>OY728142.1:21272000-31272000 GCA_963277665.1 Viscum album | reverse complement strand
TATTTATTATTATGTATGTTAATATGTATATGTATTTCAATAAATATAATTATATAATATTGTCTACATTAATATATATTTATTTGTATAAATTATATTTCATATAATATAAATTTTATATAATATAAAGACATAAAAATATTATTTAAAAATATATTTATTATTATTATTATATAAATTATAAAAACTACAAGCTTGATTTTTAATATGATATATTTTTAAAAAAAATTATATTTATATTTTTATATATATATATAATATTTTTATATTTTTATATTATAAATAATTAATATTATATAATATACAATTTATACAAATAAATATATATTAATTTACATAATATTATACATTTATATTTATGTGTACAAATAAATACAATCGTATAAATATTTTATATAATATGTTCATATAATGTATTTAAATACATTTATACATTGTCTTTTAATTTTATATATATATATATCTTATGAAAGTTGATTTTAAGAAATAGTGGGGATTCACAACCCCCTCTAATTTAAGAAATTGGAGGGGGTTTTTAACCCCCTCTAATTTAAAGACATTAGCGGGGGGTTTTGAACACCCACTAATTTAAGAAATTAGAGGGGGGGTTTGAAACACCTCTAATTTAAAGACATTAGAGGGGGATTTGAAACCCCCACTAGTTTAAGACATTAGAGGAGGTTTTTAACCCCCTCTAATTTAAGATATTAGAGGGGGTTTTCAACCCCCTCTAAAATCGAACTGGATATTAAAAAATGTTAAAAAAGTTAGAGGAACTCCATAACCCCTTAAAAATTTTATGTTTGGTGAGGTTGTCACATAACCCCCCCCCCATCTAATTTTTATAGAAAATTAATTTAGAGTGGGGTTTTAACCCCCTCTAAAATCCAATTGGATGTTAAAAAAATGTTAAAAATTTTAAATGGGCTCCATAACCCCTTCTAAATTCGATGATTAGTGAGGGTAGCACATAAAAACCCTCTAATTTTTATGGAAAATAAATTTAGAAGGGGTTGTGCATAACCCCCCTCTAATTATACAAAAAACAAATTTTGAGGGGGTTGTACATAACCCCCTCTAATCTGTTGTTTTTTGTAGTGAGCCACGATGCAAGATTGAGTTTGGGATAGAGCTATAGCCAGGTGTTTCCATGGTGTCAATGTCTCTGTATTGGATGGTGCCTTCTGATTTGTGAGAAATGTGAGTAGAAATTGATGATCTATTATAGAAAGATTTTATTCATCCAACCGTGTCACTATGGGGTGCACAAGTTTTTTTTGAAGAAGGATGATGGAAGTTTTCATCTCTATATCGATCATTTTCTTTTGAATTTGGTGAAATTGAAAAAAAATGTTATCCTCATCTATAGATTGATGATTTATTCGATCGGATTAAAGGTTAAATTTGGTTCTTGAAGATCAATCTGCAGTTAGGATATCATCATATATGGGTAAAGGTTAAGGATATTCTAAAAACTGCTTTCTGATGTCATCATGGGAATTAATATTTTTTTGTTATGATGTATAGTGTGATGAATGCTCTAGCCATGTTCAGGGGCTTGAAAATGTACTATTTAGAGAGTTTTTGGATATGTCTGTGGTGGTTTTCAATGAAAATATACTTGTGTATTTTGTGTCTAATGAGGATCATATAGAGCATATACGTGTAATTTTGGGAGTTCTTCATTATCAGTAACTATTTATTAGATGTATTTGTAAAGAATCCCACGAAAATAATTTATTATTACCTAAGAATGAAATATAATGCATGTTCAAGGTCAATATCCCAAGGAGGCCACTCACACACACCAATTTTCTATTTTAACTATTTAAAGCTAACTAATATAATTATAAATGATATTATAATATAGTGGGGTTTTTAGGAATAAATGATGAATATATATATATATATATGAATTCATTAAGCACACAAAGAAGAAAACAAAACAAAATGAAGTTAGTGAAGGATAAAGAAGCAATTATTCTTAGGAGATCATGGAAATTCTATCATTGTTCTTTAAAAAAATTCTCACTATTATACTCAATTTTGAGATCAACCCCGTTACACAATAACTTCCCATTTGAATTTTTATCATCCCACATTGACCCTCAACATGTGGGATAATACTTTCTCACATCATCACAATAATGTTACTCCACGGTGTATGTATTATTATAAAGATAAAAGAGAGGAAGAAACAAATTAATATGAGGAAGAACTCAATAGTAATGAAAGAGTGTTAAACCCTACACCAAAACTAGTTTCAACAATATTTAAATTCTCATAATAAAATAATGAGAAAAAATTTAGGGCATGAAATCTTGCATCACTACTACCCCCCCCCCCCAAATAAACCCTGAATTTAGTTCACCTTTTTCATTGAGTTGAGAAGGGAAAGGTGGAATAATAAAAAATATAAAATGAAAAGAGAAGGTAATAATATGTAATAAAATATATTAAACATGTAAAAAAATTAAAATATCATAAAATCTAATATTGTATAGAAAATGGACAACTTAAGCTTCTAACCCTCGACATGAAAGTGGAGGTGTATTTTTATAGTGAGTGGTGAGGAAAATTTTGGCACTTATTTGACCCTTCAAAATTCACACCTTCTAGGAATAGTAAATAGAAGAATTTAGAATTTTATTATTATAAAATAATCATTTATGGCTTTCAGTGCCCCCATAAAGTTTCATCCTTTTTAGATATTTTTAGCTGAATTTATGACTGAATCATTAAATAAAATATTTCTCTTTTTAAATTTTGCTCATATTCTAATGTGTCGACTTCCCATGTATTTATGTTCATTATAGAGGCTGAATATGTCATGACCTAACCCACCAATTCCCACCTAGATAAAAGAAGTCTGAGTGTGACAACCCCAATCCCACCTCCAATAGGTTATGGGCTAGAAAAAAGCATCTATAAGTCATAATTGAAATGGAAATCATTTTCCTAATAAACCTGTACGCATGCACCCAACTATATCTATGAAAAAGTGAAGAGGAGTTATAAAAAGGGTTTTAACATCTAGAGTAAAAATATTAATCCAATAACATCTTGGGAATAAATTAGAGTCTAAAAAATTAATCCAAATAATAAAGTTTCAAAATACATGCCCAAACAGAAATGAAGTTTCAACCTGACAACAATTGGAATAAAAGTAAACTAACAGATCTTGCCTCCTGTCACCAAGTCCGACCACCAAACATGGCTAATACCCCCCAAGTAACACTATGCTCTAATGATTTAACTAATAAAATTCTTATCATTTTCATAATATAGGACACATTTGAAAAAACCCCATGCAATGGTGAGTATATATATACTCAGTAGGATGCCTTGAAAACCGCAAATAGAGCAATAGAGAGATACTATAAAGGTTTTCGCAACCAAAATCATGAGGGAAACAAAACCCAATATATTTATGCTCAATTGAAACCCATATAAGTGAGAAAGGGGGTATCTATCTACCTATCTCATCCCAGGATGATGAGTCTACCTACAGCTCTAAATGTTCATCTATGATGCCCGGTATCCCACATGTTCAGACATGTAAGTTGTGTTGAGTACCAACACCTCTACATTGTCGTCTATAGTCAAGGAAAACTACCATTAGTAGAGGAACCACACAATATCATGATAGGGGGTTCTAATCAGTAGATAAAGGACTTGTGCCCTAGTGTGAAAGGGTTAACACTCACTAGATAGGTGAATAGAGGACCTATACCCTACAGTGTCAGGGGGTACCACTCAATGAGTATAATACATTCACTCTAGTGAATCATGGGGTACCACTCATTAGATAGAGATGAATATTTAGGACATATACCCTAGTTCACTATAGGGGTTTACAACCCCATCTTCTCTCTAATGATCCCACTTGATCACTGTTATCAGTCAAGCATCTCCTGAAGAAGCGTCACACTCACAACACCACATTTCATAACTCAAAATCCATTATAAAGGATTCCATCACATTATAATCCAAAATATTCCTCGGATAGTATAATCGTAGGATAAAATATGATTCAATAATAAAGAGATATGTAAGGTGGAAACTTTTTAGAAAAGTACACGGTGTGCACCAAGGGTCACATAGTGTGTGACCTCACCTGGACACCCGACCATGTCCTCACCTTAATATGTCTTTACTAGCCATGTTTTACTACATGGAATGTATGGGTACTACCCAGCATTTCTTATCTTCCTGGTTCTTTCCCATATGCTCTTGGATATGCCCATATAAATCATACCATGTTATGCACATCTGGATATGCTCATGTATTTGGCGGCATGTCTGTGTATCTGACCATGTATCAGTACCAAGTCATGCATGTGTACTCCTATCCATGACCATGTTCTTGGTATATCCCAGGCTTGTGTACTCTTGGAGTACAAATTGGTATTCTAGTGTAATGACTCTGACCCCAATAGTCTGGAGCTCGCGCCTTACCTTATTACATTAGCATAGATACAAGATTAAAATAACAAAGGACTGATAAGTTTATTAGTTTCGGAAAACCAGATTACATACATGAAACCCATATTATATTGTGGAAATAAAATAAATCAAAACAAAATTAAAATATCAACATAATTGAAACTCATACCAAGAATTCATCTTCATATCCTGGGAAAAGGAAACAAAATAAGGGTGATCTCAGATTCTTTGTAAGGGCTAAGTATAGAAAAATATATGGAAAATCAATAATCATAATAAATATGGAAAGTTTGAAAACTAAAAAAAATTCCACATCAATATCTGGATAAGGCGTAGTCAATATGGTAAGATAAATAGCTAAAACACTTCCTATTTAATAAATAAGATGAGAATAAAATGCATCCATATATAATTTCATAGAAAAAATATTATGGATAATAATTATAATAACTGAATTATCAATGAATTAAATGATTATATATTGGACTTCATGTTTCCTAGGCACATGGAACCTTTACTGTCAAGGCCTTTCACAAGACAGTTCAAAACATATTGGGTAAAAACCCATCTGAAGTGGCCAACTAATTCATCTCATGGGACTACCAATCCATCAAGGGGATTAATTTAAATGATACCAAACCCATGACATACCAGTCTAAACAATTCATCATATATCAAATAATATATTTATTTCATAAACAATGTGCCTTATCACCAAGTATCTATATTAATTAATGGATACGAATATATCAATATTTCACCAGTTAATCAAATAACATTGAAAATAAACATTGTATGTAAAAATAGTATACGGTTTAGGAAATAACCACATAAATTACAAAATAATATGGATATTCAAGATAAATTTAATTTATAATTAAAAATTATTATAATAAAGTGATTTTTCAAGAAAAAGTTAACAATTACAAAATAATCTGAGATTGCACAATAACCTTTACCATTTGGTAATTCTCAAGTCAAATCCCATTAGGTGATATAATTCAAATTGAAATATAAAATAACATGGGAAAAAAATTACTTAATATATTACATGTCAAAGGGGTAGTATATACCCCACATAAAATTTAATTTGTGCATAATAACAAAAAAGTCTCAATGGAAAGTAAATTGAGACGAAATCTCTAACCTCGTGCTTTCCTTTTGGTCATACTTGTTATTTTTTTATCTTCTTAATTATATAATGATTTAATCATATACCGAATATAAAACATGTTGTAAATATAATATATATTCAGTATAAATTTACTTATAGTAATATATAAAATTTGGTGACTGGAAATGAAATACACTATTAATGGAGATGGTAGGTCATACATACGCATGAATGTTGTTTCCATTTTATTATATTGTTAAAAGAAAGAAAATTAAATGATATATATGTATATTATAATTATATAATCATTTTTATTTCATATATACCACATATTTTTATTAAAATCATCCTTAATACATTTCATTAAATGTATGAAAAAATCAAATCGCTTTGTGAGGTGGTAGTCCTCCGTACACACGAGCGACGTTTTCGTATTCCCACAAAATGGAAAGCATGAAGGTATGTGTTATATAAAAATTAAAAAATCATAAATATAATATATATCATATATATCATATATAAATATTATTTAAATCACTATTCTAAACCTTTAAAGGTGGTAATGTAAAAATTGAATGACATCGGTTCGCGAAGCGGTAGTCTTCTCTACACATGAATGATGATTACGTAACCCATTTTATGAAAGTGTGTGAAGTTTTAGTTTTTAAACATAGAATATAAAAATATAATTATATGTAAGACACTAAATTAATTATTTAAACATGGTATATTATTAATTGAATGAGTTTTATAAGTAAACAAAATAAAAAATCTTTCAGAATAACATTACCTCTTCTTCGGGTATCCCCCTTAGGTTTACACTAATGCCTTCCTAAGTTAAATTTATGCCCAATAAAATGCATATAGGATTAGGGGAGGAAATTTTTAGAATTATTTTTCTAGGTATTTTCTAAACTAAATTGGTTTTAATGTGTGAAGATAGGAGGAGAGGGGAGGCCTTTTATAAGTGGGGTGAGTGGCACTCTTGCAATGTTTTTGAAAGAGTGAATTCCACCCATGTTTTTTCATATAAAGTGGATACAATGATGATAAAATCTCTATAATATAAGATATCATGTAGGAATATGTATATAAAATGGGATTTGGGAAAGTTTTGGGTCATTTTTAAACCTTATATTCTAATTTTAGCCACCGAGTAATCTTATTTTTACCCTAATCACTGTAAGTAATTTTAATTACTTTCACTAAAAACTTGGGTAAAAAATTAAGTTGGTATTAGTAGAAATTATAAATTATTATGATTAAAAATATGTAATCCATTTATTTTTATTCAAATCACATAAGTGTTAGAAATTAATTTAAAATTAATCCCATGGATGGGAAAAGAAAGCGGGTTTTTAAAGTGAAACTGTTTAAAAGTTTATTAAATTTTACATCTAAATTCAACATAAAAATAATTCCAATGACATGAATTGGATTAATATATTTACAATTGATATAATTTTACAATAAATCCAATTCAAAATATGATTTAACATTATAAATTATTTAAATGAAAAGTCAGTTTTCAATTAAAATTCAGAATTTACCATTATTCATCAAAAAATGAAACTTCTGAGAAAAATACAAAAAATTAACCATAACCTGATTTTGATATTAATATTTTAAAAATGAGGTTTAATTTTTAAAATAAAATTTATAAAAGTTTCAAAATTTAGTTTTAAAACAAGTGTGGCATTCAAAGGTGATAAAACAGCCTTTAGAAAAATACATCTTTTTATGCATAAAGTTGGATTTGTTCTTATCTTATGCATATAAAATATATTGGATGAATGTAAAAAACATTTTATTGAATATATAATATATAAATTTCATTAATATGATTAAATTATAGTAATTAATTTAAATTATTAATATAAAATGTCTTTGGTGTATAAAAATAGTTTTATATAAAAACATTTCCTTTATATTCAATTGGTTTTTATACTCATTTGTAATTAATTGGTAACTAATGAATTCGTCCAAATATTTTTATAAGTTAGTTAATCATATTCATAACCACCAATTTAATAGCTAAGAGATAATTTTCCTTTTAAATAATATTATTAATAGTATTCGGTAAAACTCAGCCTTACGTGTAACGCAAGCCATAGAAGAAATTAATTGTTGCATGTAATGCAAGATAACTCAATATTTCGTGCATTGAAATATATAGAATAGATTAAATTATTTAAAATATTAAATATTTCATAAATAATATGTGTATTATTTTCCTTTATACGCTTACTGTTGCGTTTCACATATGCAATTGCATTGATGTTCCTATTTTAAAATTACATGTTGTTACAACCATCACAGCGTCACATGGAATGTATGGGGTCATACACGACATGTGATCTTTATCTTTTCCAAAAACCCTAGCCACCATATCTAGGGGACTATATGGAATTTTTTCTTGGACTAGACACTGTGTAGTCGGGTTTTTCACAATAACCCAAGAAAACTCTATGTACTTCTCCCATATCACTACCACTACCATTTCTGTCATGATAGATGCTATGGGACTCTGATCTAAGGCCATATGCACTCAATACATCATTGGTATCTAGATTTCAGCTACCCAAATCCTACATGGACTATCCGGTCACACTATGCCACTTCCACAGCTGAAGAATGAAGAATTCGACCTCTAATCAATGTTTCCATCACCGATAACCCATAAATATGTTCTGATCCAACCAAAAAATATCATCATGTGTGTTTTTTGAGAGAACATAATGAATATAGATGTTTTATCACACTCGAACCTACCCCAGTAATGTCGAACAACAACCCTATGGGCTAATGGAAAAGAACACGAAGAACGGTGGGGAGAAATTCATATGAATGGGGTAAATCCATCATTATCCGAGCATTATCGACTAATGATCACATAAATAGGGATAATAAAGGGTGATAACAAGTGTAACATGGATTTATCTGATCAAATATATCAAAATAATTTTGGAAGGTCTCATGAGAAGATTGTAAAATGCTTTAAATCAATACAAATAAATTAATACATGCTTGATTAAATAAAAATGGTGGACTCTAACAAATAATATTCCATACCTTGATTATGGATTAATCATTGGTGAAAAACTCATTTGAAAGTGATGAAGAATATATGTTGTGTTCACTACCTCTTGATCCATCTTGATCCGTTCATCATTCATCATCTTATCTCAATCTGCCAACGAAGAACACTTAATACTTCTCTAAAATCCTTTTAAGGTTATACGGATAACTCTGATGATTTTTTATAATATGATATTTATAAAGGAAATTTATATAGGATTAGATTTAGTTCATTTAAAATAAAATAAATATATAAATTATTTATTTTAGCTAAACACGTCTTCCAATGACCAACTCCCTTGGAATGTGTGATGCTGACCAATCTTAAGACTCACCTAGTGTAAACCCCAAATTCAGGAATCAAATGTGGTCTTGTATTTCCCATCCAAGGCCATAAAAAATGGTGAAACCATTTAAACTGAAACAATGTGTGCACATGAATTAAAATATATTAATATTTTTAATATATTAATTCTAGGGTCTCGAGATACCCAAACATTATTCCAACTTTGATGATAAATCCATATATATGCATATAAATATTCAATGGATAAATACATTAAAACTAGTTTCATTAAATTTTCCCCTCTTTCAAGGATATTTTCATTAAAAACATAATCTATACAAAAAGGTTAGGGTATTAAGTTTTTATTTGACTCTCTCACTTCAAGGATCTCTCGTGAATGATCACATGATTCCATGTTTTATGAATCAAAGGAATAATCTATCCTTGTAGGAACTTCTCTTGTCGATCCTCGGTCACCACTAGACATTCTGTGAAGGTGGATTCATCCCTGATGTCCAAAATTCCCCAGACAATAATTTTCATCAGATCATGCATGTATATCCTCAATTATGACATGTGGAAGATTTCATACACTCGATCCAACTATGTGGGAAAGCCTAGGTGGTAAGAAACCTTTCCAACCCTCCATACGATCTCGAAAATCTTCAAGAACCTGAAATATATCTTTATCCCCTGAGAAATATCTTCAATCCTCATTGTGGGTAGACTCTCTAGAAATTATGGTCTCCTTTATCAAACTCCAAGTGCCTATAACGTTAATTTTTATAAGATTTTGTTCTGCTCTGATCTGTCCTCATACGCTCTCAGATCACGTAAACCTTCTCCTTTATCACATCCACCATCTCCGTTCCAATAAGATATGTCTCCCCAATCTCAGTTCATCATAAGGGAGACCTTTAAGGGCTCCATTATAGATCCTTGAAATGTGTTATGCTGATAGTACATGAGTAGTTGTTATTATAAAAAAACTCTACCAATGACAAGTGATCCTCCCAGCTCCCACTAGTGAAAAAAGACAATTTAATGTTGTGGTTTTTTCAATTGTAACGTCGATTTTTAACTTTATTCTATAAAGGTGACATTTAAAATAAGGTTTGTGGTGTTGGTTTTTTAAAAACTAATATTTAAAATGTGATCCATCTTTGTTTTCTGCATCAGTTTTCATAAAAGCTAACACTGAAAACCGTTTTTATTTTTTTTAAATGATTCAGCGTTTGTTTTTATAAAAACGGATGCTGAACATTAAAAAATATAAAATTTTAAATATTACACCCCCAAAAAAAATCAGAATGCATGAAATAGAAACAAATTATACAACCATCAAAAAATATGTATCATTGACTAAAAAAATATAAAAAAACATACTTTTAAAAAGTTAATCAAAAAATTATCTATGCATTTGATTAATAAAGTAGAATTAAAAAACACATACCAAAAATTTAAAACATTATCACTATTGGTTATTGTTGAATCATTAATTTGATGTCATTATATTCAAACACCTTTTATAACAAAAGAATTCATGTTTAAACACTTGGTATTAGTAAAATGTAATACTAATCATAAACATAATAATATACATACCAAAAATCCTTATCACACTTAACAAATAGTTTGCAAACAAATATTGAAGATGGTTAAGTTCATATTTCATATACGAATCAACATCATTGAACGTATACAATAGCATAGAATGATATAAGATTAAAGTACAGAATAATATGACGTAAAATATAAAATAATTAATATGAATAACCTGATCATAATCAGTCATTACCCCAATTGTGATTATCTCATACGTGAATCATAGTACATAATAAACACATTCAACATATCCTTATTGATAAATAAATTATAGTAAATAAAACATTAACTTGATAATAAAAACCAATATATGTACATATATATATCCAAAAATCAAAATAATATCTAATATAAAAAATAATGACCTTTACTTTCATATAGTTGATTTCATTTGGTTTTTTTATTGACAAGTGATCCTTGTTAAAAATTTTCCATGACCTGTATTTTCATATATATCAACTAATAATACATGTTTAAATAATTATAATTAAACATAATGAGCATATAAAAAACAAAAAAAATCTTACTTGTCTAAAAAGGTGTAAAATTTTCTATGAACACCACCTAATAAAGAGGAAAACCAATATAATGTTTTTTCAATTAGAAAGAATATGCTTAACATCCAATGCCCCCTACAATTGAAAAAGATCACATTTAATGACGTTATAATGAACATTAGTTCATAATTATGTTTCTGCTCTTCCCATCATGAAATGGAAAAAAACAACAACCAATATCTATCATTGATAACCTCTCACATATATATGACACTCTATTTTCAATCGACACATATTGCACATCTTTTGAAATGTATTCTGGATCTATAAAACCATAAAAGCCTATGCTGTCATTTTGAACAAGCAGCATGTGTAGACAACTAATTAAAAAAATGTAATATAATTAGTCAATTTAAAAAACATTCAATTTAAAAAATAAAAACTAAAAAATCAATTTACTTACATGCAAAACAACTGTAACACTGACACGCTGAGCTCTTTAAAATCAACTAGATCCATTATATCTTTATGGAATATTCTCAATAGATAGTTTCTACCACATATATTAGATAACATCATAAACTCAAAGATATTATCTAGGGAAGAAGATACATGAGATAATATTTTTATCCCATAAATAATTTCTAAAGTATCTAAAGTTTTTTTTTTCTAAATCATTTGTTTCCTTTATGCCATTTATTTCTATATTATATACTCCTATATTATTTAAATTTCAAAAAAAATAAAATTAATTTTAAATCATATGTAATTAATATTTAAAAAAACACATACCTCATATGAAATAAGACGAATAATGCTAAATGGAAAAAGTAAAAAATGACCCATACAGCCCTAACTCTGATAATCTCTATGGTAGGGAATGGTAGTAGAGATGTATGATCAATAATATCATGTATCTATGCTCTAACCCGGCCCATCTGAATAGGCTGGTGATGTACAGAATCCCCCAAAAAATGCATGACCCTGAATGATACAATACGTACATCAGGATCTCCTACATACAACTTAAAGTATAAGTTCGAGTACGAGTGAGGTTGTGGAGGATCTGAGTAGGCAAGTTGGATGGGTAGGGTGGGCTGGGAAGGTTGTGCAGACTGTGATTGTCTCATCATTTGTTCTAACATGACCTGCTACATAGTTTCTTGAATTTGATCGCCCATGGACCATTTCATTTCTTTCAACTAATCCTTTAAGGATTATAGTTCTATTTATCTTGATTTTTTACTTTGATGAACAAAATTTTTTTGAATACTAACACCCACCACATATCTTCTTATGCAGTTAGGGTGTTTTGGATTTCCTAAATTAGTGGCTAGAATGTCCATCCTATGCATTGGGATAAAAGTTACCTCAGTCGATTGATCCTGAAGTTTATACTGAAATGAAAAATAAAAATGGTATATTAGTGTTGTAAATTTATAAATTAAAAAAATTCATAAAAATTAATAATTAATTACTTACAATTCATTCAGCTACTTCCTTATATTTCTCTATAAGATACTTTTCATTTTTTCTTCATCTCATTCTTTTCCATTTATCATGGCAGGTGGGTGGAAATGGAGGACAAAATTGTACCTCATTAGAACCACTAGTGGAGCGAGCTCTTAGTGCTTTAAAATTTTACTCAATCATTTTTTGATCCAATAAATGATACAATCCACATGATAAATTATGAGGGTAAAAATTATTCAAATGGATGCCTTAATGGGATTTCCTAGAGACCTGTTATATAAGAAGTAAACTAATAGGTAATTAGGAACATATAGAAGTAATTTTACAATATAATATAATATAATTATCAATTTACCTAAAATGTTTCATCATGTTGGGTGGAAAAAAATTTCTTCTATGTATCTTCATCTAAAACAGATACTTAGGGCATGGTATTTCCTTTTATCTCTTTCCAAACACATAATTTTTTGTCAAAATTATTTTGAAATCCCTCCATAGCACCACCACTAAAGTAAGAAATCTTTTTGTTACTACTTTTATTTCATCGAAATTGAATGTCATCTATAATTTCATAACATAAATATTATTCATTAAAAATATATCATATTTGAAGAATGAGATAAATTAATCAATTGAGATATTTTAACTTCACAGCCTCCCAAAGCGGATCTAATGCAATCTTTTCGATAGACATCCAATCAGCATATAAAATTCTAATCCTATAACAGCTCAACATGTCGATATAGAAAATAAACTGTGTTTTATTTGGTCTAGTTTCATTATTAGTATCATCAAAACTAATATGTAATCTCTATCCTCCATGAAAAAGTGAAAGTTTTGGTAAATGTGAAATGTCACATTTAAAAACTCAAGAATTCGATTTATGAATACTAAAAGCAGAAAACTTCCCACTGAAGTCTCATCAGTAGTCCAACAATTCTTTTTTAATTTAAAATTTTTCTTTCATTAACTAATTATATTACTGGATGTTTAATAATATGAAAAAAGAAAAATACCTCGGTATATGTTCCTATGTATCTGTATCTATATATGTCAATGTAATTAGAAAATTTAATGAAATTATTGTGTACCTAAATATTATAGGACAATCCAGTAATTAGAAAACAGAAATATGTAAGTAAAAAAAGTGGCACGCATGAGTAAGTTTTTAAACAAATAATGATGTTATGATTCTTAACCAAAAAAAATATACAAGGTGAACTATTAAATATAAATATTACTTCTAAAGAGATATAAATATTTAAAATTTAAAATATCAAAGTTTAAAAGGTAGTTTAATATTCATAAATTACACCAAAATATAATAATGTACATTGGGTATTTCAATGAAAAAATGTTAACCATAACCGTCAAATATAAATCTTTAACACAAAATAATCAAATAAATAATCAAATATATATAATTAAAAATCCATGTTTTATTACATAATACAATTTTTAAATATGTAAATTTTAAAAAATAAATATACAGTAAATAATTACCATATTAATTAGGAGGGTAATTTAGTGTTTTATCATATCCCTTCTTCATCATCATTTTGTATTCAATGCAAATTTTCTATGTTATAGTCATTGTTATCTGGAAATTGTGTAATAGATGAAGAAATCCCATATAAATAAATAACATCATCATCATCATTAGCCAAATGGATTATTTTCCATTTCAAAAAGATGGACCACCGGTCATTAAATGGATTGATCAAATAAAAAAAAAAATTTCATGTGTGGACATGATAAAAGGTTCCTTATTATAACTAAATATTTTCAAATCAACTAGTTTAAACCCATATTCATCATGCTTCACACCACTATTACTTGCAATCCAATTACATTTAAACACGGTGAATAGATATTTAAAACAATTAATTTATCATATGTCTTCAAGAACCACAAAATATGTCATTGATGCATAAATTGGGTTTTTAACTTTTTCACTTGAAAAATGTATTGCTTCAATGACAACAATTACACCACTATTCTGAATGGTACTCTTTTCATCCAGCTTCTTTGTGTAAAATGTGTACCCATTAATATCAAAACCATACTTTGTGATCACATTAAGATATGATCCCCCTGACAAACATTTCAATGTCACTAATGTAGATATATCTGTGATGGATTTATCTTTAAACCATGAAACAAATGTCTTTTTATGCTCAATCATTAGCCACTTTTCATTTTTTTCATATATCATAACTTTGATTCTGCAATTTGTGATGATATATATTATTGAACCTCATTTGTTTGGTTAAAAATGTATAAATGTCCCTTCATCACTTTATCATGTGGAATGATCTTTACCTTTAATCCTCAAATCCCGCTACCTTCACTATCAACTGTTATACGTAGAGATATAGGCAGACCAATATGATCCACTTCATACAAATAATAAGTACACAACTCAATCGCCTATTTAGATACATATTTTTAATCAATAGAGGCCTCTAGTCGATATGTATTTTAAACATATCCCTCCAAAATTTTTATATATCTTTCAAAAGGATATATCCCTCATAAATAAATTATCCCACATATTTTTATCTCATGCACCAAATGAATCACCACATGAACAATTATATCAAAAACTTTATTGAGAAAATAAATTTATAGTTGAAAAATAATAATAATATCTTTATTATCCAACACATATAAAAAAGTTGGATCAACTAATTTTCTACAAATGGATTTGAAAAAATTGCATAACCTGATGATAGTCTTTTTGACAGTTGTCGCCAATATACCATGCAGTGAAACTGGTAAAATTTGTTGCATCAATACATGAAAATCATGAGATTTCATACCTATTAATTTACAATCCTTAAATCACAAAAAATTATTTCCATTTGAAGAATAACCACTATGTACTTTAATACCATGAATACATTGACAAAAATTCATCTTCTTAATCATTCTTAATGAGTGACAAGTCGAAGGTAAATATGTTTTGTTTCTCTTCATAGAGGGGTCTAAATCCAAACATATTCCCATTGATATCAAGTCCAATATATCAAGAAATACATATTTTTTCTTTCCTTTTATGTCTAAAAAAATTCCAATCAAACTATCACATATGTTTTTTTCAACAACCATAACATCGACGTTATGTTTTATCTCTAAAAATCTCCAATAAAGCAGTTCGAAAAAGAAAGACTATTTCTTTCAGATATTTTTTTAAAGACCAGAACTTATTTTCTTTACAAATTTAGAATTAATATTTTTCACCCTGTCATAATATTCTTCAACTAAAAATGGTCGAGGGGGAATTTTTTATTCCTATAAACTGTTAAATTATTTTTTCATTCTATGATAAGGATGATCAATTCACGAAAATAGTTTATGTACCATGTACACAATCTTTTTTTCATTCTACAATTGATAATATAAAGTCTCTTCTTCACAAATTGGACATTCTTTATGTCCATTAACACTATATATAGATAAGTTTTTATATGCAATAAATCCTTTTGTAGTGAAAATTATCATAGCACGCAAAAGAAAATACTCTTTCTTATATGCATCAAAAATTGTAACACCTATCTCCAAAATAAATTTAAAATCATCAATCAATGATGAAAGATACATGTAACACTCCAAGCTTCCACAGTAGGCTTATCTTTGATTAATACAATATCTTGTGTTGTACGCTGCGTCAGGTTCGAGCACACCACGACCAATCACACTAGACATTTAAAATAGTTATGAATAGTAATACCCACTTTTTAAAATTTTATAAATTTTATTTTTTAAAATGGACTTCATTTTTTGATTCAGAATGTCAAAATTATCTTAGGGTGAATTTTTTTTATTTTTCTTAAAACATTCAATTTTTTATGAATAGTGAAAAACACTGCATTATTGTTTAAAACCGACTTTTAATTTAAATAATTGTTTCCAAATTTAAATTTATTTTATAGTAAAAATAAATACATAATACTTATATTAGTCCAATGTAATTCATTGGAGTCATTTTATAATAATATTAGATATATAAAATTTTATTGAACTTTTTGACGTCTTTTACCCACCTTCTAGGCACATTTGAAAATCTGCATAAAACGTAATTTTACCGCTTCTGTGAATTAAATTTCAAAAATTCAAAAAACACAGTTTTCATCAGTACGTAAAATTCAGTTCAACAGGATGAAAATAATTTATGATTAATAGTAAATTTTGAATTTTATTTACCACAGTTAAAAGTAATAGGGTAATTAAAGGTAAAAAAAATATTATAATATATATAAAATTACCCCATAACATGTCCTAATTATACTAGATAAGTTTTTTTAGACAAAAATAAACCTTAAGATTAAAAATAATATCCTTTTTGATCCATTTTGGTTATATTAGGACATTTATTATATTTTATTTAAAGAAGGGTTAAAAGTGTAAAATTCAATTTTTAATAACTAAACCGTTTTTAATATAATGTTATACATAAGATAAATTCAACTATAAATATTAATTATAAATATAAAAATATTTCCTATATGATAGTATTTTATTTATAATTTTTAGACATTAAATAATTAAATTTATTTATAACATAATGATGATGTAGTAATTGCCTTATTAATGAAAGATTAAAATAATTGATATTATAAATATTAAACATTTGATGACATCCACGAATTTTCTAGGGGAGTATGACATGTTATGGATGATTCAATTTATTTATTTTTTAAGGAATAAAGTTTTTATGACTTTCAAAAAAACCAAATAATAAATAGTGTCAAAATTGACATAAATGAGTTGTTAAAACAAATACTATTTTATTAAATGATATAATATTCCAAAAAAATCTAATATTCGGCCAAATAACTTAGATAATGTGATATATATAATTAATTAACCACTTGAGGTTCTCTTGGAATTTTATAGTAACAATTTTAATGATTTCGTATAAAAATACAAGAAAACATTGTAAAAGTTAAACAATTTAACAGAGTTAAATCTAAATGATAAGGTTAATATGGTGACCTAAACTTTTCTAAAACCTATTGTTTGAGATTATTTCGACCAATACCCACCTTATACTAAAACTAAATCCATTTTAATCTATTATAAACCGAAAATAATTTTCTAATAAATTAATATTTCAAGTTTTTTCTAATGTTCCCCTCACCACTCTTAAAAAAGGGTACGTCCCCTTCTCTTAAATTAACACCTCCAAATCCATTTGTCTTAGACAAAACCTACTCAAATATCCTCACAACTACCCTCAATTAAACCTATATTCCTTAATTTTATCATAAATTCAATCTAAGGAACCCTTTTGTTCAAATCAAAAGGAAGCACCTAAAGAAGAGGTAATTAATTTATCACATCTTTCAAAGTTCTTTCCTTCTTCTACTTCCTATTTATTTATTGTTTACATAATAAAATAATAACTCTAGAAAATTATAAATACATAGATTTTATTAAAAATATGGTACAACCATATTAATTATTCTATACATTTTATGAATGAAAAATTCACCATACGTGCGTATGTACGGCTTACCATCTCCAAGTCCTGGTGTAGTTTGTTATTCAACACTAAATTATTTGGATGGGTATAATAATGAGTATAATTGATATAAATAATAAATATAACATGTTAATGATTATTTATATATAAAATACCATCCAATTACATACAATTGCACCATCAATACAATGATATTGTCACTCGTGCATACATACAGCTTACCATCTCCACTACGGGATGAGATTTCATTCCTCGTCGTAACTATTCAAGAATAATTTTCATTTGATGATTAAAAAATAATGTTTAAGAACTTAATATCATTTTTGATATGAATCAAATACATTATATCGAAAATAAACATGACTTATGTAATAAAACATATAAAGGTAAATGAATCAGTTAACACCCGAAACAAGGTAAGGGTTAATTTTACAACCTCTATATTATCTGAGGTTGTTTATACGTAATCTACTGGGAATTCTTTATCATCCACATCTATGTTTCTTAAAAATGTATTTCAAAACATTTTTATATTTCATATACTATGGGTTAAAGTCATTTATACCCTTTTTTACTTTTTATAAAATATTTTTAAGTGAATCTTTCCATCGTTTTTCAAACAAGGTGCTTTATGACCTCTTCGAAAAATTAAGGAAATAATTTTTTTTAACTTATACGGATGGTGCAGCTATTTTCTACTTTTATAACACCTTCAAGGATTAAATTAAAAAATTATATTAATATTTTCAAAATAAATGTTTTCTTTTCTAATTATGTGACTTTTAAATGATTTCAAAGTTGAAAGATATATTTATCTCAAAGAGTTTTTGTATTTATTTCATCTATGTCAACATCTATTATTGTATTTTATGTTTAATTGAAGTTGATTTATTATGATAGAATATTTCATATTGTATTGATAGTTTTATGATATTTATTACTGTGGATGTGCCATTTTTATGTCATTCACAGTTTATGGTTAAAGTATTAACATTTCGTATGTTAGTTTAATACAAATGTTTATGTTATGGTTCACCCTTTTCATATGAGAAATGCATTGGACATAGTAAGTAATAGAAGGGTCCTACTATAGCCCCTCGATGCATCGGTGGGTCTCATGAGACAAAATGGTGCCTTGAAATAAGGCCTTGACAATATTTTTTAATTATAAGTATTGGAAAGAGGCCTTGATAATGTGGTTATAATGTCTGGAATTATGCATTCCATCATTATTAGATTAGTTATTGGTATTACATATGATTATTCATCTAGCAGAATATACATGTGAATAAGTAAATGGAATTATTTGATTTATCTTTTCCATATTATGCTAAAGAATATGTTTAAAAGGCATGTCTTTTAGTCTTATACATTGGCTTAAATGTTTATTCTTTTTTATAATAATTTCCACTATATTGTTATCCTTCATGAGCATCTGAGCTCACCCCTTTCTTGTATTTTATTTTTTCCAAGATGTGAAGAAGTATATTATGACTGACCTATAGGGATAGGCTAAGGGATACGAGTGTGTTCAAAAGAGAAACAATGTTTCCTTTTGATTTCATAATGTAATGTAAAAATTATGTATGTATCTAGTACTTCCAAGGCTACTAAACTGATAGGTCTTTCAGGACTTGATCTCTTGTGATCATACCATTGTTATGTAATAATGCAACGACTTGGGGTAACTAGGGTTGGAGAATTACAATTGGTATCAGGGGAAGTTTAGTACAAACCATGGAAACTAGATTTAGAAAAACTATGATTATAGAACATTATCCTAAGATAGACTTTGGGGATTAGTATAGAAGAACATCCAAAAAAATTGGTAATAGATATATTATATGGGTTTTTCAAGAAATACATCCCTTCTTGGATACTACAATTGGGCGTGGTTCTGGTACAGATGTACCTAGGAGTGAAAACTCCGAAAAGGAGTTTCATACTTGGCTCGTGGTATCCTGGTACACGAAAATGGGTCTTACTATGCACCTGGTTTAACACTCCCAGGGGATATGCTTAGGATAATTCAAATTTTCTTTACAAACCATTATGATGGATTTATGAGTAAATACATCCCAAAAGAAAACATTTGTTATAATTATAGATTATATTCATAAACTATTCAATTAATGTAAAGTATTTTACAAGTTTCAAATTATGCATTGTGATTCATAAATAAATATAGTGTATTCCATTGTTTAGAAATGTAGCCTAGTTGAAGGAATGGAAATCCTATCAATAAATGCAATAAATGTAGGGATTTCCCTCCTATTCAGGATAATTATAGTGGAGATGGTGATGAAACTGGTGCTCAATAGCTTATAACCATACTAGGAAAACTCACTTATATTATGAATAATAACCTTACCCGTATGGAACACCCTGATTCACAATTATGAGGATCAATGTTAGACCACTTTATGAGGCAACAACCACCAACATTAAATGGGGATAAAAATCAATTTGTATTTTAGAAATGGATAAGTTCATTAGAGAAAATATTTCATGTTTTGGGGAGTATTGAAATGGAAAAAGTTGCCTTTGTAGTTTATCGCCTCTCAGGAGATTCAGATAAATAGTGGTCATTAATTCAAAACACAAAGAAGGATGAAGAATTATCAAATGTGGAAAGTATGGAGTTTAAAGAGATTTTCTTAAAAAATTATTTTCCTCATGAACATTGAGTGGATATGGAAAGGAAATTTCTGAGTGTGAGGAAAAATGAGGATAATAATTTGGAAAGGTATGAGGATAACTTTACAAGGTTAGAAAAGCATGTTGTATATTAACTTTACAAGGTTAGCAAAGCATGTTCTAGATTATATAAGTAACAAAATAAGTAAGATTGATCTATTATTTTACTAGTTAAAACCATTTCTCCAAAGAGCATTAGTCTCACAATCATTCTCATCATATAAAGATATAGTCTCATGTGCTATCAAGATAGAAAAGGAATTATCTATGTCTTAAGAATTTAAAGTGAAGCAAGAGAAGAAGATATCTGTTGAAAAATCTAGAAAAGGAAATAATGGGAAGAAGGAAAAAAGTTGACTTTCCATCCTATAGTAATTGTAGGAAGAAACACCTTCGTGCATGCCTAAAGGGTATGGGAGTTTGTTACAAGTGTGGAGAAAAAGGCCACCAAGCACATGATTGAAAGGTAAAGAAAGAGTCTTTCAATATTCAACTCTACAATTGTAAAGAAATTTAGAATTATGGAAATTAATGTCCTAAGTTCCAAAGAAACTTACCTTAGAAAAGTCCAAGGGAGCAAGACCAAGCTTATGTAATCACTACTACTGAGGTTGAAGTTCCTAAGGATGTAGTGGCAGGTACTTTAATCATTTCCTCAAAATTATCCAATGATTTATTTGATTCTGGATCAATGCATTCTTTTATATCTTCCCAATTTTCCAAGAAAATTTGATATTTTCAATTTGACTTAACAATGGGTTTTTCAGTCAAAACTCCTAAGGGACGTATCATAGAAATAAAGTTTTGTCAATTAGTTAGAATTATAGCATATAAATGTGCTTTATCTCCTGACCTTATTGTCATAACCATGATTAAATTTGATATAATCCCCATTATGAATTGGGTTTTGGACCATGATGTGAAATTTTATTGTAATAAGAAAGAGGTTAGAATTTTTGATGATGATAAGGAATCCCTTATCTTTAGAGTAGAAACATCACCATCTGATTCTCATCTAGATCCACCCTCTGTAGCAATACTAAATTCAATTATTGGGGACGAAGGGAGTGAAATAACTATGGGTGAGGAAATAAATATTCAAATAGAGGATGTACCTATTGTGCAAGAATATTTTGATGTGTTTCTAGAGAATTTACCTGAACATCCTCCAGAATGAGAAATTGAGTTTTCCATTGACTTAATTCCTAGTTCAAGGATCATATAGAAGACCCCTTATAGAATAGACACTTAGAGGAATTGAGTAATAAAGGATTTATTTTCCCTAGTGTTTATAAATGGGGAGACCCTGTTCTTTTTGTTAATAATAAAGATGGATATATGAGGTTGTGCATTGACTATAGAGAGATCAATTCTATAACAACAAAGAACAAGTATCCCCTACCTTGAATTGATGATTTATTTGATCAAATTCATGGAGCACAATATTTTTAAAAGATTGAAATTCAATCTGGATATCATCAGTTATGTGTGAAGAAGAAAGACATTCTAAAGACAACATTTCAAACTAGGTATGGGCATTATGAATTTACAGTAATGCCTTTTGGACTGACCGATGCACCCTATGTTTTCATGGATCTAATGAATAGAGTTTTAAAGGAGTATTTTTATGACTTTGTATTGGTATTTATTGATGATATCTTGGTATACTCCAAAATCTACTAAGATCATGAAAATAACTTGTGCACTATTCTGAAAACTCTTATAAGAAATGAATTATATTGGAATTTTAGCAAGTGTGAATTATAGATTCAAGAGATTTCTTTTCTTAGCCATATTGTCTCTAAGGATGGAATGTCAACTAATCATTCAAAGACAAGGGAAATCTAATAATGGCCAGCACTGATGACTATAACTGAGGTACACAGTTTTATTGGTTTAGTAGGTTACTATCAGTGTTTT
Source organism: Viscum album (assembly GCA_963277665.1). Taxonomy (NCBI): domain Eukaryota; kingdom Viridiplantae; phylum Streptophyta; class Magnoliopsida; order Santalales; family Viscaceae; genus Viscum; species Viscum album. The sequence goes on along the minus strand of OY728142.1, from coordinate 31,249,395 downwards.
GTCCATAATTTTTCCCGATTTTCTAACCCATTAACCAAGTTCACACTTAAAGGGGTTAAATTTGTTTGGAAAAAAGAGTGTGATGAATTTTTTGATTAATTGAAGAGAATATGATTAAATGATCCTATATTGAGTCTACCATTGGGGAATTATGGTTATGTTATTTATAATGATTCTTTAATGAAAGGACTTGGTTTTTTTCTTATGCAAAATGATAAAGTTATTACCTATGACTCATGGTAGCTAAAAATTCAAGAACAAAACTATCCAACTCATGATCTTGAGTTAGAAGCTATAATATTTTCTTTGAAGATATGGAGACATTATCTCTATGGTGAAAAATGTGAGATATATACTGATCAAAAGAGTTTGAAGTATATTTTATCATAGAAAGAACTCAATAAGAGGCAAAGGTGATGGCTCAAACTACTCAAGGATTATGATTGTACAATATAATAACACTTGGGGAAGGAAAATAAGGTAGTATATACTTTGAGCAAAAAGGATCATGGAGTTATGAGAAAGATGAGAGTTGAAAGGGATCTTATGTTCACGGATCTAGTAAATATGGATATTGTAATAATCAGAGAAGGTGAAACATCAATACTTTTTCAAATGGTTGCCAAACCATCTTTACTGGAAAGGATAAAAAATTTATCAAACTAAGGATGAGGAGTTTCAAAAGAAAATCAAAGCTGTGAATGATGGTAGATTGGGTGACTTTGTATATGAATATGGAATTTTTAAATTTGGGAAGATGCTTTATATTCCCGATATACCTAATCTAAAATAGAATTGTTGGATTATGATCATAGATCCAATTTCTCTATACACCCTTGTAGCACTAAGATGTATAGTGATTTGAAAGAACACTTTTAGTGGGAAAACATGAAGAGGGAGATTGTTGATTATGTGTCAAGATGTATGGTTTTTCAACTGGTGAATGCTGGAAGACAACATCCTATAGGAGTCATGCAATCTCTTCCCATGCCTGAGTGGAAATGGGATTATATTACGATGGACTTTGTAATGGGTCTACCAAAGACTCCTGGAAGGAATAATGCAATATAGGTAATTATTGATCCTCTTACCAAGTCAGCACATTTTCTTCCTATAAGATAAGATTTACCACTTTAATTTTTAGAAAGACTATATATTAATGAAGTTTTAAGACTTCATGGTGTACCCATGTCGATTGTTTCTGATCGTGATCCCCATTTTACATCAAGATTCTGGAAAATTATTTAGAAATCCCTGGATACTGAACTTTGTTTGAGCATTGACTACCACCCTCAAACTTTTGGACAATCAAAATGGACTATTAAAACCTTAGAAGATATGTTGAGATCATTATCACTTGACTTTAAAGGTATGTGGGATCAGTATTTACCTCTGGTAGAATTTTACTATTACAATAGCTTCCATTCAGGTATTCAGATGGTACCATATGAAGAGTTATATGGAAAGAGATGTTTCACACCAACTTGTTGGGATGATTTTGGTGAAAGAAAACTCATAGACCCAGAACTTGTTGAGGAAACAACATACAAGGTGAATATTATCCAAACCCACATCAAAGCAGCTCAAAGTAGGCAAAAGAGCTATACTGGTAATCGAAAGAAGGATTTGGAATTTCAAGTAGGTGATCAGGTTTTCTTGAAGGTATCTTCATGGAATGGTGTTATACAATTCGGTAAAAAGGGTTAATTAAGTCCTAGGTACATCGGACTTTTTGAAATTCTAGAACGAATTGGAGTTTTAGATTACCGTTTGGTAAAGCTGCCAAATCTCTCCAAAGTTCATGATGTGTTCTATATATCATTGTTGAGAAAATACATTCCTGACCCAACTCATGTACTCACCTATAAAGAAATATAACTAAAAATTGATCTATATTATTGTGAAGAGCCTATCATAATTATTGATACTAGAGAACAAGTGTGGAGAATCCAGACCACTTGTCTGGTAAAAGTACTTCGGAGAAACCATAAAATGGAAGAGGCAATGTGGGAACCAAAGTAACTTATGCTGAAGAACCACCCTAATCATTTTATACTGTAATATTCTAGAAATTTTGAGGATGAAATTATTTAAAGGAGGGAAAAATTTAACACCCCAAGCTTCCACAGTACGTTTCTCTTTGATTAACTCAGCAGCTTGTGTTATACGTAGCTCCGAATTCTAGCACACCACGACCAATCACACTAGCCGTTTAAAAAAGTAGTTAGGAATAGTAATACCCAATTTTTGAAATTTTATAAATTTTAATTTTCAAAATCAAATTCAATTTTTTATTTGGAATATCAAGATTATATTTGGGTAATGTTTTGGTATTTTTCTGAAAACTTTCAATTTTTGATGAATAGTGAAAAACACTGCATTGTTGGTTAAAACTGACTTATTATTTAAATAATTATTTTTAAATTTAAATTTATTTTAAATTAAAAATAGATAAATAAAACTTATATTAGTTTAATTAATTTATTGGAGTCATTTTATAATAATATTAGATATATAAAATTTTATTGAACTTTTTAATGTCTTTTACCCACCTTCTAGGCACATTTGCAAATCTGCATAAAGCGTAATTTTGCCATTTATGTGAATTGAATTTCAAAAATCTGATAGACATGGTTGTCATTAGTAAGTAAAATATTTTTCAATAGGATGAAAATAATTTTTGGTGATAGTAACTTTTAAATTTTATTTACCACAGTTAAAAGTAAATAGGGTTATTAAAGGTAAAAATAATATTATAATAGTATAAAATTATCCCAAAACATATCCTAATTATATTGGATAAGTTTTTTTCAAATAAAATCAACCTTAGGACAAAAATAATATCCTTTTTGATCTTTTTGGGTTAGATTTGGATATTTATTATATTTTATTTAAAGAAGAGTTAAAAGTGTTAAATTCAAATTTTAATAACTAACCTATTTTTAAAATAAGGTTATACATAAGATAAATTTGAATATAAATATTCATTAAAAAGATAAAAATATTTCCTACATCATAGTATTTTATTTATAATTTTTAGACATTAAATAATTAAATTTATTTATGACATAATGATGATAAAAGTAATTTCCTTATTAATGAAAGATTAAAATGATTGATATTATAAATATTAAAATAAATGTAAATTGAAACTTTTTATGTCATCCACGAATTTTATATGTGAATTTGAAATTTTAGGGTTTATTCAACGTATTTTTTTTAAGTAATAAAATTTTTATGACTTTCAGAAAAACCAAATACTAAATAGTGTCAAAATTGACATAAATGAGTTTTTTTTTAAAAAAAAATACTATTTTATTAAATGATATAATATTACTAAAAATATAAGATTAGACCAAATGATTTATATATTGTTATATATGTAATTAATGAAACACTTGAGGTACACTTGGCATTTTATAGTAACTATATTAACCATGTAGTATAAAAATCTAAGAAGATATGTTAAAAGTTAAACTATTTAACTAAGAGTCAAATCTAAAAGATAAGGTTAATATGGTGACCTAAACTTATCTAAAACCTATTCTTTGAGATTATTTCGACTCATCCCAAACTTATTCTATAAATAAATCCATTTGGAGCTATTATAAAGGGAGAATAATTTTTTAATAAATTGATATTTCAAGCTTTTCCTAAAGTGCCCCTCACCTCTCTTATAAAAGGGTACTTCCCCTTCTCTTAAATTCACACTTACAAAGCTATTTATCTCGGAAAAAACATACTCAAATATCCCAAAAACAACCCTCAATTAAACCTAGAGGCCTTGATTTTATCATAAATTCAACCTAAGGATCCATTTGTTCAAATCAAAAGCAAGCACCCAAAGAAGAGGTAATTATTTTATCACCTCTTTCAAAGTTCTTTTCTTCTTCTACTTCCTATTTCTTTGTTCTTTCCATACTAAAATAATAACTCCTGAAACCAATACCAATATATATGTTATTTAAAATATGGTACAACTATATTCATTATTCTATACATCCTATGAATGACAAAGTCACCATACGTGCATACGTACAGCTTACCATCTCCACATCAAGGTGTAGTTTATTATTGAACACTACATTATTTGGATGGGTATAATAATGAGTATAATTGATCTAAATAATAAATATAACATGTTAACCATTCAAGAATAATTTTCATTTGATGAATAAAAAATAATATTTAAGAACTTAATATCATTCTGGATATGAATCAAATACATCCTATCCATAATAAAAATGACTTACATAACAAAATATGTATAGAAAAATGAATTAGTTAACACTTGAAATAACGATACTACTGATATATTATTTACAAAGCAATATTATAGGATCATATATGATATCATATTTATGCATGTGGTTCTTGTATAATTTAATAACAATGATTTAACCATTATAAAGGAGGTTAACGTACCCTTGACTAAGGAAAAGTACAAGGTCATGGTTAATTTTACCATCTCTCTATTATCTGAGGTTGTTTATACGTAAGTATCTATTGGGACTTCTTTATCATTCATATCCATGTTTCTTAAAAATTTATTTCAAAACATTTTTAATATTTCATATACTATGGGTTAATTTCATTTATACCCTTTTTTGACTTTTTATAAAAAAAAATCAATGGAATCTTTCCATCATTTTCCAAACAACGTACTTTATGACCTTTTCAACAAATTAAGGAAAGAAATTTTTCTTAACTTCTATAGTGAATGTGGCTATTTTCCGCCATTATAACACCTTTGAAGCTTCCCTTACAATATTATATGAATATTTTCAAAATAAATGTTTTCTTTTATAATTATGCGACTTTAAAATGATTTCAAAGTAGAAATATATATTTCTCTCAAATAGTTTTTGTATTGATTTCATATATGTCAACATAAACTGATGGATTTTCTGTTTAATTGAAATTGATTTATTATGATACAATATTCCATATTGTATTGATAGTTTTATGATATGTTTGATTGTGGATGTGCTATTTTTATGTCCTTCATGGTTTATGGTTAAAGTATTAACATTTCATATGTTAGTTTAATACAAATTTTTATGTTATGTTTCACCATTTTTATATGAGAAATGCATTAGACATAGTAAGTGATGGGCAGGAACCGCTGTAGCCTCTCGATGCATCGGTTGGTCTCATGAGCCGAACTAGTGTCTTGGCACAAGGCCTTGATAATATTTTTTATTTATAAGTCTTGGAATAAGGACTTAACTATATGGTTATGATGCCCGACATTATGCATTCCATCATTATGATATCAGCTATTGATATTACATGTGATTATTCGTCTAGTAGAATATACATGTGAATAAGGAAATTGAATTATTTGATTTATATTTTTCATATTATGATTAAGTTTATATTTAAAAGTATTGTGTTTTAGCCTTATAAATTTTCTTAAATGTTTATTCTTATTTATAATAGTTTCTTCTATATTTTTGTCCTTACTAAGAATATGATCTCACCCATTTGTTATGTTTTATTTTTCTAGAATGTGAAGAAGTATATTATGACTGACCTGCAGGGATAGGATAAGGGATATGAGTGTGTTAAAAGGATACAAAATGTTTCTTTTTCATTTCATAATGTAATTTAAAACTTATGTATGTGTCTAGTACTTCCAAGGCTACTAAACTGATCAGTCTTTCAGGACTTGATCTCTTGTGATCATTCCAATGTTATGTAATAATGCACTGACTCTGGGTAACTGTGGTTGGGGTGTTACAATACACATGAATAACATTTCCTAGCTATTTTGGTCTAGAAATCATCAAGCTCATCATAACATGTTATTACTTCATACATGGATGTGGGGAAAAGTTATAAATATCCAACAAAATAGTCTATAAACTATGTTGTCTACTTAGGCTTTGATACGGATTCATTCTATCTCAACACAATCCCATTCTGATATTTCTAACATCACTTCCAAAATCAAAAAAATTGTTTCTCAATTCTCTTCAACTATAGGGAATCCACAAGGTGACATGAGTTACATTTAGAGATGCACTCATCTGAATGTCATCTTTACATTTTTTAGTCAATTGAATTTGAAAATAGAGGCTTTAAATGAGGAATTATTAGAAGGTACCAAATTGATTTAGCAGGTGATTTGATTCTGGTACCTAAGAATGAATCACAGTTGAATAATTATAATTGTATGAAGGAATTATTGGATGATATCATTAGAAAATAAAAAATTGATTTTTCATGAGGTTGGATGTCAGTACCTGAGAATGAATCTGAGTTGACTTTTTCATCCATCTTATAGCATGATGTCCCACATATAGGATAGCTTGATAAATATTCATATTCTTTCTTATAAAATACAAAAATCATTGGGGAAAGCATGTATCTTTTTATACAACAATCTCATTGGGAATAATATTTTATTCGCCTCACAATTGGAATCTGGAAGCTCGTTTCCTTCTAGAATTAGCTCTATCAAAATCTCAAGTAAGTTGGAGAAACTTTTATCACTCCACCCATTTCTTGATTTCATGTTAACTAATCTCAAAACTATTTATAACACCGTATATTTACTATAACCTAGGGAAAACAATTTACAATCTCCATAAAATAGTTCAACAGTTGTTATTTTTTCGATGGTTTCAACACCCAAATAATGAATTAATTCTTCAATATGTTCCTCTACCTCTTTATGAATATTTTCATCAACATTAGATGTTGAGTTTTTATTTATTTCAGCATGCCAAACCCAATTTGTATAATTAAGGGTAAAACCATATAAAATAAGATGATCCTTGATTTATATGGAGTTTAACTTTCTCAAATTCAAAAACTTCAAACATGGATATAAAATCAAAACTATTTTTTAAATATTTCTTTTTGAAAATTCCAAGAATTCATCAACTCCGTTTTCATATTCACTAGAGGTTCTTCGTAAATTTATCTAATTACAATCCATTTAATACCTAAAATCACAATATGATTGGTGAATATATGAAAACATATAAACATTTAATTATATATATATAAAGAGATAAATTTAAAAAAAACACATTTAAAAAAAATGGTTGGTAATCAAATTATAAAGTCTTAGTTCTCACAACATCGTAAATAGGGAATACAACATCCCTCAAGGAATAGGAAACGCCTTCATACCACATAAATATCAAAATATAACATCAATGCGATAGACCACAATAATTACATCAATAATATTTAATGTAGTGATATTTATCAGATCACATTATCAAATTATATCCAAATCACAATATCATATCAATGATTGCATAACCTTGTCAAAAAAATAATTTACCATATAATTATATAAAATCACATCAAACACCTATAAAAAATTATCATAATATTATTTATCAATTCAAAAGATCATTTCAACATTTCATTCCAACTATTCATATCAATATTATTAAGAAAATATCAAAAAACACAATTTATACTTCAAACAACATGATTAAAGTGAATTTATTCAACAGCCATTATTTTTCTCTTTTACTATTATAAATTTATCTATATTCATCATCATCATCTGACTAACATCCACTTATCCATGGTAATATAATATAATTAAATAGTATATTTATCCATAACCTCCCCTATAATCCAATCATAATTGAACAATTTTAACCACTTTATCATAAAATTTCATCAAAATATTAATCAATATTTAACACACATCACAATGTCAAAACAAAAATATAAAAGAAATATATTTTACATATCATTTATTCACAAAAACAATAATCAATATATATCATCATGACCATTTGATAATTTAATGAAATAAAAAATTTATAAAAATAAACAGAATTTAAGAACAACATTTATAAATAAGAATCAATTACATACAAATAATTGAAACAATAACTAAACAATATAACTAAATGATAAATAATTTAACTAAAAAATTAAAAAAAATATACAAAATTCAGATTTCACCAAGGAAAATGGATCCCTAATTTGAAATTTCTCCCTAAAATTTGTTGGAACAACAAACACTACAAGATCTAACAAAAATGTTTGTAGAAATGAATAATAAACAAGAACAAAGAAAGAAAATCAAAACGAGGATGATGGTCATCTGAAAAATGGTTTGTGGAGATAAATACATGTTTAAAAGATGAAATAATCATAGATGATGAATAATAGAGATGAGAGATCATGAAATGGTGATAAATATCAAAGAAAATAAACAAAAAAACACTATTGGTATTACCAGGTTGTCACCTTTGGTCTCATCACGGGTCGAGAGAGGTTTCAACATTCTCAAAAAATTAGGGATTCATGTTCCCATTTTAAAAAAAACTTTTTGGTGTCAGTTATTTGTAAAAACAATGAATATTTTTTTTTAATTTATGGCATTGGTTTTCACTAAAACTGAAGCTAATTTTTTGTTTTCATTTACGACATCGATTATTATAAAAAACTGATGTTGTAAAAAAATTCAGTGATGTTTTTGGTGTCATATTTCTTAAAAACTGAGGCCAAAAACCAAAATAAATTTTTTTTGGTGTTGGTTTTTGTTAAAAGTGATGCCAAATTTTTCCTAAAAATAAATTTTCCATTGGTTTATAAAAAAATTATTCCATATCTTTGACGGTAAATCTAGTATTTATACTAGTATCAGCTGAAGTATAACATGAAGGCCCTCAGTATATCCTCCAACATTGAGATAGTTCACTCAGTTTTTTAATTTTTGTGGGATTAAAACATAGTACTCATCATCAACTAGGTCCTGAAGGCCTCATACAATGCTCTACACAAGAATGATTTGAATCGATCATCACAGTTGGAGACAATCATTAAGTGTACCCCATGAATCTAGATGATATCCCGTACAAAAAACTACCCTATACTCTCCACAAAACTCATCTCCCTAATGGAAAATAAGTGTGATGACTTGGTGATTTGGTTAACAATCACCCAAATAGAATCATGGTCCCTCTATATTCGTATAAGCCTCATCACAAATTCTATGGATATTCCATCTCATTTCCAATCTAGGATCTCAAGAGGCTATGTCAAACCTACTAAAACCTGATGCTCAGCCTTCACTTGCTGACATGTGAGACATCGATAGATGAACTCATCTATTCTCTTACTTATACCAGCCCACCAAAACTACTACTGAAGTTCCTTATAAAAATTTTCCAAACTAGGATATATAATCAATGGGGGACTATAAAACTCTCTAATTTCCAGCTCACATGGCATGACTAGAACCACCATCCATCCCTAAAAAAGCATAATATGCTCCACCCCCCCCCCCCATTCATAAAATTCATCTGGTGAATATCCTGAGGATATCTAGTAACATAGAACCTCATATTTTATGTATCCTAACTTGGACTCTCTCAAAAATTGAAGAATATGAGGAGTCACCACCATTCATTAAAGAAAAACAGCACCCCTCTCATCCATCAGGTTCAGCTGTAAAGAATCCAGCTCCTTAGACGTCTCCTCCACCAAGTAATAATGGGACTTCCTACTAAGGTAATAGTCCACCACATTACCATCCCCATGAGTATAGATGATATAAAAGTTGTAATCTTAAATGAACTCCAACTAACACCTCTATATTAGGTTCAGATCTCTATGATTTTACATATACCCAAGGATTTGGTGGTCTTATTATATAACAAAGCTCTCATCCAGAAGGTAGTGTCTCCACGTCTTTAAAGTGAAGACTATAAATTCTAACTCTAGGACAGGAGTTGTGTAGTTATGCTTATGAGGAATCAACTACCACAACCCATATGATATCAATGCATCCCACTGCATCATTATGCAACCAAGACTAGTTCTATAAGCATCAAAAAACACTACGTACTCCACGCACTCCTCTAGTAGTTTCAACATAGGAGCACTTATCATCCCCGGTCTCATCTCCTTGAAATATATTTAACATATCACTATCTGGGTAAATAGAAACCCTTTCCACATTATGTCAACCAAAGGGAATGCAATCCTGTAGAATTCACCATGAACCACTTATTGTACCCTTCTAGGCCAAGAAAACTCTACACCTCTGACACACTCTTAGATGGATCCCAATAAAGCACCATATAAATATTTATCAAGTTTATAGCTAAACCATGCTCATAGATGACATTCCCAAAAAAGTGAACCTCACATATCCAAAACAATCGGATCAAGTTCTTATTGTAAATTTGGTGCTCCCAAAGTATGTCTAGGACCATCCTTAGATGTTATGCATGATCCTCCTCTGATATAGAGTAAAGGATTACTTCATCAATGAAGAAAAATAAAAATCAGACCAATTTTTGTTGGAAGATACAATTCATTGGAGCCAAAAATATAGAGGGGGAACTGGTCATTCCAAAAGCCATCATTAGAAAATCATAGTGTTTGTAGCGATATGAGAATGTTATTTTTGGAATATCATCCTAGTAAAATCTCAACTGATGGTAGTCGGACCTGATATCAATCTTTGAGAACCAACTCGTGCCGATTAACTAGTTGAATAGTTCATCAATCTTCAGAAAGGGGTGATTTTTCGTTACAGTTGCCGGGTTTAGGTGATGATAATCAACACATATTCTCAAGCTCTTGTACACATTTTTTAAAAACAAAACCTAGAGCTTCCTAGGGGGAACATTGGGTCTAATGAAACCCTTATCTTGAATGTCATCCAAAATTAACCTTCATCTTTCAGAGTTCAGTAGGATCCATTGGATATGTATTAGATGATATCAATGTGGTACTTAGGTGAAATTCAATGTATAAGTTCATCTCCCACCTCATAGGTAGTCCCAAAACATCCTTTGGGAATACATCCATGAATTCCTCCACTACTAAGGGAATCCATATATCTAAATATTCCTATCTACCAGGGGATAAACTCACCAATATATGGGTGATGTGTTACAGCTTCTAGCTCATAAATCCCACTCAATCATCCATGAGATATATCTAACCTTTAAAGGATAATCTCATATCATCAGTCTGAATGCATTTAACTCATCTGTAGTGATATCCAATCTAGTCTCAATCTGTGGAAAACTATTCCATACTCAAGATGACATCATAAGGTTTCATCTTCATGACTAAGAGGTCCTATGAGAAACTCTCTCCACCAAGTACTAGCTCACACTATTGAAAAATATGCGATGTTGATGAATCACTCCCTATAAGAACCTCTAGTCATAGCCAATTGGATAAAGTCTCAACTGATAGCTCTAGATATAAAAAATGATATGAGGTAATAATGAAATGAAACTCACCAGTGTACACTATTACTAAGTCAAGAGTAGAAAAATCATAGATCATACCTAAAATCATCTCATACATATCATGGTCATAGACATCCATAAAATGTAGCTGCACTGTGGCCCCGACCGCCTACTCCTTGATCCCGGTAAGGGAAACTTTTTAGTAGTGGTAGGAATATCTCATAGCATCTCTCTCCACTGGTAGCACATCCCTCTAGAACTCCATTGAATCATCTGCCAGCACCACCTCCTAGTGGGCCACCCTAGTAATGCCTGGGAGATCCCTGATCATGGTTCTACCTCTGTCGTGGTTTTCCATCCACTACCTTTCTTTCCTCCTCAGCACATAGGGTCAGTAAATCATGTTCCAAGTGACCACACCCATAAAAACCATAGCATCACCCTCTCCCGGATAACTAGATCCTCTGTGTGGACCCTACACAGCAAATACACATTCTTGAGTCCTATCATGCGGTGGTCTCCTATGTTGAAACCTCAATGAGGGGTGTATGTTATTAGATTCATAGGACTCAGCACCATGATGACCATTAACATCTCTATCCACTTGGCATCCCTCCGCCATGAATCTCTCTATAACTGGATCATGATCTAGTACTCCAGCAAAATTAGGTACGCATGAGGGGACTATGATGGTGTATATTTCACTATAGAGACCATAGTCAAACTTTTTCACCCAAAAGAATCAATCTTACCAAGTAGATGGAGTACCGCATAAGGTCATTGAACCTCGCATGATCCTCAAAAACTATCAAACTACCCTATTGTAGCTAAATAATCTCTTGGATATGAATGAAGCATAAGTATGAGGAGTAATACTCCTCACAAAATAGATACTAGAAGTCATTCCAGGAGAGAATCATCTCATCAAGGGTATGTATAACTAGACTCCACCAACACCTAGTTACTCCATGGAAAATACTATATTCTAGTTAAACCATCAGATTAGTTGGGGTCAGCACAAGTCTGGAGACTTAGATCACTAACTCAAGCAAATCCTCTGCTACCTGATGATCTATCTTTTCATAGAACCTTAGCGATCTCTGATATCGAAACTCACAGAGTTCACTAAGGCTTCATTCATCATCAACCTATCCTACCATAATTGACTACTTCTCGATATGTGTGGGTAATTCTCCCTACCTTCCTAGAAGATACACCTCATGAGATAGCCTCGGAATTGAGGCCTTATCGCTCTATGGATAGTATTCATGAATCTATATCAGTAACCTAGCTAGCTATCTTCATGGATGTGTCTTGAAAGTGATAAATATGTAACATGGTTAGATAAGAATATATATATTTATATATATATGTGGGGGGTTTACACAAGAAGGATAGTCAAAGGAATCAACCCTATATGATTCATGTACCAAGGATCCATGCAACCTATGTCTTGGTATGTCGAGTCGACTAATAAGAATTTAGAGCCCCGGTGAATGAATACACTAGTTGTTTCACCAACACTACATTCCCAGTCCTGAAAGTAACCCTTTAGAAACTTTAACATTATTTCCCTAAGTTCCCAAACTAATCCTCACAAAGGGGATAACTGAAAACTCCATCCTAAGGAATGAACTAAACTTATACCACTCTGTCACATCTTAACACAAAAGGGACCACTTGAATGGTAAAAGGATGGGTGGGAAAACCCCAATCCCACCTCCAATAAGTGAGGGGTGAGAAAAAAGATCCAAGAATACATAACTGAAATGGGAGTCCTTTTCCTAATGTACCTATACACATAAACCCAACTATCTCCATGAAAAAGTGAAGAAGAATCATAAAAAGGGTTATAAAATCTAGATTAAAACCCTGCATAGAATAACCTTTAGGGAATACATTAGAGTACAACAAAGTAAGCCAAAACATAAAGGTTAAGAATAAACAGCCAACCAAAAATGAATTCCCAACCTGAAAAAACTATAATAAAAGCAATTTTAGGTAGCCAAGATCTAGAAATAAATTTATAGCCACTGAACACATCCAATGCACCCAAGTACCACTATACTCCTCTGATGTCACTACTAAACCTCTTACCATCTACATATGACACAATGCATGTGGTAAAAACCCTTGTAGTGTTGACTATATACATACCCAGTAGGATGCCCTGAAAACCACAAAGGGGGAAATAGAGATATACTATAAAAGTCATCTCAACACAAATCAAGGGGGGAATGAAACACAATATATATACCTCTGTGTGAGTGTGTGTGTTCTCAAATGAAACCTAGATAAGAGAGAAGGAGATCTCCATCTCCAAAGCCTAGCCCAGGATGATGAGTCTACCTGAAGCTCCCAAGGTCCATCTACGATGACCACCATCTTGTGTGTCCATACAAGTAATTCATTTTGAAAAATTTCACCTCACCAACATGCTCCGCAGTTGAAGGGGAACAAACTCCAATAAATCACCTATATCCTAGTATGATAGGGGTTCTGCTCAGTAGATATAGGACCCATGCCCTATTTCATATGGGGTACCACTTGGTAGATAGGTGAATATAGTAATTATGGATTAGTGTTTTAGGGGGTACCACTCAGTGGCTAGAGGAACCATGCCCTAATGTGTTAAGGGGCACCACTTAGTGGGTATAGAACCCGCTCCCTAGTGCATAGGGGGGGTACCACTCCATAGATAAAGAGGAATATGGGGGACTTTCACCCTATTGCGTAAGGCGGTTTCCAACCCTAGATTCCATCTTATGATCCTTACCAATCACCATTATTGATCAAGAATTTACTGAAGAAGTTTCATGCTAAAAATACCTTATGTTGTATCTTGAAATCCACTTGAAAGGACACCATCACATTCTACATGGAAAATCAGTTAGGATAGGCTACTTACTAGTAAAAATATGGGTCCTTAATACGAATATATGTAAGGTGGAAACACCCAAGAAAATAAATGGCATGAACTTCGGGCTACATGAAAATTTACCTCTCCTATACACCTATTCATGTACCCACCTACACATGGCTTAACTGGCCATATAGAATTATATGGATTGTACAAGTACTACATGGTGTGTATTGGATGCTTGGGACCTGACCATGTGATCTTGGTCATACACATGTATATCATCTCATTCTCATGTACATATGGTTGAGCCCATGCACTTTGGACCATGCTCATATACCTAGTTGTGTCTGAGTACTGGACCATGCCTATGTACTTTTAGTTGTACCCATGTGCTTGGTCGTGCACATGCCTATGGACTCCCATATTACAAACCAATCCACCAACACATGGCCAAATATAACATATGAGGTCATTAGGTGTGATCTTTATCACATCCAGAAACCCTAGCCATTGTAGCCATGGGACTACATTATGTGTGCTCTTGGACTACACGTCGTGTACTAAGGTTTTTCAAAGAAACCGTAGAAAGCTCTATGCGCTTCTCCCATGCCATTATCTCAATAGTTTCTGAAATGATTCACTCTAGGGTATTTTATTTAGGGTCTTCAATTCTGGATCCATCATCATTGGTCGGATTTCGGCAACCTAAACCCCTTACAGCCAATCCTGTTGTGCCACACTGCTGTCATGGACATGGGATAAATAATTCATCCTATGGTCTATGTATCCAACACCAATAACCCATAAATTTACACTAATCCATCCATAAAACTTCTAACCTCACATCCTTCACATAACCACCAGGAATTTGGGGGTTAGATTATGCTTCAACCCACCCCGACATTGTTAAACCGTGACATTGTGGAACACCGGCGAAGAACACGAAGAATAATTATATAAATACATAAGAAGAGGGTAAATACATAATTTTCCAAGAATTCTTGGCCAATGATCACACAAAAATGGATAATTAATTGTGATATCAAGTGCAGAAAGGATTAATCAAATCAAATAAGTTAAAATAATTGCAATAGGGCTCATAAGAATATTGACAAATTCCAGAAATCGATGAAGATAAATGAATTCATACTTGATTAAATATAAATGGCATAAATACAATAAATAATGTACCTCATATAGATTATGGATCAATAATTTTTGAATAATTGTTTATAAAATAATGAATAAGATCTATTTTGTTCTCTACCTCTTGATCCACCTTGATCTAATCGACTTTTTTCATCTGATCTTGATCTGCTAATGAAGAATGCCTAATACTCCTCTTATGTGGGAAACCATAGAGAATTATTATAATAGTATATTTATACAGGATTTTATTTTTCTCATTTAAAATAAAATTTAAAATTTATTTATTTATTTTAATTAAACACACCATCCAACGGCCATCACACTTGGAATGTCTGATGCCAACCAATCTAACATTTCACCTAGGGTAAACTTTATGTTCAAGAATAAATCATGTTATTGGATTTCCCATATGATATCTTGAACCACGGTAAAATGATTTAAAATGATATGGTGTGTGTACCTTTATTAAAATATATTAATATTTTTAATATATTAATTCTCAGGTCCAAAGACACCTAAACATCACGATGACTCTGAGGGTAAATCCAGATACATACATAGAAATATTAAAAGAAAGAAATCGAATAAAACTAGAGTTTTTAAAGAATAACATTTGGATTCATTTAAATAAATTTTTTATACAGAGGTTATCTATCTTCATGTTGAATTTTAGATCGTTTAAGTATCCCATTTGTGAGATATATTATCATCTTCAAAATTATAAAGATCTAGGAATAGATCTTGAGGCCTGCATTGTGAGCTAGTTTTGCACCTCAAAATCTTGGATTGATATTTGGGTCTAGTTTAAGGAAATAAAGCCCAATATTTATTTTCTCACAAGTAAAATGAATTTTTCAATTTATATTTGGGTATAATAAGTATATCCAAAATACAAATATGATATTAAAATATATAAATTCCAAAATTATATCATGTTCCTAATTAAGTTAAAATTATTAATAAAACCTAAAAATGTGACAATTTTCCAAAAAATAACCCTATATAAAGAGTAAAACATTAAATTTTCAATAATATATATGAACTTATGAGTTTCATAAATCCCCCACACTTAAACATTTCAACCCTTTGAAATCATCAAATATCTAAATCAAAATCCACACCAAAATAAAATTTGAGAAAATATACATGGTATTTTCAAAAATGGAATTTAATATTGTCACATCTATGAAAAAATTCCATTAAATTTTAATCTCTCACATTTAAATTCATTCAACCTTAAAAATCTATCTATGTCCCAATTACAAATACCTCACATTGAAATTTATGACACTCTTTATTCAAGAGAAATTAAATATAGAGTTATTCTCATATTTTTAAAATACATGTGTCGCCATAGGATTGTGAAAATTATCATCTCTCTATGCCATAAGGAATAAAAATATTTTCAATCATGAGTAATTTTTTGAGGTGAATTCTATGGCTAAGGGTGAGCAGGTAAAATATTTAAAAAAATTATGGCTTGAAATATATAGTGGAGATATTAATTATAAATACATGAATATTCAATTGAAAAAACAAGAAATATACCTCACTAAATTCCCCTTGTATTTTAAAAATATCACCCCTTTTTTACACAAGTCATTAGTCAAAAAGTGAATATAATTAATGATTTCATCCCAATTATCCTTTTTTCATTTTATTCACATTTCTATTTTTTATTTTTTTTCATTTATTTCATGGAGGATGAGTTGACACTAAAATATAATCAAAGAATGAAAATCATGCCCAAAATTATTGAGAGGTACATGATTCGTAAATTAAATCACAAAAAATAATTCAATCTCACTCCCATTTATTCATTTTTTTTCAAAAAAATCTTTTTTAGAACTAGATGATGCAAATAAATCCCAAATAAATTATTAATTGCTTATAATTATCTTTTTCTATATAGTTAAAAATTTTGATACACACATTATACCACTCAATCAATTAATTCGATCCCAAATAACACACACGAAAAGAATTTCTCCAACACTAAAACTTAAAACTTGAAATATCAATGAAAAAACCTTAAGAGTGAAGGTAGGTGAGGAATAATAATCTTGTAATATATCATAAACCTTTAAGGAAATTAATTTCTTCTAAGAAATAAATGAGGGTAAATTTAAAGGTGAGTCTCAAGTTAAAAAAAATCCAAAAAAATCCTAAATCGCATCAAAAAAAATTTATGAACTCTAAATCTTTGAAAGAGAATAATCACAAGTTATGGTTTGCACAAAAAATCCATGTCTCTCTCAAGAAAGTGTGGGCATTATGAATAATATTTTAAAAGGTTTTAAAATACCACAGAGGTTGGGAAATAATAATTTGAGTCATTTTTTAATGGGAATTGTTTTAAAAAATTGTCCAAACTTATAAAAATGTTTGAAAATAAAATTACAAGACAAAGTTTTAGCATCAACAATCATTTCAAATATGTTTTATCCAGAATCAAAAAAAAACTAAATCAAAATCAATTAAAGTGTGAAAAAATAAATTGAATATTTATTTAAGCTCAATTTTCCTAAATAAAGATACATAAATAATTATAAGAAGGTTAAAACTCCCCCCATACTTAAAATGTAACCACTCATCAATTAAGATCAATAAAATAAAAACATACAGGTAGAAAAACCAAAGAGAAGGAAAGATAAAACCTTAATTTATTTTTTAGTGATGGACTTGATTTAAGATCCAAGATTATACTACAGGGACTTATAAAAATATAATAAAAAATTTTAAGGAAAATAATAAAAACAAAGATATGGAAAAGAGGATATAACCTAGTTTGACCCCCCAAGTGGGTAGAAGGTTTTTACTTCCCCAAATTAGTAATTTGGAGAACTTTATACACAATATGAATAAGTATGGGGTTTCTTTCTTATAAACCACCCCATGTTATTTCTCTCAACATCTATAAATGGATTCCAAGAGTGGAAACCCACATAGAAAATAAAAATATCCCCAACCCCCAGAAGATAAGAAAGAGAGAATCTGAGGTGCATCAAGGGAGGGAAAATAATATAGAGGTTCTACTTATTTTTTTCATCTAGAGGAGTTTTTTACACTAGTATTGAGGCTAGTGAAATATTATGTGGCTTCTATTCTGGTTTGGGTTCATCAAATGATTCTGAAATGATTTTTTATTTTGGGCCTTCATCCTCATATAAAAAAAATCCTCCATTTTATCCTCAATGCAAGAAACATCTTAAAATTCTTCAATAGGGTCTTATAGTAGTGGTAATTAATCTAAAAAATCATCATAAGGGGTATCAGTTTTCAATTTAATATTAATAATGTTTGAATAAAAATAACACTCGAAAATTGAATCGCCCATAAAATTTTCAACTTCAAACTCTTTTTCCTGAATCAAGGATACTGAGAATCGATTTATTAGAGAGGTAAGTGGATATTAAATTATTACTTTAACATAAGTAATGTATTCTTGAAATTTTTGAAAGATAATATCTTTTTTTCCTTAACCTACTCAAGATTGAACTCCAGAAAGTAGTGTGATAATTCTTTGATCTCATTGGATAAGGATTATAAAATGTATTGCACAAGGTATTAATTCAAGTCATATTTGATCTCCTTAAATAACAATCTAATAAAACTATAGAAAAAAACACCACACACTTGTATTTCTAAAATTCCAATGTTTTCACTCAAAAAAGTGTATGGTTCATCATCAACAAATCCCATTTTTAAATTTTTTAAATTTATGATTCTTTTGTAGTTTTTGTTTTGAAAAATAATGTGTGTGAGTGATTTCAATCCCTATAAATAGTTCTAAATTATAGAGAGCGGTTTTTATTGAATCCCTCACTAATAATTTTTTATTACCTAACCATGCAATATAGTGCACACTAAATGTTGATCTCTCTAGGAGGTCACTCACACACATTATTTTTATATTTTTACTACATAAATATACATAATATAATTCTAAATGATATTATAATATATTTGGGGTTTCAAAAATACATGATATATATATATATATATATATATGAATTCATGAAACAAAAAAATATGAAAACAAATTAAAATGAAGTTAATAAAGGAGAAAAAGAAACTATTATTAGGAGTTCATAGAAATGATATCATTGTTCCTTAAAAATATTCTCACTATTCTAATCAATGTTGAGATAAACAATATCACTCAATAAATTGAAATTTTAATTGTTATAATCCCACACTCTAATTACGCATGTGGGAAAATACTCCCTCACATAATCACTACAATGTTACTCCACCCCATATGCAGAATTTTAATGATGGAGAGGAATAAAAAAATGAGAATAAGAACTCAATAGTAGTTAAATTGGGGTGAACCCTACACTAAAACTAGTTTCACCACAACTAAAATTATCATAATAGAATAATTCAAAAAATTATAGTTCACAAACTCAAGTATCACCCCCCCACCCCCCGGACAAGTTTTGAAGTTAGTTCTCCATTTTCCCTGTGTTGAGAATGTAAAAGTGGAAGAAAACAGAAGATAAAATTAAAAGATAAGGGGGTAAGATGAACTAAAATATACTAACCATGAGAAAAAAATTATAGTAACATAAAATTTCATATTTTATAGTAAATTTCCAACCTAATTTTTCAACCCTTGAAATGGAAGGGGAGAATCATTTTTATAGTGAGGGGTGAGGAAAATATTGGATACAATTCTATCCTATGGAATCTCTCACCTATTTAGCATGGTAAATTGATAAATTTGAAATTGTGTTATTATAAAAAGTTGTTCAATTATGTCTTCCTTGTGAATCCACACAATTTCAGCCTTTTTGGACATGTTTAACCAAATTTATGAATGGATAATTGAATAGAATATTTATATACTTGAAGTCTATTCATAATCTAATCTTCTGATTTCCCATAAATTTTTTTCTCATTGTTTAGGCTAAATAATGTGTGGGATCAGTTCAACAACATTTTTATCTAGAGGTTATATATATCCGTATATAATGTTATATCACTCAGGCTTCCCATTTGTGTGATATAGGCCCACATT
The DNA here is from genome assembly GCA_963277665.1 of Viscum album. Lineage (NCBI taxonomy): Eukaryota > Viridiplantae > Streptophyta > Magnoliopsida > Santalales > Viscaceae > Viscum > Viscum album. The sequence continues at coordinate 31,229,165 of OY728142.1, read as the reverse complement.
TAAAATTCTCTAAATCTAGGAGTAGATTTCTAAGTCTTGATTGTGAGATTGTTTTTGTCCTCAAAATGATGGATTGATCCTTGGGTCCAGTTGAATGAAATGAATCCCAACATGTATTTGATACTAATAAAAAGTAATTTTGAAATTTGGTTTTTTTAGAAGAAGTTATAGATGAAATACCAATCTAATAGTAAATTATTTAAATTCCACAATTAGGTCATTTTAATTGTAAAGACACGGATTTCCCATGTAATTTTTTTTAATTATATGGAATTATTACGAGTCTGAAAAAATTGACGGTGTCTAATTCTGAGGCCCTGTGTGCCCAAAATGAATTTCTAAAAAAAATTCAGGTACGTTCAGTAAACGTGTGCGTGGCGTTTTCTAACTTTTGAACCATTGATCGGATTAAAAATCTAAGGGTACCGTTGAATCCGCAACACCGGGATTCACTTAAGGGAGGATTTACTTTGACCACAATAGGTCTGTAGAAAAAGTTATGTTTTGTCACTTTTTTTAAAAGAAATGAAATAAAATAATTTTATTACTTTATTTTCTTTCTTCTCCATCAACGGACAAGCGGAGGGTGGGGCCAGTGATGTGTCAAGACAATAAATGGATTGACTTGTCAATCCAAAGTAATGACGTCATTGGGGAATTAGGAAGGTTCCTAATTAATGAGCCCCCATTAAATCCCCATGTCATTACTTACCCTCCCCTTATCCTATATATATATGGAGTTTGGAGAGGGGTATCGGCATAGCTTTTCCAAGCAACGAAGTGCTGAAGGAGTGTCGAGATGCCAAACCCTTATAGGATGGAGCTGATCCCAACGGGAGGTGATAGGTGACACCGAACCATGAACTGAAGGACGACGTATGAGTGGCATCATTGAGAACTGGTTGTGGGAATGAAGAACATGATCCACCATCAAACATGGGCGCTCTCCAATGGGTTTATGAGGTAGGGGTTTTGATTCTCTTTTATATCAAGGGAATTTATTGAACCCCTCTACCCTCCCTCTTGTTTACGAGATAATGCAGAAGGGTGGGCCTAAAAAACACAGCCCAGACCCTCTGCAATCTTTGCTACACCCTTGCGTTATCCATGGAATACCGCCAGCACGACGACACCGACCAGCTACGAAGAAGGTGTGCCCCGATGCATGCCGCAAGATGAGGCCGCAACACAAAGCTGCGCTGGTCATCGGAACGGCTGGCACTGGCCGGCCGTGGAGGAGGTGTGAAAGGTCGTCACGCACCACCAGTGAAAAAAAAGGGGTCACGGCACGTCAGTTTCAGAAAGCGAAGGAGTCCATGTATGTCATCGTCCACTGCCAGAGATCAGGCGTCGCGGTTCATCAGCCTTGGAAATCGGAGGAGGCAGCTGACACATCAGTCGGTCGTGGATGGGAGGCAGCGGGACCAGCGTGCCACCAGCAAGCAAAAGCCGCGGTGGAGGAACAGACCATGTGGGTTCTGTAGCGATCAGGCAGCGACCAAACGATGCCGCTATTTCACCAAACCGAATGACCTTTAGGCCGTTTGGGATTTTGGAAAACCAGGGGTCACCCCCCACCCCTCGCCATCTTGGGAGGACAATGGCTAGGCCGCTATCTCATGGGTTGTACCCTATGCAGCCGGGCCGCCCCCTCGCAGGTTGTCCCCTACGTGTCTGGGAAGCCCCCCTCGTGGGTCTCTCCCTACGCAGCTAGGATGCTTCCCTCACGGGTCATGCCCTACGCAGTTGGGCCACCCTTTGTGGGCCACACCTCACATGGCCGGGCCACCCCTTTGTGGGCCGCCCTTTGCGGGCCGCCCCTTGCAGGCCGCCCCCTTGTGGGTTGGGCTGCCCCCTTGCGGGCTGGGCTGGACCTTAGCCTAGCGGGCCAAGCCCACTGTGGCCCAGCCCAGACCAGGTGAGGCTGCGTCAGACCGGACCCGGGCCAACCGGGCCCAGAAACACATAAAGGGCCATATCTTGAGAACCAGATGTTCATTTGATGAACTGTCTATGGCATTGGGATCCTTGGATTGAGATGGTCCTTTTGGTATAATCTTCTTGAGTTTTTGATATAGTTGGAGTATGGTCGGGTTAGATCGAACCCAAATACAACCAGGCCCCCGAAACTAAAACGCTTATAACTCACAGCTCGGGTGTCCGATTGACACACCGTTAGTCATGTTGAAACCCTTACGACATAGTGGTTCTTCTAGTTAATACTTTTAGGAGATTAGTAGTGGTCTAAGTATGGCTGATATCTCGAGAGGAGATTCTACGGAACTCGAGTTCACTGGGTACGAGGAATCCAGTGGCTGGTAGTGAGGTGGAGGTTAGAGACAGATCATACGGAGGTTAGTGCTCAATGATCCTATGTGGGTCAATGCATACCAATCCTATATGGGTCAGATCCTATATGGGTCAGCGCTTATCAATTCTGTGTGGGTCAGTGCATACCTATCTTCTATGGGTCAGATCCTATATGGTTCAGCACTCAGTGATCCTATGTGGGTCAGCACATACCAATCCTATGTGGGTCAGATCATGTGTGGGTCAGTGGGGGTTAGTTACATATTGACTCTAGCCGGGTCAGATCCTGTGTGGGTCATTGAGGGGGTTAGTACCTATCGATCCTATGTGGTTCAGACTTTGTATGGTCAGAAGTAGTGCCCCTTGATAGAATAAGATGATCTACCTCGTGACAATTCATTTGTACTTCTATACTTCACTGAAAACCTGGTTTGAGCTGAGACTCTTTTTTATCTATGTTTATTGCTTCGTGATTTGTTATACTCACCCATGCACGGGCTTCGCCCGAACCTTATTGTGTCTTGTGTAGATGATGAGTATCTAGGCTGAGGTTTGATGGATCCAGGACCAGGTGGTACGCAAAGGAGACAGGCGGATGTGGAGTACTGAGGAGGCAATTTGTACCTACCCTTCAGGTAGGATCCTCGGAGGACGACCCAGGATTTTTTTATTTTCTTTTCCAGTTGTATTGTACTTTTTAGTTTTACTTGTACTTTTCTAGTTGGTCTTGTATTCCAGCCCCTTACTTTCAGAACCCTTTTACTACAGCAGTTACATAGTGGTTTCTTCTTGTTACGTTCTAGTCGGTGTGTTTTTACATATCTAAAGGCAATGCCTTCCCATTATAGGGATACACCTTTCCAGTGCTAGTCACCAGCCCCTGGCCTTTGGAAGGCGGGCTTGGGGTAGTCACGGCACGGGCCCCGGGGGACGGGTCATGACATTCACACTTATGATCTGATTATTAATAAAACCTAAAAATGTGAAAATTTCCAATCAAATAACACTATGGTGGGATTAAAACATTGAATATAGGATAATATATATGAGATTATGATTTTCATTATCTATTCTAGAATTTTTTAAAGTGTGAGTTATGGGCTCATGAAGTTCATTTCTTGGGAATGTTGTGTCTTAGAAGATAGTATTTATGGATTCTTTGAAGATAGATAGAGTTGTTTCTTAGGTAGCTTACAAGATTATTATAGAGGTGTTAATTTTACTTGGTCTTACAGGATATTATAGGAGGTTATTAATATATTTCTCTCAGGTTGTTACTCCTCTAATAGACTTAACTAGGAAGGATCAGGCATTCCTATAAACTAACTGGTGTCAGGAAACTTTTTAGTATCTAAAGGAGAATTTGGTTAGCATTCTACTCCTTTTTTCTGTTTAGGGAGTTCAATATATGGTTTTCTATGATGAATTGTGTCTTGGTTTGGACTATTTTCTAATGTATTAGCGATCATTTATTTCTTATTAGTCTTGGAATTTATGTCCCAATGAGTGTAACTATGAAACCCATGATCTCGAGCTAGAAGAAGTTGGGTTTTCTTAAGTTGTGGTGACGTAACCCCATCGGTGTGTGTTTTGTGGTCTTTATCAATCATAATCACCTGAGATATGTCTTCTCCTAGTATGTCTTGAAATTGTTTAAGCGAAGGTGGATGGAATTCTTATAGGATTATGACTTCAAGATTTCATATACACCAGGAAAGGAAACTATTGTGGATGATGCACAAAGTATGAATTCGTGTAGTGATTCCATGCATGAATACAGAGATTCTTGGAGATTGACATAATATCCTCAGGTAATGAATCTTTATATAGAATAGGTTGGTAAAAAATGTATCAATTTCTAGATGAAAGTGAAATTTTCATTGGTGTAGTAGGTAGAGGAGTCCTAACTATGGGATTCTAAGGTGGAGATCAGGAGAAAATAAGTTGTTTTTAGTGATTACCATGATGGTTTATCTAAGGAAGAACACAAATAGGTGTTATTCAAGGGGAGGATTTTCATTCCTAAAGTGATATATGATATGGTTATCTATGAGTTCCATATATCACCCTTGGAAATATATCCTAGAATGAAAAATATGAACTAATCCCTGATAGGGTGGTTTTGGTGGCCTCAGTTAAATCATACAGTTGTCGAGTTTGTGTCTACAGGTTTATTCTACCATAAGATAAAGGTTAAGCACCATGTTCACAATGGTTTTTTTCATCCATTAGATACTCCTCAGCCTAAGTGGAAGGACATCTCAATGGACTTCATTACTATTATACCTTGATCTCAAAGAGGCTTTGATTTTATATGGGTGATAGTGCAGCATTTGATGAAATCATTCCACTTTATAGAGATCATGGAGTCAATATCAGTGGAGGTTTTATCAATGAGGTATAGAGAGGAGGTGATGAGACTCCATGGAGTCTCATGGATGATCATATCTGATCGTGATCCTTGTTTTACCTCCAAGGTGTACAGATGTATTCATCTTGATTTTGGATCTCTGTTATGTCTAATCACCACTTTCCATCTGCAAATAGATGGTTAGATAGACCATATCATCCAAAATCTTGAATACATGTTGCAAAGGTTCTTGGATAAGGCACCTACCTTTGTTTGAGTTCTCTTACAAAAATAATTTTCACTCCATCATTACTATGGAACCATTTTAAGCTTTTTATATCTGACATTTACATTAGCCATTATGCTGGATTTGGGTTAGAGACTTAAAAATTCTTAGTCCAAAACTAGTACAGAGAATGACAGAGATGGTTAGGGTAATCCAAGAAAGAATTAAAGTTTCACAGGATCATTAGAAGTCCAATTCCAATTTCAGAATATGACCTCTAGAGTTTGAAATTGGTGATCATGTTTTCTTGAAGGTGACTCTACATCATGGTTTTCAAAGTTTTAGTCATAATAGTAAGCTTTATCCCTAATTTTTTGGCCTTTCAGGGTGTTGGATCGCATTGGAGGTGTGGCATATCAAATAGAACATCCCCCATGTATGATCCAAATACATGATGTCTTCCATTTTTCTCAACTCCTATATTACCTTTATGATGACTCTCATGTTACGGATTTGGGTGAGATCAACATTAATGATGATGTATCATTTTAGGAGTGTCCTATAGATATCCAAGACCACCAGGATAAAGTGTTTCATGGGAATTATCTACCCATTGTTTGAGCACTATGGCAGTATAGTGGCATGAAGAATAACACCTAGTAATGTGAGCTGTAGATACATGCTCATTACCCCCAAGTTATTTTTTGTTTGTCTATTCACTTATATTGTTCCTTGTTTGTGATTTTTGACACTATTTGGTTTATGAGATGGACTACTCTTGTTACTCTATTGGTAATTTTCCTCCTGTTTGAAAGGTGTCTCCCCTAGAGAGTGATTAGAAATTGTTGTTATGGTTGCATGGTTTGGTGATTTCACCCTCTAAGTGAGGTAGTTGGGATCATGTGATGGGAATATTATTGAGAGGTGTCTCATGAGATTGTCCTTTGGATAATCCTTTACTTTATTTTCGCTTTGGGTTTGATTTTTAATTATCAAGTATGAGAATAGTTTGATAGGTATCTGATGTAAGGAATCATATCTCGGTAACCCTTACTTTGTGAGTTTTGGGTGTTGGTGGTTCCAAAATAATGTTCTAAGGAGTTTTTGGATAAATGGATATTTTAAGGGGATTCTATGTCGAATATCCTTGGGATATGTCATAGGGCTGGTGGTTGGGGTGTAAAAGGCTCGGATGTGGCATAAGATCCTCATAGAAGTATTTTTGGAGCCACTAAAAAAAATGGAATGGATACACAGTGGATTAGGCTATGGAATAGTCTGGATGGGTTGTTGTTTCAACAAGTTGATAGTTTTGGTGAAAGTACCTAGGTATAATTTAGTCATTTATGCAAAATTTCGAACCCATATGGCATGGAGTGTGGTTATAGTGTTGTCTCCACTCGTGAATTTTGGGCTCTATGATGTGGTAATTTAGGATATGTCATAAACCCTCCTTGGGAAAATAGAATTATTTTTTAATATATTTTATGTTTCTTATATGCATCTTTGACCAAGGGATGCTAAAACATAGTGTCATACCATTCTCTATAGTATTCCCTCTATCAAGAAGTTCTATGGCATGGTCCAGGAGGATGTGTCGTGGTCTGATATTTTTAAGTTGGCCAATAAATACCCAAACCCCCATTTGAACACACTTTTCTCCCACTCATTCATCTCAAACATTGTGCTACTCTAAGTTATTTTTTAAGTCTACGAAGCCCCTTTCAACAAGTATTAATCCTCATCTTCCTGAGATCAATATGTGGTGATCTGAGGTGACTTATACCTCCTTTTATTTTAGTTTCTCTCTATTTGATCTAGTTTTTCTTCCATTATTATTTCTACGATTTAATTTTTGGTCTCCATCATTCTGATGGAGTTTTAACTTATTGATTTTTGTTTAGTGGAGGTGTTGCATCCTCAAAGGGATGTGGTTTCCTTACGAGAGAGCTAATCATAGATATATGTTTTTTTTTTCAAGCAAAGAACATTAAGATACTTGAGGCAGGATATTATTTAATTCTCTTTTTATTTATGTGTAATCAAAAAGTTATCATGTTTTTTTCATTTCGATGGTTGTGGAATTAACCTAATTAAAGAATAAAATGGGTTAAATAATCAAGTTGGTTTATGATTTTTAATCACATGTTGTTGTCTTCTACCATGATAATGATTTTACTACTCATTTTTTAGATATTTTGTTATTTGTGTTATGATTTTATAATAGTTTTAAGGATTGGATTATCATGTAAATTGATGAAATTTTTAAAGAACATAAAGCTAGTAATTTGTGTCGATTATAATAAATAATTTAAATAGGAATATTTAAATGAAATAATTTTTTCTTTTAATTTCAAGTATATCAAATTGATTTTTAGTGAAATTTTAATTAAATATTTTTTTCATGTGTTAATGGAATTAGATAAATAACTTAAAACTAGAATGCTTGTTGATGAGAATAATTATTAAATTCAAGATAATGAGTATTGTTCTTACATAATTTTTTTCAGACTAGAAACTTGTACTGGAGAGAATATTTAAATAATTTAATTGCTTTTTATAGATATTACCTTAAGTAACTCGTATTTGGAACCATTGATAATTGAATTTTTTAATTTAAGATAGAATAAAAAAAAAATTGATAAAGATAATTATTTGAGGATGAGAGTGCCTATTTTATCAGGAAGACCAAATGCCATCTATTTGGGGCTCAGTGAGCTCATTTCTATAAAAATGTTAAATGCCATATTTTAGGACCAATTTTCCCTATTGAACTTGTTTGATATTCACTACCTTTTTTCAATGAATGTGATCCTTGATATGTTATGTGATATTATCCTAGGATCCCTGGTGAGAAATGAGCAGGGAGGCCTGAGGTTATGGTATTATTTGACACCAATTACGGTGATATGCGTAGTGATATGCATGAGGGTGTCAGCAATTGAACCAAAGTTGAAAAATGGGTTAAATCTGGAATTAACCATTTTTTTACACTGAAATATGGGCACTTTCTTATTGAATTTTTTTAAAGGGTTGGATGGCCAAGTTTCTTTTTTATCTACATTCCTTTCCCTACTACTTTAGGAAATTAGATGTTCTAGGTTATTCATATCTTTTCTGGTAGTTTAGGATATTTCCTAGAGTACTTAGAATTATGTAAAGAATAAAATAATTAATTATTTTTTAACCCATGGTGTTGGTTCTAGTTGGAATATTGAGAAGATGTTAATCTTGAGAAACTATAGACTCTATTTTTATTAGGTCTAAAGGGCATGGACTTCACTTTGATGGCTAATGAAATATAACATGGAATAATTTTGATGGTTAAATAATGGATAATGAGTTAATTAATATAAATTGGAACTTAAAAAAATGAAAGAAGTAACATAATGAAATACTTCTTAAATGATGTTTTTTATGGGATATATAGTTATTGGTAGTGGTAGTTGGGTGTCTGAGTGAAAATAGTTGTAGTTGAGCTTAGGACTAGGTTAATTACCATAGTGTGGTTGTGAGTTATACTATATCTTGTATTAATTTTTATTTCATATGTTACCCCACCCATTTTTGTGGGGAGACGGACACCTGATGAACTCTAGGAGGTTTTTTTCCATAACATCTAGGTTGGTGAGGGATAGATGGAAGACTTCCCCCTCTGGCCCTAATCTCTTCTCCTAATAGTATTATGTACAGTTATGCATGGTGGTAATCTTTCCCATATATGTGTGTAGAAGGATGTAATGTCTTTTGGTTATCTCACACATATGTATCTTCAAATACAGTATCCATAGGACTATTATAGGTATAATGTGTATAGGTTGTTATGGATTGAGGTACCTTACTCAGTGTATGTGTTGTAATGGCTTGAGGTATAATACCTGATGTATGATACATTCCTATGCATTGTAGTGGATCCTAGAAACTACTCGGTTACTATATGGAGATGTGGCATTGGAAATTGAGATTATGTGATGCATGAGATGCACATTATGATAATTTAGCCCTTATGTCTTTGGGATGTCTTACTTTTAGAGAGTGAAGGATCAAGATGTAAGTTATTGGAGTAGTATAGAAAACCAGTGGGGAAGTGGTAGTGGGATAACTTCATTTGATATTATATTATATGATCTCTTGTATGTGTTACTTAGTGAGAGATATCCATGGTGAGGCTGGTAACTTAGTAAACTTGTTTAGCTGATGAGTTAGATTCACTTTTTGTTCATTGGGATTTAGTATTCTCTCTTTATATTTTGTATTATAGGATCTAAGGAGGATCCTATTGAGTATACTAGTTATTCTCACCCAACATATATAAAAATAATTTTTCAGGTTAGTAAGAGGGGTTGGAGATCAAGCTGGATATTAATATCTCATGGTTTTATAGGATTTTTTGGGCTTCTTGCTCACTGCCAAGTTCATATTTCGATACTTGTAGTTTCCCTTTATAGTTTTTTCACTATGTATGACATTATATCTATGAACTTTGGTTTTACCATTATCATATCTAAGAAATAATTTATTAGTGTACTTGTCTTATCTCTCTCTCTCTCTCTTATTTTTTTTAAAGGGTAATGCCTCCCATTTGTATGTTCGCTATACCCTTGGTGCTTGTTGTCAGCTCATATTTTACTAGAGGAAGGATTCAAGTGGTTATTATCCTACTCCCATTGTCTTCCCAGGAGGGGTACACTTTTGGGGGAGGGGGATGACATGAACTGTATAAAGAATAGTAATTTTGTAATTCCCCAACCCCAGTTACCCAGAGTCAGTGCATTATTACATAACATTGGCATGATCACAAAAGATCAAATCTCGAAAGACCGATTATCTTAGTAGCCTTTGAATCACTAGATACATTCATAAAGTTTACATTACATCATAAAATGAAAACTACAACAACATAGTCTCCATAGTCCACACTCATAACCCCTTATACTATCCCTGTAGGTCATTCATAAAATACTTCTTCACATCCTGGGAAAAATAAAACATAGAAAGGGGTGATCTCAGATGCCCAGTAAGGATAAAAATATAGCAGAAACTTTCCTAAATAAGCATAAACATTTAAGGCAATGTATAACTAAAACAAAAGCCTTTTAAACTTGAACTTCAGCATAATATGGCAGAAATAAAATGAAATAATTCCATTTACTTATTCACGTGGATATTCTACTAATCGAATAATCACATGAAATATCAATAACCACTTTCATAATGATGGAATGCATAATGCCAGAATATCATAATCACGTAGCCAAGGCCTCATGCCAAGACTACAAATAAAATTTTGTCATGGCCTCGTGCCAAGACACTAGTTTGTCTCATGAGACCTACCAATGCATCTAAGAGCTATAGCGGGCTCCACCCGTCACTTACTAAGTCCAATGCATTCATCATATAAAAGTTTCAAAAATAACATAAACATTCGTATTAAAACTAGCATACAAAATGTCAATACTTTATCCACAAACCATGAATGGTATAAAAAATAGCACATCCACATTCAAACATAACTCATTAAATACAATATGGAAGATTTTATTGTAACAGATTAACCTCAATCGGGAATAATGAAGGATATTGACATAGATTAAAATAATCATCATACTATTGAGAAAAATATCCCCCTTTTTCTTGAAAACATTTAAAAGTCACACTATTTGTCAAGAAGCCATTTAAAATAGATTTTTGAATCAAAGTGTCCCATACCACTTTGAAACTTTTAAAACGAGTTTTAATTTTAAAACTTTAATGTCCATATAAATAAATCTTTAAAACCATTTTTAAAACATTGACATTAATGAGAAAGATTTAGAATAATAAATCTTTAAAACATTTAAAATGATATTTTAGTTAGAGTTACTAACCAAAAGAGTGACACTTGAATATAAATAATTGAGGTAATAAAAACATTTTAATATCATGAGAATAAATGTATTCATGATATACAATGTCAAAGTACATTATATACACCATATAAAAGTGATTTGGTGTATAACAACAAAGAAGTCTCAGTGGAATGTAAATTGAGATGAAATATCTTATAAAGACTATATCCTTCAGTTAAGGATAAATGAATGAAATAATTATGTGTGAAAAATATAAAAACACTCAATATTATTGGATATTAAGTGTATATAAATCTGAGTACATTCACAAATATTCTTGTAAAAACAACACCAATGAATTGGATGCTTAACTCAACAAATGGAGATTGAGTTAAAATTACTCTTATCAAGTTCATATCGATGACTTGAGAATTTATAAACGGAGTGATTATGTGTATCAAAAGTATATACATAGAAAGGGGAGTGGAAATTATGATATAATCAAATGAATATTGATTCCACACATAATCGTGGAGTAAAATAATCAATGAAGTATGCGTAAAGATGAATGAGTGGAAATTGAAATTTCAAATTCCTTTATCGATTTGGTAACATACGAAACATACACCCATGAAAGAAGGATCATAAAATGATGATGTAAATATCTATAAATTAAATTATATTACACAATGAATACAATCATGGGCAGTACACACACCACATGCAATAAATAAGAGGTGAACAATGGAAATCTCATAGAATTAAAAGTGAGATAAGAAACCCCTTACTTTGTACTTTTTCCTTGGTTGAGGGTAGGTTAACCTCCTTTATAACGGAAAAATAATTATTATTAAATTATAAAAGAATAATATACATTAATATGATATCACATATGATCTTTTAACATTTCCTCGTTAATAATATCTTATTATTATTGTCATTTTAGGTGTTAACTTACTCATTTTCTTTTATATATTTTGTCACATAAGTCGTGTTTGTTATGGATAGGTTGTATATTATTCAGATCCAGACTGATATCAAGTCCCTAAAAATTATTTTTAATTATAAAATTATAATTATACTTTAATGGATACGATGGAGAATGAATCTCATCGCGTTCGTGGAGACGGTAATCCGTACGTACGCACGAACGCTACTTCCATTTCATTTTTCATTTTAAAAGGAATAAAAACAAAATGATACATTGGTATATTATTATTCCAGTATAATATAATATCTTATATTTTTTAATTAATTTCATTAACACCATCCTTTATACGTTCCATGTATGGTATGAACGAGTCATATCACTTTGAGGGGGTGGTAGTCCGTACTTCCTCAAATGAAATTATTGTATATATATACAACATGAAACAAATAATGGCATTCTATAAAATGGAATTACAGAAGATTATATATAAAATAAATATCATTAATATCATATTTAATTATATTTCCATAAACCAATATATTTTAGATAGGTTTGGGTCATTATATTAACCTTATCTTTTAGTTTTAACTTTTAGTTAATTAGTTTGACACTTACCATGTCACTTTGTATTTTTATATTATATAGTTAATAAACTTACTATATACATCCAAGAGACCACCAAGTGGTCCATTAATGATACAACTATCATTATATAAGTACTTTTACTAAAACTTAGATTTTTAGGAATATAATATCAATTAATAATATAATATTTGTTTTAAAAACTCTTTAATGTCAATTTTGACACTATAGGGTATTTTGTTTTTGATAAATTCATAACAGCATTATTACTTCTAAAAAAATTCATATAACTAATTATAATATTTCATAGTAACCTATAAAATTATTTGAATTCATAAAAAGTCTCAAATTACATTTATTTGGATATTTATAATATCAATTATTTCAATATTTCATTAATTAAGTAATTATTGCATCACCATTGTGTCATAAGTAAATTAAATTATTTAATGTCTAAAAATTATAAATAAAATTCAATTATGTAGGAAATATTTTTATCTTGCTAATGAATATTTACAATCGAATTTATCTTATGTATAACCCTATATTAAAAATGTTTTAGTAATTAAACCTTGATTTTAACTCTTTTAACTCTTCTTTGAATTAAATAATAATAAATGTCCTAATCTAATACAAGTGGACCTAAATGATAATATTTTATTCCTAAGGTTGTTTTTGGTAGATATACACTTGTCCAATAGAATTAGTACATGTGTTATGGAAATATTAATATCTTTTTTACCCTTAATTACCCTATTTACTTTTAACGGTGGTAAATAAAATTAAAAAGTAACTATTCACCAAAAATTATTTTTATCTCATTTAACCACATTTTACTCCTTGGTATTAACCGTGTCTCTCGGATTTTCTAAATCCCATTCACAGAAGTGGTAAAATTATGTTTTATGTGAATTTTCATATTCTCCAAAGAGATGGGTAAAAGACGGTGAAAAGTTCAGTAAATTTTTTATATATCTAAAATTATTCTAAACTAAATCCAATAAATTAAATTGAAATTATATAGGTATTATGTATCTATTTTGACCTTAATTAAATTTAAATAAAAAAAATAATTATTTAAATAAAAATTCGTTTTTAAACTATAACTTATGTTTTTCACTATTCATCAAAAATTGAAATTTTTCAGAAAAATACCAAAAATTTACCCTAGGCTAATTTCGATATTCCGAATCCAAATATAAAGTCCATTATGAAATAAAAAAATTATAAAATTTTAAAAAATGGGTATTACTATTCATAACTGCTAGTTTGATTGGTTGTGGTGTGTGTTAGAACTCGAAGTTGCGTACGACACACGCTATTGTATTATTCAAAGAGAAGCGTACCGTAGAAGCTTGGGGTGATACATTCTCCCCTACCTCAAATAATTTCGCCCTCGAAATTTTTAAAATTGGGCTTGGGAATATAATGGAAAGTCCCACATCGGAAAAACAGACAATAAAACTATCACCTTAAAAGAAAGAAAGAGAAGTACAAAGGTCACCCAAGATAACTCATACTAGGATTCCATATAGGAAAACATGGATATGGAAGATAAACTAAGTGTCAAGTTCTGATGGAGAGAGATAGAAAACATGATCAAAACAAAGTTAACAACAATAAAGCCACAAACTTGTGACGGGACAAACGGTCATTAGTTTCCCAGTAGGAAGAGTATACGGACAACATTTTTTTAAGTTACATTACCTAAATATGAGGAATTAATTTATGAGATTGACTAAGAAAATAAAGAGATATACATACTTTTTAAGTAGAGTTTCATTCTTTAATAAATTTCCACCACTAACTCAATTTTTTCTAAACGATGAGTATTCAAGAAGACTTGGTCACACTGGAAGAGCTAGAATAAACTTTTATAGAATCACATTATCCAAAAAGGATAAACTATATATTAACCTTGTCTTTAGAGATTAATCAAAAGAAAAATGGTTAGTACAAGATCTGATGATACCCCAAAAGGATATTCCTTTAGAGAAAGAAACACTAATCTAAATTTATAAAAATAAACCAACAATACCCCAAAGTTAAATAAATACCATTCAATAAATAATTGTCCTTAAAATCCTTCAATATAATCCAAACTAATATTGAAACCCAAAACTTAGAATAATTTGGTTATGTAGTCTTCCATGTTAAATTGTATCTCCAAATGACATCAACTACTCTTAAAGTCACATAATTAAAAGTAATTAAACTAATCACATATTCTCTATTATAGGTTAATAATTTTCATAAATAACCCAAATCTCTATAAATCCACAATAAAAAATGTAGATAAAAATACACCATTACTCCTCAAATGAAACCCCATAGTATTCTATTTTCCATGGGCATATAGTGTTCCCAAGAAAGCGAACATCTTCCAAAATAACATTTATCAATTAATCACCAAATCATTTTCCTATACTAAGGGTATTCATTTGATAAGACATAAGAACCCAAATCAACTTATTACTGATCAATAAAATCATTTAACTAAAAATAATTAGTCACACTAACCAGGAACTTCACGTAGTCCAGTGGTAGGCGATAAATCCCAATCACACTTTGGTTGTGGGTTTTATTCTCACAGCTTTGTCCGACGCAATGGGTTGTCGCACGGTCTTCGTTTTGTCCTTTTTCAAAAAACATATTTTATAACATTACCAAAATGTGATAAATTCCTCAAAATAACCATAACATAATTTTAACCAGAAATGTTATCTCATACCTTGCATTTTCATCCCAAAATATAATAACTTGTAATTGCCACAAACCCAATGATCTTATAAAACCAAATGGTTATTTATAACTATATCCACAATGGAAAAGATAAGACTTCCTCAAATATCATTTTCACATGGAAAACTATGGGGTTACAAATACAAGAGAAAATTATTCCAAATTAATCCCATCAACAGGGAGCACTAATACTTTTAAACATTTCTCCAACCATTTATTTCCACATAACTTCTTCTTTGACCAAGAAAATATCCTATAGAATAGGGCATTCACTTGGGTAATGGCTAGGTACCCTACATTTACGGCAAATGAATATAAATGGATTCTTGGGACCATTTTTATTTTCTTCCATAGTACTCTTCATTTTTCCTCAGGAATTATTCACTTTATGTCATTTCCCGCACGTAAAGCATTTTTTTGTTCCGTTGAGACACTTTCCTGGGTGTCTCCTTCCACATTTCCTGCATGATGGAAATTTAGGATTCTTTTCTCCATGGTCTCCACTGCTGGAGCTCTTATCATTCATCACCTTCCTCTTCTTTGTTGAGTCCGGGAGTTAGTTAATATATATGTTGTTGATCATATTTTTGGGAAACTGATTTGGCATGAACACGATATCTTTTACGCCCATCAACATTCCATTTTGTTTCTCATTTCCACCACTGTTCCCACCTTGTACATCATTCTCAAAGTTACTATAACTTCCTTGTACTCCAGCCATTGACTAAAACCATAAAGCATTATGTGAGTAACAGTAGTCATAAAATCATTTAGAGAATATCATGACACCATATTCTCAATTTGAAAAACCATTGGATTAACCAAAGTCATTTATTCTCATTTTATATTAAAATACTTCAAATTTGTTTGTAAGGAAAATGTAAATTATCCTAAGCATATCCCCCGGGAGTGTCGTAACCAAGAGTGCAGCAAGGCCCGTTTTCGTGCACCAGTTCCCGTTCGAGTCTAGCTCAAAGCGGTGTTTTTGGGTTTTACCCTTAGGTACATCTATGCCAGAGCCACCTCTACCTGCTTGTATCCATACAGGGATGCATTTCTTGGAAAAAACTCACAAAATATATACAATACCAAAATTCTAGGAAGTTCCTCTATATTAATCCTCAAAGTCTATCTTAGGGCTATGTTCTCTAATCATAGTTTATCTAAATCTAGTTTCCAAGGTTTGTACTAAACTTCCCCTGAAACCAACTGTAACGCCCCAACCCCAGTCACCCAGAGTCGGTGCATTATTACATAACATTGGCATGATCACAAAAGATCAAATCTCGAAAGATCAATTAGCTTAATAGCCTTGGAATCACTAGATACATTCATAAAGTTTACATTAGATCATAAAATAAAAACTACAACAAAATAGTCTCCATAGTCCACACTCATAACCCCTCATACTATCCATGCAGGTCATTCATAAAATACTTCTTCACATCCTGGGAAAAATAAAACATAGAAAGGGGTGAGCTCAGATTCCCATTAAGGATAAAAATATAGCAGAAACTTTCATAAATAAGCATAAACATGTAAGGCAATGTATAACTAAAACAAAAGACTTTTAAACTTGAAATTCAGCATAATATGGTAGAAATAAAATGAAATAATTCCATTTAATTATTAAAATGGATATTCTATTAATCGAATAATCACATGCAATATCAATAACCACTTTCATAATGATGGAATGCATAATTCCAGACTATCATAACCACATAGCCAAGGCCTCGTTCCAAGACTACAAATAAGATTTTGTCAAGGCCTCATGTCGAGACACTAGTTTGTCTCATGAGACCCACCGATGCATTGAGGAGATATAGTGGGCTCCACCTGTCACTTACTAAGTCCAATGAATTTATCATATGAAAGTTTGAAAAATAACATAAACATTCATATTAAAACTAGAATACAAAATGTCAATACTTTATCCACAAACCATGAATGGTATAAAAAATAGCACATCCACAGTCAAACATAACTCATTAAATACAATATGGAAGATTTTATTGTAACAGATTAACCTCAATCGAGAATAATGAAGGATATTGACAAAGATTAAAATAATCATCATACTATTGAGAGAAATATCCCAATTTTTCTTGAAAACATTTAAAAGTCACACTATTTCTCAAGAAGCCATTTAAAATAGATATTTGAATCAAAGTGTCCCACACCACTTTGAAGCTTTTAAAAGGAGTTTTAATTTTAAAACTTTAATGTCCGTATAAATAAATCTTTAAAACCATTTTTAAAACATTGACATTAATGAGAAAGATTTAGAATAATAAATCTTTAAAACATTTAAAATGATATTTTAGTTAGAGTTCCTAACCAAAAGAGTGACACTTGAATAAAAATAATTGAGGTAATAAAAACATTTTAATATCATGAGAATAAATGTATTCATGATATACTATGTCAAAGTACATTATATACACCATATAAAAGAGATTTGGTGTATAACAACAAAGAAGTCTCAATGGAATGTAAATTGAGACGAAATCTCTTAAAAAACCATATCCTTAGGTTAAGGATAAATGAATGAAATAATTATGTGTTAAAAATATAAATAAACTCAATATGATTGGATATTTAGTGTAAATAAATCTTATTACATTCACACATATTCTTGTAAAAACAACACCAATGAATTGGATGCTTAACTCAATAAATGGATATTGATTTAAAATTACTCTTATCAAGTTCATATCGATGACTTGAGAATTTATCAATGGATTGATTATGTGTATCAAAATTATATCCACAGAAATGGGAGTGGAAATTATGATATAAGAAAATGAATATTGATTCCACACATAATCTTGGAGTAAAATAATCAATGAAGTATGCGTAAAGCTGAATGAGTGGAAATTGAAATTTCAAATTCCTTTATTGACTTGGTAACATAAGAAACATACACCCATGAAAGAAGGATTATAAAATGATGATTTAAATATCCATAAATTAAGTTATATTACACAATTAATACAATCATGGGCAGTACACACACCACATGCAATAAATAAGTGGTGAACAATGGAAATATCACATAATTAAAAGTGAGATAAGAAACCCTTTACTTTGTACTTTTTCCTTGGTTGAGGGTAGTTTAACCTCCTATATAATGGTGATATAATTGTTATTAAATTATAAAAGAATAATATACATTAATATGATATCATATATGATCTTTTAACATTGCTTTGTTAATAATATCTTAGTATTATCATCGTTTCGCGTGTTAACTTACTCGTTTCCTTTTATATGTTTTGTTACATAAGTCGTGTTTGTTATGGATAGGTTTTATCTTATTCATATAAAGAATTATATCAAGTCCTTAAACATTATTTTTAATTATAAAATTATAATTATACTTGAATGGATATGATGGAGAATGAATCTCATCGTGTTCGTGGAGACGGTAATCCATACGTACGCACGAATGCTACTTCCATTTCATTTTTCATTTTAAAAGGAATAAAAACCAAATGATACATTGGTATATTATTATTCCAGTATAATATAATATCTTATATGTGTTAATTAAGTTCATTAACACCATCCTTTATAGGTTCCACGTATGGTATGAACGAGTCATATCACTTTGAGGGGGCGGTAGTCCGCACTTCCTCAAATGAAATTATTGTATATGTATACAAAATGAAACGAATAATGGTATTATATAAAATATTATTAAAGAAGATTATATATAAAATAAATATCATTAATATCATATTTAATTATATTTCCATCATAATGGAAACCATGAGAGGTGGTAGGAGATAATTCAACAATCATCGTTTCGTGAGGCCTTTGGTTTCCATCCACAGAAACATTATGTTCTTCACCCATTAGATGGAGGTGTGTGTAAGTGTAGTTATAATACTTCTCATAAAAATATCCTAGTATATTTAGGATACTATTATTGTTACAAAAGAAAATAATAAGAAGATTTTAGGGGTTGGAGAAGTAAAATAAAAAAAAGAAGCTAAGAGAAATCGTTACCTTTAATTTGGGTAACTCTCTTTGGTTTAAACCAAAAAGGACTCTTGGAGTGCAATATTCCTAAGTTAAGGCTTCTAGGAGGAGGATAAAGATTTAGGGAGAATAATTTTCCAGAGTTTGGATGAGCCAAAAGGATTGATAGGTGTCAGGAATTTGTTAGAAGTGGTGTCCTTTTATAAGGGGGAGGAGGGGCTCTTTAGGAAAAACTTAAAGTATTATTTTATAATAAATTCATATTTGGTTTATAATGGTTCCAAAGTGTATTATTCAAAGAATAAGGTGGGTATGGGTCTCAATAATTTCAACCAATAGATTTTAGACAGGTTTGGGTCATTATATTAACTTTATCTTTTAGTTTTAACTCTTAGTTAATTAGTTTGACACTTACCATGTCACTTTGTATTTTTATATTATATAGTTAATAAACTTACTATATACATCAAAGAGACACCCAAGTGGTCCATTAATGATACACCTATCATGATATAATTACTTTTACAGAACCTTATATTTTTAGGAAAAGAATATAAATTAATAATATAATATTTTTTTAAAAAACTCTTTTATGTTAATTTTGACACTATTGGGTATTTTGTTTTTGATAAATTCATAACAGAATTATTACTTAGAAAACAATTCATATATCCAATTATAATATGTCATAGTAACCTATAAAATTATTTTAATTCATAAAAAGTCTCAAATTACATTTATTTTCATATTTATAATATCAATTATTTCAATATTTCATTAATTAGGTAATTACTGCATCACCATTGTGTCATAAGTAAATTAAATTATTTAATGTCTAAAAATTATAAATAAAATACCATTATGTATGAAATTTTTTTATCTTGCTAATGAATATTTAAAATAGAATTTATTTTATGTATAACCCTATATTAAAAATGTTTTAGTAATTAAACTTTGATTTTAACTCTTTTAACTCTTATTTGAATTAAAAAATAATAAATGTCCTAATCTAATCCAAGTGGACCTAAATGATAATATTTTATTCAAAAGGTTGTTTTTGGTCGATATACACTTGTCCAATAGAATTAGGACATGTGTTATGGTAATATTAATATCCTTTTTACCCTTAATTACCCTATTTACTTTTAACTGTGGTAAATAAAAGTAAAAAGTTGGTATTCACCAAAAATTGTTTTTATCTTATTGAACCACATTTTACTCCTTGGTATTAACTGTGTCTCTCGGATTTTTTAAATACCACTCACAGAAGTGGTAAAATTAAGTTTTATACAAATTTGTAAATTCTCCTAGGAGATGGGTAAAAGACGGTGAAAAGTTCAATAAAATTTTTATATATCTAAAATTATTCTAAAATAAATCCAATGAATTACATTGAACTTATATAGGTATTATGTATCTATTTTGACCTTAATTAAATATAAATAAAATAAATAATTATTTAAATAAAAATTCGTTTTTAAACTATAACTTAGTGTTTTTCACTATTCATAAAAAATTGAAAGTTTTCAGAAAAATACCAAAAATTTACCCTAGGCTAATTTTGATATTCTGAATCCAAATATGAAGTCCATTTTGAACGAAGAAATTTATAAAATTTCAAAAAGTGGGTATTACTATTCATAACGGCTAGTTTGATTGGTTGTGGTGTGTGTTAGAACTCGAAGTGGCGTACGACACACGCTATTGTATTATTCAAAGAGAAGCATACCGTAGAAGCTTGGGGTGTTACATTCTCCCCTCCTTCAAATAATTTTGGCCCCGAAATTTTTAAAATTGGGCTTGGGAATATAATGGAAAGTCCCACATCAGAAAAAGAGATAACAAAACTATCACCTTAAAAGAAAGAAAGAGAAGTACAAAGGTTACCCAAGATAACTCATACTAGGATTCCATGTAGAAAAACATGGATATGGAAGATAAAATAATTTTCAAGTTATGATGGAGAGGGATAGAATACATGATCAGAATAAAGTTAACAACAACAAATCCACAAACTTGTGATGGGGCAAACGGTCATTAGTTTCCCAGTAGGAAAAGTATACGGACAACATTTTTTTAAGTTACATTACCTAAAGATGAGGAATTCATTTATGATATTGAATAAGAAAATAAAGAGATATACTTACTTTTTAAGTAGAGTTTCATTCTTTAATAAATTTCCACCACTAACTCATTTTTTTAAACGATGAGTATTCAAGAAGACTTGGTCACATTGGAAGAGCTAGAATAAACTTCTATAGAATCACATGATCCATGAAGGATAAACTATATATTAACCTTGTATTTAGAGATTAATCAAAACCAAAATGGTTAGTACATGATCTGATGATCCCCCAAAAGGATATTCATTTAGATAAATAAACACTAATCTAAATTTCTAAAAATAAACCAACAATACCCCAAAGTTAAATAAATACCATTCAATAAACAATTGTCCTTAAAATCCTTCAATATAATCCAAACTAATATTGAAACCCAAAACTTAGAAGAATTTGGTTATGTAGTCTTCCATGTTAAATTGTATCTCCAAATGACATCAACTACTCTTAAAGTCACATACTTAAAAGTAATTAACCTAATCACATATTCTCTTTTATAGGTTAATCATTTTCATAAATAACCCAAATCACTATAAATCCACAATAAAAAATATAGATAAAAATCCACTATTACTCCCCAAATGAAACCCCATAGTATTCTATTTTCCTTGGGCATATAGTGTTCCCAACAAAGCGAACATCTTCCAAAATAACATTTATCACTTAATCACCAAATCATTTTCCTATACTAAGGGTATTCATTTGATAAGACATAAGAACCCAAATCAACTTATTATTGATCAATAAAATCATTTAACTAAAAATAATTAGTCACACTAACCAGGGACATCATGTAGTCCAGTGGTAGGCGATAAATCCCAATCGCACTTTGGTTGTGGGTTCTATTCCCACAGCTTTGTCTGATGCGATGGGTTGTCACACGGTCTGCGTGTTGTCCTCTTTCAAAAAATATATTTTATAACATTACCAAAATGTGATAAATTCCTCAAAATAACCATGACATAATTTTAACCAGAAATGTTATCTCATACCTTGCATTTTCATCCCAAAATATAATAACTTGTAATTGCATCAAACCCAATGATCATATAAAACCAAATGGTTATTTATAACTATATTCACAAAGGAAAAGATAATACTTACTCAAATATCATTCTCACATGGAAAACTATGGGGTTACAAATACAAGAGAAAATTATTCCAAAGTAATCCCATCAACAGGGAGCACTAATACTTTTAAACATTTCTCCCACCATTTATTTCCACATAGCTTTTTCTTTGACCATGAAAATATCCTATAGAATAGGGCATTCACTCAGGTAATGTCCAGGTCCCCAACATTTACGGAAAATGACTGTAAATTGATTCTTGGGACCTTTTTTATTTTCTTATATAGTACTCTTCATTTTTCCCTCAGTAATTCTTCACTTTATGTCCTTCTTTCCCGCACGTAAAGCATTTTTTGTTTCGTTGAGACACTTTCTTCGGTGTCTCCTTCCACATTTCCTACATGACGGAAATTTAGTATTCTTTTCTCCATGGTCTCCACTGCTGGAGCTCATATCATTCATCACCTTTCTCTTCTTTGTTGAGTCCAGGAGTTGGTTAATATATATATTGTTGATCATATTTTTGGAAAACTGATTTGGCATGAACACGATATCTTTTACGCCTATCAACATTCCAATTTGTTTCTCATTTCCACCACTATTTCCACCTTGTACATCATTCTCAAATTTACTATGACTTCCTTGGACTCCAGCCATTGACTAAAACCAGAAAGCATTGTGTGAGTAACAGTAGTCATAAAATCATTTATAGAATATCGTGACACCATATTCTCAATTTGAAACACCATTGGATTAACCAAGGTCATTTATTCTCATCTTATATTAAAATACTTCAAATTGGTTTGTAAAGAAAATGTAAATTATCCTAAGCATATCCCCCAAGAGTGTCGTAACCAAGAGTGCAGCAAGGCTCGTTGTCGTGCACCATTTCATGTTCAAGTCTAGCTCAAAGTGGTGTTTTCAGGTTTTACTCCCAGTTACATCTATGTCAGAGCCACCTCTACCTGCTCGTATCCATACAGGTATGTATTGCTTGGAAAACTCACAAAATCTATACAATACCAAAATTCTAGGAAGTTCTTATATACTAATCCTCCAAGTATATCTTAGGGCTATGTTATCTAATCAGAGTTTATCTAAATCTAGTTTCCAAGGTTTGTACTAAACTTCCTCTGATACCAACTGTAACGCCCCGACCCCAGTTACCCAGAGTCGGTGCATTATTACATAACATTGGCATGATCACAAAAGATCAAATCTCGAAAAACCGATTAGTTTAGTATCTACGGAATCACTAGATACATTCATAATGTTTACATTACATCATAAAATAAAAACTACAACAAAATAGTCTCCATATTCCACACTCATAACCCCTCATACTATCCCTGCAGGTCATTCATAAAATACTTCTTCACATCCTGGGAAAAATAAAACATAGAAAGGGGTGATCTCAGATTCCCATTAAGGATAAAAATAGAGCAGAAACTTTCATAAATAAGCATAAACATTTAAGGTAATGTATAACTAAAACAAAAGCCTTCTAAACTTGAACTTCAGCATAATATGGCAGAAATAAAATTAAATAATTCCATTTACTTATTCACATGGATATTCTAGTAATCGAATAATCACATGCAATATCAATAACCACTTTCATAATGATAGAATGCATAATTTCATACTATCATAACTACATAGCCAAGGCCTCGTGCCAAGACTACAAATAAGATTTTGTCAAGGCCTCATTCCAAGACACTAGTTTGTCTCATGAGACCTACCGATGCATCGAGGAGCTATAGTGGGATCCACCTGTCACTTACTAAGTCCAATGCATTCATCATATGAAAGTTTGAAAAATAACATAAACATTCATATTAAAACTAGCATACGAAATGTCAATACTTTATCCACAAACCATGAATGGTATAA
Organism: Viscum album; assembly: GCA_963277665.1. NCBI lineage: Eukaryota > Viridiplantae > Streptophyta > Magnoliopsida > Santalales > Viscaceae > Viscum > Viscum album. The sequence goes on along the minus strand of OY728142.1, from coordinate 31,205,126 downwards.
AAAAATTGCACATCCACAGTCAAACATAACTCATTAAATACAGTATGGAAGATTGTGTTGTAACAGATTAACCTCAATCGAGAATAATGAAGTATATTGACATAGATTAAAATAATCATCATACTATTGAGAGAAATATCCCCCTTTTTCTTGAAAACATTTAAAAGTCACACTATTTGTCAAAAAGCCATTTAAAATATATTTTTGAATCAAAGTGTCCCATCCACTTTGAAAAATTTAAAAGGAGTTTTAATTTTAAAACTTTAATGTCTAGATAAATAAATATTTAAAACCATTTTTAAAACATTGACATTAATGAGAAAGATTTAGAATAATAAATCTTTAAAACATTTAAAATGATATTTTAGTTAGAGTTTCTAACCAAAAGAGTGACACTTGAATACAAATAATTGAGGTAATAAAAACATTGTAATATCATGAGAATAAATGTATTCATGATATACTATGTCAAAGTACATTATATACACTATATAAAAGTGATTTGGTGTATAACAACAAAGAAGTCTCAATGGAATGTAAATTGAGATGAAATATCTTATAAAGACCATATCCTTAGGTTAAGGATAAATGAATGAAATAATTATGTGTGAAAAATTTAAATACACTAAATAGGATTGGATATTCAGTGTAAATAAATCTGAATACATTCACACATATTCTTGTAAAAACAACACCAATGAATTTGATGCTTAACTCAACCAATGGAGATTGAGTTAAAATTACTATTATCAAGTTCATATCGATGACTTGAGAATTTATCAATGGAGTGATTATGTGTAAAAAATTATATCCACAGAAAGGGGAGTGGAAATTATGATATAAGAAAATAAATATTTATTCTACACATAATCTTGGAGTAAAATAATCAATGAAGTATGCGTAAAGCCGAATAAGTGGAAATTGAAATTTCAAATTCATTTATCGATTTGATAACATACGAAACATACACCCATGAAATAAGGATCATAAAATGATGATGTAAATATCCATAAATTAAATTATATTACACAATTAATACAATCATGGGCAGTACACACACCACATGCAATAAATAAGTGGTGAACAATGGAAATATCACAGAATTAAAAGTGGGATAAGAAACCCCTTACTTTGTACTTTTTCATTGGTTGAGGGTAGTTTAACCTCCTGTATAATGGTGAAATAATTTTTATTATATTATAAAAGAATAATATACATTAATATGATATCATATATGATCTTTTAACATTTCTTTGTTAATAATATCTTAGTATTATCGTCGTTTCGCGTGTTAACTTACTCATTTTCTTTTATATGTTTTGTTACATAAGACATGTTTTTTATGGATAGGTTGTATCTTATTCATATCTAGAATGATATAAAGTCCTTAAACATTAATTTTAATTATAAAATTAGAATTAGACTTGAATGGATACGATGGAGAATGAATTTCATCGCGTTCGTGGAGACGGTAATCCGTACGTACGCATGAACGCTACTTCCATTTCATTTTTCATTTTAAAAGGAATAAACACCAAATGATACATAGGTATATTATTATTCTAGTATAATATAATATCTTATATGTGTTACTTAAGTTCATTAACACCATCCTTTGTACGTTCCATGTATGATATGAACGAGTCATATCACTTTGAGGGGGTGGTAGTCCGCACTTCCTCAAATGAAATTATTGTATATATATACAACAAGAAACGAATAATGGTATGCTATAAAATAGAATTAAATAAGCTTATATATAAAATAAATATCATTAATATCATATTTAATTATATTTCCATCATAATGGACACCATGAGAGGTTGTAGAAGATAACTGAACAATCATCATTTCGTGGGGCTTTTGGTTTCCATCCACAGAAACATTATGTTCTTCACCCATTAGATGGATTTGTATGTAAGTGTAGTTATAATACTTCTCATAAAAATATCCTAGTATATTTAGGATACTAGTTTTGTTACAAAAGAAAATAATAACAAGATTTTAGGGGTTGGAGAAGTAAAATAAAAAAAACAAGCTAAGAGAAATTGTTACCTTTGATTTGGGTAACTCCCTTTGGTTTGAACCAAAAAGGACTCTTGAAGTGTCTTATTTCTAAGGTAAGGATTCTAGGAGGAGGAGAGGGATTTAGGGAGATTAATTGGGAAGATGTTGGATGATCCAAAAGGCTTGAGAGGTGTCAGGAATTGGTTATAAGTGGTGTCCTTTTATAAGGGGGAGGAGGGTCTTTTTAGGAAAAACTTAAAGTATTATTTTATAATAAATTTATATTCGGTTTCTAATGGTTCCAAATTAGATTATTTAAAGTATAAGGTAAGGATGGGTCTCAATCCTTTCAACAAATATATTTTAGATAGGTTTGGGTCATTATATTAACCTTATCTTTTAGTTTTAACTTTTAGTTAATTAGTTTGACACTTACCATGTCACTTTGTATTTTTATATTATATAGTTAATAAACTTACTATATACATCCAAGAGACCACCAAGTGGTCCATTAATGATAAAACTATCATTATATAAGTACTTTGACTGAACCTTAGATTTTTAAGAATATAATATCAATTAATAATATAATATTTGTTTTAAAAACTCTTTTATGTCAATTTTGACACTATTGGGTATTTTGTTTTTGATAAATTCATAACAGCATTATTACTTCAAAACAAATTCATATAACCAATTATAATATATCATAGTAACCTATAAAATTATTTTAATTCATTAAAAGTCTCAAATTAAATTTATTTGGATATTTATAATATCAATTATTTCAATATTTCATTAATTAGGTAATTACTGCATCACCATTGAGTCATAAATAAATTAAATTATTTAATGTCTAAAAATTATAAATAAAATAAAATTATGTATTAAATATTTTTATATTCTAAAGAATATTTAAAATTGAATTTATCTTATATATAACCCTATATTAAAAATGTTTTAGTAATTAAACTTTGATTTTAACTCTTTTAACTCTTCTTTGAATTAAATAATAATAAATGTCCTAATCTAATCCAAGTGGACCTAAATGATAATATTTTATTCCTAAGGTTGTTTTTGGTCGAGATATACTTTTATAATAGAATTAGGACATATTTTAGGATAATATTAATATCATTTTTACCGTTAATTACCCTATTTACTTTTAATCACGGTAAATAAAAGTAAAAAGTTACTATTCACAAAAAATTACTTTTATCATATTGAACCAAATTTTACTCCTTGATATTAACCGTGTCTCTCGGATTTTCGAAATTCCACTCAAAGAAATGGTAAAATTAAGTTTTATGTGAATTTGCAAATTCTCGTAGGAGATGGGTAAAAGACGGTGAAAAGTTCAATAAATATTTATATATCTAAAATTATTCTAAACTAAATCCATTGAATTACATTGAACTTATATAGGTATTATGTATCTATGTTGACCTTAATTAAATTTAAATAAAATAAATAATTATTTAAATAAAAATTCATTTTTAATCTACAACTCAGTGTTTTTTAACTATTCATCAAAAATTGAAAGTTTTCAGAAAAATACCAAAAATTTACCCTAGGCTAATTTCGATATTCCGAATCCAAATATAAAGTCCATTTTGAAAGAAAAAATTTATAAAATTTCAAAAAGTGGGTATTACTATTCATAACGGCTAGTTTGATTGGTTGTGGTGTGTGTTAGAACTCGAAGTTGCGTACGACACACGCTATTGAATTATTCAAAGAGAAGCGTACCGTAGAAGCTTGGGGTGTTCCAAATTTTGACCCAAAAAAAGAAAAGAGGTCGGTGTTGGATATGTATTATTAGTTGTTGAGTAATGATCCTAGTATTTCTAGATCTGATCCAAATATAGAAAAATTTATTAACTCACTATAGGAGGATCTTTATGTATATACCCAATATGGTCTTGTTAATACATATATAGTTCTACAAGACCCTACCCCACCTGAGATGTTGTTTAAGGAATGAGACTACATCCATATGGGAGATGTCACCATTGACTTTTTTGAACATCAACCACAAATTAATCCCTATTTAGTAGAGGACTGTTATTAGGTGATCACACCTGTGAATTATAGATATTCCATTTTGAAAAACCCTACAGAGGTTGTTGAGAAAATGGGGCTAGCACCTTCAGGGATATTTCTGGAATGGATCATGTGAACACACCTCATGAGGAAGTGGTGTTTGTGATTCCTTTGAGGATATTGAGTCTTTTGTTGTGAATGAGTATGTGCCTACTTCTCATCTTGGGGGCCTTGATAACAAGGATGAATCTATCACCCTAGTTTCCTCTGATAAATCATCTAGAAGGATACCAGAGAATAATTCATTGATAGTGAGGGATGCTAATAAATTCATCCCAATCGGTGGAATTTTTTGGGCCAATGACACTAAGAATTCTCTTCCCCTTGAGCCTGATAGAGATCCTAAGAAAGATAATCCATAACACCTTGAGAAATATTATATACTAGTAAAAAAGTATAGTGATAAGGTAAGAGGGGATAAGGGTAAAGTGAAAAGAATAAAGGAACCTCTAGTGATGGAAAAAAAGGATTGTGCCCCATAAAAGGGGTAAAACATCTTTAAAATGAGTTTCATTTTTTAGAACTACCAAGGGATTAACAACAAGGATAATTCCTTAGATCTTAAGAACATTATGAAAAATAATAACCCCACATTGATTGTTATTAATAAACCCATAGTGTATTTTGAATGATTTAATATTTTCAACCAGTTCAAGGTTGTATTTGAGTTATTTTATTGCAATATTAAAATAGGAATGGTAGAAAATATCTATGTTATTAGAAATAAAGACCATAATTCCAACCCCATATTCATTGGTATGAAACATATTGCCCCCAATATTATTCTTGTAACTTCAACCTTTTTAGTCTCATTCATTTATGACCATGCATGTTACTAAAATAGAATATAATTATGAAGTGAGTTTTTCATAATATCCTCCAATGTTACTACTAATTAGATTCTTATTGGGGAATTTAACTATATCCTTGTCCTGGAGGAAAAATATAGGGGATAAGTTTCCCAGATTGGCCTATTCTAATTTCCATGACTTAATTGAAAAATGATACCTCTTTAAAATCTCACTAACAAGTGCTAAATTAAAATGGTCACACTTCACTACTAGTGGAATAAAAGAAATCAAGATTGATAGGGCCTTTATCTCCATTGTGGGTGGATAACACAACCCTTTCCTCTCTAGTAGATCCCACTCCGAATTTATTCTTATCATACCCTTATTTTGATCTCAATTTCAGTCATTGTTGGGATCTCTCCATACACATTTATATTTACATTGGTCAAGGGGGGAAATAAATTAAAACCCTAGATAATTGCATATGGGGAGGCTCAAAACTGAGACCTCCTGAAACTCCACCATAGGGAACAACCACTAGGTTGAACCCATGGGATTTGTATTCTTTTAGATTCAATATTGCATGGATGGTCTATGATGATTGCATAGAGGAATTTGAAAAGGATTTCCTGGTATAATATGAAGATAATTCCTTCTAAATAGTATCCAAGAAGTTGAAAAGGACCAATGTTTCTATTATATTTTGTTCTTAACCGAAGTTATCAAATTTAGATATTGAAATCAAATAGGACGATGTAGATATTATAGCCTTATAGAACCTATATATTTCTCATGACCTTCCCCGTGAGGAGAAAACTCAACTCCATTGTAAGTTAGATACTCTTATTAACTCTAAAGAATGCATTTTTATGGAGAAAATCAGAGTGAGATGCCTCAAAGATGTTGATAGAAAATCTAATTTCTTCTACTTTATGCATAAAGAAAGGCGGGTTAAAAAGACCTTATCATACATTACTATCAATGGTGTTCAATTCCAGGAGGAGTCTAAGAATGGAAATTCCATGGTTTTTTATTTATCTCACCTTTTAATGACAACTCGGCATTAGGTGACCAAAATTTGGTCGAGGAGATTGATTACTCCATCTTTGAGATGCAAAATTCCTTTCTAATATAAAACCCCCTAGATGAGGAAATAGAATCTAAACTTCATTTCCTTAATATGGATAATGCTCTTAGACTATATGGTTTCTATAATAGGTGTTTTATGAATTTTTAAGATATTATTCATTCTGAAATCTCATTAGATTTCAAATAATTTTTCTCCATGGAATTTATTCCTTATGATGATAAGTCCCAATTAATCAATATCATCCATAAGATTGACTATGCTTCAGATTTCAGGGATTACAAGACTATTTTTATTGATAATACCTTTTTGAAAATTATAGGAAAAATATTATTTATGATTATTGTAGTTATAGCACTACTAGAAAAACAGGTATTTGCGACGGGTCATTTGCGACGGGATCCCGTTGTAAATGGCTTTTTGTGACGGGGGCCCGTCGCAAATGGCCCGTTGCTGAAAACGTTGTCGCAACAACAATTATTTACGACGGGCCCGTCGCTAAAGCCTTTTTTTGTGACGGGGATTCTCCCCGTCGCAAATAGTACTCCGTATATTTGTAAAAAACTTTTCGAATAGTAATTGCGACGGGACCCGTCGCAAATACCTGTTGCGACGGGCCCGCCGCAAATAGTTTTTGCGACGGGACCCGTCGCAAAAACTATTTTGAAAAAAAAATAAAAAACTATTAATAAATTATTTTAATGCATATAATAATAATACTATTTACGACGGGCATAGTATCCCGTCGCAAATACTATAAAAAAATAAAAAAAAATTATTAATAAATTATTTTAATTAATATAATAATAATCCAATTATAATTCAAAAATAAAAAATAATAAAATATTAATAAATGATTTTAATTAATATAATAATAGAATTATAATTCACAAAAAAAATAATAAATTATTAATAAATTATTTTAATTAATATAATAATAATAGAATTATAATTCAAAAATAAAAAATAATAGAATATTAATAAATGATTTAATTAATATAATAATATTAGAATTATAATTCATAAATAAAAAAAATATTAATAAGTTATTTTAATTAATATAAAAATAATAGAATTATTTTACATTCAAATATTAAAATAATTCAAGTATTACAAAAAAATATTATTAAATTATAATATTATAAAATTTTAATATATATATAAAATTTAATATTATAAAATATAAATAATATTATTATTCATATTAATATTGTTATTTCAAAATATAATATTATTAATATTTTATAATGAGACAGAAACTACGAATAGAAAAAAAATCATATTTTGATTTCACAAATTTTATAACATAAAAACAAACTCTAATCTGAAGGAGGGGGAGGGGGATCTGCAGATGGTGGTGGAGGAAACTCCATCCCTAAAGCATGAGTGAGTCGGCGCATGTACTCCATCTGCTCCTGATGCTGATGCTGCCACCGACTCGTCTGCTCCTCGTACAGCTGCTGCTGGCGTCGACGCTCCTCATCATGCTGCTGACGCATCTGCTCCTGCTCCTGTCGGAGACTCTCTATCAGTGTAGTCTGAGATCGCAACTGATCCTCATACTGTGTAGTAGAAGAAGATGCACGAGCTCCTCTCGAGTTGGACGCCGACATTGCAGCACTGCCATAATAATCTTCGGGAGTCAGTCGAGAGCTGATACCAACTACCCGGCCCTTCTCAAAGGCATACTGGGTGGCCTGCATCCATGCCGCCTCATCAAACTGACGGCCAGTGGTCTGATCTGATGACTCGGCCTGACTCTCAGGCCGGGCCTGTGACGTTGTGGCCTCATATGACTCTTGTAGTTGCAATTTAAAATTAAAATTGTGAATATATTATATGCAGTTAATTTTTAAACTTGAAAACAAATAATACTGACCACGATGTGATGCTGACGATCACCTCTGAGCTCCCCAGTAGCAGGATCACTATACATCCTCCGATATACGTCGTACTCCGTAATATCGGGGTGCTCAACAACCTATAAGAATAAAAAATAAACTGTTAATATTTATAGTTATATAAAATATTTATAAATAATGTACGTACCAGATGCTGTCTATGAGTACTAAAAGAACGACTCCCAGCTCGATGAGTCACCTCCTGTCTCCTCTGATTCTGCCTCCCCACCGATGATCTCCTCTGAAAGGCACCACTCAACCAGTGCGCACATAATCCATCCCATACATGGGATGAAATGTACTCTGGTCAGTGTGCTCTACATGACTCGTCAAAATCTGACACTCCTAATTTCTTCATGGCAGCTTTTCTTAAATTGTGCAAAAACTGACGAAGGCGATCACGCATGGCCACCTCTCATGCCTCATGGATGGCGTGACGCATGGTATCCTCGATCAGATACCATAAACCCTACAAATAAATCAACATATCTAGTTAGAAATGAAATAATTTTCAAAATAAAAATTATTTATTTACGTACGTACCAACCAATGGCCGAACATGGCCTGCTGCACATCAATGGGAATCTGCTCCCATGTGGTCCACGGCTGAGAGAAATAGTTGCGCAAAATAGCGCTGCCCTGTTCGACTGCTATATGCGGAAAACTGTAAAAATAATAAACATTTATTATGTGAATAGATTAATGAAATATTAGTCAAATCCACAGGTTATCACACAGGTTATCACACCTCCGTGTGCGTGGATCAAACCCAAGACGTGGACGTCGCTCGGGGATGGGGTCAGGAATCATCAATCGTGCAAGACCGCGCCCCCTCCGCATACTCCCTGGAGCGCCTGCAGGCTGAGGGTCATCTGCCAGCAACTCATCCGCATCGAAAGGCAGGTCAGCATCCGCCAACTCACGAAATGTGGCATCGTCCATCTGAAACAGAAAATGTTAATGTTGTTAGCAAATAATTGATAATTACTATTATATATACATATATACATATTATGATTGTATATAAATACCATGGAATTCTATCAGTGTTCATCTTCATTATCATCTTCATATATGTCAATGTCATCTTCATATTCCTCCTCAACATCATCGATATCCATTCGAGTTACAGTTGCTTCATCTCTTACCATTTAAAATTCATATGTGACATCATTAACATCATCATCATCACCGACTCTTAAATGTGGGGTGTCGTCATCGATACTCATGTCTCTTTGTAAAAAAGATTGATTTTGAGTACTCTCTTAAAAAACTTCAATTCTTTGCACATCAGTGAAAGCACATTCACTTTGACTAAACTGATTGTCTTGGATTTTGATTTTTATTACACTCCACCAATCAGTCAAGTCTCTTGATGTAGCACAGTACTTTGCGTAATAAACTTGATGTGCCTGTTGAGCCAATAAGAATGGTTCATTTACTACGAGAACACTTTTACATTTAATATCGATGATTCCCTGAGTCGGATGAACACGCACGCCTCTCTCTATATCCAACCACCGACATTTGAACATGGTTATGTAATGTTGTCCAAGATAACAGAGTTCAATGATTTCATCAAGTATGCCATAAAATTTAACTTCATTTTCTAGATTATGAGATCCTCTCAAGCTAACTCCACTGTTCATTGTTTTTTTCGATTCCCCATATGCATGTGTGTGAAATCTAAATCCATTCACCACATATGCATTATAAGTTTTAACAAGTTTGGAAGGTGGGTTACTCAATACACACAGCCGTTTGTCGATTTTATCAGCATGTCAAGACACCTGAAAATTTGTGAAATAATTATCAATATAGTAAACTATACATTGAATGAGTTTCTAAAAGATAAAGAATTTATGTTACCAGTTTTTGAAACCACTGAGAGAAATTTTTCAGTCGACGTTCTTCGAGAGCAGCTGCTGTAATTTGTGGAATTTGTTTCTTGATATGATTATCATACAACCTATAAAAACCAAAGTTATTTACTGTAACATAAATGATAGAATAAGTGATATAAACACTTACAGTACAACTGATGTCATCTCTTCACAGTTGAGCAGAACATACGTATGAGCTCTATGATGTTCATCATCTGAAAGCCAGTGTTCATAAACTCCACCAAAACCAAGCTCTGGCTGGTTGAAAACAGATAATTGATTGTCGATTTCATCAATATTCCTCTCATTCCTTCCCATTCGGTTTTGTTTTGAAGGATACTCAGATTCAAAATAATGGGAGCAGAAAAAATATATTTCCTCTTGCAGATAAGCTTCTGTAATAGATCCTTCAACAGATGCTTTGTTACGTACTTTTCTTTTCAATTTTTGCATGCATCTTTCAAATGGGTACATCCATCGAAACTGTACTGGACCTCCACATTTGTCTTCATATGGAAAATGTAACATCAAATGTTCCATTGAGTCGAAGAAAGACGGTGGAAATATTTTTTCCAGTTTACATATAATTACAACAACATCTTTTTCAAGTTTTCCTAGAGCATCATAATCTGCTGTAGCCGCACAAATTTCCCGAAAAAAATGAGACATGTCTGTTATGGAATCCCAAATCACAGAATTCAACAGACCTCTTAATCCAATGGCTAGAAGTCTTTCCATTATAACATGACAATCATGACTTTTTAATCCAGTAATATGACCATTCTTTACACATCTAACCAAATTGGAAGCACATCCATCTGGAAGTCTCAAATATGTAATCCACTGACAAAATAATAAATGGTTTTCTTTAGATAGTGTATAAGCTGCTTTTGGTTTCAGTAACCTTTCTGTTCTGACATTCTCAAACAGTTCCAATTCTGAACGCCTGCAAATTTGGGCAAGATCTAAACGTGCATTTACATTGTCTTTGCTCTTTCCTAGTGTATCCAAAACTGTATGAAACAAATTATCAAAACAGTTCTTCTCAATATGCATGACATCTAACATGTGTAAGACCAACAAATCAGACCAATATGGAAAATCCCAAAATATGCTACGCTTAATCCAATTGTGTTCTTCCCCAAAACCAGAAATTTTCCGTTGGTTTATTGTGGGACCAAAAGTGATGGGAGGTAATGAAAATACAACTGATTTTAACTCCAAACCTGATAGCATTTTTTGAGGTCCATCCCTTTCAACTGTTCCTTTTCTGAAATGAGATCTGTTTCTGCGAAAAGGATGATCAGCTGGAAGAAATATGCGATGACAGTCAAAATAACAAAGTTTCTTTCCATGAATGAGCATAAATGCTTTGTTCTCTCCCATACAGTAAGGACATGATTTCTGACCATGTGTACTCCAGCCAGATAACATCCCATAAGCCGGGAAGTCACTAATTTTCCACATCAATGCTGCTCTCAGTATGAAATTCTGTTTCATTGCAACATCATATGTACTGACACCAGTACTCCACAATAAATTTAATTCATCAATCAATGGTTTCAAATAAATATCAATATTTTTCTTCGGATGTCCTGTAATTAGTAAAGTCAAAAAGATATATGGCTCCTTCATCAACATCCATGGAGGTAAATTGTACGGAGTTAAAAAAACAGGCCAACATGAATATTGACTACCATAAGATCCAAACGGACAGAAACCATCAGTGGAAAGGCCTAGTCGAACATTTATAGCTTCTAAAGCAAAGGATGGATGCACTCTATCAAAATGTTTCCATGAGTCACCATCGGCTGGATGATTCAAGATTTTATCGGTTGAAATATTCTCTTTATGCCATGACATCATTGTCGCTGTATTCTTAGACATGAATAAATGCTGAAGTCTGGATGTAAGCGGAAAATATCTCAACTGTTTTACTGGAATCAAACCAGACTTCCCGTGTTGTCCTTCTTTATATCTCAGTTGTCCATATGTGGGACAACTATCCAACGACTCATTTTCCCCAGAATATAAAATGCAGTCATTTGAACATGCATGAATCTTCTGACAAGTAAGTCCCAAATTTCGAACCAGCCTCTTACTCTCATAGTAATTTGCAGGCAAAACATTTCCTTCGGGTAACAGTGTTTTAAGCAAAGAAAATATCTGGTCAAAACAGGTGTTTGACATTCCGTTATCTGATTTGATAGCCATAAATTTTTCAACTGCTTCTAATTTGCTCATCTTGCAGCCAGGATATAATGCATCCTCAGCAGACCTCAACAACTCATAAAATTCAGACGGTGCCAACTCAGGATTTGAAGCTATATCAGCCGGAGTTTCTGTATGTTGAACAGATGAACCTGCAACATCATGTACTAAATATTGAAACCGGAATGGATCCAGAATCAAGTTGGTATCACCTGCTCTGGAACTGCATTCACCGTGTTGATACCAAAAAATATAATATGGTTGAAAACCAAAACGCAAGAGATGTTCCCCCACTTTGTCAAACGTGTCAAACGTTCTCAATGCACATTTTCTACAAGGGCATTTTATTTTTTCCTTCTGAAACAAATTCTGGATTTGATGTTGCAAATGATAAAAAAGTCTCTACACCCTCTACATATACTGGATTTAAACCAGAACCGTTTGGATTTCTATGTTGATTTATCTATATGCGGTCACCTAATAATGATTGTTGACGACCTCATTGTTCCATATTTTTCTATAAAATATAAAAGCATTACTGGTTTTGAATAATTTGTTAGAAAAAAACACTCAAGCTAAGATAATTATAGAGTTTACATCATACACGACTGACGCAAACTTTTTATTGAGATAGACCTAAAAATTGACCCTTTAAGAATTAAATACGTTGAGAATAAAGCAAAACCTGTTACAAATTATTACTAATTATTGGTAATTATTGATAATTAATACTAATTATTGGTAATTATTATTAATTATTACTAATTATTACTAATTATTACTAATTATTGGTAATTATTACTAATTATTGGTAATTATTACTAATTATTGGTAATTATTACTAATTATTGGTAATTATTACTAATTATTGGTAATTATTACTAATTTTTGGTAATTATTACTAATTATTACTAATTATTACTAATTATTACTAATTATTGGTAATTATTACTAATTATTACTAATTATTACTAATTATTGGTAATTATTGGTAATTATTACTAATTATTGGTAATTAATACTAATTATTGGTAATTATTACTAATTATTGGTAATTATTACTAATTATTGGTAATTATTACTAATTATTGGTAATTATTACTAATTATTACTAATTATTACTAATTATTACTAATTATTGGTAATTATTACTAATTATTACTAATTATTACTAATTATTGGTAATTATTACTAACTATTGGTAATTAATACTAATTATTGGTAATTATTATTAATTATTACTAATTATTACTAATTATTGGTAATTATTACTAATTATTGGTAATTATTACTAATTATTGGTAATTATTACTAATTATTACTAATTATTACTAATTATTACTAATTATTGGTAATTATTACTAATTATTACTAATTATTACTAACTATTACTAATTATTAATAATTATTACTAACTATTAGTAATTATTACTAATTATTACTAATTATTGGTAATTATTCCTAATTATTACTAATTATTGGTAATTATTACTAATTATTACTAATTATTACTAAATATTACTAATTATTACTATTTACCGGTAATTATTGGTAATTATTGGTAATTATTCTTAATTATTGGTAATTATTACTAATTATTGTTAATTATTACTAATTATTGGTAATTATTACTAATTATTACTAATTATTACTAATTATTGGTAATTATTACTAATTATTACTAATTATTACTAATTATTGGTAATTATTACTAATTATTACTAATTATTGGTAATTATTACTAATTATTACTAATTATTGGTAATTATTACTAATTATTGGTAATTATCGGTAATTATTGCTAATTATTGGTAATTATTATTAATTATTATTAATTATTACTAATTATTGGTAATTATTACTAATTATTGGTAATTATTACTAATTATTACTAATTATTGGTAATTATTACTAATTATTACTAATTATTGCTAATTATTGGTAATTATTACTAATTATTGGTAATTAATACTAATTATTGGTAATTATTATTAATTATTACTAATTATTACTAATTATTGGTAATTATTACAAATTATTGGTAATTATTACTAATTATTACTAATTATTACGAATTATTACTAATTATTGGTAATTATTACTAATTATTACTAATTATTACTAATTATTAGTAATTATTACAAACTATTACTAATTATTGGTAATTATTCCTAATTATTACTAATTATTACTATTTACCGGTAATTATTGGTAATTATTGGTAATTATTCCTAATTATTGGTAATTATTACTAATTATTGTTAATTATTACTAATTATTGTTAATTATTACTAATTATTGTTAATTATTACTAATTATTGGTAATTATTACTAATTATTACTAATTATTACTAATTATTACTAATTATTGGTAATTATTACTAATTATTACTAATTATTACTAATTATTGGTAATTATTACTAATTATTACTAATTATTGGTAATTATTACTAATTATTCCTAATTATTGGTAATTATTCCTAATTATTGGTAATTATTCCTAATTATTGGTAATTATTCCTAATTATTGTTAATTATTACTAATTATTGGTAATTATCGGTAATTATTGATAATTATTACTAATTATTGGTAATTATTGGTAATTATTACTAATTATTGGTAATTATTGGTAATTATTCCTAATTATTGGTAATTATCGGTAATTATTGATAATTATTCTTAATTATTACTAATTATTGATAATTATTACTAATTATTCCTAATTATTACTAATTATTACTAATTATTACTAATTATTACTAATTATTACTAATTATTACTAATTATTACTAATTATTACTAATTATTACTAATTATTACTAATTATTGGTAATTATTCCTAATTATTACTAATTAGTGGTAATTATTAGTAATTATTACTAATTATTACTAATTATTGATAATTATTGATAATTATTACTAATTATTACTAATTATTGGTAATTATTACTAATTATTGGTAAGTATTACAAATTATTGGTAAATATTACTAATTATTGGTAATTATTACTAATTATTGGTAATTATTACTAATTATTGGTAATTATTACTAATTATTACTAATTATTGCTAATTATTGATAATTATTCTTAATTATTAGTAATTATATGAATAATTACCAATAATTAGAAATAATTACAAATAATTAGGAATAATAAAATTATTAGTATATTTTATTATTAATATTAAAATAATATAATTTTCTATATTATATACAATTCTCCTTTCATCTGTGTGTTTTCTGTCTCCACATACAAATAATACATGTGGAGACAGAAAACACACAGATAAAAGGAGAATTGTATATAATATAAAAAATTATATTATTTTAATATTAATAATAAAATATACTAATAATGTAATAATGTTATTATTCCTAATTATTGGTATTTATTACTAATTATTAATATTTATTCTTAATTATTAAAAATTATTACTAATTATTCCTAATTACCATTAACTATGAACAATACTAATAATTTAAATTTATTAATTAACAAAACAATGTAAACATAATTAAATTACAACTAATTAAGAATAATTGAAACTAATAAAAAATTTAAAATAAATATTAAATTAAAATGAACATAAATACCTTGAAAATTGATCTGAGCTTGATCTCTGATCGTTCTTGAAAACTTCAATATCAACTCCGGAGAAAAAAATTAAACTTGAGAAACACTGAACTCTAGAAATAGAATTTTGAGGGAAGGAGAAGATGGAGTTTGAGAATGAATTGAAAAAAACGGATGGGGGTATTTATAGGTTAGATTATTTGCGACGGGTCCATTTGCGACGGGTCCCGTCGCAAATAACCACCTGCCGACATACTATTTGCGACGGGCGAATAGTCCCGTCGCAAATACCTTTTACCGCCGTCGGGTATTTGCGACGGTCAATAACCGCCCGTCGCAAATATGTTTCCCGCGATTTGGCGTGCAAAGCGCGCAAGTTCTTTTGCGACGGGGAAAGCTATCCCGTCGCAAAAGGCTACTTATTTGCGACGGGCAAATACCCCCGTCGCAAATAAGTTTTTAACGGGGCTATTTGCGACGGGATAAATCCCGTCGCAAATACCCATTTTTCCCGTAGTGTAGATAGAAATATTGTCTCCCCTAACCAATTTGTTTTCATTCTAGGAAGAAAGGTTCAGGACAATCTTTATACAGAATTAGAGGGTGTGAACTTTCTTCAAAATAAATCAAGGAATGGTAATATTTCCATCAAGATGGACATTTCTAAGTACTTTGATACCATTAGTTGGGAATTTATCCTTTGTATTATTTCATTTTATTTATTTTCCTAGAGATTCACTAGGATCATCCATTCACTTCTCAAGTCAAGGCTATAAATAATTGTTAATGGATCTCCCAAGGGATTCTTAAACTACTCTAGAGGGATTAAACATAGATACCCTCTCTCTACCCTTCTCTTTGGAATCATAGAATATTACCTAAGTAAATACATCCTTAAGGCTATGGGATCTAGTCGTATCAGACCTACTAATGATAATATAATTCTCAAGACCCCAACTCACCTACATTATACATATGACATCTTTCTCTTTTGTGAGGCTGATGAGCGTACCTTGTCCACTTTTTAGAGTATTTTCAAGCACTATGAGTACATATATGGGAAGGTGATTTGATTGAGAAAATTAATGGTTGTGTTCATAAAATTAATTTCAGATGGAATTAAATGACACATCATCAAAACTTTAAAAGATTAAAAGGGTACTCTCCTCGGTGATTATTTGGGCATTCCCCATTTTTAGGGAAGGAAAAAATCATTCTGTATTGAAGGAACTACATGAAAAATTATATCAAAGCTTATTAGTTGAATGGGAAGAAACCTATATCAAGCGAGTAGTATCTATCTGGTTAACTTTGTCATTTATTTAATGTTTTTGAATTCCTTTCATCTTTACTAAAGGTGAATTCATTTGATTAAAATGTTAGAGTCACAAATTCAAAATTTTATGTGGACTGGGTGTGTGAGTGATTGAAAACTTTTCATTATTTCCTAGAATAAGTACATATGACCCATAGGTATAGATATCCTAGGTATTAAAAGCCTTATGATTTTAACACTACTTTTATAAGGAGTTATACTTAATACCTAATGTGCTCCAATAGTGATGTTACTAGACTAATTAGGTAAAAGATTATTAAAAGACACCATATAGAAAATTTCACCTTTTTGAGCTCGTTGATTTGGCCAGCTATTAGGGAATCATTTGAGGATATTATGAAGGAATCACTTTGGATCCCCTCATAGATCTCACCCATGACTTTCTCTCATGCCATGTGGTTGTAGAATAGGATTTTGGACTCATGTATATTTCCTATGGTTTATGGTAGTATGTCAATTTAGTATTTGATAGACTCCATGAACTAATTGAGGCACTTTATTCCACCAAATTTAATACAGAAGATCCATAATTTTTAGTTCTTGAGTGAGGATAAGTTCATTTTGTGTCTTGCACATTTGGGAATTCTAAACTCAATGATTTTTTAAAAGTTACTTTGTGGTATGTCTCCCTGATCACCCAAGTGGATGGGTCTCCTAAATAAGCCTTAAATTCCCCCCTCTATGTAGCTTTTAGATTTTAAGATCTGACATAATGGTATTCTTATGGATAAAAGAATCAAGGTCACATCATGTAGATTATATATATATGTGTGTTATGTGTTATGAGAGTGATGAGTGAAACTATCATATCTTTATTCATTGTGATCTTGTCTACATTATCTGGATGCATATCTTACCTATATTTCATTGTGATTTTAATCTTTATGGTGGTTTATCTGTTTTTATAAACAGCCTTCTCATAATTTATTTTAGTGATTAATGTATGTATGTCCTCTAAGTGGGTATTTCGTTAAGAATTTCTGATTTATGGAATTCCCAGATGTGTGAAAGTTTTTAGGTATTTTTCATGGTCCTATTATCATTATCTCACTCAACAGGAAGGACATTAGGGTGGAAAAAAAGAACCAAAAAGGATGCATTCACAATTTAATGCAAGACCACATCTCCACAAGGCTTCTTGGGGTACCTGGGATACTGAGGAAGCTAGGTCAACATAGGTTTATTTGTTAGACCCCTCATTTACCTCTTTGGATCACGGTCAACACTGAAGAAACTTATCTTAGGGTGCCTCAACCCACTAGGTGTTGAGGAATTTTTAGATCTTCTAGAGGATTTGCTAAGGGATCATTTATGACCTTTCTTGGAAATTTCATTGCCTTTGAGAACGAGATTTTGGGGATTATCTATGATATAAAATATGTGAAGTAGTTCAAATGGAGTAGAAAATGGTTTGAATGTGACTCTCTTTCAGTTTTCAATTTGGTCAAAAGAAAAGAAATGTTGGTTTCATGTACCATTTATAAGAAATTAATGGAGTGTATTGGTCACAAAATTAGTATATAATATGTGGCCTCCCACATCTATACAGATGGAAATATGGTGGTGGATGCCCTGTCTAAATAAGGGGTGGAAAAGTGGGTCTCACTATAGTCTTGGAACCTCTTTGATCGATTCTATCATCTTAATGTTTCTAACATTTGAGGTGATGTCTAAACTCACCTTTTGCTCTAACTCTTGTACCCACCCTCCCCCCTTTTTCTTTCTTGAATAAATTTATTAGGTATGGGCCTTCAGTACATACTTCATCCCTCTTTGTTTATTAAATTTTGTTAATTAATTTATCATTAATTAATAAATTATTAATATTAATATTCATTAAATTAGTAGTTAAAATTAATAATAATTAGTGATTAAAATTATAATATTAATTGTAATTAAATTTCTAATAAATTAATAATTAATAATTAAATAAATAATATTAATTACATTACGGGTAATAATTAGATTAATAATTAAATAATATTATAATTTAACACTATTAATATTATTATTTAATACTGTTAATACTATTATTTAATATTATTAATAATAAATAATTAAATAATATTTTTATTAATAAGTAATAATTAATAATTTGTAATAAAATATAAAAAATAATATTGAAAATTAATCATTAATGTTAACAATATTTAATATAACTGATAATTAATATTAACATTAATAATATTAATAATTATTAATATTAATTATAATTAATTATAGTCATTTTAATTGTTAATTAATATTAATTAAAGTGTTAACAAATTAGTTGTTATATTAATATTATAAATCGTGATGATATTTGGGGCTTGCCTTAGTGGTAAAATCACCCTGCAATTCTGTATATGATCAAGGTACAAACACTGGAAACTGTAGGTCGGAGTACGATAAAATGGCAAGAGCGGGAGAAAATTTCCCTTTAAAAACAAAGTAATAATTAAATACTTAAAAACTAAAAACTTATTTTTAAATGTTTAATGATAATTAAAACCTTTTTAAGACTTTAAAAAGAACAATTAATATGAGTAAAAAATAAGAGAAAGTGAAATGAAATAATTATATATGTTTATAAAAGTGGAAGCATATAAGAATGAGTGATTCATAAATTGAACGATTAAGTGTATGAAAGTGTGAAATTATAAGCATAACATTATTGAAAGATAAAGGGAGAAAGAATAAAATAAAGAACACAATTTGATGATAGAGTATTGTAATATCCCGAGATTTTATGAAATATTTTTTTTGAGTAAATTTAAATTCTTTGATAGCATGTGTCATACGCAATAGTCAGTCTTAATGAAATGAGACACACTACGAAAATACTATTATTTAATACAATAACTATAGTCTGTCCATTGGAATGGTATGTATGAATAGGATGTACTAAATTATGAAAATATATGGTTTACACATGTATATAAAATTAATTCTTTGGTGACCAATTATTTAGTAATGGAAATTAAAACCTATTTTAAAATAAAGGAAATATTTTTTTCAAAAACTATTTTTATATGCACAAACACGTTTTACCTCAATAAATTAAATAAGTAACTTTTTGTAAAGACCTAGAATTTCCGTGGAAATTTTTTTCTTAAATACATGGGAATTTTACGAGTCCGTAAAAACTGACGGTGCATGATTCTGAGGCCCGTTATGCCCAGAATCAATTTCTAAAGTTTTTTTCGGATATGTTCAATAAACCTACGAGCGAGTATTTATAACTTTTTAACCGGTGCTCGGAATTAAAATCTGAGGGCACCGTTGAACTCGCAGCGCCAGTATTCACTTAATAAGACTTTCACCTCGATGGTAGTTGGTCGAGAATAAAAGTTTGTTTTTGAGTTTTCATGAAAAAATAATAATAAAATAAAGTGAGCAACACTTTATTTTATTTGAGCCACTATATGACTGTTTGGTTGTTAAAACCTCCTTGTGTAAGTTAGAAGTGGGACCACCACACCTTAACCTCTCATGAAAGGTTATGGTGGTGGGGCCCACCCGAACCCAACCTTCTCTTCAAGTTAATTGTGGTGGGGACCACCCAGGCTTTTAACCCCTTGAAACTCCCCATTAAAGTGGAAGAACTCTCAAGCTCCAAATTAATATAGGGGAGCCTCTTCAACTCCCCTTTAATTAATTTGTACCAACTTTCCCAAATCTTCCACATTAATTGGGTGGGGCCAATTAATTATTACTCCATTTTGAATTTTATGCCAACAATTTAATAGGATGTCATAATCTACTATTTTGTTGGCATTTGTCTTTTTGGTGGAGCTTGGGGAAGAGGAGATAACTTGGAGAAACTATTTCTCTCCAATAAAGAATGACCATCGAAGAATGAAGAACGCTTCATCCGCCAATGACAGACAACTTCTTCTTGGATCTCCAACAAGAACAAGGGAGGAAGCGTCATCCTTGAATAACGCCAATGATGTCATCCTCGATTTCTTCATCTTCTTTTCCAATGAAAATGAATCTGAGGTAGGGGTTCAAGCTTTGTTAAATTGTTGTGTGTTCTTCGTTTTTCATCATGATTTAGAATTCTAATCCACTTGATATCACCCTAACATGAAGGTCTTGGGCCGAACAAACACGTCATGACCCCTCTACCTTTCTTATGGATTTTGACGCCCAACGCGGCATGAGTTCATGTTGAGTGTTTCTCGTCAACATCAGTTGTGTATCGAAGGAGACGTCCCGAGTAGAGTGTGACTTCTTCCGGAACGAGAAATGGGCCACCGGAACTCATCCGGTGACCCGTGAAAGATTCAATGGCGGACAGAACCGGAAAACATCACCGACGACGAAGAGAAGGGTGGTCGGCGCTCCGGTCGGCCACATGGACAGCGGAGGCGCAATCGCGCCGCCGGAGGAGAAGGCCTCGGCCGACAGGCCGTGGCGGTGTAGCGGCGTCTGGCATAAGGCCGGCCAAAGGAAGCTGGCGGCCTGAGCCGCCGGGTCTCCGGAGAAGGTGTGGCGTAACTGCGCCTTGCGGGGGAACAAAGAGGGGTCACAGCCCCTAGCCGCAGTAGTGCAACGGCGGCCGGCGCAAGGCCGACCGTGAGGAAGACCGGCGGCCCAAGTCGTCGGGTCGCCAGAGGTAGTGCGGAGCAACAGTGTCGTGCAGGAGGCGGTTGGCCGCTCAGCCAACTGGGAGGAACGGGAAACAGTGGGTCCCGCGTGACACAGACCGGCACCACGTGGGGCCAGTTTGGAGTCCACCCGAACGGCTTAGCTGTTCGAGATCCAGGGGGCGCAGCTTCCCCCCTGGACGCGGCTAGGGCGGACCCCACAGGCTGCCGGGCCGCCAGCATGGGTCAGGCCACACCCACGGGCCGGGCCACCCTCGCAGACCAGGTCGGACCCCGCGGACCTGGTCGGATGCGCAGACCGGGTCAGACCCCAGTCCGGACACGTTCGACCTGTTTCCACTCTTTTGCCCGTAACTTGAGCTACGAGCATTCGATTGACGAACCGTCTACAGAGATAGAAACCTTGGAAGGAGTCGGTTCTTTTGGTATACCCCACTTGAGGTTTGGACATAGTTGGGGTATGGCCGGGTTGGATCTAACGTAAATCCAACTGGGCCCTCGAAACGGAAATGTCAGTAACTCTCAGAACAGGCGTCCGATTGACGCACCATTTGTCACGTTGAGTTTCTTATAGAAAGACAAATATTTTGGATACATCAACTTTGGACTTCATGGAAGTTGATTTATCGGCACATAGATTGAGGAGCGAACCCTCCCGGAATCAAGCATGCTTTGTGTGGAACCCTATGGCTGGCTGTGCTCGGACGACTGTTCCAAGATCTTGTGTGGGTTCGACAGCTCCGACTACTATACCTGGATCCTGTGTGGGTTCAACAGCACTGACGACTATTCCTGGATCTTGTACATATTCTACATCTCTGACTAATGTTCTTGGATCTTATGTGGGTTCGACAGTTCTAACTTATGTTCCTGGATCCTATGCGGGTTCGACAGAATAACTGTTTGAGGATCCTGTGTGGGTTCGACAGTTCTGATTTCAGTTCCTGGATCCTATGTGGGTTCGACATAATAGATAATTCATTGGCTACACCTGATCATCTATATCTCTCATCAAAAGTTGTATACCTGTGTGAGATGAGTCAGTAACTTATGTTTTCCTCATGATTGAGATTGATTACTAGATAACTTTGGTATATGAATGGGAATATACTTAAGTGGGGTTATATATTGATTTCATACCTTGTGGTTTATCCTTGTTTGATTTTGAGAGACCTTGAGGGTCTTGGGGTCCCTACTAAGTATTTTTATACTCACCCCTACACGGGTTATGCCTGCACCTCATTGTGTTGGATCCAGACGACGGACAATGCTGACGGGGCTGAGTGTACGAGGACTGGACGGTACCCGGAGGTGGACCTCATGACGAGTCGGTACCCGGAGGAGACTGAAGAATGTGGTATGCAGTGGAGGCTATCTGTACCTACCCTTCTGGTACGATCCTTGGTGGATGATCTAGGAGATGTTTTTCACCTTTCAGTTGTTTTGTCCTTTTCAGTTGTACTTGTACTTTACAGTTAGGCTTGTATTTCCGGCCCCTTTACTTTTCAGCACTCTCTTGTTATACAGTTTTACTTAGTGTTTTGTATCCAACTGTGTTCTCTGTTGTTTCTTTTTTCATTTATAAAGTCAATGCCTTCCCGTTTTAGGTATTTACGCCTTTGGTGCTAGTCACCAGCCCCTGGCCTATGGAAGGTCGGCATGGGGTAGTCACAGCACGGGCCCTAGGGGACGGGTCGTGACACTTTTGGTCAATTATTTTAATTAAATATTTATATTATATATTCATTAAACTTTTTACCATTCATCTTATGTGTTTTATAGGCATGAGATAAGAATAAATTCAATTTTACTCGTAAAAAATGTATTTTTCTAAAAAGCGGTTTATCGCATTTTGATCATTTATTTTAAAATTATGTTTTTCCAATTTTATAAAATTTATTTGAAAAAATTAAATTAATTTTTTTTTAAATCATTTTAATTATCTTGGTGTGATTTTTAGAGAATTTTTTGAAAAGATAAATTTTTTAGTGAATAGTGAAAAATACAGGTTTCTATTAAAAAAATCTTTTTCATTCAAAGAATTTACGATCTACATTTCAATTTATTGTAGTTTTAAAAGTAAAATTAATTAAATTATATATATATATATATATATATTAATTCAATTTATGTCATTGGAATCAATTTTATATTGAATTATGACATAAAAACTTTTTAAACTTTTGAACATTTTCTCCTTGGAAAATCGTTTTCTCGTCGCATCTACGGGTTTAATTTGAAATTAAATTCTTCTGATTATATGAAATGAATTTGAAAAAAAATATTTCATATTTCAAGTCATTATAATTTATATTATATAATAATTGAAATTAATTTTTGGACAAAATTAATAGGAAAATATTAAAATTTATTTTCTTGGTTGATGTTAAAACGGTTTAGTGAGGGTTAAACTAAAAATATAAGAGGTAAAATGACATATAAACCTGTCCAACACCCATTTTATATAGATATTTTGATTTTATCATATATAATGTTTGATAATGGACCATTTTGGATCTTTTTTTCATGTGAAAAACGTGGGTACACTTTAATCTTATAAAAAAAACATGTGTGTCCTCTCCCCCACTTATAAAAAGTCACCCCTTCTCCTCTTCTATTAACACTTCCAAAACCATTTTTTTCACCCAATAACTACCCTAATATCTTCCTTAATTCCATAACCACACTCTATAGGCCTTATTTTTATTTTTAATACCTTCTGATAATTCTTTATGTGTAAACCTGAAGAGGTTCTCTGAAGAAAAGGTATAGTCCTTAAAATTGTGTTTTCATTCTATTTCTTCATATGAATCCCTCAAATATTCTTCAAATATTATGATATAATAACACCATTATCTATAATGTACTTATATTTTATTATTTAAATGTATTAACATATATACATCTCCTATTCCATCAAATGGGATATGATAATGTCGCTCATGTGTAGGCAGATAACCTCCTCCCAAACCAATGTTATTTGTTTCCCATCACCACCTCTCATGGATGGATATAACGATGTGATTAATATTTATATATTAAATTTATGGTATTATTATACCTATGTAATTATAATACTATATATACCATCTTACCTCCCAACCCTTTGGAAAATAATAATGTCACTCATGTGTTCGATGGACTACCGCCTCACGAACTGATGTGATTTGTTTTTCATTTCTTTTTTACTTTGATGTTAATAAGGATATATTAAAATATATATATGATATTTTTAACATAATTATACTTCTAAAATTATGATATTATAAATACCTTTTTAATTTCAATTCTGTGGGGATATGATAACATCATACGTGTGTACGGCAGACTACAGCCTCACGAAGCACTGTGATTTGTCTTCCACAAACACTATACATGGAAGGTAATTAATATATATTTAATGAATATATGTTATATATATGACATAAAAATTATTCTATAAAGTTAATATATTATTTTTCTTTATTTATTTACATCTATTGAGAAAATAGCAACAACATTCGTGCGTACGTACGACCTACCTTCTCTATGAACGGTGTATTTCATTTTATATCTATACATTTTATAGACTACTATAAATACATATATAATAAATATATATGGTATTTTTATCATTTTTAACATTATTTATATTATTAAATCATAATAAAATTAATATTATTCATAATAAAAAATCAAAACATACATGAAAAACAATGTTGTTATTGCCTGAAACATGCTTTTAACATGGAATTGTTAATAAATAGGTAATAAAAGTTCATAATTAAATAATATATAGTATGATATATATAATTTTGGTTCTATAATATATTTTTAATAAAATTATATTTATAATGAAGTAGTTTAAAAATTGTATGAAGGAATTTGGGACTTAAGGTAAGAGATTTTTGTCACAATTTATCTTCTTTGGGACATATGTTCTGTTATGCACTTATCTTCATTTATGAGGTTTATATACAGCCCCTTTAACATTTAATATCATGAATTTATTTATTCTCATAAAATTTTAAATTTCATTTAATTTTTCCCCATCATGGGGATAATGATTCAAAATTACCAAAGTGGTAAGATCTTTAGGATACAATCTCACCAGTTATCGGGAGTATCCATTTTTATGATTTTGATAATTAAATATTATGATATATCTCTCAATAAACTCATGAATTTTCTTATACTATGGTTATTTATTGATAATACATGTTTTCACATCATTTTTCTCTTTTTATGTACTTAATATTCTAAAATAACATAAAGAAAACTGACTTTATTTCTCTTTTCAGTTGAAACCAATTTTTCTTCCATATCCATGTTTAATTAAAATGTTTTAAAAAATATTTGAAAATTATAAAAATTATTTATTAAAGAAATTTGTACCCATGTTTTACTTTTTAAAAAGTGTTTTAAAAATTACTCATCATGTCATTTTATAAATAAGGCCTATTTGGATTTTACTGAAAATGTAAAAGGAATATTTATTTTAAAATGTACTGAATGAATGTAATTTCCCATAATGACCATTATTTTATTTGAAGATTCCTTTATAATTTTACAAGGTTATTTTTAAACAAAATTATTTAAAAAAATATGTTTTAAAAATTGTTATTCAAAGTGTAAAGGACTATTTTCCTCATAAAATCTTCCAAGTGATCTTTCAAAATCATTTTATATCTAAGAGTACATCCTTTGATGTTACTTAAGCTATATTTGTAATGTGATCAAATTTCACCGTCCTTATTCTTTATTTTTATGTTTTATGTTTATGATAAAAATATATTTTTGAAACTCATTCCTTTTCTACAAGTTATGTTTTGATAAAATGATGAAATGTTAATGAAACTCATTTCTTTTCCATAGATTATGCTATGAAAAATTGTTAATGAAACCCATTTATTTTCATGAGTTATGATATGATGAACGCTTTATGATCTTTTGGTGCAAAAATTTGTGGTTTATGTTATGTTTGGTACCTATATGTCCTTATAATTAATTGGATGATGATTGATGTTATATGCTCTCAAATGATACATAAGAGGTTATCCTAATCATGAAAGAGGGTACACAGAAGTTTATCACATGCTTAAATCAGATACAGGGGAGGTTATCCCAATCCTAACATGTTATGAATGTATTAGGGGATATCCTTGATATAATATTTTCTATTCTTATGTGTATGCCATGAATCTATGTCTTAAGCCAATGTTATGATCTCATGTCTCATGTTCTTTGATTCCATTATGATTCATGTCTTATGAACTGCTAAGATTTATGACATGACGCATGTTTCTGATCTATGATATATATGGTATAGTCTTAAAATTTTATTCTCTTGTTATTATACACATATTCTCATGCTATATTAATATCTCCCTTATTTACCCTCAACTAGAATCTTATCTCACTCTTTATTATGTTTCCTTTCCCAAGCATATGATGAAAGGTATTATGTGTGATATGTATAAGAAGGGTGATATTTATGAAGAACTTGATGAAAGATGATGTAGCTCAAGTATAGACTAGTTTTTTATGTTTCTAAGTATCAAAATTCACTAAACCTAAACTATTTTGGTGTGGATTATTATTTTAAATAACAAATATTCATCTATGAAGATGTAATACTTATGTATGAGAATTTTGGGACTTTACAATTGGTATCAGATAAGGGATAGTTTAACCATTGGAAAAATGGATAAAAAACTTTATTGAGATCCCTAGGGATATTTCTAAGGATATTTCTAGGAATATTTCTAAGGATAAGTTTAAGTATGAGTAAAAGTATAGGAAAGTGTCCAGGGAATTTTGGAAAAGGATAAAGCAGGGGGTTTCCAAGTGATTTCATCCCTGTCTAGATACTATAAGTAAACAAGCTTATGTAATAGATGTACCTAGATATAATAACTTTAAAAAAGGTGCATCGGGTCGGACTCGAGTGTTACTTGGTACACGATGATGGGTCTTACTACACACCTACTTTGACACTCCTGGGGGATATGTTTTGGAAATTTATAAACTCTTTATAAACCATCCTGAAGGATTTGAATAATGTCCAGGAGTGACCTAGGTTAAACCTAAGGTGTCATAGATTGAAAATAATATTTCATGGTTTATACATCCTATAAGTGATTTTTATAATTATGTGGATTTCCACTATAATTAGTGTTTCTCACACACTGATTTTTGGTTTTAGAAATGGTCGAAGCCTGAAGGAGCCATGCTAATATAGAATTAAACACACAATAAAATGATATTCCTCCTAATAAACAAAATGCTAAGGGTGATGGAATGAAAAATATTAATGCTATGATCATACAAATTTCTCAGTCTATGAATCATATTGGTCTTCGAAACAAGAAAAGGAGGGAACAACATTTTGTTGACTCCTTCAAGAGGAAACTTCCACCTTATTTTAGTGGTTCTGTTGATCTAATAGTTTTCAAGAAATGAATCAGTACCATTGAAAATATTTTTTCCATTATCCAGTGTTTAGAGCATGAAAAAGTCATTTTGGATATCTATTATTTGTAATAAAAAGAAAATAAATGGTGGAATATAATCAATAATTTGAGATAATAAGATAAAATTTAATCCATTGAGAGGGATGAGTTTAAGAGCATATTTTTCAATAAGTACTTCCCTCCTATTCTTCATATGAAAATGGAGAAGGTATTACTTTATATAAAGTATAAGGATGATTAATTTGTTGGCACCTATGAAGAAAATTTTACAAAACTTGTGATATACGCTTCTAGTATAATCATCCAACCTGAAAGTATGTTTGATATATTCTTTAGTGGATTTAAAACAATTCTCCCAAGGGTGTAGTTCATAAGGGCCTTTGGTGGCTATGAAGAAAACGTTCATTGTGTTATCAAAGTGGAAGTGGAGATTGGAGTGACCCATCAATTACATGGTTTTGATAAGAAAATAAATATGGAATTCGGGACAAATCTAAAAATCATGGAGAAAAGTAAATGAGCATTCCTTTATGCTCAAATTGTGGAAGTAAACAAGGAGAAAGTTTTATTAAGGGGACTATTAAATTTTTTAATTATGTAAATTAAGTTTATACAGTGGTTTAATGCTAAATTTATCAGAATAATTTTTCTAAAAATACAAATAGATATAAATATCTACATAATGTACCACCCACACTCCAGTGCCTTAAGTGTAAGGAATTTTTGAATTATGAAAATCAATTCCCCAATCCAAGGGCTAATTAGGATGATAATCTGCAACAACCAGAAAAGTCAAAGGATAGAGGGAAAGATAATAACATCATAATTTATGAATTAAATCATGATAATTAGGAAACACTTATCCTCCACACCTTAGTTGATAACTTCATGTTTGATTTTTTATGAAGGATCCCTATGAAAATCTTATTATTTATACCTTTTTGGAATTTGAGGTTATACTATAAGGATTTTGGAGTAATGAAATCAAATTTGATATTATATTGGTCTAAGGATGAACTCATGATTCCAATGGGAATGTTTTTTTCTAAGATAATACATTATATAATGAATAAAGGATTAATTGTCTTTTAGAAGCATATATGCCTCCATGTAAGATTAACTAAAGAATTGTGGATATCAATATGGGTTTCTGAGTTTAAGTTTGATCATAAGTTCAAATTATTAAACACCACTTTTTATGTTTTATGTGGTGGGAGTATTTCAAGATTAACTATATTTTTGGGAAACATTTATCGATATACAACTCTTCAGAGATGGTTTAGAGTAAAATTTATTTGAGAAGGAATGCCTTTTAATTTTCTAGACAAAGATTAAGTATTGGAAACCTTTTTTCTGTATATTGTCTTTGATGTTGAATTAGTTATGGGTTATTAAAATATATTAATTTTATAAGAATTATATTGATATAGTTTTGGGGAAAAGAGATAACCCACATGTTGGGTGATAACTCGTCACATCTGAAAAGTTCACAGGTCTTGAACCCATAATCGAAGGGCGGGAAGGGTATAGCGCCTACCACTAGCCTATGTAAAATATTAACTCTAGTGGGAAAACATGAAGATAAATATTGTTGAGTTTGTATATTAGTGTTTGGTATGTCATAAATTTAAGTCTAAGAGAAAAATTTTTAAGGGGATGCTCCAACCATTATCCATACCATAATGGAAATGGAAAAATATCACATTGGATTCATTCATCAGACTCCCAAAAATATCTGAAGGGAATAATTTTATTTGAGTCATAATAGATAGCTTACAAAGTTATCAAACTTCATCATTATCAGATAATATTTCTATCTACATAATCTTTATATTATATACATTAAGGAAGTGGTAAGGTTGTATAGAGTACCACATTCAATTGTATCTGATTGGGATCTGAGATTTACCTCAAAGTTATGGTGAAGTATTCAAAAATATCTTGATACATATTTGATTTTCAGTATTATGTATCATCCTAATACATATTTTCTATATAAGATAATAATTAAAACACTAGGTTATATTCCAAGATCTTATTCAATGGATTTCAAAGGTGGTTGGGATCAACACCTTCCTCTAGTTGACTTTTCTTGTAATAATAGCTTTTACTCAGGTAATAATATGGCTCCTTATGAGTACCTTTATTGAAAAAAGTGTATAACTATAACATAATTGTATGAAGTTGGAGAAATAAATCTATTAGTACCATATTTTTATAAAAAATGGAATGGAAGTTTAGATCCATTCAATAATAGATAAGAACAGCACAAAGTCGACAGAAAAGTTATGCTAAAAATCACCGATGTGATCGGGAATTTGAAGTTAGAGAGAAGGTGTTTATAAATATTTCTCCATGGAATGTATAAATAAAAACTAATCCCTAAGTATATATGTCCCTTTTACATTCATGATCGTATTGGGATCGTAGCTTATTGTTTGGAGCTTCCATCAAACGTCTTCCAAGTCCATGATGTGTTCCGTGTATCTCTCCTGATGAAGTACATATCTAATAAAAAACATATTCTAAACTCAGAGGTACTACTACTGGAACGTTATATTTCTTATGAGGAAAATCCATTGGATATTCTGGATCATAGGTAGAAAGTTATATGGAATAATACCACGCACCTGGTCAATGTTTTATGGTGAAATCACCAGCTTGAGGAAGTTATGTATGAACCTAAGGATGTAATGAGGTGGAAGCATCGTCAGTTGTTAGTACCAAAGTGATAAAATTTAGAGGGTGGAATTCATTTTAAATGGGTTTAGAATGTAACACCATGATATTTTATGAAATATTTTTTTAATAAATTTAAATTCTTTGATAGCCTGTATTACACGCAACATCGAGTCTTAACAAAATGTGAAACACTACTAAAATATTATTATTTAATTTGATAGTTACTACCAAGTTATTGTAATTGTAGGTATGAATAGGTTTTACTAAATTATGAAAATATATATTTTAAACATGTATAGAAAAAAATTATTTAGTGACCAATTATTTAGAAATGTAAATTAAAAACAATTTCAAAATAAAGGAAATATTTTTATTAAAAACTATTTTTATACACAGAAACATGTTTTATCTCAATAAATTAAATACATCACAATTAGTAAAATATTTTATTGAAATTTTTATACTAAATATTAAATAAAATTTTAGCATTCATCTTATGTTTTTTCTAGGCATGAGATAAAAATAAATCAAATTTTACACTAAAAACTGTATTTTTCAAAAAAGTGGTTTTGTCGCATTTAGCACATGTATTTTAAAATTAATTTTTCCACATTTAGAAAAAACTATTTTAAAAATAGAACTTAATTTTTTAAATCATCATGTAAAAATTACCTTGGAGTGATTTTTTTATAATTTTCTAAAAATATATATGTTTTAGTGAATAGTGAATAATACTAGTTTTTATTAAAAAAAATACCTTTTCATTCAAAGAATTTACAAGATAATTTTTTTTAATATGGATTTAAATGTAAAAATATTAAAATTATATATCTATCAATATAATTTAGGTTATTGAAATCAATTTCATATTGATTTTCAATAAAAAAAACTTTTGAAACTTTTGAACATTTCTCTTTGGAAAACTGCTTTCTCATCGTGTGTATGGGTTTAATTTTAAATTAAATTATTCCAATTATATGAATGTAATTTGTAAAAAATATATTTAATATTTATAATAAGAATAATTTATATTATATAATAAGTTCAACTTAATTTTTTTTCAAAATGAATTGTTAAAAAAATAATGCGATTAAGGTTAAAACGGGTTTATCATAGGGATTAAACTAAAATGATAAGTGTTAAAATTACCTATAAACTTATCCAACACTCATTTAATGGCCATATTTAAACCTAATAACCTCTAAATATTTATAATTTCTTATTTTAGATCTTTTTTCATGTGAAAAATGTAGGTAAACTTTATTCTTTTCAAAAAAAATCCATGTGTATCCTCTCCCCCACTTATAAAAGGTTACACCCTCTCCTATCCTATTCACACTTCAAAAACCCTTTTTTAGGTCAATAAATACCCAAATATAATCCTTAATTCACTTCACACATACTATATTCCTTATGTTTATTATTAATACCTCTTAATAAGGCTTTAGGTGTAAACCTAAAGAGGCTCTTCGAAGAGGAGGTATAGTCCAAACACTTTCATTTTTATTTTATTTCTTCCTCTAACTCCTTAAAATAGTATTCAAATATACTCATATAATAACACCAGTATATAACATATACTAATATTTTATTATGTTAATGTAATAACCTATATCCATCTCATATTCCATCAAATGGGATATGGTAACGTCCCTCATGTGTACGGTGGACTACCGCCTTACGAATCGATGTTATTCATTTTTCATCACCACCACTCAAGACTACATATAATGATGGATTTAATGTATATATATATCATATTTATGATATTATAATACATATTTAATTATAATACCACATCTACCTTCTTATCTCTCAACCCGTTGGAAAACAATAAAGTCACTCATGTGTACGGTGGACTACCACCTCATGAACCGATATGATGTGTTTTTTATTTATTTTTTACTTGGATGGTAATAAGGATAGAATAAATGAATATAAATTATATTTTTAAAATTATAATACTTATAAAATTATTATATCATAAACACCTTCTAACTTTCCATTGTGTGGGGATACGATAACATTATTCATGTGTACGGCGGACTATCACCTCGTGAAACGATGTGATTCGTTTTTTACTAACACTTTACATGGAAGGTAATTGGGGTAAATTTAATGAATATAGTTTATATATATGAAATAAAAATTATTATGTAAAGGTAATGTATTGTTTACCATTCTGTCTTTTCATCCATCATGAAAATGGAAATATCATTCATGCGTATGTACGGCCTACCGTCTCCATGAATGGTGTATTTCATTTTCTATGTATAACTTTTATAGATTACTATAAATACATATATATTTAATATATATGATATTTATATCATGTTTAAAATTCTTTATATTATGTAAAAATGATCAAAGTAATAGGAATGAAAATAAAAAAATAAAAACATACATGAAAAACAAAGCAATTATTGATGAAATGTTATTTTAACATGGAATTGTTAAAAAATAGGTAATAAAAGGTCATTATTAAATCATATATGTTATTATATATATAATTATAGTTATTTAATAGACACATAATGAACTTATATTTATTATTCAGGAGGTTCTAAAGTGTATGAAAGAAATCGATACTTAAGTTAAGGGATTTTTTCTAAATTTGTCTTCTTTGGCACATACGTTTTGTTATACACCTATCTTATTTTATAAGGTGTATATATAGACAATTTAAAATGTAATATCATGAATTTATTTATTCTCATGATATTTTAAGTTTCATTTAATTTTATTACTTCATGGGGCTTATGATTCAAAGTTACCAAAGTGGTAAGGGTTTTATGTAACGACCCAAACTTTTATCAATGCAATTTCTCCCTTCTTGCAGTAATGTCATAATCATATAAAATCACATTAGGAAACACAATGACACCTAATTATTAAATAAACTTATATGTGACCTTTAAACATAAATTTTCAACTTCTGTGTTTTAAATTTTGAAAATCTGACATACACGGTTGTGATCAGTAAGATGTTTGGAGTCCGATAGGAAAATTTTATTTTTTAGTGAATAGTAACATACCATTATGAAAAGTAACATAACCTTATGAATATTAATATAACCCTTATTAATATTAAATCTTTCAAAAGAATATTATACTCACCCATGATTGTATAAATAAAAATTAGGCATCTTATAAGTGACAATATGGCCATAGTAAAAGTATTGGTATTTTTGTAAGTCATAAATAATTAATTATAGTTATCTAATTAATTTAAAGAAAATTTATTTTAATTAAATGATTCCATAAATTAAAATTTTTATTTCTTCTAGTATTAAGATAATTTTATAAGACTTTATGTAGTTTTGAAAGCATTATAATATCAGTTTTAATTTTAAAATTTGTATTTTTCACGTAATTTATGATTTTGATTAAAAATTAAATTAATAATATTTGGAAAATTATTTTCATATAAGGGAGTTCATTTTTGGATTATAAACATCTAAAATTGGTTAGGGTGAATTTATTTTATTTTTCTAAAATGCTTGAAATTTTTGTGAATAGTGAAATTCGATAATTTACAAAATATGCTTAATAAATGAGTTTCTGCTTCATGCTTGAGCCATGTATAATGTAAATGGAAATTGGTTCAAAATAAAATGCACTTTTTTATTATTTTTATTCACAATAATCCTCAATATTTCTTGTCTTGTAGATAAATAATAAATTAATGAATATAATATTAAGAAAACTCTCCTCCCCTCCACTATAAATACCACCCCTTACACCCTCATTTATTCACACCTCTCAAACTTTAATACTTAACTAAATTATACCAAAATATCCTCCTAAGATCCTTCCCCACATCCAGTATCCCTTGGTATCCTCAAAAGACCAAATCCTCTTCCCTAAAGAGGCTCTCAAATGAGATAAACTCAAGAGGTAAATTCCTCTTTCTGATTTGTTTATTTTCTTTCGAGTTACTTTCTTTTATTTTTATTTCCTCAAATAATTTCACCCAAATGGTATGATAACTCCAGTAACATACATGTACTATAATTATATAATTATAATGGGATTTTTCATCCTAATCTCACCTTCCCTATCCTTTTATACTATAAATGAAAACACCGTCCGAGATGTATTAATTTATCACATTCAAGGACGATGAGTTTTTAATTTTCATTACCATATTAGAGACTTGTCATGAAAACATTTTAATGGTTGAAACATATAATAATATATTTATTGTATCTTTTTTTATGTTCTGTAATCCTTATACACTCATGACATAAAATAATAATATAAAACAAGTTCATTGTGAACAAAACTGCCAAATTAATTCAGGCGTTTATCATTAAAATTTTATCTAATGATTCGTGCTCATGGTATATAAAAAATTTCATTATAAGATAATTTATATCTATTTAATGTTAATAATAATATATATTAACAATTCTGGATGTTTAACCACATTTCAAATGAACATCCATTCATGAATACTAGTGAACCATTCATAAAAGCTAAGAAAATTAACACTCCAGGACAATGAATTTAAGCTCTATAACTCATCCAAAGGTCCATAAAAGAACTTAATAAAACCATAATGAATAAAATTCATTTATTAAATGATGTTAAATTTTTAATTAATGAATATAATGTCATTATACAATAAATTAAAGTGATGAAATCATTCTAACACAAGTTAAGGGGAATTCTCGAACCCAACTCTCTTTCTTTGGGTTTTCCCTATTCAACCCATTTTCAGTATAGATATGCCTTAAAAATACTTTATTAGTCATTATATTACCTTTTCTGGGATATACATGTTTTCTAATTTATTTTATGAAAAATCAAATGTTTTTCAAAAGAACTCTTCTTTCAAATAAACACACCCTTTTTACTTCTCGAACATTGTTTCACTCTTCCCTCAAGGTTAATGGTTCTATGTCAAGAATGATATTCACTATTTATTTTGGGAACCAAATGTTTATGAATGTATGATTTATGATGTGAAACACGTTTCTTTCCATGGTTTATTTTATGTTCAAGTTTGACATGTTTTCTATAAGGCATGCATGATAATGTAAATGTTATGATGTCACGGGTGCGCTCGGAATTATATTGCACAATATGAATGTTTGAATGTGATGGGTGCACCCAGAATTATACATAGATCCAATGAAATGGGTAAAGTGATTAATCTCATGAGTTAAAGTCAAATGATGTGCGAACATGATGTTATATTTATTCATAACTATGTGTGGTAGTTAACCACTAAGACATGATGTTTCATTTTTAGGCATTTCCACATTCCATGATATTATATAAATGATGTTATAATTTACACTCACCCCATGTTACATTATTTCAAGTTATTATCTTTCCTCTTACTGTGATTTTATCTCACCCCTTTTGATGTAAATCCACAGGTCACTACATGTACTAAGGAGTACTCAAGGGTCAC
Organism: Viscum album; assembly: GCA_963277665.1. Lineage (NCBI taxonomy): Eukaryota > Viridiplantae > Streptophyta > Magnoliopsida > Santalales > Viscaceae > Viscum > Viscum album. The sequence continues at coordinate 31,169,082 of OY728142.1, read as the reverse complement.
TAAGAAGCTAGAGAAGATGGAATTAAATAAATATTTGTGCTTTATGTTGTAAATGTTATGTATGGTCCTTGTTTTACCAAGAAACTAAACCATTTGATCCTAATTGTATAAATTTTTTATGTTGTTTTTCAATAAAATTATGTAAAAGTAATGTAATAAAAGCAAGGTTGCTATATTTTACGATACAATCTCAGCGGTTATTCGAATTGATTATGTTTATACTTTAGATGATGAAATATTATGATCAAGAAACTCATGAATATTTTTATCCTATTATTATTACATTAGAATAAATTTTTTCTATTCATTTTCCTCCCTTTATGTACTTGATATTCCAAAAAGAATTTTCTTAAATAAAACTGTCATTATTTCACTTTTCGATCAAAAACCTATTTTCTTTAATATCCATGTTTTCTAAAAATGTTTTCAAAAATGTTTTAACATTATAAAAATAATATTTAAAGAAATTATTATCCATTATTTTTAACCTTGAAAAAGTATTTCAAAAATTAATATTCATGTCATTTTCAAAATAAAGCTTGTTTATCTTTTACTAAAAAATGTAAAAGGAATATTTGTTTTAACATGTATGTCATGAACACAATTTCCCACTATCATAATCATTATTTAATTTCAACATTACTATATAAGTTTCTATGTTTATTTTCATAGAAATGGATTTTTTAAAAAAATTATGTTTTAAAGAGTTTTTTTCAATTTGGAAAGGGTTATTTTCATCAATTAATGTTTCAAGTGATCTTTCAAAATAATTTTTTATCTAGGATGACATCCTTTGATGTTAATTAAGATTTATCGGGAATATTGTCATATCCCACTCCAACTAAAGATACTAAAATGAGGGGAGAGAGATTTTGACCCCCTGAGTCCCACCTCTAGTAGGCTACAGGTTGGAAACTAGTACCAAGGGTTTAAAAATTTCACAATATGGGAGGCATTACCCTTTATAAATGAAATAGGATTAGGAGATAGGATAAAAAATCACCAAACAACTCTAGTAGATAATATAAATGTAAACCAAAAAAGCATACCATGAGTCATGAATAAAGAAAAATTGATACATATAAAATTCTCCAAAATATACCAAAAGATAGGTTTATGGTAGTGACTCAATGGAAACTCCAACCCAAACTAGTAATGTATATATTAGTCCCAAAATTCTTCTCAAAAACATAAAAAAATAGTTCATATACATAGGGTGATCATAACAGCTATACTCAGTAGGGACATGACCATGCCCTCAAGTGAACATGTAAAAAGATCATGCTAATAAGCCAATGAAAAAATGGTATTACCAACAAGAACCTTTAGAAATATCACCAAATCATGCATCCAATATAATAATATAGCATCGAAATCATAACAAAGAAAGGTTCACCACTTCCGCTTCACCATAGATGTTCCACTCTCAGGACCAAATTTAAAATTTCATGTAATCCTATCCCTTCCATGCATACTATATCACAAAATTTCACATCCTTCTCACAAACACTTGGGTCATTACATCACAACATGTCTTTCCCACAATCACCTAGGCCATCACATCATATCACATCACATCCCGCCCGCAAACACCTAGTTCATCGCATCACATCTCAACTAGAACCAGAGTAGTAGGGTATCATGAACGTGAAGTACATAAACCTTATTCCCTCCTACAATGCATTACCCCCACCACATATTACATCACACCACATCATGTCTCACACATAGACACCTTGACCAACACACACATCCTTCTAGAGGACACCTGGGTCGTCACATCAATACTGGGTAATCTCCAGCACCAACTTGTGTCACCACTATTAGGTAATCTCCAACACCAAACCGTATAACTAATACTAAAGGAAGATCAAGGGAGAGGGATTAGTCAATCATCTGTATCACCACCATCCTAGATGTTGGGGAAAACACCCAGAACTCAACACCTCTGATCTTTGGTAAGGTTATCTAACTCGAGTAGGGCATGTATAAAATGACATAAACATACTTGGTATATATATATCAAAAACTACCCAACCTATGGTTTCACATCAACTACACTAGAGAACAAAAAATAACCACCATAATATGTCACGAACCCCTCCCAACAAAGATTCCCCTCCTGAGTTGGCAATGGTGAAAGGGAGATAATGACCCCCGAGTCCCGCCTCCAGTAGGCCCCAGGGTGGAGACTACCACCAAAGGTATGAGTTTTCACAAATATGGGAGGCATTACCCTTTTTGTTATTTAAGATCAGGAAATAGGACAAGTCAGCCACCAAAAAGGGAAAAGAACAAGTGTATATAAATAAACCCAAACCAAGCCCACATGCATGTTTAAACAATTTTATAACAAGGTACAAGTACAAGAAATCTCAAAAGTACAATACCAAGGGAAAACAAGAGCACAGAAACTGCAACAACTCCAACGGTCCAACTAGTAGGGTCCCGCACGGCCCTGGTAGTCCTCCTGGAAACCTGAAAGTAAATATAGGGTGAGCATACAAGTATACTCAATAGAGAAACCTAAAGCTCTCGTGCACAAGTGGGGTAGACATCCTAATGTCCCGTGAGAACAACATAAGAAACCTAGCAAGGAATTATATCCACCCAACCTCACCAGCCACACTCACCAAAAACACAATCACAGTAGGTAGTAGTATATAAGAAACAAGAGTAATGGGTACCCCGCACCATTTCCCAGTAGTTAGCTGCTCTTCCTAACGGAGAACGTCCTAAAGCTACCACACTCTCCCCGCCCGAACACACCTGGGCCTCAAGAACCACACATCCCTCCCGCACACACCTGGGCCTCACAACCACGCATCCCGCCCGCACACACCTGGGCCTCACAACTACGCATCCCGCCCGCACACACCTGGGCCTCACAACCACGTATCTTGCCCGCACACACCTGGGCCTCATCCCGAAGAATCTTGGGAACAGTAATAGTAACATAACTCTTGCCCAAAGACACCTGGGCCTCATTCCAAAGATTCTTGGGAAAACAAACCTGCCTGAAGAGTCTTGGGCCAATCCACCCCAATCGAAACCTACCTGAAGGGTCTTAGGTGTAAGGTCGCCTCAATCCATCACAGCCTAGGGAAGAAAGAGGAGGAAGGAGCTAGTAACTATGGGAAAACACCCTCTCCCATGAAATGGGAGTGTTCGGCACTAAGTGCTCAACATGGGTGGGGTGTGATAAAACACAAAGATACAGATATATATATATATATACCAAACACTCATCCCAACCTATGGATTCTAATCATAGAACTGAGAACGTGCCTCGGCACTCCTACTATGAAGCATGCATACAACAAACAATCCCGAAACCCCATTTAAGTTTTCACGTTTCAGTAGAATTAGTTTATTTAGTTCCTTAACTACTGGGCAACTATCCACAACCAGCCACATCGATCGTTTGTAAAACATATCCCTGCCATCCACAAATAAAGTTAGAAAAACACAATCACAAAAAAACCCTTCTTATTAACCAACCAACCCCATTAATTATTAATCCCATTTCATTACCATGCCCCACCATTCATTAACTCTCCCACTTTCATTTATTATTCACAACTTATAGACCGTTCACACTCAAACCCATCCTTGTAGCCCCGCTGCCAACCACCATAACCACAAACATACCGTACATCATTACCTCTATAATACCATTTATAGCATCCCCACTGACAATCACTAACATAACATTCACACCAACCCACAACCAAGTCATCTGCAGCCCCGCTGCTCACCCGATCCACAACAACCCACAAAACACCCCCATCACATGCCACATATCAAAGCCAACACCCACATGTTCATTATTCTGTTTTTTTTTTAACCGGGGTGATCCCACAAGGGTTCCATATTTTCATTTAATTATCCAACTTTACTTGATTAACCAAATTCCACATTCATCAAGGTTCCATTCACAAAAATGGTCTAAAAGATAAGGCAACATTTAATTGTGCAAGCAAAGGCACCCAACGACCGTGATTTTCAGTAGGTATAAGCCTATTCAATTCACAACATAATATCACAGGATATAAAAAGTAAATTAACAGTAATCACAAACTTCCCATCCTCGTTATATAAGCCAGTTAATATATTCATTAAACTGGTTTGACTGTGTTTCATAAAACAAGAGGAAACCCACCCCGCATGATGCACAAATTAGAGAGACAAAGGTAAGATCCCTACCTCAACAGGTTCTGATAACAACGCTCCTCCCCGGATCAACTTTAGAAGACGTCTGTTGCCATCCGTCACTTCCGTCGAGACCCGGAAAAACCTCCTTGGGTGGAAGTTGGAAAGGAAAGGCCGAAGGAAAGACAACGGATCCAAGATCAGAAGTTCCGCCTCGTTGTTAAGATCCCGTGTCCGCTGATGGATCGTAAATCGGAGCTCGGACGAAGAAGTTATGGAATAAAGAGTCTTCGAGTCTCTTTGGAGAACTCTGCTCAGAGGAAAGGGGAGGAGAGGGGTGAGTTGAAAAGGAGGAGGGGACCCATCCTTTTATAGGCGAGAAAAGAAAAAGTACACGGCGTGTACTTTATGGTACACGGCGTGTACTTTATGGTACACGGCGTGTACTCATTTATTTCACACGGTATCCACGCAGCCTCCAACACGGCTTCGTGTCCGTTGATTGGTCAACACATGGTTTGGAGGTAATGCATACGCGGGGAAGGACTACACGGTGTGTAGTTTGGACACACGGGGTGTACTCATTTATTTCACATGGCAAAGACACGGCTTCAACACGGCACACGGTCGTTGACTGGTAACGCGTATGCGGGGAGGGACTACACGGCGTGTAGTTTAGGGTACACGGCGTGTACCCATTTACTTCACACGGCAAAGACATGGCCTTCCACATGAAGTATACCCGGCGAGGGGGTACACGGCGTGTACTCACACTACACGGAGTGTAGTTTCAAAATTCTGAAAAGTGTGGGAAAGGTCCATTTTAACCTCCAGAACACTTCGTGGCCTTCTTTTTGACAAAGGAATGGGTCGGAGAGGTCCAAGCCATTACATCATATACCTCTTAAAACATTCTCGTCCCCGAGAATTCAAAAACCAACCCATAGGAACCCAACAAGATACCTCTTAGGGTTCTCATTATAACAAGAACCCAACCAACAACACTAATCATATGTGTTAGGAATTCCTTCTCCCATGTCGAGATATTATCCGCTTTAGGCGGCACTGACTCACCTGCAAGGGTTTAATCGCATCCTCATTAATGCATCTCGATTAAGAATTGGGTCTTCCCGCTTTCATACATTAGGATTTTCCAACTTACACTGCCCCCAACACCGCACAACCCACACACTGCCCGAACACGTGGTTTGGGGAAAATTCCTTTTTGTATGTCGAGATATTATCTGCTTTAGGCAGCACTTACTCACCCGCATGGGTTCAATCGCATCCGCATTAATGTGTCTCAATTAAGGATCAGGTTTTTCCATTTCCCCACACATCCGTACATGTTACACATTACCAGGGAACAAGGAAACAAAAGGTCTCACAACCGAAAAGCCAAGAATTCCATATATCAAAGGTACAGAGTATAACATCAAAACAAAGCTCAGAAGAACAAAGAAAGCACAAGTCAAAACAACTCTGGTTACTGAGCGTGCATCTGGGTCTCCCGCTCCCAAGTTCTCTCCTCAAGGCCGCCATGCCTCCACAACACACGAACCAACGGAATGGTTCGTCCATGGAGCACCTTCTCTTTACGATCCTCGATTCTGACTGGTCGTTCCTTGAAGGCCGCATCATCTCCCATATCTAACTCTCCCTAGTCGATAATGTTGGAGTCATCCTGTAAGTACCGACGAAGCTGGGAGATGTGAAAGACGTCATGAACCTTCTCCAACTAAGGTGGCAGGGCCAGCTGATATGCCACCTCGCCGACTCGCCTCAGCACCTCAAAAGGTTCGATGAACCTAGGGGAGAGCTTACTCCCCTTCCCAAACCTCCGCTGCCCCCGTCGAGGGGAAACCTTCAAGAACACATGATCTCCCACCTCAAACTCCAAGGGCCTCCTCCGACGATCAACATATGACTTATGTCGGTCCTGAGCCTCTTTCATCCTCTCACATACAAGCTGGACTTTCTCCATGGTACTTTGTACTACCTCTGGCCCAAGAGCACCTGTCTCACCAACCTCTACCCAGCAAATGGGTGAACGACATGGTCTCCCATAAAAATCCTCAAACGGTTCCATGCCAATAGTAGAGTGGAAGCTGTTGTTGTAGGCAAACTCTACTAAAGGCAAGTGTCGTACCCATGATCCTCTGAAATCCAGAATAGATGCTCGTAGCATGTTCTCCAACGTCTGGATAGTCTGCTTTGTCTGCCCATCGGTCTGGGGGTGGAAAGCAGTGCTAAGGCATAGCTGGGTGCCAAAAGCATGATGTAACCCCCTCCAGACTCGTGAGGTAAACCGAGTATCCCGATCTGAGATGATAGTCTTCGGGACTCCATGTAACTGCACAACCTCGTTTACGTACCTCTATGCTAAGGTACTCACCGGTCCTGACTCCTTAATTGCTAAGAAGTGAGATGATTTCGTCAGTCGATCCACCAATACCCAGATAGCATCATAACCATCCTGAACTCTGGGTAGTCCTATGACAAAGTCCATTGAGATGTCATCCCACTTCCACTCAGGGACATCTAAAGGATGCAACAAATCACAGGGAACACGGTGTTCAGCCTTCAATTGCTGACACACTAGGCATTTAGCCACAAACTCTGCCACTACCCGTTTCACCCCGGGCCACCAAAACTGTTCCCTCAGGCCTCGGTACATTTTTGAAACTCCTGGATGTACCGCCAAGGCTGAGCTATGAAACTCACGGAGAACTCCCCCATGCATCGCCTCAGGAACAAACAACCTTCCGTGGAAAAGCATCTGATGTCAATTGTCCTCTGACCATCCCTCTGGAGCTTTTCCCTGATCGACACGATCCCGCATCACTTCCGCCTCGGAGTCCCCCCACTTAGACTCTTCCACCTGCTGCAACAAGGAGGACTGCACCATCATCTAAAACAAATAGCCTCTAACACCTTCTTCCCTTGCATCAAATTGCAATAAAGCCAACTCTCCCATCACTTTCCAAGCATCAAAGGATTCCCAAACCACTTCCTTATGTGACTTCCTGCTCAGGGCATCAGCCACAACTTTTCCCTTACCTTTAGTGTAAGATATCTCGAAGTCATAGTCTTGGAGAAACTCGACCCATCTCCGCTGCCGCAAGTTTGGGTCACGCTGGGAGAATATATAACGCAGGCTCTTGTGATATGATAAGACCACAAAGTGCTCCCCAAAGAGGTAATGTTTCCACAACTTTAGTGCGAACACTACTAATGCAAGATCTAGGTCATGGGTGGCATAGTTACGCTTGTGAGGGCGTAACTGCCTAGACCCATAGCAGATCACTCCCTTCTTCTACATCAGCACGCACCCCAGACCAAGGCTAGAAGCATCACAAAACACCTCATACAACAACCCTTCCTCTGGAAACCTGAGTACGAGAGTACTAACCAACTTCTCCTTCAGGTAGTCGAAAGCCTTCTAGCACTGCTCGCTCCATAAGAAGACCTGGTTCTTCCTAGTCAAAGCTGTAAATGCAGAAGAAACTTGAGAGAAGTCTGAAACGAACCTCCAATAGTAACCTACTAACCCCAGGAAACTACGAACTTCTTCCACACTCTTGGGTGCTGCCCAAGAAACAACTGCCTCCACCTTCGACGGGTCCACTGACACTCCATGCTGAGACACCACGTGCCCAAGGAAGTGTACTTCTTGTGTCAAGAACTTACACTTCGATAATTTACTGTAAAGCTGGTGGTGTCGAAGGAATTCCAAGACTACCCTAAGATGCTCAACGTGCTCCTCCTCTGATCTTGATTAGATCAGGATGTCATCTATAAACACAATGACGAACCGGTCCAGAAACTCTCAGAAGACAAAGTTCATAAGTCCCATGAACACAGCTGGTGAATTCGTAACTCCAAACGGCATCACTACAAACTCGAAGTGCCCATACCTACACCTGAAAGCCGTCTTAGAGATGTCACTATCCTTCACCCTCAGCTGATGATATCTCGATCGCAGATCAATCTTAGAAAACCAACCTGCTCCCCTCAGTTGGTTGAAGAGATCATCTATCCTTGGAAGGGGGTAACGGTTCTTGACCGTTACCTGGTTCAACCTTCGGTAGTCTATGCATAACCTGAGACCACCATCTGCCTTCTTCACGAACAAAACTGGAGCACCCCATGGCGACACGTTGGGTCGAACAAAACCCTTCTCCGTCATATCATCAATCTGAATCCGCAACTCCCGCAACTCCGAAGGTGTCATCCGATAAAGGGTCATCGAAATCGGACGGGCACCAGGCTGTAAGTCTATCCCAAACTCAATGTCACATCGGGGGGGTAGAGTCACAACCTCCTCGGGAAAAACATCGAGGAACTCCCCAATAACCTCCAGGACATCCATCATCTCTGTATCAGCTAGAACCACTGATAACTTTCCTAACAAGGAAAGGAGATGCTTCACATGCCAGCTTCCTACCTGATAGCTCCTCTCACCAACAAAAGATACGCACTGCCCATCCACGTCGGAGAATACGACTCTTATCTGGAAGCAGTCGATAACGGAACTAACAGAAAACAACCATTCGATGCCTAGGATGACATCGTATGGCTGCATCTGTAACAGAAGAAGGTCCCCACTAGATCGATGTGGTCCCAACATCAGCCCACATCACCGGAAAACAAAAGATACGCTGGTCTGGCCTCCAAATGGTGTACTCAGCACCAGTGGTACGGAAAGTCTCTCTACTTCTAGTCCCAAAGCATGGGCTAGACCAGGTGCAACAAAAGAGTGTGAAGCTCCCAAATCAAACAAAGCAGAAACAAGAGTGTTGAACAAACAAATCGTACCTCACACCACCTCTGGTCTTGCTGGAGCTGCCAACTCTGCTGCGTGGAACTGTCCACGCACAGCTCCTCTACCTCTCTGATGTCGTCCACCTCCCCGACCACACCCTGGTCGAGGTCCCTGAAGAGCACCCTGAGGTCGGCCTCCTCCCGCAAATTCTTCCCTCGGAGGAGCATGGTCCTGATGCTGCTGGAAGGGCCTCACCGGCAACTAGTGCTGCTGAGGTGGGCGTTGAACCTGCCCACCTCAACCGTACTGATCTCGGGTCGGGCACCGACTCTAAATGTGCCCGAAACCTCCACAAGAAAAACACTTCGGTCCTGGGCTTGTGAAAAAGGGACGAGGACCCAAAGATCTAAACTGGAACTGCTGGGGCCTGCTCCCCACTGGCCTAAACCTGGAAGGTCCCGTCGCAGGAGACCTGCTACTGAATGCCTTCCCCTTCGATGAGCCCGGCTGGATCCCCTCTCGTGGTGCACCTCCCAACGAGTGCATCCTCTCTACAACCTCTGCCTTCTTCTGTACTTCCAAGTATGTCGGAAGGGTGAAGGGGGTGACAGCATACTGAAGCGAAGGGCAAAGCGCCTCCTCCAAACATCTCGCCCGAGACTCCTCATCCGGAAAGAGATCCAGAGAAAAGCGCACGAGATCCTTGAACTTGATCCCCAACTCTCATACTGACATACTCCCCTGCTGAAGGGAGAGTAACTCCTACCGCTTCTCCACCTTGATCATGGAAGAAAGGAATTCCTCTCAGAATTCCTTCTCAAAGTCATCCCATAGAACCTCTACCTCTATCCTCTCTTTGTGGTAGAGCGTCCACCACTATCGCACCGCACCTCTCAGCTGGCTGACTGCTAGGGGAACCCAGTACTCCCTCGGAGAACGGATCAAGGTAAAAGTGATCCCTAGCTCCTCAAGCCACCCCTCCATCTCCGTATCCGAAGTACTACCCTTGTACTTCTTGAGGGTTTGCCGCTAGAAAGAATGGAAAGTCTTCTGCCACTGGATATATTCCTCCTCTCAGTCAATCCTCAACCGATCGACCGCCTGAATCTGCTGGGCCTCGGCCGTCTGAGCCACCCGGGGACAACGTCCAGGTGCCATAGCGGTACGGTAAACAAGGATCGCCTAAGCCCAAGTAGTAAGGAAATTTCTCAAGGTTTTTATTTTATCATTTTTATTAAAATTTCATTCCCAGAACACCCAAATCAAGTAAAACACAGTCATGATGATGCATGTACCTTCCCTAGGGTCTCTACCCTGTAATCAATGTGGTCTCACTTGGTCGTTCGGTAGGCTCAGATTCCTTGCATCGGATCATGGGGGGCCATAAAATCCTGTTTCCTAGCCGGTCTTCCCTGGCCTATGTCACGCACCAAGATTAACGGACATTGTAGCAACACCATCCCATGCAATCCTCACTGTGCCTAACTCCAGACTTCATCCTATCTCTCAACCTTCAGCCTCTGATACCATTCTGTCACGACCCCCTCCCACCAAAGATGCCCCTCCTGAGCTGGAAATGGTGAAGGGGAGATAATGACCCCCGAGTCCCGCCTCCAGTAGTCCCCGCGGTGGATACTAGCACCAAGGGTATGAGTTTTCACAAATATGGGAGGCATTACCCTTTTTGTTATTTAAGATCGGGAAATAGGAAAATTCAACCACCAAAAAGGGAAAAGAACAAGTGTATAGAAATAAACCCAAACCAAGCCCACATGCATGTTTAAACAATTTTATAACAAGGTACAAGTACAAAAAAGCTCAAAAGTACAATACCAAGGGAAAACAAGAGTACAGCAACTGCAACAACTCCAACTGTCCGGCTAGTAGGGTCCCGCACGGCCCTCGTAGTCCTCCTGGAAACCTGAAAGTAAACGTAGGGTGAGCATACAAGTATACTCAGTAGGGAAACCTAAAGCTCTCGTGCACAAGTGGGGGAGACATCCTAATGTCCCATGAGAACAACAGAAGAAATCTAGCAAGGAATTCTATCCACCCAACCTCACCAGCCACACTCACCAAAAACACAATCACAGCAGGTAGTAGTATATAAGAAACAAGAGTATTGGGTACCCCGCACCATTTCCCAGTAGTTAGCTGCTCTTCCTAACGGCGAACTTCCTGACGCTACCACACTCTACCCGCCCGAACACACCTGGGCCTCAAGAACCACACATCCCGCCTGCACACACCTGGGCTTCACAACCACGCATCCCGCCCGCACACACCTGGGCCTCACAACCACGCATCCCGCCCGCACACACCTGAGCCTCACAACCACGTATCCTGCCCGCACACACCTGGGCCTCATCCCGAAGATTCTTGGGAACAGTAATAGTAACAGAAATCTCGCCCGAAGACACCTGGGCCTCATCCCGAAGATTCTTGGGAAAACAAACCTGCCCGAAGAGTCTTGGGCCAATCCACCCCAATCGAAACCTACCTGAAGGGTCTTAGGTGTAAGGTCGCCTCAAGCCATCACAGCCTAGGGAAGAAGGGGCAGGAAGGAGCTAGTAACTATGGGAAAACACCCTCTCCCATGAAATGGGAGTGTTCGGCACTAAGTGCTCAACATGGGTGGGGTACGATAAAACACAAAGATACAGATATATATATATATACCAAACACTCAGCCCAACCTATTGCTTCTAATCATAGAACTGAGCACGTGCCTCAACACCGCTACTATGAAGCATGCATACAACAAACAATCTTGAAACCCCATTTAAGTTTTCACGTTTCAGTAGAATTAGTTTATTTAGTTCCTTAACTACTAGGAAACTATCCACAACCAGCCACATCGATCATTCGTAAAACATATCCCTACCATCCACAAATCAAGTTAGGAAAACACAAGCACAACAAATCCCTTATTATTAACCAACTAACCCCATTAATTATTATTCCCATTTCATTGCCATGCCCCACCATTCATTAACTCTCCAACTTTCATTTATTATTCACAAATCATAGACCGTTCACACTCAAACGCATCCCTGCAGCCCCGCTGCCAACAACCATAACCACAAATATACCATACATCATTACCCCTTTAATACCATTTATCACAGCCCCGCTGCCCATCACTAACATAACATTCACACCAACCCACAACCAAGTCAACTGCAGCCCCGCTGCTCACCCGGTCCACAAAAACCCACAAAACACCCCCATCACATGCCACGTATCAAAGCCAACACCCACATGTTCATTATTCCATTTTTGTTTAACTGGGGTGATCACACAAGGGTTCCATATTTTCATTTAATTATCCAACTTTACTTGATTAACCAAATTCCACATTCAACAAGGTTCCATTCAAAAAAAAGATCTAGAAGATAAGGCAACATTTAATTGTGCAAGAAAAGGCCCCCAACGACCGTGATTCTCAGTAGGCATAAGCCTATTCAATTCACAACATAATATCACAGGATATAAAAAGTAAATTAACAGTAATCACAAACTTCCCGTCCCCATTATATAAGCCAGTTAATATCTTCATTAAACTGGTTCGACTGTGTTTCATAAAACAAGAGGAAACCCACCCCGCATGATACACAAATTAGAGATACAAAGGTAAGATCCCTACCTCAATAGGTTATGATAACAACGCTCCTCCCTGGATCAACTTTAGAAGACGTCTGTCGGCATCCGTCACTTCCGTCGAGACCTAGAGAAACATCCTTGGGTGGAATTTGGAAATTAAAGGCCGAAGGAAAGACAACGGATCCAAGCTCAGAAGTTCTGCCTCGTTGTTACGATCCCTTGGCCATTGAAGGATCGTAAATCGGAGCTCGGACGAAGAAGTTATGGAAGAAAGATCCTTCGAGTCTCTTGGGAGAACTCTGCTCAGAGGAAAGGGGAGGAGAAGGGTGAGTTGAAAAGGAGGAGGGGACCCCTCCTTTTATAGGCGAGAAAAGAAAAATACACAGCGTGTACTTTATGGTACATGGCGTGTACTCGGTTATTTCACACGGTATCCACGCGGCCTCCAACACGGCTCTGCGGTCGTTGACTGGTCAACACACGGTTTGGAGGTAACGCATACGCAGGGAAGGACAACACGGCGTGTAGTTTGGACACACGGCGTGTACTCATTTATTTTGCATAGCAAAGACACGACTTCAACACAGCACACGGCTGTTGACTGGTAACGCGTACGCGGGGAGAGACTACACGGCGTGTAGTTTAGGGTACACGGTGTGTACCCATTTACTTCACATGGCAAAGACACGGCCTTCCACACGGGGTATACCCGGCGAGGGGGTACACGGTGTGTACTCACACTACACGGCCTGTAGTTTCAAAATTCTGAAAATTGTGGGAAAAGTCCATTTTGCCCTCCAGAACACTTCGTGGCCTTCTTTTTGACAAAGGAAAGGGCCGGAGAGGTCCAGGCCATTACATAATACCACACATCAACCATCAAAACCACTTCCACCACTATATGAAACACACCACACAACCACCACACAAGCCACAGAACATTCAATTTTCCACTTACAAGTTTCACCAATTTTATTAGTCATACATTTTAGTTTACATTACACTACTCATTATTCATTCAATTCATTTAATACATTTATCACATATCTATTTCCAGTCCATCTTTTTTATTTTACAGCCTAATTCTTTGTTTATCAGCATGGTTCATCCCATGGATAACTGGGAAACGAACATAACCAAGCCACACTGCAACTATACAAACTCACACAACTACCGCCACATCACCACACATCCACCATCATTACTACACTAAATTTGCCAAGATGTATAACCATAACAAACACTCATCACAACCATTATGAAATTATATAACCACATACCACATAAAATCCACTACACCACAACCACTATCCCACAACCAGTACGCTGCAACCACTATGCCACAACCACTTTGACACAACCACATCACTCCATATTGCACAATTTCCCACCTCGCATCCATGTTAACCAACTAATGCATCACTACCTCACATACTACACAACCCATGTGGTCACTAACATCACCACAAAATAACCCAAACCATGTAGAGCGACAAAAAAAGCACAACCATACACAACAACACACAAACAGGCTTCCATAATTATTCAAGTGAATTATCACATATACTCTTTATTTAGAATGGGTATTATCACCAAAACCAAAATTCGGGGGAAACTAGTTTTTAACCAAATATATGTTGTTTAACATTTTATTTAGTGTGTGATCATACAACAACACAATAAGGGTAATCACAGCATAACAACTATAGCACAAGCATGGATCCCCGTTATTTTTAAAATTAGTAATAGGTATACATAATAACATCAAAAACATATATCAAAGTAGTAAAGAATGCAATAACTACCCATACACATAAATTATAGACATTAAAATAAATTATCTCATTATTTTAGAACTTACTATTCCCCTAAAGGTAATAAAAATCATACATATCTCACACATAGCATGAAAATAGTTGATAATGAGGATCCCCTACCTTAAGGATGATTTCTGGTCTTACTGCACACTACATGGTGAAGAAGAAAAATCCTACAAACTACAACTGCACACAAAAACATTGGATTAACCTACACTGCACCAAAGAGTTGTCAAAACTATAGCTCATACACACCCAAAAGAAAAACTACACCTCCACAGTGTATCTTACAAGAATAATGGAAGTACAACCTTTAGAAAGAGAGGAGAACTTGCTATAGATTTTCAATAGGAATCCACCAGAACCCAAGTATAGAAGCATAAGATAAGTGCACTAGAAATCCTCCTCAGGGGGGCTAGGTTTCACCCAAAATGAGATAGATAGATATAGGTATGACTAAATGAAAAGAAATCATAAAAAAGGTTTACAAAATAACCTGGAACTTGACACTTTCACATCATGTAACCCATTCACTATGTGAATTCCCATATTTCTAACTTCCACTAAAATTTAAATCACCTCAGCCTTTATTTATTACACATCATGAATTAGACTTTCATAACGTGAATATGTTCCACAATGCACACCTCATCTAAATACAAGTCAGGAATTCACCAACTACACAAGCCGCAAATTGCCATCTCATGACATGAATCTTGTTCACATCCTAAACTACCACTTGTAGTACTCATGTAGCTCTATCTCCACTGATCACTATAGACCTCCTCTGAATGCCTCCAACAGCCCAAATAGTAAATTAATGGGTTGTGAAGGCACAGACCATTACATTAGATATCTCTTAAATGATTCTCTTCTATGATATTCAAAACCAGCCTAAGGAAGGAAAAGGGGTCCAAACAACCACCCAGTCAGATACCTCTCAAATATCTCATTACACCTCAAATGATACCACTGTCCAAACACACCCAACTAAAATTCCCAAAAAACATCTTACACAACCACATCACCACACAACATCATCACTACACAACATCTTCACCACCTCTCATCAAGTACAATAATACATCATCCAACAAAAGCCACAAACCACCACACTTCCACATAACCACACCAACCTCTACACATCCCAAACCAACCACTTCCATAACCACAAAAAATAACTACATCATATACATAAATCAAGGAATTCCATCCTCCATGTCAAGATACTATCTACCCTGAGCAGCATTGACTCGCCTGAATGGGTTTAATCGCATCGTAGTACAATGGGTCTATATTAGGATAAAATTCCAACCCTTTTCATATGTTAGGGGTTTTACTACACATCACACATCAAGGGAAATAGTGCATATCATGACATAGAAAGACCCTAACATCACATCCTACCAAACAAAACAAAACAAAGAAAAAAATAAAAAGAGTTATGGGTACTAGGCATATGTCTGCATCTCTCACTCCAAAGTAATCTCCTCTAGGACACCATGCCTCTATAACATGAAAACCAATGGAATTTTTTGTCCACTAGGGGAATTCTTTAGATAATCTGATACCTCTATTGGAATCTCCATGAATTTCATGTCATCTTCGATATCAACTCTCTCTAGTCAAAAATGTGGTATTCATCATGAAAATACCAACAAATATGATACATGTGGAAGAAATATTAGACCCTCTATAGATTTGGTGGTAATGAAAAATGATGCACCACCTTAACACACATCCCCAATACCTCAAAGGGCCTAAAAACCTAGGAGAAATCTTACTCTCCCTACCAAACCTCAACATCCCATGCTGAGGGGAGACTCTTAAGAACGCATGGTATCCAACCTCAATCTCTAGAGGCCTCCTCCTATGACTGGAATAGGCCTTATAAAATTAATATACCACCCTCATCCTCTCTATAACCAAGTGTATCTTCTCATTCATGATATGTACCACATCAAGACCAAGAATCGTCAACTCCCCAACCTTTATCCAACACAGTGGATAATGACATGACCTCCTGTACAATGCCTCAAACAGATATATGACAATGGATGAGTGGTAGATATTTTTGTATGAAAACTCTACCAAAGTCTGGTGTCATACCCATGATCCACTTAAGTTCAATATTCCATCCCACATCATATCCTACAACATTTTTATGGACCACTCCATCTTCCCATTTTTCAGTGGGTGTAAAGCAATGATAAGGCAAAATTGGGAGCCAAAATCATGTTGTATTCCCCTATAGATCCATGAGGTAAAATGAGGATCCTGATTATATATGATTCTCCTTAGTAACCCATGAATCTTTAACACATCATCCATATATTTATTCACCAAAAAATCCATGGTACTCGACTCACGGATCTCCAAAAAGTGAGCCAATTTCATCATCTGGACCATTACCACCCAAATTGAATCACATCCTTCCTGATCTGGAAGTAACCCTGTGAAAAACTACATTGATATTTCCTCCCAATTCTACTCAGTAACATCTAAGTACTACAAAAAACCACCCAGGACATGGTTATCCTCTTTTAACTACTAAAAAACAAAACACTTTTCCACAAACCTCATCACTTTCCTTTTCATACCTAGCCACCAAAACAAGATTATCAAGCCATGATACATATTTTTCACATAGGGATATACCAATAAGGTTTATATTTGAAACTCATTGAGAACACCCTTTCGTATCACCTATGGGACAAACAACCTTCCCTGGAATAACACCCTATTACAACTATCCTATGATCATCCCTCAAGAGTATCCTCATGACCAACATGATCACACATCACCTCTTACTCTTAGTCTCCCCACTAAGACTCATCCACCTACTACATAAAATAAGACTCCACAATCATTAAATAAATACAACCTTTTACACTTCTCTCTCAAACATCAAGATACATCTATACAAGATCCTCCAACCCTTTCCAAACATCTGCAAACCCCCGAGCCACATCTCCTCGGGACTTTTGTCTCAACACATCAGCAAATATATTACCCTTCCCTGGGGCATAAGATATCCCAAAATCATAATCCTGAAGAAACTACATCCACCTATATTTGTTAAAATTCATATCATACTGAGAAAAGATATACCTCAAACCCATTTGATATGTGAGGATCACAAAACAGTCCCCAATGAGGTAGTGGCACCATAAATTTAGTGAAAACACAACTATGACTAAATAAAAAACATGGGTGGAATAGTTATGATCATGAGGATGTAACTTCCTATACCCATATTAAATCACTTCTCAATTCTACATCAACATGCATCCCAAACCCAGAAGGGACGCATCATAGAAAACCTCAAAAAACACATCATCATTAGGAAACTGAAGCGTTGGAGCAATATCCAACTTCTCCTTCAAGTAACTGAATTCTTAATAACACTAATTATTCCACACAAAATCCTAGTCATTCCCAATAAATGTTGTTAAGGGGTATAAAACTTGAGAGAAATCGGGTGAAAACATCTTATAATATCCTATGAGATCAAGGAAACTACAAACATCAGCCATGTTCTTGGGTGATTCCCAAGAAACAACTAGCTTTTCCTTAGATGGGTCCACCACCACACCCTTCTAAGACACAAAATGCCTAAGGAAATGCACCTATCATATTCATTACTCACAATTGGACAACATTCCATAAAGATAGTGGTGTTTAAGGGTATGTAAAATAATTCTGAGATGATGGGAATTCTCCTCATCTATACTCAATTAGATTAAGATATTATTGATGAATATAATGATGAAATGGTCTAGGAACTCACAAAACATAGAGTTCATAAGCCCCATGAACATGGCTGGTGAATTTTTAACATCTAATGAAATGAATAAAAACTCAAAGTGTCCTTAATTTTATCTGAAGGCAGTCTTCATGATATCCTCATCTTTCACCCTCAACTAGTGATATTTAGACCTTAGATGATTCTTAGAGAACCAACTAGATCCAATCTACTAGTCAAACAAATCATTGATCCTTAGAAGAGGGTAAAGGTTATTTACTTTCACCTAATTCAACATTTTGTAGTCGACACACAACCTCAGACTACATTCCTCCTTAGAAAATAACACTGGATAATCCCACGATGACACAGTAGGTCGGATGAAACAAATTTTCATGAGATCGTCCACTTGTAGCCTCAACTCATGAAACTCTATATGTGCCATTAGATAGGGAAAAATAAAAATTAGAGATGTGTCAGGATGAAAATTTATACCAAACTCAACATCACGTTAAGGAGGTAGTGTCATAAAATCCTATAGAAAATCATCTAATAACTCCTACATAACCTTGGGAACACCCTAAACCTGAGATTATTCTAAAATATCTTCCAACTATAAAAAAAATATGATCTACTTTCCTATTACTCATTTTATAACCTCACTTACAAATAAACACCACTTTTCGGCCCTCTACATTGGAAAAAAAGACACTTATCTGAAAGAAATTAATTATTTTATACACAAAATATAGAAAATCCATGTCAAGTATAACATCTTATGGATTTACCTACAATAAGAATAAGTCTCCCACTGACTAGTGTTTCCCCATCACCAGTCTGTATCCCTAAAACACATCAAAAAAAAGAAGTTTGACCTCCAACTGGTGTGGATAATACCTGGGGAACTGGAATTCCTCCACATCCAATCCCAAATAATGTACTAAAGTAAGATAAAAAAAGCAGTATGTAGCTCCTAAATCAAGAAAAATCACACATAAGGATAGATGATAAACTTATCATACCTTGAATAACTCCTGGATCTAGTGGCATTTCCACCTCTAACATGTGAATCCCACCCACCTACTAGGCCTATCTTTTTTCGACCTCCATGGTCATTCTCTTCCCTGATTCCCCCAATATGGGGACCATAAAGAGGTTTCACTATGTTAACTACACCTTCCCTCAGTGGATAAACAATAACCTATGATCCTTACCAATGAAACTTACTTAGAAGAAATTGTTACTGCTAAAAAGGGGGTTGACCACCCATCTAAAACAGGCCTCCCTGAGTAGCTGGACACTGAGCCAGATGGTGCCCATATCTCCCACATATATAACATGAAAATGGGAAACCCCTAATATCCACTCAGAAACCACCTCTCCCTAATGGATGAGGAAGAAACTGCCATGGCTGATTCCCCACTGAATGGAACCATGACTTCATGAACACCCACATCCCACTACTTGAAGTTCTTCTCCTCAAAACACCCTACTAGTCACTCTATTTAGGCTTAAATAGCAACTAAATCATCTTCTAAATAATCTCATTCTTTTTCTACACCTCCAAATACATCATGAGCGTAAATTGAGTGATCGCATACCAAATCATTGGGCACAAAGACTCCTCCATACATTGTGGTCTAGACTCCTCATATAGTAAAAAAATCAGAAGAAAAGTATAGGAGGTATTGAACCTAATATCAAGATCCCACACACTCAATTTTACCAACTAAATATAGATAATCCTTTACCTCTTGGTTTCCTACATCATTGATGAAAGGAACACCACCCAAAACTCCCTCTACAATTTAGGACACAACATGTATGCCTCCTTATGGTCACTAACAAATAGTTTCCACCATTGAAATGAATCTCCCCACATCTAACTAACTTCCAATGGAACCCAAAACTTATATCATTCTTAGATCAAATAAAAAAGAAATCTTGAGCTCCTCTAACCATCACTCCATATCCCAATTAGAGATTCTCTCCTCATATTTACCCAAAATCTTTTAATGAAAGGAACACAAAACATGGTGTCATGCCTCGTCCACCTCTATTGGTTAAACCCTCTGATGATAAACTAGATCATCCAGCTAAACCTCAACTACCTGAGAAACTCATAGATGAAGAATGGTATCCATTCCTGAAAAGAAAAGAGAACACAGTAAGCCCTGTAGCATGGAATTTTATCAAAGTTTGTTTATTTATTCATTTATTTTCCCAAAAAAACCTATTTCATACAATAACATAAAAAATAATGATGCATATACCTACCATATATTTCTACTATTAAAATAGTTCCACCTCACTTGGTCATTTAATAAGTTCAAATCTCTTGCATCTGATCATAGGGTGGGATAAAATCTCATTTTTTAGCCAGTATTTTGGGACTATATCATGCACCAAGGTTAAATGCAATCATTTTCATACTAAATAATGAAAAATTCACAGTTAATAACTCCTAAATTCATCATATCTCTCAACCAAAACCTTTGATACCACTCTATCATGACCCTCTCCTGCCAAAAAATCCTCAATGAGGGAAGATAGATAGTGGCCCCCATGTCCTACCTCGAGTAGGACCTGGGTTGGTGATTATTTCTGAGGGTATAAAAATCTAAAAGTATGAGAGGAATTAAACTCTATAAAGGAAATAGGATAGGAAGATTGGACAAAAAATCACCAAACAAATCCATATAATAATATAAAGGTAATCCAAAAGCCATCCTAGAAATCATAATAAAGTAAAATTAATACATATGATAGTCTCCAAAATATAACAAAAGAAAAATCTAGGGTAGTGACTCAATAGAAACTCCAACCCAAGCTAGTAATGTCCATCTCGGTCCCCAAAGTCCTCTTGGAAACCTAAAAATAGCTTATATATGTAGGGTGAGCATAACAGGTATACTCAGTAGGGACATAACCAAGGCCATAAGTGCATATGTGAAAATAGAATGCTAATGCATCAATGAACAAAAATAATAACCAACAAGAACCTATAAAGGTCAAATAACCATCCCAACCTCACATGCCTCACTCACCAAATCACACATCCAATATAATAACATAGTATCAAGAGCATAACAAATAAAGGTTCCCCACTGCCACTTTCCCCACTGATTTTCAACTCTCACACCCCAAAATCGAACATCCTGTTCTCTCATCCCTTCAATACATAACACATAACATCATATCCCACCCATAGAAATATAGTCCTTTATATCACATAACATCCCACCTGCAAACACTTAGGCCATCACATCATATCACATCTCACTCATAGGCACATGGTCCATCACATCACTTCCTAACTAGAACCATAGAAGTAGGTTATCATGAATGTGAATAACATCAAAAAATTTCCCTCCTCCTACCACGCAACCACATATCACATCACACCACATGAAATCTCTCCCATAGACATCCAGTCCAACACATCGAATCTCACCTGAAGACACTTAGGTCATCACATCACTGCTGGGTAGTATCCAACACCAACCTATATCGCCACTAATGGGTAATCTAAAACACCAACCTATATCACTATTACTGAAGGAAGAGTGGGGGAGAGGGGTATCCATTCATCCATGTCACCACTATTTTAGAAGTTGGTGAAAACACCTGGAAATCAACACCTATGAGCATTGGTAAGGTTATCCAACTCATATGGGGAGGGTATATAGATAGCACACAATACCCAACATATAGGTTCATATCAACAGAACTAGAGCATACCAAATCACTACCACCATACCACACATAAACTATCACAACCACTGCCACCACTATATGTAACACACCACACAACCACCACAAAATCCACACAACATTGGACTTTCCACTTATATGTTTCACAGCTTTTATTCATCATCCATTTCATTTCACATTACACTACCCATTATTCATTAAATTAATTTAATAATTTTGTCACATATATATTTCCAGTCCATATTATTTATTTACCAGCCTATTTTTTTCTTATCATCATAGTTCATCCCATGGCTAACTGGGAAACTAACATTACCATTCCATGCTACAACTATCCTAACTCACACAACTACCAACATAGCACCACACATCAACCATCAACATCGTATCACATATCTCAAGTCATCTCACCATATAAAGCACTCATTAAAACCATCATGAAACGCTGTCATTACATACCAAAATAAATCCACAGCTCCATAACCACATTTCCACTACCACTATGCCACAACCACTGCACTACAACCTCATCGCACCACATCATACAACTTCCCACATTGCATCAAAGGTAACCAACCACCGCATGACTTCCTTGTGTACTAAAAAACCCATTTGATCACTAAAATCACTAAAAAATAGTCCAAACCACATAGGGAAACAAAAATACCACAAACTTACACAAAATCTCACAAACCAGCTTCCATAATTATTTAGGGTAACTATCCTATATCTTCTTTTTTTAGTATGGGTATTATCACACAAAATAGAATCTAGGGGAAACCAGTTATTATACAAATATAAATTATTCAACCTTCTATTTAGGTTTAGATCACACAACAACATAGTAAGAGTCATCACAACATAATAACTACAATGCAATAAAGGCTTCTAATATTCGATGTTTCCATAATTGGCTACAGGGATTCATAATCGCATCAACAATATATTACAAATCAGTAAATCATAACTCCCCATAGATATAAATTTTAGACATGTCAATTAATTATCTCATTACTCCAACCCTTACTATTCCCCCAAAGGAAAGAAAAATAATTCATATCTCACACATAGAATAAAAATAGGAGATATGAGGATCCACTACCTCAAGGAAACTTTCTGATCTCATTGTGCACCACAGGGTGAAGAAGAAATAGCCCATAAACCAAAATCACATAGGAAAACCCTGCATTAACCTACACCACACCAAAGGGTTACCAAAAACTCATCCCATACACACCGTAAACCAAAATCGCATAACTGCATTAGATCTCTAAAGAAGGATATAAGGAAAACCATAGGAAAGAGATGAGAACTCACCATGGATCACCAACAGGAATCAACTGGAACTTAAGAATTGAAGAAAGGGATAGGTGGAATAGAAGTTATCCTTAGGGAACCTATGGTTAACCCAAAAAGATATGGATATAGAGATAGAGGTATGGCAGAATAAAGAAAAATCATCCAAAATTGTTATAAAATAACCCAGAATCTGATACTTTCATGTCGTGTAACCCATTCATGATATGAATTCCCATATTTATAAATTCCACCAAAATTTACATCACATCATCCTTTATTTATTAAAAATCATGAATTCAACTTTCACAATGTGAATCTGTTTCATGATGCACACCTCAGCCAAACACAAGTCTTGAATTCACTAGCTGCACAAGCTGAAAATCCCAATCCCACTGCATGAATCTGGTTCACATCATGAACCACCACCTGAAGTACTCCTATAGATCCAACTCCACTAATCCTTTTAGAATTCCTCCAACTACCCATATAGAAAATTAATGGGTTTGGAAGGCATGAGGTGTTACAAATATGATCTAATTGTACCATCCTAATTCTTTCTTTGGATGGTATATGTCTATGATGAAAATATTTTTTTGAATCGTATTCCTTTTCCATAGGTTATGGTATGATGAAATGTTTATGAAACTCATTTATTTTCCATGTGTCGTGATATGATTAAATATTAATGAAACCCATTTTTTTCATGGGTTATGATATGATGAATGTTTTATCATTGTGTGGCACATAAATTCATGGTTTATGTGATGGGTTGGATTTCTATCTACCTCAAATTCATTCGGTAATGATTAATCTTATATGATCTCAAAGGGTATTTGAGAGGTTATCCCAATCCTGAAATAGGGAACACAAGAGGTTATAACAAGCCTGAAGTAGGTACATGGATGGTTATCCCAAGCCTAACATGTTATAAATGAAGGTACTGAGGCATGAAGTGGAAGATGGTGGGTTGAGGATTTAGAATTTTTATCACCAGAGCGACAAAACTTGTCATCTCTAGAGATCTAAGTCCTATTATGGTTTATAGATCTCATGTGAATTAAACAGGACACCAAATATAAAACTAAAATAATACCTTGTTTGAAACAAAGTTTGTTCGACTATATCTCTTTTTCAGTGATCGTTTCTTGAAGGATCCAAAGATGAAACCCTCTAGATTATCCAAACACACTCTAGGAATCCTTATGCTTGTCGTTCATTGAATTTTGGGTTCTAGCATGGAGCTCCTATGAATCCTTCATCATCGTGATGATCAAAATGATCTCATGCCTTCAATCCATAAAATAAATTCTTAGATTGGTGATTAAAGAGAGACTTTATCTCTCTAAAGGGTAGGAGGAGAGATGGGATATCATTCTATTGGAATAAATAGCACTTGGGTTGAGTGCCTCTCTCCTGATTATATAGTGGGTGAGTCAAATACCCAAAAAGGGTTCCCCAACCCTTGGAAATAAAACACCCACTAAATAAGAAGTAAATAAATAATTATTATAAACTAATCTAAATCATAAATATTACTTATATTTATCACATAATTGTAATATATATTAAATATAATACATTATAAACCTAATTTATTAACTTGAATCATAATTCCTACTAATATTAAACAAACCTTGAATATAAAATAATATTCATTTATATAATATATTCATGTATTCACTTAAACACTTATAAATACTATAAAAAAATAAATTCATCCCAATTTTTCTTTACTTTAATAATAAAAAATTTATTTATTTATCGGTGATAGAAAAAATTAGAAAACTCTCTGACCCAATATTGGGGCCCATCATGTCCTATATACCTATTCAACTAAATAGGAAAGATACTTGAATACTCTAATGTATGTGATCCTCAAGGCCCTTATCTCGATAGTAGTGAATAGTATTCATAGACAAAGAGTAGATTCTTGTAACCCATCAAGGCCTATAAATAGATAAGGAATAGTCATTGAAATGACAACCAACCTACAAACACATATTGTGTAATATAATCTCTTTGTCTTTAAATGTATCCTACATCAAGATGCACACTTGTGTCATCATCCTTTCCTGATTTATTATTTTTTTATCTAACTAGATAGATTTACCTTTTATAACCTTGTACAAATATTTATCAAGGTACTACCATCTTGATCAACCAGGCCTGAGATATTACTACCTCAACTTGGAAGTAAAAAAATTCAACTTGACCATTCAACCAATTTCATACCACCAATGATGCACCCAACACAAGCTACCTCACCGCAATTTCATTATCATGGTTTTTTCCTTATATCAAAGTCTTCAATATAATGGCACACAATGATAATGATCACATGTTAAGAGACCAATACACATGTCTATAACATCTAATTAAACCTAAAACATGTGGTGTTTTTATTAGCAGGTATGTCCTCGTAATCTCACCTACAAGAGATCATCAAGTATAAACTTTATGATAAGAGATATCAATGCTTATGATCCCCCATCACATAATAGTCAGACATCAACTGTGTACAGTCAGTATGATTTACCTAGCCCATAGGACACATATTTAAGATTAATTTTATAGTATCTTGAGGTTCTCATTATAGTTTGGGATATATAATAACCTTTTGATGTGAAAATTAATCTATGAAAATTAGCATTTAAATAGTTTATGAAAAAATATCTACACAATAATGGTAAGTATACATCATGAATATCTCACAATATACATGAAATGGTAATCAAAAATTACTATTTAGTTGGGTCTAGGGAACCCGCTATTACAACAATAAATGCCAAGGAAGATATCCTTGACATAATATTTTATATTCATATGTGTATGCCAAAAATCTATGCCTTATGTTAATTTCATGATCTCAGGGATCATGTTCTTTGATTCTATTATGATTCATGTCTCATGAAATGCCAAGATTTATGTCATGACTTATGTTTATGATCTATGATATACAGGGTATGATTTTCAAATGTTATTATCATGTTATCATAACCATGTTCTAATTTTATATTTTTAGAGATACTTATTTCACTGTGTAAGACTTTGGAATATTTATACAAATATTTTCAGAGTTAGGTGCTAAAACGGTGTGTGATTCTGAGGCCTGGTGATCCTAAAATTAATTTTATAAAAATATTTAATATATTTAATATCATTTCCACATAGTTTTTTAGAAATAATGGAATATATCTTGAATGGAGTCTTATATTTGAAATTAAATACCACAGTTGATTCTGAAGCATAGGGTTTACCCTAAGCACGATCTAAAGTTGGTTGGAGTCAGATATAAGAAAGAGGCAGTCATTGGTGGATGAATTTAAATTAAAATAAATGATTAATT
Organism: Viscum album; assembly: GCA_963277665.1. Lineage (NCBI taxonomy): Eukaryota > Viridiplantae > Streptophyta > Magnoliopsida > Santalales > Viscaceae > Viscum > Viscum album. Next base: position 31,142,640 of record OY728142.1, on the reverse strand, counting down.
TATTTATTTTAATTTAAATTGTCTAAATCTAATCCTATATTAATATTTCATTATAAAATTTCTCCAAGGTCAGTCATATAACACTAGATTTTTTTAGAGGAGGCACCACCGTTCTTAATTGGCGGATTGAGATCAGGTGACGACAGGTTATCAGATCAAAGTGGATTGAAAAGTAGTAGACGTAGTAGATCATCCTCATCATTAAAGAACATTTTATTCACTAATTAACGGTACAATATTTATTTAGGGTTCATCAACTATGGTTATCTACCCCTTTGATTAAATCTTTAAAGCATAGATTGTAATCTATTTTTGATTCTGTGTTTCCACACCTATGGAATATCCCCATAGAAAGAATAATTATTTTACTTGATTGAAATTATTCCCATACCATTATTTCATCCTCGTTATCCCTGATTATGAAAAAAAATTCCAAAAACACTTGTCTAATGATTGATGTACCTTTTTTCTTGCAATTTTCCCCCACCGTTCTTTGAATTTTTTACCGTTGGCCTATGGGTTCATGGTTTAACATTTCCAGGAAGGTTTGAGAATGATCAAACACCTAGATTCATGGAGGATGTATGTATGAAAAATGAATTGGTGTTTTGAAAATGAATCAAGATGGATCACTAGTGGTACTTCATGGATATGGGTTCCATGAATGTCAACAGGCAATGCAAGATGCATGGGATGCATGGAGGCTCAACAGAAGACTAGTGGAAAAATCTACATGGGGTTAGGGTAGCCATATTCCGACCACTGATGATGGATTAGGCACAAATAGCCCTAGATCTGGGACTCCCAACATGATTTAAGGTGTAAACGATGGCAGTGAAGGTGCAATAACAACACGTGAAGGAATCTGGACTTTTTATGAAAATCCCAACTACACGGCATGTACTAGGAAGAACATGTTCTTTATAGTGACCTAACAGTAGGGGCTAGGGTTTCTATGGGAGTTTCACATGCCTTGTGAGACCCCCACATGTCATGTGACCCAGTGCTAGTATCTTGGTGTGTACTATGGGAGTATACGGACACATCCAGGAACACAACATGTACCGGCACATGGACAGTGTACACAAGCACATCCAGGATCACATGGGTAGGCCCCTGAGTGTCTGAGACACACCATGTAGTACTACATGGTTAGTGAGATGTGTTCTAGTGGTTACATGACTATGAATGGTAGTGGCTCCACATGTCGTGTGGACCCCTTAAACACCATGTACATATTGAGAAATTTATAACTCTCATATCTCCTTTGTTTTGACTCAGATTTTGGCCCATGAGTATCCTAACTTAAGTGTTTTTCTATGTAGAACGTGATGGTGTACTTTGCATTAGATTTTGAGATATTATGAAGTATTTTCTCATAATGACTATTCTTTAGAAAATTCTCAATGATGGAAGTGATCAAGAAGGGTCATCAAAGAGAGGCTGGGATTAGAAACCCCCTCCTCTACCAACTGAGTGGTGACCCCCTTATGCACTAGGGTGTGGGTCCTCTATCTATCTTCTAAGTTGTACCCCCATTACGCACTAGGTATTGGGTCCTCTATATATCTATTAAGTGGTACCCCCTTACGAAATAGGGTTTGGGTCCTCTACCTACTGAGTGGTACACCCCCCCCCCCTATGGACTAGGGCATAGGTCCTCTGTCAACTAAGTGGTACCCCCCTTATGCACTAGGGCATGGTTCCTCTATCTACCTACTGATAGGTACCCCCTTACAAACCAAGGCATGGGTCCTCTATCTACTGAGTGGTACCCCCTTACACACTAGGGCGTGGGTCTTCTATCTATATACTGATTAGTACCCACCTTACGGACTAAGTAGTGGGTCCTCTACCTACTGAGTGGTACCCCACTTACACTCTAGGATGTCGTACCTTTATCTATCTACTGAGTGGTACCCACTTACACACTAGGGTGTGGGTCCTCTATCTATCTACTAGGTGGTACCCCTCTTACTCACTAGGTTATGAGTCCTCTATCTATCTACTAAGTGTTACCCCCCCCCCCAACACACACACACACTAGGGTGTGGGTCCTCTATCTATCTAAAAAGTTGTGCCCCCCCCCCCCTTACGGACTAGGGTGTGGTTCCTCTACCCACTAAGTGGTACCCCCTGACGCACTAGGGTGTGGGTCCTTTACTTGGATTTTGAGCCCCCCACCACCCTTGACTATGTGGAATAGTGAAAGTTGTAGTTCCTCTACATAGTTACTTCTTCAAATAGACACACAAGATGATGGGCATCGATGATGGACCTTTTGGAATTGTTTGCAGACACATCGTCATGGGGTGGGTTGTGATATAGAGATAACATTTATTTCTATTCTAGGTTTCTTTTATTATCATATTTATGTGTGTGTCATTGGGTTTCATTTTCTCTATTTCTTTGGGATGAACTGACTACTTTTTTTGTGTCTACTATTACTCCCTCTTTGGTTTTTAAGGCATCCTACTTAGTATGTATATATTCACCCCTAAATAGGATTTTCTCACATGTGTCATGTCTTATATAGACAAAGGATAGATCAGTGGTAGAATCGGTAGAGCTTAGGGATACTTGGGATCATTTAACCATGTATAGTGGTTAGGGCTTTGAGATCTAGAGTCAGGATCTCTCAACTTTCCTTTTCCATTTTTTGTTAGGTTGTGAAATATTTTCCAGATGGGCATGTATTTTTCCCTTTTCATTTTTGATTTTCTATGTTTCACTCTTTCGTTTTCCCGAGAGGTTATTACATGCATGGTTTTTACTCTAGATATTGTGTCATTTATTATTATTCCTCTACACTTATTCATAGATATGGTTGGGTGCATGTTTATAGGTACTTTAGGTAAAGGACTCCCATTTTCATTATTCCTTTAAGTGACTTTATCCAACCCCTAGCCTATGGAGGTAGTCTTGAGGTTATTTCGGCTCAGCCTTCCACCAGCTAGGTGGGATCCAGTGGGTCAAGTCATGAAAATATTAATACCTCCCTTGTTTTCCCTTACTGAGCATCCAATCTCACCCTTTCTTATGTTTACTTTCCCCATGATATAAATAAATTTATTATGAATGATATGTATAATAAGGGTTCCAGTTATTAAAAACTCAATGGGAGACAGTGTAGGTCAATTATGAACTAATTATTTATGTGTCCAAGTTTCCAAAGGCACTATACCAAAATGATATAATTGTGGCTCATTATTTTATGTAATGAATATTTTTCTATTATGATGTAATATTTATATAAGATAAGTTTGGGTCTTTACAAGTTAGGTTAAAATTCTTGATGAACCCCTACATCTCCTACCCCAACTACATGAAGGTTTATTGTATTAGTCTGTTGGATTTAAAGATAGCTAAGATACCAAATATCCCTTGCTATTTAGGTTATATCAAGAAACTGGGATAAAATGAAACCTATATTTTTAATGATTATAGATAGAAACTTCAAATAGAAATAATCCCTTTCCATTTAGAAGTTTTGTAAAGAAACCTAATAACCTCACTTTAAAAGGTAGTGAGCACTGAAATGGGAGAAGGAGAGAAGATAGAGAGGATTTCTAGAATAAATATTGTTTAATAATAGTCTTGATTCTCTCAAAAGGATAAGAAGAAGCACTGTGAGATAATGATAAAGTTATAATAGTGAATATAATTTTACAATAAGATCACACTCTTGATTAGAAAATGAGACAACTTTAAAATTGAGATAATTTTGGAGAAACAATATCAATTTAAAGATCATGAATGTTGGAGATATCAATTGGATGATAAGGTATGTTTTCAAGCCCCCAAATGGTTCTATTTATAGCCTTCATGAGGGATGAAAATTATTAGATTGATATAAAACTTTAATAACCCAGGATAGGACTTGTTGGCCATAATTTAATTCACCCTGGAAGCTTTTGGAATAGATCCACCATCTACTCTCCCAAATACATAGACTATCCAGTGAGGCACCTGGGGGACACAAAGATTTTCCTTCTTCCATGATTTGGTCAATGATCATCCACCAGATGGCTGCTGGACTCTTATGATATGAGGGAGCTACTGTTTATTCCAATAGCTGGTTAGTGGTACTGCACCAGCTATTCTATGCTCTCTATTGCCTTGAACTTCAACAAGTGCCTCATTCACAACCTTCAATGGATTTCTTTTGGTCCAGTAACTTCACTGTATGAGTTCAAAAATTCCAATAAGACATCAACAAGGATTTTTAAATTCTTATTCAAGATCTAAAAAGATTTAATCATGATTATTCAATAACCAAGATCCCGTCATTTACAGAAACTCAAATTAAATCATTAAACACTTGAGTGTTTTATGATCATTAAAACATAAGAAGTTGAGAAACACAACAATATCCTCCTTTTTGATGATCACAAAAAACTTGAATAAAATTATAATATAAAATTATAACATGGTAAGATTTATAACAATATTTTTACAAAGTAAAAAAATATATTTCTCCACCATAAGATCAATCATTTCCCCTATGAAAAACAACATATAATAAGAATATAAATATTTAGGTGATAAGAAAAAAAATCTCCCCATTTTTTATGAACACAAAATAATTCAATAAAATGAAAATATAACATGATAACATATGTAATGATACTTTTACAAAGTGATTAAAACAACATATTCCCCATAAGATCATTCATTTAACATATGAAAAATAATATACAACAAGAATAGAAATATTTCTCTCCCATTTTAGATTATGAAATATATTTTTTAGATTGGGTTAGATAAAAAAAGAGATAAAAATTTAAAACTATGTTTATAATCATTAATGATCTTTTGATAGAGGAAAAAAATTAAAAAATTTGAAAAACTAAAAAATTAGACAGATATTTTCATTAAAATTCTATATAAAAGATAATAAACATTTTTATTTGTAAATTATTTTCAATAGAAAAATAAAACTTTGAAATGGAAGTTTTCAAAAAAGTTCAGGAGTTAAATAAAATTTTGAAAAACAAATTTTGAGAAAAAAAGGTGTCTATTATATGATCATTTTAGTATTAACAAGATTATATCCCCTTAAAATAATGCCTTATAAATTTGAGGTTCCAAAAAAATTAAATAAAGAAATAAAATACTTAAGAAAAATCATTTCAAGAATAAGGTTTATAAATGATTATTTTAATAAAATATAGAAAATTCATCAGAATCATCAAACTAATTGTGCATTAAAGGACCACTACCCATGCTTGGGATAAAGATCATATTAAAAATCTAATTAGTATTTTTTGGGGGTAAAACTCTCTAGGTGCATCTATTCCAAAACCACATCCAATTTTTGTATCCAAACATGAATTTTTTTTATTAGAGTATCACACTCACTTTACTTTACCAAAATAATGAAAATTTTGAAAACATTTTTTTAAAAGAAACAAAAAATATTAATTTTGAAAAAAAAATTGAAAGATTAAAATACTATCAATATTTAAAAAGTTAAGATATAAGTTTCACAAGATAATAAAACCCAACTCACCTTTAATAAAGTAAAATTGTTCAAGAGGAAAGGTTTTAGTGAAGATATCAGTAAGTTAAAAGTTTTTGTAAAAAAATTCAAGAATGATTTCACCTTAGTAAAAGTGATATCTAAGAAAGTTGTGTCTAGGATCAATATGCATAGTGAAATAGAATTTGATAGTATTTTTAGAGATACTAATCACACTAGTGTTGTCATAATTTATAGGGATGTGATCATATATAATCCCAATGCCTAAGAGAGTATATTTCATCCATAAAATTTGGGTGAAAAAAATCTCAATGACTATATATTGTATTTTGGTTGTAGAAAGAGAAATAAAAAATTTATTTTTACTACTCCATGAGATAAGGTATTTTACTAGTAAGTGTAAAGTCCCACTAGTACTTTTCCTATATATTTGGAATCCTCTAAAATCGATATTGAAAATACAAGTAAGTTCAAAAGAGGTTTCATTTGGATAAAATAATCTAAGGTTTTTAGTTCATTCCAAATAACTAAAAATTATTTTAATAGATTTTAAATGAGATTACTTTTGATTTGATTGAAAATGAGCACAAAGGAATACACTAAACGTGATGTTTAGATGGGTCAGGTTAAGGTAAAGTACACTTCTAATCATACTTATATAAATTATGTTTTCAACCAGTTAACCAGCTTCATCCAATGTTAGCTAACAAGTTATACTCATGTGTGTTCTAATTTTATTATCATGATCCATACCAAAATAATTTAAAAGTTAATTAGTGTATTTAATTTGGTATTGAAAATTTCCATGGGAATTTTAGAAAATTTTAAAATAAAGGAAGAATTTTAGTCCTCCTATAAAACACATTTCAAACTCTTTATTCATTAAATAAGAAAAAAACATTTCAAATAGAATCTTTATTTGATCCAAAAATAACATCATCAACAAATAATTGAAAAATTAATAAATCATTTGAAATTTTTTTAGAAAAATAGTGGAACAGGATTTTACTATTTTAAAATAATTTGATAAATTTAATTTAATTAACCTTTAATACCAAGCCTGAGGGGCTTTTTTAAACCTTAAAGATACGTGGTTAACTTGAAAGCATGATTTGGAAATTTATTTTTTCAAAACTAGGTGATTGATCTAAAAAGAATTTTTGGAAATAAAACCACTCAAAAATAACTTTTTATATCCATTTGAATAAGTTTAAAATTAAAATGGGTGGTGAATTATAACAAGATTAAAATGGATTCTAGTAGTACAAAGGGTGTAAATGTTTCATCATAATCAATATCATCTTATTAATTATAGACTTTATCAACAATTCAATACTTTTTAAAGGTGATATTTCTTTGTTCATCATGTTTGTTTTGAAAAATACACTTGGTTCCAATAATTGGATGATTATCAGGTCATTCCATGAGAGTCCAAACATTATTCCTTTAAAATTGGTTCAACTCCTCTTGCATGGAAAGTGTCCAATTTTCATCATTAATAGAATCAATAGGGGTATATGGTTCAAATTGAAATAGAAAATCTTGATATTCAACCTCATTTAAGACTGACCTTCTAGTGTGAATTTTATATTATAATTCACCAATAACATTCTCATAGTGATGGTATTTGGATTGAACACAGACCTTATGAAAAGGAGTATAAGGGTTTCTTTAACATTTTCAATTTCTTTAAAATATTAATCTTTAGTGTGGTCAAACTATCTTAGTTAAAATCATCATCAATTTGAGGATGCAGTTTAGGAAGATTCTCATAAAATTTGATGTGAATTGATTCTTTTAAGATTTAGGTCCTCTTATTGAAGACTCGGTAGGATTTACTTGATCTTGATTACCCAAGAAATATACCTTCGTCAGATTTGGGTTCAAACTTACCAATATTATCCTTGGTATTATGGATAAAGCATTTACAACCAAAAACTTTAAAAAATCCAACTCTAGTAATTTTTTATTTCCAAAGTTCATAAGGGGTTTTTATAAAGATAGGTCTTATGAGAACATGGTTAAGGTTATATCAAGTTTTATTAACCACCATGGATCAAAATTATTGAGAAATGTTAAACTCATTCAATATATTCATAGTCATTTCTTGTATGGTAATATTTTATGTTTTTACAACCTCGTTTTATTAGGGTATTCTAAGAGTAGAGAATAAATGATGATAACCTTGAGAAGCAAAAAACACATCAAATTTTTCTTTATAAAATTCTACACCATGGTCGCTTCTAAGGGATAAGATCCTGTAGCCTTTTTCATTTTTGAATTTATTGTAAAAGTTAATAAATACTATGCAATCCTCATTTTTATGAGATAAGAAGAAGACACATATAAATCTAGTATAATCCTCGATAATTACAAAGGTATAAGATTTACCTCAGCTACTAGCAACATGATTTTGTCCAAAAAGTTTGAGGTGAACTACTTCTAAGTATTTTAAGTGGGAAACCTCCTTTTTAGATTTGAATGAAGTTTTTTGTTTCTTTCCTAATTAGAAATTTTTTCAAACTATGTTATATTTGAAAAATAGCCTTGATAAATCTCGTACTAGTTAGTTACAGTTGATCTCGATAAGGGAGTGAATTTTAAAATAACCTAGGCATCAATTATTAATCTAATATTCGTTGTATTTTTCACTTAGAAACTTAACATTTTACTTTCAATAGATTTTAAATCAGTTATATAAACATTTTTAAAATGATGTGTGGTAAATAAAAGTTTTCCTTTATAATTAAAAACTTTACAAAAAATATTTTTCAAAAGTAATTTTAAAATCGCTATAAAATAATTGAATAATACTTAGTGAATTATTCTTCAACACATTAACAAATAAAATATCTTTAATTAAAGTAAAATTTTGGAAATTGATCATACAAAGACTGGTGATTGTACTTTTTTAATCATCTCTAAATGTTATATGTCCTATGTCAAAGTCTTCGAGATGATTGAATTCAGAAGGATCACCACACATAAGCCTCGAGCACCCACTATCCATATACTAAGTATCTTAATGTTTTTTCTCTCAGGACCCTTTTCTTATAAATTATAAAGAGACCAATTTTTTGGTTACCTGTACTTTGGGTCCACTTAAGTTATCTAATAAATACTTTGGAATCCAAAACTTGTTTTGAAAAAAAAACATTAGAAATAAGAGATGATAGATGAATTATATTTATCATATCATATATAAAAAAATTATGTTTCATTCATATATAAGATTAACAAATTTCTTACAATAATTAAAAAAATATTTGGGGAAGTTCCCTTTATAAAAATTAGTCTTTTATATTTTTTTTTTGGAAAACTAGATTATTTTGAAAAACTAATTCTAGAACTACTTTTAAAAATACATTGAAATCACAAAATCATATTTATATATGGATCACAATGGGTGAATTGAAAAAGATTATTTTTAAAATATTTAATTTGAGATTCTAAATTCTCAACATTTAGTTGTTATTTCATTTTTAAAAGTAAATCAACTTTTTTAAGTTATTTTTTTCAAAAACAACTAGATAATATTTATTTTTAAAATCTTTAAATTTTGAAGAAAGTTAAAAAAACCATTTTTAAGTTGATATCTAGTATAAATAAGATCTTCATAACTTAAATAAGTGGTTGAAGAAGTAAAATATAAAGAACTGGAACATATATAATTTACTTTGTTACATAACTCTATATAGGCCATGAGGCACTTATCACTTTCATCACTTGATTTGGATGATGAAATTGAATCCTTACTAGCACTCCAAATTTAAACTTTAAGTGATTTATTATTTTTATTATTGTATTTAGACTTATTTTTGTTCAAAAAAAATCAATCTTTATGTGACCCTTATTTTTGTAATCAAAGAAAGTAACTTCTATTTCTTGATTTCTCTTTTTGAAGTAGTGAATATATATTTTACTTTTCATGTACTTGTTAATATTCTTGTAAATATGAGAAATATTGGTTTCATTTATGGATTTTTTTCTCATTTATTTCCTTGAAATTAATTGTATTTTTAGATTCTTTTTTCTTCTTTTCATATTATCATTTCATGCTTATCTCATATGTCATGATAGATTTGATGAGATACTCAACCACCATGTTCTTTATATCTTTAGATTATTGTATTATGGTAAATTTGGGTCCCAAATTCTTAGTAAAACCCAAATTATTTTCTTGAATAAAGTATATATATAAATATAATCACCAATAACCTTTAAACTATTAAAAAATTCAGTGAATCATGTAATCATTTTAGTAATTGATTTATTATGATGCAGACAAAAACTCTCAAAGTATTGTATAAAAAATATAATATAGTATCTTTGAATTTTTTTTGTTCCTTAATTAAATAATTCTAAGAGTTTATATATTTCATGATCCATTTTTCAGGTATAAATTGGAATAAATTTATTTTTTTCTAAACCAAAATGTATGGAATTCATTGATTTATCATCAAATAAAAAAGCAGAAATATCATAGAGTGTCTATTTTTCATATTTTTTAGTGGTATGAGTATAAAAATGCATGAATATCATCCATAACGGAAAAAAAATTAATCTAATAAAGGTAGAAAATGTTTCTTCTAATAACTGTAATTTCAACCATCAAAAAAGGGAGCATGATCCATAGAGATTTCTTCAGGAGCACCATCGGTGTTTGAAAAATTCATTTAGAAAAAATAATGATTCTTGAAAATTAATTATAGATTTTGAAAATAAAAATAAGATTTTAAATAGTTGAATATAAATCAATAAATAAAAAACAAGTCTAAATACCCTTTGATACCAAATGTATGTTAAAGTATGATAAAATAGAAAGATGGGAGGTGAATTACCTTTAAAAAACAAATCAATAATTAAATTCATAAAAACTAAAAATCACTTTTTAAAAAGTTTAATGATAATTAAAACCTTTTAAAGACTTTAAAAATAATAATTTATACAATTAAAATAAAATATTAAGTGCAATGAAATAATTATATATTTTTATAAAATCAGTTTCATATAAGAATGAGAAATTCATAAATTAAACGATTAAGCATATGTAATTACTAAATTATAAGCATGAAGTTATTAAAAAATAAAGTTTTAAAGCATAAAATAAATAACAAGATTTGATAATGAAGTTTGAATAGAGATATTTGATGAACCCCTACATCTCCTACCCCAATTTCTTGAGGGTTTTTCATATTAGTCCCTTGGATTTAAAGATAGGAAAATACCAAAACTCCCTTTATTTTTAGGTTATAACAAGAAACTAAAATACAATAAACCCTATATTTTTAATAATTGTAGCTATAAACCTAAAATGTAATTAATCCATTTCCTTTTAGTTTTTTCAATGAGAAACTAGATTCCCTCATTTTAAAAGGTACTGATCAGTGAAATAGAGTAATGATGAAAGAGATAAAGGATTACTAGAAGAAATGTCATTTAAATATGATATTTATTATCTCGAAAGGATAAGAATAAACACTATGAGATAATGAGAAATATATAGGAATGAAAAGTATTTTAAAATTATATCACACTATTTATTAGAAAATGAGATCACTAGGGATTATAGATCACTTTAGAGAAATAGAATCAATTTGAAGATAGTGGCACATTGGTGTTATTAGTTAGATGAGAAGGTATGTTGGAAAGATCGCCATGGGGTCTATTTATATTCTTAATGAGTGATGAGGAAATATTTGATTGAACAATAACTTTAATGAGCTGAGTTGGGGACTTTTTATCCTTATTTAGTGCACCCTAAAAACTTCTAGAACAGCTTTACGGACTAGCTGCCTGAATCCACTGTCTATCATATGAGGAACCTAGGGAACATTGGGCTCTACCTAATTCCACTGGTTGGGTAGTTCTCCTCCATCTGCTAGATAGTGGACTCTTGGAAAATGAGGTATATACTATCTATGCCTCCAGCTATCTGGTGTTGCCTACTTCCTTGAACTTCAACAAGTGACTCATTCACTTCCTTCAATAGACTTATTTTGGTCACGGGACTTCACTCCATGAGTTCAACGGGTCCAGTAAGACTTCAACAAGTCTTCTTTAATTAGTATTCAATATTCTTACTATATTTCATCATTATTCTTCAATAACCAATATCCCTTCATTTAGAACACCTCAAATTAAATCATTAGACACTTGAGTGTTTTGAGATCTTTAAAACTTAAAAAGGTTTGAAGCATAAAAACATACTATCTTAGGAGGTATTTTTTATCAATTTATAGTCGATGATGCATATGGTAATGCAGGTGATGATGCGGGTAGGGGTGCAGACCTAGGTGTATGATGGCACAACACAAGACGTAGGTAGGGGGATTTTGGACAAGATGAAGGGGACTTCAAGAAAAGAAATGGTGTCCCTTTAGTCTTTAAAATTGTAATGAGATAGCTATGGAGTGGACCACCACTTGGTGGGGGTGTGATCTATACTTTATGATCAAAGGGTGTGTGTCGTTTCATTTCTTATAACCTACAATACCATAAATAAATTATTAATTATGATTATTTACATTATCACTATTATTAATATATTATTAATAATAATATATTATTATTGCAATGTGATGGAAAAGGGGACATCGAATACCAAATAGAGAATCTATAAAGGATGGAAATTATCACTCTCTGTAAAATGTGTGTTTTGGTGTGGTTTTAAAGGTCTTAATATTTTTGAAATACTTAAATGAAAGTAATGTTGAAAAAAATTGTTAAATTTTTTTTAAAATTTTGTTTTATTTCTTATTATATATATAAAGAAAAGTTTAAATAGAAGGTTCTATATAGGATGATTCCTTATTTTGAAATTTCCCAAATAGGTATCTATGAATGAAAGTTCCCTTATTAGAAGGCTTTCAAATAATGTGTTCTCTTATAAACAATCCCCTTTGAAAACTCTTCAATGAAGGTGAAATCCAAGAAAGATCCTTATTTAAAGGTTTTTCAAGGAGGGAACTTTCTGGTTCAAAACCCACCCTTCTTATATAAATTTTTTAAAGTAATAGATGTTTTGGGAAAAAAATTTATCCCATGTTGAAGAAGGTGATAAGTGAAGAAGAGATGTAGTGTATGTAGTTGTTGTGTCATTTTATATTCTAAATACATAAATCATGTTCAAACTCAAGTGTTTCAAGGTGATTCATTTGAGATGAATTTTATTTTATGGAATTTTAATTATTATAATAACATGGAATAATTTTTTAGGTTGAAGAGTTTTATTAGAATATATATGAGATGCAGGTGACATCACCACAATGTGGCCATGTATGAAACATATGTGGAGATAGTTTAGGAACAAGAAAAGGATTGGTTACCCAGGATATGAGAATTTTAAAATTACATGGTTTGAGTAAAGTGATTCAACCACTCCATGGTTTTTTGGAGAACAAGGTATAAAAAGTAAACTAGAATATGACTTTTGAAAGGGTCGTTTCAGTGGTTGTTTCAATTGAGAAGTTTCCCTATAGGAAATGGTGAGACTATTACATGTTGTGGAGATATACATGGTGAATGGTATATCAATGTTAGTTTTTAATTTTTAAAAATCTATCATATAAGGGTGTTGTGTATGTTTGTTATCTATAGTTAATAAGTTTATTTACTTTTATAAAGGATGATATTTTCTAGGCATCAAAACAGTGAAGACCATGTCAGGGTTCATTTTTTATGGTCATTTTAAGATGTTTTAAAAATGTTAAGGAGTTTTGTTCCGGAGGATTAAAATGTCTTGGTAGTTTTTTTTTGGTTCAAAACAAGGATTTTTACATTTTTTTTCATAACATAGTATGAAGAAAAAGTTCATGCTAGAAAAGATGAGTGGAAAACATGTTGGGGTGCAAGGTGAATTAAGATAAGTTTCAATACGGTTTATAATAGTTGGAATGAAATGGAATATAAAAACTAATTGCGAAATTCATAGTCTATGAAAATTTTTTGAAACAGAATGCAATGCATTGAGGTGAAGATCTAAGAATCCATGGTTATAAGAGTTTATATATTTTGAGTAGATCTATATTTATGGCTCAATTGTTGACTGAAGGACTACTCATAATAAATCAACAATGTCTCTAATATTATCAATGGTCACTAAGATCTCATTAATGATATAAATACTCAAAAATAAGTGAAAGAATATGAGAAGTATTTTAAGGTAGTTATTGGTTTAAATTTGAATTTTAAAATTAAATTTAAACTTGATTAAATGTACAGATATTGTATGATTAGAAATGTATGCACTGAAAATAGAAAAATATTCAGATAATAAAGGAGGTAGAGCATACTTTCAATTGTTAAGTATAACAAGAAGAATTGTAAGGAGATTTAGAAGAATAATATGATGTGCAATGAAAACTTTATGGAATTATAATACAGTAGAAGACTCTCTTGTTGTTAGAAAACAAATTTTATATCTTTTATTTTTTATGGGATCCATTTACATACTCTAAATACTTGTGTGTAATATGAGTTCTAGGATAATTCCATACTCGTTTGTAATCCACATGATTATTATAGTGGACTATGTGATCTCAAGTTATTATTAGATCATGACAAGGACTAGCTACTCATTTTGAGTAGTAAACTATGTAAAATTTTGTTTTTTCTATTGTGTGTGTTCATTAGAGTGTGTATTATTTCGATATAATATCCACCTTAACAAGTGATTAAGGTTGTTTCAAAGAGAAATTGTTCCTTTATTTTTGAATATTTGGTCAGTGAATTTCTTCTATGAAAATGGATCATCTTAACTCAGTGAACAGTAATGGAATTCTAACTTTTGAAAGGAAAAAACTGTTATATATGGAAAGTGTGGATGTTTTTATATTTATTATCAATTAATTTGGATGAATTTGTGGATGAAACATATGTTTTTATAGCACATTTTGAAGGTTCTAATATGACATCAACTGATATAAAGAACTTAAAGATAGATGGTCATGCTCATAATGACATATCATCATCTTTATCAGATTAGTTATTTCTCAAGGTAAAAGGGATCAAGACAATAAAGGTCATATATGATAATTTAGAAAATATCTATGAAATTAATGAAAATGTTAATAAAACTAAACTATTAGTTTAGAGGTTAAAGTATGAAGACCTCAAAATGATGGAAGGTGAAATAATAGGTGACTTCTTCACTATAGTAGAAGAAATTTTGAACATAGTCATATTTTTTGGTAAAATAATGAAGGATTAGATAGTTTTCAAGAAGATACTACAAATTATTCTAGAAAGGTTTGATGAAAAAGTCTCAGTGGTTGAAGACCATGATTTGAGTATAGTTTATTTAAATAATTTGTACCAAAATCCATTTTTTTATTTTTAAGAATCCACTTTTTGAAAAAGTAGGATCCAAAAAAACCTCCACAAGCCACCCTTATATACCCCCCATGATGATCAACACACTGCAAACAAAATTCAAAATTCAAAATCCTTACCACCACTGTAGCCATCCAAAAAACACAAAATTCAAAATTCAAAAACCAAGGCATCACCATCCATTCATCTTGATCCATGGGTTTCCTCGACTCTACCACCCTGCCTTGAGTCACACACTAAATGCATCAGTCTCCCATTCCACATCAAACTAGATCATTGGTGTCCGCCATCATTGACGAAAAAAGCACCATCATCTCTGCCATACTTGATTCACAAAACATCACTCAATCATCAATATCACCATTTTTGTTCTCATCCGAACTAATTAGTTCTTCACCATCGGCCTATTATCTAATGTCCACCACCTACACCAAACATAATTGTTGTTATATCATAGAACATCCTACATCATGATAGTCATAAACTAAAATCCACCACCATAATCATTGTTGTCATTCAAACATCTCCCAACCAAACTGAGTTCCCTCCATCACTTTAACTATGTACGGGCTACCTGGAACCCCCCAACACAATTCACAACAAAACCCAAAGCCTCTAAGGAACCACTTCACCTGACTGACTTGGAAGGGAGCAGTGGATATGGAGGCCAGAGAGGAGTACAAGTGGACAAGACTTCCATAGCAAGACAAAACTAAAAAAAACCCATCTAAATCATCATAAAAACATTAACGAATCTTTATCTGAAAAACAGAAACTACAACTCCATTAGAACCCCCAACAGAAACATAATCACACCCTATAGACACTATAGAACCAATAAGAGGAAAATGGGATTGAAATCCTAATACGAACTTAGAAGGAGATCCATAACCAGTGAAAAACCTGAACAAGAAAAATTGAAAGTGGAAAAACCCCCAAAAAGGAGCTTGGGATTGAAACCCTAGGAAAAAGAACCAGATTTGGCAATTCCTAGAAATCTATCATCCACCAAAACACTTTCCAAACCCTCAGTTATTCCTGTACTCCAAATCCGACCTAGAGAGAAGCTAGGGAATGCAATAGTACATCTCAAAGAGAAGAATAAGGAGAAAATTAGAGTTCCCCCATAGAGTATGGAGAGTCAAGTGATAAAGAAATAAAATCTAAGATATAGTGTAGTCCATAGAGAACAAGAGAGAAGAAGAACTTGAGAGGAGCGGCATGGTGGGACCATCACAGCTGGGGAAAGCTGAAACCCTAGGAGACAAGCTAAGAGATCTAGAACATATAGGTGAGTGAGGTTCCATTCCCCTTTAAATAATTTACACAAAATTATCATTACATATGATATGTGGAATGAAAGTGTCTTCAAAATGAATAGTAATAATAAAAAGTAAATTTATTTCAAATCCTTCAAATAAAAGAAGCGTAAGAAATAAATGGTTCTGGAAGAGGGGAATTTTAATGAAGAAAAAGATATCAAATATAAGTTCAATAAAATCATGTCTCTCATCTATAGAAGTGTAGTAAGTGGAAAAGTAAAGGTTTAGGTAAAGATACCATAGAAATTATTTAGGTGTGAAGTGATTGGATAGTTTACAACAAACTATCCAAACTTAAAAGAAGAAGAATCTAATGAAGATGAGGATGATAGTACAAGGATATCCTTTGAGAAAAAATAAAAAAAAATCTTATAAATAAATATTTATTTAAAAGGGAAAGGTAATAATTTTTATAAATTCAAAAATCTAAAATTATTATCATTGTTAAATGATGATAATGACAACACTGATGATGATAATGAAGTTAATACTTCCAGTTTAGATGTTGTAAAATTGATGCTTGTTAAAGTGAATGAGGTGGTGTTCACTGATGATGAAATTAGTGATGTTGAAAGTGATGAATAAATATAAATGGGGTTTATGTTGAATTAAAAACTCATGTAATGTATTCTAAAGATCTAAAAATTGGAAAATTAAATCAAAAATTTAAATAAATAAAATCAATCTTAAAGATACAAATATGTTTATTATACAAATAAAGAGTCAAGTATGATAAAAGATATTGATGACATGAAAAGGGTATTTGTTGAAAAAAGGATTTAAAAATCAAAATGGAAGAAAGGTTTAAAATTAATTATAAGGAACTCAATACTGACCAATTGAATTTCATTAATTATAAAAATAAATTCGATAGGTACAAATTCAACTATCAAAATTGTATTCAAGAAGTTAGTGAAAGTTCAAATAAGAAGGTTGTGAAATATATGAAAGATTCACATGATGATGATACTCAGGTTGACTAGAAAAGGTTACACTCAAATGTTGAAAAATATCTTCAAAGTGTTGGTATAAAGTCTGATTTTAAGTCACAAGTGAATAAAATCGAGATTTTGGGAAAAAAGATGATTTTCATAAATTTTTATATTTTATAAACATTGGATTGAAGATAAAAAATTCTACAAATAGTGGCTTGAAAAAGTATAGAATAAATCCCAGACCAAATAAGAAATTATTAGGTGTCTAAAAAAATTGCTTCCCAAAAAGGATCCAAAATTGATGACAAAAGTATGGAATAAAATAAGGTTTAAATATTTAGACAACAGTCATTTTTTAAAGGTAAATACGAATTTTATATTTATTTTTGTCATTGTGGTGGATTTGGGAATATGGAAATAAATTTTTAGTTTAATTACTAAAATTATTATGATCCTTGAAGGTTTGTGAGGTAAATTTTAAGGGGGGTCATCTTTCTCAAAATGGAAAAGTTCATAAGAAAACTAAAAAACTTGGACTGAAGGTTGAGAATAAATTTAAACAATTAGAATAGATTTTTGGAAGATGTGGCCATACAATTAACTTTTTTGAAGATTTTATCATCATCCTACTAGTTTAATTAAGTATGAGTTTAAATAATCAAAATTATCATAAGAATAAAGGAAAAGGATTTTGTATTGAAGTTACACTTAAATAATATAAAAGGTAATTTCCAGGGATTCTTTATAGTGGAAGTTATTCACACATGATAGAATATTTAAATATTTTAAAGGATTTTGAAAATTTAAAGGAGGGTTAATTTTAATTTTTAAATGATGGTTCACTTAAAATCTGAAGAGTCGTATAAGCGGTTATTGCAAAGGATAATTTGAAGTCCCATAAAACATTATATGTTGATGTGATAAAACAAAATATATTAAGTGTATCAAAATTATTTGATGAAGTTAAAGAATTATTTTTTTTAAATATGGGTTCTCGGTTAAGAGGTTAAAAATGGATGTTTTTTGACAGGAGGATAGTGAATAATGGGAAAATTTATTCAGGGTTGTGATACTAAAAATATTTGCCACTTAATATTGAATGAAGAAAATAAATTGTGGCATTAAAGACTTACTTATTTCAACCAAAAGAACATGATAAATATTTCCTAAGGAGATAATGATCATGTACCTATGCTAAAGATATATATAGAGAGATAGAGAGAACCTGGATGTGCTCTACAAGTTAAAAGGGGAAGATTATTAATTATACATATAACAAAGTTGAGATGTAGACATCTCATCTATTAGAGGTAATCCATTCAGAAATTTTTGTGCCTATAAGGAAGAAATAAATAATTTAATATATTCATTTTATTTATTTTATTGATTAATTTACTCATATCACTTGTTTAATATTTATAAATCATAAATTAGAGGCTCTAAAAATTTTCAAGAGTTTCATGAGTGAAAAAAAGTTGTGATTTATCCTTGAAAATTTTCATAAAAAATGGTATATAATATACTAATTGATGGTTTAATGCATGTATTAATAATAGTAGTATTCACCATTATATTAGTACACTATACACAAAATAAAAAATGGTATTTTTTAATGGAAGAATATAATTTTGTTAGAGATGGATTATACCATATTGAACGAGCATGATACTTATTGATATTCCTAAAGATAAGAAATCGATGTATTGGTTCACATTCAAACCCATTGTTTCTACATACCAAATTTATATATTTCATCATACTATATATAATATAAGTACCTGAGTTTAAAATATTTAAGGTTGTTTGTTTTGCCTTGTATTACCAAAGTGAAGGGTGAAAATCTTAGGAAGTTTCAATAGAGAGGAGTTGATGGTATCTTCCTAGGATATCCTTCAAATGGAAGAGGATACCATTTTTATAATAATGATATGGGTAATATTGTTGATATTAATGATTTAAATTTTATAGAACATGAAAATAAATAAAACACACATCAATAAGCAAGTTTTAGAAGTAAATATAAAGTTATTTCTGTTGAGAAGCGGGGTAAAGACCCGAAAAATAATGTGTGTTCAGAAAAATTTTAGAGAAAAGATTATGATTTAGATTTTTATAGTGACGAAGAGTGGCCTAAATCATCTCATTCATGGATGATAATACAAGTTTAGGTCCAAAATATTATTGAATAATAAGGATATAAGGTTCTGACTAGAAGAACATTAAGGATGTCAACACACACCTCACTATTTAAGCATGTTGACCCAATAGATATGATAGAGGTATTGGATCATCAAGAGTGTTTTTATGATATGAATAAAGATTTAGATCATATAAAGAAGAATAAAACATAGGATATTGTAACCAAGCATGAAAATAATAATTCTATCAGAACAAAGTGGGTGCTTCAAAACAAACTAGATGAAAAAAAGTAGTAAGAAACACAAAAAGACTTGTGTGAAAAGGGTACTCATAGTTTAAAAAGAATTTATTTTGATGATAACTTTTCACCGGTTACAAGACTAGAGACTATTTGAATATTTCTTACTGTTACAACACAAAGGAAACACAATATTTTCCAAATGTATGTCAACTTTTCCTTCCTCAATGAGTTGGAAGATAAAGTGTATATTGATAAACACATTGGTTTATTTCTTGGTGAAGATAAAATTTATGTCTATATTTTAAAGAAGGCTCTATATGGGTTAAGATAGGCCTCAATATCATGGTATTCCAAGTTATATGCTTGATGCAACTGAAGGTTGATAAATGAAGAGTAGATAGTAATCTCTACATTAAATATGATAATAGGTATCACTTATTGTTATTGTCTATATAGATGATATCATCTTTTCATAAAATAAAGATATATTTTTTGAAGAGCTCAATTTGAAGATGAAAACGTTATTCAAAATGTTCATTATTGGAGGAATGAGATATTTCTTGGGATAAAAAATTTCTCAAAAGGAAGATCATATATTTATTTCCCAAGAGAAATATACTCAAGAAATTATAAATAATTTTGGAATGGAGGATTAAAAGATATTATATAAACCAATTTTAGTGGGAACAAGACTATCTAAGGGTGAAAAAAAATTGACCTAAGAGTATTCAAGAATCTTATTATTAGTTTTTTATACTTGAAATTTTCATGACAGAATATTGTTTATGGTATAACAATATGTATCATGTCACAAAATTTGTAAAAAGAGTATAATTTCATTACTATAAAGACAATTATATGGTATTTTAAAGTCATAATAGACTAAGGAAAGAAATATAACAATAATGGATATCTTAATCTGTTTGGATATATAGATGCATATTGGGTTGGAAATGTTGATGATCGAAGGTCAACATCTAGTAGAGTTTTATTTTTGGGTGAAATTTTTGTATTTTGGCACATAAAAAATAAGAATCAATGACCTTGAGTATTGTTTAATAATAATATATGGATACAACAGAAGTCATATCCCAATTGATGTGGATAAGGACTTAGTTAGAACATATCAAGGTAGAATTCAAGTTTTCACTGCTTAAAGGATTTGATAATCAAAGTCTTATAAATTTATCTTGAAATAAAATTCAGTATTCTTGATCAAAGCATGTTGATATAAAGTATAACTTCGTCATGGATCTTGTGGAGAAAAACGTGTTAAAGCTATAATTTTTTTCCAAAAAAAGATCAAATGGAAAATGTTTTAATAAACCACTACTAAAGGATACATTTCAAAAAATGAGGTTGAATATGGGAGTTTAACCTCATTCCTCTCTAAGATAAGGTATGGTGAATCTATCCCCTCTCTCACTTATTTTTTTGTATTTTTTTCAAAGGGGAATAAAGACAAAATAAATACCTTTATGTTTATCCCTTTTATTATTTATAAAATATATTTACAAAGGGGGAGAAAACTAAATTGGGGGAGAAATAAAAGTTATGTGTTTAACCTAATGGGGGAGATATCTCTTATTTAGTGGGATTATGTATTTAGAGAGAGATATTAAAAGGGGTCGGTTATGAGGTCATCATATGGGTGTGTGAGTTTTTATGAGTTGTGAACTATTCTAATGGTATTTGGCACGCATGAATAAAGGATATTTTTTTATACACCAAGAGGATCTAGGATTCAGACAAACTTGGTCCTTAAATTTATTAAGAAAAGGGTAAAAAAATAATTTTAGGCATTACAAGGGAGTTTAAAAAGGTAGGAATGAATCACCCCCCGCATGTCATCATCCACCAATGCATTGCAACAATCAGGAGCTCTGAATGTCCACATCGTGCTTGTTTCCATGATCACCTTCTTTGATAGAACATCCTCTACCTAGTTGGATTCCCTATATGCATGGGATACAGTCAGGTTAAAATTTGTATCATTATTAATACAATCAATCCATTGGGGTAGAATCCTCCATGGAACATTACTAGTTCTAAATTTAAGGTCCATGACAACATTTTCAGAGTCTGATTCAAGCCACTGGTTGATCCACTAATGTTGGACATCATGTTTGATGGAATATATCATCTCACATAATTTAAATTCATAAGTATTTCTAATACCAAAGTAATGATAAAAACTTCCTTTGACAAAGACACAGTGAGTTCTAAAGATACCTCCACATCCTAGAGGTCCTGGCATGCCATAGGCCATACCATCAACATTAAATTTAATATTTAGACCAATCGGAGGGATCCACCTCACAGATTTATGAACCATGGGTTTCTTTGATCTTCTTGTAATGTACAAAATTCTGATAATTCTCATACCATCCATGATATTATTCATTTCCCCTATATGGACTCTTTCATCCACATGAATCTCTTGAAAAAGATAAAATGTGCCAGTGTGGATGGAGGGTGTCTTCTCTTTAAACAGCATTTCATTATATGACCTCTATATTGAGGTAAAGACAAATTCCATAGCATCCAATAGAAGATGTTGTATCTTCTCACTCTTTCCAATATTTCTAATGAAATCCATGTGTTCTCCTAGCTTCTAACCTGTATTGATATCAAGACCAAAAACATGATTTGTACAGTTCTAAATCTCCCTTCAGTGTACATAATTGAGGAAGAGATGCTGAATATTTTCTTTATCCCTTAAACATATATGGTACGCTAAGAAAATATATTTCCCAACCTTCCTCATTTTATCATGTGTTGGAAGATTATTTTTTAAAATTATCTATATAATAGTGAACCTCAAAGGCTATATGAAGTTAACCTTGAATTTGGATAGCTATGTTGGTACCGTGGTTGAACACTCACTTTTCATCTTATAGTAATATTTGGTATTGAACTATCCATTGTAACTGGGATTCCATACCAATGTGTCAATATCCATAAAGGTGTGATTTTTTATTTCCATTGAATCCTATAGGGGGAAAAAGTCAAGGCTACTATGATATGTGATGAGTTCAGAAATTATCATCTACATCCTGTTAGTGGGGATGATCATCTTGTCCTTAAGTGGTTGTTCAAGCCAACAGGTTTTCCAACAATTGAGGTTATATTTATTGTTGACCATCCACTTGGTATTTTTCATGATTTCATGAAAATAGTACTTTATTAAGGGTTATACAGATGATCCAAGATAGTATAAGTACCCATCCAACAACCTCCTATTGAACCTACTTAGTAAAAACTCATAGGAGGGGTCATTATTAGTTAATAGGTTTCATGTGAACTTATCAATTAGACCATAATTTAATATCTTAAGATCATTGATTATAAGTCCCCCCATTTATATGGGTTTGGTACATTCCTTCCATGCAACAGTTACTAGTTTTGTTTCATACAGAAACCCAGTCTAGATAAAGTTCCTTATCATGCACTGCAATTCCTTGATGAGACTCCTTGGACACCTGTAGATAGATAAAGAGTAGACAAATTTTTAATTGATGACGGATTTAACAAGGAACACCCTCTCGAATTGATACATGGACTTCCCCTTCTGTCCAGCTAGTTGTTTGATTATACCAAAGTTAATTCTTCTGAGAAACTGGATTTTCACTTTGACCCAAAATAATGAACACTAAGGTAGTTAAAAGGGACAGAACCCCTTCTAACCCCAAGCTTCCTAGTTATCCCATTCTATTTACCCATAGATAAGCCATTAACAAACACAATAAAATATTTTCCCCATCTAATAGCTTTCCTAACAACTTCCTCATAATGGGTAAAGAGATCCTAAATGGTATATATGGTTCTCTTGGATACTTTCCCAAATAAGAGGATGTAATATTCATATAAAAAATGTGATGTAATGATCTCACTCCTCCCATATTTTTTTTTTTTATAAAATACCACTGGAATAAGATCATTAATACACCTACTTAGATAATCTTCAACAAGGGTGAAGAGAGTCCATAAGAGTGGGTATCCTAGCTTTACTCCTCTGGTGCATTGAAAATATCCTCTTGGAGTCCCATTTATTAATATAGATAACCTTGTAAATGAGATAATATTGATAATAAAGCTGAAAAGGGAATATTAGAAGCCCTATATTTTAAGTACATTGAGAATAAAACTCCACTTGAGGGTCTCAAAGGACTTAGATATATCAATCTTAAGGGAAAATTTCTTATCCTTCACCTTTCTCTTCATGATATTGACACTTTATGAGGCTGTAAAAAGAAAATTCTAAATTCATCTTCTAAGGAAAATCCATATTAATTCAGAGTGATGATATCCTTAATGATTCCTCCAATCCTAGAATAATTGAACAAGTGTATGTAAGTTACTATTATAGATAACATGATATTTTTGTTCAATATTCTTGTTTCATACACTGAGTTCACTCATGTAGGATTAGAATTATTTAATAATGATTCATCATTAAGTTTGGTGAGTTTTAAAGTGATCAATGTTCAATAATTTTCAATAAAATCCAAACAGGTATATTATTGAGACCAAAATATATTTTGGGTAAATTTTTTATCCTAAGTTGAAAAAGGTGATAAGTGAAAAGAGATCACTAATAGAAAAAACCATATACCAATAGTTTGGAAGCATTGGTATAGCTCTCAAAAATATTGATATAGCCTATATCAAAGGTTTGGAGGGCAATTGGTTGTTAAGGCGTCAGTATAGACCTATACCAAGGATTTTTGAAAAACCATTGGTATAGGTCATATGAAAAACCTATACCAGTGGTTTTTTAAAATGGTTGGTATATGTAATGTTAAAAATAAAACCCAGCTTGGTTTTGATCCCAGCACCTCCCGTTTATAATACAACGACCTAAACACTAACCTAATATGACTTTTATTAACATAATTTCATAAATATATATATTTTTATATTCATAAGAGATTTAAATTTTCTTTTATTTAATGTTATTTGACAGTATAATCCAAAAAAAATATGGGTACCTATACCAACAGTTTTGAGGAAACTGTTGGAATAGGGTGGACCTATACCAATGTTTTTGGACAAATAGTTGGTATAGGGTGTATATAATAAACCTATACCAACGGTTTTGGCCACAATTGTTGGTATAGGTACATATAAGTAACATATACCAATGGTTTTGGCCAAAACCGTTGGTATAGGTCCTAATTAGTGACTTATACCAATGGTTTTGGAAAAATCATTGGTATAGGATGACTACAAGAGACTTATTCCAACAGTTTTGAGAAACTGTTGGTATAGAGTCTCTCTAAAGTACCTATACCAACAGTTTTTTTCAAACTGTTGGTATTGGTTCGTTGTTATAGCTCCTATTTCTAGTAATGGATGAAGTGGATGTGTTTTTTATGTTTTATTTTATTCTCAACACAAAAAACATGTTCAAACTCAAGTGTTTTGTGATGATTAATTTGAGTAGAAGTTTTTCCTATGGTTTTGGAATGATTTTAAGAACATATAATAAGTTTTTAGGTTGAAGAATTGTGTTTGAAGATATTTGAGGTGCAGGTGAAATCACCACATCATGGCCATGCATGAAACGGCTGTGGATATGGTATGGGAAGAGGAAACAACTTAGTTACCCAAGAAATGGTAATTTTGACAAGATTTAGTTTGAGTAAAATGATTTGACAATGCCATTGTGCTATATAGAATGTGGCATAATAAGGAATTGGGGAGATGATTTCTGAAATGGGAATTTCAATTGATAAGTTTCCCAATGGGAAATAATGAGACTAGTATATGTCATGGAGGTATCCATGTTGAAAGGTGAATTGATGTGAAATTATAATTTTGTAAAAGTACTCATACAAGGGTGGTGCATAAGTTTCTTATCTATAGTATATAAGTTTCATTG
This sequence comes from Viscum album, assembly GCA_963277665.1. Classification (NCBI taxonomy): domain Eukaryota; kingdom Viridiplantae; phylum Streptophyta; class Magnoliopsida; order Santalales; family Viscaceae; genus Viscum; species Viscum album. The sequence continues at coordinate 31,117,304 of OY728142.1, read as the reverse complement.
CTTTTCTAAAGGATAGGGTTGTCTCGGAATCAAAATTATGAAGACCACGCCATGGTTTATTTTTTGTGGCAATTTTCAAATGTTATCAGAATGTTAAGAAGGTTTGTTCCCAAAGAGGAAATGACTCTATAGTTATTTGAGGTTATAAATGAGGACCTCCATGACATGGTATATAGCATGGTGTGAAAAAAAATCATGTTTGAAATGATGAGGGGAAAACATGTCGTAGTGCTGGGTGTGTTGAGAGAAGTTTTAAGGTTCAAGATAGTTGGACTGAAATGACATAAAACATGTCGTGGTGAAAGTCCCAGTTTTTAAAATTATTCTAAAATGGAAAAAAACCCATGGTGAAGATAGAATAATTAAAATTCATAAAAGTTTACAAATTTTGAGTGGATTCAATGATGTGTCTCAATTGGTGACTCATTCTTGATCTCTAACATCTCTAGTCATATCAATGGTAATAAAGAAGTCTTTAATGATCTAAATTTTCAAAAGGAAGCATTATATGTTTAGAAGTAGTTGAAATTGTTTGGACCATTTCTCGATTTGTGTGTGTCATCCTTGCATAGGGGGCATGCTAATCTTCTTTGTATCGTTCCAATTTTATCGGATGTCTCCAAAGAGACTTGAAATTGTTTATTTTTTTAAATTTGAATTTAAACATGATGAAATATACTATTATTGTGTGATTATAAACCTATACAATAAAAATATAAAAATATTTAAATAATAAAGGAATTATGTAGTACTTTTTGTTGTGTAAGTAGAATAAAAAGAGGAAGAGAAAAAGGAGGTGTTGTAAAAGCGGGTTCCCTAGACCCAACTTGAACAGTACTTTTCAATATCATGTATATAGTGAGTTATACAGGATGTATTCTTACCATAATAGTATTGAAATTTCTACATCCATAATTTATATGTTAATTTAATTATATTTAATATCATATCAAAATTTTATAGTCATTCCAAAACTATAATGATAACCTAGAGATACCATGAAAGTAACCTTAAACTTATGTCCTACAGTCTAGATACATCATGTGGATAGGACATAAATGATGTGAGACCATTAGGTGTAGGGGATCATAAGAATTCGTACTTATTATCATGAATTTTACACTTAGTGATCTTAGTTAGATGGATCATGAGGACTGATCCTCCAATAGAAACACCACATTTTTCAGGTTTCATTGGTAGTTTATGACAACCATTGTCTTTATTACACATTAATTCATGATTTATTACATAAGTTTACACATCATACAACCTAGAATATCGAGAATTATAGTGTCTTTGGGAAATATGTGCATTACATAACAACTTAAAAAAAAGGAATACGTCATATTTATTCAAAACTTCCTTAACATGATCATATTATTCCTTAATACTTAAAATTACATGGGACGTCCTGGGGACATTCATAAGAAAGGGGTGAGCTATAAATCCCAGTAAGGTAATGAAAATGGAATAACATGAAAAAATTAATACATGTTAAGTCATATTAAAGGTTGGAAAAGGGGTGATAATCATAACATGAACAATGAGTCATGATATAGCATGATAACATAAAGGCAACATGGGAAATGTGGAAAAAACTTAAAACATGGCATCATAAACATAGGTCACAGCCAACTGCCAATACATCATGACGGAAAAAAGTTTTGTGATAGATTAGGTTCATTCCCTAATCCCTTTCATGACATCTCATGAGACTAAAACATTTCTCAATGTATTGGAGCGCTATATAATTCCAGGTGCACACGTCACTTTCATTTCACTCACATGCATAAGTGTGCCACATAGATCATACAACATGGAATCATTTATTATCATATTTTATTCCAAGATCAAGAATTTTGTAATAAATACATTTAATTACCCAATAAAATTAGTATAAGTAAATAAAGGTTAACACCCTTGATAGGAAATAGGTATGGGTATTCACTACACATTTGTTTAGCATGGAAAATTGCGGTGAAATTTATGCAGCATAACAGCATTACTTAAAGATTCATAAAATGGGTTTATAAGAGTAAAAGGGGTATATAATAATTTTTAAATCAAAAGTAAAGTAATATGGATATGTAAAAACATATACCAATATTAGTAATTGGAAATAGAAGGCATAAGATAATTAAAAAGCTTGAAAATGGGGAGAAGGAAAGGATCCCTTACCTTGATAGGGAGATTCCAAATGCTTGGGAGGAGCTTATTAATAGCTTGGGAGCACCTTGAGAAGACTCTAGAGAGTTTAGGGTAGATTAAGTATGTGATAAAAGCTTTTTTAGTGAATATAAATGGGATCTTGGGTGGGTTTATATAGGAAACAAGTGGGGGATTTTTTATTATTTATCAAACTTAGGTTTTGGACTCTATGTAATAAAATAACTAGAACCAAAAACTTTACCATGGATTTTTCCAATGGTTTCTAACAAATATGTGTGGTTTTTATTATTTTATTAGTCCAAGGGCCAAAATTATTAAAATTACACCCTTGCTGATGTGGAAGTGAGTCCTGTTTATAAAGAAATGATTTTAAAACCTTAAAATATAATATAGGTTTTTGGGGGATTCATAAAGGCCTTATAAAATTAATCAAATAAACTTAATATTAAATTATTTTAAATTTAAAACATATATTTTGTCATTATACCCTTTAGAGTATTTATTAAATAATTTGTGGTCCATCATGATGTCATAATACACATTTTATATTTATACTGTATTTAATTTTTACCCAAAAATTAGGTGGTGTTAGAAAATTATGAAAAATTAACCATTGGATAGTTTTTAAGTTTTTATTAAAAAAATAATATTTCTTTCATCCAAATAATTTTATAATTATGTGAATTTTCACTTTTAAACTAATAATCGACATTTATTGAGAAATGTTGGGTTTTTTTACAATAAAAGTTTTTCAAACCCTTATAAAAATTACATTTGAATTCATAAAAGTTATATGATAATTTATATTTAATAAAAATATTTTAATAAAATATTATCTATTTCAAAAATCTATTAATTCAAAAATTCCTTAATTGAACTTGAATATTACCCAAAAATTTAATTTGTGTTTTATTGTATCAAAATAAAAAATCATTTATAAAGTAACAATAATAAAATTAAAATATATTCATTATTCTATACAATATAAATATCCATATTATTACGGTATTGATACATATCCATTTAATAAACCATCAAACTCCCTAATAGTAAGGTGTGAGATTGTGAGACTTTCATGGGGTAGTTTGGTGTAAATGGATTGGGTTGTGATCTCAATGAGCTTGAACTTCTCCCGTAAATGGTTTTACTCATTCTTTAATTGTTGGATATCAATTTGGGATTGGTCAAGAGAAAATCCTACTGAGGTTATCTCCCTTTGAAGCTCTAATAAAGTTGCATCATATGGTATGATCCTACTTGTTGATTCCATCACTTCCTTTGTCTCTGTTAATTGAATTTTTCAAAACCTTATATTTATACTAATCATACGATCATTGTTTAATGGATATATTATCAAAAATAATGATACTTAATGGTCTTTTAAATATGATAGTATATAATTCAACCAAAGAAGTTCATGTGTTTTCAATATCCATAATATATAATAATTCATTTAATTAAATTCCATGGGGAATTTTATTTATAAAATTTCAGTTCGTTATAATATTCCCCCCTTCAGAAATTTCACCCTCCGAATTTTCATTTCATACACTAAAAAAGATAAGGATAATTATGTTTCATCACTTCCTCTAGTTCTCACATCGCTTCTTCAAACTTGTGATTTCTCAACAGAACTTTAACTATGTGCATTGTCTTATTCCATATAACTTTGTCTCTATGATCTAATATCTTTATCATCCACTCCTCATATGAGAAATCATTATCCAAAAGTACCACCTCTGGATTGAGTGCATGTAACACCCCAGGTAAATAAAGAATATGACATCTTTATATTTATCCATATTTGTGAATCAAATATTAATATTACTTTAAAGGGGACTCCATGCTCGATGGCGTACCCAACACGCAACAACGAGTTTCTTGGGAATCTTACGTTGCACTCTAATAATAAAATAATATTATTTTAAATGGTAGTTAACATGTAGCCGTTGTATTGGAGGCAATGTATAGAAATAACTAAAATATGATGATATATGTTTTTAAATGTTTTTACATTTATCCAATAAAAGATAAAGGCTTAAAATACGGAAAGAATTCAATTTTAGGCGTATATGCCCTAGTTTTCACTAAAGGTTCACTTATCGCCTTTTGATGGCGAACCGTCATTAAATATAGTTTTGTTCACTCTTATACATTATATTGGACCAAATAAAACTCTTATTAAGAATCGGGACATCAAAATTTACTTTGTGTAAATTTTTGGTATCTTTCCGATAAAGTTCATTTTTTTTAATGAATAGTGTAAAATGTTGTATTTTAATTCAAAACCTCTTTTTAATCTAATTTATTTATATGATTAGATTATCTTTTGAATTGGTTTTAAAGTGAAATTAGAATATATTTTTACCATTAAATCCAATAGTGGTTGTTGTAATTAATTTCACTTTGAAATCAGACTTAAACTAGTGTCAATCTTTTGATACTTATTGTTTCATAAAAACACGCTATTTTGCTTTGATAGCGGGAATTAATTATTAAATTAATTAATGTGACTTATATGTTTTTAATTTTGTAAAATAGACTTCATTTTTGAATTCGGAATATCAAATATAGCTTAGGGTGAATTTTTGGGATTTTTCTGAAAAACTTCAATTTTTGATGAATAGTGAAACCACTAAGTGGTACTTATAAAAACTGATTTTTTCCATTTAAATGAAATTTTTCCATCTTTGTGTTTTAAATTTAAAAAATCCGACATACATGGTTTTCATTAAGAAGTAAAATGTGGTTCAATGGGATAAAAATAATTTTTTGGTGAATAGTAACTTATTAAGTTTTTAATTGCGATTAGAGGTAATTAGTGTTGTTTAAGGTAAAAATAATGTTTTAATAATATGAAATGAACTTGACACATGTCCTAACCTTATTGGATGTGTCATGGCCGACCAATAGAAGCCATGGGTCAACTTGGGGACCCCATGGAGCCACTTTGGTTGGGAAACGACATAAATAACTTTTTATTTAATGTAAAAGTAAAAATGACACAAACATGATATGTTTTACTAAAATAATTTTTAAGTGGGGTTATACAAGTCAGATTTTTTTATTATAAATAGTCATTGGAAAGCTAAAAAGATTTCCTATATCATATTAATTTTTTTACAATTTTTAGACATTAAATAAATTAAATTATTTATGACATCATAATGATGCAGCGATGACATCATTATCTGACGATTTAAATAAAATGAGAAGATAATGTAAACTCTATGAGATAAACATGTCCAAAACTTATTGGATGGGTGGATTTATAACTCTTATCACCTTATCCACGAATAATATCAATGTGGGATGTCACGACCCGACCCAACGGGGCTCGAGCCGCGACTCCCCAAGCCCGCCTCCAATAGGCCAGGGGCTGGCGACCAGCGCCGAGTAGGCTATCACACACATGGGAGGCATTAGCCTAAGGTACCTGTACACACGCACCCACAAACACCTCCATGCAATAGTGCAGAGATATAGAAACTGGAAAGTAAATGCATGCATACAATCTAACCCAAACCAGAGTGCAACAGCAAAAGTACAAGGGCAAAACAGGGCCCACCAAAAGAAAACACAAAAGCGTATCCAACCTGCTCTGAAGAAGGGGAACGCTGCCACAACACCCGCCGGAAAGCTCCCTCGGCACAGCTCCGGTAAACACCCCGGTCCACTCGCTCACTAAGCTCCGCCTGCTCCGGGTCCTCCTGGGACTCCGTCAAAAGGCCTGTGGTCTGCACAAGACACAAACATGTGCGGGCAAAGCCCGTGCAGGGGTGAGTATAAACATACTCAGTAGGCACCCCAAAAACCCAAAACCCAAGGGAGCAACTGAAAGACAACAATCCGCTCAACCCAGCCAGAGGGAACCCAGACGAGAGAGAAACTCCATCTCGTGACCATCCTCGGCTAAACACAACTAGTCATCTCAGCTCAGCTCAGGTGTATGCCCATACATACACCTTGAACAATCCAGATATACACAGCTCACGCCACAAAGCCACAAGAGGTACCGACCTCGTCACCAGCAACTATCCCAACTGGGAGAGTACACCCCATGATCACTGTCATACCAGATGACACTCATCCGAGAGATACACTCCATCGAGATACTCGCAAACATCACAGACGCTCACCCGAGAGACCACGCTCGTCGGATAGCATCATTGAGGAAACATCGCTGAAACAACATAACCACCAAACTCCTCGGAGAGGGGATCGCCGCTAGGGTCCGCTAGGGGATACCAAGACCCACTCCGGTATACGTAACTCACAGATAGGGGATCACTCCCAGGGTCCGCTGGGGGATACCACGACCCGATCTGGCATACGTAGTTCTCACAGATGGGGGATCACACCCAGGATCCGCTGGGGGATACCACAACCCGATCTGCACTCGACAGAAGCTTCACACTCAGATAGAGGATCATCGTCCATATAAAGATGGTCACGACGATACCGGAACCCTATCTGGGATAACTCGCGATGTAGGGGATCGAACCGACGATGCCACAACCCTACCGAAACCACGCGCTGAGTAGGGGATCGCATAACCAACGATACCACAACCCTACCGACACCAAGCGCTGAGTAGGGGATCGTATAACCAAAGATGCTGCAACCCTACTATAAACATCATGCTGAGTAGGGGATCGTAAACCCGACGATGCCACAACCCTACTATGCACGACCCACCGCGTAGGGGATCATATTCCCGATGGTGCCACAAACCCTACGGAGTTAACCTGCTAGATAGGGGATCGCCGCCCGTGAATAAGCGGTCACAGCGATACCAAGAACCCGATCTAGGGTAAAGATGCTAGAGGATCCACTCCGGGCCCACCGGAGGGATACCACAACTCTAACAGTTTAAACATCCCATCGAGAGGATCACAAACTCATACGAAGGTTGTGATACCACACGAACCCTCGTAGGAACGAACCAAGGGAGAACCCTCAACCACTGCTGGTCCAAACATCGCTAACCCGAGCGACTCGCCCCAAAGCCACACTGCGCACCTCCGAAGCCAAAACCGAGGCCACCATCGCGTTCCACGCGGAAAAACACGCAGGATAGGCTGTTTACTCGCCCAAAACGGAGCACCGGTGAAAAAGGCACTATTCACCGTAGCTAGCTCGTGCGGGGCCCACACAATGATCCCAAAACTCATCGAGCGGATCGCACCATGGCGATCCCCTCGGAAAAACAAGCGGAATCGACTACTCGCTCGCCCAAAACGGACACCCGGTGAAAAAGGTATTATTCACCGAAGGCCGGCTCGGGTGGAGCCCACGCCTGGATTCCGAAACTCGTCGAATGGATTGCACCATTGCGATCCTCTCGGAAAAACACACAGGATCGACTATTCATCCGCCAAAATCGGACTCCTGGTGCAAAAGCTGCGTTTCCCCGCAAACGCCAACCCGGTCTCGTGGGGCCCGCACCCCGTTCGCAGTCCCAACACCCGTAAACCATCTCAAAAAGTCTGTCATACCATCAGGGTCCCAACGCCGCTGACGGCACGTCAAACGGACGCTCCGGGTAGAAGTTACAACGGCCCGAAGTCGTGAAATAATAAAATAATATTATTTTATACGACGATTCTAACTGCCGGGCCACGATCCCGAACCCTTAAACCCTCAAAGTGAGTTCAAAAGGTCCGTATCGACGCAAGGAGTGCGTCACCGCAAACGGCTCGCGAATCGGAGTTACGGTTTGCGAGTTACGGGGGTTTAAAGAACCCCCGGAACAGTCTGGCCGGACCACCGCAGGGTCGCCGAAAACCACCGCGCCGCCGCCGGACTCCGCCGTGCCGGTGCCGGAAACCACCGCGCCGCCGCGGGTCTCGCCGGATTCCGCCATGGCCGCCACGGGTCTAGCCGGAAAACCGGATTTTTCGCCGGAAAACTTCCGGGAGCCACCGGGAGCACCCCGGTGCTCCAAATTCAGATCCGAAAAAAGATTTGGAAAGCTCGGGACCCGAACTATACAAATTTTATGAAAATTTGAAGAAAAACAACACAAAAACAGGATCCGGGATTGTAAAACTCAAACCGCCTACCTCGCCGGCGAAACGCCGACGTTCTGCCTCAGATCCGCGCTCCCGAGCTTCCGCTGCGCGCTCCTGGAACGTCCGCCGTCGAATTCTGAGCTCATGGGCGCTCCGTTTGCTCGATTCGGCGGAGTGGCGGCGAAGAACGGCGAAGAACGACGAAGAACGATTAAAAGGGGGGGCGCTGATATTTATATCAGCCACCCGCCGGCGCCAAACTCGCCTCGGACCCGACGCCCGATGCGAACAAAAGTAAGGTCACCCCTAGGGTAAACGCGACGTTCTGAACGCAACGGCGGTCTCAGATTTTCCATCCGAGACTCCGTTCAGAAGTTATTCGAGCCGACGCTCGCCCACTAAGTTGCTACTTATTTACGGAAACGCCCCTGGTGGCTTTTCTCACCGCAGGCCCGCGCCCGCAAAGTTTACACCCCGCCTAGGGTAAACGGCACGTTCCGGACGCAACACTGCCCTCAGATTCCCGTTCTGAGCTACCGTTTAGGAGATATCACACCCCCACCACGTGCATAGTATAAAAATACTTAATATTTTTATAAAATTAATTCCGGGCACACCGGGCCTCGGAATCGCACGCCGTCTTCGCGACTAGCTCTGGAATTATTCGTAGAAATATTCCAAAGTCTAACATGGCCAAAAACCCGAGTCGCTACATCCTCCCCCCCCCCCCCCCCTAGAACTTTTCGTCCCCGAAAAGCCCCAAGCACAAGGAAAGCGACTGAACTCTCAACTGGGTCTCACACACCAGCGATCTCACCAACAACAACCACTCAGGGTCTTACCAACGCCCTGAACAAAACTCGAGCAAGCAACAAAAGGAAAGAGTACCGTTAAACAGTGTCTGACAAACTACTGCAGTAATTAGAAAAGACACAAGGCGTACCTCTATCCATCCGCGGTGCCTCTGGATCAACAGCCTCCGGGGCATGCAGCTGTCCTCGCCCTCGACCACCAGCTCCCTGAGCTTGGATTGGACCACCTGGGGGTGGGGGTGGTGGCAACTGGTACTGTCTACCACCGCCTCCTGCTGCACCAGCTCCGACGCCACGTCCGCCGCCATGCGGACCTCCTTGCTCGAGACGCTGCCTCTGCCAAGGCGGCCCATCGACCGGCTCCCTCTCAGCAGCACATCGGGTCGGACAATCTCTAGCAAGATGTCCCCAACCATCGCAAGCGTAACACCGCCTCTCCTACGGCTGACCAAAACTGGCCTGCGAGCCTTGTGAGCCCTGAGGCTCAGATCCTCCATCCTGGCGTCGCCTCCTGTATCGTCGGCCACGTCCAGACCCCTGAGTCTGACGTCGGCTACCATATGCTGATCCGACCGACGAAGTCTCAGCTCTCGAGTGCCCAGCACTAACAGGCGAGATCTGCTCGGCCAGAAAGCTCTCCACCACCAGCGCTCGCTCCAGCACTCCAGCATAGGTGGGCAGGCACAAGGAAACCACACCTCCTCAGATATCCCTGCGTAAGCCCTGCTCGAAGGTCCGAGCCCTAAAGAACGGGTCTCGAACCATATCCAGGGAGTAGCGCGACAGGTCTGTAAACCTCGCTGAGTACTCCGACACAGTCATGCTCTCCTGCCGAAGCTGTAGAAGCTCCTGGATCCGCACTGACCTCAACGTCACCGGATAGAACTCCTCCCTGAAGAGCCGCTCAAACTCTGCCCACGTGAGCATCTCCTCATCATGGGACTGCGTCACCAAACTCCACCATCGCCCGGCAGAACCATGCAGAAGGCTCGCCGCTAGGACCACCATCTGATCTGGAGGTGTCCTCACTAGGCGGAAAACTCGGGTGACTGCCTCAAGCCAGTCATCAGCTGCCTGGGGTTCTGGATCACCCCGGAACCTCAGAGGTCGCTGCCTCTGGAACTCGTGCAGCGCACTCAGCCTGCGTGCAACCTCTTCCTGCCCCGCCGGCACAACCAGCTGCTCGACAGGTGGTGGCTCAACTGGCAAACCACCTGGAGGTGCAACCTCAGAACCTGTGCCCTGCTCCACAGCCACTACACGAGGCGGGTCATCAGCCCAATCCTATTGCGGAACCCTTGCTGGTTGTCATCGTGGAGGCATCCTGAAATACATTCAAGACACACCACAGTCAAACAGTATATCTGGAGAGCTGACTCAAGAAGGACAAGGAAAACTCAAAACCCAGTCCTACATGATGCATGTACCATTATGTCCCCGCGACCAGTGTACGAATGTCCCGAGTCAAAAGGCAGGTTATTAGAGTCCTGGTGTATGGATACGTCGGCCGCCGCACCAACACTGGGGTCCCTAGCCTGAAAGTCGAACTCGAAACATCCTAACACTGCCGCTATGCAACCCAAACCAAGCTCACAGCTAGACCAGCTACGCTCTGAGATCCCAAAGGTGGAACCTCCTCTGATACCACTCTGTCACGACCCGACCCAACGGGGCTCGAGCCGCGACTCCCCAAGCCCGCCTCCAATAGGCTAGGGGCTGGCGACCAGCGCCGAGTAGGCTATCACACACATGGGAGGCATTAGCCTAAGGTACCTGTACACACGCACCCACAAACACCTCCATGCAACAGTGCAGAGATATAGAAACTAGAAAGTAAATGCATGCATACAATCTAACCCAAACCAGAGTGCAACAGCAAAAGTACAAGGGCAAAACAGGGCCCACCAAAAGAAAACACAAAAGCGTATCCAACCTGCTCTGAAGAAGGGGAACGCTGCCACAACACCCGCCGGAAAGCTCCCTCGGCACAGCTCCGGTAAACACCCCGGTCCACTCGCTCACTAAGCTCCGCCTGCTCCGGGTCCTCCTGGGACTCCGTCAAAAGGCCTGTGGTCTGCACAAGACACAAACATGTACGGGAAAATCCCGTGCAGGGGTGAGTATAAACATACTCAGTAGGCACCCCAAAAACCCAAAACCCAAGGGAGCAACTGAAAGACAACAGTCTGCTCAACCCAGCCAGAGGGAACCCAGACGAGAGAGAAACTCCATCTCGTGACCATCCTCGGCTAAACACAACTAGTCATCTCAGCTCAGCTCAGGTGTATGCCCATACATACACCTTGAACAATCCAGATATACACAGCTCACGCCACAAAGCCACAAGAGGTACCGACCTCGTCACCAGCAACTGTCCCAACTGGGAGAGTACACCCCATGATCACTGTCATACTAGATGACACTCATCCGAGAGATACACTCCATCGAGATACTCGCAAACATCACAAACGCTCACCCGAGAGACCACGCTCGTCGGATAGCATCATTGAGGAAACATCGCTGAAACAACATAACCACCAAACTCCTCGGAGAGGGGATCACCGCTAAGGTCCGCTAGGGGATACCAAGACCCACTCCGGTATACGTAACTCACAGATAGGGGATCACTCCCAGGGTCCGCTGGGGGATACCACGACCCGATCTGGCATACGTAGTTCTCACAGATGGGGGATCACACCCAGGATCCGCTGGGGGATACCACAACCCGATCTGCACTCGACAGAAGCTTCACACTCAGATAGAGGATCATCTTCCATATAAAGATGGTCACGACGATACCGGAACCCTATCTGGGATAACTCGCGATGTAGGGGATCGAACCGACAATGCCACAACCCTACCGAAACCACGCGCTGAGTAGGGGATCGCATAACTAACGATACCGCAACCCTACCGACACCAAGCGCTGAGTAGGGGATCGTATAACCAACGATGCCGCAACGCTACTATAAACATCATGCTGAGTAGGGGATCGTAAACCCGACGATGCCACAACCCTACTATGCACGACCCACCGCGTAGGGGATCATATTCCCGATGGTGCCACAAACCCTACGGGGTTAACCTGCTAGATAGGGGATCACCGCCCGTGAATAAGCGGTCACAGCGATACCAAGAACCCGATCTAGGGTAAAGATGCTAAAGGATCCACTCCGGGCCCACCGGAGGGATACCACAACTCTAACAGTTTAAACATCCCATCGAGAGGATCACAAACCCATACGAAGGTTGTGATACCACACGAACCCCCGTAGGAACGAACCAAGGGAGAACCCTCAACCACTGCTGGTCTAAACATCGCTAACCCGAGCGACTCGCCCCAAAGCCACACTGCGTACCTCTAAAGCCAAAACCGAGGCCACCATCGCGTTCCACGCGGAAAAACACGCAGGATAGGCTGTTTACTCACCCGAAACGGAGCACCGGTGAAAAAGGCACTATTCACCGTAGCTAGCTCATGCGGGGCCCACACAACGATCCCAAAACTCATCGAGCGGATCGCACCATGGCGATCCCCTCGGAAAAACAAGCGGAATCGACTACTCGCTCGCCCAAAACGGACACCCGGTGAAAAAGGTACTACTCACCGAAGGCCGGCCTGGGTGGGGCCCATGCCTGGATTCCGAAACTCGTCGAACGGATCGCACAATTGCGATCCTCTTGGAAAAACACACAGGATCGACTATTCATCCGCCAAAATCGGACTCCTGGTGCAAAAGCTGCGTTTCCCTGCAAACGCCAACCCGGCCTCATGGGGCCCGCACCCCGTTCGCAGTCCCAACACCCGGAAACCATCTCAAAAAGTCCGTCATACCATCAGGGTCCCAACGCCACTGACGGCACGTCAAACGGACGCTCCGGGTAGAAGTTACAACGGCCCGAAGTCGTGAAATAATAAAATAAAATTATTTTATACGACGATTCTAACTCCCGGGCCACGATCCTGAACCCTTAAACCCTCAAAGTGAGTTCAAAAGGTCCGTATCGACGCAAGGAGTGCGTCACCGCAAACGGCTCGCGAATCGGAGTTACGGTTTGCGAGTTACGGGGGTTTAAAGAACCCCCGGAACAGTCTGGCCGGACCACCGCAGGGTCGCCGGAAACCACCGCGCCGCCGCCGGACTCCGCCGTGCCGGAGCCGGAAACCACCGCGCCGCCGCCGCGCCGCCACGGGTCTCGCCGGATTCCGCCATGGCCGCCGCGGGTCTCGCCGGAAAACCGGATTTTTGCCGGAAAACTTCCGGGAGCCACCGGGAGCACCCCGGTGCTCCAAATTCATATCCGAAAAAAGATTTGGAAAGCTCGGGACCCGAACTATACAAATTTTATGAAAATTTCAAGAAAAACAACACAAAAACGGGATCCGGGATTGTAAAACTCAAACCGCCTACCTCGCGGGCGAAACGCCGACGTTCTGCCTCAGATCCGCGCTCCCGAGCTTCCGCTGCGCGCTCCTGGAACGTCCGCCGTCAAATTCTGAGCTCGTGGGCGCTCCGTTTGCTCGATTTGGCGGAGTGGCGGCGAAGAACGGCGAAGAACGACAAAGAATGATTAAAAGGGGGGCGCTGATATTTATATCAGCCACCCGCCGGCGCCAAACTCGCCTCGGACCCGACGCTCGATGCGAACAAAAGTAAGGTCACCCCTAGGGTAAACGCGACGTTCTGAACGCAACGACGGTCTCAGATTTTCCATCCGAGACTCTGTTCAGAAGTTATTCGAGCCGACGCTCGCCCACTAAGTTGCTACTTATTTACGGAAACGCCCCTGGTGGCGTTTCTCACCGCAGGCCCGCGCCCGCAAAGTTTACACCCCGCCTAGGGTAAACGGCACGTTCCGGACACAACCGTGCCCTCAGATTCCCGTTCTGGGCTACAGTTTAGGAGATATCACACCCCCGCCACGTTCATAGTATAAAAATACTTAATATTTTTATAAAATTAATTCCGGGCACACCGGGCCTCGGAATCGCACGCCGTCTTCGCGAATAGCTCTGGAATTATTCGTAGAAATATTCCAAAGTCTAACAGGGCCAAAAACCCGAGTCGCTACATGGGACCTTTTAAAACCGAAACACATTTTCAAATAAAGTAATATTTCTTACTTTCCAAAAGTGCCCCTCCTCTCCTCTTATAAAAGGCCCCCAACTCTACCTCATTTCACACACTCCTCAAGCCTTTGGCTCGGCCATCCCCTGCCCATTTACTCTCCCCACATCCCTCTCCTCATCCTAGAGGATTCCCTTTGGGCAGAATCCTTTCAAAGGAAGCCTTTAGGCTCAAATCAAAAGGAGTTACACATTTAAAGGTAATTCATTCTCTCATGTTCATTTGTTTTATTTTGCTTCTCCAACCCCCTAAACTCTTTTTATTTATTTCTTTTGTAACAACTCCAGTATCTTCAATATACTAGGATGTTGTTATAAGAAGGATTCAAGCTACACTTACACACACCTACATCTAATGGTTAAAGAACATACGGTTTCCGTGGATGGTGAATTTATGCCTCCCGAAACGATGATTGTTCAACATTCCTTTAACACCTTAAAAGGTGGCCATTAAGATGTCACTATATTTATATATGATATATAATATGTTTATGTTTTCCTTAGGCTTATTTTTTTCATTTTGGGCATACCTTTATGGTTTCCATTATGGGTAAACGCGATATCTTCATTTAAGGAAGTGCGGACTACCGCCCCCTCAAAGTGATTTGATTCGTTAAATACCATATGTGGGACGTATAAAGGATGGAGCTATGATATTATATATGATATTATACTGGAATTATAATATACCTTTATATCATTATGATTCCATTCTATAAAATATGAAATAGAAATGAAAGTAGCGTTCATGCGTACGTACGGCTTACCGTCTCCATGAACGGTGCATTTCATTTTTTACCTCTAAATGATTATGTAATATTATAAATGCATGCATTTACTGGATATATATGACATATATGATATCTACATCAGTAATACCATTCTGGATATAATGGATACATGAACAACGTGTAATTATAAAGGGATTATTTTTAACTCAAGTACCAATGATCGTTAAAACGACCGTTATTAACTTAAATAATTACATAGTGTTCATGACATGGCAATAAGTGATATAAAAGGAATAATGAACTTGAAAAAGGTTCTTAAACAAGTAGAAATTAACTCAAGTTTATTATTCAGGACGTTAAAGAACGATCGAGTCAAGTCAGACCCGAGGTAAGGGATCCTACACCTCTCTTTCTTTTTAAGTACACTCTTTTATGTCATTCCTTTTAAGCTCATCTTTATTATGATTGGTATGTTAGTTTATATTACTCCTACTGTAATTATTATGTTCATGTGATGAGAGACCCTATTTCCTCTCATCAATCCATTTTGGAAGTTTTATGTGGCGCCGTTAGGCTGCCGAGTTTTCGTAAGGGATTTTTTCATCTCACTTTTATTCTCGTGAGATTTATGCTACATTTGCCACAATTTCTTTTGAGTGGTGTATGTACTGCCCATTATTTTACTCATTGTGTAATATACTTTCTTTTATGAGTATTTACATCAATTTTTTATTGTCCTTATTTCATGGGGAGTATGTTTTGAAAGATACCCAAGTCAGTAAGGGAACCTTTCACCCTCCTCTTTTTTTAAAAGACTTCTTTCATTGGGTCTTTTAATTTACATATTGTGTTGGGCAAAAAACCCTCAAGGTAACATTGCAGTATTTTTGTGTTGATTGTGTTTGTTGACAAAGCAGGTTTCCTTGGAGAATTGTCGAGTTCCCGAGAAGTTGTTGACATTATATGTTGACAAAGAACTATGACAAAGAAAAGGACGATCTGGAGGCGGTACAAAAGAGCAGTACAAGGTGGCGCCGTTTCCCAGTGTTTGCCAAATTTATGGGCCTGAAAATCGCCAATGGAAAATGGAGTGATATGTTGTTGGCAAAGGTTGAGGAGAGAGAAATGAAGAAGGTGCGCGGAAACATTAAGCGTGGCGCGCAAAATTAGCGGGTTGCGCGAAATCATGAAGTATGGCGCGCAAAATAGCGGGTTGCGCGAAATTGTATTTCGCGCAAAAGATGTTTCAAGGCCGAAAGCTTGAAAATCGGTAAAGGCATGAGGCGCGCGAAATTTTGGAGGCGTGCGCGAAAAATTGAAGTGGCGCGCGAAATAGCGGATGAAGTATTTCGCGCAAAAGATGTTTCGAGGTCCGAATCTCGGAAAATGGAAAAGGCATGAGGTGCGCGAAATTATGGAGCAGTGCGTGGAAAATGGTTGTGCGCGGAAGATTTGTATTTCGCGATCAAAGCGGATTACGCGCTCAAGGAGGGTTTTTCGCGCGGGGTCGATTTTGCCTATAAATATGAAGTGACCCTCCTCCATTCAGTAGAGCTCAAGACATAGAAAATACCCGAGCTCTGGTGCGCGAAATTGAAGTTAGAAAGGGTGTTGCGCGTAAACTTAAAGTTTGCGCGTAAAGTCAGCTGTTGCGCGAAAAGCAAAGGCTGCGCAGAAAGTTGGTGATTGGCGCGTAAAAGGAAGATTGCGCGAAAAGTGGATTTTGCGCAAAAGTAGTGAATTGCGCGTAAGGCAGTTTCTAGGCTGCGCGTAATATTTGGAGGTTGCGCGAAAAAGGAATTTCGCGCAAATCATAGAAATTACGCGCAAGACACCGTAAGGGTTGCGCGTAAAAATTGAGGTTGCCCGGTACATCCGGTGCAAAGTGAGATTCATCTGTGGGTGAAAGTTGGACTTCAACAGAGCATCTACATACAGAGGAAGATGCATTCCTTCATGAAACTGAAGAGACCTACAAGTCTATAAACTGTGAGTGAATCCCTTCCAAGAGCAGTGAGCTTAGGAAGAGGAAGAAGGTGATCCTCTCCACCGGCAGTGAGCCAGAGAGAGAGAAATAGGGAGTGACCCTTGGGAAAGCAGTGAGCTGACCCTAAACCTTGTAAAGGCAGTGAGCCTGGGCATAGAAGTGATCTAGCCCGAACATTTTAATCCACAGCTAGTGAAGTCTAGTGGAATTTGGTACGAACCGGCAACTTGTCGGCGTATGCTCCTTGGACGTAGCCCTTAGCGGTGAACCAAGTAAAAATCTCTATGTCTGCCTACTTAATTTCCTGAATTGCATTCAAAGCATCATTATCAGGTAAAGGAGACAAGTGATCATAGTAACCACACAAGTTCAAACAAAGTGACCCTTGTAACAAAGAGGTCAAGATCCAGTGGGGCAGGAAGAACTTGAAAAAGAATATCCATACCCTGATTCACCCCCCCCCCCCCCCTCTCAGGGTATATAGGCCCCTATTGGCCCTAACAATTGGTATCAAAGGGAAGGTTGCTTTTATCAGATTTGTTTGCTTGGACTTGGTGTAGTCTTTCTGTGTAGTTGAAGATATTGTTTTCACTTATCTCGGTCTACCATGGGGAAAAGAAAATCTTCAAAGAAGAATCAGAAGTCAGGTGGTATCCCTCAGTGTGGAAGTGTTTTTGGAAACAGTGTGATTCAACTAAAAGAATCAAATAGCTTACTAAAGGAATCATGTAGTGAACAGAAAAATGATTTGGATAAATCGTACAACAAAAATACTTACTCATTCAAAGATGTTGACGGAATGAGTGAAGAACCTGACTTTCCAAGTGACGTTGGAACCACTGACGATGAAGAAGAAGAAATTGAAGGAAGAATTGATATGCGAGCTGAGTTGGAGGCTTCTCTTGAAGAGATAGATGTTTGGAGGGCCAAAACCAAGAAAGCTAACAAAATTGTTCGCGATGCCAAACTCTATATGCAGCAGCAGGAAGAAGAGAAATCTGAGATGATGGAAGAAATTGAGAAACTAAATTTATCAACATCAGATAACTCAGAATCCGTTAGTAAGTATAAGCTGAAGGTTGAAGAACAGAAAAGAGAGATCGATGGCCTGAACAAAAAGGTGGAAGTTGTCCATGGGACTAAAGAATTGGATCAGAAATCCACTGAAGAAATTAAATCTAAAGGCATACAGATCCATGCTCTGGAAACTGAGGTCAACAAGATAAGAGGCTTAAATCAAAGGCTTATTGATATAGTTACTGACCTGACAAAGAAGAATGATTCTCAAGGTGAGGAACTACAGAAGATGGCTAAAGGAAAAGGAAAACAAAAGGCTGGTAAGTGTGAAGAGAATCAAGATTCCGATGAAGTTCGGAATCTGAAAGCCAAGAATGATGATCTAGCTACACAGCTGTCTGAGTTAGTTCAGAAGAATCAAAGACTACAACAAGAGAATGCATGTTGCTCCGATTACCTTGCTCAAGAAAAATTGAAGGTAAAGGAGAAAAATGACATGGTTGATAAGCTGAAGCATGAACTGGAAGATGAGATGAGAAGAGGGAAGCTACTCAAGAGAGAACTTGATGTCCAACTTGAATCAAGGGAGACAGAGATTCAAAAGTTGGAAGAAGAGCTAGAATCAGTTAAGAAGGAATTAGAGAGTTCCAATGATAGAGGAAAGTCTAAAATGAAGGATTCCTTGCATTTACTATTTGATCATCCTTCGACAAGTGATGATAAAATGAAGATCAGATATGCTGTTTCGGAAGAGAAACAACAGAATATTTTCTCAGCTCAAAGACCAGTAAGTTTTGGAAAAGCTGGTATTGGATTTGATGAGTCACCTCCCATTCATGATAAGAAGAGAGCCGTGAACAACTCCAGAAATAGAGAAAATCATGTTGGTGCGGGAGATAGTCCTAAGAGGATAGCTACAAGAAGAAGTGTTGACATGTGTTATTTCTGCGGGATTCAGGGCCACACATCAAGCTTCTGTCTAGAGGCACAAGAATACATCTCAGGCTGTGAAAATAAAAACATTACTAGATCTGAGAAGAAGAAGCGTCATGAGAATTCAGAGAAGAGAGTCTCTCCGAGGAAAACATTTATCCGATGCTATTTCTGTGGAAGAAAGGGACACACAATGAGTATGTGTCAGGAAGCACAGGAGCCCAATATCAGAAGAGGATCTCAAGGTGCATTAACATCTCGACAGAGAAGTGATAAAATGAGGTATGCCTTTAATGGGAAATGTTTTATATGTTCTGATTATGGGCATTTGGAAAGACATTGCTACAAGAAGAAAGTAAGAAAGGGAAAGGAACGTGAAAGGAGATTCCCGACACCAGTGGTGTATAATGAGAAATCGTACACTGGGAGACAAAGTGGAAAGTTGGAGAATAGGTTTAGAGCCTCAGGGGAATCACATGGAGCTGAACGAAAGGTGTATCAGTCACCATCTTTGTCACACTCACAACCGCTCTCTAAGAAAGAACATGACCATATCTGGAAGAAAAAGATAGGAAACACTACAACTGTGAGTAAGAATAAAGTACATTCAGTGGAGGACCCACTGCTAATGAAAAATAGGGTGGCAACTCATAAATCTGATAAAAGTCAGATAAACAAAGAATGCATTCAAAAATTTGCAAGTCATGTTCCACAACAAGCAGTGGAGAAAAGAGGAAGACCCTTGCAATGGTGGAAGAAGCAAGGGAAGATCGAAATAAAAGAGATTCCGTCTCATAGAAATAATCATGGAAAATGGAATTTTGGTAGAACGTCAAAGATAGAAATGTGTACTAGTGGGTTTAAACCCCAAATGGTGAGAAAGGCTAAGTCTATCGAATCTACATATCAGAGAAAGGCTCCAAATGTGGGAAAAGAATGCCTAGTCATATGGCCAGAACAGTTGAGGTTGGCTAGGCAACTAGAAGAAGCAAAGAAGGAGTGTGATGCTCTGCAAGAAAGAATCAATGGGTTGACCCATCCGGATCAACCACAATCCTCATCTTGAGGAGTTTGGAACCAACCCCTCTCCCTATGTATATAAATGCTATTAACTGATGATTGATGTGTTTCAGGTTTTAGGGAGATACGATCCAAGGGGAAGTGGCATCTAAGGATGCGAAGTGGATATCTGATATGCTCTACAAGTTCAATTGATTCAAATCAGGAACTAGGGATGAAGAAGAAAAGATGCAACTGAGCACAATTAAAAGTGATTGTGTTATTAGCTTTATCTCTTGTTTCCTACACCGAGTTCCAACTCAGTAGGCTTAGAGATTTTGTTAATGGCTCAAATTTGAGTGGAAGATGAGAACAAATGATGCAGGAGGAAAAGACGTGTTATGGGTCTAAACTGTTGGGCCTAACAACTGGAAGAGTTGCATAAAACAGGGGGAGCATTCTATATCCAAATCAGATTCAAGAGCCATCAATGCAATAATTGGATGACTCGGCTCAGGTGTTTCCTATTGAGGGAAGAAAGACACACAGGGAGAAGCAGCAATAACAATGCATTTTATGCTTATCTATTTGCTCTAACAATATGGTATCAGCTGACTGTTTTCAGGATTCCAAGAAGCTGCAAGAGAAAATCAAAGGCGTCTCAACAAAAATTTGAGAAACCTAGCTGAAAGAAATGAAGCCATTGAAAAATGAGTCAGTGAACAACTTCCTGATGGAAGTATTGAGGAAGAAAGCAACATAGGGAGATCAGAAGTGGATTATGCTGATTCAGAAGAAGACACCAATGATGAACATGAAAGTGTCTAGTTTGTGAGTACAAGGAAGTAAAAATCCTCATCTGCACAACAGTCAAAGATTTGAGCTGAAATTGACATGCAGAATATCATTGGTGATTAGTTAGCTCTAGCTTAGACAAGGAGAATGAAATCACTGCAGAAAACATCTTTTATATCTCAGGTTGAGCCGAAATTCTTTGCTGATGCAACTGAAGATGAAAACTGGGATCATACCATGGATGAAGAGATAGATCAGACTTGAGAAGAATCAGATGTGGGAGATTGTTTTGAGGGTAGATGATAAAAATGTCATCAAGAAAAAATGGGTCTATCAAGACAAGATGAATGAATATGGAATGATGATTCGGAACAAAGCACGACTAATGTGCAAAGGAGACTCCCAGATAAAGAGTAATCAAAGGATGATGAGGATGGCAAGGCAGTTAATATCACAGAATACAGGAAAATCATTGGAAGTCTGTTGTACTTAACCGCAACAAGGCCTGATATTGTTTTCGCCACATTCCAAGCAGCGAGATATCAGAGTAATCCCAAGGAAATTCACATGCTCGCAGTGAAAAGAATACTTCGGTATATCAAGGGCACGGTGGACTTCGGCTTGACATACAACGACAAATCTCAGACAGAGTTATTGGGATATACTGATGCAGACTGGGCTGGTTCAACAGATGATAGAAAATCAATGTCAGGTGGTGCATTCTATCTTGGTGGATTGTGTATTTCTTGGCTAAGCAAGAAACAAGATTGCATTTCATTGAGCACCGCAGAAGCTGAGTATATTGCAGCCACTCAAGCATGCACACAATTATTGTGGATGAAGCAGCAGCTTGATGATATGGGAGTTGAAGTGAAGTCTCCGATCGGAATCCAGTGTGACAACTCAAGTGCTATAAATCTTAGCAAAAATCCCGTTCATCATTCAAGGACAAAGAACATTGAGATTAAGTATCATTTTATCAAGGAGAAGGTTGAGCAGGGAATCGTGAAGTTGGAGTATGTGCCTACAGAGCTACAGGTTGCAGACATTCTGAAAAAGGCCTTACCCAAGGAAGCTTTTGAGAGGCATCGACTGGCTCTGGGAGTTCAATCGATTCCCCGCACTTGAAATAGTGTGGATGTGGGTACCCCACCACCCCCTCTCCCCGAGGTATGATGTGTTTTCCCTACTGTGCTAATGTGTTCTCTACTATGTTACAGACTACAAAGGCGTGACCTTTGGGTTCGTTGAAAAAGGGGGAGAAAAGTGTTTGATAATGGGGGAGAAAATAGTGGTTGTTCAAGGGGGAGACAGTGCGAAGATTTGATAAATCATTTTTGATACGGGGAGAAGCTGACAGGTGGAGCAGCCAGAAAGGGGGAGCAATGAGAAAGGGGGAGTGTATTAAATCTGAAGATGCTAGAAGTGATCGATCAAATCATAGAAATCACGACAGCTGAGGATCGTGATAAAAGCAGAACAGTGGTGTTGGAATGGTGAGAGACGGTGTCCAGCTATCAACAATTGGTATCAACTTAAGAATTCACCAATTGGTATCAGTGTGGTTCAACAACTGGTTTTTATTTTAAGAATTGGTATCAGGGTGGAATCGACAATTGGGGTCTGACATGAAGTGATTCATTGATGAACTTTTCATACTACTCTTGTTTCTCACGCCGAGCATTGCTCATGTGGGCTTAGAGTACGTGTTAAGTGAATCCTTGAACTCTATCAGAATCGCAAGAGGCGAATGGTGGTAGCGGCTGGAATAAGACTCAGTGAGGTATCAAAGTGCAGAAGAGCATTCTGAGCAGAGTTGTGAAGAGTTGTCAACAAACCCAAAGGGGAAGATTGTTGGGCAAAAATCCCTCAAGGTAACATTGCAGTATTTTTGGGTTGATTGTGTTTGTTGACAAAGCAGGTTTCCTTGGAGAATTGTCGAGTTCCCGAGAAGTTGTTGACATTATATGTTGACAAAGAACTATGACAAAGAAAAGGACGATCTGGAGGCGGTACAAAAGAGCAGTACAAGGTGGCGCCGTTTCCCAGTGTTTGCCAAATTTATGGGCCTGAAAATCGCCAATGGAAAATGGAGTGATATGTTGTTGGCAAAGGTTGAGGAGAGAGAAATGAAGGAGGTGCGCGGAAACATTAAGCGTGGCGCGCAAAATTAGCGGGTTGCGCGAAATCATGAAGTATGGCGCGCAAAATAGCGGGTTGCGCGAAATTGTATTTCGCGCAAAAGATGTTTCAAGGCCGAAAGCTTGAAAATCAGTAAAGGCATGAGGCGCGCGAAATTTTGGAGGCGTGCGCGAAAAATTGAAGTGGCGCGTGAAATAGCGGATGAAGTATTTCGCGCAAAAGATGTTTCGAGGTCCGAAGCTCGGAAAATGGAAAAGGCATGAGGTGTGCGAAATTATGGAGCAGTGCGCGGAAAATGGTTGTGCGCGGAAGATTTGTATTTCGCGATCAAAGCAGATTACGCGCTCAAGGAGGGTTTTTCGCGCGGGGTCGATTTTGCCTATAAATATGAAGTGACCCTCCTCCATTCAGTAGAGCTCAAGACATAGAAAATACCCGAGCTCTGGTGCGCGAAATTGAAGTTAGAAAGGGTGTTGCGCGTAAACTTAAAGTTTGCGCGTAAAGTCAGCTGTTGCGCGAAAAGCAAAGGCTGCGCAGAAAGTTGGTGATTGGCGCGTAAAAGGAAGATTGCGCGAAAAGTGGATTTTGCGCAAAAGTAGTGAATTGCGCGTAAGGCAGTTTCTAGACTGCGCGTAATATTTGGAGGTTGCGCGAAAAAGGAATTTCGCGCAAATCATAGAAATTGCGCGCAAGACACCGTAAGGGTTGCGTGTAAAAATTGAGGTTGCCCGGTACATCCGGTGCAAAGTGAGATTCATCTGCGGGTGAAAGTTGGACTTTAACAGAGCATCTACATACAGAGGAAGATGCATTCCTTCATGAAACTGAAGAGACCTACAAGTCTATAAACTGTGAGTGAATCCCTTCCAAGAGCAGTGAGCTTAGGAAGAGGAAGAAGGTGATCCTCTCCTCCGGCAGTGAGCCAGAGAGAGAGAAATAGGGAGTGACCCTTGGGAAAGCAGTGACCTGACCCTAAACCTTGTAAAGAAAGTGAGCCTGGGCATAGAAGTGATCTAGCCCGAACATTGTAATCCACAGCTAGTGAAGTCTAGTGGAATTTGGTACGAACCGGCAACTTGTCGGCGTATGCTCCTTGGACGTAGCCCTTAGCGGTGAACCAAGTAAAAATCTCTGTGTCTGCCTGCTTACTTTCCTGCATTGCATTCAAAGCATCATCATCAGGTAAAGGAGACAAGTGATCATAGTAACCACACAAGTTCAAACAAAGTGACCCTTGTAACAAAGAGGTCAAGATCCAGTGGGGCAGGAAGAACTTGAAAAAGAATATCCATACCCTGATTCACCCCCCCCCCCTCTCAGGGTATATAGGCCCCTATTGGCCCTAACATATTGTTATGTTGGGATATGTTCTCATATATCCTTATTGATGTAAATTTTATGTCTAAGTGATGAGATACGATTTTTATCTCTCATCAACTCATTTTGATGGGACGCCGTTAGGCTGTCAAGGGAACTTCTTAACCCAATTTCGATTTCTTTGGGTTTAACATGTATTTATTGAATATGTCATCCGTTGAATATGTGTGAATGACCTTTTATTGTTTTTCACTTAATACCCACTTTTATTGGGTGTATTTATATTTGTCACACATAATTTTGAGATTGAATTATCCTTAATTTAAGGATACCTTCTTTATAAGGGAATTCATCACATTTGACATTTCTATTGAGACTTCATTGTTGTTATGCACCAATTCACTCTTATATGGTGTATATACTGTCCTTTGTAATATTATATCATGAATCCATTTATTCTCATGATATTATAAAGTTCTGATTAAATGTTTTTCCTCAATTATTGTATTCAAGTGTCTCTAATTTTGGTAAAAACCCTTTAACCAAAATATCGCTTTAAATGTTTTAATGATTTGTTCTTATTAATGTCCATGTTTTCAAAATGGTTTTATTGATTTATATGGATATTAATGGTTTAAAATGTTAAAATCTTCAAGGTGGTATGGGACACTTTGATTAAAAAATCTCTATATTAAATGTTTTAAATGGTTTTGGAAATGGTTTCTTTTTGAATGGATTCATTATTTCAATATACTAAAATTTTATATTGTGATTGAAATGTTGAAATGTTATGTTTCCTTTATGCATGTTTTATGTGATATGATTATGTTATGGTTCTTGGCCATTGTTATGAAGACGGGTGGTTCCGTGATAAACTAAGGGCGGGTGAGCCCGATATAGCTCTCCAATGCATTGGGTAACGCGAAGGAGTGAAACGTTAAGGTTTCTCCGAAGAGATTTAGGGAATATACTGTGATGGGTATTCCAAATGTAACCAAGAGGGTTACTCCCTACGTAAGAAAGTTATGAATGCCTCAAGTTACCTTTATGTCTTATGATTTCTATGATTTATTCATGGTTTGATGAGGTATGTTAAAGTGCCTATGTTTTATGGGTAAAGTATGATTTCATTTTTATGTATATATGAACTCATGTTTCCTTTCCATATTTTTATAACCCTTACTGAGATTTTTATGCTCATTCCAAGTTTTTGAAATGTTTTACACAGGTCAAGGGAAAGTTACATGATGTGATGATAGTGTCAAGGATGTTTCAAGAAAGAATCCATGTTTTATTTTCAATATGTTTCCGTTGATGGGAAGAATGAATACTGTCTTTTATTTAACCACTTTGTTTAAATGTGGAATGTAATGAAAGTTTCATGATCTAATTCTCTAAAACTCTAAACCTTAAAAGATCCTCAATGTTTAATCTTGTAATAACTCAAGATTAAGTAAGGTTTAAGGCTGGGGCCTTATAGTTGGTATCAAAGGTCGGTTTAGATAACTTTAGAGGTTAGGGTATTTTATAAGCATAAGTGACATTACCATAATGGTTAAGATTTCAGAAAGAGTCCTAGTTTTAGATAAAGTGAATGAGTAAGTATATCTTAGTGTTTATCTTCCTCATTATTACATGATGGTTTTGTTGATATACTCACACTGACCTTTTTGGTTTTAGTAAATGGCTGGATCTAGCAGGCACCAAAGTAACAGTGGATGTGAAGGAAATTGTGAAAGTTTTTTGAGCAAGCAACTGAATGATATGGGAGCTACAATGAGAAATCTTGTGGTTATCCTCAACCAACTATCTGAATTCATGATTGACCACCTAAACCTTGGTGATTTCTCTAAGGCATCATATATGCGAGAAACAAATCCCTACGGAAGTACAGGTAATAATCATAAAGGTAAGTGTGTTCAAAAACCTATGTGTCAAAGATGTGGAAAGAAACACCTAGGAAAATGTTTCAAAGGGACAGAAATATGCTATAGATGTGGAAATGAGGGTCATAAAGCAAGAACCTTCCATGGAAAAAGGAAGCATCCAGTTGACTCGAGGAAAGGGAAAGAAGTTCTTTCCGAGGGATCAATTGAATGTTTTAAATATGGTGTGCATGGTCATTATGCAAACACATGTCCTATGAATAAGTTTCGTGAATGGGATCACCAAGAACGTACAAATGTTCGTTTACTAATACCTAATTCCATTCTGATTGAGGATGAAGAAACTGACAATGACCAATCAAAGGTATGTATTATTTCATGACTATTGTTTTTCTATTTTGGAATCTTAGGATATGATTCATGATTTTGTTTTTTGGAAATAGGTATTTAGGAATAAGTTGGAAAGGAATGGTTAATGGATCATGAAGAATGTTGAATGAGTAAGATGTCAACATATAAGGGCTTCAAGAGTTATGGTGAAATTCTTAAGAGTATTAAGTCTCTTTTGATGATGGGGTTACATTAGAAGACTTTTTATATTATGTGTAACCCTGATGTTTAATATATTCAATTTTATTCAAGGAATAGTTATCTCTTCTTTTGTGGACATAGTTATAAAGAACCATTTGGGTTTATATGATCCTTACTTTTGAGGTAATTATGGGTTACTATATGTTATGATTGAAGTGAAAGGCATGAGATAAAATTGAGGTTAAATTATGTTATGGTTATTTTTGATGATTTTATCTCTTTTTGGGAAATGATTTAAGAATTATATAGTTTTGGAAAAAGGACAACACGCAGACCGTGTGACAACACGTCGCGTCGAACAAAGCTGCGGGAATCGAACCCACAATCAAAGTGCAACTGGTATTTATCGCCTACCACTGGACTACGTGAAGTCCCTG
The DNA here is from genome assembly GCA_963277665.1 of Viscum album. NCBI lineage: Eukaryota > Viridiplantae > Streptophyta > Magnoliopsida > Santalales > Viscaceae > Viscum > Viscum album. Next base: position 31,090,406 of record OY728142.1, on the reverse strand, counting down.
GTTAGTTTGACTGATTCTTTTTAGTTAGATGATTTTATTAATTAAGAGTAAGTTGATTCTGGGTTATCTATGGAAATTTATTAACCTATCATGGAGGATATGTGATTAGGTTAATTACTTTTCAATACGAGACATTAAGAGCAACTGATGTTGTTTGGAGATAAATGTTATGATTTAGCTTGGAAGACTATGTGACTAAATCCTTCAAATATTTGGGTTTCAATATTAGTTTGGTTTAATTTGAAGAATTTTTATGGACAAATTGACTATAGAATGGTCCTCGTTGAACTTTCGGTTTTGTTGGACAAATTTTGGAGATTAAGAATAGATTTTCTTTTTATAAAGGGTTATCCTTTTCTGGATTATCTGATCTTGTACTAACCTTTTTGGTTTTGGTTTTGGATAAAGTCTAAAGACATGGGAAGTATATAGTTCTCTTTTGTGGATTAGGTGACTCTTTAGAAGTTGATTATAGTACTCTTAATGCGAACAAGTCTCCCTAAATACTCGTCTTTTCGAAAAAATATGAGTTTGATTAAGGAATCTAGTAAAAGTTGAAAGTCAACATGATAAGTGATTATGTTTCCTTATGAATAAATTCCTCAATAAAAAAGTAACTTAAAACAAAAATGTTGTCTATTAAATTTTCCAACTGGGGAATCGAATACCGTTTAACCCATCACAAGTTTGTAATTTTCTTATGGTTAACTTTCTCCTAGACATGTTTACTATTACTCTCTCTCAAGAACATGACCCTTTGCTTTTTCTTCCATGTCCATATTTTTCATACTTGGAATCCTAGTATGGGTTAACTCGGGTGACATTTGTACTTATCTTTCATTATTTTAAAGTGATTGTTTTACCGACTCTTGTTCCGATGTGGGACTTTCAAGGATGTTTCCAAGCTCAATTTTAAAAATTGCGAGGACGCAATTACCAAAAGGGGGGAAGGATGTAACACCCCAGGTAAATAAAGAATATTACATCTTTATATTTATCCATATTTGTGAATCAAATATTAATATTACTTTAAAGGGGACTCCATGCTCGATGGCATACCCAACACGTAACAACAAGTTTCTTGGGAATCTTACGTTGCACTCTAATAATAAAATATTATTATTTTAAATGGTAGTTAACATGTAGCCGTTGTATTGGTGGGAATGTATATAAATAACTAAAATATGATGATATATGTTTTTAAATGTTTTTACATTTATCCAATAAAAGATAAAGGCTTAAAATACGGAAAGAATTCAATTTTAGGCGTATATGCCCTAGTTTTCACTAAAGGTTCACTTATCGCCTTTTGATGGCGAACCGTCATTAAATATAGTTTTGTTCACTCTTATACATTCTATTGGACCAAATAAAACTCTTCTTAAGAATCGGGACATCAAAATTTACTTTGTGTAAATTTTTGGTATCTTTCCGATAAAGTTCATTTTTTTAATGAATAGTGTAAAATGTTGTATTTTAATTCAAAACCTCTTTTTAATCTAATTTATTTATATGATTAGATTATCTTTTGAATTGGTTTTAAAGTGAAATTATAATATATTTTTACCATTAAATCCAATAGTGGTTGTTGGAATTAATTTCACTTTGAAATCAGACTTAAACTAGTGTCAATCTTTTGATACTTATTGTTTCATAAAAACACGCTATTTTGCTTTGATAGCGGGAATTAATTATTAAATTAATTAATGTGACTTATATGTTTTGAATTTTGTAAAATATACTTCATTTTTGAATTCGGAATATCAAATATAGCTTAGGGTGAATTTTTGGGATTTTTCTGAAAAACTTCAATTTTTGATGAATAGTGAAACCACTAAGTGGTACTTATAAAAACTGATTTTTTCCTTTTAAATGAAATTTTTCCATCTTTGTGTTTTAAATTTCAAAAATCCAACATACATGGTTTTCATTAAGAAGTAAAATGTGGTTCAATGGGATAAAAATAATTTTTTGGTGAATAGTAACTTATTAAGTTTTTAATCGCGATTAGAGGTAATTAGTGTAGTTTAAGGTAAAAATAATGTTTTAATAATATGAAATGAACTTGAAACATGTCCTAACCTCATTGGATGTGTCATGGACGACTAAGACAAGCCATGGGTCAACTTGGGGACCCCATGGAGCCACTTTGGTTGGGAAATGACATAAATAACTTTTTATTTAATGTAAAAGTAAAAATGACACAAACATGATATGTTTTACTAAAACAATTTTTAAGTGGGGTTATACAAGTCAGATTTTTTTATTATAAATAGTAATTGGAAAGCTAAAAATATTTCCTATATCATAGTAATTTTTTTATAATTTTTAGACATTAAATAAATTAAATTATTTATGACATCATAATGATGCAGTGATGACATCATTATCTGACGATTTAAATAAAATGAGAAGATAATGTAAACTCTATGAGATAAACATGTCCAAAACTTATTGGATGGGTGGATTTAGAACTATTATCACCTTATCCACGAATAATATCAATGTGGGACCATTTAAAACCGAAACACATTTTCAAATAAAGTAATATTTCTTACTTTCCAAAAGTGCCCCTCCTCTCCTCTTATAAAAGGCCCCCAACTCTACCTCATTTCACACACTCCTCAAGCCTTTGGCTCGGCCATCCCCTACCCATTTACTCTCCCCACATACCTCTCCTCATCCTAGAGGATTCTCTTTGGGCATAATCCTTTCAAAGGAAGCCTTTAGGCTCAAATCAAAAGGAGTTACACATTTAAAGTTAATTCATTCTCTCATGTTCATTTGTTTTATTTTGCTTCTCCAAACCCCTAAACTCTTTTTATTTATTTCTTTTGTAACAACTCCAGTATCTTCAATATACTAGGATGTTGTTATAAGAATTATTCAAGCTACACTTACACACACCTACATCTAATGGTTAAAGAACATACGGTTTCCGTGGATGGTGAATTTATGCCTCCCGAAACGATGATTGTTCAACATTCCTTTAACACCTTCAAAGGTGTCCATTAAGATGTCACTATATTTATATATGATATATAATATGTTTATGTTTTCCTTAGACTTATTTTTTTTTCATTTTGGGCCTACCTTTATGGTTTCCATTATGGGTAAACGCGATATCTTCATTTAAGGAAGTGCGGACTACCGCCCCCTCAAAGTGATTTGATTCGTTAAATACCATATGTGGGACGTATAAAGGATGGAGCTATGATATTATATATGATATTATACTGGAATTATAATATACCTTTATATAATTATGATTCCATTCTATAAAATACGAAATAGAAATGAAAGTAGCGTTCATGCGTACGTACGGCTTACCATCTCCATGAACGGTGCATTTCATTTTTTACCTCTAAATGATTATGTAATATTATAAATTCATGAATTTACTGGATATATATGACATATATGATATCTACATCAGGAATACCATTCTGGATATAATGGATACATGAACAACGTGTAATTATAAAGGGATTATTTTTAACTCAAGTACCAATGATCGTTAAAACGACCGTTATTAACTTAAATAATTACATAGTGTTCATGACATGGAAATAATTGATATAAAAGGAATAATGAACTTGAAAAAGGTTCTTAAACAAGTATAAATTAACTCAAGTTTATTATTCAGGATGTTAAAGAACGATCGAGTCAAGTCAGACCCGAGGTAAGGGATCCTACACCTCTCTTTCTTTTTAAGTACACTCTTTTATGTCATTCCTTTTAAGCTCATCTTTCTTATGATTGGGATGTTATTTTATATTAATCCTACTGTAATTATTATGTTCATGTTATGAGAGACCCTATTTCCTCTCATCAATCCATTTTGGAAGTTTTATGTGGCGCCGTTAGGCTGCCGAGTTTTCGTAAGGGATTTTTTCATCTCACTTTTATTCTCGTGAGATTTATGCTACATTTGACACAATTTCCTTTGAGTGGTGTATGTACTGCCCATTATTTTACTCATTGTGTAATATAATTTATTTTATGAGTATTTACATCAATTTTTTATTGTCCTTCTTTCATGGGGAGTATGTTTTGAAAGATACCCAAGTCATTAAGGGAACCTTTCACCCTCCTCTTTTTTTAAAAGACTTCTTTCGTTGGGTCTTTTAATTTACATATTTTTATGTTGGGATATGTTCTCATATATCCTTATTGATGTCAATTTTATGTCTAAGTTATGAGATACGCTTTTTATCTCTCATCAACTCATTTTGATGGGATGCCGTTAGGCTGTCAAGGGAACTTTTAACCCAATTTCGATTTCTTTGGGTTCAACATGTAGTTATTGAATATGTCATCCGTTGAATATGTGTGAATGACATTTTATTGTTTTTCACTTAATACCCACTTTTATTGGGTGTATTTATATTTGTCACACATAATTTTGAGATTGAATTATCCTTAATTTAAGGATGCCTTCTTTATAAGGGAATTCATCACATTTGACATTTCTATTGAGACTTCATTGTTGTTATGCACCAATTCACTCTTATATGGTGTATATACTGTCCTTTGGAATATTATATCATGAATCCATTTATTCTCATGATATTATAAAGTTCTGATTAAATGTTTTTCCTCAATTATTGTATTCAAGTGTCTCTAATTTTGGTAAAAACCCTTTAACCAAAATATCACTTTAAATGTTTTAATGATTTGTTCTTATTAATGTACATGTTTTCAAAATGGTTTTAATGATTTATATGGATATTAATGGTTTAAAATGTTAAAATCTTCAAGGTGGTATGGGACACTTTGATTAAAAAATCTCTATATTAAATGTTTTAAATGGTTTTGGAAATGGTTTCTTTTTGAATGGATTCATTATTTCAATATACTAAAATTTTATATTGTGATTGAAATGTGGAAATGTTATGTTTCCTTTATGCATGTTTTATGTGATATGATTATGTTATGGTTCTTGGGCATTGTTATGAAGACGGGTGGTTCCGTGATAAACTAAGGGCGGGTGAGCCCGATATAGCTCTCCAATGCATTGGGTAATGCGAAGGAGTGAAACGTTAAGGTTTCTCCGAAGAGATTTAGGGAATATACTGTGATGGGTATTCCAAACGTAACCAAGAGGGTTACTCCCTATGTAAGAAAGTTATGAATGCCTCAAGTTACCTTTATGTCTTATGATTTCTATGATTTATTCATGGTTTGATGAGGTATGTTAAAGTGCCTATGTTTTATGGGTAAAGTATGATTTCATTTTTATGTATATATGAACTCATGTTTCCTTTCCATATTTTTATAACCCTTACTGAGATTTTTATGCTCATTCAAAGTTTTTGAAATGTTTTACACAGGTCAAGGGAAAGGTACATGATGTGATGATAGTGTCAAGGATGTGTCAAGAAAGAATCCATGTTTTATTTTCAATATGTTTCCGTTGATGGGAAGAATGAATACTGTCTTTTATGTAACCACTTTGTTTAAATGTGGAATGTAATGAAAGTTTCATGATCTAATTCTCTAAAACTCTAAACCTTAAAAGATCCTCAATGTGTAATCTTGTAATAACTCAAGATTAAGTAAGGTTTAAGGTTGGGGCCTTATAGTGCATGTGAGGGGTCTAGTATGTACTTATTTGATAGGGATACATGGAATACATAATGTAGTTGATATAGGTTATTTGGGAGTGATATTTGAAAGTTCATCACTCTAATGTGATCAAGGATCTCAAAGTAACTGATGTATCTTGGACTAATCTTTCCATTCTTCACAAATATCATGACTTTATTCCATGGAGATATATTGAGGAATATCATGCCTCCAACATCAAACTCTGGGTATCATCGATGATTGTCATCATTTCTCTACTGTCAACTCTGGGAATCCTTGATGTGCTAATGAATATTTTTGGCCTTTTCTACCATTTTCTCAACCATTTAGAGACCTAGTTGTTTATGTTTTCCAATTTCATCCTAGCATGTAGGTGTTCTGTACATCTTCCCATAAAGGGCCTCATAGGGATAAATTTGGATGTGTGAGTGGAAACTATTATGTTATGAGAACTATACTATAGTAAAATGTTGATCACATCCTCCTTTTAAGTTTATTGAGTATGCTCTCAACATGTCCTTGAGTGTCTCGGTAGTCCGCTCAAATTGTTCATCAGTTCGAGTGTGATAAGTAGTGCTAAAGTTCAAATCGGTATTTAGATCATGTTGGAGACTCTTCCAAAACTTGGAGGTAAATCTTGGATCTCGATCAGATACAATTGATAGTAGTGTTTCATGCTGCATCACCACTAATCTAATGTATATCCTTGCAAGTTGATCGATTGAGAAGCCCTCTCTAATTACAATCAAGTGATAAGTCTTTATGAGAAGATCCACAAAAACCCATATATCGTTATTTTCTCTTGATATCTTCAAAATACCAGTGAAAATTTACATGGGGATGTTTTCCAATTTCTAGGTAGGTATGGGTAATGGTTGTGTCATCCCATTGGATTTTTTTTCTTTCTGCATTCACTTTATGACACACAAGACATCTTGATGTATATTCCACAATCTCCTTATTCATATTGTCCCAAAAATAGTTCCCTCAGAGATCTTGATACATATTTTTTCTTTATGTATAGATAGAGAAGGTAGAGCTATGTGAATCATCCAACATATCCTTCTTTAACTCGAGATTTGATGGTATACATAGTCTTGACCCAAATCTTACAACTCATTCTTTATTAACATTGAACTTCAAGGATTTCCATTTTCTTATAACTTATAATTTCTTATAAATTCTCCCATCATCTCTTTGAGCATCCTTTATCTTATCTATAAGGGATGGTTAATAAATCATATGTGAAAGGATTGATGATGTTCTTTACTTTAGGATTCCCATGTCCATTCTTTTCAAGTATAAGAAAATTGGAACCTTATCAATTCTCATCAATGATAAAATTGTTGGATTCTTTCTACTTAGAGCATATTCCACTTTATTCTCTTTCCTAGAATGGTAGTGGATTGAGCAGTCATAGTCCTTGGTCAGCTCTAACCATCTTCATCGGTGCATATTCAGCTCTTTTGTGTGTATATATACTTGAGGCTCTTATAATGTGTGCATATTTCACACCTCTCCCCAAAGAGATAATGACACCATATTTTCAATGTAAATATTACTACTACCAACTACAGATCATGTGTTGGGTAGTCCTATTCATGAACTTTAAATTTCCTTGAATCATAGGCTATCACTTTTTTATTTTTCATTAACACACATCCCAATCCATTCTTTGATACATCACTAAATACCATGAAAATTTCTCCACTCATGGGTAGTGTGAGTACTGGTGTAGTGATAACCTCTTTTTCAACTCCTTTAATCTCTTTTCACATTAATAATTCCAAAAAAAACTTGACACCCTTATGAGTTATCTTGGTTATATGATTTGACAATCATGATAAATTTCACACAAATTGATGATAATACCTAACTAATCCAAGGAAACTACAGATATCTATCACAGATTTTGGCCTCAAACATCCTTTTATCACTTATATATTTTAAGGGTCCATATATATTTCATTTCTTGTGATAATATTCCCCAATAATGAGACTTACTTCAACTAGAACTCACATTTGTTTTACTTTTCATAAAGCTTCTCCTTTTGTAAGGTTTTTAGCACAATGATCAGATGCTCCTCATTCTCCTCCTTTATTTTAGAGTATATTAGAATATAATCTATAAATACTATCATAAATTTATCAACGTAATCTCTAAAGAATCTATTCATCAATTCCATGAATATTTATAGAGCATTAGTGAGTTCAAATTAAATTACTATGAACTCATAGTGCATGTACCTTGTTCAGAAAGCAGTCTTGGGGGTATCCTCCTTCTTCAACTTTACTTGATAATATCACAACTAAAGATCCACCTTGGATATTTATTGTGATCCACATAGATTATCAAATAAGTAATAAATTTTTGGCATAGGATATTTATTCTTTATCTTTATCTTTTTGACCTCAAGGTACTCAATGCAAAGGCGCATTGACCCATCCTTCTTCTTGATGAAAAGGACCGGTTCAATCCAATGTGAAGAACTTGGTCATATGAACCCTTTATCCATATTCTCATGTATTTGTTTCTTCATATAATCAAGTTACATAAGATCTATTCTATATAGATTCTTGGATAATGGAAATGCCTCAGGTATAAGATCTATTGAAAATTAAACCTCCATGCTAGGAGGAAGACCAAGAAATTCTTCGAGAAACACTTTAATTTATTCTATCACAGTGGGAATGTATTCAAGGATGATCCTTTACTTAGACTTAATAATTTAATATAGATATTCTTTCTTATAGGGAAATAATATCCATTCTTGAGATGTTGTTTCTAAAGAAGATTCATCCTCATCCTTGCACTTGTATAGAATTGGGGGATGATTCGCGATACGAAGATGGATTACCTTCTTGCAGAAATTTATGTTGTATTTATATAAGGAAAGACAATCAATTCCTAAAATTTCATGAAATTCCACTAAAGATATTATCATAAGGTTTGTTTTAAATTTCATCCCACAAATTTTTATATAGGATGAGTTATATAATTGGGATTCTATAATTTCCCCATTTTCTATTTTCACTCACAGCTCTACTTCCATGATTTTTTGTGGTGTTTAAATAGTTCTATTAAACTTGAGTGATATAAGGGAATGTGTAAAACTAGAATAAAAAAGTACATTCACTATTATTTAATTAATAACTAGCATATCTATCACCACTTTTTTGTCGAGATCCACCTAAGCAGTTGTGATGGAAAAAGATCAACCTTGCTACCTTGGAGGTTATTGGTTGTCTCTGAAAACCTTTATCTTAGTGAATTATTTGGAAAAGTTCTCTTATTACTTGTAGTTTAAATAATGAACAATGCACTAAGGTTTTACTGGATCATTCCTTTCCTCCATCACATTAGTGGGATTCTTCCATAAGAAATTTCTATCTAGGTGTTCTTCCTTCCCATACCTAAACAATTTCTTCATCCCCCTTAGGAATTTTCAAGGTGCTTCATTCCTCACTTTTGAAAAGTGGGTTATTGAAATTTCTTATCACCATTAGATTTATCCAATATATTTCTAGAATTAAAATCCAATTATCAATTCTTATCTCTATAATACCCTTGGGGTTATTATATCTTCATTTCAACTTTGAGGCAACATTGGAAAAAAATTTCATAGCTATCAAATTCCCAAATTGTCAGGGATTTTCATAGACTAGGTTTTATCCTACTAAAGAAGTGGTCAACCTTGCATTCAGGGGTAATAAAAAAGTTGGAGGAATATCATACAAGTATTGTGAATTTTTTCCCATGCTCCCAAATAGATTCATCGTCTTTTTTCATGAGTGAAAGGAAATACCTTTCCATTTTAAGTTGGAGAGTATGAGGAAAATATTTATTGAAAAACATTTTCTTAAATTCCTTTCACCCTATCATTTTGATATCTTCATCAAGCTTCGTATTCTTGATCAATTTCCACCACTAATAAGTTTCTCCCTCCATATGATAAATAGCTAGTATAACCTTCTCTTGTTTGGAACATTGAAGGATGGAGAATATATTATCAATAGAGCTGATCCATTTTTCCACGATTAAGGGATCAGATGATCAATTGAAAGTTGGAGGCCTTTGTCGCATAATGGTATTAATCATATCTTTTTCTTTCTTAGGGGGATTTGGGTGGTTCTATTGATCTAGGTTTCTATTCATAACTAAATTTAGCTAAGAGAGTATTTTCATAAAGGTTTCTATTCTTTCTACCATCAAATTGGGCATCTCATTTGGTTATTCATCACATTTCCCTTCACATTAGTTTTTTACCGGATTCCTCATATTTTTGGCCATTTCCTAGAATAAAGGGAAAATTAGGCAAGACTATTTTAAAAATATTAAACACATAAACAGGAATCCAATGACATTAAAAGGATAATTTATAAATTAAATTTATTTCTTAACTTGTGAATTTCTATGCTTCAATATATTTTATCCATGTTCTATTTCCTAACATATATTGTTATGGGCACTTTTTCCCTTAATAATGGTTTGTAATGATATTTTGAATTTATCAAAGTATATCACCTGAGAGTTTAAAACTAGGTGCGCATCAAAGGAAATTATGATGCACCTGTTCCTGGACAACTCAAGATCAACATAGAGTTTTCAGGTTTTACCCTTGTGTACATCTATGTCAGAGCCACATCCACTTATAGTATCTAGATAAGGATGTATTTTCTTGATAAACCAATAAATCTATAATTTATCAAAATTTAAGGATGTTTTATTATACTTAGTTTTATACCTATGGATTTTAATAGAGTTTTATAATCTTAATCCCAAAAATAACTAAACTTTTCCTTTTATACCAATTATGAAAACCCTTGTCTTTATTACACATTAATTAATGATTTATTACATAAGTTTACACATGATAAAACATAAAAGATCAATAAGAATAGTGTATTTGTGAAATAGGTACATTACATAACAACTTAAAACATGGAATACATCATCTTTATTGAAAAAATCCTTAACATGCTCTTATTATTCTTTCAAACTTAAAACTACATGGGATAACATGGGGACATATATAAGAAAGGGGAGAGATATAAAGCCTAGTAAGGGAATAAACATGGTATAGCCTGAATAAAGTAATATATTTTAGACAATAGGAATATAAAATGGGGTAAAATGGGGTGATAATTATAAACATGGACAATGAGTCATGATATAACATGATAACATAAAGGCAACATGGGAAATTTGGAAACAACTTAAAACATAGAATCATAAACATAGCTCAAGGATAACTACCAAGACATCATGATGAAAAATTCCCATGATAGTTAAGTTTAACTAAATAATCCCTTTTATTACATATCATGAGACTAAAATATTACCCAATGCATTGGAGCTCTATATAATTTCGGGCACACCCATCACTTTCATTTCATTCACATGCATAAGTGTGACACAAAGATCATACAACAAGGAATCATTTATCATTGTATTTTATTACAAGATCAAGGAGTGTGGAATGAATATATTTAATTCCCCAATAAAAGAATTATGGGTTCATAAATGTGAATACCCTTGATAGGAAATCGATATGGGAATTCACTACACATTTGTTTGGCATGGAAAATCGCGGTGAAATTTTTGTGGAATAACGACATTACTTAAAGATCCATAAAATGGGATTGTGAAAGAAAAGGGGGTATCTAATTGTTTTTAAATAAAATTAATAGTAATAGGGACATGTAAAAACGTATCCCAACATTAGTAATTAGAAATAGAAGTCATAAGATACTGAAGAAGCTTGAATAAAGAGGATATGGAAAGGATCCCTTACCTTGAGAGGGTGATTCCAAATGCTTGTGAGGAACTTATTGAGAGCTTATGGGAACCTAAGGAGGACTATAGAGAGGGTAGAGAAGATTAATTATGTGCTAAAAGGTTTTTTAGGGAAGATAAATGGGATATTTTCTAGGGTTATATAGGAAATAAATGGGGAATTCTTTATCATTTCTCAAACTTAGGTTTTGGAGTCTATATAATAAAATAACCAAAACCAAAAATATTCCCATGGTTTTTTCCCATGGTTTCTAAAAAATATGGGTGGTTTTCGTTATTTTATTAGGAAAATATCTGAAATTATTAAAATAATACCCTTACAGATGTGGAAGTGAGTCATGTTTATAAAGAAATGATTTTAAAACCTTAAAATATATTATAGGTTTTTTGAGGATTCATAAAGACTTTATAAAATTAATCAAATAAAATTAATATTACATTATTTTAAATTAAAAACAAATATTTGGTCATGGATGCCATTTATAGTATTTATTACATCATTTTTGGGTCATCATGATGTCAAAATACACACTATATATTTATACTGTATTTAATTTTTACCCAAAAAAACGATTGTCTTAGAAAATTACGAAAAATACACCTTTGGGTAGTTTCAACATAATGATTCCAAAAATAATATTTATTTTATCCAAATAATTTTAAAAATATTTTAATTTTCACTTTTAAAATAATAACCAATGTTTTTTTATAAATGTTGGGTTTTTTGACAATAATAGTTTTTCAAACCCTTATAAAAATTACATTTGAATTCATAAAAATTATATGATAATTTATATTTAATAAAAATTATTTAATAAAAATATTTTGATAAAATATTATCTATTTAATAAATCTATTAATTCATAAATTCCTTAATTCAATTTTAATATTACCCAAAAATATAATTTTTTTTATTGTATCAAAATAAAAAATAATTTGTAAAGTAACAATAATAAAATGAAAATATATTAATTATTTTATAAAATATAAATATTTATATTATTATGACCTCGGTACATATCCCTTTAATATGCCATAAATTTTTTTAAGAGTAAGGTGTGTGATGGTGAGACTTTCATGGAGTGGTTCGGCATACATGGTTTGGGTTGTGGTCTCGATGAGCTTGAAATTATCATGTAAATGGTTTCTCTCATGCTTAAGTTGTTGGATATCAGCTTATGCTTGGTCAAGGGAAAATCCCAGTGATGTTATATCCCTAAGAATATCTAATAAATGGGATTTGTAGGGTATAATCCTACTGGTTGAGGCCAACACTTCCTTTGTTTGTCTCAATTGGATTTATCAAAACCCTATATTTATTCTAATCATACGATAACTTTTAAAAGGATATATTATCAATGGTAATGATAATTTACAGTATTCAAAATCTAATAATATATAATGAAACCAAAGAAGTGCATGTTTTTTCTATATCTTTAATATATAATAATTCATTTAATTAAATTTTAAGGGGAATTTTATTTAAAAAAATCAGATCATTGCATAGTTCCTATATGTAAACACATTTAATGGTCTCTTTACTTTATTTTATTATCATTGTATAAAATTTTATTATGTACTTTGATGTAAGACAAAAACCATGAAATTTATATTGTGTTGAAGTAGCTTGTGTTGGGTGAGTCATTGGTGGTATGACATTGATTGAATAATCAAGACGTAATTTTTCACTTATGAAAGGAAGTGATATCTCAGGCCGAGTTGATTGGGATGGTAGAATAAGGTTAGTATCTCTAGTAAGGTTAATGAAAAATAATGAAAGAAAGGGTGATGAAACAAAGTATATATCCTACTTTATGATATATCACAAGATAAATATACTAGATTACATGATGTGTATTCATAGGAGGTTGTCATATCTATGACTTTTTCTAATCTCCTTAGGGGTATTGATGGGTTTCTATACTTCCCTCCTATTCTATGAATAGCATTCATTGCTGATGAGATAAATTCCTAGGGGTCATGCACTTAGAGTATTCAAAATTATTTCCTATTCTAATGAATATGAGTATATGACATATTGGACGCCACCATGGGGTTTGGGAGATGTTTGAGTTTGAATGATCTCCAAGAAATAAATAAATTCATATTATTCAAGTTTAGAATAATTGGTATTGAATTTATTTATTAAAATTATTCACAATATATTAAGTGAATACATGGGAAAATATTTAACAAATAAATATTATTTTAATATTCAAGTTTCATTTAATATTCATAGGAATGATGACTCAATTTAAAAAGATCACTTTTATAATGTAATATATATTTATTATATTATAAGTAAGTGATAAAAATATAAATAAAATTTATAACATAGTGAGTTGGTCATAACATGTCATCCATGGCTTATTTAGTGGTTAATGGATATCTAGGGGTCCGGGAACCATTTCAAGGCATTTTTTACCTTGCTGAATAAGTGATTGAAGGCACTTATTTTTGTTACTATTCACTGCATGGATTTGATAGCCACTCTCTCATCTCTCCCACATCCTAGAGAGAGAAGTAACTGATCTGAACCCTTGATCCAAGTTCTTCTTCACTAATAAATGGATCAGTGTAGCGGTGATTATCGAGATATTAAAATTTTCATTTAATATCCACTATAGAACTTAGATATTGATGATAGACATTCTCCAGCACTTTCAAAGAATGTGTGGATGATCTAGAGGGATATGAATTCAGTTCCTTTGAGCAATGATCATTGGCGATGAGTGGTTGTCGAACATGTATTCAAATTGAATGAGGTGCGATTTGGATTTCATTTTCTAATCTTAATTATTCATGATTAATTAAATTTCACATGATCTATGGATGAAACCGGTATGGGTATATCGGATTTGATGCTTCAACACAAATCCACACCCAAAAATTTTAATATACAATTTCTCATGCTTTTACAAAGCCCTTGAGTATATTTAGTTGGTATCAAAGGGTGATGTGAATTTAATTAAGTTTAATTAAAAATTAATTTTTCGATTATTTAAGAAGAGTGCATCCCCAGAGTTCTGCTGCCACAAATGTCACTTTGATCAAAGATTGGATGACTATTTTATGGTCATCCAAAGATCAAAATTATAATTGTGTGTTTTTAATTTAAATAATGGATGTTTATCAAGTTATTGATATTAAAAAAATTAGAAAAAAAATTAATAATCAAGAAAATATTACCCGGTATGATATTCATGTGAATAGTACCCAGATACTATTCATGTGAATAGTATTATGGTGTGTTTTTCAAGTCTTTGTGTAATAAAAATAAAAAAATATTATTATATATGTGTGTGTTATATTATGTATCAATAATAATATTTAAAATTATAGGTATATATATATAATATATATAGTAATTGGGGTGGGAATTGATTTACTTACTACAACCATTTTCTAAATCCTTGAATTAGGATTTTTAAAATATAAAATAAAAAAAGGGAAGGGGAATTGGGGTGGCAGCTCAACCCATTCATGGAATTTTTTAAACCCTTCTTTTAGGGGTGGGAAATTTGGGGCACCTAAAACACCCTAGAACCACTTTAAAAAAATTATTTGGGTGCCTCACCCCAACCTACCTCCATGGAACATGACTTGGAACCCTAGTCGGGTCGCCCCAACCTGGGGCAGGCCGGATTCAGCTATTCCAAACCCTCCTGATCTAGTTTTTTCCCAATAACTCGTAACCTCTTAGGGGGGGTTCAAAAATATGCAAGAATTCCAGATAAATCAATAAAAATTATCAAATATTTTAAAATATATTTTGAATTCAATTGAATGATTATTAGGACCCTGCGGAAATGTTTGTGAATTAAAAATAAATTAAATTTATTTTAATTCATGAAAAATAAAATCAAGATGAATTCATTGAAAATTTAATTAATATACATGAGTTTAATATATATCAATTGATCATGAATTGTAGACCATTCAATACATGTCTAATATTTTTTTTAATTTATTTAATTATTGCACTGCTTGGTTTGTAAAAAATATTTAATAAATGACGATAAGTGTATCGTATTTTTCATCATTATATGTATAAGGTAATGTGCACCCAGTTAAAAATTACTTATCTGTATTGTATATTCTTAATATCCCATCATCTATATATGGTTATTGTTTTATAATGGATGGGATGATAAGTGATGTAGTTCATGCTAATATTTAGTGACGTACCTAACAAGAGATTGACATATTGGATGGGTGACCATTGAAACTTGAGTCATAAATGTCGTGACTCAAGTAGTTACCCCTAGGACTAGTTTAAAACCCCTGTTTCAGTTAATTTACCCTTTCATTATGTATTCTAAACTTATACAATACTTGGGTTTAGTTTTGGTAGTTTATGGAAGGTTTTGGAGTGTTTTAGAAGTACTTCTGATGGTGCATGGTTTGAGCATGGTTAGTTGAAACCATACACTATCTCTAAGAAATCATGAAAGGTGATGTTGGGATTTATTGGGAAAGTACATTATTGTAGCATGTTTTTTCTAAATGATGAACATTCCAGGGGAAAGAATGAAATTGGAGATAGTGGGAAAATCTTGGTTGGTGTATGATTTGTCAAACCATGTGAGGAGATGTCCTTGAGACAATAGCACCACGTAGTTGTCATATGGTTTTCCAAACCAAGTGGCTTTCTGGGTGATGTCTAGTGGCATGCGCACAGTTGGTGCACGGATTGAAAAACCGTGTGAAGGACATTAAATACTTAAAAAATTATGATTTAACTTGGATTAAGGCCTGAGAACTCTCATTATTCTCCTATTTATCTAGGGTCTCAAACTCCCCTTCTCTTCTAGGCTCTTTTAGTGATTCCCTTTGATCTAAAAGGTGATTTTGACACGATAAAAGTGTGTTAGAGATCTATAATCAACAGTAAGCCCTTTTTCTTCCTTATTCTTCTTAGATATACTCATCTCTTCCCTCTTATAGCCATAGATCTATTCTTTCATAAATATATATGTGTTCAAGGATATGAATCTTGATGAGATATGATTGTATCTATTGAATGGAATGTGTTATGATCCCAGATATAGAATTTCTAGTGTCATTCTTCATTTTCATCACCCGTTGAGAGGTAGGTGACTTCCCTCTCATCTCTTCTTGATATAGAGCTTGAAGTCCTAGTTTTGTTTAGATTTTTTTCTTAGATTTTATTTGAAATCATTATGTGGTTTCTTGAGAAAAACCATTTTATATTTATGCTTTGTAAATATGGGAATATTGGATGGATTTTTGAAAACCTCTTCTCTTAATATTTTAAAATGATGATTTTAAAATTATGGAATTATTTTGATGCAAGAAAGATGTTTGATGAAATTTTTTTTGAGGAGGAGTTTTATAAAAAATGAATTGTCATGGAATTTTTCATAATTGGGATGGATTGTGTTCAAAGTGGGATGGATTATGTTCATGAAGTATTGTCATCAAAGTGGCATGAATCATGGTGTTGAAGTACTATCGTCAATGTGAGGCAGTAAGCTTGAGTTTTTGTGTGTATGGTTGATCTCATATGGGGCGTCGTTAATTCTCTCAGGGGTGTCAAAGTAAAAATTTATATACTCGAACAGCAGTAACTAATTTTAAATTGTAGTAAAGTGGAAATCAAGGTCGAATCATTGAAAATAGGAAGAAATGAATTATAATATTTTTAGAATTTAGATAATAATTTATCTAAATGATTTTTAAAGAGAGGGAGAAGAATATAAAGTAGTTTGGGTTTTCAAGAAAATGAGAAAGTGAGAGAGAGAAGCGAAAGAAAATTGGGATATGATTATCAATGGGAAAGGTGTGTCGGGGTTTTTTAATTTTAGGTTTTAGGTAAAATTTGATATAGAAATTAAAATAATTGTTCAAGTTTGATGTCAAATTCAAGTTGAGGAGAATCTAATGGCCATGGCATCCCCTCCTTAGTATAAAAATACCCTATTTATTTTGGTTTGATAATTTAGGGTTTTAATTCACTAATTTTATCCTGATACTATATTTAAACCTAATTTCCCTAGTCTATTAAATGATCACGAAATAGTTTAGGCAAATTAGTTTCCCAATTAAAATAGTTCTTCTTCATATTTATCAATCAACGGTCATCATTAGAAAAAAATAAAGAGATTGGAAATGTAATTCAAAATTACAGAAACCTAGTATATGATGGTAAAAAGAAAATATAATCTAAAATCACATTTCTCCTTGGGTTATATTACCCTATAATAATGTGGGAATTCCCCCTAATTCTAGTAATGTGGGAGTAATAGGAAAGGAGACAGAAAAAAATAATACATAAAGTAGAAGAATAGGCATAGGCTAGAGGAGGACCCTACACAGCATTGATACTCAGACCATGATTTGGTCTTTGGATCAATGTCTGGTAGTAGAAACTTGAGACTCGATTTATAGATCTTCAGGCTGCTCAGGTTTGACTAAATTCTTCAGTAATGTGTCCATAAATGAGTCACAAAGGTGTCTCGGATCTTAAATACCATGAAATATACCAAAATTGGGTTAGGAATGGATATAATATGCTTGTAACATGTCTCATTTCCTAACAAGTTAATTTTTGGATTCTATTAGGAAAAGAAGGATTGATTTCAAGGTGGGTCCAAGGATAGAGGGTTAACAAAAAGATGCCTTAATCATGTAAATAGTGTTTTTGTTCAATCATATATTTGATAAGATGTCAAGCAAGTTTTGGAAAACAACATGCCCACATCTCTCAAAAATATAATATATAAAGAATGGAAATATTGGGCTTAGAAGATATCTTGGGAATGAGACGAAGGGTTGGTAAAACTACTCATGGAAATGAATATGGATAACTAAATCAGTTAATTCAAATATCATAAATTAATTATAGGAAAAATGTTAGAAAAATTTCACTTACAAAAATCATATGATCTCCCTAAATCATGATTTTCAAAATCCAAAACCACGTGTTTGTCTCTACTAATTATTTTTCCATTTTTATCAATCAAATTTATTGATAAAGAAATTTAAAAAATGGGAAAAAATTCATAAATAGTTTATTTCTTCTAGTTCAATTGATTAAAACAAGAATCAAGTGTGGGGTATGAAATTGGTAGTTAAAATTTCAAAAATAAATTAAATCTAGAGAATAAAATTGAAAAATTTATAATTGAAACTCTTAATCCCTTTTTAATAATGATTTAAATTTGGATATGAAGGTTCTACCTGCACCATATTCATGATGTGTATTTTCATTACTGCTTCTTTTCATGATGCCTTCTAGTTTTGGGATGGTCCTAAAAATTTAAAACACACAAGTGAAAGTAAATTTCATTGTCAATGAAATTTCAAAGATTTGGGGAGATTTCAAACACCTAAAAATAAAAAACCTAAAAACACAAGTTTCCTCCTTAAAATAATTTTATTTACCATCATTATCTCAACCTTACCAATTGAATATTGGGTGATTTAGGGTGGGAAGGGGGTTACTCGGTCCATATCTATAAAGTGTTGAAGCTGTGATTCCTCTATGTAGATGGTACCTCTCTTTATTTCTGAAACTATATTCACTCTCCCTTTAGTAAGTACATTCTAAAACTCTATGGGACCAATAAAATAGTTTTTGTACCTTATTAAAAAAATGGAATATCATGTACTTCTCATACCTTTTTTCCTTAGAGTTATTTAGAGACAAAAGTCCCTCCACTATATTCATCTTTTTTCAAAAAATTCTTCCCTTTCTTCAACTATTTTTCTCACTTTTCTTTCATATTTGTAGCAGTTTCTTCATCTCTTATTACATGGATATTAGTTTCCTCAAATTCTAGTAGACTATCCTTTTTCAAATCATCATTTGTTTCATCCAAATTATTTATCACCTAGTGTAATTTAAAATTCACTTCTACTCCACCAAAACGTAAACTCATATCCGCATTTTGAACATAAATTGGTTCCCTTAATGTAGCTAGGAGTGGTATTACCAAGATTATTGGGATCATCTATTCATCAATGTCTATTACAAGAAAATTCACTGGAAATTAGAACTTTTCTACCTTGACAATGACATCTCCAAGAAGTCCTCAATGGTGTATCACTATTGTATCATCTAGTTGGATCCTAACTTGATTCAATTTCATCTCTCTCAATCCTAGACTCTTGAATGTTTAATATGAAAATATATATATTCTTACACCTAAATCACATCAAATACTACCAAACTCATTAGAATCCATATTGATCAGAATAGAAAAACTATCAGGATCACTTTTCTTCTTTGGTAGTCTGCTTGATACCACTATTGAAAATTACCCTATCAGTGGAATGGTGTCTAATTATTTAAGGTATATTTTATTCATCACCAACTCCTTTATAAACTTTTAATAGGTAGGAATGTTTGTGATTGCCTCAAAAAATGGTATGTTGATATGGAGTTTTTTGAACATCTCTAGAAACTTCTCTCTTTTTTCATCAATATTTAACTACCTTATCTGATCTGAAGACGATCGTGGTGGTCAGTATAGTGATGGATCTTCTTCTTTAATTAATTATTATGCTTCTATGTTTTTATTTTTTCTTGTTTTCATAGTTAGTTATTCATCTTATCTTTTAGTTTTTATAGAACCTTCTTGTTTTGTCTTTTCACTTCTTAATGTGATTCCTTTAAGCTATCCATGTCTTAAGATTTTTGCATCACCTGATAGGGATCCTCTTGCACTCTCTTTCAATTGATTAACAATCTTACCTACATGAATATCTAGGTTTATCATTGCAGCTGATTGATATTGTGAGTCATCGCTCAATTCCCATATTGACGTAACTTGATCCTTGGAGTATGATTTCAACTCATTAAGTGTAGCTCCAATGGTTTTCATAAAAGATTCAAGGGTCTCCTCTAGTTAATGGACCTGACTCATTAGTGATGTCCCTTGGTACTGATGTTGAAAACAGTATTATCTTGGGTGAAATCCTTGGCAATGATACTGTTGTTTTGTGGTGTTTGTTGTGGAATCCATACTTATGCATACTTTTTATGATTATAATCTAAATAATTTACATCTTCATAATACAGATCTTGTGGATTTTTGTTGGCTATCATTGTATCAAGTTTTCTTTAACATAGTAGTCATTTTGGTGGAAACCCATCTATTTTTTACAATATGCTCTCTTCATACTTGAATTTCCTCTAGTTTCCATTAAAAATATTGTTTTACATTTTGTCTAAAAACTTGTAACCTTCCTCTGGTGACTTTATCATAAGCGAACCTCCTAAAGTAGCATCAATGATATAATTATTTCCCTACAAAGAACTTTGTAAAAGGTTTGAATTAGTAACCAAATTTTAATGTCATGATGAGGGCATCATATCATTAATATTTTAAACCTTTACCTAGAACTATATAAATAATATTCACTAAATTGATCAAAACTTAAAATACTTACTCATGGATCAATAGATTTTGTGGACGGGAAGAACCTTATCAAGAATTTTCTAACAAGATCCTCCCTTGTGGTTATTGAGTGTAGGGGAAGACCTTGGATCCTCTCTCATTCCTTTTACTTCAATGATAATATAAATAGTCATAGTCTCACAATGGATATTGAAACAATTTTACACTATAATGTGTCACACAGTTCCAAGAAACTCCCAATATTTGATTTGGGGTCTTCATGTGGTAGCCTAAAAAATTGGATTGAATGTGTGAACATTTGGATGACTCTAGGTTTGATCTTGAAGTGTTGCATAATGAAAAGGGTATGATAATATTTGTATTGACCCCCAAGTTTGAGGGTCCACTATATTCGATTAATGATTTCATCCCAGGGTTCCTTTCTTAAATATCATGGTGCACTCCTTGATGTTGATCTTGTCCAGAAATGATGTCATATTATTACAGAATTCCTTACTTTCTCTTTCCTAGAATCCTTTTTATCTCAGGATTGATGGTGGGAAATCCTTCTTTTTTTTTCCTCTCATCGAGTAATCATGTTTAGAATTGGTTCCTGAAACCTCAAATCAAAAAGTCCAAGTGAAAATGAAGAAAATAGAGAAAATAAAAAGAAAAATTCATAAAAGTCTTAAGAATTACTAAACATTGTTCCCTAGAAACAATGATAGTTTTGATCACCCAAGGGGTGTAATTAATTCTTTTGGGGTTTTCAAAGTACAAATTTATATACTCGAACTACACTAACTAATTTTAAATGGTGGTAGAGGGGAAATCAAAGTCGGTCCATTGAGAACGAAAGAAAATACATATAGTGTTTTTAGAATTTATAAAATAATTGATTTGACTAATTTGGAAAAAATAGGGAGAAGAATATAAATAAGTTTGGATTTTAGGAAAATGAGAGAGAGAGAGAGAGGAAAAAGAAAATCGGGTATTGATTATCAATTGAAAAGGCATGTTATGGTTTTTTATTTTTAGTTTTCAGGTGCAATTTTGTATAGAAATTAAAATTATTTTTCAATTTTGGTATTGGAGTTGGGATGAGGAGGATCTAATGGTTAGGATATCCCCTCCTTAGTACAAAATATCCCATTTCCCTTGGTCTAGTAATTTAGGGTTTTAATGCACTAAGTTTATCTTGATTCCATATTTAGACCTAATTTTCATAGACTATTAAATGATCGTGAAATAGTTTAGGACAATTAGTTACACAATTAATATAGTTATTTTTCATATTTATTAATCAATGGATAGGATTAAACAAAAATAAATATATTGGAAATTTAATTACAAATTTTGGCAACCGATTACATGAACGTAGAAAAGATAATATATTCCAAAAAAACTTCTCCTTTTGGCTACATTACCCTAGAATAAGGATATAATTATACCCTCATTCTAGTAATGAGAGAGTAAGAGGGAAGGAGAAATAAAAAAATTCATAAAGAAAATAGGAGATATATACTAGTGGAGGAACCTACACAATGCAGCTACTCATCCCAAGATTTAGTCTCTGGATCGATGTCTGCCAACAGTATCTTGAGCCACTATTTATTGATCTTCAGGGTGCTTGGGTTTGATTAAATTCACCATTAATGCATCCATAAATGAGTCATAAAAGTGTATTGGGTCTTTAAATGTGGTCTTGGTTCATCTTGAGACATACAAAGTGCATCTCCCATTTAAATCCCCATCAAAATGCCGAATTTGGCCCCATCAACACATTTAGATCGTGAATAGTTTTTTTATGCTATAATTTTTCATGGCTCAGCTTCCCACAAGTGATATTATGGCATAAAAATAATTTTGGAAATTTTTAGAGTGTTCCATAGTGTCATTCCTATGTGTCACATTGTGAAACATGTGTGTTATCTCCCAAGTGTGTTTTCTATTCCTATCTTGGTCTTATACCCTATTTCCCCAGTATTTTTCATCATAAAATGAACATTTACAATGTAAAACAAATTTTTCAGCCCTTAAAGCTCTGTTTCATCTTGAATCTTTAGTTTTAACCCCCTGAAAGATTCAATGACCTTCCCTTTTCATGGAAATCCATCTTTTGATGAAATCGTTATTATTTTGGATTCATTTAATCATTTTCAAAAAATTATTATATCCTACCAAATATGAACAACTACATTAAATATTTAGGTGATAATTAATCATTAAATTCATAAAAGTGATGTATTTTAATACTAAAAAGTATGCATGAAATGTACATATCAGTGGTTGTGCCTATGTGGACATAGGGATTAATATGCCCAACAGTAAAGAACGGTTTTATGCTTGTTTATGGTTTACTCACATGGATTTCATTTATGGATTTATATAAACTGTTTAATTGTTTTTAAACTATTTAATATAAAATTTACTAACTAATTCTTATCATAGTGGTGTGTGTTGGGAATACTTTGGGGAATTCCTACTGAGTGATATACTGACCCCCTACTTGGGAACTTTGGTGCATTTGCAGATTTCATCTACCAGGACACGGGAAAGGGAAAGATATCTTATTTCTCTAGTGATACATATTAATACCATGGGCATGACCTATGGTTGGATCTTGGAGATAGATTAGGTTATGCTTGGTATGATACCACATTAGTGTCATTAGGTTATATTGTCTTTTGGTCGTTTTGGTTGTTGTATCTCTTTTTTATTTTCACTCTGATATTGTTGGTTTTTGGTTTTACCTTTGGGTTATACTCTTTGTACTCATGCATCATATAGTTGGTTTGGATGTTTTATTTTATGTAGTCAAGTTTCTTTACTTCTTAGGTAAAATCATCCCTCGATGTTCTCTTATGCCCTTAAAATTTATTTCCAGCCTTTAGTGTCTTGGGGATGTCACTTAATGTTAGTGACACATCATGTCTTCCAAACCCAATGGGAAATAGGTTGGATGTTACAAATGGTATTAGTCTTGGTCATCCCGTCTATTTCTTGGGATTGTAGAAAATAAATAGTAATTTTAGAACTTGAAATGTATAGATTAAAAAGACATAGCGAACCTTTTTATGTTGAACTTCAAGTTACCATAGTGGTTTGGGTACAAAATTGTTCTAAGAAACTTCTAGGCATGTATTTTCATCTCATTGTTGTGGGTTTATCCAATGAGTATTTTATATCATTCATTAGTAATGAGACTCCCCACTATGATTGCATTGTTCATTGTGTGTTTGATTGTTTATAGAAATGGTTAAAATTAATCCAAATGGTTGTATTGGGAAATGAATGGTTGTGATACTTGTTACATAAAATGATTTGGAATTTTCTAATCCTTCATTTTCTATAGATGGATGACTTTTGGTGTGTTGGTCAGGTTATATAAATGGTTTTGAGTTGACGTCATAAAATCAATAAGAAAAGTTCAATTAAAATGTGGTTTCACCTGAGCCATGGGTGAACCATCAAATTGTCTAGAGCATCATCCAGGATTTTTAATTCATTATTAGAGGTAATTAGAACAATGAGACTTGACATGTGGATCACTCCATATAGTTTCATAAATTGCATCCAACCATATTTTAGGGGGATTCCAAGCCTAAAAAGGCATAAGTTTGAATGAATATAATGGATCAATTTTTCAATTTCTTTGGTATACCATCTGATCTAATGATTATCATAGATTTGTATATGATAGAGGATCTTGAAATCCAATGTTGGGATTTATCTGTCCAAGCTAAAGTCAACCAAGGCATTACATGGTGGTACTTTGAAAAAAAATCAACAAAAAATTCTATCATCACACATTCAAGATCATAAGAATATTCAATTTTATCTACCTAAGGTAAGAGAATCTATATGTGATAGAATATTCAGATAACTTTATGAACTCGGTCTTCTTTTCCCCATAAGTTTCTACTAGTTCATCTTTGAAGGCATTTGCTTTTGAGTTTGGTTTTTGAGAAGAAATTCACACTAATATAGTTGTTATTGGTATTGTGGATTATAAAAATATGGTAAATAGATATATGGGGGAAGAAAGATATATCTCAGGAAATAAAACTGGATGAAATATATTTATCTCCATGGGAACAGGTGGGAATTCAAATTCTAATAATAAGAAAAAGGACACCTACTTCCAAGGTGGTGGAGCATCTCAAAATTAGAAAACTGGATCAGTTAACTTTAATCCATAACCCAAGAGTAATCCTGGGTGTTTTTAATGTGGTTAACTTGAGGATATTAAGAGAGATAATATAGAACTACATAGATAATGTCATAATTGTAATCAGTTGGTACATTTCAAGCATTATTATCATAGAGCTACTAAGTCACCAACTAGGAATACATCTCTTGTTTCTCAAAAATTTTATGCTTAGATAGGTCGATATGGTCAGAATAACACTCATCCTCTTAATTTAGCAAGCCAAGATGATTCTAGGAACACCATGACTCTTCAACAAATGTAAAATCATAAGTAAGAAAAGAACAAGGGGGAGCAAGTGAGAAATTGTATGGTCTCAAGGAGATGATCATAGAGAACCAATATACCCCTTCTATGGTGTGTGGTACTATTATTTTGAATCCTATCCTTATGAAATCCTTGTTTGATATGGGTGCATCACACTCTTTTTTTACTTCTCGTGTTTTTTATCACATAGGTTTACATGTTGAGATGATGTCTTCTGTCTTAAAACCTAAAACACCTCTCAGACAGTGAGAGTGGAACCCTTCAATTGTGCCATGTGTTTTATAACTATCGATGGGGATGAGTTGGTTTGGAATTTCTCTATTCTTGATTTGGATGTATATGACCTGATTTTGGGAATGGATTAGTTGACATCCTTTAAGGCCCGCAACAATTGTTATACTCGATAGGTTAGTTTCACATAACTCGATGGTGTTAAGTATCTCTTTAGAGGAGATTAGGTTGTGAATGAAAGATGAGAAAGATCTTTAGTACTAGTGATTGGGAATATCTCTTATAAGTTGGTATCAGTTACTTTGACATATATTGACAAAACTGAACATAGGAATTTCTCAACCGCCATTGACTAGATTCATGATGTCTTCCCTGATAATTTCTTTGGGTTTCCACTAAAAATAGAAATGGAATTTATGATTGATATCTTACTAGGGACCAATCCAATTTCACTCCCATATTATATTATTAAACCAAAGGAATTTAGGTAATTGAAAGTTTATTTCTAAGAGTTGGAAAGTAACGGATTCATATGACCTAGTACATCTCCAAGGGCAGTGTCAGTTCTTTTTGTCAATAAAGTAGATGGAACTCTTTTTCTTTTCTTATATTATCATAATATCAAAAAATTTATGATAAATAATCGATATCCTATACCATTAATTGATGATTTTTTTGAAAAATTAAGGGGTTATGCATGGTTTAGTAAATTTGATTTATGATCAGGGTACCATAAACTTTGGGTTTGGAGGGGGATATTCCAAAAATAGATTTCCAGAGTTAGTAGGTCCATTATGAGTATTTAGTGATGCCCTTTGGTATTATGAATGCACTAGTAGTGTTTATGTCCTTGATGAATCGAATATTTCAATGTTTTCTCAACTCCTCTGTAGTGGTGTTCATCGATGATATTATAGTGTATTCTAGGAAAAATTTCGATCATGAGTAAAACTTGGATATAGTTTTGGGAATCTTGTACAAACATTATATTTATACTAATATGTAAAAGTTTTGATTTATGGATACAAGAAGTGCATTTCTTTGGTCCCATCATATCTGAGAGGGGAGTTTCTATAGATCCTAAAAATATAGAGGTTGTTACCTCCTAGAAACTACCGAATAATGTTTTTAAGATTCACAGTTTCCTTGGATAAACAATATATTACTGATGTTTTGTTCATGATTTTTCATGACTTATCTTTATGAAGATAACTTTAATAGGGAAAGGTTCTCCTAATAGAGCAATGAGTTCTCGAAAATTTTTTAAGAGATTAAGTTTTGGATGACACAAACAAATATCCTTACATTTCTAGATTTAGGATAAGGCTATGTGGTTTATTGTGATGCATCTGGTTCTAGGTAGGTATGTGTTCTCATACAGGGAGATCATGTTTACATTTTTGGATCAAGAAAGTTATGGGTTCATGATAAGAACTACCCAACACATGATTTTGAATTAGCTATTGTATTCCATGCTTTTAATAATTGGTTTTGGTGAAAATTTACAGTGTTTATGAATCATAAGAGCATGAAAAACATTTTCTCACAAAGAGATTTGAAAGGAAATTAATATAGATTGAATATTTGTATATGTTTGACTTTATCATGGTGTATACAGTGGGTAAAGGTAATTTTTGTGGTTAATGAATTGAGTAAGAAGTCATACAATGAGTTGTGTAAAGAGGCTTCAGATCAATGGTAGTTAATGTCAGTCATAGAGGATACACATCTCAATTATGTTGAGAAAGTTCATGCTACAATTTTTTTCCAGTTTCATTTGTTCTTAATTTTGTTGAGTGGGAGAAAAATGCTCAAAAATCTGATCTAGGATGTAAAACTATGAGATCAAATCTCAATGGTGGGGAGACCATTACAGCATGGAATTATATATAGGAGAATGGTGATTCATTTCATATATTTTATTTTCATTCCTACAACTAATCAGGAATAACTTATTAATTTATACCACCATTCAAGATGGGTTTTTCATCCTGGTATTCAAAAGATTTATAAGGTGCTGAAAGAAAAGTTTTGTTGGGTTATAATGAAGAGAAATGTGGTAGATTTTTTCTCGAGATGCCTCACCTATCAGCAGGTCAAGGTGGAGAACCAATGGCCAAATGTTATGTTTTATTATTTACTTATTCCTATATGGAAATAAGAGCATATACTTATGGATTTTTTCACAGGTGTGCCAAAAATGGGTCAAAAACATGATTTTATATGGGTGATTATGGATCAGATCATGAAGTCATCTCACTTCATTCTGAATCTTGAAATGAATACAGTGAAACACTTGTAAAAAATATATATCTAAGAAGTTTTAAATTTGAAAGGCATGCCGGTTTTGATTATTTCTAACCGATATACAAGGTTTACATCTCATTTTCTGAAGTCCTTACAGCAATCCCATAGAACAAAATTTACCATAAGCATATATTTTCTCTAAAAATGGATGGGAAATATGAAATGGTGATCTAAACATTATAATTCATGTTTAGAGGTTGTGTGATGGATTTTGGAGGCTCATGGGAGGAGCAAATACCATTACTGTAGTTCTCATAGAATAACAGTTACTAGGCCTTGATACAATGGATCCTTTTGAAGCATTATATGAACATCCTTTTCATTCTCCATTTTATTGGTTGGAAACAGGTTAGACTTCAATTATCAGACATAGTCATGTGTCTGAGATAATGGAGAAGATTAATATGATCATAAAGAGAATGGTGATGGATCAGAGTCATCATAAATCATATGTAGATCATTGCTATAGAACATTATCATTTGATGTGAGTGATCAAGTTTTCTTGAGAATCTATACAATAAGGAAACTTGAAACCTAGGTGCATTCGACCTTTTGAGATACTTTCACAAGTAGGTGATGTGGCTTATCAGTTGGATTTATTATCAAGATTCAACTTTATACACAATGTTTTTCTTGTATCTCAATTGAAGAAGTACCAACCTGATCCTAACCATATCATTTTATGGGACCGTGTTGATCTTGATACATATACTTAATTGATTCATGTTTCGATATGTATTTTGGATAGGGAAGAGAAGTTATTTCATGGTAAAATCATCAGTTTGGTATGGATTTTATGGTATTATGGTTAGATTTAGGAAGATACATGGGAGTGTGGGAGGTAGATGCTAGAGCAGTGGCCCAAGATCTTCCTATAACAACCTATATCTTTCATATACCTTTTTCATGATTTATTTCATAAAGATAAACTTAATACAACCCCATAATATTGTGAGGCCTAGTGTCTTTGTTCAATTAGGTATATATCAAAACAAATTGTAACAAAAATACAAAGACGTAAACTAAAACTCCATAACATTCCCTTAAATTTCATTTATCTTCTAAAACTGCACAAGATAACCTAGGGACATACATAAGAAATAGATGAGATATAAATCCTAGTAAGGGAATAATAAACTAATATCATGAATAAATTAATACATGTGATTCAATAGGCATATAAAGGTAACATAAGAGGGTTGAGAATCATAAAATTGAACATCAAAGCATGATATAAGATGATAACATAAAGACAACATGGGAGTGTGGAAAAAATATAAAACACGACATAATAAGCATAATTCAAGGATAAAAACTAAGAAATAATAACATAGTGTTCTTAGGATAACCTCTCATGCACCATACATAGCATCTTATGAGATAAAAACAATACCTGATGCATTGGAGGGATACATAATTTTGGGCCCACCTGTCACATTCAAATCATGTACATGCATAAGTGTGCCACATAGATCATACAACATAAGAATTTATTTCATAGATTTTAATACCAAGATTAAGTAGTGTGGGTTACATAAATTAAATTACCCAATAAATTAATTATAGGTATACCTAGGTGAATACTCTTGAGTGGAAATGGGTATGGGAATTCACTATACAAATGTTTGGCATCAAAAAATCACAGGATAATTTCAACAGCATAACGGGGGTCCATAAAGATTCATGAAATCGATTAATGAGAGTGAAATGGGTATTTCATGACTTGGAAATCATAATTATAGTAAGGGGTGTGTAAAAAAATATACCAATATAAACAATTGGTGATCAAAATACAGAATATAAATAATGTGCTTGAATAAAGAGGAGAAGGAGACGATCCCTCATCTTGAGATTTCACTTCTAAAAGATTAGGAGGAGCTTATTAAGATATTTTGGGAGACCTTGGGAGGTATATAGATAGGTAATGAAAGATTAAAATCATGATTCAAGTGTTTTGAGTGAAGATTAATGCAAGATTTGGTGGGATTTTATAGCAAAAGAGAGGAGAATTCTTTATTAATTTCTAAACTTAGGTTTTGGAATCTATATGATAAAATAATCCAAACCAAAAACCATACCATGGTTTTTTCCCATGTTTTCTGACCAAGATAAGTGGATTTCATTATTTTATAAGGATAAGAACCTAACTTTTTAAAATAATACCTTTGGGGATGTGTAAGTGAGTCATGTTTATAACAAATTGATTTTAAAACCTTAAAATACAATATTGGTTTTGGAGGATTCATTAAGTGTTTATAAAATTAATCAAATAACTTTAAAGACACGTTATTTTAAAGGGGAAACGTAATTTTGGTCATGTATACTCTTTATATTATTTATTACATCACTTTTAGGATTTTCTTATGACATAATACATACCGTATAATTATCCCATATTTAATTTTTACCCAAAAAATTGATTGTCCTGTAAAATTATGAAAAAATCACTTTTGGATTATTTTGAAATGATTATTTTAAAAATAATATTTAATTTATAAAACTAATTCTATAGATATGAGAATTTATACTTTTAAATAAAAAATCCTCATTTATTGAAAAGTACTAGGGTTTTTTACAATAAACTTTTCTATCCCTTATAAAAATTACATTTGATTTCCTAAAATTATATTATCATTTAAATTTAATAAATATTATTTAATAATAATATTTTATTAAAATATTATTTATTTCAAAAATTCTTGAATTCATCAAAAAGAGTATCTTTATTAAAACTATATATTTCCCAAAATTATAGTTTGTGTTTCATTATATCAAAATCTAATTTTTATCAAAATTATTATTTAATAAATATAAAGTAATAATAAAATATAAATATAATCATTAATTTATATAAAAATAAATCCACATTATTATTTTCTACATACATGTCCCTTTATTACACCAATGAATGCCCTAAGGGTAAGGTGTGCGATTGTGAGATTATCTAGGGGTGGTTCGGTGGATATGGTTTGGATCGTGATCTTGATAATATTGAACTTATCTTGTAAATAGTTTTTCTCAAGCTTTAGTTGTTGAATTCTGGATTGGTCTTGGCTGATGGAAAATTATAGTGATCTTATCACCCTTGGAAGCTCTAATAAATGGGATTCATAGGGTATAATCATACTGGCCGAGGTCGTCGCTTCCTTTATCTGTGTAAATTGGATTTATCATAACCCTATATATATACTAATCATACGATCACTATATAATAGTTATGTTATCAATAGTTATTATGTTTAATGGCCTTTTATATCCAGCATGATATAACTTATAACAGTTCACAATAACCAAAGTAGTGTATGTGTTTTCTATAATTTCATTTCTTAATAAGTCATTTACTCATTTAAAAAGTGTATTTAATTTATAAATGTCCAGGTTATTAGATTATTCCCACTTTAATAAATTTCACCCTCAAAATTTCATTCATACACTAAAATAGATGAGGTTACTTTGGTTTCATCACCACTTTTGGTTCCCAAGTTGATTCCTCAAACTTTTGGTTCAACCATAAAAATTTGATCAGGTGAGTTATATTATTTCGTAGAACCTTGTGTTTATGATATAAGATCTTCACCAACTAATCCTCATATAAAATATCATTCACCAATGGTACCACCTATGGATTTATTCCATGTGAGGGGTA
The DNA here is from genome assembly GCA_963277665.1 of Viscum album. Taxonomy (NCBI): domain Eukaryota; kingdom Viridiplantae; phylum Streptophyta; class Magnoliopsida; order Santalales; family Viscaceae; genus Viscum; species Viscum album. Next base: position 31,058,993 of record OY728142.1, on the reverse strand, counting down.
TGATATGTACTTTCTCAAGAGGGATACATGGATCACATCATGTACTTGAGATGGGTTAGAAGGGAGTACTAGTTGATAGTTAATCACTCCAATGCGATCAAGAATATCAAAGGGTCCAATGTATCTTGGAATAAGATTTACCTTCTTCCCAAACCTCGTGAATTTCTTCCATGGAAATATATGAAGGAACACTTTATTTACAACCTCAAACTTCAGGTCTCATCCATGATTGTATTCATATCTTTTTTATCAACTTTGTGTGGATTTCATAAGATGTTTAATGGTTTGAACCTTATCTATAATTTCTTGTATAAGATCAGGCCCCACCAACTTCCATTATTCAAATTTATCCCATCATTTCATAGTCTGATACCTCTTCCCATACAGAGCCTCATAAGGTGTTGCTTGAATGCTAGAATGGAAACTATTGTTATATGAGAACTCCACTAGGGTAAGGTGTTGATCCCAACATCCTTGGACATTCATTAAACATGTTCTCATCATATCCTCTACATCTTGAATGGTTATTTTAAACTAACAATAATTCTAAGGGTAATAAGCAGTGATGAAGCTCAGTTTTGTATCCAATTCTTACTTGAGGCTTCTCCAAAACCTCGAGGTAAACCTAAGATCTTGATCAGTTACAATAAAGAGTGGAACTCCATCCAGTCTTACCACTTACCATATGTATATATTAGTGAGTTGTTCAAGAGAGAAATATTCCTTGATAGCAATGAAATATGCTGGCTTTGTAACGCCCTGACCCCAGAATCTTGGAGTCGGTGCGTTATTTTAATACATTGTCCTGATTACAAGGAATAAAATCCTGAAGGACTGAGTAGTTTAGTAGGTTTGGAAAACTAGATACGTGCATAAGTTTAACAATACAACTTGAAAAGAAATACAACATATAAGTTTTATTGGTAACATCCACCACTCTAAGATTATCCTTGTAGGTCAATCATAAAAAAACTTCTTCATGTCCTAAGAAAATGAAACATGAGAAAGGGGTGAGCTCAAACACTCAGTAAGGTTAAGAAATAAAGAAAAAGTAATCATAAACATAAACAATAGGCATGGTGAATAATTTAAAACACGTGAATCTATAAATAACAAACTTGAAAACATTAAGGAAGGAATATTTTTTTTAAACACTGAGATCCTACCCAGAAAATAAAGATCCCTTTATTGATCAGAAACAAAAACACTTACACCAGTCTAAAAGTAGATCCTTTACATTGATCCTTCCTCAGAAAGGAAAGAAGATCACCCAGAACTTGATCCTCCCAATGAAAATCAGATCCATTCACACCTTTGTTGGCAAGACCATCAGCCACTGCATTTGCTTAACTATAAACATATGTAACAATGTGTTGCCTTGAGTAGAGAATATCCAAGCATCTTGACCATTTATTGGTCAACTTCCAAGAAAGATGAAGAGCACCTGTCCTGATAGCAATCACCACTTGTGTAGAGTCACATTCAACCCACAGCTTGTCCCAACACCTTCTACCAACTTGCTCAACCACTTAAATAACACCTCAAATATCTGCTTCAAGAGAAGTGGAGAAGCCACACGAGCCATAAATACAACCAACAACACACCCTGTATGATCCCAGAAGACAGCCCCAAAGCCAAATTGACCAGGGTTACCTCGCGAGGCTCCATCAGTATTGATCTTGATACAGCCCTGTAAGGGAGGTTTCCAAAGCACTTCAATCATGCCATGAGAAGGAGGGAAGTTGCCCCAGACTCCCAATCTCTTCAGAACTGAAATATCATGGCAGGAGTTTTCACAGTAGCTGGTTCTTGGCAGAACAGCCTCACGAAAAGCACTGAGCAATCCAGAAATTGCAGTTCCAGTGCTGAATTTCTGATGCTCATGAATGTCCTTGTTTCTGGATTTTCATATAACACTAATTAATTCTTCTACCTCAGTTAGGAAAATATACCTAAGTTGTAGAGACAGATTGATCGCAGGCCAGGTTCTCATGAAGTCCACAATTGAGGCCTCGATGAAAACCATATCTCAAATTGGGTAAGGCCTCAGCCAAGTCCGAGTCTATTTGTCTCATGATACCTACCAATGCATCAAGGGGCTATAGATGGCTCCACCCATCACATAATAAGTCCAATTCATTCCTCATATGAGTGGTTATAAACATAAAAAACATATACATTCCTATTGAAACTAACATATGAAAAGTATATAACTTTCCCTAAACATTAAGCTTAAACACTAACCCTTCGGACTAAATTGGTGAATGGTTTTAGGATATCACATCCATAATAAAAATATTAATAAACCATCCAATTAAATATGGTAGATTATATCATAGGATATAAACCTCAATTAAGTAAAAGATTCAACAAAGTATGTTGACATAGATGAAGATACTTTTAAATGAGACCATTGAAAAATCCTTGAGGAAATAATCCGTAAACATTCCAAAGTGTCTCATACCACCTTGAAACATTCAAATAATAATACCTTAGAATATCATGATAATAAGGATACTATTTATATTATATACCAAAGTTAAGTGCATAAACCACTAGAAATAAATAAGTGGTGAACAAGGCATGTATCTCATAAAGGTTAAAGTGAGATGAGAAAATCATTTTTACTTTGGAAAGAATAGTTCTTTTGGAAAAGCATTTCTATTTGCTATAAATATGGTTTTAAACATTTATATCCCATAAAAGAATAGGGATAGACATTTAGATTACATTTGAGGCATAAATGATGTCCCACTGATGTGAAATCATGTAAAAATAGTTCTTAAGAATCTTTATAAATAAAACATTTTAGAGCATTTTAAGGAAAATATTTAAGATGATTTTAAAGTGGAAAGGCATGTTTGTTTTTCAAAAACCATAAATAAATTAAGATAATTTTTCATTATAAAATTATTAATTTTATAAAAAAATGGTGGCTTAAAACATATTCTAGAGTGCACATGAAAATGTGTAAGAATTTGAGAAGTTCCATTGAATCGGGTTTGTTTATCGGGATAAAATTTTGAAAGGTTCTTTTAAAACATGTAACTCCCCATAAAATAAAGAAGGATTATGATTGGTACACATATATAGAACATTAAAACATAAATTATGAGGCTTACATATGAATGAAAAATAATTTAATAGAGGTAAGTAGATAAAAAAATTAACCCGAATGAATATGGAGGTTCAGGTGGAAAACCCTTACCAATTTGTAACCAATCGATTCGTATGCCCCAAAATTAATAATATTCAAATGGTAAATTTAATAGCATAAAAATAAAGATATTAATGATATGATACATCAATGTAAAGTATGCATACACCATGCACAAGTAAAATTAGTGAATAAGGAAGGTCTCACAAAAATGGAAGTGAGATGAGGAAACCCCTTACCTTAAGTCTGTTGGTGTTCTTCACTTGATCTTAGTATCTTGGATAACAAAATTAAATTCATTAATTAATATTTACAAAACCTGTTATTTATTTAATTTATTTATTATATACTTATTAAGTTAATTCATGTCCTTCTTTATGAGTTAAGAGGTTCAATTTTATTGTTTGGGAGCGTTTTCTTCGTGATCGGTATACTTATATACATGAACAGAGAATCATGTAAAATGAGGATGGTTATCCAGAATTGAATTTATATGATATTTAGTAAATATAAATAAGGTTACATGGTTTTAAATTTAATTTGGTTACTTGGAGTGAAGATGAATCATTATATAAATTATTTAATGAAAATTTTTTGGGTTAATTGGCGGTTTTTTACCACAACGAACTCATTTTGATTTATAAATAAAAACCATGTGTACAAAAATATTCTAGAACAATACATGAGACATAATACATATATTATAGTCTATTTCAACCATAATAATTTTTTCATTACTATAATTTAAGATGGTGATAGAAATTGAAAACCCATCATCTATGAAAGTGGTAGATTAGCACATCTTGGATGGTGTTTTCATTTTTAGTATACAAGAATAGGAAAGGAGAGATGATGAAAAATTATTCATTTTTCATGAAAAAATTACAGTACATGTAAGATTCAGGATTCATCACAAAATTTGTAATAAATGAGGAGAGGAAATAAAAATAAAGTAACTCAAAATAAAAGAAAAGTTGAGAAATCCCTTACGAAAATCTGGCAACCTAATGGCGTCACTTAAATATTCATAAAATATATTAATGAGAGAAAAATGGTATCTCATAATTATTACATAATATATATAGTAAGGGTGATATGTAATTACATATCTCAACATAATATAATTGAAATTAAAAGATAATAACATAATAAGAGTGCTTGAAAAAGAGAGAGATTTTAAGAAGAAAATTCTGCAGCATAACGACTATGCAACGTGGTTTTAGAAACCATTAAAAATAGAGGTGAAAGGGGTCACCCATTCATAGAAGACTCGTAAAATAGTAATGGGAAAGAATAAAATTTAAATAATAACATTTTATGAAAACTTGAAAAACATACCGCATAAAATAGAACTTGAAATAAAAGAAATGAAAATAGGAATTTACCTCTTGAAGTAATCTTCCTTGAAAGCCTCTTTAGGGGAGAGGTTTTGGTCTTTTGGTAAGAAAAAGAGATTCTTGGACGTGGGTAGTGAATAGGGAAATTTATATGGGCATAAATTTGAGTAGCTTCAAGTCTTAGAGGAGTGAGGATAAGAGGGAGTGAGGGGGTTATAGTGGTGGAGAGGAGTAAATTTTGAATATTTTATTCATTATTTTATTATTTCCATAAAGACAGCCAATAGTGTCGTTTAATGTGACCCACAATAGTGATAAGTGGATGTGAGTTCGAACCAAGTGTCCTTACATCACTCGTGATATCATAAATAGTGTATTTAACTGATAATTTGTATATACGGTATTTTACTGCATTTCACTATTCATCAAAATTTTGAGTATTTCAAAAAAATACCAAAAATTAAACCTAACCATTTTTCAATGAGTAGAATTAAAAAATTAAATCCATTTTTTGAAATTAACTTTCTAAATATTTTTAATTTAATTTTTAAATAAAATCATAATTTATTCCAAAAAAACAACTTTAAAACTATAACTCATTTTATAACACATTGAGAAATTAATCAAGGTCCCATAAAATTATCTTATAACCATAATAAAATAAAGTAACAATTTATGAATAAATTTTTTGAAAATAAATTTTCATTTTAAATTATTAAATTAATCATAAAATTTTAATTAAAATATTTATGACATGCAAAAATACAAATACTTATACTATGATTGTTACTTCACTTTTAAGATGTCTAAATTGTATTTATACATTTATGGGTTAATTTTATATTTTTTTGGCCAGTTTACTATTCATTTCTATTCATAAGGGTATGTTGGTGTTCATAAGGGTATGTTACTATTCACCAAAAATTATGTTTGTCTTATCAGACTCTAAATATCTTACTAAACGCAACTGTGTATGTCAGTTTTTCGAAATTCAAAACACAGAAGTGGAAAAATTATCTTTACTTGGATAGGTTATGACAAAGTAGTGTTTTGTAGAGACTCAGTGTTTCATGCATTCTATATTAAATATATTTGTAAATTTTGGGGGTGTTACAGGCTTGGTTAGGTGATTGACTACCATCCAGATGGCGTCATTACCTTTAGTGGTCTTGGGGAATCCTTTGATGAAATCCATGCTTATGTTTTTTCATTTCCATACTAGTATGGGTCATGGTTGAATCATGCCCTTATACTTCTATCTCTCAACTGTGAATTTTTGGAATTCCAATCATTATGATAAAAAATTTTCAATCTCCCTCTTTATGTTATCCACCATAAGTTTTTCTTCAAATATCTATACATCATAGTGCTTCTTGGATGAATAAATAAGTATGATCTATGCGCATAATCCAGAATTTCCCTCTTTATTTTTGGTTTTTATGGGATTCATATCCAGTTTCCAAACCTTATAAATATATCATTATCAAAGTTGAACTCTGAAATATCATATGCCTTCTCTATAGCACCTCATCATCTTTCTGATCCTTCTTGATCCTTCTAAGAATAAATGGTTGATAATTCATTTGAGAAAGGTAGGATGAATATCCTTTTATTATTACCATTTCCATCATCTATATGTCTAATAATATTTACTTCCTTTCAATTTTCATCATGGATAGGGTCATAGGATCCTTTATACTCATAGCATCTGCCACTTTTTTTACCTTCCCAGGATGGTAATGGATTAAAAAATCATAATCCTTGATCATCTTTAACCACCTTTATTAGAGAATATTTATCTCCTTTTGTGTGAATATATACTTGAGGCTTTTATTTTCCATATATATGTCATAATTCTCCCTATATAGATAATGACTCCAAATATTTATTGTAAAGATCACTACAGCCAATTATATATCATGTTTTGGGTAGTTATGATCATGGATCTTAATTATAGGGAGGCATAGTCTATCACTTTTTTTATATTTCATGAGTCCACAACCCAATACCTTTTTGGATGCATCACTATAGATCACAAATCCTTTCCCACTGGGGGTAATTTGATTATAGGTGTAGTGATTAGCCTCTTATTTAACTCTTTAAAACTCTCCTCACATTCATTAGTTATTAAAAACTTGACACCCCTCCAAGTTAACTTGGTTAGTGGTCTTGAAAATCATGAGAAATTTCTCAAAAATCGATTATAGTACTATCTAATCCAAGGAAACTATGTATTTCCAGCATAGAGGTTGTTCTAGTCCATCATTCAATTATCTCTATTTTTTGAAGGATTCATAGATATCTATTTACTGGTGATAACATGCCCCAGGAATGTTACTTGTTTCATCCATAACTCACATTTACTATATTTTCATACATATTTTATTTCCATGAGGTCTTTAGTGCAACATCCAAATGCTCCTCATGCTCCTCCTTTCTTTTAGAGTAGATAATAATATCATCTATAAAGACTACCATAAATTTATCCAGGTAATCCCTATATTCTCAAGCCCATGAAGAGTATTGGAAAATTAGTGAGTCAAAATGGCATCACTATGAACTCATAGTCCCCATACCTTATACAAAAAACAGCCTTGGGGATATCCTCATTCTTCACATTTACTTGATAATATCCTAAACAAAGATCTAGCTTGGATAAGTACTAATATCCACATAGCTAATCGAACAAGTCATCAATCTATGGAATAGGATACATATTCTTTATCGTGATCTTATTAAGCTCACGATAATCAATGCATAGGCACATTGACACATCCTTCTTGTCAACAAAAAGGACTGGTTCACCCCACAGTGAGGCACTTGAGCGCATAAACCCTTTATCCAAATTCTTTTATAGTTGTTTCTTAAGCTCCTAAAGTTCAATAATGACCATTATATATGGATTCTTGGATATTGGAAAAACTTCGGGTATAATTTCAATTGAGAACCCAACCTATCATCTAGTAGAAAGACTGGGTAATTCTTTAGGAAACACATTGGTTGATTCCCTTATAATGGTCATGTAATCACAGATGATCTTTTCTTTATTCTGAATCATTTGAGCTAGATATGATTTATCACAAGGAAATAATATCCATTCTTGAGATAATGATGCCAAAGGAGATTCATCCTCCTCTTTATGCTTGTATAGAATTATAGGATGATTTGCGATATATAGGGTGATTTCATTCTCTCAGCAATTTATGTTGGATCTATACAAGGAAATTCAATTCATTCCTATAATAGCATCGAATTATTCTAAAGGGAGTATCAAAAGTTTTACTGAAAAATTCAGCCCATAAATTTTGAAAGGGGAAGATTTATATACTTGTGATGAAATAATTTCCCTATTTTTCCTTTTCGCCAATAGCTCTACTTCCATGTTTTGTGATGGTGTTTGAATAGTTCTACTAAACTTGCGTGATATAAATGAATGCATAGAACCATAGTTACATAGGACATTTAAAGTTTATGAATGGATGATAAGTTAACCTTTCACTATTTGATTCTGGTTCTAATCATTTACTTCATCCAAAATAGACTTTGTGATGAGAATTTTAAAATTATTAAACACGTAAAAAGGAAACTATGAACATTGAAGGGATAACTCCTAAATGACATATATTTCTTAACCTATGAATTTATATATTTCAATCCAATTTATCCATTATCTATTTTCTAACATAAAGTCTTATGGGAATTTCTTCCGCTTAATAATGGTGCATAATGGGCTTGTGAATTTACCAAAGCATGTCCCTCGAGAGTGTCAAACCAAGTGTGTGGTAAGGCCTCTTTTTTGTGTACCATGTGATGATCAAATCCATCTCAGTGCGCCCTTTTCAGGGTTATTACCCCTAAGAAAAAATGTTTCAAAGGTACATCTACATGTAGTATCCTAATAGAGATATATTTTCATGGAAACCAATTACTATATACTTTACCAAAATTTAAGGATTTTTTCCTAGGTTTATTATTATTCCTAATGCTTTCAATAGATTTTTCTAATCCTAATGACCAAAAATAGGTAGACATTTCTCTGATATAAACTATGACAACCCGTATCTTTTATACACTTTTTCATGATTTATTGCATTAAGATACACTTAATACATCCCCGGATGTTGATGAGGCATATTTTCTTTGGGTAATTAGTTACATATCATAAAAAATTAAAACAGAAATACAGATACTTAAACTGAAACTACATAACATGCCCTTAAATTTCCTTGATCTTCTAAAACTACACAGGATAAACTGGGGACGTGCATAAAAAGGTGTGATCTATAAAGATCGGTAAGGGAATAATCAAAGAATAACATGAATAAAGTAATACATGTTAGTAAATAGGAATATCAAGGTAACATAATAGGGGTGAGAATCATAAATTGGAACATCGAAGCATGATATATGATGATAACATAAATACAACATGGGAATGTGGAAACAACATAAAACATGACATCATAAACATAAGCCAAGGATAACCATAGAGATATAATAACATAGTGCTTAGGATAACCTATCATGAACCAAACATGGAATATCATGAGATAAAAACATTACCCAATGCATTGTAGGGATATGCAATTATAGGCCCACCTGTCACATTCATATCATGTACATGCATATGTGTGCCCCATAGATTATACAACATAAGAATACCTTTCATCAATTTTAAGTTGATTATTAAGGAGTGTGTTTTGTATATATTGAATTACCCAATCAATTAAGTATAGGTATACCTAAGTGAATACCCCTTAGTGGAAATGGGGATGGGTATTCACAACACAAATGTTTGGCATGGAAAAATCATAGGATAATTTCAGCAGCATAATGGGGGTACATAAAGATTCATGAAATGGTTTAATGAGAGTGAAAGGGGTATATCATCACTTTAAAATAATAAGCGTGGTAATAGGGATGTGTAAAAACATATCTCAACATTAAAAATTGGGAATCAAAAGGCATAATATAAAGAAGGTTCTTGAATATATAGGAGACGGAGAGGATCCATTACCTTAAGAGTGCGTTCCTAAAAGCTTGGGAGGAATTTCTTAAGATCTTGGGGAACATTGGGAGGGATTTTGAGAGGTAATATAAGAGTAAATTCATGCTCCAATGGTTTTGAGTGAATAGTAATGGGAGGTTTGATGGGTTTTTATAGAAAAAGAGTGGAGAATTCTTTATTAATTTCTAAACTTAGGTGTTGGACTCTATATGATAAACTAATCGAAACCAAAAACAAACCATGGTTTGTTCCCATGTTTTATACCAAATAGGATAGGATTTAATTATTTTATAATGTTAATAACTGAACTCCTTAAAATAATACCCTTGTGTAAGTTTGTCATTTTATAAAGAATTCATTTAAAAAACTTAAAATATAAAATAGGTTTTGGAGGATTCATTAAGTATTTATAAAATTAATAAAATAACTTCAATAAAAACATTTTTTTAAATGGTGAAACGTAATTTTTGTCATGGATACTCTTTATAGAATTTATTACATCACGTTTGGGCTTTTATGATGTCATAATACATATGTATTTAATTTTTACCCAAAAATCGTATATCTTGGAAAATTATGAAAAAATAACCATTGGATAATTTTGATGTGATTATTTCAAAAATAATATTTATTTTATCAAAATAACTCTCTAAATATGAGTATTTATAATTTTAAATCAAAAATCAGAATTTATTGAAAAATATTAGATTTTTTTGACAATAATAATTTTTTGAAATTTATAAAAATTACATTTGACTTTGTAAAATTATATTATAATTTATATTTAATAAATATTATTTAATAAAAATATTTTATTAAAATATAATTTATTTCAAAAATTCTTGAATTCATCAAAAAGATTTTCTTGATTGAAACTATATATTTCCTAAAAATACAATTTTGGTTTCATTGTATCAAAATCTAATTTTTATCAAACTTATTATTTAATCATTATAAATTAATAATAAAATATGAATATAATCATTAATTTTTATAAAAAAAATAAATTCACAGTGTTTGGTTATAGATACATATCCCGTTATTACACCAGCGAATTCCCTAAGGGTAAGGTGTGTGATGGTGATATTTTCTTGGGGTAGTTCAACGAATGTGGTTTGGTTCATGATCTCGATGAGCTTGAACTTCTCCCTTAAATGGTTTCAATCATGATTTTGTTATTGAATCTCATCTTGGGCTTGGTCAAGGGAAAATCTCAGTTATGCTATCTCCCTCACAAGCTCTGATAAATGGGCTTCATATGCTAAAATCATACTGGTTGAGGCCATTACTTCCTTTGTCTGTGTCAATTGGATTTATCATAACCCTACATATATACTAATCATGCAATCAATGTATAATGGTTGTACTATCAATGGTTATGATGCTTAATAGTCTATTAAATCTGATAAGATATAATTTTTAATGGTCCAAAATAACCAAAGTCGTGCATGTGTTTTCTATAATTTCATTTCTTAAAAAGTCTTTTCATCATTTAAAAAGGGAATTTAATTTATAAATGTTCAGGTCGTTACATTTCCAAAGCAACGACAGACTCCTACTTTCCGAGTATGGAAAGACCAATAGTGGTGAGAATTTAACACCTACATTTTTAGGTAATTTACCCTTTTATTATTTATTTTTAACTTATGTAATATTTGGGTTGAGTTTCAGGAGTTTATGGAAGGTTTTGGAGTATTTTGGAAGTATTTATAGAAGTGCATGGTTTGAGCATGGTTAGCAGAAACTGTGCACTATCTCCAAGAAATTGTATAAGTTAATGCTTGGAGTCATTGGTAAGGAGTATAATTTGAGTACAATTTGTCCAAACTATGTGTATGCTAGGGGAAAGAGTGTGATTGAAGATAGTTGGAAAAGCATGGTTGGTGTAAAGTTTGTCAAACTATGTGATCCAATCATGTAAGGGGATTGCCTTGAGATAGTAAAACTTCATGGTTGGTGCATGGTTTTCCAAACCATACAGAATAACCATGAGGCTACCTAGGTGATTTATAGTAGCATGCATAAGGTTGGCACACAGTTTGAAAAAAAATTCAACCTAAACGTGTGACGGACATTAAATACTATAAAAATTATGATTTAACTCAAATTAAGGCCACAGAACCATCATTATTCTCTTATTATTCTAGGGTCTCAAACTCCCCTTCCCTCCTAGGCTTCCTTGTCGATTCCCTTTGGTCTGAAGGGAAATTTTTACAAGATCAAATGGTTTTGGAGATTCTGAATCAATGGTAAGTCCTTATTCGTCCTTATTATTCTTAAATCTACTCCGCTCTCTCTCATAGCCATAGAAATATTCTATTATAGATAGATCTATGTTCTAGGATGTAAATCTTGATGGGATTTTGTTAGATCTATTTAAAGGAAGGTTTTTTAAGCCCAGATCTAGAAGTTATTAGGGAATTTCTTCATTTTCATCACCCGTTAAGAGGTAGGTGGCTTCTCTATCAACTCTACAAGATCTAGAACTTTAAGTCTTGGTTTTATTTAAATTTTTTGCTTGGATTTGATGTAAAAACATTTTGTGATTTCTTAAAGGAATCCATTTTAGATTTATGCTTTGGAAATATGGGAATATTGGATGGATTTTGGAAAACCACTTTTCTTATAATTTTAAAATGCTGATTTTAAAATTATGGAATGGTTTTTATGCAAGCAAGATGTTTGATAAAATGTTTTCAAAAGAATATTTTTTTTATAAAAAAATAACTGGCATGGAATTTGGCATAATTGGGTTGGTGTGTGTCCAAAGAGGGGTGGATTACAGTCTTGATGTAGCATCGTCAAAGTGGGACAGAGCATAGTCATGAAGTACCACAGTCAATGTGAGACACAATCTTGAGTGTGTGTGTGTGTGTGTGTGGTTGTGTCTGTGTGGACATAGGAATGAATATGTCAAATAGTAAAGAACAGTTTTATGCTTATTTATGGTTTTCTCACATGTATTTCATTTATGGATTTGTATAAACTATTTACCTGTTTTTCAATTGTTTAATATAAAATGTGTTAACTAGTTCTTTCCCTAGGGTCATGTGTTGGGAAGTCTTTGGGGAATGCCTATTGAGTGATATACTCACCCCCTACTTGGGAACTTTGGTGGGTTTGTAAATTCTATCTATTGGAACATGATAAAGGGAAATTTATATTATTTCTCTAATGATGTATCTTGATATAGTGGGCATGGTAGGTGTTTGGATCTTGGAGCTAGTCCGGGTGATTCTTGGGATGATACACTTTGGTGTTATTAGGTTTTGTTTTCTTTTGGTTGTGTTGGTTTTTGTCTCTCTTTTCCATTGTCACTCTGATATTGTTGGTTGTTGGTTTTACCTTTGGGTTGTACTAGTTGTACTCATGCATCGTATAGTTGGTTTGGATGTTTTATTTTGTATTTTCAGATTGTTTTACTTATTAGGTAAAATCATCCCCCAATGTTCACTTATGCCATTGACATTTATTGTCAGCCTTTGGAATCTTGGGGATGTCACCTAAGATTAGTGGCACCTCATCTCTTCCCAATACAATAGGTGAGGGCCAGGATGTTTTAACTAGGTTGATGCATTATTTGATCAATAGACCAACCAATAGTATCATCTCATGGTCACTTTATTTAATTTTATTTATGCATGGTTTATTATTTTAGGTATGTGCAGTTTTTACATGTGGTCACATAAAATAATAAGCAATAATACATAAATAAATGAACATGCATGGTGAATTTTTTTATATTCATAGCATTGTTAAGATTTAAGTTCGTCCACATATAACAAGCAAGTGTAAATAAAAATGGATTATATTTTTCAAAAATAATAAAAAAACCTCAAAGAAATATTAAGTCATAACGCCATCCATCATTTTAATTTGGACAAAACTTGGTGTATGAGGTGCTCGTAAGCCCTAGTTGAGGGTGCCTTTTACTAATGGGGAGTTCTTATGTGAGTTATGGGTTGACTTAACTAAACATGATAACAAAGAAGTAGCTATATCTAGATTGTTTCATTTTAGAGGAAAAGAGTTGAATAAATCGTAGATTCGATTCTTAGAACATGGGACTTCACTCAGTAGCTCAAAGTGCCACAAGTTAATGTGGTTTTCCATTCAAACACCTACCTTGAAACTCTTTGGGTAGTGTAATAGTCATAGCTTAGACTATGAGGAGAGATTTTAGGGATCCTTACCACTAGAATACTCAAGAAAATGGATATTCTGAATCTAGTAGTGAGGGATACTAAGGTTTGACAAAATAGTGGGAGATATCTATTCATTTAATTAATTGATAATGTCTAATCGGTAATCAAGATAAAGTACTAATTTGCTAAATTTTTATTTTTAGAAAAATGGAAAGTAATACCACAAATAAACTATGATTAATATTGGACAAAGAACATGTCATCACCTGCATGATTTTCTAAGAGTAGTATAGGCACTTGTGAAAATCACTGACATGAGAAATTCTATGTTCTGGAATCCCCACTACCTGTTGAGATACCTTAGGAAGCGAGGGTGAAAAGGAATATTATAGGAGAAACATGTATAATGAATTTGATTTTTAAATCATAGTGTTATCATTAATGACCGATGTGTTATGAAAAATAGAATCAGGACATGGATGGTTTCACATGATGTCGTGTCTCTGAGAAGCCTGTGAGGAGAAAGTGAAGCGAGAAATAGAATGAGGTGATTATTACACTAAGTGTGTGTAAATTAAAATATGGACCATATTCTTTTAATAAATCCCATTATTATATCTTTATCACCTAATTACTCCAATTTTTTAGGATTATAAAATGAACTGTATAGAGAAAACACTTCTTTAATTTTATGTAAGGTTAACTAAGGAGATAATAACTTAAATAAAGATTAATCTTTATTTCTTATGGTGAACAAGATAAAAGACATGGTGAAAAGGCCTATGTAAAGTGTGGAGCCAAAGGAACCTTCACAAAATCCTTTTCAAGAAAATAGGAAAGGCGTTATACAAGATTTTATATGATTCTCATGTCATGAAATAAGTATATGGAAGATAAAATGTAATGAATTTTAGTTGAATTAAGAAAAGGATTCAGTTGAACTATAATAATCATTGTATGTAATGTTTTTTTTATACTTATTGGGTATTAAATGCAATATGATATCACATATGTGTATTTAAATACAATAACCAAGTAAGAATAGAAATGTCACAAGAAGTAAGGTGAATTCTTCAAGTGGATGAAAAGGGGTGATTCCTAAGTCAGCGGTGAGAAGTACACAACTTTTAATTGACAAGATTAAGGGTTCTAGTTGAACTTTTGTTAAGTATTACCAAAACATTTATCTCACATTTACATTGGAAACAAGGATAAATTAATCCATTTTTGGAATGAATGTTGTTTGTGGTGTCTCATTCATAACTAATAGTTCAACAATGTGTGAATCATTGGAAAAAATTGATGAGTATAAAATGTAATACCCAGTTATACCTAATTGTGTAAAGATAATTATTTGTCTGGTAATACGAAGTAGTTTTCAATGATATACCTAGTATGGTTTTTAGACTCTTTGTAATTAAAGACCTTAGGTATTATTAACCCATTTACTTGTCTAGTTTTTGACAAATAAACCTTTAGAAATAAATGTAAGCCACAAAGATTTCGAAATTAGTTCATCTAGAGAGCGTGAACTATTCCAAAGTAAAGCTAGAGGAAAAATCATATAATTCATGAAATTCATTTAAGAGTTTTAAGGAATGTAAAATTGAAGTATATAATATGCATGGTTAGAATATATGAGTTGCTTCAGGTCTATGTGTTGAATAATATCTTAACCAAGCATTCATCGATCATGAAAATGTAGAGTGGATTTATTCCTAAACTCACATTTCCTTATACACATAAAATCTATAATGTTAGTAAGTAGGATCGATGATGAGTCTTGCATACAAACATTTATCATTAAAATGTAGGATGCAGTAATCCCTAAATGCACATTTACTTATACACATCAAATTTATGATGTATGTAAAAGGATCATCAATGTTGAGGATCAATGCATTGCAGAATCCTCCATTTTTTGAGACATACTTCGCAAATAGTGGTGTTATCCCATAACCATATGACAAATATTATGATAAATGGATCTCACGTGAGTTATAAAATGAAATAAATCCACAATTTCATAATGACATATGTTTAGATGCAAAGTGTTCATTAAGGATAAGCCCACAAACAAACTTGCATCAAGAAAAATACAATATGCATATATGGTAATTATCCCAAAGGTTTCTGAGGATATTACAAAAATCCTTGAGATGGAAAAAGTTATATTCAAGTCATATACTATATATTTTTATAAAAGGGTTCACATCTCTATTTGAGATAGTGGGTGCAAGATATACTTGGATTTAGTCAACATCGGAGATGCACAAGTGGTTGGCATTGGAACAAGCTCTACAAGATCTAGTGGAAAAAGAATGTTCCAGAGACACATACTATGTAGGAGGAATAAAACCATAGTGGTGGTTTTTCATTCACCATGGAAAGTGATACATTATTCATTGAAAATAATGGATCCTACAAATAATTAGTAAATACCAATCAACTATAATTGACAAGCTTATATTAATTCATAAAATGGATTCCATGTACCAAAATCAAGTTTTTATTTTGGAAGTGTCTTCGATTGATGTAAATTCATTGGTGGGTATTCAAGAGAGACTATAAATGGGTGGTACAGAAGTGGTACCAATAAGTCTTGTTTGGTTATACCAAGTCATCATTTCTAAATACATTATAATTATATTTATCACAGCTATTTTTTGTGATTTTTTTATTTGGCATTGGATGTAAAGATCACCTTTCTTGGAAAGTATATATACGATACAATCAGAAATATTTGGTGACACCATATAATGCCAATAAAGGGGTGAAGGTTACTGAAGTTCAATTTTGGATTGAAGTAAGCAATAAGATCATAGAATATTTATTTAGAATAAATTTTCACCATGTGTCTACAAAGGGTTAGTGAGAGCACCACTATTTTCCAAGTAAAATATGTTGATAACATATGGGAAATAGTTGTTTAGTCTTATATTTAGTTAAGCAAAGATTGAAAGTTACTCTTCAAAGATTGACTTAAAGTAGAAACCTAAGTTCTAGGTAATGAGATCTACTGAGGTAGATCTGATGGGTTTCATAAACCAAGTCAAAGTACATATATTGCCAAGGTATTGAAAATACAATTTGGAACAATTCGAGAGTGAATTTTTATTAAAGTCGCATGGAATAAGTCTCTCCAAAAAGACATGTATGAGACATAGGATGAGATTAAAGTGGTGAGTATAATTCTATAAGCTCCAGCAATGGATCTATCACCTATATAATGTTATGTACTATAGTGACCCGAGCCTTTTACATAAAACATTTCATGATTTTAAGCATAATTAATCATCAGAGTACAATCCAAGGATCTTTAAGTCTAGTGTCTTGGAAGACTAGGTACATATAACATAAAACATGGGGAAAAAACTTCTTTATTTAATATCCATAAAGAGATTCTAACTTCCTTTGATCCCTTACATATGCATAGGGTACCCTGGGGAACACATGAACAAAGGGATGAGCTAAAAAGCCCAGTAAGGGAATGAACATAAGGATACATCTCAAGCACATGAGTTGGGAGGCATGACATAATGATATACAAAGCATGAAACTTATAAAATCATTTAATATAAGCATGGGATCATATAAACATGTAATCATATAAATGTGGAAGATTCATAAAACATTTCTTTAGTATGGTTCAAGACTAACTGCCAATCTCATTTCCCATTTCAGTACGGTTCAAGGCTAACCGTCAATCCCGTTTCACGTTGCATCTCATGAGACTTATCCTTACCCAATGCATTGGAGCGCTATCTGGGCGCACCCATCTCAACATTTTCATGAATATTATTGCCACATAAATATTCTTACCACATAAATCTTCTTTCCATATGAGTAATCATACATAATCAATTGTTCATAAACATAAGGTTACCCATGGAGAGAATTGGGTACCACAATCATGACATAAAGCATAACCAATGAGTATATCATGAAAGTGTCCATAAAATAAAGGGATTAGAACATACATGGAATTTAATAAGGTAATTTAGGAATAAAACATGGTAGGTGGTAACAAATAGAAGTGACATCACATAATAAATGTATTTGAGAGACATTAGCATTAAAACATTTTTGTGCGGTTTTAAGGAAAATACTATAGAGCTTTAAAAATAGTAAAGAAGACATTCTTTTATATCAAACCAGAATTGAACCAAGAAGGTTTTTATAATAAAAATACTGAATTTAAAAAGATAGTGGTGTCTTAAAATAGAAGATAGAGTGCACTTGAAATTGGGTAAAATTCTGGGAAGTTCCTTTAAAACGAGTGTGCTTATTGGGAAGTATCGAGGAGAGATTCACTTAAAAGAATGTATATCCCTGAAAGATAATAAGAGATGGATATTAGAACATGAGTTTGGAGAATAAAAACAGAATGTTTAAGTTCTAAATAAAAAGAAAAGACAACTATATTTTGGTAAAAAAAAAGATAGAGCAACCTGAAGGAATAAAGGAAGTTCAGGTAGAATCCATTATGGTTTATCGGCATGGTATCGGGTGTAACTAAGAGGGATTTATGAGAGAGATAAGGGGTTTCTCATCACTTATAAAATATTAGGGCAGTATGGGGAAGGTTTATAAACATATCCCATCACTTGGTATTACACAAAAAGGCATAGCATAGAGAACAATCTTGATTAAGAGTGAAAAGGGGAGGATCCCTTACCTTAAATCCATCGGTGTTCTCCACTTGTTATTAACGACCTGAATAAACAAATTAGTATTATTAATTAATAATTACAGAACCTATTATATATTCAATTTATTTATTATAACCATTTTTAGTTCATTCAAATCATTTTTTGATTAGTTACAAGGTTCAATTTCATTGTTCAGGCTCGTTTGTTTACTTGGCTTTAAAAGATTAATTCACTTATATTCAAGTTTGGATAATATGCAATATGAAAGTGGTTTTCTAGAATTGAAGTTATATTATTTAGTTCATATCCATTATATTACATGGTTTTAATTTTAATTAGGTTAATTAGAGTGAAGTCGAATTATTATATATATAACCATAGTGATAACCGTTTTTGTTCATCGGTGGATTTGATTACAAAGAATGTGTTTTGCTTTATAACTTAATTCCATTTGTACCAAAGGATTACAGAACCAAAAATAGGATATATTACATATATAATAATCTGGTTCAACCATAACACAAATGGAATCATGACCAGAATTAAAGATAATAATAGAAATTGATAAAACGTTGTCCTTGAATGTGCTAAATTAGCACATTTCATACGGTGCTTTCATTTCTTTCAAATAAAATGGTGGGGAAAGGAGAAAAGATAATGAAATATACCACTAGCATGAAGAAATTACATTACATGTATGTTACTGGATTTATCATACTATTATGGTGAAGGGAGGTGAGGAAAGAAATAAAAAAGAAAAGAACTTAAATGAAAAGAAGAAATTGGGAAGAGGAATTTACCTCTTGTGACTTCCTCCTTGAGAGGTTTTGGTATTTTGAGGAGGCTGAGATATTTGAACATGGGGGAGGAACTTGGGGAGAAATTTGGGCATAATAATGGCAAGGCACAAGTCTTGAGAGGTGTGGAGAGAAGAGGGAGTGAATGGGGGTTTTATAGTGGATGAGAGGAGGGATTTCATAATATTATAATCATTAATTTATTATTTCTTCCCAAGACAAGGAATAGTAAGTATTCCATGACCAAGAATAGTGATTTTATCATGTGATCCCGAACCAAGTGGGCTTACATCAGCAAAACATCATCAATGACTTAATTAATCCATTATTTAGCATTTATTGTGAATTATCGGATTATACTATTCATCAAAAAATCAAGTATTTCAGAAAAATTCCAAAAATTCACCCTAACCATTTTTCAATGTGTAGAATCCAAAAATGAAGTCCATTTTTTAAAAATAGTTTTCTAAATATGATTATTTTAATATTGAATTAAAATAATAATTTATTATCAAAACCAGTTTTAAAACATTCATTAACTTATTCTAAAATATAGGTATATCGTACTTCCAACTTGAATATTATTTGTATACCACAATAGGTGAGGTTACTATTCATTAGGGTATATCACTATTCATAAGGGTATGTTACTATTCATTAGGGTAGGTTACTATTCACCAAAAATAAGTTTTCCCTATCGGACTCCAAATAACTTACTGATTACAACCGTGTATGCCAGATTTTTGAAATTTCAAACACAGAAGTGACAAACTTATGTTTAAAGGTCACTTAGCACTTAGTAGTTCATTATGTTGTGTTTTCATGTGATTTTATGACATACTTATGAGAAGGTAATTTCCATTGAAAAACATTGGGTCATTACATGTACAAAATATGATATTGCAAATATATAATGTATGGTAGGAGAATATCAGTAAAATCTAATAGAACTACATAGGAAGTAGTCAGAACTATCCAATTGTACATTAGATAGTACAAGGGATATGTTCCTGGTACTTAGAGAGGAAGGAATACTAGTTAAAAGGGGACACAAATTAGTCTTCCTATAGATCAATATGATCTAATATCTCACATAGGCTAAGGTAATGAGCAAGATATGCTCATTCAAGCCAGTGGTTGTCATATCTATAAATACTAAGTGTGTTGCGGCTTCTGATGCAACTGGGGAAGCACTGTAAAATATGCACTGATTTGTTCTAGTTCTTGGAATCAAACCTAATAAGTAAAGTTTTATCATAATATAAATTATGATAATCCTACAATTGGTATTATCCAATATACCAAGTTTTTACATTAGAAAAAAGGAATATACTTATGTATATCATCTCTTGAGGAGTCTTACTCATGGAGGTGAAGTCACATATAGAAAATTAGTCACGCAGCCAAGACGTGGCAGGCCCAATAACTAAATTCATAACTCTGCAAAAGCATGATCTTATCATGTGAGAGCTAACAAGGATAGTTATCAAGTTGGATCTACTGCAAATGGGATTGTTGTAAAAGTGGGTTCCCTAAACCCAACATAAATAGTGCTTTTCGATTACCATATCATTTATACAGTGAGTTATGCATGATGTATTATTATCATAATAGTGTTGATATTTTTGTGTCCACTATTTATATGGTAATGTCTTTAGATTACTTGTCATATCAAAAGGTTATAGAAGTTCCCAGACTATAATGAGAACCTATTGTAAGGGTTAGTGTCCTGAGAAACAACTATTTTGTACCTTGATTACATGAATGTTCACTTATTATATATTGTTCATTGTTTTGCATGACTATAATATAATAATGTCCTGGAATATTTGTTGCATTAATAAGGTCATGGAAGATCCCCGCTATGATGAGAACCTTGAAATGCTATAACAATATTCTTAAATAAAGTTCTGAGGTTGGATGACATACTATGATAGGACACATAGTATACAGACCGTCATGTGCGAGTACTCATAAGAAGACGAGACTCTCTCTCATGGAGTTCGCACTTGGTAATCTCCAAGATGGGAGATTATGAGAACAGACCCGCCAATAGCAATTCTGCATGTCTTGGTGTCATCAGACATTTCTATCTACGAGCGTGTGTAATGGTCCTTAGACTGAAAGATTATCATTAACTCATGTCATGACTCACGCACTTAGATTTACTGACAAAAACCGTCACGCAGACAGTTGGCGGGAAGTAGGGTACTTTGGGTGCGTCACGAGTGACATGTTGTTAATGGATAAGTCGAGGAAGAATTTGTCCCTTCCATTTATGGAAGTTGATATCTTGGCCCTTTGATTGAAATATAACTGTCGCATTAAATTCCATGGCCATGGTGTAAACGACGAGTTTATTTCAGGTAGTCAAAGAACGACCGATCAAGCATATAGGTTTATGACACTACCATGAAACCTGCTTTATGAGATATTGAGACAAAGGGATTAAATTACACAGTAAGCATTAGTATGAGGTGATACGTCAATGCGGCATCAACTTCTTTCTCTTGGGTGCCTTGACCCATTGCTAGACAGTAATCTTGGACTTTAGGCAAGCTCGCCTAATGCCAACGAGAAAGAGGCCTAGAGGGTCACACACTAAGTGTATTCAAGTATCTCAAGTAGAATAAAGATTATTCCCATACGTGGTTTAATAATTATTCAAGGAATCTTAAATCGTTTTAATGTTGGAGGAAGAATAAAATGAAAACAAGTACACACCGTGTATTAATTATTACACGCCGTGTAGTTTTTATTTTGAAAACAAGTACACGCCGTGTATTATTAAATGTACACGCCATGTAGTTTTCATTTTGGAAAGGAAATGAATAAATGAAAACAAGATATACACGCCATATACATTTAATGTACACGCCGTTTAGTTTTCAATGAAAAACAAGTACACGCCATGTATTTATTAATACAAACCATGTAGTTTTTCCAGTCGGGATTTTGAGGAAATATCATTTTATTAAATGATATTTATTATAATCAGCATGAGCGCACGTCAAGGAATTAATTATTAGACATGGGGGTTTTCAATAAGAGTTAATGAAATAAATGAAACACGTAATGCGTTTATTTATTGTCATAACTCTACAACCTCAAACTCGATTATAAATATCCTCACAACCCCAACTCATTTCCTACACAAGAGAATCGTTGTGCACAACAATTCTGGAGAATTCTTTTAAGGACGAAAGAACCTATTCCTCCAAGAATGCTCTCAAGACTGAGAGAGATCCTCTTCCATCGGATCAAGACGGTCTAAGGCAGACAACGCAAGCAAAGGTTTCTCCACGCTAGCACTCGGAGACTCCTTTGGCGACGTCCCGAGATACAAGGTACACGTGTGGATCACCGCTAGAGGAAGTCTACACTTGGATTTTGCGACGCAACGATGAATCACATCAGAACGTGATCAAGAACATCAATGAAGAAAGAACACCCAAAAGGTATTTCTTTTTAATTGATTAAATTAATTATAATCAACCTGTAACGATCCTACTTTGTGGTTCCAGAACTTTCCTTTTCTTTGTTCATTTCTGTGATTCGATCCGTGGAGACTGGTGTTTATCATCGTATTGATCCCGAATTGATCATTGTTAATGACAAAAAGCCAAGTGGGCACATCCACCCACGCGCTTCCGCTACGCCTGGAACCTTCACCTATAGATACCATGACAATGACCTTGAACTTATGTCATATAGTCCATATACATCATGTTTATAGGACACAGATGATGTGAAACCATCAGGTGTTGGGGAGTCATAATCATTGAGACTTCTTCTCATGAAATTCACACTTGATGATCTCGAGTAGATGAGATCATGAGGAGTGATTTGCCAATAAAAACACCACATGTTTCAGGTGTCACTGGTAGTTCCTATCTACGAACACGTGTAATTGTCTCCTGACTTAAGATTATTATTAGTGTATACTATTTGATTATGTACTTTGATGTAAGATGAAAACCATGACATTTATTTCATGGCGAAGTATATGGCATTGGGTGCGTCATTGGTGGTATGATATTGATTGAATAATCAAGACAGAATTTGTCGCTACCAAAATGAAATGATATCTCAAACCTTGTTGATCAGGATTGTAGTACCTTCACTAAATCAATGGTCATGGTAGAAGAAGCTATGCTCTTCCAGCAAGGTCAATGAACAATAAAGTAAGAAAGGATGATGACACAAAGTGTAGAGATTATATTACATAGCATGTGTTCGTAGGAGTCTATCATTGCTATGAATTTTTCTTATCTCCTTAGGGGTCATGATGGGTTGCTAGACTCCACTCCTGATCTATAAATAGTATTCATCGTTATCGAGATAAGGACCTAGAGGGTCACACACTTAGTGTATTCAAAAGTCTAGTTTATTCTAATGAATATGAGTATATAATATATTGGGCCCCACTGCAGGGTTCAAGAGATGCCCGAGTTTGAACGATTGCCATGAAATAAATAGATTCATATTATTCAAGTTTGGAATAATTTGTATTGAAATTATTTATCAAAAGTATTCACATGATATTATTACAAAGAAAATCACACAACACACGATGCAGAGAATATATGGAAAAATATTTAATGAATGAATATTATTTTAATATCAAGGTTCGTTTAATATTTATATAAATAACAAGTCGAGCTCAATGGATCACTTTTATCATGTAATATATATTTATTATATTGCAAGTAAGTTATAAAAATATAAATGATGCTTATGACACAGTGGGTTGGTATAACATTTAATTTATGTCTTATTTAGTGGGTAATGCATATCCAGGGGCCGGAGAGCCATTTCTGGTTATTTTGTACCCCACTATATAAGGGAGATGAGGCTCTCATTTGAGTTATTATTCACTGCATGAATTTGAATCTCTCTCTCTCATCTCTCATGCATCCTAAAGAGAGAAGAAGATGATTCAAGCCTTCGATCCAAGTTCTTTTTCACAGATTGAAGGATCGGTGCATTAATGATCGTTGGGATGTCGAAGGCTTTGGCGAATCTTCACGCTAGCACCCAGATATCGACGATTGACATTCCCACAGACTTTTGAAGCTAGTGTGGACGATCTAGGTGTAAGGGTTGGTGTCCTCAGAACCAACTTTTTTGTACTTTGATTACATTAATGTTCACTTATTATATATTGTTCATTGTTCTGCATGACTATAATATAATAATTTCCTGGAATATTTGTTGCATTAATAAGGTCATAGAAGATCCCCGCTATGATGAGAACATTGAAATTCTATAACAATATTCTTAAATAAAGTTCTGTGGTTGGATGACATACTATGATAGGACACATAGTATACAGACCGTCATGTGTGAGTACTCGTAAGAATATGAGACTCTCTCATGGAGTTCGCACTTGGTAATCTCCAAGATGGGCGATTATGAGAACAGACCCGCTAGTAGTAATTCCGCATGTCTTGGTGTCATCGGATATTGCTATCTGTGAGCGTGTGTAATGGTCATTGGACTGGAATATTATCATTAACTCATGTCATGACTCGCGCACTTAGATTTACTGACGAAAACCATCACGCAGACAGTTGGCGGAAATTAGGGTACGTTGGGTGCGTCACGAGTGACATGTTGTTAATGGATAAGTCGATGAAGGATCTGTCCCTTCCATTTATGGAAGTTGATATCTCTACCCTTTGATTGAAATAGAATTGTCGCATTAAATTCCATGGCCATGGTGTAAACGACGAGTTTATTTCAAGTATTCAAAGAACGACAGATCAAGCATATAGGTTTATGACACTTCCATGAAACCTGCTTGATGAGATATTGAGACAAAGGGATTAAATTACACAGTAAGCGTTCGTATGAGGTGATACGTCAATGCGGCGTCAACTTCTTTCTCTTGGGTGCCTTGACCCATTGCTAGACAGTAATCTTGGACTTTAGGCAAGCCCGCCTAATGCCAATGAGAAAGAGGCCAAGAGGGTCACACACTAAGTGTATCCAAGTATCTCAAGTTGAATAAATATTATTCTCGTATGTGGTTTAATAATTATTCAAGGAAGCCTAAGTTGTTTTAAATGATGGAGGAAAAATAAAATAAAACAAGTACACGCAGTGTATTATTAAATGTATACACCGTGTAGTTTTATTTTGGAAAGGAAATGAATAAATGAAAACAATATATACACACCGTGTACATTTAATGTACACGCCGTGTAGTTTTCAATGAAAAACAAGTACACGTCGTGTATTTATTATTACACACCGTGTAGTTTTTCGAGTCGGTATTTTGAGGATATAATATCGTTTTATTAAATGATATTTATTATAATCAGCGTGAGCGCATGTCAAGGAATTAATTATTCGACATGGGGGTTTTCAATAAGAGTTAATGAAATAAATGAAATGTGTAACGCGTTTATTTATTTTCATAACTCTACAACCTCAAACTCGATTATAAATATCCTCACAACCCCAACTATTTTCCTACACAAGAGAATCATTGTGCACAACAACTCTGGAGAATTCTTTCAAGGCTGAAAGAACCTCTTCCTCCAAGAACGCTCTCAAGACCGAGAGAGATCCTCTTCCATCGGATCAAGACGATCTAAGGCGGACAACGCAAGAAAAGGCTTCTCTACGCTAGCACCCAGAGAATCCTTTGGTGATGTCCAGAGATACGAGGTACATGTGTGGATCACCGCTAGAGGGAGTCTACACTTGGCTTCTGCGACGCAATGACGGATCACATCGACAACGTGATCAAGAACATCAATGAAGAAAGAACACCCAAAAGGTATTTCTTTATAATTAATTAAATTAATTATAATCAACCTGTAACGATCCTTGTTTGTGGTTTCGGGAAAAATCATATTCTTTGTCTTTTTCTATGATTCGATCTGTGGAGACTGGTGTTTATCGTCGTATTGATCCCGGATTGATCATTGCTAATGAAAAAAAAGCCAAGTGGGCACATCCACCCACGTGCTTCCGCTGCGCCCGGAACCTTCAAATGGTATCAGAGCGAGGTTACAACATTGATTATAGTTATTTAATTTTTGTTGATAATTTACACATTTATATTTGATTCAATTCGAAATATATCGTTCTATTAATCTGAATAAATGAGATCTATTCTTCCTCCTTCGTTTCTCGATTCATATCACAGAAACGAATTTTTAATTTTAATTTTGATTAAAATAAAAATGAGGATTTCATCTGGAGGAGTCGCTCTTTCTGTCTGTACAACACGGGATTGCACAACGTGTAATTAAAACTACACGTCGTGTACTTAGGTTCAATGAACCGGCACTGGTCTGGAAAACCACGCTGTGTGAATTGATTATGCCTAAGTATTAATCACGCCGTGTTGACCAGAATTGAACGACGCATGGGAACCGGAATACACGGCGTGTATGTTGGAACAACACGCCGTGTAGTCCGATCTGGTCCAGGTGAAACCGTGTACAAGGAGAAGTCGTGTTCCACGTACACGGGATTTCCAAGCCGGTTACCGCGTAACAAGGAAGTACACGCCGTGTATGATTCATCTACACGTCGTGTACTCCAAAATTTCCAAAGTAGAGAAAACACGCCAAAACCCCGCGTGTGTACTTTGGAAACAAGGTGAAAAGAAATACACGCCATGTAAATATAAACTACACACCGTGTACTTTTCAGAAATGGAATTTAACCAGGTTTCCTCCAATGTACAAAGACCCGTACAAGGAATATGGATGAGAAGAATCTCAAGGAAATTCATAAAGGAATTTAAGATAAAGAATTGATTAATTATAAGATCATAATTAATTGAATTCGAGCACGACTTATCTTAAATGAAAGAGCGATTAAAAGAATTTGAATTCTAAATATACGTAAATGTCGTTGCATGTTGTGGATGATCATGAGCTAGACCAAAGACCCTTTGTATGTGTATGGTTTCATTTAAATTTATTTAATTTAAATTTGTTGGCCTGCGAGCCTTCTTCCAATAAAATGTAGGGTCTGCGTGCCCATGGTTTCTTTAATGTAAACCCATGTAATGGAGGATCTCCCAAGCCAGAGGAGACGGTTCAAATCCCGAAGCCGAGGCGAAACCGATACAAGAAGATACAAAGGTGGACAGGTGGGAGCTGCAAAACACGAACCAACAGGTTCAAGGTGTTTTCCCTAGGTCAGGGTTAGCTTATCAAAACCGCTATATAAGCTAACCAATAGAAGCTCATGATCATACCATCTTATTTTATTTCTGTCTGATTGCATGGTTTATTTATTATGTATGTGTTGTCGTGATCACATAATTAATAAAATGAACAAGCTTGCAAAGATGGAATAAAATAAAAACTGGACTATGCGTAAACATTATCAGAACATGGTTAATCACTTAAGAAAGCATCACTTAATATTAACAAGCATGTGATAATGTGAAACTACGCATAAAGGAATAAAATCCCTCAATACCATATTAAGTCAGACCAAGCCTTTCGTTACCTGATTAAGGGCAAGACTCACTAAAACTATGTGTTTGACCAACCCTTGTTGGGACACTTACTTTTATAAAGGAAGCCCCTTATGAAAGGTTTTGGGTTGACTTAACCATATTACATCAACAGAAGTAGCCCTTTCTAGACTTGGTGTAATATTGGAGGCAAGAGTTGAGGAAATCCAAGTCAGGATTTCAAGATTGGGGAGTCCACTCAACAGATCAATGAACTGTAAGCTCACGGTTAGCAAAGACCTACCTACCTAAATACCTTCAAATAGCTTGACCAACCCTTGTTGGGGTTATGCGAAGGGAAATATGGATCCTTGACACTAGAATTTCAAAGCAACTGGACATTCCGAGTTCAATGGTGAGGGCCATTGGGACTTGATAAAATAGTGGGAGAATTAATTTATTTATTATTTCTCATAAAAATGTAATCAAGAAAGTACTGATAAATCTGCTCTTTTAATTTGTAGAATCGAAATGACAAACTCATCAACCACATTTTCTCTGCGATCAATACTGGATAAAGACAATATCCTCACCGGTAGTAACTTTCAGGAATGGTTTAGGCGCCTTCGGGTTATCCTATGCCATGAACGAACGTTTTACGTGCTGGAGTCCTCACTTCCTGATTCTCCTACCCCAGGGGCGAGTGATGAAGATTTCCTGGTCTATGATCAACATTTGAACAACACTCTCAACGTTCAATGTTTGATGCTATCATCGATGTCTAGTGAGCTCATGAAGTCTCATGAAGACATGGATGCTTATAGCATGCTCGAGCACCTCTGTGGTCTATACCAGGAGAGAGAAAGACATGAAAGGTTTGAGATCTCCAAGGCTCTATTTCAGAGCAAGCTTGGAGAGGGTGCCCCAGTCGGGCCTCATGTAGTCAAGCTCATTGGCTACATTGAGCGCTTGGAGGTTCTAGGGTTTAAACTCCCCGAAGAACTGGGTACCGATCTCATTCTTGCATCACTCCCCCAGAGCTTCTCAAACTTTGTTGTGAACTTCAATATGAACAACATTGAGAAGTCTCTGTCTGATCTTCTCATCCTCATTCACCAAGTGGACACTGACATGAAGCGTGAAAAGCCTTCTGTCCTCATGGTGAATAAAAGGAAAGGGAAGGCGAAGAGCTTTAAGCACAAATCTTCTTCAAGGCCTTCCAAGAAAAGGAAGATCAAAGGGGAGGAAAAGGAACAGGATGTTGTTTGTTTTGCATGTGGCAAGAAGGGCCACTGGAAGAAAAACTGCACCCAGCCAAGGAAGCAAGGGGAAGCTTCAGGTGCGTTTGTTATCGAATGCAATCAATCTGTTTCTACTAATTGGGTATTGGATACTGCTTGTGGTGCTCACATCTGTATCCAAATACAGAAACCAAGTAGATTCAGGAAGATTGATCGAGAGAAGGTAGATCTACGAGCATCCAATGGAGTCAGACTTGCTGTTGTGGCTGTCGGGGACTACCACCTCACATTTCCTACGGGGATGGTCTTGGTTTTGAAAGGATGTTATTATATACCCTCTGTAACCAAAAACATTATTTCAGTATCCAGATTAGATACTAATGGATTCATCTTCAAGTTTGGAAGTGGATGTTGCTATTTTTATAAAGATAGCATTTTTTTTGGTAGGGCACATTTATATAACGGCCTTTATGTGTTAGACTACACAATCCAAGTAATGGCAATCGATAACAAAGTTAATTCACATGACTCATACCACACCCAACTTTGGCATCACCGGCTAGGTCATGTCAATGAGAAACGTTTGACAAAATTACATCAAGATGGGTATTTAGATTCTTTCGAACTAAAACCACTTGGTGTATGTCATGCGTGTCTACAAGGCAAAATGACCAAAGCCCCATTTAGTGGGAAAGGTGAAAGAGCTAAAGAGATTCTAGAATTAGTTCACACAGATGTGTGTGGACCATTTCCAGTTGAAGCAAGGGGTGGGTTCTCATACTTCATAACTTTTACTGATGATTTTAGTAGATATGGATATATCTATTTAATGAGGTATAAGTCAGATTCTTTTGATCGGTTCAAAGAATACAAGAATGAAGTTGAGAACCAGCTTGGTAAGAAGATTAAGAAACTCCGCTCAGACAGAGGAGGAGAATATCTTAATCAGGACTTCATTGATTTCTTACGGGAGTTTGGGATTCTATCTCAACTCACTCCTCCTTACACACCGCAGTGGAATGGTGTAAGTGAAAGGAGGAACCGCACCCTGTTGGACATGGTGAGATCAATGATGAGTTATGCGAGTCTTCCATTATCCTTTTGGGGATATGCATTACAAACAGCAGCGCACATACTAAACCAAGTACCAACTAAATCGATAAATGGTATTCCATACGAGTTATGGAGTGGACGCAAAGCCATGTTATCGAATTTAAATGTGTGGGGTAGCGAAGCATTTGTTAAGGCCTCTTCAGGTAACAAACTCGCGCCCCGAGGCACAAAGTGTATCTTTATAGGATATCCCAAGGAAACAAGGGGATATTACCCATACAACCCCTCAGACAAAAAGGTTACAGTGGCAAGACACGCCATATTCCTTGAGAGGGATCACATCTCCAAAAGAGATAGTGGGAGTGAGATAGACTTCGATGAAGTCGAGCCTCAAGATACACATGAGTTGGTACAAGAAAAGATTCCACAAAGCCCCGTGGAAGAACAATCTGTTCCAGAGACACAAGAACTGCGTAGGAGCATGAGAGAGGTGAGAGAACCAGAACGATATGGTTTTCTTATCACCGAGGATGGTGACTCATTATTGGTTGACAATAATGATCCTCTTACCTACAAGGAAGCAGTTGAAGGCACAGACGTTGCCAAGTGGAATGAAGCCATGAATTCTGAAATGGATTCCATGTACCAAAACCAAGTCTGGATTTTGGTAGATCCTCCAGTTGATGTAAATCCTATTGGTAATAAATGGGTATTCAAGAAGAAACTGGACATGGAGGGGCAAGTCAGCACCTATAAGGCACGACTGGTTACAAAAGGTTTTAGACAACGTCAAGGAATTGACTATGATGAAACCTTTTCACCGGTTGCGATGCTGAAATCCATCAGAATCCTATTGGCCAATGCTGCTTACCATGACTATGAAATTTGGCAAATGGATGTCAAAACAGCTTTCCTTAACGGGAACCTTCAGAAAGATGTCTACATGACACAACCTGAAGGGTTTGTGACTCCAAAGGATGCCAACAAGGTATGCAAGTTGCAAAAATCCGTTTATGGATTAAAGCAAGCATCAAGGTCATGGAGCATTCATTTTGATGAAGCTGTTACGGAATTTGGCTTTGTTAAGAACGAATGTGAGCCTTGTGTCTACAAAAGGTTTAGTGGAAGTGCAGTCGTTTTCCTAATAGTATATGTTGATGACATATTGCTAATTGGAAACGAAGTACCTGTCTTACAGTCAGTTAAGGCATGGTTGCATAAATGCTTCTTCATGAAAGACTTGGGCGAGGCGGCATATATTCTTGGGATCAAGATCCATCGTGATAGATCCAAGAGAATGTTGGGCCTGAGTCAAAGTACATACATTGACAAGATACTGAAGAGATTCATTATGGAACAGTCCAAGAGGGGATTGTTGCCAGTGTCACATGGCATTCATCTTTCCAAGAAAATGTGTCCTCAGACACATGAGGAAAGAAAGAGGATGGCAAAGATCCCTTACGCATCCGCGATTGGGTCAGTCATGTATGTTATGCTATGTACGAGGCTAGATGTTGCTTACGCATTAAGTGCGGTAGGCAGATATCAAGCTGATCCAGGAGACCGCCATTGGATGGCAGTCAAGACTGTCCTTAAGTATCTGAGGTGTACTAAGGATATGTTCCTGGTTTATGGAGGAGATGAGGAACTAGTCATCAGAGGATATGTAGATGCTAGTTTCCAGACTGATCAAGATGACATGAAGTCACACACTGAATACATCTTCAGTTTGAATGGAGGTGCAGTGAGCTGGAAGAGCTCAAAACAAAGTGTGGTGGCAGATTCTACAGTGGAGTCTGAGTATATCGCAGCTTCTGAGGCAGCTAAAGAAGCAGTATGGATGCGAAGCTTCATCCAAGAGCTGGATGTTGTACCAAGTAGTAAAGATCCCATCACACTCTATTGTGATAATACTGCAGCAGTGGCACTTGCAAAAGAGCCAAGGTCACATCAGCGGACAAAGCACATACTTCAGAAGTATCATCTCTTGAGGGATTTTTCTCAGAGAGGTGAAGTTGCAGTGAGCAGCATTTCCACGGAAGACAACGTGGTGGACCCATTGACTAAAGCCTTGACTCAGCAGAAACATGATCATCATGTGAGGTCTAGCGAACTAAAAGTCGTAGGCAGTTGGCTCTAGTCCAAGTGGGAGTTTGTAAGGGTTGGTGTCCTCAGAACCAACTGTTTTGTACTTTGATTACATGAATGTTCACTTATTATATATTGTTCATTGTTCTCCATGACTATAATATAATAATGTCCTGGAATATTTGTTGCATTAATAAGGTCATAGAAGATCTCCGCTATGATGAGAACCTTGAAATACTATAACAATATTCTTAAATAAAGTTCTGCGGTTGGATGACATACTATGATAGGAAACATAGTATACAGACCGTCATGTGCGAGTACTCGTAAGAATACGAAACTCTCTCTCATGGAGTTCGCACTTGGTAATCTCCAAGATGGGAGATTATGAGAACAGACCCGCCAGTAGTAATTCTGCATGTCTTGGTGTCATCGGATATTGCTATCTGCGAGCGTGTGTAATGATCCTTGGACTGGAAGATTATCATTAACTCATGTCATGACTCGCGCACTTAGATTTACTGACGAAAACCGTCACGCAGACAGTTGGCGGAAAGTAGGGTACGTTGGGTGCGTCACGAGTGACATGTTGTTAATGGATAAGTCGATGAAGGATTTGTCCCTTCCATTTATGGAAGTTGATATCTCGACCCCTTGATTGAAATAGAACTGTCGCATTAAATTTCATGGTCATGGTGTAA
Source organism: Viscum album (assembly GCA_963277665.1). Lineage (NCBI taxonomy): Eukaryota > Viridiplantae > Streptophyta > Magnoliopsida > Santalales > Viscaceae > Viscum > Viscum album. Next base: position 31,026,385 of record OY728142.1, on the reverse strand, counting down.
ACGACGAGTTTATTTCAGGTAGTCAAAGAACGATGGATCAAGCATATAGGTTTATGACACTTTCATGAAACCTGCTTGATGAGATATTGAGACAAAGGGATTAAATTACACAGTAAGCGTTCGTATGAGGTGATACGTCAATGCGGCGTCAACTTCTTTCTCTTGGGTGCATTGACCCGTTGCTAGACATTAATCTTGGACTTTAGGCAAGCCCGCCTAATGCCAACGAGAAAGAGGCCTAGAGGGTCACACACTAAGTGTATCCAAGTATCTCAAGTTGAATAAAGATTATTCTCGTACGTGGTTTAATAATTATTCAAGGAAGCCTAAGTTGTTTTAAATGATGGAGGAAAAATAAAATAAAACAAGTACACGCCGTGTATTATTAAATGTACACGCCGTGTAGTTTTATTTTGGAAAGGAAATGAATAAATGAAAACAAGATATACACACCGTGTACATTTAATGTACAGGCCGTGTCGTTTTCAATGAAAAACAAGTACACACCGTGTATTTATTATTACACGCCGTGTAGTTTTTCCAGTCGGGATTTTGAGGATATAATATCGTTTTATTAAATGATATTTATTATAATCAGCGTGAGCGCATGTCAATGAATTAATTATTCGACATGGGGGTTTTCAATAAGAGTTAATGAAATAAATGAAACGCGTAACGCGTTTATTTATTTTCATAACTCTACAACCTCAAACTCGATTATAAATATCCTCACAACCCCAACTCTTTTCCTACTCAAGAGAATCATTGTGCACAACATCTCTCGAGAATTCTTTCAAGGCTGAAAGAACCTCTTCCTCCGAGAACGCTCTCAAGACCGAGAAAGATCATCTTCCATCAGATCAAGACGATCTAAGGCGGACAACGCAAGCAAAGGCTTCTCCACGCTAGCACCCGGATAATCCTTTGACGACGTCCAGAGATACGAGGTACACGTGTGGATCACCGCTAGAGGGAGTCTACACTTGGCTTCTGCGACGCAATGATGGATCACATCGACAACGTGATCAAGAACATCAACGAAGAAAGAACACCCAAAATGTATTTCTTTATAATTAATTAAATTAATTATAATCAACCTGTAACGATCCTTGTTTGTGGTTCCGGGAACCATATTTTTTGTCTTTTTTTGTGATTCGATCTGTGCAGACTGGTGTTTATCGTCGTATTGATCCCGAATTGATCATTGTTAATGACAAAAAGCCAAGTGGGCACATCCACCCACACGCTTCCGCTGCGCTCGGAACCTTCACTAGGGGGATCCAACTTCGATTTCTTCAAGCAACGGTTGTTGACGACGAGCGGTAGTCGAACACGTCTTCTTATAATGATATACGATTTCGATTTAAATTTTCATTCTTAATTCTTCATGCTTAATTAAATTGCATATGATATGTAGATGAATCTTGACTGGGGTATATTAGATTTGATGTTTTGATACAAACTCGGACTCAAAAAGTTTAATATACAATTTTTCATGCTTCTGCAAAGTGATGGAGTTCCTTCAAGTGGCACCAATATAAAGACAACTTGATTGAAGTCTGGTATATTTGAAGACTCACGTTGTTGGAAAACAAATTTTGTATCTTTCATTTTGTGTGGGAGTACTTTAAACAGTCGGGAGACATAAGTGTAATATGAGTTCTAGGATAATTCTATGCTCGTTTGTAATCCACGTGATGATTCCAATGGGTCGTATGATCTCAGGTGAGTATCGAATCATGTCAAGGACTAGGTACACATTTTGAGTAGTGAATTGTGTAAAAATTTATTGTACCCAGTGGGTGTGTTGTGTATTGTTGGAGTGTAGATGAAACTGAAATGAATTGTAATCATTCATTCGCCTCCCCAATATCAGTTATTTTCGATTGATTTTAAGGGTCATTTTCATAAGTCTACGGAGTTTTTTTTAATGGGTTTTTAATTTTTTCTAAACGAGATAGGGTTCTCAATATTTTTTAAAACAGGTTTGGAGAAGTTGAACCCCATTTACAATAATGGTTCCAGTATGGAATTCGTGCCGAATATTTTTTTAATAAAAAGGTAATAGAAATTAATTAAATATTAATAAGAATTAACTAAATATCAACAAATATTAATTAAATATTTATAAATATTAATGAAATATTAATAAACATTAAATAAATATTCATAAATACAAATAAATATTAATTAAATATAAATTTAATGTTCATAAATATTAATTAGATATCAATAAATATGAATAAAAATGAAGGTATTCGGGTCATTCGGGCTAAATTAAATATTCATAAATAAAGGTTCCTTCTCATCCCTTGAAAGAGGGTTATCAATAAATAAAGGTTTCCCCTCATCCCTTAAAATGGGGTTATCAAAAATCAATAAAAATGAAGTCTTTCGGGACATTTAGGCTAAATTAAATATTCATAAATATTAATAAATATTAACTAAATATCAATAAATATTAATTAAAAATGAATCATATTAATAAAATACCAATAAATCTTAATTAAATATTTTTAAATATTAATGAAATGTTAATAAAAATTAATAAACATTAAATAAATATTAATAAATATCCATTAATACAAATAAATTTTAATAAATTTTAATTAAATGTTCATAAATATTGATAAATATTAATTAAATATTTATAAATATTAATGAAATATTAATAAGGGAGAATAACCAGGTTATCTTCCATCAAAGTCAAGCCCAGCACAGGTTCAGAAATTTCCATTTTTCCCCCTTTTAAAAAACCACCGTTTTCCACGATAATGGCGAAAAATCCCTCCACTGCACTGGACATCAACCAAAAAAGTCGAAATCTAGAACAGAGAACGTTGACAGAACATAACAGAAGAATGATCAAAATCAATCCAAAACCTCCGAACAAATGAGTTAAACAGGGGTTTGGGGTCGATTTAGGGTTTTGCAGAGAACAAAACCTCTGAAGGCAAAACAGAGAGAAACAAGAAGAACACTGTAAATCGGAGTTACAATGGATTTAACAAGAAAGAGGGCGCAAATGGCTGTGCGGTTAGAGGCGTTTTACATTAATCACCTGCTCGCTCGGGAAAGAGCTCCTCCAAAACCCGGTGCCGTAAAAGATGCCCCACATCTCCTTCTCCTCTGCATGAACCTCCTTCTCGGAATCACCGTCGTCCCCGGCCTTCTCGGCGGGCAACGCGGCCGTGGACATGGCGGCGAAGCAATGCGCGTGGAGCGCCGCCTCGTCGGCGCCACACACGCAGCGGCGTCGGACAGCCGGGGGCTGCCCTTTCTCGATCCCCCGCCGCTGCCTTCTCCTCCGGAGCGCGCGGCGGAGAAGGCCGGCGGGGATCCTGTAGGCGACGAGGATGAGCAGGGTGAGGAGGCCGCACGGACAGCAGCAGCACACCGCAGCGCACTCCGCCGCGGTGCCGCCGGCGAACTCCGCGAACCCGGTGGACGGCTTGCCGCCGCTTAACAGAGGCTGCCGGCGGTTCGCGGAAGCCGGGCGGATGTCGATTGGCCCAGGCATGGCTTCGCCGGATCCGCCCCGATTGGATGAAATTTCTTCCTGTGACGAATTTAGATGAAATTCCGGCAGAACTCCTGCACCAGAAACCCTAATCCCGGCAAATTGAAGGATTAAGCAAACGGATAATTCCCTGCGAAACCCTATTAAGGGTAAATCGAAAGATTGAGACAACGGATAACTCTCTGTTGCAGGCGTGGGCTCCAACAGCAGAAACAGAGAGGGGTCAGCGAGGAAATGATGGGCCAAGGAAAACGATGGAGTCGCTCTGAGTTACCAACCGCGAAGGAACACAGCCATTTTATATAGGCAGGAGCTATCAGATAAATTTATCTATTTTCAAAAAAATATTATTATTATTATTTAAAATAGAAAATCATGATGATTATAAATAATGGAGGTTTATTTGCAAATAAAGTTGATGGATTGCGACACTCAATTAATATATCCTTCCTTGGATCCACACACACTTCCCACATAAGTAGATCATTCTGCTAAAACGTATTCATTATAGTTGGAGTGGAATACGAGTCGTGTTAGGTTATTTGTAGGGAAAATGATAAATGTGAAGGAGATATGGGTTAAATCCATATTTATATATGATATATTTATGAGTTGTGCATCCAATTGCATGCAAATTATGATCTACATGCATTGGATATATTATTCAGTGTGTGTTGGACATCCCAACATTTCCCCCACGTAAGCTATCACTCAATGAAATCATTTCATATTTATATGAAACGTACGTGGAGTAAATGCATACGATGTGTACATCGATCATGACATTTATACATGCGTTTTAACGCGTGATTAAATGCTACACCCCAAGGGTTTTCCTTGTGGCTTTATAAAACGTTGTCATGCGGTACCAATGAGTGGTGGATAGATTAAGATCCTCATGCTTAACTAAAACTCTTTGAGAACTGTTGCTCTCTTCATTTTCCTTCTTTGCATATGAGATGCTAGCACCACGTAAACAGAAGGATGGATCCCTCTCGTGTGACGAGAGATTCAATTCGGCTCGTGGATACCTATGGAGGTGCGATGCTTTTGTTTGTCACTTTTCGATCTCTTTCAAACTCATCCGAATGAGATAAAGATTGATGCAGTGGCTCTTCAGTGTAAGGTACACTAGTTTTACAACACGTTCTTCATTTTAGTATTTTAAGTAGTTTCATATTATCTTGCATGAAGATTTTTGGACAAGAGTTTTTAATCGCTTTTGCTTGATCTGATAAATGTTACTAGACTCTAACAAAACTCTTCAGTGGTATCAAAGGGGTCTATGCTTAAGTTTTATGAAATCATGCATGGAAATAAAGAAGAAATCAAAAAAAAAACAACGCACCATCTCACGTTTCTGGAATTTGATTTCGTAAATGGATTAACTTTACGTGGCTAAACCGTGTAAAGGTAACCAAGACCTTACCCTTACGCACCTGAGATGCATTAGGGTAACCAAGGCTTTACCCTTACACGAAGTGGTTTGTGTAAGGGTAATCTCGCCTTACCCTTCTGTATATCAGTCTACATAAGGGTCACCAGATCTTACCCTTATGCGTACAGGGTTACGAAAGGGTATGATATTGTTTACCCTTAGGCGATACCCTCTTACGTAAGGGTAATTAAGTTTTTTCTAAAGCTGCATAAATGTTATTGGCCGCTTACCCTTACGTGAAACACGACTACGTAAAGGTTATGCCCCTACACAGTGAGATTTTTTGAAGCTGCATAAAAGTAAGACGGTGTCTAATATATGTTGTCACAACACGCCACATTTGAAAATTTATGAACCTACTAACTACTGTAGAAGCGACGAGCAAGATCGAACCATGGAGAGAATGTGCATAGACACTATGGGTATCCTCTAGGAAGAATGTTCTGACTGATGAATTTTAAATGTGATTAAAAACTAAAAAATCTAAAAACTAAACAACTATTTTAAAGCAATTATTTAAATTAACTAAAACAATCTAAGTGAACTAAATTAATCTATAGAGGAAACATGCAGAGATGGAAGAGTCAGAATTGTGATGCGCGTTAAGATGCATGCAATGCCAATTATTTAATTCCTATATCTGAATATTTATTCATTCAATTATCACTGATTCTAAATTTAATCAAAATACTATCAGGTTTCGTCCTCTGTTGTTAGACATTATTCTATTTGTTCAAACAAATAATCCATCATTTCATTCGCAGATTTGATGAATAATTTGTGCAACATTTTAGCATCGAATCACTTTGTAAAATATGACAACCTGTTTCTCACAAAGTCAAAGTATTTATCTATGTCAGGTTTGCTCGCATAAGTTCACTTGTTAGGTATCACTCATGCAAGTGTAAAGGGAGATGCACACAAAATATTAATTTTCCAATTAATATATATATATATATATATATATATATATATATATATATATTTATTTATTTAAAACTCATTCGCGTTTGATTTGTGATTCTCTCATGCGCATGATCGATTTCCGAATAAATAAATTCTCCAGTGTTTTTCCACCCATCATTACTCATTAGGTATCACATGGGCGATCACCAAAGCATGTGTGTCATTCCTTCTGATAATTATTCAGACACAAATATAACTGAATAAATAAACATATGATTAATAAAGATTAAATGGAAATCAAATATGAAAGTAAAAACAAAGGCTTGCATTTACCATCACATTCATCACAAGACACATGAAAATTGGCCCACCATAATAGTAACACAATACATAAAATATTAAACAAAGGTCATTGTGTTCGTGTCGTTTCAAATATCATTGCAGCCTAATGCAAATGATCGCCTATCTTCACGCACACACACAAATTGCTGTGATGAGAGCCAGCTTGTGTAGGAGGTAGATGCAGATGCGATGATGGACAATGGAGTCACACTGAGTGCCGGTGGGCGAAGGCTGTAGGGTTTTCTAGTGAGACGGAAGGGGGAACGTTGACCACTACAAATAGAGGCGAGCAAGAGGAGGTTTGCAACTGGTATGGTGGGCATGGATAATATGGGTGATGGTGCAGGTGAGCAGGACGTGGTTGAATGGGGATGGTTGGGGTGACATCAGGTAAGGGATGGAGGCATGCGAGCAGGGAGGATGTCACAACCACCTCCCCCCAAAGAGTATACCACATGGGCTGGCAATGAGAGGAGAGAGGTGGCGACTGCCTGAATCTCGCCTCCAATAAAACCCGGTTGGTGACTAGCACCGAGAGTAAAATAAGAATACAATGTGAGACATTACCCTCTAAGAAAACATAGAGAAGAGAGAGATAAGACATATACACCAATCAACACCTGATCGGATATATAAAAGAAATCATAAGTACATACATGTAATGTCATACAGTACTGAAACAACTGAAAGAAAAACTACAAGTACCAAAAAGGTAAAGACGACAGTGACCATGAAGCCCAAACAGCTCCTGCAAAACCACAAACTAGTAATATCCAACCTGATCTCCAACCTGCTCCTACTGACCTTAAAACAGATTATATTTATGTGGGTTGAGCATAATAATATACTCAGTAGGATCCTCCCCGAAGCCTCTCGTGCAAAAGATAAATAAATCATGCTAAAGCTCAATGAACAATAAATGAAACTAACTCGTCACCTAATTAGGTATTCTAAGTTCTCAACCTCACCATGACTAACTCTCACCAAGTATTACATACAAGAGGGCATATAATATAGTAATGAAACATTAAGGGTACCATGATACCACTTCCCCACTGGGTTGTCTCTCTACCCCAACGTCACGCATCGTGAGCCATCTGTCCTCAAAATAAGCCAGCCTGCATACACCTGGGCTAAGTATCACAACATGCACCACACACATCACATCATCACATATCACATCTCCATATAATAACCAAGTACTTTTTGGGATCCACCATAACCCATATGATTTGTATCATACATCAGGTATTATACCTCTAGTCATCACAACCCATACACTGAGTAAGGCACCTTAAGTCATCACAACCTATACACATCATACCTATAATAATACTTTAGACACTATATCCAGAGATACATGTGTGTGAAATAACTACACACCATCACATCCCTATACACACACATATGTAGAGAAACTAATCTTCATGCATACCATCATATGAAGTACTAAGAGAAGAGAGCAGGGCCAGAAGGGGTAGTCAGTCATCCATCCCCCCACTGGGATATTGGAGAAAACACCCTCCTAGAGTCCACTGGGTGTTAGTCACCCTAATCGACATGGGTGGGGTTGCATATGAAATCATAGAATATATAAGATATAACATATCTCACAACCACACTATGGTCATAACCTAGTATTAGACTCAACTGCAGCTAACATCACTCAGACTCCTGGCTACCACTGCTAAGACTAGATATCCTATAAGCATACAAACATTTTAAAGAGCTACATCAATTACTTCTTTCCTTTTTAACATTTCCTTTTGTTAATTAATTCATTAGACATTAATTAACCATCAACATTATTCCACATTAAACATTATTATCCATTGAAGTCAAGTCCATTCCCTCTGGGCATAATCCAAACTGAGTCCACAATTTCTCCAGAGTAACTTCTCATTTTCATTCTAGCAACACCAACCTTGTGGGTTAAGTCATTTATTAAATATTATTACTTTCCATAATCCAGGTACTCTAGGAAAAAACCATCATAAGATAACACCAAGAGAAAACATGCAACCAAGCACATCTGTCCATTAATTAACCATCAACATTATTCCACATTAAACATTATTATCCATCAAAGTCAAGTCCATGCCCTCCAGGCATAATCCAAACCGAGTCCATGGTTTCTCAAGAGTAACATCTCATTTTCATTCCAGCAACACCAACCCTATGGGTTAAGTCATTTATTAAATATTATTACTTTCCATAATCCAGGTACTCTAGGAAAAAAAACATCCTAAGATACCACTAAGAGAAAAAATGCAACCAATCACATCTAGTTGTCTTAGGAAGTGGGGAAAGGAATGTAGATAAAACAAGCAACCCGTCCATTGTCCATTAAACATATTCATTTCAAGCAAGCATCCAACTTTATTACATCAACGGGTAAGACCATCTTCAACCTATTCCATCATCTTTGGTGTCATCCATGACTCCCACATGCATATCCCAATGCATCTCTCCATTATAGGCTTCAACTTCTACCACATCATCTGGGCCTCCCCACCCCATATCACATCATCCATCCCAGGATCATCCATCCTAGGATCACAACACATCACATGGAAAAGATCTCATATAGAGCATATCACAAAGAAGTAAGAAAACAAGCATAAACAATAGGGCGATCTAGGCCTTAAAATCAAGGCATTCAACCTCCACATAAAAACGAGCTCTCACAGGTCGTAACACAAGGCATTCATCCTTTATAAGCAAACAATCACTCTTAGCCCAAAAGATTTATCTTTATCAAACAACTGGTTCTCATTCCACCTTGAATCAACCAATTCATTATTCACAAGTTCCAACTATGAGTAACCTAAGACATCAGCTATAACAAGCTATCAAACTATTAAACATGCTCTCAAGCATCAAAACCAGTTTCATCAAACTGTGAGAGGAACAGATATCATTTAACATGCCTTTTCATTTCATCATTCCTAATAAGCATGATAATGTTTCATATTAATTATCAATTCCATTATCACATGGAAAACCACATTCAATTAAACATGTGCATTGCATCTGTCATGACCCCTCCCTTTGAAGATACTGCAATGAAGTAAAATGACCCTCGAGTCCCACCTCCAACAGACCCCGGGTTTGGTACTAGAATCGAGGGTATACAATTCTCACAAATGAGAGGCATTTCCCTCTATAATAAAATAGTATTAGGAGATGAGAATAATCAACCACCAAAAATAATGTAAAAATGAAACCAAAACCATCCAATAATGTGTGTATAAATAAAACAGGTATAGATAAAAGTCTCTGATGTAAATACCCAAAAGTAAAAGATAAATCAGTGGCACAACAAAAGTCCAAGGGTCCAAGCTTGTAATGTTCAGAATGGTCCACATAATCCTCCTAGAAACCTAAAAATCAATTTATATAAGTAGGGTGAGCATATAAGTATACTCAGTAGGAAAACCAAATTCTCTCATGCACATGTGAAAGAAGCATACTAATGCACTATTGAGAAAACAACAGAACCAACAACACCTAAATGGGTCAAATAACCAACCCCCAACCTCACAATGACACACTCACAAAATAACACAATCCAAGTATAATAACATAATATGAATCGTGTCGGTAATGGGTACCTCACACCACTTTCCCACCAATTATCCATTCTCACACCCAAACGACATATGTCCTGGCACTCCCACCTCTTTCGTATAACATTTCATCACATCACATCACTTCTCATCCCACTTGCAGACACCTGGGCCATCACACCACATCATCTCCATAATCAAAATAGCAGGGTATCATGAACATGAAGGACATCAACTTCGTTCCCTCCTCCTGCCATGCACGAACCCACCATAAGACATCTCATCATCTCACCTAAAAAAACCCGGGTCATCACATCACACCTCACCCAAAGACACCTGGTCCATCTCATCACATCACATCTTGACAGTTCACTTTTTACTTCTGTATATCACAACTCATTCATGTTATCATCGACTGGAAGAGAGAGTGGGGAAGAGCGGGTGACCATCCATCCATCCTCACATATAGGATATTGGGGAAAACACCCCAAAACTGTTGGTTGTCGACATTAGTTTCTCGACATGGGTGGGGAACAATTATAAAATCATAAGGAAATACAATATATATATACACAATATCATAATACATAATCCCAACCCATGGGTTCAAAACAAGAACATCATCCCAATACACAACACCACCACATCACCTCACATCCCCCACCACTTTCACTACTAACACTAAATTCATAACATCACCCCACAAAACACAAACCACATTTAATCCACTTTCTCAATAAAATCCATTTTTTTAGATTTCACATTATTAGTCAGTTTCCATTTAATCAACCCATTAATTTTATATTTCCATCCCAATTATTCCACATTTTCTATCCCATTAATTAATGTATAAACACTAACCATTTAAACTACACAACCCACTTCAATTCAAGTGTTCATTATTCTTTTCAACCCATATTATGAACCAACCCATGCCATTTTGATTTCAAAGTTATAATTTATTTAATTCCATTACTACTCAAGAAACTAGCATAACACATCACATCACAATGAAATACAACCTATAATCCTCATTCCAACAAGCCAACATAACCACCATCATATTTACAACCACCTCATCATCACAACTTCCATATCACTAGCCACTTATATCACAACCACCCCATAACATGATCACATCACACATCACATCACATTCCATAGAAAGTCTCATATAGTTTTTTAGATTATTTGAGGGGATTTTCATCAATTCTACTTCAATTTTAAGGGTACTGTCACACAAGAATAATTTTACAGGGGTAACCAATCCATTAACCTAATATAAGTGATTAACTAATTCTATTTAGGGTGATACTAAACAATCATAAAAACATGGGATCCCTAACAGCATAACTACAACACAAATTAACTATCCAGACAACCATGATTTTTAGTGGTATAACAAGCATAAATAAACTCAATATCACAATATCAAAAAGCTATAAAAACATGTGTATCATTCCATTACCCACCAATTTCAATTAAACTAGTTAATTATATTCATTAATCCAGATGCAAGCCATATTTGAAAGGATAAAAAAACATACCCCTCCCACATGATACAACTTAGAGAGAGATAAAGGACCCCCTACCTAGAATAAATAAACTTCACGAAATACACTGCACCAAAATAGGGGTCGCACACATAGGATAGAACCACTACATGAAGAACATGAACCAATACCAGCCATAAGGTTTCACGAATCCAAGGGGAAAGGCTTCACCACCACCCATCTTAAAAAAAGTATGATGGAATGAAGGAAATATATTCTTTTTAGAATTAACAGATTAGAAATGATCTGGATTTTAGATCATTAATATGATTTTAATTGACTGTTAATGTGGATCTCATTAAATTACACATGTAAGATCCTTTTAAAAGATTCAAGATTTTAAGAAACAGATGATATAAATATCCTCTTTTGAAATGACTCTTAATTCCCTTAATTAAGGATTTAAAAAAATTACATAAAAAAATAATGTAAAAAAGTAAAAACTATAAATTCTAGAAAAACTGGAACATGCTACTACCAGGTGTTACTACCAATATCTATCATCAGAAGCTACCATCAGGAGATACCATCACATACTACCATCAAAAGCTATCAACGGAAGATATCGTCTGATGAAACTTTCATAAGCTACCATCAGGAGATACCATCATATGCTACCATAAAAAAGCTACCGCCAGAAGCTATCATCATATGCTACCACCAAAAGCTACCGTCAAAAGCTACTACCAGACTAAGTCAGCTGTTGTTAGGAGAAAATATCAGGAGATGCCTGATTAGCCACTAAATGAGGCTAATATTCATTGTTAATATACATAATATTCATGTTATTTTTTATTCATAAACACCATTTTAGTGCATTTTACACTTTTAACATCATTTCACATTATGATTGTAATACCTTCTTAAAATGCACTATTATGTGGTACATTTTTTAACATCATTTAAAGTACCCAATGATTCATCTGATTTTAAGGAATGTAATTATACATATTTCAATTTGATATTTTGGTAAATTGATTTAAACTTCAATATGATCATGTTTCATTTAGGGATCAATGGATAATTCATGGAAGAATATGGGGATATTTTGTGATGAAAGGAAGCCATTCTGGAGAAGTCAGATTGGCCACCAGCCCACTGATGAGACTGTGGGGCTCAACATACAGAACCAATGAATCCCAAATTTTGTGGGATAATATAAGAAATGTATATTAACAAATCAATATTCAGTATCCAACGCTAATGTGGCCTACATTGTGGTCATTTAGGCGGCCCAAGTTAGAGATAAAATTCTGGGCCAGATTCTGTGGCCCAGAAAAACATCCCACTAATATGATCATATTTCAGAATCCACAACTCCAAATGGACCCAAATTTTACAGGCGGTTAGAAGACATAAGTATATCCATTTTATTATTCTATGACACACTCTTATTCGGCCATCTAGAAGGTATTACAAGCACGTCTGTTCGGTGAAGGAAAGTTGGCTGCCACCTCGGGTCAAGGGTGGAAAAATCAACTCTCCCTTACTTTCCACCCACCTATGGCCTACCACAATTAATTGAGGAGACTTTTACTGTTGGAGTATCGACCCAAGGGCTCAAAAATTTCTATTTAAGGTAGTGGTGTTGGAGGATTGAAGAATCTTGGGTGCTTTGTTCAATTGTAATGTTATGCTGCGATTTTGTTGTCTCAAATTTGTCTTTCACATGTAAGTTGTTCAAATCACTTTAGTTTTTTTAATAAAAGTTCTTCTTATCCTCTTATTCTGTTGTTATTAATATAACTTTGATACCATTGGATCAAGGTGTGAATTTATTCACACCATACCTTGTGAAATTATCACACAACGGTGGAGTGATCATTATTTTATTGTGTTTTTTTACTTCTCCATTTCTTCCCTCATGAGTCTACTTTCCGCTTCCATTGAACCCATGGGATCAATGGAGGGATAAATCTTTTATGGGTTGATCCAAGGGAGTATCAAGGGTCTGGATTGGATGTTATTTATCATACCATTAATGTATAATCACTTCTTTAATTGAGATTTTTATTTGATGATTTTTAAACTCCATCGTCCTTGTTGAATTTAAGGCCACACACTTCATGTGCTAATACGAAACTTTACCTTGAAGTGATCAAAACTTTGATCCTTCAAGTGTATAGGTGATTAGTATTAAAGGGTATAGGAATTAAACCAGTAAGTGATAATGTTGTTTTATCTTCTTAAATGAATCCATCTCAAATATAAGAAATTGAAATCATTGAAAAGGAAATACGTCCAATCCACCCCAAGTGATAACCTAGGATCAAATCATTCTTTTAAATTGAATTAACTTAAGTCTCTAAGAGTTCCTTTAAACCCATCTAAAATCAACCCAAGTTGTCCACTTCATAGCCAAAAACAATCCATAGAATGTACGTGTCTATAGGTACTTCTTAGGTCTCTGAGGATTCGATAACCCAAGCTAAACTACAAAGACCATTCTACCTTCATATCTTGGGTAAATTTGAGCGAGAATCAAATTTTGGCACCGTTTTCGGGGACCCAAGTAAGTTATCTAAACACCCATTCTATTCTCCCCCATTTCTTATTTTCTCATCCAAATTCTCTTATCTTGTCCCCTTCTCGTTTTTTTTCTTTTGGCGCATGTCTGCCTACACCCGCGATCAATCAAACCATCTAGTTAGGGTGAATAGTCCTGGGGTTGGGGAGTCAAGTACACCAAGGGAACTCTTTCCATTAGATCCTAATATTACTAACACCCCCGAGTCAAAAATTGATCCCATTTCAATGGAAGGTTTTCAAAGAAACCAACTCATAAACCCGGGTGGGAACCAAAATGGAAACCCAAATGAGGCAGCCCCAAACTTGGGGAATGCGGTCGATCAAACCATGAATGACTACCTCAAACCTTCCTGGACTAATGTACCCTCATGCATTAGACACAATTACCTAGTAGATTCCAACTACATATTTAAACCCCATGTCCTAAACCACCTTCCCACATTCCATGGAATGGAGTCTGAGATTCCATACCTGCACATTAAGGAGTTCAATGACATTGTAGAAACCATGTGTCCCCCACATCAACTAGAATCAGCTAATATGAGGCTATTTCCTTTTTATTTAAAGGATCGAGCTAAAAATTGTCTAAACAATTTGAGACCATCATCCATAAATTCTTGGGACCAACTACAAAGAGAATTATACAAAAAATACTTTCCCCACCACAAAACAATTGCACTTAAAAAGAGTATCCAAAACTTTTTTGAAAAAGAGGGAGAGTCATTCTATGAAACATGGGAGAGGTTCAAAGACACTCTAAACATGGTTCCATACCATGGTTTCTCTATTCTTTAACAAGTGAGAATTTTCTATGAAGGGTTGGGTCTGGGGAACAAACAATTCATTGACATGATGTGTAATGGAACCTTTAAAAACAAAGCCCCAAATGATGCTTACGAGTATCTAGAAATCCTTTCTGAACAAAACCAAACATGGGGAACTTAACCTTATTCTGAAAAGCCACAAAGAACTACTGGAATTAATACACTTAGAGAAGAGTAAAGCCTTGGGGCTAAACTCGCAGCACTCTCTAGGAAGGTTGAAGAGATAGAACTTAGGAAAGTCCATGAAATCCAAACTGTTGACCCTGTTTGCACAATTTGTGACAAACATGACCATAAGACAGACAACTACCCAACCATTCCATCCATAAAAGATGTTCTTTTAGGAGGACCCCCAGTAGAAGTAAATGCTTTGAACTTTCAAAAGACTCAATACCAAAACAACTTCAACCCAAGGTATAATGACCACCCAGGCTTTCGCTAGAAAGATAACCAACAACCTAGCCAACCACAGGGACAAAATCCTTACCCCCATCAGAACTACCAAACCCATAACCAGTTCCAAACACAACCTATCCAATACCAACAACCACCGGTCCATTTTCAACAAACCATACCACCTCCAAAATATCCCCCTGGGATAAACCAATCTTCTCAAGCACCAACCCAAACTGTTCCACAAATCCTACTAGAACAATTGTGCAAAAAAAATGGAGAGGATGAACTCAGAAGTCTCTTCCCTAAAACAATAACTTCAAACCATCAAAACTGGAAAGGCACCCATGCCTACTCAGGCGGTGCCATCCTCAACTTCAAGGGGAGAGTCAAGTTGTGCTCAAACAAATCATGAACAACTAAAGGTTGTGACTGTTTTAAGAAGTGGGAAATCAATTGAGAAACCTGAACAACTAATTCAGAACCCACCTGAAGATTCAAACTTGGATGAAAATTCAAATGAACCCCAAGATCAAACTGAGGAAACTGATAACAATGTGAAAGAAACAACTCTTCAACAAACAACCCCACAACCTGCACCATTTCCTCAACGCATGAGGGGGAAACCCAAGCCTGAACTGAGTGAAACATTGAGGGAAATCTTCTTAAAAGTCAAGTTGAACATTCCCCTTATCGATGCAATACAAACCATACCTGCCTACTCAAAGTACCTTAAGGACTTGTGCACTTTTAAAAGAAAAATTTCACATAAAAACTAAGTCTTTTTGGCTGCTAATGTGAGTACCACCATTCAAGGGACCATCCCTCCTAATTTGAAAGACCCAGGTTTCCCTTACATCAATGTTGAACTAGGAGATAGAAAAGTTTTCATGGCCTTGTGTGACCTAGGTGCTAGTGTCAATCTCATCCCATATGCTGTGTACTGCCAGTTAGGCCTAGAAGAACTCCAACCCACATCTGTCACACTTCAGCTTGCTGATCGTAGCATTAGGGTTACAAAGGGGATTTTGAAGGATGTTTTGGTAAAGGTTGAAAACTTCATCTACCCTGATGACTTCATTGTCCTTGAAAACCATCCAAACTTAGGAAATAAGGAACAAACCCCAATCATCCTTGGTCATCCTTTCCTTGCAACAATCAACTCTGTTATCCGAGTCTGAAACGGGAACATGACCATCACCTTTGGAAACATGAGTCTATACTTGAACATCTATAATGCAAGCTCACAAATAGGGGATGACGAGGACATTCATGAAGTAAACATGATAGGAAGCATTGATAATGAATCCATATAACATCAAGGAATATTTGATGGATGTTTAAGTCAAGATGAGATTGATTTCCTTTGTTCATATGAAGGAATTTTATCTCCTTGGATTGAATCATTTTCAAATTGATCTTATGATGAAGTCTTAGGTCCAACAATCAGTGAAACCTTTAAAGAAACCACTTTTATGGAGACCACTCCAACTTCCTTCCCTAAATCTGATCAAACCAATCTAGTAGATGAAACTTCTACATGTGGGGAATCAATCCTATTTGAAACTCTAAAAAAAGAAATTGAACTTGATCCAATGTCCCAATCTTCTGCTGAAATTCCGAACCAACATGATCTTGAATTGAAGGAACTTCCCACTGCACTCAAGTATGCTTTCCTAGGGGACAATAAAACACATCCTATTGTCATTTCTTCTTCTCTTGAAACCAATCATGAGATGATGATTCTAGATGTCCTTAGGAAACATAAGAAAGCCATTGGTTGGACCCTGTCTGATATTCCCGGGATTAGCCCACTTATCGGGACTCATAGGATTGTTCTAGAATCTGATTCAAAGCCATGTCGTCAACCTCAACGGCGAATCAATCCTAATCTCATGGAGGTAGTAAGGAAATAACTTATGAAATTTATAAAAGCTGGTATCATATATCCCATAGCTGAGAGTGAATGGGTGAGCCCAATCCAAGTGGTTCCAAAAAAGGATGGAATCAAAGTGATAACCAATGAGGATGGAGAGATTCTTCCAACAAGGGTGAGTAGTGGATGGAGGGTCTGCATTGACTATAGGAAGCTAAACTCATTCACCAAGAAGGACCATTTCCCCTTACCATTCATTGACCAAGTCCTTGAGAGAGTGGAAGGTCATGTGTTCTACTATTTCTTAGATGGTTACTCAGGGTATAATCAAATTGATTTCTCCCTAAAGGATCAAGGGAATACTACATTCACATGTCCATTCAGAACCTTTTCTTTCAAACATATGCCCTTTGGGTTATGAAATGCCCCTGGAACCTTCCAACGGTGCATGATGGGAATCTTCTCAGACATGGTAGGGGATTTTCTAGAGGTCTTTATGGATGACTTCTCTGTGTTTGGGGATACATTTGACAGATGTCTTCATAATTTGGAGAGAGTCTTATCAGGATGTGAAGAAAAGAATCTTGTCCTAAACTGAAAAAAATGCCATTTCATGGTTAAAGAGGGACTAGTTCTAGGCCATCTGGTCTCAGGTAGGGGGATTGAAGTTGATAAAGCCAAGGTTGACATCATTCTTCACCTTCCATCACCCAAAACTGTCAAGGAAGTGAGGTCTTTCTTAGGAAATGCTGGTTTCTATAGAATATTCATCAAGGACTTTAGTTCAATCTCTCGTCCCCTTTGTGCTCTCGTAGTAAAGGATGCTCCATTTGTTTGGATAGAAAGCTGTGAGGGTTCATTCTCAACCCTCAAATCCTCTCTCACCTCTCCTCCCATTATGAAATATCCAAATTGGAACCTTCCTTTCGAACTTATGTGTGATGATAGTGACTTTACTGTCGGAGCTGTGTTAGGACAACGTTGTGATAAAAATCCTTATGTCATTGCTTATGCAAGAAAATCCTTAAATGATGACCAAATCAACTACACCACCACTGAAAAGGAGTTACTTGCTATTGTGGTTGCCTTAGAGAATTTTAGGTCTTACCTCTTAGGATCCCCCATCACTGTGTTCACTGACCATTCTGCACTAAAATACCTCTTCCAAAAACAAGATGCTAAGGCTAGACTGATTAGGTGGGTCCTTCTCTTACAAGAATTTGACCTCACAATCAAGGATAAAAAGGGTGTTGAAAATGTTGTCGCTGATCACCTATCTAGGATGGAATTCAAGGACAAATCAAATCAACTTTCTGTGTCTGATTCATTTCCTGATGAACACCTATACTCTGTGAGTGACTGCCCTTGGTATGCCGACATAGCCAATTTCTTAGTTATAAGAGTAATTCCAAAATTATTAGGGACTTAAGCTCGAAGGAAATTCCTTTCTGATGTTAGACACTATGTATTTGATGATCCATACCTCTATAAGTTCTGCCCTGACCAAGTCATTAGGAGGTGTGTTCCAGAATCTGAACACGAGTCCATCCTTAAATTCTGTCATAGTGAGGCATGTGGAGGTCATTTTTCCTCTACGAAAACATCTGCTAAGATTCTTCAATGTTGTCTCTTCTGGCCCACCCTCTCAAGGTACTCCTACACATTTTTTCAAAGTTGTCCTAGGTGTCAACAAGTAGGGTCCATCACAAAAAGGAATCAAATGCCACTCACTCCCATCTTAGTGGTTGAAATATTTGACTGTTGGGGAATTGATTTCATGGGACCCTTCCCAAACTCTAGGGGATACCTCTGTATCCTTTTAGCTGTTTATTATGTCTCAAAATGGGTTGAGGCCATTCCCACTAAGTCCAACGATCATCATGTTGTGATTCGATTTCTAAAAGAGAACATATTTTCTTGATTTGGAATTCCTAGGGCTATAATCAGTGATCGAGGAACCCATTTCTGCAACCCGCCCATTCTCTTCACTCATGTCTAAGTATGGTATTTCTCATAAAGTGTTCACTGCATACCATCCTCAAACCAATGATCAAGCTAAGTTAGTGAATAGGGAGATTAAGCAAATTCTTGAAAAAACTGTCAACCCCTATAGGAAATATTGGTCTGAGAAACTATTATATGCTCTTTGGGCATATCGTACAACATACAAAACCATCCTAGGAATGTCACCATATAGGTTGGTTTATGGAAAAGCATTCCATTTACCTGTTGAAATTGAGCATAAGGTCTTTTGGGCAATTAAGAAAATGGATTATGACCTCTCATTGGCCGGAACAAAAAGGAAATTAGATCTCAATGAACTGGAGAAACTAAGGATGGAGGCTTATGAAAATTCAAGGATCAATAAAGCTAGAGTTCAAGCCTACCAATCTAGGAATATCAAGGTCAAACATTTTGAACCAGGAAAACTTGTGCTCTTGTATAGTTCAAAACTTCATTAACACCCGGGAAAGTTAAGGTCTAGATGGTCAGGACCTTTCATAGTGCATCATGTATTCCCCCATGGGGCAGTAGAGATTCAAGATCCCACAAGTGGTTACATTTTCAAGGTCAATGGTCAAAGGTTAAAACCATTCATTGAATCATTCAATAAACAGGAAATAGAGGTTGAGTTAACTGAGCCAACCTATGAACCAGGAAAAAATTAATAGATTTAGGGTCCATGTGAGCTAACGACGTTAAACAAAGCGCTGCATGGGAGGCAACCCATGGTTTTTAAGTTTCCAATAATTTCATTGTTTTAATCAACTTTATATTTTAAATAGGATTAATGAGACATTTTGATATTTAAAAATAAAAATAAATAAACCGTTGACCTATTCTTCTATAATGAGTATGGATGGGTACGAAAGGGGAGTTCCATATTCATCTGTGTCACGTGATGCGATCCTTGAGTAATACCTTACCCAAAAATTTAAAAAGAAGACAATGTATCATCAGTTTAATTTACTTTATTTTTAAGTGTTTGTAGGTTAAAAAATAAAAATACAAAAAAATAAATAAAAATATAATAATAAAAAAGTCCACATCGTAGGTCGTGGGGAAAACCCCGTCACAACCGGCAAAGCCGCGGGGATTCGAACCCGGGACCGAAGGGAGACAGGGGCGCGCACTTACCACCGACCTACGGCTTCTTGTGCTTCCTTATTCTATAATTTTTATATATATACTTATATTTTACTTCCTTTATTATATAAATATAAATATAAATATATTGTTTTTTTTGTTTTTTTTCCTTTTTCTACTAGGGAACTCTGCAAGTGACATCTATATCAAAGGATTGAAAGGAAGCAGCAAGAATTTCAACTTCAACCACCAGGTGACTTCATTCCATGACCCTCATTTTCAATTTCCTTTTTGAACTTTCATTATCTACCTCTACCCCCTTCTAAATTTTCTTTTCTTTAAACACTGGGGACAATGTTATTTTAAGTTGGGGGGGAGATAAAATAAAAAATTATTTCGTGTAAAAAAATGAATGATTTGAAAAAAAAAATTGTGTAAATGGAAGGAAAAATTACTTTAACTTTGAACATGGTAATACACATTGCACACTTTAAAACTGAATATCAAATAATTTAGCATGCCCTGATTCTAATTTTAATCCCTGTATAATTTCATGAGCATAGATTTTGGAAAGTTTGGCTGTCCAATGTGATATTTCATCATTTATATTTTCATCCAAATAAAAAAAGAACACAATGCACGTCCATTGGATAGTGGGGAATTAGTTTGAGTTCATGGGGTCCCCAAAATAAATAGCATAGGTTTGGTGATCATTTTAGTTTAATATGAGTATTCAAAAAAAAATTTAAAAAAAGAAAAAATTGCGCGTAGAGCAATGAAATGACCTAATGCGTGGATTCCGGCACTTGGGGATCGTGACTCCATAGTTGTCTGGCCCAGAGTTAGTAATTTTATCTCTATTTTTGGTAATTTGAATTTTTTTTTTGACTGAGTTAACTCGAGATGATGCCCGAGCATGTGTGCTTCACTTGGTACCCTAAGGCCTTTGAGCTTGGGAGTCATCAGCAAAGTCTCGCTACAGGGGTTGACTCTTTTGAGTGAAATTTCAATTACCCTGGCAAAATTGAAAAAAAAAAAATATAACAATTTTTTTTGAATACTCATCTTAATATTGAAATGTGATTCCACCTACCGCTTCCGTAATTTTCCCCTTGAATAAAGATGAACCCCCATATCTATTGTGATGCACAACACATCCTCATACTTAATTGATATTGGATGAAATATGGAAATGAATTTGAAAAAAGGAATGGGCCTGGGATTGAGATATGCTTATGAAACAATCTTGTATTAAAATATTTTTATGGGTTTCATGATTGTTTAGTATATGGGTTTCTTGTGATCATTGTGTATTAAAATGTTTTTGGAAAAGGGAATTCAAATTTCATATTGTTGAGATATATTTTGCTCGGGACTAGCAAAACTCAAGTTGGGGGGGTGTGATTATCCACTAAATGAGGCTAATATTCATTGTTAATATACATAATATTCATGTTATTTTTTATTCATAAACACAATTTTAGTGCATTTTACACTTTGAACATCATTTCACATTATGATTGTAATACCTTCTTAAAATGCACTATTATATGGTACATTTTTTAACATCATTTAAAGTACCCAATAATTCATCTGATTTTAAGGGATGTAATTATACATATTTCAATTTTTTATTTTGGTAAATTGATTTACACTTCAATATTATCATGTTTAATTTAGGGATCAATGGATAATTCATGGAAGAAGATGGGGATATTTTGTGATGAAAGGAAGCAATTCTGGAGAAGTTAGATTGGACACCATCCCATTGATGAGACTGTGGGGATCAACATACAGACCCAATGAATCCCAAATTTTGTGGGATTCTAGAAGACATGTATAGGAACAAATAACTCTTCATGATCCAATGATAATACAGCGTACATTGTGGTCATTTAGGCGTCCCAATTTAGAGATAAAATTCTGGTCCAGATTCTGTGGCCCAGAAAAACATCCTACTAATATGATCATATCTCGGAATCCAAAACTCAAAATGGGCCCAAATTTTACAGGAGGTTATAAGACATCTGTATCTAAATTTTATTATTCTATGTTGCACTCTTATTCGGCCATATAGAAGGTCTTCCAAGCGCGTCTGTTCGGTGAAGTAAAGATGACTGCCACCTCGGGTCAAGGGTGGAAAAATCAACCCTCCCTTACTTTCCACCCACCTATGGCCTTCCACAATTAATTGAGGAGACTTGAACTGTTGGATGGTCGACCCAAGGACTCAAAAATTCCTATTTAAGGCAGTGGTGTTGGAGTATTGAAGAATCTTGGGTGCTTTGTTCAATTGTAATGTTATGCTGGGATTTTGTTGTCTCAAATTTGTCTTTCACATGTAAGTTGTTCAATTCACTTTAGTTTTTTTAATAAAAGTTATTCTTCTCCTCTTATTCTGTTTTTCTTAATATTACTTTGATACCATTGGATCAAGGTGTGAATTTATTCACACCATACCTTGTGAAATTATCACACAACGGTGGAGTGATCGTTATTTTATTGTGTTTTTTTACTTATCCATTTCTTCCCTTATGAGTCTACTTTCCGCTTCCATTGAAACCATGTGATCAATAGAGGGATAACTATTTTATGGGTTGATTCAAGGGAGTATCAAGGGTCTGGATTGGATGTTTTTTATCACACCATTAATGTATAATCACTTCTTTAATTGATATTTTTATTTGATGATTTTTAAACTCCATCGTCCTTGTTGAATTTAAGGCCACACACTTCATGTGCTAATACGAACCTTTACCTTGAAGTGCTCAAAACTTTGATCCTTAAAGTGTATAGGTGATTAGTATTTAAGGGTGTAGGAATTAAACCAGTAAGTGATGATGTTATTTTATCTTCTTAAATGAATCCATCTCAAATATAAGAAATTGAAATCATTGAAAAGGAAATACGTCCAATCCACCCCAAGTGATAACCTAGGATTAACTCATTCTTTTAAATTGAATTCACTTAAGTCTATAAGAGTTAATTTAAACCAATATAAAATCAACCCAAGTTGGCCACTTCATATCCAAAAACAATCCATATAATGTACGTGTCTTTAGGTACTTCTTAGGCCTCTGAGGATTCGATAACCCAAGCTAAACTACAAGGACCGTTCTACCTTCATCTCTTGGGTAAATTTGAGCGAGAATCAATGCCATCAAGAGTTACCACCAGGTTAAGTATATTACCATTATGAGATACCATCAGAATCTACTGTTAGGATCTATCATTAGAATCTACCATTATAAGCTACTACCAAACTAAGTCCACTACCTTCTAGAGCTACCCTCAAGAGCTTCCATCAAGAGCTACCACCTTCCTCTAAAACACCCCATTTATTCCTAAAAACCTCCAAAACCCTTAGGAACTCCTAAAAAACCTCTAGCACCAGATTTACAGCAAATTAATGGGCCATAAGGTCTAGGTTGTTACACCATCAATTTTAATTTCCATCAAATTACAAGAAACATCATATTCCTTTAACATGCCTCTTCATTAAATTTTAAGACAATTAATCAATTAATTATAACTTTAAGTTATTTACCATTTTCCATTAAGAAAAACATGATAAAACAATAATAACAACATGCTATACAAGTATAGTATAGATAGAACACTATCTAGAAAAAAAAGATGCACACCGTTATCATGGTATCAAAAAATGACAACATGCAATAGTTATCCAATTATGTATTAATCTGATTCAATTTAGGTTAATTACATTTCCATCAAAAGGTCTAAACTATGTTAACTTTATGATTTCATATAAATGAATAGGATAATCAACGAATCCCCTACCTCAAATGTGTCAACATTCTTTGTATGAGAACGGGCCAATGTTGAAGATCTTGATCACCTCTCCCATAAGAAGATTGTATCCCTCCAAGGACATTGCACCCTAATCATTCCAACAAAAAAAATCCATTAGGACATGGAGAGAAAACTGCCATCGCATGGAAAGAAAATACAGTATTAACCAAACCAAAGAATCATAAGAGAAGAGGTACAACATAACTTGGATTTCCATAGATTTAACATGAGAATCCAGGAATTGATCCCCTTTGAAGGGATCCCAAAATGCTTGAAGAAAAATGATGTCATCGCCTGGAGATTTGGGAGAATGGGTTGGTTTTGAGTGAATTAAAGTAGTGATTCATGTTATAAACACACCACCTAGGGGACATTTACAGTGTAAATAATTCATTTACATCATAAATGTGTTGAATTTTAAGTTTCACCAAAAAACGCATCACCTCAACCATTTCAATTCATAATTGATTTACATCATAAACTCCCAGTTTACAAAGTAAATTCCCTAGGTTGTATAAAAACATCCACCACCCACTTATGTTGTAAACCCCACTTACTCCATAAACCCATACTTATATCATAAGTTCTCCCTACTTGCAGCTTTTAGTATACAACCACCTTTGCAGCCCCATTAAGCCTCCTCCAATTATCACGAGCTTTGAAAACAAGAAAAGAGTTAGACAATATGTATTTGACCTTTTTTATCAACTACCTCTCAAAAAATTCTCTTCCTTGAGAATCCAAAACTAAACTTGAAGAGGAAACTAAAGGGTTGTCTGAACAGCCACCCCATGTGATACCTCTCAAAGATATCGCCATCATAGGAGATCAAACACCTCATTATAAGAACAAGTGTGAAACCAAGCAACAACAAAAACCATCTCATAAACACTCTCCAAGGGAGATACCTCACAAACGAGAGAAAGGATGCAAAAAAAACAAGTGGAAACCATCTCATAAATTAGTAAAATCTTCAACAACCACAATGAGAACTAAAACAAGAGAAGAGTTAAATAGTAACCAACTTGAGGTACTGAGTGTGTATCTATGACTCACATTCCTAGGTACTCTTATCCATGACACTCTATCACCACAATATATAAACCAAGGGAATAAAACACCCGCAAAAAACCTTCTACTGGAGGTCTTGGATCTCCACAGGACAATTTTTGAAGGTTGCATCTTCTTAAACATCGATCTCACCTCAATCGATGATGTGAAAGTCATCATAAAGGTAACAATGGAGATACAACACATGAAAACATTGTGTATCCATCTCATCTGCAGTGGGAGTTCTATCTGATACAACACGAATCCAATGTGATCCAACACCTGAAAAGGTCCAACAAACTAGAAAGAAAGCTTGCTCCCATGACCAAACCTTCACTTCCCTTGTTGAGGATTCACTTTCAAGAACATGTGATCTTCAACGTCAAATTCCAAAGTTCTCATCCTATGATCGACATAGGTTTTTTGATAATATTTTACTGCTTTCACCCTTTCATGAATCACTTAAACCATATCTACCATATTCTATACTAGTTATAACATGATAATTTTCGACTCTCTAACCCCAGTCCAACACAATGAAGAATGGAAAGGCCAACCATATAAATATTCAAATGACTCCATACCAATGGTGGAGTGAATTTTTTTTAAGTGAACTCAACCAAATGTGGGTGCCTCATCCACAAACCTCCAAAATCTAGGACACAAGAACACAACATGTCTTTAAGAGTCTGGATGGTCTGTTCTGTTAGACTATTTGTTTGCAGATGAAAATCAGTGTTAAGACATAAATAAGAGAAAAAATAATGTTGGAGACCTCTCCACACTTTGGAGGTAAAATGAGGATCATGTTCAGATATGATCATCATTGGGAGTTCATGGAGTCTCACCACCTCCTCTAGATACTACCTTGAAAAAACCAACATTGATCTTGACCCCCTAATCACTATGAAGTGGGATGATTTTATTAAATGATCCACTATCACCCATATAAATTAAAAGCCTTCCTGATCTTGAGGTAAAATAGTAACTAAGTCCATCAAAATTTCCTCCCACTTTCACTGGGGTATAACTAATGGCTATAGAAAACCACTAGGAACATGGTGCTCAACCTTCACCTTTTGGAAGACCAAAAATCATGACACAAACTCTGCACCTACATGTTTCAACCCAGACCACCAAAACTAACCTCTCAAATCTTGTTACATATTTTTCATTCTAGGATGTACCACCAAGGTTGAGATATGGAACTCATTGAGAACCATATCATGCATCATCAAAGGAATAAAAAACCTTCCAAAAAACAACATATAGTACTGTTCATTCTTAGACCAACCATCTGGGAAATTTCCAAAGAAAAATCAGTCTCTCCAGACATCTACCTCATCATCCCCTAGTTGGGACTCCTCCACCTACTACACCAAAAATGACTACACCATCATCTAGAAAATAAAACCTCTACCTCAAACCTATCCCATGTCTAGATGTATCATTCACGATTCTTCCATTACTCTACATAAATCTCCATATTCACGCGCGACATCACTACATGACTTTATGCTCAATGCATCAGCTACAACATTTCCATTTTCTATAATATACGAAATCTCGAAGTCATAATACTGTAAGAATTACATCCACCGACGTTGTCATAATTTCAATTCACATTGGTAGAAGACATACCTCATGCTCTTATGATCGATGAAAACCACAAAATGATCATCGGTGAGGTAATGTCACCACAACTTAAAGGTGAACACCAAAAATACCAACTTGAGATCATGGATGGAATAGTTACGCTCATGGGGATGTAAATGCTAAGACCCAAAAGAAACAACTGAACTCTATTGCATCAGAAAAGAACCTAAACCAAGACCCAAAGCATTACATAAAACCACAAACTGAACTCTTTGTGCTAAGAAATAAAGGACTAGAGAGCTGACCAACTTCTCCTTCAGGTACTCGAAAGATGCTTGGCATTGGTCGGTCCACAAGAATGCCTGATCCTTCCAAAAACCTTAAAAATAAATTGGCTATGAATCTCATATAGTATCCTATAAGACCAAGGAAAGTCTAAACCTCTAACACTTTCTTAGGGAATTCCCAAGAAATAACTTTCTATATCTAAGATGGATCTATAGATACTCTTTGTCGGGACATGACATGCCCCAAGAAATGAACTTCATGAGCCTAGAACTCACACTTTGAAAACTTCCTGAATATATGATGATAAAGAACTCACAACATGGAACACATATGCTCTACATGCTCCTCCTCAGATGTTGACTACACAAGAATGTCATCAATTAAAACCCCCACAAACTTATATAGGAACTCTCTTAACACTACGTTCATCAACCCATAAAGATATCTGGAATATTCATCACGCTAAACGACATCACAATGAACTCATAATTCCCATGAAGATATCAGAAAGAAGTCTTTAGAATATCCTCATCCTCCATCCATATCTGATGATATCCTAACCAGAAATCAAACTTTGAGAACCAACATTCTCCTTTCAACTGATCAAATAAATCATCAATCCATGGAAGAGTATAATAGTTCGTTACTATTTTCTGGTTCAACTGATGATAATCGATAAAAAGCAGTAAACTACCACCATCCTTCTTCATGAACAAAATTGTTGCACTACAAGGTGGCACACTCATCCAAGAAAAACCCCACTTCAATATATCATTGATCTATACTCACATTTCTCGCAACTCATAAGGCACCATCCTATATGGAAACATTGAGATGAGAGACATTCTCGTTTGTAGATTGATATCCTACTGAGGGGGTAACACTACAACCTCCTCAGGAAAGACATTAGGGTACTCTTTTATGGAACTAGGAAACACTATTGGATAAAGCTCCAATAAACTAAGTAGTAGCTCAGACAGTAAGGATGACAAGGACATAACATGTCTCTAACCCACTTGAGGGTCTCACTCACTAATGAACACTGCTGGATATCCATCAACATCATAGAACTCAACCTAACTCCTAAAGAAATACACGATGGTCTACACTAAATATAGCTAATCCATACCAAGTATGATGTTGTAAGGCTATATCCACAAATATAGGAAGTCTTCCCAAGATCGGTGCTTCCCCAACAATATCTCATAGTCTCTACATACTTTATACAAGTCAACTTGACCTCCAACTGGTGTAGTCAATACCAAGAACACTGAAAGCCTCTCTAACTCAATTCCCAAGACATGGATAACAGTTGGTGATATGATGGAGTACATCACTCCTGAATCAAAAAAAGCATGTTCCCATGTAAAAAACAAGAAAAGGGTACCTTGAACGACATCTGGATCACCCAGTGCTAGAAATGCTAGATCATGAAGCTAACTATGACCTGCTCTATGATCTCTCTATCCCTACTGATGACTTCCTCCATGGCCACACTTTTATCTTTGAGAATGAGGAGCATCTTAAGGTTATCCTATACACACCCCATCTCCTCTCTATTGATCCCAATCTGGAACACCCTACTATTACTACCTCAGATGAAATTTCCTGAATGGAGGAACATGAAAGTGGAACACCTACTACATGATGACTGCTTAGAAAGGTTGGGCACTCTAGCTACTAATAAACTTGGACCCCATAAGAAAAAAAACACATATTATCCCTTTAAATAAGTCTAAGAGCAACCCCCCATAGAAATGATATGATGAGGGCTAATACCCATCCTTGGTTTACCAAAAAATCATTTGTACAAGCAACTGGGAACCCTAGACCACAACTCTTCTTCATGAGGAATATTGATGACTCCCCTCTCATGATGATCCGGTTCGGGCTTGCATCCTCTTAACAAACTTTGCTCTCATTGGCACCTCAAGATATGTCAACAACATGAATGAGGTATCCTAGCACTCAAACTCTAGATGAAAAGACTCCTCAAAATTCCTCACCCTAGACTCATCATCTAGAAAAAGGTAAAAAGTATATCAGAGAAGGGTCCATAAATAGATCCCAAACTCTCACACACTAAAATTACCTTTTCGAAGGGTAACAAGCTCTTGGAAACTAGACACATTCATTTTTAAGAAATAAATTTTTCTTGGAATTAGTCTTTGAACTTATCCCACAAGACTGTCGACTCATTGAAATCTTTGAGGAACAAGATCCACCGCTGCCTCTCTACTCCATACAGTATCTTCGCAGCCAACAAAACCCAGTTATTCTTCTGAGAATGGATCAAACTGAAAGCTATCTCAATCTCCTCCAACCAGTCTTCTATGAAGGAATCTAAAATGGAGCCCTCAGACTTCTACAAAATTTATCATTGGAACTCTTAGAGTGTCCTCCTCTAAGTGTCATCATCATTGACCTTTACTCTGCGGCGATCTGTTGGAAAATCCTCCTGAACATCTTTGGTGTAAACTTAATGAGGATGTCGACCTTGATCCATTCCTATAAAAGAACAAATGGTTAGAGCTCCTAAAACTAGAATATAGAATAATTAACATTAATTAATTAATTAACTAATTATATTGTTTAAGGTTTTAACTTATACCATAGTCTACCCATTTCAAACAAAGGAAAAAAAGAAGAATGGTATATGATCCTTTCCTTGGTCTCTACCCTGAATTTGTGTCACTTCATTTAGTATAATTAGTGAACTTATAGGCTTGTGAATCAAATCATAGGAGGACCTAAACACCCATGTCTCAGTTTGTCTCCTGTGTTTACATCGCTTACTAAACTTAGACAACACAATTTCCCTACCAACCCATGTAATCTCACATATTCCTAACTCAAAACTCTATCAAATACCTCAACATGAACCTTTGATACCACTCCATCATGACCCCCCCCAAAGAGTACCCCACCTGGAACAAAAATGAGAGGAGGGAGATGGTGACTACCTAAGTTCCACCCCCAGCAAGCCCTAAGTTGGTGAATAACACCAAGGGTATAATAAACATACAATGGGATGCATTACCCTCTAAGTAAACATATAGAAGAGACAGATAAGACAGATACACCAGTCAACAACTACTCATATATATAAAATAAATCTCAAGTGAAAACATGTAATTTCATATAATACTAAAACAATTGAAAGGAAAACTAAAATTACCAAAAAAGTAAAGATGAAAATAACAATAAAACCTAAAAAACTCATGTAAAACAATGATCTATAAATATCCAGTCTGATCTCCAACATACTCCCACTGAATTGAAATCAATTTATATATACGTGGGGTGAGCATAACAGTATACTCAGTAGGATCCTCCCCGGAGCCTCCTGTGCAAAATACAAAGGAATCATGCTAAATAATAGTGAAAAAATGAAACTAACACATCATCTAATCAATTATACTATGTTATCAGCCACACCATGGCTAACTCTCACTGAGTATCGCATACAAGAGAGAATATAATATAGTAATAAAACATAAAGGGTACCCAGATACCACTTCCCCACTAGTTTTCCACTCTAACCGAACATTGCACGTCCTAATCCATCTCTCTCCAAAATAATCTAGCCCACATACACCTGGGATAAGCATCACAACATGCACCATATGCATCACATCATCACATTATCCCATATCAAATCTCCATATAGTAACCAAGTAGTTTCCAAGATCCACCATAGCCTGTATGACATGTATCATACATCAAGTATTATACCTCAATCCATTACAGCTCATACACTGAGTGAGGTACCTCAATCCATCACAACCTATACACATCATACCTATAATAATCCTTTGGATAATATATCCAGAGATACATGTGTGTGAAAAAACCAAAAGCCACCAAAACCCATTATACACACATATATAGGGAAACTAACCTCTGTGCATACCAACACATGAACTACCAAGAAAAGAGAGTGGGCCATAGGGGGTAGTCATCCATCCATCCACCCACTAGGATGTTGGGGAAAACACCCTTCCATAGTCCACTGGGTTTCAGTCACCCTAACCAACATGGGTAGGGTAGTGTATGAAATCACACAATATAAATGATATAATATATCTCATAACCACACTATGGATAAAAATATATTCTTAAACTCAGCTGCAGCTAATGTCGCTCAGACTCCTATCTATCACTGATAAGACTAGATATCCTATAAGCACACACAAATTTTTAAAGAGCTACATTAAGTACTTATTTCATTTTTATCATTTCCTTTTGTTAATTTTTTCATTATCCGTTAATTAACCATCAACATTATTTCAAATTAAACATTATTATCCATCAAAGAAGAGCCCATGCCCTCTAGGAATAATCCAAACTAAGTCCACAGTTTTTCAAGAGTAATATCTCATTTTCATTCCAGAATCACCAACCCCGTGGGTTAATTCATTTATTAAAAATTATTACTTTACATAATTCAGTTACTCTAGTAAAAACCATCCTAAGATACCATAAAGAGGAAACATGCAACCGAGCACATCCAGATATCTCAAGAAGTAGGGAAAGTAATGTAGATAAAACAAGAAACCTGATCATCGGCCATTAAATAAATTTATTTCAAGAATACGTATAGCTTTATCACATCAATGGGTAATCCCAACTTCAAACTATTCTATAATCTCTGGTGTCATCACTAACACACACATGCATATCCTGATGCATCTCACCATCACAGCTGTCAAATGCCATCACATCATCCGGGCCTCCCTGCCCCATATCACATCAGTCATCCTAGGATCATAACACATTACATAGAAAATCTATCATCCAAAGAACACCACAAGGCATAAAACAAACAAGCATAAACAACAGGGAAATCTAGGCCCTAAAAGCAAAGCATTCAACCTTCACATACAAACAAGTTTTCATGACTAACAACACAAGGCACTCATTCTTTTTAAACAAATAAGCACTCTCAGTCCTGATGATTTATCTTTATCAAACAACTGATACTCATTCCATCTTGAATTAACTGATTCATTATTCACAGGTTCCAACTACAGGTAACATAAGGCGTTAGCTATAAAAATCCATGAAACTATTAAACATACTCTCAAGCATCAAAACCAGTTTCATCAAACAGTGAGAAGAACATATCTCATTTAACATTCCTTTTTCATTTCATCATTCCTAACAAGCATTATTATGATTCAAATTATTTATCAATTCCATTATCACATGTAAGATCACATTCAATTAAACATGCACATTGAATCAATTTAAATTTCCATCAAATTACAAGAAACATCAGATTCCTTTAACATGACTCTTATTTAATTCTTAATCTAATTAATAAATTAATTCTGACTTTACACTCTTGATTATTTTCCATTAATAATAACATGCTAAAACAAGAATAAAAATATATTACAAAAGAATAATATATATAGAACACTATCTAAAAAAACAAGAAGCAAACCATTATCACAGTATCAAACATCGACAACATGCGACCACTATCCAATTATTTATTTAATCCAATTCAATATCTGTTAGGTTAATTCCATTGTCATCTAAAGGGATAAACCATGCTAACATTAGGATTGTATGAAAATAAATTAGAGAAGCAAATAATATCATACCTTAAAGGAATCAACATTATTTTCACAAGAACATATCAATGTTGTGGATCTTGATCACCTCTCCTACAAGAAGACTGCATCCCTCCAAGGATATCATGCCACAATTGCACCAACAATAAAAAAACTCCATTAGAACATGGAGAAGAAATCACCAACGCAATGAAATAAAATGTGGGAGGAACCATATCGAAGAACCATAATAGAAGAGGTAAAATATAAAATTATGATATTTTAAAATGAAATGCTATGTTCAATATCATATAAGATACACCACATCGAGCTTAAACAAACAACTAAATATTATTATTCAAACGTGAGCATTATAACCTAACCATTAAATAGGCGGAAATGAATAGTATTAATGAAATTATGAAATATATAATGGTAATAATCATTTATAATTTATTAATTAATTCTTTTTAAATAAGTAATAGATTTTTAGAAAGTATTTTCATTATTCAAAAAATACATTTTCTTCAAAAAATGGATTTTATTGCATTTTATGAGTGAATATTATAATTAATTATTGGAAATTTTAGAAAATTAATTTCATAAAATAAAATTAATTTTTTAAATTAGAATATCAAGTTTTACTTTGGGTGAAATTTTAATATTTTTCAGAAAATATTGGGTTTTCAGTGAGTAGTGAAAAATACTGATTTTTGTAAAAATGTCATTTATTTTTAATAAATTAAAAAATTTAAAAGTACCATTTTATTTTGAATTTGATTTAAAATAAAATAATTATTATTTAATCATATTTCATCCACTTAAATTATTTTGAATCCAATTTATATAGCATTTAATAATAAGTTTATTTTTGGGTTTAAAAATGGGATTTTTCTGAAAACGGTTTTAAAGTACATAATGTTTATACTTTTTAATTAATTTAAATAATACCTAATGGGAAATGTTTTAAATTAAATTTATATATTATATATAATTAAATATTAATTTATTTTCATACAATGATAATTATTAATCATATAGTTAATATAAAATCATCTTTTCCTTGAAAATTACACTTATTGAAAACCTATTTTTTCATCGCATATGTGGGTTTTGTTTTAAATTTAATTTTTAAAATAATATGAATTAAATTTGGTAAAATAGATTAAATATTTTTAATCATTAGTTCAAAATTATTTAGTAGGTTCATTTTCATTTTTAGTCATAAAAAAGTTATCATGGTAAAAAAAAGATTTATCGCAGTAAAGGTAAAATAATGAAACTGGTTAAAGATAAAAGGTAAAATCATAAAATAACCAAAGAATAAAACTTTAAATGGGTGGTTGATGTGTTTATAAAAAATAACCATCCTTTAAATCATTAATTATCAATCTAATTCATTGTAATTAACGCCACCCAAATGTGGTTGGCTTTAAATATAAAATAATCATTATTTAATCACATAAAACCAACCATCCTCAAGTATAAATACCCCTACTCACCACACCATTTATCCTAAAAATCCTTGAAGATACAAAAATATCTGAAAAAACTTATCCAATCCACTCTCTCCACATACAAGTGCTATTGGTCTCACCAAAAGGCCAATTCCAAGGTCCTTAAGGGGTCCTTCGAGGAGGCGATATTCAAGAGGTGTTTTTCTCAAACCACCTCTCTTAATTTCTTTTCTTATTCTGTTTTATCCTCGCCTAATTTATCCATAAAGTAATAATAAATTCAATATAATTTATATACTACAATTTTAGTATTATAATTTAATATCTCAAATCCATTCCTTTTCTCATCGTCTCTTACTCAAAGAAATGAAACCATTGTCCAAATTATGGTGGTTAATCATCCCCGTGGATAATGATTTTTCATTTTCCATTACCACCATCAATTATAGTAATAAAATTATTATTCTAGTTAAATAATATTTTTATTGGTATATTATAACCTATTTCATGTTCTGGAACTAATATATATGCATAATATTAAATAAAACGAAACTAGTTCAGCGTATCTTGAATTTAGTCAGGGTTCCTATCCTTCTCCTCTTTATTCAAGTGTCTCAAGATGGGATCCAGTATTAATGAGTATCATTAGTAATTGGTTCAAAAAAGGTACCAGGTGGGTCCCATGTCAAAGATTTCATCAAAAATTCAAGATACGCTGAAATTTGGGTGTTTTAATTCTGTCATGATAATTTACACAATGCGTAATTTCTTGAAACTTTCTTCACTTCACACCATGTCTCTATTTTCATTACTTGCACTGGTACATGATGTTTAATGATTTAAATGATGTGTAATTTTATTTTTATACTCTGGAAGCCTCATTTTTTCTCAGTTCTTCAGTTATGTGCCTTAGAAGAGCTCCATGATCATCTTCAAAAATCTGGTGTCTCGTTTTTTCTCATTTTCAATTATCTTTTGTGTCCTTCCATTAAACACAAAACAAGTTAAAAAATTCAAATACGGGAAATAATAATCAATAAAATATAGAAATAAATACATTAAAATACAATAAAATAATTTCATGAAATATAGATATCAATATACAAAAGTATTTTTGGATATGGTTTTACAAGTTATTGTATACAATGCAATATAAGGTGAAATTGCATAAAGTCTGTTAGGATTTAGTGAAAGTGGGATAATAAAGGAGATATTCTCTAAAACCATATTTATATACGATATATTTATAGGCTTCATATTGCCTTACATGCAAATTATGATTTTCATGCATTAGATATATAATTGTGTGTGTGGTGGACACCTGAACCATTTACCCACATAAGCTATCATTAAATGAAATCATTTCATATTTATATAAAACATACAGGGAGTAAATGTATACGATGCATGAACCGACCATGAAATTTATACATAATTTTTAATGCATGAGTCAATGCTATAGCTAGTGGGTTTTCCTTTTGTATTTATAAACTATTGTCATGCGATGATAGAGGGTGGTAGATAGATTAAGATCCTAGACCAAAACTCCCTAAGACCTATTGATCTCTTCATATTCCTTCTTTGAATATGAGATTCTAGCACATCGTGAATGGAAGGGTGGACCCCTCTCATGTGATGAGAGATTCAGTTCAGCTCATAGGTACCAATAGAGGTGGGATGCTTTTGTTTTCCACTTTATGATGTCTCTCAAACTCATCTGAAGAAGATTAAGATTGATGTAGCCGCTCTTTAGTGTAAGGTGTGCCGGTTTTACAACATGTTATTTATTTCATTATTTTACACAATTTCACATAATCTTGCATGGAGATACCCAGGAAATGGTTTTTAATCACTTTCGCTTGATTCTATTAATGTTATTAGACTAAAAAAACCTTTCAATATAATAATAAATGTAACAAATTAATGTCAATGAAATAATTCCTCATTTATAAACATGTCTAGAAAAAACCTATTAGGGTCTCTAATTGGAATTAATTCAATGTATTGGTCATCCAATGCCATTTTCCCTTATTTCCATTTGAATATGTTTATTATATCCTATTTTTTAATTTTATATTATTTTATCCATCTCAGATCAATTATTTATTAATATAAATAGCTCTAGTCTCAATCAAGAGACATGAAAGTGGGGTGGTTTTAGGATTGTCCATTTTTTAATCAGTATTGTAGCCTAAAACTTTAAAGGGTTTCTATAACATCCTGATTCATACCCATTGGCTTGGACACGACCAAAATTTCACTAAACTTAGGTGCATCTCCCATACACCAAATGTTGGTAATAAATTCCAAAGGTATATTACATCATTGAGGGATGATTTACCTCCATAAACAACACAACCTGCAACAAATCAACCATCATGGTATAAAATAAATATGATGCATGATAGAAAACCAACCAAACTCAATAAACATAATAAAACTATAATCAGAGTCACATTAATCAACCAGATGCCTAAAATTCTAAAAACCCCCAAGAAACAAAAGGATACCCAAGTACTGATGTGGAACCACATCTAACACTATGACTAAACAATCTCCAAGCTCCACTTCCCATCAATCACAACTATCACATCAGGGTTCATTTATAGCAAAGTATGTGACATTTCCCTTACATGTGTCATGATTAATAATATCTGCATACATACCAAGGTGCATATATAGGGGGTGAGTATCCAACCCAATAGAAAAACCCCAAGATTTACCACATGCACCACTAGAAAAATAAAATGTTATCTCACAATAATAAATATATATATAATAAGAGAGAATATGATGAATGATAAAATGAGATACAAATGTAGAAGCAATGAAAGTAACTCACACCACAATTATCACCCATATCATGAATACAAACACTCACACATGTACCAAAAAATTTATTCCCCATCCAACATGTCTGCTAAACTATCTAAACTCATGAGTGGAATCCATCCCTCCAAACCCAAAATTGTCACTTAGCAGTATAATTTAGTGTGATCCCAATTCAGTATGGTAGACAAGTCCAAACCAATAAGGCCCTAATATGCATCATGAAAACATTCCACCCATGACCATACCATATTTATAAACCCAAAAAATTCTTTGAAAATTAAAAAAAATTATGAATTTTATCAAACATGTTGTAGGCATCACCTACAACCTTTATTTTCAAAACCAACAACCATGATAAATTTCTCCAAAATAGGGTCACCCTGAATTTTTCATCAAATAAAAGAGCATTAATCATTCAAAAAAATCCTTACAGTTCTAGATAAGAGTGGAGTGATAGAGAGGCTACCTACCTCCAATGTGATGGTCTCAAATAATCATACCATGATCTCATAAATTCAGGCTCTTACCACCTTTCTATGATGAATCCTAATGAAAAAACCCATTAAAAAACAGCTTAAACAAAATATATGAGCATGACAGACCCATTATAAGGTTCCTACCAAGAGAAGATGATAAGATTAGGTAAAATAAGAAGAAACGAAGATCATACCTTTGACTATGAGGTTCAATTCTCCAAGATTTGAAGGGATCAAGTTATAAAGTGAAGATAATAACCAAAATCATTCAAAGGATCCCTAAGATTTGAGATCCCTAACCAAGAGAAGAATAATGAGGGTTTTAAGGAAGTAGTTGGGTTAAAATTCTAATTTTAAAAACACTTTAATGAAATGTATGATTTGTAAACATTATTTATCAAACTATGCACTAATCCTGAAAGTGTTAATGTATGATTCCTAGGGCTGCACAGTTTGGACACATAGTTTAGTAAACTATACACCAATTATGAAAATCGCCACTATATGAAAATTTTCAAAGTCACATGGTTTTTGAATGGTTTACCCTAATCATTAACTAAATATGCATATGTCCAAATGACCCCTCTTAATCCTTCACGGTAACTTGGGAATTCTGCATGGTTTCCCCTAACCGTGCACCCTCCAAAACACTTCCAAACCCCATGAAATCCCTCTAAAACATCCTAAAATGAAACCCAAATATCCTTTAACATAAAAATATATTAAAAAAATAATAAAATACCTCAAAACGTGGGTGTTACATTATCCCATTCATTGGGATTTTTATCCTTGGAAAGTTTTAAGTTGAAGTGTCTAGGAAAATTTTTGGAAACTACTCTAGCATAAAATTATACCCCTCTCATGTTTCTTCCAAAATTTGACAATATTTCCCTAATATATAAACTGAAGATTTATTTATACCATGAAAGATATTATCTTTCCTTTTGAGAATGTGAATATGGGTGTGAATGAATATGGAATCTAGATCAAGATTAACATGATCCCAACTAATCACATGGTCTAGATTGAGATGATACTTTTTCAATTGAGAGACATGAAAGATATTATAAACTAAGATGGATCTTGATAGGAGAGACAACTGATAATAAACCTCACCAATCTATTCAATAATATAAAATGGTTCAATGAACTAAGGAGAAAATTTCCCTTGCTTACCCAAATGATGATGCCCCAACCTTGAGGAAACTCACATGAAAACATGATTGCCCACATAAAAAGATAAAGGTAAATGATGATGATCTGTATAAGATTTCTAATTTCCATTATTTTCTTGATCTTCTTCATTTTATTAGTAGTATTCTATTTGAGGCTTGGTCCAATGAGTGAAGTTTTCCCAACCTCTACCAACAAAGTGGAGAGAGTAAAGAGAAACCTTACAAGGCTTCAAATGAATCCATGTGTATCATGACCTAATAACTATTATTATAAGAAAACTATATCAAAGGAAAATGGTCTACTAATAAACCACTAAAGTCCCTGACATAGGCTGTGCACATTTCTTCTGGTGTCTAAATAGTAACATATGATATACCATATATTTGGGGGTGGTATGTCATGCTCATGGTCAACTAGGTGTTAAGGGATAATTGAAAAGACCACCAAAATTGTGAGTTAAATATAAGGTCTTGATCAAATAAAATAGATACTAGTACCTCATACTATTTAACCACTTCCTGGATATAGAATTTTTTTCAATTCATATACCGTGTTAGTTTACAAAATTAGGATGAAGTGTGCTGACTTTGTGAGTTGGTCCACTATCACCCAAATAGCATCATGATTTCAAAGCATTCTTGGTCAACCAGTGAAAAGGTCCATAGAAATTTATTCCCATTTCTAGATAGGTATAAGTAAAGATTATAACATATGAGATGGTTTTTGATGTTTGGCATTAACATATTTATAGGTGATACATCTAAAGACATACTTGGCCACTTTTTTCTTTATACCCAACCAATTAAAATGATCTTTCATCACCTTTTATATTTTCTGAATGCCTTGGTGGATAGCCCACTTTCAATAGTGATAAGTAGAAATGAGTTTTTCTTAGAAATAATGTGGGATTGATATCCTATATCTAAATCATAAGATATGATTTTCATCCTCCATCAATACATCCATGGTCTCCCCACCATTAAGGGTTGACCAAATTGTAAGGCAGTCGGGATCTAATTATTAGGCCTCCCTGAAATATTCAACCAAATTAGGAATAAGGGTGTCTGGATATAAAATCACAATGCTATTCTAATCAGTCCAATCTAAGTGCATGTCATCAATTACTCCCATTGGCTACCATTGATTCTAGACTTATCTAACCACTTGATTATATAACTTATGAATTAATGCATTTTCCATAGAATTTACTTTCCTCAACATATAAACAAAGTTAAAGTCGAACATGTGGAGATATTCCATCTAACATAATTATCTCAGGTTCAAGTATCACTTTGATGATATGCACTTCATGTTTTTATGATCCATGAACATAGTGAAACTTTCACAAAAGAGATGGTGATGCCATGTTTTTAAAGCATTTTCTACCACAACCAATTCTAGATCATTCATAGGATATTTATTTTTATGTGTTCTCAATTTTGATGAGTCTTAAGCTATGACATGATCTCCCTATATGAGAACACAACCCAATCCATATCCAAATTCATAAAAATAGACAATGTAGCCTCACCTAGTTATAGTAAGATATGGATAGGCCTCAAAGTAAGATAAGCCTTAATATCCTCAAAAGATTACTGAAAATCACCACTCTAATAGAATGGAATACCCTTCCTTGTCAACACAGCCATGGGAGAAGTGAGACGTGGGAAATCATGGACAAAGCGATGATAATAGCTTGATAATCCCATAAAGAACTATATATAAAAGACATTCCTAGGTGGTTTCTAATAAATAATAGGCTCAATTTTATCAGGATCAACTGATATACCTTTTTCAAAAATGAAATGTCCAAGGAAGTGAATTTCTTGAATCCAAACATGACCCTTAGAGAATTTTTCTTATAAAAGATAGTCTCGAAATATGATCAATGTGGTGTTCAAGTTCCATTTATAATAATCTTTATCATGAGAGTATATTTATATATAATCAAAAAATACCACCATGAAAGATCCATGTATCTATAGAATATATGATTCATTAATTCCATGAAGAATAATGGTTCATTTGTAAAATCAAAGGGAATGACCAAATATTCATAGCAGTTGTAATGGATTTCATAATATGTATTAGGAATATCCTCTTTCCTGACTCAAAGTTGGTGGAACCCTGATCCAAGATCAATTTTGGAGAAACACTTATATCCATTCAATTGATCAAGCAGGTCTTCAATTCCAGGAAAAAGATATTGATTCTTGATCATAACTTGATTTTGTATACGATAGTCAACAAAAATTAAAATATTACCAGCTTCTTTCTTAAGAAAAAAAAATATAAAGACCCAAGGTGGTGTACTTGGTCTTATAAATCCATTTCTTTCCAATTCTTCCA
Source organism: Viscum album (assembly GCA_963277665.1). Lineage (NCBI taxonomy): Eukaryota > Viridiplantae > Streptophyta > Magnoliopsida > Santalales > Viscaceae > Viscum > Viscum album. Next base: position 30,985,750 of record OY728142.1, on the reverse strand, counting down.
GTTAGACCTTTAGTTCTTGAAATTATATTAGTTTCATTCTATATGATGAGAGTGAAATGGGATTCATTCCAAGGAGTGGTTTGATGGATAATTCCACTTCCCTTAGAGGTGGTAGTCTATAGAAATTATCTATAAATCCATTAGGATATCATTATACCATGTAAGGAAGATTTCTATTCTTTGTTTCATCAATAGTCCCCAAGGTTATCATTTCCAATTGATAAGTGATGGTTCTGACCACTATCACAAAAGGTCCAACTCTACTAGAATTCACATCCCACTCACCCTTAAAGAGGCGAAAAACTCTATTTGAAAATGTGAAAGTAACTCACCAATCATAGTATTTGATATGTTATTCAAATTCTATTAGACTAAATCAAATATGACCATTTCTAAGAGGGTAAACTCTTACAATAACTAGGTAGAATCAATGGTGATGGTACATGTGAAGGTTTTGGGCACAACGGAAGCGCGATTAGGCTGACACCCAACTTTAATTTTTACCATGATCAATTATTATTATGGGATCAATATGATGATGAAAGATAGTCTCCACAGAATAGAATCAAATATTTAGAAAAAGAAGGAAGAGGCCTAAAACCTTTAGAGATAATCTTGAACATCATGTTTATAATTAATTTAAATTTAATTTCTAAAGAAATAAAATACCTAGTTCTCTAGTACTTTCTTCGTTGATTATGTTGATCATTCGAGATAACCCTTTCATATTGTATCATTGCGCTTGCAAGGATCCAAACCAGAATCTTTCTAGTGGTGATCCATATGTGCTCTAATGGTATCTGATTGACGCCACTTGCTTTCTGAGTGCTAGCACAGTGAAGCAAATGTCTTGCGTCGATTGATCTTGATCACCTATTATTCAATCTTGAAGAATGCCTCTCATTATTGAGAGGGAGAGAGGAGAGGATTTGAGAGAAAATTCCTATCTTGGAATTTCTCTTGCATCACTAGTTTCCAGTACATGGCACAATAGATGTACTTGTTTATTTATCGACATGAGGATTCAGTTATAATATTTAATTACGTAATATCAATTAAATACATTCATAACCTTAGATAAAACTCATGCTACATAATAACAATAACCACATCATTATTTATGGTGTCTGAACTTGTGCAAAATGGAATCATAAATGAAATCTTGTTCCACATAATCATTACCGCATTATTATTATTTTGTTTTGTTCCAACGAGTTAAATAATTATTTACCGTCTTACAAATAATTATTTTACTACTGGACCATCCTTGGTCTGCTCAAACTCCACTTACATTTGTTGAACACCTGAATAAATAAATAAACAATTTATTCTCTTAAACAAATATTTTATTTACAAACTAGTAAATAAATATTTATTAAATGTTCAATAAAATAAATAAATATATTTTTGTTCACAATCTGGAGAATAAATATTTATTTAATTTATGAGATCATTATAACATGAATAAAATTATTCCACAGTCTTGAGAATAATATTTATTCCATTAATTAAATTCAAATAGAATTTAATTGATACCACTAGAAATACTTAGTGTGTGGCCCTCTATGATTCTTTATTGTTGGCATTAGGCGGGCTTGCCTAAAGTTCAAGAGTACTGTCTAGCAATGGGTCAAGGAACCCAAGAGAAAGAACTTGAAGTTGCAACAACGATATCCACATACAAACACTCACTATGTAATATAGTCCCTTTATCTCAATATCTCATCAATCCAGTTTCATGATAGTGTCATCAACCTTTATGCTTGATATGTCATTCTTTGACTACCTACAATAAAATCATCGTTACACCATAGCCATGGAATTTCATGCGGTGGTTATATTTAAATCAAAGGGATGATATATCAACTTCCATAAATAGAAGGAATAAATCCTTCCTTGACTTATCCATTAATAACATGTCATTCGTGACACACCCAATGTACCCTACTTCCCACCAACTGCCTGTATGATGGTTTTAGTCAGTAAATAAAAGTGCACGAGTAATGACACATAATAATGATAATCTTAAATTCTAAGGACCATTAATCATTCTCACAGATAGAAATATTCGATGACACCAAAATATGTGGATTTCCTACTGGTGGATCTGTTCTCATAATCTCATGTCTCAGAGATTACCAAGTGCGAACTTCATGAGAAGAAGTCTCATCTTCTTATGAGTACTTGTACTTAATGGTCTATATGATATGTGTCCCATCAAAGTATGTAATCAAATTGTAGAACTATATTTAAGAATATTGTCACAGCACTTCAAGGTTCTCATTATAGCAGGGAACTGTTGTGACCTTGTCAATGCGAAAAATACTCCAGGACATTATTACACTATAGTCATGAAGAACAATGAACAATATGTAACAATATGTTTAATATTTAAATATATTAAACATTCATGTAATCAAAGTACAAACAATTGGTTCTAGGACACCGAATCTTACAAACTCCCACTTAGACTAGAGCCAACTCCCTACAACTTTCAGTTCGCTAGACCTCACATGATGATCATGTTTCTGCTGAGTTAAGGCTTTAGTCAAGGGGTCAACCATGTTGTCTTCCGTGGAAATACTACTTACTGTAACTTCACCTCTTCGAGAAAAATCCCTCAAGAGATTATACTTTTGAAGTACGTGCTTCATCCACTGATGTGACCTTGGAACTTTTGTGAGAGTCACCACCATAGTATTATCACAATACATTGTGATGAGATATTTACTGCTAGGTATCACATCTAGCTCCTGGATAAATCTTCACATCCAAACCGCTTCTTTAGCTACCTCATAAGCTGTGATATACTTCAACTCTTCTATAGAATCTACAACCATACTCTTCCTTGAGCTCTTCCAACTCATTGCACCTCCATTCAAAGTGAAGATGTATCCCATTTGTGACTTCATGTCATCTTGATCAGTCTAGAAACTAGAATCTTCATATCCTCTGATGAATATTTCCTCACATCCTCCATAAACTAGGAACATATCCTTAGTACACCTCAGATATTTAGGATAGTCTTGACTGGTATCCAATGGCAGTCGCCTGGGTCATCTTGATATCTGCCTACCACACTCAATGCAGAGGCAACATCCAGCCCAGTACATAGCATGACATACATGACTGACCCAATCACTAATGTGTATGGAGTCATTTCCATTATCTTTATTTCCTCATGTGTCTGAAGACACATTTTCTTGGAAAGATGAATGCCATGTGACATCGACAATAATCCCCTCTTGGATTGTTCCATACTAAATCTCTTCAGTATCTTGTCAATGTATGCACTTTGACTTAGGCCCAAAAATCTCTTGAATTTATCACGATGGATATTTATCCCAAGAATATATGTTGTCTCACCCAATTCCTTTATAGGGAAGCATTGATTCAACCATTACTTAACAGATTGTAAGACTGGTATCTCATTTCTAATAAGTAATATGTTATCAACATATACTATTAGGAAAACAACTGCACTCCCACTAAACCATTTGTAGAAACAAGGCTCACATTAATTCTTAATAAAACCAAATTCTGTTATGTTTTCCTCAAAATGAATGTTTCATGACCTCGATGCTTGCTTTAATCCATAAATGGGTTAATGCAACTTGCATACCTTATTGGATTCCTTTGGAGTCAGAAACCCTTTAGGTTGTGTCATGTAGACATCTTCCTGAAGGTTCTTGTTAAGGAAGGATGTTTTGACATCCATTTTCCAAATCTCATAGTCATGGTAAGCGTCAATGGCCAATAGAATTTTGATGGATTTCAGCATTGCAAATGGCGAAGAGGTTTCATCGTAGTCAATTCCTTGAAGCTACTTGAACCCTTTTTCAACCAGTCATGTCATATAGGTACTGAATTGTCCTTACATGTCTAGTTTCTTTTTGAATAACCATTTAAAACCAACAAGCTTTAGATCAACTGGAGAATCTACCAAAATCCAGACTTGGTTTTGGTACATGGAATCCATTTCATAATTCATGGATTCTTGCCACTTGGCAACATCTGTGACACTTACTGCTTCCTTGTAGGATAGAAGATCATTATTATAAACTAATAATGATTCACATCCTTGATAACTAGAAAACTATATAGTTTTGGTTCTCTAACCTCTCTTTTACTTCTACGCAGTTCTTGTGTCTCAAGAACAGTTCTATCTACCATGGGGATTTGTGAAATTTTTTCCTGTACGAACTCTTGTATACCTTGAGCATCGACTTCTTCGAAGTCTATCTCACTCCCACTATCTCTTTTAGAGATTTTATCCCTCTGAAGTAATATGGTGTCTCTTGCCACTATAATTTTTTTTTCTAAGGGTTTGTATAGGTAATATCACATTGTTTCTTTAGGGTATCCTATAAAGGTACATTTTTTTTCTTGGGGTGAAAGTTTTTTACCTGAAGAGGCCTTAACAAACACTTCCCTTCCCCACACATGTAAATTTGATAACATGGCTTTCTTTCCACTCCAAAACTCGTATGGAATACCATTTATCAATTTTTTGGTACTTGGTTTAGTACGTGCGCTTCTATTTGTAACGAATATCCCAAAAAGGATAATGGGAAACCTTCATGACTCGTCATTGATCTCACCATGTCCAACAAGGTGTGGTTCCTCCTTTCACTCACACCATTCCACTGCGGCATGTTAGGAGGAGTGAGTTGGGATAGGACCCCAAACTTCTGTAAGTAATCAATGAAGTCTTGATTAAGATATTCTCCACCTTGTTTTGAGTGAAGTTTCTTAATCTTCTTACCAAGATGGTTATCAAATTTATTCTTTTTTTCTTTGAACTTATCAAAATAATCTGACTATACCTCATTAAGTAGATATATCCATATCTACTAAAATCATCATTAAAAGTTATGAAGTATGAGTACCCACACCTTGCTTCAACTGGAATGGTTCACACACATCAGTATAAACCAATTCAAGAAGCTCTTTATCCCTTTCACATTTTCCACTAAATGTGGGTTTGGTCATTTTTATTTGAAAACATGCATGACATTCACCAAGTGGTTTTAGTTCAAAAGAATATAAATATCCATCCTGATGAAACTTTGTCAAGCGTTTCTCATTTACATGTCCTAGTCGGTGATTCCAAAGTTGGGTGTGGTATGATTCATGTGAAGTATCTTTGTTATCGATTGCCAATACTTGGTTTGTGTAATCCAACACATAAAGACCGTTGTATAAATGCGCCCTACCAAAACAAGTTCTATATTTGTAAAAGAAGCATCATTAATTTATAAATTTGAAAAAAAATCCATCTATATCTAATGTGGATATAGAAATAATTTTTTTAGTTACAGACGACACAGAATAACCACCCTTCAATACCAAGATCATCCTAGTTGGCAACATGAGGTGGTAGTCCCCGACAGCTACAACAGCAAGTATGGCTCTATTGGCTACTCGTAGATCTACCTCCCCTCGGTCAATCTTCCTAAATTTACTTGGTTCCTATATTTGGATACATATGTGAGAACCACAAGCTGTATCTAATACCCAATTTGTAAAAACAGATATATTTCCTTCGATAAAAAATGAACCTAAAGATTTCCCTTGCTTCTTAGGATGGGTGTAGTTCTTTTCCAATGGTCGTTCTTGCCACATGTGAAACAAACAGTTTCATGTTCCCTAGCCTCCCATTTGATCTTCCTTTTTTTGGAAGGGCATGAAGAATTTTTAGGCTTAAATCTCTTCACCTTCCCTTTCCTCTTATTGACTATAAGTACAGAAGGATTTTTGCACTTCATATCTTTGTCCACTTGGTGAATGAGGATAAGAAGATCAGATAAATACTTCTCAATGTTGTTCATATTGAAATTAACAACAAAGCTAGAGAATCTATGAGGGAGTGATGCAAGAATGAGATCTGTACCCAGTTCTTTGGGGATTTTAAACCCTAGAACCCCTAGGCACTCAATGTAGCCTATGATCTTGACTACGTGAGGCCAAACTGGGGAACCCTCTCCAAGATTACTCTGAAATAGTACCTTGGAGATCTCAAACTGTTCTTGTCTTTCTCTCTCATAGTAAATACCACAAAGGTGATCGAGCATGCTATAGGCATCCATGCTTTCGTGAGACTTCATGAGATCACTATACATTGATGATAACATCAAACATTTAACATTGAATGTGTCTTTCATATGTTTCTAATGGACCAATAACTCTTCATCACTCACCTCTTGGGCAGGAAGATCAGGTAATGCTGACTCTAGTATGTAAGACTTCCATTCATGGCGTAGAATAACCCAAAGGCATCTAAACCATTCTTAGAAGTTACTACTGGTGATGATGTTGTCTTTATCCAGAATTGATCCTAGGGATAGTGTGGTTGACGATCTTGTCATTTTATTCTACAATTAAAAGAGAAGATGATTATAACTTTCTTGATTACATTTTATGAGAAATAATAAATTCATTTTTTTAAGTCTCCTACTATTTTATCAAGTCCCAATAGCCCTCACCATTAAACTAGGAATGTCTAGTTGTCATGACATTCTAGTGGAAAGGATCCATATTACCCTTCGCATAACCCCAGAAAGGTTTGGTCAAGCTATTTGAAGGTATTTAGGTAGGAAATTATTTTCCAAATGTGGGTTTTAAGCCCCTTGATCCATTAAGTGGACTCCCCAATCCTGAAATCCTAACATGGATTTCCTCAACACTTGCCTCTAATATTAAACCAAGTCTAGAAAGGGATAATCCTCTTGATGTAATATGGTTAAGTCAACCCAAAACCTTTCATAAGGGCTTCCTGTATAAAAGTAAGTGTCCTAATAAGGGTTGGTTAAACACATAGTTTTTTGAGTCTTTTCCTTAATCAAGTAATAGAAGGCTTAGCCTGGCTTAATATTTTGTTGAGGGATTTTTATCTCTTATGTGTAAATTTTCTTATTATCTTTATCACGTTCTTGTTAATATTGAGTGGAACTTACTTAAGTGATTAACCATGTCTTGATAATATTTACGCACAAGACTGGTTTATTTTAGTTCTATATTTCAAGCTTGTTAGTTCATTAATTATGTGATCGCGACAACACATCCATAATGAAAAACCATGAAACTGATAGAAATAAAGTAAAGTAAAGGGAATGATCATGAGATTTTTTTTCTAATGGTTAGTTTATCTAGAAGTTGATAAACTAACCCTAACATAGGGGAGAAACACCTTCATGTTTACAACTTTCCACTTGTCCAAATTTGTATCTCCTTGGATTGGTTTCACCTCATCTCCTAACTTGGAACACCTCCACCAGCTTGGGAGATCCATACACTACATATTCCTTTTAAACTCACATGCAGGTGAGGGGTAAAAAGGGGTTTATATAAAATAAACCATGGGCATTCAGTCCCTACAAATTAATGAAGAGATATGGCTCGCAGGCTAACAATTAATTTAATAAATAAATTAAAAGGAAACCAATCATATACAAATGTCTTGGTCTAGCTCATGATCACTCACATACATGCAACAAGTTACGCATTTAATAAAACTAGAATTCAATTCTTTAATCATTATTATTAAGATAAATTGTGTTTGAATCGATTAATTATTATCTTTAATTAATCAATCCTTTTTTCTTAATCCTTTTCTAAATTTCCTTGAGATTCTCATCCTAGTACATAAATGCACCTTGGAGGTATCCTGGTGAATACCGGTGCGAATATACCCAACATGTATTATATTCACATACTTTTTTACACTTATGAAATATGGTATACAAGTTGTTTCAATCACTACAACAAACTGACCATATAGGGGCTGTTTAAACCGCCACTATATGGTTATGATACGGTTTCAAAAAACCACGCTAAAATTGGTGTCAACAATCAACATGCGGTGATTTCTTCCATTTAGAAGTGGTTTCTAGAAAGTGTTGTAGAAGAAATATTTCGCAGTGGTTTTCTTTGTTTTAGCGGTAGTTTTCACTTAAAAATTAACTGTTCTCTAGTGGCGGTTGAAACCCACCACTAAAGTCTGGCATTTTTTTACTAAAAAACCACCACTAATATAGATAAAACTACCACTAAGTAAAATTTTCTCATATTTAGAGGTGGTTTTAACCACCACCTCTAAAAAAACCATAATATAATGGAAGTTTAAACTGCTATGAAAAAAAATATATCTCTAGTGGCGGTTTAAACTGCCACTATATCATGAATTAAAAAAACAAGTTGCAGGTGCAGCCCCAGAATCTGTAGCCAGAACAACAAAACAGTGACACTAAAAATTTTACCAGAACATCAAATATATCATCAACGTACAAGGAAAAAAACATGTTAAACTAAAGAATCAATGTTCTTTGATTCACACCAAAACATAAAGAATCGACACATTGACCAAGGAAAACAACACATTGAAATAAATAAAACATTTCTCAATACATTGAAAGAATCAAACAAAACACAACACATTAAAATAATCAACCTATATGTAAAATGGAGACAAGAAACTAAACATCATATATGATCATATAGAAATTTCAATCTCCATATCCAGTTGAAACACAACATATAGACACATGGTTATAAAACACATATATAGGTCACCCATTATTCTAATCCCATCTAAAATATAAGAAAAATATAAAAAATATCCACATTGGACGTACTGATACATGAAAAAAAAACTCTTCACTAATCATTTCCTAATGATGAACTCTTCTCATCACCCTCCCCATCTCTATATCTACTTCCTTCTGTCAGCACCTATATGAAAATTATATTGAAAATTAAACAATGTTATATATTTATATTTAAAGTTAAAATCAATAAAAGTTTGTGAAATAAATGATTTTAAAGTTGTGTGATTTACCTTCTCACCACCAGTCATCCCTGTAAATCCTCATTTGTCTGCCAAAGACCTCAGATGGTAATAGTCCCAAACCCATTCGCACACTCGACCAGGATGCTCCTTCCCAAGGACTTTACCAACTGGATCATCCTGGGAGACCGAGTAGAACTGTGTGGGATTGACATCCCATAGTTCTTTAATTTTTACCTGTAAATCAAATATCATTCATATTATAAGCAATATATATTAACATAGTGACAAATGATAATAAGTTATTATAATGAAAAATGAATTCATACCCCAACTTCTTTGTAAATATCATTAACAGAACTCCCATTATATTTTTTATGAACATTAAACCACACTTCTGCTTGGGATTATTAGTGGCCTAAACTCGGTGACTGCATTAAACAAAGATAAATCAACAATTTAATATATTAAAAAGATAAGATTGTATAATAAATATTTAAACTAATGAAAATATTTCCAGAGTCGATAGACTTCTAGAAAAACTCTTTGACCCTGCAGTGTGAGTATAAAGCTTCCTCGACATTCCTATAATTTAATCAAATAAAATTAAGTTCAGAAAATATATTTCAAAAAAATTATGCAGACAAAAAAATAGAAATGATAACAGATGCATAGTACTAACAAAAAAAATATACATAACAATGATAATGAATGACCACACAAATGACATAAGTGGTTGATAAATGAATGGATAACTGTACATACCATCATTTTCTCCTTCAATCATGTTAGTTTCCTGCTCCATCATTACTTCATCTACTTCATCCACTCTTGAAGGACTAATATTTTCAATATCATGATGGAAAAATAAGTCCACTTATTGCTGTTAATGGGATTCAATGTCATAGGTCAAATCTTCCACTTCATCACCCATATCATTCAAGTCTATTTGTTCTATGTGAGAAAATACACTCCACCCTTCATCCATGAAAACTTTCACATAATATACTATTTTCACTTGCGATGACAAGATATACAGATCATGTAGTTCACAGTCACCGACATCCATCAAGTGAGAGAAGTTCATAGAAGTAAATTTCAAGGAATATATTTTAACACCCTTGATAATATCCACCCAATTTAATTTGAATAAAATAACTAAAAAATGTACATAGTAGTTTAATTCAATAATATCAAACAATTTTACATAGTATTCCACTTCATCAAATGTAAATATGCCACTATTATGTGTTTTTAAACCCTCTTTCCGATCAACTATATATAATCTAAAGTCATTCACATTGTAAGTTTCAAACTTTCTAGCTTGTTTTAGAGGACCTCAAACAAGAAATTTCAAATCTTCTGATAAATCTACTCGAGTATCAGTATTCATGATCTGAAAAAAATTAATATACATTATTATATTTAAAAAATATATGCATCAACCTAATATCCATATTGATTGCAATATTTATGTACTTACACGCTGTGCAAACCATTCTACGAGCTCTTTATTAACAACTTTTGTTATATCTTTCTAATTTCATGTTCGTCCTCTCATTTGTATCTTTTTTCTATCCTCAACTCTTCAATAAATAGATATGGAATTTCACTATTTATCAGCGCATATCTATGTGCCTGCAATAATTCCATTTCTGATAGTGCAACATTTGAGCTCCTCCCAACTGATCGGCCAATAGTAAGAAATTTTTTTGAGTCGATGTGTCATCAACACATCAAACTCGATTGAATCTTGTCTCAATATCATCCAAGTATCTAGAAAAAAAGTTAAGACAATCCTCTTCCAAATAGCCTTCAGAAATAGAGCCTTTAGGTTGAGCTTTATTTTTCACGTATTATTTCAAATGCCCAAGATATCTATGAAATAAAAAAATCATAATTATGTATTTAATGAAGTGAAAAGAATTATTTATTAAAATTAAAAACATAAAAATAAAGTAACTTTCAATTGGATACATCTATTTATAATGTATGGGGCTTCCTAATTTAGCTTCCTCAACCAAATGCACATTTAAATGCATCATGACAGTAAAAAACGATGGAGGAAAGATCATCTCCATTGCACAAAGTGTCAATACAAATATCTCCTGAAGTTTGTCAAGATGAAATGGATGTAGAGTTTTATCACATAGTTCTCTGAAAAATGTGTAGAATTAGAGTACAAAAGCAATAACCTTTTCAGGTAATAATGTACGCAATGCCAATGGAAGTAAATATTGTAAAAAAATATGTGAATCATGGATTTTCAATCCATGTAACCTACGATTCTTTAAGTAAACACACCTTGAGATTTTACTTGAATACCCATCAGATACCTTCACATGTTTTAAAATTTTAAATAATGTATCTTTATCCCTATTTTTCATTACAAAAAATTTCGGATCATACTTTCCATTCTCATCTGGCCAGAGATCACACTTTATGGTCACTACTTGTAAGTCTTTTTGAGCATTGAGATGATCCTTTTACTTTCTATGCTCATTAATCAATGTGAAGATCAAATTGTCACAAAAATTATTCTCAATATTCATCACATCAATATTATTCCACAACAAGCTAAATTCCCAATATAGAAGTTTGAATAATATACTTTTTTTCTTCCATTATTTCATTCTAATTTCACTTGATGATGCAATTCGAACTTATTTCCCAATATCATTCAAATGATGTACCTTCACCAATTCTGTTTCAACATTTCCAAGTTGTGTCAATATTTTAGAATCTGTTAACAAATTTGGAGGTGGTCTGCGATCAATGAAACCATTGAATATTGACTTGTTCAGTCGGAATCTATGAGATGCATCGAGAAATCTTAAATTACACAAGAATCACCATTTTCTACTATTAGGTAGCCACTCGGGCTCAAAATAAAAGTTACAAATAGAAAAATCCAAACCCATGTAAGTGTTCCAACCAGATAAATTCCCAAGTCTAGGGAAGTCACTAATGGTCCACATTAGAGCAGCTTGAATTTTGAACATTGTTCTAGAAGATGCATCATATGTCTCAATACTGTTGCTCCATAACTCTCCTAATTATTCAATTAAAGGTTTAAAGTATACATAAATATCATTTATAGGCATTGTTTTTATAGGAATAATCATTCAAATGATAAAAGATGTTTGTTGCATACACATCCATGGAGGCAGATTGTAAGGGTCAAAACAGCCGACCAAATACTATAACTGGTACTCAAAGTCCCAAATGGGTTGAATCCATCAGAAACCAATCCCAATCAAAAAATACTAGGATTAGATGAGAAATATGGATGTAATAAATCAAATGTATTCCACGACTGTGAATCTATTGGATATTTCATTAACCCATCATTGTTATTATCTACAGAATGCCACTTCATGTGTTCAGTAGTTTTCAATGACATGAATAATTTTTTCAATTGAAGATTTAAAGGAAAGTAATGCAAAACATTTGTAGGTGTGTTCATTTTTTTCTTCTTCATGGTAGTATGTTGATTCAGACTTCCAACATCACCCATATACTACCATCTAGAGGAAGAACATTTCTTGCAATCACGTCTGCTTGAATCCTCTCCCCAATAAATCATACAATCATTGGTGCATGAATAAATTTTTTATATAATTCAGACCAATCTTGTTAACAACTTTTTTCATATCATAGAAAGACTCAGGGATATTTTCTTCAGGAAATGCATCACGCAAAATTTCCAATATCATGGAAATTGTCTTATTTGTAATTCCACATAGGCATTTGATATGGTACAACTTCAGTAGAAAATAAAGTTTTGAATATTTCAAACATCCACTATACAACTCTTTATTTCCATAATCAACTAAAGCATGAAATGCATCTATCTACTCAATGAAGTTTTCTCTTACATTAGTCTTTATATAATCAAGAGGAGGATTGAATTATATGTTACAATCTTGATCTGGTTTCCTTATAGTCTAAAAAACATCAATTGTCACATTTCTATTTGCAGAAAACTCAACTGGTTGTTCTAATATGTTTTTATGTTGGTCTCTTGAAATTCTAGATGCATCATTTATAAGGTTTTTCATTTAATTTTCCATTATCGAAGAAGTTGGGAGCTCATTATGTGGATTGACATCAGTACTCAACCTTTCTATAACGTTCAATTCTTTATGCCAAATCCAACACAAATATTGAGTAGGGAATTGCTTCAATATCAAGTGTTCATAAACTTCATCTCTCTTCAACCATCTTCTAAATTTACATTTCGAATATGGACATCTTATTCTCCCATCAACAGATCGATTAGAAATTGAAAAATCTAAAAAATCCTCTAAACCCTTGGCATACTAAGGTGTATTCCTCATTAATGTGATCTAACTTTTATCCATATATATCATAATATTCCTACACATTATGAAAAAAATTAAAACACATAAATATTACTAAATATGAAAAAATATTCATATATACTAGTTGAAAAAAATATAAATATGTTAAATAACCATACACTACCTTTTAAATTTACGTATAACCATATGTGAAATAAGAATTAAAGACACCTCTGAAAAATAATAAAACTGTTTGGACTATTAGAATATGTTGATGAATAAACTGGTGTAGAGTAGTGAACTTTGACCCTTCTTTAATTGATACAGAACAAGGAAATATAGGGCAACTAGAAATGCCTCAACAAATCAGTATAATGTATCCATGAAGTTCTAAACGCCTTTCTTATTCTTTATCCACTTATTTCCTCATCTTTTATTTATAGACAAGACACAAATGAATAATATTCTTTAGAAATAAATTGAATCTTCTACACATGGGTGATTCCTAATTCTTCATCATACATTTAAAACCAAAAAGTTAGAAATTAAAATAGAAACATATTATTGTTTAAAGTATCACATTCAAATTCAAAAATACTCAAGGTATTTCAGTCCTGGTACCGTTTTCCAGTGACAGAGGCATTATACCATTCAAACAAATGATATACTCTACTAATTAAATATAATAGGGAAATTTTATACATATATAGCCCATGTAAGGGTAAAATGATTTTTTCATAGGCTGCATAAGGGTACCTCATAATTTTTATAATATGCATAAAGGTAACCTTTAAAATATATAGCTCGCATAAAGATGCATTTTACACATGTTGTATATAGGTAAATTATAATGATATGTAAGGGTAAGAACAAATTATAAGCATTGAATAAGGGTAACTAGTAAATTTGTGTAATGGTAACCTTTTACTTAAACTGGTCATGTAAAGGTAACTAGAAAAGATGTATAAAGGCACTCAAAAGTTACATTAGGGTAATAAGGATTTTCTAAAGCACACGTAAAGGATAAAAATAAATTCCATACACTATTTAAAGGTTTATAGTTCATTACAAAAGGGTAACTTACATTTTTTTCATGCCGCTTAAGGGTAGCTTAGCACTTGCGTAGAGGTAAGCAACACTTGTGTAAAGGTAAGCAACACTTGTGTAAAGGTAAGAACCAATTGCATAAAGGTAAGAATATAATTTATTCCAATACTAGAAATTAAATAAATGTTTTTTCAATGATACAGTCACATTAAAATTTCCAACTAACTTATTTTACCACATGCTTGATATACAAGATTCCTTGCATCATCCATCATTTTTTTACTCTCCCAGCATCATTATTTTCATCAGTTGTATCATGTATAATCATCCCATTGTCTTCTTTCTATGTTAGATTTTCTTTATCGTGAGGATGAATAAATGGAAACCAGTCAAATATCGAATTCTTCATTCCACTCCTTTTATTTTAATCATGAATATACTGAGAATTATTTCTCTCAATTTTAATACCAAACATAATTCTTTATCTGGAAAACAACTTTTTTTTATGTGGTAACTCACTTTATTAAGAATTAACCAAGGTATTCCAATGAAACTATAACAATGGAAGTGTATAAGTCATCCATTTGAATAATTATTAAATACAAAATTAAAAAAAATACCTAATTTGAAACACGATTGAGATCCAATCAATATCATACATCCAGATTCTCTATATTCTAATAAAAAATATTTTTTAAAAAATATAAATTATAGATTATAATAAAAAATTCATGAAAAAATTAATATTTTGAATAAATATTAGGGTAAAAAATAATTTAAAAACTAAATACATATGTTTTGGTCTTGGAAAGCATTTATTAAAGAAGAAAATTATTCCACACAACATAAAAAAATCCTATCTTTCATAAAAATGTTTTTATCAGGGAAAGAATTTATAATATTAGCATGAAATAATCCAATATAACATATCTAAAGAAAAATCCAATAAGATAATCTAAATACCTATTTTAATTTTAAATTCATCAAATTATGCCAGTATCAATCCAAATAAACCATAAGAGATGTAATATGATATAATTGATGCATACTTTTAGTGACCCAAACAAAGTATAAGACATGGAATAAGAAAAAACTAATATATACTAGTAACATGCCAATCAAATAACATGTCTTGGATTAAGTTAAAATAAATACATTCTAAAAGAAAAAATATGTGTTCTTCATCCAAATAATTTTTCAATGTTTTAAAACATAATTTTGAGAAAAATATTTAGAAAAATAGGTAATATCCAAGGAAAAAATGTTTTTACACATTGAACCCTTTCTATATAATAAGTTTCCCATTTATAAAAAATAGGTTTACATCTTAAGACATACCAAATGAATCAAGTATGGGTAAAAATTGATAAATGTGATTGAATTATAAAAAATAATAAATTCTACAAAAGGATATGTTTTCAACATAGAATATCTTATACAATTAAAGGGTGTTTCATGAACTAACCCATACCTAAACACTTTTATAAATAGAGTGAATTTTTTTTATTCAATTTAATGTTTGGGTTCAAGAAAATCATAAACAATAAATTTCCAAATTAAATACAACTCGTGTTTATAAAATTTATTTTTTGTTCAAACCCCAATTTTATACTCAACACTTTTTCAAAGTAAATGAAACTAATATAAATATTGTTATTGTTTTTATTAAAAACACAATTCATGCTTAAATAATTTATTAATGATGGCATACCATAATTGAAACATCTTAAATTCCTTTCCTAACCTAAAACCAAAATAAAAAAATGCTTTATACTTTATCCAAGTAACAATATATCATAATGAATCAACTCTTCTATTTATATAATATAACCACATATACATTTCTTTAATAATCCAAAGCATGTAATCATAAACATGTGTAACTTACTTCTAGTTTAATATAACATAACAAATTGAAATTTTTTCAATTATTTCAAGCATGTATCCATGTCATTATTAGCTTACCACTAAATTAAAAACCTACGTGGAAATATTTCAAGTTATGTAGAAAGAAATAGATAAAATAATTTCTCATGCTTAATAATAATTATATAATTCTAGAATGAGAAAAATAATAAATTATTTAGGTAAGGATAATATAAACTTCAATAAAAATTAAAAATCTCATGATAACACATTAATTGGTATAACAAAAAATACATAATCAAAATAATAGATAAAATGGGCAGAATAAATGACCTTGATTAATAGGTATATGTTTTTTGATGATCCAAGAGTTTAGAATCCACAAAAGAGGGGTGGTGAGGCTCAGGACTGGTGGCCAGAAGCGGTGAGGGGCGGTGAGGCTCATGACTGATGGCGAGGCGTGGCAAGGGGAAGCAATAAGGTTTTCCTATATAAATACAGAAGAAGGGATCAAGAATCAATTTTCATGACTCTACGAGTTCAATCACCAAAATTATAAATAATTATATTTATGAAGGGATCAATCATGTAACATAAATTCCTTGAGGTTAAATACTTTTGAACTCTATATATGTTTTTTGACACTTTAAACAACTGAATAATTTTAAAATTCCAATTAAATTCATTCATGTATATTTCAAGAAAGTAATTTATACCAAATATGGTACATTCACATGAGCCTCATTCTAGTGATAGAGGAGATGAAAATTTAAAATAACAACTTTCGTAAGAACATTATATTCCATAAAGAACTCAATTATAGTAGAAAAATGAAATAAGAACAATCCCAAACCCATGGTAACTGGGACTTACCAATGAAAAGGTTTTCATGACTCACCTATATATGGTCTATCACATGATTTGATAAAGTCCTCATATTACCCTCTTCTATCTACCCAATTTATAAAATGAACTAAATGATATGATGTTACATTGTAATTCCCCATTCTAGAATCATCATATGAGATGAGGTTTGACATACCTCAGGCATTCCAACACATATGCAAGTGGCTTCAACTTATTTCAAGGTACTAATACATATTCTACGGTAGAAAAATACATCAAATTAGAGTATACTATAATGGAAAAATAACCAATACATCTACCACATATCAATGTAAACAGTAAAATAAAAAATATATATAATAAATTCCATGAATAATTCAGATTTTCATACAAACACTAATCACCCGTGTCACTTATAGGAGGTCACATCATGCAAGCTAACCTATAAACACAAAATTTAGTGAGGTAAAATCAAGAACACAAATCATAGGCAAGGACCATGTCAGTCACATAGTTCACCAACTGATCCTAGGGAAATATATAGTTGAGAGCTATCCCCTCATCATAATAATTTCTGTATCACCCTTTGTGGAATCCATTTGGACTTTCAGAACCATCATGGTTTATGATCTTTGATAGAAGCTCACACACTTAAATACTTAGTGATTCTGCATCATAAAGTATTATCCTAAATAAGATATCAATGTTCATTCTAACGTAATTGAATAAATACCGCACTCCTAGTCCTGCTACCCATGGACCATCCCAATCCATGTCACTCTAAACACCATGCAATAAAATCTCATCCATGATGCATCTGAGTTCGTATCAACTCTAAAAATTCTCATCACATCACATAACATTAATAACTACCTATAAATAATTATAATTTTATATTTACTTTAAAAAATAGGCATAAATGATAGAAAACACACCGGGTACTACTATCGCAATTAACACATATCCAACACCCCTTATATGGTCTATAGAGAACGATTGGCATTATACTAACAAAAAAACCTATGATGTAACGCCCATTTAACCATCAATATCATCCAATTTTGGAAAAAACCAAAAATAAAATTGTTATGTGTTACCTTGACTTACCAGTAGAGCTTTGAGGGGAGATGAGGTGGGGGTCGAGATCAACGGTGAGGGGTGGCGAGGCACGGTGAGACGAGGTGCGGCGAGGTGTGGTGTGGTGAGGGACAGTGAAGGGAGGCGAGGTGCTGATAGGAAAGGTGTGGCGAGGCAAGGTGCGGCGAGGCGTGGTGAGGCGAGGCGAGGCGCAGCGAGGGTCGAAGATGGACGACGACGTGATAGGGATTTGGGGAGTTGGCAGGGCGAGGTGGTCGGGGTGTCGGGGTAGGGGGAAGTGTCATGTGTATTTATTTTTTTAACCATTTAGCAGCGGTTTATAAAAAACCACCAAAAAATTATTTTAAAAAAAATTAGCGGTGGTTTACAAAACAACCAATAAACGCCCAGTTTTTTGTAGTGAATGCATAGAGTAACAACCTATATTATGATTTATACATGATATGTAGTTCTGAACATTATGAAAACACTAATGTTTTAATTTCATGTAATTTGGTAAAGTACAAAGCATGTAGTTCCAACTACATAGTGTGTACTACCTTAATCGTCTATCCTGAATTACACACTGAGGGACTCAGCATGTAAAGCGTACTTCATAAATTTCAGAGTACACAACATGTATAGTAGAATATACATTATGTTGTCTTCATGTTACACGGTTACTGATCGGCTTATTCCTATATAGTATACACAGTTTGCCCGCTGACCAAAAGGGGCTATATATCATGTGCAGTGGGCCACATAGCGTGTAATTCGGTAAGCGTGTGCCTATCTGTCCTGATCAACATGTGGTGTAGAAAGAACTACACTGTGTGCAATAAATGCACACGACTTGAGTAATTTCTAAATTACTCCCGATGCACTGAACATGACTACACGGCGTGTAGTCTGGATTATATGGTGTGTATGGTAGAGAACATGATGTGTAAGTCTGAACACACGGCATGTACATTCGTGTCACCTGGACAGAATCATCGGTGCCTCCTGATGAGTTCTCCATTTTAGTTTTAATCAAAAAAAATAATTTGTTTCTGTTGAAATCTGTGAGAAATAAAAAGAGGGAGAACAGATTTCAAAATCCAAATTATAAGAACGATCAACCTTGAATTGAAAAACTAAATTATTAAACTGTAAATCATAAATGAGTTATTTAAATAATTATAAACTATGTTGACCTCCCAATAATACCACTTGAAGGTTCTTGGAGCAATGAAAGTGCGGTTAGGCCGACACCCAACTTTAATTTTTACCATGATCAATGATTATTTTGGGATAAATATGATGATGAACAACAATATCCATAGAATAGAATCAAAGATTTAGATAAAGAAGGAAGAGGCCTGAAACCTTTAGAGAGGATCCTACACAACATGTTTATAATTAATTAAAATTTAATTTCTAAATAAATAAAATACATGGTTCTTCGGTACTTTCTTTGTTGATGGTGTTGATCGTCTAAGATGACCCTTTTGGATTGTCTCGTTGCACTTGCGAGGATCCAAACTAGAATCCCTTTACAGGTGATCCATACGTGCTCCAATGGTCTCTGATTGATGCCACCCACTTTCCAAGTGCTAGCACGGTGAAGAAAATGTCTTTCATCGATCGATATTTATTTCCTATTCTTTAATCTTGAAGAATGTCTCTCAATCTTGATAAGGAGAGAGGATAGGAGTCGAGAGAAAATTCCTGACTTGGAATTTCTCTTGCGTCACCGGTTTCCTGTATATGGAATAATAGATGTACCTATCTATTTATCAACACAGGGATTCATTTATAATATTTATTTATGTAACAACAATTAAATACATTCATAACCTTAGAGAAAAACCATGCTACATAGTAACAATAATTGTGTCATTATTTGTGGCATTCCAACTTTTAAAAAACAGAATCATAAATTAAATCTCATTCTACATAATTATAACCACATTATTTTTTTGTGACAACTTGTTAAATAATTATTTACTATCTTGCAAATAATTATTTTACTACCAAACCGTCCTTGGTCCGCTTGAACTCCACTTCCATTTGTTGAACACCTGAATAAATAAATAAATAATTTATTCTCTTAAATAAATATTTTATTTACAAAATAGTAAATAAATATTTATTAAATATTCAATAAAATAAATAAATATATTTTTATTCACAATTCAGAGGAGAAATATTTATTTAATTTATGCAATCATTATAACTTGAATAAAATTATTCCACGATCTTGAGAATAATATTTATTCCATTAATTAAATTCAAATAGAATTTAATTGAGACCACCAGAAACACTTAGTGTGTAACCCTCTAGGATTCTTTCTCATTGGCATTAGGTGGACTTTCCTTGTCACGACCCGTCCTAGTGGGGCCCGCGCCGTGACTCCCCAAGCCCACCTTCAATAGGTCAGGGGCTGGTGACTAGAACCGAGTAGGCATATCACTAACATGGGAGGCATTGCCTGTACACACGCACACATCTCCAAGCCCACAAATGCAGAAATGTAAAACAATAAGGAACAAAAATGAATTCCTACAACTAAACCAAACCAACAGAGTACGAAAAAAGTTAGAGTACTGTAAAAGTAAACTGGGCCAGAATACAAGCCCACCAAAAACAAGAGTCTGAAAAATAGAAAAGTCCAACTTGTAAGCACAAAAAGGTACTGGGACTGCCGCTCGTAGCCGTAGGAACACCTTTTCCTGTAGGGAACTCAGAAAACTCGGTCCTATCCTGGTCCACCCTGGACTCTGTCGAAAGGCTGCTCATCTGCACAAGACACCAGACGTGCGGGCAAAGCCCGTGCATGGGTGAGTATAAAAATACTCAGTAGAGGACCCCAAAAACCACAAAGCAGTACAAAAAGTAAAGGTACAGTCAGCTAAGCACAATATATGTCTTCAGAATATATATAACAAACCAGATATACTCAAAACCCAGACCCATGGTATAGAGACAAGTCACACAACCGCATACACCCACAAGGGATTTTGTTTGAAGATTCCGTGATGCACTCGTTCCGGGAGAACACACTCCACGAGTCTAACGGCTCTGATGACGTTTGTCTTAGAATCACTATTCATAAGGAACCGTCATGAGAGGTAGATACACTCATTATGGGAGACACACTCCTGAGTGGAAAGGTTATGGTAGATAGAAGTACTCATTACGGGAGACACACTCCTGAGTGGAAAGATCACGATACACAGATGAGGATCACTGCCAGGGCCATGGCGGATACCGCGACTCATCCAGATTCACCAGTTAGGTGATACACCAGCTAGGTAGAGGATCAACTCCCGGTAAGGTTGGTCAAGTCGATGCCTGACTCTACCTAGGGTCGGGAATGGATAGAGGATCTTGATCTGGGCCTCTCGGATGGATGCTTGACTCTATCACAGAAAGTCCTGCTGAAGGGATCATAATCCTCCGTGAGGTAATGATGCTTGACCTTCATAGGAACAAGAAGAAGAGGCAATAACCCAAATGAAAGATGTCCAAGGTACGGTGAACAAAAGGACCAATCCATTTTCCAAAAAGTACACGGCGTGTAGGAAATGATACACGCCGTGTTGTCCAACCCCAGGTACTGCCCGTGTACAAAGGCCCGTTTCGTGAGGCTGGTAGTGTAGAAAACTTAGTACATGGCATGTAGTACGTAGTACACGCCGTGTCTGGGTAACTGGGGTTGGCTCCGTGTACTCTGGCCATGTGGTCGTACACGGTCACCAACCCGTGTACTCCGACCCGTGTAATCTGCACATGGGGTGACCCACGCTGTTGGCCTCGCCTGACCGTGTGATGGAGTACATGGTCGTGTACTCCATCCCTTGTCCGTGTATCCCTGGGATATACGCCGAGCTCCACGTAGCCGCCTGTGCCGAGCTGTAAACGCTGTGCCGCCTGAACCCCTGTAGATCATCTCGTGTCGGTGTACTACCCAAAGTACACGCCGAGCTTCGGGGAAAGTCCAACACGCCGTGTGACCGGGGTCACATACCGTGTGATTCTTCTCTGACCTCGAAACCCTAGACACCACCGCCAGTACTACACGACGTGTTCTTAATAAGTACACACTGTGTGTTCTGGAAATTTCTAGAAACGACGCCCTTCGCCGGCGGGCCTCCCGTGGTCATTCGGTCATCGATTCGGTCGTCCGATCGCCGCAAATCTCCCAGGTTTTGGTCTCCCTGACACCATGAAGCCGCTTCCATCGTTTTTGGGCCTTCGGTCGGCTCCAAAAACATGATTTGATCTTCCATCATGAAGAATGCTCAAAGAATTCCCTTTCCCGATCCGGTCTGATTTGTCGTCCGCCATCATCGCCTCACATCCACAAGGTCGTTGCGGTGTCAAACCTTCGATTTGGGATCGTTGCATCACGGAACAGATGTGCAATGATCCATTGTTCGTCACCCCACGAAGAACGCGAAGAACGCGCAATAAAGAAAGGGGGAGGAAATCCAATAAACAAATTGAGGAACGAACCTCCACCGTCGTTCGTAACGGCGTTGATCCGCTCCTGTTAATAGGTTTAAACGGAGTAGCGATCAACATAAATAAAAGCATGGATTAATTCCCCAAAATCATCCCAAACAAATCTCTCCCGCAAGAATGCACGAATCCGCAGATCAACTTGTTCATGGTTGATTCACGTTCGTGGTTTAAACTCAAAAACGGGGAAAAGGAAATTGAAATAACAATACCCTACCTTTCGAAATGATCGATTGTTGACAAAGGCGTCACACTGCCATTGTCGTCGAGATCCTTCAACGTCGGCACATCAATCCTTGATTTTGATCTTTCGTCGTTCGTCGCCGAGAGTTCACTCCAACACGCTGCGGATTCTGTAGAGGTTCCTCTCTCTACGTTGCCAACGATCAACAACGGTTAACCCATTAAAAGGGGAAACATGTTGGCATTCAATTAGGCGACAGTATTAATGGCGTTGAATTTCCATTTCGAAGTCATTAAGATGTGCCATTAATTTCGGAAACAGCTGCGCCGTTGCCGCGCTGCAGCAGATGTTTCCTTAAATGAAATAAAATAAACTCGTTAATTTAATTTATTTTATTTTACGTAAAACGTCCAAAAATTAACTTTTTCCCTCGACCCGCGCCGGTCGAGGTTAGCCTCATTCTTAGGTAAATTCGTCGTCCCGGACACAACGATGTGCTCAGATTTTTAATCCGGGCATCTGTTTGGAAACTTCCAAAACCGCACACAAGTTCCGACTCACTTAACTTAAAAAAAGTTCAAACCACCATTCCGGGCCCACTGGACCTCGGAATGATGTGCCGTCTTCGCGCTCGGTCTGGAAATAATTCCATATAATATTTAAAAATAATAAATAGAAAATCCGAGACATTACATTCTCCCCACCTCGGGGATTTACGTCCCCGAAAAGCCAAAACAAAGGCTACTCAAAAAGATGAGGGTACTGGGCACGGATCTGGGCCTCCCGCTCCCACATGCTCTCCTGAAGATTCTTGTGCTTCCACCGGACGCGCACTAAGGGAATTGATCACCCACGAAGGATCCTCTCCTGCCGATCCTCGATCTTCACTGGGTACTTAGGAAAGGTCCCTCCATCCCCGATGTCCAGCTCGCCCCAGTCAATGACGTGCGATGGGTCATGCACGTACCTCCTCAACTGCGACACGTGGAAGACATCATGTACCCGATGCAACTGTGGTGGTAGAGCTAGGCAGTACGCCACCTCACCAACTATGCATGGAATCTGGAAAGGTCCGATGAACCTTGGAGATAGCTTGCCGCCTCGGCCAAATCTCCGCAACCCTCGTTGAGGTGAGACCCAAAGAAAGACATGGTCCCCCTCTTCGAACTCCAGAGGTCTCCGTATCCAGTCAGAATAAGAATTATGTAGGCTATTTGCAGTCTTCATATGCTCCCGGATGATCTGCACCTTCTCTGTGGTAGCTCGCACTAACTATGGACCCATGAGTGCTGACTCTCCGGGGTCGATCCAGCAAAGCGGTGACCGGCAGGGTCTCCCGTACAAGGCCTCAAACGGTGCCATACCGATGGTGGAGTGGTAGCTGTTGTTGTATGAAAACTCCACCAGTGGTAGGTGTTCCTCCCAACTGCGACCAAAGTCCAAGATATAGGCCCGCAACATATCCTCCAGAACCTGAATGGTCCTCTCCGTCTGACCATCTATCTGGGGATGAAACGTTGTGCTCAAGCGTAGCTGAGTCCCCAAAGCCTCATGCAATCCCTTCCACAACCGGGATGTGGAGCGGGCGTCTCGGTCTGAGACTATGGTAGAGGGGACGCCAAGAAGCCGAACTATCTCCTGTACATAGAGGCGCCCCAAGGTCTCCAAGGAACTCTGCTCCCTAATAGCTAGGAAGTGGGTCGACTTGGTGAGTCAGTCAACGATCACCCAGATGGAGTCATGCCCCTTGGACGTCCGTGGTAAGCCTATCACTAAGTCCATCGATATTCCATCCCACTTCCACTCGGGGACTTCCAGGGGTGAGCTAATCCCGCTGGAACCTGGTGCTCAGCCTTCACCTGCTGGCATGTGAGGCATCGAGAAACAAACTCTGCTACTGCCTTCTTCATGCCTGACCACCAGAACTGTCATCGGAGATCCTGGTACATCTTTTCCACTCCAAGATGTACCTCCAAAGGGGATGTATGAAACTCCCTCAGGATCTCCTCCTGCAACGCCACTGGTACAACAGTGCGTCCTCTGAAAAGAAGTACGTGCTCCCCACCTTAAGAATATCCATCAGGAGAATGTCCTATGGATAACTGATCATGTAAGGCCACATAATCGACATACCCAAGTTGTGCCTCCCTAACTCGCTATAAGAGTGGAGGGGTGACAACCATCGACTGTAGGTAAGTTGTATCCTCTCCATCCATGAAGGATAACTGTAACGCGGATAACTGTTGTATCACCTCACTCAACAGTTGTGAGATCGACCTTCTGCTAAGAGAATCTGCCACCTTGTTCCCCTTCCCATGAGTATAGATGATCTCAAAATCATAGTCCTAGAGGAAATCGAGCCAACGCCTCTACCTCAAATTCAGATCTTTCTGTGAGAAGATGTACTTGAGGCTTTTGTTGTCAGAGTAGACAATAAACCGCTCACCCATAAGGTAGTGTCACCACATATTTAATGCGGAGACTACCGCTTCCAACTCGAGATCATGGGTCACATAGTTCTTCTCATGTGGCCTAAGCTGGCGCAAACCATAAGCAATCATTGCATGCCGCTGCATTAGGACACAACCAAGCCCGCTCCCTAATGCATCGCAGAAAACTACATACCCGACACCCTCCTCCAGCAATCTCAAGACTGGGGCACTTTTCAAACTCTGTCTCAGCTGCTCAAAAGCCTGTTGGTGCTTTTCTGTCCACACGAAGGGTTTCCCCTTCCTGGTCAAGGCCTTCATCGGTGCTGATGTCCGGGAGAAGTCAAGAGTGAACCTCTGGTAATATCCTGGAAACCCAAGGAAGCTTCGCACATTCGTTACACTCCGAGGTGGCTCCCATGCTAACACAGCCTCCACCTTGGCTGGGTCCATAGCCACTCTATCTACTGAGATGAAATTTCCAAGAAAGTGGACCTCCTGAATCCAGAACTGACACTTCGAGAGATTCCCATAAAGTTGGTGCTCCCGAAGTATGTCCAGAACCATCCGCAGGTGTCTCACATGCTCCTCCTCTGACGCTGAGTACACAAGGATGTCGTCGATGAAGACCACTACGAACCGGTCCAAGTACGGCTGGAATATCTGGTTCATTAGTCCCATGAAAACAGCAGGGGAATTCGTCACGCCTAAAGGCATCACCAAGTACACATAGTGACCGTAGTGGCATCTAAAATTCGTCTTCGGTATATCCTCGTCCCGCACTTGTAGCTGGTGATAGCCTGATCGAAGGTCAACCTTTGAGAACCACTGTTCCCCTCTTAGATGATTAAAGAGGTCATCGATCCTTGGCAGTGGATATTTGTTCTTCACCGTCACCTGGTTCAGGCGCCAATAATCCACGCACAACCTCAGACTCTCGTCTGCCTTCTTGGTAAACAAGACTGGGGCCACCCAGGGTGAGATGTTGGGTCTTACAAAACCCTTGCTCTGCAAATCCTCCAACTGCACCCTCAGCTCGCGA
The DNA here is from genome assembly GCA_963277665.1 of Viscum album. Taxonomy (NCBI): domain Eukaryota; kingdom Viridiplantae; phylum Streptophyta; class Magnoliopsida; order Santalales; family Viscaceae; genus Viscum; species Viscum album. The sequence goes on along the minus strand of OY728142.1, from coordinate 30,959,663 downwards.
AGCTCTACAGGAGCCATCCGATAAGCCGATGAGGAAATCAGTGTCGTCCCGGGGTGTAAGTTGATGCAGAAGTCGATTTACCGGCGGGGAGGTAGTCCTGGAACATCTTCGGGAAAGACGTCCTCATACCCCACCACCACTACTGGGAACTGAGAGATCACAACATCTACTGCTCCGAGGGTAAGGCTAGCCAACTCATGAGTGATCGGCTGCACACTCCTATGCATGAGCCCATTTTGTGCTGCCTGGGTTTCCTTTTCTCTGACAAAGGAAAACCTTGTTCCATCACGGCGGACACACCTCACTCTTCGCCTAAAACAGTCAATCTGGGCATGGACCGAAGATAACAAATCCACGCCGAGAATGACGTCATAAGGCCTTGACGCTACCACCAAGAGGTTCCAACTGAAACTCTTGCCTCCAAGGGTAAGATCACACTGTTTTCAAAGGTGCGTGATCGTCGAGTCTCCTCCCGTAGGTGTATCCAAGCATAAGGATCGAGTCAACAGTTCTACCAGAATATCGAGGTTTTGTACAAGACATGTGGATATAAGGGAATGACTGGCACCTGTGTCTATGAGTACGGAATCTAAGGTAGAAAAGATATAGATCATATCTCAAATCATCCTTGGAGCCTCTGGGTCGTATGCCTCGACCGCATGTAGGTGTCCTCGCCCCTGTCCCCCAGCTCCCTGAGCCTGGTGCGGACCTCCTAGGGGTGGTGGTGGAAGTAAGTCGAAGCGTCTTCCACCACCTGCAGCTCTCCCTGCTCCTCTGCCACGTCCGCCGCCTGGCGGGTCTGCCTTCTCCGTTCTCTTCCTCTGCCTCGGTGGTCCATCCACCGCTTCCCTGTCAGCAGCTCGACGTGTTGGGCAATCTCTAGAGAGATTCCCCTTACCGTCGCATGCATAACATCGCTTCTCCCTAGGCTGACTGGATCCAGCCTGAGAGCCCTGGACTGTTGATCCCCTGTTCTGGGTCCTCCTATTATGTTTCCCACATTCAGATCCCTGTGCCTGATGTCCGCTCCCTGCTGCCGGTGTCTCCGCACCCATCTGCCTGCTGCTGACTGTCGGTGGCTGTCTCTGCTCTGCCAAGAAACTCTCGATCACCAAGTCCCTCTCAAACACTCCAGCATAAGTCGATATGCATAGAGTCACGACACTAGCTCGGGTGTCTCATCGTAGACCTCGCTCAAAGGTCTGAGCTATGAATTACTGATCCTTGACCATATCCATCGAGTACCTGGCGAGGTTGGTGAATCTCGATGAATAGTCAGCTACTGTCATACTACCCTGCTGGAGCTGAAAAGCTCCTGGATGCGCACATCTCTCAACGTAACCGGAGAGAACTCCTCCCTGAAGAGTCGCTCAAACTCCATCCTCGAAAGAGTCTCCTCGTCGTGAGTCTGCTTGGTCAGACTCCGCCACCATCCCGCCGAAACCAGAAGAAGGCTCTCTCCTAGGACCACCATCTGGTCTTCTGGTGTCCTCACTAGACGAAAAAATTTGGTCATCACCTCAAGCCAGTCCTCAGCCGCCTGAGGGTCGGGCTCACCTCGGAACCTAAGGGGTCTCTATCTCTGAAACTCGTGGAGCGCACTGAGCCTGCGCTCCTCGCCGGTTGGTACCGCAAGTACCACTGGCTTCTCCACTGGTGGTGGTATAGCAGGTGAACCACCTAGTGGAAATGCCTGGGGAGCTGGTCCCTGTATCGAAGCCTCATCACTGAGGGGGTCATCCTCATGATCGTGCTGCTGAACCCTAGCGGGTATGCGTCATGGAGGCATCCTTTAAACAAACAAGTTGTACTATGGTCAATGAGTATATCTGGAAAGCTGACACAAAGGACATAGAAAACACAACCCATTCCTATATGATGCATGTACCTTTTATTTCCCCCGCAACCAGTTTTTTCGTGTATCGAGTCGAAAAGCAGGTTATCAGAGTCCTGGTGTATGGATATGTCGGCCGCCGCACCAACACTGGGGTCTCTGGCCTGAAAGCCGAACCCGAAACACTCAACACTGTTTCCCCAAACCAAACTCACAGACTCTTGGTCCTAAGGTAGAACCAAAAAACTCTGATACCACTCTGTCATGACCCGTCCCAGTGGGGCCCGCACCGTGACTCCCCAAGACCACCTCCAATAGGCCAGGGGCTCGTGACTAGCACCGAGTAGGCATATCACTAACATATAAGGAATTTCCTAAGTACCTGTACACATGCACACATCTCCAAACCCACAAATGTTGAAATGTAAAACACTAAGGAACAAAAATGCACGCATACAACTAAACCCAACCAACAGAGTACGATGAAAGGAAGAGTACTGTAAAAGTAAACTGGGCCAGAATACAAGCCCACCAAAAACAAGATTCTGAAAACTGCAAAGTCTAACCTGTAAGCACAAAAAGATACTGGGACTGCCGCTCGTAGACGTAGGAACACCTCGGCCTGTAGGGAACTCAGAAAACTCAGTCATGTCCTGTCATCCCTAGACTCTGTCCAAAGGCTGCTCGTCTGCATAAGACACCAGACATGCAGGCAAAGCCCATGCAGGGGTGAGTATAACAATACTCAGTAGAGGACCCCAAAAACCACAAAGCAGTACACCAAGTAAAGGTACAGTTAGCTAAGCACAGTATATGTCTACAGAACATATAGAACAAACCAGATATACTCAAAACCCAGACCCGTGGTCTAGAGACAAGTCACACAACTGCGTACCCCCGCAAGGGATTTTGTTCGAAGATTCCGTGATGCACTCGTTTCGGGAGAACACACTCCATGAGTCAAACGGATCTGATGAAGTTCGTTCGAGAAGAGTTGTTCACCAGGAACCGTCATGAGAGGTAGCTACACTCATTATGGGAGACACACTCCTGAGTGGAAATGTTACGGTAGATAGAAGTACTCATTACGGGAGACACACTCCTGAGTGGAAAGATCATGATACACAGATGAGGATCACTTCAAGGGCCATGACGGATACCGCGAATCATCTAGATTCACCAGTTAGGTGATACACCAGCTAGGTATAGGATTAACGCCCGGTAAGGTTGGTCACATCGATGCCTGACTCTACCTAGGGTCGGGAATGGATAGAGGATCTCGATCCAGGCCTCTCGGATGGATGCCTGACTCTATCACATAAAGTCTTGCTGAAGGGATCATAATCCTGCGTGAGGGAATGATGACTGACCTTCAGGGGAACAAGAAGAAGAGGCACTAACCCAAACGAAATATGTTCAAGGTATGGTGAACAAAAGGACCAAGCCGTTTTCCAAAAAGTACACGGTGTGTAGGAAATGATACACGCCGTGTTGTCCGACCCCAGGTACTGCCCACATACAATGACCCATGTCGTGAGGCTGGTCGTGTAGAAAACTTAGTACACGGCGTGTAGTACGTAGTACACGCCATGTCTAGGTAACTGGGGTTGGCTCCGTGTACTCTGGCCATGTGCCCGTACATGGTCACCAACCTGTGTACTCTGACCCGTGTAATCTGCACACGGGGTGACCCGTGCTATTGGCCTCGCCTGACCATGGGATGGAGTACACGGTCGTGTACTCCATCCCCTATCCATGTATCCCCAGGAGCCGCCTCTGCCGAGCTGTACACGTCGTGCCGCCTGAAGCCCTATAGATCATCCCGTGTCTGTGTACTACCCAAAGTACACGCCGAGCTTCGGGGAAAGTCCAACACGCCGTGTGATTATTCTCTGACCTCGAAACCCTAGCCACCGCCGCCAGTACTACATGGTGTGTTCTTAGGAAGTACACGCCGTGTGTTCTAGAAATTTCCAGAAATGACGCCCTTCACCGGCGCGCCTCCCGTGGTGCTCCGGTCATCGATCCGAATGTCTGATCACCGCAAATCTCCCAGGTTTTGGTCTCCCAGACACCAAGAAGCCGCTCCCATCATTTTCGGGCCTCTGATCAGCTCTGAAAACATGATTTGATCTTCCCGCACGAAGAACGCTCAAAGAACGCCCTTTCCTGATCCAGTCCGATTTGTCATCTACCATCATCGCCTCACCTCGACAAGGTCGTTGTAGTGTTGAACCTTCGATTTGGGATCATTGCATCACGGAACGGATGCGAAACGATCCATTGTTCATCACCCCACGAAGAACGCGAAGAACGCACGAGAAAGAAAGGGGTAGGAAATCCAATAAATAAATTGAGGAACGAACCTCTATCGTCGTTCTTCATGGCGTTGATCCGCTCCCATTAATAGGTTTAAAAGGAGCAGTGATCAACATAAATAAAATCATGGATTAATTCCCAAAAATCAACCCAAAGAAATCTCTCCCGCAAGAACGCATGAATCTGTGGATCAACTTGTTCATGGTTGAGCCGCGTTTGTGGTTTAAACTCAAAAACGGGGAAAAGGAAATTGAAATAACAAACCCCTACCTTTCGAAAGGATCGATCATTGATGAAGGCATCGCGCTACCGTTGTCGTTGAGATCCTTCAACGTCGGCGTAGCGATCCTTGATTTTGATCTGTCAACATTCGTCGCCAAGAGTTCGCTCCAATGCGCCGCGGATTCTACAGAGGTTCTTCTCTCTACGTTGCCAACAATCAACAACGGTTAACCCATTAAAAGGGGAAACATGTTGGCATTTAATTAGGCGGTAGTATTAATGGAGTTGACTTGCCATTTCGAAGTCATTAAGACACGCCATTAATTTAGAAAACATCTGCGCCGTTGCCGCGCTGCAGCGGATGTTTCCTTAAATGAAATAAAATAAACTAGTTAATTTAATTTATTTTATTTTACTTAAAACGTCTGAAAATTAACTTTTTCCATCGACCTGCGCCGGTCGAGGTTAGCCTCATTCTTAGCTAAATTCATCGTCCCGGACACAACGGTGTGCTCAGATTTTTAATCCGTGCATCCGTTTGGAAATTACCACAATCGTGCACAAGTGTCGACTCACTTAACTTAAAAAAAGTTCAAACCACCATTCCGGGCTCACTGGACCTCGGAATGATGTTCCGTCTTCACGCCTGGTCTGGAAATAATTCCATATAATATTTAAAAATAATAAATGGAAAATCCGAGACATTACATTCTCCCCACCTTGGGGCTTTACGTCCCCGAAAAGCCAAAACAAAGGCTACTCAAAAAGATAAGGGTACTGGGCATGGATCTGGGCCTCCCGCTCCCACGTGCTCTCCTGAAGATTCTCGTGCTGCCACCGGACGCGCACTAAGAGAATCGATCGCCCACGAAGGATCCTCTCCTGCCGATCCTCGATCTTCACCGGGTACTCAGGAAAGGTACCTCCATCCTCGATGTCCAGCTCGCCCCAGTCGATGACGTGCGATGGGTCATGCATGTACCTCCTCAGCTGAGACACGTGGAAGACATCATGTACCCGATGCAACTGTGGCGGTAGAGCTAGGCGGTACGCCACCTCAGCAACTCTGCACAGAATCTGGAAAGTTCCGATGAACCTTGGAGATAGCTTGCTGCCTCGGCCAAATCTCTGCAACCCTCGTCGAGGTGAGACCTGAAGAAAGACGTGGTCTCCCTCTTTGAACTCCAGAGGTCTCCGTCACCTGTCATCATAAGAATTCTGCCGGCTCTGTGCAGTCTTCATCTGCTCCAGGATGATCTTCACCTTCTCTGTGGTAGCTCGCACTAACTCTGGACCTAGGAGTGCTGAATCTCCGGGGTCGGTCCAGCAAAGCGGTGACCGGCAGGATCTCCCGTACAAGGCCTGGAACGGTGCCATACTGACGGTGGAGTGGTATCTGTTGTTGTATGCAAACTCCACTAGTGGTAGGTGGTCCTCCCAGCTAAAACCAAAGTCCAAGATACAGGCCCGAAACATATCCTCCAGAACCTGAATGGTCCTCTCCGTCTGACCATCTGTCTAGGGATGAAACGCTGCACTGAAGCGTAGCTGAGTCCCCAAAGCCTCATGCAATCCCTTCCACAACCGGGATGTGAAGCGGTCTTCTCGGTCTGAGACTATGGTCGAGGGGACACCATTAAGCCAAACTATCTCCTGTACATAGAGGTTCCCCAAGCTCTCCATGGAACTCTGCTCCCTGATAGCTAGGAAGTGGGTCGACTTGGTGAGTCGGTCAACGATCACCCAGATGAAGTAATGCCCCTTGGACGTCCGTGGTAAGCCTGTCACAAAGTCCATCGATATTCTATCCCACTTCCACTCGGGGACTTCCAGGGGGTGAGCTAATCCTACTGGAACCTGGTGCTCAATCTTCACCTACTGGCATGTGAGGCATCGAGAAATGAACTCTGCTACTGCCTTCTTCATGCCTGGCCACCAGAACTGTCATTGGAGATCCTGATACATCTTTTCCACTCCAGGATGTACCGCCAAAGGGGATGTATGAAACTCCCTCAGGATATCCTCCTGCAATGCCACTGGTACAACAGTGCGTCCTCTGAAAAAAAGTATGTGCTCCCCACCTTGAGAATATCCATCAGGATCATGTCCTATGGATAACTGATCACGTAAGGCCACACAGTCGACATCCCCAAGCTGTGCCTCCCTAACTCACTGTAAGAGTGGAGGGGTGACAACCATCGACTGTAGGTAATTTGTATCCTCTCCATCCACGAATGATAACTGCAACGCGACTAACTGTTGTATCGCCTCACTCAACAGCTGTGAGCTCGACATTCTGCTAAGAGCATCCGCCACCTTGTTCCCCTTCCCAGGAGTATAGATGATCTCAAAATCATATTCCTGGAGAAACTCGAGCCAACGACTCTACCTCAAATTCAGATCTTTCTGTGAGAAGATGTACTTGAGGCTCTTGTGGTCAGAGTAGACAATAAACCGCTCGCCCATAAGGTAGTGTCGTCACATCTTCAATGCGAAGACTACTGCTGCCAACTCGAGATCATGGGTCGCATAGTTCTGCTCATGTGGCCTAAGCTGGCGTGAACCATAAGCAATCACTGCATGCTGCTGTATCAGGACACAACCAAGCTCGGTCCCTGAGGTGTCGCAAAAAACTACGTACCCGACACCCTCCTCCGGCAATCTCAAGACTAGGACACTCGTCAAACTCCGTCTCAGCTACTCAAAAGCCTGCTGGCACTTTTCTGTCCACACGAAGGGTTTCCCCTTCCTGGTCAAGGCCTTCATCGGTGCTGATATCTGGGAGAAGTCAAGAATGAACCTCCGGTAATATCCTGCCAACCCAAGGAATCTTTGCACCTCCGTTACGCTCTGAGGTGGCTCTCATGCTAACATAGCCTCCACCTTGGCTGGGTCCACAACCACTCCATCTGCTGAGATGACATGTCCCAGAAAGTGGACCTCCTGAATCTAGAACTGACACTTCGAGAGCTTCCCATAAAGCTGGTGCTCCCGAAGTACGTCCAGAACCATCCGCAGGTGTCTCACGTGCTCCTCCTATGACGTTGAGTACACAAGGATGTCGTCGATGAAGACCACTAGGAACCGGTCCAAGTACGACTGGAAGATCCGGTTCATTAGTCCCATAAACACAGCAGGGGAATTCGTCATGCCGAAAGGCAACACCAAGTACTCATAGTGAATGTAGCGGCATTTGAAATTCGTCTTCGGTATATCCTCATCCCGCACTCGTTGATGGTGATAGCATGATCGAAGGTCGACCTTCAAGAACCAGTGTTCCCCTCTTAGTTGATCGAAGAGGTCATCGATCCTTGGAAGTGGATATTTGTTCTTCACTGTCACCTAGTTCAGGCGCCGGTCATCCATGCACAACCTCATACTCCCCTCTTCCTTCTTGGAAAACAAGACTGGGGCCGCCCAGGGTGAGACGATGGGTCTTACGAAACCCTTGCTCTACAAATCCTCCAACTGAACCCTCAGCTCATGAAGCTCTGCGGGATCCATCCGATAAGCCGATGAGGAAATCAGTATCGTCCCAGGGTGTAAGTCGATGTAGAAGTCGATTTTCTAGCGGGGAGGTAGTCCTGGAACATCTTTGGGAAAGACGTCCCCATACTCCACCACCACTATTGGGAACTGAGAGATCACAACATCTACTACTCCGAGGGTAAGGCTAGCCAACTCATGAGTGATCGGCTGCACCCTCCTATGCATGATCCCATTTTGTGCTGCCTGGGTTTCCTTTTCTCTGACAAAGGAAAACATCATTCCATCACGGCGGACACACCGCAATCTTCTCCTAAAACAGTCAATCTGGGCATGGACTGAAGATAAAAAATTCACACCGAGAATGACGTCGTAAGGCCTCGACACTACCACCAAGAGGTTCCAACCGAAACTCTTTCCTCCAAGGGTAAGATCACACTATCTTAAAAGGTGCGTGATCATCGAGTCTCCTCCCGTAGGTGTCTCCAAGTGTAAGGATCGAGTCAACAGTTCTACCGGAATCTCGAGGTTTTGTACAAGACATGTGGATATAAGGGAATGACTGGCACCTGTGTCTATGAGTACGGAAGCTAAGGTAGAAAAGACAAAGATCGTACCTCAAATCATCCCTAGAGCCCCTGGGTCGTATGCCATGACCGCATGCAGCTGTCCCCGCCCCTGTCCCCCAGCTCCCTGAGCCGGTGCAGACCTCCTAGGGGTGGTGGTGGAAGTAAGTCGAAGCGTCTGCCACCACCTGTAGCTCTCCCTTCTCCTCTGCCACGTTCGCCACCTGGCGGGTCTGCCTGCTCCGTTCTATGTCTCTGCCTCGGTGGTCCATCCACCGCTTCCCTGTCAGCAGCTCGACGTGTCGGGCAATCTCTAGCGAGATTCCCCCTTCCGTTGCATGCATAGCATCGCTTCTCCCTAGGCTGACTGGATCCAGCCTGAGAGACTTGGACTGTTGATCCCCTATCCTGGGTCCTCCTATGACGTTTCCCACATCCAGATCCCTGTGCCTGATGTCGCCTCCCTGCTACCGGTGTCTCCGCACTCGTCTGCCTGCTGCCGACTGCCGGCGGCTGTCTCTGCTCAGCCAAGAAACTCTCGATCACCAAGGCCCGCTCGAGCACTCTAGCATAAGTCGATATGCATAGAGGCACGACACTAGATCGGATGTCTCGTCGTAAACCTCTCTCAAAGGTCCGAGCTCTGAAGTACTGATCCCTGACCATATCCATCGAGTACCTGGCGAGGTTGGTGAACCTCGATGAATAGTCAGCTACTGTTATACTACCCTGCTAGAGCTGAAGAAGCTCCTGGATGCGTACAGCTCTCAACGTAACCGGAGAGAACTACTCCCTGAAGAGTCGCTCAAACTCCGTCCACGAAAGAGTCTCCTTGTCTTGAGTCTGCGTGGTCAGACTCCACCATCATCCCACCGAACCCTGAAGAAGGCTTGCTCCTAGGACCACCATCTGGTCTGCTGGTGTCCTCACTAGATGGAAAACTCTGGTCACCACCTCAAGCCAGTCCTTAGTCGCCTGAGGGTCGGGATCGCCTCAGAGCCTGAGGGGTATCTGTCTCTAAAACTTGTGGAGCGCACTGAGCCTGCGCTCCTCGTCGGTCGGTACCGCGGGTACCACTGGCTGCTCTACTAGTGGTGGTATAGTAGGTGCACCACCTGGTGGCAACACCTGGGGAGCTGGTCCCTGTATCGAAGCCTCATCACTGAGTGGGTCATCCTCATGATCGTGCTGCTAAACCCTAGCGGGTATGCGTCACAGAGGCATCTTGTAACCAAACAAGATGTACTATGGTCAATGAGTATATCTGGAAAGCTAACACAAAGGACATGGAAAACACAACCCATTCCTATATTATGCATGTACCTTTTATTTCTCCCACAACTAGTGTTTTCGTGTACCGAGTCGAAAAGCAGGTTATCAGAGTCCTGGTGTATGGATACGTCGGCCACCGCACCAACATTGGGTTCTCTGGCCAGAAATCCAAACCCGAAACACTGAACATTGTTGCCCCAAACCAAACTCACAGACTCTTGGTCCTAAGGTAGAGCCGACCACCTCTGATACCACTCTGTCATGACCCGTCCCAGTGGGGCCCGCGCCGTGACTCCCCAAGCTCGCCTCCAATAGGCCAGGGGCTGATGACTAGCACTGAGTAGGCATATCACTAACATGGGAGGCATTTTCTAAGTACCTGTACACACGCACACATCTCCAAGCCTACAAATGCTGAAATGTAAAACACTAAGGAACAAACATGCATGCATACAAATAAACCCAACCAACAGAGTACGAAGAAAGGTAGAGTACTGTAAAAGTAAACTAGGCCAGAATACAAGCCCACCAAAAACAAGAGTCAAAAAACTATAAAGTCCAACCTGTAATCACAAAAAGGTACTGGGACTGCCGCTCGTAGCCGTAGGAACGCCTCAGTCTGTAGGGAAATCAGAAAACTTGGTCCTTTCCTGGTCCACCCTAGACTCTGTCGAAAGGCTGCTCGTCTGCATAAGACACGAGACGTGCGGGAAAAGCCCGTGTAGGGGTGAGTATAACAATACTCGGTAGAGGACCCCGAAAACCACAAAGCAGTACAAAAAGTAAAGGTACAGTCAGTTAAGTACATTATATGTCTACAAAACATATATAAAAAACCAGATATACTCAAAACCTAGACTCGTGGTCTAGAGACAAGTCACACAACTGCATACCCCCACAAGGGATTTTGATTGAAGATTCCGTGATGCACTCATTCCGGGAGAACACACTCCACGGGTCTAACGGCTCTGATGACGTCCGTCCGAGAAGCGTTGTTCATCAAGAACTGTCACGAGAGGTAGATACACTCATTACGGGAGACACACTCCTGAGTGGAAATGTTACGGTAGATAGAAGTACTCATTACAGGAGACACACTCCTGAGTGGAAAGATCACGATACACAGATGAGGATCACTGCCAGGGCCATGGAGGATACCGTGACTCATCCAGATTCACCAGTTAGGTGATACACCAACTAGGTAGAGGATCAATGCCTGGTAAGGTTGGTCACGTCGATGCCCGACTCTACCTAGGGTCGTGAATGGATAGAGGATCTCGATCTGGGCCTCTCAGATGGATGTCTGACTCTCTCACAAAAAGTCCTGTTGAAGGGATCATAATCCTACGTGAGGGAATGATGCGTGACCTTCAGGGGAACAAGAAGAAGCGGCACTAACCCAAACGAAAGATTTCCAAGGTACGGTGAACAAAAGGACCAAGCTGTTTTCCAAAAAGTACACGACGTGTAGGGAATGATACACGCCGTGTTTTCCGACCCCGGGTACTGCCCGTGTACAAAGGCCCATGTCGTGAGGCTGGTCGTGTAGAAAAATTAGTACACAGCATGTAGTACGTAGTACACGCTGTGTCTAGGTAACTGGGGTTGGCTCCGTGTACTCTGGCCATGTGTCCGTACACAGTCACCAACCCGTGTACTCCGACCCGTGTAATCTGCACACAGGGTGACCCGCGCTGTTGGCCTCGCCTGACCGTGTGATGGAGTACACAGTCGTGTACTCCATCCCGTGTCCATGTATCCTCGGGATACACGCCGAGCTCTGTGTAGCTGCCTATGCCGAGCTGTACATGCCATTCCGCCTGAAGCCATGTAGATCATCTCATGTCTGTGTACTACCCAAAGTACACGCTGAGCTTTGGGGAAAGTCCAACAAGCCGTGTGACCGAGGTCACACGCCGTGTGATTCTTCTTTGACCCCAAAACCCTAGACGCCGCCGCCAGTACTACACGGCGTGTTCTTAGGAAGTACACGCCGTGTGTTTTGGAAATTTCCAGAAACGACGCCCTTCACCGGCTTGCCTCTCGTGGTGCTCTGGTCATCGATTTGGCCGTCCGATCGCCGTAAATCTCCCAGGTTTTGGTCTCCCTAGCACCACGAAGCTGCTTCCATCATTTTTGGGCCTCCGATCGGATCCGAAAACATGATTTGATCTTCCCGCATGAAGAACGCTCGAAGAACGCCCTTTCCCGATCCGGTCCGATTTGTCGTCTGCCATCATCGTCGCACCTCCACAAGGTCGTTGCAGTTTCGAACCTTTGGTTTGGGATCGTTGCGTCATGGAATGAATTCGAAACGATCCGTTGTTCATCTCCCCATGAAGAACGCGAAGAACGCGCGAGAAAGAAAGGTGGAGGAAATCCAATAAACAAATTGAGGAACGAACCTCCGCCGTCGTTCGTCACGGCGTTGATCCGCTCCCGTTAATAGGTTTAAACAGAGCAGCGATCAACATAAATAAAAGCATGGATTAATTCCCCAAAATCATCCCAAAGAAATATCTCCCGCAAGAACACACGAATCCACAGATCAATTTGTTCATGGTTGATCCGCGTTCGTGGTTTAAACTCAAAAACAGGGAAAAAGAAATTGAAATAACAAACCCCTACCTTTCAAAAGGATCGATCGTTGACAAAGGCGTCGCGCTGCCATTGTCGTCGAGATCCTTCAACGTCGGCGCAGCGGTCCTTGATTTTGATCTGTAGTCGTTTGTCACTGAGAGTTCTCTCCAACGTGCCACGGATTCTGCAGAGGTTCCTCTCTCTACGTTGCCAACGATCAACAACAGTTAACCCATTATAAGGGGAAACATGTGGGAATTTAATTACGTGGCAGTATTAATGACGTTGACTTTCCATTTCGAAGTCATTAAGACGCGCCATTAATTTAGGAAACAGCTGCGCCGTTGTCGCGCTACAGCGGATGTTTCCTTAAATGAAATAAAATAAACTCATTAATTTATTTTATTTTATTTTAATTAAAACGTCCGGAAATTAACTTTTTCCCTCGACCCGCGCTGGTCGAGGTTAGCCTCATTCTTAGGTAAAGTCTTCGTTCCGGACACAACGGTGCACTCAAATTTTTAATCGAGGCATCCATTTGGAAACTTCCACAACCGCGCACAAGTGCCGACTCACTTAACTTTAAAAAAGTTCAAACCACCATTTCGAGCTCACTGGACCTTGGAATGATGTGCCGTCTTCGCGCCCGGTCTCGAAATAATTCCATATAATATTTAAAAATAATAAATGGAAAATCCGAGACATTACATGCCTAAAGTCCAAGAGTAATTCCTTGAAATGGGTCAAGGCACCCAAGAGAAAGAACTTGAAGTCAAAAAAACAACATCCACAAATGAATGCTCACTATGTAATATAGTCCCTTTATCTCAATATCACATCAATCTGGTTTCATGATAGTGTCATCAACATTTATGCTTGATATTGAGAGGATCAGTTTGGGATATACCTAACACTGAGAGGGGGGGGGTGAATCAGTGTTGGGGACTTTTAAACCAATTCCAACTTTTTATCCCTGTACCTCTTGACCTGTTAGGATCTTGATTCTCTTATTCACTTTTCCCTATCGCATGCAATAATAGAAAGTAGTAAAAAATGCACACGATATTTTTACAAGGTTCACTACTCAATGTGAGTAGCTAGTCCTTTCTATGTATGGTGATGACCAGTACATGGATTCTCCACTATAAAGTGATATGCTTTTATAGTGGTTTTACTAGAAAAAAATCCTTTAGTCAGTGTGGATCCCTACACTTGGAGGAGGGAAGGAGATAATCTATTTCTAGTGTGAGTCCCTACACTCAAAGCGGGAAGGGAGATGATACTCTTCCAACTTGAAACAAGTAGAACATGCCCTTACACTTGTTGTTTCTTTATACCACCACCAAGGACAGTCTTATTCCTTCTTCAAAATGTAGATTATGTTCTTGATCTATTCCAGTGCTCTTCACTTGATTACTTGCAAAGAAGTAGGCAAGTAATTATCTTCTTTCTTTCTCTTCTTCTCTAGTGCAAAACCAATTTCACTAGTCTTATTATTTCTTTAGCTAGAATCACATACACCAATGTGACTATTCAAGCAATGAGGATTGGCTTACTTGGCATCATCTAAATTAATTCTTCTCTCTTGTTCACGAACTTATGTGATCATGCATATGGCATTTAGGTTGAACCTTATCTTCCCTTTCTTTCTTCTTCTTCTTTACACACGTGCAAACACTTGTTTTGTTTCTTTATTTAAGTGTATTCATGTGTAAATGTGCATGCATGCAAGCATGTAGTCTCCTCTTCTTTTTCTTGTGTGAAAATCCTAATGGGTATGATTCTTTGAACACACACACACACACAACCTCCTCTTTTCTTTCTCTTGTGTGATTCTTTAAACCTAAATGGGTGTAGTTCGTTAAGCGCACACACACATTCTCATCTTTTCTTTTCTTCTTTCTCTTTCACTTTGATTAGGGTTTGTTTGTTTAGGTTTATATGTATATGTTTCTTCAAACCTGAATGGGTGAAACCTCTTATATCATGCGAAATTCTTTCTCACCACCAAACATGACCTCGGTCTCCTTTAATCAATGCATGAATGTGCATTCATGTGCACTGCCCTTCACTTCCAATCTCCTTCTTCACCAAAACATGAACCCTTGTAAACAATAGAGTAAAATCAAAAAACCTAAGGGAATTATTCTTCACCTCATGAAACCAGGGTGTCCACGGTTCATGTTCTTCACATAGAGGATGCATGGTTCTTCTTTGTGGATGAGGTTCATAGATCTACCTCTTCGCAAAGCTTAGTGAGAGATAGAGGCTCAATCACTAGCTCCTAATGGCACAACCTTCAAAAAGAACAACGAAGGTTTTGGAAAACCAATCGTGTGTTCACAGGTACTGGTTCTTCACGAAGTGGTTTGAGAGTGAAAATCACTTATCAAACACTTGCAGGAACTCTACTTCACAGAGCAGAAAGATCACGGGACTCCTGGATGCTCTTCGTGAAATGGTGCACAAGAATATTCTCTATTTTTTGAAAACAGAAGATCTCGAGTATGTGGGAGTAGTAGCACCTATCATCTCGAACTCATCCTTTTATAGGAGAAGGGAGATCCTATTTCGTGTTCAAAATCCGCATGAAAATGTCTTCAAGATCATGGCTTTGAATACTCAGGATATCTGTCATTTTGAAGTATTTAAACATGCGGGTGAAGATATGTCAATATCTTCGGTGTGTTTCCTTTTTGAACATGGGATTCTCCCTGATCACGTGCATGCATTCTAGATTTTCTTGTATCTCGTTTTTTAAATCAGGCATGAATCCACGTGGCCTCGGCAACTTCGTTTGCCTTGGTCGTACCTTCTTCATCGAGATGCCTCATGCATGTAAGACGAAGATTGCATGCATGGTCTTGGTACGATGTAGTGGCCTTCACGATTTCAAAATGATAAGACATGGTTGTTTGGGACATGGTTCTTCATTAACTCTGGTGGATACACCAGTGGCATCGGGCACTGGAGGTTGAAGTTGATGTAGCTATGAGAGCATCAGACAGCTTGGGTTCAAACGCGTGCAGTGTGGGATGATGGACAACCAAAATTAGATCCATATGTCATGGATTTATTGAACAATAGAGCGAGACACGAGATGGGATGAGCAAATGAGATTACATCCGCGTTTTTAAAATGTTGTACCACATCGAAATGGAAATGCGGGCTAAATGTGGTTTAAGTATCAAGCCTATCCACTCCATCGCCATATTACTCCCTCTCCCTCCATGGTACTTCCCCATACCGTGTTCTATGGGTGTGCTTTGCGCCCACCCTTTGCTCCCTGCAGGTGCGCTCTGCGCCCAGGCTATGCCCTCATGCCTCTGTGCCGCCCCACACGGTGGAGTGCACTCTGTGTCCACTATGCCGCTCTCAGGCTAGCTCGGCCTGGCTTCCCCATGGGCACAGTCGACCCCTGTGGTCCCACATGTGCCTCGGGTTGAGGCTGGGTAGCTAGCTCATGGGTTGGCCCCATTTTTCTAAGTAAATCCATTAAAAATACTTAGTATAAAACTAAGTATGCACTCAAATGCATGGGCATATTTAAACACAAACCAACCCATGCATGGACTCCTTTCTATTCCTCTTCTCATCTTCTTTAACCACCATTCTTCTACTTCTTTTTGGATTATCAATTCCAAATAACTTCAATAATCCTTAAAAGGATGCTACTTAAATGTTGTAAACCATGTATCACACTTTGATACAAGTTATTTGAACTTTAAGATCAGTGCAACAATCATCTGATGTGATCAACATGGAGAATTTCCCAAGCATGGAATCCAATGCTATGAATCCATATCAATTCTATAGGTATATTCACTTTAACCAATCTCTATTCACTTTGGAGTTCCTTCTTCATTTTGACCATTATTGACACTTGTTGACAACAAATATAACTTATACACAAAGTGGTCCCAAAAATCTCTCCCTTTTTATTTTATAGTAAATACCTTAAAAATTCTCCTGAAATGAATCAATACCTTAAAACTTCTCCTAAAATAAATGTTTCAATGTAAAAATGAGAATCTTCTCTCTCCCCTTACTTCTTTCTCTCCCCTAGACTTTTATTTCACTTCTCTCCCCATTATTGACAAGAAATACAAAGTTCATGGTAGAGAGTGTATCATTTCATACGTAATCAATGTTCCATCAATCATTTCACTCTAAGTCTACTTGATCAATGATCGATGCATAAAACAAGATGATTTGATTTAGACAACAAATCTGTACATTACCCACTGATCACGATACCTCATGAGATGAGAACTCATCCACTCTTCTTATGTCACTGAGTAATTTAGTTACTCCTCCTTTGTAGAATGATCTTTATTTTGATTAACCAAGTATGAGATATTAATAAATAACATACCTTTTCCAATGACATGATCTTCAGAGTAATTGAATTTTATACCAACTGATGTTGATACTGATTGAGATAATGACTATGGAAGCTTCTTCATGTGTATCCCTCTCAAGGGAACACTTCTCATCACTGAATATCAGGTTCTACCCCTAAGATCTTGTTTCAAATTTAATTCCTTGTATTATAATAACAAATACAATACACAAATATTTAAGGGAATGATGTGGATCATCCTTGCTTCATCAATTTAAACAACAAGGTTGAGATGATTTTCTCAACCCAGATGCCCCATTATTCACACTTTCACAACTGATCTTCAATGATGACCATGATTGTGTGGACCTCGATATTTATTTTGTTTCTTTATGTGTGAATCTTCTTTCTTCAAGGTATTTCAAAGCACTAGAATCTCCTGGTGGAACTTTCATCTTCTTGAGGAATTCTTGTTGGGCTGGATTAAATTCAAATCATATTCTAACAATGTGACTAGACTTGTTGTATTTCACACACCGAACTTATTTGTCTTCAGGTAGAATATTCTTTTTGTTTTTATCACTAGCCTTAGCCTGTGCATCTTCCATTTTCCTCATTCTTTCCAAATATTTTGGCCAAACCTCTAATATATCATTAGGGACTGAGACATTAAGATTGGATCTTCTACATAACTTCTTCTAAGTGGAATCCTTCTTAGTAGTTCTTTTGGATGAACCACCCTTCACCTTCTTGGATTTAGAATCCAAGGACTTTTCATCTTTGGGTACCTGTTGAAATGAACATGCAACGTTCATGTGACCGCTCCTATTGCAGATGTTATCTAACATTCCAAATTTGTTTGCAGTATACAGATGCTTCTGGATCTGTGGATGTTGCTTCTTCTTCTATGGATTTCTCCCCCTTGAGATGGGTTTCATCTATTCTTTTATATTTAAGGTATTTTACCAACAATCCAATGCACAATGCCCAAATCTATTACAACACCAACATTGACCGAAAAACCTTGACTTCTTGACATCTTCTTTATAAGGTTGTTGAGTCTTTTTCTTGAATTGTTGTGCTTTCTATGGGGAGCTATATTCCACACTCTTTCCCCTATCCACCCTAGCTATGGTGGTAGGTTTATTCTCATTATTATTCATCCATACTTGTTTAGAATTTTTCTTCCAACCTGTACTTTTTGTAGAAGAAATTTTCGAAACATTAGTACAAGCTGGTATGGATGGTACCTTCACTTTCTAAGATTATTGTGATAGATCAGTGAGTGAATCCATGATATTATTATCACATGTTGGAGGTCTTTTGACAGTAGAATCCTCCAGTGAGAATTGAGTACTAGCAGCAAATATTTCCTTCTTTTTTGGAGACTCAATATGTGTCTTCTCAAGATTGGTCAACTCAGATTCAAATTCTAGACATCTCATATTGAGGATGACTTCCTAGTCTTCAATCATAGTCATATTATCTTCAAAAAAACTTCCTTAATCTTTCAAATTTATCTTCATGCATCTTTACTTTGTTTTGTAACAAAGAGTCAAGTTCTTTGATCTTCTTGGAGTCTTCTTCCAAATATAAATCCTTAACTTCATTGCTCTTTTTCAGCTCATCTTCAAGGGAATAGATCTTATCTTATAGAGTATTGATGACTTCCTCTTTTTCTTCAACATCTTTGAGCCACTTTGAATAACTTACTTTAAATACCCTATTTGTTTCTTTAAAGGATCCAACCTGTCTGGAGAGCTTTAAACATTCAACAATTTTTTCTTGTAAGCCTTTCTCTAAAGCATCAGTTTCTTCTTTCAGCTGGGTGATATTTTACTACATATATTGAAATACTCCACAAACAATGGATGATCTTTCTTCTGGAATACCATGTAGAATCATTCTCAATCTATCAATATATAGTTCTTGAGATGTTGTAGATTGATCGTCACCACTTGTGCTATCATTTTCATCATGAGAATATTTTTCAAATGTACTAACACATACCTCTTAATCACTTGAGTTAGGAAGGTTGTGCATCTTCTTGGTGGGAACTTGAGCCACCTTCTCACTTATTTCCAAACCTGATATGTCTTCATTATCAGCTAGATATGGAGAACCAGATGCTTCCTCTTCTTTAGACAAGAGGTACTTCTTCTTCAACTTTCTCTTCTATTTCTTTTTTTTGTTCATCGTGGTCTTAGTAGATATATCCTTATGCTCATATATAATTTAATCTTCACTGAAAGTGCACTTCATTGAAAACTTAGAAAAGAAACTCAAGTCTTCAAAAGAGAATAACTTCAGTGTAGAGAATCCAATAGAGGTGAACCTTGCCCTCTGATACCAATTTAGAGGACCAGTTTAGGATATACTGAACACTAAGAGGGGGGTGAATCAGTGTTGGGGACTTTTTAAACCAATTATAACTTTTTATCCCCGTACCTCCTGACCTATTAGGATATTGATTCTCTTATTCTCTTTTCCATATCACATGCAATAATAGAAAGCAATAAAAACATGCACACGATATTTTTACAAGGTTCACTACTCAATGTGAGTAGATAGTCCTTTCCATGTATGGTGATGACTAGTATATAGATTATACACTATAAAGTGATATGATTTTACAATGGTTCAACTAGGAAAATAATCCCTAGTTAATGTGTCTCCCTACACTTGGAGGAGGTAACGAGATAATCTCTTCCCAGTGTGAGTCCCTACACTCGGAGGGGGAAGGGAGATAATCCTCTTCCAACTTGAAAAAAGTAGGATACACCCTTAAACTTTATGGTTCTTTGTACTGCCATCTAGGACAATATTCTTCCTTCTTCAAAAGGTAGGTTCTGCTCTTGATCTATTTCAGTGCTCTTCACTTGATTACTCACAAAGCAGTAGAAAAGCAATTCTCTTATTTATTTTTCTTCTTCTCTAGTGAAAAACCAACTACACTAGTGTTATTCTTTCTTTATCTAGAATCACATACACCAATGTGACTGTTCAAGAAATGAGGATCGGATAACTTGGAACCATCTGAATTAATTATTCTCCCTTGGTCATGAATGCATGTGATCATGCATATGACATATAGGTTGAACCTTCTCTTCCCTTTTTTTTGTTCTTCTTTAAACACGTGCACACACTTGTTTTGTTTCTTTATTTAAGTGACTTCATGTGTAAATGTGCATTCATTCAAGCATGCACTCTCCAATTCTTCTTCTTGTGTGAAAACCCTAATGGGTATGATTCTTTGAACACGCACACACATGAACTCCTATTTTCTTTCTCTTGTGTGATTCTTTAAACCCAAATGGGTGTAGTTCTTTAAGCACACACACATGGTCTCCTCTTTTCTTTTCTTCTTTCTCTTGAACTTTGATTAGGGTGTGTTTGTTTAGGTTTATATGTATATGTTTCTTAAACCCCAAATGGGTGCAACCTCTTATCTCGTGCGAACTTCTTTCTCACCACCAAACACAACCTCAAGATCCTTTAATCAATGAATGTACATGCATGCATGTGAACCGCCCTTCTCTTCCAATCTCCTTCTTCACCAAAACATGAAGCCCTATAAATAGTAGAGTAAAAGAATGAAAACCTGAGGGAATTCTTCTTCACCTCATGAAACCAGGGTGTTCATGGGTCATGTTCATCACGTAGAGGATGTGCGGTTCTTCTTTGTGCATGAGGTGCATAGATCCGCCTCTTTGCAAAGCTTAGAGAGAGACAGAGGCTCAATCACTATCTCACAATGGTGCGGCCTTTGCAAAGCACAAAAAAGGTTTTGGAAAACCAATCATGTGTTCACGGTTACTGGTTCTTTGCGAAGTGGTTTGAGAGTGCAAAGAAATTATCAAACACTCTCAGGAACTCTACTTAGTAGAGCAGAAAGCTCACAAGACTCCTGGATACTCTTTGCGAAATGGTTCACAAGGTGATGCTCTATTTTTTGAAAACAAAAGATCTCAGGTATGTGGGAGTAACAACACTTCTTGTCTCAGACTCCTCCTTTTATAGGCGAGGGGAGATCCTTTTCCGCATTCAAAATCCGCATGAAATGCCATCAAGATCGTGACTTTGAATACTCCGGATATCCATCATTTTGAAGTCTTTAAAACCATAGGTGAAGATATGCTGAGATCTTCAGTGTGTTTCATTTTCAAATGTAGGATTCTCCCTGATCATGTGCATGCATTCGAGATTTGCATGTATCTCATTTTTTAAATCAGACATGAATCCACATGGCCTTGGAAACTCAATTTGCCTCGGTCGTACCTTCTTCAATGAGATGTCGCATGCATGCAAGACGAAGATTGCATACATGGTCTCGGTACGATCTAGTACCCTTCACGATTCCAAAATTATAAGATATGGTTGTTTGGGATGTTGTTCTTCATTAACTATGATGGATATAGCAGCAGCGTCGGGCACTAGAGGTTGAAGACGACGCAACTACGAGAGCATCAGATGGCTTGGGTTCAAACGCATGCAGCGCGAGATGATGGATGTCCGCGA
Source organism: Viscum album (assembly GCA_963277665.1). Classification (NCBI taxonomy): domain Eukaryota; kingdom Viridiplantae; phylum Streptophyta; class Magnoliopsida; order Santalales; family Viscaceae; genus Viscum; species Viscum album. Next base: position 30,938,524 of record OY728142.1, on the reverse strand, counting down.
TTAGATCCATCTGTTGTGGATTGATCGAATGATCGAGTGAGACTTGGGATGAGATGAGTGGTTGATATTACATCCTTGTTTTTAAAATGGTGTCCCACATCAAAAAGACAACGCGAGTTGAGCGCGGTTTAAGTATCAAGCCTCTCCGCTCCATTTCCAGATTACTCCCTCTCCCTCCACGATACCAAATCGTACCGTGTTCTACGGGCACACTTTGCACCCACCATCTACTCCTTGTGGGAGTGATATATGCCCAGGCTATGCCCTCATGACTCTGTGCCACCCTGTACGGTGGCGCGTGCTCTGGGTCCACTATGCTGCTCTTGGGATGGATTTTCCTAGCTTCCCCATGGGCACGGTCGACCCCTATAGTCCCACATATGCCTCGGGTTGAGGCTGGGTAGCTAGATCATGGGTTGGCCCCATTTTTTTAAGTAAATCCAATAAAAATACTTAGTATAAAACTAATTATGCACTCAAATTCATGGGATTCTTTAAACACAAACCAACCCATGCATGTTCACCTTCCTCTTCCTCTTCTCATCTTCTTTAACCACAATTATTCTAGTTATTTTTGGATTATCAATTCCAAATAACTTCAATCATCCTTAAAAGGATGATGCATCAATGTTTTAAACCATGTATAACACTTTGATACAAGTTCTTTGAACTTTAAGATCAGTGCAACAATTGTCTGATTTGATCAACATGGAGAATTGCCCAAGCATCGCATCCAATGCTATGAATCCATAACAATTCTACAGGAATATTCGCTTCAACCAATCTCCATTCACTTTGGATTTACTTCTTCATTTTGACCATTATTGACACTCGTTGACAACAAATACAGCTTATACATAAAGTGGTCCCAACAGATATGTCATTCTTTGACTACCTAAAATAAACTCATCGTTACACCATGGCCAGGGAATTTCATGCAACAATTCTATTTAAATCAAAGGGATGATATATCAACTTCCATAAATCAAATTGAAAAATCCTTCCTCATCTTATCCATTAATAACATGTCATTCATGATGCACCCAATGCACCCTACTTCCCGCCAACTGTCTACGTGACAGTTTTCATCAGTAAATCAAAGTGTGCGAGTCGTGAAATGTATTAATGATAATATTAAAGTTTAAGGACCATTACACATGCTCACAGATAGGAATATCTGATGACACTAAAACATGCAGAATTCCTACTGGTGGGTCTGTTCTCATAATCTCCCATCTTAGAGATTACCAAGTGCAAACTTCATGAGAGAAAGTCTCATCTTCTTATGAGTACTTGCACCTGATGTTCTATATACTATGTGTCCCATCATAGTATTTCATCCAACCATAGAACTATATTTAAAAATATTGTCATAACACTTCAAGGTTTTCATCATTATATGGAACTTCTATGACCTTGTCAATGTGACAAATACTCCAGAACATTATTATACCATAGTCATGAAAAACAATAAAAAATATGTAATAAGATGTTTAATATTTAAATGTATTAAATATTCACGTAATCAGAGTACAAATAGTTGGTTCTAGGACACCAACTCTTACAACATGATGGACACTTAAATCCCTTACACTCTTGTTACCCGATAGTTGTTTTTATTCTCATTGTATAAGGCATAATTTCCACATGAAACCCTAGTTAATTTACCATACGAGAAGCAATAAAAGAATGGGAAGGATCAATATAAAAAAACATTTAGTAGATTTGAGTCCAAAATAATAGTACCATACACCGTTGAGGGTTCTGGTTCTTCATTTGGCACAATCTATTTGTCTCTAAAAAGTTGTTGGTATGATCCTCTCAGCTGATGCGTTCGATCGGTATGTATTTTCTTCTTGGAATTTACAGGATCGCGTGATTTTTGTCCTTTTAGATGCGAGACATATTCAGATCTATTTCTCTAATGAAGAATACCTAATCTATGCATGGGCCTTTGCTCCGCGCTATATGGAGAGAGCTAGGTTTTCTCTTTTCTGGTGGACCTTCAATTTCAATCTAAAGTGCGACCCTCTGACCACAGAACTCTGGATAACTCTACCTGGACTACCTCTACCATTTCAGAACCTGGCCATACTCTGGTTTATTGGTAATGCTCTAGGTCGTTACCTCTATTCGGATGCTCATATCAAGGCTATTTGTCATCCAGCCGCTCCTAGGATATGTGTCGAAGATGATCTTTCTAAAGGCCCACTGAAATCTATCATAATTGATCTTGAGGGCGATCTTCTCTAGCACCAAACATTATGTTATGACAATTGTACCCCTTTCTATTTTGGTTGTTATAGAATAGTACATGATTCTTCTAAATGTCATCGTAATGTTGGTTTCCAGAATATGCCTCCCTTTCCAACGAAGGGAGATACGATTGTAGTCAATAAGGCTACTGATGTTCAATTGGATATGGGAGAGGCTGTTTCTAGATTGCAATGAAAAGCTGATATGAATATATTTTCTTTGGAGGAGAATCAAGGGGTAACTAATCATTCGACTCCCATGTGCAAGGAGACAAGGCCAAGTTACATTCTGAACGTGGCATATATTTTTAATCATTTGAAACAGGACCTGGGTATACATCTCTAGGTGGAGGATCCAGGTGATAATGGTGGATAGTTCCTTGGACATCCTGGGTGAAAAATATCAGTCAATGGTACATTAGAGGCAAAGGAAGCGACCATTAGGGATGTTATCAGAGCAGAGGTTGAGCCTTCTAAATTTTCTTTACAGGAGGCATCTGCTACAATTGCATCTCAGGCACAAGGGAGGCAGGGTGAGGTGGGTGTATTGGGTCCATTGGACCCAAACATTCTCACTACAGAAACCTCTTCCCATATGCAGACTATGAGAAAGGGAAAGAAGAAGGGCCTTGAAATGGGAAAGGTGAAGGTGTCAGTCAGGAAGAGTCCCTCCAAAGAATGCCTAGTGGTCGAGTTGGGAAACCGCTTTGAAGGTCTAGATGTTCGAGGACCAACACTTGATCAATAGGAAGAAGATTTAGGTGGTGAAAGCTATAGCCAATTATTTGTGGACAGTTTGAAATGAATTCATGGGAAAGGTGTTCACAGCCCTAGAAGAAAGAAAGGGAAAAAAGAAATATAGAATCAGGGAAATGTATTGTGGTCAAGGGAAAAAACCAATGGGACGCAAGGATTATTCACACTTTCCTAAACCAATAGAAACTAGGTCAGATAAGAAGGGCGTAAACAAGGAAGGTAATACCTCTTAGAACGGGGAAGGTGGAGAACAAAGAGGGAGAACCAGAACAGTTGAGGAAGAGGAAGGGGAGTGCTTGAAGCTCCTCCTCCATTCCAAGGAAGAAATGCTTGAAAAAGAGGTTAGGGTAACTGATTCATAAGAGGAGATCAAAAGAATATATGAAAGAAGGCTGTGGGTTGACGCCAAGGAGGAGCAAGAGGCGTGGTTAGACAAACAAGACTGTATACTAGCTCATGGCTTCAACCAAGGTATAATAAACTTGGAGGAATTCATACAGACAATGAACAGAATGTCCACTCACCTTGAAGAGCTCATCAGCGTAGATCCAGACACCTAGGTTAGTACTTTGAATTGGGAATTATATAGATTGTCTAATTCTAATAATCTTAGTATTGTGTTTAATAAATTTGTAAGCTCTTTCAGTACATAGCGGTACCCTTATTTTGTGAACCTTGGTTTCCCACTTTTTCCTTAAAGTTTCATAATAATAAAAATTATATTTGCAGAGATATTGTCTCGATTAAGAATGAGAGGATTGTGACAAATTAGATCCATTTCCACCAGTTACATTTGGAGGATTTTTATAATAATGCATGAGATACCCCTTCATCCATAGTTGATCCATAATGTAGTAAATTATATCTTCATGTTCTCTAATGAACCATAGAGAAAATATCCCAATTGGTTACTGTGACGCGGTGAAAAATAAATTGATCCAGTTGATTGGAAATCTGGTGCTCTACTGCCCTTGGATTATCTCTCCCATTTATGTATATTCCCAGCACTAGGGTTTCCACCTATGTTTGGGTGGAAAAATGTTTTCCCTCTGCTAACATTTCAATCAATGTCTTTCTCTACTACCATAGCCTTGTTCACCAAATATGTGTAATTTGAAGGGGACCGGTTGGGAAAAAATCAACACTGAAAGGGGAGTGAATAAATTTTGGTGACTTTCAATCCAATTTATAGCTTTTATCCCTTTTCATTTTTACCTTTTTCATTAGTCAAGGTGAATGGATCTCAAGTTCTCTCTTCTAACCTTCATATTCACAAACAACACATCTAAAAAAACCCACAAAAAGAACACAATAATTTACAAGGTTCACCTTTCAAAATGAAAGGCTGGTACTTGGCACGAGCCGATAAAGCTCAGGTTAACACAACCAACATGTTAAACTTAGTCAGTGTTACACTACTGTTACTTAACAGTGTAAAGTTTATATCCCACACACTTGTTTGGTTCATCCCAAACTCAGGTATATATCATACCTTATAATGATATGAGGATAACAACAAGAGATACTATCACCAATTTAGAACTATAATAAGTTTTTGATGTGTTTAATCCTCCTCCTTCTTCTTCCCTTAAATATTAGCAAGTCACCCTTTTCTATTTTCATGCACAACACTGCATACAATTAATTTTTCTTCTTCTTCTGTGTGAACTAAAGTGCATAGATCTCTTCTTCTTTTGGTAAACTTCATGAACAACTCATCCAATTATTCTTCTTTCATTTCTCTATTATTTTCCCTCTTCCTTGGTGCAATATAAGCAGCCCCAGATCTTATACTTATTTTATACTTCGACACACATTAGTTATTCATATTAGAAACTATGTTTGAATCTTCCAACTCTTTTACTTAGAACACATAAATTTTTCTCTATAGAATAATTGTGTTGAACTTCAAAAGATCTTATTCGATCTAAAAATATATATATACGTCTATAGAATTATACATGAAAGAGTTGGTTATCTTCCCTTACTCATTTCTCAAAATTCTATATTCACAATTCCTTGTTAAATAGATTAATTAAAATATCCACACATTTTTTCATTTTAAAAACACATGGAATATCAAATCTTGAATTCAAAATTGTACCTCCTTTATAACTACTTGTAACTACACAGAATATATAACAACTATTTGGGACCTTCTTCTTCCACAATATTAGCATTTTTCCTCTTCTCTATCCATGATAATTTGCATGCATTTAAATTTATTCATGCATGCACAATATTTACAGTCACCTGTAAATAAATGGATTCACTATTCACAACCTAAACATCATAAGTTTTTCTTCCTTCTTTAATATTGGAATTATACCTCTTATATCCACAATAATTCTCATTCAATTAAAAAAATAAAATTATAGATGCAGTCATAACACTATACCGATCATGGATACTTTTTTTGCGTCACAGAATTATCCCGCTAGAATCCACTTTTATTACTTTATAAATTATTACTGAATCACAATAGATAGATCATGGTTATACTTTTAAGTAAATTACTCATCACCTATCAGATTCTGAATCCATTTCCTCTACTTCTTCAGAATATTTGAATTCTAAAAACTGTATTTTTTCATTTTTGTATGACTTAACAAACTTTGAATCTTTCTAAGTGTTGAAGTCATAAGAAATTAGAAGTCAAACGAAAACTATTTGAAATTCATAAAAATTATTTATGAAACCATATAAAATCAAGAACAAAGTAATATAGAATTTCCTTTACTTCCATAATCTTCAAAATTCTCTTTTGCTTCCCTGTTTGTGAGGATCATGATAATAGTATCATTATATATAAATATTTGAATATCATTACATTTTCATCTTCAAAATTAGATAATTAATCTAGAAAACTCATAATTTTCAGTCAGGGCATAAGGGAAATTTGGTTACATTAATTCCCATACATGATCCATTCCCATACATTGTCCTTGAAGATTGATAGAGAGGTAGATCATATGTGAGGCAATCAAGTTGCCATGAGGATCGACCATAAGAAAAAACTTAAAGATCAATTGTATGGACAATTGATTGACTGTGAGGATCGACTATGTGTACAATCTATCAACTGCATGAACAATCCACTGACCATGAGGACCGATCATGATGATTGACCATGTGAAGAAACTGTATATGAAATTTATCAACCATATGGATCAAACACAAATAAAAATCACTGACCATGTGGATCGGCCATGAGAATTTGAGTGACCACCTACCATTTTAAATTGATTTATTATACAAGCTACTGACCGTATGAATAAAATGACCCATATGCAACTCACGTTCCTTCTAGAATTATTATTCTTTCCTATAAGAAAGAATAATAATAATCTATATCATGATATATATACCATTTTAAGAACACTTCACTTTGTATCAACATAATAATAATCTCAAATTCCTCTTCTTCCTTTGATTATCCTAAATGTGGAATGACCTTCTTTGATCTCACATGGTGGATTCCTATACTGAAATACTGCTGTATTTTCTTCCTACAGATATATAAAACATGAAATTTTCAAGGTAGGAGATGGTGGAGAAATGGAATCTTCTCACTCATGTATCACATGTGTTCATATGTTTCAAATAGGTGAATAGTAGAATCACTTTCCAAGTTCCACATCAAGTATCCTCTAACACACCATTACTTAATAAGTCGCAATGCCTCATCAGTGGATCATTGAAATCCAAACTAGAGTTGGTGCTCTCTGGGGGTTTGATGTATCGACCCACATAGTACATGATAAACACTAATTTCCCTATTAGCATCAACCGAAGATCTCCTCTTGTTGTGATAAACTTCTCAACCACTAGGCTTCCTTAATACATCCTTGTTGGCCTACTCTTAATCTTGGATGACTGTCTATGATGGAAACCTGGTTGAGTGGTCTAGCTTGAGGATTAACCATATATTTTTTCTAACACTTCCTCTTCTTCTTCTCAATATGTTTGGGGTCCCCAACCAACTTTCAAACAATTATTTTTAACTACGGTTTCATTATCTTCTATATTGACATCAAGCATCATTAAAGGCCCTATATTCATCGACAACCATTGAAAACAAATACACCACACACTAAGTGGGATAAAAAAAAACCCCTTCGTATTTTTTCAATAACCGTATAAAATGAATATTCCAATATGTGCTCTCTCCACTCATTCCTTCTCTCCCACTTGTCATCAATATTTCATTTAACTTTCTCTCCCCCTTATCGATAAGAAATAAAAATTACTTGGGAAAGTGGTATCAATTTATACTTAAGAAAAGTTCCACCAACCAGGCCACTCTAAGTCAACTTGAGATACACTCACTTTAGAAAACAAGAGGGTTTGATTTGAACAAAAAATATCCATTATAAATACTAAATGAAATGAAACACTCATTACCTTTCTCAAAAGTTGTATAATAATTACAAGCTGATACAACTGATGATAAAAATTGAGAAACAAATTTCTCATGAGATATATCAATCTAAATTTATTGTTCTCACTTCAACACACAGGTTAAAAGCATTCAAGTACAAATGGAGGATTTGTTTCAGATGAAAACTTAGAGTCTTATTCAACCTTTATCTTTTATTCCATTGATTAAAAACATTTTTCTCCCCCTTAATGTTAAAATATGATTTTTGATTATCAAGGATGAGAGATAAAGAAATCATACCTTTTTAATTGACATAACTTCAAGAACATTAAAAAATATTCATATTTTCTTGAAATAACTATCTTGATAGATTTTTTTATTCTTTACTTGCCCCCCCCCCTCAAGGATACACTCTAGATAAACTTCATTATGGTGGAACTATTCAAAGTATGGATATAATTAAATTCTATTATGAGAATGTACCAAAATGGATCAATTCATGTGGATGTATAGATTTGATAACTTCCACATCTTCATCAAGGATGATTCTTTCATCCTATTTTTTTAGATTACTAATTGAAAAATCATTTCAAGATGGTTTCTTATTCTCTTTTCTATCTATTATATACAAAGACAACCCATTCTCAGGTTCACCCAATAAGAATATGCTTCACCTTCAATTCCTTTCATTGTAAGTATAGATACAACACACAAAGATTAAGGGAATGAGGTGGATCTTCTTGCTCCTCAATGTGAATAGAAAGGTTGAGAGTATTTTCTCAACAAATTTGATCAATTATTAATGCTTCTATATATGGATTTCATAACTAAATTGTATTTTGAAAGCATGGATCTCTTAACTTATTTATTTTCTCTGTATGGAAAAAATCATTTTCAAAAACCTTCATGTATAATGAATTTTTAATTATTTTAAGGGTTTGTTCTTATTTTGGTGGAATGTTTAAACATATTTTTTCATTGTGTCTATATTCTTTGTATATAAAATACATTTCTTATTCGACACAAGGGTTTTCATTGTTGACAACCACTCATGAAATTTGACTTCTTCGTCTGGAATTTCTTCTTCTCCTTTATCACTAAATTTTTCTTATGTCTCTTCTAACTTTATTTCCTTCTCAAAATCTATTGGTCAAATTACTAATATATCTTTGGGTGCATTGGAAGACTTATTAGATTATACACATGGAAACTTTTGAGTGATATTATTCACATCAGTTCTTTTGGATGCAGAAATCCTCTTGAACTTCTTAGGTATACTACCCAAGGATTTCTCACCTATCATATTTAATATCTTCTTAGGAGAATTGTGGACTATTTATTTATTAATATATTTTCCCAAGGTTGCTTATTATTTTATCATTTTCTTTAGATACATGTTTATATGATCATGTACCATTTATATGACTATACCCTTTGCAAACACCACATAAATCTTCAAGCACTTCAAATTTGTTTGAGTTAGATAAAATTTTCTTATTATGTGAATGTTGAATCATGAAAGGATTTCTACCCCCTGAAATTTAATTACTTTGTTATTCAGCATTTAACGTATTGTAATAAAAATACAAAAAAATAGTTCCCAAAACTATTATAACACCATCATTAACCCACAAACCTCGATATTTTCTTCAAAACTGCTTTCGGTCCAAAATTTTCAGATTTGCAAGAAAGTTTTTTTTGGGATTATTTTATCACTGGTTGGGATATTCTTGGGGAACCAAAACCCATAATCTTTGTTCTAACCACCTTTGTCATGATGGAACACTTCTCTTCATTTTCCTCATCCATACATATATAGTTTTTTTTTCAAACCTATAATGTCCATGAAAATAGATTTAGAATTATCATTACAAATAGGTATGAATGGTACCTCTTCCATTATGAATTCTTGATAATGTTCATTAAATGATTAAATGATATTATTTCCATCTAATGGAGACATTATATCATAAGAATACTCTTTATAACAACTTGTAGAAGTAACTTTTCTTCCATTAGCTTCTTGTAAAGACATAGCTTGAGTTGTCTTCAAATCTTCTAATTTAATATCAAGCTCAAGGAACTTCATATTAAGAATATATTTTTCATTTTAAAATACCTTTAATATTTCTGAAAATTCATTATTAATTATTTTAACATCCTCATCATGAAATTTGAGTCCTTGAAACAATGCATTAAGTTCTTTAATCCTCTTGGCCTTGAAATCTATTTGATCATTCTTGATAGCAAGATATTATTTAAATGCAAATTACTTCTTCTCAAATTATTTAGTGGACTCATAATTTTCATTGGTAGTATTGAGACACTCTTATTCAAATTCAGAGAATCTCCCTTCAATATCATCATTCATATCTTCTTTGACATTAACTTTTTTAGAGAGTTTAATACAAGTTAGAGCCCTTTCTATTAAATATTTCTCTAAGTTATTTACCTCACCTTAAATATGAGTGATCTCATTCTACTATATTTTAAAAATAAAAAAAATGAAAGAAATAATTTCTTTGGGAAAATATTGCAACATTTTTTTAATGTTCCAAAAGATACATCTTTTGAATCATAAAATATATGATCACTCCTACTGATGCTTGGATATTTTTAAGACAGTTTGAGTAATAATTTTCACATAAATCAAGATCACTTGAAATCCTTGATCCTATTGAGATTGAAAGAATATCCAACACTAGTTCTTTTCCAATTTGACAAGATCTATCTTTTTCATTACATAGAGAAATTAGACTTTCTTCTTATTTTGACAAGAGGGGTAACTTCTTCATCTTCTTCTTCTTTATCTTTCTCTTATTCATCATAGTCTTGGTAGAGATAGAATTATGATCCAAAATAGATTGATTTTTATCAAAACTAAAATTCATCATAAATTTAAAAAGACAACTTCAAATATTCAAAGAGAACAATTTCAATATAAGAGAATCCAATCAGAGGTAAACCTCAATCTATTTCTAATTAAAAGGGACTGACTAAGATGAAATCAACACCGAGGGGTTGAATCAGTGTTAGTGAATTTTAATCTAATTTATAAATTTTATCCCATTTCCTTTTTACCTCTGTCATTGGTTAAGGTGAATGGATCTCAAGTTCTCTCTTCTTGCATTTTTCTTCACATGCAACACATCCAAACACACACGCACAAATACACAAAGAATACAACAATTTTCAAGGTTCACCTTTCAAAATGAAAGGCTAATCCTTTGTGTGAAAAATTAAAACCAAGGATCACACAGCCCACTAGTAAAACCATGTGATTGTTACAATTTCATCTCCTAATAATGTAAAGTGTGCAACCCACACACAAGTTTGGTGCATCCCAAAATCAGGTACATCCCATACATTTACAGTGATGTGGGGATAATAATGAGAGAGTATAAATTTAGAACTCTAACAAGTTTTTGATGTGTTTCCTCTTTCTTCTTTTTCATACCTTTACAATGATATTAGGATAACAATTAGATAGTCAGTCAGTACAGTGACAATAAACATTTTTAGTGGTTGGTATGTTGATCGGATAGGGATTGTGTTCAATTAATGTGTACTAGGCAGTGGCTAGTTCACTGGATAATATGAATAGGTTTTACTACCTTCAATGTAACTTGCTTGGTTCACTAGCTTCAGCAGACAGGTGTCAAATTCTATAGAATATTTGAGGTCACCGAGTGTAAATGGACAATCATCTATGAATCTTGAATAGCAGTGCAACCAGATGACCGTCATTTCCCCACTATAAAGGTGGGTTGGCACCAATTGTACATGTGTGACTATGATGTGGAAAATTTAAAGTATTATCATACACTATAATCGATTGAGTTTGTAAACATTATATTTTTTGAGTAATGAAAAATGACATTAGTGTTCCCCCATGTATGTAGGACTAAATTTCAATCCACGTAAAATAAAAGCGTTCTTTCTTTTCTTTCATAATTTCCATTTGTCTAAATTTTTGTGTTAAAGTATGGGGTGTGTGTATGTTGTGTGTGACTTGGTGTGGTGCGTAAGGTGTCTGAACTTCCTATCTTATTATACACCAAAGTTTGTACGGCAACACCCGATCAGAGGTTTGGAAGGAGTAAATTTCAAAAGGGGATACTTCCAATGTTCTACAGTGTAGGATGGTTTTGTTCTGGAAGTTCGGTTGGTACTTTCTGGAAGTTTTCAGATGTCTAGTTTTTTATGGCATGGTTACTAATTTACCAAAGGTGGCGGTTGCACTAAGTATTTCTATAGGATATTGAAAGTGGGATAATGAAATGGATGGACCCTCGCATTTCTCGAAGGTCGGTGCAACCGGATGACTAGATGGTGCTCTCTATAAGTTTGTACGGCAACACCCGATCAGAGGTCCGGAAGGAGGAAATTTCAAAAGGGGATACTTACAATGTTTTACAGTGTAGGATGGTTTTGTTCTAGAAGTTTAGTTGGTACTTTCTGGAAGTTTTTATATGTCTAGTTTTTTATGGCATGGTTACTAATTTACCAAAGGTGGCGGTTTCACTGAGGATTTCTATAGGAGATTGAATGTGGGAATAATGAAATGGATGGACCCTCACATTTCTCGAAGGTCGGTGCAACCGGATGACTAGATGGTGCTCTCTATAAATTAGAGGGTGGAGACACCTTTTTTGATGGATGAATGGATATAAAATTCCATGTGATTACTTGATTTAGTAATCCAAGTGACTCATTAAGTCGCTAAGCTATAATATTTCTTCCAGAGGAATGAAATACTATAATGTTTCTCCCATGGATGTAGGAATTTTTGTCTAAATTACATAAAACCAAGGTGTTATTTATTTATTATATTTACTTTCATTGCATGAATGTTTTGTTTTTTGTTAGAGGGAACATGGTTGGTGTTATTTTGACTTAGTGCGGTGATTTGGGTGAACATTGCCTCTTCCAAGTTTCAGAACATTAAATTTCAAAGAGTTCCTTCTATAATCGCTTTTTGAAAAAGTGATTTTGGATCGACTACTTCTGATGGTTTATCAGAAGGACAGTTCAGATGGATTCTCAACAACTGGTATTAGAGGGTTGGTTCATAGGAGGCTTAACAGTTCACCTGACATTTCACATAATAATCTATTGCTCAGATGTTTTTCAAACTTTAGTGGGAGTCGTTATTTTTTTAAGGATGGCATCATAGGATTCAAAGTTTGAATTGATAGATTCAATGGAATGGATTTCAATTTCTAGAAAATGTAGATGGAAGACTATCTCATTCAGAAATATCTGGAACTTCTATTGAAGGGTATCAAACTAAAAGTGATGGATAAAAGTGAATGGGAAAAGCTGGATCGAAAGGCACTTGGTTTGATAATAATGTCATTAGTTCAGAATGTGGATTTGAAAATTTGGGAGAAGAAGACCACAACAGAGTTGATAAAATCCCTACAACACTGAATAAAGCGTTCTTTATGTGAAGGTTATTCAACATGAAGTTATTGGAAGGAAGAATTGCATTATATCTGTTGAATTATTTCAACTTAATCTAGAGCCATCTGGAGTCTGTGAATGTTACATTCATAGATGATGTTTGGGAAATTATGTTTTCATCATCTTTACCAATTGCTTTTGAGGCTATGGGGATAGTTATGAGTAGTTCAATTGGAAAGAATAATTTGGTGTTCACTGATGTTCAAAACTTTATTCTCAATGAGTAGCTCCGATGAAAACAGATTTTAGCCTCTGCTAGTGATGTATTGAATACAGAAGTATGGGGATGATCACCTCATTAAAGGAATCAAAAGATATCAGAGAGTAAATCAAGGTAGAGGAGTATAAGAAGTATTCTAGAAGTGGGCATGTTTGTTGGCATTACGAAAAGAGAGGTCACCTGAAGAAAGGTTGTCATGATAAGAAGACAACCTTTGATAGGACTATATATGGAGAACTAAGTGTAGCTACAAAGAGTATTATAAACCTACTTCATAGTGCTTCTACTCAAATAAAAGCTTGTTTCATATATTTCAGATCTTATTTTCATTCTATAGTAGAAAAATGTTGCATGTAAAATTATATATCTGGAATTTTTGTTAGAGTGCATCTTGCTGATGATGAAGATCTTAGCATTGTGGTAAAGGGATAAGTGAATTTTTAATTAAAGAATGAAAGTTTTCTTATACTAAAGGAGGTGTGACATATTCTAGGTCTTCAAAAGAAATTTATTTCAATGGGTCAGTTGGATGAAGTAGGTTTCAGAACCAGTTTTGTGGAAGGAGTATGGAAATTTACTCAGGGATATCTTGTTATAGTCAGAGGTGTAAAAGATGGGTCTTTGTATCTAACCGAAAGGGAAGTGGGAGTTAAACTTGTTTGAACATCATCTTCTGGAAGTTTAGAACTTTGGAATAATTGGTTTGGGCAACTTAGTGAGAAAATTATGAATATTCTAGAAGATAGAGGCATGCCAGGATCACTTAGACTTCAGAAGATGCGAGAGTTGTATACTCAGGAAGTAACGAAAGGTGTCTTCCAATTTTTCTGGATCAATACAAAAATGTCAGTAGCTAGAGTAGGTACATACTGATATTTGGGGACCTTCCCTAGTTTATTCTCATGGAAGATCAAGGTACTTTATTACCATCATTGATGATTCCACAAGAAATGTATGGTTATACTTTCTAAAACATAGGAGTGAAGTGTTTGGAATCTTTTTTCAATGGAAGCCTATGGTGGAAAGAGGAACCGAAATTAAACTGAAAAGTATGAGGTCAGATAATTGTTGTGAGTTTATCAGATGGAGTTTTTGGAACTATTGCAGACACAAAGGGATTTGTCATGAAAAGAATTTTCTAGGAACACATGAACAAAATAGTGTTGTTAAGAGAATTAATCAGAAATTTATGGATAAAACGAGAAGTATGTTATTACATTTCGGTATGCCAAATGAGTTTTGGGAAAAAATAGTCAAAACAATAATATATTTAATCAACGGAAGTCCTTTGAAACTGGTTGGACAACAACTATTGGAAGTACTGTGGTCCAGAAATATTACAGAAGTTGTTCATCTCAGAGTTTTCAGAAGTTAAGCCAATATGAGCGTGAATGAAAAATAAAGAGATAAGCTTGAAGAAAAAGCTTAGGCGTGTTTTTCAAAGGCTATAGTGATGAATACTTTGGTTTTCAGCTTTGGGGTGATGAAAAGATGAAATTTTTTAGAAGAAAAAATGTGCTCTTCAATAAGTAGATCTTATAGGAAGATCGGAACTTGAAGGTGAAGGAGGTTGAAACTAAAGATTCAACTTCAATTCAAGTTGATCTGAATGGTGGTTCCATAAGATCCCAAATTCTAGAAAGTTCATATGTCTCTGAGTATATCATAAGGTCATATATTCCAGAATGAAGTTCAGAGGTTTGTGTAGAAATTTTAGAAGTTCGGTTAAAAGAAGATGTGTTTATAAGCCCAAGAAATGATGAAACTCAGTCAAGAGTTCTACAAGGTGAAGGTACAAAAGTTACAGTTTTGGAATAAGCTACACAAGCGAATTTGCAGACATTCAAGGATCAGACGGTCAGTGAAGAGGTATGAAGTTGATCTTAGTTTTTTACTTTTAACAGATATGGTATAACCATAAAGTTTGAAAGAAGCATCTACTCTAGGTGATTCCATAAAGTGAGAGTTAGCAATGTAGGAGGAGTTGGATTCACTGTGAGTGAATAACACCTAGGAGCTAATTAGAATAACCACTGGAGAAGAAAAAACTTGAGAACAAGTCAGTATTCTGGTTAAAAGATCAAGATGGTGGAAGGAATAAGTATAAAGAAAGGCTAGTTGTGAAATGGTTTCAGTAGAAGGAAGGTGATGACTTCTCTGAAATATTTTCTCCGATAGTTTAACATAATACTATCTAAATTGTATTAAGCTTGGATGGTTTCAAAATTCTGTATCTTGAACAAATGGATGTGAAAATGAATTTTCTTCCTAGGGATTTGGAGGAAGAAATTTATATGAAGCAACCAGTTGGTTTTGTGAAAAATCAAAATAAGGGCTTGGTGTGTAAACTGAAAAGAAGTCTTTATGGTTTGAAATAAGCGCCAAGGTGTTGGAATCATAAGTTTGATTCCTTTATGGAAGAGAAAGGTTTCCCATGAAGTAACTCTAATCATTGTTGTTATTGGAAGGATTTTAGTCGAAATGAATTTGTAATCTTACTATTGTATGTGAATGATATGTTGTTGGTAGGTCCGAATATTTAGCTGATTTGGAAGTTGAAGTAGGAATTATCTAGAAAGTTTGAGATGAAAGATCTTGGTGATGCAAAGAAGGTCTTAGGCATAAAGATTGAATGTGATAGGAAAACTAGGAGCTTGGTTTGATGATATCTCTATTTTATATCTATAATTTCACATGTTTTTATGTGTGTTTGAGTTGAATATTAATTAATTAAAGTTGAGTTTCATGGAAGATATTGATTTTTTTGTATTCTTATGCAAGACTGACATGTGGAACAATAGTGAGGAAAATGTGACAATTGAGGAACATAAAGGCATAGCGTGGTGTGAAAACAGAAATATAAAGAAGATGAGATTGAATATTGAATCCAAAATGATCAAGATTCCCATTGGAAGGGGGTTTCTTATGATGCTAGATGATCCTGGGAGGTTTTGGAGGCTCAAAACTGAAGAACCGAAGCAAATCAAAGATTATGGTGCTGAAAACACATTTTACACGTCGTGTAAAATCATTACACGATGTGAAATTGAAACATGTTGTGAATCTTTTGAGTCCCACACATTACACATTGTGTAAATATTACACGATGTGAAAGCATCGAATAGACTAAAAATGGATATTTTCTGTGTATCTTGCGACATGAGATTTATCTTTTGACCCGTGGACCGTCGTTTATTGCTATCTTTGGCCTGGGGATGCTTAATGATGACTTTCATGCTTATTTATATGGGTCCCAGCCAAGAGATGTGATTTTCATTCCATTCCAGGTGTGGAGAGGCTCGACTATCGGGAGGTTTTCGTAGGGTTCTGACCTGGATTTCTTCGTAGATAGGTTTTTGTTATGCTTTTCTTTTATTTTTCCATCTTTGATGCAATATTGGTTTTCTCATTAGTTTAATTCCAGTTGCTTTTCTTTTCTTTCTTTCTCATTCTTTCCCTTCAAATCTCTCTGCTATGGGTTATTGTTTATTCATCATTGGCAATCGCCCAATGATGATCGGCTAAATTTGTAGGGGTCGAGAGTAGGGGTGGTTTGAACTTAATGACTATCTAAAATCAAACTTGGTAACCCTATGGTTAGTAACCCGGTTTAAAACAATTTTCAAGCTCATTCAATTGCACCTACCCTAGCCATCGAAGGTGTAATCAAACGACCATGACCTAATTGGAGTTGATCAGGCTAGGACCAATAGCTTGTGGTTATTTCTTCCTAGAAGCCAAGCTTTCTACACTTAGGTTTTCAATAACTCTGGACCAAGGAGTAGTTGGCAGCATAGGTTGATCCAATTGGTTGGACTAAGATCAATTGGTGACTTTTGCACCATTTTTCATCCCATGTCATAAGTTTATCCCAAGTTAGATTTATGATCATCCTTTGCCTATACCCTAAAATTGACCCTTTCCCTTTTTGTTAATCTGAATTAAAACTTAAGATGCGTAGTTTAAATAAAATCGAATCAAAATCAGAATGACCCGACCTTTGGTTAAGAGTTTTCATCGTTGATACACACCATGTTGGGTGAATGGAAAGAGGCAGAGAAACACTGTATGCAGTAGAAGTTGAAGGAGATGTCATGGTTTTCTCTGAAGCAATCTTCAAGTGAAAGATTATTCGGAATGTGTGAAGTCTACTTCAATTGGTTGAAGTCAGTCGACCAGAAGGAGTGGTTTTAGAAGATATTCAGTTTAGTGTCTGCGACAGTGTTTCCATCGGCGTTTATGGAAAGAGGTCCAGAGGGAGGATGTTTCAGAAGGGGCTACTTTCGATGTTCTTCGGCACGGGATGGTTTTGTTCCAAAAGTTTGGTCAGTACTTTACAAAAGTTGGAATATGTTTAGTTTGTCATGGTGTGGTCGTTGATTTATTGAAGGTGGCAGTCACACTGAGGATTGCTACAGGAGATCGACAATGGAAACAATGGAACAGATGGACTCCCACATTTCTTGAAGGTCGGTACAACTGGATGACCGGATGGTACTCTCTAAAAATTGGAGGGTGGGCCCCCCTTTATTAATGGATGAATGGATGTAAAAATGCATGTGATTACTTGATTTAGTAATCCAAGTGACTCATTAAGTCGCTAAGTTGTAATCTTTTTTTCAGAGGAATGAAATGTTGCAATGTTTCTCTCGTGGGCGTAGGACTTTCAGTTCGAACCACGTAAAAGCAAAGTGTTCTTCATTGCTTACATTTACTTTCATTGTATGAATACGTTGTTTTTTTGTTAGTGTGAACAAGGATGAAGTTGTTTCGACTTAGTGCGGTGATTTGGGTGAACATTGTTTCTTCCAAGTTCTGGAATATTAAGTTTTGGAGAGTTCCTTCCGGAATCAGTTTCCACCTAGATCGACTGCTTCTGGTGGTTTATCAAAAGGATAGTTCGGAGGGATCCTCAACACTGATACATCACCGAACGTTGCTCTGATACCATTGATGGGCCTCGTGGGACATCACAAAGTCCATTTGTAGTGAAAGTAAACACAAAACTCATCCTAGGATTGATTGGGAGAGAAATCAATAGGTTGAATAAGGAAAACCCATAAAATGAACGTACCTCACTGTCCAAACTTTCAATCTTCTTTGGCAGTGAGTTTGATCGAGTTCCATCATCAACAACAAATAGGTTCTCCCCTTTGACGATATCCAACAACCACTAGAATAACTAAATGCTTCAGTAGGAACTCAGTTCCCTAAAAAGTGTGGTGATTCTTCTTCCTTGAAGGTAAATGAAGAACCAATAAATCGTGAGAGTTTCAACGAAGAGAACGAATTCTTTTGTAACAAAATAAGGTCCTTGAATAGAGCATTATCATTAAATAATTAAGCATGTTAGAATACGAATGTTTTAAACATTTTGAAATGATTAATCAATGTTGTAACTCATTACAACATTCACCTTATTTATTAATCTGATTATTAAACTCCCTTAACAATCAATGTTGTATTTACATATCATCTCATGATGCGTAACCGACTAAAATAGATATCATAATCAGAATGAGAAGATCATTTGAATGACATCAAATATCATCCTCAGTATGCACATAATGTGGTATCGAATACCACATAAAATCAACACTTTTTTGGTGACTTTGGTGTATGTTATCTTTCATTCCATCATTCAACATCTTTGACCTCTTTGCACCAAACATTTTTTTGGGCCTTTACGCTCTAACTAGGGCTTCTCCTATGAGGTTCCTTTGGTCATTCAAGTAAAACAATTAGTGTTAGTGGTGCTCAAGCCTTTTGTGCCCCTTTGCATACACCAATCTTATTCTCTTTCAGACGTCTTATTTTAGACATCTTTTTTAAGATATCTTTTTCCACGTCCCTCTTCAAGATATCCTATTTGAATATATAATGTTTTTTTACTCATCCAAGAGACGACAGTTATGGGTCTGTTAGTTTTAGGGTCATTAATTTTATTAGATTTAAATTTTATTTATATTCCATGTCATATTGCCTGTGAATATTCATAATGAGAATCAACATTATTTATATGAAAAAATAATTAATTTTCCAGTGGATGGGGCATGCCATTGAACTGTAAAGCTTCACCGCTATAATTACGCTTCTAAACATCTGATCTGCCAAATCAATCGGTGATTTTATGATTAAAAAACAATTACTTAATCTGACTCATTTCTATACACATCCAGCCATCAATTTCCCTTCACGTGATTGATTCGTCTCCTTTCTACGCATGCTTCTTATTTTAATTACCACTTATTATGCAATTAATTATCTTTATTTGAACATATCATGATTTTAGCATGTGGAATTTCTTACCTATTATTTTAATTAATCCGAATTTGAGAAAATTACCACGTTGTCTGCATTAATAAAATAGTTTCATTGAATTTTAATATTATCAGTTTGACTATACATCGGAATCCTTCCCTTGTGAATTTGTCTAAAATATTCGATGCTCAAAGATTGTGAGATTAACAGGAACTTTCTAAATTTGTTTGACTGAAGACTAAAAACAGTTGATCAAATATTGTTGTTGAAACAGAACTTTAGGAGCGAAAGTGACGGATCGACTAATGATGATCCACCAGAGAATAAAAAAACAACGCCAGGATATGATTCTCATCCCTTGGGATTCTCAAAAATATGGAAAATCATTGTTAATGCCGTACAGAGTTTGATATTATCATAACAATTAATTAACACTTTTTTTCTCGTTTGAATGCTAAGAAAATCCATGCCGCAGATCGAAGAGCTTACTCGCCATGGGAGAATGATCCGTGGGCCCTACTGAGACTCTTGTACTCGATGATTCCCTGGTAGAGCAGTTTCCTGTTGGCAGGCATGGGGCGATGAGGATCTAGAAGCGTCTGCTCGGACTCCTCTGGAGGCTTCTCCTCCCTCCAATTCCATCTACGATTCATCAATTTCTTGCGACAGTGTTCCTCCTCCGTCGACGGTACGGCGAATCGGACGGTCTTCCGATTCGGCTGGCATTTCTCCGGTCCTGCAATCATCCGTTATCAGAGTCATGAATGACTTCATTGAAGATAAGAGCATGGGAGGAATTGGGGGAAACAAGTGAGGCGATCACCGGGGAGAAGCTCCAGCTCAAATCTGTTCGTGAATTGTGAGAGGAGGCGGCGGTGAGCGCGGAGGGAGAGGAGGACGCTACCGGAAATCATGCCGCAGATCGAAGAGCTTACTGGACATGGGAGAATGATCAGCGGGCACTCATGAGGCTCTTGTTATCGATGATTCTCTGGTATAGCAGTTTCCTATTGGCAGGCATGGGGCGATGAGGATCTAGAAGCGTCTGATCGGAATACTCTGGAGGTTTCTCCTCCCTCCCATTCCGTCTACGATTCATCGATTTCTTGCGACGGCTTTCCTCTTCCGTCGAGGGTACGGCGAATCGGACGGTCTTCCGATTCTGTTGGCATTTCTCCGGTCCTGCAACAATCCGTTATCAGAGTCGTGAATTACTTCATTGAAGAGAAGAGCATGGGAGGAATTGGGGGAAACAGGTGAGGCGATCACCGGGGAGAAGCTCCAGCTCGAATCTGTTCATGAATTCCGAGAGGAGGCGGCGGTGAGCGCGGAGGGAGAGGAGGAGGACGCTACCGGAAACCGCGAACACCGTCGCGAATCCCAATCCTAGGGAGCTGTCCATCGGCCTCTGCTCTCGATCAATTTGCTGCAGCTGTGGCCTCCGAGTGCTCGGTTATTGTTCGCATGAGAATCGAATCTGAGGATTGAAGGTGGAGAAGACCGCGGCGGCTCATATTCAATGATCTTATTTCCATCTAATGGAGGCATTATATCATAAGAATCCTCCTTAGAACAACTTGTGGAAGTTTTTCTTCCATTAGATTCTTGTAAAGACATAGCTTGAGTGGTCTAGTCTTCCAATTTAATCTCAAGCTCAATACACTTCATGTTCAAAATATATTTCCCATTTTCAACTACTTTTAATATTTCTTCAAATTCCTTCTTAATTATTTTAACATCCTCACCATGAAATTTGAGTCCCAACAATGCATCAAGTTATTTAATCCTCTTTGCCTTGACATCTATTTGAGCATTATTGATATCAAGATCTTCATTAAATGCATAGTACTTCTCACATTATTTAGTAGTCTCATCCTTTTCATGGATAGTATTGAGACACTCTTCTTAAAATTTGGAGCATCTCTCTTCAAGCTCATCAATCATATCTTCTTTGACATTAACTTGTTTGGGGTGTTTTATACAAATTAGAGCTCTTTCTATTAAAGATTTCTCTAAGTTATTTACCCCACCTTCAAGCTCAGTGATCTCATTTTACTGTCTTTCAAAAATCCCTCAAATGAAAGAAACAATCTCTTTAGGAAAAGATCGCAATATTTTTTAATGTTCCAAAAGATATATCTTGTGAATTAGAAAATATATGTTCACTCCTACCGATGCATGGATCTTCTCTAGGACGGTTTGAGTAATAATTTTCACATAAATCAAGATCACTTGAAATCCTTGATCCTATTGGGATAGAAAGGATGTCTAACACTAGTTCTTTTCCATTTTGATCAGATCTATCGTTTTTATTACAGGGAGGAATTTAACTTTCTTCTTTTTTGACAAGAGGGATAACTTCTTCATATTATTCTTCTCTATGTTTCTCTTATTCGTCTTGGTAGAGATAGAATTATGATCCAAAATAGATTGATCTTTATCAAAACCACATTTCATTATAAATTTCAAAGTACAACTTCAAATATTCAAAGAGAACAACTTCAAAATAAGAGAATCCAATTAGAGGTAAACCTCACTTTGGTTCTAATTAATGGGAATGGGCTGGGATGAACTCAACACTGAGAGGGTTTGAATGAGTGTTAGTGACTTTTAATCTAATTTATAAATTTTATCCCTTTTCCTTTTTTACCTATGTCATTGGTTAAGGTGAATGGATCTCAAGTTCTCTCTTCTCACCTTTTTCTTCACATGAAACACATCCAAACACACACACACACACAAAATACAACAATTTACAAGGTTCACCTTTCAAAATGAAACGCTAATCCTTTGTGTGAACAAGTAAAACCCAGGATCACACAACTCATTAGTAAAACCCTATGAGTGTTCCACTATCATCTCCCAACAATGTAGAGTGCTCAACCCACACACAAGTTTGGTGCATCCCATACTCTGGTACGTCCCATACCTTTACAAAGATATGGGGATAACAATGAGAGAGTCTATCATCAATTTAGAACTCTAAGAAGTTGTTGATGTGCTACCACTTTCTTCTTTTTCATACCTTTACAATGATATAAGGATAACAATTAGAGAGTTAATCAGTGCAGTGACAACGATCATTTTTATTGGTGGGTTGGTCAGATAGGGATTGTGTTCAATGAATGTGTACTGGGTAATGGCTGGTTCGCTAGACTATATGAGCAGGCTTTACTACCTTCAATGTAACTATAATATTTTTCCCCCGTGAATGTTGGACTAAAGTTCGAGGCACATAAAACCAAAGTGTTCTTTCTTTTCTTTCTTAATTTCCATTTGTCTGAATGTTTTTGTTAGGTTGTATGGAGTGTGTGTATGTTGTGTGTGACTTGGTGTGGTGGGTAAGGTGTGTGAACTCTCTATCTTCCTATACACCAAAGTTTGCAGGGTAACACCCAATCAGCGGAGCGTCCAAAGTTTGGTTGTCTGCTATGCATTGCATCCAGAGGAGTGCATCTAGTAGATCAGTGCTTCGTTCCAACCCCAACATGATGCACACCTAGTATCCAATACCCACAATTCATAATTAGAGAAATTTATTTCTATAGGATTTACATTCAAATGCTTAACAAGCTCCTCTTTTAAAACACTTCTCAACCTTAGATACAAATCTAGAATTTTATTTTAGGTCATACTTATAAGAGATCCCAAAATGAAAATCATGATGCATGTCGTAATCTATAAAAAATCCATATCTATGGGGGAGTATCATGTTTTATATCTTTTCATTAAGGAATTTTAATGAAATCGCTCCCACTAAAATGATGCCCCCAAACATCATATCCATTTAGTGTGCCAAAATCCATATTTCTTTAAGTAGTAACCCTACTTTGGTGTGAATCTCATCACTTTAGCTATTTAGGTGGGTTTTTTTCCAATCATATTACATATGACTCATGGGTAGTTGAGTAGAAAACTTTTTGCACATATCCATCGTATGGATAAAAATAAAATCTATTCCTTTGGTATCCAAATTCTTTGGGTTTCCCAGCTAGGTGTCGCCCGAAGCTCACAGTATATGGTCACCTAACTCTTAAAGTTAGCTACATCCACTATGCCTTACACAAGATAATCAATGATCACTCAACTTTAGCATGAACCTACCCAATTGCATGAACAAGGTATTGAAATGTGTTTGCTTTGGAAGGAATCTCACACTTAGTATTTGATAGGTTTTCTTAGTCTCACCATTTTAATATACATCACATGCATATTAAATCCATAATTACTACATCACATGGAATTTTTATTATCTCATGTTTTACTCCTACATGCAAGCATGCTTTTAACGATTTAGTTTTGGAATCTCTATTCCATCCACCAAAAATTATATCGTGTTTTATTCCTACATGCAAGCATTCTTTTAACGATTTAGTTTTGGAATCTCTATTCCATCCACCAAATTAAAATGTTTAAAATCATAAAAATGTGTAAATATTTACAAAACTCACAGTTTATGTTACTAACTTAAATTAGAATCCAAATATATTTATACATATCCAATTGAATCCCATGAAAAAGACATACGAAACTCTTTTATATAATGGTTTATAATAATATGAAATTAATAATCCCCACAAGAGTAAGCATGAAGTGATAGGTTGCCAACCCCCACTTTTCTAGACAAATCATAAGCCTCAAGGCTAGTGAGTTTTCTGATCCAAAGTCCCTCTACCCATGGTTATGTACTCAAGAGAGACTTAAATTCAATCATAAATCTAACACCTAATACATATAAATTATAATAAACCTTTAAATTCAAGCTTATAACTTCATAACAAACCAAAGTCATGGTAGATGAAAACTAAATCTTATATTATCATACCTAGTAAGTAAAGTTTGGTGTAACAATTTATAAGAAGTGGTTTAAAAAATTTAAACTAAATCATAAAAAATTGATATCATATAAACAATATATATATATATATATGAATATCTAAATAGGAATAACTTAAATAAATGAAAATTTTGATTATTAACATGAGACATCACAACTTTAGACAAATAATAATATCAAAACCAATTTTGATACGGTCTCAATCCACACAAATTCATGAAGGTTTTCAATAATTATAATATAATTTCCTTTAATATTCTACCCAAAATGGATTACATGACGACATTATGTTCTCTAGGTACAACTCTTGCAACAAGATTCTTGTTATCCATAAGACAAAGTTGTTTGAGTCTTATGGCCATACCATAGACCATGACTGTTCTAGAAGGTGTTTTGGGTTTGCATTCCATTTTGGGATGGCTATTTTGGCCAAACCATTTTTCATAGATAAGGAATTTTAGGTTGGGCTTTAGAAGTCCCAATTTGGATCGGAAATTTCCACTATGCCATGGTTTATCCTCATGATACACAATATAAAAATATCCAAACCACAACATAAAGACATCAAATACAATCCCCTATTTTCCAAGAAACTTTTATTCAATCATTTTTCTTAGATAATGTAATTTTTTCATAGCCATATATCTCATGGTTAGAAAAATAAAGAACATAAATGGGAATTTTTAAGGGGAAAATTCCATGGTGCCTTGGAAGAATCCATTTCATGTTTTCTAAACCAAACTTCCTCCTACTAATTATTGGGAATGTGTGAAGTCTACTTCAGTTGGTTGAAGTCATTCGACTGGAAGGAGTGGTTCAAAATGATATTCAATTGATTAAAGTAGTGTGGGCAGTAGTTTTTTCTTAAACATTTTTGAAATGTGGTCTGGAAGGAGGATATTTTGGAAGGGGGTACTTCCAAATTTCTTCAGAGTATAATGATTTTGTTCTGGAAGTTCGGTTGGTACTTTCCAAATGTCATGAGATGTTCAGTTTTATGGCGTGGTTACTAATTTACCGAAGGTGGTGGTTGCATTGAGGATTGTTACGGGAGATCAAAAGTGAGAATAGTGAAATAGATAGACTCTTTCATTTCTCGAAGGTCGGTGAAACCGGATGACCGGATGGTACTCTCTATAAATTATAGGGTGGATAAACCTTTTTTGATGGATGAATGGATGTAAAAATTCATGTGATTACTTGATTTAGTAATCCAAGTGACTCATCAAGACGCTAAGTTGTAATCTATTTTCCAGAGGACACTACTGGAAAAATACCCTATACCAACGGTTTGGAACTGTTGGTATAGGCCCTTAAACCGTTGGTATAGGCTATACCAACGGTTCGGAGGACCGTTGGCAAGTAAGCCATGACAATAGGTCTATACCAACGGTTTTGGGAAAACCGTTGGTATAAGTAATATGAAAACCTATACCAACGGTTCTCAAAACCGTTGGTATATGTATTTCAAAAAAAAACATTCGGTGGGATTTGATCTCAGGACCTCTAGTTTATAATTGAATGACTTAACCACTAACCTAACATGACTTTTGTGAAAATAATTTCATAAATATATATATATATTGTTATAATAATTTTAAATTTTGATTTATATAATGTTCTCGGTAAGAAGATTCAATTAAAAATCGAAGGACCTATACCAACGGTTTTGGACAAACCGTTGGTATAGGGGGGACCTATACCAACGGTTTGGCCAAACCGTTGGTATAGGGTCTCTATAATGGACCTATACCAACGGTTTGGCCAAAACCGTTGGTATAGGTCCTATAGGTCCCCCCCTATACCAACGGTTTGTCCAAAACCGTTGGTATAGGTCCATATAAGTGACCTATACTAACGGTTTTGGCCAAACCATTGGTATAGGTCCAAATTAATGAACTATACCAACGGTTTGGCCAAAACCGTTGGTAAAAGTCATATTTCCACTAGTGGGAATGAAATGTTATAATGTTTCTCCCATGTATGTAGGACTTTAAGTCTAAATTATGTAAAACCAAAGTGTTTTTTATTACTTACATTTACTTTCATTGTGTGAATGTTTTTTTGTTAGACTGAACATGGTTGGAGTTATTTTGACTAATGCGGTGATTTGGGTGAAAATTATTTCTTCCAAGTTTCGAAACATTAAATTTCGAAGAGTTCCTTCTATAATTGGTTTTCAAAAAAGTGATTTAGAATCGACTACTTCTGGTGGTTTATCAGAAGGAAAGTTCAGAGGGATTATCAACAAGTGGTATTATAGGGTTAGTTCATAGGAGGCTCAATAGTTCACTTGACATTTAATGTAATAATCTCTTACATAGAAATTTTTCAAATTTAAGCGGGTGTCATTATTTTTCATAAGGATGGAATTAGAGGATCACAAGGTTCAAATTGATAGATTCGATAGAACGGAACTCAGTTTCTAGAAAATACAGATAGAAGAATATCTCATTCATAAATATCTGGAGCTTCTATTGAAGGGTGTCAAACCAAAAGTAATGGATAAAAGTGAATGGGAAAAGCTAGTTTGGAAGGCACTTGGTTTGATAAGAATGTCATTAGTTCAGAATGTGGCTTTGAAAATTTAGGAGAACAAGACCACAAAAGAGTTTATAACAACTCTACAATACCAAATAAAGCACGCTTGATGTGAAGGTTATTCAACATGAATTTATTAGAAGGAAAATTTTTATCATATCTGTTGAATTATTTCAAATTAATCTAGAGCCATTTGGAGCCTTTGAATGTTATATTCATAGATTATGTTTGGTAAATTATGTTTTTGTACTCTTTACTAGAATATTTTGAGGCTATGGGTAAAGTTGTGAGTAGTTTGAGAGGAAATAATAATTTAGTGTTCACTGATGTTCAGAACTTGATTCTCAATGAGTGGCTTTGATGGAGAGAGAGTTTAGCCTCTTTTGGTGATATATTGAATAAAAAAGGATGGGAACACTCACCTAATCAAATGAATCAGAAGATATCAGAGAGAAAATCATGGGATAGAAGCATAAGAAGTCTTCCAGAAGAAGGCATGTTTGTTGGAATTATAGAAAGAGAGGTCACCTCAAGAAATATTGTCGTGATAAGAGGACAACCTTTGAAAGGACTACATATGGAGAACTAAGTGTTTATAAAAAGAGTATTGTAAATCTACTTTTGAGTGATTATACTCAAATAAAATCTTGGATCATATATTTCAGATATTATTTTAATTCTATAGAAGAAAAAAGGATGCATGTTAAATTCTATATCTGGAATTTTTTTAGAGTGTATCTTGCTGACGATGAAGATCTTGGAATTTTGATAAAGGAAAAGGTGAAATTTCAATTGAAGAATATAATTTTTCTTATACTAAAGGAAGTGTGACATAATCTAGGTCTTCATAAGAACTTGATTTCAGTGGGTCAACTGGATGAAACAGGTTTCAGAACCAGTTTTGTGGAAGGAGTATGGAAATTTAATTAGGGATATCTTATTATAGTCATAGGTGTAAAAGACGGGTCTTTCTATCTAAATGGAAGAGAAATATGAGTTAAACTTGTTTGAACATCGTCTTCCAAAAGTTTATAACTTTGGAAAAATTGGCTTGGGTACCTCAGTGAGAAAAGTATGAATATTTTAGAAGATATAAGAATACATGGATCACTCATACTTCAGAAGATACGAGAGTTGTATACTCAAGAAGTAACAAAAGGTGTCTTTCAATTTTTATGGAAGAATAAAAAGTGTCGAGAGCTAGAGTAGATACATATTGATGTTTGGGGACCTGCCCTATTTCATTCTCATGTAAGATCTAGGTACTTTGTTAACTTCATTAATGATTCCAAAAGAAAAGTTTGGGTATACTTTTTGAAACATAAGAGTGAAGTGTTTGGAATCTTTTTTTAGTGGAAGCCTATGGTGGAATGAGAAATAATAAGTATACTGAAATTTATAGGGTCATATAATTATGGTGAGTTTATGGAATGGGGTTTTTGAGACTATTGCAGACACAAAGGGATCCAACATGAAAATAATTTTATAGTAACACGTGAAAAAAATGGTATTGTTGAGAGAATTAATCAGACATTTATGGATAAAACAATAAGTATGTTGTTAAATTTTTGTATGCCTAATGAGTTTTGGGGAAAACAGTCAAAATAAAAACATATTTAATCAACTACTTCGACACCAGTTGCACAACATTCATTAGAAGTACTATGGTCTGGAAAGATTCCAGAAATTTTCCATCTCAGAGTTTTTAGAAGTTTATCCTATATGTGTGTGAATGAAAAAGAAAGAGATAAGATTAAAGAAAAATATCATGCATTTTTTTCATAGACTATAGTGATGAAGATTTTGGTTTTCAGCTTTGGGGTGATGAAAATAAGAAATTTTTCAAAATTCAGAATGTTCTCTTTAATGAGAATATCTTATAGAAAGATCAGAACTTGAAGGTGAAAGAGGTTGAGGATAAACATTCAAATTTAATTCAAGTTGATTTTAATGGTGGTTTCAGAAGATCCCAAATTCTATAAAGTTCATATGTCTTTGATTCTATC
This sequence comes from Viscum album, assembly GCA_963277665.1. Lineage (NCBI taxonomy): Eukaryota > Viridiplantae > Streptophyta > Magnoliopsida > Santalales > Viscaceae > Viscum > Viscum album. The sequence continues at coordinate 30,909,801 of OY728142.1, read as the reverse complement.
GGAAGGTCGCATATTCTAGAAGGAAGTTCAAAGGGTTGTTCAAAATGTTCAGAAGTTCAGTTAAAAGAGTATATGCCTCTAAGCCCAGGAACTGGTGAAACTCATTCAAAAGTTAGGGAAGGTGAAGATATGAAAGTTATAATTTCAGAAGAATCTTAATCGCAGGTGAATTTGCAAATATCTTCAAAGATCCTATGGTCGGTGCAGAGGTATGAAGCTTATCTTAGTTTCTTACTTTTAACAGATATGGGAGAACCAAAAATTCTAAAAGAAGTGGCTACTTTAGGTGATTTTGGAAAGTGAGAGTTAGCAGTGTAGGAGGAGTTAGTTTCACTATGAGTTAATAACACCTGGGAGCTAGTGGAATAACCACTGGGGAAGAAATCACTTGAGAACAAGTGGGTATTCTTGTTAAAAGATGAAGATGATGGAAAGAAGAGGTATAAAGAAAGGCTTGTTGTGAAATGGTTTCAATAGAAGGAAGGTGATGAATTCTATGAAATATTTTCTCTGATAGTTAAACATAATAATATCTTAACTGTATTAATCTTTTTTGGTTTCAAGAATTTTTATCTTGAACAAATGGATGTGAAGATGAGTTTTCTTCCCAGGGGTTTGGAGGAAGAAATTTATATAAAGCAGCCAGTTTGTTTTGTGGAAAATCGGAATAATGGATTGGTGTGTAAACTAAATAGAAGTATTTATGGTTTGAAACAAGAACCAAGGTGTTGTAATCATAAGTTTTATTCCTTCATGGAAGATAAAGGTTTCACATGAAGTAACTATGATCATTGATGTTACTGGAAGGATTTCAGTGGAAATGTCTTCACAATCTTACTATTGTATGTGAATGATATGTTATTGGTAGGTCTGAATATTCACCTGATTTGGATGTTGAATTAGTAATTGTTGGAAAGTTTGAGATGAAAGATCTTGGTGATGTAAAGAAGGTATTAGGCATAAAGATTGAATGTGATAGGAAAACCAGGAGCTTCGTATTATGATATCTCTATTATATATATATATATATAATTTCACGTTTTTTATATGTGTTTTAGTTGAATATTAATTGATTAAAGTTGATTTTAGTGGAAGATATTGAAGTTTTGTGTATTCTTATGTAGGACCAACGTGTGAAACAATTGAGAGGAAACTGTGACAATAGAGGAACATAAAGGCACAACATGGCGTGACAATAGAAATATGAAGAATTTGGGATTAAAGATTGAATCCAAAATGATCAAGATTCCCATTGGAAGAGGGTTTCCCATGATTCTAGATGATCATGGGGGTTCCAGAGGCTCAAAACTGAAGAACTGAAGCAAAACAAAGATTTTGGTGCTGAAAACACATTTTACACGTCGTGTAAAATCATCACACGATGTTAAATTGTAACATACTATGAAACTTTCGAGGCCCAAACATTACATGTAGTGTAAATATTACATGATGTGAAAGCATCAAACAAACTAAAAAAATGGATATTTTCAGCGTATCTTGCAATGATAGATTTATCTTTTGACCCATGGACCATTGTTTATCACTATCTTTGACATGGGGATGCCTAATGATGACTTAAATGTTTATTTATATGGGTCCCAGCCAAGTGTTATGATTTTTCATTCCATTCCAGGCATGGAGAGGCTCGAATATTAGGAGGCTACCACAGGGTTCTGACCTGGAGTTCTTCATAGATAGGTCTTTGTTTTTATTTTATTTTATTTTTCCAGCTTTGATGTAATGTTGGTTTTCTCATTAGTTTAATTCTAGATGCTTTTTTTTATTTCTCATTCTTTCTCTTCTTATCTCTCCATTGTGGATTATTATTTATTCATCATTAGAAATCACCCAATGATGATTGACTAAATTTGCAGGGGTCGAGAGTAGGGGTATTTTGAACCTAATTAATATCTAAAATCGAACTTGGTAACCCTATGGATAGTAACCAGGTTTAAAAAATTGTCAAGATCATTCGATTGCAACTACCCTAACTATCATAGGTGTAATCAAACAACCATGACCTAGTTGGATTTGATCAGTCTATGACTAATATCATGTGATTATTTTTTCCAAGAAACCAAGATTCCTACACTTAGGTTGTCAATTACTTTGGATCAAGGAGTAGTTTTCAATTTAGGTTGGTCCAATTGGTTGGACCAAGACCAATTGGTGAATTTTGTGCCACTTTTCATCCTATGTTATAAGTTTATACCAAGTTAGATTTACAGTTATCCTTTACCTATACCCTGAAATTGACCCTTTTCCCTTTTTGTTAATCTGAATTAAAACCTAAGATATGTAGTTTAAATAAAATCAAAATCAAAATCAGCACGACCCAATCTTTGGTCAAGAGTTTCCATCACTGCCAGACACCATGTTGGGTGAATGGAAGGAGGCAGAGAAACATTGTATGTAGTAGAATTTGAAGGTAATGTCATGGTTTTCTCTAAATCAGTATTCAAGTGAGAGATTGTTAGTAATGTGTGAATTCTACTTCAATTGGTTGAATTCAGTCGATTGAAAGGAGTAGTTTTAGAAGATCTTCTCTTTAGTGTAAGCAGAAGTGTTTCCTTCAGTGTTTCTGGAAGGAGTTCCATGTTTGGCATGTATTGTATCAACAATAATCTATAATTTATGATGATTTTGATGTTCACAAAACCCCTATTTTTTATAATAAAGTTTTGTTAAGTGAGTTTTATAGGAATTTATATTCTATTTAATGGAATTTAGCATTACGAGAATGATTCTGGAAACACTATTTTCAACCCTACAATACGCTAAAAAACTAATGTTTTTATATGGTATCAACTCTACGTTATGCTAAAGAGTTTGTGTTTGGGTCATCATCCTTACGTTCAGAAAATTAACACACGTGTGGATTAGAAACCCTACGTTAAAGTCTGGATTTACTGTTTGCAACCCTATGTTTGGGAAAATTGAACATATGATTAATTAATGCTACGTTTGGAATTTTATACTGACAAGGATGAACATATGGATCACCATCCATATGTTACATATTTGAACCCTATGTTTGATATTTTTTCACTATGCAAAGGAACCATACACTATACAAAGGAACCCTATGCTACACAACTCAACCCTACGTTGTGTTTTCAATAACGAAGCTCTTCAAGCCGTGTTTTTAATCCGAGATTACTGAAATGGTCGAATCGGAAATGAAAACTGATTCAAGGATTGTTTTGATTGTTTCAAAGAACTGTGTTCATCAGAAAAAATCTCTCCTATTTCTAAGGGAAGTTATGATTCACCTAGTTAATTGAAATTTGAATTTCTGTGACCAATTAAGCTATTATTTTGGATCTGGAACACCGAAGAAAGTATTTTCAGTTCTATATATTCCTTCATAATATCTATTAAAATATATGTGTGATAAGTAATTCACATACAAGACTTCCTTATTGAAATTATTTTTACATTGCTACAACAAATGAACAACTCTATTAAAGGACTACGTTTTGGAGATATACATGTTCTATCTTATTCTACTGTAAGTTTGCGACTGCTCTATTTTGTTGCTTCTTTTAAATCGAAGATCTTTTTGCAATCGGATCACTTTAGACTGTTTCAATCTTGAAGATATTGTTCTCTGAAGAAGAAGATCCATATACTGTCAATTATGTGCTACAAGAATTGTGAAGTTTAATCTATTTCAAACAAATCAATCTCTTTTGATTCATTTGGAGTTTTCAACTGCTCGTACTCAGTTGTGGTGGTGTATCAGCTTATCGATCTAAGTTGTGGTTAATTGATTTTCTGATATAAAACCAAAATGATTTGTAATTAGTCTTGTGTAAAGGTGCCAGCTACCAGTACTCAGTTGTGGATTCTTGGCCTTATAATAAGAGGAACATTCTTGTGACATTTTCCAAGCTCACTGGGAGAGTGATTGGTAGAGTGGACTAGGGAATATTTGTGCCCCAAACCACTATAAAAAGATGTTTTCTTTCTTTTTTGTTTATCCACTACATATTTTCATATAAAAGAATAACACTACATATTCACATAAATTATAGTTGGTGTTAAAAGTCAGAATTGTTGAATATTTTGAAAAGACACAATTTACCCCCCTCTTTTGTATTACTTTCCTAAAACTTGGTATTAAAGGAATGCTTTTGGATAAATCTATAGCTAGCTAAAAAGTATAAGGTCTATACAAAGATGATAATGGTCGATCCTAGAGAAGGAATGTCTATGGTTCGTGATCCATATTTCAATGGTAAAAATTATGGGTGTTGAAAATAAAGGGTGATTATTTATCTTAAAAATCTTGGATTCAAAGTTTAATCAAAGATCATTACCCCATATAATATTCTTGAGAAACTGGAAACACGAGATGCTGCAATAAAAGCATAGTATGACATGAATTCAAAATCTATGAATATTATTATCCACGGTCTAGGACCAGATGAGTTCAATCGAGTTCTGCAATGTCCTATTGCTTTTAAAATGTGGAAAACTATTGTAGTTTCCTATAAAGGGGTAGATAATGTGAGACAAATGAGGTATGCTATAGAAAATCTAAAATTCAACACGTTTATGATGTTTGATGGAGAAATAATTACTCATATGAATGGAAGGCTTACAAAAATTATCAATAATATTACATCCTTAGGTGAACCTGTCAAAAAATATGATCAAGTTTTGAAAGTACTGAGAGTACTATCTTTTAAATGGAATGGTATATCAGCTGCTATTCAACAATCATCGCTTTTCAAAGATCTGACGATGAAAGAACTAATTGGGACATTGATGATGTATGAAGCTGAAATGAAAGATGAAGATGAAGATTATAGAATAATTGTAAAAAATGAGAACATTTCTTTAAAGGTAACATCTTAGAAACCAAGCAGAAAAATGAAACAAGAAGGTGGAATGGAGAAAAATTCCGATTTATCTGATTCTGAAATAGAACTAGCTCAGTTATCCAAAAAGTTTAGCAAGTTTCATAAGAAGAATAATGTATTCATAAAATCCTACAAGAAGTATGAGAGAGATTCAAAAGAATTCATATGCTATGAATTCAATAAATTAGGTCATATTAGACCTGATTGTCCTTATCTAAAAGATGAAAAGAGAAAGACAGATAATAGATATCAGAAAAATATTTATTATGAACATAAAGGCAGAATAGAAATGAAAGAAACATGGAATATTTCTCAAGACTCCAACAACTCATCTAAATCTGATTCAGAAAAAGAACAATCAAATTTGAAATCTAATATATGCTTCATGGATGAAAAGGAAAAGGTACAAACCTATTACTCATCTAATTCTGATTCTGATTCTACGAACTGCTCAAAAAGTAAATTAGCTTCCTATTTTTATATGTTAGAAAAAAAATACGATTCTCTATTAAAAAATCAAAAATATTTAAATAAAATTCACAATGTTGTTTTAGGTGAAAGAGATACCTTACTGAAACAACATCAAGAGTTAATTAAAAAATTTAACTCATTTACATCAAACTATCTAGAACATGAAAATAAGAACAAATATTTACAAGATGCATTATAAACTTATAAGTGTGTTTCTCTTTTTTTTACTAAAGGATAAAATATATTAAATTAAATCCTTGGAAATAATTTTATTAAAAGGGAAATATTTGGTATAGGAAGTAATTCTGATAAATCTAAACTGTACAAGAACTATTTTGTCCCCAATTCAAAAAATAAAACTTGTTACTTTTGTGGAATAAAAGGACATGTCACAAATAAATTTTATTTGAAAAATCATCAAATTAGTGGAATTAAAAGAGCCTTTATTTCAAAGAGTTTATCTGAATCTAATGATATAAGCTATGAAAAAACAAAGTAGATCTGGATTCCCAGATCTTTTCTAGCTAACACCGTTGGACCCAAGAAAATATGTGTACCGAAACAAATATTTGTTTAATTTCTTTTACAAAAAATTGGCCACAAGAACAGATTTTCTATATGGTACATGGAAAGTGGCTATTTGAGACATATGAGTAGATATCCATCAAATTTTCACACACTAACTCAAATGGATAGAGGTCTTGTCACTTTTGGTGACAATTCAAAAGGAAAAACTAATTGGAGTTGGAACTATTGGAGATCTAAAGACTCTCTCAATCAACAAAGTACTATATGTGTAAGGTTTAAAGCACAATATGATAAGTATTTCTCAACTTTGTCATGATGGATTTTATGTTGATTTTTCTAACAATTGTTGTTCTGTGTTTAAAGATAAGTTACTTGAATTTAGAGCACCTAGAAATGATAATTTTTATACTTTGGACTTAAATTCCTATGTAAACAAAAAGTGAATTGTTTAACTGTTAAGAAAAATGAATCATGGATTTGGAATAGAAGACTTGGACATTATAATATTTATGTTTTACATAAATTATCTAAGAAATAGTTAGTTTTTTATTTGCCTAGTCTTAAGTTTGACAATGACAGATTCTGTGATGCATGCCAAATTGGCAAGCAATACAAATCATCTTCCAAAACTATTAACAAAATTTCTACATCTAAACCTTTAGAACTTATTCATGTGGATTTATTTGGACCATCAAGGATGGAAAATTTGGCTAGTAAATTATATGTTTATTTTTTAGTAGATGATTATACTCGATTTACTAGGGTTTATTTTCTAAAACTCAAAAGTGAAGCTTTCACTGTTTTTGAAAGTTTTTGTAAAATTGTTCAAAATGAAAAAGGTTTTAAAATAATTTCATTGAGAAGTGAACATTGTGGAGAATTTGAGAATCAAGAATTCAATTCTTTTTGCTTAAATTTTGGTATTAAACATACATTATCTGCACCAAGAACACCTCAACAAAATGAGATTTTTGAAAGAAGAAATAGAACTATTAAAGAAATGACAAGGACTATGCTAAATGAATACAATATTACTATCTATTTTTGGGTATAAGCTGTAAGAAAAGCCTTATATATCATGAATAGAGTTTTAATTTGGCCTATTTTCAAAAAGACACCTTATGAACTTTGGAATAATAGAAAACCTAAAGTAAAATACTTTAAAGTTTTTAGATGCAAGGTGTATATCTTGAACACCAAGTATAATCATGGTATGTTTAATCCAAAAGTTGATAAAGGAATATTTTTGGGATATTCTACTACCTCTAAAGCTTATAGAGTGTTTAATAAAAAGTAAAGGATTTTTTAATAATTAGTTCATGTGAAGTTTGATGAAACTGACCCTTTCAATAAAGATAAAGATCAAACTGATCAGGTCACTGACTCTTTTTATAACATGAGACTTGAAACCCTTAAAAATGATTTTAATTTTAATATTAATAAAGTTCAGTCCAGTTCTGAAGAACATGAAACTGAAGATCCTAAAAATGTTCTGCCTAGATAGTCTAGAAACCTAAAGAACCATCCTTTAGAAACTGTTATAGGAGACCTATATACAGAAATTAGAACTAGAAGAAATGTAGGAAACCTAGTTGAATTCTCTACCTTTCTATCTCAATTAGAACCTAAGACTATTGAAGAAGACTTTGATGATGAGATTTGGATGTTAGTAATATAAGAAGAGCTAAACCAGTTTAAAAGAAATGAAGTTTGGGAAATAGTAGAAAGACCAACCAATTATCCAGTTATAGGAACTAAGTGGGTTTTTAGAAATAAATAGGATCACTACTACAAAATGAAGCTATATCCACGGACCTATAGCCACTGTTTTATAAGTCTATGGCTATAGCATGGTTATACCAATGGATGAAAATTCATACATGGATATATGTGAGATTTGGCCAATATTCTCTCAGGCTCCTCCTACGGAACCCTCCCCGACTCACTCCCCTCCCCCGACGCACTCCCCTCCCCAGACGACCACGCCTCCCCCTCCCCGGACGACAACGCCTCCCCCGACGCCGACGGACTCCCCTCCTCCCCCGACGCACTCCCCTCCTCCCGACGACCTCTCCTCCCCGGATGACCGCGCCTCCCTCGACGGACTCCCCTCCTCCGGACGACCCCGACGAACTCCCCTCCTCCCCCGACGGACTCCCCTCCCCCCCGACAGACTCCCCTCCTCCCGACGGACTCCCCTCCTCCGGACGACTGCAACTCCCCTGCTCCCGACGGAATCTCCTCCTCCGACGAACTCTCATCCTCCCGACGGCCTCCTCCGGATGACCTCATTGCCGGTATCTTTATCATTCCATTTTTTATCATTTCCAGTATCTTTATCTTTAACAATAGTTTTTTCAAAATCCGTATCAGTAGTAATTATATCCTTCTCAAGAATATTTCCACTCTTTTATGTAAGATATTTCTGCTGCTCGGGTCGATCCTCATGAATAAGGATACTAAATCATACCATTTTCGAATCTGAGGCATCCAGAAATTATATAGGTTATGTCAACATTTTAGAATTGTGTTCCATGGATTTTGGTTTGATTTCCATCCCTTAAATATCATATAAGGCATCGTGGTTTTGTATAGGGTAATACTGTAGATTAACATCAAGAACTAGGAACATTAGTGTAGGATATGCCTTCATCTTCCAATTATTTTCTACCATATATATCTATTTTTGAGGGAATACTATATTTCTAGCTGTTCAAGTGAAATTAATGGGTCTTATTCCCAAAAAGGAGGAAAATATGATAATATCATGGTGATATAACCATATGTAACATATGATTTTACAATTAATCTATGGTTGTTCCTAGAGATAGATGGTCTATCCATCATTGCACATCCGATAAGGATAGGAATCAAGCCTTATATAGTTTTTTATGGTAGAGCTGTTAGATTTATGAAACACCAGAGATGGTGAAAACCATGTGAATAATGGGTGCATGCATATAGTTTAGGTTCACAATGCCTTGATCAAGTCTTCTTGTTTGAGTTCATGGAGCTTAGTGAGAATGAAAATAGTTTATATTCTTGATGATTTGAGTATACATAGGATCTTTAAGGATGATAATGCAGTGAAAAATGCTTAAAACCCATGTGAACGGATACCAGGATGTCCTATAACAAATGAAGTGATCCTGAAGACGGTTGATCAATGTTTAATGTCATACCTCTTGGATGACAGAAAACAATTTACATTCATGATTCATGGGCTACTGAAATAGGTATATTTTGAAAAAAAAATCAATTCATGAATGAGGTTGAATTTGATTTGAATTGAGGGCAAGACATCCCACGCACCACACAAATACCTCAGAAAAAAATTCCATATCGTATAATGTTATAATGATCAGACCGAGATGAATGTAGATGATATTTTAAATTCATGATGCTTGGAATATGTGTAATTTGGTTTCACAGTAATATATGTGTCACAGAAGTGGTAAAACCTACTGTAAATGGACCCAAATAGTCTTATATACCATGTTCACACCTTGAGATGGACTACACACAAGTTAAAGTCATAATGTTGTGTGTGTAAATGGGACTAAGGGGATGTAGGGTTGAAATATATTTATCTAGACCTATAAATGAGAGGTATAGGAATTACAACGTATCCCATCACTACTACAAATATGATCTATAGCCACAGACCTATAGCCACGGTTTTATAGGTCCGTGGCTATATCTTTTATACTGCCACGGTTAATTATTTCATCCGTGGCTATATCCAGCAGCCCCATTTTTTTTTCCAAACCCATCGGGCTCCTTCTCCTCCCCCTCGCAATTCTTCCTCCTCACCGCGCCCTCCCCCTCCCCGACGCCTCCACGCCGACGCCTCCTCTGCGTCGCGCCCTCCTCGCCGCACCCTCCTCGTCGCGCCCTCCTACTCGCCGCGCCCTTCTCCCCGATGCCTCCTCGCCGCGCCCTCCTCCCCGACGCCTCCTCGCTGACGCCTCCTCCGCGCCGCGCCCTCCTCGCCGCGCCCTCCTCGCTGCGCCCTCCGCGCCGCGCCCTCCTCTCCATGGTGTCAGTGAGCATTACTCGGTCATGGAACTGAAGAATATGGATGAGGGTGGTCCCAAGAATCCCTCCGTTTTCTCATTTTCAACAAGCGGCCATGTATCGGAATAGGTTTAAGGGAGTGAGGCCACATTAATGAAGAGTTATAGAGAAGTGGGAGGTATTGTGATGGATAACCATTTTGATCTTTTGTCATATGATGAACTAGTCCATAATTTTGAACAATACCTGGTCAGAACCATTGTAGAGGAGCAGGTCCCTGAAAATTGGTCATGTGATGAATGTTCTTTCCACTTTTTAGGTGATTTAGAGGACGAGGTTCAGTATTAAATGTATCCATGTATGAGAAGAGTAAGATATGGAGGGTCAACTAGAAAGATAAAGGGGATTACTCATATTTTTCTCTACCAATGGGGACTAGGTCTATGAATATGTCAAAGGACAAATAGAAGGAATTTAACCCACCTCTCCAAGGTGGTCTTTTAGTAGTGGGATATTCCTGATAATCCTTTCAAAATTCTTGTGAAATCATAAGATGATGAACCAATTAAAGATACCCTTTCCTTTACTTTGAAAAATTATAAAATTGAGGATTTTTGTTTTGATAAGAGGTTGGAGGAGCTTGAATAAATCACTTCTAACTTAGAAACACTCCTAGGATCACCGTTTTTTCTTTAAAAAGAGCAAGATGACCAAATTAATAAAGTTTTTTATTTAATTGAACAAGCTTTTCTTTTATATTATTGTGATTTTTTTGTGTATGATTTTGATTTCTCTTCTCCCTATGTATGTTGTGTAGATTCAAGTGAACTTCATGATTTACTAGAGGTACATGAGAAGGTTATTAATACACCTGATGAGAAACTTTTGAAACTCAAAAAATATAATTGTAATTCAAATTTTGGGAGTGGTCGAAGAGCAAGAGGATATTTTGAAGTTTCGCACTAATGAAAAAGTGGATATTGATACATATGTGGTTTTTTATAATGAATTTATATAGGATATTGAATCGGATGAAAAATCACATCCAAGAATTGAATTTTTACTATTTATGCACATCACTCCTCAAGTTGAAGAAGAGGGAATATACCCCCTTTTCCCCCCTTTCCACTACTCCTAGGAAGTTATAATTTCAAAGTGGTGAAATTAAAAGTATATGAAAATGGGGTGTTAAAAAACTATTTGAGTTGATTACTATAGCTAGAAAGAAGATTTTATGCTAGTTCTTAAGTAAGAAGACACATCCTCCATCTAATTGGGGTTGAATCAATGATTTTTCAACTGTGAGCAATCTAAATATAGAACCCCCTGGGGGATAAACCCAAGATTATCTTGTTACTTTTTTTAGTTTTTTTATTTGACCTTCTTTAATACAGTTTTTTTGATTGAGGTCTTTTTTTGTAGGAAGTTAGGTGGGTCACTTCACATGGAAGCCCATTTTGAGTAACTTCTTTCACTCTAAGAAAATTTTTAGGTTGTTTCCTTCCACCCTTAAATTTTTAAGAGTTTAAATTCTTATTATATACTTCAAATTAAGTGTGAGGTAAGGGTACACAATTTTTTTCTAATCCTAAATTTTATAATTCTAAATCATTGTTTAAACATTAATTTTTATTGATTTTTATTAAAAAAAATTATGTTATTCACATAGAATAAGTGAATGTACGTTATAATTTCTATTTTTTAGTACTTTGGTGAGCATAATTTTACATCCTATTGAAGTATAGATTCAACGATTTTTATAGATCTAGAGAAGTTATACTTCATAGTAACTTTGAACCAATCTACCTTAGTTTTTACTCTAGTTTTGTTCTATTTTGAACTTTAAATTTTATAAATTAATGTATATGTTTACACTTATAGGAGATGAAATTTTGGAAACCAAAGGTATTTATTCAACAAGAAAAGAAGGGAATTTTTTTCCAATGATCTCAAATGAATAGAGCATCTACACCATGGGAGTAATAGTTTAAATTCTGTGATTTTTCTACTTAAAATTGAAAATTCACTTCTTTTTTTTAGTTGAAATAAATGGTTGGAAGTTTCCTTTTAATAAATTTTGTATGCTGAAATCATCTTGTTAAATCTGTTGGCTATTGCTTCCTTTTTTACTACCTTTTTGTATTGAAATTCTGGTGTGTATTCTTATTTTAATGTTTTTCTAAAAATCATTTTTGAACTTCAACTGTTAACATGCATCTACATTAAAATCCATGAATATGTGTTGAAGTTGTTAATATAGTAACTAGTGGGTATCATTCATGAATTTTGTGTGATTGTTTGAACTCTATGTTCTTCATTTCTTTTGTTTTTAATATATTAGTTATATGCTTTGTTTGTAATTAGATAAAAAAAATCTTTATTGTTACAAATTGATGCATATATCTAATTAATCATTTCTACCATAGGACGAGGTGGTTGGTGTTGGTTCAAATGCGAGCACATTGGCATGCAACCGACAAGCAAGGGGGAACATCTATTCTTGGTAATGGGCATCTATGTGAACTTCACTTCTCAGTTATTGGTTTTGATTAGAGTGATATTAACATATTATTTTTTTCCCATGTAGTTTTACAAACATAAAATAAAAATTTAATCATAGTTTTATGGTTCCAATTCTAAAATCTTTTTTATGAGCTGAATTCTACGGTACTCAATTGTTGTGCTCGATATGATTGTATCACCTTCTTTCTTCCATAAACCTTTTACAGTTTGATGAAGATAGGGTGAAACTGGTGATGAAATTTTTGAAGCTCTAATTTCTAATAGTTGAACTTTTCAAAACAAAACATTTTCCTCTCAAGTAAGCTTTGATTTGTGGTTCTTGCATCTACTATTTTTGCAGGATACATGTTTGTATTCAGGAACATAAACACAAATATATTTCTTATCAATTATTTATTCTCTAAATAATTACTTCTGATTTATTTTGATCTTTTTTTCTTTATTTCTTGTTGGTAAAATATAGGCTTAGGGTGAAAAAGAAATATGCACCCAAAGTACTCTTAAGGAACCATTTTTTATGATGGTAACATTTTGGTAAGTTCATTTATTTATTTTTACCATACTACATCATGTATGTTGAGAGGGGTCTTTGATTTGTGGTTCTTGCATCATATATTTTGGTCTTTTGTTATATTTGTTGAAAATAGTCATTTTATGTCTTGAAGTGTTTTTGATACTATCTTCGGGATGTATTGAAGTATGATAGGGGTATGGGTGGAGGGGGCAGGGTGGAGGGGTGCAGGGGGGGCAGGGTGGAGGGGGGTAGGGGGCAGGGGGGCCGGGGGCAGGGGGCAGGGGCAGGGGGGAGGGTGGAGGGGGGCAGGGGGCAGGGAGGGTGCAGGGGGTGTTGTGCAGGCTAAGGGGCTGGGTGGAGGGGGGCAGTGGGTAGGGTGCGGGATGGAGGGGGGCAGGGGGGCAAGGGGCAGGGGGGCAGGGGGCAGGGGGTAGTTTCTTCATACCATTACTCCAATTATTTTTCTTGTTCTTTAATTTTGGGTCACTACCCATGCCTTTATCATACATGTATTTATCTTTTGGATATTGATATTCATTTACCATATTGGAGGTGATGATAACCTTCTAACTGATTGAAATTTCCTCATCATCATCATACCATAATACACGACTTAAGTGTGTAAATTTATCCATATACTATCTAGGATGAGATTGTGACTCTATAAAGTCCTTATTCTTATTAATCATTGCAGCAGGTACTTTTGTGAAACCCCATACTGATCATTATGTTTAGTAGGTAAGGGATTCTGCTGCAACTTATTTTGATGATCCTTGGGTGTACTCATATTCAGCGAACCTGGTGAGGTTTCCTTCCTGGATTTTTCCTAGATAGCTATGTATGAAACATGCATGAGGGGTCCCTCAGAATGTGTCATCATCAATTAATGATAGGTAGGAACCTGCAAGAATTTTTTCCCATTTTTCACCACTTGAGAACCATGAGATGCAATCAGGTTAGGTAAAGCATCCTAAAAGCAACACCTCTATGTAGGCATGCCATCAAATGTTGCCTCATTTGAAGTACTCTCTTCAAGACCAGCTACATTTGTATAGAGGTCCACATTGACTTTCTTCCTATTTTTCCCATTCGTGAGTATTTACATTAGGATTTTCTACAAATTTGAAAATACCTACAGTCCCTTGGATCTGTACAAAACATCAGGGAAAGGTGCCCCCAAAATACATGCCCCTCGAACTGGATGTTCTATCCAATGTTTATCTCTCTATCAGGAAGGGGTACATTGTCCTCATTCAAGGATTTTCCCGGGGGTGGGCCCTCTAGAGTAAATACAACACACTGAGAATAATCCATGTTTTTTTCATTAGAAGGACCATCCTAAGGTGATGTTGAAGTGATTAAGTCTGTAGTTTTCCCAGTATCCTTCTACACTGATATAACCCCTATCTTATCCACATTATAAGGGACAGTAGTGTATTTTCTCTCCAAGTCATAGATTGGAATATTCATCTTACCATTCCAACTTTCATAGTTAGAGACATCATTCCCCTTCATATTGTAAAAATAACACTCCTTGTCCCTATTACATTCTGGTGAATGATGGAAAAAACATATAATTCATGTAGAATTGTGGTTTCCTTTCGTATTGGATCAGAAAGTCTATACATTCATCTAGTTAGTTAAGACTAATTCTTATAGAATCATTATATACATGTCCACATTCACATGGGTTATCACATAGTGTCCAAACCTTGGGTTATCGGTATGTATATCCAACCAAATTGAGTTCCCCACGACTGAGAAAATTTCCGAAAAATTGTGTGAGTACCAATAGAGCTATCCAGGCAGGGGGAGGGGTGTCCGGAAGGGGGAGGGGTGTTCGGCAGGGGGGAGGGGTGTCCGGAAGGGGGGATGGGCTGTCCAGGCAGGGGGAGGGATGTCCCGCAGGGGGAGGGGTGTCCAGCAGGGGGGAGGGGTGTCCAGGCAGGGGGAGGGGCTATCCAGTAGGGGGGAGGGCTGTCCAACAGGGGGGAGGGCTGTCCGGCAGGGGGGGAGGGGTGTCCGGCAGGGGGGAGGGGTGTCTGATAGGGGGGATGGGCTGTCCAGGCAGGGGTAGGGGTGTCCAACAGGGGGAGGGGTGTCCAGCAGGGGGAGGGGTGTCCATCTGGGGGGAGGGGTGTCTAGGCAGGGGGAGGGGCTGTCCAACAGGGGGAGGGGTGTCCAGGCAGGGGGAGGGGCTGTCCAGTAGGGGGGAGGGCTATCCAGTAGGGGGGAGGGGTGTCCAACAGGGGGGGAGGGGTGTCCGGCAGGGGGGAGGGGTGTCCGGTAGGGGGGCGGGCTGTCCAGCATGGGGGCGGGGCTGTCCAGCAGGGTGGGGAGGGTTGTCCAGCAGGGGGGAGGGCTGTCCAGCAAGGGGGAGGGATGTCCAGCAGGGGGGAGGGCTGTCCAGTAGGGGGGAGGGGTGTCCAGCAGGGGGGGGTGTCCAGGCAGGGGGCGGGGCTATCCAGCAGGGGGCGGGCTGTCCGGCAGGGGGGCGGGCTGTCAGGCAGGGGGGCGGGCTATCCGGCAGGGGGGGTGTCCGACAGGGGGGAGGGGTGTTCAGCAGGGGGGAGGGGGTGTCCAGCAGGGGGAGGGGTTGTCCGGAAGGGGGAGGGCTGTCCATCAGGGGGGAGGGTTATCCAGCAGGGGGGAGGGTTTTCCAGCAAGGGGGGAGGGCTGTCCAGCAGGGGGAGGGGTGTCCAGCAGGGGGGAGGAGTGTCCAGCAGGGGGGAGGGCTGTCCAGCAGGGGGAGGGGCTGTCCAGGCAGGGGGAGGGGCTGTCCAGGCAGGGGGCGGGGCTGTCCAGCAGGGGGGAGGGGCTGTCCCGCAGGGGGGGGGATGTCCAGGCAGGGGGCGGGGCTGTCCAGCAGGGGGGAGGGGCTGTCCCGCAGGGGGGGAGGGGTGTCCAGCAGGGGGGAGGGTTGTCCAGCAGGGGGGAGGGGTGTCCAGCAGGGGGGAGGGGTGTCCAGGCAGGGGGAGGGGCAGTCCAGTAGGGGGGGAGGGGCTGTCCTTGAGGAATTTCTAGCTGAGAAGGAGCATGAATAGGTGTAACAGCAGGTAGAGTAAAATGTGGCAGCCCTATTAGTATATGTCATGTGTAACCTATAGGGTGAGGTCTGTAATGATGGTCCTAGACATGTTCTGGTTGTGTAAAAAATGTTTGGAACAATCTATTTTCTATTTATTGATTCATGTATGTTGGTTGTTGGTACCCCAGGTGACCTCTTTTTAACCTTCTTTGTATTTTTTTCTAACATAGTGTTTGGTATTAATATTTTTCCCTTTCAGAGCATCTTTCAACGAAGTATTAATAGAGGATGGCTTGCAGAATTTCTGTACAATTCTGCACTTATCAGTGGCATGGGGGGGTGTCCAGCAGGGGGAGGGGTGTCCGGCAGGGGGGGTGTCTAGCAGGGGGGAGGGGTGTCCATGGGGTGCAGGGGTTGTCCAGTGGGGCTGTCCAGTTGGGGCATGGGGTCTGTCCAGTGGGGTGCAGGGGGCAGGGGGTATTCCTCTAGGTATTCCTACACATTTCTAGATCTCCAAACCTCACCGAATTAGGTATATCAGGGGTCATCCAATCCTCTAGTCATCACAGATTAGAATTCATTTCTTTAAATATTCTGAGAAAACATCCTCTCATGTCATCCATATCATCCTATTGAAACTAAGTGGAAGATGTTGCCCCGCGGATGTCGCTGGACCGGGCCAACACGTTGTGGTCACGCTGCGGTCATGCCGTGGTCACGCTGCGGTCATGCCGCGGTCACGCCGCGGTCACGCCGCGGTCACCCCGCGGTCACGCCGCGGTCACGCCGCGGTCACGCCGCAGTCACGCCGTGATTTGGCCCTGCTCCAGGACGACACCCTGTGGCGGTTACTCCTCCAGGACGACACCCTGCAGTGGTTATGCCGCGGTCACGCCGCGGTCACGCCGTGATTTGGCCCTGCTCCAGGACGACACCCTGTGGCGTTCACGCCGTGGTCACACCGCGGTCACGCCGCGGTCACGCCGCGGTCACGCCGCGGTCACGCCGCGGTCACGCCGTGATTTGGCCCTGCTCCAGGACGACACCCTGCGGCGGTTACTCCTCCAGGACGACACCCTGCGGCGGTCACGCTGCGGTCACGCCGCGGTCACGCCGCGGTCACGCCGCGGTCACGCCGCGGTCACGCCGCGGTCACGCCGTGATTTGGCCCTACTCCAGGACGACACCCTGCGGCGGTTACTCCTCTAGGACGACACCCTGAGGCGGTCACACTGCGGTCACGTCGCGGTCACGCCGCGGTCACGCCGCGGTCACGCCGTGATTTGGTCCTACTCCAGGACGACACCCTGCGGCGGTTACTCCTCTAGGACGACACCCTGCGGCGGTTACTCCTCTAGGACGACACCCTGCGGCGATCACGCCGCGGTCACACCGTGATTTGGCCCTACTCCAGGACGACACCCTGCGGTGGTTACTCCTCCTTAGAGAAACATTGAATGGTTAGCTCTATAATTTTTCGTATTTCCTCATTCCTAAACTATATCTCCTCTCAGCGCTGCCTCTCATCCATCTTTCCACAAAACATGCATAGAAGGTGGTACAAAGGCTCAATTCAACTGAAAACATTAGTTTGGAATTGTCTGACATATTTTATTGTACATGTATCACATAATATTTGTTCGATAATTCTTCTTTTTACTCATCCTCTTCACATGTTGTCCGAACCAGATCATCCTCATCCTCTGCACATGTCGTCTGAACTGGATCAGCCTATTGTGATGGAAATTCAATGTCTGCTTTTTGCTGTTTTAGATGAAATTCCTTCCATAATTCCCTCATCTCATGTAGCACTCATTGGAGGAGGATGATCACTGCCAAGTTGAGTTTTAAAGGCTGCACACAATTTGTTTGATGCAATTCCAAAGAGGCTGTTCTATTCTGAGGGCCTATTTCATGCTGGAGTTCCCACATTTCCCCAACAAGCTGGAAAAGGGAGGTCTGTTTGGGCCTATGCAAACAGGGCTTGTTTGTTATGGACAAAGATGCAACTGGAGACCTGGTTTGCTTGAAGAGTTTCCATGAAGGGTCTTCACTGTAGAGGAGACTAGCTCTGGTCTGTATTTGGTAGTTGCTTCCATGATGGTTCCCAAAACCATTTGACTGAATTTCACACCAAACCAAGCCCTGATAGTGACTATTTTTTGATGCACTATAAAAATCCCATGGCCAACCCACCAAAATCAAACCAGCTATTCCAGGGCCATTTCCACTCTCACTAAAAAATCCAAACTCAAGCCCTACTACAATTCCAAGCTCCCACTTGAATTTAGCCACTATGAACTCCTTCCCAGTCCCCCACCATTTTTCAATCCACCTAGGCAACCCATACACAACTTGACCACCAATCAGGCCTACCCACCTCTCAACTTCTAAGCCACCAACCCCACATTTTCCACCAGGCATCCCACTTTAAAACCATTCCAAACCTCACCCAATTCTAACCAATTAAACCATACCCCTTGACATTTGAATCCCTCATCTAAATTCCTGTTCCAACTCACTTATTTTAGACCCAATCAGCCCACTTCAGAAAAACAAGAGCAGCCTACTTAAAATCCAGTTCAACTTAGTTTCCTTCATGCTTGCCCCCATGAGTCCATAGACTCACCTCAACCAAATTATTAACCACCTAGACACCTGGAAGCCACAAGAGGAGAGAGAAGGTTTATATATATTTTTTGTAATATTTTATTCCATTGGAAGAGAATTTGTTGGATGCTGCCACTTGTAATGAGGTACTTAATTTCCTCTCCCTCTTTCTTCCATTAAATATTAGACAGGTCCTATGTAAAAAAATCACTCTCCACCTCCGGGGAAGGAACTCTCAGCTACCGTTCTTCTGTTCTTCTTCCTGCTGATGAATAAAATTCCCCAAGTATATTGGGAAAATTTTATTCATTTTTCTTCATTTACCTCTTCTTACTTACTGCTGATTTCAGCAGCCGGATTCGGTCTTTTAGCAATAGCCCATGACATCCATCCGTTGTCTAGGGGGTCCAGTGGGGGGGTCCAGTGGGGGGGGGGGGGTTGTCCTGGGGTGTCTAGGGTCTGGGGGGGGCTGTCCTGGGGGGTCTGTCCATGGGGTGTCTAGGGGGTCCAGTGGGGGGGGGGTCTGTCCTGGGGTGTTCAGGGTCTGGGGGGGGTCTGTCCTGGGGGGTCTGGGTTTGGGGGGGTAGGTTCTGGGGGCTGTCCATGGTCTGGGGGGTTGTCCAGGTTCTGGGGGGGTCTGTCCTGGGGTGTCCAGGGTCTGGGGGGGCAGGACTGGCAGGGGTGTCCAGGGTCTGGGGGGGTCTGTCCTGGGGTGGGGTCTGTCCTGGGGTGTCTAGGGTCAGGGGGCAGGGGGCAGGGGGCAGGGGCAGGGGTGTTCAGCAGGGGGAGGGGTGTCTAGCAGGGGGAGGGGTTGTACAGGCAGGGGGGAGGGGTGTCCATCATGGGGGAGGGGTGTCCATCATGGGGGAGGGGTGTCCAGGGGGGTGGTCCAGGGGTGTCCAGGGGTGGTGGTCCAGGGGGAGGGGTGTCCAGCAGTGGTGTCTATTGCTGGTATTCTTTTTTGGACTTCAACATATTATGCAGTGGGGGGGAGGGGGACCTGGGTGCAAGGGGTAGTGAGGGGGCTGGGTGTAGGGGGGTGGGGGCTGGATATAGGGCTGGGTGCAGGGGGGATGGGGGGGGGGGCTGGGGGCCTGGGTGCAGGGGGCAGTGGGGGTGCAGTGGGGGGGAGGGGGACCTAGGTGCAAGGGGTAGTGAGGGGGCTGGGTGTAGGGGGTGGGGGCTGGATATAGGACTGGGTGCAGGGGAGATGGGGGGGGATGGGGGGGGGGGGGCTGGGGGCCTGGGTGTAGGGGGGCAGTGGGGGTGCGGGTGGGGGTGGATAGTGGGGGTGCAGTGGGGGGGAGGGGGACCTGGGTGCAAGGGGTAGTGAGGGGGCTGGGTGTAGGGGGTGGGGGCTGGATATAGGGCTGGGTGTAGGGGGATGGGGGGGGGCTGGGTGCAGGTGGTACTGGGGGTGCAGGGGGGTCAAGGGGGGTGTCCAGGGGTGTCAAGGGGGGGTTCTAAGGGGTTCTATCCAGAGGGGAGAGTGGTGGTGTGTAAAGGGGTGGGGGATGTGCTAGGGGGGTCTGTCCAAGGGGGAAGGGAGGATCTATAAGGGGTCTGTCCAGTGAGGGGGTGTGCAGGTGGGGGGGCAGGTTCTGGGGGGGTCTGTGTTTGGGGGGTAGGTTCTGGGGGGGTGTCCATGGTCTGGGGATGTGTCCAGGTTCTGGGGGGGGCAGGTTCTGGGGGGGCAGGGTCTGGGAGGGGCAGACTGGCAGGGGTGTCTAGGGTCTGGGGGGTCTGTCCTGGGGTGGGTTCCAGGGGGGTGTCCAGGGGGTGTCCCAGGGTTTAGGGGGTGTCCAAGGGGTGTGTGCAGGTGGGGGGGTGTCCCGGGGTTTAGACTAACTTACTTACATATCATTCTTAAATTTTAGTTCTATATCATGTAGTATAATTATGAGTTCATATTTCCTCATGAACTGAATATTTAGAAGTTAAAAACAATCTGTATATTTTAGTTGGATTACTATAAAAATAAAGATTTATTGTAATCATGAATTGAGCATAAGAAAAATTTATGAATTAAACTACTTTTACAGTTAATTTAGTAGGTTTCATTTGTATTGAAAACATGCTAACTGAATTAAATTTTTTGGGGGGCAGGGAGGGGGTGTGCAGGTGGGGGGGTAGGGGGTGTGCTGGGGCAGGGGGGCTGTTGCGGGGGGGGGGGGGTCTGCAAGGTAGTTGGGAGGAGGGCAGGGGGGGGTTTGCAGGAGGTGTCTAGGGGGGTGTCTGGGGGTGTCCAGGGTGTGTCCAGGAGGTGTCCAAGGGGTGTCCAGGGTCTGTCCAGGGTGTGTCCAGGGGTGTCCCGGGTGTGTCCAGGGGGTGTCCAAGGGGTGTCCAGGGGGTGTCCAGGGGGTGTCTAGGGGGGTGTCCAGGGGCGTGTCCAGGGGGTGTCCAGGGGGTGTCCAGGGGGGTGTCCAGGGGGTATTTTTTTATGGATTTGGACACCCTATAGCCACGGTTCTAAACCGTGGCTATTGGTTTATTGCCACAGTTTTTAACCGTGGCTATAGACATAATGCCACGGTTTTAAACCGTGGCAATATATTCTGTCCGGCCTTTAATATAGCCACGGTTTCAACCGTGGCTATAGGTATACAGCCACGGTTTGAACTGTGGCTATAGATTTAAAGCCACGGTTTGGAACCGTGGATATAGGTCTAGGCCTATAGCCACGCCAAACTTAGCCACGGTTCGAGGAACCGTGGCTATTACCTATAGCCACGGTTCGAGGAACTGTGGCTATTACCTATAGCCACGGTTTGAGGGCCTATAGCCACAGTTTAGAACCGTGGCTATAGCCCAAATTTCTAGTAGTGGATGATCAAAGGATCATCACTAGGAATAAATCCATATTATTAGCTAAAGGATATAATTAGGAATAAGGTATAGATTATGATGAGACATTTTCCCCTGTATCTATATTATAATAAATTATAATCTTTTTAGCATATGCATCTCATATGGATTTTAAATTATATCACAGGGATATTAAATCCACCTTTTAAAATGGTTATTTAATGGAGGAATTTTATGTTGAACAACCCCTGGTTTGAAATCCTCAAAAACCAAATTCTATTTTTAAACTTACTAAATCTCTCTATGGACTTAAACAAACACCTAGAGTTTGGTACGAAAGATTAAGTTCTTTTATTTTGAAAAATGGTTTTACTGTTGGTTTAGTAGATCCAACACTTTTTAAGAAAACCATTCGTTCTAATATTTTATTAGTTCAAATTTATGTATATGATGTTATTTTTGGTTCAACCAATAAAAATCTTTATCATGATTTTTAAAATCTAATGCAAAAAGAATTTGAAATTAGTATGATGGGAGTCCTAAATTTCTTTTTAGGATTAAGATTTACCAAAAAGATTTTGGAAATTTTTTAAATCAAAGCAAATACATTATTGATTTATTGAAAAAGTTTGGACTTGAGAACAAAAAGACATATACAACTCCTACGTGTATCAATATAAAACTTGATTTGGATGAAGCTAGAAAACTAGTTAACAATAAGTTATATAGAGGTATGATTGGCAGTTTGTTATATATTACTGCTAGTAGACCAGGCATCATGTTTTATGTATGTATTTGTGCTAGATTTCAATCAAATCCAAAAGAATCCCATTATACTATTGTCAAAATAATTTTTAGATATTTAAATGGAACTGTTTTTCAATCTCTTCTTTACCCCAAAACTTATGATTTTAATTTAATTTCATATTCAGATACTGACTTTGGAGGTTGTAGATTAGATAGAAAACGTACCTCAGGAACTTGTCACTTTTTAGAAAAATCTTTCGTTTCATGGTCTAATAAGAAGCAACACTCAGTTGCCCTATCAACCACCGAGGCAGAATATACGTCTATTGGAAGTTGTTGTGCACAAGTTTTGTGGATGAAAAACACTCTATTGGATTTTGGACTGAACTTCAATAGTATTCCTATTTTATGTGATAACACTAGCACTATTAATATTTCTAAAAATCCTATAAGTCATTCTAGGACTAAGCACATTAATATAAGGCATCATTTTATAAGAGATCATATCCTTAAAAAGGATATATCTTTAGAAATTGTTAATACTGAATATAAATTAGCTGATATTTTTACTAAACCACTTCCCAGTGCTAGTTTTGATTTATTAAGGGAGAGTTAGGATTATTTTAGTTTAAGTGATTATTTATTAATTAATTTTTAGCTCTCTGTTTTTATATTAGTAAGACTTATTTAATCTATTTGAATTTTTTTATTCGATTTTATTTTAATTTGTTTTGAAAATAATTTTATTTAAATTTTATTTTATTTGGATTTTAAAATTTAATAATAATAATAATAATAATGAGTACATCCTTGATTATCCTGAGAAACTGTTTTCCTTCTCCTGCTCACCTCTCCTCTCCTACACGACTTACAGAACACCTCTCTCTTTCGATTCTCATCTACCGAAAACCCTAAACCTTCAAACCATACTATTTAGAAACCTTTAGAAATGGAAAATTTGTGAAGATCCATTGATGTGGATTTGGATAACAGTATGTATGCTATAGGGAAATCTCGCAAAGTCTTACAAGGAAAGTTAATAGATTTTGGATATTTAGATTCTACGAATCTGTCTATGAAAGAAGCTATGCAATTTCAAGGCCTGATTTACACCTTTAGAGAAGATAATATGCCAATGGTTTATGAAATAAAAGTTAAATAATTTTGTAAGAATTATTCATTTAGTTTCAGTTTTGATCAAGATTCTATTATTTATAAAATTAATAATAAGGAGTTTTCATTATCTTCTGTTGAAATGGTTGAAATGTTGAGATGTCCCCATGAGGGGGAGTTTTAGTTTAATTTAAGGAACATTGGAAATTGAATACATACGTCTGAGGACATTATTTTTTCTCTATTTGGAAAAAGGGATGTCAAGAAGGTGCTTATGAAAGAACTTTCTCATGACCGATGAGTTATGATGAAGTTTATTCAATCAGGGATTTTTCCCAGAAACACTGAGATTGAGAAGTTTCCCTATCCAAACATGAAAATCATGTAACTATTTTTGAATAATGTTAAGTTTAATTTATCTCGGTTTATGATTCATTATCTAAATCACTACTACCATCTGGATGCCAAGATGGGGTATTATCCTTATGGTAGGATTCTTTCTTTCTTTCTGCGAAGAAAAGGGAAGATTTTGAATATATTTTTTGGAAGATCTTGTCACTATAGTAATATGTTTAATGTTGGGATATTTAAGAAGATTAGCTTTGTATAGAGTAACTCATAAAATAGTTTGTTTCCAGTTGGTTCTGAGCAACAACATAGGTTGTCAGTAGCTGCTCAGGGGAAGCAAAGGGTTATCCCTTCAGTAGGCTCTGTGAGACAAAGGCTTGAAGATGAAAACGAGTCAAGGCTAGAAGGATCTCTTGTTCAAAGAAGAAGAAGAGTATATGTTAATGTTCTAGAAGTTGTTTTTGAGGCTGTAGTTGGAAATGTGTACGTTATTCCACCTGGTGAACAACGAGAAGTTTCTAGTCATGAGAACCCAGTAAATGAGAAAGTTGAGCAGGAGGCTCAAAGTCAAGAGATCCCTGATCCTAGAACTCAAATTTTTCATGATTCTAGTGTTTTGGGAGGACCAAATTTGGGAAACAGACTAGAGGGAGCTGGTGAGACAAGCCTATCTATCATTGAAGTTGATTAGGTAGGATAAAATTCTCTAGAATCTTATGATTTTGAATTCAATGCCCAAGTTATAAAGATACAATTATTGGAGGCCCAATTCTTTTTAAGAGAACATTTGGAAATTGATATTAAATTTTTTGAAGAATGCAAGCTTGTTTTAGTACCAAGATCAGAGTTTGAAGCTTAAAGCTTCATTTGAGGGAATTCAAAGAAAATATCATTTCAGTTGGAGATCTTAAGGAGCTTATGGCCAAGATGTCAAGAGAATTTTGTGCATTAAAGGCTGAATTTATTAAGAAGACACAGTTTGATGAATTCAAGTTAATTATTAGAAGAGATTTTTAGTCTCTCAAGGAGAGAAATAGAGCTTCTACCTCTTCTCACAAACACCACCATAAATGATTAGAAATCTTGAGGTAATAAATTCTATTTTAACTGAATTTAATGATAGGTTACAAACTATTCAGTGTGATAGCATTCCTTTGAATGTGTTGTTGGATAATTAGAGGCATTTGATAAGTTAGATTTCTTTAAATGAATCCTGGCTAGGACCAATGATTAATCAAGCTAAGGACAAGATTACCTCTTTCATCCAATCTAAAGAAGCTGTGAATGTTTTTGTAAAGATCAAGTTGGTTGAGAGCTTGAAGGTTGGAAATGAATCTAAGAATCTACTTTAGTATTGGACAGAAGTGTTCAACAACCATTTCCAGAGCCTTTTGTTGAAGTTGATTGATCATAGCAGTGCAGTTCAAGCAATTCATCATCCAAAAGAACCCTCTTTCCTTGCTGAAACTGAACTCTAAATCATTCATTTTAATACTCTAGTTAAATGTGGATTTTACTTTAAAACATTTGAATGTCTATTTAAATTACTTTAGTTTATTCATATTTTGATTTATTTAGGTTCAATACTTAATTTCCAATCTTAGATTTCATTTTATAATGACAGAATACATAACTATTCATTTATAGTTTTGTGCTATATTAAACTAAGGTTTATTTCATTTATTCTTTCAAACTATCTTTTTGAAATCACAAAAGGGGGAGAAGATTCAAGTTTATGGAAACTATCTCTGAAGGATATGGGGAGAATATTTGCAAACCACAACATTTCATTTATTTGAAAAAATTTATTTATCGAAATAATTTTGTGAAATCAAAATTTTGAGAAAATTTCTATATCTACTTTTTTGTTTTACAAATCCTATATTTTATTTAATTATTAAGGATTATGTTATGGGTTTTGTGATCATAAAATGGGGGAGATTGTTGGGCATGTATTTTATAAAAAATAATCTATAATTTATGATGATTTTTATGTTCAAAAACCCCCTATTTGTTTTCTAATAAAGTTTTGTTAAGTGAGTTTTATAGGAATTTATATTCTATTTTAAAGGAATTTATCATTACATGAATGATTCTAGAAATACTATTTTCAACCCTATGTTATGCTGAAAAACTAACATTTGCATATAGTATCAACCATGTGTTACGCTAAAGGCTTTGTGTTTGGATCATCATCCTTACGTTCGAAAAATTGACACGGGTATGGATCAGTAACCCTACATTGGAGTCTGGATTTACTATTTGCAATCCTATGTTTGGGAAAATTGAATGTGTAGTTAATTAATGATACATTTGGGATTTTATGCTGACAAAGATGAACGTATGGATCATCATCCATATGTTGCATAGTTGAACCCTACGTTTGATATTTTGTCGCTACGTAAAGGAACCCTACGTTACGCAAAGGAACCCTACGCTACACAAAAGAAACTCACACTACGCAAAGGAACCATACACTACGCAACTCAACCCTATTTTGTGTTCTCAACAGAGAAGTTCTTAAATCCGTATTTTCAATCCAAGATTACTAAAATGGACGAATCAAAAATGAAGAATGATTCAAGGATCATTTTGATTGTTTCAAAGAATCGTGTTCATCGGAGAAAATTTCTTCTATTTATAAGGGAAGTTATGACTCTCATAGTTAATTGAAATTTGAATTTCCACGATCAATTAGGCTATTCTTTTGGATCTGGAACACCAAAGAAAGTATTTTTTGTTTTATATATTCCTTTAGAATATATCTTCAAATATATGTGTGATAAGTGATTCGCATACAAGACTGCCTTATTGAAATTCTTTTTACAGTGATACAGCAAAAGAAAAACTCTATTAAAGGACTAAATTTTGGAGATATACATGTTCTATATTGTTCTACTGTAAGTTTGTGACTGCTCTATTTTTTTACTGCTTTTAAATTGAAGATATTTTTTCAATCGGATTGCTTCATACTATTTCAATCTTGAATATATTGTTCTCTGAAGAAGAAGATCCATATATTGTCAATTGTGTGTTGCAACAATTGTAAAGTTTAATCTGTTTCGAACAAATCAATCTCTTTTAATTCATTTGGAGTTTTTAACTATTCGTACTCAATTGTGGTGGAGTATCATCTTCTTGATCTAATCTGTAGTTAATTTTTTTCTCTGTTATAGAACCATAAGGCTTTGTAATTAGTTTTGTGTAAAGTTGTAAACTGCCTGTACTCAATTGTGGATTCTTGGTCTTACGATAAGAGGACTATTCTAGTGGAATTTACCAAATCGCTGAGAGAGTGACTGGTAGAGTGGACTAGGGGATCCTTGTGCCCCGAACCACTATAAATAAATATGTTCTTTCTCTATGTTTATCCGCTGCATATTTTCATAAAAAATAATAACACTTCATATTCGCATAAATTATAGTGGGTGTTAAAAGATAGAATTGTTGAAGATTTTGGAAAGACACATATCACCCCCCCTCTTGTGTATTACTTTGTATATTCTGACCTAATAGTCCTGAGGGAGTATTTTTTTGGAAGGGGATACTTTCGATGTTCTTCAGCATGAGATTTTTTTTTCTAAAATTTTGATTGGTACTTTACAAAGGTTGGAATATGTTCAGTTTTTTATGACATGGTTATTGATTTACTAAAGTTGGCAGTCACACTGAGGATTGCTACAGGAGATCGACAATGGGAACAGTGGAACAGATGGACTCCTGCATTTCTTGAAGGTCGGTACAACCGGATGACTGGATAGTGCTCTCTAAAAATTAGAGGGCAGGTCCACCTTTATTGATGGATGAATGGATGTAAAAATGCATGTGATTAATTAATTTAGTAATTCAAGTGACTCATTAAGTCACTAAGTTGTAATCTTTTTTCAGAGGAATGAAATGTTGTAATGTTTCTCCCATGGGTGTAGTAATTTTAGTTTGAACGACGCAAAAGCAAAGTGTTCTTTCTTTATTAATTTTTCTTTCATTGTATGAATATGTTGTTTTTTGTTAGAGTGAATAGGGATGAAGTTTTTTTTACTTAGTGTGGTTATTTGGGTGAACATTGTTCCTTCCAAGTTCTAGAATATTAAGTTTTAGAGAGTTCCTTCCAGAATCGGTTTCCACCAGAGTTATTTTAGATAGAATAATTATGGTGGTTTATTGGAAGGACAAACATCACCGAACATTGCTTTGATACCATTAATGGAATTCATGGGACATCACAATGTCCATTTTTAGTAGAAGTAAACACAAAACTCATGCTAGGATTTATTGGGAGAGGAATAAATAGGTTAAATAAGGAAAAAACATAAAATGAACGCAGCTCACTATCCAAGCTGTCAATATTCTTTGGCAGTGAGTTTTATTGAGTTCCATTAGCAACAAAAAAAGGTTCTCCCCTTTGACGGTATCCAACAACCACTAGAATCACTGAATGATTCAGTAGGACCTAAATTCTCAAAATAGTGTCGTGTCACTTCTTCCTTAAAGGTAAATAGAGAACCAAGAAATCGTGTGAGATTCAACGGAGAGAATGAACTCTTTTGTAACAAAATAAGATCCTTGAATTCCCTGTAAATAGGGCATTATCATTAAATAATTAAGCATTTTAGAATAAAAATGTTTAATTTTTTTTGAAATGATTAATCAATGTTGTAACTCATTACAACACTAACCTTGTTTATTAATCTGATTATTAAACTCTCTTAACAATCAATATTGTATCTACACATTATCTCATGAAGTGTAACTGGATAAAATAGACATCATAATTGGAATGAGAAGATCATTTGAATGACATCAAATATCATCCTCAGTATGCCCAAAATGTGGCATCGAATACCACATAAAATCAAAACTTTTTTGTTGAATTTGGTGTATGTTATCTTTTATTCTATCATTCGACATCTTTGACCTCTTTGCACTAATTTTTTTCGTGGGACTTTACATTGTAACTATGGATTCTCATATGAGGTTACTTTTTTCATTTAAGTAACATAATTAGTGTCAATTCTCAAGGCTTTTGTGCCCCTTTGCATACTCCAACATTGTTGTTCTTTGGTATCACTGAGTTGCTCATTTGGTTGTTGGATCTTTTATCATACAATCTCCTAAAATTAATTTTGTTATAGACATCCCCTTTTAGAGGGTTTTCTTATATATTTTTAAATTATTATTTTTTAAATGGGATAGGGTCCTCGATAATTTTAAAAAGGGGACCCGAGAAGCATGAACCCCGTTCACGCTTCTCCGATCTGAGGAAGAAGCGTAAACGAGGTTCACGCTTCTCTTTCTCCTGCCAGAGAAGCATGAACCACATTCAAAATTACTAGGCACAACGGAAGATGCGTGAACCCCATTCACGCATCCTTCACAAATGTGATTAAGGATGCATGAACAGGGTTCACTCATTCTCCCACTGAATTCTAGAAAAGGAAGTCTCCCCCCAAATCTCATTGCTCTCCTCTGATTTTTGTTATGAATCCCTACAGAAACTCTTTCTCAAAATATATTTACTGCTTTTAAGAAGGTAAAATTTCTATTTAAAATTTTAATTGTTTAATTGTGTTTATTTATTTTGTTTGTATGGTTTATTTATTTAAAATGTGATGTGTAGAAATTAGTGTTTGTGTGTATGGTTTTTTTGTTTAATATGTATTGATGCATGTATGAATGTATAAATTAGTATCTTATATGATTTAATTTCTGAATGAGTTATTGTTTTTTGTATGATATAATTCATATTGAATGTTTAGGAAATTTAAATATGGTGTGTCTAAAATATAATTTATATTTAGGGAAATAAAATTGTTTTAAAAAATTATATATTTTTAATTTAAATGGCGATTTGAATAGATTTATATATATATATATATAATATGTTATTTTTAAATTCATAGAAATTTAAATTATAATATTTTATACACTAACATAAAATTATTTTAAAAAATGTATATATTTTTAATTTAAATGGTGTGTTAAATAGATGTATATGTATATAAAATATGTTATTTTTAAAGTAATATAAATATAAATTATAATATTCTATATAATAGCTACATAATTTATTAAAATTATATTAGTTATATTAAGTATTATATTTAATTTTATTAAAAATATATAGAAAATTATTTTTGTTAATGGTATAAAAAAATTTCTATAAATAATAATTTTAAATTATATTAAGTGTAAATAATTTTTATTCTAAGTAATAAAGTGTGAAATATAATTAATTAAATATTAGAAAGTAGAAAAATTACAAAAAATTTATATATATGTAATTTTATTAAATTGAAAATAACATAAGTTTATATTATTTTAATGGTTTTTATGTAAGTGTAAATTATATTACTTTTATTTACTACTAATAATAATTTTAATCAATAAATTTATATTATATTAAGTGTAAAGAATTATTATTTCAAGTAATAAAGTATAAAATATAATTACTTATATTTTGGAAAGTAGTAGAATGACAAAAAAATATTATATATACATGTGCAATTTTATAAAATTGAAAATGACATAAGTGTTCAGTATTATAATGCTTTTTATGTAAGTGTAAATTATATTTCTTTTAATTAAATTTATTAAATGTTATTATTAAATATATATATATATAGACGTACACATTGAAAAGATAATTTCTTGGAAAACAGGTGTAGATATTTAATATATATTTATCTAGTAATAGGTAAAGTTTTATAATATATAGAACATAATAAGAATACTAAAAAAAGTTAAGAGTATTGTGTGATGATTGATCTTGAGATGATCGACCAATGCATAATTGAAATTTCATGCCTTTTTTGTGTATGTGGTTATATAATTTGTAATAATTGCACTTTCTTTTTTGTATTGATGACCTATGAGTCATACCTCACTAAGTATGTAAGGACCTGCATGTCTGTTTGAAAAATGTTATGTATTTTATACCCCTAGACCCCCCACATGCATGTGAGTAAATTTGTAATAAAAAGGCGATTGACAAGAGGTGTTCTCAAAGAGGTGTTTGAGATCAATCGTTTAATAAGAGGCGTTCAATAAGAGGTGTTTTTATTTGAAAGGAGACTGGCAGTTGCTGAAATATTAGATAATAGAGATTCTAGAAGTTCGTTCGCCCATAGGTTTTGGTTAGTTTATCAGATAATGATAAACTAATCCATAGTAAGTCTCAATATCAAGTCATGGTTATTTATTCATAAGTAATTAAAATTTATGAAACATTTTATGATGTGGTATAAAAATATATAACGTTTTATTAAATTTTCTTTGGTAATAATATCGCCATAAATATATTCCAATAGTGATAAACCAATCCATAGAAAAAGTCTCAAGTTCAGGTCAATTATTCAATGATAACCAATTTAAATAATTTAAAATTTTAATGTAGTATATAATATTTTATTAATTATTTTTTTCTATGTAATCATGTCTGTGTAAATATATTGCAACAGTGAGGTAATTTTTCTTGAGTAGGGTTTTAGCTATAGTTTTCCACCTGCAAGTGTGGAAAATCTTCATGGTTGTCTGACATTGGATGAATTTCATAATAAGATTCATAGTTGGTTAAAACTGAGGGATGATCAATCAATTACTTCAATAAAATATCGACATCTTCAATATTCTAAACATTTATGGAACACCGAATTACTATAGAACCATGTTTTATGAGATTTGCAGAATTTGGTCCTTCACAACACTCTTATTCATTACCTCCTCCTCATATGACTCCTAAGATAGAACCAAATTATGAAGAAGATGATCAGAATTTGGAAGAAAATTTAGATGAAATCCCTTTGTGTACTACTGATATAGTGAATGAAATTTTATCTAAGGAAGAAGAATCTGCTGAGGCATCAGGAGATGATGTGGGTGAGGGTGATGTGGGGAATGGATCTTCTAAGTTTCCTATGAGAGATAGGTTTCCATGGTAGGCTGATGTAGGGAATGAAAATTCTGAGGTTCCTATGAGAGAAATGCATCCATGACATCAACTAGTTAATGGTAATCATCCTTCAGTATTGATTTCCTTAGTTAAATGAATTTCACGTGAACAACATTTTGATTGGGATGTCATTACACCAGCTTCTGAATTCCCTATAATTATAGGGAATAAATCTACATCAAATGATAACGTTGTCTATATTGGGAAGGAGTTTGAAAGTATATTTTCCATGAAAAATGTGCTAAAAAAATACCACATAGAGTGACATTTTACATTTGTGGTTGATGAGTTGAAGAAGACAAAATATCTCATTCAATGTAAAAAATATGGTCGAGAATGTAAATTATCATTAAGGGAAATATATGATATTTTTTCATATTGGAAGATAACCAAATTAGAAGGCCCACACACTTGTGTACATCCAAGCTTGTCACAGGATCACTCTTCACTTGATGCAAAGTTTATATCAACTGTTATTGTTGAGATGATATGAACATGTCAGGATGTTCCCATTTCCCTTATTCAGGAAAGAACTCAATAGTTGTTTAACTATAAGATATCCTACAACAAATCTTGTAATGAAAAACAGAAGGCAATTGTAAAAGTGTATGGTGATTGTGATATATCTTATATAATGTTTCCACAACTTGTGGAATTGTTGCCTCTCAACAATTATATTATCTATCATTTGGACTCTGATGAGTATGTATCCCCAAATCACTGAGTTGATTGATCAAAGTTGAAGTTCAATAGGATTTTTTTTGGAATTCAGACCATGCATCGCTGCTTTTCCCTATTGTAAACAATTCATTTAGGTTGATGATACTTTCCTTTATGGAAAATATATAGGCGTTCTACGCATTTCTACCATACAATATGATAATCGTTCCCATCTACCACTTGTATTCACTATTGTTGAAAAGTAGAATTTTGAATCCTAGAGCTAGTTTTTATCATGTGTACGCATTCATGCCACACAAAACTAGGGAGTGTGTCTGATATCTGATTGTCATTGAGTGATTATAGAGGTCGTAAATAGTGATGGGGTTTCATGGACCGATTCAATTGCTTATCATTGATATTGAATTATACATATTGCAAGTAATGTGCATAAGTATTTTAGAGATGATGTAATAAAGAAAGTGATCCTCAAGTTAGGTATGTCTTTCTAAACTTACTTTTTTAAAGAAAATTTAATATCATTTTTAATACATTATTCTCTTATGGTTTTAGCATATGATCCCCAACAAGAAATATTTGATCAACATCTTGAAAAGATTCAAAGGGCTAATGAAGATGTGTATGAATATATGATGCATATTTCAAAGGAAAAAATGGTCATTAACATATGATGATGGTAGGAGATATGACCATATGACCACTAATATAGTGGAGTGAATAAATGGGGTCCTCAAGGGTGTGCGTAAACTTCTAATCACATGGTTAGTGTAAGATACATTTTATAGATGCGTGCGCTACTTTTTTGACCGGTCCCAAAAATCCTATCATATGATGAAAAATGGAATGTGTTTTACTCAGCATTTCTAAAGTGACATTGATTAGATGCTGAATGAGGCTTCAAGATAGAGTGTTCTAACCTTTGACTAGGAAAAGAGTAGCTTTCAGGTGATATAGTGCTATGACCGGGCTACATGCATCAGTGATTGAGTGTTTGTGGTCATGTTGGATAATGGGTACTATGATTGCGGAAACTTTCTGGCATTCAGATATCCATGTGCACATGTTTTTGTAGTTTGTGCTTTGGTTAATATATCATGGGATCCCTATGTTGACCTGGTGTATCACATGAGAACTTTGGTTAACTGTTACAGTGCATCTTTGATGCCTGTTGGAGACTTTCATTCTATCTCATTGTTTGCTGATCAGCCGACTATCATCCCTGATATTCTAAGTTTCGTAACTTGTTTTTTTTTCATTTATGTTTTTTTCAATTTATGTCATTTTTTAAATTATTGGCTTCATACTACCAGGTTGCGACCTTGAGGAAGACCAAAGTTTGCTCGAATTGGAAATGAGATAGATTTTCCTCGACAACGAGGAGGGGGGCTATAATGCATTATTTGTCACGTGGAAGGACATACTCATAAGAGATGTCCCCAAGTGGATGGACAAAGTTTCACATCCCGTCATCCATGATCGAGTCTCTGTATTTTATCATGAATGTGTATATTTTGTTTCATATGTGGACGTTTCAATAATGAATCCTTTTATTTCTAACTTGCTCCATTTCTGACATGTTTCAATTTTGGTTTGTTTCATTTCTAGATTCTATCAAAAATAATTTTGTGATACTATAACTATTAAAAAAATAAACATAAAAAAATGAATATATCATGCATCAACATGTTCAATGTGGGTTTCTCATCACCTCCCATATATAAATTTTTATTTTATTTTTCTTTAGTTTTTTTTAAAAAAAATTACAATTTTTATTGAATTCACTATAAAAAAAGTAACGATGGTATCATTTTTTTGGATAGCGAGTCCTCCATTATTCACATCCCAGGTTACTCATGTTTCATGACTGGTTTTAGAGGGACGTCTTGTGCCTCCTTTGAGTGTATGTCGATCTCATAATTTACATCATGTCGCACCCCCTCTCACTATCATCCCCCATCTTCGTAGTGTTAGGTTCTATGGCATAGCAATGTGAGACATAACCTTTTTCTACCATAAACTCATTGTTGTGATTGTAGAAAGATGGAGGCCAGAGTCACATACATTCCATTTTACAGAGGGGGAGATAACTATTACACTGCAGGATGCGTCCATTATGTTGGGCCTCCCCATCGACGGTGCGGCTACGATAGGCTGAGTTGGAGCAGATTCGTTTGAGCTTTTTCATAGATTACTGGGCATAGAGATCCATGACGATGGAAGATTCTTCATCGGTGGTAGATTATGCATGCCCTGGTTAGACCATCACTTTGCACATCTAATAGAGGATGCTGACGAGATCACTGTGTTGCGATTTTCACGTGCTTATATTTTGAGGCTGATTTGTGGCATGATTTTTGTTGATCACTCCACTACATTTGTACATCTGATGTATTTTCCTTTTCTAGAGGATTTGGATCAGGCATGCCGATATATTTGGGGGTCTTCTTGTCTTGCATATACATATAGGGCACTATGCAGCGCATGTCACATTGATAAGATACAGATCACAGGATGTGTTCTTCTTCTACAAATGTGGGTATAAGAGCACATCTCTCGCTTAGCTCCACATTCTCATGTGTCATTGCCTAGCAAAGGCTCCACATGGACGATGATATGTTATTCCTTCCTTCTAATGTCTAACTTAATTGTATAACTTTCTATTATAAAATGTAATTATAACAATGTTATCTACAGGTGGAGTCAGGCACATCGACATTCAAATACTGTCAGACACGATGTCCACACTTACAGACTTATGCTGGACAACCTTCAACCAGAGGATGTAAGTGATTATTATTTATATTGTTAAATTTTTATTCTTTATTGTACATCTCTTCATTTATTAATTGATTATTTATTTTTTATTTCAGATTACATGGATGTCATATACTGATTATATCATCCAAAGTATTGTACGAAGATGCTTGATAATGGATCCTGCATGGTTCCATTGATTATTTTTCATATTTTTGAGTGACATTAGACTGACAGAGTTATGACGCAGTTTAGATTCCTTCAACCTGTTCCTGACCCGCCCAATCAGTTACCTTCACTGCATTCCATGAAGATGTCATGAAAGAGATACTTTGATTGGAGAAGATACAATGTCACATATATTGATCTGTGAAATAGAAGACAGGAGTCTCGGTTACGAGGGGCGGAGACAGTACATTTTAATTTATTGGATCAACTGGATTATGCATCCTGGTACTCCAAATCCCCATTTGGATTTCTCACACGACACGGATGAGTCCTTCATGAGTTGGTATTCATTATTTCTTACAATATTGAACAAATGTTTTATAAACATTACTTATCAGTGTACTTTTTTTCATAAGATGTTTGTATCACTTGTCTACTTCACATGTTTAATCCAGTAGAGGGAGGCGCATTTTACCATACATATTTTCACAGCGTTGTAGCAGAGTTGCTTCCTTCGATGGAAGAGATTTATCATGACATTTTCTTTGATCCACCACATGATGCTGAGAGTGCTGAGCCTGATATAGATGTATCAGGGGTGACGACCCTGTTATGGATGCTGATGTTCCACAAGAGGAGGGTGTTAAAGTTGGTGTCCTAGAACCAACTGTTTGTACTTTGATTACATGAATATTTAAGATATTCAAATATTAAACATCTTATTACATATTTTTTATTGTTCCACGTGACTATAATGTAACCATGTCCTAGAGTATTTGTAACATTAATAAGGTTATAGCAGTTCCCCGCTATGATGAGAACCTTGAAGTGTTATGACAATATTCTTAAATATAGTTATATTGTTGGATGACATACTATGATGGGACACATAGTATACAGACCGTTAGGTGTGAGTACTCGTAAGAGGATGATACTTCTTCTCATGAAGTTTACACTTGGTAATCTCTAAGACGGGAGATAATGAGAACAGTCCTGCTAGTAATAATTTTTCATGTTTTGGTGTCATCAGATATTCCTATCTGTGAGTTTATATAATGGTCCTTATACTTTAATATTATCACTAATATGTGTCATGACTCGTGCACTTTGATTTACTGACGAAAACTATCACGCCATATGTTGTCGGGAAGTATGGTATGTTGGGTGCGTCACAAATGACATGTTATTAATGGATAAGTCGAGGGAAGTATTTGTCCCTTCCATTTATGGAAGTTGATATCTCATCCCTTCGATTGAAATAGAACCATCGCCCTAAATTCCATGGCAATGGTGTATCGACGAGTTTATTTCAGGTAGTCAAAGAATGATGTATCAAGCATATAGGTTGATGATATTATCATGAAACTTGCTTGATGAGATATTGTAACAAAGGAATTATATTACACAGTGAGCATTCGTATATGGATGTCATCATTGTGACTTTAAGTTCTTTCTCTTGGGTGCCTTGACCCGTTGCTAGACATTAATCTTGGACTTTAGGCAAACCCTCTTAATGCCAATAAGAAAGAATCCTAGAGGTTCACACACTAAGTGTTTCTGGTGGTATAGATTAAATTCTATTTGAATTTAATTAATGAAATAAATATTATTATCAAGACCAAGGAATGATTTTATTCAAGTTAAAATGATCACATAAATTAAATAAATATTTATTCACCAGATTTTGAATAAAATATATTTATTTGTTTTATTGAACATTTAATAAATATTTATTTACTAGTTTGTAAATAAAAATATTTATTTAAGAGAATAAAATATTTTATTCGGGTGTTCAATAAATGGAAGAGGAGTTCGAATGGACCAAGATCGTGTCCATTAATAAATCAATTATTTACAAGTTGGTAAATAATTTTTATCTAGTTGGCGCAGGAAATAATCATAACATTGTTATCATTATGTGGCATGATATTTCATTTATGGTTCCATTTTGCGCAAGTTGGCACACCACTAATAAGGTGATGTTATTTTTATTATGTGGCATGGGTTTTCCCTAATACTTATAATTGCATTTAATTGTTGTTTTGCAATTAAATATGGTAACTAAAATCCCATGTTGATTAATAGGCAGGTATGATTATTTTGCCAAACCCCTATGAATTGAGAATTGTTGAGCCAAACATTTTATCTCTCGACTCCTCTCATATCTCCCTCTCAAGAATGAGAGAAGTTCTTCAAAACCGAAGAACGAGTGATCAAGAACGATCGATGCAAGACATTCGCTTCGCCACGCTAGCACCCAGAGAACGAGTGGTGTTTATCGAAGTCCATTGGAGTACACGTGGATCACCGCTAGAGGGATTCGACTTTGGATCCTTGCAAGCGCAATGAAGGAAATCCTAAAAGGTCATTCCGGACGATCAACGACCATCAACGAAGAAAGTACCAAAGACCCAGGTATTTAATTTCTTCATAAATTAATAAATTAATTATAAACATGATGTGCAAGATCCTCTTTCTCAAATCTGGTGCTTTTATCTCTTTTTCTAAATATTTTATTTAAATCTATGGATATTGGAATTCATCGTCATATTAATCCTGGATTGGTCATTGATTACAGAAAAAGCAAAGTTGGGCCCCACTAAACATCATGCTTCCGCTGCTCCAGGATCCTTCAAGTGGTATCAGAGGGGGCTCATCATTATTTATAATTATTTAAATAATTCATTGATGATTTACACTTTAATAATTTAGTTTTTCAATTCATGTTTAATCATTCTTATAATCTGAATTTTGAGATCTGTTCTTCCACTTTTTTTTTCTCATTGATCTAACAGAAACAAATAATTTTTTTATTAAAGTTAAATCGAGGATCTCATCAGGAGACGCCGATGATTCTATCTAGGTAACATGACAGTACACACCGTGTATTCGGAGTTACATGTCGTGTAATTTTTCATACGCACTATGTAATCCAAATTACACTTCGTGTGGTTGTGTTTAGTGCATCAGGAATAATTTGGAAATTACTCAAGCCGTGTGCATTAATGACACGCGGTGTAGTTAATTCTTACACCGCATGTTGACCCGGACATACCAGTGCACGGTCATCCAGATTACACTTTGTGTGGCCCACTGGACATGGTGTGTAGTCCCTTCGGGTCAAGGGCCAAACCGTGTATCCCATACACAGCTAAGCCAACTGGTAACCATGTAACCCGTAGACAACACGACATGTGGCTCACTGGACATGTCATGTACTCTGAGATTTCTGAAGTACACCTCACATGTCAAGTCCCTATGTGTGTACTTGGGATAAGACGGTGAAGGTAGTACACGCCGTGTAGTCAGAACTACACGCTTTGTACTTTACCAAATTACACAGAATTAAAACTTTAATGTTTGTGTAATATTCAGAATTACATATCATGTAGATTCAAACAGGTGTTCATCGTGTTACCTGTAAGGCTATGGATGAGAATCTCAGGGAAATTTAGAAAAGGATTAAGATAAAATAATTGATTAATTAAAGATAACAATTAATTGATTCGAGCGCAATTTATCTTAATAAGAAAGGTTAAAAAATTGAATGCTAGTTTTATTAAATGCGTAATTCGTTGCATGTATGTATGTGGATGATCATGATCTAGACCAGACCTTTGTATGTGATTGGTTTCCATTTTATTTAATTTTTTAAATTAAATTGTTGACATGCATATCATCTCTCCTCATTAATATGTAGTTCTTTCATGCCCATGGTTTCTTTTATGTAAACCCCCCCTTTTACCCCTCACCTGTGTGTGAGTTAAAAAGCATATTTAATGGATGAAGCTCCCAAGATTGTGGAGGCGGTTCAAGTAAGGATCCAAGGCAAAACCAATCCAAGGATATACAAAGGTGAACAAGTGGAAAGTTGTAGAAGCAAACCATAAATGGTTCAAGGTGTTTTCCCCTAGGTTAGCGGTTAGTTTATCAACTTCTAGATAAACTAACCATTAGAAGAGCTCATGATTATTCCCTTTATTTTATTTCTATCAGTTGCATGATTTTTCATTATGGATGTATTGTTGTGACTATATAATTAATGAATTAACAAGCATGCAAGATAAAGTTAAAATAAACCAGGCTTATGCGTAAATATTACCAAGACATGGTTGATCACTTAAATAAGTTCCACTTAATATTAACAAGCATGTGATAAAGACAATAAGGCAATTTACGCATAAGATATAAAAATCCCTCAATAAAATATTATGTCAGACTAAGCCTTTCATTACTTGATTAAGGGAAAGACTCAATAAAACTATTTTTTTGACCAACCCTTGTTGGGACACTTAATTTTATACATGAAGCTCTTATAAAAGTTTCGGGTTGACTTAACCATTTTACATCAAGAGGAGTATCCCTTGCTAGACCTGGTGTAAATTTTGAGGCAACTGTTGAGGAAATCCAAGTCAGGATTTTAAGATTGGGGAGTCCACTTAATAGATCAAGGAGATGCAAGCTCATAGTTGGCAAAGACCTACCTACCTAAATACCTTTAAATAGCTTGACCAACCCTTATTGGTTTTATGCGAAGGGGAATATGGATCCTTGACACTATAATTTCCTAGAAACTAGACATTCCGAGTTCAATGGTGAGGGTCATTGGGACATGATAAAATAGCGTGAGACTTAATAAAATCAATTTATTATTTCTCATAAAATGTAATAAAAAAAGTACTAATTAACTGCTCTTTTAATTGTTGAATAAAAATGACAAGCTCTTCAAACACACTATCCATGCGATCAATACTGGATAAATACAACATCCTCACTGGAAGTACCTTCTAGGAATGGTTTAGACGCATTTGGGTCATTTTATGCCATGAATCGAAATCTTACATGATGGAGTCCTCATTACCTGATCTGCCTGCCCAAAAGGTGAGTGTTGAAGAGTTCTTGGTCTATGAGAAACATATGAACAACACGGTCGATGTTCAATGTTTGATGTTATCATCAATGTCTAGTGAACTCATGAAGTCTCACAAAAAATGGATGAATATATCATGCTTGAGCACCTATATGGTCTTTACTAGGAGAGAGCAAGATAGGAAAGGTTTGAGATCTCCAAGGCACTCTTTCAGAGTAATCTTAGAGAGGGTGCCCCAGCTAGGTCTCACGTAGTCAAGCTCATTGGATACATTGAGCGCCTGAAGGTTTTAGGGTTTAAACTCCTCGAAGAACTAGGTATCGATCTCATTCTCGCATCACTTACTTAGAGATTATCTAGTTTTGTTGTGAATTTCAATGTAAACAACATTGAGAAGTCTCTACCAGATCTTCTTATCCTCCTTCACTAAGTGGATAAAGACATGAATCGTGAAAAAGCTTCTATCCTTATGGTGAATAAGAGGAAAGGGAAGGTAAGGAGATTTAAGCCCAAAGATTCTTCACACCCTTCCAAGAAAAGGAAGATCAAGGAGGAGGCAAGGGAATAGAAAGTTGTTTGTTCTACATGTGGCAACAAGGGTCATTGGAAGAAAAACTGCACCCTGCTAAAGAATAAAGGGGAGACTTTAGGTGCGTTTGTTATCGAGTGCAATTTATCTATTTCTACAAATTAGATATTAGATATAGATTTTGGTTCTCAAATATACATCCAAATACAGGAACCAAGTAGATTCAAGAAAATTGACCAAGGGGAGGTAGATCTACGAGTAGCCAACGAACTAGACTTGTTGTTGTAGCTATCGAGGACTGCCACCTCATGTTGCTGATTGGGATTATCTTGGTGTTAAAAGGTTGTTATTATGTGCATTATTTAACCAAAAACATTATTTATGTATCCATACTAGATACAGATGGATTTATTTTTAAAATTCGTAAATGAATGTTGCTTCTTTTATAAAGATAGAATTTGTTTTGGTAAGACACATTTATATAACGGTCTTTATGTGTTGGATTACACAAACCAAGTAATGAAAATTGATAACGAAGATACTTCACATGACTCATACCACACCCAACTTTAGCATCACTGACTAGGTCATGTAAATGAGAAATTCTTGACAAAGTTACATCAAGATGAATATTTAGATTCTTTCAAACTAAAACCACTTGATGTATGTCACACATGTTTATAAGGAAAAATGACCAAATCCCCATTTAATGGGAAATGTGAAAGGGCCAAAGAGGTTCTTGAATTGGTTTATACCGATGTGTGTGGACCATTTCCAGTTGAAGCAAGGGGTGGGTACTCATACTTCATAACTTTTACTGATGATTTTAGTAGATATGGATATATCTACTTAATGAGGTATAAGTCAGATTCTTTTGATAAGTTCAAGGAATATAAGAATGAATTTGAGAACCAACTTTGTAAGAAGATTAAGAAACTCCACTCAGACCGAGGTGGAGAATATCTTAATCAAGACTTCATTGATTACTTATGGGATTTTGGGATCCTATCCCAACTCACTCCTCCTTACACGCTCCAGTGGAATGGTGTAAGAGAAAGGAGGAACTACACCTTGTTGGACATGGTGAGATCAATTATGAGTCATGCAAGTCTTCCATTATCCTTTTGGGGATATGCGTTACAAACAACAACACACATACTAAACCAAGTACCAACTAAATCGATAAATGGTATTCCATACAAGATTTGGAGTGGAAGAAAAGCCATGTTATCGAATTTACATGTGTGGGGAAGCGAAGAATTTTTAAGGCCTCTTCAGGTAACAAACTCACATCCTAAGGCACAAAGTGTACCTTTATAGGATACCACAAGGAAACAAGGGGATATTACCTCTAAAACCCCTTAGAAAAAAAGGTTTTAGTGGAAAGACATGTCATATTCCTTGAGAGGGGGCACATATCCAAAAGAGATAGTGGGAGCGAGATAGAATTCGATGAATTCGAGCCTCAAGGCACACAAGAGTTGGTATAGGAACAGATTCCACAAAGCCTCGTGGAAGAAGAATTTGTTCCAGAGACACAAGAACTACGTAGGAGTACAAGAGAGATTAAAGAATTGGAATGATACGGTTTTCTAGTTACTGAGGATGGTGACTCATTATTATTTGATAATAATGGTCCTATAACCTACAAAAAATAAGGGAGTGGTACAAATGTTTCCAAGTGGCAAGAAGTCATGAATTCTAAAATGGATTCCATGTACGAAAACTAAGTCTAGATTTTGGAAGATCCTACAGTATATGTAAAGCATGTTGGTTGTAAATGGGTATTCAAGAAGAAACTGGACATAGAAGGACAAGTCAGAACCTATAAGGCATGACTGGTTGCAAAAGGGTTTAAACAGTGTCAGGGCATTGACTACAATGAAACCTTTTCACCAGTTGCAATGCTAAAATCCATCAGAATTATATTGGTCATTGTCGCTTACCATGACTATGAGATTTGGTAAATGGATGTCAAAACAGCCTTCCTTAATAGGAACCTTCATGAATATGTCTACATGACACAACTTGGAGGGTTTGTGATTCCAAAGGATGACAATAAGATATGCAAGTTGCAAAAATCCATTTATGGATTAAAGCAAGAATCCGGGACATGGAACATTCGTTTTGATGAATCCATAAAGAAATTTGGTTTTATAAAGAACGAATGTTAGCCTTGTGTCTACAAATAGTTTACTTGGAGTGCAGTCATTTTCCTAATAGTATATGTTAATGATATATTACTTATTAGAAATGCGATATCAGTTTTACAGTTTGTTAAGGCATGGTTGAAAAAATGCTTCTCCATGAAGGACTTGGGCGAGGCAGCATATATCCTTGGGATCAAGATCCATCGTGATAGATCTAAGAGATTGTTGGGCCTAAGTCAAAGTACATACATTGAAAAGATACTGAAGAGATTTAGTATGGTGTCCAAGAGAAGGTTGTTGCTAGCATCACATGACATTCATCTTTCCAAGAAAATGTGTCCTCAGATGCATGAGGAAATAAAGAGAATGGAAAGGACTCCATATGAATCAGTGATTGAGTCAGTAATGTATGTCATGTTATGTACTATGCTAGATGTCGCCTACGCATGAAGTGTGGTAGGCAGATATCAAGCAGATCCGGGTGACCACCATTGGATGGCAGTCAAGACTATCCTTAAGTATCTATGACGTACTAAGGATATGTTCCTGATTTATAGAGAAGATGAGGAACTAGTCATCAGAGGATATACAAATTCTAGTTTCCAGATTGATCAAGATGACATGAAGTCGCAAACAGGATACACATTCACTTTAAATGGAGGTGTTGTGAGCTGAAAGAGCTCAAAGTAGGGTGTGGTCACAATTCTACAACAGAGTCCGAGTATATCGCAGCTTCTGAGGCAGCTAAAGAAGCAGTTTGGATGCAAAGCTTCATCTAAGAGCTGGATGTGGTACCTAACAGTAAAGATCTCATCACACTCTATTGTGATAATACTACAGCACTGGCTCTCACAAAAGAGTCAAGGTCACAGTAGCGGACAAAGAACATACATCAAAAGTATAATATCTTGAGGTATTTTTCTCAAAGAGGTGAAGTTGTAGTGTGTAGCATTTCTATAGAAGACAACGCGGCAGACCCCTTGACTAAAGTCTTGACTCAGCAGAAACATGATCATCATGTGAGGTCTAGGAGACTGAAAGTCGTAAGCAGTGAGCTCTAGTCCAAGTGGGAGTTTGTTAGAGTTGGTGTCCTAGAACCAACTATTTGTACTTTGATTACATGAATATTTAATGTATTTAAATATTAAACATCTTATTACATATTGTTTATTGTTCTACGTGACTATAA
Organism: Viscum album; assembly: GCA_963277665.1. NCBI lineage: Eukaryota > Viridiplantae > Streptophyta > Magnoliopsida > Santalales > Viscaceae > Viscum > Viscum album. The sequence continues at coordinate 30,865,940 of OY728142.1, read as the reverse complement.
TATAATAATGTCCTAGAGTATTTGTTGCATTAATAAGGTCATAGCAGTTCTCCACTATGATGAGAACCTTAAAGTGGTATGACAATATTCTTAAATATAGTTCTTCGGTTTGTTGACATGCTATGATGGGACACATAATATATAGATCATCGGGTGCGAGTACTCGTAAGCGGATAAGACTTCTTCTCATGAAGTTCGTGCTTGGTAATCTTCAAGACGGGAGATTATGAGAACATACCCACCAGTAGGAATTTCACATGTTTTGCTGTCATCAGATATTCCTATCTGCGAGTGTGTGTAATGGTCCTTAAACTTTAAGATTATCATTAACACATGTCATGACTCACGCACTTTGATTTACTGATGAAAATCGCCATGCCATATGTTGGTGGGAAGTAGGGTACGTTGGGTGCGTCACGAATGACATGTTATTAATGGATAAGTCAGGAAAGGATTTGTCCCTTCCATTTATGGAAGTTGATATCTCAACCCTTTGATTTAAATAGAACCGTTGCCCTAAATTCCATGGCCATGGTGTATCAATGAGTTTATTTCAGGTAGTCAAAGAATGATGTATCAAGCATATAGGTTGATTGTTGGAGTTGGTGGTCTAGAACCAACTGCTTTGTACTTTATTCATTAAATAAAAGTCTTATCACATCTTGATTATTCTTCTGTGTGACATGTCATGTGATAATGTCCTAAGGACAGCTGTTGCATTAAAGGGTCGTAGCGGATCCCTGCTATGATGAGAACCCGAAAGTGCCATAACACTGTTCTTGAATGTATGTTCTATGGCCGGATGATATTATTTGAGGGACACAAATAATACAGGTCATTAGGGGTGAGGACTCATAAAACTTTGAGGCATCTTCTCATGGTGTGCGCCCTTGGTAATATCCAGGAGGATATTATGAGAACGAGACCCGCCAGTAGGAAATCCACATTTCATAGTGTCATTGGATGTTCCTATCTACGGACGTGTGTATTGATCCTTAGACTTTAAGATTATTATTGATGGGTATTACAACTCGCACACTTAGATGTATTGACGAAAACTGTGACGACACACTGTTCGCAGCGAGGTAGGATACGTTGGGTGCGTCACGAGTAATACTGCATTAATAGATAATGCGAGAAAGGATTTGTCCCTTTCGTTCCATAATGGAAGTAGATATCTCAGGCCCTTTGATGGAATTGATATAGCCTAAATAAATCCATGGCCATGGTAAGGTATGGGCAAGTTCAATTCCGGGAAGTCAAAGAAAGAATAATCAAGCACATGGGTTGATGGCACTAGCATGCAACCCGCTTGATTGGAGATATCGAGACAAAGGGATTATATTACACGGTAAGCGTTCGTAGGAGGTGACACGTCATTGCGGCGTTAACTTCTTTCTCTATGGGTTCCTTGGCGTGTTGCTAGACGCTAACCTTGGACTTTAGGCAGGCTCAGCCTAATGCCACTGAGAAAGAGGCCTAGAGGGTCACACACTAAGTGTGTCCATGTATCTCAGTTAAATATTAATTTAAAAAGTTAAATAAATATTATTCCCGACTGTGGTTTAATAATTATTTAAGGATGTTTGATCGCATTTATTTTGACACTAGTTATTCGAGAGAATATACTGTGGATAAAATAATATATTTATTAGCGAGTAATGCAGTTACATTTATTTAAGAAATAAATAGTCATTACTCAAGGTCTAATAAATGTGGTGGAGAAAAATGGAAAATAAAAGTACACACCGTGTATATTAAATATACATGCTGTGTAGTTTTATGGAAAACAAGTACACGCCGTGTATTAATTATTACACGCCGTGTAGTTTTTCCAATTGGGATTTTGAGGATTTAATATTGTTTTATTAAATGATATTTATTATAATCATCGTGGGCGCATGTCAAGGAATTAATAAATCGACATGGGGGTTTTCAATAAGAGTTAATGAAATAAATAAAACGCGTAACGCGTTTATTTATTGTCATAACTCTATTAACCTCAAACCTGATTATAAATATCCTCGCAACCCCAACATTTTTTTATAGAGCCACTGTTGTGCACAACGGATTTGAAAATACTCTCAAGCCAAAGAGAGAATTCCCTTTCCACCAAGAACGCCCTCAAGTTACGAGAGCAAGATCCTCTACCGGATCAAGGCGGTCGAAGGCGGACATCGCAAGCGAAGTTTCTTCCGCGCTAGCACCCGGAGATCTCTTCGGTGATGTCCGGAGATTCGTGACACACGTGTGGATCACCGCTAGAGGAATCCTACACTTGGATTCTACGACGCAACGACGGATCACCGAATCGTGACCGGACACATCAACGAAGAAAGAATTCCAACAAGGTAATTCTTATGCATTAATTAAATTAATTATAATCAACATGTGATGATCCTCCTCAAGGGTTCCTGGACTCTTCTTTTCTTTTCGTTCTTCGTTCTATTCTGAAGATTCGGCGTTTTATATCGTGACGGATCTCGGATTGAACGTTGTTTAACGTTAAAATTAAAGTTGGGCAAACCTACCAACGCGCTTCCGCTGTGCCCGGAACCTCCAAGTGGTATCAGAGGGGTCATATTGTTGGTTATAATTATTTAGTTTTTTTTTTGTTGGTGATTTACGCATTTAATAATTTAGTTATTTCAATTCATGTTTAATCGTTCTGGAAATCTGAATATCGAGATCTGTTCCTCCTCTCTCGTTTCTCGTTCACCTCACAGAAACAGATTTTTCTTTTAATTTTGATTAAAATAAAATAGAGGAACTCATCCGGAGGAGCCAAATGTTTCTGGCCGTATAACACCAGAATACACGGCGTGTATTCGGAAGTACACACCGTGTAGTCTAGGTTCAATGCATTGACTGATCCGCCAAATCAGGCCGTGTATTGGATTCTTTCTAAGAATTTAAGACATCGTGTGTTGACCAGAAATAGGTGGCACACGGTTTCCGGAATACATGTCGTGTGGTCCAATGAACACGGCGTGTAGTCCCTTTGGGTTAGGGTTGGGTCGTGTACTCCGTACATAGCCTGCCCGGCTGGAAACCGTGTAACGCGGAAACTACACGGCGTGTGTCCCACTGTACACGCCATGTACTCCGAAAATTTCCGAAGTACATTAACACGCCCTATCCCCGGGCATGTACTTCGGATGGACGGTGAAGAAAAAGTACACACCGTGTAGTCGGAACTACACACCGTGTACTCACCCAAATTACGCAGATTTATTAAAATTTATTATTATATTATACAAACCCTTGAGACGTGTACCATGGTGCAGGCGTAAAGCTGAGGCACAACACGTGATAGGTGTTTTATATATATGTGTTTAATTTAACATCTGCGTAATAAATGGGAATTCGTCGGGTTGCCTCCTAGGTACAAGTTGTGTACAAGGATAATTTTAAATGAATTTATTTGTTTAAAATTATGATGGATGAGAATCTCAAGGAAATTCAGAAAAGGGATTTAAGATAAAAGGATTAATTAATTAAAGATAATTAATTGATTCGAGCATGATTTATCTTAAACAAGAATGATTAAATAATTGAATGCTAGTTTTATTTATGCGTAAATATCGTTGCATGTATGGATGATCATGAGATAGACCGAGACCTTTGTATGTGAATGGTTTCTTTTAATTTATTTATTTAAATTAAATTTGTTGGCCTATGAGCCATCTCCTCATTAATATGTAGGGTCTGCGCGCCCAAGGATTCTTTTATGTAAAAACCCCTTTTTTCCCCTCACCTGCGTGTGAGATAAATGCATATGTAATTGATGGAGCTCCCAAGCTAGTGGAGGCAGCTCAAGTCAGGAGCCAAGATGAAACCAATCCAAGGAGATACAAAGGTGGACAGGTGGAAAGCTGTAAACACGAACCCGAAAGGTTCAAGGTGTTTCTCCCCTAGGTCTTGGGTTAGTTTATCAACCGCTAGATAAACTAACCAATAGAAAAGCTCATGATCATACCATTTATTTTATTTCTGTCAGTTGCATGGTTTATTTATTGTGGGTGTGTTGTCAGGATCACACAATCAATGAATTAAACGAGCATACAAGATGGAACTAAAATAAAATTGGCTTATACGTAAATATTATCTTAGACATGGTTAATCACTTAAGTATATCCCACTTAATATTAACAAGCATGTAATCAAAGATAATAAAATGGCAATTTACGTATAAGGATAAAATCCCTCAAAATAAATATTAAGTCGGCATAGCCTTCCATAATCTTGGTTAGAATCGAACCATAGTTCAAAGTGCTTGACCAACCCTAGTTGGGGTGCTTTCAATTATCGGGGAATTCTAATTCAAGGTTTTGGGTTGACTTGACTTGGTTCGCATCAAGGGTTGACTGCCACAGCAGGACTTGGTGTGACCAAGAGGCAAAGGTTGAGGAAATCCAAAAAAAGGATTTCAGGATTGGGGAGTCCACTCAGCGGATCAAGGAACTGCGAGTTAATGCAGTTGGCATTTAGAATGTCTACCTAAAACCCTTCAAGTTTCTTGACCAACCCTAGTTGGGGTAATGCGAAGGGCAATATGGATCCTTGCCACTAAAATATTCACGCAATAGAATATTCTGAAGTCAATGGTGAGGGCTATTGGATTTCGATAAAATAGTGGGAGACTAATAAGTATTAATTTATTTATTTGTCTCAATTTTTATAATAAAGTACTAAACCTTTGCTCATCTTAAATTGTAGAAACGGCAAGAAAATGACTTCAAACATATCATTACGCACCATACTCGAAAAAGAAAACCTTCTCACCGGCACCAATTTCCAAGAGTGACAGAGGCGTTTACGCGTCGTCCTTCGCCACGAAAGGAAATTATATGTGCTGGAAGAGCCTATTCCAGTTGCGCCTGGGAAAGAGGCTAGTGATGAGGAATTATATCTCTACATGAAACACATGGATGATGCCACATATGTCCAGTGTTTCATGCTATCGGCCATGTTTAATGAGCTCTTGAAGCAACATGAAAACATGGATGCGTATAGCATGATGTCTCACCTTAAAGATCTCTACCAAGAGAAGGCGAGACAGGAGAGGTATGAGATCTCCAATGCTTTGTTTACCACGAAGCTTGGAGAGTCTGCGCCAGCTGGGCCTCATGTGGTCAAGCTTATTGGCTACATTGAATGCTTGGACATCTTAGGGATTAAATTCCCAGATGAGTTGCGTACAGATCTCATCCTATCATCATTGTCCAAGACCTTCTCTAGTTTCATTGTCAACTATAACATGAGCGGCAATGAGAAAAGTCTATCGGAGCTTCTGACCTTGATTCTCCAGGTAGATAAGGACATGGGGCGTGACAAACCCGCGGTCCTTATGGTGAACAAGAAAAGGAAGGACAAGGCAAAGGGGCCAAAGACTTATAAACGGTCTGAAGCCCCCGAGCACCATCCCTCCAAGAAGGGGAAGATCCAAAGGCAGGGCAAGGAACAGGAATCAGTGTGTTTTGCATGTGGCAAACAGGTCCACTGGAAGAGGAACTGCACCCAGAAGCGTGGGGACGCTAAAGGTGCGTTCGTTATCGAGTGCAATCTTTCTATTTCTACACATTGGGTATTAGATACAGCTTGTGGGGCTCACATCTTTATTCAAATGCAGGAACCAAGTAGATTTAGAAAGATCGCCAGAGGAGAGGTGGATCTTCGAGCTGCCAATGGCGCAAGGCTGGCTGCGTTGGCTATTGGCGACTATCACCTCTCATTGCCAACTGGCATGATTTTGGTTTTACAAAACTGTTATTTTGTGCCTAGTGTTACCAAGAACATAATTTCTGTATCTTGTTTGGATATGGATGGATTTATTTTCAAGTTTTGAAATAAGGGTTGTCTCTTTTATAAGAACAACGTATGTTATGGTATGGCACATTTGAATAATGGTTTGTATGTATTAAATTACAAAAACCAAGTGTTGACAATCGATAACGAAGCAAACTCACATGACTCATACATCACCCAATTATGGCATCACCGCCTTGGTCATGTGAACAAGAAGCGCTTGACAAAGCTCTGTCAAGATGGCTATTTAGACTCTACTGAGCTAAAACCACTTGATAGATGTCACGCTTGTTTACAAGGAAAAATGACCAAGCTGCCTTTTAGTGGACAAGGTGAAAGGGTCACAGAGCTTCTAGGATTGGTACACACAGATGTGTGTGGACCATTTCCAGTAGAAGCTAGAGGTGGATATTCTTACTTTATTACTTTTACTGATGATTTGAGTAGATATGGCTATGTCTACTTAATGAGGTATAAGTCAGAGTCCTTAGAGAAATTTAAGGAATTCAAGAATGAAGTAGAGAATCAACTTGGTAAGAGGATAAAGAAGCTTCGATCGGATCGAGGTAGAGAATATCTGAACCAAGAGTTCATCGATCTTCTACGGGGGTCTGGGATTCTATCTCAGCTCACTCCTCCTTATACACCACAGTGGAATGGTGTTAGTGAAAGGAGGAACCACACCTTGTTGGACATGGTGAGGTCGATGATGAGTCATGCGGATCTTCCATTATCCTTTAGGGGATATGCATTACAAACTGCAGCATACACATTAAACCAAGTACCAACTAAGGCGGCAAATGGAATTCCATCCGAGTTATGGAATGGAAGGAAACCCACTTTGTCGCACACACGTGTATGGGGATGCGAGGCGTTTGTTAAGGCCTTCTCAGGCAACAAACTAGCACCCCGGGGCATGAAGTGTATCTTTATAGGATATCCCAAGGAAACAAAAGGATATTACCTATATAACCCCCAAGACAAGAAAGTGATTGTCGCCAGACAAGCCGTCTTTCTTGAGAGGGAGCACATCCTCAAGAAGGATAGTGGGAGCAAGATTGACTTCGACGAAGTTGATGCTCAAGATACACAGGAGTTGGTACAGGAACAAGTTCCACAGGTCCCCGTGGAAGAGGTTCCAGAAACACAAGTACTGCGTAGGAGCTCAAGAGAGGTAAGGGAACCAGAGAGATTTGGTTTCCTAGTCACCGAGGATGGTGAATCATTATTGTTGGACAATGATGAACCTCTCTCCTACAAGGAAGCAGTAGAAAGCTCAGAAGCTGCAAGATGGCTAGAAGCTATGAATTCTGAGATGGATTCCATGTATCAGAACCAAGTTTGGATTCTGGTCGATGAGCCAGTTAATGTAAAGCCTGTTGGATGCAAATGGGTATTCAAAAGAAAGCTGGACATGGAAGGTCAAGTTAGCACCTATAAAGCAAGGCTAGTGGCTAAAGGATTCAGACAACGTCAAGGAATTGACTATGATGAAACCTTCTCGCCAGTTGCCATGTTTAAATCCATAAGAATCATACTTGCCATAGCAGCTTACCATGACTACGAGATTTGGAAGATGGATGTCAAAACAGCATTCCTTAACGGGAACCTTTAGGAAGATGTCTATATGACACAACCAGAAGGGTTTGTGACACCAGGTGAAGCCAAACGGGTTTGCAAGTTGCAGAAATCCATTTATGGATTAAAGCAAGTATCCAGGTCATGGAACATTCGATTTGATGAAGCCATAAAGGAATTTGGTTTCATTAAGAACGAATGTGAGCCATGTGTTTATAAGCGGTTTAATGGGAATGCGGTCGTCATCCTAGTGGTATATGTTGATGACATATTGCTTATTGGAAACGACGTAACAGCCTTACAGTTAGTTAAGGACTGGTTGAACAAGTGTTTCTCCATGAAGGACTTAGGAGAAGCAGCCTACATTCTAGGGATCAAGATCATTTGTGATAGATCCAAGAGGCTGCTTGGACTAAGTCAGGGTACATACATTGACCAGATACTAAAGAGATTTAGTATGGAAAAATCCAAGAGGGGATTGGTTCCAGTGTCACATGGCTTACATATTTCCAAGAAAATGCGTCCCCAGACACAACAGGAGAAAGATAGGATGAGCAAGATCCCATAAGCTTCGGCTATAGGATCCATCATGTATGCCATGTTATGTACCAAGCTTGATGTTGCCTATGCACTGAGCATGGTAGGCAGATATCAAGCAGATCCAGGGGAACAACATTGGACTGCTGTTAAGACTATCCTTAAGTATCTGAGAAGAACTAAGGATATGTTCCTGGTGTATGGAGGAGACGAGGAGCTTGTCATCAGAGGGTATGCTGATGCTGGTTTTCAAACAGATCAGAATGATCTGAAGTCGCAATCTGGATATGTTTTCTGTCTCAATGGAGGAGTTGTGAGCTGGAATAGTTCAAAGCAGCCAGTTGTCGCCGATTCTACAGCGGAGTCCGAGTATATAGCGGCTTCTGATGCAGCCAAAGAAGCCGTTTGGATTCGGAACTTTGTCCAGGAGCTTGATGTGGTGCCTAGCAGTAAAGATCTCATTACATTGTATTGTGATAATACTGCAGCGGTGGCTCTTGCAAAAGAACCAAGGTCACATCAACGGACAAAGCACATACTCCGGAAGTATCACCTCTTGAGGGATTTCTATCAAAGGGGTGAAGTTGCAGTGAGCAGAGTGTCCACGGAAGAGAACGTGGCGAACCCCATGACTAAAGGCCTATCTCAGCAGAAGCATGAATATCGTGTGAGAGCTAGCGGGTTAAAGGTTGTTAGCAGTTGGCTCTAGTCCAAGTGGGAGTCTATTGGAGTTTGTGGTCTAGAACCAACTACTTTGTACTTTATTCATTAAATAAAAGCCTTATCACATCTTGATTGTTCTTCTGCGTGACATGTCATGTGATAATGTCCTAAGGACAGCTGTTGCATTAAAGGGTCGTAGCGGATCCCTGCTATGATGAGAACCCGAAAGTGCCATAACACTGTTCTTGAATGTATGTTCTATGGCCGGATGATATTATTTGAGGGACACAAATAATACAGGTTATTAGGGGTGAGGACTCATAAAACTTTGAGGCACCTTCTCATGGTGTGCGCCCTTGGTAATATCCAGGAGGATATTATGAGAACGAGACCCGCCAGTAGGAAATCCGCATTTCATAGTGTCATTGGATGTTCCTATCTACGGACGTGTGTATTGATCCTTAGACTTTAAGATTATTATTAATGGGTATTACAACTCGCGCACTTAGATGTATTGACGAAAACCGTGACGACACACTGTTCGCAGCGAGGTAGGATACGTTAGGTGCGTCACGAGTAATACTGCATTAATAGATAATGCGAGAAAGGATTTGTCCCTTCCGTTCCATAACGGAAGTAGATATCTCAGGCCCTTTGATGGAATTGATATAGCCTAAATAAATCCATGGTCATGGTAAGGTATGGGCAAGTTCAATTCCGGGAAGTCAAAGAAAGAATAATCAAGCACATGGGTTGATGGCGCTAGCATGCAACCCGCTTGATTGGAGATATCGAGACAAAGGGATTATATTACATAGTAAGCGTTCATAGGAGGTGACACGTCATTGCGGCGTTAACTTCTTTCTCTATGGGTGTCTTGGCGTGTTGCTAGACGCTAACCTTGGACTTTAGGCAGGCTCAGCCTAATGCCACTGAGAAAGAGGCCTAGAGGGTCACACACTAAGTGTGTCCATGTATCTCAGTTAAATATTAATTTAAAAAGTTAAATAAATATTATTCCCGACTGTGGTTTAATAATTATTTAAGGATGTCTGATCGCATTTATTTTGACACTAGTTATTCGAGAGAATATACTGTGGATAAAATAATATATTTATTAGCGAGTAATGCAGTTACATTTATTTAAGAAATAAATAGTCATTACTCAAGGTCTAATAAATGTGGTGGAGAAAAATGGAAAATAAAAGTACACGCCGTGTATATTAAATATACACGCAGTGTAGTTTTATGGAAAACAAGTACATGTCGTGTATTAATTATTACACGCCGTGTAGTTTTTCCAATTGGGATTTTGAGGATTTAATATTGTTTTATTAAATGATATTTATTATAATCAGCGTGGGCGCAGGTCAAGGAATTAATAAATCGACATGGGAGTTTTCAATAAGAGTTAATGAAATAAATAAAACGCGTAACGCATTTATTTATTGTCATAACTCTATTAACCTCAAACCTGATTATAAATATCCTCGCAACCCTAACATTTTTTTATAGAGCCATTGTTGTGCACAACGGATTTGGAAATACTCTCAATCCAAAGAGAGAATTCCCTTTCCACCAAGAACGCCCTCAAGTTACGAGAGCAAGATCCTCTACCGGATCAAGGCGGTCGAAGGCGGACATCGCAAGCGAAGGTTCTTCCGCGCTAGCACCCGGAGATCTCTTCGGTGATGTCCGGAGATTCGTGACACACGTGTGGATCACCGCTAGAGGAATCCTACACTTGGATTCTACGACGCAACGACGGATCACTGAATCGTGACCGGACACATCAACGAAAAAAGAATTCCAACAAGGTAATTCTTATGCATTAATTAAATTAATTATAATCAACATATGATGATCCTCCTCAAGGGTTCCAGTACTCTTCTTTTCTTTTTGTTCTTCGTTCTATTCCGAAGATTCGGCGTTTTATATCGTGACGGATCTCGGATTGAATGTTGTTTAACGTTAAAATTAAAGTTTGGCAAACCTACCAACGCGCTTCCGCTGCGCCCGGAACCTACATTGATGACACTATCATGAAACATGTTTGATGAGATATTGTGACAAAGAGATTATATTACACAGTGAGCGTTTGTATGTGGATGTCATCGTTGCGACTTTAAGTTCTTTCTCTTGGGTGTCTTGACCCATTGCTAGACAGCAATCTTGGACTTTAGGCAAGTCCACTTAATTCCAATGAGAAAGAATCATAGAGGGTCACACACTAAGTGTTTCTGGTAGTCTCGAATAAATTCTATTTGAATTTAATTAATGGAATAAATATTATTCTCAAGACCGAGGAAAAATTTTATTCAAGTTAAAATGATCACATAAATTAAATAAATATTTATTCACCAGATTGTGAATAAAATATATTTATTTGTTTTATAGAACATTTAATAAATATTTATTTACTAGTTTGCAAATAAAAATATTTATTTAAGAGAATAAAATATTTTATTCAAGTGTTCAATAAATGGAAGAGGAGTTCGAACGGATTAAAACTGTGTTCGTTGATAAATTAATTATTTACAAGTCGATAAGTAATGTTTATCCAGTTGGCACAAGAAATAATAATAATATTGTTATCATTATGTGGCACGAGGTTTCATTTATAGTTCTGTTTTATGCAAATTGGTGCACCACAAATAATGGTGTTATTGTTATTATGTGGCATGAGTTTTCTCTAATAGTTATAATTGCATTTAATCGCTATTTCGTAATTAAATATTGTAATTGAAACCTCATGTTGATTAATAGGTAGGTACGTCTATTGTGCCAAACCCCGATGAATTGAGAATTTTTGAGCCAAACATTTTCTCTCTCGACTCCTCTCATCTCTCCCTCTCAAGAATGAGAGAAGTTCTTCAAGACCGAAGAACGAGCGATCAAGAATGATCGATCAAGAACGATTGATGCAAGACGTTCACTTTGCTGCACTAGCACCCGCAGAACGAGTTGCATTTATCAGAGACTATTGGAGCACGTGTGGATCCACGCTAGAGGGATTCTACTTTGGATCATTGCAAGTGCAATGAAGGCAATCTAGAAGGGTCATTTCGGACGATCAACGATCATCAACGAAGAAAGTACCAAAGACCCAAGTATTTAATTTCTTCAGAAATTAATAAATTAGTTATAAACATGATGCGCAAGATTGTCTTTCTCGGATCCAACACTTTTCTGCTCTGTCTAAATCTTTGATTTAAATCCGTGGATACTGGCGTTGATCATCGTATTGATTCTTGATTGGTCATTGATTACGAAAAAAGCAAAGTTGGGCCCCACCCAACGTCGTGCTTCCACTGCGCCCAGATCCTTTAGAGGGTGTTCATCATGATTAGTCAGATGCTCCTCCAACTTCTCAGTCACAGCCAAAGGCAGATATAGACGTTAACTAGGCTGAGTTGGATATTTAATTACTCTCTGTTATACAGACATCCATAGCACAAACAACCATCTTCTTCATATGTTAGCGAGAGTTCCATCCAGTATCCATTATCTTTAAAGGTAGGATAGGGTACAGGCGATGAGACTGTACATCCACTGCCTGTCACACATGAGGATGTGGAGGTGGTTGTTGATGATGATATACAGGAGCAACGTACGCCAGAGCGGAGACATAGATAGACACAGCGTGGACGCATCCAATATACGCCTGGCTGTGGAAAAGAGGAGCATCCACGCCAGAGGCGTAGATTAGGTTGATATTAGATTTATGATACATTTTGTATGTGTCTTACTATTCTCATTTAGAGAGTTCTTTTCTTTTTTTTTAATAAGTGCCTTACTGATATCAAATTATCTACCAAAATCAATAATTACTATTTGTCATTCATATTAATACTTGGTATTATTATCTATATATGTATAATAAATAATATTCTTAAATTCATTAATAAATATTAATAATATTAATTATTTTGAATTCAAAAAGACTCTGGATGAAAAGATCTGTGAACTTGAAGAAATCTTGAAAAATGTTATTGATCTCAATGATTTGAAATTAGATATAAAATCCTAGAGGATCATGGAACATGAATCTTTGTTAAAAAAAATAAGTTGCATGAAGAAAAATTTGAATGAATAATGGATATTTGTGAGGAGTAGGTGATTATGATTGAAGATAAAAAAAATCACAATATGAGATGTATGAAATTGGAAGTTCATTTGGCCAATATTGAGAAGATATATATTCATACTTTATAAAGACACAATTTCTACTGGTACACAATCTTCACTGGAGGATTTTAAGGTTAAAATACCTTCATCATGTGATAAAATTGTGGACATTATGAAAAAGATTGATATGATATTCTTTCAGAATAAGAAACAATCCTTAAGAATGTTAAGATTGCATCATCCATGAAGGCTAATAAGGAAAAAAATCTCCACAAAAATTAGAATGTAATGTAAAGAGATCCCTGCTACACTAATATAAATCAGAATAGATGTTTCGATGTGCAATCATGAATACTACAGGAATTGGACCAACTTCATTGAGAAAAAAATTCAACCTTCCTATTCACATTAAGAAGTAAGGAAGATCCACCATATTTCCTTAATCATTGTTTATTTTATCTATTCTTATGATGTAAGAAATTGATGGTGAACCAAGTTCTCAGGGGGGGGACATGAGAAGCAATGAGTGCTATCAATTCTTGATCACAAATATGAAGAAGTTATCATCCTTGAATGATTCCTGAATTGGTTGTCAAATACAAATAAGAAAGAGGGTCATCATTGATGAATTTTAAGAATGTGTTAGCATATCCAAGACCATAAGTATAATGAAGACATCATCATGGTTTGATCATATATTTTTTTATCCTAGAGAATAAGTATTGAAGAAGATCATCCTTGGTGAAATTATATAAGTTTTCAAATCTGGACAATCATAAGTCGAAGATGAATTCTAGTGTATTCTCATTATTGGAACATCCGGAAAACTATTATTGAAGAGATCCACCATTATAAAGACGTTTATGAGTGTTTCCCTTGAGCAGGAGGTAAATGAAGAAATATGAAATTATCGCCAGAATTAGTATATCAATTAGAATCAAATCCAATTAATGTAGAATGTTCAAGAAAACCATGCTATTGAAAGAGGTAAATTTTTCTAAATCTCTCTTCCTTTGTTAAATAAAAAAAACTCAATAGAAATGGGTTGTAATTGAATTAATCAACGACATGAAAAAAGTTGAAGTATGGATGCACTCGAAGACCGCTTATCCTTTTTATTACACTTGAATGTTTTTTATCTATTTGTTAAAGTGAGTGCATTAGTTTTAGGTTGATTGTTCTAATAAAAGTTTCATATCTCGTTTAAAATATTCATCCTGAAATAATGGATGACACATTTCTTAAGTATGAACTGACCCCATTTTCCCTTGAACTTTTTACTTCCTGTTAATATATGAGAGATGAAGTGGAATGAATGTTTAGTAACGTAAAATGGATATATTAACATATTGACATGTCCAGTTGGAAAGAAATTTGGATGTATGACTTTGGTGCAAAAATTGATGAATTAACACTACTAGTGATCGAGCAGTGCATCAAGAATCAGACCAATTGATCAAAATGGTCGAGAACACTATTATTAATATTTTTGATTATTTAATTAATATGTATTAATATTTATTGACATTTTATACATATTGATGCTTTTTTAATTAATATGTATTTATATTTAATTTGTATTTACAAATATTGATGCTTTTTTTTAAATTAAAAATTCTGGAGGAAGTGAATCGCGTTCGCATTTCTTTCATACAATTCACACAGGAATCGTGAACGGGGTTCACGCTTCTCAGGACCATTTTTTTTTTAAAATGGAAACCTTATCATGTTTATAAAAAATAAAAAAAAATTACAAACCCATAAAAAACCCTCAGCGATCAACTAGTGCACCAAGAATCAGATCAGTGAATCAAAATGAGTATGAACACTATTATTAATATTTTTTATTATTTAATTAACATGTAATACTATTTATTTATATTTATTGATATTTTATACATAATGATTATTTTTTAATTAATATGTATTTTTATTTAATTAGTATTTATACCTATTTATGATTTTTTTAATTAAAAATTCTGAAGCATGAATCATGTTCACTGTTTCTTCTTACAATTCACACAGAAATCATGATCAAAGTTCATGCATCTCAATATCCTTTTTTAAAAATACCCAAAACCCTATCCCATTTTTTTTAATTAAAAACCCAATACAAAAAATTCCTTTTAGACATACTACTTCAAACATTCACTTTGAAACGTCTTATTTTAGGCATCTTTTTAAGGCATCTTTTTCCCCATGTCCATATTCATGTGCCATTTTCCATGTGTTCACGTCGAGATATCCTATTTGAATATATTTTTTTTATACTCTGATCCACGTAATTTTAATTTTGTATCTTATAAATATCTCAATTCATCAATATCTAAAATAATGTTTTTTAACTCATCCAAAAGACAACATTTATGGATCTATTGGTTTTAGGGTGATTAATTTTATTCTATTTAAATTTTATTTATACTCCATGTCATATTTCCTGTGATTATTCATAACGGGAATCAACATTATCTATATTAAATAATAATTACTTTTCCGGTGGATAGGAATAGGTAAATTTTTCTTGGAGGGCATGCCATTGAACTGTAAAACTTCTCCGATTTAATTACGCTTCTAAACATATCTTATCTGCCAAATCAATCGGTGATTTTATAATTAAAAAATAATTACTTAATCTGACTCATTTCTATACACATCCAGCCATCAATTTCCCTTCACGTGATTGATTCGCCTACTTTCTACGCATGATTCTTATTTTAATTACCACTTATTAAGCAATTAATTATCTTTATTTGAACATATCATGATTTTAGCATGTGGAATTTCTTACCTATTATTTTAATTAATCCGAATTGGAGAAAATTACCACGTTGTCTGCATTAATACAATAGTTTCATTGAATTTTAATATTATCAGTTTGACTATACATCGGAATCCTTCCCTTGTGAATTTGTCTAAAATATTCGATGCTCAAAGATTGTGAGATTAACAGGAACTTTCGAAATCTGTTTGTCTGAAGACTAAAAACAGTTGATCAAATATTGTTATTAAAACAGAACTTTAGGAGCGAAAGTGACGGATCGACTAATGATGATCCACCAGAGAATAAAAAAACAACGTGAGGATTTGATTCTCATCCCTTGGGATTCTCAAAATATGGAAAATCATTGTTAATGCTGTACAGAGTTTGATATTATCAGAACAATTAATGAACACTTTTTTTTCGTTTGAATGCCAAGAAAATCCATGCCGCAGATTGAAGAGCTTACTCGCCATGGGCGAATGATCAGTGGGCCCTAATGAGGCTCTTGTACTCGATGATTCCCTGGTAGAGCAGTTTCCAGATGGCAGGCATGGGGCGATGAGGATCTAGAAGCGTCTGCTCGGAATCCTCTGGAGGCTTCTCCTCCTGCCCTTCCCGTCTACGATTCATCGATTTCTTGCGACAGTGTTCCTCCTCCGTCGACGGTACGGCGAATCGGACGGTTTTCCGATTCGGCTGGCATTTCTCCGGTCCTGCAATCATCCGTTATCAGAGTCATGAATTACTTCATTGAAGAGAAGAGCGTGGGAGGAATTGGGGGAAACAAGTGAGGCGATCACCGGGGAGAAGCTCCAGCTCGAATCTGTTCATGAATTCCGAGAGGAGGCGGCGGTGAGCGCGGAGGGAGAGGAGGACGCTACCGGAAATCATGCCGCAGATCGAAGAGCTTACTAGACATGGGAGAATGATCAGCGGGCACTCATGAGGCTCTTGTATTCGATGATTCTCTGGTAGAGCAGTTTCCTGTTGGCAGGCATGGGGCGATGAGGATCTAGAAGCGTCTGCTCGGAATACTCTGGAGGCTTCTCCTCCCTCCCATTCCGTCTACGATTCATCGATTTCTTGCGAAAGCTTTCCTCCTCCGTCGACGGTGCGGCGAATCGGACGGTCTTTCGATTCTGCTGGCATTTCTCCGGTCCTGCAACAATCCGTTATCAGAGTCATGAATTACTTAATTGAAGAGAAGAGCATGGGAGGAATTGGGGGAAACATGTGAGGCGATCACCGGGGAGAAGCTCCAGCTCGAATCTGTTCATGAATTCCGAGAGGAGGCGGCGGTGAGCGCGGAGGGAGAGGAGGACACTACCGGAAACCGCGAACCCCGTCGCGAATCCCAGCCCTAGGGAGCTGTTCATCGGCCTCTGCTCTCGATCAATCCGCTGCAGCCGTGGCCTCCGAGTGCTCGGTAATTGTTCGCATGAGAATCGAATCTGAGGATTGAAGGTGGAGAAGACCGCGGCGGCTCATATTCATACCTGACGGACGGAAATAATGGCAGTGGAAAGCGGGGAAGACGAAGGGGTGATGGAGCGGGAGAAGGGTTTGGACAGAACGTTGCAAAATTTTATGCGAACAGTGAATGTGAATTTCAATTACCTATAATAATTAATAATAAATTTAGAAATACAAATTATGAATAATATTAATAAATGGCATGTCTGAATGTAGGTTTGAATTATTATTATTATTTGTATTTATAAATTGTAATATTTATTTTTAATTTTATGATTAGTGATTTGTGTAAATTTTATGTATCCACCTTCAATCATCTTTGTTTGTATGTGAGTATCATTGTAAAAAATGAAGATTTCATAAAAGGTGAGTCATGATCTACATTCACACAAATAAATATAAACACGGTGACCGAAAAAGAATGGTGTTTTCTAGCGATTTTCCGTTGGTTGTTGTTAGCTTATCGTCACTTGATAAACCAATTACTAGATACTAACTCATCATCTCACAAATTTTTATGTGAATGTTTCATTTACTTGTTAATGCCTATGTATGTGAGATTAATTAAATAACTATAAAAAACTTTGTAAATAATGCGATGATGACTATCTTGAGACGACCTACCATTGTATGTTTAGAAATGTTTATTTTAATTCTTTTGAATGAATGATTATTTAATTTGGAATAATTATTTTTTTACTTCATTTTTTATGACCAATGTGTCATCCCTCTATCTACATCACTAGAATTTTAGGTTTTTGTGTTGAGGAAGCGGGCGAGTGCCATTGACGATCGCTAATACAAAAAACTAAATTGGCGGGATTTTTCCTGCTCCTGTTGTTGTCTTCCCCGATTCACCGCTGCAACACCCGTCAACGCGCTCCAGGTTGCCCTCGTCGCCGCCCCGCCACCCCCGACCACCCCCATCACCACCCCTTGTTGCCTCATGTCACCCCCACCACAGTCGCCACCGAACCTCGTTGCCCTATACATTCAACCGTCACCCCTCAATGTAACATCCCAGGTAAATAATGAATAAAACATTTTCATATTTATTAATATTTACAAATTAAATATTAATTTTACTTCAAAGGGGTTGCTATGTTCGATAGCGTACCTGATACGCAACAAAGAGTTTCTTTGAAATCTTACGTTGCACACTAGCAATAAAATAAATATTATTTTAAATGATAGTTAACACGTAGCCGTTATATTGGCGGGAATGAATAGAAATAACTAAAATATGATTATATATGTTTTTTTAAATGTTTCTACATTTATCCAATAAAAGATAAAGGCTTAAAATACGAAAAAAAATTCAATTTCAGACATATATACTCTAACATTCACAAAAGGCCGACTTATCGCCTTTTGATGGCGAACCGTATATAAATATAGTTTTGGTCACTCTTATACATTCTATTGGACTAAATAAAATTCTTCTTTAGAATCGGGACATCAAAATTTACTTTGTGTAAATTTTTGGTATTTTTCCGATAAAGTTCATTTTTTTTAATGAATAGCGAAAAATGTTGTATTTTAATTCAAAACCTCTTTTTAATCTAATTTATTTATATGATTAGATTATCTTTTGAATTGGTTTTAAAGTGCAATTAGAATATATTTTTACCATTTAATCCAATAGTGGTCGTTGGAATTAATTTCACTTTGAAATCGGACTTAAACTAGTGTCAATCTTTTGATACTTATTGTTTCATAAAAACACGCTATTTGCTCTGATAGCGGAAATTAATTATTAAATTAATTAATGCAACTTATATGTTTTGAATTTTGTAAAATAGACTTCATTTTTAAATTCAGAATATCAAATATAGCTTAGGGTGAAGTTTTGGTATTTTTCTGAAAAACTTCAATTTTTGATGAATAGTGAAACCACTAAGTGGTACTTAAAAAACTGATTTTTCGTTTAAATGAAATTTTACCACTTCTGTGCTTTGAATTTCAAAAATCCGACATACATGGTTGTCATTAAAAAGTAAAATGTGGTTCAATGAGATTAAAATAATTTTTTGGTGAATAGTAACTTTTAAGTTTTTAATCGCGATTAGAGGTAATTAGTGTGGTTTAAGGTAAAAATAATGTTTTAATATTATGAAATGACCTAGACACATGTCCTACCCTCATTGGATGTGTCATGGCCGACCAAGACAATCCATGAGTCAACTTGGGGACCCCATGGAGTCACTTTGGTAGGAAAATGACATTAATACCTTTTTATTTAAAGTTAAAATTAAAATGTCACAAACATGTGTTGTTTTACTAAAACAATTTTTACATGGGGTTATACAAGTCAGATTTTTGACTATAAATATTCATTAGAAAGCTAAAAAGTTTTCCTATATCATGATATTTTTTTATAATTTTTTAGACATTAAATAAATTAAATTATTTATGACACCATGATGATGCAGCGATTACCACATTATTTAACGATTTAAATAAAATGAAAAGATAATGTAAAATCTAAGACCTACACATGTCAAAAACCTATTTGATGAGTATATTTCGAACCCTTATAACCTTATCCTCGAATTATATCAATGTGGGACCTTTAAAATCCGAAAATCATTTTATAATAAAGTAAACTTTTATAACTTTCCAAGAGTGCCCCTCCTCTCCTCTTATAAAAGGCCCCCACCTCTACCTCCTTACCCCCACCTCTCAAGCCTTTGGTTCGTCCAAGCTATACTCTTTTTGTCTCTCCACATCCCTCTCTTACTCCTAGAAGCCTTACTTTGGGCAGAAGTCTTCACAAGGAAGCCTTTGAGCTCAAATCAAAAAGAGTTACCCGTTTTAAAGGTAGTGTTTTCTCTTGTGTTCTTTTGTTTTATTTTGCTTCTCCAACCCTCTAAAATCTTTTTATTCATTTCTTTTGTAACAACTCCAGTATCTTCAATATACTAGGATGTTGTTATAAGAAGGATTCGAGCTACACTTACACACACTTTCATCCAATGGTTAAAGAACATACTGTTTCTGTGGATGGTGAATTTCTGCCTCACGAAACGATGATTGTTCAATATTCTTTTAACACCTTCAAAGGTGGCCATAAAGATGTCACTATATTTATATATGATATATAATATGTTTATATTTTCCTTAAGCTTCTGTATTTTTCATTTGTGGCATATCTTTATGGTTTCCATTGTGAGTAAACACGATAATTTCATTTTGGGAAGTGCGGACTACCGCCCCCTCAAAGTGATTTGATTCGTTAATGCCATATGTGGGATGTATAAAGGATGGATTTAAAGTTATTATATATGATTTATGTTACATCTAAATGATGAATATAATTCTAGAATTAAAATATACATACCTCTCATTTAGTTTTAATTCCATTAATATGACATAGAAATGAAAGTAGCGTTCATGCGTACGTACGGCTTACCGTCTCCATGAACGGTGCATTTCATTTCTTACCTCTAAATGATTATGTAATATTATATATACATGTATATGCTGGATATATATGATATATATGATATCCAAATCATGAATATCATTCTGGATATAAAAAACCTTTGACCACACGAACAACATATAATTGTAAGAAGTCCACTTTCGACTTAAGAACCAAATATCGACAAAACAAACATTATTAACTTAAATGATTACATAATGTTTATAACATGGTAATAAGTGATATAAACGTAATAATGAACTTGAAAAAGGTTCTTAAGGAAGTATAAATTAACTCAAGTTTATTATTTAGGACGTTAAAGAACGATCGAGTCAAGTCGGACCCGAGGTAAGGGACTTCGTCTCAATCTCCTTTCATTGAGGCATATTTTATTTTATACACAACTTTCTTTTATACGGTGTATAAACCCCTTTTAATTTTACTTTTATACAAAAGGAATCTTTTTCTACGAAGCGTTTTATTAAACGACAAAAAGGAATGTTTCTTTTAACGTACGCGGTAACA
This sequence comes from Viscum album, assembly GCA_963277665.1. Taxonomy (NCBI): domain Eukaryota; kingdom Viridiplantae; phylum Streptophyta; class Magnoliopsida; order Santalales; family Viscaceae; genus Viscum; species Viscum album. The sequence continues at coordinate 30,845,043 of OY728142.1, read as the reverse complement.
ACGACCTTTTCCGCCGCCGCGAGTATTATTTGTTCTTTGGCTTCCTCAACAAGCTGTAATGTTTTTAAATGAAATAAATACCATATACTCTTTTATGTATTTTGGTATTGAAAATAGTTTTTATAATGAATTTGTTATGTCAATATATTTATGTGATATATTGTCATCAAAGTGTGGAAATGTTTTTTTCTATTATATTTGTATTATGTCTTATTATTTTATTATGGTACTTGGACATTTGACGGGTGGTTACGTGATAAACCATATGACAGGTGGTTCCGTGAATACCAGGATGGGTGGTTACGTTATAACCTCCAATGCATTGGGTATGGAAGTCAGCCGTATGGCTATTCCATTAAGTGATATGTGTGGAAGTCGACCGTATGGTTATTCCATTTAAGTATGTTTATGTCCCAAGTTACCTTTATATGTTATGCGATCTTTATATGGGTTTTATGGTAATATTTGGGTTACAAAAGGGTAAGTAATGATCTTTTATTCATTGAAGAGTTTTTACTACTTCATAAAGGTGAAAAGTATTACTTTGATAAAGTATACATGGTTTACTTGTTGTTTTGAAAAACTAACAGTTTTTATTCATTGTGTATCCCTTACTGAGCTTTTTATGCTCACCCCAAGTTTTTTTGAAATGTTTTTCATAGGACTTAATGTGGAATAGGGTCAAGGATGGGATCAAGGGAAAGTCATGCTATCTAAAACATAGAACTAGACATGTTTCCTTTTAAGAGTTTTTATTTTATGGAAACTTAGTAGAAGTTTCTACTTTGTAATCTTTTGAGATGTAATAGTTATGTCCTAATTCTCTAAAACTCTAAACCATGAAAATATCCTCAATGTGAATTATTCATTTAATTCAATATTAAGTAAGGTTTAAGGTCAGAGCCTTATAGTTGGTATCAGAGGTCGGTTTAGACAACTTTAGGAGTTAGAAAATCGTTAAATTATAAATTAATTTGTGGTATGACTGAAATGATATAGCATTTAAAGATTACCATGTTGCTTCGCCTAAGATATTTTTGTTTTCAGAATGGTTTTCCATAGAGGAAACAAAGCAGTTATGTTGGGACGACATCAGGAGGAAGACAACCTTCCAAATCAGCAACCTGAGATGGTCGGTATCGGAACTGAACAGTTTGTTGCAGTAATGACACAGTTGACTCAGGATATAAATGGTGGTGGTATCCATGCACGAGATCAGCTAGATCAACCGCAGAGGAACATATTAGTGGTGGAACATTTCATGAGGCAACATCTCCCATCATTCAGAGGATCATCTGACCCCGTGCTAGCTGAAGGGTTGATAAAAGCACTGGAGAAGATTTTTGATGTCATGGGGTGTTCAGAACATCAAAAGGTTAGTCTTGCTGTTTACCGTTTTGAAGGAGAAGCTGATCAGTGGTGGTCGATGGTGAAAAATATCAGGGATAGTGATGAGATTGATGATCTTCACTGGGACGAATTCAAAGGTATGTTTCTTGAGAAATATTTTCCTAAGGTGGTTCGTCTTAGGATGGAAAAACAGTTCCTAGAATTGAGGCAGGAGGATGAATCAGTGGCTGCTTATGAAGCAAAGTTCACCCGATTGGCAAGGTATGCTCCAAACTTCATACGAGATCTTGATAGTAAAATAAACCATTTTTACTCAGGGTTAAGTCCAAAGTATCGAAGGGATTTAGATTCTCGTGAGTTCAAAAGTTATGAAAAGCTTATTCGATGTGCGGAGAAGGTGGAAATGGAGTTTGCCGATGATCAGGTGTTCTTTGACAAACAACAGAATAAGAGGTCCAGTTGGCAGACAAAGGGGAAGAATTCATCAAAGAAGCAAGGAGGTAAGAAAACCAAATATCCATCCTGTGAGAAGTGTGGTAAAATGCATCCTGTAGAATGTTTATCCAAGTCTGGAAAGTGCTTTCGGTGTGGTAAGTCTAGTCATATTGCTCGTAACTGTAAGGAAGATGATCAAGCAGGCAATGAAAAGTCATCGGTAAGATGTTTTAAGTGTAATGAACTGGGTCATTATGCAAATGAGTGTCTAACGAAAAACTCAACTGAGGGAAAGTAGCCAGACTACAATCATAAAGGGGTGATGAAATCCTTTGCAACTACTTCAGCAGATGTTGGGCCATCGAATGATGTAGTATCAGGTACACTATTTGTTTGTTCAGATTATGCCAATGTGTTATTTGATTCAGGGTCTACACATTCTTTCATTTCTGAGAAGTTTTCTAGTAAATTGGAAATTCCATCTCAAGATATGAATCCTGAACTTATGGTAAAAATACCCGGAGGGAACGTTGAGACAAAAAGAAATTATAAGAACCTTCCTATCCTTGTGTGCGGAAAGAATCTACCAGAAAACCTTATTGTTTTGCCTCTAGTAGAGTTTGATGTTATTTTGGGCATGGATTGACTTTCTGTTTATCATGCTAAGATTGACTGCAGAGCTAAAATGGTTTCTTTTCAGAAATATTTTCAGTTTGTGTACAAGAATGAACCCTTGATTTTGATAACATATCAGGAAGTTGAGAAACTAGTAAAATATGGAAATGAATGTTACCTTGCACATATTGTTGAAAATAAAGTAACTGTTCAGATTAATGATGTGCCAATGGTAAATGAGTATCTTGATGTTTTTCCTGATGAGTTTCCTGATATTATTCATGATCAGAAAGTTGAATTTACTGTTGACTTAGTTCCTGATTCTAAGCCAATTTCAAAACCCCCTTATCGAATGGATCAAGTTGAACTTTTAGAGTTAAAGAAGCAATTACAGGAGTTATTAGATAAAGGTTTCATTCGACCCAGCACATCACCATGGGGTGCTCCTGTCTTGTTTGTTAAAAAGAAAGATGACTCAATGAGACTCTGCATTGATTATAGAGCCTTGAATAATATTACTGTTAAGAACAAGTATCCTTTTCCTCATATCGATGATTTTTTGATAAGCTCCAGGGAGCTCAGTATTTTTCGAAGATTGACTTGAGGTCGGGGTACTATCAGTTGAAAGTAAAAGAAGCAGACGTTCCGAAGACTGCGTTCCGTACTAGATATGACCATTATGAATTTGTAGTTATGCCTTTTGGGTTAACCAATGCACCTTCTATATTCATGGACCTTATGAATAGAATTTTCCATGATTTCTTGGATAAGTTTGTGGTTGTTTTCATTGATGATATTTTAGTGTTTTCTAAAAGTAAAGAGGAGCATGAAAGTCATTTAAGGGTTATCTTGCAAACCTTAAAAGAAAAGAAACTATATGGAAAATTCAGCAAGTGTGAGTTTTGGTTACAACAAATTTATTTCCTGGGTCACATTGTTTCAAAAGATGGCATAATTGTTGATCCTGCTAAAACAAAAGTTGTTGAAGAATGGCCAAGACCCACAAATGTAACCGAGATCCATAGTTTCCTTGGTTTGGCAGGTTACTACCGAAGGTTTGTTGAAATTTTTTCATGATTATCTAGTCCAATGACTAAGCTAACTCGGAAGAGTGTTAAGTTTATCTGGACAAAATAATGTGATGATTGTTTTCAGGAGTTTAAAAGAAGATTGGTGAATGCTCCAGTTTTGGCACTTCCTTCCAGGAATGGTGAGTTTGTTATCTACAGTGATGCTTCATTGAAAGGACTTGGTTGTGTCCTAATGCATAATGATCAGGTAATTGCTTATGCTTCATGACAGTTGAAAACTCATGAGGTAAATTACCCTACACATGATTTGGAATTAGCTGTTATTGTTTTCTCTTTAAAAATTTGGAGGCATCATTTGTATGGAGTAAAGTGTGAAATATATACCGATCACAAAAGTTTAAAGTATATATTCACTCAGAAAGAATTGAACATGAGACAGAGGAGATGGCTAGAATTAATCAAGGATTATGATTGTACAATTCATTACCATCCGGGAAAAGCAAATAAAGTGGCTGATGTTTTGAGTCGAAAAAGTAATGCTTCATTAACAATGTTGCGTTTGGAACGTGATCCTTTGGTTAAGGATTTGATGAAATTTGGCATAGAAGTTGTTGGTGCAGGATGTCCTTCTGTTTTATTTCAGGTATCAGTGAAATATTCTCTATCAGACAGAATTAAGCAAGCACAGAAGCAAGACAGTGAGTTGCAGAAAAGGGTAGAGCTGGTTCAGCAGGGTTAAAGCAGAGCGGCAGTTACCGAAAGGGATGCTGCAACCTTTACCAGTGCCAGAGTGGAAATGAGAAAATATATCCATGGAATTTTTTGTGGGATTACCAAGGACATCTCGAGGTAATAATGCAATCTGGGTTATTGTTGATCGATTGACTAAATCTGCTCATTTCCTTCCTATTCGAGATACTTTCTCTCTAGATCAACTTTCTCGATTTTATCTTAAAGAGATAGTCAGGTTGCATGGATTTCCCCTCTCCATTGTATCTGATCGTGATCCTAGGTTTACTTTTAACTTTTGGAAAGGCCTTCAGAAGTCATTGGGTACTGAATTAAATTTTAGTACAACTTTTCATCCGCAATCAGATGGGCAGTCAGAACGAACAATTCAGACCTTGGAGGATATGCTATGAGCTTACTCTATGGATTATTAGGGAAGTTGGGACCAACATCTTTCTTTGGTTGAGTTTTTATATAAGAACAGTTTTCATTCTAGTATACAGATGGCACCGTTTGAGGCATTATATGGGAAGCAGTGTCAAACTCCAGCTTTTTGGGATGAAGTGGGTGAAAGGAAGCTGATGGGACCAGAATTGGTAGAAGAGATAGCAGAAAAAGTTCAGTTGATTCAAAAACATATGAGAACAGCTCAGAGCAGGCAGAAGAGTTATGCGGATAACCGGAGGAAAGATCTATCTTTCGAGGTAGGTGATCATGTTTTTCTCAAAGTTTCACCATGGAAAAGTGTGATGCGATTTGGTAAGAAAGGAAAGATGAGTCCAAGGTTCATTGAACCATATGAAATTCTGGAGAGAGTTGGATCAGTTGCTTACCGAGTGTCTTTACCTCCGAGTTTATCTCAGGTACACAATGTTTTTCCTGTTTCGATGTTGAGAAAGTATATGCCAGATCCATCTCATGTTTTGAGCCCACAGGTAGTTTAGTTGGAGGAGAATATCTCTTATGAAGAACAACCAGTCCAGATTCTTGACCACAGGGAGAAAGTGTTGCGGAATAAGGTGATTAATCAAGTAAAGATTTTGTGGAAAAACCATATGGTTGAAGAGGCAACATGGGAATCTGAAAATGCTATGAGGGATAAATACCCCCACTTATTTTGATAAGTGAATAAAATTGTGAGGACGCAATTCCCAAAAGGGGGGAAGGATGTAACATCCCAGGTAAATAATGAATAAAACATTTTCATATTTATTAATATTTACAAATTGAATATTAATTTTACTTCAAAGGGGTTGCTATGTTCGATAGCGTACCCGATACACAACAAAGAGTTTCTTTGAAATCTTATGTTGCACACTAGTAATAAAATAAATATTATTTTAAATGGTAGTTAACACGTAGCCGTTATATTGGAGGGAATGAATAGAAATAACTAAAATGTGATTATGTATGTTTTTTTAAATGTTTCTACATTTATCCAATAAAAGATAAAGGCTTAAAATACGAAAATAATTCAATTTTAGGCATATATACTCTAACATTCACAAAAGGTCGACTTATCGCCTTTTGATGGCGAACCGTCTATAAATATAATTTTGGTCACTCTTATAAATTCTATTGGACCAAATAAAATTCTTCTTTAGAATCGGGACATCAAAATTTACTTTGTGTAAATTTTTGGTATTTTTCCGATAAAGTTCATTTTTTTAATGAATAGTGAAAAATGTTGTATTTTAATTCAAAACCTTGTTTTAATCTAATTTATTTATATAATTATATTATCTTTTTAATTGGTTTTAAAGTTAAATTAGAATATATTTTTACCATTTAATCCAATAGTGGTCGTTGGAATTAATTTCACTCTGAAATCGGACTTAAACTAGTGTCAATCATTGGATACTTATTGTTTCATAAAAACACGCTATTTGCTCTGACAGCGGGAATTAATTATTAAATTAATTAATCCAACTTATATGTTTTGAATTTTGTAAAATAGACTTCATTTTTGAATTCGGAATATCAAATATAGCTTAGGGTGAAGTTTTGTTATTTTTCTGAAAAACTTCAATTTTTGATGAATAGTGAAACCACTAAGTGGTACTTAAAAAACTGATTTTTCGTTTAAATGAAAATTTACCACCTCTGTGCTTTGAATTTCAAAAATCCGACATACATGGTTGTAATTAAGAAGTAAAATGTGGTTCAATGGGATTAAAATAATTTTTTGTTGAATAGTAACTTTTAAGTTTTTAATCGCGATTAGAGGTAATTAGAGTGGTTTAAGGTAAAAATAATGTTTTAATATTATGAAATGACCTAGACACATGTCCTACCCTCGTTGGATGTGTCATGGAAGACCAAGAAAATCCATGGGTCAACTTGGGGACCCCATGGATCCACTTTGGTAGGAAAATGACATTAATACCTTTTTATTTAAAGTTAAAACTAAAATGTCACAAACACGTGTTGTTTTACTAAAAAAAATTTTACATGGGGTTATACAAGTCAGATTTTTGACTATAAATATTCATTAGAAATATAAAAAGTTTTCCTACATCGTGATATATATTTTTATAATATTTTATACATTAAATAAATTAAATTATTTATGAAACCATGATGATGCAGCGATTACCTCATTATTTAACGATTTAAATAAAATGAAAAGATAATGTAAAATCTAAGACCTACACATGTAAAAAACCTATTTGATGAGTATATTTCGAACCCTTATAACCTTATCCTAGAATTATATCAATGTGGGACCTTTAAAATCCGAAAATCATTTTATAATAAAGTAAACTTTTATAACTTTCCAAGAGTGCCCCTCCTCTCCTCTTATAAAAGGCCCCCACCTCTAACTCCTTACCCACACCTCTCAAGTCTTTTGTTCATCCAAGATCTTCTCTTTTTGTCTCTCCACATCCCTCTCTTACTCTTAGAATCATCACTTTGGGCAGAAGTCTTCTCAAGGAATCCTTTGAGCTCAAATCAAAAAGAGTTACCCGTTTTAAAGGTAGTGTTTTCTCTTGTGTTCTTCTGTTTTATTTTGCTTCTCCAACCCTCTAAACTCTTTTTATTCATTTATTTTGTGACAAATACATTATCTTCAATATACTAGGATGTTTTTATAATAAGGATTAGAGCTACACTTACACACACTTTCATCTAATGGTTAAAGAACATACTGTTTTTGTGGATGGTGAATTTCTGCCTCACGAAACGATGATTGTTCAATATTCTTTTAACACCTTAAAAGGTGGCCATAAATATGTCACTATATTTATATATGATATATAATATGTTTATATTTTCCTTAAGCTTTTGTATTTTTCATTTGTGTCATACCTTTATGGTTTCCATTGTGGGTAAACACGATAATTTCATTTTAGGAAGTGCGGACTACCGCCCCCTCAAAGTGATTTGATTCGTTAATGCCATATGTGGGACGTATAAAGGATGGATTTAAAGTTATTATATATGATGTATGTTACATCTAAATTATGAATATAATTCTGGAATTAAAATATACATACCTCTCATTTAGTTTTAATTCCATTAATATGACATAGAAATGAAAGTAGCGTTCATGCGTACGTACGACTTACCGTCTCTATGAATGGTGCATTTCATTTCTTACCTCTAAATGATTATGTAATATTATAAATACATGTATATTCTGGATATATATGATATATATGATATCCAAATCATGAATATCATTCTGGATATAAAGAACCTTTGACCACACGAACAACATGTAATTGTAAGAAGTCCACTTTCAACTTAAGAACCAAATATCGACAAAACAAATATTATTAACTTAAATGATTAAATAATGTTTATAACATGGTAATAAGTGATATAAAAGTAATAATGAACTTGAAAAAGGTTCTTAAGGAAGTATAAATTAACTCAAGTTTATTATTCAGGACGTTAAAGAACGATCGAGTCAAGTTGGACCTGAGGTAAGGGACTTCGTCTCAATCTCCTTTCATTGAGGCATATTTTATTTTATACACAACTTTATTTTATATGGTTTATAAACCCCTTTGTATTTTACTTTTATACAAAAGGAATCTTTTTCTACGAAGCGTTTTACTAAACGACAAAAAGGAATGTTTCTTTTAACGTACGCGGTGACAACGACCTTTTTCGCCACCGCGAGTATTATTTGGTCTTTGGCTTCCTCAACAAGCCGTAATGTTTTTAAAATGAAATAAATACCATAGAATCTTTTATGAATTTTGGTATTGAAAATGGTTTTTATAATGGATTTGTTATGTCAATATATTTATGTGATATATTTTGATCAAAGTGTAGAAATGTTTTCTTTCCATTATATTTGTTTTATGTCTTATGATTTTATAATGGTACTTGGACATTTGACGGGTGGTTACATGATAAACCATATGACGGGTGGTGCCGTGAATACCAGGACGGGTGGTTACGTTATAACCTCCAATGCATTGGGTATGGAAGTCGGCCGTATGACTATTCCATTAAGTGATATGTGTGGAAGTCGACCATATGGTTATTCCATTTAAGTATGTTTATGTCCCAAGTTACCTTTATATGTTATGTGATCTTTATATGGGTTTTATGGTAATCTTTGGGTTACAAAAGGGTAATTAATGATCTTTTATTCATTTTTAGAGTTTTTACTACTTCATAAAGGTGAAAAGTATTACTTTGATAAAGTATACATGGTTTACTTGTTGTTTTGAAAAACTAACAGTTTTCATTCATTGTGTATCCCTTACTGAGCTTTTTATGCTCACCCCAAGTTTTTTTGAAATGTTTTTCACAGGACTTAATGTGGAATAGGGTCAAGGATGGGATCAAGGGAAAGTCATGCTATCTAAAACATGGAACTAGACATGTTTCCTTTTAAGAGTTTTTATTTTATGGAAACTTAGTAGAAGTTTCTACTTTGTAATATTTTGAGATGTAATAGTTATGTCCTAATTCTCTAAAACTCTAAACCGTGAAAAGATCCTCAATGTGAATTATTCATTTAATTCAATATTAAGTAAGGTTTAAGGTCGGGGCCTTATACTCAACCCCCAACGTCACCCCAACCACTCCCTTCGGCCGCCGCGTATCTACCATGGCCGGCAGTTGAAGCTTGGAGTCTCTCCTGGTCACCTCATGTGTGCCCCGTGTTCCCCAGCACACCGTCGACAAGAAAAATCGGGCATGGTTTTTAGGGGCCGCCAGAGGCGGTCGCTGTTGAGCAACACCGACCAAACAACTATGACCACCAGAAGCAGTCGCATGACAGTCTCTAAAGGCCTTTAGCAACCGCTTTTTGGTGGTCACTAAAGGCCATATTTCTATTAATTCTACTAATATAAGTTCCAGGGTGTGTGGTAAAATGTTATGTATCACCATACCCCTGATACTCCTCAATTGCATATGAGTAACATTGTAAAAAAAAAGAGGTTCCAAAAGAGGTGAGGATGCTTAACTTGAATCCGTACATAATGACTCAAAGGAGAATGGCTAGTGCTGCAATCCGAGACAATAAAGCCTCACACACATTTCCCTATGTCTTAGTTGGTTCATCATCCTTTGATAAACCAACCCATAGATAAAATCTCAAAATCAAGTCACACTTATTTTGAGGTTACTGGTTAATAATTTTATTCATGCGATGACATAGAATAATTATAAAAAATAATGTAATAAGTGTGTTTTATTGGTAATTATGTATGTGTGTATTTACTTCAACGTGGAATTAATTCACAACAATCCGGGTGTTCGTTACAGTTTACAGCTAACAAGAGTTGTTAATCTTCAAAACTGTACAACAATGGAAGAAGTGCATACAAGGATTCATAATCACGTAAAACAGAGGGCCGATCAAGTAATAAAATCAATCACCTATGAGCATCTTCAACATGCTATCCACTTATGGCATATTGCATATCCTTTTCTCAGTGATGAAGATTGAGTGGAAGCATCATCATTGTTCATGCAATAGTTTGGACATGGTTTAATGGAATTGTATATAGACATATCATTGTTGAGGAATCTAAACATAATATTATGAGATATTTGTTAAAGTCAATCCTTCCAATTAATACGTGACAATGTCTTATCATATGTCTCTGATAACTAAGAATCTAGATCCAAATACTGTTAAATCTCCAATAAAAAATGTTTTCAATTAAGAACATGGTGTTCAAAAATATGGAGAGAACCGTAGGAGATGTCCCTTTGGATTCTCCAGACTTAATGAATGAGACTTTCACTAATGAGAAAATACCTAATGATGGGATGTGAGATGAGACAGATAGGGAAGATGTGGATATAGCTGAACAACAAAATTTGGTTGCCCAAGAAGCATCTAATGTTAATCTTCTCCCATTAGTGGCTTTGTTGGGTAGTCAACAACAGAGAAATATTAATCATCCTCTAGTTTTGAATTGATTGGTAGAGGAAATGTCATGAGTGAAACTTTTTGATTGGAATATCAATAAACCGAGTAATAAATTCCCAAGCATTGTAGGCAATGAAGGTTCCGAATGTAGTGCAAGCGTCGTGGTGGGTGAATAACCATAAAAATTTTATTGATTCGATGGATCATTCGAAATATTGTACAAGATGTATGTAGGACCTCAGGAACACCCTGAGAGGGGATGAGTAAATTAGAGTGTCAACTTTTTATTTTAAACCGGTATATCATATTCCCATGTTGGTAGGAACTTGTCAAATTTGGCTGATGGAATCGTGTAGTAATCAATCATTCAGATACAGAGAGAAAACACACCAATTTTACTTTATTCACCACTAAGGGCTAATTCAAAGAGCATACACCGATAATATGTCGATCATACCTAAAACCACTAATCTTCACTAATTGTGGAATACAAAACTTTTGACACAATCAATCTATGTCAAGCATACTATCTTTACAAGATTTTAGGGATAACACACTGCCTCCCTCAGAACACTTATGTCAACTCCCCCCAGGTCACTACTTTGGGTGAAGTCTTACCCAGTTTAATGACTTGAATGTCACTTTAGTAGATTGGCATTTAAGTCTTTGTCCCTGACTAGAACAAGACTCTTCTTACACCGTAGTCTTGAGTTGATGCACTTGAAAGAACTGTTCATTTAAACAAGATATCCAACACTGCTGTTTGTGAAGCTACTTCGTGAAGCTCACAACCTTTGCAAAGAAAACTGCCTTCATGGAACAATAAGTCATTGTGGAATAACCAGTCATTACAAAAGTCATTTTTCTGAGATACCTAATCATTGGTCAAGACTAAGACAATATTTTCACGATGCTCAGACTCATAATGAATACCTGATTAGTGAAGCTTTTAGCCTTCAAAAATTCAAACTGATTCATCCTTTTCTCCAAAAAAAATCATGTAAAAATAAGTGGGGGTAGCCGACATTTATAGGCCCAACCTTTCGTGATGATTCCAAGATCCCAATGGATTTTTCGTGAACCTCCAAATTCATGTTCGCGAAGCTCCTCCATTCTCAAAACTCCAATGAAATTTAACTCATTCATGAACATTCTCATAGTTGCATAGATTCACCATGAACTCATCACGCACTCGTGATGCTTGTCATGGTCGTGAAGAACACCATCAACTCATCGTGCACACGTGATGCTTGTTGTAGTCGTGAAGAACATTGTATTTTTATCGTGCGTTTGCGAAGATCTATACCTTCGTGAAGCTCAACCATTAATAAAACCCAGTATTCATGAAACCCAGTCATCGCAACACTCATGTTTTTTACATATTTGAGAAGAGTTAATCCCAAAAAACTTCCTTTCACAAAGCATTCTCCATCCTCCTGATTTTGAACCAATTTTTTTAGAAAACACTGGGAAAAGATGCCACTTTCAACACTGTAGTTATATTGTACTGTAAGATCACTTTCCTTGAAAACTTCAGGATCAACCCAATGTGGATTGTTAACAAACACATACTAGACTCTATTTACAGCAATGAAAATTCTTGGTTCCAACAACATAAACGTCATGACCAATGAAATTTTTCCATCGAATATTGACTTTGAGAAAATCCCTGAACCAGAGAGGATCTTTGCATGTTAAATTTATAATTAATTTATTTATGATCGAGAGAAAAAGGTTACCTCATCTTAGGAACTTTCTTTGATGATGATGTTGGTTTTCTGTAAACCCTTCTTAGATAACTTTCGTTGCGTAGGGATGATCCAAGTGTAGAATACCTCTAGTGGTGGTCCACACGTGTTCCTTTGAACTTTGAACGATGCTGATTAATTTCTGAGTGCTAGCGTGGTGAATCAATCGTCTTGCATTGTACATCTTGATCACTTCAAGATCCTTCATGCTTGAAGGAGTTATTTTCGTTCTTGAGAAAATGAGAGGAAGAATTCGAGAGAGAAGTTCGTTATGCGCAACAATTCTCAATTCTTGATTAACCCTACACAATATACATAACCATCTGTTTTTAGAGTTAGAGTTATATTTAAATATTATTTAATTGTGTACCGACCGTTAAATAATATTATAATTTTTAACAAAACTCATTCCATATAATAAAACTAATAATAATAATATTATTTTATGGTATGCACTAACTCACGCAATGATAAATATTATTTTACCATTTTGTAAATTAATATATATCATCAGACCCGATTTTGGTCCGCTTGAATTCTTCGACATTTATTGAATACCTGAATAAATATTTAATTAAATATTTCATTCATAAATAAATTTATATTTTATCCACAATATAATGAATAAATATTTATTAAATATTCAATAAATAAAATAAATATTTTATTCACAATCCAGCATATATATTTATTAAATATTCATATAATTAAATAAATATTTATTAATGAATAAATATTATTTATTACCTGACAAAAATTAGCGATCAATCAAACTTGAATAAAATTATTCCTCGGTTTTGAGAATAATATTTATTCCAATAATTAAATTCAAATAGAATTCAATTGAGATCAATGGAAATGCTTAGTGTGCAAACCTCTAGTTTTCTTTCTTGTTGGCATTATGTGAGTTTGTCTAAAGTCCAAGATTATTTTCTAGTAATGAACTAAGGAACCTAAGAGAAAAGAACTTAATGTCGCAATGTCGGCAACCACATACAAATGATCACTATGTAATATAATCTTTTTGTCTCAATATCTCATCAAACAGGTTGTAACACCTCGAAATTTTAAAAATACATACATTGTATTTGATAGCGTGCATCACACGCATCACCAAGCGCATAAGGGAATGTAATCCCACGATACATTAAAAAATATTTACTATTTTAAAAATAAATTAAATCTATGATATATCATGCAATTCACATAATACCGAGTTAGCGTACGTCACATGCAACAATGAGTTTCTTCAATGGCTTGCGTTACATACAAGATTGAGTTCTACTAAACAACAAGATAATATTAAAATATTATTATTTAATATAATAAGATATAACATAATCGTTAAATTAATAGCTATGAAAAGGGTTAACTAACTTATGAAAATCAATGGTTTACATAAATATAAAATGAATTCATTGGTTACAAATTAATTAGAAATTATTATGAAAACCGATTGAATATAAAAGAAAATATTATTATTTTTATGCTCACAAAGCTATTTTATCCTAATAAATTAAATTAATTACAATTGGTGAATGATATTAATAATATATATATATATATATTATATTTACTCAAATATTTCTGATATTTTTCTAATAGATTTGATAGGTATATGATAAGAACAATTCCAATATTACACATAAAAACCTATATTTTTATAAAAGCAGTTTTACCATCTTTTAACGACGAACCTATTTTTAATCCAATTTTGAAACTTTTATAAATTTAATATGTCAAAATAAAATTCATATTTTAAATAGAAACATAAAAAATAGGTTAGGGTGAATGTTTTATTTTTTTATAGTGAAGTTTCATTTTTAATGAATAGTGAGAAATATTGAATTTAAATTCAAAACTGCCTTTTCATCTAATTTATTTATAGTATTAAATTATATTTTTAATTGTATTTAAAGTTAAATTATATCAATTTTTTATCAATTAATCCAATTTAGGTTATTGAAATCAATTTTCTTTGAAATTGGGTATAAAAACTTAGCAAACTTTTGAACATTTTTACTATAAAAACCCGCATTGTCGTCTCATCTGCGGGATTAATTTTAAAATAATTTTTCCACTTCTATAATTGGAATTTGGTAAAATTGATTCCATATTTTAAATCATGATAATTTATAATTTCTAATAAGGTCAACTTAGTTTTTAACCAAAAATATTAGGGGAAATGATTAAAATTAATTATAATAATTAAGACAAAATTAAGCTTAATAATGGAATAAACCTTAAATTTAAGGACCAAAATGACCTAGAAACTTGTCCAAAAGTCATTGGATGACCAAATTCAACCATATCCTCCATTGTATCGACTTTAGTCTATTATTGGATCCACTTTCAATGGAAAAAACATGGGTGGAATTCCCTTTTTCCAAAATTTACAAGAGTGCCACTCCTCCTCCACTATAAAAAGACCTCCTCTCCTCCCACTTCCTCACACCTATCAAGCCACATTGGATCAGACAAGATCGGCCCAAATATCTCCTAAATATCCCTCCCATCATCCTAGAAGCCTCCCTTTGGGAAGAAAGTCATTCAAGGAATCCCTTTGGTGCAAACCAAAATGAGTTACCCAAAGAAGAGACAACGTCTTTCCTTAATGTCTTTAGTTATATTTACATTATCCACCCCATAAAATATCCTTATTCCATGATTATATAAAAACATCAATATCCTCAATATATTGAGACATTTTTATGTTAAGGGTTCGACCTACACTTACACACACTTCCATCTAATGGGTAGCGAACATACTGTTTATGTGTACGACGAACTACCGCCTCACGAAACGATGATTGTTCATTTTTCCTTTACCATATTTTATGGTTGGAAATTATGATGGAAAATCTGTTTATATATGTTATATATGATATTTATTATGTATTTATGCTTTTTTAATTCTTTTATAACACATACCATTATACTTTCCATTTTTTGTAAATACGATAACATCCTTTGTGGAAGTGTGGACTACCGTCAGCTCAAAGCAATGTGACCCATTCATGCTATAAATGAAATGTATAATGGACAGTTTTAATTAAACATACATGAAATAAAAAAAATATATATGACATTTATGACATCATTACCTTTCTCGAAATATAATATACTATTTTCTTTGTTATCCTTTCACACACCTAAAAAGTGATAATGGTTTTATCAAAACTATTGGTATAGAGTCTCTCTAAGGTACCTATACCAATGGTTTTTTCCAAACTATTGGTATAGGTATCATATACCAATTATTTTCCAAACAGTTGGTATAACTCCAATTTCTAGTAGTGATGATTGTAATGTTGACTCATTTTTCATTACCATATCTAATGATTGGGTTTAAAAGTATAATTAATGTATAAATATAATAATTATTTCATGATTATTATTCTGGAGATGTTATGTAATGAACCATTTGACAATAGTTGACCTATCAAATTTTTTTTGACACATAAACCGAATTTGGTCAAAACACCCGATGTAAACTTAATTTTTTAAGTAGTTGTACACAACATGGTAATAAGTGAAATAAATGTAATGATAAACATGAAAAAGGTTAAAAATAAAGTAAATAATTAACATGAGTTTATTATTAAGGAATATAAAGATACACGAGAAAAGTCGAATGTAAAATAAGAGATTTTGTCTCAATTTACATTCTATTAAGACTTATTTATTATTATGAACCAATTCACTTTTATGTAGTGTATATAAGGCCTTTTGACATGTTATATTATGAATCTCATTATTCTCATGATATTTTAAGTTTCATTTAACGTCATTACTTCAAGGGGATTATGATTTAAAATGTTCCAAAGTGGTATGAGACACTTTGAAATGTTTAAAGATTATTTTCCTCAAGAATGTGTTTAATGATTACCTTTGCAATCTCACTTTCTTTTTGTGTTTGTTAACTTTATATTGAAATAATCACTTTAATTTTATCATTTTTATTATTCATTACATTTATCTTGAATATCCATATTCTCATGAAATGGATATTATTATTTTCTAAACCATATACCATTTTACATATGGTGTTCACTTTGACGATTATTTGATTAACTGAGGAATTATTAATAAATTCGTATCTTTTATTCAATAAAGATATTTGATAAGGTATATTTTTCATGAGTTTAATCAATATATGAGGAATTCTTTGGACAGGTATGACATGGGTGGGGCCCGGTTATAGATAGCCCCTTGATGCATCAGTAGTCTCATGAAATGAAATAGTTGGCCAAAATAAATGGGTTTTACCTGATATGATAAACCTTCTTGTAAAAGGACTTAATGGTAATGGTTCCATGTACCTAGGAAACATGGCATCCAATAATTAAGCATCTCCCTCATTTATATTTTAGTTATTATTTATCCATGATATTTTGCATTGACATATCTATGGATGCATTTCATTTTTAGTTCATTGATTAAATGACATGTGTTTCAGTTTCTTACCTTTCCATATTGATATTTCCTTATCTAGTTATTTGAATGAAATGTGTTGTCATTTATTTACCTTTCCATATTGATTATTCTCATCAATTTATTATTTATTCTACTTGACTTACCCTTACCAAGCATTTAAGATCACCCTTATTATGTTTCCTTTCTCCAGGTTATGAAGAATAAATCTTTGAATAAGTGTTCAAGGATGCAGTTTATTTCATTTTATTATGTATCATGTTTTATTTTATTTTCCCAATGTATTATGGGTATCATGTATATAATATGGATTTCCAAAATTGTTGAACTGATCGGTCCTTCAAGATTTGATTCCTTATAATCATGCCAATGTAATAAAATAATGCATCGAATTTGGGCTTCTGAGGTCGGTGTGTTACAGTTGGTATCAAAGGAAGTTTAACAACAACTTTGGAAACTAGATTTAGAAAACTTAGATTAGGGAAAATAACACTAGGATAGACTTTGAGGATAAGTATAAAAGAACATCCTATATTTTTGGTAAGGTAGAGATTATTTGAGTATTCCTAGCAATATATCTCTGTCAGGATACTACACGTGGATGTGGTTCTGGCACATATGTACCTATGAGTAACAACTCTGACAAGGTGTGTCGAGTCTGACTCAGCGTAACTTGGTACACGACAACGGGCCTTACTACACACCTGGTTTGACATTCCTAGGGAATATGATTAGGATAATTCATATTTTCTTTACAAACCATTATAAAGGATTTGAAAGTAAAGATACCCCCAAAGATACCATGTTTATGATTATGAGATTAGCTATGCATATTTTTTTCAATTTATGTTAAGTGTTACACCATATTTATAATTATACAGTGTTTATAATTTTATGGGCTAATCCAGTATATTCCATTGTTTAGAAATGACACATGGAAGGAAGAATGGTATCAATACTCATGGAAAATGTAGATATTTCCATGATGAGGAAGTCAATGAAGCTTGTATTAGAGCTGAGAAAGTTATGGATATATTAGGGTATCTTAATCAGGTTATGAAAAATGAACTTTCCCAAATGGAGTAACCTATTCCATATAGAGAATCTCTGATGTTGGATCGCTTTATGAGACAGAGCCCCCATCATTTAGTGGGACTACTAATACAATGGCGGCTGAGCAATGGATTAAGTATTTGGAGAAGATATTTATGGAATTGTGATACAGTGAAAAGGAAGAGGTTATAGTTACATTATATTGTTTGAATGGTTATGAAAATAAATGGTTTTCATTGATCTAGAATGATCAGGAGGAATAAGAAATAGAACTCATGGAATAGATAACTTTTAAGGAAATATTCTTCGAT
Organism: Viscum album; assembly: GCA_963277665.1. Classification (NCBI taxonomy): domain Eukaryota; kingdom Viridiplantae; phylum Streptophyta; class Magnoliopsida; order Santalales; family Viscaceae; genus Viscum; species Viscum album. The sequence goes on along the minus strand of OY728142.1, from coordinate 30,826,991 downwards.
AAAAATTTCCCTCATGATAAAAAAACTATGATGAAGAGGAAGTTCCCTAGTTTAAAGTAAAATGTGGAAGAAAGTATTGTGGAGTATGAAGCTACCTTTACAAGGTTAGCAAGGTATACTACAGATTTCATACACAACATGGAGTGCAAGATTGATCATTTCTTTGAAGGGTGCTGGTGTCTGAAACCTTTTATTCGTATGATGACATAGTTTTATGTTCTATCAAGATAGAGAAAGAATTATCCAAGTACTATGGATTCAAATGGAATCAAGAAAATAAGATAAGGGAATAGAAAATTATAGATAAAGGGAAGAAGGGAAAGAAGCATTTTCCCACATGTGATAACTACGTAAAGAATCACCCTAGTAAATGCTTGAAAGGATTAATAGTTTGTTATAAGTGCAGAGAAAAGGGTTATTAGGAAAAATAATGAAAAGGGGAGAAAAAAAATGTTATTCAATGTTACAACTGCAAGGAGATGGGGAACTAGGAAAACAAATTCCCCAAACATCAAGAGAATATACCTTAGAAGAAGATAAGGCACTAGTGCAGAAAACGTTATTTACGTCGGTTATTTTTTATTTTTTACGTTGGTTTTTAGCCGATGTTAATACGGATGACGTTATAAATAACATTTTTTACGTCATTTATTTAAAAACTGATGTAAAAAACATAACATCGCGGTGTTTATCACGTCGGTTAATTAATAACTGACGTGAAAAAACTGGGGGGGGGGGGGTTATAACGTCGGTTATTATATAACTGCCATGATAAACCGGGGGGGGGGGGGGGGTTATCACATCGGTTATATAATAACCGACGTTATAAACATGTGCAGAGGTGTTTATCACGTCGGTTATTAAATAACCGACGTACTAAACCAGTCTGGGGGGGGGGGTGTTTATCACGCCAGTTATTTAATAACCAACGTGATAAACCATTTCCCAGGTCTTTTATCACGTTAGTTATTAAATAACCGACGTGATAAACCATGCCATAGGTGTTTATCACGTCAGTTATTAAAACAACTGACGTGATAAACCCTTCCCGATTTCTTTATCACGTCGGTTATAAAATAACCGACGTAGAAGACAATTTTTTTTTAAAAATCGAATGCAGTCCTCTGCTCTCCCCCAGAATCAACCAGAAACCAAATCAAGAATTCGTACCACAAAAATAGAAGGAGATCAAAACAAGAACTAAAGAAAATTTAAGCATTTACATTGATAACATATAAAACTTACCCCACTTGACAACCCCCACCCTCATGTATACCCCCTGGACAGCCCTCCCCCACCCCATTGGAGCCCCCACCACACCCCTGGACTGCCCCCGACCCCCTGGACAGCCCCAAACACCCCTCGACAACCCCCACCCTCCTGAATAACACCCCCTCACCCCCTCACCCACTTCACAGCCCCCACCCCATTGGAGCCCCCACCACACCCCTGGACTGCCCCCTGACCCCCTAGATAGCCCCAAACACCCCTCGAGAACCCCCACCCTCCTGAACAACACCCCCTCACCCCTCACCCCACTTGACAGCCCCCACCACACCCATGGACTGCCCCCCAACCCCATGGATAGCTCCAAACACCCCCGGACAACCCCCACCCTCATGTATACACACCACACCCTAGACGACCCTCCCCCACCCCATTGGAGCCCCCACCACACCCCTGGACTACCCCCAACCCCCTGGATAGCCCCAAACACCCCTGGACAACCCCCCCACCCTCATGTATACCCCCACCCCCTGGACAACACTTCCACACCCTTGGACAGCCCTCCCACACCCTTGGACAACCCTCCCACCCCCTGGACTACCCCCACCCCACCAGACAACCCTCCTAGACCCCTGGACACCCCCAACCCCACTAAACACCCCCACACCCTTGGAACCCCTCCCCCCCAGATCAGAATCCATACCAGAAAAACCATCATAAGTAGACCAAAACAAGAAGTAGAACAAAATTAAACATTCACATATATAACATTCAAAACTTACACTGTCAACTTCAAAAAAAAAAACTAAATCCAACCTAAACGACTACCAAATACACAATTACAATGACAATATTCAAAATTACATTTTACATTACAAAAAACTAAAATTCAATCAAACCTATAAAATAATTTGACCACTCCACTTGTAAGTGTTTGATGTCTTCAGCAGTATAGGGTTGAGGGTCATCAAAAAGATATAAATGAAAAGGATAGTAGTTAATGTGTATAATGAATAAATCAAATTGAAATATTATGGCAAAGTTTAAGAGGAAATCTTACCAGGTCAAAATTCACAATTGTCCCAGTTGTTATTATTTCATACATAAATCTTAACATATAATATCTGAATTCGATGACTCCTTGTTGTTCATGACAATTCTGTTTGAATGAGTGAAAATTCAATATATTATTTTTATGTAATAAATCAAAAAGTACAAATCATAAATGGATATTTACCTTCGCATTTACATATTTGATCTTTTCACTCCTTTTCTTTGTGTTTTTTCGAAAGTAGGCCCATGCCCTGTTAGAAAATAATACGAATGGGGTAAATTTAAAATTCATTATAATATATAAAACTATTGAGAAATGGAAACTTACTTTTCCAATATATTCTTAAAACTTTCCCGCACATCATCATGGACAGAGCATATCCAATAAAGTGCTTTCTCCCTTGGGCAAAAAACCCCTAACATCCAATGATCACTGATAAAAGGAAATTTAATGTTAGTGGTTTTTTATGTTAAAATATAATTAACTATTTGAGAGAGATGTGTTTCATACCTCTCACAAAAAGGAATCATCCAACATTGTGTGACTATATTCTTTTCAAGTCTTTCAGCAATATAAAACATTCTTTGTTCCCCATCCAATGCACATGCTTCAGGGGAAATCAATTGCGGGTCCATGAATCCATATACATCTATTAGATCATTCCTCTCACAAATTTTATAAAGATACCTAATACAAAACAAACATAAGTATACATTTTTAATAAATATAACGCAGTGAAAAGGTGTTAAGACTTACATGGAAAAAATTTGCACCACGTTGATTCCCAACTTATCTCTAGTAACAAGCTCCATGATATCAGTTTTCATAATCCCCACACTTATTTCACATCTATAAACATGAGCTTCCATTAGAAACTCATAATGATCCGCCAACAAATTTGAATATCTTGAAAATCTGTCAAGACTACTAGAATCTGTATCTGATTTCATAGCCATTTGTCTTTGTTGTCGTCTATACAATATTTCTTTACCTTTGAAGTATTCCTGTAAAAATAAATTGAAAAATATATTAGTTTTCAAATGATAAAACAAATTTAATAAAAAAATAAAATAAAAGATATAACATTCATACCTCTATGGTAATGAGTCGAAGAAGTCTGGATGGCCAAATTAAAAAATGGCCGATACTATGTCCAACTATTGCCACCTCATCTGTAGGTAATGGTACCTGAGCTGATCTATCTACAATATCCTGTACAGTGACCCTCTGATTCTCTACCTCTAATTGTTGATGATGAACTGTATCTCCTATACAATATACCAACCCATATGCTACTATATGATGTTGAGGATCATCAACATACAACTCGAAATAAGTAGGAAGCTGCGACGGATGAGTAGGATAAAAAATGGGGTCCGTAGGCTGAGGTGGGGGAGTGGGAGCTACTGGCGGCGGTGGAGGATAAATAATGGGGTCTGCAGGGGGAGGTGGAGGAGTGGGAGCTGTAGTCTGAAATTGTCTTTTCATGTCTGCAAACATAGACTGCACCGATGCTCTAATCTTGTCCTCCATCATCACATTAATATTATGAACTTCAGCCTCCAAGGATTCTATTTTTTTTATAAACCCCCTCAATGTTAGAAGTTGAAGAACATGGCAACACTTTTCTTACCGATACACCTGCCGAATATCCTCTTACATGACCAGGATGTTCGGGATTTCCCAATGATATAGATAAAATATCTTCCCTCCCAGTAGCTGTAAATGTCCCCCGTGAACTCTGCTCCTCAAGAGAGTCATGTATTAATTAATTGAACATTTCTGTAATCATTGAAATTATATGAAGAAAATAGTTAACTTAAATAAATAAAATAGATATCTTACAATCATCTCAGCTACGATTCTCGATTCTTCTGAAAGATATTTCCCTTTTTTCCCCTTCCGATCTCTCTTCCATTTTTCATGTCTAGATGGAGGGGATGGAGGGGCCACCTCTCCAGAGCTTAAAGACTCAGCTCTTAGTTGTTGAAAATTTTCCTCCATCATCTGTTCTTCCAAAAATGCATACCCTCCCCGAGATAAACTATGAGGGTATACATTTTTAGATTGGATATCCTGATGATATTTCCTTGTTTGCTGTAAATTAAGAATAAGAAATCATTAACAAAACATTAATAAGATCATTTATATAAGAAAGCTTATAAAAGTTTACATTGCCCTTACCAAAAATGACTCTTTTCTTCTACTTTCAAAAAACTTTCTCCACGTTTCTTCATCTATAAAAGGATATATACGACATGGATTGTCATGACTCCTATGACCATAAGTGAAATCAGATGAGAGGGTTGATTTGAAATCCCTCCATCTCTTGGCAGCCAACGATAAGAATTTCTTCCTGACTCCTCCAGTGTCAGGAATATCAAATGTCATCTGATAAAGAAGAGGTTAAACATATTATATATACTATAAACATTTAAATAATAATCAAACAATAGCAAAAGATCTTACCAAAATCGTCTCCCACAACTGAGAGATTATCTCTTTATCCACAATTCTCCAGTCATCATACAAAATTCTTACTTTGCTCTTAGCCTGAGTTACTACAAAAATCTTAAAATATTTTGCATTTGGACCTGTAGGAATATCATCATCATCAAACCCAACGGATATCCTCTGATCCTGCGTACGGGCAAGTGATAATTTTGGTAAACGTGTGCACCCACGTTTACCAACCTTTGAACTCTTTGTCGTAATAGGAGCATGTGAATGTTCCTCCCTAGAGGTATGACCAATATGATCATCTCCAGAATCATGTGGTTGATCAACTGAATGATCTTCCATTATCCTTCAAATAAAAAAAACAAATGTTAGTTCACAAATATACAAATTCAAATATTTTAATACTATTGTAATCAGAAAATAGAAAAGTGTACTAAGTTACGTAATAGTAAACATTGGTAATATGGTAAGCATGTTAAACAATGGTAAAGATGGTCAAGATGGTAAACATGGTAAACATGTTAAACTTGGTAAACATGGTAAAGTAATTGTCACTGAACAAAAATAATAGATATATAATTCATGAAATGGTAAACATGATAAAGTAAACTAAACAAACTTAAAACAAACAAAAACTTATACTTATTTTGTTTTAAAACATGTTTTAATAAATAAAAAACTTACAATATCTAACATTTATGAAAAAAATAAATGTAAACAAGAAATAAACATATGTTACCTATAATTTTAGGAATGTACAAATGGACTGTTTTCTAAAATTCCTTCATCGTGATCGTTCCTTATGGCACAAACCATGTCTTCAACATGCTCATCATTATGTTCTGTTAATCTTTCCATGGAAGTAGGGATCTCACATAAATCAGCATCTTCATCAAGTTCATCCTCACCAAAATATTGTTTTTCCCTTGTAAAACAACATCCCACTGCATATCTAATTGATCTACTACATAGAAAATTTGTTTTTCATGTGTTTCCATTATAAAAGAATCAGCTGTGTCTTCCAATCTATTCAGACTAACAAGTTTCATTCCAAATTCATCGTGTCTGACACTGTTGTTACCGATAAACCATTTACAGTTAAAAACAGAAACTTTAATTTTAAAGTAATCAACCTCCCATATGTCTTAAATCACTCCATAATATGAACTTGATGCAGAAATTGGGTTTTTGTCCTTAGCACTCTAAAAATGCATTGATTCTGCAAACACCAATACACCACTATTCTGAAATGCACTTCTGTTGTCCTAAGATTTCGTATGAAATGTATATCCATTAATGTCATAACCGAACCATGTTATCACATTTAAACATGGACCACCCACTATCCATTTTAATGTCTCTGATACATCTAATCTACCAAGAAAAGTATTTTTAATCCATGACAAAAAAGTTTTGTTGTGCTCATTCAAAATCCACATTTATTTCTTCTTTGGATGACATTGTTTCAACTCATTAATATGCAATGTGATATACGGTTGAGCATCAACTATTTTATTCAAGATGTATGATTCTAACTTCTTCATCTGTTCAGCTGACAATGATTTGAATTTCAATCCATGAATCCCCTTTCCCTCATTATTAACTCATTCATGGAGAGATGGAGGTAAACCTATGTGTTGCGCCACAGCCAAGTAGCTCATACAAAACTCTGCTACCTCCTCAGAAATATACTTTTCAATAATGGAGGCTTTAGGTCGATATGAATTTTTAACATAACCCTTCAATATTTTCATATACCTTTCAAAAGGATACATCCAACAAAGATATACAGGTCCACAAAGCTTTATTTCTCGAACCAGATGAATAATTAAATGCACCATTATATCAAAAAAATTTGGAGGAAAATACATTTCCAATTGAAAAAGTATAAAAATTGCATCCTTTTCCAAAATGTTCAAAGCATTCACATCAATCGCCTTGTTACAAATTGAATTGAAAAAATAACACAACTTCATTATAGTCTTTCTGACACGAATGGGCAATATTCCACGCAATGCAACTGGTAGAATTTGTTGCATCATGACGTGACAATCATGTGATTTCATACCTATAAAATTCAAGTCCTTCAATGAGACAAAATTTTTTACATTTGAAGAATAACCTTGAGGAACTTTGATATCATGAAGACACTGACAAAAGCTAATTTTTTCCCTCTTCGATAATGTATGACAAGCTGGGGGAAGAAATGTTCGTCTTCCTTTAGGAGTGGGAGATAAATCCAAACGTATTCCCATTGATAGTAAGTTTAATCTTGCATTCAACCCATCTTTTGTCTTTCCTTTAATATCTAACAATGTTCCAATCAAACAATCACAAATATTATTCTCCACATGCATGAAATCAATATTATGTTTAACTTCATGATACCTCCAATATGGTAGATCAAAAAATATTGACCATTTCTTCCAAATATTTCTATCATTACCAAATTTCCGTGTCTTTCCCAATGTCACATCAAGGTTTTTTACCCTCTCAAAATACAGATCAGGGGATAAAGGTTTTGGAGCAGCATCAAATTCTTGTGATCCATTGAATGCCTTTTTTAGTCTTCTATAAGGGTGATCCATAGGCAAAAACTTTCGATGACCCATGTACACTATTTTCCTCCCATGATGCAATTGACAATATGACGTCTATTGTTCGCAAATTGGACATGATTTATGCCCTTTAACACTGTATCCAGAGAAATTTCCATACGCTGGGAAGTCATTTATAGTGAACAGAAGCACTGCATGTAGTTGAAAATATTCCATTTTATAAGAATCATACACCCTAATACCATTATCCCATAACAATTTCAAATCATCAATCAACGGTGACAAGTAAACATCAATATCATTTCCAGGTTTCTTTGGACCAGAGATCATTATACTCAACATGAAATATTTGCGCTTCATACAAACTTCAGGAGAGAGGTTGTAAATTACTAATAAAACAGGCCATGAACTATGTGTGCTACTGAGGGTTCGATATGGATTCATTCCATCTGTGCACAACCCTAGTATGATATTTTTAATTTCATTTCCAAATGTAGAATAATACGCATCAATTTTCTTCCATTGTGGACAATCAGATGGATGACGTATTTTACCATCACATACCTGCTCATTAGCATGCCATCTTAACCTTTTTGCATCATGTGAATTAGCAAATAAACATTTGAAACAATAAATTATATGAAGATACCAAAATACATTTGAATGGAGCTTTGTAATCTCTACATCAGCCTGTGATTTTTATTTCACCTTATACCGTGATGTCCCACATTTAGGACACTCTGACAGAAATTCATATTCCTTCCTATATATAATGTAGTCATTCGGACAGGCATGTATTTTCTTGTATCCCAATCCCATCGGGCATAATATTTTCTTGGCCTTGTAATGTGAATCTGGAATATCATTATCTTTTGGAAGAATGTCTTTCATCAATTGTAGCAGCTCTGTAAAACTTCTGTCACTCCATCCATGTTTTTCCTTCAGGTTAATCAATCTTAACACCGTCGAAAAAACCGTAAAATCTATACAACCAGGATATAATGGTTTTTCAGCATCACCATATAGACGTGCAACTGTCGGTTCTATCTCAATTTGTTCTGCTACAATATCACAAATAATTTCTTCAATTCCATCAGAGTTACTATCTTGAGAATCATCATCATCAGTGACATTCCGTCCAGTTTCACCATGCCAAATCCAAGGGCTGTAACTCGGATTAAAACCATGACAAATCAGATGATCTTTTATCTATATACTTTTCAAATTCTTCATATTCAAACATTTCAGGCATGGACAGAAAAAAATGTCACTACTGGGAACATTTCGTTTAGAAAATTCCAAAAAGGCATCAACACCTTCCTCATATTCATTGCTCATTCGATGTTCCTTAATCCAACTTTGACTCATTATTACCTATAAAAAATATCAAAAATATATATATTTTTAAGATAAGACAAATATATGTTTATATGAAAAAAATCATAATTTTAATGTAAAACAATTTTGAAATATAAAACAAATCTATGCGTATTTAAAAAAATATGATTAAATATTATTTTTAAAACAAAATATAGTTAGATATAACAGTTTTAAATTCCATTGAATCAAAGAAAACCATGGCGCCTACAGTGGTTGATAGAAAATTGGAGAAAATGGAGTAAACCTGAGAATCAAATCATATTTAAAATAAAGATTCAGATGGAGAAAATCACAATATAAAGCCAATCATCACAGCACAATCATCATGTCATAATCTCAGAAACCACGATGCAGTAATCAATCCCCCTCGACACCTCCCAACCCTCTGGACAGCCCCCACCCCTCGGACAACCCCCAAAACCTTCTAGACAGCCCCCCACCCCCGTGGACAGCCACCCACACCCACCCAGCCCCTTGGACACCCCCCGGACACCCCCCAACCCTCTGGATAGCCCCCCACCCCCTGGATAGCCCCCACCCTCTAGATAGCACCCCCACCCCTCTTGGACACCACCCCCACCCCTACCCCCTTGGACACCCCCTGGACACCCCCAACCCTTTGGACAACCCCCACCCCCCGAACAACCCCCAAAACCCTCTGGACAGGCCCCCACCCCCTTGGACAACCCCCCCACACCCACCCACCCCCTTGGACACCCCCTAGACACCCCCAACCCTCTGGAAAACCCCCCACCCCTGGACAGCCCCCACCCCTCTAGGCATCACCCCCACCCCTCCTGGACACCACCCCCACCCCTACCCCCTTGGACACCCCCTGGACACCCCCAACCCTCTGGAAAACCTCCCACCCCTCGGAAAACCCCCTAAAACCCTCTGGACAGGCCCACACCCCCTTGGACAACCCCCCACACCCACCCACCCCCTTGGAAACCCCCCTGGACACCCCAACCCTCTGGACATCCCCCACCCCCTGGACAGCCCCCCACCCCTCTAGACAGCACCCCCACCCCTCATGGACACCACCCCCACCCCCTACCCCCTTGGACACCCCGCTGGACACCCCCCATACTCTGGACAGTACCCCACCCCTCCAGACAGCACCCCCACCCCTCCTGGACACCACCCCCACCCCGACCCCCTTGGACACCCCCCCGGACACCCCCAACCCTTTGGATAGCCCCCACCCCCCGGACAACCCCCAAAACCCTATGGATAGGCCTCCACCCCCTTGGAAAACCCCCACACCCACCCACCCCCTTGGACACCCCCCTGGACACCCCCAACCCTCTGGACAGCCCCCCCAGACAACCCCCTAAACAATGGTTTACATATAAAAACTAGGCATGGTGAACAACTAAAAACACATGCATTTAATATATACTTCATCATGAAATAGATAGAATTAAATATTATTAAATATGGCTACTTAAATGATCGTATGATAATTAAAAATAACCATTGATATTCAACTAGTCAAATGATCACAAGTTTTCTCGATAAATCATATCATAATGAGGTAATGGATAATTCTAGAAATCTTAAACATATTGTCAAGGCCTTGGACAATTCCTCATAAAATACTAGGGTAAGCCCTCAACAGAACCCATTTTTATTTGGAATCATGAGACATGGCGATGCATCAAAGGGACATAGAGGTCAACAACCATTACATTATATGTCTAATAGATTCTCATATAAAATAGGATAAACATAAGTAACAACAACACATGAAATATAATTTCCGAATTCGTACATTTAATCAATAACCATTCTATGCAGTAATATAGGTGAATGAGATCATTAGTTGTCAATGACAACAAAAATTACAATCAATGTCGGGCATTCGTGAAAGAAAAACAAACTAAATAGAAGTAGTTGAGGCTTACGTGAATATTGCGAGTCGATCTAATAGATCTGGGGATGATTAATAAGATGATGATGGAAAAAAGAGGTAAGAGGGTTCGAAATCGAAGAATCTTACCTAGTTTAAAAAAAAAATCACAAAACATAAATATAGACTATCTGAAAAAAACGAACGAAATAAAGTCGTGGAAGGCTTACTTGAGTGTTGTGAGTTGAGATGATAGATCTGAGGAGATTAAAGATGATAAACGATGAAGGAAAAACGAGTTTAACGCAGCGAGATCGACGAGCCGATTGGGGTTTACCGCGCGAGAGAGACGAGCCACCAGACTGTCGATCGAAAAATCATAAATGACAATCCACAGGGCTTGTTAATTTTTTAAATGTTTTATAACATTGTTTATTTAATAACCGACATTATAAACTATTTTTTTACATTTATAACATCGGTTATTATAAAAATTGATGTTATAAATGTATCAGAGACGGATTTTTTTACATCGGTTATTTTATAACTGACGTGAAAAAATCCGCGTGTTGGTTTTTTACGTCGGTTATAGAATAACCGATGTAAAAAATACATCAGAAATCACAGTTTTTTACATCGGTTATTTTATAACTGATGTAAAAAATTATGTGGGTTGTTTTGATACGCCAGTTATCAAATAACCGACGTCAAAAAGGCCTCAAAAGCCGCTTTTTTTACGTCGATTATTTTATAATCGACATAAAAAATTCGTAGATATCTCATTTTTTACGTCGGTTATCAAATAACCGACGTAAAAAACCCGGCGCTTTGGTTTTTTACGTCGGTTAATTTATAACCGATGTAAAAAACAAACGCGCACGATTTGTAACGTCGGTTATTAAAATAAACGACGTTGAAAATTTACTCACCGCATTTTTTACGTCGGTTATAAAATAACCGACGTAAAAAACCACGTTTCACAGATTATCACGTCGGTTATATATAACCGACGTAAAAAATGGTGACGTAAATAACATTTTCTGCACTAGTGAGGGGTCAAGGTCAAGTATATGTTATTGACACAACTGAAGTGGAATAATTAATGTACTTCTATATTTGGATCTAATAAATATGTTGTAAAAATATTTTATTTATGAAGTTCCCATCATATGATTTTTGAAATATATGAATATTGTACTGAAGTACCTTTTCGTTAAGGATTTGAGATCATACGTTGAATGTTACCAAGAAAAGTGATTCAATAGAAAGTTAAACGTTTTGGAAAATACATGGTTGAGGGAAAGATAATCCTTAATATGTTTCTAATGTTGAGATAATGTTTTTTGGATAAATAAATGATTGATTTGGATAAGTGATGATTGCCTTGGAACTGATTGATTATTTATTGACAACGTGCCTTATTCCCTAATTGATGGGGTTTACAATGATTTTGGATCAAAGAAACATATCCATTAACATGTGTCTTTCTTAAGGAATAAGAAAAAATGCATGTTTTCAATATTTTTTTATAGTAATTCAAGTTATTACCATGTTTCAAGAGAATAAATTAAGAAGATGTTCACATGTTTGGTATGTGATGATTAGAGAGATACTTCATGTTGTTTAGATTAATAATAAGATCATTTTAGTAATTCAGTGACCATCCTTCAAAAGTGTTGGATTATAATCTTTTATAAAAGTTATCCATTTATGAAATGGTTTAAGTTGAACCTTGAATGTTGTTTTAGAGATTGATGTGTTACTTCACCATATGATGCAACATGTGTTAAGAGAGTAAGTACAAATGGTTCAAGGAACAAATAAAGGATATGACTGTATTTATGAAATAAAAATCTATATTTACTTATATTCTTATAGAGTGAATGAATTCCTCTACTCTAGGAAAAAGGGTCATGAAACAAAAATATTGTCCTATTATCATCATTATTGATGACATTAATGACCTCTTTTCTCACCTCTAGTTTATGGATTTATGGTCATCAACTTTCAACTAGACATGTTCTCTATCAATCTCTATCAGAACTTGATAGTTTTATTTTCTTCCATGTCCATGTTTTCACAAATGTTCTCCTATTTAAAATCCTAGTTTTGTTGCGACCATCACATTTTCCTTCCCTTCTTATTAAGAAGATGTATTATTAAACCTATCTACGATGTGGGTTTGTCAAAAATAGTATTTTAAAATATCAAACCCCCGATTTCCAATATTGAGTTTAAATTGTGAGGATGTAATTTATTTAAGGCAAGGAGAATGTAACACCTCAAAATTTGAAAATATAAACATTGTATTTTATAGCGTGTTTCAAACACATCACCAAGCGTGTAGGGGAATATAATCCCCCAATACATTACAATAAATTTACTATTTTAAATAAATTAAATCTATGATATATCATGCAATGCATGTAATACTGAGTTTTCATGAATCACATGCAACAATGAGTTTCTTCATTGGCTTGCTTTACATGAAAGACCGAGTTCTACCAAACAACAATATATTATTAAAATATTATTATTTAATATAATAAGATATAAAATAGTCATTAAATTAGTTATTATGAAAAGGGTTAACTAAATTATAAAAATCTATGGTTTACACAAATATAAAATGAATTCATTAGTTAAAAAATAATTAGAAATGAATATGAGAACCGATTGAATATAAAGGAAAATATTATTATTTTTATGCTCAAAAAGTTGTTTTATCCTAATAAAATAAATTAATTATAATTAGTGAATGATATTAATTATATATATATATATATTATATTTAATCAAATATTTTTTTTATTTATTCAATAGATTTTATAGATATAAGATAAGAACAAACCCAATATTACACATAAAACCTATATTTTTATAAAGGATGTTTTACCTCCTTTTAATGAAGGACCTATTTTAAATATAATTTTTGACACTTTTATAAATTTAATATGTAAAAATAAACTTCATATTTGAAATAGAAGCATAAAAAGTAGGTTAGAGTGAATTTTTGGTATTATTCTGTGAAGTTTCATTTTTTAATGAATAGTGAAAAATACTGAATTTAAATTCAAAACTGCTTTTTCGTCTAATTTATTTATAGTGTTAAACTATATTTTTAATTGTTTTAAAGAAAAATTATATAAATTATTTATTAATTAATTCAATTTAGTTTATTTTAATCAATTTCATTTTGAAATTGGGTGTAAAAACATAACAAACTTTTGAACGTTTTTACTTTAAAAACCCGTATTGTCGTCCCGTTTGCGGGATTAATTTTAAATGATTTTCTAACAATTATATGATTGGAATTTGTTAAAATGAATTAAATATTTGGAATCAACATAATTTATAATTTATAATAAGGTCAAATTAGTATTTGACCAAAAATATTAGCGAAAGTGATTAAAGTTAATTACAATGATTAAGGAAAAATTAAGTTTAACAAGGGACTAAACCTTAAACATAAGGACCAAAATGACCTAGAAACTTGTCCAAAATCCATTTTACAGACATATTTCGACCATATACTCCCTTTTATCTACTTTGGTCCATTATTGGATTCACTTTCAATGGAGAAAACGTGGGTGTAATTCCCTTCTTCCAAAATTTACAAGAGTGCCACTCCTCCTGCACTATAAAAAAACCTCCTCTCTTCTCACTTCATCACACCTCTGAAGACAGTTTAGCTCAAAAAATATCTGCCCAAATATATCTTAAAAATACATCCCCTCATCTTTAAATCCTCTCTTTGGGAATAAAGTCATCCAAGGAAGCCCTTTGGTACAAACCAAAAGGAGTTACCCAAAGAAGAGGTAACATCTTTCCTCAAGCTCTTTAGTTTTATTTATATTCTGTACCCACTAAAATATCATTATTCCATGATTATATAACAACAAAAGTATCCTAAATATAATGATAATTTTTTATGCTAATGTTTCAACCTACACTCACACACACTTCCATCTAATGGGTAATGAACATACTGTTTATGTGTACAGTGAATTACCGCATCAAGAAATGATGATTGTTCATTTTTCATTTACCACCTTTAATGGTTGGTAATTATGATGTAAAAAATATTTATATATGTTATATATGATATTTATTATATCTTTATTCTTATTTAATTATTTTATAACACATACCCTTTTACTTTTCATTTTGTGTAAATACGATAACATCGTTCGTGGAAGTGTGGACTACCACCTCCTCAAAACAATGTGATCAATTCACACTATACATAGAATGTATAATGGATGGTTTTAATTAAACATATGTGACATAAAGAACATAAATATGATATTTAGGACATAATTACCTTTTTATAAATATAATATATGATTTTCTTTATTACCCTTTTACATACTTAAAAAGTGATAACGTCATTCCAATACTGGAAAAGGAGGATTTACCAATGATTCTGAACCGTTGGGAAAGGCCAGAGAACCGTTAGGTATACCTTATACCAACGGTTCTATGAACCGTTGGTAAGTAAGCCATTGGGATAGATTTTCCCAACGGTTTACATAGAACCGTTGGGATAGGTTAGAAAAATTATCCTACCCCAACGGTTCCCTAAACCGTTGGGAAAAGTTTTTCCCAACAGTTTCTACTGAACCATTTGGAAAACCAATATTTTCCCATGGTTCCCAATGGTTTCTAAAACCATTGGGAATGTATTTTTACCAATGGTTCCCTTTGAATCATTGGTAAAAACTTTCTATGAATCCTATTCCAACGGTTTGAAACCGTTGGCATAGGCTATGCTGTGAAAATTGCATAGCAACCTGCAATTTGCACAGCAGCCTACAATTTGCACAACACTGGTAATTCTCCATCTCCCTGTACCTGCAATAACCAACTAACACATACATATACAGAAAAAAATCATAGACATTTAACATATAATTCATCTGGAACTATACACATCCATAATTAAATCATAATTCATAACTTAATTTTAAACATACATAATTCAGTTAAACATACAAATTTAAATGTGTTTTTTCTAGAAATGATGTCCATTTCAAACAGAATACATACACTTTGAGTGATACCAGACACACCATGCCTCAGATTGAGGAAAGGTTGACTCGTACATGTCACAAATGACCCATGGATCATTGTCCTAAAATATCAACATATACCAAAATCATTTGGTCGGTTTTCCGTATGTCATTTATTGTCACTTAAAATGTTGTTCATTTCAAAAAAAAAGATACACTTTGAGTGGTTCCGGCCACACCATGACTCAGATTAATGTGGGGTTGACTCGTACACGTCACATATGACGCATTGATCATTGTGCTAAAGTTTCAACACATTCCGAATGCATTTGGTCAGTTTTACGTATGCCAGTAGTTTTTAATTAAAATGTTGTCCATTTAAAATAAAAGTGACACTTTGAGTGGTGCCGGCCACATCATGCCTTGTATTGAGGTGGGGTTGACTTTTAAACGTCACATATGACCCATGTATCGTTGTCCTAATGTTTCAACGGAATCCGAATGCGTTAGGTCGGTTTTCCGTATGTCAGTTGTTATTTTCACTTAAAATAGTGTCCTTTTGAAACAAAAAAGAGACAATTTGAATGGTGCCGAACACACCATGCCTTGGATTGAGGCAGGGTTGACTCGTACATGGCACATATGACCCATAGATCCTTTTCCTAAAGTTTCAATAGAAACCGAATTTGTTTGGTCAGTTTTCCGTATGTCAGTTGTTGTTTTCACTTAAAATCCTGTCCATTTTAAACAAAAGATTGAAAATTTGAGTGGTTCCAGCCACACCGCACCTCAGATTGAGGCAGGGTTTACTCTTGCACATCATATATGACCCATGGATTTTTGTGCTAAAGTATCAACACAATCAGAATCCGTTTGGTTCGTTTTCCATATGTACTTAAAATGTTGTCCATTTTAAACAAAAGAGAGACACTTAGAGTGATCTCGGCCACAATGAAACTTGTATTAAGGCGTGGTTGACTCATACACATTACATATAACCCATGGATCATTTTAATAAAGTTTCAATAGAATCCTAATGCGTTTGGTCGGTTTACCGTATGTCAGTTGTTGTTTTCATTTAAAATGAAGTCCATTTTAAACTATAGAGAGAAACTTCGAGTGGTTCCAGCCACTCCACGCCTCAGATTGAGGTTGGGTTGACACGTAAACATCAAATATGACCCATGGATCATTTTCCTAAAGTTTCAACAGAATCCAAATGTGTTTAGTTAGTTTTCCGTATGTCAGTTTTTGTTTTCACTTAAAATGTTTTCCATTTCAAATAAACCTGAGACACTTTGAGTGGTGCCGGCCACACCTAGCCTCATATTGAGATGGGGTTGACTCGTACACATCAAAAATGACTCATGGAACATTTTCCTAAAGGTTCAACAGAACATGAATTCATTTGGTCGGTTTTCCGTATGTCAGTTGTTGTTTTCACTTAAAATGTTGTCCATTTTAAACTATAGTGAGACAGTTCAAGTGGTGACGGTCACACTGCGCCTCAGATTGAGGCTGATTTGACTCATACATGTCACATATGACTTATGGATCATTTCCCTAAAGTTTCAATAGAATCTGAATGCGTTTGGTCAGTTTTCCGTATGCCAGTTGTTGTTTTCACTTAAAATAATGTCCTTTTGAAACAAAAGAGAGACACTTTTAGTAGTTCCGGCCACACCGGGACTCAGATTGAGGCGGGGTTGACTCTTACATGTCAAATATGACTCATGGATCTTTTTTTTAAATTATTAACACAATTAGAATGTGTTTGGTCGGTTTTCCGTATGCTAGTTTTTATTTTCACTTAAAATGTTGTCCATTTCAAATAAACCTGAGACATTTTGAGTGGTTTCGGCCACACCAGGCCTTGTATTGAGGTAGAGTTGACTCGTAAACATCAAATATGACCCATGGATCATTTTTCTAAATTATCAACACAATCCAAATGCGTTTGGTCAGTTTTCCGTATGCTAGTTGTTATTTTCACTTAAAATGTTGTCCATTTCAAATAAACCTGAGACGCTTTGAGTTTTTATGGCCACACTAGGCCTCGTATTGAGACGGTGTTGACTCATACACATAAAAAATGACCCAAGGATAATTTTACTAAAGTATCAACACAATCTGAATGCGTTTGGTTAGTTTTCCGTACGTCAGTTGTACTTTTCACTTAAAATGTTATCCATTTCAAACAAAAGTGATACACTTCGAATGGTTCTAGACACAACGTGCCTCGGATTGAGGCAGTTTTGACTCATACACATCACATATAACCCATGTATTATTGTGCTAAAGTATCAACACAATTAGAATCCGTTTGGTCAGTTTTCCGTATGTACTTAAAATGTTATCCATTTTAAACACAAGAGAGACACTTAGAGTGATCCCGACCACACCGAGACTTGTATTGAGGTGAGGTTGACTCTTACATGTCACATATGACCCATGGATTGTTTTCCTAAAGTTTCAACAGAATCCGAATGCATTTGGTCGGTTTACCGTATGTCAGTTGTTGTTTTCAACTAAAATGAAGTCCATTTTAAACTATAGAGAGAAACTTTGAGTGGTGTCGGCCACTATGCACCTCATATTGAGCCTGGGTTAACACATACACATCACATATGACCCATGGATCATTTTCCTGAAGTTTCAATAGAATCCGAATGTCTTTAGTCAGTTTTCCGTATGTCAGTTGTTGTTTTCACTTAAAATGTCATCCATTTCAAATAAACCTGAGACACTTTGAGTGGTTCCGGCCACACCTGGCCTTGGATTGAGGTGGGGTTGACTCGTACATGTCACAAATGACTCATGGAAAACTTTCCTAAAGTTTCAATAGAATATGAATCCATTTGGTTGGTTTTCCGTATGTCAGTTGTTGTTTTCACTTAAAATGTTGTCCATTTTAAACTATAGAGACAATTCAAGTGGCTCCGGCCACACCATGCCTCGGATTGAGGATGGTTTGACTCATAAACATCACATATGACTCATGGATCGTTTCCCTAAAGTTTAAATGGAATCTTAATGCGTTTGGTCAGTTTTCCATATGTCAGTTGTTGTTTTCACTTAAAATGATGTCCTTTTGAAACAAAAGAGAGACACTTTTAGTGGTTCCGGCCACACTAGGCCTTGGATTGAGGTGGGGTTGACTCTTAAAAATCACATATGACTCATGGATTGTTTTGATAAAGTATCAACACATTACGAGTGCATTTGGTCAGTTTTCCGTATGCTAGTTGTTATTTTCACTTAAAATGTTGTCCATTTCAAATAAACCTGAGACACTTTGAGTGGTGTCGGCCACACTGGGCCTCAGATTGAGGTAGGGTTGACTCATAAACGTCACATATGACCCATGGATCGTTTTGCTAAAGTATCAACACAATACGAATGTGTTTGGTCGGTTTTTCGTATGCTAGTTGTTATTTTCACGTAAAATGTTGTCCATTTCAAATAAACCTGAAACACTTTGAGTGGTGCCGGCCACACCGGGCCTCGGATTGAGGCGGGGTTGACTCGTACATGTCATAAATGACCCAAGGATAATTTTCCTAAAGTATCAACACAATATGAATGTGTTTGGTCAGTTTTCCGTATGTCAGTTGTACTTTTCACTTAAAATGTTATCCATTTCAAACAAAAGTGAGACACTTCGAATGGTTCCAGACACACCGCGCCTCAGATTGAGGCGGGGTTGACTCATAGACATCACATATGACCCATGGATTGTTGTGATAAAGTATCAATGCAATCATAATCCTTTTGTTTAGTTTTCCATATGTACTTAAAAATGTTGTCCATTTTAAACATAATAGAGACACTTAGAGTGATCCTGACCACAACGCGACTCGGATTGATCCGGGGTTGACTCATACACATCACATATGACCCATGGATCATTATGATAAAGTATCAACAGAATCCGAATTTGTTTGTTCGGTTTTCCGTATGCCTATTGCTCTTTTCACTTAAAATCCCATCCATTTTAAACAAAAGAGACACAGTTAGAGTGCTACCGGCCACACCGCGCCTCGGATTTAGACGGGGTTGACTCATACACATCAAAAATGACCCATAGATCATTTTCCTAAAGTATCAACACAATCCAAATGCGTTTGGTCGGTTTTCCGTATGCCAGTTGTTATTTTCACTTAAAATGTTGTCTATTTCAAATAAACCTGAGACATTTTGAGTGGTGCCGGCCACACCAGAGGCATGGTATTACCATATTGAAAAATAGACATGTCCTCGGTTTATCTTCAAGGAACCAATATCACTCATGAGTAATAGAAACCATCCTGGTAGCCCTCACCTAGAAACCAAAGCATACATCCTGGAATTTCATGTCTAAATTCCCTGAGCATGACGAGTCTGTCCATGAGTCCTTAACATGTAACCCATGTCTTATCCTAACAATTGACAAGTAAACCAAATCAAACAAGGCATAATTCACATAACATAGAGAATGTACAACAAGGATTTGTATTCAAATTAAAGCATATCATCACATGCATTTGATGAGCATGAGCTAATAAGATCACCAAGAAATTCATATAATTCAAGACATACAAAAATGGAATAATCCTAAATAACATTTCATGATCAGAGAAATAAAAAAAGGCATGTGAAATCAAGGAGGAGGGTGGGGGGGGGGCTGTCTGGGGGTCCAGGGAGGAGGGTGGGGGGGCTGTCCGGGGGGCTGTTCGGGGTCCAGGGAGAAGGGTGGGGTGGGGGGGCTATCCGGGGGGTGTACGGGGGGTTGTCCAGGGACCAAGGAGGAGGGTGGGGGGGCTATACGGGGGGCTGTCCGGGGGGTGTTCGGGGGGCTGTCCGAGGTCCAAGGAGGAGGGTGGGGGGGCTGTACAGGTGGCTATCCGGGGTCCAAGGAGGAGGGTGGGGGGGCTGTCTGGGGACCAAGGAGGAGGGTGGGGGGGGGGGGGGGGCTGTTCGGGGGGCTGTCCGGGGGGATGTCCGAGGGGCTATTCGGGGGGCTATTTGGGGGGCTGTCCGTGGTCCAAGGAGGATGGTGGGGGGTTGTCCAGGGTCCAGGAAGGAGGGGGGCGGTCCAGGGAGTTCCCAAACATACAAAACTCTATAAACATGCTTAAGATACATCACAACCACTAAAAGACATCAACATCCATGAAAACAGAAAATATATAAAAATAACTCAACTCCAATACTATACTATGGGTCTAGATAAAACCAACAACTAGAATAGATTAAACATCGAATCTCAGTAATATTAGTCAAAAATGTAACAGATCAATTTATCCCACATCACCATCATTATCACCCTCGTCCTCATCCTCTCCCTCCTCAATGCCCTCCTCCTCACCCTCCTCCTCGCCCTTTCCATCCACCTCGCCCTCCTCCTCTCCCTCCTCTTCCGCATCAGACTCCTCACCATCATCATCATCAGGATGGACATCGTCTTGACCACCACTAGAACCGCCACCTGGTGCACCATATATAGAATGTATTGACAACATATATTCATCAAAATCTGGGCTGGCCTCTGGTGGATGTGTTGGATGTAGAACTTCAATAAATTTCATAAATGCACTGTTTGCCCTAGCAGACTGTTCTTCCGTCTCTATGTCCCTTTTTTCAGCCTGTTCCTTAACTTGTTGTAGCTTGGTGGTACTAAAACTCGTACTTGAAGAGGGAAAATGCCTCGTCGGGGCTATCCTAGGTCGGCAGTGTACTCTGCCAGGACGCTCCTCTCCCAACACCTGATGTAAGTGATCATTTGGCCCAAAATTGTCTGGTTCTTGGGAATCGAGGGCCTCTAAAGCAGCCTATTACAAATATAAATATATTATTAAGTTACAAAATAGATATTAAAATTTAAAATCAACAGATTAAAACTTACAATCTTCTGTTGAGTCGGTTCGTTGACGGAATTTCCATCCTTTTTCCGTCTACTCGAGCAAAACAGTTTTTCTCGAGGCACACGTCCTTCAATATTCTGCATTTGCCTCTACAATGACATTGAAAACTAAAGTTATATTAAAACTTTAACAAATGATTAAATAATTGAGGAAACAAAAGAAAGTTTAAGTCGTAAAGAAAACTTATAAATAATTGTCATACCCGCTTCCTCTCTTGATCTGGCATCGTAGTACGTCCCAGTGTGTGGAGGTATTTTTTTGCATCAATGTTTTTTCTTATTTTTTCCAGATGATTCCAAAATAAAATTCGATAATTCAAAATATAGTATTAATGAAAAACATGAAAGTTATTATTTAAATACCTAAAATGTAATTAATACCTTAAACTGGGTAGTCTTCCAATGAGTAATCATCTGACGATACTGCTCTATAGGACAATCATCCATGAATGGCACTGCCTCTAACTCAGTGCCAACTCTTGCACGCCAGCCAATATACAACTCATGCTTGTAGGATATCTAAAGCTCACCTAAATCCTTTAGATGTGCCACTCGTGAACCCTCACCATCGGGAAAATTAAATTGAAGATGACATCAAAATATTAATTCATATAAATACAAAAATAATTCATGGCATTAAATACAACAGATTTTTTTACCCATACCTCTGCCCAAGCTCTATCCTTGAACTCATGTGGAAAATTTCTCCATGATAGTGGGCTGATGGGAATGATGTCAGAGTATTTGGAAAGTTTCTCAAAAAAACTCCGACATTGCTGCCCTGTTTTCTCAACCATTTGGTTGTCTTCATTGTAATCCACCATAACCTATGTGCGGTGGTTCCAAACAGCACGCATGCGTGTACGCCCCCACCCCCGCCTCGTATCAGTAGATGTATCTGTCATGAAAGAAAAACAAATATTTTATCAAAACATTTTTTAATGGAAATAAATATTGCTATAAAAATTTGTTAGGGTTCTATAAATATACCTGCACCAATCTGATCACTGAGCGCCGTTGGATCCACAGAAACTGATGGAACACCCTGTGGTGGAACATGAGTCGAAGAAGATGGAATATAGAAGCTCGAAGAGATAGAAGTAGAAGGAAAAGAATATGACATAGTTGTATGACCAGATTCTGGCTGGGGAGTGGGAATCATCATGGGATATGAAAAAGATGGGTCAGAAGATGCAAAAGGTGGCGAAAACATGGGAGGCCTAAATATCCTGTGTGTCCCTGACAACACACCGGGATCAGAATGTGGGAAGGATGACATGTCAATGGGATGGAAAGGGTCTAGTTGGGTACGCGAAGCTGCTCATCCACCTCTGGTACGAACCCTCCTTGTACCACCAGCCTGAGTACTAGGACTGGTACTAGGCTCCTCGTCAAATAAATGTCGACGTATAGGTGGATCCTACAAAAATGTTTACAAAAAAATTAATCACATGACATTATATATTCTTTAAATATATATATTTGAAATAAAGTACTCACTACAGGAACTACTGGTGGAATGTCCATTTGTGTCATTCGGCGATTGTTCTCCATCATTTGTTTCCTTCGCCTCTCTTCAATTGGCTGCATTTCCTGCTTTTGAAAACAAATATGTAATTAATTAGAAAAGGGAAACTAATGTGTAACCCAAAAAACTAAATATATGAGGGAATATGGGGATTCATTGGTAATTTAGCTATCAATTGTTTTAGAAGAGCTTGAATGGATTTAATAAATCATACAATTTGTAATGTTCACCAATTTAGAAATATTGTTTGACTAGGTTTGAATACAGTTTAATTCCAAATTAGAAAATGCAATTCAAATAAAACTACAAGCAATAAACATTGAAAATTCACATAACGGTCAAGTCAGCTAAAACATATTTGTGATCAATACTAAATCAATTTGAATATTACCAACCTTAACAACCCAACTCAAGGTAAAACAAAAGAATTGAGAACATGGATGAATGATTCTATATATTTTCAACCACAACTTTAGGTTCACAATCAACTCTGAAAATTGAGCTATTGGAGTCATCAAAAGAAATAAATGGATTGGTTTCAATGGCACTAGGGACAATGTCAATTCCATCATCACCATCATCAAAAATATGTCTTGGAATTACTTTAACTATGACACCAAATTCAGGTCGAAGTTGGTATTTGACATAAAAAACTTGTTTATCCATTGATGCCAACACATATGGTTCTTTGGTAGCAAGAGTGCGAGTCATATTAATTACTCAAAATCCACAATCATCAATAAATGTGCTCTGTCTCGTCATCGAATCAAACCAATGACATTTCATCATTGTGACTCGTCCATGAGAGTAATAATACAATATTATTATTTTCTCAATGACTCTATAATAACCCACATTTTCAAATCATAGTCTACTATCTGATGCATTGGCATAAAAATTTGTTGTGGCAGTAACCATAACACCATCATGTTGTGTTCTCATGTTCTTTGCTCATTCAGTGACAATAAATTTGTACCCATTGATAAACTCAATACCTGCAATATAAATGACTATTAAACTTAATTAAATATTGATATAATTATTTTAAATAGTAATATTTTTACCTTCAATTTTAACCAAGCAGAAAACTCTTTGCTATGCAAAGTCTCCCTCCTTCTCAAAGATAAAGAACGATGATTTCTATTTATCATTTTTTTATATTCCCTGTAGATAAAAAATATGAATAGTTTAACAGATATATATGTAAGATATACATATTCAATTTAGTTACCTGATATAGTCATTGAACAAATCACAGTTGAACAGAACTGTGCGATGTGCCATCTCCCGCTCTTCATGTCTTAATGTCTTCAATGTATATGATCCAGGAATTCCTCCTGTTTGAGTAAGTGATGGAAAAATGGTTTCAATTTTCTCATACTGTTCTTCTTCATTTCTCACTGGTCTGTTCATTCTTGTAGTAAGATCAGACAAATACATTGAGCAGAAATACATACATTCTTGAGACAAGTAACCATTCATGATAGAACCTTCGAGATGATTCCTGTTTCGGACATAAGTCTTTAATGTGTACATATTTATTTCATTTGGATACATCCAAAGAAAATAAACAGGTCCTCCGAGAAGTATTTCAGTGGGAATATGGACAGTCAGATGCAACATGCATGTGAAAAATGATGGAGGAAATATTTTCTCTAACTCACACAAAATTAATGGGGCATCTGTCAACATTTTTTGCAAGAAAGATTTGGACAAATTATTAGCACAAATATCTCTAAAAAAATAGCACAACCGAATAACAGTCACCCTTACATTATTGGACAAAAGATGAAAGATTGCCATTGGAAGCAACTCATGTAGTAGAACATGATAATCATGAGTCTTCAAAGATTTTAGCTTCAACTCTCTTCTGTTGAACCATTTAGATATGTTGCTTGAATAGCCATCAGGAACTCTAATAGTCTCTAATACTTCCAGAAATTGTTTTTTCCATAGGTTTCATCACATAAGAAGCACATGGAAGTTGCCATTTATTTTCACTGATACGCACAGGATGCAATTCTGGTCTGATTCCCCAATCCACCAAGTCACGCCGAGATTGTAAATCATCTTTTGTCTTCCCCTTGAAATTTAGAAGAACTAGAAGAAATTTTTTGCATATATTCTTTTCAATATGCATTATGTATAAGCAATGACGTAACAAATTGGTTGACCATTAAGGAAAATAAAAAAAGATACTCCTCTTCCTCCAATTGTAACAGGTTTCAGTAGAAGCATTCTTTCTCTTTCCAGATTTCATTTGACCCTTCCCGAATGAAAAACTGAAATCTTTCAATTCATTAAGCACATCAGTTCCAAACATACGCTGAGGTGGATCATCGGTCTCTATGGTATTATCAAATCTTCGACGATTCATTCTATATGGATGATCCTTTGGCAAGAATCGTCGATGTCCCATAAAACTGAAACAACAACAATGTTTCAGTCTTTTAGATCATGTATTCTTCATAAAAACTGGACATGATAGTTTTCCCTTCATTCTCCATCTAGACATCATTGTATAAGCTGGAAAATCATTGATCGTCTACATAAGCGCAGCATGCATCTGAAATATGTCTTTTGAACATGCATCGTATGTGCGCACACCCACATCCCAAAGAAGTTACAACTCTTTTATTAAAGGTTTCATGTATACATCAATATAAATTCCGGGATCAGAAGGACCAAATATGAGTATACTCATGAAAGTGAAAGGTTTTTTCATACACAGCCATGGGGGAAGATTATAAATGTGTATAAAAATTGGCCATGTGCTGTGCGAAGTAAGCATCTGCCCAAACGGATTAAAACCATCGCATGAAAGACCCAGCCTCACATTACGCATATCAGCTGCAAAATCAGGATGTCAAGCATCAAATCTCTTCCATGCAAATCCATCTATAGGATGAACCAACTCATCATTAGTCTTCTTTCTCTCGGTATCATGTCATCTCATTTTTATTGATATGTCATCAGATATAAAAAGATTCTAGAGTCTGGGGATCAATGGAAAGTTCGACATTACTTTCTGTGGAATGTGGTATGGTGTTCCATCAGATTTTGACTTCCAGTAGGATGTGCCACATTTTATACAATCATTTCGTTCAGCAGTTTCCTCCCAAAATAAATTGCAATCTTTCGGGCAAGCATGAATTTTGTTTCTTGAAAATCCAAGTTCCTAAACTAACTTCAATGTCATATAGTGGTTTGAGGGAATATCTGTATCATCTAGAAGTAAATCCTTCAATAGGGTAAGAATGTAATCGATTGCTGTATTAGAAATCCCATATATATTTTTCCCATGAAACAATCAGATTAATAATTCCATCTTTTTCATTTTATCACATTGTCGATATACTGGAGTCGTGGCAGCATCATTAAATTTTTTCACCCTATCAATATCATCATTTTCACTAGAATCATCATCTTTCCTCATATTGAAGTCTTCTTGAGTCGAAATCCTTTCTTTTTCATGATGACGAATAAACGGAAACCGATCATCTAATAAATTCTCCATTCTAGTCCTTTCATTTCGATCATCACCAATTTGAGATTTCATTTTCTCCCCATCGTGATACCACAAAATGTAGTTTGATTGAAAACCATATTTGGTTATGTGGTAGCTAAATTCTTCATGGCTCAATCAAGGTTTACCAACACAATTGGAACATGGGCAGTGTATGCGACCACTATCTGAAGCATTTTGAAATGAAAAATATATAAAGCTCTCCATTTTTTTTTTTAAAATCGCTTGAGATCCGATCAGTTTCATACATCCAACTTCTATCCATTCTATAAAAATAATTTATATAAGTCATTTTGTCATAAACAATTCAATAGGATTGAACTTTAATAGAAAATATATCTAAGTAAACATTAAAGGAAGAAGTTTCTAGTCGATGTAGTGAACTATTAAAATAATGTAAAGAAAAAGTACTCAAAACTTAAATTAAAATTTATTTATATTCATTTTCATTAGGTCTATAAGAAGAACATGCCTCAGGTCCCATTATGTGTTATAGGCATCCCAAATCATTCACTCATGTTCAATAACTCATTATTGGCACCTCTATGGCCATACCTTTCATTACCCAATTACTTCCCCAAGTCAAGCACACCCCATGGGTGAATAAATTTTAGGCTTCTACACTAATAGGTTGTTCATGGCTTGTAAAAAGATTTAATTTCATAAAGTATAGACAAAAACATTTTTTTTTAAATTTGAGATTAATAATAAAGTATGTCAATGATAAAAACATTACTGAATTAAACTTGTGACTTATCTAACATTTTTATGGATGTCTACACATGCCAGCATGGCTAGTGAAAAGCACCACACCCCCATAAAAGTGATTATTGGACAACAAGGACACATAATATACAACATACAACGAGAACCATATTTAATTGAACCTAAAGTTATATTAGTACAGTCATCTTGGGGGAAATGGAATATATGATCCTGGTTAACTAATGAATTCAAAAGATCATATTCCATATGTTGGACACTATCTAAGGTAAGAAATCATGTGAGGATGGGTATACATCATTCAATTTATTACATGCTAGTGAGAATAAAGGCTTGAATTAATGACTTGAGTTCACTAATTAAATGAGGGTAGAGGTTTCATAGGATGTGTAAACAGAATAATTAAATAAGGGTAGAGGTTGCACACACTGTGCATGGTGGGGGAGTCTCATCCGATTTAGAAACTAAAATAAATTCCCATCATAGGTATCAATAATAAACATCAGCATCAAAAGAAACTCCAAATAAAAAAGGACTAAAAACATCAAACATTTCAAGAATTCAATACTATGCATGGTTTATCCACATGTTTAGCAGTAATTATATGTCTTAATCATGAGCCACCTCTATAGCTCCTAGTTTTCACCAATAAATATAAGGTAAATATCTCAAAATATCTTTAAAACAACTCATTAATAGGCTCAAAACGTAAATATAATCTTGAAACAACCATGGAATCTATTTCACAACACATTCTCACACACCAGTTATCTCATGTGTTACTAAATACCAAACATAGTCACATAACAAGTGTACTATAACAAATTACATTACACAAGCCTTATTAAAAAAATTCTAATTTTAATAAAACACTTTCCTCAAGATTAAATCATTTCTGAAATATCTTTCGAAATCCATTTTAAATCACCTATGTATACCTTTACCAACTATTTTATGAAACCGTTGGTAAAGGCCTCCTTGATGAACCGTTGGTATAGGAGCATTGGGAAAACCCAGATTTCCAGTAGTGGATTCCACTAGATGAGGTATGTGTCCACTAGTGAATCATAAATCTAGATTTTCCCATCTAACTATCTAATTCACCATGACTAGTAAAAAGAGGTGAGTAAGATAATGAAGTTATGAGGATCAAAATGAGGATCCTTATCAATATCAATCATATTATTCAGACCTTAAATCATATCTCAATATCACCCCAATCTCCATCGATGTGAATAATCCCATTTTCAACATCCATCAATTATATTTACAAGAATTGAGAAAGTTACATTAATGAATTATTACAATTTAGGATCTTCATAAAGTTCCAACTGAGTGGTAAAAAATCTTCAATTCAATTCAAAACCCCTTATTTAATTCAATATTTTGAAAGGTTATCTATACCAACTTCCTTCCAAAAACTAACATGTAATTCTAAACAGGCCTTTAAAAAATCCTTTATTTCAAAACATCCCAAAGGAATTAAAGGATGTTTTACAATTAAAAATTCTCAATATTAATTCAAAACATGGGATTACAACCTATTTCCACATGAATAAATATCTAATTTAAAATTACCAAAGAAATATCATTTAAAAAGAAATCATTCCAAGAGGTTTCATTGTCATTTCACAAATTAAATCATTTAAAACTACTTAGAAAACATTAAAAAGGTCAAATCATTTCATGAAAATCAATTTATTTCATTCTTTGAATAAAAACTCGAGACAAAGACTCAATTTCACCAATTCATTCTTTAAATATTCTTTGAAAATAAATCTAAACACTCATGGAATTGAATAATTCATAAATACTTGAAAGATGTCAAAATTATAGTCATCAAATTCATGACTTGTTCAATTCCATGAGAATAGGGTTAAATAATATTTCACAAGGAATTTCAAGGAAAACATTCATAGAAACTTTGCTAAAAATTAATAAAATCATATAAATAAATTTCCAAGTAACAATTAATTACAAGATGAAGAAAAAGCATAAAAACACATACTTAGAAAATATGGAATCCAACCGCAATGAATTTTAGATGTTTCTTCTTTGATGGAGGGTTAAAGATTTAATTAATTGAATGGATTGGAATGGAGAAAGTCTAGATTAAATCAAAACACAAAAAAAATGATATACACATCAAAATCAAAACTTAAAACTAAAATATTAGATGAATAAAAATAAAAACGAGGTAGCACTTAAATATTTTATGTGTATAAAGAAGAAAATACTTGATTTGAGATGAATCCAATGGAGTTTCACCAGTTCGGATGGGCGAAGTCGCGAGAGGAGCCGAGCATCTGCAGATTTAGGGTTCGGTCGTGAATGGGGGAGAGGAGAGGTGTGACCAACTGTATTTGGGGCGAATGGGGGAGAGGAGAGGTGCGACTGACTGTATTTGGGGTAAAAATTTACCAACGGTTCTAGGAAACCATTGGTAAAGGGTATCCTGGCCCTTCTTTACCAATGGTTTAAGCAAACTGTTGGTAAAGAACCGTTGAAAAAACCTCCCATTCCAGTAGTGTTCATAGACGTATGGACTACCACCTCCTCGACATGATGTGATTACTTTTATATCACAATAATTATATATATAAGTATATATGATTAAATAACATGGTATTTATGGTATAATGATCATTCTGGAAATATATAATGTTACTTACCTTCTTTCCATAATGATCATTGAAAAATGGTAACGTTGCTCATGCATATGTACGACCTACCGTCTCTATGATTGCAACGTTGGTTAATTTTTCATAACCATATTTATTAATTAATTTTAAAATTATAATTTATGTATAAATATGATAAATATTTTATTATTATTATTCTGTATATTTTATCTAATGACCCATTTGACCATAGTTGACCTACCAAAGTTGTTTTTGACACATAAATCGAATTTGGTCAAAACAACCTATGTAAACTTAATTGTTTAAGAAGTTCTATACAACATGGTAATAGGTGAAATAAAATTAATAATAAACCTAAAAAAGGTTCTGAATAAAATAAATAATTAACTTGATTTTATTATTCAGGAATATAAAGACACACGAGACAATACAGACGAAAGGAAAGGGATTTTGTCTCAATTTATATTCCATTGAGACTTATTTATTATTATGCACCAATTCACTTT
Source organism: Viscum album (assembly GCA_963277665.1). Taxonomy (NCBI): domain Eukaryota; kingdom Viridiplantae; phylum Streptophyta; class Magnoliopsida; order Santalales; family Viscaceae; genus Viscum; species Viscum album. The sequence continues at coordinate 30,796,621 of OY728142.1, read as the reverse complement.
TATATGGTGTATATATGGCTATTTGACATGTTATATCATAAATATCATTATTCTCATGATATTTTAAGTTTCATTTAATGTTATTCCTTTCAAAGGATTATGATTTCAAATGTTTCAAAGTGGTATGGGACACTTTGGAATGTTTAAAGATTATTTACCTCAAGAATGTGTTTAATGATTACCATTGCAACCTCACTTTATTTTTTGATTTTCAACTTTCTCTTGAAATAATCACTTCTCTTTGATCATTTTTATTGTTCATTACATTTATCTTGAATATATATATTCTCATGCAATGGATATTACTATTTCCTAAACTGTATACCATTTTACATACGGCGTTCACTTTGATAGTTATTTGATTAGATGGGGAATTATTGATGAATCTGCATCTTTTATTCAATATGGATATTTGATAAGGAACATTGTTCACGAGTTAAATCAATATATGAGGAATGATTTGGATAGGTATGACACGGTTGGGTCCCAATTATATATTGTCTCTCGATGCATTGGTATTCTCATGAGATTAAATAGTTGGACAAAATATATGGGTTGTTACATGATATACTAAACCGTCTTGTGAAAGGTATTGATGGTAATGGTTCTATATACCTAGGAAATATGGTGTCTAATAATTAATAATTTCCCTCATTTATCTTCAGTTATTATTTATCTATGAGATTTTTCATCGACATATCTATGAATGCACTTCATTTTTAGTTCATTGATTAAATAGAATATTTTTTCAATTTCTTACCCCGCCATATTGATATTGCATTATCTAGTTATTTTAATGTCATGTGTTATCAGTTATTTAACTTTTAATGTTGATTATTTTTATCAACTCATTATTTCTTTCACTTTACTTACCCTTACTGAGAATTTGAGCTTACCCTTATTATGTTTCCTTTCCTTGGGTTATGAAGAAGAAATCTTTGAATAAGCATTTAAGGATGCAGTTTATTTCATTTTATTATGTATCATGTTTTCTTTTATTTTCCCAATTTATTATGGGTATCATGTATGTAATACGGATTTCTAAAACTACTAAATTTATCAGTTCTTCTATATTTGATTCCTTGTAATCATGAAAATTTTATAAAATAATGTAGTGGATATAAGCTTTTGGGGTTGGGGCGTTACATACGCTACACATCTATGTCATCAACTTATATTCTTGATATGCCTTTCTTTGACTATCTGAAATAAAAATGATAATGCACCATGTCCATGGAATTTAATGTGATGTTTCTATTCCAATAATAGGGTTGAGATATCAACTTCTATGAAGATGAAAGAGACAAATCCTTCCTCAACTTACTCATTAATAACACATCGCTCATGACGCACCCAATGTATCTAACTTCTCCAGGAACTGAATCATCATGGTTTAAAAAATATATCTAAGTTATCAAGTCATAATATGCATTAATAATAATCTTAAATTCTAAGTACCATTACATATGATCAACCAATAGGAATATCTTATGACAAAAAACATGCATAATTCCTATTGGCATGTTTGTTCTCATAATATCTCATCTTGGAGATTACCAAGTATGAAATTCATGAGAAGAAGCTCCATCTGCTTATGAATACTTACACCTGAAAGTCTATATACAATGTTCCCTATTATAGTATGTTATCCGACCATAGAACTATTTTTAAGAATATCATCATGGTATTTCAAGGTTTTCGTCATATTAGGGAAATTTTATGACTATATCAATTCAATAGATACTCTAGGACATTATCACATCAATGTTATGTAGAAGAACAATCAATATGTGATAATATATTTGTATTAATATTCAATAATTTGAATATACTTGTAATCTAAAGTATAAATTAGATGGTTCTAGGGAACTAAATCCAACAAACTACCACTTTCACTAGATCCAACTACTAACGACTAGGTATTTCTCACATTTTGAACATGCTTCCACTAAGTATGGCTATAGATTCTAGTTCTATCATGTTTACATGAATAGGATTGGTAAAGCCACATGTCTTTGTGGTGAATCTTCTTACTACAACCTTACAACCTTGAAAAAATCCCTCAACTAATAATCGAATTGATTGTCCATATTTTTTCCCATATCAAATTCTTGATATCTTGACTAATATCATAGTCAAATCTTATCATAAGGGTAAAAATATTTCTTTTAGCACAACCCAAAAATAGAATTGGAAGTTTCTAAACCACTCCTTAGGCTGCATCAGAAGCTGCAACATACTTGGATATTATAGATATGGAAACCACTAGTTATAATAAGTTTTTCTTGCATATTACCTTAGCCTTTTTTGCAATACCAGATCAAATTAAACTAAGTGAATACAAGTGTTCAAATTCCTTTATTACCAGTATTCCCAATTCTCCAGGCACCTGTAACTCATCCAGTTTTACCTTTTTAAGTGTTGTTATAAATTTCTAACTGTAGGTTGATACAATTATGTTAGATCTATTTGATATTGACCTTCTATGCATAATGCGTTAGGAATATAAAACATCAATGCATATCAATGCACATGAGACAAATTCCTAGCACTTAATCTTGTGAAATTATTTTAATCTCAATAATCTCTTTCTATTCCCATGCATGTTCTACTAGAAGGATTATATGCCAACTACAATTCAATATTGAACTATTTCAACTTTTATTTTTCAATAATTTGTTAATATATGTACTATGATTAGATTTATAAAAACCATGAATCTATTTATTATATCTTGTTCCCTAGAACATGGTTGATACTTTAAGTCATACTTAAATAAATTTCATTCCTTAGTATTAACAATATGTTAAGACACAACATTTGTTTTCCATATGTTATCAACATATCTAACTTGAAAACTTATAGTTCCCCCCTAACCAGTTCGAGACAGATGTAACTCATTTGTTTTCAAAAAATATTCTATGATCACTATGAATGATTTATTCATGAATTGATTAATGTAATATACACATATCATTGGTATTTATTGATGTCACCAAAACTTTTTAGTTATTCCTTGTAGAAATATACCATAGGGTCCGCCTTTTGGTCATGTAATATAGTCATATTCCATAAGGACTCCTCCAAATGTGGTGGCCTTGATTATCAATAGCCCAATATGATGATCATATAAATATGCTTTGAAAAGTAGAATTTAAAAATTATTTTAGTCATGATGATTGGTGTATAGATTTTTTCATATAATAGTCTTTTCAAAAATAAATTATGCTTTATTAGTATCATCTTGCACCATCCATGTCCAGTTTCTCTTGAATACTCATCAACAATATCAATTCTTTAGAAATATTCAAAATATGGAGTCCCCGAATCTTGATACATGGAGTCCATTAATTGAATTTATACATACTTTTCATACTTATAATATTAATATTTACTACTTATTTATTGGAATGTTTATTTTTAAATAATAATATATGTATCAACCACTATAGTAAACATAAATCACCTTTTTGTTTATAAATTCCTATGAAATATGCATCTATGGAACTACTCCTATTACTAAGATCAGTGGATTCCAATATTCTTATGCCAACTCATGTGCATCCAGAGCCTTAACCCATATAAGTTAAGTATACTCCCACCATATTCAACGATATGGGATTATTTTATGGAAATATAATCAATCTTGACTAGAGATTAATATCCTTAGTGGCTATAGGATCATTAACTCAGATACACCTTAGTGTTTTAATGTCTGTTTTTAGTTAAGGATATCTTTTAAAAAATGGTTTTCAAAAAACACTTATGGTAGTGTCCTAATATATTATTATCATATAATAGTTGATAAGATAACCATTAGACAATATAGTTGGCATATGGTTAGTTGTTTCACTTCTATTTGCAAAATATGACTTGGAAGGAATAATGCAAGATTTTCAATATATATAAGACTCATCATTATTTTTGTACCACCATCATGAAATTGATGTATATAAGGAAATGTGAGTTAGGGATAACCTTTACTCTACATATATGATCAATTATTACTTGGATAATATGTTCTTTAACAAGCCATCTTGGATATTCCTCAATCTTTACCAAGTGCACCCATTTAATTCACTAAGAATTTCTAAAATTTCTCAAAGGAATATCATGAAATATATGAAGTTACCTTTAGCTTTATAATGGTTTATGTGGTCATGTTGAACCAACTCTAAAAGCTTTGTGACATACCTTTATTTAATAATGTTTATTTATCTAAAACATGATACATAGTTTGTTTGTATATCCAACATCTTAGCTCAATTGATACTAAAATACTTTTATACGTATAAAAAGGTCAATTAATTTTAGTTTTATTTTATAAATAATTATCTTTCCAAAATTAGGTAAGAGTATTATATTTTATATTCATCATTCATTGTAATGAATATTTGTGTTTCAAGAGCTACTGAACCGTTAGTTTAGTATTAAATTACCATAAAAAAATTTATTCAAAAAATGAAATAAAGACTCATTTTTTCTAGATGTACAATGAGAAAAATGTTTTGGTAACATTTATTACAAACTTGAATCAATCCAATCTAGAAATGAGAAGCAGTGCGCTCCCCTTAGTTGACGTAATAATTTCCCTTTCTCAGCTCCTTTTGACTTCACTCTATAAACTTTATATTCATGTTAATTTCCTCTATTTAAATACATGTATATTTTAAGAATATTTTATTTAATACACAAGTGATGAATCAAAACTTGATGAATATACCTGAAGTAGTTTCATCTGATCCCTTCTTCAATTCACTGCAATTTCTTTTCCAGTATCCATTATTTTTCACATAAGAATAAAATAACCTCCTATTCATTCTTCTGTCCATGAATCCTTTGTATCTTTGAAGGGAGTTGTAAAGGATATATTTTCTTTATATTATCCATGGGATCTTAAGCCTTTTATTTCAAAATTTTAATTATAAGGGGTGGAGAAATAGTTTTCAACCAATCCTTATCCACTTGGTAAAGTATGGAAAAAAATTTCTTGAGTGACTTATCCATTTCGTTTATCTGGGCTTGGACAAATAAGGATAATCTTGGTGAAAATGATAATAAAATATTATTAATGAACAATTTATTATCAAAGTGGAAGCCTAATTTCACAAACTGATCAATATTCCACAGTATTTTGAAAGCATGATCAGTAGATAGATTACCTTCTTCCAGTTTATATTGATATAGTGCATTAAAAATCTTCTTTATTTCAAGCCCTACTTTTGTTACTCAAGAAAAAATAAGATTAGATATTATAGTTTAAGTGTCCATATATTTATAATGTATCATCAACTCTACATACATAGTTGATGATATTATATAACTCACATAGGAATTATCCTCTACATATCTCTAGTAGGCATTCTTTTCACCTTTTCTCACCTATTGTGGTGGTAGAATATGAATAGGGGATTCCAACACATAATACAAAATTTCTAAAATAATGCATTGCATAAATGATTAAACCATATTTGAAAAAAAAATCTGTAAGGATATACCCTAAGTTAATGAATTATTTTAATGGTTTCATGGTTTTTCTTTCCATTTTATACAATTATAATTGAGTAGATAATTAGTACTTCACTTGATTACAATTTATGTGAGACATAATGCATTTAATTTTATTAAGTCTCCCACTATTTTATTAAGTCTAAATAGAAAACACCATTAATGTCCTATCTATTAATACATTATATTGGCAAGGATCTATATTTATATTATTATAATTCATACATAAGCCATGAATATTACAAGAAAGTATTTAGGTAGGCGGTCTTACAAAATACGGGCTTGAAGCTCCTTGACCACTGAGTGGACTCCCCAATCCAGAAACCCTTACTCAAATTTCCTCAACACTTGCCTCCAAATTTTTATTGGATAGATGTAGGTCATTAAGCCTAATACACATTTGGTTAAGACAAACCATTATCTTAGTTAATACTTCTCGATAATTTAAATATCCCAAATGTAGGCCGAACTGACACTTTAACTATGGGATAATCTTAATTAAAATGATGGAAAGTATAATTAATTAATATTAACTTGAGATATTTTTCTTTATCATGCATAATTTTTTTATTGTTTTATTTCTTACATGTCTTATTAATATTAAGTGGATTTTACTTAAGTGATTATCCATTTTTGATAATTTTTTTTACGCATAATCCATTTATTTATATTCCATATTTTCACATTAATTCATTTATTTATGTGATCATGGTCCTGTATCTATAAAATAAATAATGCATAAGATATAAATAAATAAATAAATAAATTACCTGATCACGAAATTATCTAATAGTTGATTTATTGAGTGTATAATAAATCAACTTATGACCTAGGGGAAAACTCATTGTGCTAGTCTTGACACGAGTTACAGTATTCCACATATCCACCTATGTATCATCTAGGTTGGCATCATATTTGTTCCATCTTGAACCGACTCTACACTCCTTGTGATACTCTATTTATTACATATATTTGTAACCCATATGTAGGTGAGGGGAACCAAAGTATTGGTTAAGGGGAATTACATAAATAACCTTAGACACATAGGTCTTACATAATAATAGAGGGAGGGATGAATCATAGGCCATAATATTTAATTTAATAATTAATAATTAAAAAACCCATGAAATAAATTAAAATAAATAAAAGAAACCCATACATAGGTCTTGGTCAAGCTCATGAATAGGCATACACATGCAACATATACAAATAAGTAAAACCGGTTAACATTCGTTTCCATTCATTCTTTATTATTAAGATAAACATGATTTCATTAATTAATTGATTGATTAATTAACTCCCTTCTATCTTAATGAACATCAAAATTCTCTTGGAGATACCCATCATAAATTTATTCAGGGAAAATAAATGACAAAACCAATAATCAAAGATAATTATACTAAATTAACCAATCATTTAACTTTTTTTAAAAAAACTTTATTAAATTATCAAAAACATCAGGTTCCAATAAATATAATAAGGTTTTAATGATGAAATTAACAATTTATTGTAATTTAATTATGTCTATTATTGGGATACTGCACAACGTGTACTTACAATCTACACATCGTGCACCTTGATTTCCATGTACCCAGGAAAATGACCGGGTCTTCAACGCATACCCTGACTAGACTACACGACCTGTGCTAGCTAGATACACTCCATGTATCCCACTTTCCATGTGTTTACACAACCCATTTAAGGACTCGACTTTTTATTCAGACGCGGGACCACATGATGTGTACTACAGCTATACGTCGTGTGTTCCGCTAGTCATGTGTCCTATTAACTCTCCAAAAGACTCAACATGTATTTAAAATATGGAAAATAATGAACTAAATACCATCTACACTAGGATGCACATCATGTATCTCGTTAATGATCTAGGTTTTCAATCTCACACAGGGTTTAACCTTGTATTTGACTACACAGTTTGTGTGAATTTTGCCGCTAAAATTTGTAGAATACTCTATATTTACACCAGCTATACGCTATGTAATCTGATAGACCATGTGACAGAGTAGCCTAATCTACATGTGATGTGAAATAAATGCAATGAATGTAATTTTTTCTTGGTGTGTTGTGCATCCCTCGATATGACCAGATTCAATGCTCATGGGTACACAATGTGTACTCCGGCTATACGCCATATAACCTAGTCTTATTGGATAGAGTTCTTGGAACTCCCTGATGGAATCTCTAGTCATTCTTCATCTATTCTTATACCTTTAGGAAAATAAAATACTAACTGATGATAATTAAAATGTTGAGAGAATTTTAATTAAACAATCAAATTAAAGAATGAATAATGTAGAAATGAAATATCTAACCACTATTGTGAATATAGATCAACAATAAAATAAATAATTATAAATTTGAAATATAACCCTCTTCGATACTACTTGAAGGTTTCAGGTGTAGTGAAACTATCATGGTGGGTGAATAACCATAAAGGTTTTATCAATTTTATGTATCATTCACAATATTATATAAGACATAAACATCATGACCCAAAAAAAAATTCCCTCGAATATTGACATTGAGGAAAACCTAGAATCACAGAGGATCTTTTCACATTAAATTTATAATTTAATTATTTAAGATTAAAAGAAAAAAGTTTCCCCATCTTGGGAATTTTCTTTGATGATGATGTTGATTGTCTATAAATCCTTCTTGGATAAATTTCATTGTGTAGGGAGGATCTAAGTGTAGAGTCTTTCTAGCAGTAATCCACACATTCTCCATTGAACTCCAAATGATGCTGATTGATTTATGGGTGCTAGTGTGGAAAATAAATCATCTTGCATTGTTTATCTTGATCGCTTCAAGATCCTTCAGGCTTGAAGGAGTTCTTATCATTCATGAAAAATGAGAGGAATAATTCGAGTGATATTTCTATTGTGCACAATGGTTCTCAATTCTATGTTAACCCTATATAATAGACATAACCATCCATTTATAGAGTTAGGGATTATATTAAAATATTTTTTTAATTACATACTGGCCCTTAAATAATATTATAATTCTTAACAAATCTCATTCCATATAGTAATAATAATAATACTATTTTATGGCGTGTGTTAACTTACACAATGGTAAATATTATTTTATAGGTTTTTAAATTAATATTTATCATTAGATGTGATCTTAGTCCACTCGAAATCTTATAAATTTGAATATCTGAATAAATATTTAATTAAACATTTTTTTTCATAAATAAATAAATATTTTATACACAATCCAACGAATAAATACTTATTACATATTAAATAAATAAAATAAATATTTTATCCACAATCCAATAAATAAATATCTATTAAATTTCACATAAATAAATAAATTATTTATTAATGAATAATTAATTAATTATTACCTTGAGAATATTAGCGATCAATCAAACTTGAATAAAATTTTTCCTCAGTCTTAATAATAATATTTATTCTAATAATTAAATTCAAATAGAATTTAATTAAGATCACCAGAAACACTCAGTGTGTGACCCATGAGGATTATTTCTCATTGGCATTAGGTGGGCTTGTCTAAAGTCCAAGATTCCTATTTAGAAATGGGTCAAAGAACCCAAGAGAAATAAATTAATATCGCAATGTCTACAACCACATATAAATGTTCAATTTTTAATATAATTCCTTTGTCTCAATATCTCATCAAGTAGGTTACACATATGTGTCATCAATCTATATGCTTAATATATCTTTCATTGACTATATGAAATAAACAATTCGATACAACATGACCATGGAATTTAATGCAATGATTCCATTCCAATCACAAAGGGAAGAGATATCAACTTCCATACAGATGGAAGATATAAATCCTTCCTCGATTTATTCATTAATAACACATCACTTGTAATGTACCAAATATATCCAAATTTTCCATGAATTGAAATATCATGGTTTAATAAATACATATAAATGAAAAATTTATAATATGCATTAATAACAATATTAAAGTCTATCAATCATTACACACAGTCACATATATGAATATCCAATGACACAAAACATGCACAATTCCTACCAGTGAGTCTATTATCATAATCTACCATCTTGGAGATTACCAAATGAGAACTTCATGAGAAATAATCTCATCTACATATGAGTACTCTCACCTAAAATTCTATATACTATGTGACATAAAATAGTATGTTATCCGATTATAGAATTATTTTTAAGAATATCATCATGTCATTTTAAGGTTCTCATCATAGTGGAGAATTGTTATAACCTTATCAATGTGACAGATACTCTAGGACAATATCACATCAATGTTATAAAAAAGAAAAATCAATATGTGATAATATATTAATATTAATATTCACTAATTTGAGTATACATGTAATTTAAAGTAAAATTAGTTGGTTCTATGGAACTAACTCCAAAAGGTAACACATCTACGACCATTGACAACACATTATATGTTACAAGAGAGTTTGAAAGAAAAAGTGAGATGAAAATTGTGATTAAGAAGTATCCCATTTAATTTCATTTTACTAAAATGTTGAGGATTCAAAATAGAGTAAATACATTATTTGGTGTAATAAATATGGTTCAGAATGTAGAATTCACTTATGAGCAATATGCGATAAAATTTTTGGATGTTAGAAGATATTGATGTTAAAATCCCCACACACATGTGTCTACCCAAGTCTATATAAAGATTACTCTACAGTAGATATAAAAGTTATATCTATAATTATTTTTGAGATGATTCGAACATTGGGTTGGGCCACCCAAAAAATCAGGGTTCCTACTTAACCCCAAAAGTTGATCTTTATTCAAAAAATTCAAAAAAAAAGAGGATTAGAGAGAGATTATTCAAACATGAAAACATGTTCTTGTGTCTCTCATTTAAGAGAGAATAAACCAATTGTTCAAATAAAAAATATTATATTATAAGTATTAGATGATAAATAAAAATATTATTATCAATGTATATGGTGATTGGGATGAATTATATAAGGTTTTTTTGTAGATGATGTGATAATTTTCTCACACAAATTAAGTAATTTATCATATTTACATTGTTGAGTATATATATACCAAATTAATTGGGATTATCGATCAAATGTAAAGTCCCATAGGATATTCTGAGAATTTAGATCATGTATTACTACATATCTATATTGTAAATAGTTCATTTAAGTGGATGGAATATTTCATTATGAAATGTATACATGTGAACTTATTAATATGGTTGGTACATATATTAGAGGAACTCATAAGGGAGTAAGAGGTTGATTTTTATTCTATGATAGTCAGAGTGTGATTTAATTAGCTCAGAATCCAGTTTTCCCTACATAGATAATGCAAATTGACATAAAATATCATTTAATATAGAAGTTTCTAGAGGAAAAGAAGCTTGAGCTATGAAATCTAGTTGAAAATAAGAATCCAATAGATATAATCACCAAGAATTTAGTTCAATAATGTATTAGGAAACATTTTTCCATGGTGGTACTTGGGCGAATGGATAGAGGATGATACACTATTGTGGAAAGATCAGTGGTTTTACCAAAGTTTTGATGTGATTTTTCATGAGATCCTTGAAGTAGTCTTTAAGTAGATGACTGTTGAGATTGTGAATTATATTTCAATTTACCATACACAATATACCAGAAAGAGAAACTCTATATAAAGGTTTATCCTGATTATTAGTGTAGTGGAATTGGCCAATTTCAATAGTTGGCATATTGTTCATATAGGGATCGTGTTCAATTACTGTATACTAGGTAGTGGATAGTTCACTAGATGATACAAGCAAGTTTTAATACCTTCAATGTAAATTTATTAGTTCACTAACTTCAGCAGCTAGGTTTCAAATTCTATAGAAGATCACAGGTGACTCAGTTCAAATGGATGATCATATGTGAATCTTGAATGGCGATGCAATCGAATGACCAACTGGTCCCCACTATAATGGTGGGTTGGGACCACTTGTACATGTGTGACTGTGATATGGAAAAGTTAAACTACTATCATACACTATAACTGATTTATTTTCAAAACTTTATGATGTCAAAGTAATGAAATATGATAGTAGTATTCCCCATTGGACGTAGGACTAAAGTTCAATCCATGTAAAACCAAAGTGTTATTTCTTTTCTTTCTTAATTACCATTTTTATAAATGATTGTATTGTTTTGTATGGTGTGTGTGTGTATTACATGTGTGACTTGGTATGGTGGTTAAGGTGTGTGAACTTCCTATCTTCCTATACACCAAAGTTCATTGGGTAATGCTTGATCAGTGGAGTGTCCACAGTTTGGTTGTCCATTGTGTATAGCATATGGAGGAGTGTATCCGGTGGACCATTTTTTCATTACAACCCTAACATGATGCACACCCAGTATCCAATACCCATGAGTTAGAATTATATAAATTTATTTATATAGTATTTATATCCAAATTCTTAACATGATTCTCTTTGAGAACACTTCTCAACCTTTGATACCAATCTAGAATTTTATTATAGGTCATACCTATATGAGATCCAAAAATGATAATCATTATGCATTCCATAATATACATAAAATCCATATCTATGGGGGAGCATTATGTTTTATATTTTTCATTGAGTGATTTTAATGAAAACACTCCCACTAAAATGATGACCTCAAACATTATATCCACTTAGCCATGATCTATATTTCACTAAGTAGTAACCCTACTTTGGTATGAATATCATCAATTTAGCTATTTATGTGGGTTGTTTTCCAATCATACTACATATGAATCTTGGATTTTTGAGTAGATATCTCTTTTAATATATCCACCATATGGATAAAACTCAACTCTATTCCTTTGGTATCCCAATTCTTAGGGTTTACTAGCTAAGTTTCACCAAAAGATCACAACTGTATATGGTTACCTTACACTTAGAGTTAGCCACATCTACTATGAATGACATAAGATAATCCATGAGAACCCATATTTATCATAAAATTTCTTAGTTTCATGATTGATTTATTGACATGTGTTTTCTTTGGAATGAATTTCACACTTAGTATTTGATAGGTTTTCTTAGTCTCAACATTTTAATATATAACACATGCATATTAAATCCATAATCACCACATCACATGGAATATTTATTATCACATGTTTTATTCTTACATGTATGATTGTTTTTAATGATTTAGTTTTTTAATCTCTATTCCATACACCAAATTAAAAATTTTAAATTCATATTAATATTTAAATCTTTACAAAACTCACAATTTGTGTTATTAATATAAATTAGAATCCAAATATATTCATACATATCCAATTTCATCCCATAAAAAAGGCATATGAAACCACTTTATATAAATTTTTATAATTATATGAAATCAATAATCCACATAAGAGTAATCACGAAGTGATAGGTATCCAACCCCCACTTTTCTAGACAAATCATAAGCCTAAAGGCAAGTGATTTGCCTGGTCCAAATTCCATCTACCCATGGTTATGTACTTAAGAGAGACTTTAATTCAATCATAAATCTAACACCAAATAAAAAAATTATAATCAACCTCTAAATTCAAATTTATAACTTCAAAAAAAACCAAAGTCAAGGTAGATGAAAAATAAATCTTATAATATCATACCTAGCAATTAATTCATGGTATATATTTTTTTAAGAAGTTGTTAAAACCATTTAAACATAATCATAAAAAATACATATCATATAAAAAATTTATATATATATGAATATATAAATAGTAATAACTTAAATAAATGAAAAATTCAATTATTTAACATGAGATATCACAACTTTAGAAAAATCATAATATCAAAACCACTTTTGATACGGTCTAAATCTACACAAATTCATGAAGATTTTCAAAAATTCTAACAAAAATCTAATTTTCCTTAAAATTATACCCAAAATGGATTTCACGATGATGTGTTGTTCTCTAGGTAAAACTCTTGTAACAAGATTATTGTTATCCATAATCCAAATTCATTCTATTTATATATCCGTACTTAGAACATGACTATTATAGATGAAATTTTGGGTATGCATGCCATTTTGGGCTGGATTTTTGGACAAACCATTTTTCATGGCTAAGGAATTTTGTGTAGGACTTAAAAATTTCCAATATGTATTGGGAATTTACACTATGTCATGGTTTATTCTCATGATAGAGGTCACTTCAATATAAAAACTCTAAACTAGGGCTTAGAGACATCGAATACGATGCCCCATTTTCCAAGAAACATTTATGCATTCATTTTTCTTAGGAAATGGAATGTTTTCATATATATATATGTCATGGTTAAAAAATCAATAGAATAAATAGTATTTTTGAAGGGTTTATGCCTTGGTTCCCTGGAAGAATCCATTTTTTGTTTTCTCAACCAAACTTCATTCTTCTAATTATTGGGAATGTGTGAAGTTTAATTCATTTGGTTGAATCCAGTCATTTGGAAGGATTGTTTATAGAATATCTTCAATTAATTGAATTAGTGTATGTAGCAGTGTTTCCTTTAGTTTTTTTGAAAATAGGTCTAGAAGGAGGCTATTTTGGAAGGGTCTACTTTTTATGTTTTTCAGCATTTCTGAAAGTAGGTTCAGAAGGAGGATGTTTCAGAAGGGGATAATTCTGATGTTATTCAGTGTTGGATGGTTTTGTTCTAGAAGTTTGGTCAGTACTTTCTAGAAGTTAGCATGTGTTCAGTTTATTGTGGTGTGGTTTCTAATTTACTAGAGGTGGGAGTCAAACTGAGGATTATTATAGGATATCGAAAGTGGGAATAGTGAAATGGATAGACTCTCCCATTTCTTAAAGTTTGAAGAAACCATATGGTACTCTATATAAATTATAAGGTGGGGCCACCTTTTTGATGGATGAATGGATGTACGAATTCATGTAATTACTTGATTTAGTAATCCCAGTGACTCATTAAGTCTCTACTTTGTAATATTTTTTAAAAAGGAATGAAATGCTATAATTTTTCTCCCACATACATAAGACTTTCAGTCTAAACCACATAATACACAAGTTTCCTTTATTGATTACATTTACATTCATTAAATGATTTTTTTTGTTAAAATGAATAGGGTTGAAGTTTTTTAGACTTATTGTGATTATTTGGATAAAAATTGTTTCTTCCAAGTTGCAGAACAATAAATTTTGAAGAGTACCTTCCAAATTCTGTTTTCGGTAGAGTGATTATAGATCGAATTTTGGTGTTTTATTAGAATTAAAGTTTTAAGTAATTCATAACAAGTGGTATCATAAGGTTGATTCATAGGAGGATCAACAGTTCTCAAGAAATTTCATATAAAATTCTCTTGCCTTAAATTTTTTGAATTTCAGTGGGAGTCATTGTTTTTCATAAGGATGGAATAAAAGGATCTTAAGGTCTATATTTATAGATTTTATGGAACAATATTTAGTTTTGAGAAAATTCATATGGGAGACTATCTTATTTAGAAACATATGGATCTTCCATTAAAGGGTTTCAAACCATAAGTAATGGATCAAGGTGAATGGGAATAGCTAGATCATAAGGTTCTTGGTTTGATAAGAATGTCATTAGTTCAGAACATGGATTTGAACTTTTGGGAGAAGATAACCACAACATATTTTATGGAAGCCCTTGAAGGTATGTAAGAGAAACCTATATAACTGAATAAAGTGTTCCTGATTATAAGGTTATTTAGTATGAGGTTATCATAAGGAAGATATAGATCAGATCTGTTGAATGATTTCAACTTAATCTAGATCTAGTTGGAGCCTATGAATGTTACATTCATATATTATGTTTGTGAAATCCTTTTTATATCATATTTACCAAAATATTTTGAGGACATGGTGATAGCTGTGATTAATTCAAGCAGAAATAATGATTTGGTGTTCACTGGTTTTTAAAACTTGATTCTCAATGAGAATATTTGATGGAAAGAGACTTTATCATGTTCTCATGATGTATTTAATACATAAGAAATGGGAATATCACCTCATAAAATGAATTAGAAGCAATCAAAGAATAAATCAAGGGAGTGGATCAGAGGTAAGTCAATCATAAGAGTGAGAATTTGTTACTATTGTAGAAAGAGAGGTCACCTCAAGAAAGATTATCATGATAGGAAGACAACCTATAAAAGTACTATATCTGTAGAACTAACTGTTTCTATAGAGATTAGTGCAAACATAATTTTACGTGATTATACTATAATGGAATATTGGATGATATATTCGAGAGATTCTTTTTATTCCATAGGTGAAAAAGGATGCATGTCAAATTATGTATCCAAAATTCTTTATACAGTTCATATTATTGATGATGAATCTATTGAAATTGTAGTAAAGTGATAAGTGAAAGTTCAATTGAAGAATGAAAGTATTATTATACTAAAGGAAGTGTGACAAGTTCCATGTCTTCAGAAGAACATGATTTCAGTGAGTCGGCTAGATGAAGCAATTTTCCAAACCAGTTTTACGAAATGAGTATGGAAATTTACTCAGGGATCTCTTGTTATAACCAAAGGTATAAAAGATGATAATTTGTATCTGACCTAAAGGTTAGTGGGATATACACTTGTCATAACATTATCATTCGTAAGTTTATAACTTTTGGACAATCAGTTTTGGAACCTCAGTGAGAAAAGTATGAATATTTTAAAAGATAGAGTCATATTGAATATGGACCACTTAGACTTCAAAAGATATGAGGCTTATATACTCAACAAGTAGTGTAAGGTATCTTCCAATTTGTCTCAAAGAATAAAAAAACTAGAAGCTATAGTCAGTATATACTGATGTTTGGGGACCCTTCCCAGATTATTCTCATAGAATAGTTCGGTACTTCATTACCTTTTTTTGAGAAAGGTGATCTCTAAGGCTCTTGGAATAAATCAAATCAAGGTTAAAAGAGACAAAATGAATTAATTTTACATTTATCTCAAAGAAAAATAGAAACCATGTCATCAGGAAAAGTGGTCGAGTAGATACATATTTATGCAGTGACCCCTTTATTAGCGATCCCATCAGCCATATAGTTTGCTTCCCAATGCGTGTGAGTGATGAAGTAGTGAATATAAGAGAGTATTTCAAGACATTTTCCCCATTTTTATACCAGTCTCCATACTAAGTGAATCTAACCCATTCTAATGGCTTCTACAATGGTGGTGGAATCACATTCAAGCTAGATACAACTCCAATTCCTTTGGTGAGAAATCTTGATTTCCATAATATGCCCATCATTTCTGATTCCAGTGTAGTGACATGGCCACAAGGACCATGAAGACACTCCATCAACTCCCCATAATGGTCTCTAAAATTTTCTCTAAAACCTGAAGGCCATGGGTTGCCCCTAGAAACCCCATCTGTGTTGCATTTTAGCCAGCCTGCAAAGGGTGGCATCCAAAACACTTCAAAGGTGCCATGAGTGATAGGGAATTTAACTTCAATATTGAACCGACTAAGAATCATGAAGTCCCAAATTGAGTTGATACAATTTTGTGTGTGCAATGTGTTAGCAGTTTGAATCGTAGTAATAATCCTCCCAATGGCATGTTCAGCACTAAATCTAGTAAGGCTATGGATGTATTTGTTTCTACCCTGCCAGATGGAGTGTATTAACTCAGCATATGTCACCCTAAATAAGACAGTGAGTTGGTTGGAGAGATGTACAATGTGAATGGTAGCCAAAAAAGTATAAATAGAAACTGTTTGGGGGGATTAAGATAAAAAATATTGAAGACAACCTTATATAAATCTACATCCATTTTGCATCTCAAAAAGAAGTGGTCTATGTCCTCTATGTTCTGATGGCATAAGACACATTTATATAATAAATAAATTCCAACTCTTTGAAGTTTTTCATCCACTGGAATCTTGTTGATAGATAACCTCCATAGCCGGGTAAACATAGAGGGTATAATCTATTTCTTGTTTAAGTCGCCAATCCACTGATTTTTATCATGGAACAGATGCATGTAGAATCGTTTTGAGTCAAGGGGACCATTACGTGATCCTTTCCAGATAATAAGATCATCCTAATTAGTGAAGTCGTAGTTGGAAACTAAATATGCAATTTCATCCAGAACCATTTCTATGTTTTATAGATGCTCTTTGGTTGTGATTCTATGATCAATATCATAGTCAACTATGTTGACCCAATCAATGAGAGGTTCCCCTGCCTAGTTTTCATACAAAAAACTCAATGAAGAGTTCATGTTAACCATCCATTGGGAGTGTGTGATGATTGTATCATAGATGGACTTCAGTCCAAACCAAATAGATGAGTCCATATAGCTACTTTTTTCTGCTAATAGTCTTGATATGAATCCAGTTATAAGAAAATGTAGGGCAACAAATTTTCTATTAAAAAGTCTCCACATGAATTTGTCTATTAGGGATTGGTTGAATAATTTCTGGTTCTTGATGCCAAGACCCAAAGTTTTCATGGCATGCAACACTTCTTCTATGGGGAAGTGATTCTTTTTCTTTCCAGGATACTGCCACTCCATACAAAGTTTTTCATCATTGTGTTGAGACTTTTGATGACAGAAACATGCCATAGATACACCATGAATGAGTAGAGAAAAACTTCCCAAGAGGTCACCCATCCTAGTACTACTCTTTCCCAAGCATGCTTAACTGCCGAGTTTTAATGGGATCTGATGCATTAATGAGGTACTTTGTTACCTTCATTTATGATTCCACAAGAAAACTATGGGTTTAATTTCAGAAACATAAGATTGAATTGTTTTGGAATATTTTTCCACTAGAAGGATATGGTGGAAAGAGAAAATAGAAGAAAGGTTAAATGACTGAGGTCATACAATAGTGGTGATTTTACTGAAAGGAGTTTCTATAACTATTACAGACTTAAAGGTATATGATATGAAAATAATATTTCAAGAAAACCTTAAGAAAATGGTGTTACTAAGAGAATTAATTATACATTTATAGAGACAACAATAAGTATGTTGTTACATTATGGAACGCCTAAGGAGTTTTGGGTATAAATAGTTATAATAGTAATGTATTTAATCAACAAAATTCCTTCATCACCAGTTGGATAGTGTTTACTAGAAGAACTACAGTCTGAAAATATTTTGGAAGTTTTTCATCTTAGAGTTTTTAGAATATTAGCCTACATAAATGTGGATGAAAAAGAAAAATATAATCTTGAAGAAAAATCTTGAACATGTTTCTTTATAGGCTATGGTGATGAAGACTTTGGATTTTGGATTTGGGGTGATGAAAAGAAGAATGTTTTCAAAAGCTGAAATGCTCTCTTTAATGAGCAGGTCTTATAGAAATATTGGAACTTGAAGGTGATGAAGGTTGAGGCTAAATATTCAATTTTAATTCAATTTGATATGAATGGTGGTTCTAGAATACACCAAATTTATGAAATTTTAGATTTCTCTTAGTCTATAAAAAGGTCACATATTTCATAAGGATTTACATAGGGTTGTGAATAAATTTCACAAGTTTAGTAAGTAGAATATATAACTGTAAGCTCAAGAACTAGTGAAACTAAGTCAAGATTTTCAAAAGGTGAAGGTTTGGAAGTTATAGTTCCAAAAGAAGCTGAATAACTAGTGAATTTTCAAATATTTTTCGTGGATAAAATGGATGGTTTAGATGTATAGAGCTAATATTAGTTTATTACTTTTAATAAATATGGGAGAACCAGAGATCCTGAAAGAAGTGACTAATTTAGGTGATTATGGAAAGTGGGAGTTAGGAATGCAAGAGGAACTTGATTCAATATGAGTGAATAATACCTAATAGATTATGGAATTACCATAGGGGAAGAAATCACTTGATAACAAGTGGGTATTCTGGTTGAAAGAAGAAGTTGATGGAAGGAATAGGTATGAAGTAAGGCTAGTTGTGAAAGGGTTTCTACTGAAGGAAGGTGTTTACTTATCTGAAATATTTTCTCCAGCAATTGAAAATACTACTATTTGAATTTTATACATTTGTTCGGTTCTCAAAATTTATATATTGAACAAATGGACATGATTATGGATTTTCTTCATGGGGATTCAGAGAAAGAAATTTATATGAAGTAACCAATTGGTTTTATAAACAATCGTAATTGGGGCTTAGTGTGTAAACTGAAAATGAGTCTTTATGGATTGAAATAAGCACCAAGGTGTTGGAACTGAATGTTTGATTCATTCATAGAATAGAATAGTTTCACATAAAGTAACTCTTATCATTTCTATTACCCAAAAAAGTTTAATGGAAATGACTTCATAATCTTACTATTGTAGTGTATGACATACCGGTGGTGGGTCTGGATATCCACTTGATTCAAAAGTTAAAATAGGAATTTTCTAGAAAGTTTGAGATGAAAGATCTTGGAGGTGAAATGAAGATGTTGGGCACAAGGATTGAACATGATAAAAAAACCATGAGCTCAGTTTTATCATAGAGGTATTGCATTTGGAAGATCATTAAGAGATTTGGAATAATTAGATGTAAACTGGTTTTAACTACTCTTGTTGGCCCCTTTAAACTTACAAAGGAGCAGACACCATAGACAAAAGAAGAAAAGAAGTACATGGAAAAAAAATATATGCTTTATCAGTCAGAAGCTTGACGTATGTTATGGTGTGAACTCTTCTAGATATTGACCATGCAGTGGGAATGGTCAGCCGGTTCATGGAAAATACATGGAATGTTCATTGGGAAGTTGTAAAGTTTATTATTCAATATCTCAAATGAATTAAAGATAGAAATATTTATTTTAGATATTATGATTCGTAACTTGGGTTTATAGATATAGACTTTGGGGTGATTCTAATTCTAAAAGGAGAATGATTGGATATTTTTTTAATTTTAATGGAACTGTGGTTAGTTGGATGTCTATGTTAAAATTAGTGATTTTGCTTTCTATAACGAAAGTAGAGTGTGTGGATGTTACAAAATCTTGAAAGGAGATAGTGTGGTTGAGATGTTTTGTTGAATAATTGGGATGTGATCAAGAAAAAGGGTTGTGCTACTGTGATAATCACAGTGCAATTCATTTGGCTAAGAATCCAGTCTTTCATTCAAGAAATAAACAAATAGATCTGAAGTACCGTTACATATAAAAGTTTCTGGAATATGTTTAGTTGTATTTATGAAAGAAAAATGAAAAAATATAGTGACAATGATTACCAAGAGTTTGGGTCCAGGCATACTGAGGCAATATCAAGCCTTAGTATGGTTTGGGTGAATTGAAAGAGGTAGAGAAACATTGTATGCAACAGAAGTTGAAGGTGATGTCATGGTTTTCTCTAAAGTAGTCTTCAAGTGGGAGATTGTTGGTAATGTGTGAAGTTTACTTAAATTGGTTAGTGTTAGTCGACCAGAAGGAGTGGTTCCAAAATATCTTGAAGTAGTTTCAGTGAAAGTATATCCTTCAACATTTTTAAAAGGTGTTCCAGAGAGAAGATGTTTTGAAATGGGATACATTCGATGTTCTTCAGCGCATTATGGTTTTGTTCCATAGGTTTGGTTGGTACTTTTTAAAAGTTTGAAGATGTTCATTTTTTATGGAATGGTTACTGATTTACCATAGGTGGTAGTCACACTGAGGATTGCTATAGGAGATTGGAAGTGGGAATAGTGGAACATATGGACTCCAAAATTTCTTAGAGGTCTGTACAATCAGATGTAAAGATGGTAATCTCCAAAAATTGGAGGGTGGGTCACCTTTGTTGAAAAAGAATGGATGTACAAATTAATGTTATTTCTTGATTTAGTAATCCAAGTGACACATTAAGTCTCTAAAATTGTAATTTTTTTAAGTAATAAAATGTTTCAATTTTTCTCCCATGGACGTTGGACTTTCAGTCTGAACCATGTAAATCCAAAGTGCTCTTTATTTATTACTTCCATTGTATGAATGTTTTTTGTTAGAGTAAATAGGGATGAAGTTGTTTTGAATTAGTGCGGTGATTTGGGTGAACATTGTTTCTTCCAAGTTTTGGAACATTAAGTTTTAGAGAGTTACTTTCGTAATCGGTTTCTGCCATAGTAATTTTGGATTGATTTCTTATGGTGGTTTATTGGAAGTAAAGTTAGAAGGGATTGTCAACACCGATACATCACGATAGTTATTTCTAATATAATTGATGGGATTTGTGGGACACCAAAATGTCCATTTATAGGATAAGTAAATAAAAAAACCATGCCAAGATCGATTGAGAGAGGAATAAATTGGATAAATAATAAAATACCATTAAATGAATGTACCAAACTATCCAATCTTTCAATATTATTTGGAAATGATTTTGATTAAGTTACCTCAGAAACAACCAATAGGTTCATCCCTTTGATGGTATCCAAAAACCTATTGAATCTCTCAATACTTTTATAGGACCTCAATTCTCTAAATGGTGTAGTGACACCTCTTCCTTGAAGGTAAATGGAGAACTAAAAAACCACGAGAGAGTTTCAACAGAGTAACTAAATTCTTTTGTAACAAAATAACTTCCTCGAATTCACTTTAAATTGAGCATTATCATTAAATAATTAAGCATATTAGGATATAAACTTGCAAACATTTTGAAATGAAAAATCAATGTTGTAACTCATTACAAACACATTTATTAATATGATTATTAAACTCCTTTAACAATAAATTTTGTATTTACACATTATCTCATGATGTGTAAATGGATAAAATGGATATTATAACCGGTATGATAAGATAATTTGGATGACATAAAATCCCATTCTAAATATTCACATATTGTGGCATCAAATACCACATAAAATCACAATCAACAATGTGGTGACTTTCACCATGTCATGGTCAATACTCAAGTGCACAAAACTCAACATTTTTCTGTCAACATTAGCCTATGTTATCTTTCATTCTATCATTCAACACCTATGACCACTTTACACCAAATATTGTTTGTGCCTTTATGTTGAATCTAGGTCTTCTCCTATTAGGACCCTTATTTAATTTGTTTAAGTAACACATTTAATGTCAATTATCTAGGGTTTTATGTCCCTTTTTATACACCAACCACTATAAAGAAATTTGATCTTAGTAGTGGTTTTTTACTAATGGAGGCGATTTAAACAGTTGTTATATTTTTAAGTGGTGGTTATTTAAACCACCACATATTTAATGGTCAAAAATCATTTAATGATATTTTTTTTATAATTTAGTGGTAGTTTTTATATGTTTAGCTCTTAGTGGAAATTTTTATTCAGTTAGCGTCAGTTTTTTTAAAAAACAAAGGAAAATAAAATGGGGAAATTAACATAACCTCCTCAAAATAATTTGGCATCACTTTATAATCCTGGAGGAAAAACCAATGAAACCATCTGAACCGCTACTAGAATAATTAACTATGGTTATGTTTATAAGTAGTTATTAGAAACCACCTCTAAACTAATTAAAAAACCTTTTAAAAAACCTATTTAATAAAAAATAATATGTATACAAAAAACTTAGTTATAAAACAAACTAAACCATAAATAAAAAATAAAGTCAGTCATACTTTAACACCCCAATATTTTAAATTAAGACCGCTATTTTCAATAGTGTATGTGTCATGAAACACTGATCTTAAATAGCCCATTACATATATTTCTTTAAATTCAATCTATTTGATAGCTTATAGAACACACAACCCCAAGTCCAAATGAATCGTAATATAGTATACTACTATAACCTAGTCATCAAATAGGAAGGTATGAATATTAAAAACTAAATTATAAAAATTATTGTTATATATTTATTATAAATAAAATTATAATCATTTAAAATAATAAAGAAATGTTTTTTTAAAAACTTTATTTTTCTAAAAAATGGTTTAGTCATTCTTTGCACACATAATTTAAAATTATTTTTTTTACTAATTTTAGAAAAATTATTTGATAAAATTAAATTCATTTTTGGAATCATAATATATAAATTATCTTAGGGTTAATTTTTTATATTTTTCTAAAATAATACATTTTTTGATGAATAGTGGAAAATACTGAATTTTAGTTGAAAACTGATTTTTTGTTTAAATTATTTATAAAGTTAATTTATTTTTTAAATTTGTTTTAAAGTAAAATTAGTTATATTATATATCAGTTAATCCAATTTAGGTCATTATAATCATTTTAATATTTAATTTTAATATAAAAACATTGATTTTTTAATATTTTCTCTTTGAAAACTTGTTGTTTCGTCGCGTCTGCAGGTTTAATTTTAAATTAAATAATTAAAATTATATGAATTTAATTTGATAAAATGGATTCCATTTTTTTAATTATAATAATTAATATTGGTTAATAATTTTAATTTAATTTTTGGTCATAATATTTAGTAAAGAAAATAAAAATTAATTATTGCGGTTAAGGTTAAAAGCGGTGTTTTGCACGTTACACGCGCTTGTGTTAAAATTAATTTTCAACATACATAAGATTTTTTTTATTAATTGGGTTTCATATTTATAATAAGTAGTTATAAATTATTTAATAATTCTAGTTTTATTTTAGGAATAAATATTTAATTTTCTAGGTTAAAAAACTATTTTCTGTGGATAAAACTAAAGTGGTAAAAAGGTAGTAAACATAAATTCTAAGGAATAACATATTTCAAACATGTTTTTTTGCATGGTGTAGGTGTGTCTCGACCATATCATCCATCCAATACAATATTTATCATTTTTTTATCCACATGAGGTGAGAGTGTCTTCCCATTATTGAATACTCTTAGGTATTTATAAAAATGTCACTCCTCTTCGATTATAAAGGGGAACTCACCCCTCATTTCATCACACATCTCAATCCATTTGGATAAACCAAATACTAACCAAATAAATTCCCAAATTACATTAAATCATCATATAATACTTATTTTGTGCATAAATCTAACCTAGGAAGACTTTTGGTGAAAAGCTAAGGAGGTTACCTGAAGAAGAGGTAACGTTCTTTAACGAGAGTTTTTATTTGATTTAACCCTATACCTCATTCAATTATTATTAAAAAATTATGATATAATAAAATTAGTATATTAAATATAATAATATTTTTTATTTTAAGTTTATGGCCTAAAATCATTCTCACTTCTATGAAATGAGTTGCGAAATCATCATTCGTGTGTACGACTACCGCCTCGCGAACCTATGTCATTCGTTTTTCCATTACCACCTCTCATGGATGGGTATGATGATGGGTATAATATATATATATATGATATTTATAACATAATTATAAATATGGAGTAATTATATCATATATACATTTTTTTTACTTTTTATTAGTTAAGGAAAACAATAACATCGCTCGTGTGTACAACAAACTACCACCTTGCGAAGCAATGTGATTCTTCTTTCACCAAAGCTTTATAGGGAATGTAATAAGGATAATGTTAATTAATATATGTGATATAAATTATTTAATTGTTATATTCATGAAATATTCATCATTATTAAAAGATAATATATCATTTTCTTTTTTTTATAAATAAAAATGATAACATCGTCCATGCACGTCTGGACTACTGCCTTCACAAAATGATGTAACTCTCTTTTCATCACTGCACCACATAGATGATATATATAACTATATATAAATAAATTATATATATATATATATATATATGATATTATGATCATTATATAAATATAAAATATTACTTACCTCATTTCAATAATAATCATTGAAAAATGGAAACGTTACTCATACATATGTACTATCTACCATCTCCATGATTGTAATATAGTCTATTTTTCATAAACATATTTCATGATTGGTTTTAAAAGAATAATTAAAATAAAAATATGATAATTATTTCATTATTATTATTCTTTATATGATATAACTATATAATATATACAAGAACTGGATCTTTAATGATAAAACACGCATGAAAAAACAAGGCAATTAATAACCAAAATAATAAAAATAATGAAAGATTATTGATGGAAGGGTGATAATAAATTATAAAATAATCATATATGATATTATAAATATTAATATGGGTTTTTTATAAGTTAATAACATGTTTAAAACTACTCTATAGGAGGTTAAACCACATTCAACCAAAAAGAAGTGTGAGGTAAGAGATTATGTCTCAATTTCCTTTCATTGAGGCACATTTGTATGTTACTCACTAATTTATTTTTATGGTGTATACACTGACCATTTCACATGTAATATAATTTATAATTTATAATTAATGTTATTTTATGTTTCAATTGGAATTATTTCATCCAAGTGGATTTGGATTGAATATTAACAAGTGGTAAGGGACTTCATCTCAATTTCTCTTCATTAAGGCTTATTTTTACGATATGCACCAAATTTATTTTATATGATATATATATATTTCCCCTTTGAAATGTAATATCATGAATCCTTAATAATTCATGGAATCTTAAATTTCAATTTTAATTATTTCATCCAAGTAGGTTTAACTTAAAAGTTACCACGTGGTAAATAATTTCATAACTCAATTTCTTTTCATTAAATTATATTACTTCTTCTTTGTCTTATATATTCTAAGATTATGTGTGTAACAATTTCTGATTATATTATATTGTATTACCACTTGTTTTATGTGTATTTAAATTTGATACACATAATCAATTCATTAGTTAATTATCACTTCAATGTTATGATCTTTGCAAGGGTTTATTTCACAATCTTATTTTAATTGAGATTGTTTATACTTGAATTTCCATTGAGGGGAATTATTTGATCATAGATTAATAAACCATTTAATTTTCTTCTCCTCTAGTTATTCAGGAACTTTTTCAGGTAATAGTAATATTTTTCCACTCTTTGGTACTTAGAATAATTGAGAAAAAGTTTTTAGGAAAATCTGACTTCATTTCCCTCTTTGGTCGGAAATCCGCTTTCTTCCAAAACCATGTTTTTTGAAAATGTTTTTTGACCACTTAAAAGTTATTTATTAAATATATTTTTATGATTTTTGACTTTTTAAATTTTTTTTAAAGGTATATTCATTTCATTTTCAAAATAATTCATGTTTGGCTTTTACTGAAAAATTGAAAGGAATCTTTGTTTTAATATGTACAGTGTGAATAGAATTTATATCTATCATGGACACTCAAATATTTTAAAACTTACTTTATAAGTTTTGAAGGTTACTTTAAAATACATTTTTTTCAAAATATTTTGTGAACTTTTAATTTTAAAAGTTAATTTTCAAAATGAAAATAATATTTTCCTAAATAATGTTTTAGAGATATTTTTATGATATTTCTATTCATCAATGATAACAACCATTTATTCTTACTGCAGTTGGTATATGTTGTGTTGATACCATCATTATTCTTCCTTTGGATGATTTATGATTATTTAAACTAAGAAAATTATTAACATTCACTTCCTTGATTAATTTTTGTAGTCATTAACTTTCCCTTAAATTATTCAATTTCCCATGGACATTAAATTTCCCCTAAATATACATATTATTTATCATGGATATGTTATTTCTAAAATCATATATCATTTATATATATGGTTTTATACATTTAAATTCATTTTGTTTATGTGGGGAAATATTGATAAATCTATATTCCTTACTCAATACAGATATTTGATGATAAGTCACACTACTCATGAATTAAATAGATTATTAAATATATGAGGAATTCTTTGGACATGAAAACACATGTGAGACCCGGTTATAGATATCCCCTCAATGCATTGGTTGTCTCATGAGGTGAATCAGTGAGATATCATAAAATCAGTTGGCCAAACCAAATGAGTTTATTCCCAGTAGTTTTAAACTACCCTATAAAAGGTATTGACGATAGAGGTATCATGTTATGGAGACATGAAATCCAATAATTAATCATTTCCTTCATTCATAATTCATTTATTATTATCCTTAATATTTTCACAATAATATTATCTCTGGATTCATTTCATTCTCAATTATTGATTAAATGACATGTGTTTTTAGTTATTTACCTGTCTATATTGATTATGCCTTATCCAGTTATGATAGTCTTGTTATTTAATGAATGTAATGTGTTTTAAGTTATTTACCTTTCTATATTGATTACTATCCATGAGATTTTCACATCGATATTATCTCTAGACGCACTTACTTCTAAGTTTATTAATTACATGGAATGTGTGTTTAGTTATTTATCATTCCATATTGATTATTCTTATTGATTCATGATTTATTTCATTGTACTTAACCCTTATTGATCATTTTAGATAACCCTTATTTTTTTCCTTTACCAGGAATCTAGGAAGTGTATTGTGAAAGATATGAAAGGATATTCTAGAGGGAATAATAATATTCTAAAAAACTTATATTGTAATTTTTTTTGCAAAGGTAATGAAAGACTAAAATATGTATCTAGTTTACCAATAATGATAAACTATTCAGTCCTTTATGATGTGATTCCTTATATAATCCCAATGTAAAAAAGAAGACACCAACTCTGGGCTACTGGGGTCGGAGTCATTATAGTTGGTATCATAGAAAATTTAGTAGAAACTTTGGGAACTAGATTTAGGAAAATATAGATTAGGGATCATAACCCTATGATAGAATTTGAGGATAAGTATAGAAAACATCCTAAAGTTTTGTTAAGGAAGATATTTTGTGGTTTTTCCTAGAAATACATCCCTTTCTAGATACTACAAGTGGAAATAGTTTTGGAACTGATGTACCTAGGGGTAATAAATATGAAAAGGCTGCATTGATCTTGACCCAGTCATCACCTGGTGCATATAAATGGGCTTTAATGTACACTTAGTTTGACACTCCCACAAGATATTCTTTGGATAATTCACTTTTTCTTTACAATCCATTATGAAGAATTTGAATAGATGGTTACAATGAATGAACTAGGTTGAACCTAAGGTGTATTAGATTGAAAATAAAGTGTCTCAAAGGAATTGGAAAATGTTTTATGTGATTAAAATAAGGTCATAAATTAATGAATTACTAAGTAAAAATGAAGACTGTGATGGAAGGAAATAAATTTCATCATAGGGATCCATTTATAGTTTGTTTTCTTAAATATGTGGAACTTGAGAATTATTCAAATCAATTCCCTCTTCTAAAGGTTAAAACCTAGACCAAGTTAGGACCTATATTAAAATAAAATGGTATAAGTGTCTATTAGGATTATAGAATTGTATTATAGAATTATTTTTACCAATGGTACTTTGGTATAAGAATCATGAAACATTTAAGGATTCTATTAAATTTCAAAATCATATATGTATTCATTCACTTAAGAGTTTTGGATACCATCATGGGTCAATGGTTTTATGATAGATCATAAGTTCAGTCTTAAATACCTCTTTTTTTGGTTTTATATGATGGGAGACTACCAATATTAAGGATATTTTGGGATATTTTACAGTAATCATATGTTTTAGTGGAAAATTTATTTGAGAAATAATGACTTTACATTTTATAAAAACAAGTTTAAAGGTATTGATAAAATTTAAGGTATATATTATAGAGACCCAAAGCTTGACGTACATGGAAAATACATTACTTTTGCGGAATACTGAATACATAACAAAAACAGACACATAAGGACCATAATAGTTTAGTGTCTTTGGAAACTCGGAATATAATCTTCTAATCTTATTGAAAGATCTTCAACAACTCCCATAACGATCTTCCCCTTTTTGTTTCCGTACCTAAAACCTTTCTTTATTTCCTGGGAAAAATAAAACATAAAAAGGGTGATCTCAAATGCTCATTAATGGCAAACATAGAGAACATAAAATAATCCATAAACATTTGAAAGCAAAAACTTGAACATGAAATTTAAACATCAAAATCTTGAGCAAAGACATAAATCATGGAAGTACGTAAGGAATATATCATAATGGAACATAAACCATGATAAAATATAATGGGAATAAAACATGTAATTTTGGAAACCATTCAGCACATGTTATGATTTCCATAGTAGCCAAGGCATTACTGCCAAGACCATCTTAGTGGACAAAGTCCCTTTCTGGATCGAGTTCACTCCTCGTTTCAGTCCTGTAACACTGAACTGGATTAACTTACCATTCCAGCCATGTCTATCTCATGAGATATAAATCTTCACCCAATGCATTGGAGGGAGATATAGGTCCCACCCATCTAATAATGAAATCATTCTTACTTGTGCCACAAAATAAATTTAAAACATTCATCATAACCCAAAGAATAAAATGGGTTTCATAAACATCATCCCATCATTTCATAATCCATATAAAACAAATGGACATTTCATCAAAAGAAAAGTGAACCATGTAAATCATAGATACATTAAACTTGAAACATACACATATGAAAAATGTCATCTTATATGGAAAATGGTTTTGATAAAACATTTGAAATGAATTCTTGAGGAAAATATCCTTTCTTCGTCAAAATCATTTTATTTTCAAAAAATTCCATGCACTTTTAAAATAAAAGTATTTTGTTGAAAATATTCATAAAATCATGTAGAATAAGCTTCATGAAAATCAGGCGTTATTAAACCGTAAAAATCCGTTCACGCCGTATAAGTTAAAAATAACATTCTCCTTGTACTTTTGTCGGTAAATTCAAAAAGTACGTCGTATGGTAAAAAAAAGATTCCTCACTTACCATGCAGTAAAAGTCAAAAAATGGTTAAAAATGAATTTAAACACACATGAAAATAATTTTATAAAACATGGACATGGATGATAGAAATAACCCCAGTAAATACTTACGAATAAGCAATCTCGGATAAAAATGAGATTTGCAAAATTATCCCTTACCTTATGTTCGATATGCTTCGTATGTATCCAAACCTCATGTATAATGATTTAAATAATGTCATTGAATTATTACAGAATCATATTCATTGTTATGATATCATATATGGTTCACTTATGACTTTATATTACCCGTTCTTTTGTAAATTCCATGTTAAAGAGTGTTTTGGGTAAAATCGTTTCATTTATCGTATGTGTTTCGACTTGTCATTCTTGATATTATTACTTATATCCTTATTTACATAATTCCAGAATGTAAAAAATGATTTATATATAATATATATTCATCATATACATATATATTATAGATCGATAAAAGGAATGAAATACACCGTTCATGGAGACGGTAGGCCGTACGTACGCATGACCGCTGTTTTTGTTTCCTTATTGAATTGAATGAAATTAAGTAGATGACATAAATAGATATAAACATAAATCCAGTATAATTATTATGTCATATATTTCATGATTACTTATTTTATATACTTTATAATCATTCATGAATGGTTAACATGGAGAATGAATCTCATCGCGTCGTGGAGACGGTAGTCCGTACGTACGCACGAGCGATGATATCCTTTCCATGATCATGGAATTGCATTGAAGTGTATGTATAATTTTTCAGAATCAATATCACTTTTAAATAATCTTATATAGTTATTTATTTACACCATTATACCCATCCAATTAAGGTGGTGGTCGAAAAAATATTACACCACGAGGTGGAGACGATATTCCGTACGTACGCACGCGCGGTGATTTCGTTTTATGTAGGATGGATAGATGGTGAAATAGGGTTGTTTCATACTTATAATAAAATATCATTATATTAGTGATACTGATGTTATTACTTAATAATTAAACAACTAAAGAAGAATAAGTAGAAGAAGAAATAAAGTTGAAATAATCGGTAACGGATATTACCTCTTCTTTCGAAACGCCTTTTTGAAACCTCCTCTTAGGGCACTAAGATTGGTCTTTGAATAAAACCATAACATCTAGGATGTTTCTAGGGAAGTTGAGAAGAGAAATTGGCAGGGTTTTTCCGAGATTGAAGGCTCAAAGTGGTGTGAGGAAGAGAGGGAGGAGGTGTCCTTTTATAAGGGAGGAGAGGGGCACCTTTGGAATAACTAAAAATATTATTTTATTATAAAGTCATATTCAGGTTTTTAATAGCTCCAAATTGAGTTATTTTGAATCTAAGGTGGGTATGGGTCTAAATACTCTCATATAATATAATTTAGGCAAGTTTAGGGTTCTATTTTAACCTTATCATTTAGATTTAACTTTAAGTTAAATAATTTTTCTTTTACTGTGTCTTCTTGTTTTCTTACGCTATAAGGTTAATAAACTTACTATAACAAGAAAAACGAACCCCAAGTTGTTTATTATTAATATATATAACCTTATATAAGTAATTTGGCTGAACCTTATATTTTAATGAATAAAATAACAATTTATAATATAATATTTGTTTTAAAAATTATTTTATGTCAATTTTGACACTATTTGGTAATTGATTTTTATGAAAATCATAACAGAATTATTAGTTCTAAAAAAGTTAACTTAATCAATAATAACATGTCATATTAAACTATAAAATTATTTTAATTCATAAAAAGTCTCAAATTAAATTTATTTGGGTATTTATAACATCAATTATGTCAATATTTCATTAATAAGATAATTACTGCATCAACATTGTGTCATAAAAAAATTAAATTATTTAATGTCTAAATATTAGAAATAAAATACCATTATGTAGGAAATCTTTTTAGCTTTCTAATTAAAATTTATAGTCGAATTTATATTATGTATAACCCTATATTAAAAATTATTTATTTATTAAACTTTGATTTTAACTATTTTAACCATTCTTTAAATAAATTAATAATAAATGTCCTAATCTAATCCATGTGGGCCTAAATGATTCTATTTTATGCCTAAGGTTGTTTTCGGTCGAATTAAACTTATCCAATAGAATTAGAACATGTTTTAGGGTAATAATAATATCATTTTTACCCTTAATTACCCTATTTACTTTTAACCGTGGTAAATAAAAGTAAAAATTTACTATTCACCAAAAATTATTTTTATATCATTGAACCAAATTTTACTTACTAACATCAAACTTGTCTCTCATATTTTTGAAATTCCATTCACAGAAGCGGTAAAATTAAATTTTATGTAAATTTGCAAATTCTCCTAGGAGGTGGGTAAAAGACAGTGAAAAGTTCAGTAAATTTTTTATATATCTAAAATTATTATAAAATGACTCCAATGAATTACATTGAAATTATATTGGTATTATGTATTAATTTTTACCTAAAATAAAGTTAAATAAAATAAATAATTATTTAAATAAAAAGTCGGTTTTTAAATAGTAACCCGGTGTTTTCACAATGCATCAAAAATTGAAAGTTTTCAGAAAAATACCAAAATTTCACCCTAAGCTCATTTCGATATTTCGAATCCAAAAATGAAGTCCATTTTGAAAGATAAAATTTCAAAAAGTGGGTATTACTATTCATAACGGCTAGTTCATAATAATATTATAATAATATCTCGTTTAGTGAAACTTGGTATTGCGTACTACACACGCTATCGAAGAAGGTCTTGATTGCGTGTAATTCAAGCCAAGTCAGGGATGCGTGTATTGAAATCTCCGTTTGGTATTGCGTATAACATAATCAATACTTATTTCATTTATACATTAAACAAAATCTATACTTAATGTTGCGTAGAATAATTTCCACAAAACGAACTTCAAATAGTGTGTAACACTAGCCAAGAATAGTGTTGCGTATACTGCAAGCTAATAAGGTGTTGCGTATAGTTCAAGATAATCTTGGTGTAGCGTACAACACAATACATCAAAGTAATTAAAAATAATATTTCTCATAAAATCTCGGGCTGTTACATTCTACCCCCCTTAAAATGAATTTCGCCCTCGAAATTTGTCGGGGTTGTAAATGGTTTACTACTTGAAAGTTTCTTTCAAAGAAACCGACATCATAAAAAAAAGAATACTAAAACTTCATTTTAAAAAAGAAAGTTATAAATGTAATGGTTACCTAGATTAACTCATCACTGGGTTTCCACATAGGAGAACATAGGTGAAAAATATGGATATGGAGGAAAAATATAACGATCTTGTTCTGATGGAGAGTGGTAGAGAACATGGATATGAAAAACCCAACAATCACAAAGCCATATATTTGTGATGATCTAAGGTACCATCTGATTCGTCAGATATAAGAGCAATATGACAACATTTTTGGTTTTTAAGATCATTTCCTTAAAGTTGAAGAAATCGGAATTAGAAGAAATACTTTCGTGATTTTGGTACAGCCTCACCATTGGTCGTTTCTTGGACAATTTCCTCTTCATCTCTTAAATAAATGAAGTTGAATTTGTCATTCATGAAGTGTTAGCAGATCATGTGATAGAATGATGGGTCATTCCATCTATCTCAAACAAAAGGTTAGAAAAAGTTATAAAAAATACATAAGTCCATCTATAGTGAGATTAATCATATATGGTTCCTAAAATGGACTTATAATTCATATATCATACTGATTAATATAATAAAACTAGTTTCTAGTAAATAGGGACTTCTTATAGGCCAGTGGTAGGCGATAAAGGCCTGTCGTACTTCAGTTGTGGGTTCGATTCCCACAGCCTTGTTCGACACGATGGGTTGTCGCCCAGCCTACAGGTTGCCCTTTTTCTAAAATTACATCATTATGATATTCCATCGATAATATCGAAAACAGTTCTATCCTTAAACTAACTTATGTTCAACATAATCCATTTCAAATCTTTGGGCTTATCCAAAATACTTTTGTTCAAGATTATAGTATAAAGAAAACAATTACTAGAAATATCATATACCGAGCATGTGAATACCATCATTTATCCCCGATATATCTTGTTGATCACATTCCAATCATGTGAATACCTTAATCATGTATTCTCTTGAAAAATGAATACCCATTTAACCTTAGTGAAAACATGAATGCTGTCAAAAGTTAACTCTTTCCACATACCAAAATCCCAAAATTTCTATATACTCAAACCATGATATCACTTTATTCTTATTTTAGTCATGATCTCATGATTACTATCATATTATTTTCTCCTTATCCCTTCCATATGCACATTTCATCTGCTTTCCAAAAATATTTCAATCACTTTTTCATGGTTACCGGTACCATATAATAATTGAAAACCAATACATAGATATTCCAAAATTCCACAATACCATAAATGAGATTCCATGATACTATTTTGAAATCCCATTACATAAACACTTAATCATTACACAACAACATTTTCATACTCAACATCACAAATAGTGATTTCATGAGACTTCCCTTTATACTTTGCTTTAAGAGGTTTCTCACGTTGATCATCATTAACCTGTGGATTAGGGCATTTATTAGCATAATGCCCCATTTCCTTGCACTTGAAGAATTGGAGTGTTGGTGGAGAGTTCTCTATAGTCTTTTCCCATTACGTTGACAATAAACTACTCAATGACCTTCTTTTCCACACTTAAATCATTTTCTAGTACCTTTTAGGAAATCTCCACCATGCTTTTTTCCACACTTTGAGCATAAAGAATCATTCATCTTCTTTTCACCATTGTTCTGAGATTTCTCCTTGAACTCCATCTTTCGTTTCTTGTCAAAACCATGAGATGGATATGTTACACCAACTTCTAGTTCTACCTTGATAGTACAACGCACAATTTCTTCATAGCTACTGAAGTCTCTTATAGCTAATGCCCTTCGAAGATTTGGTTTTAAGCCACTGAAGAATCGATCAACTTTACTTTTAGGTTGGACGATAAAGCCAGATGCATACCTTGCAAGCCTTGTAAAATTCGCTTCGTATATACCAACAGATTCATCATCCTTTTGCTTTAGTTCAATAAACTCCTTCTCTATCTTTGTTCGAAGAATACGAGGGAAGTACTTATTGAAAAATAAGTTCTTGAACTCGTCCCATTATATGGACTCAATTTCGTCTCTTGGCCTCGTATTCTTGATAAGATTCCACCATTGATCAGCTTCACCTTCCAAACGATATACTACTAAGATGACTTTATCATGTTTAGAACATTGAAGAACTGAAAATATCTTTTCAGTGGTACTGATCCATTGTTCAGCAACAAGTGGATCAGAAGACCCACTGAAAGAAGGTGGACGTTTCCTCATGAAGGACTCAATAGAATATTGTTCCTTTCTCTACTCATTTGGAAGTCCAAAATGATTCATAGCTTGTGTAAGTATAGAAATAAGATTTTTCACTCCATCTCCCATAACATTTGTTTGTTCAGGAGGACAATCATTGCATTGTCCATTACATTGATCAACACGGTTCCTTCGGGTTCCAGCCATCGTCTAAAACCCAAAAAGAATAGTATGAGATGCAAAAATCATGCTAGGGAAAACAACATAATAAAGGGGGAGTACCTTCAATATCTAACATCTTAGGTTTAATTCTAAGATCGTTACCGTAATTCTAGGACTATCACCTATACTTATACTTAACCTTAGGGACATCCCTAGACACACCTTATAAATATCTCTAGGGATCTCACTAAAGTTCTCGCATCCTAGTTTCCAAAGGTTGACTAAACCTTTCCTCTGATACCAACTATAGAGACCCAAAGCTTGATGTACATGGACAATACATTACTTTTACAGAATACTTAATACATAACAAAAACAGACACACAAGGACCTTAATAGTTTAGTGTCTTTGGAAACTCGGAATATAATCTTCTAATCTTATTGTAAGATCTTCAACAAATCCCATAACGATCTTCCCCTTTTTGTTTCCTTACCTAAAACCTTTCTTTATTTCCTGGGGAAAATAAAACATAAAAAGGGTGATCTCAAATGCTCAGTAAGGGAAAACATAGAGAACATAAAACAATCCATAAACATTTGAAAGCAAAAACTTGAACATGAAATTTAAACATCAAAATCTTGAGCAAAGACATAAATCGTGGAAGTATGTAAGGAATATATCATAATGGAACATAAACCATGATAAAATATAATGGGAATAAAATATGTAATTGTGGAAACCATTCAACACATGTTATGATTTCCATAATAGCCAAGACATTGCTGCCAAGACCATCTTAGTGGACAAATTCCCTTTCTGAATCGAGTTCACTCCTCGTTTTAGTCCTGTAACACTGAACCGGATTAACTTACCGTTCCATCCATGTCTATCTCATGAGATATAAATCTTTACCCAATGCATTGGAGGGAGATATAGGTCCCACCCATCTCATAATGAAATAATTCTTACTTGTGCCACAAAATAAATTTAAAACATTCATCATAACCCAAAGAATAAAATGGGTTTCATAAACATCATCCCATCATTTCATAATCCATATAAAAAAATGGACATTTAATCATAAGAAAAGTGAACCATGTAAATCATAGAGATATTAAACTTGAAACATACACATATGAAATAATTTCATCTTAGATGAAAAATGGTTTTGATAAAACATTTGAAATGAATTCTTGAGGAAAATATCATTTCTTCGTCAAAATCATTTTCTTTTCAAAAAATGCCATGCACTTTTAAAATAAAAGTATTTTGTTGAAAATAGTCATAAAATCATGTAGATTAAGCTTCATGAAAATGAGGCATTATTAAACTGTAAAAATCCGTTCACGCCGTATAAGTTAAAAATAACATTCTCCTCGTACTTTTGTCAGAAAAGTCAAAAAAGTACCTCGTATTGTAAAAAAAAGATTTATTACATACCATGTAGTAAAATTAAAAAATGGTTAAAAAGGACTTTAAACATACATGAAAACAGTTTTATAAAACATGGACATGGATGATAGAAATAACCCTAGTAAATACTTACGAATAAGCAATCTCGGATAAAAATGAGATTTGCAAAATTATCCCTTACCTTATGTTCGATATGCTTCGTATGTATCCGAACCTCCTGTATAATGATTTAAATAATGTCATTGACTTATTAAGGAATCATATTAATTGTTATGATATCATATATGGTTCACTTATGACTTTATATTACCCATTCTTTTGTAAATTCCATGTTAAAGAGCGTTTTGGGTAAAGTCGTTTCATTTATCGTATGTGTTTCGACTTGTCGTTCTTGATATTATTACTTATATCTTGATTTACATAATTCCAGAATGTAAAACATTATTTATATATAATATATATTCATCATATACATATATATTATAGATCGATAAAAGGAATGAAATACACCGTTCATAGAGACGATAGGCCGTACGTACGCATGAACGCTGTTTTCGTTTCCTTATTGAATCGAATGAAATTAAGTAGATGAAATATATATATATAAAAATAAATCCAGTATCATTATTATGTCATATATTTCATGATTACTTATTTTATATAATTTATAATCATTCATGAATGGTTAACATGGAGAATGAATCTCATCGCGTCGTGGAGACGGTAGTCCGTACGTACGCACGAGAGATGATATCATTTCCATGATCGTGGAATTGCATTGAAGTGTATGTATAATATTTCAGAATCAATATCACTTTGAAATAATCATATATAGTTATTTATTTACACCATTATACCCATCCAAGTAAGGTGGTGGTCGAAAACAGATTACACCACGACGTAGAGACGGTATTTCGTATGTACGCACACACGGTGATTTCGTTTTCCGTAGGATGGATAGATGGTGAAATATGGTTGTTTCATACTTATAATAACATATCAGTATATGATTGATAATGATGTTATTACTTCATAATGAAACAACTAAATATGAATAAGTAGAAGAAGAAATAAAGTTGAAATAATCGGTAATGGATATTACCTCTTCTTTTGACACGCCTTTTTGAAACCTCCTCTTTGGGCCCTAAGATTGGTCATTAAAGATAACCAGAACCAATAGGATGTTTCTAGGGAAGTGTAGAAGAGAAATTGGCAGGGTTTTTCCAAGCTTTAAGGATTAAAGTGGTGTGAGGAAGAGAGGGAGGAGGTGTCCTTTTATAAGGGAGGAGAGGGGCACCATTGGAATAACTAAAAATATTATTTTATTATAAAGTCATATTCAGGTTTTTAATAGCTCAAAATTGAGTTATTTTGAAGATAAGGTGGGGATGGGTCGATATCTTCTCATCCAATAGAATTTAGACAAGTTTAGGGTTCTATTTTAACCTTATCATTTAGATTTAACATTAAGTTAAATAATTTTTCTTTTACCGTGTCTTCTTGTTTTCTTACACTATAAGGTTAATAAACTTACTATAACAAGACAAACGAACTCCAAGTTGTTTATTATTAATATATATAACCTTATCTAAGTTATTTTGCCGAACCTTATATTTTAAGGAATAAAATAACAATTAATAATATAATATTTGTTTTAAAAACTATTTTATGTCAATTTTGACACTATTTGGTAATTGATTTTTGTGAAAATCATAACAGAATGATTAGTTCGAAAAAATTTAACTTAATCAATAATAACATGTCATATTAACCTATAAAATTAGTTTAACTCATAAAAAGTCTCAAATTACATTTATTTGGGTATTTATAACATCAATTATGTCAATATTTCATTAATAAGATAATTACTGCATCATCATTGTGTCATAAATAAATTAAATTAGTTAATGTCTAAAAATTAAAAATAAAATACCATCATGTAGGAAATATTTTTAGATTTATAATTAATATTTATAGTCTAATTTATCTTATGTATAACCCTATATTAAAAACGATTTAGTTATTAAACTTTGATTTTAACTATTTTAACCCTTCTTTAAATAAATTAATAATAAATGTCCTAATCTAATCCAAGTGGGCCTAAATGGTCATATTTTATGCCTAAGGTTGTTTTTGGTCGAATTAAACTTATACAATAGAATTAAGACATGTGTTAGGGTAATAATAATATCATTTTTACCCTTAATTACCCTATTTACTTTTAACCGTGGTAAATAAAAGTAAAAAGTTACTATTCACCAAAAAATATTTTTATCTCATTGAACCACATTTTACTTACTAACATCAACCGTGTCTCTCATATTTTTGAAATTCCATTCACAGAAGTGGTAAAATTATGTTTTATGTAAATTTTCAAATTCTCCTAGGAGGTGGGTAAAAGACAGTGAAAAGTTCAATAAAATTTTTATATATCTAAAATTATTATAAAATGACTCCAATAAATTACATTGAACTTATATTTGTATTATGTATTAATTTTTACCTTAAATAAAGTTAAATTAAATAAATAATTATTTAAATAAAAAGTCGGTTTTTAAATAGTAACTTAGTGTTTTCACTATTCATCAAAAATTGAAAGTTTTCAGAAAAATACCAAAATTTCACCCTAAGATCCTTTTGATATTTCGAATCCAAAAATGAAGTCCATTTTGAAAGATAAAATTTCCAAAAGTGGGTTTTACTATTCATAACGACTAGTTCATAATAATATTATAATAATATCTCGTTTAGTGAAACTTGGTATTGCGTACTACACACTTTATCGAAGAAGATCTTGATTGCATGTAATGCAAGCCAAGTCAGGGATGCATGTAGTGAAATCTCTGTTTGGTGTTGCGTATAACATAATCAAAACTTATTTCATTTATACATTAAACAAAATCTATACTTAATGTTGCGTAGAATAATTTTCACAAAAAAAAACTTCAAATAGTGTGTAACACTAGCCAAGAATAGTGTTGCGTATACTGCAAGCTAATACGGTGTTGCGTATAGTACAAGCTAATCTTGGTGTAGCATACAACACAAGACATTAAAGTAATTAAAAATAATATTTCTCATAAAATCTCGGGCTTTTATAGATATGTTCATTAATAACATTGTAATAATAGTCAAATAAGATTATTAGACTTTGTAAAAAATAGTTTTATTGAAAACCTTAGTAAAAAGGTTATTTAATGATTAATTTTATTTCAAGGATGTCCATCATATTTTTGGTAATATTATTGGAATTATATTAATAAATTTAATAAAAAGGACAACCCACTTTCTTGGTCGCAACCCATAACATCTGAAAATTCTATAGGGATTGAACCCATGACTGAAGGATGATAAGGGTTCAACGCTTACCACTGGCCTAAATGATGTTCTGGTTAATATGTCATTG
Organism: Viscum album; assembly: GCA_963277665.1. NCBI lineage: Eukaryota > Viridiplantae > Streptophyta > Magnoliopsida > Santalales > Viscaceae > Viscum > Viscum album. The sequence continues at coordinate 30,756,214 of OY728142.1, read as the reverse complement.
TTTTTACTTAAATGATTTGAAAAATAAATATTAATGATGAACTATTGGTGCTGTTATTGAGGTTTAAATATTAATGTATTATATTTGATAACTTATGATAACTATATTGGTTTTGGAAAATAGTCAGAGACAAATGAAAAGATATGTCACTCTTTTATAGATCTTATGATCTGATAAAAGTTAATTTTAGTGTTTTAGGCATGAAAAAATTATTTTTGGATACTCATTTCTAGGTGAAAGAGATGAATTAGAAATTGATCAAGATACAACCATATTATGAGATTGTTCTTATGAAATGGAATGAAACCAATTAAATATATATTCTCAGGAAAATTCATCAACTTTAGGAAAAGGATATTGAAATAAGATGTTATCCTATTATCGTCATTTCTGATGATATCAATGAAGTTTTTCACACTTATTTGGTTTATGGTTTTGTGTTCTTTAACCTTTTATGTATCACTGACTTTCTTATAATTGACGATCTCTATCACTCTATATTAATCCTTGGGCATTAGTATTCTCTTTTATGTCCATTTAATTCCCCACCTATGATATTATACTTATAAACCAGGTTATATGTTATCTCATATGAAGTTTGTACTTCCCTTTCTCTCATATTAAAGGGACATTTAATTAACTCTTTTTATGATATAGATTTTCCAATAATGGTATTTCCAAATGTCAAACCCTTGATTACCGAGATCAAGTTTCAATTTTGAGGAAGCAATTTATTTAAGGCGGAGAGAATAAAACACCCCAATATTTTAAAATAAGAACATTGTTTTCAATAGAACATGAAAAATGAAACACCGAGCTTAACTATCCCACAAAATATATTTTTTTAAATTTAATCTCTTTTATAGCTTACAAAACACGCATCCCTGAGTCTAAATGAACTGTAATATAGTATATCGTTATAACTTAGCCATCAAATAGACGGGTATGAATAGTACCAACTAAATTATGAAAATTATAGTTATATATTTATTATAAATAAAATAATAATCATTTAAAAGAAAAAAAGAATTGTTTTCTAAAAAACTTTATTAATCTAAAAAACAATTTAGCCGCACTTTGAGAAAATAATTTTAAATTAATTTTTACCACTTTTAGAAAATTTATTTGATAAAATTAAATTTATTTTTTAAAATCATAATATCAAAATTAATTTAGGAAATGTTTTTGGGATTTTTTTGAAATATTTTATTAGTCGATGAATAGAAAAAATTCTGAATTTTAGTTGAAAACTGCCTTTTGTTTAAATTTTTTATAAAGTAAAATTCTATGTTAAATTTGTTTTAAAGTAAAATTAGTTTAATTATATATCTATTAATCTAATTTATTTCATTATAATAATTTTAATACTGAATTTTGATATAAAAACTTTGTAAACTTTTGAACATTTTCTTTTTGGAAACCCAGTTTTTCATTACGTGTGCTGGTTTGATTTTAAATTAAATTTGAAAAATTATATAAATATATTTTGTTAAAAATTAATTCCATATTTTAAATCAAGATAATTAAAATTGGATAATAATTTAAACTTAATTTTTACTCATAATAATTAGTGAAGACAATAAAATTTAATTACCACAGTTAAGGTTAAAAGTGGTGTTTTTTCACGTTACATGCGCTTGTGTTGAAATTAATTTTCAACACATGTAAGATTTTTATTTTATAAATAAGGTTTCATATTTATAATAATTAGGTCCAAATTATCTAAAAATTCACATTTTATTTTAGGTGTATATATTTAATTACCCAGGTTAAAAAACTATTTACTCGAGTGGAAATTAAAGTTGTAAAAAGGGAGTAAACCTAAAGTATAAGGAATAACATGATTAAAACATATTTTTTTTGTTTTGGAGGTTTTTATCGACCATATAATACCTAAAATACATTATTAATTAATTTTGGATCCATATGAGTTGAGAGTGACCTCCCATTATTGAATATTTTTGTGTATTTACAAAAATGTCACTCCTCCTCAATTATAAAATGGAACTCAGTCCCCTCACTTCTTTACACCTATCAAGACATTTGGGTCAACCAAAACCATCCAAAATCACTTCCCAAATTACCTCCCCTCATTATATAATACTATTTTTGAGTATAAATTCAACCTAGGAAGGATTTTGGTGAAAACCTATGGAGGTTACCCGAAGAAGAGGTAACGTTCTTAAATGAGCATTTTTATTTTATCTCTTACTCCACCCCATTAAGTTATAATTAAACCAAGATGATATAATAAACCAAGAATATTAAATATACTGAGGTTTTGTTATGTTAATTTAATGACCTAAAAACATTCCCACTATTATCAAATGGGTTATGAAATTATCATTCATGTGTTTGGTAGACTACTGCCTCAAAAAATGATGTCATTCATTTTTCCATTCCCACCTATCATAGTGAGGTATGATGACATATATAAAGTATATATATAATATTTATAACATAATTATACCTATATATTCATTATATCATATATAAATTTTTAATTTCTATTCCATAGTGGATATGATAACGTCGCTCATGTGTACATCGGACCACCACCTCACGAAGCGATCATATTCTTTTTTCACTAATGTTTTACATGGAATGTAATAAGGATAATTTTAATGAATATATGTGATAAACATGAAATAATAATGATATTAATGACATATTTATCAATTGGAAAACATAATATATCATTTTATTTTTTTACACTTAAAAATGATAACATTGTTCGTGTACGTGTGGACTGCCGTTTTCACGAAGCGATGTGACTCTCATTTCAACACCACACCACATGGATGACATATATAAGCATATTTAAAGAAATGATATTGTATATGTGATATTATTATAATTATTTAAAGATAAAATATTACTTAACTCCTTTCCATAATGATCATTGAAAAATGGAAATGTTACTCATGTGTATATACGACCTACCATCTTCATGATTGTAACATAGCCCATTTTTTGTAACCATATTTCGTGATCAGTTTTAAAAGTATAAGTTATGTAAAAATATTATAATTATTTAATTATTATTACTATAGATATTATATTAATTTATAATATATGAAATAACCAGATCTTCATGACAAAACACACATGAGAAAACAAGGCAATTAACGCCTGAAACAATGAAAATAATGAAATATTATTAACAAAAGGGTGATAAGATGTTATAAAAGGATAATATATAATATTATAAATATTATTATGGTTATTTTATAAATTAATAATGTGTTTAAAACCACTATAAAGGAGGTTAAATGACGTTCAACCAAAAGGAAGCACGAGGTAATGGATTTTGTCTCAATTTCCATTCATTGAGGAACATTTGTATCTTTTGCACCAATTTCTTTTGTATGGTGTATATACTGCCCATTTCACATTTAATATCATGAATAATTCATACTTAATGTTATTTTATTTTTAAATTTTAATTATTTCATCCAAGTGGACTTGGATTGAATATTACCAAGTGGTAAGGGACTTCGTCTCAATTTCTCTTCATTAAGGTATATTGTAATGTTATGAACCTAATTTCTTTTATATGGTGTATATAATACTAATTTTACATGTAATATAATGATTAATTAATAATTTATGGTATTTAAATTTTCAATTTTAATTATTTCATCCAAGGTTTTTTGGCTTAAAAGTAACCAAGCGGTAAATAATTTCATAACTCAATTTCCTTTCATTAGGTTATATTACTTATTTGTTGCCTTTAATATTTTAAGATTTTGTGTGTAATGACTTCTGATTATATTATGTTTTATTTATAATTTTTTATGTGTATTTACATTTGATACAATTAATCAATTCATTGGTTAATTCCAACTTCAACATTAGGATCTTTTCAAGGGTTTATTTTATGATCTCATTTTAATCGGGATTATTTATACTTGAATTTCTATTTAAGAAAATTATTTGATATTTTTTAATAAACCCTATAATTTTACCATCCTATACTTATTCATGAACTTTTTCAGGTAATAGTATCATTTTCCCACTCTTTGGTAATTAAAATAATTGAGAAAATGTTTTTATGAAAATACAACTTCATTTCTCTCTTTGGCCAGAAATTTGATTTCTTCCAAAACCATGTTTTCTAAAAATTCTTTCAAAAATGTTTTTATCCTTTTAGAAATTATTTATTAAATACATGATTAACCATTTTTAATTTTTACAAAAAAATTGAAAGTAACTTTCATGTCATTTTCTAAAAAATGCCTCTTTGGGTTTTACTAAAAAATTGAAAGGAATATTTGTTTTAACATGTACAACATGAATATAATTTCCAGACATCATGAACAATCAATTATTTTAAAACTTCATTTATAAGTTACAAAGGTTATTTTCAAAGAAAAGTGTTTTCAAAAAAAAAATTGAACTTTTTTTAAAAGTTTATTTTCAAAATGAAAAGGATATTTTCCTCAAGAATATTTAAAAGATATTTTTATGCTATTTATATTATTCAATGATAATAAATATTTACTCTTACTCCAATTGGTAAATATTTATATATATATTTTTAAAGGGAATTCCCCGGTGTGACCTTTTCGAACCCTCCACACAGAGAAACCCCCTCTCCCGTGAAGGGGTAAAACCCGAAGGCAACTCCCCAGCCAGGGAAGGAGCCATTGGCAGCCAAGATGGAAGAGTGTCCCGGAGGGTAACGTCCTGACAACGATGGTTCATCACAGCGATCCGTCAGCAATTTGGGTCGTGCCTCATTTTTTTCACCCGGATGAGACCCGGCGACCCGGCAAGGTGGGTGGATCCCGGGGGAGAGGTTCGCCCCGAAAGTGGACTCCCAGGATTCGAACCCTGAACCTCCCAAAGAACAAACTATTTTGGAGACTCACCTTCACCACCGCACCACCACCGAAGTTGCATACTCCAATGGGTATATGTTGTATTGATGTCATACTTATTCTCGCTTTGAATGGTTTATGATCATTTTGACCAAGGAAAGTATTGAAATTTACTTTCTTGATTCATTTTTGTAGTCATTAACTTTCCATTGAATTATTCACTTTCTCATGGACATTAAATTTTCCCTAAATATCCATATTATTTATCATGGATATTTTTTTTCTTAAAACTTATATCATTTTTACATATGGTTTTCTAGATTTAAAGTTATTTTTCAGTCTGTGTAAATATTAATAAATTCATATTCCTTACTTAACAGAGATATTTGATGGTAAGGCGCATTTTTTATAAATAAAATTGATTATTAAAAATATGAATAATGTTTGGGACATGCATACATAGGTGGGTCCTGGTTATAGATAGCCCCTCGATGCATCAGTAGTCTCATGAGGAAAATTGGTAAGCTAGAATAAAATTAGTTGTTAAACCCAAATGAGTTTGTACCAAGTAGTTTAAACTGTCTTGTGAAAGGTCTTGACGGTAGAGGTATCATGTGCCTGAGACATGACGTCTAGTAATTAATCATTTACTTCATTCATAATTTAGTTATTATTATTCATGAGATTTTCACAATGATATTTTCTCTGGATGCATCTCATTCTTAGTTACTGATTAAATAACATGTATTTTCAGTTATTTACCTTTCCATATTTATTATGCCTTATCCAGTTATGATGGTCATGTTATTGATTAAATGGAAAGTATTTTCAGTTATTTAACTTTCTATATTTATTATTATCTATGATATTTTTTCATTGATAGTGTCTCTATATTCACTTCTTTCTCAGTTTATTGATTACATGGCATGTGCGTTCAGTTATTTACCTTTCCATATTTATTATGCTTATTGATTTGTGATTTTTTGTTTTACTTAATCCCTACTGAGAATTTGAGATCACCTTTATTTTTTTCCTTTATCAGGAATGCAGTATGTGTACTATGAATGATACGAAAGGATATTCTATATGGAATAATGACATTGTCAGAAAAAAATTATGTTGTAATTTTTTTTCAAATATAATGAAATAATCAAGTATCTATATAGTTTACCAATACTAATAAACTATTCAGTCCTTTGGGATGAAATTACTTATATCTTATGCCAATGTAATAAAGCAGACACCGACTCTGATCTACTGGGGTCATGGTTGCTACAAATACATCCATAGTAATACATCCACACTCATATATACACAACCACTAGTGAAACCATAAGATCAGTAATCATATATATATAATAAAATATTTGCAAAATCTATCATCAACCCATAACCAATACACCCATCTCACCACCTCCATTGCATCCATCCATCTCTATAGCTAAATTAATAATACACATAACTGGCCACATCATATCATCAACTGGAACAAAATGAAGATATAAATTAGAACTGAACATAATAAATAATAAGTATTGTATAATCATTGATAATATTTAACCATACCCCAAAAACTACAAGTCATCATGACTGCATTATAAAGAGTGTCATGGATTAGAATGGTCAACCTCCTACCTACTTCCAACATTTTTCACCAACATTGCAAACCATAAAATTTAAGAAAATAAATAAAAAACATAATATGCATAGAATATATTTGTAAATTTTTCACACAACATCTGTTAAATTTTTAATCAAACATGTGAAATTTTAATAAAAAAAATAATATATCATGTAAAACAATTTGAAAACATAAAATTACCTATTTAAGATATGATTCAACACTTGGAACTCAAAAGGGATAAGTATATAACAATCTAATCAATTTTTAAACCAATGTTCAACATTGTCGAAATTATTCAATATTTTTTTTAAAAAACTTTGATATGGAAGAATTTAATATATTTCAAAAATAATTCAATGGTAGTTGTTAAATGATTTCACATCAATATAAGGTTTTTTGTTATGGTTTTGATTTTTATACACACGTTTTAGTGTTTTATAACACTAAAAACATGTTTACAGGAATCCCAGGAAAACCAAAACTCATATTAACATGGCATCTGATCCTAAATTTCAAAAATCAATCTATAGTCATTTTTTATGATTTCATGGCTCTCTGAAGCCTTTTTTTGGATTTGACCCCCTACCACACATTTTTAAAGACTTTGATATCTTTTAAAGCTACTTATTGAGTCATTCGAAGCACTTTGTACATGAGATGGATTTTTTTTCTACTCATACATGTCAAAAAAAATTCAATGGTGGTTTTCCCATGACTTCATGTCAATATGGGGTAATTTAATATAGTCTTTAATGTTACATGTAAGTTTTAGTGTTTTAAATCACTAAAAAACGTTTATGGGTGTCCCGGGAAAACCATAACTTTGGATTTATGTGGCATAAGTTCCTATATTTAAAAAATAAATCTACGGTCTTTTTTCTATGATTTCACAATTATTTGATGTCATTTTCTTGGTTTTGACCCCATAATGCATATTTTTAAAGACTTTGATATCTTTTAAAATGGCTTTTTGAGTCATTCCGGGTACAATTCATGTTTAATGGACATGTTTTATAGTCTTACGCATAAAAAATAATTCAACAGTGGGTTACCCATTATTTTACATTAATATAATATTTTTTATAAGATTTTGACCATTACATGCACGTTTTAGTGTTTTAAAATGCTAAAAACATGTCTATGGACATCTCTAGAAAACCCAAACTTGGATTGACATGGAGTCAATTCTTAAATTTTAAAAATAAATCGATAGTAATTTTCCTATGATTTTATGGCCATATGATGTCGTTTTCTTGGTTTTGACCCCATGAAACATGTTTTTAAAGACTTTGATATCTTTAAAAACCACTTCTTAAGTCATTATAAACATGACACACATCAAATATATTTTTTTTATACTTACACACATAAAAAATAGTTAATCAGTGGTTATATCATGATTTCACATCAATATGAGGTCATTTTTTTATAGTTTTGACTATTACACACATGTTTTAGTGTTTTAAAACAATAAAAATGCATTTAAGAGAATCCTGGGAAAATCATAACTTTAATTAATGGGATATGAGTTGTTACATTTCAAAAATAAATCTATGGTCATTTTACTATGATTTCATGGCTATCTAGCATCATTTTATTGGTTTTGACCCCCTAACATGTGTTTATAAAAACATTGATATCTTTTAAAACTGCTTATTGATTCATTGCCAGCACACCACACGTCATATGGATGTGTTGTATTCTCTTACAAGACAAAAATAATTCAACCAAAATTTCTCATGATTTCACATAAATATAAGGTCGTTTTATATGGTTTTTACCATTACATGCATGTTTTAGTGTTTTAAAACACTAAAAATGCATTTATGGGAATCCTAGGAAAACTCTAACTTAGATTAATGTCTAATAGGTTATTACATTTCTAAAATACATCTATGGAAATTTTACTATGATTTGATGTCCCTCTAATAGATTTTTTTTTGGTTTTGACCCCCTGACGCACGTTTTTAAAGACTTTGATATCTTTTAAAACTATTTATTAAGTCATCCCGAGCACACCGCACATCAGATGGATGTGTTTCTTTCTCATACTTGTCAAAAATAATTCAATGGAATTTTTACCCTGACTTCACATCAATTAAAGGTTTTTTCTTATGTTTTTGACCATTATACGCACATTTTAGTGTTTTAAAATGATAAAAAATTCTTACGGTCATCTCGAACAAACCGTTACACGGATTGAGGTGACGTTAGTTAAAAAATTTCACAAATCAATATATGGTCATTTTACTATGATTTCATGGCCTTACTTAATCCATTTTCTTGGTTTTTACCCCCTAACACACATTTTTAACGACTTTAATATCTTTTATAATAGGTTATTATGTCATTTCGAGCACACGACACATTAGATGGACATGTGGTCTACTCATACACATAAAAAACAATTCAACAAAATCCTTACCATGATTTCACATCAATTTGAGGTTTTTTCAATGGTTTTTATCTTTAAACGCATGTTTTAGTTTCTTAAAACACTAAAAACATGTTTAGAGGAATCCCATAAAAACTATAACTCGTATTGATGTGGCATAAATTCCTACATCTCAAAAATAAATCTACAGTCATTATCCTATTATTTAATGTCCCTATGATGTTTTTTTCTTGATTTTCACCCTAAACACATGTTTTTAAAAACTTTGATATCTTTTAAAATTGCTTATTGATTCATAGATTGTGTTTAGAATTTACCATGATAAGATGAACTATAAGACTAGAAATTTCCTTAGGGATCATTCCTATCTTTCATTAAAATATAGAAACAAATGAATTTTTAATTATTGACCACCACAGATCATGTGTTTTCTTATAGGATTCTGGTTCTTGCACTTTTTCTTTCAACCTTGAAATCTCTCTGTGCACTTCCCAGTTAATGGAACTGATCGAACCCCTACTAAGTGTATCATTAAATGACAATGAATCCTTAACAAAGATAGTTGATGGATTGGGTTCAGAACTCATCCCTCATACATTCCTAGGATGCTCCTTCCCTAAAACTATCGTGATTGTATCATTATAGGAAACTGATGATGATTGTGAAGGGTTCACATCCTAGGCTTCTTGAATTTTAACCTATTAATAGAACAATATTAACAATGATTTTTTAAATTATCTGAAATTCATAATATAATCTAATTAATAATTTTTTCCTTAATATTTAATGTTATTTCATTACTATAAAAACATAAAAATGAAAAATAACTTGTAGCAGTAAACAAGCCTTAAACCCAATTATTTGGGATTGACTACGTGGATCAAAAGGCACCAATAGAGCTATTTGGAACTATTTTATCCATGTAGTCGAACCCATTTAATCGGGTTTAAGGATTTCTTATTTTTGTAATTTATTTTTCATTTTTTTTATAATAATGGAATAACATTAAATAGTAATGAAAAGTACTTGTGCTGGTGTGGCCTTTTCAAACCCTCCACACAAGGGAACCCACCTCCCCACAAAGGGATTAATCTGGAGTGAGCCCTAGCTAGGAAGGAGGCATTTCCATCTGAGATGGAAGAGTATCCCAGTGGGTGACAACCTGAATGGTGATGGTTCGACATAGAAATATGTCAGTATGGGTGGGTTACGCATCATTTTTCCCACACAGCCAGGAACCAGGTGACCCAAAAAGATGAGTGGATCATGAGGCAGGGAGAAATTCACCCAAGAGTGGGATCCCAAGAATTAATCCCTACACCTCCCAAAGAACAACATGGTTATGCTCCTATACTTCTGCCAGATTTCCTATGAAATTTAACCCACATTTCTATCTAACCAATCAGGTGAATTAATTCATGATCCTTTATAAATAAATATATAGACGTTATAAAAAAACATTTAGTTATAATAAAATAATATAAATAATAATGGATAAAATACAACCAAGTTTTTTCTTTTTCTATAAAAACTCTTCAAACCAGTGATATGAGGAATGACTTGTTTTTCACAATTCACTATATTTTTTAGATAATTTCAACAAAAAATAGCAACATTAATAAAATTATAATTTTATTGTATTTATGTTATTAAGATGCTGTAAAATATGTAATTACCTCATGATATGAATCTCTATTAATATCGACAACCATCATCCAATGCTCACAAGACACACCTTCAAGCACTTTCTCATATATTAGTCGAGAGATCATATAAGTTTCATTAAAATCATGTCATAATCTAAATTTAAATTCTCTATATTTCTTGCAAAAAAAATTCTGGGTCTATGGGAATGAAATGGAGTTAGGGAAATCAAAATGAAAAAATATATAGTAATAAAAAACATAATGCTTTATAAGTATATTAATAATTTTACTCACGTCTTTTAAATTTATATTACCTTTACTTGGTTATCAAACACCTCATTTTAAAGTCTATGGGAATATCCCTCCAATATTTACAATTAATTGGAAAGCTCACCGTCTCTCAAGAAAGCTACCCATTAATTTGTTTATAGATTTTGTCACCATCATTGGTAGGCACCCCGAACTCATCAAATGGAACAATAATTTTTAATTCTTTCAGGTCCCATAAATATATTGTGTTTATATTTATATCTCTTATGTTTTTATCTTTATCTGTTTGAAAATTTCATTAAAAATTAATAAAATATATAGTTTTTTATACAATGACATACATACGAGTAATGGTAACATGTTAATATCCCCTAGATTGAGGGATGAAAAACTACTTCATCGTCAAAGGTTCATTAGATGGTGGGCTACCAAAAACATATGGGGAAGCTATTGGTTCACTAGAAGTCTCTGGTATAGTTGAATCACTCAGATCCACTAAAGTTGATAGTAGTGGTGGTGTTATCCAAGATATTTATCATCTAGGATCTCAATTTTTTTTATTAACATTCCTATAATTCAAATCATTTAGAATATATTCAATGTATAAAAAATTAGAAGCAAAAATTTTTTACAAAAAAAAGTGGACAATGTATTTATGTACGAGACACTAATAAATGAGAAATTTTAATATGATTTTATAACCAATTTATATATTCAGTTATTTTCATCTTCATTGTCTTCATTGTTATCAACCTTCATTGTGACGAGTACTTCATTTTCACCCTCTCTTACTAGTTCTATGTAACGTCCCAGACTCGAAGAGCCACCCAAACTGTGCTAAATGGGTCGGGTGTTACTACCATAGGCACACTTCCCCAAATGCCAAAGGCTACCGACTAGTAGAGAGGGTCAAATAGGTATAGTGGGAAGGCTATACTTACTCAGAGGATAATAATGGTACCGTTCTAAATAATAATATATAACATACGGTGAAAATAAATGACTCAGCAGACTCAAACTAGACCCGTAGAGAGGAAGCACAATCAATTGAAGATAAACAAAAAAATCAAAGTAGAGATAACAGTAGTGGAAGGTAAACAGAATAACATGCCATCAATCAATTGCAATAACAACTACACAACAAGCATACATCCTTAGCAGATCATACATGTTAATCTATATAAATGGTGCCAAAGGCCAACCAACAGTTGCTACATATTAAAGTAAGCATACTGATACAAAAACATGGGAGATAAACAAAGTAAACTTCATCTAGGAATGACCTCAAGGTCCATACCAGTCTCCATACCAAACATCACTACGGTCCAGCTCCTGAGGCTGACCCTTTTCCGGCATGAAAGTTCATAAAGTCTACACGCATCCCGAAGGGCCCGTGTAGGGTGTGAGACGAATCTGAGTCGGATAACAGCCAATGGTGCTTACATAATATAAGTGTTTAAGTAGGCATGCATTTATAAAGAAATAAGTAAACAACATGATTCACAAATAAAAATTAACTCCACTTGTGCTCAGCAGCCACCATGGAGTGTCACCTGCTTCGGCCAACATTGGAATCTCTATCATGTAACCCGGAACCATGTGCCTCTTAACACCTCATGTCTCAAGTACTAACATCTCAAAGGCACGCCCAAACAATGGTAACCCTACTTGAAAGACCACATCTGCCCATGGCACAACAACCGGAGGAGTAGCAATACCAGTCCTCAAATAAGAACCGGAGGGACAGAGATGTCTCTCCTCAAATCAGTAATTGGAGGGACAATGATGTCTAACCTCAAATCAGTAACCAGAGGGACAATGATGTCTTCCCTCAAATCATGGAGAGCCTCTGCCCCAAACCTGATAGCCTCAATACTATCCCCTGAAGGCTCCTCACCTTCCATGTGGAATCCTATGGCAAGCACCCCTAAACCAATTATACCTAACCGCATCTATCGGGGGCCTCTACCTAAAGAGTGGTCAAAACCACATCATCATGGAGTCTACCTATGTGCACACTACTCAAAGTTCCAGGTGAGCGCTAATCACCAAAATAAGTTCCCAAGCCATGACATCTCTAACATCTCATGTCCCTACGACCATGTTTCTCAAGTTTTATGGCCTTGCCATCCAAGTAACCTGGTCCATGCCCAACCTGACAGTCACACTACCTCAAGATGACATCCATGACACCCAATTTTGTGGTCAGAACCACCCAATGTAATCTAGGCCAAGCCCAAAATTTGATCGGAATCACTCAACAATACCCAAGCCATGCCCAACACAACCCGAAGGTTCCATCATATGTACTATCACACATCACATATATATAATCAAAATAAATACTCCAAACACGTAAAACGAACTAAACAGTTGAATTTCACTAGCCATATGCTATCCCATACTAGCACCAAGGTCTTGAAAGCCTCTAATAAACTTAATCATGCTTAACAATTCAAACTCAGTAGTTTAATTCACAACAACTCAATTATAACCATTTTGGTACCCCCAGCCAAAATGCACCAAAAAATCAGTGGCCTCTAACCCAGCCTCTCTCAAGAATAATAGGATAAGGAAATACCCAATGGCATCCCAAAATGCATACTGTCATTTCAGTATAATTAAACAAGGGTCTCCCTCAATACTCGATGTAGCGCTAAAAATATGAAACCCTCAAATGACCACAAAATCACAAAAGAAGGTATGAACCACCTACCTGAGACTCATAGATATAGTAATGTCAGATATCGAGCTCCAATTTGAAGCTGATCTTCATAGATCTATGTTTCCGTCAAATTTTGGCAATTTTGCTTGGATGGAAACTGCGGTGTGTGAGGCAAGGAAACTAGAACGAAAGAGGGTGCGTGAGTTTATCCTTCCCATTGTGATCCCACATCCACTGAATTATTGAAGAACACATGTCAAATGATGATTCTAGGGAAAGGTATATTTTTAGGGATTTTTGAACGGAGCTGTTTTGAAATTCGGAAAGAAGAATACATCTTCTAAAATATGACACGATTCCCTCCCTAATAAACGAATAAAAATAAAAGTACATGACATGTATGAAGGACTACATGTTGTGTAGTAGATTCCTCTGTTCTCTGACTTAAGCAGAGGTAGCCACATGGCTTGGACGCACCACACAGGTCATCACACGGCTAAGATTCAGCCAGTATGTGAAAGGAAGATACACGATGTGTCAAGTAACACTACACACTGTGTATTATGAAATTCTTACACAGTCACCACATGAAATATAATTTGTGAGCACGTGGATAATACACGCCTAACCCACAAATAGTGTGTAATTTGGACTACATGGCGTGTAATTCTGGAAATTTCTAGAACTTCCCAGATTTTCCAAGTTTTCTTAGAAACAAGTCAAAAACTCAAACTGGGTCGGGATTTTGACTTGTTCCAAAAACCCGAGTTCTTACAATCTCCCCACCTTAACATATTTTGTCCCCAAGCTATCAAAAAAAAACTACAGATGTACTGAACATACCAATCCCCAAGGGGATCCTCGCCTTAGGAAATACCTAACTTAGTCTCAAACCAACCAAAACTCAAATCAAGAAAAGGTCCAACAACATATTTCCTGGACCCATGGTCCTTCCGTGATGCATCATCACCCCTGAACCTCATCGGTGCTCCCGTGTAGTTTCCGATACCCAATCATATCCCATACTGCTTGGTGTCTGCCTCTATGAGGTCCTATATCCCATTGACTCTCAAAGCTAAACCCGGTGCCATGCACCTCCAGTAACCCGCATCCTCGATTCCCTAATGCCTTCGACACCTCAAGTAACCAGCATCCTTGATGCCTCGGTGCCCACAACACCTCAAGTAACCCACATCCTTGACTCTCCTGATGCCACACATCTCATACATATAAATAAATATATCACAAACTCAAAATGGTATCAAAACCACTTACCATCATCTAGTCAATCCAAATAAATCATGTGCACCTTGTGCACTCAATCAGGTCATAACTTAACAGGCCATGCCAAAACAAAACATGAAAATCACAGCCTTGCCCACGACGTACCTTTGACTATCATCAGTTCACCATCCTGCTAGGTCTCTGGCATCTCCACGGCGTGCACCTAACTTGAAGTACAAATACTTGATGTCTGACCTCCCTATGGTGTTGCTCCATTCACCGACTACTGACCCCTTAGCTGGGTCCCGCTGTCTCTGCCATGTCCTCCATGTGCAACTGAACCTCGGTTACCATCAACTGGTACTGAACTTGATCTGACCCAAGACATCATATTTTGTGCTATTTCCTACTTGTCATTTTTCTAAGAAGGCGGCCTGCAGAACCTCTCAAGATGCCCAACCTATCCACATTCCTGACACTCCTTTGGAGGCCTATCGCACTGAGTCCAGACATGCCATGGTTTTCCACACTGAACGCAAACCACTAATGAACTTCTACGAGGTGGTCTAACTGAGTCCTTTTCCTAACTGCCCTGCTAGAAATCATCCTGACCTCGTTTCTTGCTATCTGAACCATCACCTGAAGTCGTCGTCCGACCTAAGTGAGAATACTCTTTCTCATTTCCCTCCGTTATGAGTGCATGATTCACCACCTCTGAGAATGAACCCAGCCTAAAGAAATTTACTTGGATATGAATGGTGTGTTGTAATCCATCTTAGGAGTGCCTCACCCTTTATGATTCATCGCTTACCATACCGAGTGCAAAGCGAGACAACTCAGTGAAAGTTGATGCATAGTCCATGATGAACATATCTCCCTATTGAAGGCTCAAGAACTCCTGATCTCTCTATGCCCTTAGCGTATTTGGGTAAAAGTGATTGAAGAACCTATCCTTGAAGTCATTCCATGACATTCCTTCATGTCTGTGAGTCTGAACCTGCACATCCCACCAACTCTTCGCCGGTCCTCAGCATGTACGTCACTAGTTTGACCCTCTACCCAGGAGGCGTCTTGAGCTGCTCGAAGATCATTTTCATGCTCTCTATCCAGTTCTCAGCTTCCTAGGACTACCCTCACCTTGAAAAAGTGGTAGGTGCTACAATTGGAACTCCCACATCAGATATTCCATAGACGGCTCTGTACCCCGTGCACCTCTGTCGATCCCCAACAAGACACGTACCTGGCTAGTTCGGATCTGCTCGTCGAGCCATAGACCAAACGCTGCCAAACCCAGTTGTTGTCCTTCCTACACTAGATCCTAAACCTAATCATATCCTTGAGCCTGTACCTGTGACTCATTCTCTACTTGCAATGGATCCTAAACCTGATTCTTCTCCTGTGGCATTGTACCATCGCCTGCCTGAGGCTGCATATGAGTCATCGAGAAGAAACCCACAGAATACTATAAATGGTTAGACATCCCATATATATAAAAACATATATATATATATATAACACAGATTAGAAAAGTAGTAAAAGGCAATGCATACCCTTACTCTCTCCTACCGCAACCATGCCCATGGTATCCCGACCTCATGGCCTCCTTACCCGCCCTCAACAGAGCCAAGTATCAAAAGTACCTCGGGCCTTGCCTGTCCTGACAACCAAAACTACCTCAACCCGATGACCTAGTCACCCAATCCTAGTAACCAAAATCACATCAACCATAGTACCTGCCTTCTCGTACAAGATCCAGACCCAAATACCCTACCACATGCAATTCTAATATATATATAAAGAATGACATATTACATTGAAATAAATAATAAATTCTATCAGTATTTTCACCCTTCACGTTTCAAAAGCATCTATATAATGAAAATTCATATTATTCACATGGTATTATCACTTCACAAAGCATACAAGCAGTTTTGAAATTGAAATAATATAAAAATGTGCCTATCAAAAGCCAAACAATCACGCCTTGAAATATTGTGCCAAGGTCCAATTCTCCCTTACCGCACCAGGTCAAGGTTCAAATATCACAATCAATAACATCACACGCCAAGTGAGACACTGAGGTGGAAATCATATAAACTATAATCTAAGAAAAAACAAAACAGCGATTCCCACCCAAGGAAACTTGGTCCATCCCTCGTACCTGGGGCTACAGGCACCCAAACACAAGCTAGAAACCCAGTTCCAATTACAACCTATCTTCAGTCTACCATATCCTAAATAGTAAACCAGCATAAATAAAAAGAGAAGTCTCAATCTCATTAGTATCCAGCAAAACACTGCCACTAAATCCTTTTCAAGAACTCCTCTGATACCACTTTTTAACCTCCTGGACCGAAGAGGCACCCGAACAGTGCTAAACGGGTCAGCTGTTACTTCCTTAGGCACACCTCCCTGAACGCAAAAGGCTACTGACTAGCAGTGAGGGTCTTATAGTTATAGTGGGGAAGCTATACCCTCTCATAGGATAATAATGGTACTGGTCCGAGCAATAATATATAACATGCAGTGGAAATAAATGACTCAGCAGTCTCGAAACATACCCATAGAGCAGAATCATAATCAATATCAGATAAACAATGAAAGTAAAGTATAAACAAAAATAATGGAAGGTAAAAAAATAGCATGCTAGTAATCAATTGTAATAACTACTAAACAACAAGCATGCATCCTTATCAGATCATACATGTCAATCTATATAAATGGAACCAAAGGCTAACCAACAGTTGCTACATATTAAAGTAAGCATGATGATATAGAAACATGGGAGATAAACAAAGTAAACTCCAGCTAAGAATGACCTCAAGGTCCATACCAGTCTCCATGACAAACATTACTATAGTCCAGCTCTTGAGGCTGACCCTTTTTCTGCAGGCAAGTTCATAAAGTCTACACACGTCCCGAAGGGCCCAAGTAGGGTGTGAGATTAGTCTCAGTAGGATAACACTGAATGGTGCGTACCTAACATAAACGTTTAAGCAAACATGTATTTATAAGTAAAATAGTACATAGTATGATGCACAAATAACATAAACTCCAAGGGTGCTTAGCAGTCACCATGGAGTGTCACCTTCTTCGGACAACACCGGAATCTCTGTCATGTAACCCGGTACCATGTGCCTCCTGACACCTCATGTCTCAAATACTAACATCCTGAAGGCACACCCAAATAATAGTAACCCTACTTGAAAGCCCACTCCTTCCCATGGAACAAAAACTGGAGGAGTAGTGATGCCTGTCCTCAAATAGAAACTAGAGGGACAATGATGTCGACCATCAAATCAGTAACCAGAGGGATAACGATGTTTTCCCTCAAATCAATAACCGGAGGGACAATGATATATGCCCTCAAATCATGACAGGCCTCTTCCCCCAATCCTATAGCCTCAATGTTATCCCCTGAAGGTTCCTCACCTTCCATGTGGCTTCCTATGGAAAGCACCCCCAAACCAATTGAACCTAACCGCATCTATCAGGGGCCTCTACCCAATGAGTGGTCAAAACCACCTATCACAGAGTCTACCTATGTGCACACTACTTACAGTTCTAGGTGAGTGGTAATCACCAAAATAAGTTCCCGAGCCACAACATCTCTAAAATCTCGTGTCCCTATGACCATGTCGCTCAAGTCCAATGGCCTCACCATCCAAGTAACTAGGGCCATGACCAAAAAAACCCAAAGGTTCGAGCATACGTACTATCACACATCCCATATATATAATCAAAAGAAATACTTTAAAAAGGAAAACAAACTAAACAGATGAATTTCACTAGCCATTTGTTATCTCATACCATCATCGAGGTCTTGAAATCCTCTTACAAACTTAATCATGATTAAAAATTAAAACTCGGCAGTTTAATTCACAACAATTCAATTATAACCATTTTGGCACCCACGAACAAAATTCCCTAAATGAGAAGTGGTCTCTAACCTAGATTCTCTCAAGCATAACAGGATAAGGGAATACCCAACGACATCCCACAATGTATACAATCATTTCAGTATAATTAAACAGGGGTCTCGCTCAATACCCGATGTCGCGCTAAAAATAAGAAACCCCCAAATGACCACAAAAAATGAAATAAGGTATGCACCACCTACCTGAGACTTGTAGACGTAGGAACACCCGATATTGAGCTCCAATTTGAATCCAATCTTTTAAGATCAACGTTTCCATAAAATTCTAGCAATTCTGCTCAAATGGAAAGTATGGTGTGTGAGTAAAAGAAACTAGAATGAAAGAGTGTACATGGTTTTAGCCTTCCCATTGTGATCCTGTAGCCACTGACAGATTAAAGAACAGACATCGGATGAAGATTCTAGGGAAAGGTATGTTCTTAGGGATTTCAGAATGGAGTTGTTCTGAAATTTAGAAAGAAGAAGACATCTTCTGAAATTAGACGCGACACCGTCCAATATAAACGAATAAAAATAAAATTACACAAATTGTATGAAGGATTACACACCGTTTTGTAGCTTCTTCCATAACCAGACTTAAGTAGTGGTAGCCACACAGCTTGGACGTGCCACTTGGGTCATCACACGGCTAAGATTTAGCCGGTATTTGGAAGGAAGATACACGACATGTCAAGTAACGCTATACGCCATGTAGTAGGAAATTCTTACACAGTCACCACATGATATGTACTTGGTGAGCACATGGATAGTACATGCCTCACCTGCACATGGAATATACTTTGGAGTACATGGCGTGTAATTCTGGAAATTTTCAGAACTTCCCAGATTTTCCCAGTTTTCTTAGAAACAAGTCAAAAAATCAAACAGAGTATGGATTTTGACCCATTCCAAAAACTTGGGTTCTTACATTCTATTTTTTCAATATTGTTAGGAAAAAAATGTTGAATGTTTTTTGATTGATGAGGTTCATTTTCCCAAAGTACCAATTGGCGATTATCACCCATATCATACAAGTTTCTTTATTTTAAGTTTACAATAACACTACAACCTTTATGTATTTTATCATTCACATAATAAAGCATATTATATTGTGAATCCAAGATAAATTGATGAACTGTACAATCACTGATATGGATCAAGTGGTAGAATTTGAAGAAAGTAAAATCTAACAAATCTTTCATTATTCCCCAGTCAATGTTAACCCACTTTCATTTGAATAAAATAACTGAAAATTGAAAATGATATTTTAATTTTATTGTATAAATCATCTTTCCATAGTATCCCACCTTTGTAAGGGTAAATACACCATTATTTTTTATTTTCAGGCCTTCTTCATAATAAATTATATGTAATGTGAATCCATGAATATTGTAGGCATTAAATTTCTTCACTTGCCTCAGAGGATCTCAAGCCAAAAACTTCAAATCATTTGATATTTCAGCTCGATTCTCAATATCCATTATCTATACAAAAAGATATAAGGTGTTACTTTTAACAAAGAAAAAATAACTTCATGTGAATAATGTAAATATGAGTATATAATTACATAATGGGAGAACCATTCGATAATCTCTTGATTAGAAACTTTTGTTAATTCGAGCTCATTTTGAGCTTGACCCCTTAGTCGTCTCTTTGTTTGCAATATTAATTTTTTAATAAATGGATATGAAATAAGATTATTGATTATTACATATCTATTCAATTTTAGTAAATCCAATTAGGTCATTGTAAAATTTAACCCCTTTCCAACTGGTTATGTAGTGGTTGGAAATACTGATGACTGGTTTTCAGAATGAGAATTATTAGAGATGTTGTCAACTTTTCCAACATGATTGAATCTAGTATAAATCCCATCAAAATAAATAGAACACAGGGTAAAAAACTCTTCAAATGTGAAACATTCATCAATAGATCCTTCTAGTTGAGCTTTATTCCTTATATATGATTTCAAATGACTTAAGTACCCGATGAAAAAAATAATAAACATATTATATTTTTTTACACAATTATTTGATAAAATTGAATACTTAAATGAAAATAAAAAATAATATTAACATAACTCTCAATTGGATACATCCATTTATAGTGTACCAATCCAACAAGTTTAGCTTCTTCAATAAAATGAATAGTCAAATGAATCATGACTGTGAAAAATAAAGGCGAGAATAACACCTCTAAATGATAGTGTCAAAAAAATATTTCTTGGAGTTTATTGTAACAACCCTGACCCAAGTATCCTAGAGTCAGTATTTATTTTATTAAAAATGGAATAGATACAAGAGATAACATCACCAA
Organism: Viscum album; assembly: GCA_963277665.1. NCBI lineage: Eukaryota > Viridiplantae > Streptophyta > Magnoliopsida > Santalales > Viscaceae > Viscum > Viscum album. Next base: position 30,735,335 of record OY728142.1, on the reverse strand, counting down.
GGATCGATCAATTTAGTATTCTTGAAGAAACTAAATACATACATGGATCCCTTATTACATTGGTAAATAAACATAGTACATAACTAATGAAAAATAAAATGCTTCATTGACACTTATTAAATGATCTCATCTTCACAACCTGGGGAAGGAAAACAAATAAAAGGGTGAGATCAAATGCTCATTAATGGTTACATATAGAAGAATCATGAATCAATAATAATTGAATCATCATCAATTAGACATAATCAATATGTCTTTGTGAATAACTAAAAAACACACGCCATCAATAAATCGAGAATGTAAATGTATCCATAGACTTTTTCATAGTGAAAATCCTATGGATAATGATAACTGAATACTGAAGAAAATGATTAAATATTGGAGGTCATTTATCTGACACATTAACCATCATACAGTCAATACGGTTTAAGTTAGTGGGTAGTTTTCCATCTGATTCTGCTTAGAAACAAACACAAAGAGTTTATCACCAACTGTTTTATCTCATGAGACCTTTCGATGCATCGAAGGGATATAACCAGACCCAAACATAACTACAATTTTAAAGAATTATTCATATGTATATTTAAATCAAGAAAAATATTCCTTATCAAATTATAGATATTGAGTAGAGGATATGAATTCATCAATATTTCCCCAGTTAAATCAATATTTAAAGTAAACACCATATGTAAAATGGTATACGACTAAGACAATAATCATATCCATGACACAAGAATATGGATTTTTAATAGAAATATAATATCAAATGAATAATGATCTAAAAGGGAAATTATATACACCACATAAAAATGATTAGGTGCACAATACCAAGTCTCAATGAAATGAAAATTGAAACGAAGTCCCTTACCTTATATTAGAATGTGTTCTGAACTTGATCTTAATGTCCTTGATTGTAACAACTGGGCCTCGGTGATAGCACAGACACCCCGCCTTAACATGGTCGTCAGGTCCTGGCCCGCCAGGTACCCCAGTTGCCCTGGAGACACATGGTCCCCACCCTAGGGCCCACCCACGTGCCTGAACGGGTCATCTGATTAATGAATTTCCCAAAAACACCCCACCTTAACCTGGCCATCGGGTCCTGGCCCGCCAGGTACCCCAGTTGCCCCGTAGACACGTGGTCCCCATCCTAGGGCCCACCCACATGCTTGAACAGGTCATCTGACTAATGACTATCCCCACAGGCCAACACATGTCCTTTCCAATGTGTTTTTTCCTCACTCACACACACCCTGGGAAACTTCCCAGAAGGTCACCGATCCTGATCACTACTTCAGTACAAGAATGCTTAACTATGGAGTTCTAATCATACGGGCTCCCGAAAAGGAAGGTGAACCATGTTGACATGAGTCATGTCATTTAGCTATTTAACCTATTATCATTTGGTGATGTTACAATCACCCCCCTTTAGAGCACAACGCCCTCGTTGTGGACCCTACATCTCAACTCAGGCAGTGCACCACACTTAAGGCTGGGTACCACCTCTGATACCAATTGTAACAACTGGGCCCCAGTGACAGCATAGACACCCCGCCTTAACATGGTCGTCGGGTCCTGGCCCGCCAGGTACCCCAGTTGCCCCGCAAACACGTGGTCCCCACCCTGGGGCCCACCCACATGCCCGAACGGGTCATCTGACTAATGATTGTCCCCACAGGCCAACACATGTCATTTCCAGTGTGTTTTTTCCTCAATCACACACACCCTGGGAAATGTCCTAGAAGGACACCCATCTTGATCATTACTCCAGGACAATCACGCTTAACTATAAAGTTCTAATCATACGGGATTCCGAAAAGAAAGGTGCACCTTGCTGACATGAGTGATATCATTTATTCATTTAACCCTTTATTATTCGGGGATGTTACAATCAAATTTTCACACCCAGATTTCATATCGAGGTATGTTTCTAATATTTATTTTTATCCCATAATTTTATTTTCCTTTTTAAAAATTTCTTACTGGAATGTGGGCTGAGCCCGACATGAGTCGTGTGCCTTTGCACTGATAATTGAGCATCAGTTGGGCAATGCTCGACGCATGGGTAGGGCACACGCGAAACCGTGTGGCTTCGCCAGTGTAACGAGTAGACTGCCTTGTGCGCATTTGGTTAATTAAACTAACAAAAATAAAACTATTATAGTTATATATATATATTATTGTCATTATTATTATTATTATTATTATTATTATTATTATTTTAGGTTAGAATTTGTTTTTAGGTTTTATTTTATTTTTATTTTCCACCTCTTTAGTTTTATTATTATTATTTTTTTATTTTTTTATTATTTTTATCCTTTTCTTTATTTGTACTCTCCTTTATTTTTCCTTACTTTTCTTTTTTATTTATTTCCTTTTCTTTTTCTTCCTTCCGTATTTCCTCTCTTTGCGGGTATTGTTCACTCAATCCTCTCCCATCTCCAGTCGCGGCACCCCTTGTGTCCTGCGCAAACCCTAAGCGCCGCCTCTCCCCTCCAGCTCGATCGGACTCCCCTGCTGTTGTCGTCCAGCTTCGCTTCGGCCATCCCTGCACCCGCCTACCTCGCCCTGACCAGCCTCACACCACGTTGTGCCCTCCTCCTTCACTACCTATCCTTACACCGAAGCCCTGCCGCACAGCCTCCTCGCCAGACCAGTTGGCTCCTCCTCGGCCAGATCTTGCACCGACGGTCTGCCCCTCCATTTCTGCCGAGCCGCACCGACCGCCCCACACCTCCTCTCAGCCGCACCCCCTTCTCCCATAACCTCCTCCTTTCTTCTCCTTTTTTTTCTTTCTAGTGAACTTATTCTCTTTTTGTGCAATATTTCATCTGGATTTTGTGTTCCAAGTGGTTCATTCTTTATGCGATTATTTTATTTCCTTGTTTTTAGGGTGTATTTTGGGTTTGTTTGGACTTTGTTGGCATGCAGTGGTCATTGCACACCAATTTTTGTGAAGCTGCGATACACTGGTAGGTGGTTCCGCACGTAATAATTTTCTGATCAATTCTATTGCTAGTTTAATTTGTTTATTAAATTTATTAATTATTTTTAATGCACACAGTTGGTTTTTGTTTGCAGCTTAAAGTGTCTTTGCTCTGTTGGTAGTGCATCTCTGAATTTTTAGTGTTTGTTAAAAATTATACAGTTAGTCTGTTAGTATGTGCAGAAGCTGTGGATTGTGTTTTGTGGTGGTGTTAGTATGAGTCTGGTTATAACAAGGGGTTTTTATGTGGGTTTTGGAACCTTTAGTTGTGCATCACGTTTTACAAAAAAGTATCGTTTGAATTTTTTTTATAGTGTTAAATAATTGTAGTGTGGTATTTAAAAAAAAATTATGTAGCTATTTATTTGACTGTGTGAGTAGTGCAGGTTGATTTTTGGAAAATCTTTGATGTGCGTAATGTTTCCAAATGGATTTTTATGTGTGTGTGATAGTGTGGCGCAAAATTTAGATAATACTCTCTTGTTTTGTGAATTTTAATTTAACAAGCATGTGAACTTGGAACTTTTGAGCACAAAATGGGAAGCCTGGGTATTAGGTAGGCGGACTATGACTAGTGCACTAGTGATACGGAAGTGGCCTTAACCTGGTTTCACTTAGCTAGTTTGACGATTACAACACTAGAAAAACTATGAGTGACATTTGGGGACCACTAGGTTATGGATGTGTTTCCCTATTAGTGGCTCGTGCACGAGAGCATATGTTATTGTGGTTCTTATTCCTTTGTTCACCGAGACACCATGTTATAGGGTCCCTTTCAGTGCTAGTATCTATAGGGCCTCTCACACTTTGGTGCTCTTGGATTACATCTCACTTGACAAAAGTACATGGTGTAACCTTTGTGGTTTAATAAAAATAAAATTGTTATTTTTCTTACTAAATTGTTTTCCCTTAAAGTTTTCATTCCTCAAATTATTTTATTTAAAATTGTTTAAAATTTTATTTTTATTCTTAGATTAAACTTGAAAATTGTTTTTTCAGTTAGTCTTTACATGTGAAATCTCTTATTGGTGATATCCTATTGATCGTTAGCTCACAACCTACTGACACCCTTGGGTGTGAGTAGATTTGGTTTTGTCTGATGTAGGTAAGGGTAAGGCTATTGGAGGTGGTGGTTCAGGTTGTTAGCTGAAACCTTGGTGTGGCATTGTGGAGATGGCGAGAGGGTGGTGTCCTCCAGCCAGGGGTGGTTTTTGAGTTGGTTTTTGGCCACCATTTTTTGCAGTTATTTGGGTTTGGTGTTGAACTTGTAACTAAAATCCTAGTTTGTGGTAAGGGCCTATTTGGTTGTGATTTTTAGTTTGGCATATCTTTTTTTGTTTGTTGTTTTGGGCATGTTCTTCGTAATCGGTTAAATTGTTCCCAAAGCATTATTTTGATTCCCAGGCACTTGTTCCAGCCCGTGGGGATCGGGAACACCCCTTGGATCTTGTCGCAGACCGGGTCGGGCGTCGATGGGATGGCGACCCAATTTGGTCTGTGACAAAATGGTATCAAAAGAGGTTTAAGATATTTGGTTATTTTATTTGGGATGAGTCTGGTTAGACAGGAGCTAGGAGTGTCGAGGCTCAAAATTTTATTTGCGAGTAGGGTTCCTGGCCAGCACACCTCATGACAGACTCTGAGTCACCATGGGATGTCGGGATTCTTGTTTGACTTCTCTTCCAGGTGGGATGTGTAGGCTGCAGACTGTGCGTGGACATCGGGAAGAGAAGAAGAATTTGGACACGATATTACTTTATCATGTTTGTTTTACTTATGATTACTTAATTTTTTGTGAAGTTGATTTTTATTTAGATATGATATATTGATGATCTTCTTTTATGACTGTTTCTCTTTGCAGCAAGATGCCTCCCCAGAGAGCTTACACGCACCCACGGGAGGAAGCCGAAGAGAGTTCTCCCTCACCGCTTGATCACAGATTGGTAGAAGTTGTGGTCCGAGCTATTTAGGCTTTAGGACAAGGGGCGACTCTTTCCCCCACCCTTATTCTAGCTAGAGGATATGAGTTTGGCTCCAAGAGGGATAAAGCTTAGGAATTCTTGAAGAATAAACTTCCTTCATTATGAGGTAGTTCAGAACCTCAAGAGGCAGAGGAATGGCTTGAAAAGATAGAGTGTATGTTTGAATTCCCTGACACGCTAGAGGAAGTCAGGGTAAAGTGTACCTCATTCCAGCTAAAGGGTTCTAGTTGCAAGTGGTGGGAATCAGTGATTCAGGCTGGGAAGCATGAGAAGATGAGTTGGATGGATTTCAAGGCTATCTTCAATGAGCAGTACTGTCCTAAGTTCCTATCCTATTCTAGATCCCGAGAGTTCATGGATCTCTCAAAAGGGGATAGAACAGTGATGGAGTTTGCAAACCACTTTTCTGAGCTAGTGTGGTACGCGTCTGATATTGTTTCAAGTGAATATTTGAATGCTCGGAAGTTCGAGAAGGGTGTTCGACTAGAAATCCACTCTTAGGTTTTATTGTTCAAGTTGGGAACTTATGCAGAGGTGGTCAATCATGCTTTCATGGTCGAGGTTGACCAGAGAGGAAATTTAGGGTTTTCTGGTTCAGTGTAAGGGTTTGGTAGTGGCAGTTCATTTAAGAAGAAGATGAAGCGTGACGATCATGGGAAGAAGGCGAGTGGCAGCTCAGGCCATCGTTTCAGGCAGACCTCATCTATTGCTTCTGATATAAGGTCGGTTGTGTGACATCAGTGTGGGAAGGCAGGTCACGTCTGACCTGCATGTCCCACTCTGCCCAGGCCTTGCTTTCGTTGCGGAATTGTGGGACATGTGTATCACTTTTGCAGAGTGACACGCCCTTATCGGAGTGGGGCAGGGTTTGTGGATTCTGGGGGAGTACCAGTTCAGTCAGAGCTGACCAAGACTATGGGATCTTGGTTTGGTGGTCGTGGCACGGATCATCCTCTGGGCAGAGCCAGGTTAGGGCAGATCCACGGGTGAGCAGTCATTCTCAGGCAGGGACCATACATCTGCAAGCTTTGGATCAGGCACCTGTAGGATCTGATGCAGGACCTTCGACTGTTCAAGGTACCATTCTGATTGCATCTTCTATAGCTACAGTTTTATTTGATACTTGTCACACCTATCGTTTTTAGATTATTTATTTTATTATTTTTATTTGGCATCGGGTATTTTAGGTCGAGGCCGACTTAAAATTTCTGAGTTATTTTTTAAAAATGAATGTTTTGGCCTTGAGTGTGTCCAGTGCATCGCGGTCGAAGACGCGCGGCCTCATCGGGATCATCGTGCGACCTCACCTAGTTCATTGCATGCCCTTCTTGATGGTCAATTAATTAAATAAAATGGATTAATAATAAATAAATTAAATAAATAGTGTGATGAAATAAAAGTCAAATAAAATAAGATTTTTTCATAATAATAATAACAATGTTATTCAGTGAAATTATTATTATTATTATTATCATAATAGATACAACTTTTTATTTTTATTTTAGTACCATCAATTGAGTTTTATTATTTTTTCTTATTATTATTATTCACATCATTATTCATATTTTAGTTTATAATAATTATTATTATTATTATGAGTGTTTTGGGTTTTGCGTAACCAAACGCACGGGCAGGGCACGGTTTTGAAACCACGTGGTCTGCCCTGCTTTCAAAATGATTAATAATGGGATGACGAAATAATAATGAATAATGAGATAGAAATAAAATGAAAAATTAGAAGTTGAATAAAGTTTAATAAATTGATTTAATGACAATAATATTATTATTATTATTTGAGGATATTAATAATTATTATTGAGTCTTATAATTATTATAAATATTATTGATGATGATTAAGTTATTTTATTTATTATGAATACTTTTCCTTTAGTTTATTAGTTATATTATTATTATTTTTATTATCTTTTTCTTTTCTTTTTATCTTGTTTGTTTTTATTTGTTTTTATTTTAATTTTCTTTCCATTAGGGTTACGCCTCCTCCCCTTACCCCCCTTTTCCTGTCACGGCCTAATCCCCCCACTCTCCTTAGTTTTGTTTTTAGTTTTTTTAGTTTTCTTTTATTCTTTTTTTTCATTATCTCTTTTTTTCCTCCTTGCGTCAAGACCTATCTTCCCTCCCCCCGTTTTTTTTTCATCCTCGTCGAAGGCCTCCCCCTTCCTCGGTTCTACTTGCGCCGCCCCATCCATGGTCGAAACATCCTCCATTGTCTCTCCCCTCTGGCACTGCACACCCCTCCGACGACCTTGAACCACCCCCCCTCCTTCCATTCCCGGCCAGCACCACCCTTACGCCGCACCCGCCTCCTGCTTCCAACTCGGAACCCTGCCGGACCCCCTCCTGCTTTAGGATCGGAGTCCCGCTGGACCCCCTGATCCCCTCAGCCGACCCCCTTCGACCATTGCAACACCCCCGACCACCACCCTGCTCCCCTCCACGCGCAGGTCCTCTCTCGGTAAGCCCTTCTCTTCTTCATCTTGGGTTTTGGGGTCATGATTTTGGGGGTTTCAGTTTTCTAGAGGGTATGAGGTCTATTTCTAGGGTTCTAACTTGAGTATTTTTGTTTGAATTCGTGTTTTGGGTTCGTTCTAGGTTGATTGAGGTGCGGTTTAGGTACGATTGCGATTTCTCACCATTTTGCGGAAGCTTCTTGGTTCGAGGTAGGTGGTTCTGCGTTTAAACATTTTCTGATAAGTTAATTTGCTTGCTTAGTTAATTTATAATATTACTTGATTAATTATTTTGGGTGAGTATTTTGTTATCTTGAAGTTTTTCTATGCATTATATTTGTTTAGCAATATGTTTATGTGGTGCAGGTACATTCTTTGTTTGGAAACTTGTTTTTTTAGTCTATCGTTAGTGTTTAATAATATGTGTAGTTAGTTTTTTAGTTGTGAAAGTGGTGTTAAATGTGTTTTCAATACGTTGTTTCATGTGTTTGGTCATAAGGGAAGGTTTTGTGTTGTTTGAATGGATTTTCACTGTGAAAACCCACACTAAACTATCTGCTAGTGTTTTATAGATTTTGTGTTTGTTTTGTAAAAATGCGCAAAGTGCGTAGTTTATGTTCTGGTGTAGCATTCATATGCGTTTTTTCCAAAAAGGGAATTTGAGTGGGTCTTTGGTGTTTAAATTCATGTTTCATCTTCTAGAATTGCATAATAAAATTTCTAGTGTTTTGTTTGATCGGGAAAATGGTCTTTTAACTGTGCAATTGGGTTATTAATTGATGTGAGTGGTGCAGGTTGTGTTCTTGATGTGGCGTCAGGTATGTTTGGTCAGGGAGGAGGGATGAGTTTTTTTCTTTTGTGTCAAGTCGTGTTATGTTTCTTTTTTAATAATTTGTTGACAAAGAATTTAATAAGTTTTAATAAATAATTATTAACAATGTAGAAATTGTTTTAATTGAGTTGGGTAAAGTCTTTTGGTGTGTGTACTATTTCAAATGGATTTTTATGTATGTGTGCAAGTTTGGATTTGGGTTATGGTAACACCTCTTCTATTTTATTCATTTGAGTTTGGAATGAAATGTGAAATTGGGACATCTTGAGCACAAAATGGGAATCTTGGGTACTACGTGGGCGGACTAGATCTAGCATGCTAGTGATACGGAAGCGGCACTAGCCCGGTTTCACTTAGCTGGTTTGATGATTACAACACTAACTAAACATTGGATGATGATTGGATACCACTAGGTTATGGATGTGTTTCCCTACTAGTGGCTCGTACATGAGAACATATTTTGTTGTGTTTCATGTACTATTGTTCACCGAGACACGGTGTTCTAGGGTCCCATTCTTTTTACTAGTACCTATAGGGCCTCTCCCACTTTTTGTGCTCCTGGACTACTATACACTCACCGTCGGCATACGATTTAGAATTTGGGTTCTCTTGAAGGTTTGAGTTTACTTAACTGTAAGGGTGTTTTATTTTTATTTAAGTTGTTTTCATTGAAAGCGCTTTCTTTATAGAAACTGTTTCTTTAAAATTGTTCAAGCTTTTGTGTCCTTTCATTTATTTATCCTAAAAATGTATTTTTCATTTGATGTTTACATGTGGAACCTTTTTGTTGGGTGACATCCTACTGGTCCTTTCGCTCACACCCTATATACACCTTTGAGTGTATGCAGACCTTGTTTCTTGTGCATTCCCAGTTGTGACATCATGCTTAGTAATGGTGGTTCTAGTGGCTGAGGGTCTTCACTTGGATGTTGGTATTGGAGTTTTAGTTCTCTATCTTTGTCGTTGTTCACTTTGGGTTTTAGTTGAATTGTAAACTTTAAACCTGTTTATCGTTTAAAGGCGTGTTTGGTTTTCTGTTTCCAGTTTTAGTTTGTTCATCTTCTAGTTGTATTTATCTCTTTTATTTTAGGTAAATTGTTCCCATGTAATGTTTTGATACCAGGGCACTTATGCCAGCCCGTGGGGATCGGGAACGCCCTTTGGACCTTGTCGCGGACCTGGTCGGGTGCCGGTTTGGATGGTGACCCAGTCTGGTTCGTGACAATACTGGTGCTTCATTTTCTTTTATATATGCCCATCTTGTGAACTTGTTGATCCTTCTAATAAAGATTTTATCTCTTGCAATGGAGTTAGTAACACCACTGGGTAAGAAAAAAGAGCAGGGTCTTAGGTTCCCGTCGTGCGCTCTCTCTATGTCAGGAGTCGAGATGGAGTGGGATCTTTTGGTCCTTGATATGGACCTGTTTGATGTGATCCTTGACATGGAATGAATGGTACGCTTTCAAGTGAATATTGACTACTATCGGCGATGGGTCAGTTTTATGGAACCAGACGGGAGTCCTCAGTTATTTTATAGAGAATGGGATCCTCGGTCGGGTCGCACAGGACCTCCACTCCCTGAGTTGGGGAATCTTGCTTATCTGTTGTTGTCACTCGCACTGGAGGACGATGGTGGTGTTTCTCAGGGAGGGTTACCTCGTGCAGTGGATGAGTTACCAGAGGTCTTCCCTAATTATTTTTTAGGCTTACCCCCGGAGTGGGATGTGGAGTTCTCGATTGAGTTGGTGCTGGGAACACGACCTATATCTCTTCAATCATATCGCTTGGCCCCCACCGAATTGATGGAATTAAAGATACAGCTGGACGATTTGGAATCCAAAGGATTCATTCGCCCGAGCGTGTCTCCTTGGTCCGTCCCAGTGCTATTCATGAAGAAGGATGATGGAACCCTCCAGTTGTGCATAAATTTCTAGAAATTGAATAAGGTAACCATCAAGAATAAGTACCCTTTACCTCAGATTGAAAATTTGTTTGAACAATTGAATGGGGAAAAGTGGTTCTCCAAGATTGAATTGAGTTCGGGTTGCCACCAACTCAGGGTGAGAGAAGCATACATTCCAAAGATGGCTTTCCGAAGAAGGTATGGTCACTTCGAGTATTTAGTAATGTCTTTCGGATTGAAAAATGCTCCGGTGGTTTTCATGACACTCATGAATAGGGTGTTCCGCCAATATCTCGACTCCTTTGTCATGGTATTTGTGGACGAAATCGTAGTTTATTATGGATATTAGGAGGAGCATGAGCATAACCTGCAAATTGTTTTGGGAACTTTGTGGGACCACTGGCTGTATTCCAAACTCTCGAAGTGCACTTTATGGATCAGGGAAGTGAAGTTTTTGGGGCATGTCGTCTCAGAACAAGGGGTTTCAGTGGACCCTTAGAAGATCAGTGTAGTTATGTCGTGGTAACATCTGAGTAATGTGTTTAAGATCAGGAGTTTTCTTGTCCTGGAAAGTTACTATAGGCATTTTTTTCGGGACTTTTCATGGCTTGCCTCCTCCATGACCGCACTCACCCAGAAAGGGGTGAAGTTTGAATGGAGCCCAAAATGCTAGGAATCCTTTGAGGAGTTGAAGCGGTGGTTGACCACCGCACCTATGCTGATCTTACTAGAGTCTGGGAAGGGCTATGTGGTCTATTTTTATGCTTCAGGTACGAGCCTTGGGTGTGTACTCATGCATGATAATCATGTGGTGTCTTATGGTTCCCGCCAGCTCTGGCCGCATGAGAAGAATTATCTGACTCGTGACTTGGAGTTGGAATCAGTGATGCACTCCCTGAATACTTGGTTTCTCTACCTCTTTGGGGAAAAATTTGTGGTCTATTCTAACCATAAGAGCCTAACCTACATTTTCTCTCAGAAGGATCTCAATCTGAGGCAGCGCCGCTGGATCGATTATCCGCAGGGATTTGAATTTGAAATTGTCTATACTCCGGGAAAGGTAAATGTGGTTGCTGACGCTTTGAGCAGGAAGGTACCAGTGCAAGCGTTGAGGAAGTCCAGTGATGAGTGGACTTTGATGGGGCTCATCAACCATATGCACTTGGAGAGCAGGGAGTATAGCGGAAGTATTTTCTTGGCTTGCATTCAGTTGACTCCCACTCTTCTGGAGTTGATCTAGCAGGAGAAACCCAGTGATTATTTGTGTCATTTATCCATGCAGTTTCTTCATGATGGGTAGACTCCTTCTGATTGGTCTTTGTATCCTGAGAGGATCTTGTACTTCAAGGGCCGTGTAGTGGTTCGATTATCTCTGCGGAAGGTGGTGATGAGGGATAGCCACCAATCGCAGTGGGTCATCTATCTTGGTGATAAAAATATGTATTACGATGTTCATTGCTAGTTCTGGTGGCCAAGTATGAGATGGGGCATAGCCAACTTTGTATCGAGATGCTACCCTTGTTAGCAAGTGAAAGCAGAGCATCAGAGACCATATGGCCTGCTTCAGCCATTACCCATTCCTATCTGGAAGTGGGATAAGGTCACCATGGACTTCATTGTTGGCTTGCCTCGTACACATCGGGGAAGAAATTCTATTTGGGTAGTGATTGACCATTTGACCAAGTCATCTCACTTTATCACGATCAGAGATACAACGAAGGTGGAAGAGCTAGGCCATTTGTATGTTCAGGAAGTGGTCAGACTTCATGGTTTTCCGTCATCATTTGTTTCTGACAAGGACCCCCATTTTACATCTCGGTTTTGGGGAGGCCTCCATAAGGCTTTGGGGTCGCAGATTAAGATGATCACGGCATGCCATCCTTAGACGGATGGCCAGACAGAGCAGGTGAATCAGATTCTGGAGTACATGCTTCGTGCATGTGTGTTGGATTTCGGAGGTTCATGGGATAGCCATATGGGATTGGTTGAGTTTGCTTAAAATAACAGTTACCAATCCTCTATTAGAATGGCACCCTTTGAGGTTCTCTATAGTCAGCCTTGTCGGTCTCTCTTGTGTTAGGATGAGGTAGGTGAGACCTCACTCTTGGGACTGAGCCTTGTTCAATAGATGTCTGAGAAGGTCAAGTTGATTAGACAACGGTTTTTGGCAGCTCAGAGTCGCCACAAATCTTATACAGATCAGAGGCATCAAGATCTTGAGTTTTCAGTGGGGGACAGAGTGTTCTTGAGGGTGGCCCCTCGCTTGGGTCACTGTCGCTTAGGAAAGCAGTGAAATCTCACACTGAGGTATATTGGGCCTTTCGAGATTATTGAGCGGATTGTCAAGGTGGCATAAAAGTTAGCTTTTCCTTCACAGTTGACATCGATTCATGATGTATTCCATGTATCCCAACTGAAAAAGTATAATCCCGATCCGTCACATGTGTTGAATTGAGAGGATTTGAAGATAGAGCCTGACTTATCAGTGTTTGAGCGGCTAGTGCGGATAGTGGATTCTTAGGAGAATATTCTTCGTGGAAAGTCAATTCCTTTGGTTCGTATTATTTGGTAGCATGGGAATGACGAGCATGAGACTTGGGAGCGGAAGTCTTGGGTTGAGCAGGAGTACCCATTTCTATTCTCTGATCAGGCTTTGAGTTGACTTTCCGAGGGCAGAAAGTTTTCATGGTGGGGAGAATTGTCACACCCGAACTTTGTATCGAGGTATGTTTTTAATTTTTATTTTTATCCCATAATTTTATTTTCCTTTTTAAAAATTTCTTGCTGGAATGTGGGCTGATCCCAACATGAGTCGTGTGCTTTTTCACTGATAATTGAGCTTCGGTTTGGCAATGCTCGATGCATGGGTAGGGTACAAGCGAAACAGTGTGGCTTCGTCATTGTAAAAGGTGGCCTGCCCAGTGCGCAGTTGGTTAATTAACCAAACAAAAATAAAACTATTATAGTTATATATATATATATATATATTATTTTCATTATTATTATTATTATTATTAGTTTAGGTTAGAATTTCTTTTTAGGTTTTATTTTATTTTTATTTTCCATCTATTTAGTTTTATTATTATTATTATTATTTATTTATTTATTATTTTTATCCTTCTCTTTCTTTTTACCCTCCTTTATTTTTCCTTATTTTTCTTTTTTCTTTATTTCCTTTTCTTTATTTCCTTCCTTCTTTCCTCTCCCCGCGGGTACTATTCACTCAATCCTCTCCCCTCTCCCATCGCGGCACCCCTTGTGTCCTGCGCAAACCCTAAGCGCCGCCTCTCTCCTCCTGCTCGACCAGACTCCCATGCCGCTGTCGTCCAGCCTTGCTCCGGACATCCCCACACCCGCCTACCTCACCCCCAACCAGCCTCACACCACGCTACTCCCTCCTCCTTCGCTACCCATCCTTGCTATGAATCCCTGCCACACAACCTCCTCACTAGACTAGCCGGCTCCTCCTCGGCCGGATCTTTCACCGGAGGTCCGCCACTCCGTTTCTTCCCAACCGCGTTGACCGCCCCACACCTCCTCTCGGTCACACCCCCTTCTCTCGTAGCCTCCTCTTTTCTTCTCTTTTTTTTCTCTTTATATTGAACTTATTCTCTTTTGGTGCAATATTGAATCTAGATTTTTTGTTCCAAGTGGTTCATTCTTGATGCGATTATTTTATTTCCTTGTTTTTAGGGTGTATTTGAGGTTTGTTTGGACTGTGTTGGCGTGAGGTGGTCTTTGCGCACCAATTTTTGCGAAGCTACGATACATCGGTAGGTAGTTCCATGTGTAAGGATTATCTGATAAATTTTGTTGCTTGTTTAATTTGTTTATTAAATTTATTAATTATTTTTAATGTGCACAGTTGGTTTTTTTTTCAACTTAATGTGTCTTTGCTCTGCTGGTAGTGCATCTATGAATTTTTAGTGTTTGTTAAAAATTATGCAGTTAGTTTGTTAGTATGTGCAGGAGTTGTGGCTTGTGTTTTGTGGTGGCGTTAGTATGATTATGGTTATAACAAGGGGTTTTTTTGTGGGTTTTGTCACGTTGAGCCGTGCATCGCATTTTACAAAAAAAAACTGTTTGACAAATTTTTAAAGTGTTAAATAATTGTAGTTTGATCTTTAAAAAAATTATGTAGGTGTTTATTTGACTGTGTGAGTAGTGCAGGTTGAGTTTTGGAAAATATTTGATGTGCATAATGTTTTCAAATGGATTTTTTTGTGTGTGTGATAGTGTGGTGCAAAATTTAGATAATACTCTTGTGTTTTGTGCATTTGACTTTAACAATCATGTGAACTTGGAACTTTTGAGCACAAAATGGGAAGTTTGGGTATTAGGTGGGTGGACTAGGACTAGTGCTCTAGTGATACGAAAGTGGCCTCGGCCCGATTTCACTCAGCTGGTTTGATGATTACAACACTAAAAAAACTATGGGTGATGTTTGGGGACAACTAGGTTATGGATGTGTTTCCCTACTAGTGGCTTGTGCACAAGAGCGTATGTTATTGTGGTTCTTAATCCTTGGTTCACCGTGACACGATGTTATAGGGTCCCTTTCAATGCTAGTACCTATAAGGCCTCTCCCACTTTGGTTCTCTTGGATTACATCTCACTTGACAATGGTACATGGTGTAACCTTTGTGGTGTAATAAAAATAAAAGTGTTGTTTTTCTTTCTAAACCGTTTCCCTTAAAGTTGTCATTCCTCAAATTGTTTTATTTAAAATTGTTTAAGTTTTTATTTTTATTCCTGGATTAAACTTGAAATTTTTTTTGTCTGTTAATGTTTACATGTGAAATCTCTTATTGGTGACATCCTATTGAGAATTATCTCACACCCTACTTACACCCTTGGGTGTAAGTAGATTTGGTTTGGTCTGATATAGGTAAGGGTAAGGCTTTTGGAGGTGGTGGTTCAGGTTGTTAGTTGAAACCTTGGAGTGGCATTGTGGAGATGGTGAGAGGGTGGTTTCATCCAGTCTGGGGTGGTTTTTTAGTTGTTTTTTGGCCACCATGTTTTACATTTGTTTGGGTTTGGTGTTGAACTAGTAACTAAAATCTTAGTTTGTGGTAAGGGCCTGTTTGGTTGATATTATTAGTTTGGAATATCTTTTTTTGTTTTTTTTTGGTCATGTTTTTCGTAATCAAGTAAATCATTCCCAAAGCATTATTTTGATACCCGCGCACTTGTGCCAGCCCGTGGGGATCGGGAACGCCCCTCGGTCCTTGTCGCGGACCGGGTCGGGCGTCGATGGGATGACAACCCGATTTGGTTCATGACATGGATAATTAGATTAAATCCATTAATTAATTAATTAATAACCTTTTTTACATGTATTTTATTTAGTATACTTTTATTAGGTTCATTTATGGCCTTTTTTATGAGTTATAAGATACAATTTTATTGTTTGGGAGCATTCGTTTCCCTTGTTTTCATAATCGATTTACTTGTATATATGTATAGAAAATCATGTAAACTGAGAATAGTTATCCAGAATTAAAATTATATGTTATTAATTAACTTAAAAAATATTAAATGGTTATATATTTCATTCAGTTATATGGTGTAACACCCCGAGCTTCCACGATACGCTTCTCATTCAATAATGCAATAGCTTGCATTGTACGCAACTTCGAGTTCTAAAACACCGCGACTAATCAAAGTAGCCGTTATGAATAGTAATAACCACTTTTTAAAATTATAGAAATTTTATATTTCAAAATGGACTTCATTTTTGGATTCGGAATATCGAAATTAGCCTATGTTGAATTTTTGGTATTTTTCTGAGAACTTCTAATTTTTTATGAATAGTGAAAAATACTTAAAAACAACTTTTTTAATCAAAATAATTTATAGTGATAAATTATACTATTTAGTGGTTTTAAAGTATAATTAGAATATATTTTTACCATTTTATCCAAAGGTGGTCATTAGAATTAATTTAACATTGAAATTGGACATAAACAATTGTCAATCTTTTGATATAAATTGTTTCTTAAAACACGCTATTTGTTGTGACAGCGGGAATTAATTATAAAATTAATTAATGCAACTTATATGTTTGGAATTTTTTAAAATAGAAATCATTTTTGAATTCGGAATATCAATTATAGCTTAGGGTGAAATTTTGGCATTGTTCTGAAAAACTTCAATTTTTGATGAATAGTGAAACCACTAAGTGGTAGTTAAATAACTGATTTTTCGTTTAAATGAAATATTACCACTTCTGTGATTTGATTTTCAAAAATCCGACATACATGGTTGTCATTAATAAGTAAAATGTGGTTCAATGAGATCAAAATAATTTTTTTGTGAAAAGTAACTTTTAAGTTCTTAATCGCGATTAGAGGTAATTAGTGTAGTTTAAGGTAAAAATAATGTTTTAATAATATGAGATGAGATTGACACTTATCCTACTCCTATTGGATGAGTCATTTCCGACCAAGACAACCCATGGGTCAACTTGGGGATCCCATGGAGCCACTTTGGTTGGAAAATGACATTAATATATATTTATTTAATGTTAAAATTAAATTGACACAAACATGAGTTGTTTTACTAAAACAGATTTTAAGTGGGGTTACACAAGTCCAAATTTTGACTATAAATATTTATTAGAAAGCTAAAAATATTTCCTACATAATATTATTTTTTTTATAATTTTTATACATTAAATAAATTAAATTATTTATGACATCATTATGATGCAGCGATGACCTCATTATTTAACGATTTTAATAAAATAAAAAAATAATGTAAAATCCAAGGCTTAAACTTGTCCAAAGACTATTGGATGGGTATATTGCAAACCCTTATCACCTTATCCACGAATTATATAAGTTTGGGACCTTTAGAATCCAAAAAGCATTGTGTAATAATGTAACATTTCAATCTTTCCAAAAGAGCCCCTCCTCTCCTCTTATAAAAGGCCCCCACCTCTACCACCTTTTTCACACTTTAAAGCCTTTTGGTTCGGCCAACCTCTGCCCAAATACTCTCCCAACTCCTCTCCCTTCATCCTATAATCTTTACTTTAGTCAGAAATCCATCCTAAAGAGTCCTTTTGATCAAACCAAAAGGAAGAACCCGAAGAAGAGGTAACGTTTTCATCACCCTCTTTCAAGTTTATTTCTTCTTCCACTCCCTCTTTGTTCATTATTTCAATTCTAAAATTATAACTCCAGTATCTTATATATACTGTGATGTTATTATAAATATGGAACAACCATATTCAGTATTCTACCCATCATTTGAATGACATGTCACCATACGTGCGTACGTACGGCTTACCGTCTCCACGTCGTGGTGTAATTGTTATTAAATTTTTTATTATTTATATGGGTATAAAAATGATATGTAATTCATGTAAATAATAAATATAACATGATAATGATTCTGTATATATGATATACTATCCAATTATATATTATTTTAATATCAAAATAATGATATTGTCGCTCGTGCGTACGTACGGACTACCGTCTCCACGAACGCGATGAGATTCATTCTACGTCGTATCCATTCAAGTATAATTATCATTTGATGATTTAAAAATAATGTTTAAGGACGTGATATCATTCTGGATATGAATAAGATACAACCTATCCATGAAAAACATGACTTACGTAACAAAACATATAAAAGAAAATGAGTAAGTTGACACCCGAAACAACGATAAATCTAAGATATTGTTAACAAAGCAATGTTAAAAGATCATATATGATATCATATGAATGTATATGATTCTTGTATAATTTAATAACAATTATTTTACCATTATACAGGTGGTTAACCTACCCCAACCAAGGAAAAGTACAAGGTAAGGGAATTTCTTAACCCAACTTCCATTCTTTGGGTTAATCTCCTACTTTCAAATTATGTCATGATATTATTATGTCCTATTTTGTATTTTTACTTTCTTTATGTGTACCTATAGTGAATACACATAATAGATCTATTTTATTTTAAAAATGATCTTTTTAGGACTTAGTCTCAATCCCCTTTCATTGAGGCATATTTGGTTTTATACACAACTTTCTTTTATACGGTGTATAAACCCCTTTGACTTTTACGTTTATTCAAAAGGAATTTTTTTTATACGAAGCGTTTTTCTAAACGACAAAAGGGAATGTTTTTCTTTCCGTACTTATGCGGAGACAATGACTTCTCCGCCGCCGTGACCATTATTTGAGTTTCGGCTTCCTCTACAAGCCATCATTTGTTTAATGAAAAATAAATACAAAGTTTTAACTTTATTTTATTTTGGTATTGAAAATGGTTTTGAAAGCGTTTTTATTATATCAATGTGTTGTATTGATATCTTGTGATTGAAATGTGGAAATGTTATGTTTCCTTTATGCATGTTTTATGTGATACGATTATGTTATGGTTTATGATATGTTTAAACCTATTCATATGAGGAATGTATTGGACTTAATAAGTGACGGGTGGAGCCCGCTATAGCTCCTCGATGCATCGGTAGGTCTCATGAGACAACTAGACGTGGAATTGGCTGAGGCCTTTTCCCAATTTGATTTATGGTTTTGGCCGAGGCCTTAATCATTTTATACGTCTTGGACGAGGCCTTGACAAAGTGTTTCAGGATGTCTGGCATTATACATTCCCTCATTATGAAAGTGGTTATTGATATTGCATGTGATTATTCGACCAGTAGAATATCCATGTGAAGAAGTGAATGTCATTATCTCATTTTACTTTTGCCATATTATGTTGATGTTCAAGTTTAAAAGGCTTTTGTTTTAGTTATACATTGCCATAAATGTTAATGTTTATTTATGAAAGCTTCCGCAATATTGTTATCCTTACTGAGCATATGAGCTCACCCCTTTCAATGTTTTAATATTTTCCAGGATGTGAAGAAGTATTTTATGAATGACCTGCAGGGATAGTCAGAAGAGGATATGAGTGTGGACTATGGAGACTTTGTTATTGCAGTTTTTCACTTTATGATGTAATGTAACGTTTACGAATGTATCTAGTGTTTCCAAGGCTACTAAACTAATCGGTATTTCGAGACTTGATCTTTTGTGATCATTCCAATGTTACGAAGTAATGCACCGACTCTGGGTAGCTGGGGTCGGGGCGTTACAGTTGGTATCAGAGGAAGTTTAGTACAAACCTTGGAATCTAGATTTAGATAAACTCTGATTAGAGCACGTAGACCTAAGATGAACTTTGAGGATTAGTATAGAAGAACTTCCTAGAATTTTGGTATTGTAGAGATGTTGTGAGTTTTCCGAGCAATACATCCCTGTCTGGATACGAGCAGGTAGAGGCGGCTCTGGAACAGATGTACCTAGGGGTAAAACCTGAAAACACCTCTTTGATCTAGACTCGAACGGGAACTGGTGCACGACAACGGGCCTTGCTGCACTATTGGTTACGACACTCCCGGGGGATATGCTTAGGATAATTCTAATTTTCTTTACAAACCACTATGAACGGTTATGAGTATATACTTCCTCAAATAAAACCTTTTTATGATTATGGATTATATCCATAAATAGTTCAATTTATGTTAAGTGTTTTACAAGTATGGAATTATGTATTTTGATTCATAAACTAATCCAGTTTATGACATTATTTAGAAATGGCGCCTAGTGGAAGGAATGGAAACCGTATCAATGCACGCACTCCGTGTAGGGATTGCCCTCCTGCTCAAGATAATTATGGTGGAGCTAGTGATACAACTGGTGCTGATCAGCTTCTCACCGTACTAGGACAACTCACGCAGGTTATGAATAATAACCTTACTCGTATGGAGCACCCTGATCCGCAACGTGGAGGATCAATGCTAGACCGTTTCATGAGGCAACAACCACAAACCTTCAATGGGAGTACAAATCCTATAGTAGCTGAGCAATGGATAAATTCCTTAGAGAAAATATTCCATGCCTTGGGGAGTAGTGAAAGGGAGAAAGTTGTCATGGCAGTTTACCGCCTCACTGGAGATGCCGATCAATGCTGGTCACTAATTCAAAACACAAAGGAAGATGATGAATTAACAAACATGGAATGGAAAGAGTTCAAAGAGCTGTTCTTAGAAAAATACTTTCCTCGAGACCATCGAGCGGATATGGAAAGGCAATTTCTGAGTCTGAGGCAGAAGGAGGATGAGAATGTCGCAAAGTATGAGGCCAACTTTACAAGGTTAGCAAGGTATGCTGTAGATTATATACATAACCCAAGAGGTAAGATTGATCGTTTCTTTGATGGGTTAAAACCATTTCTCCGTCGAGCTTTAGTATCACAATCCTTCTCATCATACGAAGATATTGTCTTGTGTGCTATCAAGACAGAAAAGGAATTCTCTAAGTCTTATGACAACAAAGTAAAGAAAGAGAAGAAGAGAACGGTGGAACAAGAGACAGATAAAGGGAAAAAGGGAAAGAAGGATTTTCCATTATGTGATAATTGTGGGAAGAATCACCCTGGTACTTGCCTAAAAGGAATGGGAGTTTGTTATAAATGTGGAGAAAAGGGTCACCAGGCTCGTGATTGTAAGGGAAAGAAAGATGCTATCAAAGTTGAATGCTACAATTGTAGAGAAATGGGGCATTATGCAAATGAATGTCCTAAGCGTCAGGGAAACTTACCTCAGAAAAGGCCAAGGGATCAAGGACAATCTTATGCTGTTACTACAGTTGAAGCGGAGTAATTAATGTTTTGGTGCTTTTGGACTCATGGATTATATTCTAGTTATTAGAATAATGTGATATATATATAAGGATTGTACTGCAGTACATGTTGTTTTCATTAAGGTTTTAATATGATTAAGGTAATCATATTTTTAGTATGTGACAATAAGAGAAACTTTTCTTTGTTTGGGGAATCTGATGTTACAATTGATTTTGGAATTTAGAGACCTTTTAGGGAAAGTCTGGACAGAGGTATTTTGGATAACTATTAAGGTTGGAATGGATTAAGTTGAACCATGGATAGTATTGTTTAAGGTTAAAAAATTTATGAAGATTATTTTTGAATATTATAATACTATAGTTTTAGGAAAAGGACAACCTGCAGGGTGGGGCATAACCCGTCGCGTCGGACAAAGCTGCAGGAATCGAACCCACAATCATAGTGTGACAGGCCTTTATTTCCTACCACTAGCCTACAGGAAGTCCCTGGTTATTACAAAATAATTTTACTAATCTAAATGGTATGTGTTAACATTTGGAACCTTATACAATTAGGATAAGTATAATATTTTTGAGCTCTATCATCTTTTTGAGTGAAAGATGAGTTGAAGGTTGAAACTCTAATTGTCAAGCATAAATATATATAAACCTCTCTTATTCAATGAATAAATTAATTCTAAACTTTAGTAAAGGGATATTAAAACAAAAAAATGTGTTATCCTAATACCTTATGTCTTGTTGAACTGATGATATTTTAAATCAACATAGATTGAAGTCTTTGAGGCCCTCAATTTGACAGTTGATTGTGATTGATGACCTCAATCACTCCCTACAAATATTTACGTTTTTCCTCCAATTATATGTCTTTAATTGCCACCAATGTTCTCCTAATCGATATCATAATTGGGTGGTGACTTTTTCATTTCCATTTCCCTCTTATTAAGGCTAAATTTTATTAATCTTATTTCCGATGTGGGTTTTCCACAAAGGTATTTTCTCTTTTCAACCTTTTATTTTCAATGAAAAAAATTGCAAATTGCGAGGATGCAATTTATTGAAGGAGGGGAGAATGTAACACCCCGAGCTTCCACGATACACTTCTCAGTCAATAATGCAATAGCTTGCATTGTACGCAACTTCGAGTTCTAAAACACCGCGACTAATCAAAGTAGCCGTTATGAATAGTAATAACCACTTTTTAAAATTATAGAAATTTTATATTTCAAAATGGACTTCATTTTTGGATTCGGAATATCGAAATTAGCCTATGTTGAATTTTTGGTATTTTTCTGAGAACTTCTAATTTTTTATGAATAGTGAAAAATACTTAAAAACAACTTTTTTAATCAAAATAATTTATAGTGATAAATTATACTATTTATTGGTTTTAAATTATAATTAGAATATATTTTTACCATTTTATCCAAAGGTGGTCATTAGAATTAATTTAACATTGAAATTGGACATAAACAATTGCCAATCTTTTGATATAAATTGTTTCTTAAAACACGCTATTTGTTGTGACAATGGGAATTAATTATAAAATTAATTAATGCAACTTATATGTTTGGAATTTTGTAAAATAGACATCATTTTTGAATTCGGAATATCAATTATAGCTTAGGGTGAAATTTTGGTATTGTTCTGAAAAACTTCAATTTTTGATGAATAGTGAAACCACTAAGTGGTAGTTAAATAACTGATTTTTCGTTTAAATGAAATATTACCACTTCTGTGATTTTATTTTCAAAAATCCGACATACATGGTTGTCATTAAGAAGTAAAATGTGGTTCAATGAGATCAAAATAATTTTTTGGTGAATAGTAACTTTTAAGTTCTTAATCGCGATTAGAGGTAATTAGTGTAGTTTAAGGTAAAAATAATGTTTTAATAATATGAGATGAGCTTGACACTTGTCCTACTCCTATTGGATGATTCATGGTCGACCAAGACAACCCATGGGTCAACTTGGGGACCCCATGGAGCCACGTTGGTTGGAAAATGACATTAATATATATTTATTTAATGTTAAAATTAAATTGACAGAAACATGAGTTGTTTTACTAAAATAGATTTTAAGTGGGGTTACACAAGTCCAAATTTTGACTATAAATATTCATTAGAAAGATAAAAATATTTCCTACATCATAGTATTTTTTTATAATTTTTAGACATTAAATAAATTAAATTATTTATGACATCATTATGATGCAGCGATGACCTCATTATTTAACGATTTTAATAAAATAAAAAGATAATGTAAAATCCAAGGCTTACACTTGTCCAAAGACTATTGGATGGGTAGATTTAGAACCCTTATCACCTTAGCCACGAATTATATAATTTTGGGACCTTTATAATCCAAAAAGCATTGTGTAATAATGTAACATTTCAATCTTTCCAAAAGAGCCCCTCCTCTCCTCTTATAAAAGGCCCCCACCTCTACCACCTTATTCACACATTCAAGCCTTTTGGTTCAGCCAAACTCTGCCCAACTACTCTCCCAACTCCTCTCCCTTAATCCTAGAATCTTTACTTTAGTCATAAATCCATTCTAAAGAGTCCTTTTGATCAAACCAAAAGGAAGAACCCGAAGAAGAGGTAACGTTTTCATCACCCTCTTTCAAGTTTCTTTCTTCTTCCACTCCCTCTTTGTTCATTATTTAAATTATAAAATTATAACTCCAGTATCTTCTATATACTGTGATGTTATTATAAATATGGAACAACCATATTCAGTATTCTACCCATCATTTGAATGACATGTCACCATACGTGCGTACGTACGGCTTACCGTCTCCACGTCGTGGTGTAATTGTTATTAAAATTTTTATTATTTATATGGGTATAAAAATGATATGTAATTCATGTAAATAATAAATATAACATGATAATGATTCTGTATATATGATATACTATCCAATTATATATTATTTTAATATCAAAATAATGATATTGTCGCTCGTGCGTACGTACGGACTACCGTCTCCACGAACGCGATGAGATTCATTCTCCGTCGTATCCATTCAAGTATAATTATCATTTGATGATTTAAAAATAATGTTTAAGGACGTGATATCATTCTGGATATGAATAAGATACAACCTATCCATGAAAAACATGACTTACGTAACAAAACATATAAAAGAAAATGAGTAAGTTGACACCCGAAACAATGATAAATCTAAGATATTGTTAACAAAGCAATGTTAAAAGATCATATATGATATCATATGAATGTATATGATTCTTGTATAATTTAATAACAATTATTTCACCATTATAAAGGAGGTTAACCTACCCCAACCAAGGAAAAGTACAAGGTAAGGGAATTTCTTAACCCAACTTCCATTCTTTGGGTTAATCTCCTACTTTCAAATTATGTCATGATATTATTATGTCCTATTTTGTATTTTTACTTTCTTTATGTGTACCTATAGTGAATACACATAATAGATCTATTTTATTTTAAAAATGATCTTTTAAGGACTTCATCTCAATCCCCTTTCATTGAGGCATATTTGGTTTTATACACAACTTTCTTTTATACGGTGTATAAACCCCTTTGACTTTTACGTTTATTCAAAAGGAATTTTTTTTATACGAAGCGTTTTGCTAAACGACAAAAGGGAATGTTTTTCTTTCCGTACTTATGCGGCGACAATGACTTCTCCGCTGCCGTGACCATTATTTGAGTTTCGGCTTCCTCTACAAGCCATCATTTTTTTAATGAAAAATAAATACAAAGTTTTAACTTTATTTTATTTTGGTATTGAAAATGGTTTTGAAAGCGTTTTTATTATATCAATGTGTTGTATTGATATATTGTGATTGAAATTTGGAAATGTTATGTTTCCTTTATGCATGTTTTATGTGATACTATTATGTTATGGTTTATGATATGTTTAAACCTATTCATATGAGGAATGTATTGGACTTAATAAGTGACGGGTGGAGCCCGCTATAGCTCCTCGATGCATCGGTAGGTCTCATGAGACAACTAGACGTGGAATTGGCCGAGGCCTTTTCCCAATTTGATTTATGGTTTTGGCCGAGGCCTTAATCATTTTATACGTCTTGGCCGAGGCCTTGACAAAGTGTTTCAGGATGTCTGGCATTATACATTCCCTCATTATGAAAGTGGTTATTGATATTGCATGTGATTATTCAACCAGTAGAATATCCATGTGAAGAAGTGAATGGCATTATCTCATTTTACTTTTTCCATATTATGTTGATGTTTAAGTTTAAAAGGCTTTTGTTTTAGTTATACATTGCCTTAAATGTTAATGTTTATTTATGAAAGCTTCCGCAATATTGTTATCCTTACTGAGCATCTGAGCTCACCCCTTTCAATGTTTTAATATTTTCTAGGATGTGAATAAGTATTTTATGAATGACCTGCAGGGATAGTCAGAAGAGGATATGAGTGTGGACTATGGAGACTTTGTTATTGCAGTTTTTCACTTTATGATGTAATGTAACGTTTACGAATGTATCTAGTGTTTCCAAGGCTACTAAACTAATCGGTCTTTCGAGACTTGATCTTTTGTGATCATTCCAATGTTACGAAGTAATGCACCGACTCTGGCTAGGTGGGGTCGGGGCGTTACATATGGTATGATGATGAATCATTAGATAAAATTTTAGTGATAATCATTTAGATTATTTTTGGTGTTTTTTCGATCATCATGGAATAGTTTTGTCTTATGAATTAATATTATGCATATATACTAGTTATAGAATATTAAATAAGTTGTAATATATTTATATATTGTAGTCAATTTTATCCATAAAATGGTTTTATGAACAGACCTAAAGGCAAAGTTACTATTTCATTGGTATATGTTCCTAAATTTCAAGAAAAACCCTCTTATTTCATTCATTCTTCATTTGTAGAGTTTTTTTGTGTTCTCTATGTGATTTTATATGATTTATAATATATGAAATAATTTTATGTATAATTTAATCTATCTAATTAATTGAATTTATTTAAAGGATACATACTGTAAATCTTGGGGTGTTTATTCTTCCCTCCCTTGGAAATTTCGTCCTCAAAATTTTTCATAAATATTACCCTTAAGGGTGGTTCTTATTCATTACATCATATGGTTCCCATGTTGTTTCTTCCATTTTATGGTTTCTCCAAATAACTTTTACCATTATAGTCATTTGATTTCTCAATACTTTCTCTCTTGTGTCAAGAATCTTGATAGACTCCTCACAATAAGACAAATCAAGTTCCAATTCTATTTCTTCATAGGTGAGTACATATGTTGGTTCTGACATGTACTTCTTTAACAATGATATGTGGAACACATCATGAACTTTGGAGAGACTTGGCAGTATTTCTAATCAGTATGCTATCACTCCAATTCATTCAAAATTTTCAAATGGTCTGATGTGCTTGGGGATCAGTTTCCCTTTCTTACCGAACCTCATAACACCCTTCCATGGAGATACTTTCAGAAATACATGATATCCCACTTGAAATTCCAAATCATTTTTCTAGTTGTCAGTATAACTATTTTTTCTACTTTATGCCGCTTTGATATGATCCTAAATAGTCTTTACCTTTTTCATTGTCTCATTAATAAGTTCTGGGCCTATAGGTTTCCTCTCACCAACTTCATCGCAACAAGTTGGAGTACGACATATCTTTCCATATAATGATTCATATGGCACCATTTGAATACTATAATGAAAAATATTATTATAAGAAAATTCTACCAAAGATAAATAATGATCTCATATACCTTGAAAATAAAGTTATCATGATCTCAACATGTCTTATATTGTTTGAATAGTCCTTTCAAACTGTCCATTAGTTTGAGGGTGATAACCAGTACTCAAATGAAGCTCAGTTTCCAAATCCTTCTAAAGGTTCTTCTAGAATTTTGATGCGAAATAGGGATCTCAATCAGACATAATCTATATAGGTCAACCATCAAGTATTAAAACTTCATTAAGAGATTCTTTCTAGGTGCTCTAGTGTAAAATCCTCCCTTATAGTGAGGAAATGTGCAGATTTGGTAAGTTGATCAACAATTACCCATATTGCATCACTCCTTCTAGGTGTCATTGGTAGTCCTGTGATGATGTCCATCATAATGTCATCCCACTTCCACATAGGAATAGGTAGAGGTTTTATGAATCCTCTAGTATTTTATATCTTAGCCTTCACTTATTGACAAACTAAACACCTTAACACATAGTCAGCAATTTCCCACTTTATTTTATCCCCAAAAAAATGTTCCTTCATATCTCTATACATATTAGTACTACCTGTGTGTATGAAAAAAATTTATCTATGATCATCATCTAATATTTTCCTTTTTATCTCTGGTATTGATGGAACACATAACCTCTTTCCAAATTTCAAAACTCCATCCTTATACAAGAAGTCTTCCAATCTTCCATGCTTAACGATTTTAATTTTCTTTTGAAAAATTTCATCATCAGATTGAGAGCTTTTATATTCTCTAGTAAAGACGGTTTCAAAATCATTTGAAAAAGGACTGATGTTTCATATTCCTTGAAAATTCTCATATCCATATTTACTAAATCCATAACCATGGGATCTTTATCAATCGTAATTTAGGTTAGTAGTACATCATCTTTTTTACTTAATGCATTAACTACCTTATTTTCTTTTCTAGGGTGGTATTATATTGAGCAATCATAATCTTTGAGTAACTCAATCCATCAAATTTACCTCATGTTGAGTTCTTTCTGTGTAAAGATGAATTTCAAACTATTTTTATCCATATATATATCACATATTTCACCATAGAGGTAGTGTATCCATATCTTCAGATAAAAAATTTTGGCTTCTAACTCAAGATCATGTGATGGATAATTTTGTTCATGTGTCTTCAACTACCTTGATGCATATTTAATAACTTTATTGTTTTGTGTAAGGATACACCCCAGTCCATTCTTCAATGAATCATTGTATATCACAAACTCATCATTTCCTATTGGAAGAGTCGAAATTAGAGCATTCATAAATATTCTATTCAATTATTCAAAACATTTTATACATTCTTTTTTCCATAAAAACTTAACCCATTTACGTGTGAGCTTAGTTAATGGGTTAGAAAACTGGGAAAAATTCTGGTTGAAACACCAATAGTAACCTTCTAAACTAATGAAACTGTTTGTCTCAGTTATGTTCATCTGAATAGTCCATTCTTGGATTACATTTGTGTTCATAGGATCAATTGGTAGTCCATCATTAGAGGTAATATGGCCGAAAAAAGAAACTGTTTAAATACAAAATTCACACTTTCTAAACTTCCCATATAAATCTTTTCTTCTAAGAATCATCAGAGAAATATGCAAGTGGTTCTCATGGGCCTCATAGATTTTGGAATATATCACGATATTATCAATAAATATGACAAAAAAAATTCAAGATATTACTTGGACACTTTGTTCATTATATCCATAAAAATAGAGGGTGTATTAGCTAGTCCAAATGGCATTACTAAATACTCATAATGTCCATACCTAGTTTAAAATATTGTCTTAGTAATATCTTCCTTTCTCACACACATTTGATGATATCTAGAATGAAGGTCAATATTAGAAAAATATTGAGCTCCATGAAGTTGATCAAATAAATCATCAATTCTAGGTAGCAGATACTTGTTATTTATTTTAATATCATTTATTTCTCTATAGTCAATGCACAACCTCGAGGATCCATATTTCTTCTTTACAAGAATAACAGGGGCTGGAGAATAAATCCCTTACTACTCAAATCATCTAGTTGTTTCTTCAGATCCACTAATTCCATAGTATCCATTATATAAGGAGTCTTTGATATTGGTATTACATCAAGGATTAAATCAATGGTAAATTCAACTTCATGCTCTGGGAGGTGACTAGGTAATTTCTCAGGAAATACATCAATGTATTCCTGCACAATTGGTACATCCTAAATTCGAATATTACTTTCCTCATCCCTATATGTTTTTTTCTATTCCTCCACAATAATTTAATTCATAAGAGAAATTAGGATTGGATCTTGATAAGAATCATACAATGAATATTATGCTCTAAATATGATAAAATCCATATCTTCATCACAAATCATAATTTCCCTCTCTTTAAAATAATTTTTTTCATTATACTTTGAAATTAAATACATAACAAGGATTATATCAAAATAAACCATAGGTATGATAATAAAATAATCAATTAGAGCATGTTTATGTTCCATAATAGGAACTACTTGACACATCTTTGTTGAAATAAGGTTTCCACTAGGAGTTTTGAATGACGACTCCCTTATTAAGGGGAATTAGAATATCTAATTTTGATAGCGAACTGGGAAGATATAAAAGAATATGATGATATAGAATAAAATAAATATTTATCTAAATTTTAGGAGATGATTAATGTACCTGACAGCACAACATTAGGAACTTCAACCTCAAATTTTGTGATTGCATAAGCTTGTCCTTTCTCCTGTAGCATTTTCTAAGGAAATTTTCCTTGACACATCAAAAAATAATTTGCATAGTGTACCATATCCCTATAATTTTATCATTGAATGTGATTGATTTGTATCTTCACCTTTCATTCATTAGCTCGATGAACCTTTTCTATACACTTATAAGAAACTCTTGTTCCTTTTAAGAATTTTCTAGGATGATTCTTTCCATAGTTTCCACATAATGGTAATTGCTTAATTCCCCTCTTCTTCTTTGGTGATTCAGCTTTTCCATAGTTATTAGACGACCTCCTATTCTCTTGATTTCCCTTGAACATATGGGATATAGAAAATTCATTCTATATTTTGATGGCACTTAATACTATTTCATCTAATGATGAAAATGTTTTAGAAGTCCGTTCCCTTTAGAGACTTGGCTCAAGACCTTCAAAGAAATGATAAATCTTGTTTTCCAAATCACATATGTAATCAGTAGCATGTCAAGATAGTCTTGCGAAGGTATCCTCATACTCTTCAACAATCTCTTATTCCTTTTTTTAAGCTGAGGAATTTACTCTTCATATCAGTTCATTTCTCATGAGGGAAGTATTTTTTGAAGAATGTTTCTTTAAAGGCTCTCCATTCCATGTATTCTATTTCATCTTCTTCATTAGTATTCTGGATCAATGACCATTATTAATCAATATCTCCCTTGAGACAATATACTTTCAGTACTACCTTTTCATTCTCATTTCATCCTAATGCTAGAAATATCTTTTCAAGAGACTTGATCCACTGCTCAGCTACCACTGGATTAGTATTCCCACTAAAATATTGGGTCTTCTACCGCATGAAATGATCCAACATCAGTGTAGTATGGTTATTCATCACAACTTGAGTAACATTTCCTAATATAGTTATGATTTTCTCAACTCTAAGACTAATTATGTTAATTTGCTCAGTGGGGAAATCCCTACATTGTTTGCAGGTATTAATTCTCTTTATTCCATTAGGTGATATCGCTAAACAATTTCATACACTAAATTAGGTTATGAATAATAATTCATATTTTCAAACTAGCAAAACAATTGACATAAATTGAATTTTTTTTGCAACGCTAATCTCAAAATCATAAACATGGTTTCTTTGGGGACATATTTACTTTTAAATCATTTATAATGGTTTGTAAAGAAAATGTGAGTTATCCTAAGAATATCTCCCTAGAGTGTTAAACTAGTTGAATAGTAAGGCTCATTATCATGTACAAGGTTGCCTTGAGTTAGGACCAGGACACCTTTTGAGAGTTTTTACCCATAGGTACATCTGTGCTAGAACCACATCCACATGTAGTATCCAGATAGGGATTTATTTTCTTATTAAACCACTTGCTCTATTGATTAGCCACTAAATGAGGCTAATATTCATTGTTAATATACATAATTTTCATGTTCTTTGTTATTAATAAACACCATTTTAGTGCATTTTACACTTTGAACACCATTTCACATTATGATTGTAATACCTTCTTAAAATGCACTATTATGTGGTACATTTTTTGAACATCATTTAAAGTACCCAATGATTCATCTGATTTTAAGGAATTGAATTTTACATATTTTAATTTGATATTTTTGTAAATTTATCTACACTTAAATATGAACATGTTTGATTCAGGGATCAATGGAGAATTCATGGAGGATGATGGAGATATTTGGCAATGAAAGGAAGCAATTCTGGAGAAGGCAGATTGGACACCATCCCACTGATGAGACTGTGGGGCCCAACATACAGGCCCAATTAATCCCAAATTTCGTGGGATTCTAGAAGACATGTACAGAATCAAATCACTCTTAAGGATTTAATGCTAATTAGGCCTCCATGTTGCTCATTTAGGCGGCCCAATTTAGAGATAAAATTCTGGGCCAGATTCTGAGGCCCAGAAAAACAGTCCACCAATTTGATCATATCTCGGAATAAACAACTCCAAATGGGCCCAAATTTTACAGACGGTTAGAAGACATCCGGATCTCCATTTTCTTCTTCTATGGACCACCCTGATTCGGCCATCTAAAAGGTCATCCAAATGCGTCTGTTCGGTAGATGAAATCTGGCTGCCACCTCGGGTCAAATGTGGAAAATTCCAAATTCCACAAACTTTCCACCACCCTAGGCCTACCATACTCAAGTGGGATGACTTGTACTGTTGAATACTCGACCCAAGGCTCCCAAAATGCCTATTTAAGGCAGTGGTGGTGAAGAAGTTGAGAATCTTGGATGCTTTGTTCAATTGTAATGTTATGCTGCATTTTTGTTGCCTCAATTTTGTCCTTCACATGTAAGTTGTTCAAATCACTTTAGTTTCTTAATAAAAGTTCTTATTCTACTCTTATTCTGTTGTTATTAATATCACTTTGATACCTTTGGATCAAGGTATGAATTTATTCACACCAACCCTAGTGAAATTATTCACACAACGGTGGAGTGATCATTTTATTTTTGTTGTTTTCTTTACTTCTCCATTTCCTCCCTCATGAGTCTACTTTCCGCTTCCATTGAAACCATGGGATCAATGGAGGGCTAACCCACTTATGGTTTGATCCAAGGGAGTAGCAAGGGGCTGTATTGGATGTTATTTATCACCTAATTAATGTATAATCACTTCTTTAATTGGGATTTTTATTTGATGATTTTTAAACTCCATCGTCCTTGTTGAACTTAAGGCCACACACTTCAAGTACTAATACGATCCTTTACCTTGAAGTGATCAAAACCTTGATCCTTAAAGTGTATAGGTGATTAGTATTAGAGGGTGTAGGCATTAAACCAGTAAGTGATGATGTTTTTTTATCTCCTTAAATGAACCCATCTCAAATTTAAGAAATTGAAAATCATTAAAAAGAAAATACGTCCAATCCACCCCGAGCAATAACCTAGGATCAACTCATTCTTTTAAATTGAATCCACTTAAATCTATTAGATATCTTTAAAACCCATCAAAAATAAATCCAAGTTGGCCACTTCATAGCCAAAAATCCATCCCTTAGGTTGTGTATCTTAGGTATCTTCTTAGGTCTCTGTGGAATCGACAACCCAAGCTACACTACAAGGACCGTTCTACCCTTCTTCTCTTGGGTAAATTTGGGCGTGAACCAAATTTTGGCGACGTTGCCGTGGACCAAGTAAGTACCTTAGATCCAAAAAAAAAACCTTCTTTCCTCACCTCCATTCTTCTACTCTCACCCAAGATCTCTTATCTTGTCCCTTTCTCGCTTTTTTTTTGCGCATGTCCGCCTACACCCGTGATTTCTCAAACAGACTAGTTAGGGTGGAAAGTTCTAGGATAGGGGAGTCAAGTGCACCTAAGGGATTGTTTAAATCAGATTCAAATATTCTTGAAACCCCAAAGTCAGAACTTAAAACAAGTCCAATGGAGGGTCATCCACAAAATCAAATTGTAAACCCTGGGGGGAATCAAATGGGAAACCAAAACCAAGAAGCTCCTAACTTAGGGAATGTAGTTGATCAAACCATGAACGACTACCTCACTCCAGCTTGGACCAATGCCCCCTCATGCATTAGACACAATTCCATAAGAGACACCAACTACATATTCAAACCCCATGTCCTAAACCACCTTCCAACCTTTCATGGGATGGAGTCAGAAATGCCATACCTTCATATCAAAGAGTTCAACGACATTGTTGAAACCATGTGTCCCCCACATCAACTAGAATCCGCTAAGATGAGGCTATTTCCTTTTTCATTAAAGGATCGAGCTAAAAATTGTCTAAACAACTTGATACCTGCATCAATCCACTCTTGGGACCAACTGCAAAGAGAATTCTACAAAAAATACTTCCCTCATCACAAAACAATTGCACTTAAAAAGAGAATCCAAAACTTTTTTGAAAAAGAGGGAGAGTCATTCTATGAAACATGGGAGAGGTTCAAAGACACCCTAAACATGGTTCCACACCATGGGTTTTCCATTCCTGAACAAGTGATAATTTTCTATGAAGGGTTGGGTCCGGGTAATAAACAATTCATTGACATGATGTGTAATGGAACCTTTAAAAACAAGGCCCCAAATGATGCTTACGAGTATCTCGAAAGTTTGGCTGAACAAAACCAAACTTGGGGAACTTCACCTTATTATGAAAAGTCACAAAGAACCACTGTAATTCATACACTTAGAGAATAGGAAAGCCTTAGGGCTAAACACGCAGCACTCTCTAGGAAGGTTGAAGAGATAGACCTTAGGAAAGTCCATGAAATCCAAAATGTAGACCTTGTTTGCACAATTTGTGACCAACATGACCATAAAACAGACAACTGCCCAACCATTCCATCCATCAAGGATGTTCTTCTAGGAGGACCCCCAGCGGAAGTCAATGCCCTAAACTTTAAAAAGCCCCAATACCAAAACACCTTCAATCCAAGGTACAATGACCACCCAGGCTTCCGCTGGAAAGATAACCAACAACCTAGCCAACCACAGGGACAAAATCCTTACCCCCATCAGAACTACCAAAACCATAACCAGTTCCAAACCCAACCTATCCAATACCAAAAACCACCGGTCCATTTTCAACAAACCATCCCACCTCCAAAATATCCCCCTGGGATAAACCAACCTACTCAAGCACCAACCCAAACTGTTCCACAAAGCCTACTAGAACAACTGTGCAAACAAATGGAGAGGATGAACTCAGAGGTATCTTCCCTAAAACAAGAACTTCAAACCATCAAAACAGGAAAGGCACCCATGCCTACTCAGGCGGTGCCGTCCTCATCTTCAAGGGGAGAGTCAAGTTGTGCTCAAACAACTCATGAACAACTAAAGGCTGTGACTATTTTAAGAAGTGGGAAATAAATTGAGAAACCTGAACAACTAATTCAGAACCCACCTGAAGATTCAAACTTGGATGAAAATTTAAATGAACCACAAGATCAAACTGAAGAAACTGATAACAATGTGAAAGAAACAACTCTTCAACAAACAACCCCACAACCTGCACCATTTCCTCAACGTATGAGGGGGAAAACCAAACCTGAACTGAGTGAAACGTTGAGAGAAATATTTTCACAAGTCAAGTTGAACATACCCCTTCTCGATGCAATCCAAACCATACCTTCCTACTCAAAGTACCTTAAGGACTTGTGCACTTTTAAAAGAAAATTTTCACATAAAAACCAAGTCCTTTTGGCTGCTAATGTGAGTACCACCATTCAAGGGACCATTCCTCCTAAGTTGAAAGACCCGGGTTGCCCTTACATCAATGTTGAACTAGGAGAGAGAAAAGTTGTCAAGGCCTTGTGTGACCTAGGTGCTAGTGTCAATCTCATCCCATATGCTGTGTACTGCCAGTTAGGCCTAGAAGAACTCCAACCCACATCTGTCACACTTCAACTTGCTGATCGTAGCATTAGGGTTCCAAAGGGGATTTTAAAGGATGTTTTGGTAAAGGTTGAAAACTTCATCTACCCTGCTGATTTCATTGTCCTTGACAACCATCCAAACTTAGGAAATAAAGAACAAACCCCAATAATCCTTGGCCGTCCTTTCCTTGCAACAATCAACTCTGTTATCCGAGTCTGAAATGGGAACATGACCATCACCTTTGGGAACATGAGTCTAGAATTGAACATCTATAATGCAAGCTCACAAATAGGGGATGACGAGGATATTCATAAAGTAAACATGATAGGAAGCATTGATAATGAATCCATGGAACATCAAGGAATATTTGATGAATGTTTAAGTCAGAATGAGATTGATTTCCTTTGTTCATATGAAGGAAGTTTATCTCCTTGGCTTGAATCATTTTCAAATTGCTCTTATGATGAAGTCTTAGGTCCAACAATCAGTGAAACCTTTCAAGAAACCAATTTCATAGAGACCCCTCTAAATTCCTTCCCTAAATCTGATCAAGACAATCTAGTAGCTGAAACCTCTACATGTGAGGAATCAATCCTATCTGAACCTCTAAAAAAAGAAATTGATCTTGATCCAATGTCCCAATCTTCTGCTGAAATTTTGAACCAACCTGATCTTGAATTGAAGGAACTTCCTGCTTCACTAAATTATGCCTTCCTAGGGGAAAATCAAACACATCTTATTGTCATTTCTTCTTCTCTTGAATCCAATCCTGAGAGGATGCTTCTAGATGTCCTTAGGAAGCATAAGAAAGCCATTGGTTGGACCCTTTCTGATATTCCTGGGATTAGCCCACTTATCGGGACTCATAGGATTGTTCTGGAATCTGATTCAAATCCATGTCGTCAACCTCAACGGTGACTCAATCCTAATCTCATGGAGGTAGTAAGGAAGGAACTTCTGAAATTGTTGAAAGCTGGTATCATATATCCCATAGCTGAGAGTGAATGGGTGAGCCCAATCCAAGTGGTTCCAAAAAAGGCTGGAATCACAGTGATAACCAATGAGGATGGAGAGATTTTTCCAACAAGGGTGAGTAGTGGATGGAGGGTCTGCATTGACTATAGGAAACTAAACTCATTCACCAAGAAGGACCATTTCCCATTACCATTCATTGACCAAGTCCTTGAGAGAGTGGCAGGTCATGCCTTCTACTGTTTCTTAGATGGGTACTCAGGGTACAATCAAATTGAGGTCTCCCTAGAGGATCAAGGGAAGACTACATTCACATGTCCTTTCGGTACCTTTTCCTTCAAACGCATGCCCTTCGGGTTATGCAATGCCCCTGGAACCTTCCAGCAGTGCATGATGGGAATCTTCTCAGACATGGTAGGGGATTTTCTTGAGGTCTTCATGGATGACTTCTCTGTGTTTGGGGATACTTTTGAGGGATGTCTGCA
Organism: Viscum album; assembly: GCA_963277665.1. Classification (NCBI taxonomy): domain Eukaryota; kingdom Viridiplantae; phylum Streptophyta; class Magnoliopsida; order Santalales; family Viscaceae; genus Viscum; species Viscum album. The sequence goes on along the minus strand of OY728142.1, from coordinate 30,699,225 downwards.
CAATGTGGAGAGAGTCTTGTCAAGATGTGAAGAAAAAAATCTGGTCCTAAACTGGGAAAAATGCCATTTCATGGTTAAAGAGGGACTTGTTCTAGGCCATCTGGTCTCAAGTAGGGGGATTGAAGTTGATAAAGCAAAGGTTGACATCATTCGTCACCTTCCATCACCCAAAACTGTCAAGGAAGTGAGGTCTTTCTTAGGACATGCTGGTTTCTATAGAAGATTCATCAAGGACTTTAGTTCAATATCCCGTCCCCTTTGTGCTCTCTTAGTAAAGGATGCTCCATTTGTTTGGACAGAAAGCTGTGAGGGTTCATTCTCAACCCTCAAATCCTCTCTCACCTCTCCTCCCATTATGAAATCTCCAAATTGGAACCTTCCTTTTGAACTTATGTGTGATGCCAGTGACTTTGTTGTTGGAGCTGTGTTATGACAACGTTGTGATAAAACTCCTTATGTCATTGCTTATGCAAGAAAATCCTTAAATGATGCCCAAATCAACTACACCACCACTGAAAAGGAATTACTTGCTATTGTGTTTTCCTTAGAGAAGTTTAGGTCCTACCTCTTAGGATCACTCATCACTGTGTTCACAGACCATTCTGCACTAAAATACCTCTTCCAAAAACAAGATTCTAAGGCTAGACTGATTAGGTGGGTCCTCCTCTTACAAGAATTTGACCTCACAATCAAGGATAAAAAGGGAGTTGAAAATGTTGTAGCTGATCACCTCTCTAGGATGGAATTCAAAGACAACTCAAATCACCTCTCTGTGTCTGATTCGTTTCCTGATGAACACCTATACTCTGTGAGTGACTGCCCTTGGTATGCTGACATAACAAATTTCTTAGTGACAGGAGTCATTCCCAAATTCTTAGGGACTCAAGCTCGAAGGAAATTTCTTTCTGATGTTAGACACTATGTGTTTGATGATCCTTACCTCTATAAGTTCTGCCCTGACCAAGTCATTAGGAGGTGTGTTCCAGAATCTGAACAAGAGTCCATCCTTAAATTCTGTCACAGTGAGGCATGTGGAGGTCACTTTTCCTCTAAGAAAACATCTGCTAAGATTCTTCAATGTGGTCTTTTCTGGCCCACCCTTTCAAGGGACTCCTACACATATTGTCAAAGCTGTCCTAGGTGTCAACAAGTAGGGTCCATCACAAAAAGGAATCAAATGCCACTCACTCCCATCTTAGTGGTTGAAATCTTTGACTGTTGGGGAATTGATTTCATGGGTCCCTTCCCAAACTCTCGGGGATACCTCTACATACTCTTAGCTGTTGATTATGTCTCAAAATGGGTTGAGGCCATTCCCACAAAATCCAATGATCATCAAACTGTGATTAGATTCCTAAAAGAAAACATATTCTCTAGATTTGAAATTCCTAGGGCTATCATAAGTGATCGTGGAACTCATTTTTGCAATCGTCCATTCTCATCACTCATGGAAAAATATGGAATTTCTCACAAAGTGTCCACTGCTTACCACCCACAGACCAATGGTCAAGCTGAGTTAGCCAATCGTGAAATTAAGCAAATTCTTGAAAAAACTATCAACCCCTCTAGGAAAGATTGGTCTGAGAAACTCTTAGATGCTCTTTGGGCCTATAGAACTGCATATAAAACCATTTTAGGAATGTCCCCATATAGGTTGGTTTATGGCAAAGCATGCCATTTGCCAGTGGAGATTGAACATAAGGCCTTTTGGGCAATTAAGAAAATGGATTATGACCTATCATTGGCCGGAACAAAAAGTAAATTAGATCTCAATGAACTGGAGGAACTAAGGGTGGAGGCTTATGAAAATTCAAGGATCAATAAAGCTAGAGTTCAAGCCTACCAATCTAGGAATATCAAGGTCAAACATTTTGAACCGGGAAAACTTGTGCTCTTGTATAGTTCAAAACTTCATTTACATCCGGGAAAGTTAAGGTCTAGATGGTCAGGACCATTCATAGTGCATCATGTATTCTCCCATGGGGCAGTAGAGATTCAAGATCCCACAAGTGGTCACATTTTCAAGGTCAATGGTCAAAGGTTAAAAACATTCGTTGAATCATTCAATAAACAGGAAATAGATGTTGAGTTAATTGATCTAATCTATAAACCAGGAAAAAAATTGATAAATTTGGGATCTATGTCGGGCTAACGACGTTAAACAAAGCGCTGCACGGGAGGCAACCCGTGGTTTTTATGTTTCTAATCTTTCTGAATCATCTTTATTTTTCAAATAAGATTACTTAATCATTTTTATATTTAAAAATAACAAAATAGACTTTTGACCTGTTCTTCTATTATGAGTATGGATGGGTACGAAAGAGAAGCACCATATTCATCCGTGTCACGTGGTGTGATCCTTGAGTAATACCTTACCCAGAAATTTAAAAATAAGACAATGTATCATCAGTTTATTTTGTTTTTATTATTCAATAGGTTAAGAAAAAAAAATATAATAATACAAAAAAAAAATTCCACGCCATAGGCCGTGGGGCAAACCCCGTCACAACCGGCGAAGCCGCGGGGACTCGAACCCGGGACCGAAGGGAGACAGGGGCGCGCGCTTACCACTGACCTGCGGCTTCTTGTGCTACCTTATTCTATAATTTTTATATATATTCTTATATTTTACTTCCTTTATTATATAAATATATATATATATATATTGTTTGTTTTGTTTGTTTTGTTTTTCCTTTTTCCACTAGGGAACTTTGCAAGCGACATGGATATCAAAGGAATAAATTCGAGAGGCAAGAACTTCAAACTTCAACCACCAGGTGACTTCATTCCATAATCCTCATTTTCAATTTCCTTTTTAAATTTTTATTCCCTGCCTCTACTCCTTCTAATTTTTCATTTCTTCAAACACTGGGGACAGTGTTGTTTTAAGTTGGGGGGAGATAAAATAAAAAAAAATGCTTTTGTGTCAAAAACAAAAATTAAATGATTTGAAAAAAAAAGTAAATGGAAGGAAAAATTCCTTTAACTTTGAACATGGTAATACACATTGCACACTTTGAAACTGAATATCAAATAATTTAGCATGCCCTGATTCTGATTTTAATCGTTGTATAATTTCATGAGCATAGATTTTGGAAAGTGTGGCTGTCCAATGTGATATTTCATCATTTATATTTTCATCCAAATAAAAAAAATGCCACAATGCACGTCCTCTAGACTGTGGGGTACTAATTTGAATTTTTGGGGTCCCATAATAAATAGCATAGGATGGTTTTATTTTTATGAATAATATGAGTATTCAAAAAAAAATTATTAAAAAAATTTATTCAAAAATAAAAAAATAAAAAAATAAAAATAAAAATTTGCGTGTAGAGTAATGGATTGATAAAATGCGAGGCTTTCGACACTTGGGGATCGTGACTCCAGAGTTGTCTAGTCCTGAGTTTTTCAATCTATCTCTATTTATGGTAATATGAATTTGTTTTTGATTAAGTTAACTCGAGACGATGCCCGAGTATGTGGGCTTCACTTGGTGCCCTAAGGCCTTTGATTCTGGGAGTCATCGGCAAAGTCTTGCTACATGGGTTAATTTGATTAATTGCAATCTCAATTACTATAGCAATATTGCAAAAAAAAATCAAAAAAAAAGAGGGATGAAGAATACTCATATTAGGATTAAATGTGATTCCACCTAGCGCTTCCATGATTTCCCCCTTGAATGAAAATGAACCCCCATATCTATTGTGATTCACAACACATCATTACACCTAATTGAGTTGGATGAAGTATGATGATGGATTTGATCAAAGGAATGGTCTTGGGATTGGGATCTGCTTATGAAAATATCTTGTATTAAAATATTTTTATGGGTTTCATGATTGTTTGGTATAAGGTTTTTTGGTGATCATTGTGTATTAAAATGTTTTTAGAAAAGGGAATTCGAATTTCATTTTTGATGAGATATATTTTGCTCGGGACTAGCAAAACTCAAGTTGGGGGGTGTGATTAGCCACTAAATGAGGATAATATTCATTGTTAATATACATAATTTTCATGTTATTTGTTATTCATAAACACCATTTTAGTGTATTTTACACTTTGAACACCATTTCACATTATGATTGTAATACCTTCTTAAAATGCACTATTATGTGGTACATTTTTTGAACATCATTTAAAGTACCCAATGATTCATCTGATTTTAAGGAATTGAATTTTACATATTTTAATTTGATATTTTTGGAAATTGATCTACACTTAAATATGAACATGTTTGATTCAGGGATCAATGGAGAATTCATGGAGGATGATGGAGATATTTGGCAATGAAAGGAAGCAATTCTGGAGAAGGCAGATTGGACACCATCCCACTGATGAGACTGTGGGGCCCAACATACAGGCCCAATTAATCCCAAATTTCGTGGGATTCTAGAAGACATGTACAGAAACAAATCACTCTTCAGGAGTTAATGCTAATTCGGCCTCCATGTTGCTCATTTAGGCGGCCCAAGTTAGAGATAAAATTCTGGGCCAGATTCTGAGGCCCAGAAAAACAGTCCACCAATTTGATCATATCTCGGAATACACAACTCCAAATAGGCCCAAATTTTACAGGAGGTTAGTAGACATCCGGATATCCATTTTCTTATTCTATGGACCACCCTGATTCGGCCATATAAAAGGTCATACAAACGCGTCTGTTTGGTAGATGAAATATGGCTGCCACCTCGGGTCAAATGTGGAAAATTCCAAATTCCACAAACTTTCCACCACCCTAGGCCTACCATACTCAAGTGGGATGACTTGTACTGTTGAAGGCTCGACCCAAGGCTCCAAAAATTCCTATTTAAGGCAGTGGTGGTGAAGGAGTTGAGAATCTTGGATGCTTTGTTCAATTGTAATGTTATGATGCATTTTTGTTGCCTCAATTTTGTCCTTCACATGTAAGTTGTTCAAATCACTTTAGTTTCTTAATAAAAGTTCTTCTTATACTCTTATTCTGTTGTTCTTAATATCACTTTGATACCGTTGGATCAAGGTGTGAATTTATTCACACAAACCCTAGTGAAATTATTCACACAACGGTGGAGTGATCATTTTATTTTTGTTGTTTTCTTTACTTCTCCATTTCCTCTCTCATGAGTCTACTTTCCGCTTCCATTGAAACCATGGGATCAATGGAGGGATAACCCACTTATGGGTTGATCCAAGGGAGTAGCAAGGGGCTGTATTGGATGTTATTTATCACCTAATTAATGTATAATCACTTCTTTAATTGGGATTTTTATTTGATGATTTTTAAACTCCATCGTCCTTGTTGAACTTAAGGCCACACACTTCAAGTACTAATACGATCTTTTACCTTGAAGTGCTCAAAACCTTGATCCTTCAAGTGTATAGGTGATTAGTATTAGAGGGTGTAGGCATTAAACCAGTAAGTGATGATGTTGTTTTATCTCCTTAAATGAACTCATCTCAAATTTAAGAAATTGAAAATCATTAAAAAGAAAATACGTCCAATCCACCCCGAGCAATAACCTAGGATCAACTCATTCTTTTAAATTGAATCCACTTAAATATATTAGATATCTTTAAAACCCATCCAAAATCAATCCAAGTTGGCCACTTCATAGCCAAAAATCTATCCCTTAGGTTGTGTATCTTAGGTATCTTCTTAGGTCTCTGTGGAATCGACAACCCAAGCTACACTACAAGGACCGTTCTACCCTTCTTCTCTTGGGTAAATTTGGGCGTGAACCATCTATACTTACCAAAATTTTAGGATGTTATTATATTCTTATCCTAAAAGTCTATCTTAGGTTTATATTTCCTAAAATATGTTTTCTAAATCTAGTTCCCAAGGTTTCTACTAAACTTGCTCTGATACCGACTGTAACAACCCCAACCCAAGTAGCCTAGAGTCGGTGGTTGTTTTATTAAAAATGATATAGATACAAGAGATAAAATCACCAAGGATATATCAGTTTAGTAGTCTTAAAGAAACTAGATACATACGTGATTCCCTTACTACTTTGGTAAATAAACATAGTACATAACAAAGGAAAAATAAAATACTTCTACAACACTTATTCAAAGATCTCATCTTCACAACCTAGGGAAGGAAAAAAAATAAAAGGGTGAGCTCAAACGCTCGCTAAGGGTTACAGATAGAGGATTAATGAATAAATAATAAGTGAATCATAATCACTTATACATAATCATTATGGCATGGTGAATAATTTAAAAACACACACCATCAATAAACTGAGAATGTAAATGTATCCAAAGATTTTTTCATAGTGAAAATCCTATGGATAATCATAACTGAATACTGAAGAAAATGTTTATGTATTGGATGTCATGTATCTGGAACATGAACCATCATACCATCAAGACGGTTTAAGTTTGTGGGTAGTATCCCATCTGTTTCTGCTTGGAAACAAACACAAAGGTGTTTTCACCAATTGTTTTGTCTCATGAGACTTGTTGATACATCGAGGGGCTATAACATGACTCACTCGTCACTGAAATTCCAAAGAATTATTCATACATATATTTAATTCAAGAACAATATGCCTTATAAAAATATCCATATTTAGTATAGGATACAGATTCATCAATATTTTCCAAGTTAAATCAACATTCAAAATAAACACCGTATGCAAAATGGTATACGACTAAAACAATAATCATATCCATGATACAAGAATATGGATGTTTAATATAAATATAATTTCAAATGAATAATGATATAAAATGGGAAGTGGATACACCACATAAAAATTATTAGGTGCACAATACCAAGTAAGTCTTAATGAAATGGAAATTGAGACGAAGTCCCTTGCCTTATGTCCGAATGTGTTCTGCACTTGATCTTAATATCTTGAATAATCATATTAAATTAATAAATTAATTAATTAATAACCTTTTCTATATGTATTTTATTTATCAAAATTTTATTAAGTTCATTTATGGATTTTTTTGATGAGTTATAAATATAATTTTATCATTCTGTAGCATTTATTTCCTTAGTTTTCATTATCAGTTTACTTGTATATATGTACAGAAAATAATTTAAAATGAGAATAGTTATCCAGAATTGAAATTATATGTTATTGAAAAACTTATATAATATTAAATTTTTATATATTTCATTTGGTTATATGGTATGATAATGAATCATTACATAAAATGTTGGTGATAACTGTTTAGATTATTCTTCTGTTTTTTCAATCATTATGAACTAGTTTTGTCTTATGAATTAATATTATGTATATATACTGGTTAAATAACCTTAAATAAGTTTTAATACATATATTATATTTTTTTTAACCATAAAAATGGTTTTATGGCCATACTTTAAGGCAAAAATTAAAAACAAAAACTCGTCATCCACAAAGGCGGTAAATCAGCACTTTATGGATGATGTTTTCATTTTTAGAATAAAAAAGGGAAGATAAGGGGTTTGATGATGGATTTTACATTAACATAATAAAATTATAGTATATATAACACACTGGAGTTATAATGTTACTTTGGATAGAATATGTAAGGATAGAATAAGAATAAAATAATTTAAAAGAAAAAATGGAAAGAAAAATGATTTACCTCTTGAATTCCTCTCCTTGAGAACCTCTTTAAAGAAATTTATTTTGGTATTTTGTTGAGACCAAGGGCTCCTAGACACGGGAGAGAGGTTTTGTAAGAGTATTGGGTAGAAATTGTATAATATTAAATGCTTTGGTGGTTTGAGGAGAAGAGGTGGTGACGAGTGTTATTTATAGTGGGGGGTTGATTATTCTAGTCATTATTTTATTATATTGGATCAATACAAGCAATAATGATGATTCTTGTGACTAAATATAGTAACTAGTGAATGTGATTTATAACCAATGGTGCTTACATAATCCATACATCTTCTACGACTCAATAATTTGTGTATTTTTCTTATACTGTAAAATACTCTATTTCACTATTCACAAAAAATCAACTATTTTAAAAAATCCCAAAAAATAAACCTAACTATTTTTAAATATGTAGAATTAAAAAATTAACTACATTTTATGAAAATAATTTTCAAAATATGAGAAATTTAATTTTTAATTAAAATTTTCATTTACTCAAAAAAATACCAATTTTAAAATTATAATTGATTTTATAACACTTTGAAAAATTAACTGAGCTCTCATAAAATTATCATATAATTATAAGACAAAAAAATATTAATTTTTGATTCTATTTTATGAAAATAAATTTTCTTTTAAATCATTAGATTAATTATAAAATTATAAATAAACATTTATGTTTTATAAAAATGCCAACACTTTATTTATCATTTTCAAAATATTTATTTAATTATAATATGATATAATTATATCATATTTTCATTTATAAGATTCCTAAATTTTATCTATACTTTTTTAGGTGAGGTTACTATTCTATTGGCCAGATTACTATTCCTAAGGGTCACATTACTATTATGAAGGTCAAGTTACTATTTCATTGGTATATGTTTCTTAATTTCAAGAAAATGCCTCTTATTTTATTTATTCCTCATTTATAGAGTTTGATTTTTGTTCTCTATGTGATTTTATATGATTTATACTATATGAAAAAAATTTGTGTGTAATGTAAGCTATCTAATGAATTGAATTTATTTAAAGGATACATACCATAAATATCAGGCTGTTATATTTATCAAGATCGGTTGGATTTATATTTTTTCCAAAAATCTCTCTAAAGAAGGTGCACAACTCAAATAGAACTACTATTACTTTTTCAGGTAACGTATTATGAAATGTCAAAGGCAACAACTTCTCAATCAGAATATGTGAGTCATAACTTTTCAATCCATGTAAATTTTGGTGTTTTAAGTCAATGCACCGTGAAATATTACGTGAATAGCCATATGGCACTTTTACATTCTTTATATTTTGAAGGAATACGAATTTCTCAAGATTTTTCGTTATAAAAATAGTCTAAGGATACTTTCTATTCACATTTTCCCATAAACCACACTTTATATTCATTGATTCTAAATCCTTACGAGCATTAAGAGCATCATTCGATTTACCATGATCATTAAGCAATGTAATAATTTTATTTCCACAATAATTCTTCTCAATATGAATTATGTCAAGATTATGACATGTCAAATTAAACTCGCAATAATTAAGTTTGAAAAATATAATCATTTTCTTCCACTTTTGTGTTCCAATTACTTCAAATATTGTACCTCGTACCCTACCCCCTTCTTTAAACTGATTACATTTTCCAAATTCTATAATGACATTCATTAATTGTCCTAAGATTTCTGAGCTAGATAGCACCTTTGGTGACTTTCTCAATTAAATATCTTCATTAAATTGTGTCTTATTAAACCTGAATTTATGAGAATCATCAAAAAATCAATGATGACACATATATTTATTTATAATTATAATTATAAATATATATTAATTTATTTAAAAAATTATAAAATCATAATAGTTAAATTTATTAAATTTATAATTTTATAAATATATATAATTATATAAATATATTTATTAATATATAGAAATATTTATAAATATATACAAATATTTAAAATTATAATTATAAATTAATATATTTATATATAATTATAAAATTATAATAAATATATTTATTATTTAAAATTATAAAATTATAAATATAATAAATATATTTATTATAATTTGATAATTATAAATAAATAATTATTTATTTATATTTATAATTATAAATAAATATATATTTATTTCAATAATTATAAAACTGTAATAAAAATATTTATTATATATAATTATAAAAATATAAATATAATAAACATATTTATTATAATGTTATAATTATAAATAAATAAATATTTATTTATAGTTATAAATATAAATATAAATATATATATATAATTATAAAATTATAAATATAATAAATATATTTATTATAAATTTATAATTATAAATAAATAAATATTTATTTATAGTTATAATCATAAATAAATATATATTTATCTAAATAATTATAAAATTATAATTAATATATATATATATATATAATTATATAAATATATAAATTTATATAATTCTATAAATATATAAATATATATAAATATAAATATATTTATATTTATATTTAAATAAAAATATTAAAAAAATATTTATTTATTGTTTGAATTGTAAATAAATATATTTATTTAAATAATTATAAAATATATAAATATATTTATAATTATATACAAATATTTATAAAATAATGATTAATATATTTAAATAAAAATATATTTATAATATTTATAATTATATATATATAATAATACGAAAATATATAATTATTTAAGTATATTTATAAATATATTTATAAAATTATAATAAATATATTTATTTATTTATATCTTTATCAGCACTTTTTTAGAGCTGATAAAGATTCCCCTTTATCAGCGCTAATAAACCCAGTCTTTATCAGCGCTAGAATTTTAGCGCTGATAAAGAGTTGTTTTATGAACACATTTTTAGGGGTGATAAAGAGTAGTTTTATTAGCGCTTTTTATATTAGCACTAATAAAGCTACTCTTTTTTTCACTTTTTTGAAAGCGCTAATAAAAGGCTTGCACGTTCTTATAAAAAGAACCCTAACAGATTCGTCATCTTCTCACGCCTTCAAGCTTTTACAGAACCGTAGTGTAGTCGTCGCCGCTCTCCCTAATGTTGCTCCTTGCCTTCGCCTTCACCTTCACCATCACCATCATCATCACTCCCTACCCTGACCTGCCATCGTTGCTCCCTTCCACCATCGCTCCCTGCTGCTGCCACTCCCTACCATGCCGCCATCGCTCTCTGTTGTCGTCTCTCCCTACCTTGTGGTTGTTGGTCCTTACCGCCATCGGTCCCAATTGTCACCACTCCCTTACCTCACCACTCTTCATCAATGAATCATCATTGTTCTAAGGTAAGAGATTATTTATTCTCATCTTTAATAGATTTTTTCATCTACATCTTTACTCCCTCCAACCTCGATGCATGTCGTTCGGACCGAATTCACCCCCTTAGTTATATACCCACACCATACATGGGCACTAATAGTGTATAGGTTGATTTAATATTAATTTACATTTCCTATATTGAAATTATTTCATTTTTATAGGGGTTTTAACATAGGTTCATCAAGGATTCTATGGAATAAGTGTCATGCACATTTGTACTGTGTGTCAAGTGGTGATAATTATATGTTTTAATTTTAGTATTACTGTTGACGTGTATTTTTTTCTATGAAGGCCCTTTTATGGATTTTTTATTTTTGTTTCAATGATTATATTTTCCCAAAAGTTAGACTTAAATACATCCATGTTATAATAGATTCTTTTAATTGTATTTGTTGTGGTACGATTTTTTTCAATATGTTTTAAATAATCATTTTTCTAATGTAATGATTCAATTTATTATGAATTTATTTGAGCTTTCTAAATGTTTATATTTTAAACTGTTCGTGATTTAACTCTTACAAAGACCCAATAATTATAAATTAAATGAATTTTTAAGATTTTAAATTAAATTATTAAATATTACCATGTGATAAATGGATTTGAAAGGTGCAAGGTTGAATCTTTATTGATTTGAATGAGTATATGGAATTTTTGGGGATTATTTTAAAATGATGATAATGTGTTATGTATTTTTCATAGGAAAATTTAAATATTTTATAATTCTATTTTATATAAATTAACTTTAAATATATTCATTTGTTTCATGTCTCGATGTTCGTGAATTGATCTTAAAATATATAGGTGTTTTTTATGATCTTATTTGTGTTGGGGGATAACTGGTATGTTTATGTTTATTTTTTCTTTATTAGAAGTATACATTAATTGTGATGAGTATTTTTTTACTCTGCTTTGTTTGGTTATTAGGATATCGTAATATTTGACAAACCCAATTCAAATTTAAATGTCGTTTAACAAGAATATAACATTGGTTAAATGGTTAGCTATAATGGTGACATATTTGGTTAAATAATTATAACACACTTTCTCATTATTGTGATTCTTTATTTTCATGTACATATATGAACCATTTCAAACTCCCAAACATGCTAAGGATGAAATAACTCACCATGGATTCATTTATGCAGCAATGAACTCTAACCGTTTGGGTTTCTCTAATCAAATAGTCTTGAAAAAATGGATATCCATTTAGAATTTGGAAGGTGAAGTAGATAGTTGGTGGGTGTTGATTATAAATATGAGGAAAAATGAAGAATTTTATAGTATGAAATGAGAAGTGTTTACGGAAATATTCTTCCCCAAATATTTTTCCTGAACTAATCACAACAAAATAGAGAGATATGTTTTTTTAAAAAGGTACTTTGAATCCATTGGTACCTATAAATGAAATCTCATGAGACTCGTAAGGTACACCTAGAGTTTTCCTGTTAACCCTAAAATCAAGATTGATCATTTCTTCAATGGACTAAAATAAAATAATTTTATACTTCGATAATTTCATAAATTTTACTTTTATATATTATAATTTTATACTTTTATAAATTTCTATAACTATATACTTATATAAATTTTGTATACTTTTATAACATATTTTTACTTTTATATAGTTTTATAAATTTATATACATTTATAAATTATGTATATTTCTTTAAAATATACATTCTTTTATAAATTATATATAATTTTATACTTATATATACATCTATAATTTTATATATAAATATAAATATATATACATTTTTAATTTATACTTTTATACCTATATACTTTTTTCAATTTATCAATAGTTTAATACTCTTATACTTTCATAAATTCAATTTCAGTGTTGAAAATATTTTAAAAAATATAATAATTTATTTTTTTATTTGTAAAACCATTATTATATGAAATAATTGTATTTTATATTATGAAAAAGGATTTCAAAAAATATAGCTTTTATTTTTTTTCCATTATTATATTCAATAGTCATATTCTATCAGTTTTTTATAATGTAAATGTGATTTTATTCTTCATTTATGCTCATATAAAAAGGTTTCTGATCATTAAAAATATGAAATAAATTATTAATTGATCACTAATCCTTCATGAGGATAGTTTTATCATTTAATCTTCTAATGAATCATTTATTCTACCTTAAAATATTTTCATTCTCATTGTCAAAAAAGTTGATAAATGCTCAAGGGAATGTGCCTTAATCCATCAACAAAGAGAACATCATTTGATCCAAGATTCTTCACTATAATTTTAGTGCTTACTACACTATTCAATTAAAGTGAAAAATATTTTTTAAAAGTTAAATATCCTCTATTGTATTTATAATTTTCCTTCAATAATTTTTTTTGAACATGTGGGACGATAAACCATTTTTCAATCTTTCCATTTTCTTTCAAGTAATTCATAAGATCCATCTTCAATTGAATATATTTTGTGTATTTATTTTGTTAAATATTAATATTACCAAATCAAATATGATGGATATGAATAGAGAATGGATAGATTTGAATCATATGACAAAATAGTATGAAGATGGGGTGAAAGAGTTCATTAAGTTTTCAAAAGATCATGCATATGAACCTTCTCAAATCCTTTTTTCATGTTTACATTATTGTTATTCAAGGCTAATTATTCCATAATATTTGGGAGAACACTCGATTTGTCATGGAATTGATCGAAGTTATAAATGTTGGAATAAACATGGGGAAAAAGTTAATGTAGCTTGTGACTGGGATAACACTGTGTCTTATGGATCATCTGATATGATTTCAAGTGTGGAAAATAAAGAAGATTGTATTGAAGATGTGATTATAGGTGTGAATGATGATGAAGACCATATTGAGTAAATGAAAATGATAGTTAAAGATGAACTTTGTAATTTTCCAAAATTGTTTGAGAAGTTATAGAGTTGTGAAAAGATGCCTTTGTATGATGGTTGCACTAAATATATTGTATTGTCAGTTGTACTGAAAATGTATAATTTCAAAGCTTGCAACGGATAGAGTGATTCCATTTTTACTGAACTACTTTCTCTGTTGAATGATATGCTCCTAGATGATAATGAGCTCCTTATCCGAACATATGACGCTAAAAAAATTCTATGTTCGATGGGTATTATCTCTGAAAGAATACATGCCCTCCTAAATGACTGTATACTATTTCTCAAGGACTAAAAATCACTTAAAGAATTCCCAAAGTGTGGTGCTTCTCAATACAAGAAAGATGAATCATTTCCTATGAAATTTATATGTTACTTCAAAGGTTTAGGCGCCTATATGGAAGTGAGGAGACTATAATGCAATTGATGTATCATGAAGATAAAATAAATAAATATAGGAAACTTCATCATCCAAAAGTCCATCCTTAGTGGAAGAGAATTGATCATGGGTATCTTTAATTTGGAAATGAGCTAGGAAACTTTCTTCTTGCATTATCTACAAATGGAATGAATCCTTTTGGTTTTTAGAAAATCACTCATAGTACATGGTTGTTTATACAGGTAAATTTTAACTTACCACTGTAGTTATGCATGAAATGAAAATACATTATGTTATCTATGCTTATATCAGGAATAAAACAATCGGGTAATGATATTGATGTTTATTTGGCTCCATTGATCAATGATTTCAAATTATTTTGGGATTTGGGCGTTACATTGTATGATTCTTTTAAAAATGAATATTTCATGTTGATATCCATGTAGATTCGCGGAAACATGTTGTTCCCACACTTAAAGAACTGATTTGGGAAGAGATTATGGTAACATTATGATATCATTTCTTTATTTTACTAAAAAATAAAACAATGAAATATTGAATTACTCTTCATCATACCTTATAGAGTGAATTTATAGTAGATGACTCCCATAATAAATATTTATTAATTCTTACTAGAAGGATTCACATTCTAACGACATTTCATCTTAAAGATGTTGAAGGTAAAATAAACCCACACCCACCGCTTATGTATGCACACCTCATAAGACAAGAAGCATGGGATGTGTTTACTAGCCGTCATTCTGAGATTTCTTTTTAGGTGCATTGTGACAGGTAATACATTGTTTGAAAATGTGTTCTTTCATCACTTTGATTGAGAATTTTTTATTTATGAAATTTCAACTGAGTGATGAAAATAAGGAACGGGAAGAAAAACCAACATACCCCTACCATAGATCAAGGATGGGATACACTTCACTTGAAAAAAAATGGTACATTTTTTAAATATACTATAATAATTTTATGTGACATGAAAAAACAACCTAATTATGTTCCTATATTTATATATAGATTGATGAATCCTAATCCAAAGCCACTTCTATCATAGGTCATGTTCTATGGAAGGATGTATGTGTAAATAAAGATGAGATACTAATAGATGAAAACACACAAAAAGTGTGGGAAACATGTGTATGTATAACATAATTTTTTTCTTTGAATTACTATTACATAAAAATTATTACTTATTTTCCTATATTTTCTATCCGACTTAAAAACAGGAATCATCAACACCTGTACCAGATGAACACCTATTATCAGTGGATTTGAAGTAGCCAAAATAGTATACCCGCATCAGAGGTGCGAGTTTTAGGGTGACACCCCAAACATATTTTGAGAATAAAATAATAGGAGGATAAATATAAAGAAATGAAAAAGATGAAATCAAGATTAGATTACCTTGAAGAACAATTTCATTGGAAGACTGAGTTACTATAAAATGTTATGGGGGGATCAAAGAGAAGAAAAAACTCAAGAATAACCATTGAATGAAGAACCTGTACCCCCCCTCCCTCCACCATCTTTGAGGTGAGTCATTCCCCTCAAAGAGATATATTAGATGAGTTAATTGATATTATAATAATTTTTTCAATGAAATGTGAATCAGGCAGACACTGATACCTTTCCTGTACTGATATTCTATAGGAAAAAAATGATTGTGATTTATATTTATCAACAACCACCCATCGCCTTGTTGAGAGGGCTACTGTGTTCAATATCTAAGAAGACAGTCTACACAATATACCACTTCCAATAGGTCATTTGAGAGTGGGGATTTCCATAGCTCATTAGATGAGCTCCAAGCTACATGTTCCACTTGATGACACAAATATTCATACAATTGACCAAGCTGTTGGAACATTCATAGCATGGTTTTCTGATCTTGTAAAAAAACATGTCGACAAGGAGGTATTCATTTCTAATTTAGTTTTCATGTTAAACCTTTGAAAATTAATTAAAAAGGGTTTGAACCAATGAATGTTATTACAAATGGACAAAGGGAAGGGGGTTAAACTAAAGGTTGACTCAAAACCATATAAAGGATTAACAAACTAATCAAAAATAACCTTTACCCCACCCTTTCAATATTCACATTTACTAATATTAAAGGTTCATACAGATACAAAGTTACAAAATGGTAGTAATCACATAGTTTATTTTGAATAAAAAATGTACGGAGAGGTTGCTACAGACTACATTGGTCTTGATAATGTAAATGAAATCTTCAAGTATGAATGGCTAGGAGTCTTGGTTTTTAATGTATACACGAGGTGTGTTTTCATGGTTTATTTTTCTAATAACTAATATACTATGTTAATTATGACTAAATACATTTCATATTTTTTACAAGAGTATATATTAATACCAATTTAAGGGATTACCCCATGAACATAAATTTGGACTTGTTAGTCCTCATGTCACTTCTAAAGAACAAAAAGAAATAGAATAAAAAAATGGATGAAATAGTGGAAAAACTAGCCAAATTGTTTTAAATAAAACTTATAAATGACATAATCTTATATATATCAATGATTCAGGGGTAAAAACCTATAATTTTATCATATCAAATATATTTTCATTTCTTTCCTTATTCCTTTTTGTGTTTTTAGGCAACAATAGATGCTCATTGCAGTCAATTTAGATGCTCCAAAGACTTATTTTCTTGATTCACTACATGGATACCCAAAAAACCAACTACACATGATGAAGTTTGTAAATTTTTAATACACTACATCTAATTTTTTAGAACTAAAATTCAAGTTATATATTTTATATTATTTTTTAATGAGAATTATGTTATGATAGGGCGGTGTTTAAATATCTTGAAATTCATGACATGAGGACAGCCTATGCATACAAGGAGCCTAACAAGTTCTACAAGTGGAAAAGCATCGGAGTATATATAATAATATTTCACTATCCAAACACATATCAAAACAAATTAATTATTTTTCTCAATTTTTCTACAGTGTCTGAAACAAACAAATGGAAAAAATTGTGCTTATTATGTTTGTAAATTTATGACATAGATCATATTCTATTAACAAACTATCACCCCTAAAGAGTTATTTTTGAAGATAGTTACCATTTAATTTAAAATATTTATTAATCCATTATGTATTTATATTTTTTTAGTACTACAATGACTATATAAAATACTCATATTAAAAAGATGATATATATTTTCTTAGAAATGAATAGGAAGCATACCTGATGGTAAAATGTACACAAATAACATGAAGACGTGACTTCTATAGAAGTAATTGATTTTTCATATTTATGTTTAATTTATTTATTTTTTGTATTCAACACATAAGAATTGTTTTCTTATATATGTGGATTCATTTGTTCGATTTGGGTTGGTTTGTTTGAAGATGCTCATGATCATGAGAGATTGGACTTCGAGGATGCAACTGAGAGTTCAATGAGAAGGTAAAATTGTTTTTCAATATAGTATGTTTTTCTCATAATATTATTTGTTCTCTACTTAATTAACATAATCCAAATCAAATGTTTGACTACTCATGTAGACAATATCTTCTGCACATGATGATGTTACCAATCTCGTGGAATAAAAGACTATAACAAAGGAAACCCTTTGGGAATATGTAAAGGTAATGTTACAATATACTTTCTCAATTTTACCAAAATTATATATAATGAAACATTGATTTAATTTTTATTATTCCTTAAATAGTTTTTTTATTTTATAATATATATATCCATGTTTTATTCCTTTATGAACCAAAACTTCCACAAACTTCTTCTTCCTCAAAATATTTTCACCCCTATAGTGTTGGAATTTATCACTTTCTTTCAAGTTCTCTCCACTAATTTTATAGGAAGAGAAATGATTCTACCTCTGCTCAATCATAGATATAATATTGATGTTTTGAAAGTAAAATAATTTTCTATGGAATTAATTTATTTTTTCATATTTATGTTTAATTTATTTCTTTTTAGTACGACCCACATAAGAATTGTTTTCTTATACACATGGATTCTTTTGTTCAAGTTGGGGTGGTTTGTTCGAAGCTGCTCATGATCATTTGAGACTAAAATTAAGATAATGAAAATAAGAAAATGATACATGAATGTATACAACCATCATGAATAGGTGAGTTTCTACTTCTTATTTAATTAATTTTTTCATCATTTTATCTACTATTTGTAAGTTAATTTCCTTATCATTTTTATCTAATACTTATTTAGTTTTTTACAGATCTTTTGGGAAGTCATATTTTGATTTCAACTATCTACAATAAGTGAAAAAATAGATAACATGTTACTTTTTTCCAATTTTACCATGATTTCCATTGGATTTCTTTCTCGAACTGCTACACTTTATATTGAGTCGACGTTCTTAGCTGAAAAAAAATTTTCAGCTAAAAACATTGACTCAATATGTAATGTTTACAAAAACCATTCTATTTATTACACATTAATACATGACTTGTTACATAATATTACACATAATAAAACTCAGAAGATCGATAATTATAGTGTCTTAGGGAATTAGGTACATTACATAACAATTTTAAAATAGAAAAAATAACATCTTTATTAAAAACATCCTTAACATGCTCGCACTTAAAACTACATTGGATAACCTTGTGACATACAAAAGAAAGGGGTGATATATAGATCTTATTAAGGGAATAAACACGGCATAAGATAAAAATAATAATAAATTTTTGACAATAGGAATATTAATGAGGCATAAAAGTAGTGAGAATCATAAACATGAATAATGAGGCGTGATATAGCATGATAATCATAAAGGCAACATGGAAAATGTGGCAACAACTTAAAATATTGCATTATAAACATAGTTCAAGGTTAAATGCTAAGAAATAATGATAGAAAAAGTCCCATAAAGAAATAAGCTTTACTCCCTGTCCCAAAATGACATCTCATGAGACTAAACATTACCCAATACATTGGAGTGATATATAATTTTGACCAAACCCGTCACTTTTATTTCATTCCCATGCTTAAATGTGTCACATAGATCATAAAACATGGATTCATTCATCATCATATTCTATTACATGATCAAGGAGTGTGGAATACATACATGTAATTCCCAATTCAAAGAATTATAAGTGTATAGAGGTGAATAGTATTGATAGGAAATGGGTATAGTATTCAATGCACAATTTTTTTGGCATGGAAAATCATGGTGAAATTTCAGCAGCATAACGACATCGCTTAAAAATTGATAAAATGTGTTGATAAGAGTGAAAGGGGTATCTCATAATTTGAACATAAAATGAGAAGTAATAGGTACATGGAAAGACATATCCCAACATTAATAATTGGAAATATATAGAATAAGATAATAAAGAAAGTTTAATAAAGAGGAGAATGAGTGGATGCCAATGAGCCTGTACCCAAGTGGTAGAGGCTCCTTCTTGGCATCCAAAAGTCCCAGGATCAAATCTAGGTGGGGGTTAATTTCTAGGGTATTGTAGAAGTACTATAGTAGGTATTGTGTAGTATTGTAGCAGCTGAAACTATTCATTCGATTTGGGCCTTTGGGCCACCGGTTTGGGCCTACAGGTCTCAAGGCCTCGGGCCACCAAGGGCCTTTGAGCCACTAGGGATCTTAGGGACAGAAGGCCTTTGGGAATAGAGATTTTGATCCACCAATTCCCTTAGGGACATAGGTATTTCAAGCCAAAAAGACCAAGAAGCATCCTGGGTAGACCACACAGGAGCAGGCCCATAAGAGGATTCAGAGCGAAGTAGGAACCACCAGAGTAGAGCTAACCAGATTGAAAGAATGAGAGCGTATGAAAATTGAAATCAGTACCAGGAACCATGTATATCTATATGGGGAAATTAAATCTGATCATCCATGTTAAGTGTGGAGTTAGTCACCTTCAAGATGAAGATGTCAGGGAGGGGTTGTTTCAATTGTGTTAGGTCTTGGGCCTTCAAGGCCATGTAAAGGCCTTGTGCCTTTAGGACTTCAGGTCATGTATGGACCTTAAGTATTAAGCCTACGGATCATGTAAGGGCTCCCCCTCAACCCTTAAAAGTGGGATTATTCAAAAATCAATAAAAATATAAGGCCTTCAGGCTTAAAAAAGGAGAATGAGAGTATCTCTTACAAAATTTCGACATGGTAACAGGTGCACATAAAGGTTCATGGGAGGGATTAATGAGAGTGAAAGAGGTATCTAATAATATAGAAATAAAATGGGAAGTAAGGGTGATATATAAGAACATATCCCAACATGAGAAAATTGAAATTGAGAGGCGTAACATAAAAGAGGTGCTTGAATTGAAATTTAAAGAGAGAAATCTCTTACTTGAGTGTGTGAATCCATATGCTTGAGAGGAGATTCTTGAGAGATTGGGGTGCCTTGGGAGGACTCTAGAGATGGGAGGGAAGAGTAAGGATGTGATCCAAGGATTTTGAGTGAAGATAAATGGGATCTTGGGTGGGTTTATATAGGAAATGAGGAGGGAATTCTTTATCAATTCTCAAACTTTGGTTTTGGAATATATAATAAAATAACCAAAAACACAAACCTTCTCATGGTTTCGGCCCATGGGTTCTTCCAATAGGAGTGTTTTTAATTATTTTATAATGAAAAGGGATGAAATTAATAAAATAATACCCTTTATTATGTGTAAGAGAGTCATACTCTTAAAAATATGATTTTAAAACCTTAAAATATATTAATGGTTTTGGAAGACTCACAAGGGCTTTATAAAATTAATAAAATAAACATAAAATAACATTATTTTAAAGGTAAAACATATATTTGGTCATGGATAGCCTTTATAGTATTTATTACATCACTTTTGGGTCATTATAATGTCATCATACATACCGTATATTTATATAGTATTTAATTTTTACCTGAAATTTTGATCATCTCAAAAAATTATGAAAAATTAATCATTGGATATTTTTGACATTCTGATTTCAAAAATAATATTCATTTTATCAAAATAATTTTCTAAATATGTGAATTTTCAATTTTAAAATAATAATCGACATATATTGAGAAGTGTTGGGTTTTCGACAATAACAGTTTTCAAACCCTTATAAAAATTACATTTGATTTCCTAAAAATTATATGAACATTTATATTTAATAAAAAACATTTAATAATAATATTTTATTAAAAATATTATTTATTTCAAAAATTCAGTAATTCATTAAAATAAATTCCTTAATTGAATTTGAATATTACCCAAAAATACTATTTGGGTTTCATTATATCAAAATAAAATTCATTTATAATGTATCAATAATTGGATGAAAATATATTCATTATTTTATACAAAATAATGTACATAATCATATTACTAAGGTCTTGATACATATCCCTTTAATACACCAGCAAACACCCTAAGGGTAAGGTGCCTGATGGTGAGACTTTCATGGGGTGGTTCGGCATACATGGTTTGAGACGTGATCTTGATAAGCTTGAACTTCTCCCATCAATGGTTTCACTCATGCTTAAGTTGTTGGATCTTAGATTGGGATTAGTTGAGGGAAAATATTAGTGATGTTATCTCCCTTATAAGTTCTGATAAATGAGCTTCATAGGGTATGATCCTACTGGTTGTGGTCATCACTTCCTTTATGTCAATTGGATTTGTTAAAACCCTGTATTTATACTAATCATGTGATCATTGTTCAATGACTATATTATCAAAAGTAATGATACTTAACGGTCTTTTAAATCCAATCGGATATAATAAAACAAAAGAAGTGCATGTGTTTTCTATAACCATATTACATAATAATACATTTAATTAAATCATAAGGAGAATTTTATTTATAATAGTTTAGGTTGTTACAATCTTCCCCCTTTAGAAATTTCACCCTAAAATTTTCCTTTTCCCACACTAAAATGGATGGGGGTAATTTTGTTTCATCACCTCCTCCAGTCCTCACATCACTTCTTTAAACTTTTGGTTTCTCCATAGCACTTTGACAAAGTGCATTGTCTTATTTCATAGAAATTTGTCTCTATGGTATAATATTTTCACAAGTTGCTCCTTACATGAGAAATCATTCTCTGATGATACCACCTCTGGATTGAGTACATGTGAGGGTTCTAGTATGTACTTCCTCGAGATGGATACATGGAATACATCATGTACTAGATATAGGTTGGGTGGGAGTGCTATTCAATAGGTCACCGCTCTAATGCGATCAAGGATCTAAAAGGGACCAATGTATCTTGGACTAAGCTTTCCCTTCTTCCCAAATCTCATGAATTTATTAAACATAGATATGAGATGGAATACCATGTCTCTAACATCAAACTCTAGGTCTCATCAATGATTATAATTGTATCTCTTTTATCGACTCTGAGCAACCTTGATGTGTTTCTGAATAGTCTTAACATTTTCCACTATTTCATCAACCATTTTAGTATCTAGAAGTTTTCATTACATGAATTCATCCCAATATATAGGTGTTCTACACCTATTCCCATAAATGGATTCATAGGGTGCTATTTGGATTCTTGAGTGGAAATTGTTATTGTATGAGAACTCAAACAGAGGAAGATATTAATCCCATCCTCCTTAGAAGTCAATTGAGCATGCTCTCAACATATCATCGAGTGTATGGATATTCCGCTCAGATTGGATTTTATTTTGAGGGTGATAAGTCATGATGAAGTTCAACTCAGTATTTAGAGCATGCTGGAGAATCTTCTAAAACTTAGAGGTAAATCGGGGGTCTTGATCAGATACAATTGATAGTGGTTTTACATGAATCCTTTCCACTTATTTAATGTATATACTTAAAAGTTGATCGAGTGATAAATCCCCTTGAATTGAAATGAAGTGTGTGGTATTTGTAAGACAATCCACTACAACCCATATAGTATTATTTCTCTATGATGTCTTCGAAATACCGGCGACAAAGTTCATGGTGATGTTTTCCCATTTTCATATAGGTATGGGTAATAGTTGTATCATCCCCTTGGATTTTTTCCTTTCTGCTTTCACTTTCTGAAATACTAGACATCTTGATGTATATTTCGTGATCTCCTTCGTCATATTGTATCACTAATAGTTCTCTCAAAGATCTCAATACATCTTTGTGTTTCCTGGGTGGATGGAGAAGGTTAAGATATGTGCATCATCAAACAGCGCCTTCTTTAACTCAGGATTTTATAGTACACATATTCTTGACCCAAATCTCACAACTCCTTCATTAACATTAAACTCTAAGGACTTCCCTTTTCTTATAGTTTCTCCTTTCTTCTAAATTCCCACGTTATCTCTTTGAGCATCCTTTAACCTCTCTAGAAGAGAAGGTTGTGAAAGTGCCCAGTCGGAGTATTGTATAACTGAGAGGGGGAGGGGTGAATCAGTGATACTCTTTTTCTTTTATATTTCTATTCAATTTAAACAACCTTCACCTCCTGTTAAAGATTTTAATTCCCTGATGAGAAATAAATTAACACACATCCAAAGGAACACAAAGATTTAAAAGGTTCACTATTGAATAAGAATATCTACGTCCTTAGTATGGTTTGAAAATGATCCAATACCATACCATCAACTAGAAATCAATCCTTGGATTACAAGGAGTATGATGTACCCTTACACTTGTGTAGCACTATGAAACAATAAAACTAGTGCATGTGCACCCTCACAACAAAATGGGGTAATACATTTGTTTTGTGACATCTCATGTTACTTGTTCTTATTTTCAATTCAAAAAATGTATTAAATTGTAAAACAATTCTTATTTTAATTACCTAGAAGAAAGGTAAGAACCTCTTGGACTATGTAAAACAATCAATCCGATTACCCTGAGTTTGATGCTCCAAGTCTGATTCTTTTCAGTTCGATATTTCAATTGAATACAATAGAATAAAATCGGCACCATTCTAATACATGAATACACTAGTCAAGAAAAATAGAATCGTCACCACTTCAAAATAGGTATGTAATAGTCAATACAAATAGAATCGGCACCACTTCAAAAAATGTATGTAATAGTCAAGACAAATAGAATCGACACCACTTTAAAACTCCTTCTTATCTCTCTAAAATAAGGAGCTTCTCTCTCTTCTGCTGTGAATAGTACTCATCGTGAAAAAGTACAAAGTACCTTCTCCTTTTATAGGTGACAATTGGTGGTAATCCAAAAGTTTTTCCCGCTCAATCAAATTTTCCCAAATTTGAATTTCCCCTTGAAATTATGGGATACATTTTGACTGCATCACAGTTTCTCGAAGCTTCTCGAATCTTCTCAAAACTTCATCTAAATAATTTTCTGTTTCATTTATATCACCATACCCATTTCTAATTCTAGAAAACCAAAACAATTTTTCTATTAGAAAAACAGAAAATGTGGGTACTATTGTTGAGTACGATTGTTTATGGGTATGATGGTCTTTAATCATCACCATCTTTTTTTCTTTCACTTTCACCGGGGAGTTCGATGTTAAACAAAGTCATTACCCTGTCGGCATGACATGCATCATCTCTTCACTTTCGCTTTCCATCGGCACAACTCTTTCCTCTTTTCCATCAGCACAACTATTTCTATTGGCACGACTATTTCCATTGGCACGACTATTCCCACCAGCATGACTATTCCCATCTGCATGACTATTCCCGTCTTCATGACAATTCCCATCGACATGACTATTCCCATCGGCACGACTATTCCCATTTGTAAGACTATTACCATCGACAGACTATTCCCATCAGCATGACTATTCCCATCAGCATAACTATTCCATCAACACGAATCTTTCCTCTTTTCTATCGGAACAACTCTTTCATCTTCCATCGGCACGACTATTCCATCGGCACGATTATTCCATTGGCATGACTATTCTATCGGCACGACTTTGAGTTAGATGAAAAACAAATTCATTACCATGTCGGCAAGACAGACATCATCTCTTCTTTCATCATCATGACTATTCCATCAGCATGACTATTCCATTGGCACAACTATTCCATCAGCACGACTCTGAGTCCGATGAAAAACAAAGTCATTACCATGTCGGCATGACATGAACCATCTCTTCTTTCATCGGCATGACTATTTCATCAGCACTACTATTCAATCATCACAACTATTCCATTGGAATGAATCTGAGTCTGATGAAAAACAAAGTCATTACCATGTCAGCATGACATGCATCATGTCTTCTTTTATTGTCATGAAAATTCTATCAGCACGACTATTCCCATCATCAATACCATTCACGGATTTTACTTACACCTTTATTCTATTAAGCTTGTATCATAAGTTCTACCACTTTACTTATGATTTATGAGAATTACAAAACAGCAAACCATCATCACATTTGTAAATCAAAACAGAAACTCAAAATAGAAACTCAAAACAGAAACTCAAAACAATTGTTTCCAAAACAAAGTGAAGTGATTTCAAAACAATTCTTGACAACAAAAGACAACACTTGAAAACCTTCAACACCTTCTTCATCAGCTTGGTGCTAAAAGTCTCCCCCTTTGGATTTTGTTTTCAACCAAGTTTCATAAATCACTGAACTTTGTAACCTCAAGCAATGCATTACATATCAACAATTCTAAGCCTTTGTGAGCTAACTCATTGTATGAAAAAAGAACCATTAATAGAAAAACCATGCTATCTGAAGGTAGTGATCATGGAAACCTCTTCCTTTTCTCTTTCTTTTCTTCATTCTCCTTGGTATAAAATTCAATTTATTTTCTAACAACCACTCCAATAAACAGTTAGAATAGTTCAATCACAAAACAATGTTGAATTCACAACTTACCCACAACTCTCTCTTTTGTGCAATTGATTTAGGAAAAAAACAATCCTACCCCTTGATAAAACAATCCAAAGGTAAGATGAGAGAGGGAAAAAATACACATAACTCAACCTTGAAGAGAAAGAGGTTGGAAGCCCATTTTCAACCTCATTTTTGAAAATGATTCCTTTAATAAAGGTTTTGTGAAAATATCAGCAACCTTTTCCGATACTGGAACATACTCCAGCTTCAATTCAATGTTATCCACATGATCTTTGATGAAATGATATTTGATATCAATATGTTTCAAACGAGAATGTTACACAGGATATTTGGTGAGATTGATTGTATTTTGATTGTCACAACCCAGTAGAAAGGGTAACTCCACTTCAACAAGTAAATATTCCAATTGTGTTTTCATCCACATAAGTTGAGTAGTGGCTTGAGTATCAGCAACATACTCAGATTTAGCTGTACTAAGAGTTACTGAATTTTGTTTCTTTGAATTCTAACTAACACAATTCTTTCCCATAAAGAATACACCACCAGATGGGGATCTTCTATTATCAACATTTCTTGCTCAATCTGCATCAGAATACCCAATCAATTAGATACAATTTGAGATATTATATTTGATTCAAAAGTTTGTTGTGCCTTTGATGTATCTGAGAATTCTTTTTCCAGTAAGTAAATTTGATTCTTTTGGAGCACTTTGAAATATTGCACATAAGGTAACAACATACACAATGTCAGGTTTTGAGGCAGTAAAATATAATAGACTTCCAATAATCTTCTGATACTCTTTTTGATTAACTTCTTTTCCTTCTCCATTTCTACTCATCTTTGTTCCCACTAAAATGGGTGTGGAAACAGGTTTTGAATTTTCCATGTCAAACCTCCTGAGAAGTTCTTTTGCATACTTTTCTTGGGATAGAAAAATGTATTCTTTCTTTTACTAGATTTGTAACCCAAGAAATTATTTAATTTCTCCTAGCATAGACATTTCAAAAACATTCTTCATTTCTTCAGAAAATCTTTCACAAATTCCTTCATCATTTCCAGCAAAGATAATGTCATCAAAATAAACAATTACAATGAGGGAATACTTTTGACTTTCTCTGATGTAAATATTATTATCCACTCTTCCTTTGTTAAAATCTATCTTTCTTAAACATGTATCCAGTTTGGAATACCATGCCCTAAGAGCTTGTTTTAGTCCATACAATGCCTTTTTCAATCTGCACACATAACCTTTATCTTTTCCAATAACAAATCCACAAGGTTGTTCAATATAAACCTCTTCTTCAAGATCACCATTTAGGAATGCATATTTAACATCCATTTGAATGGTCTTGTAGCCTCATTGTGCAGAAATAGCAAGAAAGATTCTGATTGTTTCAAGTCTTTCCACAGGAGAAAAGGTTTCATCAAAATCAATACCCTTAATCTATGAGTACCCTTTGCACACCAATCTTTCTTTGTTTCTTATAACCTCACCTTATTCATTCAACTTGTTCCATAAAAACCATTTTGTTCCAATGATATTTTTGTTTTCAGGCTTGGGTACGAGTTCTCATGTATTATTTTTTTCAATCTGATCCAATTCTTCATTCATGGCTTGAACCCATTCCGGATTCTCAAAAGCTTCTTTCACATCAATCAGTTACAATTTTGAATACAAAGAAGTATGTGAAATGGAATTGGTTGTTCTTCTTGTTTGAAACTTATGTTGTTGATCACCAATTATATTCTGTACATCCACATATTTCCTCAGCCTTGGATAAAATTTTTGATTGTCTTCATCACTTGAAATAGCTTAGTCTAATTATTCTTCTTGAGAAGGAATACACTTGTTTGTATCCTTATCAGAATTGTTTTCTTCAACTTGGTCAACTGCATTGTTTACCTGAACATGTTTCTCTTTCTCAGATACTTCAATCACTTTCACATCAATTGAATCAACAATTATTATTTTTTCTTTGTTGTATCATCTGTATCCTCTTCTTTTTGGAGAGTAGCCGAGAAAGATTCCATCCTCACCTTTTTTCTCAAACTTACCATAGTTTCCGCCTTTATTCTTTATAATAAAAGGACTCCCAAAAACTCTAAAGTGATTCAAACTTGGAGTTTTTCCATAAAAAAATCATAGTGAGTCATACCTGATTGAGGCCTATAGAAACAATGAATCTAAATATAAACAACAGTACTCATGGCTTGCCTCCAAAAGTAATGAGAATGGCCATGATTAAGTAACATGGTTCTTTCCATTTCCACCAGGCTTCTATTCTTTCTTTCAGCAACCCCATTTTGTTAGGGAGTGTATGGAGAGCTATACTCATGCCTAATTCCATGCTTCTCAAGATAGTCTTCAAACTCTTCACTTTTGTATTCACCACCATTATCAGTTCTCAATTTCTTCATAGAATACTCACATTCTTTCTCAGCTTTTCTTTTGAAACTTGTATACATTTTCAACATGCATGACTTGTGTTTCATGAACATAAGACAAGTAATGCGAGTAAAATCATCTATGAAAGTAATGAAGTAATTATCTCCATGTTTTGATTGTTTTCTTATTGGCCCACATATATCAGAAAGGATCATCTCTTGGGGTTGTTTTGAACAAATATCAACTTTCTTATGCATAACATTTGTAATTTCTCTTTTTTGTAAGATAGTGCAACACTAATCTCTTATTCTTGGTAAATCAGGAATGTATCGAACATTGTCTATTTTAGATAACTTTCTCATGTTTCTCTGACACATATGTCCAATCCTTTTATACCATAACTGATTCTCTTCCACCATACTCATGTAACAAGAGTTTTGTGAATCACCAACCTGAAACAAATTTCCTTTCATAGGTTGGCCTCTTGTAACAATATTTCCATCCTATTCACTTTTTACAAAAAATCCATATTTATTAAAGATAACCTTGTTACCCTCATCACACAATTGTGAAACACTTAGAAGGTTGGGTTTCAGCCCATCAACATACAATGTTTTCTTAGATTTCATCTTTTCTTTTCCAATAATGGTTGAACCAACACCTTTGATTTTCAATGATTCATCATTGCCAAATGTCATTGTGCCTTATTTATAATCTTTCACATGCATCAATAATTTCAAGTCTCCCATCATGTGAGAAGAACACCCACTATCAAGTATCCAGGGTCGTTCTCCTTTCATGTCTTTTAATGCAGTTTCAAGAACAAGTGCCTTTTCTCCATTCTTTTCATTCTTCACCTTCGGTTTTTGAGAATTGAGAATCTTTTGCGGAGCCAGTAATAAAACAAGACATCATTTTGCGAGTTGTCCAGGTTGTTCACATCTTTCACAAATAGTTTCCAAGGGTTGGAACCTATTTTTAATCTTCACTTCATTCTTTTCAGATTTCTTCAAGACAACCTTCTCATTTTTCTTTCTTTGAGGAGATTTACTCCCCCACAATCTCTTCCTTTCATAACCTATGGGATAATAGCAATGTTGTTGATTGAACCAACACATACTTTCTATATGACCGAACCCCCCACAATACCAGCAATACCCATAGAAAGAGTATTTTCCTCTGAAACCTCCATACTGATTAGAATTGTGAAAAAATTTCTCAACCATCTTCTTTTCACTTTCAATTTGATTCTTCTTCTTATTTTCAACCTTGATTGGAACATAAGTAGTTGAAACTTTTTTTTATCTAGGATGTTTTGTAACTTCTAAATTCTTTACTTTGACCGCATACATAACTTTCCCAAAATTCTTCTTTTCAGACACAATTCTATTCGTCTTCTCACCCTTTGAATATATCTTTTGTTGAACCTTATAAAGTTTCTCATTAAAAGAACATTCACCAACTTTAGTGATAGAGTTTTGAAAACATAGACTTTTCTTTTAAGCTTTATAGATCTTATGTTAGACAAGTTCCAACTCTTCTTTTTTTCTTCATATTTAATTCTAAATGCACATTATGATTCTTTTCAACTTAAAAGACTTCTTCAAATCATCAATCTCTTTAACCAGCTTTTCTTTCTCACCAAAAAAACATTCTTGGTTTCTTGATCATTCATCTTCCAACTTTTTGTTTTTCTTTTCAAGTCTTCTGATCTTTCTCAGATATTCTTTCAACTCTTCTTTCAAATGCATTTCAAGTTGAGTTTCTTCTTCTTCAGAACTACTTCTTCCAAATTATTTATCATTCACTGTTGCAATGAAAGTATTTTCATTACCACACTCAATGGATTTTTTAGATTCATCGTCACTATGTTCTTCTTCATCATCTTTGGACAAGAAACTTCTTCTTTTTTATTTGAAGAATTTCTTTTCTCTTACTTTGTCTCCCTTTTTCTTCCACGGTCTTCTTATCTTTATTTATTCAATATCAATATCCTCTTCTTTACTTCTTCAAGGAAAATTATCTACAAAGTGACCAACACCCCCACATTCAAAAAATTTAAATGGAAGCTTCCCTTCGTATTTCCTTGTACCTCTTTTCACATTGTTAGAAAACAAGGATAGAGTTTCATTGATATTTTTACATACCTAATTTTTAGAGTCATAATCACCAACTTCATCTTCAATAACAATATTCTTGGATTTTTCTTTCTTCATAGCCTTGAAAGACATTTCTCTATCAACCTTTGTTTTTATCTTTATAGCATTCTCTCTTCTCATTTCATATGTGATAAGAGTTCTATATAAATCATCAAGAGATAATGTTTCGGTATCTCTGTATTCCAATGAAGAAACTTTTGAATCAAATTTTTCAGGTAGGATTCTCAAGATATTTTCAACAACTATAGAGTCTTTCAGCTTTTCACCAAGACATCTGATAGTACTCACAATGTTATTCACCCTGGTAAATAATTCCCTGACAGATTCATTCTCACTCATCTTCAAATATTCATACTTCAATCTCCATATTTTTAACTTTTCCTTCTTCACTTTTGTATTGCCTTCATATATGTTTTTCAATTTATACCATATACATTTAGATATGGAAACACCTTTCACTCTCAAGAATTCACTTTCAGAAAGTGATGATAATATAGCATTCTTGGCCCTTCCATCATTCTCAAGAAACTTCTTGTCAACAGTTGTAAGTGGAGCACTATCATCAATGGGAAGAAACCCAACTGTTGCAGCTTCAAGAACATCATAACTGATAGACATAAGATATGGAAACATTCGATCTTTCCAGATATGATAGTTCTTTCCATCAAAAAATGGAATACCTTTATTGTTCACACAATTCATGTTCTTCATCAGCAAAGAATAACGAAGGGAATCTACCTCTAATACCAGTTGAAAGTGCCCAGTCAGAGTATTGTATCACTAGGAGGGGGAGGGGGTGAATCAGTGATATTGTTTTTCTGTTATATTTCTATTCAATTGAAACAACCTTCACCTCCTGTTAAATATTTTAATTCTCTGCTGAGAAACAAATCAACACACATCCAAAGGAACATAAATATTTACAAGGTTCATTATTCAATAAGAATAGTTGTGTCCTTGGTATGGTTTGGAAATGATCCAATACCATACAATCCACTAGAAATCAATCCTTGGATTACAACGAGTAGGATCTAGCCTTACACTCGTGTAGCACTATGAAACAATACAACTAGTGCATGTGCACCCTCCTAGCATAATAGGGTAATACATTTGTTTTGTAACATCTCATGTTACATGTTCTTATTTTCAATTCACCAAATGTATTAAATTGTAAAACAATTCTTATTTTAATTACCTAGAAGAAAGGTAAGAACCTCTTGGACTATGTAAAACAATTAGTCCGATTACCCTGAGTCTGATGCTCCAAGTCCGATTCTTTTCAGTTCGATCTTTAAATTGAATACAATAGAATAAAATTGACACCACTCTAATACGTGCATACAATAGTCAAGACAAATAGAATTGGCACCACTTAAAAATAGGTATGTAATAGTCAATAGAAATAGAATCGGCACCACTTCAAAACATGTATGCAATAGGCAAGACAAATAGAATCGACACCACTTCAAAACCTCTTCTTCTCTCTCTAAAACCCGGAGCTTCTCTCTCTTCTACTGTGAACAGTACTCATCATGAGAAAGTACAAAGTACCTCCTCCTTTTATAGGTGAAAATTGGCATGAATCCAAAAGTTTTTTCCACTCACTCAAATTTTCCCAAATTTTAATTTCCCCCCTAAAAGTATGGGATACATTATGACTTCGTCACAGTTTCTCAAAGATTCTCAAATCTTCTCAAAACTTCATCTCAATCTTTATCTCTTTCATTTGTATTTCCATACCCATTTCTTATTCCAGAAAACCAAAACAATTTTTCTTTTAGAAAAATAAGAAATGTGGGTACTATTGTTGAGTACGATTGTTTATGGGTATGATGGTCTTTAATCAGCACCATATTTTTTCTTTCACTTTCACATGTGAGTCTGATGTATAACAAATTCATTACCCTATCGGCATGACAAGCATCATCTCTTCACTTTCTCTTCCCATTGGCACAACTCTTTCCTCTTTTCCATCGGCACAACTATTTCCATCAGCACGACTATTCCCATCGGCACGACTATTCCCATCGGCACAACTATTCCCATCTGCACGACTATTCCCATCAACATGACTATTCCCATCGGCATGACTATTCCCATCTGCATGACTATTTCCCTCAGCATGAATATTCCCATCAGCACAACTATTCCCATCAGCATGATTATTCCAACAGCGCGACTCTTTCCTCTTTTCCATCGGCACGAATCTTTCATCTTCCATCAGCACAACTATTCCATCAGCACGACTATTCAATCGGCATGACTCTAAGTCCAATGAAAAACAAATTCATTACCATGTTGGCATGATAGGAATCATATCTTCTCTCATCATCATGACTATTCTATTGACATAACTATTGAATCAGCACAACTATTCCATCGGCACAACTATTCCATCGACACGACTCTGAGTCTGATGAAAAACAAAGTCATCGCCATGTTGGAATGACATTCACTATCTCTTCTTTCATCGGCATGACTATTCCATTGGAAAAACTATTCCATCCACACAACTATTCCATTGGTACAACTCTGAGTCTGATGCAAAAAAATTCATTACCATGTCGGCATGACATGCATCTTGTCTTCTTTCATCGGCATGACTATTCCATCGGCACGACTATTCCCATAGTCATCACCATTCACAGTTTTTCTATAGTCACCACCATTAACAACTTTTACTTACACCTTTATTCCATCAAGCTTTCATCATAAGTTCTACCTTTTTACTTATGATTTATGAGAATTCCAAAACATCAAAGCATCGTCACATTTGTAACTCAAAACAGAAACTCAAAATAGAAACTCAAAACAAAAACTCAAAACAATTGTTTTCAAAACAAAGTGAAGTGATTTCAAAACAATTCTCTACAACAAAAGACAACACTTGAAAACCTTCAACACATTCTTCATGATCTTGGTCCTAACAGGTTGAGAAATCATTTCTGAAAGGATTGATGAATTTACTTCCTTTAGGATTCTCATGTCCATACTTTTAAAATCTATGAATATTGGATCCTTATCAATTATCATAAATTACAAAATTTCTAAATCCTTTCTACTTAGAGCATCTTCCACTTTATTCTCATTCCTAGGATGGAAGTGAATTGAGCTATCATAGTCCTTGATTAGATCTAACCATCTTCATTGGTGCATATTCTGCTCTTTCTGTGTGAATATACACTTGAGGATTTTGTGATCCGTATATATTTCACACTTCGCCCCAAAGAGATAATGTCGTCATATTTTCAAAGAAAAGGTCACTGGACCCAACCTCAGATCATGTGTTGGGTAGTTTTGTTTGTGAACTTTCAAATGCCTTGAATCATAGTCTATGAATTTTTCATTTTTCATTAACACACAACCTAATCCTTTCTTTGAAGCATCGCTGAATACCATGAAAATTTCTCCACTTGTGGGTAGTGTGATCACATGTGTAGTGATAAGACTCCTTTTCATCTCCTTGAATCTCTCTTCACACTCATCATTACAAGAAAACTTGACTCCCTTCCGAGTTAGCTTGGTTAGAGGGTTTGACAATCGCAATAAATTTCTCACAAATCGACGATAATACCCAACTAATCCAAGGAAACTACGGATATCTGTCACAGATTTTGACCTTGTATATCCTTTAATTACTTCTATATTTTAAGGGTCCATAGATATCCCATTTCTTGTGATGATATTTCCCTATAATGAGACTTTCTTTAACTATAATTCACATTTTATGTACTTGGCATAAATCTTCTCCTTTCGTAAGGTCTTTAGTATAGTGCTCAGATGATCCTCATGCTCCTCCTTACTTTTGGAGTATATTATAATATCATATATAAAGGCTAACAAAAATTTGTCGATATTATCTATAAATACTCTATTCATCAAGTCCATGAATATCGATGGAGAATTAGTGAGTCTAAATGACATTACTATGAACTCATAGTGCTTGTACCATGTATGAAAAGCAATCTTGGGGATATCCTCCTTCTTCACCCTAATTTGGTAATACCCCAACTACATATCCACCTTAGAGAAGTATTTTGGTCCACGTAGCTGATTGAACAAGTAATCAATCCATGGAAGAGGAAACTTTTTCTTTATCATGATCTTGTTTAACTCACAATAATCAATGAAA
The DNA here is from genome assembly GCA_963277665.1 of Viscum album. Lineage (NCBI taxonomy): Eukaryota > Viridiplantae > Streptophyta > Magnoliopsida > Santalales > Viscaceae > Viscum > Viscum album. Next base: position 30,664,575 of record OY728142.1, on the reverse strand, counting down.
AGGCACATTGAACCATCCTTCTTCTTGACGAATATGACTTGTGCACCCCATGGTGAAGCACTTCGGTGTATGAAACTTTTATCTAGATTCTCCTATAGTTGTTTATTCATCTCTTAAAGTTACACAAAAACCATTCTATATGGAGTCTTGGATAATGGTAACTCCCCATGTATAATCTTGATTGAAAATTCAACCTCTCAGCTAAGAGGAAGACCGAACAATTCCTTGGGAAACACATCAATGTATTCCCTCGCATTGGGAATGTATTCAAGGATGGTTCTTTCATTAGACTCAATAACTTGAGCTATATATTCTTGATCATATGGAAATAAAATCCATGCTTGAGATGATGGTTCTAAATAATATTCATCCTCCTACTTACACTTTTGAAAAATCAGGGGACGATTCACAATACAGATAGTGATTTCCTTCTTTCGGAAATTTATATTGGATCTATATAGGGAAAGTCAATCCATACCCATAATTGCATAAAATTCCACAAAAATAAGTATGAAAAGGTTCACTGGGAAGTTCAACCCCAAATTTTGATAGGGGAGGAGCTATATACTTGGTATGCAACAATTTCCCCATTTTTTGTTTTCATCGACAGCTCTACCTCTATGATTTTTGGTAGTGTTTGAATAGTTTTACTAAACTTTTGTGATATAAAGGAATGTGTAAAACCATAATAAAAAACTATATTCACCATTCTTGAATGAATAACTAGAATACCTATCACCACTTCATTGTCAGGATCCACCTCGGTGGTTGTGATAGCAAAAGCTCACCCTTGTTGCCTTGGAGGTTGTTGGTTGTCTCTGAAAACCCTTGGATTAGTGTATTGGTTTGCAAAGTGCTTTGGTTCCTTACAGTTGAAGTAATGAACAATGCACTAATAGTTGACCATAGCATTCCTCTCCTCCAATGCAATTGTGGGTTTCTCCTATCGGTAATCACTAACTAGGTGTCCTTCCTTCCCACACCTAAAAAATTTACTCATCCCCCTTAGAAAATTTCTGAGGTGCTTTTTCTGCACCTTTGATAAGTGAGATGTTAAAATTTCTTATCCCTCTTAGATTTCTCCATCAGACCACCAGAATTGAACTCCACTTTCCACTTCTTATCCCCATGATGCCCTTGAGATTCTTTGATCTCCATTTCAACTTTGAGGGAACATTATAAAATTTCATCATAGCCATCAAAGTCTCAGATCACTCAGGATTTTTGTAGACTAGGTTTTATCCCACCAAAGAAGTGGTCAAACTTGTATTAAGGGGTAACGACAAAGCTGGAGGTGTATCGTTCAAGTCTTGTGAATTTTTCCTCGTATGCCCTGATAGATTTGTCATCTTTTTTCTTGAGGGAAAGGAAATACCTTTCTATTTTAATTCAGAGAGTGCGAGGAAAATATTTATCAAAAAATATTTTTTGGAATTCCTTCCACCCCATCGCTTCAATCTATTCCTCAGGATTCTTATTCTTGATCAATGTCCAGCACTAATTAGATTCTCCCTACATATGATAAAAGGCTAGTAGAACCTTCTCTTGCTAAGAATATTGAAGGATGAAGAAGATATTCTTAATGGAGTTAATCCATTATTCCACGATTAAGGGATTAGATAATCCATTGAAAGTTGGAGGCCTTTGTTTCATAAAGGTCTCAATCACAGCTTGTTCTCTTTTAGGGGGATTTGGAAGCTCCTTCTAATCTAGGATTCTATTCAGAACATGATTCAAGTGAGAGAGTATCATCATAAAGTTTGTGATTCCTACTCCCATCAGGTTGGGAATCTCATTAGTACAGTCATCACATTTCCCTTTGCATTGGTTTTTTTACATATTCCTCCTATTTTCGTCCATTGGATAGAATAAAAGGAAAATTAGGGATGTGTATTTTTAAACTATTAAACACATAAAGGGATAATCCAATGAAATTAAAGGGATAACTTATAATTTACATTTATTTCTTAACTTATGAATTTCTAGGCTTTAATCTATGTTATCCATGATCTATTTCCTAACATATATTCTTATGGGAATTTTTTCATTCCCTTAATAATGATTCACAATGATCTTATGAATTTAACAAAGAATATCTCCTGGGTGTGTCAAAACAGGTGTGCAGCAAGACCTGTTATCGTGCACCAATTCCCAGTCAAGTCTAGCTCAACACAGTGTTTTCAGTTTTTACCCCTATGTACATATGTTCCAGAGTCACATCCACTTGTAGCATCCATACAGTAATGCATTTTCTTGATAAACCATTTACTATATACTTACCAAAAATTAGGGATGTTTTCTTATACTTAATATTATACCTAAGTATTTCTCTAGAGTTTTATAATCCTAATCCAAAAAATAACTAAACTTTTTCTTTAAAACCAACTATAAAAACCATTCTCTTTATTACACATTAATACATGGTTTATTACATAAGATTACTGTTGGTCAGAGTGGTTTACTCAAGAGGGGGGTGAATTGAGTTCCAATTAAAATTTCTGTTAAAAATATTTCTTTTAAAATCGCCCAATTATAATACTAAGTTAAACTGTAGTGAATTTGTATTACAGTAAAGGGTCAGTTAGATTATCAAGAGATTGATTAGTTCTCAGTTAATTCAATCTAAAGATTAATTAACTTTTGAACCTAACCCAATGCTTTACAGTACATACAAACACTTGCTAAATAAACTATCAAAGTGACTTTAAAATATATTTGTATTTCAAAGTAAATAGAAGCGAAACATAAAATATATAGTATACTTTAGACTTATTCTAAGATGCACAGTAAGTATAAAACAAGTGGTTCATTCTCAAGCCGAGACCTAATCCACTCCACTTGGTGATCACCTGCCACCAAGCAGTTTATATAAATAAACTCTGATCCACACCCTGGATCGGGGTAACAACAGTACATAGACTGTCCAGGCCATGCATGGACCTCTTCCATAGTTTTCATGGGTAAAAAAAATAATATCCAGGCCACGCAAGGACCTCTTCTACAATTATCGTGGGTAAACAAGAGTAAAGAGTTTGGTGTAAGGATTTTGAAATACTTCAGTTCATCTCAGGAGTCAGAGTGTATGTAAAATATAAAGAGTACACACAATGCTCGAAAGTAAATAAAAGAATCACTAAGAGAGAGTATATGTGATTTTATAATGCTCTAGTGATTAGTAGTGTAGCTCTGGACTCCTTCGATTCAGCAGAAATGCTTCTGAGTCCTTTTCTGGTTTTTCTGTTGAAAAACAGAGTGTCGTGGTTCAGCTTGTGTTCTTCACGAGTAAAGATTTTATCTTGATCCCAGTGCACTTCGTGTGTTCTTCACTAGAGTTGGATTGTATTCATGAGACAATTATTTCTTTTAAGATCTTGAAATCTCTTCTTCGTGGTCGTGCCCAAGATTGGTGTTCTATTCAGTACAGTGCACTCCGTGTCTTGCGTTGTTGTATTCTGTATATGTGTCTTGCTCTCGGGCACTCTTCTCTTTATCTTTGAATGAATGAGTGTTAGCTGACAGGTTCCATGTATTTCATGCCTCGTACCTCGTACTGTGTCTACAAATAAACATTAAATATGTAAGTGCATTAAAGATGTCAAATATGACCGTTAAAAAGTTAAATAGAAAAACGACAAAATATTTTAAGAAACGGTGTCACAGTAGTTATGAAAATGGTGTCTTCTTCATGGTATCTCCTTCACGATGTCTCACTCATGGTATCTCCTTCACGGTGTCTCCTTCACGGTATCTCCTTCACGGTGTCTCCTTCACGGTGTCTCGCTCACGGTGTCTGAGTTACGGTTTCTGACTTACGATTTCTGGCTTCCAGTGCCTTGCTCATAGTTTCTGGATTCATGGTGCCTTGATGACTGTGTCTTGCTAACTGTGTCTGGAACTTAGGCAAATAGAGTGTCTGGCTTACGGTGTTTGTTCTTAGTGTCTTGCTTCACGATGTCAGGATTACTGTGTCACGACGTCTTGTGGTCACAGTGTCTGTGTCTTGCTCACAGTGTCTGACTTACTGTGTCAAGCTTCATGGTGTCTTGTACTTAGGAAAATAATTGGATTCCGACTTAAACAGTAATATGCATAAAATTAATTGAGATTAACCATTATTAAGTATGAGATAACTTGAAACATAAATACACATGATTGATAAGATTTGTGATATTTGTGATCATTAATAAGATTTATAATTATTATTGAGATTTTTAAACATTAATGAGATTTGTAAACATTAATGAGATCTGTAAACATTAATGAGATTTGTGATCATTAAAACATGATTAATACATGAGGAGTCCAACAATCCCCCCCTTTTTGATGATCAAAAATCAAGTACAGGTAAAGGGTAAATTAAATGAAACTACAGAGAAAAAATAACATATGTTAACATAGATTTCATATTTCTCCCCCTTTTGGGATTGTCAAAAAGTAGAAAGAATAGAGGGAAAACAGTGCATATGTCATTAAAAGTGTTCAGAATACAGCATACAGTAGAAATAAAAAAAATCAATGACATCACCATAAAAAAATAGCAGTCACTGTTTTTCTTCAGGGATTGGCCTTCTCTTTGCCTTTATCATCAATAGAGGAAGAATCCATAGGGGCAGTTGCTGATGTAGAAGAAGGCATAGAAGTGGTAGTCAGAGAAGGTAGAGGGAGGCCTTCGAAGATTGAGGGAGCCAAAGTTGGAGCTGTAGAAGATCTTGGTCATTGCTGGTCAAGAATGACAGGTCTGATCTGACTAAGAGCCTGGCCAATAGACATGGTAGTTGAAGCTAGGGTAGAAGTGAAAGTAGGTAATCCAGGTCTAAGAGGAGCAACTGCTAGAGCAACGATTTCTGTACTTTGAACATGAATATACAGTCTCAGAAGTTTAATGAAGTTTTCAATAATCTCTCCTCCATACTGCATTGCCTTTTCAAATTCATGTTTATTTTCCATGAACTTGTCCAACAATCTGGTAAAATCAGTGAGCTTCTGGACTTGGGTTTTGAAGGCCTGAGTCACAGGAGGAATTCTCAGATTCTCTGCAAGGTATTTGAAGTGATTAGTCATATAAGTCTTGGAGAAAATCTGATTGAAATAGAAATCCACTTTCTTAGAGATCTCCTACTGAGCATCATTGGAAATCTTTGAGTGAATTTGAACCAGGTCAAGCACTCTATCACTGTTCTTAACCAATTCAGATAAAGGAGCCATATCAAAGACACTTAAGGCATTCTGAATTTCTTCCTTGACTATAGATCTGAGAAAAGTATTGTCCAAGGAAGGAGTGGAGGTCTGACTAGAAGAATTAGAATCTTTAACAGTAGTGGTCAAAGATTTAAGCTAATTCAGAACCTTCTGAAGACATCCAGTATACTCATCTGTGAGTTTATTAAGATTCACCATAAGTTCTCTCATGTTCTACAACAACTGTTTGTGCCTTTCAGCAATCTTCTCATCAAAGGATAGCAGATATGGGTGAATCTGAGACACAATGTCTCGAGAGATGTTTGAAACAGTAGGTTCAGGAGAAGCAGGAGCAGGTGTAGAAGCAGGATCTGATCTTGAAAGAAGTTCTTTTTGTAGGTTTTCAACCATACCTTTCAGGTTTGCAACTTCAGTACTGAGCAACTTATTCTCAACTCTTACTTCTTGAATCTCATTGGTCATCTTGGGTTGAATGTGCTAGATAATCTTTTCTAAAAGCAGTGAGGCATCTTCCTGACTCAATTGTGTTACCAGACGAGGTTGAGAGGACAAAAGTTTCTCAAGTCCTGCTAATATAGTGTCTCCAAAGACTTTCAAATCATCTTTACTGACAAAATATTGTTGTTCAGGTAAAGGTACAGGTGCGGGAAGTGGTACAGGTGTAGGCTCAGGTTGAGGTTCAGGTTCAGGTTCAGGTTGAGGGTGTGAGACTGACTTTAATTGAAATATAGAAGAAAGATCAATTCCAGTTGCAGTAACCTGTTGAGATTCAATCACATTATAAAAGCTAGTGAATTTATACTGAGTGTCCACCGAATATGACTCAGTTGGTTGAGATGCTTCATCAGACTTAGATTTACCAGTCTCAAGATTTTGAGGTTCCTCCCCCTCAACATGTGCTTCCTTTTCAGGACCTTGAGGCTTAGGTACTTGTTCTAAATTCACAGGGTCGGCTCTAATTTCCTTATCCATTTATTGCCTAGCCAACTGAAAGGCTATCCCCATCCTCTCTTCATTAGAGGGTATGTACTCAGGAACCGGTTGTTCCACAGGGAGTACTTACAGAATTGCTTCTAACACAGCAGAGAGTTCTCCTAGATTTTCTTCTTCCATTGCAGGGAGTTCTTCTAGAGCTGCTTCTTGCACAGTAGGGAGTTCTCCTACTTCAGCCTCTTCCATGGATTGCTGCTCAGATTCTGGGACAACTAATTCTCTTACAGCCTCCGGTTGGATTTCCAGATTGACAACATATCTAGGGATAGGAGGTTCTTCTTGAAGAACAATAGGAGGAACAATATGCCTTTCTTCCTCAACAATAACTTCTTCCCTATGAGGTACTTCAGCTTCTTCTCTATGTAGTACTTCAGCTACCTCTTCCTCTTCTTCTTCATCTTCTGGATACTCAGCAACTTCATCTAATTCCAAACTAGGATCAGTAATTTCCTTTGGCCTTATTGGATAATCAACAGGATTAAACTTCTCATAAAGCTTATCATTATCTTCAACCCATTCCTTCTTCCAGGGGTTCCAATTTATTTTCAAACTTTTAATGGTAGGTTTGGATAAAAAGTATTCATAGTCCATAAGTACTTCTTCATTGGGTCCAAATACTCCTTTTGCAACAAGCATTGGTGAAATCAGCCTAGAGTAAAATAGAGAGGTGGATTTGGATGTGACCTTAATCAATTCACACATATGGTGAATGATATATTTGCACAGATTTATCTTGTGGCCATTATTCATAAGATGAATCATAAATACATCCTGATACTTTAAGACAGCAAAGTCACCTTTCCTCAGGCTAATCAAATTTTGAACAAATTTGAACAACAGACTTGTCTCCCCATCAAGTTCAGCAGTTATGGCCCTTCTCTTGGTGCCATTTCCAGTTAGGGTTTCCAGAGCATTTTCCAGGTCAAAGAAATCAGTTGTAGGTGGGGGGTCTCTCTGATAATCATCACAGATCCCTTTGTGAGGAATCCTAAGGCATGCAGCCCATAACCTCGACAAGAAAGATCATCTTTGTCCATTGACCCAACTCCTCACAACAAAACTTTCACCAGCATCAAAAGAAAATTGTACATACTGATAGAACTGATCTACCAACCTTGGGTAAATGGGTCTATCCTTCCTTGAGAACCATTCGAGCCAGCCTTGTTCTCTGTAAACTTTTAAAACCAGAGATTTTCTAGACAACAGCCACTCAGAGAAAAATTCCTTTTTAGGTACAACACTACGGTTTACCAGGTTTGGATTTATGGGTCCTTCGGGTGCCAACTTCAGTGCTATTTTCTTCTTCTTCGAGCTGCGCTTCTCAGGAGTAGATGAAGACAGACGCTTCATCCTTGGCATACACTAAAGATTCGAGAAAGAGAGAAGGAGAAAGGTTGCAAGGTTGAGAGGGTTCAAGAGGAAGTACGAGTGAAGAATCGAGTGAAACCCTTTTGTTTTATCATTTGGGAATGTCAAACGTCAAAAAAGTAAAAACACGGGAAAGTAAAAAAGTGGTGAAATAATAATTACCGTGATACGGGTTAAAAGAAAAGCATCAATAATTTTCACGATGAGACCGTGAATAATCATTACGGTGCGATGGTAAATGGTTTTTATGGTGAGACAGTTAGTGGTCGTCACGGTGATATAGTGAATGATTTGTTCAATCATGGTGAGACAGTAAGTAAACTATTCAGTCACGGTGAGACAGTAAGTGACAGACTGTGAACACAAGGTGCTAACTGTGAGACCGTAAACATGAGACAGTAAAGTAAAATATAGTAAAGTATTAAATAGTAAGATAAGTAATATATCTATTTGTGATTGATCGTGAAAAGATCATGTATGATGTAATCTATTCTCTTAGAATTTAATGGTTTAGTGAATATATCAGCAAGTTGATATTCAGTACCAATGAATTCCAAGGTGATATCACCTTTTTGATAATGATCCCTCAAAAAGTGATGTCTTACATCAATATGTTTTGTCCTAGAATGTGAAACAGGATTTTTTGAAATGTTAATAGCACTTGTGTTGTCGCAATTTATTGGTACATGTTTGAATTGATATCCATAGTCTAGTAATGTGTGTTTCATCCACAAAATTTGTGCACAACAACTGCCAGAAGCTATGTATTCATCTTCTGCAGTAGATAATGCAACAGAATTATGTTTCTTACTACACCATGATACTAGTGACTTGCCTAAAAAGTGACATGTTCCAGATGTGCTCTTTCTATCTAACTTACAACCTCCAAAGTCAGCATCAGAATAAATAACCAGTTCAAATGATTGTCCTTTAGGATAGAACAGTCCTAGATTGGGTGTTTGCTTGAGGTATTTGAAAATTCGCTTTACATCATTTAAATGTGATTCTTTAGGGTTTTCTTGAAAACAAGAACACATGCACACACTAAACCTAATGTCAGGACAACTAGCAGTTAAGTATAGTTAACTTCCAATCATTCCTCTATAAGTGTTTTGATCAACATATTTTCCATCTTCATCAAGATCCAACTTACAGGTGGTACTCATGGGAGTGTCGCTAATTTTAGTGCTATCCAATCCAAAACATTTTAGAAGATATCCAGTGTAATTACTTTGAGTCAAAACAATTCCCTAATTATCTTGAAAGATTTGAAATCCAAGAAAGAATTTTAGTTCACCCATTAAACTCATTTCAAATTCATTTTGCATCATTTTAGAAAAATAAATACATAATGAATTTTTTGAAGATCCAAAAATGATATCATCTATATAAATTTGAACAACTAAAACATCATTAGAAATACATTTTATAAAGAGGGTACGATCAACTATTCCTTTTGTAAAATCTTTGGAAATTAGAAAAGTACTTAATATGTCATACCAAGCTCTTGGAGCTTACTTTAAACCATATAAATCTTTTGATAGTTTAAAAATATGATTTGGAAAATGAGGGTTTGTAAATCCAGGGGGTTGTTCAACAAAAACATCCTCAGCTATATACCCCTTTAAGAATGCAATCTTGACATCCATTTGATATAGTTTGAAATTCAGACGTGCAGCATAAGCAGGTATAATTCTAATGGATTCAATTCTGACTACTAGAGAAAATGTCTCCTCATAGTCCATTCCTTCTTCTTGACTATATCCTTGTGCAACTAATCTAGCCTTGTTCCTAACTATATTTCCAGCTTCATCTATCTTATTTCTAAACACCCATTTAGTGCCTATTGTGAATGTGTCCTTGGGTCTTTTAACAAGTTTCCAAACTTTATTTATTTCAAACTGATTGAGTTCTTCTTGCATAGCCATTACCCAAAATTTATCTTTGATGGCATCATCAATGTTTTTAGGTTCAAGATGTGACAAGAAGGCTTGATGTTCAACCTGATTTCTAAGAGAAGATATAATTTGTGTTCCTTTCTCTAAGTCTCCTACAACAGCATCTAAGGGATGGTTTCTAAGGGTTCTAACCTTTCTAGAAAAAGAGGGACTAGAGATTTCAGGTTCATCAATAGATTCAGGTTAATTATGACTTGATTTTACAGAATTTCCAGAATTGGAAGTTTTCACAGATTCTTTCACAGAGGTATTTGAGGATTTTGATTTGATGTTAAGATTTGATACACCATCCTCCAGTTTTTCTAGGATGGTTCTAGGATCATGTGGATCTGTTTCATCAAACTTTATATGGACAGATTCTTCCACACATTTAGTTCTCTTATTTAATACTCTATAGGATTTTCTAGTTATAGAATAACCTAGGAAAATTCTTTCATCACTTTTGGATGCAAATTTGTCAAGATTATCCTTATTGTTGAGAATAAAGACTTTGCAGCCAAAAACTCTAAAGTAATTAACCTTAGGCTTCCTATTATTCCAAAGTTCATATGGGGTCTTTTTGAGAATTGGTATGATAAATACTCTATTGATAATGTAGCATGTTGTGTTAACAGCTTCAGCCCAAAAGTAAATAGGTAAGTCATATTCACTAAGCATAGTTCTAGTAATTTCTTTAAGGGTTTTATTTCTTCTTTCTACAACACCATTCTGCTGAGGGGTTATAGGGGCAGAGAAATTGTGATTATAACCATTTTGTGAGCAAAAGGATTCAAACTCTTGATTTTCAAACTCACGACCATGATCACTTCTCAGGGTCTTAATCTTAAGTCCACTAAGGTTTTCTACAGACTTGGCATACTTAGTAAAATAAGAGCAGGCTTCACTTTTGTGAGCCATGAAAAAGGTCCAGGTATATCTAGAGAAATCATCTACTAGAACATAAAAATAGTGCTTCCCATTTAAGCTATAAACTCTAGATGGTCCAAAAAAATCCATGTGAACCAATTCGAGCGGTTGAGAAGTAGAAACTTCTTTCTTTGGTTTGAAATAGATTTTGTGTTGTTTTCCCTTTTGACAAGGATTACAAACTTTGTCATTTGGAAACTCAAGTTTGGGTAAGTCTCTAACTAGTCCTTTTCTAGTCATCTTTCTAAGGGAGTGAACATTACAGTGTCCTAGTCTCTTATGCCAAAGCAAAGATTCTTTATGAAAAGCATTTAAACAAGTAAAATTTTGTTTATCTAAAGAATTCAAATCAACTGCATAAACATTTTCATTCCTTAAAGCGGAAAATACTAAAGCATTTTTAGAATTAAAAACATCACAAGATTCATTTTCAAACTTAACATTAAAGACATCATCACATAACTGAGAAATACTTAACAAGTTTTATTTTAATCCATCAAAAAATAAAACTTTAGAAATTAAAACTGAGTTAGTGTTACCAATTTGGCCTAGGCCGATGATCTTTCCTTTAGAATTATCACCAAAGGTGACATAGCCTCCATTAACTTTGATTAAACTTTTAAAACATGAGAAGTCTCCAGTCATGTGTCTTGAACATTCATTGTCCAAGTACCATGTCAACCTACAGGAAATTTTTAAGCAAGTTTCCTACAAAATAGTTTTAGATGGAAAATGATTTTGGTACCCAGATTTTCTTGGGTCCAGACAGGTTAGCAAGAAAAGCTTTAGGTACCCAGATTTTTCTTATGGGTCTCATATAATTCACAAAATCAATGGATTTTAAAAGATAGACTTTATTTGGTCTATAACAATGTAAATAGATAGTTGAAGCATATGAATTTCCAGAACTATAACTAGCAGTATTCTGTCCAGATTTAGGAATAAATCTATTTTTGGTAATATGTCTTTGTCCAGGTTGTAGCCTATTCCTGTGGTATATTTTGGTGCCACTTGTTTACCTAACATTTGAGTTAGTGTGTATTTTCCATTTGTAAATTTTTTTAAGTCCTTTCTCAGTTTCTCATTGGACATTTTCAGTTCAGTATTTTCCTTAAGTAATTGAGCATTATTTTCTTTTTCTACCTCAAGGGTAGATTTAACAGAACTAGTCAAAGCATGTTGTTTCTTTAAGGTATTATATTTGTCCTTAATCTTATTACAGGTTTCTTCCAGCATGTTACAGTATTCAAATAGTTCCTCACTAGACATGTTTTCAGATTCAGAATCAGAATCAATTTTAGAATAATATGAATTCAAATCAGGAGTGTCCAGTGTTACCTCTGATGTGTTTGTCATAAAACACATGTTAGCTTTATGAGAATATTAATCCTTAGTAGAATCAGAATCACTTGAAGTGTCTTTTAAAGCACTCCAAGTTGCTTTCATTGATTTCTTGTATTTATTGTCCTTGTAGTCATATTTCTTTTTGAACTTCAATTTTGGACAGTCAACTTTAATGTGACCTTTTCTTTTGCACTCATAGAAGACAACTTCATCACTCTTATCAGCTTTCTTCCAATCTTTCTTCCAGTGTCCCTTTTTGTCATATTTACCTTTGTATTTTGGTTTTCTGAAAAATTTCTTCTTCCTATAGAACTTCTTAAATCTCCTGGCTATTTGAGCCATCTCATCATCACTGTCAGAATCTGAACTTTCACTTGTTGAGCTTTCAGTTGGTATGTGAACTTTTTCCTTGTCCTTTATCTTTGAGGCAGTAGATTTAAAGGCCACTGACTTCCTTTTTGGTTCATCATATTCCTCTTTATTCACCTTAACTTCTTCATACATCATCAGCTTACCGATAAGCTCCTTAATAGGTAAAGTACCAATATCGCAGGATTATCTAATCGAGACAGATGTGTCTCTCCATCGGTCTGGCAGACATCTTAGTATTCTCATGATTTGTTCCTTTGCTGGAACAGCCTTTCCAAGTGAGCTTATAGTATTGGCAATCTCATTGAACCTGAGATACATGTCAGATATAGGTTCATCAAGATTCATTTTAAAATTATCATATTTAATATTATAAGTGTTCAATCTCATTTCTTTAACGTTGGTTGTTCCTTCATGAGAAACACTCAAAGTGTCCCATGTTTCATAAGCAGTTTTACAAGAAGATATTCGATTAAATTCCCCATCTCCTAATGCACAATACAGGGCATTCATAGCTTTACAATTATTATTATAAGCTATTTTAGTAGGTTCATCCCAAGTTGTTCTTTCAGTTTTTGGAATCTTATATTAAGTCTCTATAGCATTCCAGATATCAAATATCATACTCTCTAATTTAATTTTCATCTTAAGTTTCCACTGGGCATAATTTGTACCATTAAAGAAGAGTGGCATGTTGGTAGCAGCACCTTCCAATCTATTTTCCATAATTAGATTTTAGAAAATATATTTAAAGAGATAAAATTTAGAACTAAAAGAAATTTAAGATATTTAAGATACAACTAAAATCACAGTTGAGAAAATAGAATATTTTGAAAACCTTTAATAATAATTGTCCCTTTGAAACCAAATGTTGGTCGGAGTGGTTTACTCAAGAGGGGGGTGAATTGAGTTCCAATTAAAATTTATGTTAAAAATATTTCTTTTAAAATCCCCCAATTATAATACTAAGTTAAACTGTAGTGAATTTGTATTACAATAAAGGGTCAGTTAGATTCTCAAGAGATTGATTACTTCTCATTTAATTCACTCTAAAGATTAATTAACTTTTGAACCTAACCTAATGCTTTATAGTACATATAAACACTTGCTAGATTAACTATCAAAGTGACTTTAAAATAGATTTGTATTTCAAAGTAAATAGTAGCGGAATATAAAATATATAGTATACTTTAGACTTATTCTAAGATGCATAGCAAGTATAAAACAAGTGGTTCAGTCTCAAGCCGAGACCTAATCCACTCCACTTGGTGATCACCTGCCACCAAGCAGTTAATATAAATAAACTCTGATCCACACCCTGGATCAGGGTAACAACAGTACATAGACTGTCCAGGCCACGCAGGGACCTCTTCCACAGTTTTCATGGGTAAACAAAATAATAGTCAGGCCACGCAGGGACCTCTTCCATAGTTTTCGTGGGTAAACAAGAGTAAAGAGTTTGGTGTAAGGATTTTGAAATCCTTCAGTTCAGCACAGGAGTCAGTGTGTGTGTAAAATATACAGAGTACACACACTACTCAAAAGTAAATAAAAGAATCACTAAGAGAGAGTAGATGTGAGTTTAGAATGCTCTAGTGATTAGCAGTGAATCTCTGGACTCCTTCGATTCAGCAGAAATGCTTCTGAGTCCTTTTCTGGTTTTTCTGTTGAAAAACAGAGTGTCGTGGTTCAGCTTGTGTTCTTCACAAGTAAAGATGTTCTCTTGATCCTAGTGTACTTCTTGTGTTCTTCAGTAGATTTGGATTGCATGCATGAGACAATTCTTTCTTTGAAGATCTTGCAATCTCTTCTTCGTGGTTGTGCTCAAGATTGGTGTTCTGTTCAGTACAGTGCACTTTGTGTCTTGCATTGTTGTATTCTGTATATGTGTCTTTCTCTCGGGCACTCTTCTCTTTATCTTTGAATGCATGAGTGTTAGCTGACAGGTTCCATGTATTTCATTCCTCGTACCTCGTACTATGTCTACAAATAAACATTAAATATGTCAGTGCATTAAAGATGTCAAATATGATCGTTAAAAAGTTAAATAGAAAAACGACAAAATAGTTTAAGAAACGGTGTCATAGTAGTTATACAAAAGGTGTCTTCTTCACGGTATCTCCTTCACGGTGTCTCCTTCATGGTATCTCCTTCACGGTGTCTCGCTCACGGTATCTCCTTCATAGTGTCTCCTTCACGGTATCTCCTTCACGGTGTCTCCTTCACGGTGTCTCGCTCACGGTGTCTGAGTTACGATTTCTGACTTACGGTTTTTGGCTTCCGGTGCCTTTCTCATAGTTTCTGGATTCACGGTGCCTTGATGACTTTGTCTTGCTAACTGTGTCTGGCACTTAAGGCAAACAGAGTGTCTGGCTTACGGTGTTTGTTCTTAGTGTCTTGCTTCACGATGTCAGGCTTACTATGTTACGGTGTCTCATGGTCACGGTGTCTATGTCTTGCTCACAATGTCTGACTTACTGTGTCAAGCTTCACGGTGTCTTGTACTTAGGCAAATAACTGGATTCAGACTTAAACAGTAATATGCATAAAATGAATTGAGCTTAACCATTATTAAGTATGAGATAACTTGAAACATAAATACACATGATTGATAAGATTTTTGATATTTGTTATCATTAATAAGATTTATAATTATTATTGAGATTTCTAAACATTAATGATATTTGTAAACATTAATGAAATTTGTGATCATTAAAACATTATTAATACATGAGGAGTCCAATAATTACACTTAATACAATCTGGAAGATCAAAAAGTCTAGTGTATTTAAGAATTGGGTATATTACATAACAATTTTAAAACATTAAAAAACATCTTTATTGAAAACTTCCTTAATATGCTCACACTTAAAACTGTATGGGATAACCTAGGGAAATACATAAGAAAGAGGTTAGATATAAAGCCCAGTAAGAGAATAAACATGGTATAACGTGAAGAAAATAATACATGTTAGACAACAAGAATATCAATGGGGCATAAAAGGAGTGAGAATCATAAACATGAATAATGAGGCATGATATAGCATGATAATAATAAAGGAAACATGGGAAATGTGGCAACAACTTAAAAAACTGCATCATAGACATAAGTCAAGGATAACTATCAAAAAATCATGATGGAAAAAAGTCCCATAAAGGAACCAGGTTTACTCCTTGTCCCAAAATGAAATCTCATGAGACTAAACATTACCCAATGCATTGGACCGCTATATAATTTCTGGCACACCTGCCACTTTCATTTCATTCTCATGCTTAAGTGTGTCACATAGATCATACAACATGGATTCATTCACCATCATATTTTAATCCACGATCAAGGAGTGTGGAATACATACATGTAAGTTACAAGTCAAAGAAGTGTAAGTGTATAAAGGTAAATACCCTTGATAGGAAATAGATATAGTATTCACTGCACAATTGTTTTGGCGTGGAAAATCACAGTGAAATTTCAGAATCATAACAACGCCACTTAAAAATTCATAAAATGGGTTGATGAGAGAGAAAGGGGTATATCGTCATTTGAACATAAAATGGGAAGTAATAGGGACATGGAAAGATATATCCCAACTTTAGGAATTGTAAATAGAATGAATAAGATAATAAATAAATTTTAATAAAAAGGATAATGAAAGGAAATCTTATTATATTTTGGCATGGTAATAGGTGTACATAAAGGTTCATGGAAGAGATTAATGAGAGTGAAATGGGTATCTAATCATATAGAAATAAAATGGATAGTAAGGGGTATATGGAAAAACATATCCCAATATGAATAAATTGAAATTGAGAGGCATAACATAAAAGAGGTGTTTGAATTGAAATGAGAAGAGAGAAATCCCTTACTTGAGGGTGTGACTCCAAATGTTTGTGAGGAGCTTATTGAGAGTTTGGAGGTGATTTGGGAGGACTCTAGAGATGGGAGGGCAGAGTGAGGATTTGATCCAAGTATTTTGAGTGAAGAGAAATAGGATCTTGGGTGAGTTTATATAGGAAATGGGTGGAGAAATCTTTATCATTTCTCAAACTTAGGTTTTTGACTCTATATAACAAAATAACCAAAACCACAAACATTTCCATGGTTTATACCAAATTGGATTTCAGTATTTTATAATTATGAGGGCCAAAATTAATAAAAAAAATACCCTTAGGTGGAAGTGAGTCATACTCTTAAAGAAATGATTTTAAAACCATAAAATATATTAATGGTTTTGGAGGAATCACAAGGGCTTTATAAAATTAATAAAATAAAAACAAAATTACACTATTTTAAATGGAAAGATATATTTGGTCAAGGATACCCTTTATATTATTTATTACATTACCTTTTCATCATTATGATGCCATAATAAACAACATATATTTATACGGTATTTAATTTTTACCCAAAAAAATGACTGTCTCAGAAAATTATGAAAAATTCACCATTGGATAATTTAGACTTTCCGATTCCAAAAATAATATTCATTTTATAAAAATAATTTTCTAAATATGTGCATTTTCACTTTTAAAATAAAAATTGGCATTTATTAAGAAATGCTGGGTTTTTTTGACAATAACAGTTTTCGAACCCTTATAAAAATTACATTTGACTTCATAAAAATTATATGATAATTTATATTTATAAAAAATATTTAATAATAATATTTTATTAAAATATTTTTTAATTTTAAAAACCATTAATTTATCAAAATAAATTACTTAATTGAATTTTAATATTACCCAAAAATACTATTTGAGTTTTATTGTATCAAAATAAAAATCATTTATAAAGTAACAACAATAGGATGAAAATATAATCATTATTCTATACAAAATAATGTACATACTCATATTTCTATGGTCTTGATACATATCCCTTTAATACACAATCAAAATCCCTAAGGGTAAGGTGCACGATATTGAGACTTTCATGAGGTGGTTCGACATATATGGTTTGGGTTGTGATCTTGATGAGCTTGAACTTCTCTCATAAATAGTTTCTCTCATGGTTAAGTTTTTGGATCCCATCTTGAGCTTAGTTAAGGGAAATTCCCAATGATGTTATCTCCCTTGAAAGCTCTGATAAATGGGATTCATAGGGTATGATCCTACTGGTTGAGTTCATCACTTCCTTTGTCCGTGTTAATTGAATTTGTTAAAACCCTATATTTATACTAATCATGTGATCACTGTTCAACAGCTATATTATCAACGATAATGATACTTAATAGTCTTTTAAATCCAATTGGATATAATAAAACAAAATAAGTGCATGTGTTTTCTATAACCATATTACATAATAGGACATTTAATTAAATCACAAGGGGAATTTTATTTATAATACTTTGAGTCATTATAGTGTTGAAATTTCGACAAAGAAAGCCAATTGAAAGCATGGTAACATTGGAAGTTGAGATTGTTTTGAGACTTTGGGACTTGTAGGAATCAAACGCATCTCAATCTGACACACAGTGTGACCGATATGACTCCAAGTGTTTCTTTTTATTTAAAATTGACATTAATTTTAGTAAAAAAGACAACTGACATAATCAAAACCGAGAAAACACATTCATATTATTGTAATACTTTGAGAAAATGATCCATAAGTCATTTTTTAAGTGTAAGAATCATCTTCACCTCACTCGGGTTGTCTTTATAATTTACAAAAATGATTCATAAGTCATTTGTGATGTGTAGGAATCAGTCTCACATCAAACTGTTGCATGATGTGACCGGTATGACTCAAAGTGTGTGTTTCCAGTTTAAAATGATATTTTATTAAAAAAGACATGTGACATACTCAAAACCAAGAAAAACATTCAAATTGTTTCAATACTTACAACAATCCATAAATGATTTGGGATGCGTAGGAATCATCCACACCTCAATCTGACGCATGGTGTGACAGGTATGACTCCAAATGCGTCTTTTAATTTAAATTTGATATTAATTTTAGTAAAAAAGGCAACTGGCATACTCAAAAATGAGCAAACACATTCAGATTATTTTGATGCTTTAGAAAAATGATCCATAATTCATGTATGATGTGTAGGAATTAGTCGCACCTCAATCCAATACATGATGTGTCATGTATGACTCAAAGTGTCTGTTATTAGTTTGAAATTGACATTTTAGTTTAAAAAGTGTCACTCACTGAAAATTGAGAAAACGTGCTCGAATTGTCTTTATATTTTAGGACAATGATTCATAAGTCATTTGTAATGTGTAGGAAATATTATCACATCAAACTGACACATGATGTGACTGGTATGATTCAAAATGTGTGTTTCCAGTTTAAAAAGACATTTAGTAAAAAAGACAAGTGACATAGTCAAAACTAAGAAAACACATTCATATTGTTTTGATACTTTAGGAAAATAATAAATAAGTCATTTCATACATGTAGGAATCGTCTGCACCTCAATCTGGTGCACGGTGTGATCAGTGTGGCTCCAAGTACATTTTTTATTTAAAGTTGACATTGATTTTAGTAAAAAAGACAATTGACATACTCAAAACCGAGAAAAAGAATTTGGATTGTTTTGATACTTTAGGAAAATGATCCATAAGTCATTTTTGATGTGTAGGAATCATCCGCACCTCAATCTGATACACGATGTACCTGATATGACTCAAAGTGTCTGTTATCAGTTTAAAATTGACATTTTAGTTTAAAAAGTGTCACTCACTAAAAACTGATCAAACATGCCTGGATTGTCTTAATAATTTTGGATAATGATTCATAAGTTATTTTTGACATGTAGGAATCAACATCACATCAAACCAACATATGATGTGACCCGTATGACTCAAAATGCGTGTTTCGAGTTTCAAATGACATTTTAATAAAAAACACAAGTGGCGCACTCAAAACCAATCAAACGCATTCAGATTGTTTTTATGCTTTATAAAAATGATCCATAAGTCATTTGTGATGTGTAGGAATCAGTCTCACCATTATCTGATACATGGTGTGATCGGTATAATTCCAAGTGTGTCAATTTATTTAAAATTGACATTAATTTTAGTTAAAAGAACAAGTGACATACTGAAAACCGAGCAATCACATTCAATTTATTTTGATACTTTAGGAAAATGATTCATAAGTCATTTCTAATGTGTAGTAATTAACTCCACCTCAATCTGACGCATGATGTGACCGATATAACTCTAAGTAAAAAAGAACAAGTGACATACTAAAAATTGAGAAAATACATTTGGATTGTTTTGATACTTTAGGAAAACAATCCATAAGTCATTTTTGACGTGTAGGAATCAACCACATCACAATATGATGTACAGTGTGACCGGTATAACTCAAAGCGTCTCTTTTTATTTAAAATTGACATTAATTTTAGTAAAAAGAACAAGTGACATACTGAAAACTGAGAAAACATATTTGGATTATTTTGAAAATTTAGGAAAACAATCTATAAGTCATTTGTAATGTGTAGGAATCAGTCACACCTCAATCCGACGCACGGTGTGACCGATATGACTCCAAGTGTGTCTTTATTTAAAATTTACATTATTTTCAGTAAAAAGAACAAGTGACCTACTAAAAACTGAGCAAACACGTTTGGATTATTTTAATACTTCAAGACAACGATACCTGATTTATTTGTGACGTGCAAGAATCAACCACACTTCAATCTGATGCACGGTGTGACCGGTATGACTCAAAGTGTCCGTTATCAGTTTAAAATTGACATTTTAGTTCAAAATGTGCGTTACTCACTGAAAACCAAGAAAACGCATTCTAATTGTTTTGATAAATTAGGAAAATGATTCATAAGTCATTTTTGACGTGTAAGAAGTAGTCTCATGTCAAACCGACACACGATATGGCCGGTATGACTCAAAGTGCATGTTTCCAGTTTGAAATTGTAGTACCCCGGGACACCCTGAGATGGGAGGGGTGAATCAGGGTGGCAACTTTTTCTTCTTAAAGTTGTGGATCTTGTTCCCATGTTGGTAGGAACTACATAAACCTGTATGATGGATATGATCAGCAATGAAACATTCACATGCAAAGAGATAACACAACAATTTTTACTTGGTTCACCACTAAGGGCTACGTCCAAGGAGCATACGCCGACAGATTGTCGGTCGTACCAAAATCCACTATGCTTCACTAGCTGTAGATTACAAATGTTCGGGTACAATCACTCTGTCCCAGGCTCACTGCCTTTACAAAAGTTTAGGGATAGCTCACTGCGTCCCTCGGGTCACTCCCGTTGACTCCCCCTGGCTCACTGCTGTTGGTGAAGTCCCACTCAGTTTATAGACGTGAAGGTCTCTTCAATAGATTTGCATTGAAGTCTTTGTCTCCTGTTCAGCATGAGACCTTGCTTGCATCAGAGTCCTGAGTTGATGCTCCTCTGTATTCAACCTTATACTTTATTGCAATAACTGAATGCACCAGATCCTCTTGTCGCCGTTTGCCAGAATCACAACCACTGATGTGATTGCCTAATAAATGAAGCTCAGCTTACTCGGCGTTTGTCAGAATCAGTTCTCCATGTATGCATGAGATCATGCATTTATCATTTAGATTTCCTCTTTAATCTCACTTTGCACCGAAAGTATCAGGCAATCTTTCAGCTCTCGTGCAGCTCCAGAAAGACGGGCGTGCTTCAACAATATCCGGCTCTCCTTTTCAAGCCCGGCACGCAAGTCTCAATACGGCACGCAAGTCCTCGGCGCGCAAGTCTAAAATGGCACGCAAGTGACACCAAAGCACCTGTGCGACGCTTCCTTCCCCAACTACAAACTTGCACGTCCCACTTCCTTTCTCTCCCAAACCGCCTTGGGCACGTAGCCAACAACCGGCGCGCAACCTCTACTTGCGCGACCCAACTACCACTAGCGCGGCTCAATCACCTGCGCGACGAGAGCTCAAACAATCTCTAAGTCTTGAACTCCGTGAGAAATGAGGAGGGGTGGTCCAGTATTTATAGGCAATTTGACCACCCTGCGCGACGGCGCGCAAGTCTCAGCGCGCAGGTCTCTTCCCTTGTTATTCACTTGCGCGACCAACTTCCAAACTTGCACGAAGCTCTTTCCTTTGCCAAATTTTGATCTTTTGATCTGGAAAAACCATAGGCACGCAAGTTATCAAGCTTCCAAGGCATCGGCACGCAAGTCTCTTCCCGGCGCGTAAGTCACCTGCGCGACCTCACCAAAACTTGCGCGACCCTTATCCCTTTGCCATATTTTTATGATCTGATCTTCAAAAACATATGGCGCGCAAGTTTCCTATCCTCCAAGACCTCGGCGCGCAAGTCCCTTTTCCAAAAACACTTTTCTTTATTTGTCAATTTTCAGGCCCAAAAATTTGGCAAACACTGGGAAACGGTGCCACCTTGTATCTGCTCTTTTTATCCGCCTCCAGATCATCCATTCCTTTTTCGATGTTTCTTGAATAAAACATAGATCATTATCCACAGTCCTTGAACTCGACATGCCACCATGGAATCTCCTTTTGTCAACAAATTTGTATGTCGTTTGTTTGCTTTTTCAACAAGCACGATCACCTCAACATCACTTCTTCTTGGTGATTTCAATCCTTCAGCAACTCTTCTGCTTTTATCACAAACTCCACTATTGTGATATGTATTCTTTGAAGGCATAGATTTGGCATCATCATCTTCTATGACAATGTGATGTGCATGGCTATCTCAGAATTCCAATCTCCGCATGGCCATCTCAGAAGTCCAATCCCTTACACATTGTCTTCTTCTTCAGCCGTCATTATCTACTTCATGCAAAGCATATGAGTCAATTCTTCAAGAAGTCTCTTGCATGGTTCTCATGCAATCATGAGTAATTGCATGGTCTTCATCAAAAACTCATGGGTCTCATGCAATAATGAGGAATTGCATGGTCTTCATCAAAATCCATGGTTCTCATGCAATAAGGAGGAATTGCATGGTCTTCATCCAAAAACCTCATTCTTCGTTAATCATCCTCAGATGGATTACACCTCACATTCTTCATTGTTGTAAACAATGTATCACCTTTGACACATGTTCTTTGAACTTATGATCAGTACAACAATCGTCTGAATTATCATTCCTCCACTTCATCAGAGTACTTCTTGATCTCCTTCATTTTGATCTTCATTGACAATTATTGACAACAAATACAACCTTATAACAAAGTGGTTCCAACAGAAATGACATTTTAGTAAAAAAACACAAGTGAGATATTGAAAACTGAGCAAATACTTTCAGATTGTTTTGATACTTTATGACAACAATCCATTAGTAATTTGTGATAGGTAGGAATCATCCACACCTCAATCCAATGTACGGTGTGACCCGTATAACTCCAAGTATGTTAATATTTAAATTTAACATTAATTTTAGTAAAAAGAACGAGTGAAGTACTCAAAACCGAGAAAATGCATTCTGACTGTTTTGATATTTTAGGACAACAATCCAAAACTCATTTGTGACATGTAAGAATGAACCACGCCTCAATATGACGCACAATATGATCGGTATAACTCCGAGTGTGTTTTTATTAAAAATTGACATTTTATTAATGTTTTCTTTCATATTAATGTTTAAATTATTTCTTTATAGTATTATTAACATAAGATTTGTTTTCTTATATAGGTGGATTCTTTTTCTTAGGTTGAGGTGATTTGTTCGACAATTGATGTCATGGGAAGACTTTTTTGAGAGGGGATCACAGATGCCAAAGACGATGAAACATTAATGTTTTTAAATGTTTGTGGATAGTAATTGTATATTTAATAATACAAAACATTGTTTGAAATGTATATAATAGTGTTTTTTTGTATCCATGATGTAAAATTTATTTCAATTAAATTATATATTTTTCATACAGGTTACAAGTATGTGTTGCACTGTGCTATTATACAAAAAGCACACTGCAATAAGTTGGGACTTTATCAGCATTTTTTTAGCGTTGATAAAGGCTCCTCTTTATCAGCGTTGAGGATAACGATGTTTTTTTAGCACTATTAAAAGCCTTTTTGTGTGTTGTTAAAGGGCATATTTGTATTAGTGTTTCTTCATCTCATAGAATGATGGAGGAATCTTAACATCACTAAATGCATCATGAAGCAACTCTAAAATCATGGATACTACTTTGTAAGTAATTTCACAGACACTTGATATGATACAATTTAAGTAGAAAAAGACAACTTCAAATACTTGGCACACCTTTCATATTGTTCTTGTTTTCCGTCTTCAATTAATTCATAAAACTCATTTTTTGGTCACTGAAGTTCTAAGCAAGATTAACCTGCTCATGATCAACTAAAGGTTCTGTTGATCTATTAAAATCTTGGACATTGTATCCTGTAAAGCCAAATGTGTCAATTTATCGAGTTTCAAACTGAATTCTCATCTGGTGGGTCACTTTGTGTTTTGTTGACAAGATAGTCATTGTTTTGACTTTCCAAAACATTCGATTCACCATGCCAAATCTAACATACATATTGAACAGGAAACTGTTTCAATTTTAATTGCTCATATACTTCGTTTTTCTTCAACCATTGCTTATTTACAATCAGGACACATACATTTTATTCTACCATCCACTGGTCAGTTTGCAATTGCATAATCTAAAAATTCTTCCAAACTCTGGGCATACTGAGGTGTGTTTCGAGGTAAATTAATCAAACTTCTATCAATAGGTATTGGATTGCCATTTTTTCTCTATACATTCAAATATAAATATATAAATGTTTAATCAAACAAGTACGATCAATTTTTAACATCACCCAACTTCATCATTGACTAGTGTGGGGTCTTGATTCAACAGAACACAAATTCAACATAAAAATGATTCAATCCGACATGAAAAACATAAATGAATAAATATTGACCCTCACAATAACAGGGTTGAATGTCGTGAAAGAAGGCAACTTGGGCGAGGAGAGGACAACGAACAACGTGGAGGTTGGGTATACAAGCCCAAAAACGTATGACTCGTTCACAGACATGAGTAGAGGAAATCGGGTCGAGGCAGGGAGGAAGACAGGGTCGAGGGGAAGGGGTTAAGGCTTTTCCGCCATCAAGGGTGGTGGTCGTCGAGAAATGGGGAAGAGGGGCCACCGTCCCAGGGAGAAGAGTCATCAGGGGTTGTTGAGGGAGGGGTTCGGATGTTGGCATCGAGGGGGGGTGGAGAGGGGTAAAATAGGTCATTTTTCAAGGATGTAGTGGCGGTTTTAATAAAATCCTTGCTAAATTGATATGTATTTCATGAATAGTGGTGGTTTTGCGAGACCACCCCTATATTTTAAATAATAATCAAAATGTTTTAATTAGTCGCAGTTATCAAAAACGTCATTAATAAACTGCCGCTAAGACCATATTTTTTTATAGTGAACATTGTTGTTTTTTGGTATCATTGAGTTGCTCGTGTGCTTATTGGATCCTTTATTGTACAATCTCCTAACATCAATCCCCTCTAAACATCCTATTTGAAACATTTTCCTTCAGATGTCTTAATTTAGACTTCCATTTCAAGATATATTTTTTCAGCATGTCCTTATTCATGTGCAATTTTCCATGTGTTCTCTTCTAGATATCCTATTTCAAACATATTTTTGCAAACATATTTCTATACACTATATTCCAGACATCTTATTTGAAGGGTGCTCTCCTTCTCGTTCAAACATGTTCTTTGATGACAACATTCACAAGACTCATAAATGAATGTCTCCCATCACAGTTTTGGCAGACTTTAGGTAGGTGTGTCTGGTGGCTTTGGCATCATCTTCATTATAAACTTAAAAAAATTGTTCTTAGCATTTTTATCTTAAATTATAGCAAAGTATAGTATGTTCTAGTTGAGAGGGTGTTGTAGAGTATTTATGTATGTGTTGTAGAGTATTTATGTATGTAGATTGTGAGTTTATTTAGATTGTCTATTTGAATATATTTGTTTTATTCTCTGATCCATGTAATTTGAATTTTGTATTTTATAAATATCTCAACTAATCAATATCTAAAATAATGTTTTTTTACTCATCCAAGAGACAACATTTATGAATCTATTAGTTTTATGGTCATTGATTTTATTCTATTTAAATTTTATTTACATTCCATGTTATATTGTCTGATTATTCATAAGAATCGACATTATTTATATTAAATAATAATTAATTTTCTGGTGGATGGGAATAAGTAAATTCTGTTGGGAGGTCATGTCATTGAACTGTAAAGCTCCACCGCTATAATTATGCTTTTAAACATATCTTATCTCGCTCGTTATCGTCTCCAATCCCACAAATTAATGGATCTTCCGGTAATGCGTTGGGATGGTGACATGTGGTATTTTTTCCAAATGGCGTGATCGGGTAAGGGAAGGAAATTAAGGGTATATTGGTCTTGCGGAAAAAAATGATGCGGGAGATGATCTCCGTCTCTCCAATCAACGAAATTCACTATTTTCAATTTATAATATTATATTATATATTAAACAAATAATAAGATTTGTGATATAATTTAAACTGAAGATATTTGTAAATGAAATTATATTTATCCTATATAAAAAAAATATTACGCACTTCTTAAAATTGACCAAATAAAGTCAACATATTTTAGTTAATATTTTTAAGTGTGCATTTTTTAAAAACATGTTAATATCAATGATTTAATTATATTTTAAAACAAATCATATTTGTAATTAAAAGAATTTTTTTTGTTTAAAAAACTACGTTACGTTTTTAAAAAAAGAACTAAAAAGTATGGGATAAAAATATATTTTTCTTCATTTAGCAGAAAATTAATCAATTTTATTTGATATCATTAAAGTCATTATTTATTTTAAATATGTAAAATAATATTGAGTTTATTGTATTGTAAATACAATTATTATTGTAAATGAAATGAATTTTTTGTGTAAAAAAAGTTTTTATAACATTTACAAAAGACAATAATTTATCTTTAAAAATAGTTTTTTTAATTATTTGATTAAAACTAATAAATTTTCTTTAATATTTTTAAAGTCCTGCAATTTTTTTAAAAGTATAAGAAATATCTGTTTTTTTAAGTTCCACTGAAACTTCTTCTTAATAAATTTATAATTGTTATTAGTATAGATGTTGAATAAAATGCATTACATATATTATATATAATTGCATTTAATATAAATATGTTTATTAAAATTTAAATTTTATTAATATATTCTATAGTTTTATAAATATATACTTTTGTTGTACTGTGGAACATCCATTGAAACTTCATTTGGAAATTCCACTGGAACCTGCATTGGAACATCCATTGGAACCTCCAGTGGAACATCCACTGGAACCTCCACTGGAACGTCCATTGGAACCTCCACTGAAACGTCCACTAAAACCTCCACTGAAACGTCCTCTTAATAGACTTATAATTGTAATTAGTATAGATGTTGAATAAAATATATTACATATATTATATATAATTTCATTTAATATAAATACGTTTATTAAAATTTAATTTTTATTAATATATTCTATAGTTTTATAAATATATTGTATTGTGGAACATCCATTAAAACTTCAAATGGAAATTCCACTGGAACCTTCACTATAAATTCCACGGGAACCTCTCCTAGAACGTCCACTGGAACCTCCACTGGAACCTCCACTGGAACCTCCACTGGAACCTCCACTGGAACATCCACTCGAAGTTCCACTCGAAGTTCCACTAGAACCTAGAACCTCCACCGGAACCTCCACTGAAACCTCCATTGGAACCTCCACTGGAACTGAAACCTCCACTAGAACTTTCACTGAAACCTCCACTGGAACCTCTACTGGAACCTCTACTGAAACTTCCTCCTAATAGATTTATAATTGTTATTAGTATAGATGTTTAATAAAATATATTACATATATTATATATAATTGCATTTAATATAAATATGTATACTAAATTTTAATTTTTATTAATATATTTTATAGTTTTATAAATATATACTTTTGTTGTATTGTGGAACATCCATTGGAACTTCAATTGGAAATTCCGCGGGAACCTCCATTGGAACTTCCACCGGAACCTCCTCTGGAACTTCCACCGGAACCTCCACTGAAACTTCCACTAGAACGTCTATTGGAACGTCCACTGGAACCTGGAACCTCTACCGGAATCTCCACTAAAACCTCTATTGGAACCTCCACTGAAACCTCCACTAAAACTGAAAAATCCATTGAAACTTCCACTGGAACTTTCACTGGAACTTCCACTGGAACTTCCTAAATATGTACATTTTATTTACATTTTTATTCATGTATTATATATTTTTTAAATGGTAAATTATATTATTTTTATAAAATTTATGTAAAAAATTTAATACATATTATATGTAATTTCATTTAATATAATTACATTCATTACAATTTAATTTACATTTTCGCCTTTTATTTATTATTATTTTTTTGTTTTTTATAATGGAAATTCTTCATTGACATTTTTCCCTTTAAATAAAAATGTGATTTTTTCTTGAAATTGGTATTTTTTATTTTTAGTTCCATTATAAAATATATTCTTTTTACGCCTTTAAAAAATTAAAGCTTAAAAATGGTTATACATTTATAAAATAACAAGTTTCTCTTTATTTGAGAAAATTTTATTATTACCAAACAATATTTTTATTTAACTTTTAAATGTAATAATGTTTTGTGACATTTTTAAAAGTACATATTTTTAATTTCTTTCATAAAAAATATTTTTTAAACTTGCAAAGATTAATAGTTGTTTTCAATATTATTTAAGAAATACAAAATTGACATATTTTTAAAAATAACAATTTATAGGAAATTTATATTTTTAAATGTTATAAATTTTTTATAAATTGATATGTTTTAAATAGTAATTTATATCTAACGTTTTTTATATCTAAATTTTGGTGTTGATATGTTTATGTTTTGTATCAACCCTTTTTATGTTTTTTTATATCAACGTTTTTTATATGTTATTATTTGTTTGTAATTTATAGACTTTTTATAGCATTTTATTATGCAATGTTTTTGTTTTTTGATATGTTTTTTTATGTTTTTGATACGTTTTTTTTAATGTTTTAATTTGTTTTTATAATGTATTACACCTGTATGGCGGTAATAACACCAGACGATAAAAATAGATTTTCATGAAAATTCTGACAGCCCCATTTTTTTATTGCATTTCAATCTAACAGCCAGTTTTTTTTTTTTTTTTGATAAACAGGATATTCCAGTTTTTTAGGGTATTTGGAGAGGATGGGGGTCCATCTCATCTGCCAAATCTGACTAATTTCTATACATATCCAGCCATCAATTTCCCTCGCCTCCTTTCTACGCATGCTTCTTTTAATTACAACTTATTATGCAATTATTTATGTTTATTTGAACAGATCATGATTTTATCATTTGGAATTTCTTAACTATTATTTTAATTAATCCGAACTTGACAAAATTATCACGTTGTCTGCATTAATAAAATAGTTTCATTGAATTTTAATATTATCAGTTTGACTATAAATCGGAATCCTTCACTTGTGAATTTGTCTAAAATATTCGATGCTGAAAGATCGTGAGATTAACTTTCGAAATCTTCTTGTCTGAACAATAAAACCAGTTAATCAAAGATTGTTATTAGAAAAAATGACGATTCAGAACCAAAATAGACAGTTAATATCAATTTACGTCAAAAAAAAAAGGAAAAATCATGAGAAGGATTCCGATATATAGTCAAACAGAACTTTGGGAGCGAAAGTGACGGATTGACTAATGATGATCAACAAGAAAATTAAAAAATAACGTCGAGATTTGATTCTTATCCCTTGGGATTCTCAACATTATGGAAAATCATTGTTAATACTGTACAGAGTTTGATATTATCATAACAATTAATTAACATTTTTTTTTTCGTTTGAATGCTAAGAAAATTCATGCCGCAGATCGATGAGCTTACCGGCCATGGGAGAATGATCAGTGGGACCTCATGAGGCTCTTGTACTCGATGATTCCCTGGTAGAGCAGTTTCCTGTTGGCAGGCATGGAACGATGAGGATCTACACGTCTCTGCTCGGAATCCTCTGGAAGCTTCTCCTCCCTCCCTTTTTGTCTACGATTCATCGATTTCTTGCGACAGTGTTCCTCCTCCTCCGTCGACGGTACATCGAATCGGACGGCCTTCCTATTCGGCTGGCATTTCTCCGGTCCTGCAATCATCCGTTATCAGAGTCATGAATTACTTCATTGAAGAGAAGAGCGTGGGAGGAATTGGGGGAAACAGGTGAGGCGATCACCGGGGAGAAGCTCCAGCTCGAATCTGTTCATGAAATCCGAGAGGAGGCGGCGGTGAGCGCGGAGGGAGAGGAGGAGGACGCTACCGGAAACCGCGAACACCGTCGCGAATCCCAACCCTAGGGAGCTGTCCATCGGCCTCTGCTCTCGATCAATCTGCTGCAGCCGTGGCCTCCGAGTGCTCGGTTATTGTTCGCATGAGAATCGAATCTGAGGATTGAAAGTGGAGAAGACCGCGTCGGCTCAGATTTATACCTGACGGAAAACAATGGCGGTGGAAAGCGGGGAAGACGAAGGAGCGGTGGAGCGGGAGAAGTGTTTGGGACCAAACGTTGCAGAATTTTAAAAACCCTCCAGATTTAGTACTGCAAATTTTTATGAGACCAGTTTAATAGGAAATAATTAGTTTTTTTTTTTTTCTTTTTTGTGCCCAACAATCAAAATCAATTGAATGGGATCCAAAAAGTACATAGCCTCCGGTGGTAAAGCCCAATCGCCTCATCATGAATAGTGTCCTTACAATTCATAGGTAAAGAATCCACTTAGATAGGTAATCTAGGCCTCATTTTGTTTGGATGGTTTATTTAAATAATAGTTTGTTTTGATGGTCTAATTAATTTATGTTAATGAAAGTATATGAATTTCAATTATGCGTAATAAATAATTGTAAACTTGGAAATACAAATTATGAATAATAGTAATAAATGCATAATGTAACCGAGTATATTTTAATGGTGAATGGTCATAAGCTAGACCGACCAATGCATGTTTGATTTTTTTATTTGCATTTATAATTTGTAATAATTATTTTTAATTTTATTCTTGATGATTTGTGCACCATTTCTTACCTTTATAATGTAAGGACTCACGTGTAACGTTTTGAGATTTTTAAAAGGAAACACTATGTTCAATATCAGACAAGATACGCCACATCATGTTTAAATAAACTAAATATTATTATTTTAATGTGATAGTTATCACATAGCCATTGGAATGACGATAATGAATGAGATTAACTAAATTATGAAAATCTAGTTTATACATTTTATAAAATGAATTCATTGGGTACCAATTAATTAGAAATGAAAATAAAAACCAATTGAATATAAAGAATGTATTTTTTTTTTATAAAAAAAACTATTTTTACGTCCACAATGACATTTTATCTTAATAAATTAAATTAATTACTATTAGTGAAATATCATAAAGAAATTTATATGTTCTATATTCAATCAAATGCTTTTAAATTCATCCAATAAAATTGATAGGTTTAAGGTAAAAATAAATCCAATTTTTAGCGTAAAAAGTTATATTTTTCTAAAAAACAATTTTGCCGCCTTTTAAAGACATACCTATTTTAAAACTAAATGTTGACACTTTTATAAATTTTATTTGACAAAATAATTCATTTTTTAAAACGGAATGTCAAAATTAGTTTAGGGTGAAATTTTGGTATTTTTCGGAGAAGTTTCATTTTTTGACGAATAGTGAAAAATATTGAATTTTAATTGAAAACTGCATTTTAGTCTAATTTGTTTATGCAGTTAAATTATATTTTAAATTGGTTTTAAAGTTTAATTAGTTCAATTATACATCAATTAGTCCAATTTTGGTTATTGGAATCAATTTCACATTGAAATCGAATATAAAAATATTTCAAACTTTTGAATTTTTTCACTTTAAAAACTTGATTTCTTGTCTCGTCCACAAGACTAATTTTAAATTAAATTTTACCAATTTAGTGAATTAAATTTGGTAAAATGGATTCCATATTTGGAATCCAAAGTTCCAAAATAGGTAGTAAAGTCATTTTCATTTTTAGACATAAAAAAGTTACTATGGTAAAAAAAAAACGATTTATCACGGTATAGGTAAAATAATGAAAAGAGTCAAAGTTAAAAGGTAAAGACTTAAAATACCTAAAAACTACAATATTTAATGAGTGGTTGAGGTATTGCTCGACCCTAAAAAACCTTTACAACATTAATTATCAGCCGAATTCGTGGAAATTAATGTCACCTCAATGTGGTTGACTTTAAATATAAAATAATCGTTATTTAATAACTTAAAACCACTCCTCAAGTATAAATATCACCCATTACCACCCCATTTATCATCCCAAGCCTTGAAGTTCCTCAAATCTCTGTCAAACTCTCTCCTCACTCTCCCCACATCAAAGTGTTGCGGTCTTACCAAAAGGCCAAATCCAAAGTCCTCAAAGGGTCACTCAAGGAGGTGATATTCAAGAGGAGGTTAAAATATGCAAAACTAAAGGAAAACAAGAGGTAAGAGTTTCTCGTCTCACTATTACTTTTGTGAGATTTATGTCTTATTCACCAATTATTTATTATATGTGGTGTATATACCGCCCTTTGATATGTCATATCATGAATCTCATTTTCTTCATGGTATTCAATGCTTCATTTGATAATTATTACTTTTATGGTGCATACAATTCGACTGATTATAAAGTGTAAAATTTTTTCTTAACCCAATTTTCATTCTTTTAGTTAAACTTCTACTTCTTGATTATGTCGTAATAAGATTATGTGTAAAATGACTTTTGAATATCTTATGTTGTATTTCCACTTGTTTTATGTGGGTTTACAGCGGATACACATAATTGATTCATTTGATTAATACTCACTTCAATGATATCATATTTGTAAATGACTTTCTTTTGAAAAATATTCTTTTAAAATTTCTTTTTACAAAAGTAAAAAAAATGTTTTTTTAACTTATACAGCATGTGCGACTTTTTCCACCGCCACGACGTTTTAATGCTATGATGCTTCCTTTATAAGTTTTCATGGTTATTTTCAAAGAAAATGGTTTCTTTATGATGTGTGTAGTGTTTCGATTTTATAATTCATTTAAAAAAAGTATTTTGGTATCTAAAAGTGATTTTCTTAAGAGTTTAAAAGATTTTTTGAAATGCTTTATGATAAAAAAAATTACAAGCATAAAAATGTTTTATTTATTATATGGTACTTGAGCCTTAAACATGGGGCGACCTGGATAACACTAGGAAAGCTAGTTACAACTTAACATGGAGTGACCCAGATAGTACCGAGAAAGCTCATTAATGCTTAACATGGGGTGACCCATATAGTGCCAGGTAAGCCTATCACAACTTAACATGGGATGACCCAAATAGCGTCGGGTAAGCCGTAATAACTTAATTGGGTAATGAAAATTTTAGAAGTAGGCCATATGGTTATTCCAATTAAAAGGGTTTTGAAAGGGGTTTATGAATATGATGCTCTAAGTCACCAAAAGAGGTATTAATTGTTTGCTATGAGTTTTAATGATTTTCTTTGAGAAAAATGTATGTGTTTTTCAAGTGGAAATGTTTTATTTTATATGCTCAAAGAATTTTGAAGATAAAGTTTAACGTTATATGAGTTTTCATTTTTTTCACTGGACTAATGATTTCCTTTATCTTATACCCCTTACTGATCTTTTTGTGTTCATCCCACGTTTTTAATGTTTTTTCACAGGATGTAAGGGAAATGATGAAGTCATGTTGAGAGCCGTGAAGACTTTTCGTGCAAGAAATAAAGTTTTGTTTTAAGGAGTTTTATATGGTGGAAAAATGGATACTGAGTATAAGTGTCCATTTGTAATGTATGAGTTTACTTTGTAAGAGTTTGTCCCAATTCTCTAAAACTCTAAACTAAAAAGATCCTCGAATATGAATCATAGTTTAAAAACACTAGAATATGTAATGTTTAAGGTTGAGTCCTTATAGTTGGTATCAAATGATGATTTAAATAACTTTAGAGGTTAAGATAATGTTAAAAATTTGTCTTGAAATATTTTTCCTTAGGGTTAAGTTAAAATGGTATAACATTTAAAGATTACCATGTTTCCTCATCAAAACTATTTCTATTTATAATAGTTCTCCACATAGGAAACAGGAAAAATGTAGTTGGTAGGAACCGAGAGGAAAATATCCTTCCAAATCATCATCCAGAGATGGTTGGAATCAGAACAGAATAGTTTGTTTTAGTGATGGATCAGTTGACACATGATATAAATGGTGGCGGTATCTATGCTAGAGAGGAACCTGATCTACCACGATGGAACATGTCTATAGTGGATCACTTCATGAGGCAACATCCCCCATCATTCAGTGGATCATCTGACCAAGTGGTAGCTGAAGGGTGGATCAATTCCCCAGAGAAGATATTTGAAGTCATGAGATGTTTGGAATGTCAAAAGGTAGCTCTTGTCATTTATCATTTTGTAGGTGAAGCTGACCGATGGTGGTCTTTGGTTAATAATACTAGAGAGAAAGATGACATTAATGCCATGAAATGAGAAACATTTAAGAATCTCTTCATTGAGAAATATTTCCCTAAGGTTTTTTGACTTAGGATGGAGAAACAATTCTTGGAATTGAAGCAAAAGGATGAAGATTCAGTGGTCACGTATGAATCAAACTTCACAAGATTGGCAAGGTATGTTCTGAATTTTATTCAGGACATTGATAGAAAAATAAATAGATTTTATTCAGTATTGAAACCAATTCTATGAAGAGCCTTGGCCTCATGAGAATTTAAAATTTATGAGAAAGTGGTTCATTGTGCTGAAAAAGTTGAGGAGTTTTCTGACACTTATGTGCCACGAGATGAAAAGGGTAAGAAATGGTCAAGATGGCAGGAAATAGAGAAGCATCCAACTAAGAAATCTAGAGGTAAGCCCCCAAATGTTCCAAGTGTGGAAAACGACATTTCAAGGAATATTTGACAGGTTATGGGAAGTGTTTTCAGTGTGTTCAGTTTGGTCACAGGTGTAGCGACTTGGGGTTTATCCTGTAAGACTTTGGAATAAATCTAAAGCCAGCCGTTGTGTTGGCGCGAGATTCTAAAGCCCGGAGAGCCTCGGTGCTGTGATATTAAATATATTTTATCACATACATGGAGTTTCTTTGGAAATGTGAAATAAATTCTAATCGGAGTCTTGGATCAGAATTATGAGACCGCAGTTGAGTTCAGAATGTTGTGTTTACCCAAGGCGCGACATAAACTTGATTGACACCGGGTGTTCGGCCGGAGGTGAATCATGGGCATGGACTTAAATGGAGAATATTGTTTTAATAAAATTAAAACAATATCCCTTACCTCCCTCTCCCTTGGTGCACACGATAGGAGGAACTGAATCCCCTCTTCCCCCTTTGGAGTGACAAACAATCCAAGGATCAAATTGAGGAAATGAGGCGTCACAGATCTCTGATCTTAATGGCGATCACTCCAGAATCATGTTGTAGCAGCTCCCAAGCGCCAATCCGACCTTGAAGCTCCGACGTTTCTCCATGAGGTAAGAGGTTTTGAGTTTTAAGTCACGATCCCCCATTTTATGCATCGTTTTAAGGTTATAAATCCCCTTAGATGATTGCTTGGGACCCTGTGAGGGTCAATTTGGAGATTTTGGGGGGCAATCGAGGCGATTCGGGATGCACATAGAAAAATTCCCAATATATTTCACATCTACACGACGTGTAGTGCAGTGAAGCATGCCATGTGTTCTTCTCGTTCGGGGAAGTTGAGTTTTGGGGACTACACTCCATGTATCGGGGTTACATGCCACGTAGTGACCCCATGTTGTGTGGCCTGAGGACATAGCTAGGGAAGCCGTGTGAATGTACCCGGTCGTGTGTGAGTACATGACTAGCGTACACAGGCATGGGCCGCCGAACATGAACATGGGAAGATGACACGGCTAAGGGGTCGTTTAGCCGGGACACTCCATGTACCTGGAGGTACACGCTGTGTGTGAGACATAGTTGGTTGAGCCCTGTGAAGGGAAGACACAATCGGGGACCTGGGTGAGGCGAGACACACCATTTACGACAGGTACACACCGTGTAAACCAACATTCCTAGCCAAGCCATGCATTCATAGGACACATCTGGGTGTTCAGGCAGGGTCACATGCCGTGTAGACCCTGTTACATGTCGTGTAGTCGCCTCTTGGAGGAGTTCCCACCCAATTAATTTCCACTTTTTGGGCTCAGATTCAGGCCTATGATTATCCTATCCTAAGAAATTTTCCACATAGAATGTGATGGTGGCCTTGGTTTGGTCTTATGAGATACGAGGTCAGGCAAGGTTATGAGTCACTTAGGTTAGCGATGTTTGGACCAACAATGGTTGAGTGAGTTCCCTTGGTTTATCCCTACGGGGGTACATGTGGCATTACATCCTCGGTAAAGGATTGTGATCCCCTCAATAGGAAGAGCTTGGATAGAGCTGTAGTATCCCTCTGGAGAGGTCGAGAAGGGATCCTCCATCGTTTTTAGTGTTGTTGCATCCCTCTAGAGAGTCTGGGGAAAGATCCCCTAGCATAACGTTTTCCCTAAATTCGGGTTCTTGGTATCTTCATGACCAACCCTACATAGGTGGTGATCCCTTATCTTGTGGGATAGCCCAGTAGGGTTTGTGGCATTGTTGCTTATACAATCCCCTACACAGGTGGGAAATTTCAATGGGGTTTAAGGAATCGTTGGGTATAAGATCACCTACTCAATAGTTGCTTTTAGTAGGGTTTGTGGAATCATCAGATATACAATCCCCTACTTCACGAATTATACCAGATGGGGTGTACAAAATCTCCATGACCAACACTACACAGGTAGAGATCCTTTATTTGAGTGATACGATCTCTAGGATGTCAGATTTGGTTGTGGTGTCCCCTAAAAGGTCCTGGGAGAGATCCCCCTTCTGAGTGAGATATTTGGGTTACTAGATTGGGTTCATGGTGTCCCCTAGAGGATCCTAGGAGTGATCCCCTATCTGAGGATATGTTGTTCTCAGTTTTCCAGACTGGGTTCATAGTGTCCCCCAACAGATCCTGGGAGTGATCCCCTTTATGAGTAATGAGACCTTATGTGGTTCCAGTAGGGTTAGTAGCCTCCGCCATAAGGAATGGGTGAGATCCCCTATCTGTATAGAGTGCTCCACTGGGTTCCAGTGTTACTTTATTAGTGGCAAGATCTGACGAGCGTGTTCTCTTGGATGTATTTCCCTTCAGGATGGCGAGGTTGTGCCATCGGCTCTATGATACCTGGTTGAGTGGTATCTCTCAGGTGTGCCATCAGATGTAGATGGGTTGTACCTGATGGAGTGATATTTCTCGAATGTGTTTCATCTAGGATGATAGAGCTCATGGATTGTGTGCTCTTGGACGAGTGTTATCTTCAGGCCTCAAGTAGGAACATTTTGTTGGCTATGAGGTCAGAACCTTATGAGACTTGAAGTATGAGATGAGTATGTATAGGTGTTTTCTGGTTTCCTTGTGGTGTTTTAACCTCTTAGTTGACAAACCATGTGGTATAAGATGACAAGTTGAGCATATCTGAGGATGGTTTCGAGATGAAGTTTCTCTCTTCTTTGTGTTCCCTATGGATGGGTCGAGTGGACAGTTGCCTCTCAACTAATCCCTTTTTATTTTTGGGTATTTGTGGTGCCTATTGAGTATTGTTATACTCACCCCTACACAGTCTTTTCCTATACATGTTGTGTCTTATGCAGACCAAATTCCTTTTGACAGAGTCCCAGGAGGACCCAGAGAAGGTAGAGCTTAGTGATCTAGACCGACTGGGGTGTTTACCAGAGCTAGGCCAATGAGCTTTTTGACGGGTGCATTTGAAAGCGATCCCCTCCTTCTGAGCAGGTTGGATGCTTTTACAGTTTTCTACTGGTGGGACTATATTTTTCCTTTTTGTACTTCTGTTGTACTATGGTTTGGGATAGATATATGCATGCTTTTTCTTTTCAGTTTTTATATATCTCTGCACAATTACATGGAGGTGTATGTGGGTGCATGCATACATGTATCTTAGACTAAGCCCTCTCTTGTGTGTGATATTCATACTCAGTGTTGGATTCCATCCCCTGGCCTACGGAGGTGGGCTTTTGGATTTGCGGCTCGAGCCCTGTTTGGTCGGGTCGTGACAGAGTAGTATCGGAGTGGGTTCCACTTTGGGACCGCAATTTCATGAGCTTGGTTTGGATTTCATAGAGACAGTACTAGGGTGTTTTGAGTTCAGATCTCTAGCCAGATGTTCCAGTGTCAGTATGAAGACCGACATATCAATTCACCAGGGCTCTGATAACCCGCTTTTTGACCCAGTACATTGGGACATTGGTTACAGGGAAATAATGATGCATGCATCATATAGGACCGAGTTTTGGGTTTTTCCTATCCTTTTGAGTCAGATCCCCAGATATACTGTTTGACCATGGTTTGACTTGATTGTATTTTAGGATGCCTCCACGATGACATCCAGATAGGGTTCTGCGATGAGATTATGGTGATGATCCAACCCAAGGTGAGGCTTTAGTGAAAGACACTAGTTCTGAGGCTGGACCTCAGAGTGGTCTTCCAGTTGAGCCACCACCCATTGAGTAGTAGTTTATGCCAGCAATTAAGGTCAAAGATGCATATAGGTTGATTGCAATGCATGAGTTCCAAAGGCAGCGAACTCTAAGGTTTTGGGGTGATCTAGATCCCCAAGAAGCTAATGACTAGATTGAGGCAGACATGCATGTTTTTCACCTTGTAAGGACACCTCCCGAACAGATGGTGGTCCTAGTAGAGAGCCTTTTGTAGGGTTCGACTGGGTGATTATGGAGTTTGGTAATGCAGACCCATGATGAGGTGACACTCACTTGGGAAGAGTTTTAGAATCTCTTCAGGGAGGAGTTCCATCTAGCCATGTCGAGGTTGGTGCATATCTAGGAGCTTCTTCAGCTTTGGCAGGATTGCATGACTGTGGTAGAGTACTCAATGAGGTTCACAGACTTGTTGGGTAACTCCCTGGATATAGTTCAGGATATATTTTTTAGAGCACAGACCTTTGAGATGGGCTTACACTAGGAGATCTGGGCGTCAGTAGTGCTGTTGTGCATTCCCACACATGCTGGAGTACTTGAGTAGGCCTTGGTGGTGGAGAGATTTCTGGATGAGCAAACTCCAGCCGTTAGTGCTTGGTACACGAGAGCTCAGACCTCAAAAACTGGTATCCAATGACAGGATTAGGGATTTGGGTGCATGAGACACTTCAGGAGACGATCCCAAGATGGAGGGTCTGAGGCTTAGGGCTTCCAAGCTAGTTTTTTCCAACCATAGGATAGGTTGTGTTACGCTTGTGATAGTTGAGGAAATATTTCTAGAGATTGTCTGACCCACCAAGCTGTTGATAGGGAGACGACCGATGGAACACCTTGTAAGAGGTAGCATTTTGAGCATGGAAGTTCGCAGGGTGGCAGACGTAACAGAGGAGTGGATATACCAACAGGAGGTGGAAGATGGTTTCAGTTTCCACCACCACCCCTAGGTGGTCCACACTAGGCTCAGGGAGCTGGAGGACGGGGGTTTGGATAGCTATAGGCCACAAAGTCCTTTGACCCTGAGGATCTAAGTATGGATAGAGGTACACTCTATGTCCTTTCTACTTTCTATAGCAGTTTTGATAGACACTGTTGTGAGGTACTCTTTCCTTTCCACTTATTGCTTAAGGTTTGTTTGGGGTGACGCAAAGCATTACTGTAACCCTATGTTGGTGTTATTTGACGTAGCTTCAAATGCATGATGAAGAGGTATCCTTCCCCCACTGATATTCATTTCTGTGATGCGATTAAAATAGCGAGGGTGAGTCAGTTCCACCCAAAGTGGATAATATTAAGGTGTGGTGGATGATACCCCTTGACTTGTGTGGTTGGGATGGGGTAATGTGTTGGAGGTTTGCGTGAAGGGCCGGGTAAGACCAAGTGTGTGTGCTTGGGTGGCCCTATTTTGTTCATTGGTACCCTTGTGTGTTCGGTGTCATCTTTGTACACGAGAAACTTGAGGAGGGTGTGGTGCGGTTTGATGTGGCTTTAGACTCACAAGAATTAGGGATACTTTCCCCACTAAGACGTGTTCTTGAGACGCGATGTAAAACCGCGTGTGCGAGTTAGTTGTAACAACCCGAATCCGGAGCCCCTACACTAGTGCCCCGTACCCGGTTCGCCACATGACCTCAAGCACGTTTCCCCAAACGCCAGAGGCTGCCGACTAGCAGCGAGGGCCTTGGTGAGTCGGTGGGGAAACTATGCCCTCATTTGGTAAGGTATACAGCGAAAAAAAAGCAGTCAACAGCGGAAGCAGTAACAATATGCACAACAATAGAAACCAAACAACAGAAGCAATAAATATATATAGCAATGATGACAATGATGTAGTAGATACAAGTATCTATGGAAAGCATCAAACACAACAACGTGCTGGAATACAACTGAAAACAATTGAAAAAGAAAAACAAAATAAATTTCTCAGCATCACGAGCCCCAGCTCGGTCCCATGCTCCCCAGCTCTAGTATAATCAAGAACCTGAAGTAGAAGGGCGCTTTCCCTTATCTATACCTGTAGCAACATAGTCTGCTTGGGCCCAAAAACATGGCCCAAACAGGGTGTGAGATACAATCCCAGTAGGCAATCACCCAAAGATTTGTGCCTAACAGTCAATGAATACAAAGCAAGTAATAAAACAAGAAGAAGTAAACAGGAAAGCACAAGCAGCAACAATCCACAGTTCTAACAAAAGAAAAGCACAATTAAACAACTAGTAACAAAGGAAAAAGGTAACCCTCTGGGTAGCTCTCACAGCCTAACCCCTATGGTTCAACCTATAAGTACTAACAACCCTCTAGGTGGCACACACAGTCTCACCCCTTTGGTCCAGTTAAGAAATTAAGTAGACTCTCTGAGGAAGCACTCATCTTCAATTCCCCCTATAGTCTCGTAACGTGCTAAAGGCTCTCTGGGGAAGCACTCAACATCTATCCCCCCTAAGGGCCACGTCGAGGAACTATAGACTCTCTGAGGAAGAACTCAACGTCAATTCCCCATGTGGTCTCACATCATAATTAAAGACACTCTATAGAATCCCTTTCGTCCATTCTCCCTTTGGTCTACTACTCTAGGTTCTCATAGTCCCGAGTAAAACTAAACATGCTCAGCGCGCGTGCATCGTCCAAGTAAACCTCAAGAACTACTTGGCTATCAACTAAGGCTCAACAGAAAAACAAGGCAACCGTCCATAATCCTACAACTAGGCATGACAACTGGCAGAACGCCAAACATGAAGAACAAACATGGAAAAGCAACCTGAGCACAAAATAAATTACTCTAACTACAATCATAAACCTCTACTATAGCAATCAAGCAAAGCAGGCAAATAACAAGGGTAAAACAGGAACACGCAATACCCCGTTCAAGGGTATTGGTGGAATTTTCACAAAATACTCATCGACTTTCAACAGAAAGTCACAAACCACCTACCTTGATCCAAGGTGATTGATATAAGTGAACCACAATGACATATTCCCCTTGTAACGACGTATATCAAAGAAAACGCACAAAATTCTCAACCTACAATAACTTGGAAACCAAGAGGAATCAAGAAACAAGGCTAAAGCAGAAGGAAGAACTCACTGCTGCGATTCCAACGCAATCGACCGTGCTCGAATCGGAGAACAGACGGCGAGGCGGGAGCTCGTCGAAGATCCAGCCGTACGATCGCTCTCGAGTGGACGAAAACTGAAGAAGAAGATGAAAATTGGGGTTAGGCGCGACCCCGGTCCGTTTAGTGAAAAAAAAGAAAGTACACGGTGTGTACTTTTAGAGTACACGGCGTGTACTGGGTCCTTTCCGTACTCCGCCAAAATCGGCCTCCATGTCACCCCTACACACCGTGTGTGTGGCCCGGGCACGGCCAACACACGGCTTTGAGCCGGATCAGAGTACACGACGTGTACTCAGAAAGTACACGGCGTGTACTTTGAAAATTTCCAGAAAAACCATTTTTCTTAAAAACTCCAAAAAAAAGGAAAAGCATACCTGAACGAAGATTCGGGTTCTTACAAACTTCCCCCCCTTAAAGAAATTCATCCCCGAATTTCCCTAACGGGGCGTAGAAGAAGAATCCCCGAACAGTTCCGGCCACTGCGATCGTACATCGGCCCCTCTCTCCCAGGTCTCATCTTGTACTCGCCCGTGCTGCCATAGCACTCGTACCAGAGGTACAGACCGCCCATGGAGGACCTTCATACTACGATCGATAATCCTGATAGGATTCTCATTGAACGATGCATTCGCTTCAAGCTCGACTTCCTCGGGATGAAAGGCGTGAGACGGGTCTGAAAAGTAACGTTGGTGCTGAGAGACGCGGAAGACGTTGTGCATGGACCGATACCTTTGAGGTAGCTGCAACTGATAGGTTACCTGTCCCACTCTCCCCACGACCTCAAATGGTCTGACGTACCACGGTGAAATATTACCCTGTCTCTGAATCCTCTTGTGTCCTAGCCTCGGTGCGACGCGCAGGAACACCTGATCCCCAACCTCGAA
The DNA here is from genome assembly GCA_963277665.1 of Viscum album. Classification (NCBI taxonomy): domain Eukaryota; kingdom Viridiplantae; phylum Streptophyta; class Magnoliopsida; order Santalales; family Viscaceae; genus Viscum; species Viscum album. The sequence goes on along the minus strand of OY728142.1, from coordinate 30,622,792 downwards.
CTCCAGAGGTCGTCTCCACTGATCAGCATAAGACTTCTGTCGAGAATGTGTCGTAGCCATCCTCTTCTGAATCATCTCTATCTATTCTGAGGTCTCCTGAACAAGACAAGGTCCCAGTAAAGCTGCCTCTCCTGCCTCCGACCAGCATAAGGGTGATCGACATGACCTACCGTACAAAGCCTCCTATGGTTACATCTGAATGGTCACATAGAAACTTTTGTTGTAGGATAAATCCACCAGAGGAATATGCTTCTCCCAAGAACCAAAAAAGTCTAGGATGCAAGCTCGGAGCATATCCTCAAGCACCTGGATCGTGCGCTCGGACTGGCCATCAGTCTGGGGATGGTATGTTGTACTCAAAAGCACCTGTGTACCTAAGGCCTTCTGAAGTCCCTGCCAGAACCGAGAGGTAAAGCGTGCATCCCTGTCTGAAACAATGGAGTGTGGAACTCCATGCAGAGGAACGATCTCTCAGATGTAAAGTTGTCCCAGATCATCAACACTGAAGGTCTCCTTAATCGGCAAGAAGTGCGCCACCTTCGTAAGTCTGTCGATGAAAACCCAAACAACATCGTTCCCTCAAGGCAACCTCGGCAACCCAGTCACAAAGTCCATTGCGACATCGTTCCACTTCCACTCCGGAATGGGTAACTGCTGTAAAAGGCCTGCTGGTCATTGATGCTCTGCCTTCACCTGCTGACAAGTAGAACATCTCATGACGAAACCAGCAAAATACTTCTTCATACCTGGCCACCAATACTAGTGATGAAGACCCCGATACATCTTGGCGACGCCAGGATGAACTGCCCAAACTGAGGAATGAAAATCCCACATCAGCTCCTCGCGTATGTCTGCTGGCACCCATACGTGTCTCTGGAAACACAAGATCTCATCCTCGCCCACTGCCCATCCGGGAAGAGGGTCCTCTCCTGACATACTCTCCCGCAGGATTAAGCCTTTAGAGTCTGATAGATTCCTTATCCATACCCGATCAATAAGTGTAGAGGTAACAACTATAGAAGATAGTAAAGTTTGTCCCTGTCTGTCGTGCACCTCTAGATGCATCTCAGAGAACAGAGCCATCAGCTGCCACTCACTACTGGCCTCCTGAACTGCCTGAATCTGAGTTCTCATACTCAACGCATCTGCCACTACGTTTCCTTTCCCTGGCGTATTGGCAAGCTCGAAATCAAAAGACTGAAGGTACTCAACCCACCTACACTGCCTCCGATTCAGATCACGCTGAGTAAAGATGTATTTGAGAATCTTGTGGTCAGTGAAGACCACAAAGTGCTCCCCCAACAGATAGTGTCTCCAACAGCGTAAGGCATGAACAACAGCTTCCAACTCCAGATCATGCGTAGGGTAGTTCCTCTCATGTGGCCTCAACTGCCGAGACCCATACGCAACGACTCCACCCCCCTGCATAAGCACAGCTCCCAGCCCGATACCTGAAGCATCACAGTAAAAAATGTAGTTCTTGCTTGGATATGGCAAGACTAGTATCGGTTCTGACGTCAACCTCCCTTTCAGCTCCTGAAAGGCTGACTCACAAGAATTTGACCATAAGAACTTCACCCCCTTCTTGGTCAGACCTGTCAAAGGTGCTTCTAGACGAGAAAAGTCCTGAATGAAATGTCTGTAGTATCCAGCCAAACCTAGGAAACTCAGTACCTCAAAGACATTCTTTGGCTGCTCCCAAGAAACTACAACTCTCACTTTATCTAAGTCCACTGATACTCCTGCCTCTGAGATGACGTGACCCAAGAAGTGAATCTGATCCATCCAAAAGTGGCACTTCGAGAGTTTAGCATAAATCCGATGCTCTCTCAGTGTACTCAGAATGATCTCAAGATATGTGGCATGGTCGTGTTGAGTGTGAGAGTACACCAAGATATCATCCACAAATACCATGACAAAGGAGTCCAAGTAAGGATGGAACACTCGGTTCATCAGTTCCATGAAAATTGCAGGCACGTTCGTGAGACCAAACGGCATGACTGTATACTCGTATAGACCATACCTGCTCCTGAAGGCTGTCAGAGGTATATCTGATGGCCTAACGTGCAACTGATGATAACCGGACCTCAAGTCGATCTTCGAGAACACCCGGGCTCCTCGAAGCTGATCGAAAAGGTCATCAATTCTCGATAAAGGATATCGGTTCTTGACCGTCAACTGGTTCAGCTTCCGATAATCCACACAAAGCCGAAGGGTACCGTCTGCCTTCTTTGCAAACAGGACAGGCGAACCCCAAGGAGAAGTACTGGGTCAGATGAAACCCTTAGCCTGTAGCTCCTCCAACTGCTTCTTGAGCTCCTGCAACTCAGGTGTGGCCATCCTATAGGGAGGAATGGACACCGGTGCTGCTCCTGGAACGAGTTCAATAGAGAAGTATACCTCACGCTCAGGTGGCAAACCTGAAAAGTATTATGGAAAGACGTCCTTGAAGTGATCCGCCACTGGAGGAAAGTCCAACTATGGAGTCCCCTGATCATCCAGATAAAGACTAGAAATATGGGATGTCACCCCTCCTAGCCCAAGATGCTCGAGTCCTGCCCGACTCGCCCGAACGTCCCACTCGCCTTTATGAAGAAAAGACTCGCCCTCTGGTGAAACGAAACTCACTCTACGGCGATAACAGTCGACGACTTCCTGAAAGGGAATCAACCAATCCATGCCAAGGATGACATCATAGCCTATCATCTCTAAGACATAGAGATCCCATAAGAAGCGATACCCTGCAACCTCGAGAGGGAACTCTCTACATTGGCATACACTAGATGTCCTCATTCCCAAAGGTGTGTCTAGTGTCAATGAGTCGGTAGAAGAAAAGATGTAGAGTCCAAGGATCTCCACAACAGCAACAGAGATAAAGCTATGCATAGCACCAGTATTGAAAAGGGCTGAAGATAAAACTGAGGCTACTAAAATCGTACCTCGAACAGTAGAAGGGCCGGGATCCTGCTCCTGAGAAGTCTGCTCCACGACGAAAAACTGGCCTATACCACGGCCCTGCGCCCCTGGTTGACCACTCTGAGCTAAACCACCCTCTTGGTGCTGAAGAACTGGTGGCTGACCGCCATGGACTCGACCTCCACCTCGGCCCGAATGGCTGGAAGAACTCCAGTTCCGTGACTGGTGAGAAACTGGCGGTGCTGCTCCTGAACGAGGAGTCATGGAAGAACCGCGGTCACCAGCTACTGGTGAGAAGACCTGGCAGAAACGCTGAAGGTGACCCATCTTGCCGCAAGATCGGCACTCCACTGGGTCCCTCTAGAACTGCGGCCTCGTGTGCTATGACCGGCCACACTGGTAGCATGTCACCTGGCTACATGACGATGCATCTTGCTTCCTCGGATCACCGCGTGTGGGATCTCTATGGCGCTTCTTGCTGTCATCTAGAGAAAGACTAGCTCTGGAAGCAGAACCGCCCTGACTCGCAGCTCTAGAGTCTCTCAGATTGCGCTCCGCAATCAGTGCCTGGTTGACGATGGAAGTAATGGAAGTCTATTGGAAGATGTTCACCTGTGAGCGGATCTCCCGCCTGAGACCATCCTCGAACTTCCTTGCTAAGAACACCCCACTCCCATCCCAAAGGGGCGTCAAGCGCTGCAGCTCGGTGAAACGAGCAGAATAATCCATGATAGAAAGAGTACCGTGCTCTAAGCTCATGAACTCCCGGGCTCTGTCGGCCCTCAGGGTCTCCGGGTAGAAGTAGTCATAGAACATGCGCAGGAACTCCTCCCAAACCATAGCCTGCTGCTGACCTGCCTGTGAGATCACGTCCCACTACCTCTTGGTGGAGTCTCAGAGCATGTAGGTGGCGAGCTTGACCTGCCTCTCTGGAGGCGTCTCCAGATGCTCGACGATATTCAGCATGGCTTCCAGCCATGACTCTACAGCCTGAGGTCCTCCTTCCCCCAAGAATGTGGGAGGATGATGCTACTGAAAAACCCACGTCAAATCTGCCATAGACGTGGCAGGAGGCGGAGTTCCCTGGAAGTCCTGCATCATCCTCACGAAACCTTCCCTGAACTGCAAATCTTCACCTGCAACCGGTATAACAGCCGGTGCCAAGGTTGGCCCGAGGATCGGCAGGAAGCCCCTGATCAGCCCTATCTGGCGTCTGATCACTGCTCGACGACAGACGTACGACCGGAGGAAGTCTTGGAGGCATAGCTCTGAAAGATCAAAAGCACACCTTAGATCAGGAAAACAAGGATAGAGAATCACAAGAGTACAAAACAGAAACAGGGGAAGAAAAATACACAAGTTTACAAAACTTGACTACACAGTGTGTATAAAACTACACGGCGTGTCTTCTTAACCCACTAACATGGGCGTGTACTCCTGCCCTAAAAGTCGTGTACACTTCAATCTACATGGCGTGTTGCACCCACACACGACGTGTACTTGAAAACTATTCCCCTGCCCGAGTCTCCTTACACGGCTAACCCACACGGTCCGACTTAACCCGAGACTACACGGCGTGTTCTTAACACACACGACGTGTACTAGACAAGGATTTGGCGGACCGTGTTTGGGAAACACATAGCTGTCTACATGGTTGAACCTTACACGGCGTGCTCCGAATAAACACGGCGTGCATAGGCAAGGTGACCCCGTCCCGTGTTGTTCGTGACACGGCCGGGTAACTGGACAAGACTACACGACATGTTCCGAACAAACACGGCGTGTGGAAAAAAAGGTAACGCCGACCCGTGTTGTTCGTAACACGACCGACCACCTGGACAGTACTACACAGCGTGTTCCCTAAGGACATGGTGTGTTCTACCCGAGCTTCCCCGACCTGTGTTGTTAGTGACACGGCCGGGTACATGGCTCCAAACTTACACGGCGTGTACCTACCATACACGGCGTGTTCCTAAAGATTCTTTCACGACACCATGTTCTGTTCACATGGTCAGCGACACAGCCTGAAATCTACACGGTGTGTATCCAAAAAGTACATGCCGTGTATTCTGGTTTTTTCTGCGCAGTAGCTCAGAAACTGCTCAGACTCCCAGAAACACTAGAAACAAGGGAAAGAGGTGCCAAATTCCGATCTGCGAGGGCCCATACTCCCCGCGAATCAAATCTCGGCATCTCCTGTAGTCACATACAAGGAAAAACATCAGCTCTCTAACATAACAGCAGGGATTCTATCAAGCGTCTATCACAACAGCATGCATAATCTACACAAATCCTATCACAACAACATGAAATCGCTAATGCACCCTAGATGGCATGGCAAGAGTGCATGGCGTGTGATTTCTAGAAGTGTCTATATGATGCATGAGATGACATACCCTCATCTCATAGGGTCGCGACAGAAATAGAACTGAAATATCAAAACAACAACCGCACAAGTCATGCAAATCACTCTAGGTGAAAACACATCAACCATAAACTCAAAACCAGCAAACTGCAATTATCGAGGTAGTATGGCCTTTCCTTGTACATGGGTTAGCTACTCCCGAGCACAGCTTAATACCAAGTACCAAATCTGTCCTATCCCTGGATAAAGTCTCCAAACAGTAAATCAAGAGAAAAGAACCCCTCTGATACCACTTTGTAACGACCCGAATCCGGAGCCCCTCCACTGGTGCCCCGTACCCAGTTCACCACATGACCTCAAGCGCATTTCCATGAATGCCAGAGGATTCCGAATAGCAGCGAGGGACTTGGTGAGTCGGTGGGGAAACTATGCCCTCATTTGGTAAGGTATACAATGAAAAAACAACAGTCAACAACGGAAGCAGTAACAATATGCACAACAACAAAAACCAAATAGTGGAAGCAATAAATATATATAGCAATGATGATAATGATGAAGCAGGTACAAGTATCTATGGAAAGCAGCAAACAGAACAACATGCTGGAATACAACTGAAAACAAGTGCAAAATAAAAACAAAATAAACTCCTCAGCATCGCAAGCCCCGGCTCGGTCCCATGATCCCCAGCTCCAGTGCAATCAAGAACCTGAAGTAGAAGGGCGCTTGCCCTTATCTATACCTGCAACAACATAGTCTGCTTGGGACCAAAAGCATGACACAAACAGGGTGTGAGATACAATCCTAGTAGGAAATCACCCAATGATTTGTGCCTAACAGTCAGTGAATACAATGCAAGTAATAAAACAACAAGAAGTAAACAGGAAAACACAAGAAACTACAATCCACAGTTCTAACAAAATAAGAGCACAAGTAAACAACTAGTAACAAAGGAAAAAGGTAACCCTATGGGTAGCTCTCACAGCCTAACCCCTATGGTTCAACCTATAAGTACTAACAACCCTCTAGGTGGCACACACAGTCTCACCCCTCTGGTTCAGTTAAGAAATTAAGCAGACTCTCTGAGGAAGCACTCACCGTCAATTCCCCCTATAGTCTCGTAATGTGCTAAAGGCTCTCTGGGGAAGCACTCAATGTCTATTACCCCTGTGGCCCACGTCGGGGAACTACAAACTCTCTGAAGAAGCAATCAACGTCAATTCCCCATGTGGTCTCATATCGTAATTAAAGACACTCTGGAGAAGCCCTTCCGTCCATTCTCCCTTTGGTCTACTACTCTAGGTTCTCACAGTCTTGAGTAAAACTAAACATGCTCAGCGTGCGTGCATCGTCCAAGTAAACCTCAAGAACTACTTGGCTATCAACTAAGGCTCAGTATCAAAACAAGGCAACCGTCCACAATCCTACAACTAGGCATGGCAACTGGAAGAACACCAAACAGGCATAAAAAACCTGGCAAAGCAACCTGAGCACAAAATAAATTACTCTAATTACAATAATAAACCTATACTACAACAATCAAGCAAAGCAGGAAAATAACAAGGGTAAAACAGGAACACGCAATACCCCGTTCAAGGGTATTGGTGGAATTTGCACAAAATACTCATCGACTTTCAACAGAAAGGCACAAACCACCTACCTTGATCCTAGGTGATCGATATAAGTGAACCACGACGATAGATTATCCTTAGAACGATATAGATATGAGAAAACACACAAAACTCTCAGACTATGATAACTTGGAAACCAGGAGGAATCAAGAAACAAGGCTAAAGCAGAAGGAAGAACTCACTGCTACGATTCCTACGCAATCGACCGTGCTCGAATCGGAGAACAGATGGCAAGGCGAGAGCTCGTCGAAGATCCGGCCGTACGGTCGCTCTCTGGTGGAAGAAAACTGAAGAAGAAGATGAAAATTGGGGTTAGGCACGACCCCGGTCCGTTTAGTGAACAAAAAGAAAGTACACGGCGTGTACTTTTAGAGTACACGACGTGTACTGGGTCCTTTCCGTACTCTGCCAAAATTGGCCTCCACGTCACCCCTATACACCGTGTGTGTGGCCCAGGCATGGCCAGCACACGGCTTCAATCCGGATCAGAGTACATGGCGTGTACTTAGAAAGTACACGGTGTGTACTTCGAAAATTTCTAGAAAAACCATTTTTCTTAAAAACTCCAGAAAAAAAGGAAAAACATACCTGAACGAAGATCCGGGTTCTTACATTAGTTCATCCCAAAGTTGATAGTATTGAGGTGTGGTGGATGGGATCCTATGATTTTTGTGTTCATAGTAGGGTTACATTGGTCTTTGTGTCAGGTTAGAGAGGTGGCGTACCTCTAGACCCCATGGCCGTAGATGAACCAAGTGCTTAGTGTTTCCCACCTATCATAGTTGAGGATACATGTACCCACCATGTTTTCCGATTTCAACCTAGTTTTACTTGGACTTTGGTGTGGTGTCCTTTGTTGTTTCCCTGAGTGCATTATTTTAAGGAGCACAAGAACTCTTGGTGGCCTTTGTGGTGGTCTTGGTGAGCTCGCTAGCATGGGATTCCCAACTGAGATCTCAGTTTCTTTCCCATGTACCCAGGATTTTGCTTTTCAGGGACAAATATCCTTAAGGTGGTGAGGATTCAACCACTTGGGTTTTGTCCTGTAAGACTTTGGAATATTTCTGAATCCAGGCACTGAGTCAGTGTGGGATTCCAAGGCTCGGAGAGCCTCAACGCGGTGATATTAAATATATTTTATCACACACACGTAGTTTCTTTGGAAACATGAAATAAATCATGAGAGGAGTCTCAGATCAAAATTCTAAGACCTCGGTTGAGTTTAGAACATCGTGTTTACCCAAAGCACGATATAAACTTGGTTAGCACTGGGTTTTCAGTCAGAAGTGAATCATGGGCAGGGGGTTAAATAGAGGATATTGTTTTAATAAAGTTAAAACAATATCCATCACCTCCCCCCCTTGGTTTTCATGATAGGAGGAGATGAATCCCCTCTTCCCCTTTTGGAGTGAATAATGACTCGATGACCGAATCGAGGAAACGAGGTACCACCGATCTATGATCTTGATGGTGATCACTCCCAGATCGTGCTGCAGCAGCTCCCAAGCACCGATTTGACCTTGAAGATTTGGTGTTTCTCCATGAGGTAGGTTGTTTTTAGTTTTAAGTCTTGATACCCTTTTTATGCATCATTTTAAGGTTATAGAGCCCTTATACGCTCGCTAGGGACCCCGTGAGGGTCAATCTGGAGGTTTTAGGGGAAACCGGGGTGATTCGGGTTACTCGTAAAAAAATCCTCGATGAATTTATAATCTACATGGTGTGTAGTGTAGTGGAGCATGCCAAGTGTTCTTCCCATTCGGGGAAGTTGAGTTTTAGGGACTACATGCTGTGTACTGGGGTTGCACGCCGTGTAGTGACCCCATGTCGTGTGGCCTGAGGACATGGCCAGGGAAGCCATGTGAATGTACATGGCCATGTCTGAGTACACGACCAACATACATAGGCATGGGGTGCTAGAAATAGACACAGGAATATGACATGGCTAAGGGTCTGTTTATCTAGGACATGCCATCTACCCGGAAGCGCACACCATGTGTGATACACTACTGGATGAGCCGTGTGAAGGGAAGACATGACCGAGGAACTAGGTAAGGTGAGACACACCGTGTACCATAGGTACTTGCTGTGTAAACCCACATTCCCAAACAGACCTTTCATTCAGAGGACACGACCAAGTGTTCAGGTAGGGTCACACGCCATGTAGACCCCCTTACACACCATGTAGTTTACTCTTGGAGGAGTTTTTTCCCAGCGTATCTCCTCTTTCGGGGCTTGTATTTTGGTCTATGAGTAACTTATCCTAAGAAGTTTTCCTCATAGAACGCGATGGTGGCATCCGTTTGGGTCTAAAAGATGTGAGGTGAGGTAAGGTTGTGAGTTTCTTGGGTTAGTGATGTTTGGACCAGCAGTGGTTGATTGAGTTCCTTTGGTCTATCCCCGTGAGAGCACATGTGACATTATGTCCTTAGTAAAGGATTGCGGTCCCCTCGATAGGATGATCTTAGATAGAGTAATAGTATCCCTTTGGAGAGTCCAGGAAGGGATCCACCATAATTTTTAGAGTTTTTTTTATCCCTGTAGAGAGTTTGGGGAAGGATCCTCTAGTATAATGTTTTCCCTAGATTTGGGTTCTTGGTATATTCATTACCAAGCCTACATGGGAAATGATCCCCTATCTAGTAGGATAGACCAATAGAGTTTGTGGTATCATTGGGTATACGATCCTCTACGCAGGCGGGCAGTTTCAGTAGGGTTTGAAAAATCATTGGGTATATGATCCCCTACTCAGTAGTTGGTTTCAGTAGGGTTTGTGGAATAATCAGTTATATGATCCCATAATTCGAGAGTTATACTATATGGGGTTTGTGGAATCATAGTGACCAACACTACATGGGTGTTGATCCTCTATCTGAGTGATACGATCTCTAGGATGTCGGATTGGGTTGTGGTATCCCCCAGCAGATCCTGGGAGCGATCCCCCTTTCGAGTGAGATATTTGGGTTACCAGATTGGGTTCATGGTGTCCCTTAGCATATCCTAGAGTGATCCCCTATCCAAGGAAATGCAATTCTCAGTTTTCTAGAAAGGGTTCATAGTGTCCCCTATTGGATCTTGGGAGTGACCCCCTTTCCGAGGAATGAGACCTTACTTGGTTTCAGTAGGTTTAGTAAGTACCCCCATCATGGATGGGCTAGATCCCCTATCCGTGTAGCATGATCTGTTGGGTTCCATCATGACTTTCTTAGTTGTGAGATCTGAAGAGCATGTTCTCTCATAGAATTCCCCTTCGGGATAGCGTTGTTGTGCCATCGACTTTGTGATACTTGATTGAGTGGTATCTCTTGGGTGTTCCGTTAGATACATCTAGGTTATACCTAATGGAGTGATATCTCTCGGACGAGTGTCATCTGGGATGACATAGCTCATGGAGTGTGTTCTCCTAGATGAGTGTTATCTTTAGGCCTTGAGTAGGAACCTGTCGCTAGCTATAAGGTTGGAACCTTATGAGACTTGGAGTTTTAGATGAGTATATCTGGTGTTTTTTGGTTTCCTTGATGTGTTCTCACCTCTTGGTTTACACCCCATGTGGTACGAGCTAACTAGTTGTGTATAGATGAGGATAGTTTCAAGATAGAGTTTCTCTATCATTTGGGTTCCCTCTGGCCGGGTCGAGCGGACTGTTACCTTTCATCTGATCCCTTTTTCTTTTGGTTATTTGGGGCACCTACTGAGTATTTCTATACTCACCCCTTCACGAGCTTTTCCCGCACATGTTGTGTCTTGTGCAGAGCACAAGCCTTTCAATGGAGTCCCAAGAGGACCCAGAGTAGGCGAAACTTAGTGATCTAGACTGACCAGAGTGTTTACTCGAGTTTGGACAAGGATCTTTCCAGTGGGTTCATTTGATAGTGATCCCCTCTTATGAGCAGGTTTGAAACTTTTATAGTTTTATATTAGTGGGCCTGTATTTTCCCTTTTTTGTACTTCTGTTGTACTCTAGTTTGGGATAGATGTATGCATGATTTTCTTTTTAGTTTTTATATATCTTTGCACAGTTTTATAGAGGTGTATGTGGGTGTGTGTGTACATGAAACTTAGTCTAAGTCCTCCCATGTGTGTGATATGCCTACTCGACGCTGGACACTAACCCTGGCCTATGGAGGCAGGCTTGGGGAGTTGTGTTCCAGACCCCAGTAGGTTGGGTCGTGACAACAAGATCTGTGATTGTAAAGAAAAGATCCCTGAACAGCCAAAGAATGGGGTAACCGATAGGCATCCAACGGTGAGGCATTTTACTTTCAATGATTTGAGTCATTATACTAATGTGTGTCCAAAGTTAGTTACATAGGATGAAAATCATTATGATCAGAAACAGAAAGGTATAGAAAATTCATTTACTAATACCACTACAGTTGATGTCAGTCCATCTGGAGAAGTGATGAAAGCTCGAGGGAGCCCAATATTTTTTGAAGTATGATCATATTTTTAAAGTCTTAGGCACCCTCTTTTTATGTTTTATGTAATGGATAAACTTTGAGAGACATTTATCGAGTTTTGATAAATGTTTAAGGTACATGAAACCCTTTAGTTTATGATATAAAAAATGTTATTTGAGGAACAATGCCTTTATTTTTTTGGACATAATTATAAAATTTATGGATAACCTTTGGGGTTTATATGATCTTTTATTTTGAGGTAATTTTGGGATATTACTCTTTGGGATGAAAAATGAAAAGTATGAGATAACCCTTTAGGTCAAAACATTTCTTTAATGTAGAATATATTAATGTTATTTTGAGGATATTATCATATTTTTAATAATGTTATAAGAATTATATAGTTTTCAAAAAAGGACAACACACAAACTCTGTGACAACCCATCTCGTCCGGAAAGGTCATGAGAATTGAACCCACAACCAAAGGGCGATAAGGGTGTATCACCTACTACCGGTCTATGTGAAGTCCCGGTTAGTATGACTTGTTCTTTTTAGTTAAATGATTTGATGGATAAATAATAAGTTGACTTTGGGAATATATTTTTTATCAAATAGATAATCATGGGTTTGGAAAATGATTTGGGGATTATGTGATTAATGTTATATTAGAATATGTTCACTATTTTGGGAACCCTATATGATTAAGGTAAATAGAAAACTATGGGATTTTGTTTGAGGAATAAAGATTGATTTATATTTTGGAATCATATGTGATTTTATTGTGTATTTATGGTGATTTAGAAATAATTATCATATCCTGGAGATTATGAGATTTGTGAAATTACATTTTAGTATGAGACTTTAAGAGCAATTTATTTTATTTTAAGATAAACATTAAATTTATCTTGGAAGACAAGGTGATCAAATCCTTCTGATTTTTGGGTTTCAAATTTTCATATAGAATATTTTAAGGAATCTTAAGGATAGTTATTTGTTGAATTATCTATATTGAACTTTGGGTATTTATTTTTAATTTTGGATATTAAAAGTATTTTTTCTTCATTTGAAGGTTTATTAATTTTGGGAATTATCTTATCTTGTACTAACCATTTTGGTTTTCATTAATTCCTAAATACAGGAGGAATAGGTATTTATACTTTTGGGGATTTTTTGATCCACAGAAGTTTATTATGATGCTTCAGGTATGAAAATTCATCTTGAATACTCATTCCCATTTTTTTATATATGGAAACTTAGTATGTGTTATCTTAGGTAACCTTCATACTTTCCTTTCTCTCTTTTCAAATGGAATTTTTATTGAACCATATTCCAATGTGGGATTTCAACAAAGGTATTTTGAAAATTCAAACCCCTTGTTTTTATTATCTTGAGTTCAAATTGTGAGGACACAATTTATTAAATTATGGAGAATTTAACATACCAAGATTTTTAAAAGGAAACACTATGTTCAATATCATACAAGATACACCACATCGAGCTTAAAAAAATGACTAAATATTATTATTTTAATATGATAGTTATCACCTAGCCATTGGAATGGATGTAATGAATGAGATTAACTAAATTATGAAAATATAGTTTAAACATGTTTATAAAATAAATTCATTGGTTTCCAATTAATTAGAAATTAAAATAAAATCTAATTGAATATAAAGAATGGGTTTTTTATAAAAAACCATTTTTATAACCACAATGACATTTTATCTTAATAAATTAAATTAATCACTATTAGTGAAAGATCATAATGTAATTTTTATGTTATATATTCAATAAAATATTTTTAAATTCATCCAATAAGATTAATAGGCTTAATATAAGAATAAACCCAAATTTTAGCATAAAAAGTTATATTTTACTAAAATTAAAATTTTCCACCTTTTAACAGCGCACTTGTTTTAAAACTAAATTTTGAAACTTTTATAAATTTTATTTGAAAAAATAAACTTCAATTTTGAAAGAGTTTTTCTCACTCTATCCACATCCAATTTCTTCTGGTCTTACCAAAAGACAAAATATAAGGTCCTCAAGGGGGTGATATTCAAGAGGAGGTTAAAGTACACAAAACTAAAGGGAAGAAAGTGGTAAGAGTTTCTTGTCTCACTTGTACTTCTATGATATTTATGTCCTATTCACCACTTATTTCTTGTGTGTGGTGTATATAATACCCTTTGATATATCATATCACGAATCTCATTTTCTTTATGATATTGAATGTTTTATTTGATACTTATTTCTTTTATGGTGTATACGATTTGATTGATTACAAAGTGTAAGGGATTTATTAACTCAATTTTCATTATTTGAGTTAAACTTACAATTATTGATTATATCGTACTAAGATTATGCGTGAAATTAATTTTGAATATCTTATGTTGTATTCACACTTTTTTTTGGATTTACAATGAATATACATAATTGATTCATTTGATTAATTCTCACTTGAATGATATGATATTTTCAAGAGATTTTCTTTTGAAAAATATTCTTTTAAAGTTTAATTTTACACAACTCAAAAAGAATGTTTTTTAACTTATACAACATGAGATAATATTCTCACTTTCATGATGCTTTAATTATTTGATGCTTCCTTTATAAGTTTTCATAGTTATTTTCAAAGAAAACTATTTCTTTATAATGTGTGAAGTGTTTCAATTTTATAAGTAATTTAAAAAAAATGGTATTTTGGTATCCAAAAGTTATTTTCTTATGATTTTAAAAGAATTTTTGAAATGATTTATGATAAAAAAATTACATGCATAAAAACATTTTATTCATTATATACTGCTTGAGCAATAAACATGGGGTAGCCGAGATAGCAGCGGGAAAGTCTGTTATAGCTTAACATGGGGTGGCCAAGATAGCGTTGGGTAAGCCTATTATAACTTAAAATGGGGTTTCCTAGATAATACCAAGTAATCTAGTAATAGCTTAATTGGATAATGAAAATTTTGGAAGTTGACTATATGGTTATTCCAATTAAAAGGGTTTTGAAAGAGGTTTATTAATATGATTATCTAAGTCACCAAAAGTAGTATTAATTTCTTGATATGGATTTTAATGATCTTCTTTGAGAAAAACACATGTTTTTTTAAAGTTTAAATGTTTTATTTCATATTCTCAAAGAAATTTGAAGATAAGGGTAAACATTAGACGAGTTTTCATTTTTTTTCACTAGACTAATGATTTCTTTTATCTTATATCCCTTAATAATTTTTTTGTGATCCTCCCATGTTTTTAATGTTTTTCACAGGATGTAAGGGAAAGGATGAAGTCACATTTAGAGTCTTAAAGAGTTTTAATGAAATAAATAATGTTTTATTTTAAAGAGTTTTATATGGTGTAAAAATAGATATTGAGTATAAGTGTCCACTTGTAATGTATGAGTTTACTTTGTAAGATTTTTTCTTAATTCACAAAAACTATAAACTGAAAAGATCCTTGAATTTGAATTCTAGTTCAAAGAAACTAGAATATGTAATGTTTAAGGCTGGGTCCTTACACCACATGTCCATGGTAAATTTTATATATCACCTTACCCCTAATACCCTTTACTTGCATGTGAGCATCATTATGAAAAATGAAGATTGTATAAAAGGTGATGTGTGATCCGCATTCACACAAATGAATATAAACACAATGATTAAACAAGAAAGTTTTTTCTTCTTCTAAAACTCGAGCCCACTGAGATTTATGGATATTCCCCCTAGGTTGTTGTTAGCTTATCATCACTCGATAAACCAATTACTAGATAATAACTCACCATATCACTATTTTTTATGTGTATGTTTAATTAGTTTTTAATGAATATGTATTTGAAAATAATTAAATAATTGTAAAAAACTTGGTAAATGATGTGACGGTGAATAATCTTGAGATGACCGACCAATTCATCTTTAAAAATGTTTATTTTAATTCTTTTGATTGAATGATTATTTAATTTGCAATAATTATTTTTTATTTAATTATTGATGACCTATGTGTCATCCCTATCTCTACTAATATAAAGACCAATGTGTCTATGGTAAAATGTTATTTATCACTATACTTACGATACCCCTCAATTTCATATGAGTAACATTTAAAAAAAAGAGGTTCCAAAAGAGGTGAGGATGTTTAATGTTGAATGCACGCATGATGGCTCAAAGGAGAATGGATAATGATGCAATCCAAGAAAACCAAGGCCCACAAAGTTATCCCTATGTATTATTTGGTTTATTATTGTTTGATAAACATACACATAAATAAAACACCAAAATAAAGTCACATTTATTTTGGATTTACTGGTTAAAAATTTATTCATGCATTGACATAGAATAATTATAAAAAACAATGTAATAAGTTTGTTTTATTAGTAATTATGTTTGTCTATATATAATTCAATTGATAATTAATTTACAACAATATGGGTGTTAGTTAAAGTTTACAACTAACAAGAGTCATTAATCTTCAAAATGTACAAGATTGGAAGAAGTGAGTACACAGTTTCATAATCACTGAAAATTGAGGGCTGATAAATTAATAAAATCAATCACCTATGGGTATCTTCAATATGCTAATCACCTATGGAATATTGCACATCCTTTTCTCAATGATGAGTATTGGGTGGAAGCATCGTCATTGTTTATGCAACATTTTGAACATGGTTTAATGAAATTGTATGTATACATATATGTTGTTGAGTAATCTCAACCAACCATTATGAGATATTTGTTAAATTAAATCCGTCCTAATAATATGAAACAATGTCTTATCATATGACTCTGATAACCCATAATATATATCCATATACTGTTAAGTCTCTAATAATAAATGTTTTCAATTATGAACACAATGTTCAAAATATGGAGAGAATTGTAAGAGATGTCCCTTTGGATACTCTAGACTTAATGAATGAGAAATTCACTAATGAGGAAATTTTTGATGATGGGATGTGGGATGAGGAAGATGAGGAAGATGCAGATATGGTTGAACAACAAAATTTGGTTGCCCAAGAAGCATCCAATGTTAATCTTCCTCCATTAGTGACTTTATTAGGTAGTCAACAACCAAGAACTGTTAATCATCCTCTAGTGTTGACTTGATTGGTAGTGGAAATTTCATGAGTGGATTTTTTTATTGGAATGCCAATAAACCAAGTACTAAATTCCAAATCATTGTACGTAACACATCTATAACCATTGACAACACATTATATGTTAGAAGTGAGTTTGAAATAAAATGTGAGATGAAAATTGTGATTAAATAGTATCCCATTTAATTTCATTTTACTAACATGTTGAGGAGTAAAAATAGGTAAAACACATTATTCAGTGTAATAAATATGGGTCAGAATGTATAATGTGTTTGTGAGAAATATGCGATAAAAAATTTGGATGTTATAATATATTAAATTTAGAATCCCCACACTCATGTGCCCACCTAAGCTCGTCTAAGGATTACTCTATAGTAGATGTAAAGTTTATATATACAATTATTATTGAGATTACCTGAACATTGGGTTGGGCCACCCAAAAAAGTCATGGTTCCCACTTAACCCCAAAGGTGAATCTTTATTCAGAAAATCCAAAAAGGAGGATTAGTGAGAGATTATTCAAACATGAAAATATGTTCTTTTATCTATCATTTAAGATAGAATACACCAGTTATTCAAATAAAAATATTATATAGGAAGGCTTATATGACAAATAAAAAGACAATTGTTAAAATATATAGTGATTTTGATGAATATATAAGGTTTTGTTGTAGATGATTAAATTATTATCTCAAAAAAATTAAGCAATTTATTATCTTTATACTATTGAGTATATATATCAAATTAATCGGGTTGATCAATCAAAGGTAAAGTTACATAGGATATTCTAGGAATTCATATCGTGTATTACTATATATATATATTGTAAACAATTCATTAAAGTCGATGGAATGTTTCCTTATGGAATGCATACAGGTTCCCTTCTCATTGCTGCTTCATGGGGTTGGAGTTAGTTCCATATAACCAACTACTTTGTACTTTTGATTACCTATATATTCAAACATTTGAATATTAATAAATATCTTATCACATGATGAGTGTTCTTCTATGTAAAATTAATGTGATAATTTCCTTATAGTATCCATCACATCGAAATGTCATAGCAGTTCCCCGCTATGATGAGAACTTTAAAGTGTTATGATAGTATTTTTAAATATATATTATATAGTTGGATGAAATCTATCTAACAAGACATAGATGGTACAATCTATCAGGTGTAGGTGGATCATAAGATATTAAGACTTCTTCCCATGAATTTCATACTAGGTAATCTCCAAGAAAAGAGGTTATGAGAATAGACCCACTTGTAGGAATTCCACATGTTATAGGTGTCATTGGATATTCTCATCTGAAGATGTGTGTATTATTCCTTAGACTAAAGAATGTTATTATTTTATATCATGAATCATGTACTTAGATGTACTGATGAGAATCATGACGACATATGTCTTTGGTGATGTAGGATACATTGGGTGCATCATAAGTGATATGCCATTAATGAGTAAGTCAATAAAAGATTTGTACCTTTAGTGTTAATGGAATTAGATATCCAAGACCCTTTTATTGGAATGAAACTGCCTATAGACATGGCAGTTTTATCAATGACTTTATTTTAGGAAAGTCAAAGAAATATTTATCAAGAATATAGGTCAATGAAACAAGGATACAACCTATTTGATGTGATATTAAGACAAAGAGATTATATTTCACAATGAGTGTCCATAGAAGGTTGTTGTCATTGTAACATTTAAATATTTATCTATGGATACATTATATGTTTCTAGATATCGATCTTAGACTTTAGGTTGGTTAGCCTAATTCCATTGAGAAAGAGACCCAGAGGATCACACACTAAGTGTATCCAGAAATTCCTTTAAATTCTATTTAAATTTAATATTAGAATAAATATTATTCACAAGTTACAAGGAATAATAATTATTTGAGTTATATTGACTGCATAAATATTTATTAAATGAATAATAAAATGATATTTATTTACTTAAATAAATATTTATTATTCAAGTTTTGATAAATTCCAAGGAGGATTGATGGATTGAGTTAAGGGTATGGAATAAATGATATTTAAATATCTATGAGTTTAGAGTATTTCAAGAAAATAATAATAATAATATTATTATTATTCAACATGGGGATTACATAGAATAAAGATATTTGTTAAGGACTTATGTGTAATAACTAATTCTCTAACCTAAGTATATAACCTGATTTACTCCATTTCTAGGGATAATGATTTGTTTTGCACAATATTTCCCTCTAGCGAATTCTCTCAAGCACTATATAGAACTTAGAATGCTCTCAAGAATGGATAGGATCGATTTAACTCTTCCCTCTAATGTCTCGAGAGAATAAGATAGAATCCTTCAAGCTTAGAAGGAGTTCTTTTTTCAATCAATAAAAAACAAATCAAGTGGTTAGGATTGTCCATCCCAACTTCTGGAGATTCTACGATGTCATTTAGAGGTTCATGGAACACATGTGGATAATGTTATAGGGATTATACTTTTGGATATTTTATTACAATGATGGTTTGAAAAAAGAAATCAATCAATTTTATGATTAATAAATACTTGAAAGCGAAGGTAATTCTTATTTACATAAATTAATTATAAATTATATGTGAAAATATCCTCTCTCGAATCTTTTGGGTTTCATTCATCTAGTTTTGAATATTTATCTATAGAAATCGATGAAATACATTGTTGAGCATGGGCCCAACCCACTTTTTCTATTCCCAGAAACCTTTAAGAGGAATCATCAGAGTGCTCACATATTAATTTATAATTATTTATTAATCATTTATTGATTTACACATTTGTTAGTTATTTTTTCATTTATATTTTTTCATTATTAATTTGAAAGTTTGGATAACATGATCATTTAGTTTCATATGAACAAGAATAGGATGATAATATATGAATAAAATTAAATTATCCCATCTAGAGGTTCTAGAGATTATTTCAAGAAGACACGATTACATGGCGCGTAACTAAAAATTACACACTGTGTATCCATGTTCATTACATCGGGATGAGTTATGGAAAATACGACACATCATGTGAGAGAATAGTACATGGAATCATTACATGATGTGTATTGACCGGGCCAGTTGACACACAACATGAAGGGATACATGACATGTAGCTGGTGTGCATACCGTGTAACCCCACACGATTAGGCCCTATGGGAATTGTGAAAGACATGTGGTCAAAGTACATAACATGTATTAATTACATGTATCATATTGAATGAATAACAAGAAACACAACACAACCACATAGAGGGTATATAGTGTAAACATTGTGTAATACATAAATGTTTACACAAAAAACACACCGAGTCCCTAGGCATGTAGTGAAAATGATCAAAGAATGGAGTACACAGTGTGTAGTGGGCTGTACATGCTGTGTAACTCATACCCATTCACACAGAGTACACGTTGAGCCAGGACATACATAGTTTGAATAAATTATGTTAAATGGATATTAAGTGAAACATTAAACCAAACTAGATGGCATGTAGTAGGCGTACATGCCTTGTGATAGGGTTTACTGGATGAAAAACATGCCAAGTGATTTCAGCATGTTATTTGGAATATTAAATGTTCAATTAATTATTTTCCACACTATTTTGGAGCTATAAAATGTGTATGGTTGTCATATATTTTTTATACTTCATGGGAATTGCAAGAGGTATATACCACATATATTAATAACGTGCTATACAGCCATAAACGACATACTAACTACATAGTTTGACTCACAAAACTATACACTGTGTAATATTATGACACACCATGTATCCTACATTCTATGTAAGTATACGATACATAACAAGGAAAATATATATCATAGTCACATGCCATGTGAGTGAGAGTACATGCTGTGTAGTTAAGAAGGATACACACCATGTTTCCACTAGTACATGCATACCTAAATAATTTTAAATTAAATTTATTATTAATTATTTTATTTAAAATTACAACACATGAGAATCTACAGGACTGTTTAGATTTATAATTAAGATAAAATAATTAATTAATTAATAAAATAAATAATTAATTAATTCAATAATTTTATCTTAATAATGAATGAATTGAAAATGAATGCTAGCTAGTTTTAAATGCATATTCGTTAAATGCATGGATGATCATGATCTTGGCCGACCTATATATGTGTTCTATATCTTTTAATTTAATTATTATTGCACGACTTTTTGTGATAATCATTATTAAATTAAAATGATGATCTATTAATCACCCCTCCTCTTATTATGTACGGTCCTGTGTGCCCATAGTTTATTTTATGTAACCCCATACCCTTGTTCTCTTCACTTGAATGTGAGTAAGAAAATATAAAGAAAGGATCTCCTAACTAAGTGAAGATGGTTCAAGATAGAACTAAGGAAAAACCAACCAAGTATATACATTAGTGAATAGGTGGAATATTTCACTTTGAACCTAGCTTGATTCCAGGATTTTCCCCCTAGGTTCAAGGGTTAGATTATCATTCACTCAATAAATTGATTAATAGTAAATCTCATGACCACACTACATATTTATTTTATTTCTATCCAGTGCATGGATAGTTATTTGTTTATGAGATGCATATTTATTGATGATCGTATAAAGTAAATGAATTAACAAGCATGAAAGATGGAATAAAATAAATGGATTATGTGTAAATTATTTTATTGAGACATGGTTAATTAATTATATAAAATCCACATAAAATTAATAATCATGTAAAAGAATAAAATAAAGAAAATTTATTTATAAATATTAAAATATATAAAAAATATTAAGTTAGTAAATCCTTCCATTACTTGAGTTAAAATGAAAATATAGTTTAGAGTGCTTTTTTATCCTAAGACAGAGTATTTTAAATTATATAAGAGTTTTTAACAAAATTTTTGGGTTTTATTAACCTAGTTTTCACCAAGGGATTATTTTTTAAGAAATATTTATTACAATTAGGAGGAAAGTGTTAAGGAAATAAAGTTTCAAGATTTAAGGATGGAGGAGCCCACTCAGTATACCAAGGAACTACAAGTTAATACAGTTGGAAAGATCTGCTACCTAAATACCTTCAGATAATTTTTCAGGCCCAAGTCTGGATTATGAGAAAGGATATATAGATCATTTCCACTAGAATATCCATGAAATAGTATATTTATAATCCAATGGTGAGGGCTATTGAGATTTGGTAAAATAGCGAGAGACTAACAAATAAAATTTATTACATCACATTTTGATAATCAAGATAAAGTAATAATACGTTTTTATTTTATTTTATTATAGAAAATAGAAATTAATATGAACTCAATATTATCCTTATGATCAATTTTGGTGAAATATAATCTCCTCACTGGAAAAAATTTATAGGAGTGGTATAGGTGCTTGTGCATTTCACTATGCCAGGAGTGGAAATTTAATGTGAAAGAGTCCTCTATTCCATAGAAAGATCCTTCTAAGGTGGCTAGTGAGGAAGAACATGCTATCTTCTAGAAGCATATAAATGATGAATTTGATGAACAATGAATCATGTTATATTTTATGTTCAGTGTGATTAAAAAGTGGCACAAAAACATGGATACATATAATATGTTATCCCATTTCCATGATCTTTACTAAAATAAGGTAAGACAAGAGTGATACAAGATCTCCAAGTAACTTTTCACATGCAATCTTAGAGATGGATTTTCATTTGAACCTCATGTAGTCACGATGATTGTATATATTGTGAGTTTAAACATCTAGGGTTTTAAGTTACCTAATGAGTTGTGCACCGACCTCGTGATTTACTCACTACTTTAGTGCTTCTCCAATTTCATTTTAAATTATAATATGAAAAATATTGAGAAGTATATCCTAGAACCCCTTAATCTAATTCTATAAGTAGATAAGGACATGAGGTGTAAAAACATACAGTCATTATGGTGAATAAGAGGAAGGGTAATGAAAATAACCCCAAGACTACTTCTAAGTCTAAGGTTTATGCACTGCCTAACCAAGAGGAGGAGGATCCAAAGGAAGGCTGAGGAAAAAGATGTATAGTGTTTTTCATGTGGAAATAAAGGACACTATAAAAAGAACTGTACCTCAATAAAAAAGAATGGGGAATCTTCAGGTGTATTTTTTATCAAATACAACCTTTCCATTTTTACCATTTGGGTATTATATAGAGCTTGTGATGCTAAAATTTGTATCCTAGTATAAGAACAAAGTAGGATTAAAAAGATTAGAAGAGGTGAGGTGGATCTTTGATCCATGAATAAAGTAAGTCGGAATACCTTGGAAATATGATACCACCACCTTACTTTACTGACATAGTAGATTTTAGACCTAAAGAACCACTATCACATGCCTAGTGTTTCTAAAAACATTATATCTATATCCATTTTAGGCATGGTTGTATTTGTACTCAAGTCTAGGAAAAAAAGGTTATACTTTTATAAATATAACATTTGTTATGGTATGAAATGTCACGATCTGACCCTAATCAGGGATCGAGTCGTAACTTTCCCAAGCTCGCCTCTATAGGCCCGGGGGTGGTGACCAATGCTAAAGGCATAACTAACATGGGGAGGACTTTGCCTAAGTACCTGTATGCACACATAGAACCATATCGATGTAGAAGTGCAAAGGAAGAATAATAAAAGATAAAAAACAATAGGGGAACAACCATGAATGTAAAACCTCTAGAAAATACAAGAGTATGGTAGTGTAAACTAAAAATAAAGGGGAAAAAACCACGCCCAATAAAAAAGATTTCCTAACCAAAAAAAAATTGAAAATTAAAACACTAAGATAGTCCATCTCTTGATCTCTAAGCCATAACCACCATTCATAGTCCAAAGTACCAGGTATCCCTAAGCTCCTCTAAAGTCACTGCCGAACTATCCATTGTCTGCATAAGACAAAACACATGTGGGAAAATCCCATACAGGGGTGAGTATATACATACCCAGTAGTATTAATTGAAAGCCTAAGGGGGAGAATCAAGAGATAAAAAAAATAGAAAGATAATAGATAGTAAATAGAATGCATCTCAACCCAAAGAAAGATAAAGAGTAACCTCTTCCAAGCATAGGGGGCTCAACATGATGAGTATATGAACTACACATTGAGTATTTTCCACCCATAACAGGTGAGTTACCTCATCCAACCATGAGAAGCTAAACATGGAAATAATGTGGCATACCCCATGCGTCCTCACATCCCATGGTAGGAGAGTAACCAAATCCAAAGGTATAGATACAGATGCATACATATATGCTTATCAAAAGAATCCCAAATTAAAGATAAAAGGGATCTCCATATCACAGATCATCATAGGAAAAGAGTCTCCAACAATTCCAAAAGTCCATCAACAATTACCAACATCTCACGCGTTTTCTTAGATTTAACCTTGTGAAGGAACAAGCCTCGCCATTGTGCTGCACATCCAAGGGGGCATAAAATCCAAGTAGAGGACCCATGCCCTATTTCATCAGGGGGTTCCACTCAATAAGTATCCTAAGAGGTCCCATACCCAAGCTGATGGGGGGTTCCACTCTAGTGTCATGAGGACCCGATACCTAGTACGATAGGGGGGTTCCACTCGATAATTATCCATAGAGGACCTGCACCTAAGATGATGGGGGGTTCCACTCTAGTGTCATGAGGACACATTCCCTATCCAATAGAGGGTTGCACTCAGTAGGTAGAGAAATTGCACCCTGGTGCAATAGGGGGTTCTACTCTAGTAATCGAGGAAATATAACCTATTTGAAAGTTAGGTTCCACTAGATAGGTAGAGGATCTATTCCCAAATTGATGGGGGGGGGGTTCCATTCTAGTGTCTCTGGTGATCCTCTTCATGATAATTCTCATCATCAAGTGTTACCTATATAAGCGTCATTCCCAAAACATTTTACATCACATATCAAAAGAAATAAATTAGGGAACCATCGTGTTCTATATGAAAAAAACTCAGGATATCCTACTTGTGGGCCAAAATCCGAGTTCAAACAAAGGAGATAAAAAAGATTGAAGTTTACTCAAAAGGATCCAAGGGGAACACAACGTGTGAGGGGACCTACACGATGCGTGGTCCCGCTCCATCACCTGGTCATGTAATAGGAGGTACATTGATCATCTACCATGTAGGTATATACATAATTTAGGGGAACTACATGGTGTTCCCATGCTGTTTGAGGTCCTGCCCATGCACTTGGCTATGTCTGTGTATCCATCCCATGTCTGTGTACTTTAATACATAGCGTACCTGGCCATGACTGGGCCCATGTAATCTCGAAGTACCCGCTGGGTCCTCTAGAACGAGGTGACATGGAATGTGTGTGTTGGGGGGGGGGGGTCCCACACAGTGTGTGATATTTATAATCTACTGAAACCCTAGTCACCATAGACAGGACCCGATATGCCATGTGTTCTTCGAACTACACTGCGTGTAGTTAGGATTTTTTACAAAATGTCACATCTATAATTCAAACTTTTAATCCGTCCATTCCACCATAGATACCACCTCTTTTCCACAAAATATTAGTGGATCTAGTCTGGATCTATCATGTTTGTCCATCTGGTGGTCGGAAATCTATTTCCATCGTGACGATGGTTCGTTGCTC
Organism: Viscum album; assembly: GCA_963277665.1. Classification (NCBI taxonomy): domain Eukaryota; kingdom Viridiplantae; phylum Streptophyta; class Magnoliopsida; order Santalales; family Viscaceae; genus Viscum; species Viscum album. The sequence goes on along the minus strand of OY728142.1, from coordinate 30,597,787 downwards.
GATCCCGCACACCTCGGTTTCAACCGGCATTGATGATTTGATCTTTGTTTGTAAAAATTATCATCCATGTCTCATAAAAAACCTATATTTAACCCTATTTTTTTTATCCATCCCTCACATGTTGTTTCTTTGCGATTCTGGGGGTCCGATTGGGCTCGGTACCGCCTGACAACGTCGAACCGAGACCGCGGGGTCCAACCGGTGAAGGTTGTGAAGAAATTGAGAGAGGAAGGAACAATAATAAAGGTTTATAGATCATTTCCAAACATTATTATACAATGACCAAGAATGGATATACCTAGGGTTATAAAACCAACAAATAAACAATTTAATCGGTACATATGAGCATGCTAAGGATATGAAATTGGAAAATTTCAATGGAGGGGATTGATCTACTCAAACAATTTAATAAAAAGGGTGTAATCCAAATATTTATGATTCATACCTAGATATTGGATCATTATTCATAAAATAACATTCTCTCCAATGAATGGAGGAATTCGTTTCATTCACTGCATCCTAATCTGCTCCAATCCATAATTTTTTCGTCGTCCGATATGATCGACCAATAGAAGGAGAGGGGGAAGAAGCTCTCGATGATCCCATGATTATGAGTATAACCATGGGTTATTCTACATGGAATTATTCATATAGAAAATTCAATTAGTTTAAAAAATCCAATTAATTAAATTAATTTAATTAATGAACCAACTGATCATACCGCCGATGGGAGAGATATCCGAACGCACTATGTCGACATATTTTAAGTCATATCTAGGGTAAAAAAAACATCCCAGACTCAACCGTGGTCTCATATTTATGATACAAGATTCCATTTAAGAGTTATATCATCTTATTTAAGAAACTTCATGCATGTAATATAATATATATTTAATATTTTAATAAAATTAATTTTGAGAACACCGAAACTTGGAATCGCACGCCATCTCAACACCTAGATTTGAATATATATATATATAAATATTTCAAAGTCTTACAAGGTGAAAAAGGGTCTCTACATCACTCCCTCTTTCAAGATTTTCTTCTATTAAAAGAAAAACTAAGAAAAAAATTCCAGATTCTGATCGTAAATATGGCTCTCCCTCTCCCAGAAGCTCTCCTGCACATTCCTATACTGCCACAACACGGTAACCAAGGGGATGGTCTACCTATACAGGGTCCTCTCATATCGATCTTCAATCACCATAGGGTTATCCACAAAGGTGGCCCCATCCTTTATGTCCATCTATCCATAGTTGATGATGTGCATAGGGTTATGCATATATCTTCTCAGTTGTGACACATGGAATAATTTGTGCACCTGATCCAATTGTGGGGGTAGGGAGAGGCCATAAGCAACCTCACCAACCCTCTACATGATCTCTAATAAATCTATGTACCTCATGGATAGATTGACTCCCTGAAAAAACCTCCAAAATCCTAATTGTTGGGAGACTTTGAGGAAGATGTGGTCTCCCCACTATAATTGAAAGACCCTACGATGATGATATGTGTAAGACTTTTGTCTACTTTCCTCCATCCTCATCTGCTCATGTATAACATATAACTTATTTGTTTTTACCTACACCATCTATGGACCCACAAGAGATTTATTGCTGATCTCTATCCAACACAAGGGTGACCTACAGGGTCTCCCATACAAGGCCTCAAAAGGTTCCATGTGGATGGTAGAGTGGAAGCTATTTTTGTATGAAAAATATACCAAGGGAAAGTGATCCTCCCATCTTCATCTTAAATCTAACATGCAATCCCTCAACATATCCTCCAGCACCTGGATAGTGTACTCGGTCTGCCCATATTTCTAGGGGTGAAAGGCTATACTCATCCTTATATAGGTCTCGAATGACTCATACAAGACTCTCCACAATCGCAACATAAACCATGCGTCATGATCAAAGACAATCACCGATGGCACCCCATAGAGGCAAACAATATTTCATATATACAACTGCCCCAAACTATCCATTGAACTTTTCTCCCTGTTCGTAAGGAAGTGTGACGACTTCACGAGTCAGTCAACTATCCCCCAGATGGAGTCACGACCCTTCATTGTCCATGGAAGCTCTATAAAAAATTCTATGTAGATTCTGTTCCACTTCCACTCCGAGATCTGAAGGGCCTACAACAAACCTTCCAAAACCCGATGCTCATCCTTCATATGCTAATAGGTGAGGCTTCGAGAGACAAAATCATCTATGCTCTGTCTCATTATGGACCACCAAAACAACCACTAAAGGTCTATGTACATCTTCCCAACAACGGGATGTACAGCCAGAGGAGAAGTGTGGAACTCCCACATCACCTCCTCCCACATCATGACTGGAACCACCATCTATCCCTGAAAAAAGATGAAATGATTACCTCCTTCATAATATCCATCAGGTTAATACCCCATGGATATCTAGTCATGCAAGAACTCACAATCTATTTATTTTATCTAGGACTCTCTCACATTCTCAAGAAGTAGAGGATTCAACACCGTCGACTGTAGAAAAGATATACCCTCCTACTCCACCAGGGTCAGTTATAAGGAAGATAACTACTTTGAATCCTCCTTCACCATGCAAGCCCGCGAATTCCTACTAATGGAATCTATTACTATGTTTCCCTTCCTTGGAGTATGGATTATCTCAAAGTCATAGTTCTATAGGAACTCCAACCTGTACTGCTGTCTCAGGTTCAAGTCACTCTGCGTGAAGACGTACTTGAGACTCTAATGGTTTGAGTAAACCACAAAGCACTCCCCCAGAAGGTAGTGCCTCCAAATCCGTAGGTAGAAGACTATCGCTGCCAGCTCTAGGTCATGAGTCACATAGTTCTTCTCATGGGGTCTCAACTACCTCGAACCGTGTGTGATAACTTCCTACTACTACATCAACACATAGACAATCCTAACTCCTGAGGAATGTAAATACACTATGTACTCCATACCCTCCTCTAGTAGTCTCAACATAGGATCACTCTTCAGCCTCAGACTAAACTCCTCAAAGTCCCTCTAGCACTGTTTAGTCTAGGTAAACAACCACACTTTCCACATTAGGGTGTTAAAAGGGGCTGCAATACTGGAGAAGTCTTCTACAAACCTCTTATACTACCTCACCAAACCAAGAAAGCTCTGCACCTCCAACACACTCTTGGGTGGATCCCAAGAAATCACTACATCAATATTTACTGGGACCACGACTAAACCATGCTCATAAATGACATTCCCAAGAAAATGAACCACATTAATCCATAACTATCATTTTGATATCTTTCTATAAAGATGGTGCTCTTGAAGAAAATATAGAACCATCATAAAGTCCTATACATGTTCCTCCTTTGATGCAGAGTAGATGAGTATGTCATCTATGAATATAACCACAAACTGGTCCAAGTACAACTGAAAGATCCTATTCATAAAATCTATAAACATGATAGGGGTATTCAACACACCAAAGGGTATCACTAGGAACTCATAGTGTCCGTAGTGACATCAAAATGCCAGATTTGAAATATCAGCCTCATGAACCCTCAACTGGTGGTATCTGAACATGAGATCGATCTTCGAGAACCACCTCACACCTCGTAATTGGTCAAAGAGGCCGTCAATGATAAAAAAAGAGTTCTTTTTATTTATCATGTCTAGGTTAAGGTGATGATAACCCGCACAAAGTTTCAAGTTCCCACCCACCATTTTCATGAACAACACTAGATTTTCCTAGAGGGGTACACTAGGTCTAATGAAACCCTTCTCTCTATGGTCCTCTAACTTTAATTGAAGCTCCCAAATCTTTTTAGGGTCCATATAATGTTATTAAAATGATATTGGAGTGGTCTTAGGATGAAAGTAGATAAAAAAATCCATCTCCTACCTCAGAGGTGGTTCTGGAACATCCTCAGGAAAGACGTCCATATAATCCTCAACAACTGAAGGAATCCATTTTCTTGAAGAGCCTGCAACACCCAGGGATGTACTCACTAACTTATGGGTGATGGGATATATCCTCAGACTCACATAACCAACTCATCCCTCCATGGGATCTATCTTTCCTATAAACTTGAATCTCGTCTCATTAGTGTGAAGGCATTTGAATCATATATGGTGATAGTCAATTTGGCTCAGACCATGGAAAACTAATATAAACCTAATATAACATCATATGGTTCCATCATGATGACCAAAAGGTCCCATGTTAACCTATATCTTCCAATAGATAACTCACATTGATGATAGATAAAATATACAGAACAAGCATTCCTTTTAGAAACCTCAAGACAAAGCTGCTAGGCTAGCACCTCAACTAGGAGCTATAGCTCTCACACCAAGAGTATAGAGATGAAGGAATGACTATAACTTGTGTCTACTAATACTTAATCAATAGTATAAAACACATATATCGTATCTCTAATCATCTCACGCACTATGGGGTCATAAGCCTTAAGAGCCTACAGCTGCCCGCGACCCCAACCGACAGAACCCTAAGTCTAATGTGGGCCACCTAGTGGTGGTGGTTGAAGGATCTCATAACATATTCCACCACCCATAGATACTCATACTCCTCTTCTAGCTCTACTTCCCTGGGAGCCACCCTGTCCTCACCTAGGAGATCCCTAATCATGATGCTACCTTTTTCGTGGTGGTCCATCAGCTATCTGCCTGTGCTTATCATCACATCGGGTTGATAAATCATACACCATGTGACCACACCCATCAAAATCATAACACCTCCACTATCTAGGTTTCTCTAACCTTCTGCACTTCCCTTAACCAAATGTCTGAGTCTTATCATGTGGAGGTCTTCTATGCCGAGATCCCGTCGTCTGGCGCCTGCTAATTGTTACAAATGACTCAGCCCTACGATGCCCACTGCCACCTCTAGCTGCTTGGCATTCATCTGAAAGAAATCTCTCTATCACTAGTGTCCACTCTAGCACCCTAACATAGGTGAGGATGCATAAGGGAACTATACTGGAACAAATCTATCTGCGAATTCCCTACTCAAAATTCAATGCTGGGAAGTAGCCATCCCAGATCATGTTATGGGAGTACTAGGTAAGGTCGTTGAACCTCACTGTGTACTCAACCACTTTTTTCCCTACCTATTTTAGCTCTAGAATCTCTTGAATCCAAATTGAATACAAAAAAGAGGGGTAATACTCCTCATAGAATAGCTGCTGGAAGTCATGCCACAAGGGTGTCGACTCACTATGCATCTGGGTAACAATACTCCACCATCACTCTACTGCTCCATGGAAAATGCTAGCTGCCAGTGAAACCACCTGATCCATCGATGTATGGATGATCCTAAAGACACGGACCACCAACTATAGACAATCTTCTTCTTCTCGAGGGTCTAGATCACTATAGAACCTTAGTAACCTCTCACACTGGAACTTAGAGAGTGCACTGAGCTTGAGCGCATCCTCATCTTGCTTAGCTGGTATAATCCATTACTCGATAGGTGGTGGTGGTGCTGCCTATCCACCTAGAGGAAGAATCTCACGGGATGGAACCTGAACTGAGGCCTCATCGCTCATTGGATCATCATCATGACCTGAAGCTGGTATCTTGGTTGACTGTCATTACGGAGGCATCCTAAAAGTAATCAAGACATACCATGGTTAGATGAACACACACACACACACACAACAAAAATAGAGAGCTGAATCAATAATCATAGTCAAATACTCAAACCTACATGATGCATGTACCATTGATCCCTGTAACCAATGTCTCAGTATGACGAGTCGACAAGCAGGTAGTCATGGTCCTGGTGAATGGATACATCGACCGCCCGTACCATCACTAGATTCACTATCCTGAGAGATACAATCGAGATACTTTGACACTATTGAACTAATCCCAACTAAATCCTCATAAGGGAACCAATTCAGAAAACTTCCCAAGGAATGAAATGCTTTGATACCAATCTATTGTGACCTGACCCTAATCGGAGCTTGAGCCGGAACTACCCAAATCCTGCCTCCATAGGCCAGGGGGTGGCGACCAGTGCCGAAGGCATAACTAACATGGGGAGAACTTTGCCTAAGTACCAGTATGCACATAGAAAACCATATTGATGCATAAGTATAGAGTAAGAATAATAAAAGATTAAAAACACTAGGGGAACAACTATGCATGTAAGAGCTCTAGATAATACAAGATTATGGTAGTGTAAACTAAAAGGTAAAGGAAAAAAATACATTCCCAACTAGAAATATGTACCAACCTAAAAAAATTGTAAAATAAAATACTGAGAGAGACTATGTCTTGATCTCCAAGCTACGACCACCATACACGGTTCAAAGTACCAGGTATCCCTATGATTCTTTGAAGTCACCACCGACCTGTCCATCATCTGCATAAGACACGACACATGCAGGAAAATCCCATGAAAGGGTGAGTATAAATACCCAGCAGGACACCCCGAAAGATGAAGGGAGAGTAGTAAGAGATACAACAGGAATAGAAAGATAGTAGATAGTAAACATGATGCATCTCAACCCAAAGTAAGAGAAAGGGTAACGTCATCTAAATACAGGGGGCTCAACACAGTGAGTTGATGAACTACACATCAAGTCTTTTCCACCACTACTACAAAACTAGGTTTATCCAGTGCTAGGGATTTAATAGCGATAACTAAAAATGATGTTAAAGACCCCCTTTTCAATGCTAAAAAAGCATTGTTAAAGGGGGGCCTTTATCAACACTTTTAAAAAACCATTGATAAATGGGGTCTTTTAATAGTGCTTGTAAAAAAGCGCTGTTGGGGGGGGGGGCTTTATCATCACTTTTTTAGAAGTGATGATAAAGACCCCACTTTAGCAGTGCTTTTTTAGTAACGCTGATAAAGGTATACTTCAAAAAAATTATATTTCATTAATAATAATATATTAATATATTTATATCGATATAAATATAATATATATTTTTTAAAATATGTTTTAGATAAGGTAAATAGGAATTTACACTTAATATATGAGATATTTTGTGAAAAAGGATAATAAAATGATTAAAAAAATATTTTTAATTAATAATTTGATTATTTTTACCAAGTAATAGTTATTTAATATCAATTTGAAGATAAAAAAAATCAAAAAATCAATAAAATATCTAAAATAAGTTGAAAACATAACTCAAACTTCAAACGACGATAACTTTTGATTTGGGTGTCCATTTGAGCTCTACCATATATAAAATCAAAGTTTCTGATGAGCTTTATGCCCTTAATGATAGAGGTATACCTCTATCACAATTTTCAAGGCCAAAAAAGTCCCATAAGGCCTCCAAAATTGAGTTTTTAGTTGGGGTACCCTGATTTTTTAACATTAGATGGATTTTCAACCTCATTTAAGGGGGTCTTATTGCCTTTTTTTTTGGTGGAGAATGAATTTATTCCTAGGTATTAAATTCATATTGATATTATGGTTTTGATTTTTTTTCATTTTTCACAATGTAATTTTATTTATAAATAAATATATGCATGTTTTATTATATTTAATTATAATAAATCACTTATATAAATACATATATCAACATATTTAGGTAAAAATGTATATTATAATATATTTAAATAAATAAATATTCTAAAAATGTATTTAAAAAAATATCTAACCATTTTTTAAATTATATATACATATACATATGAGTGTATTAATAAAGTGATATATATTTATATTATATTCTAGTATATATAAATGAATATAATATATAATTTATTCAAATAAATATAAGTATATATATCAAACACACACACACATATTTTATAAATGTATTTTAAAATAATTATATAAATATATGTAAATATATATACAAATAAATAGAAATATCATTAAATAGATAGAAAAACAATATGGTGTAGTGGTAAAGGCATTCCATATTTGAAGGAGAGGTGCAGGGTTCGAATCCAGGTGGGAACACATAAGGCTAGAAATTCACAAAGCACTAATAAAATGTGTTGGGGTGAAAAGTGCTGATAAAGGGGGGGGGGGGGTGGAGCGCTATTAAAGGGGTCATGGATGTTATGATAAAGGGGGTCGGGCTCATAGGTGTCCAAAAAAAATATAATTTCCCCCTTTAACAGTGCTGCCTTTATCAGTGCTAAAAAAATGGTCCTTTAATAGCGCTAAAAAAAACCGATGATAAAAGTTTCAGGATTTTAACCGCACTCATATTGTTATCATTTTTTTAGTGCTGATAAAGGCCTCTTCTAGCACTATTAAATAACTATTTTGTAGTAGTGAAACCAGAGTAGGAGAGCAACCTCATCCAACCATGATAAGATAAGCACAAAAAGAACATGGCATACCCTGCACGTCTTCACATATCATGGAAGGAGAGTAACTAAATCCAAAGGTATGGATACATATGTATATATACATACTCAGTAAAAGAATCCCAAATGAGAGAGAAAGGGGATCACTATATCATATATCATTCTAGGAAAAGAGTTTCCAACCATTCCAAAACTCCATCAATGATTCCCAACATATCACACATCTTCTCAGAAGTAATCGTGTGAAGGACCACACCTTTCCACTATTCCGCACAACCTAGGAAAAAAAAACTCAAAGTAGAGGACCCGTGCCCTAGTGAATCAGGGGGTTCCACTTGATAAGTATCCAAAGAGGACCTACGCCCAAGTTGATGGGGGTTCCACTCTATAGGTAACTGTAGAGGACCTGTGCCCAAGATTATGGAGGTTCCACTCTAGTGTCACGAGGACCCATGACCTATTGCAATGGGGGGTTCCACTCGAGAAGTATCTGTAGAGGACTCACAACCAAGCTGATGGGGGGGGGGGGTTCCACTCTAGTTTCATGAGGAACCATGCCCTATCTGATGGGGGGGGGTCCACTATAGTCATTGAGGACCCGTGCACTATCTGAAAGGGGGTCCCAATCGATAGGTATAGAACCAACACCCAAGTTTATGGGGGGGGGGGGGGTTCTACTCTAGTGTCTCTGGTGATCCTCTGACTGATCATTGACATCATTGAGCATCACCTAAATAAGAACTATACGTAGAAAATTTCACATTGTATTAAAAAATCCACAACCAAGTGCACCATCACATTCTACGTGAAAAAAACCAAGATAGGCTACCTGCGGAAAAAAATCTAAGTTCTAACGAAGGAGATACAGAAGAATGAAGTTTCCTCAAAAGGAGCCAAGGGGTACATGACGTGTGAGGGGACCCACATGATGTGTGGTCATGATCCATCACCTAGACATGTCCCTGGAGGTACACATATCACATATTGTGTAGTTATACACCGCATGTAGGGGAACTACATGGTGTGCCCATGATACTCGAGATCCTGCCTGTGTGCTTGGTTATGTCCATGTATCCATCCCATGCCCATGTACTTTAGTACACGGTGTGCCTGGCCATGCCTGTGCTCATATAATCATGGAGTACATGCCGAGTACACTAGCATGAGGTCACATGGTGTGTGTGGAGGGAGTGTCCCACATAATGTGTGATTCTTATAATCCAGTCAAATGCTATCCGCCATAGCCAGGGCCTCACACATTGTGTATTCTTCAAACTATATGACGTGTAGTTGGGATTTTTTTTCCAGAATACCAGATCCATATTCCATAATTTGAATTTGGAAATTCCACCATATATCTCTCCTTTTTAACCCAATATTATCGGATCTAGTCCAGATATTTTGTTTCCAGCCATTCGGTGGCTGGAAATTGATTTTCATTGCGACGATGGTTCATTGCTCGATCCCGCATTCCTCATTTTTGACCAGTGTTGATGATTTGATATTAATTTTGAAAAAAATCACCAATGTCTCGTAAAAATCCCATATTTAATCCTAATTTTTTGATCCTTCCCTCACATGTCATTTTTTTGTGCTTCTGGGGGTCCGATTGGGCTCAGTACCGCCCGAAAATGTCGATCTGGGACTACAGTGTCCAACCGATGAAGGTCAAAAATAAATTGAGGTAGGAAGGAACAAGAACAAGGGTTTATAGATCTTTGAAATCATTCTAGGATAATTATCAAGAACAAGGATACCCAGGGTTAGAAAACCAATGAATAAATAGTTTAATCGGTACATATGAGCATGCCAAGGATTCAAAATTGGTACAGATCAAAGGAGGGGATTGATCTGCTCAATCAATTTAATAAAAAATGGAATAATCCAAAAATTTATGATTCCTACATAGAATTTGGATCATTTTTCATTGAATAACATTCCCACCAATGAATAGAGGAAGCCATTTCTTTCACTACTTCCTGATCTACTTCGATCCAAAGTTTCATCATCATCTGATATGATTCACCAACGGAAGGAGAGGAGGAAGAAGCTCTCGACGATCCAAGATTATGAGGCTAACCCTCAGTGATTTTCCATGGTAGTATTCTTATAGATAGTTTAGTTAGGTTAAAATAATAAATAATTTTATTTAATTTAATTAATTAACCAACTGAACATACCACCAATTGGAGATATATCTGAATGCCCAACACTAACCTATTTTAGATCGAGCCTAGGGTAAAAAACATGTTCTAGACTTAACCATGGTCTCATATTTCTAATCCAAGATTTTGTTTAAGATTTATCCAAAATTATTAAAGAAACTATCTAGGGATAATATAAAATATATTTATTATTTTTATAAAATGAATTCCAAGATGATCGGGCCATGGAATCGCACGCTGTCTTAGCGCCTGACTCTAGAAATATATATAGAAATATTTCAAAGTCTTACAAGAAAAAACCAGTTCTATACATGAAACATTTTAATAGAATGTATTTATCATAATATAAAAACCATGTGTTGACAAGTAAACAATGGATGGAGTTTCCATGACTCATATAACACCCAATTGTGGCTTCAATGACTCGGTCATATAAATGGTAATCACTTAAAACAACTATATCAATATGGGTATTTAGATTATTTTGAACTAAAAACACTTTGTATTCTTCACTCTTGTTTATAAGGAAAAATGACCAAACCTCTATATGGTGGAAAGGGTGAAAGGGCCACATATCTTCTTGAATGGTTTCATATAGATGTATGTGGACCTTCTCCAGTTGAAGTTTGAAGGGGACACACTTACTTCATAAATTTTATTTTTGACTTCAGTAGATATGGATATTTCTACTTAATGAGGAATTAGTATGAATCCTTTGAGAAATTTAAGAAATTCAAGAGTAAAGTAGAGAACCATCTTGTTAGTAAGATAAATAAACTCTACTCAGAATGAGGTAGAGAATATCTTAACCAAGAGTTCATAAACTATCTGAGGGAGTTTGGGATTATATCTCAACTCACTCCTCTTTATATACCATAGTGAAATAGTGTCAGTGAAAGGAGGAACCAAATCTTGTTAGACATGGTGAGGTCAATGATGAGTCATTTGGTTCTTCTATTATCCTTTTGGGGATGTGAATTATAGACTATGGTATACACACTAAACCGTGTACCAACTAAAGTGGAAAAAAGATTCAATTAGGTTTATAAAGTGGAAATAAACCTGTTTTATCATATAATCATGTTTGTGGTTGAGAAGAATTTGTTAAGTCTATATATAGAAACAGACTAGCACCTTAGGGCACAAAGTGTATATTTACTGGATACCCCAAAGAAACAAGGGAATATTATCCATACAGATCCTCATATAAGAAGGTAATCATGGAAATATTTTCCACATTCCACGAGAGGGATCAAATATTCATAATAGATAGTGTATGGTTACCCAATCATTTTATACATATTATTACATGATTTTTGAGATAAATATCAAATAAACACAACCAAAGGATCAAGAGGTATAGTGTATTTGGGAGACTAGGTACATAAAACATCAATATTGAACTAAAATAAAACTTTTTTATTTTGATCTTCATAACGAGTTCTTAAATATCATTGAGCTTCTAAAACTATATAGGATAACCTTAAAAATATATAAAATAAAGGGGTGAGCTGTAAATCCTAGTAAGGAAATAAACATAATAAAAAATCATGACATATGAATCAAATTTCATATCACGATATCATATGAGGCAAGTTTCATGAATGAAAAAATTTATGCATGACATAAAGTATGAAGGAAACATAATATCAATTAATTATAGGAATGTGGTGGTAAAATAAAACATGACATAAACATAAGTCAAGGCTAGAGACTAAGACACCATCATATAATGGACAAAGTCCCATCATAGATTAGGTTTACTCCCTAACCCCATACATATCAACTCATGAGACATAAATATCACCCAATTAGTTGGAGCACTATTAAGAAGAATTAATAATAATAAGTACATGATTATTTGTTCCACAAATGGAAATCAAATGTAAGGCATAAACATGATAATTTCCCATGGAACGAAATGGGTTTCATTACCATGTATTTTAGCATAAAAAGATGGCGTATCATAATGGTTTCCACGAAAGAAGTAATTAAAAAATTATTGGATGTTCATAGGTGAAAATAATCATAGAAAATGAAAAGTTATGTCTAATTTAAGTGAATATGTGAATAATAATGGATAGGTAACTTTGGAAACATACCACTTAATCAGGATTCTAGAGAAAAGGGTAAAGAGTCTTTAAAGAGGGGAATAACATATTAATTTCCAAAAAAATAGAAATGAACTAAAAATATTTTTCCATAATATCATAATTTTTTTATAAACCATGGATGGTTTAAAATATTTTATAGAGTGGTAATTGAAGCGGGGTAAGAAACAGAGAAGTTCCCTTTAATCTAGTTTTCTTATCGAATGAAATTGAGAAGTGAATATTTAAGACATGTATATCCCTATCAAGAAAAATTGAATTAAAATAGGTATATATTTTTAAGACATATACAAAAAAAAATATAAGAATAAAATATGATGAATAAAGATATAAATTGGGGAAACAGGAGAGAAATCATATCCCAAATAAAATAGGGTGGTTCAAAGAGATCCCTTACCTTAGGTCTAGAATATTTCTTCCCTTGCACTTAACATCCCGAATAATAAAATTAGATTCATTAATTACTTAATTAATAACATTTTACATCTATATTTTATTTAATATAATTATATTATGTTCATTTACAACCATTTTAATGATATATAAAGTTTAATTTCTCTATTTTGAGGTCGTTCATTTCATGGTTCCAAGGTCGGATCACTTGTGGATAATTATTGAAGTTTATGTAAAATGGGGAAAAATATAGAAGTGAAATTAAATGATATTAACATCCTTATATAAATCTAAAGGTTTCAAAATATCCATATGTGTTCTGATATAAGGATGATTCATTAAGTATAAACATTTACATTATACAGTTAGTTCATTTAGGTGGTTTTACCGACCCCCGTGAACTAGATTTGTTTTATTTAATTAAAGTATTATTAATATATTAAAGTACATGAAATAAATTATAATATACTTATTATCATTATATTTAACCATAATAATATTTCTATAACCATTGTTGGTGGCGGTGGAGAAAAATGAAGAATGTTGTTCATAGAGGCAGTGAATCCACCATAATATGAATAATGTTTTTGTTTTTAGAATGAGAGGTTAATAGAAGAGCATGGATGGTATATATACCATTAAGAAAACAAAATTAAAGTATATATATGAAACTAAAGTCATTATTCCATGTTTTATGGATTTTTTTTAGAGGATGATGAGGAAAAATATTAATAAGCTTGTTTGAGTGTATTACCTTCTCCTTTGGATATCTTCCCTTGGGATTTACCTTATGTCACCTTAGATAGGTGTTTTGATGAGAATAAGGATTATATGGATGTGGGGGAGATATTATGAGAGAGTTGGGTAGATTTTGGGTAAGCTCTAAGGCTTAGAAGGCATGGGGATATGGGGTAGTGAGGGGTAGTATTTATAAGGGGAGAGGAGTGTTTTTTGAATATTATATTCATTAGATTATTATTTTAGATCAAGAATACCAATAGTGGTGAATCTTGTGACTATATAAAGTAAATTGTGCATTTGGTTTTGAAATAATGTTTTCTTACATCACCCCTTATATAATTAATCATGTATTTAACTTATAATGTTAAATATCATATTTTGCTGTATTTCATTATTCATTAAAAATTTAACTATTCTAGAAAAATACCCAAAAAAAACCCTAGATTTTTTTTTTATTTTTATATTTAAGAAATTAAATATATGTTTTGAAAATAATTTTCTAAATATGATAAATTTTATTCTTAAATAAAATCCTTATTTATTTGAAAAATAAAAATTTTAATATTATGTTCAATTTTCTGACCCATTGAAAAATTTATTAGGGTATCATAAAATCATATTATCATTTTAATGGAACTTAATATTATTTTATAGAACCAATTTATAAAAATAAAATTTATTTAAAATCTTTATATTTATTTTAAAAATGAAAATAAAACATATATGTTTTATAAAAAATACAAAGACTTATTTTATTATTTTTGAAACATATATTTACTTATATCATGATATAAATATGTAATATTTTCATTTTATAAGATACCTAAATATAATTTTTACAATTACATAGGTGAGGTTACTATTCTAATGGTCATGTTACTATTCATAATAGTTAGATTACTATCCCAACAGTTAGATTACTATTATAATGGTCAGACTTGTAATGGTCATATGGGTTCCCTACTTTCTATAAATACATCATATTTCTTTCATTCATAAATCACTTATATTTTATCTCAAGATTATATATATTTTCATTTTCAAAATGAATATCACACTATTAATATTATGTTTCATTTCTACAGTTTTGTTTCTAAGTGTGATTATTCTGGTGGATTAAGCAGATCCAAAATTTCACAATATATTATTTTCTATTTTTTATCCCGTTTTAATATTTTCATTTCTTATGGATATATTTATTCTCTAAATTCAATTTTTATAATAAAATGATGTTGGTTTTATCATGTGGTTCATGTGCTCTATATAATACTACATTACTAAATATGACACCATTATATAAACATAAGGGAAATTCCATTGATAAAATTCTAGGTCATTACATTCTTTCTCCCTTAAGAATTTTAATCCTTGAAATTTCATTTTATATACTAATGGGAAAATAGGTTAGGGTAATTCTACTTCATTTCTTACTTTGTTTCCTATGTTTCCTCTATGTACTTATAGTTCTTCCTTATTACTTTGACTAGGTGATTAGTCTTGTTATGTAGAAATTTGTCTCTACGGTCCAAGATCTTCACCAGTTGCTCCTCATAAGAGAGATTAGGATCCAAATGTACAACCTCTAGATTGAGTACATGTGAGAGATATGGTATGTACATCTGAATAGGGATGCATGGAACATGTCATGTACTTAATACATGGTTGGTTGGAGTGCTAGTCAATAGGCCACCGCTTCGATGCGATCAAGAATCTAAAGGGGTCGATGTACCTAGGGCTTAACTTTACCTTATTCCAAAATCTCATGACTCCCTGCCATGAAGATATGCATAGGAACACTTTATCTCCAACCTCAAACTACAGGTCTCATTTATGATTATTATCATAACTCTTATTTCAACTTTGATCAGTCCTTATGTGCTACTCAATGGTCTTGACCTTTTCTACCATTTCCTCAACAATTTCAATTAATCGTAGATTCTGTTCACCAAATTCATCCCAACAGACAAGTTTTCTACTTATCTTCCCATAAAGGGATTTATATGGATCTATTTGGATTCTTGATTTAAATCTATTATTTTATAAGAACTTGAATAGAGAAAGATGTTGATCGCATCATATTTTGAAGTCCATCGAGCATGCTCTTAGCATGTCCTCAAGTGTCTGGATAATCTTCTTAGATTATCCATCATTTTAGGTGTGATAATCCATAATGAATTTCAATTTGGTGTTTATATCATGTTGGAGAATTTTATATAACTTGGAGGTAAATCTAGAATCTTGGTCAGATACAATCATTAGTCTTGTTCTATGTAGCTTCACCAATTATCTGATGTATATCCTTGAAAATTGATTGAGTGAGAAGTCCTGTTGAATAGAAATAGAGTAATAAGTATTTTTAAGATGATCCACCACAAAACACATATAATTATTTTCTTTATATTTCTTCATAATGCTAGTGAAAATTTCTATGGTGATGTTTTTCTATTTCCACATAAGTATAGGTAATGGTTGCATCACCCCTTGGACCTTTTCCTTTCTTCATTCACTTTATAACAAACTAGGAACATTAATGTATATTCTATGATCTCCTTCATATTGTCCCACTAATATTTCTCTAGTAGATCTTGATACAACTTCATGCTCTCTGGGTGGATGGAGAAGCCCATATGCATCATTCAAAGAATCCTTCGTTACCTCAAGATTTGATGGTACATATAGTTGTAACTCAAATCTTAAAACTCCTTCTACATCAATTTTGAACTGTAATGATTTCATTTTTTATTATAGCTTACACATTCTTCTATATTTCCACATAATCTCTTTGAGAATCCTTTATCTTCTATGTAAGGGATGGTTGAGCAATTATTTGAGAATAAAATGATGATTTTCCTTAATTTATTACATATATGACCATCCTTTTCATTTAGAAGAAGATTGTATCCTTCTTAATTAACATAATTGATATGTTTTCAAGTTCCTTTCTACTTAGAGTATCTTCCAATTTATTTTCCTTCCCATGATGGTAATGGATTTAGCATTCATAGTATTTGATTATCTATAACCATCTTCACTGGTGCATATTAAACTCCTTCTATATGAATATATATTCGAGGATCTTATGACCTGTATATATTCCACACTTATACCCATAGAGATAATTCCACCAAATCATCAATGAAAAAATCATTGAAACTATCTCCATATCATGTTTTGGATAGTTTTATTCATGAACATTTAATTTACTTGAGGCATAGACTATTAATTTATCATTTTGCATCAATAAAATACCTAATCCCTTATTTTAAGAATCATTATAAACCATGAAAAGATCACCACTTGAGGGTAGTGTGAGTACTAGTGTAGTGATAAGACTCCTTTTTAATTCCTTGAATCTCTCTTAACATTCATTAGTCTTGAAACATTTCACTCCCTTCCAAGTTAGTTTGGTTAGTGGGTTTTACAATCATGATAAGTTTCTAAGAAAGCATTGATAATACCCATATAGTACAAGGAAACTACAGATCGCCATTACAGATACTAGTCTAGCCCACTCCTTAATTTCCTTTATCATAGAATGGCCCATAGATATCCCTTTATTAGTGATAATATTCCCTAATAATGATACTTCCTAAATCCAAAACCCACATTCACTATAATTTTCATATACATTATTCTTTAAGAAAGTATTTATCACAATATTAAAATACTTCTCATGTTCCTCCTTGATTTTGGATTATATCAGTATATAATATATAAATACTACCAAAAATTTGTTGAGTTAATCTCTAAATACTCTATTCATTAAGTCCGTGAATATTTCTGGAGAATCTGTGAGCCCAAAGGGCATCACTATGAAATCATAGTGCTGATACCTTGTTCGAAAGGTATTCTTGGGGATATCTCCCTTCTTCACCTTTAATTGGTGAGATCCTGACTAAAGGTCCACCTTAGAAAAGTACTGGACCCCATTCAGTTTATCAAATAATTCATAAATCCATGGTTGTGGATACCTATTATTTATCATGATCTTACCAGTTCACGATAATCATTACAGAGGCATATTAAACCATTATTCTTATTGATAAAGAGGACTGGTTCACCCCACATTGATCCACTTGAGTATATAAAAACATTTTCTTGATTCTCTTGTAACCACTTCTTTAATTATTCCATATTAATAGTGGACATTCTATAAGGAGTCTTGGATATGGGTAGAGATCTAGGTATAAGTTCAATTGAGAACTCAAGCACTTGGTCAAGAGGAATACCAAACAACTCTTTTGGGAATACATCAATATAGTCCCTCACAACGAGCATGTATTTGATAATGATTCTCTCCCATGTATCAATTATTTGAGCTAGATATTATTTCTCATAAGGCAATAACATCCACACTTGAGAAGAATATTCCAAATTATATTAATCCTCCTACCAAAACTTGCACAAAATTAGAGGTTGAATTGAGATGTAAAGAGTGATATACCTCTTCTGATAGTTTTTGTTGACATTATATAGGGATAGCCAATCCATTCCCAATATAGAATCAATATCCACTAAAGGAAGTATGACAATATTTTCTGGGAGGTTAAATCCACAAACATTTATAGGGGAGTAGTTATATACTTTGGATGCAATAATTTATCCATTTTCTGTTCTCATAGATAGGTTAAAATGTTTTAAAGTGAATGTTTAAATAGTTATACTAAACTTGCATGATATGAAAGAATTTGTAGAACCATAATCAAGTAGTATGTTCTCTATTCTTTAATGAATAACTATCATACATATCACCACATAAACATCAAGATCCACCTCAAAAGTAGTGATAACATATTCCATTCTTTTCTCCCTTAGCCTTAGAGGATACAGTCATTGATTGTCTCCGAAAACCCTTAGTTTAGGGTATCAACTTACATAATTCTAGTCTTCATTATAGTTTTAACAATAGAATATAGTCTGAGTGTTGTTCAAAACCTTCTTTTATTTTGTCACATTAGTGGGATTATTCATCTCCCTTTGACATTTATTAGCCAAACATCCTTATTTTCCATGCATGAAGTATCTCTCGGTTTCCCTAAGGTAGTTTTCTGAGATTCTTTTTCCCATACTTTTAACATGTGGGAATTTGGGTTTTATTTACTCCATGGAATTTATATATTTATCCTCCCAAATAAAAATAAATTTTAAGATTTTTATCTCTAGCCTCATGATACCACCGGGAGTCACCAATCTCTATCTTGAACTTAAGGGGATAACGAACAATCTCTTCATAGTTATCAAAATTGAAAAATATTTTCATAGAATTAGATTTAATCAACTAAAGAAGCATTCCACCTTACTTTTAGTGTTAATGAAATAGTTAAAGGTATATCATGAAATCCCCGTAAAGTTTTCCTCATATGCCCCTATAGGCACATATTCCTTTTGCAATAGTCTAAGGAACTCCATATCTATTTTAAGATGAAGAGTTTAGGGAAATTATTTATTAAAAAATATTTTCTTGAATCCTTCCCATTCCATTGAATCAATTTCTTCCTTGAGATTTGTGTTCTTGATCAGTTTCCACCACTGATCGGCTTCCCCCTCCATGCGATAAAAGACCAGTATGACTTTATTTTGTTCTAAGTAGCAAAGGACAATGAATATATTCTCAAAGGAGTTAGTCCATTGTTCTAAGATAAGGGGATCAAAATATCCACTAAATATATGAGTCCTTTATTTCATAATGTACTCAATGGAAAATTTTTCTTTGTTAGGAGAATGAGGGTTTTCCACAAAATTCAACTTATTATTTATAACTTTTACAGTTGATCTGGTAATTCCATGAAGTTATTAGCTTGTACTCCCATCAAGTTAGGCATCTCATTAATAAAATCATCAAATGGATTATCACATTGGTTGTTGGAATGATTCCTCATATTTCCCACTATTAACTAAAATAAAGGAAATAAAACTAGAGATAAGAATAATCAAACTAAAAAATTATATAAAAGGGAAAATACAAAGTTATAAGAAACAAATTATAAATGAAATATATATCATAACATATGTGTCTCTAGGTTTCAATCTAGGTCATCCATTATAATTTTCTTATTAGGTTTTATAACCTAATAATCTATTCAATTCCTTCATAATAGTTTATAAATAGTGTGGATTTTCCAAATCATATATCCGAGGAGTGCCAACCTAGGTGTGCAGTAAGG
Source organism: Viscum album (assembly GCA_963277665.1). Classification (NCBI taxonomy): domain Eukaryota; kingdom Viridiplantae; phylum Streptophyta; class Magnoliopsida; order Santalales; family Viscaceae; genus Viscum; species Viscum album. The sequence continues at coordinate 30,577,934 of OY728142.1, read as the reverse complement.
TCTCTTTGTTATACACTGGATATAGGTCAGGTTAATACCCGACAATCCCTTTTAGAGTAATTACCCCTAGGTACATCTATTCTAGATCCACTTCCACTTGTAGTATCTATGTAGGGATGTAATTTCTTAGAAACCACTCGCTCTATACTTCACCAAAATTTTAGGATATTTCCCTATACTTAAGACTTATCCCTAGGTGTTTTACTGAAGTATTATAGTCCTATTCCAAAAAAATAACAAGAACTTTCCTCTGATACAAACTATAGTGAACTAAGTATTTTACATATATTATTACATGATTGATCACATAAATATTAAATAAACACAACCAAAGGGATGAGAGGATTAATATCATTGGTAGACTAGGTACATAAAACATAAATATTGAATTAAAATAAAACAACTTTTTCAATCTCCAAAATGAGCTCCTAAACCCATTTGAACTCTTAAAACTACACAAGATAACTTGGGCAATGTATAAAATAAAGGGATGAACTATAAATTCTAGTAAGGAAATAAACATGACAAAGAATCATAACATATTAATCAAATGACATATCATGATATCATAAGAGGAAAGGTACATGAATGATTACATAGAAGAATGAAATAAGTATGCATGAAACATAAGATCAAGGTATCATAAGAATACATTGGAAACATAAAACATGACATAAGCATAAGTCAAGGATAACCACAAAGACAACATCACATAGTGGATATAGTCCCATCATAGATTAGGTTTACTCCCTAATCCCATACATATCATCTCATGATATATAAACATTACCCAATACATTGGATTTCTATTTGGGTTTGAAGAACCTTTGTGATAAATTATTTTAATAAAGTTTTTTTATTTTTTGAAAACCAATTTTTTTGATTAAGAGTGTTTTTGTTATTAGGAATCATACCCAGTCCATCGTAATGAGGCTTTTTTATAGACACAAGTTTCCAAACCCATGTTTTTGTATTGAGCTACACCGGACATAGAAAAAGTCAGGATGATGATGTTGTTGACCATATATTTCATTTTATTATGTTACATCAACATGAAAATTTAAAATAATCGGATTCAAAAATAATTTGTGGTAGAATTTATTATTTTCCAGAAGCCTATCTTTGCTGTAATTAGAGAAAGAATGAAGTTTCTTAAGAGTTTTGAAAGAAGAATGTGAAGTTAGGAGTTATAAATTTTTCGTACTTTCTAAAAAAAATCAGATAATGCTTTACTGATCAAGAAGTTCTCACAAATGATGAATACTTTCATGATAAAATATTTTGAAGAAATGGTGGAGAGGCTTAAATAATTTCAGGGTTGAAAAATGAGATTTTCATAATGGTATTTTCGTACTGGAAAAATCATGCTAATATTTTCATACTCAAATTTTTGTACTAATATTTTCATACTGGGAATTTAATAATAGGAAAATCATACTGAGATTTTATTATTGAGATTTTCATAATGGGATTTTTGTAGTGAGAAAATCGTACTGAGATTTTTGTACTCATATTTTTATACTGATATTTTCATACTGATATTTTCATACTGGGATTTCTGTACCGGGAAAATTGTATTGAGATTTTCGTACTCAGATGTTCATACTTGGATTTTAATATTGATGAAATCATACTAAATTATTCATAATGAAGAGTTCGTACTAATAAATAAATATATCATAATGAGCCGAGAAAGAAACACATTGTAATGAGATGATAAAGAAACAGATCATAATGAGATGAGAAAGATATAAAGATTTGAAGAAGTCCAACTTTAAATTCAAATTTTCATAAATCTTAGATAAATATAAGTTGTTTTGAACAAGTAAAAGTTGAAGTTTTAAATTCAAGATAGTTTTGGATATTTTGATATTTAAGGAAGCGGGGAATGCTTTCATGTTTCCCGCCTTTGTTTTTTGAGTCGCCTATAAATACTTCCTCAGATCATTTTTTTCATTTGAAATTTTTTCACATACACACAAAACACGGAGCGATGGAGAATTTGAAGTGAAAGTTACCATTTGATTGAAGAATAATTATATTTATCATACTATTGAAGTTTGAGTTTTGTAGATTAAGAATGAATTCATTGTATTAAATCTTCGTATTGGGAAAATCATATCCAGAATCCAGAATTATCATAACCAGAAAATAAGATCTAGGATCCAACATTATCATACTTAGAAAATCGGATCCAGGATCTAGAATTATCATATTCATCAAATTTTATATTGAATCATTATACTTAGAAAATCAGATCCAGGATCTAGCATCAGTGTATTGAGAAAATAGGATCCATCATCCTTTTATTGATAGAATCGAATCTAGCTTTATCGTATTAAGAAAATCAGATCCAAAAAAATCAAACCGAGGATTTGGACTGAGAAATTGTGGATAAGATTCAACAAAGTATTTATTATTTTTTTGGATCAATAGTTTTATAAGAAAACAATGTAAACTGACAGAATTCAGTATAATCATTCCTATTGGGAGATAAAAGGTGTCTAATGGGAGTTGGAAGAAGTTGTATTTACTTCTTCATAATAGTGGATTTCCATAGACCCATGGGATTGTCTATGGAAAGGATATAGGATCTCACACTAAGGTTAGACCTTGTAAATCTTGTTTTCTTTACTTTCTTTTCTAATTTTTCAGGCATGAGTATTTTCTAAAAGTTGATAAGGAAAAAAATCTTAACAAGTTGCAAGAGTTAATTTTCTAAAAGTTTTGAAAATTATAAAAAGTGAACAACTGATTCAACCCCCCTTCCCACTTGTTATTCAATCCTTTGAAACTTTAATTGGTATCAGAGTGAAGGTTCCCTTGTTGAATACTTATCATGGATAATATAAATTCTATCAACAATAGAGGAATTCTTTCATTTTATGGAAAAAATTATTATGGATGAAAAAATATGATGATTCCTTATCTACTATCTCTTGGCCTGGAATTCATTGATGCTTCTACTATTGGGTTTCCACCTTTTGAGAATGATCACCCAATGACCTTTGATGATAAGATAAATATAGAAGTTTATTGAAAGGATAGAAATTCTATTCTCATTTCCTTACCATAAAATGTTTATCGAAAGGTGATGGGCCTCAAAACTTCAAAAAATATGTAGGAAAAGCTAGAGAGTGTAATTTTAAAGGAATACAAAAGTTAAGGAAGCAAGGCTACAAATCTAGTGTAGTAAGTATGAAGACATAAGAATGAGATATGAATAAACAATTAATGAATAATTCACCAGAGTAAATGAAATTGTTTGCAATATCAGAGGATTCAAATATATCTTGGAAGATTCTAAAATTTTAAAGAAACTTATGAGAAACTTTTCAGACATGTTTGATTCTAAAATTTATTCTTGAGAATATAAAGATGATTTATCTCTTGATGAATTGCATAACTTTCTTATTTCTTATGAAATTAGGAGATCTCCAATATTTTAAAATAATATGAAAGATGAAATGGATTTTAAATCTATGATAAAGTTGAAAATTCAAGATGTTGAAGATGTTTATCCTTGTGACTCTGAAGATAAAGAGGATTATGAGTTGAATGAAAAAATCACATCTCTTATATCCAAGAACTGTTGAAGAGGAAGATGAAGGTATGGCGGTAAACTTCCTCTAAAATGTTTTGAGTGTGGTGGAATCAGACACTTTTCTATGAATTTACCTACTAAAAAAGTTGGAGAATACTGGGATGATTCTGATGGAAAACCTTTATAGAAGAAGTGGAACAAAAATGAAAAAGAAGAAATGTATTCCAATAGATACGAGAAGAAATTTACTGGAAACAAAAGAATTAGACTGGGTAAGAAAGTTGAATCAAAATCAACCAAAAACAATTCTTATGAAGATTAAAGTTCAAAACAATTCATAACCTTCATTTCAAAAGTTGATAAAACAAAAGATTCCTCAGAGAGTGAAGAATGTGGCGAAGAATCTTATATAGAGTATCGACTCAGAAAAAAACTTGTTTCATGTCTTGAGAAAAACAAAAATCTCAATAAAGGATTTAGAGTAATGAATAAAAATTGTGAATAAGTTGATGATGGAAGAAAATATTTCATCAATATAGAGGATGAATACATTAAGAATATTTTAAATTACAAACTTAGAATTGCTTAATAGGTAAAGATGATTGAAGATATTAGTAAGAAAATGGAAGCTATAAAATAAGAGGTTAAAAAGTTTCAATAAAAACTTCTTGAGTCCTAAAATACATTGAGGAATATGAATGGAAACTTCAATAATGTTTTGAAAGTAAAAGTTGAGACTTTTAAAGTTGCTGAGATAGCTCAATATGAGAATCAGGTGAAATATTCTCTTACAAAAAATATTATTTAGACTGATTCTTTTAACATTTCAGGTTCCAAAAAAATTACTGGGAAATATTGGGCGGATAAAGGACATGAGAAACCTATAAAATCTAAAAATGTATATAAATCACTCAAAATAAAATATGGTCTACGTCCTAAGTATCTTAGAGCTGAAAGAAGTTACCAACCTCAATAAAGTTTCAATAGAGAAAGATCTTATTTCCCTAGAAAATCAAGATTTTATGGTTATTGATAGTGTTTTGGAATCTATGGTTATAGGTCTTATTATTTTTGGCACAACTTATCCTTACCTAGAATAAGATTTTAGAAAAGTGGAAGAAATAGTGAAAGTCAGATGAGAAATTTTCCTAACTTATAGAAAGTTGAAAAAGTGAATTCTCAAGATGATAGAAACTTACCAATAAGAAATAAATTTAAATGTTTGGAATAATTTTGTGGAATACATGATTATTTTGGTCATCATTCCAAAAGATGTATGAAAATTCTTCTAGAAAATTTTTCTTATGATATAAAAGAAAAGAAAGATGAAAAGAAGAAAGTTGAGGAAAGAGCTTTTGTTGGTGAAACAGTCTTGAAAGCAAGTAAAAGGAAAAATCCATTCATACCTGATAGTGGATGTTATTCACATATGATAGGTGATATAAAAATCATGAAACATGTTGAAAGTCATAATGAAGGATCAGTTACCTTTGGTAATTATAGTTCTTTAAAAACCAGAGGAATTGGAATGACTGAGATTGAAGATGAAAAATTAAGATCTAAGGAATATTTATTTGTTTATGGGATAAAACATAACTTAATTAGTGTAATTCATCTTTTTGATTATGGAAAATAATTTGTTTTTAGAAAATATTTTTTTATCATAAAAAATGTGAAAGATGGAAAAATCACTACAAAAGGAGAAAGAACCAGTGAGAATCTCTTCTAAATAAGAGAATTAAATAACTCATGTTATTTTAGTGGAGAAGATGAAAAGAAATTATGGTACCAAAGACTTGGGCACCTTGGATAGAATGGTATGAACAAAATTTATAAAGTTTATGCTGTTCAAAACTTTTTATAATTGAAAATAATAGAAGAAGATGTTTGCGTAACTTGCCAAAAAGGGAAAATGACTAAAAAAAGTCATAAAAGAGTTGAGATTCAATATACCAAACCACTTGAACTTATTCATTCCTATTTATGTTGGATGATGGGACATCAATCAAAAAAAGTATATTTATAATTTATCACTTTTATTAATTATTTTACTCAGATGAAAAACATCATGTTTATGAAGCACATGTCAGAGGCTATTGAAATGTTCAAATTCTTTAGAAAATATTTTGAGAAAGAAATGGGGGTTTATATAAAGAAATTGAGAACAAATAATGGTACCGAATTCATAAGAAATTGTTTTAAAACTTATCTGAGAAAGCATGGTATCAAACATTAGTATAGTCATCCCTATACTCGATAAAAAAAGGAGTAGCATAAAGAAAGAATTGAATCTTAGTGGAAATAGGAAGAAGTATGTTAGCAGAATAAAAACTTTCAAAATTCCATTGGAGAGAAGCTATTAGTACTACTGTACATGTTCAAAATAGATTTTTGTTGAGATCTGAAACTATCATGACTCCTTATGAAATGTGGTATAACAAAAAAAATTCATTGAAATACTTCAAAGCTTTTGGAAGTCCATGTTTTCTCAAAATAAAAAATATGAATTTGGGAAAGTTTGATGAGAAATATGAGGAAAGAACTTTTATGGGTTATTAACTATATGTAAGAAGTTAAAAATGTTGGAACAACATCTTACAAAAGTTAGTGGACTCATATGATGCAAAGGTAATTGAAAATCAAAGTTCCTTAATAAAATTTGTTGGGAATGCTGAGGAAGATAAACTAGAGAATTCTGATAATAGTGAAAGTAATTCAAAACATCCTTATCAGGACTTAGAAGAATCATGTGATGAGAAAATTTTAGCTGGTAAAGAAACATTGAAATTTCCCACCTTATAAAAACATGTTGAATCTAAAAACATTATTGGGAATTAGAAGGCTCCGGTTTAGACAAGAAGAAAGTTGAGATTAGATAATCAGACTTCAATTATCTTAAAAGTTGAACTGTAATCAGTTTCAGAATCTATTCAACACAAATAATGGGTGGATTCTATGTATAAAGAGTTGGATTAGATTGAGAAGAATGAAATATGGGAACTTGTTTCACGACCAGTAAATAAAAATGTTATCAGAACCAAGTGGGTTAATAGAAACAAGTTAATTGAAAATAGAGAAGTTTTAAGAAACAAAGCCAGGCTTGTTTGTAAAGGGTATGCACAGGTGGAAGGTTTTTATTTTGAAGAAACTTTTCCCCTGGTTGTAAGATTAGAAACTATTAGAATGTTTCTTTCAGTGGCCTCACATCGGGATTACAAAGTTTATCAGATGGATGTAAATTCAACTTTCTTAAATAGTGATATTGGGGAAGAAGTTTACATTGAACAACCTTGTGGGTTTCTTCTTGATGAGGATGATTTTTTTTTTGTAAATTGAAGAAATATTTGTATGGGATGAAAAAATATCCATGTTCTTGGTATTCTAAGCATGAAAAATGTTTGATAATGATGAAATTTTTTAAAGGAAAAGTTGATAGAAACTTCTATGTGAAATATTTTGACTCCAAATCTCTCATTGTATTTGTTTATGTGGATGATATAATTTTTTATACGGATAGATAATTTTTTTGCAAAAAAAATGCAAATGAAATAAAGAAAATTTTTAAAATGTAAATATTTGGAGAATTAACTTTCTTTATTAGATTAAAATTTTAACAAAAAGAAAAATAAATTTTCTTATCCCAATATAATTATTTGAGGGAAATGTTAAAGAAGTTTGGGATGGAAGAATCCAAATAATTTTCAACTCCTATTTCCATGAGCACAAAGTTGAGAAAAGATGAATCTATAATGAGTGTGAATCCAAATGAATTTTGGAAGATGATAGGAATTCTTCTTTACCTTACAGTCTCAAGGCCTGATATTTTTTATGCTATGAATTTGTGTTCCAGGTATAAAAGTAATCCAAAAGAATCATATATGTTGGAAGAAAAAATAATTCTGAGATATGTCAAAGGAAAAAATTCACATGGGTTGTTATACAAAAGAAATAGTGAGATGAAGTTTCATGGTTTTACTGATTCTGATTGAGCTAGAGATTATAATTATAGAAAATCAACCTCAGGAGGAACATTTTTCTTGGGTGAATGTTGTGTGAGTTGTCATAGTAAGAAAAAAATTTCAGTAACTTTGAGCACAACTGAATCCGATTATGTTGTAGCTACTTAATATTTTACTCAAATGTTGTGGATGAAAGTTTAGATGAAATATTTTAATGTAAAAGTTTCTAAATGATTGAATATACTTTGTGATAATCATAGTGAAATTTATCTTTCTAAGAATCTTGTTCAACATTCAAGATCAAAACACATTGATATAAAGTTTCAATTCATAAAAGATAAAGTTTCTACTGGATATGTTTTTTTGGAATACATTTTAACAAAGTATCAGATTTCTAATATCTTTACAAAAGAAATTCCAAAAGAAAGGTTTGTGGAATTGTGGTTGGAACTTCATGTTCATCCTCCTACCATGTCTTCCTAAATCTCATAAGTAAGTACCCCCACTGTGCCTTGGATTATGTTGACAAAGGGGGAGATAAATTAACAACTTTGTAATTTTTTAGAAGTTTGACTAATCTTTATTTTATGAATTTGAAGATGTGGTTATCATAAAATGGGGGAGAGAAAGAAAGTGAGAAAAGAAAGAATGGGGGGGGGGGTATAAAGAAAGCGTGAAAATAAAAGTGAGGATATTTTATCTTTAAATAGATGTAAAAATTTATTTCCACTGAGGGATGGAATTCCATAAAAAACATTACTTTATTGAGTAGCGTGGTTTTAGGACACTATCTTTATAGAAAGGATATGTTTCGATAAAAGTCAAAATTTGAGTTGTGAAAATTTCCGAGAGTTGAAAAATTGTCTACAAGAATTGTGAACAAATCCAAAGGGGGAGATTGAAGAACCTTTTTGATAAATTTTTTTTAACAAAGTTTTTGTATTTGTTAAAAAATTATTTTTTTAAGAATGTTTTTGTTATTCAGGAATCAGACCTAGTCCATCGTAATGAGGTTATTTTTCAGACACAAGTTTCAGAACCCATGTTTTTGTATTGATCTAAACCATACATATAAGAAGCCAGGAAGATGAAGTTGTTGATCATACACTATATCATATTTGGGTCCATCAGCATGATAATTGAAAATAATTGGATTCAAAAAGAATTAGGGGTATAATTTATTGTTTGATGAAGTCTATCTTTGCTGTAATCAGAGAAACAATGAAGTTACTAAAGAGTTTTGAAAAAAGAATGCGAAGTCAGGATTTAGAAAGTTTTTGTACTTTATAAAACAAATCAGATGATGCTTTATTGATTAAGAAGTTCTCAAAAATCATGAATACTTTCATGATAAAATATTTTGAAGAAATGGTTGGGGGGTTTTAAGAATTTTGGAGTTTCAAAATCAAATTTTCATAATTGGATTTTCATACTGGGAAAATTGTAATAATATTTTCATACTTATATTTTCATAATGAGATTTTCATACTGGGATTTTCATACTAGGAAAACTGTACTGAGATTTTTGTACTGAGATTTTTGTAATGGGATTTTCGTATTGAGAAAATTGTATTGAGAATTTCATATTTATATTTTCATAATGAGATTTTCATACTGAGATTTTTGTACTGGGATTTTTGTATTGGGAAAATTGTACCAACATTTTCATACTCAGATTTTTTTATTGAAGAAATCATAATAAAGTATTCATAATAAATAGTTTATACTGAAAAAGAAATAAATCGTAACGAGCTGAGAAAGAAAGAGATCGTAATGAGATGATAAAGAAACAAATCACAATAAGGTGAGAAAGATATAAAGAGTTGAATAAGTCAAACTTGAAATTTAATTTTGCATAAATCTCAGAGAAATCTGTGGAGGTTTGAAGAAGTCAAAGTTAAAGATTTAAATGCAAGATATTTTTGGAGATTTTGAGATTTGAGGAAGCAGGGAATGCTTTCAAGTTTTCTGCATTTGTTTTTGAGTCACCTATAAATACTTCCTGAGATTATTTTTTCATTAATTTTTTTTCCACATATGCGCAAAAGGAGTAGTGCTGGAGAATTTGAAGTGAAAGTTACCATCTGATTGAAGAAGATTTGTATTAAGCATTCTATCGAATTTTTTACTTTTTTATATTGAGAATGAATTCATTATATTGAATCATCGTATTGGGAAAATCAGATCCAGAATCCATAATTATCATACTTAGAAAATCAGATCCAGGATCCAGTATTATCATACTTAGAAAATCGAATCCAGGATCTAGCATTATCGTATTCAATGAATCAGATCCAGAATCATCGCACTTATAAAATCATATCTAGGATCCAGAATCATTGTATAGAGAGAATAATATCTGGCAACATTGTATTGATATAATCAGATCTAGGTTTATTGTATTAAGAAAATCAAATCAATCAAAATCATAATGAGTATTCAGACTGAGAAATTGTGAAGAAGATTCAACAAAGTCTTTATTCTTTTCTTTGGATCAATTATTTTATAAGAAAATATTGTAAACTTATGGGAGTCAATATAATCATTCCTATCAGGAGATATAAGGTGTCTAACGGGAGTTGGAACAAGTTGTATTCACTTCTTCATAATAGTGGATTTCCATATACCCACGAGAGTGGCTATGGAAAGGATATAGGTTCTCACACTACGGATGAACCTTGTAAATATTGCGTGCTTTAGTTGCTTTCCTAAATTTTCATGCATGATTATTTACTAAAGGTTGATAAGGAAACAAATCTTAACATGTTATAGAGGTTAAGTTTCTAAATGTTTTGAAAATTATAAAAAGTGAACAACTGATTCACCCCCCCTTCTCAGTTGTTATTCGATCATTTGGAATTTCAGGGTTCACCCACCATAATATGCACATAATTATGTTTTCCACAAATGAAAATAAAATATAAGGAATAAATATAAGAATTAACCATGGAAAGAAATGAGTTTATTAAGCATGTATTGTAGAATAAATAGATGGAATATTGAAGTTTGGATGATTGTCTCATATCAACTATTCAAGGATCTGGTGCTCTGTTAATGTGTATAGCGGCACTCGGGTCAAATCCTCAGCAATGATACTTTTTAATAGTTAGTTATTTTTGTGATTTGTCTTTTTTTAATGGGTGGGGGTGGGGGGTGGGGTTTGTTTGCAGAGATTAATTAAATTGATTAATAGATGATGTTTGATTGATTTAACAATTTTATAAATATTGGGGTGAGTTAATTATTGGTGATATAATCTTTGGATATCATTGATCTTTTCTTTATATTGCATTAAATTAACATCCACTTCACAAGATAATTTTGATCAAAATACCAAAGTGTTAAGGATTTAATGAAATCCTTAACTTAATTGGGATTCTAATCTCAATTAAAACTTGTTTATGGTAGTGTATTTATGGTTCCAATAATCCACGTAATCCACATTTTAAACAAAACATGTCATTAATCCATGAAATTTTAAGTTTAACATACACAATGTTAACCTAAAGAATATTCAATGAGAAAAAGACCTCAATCACTTAATATCCCAAAATTATGACTCACCCCAATGGTATATTTACTCATCAATTTAGATGGTTATTAATCTGGTTGGAATTCTTATGTTGATGGGTTTAAAATAAAATAAAAATAATGGGACAAGAAATGAGCGATGCACCAAAAACACACACGAAAGGTGAAGAGAGGTAAAATCACACTTTATATTGAATTATAAAGCGAAATAAGGCAAGAGGTTTCAACTTGAATTAAAATATTTTAAGAGAATTAATATTTAAGAATATAGGGTGGATGATTAAAAGAGAATATGAAGAATAATCAAGCATTAAAATTTAAACAAAATTGAAAACAATTTACGCGAATACAATTGAAAAAAATGAAAATGAAAACAAAAATAAAAGTGGAGGAGAGATATATCTTATTGAATAAATATTAAGGAAAACACTCCCAAGACTTTTTCAAGGCTATAGTCATGCCAAAACTCCTCCTTAAGTTCTGAAATTCTAAATCCTTGCAAGGATAGAAGGGGGGGTGCATTTATAACCCAAGGTGGTGAACTGTTTGAATTCCAAATAGTTCCCTCCACTTGGTTCGCCAATTTGGACATCTATACAAATAAATATAGAGATATTATCTTCTTAAAAGTTGTATATATTAATGTTTTAAGTCTACCCTAAAATTTTTGAGTCCATTGGACTTAAGGATCAAAAGTTATGGTGGTTTGATTAAAGAATTTTAATCTGTCCATTTGAATACAGACTTTTTCAAAGGCCAAAATGTGAATTGGTTTTTGAATAAGAATATTCCTTCAAATAAAAACCATTTATTCTAAAAAGTTTTCCAACTATATCTTGGATTCCACACTGAAAAGTATCAATTATACTGTATGTCTATATGAGGAAAAAATTCAATAAATGTGATGATTTTAATTACCATACAAAATGGTGGGATGGAATTAAAATCATCATTTGGGCCCATTTCTATTGAAGTTGGGACTTTAAATTTTTATCCATGGTTCCTTTGGATAATAAAGAACAAATTTTGGAGTCTCATCAAATTTGGGTTTCTGGATTGAGCCTAGAAATTCAAGAATCATGGATGGTCCAGTTTTTTTCACATATTCTTTAGTCCTTATTGTGTAGACCATATAAACATTTAGATGGAATAATTGGATAAATTTTATTTCTAATGATGTGTTATAAATTGAATAAGGAACTCTAAAAAACAATAATCATACAATTTGGATCAGTAGGATGAGAGTTATGATTAAAAACTTAGTCTTACTCAATTGGATTAATTCAAATAATTCTAAAAACTTATGTTTTGTATTAAAACATGGGTATTTCACACCAATTGTGCACTTTTACCTGAAAATTTACTAAATAGAGTAGAAAAAAGTTATGAATAAATTAATAAAATCAACTACCCACACTTAGTATTGTTAATGTCTTCATGTGCAACAAATATAAAAGCATAACAAAATCATCCTCACTCACAAAAAAATATTAAAATTTTGTTTTCCCTAATCAAGGGAGGTTTAGAACATTTCACTCATCCATATTGAATTCAACCACAAATTGTTATAGAAAAAATATTCCAAACACAATTCATTTTTCATGCTCAAATTAGGAATGGAAAATGAAGGAACTCAAAACTTACTCCTCTCATGATGATAAAAATTTATTTCTGGAGGTTCACTCATTCACCAACCAAAAGTGAAAATATTAGAGTTTGAAAGAGCTCTTAGCTTACATTCACTATCCTAAAGTGTACAAGAATCAAGAGGTCTTTTTGGGGTTTTTTTATGGCTATGGGATGGTATGAATTTAATGTCCAAGAGAAAAAAAAGAGGGGTAAAACACTAACATGGGTAAAACAATACACATTTTTTTGTAATGAAAAATAGAAATAAATGGAAATGCATATTTACAAGGGCATGATTGTGTGAAGATATACAAAAAAGAGGAATATAATTTGAAGGGGATGAGAAGATGAAATATTAACAAAACAAAAAAAATCTTCAAATGACATAAGTGTTCTTTTTCTTTTCTTATTTTTCATTTTTTTGAAAGTTGAACTTGAAAAAGATCTCCCAATCATATCCAAACCCATGTTTGATATCATCATGGCACTAATTTTAATAGTTATAATAAGATCAAGGGTTGATGAATATTTATTTTTGAACTACCCAAGACATAACCCATTTTTTTTATTTTCTTTATTTTTCATTTCATTTTTTTGAACACTTGTCAACAACATTTACAAAATTATTTAAATAAAAATACATTCCCCAAACTCATTGAATGAAAACCTCTCCCCCACAGTAAAATGGATGATTTCCCTCAAGCATATGACAACACATTGAAAATAAAGGAAATGACACCCAAAATGAAATCCATTCCCCCCTCACTTAAATTTCAATAAATTATGCAATATAATTCCATCTAGATGTTGGGTGGGACAAGAAATTGGGCTTGTAATGTGGATATCAAAGAAAAGGTTTTCATAGGCTTGAAGAGGATTTCAAAATGAGGATTAATGTAAGGTTAATGGGAGGATGTTTTCCTATTGTGATTCTCATGTGGTTTAGAAAATGACTATATCTTATTAAATCACCCCAATGTAGGAAATTCAACTCTAAGGTCCATAAACTCAAGACTCAAAATAAGGGGTGAAAAACACATATTTGAAAAATATGGTCATAGGTGTTGGGGCCACTTTGTGTTTGAAGATTGTATTTGTTGTCAACAGTTATCAATGCTGGTCAAAATGAAGAAGGATATGAAGAAGAACTCCAAAGTTAATGGAGACCGGCTGAAGTGAGGTTGCCTGGAGAATGGTTATGGAATCATAGCATTGGATTTCATACTTGAGCAATTCTCTTAGACGATAAATTCAGATGATTGTTGAGCTAATCCTAAGTTCAAAGAACATGTGTCAATGGTGACACATTGTTTACAACAATGAAGAATGGAGAAGTATCATCCATTTGAGGATGATTGGAGCAGAATGGTGAAGTATCATCTATCTAAGGATGGTTGAAGAAGAATGAGGATTTAAAGAAGACAATGCAGTGATTTATGATTGCATGTGAACCATGCAAGAGCTTACTTAAAGAATAGAATCATATGATTTGCAGAATGATGGTTATGAAGAAGAGAAAATGTGGAAGGGCTTGACATTCTGAGGTAGCCAGGCATTTCACATTGTATCTAAATCAGACAATGCTTTTCTGGTATGTATTTCACACATATCATGAGTTAGGAGAACTTGTGATGCAAGACTTATGAAAAAAAGGGGGAGAAATGATGATGCCAGTCATATAAAGTTTTGATTGGAAGGAATGATGCTGCTGGGAGATAGGAAAGTTTCAGTTCCCATTGTAACTCTGACGATGCTTAAGCTGATCTATCAAAGGATAAATATCACGATAGTGGGATTCGTGATGAGAGAAGAAGAATGGTTATGGGAAGAATTAAAGAGATAAAATGACAAAGCAATAGACAATCTGGGGACAGCAGAAAAGCACAGTTTAAGGTGGTGCCGTTTTCCAGTGTTTGCCAAATTTTAGGGCCTGAAAATCAGGAGATGAAGAAATGTGCTTGGAAATGAATGTTGCGCGCAAGATTGAAGATGGTTTATATTTTCACATGCAAGGAGTTATTCAAGGTCATAACCTTGAGAAATGAAAAAGGAATGGAGTGCGTGGAAATTTAGGCATGTTGCACGAAAAAATAAAGTGGTGCGCGTAATATATGCGGGCTGCGCGAAATAGCTGCGGGTTGCGCGAAAAATTCGATCATTGCGCGAAATGTTTGCGGGATGCGCGAAATATCAGAGGGATGCACGGAGAAGAAAGTTTTGCGCGTAATATCAGCGGGCTGCGCGAAAAATGAAGTTTGCGCGAAATATTGGCATGGTGCGAGAAATAGAGGAATGAAGTTTTCGCGAAAAATGTGTTTCAAGATCAGAAGCTCGAAAATTGGCAAAGGCATAAAATGCGCGAAAGATTGGAGCAGTGTGCGAAATATGATGTCGCAGGAAATATTGGGTTTGCGCGCAATATGGAACACGGTGCGGAATTTTGCAAGCAATTGGTGCTTCATGCTTTGAAGGATGAAAAATGGAAAAGGCATGAGGTGCGTGAAATATTGAAGCATGGCGCGAAATATAAAGTTGCATAAAAGAGTTTTTACGCGCATGGAGGAGGTTTTACCCACGAATTAGTGTTTTTCGCGCAGGGTCAAAAATGCCTATAAATATGAGGCTAACCCTTCTCATTTGTTAAGACTCGACACATAGAAAAATCCTGAGCTCTGACGCGCGGAAAAAGTGAAGTATAAAGTATTGCGCAAAAAGAAGAAGTGTTGCGCGAAAAAGAAAGTGTTGCGCAAAAAAGGGAAGTTCTGCGCGAAAAAGAAAGGGTTGCGCGAAAAGGGTTTTTCGCGCCAAAAGGTGTTTTTACGCGCAAGGCTAGAATTTTACGTGCAAACCACCTAGAAGGTTGTGCGAAAATTTTGAGGTTCTCTTATGCCTTTGATAGGTGCATATCACTCTCGAAGCTGCTTTGCGAAGAAGAAATAACTGTGAACCATTCGGTTTCACAAAGAGAAGTTGAACCGCACTCACACAACTGGTGTTTAACACTATCGTTGTGCATTGTGAAGTGAGGAAGAACAAGATGTGAAACTGAATTCATATCTGCACCACGGAAGAAGGTAGTATACCAATACACTCTTGTGTTGGTATTGAGAATTGAAGAAAGAGATTAGAACACTGTAATTATACTATGTCAAAGAGAACGAAGAGAAGAAGAAGAACAGAGTATGCCCAAATGAAGGCT
This sequence comes from Viscum album, assembly GCA_963277665.1. NCBI lineage: Eukaryota > Viridiplantae > Streptophyta > Magnoliopsida > Santalales > Viscaceae > Viscum > Viscum album. The sequence goes on along the minus strand of OY728142.1, from coordinate 30,562,072 downwards.
GAAAATTATTCAAGGAAATTTAATTCTGATGATGCTAAGATGAGCTGGTCTTCATTGTTCTGATAATCACAACGGGAGTTTGTGATTCCAGTAGATTGAAGCAGAAGCGATCTCATTGTAGCTGGTTTTGCACTGAAGAAGAAGGGGAAGAAGATTGTGCAGCTTTCAGGTTTGCTATAGAGAAAGAAGTGTTTGTTTACCTACATGCTACTAGGAAGGTAATAATTGAATAGAGTAAGAACAAAGTGGCACTGTGACATCCAATAGGTCTCAACAGGTGAAAGATTCTTTTGGTGTTTCAAACTCTTTTAACAGAGAGAAGACTGTCTTCAGAGGCAGTATAAAGAACCAGCTAGAGGCTGCAAGAGACTGTCTCCAGAGGCAGTATAAAGAACCAGCTAGAGGCTACAAGTTGGACTAGGTCATCACCAGTCCATGGAAGAGGATTGTTTCCCACCCCCTCCAAAGTGTATGGACTCACACTGGCTAGAGGTTTGTTTTCTTAGCCACTCCATTGTAACAACATTTTACATTATAATGGAGAATCCATGCACTGGTCATCCACATGCATGGAAAGGACGTAGCTACTCTTATTGAGTGGTGAACCTTGTAAAAATATCGTGTGCATATCTTTACCGCTTTCTATTATTGCATGCGACAGGGAAAAGCGAATAAGAGAATCAAGATCCTAACAGGTCTAGAGGTATAGGGATAAAAGTTGGAATTGGTTTAAAAAGTCCCCAACACTGATTCATCCCCCCTCTCAGTGTTAGGTATATCCCAAACTGGTCCTTACAATAGGTGACCTTATCATGAAAGTTAATGTTGTTCCTCATGGTTAGGGAAGAATCATTTTTTGAATAAAACACAATTGAGCATTCAAAATTTATTGGTTTTGACACAAGATTATTTATCCAAATTTATGATTAACATACAAAATTTTTTAGATGAAAACATGTCTTTTGAATGCCCAAAATGGTTGGAAAAAATTTCAAAAGTAGATGGTGAGTGATTATGACTCTTTTTTTTAATATATATATTTTTTTATTTTTTTTAAAAATAAACACCCACACAAAGAAGAAAGAGGGAAAAAGGTTCGATGAAGAAAGTGGTAAAAAATGAGAATGAGAGATGAAAAATAAGAAAGAGAGAAGGAGAGGAAGAGAGGGATAGAGAGAGAGAGACATATAGGGATAGAGTTAAACGGAAAGAGGTTCCCCTGGTTTGTATTTGGTCGGTCTCCATCTCCATACAGTGGTGGGTCAACTGTAGAGGTTGGGGATCCGATGGAAGTTGATGTGGTTCCTGAGATATGTGTCCTCTCATAGTGATGCTTTAACTGATGTCTATTAACCGTGAATGTTCTTTTGGAAGAGGGGCATTGGACTTACATTGCACCAAATGGGTAAACATGAATAATAATAAAAGGACCTTCCCAACGAGAATTAGGATCACCTAGGTGAAGTCGAAATCAAGAATTGAAGAGCATTACCTTTTCACCTTCATGAAATACCTTTTGTAGGATTTTTTTGTCATGGAGTACCTTTTCCTTTTATTTTAAGATATTGGAATTCTCATAAGAATCCAGTCAAATCTCCTCCAATTCAGTGAACTACAAAAATATTTCTTCACCAAATTTTTCACAATCAAAATTAAAAGTTTTCACAGCTCAAAATGACTTAAATTAGATTTCAATTGGTAAATGACCTGATTTACCAACAAATAGCCTAAATAGAGACATCTCGAGAGGTGTTTTGTAGGCAGTTCGATAAGCCCAAAGCACTTCACCAAGTATTTCAGGCTAGTCTTTTCTGATGGCCTTTACAATTATCTCAAGTACTCTTTTCACTTATCTATTATCAAGTTTAGCCATTCCATTTGTTTGGGGGTGATATGCAGTTGGAGTTTTATGTACAACCCCATTATTTTTGAAAAGAGATTCCATGGTATGATTACAGGAATGAGTTCCTAAATCACTTATCAAGGCATGTAGTGTTCCAAATCGATGGAAAATATGGGTTTTAAGAACTCAATAATAATATGTGCATTATACTTCCTAGTTTTTTTCCTCGACCCACCTAGAAACATAATCATCTACGAGAATAATGTATGAGAATCCATTGGAGGGTGGAAACGGTCCCATGAAATTGATTCCCCAAACATCAAAGATCTCACAAAAGATTAAATTATTTTGGGGAATTCCATTTCTTTTTGAAATTGTGCCAAACTTTTGATAAGTGGGGCATGATTTAAAGAACTCATGTGAGTCCTTGAAGAGTGAATTCTAGAAGAATCCCGAGTCATGGAATTTTTAAGAGGTCCTTTGTGGTCCAAAGTGTCCACCACCAGGCATTGATTTAAAAAATTCCAAGATGGAGGAATATTCATCTTCATCAACACATCTTCTAATTACCATGTCAGCCCCTATTTTATGATGTTTATCATCTTCCCAAAAAAATAGTTTTGAATCACTTTTCAGCTTCACTTTTTTTCTTTTGACAAATTTTCAGGAAAAACACCAACAACGAAATAGTTTACAATTGGGGCATACCATGGTGAATTTGGAGTGAGAGATGAAAGGTCCTCAATGGGGAGTTAAGGATCCATGATTTACGAATGATAATAATTATAAATTCTTCTCAAGTGATTAGCCACAAGGTTTTATTTTCCTAGTATAACTTTATTCACAGTGTCAAACTCTTGGATCATCAAGATCTATATTATTATCCTCGGTTTGGAATAACTTTTCTTGAGTAAGAACTTTATAGAAGAATGTTATGTGAATATAATGATTTTTTCACCTAAGAGATAGAGCCAAAATTTATCTAAGTTAAAAACTACTGCTAAAAGTTCCTTTTCAGTCACAATGTATAGAGATTGAGTTTCATCCAATGTTTTTGAGGTATAATAGATGAAATGAGGAATATTTTCCCTTCTTTGACCAAGAATGAACCTAATGAACCTATCAGAAGCATCACACATAAATTAAAAGGGTAAAGACCAATATCAGGGTTTTATTATCACTGCAGATGTAAGAACAAATTTGATTTCAACAAAGGCACTCTTTCAAGCTCCATAAAAAAGAAATGTGACAACATTTTGGAGTAGCTGAGTGAGTGGAAGTGCAATCCTAATAAAGTTACAGATGAATCATTGATAGAAACCATCATGACCAAGGAATTAATAGATGTCTCTAACAGATGTGGGTTCTGGAAGTGATTAGATCACTTAAATTTTGGAAATATCAACTTCAATACCCTCTTGTGAAACTATGTTCCCTAGAACAATCCCATTAGTAACCATGAAGTGACATTATTCATAATTCAGAACAAGGTTACATTTGACATACTTTTTAAGGACTAGAGTGAGTGAATGAAAGAAGGATTCAAATGAATCAAAATAAATGGTAAAGTCATCCATGAATACCACTATTAAATGCTCAATGAATTCATAAAATATACCCATCATACACCTATGGAATATTTTAGGAGCATTGTAGTGTCCAAAAGGAATTCTCCTATATGAATATTTTCCAAAGGGGCAAGTAAAAGTATTCTTTTCTTGGTCCTGAGGTGTGATTAGGATTTGGAAGTAGTAGGTGTATCCATAAAGAAAGTAATAGTGTGACTTTCTGACTAATTGTTCTATAATTTGATCAAGGAAAGGAAGAGGGTAGTGATATTTTCATGTTCCAGCATTCAATTTTCAATAATCGATGTATACACACCATTTGTTTTTCACTCGAGTTATGACCCCCTCTCCCTGTTCATTTGTGACAATAGTTATCCCACCCTTCTTAGGTACCACTTGAATCTGACTAACCCATTCACTATAAAAAATTGGGTAGATAATACCAGCTTGAAGAAGATTGGTAATCTCTTCCCTAACTACCTCAAGGATGATTGGATTGAGTCTTCTTTGTGGTTGTATGATTGGTTTGGATGATTCCTCAAGATGGATGCGATGCATGAAAAGGGCAGGGTTTATTCCTGGTATGTCATATAGGTTCCAACCTAAGGCCATGTTGTTTTCTTTTAACACCTGAACAAGTTTAGACTCCTTATATTTAGTAATTTTGGAATAGACAATGATAGTATAAGAGTGATCATGAAAGAGGAATGTATATTTCTGTTGTGCATGAAGAAGTTTAAGATTAGTCTCATCTTTCATTTGTGGGATAGTCAACTCAAGAATAAGGGAAGGGATTTTAGTTGGTTCTGGTTTATTTTCCTCAATACTTTCCAAGGTTTAACAGTAGAGATTAGAGTTGAGATGTGATTTAAGAGAGTTTTCAAGATCCTCTATATTGATGGAGTCTATGAATGAAAGGTCAACATCAACTTCCCCATTAAAGACTTGGTTAATCATGGTGAAAATATCAAAAGTTCATATATCATTAGAACATGATGAACATGATGAAATGGGGTTGAATCTACTCTCAGAAGTTTCCTTAGAAGCATGGACTGAGAAGGCAGAGTGATCCTCTGATGGGTATCACATGGCTTGAAAGATATTTAACTTGACTAGTTGGTCACCAAATTCCATGGATATGATGCCCGCATGGACATCAATCTTAGTTCTTACTGTTAGGAGAAATAGTATTCCTAGAATTAGGGGAGATCGAGAAGAGGTCGTCTCACCTTCCATGTCAATTACATAGAAATCATCTAGGAATATATGATCATTAACTCAGATAAGGACATCCTCAAATATTACCGCAGGACTTGCTATGCTTTGATTGGCTAACTGCATGACAACACCCATTAGGTGTAAGGTACCTGGACCAAGGTTTAATAAGAAATATTTGGTTATGACATTTATCAAGGATCCTAGGTCTACGAGTGAATCATCAAATTTGGAACTCCCTATTTGGCATGGAATAGTAAATTTCCCTGGATCTTTGTACTTCATGGGAATGGACTGCTGGGTTGAAACGTTCTCAAAGGTATTAAGTTTCCTATTATGGGGTCATAAATCCTTAATAAACTTTTCATACTTAGAAATTTGTTTGATTAAATATAATAGAGGTATGTTCACTTCAACACATCTAAAAATGTCAAGCATTTCAGGATCGGGTTCAAAAAACTTTCTTGGCTTAGAAACGACTTGAAGAAAGGTAATTAAGTTCCTTATAGGAATGTAAGGAGGTGATGGAGTGGCTTCAAGTTCCTTTTCTCATTTCTTTCTATTTTCATTTTATAGGTCAACATTTAAATGATAGTTGGAGGACTCATCACGAGGAACATAAATTTGCTTTCCCAATCTAAGTGAAATTGAACTTATATTACCCTTGGGGTTGGGTAATGGTTGAGATGGGAGTTAGGAAGAATTTTGTTGTTTCTTTTAGATTAGGTGGGATGCAAGTTGAACAATTTGGGTTTCAATATTTTTAAGGCTAAAATGGATGAAGGAGGAAAGATCTTCCATGACACTTTCCCATGGTTTCTTGGAAGAGGAGGCATGTCCCGTATTGGGATTACCTTGATTTTGGTTCTTGGTAATGTTATTTTATTGGGTTTATAAATGGGAAGGCTCATTAGGATAGTATAATCTAGGAGGATCAAGAGGAGGACCGATCCTTTGAGGTTGGGGGACAAAATGATATGGTTGTTGGAAGTTACCAAAACTTTGACCATATTGAAATTAGTGCATGTTTTGAGAAGGTAATTGAGGGGGATGAAAAATGGGATTAATATACCTCAAGCCTGAGTTTAAGGTAGAAGAGAAGGTCTCAGAGTGGGGTTGGTAGAATTTTTTAATGAATTGACCTGATTATTGTGGGTTGGTGTTACTCTGATCATATACTGCATTGATCTCTATTAGACTAGAAGAATTAGATGGATCCTCTTGAAGTTGTGGACATGTGTCAGTTGGATGAGAAGATGAGTTGCATATTCCATAGCTTTTGATAGGTCTAGGTAACATAGATTGTGGAGAAGATGAGGTTGGAGCTTTGGTGGACACAACTAGTTTATGAACAAGATCTATAAGTTCAGTCATCCACTCAGTCATCTTGTTGGGCTCTATAGATTGATTCTCTTGGAATTGTTTGACTTGAGCATGTGCTTGAGTATGAAATTACTGCATGTTTGCAGCCATATTTATTATGAGATATTGTTCAACTAAAGGAATTTTTTCAACAAGATCACCACCACTTGAAACATCAATGAGAGTTCTCTCCATAGGCAATAACCCCTCATAGAAGTATTGGATCAATAGTTGGTCAGGGATTTGGCGATGTGGGAAAGTTTCCACAAGATTTTTGAACCTCTCCTAGTACTCATAGAGTTATTCATTAGGGAATTGACGAATACCACTTTTTTACTTTTAGATAGAAGCAGTACGATAAGCAGGAAAGAATTTTTATAAAAAGAGAGGATTCATGTCAATCCATGAGTTTATGGAATTTGGAGGGATGTTATAGAGCCATGAATTGGCAAAGTCAGCAAAGGAGAAAGGTAATGCTTGAAGTTTGATTTGTTCTTCAGAAACCCCTTGAGGCTTAATGGTAGATCACACCACTTGGAAATCTTTGAGATGATGATTTGGATCCTCACTAGATAGCCCATGGAAATAAGGTAGAAGATTAATTAAACTTGATTTGAGTTCAAAATCATCCAAAATGATTGGATATTAAATACCAAGTGGCTAGTAATTCATATCAGGGCAACAAGTTCTTTTAAGTTTTTTCCCTTAGATTAGTCATTTATAGTTTAATTGGTTGGAAAAATAATGGTTCATGAGTGATTTTATTATCCCTAATTTTCCTCCAAATCGGTGAAGAGTTCGCTCAATTTCTGGGTCAAACAAATTCGATGGATTATTTGGGAGGCTACGAGGCATGCACAGAAAATTTAGAATGATAAGGAAGGCAAGTTTTTATTTTTGTTTTTTTCCATTTATGATTTTTTTTGAGAAGGCAGGTTTTACTTTGTGTGTTTTTTTCCAGATTTTTTTGGTTATTTTTTTTTACTTTTTTGGTTTTTTTTACAAAAACCAAAAACTACCGACTACTTAACGCACAATCCCCAGCAATGACACCATTTCAAGCATGGCCGATTGTTTCCTATCGACCATTAAAGGGTTTAGTGCTCTGATAATTTGTATAGCGACACTCAGGTCGAATCCTAAACGATGGTACTTTTTAATAGTCTATTGTCTTTGATTAATTTGTATTTTGAGTGGGGAGTTGTTTTCATTCCAAATCCTCCCCTCCACTTGGTTCACCAATTTTTCCATCCAGATAGCTAAATCTCAAGATATTATCTGCTTCAAAGTTTTATATATTAATTTAGGTAGTCTACCCTAAAAATTTGGAGTCCATTAGACTTACTGAGCAATAGTTATACCAGTTTGATTGAAATTTTTTAAGCTATCCATTTCAATCTAGACTTTTTGGAATTCCAAAATGTGAATGGGTTTTTTAATAGTAATATGACCTCAAATTTGAACCATCTATTCTAAAAAGTCGGTCGCCTATATCTTTCATTTCACACTAAAAAATATCAGCTCGAATGGATGTCTATATCAGGAGAAAATTCAATAAATGTGTACTGATTGTAATTCATAGACAGAATGGTGGGCTGGACTTTAGAGAATCATTTGGGACCTTTTTTTTGAAGTTTGGACTTGAAATTTTTGTCCATAGTTCCTTTTGATAGTCAGGAAATTTTTTTGGAGTCTCATCAAATTTGGGTTTTTTGATTGAGACAAAAAATTCAATCATTATGGATGGTCCAATTTTTTTCACAAATTCTTTGGGCCTTCTTGTGTGGACCATATGACCATTTAAATGGTAGAATTGGCCAAATTTTCATTCTAATGATATGTTTGAAATTGAATAAGTAATGATAAAAAAAAAATAATCACACAATTTAGATCAGTAGGATGAGAGTTATTATTAAAAAATTAAACTAAATTGATTGGATTAATTCAAATAATGCTAAAAAATTAGTTTTGTATTAAAACATGGGTATTTCACACTAATTACGCACTTTTACAAGAAAATTTACTAAAGGGAGTAGACAAAAAGTTATGAATAAATGAATAACATCACATATCACAATAGTTTCCATAAAACAAGGGATTAAAACATTATTGGACGTTCATACATGAAAATAATCATATAACATTAAAAATTATGTCCATGTGAAGTGAATATGTGAAAAATATTGGATAGGTAACTTAAAAAATGTACCACTTAAGTGGTGTTTTCTGGAATAGAGTAAAGAATATTTAAAGAGGGAAAAACATATTAATTTACATAAAATTATATATGAACTAAAAATGGGTTTCCATAATATAATGAGAAATTTTAGAAACCATGGATGGTTTAAAACATTTTATGGAGTGGTACTTTAAATTTGGTAATAAATATAAAATTACCCTCTAACTGGGTTTTCTTATCGAATGAAACTAAGAAGGGAAGTTTTAAAACATGTATATACTCATATAAGAAATATTAATTAAACAAGGTTTATTTTTTTAGTACATATATATAGAATATAGAAAAATTAAATAAGAATAATAGAGAGAGAAAGTGGGGAAAATAGAGAGAAAGCATATCCCATTGAAAATAGGTTGGTCTGGGGAGATCCCTTACCTTCAGTCTAAAATCATTCTACACTTACACTTAACATCATGAGTAATCAAATTAGATTAATTAATTACTTAATTTATATCCTTTTACATCTATACTTTATTTACTATAATTATATTATTTTCATTTACAACCATTTTAATGAGATATAAAGTTTAATTTTTCCATTCCGAGCATGTTCGTTTCATGGTTCCAAGGTCGGATCACTTCAAGATATTTATAAGTTCTTTTAAAATGGGACTGAAACTAAAAAAGTGAAATGAAATTATATTAATTTCCTTCTATAAATTTAAATGTTCTTAAATATTCATATGTGTTCCAATATAAGGATGTCTCATTGTGTATAAACATTATCGTTATACGGTTAGTTCATTTAGGTGGTTTTATCGACCATCATGAAATAGAATTTTTTATCTAATTCAATGACTATAAATATATTATAGAGAATTAAATGAGTTTAAATATAATTATTATCATCATATTTAACTATAATAATATTTTTATGACCATCCTTGAAGGTGGAGGAGAAAAAAGAAGTATGTTGTCTATGGAGGCAGTGAATCCACTATAATATGAAAAACATTTTAATTTTTAGATCGAGAGGAGAAGAGAAGAGTATGAATGGTAGTTATTACATTAAAAAATTAAATTCCCAGAATATATATAATAAGGGATTCGATATTCCATTTTGGAAGTATTTTTTTGGAGGATGAGGTGGAAGAGAAAAAATTAAAAGGCTTGGTTGAGGGTATTACCTTCTCCTTTGGATGTCTCGTCTTGTTCTTCTCCTTAAGAAACCTTGGATTTATATTTTGATAATAAAAAGGATTATAGGGATTTGGGGTAGATATTAGGATATATTTTGGAAGACTTTGGGTAAATACTAAGGCTTAGCAGGTGTGCGGAGAAGGGGTGGTGTTTATAATGGGAGGAGAGGGGTGTTTTTTGAATATTGTATTCATTAGTGTTTTATTTTGGAAAGAAGCTACAAATAGTGGTGAATCATGTGAATATATAAAGTAAATATATCATTTGAGTTCAAACTAATGGGTTCTTACTTCACCCCTTACTCAATTAATAATTTATTTAATTTATAATGTTAAATATCATATTTTTCGATATTTCACTATTCACTAAAAATTTATCTATTTTAGAAAAATACCAAAAAATCACCCAAAAACAATTTTCAATGTGTAGATTCAAAAAATTAACTAAATTTTATGGAAATAATTTTCTAAAAATTATTCTTAAATAAAATCCTTATTTATTTGAAAAATACCAATTTTAATATTATGATCAATTTTTTGACCCTTTGAAAATTTACTTATGGTCTCATAAAATTATATTATCATTATAATTCAAATTAATTTTGTTTTATAAAACCATTTTATAAAAATAAAATTTATTTGAAATCTTTATATTCTTTATAAAAATATAATTAAAACATATATGTTTTACAAAAATACAAACAGTGATTTTATCATTTTTAAAACATTTATTTACTTAAATCATGATATAAATATGTCATATTTTTATTCTATAAGATAAATAAATATAATTTTACAATTTCATAATTGAGGTTACTATTCTAATGGAAATGTTACTATTCTTAATAGTTAGATTACTATTCAAATGGTTAGATTTATGATGATCATATGGGTTCCCTACTGTCTATAAATACATCATATTTTCTTCATTCCTCATTCAATTCTATTTTATATCAAGGTTATATATATTTTCATTTTAAAAAATGAATATTGAATTACTAATATTATTTTATATCTACAGTGTTTTTTGTGTGTGTGATTATTCTGGTGGATCGAGCTAATCCAAATTTTCATATTATAGTTAACTTATTTTCTAATTTTTGTCATATTGTAATATTTTAAATTCGTATGGATATATTTATTCACTAAATTTAATGTTCAAATCAATATAATAAAATTAAATTGGTTTTATCATGTGTTACATGAGCTCTATATAATAAAACATTACTAAATATGACAAAATTATATAATTAGAAGAGAAATTACATTGGTAAAATTTTGGCTCGTTACATAATGGGAGAAATATTTAATTCAATGAAGTCGATGCTCAAGTTAAATAATAAGTGGCATAGGAAAAAATTCCATAATACCCCATGGAAGATGTTGTTCCAGAAACACAAGTACTTCATAGTAGCATTAGTGAGGTTTGAGAAACAAAGATATATGGTTTTATAGTCATTGAGGATGGTGACCCATTATTAGTTGATAATAATGAACCTATGTCTTATAAGAAACCATTAAAGGATCAGAAGTTACTAGATGGAAATAAACAATGAATTATGAGATGAATTCCATGTATTAAAACTATATCTATGTTCTAGTAGATCCTCTAGTGGATATAAATCCTATTATATGCAAATGGATATTTAAGAAGAAACTAGACATGGAAGGTAAGGTTATTACCTATAAGGAATGACTAATGGATAAAGGGTTTAAGAAACATCAAGGAATAAAATATCTTGAAACCTTTTCTCCAGTTCCTATGATAAATTTCATTATAATTCAACTTTTCATAGTAGATTACCATGATTATGAGATTTTATAGATGAGTTTCAAAATATATTTCTTTAATGGGAACCTTATAGAAGAAGACTACATGGAACAACTAAAGGGTTTGTGAATAAAAAATATTCCAATAAGGTTGACATGTTGTTGAGATCCATTTATGGGTTAAAGAAAGTATCCAGATCATGGAACATTCACTTTGATGAACCCATTAATAAATTTGGATTCATAAACAATGAAAGTGATCCATATGTTAACAAGAGGTTTAGTGTAAGTGAATTCGTTTTCTTAGTAGTATATGTTGATGACATATTACTAATTGGGAATGAGATACCAGTCATAGAGTCAATTATGACATGGTTAAATAAGCGATTCTCCATGAAATACATATATGAAACATCCTACATTCTATGGATCAAGATCAATTATGATAGATCCAACAGGAATCTTGGACTAAGTTAGAGCATACACATTGAAAAGGTACTAAAGAGATTCAATATGTATCAATACAAGAGGGGATTATTTCCAATGTCACATGTTATACATCACTCTAAGAAAACGTTTCCGCATACATAAGAGGATAGGTATAGGATGGGTATAATACCTTACAATTCCATGATAGGTTTTATCATGTTTCCCTAGTTATGTACTAGGTTTGATGTTACCTACATCCTGAGCATGGTTGGTATATATCAAGAATACCTATAAGAACAAAATTGGATAGATATAAAGACTATATTAAAGTATCTAAGGTTTACTATGGATATATTCCTAGTTTAGAGAGGATACAAGGAGATAGTCATCATGGGATATGAAAATTATAGTTTATAGATAGATTAGAATGATCTGAAATCATAGACAGGATATGTCTTCTTCCTTAATAGAGGATCTATGAGGTAGAAGGGATCAAATAAGTTAGTGGTCACTGATTCTATATTAGAATTTGAGTATATTGAAACTTCTATTGTATCTAAAGAATAAGTTTGGAAATGAAACTTAATTTAGGATATTGATATGGAACCTAGAAATAAATATTCTATCATATTTTATTGTGATAATACTATAGTGGTTCTCCTCACCAAGTATCCAAGGTAAAATTAATGGATAAAGCATATAATTCATAATTATCATCTCTTGGTGGATTTTTATTAGATGGGTGAGGTCACAGTAAGTAGAGTGTCTATGGGGGAGAACATAGTGGACCCTTTAACTAAAACCTTATCTCAACAGAATCATGATATCATGCGAGGAACAATGGACTTAAAGTCATTAGTAGTTGGCTCCAGTTCGAGTGATAATCTATTGGAATTAGTTCCCTATAACCAAATAATTTATACTTTTTGTTAGCTATATATTCAAAGACTTGAATATTAATAAATATATTATTACATTATGAGTGTTATTCTATATAACATTAATGTGGTAATGTCTTTAGATTATCTGTCTTAATGGATTTTTCTCAAATGGTTTAGGTCATAGTAAAGAGATTTACTATAGAGGAGAACATGGTAGACCCATTGAATAAATCCTTATCTTAGAAGAATTATGAATATCATGTGAGAGCTAGAAGACTCAAAGTCCTTTATAGTTGTCTCTAGTATAAGTGAGAGTCTATTAGAGTTGGTACCCTAGAACCAAATAATTTATATTTTTTATTATATTTATATTCAAATACTTAAATATTAATAAATTTATTATCACATTTTGAGTATTATTATACATAAAATTAATGTGATAGTGCCCATAGAGTATCTATCACATCGAAAGGTTATAACAATTCCACACTATGATGAGAACCTTAAAGTATTATGATAATATTGTTAAATATATGTTCTATAGAAAAATGAAATATTTCCAAGAGGACATAGATGATGCACGCTATCATGTTTATTGGGTCATAATAAATTGAAACTTCTTCTCATAAAGTAAGCACTTAACAATCTCTAAGAGAGGAGGTTATGAGAACAAACATGCCTTTATGAATTCTATATGTTTTAAATTTCATTGGATATTCCTATATGTGGATGTGTGTATTGGTCCTTAGAATTGAGATTATTATTAATGGATATCATGATTTATGTACTTAGATGTATTGATGAAAACAATGAAGATATATGCTAACGTTGAGGTTGGATATGTTCAGTGAATCAAAAGTGATATTACATTAATGAATAAGTCAAGAAAGCATTTATCCCTTAAATTTTAATGGAAGTAGATATCTCAGACCATTTTATTGGAATGTAATTGTCTAATTAAGTCCATAACCATGGTAGTTTTATCGATTATTTCATTAAAGTAAAGTTGAGGAAATATTTATCAAGCATATAAGTTGATGACATAAGTCTGCAACCTGATTGTTGGGATATTGAGAAAAAGAGATTATATTACACAATGGTCATTTGTAGGATTATTTTTTTGGGACATTAACATATTTCTCTATGCGTTCCTTGATGAGTTTTTATATGATGATCTTGGAAATTTGGTTAGTTAAACTAATTCCATGAAGAAATAGGCCTAGAGGGTCATACAAAAAGTATATTCTGAACCTCCATTAAATTCTATTTGGATTTAATATTATAATAAATATTATTCTCAAGTTTTTAGGAATAATAATTATTCGGGTTATGTGGATCCCATAAGTATTAAGTGAATAATACAATTATATTTATTTATTTAAATAAATTTTTATTATTCAAGGTTCAATAAATGTCGAGGAGTATTGATATGCCAAGTTAAGGGTATAGAACAAATGATATTTAAATATTAGTGAGTTTAGCACACATCAAGGAAATAACAACAACAAAAACAACAAAAATAATAAAAATAACAATATTCAATGTGGGGTTTACTTATAATTAATAGATATTTTAATGGGTTGTGTGTAATAACTAATTCTCTAACCAAATTATATAACCCGATTTATTTCATTTCTAGGGATAATGATTTTTTTTTACAACATTTTTCTCTTGAGAATTATCTCAATACCTAGAGAGAAATTTCTATATAAAACTCTCAAGAATAGAGAACATTGATCCACCTCCTCCCTCTCAAGTCTTGAGAGATCAAAATAGAATCCTTCAATATAGGAAGATATTCTTATTTCAATCAATTAAGAACAACACGAGTGGGTTAGGATCATCCATGCCAACACCCAAATATTTTATGGTGATGTTCTGAGGTTTTTAGAGAACACTTGACACCACTAGAGGGATTTTACCCTTAGAATCTTCATTGAAAAAATGGCACAAAAATATTGGTCAACCAATTCAACAATAAACAAAGAATTTCAAGAGAAGGAAATTCTTATTTATATAAAATAATTATAAACTATAAGTGAGAAATATTTCCTTGAATCTTCTCATGATGAATTATTTAAGTTTTTTGGATTTATCTAAAGAAATAAATTAAATCTATTATTGGTCATGAGATTAAACCTCTTCCATTGTGATTCAGAACCTTCACATGAGATATGAATCATTATTATACACCAATAGAATGGTGCATGCAAGAGTGAGTGTATCTGGTTATGGGTAGTGATGGTATCATGTATCAACTTGAACCTATTTTGAATGTGTGAGCCTGAGAGGCTATGGATAGTTTGATGGTTGTGGGTGTTTTTCTATCCCTTGATACATATTATTTTATTATTTTTGTAGTATATGATTTCCCAAGATTCCTGGGAATTAGCCATTGTGACTATCACTATTATGATGGACCAAGGTGCTTGAGAATCCCCTATTGACATGCATGAGGCCCTGGGATACCAGATAAGTTTGGGATCTGGTCACATGATTTATTAGGGACATATTCCTAGATTTACCAACATATAGTGAGTTGGTTAATGAAAAATTAGATTTCTAGAGGTGGTATCTAGGATCCAACATTATATATAGTGTTTCCACACATATTGAGATTTATGGGGTAGCGGGTATTCCACTAATAGTGTGATACCATTACGAATTTTAGGGTGATAGAATTCAAATTAAAATACCAATAGACCTTTTAGAATTCCCACGATTCTTAGGATTCAAATAGTGGCATGAGGTAATGAGAGGGATTATATCCTCGAGCATGGATGTTGTATATCCCAAGGGATACTGTTGGATCCCCTCAATCGATGCCTTGGATAATCCCAAGGATTTGGTGGATGTACTAAATATACTTCAGCTAAGGAGTCATGGGTTATTGGATGCCCAGTAGATTGACCATGGGATATTGGGAGGGTATTACCTTTGATTTCCTAAGTCAACCTAGAATCAGTCACACCTAGACATATAGGTTTTCCTAGTGCTTTCCCCATTTGGAATTGGTCATTGGTCTAACATTGAGAATGCCCAGGTACTACCGTGGGGTTAAGTATGAGGTATTAAGGATGAGGGATCTATGGTGATTCCCTAGGGTCTACTACTAATCATGATGATGACATGATCATGAGACCCTTAGGGTATGAAAAAAGGTTCCCTTGAGGTGATTCTCATGCTCAGAGATACATTGGAACTGTACAAGGTGGTTATAGTCAATCAAGGTCTTGAACCTAAGGATAATTTTTTTATCGAGCATGGACAGTGGTTTATGTGTGCACCCTTGGAGTGGTTGGGTTACTAGTTGGAATGGTCACTGTGATATTCTTAGAGACATTCTATCATTGGGATAAAGAAGGTAATGAGATTTATTTTTTCATTTGGTTTAGTGATTTATTTATTTATACTAATCATGTCATATTCACATATCACTACATTTTTGTTAGAGTATTGGACCATATTTGTGGTTCCCTACCGAGTTATGTACTCACACCCTACTTAGAACTCCATTACACTGGGGTAACCAAGTATAGTTTCACTTGGTTGTAGGTACATGTTGGGAAGAGGAATGAGTTTTCTTGTTTGATTTGGGGATTCTCGAGTAGGAAGGGTGGATGGTATTTGGTATGAGTCAATAACATCTCAGATCCCCTCTTTCACTTTACTTATTTTGTATCCGTATATGCGATTTAGCCAATGGGTGATTGGTCTTGTATATTTTGAGTTCAATATTTTATTTATTATGGTATGCTCAGTTTATTTTTTTTCATAATCTAATGAGTATGATGCTTTGTTATTTATATTATTATTTTACACTATGTTATAGGGGGTATAGTCTCCCCACAATTTTTATTTAGACCCTTTCCACTAGTTAGTAGCTTCTATCATATGGGGAGGTGCATATGAGGTCATGTGGAGGTCCGATTCAGGTACTGTATAGAGTGAGATGTGGAGGGGTATTACAATAGTGGCACATGGTGGTTCATCTTAGGTGGCCCTAATTCTAGGATATAATGTTCCAATTATGTAAATCTAATGAATAGTTTGGTTTTATCATGTGTTTTAATCATCTGTCTGCATTATCCATGGGGCGTAGCATTGTACAGTTATTATAAATGCATGTATTATTATAGAATTAAATCATTTATTTATATTTATGTCAGTTATTGGTTATATTTTCCATATTTTATCGAATATCTATTATATGTTGTTATAGGATATGGACTCCCTTGTTTGATTATTCCTTCTTAGTGCTAGTCTTTAGACTCTATCCCACTATATGTGAGTTTAGGGTACCACACTCAAATAATTGCAGACCTAAAAGGGGTATTGGTTGATTGGGTCATGTCAAAATGATATTAGAATAGTTTAAGTAATATGGATTAAATTTAGAGTTAGTGGTCTTGTATGAATTGGTTTGTAAAATTAAGGAAACCATGTTAATGGGTTTTTAGTTTTGGTTTCTAGACTGTGGAACATAATGTTGGTATGGAAAATGATGTATCCATTCATCTGAACTCTAATAATCTACAGATCACATCAGAACCCTTAGGAATTAGTTTAAATATAGAATTTGGATAACATAAAAATCATGTATTGGTTAGTTTCCATATTTTTATATATTTCCCATGTTAACACACCTAGATATGCTTTAATCATTATGGGTTCATCCTAAAAAATGAAGGATGTGACCCAAACACAGCCATATCTTATATAAAGGTAGGATTGTGAGATCCCATGCTATTAATTGAGCCTATCGCTAATGAATAATTGAAAAATGAGACATTTATTTTGACTTAGTTTATAGATATCCTTACCTTATAAGAGTAAAAAGATTCCCCTCGTTTCTTACTTAGTGCGGACCTATTTGTAGAATAGATGTTAGTTACCATTGAGTTAGACAAGACCACACATATATAATGTACACTATAGAAGTTTGATTAGTAGAGGCTTACCAAACTATGAGATGACCCTAATCCTACTGTGATAAAGGTATGTTTAGATTTAGTGACTCACATATTCTTTCTGGTCTAGACACCCATTGACTAGGTGAAAATTCTTTCTCGAGTCCCGTACATGATACATTGATACCTTGGTGGGAGATGTTTTTATAGAATTTATGATGATATTTCTATACCATAGTTTGAATTTGATCTCTTATTTAGAATGAGGTCCCATTTAGTTATATGATGATGATTCAAGTATAGGATATGCTAGACCCTTCACTGGACTAAATGAACAATTCTGGTTACTCGTTGAGGACCATAGACCACATAGGTTCTCACTATACATGATTTTCCTAATATTTTTTTTAATATCAGTAGTTAATTAAAATTTTCTAGAGATATATTTTAGGTGAGGGTTGTTCTCCTAATCATCCCCACCTACACTGGAGTCCTTGAGTGAGTAATGGAAGTTGAGAGTTTCTTGACAATGATATGTTCTGGTTTTGAGAACGAGCTAGAGTTATCACTAAATATAGCTAGAGTGGTGTCATGGATGAACCTACATGTTAAAGGTAGTATTGAGACCATGATCCTTTATATTTTAGGTATAATAACCTATCAAGAAATTAGTTTTTGTTGAGGAGTAGGTGGTTTAGAAGAAACTAGTGGTGTATGACTCTTTGATCCACTCACATAAATACCAACCTCAAATGATACTTTTTGAACGTGAAATGTATACATTAAGGGATTAATCTTTATGAATGAAATGTATGGATATATGGATATGATGAGATGATGTTGGGTATGATACAAGGCATGATTTATGTCCTCTACATACAAAATATTAGTCTTTTTGACATAGACACATGCTATTCATCATGCACTATTTGTTCTGGAGTTAGGGATTCTAGTAGAGCTCCTTGATGGACCCATTTCATCCATAGAGTATCCATTGACATAAAATATATGTCACTCACACATTTTAATGAATATAGTTTAGCCTTAATGGAGTAGGTTACCTTTCATGGTATTCCATTATGGTGGTGATGAGACCCATTGTTATCATCTTTAGTAAGGATTTAATACCCATTTCTTGCATTACAAGGTGATTTATAATTGAGAAAATGAGGTCATGTCTACCTTAGTAGTGAGTGGGACTCTTGGATATGGCGAGAAAAGATAAGTCTCCAGAATTTATAGCTAACTACCCATCTAGAGATAAGTATTTCTTAATTTTACAGAATGATTTCTAAGTGGTGGATTCTCGATGATAGAGGGATATGTTTCTCACATCATATTAGAAATAGTGTTTCCAAACCCTTACATTGTCTAAGAGTGGACCATAATAGTTATATCAATTGAGTAGTCCCATGTGACCAAATATTTCTAGTTTATGAACTTGAAGGTTCTTCGTGAAAGTGGAATTCATGTCATCTACTTCCCTAAGAGGATAGTGATTTTAAACTAGTATCCATTTTGGGTGTATCAATGGGAATTTAATAAAGGATATGCCCTAATAGATTATAGTCCTTGGTGGGGTAATTCTAGAAGAGTATTTGGCTGTTCCCAATGTGTTGTGATTCTGATTATTTAGTAGAGGATATTTCTTAAATGGTTGTGGGTTTAGTCTCTTGAGTTTTTAAGGTGTTATCCAGAGGTTTGAAGCTGAAATTGAATGGTTATCTATGTGGTCATGACCATACACTTTGGATTGACATGTAATGGGTTAAAAAAGAGGAATGTAATGTGGCTGGGTAGATTAAGAAGCATGATGTTTTTTCTGGAAGTGATGATCAATAGTTTTTTCAAAAGCATGACAACAACACAACCAATTTGTTTTTTCTAGTGGATTTAATCTCATTTGTAATTAAAATTAGGTTGTAGAGTTTTCACTTACTATGATTTATAAGTTCATGTTTTATTTATGGCAAGAGCTAAATATAATTATGTATATGACTTATTAGATAGAGATGAAGAAAATGTGAAGAAGAACTTAGAGAATATTCTACAAATCATCTCTCAATGTGTCAGTGAAAAATCATCATATTGATCTCAGAAGATGAATTTGATGTAGATACACTGTTCCCATGAAACATTCATTTAGAATGATCTAGAAGTTGGGGAGCAAAACACCTTCATAGAATGTATTATTTGTATCAAACCATTTTTATATTTATGTTTGTAGTTTATGGTTTTGTTTCAATCTAGGTTGATGAATGAAATTTGGGTAAGGAAAAGGTAATTGATGTTGAGGTTTTCTGAGACTTATATGAATTACTCCAATACTTATTCTAAGGATATAGTTTATGAAAATATTGAGTCGATAGTTCTTATTATATAGTGGAAGATTAGAAGAGGAAATTTTTAGTGTGTGTAGTGAAAGAGAATATACCTTTCTTATATATTCATGCCTTGAGTTCTCTTATAGCCCATACTATTAGAGGAAAAGTAAGTATGTGTGAGTATGGGTTCTTTTTTGACATGAGGTAGTTTTATGTTCTACTCAGTTAGTAGATCTAGTTTTTTTATTTTTGAGGATTAAAATGTTTAAATGTGGGTAAGATATAATTTTTTTTATTTTTTCATGATCGATACTTAGATTATTTTTGATTTTTAAAGTCTCTAGTCTCTAAAAAGGTTAAAATAAAAATTTCACTATTATAAATGCCCTCAATGTTTTAATGATTATTCCATTGGTCTCGACACATGATGTTTACCCTTGGGTTAAATTTTGTTAATTTTTTGAGATACTTGGATTCTAAAGAATAATTAATATTTATTGATAAATAAATATTTATTTTTGTGAGAATAAAAATTAATATCACATAAATGAGAACTCAAAGGAAAATTATGACATTACAATTTTTTCTAATGTAGAGTGTTTCCTATGTGAGGTATAAGTTAGGTGCTTCAGTTTCAAGATAGGGACTATTTATTTTCCATTCCTTTAATGGGAATCTACACATGTTTTTAATAATGAGAAATTTGAGGGGTAAAAAAATTTTAGTAGGAGGATTATTATTTTCTCCAATAGTGATATTTATTAGTGGATCTTCTATATTTTCTCTCAAATAAACTCAATATTTTCTTTGGGTGGAAATAAAATATCTAGAATGAAATCATCATGTTCTTCACTCAATAGAAACCAATTATTGGGTGATAATGAAACATGGAATGATGGTGATCATACCATGCATACCAATGATTATTGAATATTGAAGCAAATATGACTATTCACTAATGAGGTAGGACATTAATTTTTTTTTCATCTTGTACTTTTAGTGTTCGATCTCCCTATCTAAGATTGAACCTTATAATTTTTTTCTTGATGAAAATATGATATGGGTATTGAATACTAAATATGTTAATAACTAATTTTTTTATTATCCTGATAAAATAGGATTTTTAAATAATTAATTCATATAACTAAGAAACTTGATTATTTTATGGATATCACATGGGTTTTTTTTAACATTGGTTACTATGATTAAAGATATTTTTTTTTTCATTTTTAAAATAGATAATCCTAAGATTAAATTTATTTATTTTGGGGGATTATTTTGATGAATAATAATAATAATTTTATCACCATTATTATTATTTTGGATAATGAATCCTTCATTTGTTGATCATGAAATTATAACATGGAATTTACATGGAAAAGAAATTAACATTCTATTTCCTCAATAATTCTTAATTATTCATGTATAATGATATTGTAATTTTTTAGAATAATTTATTTTCATTCATTGTTGATAGATTAATCATGAGTTATTTATGTTGAATAATGCTAATAAAATTTATATTGTTATTATTCTTATTATTTTTCTTGGGAAATTTTTATCGTCACATGATAAATGACGATGGGGGAAGATTAATGGAAAAAGACATAAATATAAGGCCACACACACCATGTACCTTTCCAAAAATGCATTATATGTTGGCTTCACATGATCTAAGAGATATCAGCACATGATTCGTATTCCTAGGTGACCTACATACTATGGACCCTTTAGGGACACACCACATGCTTGATAGTTTCCCACACTCTTTTTATCTTTTCACCTGTGAGTCAGTTTTAGACATATGAGTAATATATTATGGAAAATTTTCCACATATAAAACAATTGAATGTATGTGTAATTATTTGGGGTTATATTTTAGGTAATTTAGTAGTTGGAGTTTCATAGATTCATAAGGGAAATGAGATGTGTGGGTAGAATATTAGAGATTCCATGGGGTCCAGTGACCCTTTTAGAGTATATTTGTATCTAAGTAACAGTTCCTTTGTATACCTAGTGGAGTAGGTAACACTCCCATTATGAAAAGTCATAGTTCATGCACTCATGGAGTTAACAACCTTCTTAGATGATTCACACTACACATGTTGGGGAACGAGTCCTTCATAGGGGGTTTTACTCCCTTGATCGAGGTATCTTATAGTGATGTGTGAGTCCTCCATTACTGATGTTGCTGAGGGATGATGTAGCTATGACATATGTGAGAGATATTGAGTTCTTTAGGGTTTTCAATGCATTGTGAACCTATGATTCCTTTCTCAAGTAAGACTTCTATGGAACTTATCTTTAGAACTTGATTTACTTTTATTAGACGAGGCACAGTCCCACTCCTTAGTTTTATATTGATTTATCAAGGATTATAGAGAACTAATTTGTTTAGATGATGTGTATTCTATGATATTCTCTTTTTTTCCTTCAACTCTTGATCTATGACGAGCTAAAATATGGTGGTTTGAGGATAATTACTATTACACTTGACCACCATCGAGGTGTGATTTACAGCTGGGTTGTGGACTTGGGATACTTTAGGTCTTAAGTTGACCTAAAAATTTGTGAATACTTGAATTATGTGATTCTTCATAGAGACAAGCTGAGCTATAGTTATAGGAGACTCCCCTATGTTCATGTGTTTCCTTCATGTAAAGCATATATGGGTTTTCTTTATCTTCTTCCTTTCTAGTTACTCTCTTGTACCAAAAGTTTTAGGTTGACTAGTTGTTTCATTTTAATTTATTATTTTTGAGTATCCCATTGGGTATATTTATGCTCACCCATGCATGGGCCTTGTGCCCACATGTATTGTGTTTGTGCAAATAATGCATAGTTTATGGAAGAGCTTGATGATCATGGAGTTAAAGCTATTTATATAGAGCATATGATTCATGATTCATGAAGGTACTCAGAGGTTAACACTACGGATAAAGGAACATCCTTATGAGTTCTTGTCATATAGTGTAACATGGTGGTTTTTTTAAAGTGTCCTCACTATGTGGATATGGTGTTCCATTTTTTACACATCTATTGGATAGAGTGATGATATCATGCGTGTTGGTCATCTTTCGGGTTTCTCATGTGGAATAGTATTGTATAGTTATTTTATATGAATCTATTTTTATATAGATCAATCATTCATTTATATCGATTTTAGTTACTAGTTATATTAAATGTATTGTATTGATTGTTTATTGTAGGTTGTTATAGTATAATGCCTCCCATGTTTGATTACATCTTTTTGGTGCTAGTCACTAGCCCCTGGCCTATTGGAGGTGGACTTGAGGTGGAACACTTGGCTCATCGCTATCTTAGGAGGTGTATCAGTTGGTTAGATCATGTTATGGGGTCTTGAGACATGTACTTTCCATTTACCTAAGGAAGATAAGACCATCACATTAGAGGTTGTGCCAATTATTTTAGGCCACCCTATATAGGGTTTCACTGTGATAGAATTGATAATAGGTGATATGGTTGAACTCATAGCACGATTACTCGGTATAATAGTTCATGATGATGAAAAATACATCATCGATATTCGTCAATTCATGCCTTGGATCAATAAACAATTCACTCATTTGGCCGATCATGCTAATGGAATCACTATTCTATGATACACACGTTCTTACATTTTAAGACTCATTAAGGGCATGTTATTTTCAATTATTCTATAAAATTCATCTATATTAGATATTTATATTTACTTGAGTTCCACTAGTATATGGGCAGATAGAGTTAGTGCTTTAATTTTCAAGAATACATGTATAGAGCACTATGTAGTAATTTTTTCAAAGATCATATAAAAATTATAGGATGTGTTATACAGATTTGGGTTTGGGATCACATCCCTCACTTATTTCCTCATGTTCACATGACATTTACCAAGTATATTTTTCATGAGTTTCTATATGGATGATGATATATTTATATAAATTTTTTATTAGAATTCAAATATTAAAATTTTTATTAATGAAATATCACAGTAATAATTTTACTTGTAGGTAGAGTGAGGCCCATCATCATGACAATAATGTTAAGCATGACATATATAGTTATAAATATATTATTGATATTCTTCAACCAGATGATGTATATGAATATTTTATTTCTTCTCAAGATATTGATTTACGAAAATAAATGATTTATTTTATAGTTTTTTAATTCATATATTTTCATTTAAGTTTTCAAGGGTTTCGTATTTTGGACCCATTTTGAGAGTGGTCCAACATACTGCATAGAAATACTCGATTATAGAACATGCATTACACATCTCATTGATTTTCATATAGTTGAGTATCTCCATGTGGACCATGTTATGAGGAAGTTTGGTTTATGTATCCCATTCCTAATCCACCTAGACAAGTACCATTACTTTATTCTTTGAAGATATTAATGAAGTGTTATATAGATTAGAGGAAATTTCATATACAATACATTGATATGTGGGACATATGTGAGGAGTCTTGTTTATAGAGGGTACTAGGGATTAACTGATCTTTTGGATTATGAAGCTCGGTATTGCATGAACTTGACATTTTATTTTACATGATATAAGGATGGTTTTCATGTCTTAGTAATAAATCTTTTATCTTATAAATTATTATTTCTTTTTAATTGTTAATAAATTTAGTTTATTTTATTTACAGAGTGATCATGTCACACACGCAGTGTATATATTCTATCCTATAAAAGGATTGGTATTTGAATAGGAAATCTTTATCACATCAAAAGTATATATATGATATCATATTGATGTGATATATCAAGGAATTTTCTTCGATATTCCACATGATAATGTGAAATAGGATGATATAACATAGAATAATATTCTATATTATGATATTATATAAGATGATGTCTCCATGATGATGTGCCATATGATGATATACCACATGATAAACCAACTACTCCTCTACATTCTACTATAAAAGATCCACAATCACAACATCAATATTGTAGTAATTTTCATAGACCACCAATTAAACCTAAAAAGGTTCCAATTTCATCATCTTTGATATAGGTTATGGTTGCAGAAAATTATTATTGTTTTGTTAGTGATTCTTCCGCATTATCTATGCCTCTATTGACTTATATAGCTCTTCTGGTTTGGGATATTGAATGTAATGTAGTTGAGTCTCTCTTTTTCTTAGTCGCTAGATCCCCATGTCACAATAACCATATTCTTTCTATACAGGATAAGGTTCTATCCAAAAACTGTATTATTTCTATATGAGAGAAGGTTATAATTGGAAACCATATTATTTCCATATAGAAGATGGTTCTAGAAAATATCTATCTTCTTCCTATATAGGATAAGGATTTAGATATGTGATTCTGGATTCACTATGTAAGAGATAGGAGTATGTAGAGGCAAATCTTGAACATGAAACTATACATAAAGAATATACACCAGTATTGGGCCTTCAGGACATCAAAGTTAGGTCTTAAAGTTTATGTATAAGAGAAAAATTAGACCAATAGTGTGAAAGATGGTATGATGGTGGTAACTAGTGAATTCATGTTGGATGTAGGAAGGAACATCTATAGAGCAACAAGCACACACTAGGAAGTAGGCCGTACATGCAGATCTCTGCACATGGCGGTGATGGTGGGCCCCGAAAACGATGTTAGAGTGATAATCTAGAGTGAACGTATGGAAATAAAGTGGGGGGTTACTATTATAGTATAGGAATTTTAGTCCAATTATCCAAGGCCAGTGTGCCTCTAGGCCTTTGGTCCATGTATGAGTTCCCTCACAACTGAGTTAAAAGGAGGGATTATCTAGAAAATAAAATAAAAATAGAATTAGTGAAGCTACTAATGATTAAATTACAATTAAAAAAAATTCAAGTAGTGTTAAAATATTTCATTGACAACCTTTTGATTATTTTTATAGTTGTTAAATATTATAAATAATTATCATATCCTTTTTTCTTATTAACATATCAAGAAAATATATAAAACTAATATACATTCCTTATTTCATAAACTATAAAAAAATTATTTTATAACGAAAAATAAATTTTTTATATATTGAATATGTATATATTTATAAAAATTTACATATAAACAAAACCAAATAAAAATATATATTCTTGAATAGAATAAAAATTAAAAATATGGTATCATTTTATAAAAAATTTCATGAAAATAATATAATTGAAAAAATTATTCACAATAAATATTATAAATTTAAAAACATAAAACAAAATTAACAAACTCGATTACATGAACTTGGTTTATATAAGAATATTATATGTATTTCATGAATTGAATTCATGAAATAGGTAACCCATATTGGTTAATAAATTCTAACATACCCTATTTTGGTAAATAAAAAATTAAAAAAAACCAAAATAAACTCTACAAATAAAAAATTTCTTATTTATGTATCATTTAGTTCACTATATTTTTTAATATTTCCACACATTTTCATATTGATTCAATGGTTTGAATTAAAATTATTTTTTATAGGATAATAGAGAACCTAAGAAATTGTGAAAAAATATTTTAGGAATATTACAGGATTCATTGAGTTTCTCATTTTTGTTTTTAATGTAAAAAATGACCAATGAATCATGAAATGTAATAAAAAATGAATAAATAGTTGAAATAGGTGCTCATTTTTTCATAAATAATGTGAAAATATGAAAGAAACTTTTATAACTACTTTACTATATATAATTTAATTTTTAATGATTATTTTATTAAGAAATACATTTATATATTTCGAAAAAAGTTGTTATAGTGGTTTTATGACTTATTAGTGATTTGGAAACATTCTAAAGGTTATTTGAGGTTTTTATATTTTTACTTGAATAATGCTAAAAATTTAGTAAATCCATGAAGTTTAACATCAATTGTTAAGGGGTTAAATTATAACTTTGTAGTATAAAATTGGTGACCTTGAATGCACCAAGGACAACCATATAGAACAAATAAGGTTCCCATGGAGGTTTCAAGATTGAATATATATAAGAAATAATCTAACCATGAATAAAGTAAATATCAACTATTTAAAACAAACAAGGTGATAATGAAGGGTTCATGGTGATCATGAAAAATAAAAAGGTCATCCATGTTTTTCATCAAGATGAATATATAGAACAAAAAAATGAACTTGATTTTTTTTATTTTTTCAAATTTTTGATATAACACAATATATGAAATGAAAATATTCAAATGATGTTATTATGCTCCATTTTTTCCTCATTTTTTATCACACAAGGATTTCTTCAAAATTAGAATATGGAATTTATAACTAATGGTGAAACATTGTCCAAAAGATTTTTCATATGATTCATTGATTGAGATACTATAGATTCAATTGGAGATTTATTATTTTCATATCTAGGTCAAATATATGACAAAAAAAATAGTTAGTAAAAGTGATATTGATAATACACTAACCACGATGTGGTACATGATACCGAACCTTTTTGCTTCCACCTCATTTATTGATTTGATTGTTAAAATCCTGTAATAATTAATATATAGTTTACACACTATCATATGATGTGTCAATAAACTGAAATAAAAATGATTATGAACATGTATGATTCAGTCGAATGATATCATACATAATTCTACATGAGTACCTTAATGTGATACAAGAGACCAAGAGAATACATTAAACATGGATTGGTGATTCTCATGAGATTCCATATTATAAATAAGGTTGAAGAAACTCAATTTATAAGACTCTTTCATTTAATAAAGGATCCTCTTGGAGTTCTAAAGTTTCATTTGTTATAAAATAGATAAAACATTTTTTGTTCACATAATTTATTTATCTAATTAATAAAATTCTTTAAAAATAAATATTTCATCTGCACATCATCACATGATGTGTTAATAATAAGAAATTAACTTAATAATCAATACAAGAGAGGGAACCAAATGATATCAAATATTATTATATATATAAACTATGAAATGGTATAGATGAATATGTTATGACATTGAAAGTAATGTGGTGACTCAAACCATGTTGGGTTTTGAACTTTAGTTCATGATATTAAATAATCTCTTACTTTCACTAAATCCTCTCAAACTTTAGGAAAAAAATCACAGCTTCATGCATATCCATCTAAACTCCTTTAGACATGATTATTGTATGAACAAAGATTGTACTATAGTATATAAACACTTCCTTACAATAACTATTTAATAACTCACATTCACTTATTTCATCATAATAGTAGAACATAAAAAATAGAAAATTTCATTGAATATAACAACTGTAACTATTTCTACAGAACACATAATGATATAGGGTAACACTATAATCTCAAAATCTGAAGGATAATACTCTAAAAATAATAACAAATATACAAACTACATTGCTATTATAAAGAAAAAAATAAGAAATTGCATAGAAATGGTTTAAGAACCAAGAGAAGGATATGAATTATTTAAGATTATAGAATAAAGTGTATATATACGAGGCAACATGACCATTGAAAGGGTATGGTAGCAGTTGAAATCCAACTATTGGGAATCTGAACATTATAATAGTAATATAATAGATATAAATAAAAGTTTCCAATAAAATATATAAAATAATTTTGTAATAATATAATTAATAATTAATAATAATTTATACTGATTAATTTATAGTAATATAATTACACACACATGTATTAGAATAAAAATAAAATTTATGATAAAAGAGTTTTAAAATTTTTAATGCCAAACACATGATTTTTAAATAAAATAATAGATTTATTTAATATTTAAATTTGTAATAAATATTTTTTTTATAAAAATGATTTCAAATTTAGAATCAACACATCAAAATTAGTCAATGGT
The DNA here is from genome assembly GCA_963277665.1 of Viscum album. Lineage (NCBI taxonomy): Eukaryota > Viridiplantae > Streptophyta > Magnoliopsida > Santalales > Viscaceae > Viscum > Viscum album. The sequence continues at coordinate 30,533,572 of OY728142.1, read as the reverse complement.
GTTTTTTTTACAATTTTTCCAAGACAATCCAATTTTAAGTGAATAGTTAAAATACGTATGTGAATATAGCAAGAATTGTGATTTAATTATTATGTAAAAATAATTTAATAAATAATATAAAGTCTTACTCAACTAAAAAAGTGTTTATTTAATAAAAAATCTATTTTAAAATAATGAAACTAATTTTCAAAACCTATAAAGATGTTTCCAAATAATAAAATATATTTTAATATTTTAAAAAGAATTTTTAAGGAATAAAAGTCTTTACCATATCCAAGATAATATAATTTAAGAAAGTTCAATTGTTAAATTTGTAAATGTAAAAATCCAGTCCCTAAATGTCAAATACCATAGTTTAAAACCATGGGAATTCCAATGGTTTTGAAATCTCCCATAATCTAAAATTTGAGATCTATATATAGAAATTAATAATCAATTGCCCATTATTTACTATGAATAACCACCCATTACCACATTTCAATCAAATAAAAAACCATTTTTATTTCATTTTCCCTCTCAAGAAGCTTTGGGAATAGACTTATGTATATAAAGGTTTTAAAATCTATCTCCATTTTCTTGTTGAAAGCTAGTATTAAGAGGTTTTCTAAAAAAAACTTGGTGTGGTGAGGGTTTCCAAACCCTTAATCTACATTTCTACTTCTATATCTAAGACTTTTATGCATTTAAGGAGATCATTCCCAAGATTTGGAATTATATATGGCAATTTATGGGTTTCCAAACCTTAATCTTCATTTCTCTTTTGAAAGTTATTTTAATTATTTTACATTTCCTTATGTAATGATGTTATGTTTCATTATTAAAAATCCAAGATTTTATTATTAATAATAAATTACTATTGAATATAATTAAAACACCCTCATAAGAAATTATAATGAAAAAATATTTTAGTATCATAAAATTCATTTTTCTAAGAGGACATTTTTCTATCATTACTTTGGTCTCTAACCATTGCCTTTAATACTCCTATATGACGAAAGTATCCCACCCCGGTACACCATTATCAAGGATACTTTCTATTTCATTGTGAATATACTATAATTCCTATAATATTTCAAATATTCACATAGATATCCAAGTAATTTAGTTTATTGGGTAAACTTTGAAAATCCGCATACCCATTACTTTTATATAGACAAATATTGATTATGAATACATGTGTATACAAATGGTTTGTTTAAAAATTATGACATGTATTTTTACCTAAATTATTTCATATGATGCAATCATTGGAATTATTTTATGATGATTGGTTCAAAATATTATATATAACCTTGATGAATTGGATGTTCTCATGATACATACCGGTTTGAGGTATTTGGTACATGACTATCTTATTATATATAATGTCTTGGAATAAGGTCTTGATGGTATAATTATGATGTATTGCCTGAGGCCATGATGTTTTGACTCAGATATCTGATATTATGTATCCCATCCCTATTAAATAATTTTTTATTATCTATGTAATTATTTAACATTATGTTTTCCATAGATATATTATATAGAATCCATTTGGTTATTTTTCCCACATTTTTGTTTATTCCTTGATTAATCCATGTTAACATCCATAATATGATACCCCTTACTAAGCATCTAAAATCATCTATTTATTTTTTTCCCTTCTAACTAAGAAACCCATAAGTGTAATATGAATGATCTAAGGAGAATATTAGAGAAATAATAAAGTTTCATTGAATTTTTATGCTGTATATTAAGTTTTTGAATGTAATGTAAGGATCATGAATGTATTTAGTCTTCTAAGACTACTAAAATATTAGGTTTTATGTGATGTGATATCTTGTATTCTATACCAATATAATAATATAACCTTTTGATCTAGGTTATTAGAGTTTAAGTATTAAAGTGTCCAATAGTTTAGTATTCTTAGGAGACTAGATATAAACATGATCATTATATTACATTGGAAACTTAATGTACATCTTAATAATACATGAAACATTATTATTTATTCATTATTTTATCCTTATATTACACATATTAATATTCATGGTTTTATAGGTAAATGAGGAAATAAGATAATGGGGTGATATTAAACGCTCAGTAAAGGGTAGTATATAATAAAATACTACATAGAAAAACATAATACGGAAAAAATAAATAATCAAATGATGCTATATATATGATAATATAAGCATAATATAACTTTGGATGACATAAAAATGTAAATCACATGGATCATAATAATTGATCTCATTATGATGGAATTTATAATACTGGGAATCATAACCATTTTTTCAAGGATTCGTACCAAGACATCATATATAATTGGGTAGGCATACACTAAATACCGAAGTTAGTTTTTACCATGAGACCTATCGATTAATTGAGTGGATATATAATTCTGGATCCCACCTATCACATATTAAGTTCAATGTATCCATTATATGAAAAAAATGGCTAACAATACATATCATAATGTTCCCCAATGAACCTTATACATAATTAATTGAAACATTGTCAATATTTTCCTATTCAGTGGAATAATATACATATCTTGGTGAATATCTACTAATCAAACAAGAAACTATTGGGTATTCACAATGTAATGGAAAGTATCCTTATCAAAGGGATGATAATGGAGTAATGGGGTAGGATAATTTCATTTTATAAGGATAGCAATCATAAATGGTTGTTAAATACAATATTTAAAAATGATAGGATTCCAAAAAATCATAGAAAAATCCCCTATAAAAATTAAGAGTATGTGACACACATATTTAAATCTCATTAAGGATAAAAAATTTTCTAATAGAGAAAATTATAGATTGGTATACTTTTATGGAAAGGTAAAAAAATTACAAAATCTAGTTTAATCTACTTGGGACATAAAAGAGTATTTAACTGACACATAACCATTATCCTTACTTATAAAAAGTACCCCCTTAAAAAATAATACATCCATAATACAAAAAATACATGGCATATATAGGGATTTGTATAATGTATTTTATGGATATGGAGATATCAAAGAATTATAAAGACTTGTAGAGGTGGGAAAATGGGAGGTAAATAGTAATATATCTTTCATATTATAATAAGGAATATATAATAATGAAGCATAACAACATTTGATATTTAAATAAAAAATAATTAGAAAGAGATATATAAAATAAAGGAAGATAAGAGGTTAATAACCCTTAATTTTGCATAATAAAGGATTAAAAAAAATTTATAATGAGAGGGAATGAGTAATATCTCATTGATAATATATTAAATGGATAATAATACCACAATAATATAATCATGGGAGTATATGAAATAAGGGTTTAAAAGATATCACAGAAAAATATTGAATAGGAAATGGATAGAAAGAATTAGAAACACTTATGTCAGTATAATAAAGACTTAGGAAAAGGTTATAATTAGTAATATATATTTGATAATATATAAAATGTTTAATAAAAACATTTAATTATAATCGTGTTCGAATGTTAAATAATATATTATTTAATAGGATATGAAAGGCGAGTATTAAGAACCCTTAATTTAGTATAAAAATAGCCTAGGAAAATGGTATAATGAGAGGGAATGAGTAATATCTCATTGATAATATATAAAATGGATATTGTGTAAGTGTAATAATGGTAGAATAAGAAATGGTAGTTTAAAATATATTAGAAAATAATCTTGAATAAGAAATAAAAAGATAAAATTATAATATCTTATCTTGAAAATAACTTCCTAATTCCTGAGAAAAAAATACTTATAACCTTAAGATATCCTTATGAGGATTATTGAGATAGAAATAGAGAGTAGAACCAAGATAAATGGTTTTAGAGTGAAGATAAATGAGATATTGGGTGGGAATTTGTATCATGATTTAGAATTCTTTATTAATTTTTAGGCTTATGCTTTTTTTAAATCTAGATTGTGGAAAATCTAATACCATTGGATTACCCATGGATTTAAATAATGGTATTTTAAATTTAAGGTATGGGTTTTTACATTTATTCACTTTATAATAGAAATCCTTTTTTAATATTACTTTTTCCTTGGGAAATACTTTTATTCACAAAGTATTGTTTTTAAAACCTTAATTTTCAATTTCGATATCGAAAAGTCCACTATAGGTTTGGAAATTGATTTTAATACTTTATGTACATTATATTAATAAATTGACATATTTTTTGTCATTAATTAACTTTTATTAATAACTTATTCATTTTTATATCAAAATAAAGTCATAATTCATACCTTATATGCATACTATATTTTACTATTCATGTGAAAATTAAAAATTTCAGGAAATTTTCAAAAAAAACTACTATATACTTTTAATATGATAATTATAAACTTAATTTTATTTTTAATAAAATTATATTTTCTATCTATGAAATTTAATTTTTAAATAAAAATATTGGTGTATTTTAAAATCATTCATTTGGTGTGAATGATTTAAAAACTCTTTTTGAATAAATTTTATTTTCATTCTAAGACATACATATATAATTATATTATTATTCATGGATCAATATAAATTATTTTTAATTATTTATTAAACTAAAATTAAATTATGTAATGTATTTTATTGTCCACTTTTATATATAATGGTCACACTACTAAGTTACTATTCCAATGGCCACCTTTCCCTTTCAATGGTCATATTACCCCTTATAAATATATTTTATTCTAAATTCTATAATCATTCATATAATTATATTATTTTTTATGTCTAATCTAGTCTATTGATTATTATCTTATTTATTATAACAATGTACCTTTTTTTTATTATTCTGTGTAGAATATGGTTTTTAAAAGTGGGTTCTATAGACCTAACTTTAATAGTATATTTTAATTACCATATCATGTATATATAGAGTTATGCATGCTGTATCTTACGATAATAATGTTATTAATTCTATAAACACTATTTAAATGGTAATTTCCTTATATTAATGGTTGTATGAAAATTTTATAGTAGTTTCCAACTATAATGAGATCCTTTTGATACTTTGTTAGTAATATTAACCCTATGTACTATGATTTAGATAATTCATACTAACATGATGAAAATGATGTATAAGAATCAAGTGCTGGGGGATCATAATCATTGATACTTCTTCTCAAGAAGTTATCACTTAGTGATTTCAAGTATAAGAGATCATGAGGATAGACCCACCAATAGGAGCACCAAATGTTTCAGGTTTCATTGGATGACTTTATCTATGATAATGTGTATTGGTCCCTGGAATTGAGATCATTATAAATTTATATCATTTTATTACAAACATTTATGCAAGATTAAAACTATAAAATTTATGATTTTGGGGATGTAGTTTTCATTTGGAATTCCATTGGTGGTATGATATTGATTGAATGATCAAGACATTATATTTTTATTTTGAAAGGAAGAAGATATCTTTGTCCACTTAACTAGGATGGTAGTTCCTTGACTAAATCCATAGCCATGGAATATAAAGTAAATTTCATCCAATATAGTGAAAAAAGATAAATAAATAATTAAGGGATGATGACACAAATTATACATCCTTCTTTATGAGATATTGTGAGACAAAAAGATTATATTACACACCCAGTGTTTATGAGAGGTTGTCGTAGATATAAATTATCCTTATCTATTTAGGTTTCATGATATGTTTATATATACCAATATTGGTTTATAATTATGACTCACTACTATAAAGATAATGGACTTTATGGTCACACAAAAAAGTGTATCCACAAGTTCCACTTATTCAAATGAATTAAAGTTTAGGATAAAGTGGGTCCCATGTACGGGACCGATGAACATCCGAGTGTGAATGATCAAAAGTAAATTAATTAATAAATTAAATTATATGTTATTAAAGTTTAGAATAATGACTATTGAATTTATTTTTCAATATATTCAAATATAATTTAAGTATAAAAGTGAATATGAGAAAAATATTATTTTTTGAATGAACGTTACATGTTAAATGTTTATTTAATAATTATGGCAGGTAACGAGCTGAGTTAATAAGTAATATTTTATCAAATGATACATTATAGTTTTATAAGTGAGTGATAAAATATTTTTGACTTGTAAAACATTTTTACCAAGTCATTAATTTCATTTTGGGCCACTTTAATAAGTTTAACATACGCAAAGTCTGAAGTGAAATTTTGGAAAGTTAAACCTAACTATTTTAGATCATTTTGAGCCATGAATAGTATACTAATAATTTTTAATGAATTTTTAGTGATATAAATGTCTCTTTATATCTTATGTTTTAGATAGATAAACTAATATAAGGACAAGTTTTGATAGATTCTTCATTCTTGGATTGAATCTATATTCTTCAGGCGATCAAACAGACATTAAAAAGAACTTCAATCTTTCATGATAGTATATGGGAATCAACTAATGAAATTCAAGGGGATTTGGTTCATGTTTGGATGATCTATTTGGATCCTCAATTGGATTATTTGAGCTATAATCTACTGATAATGAGAAAATCACATTGAAATTCGATGAAGAAATAAGGTACATTTTTGATTTTATTCTATTACTTAAACAATTTATACAAACAATGTCTGGGTGAATATAGACATTGGTAAAAACCAATATCTATTATTAAGAAAATATGTGAGTTCCTTAAATATCATCCTATATAATTTAAGATTGTTTTTTCTATATTGTTATGTGTTGTGTAACACTAGTTTCAGCCTTTATAGTGAATATAATTTTCTAGTTTTTTATTATACTATTATGTTGAAACAAAAGAATGTGCATTATGTAATGTAAATTTTAATGAAATATTTATTTACTATAGAAAATTATTGGGTCTTACACCCATGATCTTAAAAAATCACTTATTAGACTAATAATTGTCTCCATGGGACAAAACATGTTATTTTAGTGTGTTTTTTCCTCACTCACACACAAACTAAGAAACATCCCAAGAGGTCTGCCTTCCAAACACTACTCTAATAAAATAATTATTAAATATTGTAAAGACCTGTAAAATTCAAGGGAAATTTTTTCTTAATTTTCTTTGAAATTTTACAAGAGCGCGGTTTCTGACGGCACCTAATTCCGAGGCCCGGTGTGCCCAGAATCAATTTCCGAAGTTTGGCTCGGGTACGTTCAGTGAACGAACGAGCGAGTTTTTCTATCTTTTGAACCGGTGCTCGGAATCGAATTCCGAGGGAACCGATGAACTCGAAGTGCCGATATTCGCTTAAGTAGACCTTTTCTGAGGTTGCGTTTTATGCGGGATGAAAGTTAATTTTTGGGGGAAATTAGAAGAAGTTAAATAAATTGTGGAACACAATTTATTTTTTTAACTTTGTTGGTTATTTCCTCGCAAAGGGAGTTATAGGTGGGACCCACATCCACATAACCTCCCTTGAGAGGATTAAGTGTGGTGGGGCCCACATGAGCCCTAACTCTTCAACTTCCCTTAAACTCCCCAATAACTCCACTCTAATTAATTTTGACAACTTGTGTTATTAATTAAGATGAGTTATTTAATTTCAAACTTTTGAAATTCAAAGAGGTTAGGATGTGTAAATAAAATAAGGCTTAGACTTATTTTATTTTGGTTAGTATCTTTTGCCACCTTGAGAGGATTGGGAAGAATTCTTCATCTTCTTCAACCTTGAAGAAGAACGCGAAGAACACTTAGGCTCCGATGAAGAACGTCGTCACCATAAGAAGAGAAAGACGCGTCGTCTCTTCTCTTCTTCGCAGCCGGTGTGTTTCCGAAGATCAACGACGCCAATTCTTTCGATATTCTTCCCATGTCAATGAAAGGAGATGCCGCTTCCTCCTCGGGCTTTCTCCGTCAGCTTAAGAAGCTTCTCCAGCGACGTTACCTATTCGGACGCACGTTGACGTCAACGGAATCGACGTACGATTACCGCGACGCCAGACCTCCACGACGCTTGTCTTCCGCGGCTTGTTGACGTGCTCCGCTCTTGAAACTGAGGTAGGGGATTATTTGTTAATCAATTAAATTATTTCCGTTCTTGATTCTGGCATGTCGAACTTCGTGGTTAATCAACTAAATGTTATCATTTAACGAGAGGGGGCCGTACCGCACAAACACGGCCTAACCCCCTCCTTTGTTCAGGATTGTTTCTTTGTGAATGGAACGGGATGACGTGGTGCCGTCGCACCATGCGGGAATCACATGGAAAGTATTGCGCGGCGCCATCGCGCCGCGCCGTGGAAAGAAATTCAAGAATGCGACGCCGTCGCGCCGCGTTGAAGGAAATCGAAGGTGTTGCGGCCGGAGCGCGGCCGCGGCGGAGGGGCACGGTGCCGTCGCACCGCGCCGGATGACAAGGGCCGCGGCCGGTTCTGGGCCGCGGTGGAGCATGGTGACCGGCCGCCGGTGACGGAGCCGGAAAGGGACCGGCCACTGCTGGTCCCGTTGATGAGGAGCTGGCCGGTCAGGTCGGGCCGGCCAGAAATGGGGAAAGCCGGGGGAATTAAATTCCACCAGCCAGCTTGAACGGCCCCCCAATATTGAGGGGGGGGGGAGGGTTAGACAAGGGGGGTAGGCGCCCCCCGTTTTTCCAAAAGCTCGGCTGAAGGCCGAGCTGGCAGCGCGCTGGGCGCGCTGCGCTGAGCCGGACCGGCGCCGGGCCGGTCAGCCAGGCCGGGCCGCGCCAGGCCGGGCCGCACCCAGCCGGGCCGGGCCATTCCGGGCCGGGCCGACCCTGTCTGGGGCGGGTCGACCCGGTTCGGGCCAGCCGGGGGGTCTCGGGCCGGGTCGGCCCGGGCCCGAAACCCCTGATACCGAACTGTTTGGGTTCAAATGCCCATAACTCGGGCTACGGACCTCCAAACGACGCGCCGTCAGCGGCGATGCGATCCTTGGATCGAGCCAGTCGTTTCGGTTTATCGCACTCAAGGTTTCGGAATAATTTGAGTTCGGCCGGGTTGGTTCGTACACGAAACCAACCGGGCCCTCGGAGCGGAAACGCTCATATCTTGAGCTACGGACGTCCGATTGACGTGCCATCAGCTTTGTTGAGTTCCTCTTAGTGAGACAGATCTTTTGGAATACTCCGCCCGAGGTTTGGACGCAGGTGGAGTACGGTGGGGTTGGTTTTGCCTTAAAAACCAACCGGGCCCCTGGAACGAAAAAACCAATAACTCTCAGACCGGGCGTCCGATTGACGCGCCGTCTGTTGCGTTGAGTTTCTGTTGACGATACAGAACTTTTGGATACATCAAATCTGGACTTTGTGATAGTTGATGTATCAGCCTCTCGGCTCGTGGAGTGGACCCTCCCGAACGAGCTTGCTGTGTGCGGGAACCCTAGAGCTGGCTGCGACTGCTACTGTGACTGCGACGACGACTGTACAGAGATCCTCAGTGGATTCGACGACGACGACTACAACACTCAGCGATCCTGTGTGGATCAGTGCTACCGATCCTGTGTGGGTCCGATCCTGTGTGGGTCATCGCTCAGCGGTCCTGTGTGAACAAGCGTCTATAGATCCTGTGTGGGTCCGATCCTGTGTGGGTCTTTGCGGGGGTTAGTACCTATCGATCCTTTGTGGGTCCGACGACTTAGATGGATCAGTGATCATCTCTGTCGTCTTTCGAAGAAGTATATCTGTGTGAGGTGAATCCTTTTTCTTTCCTGTGTGGATTGTGTTGTGCTATCCTGTGTGGATTACGTTTTGATTTCCTGTGTGGAATACGAATACTTTCCTGTGTGGACTGGGTTGTACTTGGGCTTGGAGGTTGGAGCATATTGGGATTGATGACTTAGGTATATGTATGGTCATATACCTAAGCAGTGTCGGTTGTTACTTCGTGATTGTATCTTTCCTTTGTGGTTTATCCTTTGTGGATTTTGGGAGACCTTCAGGGGTCTCGGGGTCCCTACTGAGTAGCTTATACACACCCCTGCACGGGATATGCCCGCACTATGTTGTGTTGGTTGCAGACGACGGACAACGTTGATCGTGGTTGAGGCTTGCAGAGCAGGATGATACCTGGAGGTGGACCACTGAGCGGGACGTGCTCGGAGCGGACGGCGGGACCCGAGGTGCAGTGGAGCTATCTGTACCCACCCTTCAGGTGGGATTTCCAGTGGACAGCTCGGCGTATCAGCTTTTACTTTTCTATTTCTGTTTTTCCTTTCGAGTTGTACTTTACTTTCAGTTTGGGTTTGTATACTAGCCCACTTACTTTTCCGCACTTATAGTTGCACTCTGTTTTCACTTAGTGTTTACTTTTCCGCTTTCTTACTCTGTAGTGCTTGTTTACTTTACAAAGGCAATGCCTTCCCTTTTTACCAGGATTTATGCCTTGGTGCTAGTCGCCAGCCCCTGGCCTATGGAAGTTGGGCTTGGGGTAGTCACGGCACGGGCCCTGAGGACGGGTCGTGACAAATTGGTATCAAAGGAGTTCGGTTCTACCGCGAACTCTGATCTTTTCTATGTGAAGCAATAATGTTTAGCGTATTGAGTGTGGTTATCAGTCCAGGGAGTCCAGTGTTGGTGCGGCGGCCGACGTATCTATACACCAGGACCCTGAATTCTGATTTTCGACTTAATGCACGAAAACATTGATTGCGTGTGTGTTTTAAGTTTTCTTTGTGATTACTTTGTATCAGCTCACCAGGTATACTGTTCTAACCGTGGAACACCTGTTTCCTTTTCAGGATGGCCCCATGACGGCAGCTAGCCAGGGTTCCGAGAGTCGAGCGTGACGACAGCCCACCGAGCGACGAGGCCTCAGTGCAGGGCCCTTTGTCAGCAGTGGCACCGGCGGTAGCACTACTCGCCAAGCCACTGATACTTCCAGCACCAGCCGCTGATGATGCACATCGCCTCAGTGCACTGCATGAGTTCCAGCACAAGTGACTGCCCAGGTTTCGTGGGGAGACGGACCCCCAGGTAGCCGAGGTCTGGCTGGAGGCAGTCGTACGAGTTTTTAGGCTAGTGAGGACACCAGCAGACCTCATGGTGATCCTCGCGGCGAGCCTACTGCACGCAGCAGCAAGAAGATGGTGGAGCTTGATGCTCCAGGTGCACGATGAGGCATCTATACTTTGGATGGACTTTGAGAGCCTCTTCCGCTCGGAGTTCGTCCCAGCCACCCTCTGTGCAGTGCGCATTCAGGAGCTTCTTCAGCTGCGGCAGGGAAGTATGATGGTCGCTCAGTACTCGGCGATATTTACAGATCTCTCGCGCTACTCGACCGACATGGTACGGGACCCATTCTTCTAGGCCCGGACCTTTGAGCAGGGTTTGAGACACGAGATCAGGGCATCACTGATCTCCCTCAGCATTCCGACTCAGACGGGAGTACTGGAGCGGGCCCTTTTGATCGAGAGCTTTCTTGCTGAGTCTACACCAGCGCCGAGACCCACCACAGGGCAACATGTAGCAGAGTCTTCTGCAGCAGGCAGTCAATGGAAAACTCTTGGGTCCAGGCAGACTAGACCCTCAGGCAGACGACCTCAGGACACTGGCTCAGCAGTGCGGGGCACACAGCGCGGAGCCAGTCTTTCGAGAGGCAGACAATGCTACTCGTGCGGTGGGCAGGGCCACATGGCTCATGACTGCTTGACCCGCCGTGCCGAGGAGCAGCAGACGGTTGAGGGACCACCGAGGCAGAGGAAGAGGGTCGACCGTGGCGGTCCGTAGGGAGGAGGCGGACGAGGCAGAGGAGCTGGCCGAGCAGCAGGTGGTGGGCGACGCTTTGAGGCTCTACCACCACCACCACCAGGAGGTCCACCCTGACCACAGGGAGGTGGCGGGCAGAGACAGGCACAACTCCAGGCAGCGGAGGCCTACGACCACGGCGCGCCAGATATGATTCGAGGTACTATCTGTGTCTATTCCACCCTTGCTGCAGTACTTATAGACAGAGGAGCGAGTCACTCTTTCATAGCCGCTGCCCTTGTTCGGAGCTCGGAGATTCTGACAGAGCCGTTGGCTCGATCCTTACGGCTAGAGACTCCTACGGGAGTAGACTCGACGATTACACACTGGTTCCGGTAGTGTGAGCTTACTCTAGGAGGCGAGAGCTTCAGCTGGGATCTTCTTGTAGTAGCATCGAGGCCTTACAGCGTCATCTTGGGCATTGATTGGTTATCTATGGTCCATGCACATATTGACTGTTTTAGGCGCAAGGTGCGATGTGTACACACCGACGGGAGCAGGTTCACCTTCACCGGCGAGAAGGGAGCCTTTGCAGCACATGATGGACTTCCGCAGAGGAGAGGACAACCCATCACTCATCAATTGGCTAGCCTCATCCTAGGAGTAGTTGATGTGCGAAGTCCTGGTTTTCATGTAGTGGTGGATCAGTTTGCGGACGTTTTTCCCGATGACGTTCCAGGGTTACCTCCTCGCAGAGAGGTAGACTTTTATATTGACCTATACCCCGGGACAGCCCCGATATCGACTCCATCATATTGGATGGCCCCCACCGAGCTTCGAGAGCTATGGGTACAGTTGGAGGACTTGCAGGGAAAGAGGTTCATCCGACCCAGTGTTTCACCCTGGGCTTCCCCGATTTTGTTCGCCAAGAAGGCGGACGGGAGTTTGCGACTTTGTATTGACTATCGTCGCCTGAACCAGGCGACAGTGAGGAACAAGTATCCGCTAACGAGGATTGATGACCTCTTTGATCAGCTCAAGGGAGCACGGTGGTTCTCAAAGATAGACCTCAGGTCAGGCTATCATCAGCTCAGAGTTAGAGACGAGGACGTGCATAAGACGACCTTCAGATGTCGGTATGGCCACTATGAGTTCTTGGTTATGCCTTTCGGTGTAACCAATGCTCCAACAGTGTTCATGGCCCTCATGAACAGGATCTTTCAGCCTTACCTCGATCGATTTGTCGTGGTCTTCATCGACGACATTCTGATTTACTCGACGACTGAGGAGGAGCACGCCTACCACTTACGGGTTGTACTAGACACACTCCGAGAGCACCAGCTTTATGGTAAGCTCTCGAAGTGCCAGTTATGGATACGTGAGGTCCACTTCTTGGGGCACGTCATCTCTGAGGCGGGAGTTGCAGTGGATCTTGCAAAGATCGAGGCAGTGTTAGCTTGGGAGCCACCCAGGAGTGAGATAGAGGTGCAGAGTTTCTTGGGTCTAGCTGGATACTATCAGAGATTCATGCCAGACTTCTCTAGAGTTGCGGAACCACTCTCAGCTTTGACGAAGAAGGGTAAACCCTTCGTGTGGTCAGACAGATGTCAGCAGAGCTTCCAGGAGCTGAGACAGAGATTGACCAGCGCCCGTATCTTGAGGTTGCCTGAGGAGGGAGTAGGGTACGTAGTCTAATGCGATGCATCAGGGACTGAACTCGGTTGTGTCCTGATGCAGGAGCGGGCAGTGATCGCCTATGGATCACATCAGTTGAGGCCGCATGAGCAGAACTACGCTACCCATGACCTGGAGTTAGAAGCAGTGGTCTTCGCTCTGAAGACATGGCGACACTATCTGATGGGCGAGCGCTTTACAGTCTTTTCTGATCATCAGAGTCTTAGGTACATCTTCTCGAAGAAGGACCTGAACCTGATACAGTGGCGATGGCTCGAGTTCCTCCAGGACTATGACTTTGAGATAGTCTATACTCTTGGGAAGGGGAACGTAGTAGCTGATGCCCTCAGCAGGAGGATGGGCATTCAGCTACTTGAGGAGGCGACATAGCAGTTAGCCTCTTTGCAGATATCCTTCGTGGATAGGGATGGAACAACCTTTCTTCAGTCTCTCACAGTCACTCCTCCACTTCTACATCAGGTCAGAGAGGCACAGCGTGGGGACGCTGACTGTGAGATGCGGCGTGCACAGATATTCTCAGGACAGGCACCTGATGGTTTTTCCTTTGGAGCAGAGCACGACATCCTTTTCAGAGGACGTACCATTGTACCAGTCGCTTTACGAGAGGAGGTGCTGAGAGAGTTTCATACTTCTCCTTTGGCAGTACATCCTGGAGTGGCGAAGATGTACCAAGATCTCAGACGACAACACTGGTGGCCGGGCATGAAGAAGGTTGTGGCGGAGTTCGTTTCTCGATGCCTCACCTGCCAGCAGGCGAAGGCTAAGCATCAGGTACCAGCAGTCTTGGTACAACCCTTTGAGGTTCCGGAGTGGAAGTGGGACGGCATATCCATGGACTTCGTGACTGGACTTCCACGCACTTCCAGAGGTCACAACTCCATCTAGGTGATTGTCGACCGACTCACCAAGTCGGCTCACTTCTTACCCATCAGAGAGCAGGGCTCAGTGGAGAGCTTGGGATGCCTTTACATTCAGGAGATTGTACGGCTTCACGGTGTGCCATCTTCTATAGTCTCCAATCGAGATGCTCTATTTTCTTCCCGACTATGGAAGGGATTACAGGAGGCGTTCGGGACGCAGCTACATCTGAGCACAGCCTTTCACCCTCAGACGAATGGTCAGACGGAGAGGACCATTCAGACTCTCTAGGATATGCTCCGCGCATGTGTCCTCGACTTTGGTCATAGCTGGGAGGACCACCTACCCATGGTGGAGTTTTTTTACAACAACAGCTACCACTCCACCATCAGGATGGCACCGTACAAGGCGTTGTACGACCGACCTTGCAGATCTCCTTTGTGCTGGACAGACCCTGGAGAGTCAGCACTTGTGGGACCAGAGATGGTCCAGGCCACGACAGAGAAGGTCCAGGTCATCCAGGAGCGGATGAGGACAGCTCAGAGCCGGCAGAAGTCATACGCTGACAGGAGGCGGAGGCCACTAGAGTTCGAGGATGGCGACCACGTCTTCTTGCGTGTCTCACCTCGAAGTGGTTTACGGATATTTGGCCGTGGCAGAAATTTATCCCCGCGCTTCATCGGACCCTTCCAGGTCCTCAGCAGGATTGGCGAGGTGGCTTATCGCCTGGATCTACCACCTCAGTTGCACTGAGTGCACGGCGTCTTCCATGTATCTCAGCTGAGGAGATACGTCCATGACTCGACGCACATCATTGACCATGGGGAGCTTGACGTTGACGATGGGGCGACTTTTACGGAGGTCTCATTGGAGATCGAGGATCGACAGGAGCGGGTCCTACGTGGACGGTCGATTCCTCTAGTGCGCATCAGATGGCAGCACGGGAACCTCCAGGAGAGCACTTGGGAGAGGGAGGCTCAGATGCGTGCTCAGTACCCTCATTTGTTTCCCTAGTTTTGATGTATCTTTACGGGGACGTAAAGCCCTGAGGTGGGAGTAATGTAAAGACCCTTAAAATTCAAGGGAAATTTTTTCTTAATTTTCTTTTTATTTTTTCAAGAGCGCGGTTTCTGAAGGCACCTGATTCCGAGGCCCGGTGTGCCCGGAATCAATTTCCGAAGTTTGGCTCGGGTACGTTCAGTGAATGAACGAGTGAGTTTTTATAACTTTTGAACCAGTGCCCGGAATCGAATTCCGAGGGCACCGATGAACTCGCAGCGCCGATATTCGCTTAAGGAGACCTTTTCTGAGGTTGCGTTTTATGCGGGATGAAAGTTAATTTTTGAGGGAAATTAGAAGAAGTTAAATAAATTGTGGAACACAATTTATTTTTTTAACTTTGTTGGTTATTTCCTCCCAAAGGGAGTTAGAGGTGGGACCCACATCCACATAACCTCCCTTGAGAGGATTAAGTGTGGTGGGGCCCACACAAGCCCTAACTCTTCAACTTCCCTTAAACTCCCCAATAACTCTACTCTAATTAATTTTGACAACTTGTGTTATTAATTAAGATGAGTTATTTAATTGCAAACTTTTGAAATTAAAAGAGGTTAGGATGTGTAAATAAAATAAGGATTAGACTTATTTTATTTTGGTTAGTATCTTTTGCCACCTTGAGAGGATTGGGAAGCATTCTTCATCTTCTTCAACCTTGATGAAGAACACGAAGAACACTTAGGCTCCGACGAAGAACGTCGTCACCATAAGAAGAGAAAGACGTGTCGTCTATTCTCTTCTTCGCAGCCGGTGTGTTTCTGAAGATCGACGATGCCGCTTATTTCAATCTTCTTCCCGTGTCAATGAAAGGAGACGCCACTTCCTCCTCGGGCTTTCTCCGTCAGCTTACGAAGCTTCTCCAGCGACGTTACCTCTTCGGATGCACGTCGACGTCAACGGAATCGACGTACGATTACCGCGACGCCAGACCTCCGCGACGCTTGTCTTCCGCGGCTTGTTGACGTGCTCCGCTCTTGAAACCGAGGTAGGGGATTATTTGTTAATCTATTAAATTATTTCCGTTCTTGATTCTGGCATGTCGAACTTCGTGGTTAATCGACTAAATGTTATCATTTAACGAGAGGGGCCCAGACCGCACAAACACGGCCTAACCCCCTCCTTTGTTCATGATTGTTTCTTTGTGAATAGAACGGGATGGCGTGGTGTTGTCGCACCACGCGGGAATCACACGGCAAGTATTGCGCGGCGCCGTCGTGCCGCGACGTGGAAAGAAATTCAAGAACGCGACGCCTTCGCGCCACGTTGAAGGAAATAGAAGGCGCCGCGGCCGGAGCGGGGCCGCGGTGGAGGGGCGCGGTGCTGTCGCACCGCACCGGACGACAAGGGCCGCGACCGGTTCTGGGCCACGGCGGAGCATGGTGACCGGCGGCCAGCCGGGCCGCCGGTGACAGAGCCGGAAAGGGACCGGCCACTGCCGGTCCGGTTGAGGAGGAGCCGGCCGGCCAGGTCGGGCCTGCCGGAAATGGGGAAAGCCGGGGGAATTAAATTCCCCCGGCCAGCTTGAACGACCCCCCAATATTGAGGGGGGGCCACGGTTACACAAGGGGGGAAGACACCCCCCATTTTTCCAACAGCTCGGCCGAAGGCCGAGCTGGCAGCGCGCTGGGCGCGCTGCACGGAGCCGGACCGGCGCCTGGCCGGTCGACCAGGCTGGGCCGGGCCGACCCTATCCGGGGCGGGTTGACCCGGTTCGGGCCAGCCGGGGGGTCTCGGGCCGGGTCGGCCCGAGCCCGAAACCCCCGATACCGAACTGTTTGTGTTCAAATGCCCATAACTCGGGCTACAGACCTCCAAACGACACGCCATCAGCGGCGATGCGATCCTTGGATCATGAAGGTCGTTTCGGTATATCGTACTCAAGGTTTCGGAATACTTTGAGTTCGGCCGGGTTGGTTCGTACACGAAACCAACCGGGCCCTCGGAGCGGAAACGCTCATATCTTGAGCTACGGACGTCCGATTGACGTGCCGTCAGCTTTGTTGAGTTCCTCTTAGTGAGACAGATCTTTTGGAATACTCTTCCCGAGGTTTGGACGTAGGTGGAGTACGGTCGGGTTGGTTTTTCCTTAAAAACCAACCGGGCCCCTCGAACGAAAAAACAAATAACTCTCAGACTGGGTGTCGGATTGACGCGCCGTCTGTTGCGTTGAGTTCCTGTTGACGATACTGAACTTTTGGATACATCAACTCTGGACTTTGTGACAGTTGATGTATCAGCCTCTCGGCTCGTGGAGCAGACCCTCCCGAACGAGCTTGCTGTGTGCGGGAACCCTAGAGCTAGCTGCGACTGCTACTGTGACTGCGACGACGACTGTGCAGAGATCCTCAGTGGATTCGACGACGACGACTACATCACTCAACGATCCTGTGTGGATCAGTGCTACCGATCCTGTGTGGGTCCGATCCTGTGTGGGTCCGATCCTGTGTGGGTCAGCGCTCAGCGGTCCTGTGTGAACAAGCGTCTACAGATCCTGTGTGGGTCCGATCCTGTGTGGGTCTTTGCGGGGGTTAGTACCTATCGATCCAATGTGGGTCCGACGACTTAGATGGATCAGTGATCATCTCTATCGTCTTTCGAAGAAGTATATCTGTGTGAGGTGAATCCTTTTGCTTTCCTTTGTGGATTGTGTTGTGCTATCCTGTGTGGATTACGTTTTGATTTCCTGTGTGGAATACGAATACTTTCCTGTGTGGACTGGGTTGTACTTGGGCTCGGAGGTTGGAGAGTATTGGGATTGATGACTTAGGTATATGTATGGTCATATACCTAAGCAGTGTCGGTTGTTACTTCGTGATTGTATCTTTCCTTTGTTGTTTATCCTTTGTGGATTTTGGGAGACCTTCGGGGGTCTCGGGGTCCCTACTGAGTAGCTTATACTCACCCCTGCACGGGCTATGCCTGCACTACGTTGTGTTGGTTGCAGACGACGGACAACGTTGATCGTGGTTGAGGCTTGCAGAGCAGGACAGTACATGGAGGTGGACCACTGAGCGGGACGTGCTCGGAGCGGACGGCGGGACCCGAGGTGCAGTGGAGCTATCTGTACCCACCCTTCAGGTGGGATTTCCAGTGGACAGCTCGGCGTAGCAGCTTTTAGTAGCAGTCGCAACCAGCTCTAGGTTTCCCGCACACAACAAGCTCATTTGGGAGGGTCCGCTCCACGAGCCGAGAGGCTGATACATCAACTGTCACAAAGTCCAGAGTTGATGTATCCAAAAGTTCCGTATCGTCAACAGGAACTCAACGCAACAGACGGCAAGTCAATCGGACGCCCGGTCTAAGAGTTATTGGTTTTTTCGTTCCAGGGGCCCGGTTGGTTTTTAAGGCAAAACCAACCCAAACGTACTCCACCTGCGTCCAAACCTTGGGCGGAGTATGCCAAAAGATCCGTCTCACTAAGAGGAACTCAACAAAGCTGACGGCACGTCAATCGGACGTCCGTAGCTCAAGATATGAGTGTTTCCGCTCCGAGGGACCGGTTGGTTTCGTGTTTGAACCAACCCGCCGAACTCAAAGTATTCCGAAACCTTGAGTGCGATATACCGAAACGACCGTCTCGATCCAAGGATCGCATCTTCACTGACGGCGCGTCGTTTGGAGGTACGTAGCCCGAGTTATGGGCATTTGAACCCAAATAGTTCGGTATTGGGGGTTTCGGGCCCGGGCCGACCCGGCCCGAGACCCCCCTGCTGGCCCGAACCGGGTTGACCCGCCCCGGACAGGGTCGACCCGGCCCGGTACGGCTGGGCTCGGCTCGGCCGGGCGCAGCCTGGCCTCGCAGACCGGCCAGGCGCCGGTCCGGCTCAGCGCAGCGCGCTGCCAGCTCGGCCTTCGCCCGAGCTGTTGGAAAAATGGGGGACGCCTGCCCCCCTTGTGTAACCGCGGCCCCCCTCAATATTGGGGGGGCGTTCATGCTGGACGGGGGAATTTAATTCCCTCGGCTTTCCCCATTTCCATCCGGCCCGACCTGGCCGGCCGACTCCTCCTCAACGGGACCGGCAGTGGCTGGTCCCTTTCCGGCTCCGTCACTGGCGGCCCGGCTGGCCGCCGGTCACCATTCTCCGCTGCGGCCCGGAACCGGCCGCGGCGCCTTCAATTTCCTTCAACGCGGCGCGATGACGTCGCGTTCTTGAATTTCTTTCCATGGCGCGGCGCGGACCCGCTCGTTCGTTCACTGAACGTACCCGAGCCAAACTTCGGAAATTGATTCCGGGCACACCGGGCCTCAGAATCAGGTGCCGTCAGAAACCGCGCTCTTGTAAAATTCCAAAGAGAATTAAGAAAAAATTTCCCTTGAATTTTACTGGTCTTTACAAATATAGAGTTCTAATAAAGTAGGATCTTGGAAATAAAGGTGATCCTTTTTTAAATGCGTTATGAAATCCTAGACATAGTAATTAAGTTCCATTTGAGTTTTGGTGGTTTTTGGGATTAAATTTGGAGTTTTAGGGGAGGCATAGAAAAGTAAATAATTAAATGCATAGTTTCAAAAAACATAGGTGTAAATACATAGGACAAAAAGGGGCCTGAGTATTTCAAAAAGTTAGGAACATGGTCTCCCAAGCCATCTTGGCTAACCACGAGACCTAGAATTTCAAACAGGGAATTCTACATGGCTAGGCACACTATCTCCTAAACCATGTGAACATAATCATTTCTCTTGGGACGTGTTTCATGATTTGTTTTTAAAACTCTAATTAGACTCCAAAAACCCTCATTAAAACCCTATTATGAATTAGGATAGACTTAGGGCTCATTGGATCTTTTTCATAAATGATTAATGTGATTCTTATTAAGATATATTAGATCAACATCAGATCAAAGTATAGATTAATGCACTAGATTCATTACATGTAACCAAAGTTATAAAAACTCACTCAACCATTGACCTAGTCCAAGACCCTTATAGACCTGTCTAATCCACCATATCCCCTCTAGGGGGCATTTAGATTTCCATTTTTTAATTGGTTTTTATTTAAAAAAACCCTAAAATTGTTTTAAAATCTTAAGACTTTAAATAAATAGTATTAGGGATGATTATACATGTAATTAGGGATTTATAATTATTCTAATAAAATTTTAATTCTTTAAAATCCCGTTGAGTATAATTTTATCATATTTAATATTTATTATGAAATATTAATGTATATTGACTGATCATGAGCTAAGTCCGACCCATGTATATATTTTTATAATTTATTTAATTTTAACTATTTTAATAAGTGATATTTTATAATAATTAATTATTAAATAATATTTTTTGATGATATTTACATCATCCCTACATATTTATAATGTATGAGGGCATGTGTGTCCATATTTAATTTTTATATATATTTCCCACTACCTAAGTTCTGTTCACCTATGTGTGATTTTATAATTATAAATAAGCTAGTCCTAATGACGAGAAGGCCCAAGATGAAAGCTAATATAAATTCAAAAAAAAGTTGGAAATTGAATATGATATAAATTGAGCTAGTCAATGTCTTACGATGTTCCCTAGGGTTATGTTTGGTTTATCATCCACTAAATAAATGATCTGGTAGAATATTGCTCGAGATCACATCATTTATTTATTTATCATTGTGGTTAATTATTATGTGATTGAATTGATGAAATATGAACACATATGAAATTTAACTAACATGAAAAGATAAAAAATATATTATTCACTGATGAATGTTTTTATATTTATACATGGTTATTTTTTGTGAAAGTGATCAAATAATTTAAATTAAAAAGCATGATAAATATAATTTAATTTCATTATCCATGTAAATAAAATAACTATAAAAACCATAAAAATAATTTTAGGTATCTAATACCTTCAATCACTCTAATAATAATGAAACTATAGTTTGAGGCACTAATCAACTATAGTTGAGGGTGATTTATTTTATATATGAGTTATACTAGGAGTGGAGAGTTGAATTAAATAAATATGGAATAAAATAAATATCCAGACATATATTGGTTAAATTTTATAGAAATGTATTGGGTAAATATAATATTAATATTTTTAGGTGGCATGGATCTACTCAATAGATCAAGAATATAAGAGTTAATACAACAAAAAATCCAAATGAATTCCTCAAAACACTATACATAGTATCATAACCATAGATTGGACTATGAAATGATGATTAATGGACTTTTCCAACTATAATATTTTAGTGACTAAATATTCCAAATACTATGGTTTAGGTCTATTGATATTTAAAGAAAATAGTGTGATACATTACAGAATAATTAGTCAATGGTATCTAAAATTATCTGTCATCAAGATAAAAGTACTAATATACTAAATTTATTTTTTGTAGATAAATTATAAATAAATAATAAAAATCTACATTCACTTTGATCTATCTTGTATAAAGAGAATATCCCAATTGGCAATTTTTTTAGGAATGGTATAAGCGCTTGCACATAGTATTGTGATAGGAAAGAAAATTACATGTGCTAACATCCCCAATTCCCACCAAGCCTCCTTTGAGAGTAAATAAAGAAGAAAAATATAGCTATATAAGAAATATAAATGATGAATTTTATGTCCTAAACCTCATGTTATCATCCATGTCTAGTAAATTATAAATAATTCATGAGTACAAAAACACATATAAAATTTATCCCATCTCCCAAAATTGTTTCATAAAATAATGAGTTAGGAGAACTATGTGATCTTTAGTTCCCTTTTTATATACATGTTGGGATATGTAAACTAATCTAGTACTAATATACTAAAGATTATTGGGTATACTAAGTGATTGAAAACATTGGGGGTTCAAAATTAATTTAATACTATCCACTGATATCATACCACCATCTTTACCACATGGCTCCTCAAATTTAATTACTAATAATAAAATGAATAATATGAGGAAGTCACTCCTAGATATTTTATCCATGTTTTTATTAGCTAAAATGGATATGAAGAAAACTAATTATCCAATTCTTATAGTTAATAAGAAAAGATAATATAATAAAAATATGGGAATAACTAAATCAAAGTCAAATACACTTGTGAAATTATCTTTTAAGAAGAATAAGATATTAAGGGAGAGTAATAAGTAGTAGTTTTTATGATTTATATGAAGTATTAAGGTCCCTTAGAATAAAAACTATATCCTTGGGAAGAAGAGACAAAGAGTGGACTCTACTTTAGCTATGTTTGTAATTGAATGAAATATTTCTATTTCTATAATTTGGGTATTGAATATAGCTTATAACTCAAAATTATGTATTCAATTATAAAAACCATATAGATTAAAGATTATATCAAAGGTTTAAGTGTATATCTAATAAACTATTATAGAAATACTGATAACATTATCAATACAAGAATACTATTTCTCTTTACCTGATGAATTAGTTCATTTACTGGAAAAAGGTTATTATGCACCACCATTTAATATAAACATAATCTTTTCATTGAGATTATATACAAATGTATTTTATTTTTAATTTTGTAAATAAGAGTTTTTTCTATTACAAGAAAAAACTATGTTATGGTATGATACTTTTTAATAATGATTTATATATACTTAAACTTTAAAATTTAATGTTAACAATCAATGGAAAATCTAGTGAAAAAGATTCATATCTCACCCATATATGGATATTTTGGATTGATCATGTAAATAAAAATTATATTAAAAAATTAATTTAAAAGGTTTATTTCAAATATTTTAATTTAAATCCATTAGTTTTATGTCATATATATTTAAAAAACAAAATGTCTGAATCAACTTTTAGTGGTAATGTAAAAAGAGCTTTAGAACTTCTAAAATTAATTCATATTAATGTATATGGTCTATTTATAGTATAAGCAAGGAAAATATACTCATACTTTGTTAATTTTACTGATTAATTTAGTAGATATTTTTATCTCTACTTAATGAGGTATAATTCAAATTTTTTTATCATGTGTAAGAAATATCAAAATAATATAGAGAATTAGTTTGGATAGAAAATTAAGAAACTATGATAAGACCATGATAGAGAACATATTTCCCAATATTTCATTGATTATTTAAATGGGTGTGGGATAGTTTCCCAAATAACTCATTATACAAATTAGTGAATTGGTGTTAGTTAATTGAGTAATCTAACCATGTTTGACTTAGTGAGCTTGATGATGAGTCATGAAACTCTTCCCTTATCCTTTTGGTGATATGCTTAGTAAATAGTGACATACACACTAAATCAAGTACCAAATAGAGTAGAAGATGATATTCCATATGAGTTATGGAATGGAAAAAACATGGTCTATTATATATATGTATGGGGATGTGAATCATTTATTAAGAAAATACAAAATGAATAACTTGTATCATAGGTCACAAAGTGCATATTTAAAGGAAATCCTAAATAAACAAAAGGCTATTACCTATATATACCTTAAAATAGAAATTTAATTGTGGAATGACACTTCATTTTTATTTAAAGGGATAAAATTTAGTATTAGAATAGTGAGAGAAAGTATAAAAACCTATATTGGTTAGTGTCAATTGAGACTAAAAATTTTGGGTTCCAATAAGAGTGAATCATGGACCGATTTGATTTTTTTTGTTTCAGATTGAAAAGTTATGTTTTTAGAATTGTTTTATGTATGTAAGAGAAATTTACTGAGGTGGTGGATCAGGTTCAGGAGACTCAAAATTAGTTCCAAGGGTTTTGGAGTTGAAAATATCACTGTTGGTGGTTGTAGTGAGGCATTAGGGTCCCGGTTGGGTGGAAGCTCTCACAGGCAGTGCCTAGAGTCATTTTTTTGATGGGGAGAATGGTAATATTCCATTTTTAATGAAGAAACCACTTTAGGTTCCCTATTTTATGGTTTAAAGGCATAGGGGAGATGCATCTACTCTCCCTCTTTTTCCCCTCTCCTTTACTACATTTTTCTAGGAGGCTTTGTAACATTTATTCATTGAGAAGAAGGCAATTTACTCTCTTTAATTCCCCCACATTCTCTCCCTTTATAATCTTCCAATTTTAGTGGATGATAATTAGGGATTTATTCCGATTCCACTAGATAATGATTGAATTGGTCCAAGATGAAGGGGATTTTTCTCGGCATAGATAGATATGGCTTCGTGATGATAAACACAAATTTTTAAAAATTTTATTGATAGAGGTAAGTCATTGAGAAAATAATTATTTGGTTTTCCATTAATTTGGGATGAAATAAGATGATGAATCAATGTCAATTATTATAGATTTTTTCAGAAGTGGACTCAAGTGTGTGCCGAGAATAGACCACATGTAGTTACTCAAGATTTCAATAAGGATAAGTCACTCAATGAGTTATTATTATTTATAACCAATCAAATTAACATTGATTAATTGTGTTAATTAATCATAATTTTTCTATAATTATTTAAATTAGATATTTTTTGGAGTTAGGAACTTTTGTATGAATATGGTACTTGGTGATCACTTGTCCGTGAATGAAGCATATTTGGTTTAAGGGAGTAACTCCATGCTTAAGGTAGGTGGAGACTATATTATCACATTAAATGGTTCTGAATATATTATCTGAATTTTAATAATGGGCAATTTGGTGTACATGACCTTAATGGGAGTAATTAGTGGTGTCCATTTGGCGAGGAAGGTATATAGAGGCTCCTAGAGAGTTCCTATAGTGGTGTGTATTCACTATCCCTCCATGGAAGGATAATATACCCATGAGTGAGGCTTGATTAAAGTGGAATTGGAATCCCAATATAGTTTCCATCATATAGTTATAGCTCTTGAACTAGAGAGGCCTTGATTTATCTATGTGATTCTCACTTAGGTTAATGGATAGGGGGTGATCCCATGGAGTTATTATTGAGTTAACCATGTAGTATGAAAGCTTGAATGGGGATGTGGGAATGACCCTAAGTGAAACTGGATATGGTATCCTTTATTTTTGAGGGATGGGTATGGGTTACCTAGATCATGATATCTCTCTTAGACCTTAAGAGTTGAGTATGTGTCCACCGATGGTTGCATCACTTGGGAAAGTATAAAGATGATATAAAAAGGGAATTGTGAGTGTTCCCTTTTCCTAAATGAAAATATAATCCTTATGTGTCATCTTAAGTGATCCTTGTAAATAAGAACTCATATATTAGATTGGTCAGGTAGTGGGTTATCCTTAGCAATTGGACTTTGGTATAAGTAATTCCACTTTGGAATGACTCTTGCGAGAGGGGTGATGGCATGTGACCAAAGTCCCAAACAAGAAGGGATGGTTTAATATACAAGCACTAGGTTTACTACATCATGGGAGTGGGTAGCCTAGATAAAAATTGGGCTGGTGAGAATAATGATTAGGGTGAAGAATCATTCACCATCTCTATATTAACTAATAAATTATTGCATCTATATTGATTAGTAGTTTACTTATATGGTTTTTCTTATGGAAGTGAATCATTAATTTTTTTAAGATACCTATAGTAAATCACCCACCTTGTTCTATGATATGGAGGTGTGATTACTGATATATTATTTACTTGGGGTCATGAAGTGGTGATATATCATTCAATTGATGATAACTTGTTACCATATTTTTGTGTGATGAAGAATCATTCACCTTTTGATATATCATTAACCCCACATGGAGATTTTTATGGTGGAAGATCTTCCAATGGGGGGTTGTGATGCAGCTATAGACCATTCAACTTAGAGAAGGTGTGAAAATGATGTGTTTTCCACATATAGAAAGTTCAATTGTGATTTTTCCTCCGTCTAGAGGAGGTGTGGAATATATTCTTCATCCACCTAGATGAGGTGTAACTATATATCACCCAATTGTATGAGGTGTGGTAGAGATGTGTCATCAACCTAGAGGGGTGGGGGTGTGAAAATGATGTGTTTTCCACCTATAAGTTGTGTGAAGGTGACACATAATTCACTAAGGATATATTTGATGATATGTATCATTTATTGGGGGACTATATGTATCATGAAAACTCACTATCCTTTATTTATTAGATTATGAGTGATGGATTGTTCACTCATGTGGTGTGTTCTAACTATGGGTTCATCATCCCATTTTGATATTGATAAAAATAGGTATGAGTTGACTATGAGGGTAACTCCATGAGTACCCAATAATGTGATATTTGTATTCATGTTTTATTTAGGGATTAATTTTCATTTAGTACATTCATTCACATATATACCAGTTTTTGTTAGGGAAACCATTGACGGTGTCCTATTGAGTTTTACGTTCACACCCTACATGGGAACCTTGGTATGCGTGAAGATCTTATAATTGAGATAAAGTTCTAGGAAATTACTAGAGTATAGGATGATGTTTTGGGATTTCTTAATAGAGTTATAAACATTTTTTTTGAGGTGGTACAATAGATAGTGGTTAGGTCTCCTTTATATTTACTTTATCAAATATTTTAGTACTACATACGATAAACCCATTGGGTGATCTAGTTTTTTATAGAGCTATATGATCTGCATGTATATTCTATTATAGCATGTTCAACTACCTTAGATTGATAACTCAAATGGAACTCTAGACCAAAACATGACCTTATGAGCATTCCCTGATCCTTAGGGTCTGGAAACTAGCGCCACATGTATCAGTGTGTAGTTGGAGGGTAATTTGACTACTTTGAATTAGTCAAAAATAAATTAAAAAACCAGTACTATATGAATGAAATATATTTCATACAATAGAAAGTCACATTCTGGGTAAAATTCAATAATACAAAATAATTATTTGACACACATGGATATATTCCTAACATGATCATCAATCTCCAGTTCCAATATCATGAGGAACATGAATTTTATAAAAAACAAACATTCACTTTAATAATAGATAATCTAAATATATACTATTACCTATAGGTACCTAGAATATAGATGATGAATCTATATGTCCACTAAAGTGAAGATATAGGTTATGAGCGTACCACATTTAGTAGGAAACCACCAAAATTTCAACATACATGGAATATAATTAGGTGTATGTATCAGTTCAATCTCCTCATTTAAATAAGTATACAAAAAACATTTTAACACAACAATTTCATAGAAACAACGATAACAAAAAACATAACAAGGTACATGAATATCCTAGATATATAAATTCCTATATTGGGAGGGTCTATACCTATTTTACATACTTCAATCATATGACTTGGGATATAAGATGATTCACCGATTACTTCTCATTAGAGAGGCATTGTTCATACCTATATAACCACCACACATATACACATATAAGCTTATATATATGTGTCTAATAAATCATGCACTCTAGAAGCCTATCCTATCAGGGTAAATGGAATTGAGTATACCAAGTGAGGGACATATTTTATCTAGTCCCTTTGGGAATAGGGAATAGGGTATACCAAATTTGGGAATTACATGTTAGTATTGGCCATGTGAAAATCATTTTACAGCTAAGTGTTGTATCTTTAAAAAGAATTAGTCTCCAGGAGATATTATAGAACTGAATGGAGATGATTTAATAACACAAATAAAGACCAGAAGTCCAAAATCTAGGGAATGTGATAAAAGAAGGTGATGAATGATTCTTAGAAATGAAGTGTGGTAAAAGTAGGAGAATGATATCTGAGTTCTACATTGTTCATTGTATATTTTCCATTGAGGTAGTGTAACCTATGGGTAACCAAAGTTGGACTTAGTCAACGGTGGGCTCAACATAAATATTGGATGTTAGTGGAACCAATTTTACTAGAAGATAGCTACATGTTTTCATCTATAAATATATGGTATCCAATCAATTTTGGGAGTATGTTCAAGTTATAATATTATTCTATTTCATAAGAAGAGTTTTATGGTATTTAGGTGTCTTATAACTCAAATGTTTTCTCTCAATAAAATCTTATAGTTTGTCCAATATATGGAGTAGTACTAAGTTCAAACAATGTTAATTATTTGTGTTATTTTGTTATTTTTTTTCTATCATTACCCCTTTTAAGTTCTTTTATATAATTTTTATTTCTATTATTGGATAGGGTGATTGGTCTTTTATTTTTTAGATATATCATCACATGGTTTCATTTTGGTTTGGGGAGTTTTAGGACTTTAGTCTGTGTCTGAAATTCTTGAGGGGAATTCTAGTTTTGATAATTCTAGATCCAATAAGTAGTATCAGATCTCAGTTCTAGAGTTCAATATTTCTATAACCTAGTCACATGATTTAATTCATAGTTTAGTGGAATCATTCTATGTTTTTCCTTGTAGGATAATTTGGATAATTAGTTTCAGATCCATATTATGTGTTTTAGATTTAGTTTGTGTTTATTGTCTATGAAATGATGGCATTGGATGGGGGAAAGGTTTGGGTTGAGAAATTATATGTGTATGATTTCAATTTCCAAAGTATGAATATGAAGGAATGTTTAATCTTGAAATATTTATAACTTATATTGAAGGGATTCAAGCTAGATAAAATTTTAAAGGATGAATGGTAAATGATGTATCAGAAAATATTAAATATGATTCAGATGTCATCGATCCATAATATGGCCTTTAACTTATAGGAGGTGAAAACTACTATTGAGATAATGGATACACTATCCACCATTTATGAGATTTCAATCACTATGAACAAAGTATTTATGATTAAGTGACTCTTAAATGTGAAAATGTTACAAGGAAATTGAATGTAACATATTGTGAATAACTTCAATGGAATTTGGAGACTACCTAAGTTCATTGGTGGTAATGTTTGGTGGAATAGTGTGGGCGTTACTCCTTTTGTCATTGTTACCAAATTCATGGGATGTGATGGTCACTATTTTGAGAAATTAAAATGGTATTTCTATGTTAGAGTTCAAAGAAATTTGAGATCTGATTATAAATGAAGTGATTTTTAGGAAGGATATAAATTCTTTTATCATAATTTCCTTTAGTGTGGAAGGTAGTGAGAATCAAAATTCATGAAATATCCAGATGATGGGGAAGGGAAGAAGAGAAAGGAGTTAAAATAATTTGGATGATTTTTGACCCATGTGTTGGAATTACAGGAAGACTAGGCATATAAAGATAGATTTTAGGGACCTAAGGGATAATTATAAAATATATGCATCTAGAAGCTCATTCAAAAATCCTATTTTGGATGATAAGAGCAGTTTAGTTCTGAATGTATTCAATCCTATTTTGGATGATAACAGTGCTATCTCATGAAAAGTCTCTAAAAAAACTGCACCACTATCTTATAATTTTGAGGAAAGGATTATCCTTATTCCTCTAATAATTTTCTCCTAAAAATATTATAGTTATCTTACAATTCTTTACTATTAAGAACATATGTTACTACTTTGTTCTTCACCACTCAATACAATTGTGATGATTACACACAAATAAATTTATTCCTTATTTTCTTCTTCTACCCACACTAATTCAAGTAATAACTTCCTTATTATTTTACTTACACTTTGAAAAGTATTCTAATTTTTACTTATCATATACTATGTAAAAAATTGTATATAACACACTTTCCTCTATGTTGCACTATCATTCTTTAATACAACCTTCAATGTTCCCTATGCTACACATGCTTGAAAAATCCCTATTCCATTAATCTTACATAGTAGAAAAAACTTCTTCAAGTTTGAATTTAGATTTCAAATTCAAATTCAAACTACTAACTTCTTCTAAATACATCTTAACTTATTCTTCATCTTCTTTTTCCATTGCTTTATATAGTTGAATGAATTTTCCAGGTGTACTAGTTTACGATCCTGGCCTTTTAATAATATAAATTTCATTTTAATTATTCTTAAAATCCTTTTTAAAATAGTTAATGGAATGATTCCTAGGGGTTGGAAAAGTCTTGAAAGTATCCCATGATTTCAAGACATGAAAAATATAGATAATAGGCTTTACACCACATGTTTCATGGTTAGATCACAATTAGTGCTAACTATACACCATATCATGTGAGAGGAGGGTGTCTCGAATAGTGGGGTTCACACAACCTACACACGGTTTACCAAATTGTGTGGGTAACCTAGAAAACCATGTGACCCTTTCTTTCCATAGACAAATGAGACCAAATGGTTGGAACATGGTTTTTAAAACCATGTATCTCAACAAATCACCTCACTAAAAGTAGTAAATTTATAAATTTTCCTCCTGAACTTTATACGATTTCCCTTGTTTTTTACCCCTATTTATTCTCCAGCAAAAAGTGGTGAAAACCAAACCATCCCAAATCCTCTACGGACAGTTTTCCTTCGATTCTAGGGTGTTTTAGTTTTTGTTCAGTGAGATTCAAATCCCAGAGTATGTATTTGACTCTGTTTCCTTATTTTTTTATGGAAGAAGCATTTTTTTTCTATTTCTCTTCATCCAAATATAATGATACCTTTTTCTAGGAAGTCCATAATTTTTTTTGGAATATTTAAACATGAATCAAGGGATACAATTATATAAGTGGTTGTCTACGAGCATAAGGTAGGTGTACTACAAGATTTATCCCATAGTCATGTGGTTATTCATATGTATGTGGTTTTTCCATTTCGCTGTCATGTTGTGAATTTGTTTCTTAGACTAAGAAAATTAAATTAGGCCTTAAATTGATGTGTGCGACCCTTAACAGACCTTGTTGGATCTGTTGATGATTTTGGGACTGGGATTATGTCTACCCATGGGGTGTGTCCATCCCTTGATTGTGGTGAAATAAGTTATTAAATGATGAAAAAAATATTTAGGAGGCTAAAACATTTGTACTTGTGTTTGGTGTATTTTCATGATATAAGGGGCTGCTTGTCTTAACATAGAAAAGTTAAATGGGTCATGAGATGGTTAAGGGTAAAAGTAGTAATTGGTTAAAGGGGAATGTTAATATGGTTAAATATTTTGAAAGAGTGTCTAATGGTTGTGGTTATAAATAATTGGTGAAATGAAATAGTCATGGAATTAGGTTAAATGTGTTGAATGCATTGAACCATGGAAATATTGATAAATGAAAAGGTGAACTCCTTTTGTTTAATATATTAAAGGGGGAAATCATTGGACCTTGGTAAATTATTTTTAATGAAATTGTTGAAGGTGCTGTACATGGTGTTACACAATGGTTATTAGGGTTGTTAAACGTTGTTCTCCACACTCCTCAGTTTAGGATGTTGGAAATTAAATTATATATTGTTGATTGAGATTGTTGTACATGGAATTCAATATCCCTTGTTGGATGATTAAACATATACTCCTAGTCTAAAATATGTGATAGCTATGATATATAGTTTATATGATCATTATGGGTTGAAGTAGGTTTGATTAGTTATGGTATCAGTTGAAAGCTTAGGGCCAAGGAGGTTAATAAAAAACTAATTAATTGTGAAACATATTTATATTTACTAATTTTTTTATTATTTATTCATGCTCATGTATGCATGGTTATTAGATTAGATATTATTTTAAACACAATTGGGGGTTCACTACTGAGTTATAATCACACCCTTCTCGAGCCTCTATTGGTACCTAAGAAGATTTTTTGGTTATAGGTTAGGATAATGGAAAAGGCCCTATTCTAAATGGATAAGTTGGGATTTTGGGTTGCATCATGGATAAGGGTCAGACTTGATATTGGGATCTCATTTGGGGATTTTCTGCATGTCTTTATTTTTGGATTTTCTTTGATGTGCTAAAATAGCATGACTTGAGTTTTCAATATGTGTTTTTAATCATTTATCTAGTTTTGGAATATTTTTATGTGATGCAATGTTATTATTGGCTATTAATCATTATAATTTGGTTATTTTTTATTTTGATTTCTGATATTGTATTAGTTTGGTAAAGATGGTATAGTATCTCTATGCACCTAATTATATCATTGCTACTAGTTTGCATCATATGGTATATGGGGAGGAATGCCTGAGTTCATGGGTAAAACTAGATTATGTCATCAGTTTTGTGGAACCTAGATTAGGACGTTACAAAGTGGTATCAAAGTAGTTTCTTTTATATTGATTTATTATTTGGGAAAGGTAGTATAGAGACCCTACTTTTCTTACCTTACTTTTACATAATTGTAATGGTAAAAAACATAAAAACATTACACAATGAGTATCCAAAGGTTTATTGTCTTGGGAAAACAAGGACCATACATAACTTTTACAACATAAAACATAAGCATTTATTTAATTTCTTCTTCTATAGCTTCTTATTGGCCCTTGAGTTCTCCATAGTACACGTAATCACCGTAGGATATAGATCAAAAAGGGGTGATCTAAAATTCCATTAAGTGGATAAGAACATGAAACAATAAAAAATGGGGTGAGTATAATCATTATCCTCATAACATATGCATAAGATCATAAACATGATAGGAAGAATTAATAGAAAGCTTGAAAAGTGGCAATTCAAAAAAACGAAACCTTATGTCTTAGTGGTTAACTACCACACATATTTATGAAAAAAAAATAGAATCATGTTCACACATATTTCACTTTACTCATGAGGTTATTCACATTACCCAATGCATTGGAGTGCTATATAATTCCAGACACACTCATCACATCATTACATCAACATTTCACTATATAATTCTGGGCACACCCATCACATCATAACGTTAACCTTATCATGCATGACACATAGAATGTATATCAATATTGAACATAAATAACCCATGTAAAAGAATGTGTTTCATTTCATAAATCATACATTCATAAAATTTGGGTTCCTATATGAAAGAGTGAATACCATACTTGATACTAGAACCATCAACCTCAAGTGAGAAGTAAAAGGTCTGTTTTTGAAAGAAGAGTTATTTTAGAAAACATTGTGTTTGGAATAAACTTAAGTAGAAAAGATGTATATCCTAGAAAAGGTAAGATAATTATGAAGAAATTATTTTTTAAGGAATAACAATACTGAAAATGGAGTGAAAGAGGGAAAACCCGAAGAAAGAAAGTTGTGTTCAAGAATTTACCTTACCTTGTGTCCAAACACTTTATTCATTTTAAGGTCCTGTATAATCACATTAGATTCATTAATTAACATTTAAAGAACCTTTTATACATTTAATTGTTCATTATGGTTTTATTAAGTTCTTTTTATGGTCCTTTTGATGAGTTATAGAGTTTAAATTCATTGTTTGGGAATGTTCTTTTTCTTAGTTTTCATGAACAGTTCACTTGAATACATGAATGGAAGTTCATTAGAGCATGGATAAAATTACAAAATTTATATTACATGTTATTAATGATATAAAATGAGTTTAAAATTATATTATAATTAATTTGGTTATATACCATGAGTATGAATCATTAGTTATAATTTAATGATGATCATTTTAGGTTAATTTGGGCGGTTCTTGGATCCCAACGAACATATTTTGTTTTATCATTTTTTATTATGTATAAAAGTTGTTTACAGAACATAAAAGGGATTAAAAAATAAATATTAAAATCTTTTTTCAACAATTTAATGTTTTTATTTATATACTTTAAGGAATTTAAGTAAAATGGAAGTGCATCTCCCATAATGTAGGTAAATTAACACATCACGGACGACGATTTCATTTTTATAAAAAAAGAGAGAGAGGGAGGTGTATAATGAATAATATTTCATTAAAATGATATCATACAATTATATAAATCATAAAAAAATTATCATAATGTTTTTATAAGATAATTTGAGGATAATAGAAGAAAAGAAATGAAATTTAAAAGGAATTTGAAAGAAAAGAGAGATAAATTACCTCTTGAATTCTCCTCCTGAGATCCTCCTTAAAGAACTTAGGATTGGTCTTTCGATTATACCAATATCTCTTAGGCATGGGTGAAGGGATAAGGAAGAGTTTTTTATAGAATTTGGACAAATCTTGATGCTTGAGAGTTGTGAGGAAATGAGGCTGTGAGGGGTGGTATTTATAGTGGATGGAAGGGGTGTTTTCTCAATATTTAATTCATTTGTTTATTAATTTCTCTCAAGACAAGAAATATCTATGATTACATGAATAAATACAGTAAATAGGTCATTTTAGTTCTAACCAATGGTAATTTACATCCGCCATGACTCAAGCATGATGCAGAAATTCATTTATTTAGCATATTTTGCAAATTGTCGAATTTCACTATTCACTAAAAATTAAAGTTTTCCAGAAAAATTTAAAAACTTTCCCATAGACATTTTTAAATGTTTATAATTCAAAAATAAACTCCATTTTATGAAAATAATTTTCTATATATGATTAATTTAATTTTTAATGAAAAGAATAATTTACTTGAAAAATACAAATTTAAAAATTAAAAATGATTTTCTAACACTTCAAAAAAATAATTAAGGTCTAATAAAATTATCATATAATCATAATAAATTAAAATTATTGTTTATGAATAAATTTTATGATTTTTTTAAATTATTAAATTAATCATTAAATATTCATGACTTACAAAGTTACCAACACTATAATATAATTATATCATATTTTCACTTATAGGATGTATAAATTTTATTTGTACTATATTTGGTAAGGGTCCTATTAAATTGGACAATTTACTATTCATAAGGGTCACATTACTATTCGTAAGGGTAACATTACTATTCATAAGGAAATGTTACTATTCACCAAAAAATTAAGCTTGTCATATCGAACTCCAAACATCTTATTGATCGTAACCGTGTTTGTGTAATTTTTGAAATACAAATAACATAAGTTAAAAAATTATGTTTAAAGCTCACATAGAATTTTTTAGTTCATTTAAGAATTATGTGGCATTGTGTTTCCCAATTTTATTTTATGTGATTATAATATATGCTATTACTATAAGAAGGGAGAAATTGCATTGATAAAAGTTTGGGTCATTACATGTAGAAAGGAAACTAGGATGTGTTGAGCCTTGGTAATGAGAACATGCATGGGAGTAGCTAACCCATGTACAGAGGAAAACCCAAGATCCTAGGGTGGGTATTCTATTATTGATGTTCTTATGTTACAGTTGGATGTTATTTCACCTTGGGTGGATCACTTGTTGTGTGATGTTATTGTTCTTTGATATTTTAGTAATGGTACATTATGGAATAATATTTTTTCATGCAGGAATAATTTTAGACACTTTGGGATTTATGTGACATGAATTATATTAGGAAAGCACAAGAAAATAATATTGTAGTCTGTTCCCTTGAAATAGGAAAATTGGGTAATGGGAAATAAAATTATTTTCTATTACTTTTGTAGTTTTAAAGAAATAGTTACTAATAGATATGTTGAAATTTTAATAGGAATTAAAATATGTTAAAATTAAATGTTTAAAATTGTGTTGAAAAGAAAGATTTTAATTTGGAATTTTGGTTTACTCTAGGTTAGCCTTTTCCTAGGATAGGGATGGTTGAGGGTGGTAATAATGTTGCGGTTATTAATGTAGAGATAGTGTATGAAGTTTATCTTTTTATGGATATTTGTTACCCCTCTTCTGCATAATTGTGAAATTGTATGTTATGTGCCCTAAAATGTGTGTTTGTCATTATAGAGGGTATCCACCGTGAAGACATTTACCAGTTGGGAAACATGAGGAAGTTGTTGAGAATGTGCCTTTTGTAGTGGAACCATAACCTTCGCTGGTTCTATGTGATAGGGTAGAAGTGAAGTTCCATGATAATTTCACCCACTTTATATAGTTTAAGGAAAGAGACCCGGGGACAAATGCATCGAGTATGTTTGATTTTACTTGAGAGTTCGAGCTGCAGCATCCTATGACATTCACCAAAGAGGGTGGACCTAAGGTATCTGAATTTTTGTATTGAATGTATCTAGATGATTATGGATTAATTGGATATTCCTTTGGATAAGAAGGTCAAATTAATATCTTTTATGATATAGTACTAGAAAAGTGTTGTTGGGATATTCAAACTCGAGGAGAGTAGTTGGAGGGTATAGTATGGAAGGAATTTTAAGAGAAGTTCCTAGAATAATTTTAGCCCAAGACCTTGAGGTAGGAGAGATTTATAATGTTTATGAATTTTACCCATTAGACTATATCAGTGATGGATTATACTTGCTGCTTCACTAACTTGTATTGATTTGTTCTGATGTTGAAAGTAGATGAATAAACCAAAGAAAAACATTTTCTTCATGGAATTATATGTGAGATAAAGTCCCAAGTGAATATATTTCATTTGATGAAGTTTGATGAGGTAGTGAATTAGGATCTCATTTACCAAGGGAACCTGAAGGAGGCCTCTATCGGTTGATATATGGTTTTAGTTAGGCAATCTGGTGGTATTTTCTCATATTGTAGGAAGTGTCATTTTGAGAAATTTCACCAGGGAGGCGGTGGATAGAGTATCTTGGGGAGAGAATTGTCCTATTAGGGAAGTGATTGAGTATTTTTCTATTATTGTGGAAATCCTAGTCACATGTGTGGTAAGTGTATTAGACCATCAGTGGAGTTTGAAGTTTGTAATAGGATGGGACAATTATAGAGGTTTTGCAAGAACCATCAAAAAATGGTTAGTGATGGAGGACCTAGGCTGATAATGAACACCAATATAATATATTCTACCACATATTACTCTAGAATTTTGATTTCCACCAGCCATACCAGTTAGGGTAGCATATATAGTACTTCTAGATAAGAGCATCCATATCATTAGGGAAGGGAAACACTTGTGACTCAGACATGGGGATAGTGTAGAGGGATATGTTAGCTCCATATAGTTCAACCTACTCTGGATGGTAGCAAATATAAACCATCAATAGTCTGAGGTATTATTCTTGAAGCTTATACACTTTTTAGTTCTTTATTTGACACAAGTTCTTTACATTATTTTATATCTTCAATGTTTGAAAATGGTTTGGTTCTCAAAGTGGAAATCTTATGTGGAGTTATGTCGATCAACACACCATTAGGGGTGTGATCAAAGGGTATCCGTCAATGTAAGAAATGTTCCCTCAAGGTTTGTGGGTACCATCTCCTTTGGGACTTGTTTTTGCTTGAAATTTCAGGTTTTGAACTGATATTGGGAATGGATTAGTTGGTTTTGTACCAAGATCACATTGATTATTTCCATAGAAGAGTGACTTTCACATCTTGTGTGGGTGAAACTTATATTCATCTCAGAGAGTAGGATATCCTAGTAGGACATAGAGGTCTAGTCCATTAGAATATGTGTTAGATCACCACCTAGGTTGTGAGTCTAATGCATGATGATGAGAGAGTGGATCATGGTGTATTCCCTCCTACACTGGATCATTTTTAGGACATGTTTACCAAGGAGTTCTCATGGATGACACCTGACAGAGAGGTTGAGTTCACAGTTGAGATGATTCGAGGAGATTATCTAGTTTCTATTATACCATATATAATGGAACTAGAAAAACTTGAGGATCTTAAGACTCATTTTGAGGAGTTAGAGGATAAAGTATTCATTCATTCGAGTACATCACCATGGGCCCCTCTAGTTTTGTTTTCCAAGAAAGATGATAGAACATTGAGTTTGTTTGTTGATTATCAAAAATTAATTCAGATGATGACTAAGAACTGATATCCTCTTCCATGCATTGATAATATTTTTGACCATCTAAGGGTTGATTATGTATTTTTCAAAATTTATTTGCGATCAGGGTATCATCAGCTGAGGGTGAGGCCTTCTAATATACCATGAACTAACTTCAAAAGTAGTTATGGTTTATATGAGTTCATCATGATGTTGTTTTTATTGTTGAACTCTCCTGATATGTTTTTGGATTTGATGAACTGAATCTTCCGCTTGTACTAGGATTTGTTTGTGGTTGTATTTATGGATAAAAACTTAGTGTACTTCC
Source organism: Viscum album (assembly GCA_963277665.1). Classification (NCBI taxonomy): domain Eukaryota; kingdom Viridiplantae; phylum Streptophyta; class Magnoliopsida; order Santalales; family Viscaceae; genus Viscum; species Viscum album. The sequence goes on along the minus strand of OY728142.1, from coordinate 30,495,597 downwards.
AAACTCATGATGATCATTCCAAACATGTTGACATCATACTAAGTTCACTAAGAGAGCATCAAATATTTTCCAAGATATTTAAGTGTAATTTGTGGATAAAAAATATATATTTTTGGGCCACATAATCTCATAGGAAGGTGTTTTTGTGGACCTCAATAAATTCTAAGCAGTTTTTTCTTGGGAACAACCTAATAATGTTTTTAATATTTAGAGATTTTTAGGAATTGCAGTTGAATTATGAAATTCCATAAAATATTTTTCTCTATAGGTAGTGCTAATCTCGTGCCTTACCAAGAAGGGTATAAATTTTGAGTGGTCTGAGGTATGTTATAATTCTTCTGAGAAGCTAAAGAGGCATTTGACCACTACAACAATTTTGATCTTACCCAAGCCAAGTGAGGAGTATACTCTTTATTATGATGCATCAAGGATCAGAATCAGAGAAGTGTGGATATATGGAGATCGATCCATGTTGTATAGATCATGGAAATTCAAGACACATGAATGGAGCTATCCTATGCATTATATCAAATTGGATACAATTATTTATGCCTTAAAATTTTGGTGGAATTATCTTCTGGGTGAGAGGTTTATTATTTATATTGATAATAAGATCCTCAAATATATCTTTTATTAGTAGGATCTAAATCTTTAACTATGAATATGGGTTGATTATATGAAATATTTCAACTTTTACCTAGAATATATGTCACAAAAAGGGAATAATATTTATAATTCTTTGAGATGAAGGACATAGACTCAAGTAGTTCAAGAGTCAAGTTTTTAGCGGAATATGATGACCTTGTTTTCAGAGATACTTATAGATGCTTAGGAGGAGTGGGAACAGATGAATTTCATGTATTTATCTATTTATCCATGTTTTTTAATCCATATCAAGGGGAGATAGTTTAAGTATATGAAGTTCATGACATCAAGGGGAAAATTTGATAGTGGATGGATACCCTCTGATTAGACCATCGATGGAGACAAGATTATCCATGTTCATGGTCATGTTATTGTGTGTACTTGTATACATGAGGTGATGAGGCATGAGTTTCATTCTTCAAAGTGGGTGATACACCCTGGTTTTACTAAAATTCACCATGAACATCATATATAGTATTGGTGGCTGGGAATGAAGGAAGAGATTGTTGGTTTTTTGATTTTATGCTGCACCTGTCAATAGGTGAAAGCTAAGTACCGGAAGCCTATTTGTATTTTGTAGCCATTTCCCATTCTAGAATGGAAATGGGATAATGTTACAATGGATTTTGTGGCAGTATTACTAAGAAAACCTTAAAATTATGTCATGATATGTATGATTATGGACCATTTGATAATGGTTTCCCATTTCTTTCTACTTAGGAAGACTTTTACCATCGATTAATTGAGTGACTTATATGTTAGGGAGATAGTGAAGTTGCATGAGGTGAATCATTGTATAGTTTCATATCATGATCCACTTTTCACCTCATGCTTCTAGAAATAATTGTAGAATGAAATTTTTACTATGGTGTTTTTTAGTATATACTTCCAACCACAGATAGACTAGAAATCAGAACATTATATCAAGGTGTTAGAGGACATGTTGATAACATACATCCTAGTTTTTGGTGGAACTTGGGAGAAGGACCCAAAACTCATTAAGTTCACCTGTAAAAATAATTTTCAGGTGTCTATTCATATGGAACCATATGTGGCACTCTATGTTAGGTCATTTCCATCATAATTATTCTAGATAGAAGTAGGATAATCAGAGTTCTTAGGGTCAAGTTGCATATTGGAGACATTAGAGTAGGTTTAGTTAGTCTGAAAGCATATGAATATTTACCAGAGTATACATAAGTCATATGTTGATTTATTTTGTCAACCTTTAGAGTTTATATTAGGAGAAAATGTGTATCATATGTTTCTAGGATTGGTGCAACATCAAATTTGTAGATTGGGAAAGTTGGAACCCAGGTATGTTAGACCATTCAAGGTTATAGAGAGGATCAGTCTGGTAGTGTATCAATTATCTCTTCTATAGTGGTAGAGAGATATGCATGTTTTTTTTCATGTCTCACAAATTATTGAGTATTATCTTGAACCTTATCATGTGATCGATGTTAATGATGTTGATCTTTAGGCTAATTCATCCTTTGAGGATCATCCGATTCATATTGTGGATCATAGTTAGAAAATTATTTAGGGTAAAACCATGCATATGGTCTGAGTGCTATGGGAGTATGGATATGTCTAGGAGGAAACATGGAAGAGGAAAACAGATATGTGATCCTAGTGGCCTATCCTTTCTACCTTGGAAGCTTATAGATTGTGGGGACTGTAGCTTGAGGTCGATCTATTATAAGGTGGGGAGGGTTTAAGATCCCGACCATTTGATGAGGTATGTTTAATTTTAATTTTTGTTTAAATCATTTTTTAAAATGGTTAGTGAAATATTTCTTGAGAGTTGGGATAGTCTCAAGAGCATCCAGAGGGTTTGGGTTTTTAAAAACATGGAAAACATGACTTATAACACGTGGAACACAGTTATCTCATGGTAAGTGAAAAATACGAACCATAAAAATTTAAGAGTTGGGTGTCTTAAATAGTGGGGTTCGCACACCTCCACGCGGTTTACTATACCATGAAGGTAGACTAGAAAACCATGTTACCCATGCTTTCCATGGATAGAGGATACTGTATAGTTTTCAATCCATGCATCCAAACCATACACCTCATTAAAAGTGGGAAATTTACTATTTCCCTTCCTTTATATTATTTCCCTTGATTTTCACCCCATTTAATCTCCTGTAGCAAGGGATGTGAACCATCCCCTCCCAACTCCTTCATGTGGAGTTCTCCTTCCATCCTAGGGTGTTTGAGGTGTTGTTTATCTTGATTTGAAGCTATGTGTAAGTATCTAACTTAGTTTCCTTCTTTTTTATAGAAGAACTATTGTTCGTTTTTTTCTCTTCATCAAAATCGCATGAGCCCCTTTTCCTGAAAGTCCATCAATTTGGTGATTGGAGTTGTTTTAGCATGAATCAAGGGATGAGTTTGGATGGGTGGTTGTCTACAAGAATAAGGTAGGTGTTCAAAAATATTTCTCCCAAAGTCATGATGTTATTCATATATATGCAGTTATGAACTATTCTTCCATGCTATGAATTTGTGTATTTGACTAAGAAAAGTTAATTATGACTTAAATTGACACGTGAGATCCTTCATGAACCCTATCAAGTACATTGATGATTTCAATACTGGGTCTATGGATACCCATTGAGTGTTTCAATCCCTTGATATTGGTGAAATGAGATTTTAAATGATGAAAAAAGGGATTAGGATGTTAAATAGTTTTTACTTGTGTTTAGTGTGTTAGCATAGTATAAGGGACTATTTGGATTAATATGGAAAAGTTAAATGGGTCATGATATGGTTAAGGGTAGAAGTAGTAATTGGTTAAAGGGGCATGTTCATGTGGTTAAATGGCTTTAAAGAGTGTCTAATGGTTGTGGTAATAAATAAGTGGTGAAATATACTAGTCATGGAATTAAGTTAAAGGTTTTGAATGTATTGAACCATGGAAATATTGATAAATGAAAAGGTATAGTACTATCATTAAATATATTAAAGAGGTAATGTGTTAAACCTTGGGAACTAGTTGTTAATGAAATGATTGAAGGTGTTGGACATGGAGTTCAACATTTGTGATTGGGGTGGTTGGACATGGTGCTCCGTGGTCCTTAGTTTAGGATGTTGGAAATGGAGTTCCACATCATTGATTGGGAGTTTTGGACATGGAATTCCATATCCTAGTTCAGATTATTGGACATATTCTCCTATTTTAAAATATGTAAACCCTTTGATATATGGTTCAAATGACTAACATGGGCCGAAGTAGGTTTGATTGGCTTGGGTGTCACTTGGAACCTCAGGGCTAAGGAGTTTAATTGATAATTAATTACTTTTAAAACCTTTTTATGTTTAATTCCTTGTTTATTATTTATCGATTCTCCTATATAAACTATTATTAATATTGAAATTTATTTAGATGTCGTTGGTGGTGACTTATTGAGTTGTACTCACACCCTGCTCAAGACGCCATTGTTACTCAAGAAAATTTCATGGTTTCTAGGAAGGATAAGGGAAAAGTACCTCTTATAGATGACTGAGTCGTGATTTTGGGTACAAGCATGGATGTGGGGACCATACATGATATCAAGACCCAATTTGGGTATTTTCATCATTTATTTATTTTTGAGTCTTCCTTTGATGCATGAAACTAGTATGATATGAAATATTTGTTGTATTGGTTTGAGGGTACTTATCAAGTTTTGGAATATTGTTATGTGATGCATGGTTATTATTGGTTATTAATCATTATTACTTTGGTTATTGTTTATTTTGATATATTCTATTTTATTACTTTGGTAAATATGGTATAGTCTCCCCACATACTTCATTATACCCTCATTGTTAGTCAAAATCCTATGGTATACGAGATTCATTCATGATGTTATGTGGAGAACTAGCTTGGGGAACTAGTTTAGTATCTCCCAGGATGAGATATTACAACTATAGTTCCTCACAACATATATATATTTACCATGGAATTGGAAGTTCTATTAAAGTCACTTCAAATACTATTTCCTTCTGTGCCATGGAAAATATTTTTCATGGTAAACCCATTTTTTCGTCTTCTCCATGTATGTATGTCATGGCATGAAGCCATGAAACAAACCATGAAATATTTAATCACTTTAAAATAAATTAAATGATAATATTCATAACCTCAAAAAATGAAAAATAACTTCATTCCATGAACAACTCTTCCCAACTTCTAGTATCATGGATTCCCTTCATGATACTTATTACTTAACATAATAGGTTCAACATCATCTGATTAAAATTCAAAGTTCCCCTTAATATCCATAAATAATTTGTTTATAATTCTTTTACTATTTTCAAAAACATAAAATATAGCTCTGTAAAAATATCTTATTCACCAGATAAAATTATTAAATATCATTTATAAAAATGTACACATCTTAATAATATATTATATATCAAATAAAAATATTTTCCTTACTTATAAAAATCTTACACATTCTAAAATATATTACACATCACATAATATTCATAAAATATAATATATCAACACTATATCTGTGGAATTTTGTACTATTATGATCATAGTAATATCTTACATATGATCTTAAAATATCTTATATATCAAAAAAATATACTTTATATTCTAAGAAGGCTTCTTCCTTTGTTACATTTTAAATTCTTATAGATAAAAATCTCATGCATTGAGTAAGGTTTATTCCATTGTGTAATTTTCAGTTATTCTATAAAAAATCTTATGAATATCATTAATAAAAAATTTATGCATTCCAAAAATCACCAAAATTTTATACCTAGTTCTACTTAACTTCCCAAACATCCAAAATACTTAAAAAAATAAAAAAATATTTCAAACTCCTTTAAAATTCTCAAAAAATTTTATATCACATTAAAAAAAATTATTTTGTGTTAGTTTGAATATTATTTTTTTATTGAAAACAAAATCCAACAAAAAAACATATCCACTTCTTCATTTCTAATAATATTTTTCTCTATAAAAATACCACATGTTATAAGATACTTTATCAACTCTATATCACAAAAAACTCTCCTTAGGTCTCAACAATTTCCCCAAGGTCACGTTCTTCTTCATGAGCTAAACAAACTCCCCAAAACATCTCTTGGTCTAAACTATCTCTCCCTTTGGGTTTTTTTATCAACCAAGGAATATAAATTGATTTTAAAATCTTCATGCTTGGTAATTAATCATCATTCAATAATTCTAATCCTATGTGAGTGAAATTAGTGCAATAAATAATATTATTGAACAATGAAATTATTCTTCCCATAAACAATAAATAGTATCCATTCATTCACAGTTCTTGATACCTCTTGATTCCAAATGAGAATAACTCTTCATCTACTTAATAAATTGTTTATTTGAACCTATATATTAAAAATTTATACATACATTCTCACAAAAACTATTAGAATAGATTACAACTGATATAAAATCACACATCTCATGATGAATTCATAGCTTACCCCTTTTAATACCTCTATTAAAATACATGATCCACATAAATTAGAGATTAGTTTAGACACATATCTTTGATTCTCCTGTAATATTAATGTTATAACCATTTTTAAATACATAAATGGATAAATAGAAAGAGATATTTGTGTTTTCTTTCTTCCCATTTGAAAAAAAATATCTAATGAACAGATGATAGAGGGGACTAATACATTATACCTTAGCCTTTGATGAATGAAGGATAAGAGTTCTTCTTCAACCTCTAGGGCTTGGTATTCAACTCCTTATTTGAATGATAACCACTTTCTTCAGACAAGTTCTTCTTCAACTCCTATTTCTAATTGGGTGAATTATTTTTCTTCTTTACTTTATCAATTTGATTATACATAGATTGTTTCGTATTTATATTAATCTTCACTTCATCATTTTCAAAATTTGACTATATTAACCCAAAATTTAGGCACCTTCATCATCTTTATTTTTCTAATATTTTCTTCTTGAGATCACAAATTTAACATTTTTCTTGAGTAAACTTGTTTTTCTACCCATTTTGGAGTAAAAAAATATCCACCAGATTCATAATATCTTTCTTGTTATTTTTACAAGATATCTTATTCTTGACTATTTTAGAAACCTAAAACAAATTACCTATTGTTATATATCTAATCATCAAAAAAATATCCATATTTTAACTTCTTCAAAACACATTTATTCTTCTAAAATACCTATTTATGATCTTCATCAAGGAGTTAAAACACTTATTATATTGAGTTTCAACCTGTAAATAAATAATGTGTTCTTCAATTATAGATTATCTTCTCCAATGATTGTCGAACCAATTTATATAATTTTTAGTGACCCCTAATTATCAAAGGTCATAAATGGTTTCATTCACTTCTTATTATCCTTTAATAGCTTCAAATATTATGTAATATGAGTTGGGAATTCTCTATTCAAAATCCAAGGATGTTACTTTTGAGATATTCCCTATGAAACTTCAATAATCAAAGAATTATCCTTTACTTTCACTTTCTTCTTATGAGGATTTTGAGTATTGAAATTCATACTCAATTTGGCAGGTAAAATGGTGAGAAATTATTTATAAATGTGACATGAATAGTCACATCCTACCCAAACATCATTCAAATATCGAAACTTAATCTCAACTTTCAGTCCATAATTTTATGGAATATATGAACCTATCTTATTTGAGTAGGTTGAATACCCCTCAAATGATGTATAAAATAACCTATAGACTTTTTTTAATATTAATAATTAAACCAATAACTTTTTTTCATGTTCCTAAAGACTGAAAAGTTCCAACAATAACCATAAAACTCATACTTTCCTCTGAATAAAACTTGCTATCCAGATGTTGACACCTTCTATTATTTCACTTGTTGATCATCAAACTTGGACCCTTTTACTAAAGTAAAATTATGGTATACTATAAATACTTTCCTATTTTATCTACACTTCTTTATAGCCCTTTTAAAATTACAATTTTTAGTAGTTTTTAATTTCAAATAAGTGTTCATAGAATTTTAATATTTCTATGAATCATCTTGTTTTTTTTGATAAATCTGTTTTCCTCATTTATGAATTTTAATATGAGTTTTCACAAAAACTTTTAAGATATTTTTCACACTTTGAATACAATATATGTTTTCCTCCTTTAATATCATAATTTGGTGATGCTGGGTTTTGTGAAAGTTCTTTATGATTTCACAAGACTGAGTATGCTAGATAGAGTTCAGTGGACCTGGATGATTGGACCAAGATCATTAGATAAACCAGACAAATGTTTTTCAGTCGATTTTTTTTTCAGAGAAGACGGGTTGAAAAGTCACCAAATAGACTTCCATCAGATAAAGTCATTGGAAAGAAATTTCAGGATAGTGTTTCCAATGGAGAGGCTTCAATTTCATTGAATAGTGATGGTCATATGCATATTATCAGATGAAGCTCTCAAATATGGTGTTCACTAGGACATGCGACTCATGTATTTGTTGACTTATTGGTTTTTAGCTACTGGAAATTTCAATAGATAGTTTAATAGTGTTTTATTGGTTTCTTAGGTCAATGGGTGGTTGAATATGAATCATGAATGTTGGTGAAACTGGTTTACTGGACATAGACCTCTATTAATAGGAGTGGTAGACTAGCTCATACGTGTGTAATTATTATGTATGAACAGTGGATATTTCTATCTATTTTTTTGTGACTTTTTAATGAGAATAGATAGTGATTGAGTCCTTTTTATTTTCTTATATCTCTTTAATGAAATATGTCTGAAGTGTTCTTCCATTTATCTAAGAAATTTTTTATGAACCATTTAAATCTTATTTTTCCATTTACTTTAGAATTTTTTGTGAAGTATGATCATGGAATTTTGCATGGTAATTAGGTGAGATATCATCCTAGCTCCAATTCACAAGATTATAGGAGGTGGTTATCAGACAAACATCAGTATGGTATCATTTTGAGGCTTGATTTCTATATGGGTTGAGGTGATGAAATAAACATATTTACAGTGTATATGGTGCCTACTAGGTATGTCCATTATATTAAATAGAAAATGTGTTTCCAGGTTTCCTCTACCATCAATTGGTATCAGAGGGTTGGTTATATTTATTCACAACATTCAGGTTACTTCTCCCCTTTTTTTAAAGTTTTTTTATTTCAGTTGTCTTTATAGTTATACTATGTTTAGGTTTCATTTATTTCCTAGGGATGAGGTGAAGTGAAATTCTCCATAATTAACCAATCCTTAGATACAGATGTCCGATGAGGCTTTTAAAATCAGTCATCGTAGAGTTATTATGCTGTAGAGGAAAACACACCATATGCATTTTATATGATTTTACAATTTTGGGTCCCAGGCCATGTGCAAACGGGAAGGTCTAGATTATAGTAAAGTTTATTTATGATCTGTAGTTTACCCTCATATCCATGATAAGGGAGGTGTCTAGCCTTCAACAGTTGATGGGTCACCCACATATTTTGGTTTAAGTAAGGTATGCACTTCTCCTCTGGACCATATGAGATTTCATAGTTAGAAGTGGCAGTTGGAAAAAACATGTTCAGAAGTTTTTTTTGGGAAACTATTTCCACATATCCATGAAAACCACTACTTAATCAGAGGCATATCTCTCCACCTGGTCAGACCATAAAGGTTGCTTCTCTAGGTTACCTATTGACTAAGGTGAGGTGTTTCCGGTGATAAATGGGGCACTATATACTCTAACCTTGATGTTTGTAGAACCTATAAATAAAAATGTGTATTGATAAGGGGAAGATTTTCTTATCTCATAGATATATCACCATGGGGACTTTATCCATGGTGGATATCAAGGGCAGGGTCCCTATAATCCATCTATGTACTACCATGAGGAGGACTATCATAGTAGTTATCACCTTCTACATTGAACAATGTGTTTTCATAACCTTGATGTGTTACAAATACACATTGTATAATCTAAAGGAATTTGGCATTGAGTTAATTTTTAATATAAACCTAATTCTATGTCATGTCTAGAATAATTTTTCCTTCGTTTTGGGGTTGAGCAAGAATATGGGATTATTGCACATCGGTGGTGAGAGTATGCTGATAATCATTTGTTTCTATGGGAGTAAGATCTTTCTTCCTAAAAGTTGCTAGAATATGTTGGTGAGATTCCATATTATCATCAGGAATATGAACCTACATTTTTATGGTAGTTGGGGTATACATGTTAACCATGGTTGAAGATGATATATGATCCCAATTTTAATATGCATCTCCTTCCAAAATATTCTGACTAAACTTTCAAATGGGAGAAGGAATATGGGCCACCTCTTATATAGCTTATGAAGGACATTAGTGTATTCATTATTTTATGGGAGAAGGGATACATGCCTAGATATTTTGAGCAACTGAAATATGTTGAGTAGATTTATTCTCTAGGATATGGTCCTTTCCTAAGGTGATATCCAAATTGTGTCAAGGAACCTCAATCATAATGGGGACATGGCCCCACTTCTATGCCTTTAGAACATGTCACTATCTTTTTATGACATAAATATGAACCTATCTTGAGGTGATTACTAATATGGTTTTAAAACCCCCAGTCAGAATGGGGATATAAACCTGATCCTATGCCTCAATCTATACCAAAATATGCCGATAATCATCTTGGTTGAGTGAAAGAGTATAATCTTTCTTGGAAGTAGTTGTCTGTTAAGATGTGACATGTTGATATGTTTTTATGGATGATGGGATAGAAATATGAATCTATCCCTTTATCATTATTGGAATATGTCCACAAAGTTCCTTCATTGTTGCCAAAATGTAGTTGAATTTCAAAAGGGTGTATGCAGGTATATAGACTTGCACATTCTTGGTCACTAAGACATATCATCATACAACTTATATTGAACTAGAGATATATTCCAACTTGTATGATCCTTGTTCCACTAAAGTATGATGATGGGATTCATTTATGGGGGCCGAGATATGTGCCCCCCCTATGATTTCTTTCAGAATATGTGGGAAGACTTGGTCCAAGTGTGTAGGGGCATGGGTATGATTTTCAGCTACCACTGGAATATATATAAGGGATTTATTAATTGAATATGGGATATACTACCACTACTATATTCCAAAGATTTCTACACCAGTGAAATCTCCTTGGAACTCAAATATAAGCATCTGGGGTAGGGACCTTTTAGGTAGTTCCCTCAGCAGGAGACTGAGGGACATTGTCAGGATGATGCTGATGGTGATGGTTGAGAGGATCCCTCCTAGGTGGCTCCAAAACCGAGATAGATCCTTGGTTTATACCATGATTCACATTACTAAGGCAGGGTAGGTTATCATTAACAAACTCTAGATATTGGATCTTAAATTATTTAAAAATGGTGATAGGCACCAATAGTTTTGTTGTAGTCTTCCTTAAGTGGTCTAGGATTGTGCGTTTTAGTGCCTGGAGACCTCTGCATGAAACCTCGAGGATCTGGATTATACCATGCTGGTGGTACTCCCTGACCACATCATTTTCCATATTATTTTTAAGGTATTAAATGATTGGAACTTTTCCATATTTGGTGGTTTACATTACAGAAGTTGAGGTTCCACAATATTTTCTTGAGGACGTCATGAATTTAGGTCAAAGTGAATCTTGTGAGAATATAATCTATAATCAAAAGGAAAAAAAATAAACAAGGTTTCCAATGAGTACAACATTTCAGGTAAGAAACATGTTTAATAAGATATGTATGAGAAACACATATGTTTATTCTCATTTTAGTCCTGGTCATTTTGTTTACATATAGTGTTCATAACATAATGGCCTAAAATATTGCAACCCACTTTCTTTTTTATCAAAAGATTCATGTCAGGTTTACCATTTTTTTGTTGAGGAAAAAGATCTATGTTTGACCTATGACAAAACATATTCCTTTAATATTGAAATTTATGGGGTATGATACTTTATTTTCGGGGATTCAATATATTTTCACAATATTGTTTTGTTAGGTTAACCAATTTCATTTCAAAAACACCCAAATTCTATCATATCCATAACGGGCTGCATGCCTTCATTCCAAAGGTAGATGGTCATTGAAGTTTCTTACCAATGATAATTAAGTACTCACATTGGTTGAGGGGATATAATTTTGGCCTCATCACACCCTTTTTGGGGGAATTATTTCCGACTCTAAGAATCTTATGGATTTAAGATATGTTTGTGAGTCTTTCCCAACCACCGATATGGGACTATTTACCCTAATAAAACAACCAGGTGTTGAATTCTTGTACATGTAAGGGGGTAACCTATCGATAACATGATCTATATGTATCATAGGCTCTCCATCTCACTACTCATTACTATTTAATAATGATGTGTTACTTATATTTTAAAGTTTTATGACTTGGCACTATGTAGTTTACTTCCATCCAGAGAGGCAACTCATTTCTCAAAACTGGGATTGAACCACCAAGAGGTGTCTTATGTATCTAGTGAAATAAAAAAATAAAATCCCATACATTTCATTTCAGGTGTCTGTGTCATAAAAGGTGTGGCGACAAGGGTCTATAGGAGGGCCTATGCGTAGAGGGATTCCCTAAACTTATTCATTGGGAATATAGCCTTTCAATGTTAGAAAATATGTAATCAAGCTTACATTAAAAAAGAAGACCATATTGGGACATTCAAATAATTTTAGTGACACTATAATTACTGATCTCTAACCCACATGAGTCATGATTATTGTGAGAAACAAGAGATAGAGGATAATTGGTGACATTTTAATGATAGCGCTGGATCGAACCATGCAAGGTATAGACACTAAGGGTTACCTGATATCTGAATGGGGATTACATATTAAGGTTTATATGGTATTATATGATAAAAATACTTTATAAGGATATATATACAGAAGTCAAAACATGCTACTAATGTTGGATATGGATATCATACCTTATAAAGGAATCTTACATATTCTGTCTGTAAGAGGAATCAGATTCCTCATAGTTCTCAAGGTCCTTTCCCCACTGATGGGTAGGGATGGATGATTACACCAAAAGTGATTATTTACATGGGATTTAAGAGAACTAGGGACTTACACCAAGGTGGATGCACACATTTGGAGGCACTTGTATCATGTTGTTGAGATGATCACTGCAAATCTCTAAGTCCATGTGAGTCATGCTCCATGTGAGAAACAAGGGAAAATAGGTGACTAAATATGTCTCGTGAATACACAAATGAATTCATATAGGGATTACATGATAGGGATTACTTAAGGGTTATATGGGAGTATAACACTTGTTCATTATCAAAATTTCCAACATAAACAAAATTCTTGGACAAAGGCTCTTAGACAGTGGTTCTCATGGATCGAGGGAACATGTCCACATATGCCTCCCTGAAAAGGTAGTCATGTTTGAGGGTGTCTTGTAGACACATATGAGGATGTATTCCTAACATTTCCATGGGTGTATGCATAAAACTTTCAAGGGTCCTCACATGAACCAGATAACATGTATAGAGTTCTTAACATGAACAATGATAAAATGGCCAAGGGTCTTCTCCTAAACCAACAGACATTTCTAGAGGTCCATGCATGAATAAAGAAAACATGTCCAAGGGTCCTCACATGAACCAACTGACATGTCTAGGAGTCTTCACATGAACCAGATGAAATATCCACGTGTATTCACACAATCAAATAACTGATCATGCAAAGCTCATGAACCCTTCTCATGAAGAACTATGTATCTTCCCTTGCATGGATCCACCTTCATTTTTGAACTCCCCTACATAAAAACCACTTTATATTTTAGGTTTTTTCCTACTAAGGCATCATGTGATCAAATCGGTGGGCTAAAGGTCCTTCATGTGATCCGACCATCATACTGAAGGCCCTTCACATGATTAAGGTACTGATCACATGAATCATACAAACCCACCAAATAATTATTTAAGTCCTGTTACATAGCTTATCAGTTGGATGTCTCGCATGATAGCATATTCCTCTATGTATTCCTTCACGTGTCGCTTCCTCATCTCCCCCCTCTATCCTTTTCTCCTTTTCAATAGGGGTGATTGATTGGCATCCCCTACCCATATATATTCCACTTTACACGATTATCAAGTCTCATATTTAGGCATGATTTGGTGGATGGATTATCCACATATGCTGGTAATTTGTCATGTGCTTTGTGTGATCTAGTTGGCATGTCATCAATGACGTCACCCTTTTTCACATGATAAATAGTAACCGTATTATTGACCTATCATTACCAACTTCATTGAACCCATGGTGCACCTGGGATTCTTTGAATGATTAAGACGACTCATCTGGGGGCCTTCGAATGATTAAGTGGAAATTTCCTTGGGTATTTGAATGAATGATGAATTTATCATGAGAAGTGCATGATCCCTTCATAGGAAGAACAACATGTATTCCTTCGCATGAATATTATATCATTTACATCCTTCATCAAATGAACAGGTTAGTTTTTTTGAGGATATTTCCTACTAAAACATCACATGATAAAGCTGAAAAACTAATGTTCATTCATGTGATCCAAATTTCATTTCATTAGTCCTGCATGTGGCCTTTAAACTAATCACGTGATGATAATAAAACCACTATGTAATCCCTTAATTACCTTAAATTTCTTGTCATGTGAGTGACTTCTTATGATCATGTGGTCCTCTGATATGAAAATCCCTCCCTTTCCTCTATTTGTGTCCTCGGTGTTTTCCTTCTTGTACTTATTCCTCATCATCCCCCTATATATTTTATCCTTATCAATGTTATGGGGGTGGGGGATTATCAGAATCGACACCAATTATATATACCGTTCTAAAAATCACTTAAGTCTCATAACTAGGTTTGAATGAGTGGAGGGATTATCTACATTATATGGTAATGTTTCATGTTCTTTGCATGATCCAGCCACATATCATTATTGAAATCATCTATTTTTCACATGATAAACAATGAAAACATGATCATCCCATCATTACCATCTCCCTTTAACCCCTAAAACATGTGGCGGTATTTTCATGATCAAGACAACATACTGTAGGGCCTTTACAATATCATAACGACATGTCTGAGAGCCTTTATGAGATCAGGAGTATGTGCTAATAGGGCTTCGCATGACTGAGTCAAGATGTTGAATGGATTTATTTTGATACATAAACTTATCTAGAGAATTGTATAATCCCTTCACATAAATATCAACTTGAAACACTTTGTATAAATATCCTATAATTTTTAGCCTCCATCATGTGAATACCTTGACGATTTTCAATCATTTTTCTAAAAACATGTCACATGATTAGATAGAATTTTCCGATAGCCTTTACATGATCTAGATGACTTGTCTATGGGGATTCATGTGATCAATGAATAGATCATGTGGGGTGTATGAACCCTTCACCTGGAATTCCAAGTGTTATGTGATCATGAGAGTTACTGAAGTTTATGCAATCCATGTGACCTAGGAAATTGATCCCTATGTGACCATAATTATTCCTTCCAATGTGGAAAAAACATATTTGTGATTTTTGATTTTCTAAAAACCCAAATTTATTGATAATTATTTGGAAGGCATCAAAAATCATTTAATAAAAAACCATACATCTCAAATAACATCAATAACCTCCACACTGAAGAGTGTTTCAATATCAAAGGTGATCTTATACATTTTAGTTTACATTTTAATTTATTATTCTCAAATATCATTTCATGTTAAATAAAATGATAAAACTAAGAGTTACATAGAAATAAACCAAGTGAAACATATTACAAAATATCATTAATCACTATGATATATCTTATAATCTAGTTAACTTCACTAAAATATCTTGATTAAAATTTTGACACTAACCTTAAAGGTAATCCTTATTATGATAATAAATATCCCCATAAATATCATCCTTTCAATGAATTACTTTTCATTCATCATGATTATCTATATTCCTCTATACAATTAACTTAATATCATTTTATATTCTAACCCAAAGTGTTATTTAAACTTAAGTGTTCATCTTAAAACCTAATAAAAGTCTCGAATCACCTCAAAATCCCATCACTTAAAACCTCAAAATGGGTATCTATGCCTTTAATCTTAAGATCAACCTTAAACATACAAACCCGTGATGGTATCCATAACTCTTAAATTTACTTCACATGAAAACATTTATGATTCAAAAAATGAATTAAACTTCATCCAATATGACCTATATCACTTTGTTATCAAATCACTAACCAATTTCAAGGATACCACTACTATCCTATTTACATCATTAATGGAAATCATCTCTTTATCCCAACCAAACATTATTAACTGAATATCAGGCACATATTAAGGGTTTTCTTTACCTTAATCACGTATTATCCAAAAATATCACATTACCACTGAATCACTTTTCTTTGTTGTTGGTACTATTCAAAATTTGTTTTCAAATCCTTGATGGAGTAAAAAAATATGAAACCATACTTACATGTTTCATGATTCTTATAATGAAAATAGCATTGATAAAGAACTTATATATCATAATTATCATATCCCAATACATAAAAAATTTAATATGTTAAACTCAAAAATTGGAATAATATTGGTTCTTCATTTGATTAAGAATTAACACTTATATCAGGCCATTGACATGGATAATTCCCATGTTCTATAAACATAATACATTAAACTATAAATGGTACCTTAGGATTAACTTTATATCCCTCCATTGAACTCTTCATTTTTTTCATAGTAATTAATTTCTATATTCCATTATTTCCCACATATAAAACTCCATCTCATTACTTTGAGACATTTCCGTGAGTTTTTCTTCTCACATACATGACATGTGGGAAACTGAATCTTCCTCCATCCATGGTCTTCATGAAACTCAATTTTTCTCTAATTAGGTGTGTCAAGAATTTCACCCAAGTTGATATTGTTAATGATATAATGATTTTGTTGATTTGGAATGATTACAAGGTTTCTCCTTCCTATTCTTGTTTGATTTGGTTTATCAAGAGGAAAATCATTACATTGTCCTTAATGTTAAACATTAACATAATTCCTACTAGTTCTAGCCATTGAGTAAAACCAAAAATCATAGTGTGAGAAACAATATTCATAGTGAAAAATCACATAATCATGAAAAATAATTCATAGGTTTTCAAAATAAAGACACATTATTTTCAATCTATGATACCTTAGGTTTAATATAATCCATTCAAGGTCATTATCAATTCAAATTATTTATAATGGTTCATAAATAAAATGCGAGTTGTCCAAGAATATCACCTGGGAGTGTCAAAATAGGTGAGTAGTAAGGGAACACTCACCATGAACTAGAATTATGGAAAATATATAATTGAATAAATATTTTCAGGGATATTATCCCTATATGCATCTATTCCAAAACTACATTCACTTATAGTATCCATACAGAGATGTTTTGGGAGGAAAATTTAACTCCTTTATTTACCATAACTTAGTACATTCTCATACACAAAGGATTATCCTAATAGTTCTCATTAATGTTTTCTCATACTAGTTTCCAAAGGTAACTAAAACTTCATCTGATACTAACTATAATGACCAATACTTTTCATACATAAATATTTCATTTTATTAGTTGAGTATTCATTTAAAAAATTTACAATATATGCAAGAATAACCTTGATCTAGTATCTTTGTAAGATTGGATACATAAACAAATTAATTATAAAAGATCTACATTGTCTCCCACTTAGTTCTTCATAAATAACACCCTTCTGAGAAATATCATTACCAAAACTGTTCTTCATAACCTAAGGAAAGGAAACATATTAAAGGGTGAGCTCAAATGCTCAGTAAGGTTAAATAAGGAAAATATTAATGATCACATAATAATTACACGATCATAAGGGTATGATAACATGAGCTTCACATTTTCAAATCATACCGTAGATATCATAGATCATAATTTTGAGTCATAAAATAAATCTTGAAAATTCATGAGACATGAATCATAAGGAAATTAGATAACATGATCTATGATATAACAACATTTTCATAATACAAAGATTTTTTGCATACATATAGGACTATAAAATCATTTCTCTAGTAGTCAAGGATCACATCCAAGACTATCATAGTGAATTAGGTTTAATCCGAATTTTGTAGTCAATATTTACTCCCAATAATATCATAGTGGATTGGGGTCATTCCGCATTATGTATCCAAGGTTTACTCCTAATAATATCATTGTGAATTGTGTTCAATCCTCATTCCACAGTCAAGGTTCACTCTAGTGACTATCATAGTGGACAAATTTTCTTACTGAACTGGGTTCACTCCCCATTTCAGAAATGTTTATCTCATGAGATATAAATATTCACCAAAATAATTAGAGGTAAATGTAATTATAAGACCACTCATCATACAATCATTATCCATTCATTTTTTTCAACAATATGATTAATCAATCGTTATATATTTTAACATGTGTTGTAGAAATAGGGTTTATAAACATATCAACATTTCATCAAAGCGTAACCCATGGAAAATAAATGGGTTCCAAAACATTACATTATCATAATCATAAATCAACTACATAAATAATAAGGACAATATTACCAAATCATATCCCTATTAGTGTTTAAGTAACATAAGAGGATGTTACAATAAATGAAAATTCATTCAAATGATCAATTTTAATATTTCATGAGGAACATACTTATTTAAAATATATAAATTTCCCAAATATTAATGTTTTTTTGAAAATAACCTTGTAATATTTTAAAGGAATATTAAAATAATTGAGCACTCATAATGGTGGGAAATTCTGTTACAGTCTTATAAGTTAATGGAAAACATTCCTTTCAAACTTTTGTAAAAAAATTCAAAAAGCCCCTTGTTCAAAAACAATAACAAGATTAATTTTAAATAATTTTTTAAAAATTCAATTCATGGGTAAAAATGAATTTAAAAAATCATATTATAATATTAAAAAAAATCTTTGAAACATTTTTTGAAAACATGGATATGGATGAAAAAATATTTTCGATCGAAGAAAGAAATAAAGTTGGTTTTTCTTAAACACATTATTTTGGCCTCTTGATTTCTTAAAAAAAGGAAAATAAAATTAAAACATGTAATTTTTAGGAAAAAATATATTAAAATAAAAATCATAAATTTATTTATAGGTTGACTATAAGATTTAATTATCAAAACTTAATCATAAACAATCCCGATAAACAATGAGATTATAACATAAAACCCTTAATGAATTGGTTACTTTTGAATCGTAATACCTATGAAAGAATAAAATAAAATTAAACTTTAAAAAACATGGAAATAAATAAATTCATGAAATAACAAGTCAAAGGTAAGTACTTACACCTCTTAAAATAAGGAAGGTTTATAAAATAACATATGTCCTAAAGAAAACAATTTGAGATGATAAACCCTTACCCCATGTTGGAATTTCTTCAGAAATTATATAAATTAACTTATAATAAATTTTAAAATATTATAATTATATAAAATAATAATTTAAATACTTATAGTGTCATATAGTATCCAATTATAACATTTCTACACCCATTTATTAATAATTCTTTATTAAATTCGTTATTTCTGGGTGTTAACTATTTCATTTTTCATGAGAATTTCAGTTCAATAGTTATGATCCTTGTACTTAGATCATATTTCCATAATCTATAGAATTTTAATAATGATATAAATATCTCATATACTCATCATATTTATATTTTTAGTAACCCAAAAAATGTATATATAGTAAAATGAATTACACCGTTCACAGAGATGATAGGTCGTATGTACATAAGAATACTATTTTCACTTTTCGAAGGATGGAACGAAAGAAAGTTTAATAATAATTTGGCTTTATAAAATAATTATTATATCATATATATCATATATATTAATTAAATATATCCTTATTACCAACAATGTAAAGTGGATGAAAAAACAATTCACATCACTCTATGGAGGTGGTTGTCCACACACACACGAATGACATTATCGTTTTTCAAAAGATTACAAGGGAAGAAGGTAGATGTGATATTAAAATTATACAAGAATAATTATATCCTAAATATAATATAGAAACATTAAAACCATCATAATTACCATCCATGAATAGTGGTAATAGAAGATAATTTGTGTTGTTTCATGGAGACGGTAGTCTCCATGTACACACGAGTGATACTTTCACTTTCCATTTGATGGAATATTGGGAGGATAATTGTTTTTTTATGAACATAATAACTTTTCAATATGTTCAAGATACTGAAGTTATTATTTTATGATTAATACCAATAAATTTATATGAATTATAAGTAGAAATTAAGTGAAGTGGGTCAGGTAAGATGTTTACCTCTCTTTCAGCTGGCCTCCTTTAGATCTTTTCTTAAGAACCCTTTGAACGGTATTTAAAGAATACTAAAACCTGTAATTAATGTCTTGAGAAGTTTATATGAGAAATTTTAGGGTTTATTAAAGATATAATCCTAAATTTTTTATAAATAAAAGAGAGAATATTTCCCTTTTTAAGTGAGGGTAAGGGTACTCTTGGAATTTCAGAGAAGATCAAAATACAATAAGGAAATTTTACAGAAAAATTATTTAAAATGGAAATAGATTAAAATATAGGGTTAGTTTTGTTTGAAATAACATTATCTAGAAAAACTTGGATATGTTTTTTTAGTGTTTTAAACCTTATCTTTTAGTTTAACTCCATATTTATCATATTTTAACTTTTACTATAGTAATATATTTTTCACTCTTATAGTGTTATAGTTATACATATTGAATAATAAATGGAAAATGGATGAGATTTTAGACCGTATATTATTCCCCTTGTCCTATTTCAATATTTTTATGATATTAAAATAATTTAATCAAATATTAGTTTCATAAAATATTGTTAATGTCATTTTGACACTATTCATTTAATTTGGATTTAAATACATCAATACTAAGATGGAAATAAAATATACTCCCTTAGAACATTTTTGAAATGTCATATATATCTATAAAATTCATATAAAAAAATAATTCACCCAAATTGTGCTACTTATAATATTTTAAAAATCCTTTATTTATTTTCTATTAATTGAATAAATAATGCATCATTATCGCGTAAGCCTTTCAAGTAATTATTTAATAACTAAAAATTTATCATAAATTACCATAATAAAAAATTAATTCATATTTCAAATGAACATTTAGTGCTGAACATAACCCCTTTTTATCCTTATTGGAAACACTTGAGAGTTTATTGTCAAGAATATGATATTTAGTTTTTATTATTTTCTTAAAGTAATATAATGGTCAAAATCAAATAAATTTGGCTCCAAGTGGACATATATTCAAGACTTATATGGAAATGTCCAAAATATAGTCATCAAATAGGAAAAATACAAGTGTTATGTAGATTTTAAGTCCTTATTATATTTGTTTTAACCTTAATTAACCCATTTTATCTTTACCATGGTAATAAAATTTTTCTATAATTAATATTCATAATGAAAAATATATAAGGAATTTAACACCCCAAGCTTCCACAATACGCTTCTCTTTGAATAATACAATAACTTGCACTGTACGCAATATAGAGTTCTAGCACACCACGACTAATCAAACTAGCCGTTTAAAAAGTAGGTATGAATAGTAATTCCCACTTTTTGAAATTTTATAAATTTTATTTTTAAAAATGGATTTTATTTTTGGATTCAGAATATAAAAATTAGCTTAGGATAAATTTTTGGTATTTTTCTGAAAACTTTCAATTTTTGATGAATAGTGAAAAACACTGCATTATTGTTTAAAACCGACTTTTATTTAAATAATTATTATTTTTATTTAAATTTATTTTAATGTAAAAATAGATACATAATACCTGTATTAGTCTAATTTAATTGATCGGAGTCATTTTATAATAAGATTAGATATATAAAATTTTATTGAATTTTTTAACGTCTTTTACCCACCTTCTAGGCACATTTGAAAATTTTAAAAAAACGTAATTTTACCACTTATGTGAATTGAATTTCAAAAATCCAAGAGACATGGTTGAAATTAGTAATTAAAATGTGGTTCAATAGGATGAAAATAATTTTAGGTAAATAGTAACTTTTGAATTTTATTTACCGTGGTTAAAAGTAAATAGGGTAATTAAAGGTAAAAATGTTATTATAATTTCCCTGACACATATCCTAATTCTATTGGATAAGTTTATTTCAACCAAAATAAACCTTAGGAATAAAATATAATCTTTTTTGATCCACTTGGATTAGATTAGGACATTTATTATATTTTATTTAAAGAAGTGTTAAAAGTGTTAAATTCAAATTTTAATAGCTAAAACATTTTTAATATAGGGTTATACATAAGATAATTTCGACTATAAATATTCCTTAGAGATATAAAAATATTTCCTACATCATTATATTTTATTTATAATTTTTATACATTAAATAATTAAATTTATTTATGACACAATGATGATGTAGTAATTAACTTATTAATAAAAGATTAAAATAATTGATATTATAAATATTAAAATATATTTAAATTGAGACTTTTGATACCATAAAAGAATTTTCTAGGTGAATATGACATGTTAGGGTTGATTTAATGTATTTTTTTTGAAGTAAGAAAGTTTTGTTGACTTTCAAAAAAACCAAATACTAAATAGTGTCAAAATTGACATAAATGAGTTTTTAAAACAAATACTATATTATTAAATGATAAAATATTCCTAAAAATCTAAAGTTCGGACAAAGTACTTATATAATGATATATATATCATTAATTATCCACTTTATTTTCTTTTTTCATTTTATATTAAGTTTATTAACCATGTAATATAAAAATACACGAAGACATTGTAAAAGTTAAACTATTTAACTAAGAGTTAAATCTAAAAGACAAGGTTAATATGGTGACCTAAACTTTCCTAAAACCTATTGGTTGAGAATATTTAGAACCATCCCAACCTTATCCTATAAATAAACCCATTTGGACCCATTATAAACTGAAAATGATTTTATAATAAAACAATATTTCACGCTTTTCCTAAAGTAACTCTCACCTCTTTTATAAAAGGGTACTTCCCCTACTCTTAATTTAACACCTCCCAAGCCTTTTGGATTGGCCAAACCCTGCTCAAATATCATCCCAAATACCCTCAATTAAACCTAGAGGCCTTACTTTGATCATAAATCGAACCTAAGGATCCAATTTTTTCAAATCAAAAGGAAGAACCCAAAGAAGAGGTAATTATTTCATCACCTCTTTCAAAGTTCTTTTCTTCTTCCACTTCCTCTTTCATTGTTGTTTCCATAACAAAATAATAACTCCAGTACCTTATAAATATTGAGATGTTATTATAAACATGGTACAACCATATTCATTATTCTTTCCATCCTATGAATGACAAAGTCACCATACGTGCGTACGTACAACTTACCATCTCCACGTCGTGGTGTGGTTTGTTATTCAACACTTTATTATTTGGATGCATATAATAATGAGTATAATTGATGTAAATAATAAATATAACATGTTAATGATTATTTATATATAATATATCATCCAAATACATACGATTTCACCATCAATAGAATGATATTGTCGCTCGTGCGTACGTACGACTTACCATCTCCACGACGCAATGAGATTTCGTTCCCCATCATAACCATTAAAGAATAATTTTCATTTGATGATTAAAAATATTTTTTAAGAACTTAATATCATTCTGGATATGAATAAAATACATCCTATCTGTAAAAAACATGACTTACGTAACAAAAAATATATAGGAAAATGAATCAGTTAACACCCAAAATAATGATACTACTGAAATATTATTAACAAAGAAATATTATAAGATCATATATGATATCATATTTATGTATGTGGATTATTATATAACATAATAACAAATATCTAACCATTATACAGGGGTTTAATGTACCCTTTACTAAGGGAGAATACAAGGTAAGAGTTAATTTTTCAATCTCTTTATTATCCGAGGTTGTTTATACATGAGTATCTACTGGGACTGGTTTATCATCCACATCTTTGTTTCTGAAAAATGTTTTTCAAAATATTTTTACTATTTACTAGAAAATGGGTTAAATTCATTTATACCCTTTTTTAACTTTTTATGTTTTGAAAGGAATCTTTCTGTCAATTTCCAAATATGGTACTTTATGAAGTTTTCAAAAAATTAAGGAAATAATGTTTTTTTAACTTATACGGTGGGTGCCGCTATTTTCTCCCATTATAACACATTTGATGCTTCCCTTACAAGTTTATAAGAATATTTTCAAAATAATTTTTTTCTTTAATTTTGAATGATTTTAATGTCGAAAGCAATATTTCACTCAAATAGTTTTTGGATTGATTTCATCTATGTCAACATCCTTCATTGGATTTTACATTTGTTTGAAGTTGATTTATTATAATAAAATCTTCCATTTTGTATTGAAGGTTTTGTGATATGTTTTATTGTGGATGTTCTATTTCTACCCCTTTAAAGATTTATGGTTAAAGTATTGAAATTTTGAATGCTAGTTTTAATATGAATATTTATATTATGTTTTTGCATTTTCATATGAGGAATACATTGGACATAGTAAGTGATGGGTGGAGCTCGCTATAGCTCCTCGATGCATCGGTAGGTCTCATGAGACAAACTAGTGTCTTGGTAAAAGTCCTTGACAAAATCTTATTTGTATTCTTGGCCCGAGGCCTTAACTATGTGGTTATGATGTCCGACATTATGCATTACATCTTTATGAAATTTGCTATTGATATTACATGTGATTATTCAAGTAGGAGAATATCCATGTGAATAAGTAAATGGAATTATTTGATTCATCTTTTCTATATTACACTGGATTTTTTGTTCAAAAAGCTTGTGTTTTAGTCTTATACATTGACTTAAATGTTTGTGCTTATTTATGATAGTTTCAGCTATATTCTTATCCTTACCGAGCATCTGAGCTCATCCCTTTCTATGTTTTATTTTTCCTAGGATGCGAGGAAGTATATTATGACTGACCTGTAGGGATAGTCTAAGGAACATTAATGTGTTCAAAGGAGACATAATGTTGTTGGTTTTCATTTCATAATATAATGTAAAATTTATGTATGTATCTAGTTCTTCCAAGGATACTAAACTGATCGGTCTTTTGGGACATAATTTCTTGTATCATGCCAATGTTATGTAATAATGTACCAACTCTGGGTAACTAGGGTTAGGGTGTTATAGTTGGTATCATAGGAAGTTTAGTACAAACCTTAGAAGCTAGATTTAGAAAAAATCTGATTAGAGAACATTACCCTAAGATAGAATTTGAGTATTAGTATAGAAGAACTTCCTAGAATTTTGGTAATGTAGATATTTTGTGAATTTTTCAAGAAATACATACTGTCTGGATACGAGCAGGTAGAGGCGGCTCTGGCACAGATATACCTAGGAGTGAAAACTCTGACAAGGAGTTTCGAGCTTGACCTAGGGTATCCTGGTACATGACAACGAGCCTTGCTGCACTCTTGGTAACGACACTCCTGGGGGATATGGTTAGGATAAATCACATTTTCTTTACAAACCATTATAAAGGATTTATGAGTAAATACTTCCCCAAAGAAAACATTTTATTTATGATTATGGATTATATGCATAAACCATTCAATTTATGTAAGTTATTTTACTAGTTTTGAATTATGTATTGTAATTCATAAACTAATCTAGTGTATGAAATTGTTTATAAATGGATCCTAGTGGACGGAATGGAAACTGTATCAATGCATGTAATAAATGTAGGGATTTTACTCCTACTCGGGATAATTATAGTGGAGCCGGTGATATAATTGGTGATGATCAACTTATAACCATACTAGGACAACTCACTTAGGTTATGAATAATAAACTTACCTATTTGGAGCACCCTGATCCTTAATGAGGAGGATCAATGTTAGAATGATTCATGAGACAACAACCAACAACATTAAATGGTACTAAAAATCCATTTTTAGTTGAGCAATTGATAAGTTCCTTAGAGAAAATATTTCAGGCTTTGAGGAGCAGCGAAAAGGAAAAAGCTGTCATGGTAGTTTATCGCCTCAAGGGATATGCAGATCAATGGTGGTCATTAATTCAAAACACAAAGGAGGATGAATAATTATCAAATATGGAATGAAGGGAGTTTAAATATCTTTTCTTAGAAAAATACTTTCCTCGTGACCATCGAGCAGATATAAAAAGACAATTTATGAGTCTGAGGCAAAATGAGGATGAGAATGTCGCAAAGTATGAGGATAACTTTACAAGGTTTTCAAGGCATGCTATAGATTATATACATAACCCAAATATTAATATTGATTGATTCTTTTATGGGTTAAAACCATTCCTCCATTAATCATTAGTCTCACAATCCTTCTCGTTGTACGAAGATATAGTCTCATGTGCTATCAAGATAGAAAAGGAATTTTCTAAGTATTATGACTTTAAAGAAAAGAAATAGAAGAAGAGATCTACTGAACACTCTGGAAATGGAAATAAGAGGAATAAGAGAAAAGTTGAATTTCCATCCTACTGTAAATCTGGGAAGAAACACCCCAGTACTTGCCTGAAGGGAATGAGAGTTTGTTACAAGTGTGGTGAAAAATGCCACCAAGATTGTGATTGCAAGGGAAAGAAAGAGGTTGTCAATGTTGATTGCTATAATTGTAGAGAAATAGGGAATTATGCAAATGAATTTCCTAAGCGCCAAAGAAGATTAACTCAGAAAAGGCTAAGGGAGGAAGACCAAGATTTTGTAATCACAACTACAAAAGTTGAAGTTCTGAATGACGTGGTGGATGGTACATTAATCGTTTCCTAAAATTTATCCAATTCTTTATTTGATTCTATATCATCAAATTCATTCATATCTTCCCAGTTTTCTAAGAAAATTATATATTTACAATTTGATTTAACAAGGGAGTTTTCAGTCAAAACTCCTAAGGGAAGTATCATTACAACAACGTTTTGTGAATCGGTTACCATTATGGAATATAAAATTGCTTTATTTTCTGATCTCATCATCATACCCATGATTTAATTTGATATAATCCTAGATATGGATTGGATTTTGGACCATGATACAAAAATGTATTTTAAGAAGAATGGGGTTACAATTTTTAATGATGATAAGGAATACCTTATCTTTAGAGCAGAAATGTCACCATCTGATTCTTATCTAGATCCACCCCCAATTGCTCTACTAAATTCAATTATTGGGGAGGAAGAGAGTGAAACAACTATGGGTGAGGAAAGGAATATTTAAATAGAGGATGTACCTATTGTGCAAGAATATGTTGATGTGTTTATAGATGATTTACCTGGAAATCCTCCAGAATGAGAGATTGTGTTTTCTATTGATTTTATTTCTGGTTCAAGGCCCATATAGAAGACCCCTTATAGAATGTCCACTGTGGAATTAGTGTAAATAAATAACCAACTAGAGTAATTGAGAAATAAAGGATTTATTCACCCTAGTGTTTCTCTCTTGTGATCCCCTATTCTTTTTGTTAAGAAGAAAGATGGATCTATGAGGTTGTGCATTGACTACAGGGAGATAAATGCTATAACAATAAAGAACAAGTATACCCTACCTCACATTGATGATTTATTTGATCAACTTCATGGAGCTCAATAATTTTCAAAGATTGACCTTCGATCGGGATACTATGAGTTGTGCATGAAAGAGGAAGACATTCTAATGACATCATTTTGAACCAGGTATGGGCATTACGAGTTTAAAGTAATGACTTTTGGACTGACTAATGCACCCTATGTTTTCATGGATCTAATGCATAGAGTTTTCAAGGAATATCTTGATGAATTTGTAGTGGTATTTATTGATGATATCTTGGTATACTCCAAAAACTACTAAGATCAAAAAAATAACTCACAAACTATTCTAAAGACTCTTAGAAGAAATGAATTATATGGGAAGCTTTAAAAGTGTGAATTCTGGATTTAGGATATTTCTTTTCTAGGAAATATTGTCTCTAAGGATGAAATCTCTAATTATCCTTCCAATAAAAGAGTAATACAAGAATGGACAGCACCAATGAGTATAACTGAGGTACACAGTTTTATTGGTTTAAAATGTTATTATCGGCGTTTCGTCCAGAATTTTTCCGATTGGCTAACCCATTAACCAAGTTCATACGTAAAGGGGTTAAATTTGTTTGAAAAATAGAATGTCAAGAATGTTTTAAATAACTGATGAGAATATTATCCAATGCTCTTATCTTGACTCTACCGTCGGGGAATGATGGGGTTGTTATTTATAGTGATGCATCAAAGAAAGAACTTGGTTGTGTCCTTATGTAGAATGATAGAGTTATTTCCTATGAATCACGGGAGATAAAAATTCATCAATAAAACTATCCTACTCATGATCTTGAGTTAGAAGCTATAATCTTTGCTTTGAAGATATAGAGACACTATCTCTATGGTGAAATATGTGAGATATATATCGATCACAAGAGTTTGAAGTATATTTTATCACAGAAAGAACTCAACATGAGGAAAAGACGATGGCTTGAACTACTCCAAGATTATTATTTCACTATACACTACCACCTAGGGAAGGCAAATAAAGTGGCAGATGATTTGAGCAGAAGAGATCATGGAGTTCTGAATAAGATGAGAGTTGAAAGGGATCCACTGTTCAGAAATCTAGTAAAGATGGATATGGGAATAATCATGGAAGGTGAAACATCAATAATTTTTCAAACGATTTCTAAACCATATGTACTATAAAGGATAAAATGTTCTCAGACTGATGATGAGGAGTTTGAAAAGAAAATTAAAGTTGTGAATGATGGTAGATTAATCGACTTCATATATGAAGATGGAATTTTGAAATTTGGGAAAAGGATTTGTGTTTCCGATATACCAGATCTAGAAAGGGAATTGTTGGATGATGCTCATAGCTACAATTTCTCTATACACCCTGTTAGGAATAAGATGTATAGAGAATTAAAGGAAAATTTTTGGTGGGAAAACATGAAGAGGGAGATTGCAGATTATGTGTTAAGATGTATGATTTGTTAATAGGTGAAAGCTGGAAGACAACATCCTGGAGGAGTCATTTTACCTCTTCCAATACCTGAGTGGAAATGGGATGATATTACGATAGAATTTTTCATGGGCCTACCAAAGACTCCTAGAAGGAATGATGCAATATTGGTCTTTGTTGATTGTATTACAAAGTCAGCACATTTTCTTGCTATAAGAGAATATTTACCAATTGAATGTTTAGCAAGGCTATATATTAATGAAGTTGTAAGAATTCACGGTGTACCCCTATCGATTTTTTCTGATTGTGATCCCCATTTTACATCAAGATTATAGAAAAGTATTTAGAAATCCCTAGATACTGAACTTTTTTTGAGCACTACTTACCACCCTCAAACTGATGGACAATCAGAACGGACTATTCAAACCTTAGAAGACATGTTGAGATCATGCTACCTTGACTTTAAAGGTATGTGGGATCAGTATTTACCTCTTGTAGAATTTTCTTAAACAATAGATTCCATTCAAGTATTTAAATGGAAAAATATGAAGCATTATATGGAAAGAGATGTTGCACAACAATTTGTTGGGATGATGTTGGTGAAAGAAAACTCGTAGGCCCAGAACTTGTTGAGGAAACAATGGAAAAAGTGATGATTATCCAAACCCACATCAAAGCAGCTCAAAGTAGAAAAAAGATCTATACTGATAACCGAAGAAAGGATTTGGAATTTCAAGTAGGTGATCATATTTTCTTGAAGGTATATCCATGGAAGGGTGTTATACAATTCAGTTAGAAGGGTAAATTGAGTCCCAGGTACATCGGACCTTTCAAAATTCTAGAATGAATTAGAGTTGTAGCTTATCATTTGGAAATGCCGCCAAGTGTCTCCAAAGTTAAGGATGTGTTCCACATATCACTATTGAGAAAATACATTCCTGAACCAACACATGTACTCATTTATGAAGAATTATAACTAGAACCCGATCTGTCTTATTGTGAAGAGCCTATCAGAATTCTTGATACCAGATTACAAGTGTTGAGAAACCGGAGTACTCGCCTGGTAAAAGTTATTTTGAGAAACCACAAAATGGAAGAGGCGATGTGGGAACCTGAGGAAATTATGATGAAGAACCACCCGAATGTTTTTATGCAGTAGTATTCTATAAATATCGAGGATGAAATTATTTGAAGGAGGGAAGAATGTAACACCCCAAGCTTCCATGATTCACTTCTCTTTGAATAATACAATAGCTTGCGATGTACGCAACATCCAGTCCAGCACACCATGACCAATCAAACTAGCCGTTTAAAAAGAAGTTATGAATAGTAATTCCCACTTTTTGAAGTTTATAAATTTTATTTTTCAAAATGGACTTCATTTTTGGATTTGAAATATCGAAATTAGCTTAGGTTGATTTTTTGGTATTTTTCTGAAAACTTTCAATTTTTGATGAATAGTGAAACACACTACGTTATTGTTTAAATCCGACTTTAATTTAAATAATAATTATTTTTATTTAAATTTAATTTAATGTCAAAATAGATACATAATACCTATATTAGTCCAATTTAATTCATTGGAGTCATTTTATAATAATATTAGATATATAAATATTTATTGAACTTTTTAACATCTTTTACCCACCTTCTATGAACATTTGAAAATTTTTATAAAACGTAATTTTTCCGCTTCTGTGAATTGAATTTCAAAAATATGAGAGACACGGTTGACATCAGTAAGTAAAATGTGGTTTAATAGGATGAAAATAATTTTTTGTGAATAGTAACATTTGAATTTTATTTACCACTGTTAAAAGTAAATAGGGCAATTAAAGGTAAAAAATGATATTATAATTAACATAACACATGTCCTAATTCTATTGGATAAGTTTATTTCCACCAAAATAAAACTTAGGAATAAAACATGATACTTTTTGATCCACTTGAATTAGATTAGTACATTTATTATATTTTATTTAAAGAAGAGTTAAAAGTGTTAAATTCAAATTTTAATAACTAAAACATTTTTAATATATGGTTATACATAATATAATTTCAACTATAAATATTTATTAGAAAGCTAAAAATATTTCTTACATCATGATATTTTATTTATAAATTTTAGACATTAAATAATTAAATTTATTTATGACACAATGATGATGCACTAATTACCTTATTAATAAAAGATTAAAATAATTGATATAATAAATATAAAAATAAATGTAAATTGTGACTTTTTATGACATACAAGAATTTTCTAGGTTAATATGACATGTTTGGGTTTATTTAATGTATTTTTTTGATGTAATCAAGTTTTTTTGACTTTCAAAAAAACCAAATACTAAATAGTGTCAAAATTGACACAAATGGGGTTTGAAAACAAATACTATATTATTAAATGATATAATATTCCTAAAAATATATGGTTTGGAAAAAGGAACTATATAATTATATATATATCATTAATTAACCACTTGAGGTTATCTTGGTATTTTATAGTATGTTTATTAACTATGTAATATAAAAATACAAGAAGACATGGTAAAAGTTAAATTATTTAACTAAAAGTTAAATATAAAAGATAAGGTTAATATGGTAACCTAAACTTGTCTAAAACCTATTGGTTGAGAATATTTAGACCAATAATAACCTTATCCTAGAAATTAATTCATTTGGATCCATTAGAAACCGAAAATTATTTTATAATAAAATAATATTTCAAGCTTTTCCTAAAGTGACCCTCATCTCTCTTATAAAAGGGTACTTCCCCTTCTCTTGATTTCTCACCTCCAAATCCTTTTGGATTGAGAAAAACCTACTAAAATATCCTCCCAACTACCCTAAATTCAACCTAGAGGCCTTAATTTGATCAGAAAACCAACCTAAGGAGCCCTTTTGTTCAAATCAAAAGGAAGAATCCGAAGAAGAGGTAATTATTTCATCACCTCTTTCAAAGTTCTTTTCTTCTTCCACTTCCTCTTTCTTTGTTGTTTCCATAACAAAATAATAACTCCAATACCTTATAAATACTTATATGTTATAATAAATATGGTAAAAACATATTATTTATTCGATCCATCCTACGAATGACAAAGTCACTATACGTGCGTACGTACGACTTACCGTCTCCACGTCGTGGTGTAGTTTGTTATTCAACACTTCATTATTTATATGGGTATAATAATGAGTATAATTTATTTAAATAATAAATATAACATATTAATGATTTTTTATATATAATATACCATCCAACTACATATGATTTCACTATTAATAGAATGATAGTTTCTCTCTTGCGTACGTACAACTTACCGTCTCCACGACGCGATGAGATTTCGTTCCCCATCATAACCATTCAAGAATAATTTTCATTTGATGATTAAAAATAATGTTTAAGAACTTAATATCATTATCCATATGAATAAAATACATCTTATCTATAATAAACATGACTTACATAACAAAACATATAAAGGAAAATGAATCAGTTAACACCCAAAACAATGATATTACTGAAATATTATTAATAAAGAAATATTAGAAGATCATATATGATATCATATTTATGTATGTAGATTATTGTATAATTTAATAACAATTATTTAACCAGTATAAAGGAGGTTAACATACCCTAGACTAAGGAATAATACAAGGTAAGGGTTAATTTTACAGTCTCTTTATTATCTGAGGTTGTTTATAGGTGAGTATCTACTGAGATCTCTTTATCATCCACATATGTGCTTCTTAAAAATATATTTAAAAACATTTTTAATATTTACTAGACTATGTGTTAAATTCATTTATACCCTTTTTTTACTTTTTATGGTTTGAAAGGAATCTTTCTGTAGCTTTCCAAACAAGGTACTTTATGATCTTTTCGAAAAATTAAGGAAAGAATGTTTTTTTAACTTATACGGCGGGTGAACCTATTTTACACCATTATAACACCTTTTAAGATTACATTACAAGATTATAATAATATTTTCAAAATAAATGTTTTCTTTACTTTTGAATGATTTCATTGTAGAAAGAAATATTTCACTCAAATAGTTTTTTCATTGATTTCATCTATGTCAACATCATTCGTTGGATTTTACATTTGTTTGAAGTTGATTTATTATGATACAATCTTCCATATTATATTGAAGGTTTTGTGATATGTTTGAATGTAGATGTACTATTTATATACAATTCACGATTTATGGTGAAATTATCGACATTTTTTATTCTAGTTTTAGTACGAATGTTTATATTATGTTTCAACCTTTTCATATGAGGAATGCATTGGACTTAGTAAGTGATGGGTGGAGCCTGCTATAGCTCCTCGATGCATCGGTAGGTCTCATGAGACAAACTGGTGTCTTGGAACAGGGCCTTGACAAAATCTTATTTGTAGTCTTGTCATGAGGCCTTTACTACGTGGTTATGATGTCCGACATTATGCATTCCATTATTATGAAATTAGTTATTGATATTACATGTGATTATTCAAATAGTAGAATATCCATGTGAATAATTAAATGGAATTATTTGATTTATGTTTGCCATATTATGCTGAATTTTATGTTTAAAAGGATTGTGTATTTGTATTATACATTGACTTAAATGTTTATCCTTATTTATGATAGTTTTTTCTATATTGTTATCTGTTCTGAGCATCTGAGCTCACCCATTTCTATGTTTTATTTTTCCCAAGATGCGAAGAAGTATATTATAACTGACCTACAGGGACAATCTAAGGAATATGAATGTGTTAAAAGGAGACACAATGTCTTTGTTTTTCATTTCATAATGTAATGTAAAACTTATGTATGCATCTAGTACTTCCAAGGATACTAAACATATCGGTCTTTTGGGACATTATTTATTGTATCATGCCAATGTTATGTAATAATGCACCGACTTTGGGTAACTGGGGTTGGGGAATTACAAGGAACATATTTACCAAACTTTGACCTCCTGATTCCAAATATGTAATATATTTGATATTTAATTTCTATAAATGGTAGGAATTAATTTTCAATAAAAAAATGCAATGAAAAATAGTTTTTATAAAAAATGAATTTTTATGTACAAAAATGTATTTATATCAAATTCAACCATATAATTGATTCCAATGGAATGAATTGTATTATTAATAATTTATGATAACTAAAGTTACTTTGTGATAAATTTTACAAAAAAATAGATCTTTGTAAATTATTAAAACAATAATACAGTTTTCAATAAAAATATGTATTTTTTACTATACATCAAAAAATCAATCTTCTTAGAAGATTCTTAAAAATTAACTTTACTTTAATTTTTAATTTATTATTTCAAAAATATAGTTTTTTTAGAAAT
Source organism: Viscum album (assembly GCA_963277665.1). Lineage (NCBI taxonomy): Eukaryota > Viridiplantae > Streptophyta > Magnoliopsida > Santalales > Viscaceae > Viscum > Viscum album. Next base: position 30,461,564 of record OY728142.1, on the reverse strand, counting down.
ATATATCTATAATTTTTAAAAATTAATTATATTTTTTTCTCACAGAAATCAATAAAATTAATTTTTGAAGAAAACATATTTTTGGAGCATAAATTGATTTTACTAAAAATTGAGAGCCTATTTCCTAATAATTAATTAATAAAATTTTATTGAGTAAGAACTTTATATATATTTAAAAATGTAGTTAATATTATTTATAACCACCAATTTAACAGCTATGTTATAACGTTCATAATAATATTTTATTTCCCATTTAAGCTCATTATTGCATGTTGTATATGCTATCAAACATAGTTTTTGTTTAAGATCTAGGGGTTATATGGAATTATTCTAAGTTTCTATACTTAGGTGAGTGGACCTCTTACTATTGTGATGAGTTTGACATATAGTAGTAGGAATAGAAAGACCGAGGATGTGGAATAAGGTAGTGGATTGTGGGTGGATTAGAGTTTGGATTTTTTAGTTCCCTAAGTAGGCAATATATAGTGTTTAAAGTGTTGACGGATCTAACATTATCATAGGGTCTGTACAACACCTAAGTGAAAGTTTCATAAATATAGAAAGATGGTAAATCTTCAAAAATTCCTCCATAGATCTTTGAGGTTAGGATTCTGTAAGGGTTCAAGGAAGACGTAGTCATTGAACTAGGGACCCATCTGAGGTCCTCAATAGTAGGCTTAAACGCTGATGACTCAGGTGGGTCACATACCTCATGGAAAGTGTCACATAGATGATGTGGGCTGATTATATATAGTGGATCATAATCTAGGAGATAGTGATGAGGGAATATATATAGTTTTAGGTGTGGAATTAGTCACTTATATGTTTTTTTACTTCTTTGTTTGATATCAGTGCTTCCTGTTCCTTTATATCTGCACAAGATGTTGCTAGACTTAGCTTACCAGTAATGTTATCTTCTGAATTTTATTCCCTCGATGCACCATTGGGCACAAATTTAAACCATATTTAGTAATTCCCATAGTTTCATATATACTTTTTAAGTTATAGATATATGTGGGAATTCATGATTCTTTAGATGATGAGCTTTAATTTAATTCATGACATGGACTAGGAGACGGACTTTCATACCCACATCAACTACTACCCTAGATGGGTATATTTTGATTCACCAGTGGGATAGAAGTTCATGATGACTAGTGAGTGGGATTTGGGAGTAGCTATAGTGGGTCCAGAGATGAGAAAACTTGGGAAAATTATGAAGAAGATTGAAAGCTTGGATCTCTCGGCATGATTAATGGTAGTCCCATCCTCTTTTCCTCTAGTTATAGGTCTCTATCAAGACGTATTTTTATATTACTTCCCAGTAATCCCCCTGATTGATGAGTTTTATTCAAGATAAGGATCATGCTAGGTTCACATCCCATTTTTATACACCAATATCATAAGGAATCGACTGAGTTAAAGGATCTCAAGTTATAGCTCGAGGACTTAGAATAGAAGGGATTTATCACGATGAGTACATTACTATGGGGGAAACCTATCTTGATCACCAAGAAGGAGAATGATAGTTTTCAAATATTCGTAGATTAAATGAAGATGAATCAGGTGATGGTGAATAAAAGATATCATTTTCCTAGAATCAATGATCTCTTTGATTAGTTACAGGTTTCTCAGTTGTTCTCTAAGATTGATCTTGGATTGGGTTATCACGAGTTTTGTGTTCAAGAGGAGAAGTTACCGAAGTTGGAGTTTGGGAGTATATATGGGTTGTATAAGTACATGTTCATGTTTTTTCTACTAATTAATGAATCGATAGTGTTTATGGATCTAATGAAAAAGATTATCCACCCATATCTTAACTCATATGTCATGGTGTTCATTGATGATATACTCATTTACTCACCAATACTAGAGATGCATATCATACATTTCAAGATAGTCCTAAGTAAACTTCAAGAAAATCATATTTATGTAAATCTTTCAAAGTGCAATTTTTTTATTTGGGAGTTGAAATTCATGTGGGATATGTTTTTTGAGATAGGTATATTAATGGAATCAAAGAAAGTTGAAGCAATGGTGTCTTGAACACACCTCTGGTGCATTTTTGAGATCAGTGGATTTGCAGGTTTATTTAGATACTATTGAAGTTTTTTCAAGGACTTATACCAATTTTAAGGACCCATGAAACTACTAAAAAAGAAAGGAATAAAGTTATTGTGCTTAGAACAGTGTGATGAAATATTTATTGAGAAAAAAAGAGGTTGAATAATACTCAGGTGTTGATACTTCCTAAGATATTGATTGATTATTTTTTATAATGCGATGCATTAAGTGTTGGTTTGGGAGTTTTACTAATACAAATGAAGTATGTAGTAGCTTATGAGTCATTCCAGCTGTGACCCTATGATAAAAACTAGCATACCCGTGTCTTGGAGCTAGAAGTTATGGTATACGATTTGAAGTGGTGGCGACATTATCTCTTTGGAAAGTTGTTTTTTTCTATATGGACTGAAAGATCCTTCTCTATATATTCACAATGTGGGACCTAAAATAGAGGAATAGGTGTTGTTTATAGTTTCAATATATGTTTGAATTTTCGATGTCCTATGAACCAGGTAAATGTAATGTTGTTGCAGATTCTATTTGCTGTAAGAAACAGGTAGCTCAAGATCTTAGTGAATGAGATTCAGAAGAAAAATGGATCCTAATGAGATTATTGGCTGATCGGAGGGATGATTCTTTTGAGGACTAGGTATCTATGGAACATACCCCATTTATGGTCACATCTTCCTTGTTATATAGGGTAAAGGATGGATAAGAGATTGTCCCAGAGTTTTATATGATGCAAGAAAAACTAGTAGGCATTGATGCAATGCCTGCATGGCCATTGGATGATAACAATGTGATCCTAGTACATGGGAGAGTTTTAGTCCTTTATTCTATCAGGTTATATCTAATGAGATACTTAATCACCACTAAGTGGGTAGTGCATGATGGAGTGACAATTATTTTCTATGTATTTAAGTGGTAGTTCTGGTGATTGGGAATGAAGAGGGACATTACTAGATTTGTTTCCCAATGACCTACCTATGAGTGGATTAAGGAGAAGCCCCAAAATCCTTATAGTTTTCTCGAGACACTTTCTATACCCATGTGTAAGTGGGAGGGAATCATGATAGAATTTTTCATAGGTTTACCCAAGACCCTGAGAATCCATGACACTATCTGGAATATTGTTTATTATCTAATGAAGGTTTCTTATTTATTATCAATCTATGAGACTCACTTAGTAGGAAAGATGGGAAAAATGTATGTCTATGAGATTTTACTCTAGTATAGAGTCCCCTGAAGTATCACATATGATAGGGATGCACATTTTACAACTTGTTTTTAGTAGGCCTTATAGAAGTCCTTAGGGAATCAGCTGAGATTGAGCATAGCGTACCATTCCAAGACAAACTAACAGTTAGAGGGGATGATTTTCATATTTTAGGCTATGATTCATCATAAAACACTAGACATAGGTGGATCATTATATTATCTCTTATCCTTGGTTTATTTCACCTGAAAAAACATTTACTAGGGCTCGATTCATATGAAAAATTATGATTTTATCTATGGTAGACCATATCGTTTACCACTTTGTTGGAATGAGGATGGTGAGGTAGTAGTTATGGGCCCAATAGAGTACACGATTCCTCTGAGATAGTGAAACTAATTCAGAAGGGGTTTATCACAACTCAGATTAGGAAGAACTATTATACCAACAACTGATGGATACCTTTGTAGTTTTTTTAGGAGGATGGGTTTTTTCTTAGAGTGAATCTCATGTTAGGCCACTAACATTTGAGGAAGCATGGGGACTTAGAACCACCCTATGTTAGACCCTTTGAGATCACCAAGTGGGTTTAGATAGTGGTTTACTGTATATATATATATATATATTTCTTTTTATAATCATGGTATTCCCAATGTGTTTCATGTATCACAACACTGGAGGTACATTACTAATCATATGAATGTTCTCAAAAAATTGGTATGTTGTGATGGGGCTTGACAAATCATACATGGAGTGCCTAGTACATATATTAAAATGGAGTGATGAAGTCTTATAATGTAAAATGGTACCACTGGTCTAGTTTCTATGGAATCATAGGCAAATCCAAGAGGAGACTTGGTAGAGAGAGGCTCATTTCTAGGCTAAATGCACCAAATTGTTTTACAAAGATTCCAATAGATGGTTCTTATGAATGTGAAATCTTTATAGGGGGATACTATAACAACCTCATTTTTTGTTTCATTTTTGTAAATACCTTATTTCTATTTTTTCCTTTGTTTTTTTTGTGTATCCATGCTTGGGTATTATATTAAGGTATTGGAGTAGATTTTGGAATTTTAAAAGTGATTTTTTATGTTTTTATGTCCAAAACAGTCAACAACATGACCCAACGTATGTCATGGTGGCTATAGTTTTTTCATTAGTGAAAAAATAGAATAAGGAAAATGGATTTTCCAATCTGTGGCCAAGATATAGTGCATGAGAGGGAATATTGTCATCTATATACTATGAGACCCCACCAGACCCATTTTGTAGGGTTTAGTGAGGGGCAAAACTATTTTATTCTCAAGGACACACCAGAGGAGTATCCATTTCTAGATATCTATTTTAGGGAACCACAACCAAGTCCATGCCATAGTGTAGGTAATAGTGATTGTCAGGATCCTTCATAACATATGAAACTCTCTTATCCCTCATCGGATCTCCATCAATGTTCAATTTTTGGTCATCAAACCATGTTTTAACACTATGGGGGATAAATTAATACCCTTTCCACTCATTTTCCTCAATTAAACCACTCTTTTATTCACCCCTTAAATTGATTTATGACTTCAAGGAGTGTTTTGATAGAGGGTTAAGTGGTGTTGTAGATTTATTTAATTCTCCTATTTTATCCTTGTTTGGAAGAATATTACCCTCTATTTGATCATTCTAAGTAATACTTCTATTCATAAATACTAGTACTTTTATTTTGGGTTGATTCGGTGGAGAACCGAGTGAGTTATTCTCGTAATAACTGAACACTTATTCTTCTTCACTGGATGATCCTATAATTTTAATGTTATTGTTTTAATTAAAATATATCATGTGATATAATGGGGTTTTAATCTATGATAATGTACAATAGCTTTTCTCTAGGACCGTTGGAATTATTTGAAATTTTTATAGCAAAACTCTTGGATAATACTTCCAGTGTGAGTCTCTTATGTCCTTGATTTGAAATTTCTATTCAACCAGACTCATATTCTTCCATTTATGGTGGTTATAATTAGGTATATTTTATTCCACCCCTTTTATTATTATTCCTTGTTTTTTTCCATAGAAACCTTATTATTTTTTATGAAACCCATTCTAGGAGTTCTTGTCAAGAAAGGTTGTTGGGGTTTTTTTTGTGAATGTGGTTCAGGAGACAACACCCTTGATAAATCATGATGTTGACATTGAAAAACCTTGAGATAGGAAGTTCCTTACCTTTTGGGGGTCATTTATACACTTTCTCCCTTATTATGACTCTTTTTTTGGAATAGTTTGTCTGGACATGCTTCATATAGATCACATGTGGGTGTGTGGGTGTCCCTTGAGACCCATTTACGATGCATGATTCCATGAGTACGATTGTATCTTTTTTCCATGTTTTATATTTATCAAATATTTTGTATGTTTATATTATTTTCTCTAGACGATAGGTTATGTTTTTCCCTATATGCTCTATCATGTTATGTGTGATACTATGCTTTGGAGGTCTGATCCCAGTGCTTGGAATAGGTGGATTATCATTATTTGATTATCCCTTAGAGGGGGAGTAAAAAATATTAAGATAATAGCGATAATGGGCCTAATAATAGGGCAGGGGCCTCACTAATGGAGTTATAACTTGAGGTAGTGACATTAAGTGCATGACGACCTGAATTCCTAACCTGAGGCATATACAAGGTACGATGATCTAGAGGTTTGACATGTGATAGAGACAGAATATAAAGTTCTGGAGGCCTGATCCCACTCAAATCATTAACCTTCCTAGGAGTCATGATTACCAGCCTTTTAAATACTTTATGATCACTTGTGATATCCTATGATCATCCTTCCCACATGGAACCAAAGCATGTATATTTGGGGCTCGTGGTGGCTTCATTAGAACATAAACACTCAATATAATATTGTTATTTTTTACATTTATTATTATCATGGAATACACCATTTATACCTATACACACTTATTAGGGGAACAATGGTGGTGTCCTATGAGGTTTTATTACATACACCCTATAAGGGGTTCTCAATGCACGTGCAGACTTCTTGCATATGGATCTAGCCAGGGGAAATGATCCCATGGAAAATGGGTGAGATGAGGTGAATAGATCTAGTAGTAGTATCAAAATGTACTCCTAAGTATTCCATATTGTTACTTATTTAATTATTTGAGCTATATATCCTCTCATTTGGATTTCCACTTTATAGATTAGTTATTTATTTGTATTACTTTAGTTCCATTTGTTATTACATTTTTATATTTAATTTTTTTTCATGTTGTTTTGATTATTATATTGTTATTTTTTATGTTATTTTTTTATGTATATGATACTGAGGGTATAGTCTCTCCACTAATATAATTCATACCATAATTGTTATTTGTAAACCATTTGTATACAAAGATGCATGCATGAGGTCTTATGGTTCTCCAGATCAGAATCGAAGGTTTGGGTTGGGGTGTTCCATGGAACTCTTCATAAAAGATTGAGGAAGATATTCCCTAAATACATTTTGCATGCAATTCATTTATTTATATCATAGGTGATGAGTATATAATAAGGCATAAAATATAGATTTAATGCCACTACCATATCCACCTATATTTTATTTTTGTTTAATTTTATATGGGGTTTTATTATTATAATAATATGGTCTGATATATACTAACATCCCATGATTACATGGTAGATGAATTATAACTATCACTATTCAAGAATATTTTGGATCACATGAAAGATGATAAACACTATGAAAGGGGTGAATGAGTGTGTAAATTTTTTCAAACCCCATTGAACTCTCATGCTTATTCAATATATTTCTCTGAAGACTCTAACTCATACTAAAATGAAATATACACTTAACATTTTTTAAAGTGGTTCACCTCCTTTAATAATGACTACATCTTTAGCATGTCATGATTATTATCCCACACACACTACTCCCTTCTTATTATGGAAAGGAACTCGAGCAAGGGTAATACCTTAAGGTCATTACAATGTCTGTATTCAACCTATTAGAATCTTTTGTCAACAGAATAAAATGATTCTCCTTGAATAATTTTTTAATGATGATTCGAGCCTCTATATTGACTCCATGGATGATGATCTAATTTATATTATCAAAAGTCTTATATATATGTGATCAAAACTCAATAAAATGTCCAACAATATAGATGAAACAAGTATAAATACTATAACTCTTTATCATGTCCAAAATTTAAATTTATATGATATTTTATTGAATATTATTTATATTTTTAGTTATAGAAAACTTATTGATTTACAGAATGATCTTCTCATTTTAAATCTCATTCAATATTTGAGTCACAATCTTAATTTTGAATCTGTAAAGACTCTACTTATTTCTATCATGCGATATTTTAATATCATGGTTTTTTAATTGTCTAAGAAATATATTGCATGTAATTCATTTATTATTTCCACGCATGTATGAACTCATAAAACACAACATATCAGTATGGGATTATAACTTAGAACTCATCATCTTATCACATCATAACCATCAGGTTGATGCTTGATTCTTATCATACATCATAATTCATTCAAGTGATTTAGATATTTAGTTTGCATGAATATTGGTGTGTGCATTATTTGAATAAATTTCTTATATCTTCATAATATTAGTTCTGAATATGCAATGTGATATATTATTCAGTAATTCTTTAAGTGCAGGATGACTCATACGTAGCTATTTATAACTCATTTGTAACTTTTTATTGAATCATATGAAGATTCCGATAACTCATATGTAATCTTAATGATTCTTACGCAATTCCTGATAATTTTTATCCATATGTCGATTGAATCATACATTGGTCTATCCTTTACACATTTTTATAAAAAAGTAAAAAACATGATTCATAGAGATCATTAATGACTCATACACAAGTCTGATTTATTCATATGTTGGTGAACTTACTTTTATGATGGCCTAAAAATAATGACTTTGGAGAGTAAATTACTCATAGGAATATTCCTTAACATCACCAACATCAGATCTGTATTTCTGTATTTCTCTCAATTTAATCATAACCTCCTCCACTTAACTCAAGGACTTCTCAAACACTTCAAATTAATTTTTTTACATAATATACTTTCTTTAACATACACTTTATCAAGCATGGAATCCATTACTAACTCCCACACTATCTAAAAAAATCTGATTTACATCAAATTTTGTAGATAACATTTTCATCATCAATACTGGTCATTACATTGAAGGGGAGAAAAAAAATCATCACATTCAAATTATTATTGAAAATAAATACATTATCATCCTCTAGAGGGTTCAACACCCCATAGATTTTTTTTCAATACTGCTCATTTATCTTCCCCCTATTGATAATAAAACCAAAGTGAAAAAATTCATGTGTTCCATTCAAATGCGTCAAATAAAAGAATCATTAATTAATTATCTCTATGTCTATGTGAGATAACTCTATGTAGAAAAAAGAGTGATCATTTCAATAAACAATTTTTTCCTAAAGAAACACATCTTAAAAATAGAAAATCATCAGGATTACATAACAATAAAAAACAACAAATTATTTTGTAGATTATCTCCTACACAACCCAACAAACAAATTAAAATAGTTCACAAATAAGGAGAACAAGTTTCTACCTCTACACAAAACATCTCATTAATATGAAAATAAATAAATAGTAGAGGGGTAAGATCAAATATTTTTATACCCTCATGTTGGATATTGAATTACTTTCACATTTCTAGCCTTAACTTCTAAAATAACTTAGTTGCGAGTTTCTTGGTAATAATTTCTACATCCTATTCCTTTTAAGGATCAAATTCTCATTTCAAGACACCTTATCCCACCTTCCTTTTAGGAAATGATACTTAATATCAATATGTTTGGACCTAGAATTATGGACTAGATTTTTGGATAGATTAATGGAACGTTGATTTTCAGTCTTAAAACTAGAGGATACACAACTTCAAAATTTAAGTCATGTAGTTATGACTTTATCCACATCATTTACGTAGCTTCTAGTGATTCATAAATATACTCAGTCTTAGTTTAGATCAGTGTAACTAATGTTTTTTTGTTTTAATGAAATGAAAAAAACTTATATAAATAAAAAATACACGACTATATAAGGAGTTCCTAGAATTTATAGCTGTTACCCAATCAACATTAATAAATCATATTAGATTTTTTCACCAATATTCTTATATATTATTCCAAAATTTAAAGTATATGAGATATATCTAAAAGAACTATTTGTTTCCAAAATATGTGTCTTCTTAGGATTATATTGATATCAGGTATAAAGAGTGAACACATATACAATTTTATTTTCAAATGTTATTAAGGTAAACATTATCCCAATCAAACTTAAAAATTTCTTCTCCTTAACTATTTACCTTTAATATTCTTACTCAGGTTTTTTATTACTGAATAGGTGTAGAGACACCTCTGTATTCCTATATTGAAAACTTCTATAAAATATCATTTTCATATTTTTCTTATTAGATAAAATTTCAATTTTCTCCTTAGATAATATGTAATTCTAAGAAAAATATTATTTAATTAAGCATTAAAATTTAAAACCTTTATTTCATGTGCCTTGAGAACTCCTAACATAAGCTTTTTTCATTGATAAGTTTTTTGTCATTGATATTCACAATCACAAGAAGTATTGTGGTATTATTCTTCTTCACATACAAATTCCTCTCCACCTATCATTTATTGATTCCCATGCTTCTTAGATACTCATCAAGTTTAAAATACCATGATATGGAAGATTTTATCATAATATATTGATTATTCTTCATCTTGCAAACATTTCTTATATCTATGTCTAAAATGAAGCCCTAAAGCTTTTCCATATACACTCCCTCATCAATATTTATATCTAGGAAGAATAATTTAACATTCATTTGGAACTTTTTAAAGCATCTATGAGATGAAATAACTATAGAGACCCAAATAGATTCAAGTATGGATATTGGAAAAAAGGGTTCATTAAATTCAACCACTTCAATTTTTAAATACCCTTCACAAAAAAGATTGAAATATTTTATAGACACTTCACCTTTTTCATCCAACATATTCCAAAAATCCATTTTCCCAAAATAAATTCTTTATTCTTGGGTCTTGGGAAAATCTCCTATGTTTAATTCTATTTAATCTATTCTATCTATTTATTTATAACCTTCAACCACTCCTTATGTTCAAATGGTTCCTCAACATTCTATGGTTCAATTTATGATAAAAATATGATATGGATAGTTTCATATTCTATCTTCTTGTTTGAAATACTTGATTATGGTTGCCAATTATATTTTTATAAACCACCTGTTTTGTTGGCCTATTATTTTCTACTCTAAACTTCTGATCCTCATCATCATCACTATAATAGGAAGATTCTATATATTATATTTTAATCGATATTATTTTAGTACGGTCAAAACTAATAGAATCATCCACATTATATTCCATGATAGTTATTTTGATTTCTTCTTCATTTTCAATTACGCTAACATCATCAATTTTAATAATACTTAAAAATTTCTTGTTCTAGCATTTATAACAAAATTCCATTTTTTGTATAGACAAGGCTAATTCAATTGTTATATTTTTCATCAAAATTTACTAATTTTATTTATTTATTATTAATAAAGAAAGTGTTTAAAAAATTTCTTTATTTTGAACCACATCTCATATATAGTCATGTCTAAATTTGGTCTTATGAGACACCTATTATGAATTATAACTATAGTTTTGATAGAATATTACCAATAAAAGCATGAGTTGTTGTGTTTTGGAAGTATAATACTAGCCATATCAACCAGACTCATATTCTAAATTTTAGGAACTCCATTCCATTGTGGAGTATATAAAGAATTAAATATATTACTGATGTCTTGTTGATTAAGATATTTTGTAAACTATCTGTTGGCCTACTCAACCCTAATATACAAACTCAATCTCTTAAAAATACCCATTGTTATTTATGTATGCCTTATAATGATTTTGAATCTATATAAGGCCCATTATTTGTGTGACTTAAACATTATGCATGTCATTATTTGGAAGTTATTAATGAAATTGATAAAGTATCTTTCTATACTTTTTGAATTATTTTTCATTGGTCTATACACATTAGATTGAATTATCTCAAGGAAATTTTTATTTTGAAGATTTCCTCACTTTTGTGTTTTGTTCATCATTTCCCCTTTTTTATAATCTATAAAATAGTAAAAGTGTATTCTATAAAAAAAGGAATATTCATCACAAATTATTATCTGATAGGATTATTTATATTCATGTGTACAAGGTGTCCAAGTTTAGATTCCATAAAATATTCTCTCTATACTGACTCAAGAAATATTTTATACCTCCTTCCCAAAGTTGATTCAAATTCTATTAGGTTCTAAATACTTTTGTTACAATGGATCTATCATTAAATTCATGAAATTAACCCATTTTTCAGGAATATAAGTTTTTTTTTCTAACATCACAAAATTTTAATACACTCAACAAATAATACTTTATTCCATTAATAATCAATACACTATTTTTGAATGATTTAATTTTTACCAATATTTGTAACTTCATTTTTCCATTGATTTATTTGACATTGATTTTTATTGTTTACAAACTTATAAAATACATTCAACTAAGATGAAATAAATTATTAAGATACATATGAGATTTTTCCTTCTAAGTCACACATTCCACATACCTCTTACAAGCTTCTAAGAGTATTTCTTACATTAACTTTCTTTTAAATTTTTTGATTCTTATGTTGAGTTCTAACTTATGGATATTGTATCCCCATTTATTTATTTTCTATTCTTATTCTAGATATATTCATATTATACTATCATTTTAAATACATATGATGAAGCACATGAAAACACCAATAATACTCCTGAAAACATATATTTTAATAAAGATTCTATTTTTGAATGGCTGTAGGAATATTTTTTTTCACCCCTAGATGAGTAGAATAAAAAAATACCTTCGATGGGATTATTTATAAAATATTTTGGATTTTTGAAGACCCATTTTATGAATTTTTTTCCTTCCAAAATTGTGATGATTTAGTCTTTTCATTTAAAATTTCATTTGATCCAGATTTTGGTTTTACATTTCATTCTTCTCTAGATATGTTTTCTTTTAAGATGAAAATTTAGTGAAATTTCCATTTTCATACCTTGAATATTATTTATATTATCTAACTAATATAGTTTTTATAGAACATTCACCTTTTTATTTAACAGATTTTTTCTAGTCAATTATATATTTTACTTCCACTTTTTAAATTCCAGCTATCTATTTTTTCAGTTTATCAATTTACATATTCCATAAATGATAATTATTGAACTCATATAATCCATGATATTTACCTTTTAATAAATTTATATCTTTTCTTTTCAAATCTATTTGAAAATATGGTCTTTTTCAAGCCATAGTTGAATTAGTTTTTCTGGACTTACTTTTAACTAAGTGCTGTATTACCTCAACCTTCCTATTTTTTCAATATAATTTTGATCTCAATTATAATGTTATATTATTTATATGTATCAAATTCCTATAAAACACACTCATTATTGAATTTGAACTCATTTTATGATGATTACAATTATTCTTATTCTTGTTCTATAATCACCCATTGAGAGACATTTATAAGTGCTTCCTGTAGACTTATTTTTTATTAAAGAATATCTCATATTAGTGGTATTTATGTTTGCTTTATCTTCCAAATTTTATCCTTTTATTTTTATGGGGAAATTGAATGAAAAATTTACAAACTTTCAATATTTCAAAAATTTATTTATTTTTTCTTTTTACAGACCTCTTCATCATGCGAAGATTCTAGAATATGGGTGAGTGTTTCTGAAAAATCTTCCATAACTTTATATTTATTTGAAAAATCCTCCTATTTTTCAATTTTTATGTATTTTAATTATTTTAAGTAAAATTTTTTTCCTTTTCCCTTTACTTTTATAGATTCTACCCTTATCATATTTATATTTATGATAGTTCTATAAATTTCCCCAACATTGTAGTCGTTAAGGTCTTTATCTTCAAGTGTAAATAACTTAGCATAAAATTTATCTAGTAAATTTATCATAAAACTTTGACCAAAATGGATTCTTAAAAAGTTTCTCTAAACCCTATGATGGTGTTAAAAATAATATTATCCTTGATAAAGAATTAATTAACATTTTCTTCTTCTTACATCCCGAAATCATCAATCTATTGTATATTCATCTAGATTTTGGCTTCTTTTACCTTCTCATTTCCTATATAGATACTATGAAACTTTTTTATAATAGAATTAATTTTTTTTTTCTATAATTTTTTTAACTCTTTCTCAAATATATAATATAATAATGAATTCTTGGATTTACCATCATTTTAAATGTTTTTCTCCTCTACTAGATGCCATGCTGAGTTCTTGTTTGGCACCGTGTAACCATATTAGAAAGAGTTTATCACATTAAGCCTATAATAGGGAAGGTATGGTATAATTATCTGTACAAAATTATGAAAGGATTTACCACCGAACATTGGAATGCCTATACTATTGACGTAGTTGTGTGAAATCACATCAGAAACTTGAGATAAACACCATAGAGAATACATCCTCTGATACCAATAATTAGATCACATGAAAAGTGATACAAAATGTTGGGGGGAGTGACTTAGTGGGAGTTGTTTTCCAAACCCATTTGAACACTCCTTAATATTCAACAAATTTCTCTCAAGATACCCACTAATATTGAAATTTAATAGATAGAACACATTTGTTAATGATTTTCAACACCTTTATAGATGAATATGTCCCCAATGTTTTGTGGTTATTATCCTACACACACAAATACCTTCTTATTTTCAAAAGTAACTCAAACAAGGTTATGACATAAAACTCACTAAAATGGACTTATTCAACTTATTAAAATATTACATCAATATAATGGAATGATTCTCCTCAATGAAATATCTCTAATGAATATTCAATCCTCCAAACTGACTGCATAGATGATGATCTTCTTCCAATTTTCATTATAGTTTTCCTATGTGACCGTTCTCAAAACTCAAGAAAATATATAATAACAAATATATATAAATTATCAATAATATATATCTTTCTCATTTTTTTCATTTATATTCACATGATATTTTAATTTTGGTTATTTTCATTTTTAATTATGGATAACTCCTTGCTTTGAACTTGACACTTATCATTTTAAATCTCATTAAATGTTTGATTCAGAGTATTCATTTTGAATTTCCTAAAGAATCAACTTGTTTTCTTCATATTATATTTGAATATGATAGATTTTAAATTCTCTAAAAAATTCATTGCACCTAATTCATTTGATATATCTATGTATTCAGGAACTCATGAAACTTAACATGGTATCATGGGATTTCAATATATAACTCATCATCTACACGCAACATCACATTTAGTTTGATGAAGGATTCTCAACATAAAAAATAATTCATTCATATCATTGTTATATTCGGTTCCATGAAGATCATCTTCTGAACATTAGGAATTAATTTACCATTTCTTTTGAATATTAATTCTAAATATCTCATAAAATGCATCCTTCAAAAATTATCTAAGTGTAGGATTACTCATATGTAGTTGTTGATGACTCATGCACTACTTTGGAATGAATAATATACTGATTCCAATGGCTAATATATAGTCCTGATGATTTTTATGAAAATCCAAATGATTCATACACATAATCATATTGACCCATATGTAGATTTTTCCTATGATTTTTTTGTAGTAGATTCAAAAATGATTCTTATGCAGAATTAGAATGAATATTACACAAGTCTAGTTGATTGATACATAGGGGAAATGAGCCCCAAGATGGCTAAAAAACAATGAATATACTTAGAAAATGATTGATAAACAGGTGACTTTCCCCCCAAAAAAATTCATACTTTTATTTCTAAATATATCTCCATTTAGTCAATACCTCTTCCATATTACTCAATACCTTCTCAAATAATTCAACTAAATATTCAAACTTCATCCATTTTTTTGAAAAATTTCCATATCAAGAATGATATCCAATCCAAACTCCCCCAATAGTTATAAACATCCAATTTCCATCAAATTTCATAAACAAAAAATTCATCATCATTACTTGTAATTACTTTGAATAACATCATATCAATCCACACATTTAAATTGGTATTGAAAAAATTACAACATAATCCTATACAAGGTTCAATAAAATCTTATATTCTAGGATAGAATTAATATAAGTATTTTATATGATGAAACACAAAATATTATTGTTGCATGCAGGAGGCGAATGCATGGTTAGTCAAATAATTAGATAATATGTTACAAATTTATGAGTTAATGCATAGGAACATCTCAATATCCATATAAGGAAGTAATCACCATCGAGAGAGGGAGGTGAGAGCCTTCCTTTTATCTTACTAAATATCTATCTTTCTGAATCATTATTTATTCCATCATCATTAACTATGATAGATACTAAGAGGAGTATTTTCCATATGATTGGTGGTTCTAGTTGTCCCATTGATACACCATGGAGAAGAGAGACTAATGGATTCCTTAAAGTAATCATCAGTAAACTACTATGGTGAAGTTTTTTATAGTTTCATGCATCAGAGAAAGGAACACTCTAAATATTTATTTAGTTTTTCAAGGTATTTGGTTTCATCCAAGTTAGATCTAAGTTTTAAGATTTATAACTTCTTGAACTATATTAAATTAGTTTTTTTGATCCTAGGAAACCTATCAGTGGTACCATAGAAATTCTTTGGTTTTTGAATCTTGAAATCATGTTTTAAATAAATAATTTTTATGTCATTTTTGATATTGTATTCTCGATCATTAAAAATTATAGGTATTTTGAATCATGGTTTTTATAACATAGGATGTCATAATATATGATTTTTTCACCTAATATGATATGTGATATTGTAATAGGTGATACACCATAAATCCTCCAGCTTTCACTATATTGTATGGTATGATATAAGGGAGTCATGTTATATATAAGTTTTGATTTTCATTTTAAAATAGTGAACGATATCATAAATATGATATTGATTCTAATCAATGAAAATGATTCCTATGTACCAAAGGTTAATTCTACATATCTTACTTCAACATGTGACAAGAGTTTCATATGATAAGTATTAAGTAATTTTTATACAGGTCTAATTATAAAGCACAATATAGCTACACATGTAGCATTAATACTATGTAAGTATTTTCATGTATTGTTCAATATTCCATAGAATACATATCATAGGGTATGAAAAATATGTGTCGTATGAGTTATTCCTAACATATCCATCTGTTTGTGGGGTTAATTTTTTGTGTAATATGAGAAGCACCACAGGTTAATTCTACACATGATCTTATCATTAGTTTTAATAGGAAGGCGTTCTTAGTCTTTCAGAAAAAACACCATCAATCACACTTAATATATCCTAGAATATGATAGATAGATATTTCATATGTCATATAACATCTTACTATCTATATATGTTTTTGAATAGGTATAAAAGAAAAAATTTATTTTTCTTATTTTCAATTATGAATTTAATTCTACAATTTATAAAATAATTATAATTTATAGAAAAATGTATTTTAGGATATTTATTTAATTTATAATGGTTTTTATAAATTAATTATTTATAAAATGTCGATAATTAATAAATTAATTATTTATAAAATAGTATTAAATAAAAATTCCATGATATTAAATATTAATATTAAAATATCTTTTTCCCAAATTATATGGTATGAATTTTAGTTTAGATATAATGTGTTTATATTAACATTATAAATGAAATTTATCAAAAAAATTAATTACAAAATTAGGCATAAATATAAAAGTGTTCATATTTAAAATTATGAATTTCTCATAATTATTTAGTTTTAATTATTCAAATTAGAGGCTTTATTTTAGAAATTATGAATACCATATGAAATTGGGTTTTTTTATAATTGATATGATTGAGGTTCAAAAAATATTAAAAATGTGATATTTTGATTATGTAAATGTTTTACATGATATAATTGAAAATATAAAATGTTTATAATTCATATAATATCATATATTTAAAATAAATTCCATACGACCAATAAGATGAAGGAGTCCATATTAGTAATGAAATGAAGTGTTTATATTTATTTTAATTATGTATTAGATATAATTTTTGTTAAATTATAAAGTGTTTATAATTTTTTATTTATGAATTATTCATTCATAGTTTATCTCATGTTCAAATATAATATTTTTTCACTTATTTAATTTTTTCCCTATTTCTTATTCATGAATATAATTATTATATTATGAGTGGTTGTATGCTTTAGTTTAAAATTTTAAACTACTTATTTAAATGTTCATACTTGAATATAAGGATTTATATACCACATATGATAATGGATTTAGTTTTATTCTATATTAAGTTAATATTATCCTTGAGTTGTGTAAATAGTTAGAAATTAGTATGGTTTGAATATATTGTTTTTGAGGAAGGGATTTGATACCAAACTGAATCCTTTTAATCTTGTATATAATGATATTAACATGAGCTGAGAAGGAAAGATTAAATCAACATAAAGTAATCAGTGTTAGATTCACTTCAAAAAACCATATTCCATGACCATGAACATTTTACTGGGAAAATGTTTTTCCAAAGTAGGGGTTACATGGATTTTCTTGCATAAGGCATGGTGGAAATGGATAGCCTAAAATAGTAGGTCACCAAATCTTGAAATGAGGTTTGTGTTACACATTTCATAGGATCCATTAGGATGGTTACTAGAGGAATGGTGTTGAGTTTATCAATATGATGTATTGGGTAAAGTATTTTTCACTAAAAAATCTAACATTTATATAGGACATGATTGGCATAATGGCCCACCTAAATAACTAAGTAGTGATAGGAACCCCAAAGTGGACTCATTACTTAGTGAAATGATGATATTTTCCCACTAATGGATATGATTAATTTTAAAGAGGTCATTATTTTAATGGAATCACATTTAATAAAATTACTTATTAAATATAGGAAAAACATGATACTTATAAGATAAATACTTTTTTTAGATAATAACATAATTATCATTAAATTTTACTTTTAAATCATTTATATACAAGGGATAATATTAATGAAATAAACTTCATTTATTAGTAGAAATGTTAAAAAAAATTCTTAAAAAAAGACAGTTTTATGTGTTCATGAAAATAATACCTTCATGAGTATCCAAATTTTAATTTTTTTAAAATTTAATAAAAATGATTATGAGAATCGTAGAATGATTCACTCAAGGTTTTATAAAATATTGTTCTCCATATAAAAGTAATTATGTTGTAATCATTAATTTTTTTATACAAATGTGAATATGTTCAAGATATGTTTACACTATTTTCTCAGAGTGTTAAGGGTAGGTGAATTGGGCTTGAGATGTTCATGTTTTAATACTATATCAACGGTGAATTTTTTTTAGAGTTTAAACTAGAAGACTAAAAGTTAGATAGAAATTCAAACAATGTTTTTTATAGTATCTAACCATGGTCATTGAAACTTGGAGTTATCAGGATGGAGTAATGATTCTATAGGATGGATTTGTTCTGGATACCTAAAGGGGTTTAAGAAACTATATGGTATTCTCATGTTATGCATTGATGTTATAGAAATAAATTCCTTAGGTTTTAAGAGTATATCATACGAAATATTCATTTTAAAAATGTTTTAAAAATATAAAAATTTAAATCCAAGGGAAATAATTTGATCTTATGGTTTGGATTAAAATAAAAATCACCAATTTTATATATTAAAGAGCTGAATACAAAAGAATATTTCACATTGATATGAATATAAATAAAGCATTCATATTTTAATTTAGTTCTATTATTTTTTATAAGAAGTTATATAATAAAAAATATTTCTTATAGATAATATGTGATGATGAATTTGATACACATGGTTTATGATTCATTATATTCAATAATTTTTTTACAAGAATATAAGGATAAAAATGTTTTATCCAGGATAAAGGGGTTTGTCTAAGAAATTTTCTAAAATATGATAGATATGTTCACACAACCATTAGTGAGATATTTTATAGAATCAGATAGGTTTTTTTAAAATTTTTCCAAACACATATAATGCAATATAAGAAATGTATACAATGATTTATTTGTTAAATATTACTACTAAGTTAAAATAATTTTTATTTTTTAACACAATTGATTTTTTATATTTTAGAATTACATTCCAATGAGAAAATATTTTCTAAGAGGCTAACAAGAGTATATTTAGAATTAGATAACTTAAGAGTTAAAAAATAAAATATTATTCCAATAAAATTTAATGTAACCTAATATCCTAATGGGGTTTAGGATGTGTCATTAATGAAAAATTAAAGATCTATATATTGTTTCCAAAAATATTTTGAGGAAAAAAATTGATGCAATATGTTCCAAGAAAATATGATGATGTTAAACTTAGAAAAGGCAATAGATGTTATTAATATCAAAACAATTGATGTTGTAAAGTTAAGTAGTTAAAATACTTTGTTCAAGTAGTTGAACATTAAAAATATGATTCTTTGGTCTAACCATTATTCAAAATTACTTACTTCATAGATGTTACTAACTAAAGTGTTAGGAGGAGGTTTTTATCAAATGATCACAAGGGTATGTTATAGAAATTACATAAAGATTTAACGTGTTTAACAAATCCAAAAATTTACATCAAATATAAGGTTGGTCTAGAAGTCTATCATATGTTATATAATGAGACAGGAGATTATGTATGATTTTTTTAAGATTCTTAAAAGTGTTTTATAATATAAAATGTATAATTTTATACAAAATGAAATATTCACTTCAACATTATTTTTCATTATATATATATATATCATAAAGTGAAATGATAATTTAAATCATAAAGTATGACTTTGAGTTATCCCTAACTGATATTAATCATGGAGTATTATAGGTTTTGATAAAATATTAATTTTAGTGTGAATATGTTTATAGTATTGAGATACTGGATATACACAAAATGGGATTTTTTGCAATGGATGAACCATTAATTATATATCATATTCAGTGGAATACACTATGTCTTTGGTATACTAGGGGTATATGTATCATATTTTAAATCCCCATAACCATGTTTTATTGGATGCCTTGCTTGAGAACCTTTATACTTTGATACCTTTATTATCTAAGCCTTTAGGTTTATCTAATTAGGGGGTGGATGAATATGTTTCTGATTATTTAATCTGTTAGATCTCAAAAAATATGAGATTTATCCTCATGTATAATGGGTGTAACATATGAGACCTCAACTAATATAGACTGATGAACGATATGGTTATACCTAAATGAGATATTTTATGTGCTTCTGAATTGGGTATGGGGAATGTGATGTGTTTATCTATAAAGGTGAATGAAATGTTATGTATTCATTGACCGGGTCACTATATACCCATATAATTGAGAATGTAAAAGATGGATATATAGAATCGATATACTATGTGTTACAAGTTTACTTGATATCTTAGACAGATGGATTCTATGAGAATGCTTGGTTGAATATGATGTGGCTGGTGGGAACACATATTGATATACATGTGTTTGATGGAGATTTTGCTAATTTGATTTATAGTTTGAGTATAATTGATGATTTTATAGAGGCTACTATTATCATACATTTATAGATTCTAGAATTTATATTTATTTTCATCTCTTCAAAGGATCGTGGTGTCAAACCTTATGGTTGACTAACTGGGGATTTATTTTAACTTAGATGGGTTCTGTAAAAGTGTTTCAGAGTTTAACTAAAAAGGTATTTGAGATGGCATTTCAAAATGTATTAAAGATGATGTGATACAAGGTGTAGTTAATGATACCTTTAGAAAAATGATTTGGAATATATCTAAAGGGATTATTAGATACAATTTCAGATGTTTTTTATATAATACAATATTAATTGAAATAAAATTAAGTCTATGAGGATTTAGTGTGAGTGGTATATTGAAGGTTATATTCCATAAATCCATTATTCATGTGATGAATTTGAATAAAACATATATGATGGTATGGGTATATCGTAAGGAATGAAATATAGATTCCACACCACTATATTATCCAATCATACAATTCAATTAGCTAACATCATATGAGGTGTTATGAGTATAATCATATAATATGATACATACTAACATCATATTATTACTTGAGAGTTGAATGATAAATATTATCATTCACTAATCTTACATTCTAGTTTATAATTAATATAATAATTTCATGTGATGAAATACATAGAAGGGTTGTTTCATTCCTGATTTTAATGCATGGTTAGCTAAATGATAACCATATAAATTATAAATGTTTGATTTAATGAATGGTAACATCATAATAGTTATATATGTAAGAAAATACCATTGATAGTGGATAGTGAGAGCCTACCTTACATCTTTCTGAATTTCCCACTTCCTGAAGCTTTCTTTATTCTCTCATTCTTAATAAAGAGAGATCCTAGTATTTATTTAACGAGAGAGGATTCCTAACCATATTAGGGGTGATAAATATTGTCTCATAGATACACCATAAATAATAGAGTACAATGGTTTCTATTAAGAGATCTTTGTAAAACCACTATGATGATTTTTTTAAAGTAGTAGACATCGATGAATTATGCACAATAGTTCTTCATTTTATTCTTACATGGTTTCAGGTTTCTTTCGTAATAGATCTTGGATTTAATGTTCTCAATTATTTATGGTACCTTAATTATGTGTTAATATATCTATAGAAACCAAAAATATATAACCTTATCTTAGTATCCCATATATAATTTCTCTAATATATGTAATGGACCTATATAACTTGGTCCTCTTCTTGAAGATAGTCCTCTAACTCCATTGAGTTAATTCCTAATGTAATACAATCCGATAGGTTTCTGAATAAAGATATAGAAAGGTAAGAGCCTCCTATGGAACCTTTTGGAAGGATAAACTCAAATGTGTATTCCATGATTCATTACCTGAAGACATTGTAAAAATATTATATCTCAAGGTTGCCTTTATAAAAGATATAATTGTCATTAACTTCCTCGAATCAATATTCAAAGTGAAACACCATAAATTCATCTCACAAGGGCATGTTACTAGGGAATAAATCAATGTTTGATTCTTATGACCCTATGATCAATGATAAATAATAAAATCAATCTTACAAGATTAAAATTTTGAAGATATAATGAAATAATAATATATAAGTCTTATCAACCACCACATTTCATCCTACTTAATCATGCACTCATTTGTTTCCCCAATCAAAAGAAAACCCATTCTAAAAACCATATGGATTATTTAAATCTTATACTATCGATAATGTATCAATAATCATGATTTATATTCTATAATTATAAATTAAGTCAATAATATAATCAACTTAATAAAAGTTTCTTGAGATCAAATAATTACTTATAAACCAAGAACAATCAATCATTCATCATGGATATTTTATTAAATAACAGTTTATCCTAAAATTAATAACTTTATAGTGACTTTTCCAACCATTACACTTCTTCAAAAATTAAAAAAACATCCAAACTATGAAGTATTATATCCATTATATATTTACTACCAATGTATTATTACCTTGATCCAATCATGAATTTCATGTAATTATTAGTTAATTAAATCTTCTAAAATCACTGATTATTTATAAGGAAAATTTAACTCTTTTAATTCATGTTTAAGTTGATCTAGGAATTTAAAAAATAACAAAAAATAGGCCACTCTCCAACAAAGTATCCGTGCCATTGTCTCATTTATATTTCTCCCATTAGGTAAAAAAACTCTTTAGGATCTTCTAAAAGCCAATTATTCAAAATAAATATTTATATAATAATTAAAAAAAACGAATCAAACACAAAATTTATTAACCTATAGGATAATTTATTTCTCACATTTTTAACTTTAAACAACATAAATTAAATATAGTAATTCACATGTATATAAAAAAATTATAAAACTCAGGAAAAATATATTCTCAACTATATCATACACTTTTCTAAAATGTTTTATAAAAATATGAGCAATGAATGATGATGAATTTTTCATTTTCCTTTAAATCACATCCTTTACAAAATAAAACCACTAATGAAAATAGATTTTCAACTACAAATCATATGAAGAATATGGATAAAGAAGGTGATAGAAAGAAGATGAGGCTATAGCATTATATAAGGGTGGGTGTTCCTCACCCCACCCTTGTGATTTTTAATGTCTTTTTATCCATTAGTAAAATAAATTATTTTTATTTAATATAACTTAGGCTTCCATTGAAATACCATGTAAAAAACACTAAGTACCCATATGAAATATTCACTTATTGGGTTACTTCCACCCTCACTATGTATTTGGTAGGCTCCAAAAATTTCCCACTAAGCTTAAGTACTCTTTATATCTATAAATAATGACGTTCAAAAACCTATAAAAAATTCATTTTGATTTTCCAATTCCACTAATTATCATCTAAAATTTTATCTCACCTAAAAATTTAATATTTAATTATTTAAAATTAATTAATTAATTAAATATTTTTTAATGAAAATCCAAGTACTTATATGTGAGGTATATTTCTTGGAATTTTAATTGATTTTTCCCTTACTACCTTGGTAAATCATTTATACAAGACTTTGAATGAATAAACATTTTTGGTATTATCTTCCACCAAATGTCATTCTCCACACATTCCAAGTTTTATATATTGTTGGACAGTATTTTTGTATCACTTTCTTGACCATGTTTTTTTATTTCATTGCTATTTTTTTCATGTAATTTTACAATTTAGATAGATGGTTATTTGGTATAGACATCATAGATTATGTATACATACATGTATTTTCTTATAAGTTTTTTCATTGAGTTTTAAACATATTAAAATATGAATATAACCTCCTCAATGTATGAACAATGATTCAATTTTGATGATTAGTAACATTATAAATTAAGATATAATATCCCAAAAATACCCCTATCAATAATATGTTTTGATGGTAAGATTTGAAAATATGCTCATGATATATATATATATATATATATATATATATATCTGTGTGTGTGTTAGGATAGAAATGGGTACCCATAAAATTGGTGCCTAAAACAACACCAAATTTAATAGGGTTAGGGTACCACCGAAATGGGGTTTAATTAGGTTTTGGTGTTATATATAACAACCATTTAGAATTCAGGTAGGGATCAGGTACCCAAAATCAAAAAAAAATATTAATTATTATTATTATTATTATTATTATTTTTATAATATTTAAAAAGCATTAAATTTTGGTTTGGGTTTGGTTTTCACCATAACAAAAAATTATTAAAGATTAAAATAAAAAGTTAATGGGTAAAAAATGAGTTTGGGATTCAAATGGGTTTTGAATTTTTTTATTTTATTTTGGTTTTGGGTATTTATTTTTATCATTATATAGGTAAAAATAAAGCTCAGGTATTAATATTTTAATTTTTTTTTTGTGTTTTGGTACCTACATTTTCATGGATACCTAACCCATCATCATCTATATACTTATAAATTATTTATATCTAACATTCATTGATGTTTTCTCTCATGAATCATAAATATTATTTATTTTTTTATGAAATATAGAGTAATCATCCCTAATAAATCATTCATTCATATATTGTTTACCTTATTAGACTTTATGATACCATGTTTTTCCCCATTTATATAAATCTTAATTATATTAATGATGTAAATATAAAGTAGAATCTTTATGGATATAGTATGGACATGGATAATGTATATAATTTTTTTTGAGTAAACAATGTTATATATATATTTTTTATTTTATAATTAATTCCTAGAAATCAAAATTTTGAGCCCATGTGATGTTTTTGGAGATGGTTATACCTTAGAGAGATTTTTGATACCCAATTATATGTTTTTGGGATTGGGAAACTAAATATGCCACTCCTAGTATTGTGGTATTTTTCTAGGGAATCAGATTTTTAGAATGATTAGAGTGGAGATGAGTTGGATTTTTTTGTCAATCGATAAATCATATTCAAATTTAAATAAAATGAACTCTATTACGTAAGGTGAAATCCTTTTAGATATTTGGAGATGTTTAAAACTGGTATAAGGATATTAATGGAAGAATTGAATAGACTTCGGTTTTATTTAAAGAATACCAAAATTAATGAGATGAAGCTATAATTTGGTTTAGTCTTTAATTATTTATAATGTACGTGTTTCTATAAAATTGAGGTTGAAAATGGGAAAGGTAAGTAATATGTATGATATACTGAGATGAAAAGGTTTAAAAAAAAATTATGTTCCTTATAAAGGAATTATTTCCAATAAGTTTATGTTAATAATATAAAAAGGGAAATATGATACAAAATAGGTATGGTATATACAGAAGTTTTGTGGATAATACACTTGTTTTATGGACAATACAAAATAGGTGTTGTTGATAAGTAAAAAAACTGGATTATGTGAAATATGTATAGATGATATAAAGTAAGTGTGGGACAAAAATCACTTCAAAACCATGAAATGAAATGTTTTACTGTATATGTAAGAGGTATAACATCTTACATATTAGTTTGGAAATGCTATAATGTCAAGGGGGAATTTTGAAATGTAAGAAAACTTTTAGAAATATATAAGGTGCATGCTAAAAATTTGGTAGTGATATATTATATATACATATTTATGGGTTTTTTCCTTTTTATGAAAGAGGATTTGGATTTCACACTATGATAAATAAATGGTTATACTTCCTATATAAGTTTTAACACTTATATAGAAAGTGAAATTTTTGACGTATGGAATTTATATAATAAATACTCTCATGAAAATTAAATCATATGAATTTGAATCTATAATCCCTTGGATTGATCAATAAAAATGGATTTTATGATTCAATCAGTGATAAAGGAAGAAGTTTCATTCCATATAGGAATATATTTCACTGTGAAAGAGAGAAGAAATTATAGAAAAATGTTTGGTCACGTTACAACCTATTCATATGTGTCACAATGATATCGAACCAAATTTAAAATAAGGTAGAATAAGTTGGAAGAATAAGAAAAGTTAAAGTAGTATTTGAAAGGTAATTATTTTTCTTCATTTTAATATAGAAATTTGAATTTTGATGGGGGAAGATTTTTATGGAAAATATAATTTTTAAAGTTTTTTGAAAATATAAACATTATCTCTATGCACTATGAATAAATATAAATAGATTATCAAAGGGAGATAAAGTAAGAGGAAGAAGAAGATATGTTTTGCTGTGTATGTAGAAGAACATGATGAAGACGAAACTGTGTAGTGATAACTCAATGGAAGTATTATATGGTTTAAGGATCTATTATTTTTGAAGTTATTTATATATCTTTGGTGTGGGAGAAAATTAAATAGTTAAGAGAGTTACATATAGTTTGAGTTCAAGGAGAAATCCTATTAATTTGTAATCCACATGATGAAACTAGTGCATTTAATGATCTTGGTTGAATATGGATCTTGTCTAGGACTAGCCTTATTGTTTTTAGAGGTGAATTTTGTAAATATAATATTTTTTTATGATTGTGTGTAAATAGATCATTTTAATTCAGTTTAACAGGTGATAGAGTTTGTTTCAAGAGGACTCTTACAAAATAATTATACTCATCGATCCACCCTCTTAGATATTTCCAATTAATATTGAGTGTCTTTTCATGTGGTAATTTATCCATGTTCCCTTCAAAAAATGATTGGATATTTTATTTTAGAGAAAAAGTACTCTAATATGTTAATATATTTGGTACTAAATTTATATTTTAAATATGAAAAAACATAATTTTGTGAACAAAAAGTGTTCTTAGTTTTTATGGAAAAATTTATTACTTACTAAAATATCAGATACTGCACTACGTATTATATATTGTTTGGATATATTTGAGGCTAAAACTGATGGATTTATTCTTCATGATGAAGATGTTGCTATGATAGCAACTGATAGAAAGAAGATGTAAAATAGTGTCCATGGTCTGAATGATATTCTTTAATCTATTTCATTAAATTATTGTGTTGTGGTAAAGGTATCATGATAGTATAAAATATATTAAGGTAATGAAAATGTAAATAAAGATAAAATATATGTTTAGTGGTTCATGTATGAAGACCTAAAAATAGTGGAATATAAAATTGTAAATGTATTCTTTACTCGAGTAAATGAGCTAGTAAGCATATTTAGAGTTTTTCGTGAAAAAATGGAGGATATTATGGTTGTCAAGAAGACACTATGTATTGTTCCAAATATTTTTGTTGTAAAATTCATGGTACTTAAAGACTGTGATCCAGGTACACTTCCTTTATAATATTAAAACAAAATTTTTATTTCATATGATATTTAAAAGGAATGTTTTTTAGAAAATAATGCTAAATAATAAAAGTAAATTTCTATTAAAGCATCCAAACAATTAGATCAAAAAAAGGGATTAGTTTTGGAAGATATATATTTTTATGAAGAAGAAGATTTTGAAGAAAAGTTTGAATAAATCATGCCACTAATTTATAGAATTTTAAGTAGAAGAAAATGAAATATTTGAGAAAATATTCCACCAAAGTGTTTCAAGGGTGGATCAACTAGATATTTCTGATTAAACAATCGAATGTTGAAAGAATATGAATTTAATGAACATGAGGATGAGAGGAAAATAATATTCACTATGAAGAAATAAAAAATTGATAAATCAAAATTATATTCAAAAGTAAAGGGTAATAATTTATATAAATTCAAAAAGAGAAACTTTTTATCTAGGTTAGATAATGAGGAGATCAGTGATTCTGATGAGGAAGTTGATTCTTCTACTGATATTGATGAGAAACTAATTTTTTTTGATGTGAACGAGGAAGAGTTCATTAGTAAGGAGAGTGGTGATGCTGGGAGTGATGTAGAAAGAGAAATATAGTTAATACTAAAGATATAACTCATGGAATTCCTTTTAAAGATCAAATTTTTTGTAAAGGATATAAAATTTATAAATAAATATAATCAATATTTAGGAAATGGTGAATCTATTTTTGCTGATGAATAATTAAGGATGCTGAAAGAGATAGATGACTTGAAATAGTTTCTTAATAAATAGAAGACTTGAAAAGTTGAGATGAAAGAGAAATATAAAATAAATGAGAAGGAGTTTGAGGTTATCCAATTGAATTTGATCAATATGGAAAAGGAATTAGATATGTATAAATCCAACATTTAATATTCTCTTCAATAAGTTTATGAAAGTTAAAATGATATATTTATGAATGATTTTTAAGATTCCCAGAATAATGATACACAAGTAGACTATTAAATATCACACTTAAAATCTGAGAAATATAATATATATGTTTGTGGAATGTGAGATTTGAAGAAACGGGAAATTAAAACTAAGTTTATGAAAAAAAAGTGACTCTCAAAAAATTTATAAATTCTAGGAACAGAGACTTAAAAGAATAAACTACTATAAGTGGTGATTCGAAAAAGGATGTAAAGAAACCAATATAATTTTAGAAAGTGTTGTTATTCTATAATAATTTTGGTTCTTAAAAGGAAGATAATATATATATCTAAAATTAGGAAAAATGGTTGTTAGTATATGAAAAATAATATGTTCTATGAGGGAAATATGCTTTTCAAGGTTATTATCAGCACTAGGGAAGCTTTGGGAATTTGGGATTTTTTTCAATAAAAATTACACTAATGACCTTAGAAGGTTTTGGAGAAAAACATTTTATGGGGAGTCATCCCTCTCAAAATAGAAATGTTTAGATTAAAATTGATCATAACCCATTCAAAGGAAGAAGGTGGATGAATAAACACTACATAGTCAACAATCCAATAATAATCCATATTAGAATGACAATACTACCCCCTGTCATAAAATATCATAAATTCTAGGTGAAAATCATCCTGTATGAGTTATGTAATATTAAATGTTCACACTATATATAGAAATGAGTATATGTCTAAGACACTACTTGAATAACATGGTCGTAATGCAGTCAGAGAAATAAAGTGGATAGTTTCAATTGAATATACCCCTAGAAGGGATAAATATTTTCCAAAGGGTTTATGTGTTAGGAATTTATATCCCCAAAAATCTATGAGGGAATACCACATAATAAAATCAAAGGTTATAATGTGCTCAACTTTTTAAAAATAATTTCAAAGAATTATTATAACTGAATTAATGAAAATTGAGATACCAAATGACCTCATTGTTGTTGAAATAGATGAATCCCTAAAAACATGAATATTGGAACTTGATTTGTCTAGTAAATAAAATAAAATAAAAATAAAACAACATTACTGGGATATTAAATCAATATAGCAACATAAAAATGGAACATGGTACACAAAATTTATTATGTTTTGAAAATGACAATTGAGACCAAGAAAAGACTTATGGATTATAAACTTTCAAATCAAAACCCCTTAAAAGAGGGGGATTAGAATTTTACATAAAATAAAATGATAAAATGATAATTCATGATATTATATCAAAAATAGGTAATATATAATCCATATAAATGAAATTATATACATAAATCCAATACTTCTCTTAATAAAGGGAAATTCAAATAAAAACCCTTACCTCTTTCACTGACTTCCATGAACATATTTTAACCAAATATATAAAAAACATAGATATATTAATAAATTAATATAAAACCTTAATAATATCCATTTTCATTCATACTATTCATAATTTTTCATTATTTACAGGAATTCTTTTGATTTTCCACATTAGGTATTTATAGTTTTGATTGTTTGTACTGGTTTCATTATAGTGGTGCCCTTTCTCATTGTTATTTAAAATTTAATCCTTACTATATAATTTAAAATAATTTAATAGATGTTATAATATATTTTATAAAGGTAAAAGTTCATTTCATATCTGTTTTGGTTATTAACCATGGCAATGAAATCAGCGATGATCATGTTTCAGTGATTCTCAAAGAATTAATATTGTTTTCTTAATTGATGAGATAGATGTTGATATAACTTTTAAAAAAACCAAATAATATATTATTTACATATTTATATCATATTACATATATAAATAAGTTCTCATAGTCATCCATGAAATAAATTCGTAGTATTGTTCGATTATGTGTTTAAACAGACCCAAACATGAACATATCCCAATTCAATGAATTATTATAAAGTGGTTTTGTTATAATATCTTTATACCATAAGAATAATAATAATATTATTTAATTATTAGTGATATATTTTATAATTATAATTATTTATAAGAATAATTAATGGATATGAAAATATGACACAATTTGAATAAATGATTAACCTCATAACATGCTATTTTTTGACGATTAATTTAACAATGATTGTTTATTTTTCATATAATTAGTGTTTTCTTCTATTTTTTATACTATAAAATTAATTATAGAAGAAGCACTATATTTATATTTTAATCACATCCTTATATATAGACTTTGAAGGATGTGAAGGAATATAAAACACATCGCATCATAGAAATAGTACCCAGAACAACACAAAGACAATAGTTTTGTTTTCATAAATGGATGAGGTATTTTAATAAATAAGGACAATAAAATTAATATTTTAACATTATAGCATATAAATGAGTATAATATAACTATTTTAGTGTGTATATAATAAATTTTAAATAACATTATTAATATGAAAACTATGTAGTTTATAACACTCATGTTTGAGACATGATTTTTCCGTGTAAGTCTCCTTGAATTTAAAGGGATTTGGAATAGAATGAGCGAATAGGGGATTATTTTCATGAGAAAGGTTCTATGTAGATTAAAATGGAATATTTTATAGGATTAATTCTAAGGATAGGGTGTATCATGAATGGTTTTAAGTGTCCCTATTAATAAGTGAAGGGAAGGGTAATTTTTGGAGTAACCCTTACATTTTCAATAATGTATGGTTAATATTCTATTTTCAAAGGAAAAAAATGGAAAAAAATGAATAGTATAAGGAGTTTGGGTATAAACATACCTTAACCACTACTTTTGGAGATATATTTGAGTGATTTAGTTTTTTTTGTTTTAAATTTTAACTTTTACCCTAATTTACCTTTACCTTGGTGATTATTTTCTAAAATTAGTAATTAATTTTAATGAAAAATATTAAGATGGAACTTTTTTCCAAATTTGATATATCTAATTTACAGTTTTAAAATTATTTTACCAAATAAAATTTCAAAATGTGTGAAAGGTTTTAAAAAAAAATAAACATACTTAATCGTGTAAATTTTTTGTAGAAAAACAACGTTTCTATGATTTGAATTTATATATAAGATAAAATTATAACTGTTATTGATCTTAATAAAATAAAATTATTTATTGTAAAAAATAAATGGTATGAGGCTTTCAAGGAAATCTAAAACTGAATCACTCTTAAAAACACTTTCTTTTAATGAAAAATACTGAAAATAGTTTCTATATTAAACTAACATTTAAATTTGTTATAAAATGTTTTGGAATAGGTTTTATATTCATAAAAAATATTTCCAAATATAAAATTTCATTTACTAACTTAATATATGATTAATTTAATGGTTTTTAAATCTTCTAGGTTATTCTTACATAGTGATAAAATCACAAAAAACTATAATTTTCTTAAATCCCACATTTTTCGACTAAAAATCATCCATTTGAGAGAATACTAAAAAAACATACTATGTAAATTTTGATATGAGAAATTAAAATTTTATTTTTATTTTATTAATTGAAAATTAAAAATTTTATTAATTTATTTTTTGAATAACATCATAAAATTTAATGAAAAACTATTTTTAGTGAAAAATGAAATTTTAGAATATTAAATGAAATTATGATGATTTTAAATAATTTTCCAAAAAAATTGGTATTAAAAAATTATTAATATTAAGAATAATATATTATTAATCATATTTTTCTTGTAATATAAATTTTTAACACATAAAATGTTTTTTATAACATTAATTTTCTAAATAATATATTATCATTTTAGTCATTTAGGTAAACTAATCAAATTTCATTCATATTAAAAGTAGAATTTTTTTTTATATGTAGATTTCATATTTTGGTTACCCTTATTTATTCTTTCTAATTCAATGACTAGGTTTTAACTACCATATTGAAACATTTATGTTTTATCTAAATAGATCAAATTTTCCATTTAAGTTTGGTGATACGTTTGGAGCAAGATATCAAAGAAATTGAATTATTTAAAGGTAATCATACATTAAAATTTTTAGGTGTTACATTCTCCCCCTAGATAAATTGTGTCCTTACAATTTTACTTATAGAACCAAATTAATTTCTATTAAGACCTCATATTTCACCTTATACTTCTAGATGATCAGGGGTTTATTGGGATGTGGAATAATATTTTCTATATGAAAAATAATATAATCCCTTTATAAAGTGATCTAACCAATTATTAATTTCACATTGATTTATACTAAGGGATGTTGATCTGGATCCATAAGGAATAACTACCAAAAAACCTTGAGAATGTTTTATATGATAACCATACCACATGGGTTTTTATAAATGAATATATAGTAGTTGGTGAAAATATACATAGCATAGAACTCGAGAAAATCTTTAGTGAAAAACTCACTATTAGTTTAATTTATAGTGGTTTCATATGATATTCCATGTATGTATGTTTGTTGGTGGCTACTTCCCTCATTGGCCCTTGGATTGGGACATTAAGTCACATATTTACAAACTCTCTTAAAATTGAAGTAATGATAGCTTATCTCTTTTCCTCACACATGTGAGTTTTATATACTTCAACTCCACACTTATATCATTTACCCATCCCATTAATTAAATTTATCCCATGTTTCTTTCCACATATTTGATATATAAAAAATGTAATATTTTTTTGTTCATCATCTTCATCCCTTGATGTTTGGTGACACTCAATATTTATCCTCCTTGGTATGTTTGGGACATCGATATGTTCAAACTTTTAATCATATTTCATGATAGATGGGTTGGAATAATCACATGGATTCTCTCTATGTGTACCATTCCAATAGGATTTTCATCAAGGTAATCTATTTGTTGTCCCTCAGACTAGTGGTTTCATCTAGTTTTATCCATTAATAAAACCGAAAGAGTTAAAATGATTGATTATCAATAAAAGTGAATTATCATAAATAACTATAAGAAACTTTAAACTCATGATGTCTCACTTAATACACTATTATGTTAGAATATAGTTCTTATAACTCAAATTGTATTATACTTTGTTAAACCTATATCACTCTAATATATCATCCTTGTTCAACCTAGATTACTTTGAGATGGGTACTCTCAAACTTATTATCCTAATCCATAAAATTAAGATTCCAAATTACCATTAAATTTCTCAAAATATAATAAACCCAATAATAATTAAATCTATGATCTAAAAATATAATATATCCATCCTCAACCAACATTAATCATATACCCAAGTATGTATATACCATAATCATATACTATAAATAACATACGTTAACCAAAACCTATTTTAATCATCAAGATATTAAACCATAATGATATTATATGTTCCATTAAAAATTAACTCTATCTATAATAATAAAATAGAATTAACCAATAGTTCATAAGGTCACACAGTAGTCACTATATATCTTAATACAAAAATTGAGATCCCCTTTCCCAAAAATTTCATGAATCAATTATCAATCCCAAGGTTACCAATAACTATCAAACTCACTTCTTCAAAATTAAATCACCCTTTATTATCTCAAAATCAAGAATATATTAAACATAAGAGTTATCCATTCCGCAATCATGTGTTCTCCAATTTTTATTCCAAGAAATATAACATCTACATAAAATCATTTTTCAAGTTTATTAATACCATTTAATATATTTCACCATACCTTTAGAGTTAAACTTCTGAAGAATAATCATTATATGTTTCACTTAATCCTCAAAACATTTAGAATATACCATAATACCATTTATTAATATCACTCATTAATGAAAATAGCTAAGTGTTGATGATTATATCAATCTCACTACCTTAATTGATTCTAGGAATCTCACGTTTTCTATTAATATAGTCATATACTAAAATACTAAACCATTTAAGTATGCTCCATTATTTGGGTATAAGTCATAGTTTTTTCTAGGTACATAACTTTCTCATATTTATTTTCATGATCTTTTTTGAACCAAATACTAAAACCAAATTTTTTTATGATAATATCCAGAATATGTATATGAAAACATCAATCCAAATACGGATTCCCTTATGAAACCTTTTTTTAACATATGATACTTTCATATCAACCTATGAATCTCTTTATTCAATACTTAGTTAACCATGTCCACTATTATATTAGGTTCTCTAACATAAATAGTTATCATCAATACTAATTCCTTCATAATAGTTCATAGAGGGAATTTTAATCCCAAATCATACCCCTTATGAGTGTCTCGTAGGGTGTGGAGTCTTATGCCCACTCATCGTTCATTAGAATGATGATAAAGTCAATTCACAACCAACCCTTTTTGGGGTGATTACCACTTGTTGAATCTATCCCCAAACTGCATATTCTTTTCAGTATCTAGATAGGGATGTATTTATAGTAAATACCATATAATAACTATTTTACAAAAACATTAAAATGTTATCCAATACTTAATCAAATACCAAGGGTTTTCACTAGGGGTTTCTAACCCTAATCCCAAATAAATATGTGCTTTATTTCCTTAGCATAAAATCATATACCATCCCAAAGGGTTAACTATACCTTCTAAATTTTGAGAAAACTTAACCTATTATAATAAAAAAACATCCTAATATCCAATGTTATATATACCTCTTCCTTTGATACCAACTAAAAATACCCAGACCCATACTTCCAGTTCTATTGGTCTTAAACACATAAATTATATTAATTTTTTAATACCAATTCTAAAATCTTTGATATAACCAATATTTATTAGAGATTCAAAATTATTATTTCATTTACTACATCTGAAGGATCATTTTAGGTTTATATCTTTAGAGAATTATTAAATGATATAAACTAATAAATCCAATGTTCTTTAAATAAAATGAATAATTATTCCATTATATGTGAAACTACTTCATTCATCACAAGTATTAAACATATCCCAAATATTCTTTCATACATTATACTCTTTGAAATATGTCTCATATACTGCTTTTCTCAATAACACGGGGAAGTGGAAAAATAAGAAGTGGTGAGATCAAGCACTCAGTAAGGGGAAAATATATCTAAAACAATATTAGAATAAACATGAAATAAATATTATGATTAAAATATATAATCATCATGACTTCATAATCAACATAAAACCAGGAGCATGTCATATCGATAATAATAAAATAAAAACATGGATATCAATAATACTGATCTCATACTGATGAAATACATAATGTCAGACCTCAAAACCCAACTATTAAGTAATTATTCTAAGAAAATTTAATTTTAATCAATATAAAAACCCAATATTTTAAAAATCAATTTTATGTTCGATAGCATATATGACACGTAACACCGATCCTAAATGACCATTGAAATATTTTTATTATATGATAGTTATGACCTAGACATAAAATTGGTGGGTATGAATAAGAATAAAATCATTATGATATATATATATATAATGTTCACACTCAATATGTATTTATTAATAATTTTTTATTAAATAATAACTGAATTTTAGGTGAAGTAATTTTATTCTTAAAAAAATATTTTCTTCAAAAATGAATTTTATTACATTTTGTGAGAGAATATTATAATTATTTTTTGGAACTTTTAGAAATTTAATTCGATAAAAATGATTTTATTTTTTAAATAATCATATCAAAATTATATTACGGTGAATTTTTGAGATTTTGTTGAAAAGATTGATTTTTTATGAACATTGAGAAATACTGATTTTTATTAAAAACTTTATTTTACTCAAATTTTTTTAAAATAAAAATTATATTTTGAATTTGTTTTAAAATTTAATTATTATATTTTTATTCATAATAATCCAATTATAGTATTTTTAATTTATTTTACACTTAAATTTTGTATAAAAGCATTTTATACTTAAAAAATTCAATCTTAAGAGAATTTTTTTTTCTTTTCATTTTGCATTTTAATATCAAATTAATTTATACCATTTATAGAAACTAAATATTGAAAAATTTATTTCATTTTTATAATAAATATGTTCAAATTTATTAACTAGTTCCCTTTTAGTCATTATGAGTAGTAATCATAGAAAATTTCATTATCAAGGTAACTGTAAAATGGGTTAGTGGTAAAAAATATGATAATGGCTAAAAAGTAACCCTAACACTTGATTTAATTTCATTTTATGAGTATATTTCAACCATAATCGTCCAAAATTAAAATATATCACATTTTTTTATTTTTTCTTGATTTAGACCATTATAATATTTTATATAAAGAAAAGTAAAAAATGACATTCTATTTGTTTTATTAACTTTAATTTTCTTTACATAGGGATAAAAAGATGTTATGTTAGGTTGTTAGTATTCTATTGAAATATATATATTTTTTATTTATCATGGTAATTTATTTATATTTTTAGTGATGAAATAATTACATTAAATTCTTACACAATGCATTAGAAGTATTTATTTAATTAAAAAAGAAAAAATATAAATGATTCAAAAAATATTAAATGTAATATAATTTGATTGATTATTTTTATTATTTTTATAGAAAAATATAACATTTTAGTGATATATTAAATGGTTATATACTAATTACATTACTGCCATGATGTTTTCAAAGTCAAATTAAATGAATAATTCCAAAAATATCATTAATGATATTTT
This sequence comes from Viscum album, assembly GCA_963277665.1. Lineage (NCBI taxonomy): Eukaryota > Viridiplantae > Streptophyta > Magnoliopsida > Santalales > Viscaceae > Viscum > Viscum album. The sequence goes on along the minus strand of OY728142.1, from coordinate 30,424,362 downwards.
ACAATAAATAATATTTTATTAAATGATTTAAAATTCCTAAAAACCCAATATTCGACCAAATTATTGGGTTAGAAATTGATATATAAACCATCGTCCATTTAAAGGACAATTTTTCTTTTATAGTGACTATATTGACCCATGAAATGTAAAAACATTATTATCATGGTAATCATGAAAAAGAGTCAATAGAGGTTAAAATAAAAAATAGAGGTCTGGAAACATCACCTAAACTTTTCCAAATTTTATTTTATGATATTATTTATACTCATAATAATATTATATTAAAATAATTTCAATTTGGATCATTTTTTACATAACAAATAATTTTTATTAATTTAATACTTTAAGAAATTCCAAGAATGCCCCTCTCGTCACTTATAAAAGGACACCGTCCTCTCATTTATTCACACCACATTGAGCCTTATAGGTCAACATAATCCTAAATAATTATTTTACAAACATCCTTATTCAAATTATAGCGGTTGTTTTCTTTCCAAAAGACCAACCCTATGGTCTTTAAGAGGACATCTAAAAGTGGTCTTTTAAAGAAGAGTTAATGGACTTAATCAAAAATTTTCTTTTTTAATTCTTCTTTTACCATATGTAAATTTTTACTATTTATCATGAAATAATAACTTTCATAAAATAAATATACTAAAATTTTGTTGTCATTATTAAACAACCATTATCGACCCTCTTTTCCATCAAATGAAAAGTGAATATATCGCTCGTGCATACTTATGGCTTATCGACTCTATGTAGCGATATAATTAAATTTTCATCGCCATATTTTATGGATGGATATTATGATGGTTTTAATGTTTATATATGATATTTATGATGTAAATATACTTATGTAATTATAATATCATATCTACCTTCTTACCTTCATGTCTGTTTGAAAATAATAACGTTGCTCTTGCGAACGGGTGGACTACCACCTCAACGAATTGAAGCGATGCGATTCATTTCTCATTTTTATTTTACATGGTTGGTAATAAGTATAGATTTAAGGAATATATATTTTATATATTATATAATAATTATTCATTAAAATTGAATTATTATTTAACTTTATTTTGTTTCATTTGTTCAAAAGTGAAAACGTTGTTCATATGTACGTATGACCTGCCGTCTCCACCAATGGTGTAATTCATTTTTCTATCTACACCTTTCAAGTATTATTCTAAAAATGTATCTAATAAATAAATATTATATTTATAACATTAATATAATTATTTATATTATGTAACTATGATAAATATTAATGGATTGAAATAAACCAACTAATAATTACATGAAAAATGAAACGGTTAACACTCTAAAATAGAGATTTTAGTAACAAATTATTAATAAATGAGTGTTAAAATGGTATAAATGGATCAAATGATATTAAAATTAGTTACAAAATTCTTTTATATAATTATAATAAATTTTAATTTAATATATAATAGGTTAAATCGCATTCATCTAAGTGGAAGCGTATGGTAAGAGATTTCATCTCAATTTCCTTTCTATGAGGAATATTTTATTATTATGAACATACTTTCTTTTATATGGTGTATATACTCCCCCATTTATATGTCCTATTATCAAACATTCATAATTAACAATATTTTAAGTATTAATTTGAATTATTTAATCCTAGGGAATTTGGCTTGAAAGTTACCAAGTGGTTAAAGGTTTCTTAACTCAATTTACTTTCATTAGGTTATTAATCTTATTCATTGAATTTATTATTTATTAATTTTTTGTTAATTGATATAAAAAATATTTAATTATATATTTGCAAAATTTTTTTATACATTTGTTATACATAATAATTCTATTGACTAATTCTAAAGTTGATGGTATGAACATTGCAAGGGTTTTTTTTGTCTCAATCTCATTTTCTTGAGACACATTTCATGTCACGCACAATGATATTTATTGTATGAAGTTCTTAATACCACATTAATATATTTGGACATGTTAATTCTGGAAATTCATGGTATTTTCAAATCCATGTCATATCCTAACATTCAATGAATTTTGATTTAAAATTTACCAAAGTGGTAATGGATTTATGTTATAGTCTCATTTCTTTACGAGACTATTTAGGTTCAAGTATCATATATAGAAAATAATATGTCCTTATTTTCTTGAACCAAATATGTTTTATTGTACCCTGTTTATGAATTTGTTTTACATATTTATTTTCTATTTATTCCATTCTTTATTATACAAACATCATGAATGTTTTTTACAAGTGGTATTGATCTTATTACTTCTTTTAGATATGAAATATTTATTTTTCAAATAAAAGTTTTCTAAAATGCTTCAAAAAGTGTTATTTTCTAAATATAAATTATTCACCAAATCAATTTTACATTATCTTATTTTAAAAGGATTTAAAAGTAAATTTCTTAAAATGTTCTAAATGGTTCATTTTTTATTCCTTTTACAAAATGTTTGAAAATATTTTTTATTTTTTATGCTTACAACATGAATAAATTTTACCACCATCATGATAATTATTTTTTTAGGATTAAATTATAATTTTCCAATTTTATTTTCAATTGAAATTATTTTCACAATATTTTGTGATTTTTTAGCTTTTAAATTTTAATTTCAAAATGAAAAGGATATTTTCCTAATGAATGATTTTAATGATCTCATTATAGAAAATCTATTAAATAAAGACAAAAACCCTTTATTTTACTTATAATAAAATGAGGATATGTTATAATTATACCATCCTTAATATTTCTTTGGATGGTTTAGGATCAGTTTGACCAGGTAAAGTATTGAAATTCACTTTCTTGATTAAATTTTAGTCATTAAATTTATCTTGAAACATTTACTTTCATATGATCATTGGAAATTATATTTATCTTAAATATTAATATTATTTGTATCATGGATTTGATTATTTACTAAACCATATAACTTTTTTACATATAGTGTTTTACTTTGAAAATTATTTTATTGATCGGGGAAATATTGATAATATTTATTCTTTACTCAATATATACTTTTTTTGATTTGGAATATTGTTTACGAATTATATTTATCATTAAATATATGAGGAATTTATAAGACATATAGTGATGGGTGGGTCCTGGTTATAGATACCCACTTGACACATCAATTGATCTCACGAGACAAATCAGATTTCCAAAATAATGGGTTTTATAGTTTATAACTACCCATTGATTAAACCATATCAGTGTAGGGTCTTGATGTTATAAATATCATGATGTGTGAGATATTTATGTCCAATTATATGCATTATATTCTTTGAGAATTGAATTATTATTATTTTCAATGTGATTATTGTATTGATATTATCCATTGATGTATTCCACAATTAAGTTATTATTTTAATTAATTTTTTTAAGTTATTTACATTTCATATTTATTATGTATTATTAACTCATGAAATATTCCACTCTACATAACCCTTACTAAGAATTTTAGATCAATCTTTATTTTTTTTCTTTCCTCAAGATACCAAGAAATATACTATTATTGATATGATAAGATATTCTAGAGATCATAATGGAATTCTCAAAATTTTTTTACGTATTAAAATGTACGTGAGGTTCATGTACGTATTTATTTTACCAATACTACTAGACTATTCAGTACTTTAGGATGCGATAAATTATACCTAATTATAATGTAATAAGGTATACACCAGATCTAGGTTATTGGAGTTGGGGACTTTGAAATCAATTCTAAAGTTAATAATTCCCATTTTCAAGGATTTGATCCAAAAAAATATCCTATTATTGGATGAGGAAAACACCAAAACCCAAATTGTTTTGTCTCATTAGACTATTAAATTCTTTGAGAGGCTATATAATTTTTGAGCCCACCCATCACTTGTTTATGTCGAAATAATTCACCATAGTTGAAAATTAATAAGAAATACATAATGAACCTTTCTAATGATCATCCATATTGAAATTTCCAAATATAGAATGCCAAAACTTTTCCCTATGTTAATAAAAGGTATAACCTAATCATAACCCATCCAGAGGAAGAAGGTGGATGGATAAATGATACATAGTAAACATTCCAATAACAATCCATATTGGAATGAAATATTATTCCCCATGTTAATAGAATAGAATTATTTCTAGGTGAACATAATCCAATCTGACTAATGTAATATATGATGTTAACTTTGTATATAGAAATGGGTATACAATTATGAAAATACTGGAATACATATTCACAATCGATCAAGAGAAATAAATTGGATGGTTTCAATAGAATATATCCCAATAAGTGAGAAATATTTGTCAAAGGGTTTATGTGGTATGGATTTATAACCCCAAAAAATAATGATATAGTACCAAATAATAAAATCATAGGGTATAATGAACCAAAATTATATGGAATAATTTCAAATAATGATTATAACTCAATTAATGAAAATTGAGTTACCAAAAATCATCATTGTTTAGGAAATAACTGAATCATTATGAATTTGAATATGGTAAATTTATTTGGCTATTAAATCCCATGAAATTCTAGAAAAATAAAATTCATGTTATAGAAAAAATATATAACACCATAAAAGGTAACATTGTTCATAAAATGTATTATGTATCAAAGAATGAGAATTGATACCAATAAAAATCTTAAGGATTAGAAATATTTGAATAAAAAAATATTTAAAGAGAGGGATTTAAGTTAAACATAAAATACCATTATTAAAATATAATTCATGATATTATATCTAAAATTGGAAATATATACACCAAATAAATGAAATTCGGTGCATAAATATAGTACTTGTCTCAATGGAATGGAATTATGACAAAAACCCTTAACTCTTGTACTCAATTCCATGAATATATATTAAACTCCTACATCACAAGCATATAAATATTAATAATTAAATTTAGAGACTTAATCATATCCATATTCCTTCAGAATATTCATAATTATCCATTCTCTATAAGAATTCTTCCAATTTTCAACATTGGGTTTTTATAGTTTTGATCATCTGTACTAGTTTCGTAGCAACAATGTCTATTTTTATTCATACGTAAATTTTCTTTATTAATTTATCATAAAATACACTTTCATATATTTTAAATTATAGTTTATTTATTTTATTTTATTTCATGCCAGTTTTAATTGCAAACCATGATGATGAAATAGACGATGATCATGCTTTGGTAATTTTTAATGAATGGAAGGTGTTTTATTAATTAGTGAGATAAATTTAGATATTACCATACCAGAACCATAAAATAATATTATTTACATATTTATATCAGATTTTACCAATAAGTAAGTTCTCATAGTCACCCATGACAAAAATCATAATGTTGTTCGATTAGGTGGTTAAACTGGCCCAAACATGAACATACCCTAACTAATGAATGATTATGAGGTGGTTTAGTTTTAATATCACTAAATTAGAAGAATAATTATTTTATTTAGTGGTTATTAGCATTATATTTCATAATTATAATTAATTATAATAATAACTAATTGATATGAAAACATTACACAATTTGAATAAAATATTATCCTCTTAGAATCCTTATTTTAAATGATGACACTAACAATGATTGTTTGTTGTTCATTTCATTATTAACTTTTTATATTTTTCATAACAGAAGCTTAATTATAACATAAAAATAATATTTATCCTTTAATATCATCCTTATATCCAACCTTGTAAGAGGGTGAAGGAAAATGAAACATCTTATGTCTTGGTGGAGGTAGTCCGCACAATGCATGAACAATTTTATTTTTCTTAATAGATGAAATATTTGAATAAATAATCATAATAAACATAATATAATAGAATTTTATTATATAAACTATAGTAATATCATTATATTAGTTTGTATAGAATAAATTTTAAAAAATATATTTAAGAAGAAAATTATGTAGTTGATAACACTAATGTTGGGGACTTGGTTTTTCTTGGGAATTCTCCTTGAATTTGAAGTTATTAGGATAACTATGAGTGAATAGTGGATTATATTCATTGGATATGGTTATATTTAGTGTAAAAGTTAAGATTTTAAGTAATTAATGTGAAGTATAGTGTCTACCATGAAGAGTGGGAAGTGTCCCTTTTTATAAGAAAAGGGAAGGGTAGTTTTGGCGGTAACCCTTATATTTTCAATAATGTAAGATTACTATTCTAGTTTTAAAGGATAAAAAATGAAACAAATGTGGATAAGGAAAGGATTTTGGTTCTAAAATCACCTAAAACCCCTTTTTGATACTTTGTGCGATTTAGGGTTTTTTGTTTTAAATTTTTTACTTTACCCCAATTTGTTTTACCTTGGTAATTAATTTCTAACCTTAGTATTTAATTTTCATAAAAAATATTGAGGTTAGGAATTTAACCTAATTTAATAAATATAATTTTATATTTGAAAATTATTTTATTAAATTAAATTTATAAATGTGTGAAAATTTCATTTTGAAATAAAGGCACTTAATCAAATAACATAGTTTTTAGAAAAATAATGTTTTAAGAATTAAATTTAAATATATAATAAAATTATCATAGTTCCTGATTTTAATGACCTAAATTTATTTATTATAAATAAAATAATAGTTATTAAGCTTTAAAATAAAGTGAAAATAGAATATCTCTGGAAAATGATTTCTTTTATGGAAAAATAAATAAAAAGTTTCAATATTAAAGCCACACTTTAATTAGTTATAAAAATGTTTGGAATAGGTTTTATATATAGATAGAATATTTTTAAATTTATAATTTCAATAATTAACTTCATATATTATTACTTTAAGATTTTTAAATCTTATATGTTGTTCTTACATAGTTAAAAAATCATGGAAATTGCAATTTTATTAAATCGTACATTTTTGGAATGAAAAAATGCTTTTTAGAAAATGATCAAAAACTCATACTAACTACATTTTGACATGCGGAATTCAAAAATGAAGTTTATTTTAATAAATAGATATTCCAAAATTTATAAATTCTATTTTTGAAAAAAATCATAAAATATATTGAAAACTCAATTTTATCGGGATATGGATTTTTAAAATATTAACTGATATTAGTTTTACTTGAAACCATTTACCAACTAAATTGATATTAACCAATTATTAATGTCACAACCCATCCCACTGGGCCCTGATCCATGACTCCCCAAGCCCACCTCATTAGGCTAGGGGTTGGAGTCTAGCACCGAATAGGCTTATCACACACATGGGAGGCCTGAGACTAAGGTATATATATACACACACCCAAATACATCTCTATGAAATAGTACAAAGATAATAAAACTAAAAAATAAATGCATGTATACATCTATCCCACAACCCGAGTAAAACTTAAGTACAATTGGTTAAAAATACATGCCCACCAAAAGAAAGCTAAAAAAGTGTCCTACCTACTCAGAAGGAGGGGATCAACATCAAATGAAACTGTCAGAAATCTCCTTGACCAAGCTTTGGTCAACACCCCAATCGGTCATGATCTCTGATCCCACCTACACTTGGTCCTCCTAGGACTCAATTGAAAGGCATGTGGTCTTCACAAGTCACACCATGTGTGGGAACAACCTGTGAAAGCTTGAGCGTAACAATACCCAGTAGGCACCCAAAATACCCGAAATCAAATAGATCGACTAAAAGGTAATAGTCTAATCGACCCAACCTAAGGGAAAATAAATAAAAGAGAAGCTTCATCTTGGACATCCTCAGCTGTACACAACTAGTCAGATCGATCCATATAGTCCATCAACCAAGTAATGTAACAACAATGTAAGGAAAACCTAGAATCAAACCTAGATATACTTGTCTCAGACTCCAAGTCTCCTGAGGTTCCTACCTAATATCCAGCTACAAGATTCTGCTCAAGGCTCAAAGGTTAAAATTGTATAGGGGAACACACTCCATGATCTTTACCAACCTAGATGAAACTCATTCAAGAGATAAACTCTATTAGGTACAAATCTTACATAACAAATGGCCCATATGAGAGATAGCACTCCATCGAGCATCAAAAAGATGATGAATTAACACCACTATCACAAGTGGTATCCGAGATTACACACTCACCAGATCTCTCTATAAATAAAGTCGCGATGAAACCTAATATATCTCAATACTCAAATAGGGGATCTTAACGATCCCAGATGAGGGACGAGACGAACCTTACTAGAACGAAAAACGATCTCATCGCTCAGAAAGGGGATCACTCCTAGGATCCACTAGGGGACACTATGAACCCAATATGGAATACTTAAGAACACATTCTTAGGATAGGGTATAACTCCCAAAACTACTTAGGGACACCATGAACCCAATCCGATAACCCAGAGATCTTACTCAGAAAGGTGATCACCCCCATGATCCGCTAGAGGACACTAAAAACCCGATCTGACACCCTGGAGATCATATCACTTAGATATGGGATCACGACACGTGTAGTGTTTGTAAAAATATTCCACAAACCCCACCTGATACAACACATGAAGTAGGGGATTATATAACCAATGATTCCAGAAACCCAATTGATACCATCTACTGATTAAGGGATTGTATAACTGGTGTTTCCACAACCCTACTAATACTTCCCACTATATAGGGGATTATACTCTCGATGATGCCACAAATCCCATAGGGCTATCCTATAAGATAAGGAATCACCACATGTGAAGTGTTGGTAAAAAAGATACCAATAACACAATATAGTGAAATGATATGATAAAGTATCTCACTTTGGACTCCATGTAGGGATGAAAAAACTTTATCCAATATCACCCTATCGAGGGGATCAAAATCCTCTAATGAGGATGTAATTCCACAGTCTACCCTCATAGGGATATTCCAAGGGACCCAATTCACCACTGATATTTCAAACGTCTCTAACAGAAGTGACCCAAAACATCCCCTCACATCACATATCTAAGTCCCAAACCCTGGAAACCATCACTTTATATGTGGAAAACTAATTTGGATCAGATACTCACAGGTCTAAATCCAAAGCCCAAATGAGGAGATACATAAGGCAAAAGAATCTCCAAGATATAACTACATGACATGAATGGGGGTCCACATGGCATGTGGCCCCACTTGAACACATGTTCATGTCCTCTATGAATGGATTGGATTTACATGTGATCTTACTTGGAATGTCTCACCTCACCCGGGCCCCCAACCATGTCTTTCCCCATGAGTCTTGTCTAACAGTGTCTCACACATCTTGTGTACCCCCTGGTACATGATGTTTCCCAAATAAGTAGCCACTTTGTTGTTTTGTCTGTCCATGCCCATTTCTGGAACCATGTTCCCATGTACCCTGGCCATGTACTTCCACAAGACCATGTCTCTTGACATGACTTCCCTAACCACTTCCTTTGGCCACATGACTTGGGGTCACTAGATGGCATGTAACCCCAGTACATGGGTTTTAGTCCCCAAAATTCATCTTCCTCAAATGGGAAGAACAAACGGCATGTTACCCTAAACTATATGCCATTTTATTGAGAATTCGAAATGGGAATTCCCTACGAGTTTCTTGAATCACCCCAGCTTCCCCCAAAACCTACAGATCAACCCCCACGGGAAGGGTGTTTGCGCCAATCCTCTATTGTTCATGCACCAAAGGGGGATGTATGGGTTATTTGTTTTAATTTTATTAAAACAATAACCCTCCATTTAATACCCCTCAAACTCTCCCTTGACCAAACTCCCATGCTGACCAAATTTATGTCACTCCTTGGGAAAATTCCACATTTTGAACTCATCCAATGCCTCAAATTTTTGTTCCGATACTTCAATTAGGAGTTATTACATGTTTTAAAAGAAATTTTGCACGTGATATAAAATATTTAATATTTATAATTTTACCACACAGAGGATCTCCATGTCCCGGAATCCCATGCCCACTTAGCACCTAACTTTGGAAATATTCCTATAAGTATTTCAAAATATTAAAGGTAAAAATATGAGTCACTAAATCCTCCCCACCTTAAGGATTTTTATCCACAAAAAGATAAATCCGATGCAGAAGGAGAAAAATTGAGCTCTCTACTGAGACTCCCACATTAACAAGCTCCCTGAGTATTCTCGTTATTCCTACAAGAATGCACTAAGGGGAACCAAAAGGACCAAACCACACCCATTATCCAACCCCATTAGGCCCACGTTGTGCTACAAGCGAGTGCATGTTACCTCAGCTACAAAAGTTGGGAAACACTAAGCACCCAGTCCATCCACATTTATAGGGTTTAGTGGTACACCACCATACTAACCTAACGAAAATACCAATGTAAGCCCACAATGAACAAAAAATTAAAAGGAACTCATCCTAAACATCTTGAAACTATCCAATTTGGGTGGCACTGCCCCACTGACATGGTTTTATATTGCTTCTAAAGAATGGGTCTTAGTGGGGGAAGCTTACCTAATTCTTGCAAGTTTATATCCACATCAAACTGCCCCAAATCCTCCTCAAGAATCTCATGAAAAACTATGAAACCGAGAATACAATGGTACTAACAAACAATAAAGGGATTCCCAAGTTCACACTCTGGGTCTTACTAGGACCTCCATCTACAAATAACCAACACAAAACCTCACCCCGAATATGAAATTCAAAGGGATTCACCCACCAAAACTCAACACTATTTTCTTTGGGTTTCACTAAGTCTCCCTCATGGTTTTAATCACATCACCAAGATGTGTCTCGATTTGGGATGCAGTTCTCTTCCTCATGCACTCGAATCTATGTCAAACAACATGAACATAGGGTTTACTAACGTCCCTCATCACCCTAGTTGAACCTCAAGAAAGAAGTGCAAATAATAGAGTACCTAACAATTGTGTCTATAAATACTATTAAATAATGTCCAAAGGACACAGAGCTTACCTATATTCACCCTCAGATCCTTTGGGTCAAAATTATCTATGACTTACAGCTATCATTGCCCCCATCATCCAGCTCTTCGATCCTGGTGTGGATCACCTTGGGGTGGGGGTGGAAACTCGAATTGTCTACCACCTCCTGTTGCTATCCTCAATCCTCCGCTACATTCTCAATCACATAGAACTAAATTTTTATAATGATTCATTTTCTAAGATGGTTCATCGACTAGATACCTCTTAGTAGCATAATGGGTCAAATAATATCATTAAATATTTCCCCGTTTGTTGCAAGTGTAACACCACCTCTATTACAGATAAGAAAAACCAGCCTAGAAGCCTTGATCCTCTGACCCTCCATCCTTGGATTTTCTCCTGAAGTGTTTTGCATTCCGAGATCTCTGATCCTTCCATTGACTATGAGATTCTTTGGTCTCATCTTTTGTGTGGCCATCATTAACGATTAGAGTCTTCTCAAGAAAAAATCTCTCCACCACCAAGGCCCTCTCTATCACTCCAGCATAGGTGGTAATAAAAATGGTACCAATGATTCTTTGATCTCCCAATATAGGCCCTACTTGAAGGTCTGTGCTCAAAAAATAGATCTCAAACCCTGTACAGGGAGTACCATATCTGGTATTTAAACCTCACCGAGTACTCTTCCACAATCATATTGTCCTTCCAAAGCTGCAGAATCTCCAGGATACACACTGATCTCAACATGGCTGGATATAACTAATTTATGATGAGACTTTAAAACTCATAATAAGTGAGAGTAACCTCATATTAGGTCTACATCACTACCCTACACCATTTCCTAGATGAACCCGGTAGAAGGCTCACTGCTAGGACCACCATCTAATTGGGAGGTGTTCTCACAAGGCAAAAAATGTGTGTGAATGCCTCAAGCTAGTCATTAGCTTCTTGGGGGTCTTGATCACCATAATACCCCAGAGATCACTACCTCTAGAACTCATAAAATGCACTCAACTTGTGTGTATCCTATCCCTGCACTACTAGCACAACCATATTCTCAATAGGTGGTGGATCAACTAGAAGACCACCTATAAGTACCGCCTCATTATTATTGCCTTGCACTGAAACCTCATCTCTAGGTATATCATTGTAAAAATCCCACCGTGGAACCCTGTTTGGTCATCATATCAATGGAATCTTTCAATAGAATCAAGAAATTCCATATTCAAATATATATCTTAGGATATGACTCAAGAAGGATAAGAAAATCCCAAAACCCAGTCCTATATCATTCATGTACCAAAATTTTCCTACAAACTGTGTCTTAATATATCGAGTCAAAAAGTAGGCTGTTAAAGTCTTTTTAAATGGATACATCAAACTCCACACCAAAATTGGAGTACCTATTATTAAATTTGAACTTGAAACACTTTTACACTATCATAATTCAACCCAAACAATCTTACAACACTGTGTTCCCAAATTGGAACCCAATATGATACCACGCTGTCATGACCCGTACCACTGGGGCTCAGGATGTGACTCCCCAAGACAACCTCCATGGGCTAGGGACTAATTTATAGTACTAATTAGGCATATCACATACATGGGATACCTTATCCTAATGTAGCTAGACACACACACACACACACCCATATACATATCCAAGAAATTGTGTAGATATAATAAAACTAAAAAAAAAAGATTCCATATATCTATCCCACAACCAGAGTAAGACATAAGTACACAAGTGAAAGAAAAGATGCCTAGAAAAATAAAACTACAAAATAATGTAACCTACTTAGAAGGAGGGTATCACTATAAAATGAAGATTCTAGAAAGTTCCTCATCCAAACTTCAGTCCACACCTCGATCGATTAAGCTCACTAAGCTCCACCTGCTCCGAGTTCTCCTGGGACTCCATTGAAAGGCCCGTGGTCTGCACAAGAAACAACATTTAAGGTAAAATCCTATGAAATGTTGAGTATAAAAATACCTATTAGGTTCCCAAAATACCCAAAATAAAATGGAACAACTGAAAGTCAACAGTCCACTCAACCCAACCTGAGGGAACCCAAACTAGAGAGAAACTCCATCTCGAACAACCTCATCCATACATGACTAGTTAACTCTATACACATGGTGTGTTATCCAATGAATGTGAAAAAATTTCAAGGACACCTAAAATCAAATCCAGACATACTAATCTTAGACTCCATGTCTCATGAGGTTCTAAACTCATAGCCGGCTACAAGATTCCTCTTTGGGATCAAAGGTAACATTCATCCCGGAGCACACACGCTATGCGATCTATATCCTATATAACACTTGTCCAAGTGATATAATAAATATAATACAACTATTAAATCCATGATGTACCATCTAATATATACCACACCACTCAGTATGAAAATGTTGATGGCATAAAATCAAAATCCCAAGTGGCATTCGAGAGAACATGCTCATTTAATATCACCACGAAGAAAGTTACACTGGAAACTAGTGGATCTTTATACTTAGATAGGGGATCTCACCCATACCTACTAGGGGATGCTAAGAAACCTAATGGAACCCTAAATGGTCTCATCACTCATAGAGGGGATACTCCTAGGATCTGATGGGGGCTACTATAAACCCAATCTGGAATATAGAAGACCATATTTCTTAGGATAGGGGATCAATCTCAGAACCATTGGGAGACAACCATAACCCAATCCGGTAACCCAATAATCTCACTTGGAATGAAGATCACTCTTAAGATCCACTAGATGACACTAAAAACTCAATATAAAACCTTGGAGATTACATCAATTATATAATGGATCATCTCTTGTGCAGTGTTAGTCACGACGATTCCATAAACCTCATATGGTACAACTTGTGAAGTATGGGATCATATAACTGATGATTCCACAAACCCTAATGAGACTATATGATATCTTGGGGATCATATACTTGATTAATCCACTATCCTTGTGATAATTCTCACTAAATATGGTATCATACTCTCAATGATTTCACAAACCCCACCGAGCTATCGTTCTAGACAGGGGATCACCACACAAGTAGTTTTGGTCACGATGATACCAAGAACCCAATCTAGGAAACAATACAATAGAGGATCCCGATCCAGCCTCCTTAGAGGGATTAAATAACTCTATCCAATCTCATCATATTTAGGGGATACCAATCCTATACTAAGGATGCAATGCTATACTATACCCTCATAGGGATAAACCAAGGGAATCACTTCACCACTGAAGGTGTAAGGAGACCCAAAACATCCCATTGCCTCACATCTCTATGGCACAAATAGTGGAAACAATCAAGTTCTACTTGGAAAAAAGCTCAGGATAGGTTATTCATAGGCCTGAATCCGAGCCCTGAAGGAGGAGATATGAATGGAAGAAGAATCACTAAGATAACACTACACAAAATGTATGGGGGTCCACACAGTGTGTGACCCCACCTGAACACTTGTTTGTTTCATCTACTGGACGTCTTGGCTATCCATATGACCTTACATGGTGTGTATGTCCTATAAACGACATGTCTCACCTAACATGGAACCCCGACCATTTATTTCCCCACATGGTTCAGCCAACCATATCTCACACACAATGTGTAACCCATGGTACATATTGTGTCCTTGCTTATCGGCCACTTGTCCATGTCATTTGCTCATTCATGTGTCCAACACCCCATGCCAGTGTACCATGGTTGTGTAATTCCACATGGCCATATCTCTTGACACAAATTCCCCAACCATGTCCTTTGGACACATGACCTGTAGTCACTACACAATGTGTAGTTCCAAAAAGTAATATTCCCCTAATGATAGGAACACATGACATGTGATCCTACAGTACATTCCATGTTATTGGGAATTCTGAATAGGAATTCCCTGTGAGTTGCCCAAATCACCCTAGTTCTCCCTAAAACCTATAGATCGACCCATATGGGATCTTTAATAGTGATAATATGGATCTAAAAACTTAAAAAAACTTATAAAAATGGTATTAGTACGTAAAACTCAAATCCAACTACCTTTTGGAGAAATACAGAAGCTTCAAGTGATGATCCATAGTCTGAAGTCGCTGCACTGCGATCTAAGAACGATTTCCATCCAGATTGAGGATCAATGGAACCTCCTATCCTCTTAGTTTTCCTCAGTTCATCTATCAATACAAAGGTTGAGGGCGGAGTTTTTTGTTTAAATTATTTTAATACAATTAACCTCTTTTGGAATCCCCATAATCTCACCCTCAACTGATCACCTGATGTTGAAAAATTTTATATCACCCATAGGGAAAACCCCATGTTCTGAACTCAAACGCGACCTCAGATTTATGATCTGATACTCCCCTGAGAGGTTATTCCATGCTTCAAAATAAATTTCATGAACTTGATAGAAAATATTAAATATTTTTAGTATCACCACACTGTGTCTATTCAGGCCCCAAAATCCAATGCTGACTTAGCACCTGACTTCAGAAATTTTACTAGAAATATTCCAAATTTTTACTGGTCCAAACTCATGTCACTATAATAAATATCAAATAAATTAATCATTTATTTATTTTTCCTTTGAATAAAAATGTTTTTTCAGGAAATATATTTTTTGAAAAATAGTTTTCTAAAAAATAAATGATCTTATTTGTCGTTTTTGTTAAACTAATTGAATTTAATCCACATTAAAGATAGTATTTATTTTCATCATACATATATTTCATAAAGTGGTTACTCATATTTATTACTTCTAATTAAATGGCTATATTTTAATGGTCATATTTATATATTTATAATTTATCTAAATATATCACATTTTCTGTTTAAGTTTAGTTTTACATTCAAAGTAAGCTATAAAAAAATTAACATATTTAAAGGTAATCATATATTATAATTTAAAGGTGTTATATAAACCCAAGGTAATTCAATAAGAATAATTGAATTCTTTAAGATGAATATTTCATATGTTATTACATTATGTTATAGGTATTAAAGTGTACTGAAGTTGTCTCATTTCATGGCCAGAAAGAGAATTATCAAGTATATAAAAGGCATGAAAAAATTTGGATTGGAGTATGATAATAATAAAAATATTGATCATTTTTTATATAAAGATATAGATTATTCTAGATATGTAGATGGTAGAAGGTATTCATATAGTGGAATCTTCTTTTTAGGTGAAAGGTGATTATGTTGGCACACAAAGAAGAAAAGTTCGATAACCTTGAGTACTGTTGAATCAAAACATGTTTCTTCAACTCAATCCACAACCCAATTAATATGGATGAGGACTCAGATTTAATATTTCAAGGTAAAAGTAAAGGTTTCATTTATTTTATTATATAATGATAATAATTTTGTTAATTTTCATAAAAATCTTATATAGTATACAATATCAAATTATATTGATATAAAATATCACTTCATGAAAGATCTTGTATAACAGATTATGCTGATGTAGTACTCTGTTCCAAAAATTTAGAAAATAACTAATGTGATTATTAAACCATTTTAAAAGGAAGAATTTCAAATATTTATATTGATGATGGGTTTCTATCCTCATTCCTCTCAAGGATATGGTATGGTGATTTCATTCCCCCACTCAATTATTTTATGGATATTGTTTTTGAGTTGGGAAAATACAACATAAATCTATTTATATTTATTCCTTTATTAATTTATAAGACGTATTTAAAAATGGGGAGAAAATTTTAGATAGAATCTATTGATATGTGTTTTACCTATTGTGGACAAATTTCTTATTTAGGGGAAGAATGTACTAAAAGGGAGTTTTTAAAAATAGAGAGTTGTGAGGTTATAATGTTGGTGTGTAATTTTTTTGGGTAAATTATTCCATCTTTTTTGGTGAGAATGAATATAGGAACTTGTGATTCATAGATTATGATAACAATTTTGATATATTTAAAATTTATTTGAAATTGATCTCAATTGTTTTAAGAAGATAATAAATTTTTATTTTCAATTAGTATCTAGGGGATCAAATGATACAAAGAAGTGGATGTAATACACAATTTTATTTAGAACATGAATTTTTTATTCAATGTTCTTGTTTCGCATATCGATTTATCTCACGTGTGATTAGAATTTCAAATGATGATTCATTAATAATTTTATTGATTTTGAAAGTGATTTATGTTCTTTAGTTTCCATAAAATTTCCAAGCTGGTGACTATTGATCCTAGAGATGATTTGAGAGTTGTTAAGAGCTTGTGGAGATTAATGATACCAATGTAGAAGTTATGAGGTCAAGTAACTAAAAAAGCTAACCCTACACTAGTGGTATTTGTCTAAGGAAGAGGATCTGAAGATTATTTGAATTTGATATGTTTGTTGTGTTGGATTTTGTTTTCAATACATAAATAATATTTGAACTTGCATAAAAGTATATTAGGTGAGGTGAAACCCTTTTATAGGTTTGAAAATTTCTCAAACTAGTCTAAATATATTTAGGAGAAAATTGTAGACTCTAATATTATTTAAAGAATTATAGAATTGTTGAGTTGAATATGAAATTGGGTTAAGTTATTTATTATTTAACATGTAGGAAGTTATTTGAAATTGGTACTGAAAATGTAAAAGGAAAGTATTAAATTAGATATACCTAGGTGTAAAATTTTTGTAATGGAAATAATGGTCCCTATATATGTATGATAAACTCTGGTCTTAATCTAAGAATATGAAAAATTGATAGATGACAAAAAATATATATGGACGGTGTGTAAGAGGTGTAGCTAATACATAATAGGTATGGTCAATAAAAAAGAGGTTTGGATGATACAGAAGTGTCCTGGCTTATATGGAAGATTTATATCTGATAAAAAAGTAGTGTGGGACAAAACTCACTCAAAACTAGTAAAGGAAATGTTTTTTCCTTTATATTTAGTAAGAAAAACAACTTAAGTATTTGTTTGTAAATGTAATAAAAGAAATGTAACATTGTGTTAAAAAATAAGAGTTTGATGCATATGTAAGTATGATGATGATGAAACTATGACTTCATAGATTAAACATCACAATGTAAGTTTATGATTCATGGAGTTAAGAAGGAAGATTGTTCATGTTGTTGGGGAATATATTGTACCATGAAAGAGAGAATAAGTTGTGGAAAAACTACATGGTCACACTAGAACCTATATAGTTGTGCCATAATGACCTGATACTGATTCTAAAATAAGTAAGATGAATTAGGAAGAATAATAGAAGTACTATTATAAGTTGGTAGAATGTTATTTGTTAATATTTAAAATATTAAATTATAATCTTGAGAAGAGAAAATCCTTGCTTCTAGAAGAGATAATATTTTCCTTGTTGTAAAAATATTGATATTATCAAGATGAACTAAAAATAGATATTCATATACTATCTAATAGAGATAAAATTAGATCAATAATAAGATTTATTTAGGTAAGTACAAGAAGAAAAAGAAGAAAAAACAAAAATAAAAAAATCGATAGAAGTCTTATTTGGTTGAAGACTCTCTTATTGTTATAATAATTTCTATATCTTTTGTAAAATAACTTTACAATATTATATTACTAATTTGTAATATGATATTAGGGATAATATCTTCTCAGTTGTAATCTAAATGGAGAGACTAAAGGATTGTATGATCTTGGTAAATTCAAATCAAGCCATGTATTAGCCTTGTCATTTTGAGTGGTGGACCTTGTAAATCTGATATTACTACTATGATTATGTGTTGGGGTGTGTGATAGTGAACATTTTAATTCACATTAATTTGTGGTGATTTTTTTCAAGAAGAAACATAAAAAATAATTATAATAACTAATTCACCCCTCTCATTGGATTATTTATAATTTTATGCGAAGGATCATACAATAAAAAACAAGATTATGCTAAGATAAATATAAATAATATGTATTATTAAAAATTTGTTAAAATTTGTTAAATTTTAGTATGTTATATGACATTTATTTATTTAAATTTGGATGTTGAATATGATGAGTTGGTAATGATGGTTAATTTGTTTAATTTATTATTAATATTTTTTTTAAATTGATTTACTATGAAATATCTATCTTTTATATTCAATATTATGTTACCAATTTAACTTGATATAACTATTATTTATTACATTAAATCATTATTATTTATATTGTCTAAACTCAAAATCTATGAGCTAACTTGTAATGAACCAGAATTTTATAAATGGAATTACCATTCTAATAATTGTGTCATATTTAGTAATGTAGTATAAAGCACATACACCACCTGGTAAAACTAATTTTTTTTTGTTATATTAATTTTAACATTAAATTAAGAGAATAAAATGGTCATAAGGATTGAAAGTATTACAATGGGAAAAAATAGTAAATAAGATAAAAATATTTGGAAAATATTGATATTCTCGATCTCCCTGAATAACCTTACTCACAAATGACACAATATGAATGAATTAGAATATTATTAATGTAATAATCATTTTAAAAATGAATATATATATATATATATTTATATATAAAAATATTAGGAAATATAGTTGAATGAAAAATGAATAAAATATATGGTATTTATAGAATGTAGGGATCCTAAATTCCCTTTAAAAATCCGACCACTGGAAATGTAATCTGACTTTTAGAATAATACCATTAACATTCAAATAATAATTTGACCACTAGAATAGTAATCTAACCACTGGAATAGTACCCCAACCATTGGAATAATAATATGAACCTTAGGAATAGTAAACTGACCATTAGAATGGTATCCTAACCTAAGGATGTGTAAAATAATATTTAAGCGTCTTATAAAATGAATATACGACTTGTTAATATCATGATAATAGTAAACATATGTTTTAAAAATGATAAATAAGTGTTCTTATTTTTTGTAAAAATTATATGTTTAATTTTAATTTAAAAAAATTATAATTATTTAAAAGAAATATTATTTTCCAAAAATGGGTTTATAAATTAATATTATGTTTTATTATATTGTTAATACAGTTTAACGAGACCTTAATTTTTTTTCAAAGTGTTGGAAAGTTGATCATAATATTAAATTTGGTATTTTTAAAATAAATGAGGTCTTTATTTAAAAATAAAATTTATCATGTTTATAAAATTATATTCATAAAATAGATTCCATTTTTTGAATATAGAAATTGAAAAAAATTTAGGGTTATTTTTTTATTTTTCTAATATAGTTCATTTTTGGTGAATATTGAAATACTGCAAAATACCATATTTAATTTTTAAGCTAAATTCATGAATTTTTGAGTCATAGTTGTTATAATAATCCATTAGTTCAAACTCAAAAGATCCATTTACCATATATAGTCATAGGATTCATCACTATTATGAGTTATTATCAAAAATAATAAACTATTGAATATAATATTAAAAAACATCCCTATCCTCCCCTTATAAATACCACCCTTACCACCACATCTACTTGTAAATTATAATACCTGGAGTGTGAAAACTTTATACTAAAATCACTTACTAATCCGTTCCCTGATAAACTTGTGTATTTCATCTCATCTAAATACCATTTGAAGGATACTTAAGGGACAACTTAAGAGGTTGCGACCATAGAAAGAAGAAAAATTGTCGATTATCCCATTTTAATTTTATTCTTATTCTTCCACCCCTTATGTTTTCCATCCACCTAGAAAAAATAATATAAGTATCCCAAATATATTTACATTTTAATATTATAGTGTAATATCTATATTCAACCCACCTGTCTTTAGATTTTAAAATGAAAATGGTTTTACAATATGGTTGGTCCACTGCATCCACGAACAACGTACAATGTTTTTCTCCATCGCCTACAAGGTTGGTCATAAGAAAATTATTATGGTTTAATAAGATAATTATAATTATAATAGGAATTATTTCATGTTATTGAATTTTTATATAGAAATAATATTAAATAAAATGAAACTAGTTTGTGATGGTTGGTAAAATCGCCAAAATAAACTAACCATATAACGCTAACGCTCTTACTAAATGAATCATCCCAATTTATGAAAAAAATAATATTTGAGGCATTTTAAATTTATGTAAGTACGTGAATATAATTTCATTTCACGTCTGGAGTTGTATTCTTATTTGACAAGAAAATCAATAATTATCTAGAAGTGATTTGGCCTTTGAACCATGAAACAAACACCCTTAGAAAAGTAAAATTATTATTTATATCTCAATGAATTGGTTATAAATAAACATAATAAAATTATAATATATAAAATATATATTTAAATGTTTTTTATTTACTATTTTAAGAATATTATTTTATTATCCAAGACATTAATTTCAAGTGAATAACGATTCTATAACCTAGGTAAGGGATCTATCTGAACCACCATTTTTCTTTGGGTTATGGAATTTCTATCTCTGAATCACTTTCTATCTCTCGTTGATGTTATAAATGATTCTAAATTCTCTATATATGTCTCTTATATATATACTTGTCTCATTATCCCTTCCTTTGATGGGGTAATACATTCATTGTTTTCATTTCTCAAATACCTTATTTAAAATCAAACCTGATTAAGGTAAATTTTTTTGTCCCATAATCCTTTTATAGAACTCTCATTGAAATTATTTACTCCATAGGCATATGTACTCAACTTTTAATTTCCAAAATATCTTATTTTTTATTCTATTTAGAATCCTTATAAAATCTCCTTTGATTATGATATGAGGCAATATTATAAAACCCATTTTTATTTATATGGGAAATTCTTATTTTTATACCTTATGATTGATTTCATTTTGTAGAACACATAATAATTAACACATTATGATGGGTGTGCCCAGATAGTTCTCCTGTGCAATGGGTAATGCTTTTTTCTCATGATATGTTATGTATGAGATTAGGGAGTGAACCTAATACATGATGAGACTATTTACACCATTTAATGTTGTCAAAGTGGTTAGTCTAGACTTATTATTAAGTTATGTTTTATGTTATCACCACTTTCCTATGTTTCAAAGATATTATGAAACCATTTTTATTATATTATATTCCTATTTGATTAATCACGATCCTTCTGTTTTATGATATCATGTTATTCCATTTGGATAACCTGTTATGCCTTGTTATCACGTGTCTTACCTTACTTGGATTTATAGCTCACCATTTTCTTTGATGTATTCCCCAGGATATCTTATGTAGTTTTAGGAGATCAAATGGATTTAGGAACTCATTATGGAGATTAAAATAAATAAATTTTATTTTAATAAATTTTTTATGTATTATGAATCTATTCGTCTAAAGACAATAGGCCTCTCGATACCTTGGTTGTATTTATTACAATACTTATGATAAAAATCATGTAAAAATATGTGTAAAAGGATTGGTTCACTATATTTGGTATCATAGGAAGGTATAGTAATTTTTTGGGTATTAGGAACAAAAATATTTAGTAACAACCATAGGGATAAGTCTATCTATCGGAAAATATCCTTGTATTTTGGTGATGTATATAGTGAGTAGTTTCCAAGAAATTACATCCTTTTATGGATATTGCAAGTAGATATGGATCTATAATAGTTGTTCTTATGGGTAATAACCTGGGAAAAGAAACATTGGGTATTAACTTAATCATTACATGTTGTATGGAAAAAGGATTTTCTACACATCCTGTTTAATACTCCCAGGTATTATACCTTTTAAAATTGAAAAATTATTTACCAAAAATTATGAAGGACTTGAATTGATTGTTAGGTTAGAAATCTTAATATGGAAATTACCCTGGATTACCTATATTGAAATATAGAGAAACAGAATTTAGTATTTATATGTTAATTATATGTTATTAGTTCTATGATTATAGTTTATATTTTTAAATAATTTTTTGATTGAGTATTATCATCATTTTTTTTCTATATTTTAGTTAATAGAGAGAAATTGGAGTAACCATTCCAATGACCAACATGTTAGGCAATGTGATGATTTCCCTAATGAGATGCCTATCCTTATGAGAACAAGACTATAGAAATTCATGGAACTATTGGCTCAGATGACCCATGCTATGAATAATAACTTGAATTGTGTGGACCTCCCTCCTTCTCCTTAGAAAGAGAAAGTTGTGGTAGGGTCCTTTATGTAAGAAAGGACCCATACCATTAGGGGACGTTCTACCCCCCTTATCGTAGAATGTCATGTTATATTAAATGAGAATATATTCTATGCCCTAAATTTTTTAGAATAATATAAAGTTGTATTGGTTTTTTATCAACATAAAGGGGAATCCGGTCAGTGGTGGAAACTGATAAAGAACAGGAAGTCTAAAGAGGAAATTTATTCCATGCAATGGGTAGAATTAAATATAAAAAATTTAATTAATATTTTCACTTAACTCTCCATCTTTAAATGGAGATGGATTTACTCATACCAAAGAAAAAAAATGAATCTATCAAGGTGGACAAGGTAAACTTCGAAAATCTTGCACAACACACCTCCAGCTTTTTCATCAACACTAAAGGTAATGTGGACCATTTATTTATTGGTTTAATGTCATATCTATGAAGATATTTAGTGATTCAAGACATTAATAGATATAAATATATTGGATACTCCCAGTGGTCTCGTGAGCCTAGATATGAAAAGCATAAAATGGATTTTTCATCTAAAGGATCAATGGATAAATATCATAGAGGAAAAAAACCCCAACTCCCCATACATAAAAAATATGGGAAAAAATAGCATAGAAATGGTCTCAAGGGAACTCAGATATGCTTCAAATTTGGAAAATAGGGTAATTAGGATAATCAATGATAAAGAGAGATGAATAGACCCATTAATGTGATGTAAAAAAATAATTTTTAAATAAACACTCAACATGTAATATAGTGTTTCAACTTTTAGTAAAATGAGAATTATGGAAACAAATTCCCTAATCCAAGTGTTGCCAATGACAATAAATTAAAAAAACCTCTAGGGTATAGAGAGAAAAGAAGGGAATATTATAGAACTATTTTTGAGGTGGATCCAGGAAATGATGTGGTCATAGGTATTCTATTTACTCATTATAGAATAGAAAATATATTTTTTTATTCTTATTCTATGTATACTTTAGTTTCTTACAAGTTTAGTAGAACTATTCAAACCCAACTTCACAACATGGTGGTTGAGAAATCTAGGATAATAGAAAATGGGGAAATTATTGTATCCCAAGTATATAACTCCTCCTGAGTAAATTTATGTGGACTAAAACTCTTAGAAAATATTTTCCTACTTCCTTTTATGGTGTTTGATATAATATTTGGCGTGAATTTTATGCACTTATATAAAGTTAACATAGACTGTTGGGAGAGAGATATTAGTCTTCACATCCCTATTTATCCTTAATTCTATACAAGTGTAATAAGAAAGATGAATTTACATTGGAATATTATTATGAAGAATAGATATTATTATCTTATGAGAAAGTATATATAGGTCACATGATTGAGACAAATATGAGAGTCATGATCAAATACAAGCCCATTATGAAGGATTATACTGATGTATTCCATAAATAATTTCCTGGTCATCCTGTTGACCAAGAGGTTGAGTTCTAAATTGAAATTACACTTGGATATTTTCAAGTATCCAATATACCCAACATAATGACAAAAATTGAGTGGGAAGAATTGAAGAAGCTATTACAAGAGAATTGGGAAAAGGGTTTTATATACTCGAGTGCTTCATCGTGGTGTGTGTCGATCCTCTTCATCAAGAATATAGATAGGTCAATGCAACTCAACAATTAATAGCAAAGAAGGAAGATATCCTAAAGAATGCCTTTACAATGAGTTTTTTACATAACGAGTTTAGAGTGATTCCCTTTGGGCTCACTAATTCACTAGAAATATTTATGGACATAATGAATATAGTATTTTGAGATTATCTCAAAAAAATTATGGAAGTATTTGAAGATTATATTTTGATATACTCCAAAATCAAGGAGGAGCATGAGAATAATCTGAATACTTTGATAAAGATGCTGTGAAAGGCATAGCTATATTAAAAGTACAATAAATGTGTGTTTTGGATAGAGGAAGTATCAGTTTTGGGGAATCTTATTACGAGAAAATGGATATCTATAGATCCTTATAAGATATAGATAATTGAGGAGTGTGACTTACCAATATTAGTAATGTTGATATGTATTTTCATTAGACTATCTGGATAATATTGATGATTTATGAGAAACTTCTCACTATTTTCAATCCCTCTAACCAATTTGAAGTAGAAGGGCGTAAAGTTTTCATGGATTGATGAATATGAAGAGAGATTTAAGGAATTAAAAAAGAGTCTTTTCACTGTACCAATACTTATGCTACCCTTAAGTGGGAAACTTTGGGTGATATACATTTATTATTTAAAGAATGTATTAGGATATATACTAATGTTTAATGATAAAGAGATTGCCTATGATTCATAGAAGTTGAAAGTTCATTTGAAAAATTACCCAACACATGATCTTGAGTTGGATGCAGTGTTCTTTGCATTGAATATTTGGTGGAATTATCTTAATGGGGATAAGTAGTAAATATATTCTAATCATAAGAGCCTCAAATATATATTTACATATAAGTGTCTTAATATGTGATAGTAAAGATGGTTAGAGATGGTTAATGATTATGACTAATTAATCCACTATAACTATGGGAAAGAAAATAAAGGGATATATTCTATAAGTAGAAAAGATATTAAAACCTTATTAATGATGAGAATGTAGAAGGATCCAATCTTCTTATATATTAAAATGATGTACATGGGATAATAAAGGAAGGAACATCATCATTATTTCATAAAATTATTTCTCAACCATCCCTTTTGATGATGATAAAGGATAATCAAAGAGATTATGTGGAAATTTAGAAGAAGGTAAAAGCTTTAATAAAAATAAAATGATCATAGTTCAATCATGATGAAGGATTTTTAAGATTTAGGTCACATATTGGTGTACCATCAAATCCTAATATAGAAAAGTTTTTTAATGAAGCACATTGCTTCAGCTTCTCCATCAATCTAATAAGAAAAACTATTTATTGATATCTATGATATCACTATTGGTGGGATAATATGAAGAAGGAGATCATAGAATATATATAAAAGTTCTTGTTATGTTAGCAGGTTAAGGATGAAAGTGAAAAGTCCAATGATATGATGCAACCATTACCCATACCTATATGTAAATTGGAAAACATAACCATTGAAGTTGTAATTGTTCTTCCAAAGACCTCAAGAGTAAATAATGCTATATGGGTTGTGGTGGATCATCTTATAAAGACTTATCATTTTATTTCAATTCGAGTGGACATTTCACTCGGTAAAATTTTATGGATATAAATTAGATATATGGTGATTGTAGAAACCTGACCCTAGCAAGATCAGATCCAACGTCTACTACAATTACATTGACATAAGATACATGTAAATCACATCCCAAAGGACTGAACAATTTAGTAGTATTAGTAAACTTTATATATACATGAGTCTTTTATTAAAGATTAATACAAAAATTACAACATAATTTTTTCTTTCAATGAAAATAACTTTATTACATCAATCATATCCTTGAATATATTTCTTAGTACACTTCAAGTAATCCTAGGGAAGGTAAATAAAATAAAGGTGAGCTCAAATGCTCAATAAGGGTCAAGTATAGTGGAATTAATAGTGAATAAATGAGCATAATCAATATGTAAAGGTAATAAATAAACACACATGGCATATAATCAATAAAACAAATGGATAAAAAATATATCAACGTAATAACTAAAAACAGATGTCATTCAAATAACTAGATTCGGAATAATAATCATGTAAATACAAATATCTGAAAAACATTCCATTTAATAAATGAAATATGAATGAATTGAATATATAGATATTGTTAAAGTAAAACTCACATAGATAATAGTAACTAAACACTGATGCATGAGACCACTTACTGGTTACATGGTACCTTTTCCATTAAGATATTTAACAAGACTATTTTTAACATATCATGTAAAAACCCATTAACTTAGGCTAGCAGACTGATTTCATCTCATGAGACCAAAAATGCATCCAGGGGATATCTATAACTGGTCCCCACCCATGTCATCCATGTCCAAAGAAATCCACATATATGAAATAATCAATTTAATTAATGAACAATGTTCCTTATCAAATATCCATATTGAGTAAAGATGCATATTTATCAATATTTACCTAGATATAAAGTAACTTTTAAAGTAAAGACCATATGTAAAAATGGTATATGGTTTAGGAAATAATAATATCCATGATAAATGAAATGGATAATTAGGAGAAATTAAATTTTGATTAATCATTGGAAATTTAATATTTCAAGGGGACTAACAAAGAAATCAAGGTAGTGAATGTCAATAGTATCATTTTTCAAGGGAATCAAAAACCATCTAAAGGAAGAATAAGGATGGAATCAATAAAAAAATCCCAAGTGGATTAAAAATAAAGGTTTTTTGTCGTTGATGAATAGAAATACTATTAAGTGATATTTAAAAAAAAATCTTGAGGAAAAGATCCTCTTTATTTTGATTTTTTTGAACAACCTTTCCTTTGAAAATAACTATTTGAAAATATTTTATTTAGAAATTAAAATTTTAAACTTATAAAGGAATATTCAAATAAAATATGACTTGTAATTTTTTACATGTCATATAGGGTAAAAAGAACATTCCTTTTGTAAGGTAAAAGGTTAGAAAAGTGATTTATTCAGAAAGAGACAATAATATTCATTTAAAAGACATTTTTAAAAGAAAAATGGGTAAAAATGTGTTTAATAAATTATTTTTAAGAGGTCAAAAACAATTTTGAAAACCTTTTTAGAAAACATTGTTTTTAGAAGAAAATTGGTTCTTCGACTAAAGAGAGAAATGAAGTTAGGTTTTATTAAAAACATTTTGATAAAGAATTTTGCATACTAAATTGTAGAAAAATGGTTCTATTACTTGAAATGGGTCATAAATAACCATAATAAGAGAAAATTAAAGGGTTTTTAAATAATTATCATATAATTTCCTTTAATATAAATTCAAGTGTAAACAATCCAGAACAAAATAATAATGTGAAGTAACCCCTTGAAAAGACCCTAATGTTGAGGTGAGAATCAATAAATGAATAGATTATGTGTATCAAATGTAAATCCAAATAAACAAGTGGAAATAAATAAATATATAGTATAAAGTTATTACACACATAATCTTTGAATATTAACTATAATGGGGAAGTAATATAACCCAATGAAAAGGAATCGGGTTATGAAATTATTTACCACTTGGTAACTTTTAAATAAAATCCACTTATAAGAAATAATTCATATTTAAAATCAAAATAACATGAATATAAAATAATTCCTGATATAATATATCAAAATGGGAATTATATACACCATATCAAAGAAGTAAGTGGTGAATATGATGTATGCCACAAGAAAGTAAAAGTAAGATAAGAATCCCCTACCCAACATTTTCTTTTAGGTGAATGTCCTCTAACCTCATGTATAAGGGTTATAAACATGTTACTAAATTATTAAATAACAATATTAATATTTATAATATCATATATAATATTCTTATAATATATTATTACCCGTTTGTTAACAATATTTCATTATTTTCACCATTTCGGGTGTTAATTTCCCAGTTTTTTTGAGTATGTTTTGACTTGTTACTTGTTGTTCCTATTACATATATCATGATTTAATAATTTAAAAATGTAATACATGGTCTAATTATCATATATATTCAGTATATATATTTATTTATAACAATCCATAAACTTTTGAGATAGGAAATCAAATCCATCATTCATGGAGATGGTAGGTCGTATGTACGTATGAATGACACTTCCATTTATTTAACATATTTAAAATAATGAGAAGTAAATGATATGTATATATATCTATATTATAATTCCAGTAAAATAATTTTATCATTTATATCACATATTTTAATGAAGATCATCCTTCATACATTCCATGTATAGTGTGAACGAATCACATTGCTTTGAGGAGGCGATAGTCCACACATCCAAAAACGATGTTATCATATTCCCAAAAAATATAAAGAATAAATTTATGTGTTATATAATAATTAAATAAGTATAAATACATTATAAATATCATATGTAACATATAAAAATAGTATGTCTGTCATAATTACCACCATGAGAGGTGGTAAATGAAGAATGAACAATCATCATTTCGCGAGGCGGTAGTCCGCCGTACACACAAACGGTAATTTTTTTACCCATTAGATGGAAGTGTTTGTAAGTGTAGGTTTAACCCTTATAATAAAAAAAATCTCAGTATATTTTGTATACATATTTTATTATATAATAATTAAAGAAGAATAGTTGAGGGGGTGGAGAATGAAATAAAATGAAAGTGATCATTGAAGAATGTTATCTCTTACTTGGGTAACTCCTTTTGGTATATACCCAAAGAATTCCATGGTTGGATTTATACCCAAAGGAAGGATTCTAGGATTAGGGGAGGTGTGTTCGGATATTATTTGAGTAGATTTTGGGTGAGACTGGTGTGAATAAATGGGAGGGGTGAGTCCCTTTTTATAGTGGTGGAGGAGTGACATTCTTGAAAAGTTTGCAATGTTTTTACAACCAATTTAAAAGTGAAATTATTTCAAATGATATAAATTAGATTAATAAGTTTATGATTTATCTAAATAAACTTTAAAACCAATTAAAAATATAATTTAAACTTATAAATAAATTAGATGAAAAAGCTATTTTGAATTAAAATTCAGTATTTTTCACCATTTAACAAAAAATGAAACCTCACAGAAAAATAAAAAAAATTCACTCTCATTTAATTTTTATTTTCTAATTTTAAAAAATAATTTTATTTTCACATGTAAAATTCATAGATCTTTCAAAAATTCTATTTAAAATAGGTTTGTCCTTAAGAGGCGGTAAGAGTGCCTTTATAAAAATAGATATTTTATGTGTAATGTCAAGTTTATTCTTATATTATGTCAATCAAATATATTGGATGAAAATAAAAAATATTTTACTTAATATATAAAATATATATTTAATTAATATCATTCACTTATAGTAATTAATTTAATTTATTAAGACAAAACACGTTTGAGATCATAAAATAAAAACATTTCCTTTATATTCAATTGGTTTATATTTTCGTTTCTAATTAATTGGTAACCAATTAATTCATCTTATATTTTCATAAACCATATGTTTTAATAAGTTAGTTAATATTATTCATAAACACAAATTTAATTTCTAGGTTATATTTTATTATATTAAATAATATTTTAATAATATATTTGTGTTCGGTAAAACTCAGTCTTGAATCTCAAGTTATCCAAAAAAGCCTTTGTTGTGTGCGAGAGAAGATAAATCAGTATTGCATGTACTAAAATATTTAATATATTAAATATATATTAGGGTCTTGGTAGGTTATATTCCTTTATACTTTCGGTGTTTTATGTCATACACCTAATCGAATGAAAGTTAATCTTTTAGAATTTTTGGGGTGTTACATTCTCCCCACTTTAATAAACTGCATCCTAGTAATTTAAAATCGATCTTGGTAATATATTGTTTTATATTTAAATTTTTAAATCACACATCATGATAAGGGTTCATAAAACATCCTATAGAGAAAAAGGTCACATGGACTAACATATAACTATATCTCAAAGTAGGAGAAAATTAGTGGTAGGTGGAGATACATACATGGAGGAAAAGTGTAAATATTTATAGGGAGTGATTGAGGCCATCAATCACAAAAAAGTGAATGATAAATTTAAAGTTGAGGTCCTAAAATCCATAGATACTTGATCATTTAAAATACCACTAGTTCAATCAAAATTATGGTATTAGGAAAACATTTTACTTTAATATAATTTTCCTAATGTTGAGGAATTATTTTGTTGACCAAGAATATAAGAAAATATATTTGATATATTTATATAAACACAATTTCGTCCTTTGGTTATGATTTAATAAATTTCCAATTCATCCATTACTTCATGAAATGGATGTCCAAAAATGAACTTTCATTCATGAAACACAAAAATAAACATTTTAGGGATTGTAAGGCCCATAAAAGAGTGAAAAGTATTTCCATTTGTCTCTAACTAGTTTCTGAAGCCAAAATGGTAAATATATTAATCTATAATCCTAAAAAGTAACACTACTAGTTCATCATTAATAGTTATTCGCCAATTTTTTTAACTAATGATAATTTCACAGGTCTAAAGTACCATTTTTTTTGAACTGGGTTAAAATATGAATGTTTTTGAATTTTTTTCGATTGATCAATGGTTTGTTTTTTTGAACCGAGATCCCGAATTTTATTCCGAGTGTTTGAACACCTAATGGTGTCGTTTCTGGAATTGCATAATTACCATATAATTTTACTGGGTGTCCCGATCAGTCTCGGGAGCACTAGATCTAGAAAAGTACGCTTTAATGAATCTGCACGGGCAGCGCACGATTGCGGTCCAACCCGTGCAGTTTACCCTGTTTATTAAATTATTTAATTTAATGAAATAATATTATATGAGAGATTGTGATTAATTAAAAGAATGTTTTAAAAAGAATAATAATTAAGTTATTATTATTATTATTATTGTGGTTGTTTAATTAAATTAATGACAAAGAATTATTTATATAATGGTTGAAGAAATTAATGTGGATTTTGGGTTTGTTGAAGAACCGTTTTAATTAAATGAAGTGTTTTAGAATTATTAAAGGAACATTTATTATTAAATGGAGGAATGTGCTAATAATAATAATGTTATTATTTTTATTATGGTGACATAAATTATTTTGATGCTTTGAGATTTTAATTTCATGTTAGAGGAGTGTATTATTTATGAGAATTTAATATGGCTTTTGAGATTCTCAAAGAAACATTTATTTAAATGAGGGGTTTTAGATTTAATGAAGAATTATTTTTAAATAGAGGTGTTGGGTTTATCAAAGTTTTGAAAAATAATAATAATGAGATTATTATTATTTTAGTTTTATCAATTTAATTATTATTATTATTATGGAAATTAAATTAGGGATGTGGGTTTTAAATAAATGAATGTTTGAATAATAATAATAACGATGTTATTATTATTTTTGTGGTTATCTAGTTAAATAAATGTTAAAATAATTTAATGATCAATAGGTAGTTTTATAATTAATTACAAAATGTTTATTAAGAGAATAATAAATGAAGGTTAAAAACGAATTAAATAATTAATGTAGATTTTAATGTGGAGGTTGGACATAATTAAAAGGAGTGTTTTACTATTTCTTTTAATACAATTTAATTATGGGGTTTATCAAAGTACTATTTTTATTAAATGGGTTATTTTGGTTTTAATGAAATAAATGGTAATGATAATAATAATATCATGATTATTATCATTAACATTATTATTAAGTGTATTCTTATTATTATTTTTATTTAGTATATAATAATTTTTTTGAAAGGGTGAGGCGTTGTGCAAGAGATGCGCGACCCCTCTATTCTTCTTCTTCCTCCCAGGTGGGGTGCAACATAGCTTGTCTGCCCCTGTGCATGATGAACCTCAACACTGTGGGGATCCTCCTTCGTGCTTCTTCCTCGAACGAACCCTGACCACCCTGCGGTGCAACCTGACAACAGCGCGTGACCCCCCTCTGGGCAGTACCTAGAGGCGCGCCACCCCCTCTCTTGGACTCCATATTGCGTGCGACGATTCCTCTCATACTCTTCACGAATCCTGTCTGCCTCTTCAAGGTGAGTCCGTCTGTGTATAACTTGTGATTTGAATCATCCATTTGACTCATCTCTCTCACCTTGTTTTTTCAGCCGAAACCCTAAGGTTCGGGTTTAATCCAATCATTGCGTTCCTATATTTTTAGGATATGTGAATTTTGCCTCGTGAACCATTGTTCCATAATCCGACATCCACTGCCAAGGGCGAGGCATATGGACTCGTTTTTCCTTGTCTTCATTGGTCTGAGTAAGTTTTTAAACCCACTGTTTGGTTTTTCACCGTTTAAATTAAGGTCTGTTAATTTATTCGAGTCCCCGATACCAAGTCAGAGGTGCGTTATTCATTACTGCTTTGATTTTGGGTACCTGTTTAATATTTTGAATTTTATTTATATTTTTGTAGGGCACGCGCGTTAATATATATATATATATATATATATATATATATAAATATATAAATGGTGCGCGTACGTGCGATTGTGGACCCATTGTGGACCAGTTTCTGCTAAGTACATTAAAAAGCTTCATATTTGAAATGGTGCCACCTTGAGGTAGGGTCCCTTCCCATGTGTTCAACTTTAATAAATTCATTAATAAAATTCTTGCTTCACTATTGTGGATATTTCATTTATGCAATGAAGTATTTATATCTTATGTCTTATAAATGTGAATTCAGTTAGTTTGATTAAATTGATAAATGTGATATATATTATGTTAATACAAGACTTTTGAAGTTATTAAATGATTCCGCCCATGCGAGAAAAATGAGGATTTGAAAATTTGTTGATTTTAAGAATGTTTTTCTAATTTGGTTAAAGTGATATGATTAAAAAGTTAAATGATTTGAAGGGAAGAATGGGTAATAGGGTAATTTATTATAGAATTAATTATCATGTTATGAGTTGGAATAAAATTGTGGCATTTTCTGATTATTGAGAATATTGAATATTTGACATGTTTGGAATATAAATTGGAAACTCGTAATAATTAATGGATAGATTAATTATTACATGTTAAATGGTAAATGGTTAATTAATTGATGATTGGTTAAAGAGATAAGATTTAATTTATTAATTTTTGAATTAATTAATTTTCATGCATTAAATTAAGATTGTGAATTGATTGTTTGTTACGACTATTGGCCAAGGGTACATTTTGATGCGTGTTATTTTTCCATGCCTTATGTTGTCTTGGATGGCATTGTTTAAAAATATGATATGTTGAGTTATATGGTTTCTAAATATCTAGGCTTTGTTTAGCTTGTTTTGAGACAATTATAACATGCATGTAAATTGTTAAAGTCCTAGACGAATCACTGTTTGAGTGGATGGGTTTAGACTTGTTAAAGAATTTGGATAATTAAATATTGAGTTAATTTTTTTTAGTTAGATTGATAAGAATAGTTAATTTTTAATTAATTATTTACTATTGAGATGTTGAATGGTTAAATAATTATTAACTTACTTGAAAAGATATTTAAGTTTTTAATTAGTTGTTGTATTAATTATCAGATTGGATTAATTAATTTATGAATTAATTAATGGATGGCTTTCGGGTGTTAGACATTGTGTTCTACACCAATGATAAATATATATGTATGATTGATAAACAGGTTGTAAGACAAGGACTGAAGCTCCAAATACTCACGAGGTGCTAGACATGGCGTTCTACACCCAGCTTGCATGCAAATATTCTTTTATGGGACATGGACTAATGCTGCAAATACCCATGGGTTGTAAGATTAGATGGTCTTTAGAGACATTTGTAGTGAGTGACTTATATGGGGAATGTCGGGCTTATGCAGAATCTCAAGACTTTCATAATTTAATGAGGTTTGAATAATTGATAAATGAAAATGATTGTGTAATGATTGTTGAGTATGCATGACAAATGTATAATGCAGGTTCAGAAACCAGCTGAGGGCTGAAGCAGGCAGTGGGTATATAGTTACTTTGTACTACTTACTTTATTTATGGATGCTTTCACAGGGTTTAAATTATTTATTAAATGTCTGGATATGGGGTATACACCGGTGGTCCCGACCTACTTAGATTTATATCTCAAACCCTACTTGGGACGCCCTTGCATTGGGGTACCCGAGTAGATTCTATTTGATTATAGGATTGTGCTATTTTCATTTACTTGAGAGATAGGAGTAGAGGGCTGAGAGAAAGCTCGGGATGCTGGAGGAGACTGCCCTCAGGGATTTAAGTCATTGTTTATTTATTTCGGTATTGGAATGTAAAGCATGCTGTTTTGTTCATTGTCTTCTGTTTTTGTATCACTAGCATGTCATGTATGCATCTGCTATATAATTGGTGTTTGCCATTTTTTTCGTACAAGATTTATAAAATCTTCCTTCCACTACTTTATCATTTATTAGACTCCTTCATCTATTTATTTACTTTTTATATTATTAAACACTGAAATGGGGGCATAGACTCCCCACTGACTATCCATAGATCCTTACTGCTAGTCGGTAGCTTTTGGCATATGGGGATATGCGCTTGAGGTCATGTGGCGACTGGTCCGGCCACCAGTTTAGGGGTGAGCTGGGTCGAGACATTACAACTTGGACATCACGTAGTCCA
The DNA here is from genome assembly GCA_963277665.1 of Viscum album. NCBI lineage: Eukaryota > Viridiplantae > Streptophyta > Magnoliopsida > Santalales > Viscaceae > Viscum > Viscum album. Next base: position 30,389,172 of record OY728142.1, on the reverse strand, counting down.
ATGGTAGGAGGAAAACCATTATCATCTTTCAGTCATGGGTTCAAGCCCCACCACCTTACTAGATTTAATGGGTTGTCACCCGGTATAGAGTTTTTCCTTTTCTAAAACCATATTAATATAATTTTCAAAATAAATATGATATACATCCTTGAAATATGGTTAATCACTAAATATACTTTCAGTTAATGATTTCAATACAACCCCAATAAATAAATACTTCATCCATTTATTTCCACATAGGCCACTCCTTGGTCTAGACTTTATACTTTAGAATAGGGAATTGACTCAAGTAATGTTAATGTTCCCCACGTTTAAGTCAATAAACAATAAATAAACCCTTAGGGTTCTATTTATTTTCATTCATCACATCCTTCATTTCTCATTGTAAATTCTTTTCTTTTTGTCATTATTTCCCACAAATAAAGTGTTTCTTGTTTCCATTGAGACAATTTCTTAGGTGTCTCCATCCACATATCTTGCAAGATAAAAATTGAGCCTTATTTTCTCTATGGTCTCCACCACTTGAGCTCTTATCACTCTCCATACTTCTCTTCTTTGTTGAGTTCAAGAGTTGGTTATGGTAAATGTTGTTAATAAATTTTCAAGAAAAATGATTAGGCATAAACATGATGTCTTTCATTCCTATCAATGCCTAATTTGGTTGCTCATTATCACTAACTTGTCCTTCATGTTCAATGTTAACTTGAGTCCTTCAGGTTCTAGCCATTCACTAAAACCATAAATGCTAGTGTGAGTAACAATAGTCATAGTGATAAAAGTGCATTATCATTTGTAGGATATCTAAATCACGAAACCTTATTTTCAATCTAAAAAACCTTAGGTTAAACCTAGATAATTAATTATCATTACCTATTCAAATTATTTGCAATGGTTTGTAAAGAAAATGTGAATTATCCTAATAATATCCCCTGAGAGTGTCAAACAAATTACATTGTAAGGACTGTTTCTATATACCATGTTACGCTCGGGTGAGTCCTGACACACCTTTTTAGAGTTGTTACCCCTAGGTACATCTATTCCAAAAACCACCTACAAGTGTAGTATCCGATAAGGATGTATTTCTTGGAGGACCCACATAGTCTCTATCTAATAAAAACTTTAGGATATTCTTATGTACTTATCATCAAAGTATACCCTATGGTTATTTTCTCTAACATATTGTTACCTAAATATAGTCACCAAGGTTACTACTAATCCTTCTCTAATTCCATCTATAAGGACCTGACACTAGTAATCCTAGAGTCGATATCTACTTCAATTACATTGGCATAAGATACAAGTAAATTTCATCTCAATGGTCCGAATAGTTTAGTAGTCTTGGTAAAATAGATACATGCATGAGTCTTGTATTAAAAAAGAATACAAAAATTACAGTATATTTGGTTTTTAAGGATAATAAATTTATTCCATCTAGCATATCCTTGCTTATATTTCTTATTATAATTAAAGGAATCTTGGAGAAGGGAAATAAAATAAGGGTGACCTCAAATACTGAGTAAGGGTCAAGTATAGTTGAAATAATAATGAATCAATGAGTATAATCAATATGGAAAAGTAATAACTAAAGAAACATGCCATTCAATCAATAAACTAAATGGATAAAAAATATTTCAAGGTAATAACTGAAAACACATGCCATTAAAATAACTAGATAAGGAATAGTCAATATAGAAATGAAACTAATTGAAACACATGTCATTTAATCAATGAACTAATAATAAAATTTCTCCATAGATAATGTCAAGGAAAAAATCTCATTACTACAAAACTCAATTTATCCAGCGCTAGGGTTTTAATAACACTCGCTAAAAGCACTGTTAAAACCCCCCTTTCTCAGCGCTAAAAAAGTGATGTTAAAGGGGTCCATTTATCAACACTTGTAAAAAATCACTGATAAATCCCGCCTTGATCATCTCTAGTAAAAAAGAGTTGATAAAACGATCATTTATCACCGCTTTTAAAAAAGTGATGATTAAGGGGGGTCTTTATAAACATTTCTAAAAAAGCATTGATAAGTGGGAAACCTTTATCATCAGTTTTTTAGAAGCACTGATAAAGACCCCCCTTTATCATCAATTTTTTACTAGCACTAATAAAGGGTATATTTAAAAAAAATTATATTTCATTACCGGACACTCTTAGCAGAAGTTGTGGTCATTTAAAGGCCTAATGGGCCTTTTTTAGCCTAAGTAGCGGTGATTGAGGGTTCCTATGGGTCACAGGGCTATATATATCATCACAATATTTAATTTGATATGTGGTAGAGGAAAAATAGACACCTGTTCTAGTTTTTATCTGTATTTTAAAGGTTGTGAAATGTCAAAACCTCTAAAACCCCCCAAAACCCTAAAAACAGTAAAAACCGTAAAAAGATCATAACTTTATTTTCCGGAGTTTGTTTTAGCTCCAAAACTAGTCAATTCAAAGCATATGAAATGAGATAAAACCCAATTATATTTAAATCATATGATAATCAGAGGAATAAAATATATTACAATTTCAAAAATTCAGAAATCAAACTTGAAATTCAAATGACTATAACTTTTGATCCAAGTGTCTATTTGGGCTCTACTACATATCAAATAGAATCCTATAATGATCTATCTTCCCTAGAGGGTCTTAGAATAAGGTTGATGTTATCTGTATAGTTATTATCTCACATAAAGGCCCAAAATACCTCCAAAACTGAGTTTTTTATCGCTCACCCCGACATATTAAAATAAAAATGGATATAAGTTCTGATCCGGGTGTTCGTTTGGCCTGTACCACATATTATATCGAAGCTCATTTAATTATCCTATATTTTACTAGTTTTGAAGCTAAAAATGACTATCAGATCATAGGTTATGGCCACTTTATGGTTTTTATTCTTTTCCAAGTTTCATAACATTTTTAAGGGTTTTTAGAGTTAATATCCATTTAAAAAAATATAAATAAATTAAAATATAACTATATATATATATATATATGTACATAAAAATATAACAAAATATATTTAAATATATAGATATATCATAATATGTAAAAACATTGTATAGGGGAGTGGAAAAGGAACTGGTGTATAAGCTAGAGGTCTCATGTTTGAAACTCATTAGAGGTAGGGGCACATGCTGGGGGTGGATTTTCTAAAGAACTAATAAAGGGGTGGGGAAGAACTGATAAAGTTAGAAGGGTGGTGGGAAACACTGATAAAAAGGGGTTGTGGCAGTGTGTGAAAAAAATGATACCATTTACCAACATGACCTTTATTAGTGCTAAAAAAGTGCTCATAAATGTGGAATTTAACAGTGCTAAAAAAGAACTGATAAAGGCCCCCTTTATCTGTGCTAAAAAAATCACGGATAAAGACCCCCTTTATCAGCTCTTTTTTTCACTGTTAAAGGGGGCCTTTATCAGTGCTTTTTACGAGAACTGTTAAAGCTAACCCTTTAACATCACTTACATTATCAGCACTGATAAACCCTTTTTTCTAGTGCTGTTAAAGGAACGATTTGTAGTTGTTTCTCAAGGATAACAAAAAATGAATCTAAATTAATTCAATACTTAATTATTGGACAACATTTTTCCTAGGTACATGGTACGTTTACCGTCTTAACCTTTCACAAGATGATTTATTACATACCAGGTAAAAACCCATTAGCATAGGGTATCCAACGAATTTTGTCTGTAAAGACTACTGATGCATCGAGGGGTTGAGGGGATATCTATAACTAAATTCCACCTATGTCATACCTTTACATATAATTTCTCATACATCGAATAATTGATTTAATTCTTGAAAAATTTTCCTTATCGAATATCCACATTGAGTAAAGATGCAGATTTATAAATATTTCCCTAGATATCAAGAAACATTCAAAGTAAACACTATTTTTAAAAATGGTATATAGTTCAGGAAATAATCATATCCATGATAAATGATATAGATTATTAAGGTAAATTCAGTGTCGAATAATCATAGGAAATTGAATATTTAAAGGGGCTAACAACGAAATTCAGGTAGTGAATGTTGATCCTATTCTTGGTCAAAGGAACCATAAACCATCCAGATGAAACATAAGGATGGTATCAATACAACATATCCCAAGTGGAGTAAAAATGATATTATTTTTTCCATGATGAATAGAAATACTATATAAATATCCTTTTAAAACATTCTTAAGAAAAATATCCTTTTAAAACATTCTTAAGAAAAATATCCTTTTTATTTTGAATAACATTTTGAAAGCTCTTTTCATTGAAAATTTATTTTTTAAAACATTTTATTGAAAAATTTAGATTTTAAATTTATGATGGAATATTCAATGAAATGATGGAAGGTAATTTCGAACATGCTGTACAAAGTAAAAAAAATTCCTTTTGTAAGGTAAAAGGTCCGAAAAGTATCTTGTTCAGAAAGGGACAAGAAGATTCCTTTAAAAAAATTTATAAAATAAAAAAGAATAAAAATGTATTTAATAAATAATTTTTAAAATGTTATAAAAATTTATGAAAATATTTTTATAAAATATGATTTTTAAAAGAGAACACGTTCTCCGACTAAGGAGAGAAATGAAGTTGGGTTTTCTTAAAAAACATTTTTTAAAATATTTTGAGTACCAAAGAGTGGGAAAATGGTACTATCACTTAAAAAGGGTCATGAATAAACATTGTACGAGAAAATTAATGGTATTATTAAATAATTATAAAATAATTTCCTTTAATGTAAATTCAAGAGTAAACAATCCTGAACAAAATGATATTGTGAAGTAAACCCTTGAAAAGATTCTAACATTGAAGTGAGAAATGAATATATATTGTGTTTAAATTGTAAATACACATAAAACAAGTTTTAATACATGAATATATTCTAAAAATTTAATACACACATAATATTATAATATTAACGACAACGAGGATGTAATATAACCCAATGAAAAGGAACCAGGTTATGCAATTATTTACCACTTGGTAACTTTTAACTCAAATCCATTTAGAAGAAATAATTAAAATTGAAACTCAAAATACCATGAATATAAAATAATTCATGATATAATATATAAAAATGGGAATTATATACACAACACAAAAGAAGTAAGTGGTAGATATGATGTATAACTCATGAAAGTAAATGTGAGACAAGAGTCCCTTACCTTGCATTTCCTTTCAGGTGAACATTATTAACCTCATATATAAGGGTTTTAAGCATGTTACCAACTTATAAAATAACCATAATCATATTTATAATATCATATATTATCTTCTTATAATATCTTATTACCCTTTTGTTAACAATCTTTTATTATTTTCACTATTTCAGATGTTAATTGCCTAATTTATCGAGTATGTTTTGATTTGTTAGTTGTTGTTACTATTACTTATATAATGATTTCATATGATCCATAATGTAAACCATGATTTAATTGTCATATATAATTAGTATAATTTTTAATAATCCACAATATTTGGAGATAGGAAATGAAATGCATCGTTCATTGAGAGGGTATGCGATATGTACGCATGAACGCTACTTCCTTTAATTATCATATTTAAATGAATGAAAAGTAAATGATATATATGTATATGTATATTATAATTATATTATAATAATTTTATCATATATATCACATATTTTAATTAAAATTATCCTTTATACATATAGCATCCCGCATCGGGTTCCTCTCAACAGTGCCTTGAGACAGTGGCTACATGACCTCAAGTGCGCCTCCCAAAATTCCATAGGTCGATGAATAGATTCAAGGGAACATGGTCTATTCATGGGGATACTATTCCCTAATCTCTCTCTAATAGTTTACAGTCTCTAGAATTCGGGGAGGCGTGCTTGAGGTCACGTAACCACCATCTTGGGGCACTGTTGAGTGGCACCCGGGGTAGGTTGCTACAAAGTGGTATCAAAGATATTTTCCATTTTTCTTACTATTTGTGTTAGATAGAAGTCCACAAAATTTTAATTTTGAATTTACCATGTGATTGAACTTAAATAAACCATGTACAGAAGAAACCCAAATTATCTGGGATGGGAATTGCAGTTATTGGTTAGGATATTTATGGTTGATATGACTTCACCATGGGGTGAAACACTTGTTTTATGGTATTTTTAATATTTATATGATTGGAATAATGAATTGTATTACTTTATCCAAATTAAATTAGGGAACTACATATAATTAATCTTACTAGGAACAATAGGAATTTAAATGTCATGCATTATGCCATGCCGTGTTAAATATCTAGTATGTATTTCCTTTTTTTCTTGTGATTTCTATTTTGATTTTTTCTGTTAATCCTTGTAGTGCTTATTTTAATATATTTATATAAGTATACCAATGAATCTCTTAGTTAAATGTAATGTTTTGGATTAAGTGGAATCCACTTTGAAGTATTCAGGTGTTTGGGCCCTTATGAATTAGAATAGTGATCCACCTAATTTAGCCAAATTTAATAAAGGATTGAATGTAAACATAAATTGAAATTAACACCACCTTTAAAATTCAATGGAACTTAAATATGAGGAATGTTATACTTTATCCTTGAACCTACTTTAGAAATGGCTAGTAGGATATTCTTCCTATGTCTTAGTGATCCTTCAGTGACCTTTTCCTTCATATCTAGACCTGGCTCAGGGAATAGGCTAAGGGTTATGTTATATTTCTGGGAGGCCTTGTACCTACCCTTTCTCATTGTTCTCCTTATTTGATGTTTATACCTTTTATTAATCCTTTCTATGGTGCGATCTTGGAAATTTTAGATATATTCCATCGTAAAATCCTCATATTGTATGAAAAAAGAGTGGCGATGAGCACACTTTGAAGGTGGAGGCCCCTGAACCACCCATTATATCTCCTGAAGTGCCACCCAAGACACCTCTTTCCGATCCTCCACTGGGCATTGATTATTAATTCCATGAGAGATTTAGCATGTTTATGCAGTCTATTCATAGTTCTACCCATCCTACCCTATCTATGGAAGGTATGAAACAGGGATTTCACCAGCAACATCCTCAGACCATCTTGGGGGATGGTGGACCTAATGCTGTAGAGTCATTATTATAGGCTATAATATCAATCTTTGACCATCTATAGATTCCTCTAGTGTGGAGGGTCAAGCTGGATACCTACATGTTGTATGAATCCGCCAAGCCCTGGTGGGACAAAATATATCAATCAGAGCATTACCTGGGCATGTTTTTGACATACTTTTAGACAAAATTAAATGAAAACTTCTTTCTATAAACTTTGAGAGAAGATCGATCCCAGGAATTCATGCATCTTCCACAGGGCTCTATGATGGTGCATGAGTATTTTCCTCATTTTACCGAGCTTCATTGTTTTTCTCTATCTCTGACCGGTGATGAATTGATGACTACATTTCACTTTGAGGATGATATTACGCATGTTTTATACTTGTAGGGGAACATCTTCCACTTGAATACCATTATAGAGATAGTGAAACATGCTTTTATTATGGAAAAAAATCTCATAGAAGCTGGTAGTGTGAACCAGGGTGGTTCAGTTCTATGGAAGGGTGATGGTTCTTCAAGAAGTATAAAGTGAAAATTTTAGGGTGCATATGGGGGTGGTTTCATCCAAGTGATACACAATGATATCTATGTAGTATTTTAGCAGTGTAGTAGGCTAGAACATAAGAATCCCCAATGCATGAGGAACCTAATTGACTACTGAGGTTGTGGTAGAATAGGTCATCATCAATGCTTCTGTCGTTCTTTTACTTCGACATCTAGTGACATGGGTTTTGCACAAAAACCTATGTCAGGTACTGGATCTATGAATCACTGACAGAATGGGGGTTGGTATTTTACTGTCTGATTAGGACGAGGTAGTAGTGGTCGTGGTATAGGCATTCTGGCCGCAGATCTTCACCATTAGAAGAATTGATTTGTTCAGTATAGTTGGGCAGCATCTCAGGGCCATAGTTTAGGCCATATGTATGCAGTGCAACCAGCACTAGATGAGAGGAGTACAATGACATATATAGTTAGAGGTACTATCTTGGTATCCTATACTTTAATTTCTTCCCTTTTCGATACTGGTTCATCACACTCTTTCATATGTGATGCATATGTAGAAAGTCTTCTCCTTGAAATTGAGTACTTATGTGGTGTCGTATCCATTTAAACACTGCTAGGGGTTATAATAGAGGTCATATACCAGTGTCAAGGGTGACCCTTGAAATAGGTGGGTGTCATTTCTTCTAGAGTTTGTTCATCCTCGAGAAGACCAACTTCGACGTCATTCTCAATATGGGATGGATTGTTCCTTATCATGCCCAAGTGGATTCCTATTTTTTCTGAGTGTCTTTTACATCACCTGATGGAAGCACATATTTACACAATGGAGAATGGGATATCTAAGAAAATAGAGCTGGAACCAAGTGAACTTGGATTGAGAGAGGGACAACACAATTGTATATTCTCTTTATAAGTGATTAGGGAATGTGGTCGATAGAATTCCTTCATGTTGTAGATCATTTCAGGGATAACTTCCATGAAATTTTTTCTATCTTGACTCACAAGAGAGATATTGAGTTTACTATTAAGATTGTGCTAGGTGTGGACCTAGTGTCTATTCCTCCATATACGATGACACCTACAGAGATCCAAGAACTCAAAAATCTTCTTTAAGACCTTGAATATAACGGTTTTATCTGACCCAACACATCACCATAGGGTTCACCAATACTTTTATCCAAGAAGGGGGATGGTTAAATCAGATTTTACATGGATTAACGCCGATTGAACCAGCTTATGATGAAGTTCAAGTATCCACTTACTTAGATAGATGACCTCTTCAACCAGATCTGAGGAGAAACTATTTTCTCTAAGTTTGATTTGAGTTTGGGTACCATAAGCTTTATGTGAGATCATATGGTATAGGAATTACAATGTCTCAGAGGATTTATAGGTTGTACGATTATTTGGTTATACTGTTCAGTCTGACTAATGAACCAACAATATTCATGGCACTGATGAATAAATTTTTCCACCCGTATCATGATTCCTTGATGGTAGTCTTTGAGGAAGACATCTGAGTGTACTCGCACACTAGACACGACCATGGAAATCATCTTGATATCATGATGAGTACAATAAGAGAGCACCAGATATATATGAATCTTAGTAAATTTCACTTCTGGATCAGTAAGGTTCACTTATTAGTTCATATCATATCTGAGGCAGGAAAATCTATTGACACAGAAAAGGTGAGTTCCATATCTTCTTGGGAGTCACCCAAGAATGTGTTTGATATATGATGTTTTTGGGGATATATGGCTATTATAGACAATTCATCCTAAAATTATCCTTCTTATAATAGCCTATTATAGACCTAACTAAGAAGGGTGTGTAGTTCCTATGGCCTGAAACTTATGAGACAGTTTTTTAGGAGTTAAAATGAAGACTCACTTCTGAGCTGATACTGATTCTACCAGAGCTAGGTGGAGGTTATAAAGTCTATTTCGATGCTTCAGAAATCAAATTGGGTGCATTTGGGATGCAAGGTGATCGATTCATACCATATGAATCTCTATATCTAAGGACTCAAGAGAGGAACTATCCTACACATGACCTTGAGATAGAATCTGTGGTTCATGATCTACACTGCCAGAGGCACTATCTTTTAGAAGATTTATTCATTGTCTACACATATAATAAAAGTCTAAAATATATCTCCACATAGAAATATTTGAATTGGAGGCAATGAATGTGGGTGGAATAGCTATAGTCATTCTACTTCAAGTTCGCTTATACACCCGATAAGGGAAATTCTATGGATAATTACTTTAACCAAAATACTCAGACATAGGCTATCGAGGTGTCCATTAGTGATTGAAATTTGATAGCTTTATTCTTTGAGGTTAATATTGAGGTTCAGGAATAGCATGAAAAACAACTTCTAGTAGATCTGGCAGTGAAATCCTCTCTTCTAGAGTGGGTTCAGATTCATCATTTATTATATTCCAAGGTCCTTGTTCTCAGGGAAAGTTTCATAGGAGAGAACCCTTCTCCCAGTTGGGTTGTTGATGCATTGAAACTCTACTCTTCTGTTGATGTGTATGCCTGAGGATGTATGAGAAGTGTTTATGAGGGAGTCTCATTCCTCTATTTGGGTAGTTCATCCCAAGATTACCCAGATGTATCAGGATATACGTTTTCAGTATTAGTATCTAGGTATGAAGAGGTGGATTTTAGGATTTGTTACTTGCTGCTCCACATATTAGTAGGTGAAGGTAGAGATCCAGCGGCCTATTATACTTTTGCATCCTCTCTCTATTCCTGAGTGGATATGAAACAATTTCATGATGAATTTTTTGAATGAATTTAAAAAATCCCCTCGAGGCAGTAATGTAGTATGGGTTATCATCGATAGGTTGACCAAGGTCATGCACTTCCCACTGATCTGGTAGTCCTTCTATATTGATGATTTCAGAAGGTTTTATATCTGTAAGATAGCGTGACTTCCTGGAATGCCCTGTTCTATCATTTCAGACCAATATGACCAGTTTATTTCACGGTTCTAGAAAGGGTTGAAAAAGGAACTGGGTTCATAGGTTCTTTTGAGTACAACATATCACCCTTAGACCGATGGGCATTTTGAGAATACCATAAGTGTTAGAGGTTGTATACTTGATTTTGGAGGTTTGTGGGAGAATCACATTCCTCTGGTTGAGTTTTCCTACAATAATAGTTTTCATAAAATAATTCATGTGGATCCATATGAGGATCTCTATGGTAGACCATGTCATTTACCTCTAGGATTGCTTGAGGTAGGTGGGATTGCTTTATTAGGTCCTCATCTCGTTCAGGAGAATTCTAATTAAGTACATCTAATTTAGAAGTATATAGATACAGATCAGTCCAAACATAAGTCTTATAATGATATTCATCCTATAATTATGGAGATTGAGGTGGGACATCATGTCTTTCTGTGTGTATCTCCCAGATTGGGCCAGAGATGAATCATGAGACGGGGTATGTTATCACAAGATATGTTAGGTTGTTTGAGATAGTGGAGAGTGTCGACTTAGTATACTAATAGTTTCTATTACATCAAAGGTATCATTCCATGCACGACTTCTTCCATGTATCATATCTTCAAAAATATCATGAAGATCCCATTCATTTGTTTGACCTCAAGGATATCGAGATAGAAGAAGATGTGTCTTTCGAGGAGCATCCAATTCACATCGTTGATCACAAAACAAAGGTTATCCAAGTACGGTCATTAACTTTGGTCGAGGTGCTATGGTAACACTGATGTGTACAATAAGAGATATTAGAGTGGGAGACCAATGTTCATGCTCTGTGGTCAGTGCTTTTCTCATAAGACATTCTACCACCCTCAGAAGGGAAACTCAGGGACGAGCTGTTTTAAGGAGTGTTGGTTGTAATGTTACAACTTTATTCAAAGGTGCATACCATTTATTTTTTGGTTTAAATTACTTAAAATGTCCTGAAGTGTGATTCATAATCAAATAATGGAGGTCTCAGGTGCGTCTGAGGCTCATTTGAAGCCCAACGAATGAATTTGGTTAGAGTCAGACTAGGCTGTGGAAATCGTGCAGCCCAGCCCACACAGTTTCCCTAAACCATGCGGCTATAAACAGTGGGAACCTAGGGTCCTCACACTTTGTATGAAATTGTGAGCCCCGTTTCCCATGTATTCATGACCCATCTATAGTGTTGGATAGTTGGGTTCTGCATGTTTTGTTCACGGTTAGTCAAACTGTGTTCCAAACCGTCCAAGGTGCCCCATTATAACAGTGAATGGTGTATGATTGTTGCACAGTTTGACCAAACAGTGTGGAAAAATGATGAAAATTTTATTTTGTGGAAAAAATTACTTTTATACCCTAAATGAATGTTTTAACCCTCTTTCTTCATTTCCTATCCCTTTTCTAGTGTGATTTTCCTCTTCCAATGGTGCGTAGAGCTCCCTTCCTCCCATATATGGGGTTTGAGAAATCTCTTTATTTTATGTTCTAAATCCTTCATCGTCGAAGGCAATGGAAATAAATTGTTAAGATATACCTTCATCACCCCTCTATTTATATTTTACTCTTCCATACATTGTTCCATTTTGGTGTGATAGCTTTCCCCCCTTTTTTACGGCATTTGACAAATCCTTTTATTTCTTCCGTTTTAGATTGAATCAATACTTGATAATGTATGAGTGAAGAATTGATACACCAAGGTTGGGTTTATATTCCTTTTATGATATTTTGAACAAATTTTATTTGATGCACCACTGTGATGGTCACCAGACCTTCCCACTAATGCTTCATTCTTTCATTTTATTTTTTTTCAATGGTTTTCTGTGTCCATAGTGACCATAGCTTACAGAGACATCCACCTTCACGGTGTTCACTTTGACCTTGGAAATCCCTTTGGGTGTGTCCTCCTATAATGTCCAAATTACCATGATTTAAATTGGTAATCTCATTTAGTGTGTGTGTTCTACACCTTGGTTAGTGTCCTAAACTTAAGAAATGGATTGGAATAAATGGCTGGCCTTGAATTCCATTTCTATCACTTTATAATTAAATTATTTTTCTTGATGTGTTAATTTAGATAACATGTTCCTTATATTCAATTTCTTATGAAAGTTTATTGAATGATAATATTTCATTCCATATGCTATTTTTATGTTATTTCATGCCCCTTTTTCCCTATGCCACACTTCACACTTATTGCTTTGTTCCATAAGTGAATGGATTGAATCAAATGACATTATTGGTCAAACTTATTAGGTTGGTTTATTTAAATTTCATTTATGAAATGTGGTTAGATATATTTTAAGGCCACTTTCTTATGATTGTGTTCCTTTACATAGGATTGTTACATATTGCCTAGTGATTCTTGTAGTCCAAAACTTACTTTTGTGCTAATGCCTTATGTCCTATTAATGGTTCAAATTTTGATATGTGAATAACTTGATAGATTTGGAATGATATATTTATCTAATGTAATTAAATTATATAAATTTTTACCACATGATATTTTCTTGATTTATATGGATCACTTTCTATGGTCTAGGAGAGAACATAGGTCCCGAATTAAGGATTGCATGGATGGATTCATCGTGTCTAGTGGATAATCTTCACACACTAGGAGCGATACTTTGGTTTTCTAAGTATGGGATCACCATGGGGATTTTATTATACTCATGAGTGGCATTGAATCCCTAGGGGAGAAACTGAGGATGGGTCCATTTGAAATATGGATACACCATGCCATGGGTGATACCTGGTCCCCTATGTGAGATACTTGGTACAAAATTAGAGTCACTTTGTCACGAGTGATACAAGGGACACTATATGGGTTTACTTGGATGGACTCAATGACATTGGTTACATTGGATGTTCTGTAGTAACCATTGGAATTCTGTTTAGATTTCCTTGGATGTGCTTGGTCTCCACCCTTGAAATTGATGGATTGTTTGGTTAATCATTTGTTTTGAGAATCATATCTTGTTATTATTATTATTATTATGAGATCACTTGGCTAGTGACATGGAAAATTATACCCCAATATAAAGAAAACACTTGGGGGTTTCCCCTTTTGGGTTTATATGTTTACTTGGGAACTTGTATACATATGCTGAATTGCACAGGTACCTCATTCAGACTTCTCGATTAGGCCGTATCAGGTGGTATGGGATGAGTGTCCATTCAGGAACTCAGACCAAGGTGATAGTGTTTTATTTATTTACTTCTCCTCTTTCATTTATACATGGAACACCACTATTTTACTTATTATATGAAATGGAACAAACTAGACACCATGGCTGTCAGCCTACTGAGATTTATATCCCACACCTTACTCGGGTGACATTTGGTACCCACATAGACTTTATGATCGTAGGTATGGACTACGGGAAGTGTGCCGATTCCGATGCCTGGTTGATTTGATACCTTAGTATGGATTTTGGGGGTATAGGACTGAGCCTATGCAGAAGATGCTATTGTAGAAGTTTTTTGACCTTTTTGTACATTTTCATAGCATGTAGTATATGTTTTGTATCCCCGGACCCCCTAACACTCTCATTTTTGTATAGCATATGAACACCACCATTTTATATCAATTATTTTTTATTCATATTCTAATAGTCATTAAATCTATATTTATTTGTTGTTTACATTATATTCTACTATTGAATATTTCTTTTGTTTTCTTACGCTATTTATTATCCTTACTTACGACTATGCAAACACTAATCTATATGGGCATAGTCTCCCTATGGACACACCCTAGGCCCTCACTGCTAGTCAGCAACCTGTGACATTTGTGGAGGCACACTTCAAGTCCTATAAACACTGCATTGAGGAACTGTTGAGTGGACCCTGGGGTGGGATGCTACAAAAAATTCCATATATAGTGTGAACGAATCATATCTCTTTGATGAGGCAGTAGTCAACACGTCCACAAAAAATGTTACCATATTACCACAAAATGGAAAGCATAAATATATGTGTTATATAATAATTAAAAAATTATAAATACATTATAAATATCATATGTAACATACAAAAAAGTATGTACATCAAAATTACCCCCATGATAGGTGGTAAAGGATGAACGAACAATCATCATTTCGTGAGGGGGTAGTCCTCCGTACACAGGAACAGTAATTTCGTTACCCATTAGATAGAAGTGTGTATTATTATAGGTCAAAACCTTTTAATAATAACATATAGGTATATTGAGGATATTTATGTTATTATATAATCATGGAAAAATAATTTTTGTGGTTGTGGAGAAGGAAATAAAATGAAAGTGAACTTTGAAGAATGTTACCTCTTACTTGGGTAACCCCTTTTTGTTTATACCAAAAGAATTACTTGGTTGGATTTATTCACAAAGGGAGGATTCTAAGATGAGTGGATAGATTTTGTGAAATTATTTGATAATATTTTGGGTGAGATAAATGGATTTTGAGTTTTGAATAAATGGGAGGGTTGGGTTTCTTTTTATATTGGAGGAGGAGTGACATTCTTGT
Source organism: Viscum album (assembly GCA_963277665.1). Taxonomy (NCBI): domain Eukaryota; kingdom Viridiplantae; phylum Streptophyta; class Magnoliopsida; order Santalales; family Viscaceae; genus Viscum; species Viscum album. The sequence continues at coordinate 30,374,137 of OY728142.1, read as the reverse complement.
AATTTTTTGAAAAAGGAATTCCACCCACATTTTACCATGACAAGTGGATCCAATAATGAAAAAAATTAAATTAAAGGGATAATAAGGTCGAAATATGAATTTAAAATGGAATTTTTTCATGTTTCTAGGCCATTCTAGATCTTATGTTTAAGGTTTTGTCTCTTGTTAAGCTATGTTTTCTCTTAATCACTGTAATCAATTTTAACTTAATTCACTAATATTTTTTGTCAAAAACTAATTTGAGATTATTATATATTATATATTATTATTCCAAATATTTAATCCATTTTTTAAAATCCAACTCCTATAAGTAGTATAAATTAATATAAAATTAATCCTACAGATGGGATGACAATGCGGGTTTTAAATGTAAAAATGTTCAAAAACTTGGTAAGTTTTTATATCCAATTTCAAAGTGAAATTGACTAAAATGATATAAATTGGATTAATAAATATAAATTTATCTAAATAAACTTTAAAACCAATTAAAAATATAATTTTATCTTATAAATAAATAATATGAAAAAGCATCTTTGAATTAAAATTCTGTATTTTTCTCTACTCATCAAAAAATAAAACATCATAGAAAAATTCAAAAAAGTCACCCTAAGCTAATTTTTATGTTCCTATTTCAAAAATGAATTTTATTTTTAAATATAAAATGTATGAAAGTGAAAAAAATGGATTTAAAATTGCTTCTCCATTAAAATGTGGTAAACGTGCCCTTATAAAATCTAGCTTTTTATGTGTAATACTGGGTTTGTTCTTATCTTATTACTATACAATCTATTGGATGGATATAAAAAATATTTTATTTAATATATAAAATATATAATTCATTAATATAATTCAATAATTTTAATTAATTTAATTTATTAAGACAAAAATTATTTGGGAGAAAAAAATAATAATATTTCTTTTATATCCAATTGGTTTATATTTTCATTTCTAATTAATTGGTAACCAATGAATTCATCTTGTATTTGTGTAATACATATATTTTAATAATTTAGTTAATAATATTCCTAACTAAAAATTTAGTGTCTATTTTATATCTTATTATATTAAATAATATTTGAATAATATATTCGTATTTGGTAAAACTCAGTCTTGCGTGTGAAGATATGAAAAAAGATTTGTTGCATGTGATGGAATCTAACTCAGTATTGTGGGAATTTTACGATTTAAAATATTAAATGTATCATAAAGTCTCAAGATATTATATTCTATTCTGTGTTTGGTGTTGCGTTTCATGCAGGATATCCAATAAAACTCACTCTTTAAGAATTTTCCGGGTGTTACAATGATGCTTCATGGAACACCACTATTGATTGTAACTGACTGAGATATGATATTTACCTCTATGTTCTGAAAGAGTCTACCACATGATTTAATCATAGAATTTAAATTCATTTAGACTTATCACCCCCAAACAAATGGCCAATCTAAGTAGACTATTCATATATTGGAAGACATATTGAGAGCTTGAACAATGGACTTCAAAGGAGGATATGATCAATATATTCCTCTAGGTGAGTTCTTGTACAATAATAGTTTCCACCCAAGCATATAAATGGATCCATATGAATCTATTTATGGTAAGATATGTAAAAATAACAGGTGCTTGGATAAAGATGGTGAAAAGAAGTTGATGAGAACTAAAATGGCTGAAGAAATGGTAGAAATGGTCAATACCATTCAACAACACATCAAGGATGCTCAAAGTTGATAAAAAAGTCATTCTGAAAATTATCGATGAGGCCTAGAGTTTGATATTGGAGATAAATTATTCCTTAAAACATCTCCAGAAATGAGAGTAATGATATTTGGGAAGAAGGGTATGCTATATCCTAGGTACATCATCCCCATTGAGATTCTTGATCGCAATAGAGCCTTGGCCTATAGACTAACAATCCCACAAATCTGATATCATGTACATGAAATATTCCCCATATCCCTCTTGAGGAAGTAAATTCTAGATCCCTAACATTTACCAAATTTAGAGGTGGAATAGCTGGAAAATGATCTCTCTTATGAGGAGAATCTTGTAAAGATATTGGACCATATAGATAAAGTTCTATGTAACATAATAACTCACCTAATTAAAGTACTATAGAAAAACTATAAGTATGAAAATGCGACATGTGAACCAGGGGAAGCCATAAATTAGAATAACCCTTTACTTTTTTCATCTTAATATGTAAATTGAAATTTAAAAAGAGTTATTTTAATAAGGGGGAAGAATGTAACAACCTAGAATTTTATCAATGCAATTTTCGTTATAATTTTTTCATATTTAGTAATGTAGTATAAAGCACATGAACATGATGAAAACAAAAAAAATGTCAAATTAATTTCAAAATTAAATTTTATTAATAAAATAAGATATAAAAAGTGATTTTATTACAATGGGGTGAAAAATAGAAAATAATATAACAATAACAGGTATTTTTGGATATGCTTGATCCCCTAGTGTAACCGCAATCATAAAAAACACATTTGAAATGAAATAGAATATTAGTAATGAAATATACCTCTTAAAAATGAATATATATATATATATATATAACTTTGATAATAAATAACATTTGAAGAAGAATTAATGAAATATGATGTATTTATATAAATTAATGATCCTATATTATTGCTACAAATCCGACCATGGGAATAGTAATCTTACTGTTTGAATATTAACCTCACCCTTGGATTAGTAATATGACTGTTACGAATAGTAAACAAACCTTATAATAATTTACACACCTATAGAAGTGAAAAATAATATTTAGTATACTTATTAAGTGAAAATATGGCACATTTATATCATTATATAAGTAAATAAATGTTTTCAAGATGATAAACTATGTGTTCATATTTTTTAAAAATATATATATATTTTATTTTCAATTTTAGGGAAAATATAATGATTTAAAATAAATATTATTTTCATAAAATTATTTTATAAATTAATATTATGTTTTATTTATAATATAATTTTATGATACCTTGAGTAATTTTTCAAATGGTCCAAAAATTGATCATAATATTAAAATCGATATTTTTCAAATAGAAAATGATTTTATTAAAAAATTAAATTTTTTATATTTGGAAAATTATTTTCACACAATGGATTTACTTTTTGTGATATACACATTTAAATATTATTAGGGTAAAGTTTGGTGTTTTTCTAAAATGGTTGAATTTTTGGTGAACAGTGAAATATGAAAATATATGATACTTTACATTATAAGATAAATACATGAATTTTTGAGCCATGGATGATGAAAGACCCCATTATTTTGAACTTTAAAGAACCATTTACTATATATATTCAAATTATTCAACAATATTGTTAGTCTTTATCCAAAACAATAAACTATTGAATATAATATTCAAAAGCACCCGTCCCCCCTTATAAATACCACCCCTTCTCCTCACAAATTCTAAGAATTTGATCTTGAAAAATTTCTAACAAAATATCTACCTAATACTCTAAACCATTTCCTTGTTCTTTTTTTCCATCCAATATCCACTTCAAGTATTCTTAAGGGGTAGCTTAAGAGGAGGCGACTAATGGAAGAATGGAAGAGGTAAAATTATCGACTGGACACTTTCTTTTTAATTATTATTCTACCAACCCTTATGTTTTTCATCAAACTATAAATAGTAACACAAGAATACTAAATATACAAATATGATATTATTATGGTAGAATATTTATCTTCTACCCACCCTTATTTAGATTATAAAATGAAAATGATATTTACAATATGGTTGGTTCAACACTTATTGGAAAAATGTACCTCATTTTTATCCACCATCCTCAAGTATTGTTATAAAAATATTTTAATGGTTAAATAAGATGATAATATATATATTATTACTTATATCTTGTTTTGGAATGAATATATAGATGTAATATTAAATAAAATGAAACTTGTTTTTAATGTTTAGTAAAACTTCTTAAATGTAGTTACTATATAACGTTAATTTTTTTATTAAATCAATCACCCCCTTGTTGAAACAAAAATGGATATCAGGGACCTTGATCTTTTTTAAAATACATGAATTCCATTTCATTTCACTTTTGTAGTTGTAGTCTTTTTCGACAAGAACATGAATAATTATCCACAAGTGATCCAACCATTGAACCGTGAAATAAACGTCGTAGGAAAAGTACATAAGTCTTTATATCTCAATTAAATTTTTAAAATTGGGCATAATAAAATTATAAAAAATAAAATAAAAATGGAAATGGTTCTAATTAAAGTAATTAATAAATCCAATTTTACAATATAAGAAATTAATTGAAAGTACTATAAAATTCTAGAACCTAAGGTTAGGGATATCTCTAAACCACCCTATTTCTTTGGGTTATAAAATTTCTCTATATAACTCACCTTATCTCTTTATTTTATGTTATGGAATAATTATAAGTTCTCTATATATTTATCTTACAAATATACACATTTTATTCTACCTTCCTTTGATGGTGTAATATATTCCTTAAGTTTATTTCTGAAATTCCTACTTTAAAATCAAACTTGATTAATGGGAAATTTTCTATCCCTTAATCCTTTTATGGAATGTTCATTTAAATCCTTTATTACCTATACATATGTACTCAGATATTAATTTCCAAAATATTTAACTCCTTCTTCACTTTTTAATCCCTATGAAGTCTCATCTGACTTTTATATGAGGCAATATTATGCAATCCATTTCATTCCATGGGCGATTCCTATATTTATTTATTATGATTTATTTCATTTTGTGGCACACATAATCATGTAAATATTATTATGGGTGTGCCCATATATCAATACAATTCATTGGGTAATGGTTTTGTGCCATGAGATGTTATTTATGGGTTCAGTGAGTGAAACTAATATATTATGGGACCATTTCCAGCATGTGATGTTTCCTTGGTGGTAGGCCTTAACTTATGCTCATGTCGTGTTTTATATTACTATTACTTTTCAATGTTGTAATGATATTACGATAATGTTTTCTTTATATTATGATACCATGTGATTATTCATGATACTTATATTTTATGATATCATTTTATGCTATTTGAAACACATTTTATTCTTTGTTATCATGTTTATTCCTTAACTGGTATTTATAGATCACCCCTTTTTTTATGTATTCCCTAGGTTATAATTTGTAGTTTTAAGAGGTCAGAGGGATTTAAAAATGGAAAATAAAATAAAAAAATATTATTTTAGTTTCTTTTTATGTATTAAGAACCCATTATTCCAAATACACTAGGACTCTTGATCTTTTTATTTTCTTTATTGGAATATTTATGCTAAAAATATTGTAATAATATGTGTAAAAGGATTGAGTTTCTATGTGACCCCCATTTTGATCATGATCATCATTGAAAAAAATTATCACATGACCTAAATTTTTTAAAACATTCATAGTATGGGTGCTACTTACTTTTGACCAAAAGTCTTAAAACATTGGTATATACTTCCACTAGGTGCGTTCCTTAGCCTCCTTCACCTCCAATTATGTCTGTAGGCATAAACCCTAGTCTCTATTTATATTGGTCATATGAAAACTTATTAATAATATATTTAGAAATGGAATTCCAAAACTATATGAAAATACAGTTCTCTATGGATGAACACTAGACATATTATCCCAGTGTGAAGGTCTCTTCAAGAAGAACTCATTACAATAGTCAACTGCAGTTCAACAATTGAAATGAAAATATATCCTCAATAAAATAACATATGAACCTATATACGATCACCAAAATATCCATGGAAAATAGACCATATAGTTCAACATGTAAGGACATTAATCGATCCATTAGATGATTATGTACTCTCATATTGTCCTATGGTTTCACTCATAGACTCTGACACCGCTATAGAAATATGAGGGATAGGTTATCATATTAATCAAACCCCACACAAATCACACTAAAAAATTATAGTGGAGAATAGGTAAAAAAAAATCATCAAACAACCACATATAATTGAATCATAAATATCAAGATATCATTTAATTACTTTCTTAATTCATGGGTACCACCAAGATCACCTTGTGAACCATCGCCACCGCCAACTGATGCCAGACTACCCTCATACATTTTTGAGCCCAAAATATTATTTTAATCAAAAGTTTATCATAGAAGAATCAAATTACCAACAGGAATGTATTATTTAACTTTACTCAAAAAATAAACGCAACAAAAACCTCAAAATTGTCATGGGATGAGTTGTCTCCAATTTGATGAATGAATCTTTAAAATGTAAAAAACTCCATTTTAGGGATCGCAAATGGATTTAATGTTATAATTATTATGATCCATGTGAAAAAAAAATATATTATTTATTTGACTAAAATTACTATAATGAAAAACAATTATTTTGTTATTTTTTGTGGATAAATGGGGTAATGTGACGTCTTGTGGGTGTAAAACATGGAATCACAAGGTAAATCCCATAGTAATTTCATGAGAATTTGTGTCCCATGATGGCGGGTGGTGATGGATAATCCATATAAGGGTGATCAATTAATGATCCTTATTTTTACTGGTCTTTGTTCACCCATCCCCATTCTACCCAACCCAGCCACCCTCTTGGGTCCTACTCATGCCATTGTAAACCCCATGAGGATGAAACCTCCCATTATCTTACCATAGTAGTTAGTCATGCATCATAATTATTTTTCTAAAAATTTGGTCCCCCATATGAGGTTAACTTCATTTTATTATTGTAATTTTAGGCTTCAACACTTAAAAAAAATAATTTCTTATATTATAATATCAATGTTGGGAATTTCCACCGCCCAGATTATAAATTGAACACTATTTATTATGCATAGAATAAAATATTTATTATATAATAATGAATAATATATTATAGAACACATATTCTCTATATCTTTGTAATATAATTCATCATTTATATCTTTGATAATTTCATATGACATGGTCATTTACTAGAGATATAGAATTTAGGATAATTTTTTGTTTATCTTAAATATATCCTCATTTTTATATTTTATTTATATAATTAATATCATATATTAAGATTCCATGTTAATACTTTAATTTAGATTTTCAATGTTTTTATAGGTGGGGTCTAGAAAATTCAGCTATATAAGAGTAGACATAATTACTGAAAGGCTATATAATATTAATTGAGGTCATATCCCAACCACATATGAATACATGATGTGAGTTTTTTTATACGTTTTAATTTTTTTTACAGAAAATGGTTAGGACAATTTTTTTTAAAATGCGCTGCAGAGGCGGCATCCGCGATGCCGCCTTTGCATTTCGGGTGAAAGATGGAATCACGGCTACCACCTTTTCACCACGGGCACATATCGTTGACATGGAGAAGGCCGCACCTGCGGTGCCGCCTTTCTAGATAACGTCATCCGAAAGGCAGCACCGCGGGTGCTGCCTTTTGATTGACGTCATTACGAAAGGCGGCACCGCAGGTTCCGCCTTCGCCTCTGCGCCCTATAAAAGGGAAACGCCCCCTCCCCTTCTCCTCACCTCCAAACACCCATTTACCTCTCATTTGATCTCTTTTGCGGTGAAGTTTGCAGTTTGAAATTTTTGGAAGGATTTTAGAGGTATAGTTTTTGATTTAATGTTTTTTGTTTTGTTGAATTGTTTTTAGTTAAATAGTTTTTTAAATTTAATGTTTTTTATTTAGTTTAATTGTTTATAGTTAAATATTTTGATTCTTTAGTAGTTTAGTTATATTTATTTTTTTATTATATTGTTTAATTTGTTTTTAATTAGTTATATATATTTAGGAATTATAATTATCATTAGTATAAATTAATTTTGGATTATTTTAATGAAATTTTGGTAGCATAAAGACTATGTTATCTAAATAATCAAATCCTTGTCTGGATACAAATAAGTGAATGTGGCTTGGGAACAGATGTACCTAGGGGTAAAACCTGGAAACACCTATTTGAGATAGACTTGAACAGGAACTGGTGCACGACAACGGGCCTTGATGCATTCTGGTTTGACACTCCCGGAGGATATGCTTAAGATATGCATATTTCTTTATAAACTAGTAAAATATCTAAGAAAAGAAATGATAAATTGATAATTTAGTAATTGTGTTGATAGTTATTATTAGGATTGATTAATTAGAAATTAATTACTAAATAACATAGAGTTAAAAATAAAACTATAGTTCAAATAATATTCAATAACAAGGAGTTAAAAAATAACATGGAGTTAAAAAACAACATGGAGTTAAAAAACAACATGGATTGAAAGTGAATAAATAAATAAAATGGAGTTAAAATATAAATAACATAGAGTTAAAAAACAAATAACACCATGTTTCGAGCTTCTGGACTTTATTGGAGTGAATTGGATATCAAAATTTCAGAAAACCCATGTGACAACGGGTTTTCTGAAATTTTGATATCCAATTAACTGCAATAAAGGCGAGAACCTCGAAACATGGTGTTATTTTTTTTTTAACTCTATGTTATTTATATTTTAACTCTACTATATTATTGAATAAAAAATTAAAAATTTAGTAAGGAATAACTAATGATTGAAGATTGGTTAACTAATTAAAAAGTGTACTAAGAAATATCCTAGTTTAGGATATAAGATATTTTAAAATTTAAGTATCATAAAGATTGTATAGTTTAGAAGTAATAGTTATTATTTGAACGTGAGGTAAAATCCAGCTTATTTTTAATAAGTAGTTTAATTACATCTTAAAAGTATAAAAACTTAACTTTTGAAGTTTGAATGGTTTTTGATGTTTAAAAAATCAGTCAAAATTCAAAATTTAAGTTTTTATACTTTGAATATGTAATTAAACTACGTATTAAAAATAAGTTGGATTAATAAATATTATATTGGTAACCATCATTCTGAATTTCACTTACATTATCAAAATCTTGATCAGAAAACATTTTTTACCTAGAGCGTAATATTTACCTGTGTGTACTACTATAGGGAGATTATTCAAAATGATCAAGGAGCTTCTTACAGTACACAACCAATAATAGTGGTTAATACAACTGATTGTGTAACCCTAAGTGACCTTCAAGACAGAATTCACGGCTCATTAAATCTTGGACCTGATCAAAAGATAAAGTCAATGAGTTACAGACATTTACAGTTCCCGTCAACATTGTGGCAACAAGCTTATCCATTGCTTGATGATGTGAAATGGATCCAAACAATTAATTTGTTTTCTCAATAGTCAGATGGTACCATGATGGAGTTATATGTTAATGTTTCTACAGTACAACAACACTATCTAATTGTACAAAGACATAAACATAAAAGAGTCATTGAAGATAGTCCTCCCCATGAAGTTGAGACTATTCCAAATGATGCAGAAGAGGACAACCTACTTGATCTCCTGGATATACATGTTAACCCGACATCTGATGAGGAGTTTTTTAATAGTGAAACAGATGGTGATAATAGTGCTGATGAGGAAGGAACAATAGAAGTTTTGAGAAATGCATTAGTTGTACAGCAGGCTCGACCTATAATAAATCATCCACCGCTCTTTTTATCTTGGTCAGAAGCAAGGAAAAATGTGCCAGAATTTGAAGATAATGTTCTCACACCAGGAACTGAGTATCCCGGAGTTATACGAGATAGATTTAGTGAGATGGACAAAACTTTATATGTTGGAAGGAATTTTCCAAGTAAAGATGCATTAAAAAGTACTCTAAAGATATTTCACATTGAGAGGATCTGTAGCTATGTAGTTTACGAATCAGACCGTAGAAAATATGTCATACGGTGTGAGAAGTATGGGGATGATTGTAGATTTTGATTGAGGGCGATTCTGAACATTTCATTTGGAGGTTGGAGAATCTCGAGGATTGAGGCAACTCAAACCTGCATTTAGCCAAGCCTGACACAAGATCATACTTCATTGGATACAGAATTTGTGTCATCCATTGTTGTTGAGATGATTAGGACATGTCAAGATGTTCCGATATCCCTTGTGCAAGAGAGGATACAACAAACATTCGGTTATAAGATTTCCTATAATAAGGCATGGATGGAGAAATAGAAGGCAATTGTGAAGGTCTATGGTGATTAGGATGACTCTTATCGAGTATTGCTGTAATTGCTAGCCATATTGAGGCATCATAAGCAAGTTTTCTTCCATATGGATACAAACGAACATATGTCTCACGATAACCGACTTGATCCATCTCATGTTCAATTTCATCGATTGTTCTGGGCATTCCTTCCCTATATCTCTGCATTTCATTTCTGCAAACAGTTTATTCAGATTGATGGAACATTTCTGTATGGAAAATACAAGGGTGTATTGTTGATTGCAGCAACCCAAGATAGAAACCATTCACCTCTTCTGCTTTCCTTTTCAATTGTAGAGAAACAAAACTATGAATCATGGAGTTGGTTTTTGGCATGTATCAACAACAATTTCCCCAAAATTCGGGGTGTTTGTTTGATATCTGATCGGTATAGGGAAATTAATGAGTCAATCAATGCGGATCCTGATACATGGGGTTACCTAAATGCACATCATCAGTTCTGCATTAGACACATTGCTAGAAACTTGCATACAAAAATCCACAATGAACCGATGAAGAAGGCAATCACCAGGCTTGGTACGCATTGTATTTGTTATTTTTTTGTATATCAACATAAAGACAAATTCAAAATATGTGAAATATCATTTATTTTGTGTAGCATATGATTCAGATCAACGACAGTTTGAAGAACGTTTTGAACAAATCTGTCAGGTTAATGAAGAATTTTACGATTATATGATGCGAATTCCAAAAGAAAAATGGACATTGGCATATGATGGGGGGAAGAGGTACGAACCATGACCACCAAAATTGTAGAGTGCATCAATGGTGTCTTCAAAGGGCTTCACAAGCTACCTATATCTTCCCTAGTTCAGGATACATTATATCGTTGCATGAAGTACTTTTTTTATAGACAAAAACTAGCATTAGATGGAATACATCACAGGATAACGTACGAAAGACATTTTCAATGAGAGATTGAAAAGAATATTGACGAAGCTTCTGGTTATCACGTCTGACTGTTAAGATTTATTTCCTTATCAACCTTTATCAAGAAACCCAAGCATGAAATAAATACAAAGTAAGAAATGCACACAATATTTACAAGGTTCGGTCTCAATAAGAGAACCTATGTCCTTTCCATAGCCACTCCCGTGGGTCTATGGAAATCCAATATAATGAAGAAGTGAATACAACTTGTGCTAACTCCCATTAGACACCTTCTATCTCCCGATAGGAAATATTATACTGACTCCCATCAGATTATAATGTTTTCTTAAAGAAAAAATGAGCCAATCATAAGAATAACAACTTTGTTGAAATTGCTCCACAAATTCCCACTCTGAATTTCTTGTTTAGGAAGTAGACTCCAAATTTCAGGTGACTTTGAATTTCTGGCTCAAGAAGTAGACTCCGAATTTCAGGTTCAGGAAGTAGGCTCTGAATTTCTAGCTCTGGAAGTAGACTTCGAACTTCAGGTTCAGGATATAGACTCCGAATATCAGGTTCAGGAAAACTAGTTCCGAATTTCCTCAGAATTTTTCTTAGTGAAAAAAATCAATCCTCTTCACCACTTCTTCAACAAATTTTATCATGAAACTTTTCATGACTTGTGAGAACTTTAAGATCAGCAAAGAATCGTCTGATTTTGTTTAGAAAGTTTGATACACTTTCTTAACTTCTGATTTCTTATTCTTCAACATCATCTTCTTTAAGAAATCCTCAGAAACCAGCAACTTCAAATTTCTATAACTCAAAAACATTCTTCAACAAAAAGATTAGTTGTCAACAAATACAAAACTTTGTTAAAACACCACAAGGGTTCTTCAATATTCCCTTTACATTAGTTTTCAAAACATTATGTGATTGAGAAAATAATCATTAAACATACAATCATGTGGACAATCATATATAAATTATAAATCACATAATTTTCTAATAAACTTCTATATAACACAAAAAAATGATTTATATATATAAATATATAAAACCATATCTTACAAAACACCCAATTCTAGGTAAAAGAATATCTTAATAAACTTTAGTAATATGCTTTGAAAAACATGAAGACATTCCCCTTTCTTTTGTTAAAAAAACTTCATAAAACATTGTGAATAAACATGACATGTCTTGCATTATAAAAATCATAATATTTTACTAATCATTATGTTATATTTATAGTTTACACTTAAAACTCATTTCATTTGTTTATATGCAGATGAATGACACCATACTACTCTGTGAGTAGGCTACCCATTGTTCACAGGTTGTGATAGAGGGTGGTCCAGATCAATTTATTAGGGTGCGTCGAGCACACCATTTTCATCACGTGGAGCCTCCTCTTTCCATTATACCATACTTGCGTTGTGATGGATTCTATGGTATTGAGGTATCATATTTTACATTTGTAGACCATCACCTGCTAGCTGCACTCGTGGAGAGGTTGATACCAGAGACACACACCTTCCACCTACCTGAGGGAGAGATGACCATCAACCTCCAGGATGTGGCTATGATTTTTGGTCTTCCTATCCAGGGAAGACCCGTTATTGGATCCACTTGGGCATCTTGGACCGACCTTTCTCAGCACTTGTTAGGCGTTGACGTTTTTTCCGATTGTAGTGCTACCGATGGAGCATCGGTATCCATGCCTTGGCTGGAGTCACAGATTCCACTTTTAGCTGATGATGCTCACGAGCAGACGGTGATGCTTTATGCATGTGCATATATATTACGACTTATTGGAGGGACCATGTGTATGAATCAGTCAAGGATGCACGTGCACATGATGTATCTACCCATGCTGGAGGACTTTGATCGGGAAGGGACGTACAGTTGGGGATCCTACTACTTGGTATACAAATACAGAGCATTATGCAGGATATTTGACTGGCGGCGCACAGGTCTCGTGGGATGCTTCATCCTTATTCAGATGTGGGCATGGGAGCACATCCCCGTATTTTGCCATGATCTTGCTGGTACTCCAGTCAAGATGGCGGTGCTGTATGACGCTCTGCATGGACGCTGGTATGATCACTAATTTCTATCAGTTTCTGATGCAACTACAAGTTATTGAATTTAATTTCTCATTATTTATCAGTATCGATGTTGTATTTTATAGGTGGTGTCAGTGAAAAAATTTCAATGCGGTTCCGAGACACGATTTTGCTGTATATCGGCTTGAGTTGGAATTTATCTTACCCCATCAGGTATGTATATACAATATATAACTATCTGAAAAATTTAATAATAGCATCATTTTTTAGTTAAGAGTTTTTCTAACAAGTGTAATATGTTATTTCAGATTTTATGGGTTCCATACTGGTATGTTATGGACCAGTTGCCTCCATACTGCATGGTTGGTCTTGACGATGTTATGGCTGTAGTGCCACTCATTCACTTTCATATTGTTAAGTGGCACCATCCTGACAGAGACATGCACTAGTTTCTCTTAACTCAGCGGATTCCATTGCCGCCGAGGCAGACAGATCAGCTTCATGGGATGAAGCTTACAGGGAGTCTGGATGGCGACTGGCATCGAGTACATGCTGTATTTCTTGATTGTTGGCGTAGATGCACAGAGTTTTGTATCCAAGGAGTTCCTATGATGCATTTATCTCTTTCAGCTCTGCAGAAGTATGATCCATGGTATAGACTGAAGTCTATACTGTACCTTACCCGAGTCAACAGAGAGATGCATATGATTGTAAGTCAATTAAATTATTTTACTATGCTTATTGAGTTATTTTCTAATTCATTTTTAATCTATTTACAGGAGATTCACACAGACAGTTTTATTCATATGAGTGATGAGGCTGAGGATAAATTCTTCAGCTGATAATCCTTTCATGCTCAAGCTTTAGAGCTGAGTTCATCTGTCCATGCGTTTGCTGAGAGCCTCTTCGAGCGTCCGACACAGAGACTACAGGTTTCTTCCATAGAGGAAGATCCTATAGCAGCTTCTGGTGCCAAGGAGCCACAACCACAATGACGTAGACAGCGTCGTCCTACACATCATACCTCACCAGTTCCACAGGTAGAGGTTATCCCTCTAGTAGTCCAGTCTGAGCTGATACAGGATGTGCCTCAACTGTCATGGGATCCATCTTTTTTGACAGGATATCCTCAGTTTTCTCCATCTTGGGGTCTATATGGATTGCATCCTTTGGGTCTAGAGTCATTGCGGCCTTGGGGTCCAGACCCATCACCGATTTGGGGTATAGTTCCACCACATGATTTGTTCCCCACTACGATGATGTTGGGTCCTTCTACCATCGAAGTGGGAGAAGGACCAGGTGGGCGGTACGAGGTGGAGTTGAAATTTTCTTCCACTGGCACAGAGGTGGAGGATATGACATTCAACATTATAATGCCCGAGTACCATCCCTCTACAGGTCATCAGACTCCCCAGAGATCTCGCCGTAGATGTCCTATTATTATTCCACCTTGTGGGACAGGATCTCCTCATCGTAGACATAGACATTGATTGTTTATGTTCATATTTATGCGGGGTTGTCTCCTATATTCTTAATGAATGTTTAAAGATTCGTTTATATTGGTCTTATGATTTATATTTTATAGTCTTTCAAAGTCACGTACTTGAAACAATTTTAAGTTTCAAGTAGGCGGTTTTGAAAGCTTATAAATTATTTTTCATGAAATTTTTTCATGAAATGATTTTTTCCCAACAATTTCTTATATGTTTAATGAATGTTTAATGTTTTGTTTATATTGGTCTTATGGTTTATATTTTATAGTCTTTCAAAGTCATGTACTTGAAACATTTTTAACTTTCAAGTAGTCAGTTTTGAAATCATATAAATTATTTTTCCTAAAATTTTTTTATGTTATATATATATAAATAAATATATAAGAAAACAAGAAAAAAATAATTTTTTTTTTCAAAAATGATAATTTTTACAATTTTTATGAATTATATATATAAATAAAAATATATACAAAACAAAACAAAAAATCAATTTTTTTTTTAAAAATAATAATTTTTTTGTTAGGTGAAAGGCGACATCCTCCTGGACATTTTTTATGAATTATATATATAAATAAATATATAAACAAAACAAAACATAGAAAAAAAATTTCAAATATTTTTTTGTTATGGGAAAGGTAGGATCGCGGGTGCCGCCTTTCAGCCGCAGTGCAAAGGCAGCAGCCACGATGCGACCTTTCACACAAAATGCAAAGGGGGCATCGCGGATGCCGCCTTTGCAGCGCATTTTGAATTTTTTTCCCTAACTGTTTTCTGTATTTAAAAAAAAAACGTCTAAAAAACTCACATGATTTCCATGTAACAATTAATGTATAGTTTTATAGGATATATAAGAGTAACTATGGGTTTATGTAACAATAAATCAGGCTAATGGATAGATGCATAATGTTTTATCCTTTACTATGGAAAGTAGAGGAGTGGTCCTGTAATGGTTCAGATCCTCCTCGTCCATTACTTTGCCAATTTCCAGTGTTTGGTCTGTCCTGGACCCCATCAGTGAGTGAGGATAGTGTCAGTGTCAGTGGACATGTGTCACCGATCGGTCTCACCGATCGGTGCCCCACCCAAACGGTGCCACCGTGGGGTGTCAGGGTTCTTTCCCTAGTTTTCCAGTAACACCTCTTTTAAGTTTTATTACCTCTTTTAAAGCAGGATAAGGCTGTTTAAGCCTATAAATGGTCTATTAAATTCCATAAGAGTGGGTCGACCCTTGACTTACCAAACCATGTGGTATTTTAAATCAGTTTTACACACTTTTTCCACATTTTCCAAATCTACCGTGTTCTCCCAGTTTTCCCCTGTTACGTGTTTTCTCCATTTAAAAGTTGATTTATCAACTCGCAGTTGTGCACAAGTCTATCTCAAATGTCTTTGATGAAATTATTAAATCTCAAATAATTCCAACATGTGAAACTGCCTAACCACGTGGTCAAACCACAATCCAATTTTTAAGCACTTCAAGATTTCACATGTCGTAACTCTAGGATATGGCCTTTTATCACACAGAGATCTTCTTATTCATCAGTATCTTTCCTTTTTCATGGTGCTCTTGGAGTCCCCCTTCCAGAGATGAGTTGTGCCTGTGTAAGATCCCTCCTATTCGTTTCTTCTTGTAGTTTTATGATGTGAGGACATAGTTCTTGGTGCAAGAAGGAAACACGGATCCTTGATCATCCAAATAGGGTTTTTTCATTCGTATCTATTTACTGTGCATCATGCGGGGTGGATGTGATGAAATTCCCGTAAACGAAACCAACTTTAATGAAAATAATAAAAAAAACAATCAAACAATGACGGGGTGGTGAAGATGATGATGTTGCTGTGTTTTAACTTTTTTTTATATGTTTTGAATTGTATGGGCTCATGTCCACTGAAAATCATGGCCATTGGTGGTCCTATATTTCACACTAAGGAAGCTATATTTTCTAGATAATCTTGTGATTGAACGACTATAAGGTGGAAACTGATTAATCACGTAAAAGTGGTTGATTAAATGGATGACCGATGGATCAAAACCCTTGTGTGATCACCTAGGTTGACCAAACAGAAGGAAGGAACTTAATGAATGGTGTTGGATAAATGTGAAAACATACTTTCTCTATTATGATGATATGCATGGTTGTTCATTTTTAATGTTTTTGTGGTGACGTGTGGATGGGATTGGAATCTGTTGTTGAGAGGTTGTTGGTTTGTGAATCTGAGGCAGTGTAGATCTAGTGGTAAATGTTCTAGACCCAGTATGTTGGGGCTTGGTTTGGTTCTAGTACTTCAAGTGATCTCATAGATCCCTTTTTATTTTGTTACTAAACAAGAGAACTGGGTGTGAATGCTTAAATGTCTGCTTGGTTTTTTTCTTTCAATTGTTACTTTGTCTTACAGTTGTTCCTGTTAGTTGTCCGATAGTGAAGGAATAATTAAAATGAAATAATTTGAACATGATAATGATAATGGGTAAAATGGTAAACTATTTTTTAGAAATGGGTTGTGCTCTAGTTGTGGCTGTTGTGTAATTTTTGAAGTAGGGATAGCAGTGAGAGTGGTTGTGTATGGGTTAGTTGTTAGTTTTTGGACCCTTAGGTTGGGATGAGTGATTTTTTACCATCTTATCTCCTGATCTTGTTCTATAAAAAGGTAATTCCTTCCATATAACATGAGATTATATACCCTTGGTGCTAGTCTCCACTCTAGGGCCAGTTGAAGGCGCGACTTTGGGGTTATTTTCTCTCCTTCAACTTGAAGAAGGAAGGGTCTGGCAGTTTTTTGTTTCTGACCTCATCTTGGAGAAGGTAGGTCATGATATAATGGTATTAAAGGTTATTGTTGAGTGATAGGTTGGATTTCGAGGTTGGGGACCATGTGTTCTTAGAGGTCTGCCCTCAGTGTGGTCAGTAGAGGTTTGGCAGGGGGAGTAACCCTTCTTCCGGGTTCATTGGACCCTTCGAGGTGTTGTGAAGAGTTTGTGAAGTGGCGTATCAGCTGGAGTTACCACCACTGTTGGAGAGGATCCAAAAGTTTTTTCATGTATCTCAGATCCATCTGTATCTACACGATGACTCCCACATGATTGACTGGGGAGAGATGGATATCGAGGATGATGTGACGTTCGTGGAGTGACTAGTTAGAATTGGGGATCGTAAGGAGAAGGTACTTCATGAATGGACCATTACCTTTATTCGTGTGTTATGGAGGCGTGGTATCCTTAAGGAGAGTACCTGGGAGCAGGAGGCATAGATGCATGCCCAATACCCAGATCTGTTTTGATATTTTCTCTTATGTTTTTCTTTGTGATTTGTTTTTTTGTGGATTCCTGAACTTGTTTCCATGAGATGATATGCTTCCATTGTTATTTGAATATGTGTGAAAAGTCCTAACTGTTGGGAGGGGAGAACCTAATCCCTAATGAAGATGCATTTATGTGGATGTGATTGAACCCATGCGGGTGAGTCAGTTCCACCCAAAGTGGATAATATCTTGACATGGAGGAAGGAACTCCCTAATCCATATGTCTAGATGGTGTGGCTTTTTGTGTTGTGTGGTTACTAAGTGTTTCCATAGTTTTTAGGAGATAGATAATAGAGTTTTTCTGGGATTTCAAGGGTTGTTCCAGGTTTCAAACAACACTAAGGTGGTTTTTCCCTGATAGGTATCTTATGAGGTGGTTGTTAGGACCCCTCTCCTTTCATCGGGTTTATTCTTGTTTCTCGAGGATGAGAATAGTTTGACAAGAATCTAATGTAATGGACTAGGCCCTCTTAGTCCATTAATTTTCCAAATTATAGTGTTTGGTGTTTCCTAAACTCCATCGGAGAGTGAGGAGAGCATTAGTGTCAGTGGTAGGGTGTCACCTATAGGTCTCACCGATCGGTGTATCCCCGATCAGTGTTGCACCCAAATGATGCCACCTTGGGGTGTTAGGGTTCTTTCCCTAGTTTCCCCATATTGCCTCTGTTAAGTTTTATTACATATTTTAAAGTGGTATAATTCCATTTTATCCAATAAATGGTATGTTAAATCCTCTAAGAGTGGTGTGACCCTTGACTTACCAAACCATGTGACATTTTAAATCTGTTTCACACCCTTTTGCTACGTTTTCCAAATCTCCTGTGTTCTCTTAGTTTTCCCCCTATTATGTGTTTTCTCCATTTAAAAGTTGATTTATCAACTCACAACAGTGTGCTGATCTATCTCAACCATCTCTGATGAAATTATTAAATCTTAAATAATTCCAATGTGTGAAACCGCCCAACCATGTGGTCAAACTACGATCCTCTTTTTAAGCACGTAGAGATTTTACATCCCATAACTCTAGGATATGTCCTTTTATCAAACCAAGATATTTTTCTTCCTTGGTCTCTTTCCTTTTCCTTGGTGTGCTTGGAGTCCCCATTCCAGAGACAAGTCATTCCTATGTAAGATCCCTCCTATTGGGTTCTTCTGGGAGTTTCCTAATGCATGACCATAGTTCTTAGAACAAGGAGGAATCATCAATCCTTGATCATCTAAATAGGGGGTTTTCCTTCGTTTCTCTTTACTATACATCTTGCGGGGTGGGTGGGATTATGTACCCATAGATGAAACCAACTTTAATGAAGATAATAAAAACATTTTTAAATATTTAAGGGGTGGGAATAATGATGATGTTGCTGTGTTTTACCTTGGTTTTTATATTGTGAATTGTATGGGCTCATGTTTACTAAAAATCGTGGCTATTGGTGATCCTTTCTTATGCATTAATGAAGCTTCGTTTTCTAGATAATCTTGTGATTGAACGACTTTAACGTGGAAACTGATATATCACCTAAACATGGTTGATTAAATAGATTCCCGATGGATAAGAACACTTGTGTGATCACCCTGGTTAACCAAACCAAAGGAAGGAACTTAATGAATGGTGTTGGATAAATCTGAAAACTTACTTGCTTAGTTATGATGATATGTATGGTTGTTTTGTTTAATGTTTTTGAGGTGACATGTGGATGGGAATGGAATCTCTGGTTGAGAGGTTGTTGTTTTGTAAATCTGAGGCCATGTGGAGCAAGTGGTAAATGTTCTGGACCTAGTATATTGGGGCTTGGTTTGGTTCCAGTTCTTAGAGGGATCTCACATATCCCTTTTGATGTCGTTACTTAACAAGAGAACTGGGTGTGAATGCTTAAATGTATGAGTGATTATTTATTTCAGTTTTTTCTTTGTCTTACGGTTGTTCCTGTTAGTTTTCCAATAGTGTAGGAATAATTTAAATGAAATCATTTGAACATGATAAAGAGAAGGGGTACAATGGGAAACTATTTTCCAGAAATGGGTTGTGATCTGGTTGTGGCTGTTTTGAACTTGTGCATGTAGGGATAATAGTGAGAGTGTTAGCGTATGAGCTAGTTGTTAGTTTTGGGACTCTTGGGTTGGTATGAGTGCTTGTTTACCATCTTATCTCTTGATTTTGTTCTATGAAAAGGGTAATTCCTTCCATATAACAAGATATTCTTTACCCTTGGTGCTATTTTCCACTCCAGGGCCAATTGAAGGCGGGACTTGGGGGCCATTATCTCTCTTTCAACTTTAATAAGGAAGGGTCTAACAATTTTCTGTCCCTTTTCTCAACTTGGAAAAGGAAGGTCATGAAAGAATGGTATCAGAGGTGATGGTTGAGAGATATGATGGAGTTAGAGGTCGGGGACCATGTGTTCTTAAAGGTCTCCCCTCGATGTGGCCAGAAGAGGGTTGGTAGGGAGAGTGAGACTTATCCTAGGTTCACTGGACCCTTAGAGGTGCTGGGATGAGTTAGAAAAGTGGCTCATCAGATGGAGTTACTACCGCAATCAGAGAGGATCCACAACATCTTTCATGTATCTCAACTCCATTGGTATCTACATGATGACTCCCACTTCTTCAACTGGGGAGATTTGGATATCGAGGATGATGTGGTGTTCCTTGAGCGACTGGTTAGAATCGAGGATCGTAAGGAGAATGTGATTTTTGGATGGACCATTCCATTGGTTTGTGTGTTATGGAGACATGGTGTCCTTGAGGAGAGTACCCAGGACCGGGACACACAGATGAGTGCCCAGCACAGAGAGATGTTTTGAGATTAGATCTTATGTTTTTCTTTGTTCTTTGTTTGTAGTGGATTCATGACCTTGTTCCCATGAGATGAGTTGTTTCCCTTGTTCTCTGAATATGTGTAAAAATTCCTGATTGTAGAGAGGGGATAACCTGATCTCTAATCAATATGCATTAATGTGGATGTGATTGAACCCATGCGGGCGAGTTAGTGCTGCCCAAAGCGGATAATATCTTAACATGAAGGAAGGAACTCCCTAATCCATATGTCTAGATGGTGTGTCTTTTTGTGCCGTGTGGTTACTAAGTGTTTCCAAAGTTGTTCAGGAGATAGATAATAGAGGTGTTCTTGAATATAGAGGGTTGTTACTGGTTTCAAACAACACTAGGGTGGTTTTCCCTTGAGAGGTATCTTACAAGGTGGTTGTTCATACCCCTCTATTTTCACCAGGTTTAGTCTTGATTATCGAGGGCGGGGATAGCTTGTAATGGCCTGGACCATCATGGTCCATCAATTTTCCAAATTCTAGTTTTTGGGGAGTCCTAGACCCCATCAGTGAGTGATTATGGCATCAGTTTCAGTTTTAGGATGTCACAGTGGTGTCACCTATCAGTGATTCACCCAAACGGTGCCACCGTGGGGTGTCAGGGTTCTTTCCCCAATTTTCCCGTAATGCCTCTATTAAGTTTTATTACCTATTTTAAAGCGGGATAAGGTCATTTAAGCCCATAAATGGTATGTTAAATCCCCAAAGAGTCGCGAGACCCTTGAATTACCAAACTGTGCGGAATTTTAAATCAGGTTCACACCCTTTTGTCGCGTTTTCCAATCCTCCCGTGTTCTCCCAGTTTTTCCCCTGTTACGCGTTTTCTCTATTTAAAAGATTCTTTATCAACTCACAGCTGTGAGATGGTCTGTATCAACCATCTCTCATGAAATTGTTAAATCTTAAATAATTCCAACATGTGAAACTGCCCAACTGCATGGTCAAACCATGATACTCTTTTTAATCACTTCAATATTTCACATCCCGTAACTCTAGTATCTGGCCTTTTTTCACACCGAGATCTTCTTCTTCCTTGGTCTCTTTTCTTTTCCTTGGCATGCTTGGAGTCCCCCTTCAAGAGATAAGTCATGCCTGTATAAGAGCCCTCCTATTAGGTTCTTCTTGGAGTTTCCTAATGTACGACCACATCTCTTTGAACAAGAAGGAAACATCGATCCTTGATCATCCAAGTAGGGGTTTTCCTTCATATCTATTTACTGTGCATCATACGGGGTGGGTGTGATGATGTTCCCGTAGATGAAACCAACATTAATGAAGATAATAAATAGAATTTTAAATAATGAAGGGGTGGTAATGATGATGATTTTTTTTTGTGTTTTACCTTCATTTTTATGTTGTGAATTGTATGTGCACATGTCCATTAAAAATCATGGCTATTGGTGGTCCTTTCTTGTGCACTAATGAAGCTCTGTTTTCTGGATAATATTTTCATTGAATGGAAATAATGTGGAAAATTATTAATCACTAAAACTTGGTTGATTAAATAGATACCCAATGGATAAGAAATCGTGTGTGATCACCACGTTTAACCAATCCGAAGGAAGGAACTTAATGAATGGTTTTGGATAAATCTGAAAACTTACTTGATCTATTATGATGATATGCATGGGTTTTCTGTTTAATATTTGTGAGGTGATGTGTGGATGAGAATGGAATCTCTGGTTTAGAGGTTGTTGGTTTGTGAATTTGAGGCCGTGTGGAGCCAGTGGTAAATGTTCTAGACCTGATATTTTGGGGATTGATTTGGTTCCAGTACTTTAAGGGATCTAACAGACCCCTTTTGATGTTGTTACTTTACAAGAGAACCGTGTGTGAATGCTTAAATGTCAGCTTGGTTGTTTCTTTCAGCTATTTCTCTAGCTTAAGGCTGTGGCTGTTAGTTGTACAGTAGTGAAGGAATAATTTAAATGAAATAATTTGAACATGAGAATGAGAATGGTTACAATGGGAAACAATTTTCCAGAAATGGGTTGTGCTCTGGCTGTGGCTATTGTGTACTTGTGAAAGTAGTGATAACAACGAGAGTGGTTACATACATGATAGTTGTTAGTTTCGGGACCCTTAGGTTGGGATGAGTTATTTTTTACCATCTTATCTTCTGATGTTATTCTATAAAAAGGGTAATAACTTCCATATAATGTGAGATTCTATACCCTTAGTGCTAGTCACCACTCTGGGGCCTAATAAAGGAGGGACTCAGGGGTCATTATATAACCTTCAACTTGAAGAAGGAAGTGTCTGGAAGTTTTTTGTCCCTTCCGTCATCTTGGAGAAGGCGGGTCATGACAGGTCCGGATTCATAATATTAAATGGTGTAATTAGAAATCCAAGTAAGATTAAACCAATCATGATTAAGTTTAACTCTGACTTTTAACTTGCTATGTACGGTTTTTTTGTTTTATTAAAATTATAATTTCCACTCACATAATAGTAATAGACTGTCACAAGATTTTTTTATCCAAGTTCATTAGGCCAGCTAAATTAGAATAATGGACCATAGATTAAAAGTTCACTCGATGTGGAACTAATTCATGCTTGAGTAGACCATTAAGGGATCTATGTACACACCTAATTAACCAAGCAGGTATTAATCTATAAAAATTACTATATTGAAGATGATCAAGGAAATAGAATATGAAGAGGATATTGATAACTAAAAATGGGTCACCCAATGATTAAAAAATAGGGAATGAATAGAAGAAGGTATGTTGATGACTATAAAGGGATGCTGAGTTTGGTACGAAAAGGTTTCCCCTATGAGGGGTTATTTTAGTTTTTTATGTTATAATAGATTTTTTTTAATATAGTAACATTTTTCCATTTTTTATTCAAGTACTTATCCCTAATTTCAATAACATATTACATGTATTAATGATGGAGGGATAATTAAGGTTCAACAAAGGGAAGAATCTAGGTGTTCGCAACCTATTTTTTAATCTATTTCTTACTTTTTTTGTCACTGAGTATCTAGGAGGTCTGTAATGAGGGTTAGATGATAGTGGTTCCACACCATTATTCCTTCCCCATTTTCTTCCATTTATTTACAAATCATTAATACCTTCCCTTTATCTATATGTTGGAATATTATAGACAAAGCATGATGGTATTAAATGGGTATGATAGAACACTAGGGTAGTTAGTAGAGGATGTTCTTAGTCAAGGAGTATTTCATTTGATTACTTATATAAGAGGTGAACCTTTTTTATGATTGGAGATCTCAAGTTTATTATTCAGTCACACACATTTAACAAGGGAATGTGTTCCTATATGATGGGAAGTGTTTGTTGATAAGAGTGAGGTAAACATTTATGCGATAGTGAGGCTATTCATTAGCATCTTCCTAAGGGTTGATTCATTAATTCCTAACCCATGCAATCAAGTCTTCATACACTAACATTTTTATTCATTTTAAATTTATTTTTTTCACACCAATTCCCATTTACACTTATTTTATTAAAAAAACCCTAGAAACATAATAAGTGAGAATGGATAGTGATTTATTTGAAAGGTTCCTCAAGATAAAAACCAAGTTAACCACTAGACTTCAACATTTGATTAAATTTTATTATAAAGGACCCTATGATAGGACTTTATTAAATTTAACAAAATTTATTGGGATCCATGTAATTAATTTAATTTTATTTATCACCATATAAATATTCATTTTAATTTTTTTAAGAAAAATAATAAATTTATTATAAAATAATGTCTTAATAATAAAAAGTTTCCTAGGGAATTATGAAAAGTGTAGTTTCTAAACTTAAACTTGTATATTGTAACGAAAAATCATTCCCAAAGTTGTAGGAGGAAAAATAAAATTATGTTAGAGTATACTATTTTGAGAAGTTCCAAAAACTAGTGTGATATTCTGGAAGGAAATATAACTAAGGATACTACTACATATACTCATTTCCACTATACTACCAAGAACCCATTGAAAATACTGTTATTTTTTTTTTGAAAAAGATGTATAGAGATATAAAGAGTTTGGTATTAAAAAAATTTATTTATAATAAATGAGGGAGATTTTTTTTAAAAATTATTTATTTTTGCAAAGGATTTAAAAATAAGGATTAAAGAAATTATAGATTTAATAAGAACAAAAAATACTGTCTCTGATCTCTAACATAGATTAAGTGGAAGTGAAGCAACCCAAGCACAAGATATATAAATATTTCATCATTTTAGATGATTATTCAATACATTTAACAATAATATACACTCAAGGAGTATAAAGGTTCTATGTATTTGGAGACTAGATACATAGTTATCTTATTTCATGAAATATATTCGATATCTCCCATAAATATCTTATCACAAAGTACTCTTATTATACATACCCTACTTATAACCTTTCTTCATAGCATTGGGAAATGAAACATAATAAAAGGTGAGATCATATAATCAATAAAGGTAAAAATGGGAGTTGTAAATAATTAGAGGACGGTATGATCATAAGGATGTTCTAACATATTTATGTGCATGTTCTTAGCATGACATATTCATACACAAAAAATTACAAATCATAAGCACCAGAATAGATTCACATATTGAATCATAAAAAATAAGGGCATCGAAGAATAAATAAACATCCAATAGTAATAATATTGGAATATGGAATCATAAGAATAAGAAATAATAATCACGTAAAAATAGAAAAATGAAATCAAGTCCATGCATGATATTTGGACAAATCTCAAAAGCAATCATACTCTCTTGTCAAAATATGGAAAAATATATTTTCAATAATTTAATTTAATTTTACAATAAGCATAGGTAGAAATAAATCATACTCATTCCTTAATATGTGAAAAAAATGTGTTCACAATAATGACCACTCCTATCATCTTCATCTCATGAGATATCAATATCACTTTATCTAATGCATTGGAAGTATATAACAAACCCAATCTAAAAATAACCATAATTCATTCATATAAATGTAACATGATTAGAAAAAAATTCATCATATCATCATAACATAACTCATAGAAAATAAATGAGTTTTATAAACATCTCATCATCATATTAGTATACCATCTAAATAAAGAATAAGGATAGTAACATTGGATCATATCCATAATAAAGAATAATTAACATCAATGGATGTTATCATAGATTATTTTTTTCAAAGGATATTTAGAATAATTCTTAAGGAAAATATAATTTCATTTTGAAATAAATTATTTAAAATCCAAACATTTTCTAAATGTTATGGAAATATTTTTAAAAAACCTTGGAAATTTTTGATGGAACCTTAAAATAATTGATCGACCATGAATGTATGAAATTTTTTTCATACTGTGTATGTTAAAATAATAATTCCTTTTTTAACTTTGGTAAAAATTTAAAAGAAACTAATTCATAAAATGAAAAGAAGATTACTTTTAAACGATTTTGTGAAAAATCAGTTATGTGTAAAAATGGATTTAAAAAATCATAGCATAATAGTGAAAAAATTCTTAATTTTGTTTTAGAAAGCATAGAGATGGGAAAAAATATTTTCGATCAAAGAGATAAATAAAGTCAGTTTTCTTTAAAAAACTTCTTTCGGTCTCTTGAGTACATAAAATGAGAAAATTTTAAAAAAATTTGTATTATATAGAAATAACTAGAGGATAAGAAAAATTAATAGAATTTATCATGTAATTATTATATAATTATCTCATTATAAATTCAAGAATAAATAATTTTTAATAAAATGGAATTGAAACATAATTCCTTGCCACTTTGATAACTTTAGAATAAAAGACCACATGAAAGAGATAATTTTAAATGGATATGTAAATCCATGATATTTTATTTAGAAGAATCATAAAATACATTAATGGACAGTATATACACCACTTAAAAGTAACAAGTGGTGAATATTTCATTTGTAGGACGTAAATAAAAGTGAGATGAATATCTTATACCTCAAGTCTTGTATTCCATCATACGCATTCAAATATCATGTATTATAAATATATTTTTATTATTAATGTATTATTGAATCATATTAATACATATTATACCATATATTATTCACTTATAATAACTTATCACCTGTTTATTAATAATTTATTATTAAAATCACTGTTCTGGGTGATAATTGCATTGTTTTTCCTAGAAGTTTCTATTCAGAAGTTATGGTCGATGTACATTAATCATTGTTCCATTATAACTATAATTTTATTGATGATATAAATAATTTATATCTATATATATATACATATATATTTATCATATACAAATTTATAGTCATCCATAAATGGTATAGATAGAAAAATTAATTACATTGTTCATGGAGACGATAGGTTGTACATACACATGAATGTTGTTTTCAATTTATAATAAAAAGATTGAAAGAAAGATAAATATTATTTTATAATTATAAAACCATAATTATTTTATAAATAATATATATATATATATATAAATATGTCTATACACATTAACCATATCCTTATTACAATCTACATGAAATGGAACCGAAAAAAATCTAACCGCTTCATGGAGGTTGTAATCCACACGTACACACGAGCGACATTATTGTTTTCCAATGGACTGGAAGGAAAGAAGGTATATAGGATATTATAATTAAAGAATTATTATTATTTCATAATTATCATATATAAAAATTAAACCCCTCATAATAACATCCATGAAATATGGTGATGGAAAATGGACTGTATCGTTATGTTGAGGCGGTAGAACACATGTACACCTGAGTGATAACATCACTTCCGATTTGATAGAAAATAGAATTTATAATGGTGGTTACATAATAATAACAACATGTTTATATATTTATGATACTGAAGTTATTGTTTTATGATCAATAAAACATATTTATAGGAGGTAGTATAATAAATAAATTGAAAGAGGTGGTGCAAGATGGTTACATCTTCTTCAGTAGGCCTCTTTTATATCCCTTCTTAAGGACCCATGGAATGGTATTATAAGAAGAAAACAACCTATAAAACATTGATAAGAAATTTTAAAATATAATTGGTTAGTTTTTGTTAGATATATAGGGATCCTAGTGGTGTAAAGTATAGAAAGTAGGTGCGTCCTTTTACAAGTGGGGGTGGGGACATGCTTAGAATTTCTTAAAAGATTAAATAGTAAATATGTCATAATAATGAAAGGTTATAATAAGTAATCAAATATTTAAATATAAGATGTAATAATGTCTAAATAAACTCAATCAGTCAAATATGGATTGGTTTAGGATAGATTGTTATCCTTATCTAATAGTTTTACTACTTTAAACTCATTTTAACCTTAACCGTAATAACTCAACTTTTTTACCTTGATAAAATTTTTATATGAACAAAAAGGTAATTATAATTTTTTTAATTGATGATTAAATTTTTTTAATACATTTGAAAATATTTAATTTATAGAGGTGGAAGAAATTATAATTAACAAAAGAACACAAAATTCATGAAAAATAGTTTTTAGGAAATTCTTGATTTATGAGTAAAAATAATTTAACCATGAAATATATTGATAAATTGGTTTAAAAAAATTTCGTTAGTTAAATAATTATCTAATGATTTTTTATATACTTTAGGATAAATAATTAACCTAATGGAATCTTTTAACTCTTCTACTAAATGAAAAGTCCCAAAAATAGTTTTATATTTTAATAAAATATAACTTATCATCACAAAGGTAATGCCAGGTTACCAAATTCAAAATAATGTTTTAAAATAAAATATTTAAGCCCTTAAAAGTACATTTATCCAAAATTAACCTTCAAGTAGGATAATTTCAAGTGTTAGAGATATTTTAAAGCTTTACACCATGGTTTTATCCAAATTAAACATCTTTTATCGAGGAGACAAATATTTACTATGGGTTCTATTCACAATAAAAAAAATTAGTTTAAGATAAAAATATATATTAATTGTGTTTATTTTAAATATGGAATACATTTTATTAAATTAAATTCATATATGTTTGAGAAATTAATTTATAAATAATCCATCAAAACACTGTGAAAATTAATTTTATAGAAAAATATATTTTTTAATGTATATCAAGTATTTATACCAAAATCCAACATAAAATTTGATCAAATTAAATTAATTTGATTACTAATAATATTATTTTACTAATTTTACCATTAAATGATTTAAAAACTTGATGAAAATTTTTAAATGTTTGTAACAAAAAGGTTGTTTTTAATAAAAATCATTATTTTTCATTATTCATTGTAAAATTATTTTTTCAGAAAAAATCCCAAAATTTCAACCAATGATAATTTTCATATAATGATTTAGAAAATTAATTTAATTTTTTTTAAATACATTTTTTATATTATTAAAAATTAATTATATTATGTTCTCAAAAAAATTTATAAATACCATTTTTGAGAAAAATGTTTTTTTAAAGCATATAATGATTTTATAAAAGAATGAGTACTTTTTTATTAGTAAATTTTATTTACTTAAAACCATTATAAATAATTTTAAAATTTTGGTTATTCCTATTCATACCACTAACTTTAATGGTTTTGTTATAACCATCATGTTTAAATAATAATATTCATATCATAGTTTGTTAAAACTTGGTGTTGATTGTAAATTATGATAACAAAATTAAATTTATTTTAAGAGAATTATATCATAAGTAATAGGAGTATAAAATTATAAATACTTAGAATAATTTCACCCTTAAATTATATCACTCAGATACAAACAACTGAAGACACTTCTACCTCATCACATCCTCAGGTTCCCACAAAGCGTTCTCTAACTTATGGTTTTCCACAAAGTTTTTACTAGCTGGGTGGTCTTGTTTCTTAGAAAATTATCTCTAAGATCTATAATATCCACCAATTGTTCCTCACAAGAGAGATAGTTTTCAACAATATGACCATTGATTTCACTACATGTGAAGGATTAGGTACGTAATTCCTTAGGAAAGATACATGGAACACATTGTGAACTTGGGAGATATTTGGTGAAAGTACCAAATGATAATATATTATCCCAATAAAATCAAGATTAAAAAATGGATTTATAAATATAGGGATCCAATTTACATTATTTACAATTCTCATGACCTTAAAAATAGATATATTCTTAAGAATTCCTTATCGTTAATATTGAACTCTATATCTCATCAATGATTTTCATCATAACATTTCTGTCGACTCTATGATTCCCTTATGTGATTCTAAATGATATCTCTCTTATGATGAACAATTGGTGGATGTTCTAGATCTTAGATATAATTTTCTAAGAAACAAGACCACCCTGCTGGTAAAAACTTTTTGGAAAACCATAAGTTAGTGGACGCTTTATGGGAACCTGAGGATGTGATGAGGTAGAAGTGTCTTCAGTTGTTTGTATCTGAGTGATATAATTTAAGGGTGAAATTATTGCAAGGATTTATTATTTTATACCCCTATGACTTATTATATACCTATCTTAAAATAAATTTAATTTTGTTATCCTGATTTACAATCAACACCAAGTTTTAACAAACTGCAATATGAATACTATTATTTAAACATGATGGTTATAACCAAACCATTAAAATTAGCAGTATGAATAGAAATAAACAAAATTTTAAAATTATTTATTATGGTTTTAAGTAAATAAAATTTACTGATAAAAAAGTACTCATTCTTTTATAAAATCATTATACGCTTTAATAAAACATTTTTCTCAAAAATGGTATTTATTAATTTTTGTGAGAACATAATATAATTAATTTTTAATAATTTTAGAAAATGTATTTAAAAAAATGAAATTTATTTTTGAAATAATTATATCAAAATTATCATTGGTTTAAAGTTTAGGATTTTTCTGAAAAATTAATTTTACAGTGAATAATAAAAAATAATTATTTTTATTAAGAACGACCTTTTTGTTACAAGAATTTAAAAAGTTTCATTAAGTTTTTAAATAATTTAACGGCAAAATTAATAAAAAAATAATATTATTAATCAAATTAATTTAATTTGAGCCAAGTTTATGATGGATTTTGGTATAAATACTTGATATACATTAGAAAATATTTCTTTTCTATAACACTAATTTTCACCGTGTTTTGATGGATTATTTATAAATTAAATTCTCAAACTTATATGAATTGAATTTAATAAAATGTATTCCATATTTAAAATAAACACAATT
This sequence comes from Viscum album, assembly GCA_963277665.1. NCBI lineage: Eukaryota > Viridiplantae > Streptophyta > Magnoliopsida > Santalales > Viscaceae > Viscum > Viscum album. The sequence goes on along the minus strand of OY728142.1, from coordinate 30,343,328 downwards.
AATATATCTTTTTATCTTAAACTATTTTTTTTTCATTATGAATATAAACAATAGTAAATATCTGTTTCCTCAATAAAAGATGTTTAATTGGGATAAAACCATGGAGTAATGCTTTAAAATATCTCTAACACTTGAAATTATCCTACTTGATGTGTAATTTTGGATAAATATATGTTTAAGGGCTTAACTATTGTTTTTTAAAACATTATTTTGAAAAATCTACAGCCATATCATTATGAAAGAGGATGCATCCTAGTCCCTTTTTTGATGCATCAATATAGATTACATAACCTTAGTCACAAAAGGGTAATTTAATCATTAATGTGCCGACTAACCTTCTATTCAGTTCCATGAAATTTTATTCACATTCATATGTCCAAAGGAACTTGAATTCCTTCCGAGTTAACAAAGTGAGTGGATTAGACAATCATGATAAATTAATCACAAAGCATTAATAATATCCAACCAAACAAAGAAAATTATGGATCTCAGTCACAGTGTTAGTTTGTACTATTGCTCAATATCTTCCATCTTTGAAGGATCCACCAAACTACCCCCAGTTGAGATTATATGACCTTATAATGAAACTTTCTAAAGTAAAAAATCTCACATGGTAAATTTTACATACAACTTATCCCACCTTAGGTTCTTCATCACAATTATAAAATAATATTTATCCTATTACTTTCTCATTAAATATATAATAATATCATATTTAAATACTACCAAAAACTAATCAAGGTAATATATAACTTCTATATTCATTAAATACATGAATATATAAGGAGAATTAGTAATTATAAATGGATTCATTTAAAATTTAATTTTATCATACCTCTTATGAAAGGTTGTATTGGGTATATTATCCTTTTTAACTGTCAATATATAATATCAATATGAAGTTAAATATTATAAAATTATTGATCTCTATGTAATTGATCAAAAAACCATTGATATAGGGTAGAAGATACTTGTTCTTTATAGTGATCTCGTTATTTTCCCAGTAATCAATACAAAGACACATTGAAACATCATTATTATTAACAAAAATAGTAGGTTCACCCCATGGGGATTCACTATGTTGTATAAATCTATTATCAAGAGACTCCTAGTGTTTCTCATTTAATTCTTGCAACTCAATTATGGCAATTATTTAAGGAGTATTTGAAATTGGTGTAGTGCTAGGTATGGGTTGTATGGAAAACTCAACCTCACAATTTAGAGGAAGTCTTGTCAAATATTAGGGAAATACATCGACAAACTCCAATATAATTGGTATATCCTTAATTTTGAGTTTCTCTATAACTATTTGAGATCGATACCCTTCATGGATAGGATATAAGACCAACAAGATATAAGTAATTTCCATATAACGTTTTTATTCATTCTCACACTGATAAATGATTATAGGTTCATTTGGAATATGAATTGTGACATCAATTCATCATCAATTGATATGGGCTGTATATATAGAGATCTAATAAATGCCAAAAATCACATCAAAATAAACTTGAGGGAGAATCATCATATTTTCTTAAAGAATATTCCACAAACTTCTATCTTATATGAAGTATAAACTTCATATGCTATCATCATACTATGATAAGTTTTTACTAAAAAATCAATATACAACTGTTGAGGTGGCGATGTGATACCTTTATAAAATTATTTAGATTTAAAATAGTGGGAATATTTAGAATAAAATAAAACATTTATAGTTCTAGAGTTGATAGTAAGTGTACCTTTCTCCATGTCATTCCCTTGACCATCTTTAGTTGTAATAGAAACAACCTTTCATTTATCATTTTTCATAGGGGGTTGTGAAGACCCACTGTCCTTATTATCTTTTCTATTAGGGAATTGATTCACATAATTCCCAATATACCAACATCTGAAGGATTAAACTTCATTGGTATAATCCTTCTACTACTCTATTGCATTTGATGACCTTTTCATCACTCGTTGACAATCAATAACCCAATGGACCACCTTTACATTATTTATTAATTTTCCAATTCCATTCTTAAAATTTCTTGAATTCTTCCCCCCACATTTTTGTTATGTCGGTGGTTAAAATTTCTTCCCTCAAGATTTACCACTCAATTTTCCATAAAGATCCATTTTTCTGTTCTTATCACCAAAAACAGAATAATTATTGTAGTTCTAAATCTCAATTTCTACCTTCATTGAACATTTAATGCTTTCTTCATATCTTCCAAAGTCTCCTATGGATAACTCATTTCCAAGAATTGGTTTTAATCCACTAAATAATCAATCAATTTTTCTTAGAGGTTCAATTATAAATCTAGAATCCTATATTTGTAGTCTTGTAATGTTCTTTTCATAGGTACTGATTGATTCACCATCACTATGTTTCATCTCAATAAAATAAATTTCCATCCTAGTATGAAGGGTTCAAGAAATTTTTTTCTTGAGAAATTAACTCTTGAACTCCTCCCATTCCATGGAGTTTATTTATTCCTCATGCATTGGGTTATTGATAAGATTTCACCATTGATTAGATTCACCTTCAAAGTTACATAATTCTAAGACAACATTTTCATAGTTCGAGCATTTAAAATGGAAAATATATTTTCCACCACATTAATCCATTGTTTGGAAACTAGTGGATCAGAAGACCTGTCGAAGGAGGGTGGGTATTATCGCATTATTCCCTCAAAAATTCATTAATAAGCTCAATATGATCTATATTACCATTCATAGCTTGAATGAGTTAATTAAGAATAATCACAAGATATTGCATCTTAGTTCCCAAGACATTTCGTTACTCTTGAGATGATTCATTTCATTAAACATCACATTTGTTGTTCATATTATTTCTTCTTGTTCTAGACATGGATTAAAACCAAAAATATTATGGAATCATCAAGCTACAATAATTAGAGTGAAAAAATATATATTCATTAGAATAATATCTTGATATATCCAAAATTATAACACCATATTGTCAATCTATGTAACCTTAGGTTTAACCTAGTCTATACATGGAATTCATCTATTTAAAACTAATATAACGGTTCATATGGAAAATTTGAGTTAACCCAAGAATACCCCCTTAGAGTGTAAAACTAGTTAATCTATAAGGGAATACTCACCTTTTAATATAATGATGTTTATGATATACTCAACCAACTATTTTTAGGGTTATTACCTCTATATACTTCTATTCTAAAACCATATACACTTTTAGTATACATATATGGATGTATTTCTTGTAAAACCACTTAATATATTCCTTACCAAAAACATTGGGATGTTATCATATTCATAGAACAATCCCTAGGGTTTTTACAAATATTTTATAACCCAAATATCAAAAAATTATTGAATCTCTCCTTTAATACTAATAGAAGTGACCCGAGCACAACATTCATAAATATTACTTCATTTTAGATCAATATTTAATAGATTTCCCAATAATACATGCCCAATGACCGTAAAGGTTTAGTGTCTATGAAGACTAGGCACATAAAATTCTTATTCCCTGAAATATCCTCAATATTTTCCATAAATATCTTCCCATGTAGTTATCTTTTTATAAATACCTTACCTAGAACCTTTCATTACAACATGCAGAAATGAAACATTGGAAAGGGTCATATCATATGCTCTGTAATGGTAAACATGGGGGATATAAATCATTATAGGATAATATTAACATAATGTTATGATAACTTATTCAAGTGAAGGTTTTTAGAATAAAATATTCATACCCAAAAACACTTAGATCATTAGTTTGAAAATCAATTCATATCTAGTATCATGATCAATAAGGGTGTAAAATAAGTAATCATCATCCAAGATTCATAATATAGGCATGTGGAATCATAGTAATATGGAATAAAAATATTATGAAGATAAATAAACATAATAATTTCCATGTATAATCTTGTTAACATAGCTAGAAAGTGATCATACACATGCATTAAAATGTTAACAAATCTGTTCTTAATCATGGCCATGCATTTTCTAATTAGCATAGTTAGAAAGAAATCATAATCACAAATCAATATTGAATGAAGCTATTTTTAATAATTTCCAAGCTTACCATCATCATCTCGTGAGATCTAAATACTAGTTTACCAAATTTATTAGAATGCTATAATATACCCAACCACCACATAATCATAATTCATTCATATAAATGTCACATGATCATAAACCATTCATTATATCATTATATCAAAACCAATGGAAAGTAAATGAGTTTTGTAAAAATATCATTATCATAATCATATAACATATAGAGAAATAATAAATATAGTATCATTGGATTATATCCCCATTCAATCAAAATTAACATCAATTTATGTTATCATAAATTAATTTTTTTCAAAGATCTCAGTAATATTTCTTGTGGAAAATACCCTTTCATTTTAAAATAACTTATTTAAAATCCAAATATTTCTAAAATATTAAGTAATTTTGTTAGTTAACTATGGGAAATTTTAAATCAAGCTTCAAATCATTGAGAAATGAAGAATATTGGGAATTTTTTTCAATCCATGTAGGTGAAAACAACTATTTCTTTCACATTTTCATTAAAAAGTCAAAATTACCTCATTTAGAAAATGATAAGAAGAAACATTTTAATTTTCTTAAAATAAATTCACCAGTAAAATAGGATTTAAAAAGTCATATGAGAATAGTAAAATCATTTTTAGAAAATATGGGTATGGAAGGAAAAGTATTTTTGATTGAAGAAAGAAATAAATTTGGTTTTCCTTAAAAAAATTATTTTAGCATCTTGAGTACTTAAAAGTTAGAAAAATAAAAATAAAACATGTATATTACAAAAATAAAAAAATTATAATAAAAATTAAAATATTTTACTGGATAATTATTTTTTAATTTCCTTAATAGAAATTTAATCATAAACAATCCCAGATAAAATGGTATTGAAACATAATATCCTTACCACTTTCATAACTTTCAAATAAAATCATCATTAAAGATAAAAACTTATACGAACATGTAAATCCTCCAAATTTTCATTTTAAATATTATAAAATACATTCTTGGGTATTCTATAAACCATATTGAAGAAATAAGTGGTGAATATGGAATGTGTCTCAGAGAAATATAAGTTAGACAAAAATCTATGACCTCAAGTCCCGTATTTCTTCGTTTGCATTAATACATATAGACACACACACACACACACACATATATTTATAATAAACAATTTCCTGAACCATATTAATACATATAATTCCACGTATTATTCACTTATAACATTTTATCACCGATTTATTTAAAATTATTTTTTGAAATCCACGTTCTGGGTGATAACTACTTCATTTTTCATGGAAGTTTCAGTTTAGAAGTTATGGTGCTTGTAATTTTTTCATGGTTTCGTCATATCTAAAATTTAAATCATGATATAAATATCATATATATTCTTTTTATGTATATTTATATTCATCTATAAAAGGTATATTTAGGAAAATGATTTATATTGTTCATGGAGATGGTAGGCCTTACGTAGTCATGAACTTTATTTTTATTTTCTAATGAAAATAAGAAAATGATGAAAAATATTATTTTATAATTATAGAGAAATAATGATAACCCCAATAAACTATATATACATCGAAAATATACTTACCACCATTTATGTAAAACAGAAATAAAAAAAAAATTCCTTCTCTTTGAGGAGATGGTAATCCACACATACGCGTTAGCAACATTATCATTTTCCAAGGGACTAGATAGTATATGATATTATAATTATATAATAATTATTATGTCGTCAATATTATATATGAACATTAAATCCATCATAATAACCATCCATTAAATATGGTGATGGAAAATGGATTGTATCATTACGTGGAGGCGGTAGTCCACATGCATGCACAAGCTATACCTCCACTAATTATTATATGGAAAAGAGGGTGAATAATGATTGTTATAGAATAATATTAATATTTTTGTATATTTAGGATATTGAAGTTATTTTTAGGATTAATACCACAAATTTAGAGGTGGTTGAAAAATAAATAAATTGAAATTGGTCAGGTAAGAAGATTACCTCGTCCTCAGTAGGTCTCCTTTAGATCCCTTATCAATGACCCATGTAATAGTAATTTTTGAATAAAAAAACATCTATTTCATGTATAGTGAATTTTATAAGATATTTTAGTAGGGTTTTTTATCTATATCACTCAGTGTGGTGTAATTAAGAGAATGGAGGGTTTCCTTTTATAAGTGGGGGGAGAGAACACATTTGGAATTTATTAAAAGATAAAATAATATATATGTCATAATCATGTAAAGTGGAACCAAGGAACCAAAAAATATAAGATAAGATGTGATAATTTTTAATTAAACTCAACCAATTAAATTTAAAAATGTTTTGGAAAAAATTTAAACCTTATCTCCAAGTTAAACCACTTTAAACTCATTTTAACCTTCACTATGATACCTAATTTTTTTACCATGATAACATAATTATATGATGAAAAATTAAAGAGGACTTCTTAAAAAATTGGTACACGTAGATTAAAAATTTTGAATGCATTTTATAAAATTAAATTAATATAGGAAGTAAAAATTACTTTTAATATAAGAATACAAAATGCATAATAAATTGTTGTTAAGAAAATACCTGATTTAAGAGTAGAAATCATTTGAAATTGAAATATAGTAGTAAAATGGTTTAATTTTTTTGGTTAAATAATATACTAATGATGGATTTTAGACCTTGGTATCAACTCAAAACTGACTCATTCTTCAAACCATGCCTTTAAATACAAAGATCCCAAAATAGTTATTGATTTGAAAAAACTTGTTTTCATAAAATTCAAGGTGGGGTTATGATTTTATGTTTCTTAATTATAGTTTTTCGCATCCATTTTAAGTAATTTATTGTTTATTTTATGCTAAAGATTTATTTTATTAATTAATTATAGTGTTTTTTAATTTGGTTATTTAAATGTTAAATTTATGAATTTTCTTTATAAATTATAATTTTATGTGAACTTTATTATTTATTTTATTTTTGAATTTCATTTTTTATTCAAAAATTTCTTTTCAATTTTTAATTTTATGTATTTAAATTAAGGGACTTAATAATTTTATTTTTTATATTTATATTTTTATCAATTTTTAATTAAAGATTTTTTATTTTATTTTATTTTTTAATTAATGTTTAATTTCTGGATTCTTCTATTTTATTATTTTTTTAAATTTTAATTTTCCTATGATTGATTTTTTTTAAGATTTATCATATTTTATTTTATTTTATAATTTTTGGAAATTATTTATTTGTTTTATTTTTCCATGTTGCGTTGCCTCTACATATCCAAATTACAACATCCTTCACGTTGCCCATTTGGAGATGAAATTCACACAGACAAATCTAGAGTAGCACCTATGTGTCCAGATTTCACAAGAACTATATAGCCAATTACTAGGGACCCTGATGTAGCCAAATTCATAAATCCATTTTTTGGAATTTTTTATATCCACATATCCATTTTTTTGTATGTGAATACAACATGCCTAATTTTACCTCTACAATTATTTGGAGAAGCTGAGGAATGTATAAACAGTGGAAGGCTGAATATCTTTTAAGGGTGAAGAAGAACCCAAGTTGAGCTCACTTAACAATGGGTTGACTAGATTTTAAGTTTCCAGAAATGTCAAACCTTGGTTCTTCACTGAGGCTGATGAAGTTAAGATTTGGTTCTCATCTAATTAAAATGATGAAATATCAATGATTTATTATTACTTATTCCTTTATAAGTTCCAAAAAAACATGACTTGTTGTCCCAATATAGTGAAAAGGATGAACCTAAAATTTTATGGGAGTTAACTGGTCCTATAGAATTATAACTGAGAAGGTCGACCGAGTCCGACGATGAGGATGACCTTCTTTCTGGTGACCAAGTTCTGTTAATGATGATCTAGATAAAACTTTAAATAAATAATCTATACCAGAACAAAATTTTATGATGATCGAATGATACACTGATGATTTTTCAAATCCTAATAGAAATTGTAGTTATTCTTTTACTCATACATTGATAAATATGAATGTCAATATGATATTTTTTTCTATGATATTGACTGAGATTTACAGTGAAATCAAGATAGGTTTGGTTGATCTCAATTATGTGTGCATGTGTATCTGAGGAAGATCCATATTGAGGATATGATTCATGGAGAATGAAATAACATGAATGGATTTTAATTTAGGAGGATGATATTTCAAATATAGATTGATAATGAAGTTTTTTTCTAGAGTTGTTTATTTTTCAGGACAATATTGAAGATGATGGTGGAATAAATACTTTATGTGTTACGGTTCGGGTCATACAGTTATGCGTTCATTAAGTGTTCAGTGATTTTTTTGTGAGTATGGTTGATCATTTATGAATAGATAAATTTATATGATGGGAACATCCAATGGAGGTTCCTGAGTATAGGTTTTAGTTTATGGAAATGGGAGGTTGAGTTTGAGATCTAAAAGGATAAAGGTTTCTTAGGAATTTTGTTGATTGGGTTAACTCGAGGAAATTCAATGTGAAAGGAATAGATGGATTAAACATGGATTTATGAAATACTGAATTTTATATTGGAAGAAGGGGAAATTATTTCTTCCTTTCGTGTGTATTTTTTTGAATAATTTTATTATAGTTAAAAGAAAGTGAAAGAATGTTTTTGATTAAAAAATTACACATTTCATGGGGAAGTGAAACTATACTGTGAGGTTAGAAGACATTGGTTCCTGTAAAAAATTATTTTTAAGAGGAAATTAATTTCGGGACTGATATAAAATAATTTTGCATGGTGGTGTAAAAACAGAAGTGGAGAATAACTATGTTGAACTAAGAGAATCTTATAATAGAGGTGAAATCAACATTGACAGAGAAGATTTATCTCTCTCTTTTATTTCTTATGCAGTTCTTCTTCTCTTGTGATGTATTTCTTGAAATCAACTATGTTTTTTTATATAATTATTTTAAGCTAAACATTTTTAGTAGATATTAAATATAATTAATTGTATCATTTTCAAATCATCCTTAGAATAATTCTTTGTAGTTTCCATTCTTCCATGTTTTATTTTTCGTTTACTTATTCCTTCTCTATAGATGAATAGATGAATGAAGTTAGAGTTGTATATTCTTCCCAAGTGGTTGAAAATTAGTTCTTACTTCACTTTTAATCAAAATATTAGGGAGATTTTCTTTTGATTTTCATAGTGTGACATCTTCATCTAGTTCACTTTTTTGTCTCAATTCATTTTGACCATCATTTTTTCCTACTTCGATAACTGATTGGTGAATATTATGGAATTTGTACACTTTAGAAACGTCAACTGAAGTGATTCAATATGAAAAGGTTGAATCTATTTCTTATCCAAAAAATAGTTTTATATTTTTCTTGAGTTATAGATAGAAATGTCAGCTCTCATGAGAGTTCACTAGGAAATGCATCATTTACATTACCTTTGGAACCTATGAGCATTATTATAGGAATGAGTAGTAATTTTTAACCAATTAATACTATTAGATTTATTCTAAAAACATCATTGTATTCCCTTGTTTCCAGTTACTTTTTCTTCTCACTCTCACTATTTCATCACTTCACTTCTTCTCACATTATTCATCTATTCTATTTTACAATTGCACTTCATTTTCTTTGTCTTATTTTTTTGGTTCTTTTTGTTTGTTTGGTCACACAACTAAGACTTATCTATATGTTGATTAATGATTACCATGAAATAGGTTTTCAGTAGGTTTATAAATAATAAAATTTTCATGTAGTTAATGAAAAATGTGTAAAATATTTTTCACCATTCCCAGGTAAGTCACATGTGACAGAAAAAAATAATATTTCAAACACATTTAATATAACGAAAAATTATTTTAAAAAATATATGAAAACTATGATTCATTTTCATTATCGTTTGTTTTTTATTAAACTATTGACCCTAAAATTTCATACACAGAAGTAAAAATTCAAAATATGAACCCTAAAAATTAATACCTGAAATAAAAATACAAATTTCTTCCTTTAAGTAAAAGAATAAATTTGAAATAAAAAAACAAAATCTAGAAATTTAGAGATCACTAGTAGAAAATGAAAAAATGGTTGCACCTCAACCTAGGAATGATAATTCTAAGTGGCATAGGCTTAGGGATTTCAATTTTCCAATCATTTCAAACAATTCATCTTTCATATGTTTCCCCCTAGGTCTAAAAAGTATTCGATAAAGTAATATTACATCTCTATGTTTCCTTCATTTGATGGATTTCAAAATGAGGATTCTTTGGAGTTCATTAGATATTTTTATATCATAGTTTTACAACGCCCTTTTTATAGGATTTGTGAAAATGAGATTAAGTTGTGAGTCTTTTAATTTTAATTTTTAAAAAGTAAGGTTATAAGTTTGTTCTAGAAACTGGATAAGGAAATATTTAAAACTTGGGACCCACTCTTTAATTAATTTTTCAGGAAATTATATCCAAGGAAGACCAATAATGAAGTGAGGTATAAAACCAATGCACTTGTCTAAGATGATGGCGATATATTTCTTGAAAGTTGGAATCCATTTTTTGGAATTCATCGATAGTTTACCAATTATTATATCACTATATATCTCATAATTGAATGCTTTATAATGGTATTAAACCATATCATCAGAACATTGTTGACTCGTCCTTAGGTGGTGATTTTTATGATATGAAAAATGATAAACTTAAGTAGAGTTTTAACAAAATTTCAAAAAATTACTAACATAAAATCCTTAGGAAGAGAGTTATTCATAGCTATTATACTAAATCCTAGGAGGCTGAAGTTAAGGAAAATTTAGTCAGAGGGTAGTGTTTTTATTGTGGGATGTATGGTAATTTACAAAATTGATATCCAAACTTTGATACCATTGTGAATCTAGGAGAGAGTGGATAATATTCATTATAGGTATAAAAACAAAGATATAAATAACCCATTTTTGAATAAATACATCGTTTGATAAAAAAATCATCCCAACATATTATATAAAGATCAAGTTGCATTGAAACAATTTTATGTACCTGATTTACCAAAATAGTTTAGAACCTAATTTTAGAATAAATTCAATGTTGAATCCTAAAATTATCAAGTGGCCGTTAGGGGAATGTTTCAAAAATTTATATGAATATTTTATTCTAAAAATATTTATTTTAATTCCAAAAAAGTGGGGAATTTATTTATATATGACTGAAAAGAATTCTAGAATCTATAATCTTAAGTTATAAATGGGACATCTTTCTAGGGACTTAGGTGGAGGAGATAACATAATGTTTCCTAGAACAGTATTATTGAATGACATGGAAACTTAAATTATTTTAAGTATTATATGAGGTATAAAGATATATGTTAATGTTAGTAAGTTGCCTAGGGAAGTTGAACTAGAAGGTTTAGATAGACCTGAAATTGAAAACATGGAAAACAAAAAATATAGAAATATGTAAAGTAGTGTTCATAATCAATAATATGTGCCTCATATCACGTAAAACACAATGAAGAAATGAAAATGAAGTGTGAACTTATTAATGATAGAAATATATATATATTTTTTAATTTTGATAATGAGGATAATAATCAGTAAGTTCTAAAGAATTATGATCCTCCCATCCCTTTTCCATAAAGTATAAAAAATAAAAAATGAATTATATTACATTAAATTAATTCAAATGTGTTGGAGATTTAATTTTAACATTCCTTTTTTGGAATATTTTAACAACATCACATCATATTTATTTATTTTTAAATAATTTTGGTTAAAAAGTGGGATTTGGGTGAGAGTTCAAAAATAAATCTTAATGAGGAGTTTTATTATATTATTTAAATAAATATTCTTCCCAAACTGAAAGACCCTAGAAGTTTCATCATTTCATTTAGCATGATTTGGATTGAGGTTATTAGTTTATTTTATAATTTATAATTAAGCATTAAACTTATTCCAAACTCTTAAAAAAATTTCTTCTCAAGGAGATGAAACCCACTTATCTTTTCCTATATCTAACTTACAGGTCATGATACCATCCTAAGTGGAGGTTGGACGACCAATTAGTTATTGTATGGAAACTATATTCTCTAGAATAATTGATTATTCTTGAAATTTAATGTGATAACAAGGTTCCAATATTTTTTTTCCAACCATTCTTATCCAATTTCATGGTTATTGTTGATGTTTCTAAGGGAAAAGTGACCCTTTAGGCTTTTGGGGATCAATAGGGGTTAATTATTTTCAAATAATCCCCTCTTTTAGTGAGTTGTAAGTTTATTGATGTGGGAAAGTATGTTTTATGAGTTGAATTTAAGAGGTAAAATCATCATCCTTTTTTAGATTTTTTTATAGAGACCCAGGCTTCTCATAAAAGGATGTTACATCATTTTAGATGAGTAATCATTACATTACACAAACACATGCCTTGGGATGATAATAATTTAATTCCTTTCGAAATGTGGGAAGTAATGTTCTTATTTCATGGAAGATCTTCAATGTCTCCCATGAAGATTTTCTAATTAGTACTCTGACTTAAAAACCTTTCTTCATAACTAGGTGGATGGAAAAATTAGAGAGGGTTAGGTCAGATGCTCAATAAGGGTAAACAAGGGAGATACATTATCATAACATGAGCATAAGGTTATCAGAACATGATAATAACATTTGAAAATCCTACCCTATATATTAAAGATCATAATATTCCGTCATGGAATAAATATTGGTAGTTTATAATAGATGAATCATAAGATAGTCAAAGAACGTGTTCTATGAGAGCATAACATTGGTATAAGAAATTTATTTTTGGTATACACATAATCATGGAAAATCATTTCCATATCTGTCAAGAATAATTTACAAGACTATCATATTAAAATGGGTTTACTCCATAAAACATCATAGTAGTCAAGGTTCACTCCCAAGACAATAAAATTGGACAAGTCCCCTTACTGAATCTAGTTAAATCATTTTTCTAGCATTGTCTTACTGAACCAGGTTCAGTCCCCATTCCATCCCTGTATTACTTAATTGGGTTTACATCCCATTCTATTCATTTATATCTCATGAGGTATAAATCTTAACCTAATGCACTGGAGAAAGATATTGGTTCCACCCATCAAAAAATGAAAACCATATTTATGTGCGCCATAAGATCCCAAAAATTCATCATATCATAACCTGTTAAATGAATTTGGAATCATAAACATTCCATCGTATCATAACCTGTAAAAAATAGACAGGTTTCATGATCATTTCACCAAAAAATAACCCATGAAAAGAAGAAGGTTTCAGAAAAATTTCCTCATGGTATAAGCCCTGGAAGAGAAAAAAGTTTCATAAACATAATTCCATAAAAACAAGAACTCTTCAGAGAATTATTTTAAATTATATCCTTGTATACTATCTCTAGTAAGCAATAGATAACATCAAAAAATTAAATTTTCGAAGAAAAATGATTTTGGATCAATCATTTAAAATATTTCTTTAGGAAAACAACTTGTTTTTTGAAAATAATTTTTAAAACATAAAACCGTTTTTAAAATCAAATTCTTTGAAAATAACCTTGAAATATTATAAAAAAATCTTTAAAAATCTTTTAAAATATTATTTGAGGAAAGTATCCTTTTCTCTTAAAAAAAATATTTTTAAAACCTAAAACATTTTGAAAACCAGAAACATTTTGAAAACCTTTTCCTTTTGAAAACATTTATTTAAAACCTAAAAACTTTCCAAATATCAATGAAAACATTTTGTTGGAAAATAAATTTTATAAATTGTAAGGGAATATTTTTACCATTAACTGGTCATGGAAGTGGGAAATATTGTTCAGGTTGTGCATTTTAAAATCAAAGTTTCTTTTCACATTTTTTGTAAAATCTAAATGATATATTTTTTAAAAGTAAATGAATATTCATTTATTTTTTTTAATAAGTAAAAAATAGGTAAAAAAGTCTTTTAAAACTTATTTTTAGATATGAAAATAATTTTGAAAACATTTTCTTAAAACCACGTTTTGGAAGATAGAACATAATATTTTATCATTTGAAGCATTATCATAAAGAATCCCAATAAACGATGAGATTGTAACATAAAATCATCAACACTTGGGTAATATTGAATCATAAGTCCCATGAGGTAATAAAAAAATGAAACATAAACTATAATAAGGTAAATAAAATTCATGATATTTCTTTAAAATGGGATGTATATACACCTTGTGGAAGAATATAGGTGCATAACATAATGTATGTCCCAAAGAAGGCAATTTGAGACAAAAAACCCTGACTCCTTGAGTAACATTTGAGTCGTAAGACCAATGAAATAATTACATTAATATAAAAATTAATTATACTTAAATGAGTTATATACATGATATATCATGTAATAATTCATTATATACACCACACAAAATTATTGAGTGGTGAAAATGGTATAAGTCTCTCAGAAATAAAAGTGAGACTATAAATCCCCTTACCTTAAGTATTGACTTCCATCGTATGCATTAGAAAATCCAATGAAATAAATATAAGTTTATTGTACATATATCATATAAAAATATTCATATATATCATACCAAATATTATTTTTATGACTTTTTATTACCTTTTTATTTGCAATTCAATGTGAAAGTTACACTTTAGGTAATAACCGATTTGTTTTTCATATATGATTTGATTTCTTAAATTATTTATCCTCTTACATAGATGATGGTTACATAATCTCCTGAATTATAACCATGATATTAATATCATTTATATTCATTATATATTTATTTAGAGTAATCTATAATAATTAGAGATAGAAAATGAAATGCACTGTTCGTGGAGACGGTATGCCGTACGTATGCATGAACACTGTTTCCATTTTATTATAGGATTAAGAGAAATAAATATATATGATATATTATAATTAAATAATAGTTTTTATGTCATATATATCACATGTTTTAATTAGACTCACCCTTACTATATTCCATGTAAATCTTGGAAGAATCACATCGTTTTGCGAGGCGGTAGTTCGTCGTACACGCGACCAACGTTATCATACTCCCAGAAAATTCAAAGCATGAAGGTATGTGTGATATAAAAATTCAAGAATAATAATAAGATAATAAAATCATAAATATAGTATATAAATAATAAATCCATCATTACAACCATCCATGAGAGGTGGTAATTGAGAAATGAAGGACATTGATTTGAGAGGCGGTAGTTCACTGTTCACATGAATGATGGTTTCGTAACAAATTTGATGGAAGTACATAAGGATGTATCAAGTAACCTTAAAATAAATAAATAATACTATATAAAAGATAATTATGTTAGTATAAAACCATTTTATAATAAAAATTGTAGTCGGTGGTGAAATAAGTAAAATAAAGATGCTCGTTTAGTGACATTACATATTCTCTAGGTATCCTTCTTAGGTTTGAAATAAAACCTTCCTAGGTTGTATTTCCTCCCAAAATAAGGATTCTAGGATTTGGGAGGGAATTTTGGAAGTGATTTAGGAAAAAACAAAGGGGTTTTAATGTGTTAATAAGTGAGGAGAGTGACTTACCTTTTATAGTTTAGGAGGAGTGACATTTTTATAAATTACTAAAAGTATTCACTATTGGGAGGTCTATATTACCTCAAGTGGATCCTAGATTTATAATTAAAGACATGTAGGGATGATATGGTCGATAAAAATCTCCATCAAAAAATTAAACACATTTTTTAGACATTTCATTCCTTGACTTCTATGTTTCCTAATTTTTACATTTTTGGTTTTTTCAATATGGTAAATAATTTTCTAACCTTAGTAATATGTCATTTAAGACTAAATTATAGTGAGATTTATTAGATAATTTAGACACCCTTATTATAAATATGATATTTAATTTATAAATTACAAACCCTATGTGCATTCAAAATTAAATTTAACACAAGCTCAAGTAACGTAAGAAAACACCACCATAACCACACTAAAATCATTTTTAGTATTTAATGGTCAATATAGTCATTATAATAGTAAAATTGATAAATTAATGGAATATAGTTGATATTTATTAACATATAAAATTCATTTTTTGGAAGATAATATTTTTAGTAATTTTAAATAACTTAATAATTTATCATTTATTATAAAATAACATTAATGTCAATTTTGACATTATTCATTTATTTTTAATTTAAAAAATATCAAGAGAATTATGGGATTAAAATATATTATGCTAAAAAAAATAATATAAAATATTCATCTAATAAATTAATGTAAAATAATAATTCATTTAATTTAATTTAGTTTTATTATTTTTTGTATCACTTATTTTATTTAATTATAAACTCAATAATTACTACGTTGGCACTTCTAATGAATTTAAAGTAATTATTTCATCCCTAAAAATTAATGGAAAATTATTTTGATAAAATAATATAATTTATGAATCAAAATATTATCTATAACCAAACTTATCTTGTTTTTTTCAATGTCCCAATACTTTATAGATATTGAAAATAAGAAAAGTATCCTTTTTGCCTTTTTCTTCTTTAATTTACTTTTTATATGAGTTATATTCAAAGAAAATTAGAAATTAATTTCCATATTTCATATTATTTTATTTCCAATATGGAAATAAATTCATTCAATAAAATTAAGATAATATTTTTGGTCATTTTCACTCTTATCTTTCTAGTTTAACTCCTGATAAACCCATTTTTACCTTAACTACAACAATTAATATTTACTACATTCACTATTCAATTTTGTAAATAACACTTATTCCAAATATGGAATACATTTTTCCGTATTCCATTCACATATAGGAAAAAATTTAATTAAAAACTAATCCCAGAGATGTGACGAGAAAGAGAGTTTTTAAAGAGAAAACGTTTAAAAGTTTGAAATGATTTTATTCAATAAATCAAAATAAAAATTATTCTAATGACCTAAATTAGATTAATTGATATAAAATTAAACTAATTTCACTTACAATATTTTTAAAAATATAATTTAAAATTATAGATTATTTAAACAAATTTTAGTTTTCAATTAAATTCCAGTATATTTTAACTATTCATTTAAAAAAATCTTCAAAAAATCCCAAAAAATCACCCTACAATAATTTTGACATTATGATTTCAAAAATAAAGTTTATTTTATTAAACTTTTTTTCTAAAATTATCGCAAATTAATTTTATTTTTTTCCACAATAATAAATAAAAATATTTTTTAAGAAAAATTATTCTCGAAACATATAAAAAATTTACTGAAAAAAATTATTTCTTATCAATAAGTTTATTTTATGTAAAAAAATAAAAAAAATATTTTAAAATTTGTAATTACTATTCATATTACTAAGTATAAAAAATAGTTTATAACAGTCGCATTTGAATAATACTAATAACATTTTGTGGTATTGTAAAAACTCACTGTCATGTGTCATGCACGGTAACCCAGTGTTGCGTAGAGTGAAAACTAACCCAGGGTTATGTTCAATGCAAGATTGACTTGGTGTTGCATATAAAATAAGCTATGATCAATATTAAATTTAACAAAAAATAAAAAAAAATATTAAATTTAATTGATAAAAATATTTTACAAAATATTAGGGTCTTACATTCTACCCCCTTAAAATTAATTTCACTGTCGAAATTTATCTTGGTCCTGAAAGGTTTAACATTTTAAATTTCCTTTATGAAAACCCACATCACAAAGATTCTTAATAAAACATACTCTTGAAAAAGATAAAGGGATGTGAATAAATCATCTGGAGTAATAGATATTCTGTTTCCAAATAGAAGAACATAGGTGGAAAGTGAAAACATGAAAAAAAAGAGAAAAATAACACCAAAATTCTGATGGAGAGCGATAGAGAACACTGATCACAAGAAATTTGGATATCTAAAGAATGTAAATGACCACAATTATATAAAACAAAGAGGCTTAAAAAGGTCATTGATATCATAAAAAATGGTTATATAAATACAAATTTTATTTCATGATCCTTTTCCTAATGTTGGTGAATTCATTTAAAATCCAAAAATATAAGAAAATATACTTACTTGATATATTTCAATTTCATAAGAATAATTTCATCCTGTCAATTGATTTATTTCTAGTTCATCACTTACTCTAAGAAATGAATATCTAAAAAATGAATTTCTATTCATTAAGAACTAAAATTTACTTTTAACAGATTGCAAGATCCATAATTGAATGATAAGTCATTACTTTAATATCTTGTTACTATAAAAAAATGGTTAGTAAAAATTATGAATAAATATTCATATTATGAAATAATACATTAATCTCTAAAACCTTATCCAAAATTCAACTTAAACCATTCCATAAATGGGTATCCTTATAACTCTTCTCGAAATTCAAAAGTTATAAAAAGGTCACTAAATTTCTAAAAATCATATTAGAATTGATCCACAATGTAACATCCCAGGTAAATAAAGAATATGAAATTTTCATATTTATTAATATTTGTAAATTAATTATTAATTTTAATTTAAAGGGGATTCTATGTTCGATGGAGTACCTGATACACAACAACTCTTTTCATTGAAATCTTACATTGCACACAATGTTGAGCTATACTAAAAAATAATAGTATAATATTATTTTAAATGGTAGTTAACGCCTAGCTGTTGTATTGAAGGAAATGAAAAGAACTAACTAAAATATGATTATACATGTTTGTTAAATGTTTTTACATTTATCCAATAAGAGTAAGAGCATTAAAATGTGAATGGATCTAATTGTAAGCATAAATACTCTAATATTCTTTAAAAGACTGATTTACCCCCTTTTGATGGAGAAACCTCCTTAAATATAGTTTTGGTAACTTTTATATGATATGTTTGACAAAATAAAATTATTCTTTAGAATCGGGACATCAAAATTTACATGGGGTATATTTTTGGTATTTTTCTGATAAAGTTCATTTTTTAATGAATAGTGAAAATACTGTATTTTAATTCAAAACTGCCTTTTAATATAATTTATTTATATGGTTAGATTATCTTTTTAATTGGTTTTAAATTTTAATTATATTATATTTTTACCATTTAATCCAATTTTGGTCATTGGGATTAATTTCACTTTGAAATTGGACATAAACAAGTGTCAATCTGTTGATAGTTATTATTTCTTAAAAACACGCTTTTTTATTTTGACAACAAAAATTAATTTTTGATTAATTAATACAACTACTATGTTTTGAATTTGTTAAAATAGAAATAATTTTTGAATTCATAATATCAAATATAGATTACGCTGATTTTTTGGTATTATTTTTGAAAAACTTCAATTTTTTGATGAATAGTGAAACCACTAAGAAGTAGTTAAAAAGCTGACTTTTTCATTTAAATGAAATTTTATCGCTTATGTGAATTGAATTTTGAAAATCCGACATACATGGTTGTTATTAGAAAGTAAAATGTGGTTCAATAAGATGAAAATATTTTTTGGTGAATAGTAACTTTTGACTTTTATTTACCGCGATTAAAGGTAAATAGGGAATTCAAGGTAAAGAGAATATCATAATAATACAAAATTACCTTAACACTTTTCCCAAACTTATTGGGTGAGTCATGACCAACCATGGGAATTCGTGGGTCAATTTTGGGACCCCATGGAGCCATATGGGAGTGATAATAACACTTTAGATTAATTAATTTAAAGTAAAGACAAAAGTGACATACAAAAATATCTTTTAGTAAATTAATTATTACATAGGGTTATGTAAGTTATCTCTTAATCTATAAATATTCATTAGTAAGCTAAAAATATTTCCTAAATCATGGTATTTTTTTATATAATTTTTAGACATCGAATAAATTAAATTATTTATAACGCCATAATGATGCAGTATTTACCTCATTAATAAATGATTTAAATAAATAAGATTATAAATATTAAAATAATATCCAAAACCTATAGAATTACTTTTGGATGATTTTATTTCGACCATGAGTAATATTATATTCGACTTTAATTATTTTTGGACCTTTATAAACCGAATATCATTATATAATAAAATAATATTTTCACACTTTCCTAAAGAGCCCCTCCTCTCCCTTATAAAACGTCTTCACTTCTAACCAATTCATCACACATCTCAAGCCCCTTTTCTCATCCAAAATATGACCAATTAAGCTCCCTACATCCCTCTAATCTTCCTAGAAACCTTAAATTAGTCCGAAGGCACTTCAAGAAGTCCTTTTGGTTCAAACCAAAGGGAGTTACCCAAATTAAAGGTAACAGTTTCTCTTAAATTAATTTCTTTTATTTTACTTCTCCAACCCCTAAATTATTTTTATTCCTTTATTTTATAAAAACACCAATATCCTCAATAAACTAGGATGTTGTTATGAGAATGATTCAAACTACACCTACACACACCTCCATCTAATGGGTGAAGAACATACTGTTTCTGTTGATGGAAAACCAATGCCTCACGAAACGATGATTGTTCGATTATCTCCTACCGCCTCTCATGGTGGCCATTAAGATAGAACTATATTTATATATGATAAATATAATGTTTATGTTTTCTTTATGCTTCTGTATTTTTCATTTATAGCATACCTTTATGGTTTCCATTATGGGTAAACGCGATAATTTCATTTGAGGAAGTGTGGACTACCACCCCCTCAAAGTGAAATGACTCATTAATGCCATATGTGGGACATATAATGGATGGAGTTATTTAATTCAAGATTATGTAATGTTTAAGGCTGAGGCCTTATAGTTGGTATTAAAGGTCGGTTTAGATAACTTTAGAGGTTACAGTATTCTTTAAGCATGAAGGACATTACTATAATGGTTTGGATTTTAGAAAGAGTCATAGTTATTTTAGATAAAGTGAATGAGTTTAAGATAACATGAATAAGTATATCTTAGTATTTACCCTCCTCATAAGATATTATATGATGTTTTTACTGATATACTTACAATGAAATTTTTGGTTTTAGTAAATGGATGGATCTATCAGGGACAAAATTAACAGTGGATGTGAAGAAAACTATGACGGTAATCTAAATGAGCAATTGAATGAAATGTGATCTGCAATGAGAACTCTTGTGGTTATTCTAAACCAACTATTTGGAGTCATGATTGACCACCTGAACCTTGGTGATATTTATAAGGCATCATATATGCGAGAAATAAATCCCCATGGAAGTTCAGGTAATAATCATAAATGTAAGTATATTCAAAAAAATATGTGTCAAGGATGTGGAAAGAAACACATAGGAAAATGTTTCAATGGGACGAGAATATTCTATAGATGTGGAAATGAAGGTCATAAAGCAAGAACCTACCATGGAAAAAGGAAGAATCTAGATGACTCTAGGAAAGGGAAAGAATTTCTTTCTGCTGGATCAATTGAATATTTGAAATGTGGTGTACATGGTCATTATACAAATATATGTCCTATGAAGAAGTTTCGAGAATGGGATCACCATGATCATACAAATATTTTTTCACCAATACCTAATGCCATTCCGATTGAGTATGAAGAAACTGACAATGACCAATGAAAGGTATAGATTATTTCTTAACATATGTTTTGATATTATTGAATCTTAGGATATGATTCATGATTTTTTTGTAGGAAAGAAGTATCTTAGAATAAGTTGGAAAGGAAAGGTTAAGGGATCATGAAGAATTTTGAATAAGTAAGAAGTCAACATATAAGGGATTCAAGAGTTATGGTAGATTTTAGGATGGTGAAATTCTTAAAAGTATCAAGGCTCTTTTGATAATGGGATTACATTAGAAGAATTTTTATAGTATGTGTAACTCTGACGTTTGATATATGAAAATTTTATTCAAGGAATAATTATCTTTTCTTTTGTGGATATAGTTATAAAGGACTATTTGGGTTTATATGATCCTTGAATTTGAGGCAATTATATGTTAATACATTTTGGGATGAAAAATAAAAGTTATTAGATAACCTTTGTGGTTTAAATATGTTATGGTTATTTTTGATGAATTTATCTATTTTTGGGAATGTTATAAAATTATATAGTTTTTGAAAAACGTTAACACACACACCATGTGACAACCTGTCGCGTCAGAAAAAGCTGCGGGAATCGAACCCACAACCAAAGTGAGACTGGGATTTATCGCCTACCATTGGACTACGTGAAGTCCCTAGTCAGTATGACTAATTATTTTAGTTATATGATTATATGAATCAATAATAAGTTGATTTAGGGTTATCTATGGAAATGATTAACCTACCATGGAGAATACGTGATTTGGTTAATTACATTTCAATATGAAACTTTAAAAGTTATTGATGTTATTTGAAGATAAATATTAAGATTTATCTTGAAAGACAATGTGATTAAATCCTTCTGAGATTTGGGTTTCAAACTTAGTTTGGTTTAATTTGAAGAATTTTATGGACAGTTGATTATTGTCTTTGTTGAACTTTGGGTATTTTTTGACAAATTTTGGAGATTAAGAGTAGTTTTTCTTTTTGTAAAAGATTAACCTTTTAGGGAATTTTCTGATATTGTACTAACCTTTTTGGTTTTGGTTAATGTATAAAGACATGGAAAATATATAGTTTATATTTTGTGGACAATTGGATTCCCTATAAGTTGATTATAGATCTTTTAATGTGAACAAGTCATCTTGAATACTCATATTTTGGAGAAAAGATGAGTTTTTGGTAGAAATATATTAAAGGATGAAAGTATATATGAAAAGTAAGTATATTTCCATATGTTTTTAGTTATGCTCATAAATAGATTCCTCAATGAAAAGTAACTTAAAACAAAAATGTTGTCTATTAAATTTACCTACTGGGGAATCAAATACTGTTTAACCCATCAGTAGTTTGTGATTTTCTGGTGGTTAACTTTCTCCTAATCATGCTTTATATCACTCTCCATCAGAACTTGATGGTTTTTTTCTCCTCCATATCCATGTTTTCATGGAATCCTAGTATCTTATGTCTTGGGTAAACTTTTTTACTTCTATTACATTATTTTAAAGTGATAGTTTTATTGACTCTTCTTTCGATGTGGGACTTTCAATGAAGTTTTCGGGACCAATTTTAAAATTGCGAGGATGCGATTCCAAAAAGGGGGGAAGGATGTAACATCCCGGGTAAATAAAGAATATGAAATTTTCATATTTATTAATATTTTTAAATTAATTATTAATTTTACTTTAAATGGGATTCTATGTTCGATGGTGTACTCGATACACAACAACGATTTTCATTGAAATCTTACGTTGCACACAACTTTGAGTTATAATGAAAAATAATAATATAATATTATTTTAAATGGTAGTTAACGCCTAGCCATTTTATTAGAGGAAATGAATAGTAATAACTAAAATATGATTATTTATATTTGTTAAATGTTTTTACATTTATCCAATAAGAGTTAGAGGATTAAAGTGTGAATAAATCTAATTTTAGGCATAAATACTCTAATATTTTTTAAAAGATCTATTTACCACCTTTTGATGGAGAACCCTCTTTAAATCTAGTTTTGGTAACTTTTATATGATATATTTGACAAAATAATATTCTTCTTTAGAATAGGGAAATCCAAATTTAATTTGGGTATATTTTTGGTATTTTTCTGATAAAGTTCATTTCTTAATGAATAGTGAAAAACACTATATTTTAATTCAAAACCGCCTTTTAATATAATTTATTTATATGGTTAGATTATATTTTTAATTAGGTTTAAAGTGTAATTATATTATATTTTTAATATTTAATCCAATTTTAGTAATTGAGATTAATTTCACTTTGAAATTGGACATAAACAAGTATTAATCTTTTGATAGTTATTATTTCTTAAAAAAACGCTTTTTTTTACAACAGAAATTAATTTTAAATTAATTAATCCAATACTATGTTTTGAATTTGGTAAAATATACATTATTTTTTTATTTGGAATATCAAATATAGATTAGGCTGAATTTTTGGTATTTTTATGAAAAACTTCATTTTTTGATGAATAGTGAAACCACTAAGTAGTAGTTAAAAAGATGACTTTTCATTTAAATGAAATTTTAGCGCTTCTGTGAATTGAATTTCAAAAATATGACATACATGGTTGTTATTATTAAGTAAAATGTGGTTCAATAAGATGAAAATATTTTTTGGTAAATGGTAACCTTTGACTTTTATTTACCGCGGTTAAAGGTAAATCGGGTAATTCAAGGTAAAAAGAATATCATAACACTACAAAATTACCTTAAATCTTGTCCTAACCTTATTTTATGAGTCATGAACGACCATGGACATCCATGGGTCAATTTTGGGACCCCATGGAGCCACATGGGAGTGATAATAACACTTTAGATTAATTAATTTAAAGTAAAGACAAAAGTGACATAAATAAATATCTTTTAGTAAATTAATTTTTACATAGGGTTATATAATTTATCTATTATTATATAAATATTTATTAGAAATATAAAAATATTTTCTATATAATGGTATTTTTTTTATAATTTTTAGACATCAAATAAAATAAATTATTTATGACGCCATAATGATGCAGTATTTACCTTATTAATAAATGATTTAAATAAATAAGATTATAAATCTTAAAATAATATCCAAAACCTGTCCAATTCCTATTGGATGATTTTTTTCGACCACGAGTCATCTTATCTTCGACTTGAATTAGTTTTGGACCTTTATAAACTGAATATAATTAAATAATAAAATAATATTTTCATACTTTCTTAAAGAGCCCCTCCTCTCCCTTATAAAAATCCATCACTTCTAACCAATTCTTCACACCTCTCAAGACCCTTGGCTCATCCAAACTATACCAAATTAAGATCCCTACATCCCTAACCTACTCCTAGAAACCTTAACTTAGTCAGAAGGCACTTCAAGAAGTCCTTTTGGTTCAAACCAAAGGGAGTTACCCAAATTAAAGGTAACAGTTTCTCTTAAATTAATTTTTTTTATTTTACTTCTCCAAACCCTAAACTCTTTTTATTACTTTATTTTATAAAAAAAATTATCCTAAATAAACTAGGATGTTTTTATGAGAATAATTAGAACTACACCTACACACACCACCATCTAATGGGTGAAGAACATATTGTTTCTGTGGATGGAAAACTAACATCTCACGAAACAATGATTGTTTGATTATCTCCTACCGCCTCTCACGGTGTCCATTAAGATGGAACTGTATTTATATATGATATATATTTTTTTTATTTTTTCTTTATGCTTATTTATTTTCCATTTATATAATACCTTTATGGTTTCCATTATGGGTAAACGCGATAATTTCATTTGAGGAAGTGCGGACTAGAGCCCCCTAAAAGTGAAATGACTCATTAATGCCATATGTGGGATGTATAAAGGATGGATTTAATGATATTATATATGATATTATACTGTAATTATGATATACCTATGTATCATTATGTTTTCATTCAATTAAATACGAAATTGAAATGAAAGCAGTGTTCATGCATACGTACGGCTTACCGACTCTATGAACGGTGCATTTCATTTCCTACCTCTAAATGTTACGTAATATTATAAATGCACATATATACTGGATATATATGATATCTAAATCATGAATATCATTCTGGATATAATGGAATCTTTACAACATTGACAACTTGTAATTATAAGGTGTTCATTTTTGACTCAAGCACCAAATATCGACAAAACGACCGTTATTAACTTAAATGATTGCATAATGTTTATAACTTGATAATAAGTGATATAAAAGGAATAATAAACTTGAATAAGGTTATTAATCAAGTATAAATTAACTTAAGTTTATTATTTAGGAAGAACAAGGAACAAACAAGTCAAGTCAGACACGAGGTAAGAGATTTCTTATCTCACTTTTAATTCCGTGAGATTTCCATTGTTCGCCACTTATTTATTGCATTTGGAGTATTGTGTACTGAATTTTGATATATATTATCATGATTGTAATTATATTCACGGTATTCTGTGATTCATTTGGTGGTTATTAACTTTTAGTCATACGACTCAATTGATTACAACGTGGTAGAGGGTTTCATCCCACTTTTTATTCCCGTGAGATTCATGCTATATTTTCCACTATTTCCTTTTGTGTGGTGTATGTACTGCCCATGATTTCACTCTTTGTGTAATATAATATCATTTATGGGTATTTACATCTTCATTTTAAGATCCTTCTTTCATGGGGTCTATGTTTCGTAAGTTACCAAATCGGTAAGGGAACCATTCACCCTCCTCTTTTTAAAAGGCTTCTTTTTTGTTATGTCTTTTAAATTCACATATTCCTATGTTGGGATATGTTCTTGTATATCATTATTGATGTAAAATTTATTTCCAAGGGATGATATACCCATTTATCTCTCATCAACTCATTTTCTCAATTTTAAAGTGACGTTGTTAGGCTGTCGAATTTCTGTAAGAGAACTTTTTAACCCAATTTAAATTCTTTGGGTTAAAATTACACTTCTTGATTATGTCATGCTATGAATATGTGTGAATGAACTCTGATTTTTTTACACTTAATATCCAATTATATTGCGTTTATTCTTATTTTTCACACATAATTAGTTAATTGATTTGTCCTTAATCTAAGGATATCGCCTTTATAAGGGACTTCATCTCAATTTATATTCCATTGAGACTTCATTGTTGTTATGCACCAATTCAATATTATATAGTGTATATAATGTCCTTTGGAATATTATATCATGAATAACTTTATTCTCATGATATTATAATGTTCTGATTAAATTTTATTCCTCAATTATTTGTATTCAAGCATCTCTAATTTTGTTTAAAACTCTTTAACTAAAATATCGTTTTAAATGTTTTAATGATTTATTCTTCTTAATATTTCTCATTAATTTCCATGTTTTAAAAATGGTTTTAAGGATATATTTATAAGGATATTAATGGTTTAAAATGTTAAATTCTTTACAATCATCAAAGTGGTATGGGAAACTTTGATTCAAAAATCTCTTTATTAAATGTTTTAAATGGTTTGATAAATCATTGATTTTGTCAATATCCTGAAATGATATATTTTGATTACAATGTGGAAATGTTATCTTTACATTATGCTTGTTTTATGTGTTATGAATATGTTATGGTTATTGGGAATTGTTTACGTATACGAGTGGTTTTGTGATAAACCTAGGGCGGGTGAGCCCGAGATAGCTCTCCAATGCATCGGGTAACGTGACGGAGGTAAACATTAATGTTTCTCCTAAGAGATTTAGGGAATATACTGTGATGGGTATTCCAAATTTGACTCTCTATATATTTGTGATATCTACAATGTAAGTATTATATGGATTCCACAAGTTACATTTATGATTTATGATTTCTGCGTGTTATTCATAAATCTTATGATTTTATGAGGTATGTTATGATTGAAAAGTATGGTTTCATTGATTTGAATTTATTGATGGGATAATGTTTTCTTTCCATGTTTTATATCCCTTACTGATCTTTTTATACTCATCCCAAGTTTTTTAAATGTTTTTCACAGGAAATAAATTGGAATATGGTCAATGATGAGATCAAGGTGAAGTCATGATGTCTAAAACATGTAACTAGACATGTTTATTTTTAAGAGTTATTATTTTTTTTAAAATGGATACTGAGTAGTAGTGTCTACATGTAATATTCAAGTTTATATGTAATAGTTATGGCCTAATTCTCTAAAACTCTAAACCTGAAAAGATCTTCAATGTGAATTATTCATTTAATTCAAGATTATGTAATGTTTAAGGTTGGGGCCTTAAACACCATATATCATAATCATATCTCATATACGAAACATGTGAATAACTTCATCACGTATTCTATTTAAACTAGGCAATAGCTTGAATTTTAAAAAAGGCCTTATTGAAAACATATGTGCTTTTTCATTCTTTGAATAAAACCATAGATTATTTAACATGTAACACCCTGAACCCAGAATCCTGGAGCTGGTGCATTATTTTATTACATTTGAATGATTAAAAGGAATAAAATCCCAAAGAATCAAGTAGTTTAGAAGTCTTGGAGGACCATATTACATTCTCGATACCCATAATACATTGAAAAAGATAATATACAACATAATACATAATAAAATGAAACAAATTGCATCCTTGAAAGCTTATTCAAAATTTTCTTCTTCATTGCCTAGGGAAAGGAAATATATGAAAGGGGTGAGATCAGATTCTCAATAGGGGTAAGTAATACAAGAGAAGTTATCATAAACATAAACATTAGACAATGTGAATAAAAGAAACACATTCCTTTAAAAATAATCATGAGAATAATATGGAATGAATGAAAGATGAATAAATAATATCAATATAAAACATAACCATAAATATGATACTAGTCTAATAATCACATGGACTATCAATTACTAGTTTCATAATGAGGAAATGCATAATACAGGAAATCATGACCGTAATTTCAAGGCCTCGTTGTAAGACCATACATAAACGGATAAAAACCCTAACTAGTTTGTGTCATGAAACCAACCAATGAATTTAGGGGATATAGAGGGCCCCTTCCACCACTTACTATGTCTAGAACATTCCTCATATTAAAGGGTGAAACATAAACAAAATAAACATTCATATTGAAAAACTAAGATATTAAATGTGAATACTTTAACCATAAACCATGAATGGTCTCAAATTGAACATTTATAGTCAAACTAATTATAAAACCTTCAAAAAAATATGGTAGATGGTATCATAAGAGAAAAACCTGAATAAAGTAAAAGATTCAACAAAGGAAGTTTACATGGATGAAGATACCATTGAAAAATTCTAGAAGAAATTAATCTTTAAACATTCAAAAGTATCTGATACCACTTTAAAATTTCAAATTGTAAAATCCCATATTTTTCATATAAATTTTTTCTAAATTATTTGGGATTATTATGAGTCTGTAAATTGACGGCACATGATTCCAAGGACCGAAGATCCTAGAACATAATTTTGAACTTTTTTTAAGGTACATTCAGTAAACGTATGAGCGGTGATTTCTATCTTTTGAACCAGTGATCGGATTAAAAATAAGAGGAAACCGTTGAATTTGTAGCCCCAAGATTTACTTAGTGGAATCCAAACTTTGACCGACAGGGTTGGACAAAAAAGTTATTTTTTGGAATTTACAAAAAAAAATAAAAAATAACTCCATGAGTTAATTTATTTCTTTTTGTAACTATGGAGCGATGATGGCAAGAACGCAAAGTTGGTGAGTAATTTTAATGAAGTTATTTAATGACATGACCCTTGGGTTGCGTAACCAGGAATTTCATCGTTTTAATGGAACATTAATTGAGATTCATTAATGAACCACATTATTGAAATGCAACGTGGGTGGTTCCTCTCTTCTATTTAAACAAAGCTTGGGCATGAGTTTTGGTCACTCACAAGAGGAACCTATGAT
The DNA here is from genome assembly GCA_963277665.1 of Viscum album. Classification (NCBI taxonomy): domain Eukaryota; kingdom Viridiplantae; phylum Streptophyta; class Magnoliopsida; order Santalales; family Viscaceae; genus Viscum; species Viscum album. The sequence goes on along the minus strand of OY728142.1, from coordinate 30,313,884 downwards.
GATGTTTCGGTAACATATTCTGCCAATAGATAATGGAGCCTCGACGACCATTGGAGGATTCGAACTGGACAATGATGGGTGATGACAAACACTTTCGAACACATACCCTTCTTCCGCATTCGTAGAGACTTCCTTCGAGATCATGGTAAGGGTTTTTGTTTTAAGATTTTAATGTTCTATCTCTTTTTGATGATTTTGAACCCTTCCCATGTTATGATTCTAACGCGGAGGGCATAGTCCAAACGAAAAAGGCCCAAACCCTCCACTGATCTTGGTATAGATTGTGTTCTTAATGGGTGACTTAGAAATGTAGTGGAAAGGAAAAACCGAGGGCTCTGCTGTGTAGGTGGCATCTCGGGAGTCCCTTTGGCGTATATGGGAAGAAAATCAGACCACTGGAATTTCGCCGGTGGCCCATGGAAGCTCCGCCGGTAGGGTCAACACCGGTGACCGGAGGAGGCGGTGGCAGGATCCCGCCAGCCGCAAGATTGTGGTGGCATCCAAAGGAACCGTGACAGACAGGGGGAACCGACCATGTTAACGATAGATGAAGGACCACAACGACACTCCGCGGTGAAAGCGGCAGTAGCCAAAAGACCGCCGTAGAGGAGGGCCACAGATCGAGCCATGGCGGAGGGATAACCCACACTCGCAGGTTTGCTGTTGACCGATCCATGCGGACTGGCCAGGTGGAGCGGGACAAACTGGTACCGTTGATTGAAGAAGCTCGAACAACCGAGTCGTTTGGGAGGGGAGTAAACCAGCGCCCTGCTGGTGGGTCGTGCCCAACCAGCCAGCCGGGCGGTTTCACAGCCCGAGTTCCATGCCCAGCTAGGTTAGCCAGGGCGAACCCACTACCCAGTGGGTAGGATCGTGTCCAGCGGGCCGGGACAGGTCAGACCAAACTCAGACCCTTTACGGCCCAGTTCCATTTAAATGGGCATATCTCCTAAACTAGATGTCATTTTAGTGAACTGTCTATGGTGATGGAACCCTTAGGATTAGGCAGACCTTATGAGATACTCCACTTCGGTTTTGGAGAAAGTTGGAGTATGATCGGGTTAGATCGAACATGAATCCAACCGGGCCCTCGGCACAAAAATGCCTAAAAATTACAGACCAGACGTCTGATTTTATGCACCGTCTATTGCGTTGGAACCCTTATGACATTGAGGTTCATTGGGTTACTTCTTCATGGGACTTCATGGTGGTTGAGGTACAAATGATGGCTTGAGGAGTAGATCCACCTGGAATCAAGCGTGCTTAGTGCGAGAATCCAGTGGCTTGCAGTGACGTAGAGAAAGAAGAGTGATCCTATGCGGGTCAACGCATATCGATCATGTGTGGGTCTATGCTTAATGATCCTGTGTGGGTCAGTGCATATTGATCCTATGTGGGTCAGTGCTCAACAATCCTGTGTGGGTTAGCGCATACAGATTCTGTGTGGGTCAACGCTTAGTGATCCTGTGTGGGTCAACGCCTATCGATCCTGTGTGGGTCAGTGCTCAGTGATGTTGTGTGGGTCATCGGATTCCAATCTGGTGTGGGTCAGCAGTAGAGACTCTTAACAGAATAAGATGATATAGATTTTCGACTAATCATTTGTACTTATGTAATTATGTTATACATGGTGTGAGATATCCTTTACTTTTTCTTTGTGATTGAGATCATGCTTTGTTGTTTTTCCTTTCTGGAATTCTGGGAGACCTTCTGGGGTTTCAATGTCCCTACTGAGTATTTCTATACTCACCCATACATGGCCTTCGCTCGCACCTTGTTGTGTCTTGTGTAGACGATGGACAACTTGACTGAGTCTTGAGGAGTCAGGCATAAACAGTGCTTGGAGGTGATTGACTGGTGGTGTATAGAGGTGACCGGTTGACGTGGAGAGCCGCAATGACAAGCTATACCTACCCTTTAGGTAGGATCCTTTCTAGAAGACCTCATGAGATATTTTTACTTTTACCTGTACTTCCATTTTAGTTGGGCTTGTATACTGGACCCTTTTACTTTTAATACTTACTTTTACACTCAGTTGTGGTTGTACCTTTCTTCTTCCATTGTGTTATACTTGTGCGTGGTGTTCCATGTCTGTGTGTGTACAAGTATTGAGGCAATGCCTTCCCATTTTAGATATATGCCTTTCCATTGCTAGTTTCCATCCCCTGGCCTATAGAAGGTGGTCTTGGGGTAGTCACGACACGGGCCCCGAGGGATGAGTCGTGACAAAGTGGTATCAAAGACGATCGATTGTTCCAGAAGAATGTTTCAAATGGATCAATACTGTTAAGTGTTTCGAGTTTGGGTTTTAGTTCGGGGAGTCCAGTCTTGGTGCAGCAACCGATGTATCCATACACTGAGACCCTAAATTATGATTTCTGACTTGGTACACAAAAACACTATTTTTGTGTGTTTTGAAAATGCTGTTTTTCATTTGATTTATTTTGAGTCATCTCACCAGGTATAACTTATTGAACTTGGAACACCTGCTTCATTCAGGATGCCTCCATGTAGATAGCTAATCGGGATTCAAGTAAGAGATAATGATGATGGTCCACAAAGTGATGAGGCGTCGTTGGATGGCCCTCTTATGGTGATTTCCACTTCGGGTGGTGTACCCGCAGCAGCACCACCCATAGGGCAACAATTGCCACCAGACACACTAGTAGATCGTGCAAGATGACTGAGTGCATTTCATGAGTTCTAGAGATAGATGCCTATGAGGTTCAATGTGAGACAGATACCCAGGAAGCTGAGGACTGGCCGAAGGCTGTGGAATGAGTTTTTCTCTTGGTTCAGACACCAACAGACCAGATGGTGATCCTAGCTGCTAGCCTCTTTCAGGGAACAACATGGAGATGGTGGAGCCTGATGCTCCAGACACATGAGGAGGAAAAACTCTCCTAGTTGGACTTCGAGACCCTCTTCAGGGTGGAGTTCGTACCAAGGACTTTACACTCACAGCATATCCAGGAGCTGCTGTACTTACAACAGGGCATCCTGATAGTGGCCTAATACTTAGAGAGATTCACTGACCACTCTCACTACTCCACTAACATGGTAGGGGACCCATTATTCAGGGATAAAACCTTTAAGTAGGGTCTCCAAAAGTAGATTATGGAATTTATGATGTCTCTTAATATCCCGAAGTAGGATGGAGTTCTCGAGTAAGCATTATTGGTGGAGAATTTTGTAGCTGAGGAGGCACTGATGGTGAGAGCGACCACCAGACTACAGGTAGCCGAGTCATCTATAGAAGGCAGAAGGAAGATGACGTAGAGGTCCAAGAAGACCAGACCTTATGGAGGGTGACCCCATTATGTAGGTTTGGAGGTGCGTAGCTCATGAGACAGAGGGGGTTAGTAGAGGATTAGACTGTGCTTCACATGTGGTGGGTAGGGTCACATGGCTCGTGATTGCCTGACCCACCATGCTGATGATCAGTAGAAGGTCGAGGGACCACCGAGTTAGAGGTATAGATTCGAGTGAGGAGGTTCGCAGGGCGGTGAATGTGGAAGATGAGTGGGCTATACAATATGTGGTGGATGATGGTTTGAGGTTCTACAACCACCATCCATAGGTGGTCCACCCTGACCACATGGATCAGGTGGACAGGGGCGAGCTCAGATTCAGGAAGTAGAGGCCCATGAACATGGTGCTCCAGATATAATTTGAGGTATGATCTATGTCTACTCCACCATAGCTGTTGTTCTTATAGACACAGGTTCCAGTCACTCTTTCATTTCCACGACACTCGTTCGGATCTCGGAGATTCTGATGGAGCCGTAGGCTAGATCCTTATGTTTAGAGAATCCTACGGGAGATGATTCGATGATTAGACATTGGTGAAGGCTATGTGAGCTCACTCTAGAAGGAGAGAGCTTCAGCTGGGATCTCCTAGTGGCGGTGTCAAGGCCTTACGATGTCATCTTGGGTATGAACAGACTATCCATAGTCAATACTCATATCAACTGTATTAGGCACAAAGTACCGTATGTCCGCAAGGATGGGAATAGTTTTTCCTTCACCGGTGAGAAGGTAACCTTTGTAGCACATGATGGACTTTCTCTAAGGAGGGTGTAGCTGATCACTCATCATTTGTCCAGATCACCCTCGGTGTAGTGGATAAGGGGAGTCTGAGCTATCCTATTGTGGTGGACCAGTATGCTGATGTCTTCCTTGATGAAGTTCCGAGACTACCTCCTTGTAGAGAGGTCAAATTTTACATCTAATATTACCCCGATACAGAACCTATATCTACACCATCATATTGGATGGCTCCTGTGGAGCTTCGTGAGTTGAGGGTACAGTTGGAAGAACTTCAAAGGAAGGGGTTTGTACGACCCATTGTTTCTCCATTGGAGCCCCAATTTTTTCTTTCCAAGAAGGCAGATGGGAGTCTGAGGTTTTTTGTGGACTATCATTGCCTAAACAAGGTGACCGTGAAGAAAAATGTATCCTTTTCCATGGATTGATGATCTTTTTGACCATATGAAGGGAGCACAGTGGTTTTCAAAGATATACCTCAGATAAGGCTATCACCGGCTTGGGGTACGTGATGAGGATGTACTGAAGACAACCTTTAGATGTTAGTATGGCCACTACCAGTTCTTGGTGATGCCTTTCAGCATGACCAAGACTTCGACAGTGTTCAGGGAACTCATGAATATGATATTCTATCCCAACAAAAATCGCTTCATGGGGGTATTCATTGAAGATATCTTGGTATACTCAGTGATGGAGGAGGATCACACCACACATCTGCAGATAGTTCTAGATACACTCAGAGAGAACCATTTTTAGGGAATGCTCATGAAGTGCCAGTTATGGATACAGAAAATCCACATCCTAGGGCACACTATCTCATAGGCTGGAGTTGTAGTGGATCCAACAAAGATAGAGGCAATGCATTCTTGGGATCCACTTAGGAGTGTGACCGAGGTGTGGAGTTTTCTGGGATTGGTTGGGTACTACTAGAGATTTGTACCTGACTTTTATAGGGTATCAACACCCTTTTATTCTTTGATAAAGAAAGGACATCCTTTCTTGTGGACGGAGAGGTTCCGGAAGAGTTTCCTAGAGCTAAGGTAGAGACTGGGGAACACCCACATCTTGAGGCTACAAGAAGAGGGTGTTGGATATGTAGTCTTCTATGAAACATCATGGACGGGAGTAGGGTGTGTCCTGATGTATGAGTGAGTGGTGATAACCTATGACTCATGCCAGCTAAGGAAATAAGAGCAGAACTATTCAACCCATGACTTGGAGTTAGCAACAGTGGTCCTTGCACTGAAGATGTGGTGGCATTACTTGATGGGTGAACGGTTTACTATCTACTCTGATCACAATAGTCTCAGGTATATCTTCTCACATAAGATCCTAAACCTGAGACAACAACAATGACTAGATTTCCTCTAGGAATATGAATTTGAGATAGTCTACACTCCTAGAAAGGAGAATGTAGTAGCTGACACACTCAACAGGAGATCTGGTCTATAGTTGCTGAGTAAGGCGACAGAGTAACTAGCCGCGTTTCAGATATCCTTCATGGATAGTGATGGATCATCTTACTTCTAGTCTATGACTATCAATTTCCCACTCCTTCAGCAAGTTCGGGGGGGCAAAACTTGGGGACATAGACTGCGAGACCCGATGTGCTTTGATATCCTCAGGAAAGTCTCCTAAAGGATTTTATGAAGGTGGTGAGCATGTCATTATTTTTAGAGGATGCACCATGGTACCAGGGATGCTATGAGAGGAGTTTCTGAGGGATTTCCACACATCCCCTTTGGCGGTACATCCTGGTGTGGCGAAGATATACTATGACCTATGGTGTCAGTACTGGTGGCTAGGGATGAAGAAAGCAGTGAAAACGTTTGTATCATGATGCCTCACTTGTCAGCAAGTGAGGGCCGAGCATCAGGTTCCAGTAGGCTTAGGACAACCACTTGAGGTCCCGGAATGGAAGTGGGATAGTATATCCATGGACTTCATGAAAGGATTAAAATGTATATCCAGGGGCCACGATTCCATCTGGGTGATCATTGACCGACTCACCAAGTCGGCCCACTTCCTACCCATCCGAGAGTAGGGATTAATAGAGTTCTTGGGACACCTATACATACAAGAGATTGTAAGGCTTCATAGGGTACCATCGATGATCATTTTGGATCATGATGCACATTTTATATCTTAGTTGTGGAAGGTATTGTAGGAGGCGTTTGGGACTTAGCTACGCTTGAGCACCACCTTTCATCCTCAAATAGATGGTCAAAAAGAGCATACTATACAGACACATGAGGACATGCTTCTTGGTTGAGTCCTTGAATTTGTCCGCAGTTGGGAGGACCACCTTCCCCTGGTGGAGTTCTTATAAAACAACAGTTATCACTCCACCATCAACATGTCTCCATTTGAGGGTGTGTACAAGCGACCGTGTAGATCACCTTTATGTTGGATAGACCCATTGGAGTTAGCACTTATGGGTCCAGAGTTGGTACGAGCTACCATTGAGAAGGTGAAGATCATCCAGGAGAAGATGAAGACTACATAGAGCCGATATAAGTCTTATGTCGACAAGAGATGAAGACCCTTGGAGTTTGTGGAGGGAGACCATGTCTTCTTAGGGGTCTCACCTCGATGAGGATTGTGGAGATTTGGCCGGGGTGGAAAGCCATCTACAAGGTTCATCAGACCTTTCTGGATTCTCAATATAGTGCGCAAGGTGGCGTACCACTTAGCTCTTCCCTCAAAGATGAACCAGGTGCATAATGATTTCCATGTGTCGCAGCTGAGGAGGTACGTGCATGATCCATCACACGTTATCAACCAGGGTGAGATGGACATTGATGATGGGGTGACATTCGTAGAGTTATCGGTGGAGATAGATGGTCGATAGAAGAGGGTCTTTCATGGGCGGTCGATTCCTCTGGTGCGTGTTCGGTGACAGCACGGAAACCTCCAGGAGAGTACATGGGAGTGGGAGGCTCAGATTCATGCTTAGTACCCCCATTTGTTTTCTTAGCCTTTGTTGTGGATTTTGGGGACGAAAATCCCTAATATGGGGAGAATGTAAAGAACCTAATTTTCCATATAATTTTTTTCTAAATTATTTTTGATTATTACGAGTCTGTGAAAATTGACGGCATGTGATTCTGAGGCTCGGAGAGCCCAAAACGGAATTTTGAACTTTTTTTAATGTATATTCAGAAAACGTACGAGAAATGATTTCTATCTTTTGAACCAGTTCTTGGATTAAAAATACGAGGGCACCTTTGAATTTGCATCACTGAGATTCTATTAGGTGAAGCTTAACTTCGACTGGAAAGGGTCAGACAAAAAATTTAATTTTTGGAATTTACAAAAAAAATAATAAAATAACTCCATGAGTTATTTTATTTGTTTTTGTAACTGTTGAGAGATGATGGTGGGACTATAGTGTTGGTTGGTATTTTTAATTATTTCATTTAACGATGTGACCCTTGGGTTGCATAACCACGACATTCGTCGTTTTAATGGAACATCAATTGCGGTTAATTGATGAACCACATTTATGAAATGAAACATGGGTGGTTCCTATCTTCTATTTAAACAAATATTGGGCATGGTTTTTGGTCACTCATGAGAGGAAACTTTGATGATGTGCCGACAACATCTTCCACCAATGGAGAACAGAGCCTCGACAACCGTTGGAGGAGTCGAACTGGACAACAACGGGCGACGAAAATCACCTTCGAACGCAGACCCTTTTTCGGTATCCACGACAACTTCCATCGAGCTCAAGGTAGGGTTTTTTATTTTAAGAGTTTAATGTTCCATATCTTTTTGATGATGCTGAACCCTTCCCATGTTATGATGCTAAATCAGAGGGAGCGGGACAAACAGACAAGGCCCAGACCCTCCGCCGATCTCAGTATTGATTGTTATCTTGGTGGTTGGTGGATAATTGTGGCAGAAAGGAAAACCCGATGGATGAAATATGTAGGCAGCATCCTAAGAAGCCCATAAGCACCAATGGGAAGAAAATCGGAGCACCAAAGCTTCACCAGTGGCCCACGGAAGCTCCATCAGCGCGGTAGCACCGACGACCGGAGGAGGCGGCGGCCCGCTCCCACCGACCGCAAGATTGAGGCGGCACCTGAATGTTTCGTGATAGAAAGGGGAGGCCAGACCTTTTCGGGCGCATTGAAGGTGGAAGGATCCCCATGGCGCCGTGATATGGTGGAAGCGGTGGCAGCCAAAGGGCTGCCGCGGAGGAGGGCAGCGGCTCCGAGCCACGACGGAGGGCAGACCTGCGCCCGCAGGTCTGCTATTAACCGGTCCACGTGGACCGACAAGGTGGATCGACACTAAATGGAACCACTGATTGAAGAATCCTGAATGACCAAGCTATTTGGGAGGGGATTAGACCCGTGCCTAGCTAGTGGGCCGCGCCCATCCAACTGGCCGGGCAGTTCCACGGCCCGGTGGGCTGCGCCTAAGTGGGTGGGCATAACCGAACCCACGTCCCAGCTAGACTAGCCTATGGATAGTAGTCCTAGACCATGGAAAATGGTTCTAGACCATGGATAGTGTGCTGGACCAGGCCGGGCCTTGACGGGTCAGGCTGGGTCGGTCCGATCGGGTCGGATCGGACCCGAACCCTTAACGCCCTAGTTCCACTTAAATGGACATATCTTCTAAACCAAATGTGAGTTTGAAGAACCGTCTGCGATGCTAGAACCCTTAGGGTGAGGAGGTACTTATAAAATACCCCAATTGGGTTTTAGAGAAATTTGGAGTATGTATGGGTTGGATCGAACCTGAATACAACTGGGCCCTCGACACTAAAATGCCTATAACTTAAAGACCGGATGTCTGATTGACTTGTCGTCTGTTGCATTAGAACCCTTAGGACATGGAGGATTATAAGGTTACTTATTCATGGGAATTTTTGGTAGTTGAGGTAAAACCAATGTCTTGAGAAGCGTATCCTCCTAGAATCAAGCGTGCTTAGTGCGGGAATCCAGTGGCTGGCTGTGATGTTGAGAAAGAAGAGAAATCCTATGTGGGTCGCACATATCGATCCTATATTGGTCAGCATTGAGATATTCTGTGTGGGTCAGTGCATAGTGATCCTGTGTGGGTCAGCGCTCAACGATCCTATGTGGGTTAGTGGATACTGATCATGTGTGGGTCAGCGCTCAGCAATCCTCTGTGGGTCAGCGCCTATCGATCATGTGTGGGTGAGTGCTCAGCGATCCATTATGGGTCAGCGCATACTGATCCTATGTGGATCATTAGCTTAGCATCTTGATAGAATTAGATGATCAAAATTTACAACTAATCATCTGTACTTCTGGACTTAATTTATACCTGGTGTGAGTTGTCCTTTACTTGTGCTTTGTGATTGAAATCATGCTTTGTTGTGTTTTATTTGTGAAATTCAAGGAGACATTCGGGAATATTGAGGTCCCTAATGAGTATTGTTATACTGACCCCTACACGGGCTTCTCCCACACCTTGTTTTGTCTTTTGAAGACGACATATATCTTGATTGAGTCTTGGGGAGTCATGGCTAGACAGTGCTCGAAGGTGATGGATAGGCGGTGTACAGAGGTGACCAGTTGACATGGAGAGCCACAATGGTGATCTATACCTACCCTTTAGGTAGGATCCTTGGAGGACAACCTCAAGATCTATTTTTCCTTTTACCTGTACTTCCATTTCAGTTGGGCTTATATACCATCCCCTTTTACTTTCAGTACTTTTACACTCAGTTGTGGTTTTTAGTTGTGGTTGTACATTTCTTCTTATGTTGTGTTATTATTGTGTATAGTGTGCCTTTTCTGTGTGTGTATAGGTCTTGAGGCAATTTCTTCCCATTTTAGTGATATGCCTTTTCAGTGCTAGTCGCCAACCTATGGCCTATGGAAGGCAGGCTTTGGTTATTCACGACACGGGCCCCGAGGGACGGGTTGTGACACAAATCTTAATACGTTATAATATCATGAGAATAAGAAGATTATTTATATGATATATAAAATACTAGTACATAAACCACACACACAAGGTAAAAGTGGTGAACAAGACAAATATCTCATATAAGTAAAAGTGGGATGGGAAAAACCATTTTTACTTTGAAAAGAAGAATTCTTTTGGAAAATAATTTACATTTTTCATTAAATCAGATTGTAAACCTGTATATCATAAAAAAATAAAAGATAATTACATTTAAATTATATTTTATTCATAAATGATGTCTCATTAAAGTGAAATCATATAAAAAGAGTTTTTATGAAACATTATAAATAAAACATTTTGGAGCGGTTAAGGAAAATATTAAAGAGATTTTAAATGGGAAAGAAAAGATTGTTTTCATAAAACCAGAAATGAACCAAGATGTTTTTTCATGATAAAATGTGTTATTTTAGATAAAAAATGATGTATTAAAATAGATTATATATTTCACCTGAAAATGGGTGAGAATTCAAGAAGTTCCCTTTAATCAGGCTTGTTTATTGGGAAAAATTGAAAAGGGAACCAATTTAGAACTTGTATATACCCATCAAAGAAGTATGATATGATCTGTATATATAATTTTGGAAAATATAAACAGAATATAGAATAAATATACCAAAATAAAGATGCATTACATTTGAGTAAAGGTATATAAAGAGTAACCCAAAGGGAAAACGGGGGTTCGGGTAGAATCCCATACCACTTTGTAATCAATCGAATAATATTCAAAATAAATAAATAATAATCAAATGATAAATTTAACAGAATGAAAATAATGATATTTATGATTTAATACATCAATGGTCAGTATACATAAACCATACGGATGAGATTGTGGCGAGTAATGTAAATCTCATGAAAATAAAAGTGAGATGAGAAGACCCTTACCTTACGCCCGAATGTGTTCTACACTTGATCTTAATGTCATGGATAATCAATTAAATCTATTAATTATTTAACTTAAATCCTTATATACATTTATTTGAGTTAATATAAGTTTATTAAGTTCATTTATTCTTTTTTTATGAGTTATAATATACAAATTTATCACTTGGGAGCGTTCGTTTCCTTGGTTTTCATGACCAGTATACTTGTATATGTGTATGGAAGTTCACGTGGAATGGATATAATTATCCAGAATTGAATTTATATGATGTTAATTAATATAAATAATAATAAATTTTTATATAGTTCATTTATTTATATGGTACGAGGATGAGTTATTAGATAAAACATTAGTGATAATCATTTAGATTATTTTGGTGGTATTTCGATTATTACGAACTAGTTTTGTCCTATGAATTATTATTACATATATATACTAGTTATAGAACATTAAATAGGTTTTATTAAATATATTATAGTCCAGTTTTACCATGAAAATGGTTCCATTACCAGACTTGATGGATAAATTGAAGACCAAAATTTTTTCGTCCACGGAGGTTGTAAATCGGGACCTCTCGGGCGATGATTTCGTTTTTAAAATAAAATATTTAGAGTAAAAATATTGACGATGGATATTAAATTAATATGATATCATTACAGTATATATATTATACTATATTTATCATACTCATTTGGACATAGGAGGTGAGGAGAGAATAATAAAATAATGAACTTTAAAACAAAATAAAAGAAAAAGGAAGAGGATTTTAACTCTTGAATACTCCTCATTGAGAACCTCCTTAAGCGGATTGGTTTTGGTCTTTTGGAAATACCAAGAGCTCTTGGATGCGGGGTATAGTCTAGGGAAGTGTATTTAGGTAAAACATTGACAAGTTTCATGGATTAGAGGTGTGAAGAGAAGAGGGGGTGAAGGGTGGATTTTATAGTGGAGGAGAGGGGTGATTTCTCATTATTCTATTCTTTATTTTATTATTTTTCTCAATACATGTAATAGTGTTGATTATTGTGAATATATATAGTAATAAGTTCATGTTATTTCAATTTAAGGGTTCTTACATCATCCATACATCATCTATGACTCCATAATTCATGTATTTTTCATTTATTATAAATTATCATATTTTACCATTCTTAAAAAAATGTAGTATTTTAGAAAAAAATAAAAAATTCACCCTAACCATTTTTGAGTGTGTATAATTAAAAAACTAAAATCCATTTTATGAAAATAATTTTATAAATATGAGAAATATAATTTTTAATTAAAATCATCATTTAATCAAAAAATAGAGTTTTTAAAATTATAACTGATTTTATAATACCCTAAAAACTGACTAAACTATCATTAAATTATCCTAAAATCATAGAACAAAAAATATTTATTTATGAATACATTTTATGAAAATTAATTATTTATTAAGTATAAAATTGTAATTAAATATTAATTACCCAAAAAATACCAAAAGTGAATTATTAATTTTTAAAAATATTCACTTAATTATACTATGATATAATTATATAATACCTTCATTTATAAGATTACTAAATTTTATTTTCACATTCTTGAGTGAGGTTACTATTCATTTGGTGAATTTACAATTCATAAGGGTGATGTTACTATTCATAAGGGTACATCACTATTCCAAAAGGTCAAGTTACTATTCACAAAAAAAAATAATTTGATCCTATCAGAATCAAAATATATTAATGATCACAAATATATATGTATGTTTTTTGAAATTCAAAACAAATAAGGAGAAAAATTACATTTAATTCTAATCTCGTAGGTATGCTTAGAAGGCGGGTAAAAAGGACGTTCAAAAGTTCAATAAGTTTTTTATATCTAATTTCAGTACAAAAAATGATTCCAATGATCCAAATTGGATTATTATATCTATAATTGAAATATTGTGACATTAAGAATAAATTTAAATTATAATAATTATTTAACTAAAAATACAGTTTTTAACTTTAATGCAGTATTTTCACTATTCATTAAAAAAATAAAACTTCTCAGAAAAATACTAAAACTTCACCCTAAATTAATTTGGACATTCCAAATTCAAAAATGATATTTATATTACCAAAAATTATATATTTCATTATAAATATGTTTAATTTATTTAAAATAATTATAATTAAAATTTAATAGTAATCATTACTATTTATATTACTATGTTTAATGTCTAAGTTATAACTATATCATTTTTATAATTATAATAACAAATTTTTGTTTCGTAGAGACTCAATGTTTCATGCATTTAATTATATATTAAATTTAATTGAAAATCCTTGGGGTGTTACATTCTCCCATCCTTTAATAAATTTCTTCCTCACAATTTAAAATTTCACTTTGAAAGTTGAACATTGATACTTGAAAATTCCATTACCGGAAACCCACATCAGAAATATGGTGAATAAAATACCTTCTTAAGAACAGGGAATGGGAAAATAAGAGGTTACCACAAAACTATGAATTCGAATAGGATAACATTGGTGTGAAGTGAAAATATGGACATGAAAGAATAATCTAACCATCATGTTTTGATAGATGGTGACAAATAACAAGGTCATTAGAATGTTAACCATAAAAAATCCATAAATCTTATCACCGGTTAAAATACCACTGATTTCTCCAAAATAAAAAGACATATATAATGTTTTTTTTTAAAATTTTTTCCTAAAAATGAGAGATTCCTTTACTCTTTAGACAAGAACTTGTGAAATTGAGATTACTTGATTACTATCCATGTCATAAGAATAATATCATCCTTTTTTTGTGCTTAGATATATTTTCAATTTATTCCTTATACCTGAAAATAAACATTCAAGATGATTTTTTTTCACACTTAAAGAATTAAAATCAAATTCTACAGATCACAGATCCAACAAGAGTATAATTATCTATCAACGAAATCCAAAATTGTTAGGATAAGATAAGATAATTACCCAAAAATAGTAATCCTTTATTTGATGAAAAAAACATTAATATCCAAAATTCAAATGTAAAACTCAAAGTTCAACATAGATCAATTTTCAACTTACTATCATTATTAAAAAATATTCTTGACTATGACCCCAAAATCAGAAGGAATGTTTCACATAGTCTTCAAAATGACATCCATAACTCAAAATGTATTATACCAAAAATCTAATTAATCCTATCCTATAATATCAAAGATACTCTAGCCATTTCAATAAATAACCTAGATCACCATAATTCCACAATAAAATCCTATTTGAATAAAATTCAATATTTATTCCTCAAAATATTCTATTTACCAAAATCTTATAGGATTTCCAAAATTTTGAACGTCTTATGAAATAACATTAATCAATTAATCACCAAATCATTCACCATTTGCAAAGTTATCTATTTGATTTAACAAAAATTCCCTAAAATAAAAATAAAATTTATCCATTAGATATTTTAAGTAAAAAAAAGTCATGATAACTAGGACATAACGTAGGCTAGTGATAGGGTACACACACTTGTTTCCCTTCAGTTGTGGGTTCAAACCCCGTGACCTTGTTGGACGCGATGAGTTGTCCCTTGGCATGCAGGTTGTCCTTTTTCTAAAACCATATAACTTCCAAAATAAAAATTATGGACATACTTGAAATAAGGTCAATCACTAAACATTGTTTTAACTAGGATTTTCAATACTACCTCAATACACAAATACATTATACATATATTTCCACATGGGTCCTTCCTTGGTCTATAGGTTGTCCTATAGAATAGGGAATAGGCTCAGGTAATGCCCTGGTACCCTACATTTAAGGCAAATAACTACAAATGGATTCTTAGGATTATTTTTACTTCCTTGCATTGTAATCTTTATTTTTCCAAGACAACTTTTTTGATTTATGTCCTTATTTGCCACACATAAAGAATTTATTTGTTCCTTTGAGAAAATTTCCTCGGTAACTCCTTTCACATTTCTTGCATGATATAAATTAATCTTTCTTTTTTCCATGGTATCCACTACTAGAGATCTTATAAACCTCCACTCTTCTCTTCTTTAGTGGTTTCTGAAGTTGGTTAAGGTATATGTTTTTAATGATATTTCGAGAAAACTCATTAGGAATAAATGTGATATCTTTCAATCCTATCAGAATCCCATTTGGTTTCTTATCCCCACCACCTTTTCCATAATTTTAAATGTTAACATGACTCCTTTGGGTTCTAGCCATTGACTAAAACTAGAAAGCATAGTGTGATCAATAATAATCATTTTGAGAAAAATGTATAATCATTTATATAATATCATGACACCTTATTTTCAAGATAAATCACATTAGGTTTAACTTAGGATGTTCATTTTTAATATATATTCAAATGCTCAATAATGGTTTGAAAATATAATGTTAATTATCCTAAGCATATCCCCTGAGAGTGTCAAACCAGGTTCGTAGTAAGCCCTGGTGTCATGTACCAGGTTACCCCGAGTTAGGCATGAAACACCTTGTCAGAGTTGTTACTCCATGGTACATCTGTTCCAAAACCACATCCAATTGTAGTATCCAGATATGGATGTATTGTTAGAAAGATCCGCCTAATATCTACCTCACAAAAATTCTTGGATGTACTTGTTTGATTATCCTCAAAGTCCATCTCAGGGTTTTGTTCACTAATCTATGTTTTCTAAATATATTTTCCAAGGTAGATTCCTTACTTAATTTCATACCAACTGTAATTCCTCGAACCCAGAAGCCCAGATTCAGTGAAATATTTTATTATATTATCATGATTACAAGGAATCAAATCCCAAAGGATCAAGTAGTTTAGCAGTCTTGGAAGAACAAATTACATTCTTGATACCGATAATACGTTAAAAAAGATATAATATACCACATTATACATAATAAAACGAAAAAAATTTCACCCTTAAAATTGTATTAAATGTTTTATTCTTCATTAACTAGGGAAATGAAACTGAATAAAGGGGTGAGATCAGATTCTCAGTAAGGGTAAGTAATACAAAAGAAGTTATCATAAACATAAACATTAGGCAAGGTGAATAAATGAAACACATGGCTTTAAAAATAAACTTGAGAATATTATGGAAGGAATTAAAGATTAATAAATAATTCCATAATAAAACATAACCATGGATATTCTACTAGTCCAATAATCAGATGGGCTATAAAATACTAGTTTCATAATGAGGAAATGCATAATGTGGGACATCATAACCATAATGTTAAGGCCTCGTGCAAAGACCATAAATAAATGGGTAAAAAACCTATCTAGTTTGTCTCATGATACCTATTGATGCATAAATGGGATATAGTGGGCCCTTCCCATCACATACTAAGTCCAATACATTCCTCATATGAAAGGGTGAAACATAAACAACATAAAAATTTGTATTGAAAAAATAGTATACGAAATGTGAATACTTTAACCATAAAGGATGGATGGTATCAAATAGCACATCTATAGTCAAACTAATAATACACCCTTGAATAAAATATCTTAGATAGTATTATAAGAGATAAACCTCAATTAAGTACAAGATTCAACAAAGGAAGTTGACATAGATAACGATACAATTGAAAAATGCTTGAGGAAATTAATCTTTAAAATTTCTGAAGTGTCCCATACCACTTGAAACATTCAAATAATAATACCTTATAATTTCATGAGAATAAGAATACTATTGATATGATATAACAAAGGTAATTACATAGCCCACACACACAAGGGAAAATGGAAAATGGGGAAAATATCTCATAGAAGTAAAAGTGGGATGAGAAAAACCATTTTTACTTTGAAAAGGAGAGTTCTTTTGGAAAATAATTTGTATTTTTCATAAAATCAGTTTGTAAACATGTATATCCTAGAAAATAAAAGGTAATGATATTGAAATTATGTTTTATTAATTAATGATGTATCACTAAAGAGAAATCATGTAAATATAGTTTTTAAGAAACATTATAAATAAAACATTTATTGCGGTTTAAGGAAAATATTAATGAGACTTTAAAGAGAAAAGGAATTTTTATTTTAATTAAAGAAGAAATGAACCACAATGTTTTTTCATGATAAAATTTTTAATTTTATAAAAAAACTTATATCTTAAAATATATTATATATTTCACTTGAAAATGGGTAAGAATTTGAGAAGTTCCCTTTAATCGAGCCTGTTTATCGGGAAGAATTGAGAAGGGAACCATTTTAAAACATGTATATACCCATAAAATAAGGATGATATGATTGGGATATATGATTTTGTAACATATAAATATAATTTATAATAAATATACCAAAATAAATAAGTATTGTATTTGAGTAAAGGTAGAGAAAGATTAACCCAAAGGAAAAATGGGGATTCGGGTAGAATTCCTTACCACTTCGTAATCAATCGAATAATATGACCCAAAATTAATAATCATCAAATTATAAATTTGATACCTTGACTATAATGAGATTAATTATTTTATTCATCAATGGGAAGTATACATAAACCATACACTTGAGATAGTGGTGAATAATAGAAATCTCACGAAAATAAAAGTGAGATGAGAAACCCCTTACCTTATGCACGAATGTGTTTTGCACTTGATCATAATTTCATGGATAATAAAATTAAATCCCTTAATTATTTAACTAATAACCTTATATACCTTTATTTTAATTATTATAATTTTTTAAGTTCATTTATTCCCTTTTGATGAATTATAAGATAAAAATTTATCGCTTAAGAGCATTAGTTTCCTTGGTTTTCACGATCAGTATACTAGTATATGAGTGTGGAAGTTCATGTAGAATATATATAATTAAAAATAATTGAGTTTATATGATATTAATTAACATAAATATTATTAAATGTTTATATTATTAATTTGTTTTATTGTATGATAAAGAGTTATTAGATAAAACATTAGTGATAATCATTTAGATTATTTTGGCGGTATTTCGATTATTACGAACTAGTTTTGTCATATGAATTAATATAATGTATATATACACAATATATATCATTAATAGGTTTTATTACATATATTATTGTATTTTTTTACCATAAATATTGTTTCATGTAAAACATTGACGTAGAAATTGAAGAACGAAAATTCGTTGTCCACGAATGTTGTAAATCAGCACCTCCCGGGCGATATTTTGTTTTTAAAATAAAAGAGAGAGAGTAAGAAGATTGATAACAGATATTCTATTAACATGATATAATTACAGTATATATATGATACTTGAGTTATCATTCTTATTTTTCAGAGGAGCTTATGAACGAATAATAAAAGAATGAACTTGAAAAAAAAATAAATGAAAAAGGAAGAGGATTTTACCTCTTGAATACTCCTCATTGAGAACCTCTTTAAGGGGATTGGTTTTTGTCTTTTGGAATGCATAATAGCTCTTAGAAGCAATGGAGAGGCTAGGTAAGTGGATTTGGGAAGAAATTTGACATTCTTTAAGGCTTAGTGGTGTGAGGAGAAGTGGGGGTGAAGGCTGGTTTTAATAGTGGAGGAGAGGGGTGATTTCTCCTTATTTTATTCATTATTTTATTATTTTGATCACAATAAGAAATAGTATTGATTATTGTTACTAAATATAGAAATAATTGAATTTTAGTTCAAACCAAGTATTCTTAAATCATCCATAAATCATCTACGACTCATTATTCATGTATTTAGTATTTATTGTAAATTATCATAATTTACTATTAAAAAATGTTGGTATTTTAGAAAAATACCAAAAATTAACCCTAACCATTTTTTGATGTGTATAATTAAAAAATTGAATCTATTTTACAAAAATAATTTTCTAAATTTGATAAATGTAATTTTTAATTAAAATAATCATTTAATTGAAAAATACACTTCTTAAAATTATAAATGATTTTATAATACCCTAAAAAATTGACTAAGGTATCATTAATTTATCCTAAAATCATAGAACAAAAAAAATACTTATTTATTAATACATTTTATGAAAATTAATTAGTTATTAGTTATAAAATTATAATTAAATATTTATTTCCTGAAAAAATACCAACACTCAATTATTAATTTTTAAAAATATTCACTTACTTATACTATGATATAATTATATCATACCTTCATTTATAAGATGTCTAAATTTTATTTATAAATTAATGAGTGAGTTTACTATTCCTTTGGCTGATTTACTTTTCTTAAGGGTGATATTACTATTCATAAGGGTACATCACTATTCCAAAAGGTCTAGTTACTATTCACCAAAAAAATAAGTTGATCCTATCAGACTCTAAATATCTTATTGATCGAAACCGTGCATATAAATTTTTCATAAATTTGAAATAGAGAATTAGAAAAATTAAATTTAATTCTTATCTCGCAAGTGAGGCAAGAAGGTGGGTAAAAAGGACATTCAAAAGTTCAATAAGTTTTTTTGTCTAATTTCAGTATTAAAAAATGATTCCAATGATCTAAATTAGATTAATATATGTATAATTGATATATTTTTACTTTTAGAATCAATTTAAATTATAATAATTATTTAAACTAAAAATACAGTTTTTAAAATTAATGTAGTATTTTTCACTATTCATTAAAAAATAAAACTTCTCAGAAAAATACTAAAATTTCACCCTAAATTAATTTTGACATTCCAAATTCAAAAATGATTATTATAGTACCAAAAATTATATATTTAATTATTAATATATTTCATTTATGTGAAATAATTATAAATAAAATTTAATAGTAGTTATTACTATTCATATTACTATGTTTAATGTTTAGGTTATAACTATATCATTTTTATAATCACAGTAACAAAGTGATCTTTCTTAGAGACCCAATGTTTCATGCATTATATTATATAT
The DNA here is from genome assembly GCA_963277665.1 of Viscum album. Classification (NCBI taxonomy): domain Eukaryota; kingdom Viridiplantae; phylum Streptophyta; class Magnoliopsida; order Santalales; family Viscaceae; genus Viscum; species Viscum album. The sequence continues at coordinate 30,294,154 of OY728142.1, read as the reverse complement.
TAAATTTAATTGTAAATCCTTGGGTTGTTATATAATATATTCCATATATTCAATAATATTTTAAACTCTATCAATGATAACATAAAGCACTTTATCAATATATCCTTTAATAGTTTTGAGATCATAAATATTATCCAATTTACTTTATCCATATCAATTATCTATTTATCTGAACTAAACACCACTTTCTCAAAATTAAGGACATATTAAGGGTTACCTTCCCATAATCATGTGTTTTAAATAAAATATAACCTTTCCATTAAATCAATACTATTCAACATATTATTGGATGGAAAAAATATACTGAAAAATCATTATATATTTCATGATTAATATAATATAATTCTTTAATTCCAATACAAAAACACTTCAGTCATTCCACTTTATTCTTTAACTAATAACTAGGCTTCATCATCTTATTCCTTAATACCTCTTTTATACAATATGAAACATGAATCATGTCTTTGGATTCCTCAACCTCACTTTAATTATTTTTATTACATTTAACATCAATAGCTATGTTAGAACATCCCATACCTTTCATATATCATTAGCGGTCTCTTCCTCACCAATAGTAAAAACATTACTCATACCACCTTGACCATTCTAATTATGAGCTTTCAGCTAAGGAACTCGATTTGTATAATTCTCATAATTTCCAAATCTAAAGCATTCAACTCTTGACAATATCATAGGAGGACCATTATTCCCATCAATTGTGTTAACCAAACATTTCATTCTCCATATTCAGTTTCTTTATTTATTTCATTCTTTTCAAAATTAAAATCATCTTCCGGGTCCTCTAAAATATCCACATGGGTGTTTCTTCACAAATTCTTAACATAAAAGATATTGAATCCTCTGTTCTCTATGGTCTCCATCACAATAACTATTAGATAACTCTTTCCTTCTATTATTTGGTGAGTTTGAGAATTGGTTAAGGTACACATTATTAATCATATTCTATGAAAACTAATTAGGCATAATAAAAAAAATCCTTAACTCTAGTTGTTATCCCATTTGGTTTCTCATTGCATTTAATATTGGCTCATTTCCTTTGGGTTCCCGCTGTTGACTAAAACTAGATAGATTAATGTGAGAAACTCTAATCATAATGGAAAATCACATAGTCTTAAACATTTTATTAGGAGGTGGAAATAAAGACACCTTATTTTTAATCTGCGATTCCTCAGATTTATCCTAATCTATTCATAGTTATCATCTACATAAATCCTTCATAATGGTTCCTAAAGAGTTTTTGAATTTCCAAATCATACCCCTTGGGAGTATCAAACTTGGTATGTAGGAAGGCCCATTATCATGAACTTGGTGTCAATTGGGTCTATCTCAATGCTCAATTTTTAGAGTTAATACCCATAATTATCTTGGTGAAAGAGGCAAATCAACCTATAATATCAAGTAAGTTATGTAATTCATTGTAAACCCCTCACTCTATCCTTTAAGAAATTCTATGAAATTTTCTAATACTTTGAATCATCTTTAAAGTTATTGTTTGACAAATCACTAGACATATACTTTAAAAAATCAATAGGGATATCACTAAATATTTCTATTCCCGATTTCTAATGGTTAACTAAACCTTTATTATAATACCAAATATAGCGGTCTGTATTTATTTCGAATGGACTATACTTGATACATATCGGGGAACTCTATGGGCTGCTATACCTCTTAGGAAAACAAAACACCATCCAAAGTGGTGAACGTTTCCTCACGAACCCCTTGTGAGGACATACATGCTTCTTCCAATACTTACATGTGTGAGTTCCCAAGGATCATATAACTTCCTTTAACTTTGATTCCAACTATAGTTACCTAGGCTTCTCATACATGGATATTAAAACATTTAATATGGATATTAATTAAATTACAAAAACACACACTTGTGGACCATAATAGTTTAGTGCCCTTGGAAACTTGGAACATAATATTCTTAATTCATGGAAGATATTCATGGTCTACTATAAATATATTTCCCTTTATTAGTCCTCATTAAAAACCATTCTCCATAATTAGGGGAGATAAAACATAAGAAAGGGTGAGTTTAGATGCCTAGTAAGGGTAAAAAAGAGAGATATAAAACCATAACATGATCTTAAGATTATGAGAAAATGATCATAACATTTGAAAACCGAAAACCGTATATCAAAGTTCACAATATTGAGTCATAGAATAACGATTGGGATTTAATAATTTATGAATCCTAATATAATCAAAGAACATGATCCATGAGAGTATAAAATTTCCATAAGACATCTATTTGTGGTATACACATAATCATATAAGATCATTTCTATATTATTCAAGGATCATTTACTAGGATATCATATTGGAATGTGTTTACTCCCCAAACCAACATTGTAGTCAAGGTTCACTCCTAGGTCCATCATAGTAGACACAGTCCCTTACTGAACTGAGTTCACTCCTCATTCCATCCTTTTATTACTGAACTGCTTTCACACCTCATTCCAACCCTATCATACTGAATCATATTCACTCCCTATTCTTGTCCTGTATAATTTATAAAATATTATTATTTAACCAATTCATTAGAGAGAGATATAGGTCCCTACCATTATATAATGAAAACCATATTTATGTGTTCTATAAGATCATAAAAATTCATCATATTGATACCCATAAAACGAAATGTGTATTGATAAAATTTCAACATATCATAACCTTTAGAAAAGATATAGGTTTCATAGTCATTTCATCATAGAGTAGCTTGTGAAAAGAATCATGTTGTATAAGAATTTATTCATGGTATAACTCATGAAAGAGAATTGGATTTCATAAACACCATTCCATCAAAACAATAAACCATTTAGAGAAATATTAATAATGGTATCCTTAGATCATATCATCGTTAAAGCATAGGTAACACCAACATATGAAATCTTATATGGAAAATGATTTTAGATCAATCATTTAAAACATTTCTTGAGGAAAATGAATTTTCATTGAAAATTGTTTTTAAAGAAAATTTTATTTAAGAGCCTTTTCTTTTAAAATCAAATTGAACTATTATAAAGAATCTTTAAAAATAATTTAAAACATTTCTTAATGAAAATATCCTTTCCTCTCTGAAAAATTATTTTTAATACATAAAAAATTTTGAAATCCTTTTCCTTTTGAAAAAAATAATTTAAAATCTAAAATTTACGAAATAATAAGGAAAAAAATTTCTTTGATATTTTTTCTAAACCTTTTATGGTTGTAAGAACCCGGTTCTTATTTTGAGGTTTGGTTATTTAATTTTCAGTTTATACATAAAAAATGGGGGAAACGAGGTCAAGGGATGGCTGTAGGCCTATTACACAATGTGACTAGGAATTACACACCATGTACTTATAGGTACACACGGTGTCTGTTCAGTTACAACCCATATAATCCTAGTACATGGCCATGTAATGGTCTGGCCAGAAACTATATGAACATAGCGTGTACTTGAGACTACATGCCATCTACTTTTTTTATTCTTATAATCAGACAGTAGAATCATTTTTGTAAAAATGGATAGCGGATCTCCCGAGTTGATGAAAAATCAGTGCTAGACCTTCAATCCCTTACTGATTGATCATCTGAACCCCGATTCCTTAACCGTCGGTTGTGTTTGAACCCAATCGGTAAGCTCTCGATTCATCTTGATCTGTTATTTGTGATTTTTTCTCTCAATGATGTTATCTAAGGTTTATATTTTATCGTCATATTGTAGATCTGATATGTACTTTGTTGAAAAAAAGCTCGACACTAGAAGTGGAGAGTCGTACGAGTATGAGGTAGGTGGTCTTGTGCCTTTCTTTCAATGTCAAGTTGTTAATATGTTCCATAGTGTTGTTCGACCATGTTTAAGGTGTATCATTGAATTGAATTTGACCATTGTTGTTACCTAATGATATTAGGTCATAAATTAAATTAAATTAATCATGTTTGAGATTGTTGGTTTGATTAAGGGCCACCTTGTGGTTGTGTTTCCATCAGATGATCATTGTTTGGCCATTGGGGCTGGGATGACTATAGGAATGACTTTGTTTCACTTTTTTGGGGTTTGTTTAAAATGTAATTGGTTAATTTAATATTGTCCACATGAGATGACAGTTGCCTAAGACTTGAGATAGTTTAGTTCACATGTTTTCTTTTTTTACATAAACTACCCATGTGAGTATATTTGGTTAGGCCTTGTAATTGTTAGATTACATATTAGGCTTGTGATATGAACTTCCCATGTGATTGTAATTTTTTAAGCCTTGTCATAGTTTAAATTCACTTGTTTCTTGTTTAACATGATGCCCACATGAGTTTTTATTATGTTAACCATGTAATAGTGTAATTTAAATGTGTTGTCTTTTAAGCTGAAATGATGATACTTAGGGCCCAAACGTATTGATTGTTATGCCTACGGGCGAGGATTTGTTTTCCCTGCGGGTGAGGATTTATTATGCCTGCATGTGTGGATTTGTTATTCCTATGGGTGAGGATTTGTTATGAATATGGTTGAGGATTTTTCAGGCTACAGGTGGGGTTTTTCTATGCCTATAGATGAGATGTTAAATTGAAAATTGAATGGAATGACTTATGATGTATCTTCCAAGAAAAAACACAATATTGGATTCAACCTTCACTTTATTTGTTTAGATAGACTTCTGAGGTATCTGTTGAGAATTCTTTATATGGGGTATTGATAGGATTTGGATAGATCTTGAGACTTATAAATTTCAATGTAATTGAATGGTTTAACTGAACATAATGAATTAAAATGGAAAATATGACTTATAGGATTATATACTTTTGAGTACTTCCTATTTTACTGTTCTTCATTTGTGTACACTACCTGTTTCATATACTCACTGACAGATTTGAAAAGATCATGGGTGGTATCCTATTGAGATTTATTTCTCACACCCTGTTTGACTCATGATTTTGGGCCCAAATAGATTAGATTGTTGAAGGTGTCGATAAGGGAAAACACCCTTCTATAGGCACTTGAGATGCTATTTAGGATGCGAAGAGCATGGGATTGAGCCGAGGCTTGCGATGATTCTTAATATCCTTTGTTTATATTTTATTTTTGATCATATATTATGGATTAATGCAGTGTACCTATTTTTTCTTTTTTTCTTAGAACATAACATGCTTCATCATCTTTTGTTTGGAATGATTCTTGGTTATTTATCTTATTAGTCTTCCGCTGTTTATTTCAGATGTATGTTGTTTATTGCTTCTGCTATTGTAATATTATTTATTCTTCTATGTTAAACTCTACCAATGAGGGAATAGTTTCCCAAATATCACACCCTAGGCCTTTGCTGCTAGTCAGCAGTCTCTGATGTTTTGGGAAATGCACTAGAGGCCATATGGCCAACCAGGTACGGGGCACTAGTTGAGTGACATCCGGATTCAGGACGTTACAAAGTGGTATCAGAGGGGTATTTCTTTTCTGGTCTGATTTTTTTGGTGATTATAGACAGAGACAGAAATGGAAGGGATTTGTTTCTAAGCTATGCATGGGAGTAGCTACCCCGCGTATTGGGGAATGGAAAATCTCCTCGAATGACATTGTAAATTTTGGATTTTGATCTATTATAGTTGATTCAATTTCACAGTTGGGTGACACACTTGTTTTGTGATGTTATTATTGCCATCATTGTGATTCTATTTTATTTAAACTCAATGATATGAGGGTATTCTATCTCATTCATCATAAAGGAATTTCTTATAAATCACTTGTAATGCCTTCTTGCCTTGCCATTTTGAGAGCATTACTGATTGCATGTTGTTGTGATAGATACCATGATAGATATGCCTACTATTGTGATAAGTGTATTGGTATGTGTTATGGTTGAATTTTATGTATTCAAAACTTTGGTCCCTAAGGAGTATGGTACCTCTTGGATCAGAATTTGTTGGATCATGTTTTGGACATGGGATATAGATTGTTTTGTTATGTGCTATATGTGGATGCCTATAACAACCATACTCTTTATTACAAACTTAAATTTATTTATTACATAAAATATTCACTTGATACAACATAGAATATTGTGAGTTCTAGTGTCAATGGCGTTTAGGAAAATTACATAACAACATAAAACATGAAATGCACATATTTATTGAAAACTTCTTTTACATGACTACACACATTCCTCCGTACTTAGCATAGAATTAGATAACCTGAGGACATGCATAAGAAAAGGGCGAGCTATAAAGCCCATTAAGGGAGTAAACAAGGAATAATATGAAGAATACAATACATGTTATGAAATTATAATATCAATGGATCATAAGAGAAACATGAACATAAAGGCATGATATAGCATGATTATCATAACTTGGAAATGTGGAAACAACATTTAACATGATATTAGCATGAGAAAAGGCTCATTGCAAATGGATGATGAGTAAACCCACATTTCACTTGAATTAGCATGACTAAACCCTCATTTCATTTGAAGTATCTTTATACTAATCTTTACTTAATGCATTGGAACACTATCAGGGAGCACCCTTCTTAAATATTTCATTTCATGCATAAGTGTGCCAAATGGGTCATATAACATGGATTCATTAAACATTATCATTTATTCCATGATAAAGGAATTTGAATTCATAAATTAAAATATATAATCAATAAGTAAATGTTCATAAAGGTGAATACACTTGATAGAGAAATGGGCATGGTATTCACTACACAATGACTTTGGCTTGGAAAATCACGGTGCAATTTCGGCAGTATAACGACGTGACATAAAAATTCATAAAAATGATTGATGAGAGAGAAAAGGGTTATCTCATCATATGTACATGTAATGTAAAATAAGGGGGTAATATATATACATGTCCCAACATATGTAATAAAATTTAAATTCATAGTATAAAATAATTGCTTGAATGTAAATGAGAAGAGAGAAATTTCTTACGGAATTTCGACCTGGTAATGGGTGTACATGGGAGGAATTAATGAGAGAGAAAGATATATCTCATCATTCAAACATAAGGAGGAAAGTATGGGGGACGTTCTAAATCATACCCCAATATTTTTAATTAAAAATAAAATGGTATAACAACATAATGAAATTTGGACAAACATGAGAAAGGAAGAAATCCATTACTTGGAAGTGTGATCCCAAAGGCTTGGGAGAGGCTTGAGAGAGACTTATTGGGTTATTGGGGAACTTTGGGAGGATTATATAGAGTGCAGGGAAGAGGTTGGTTGAGATCCAAAGGCTCTGAGTGACGAGGATGTGGGAGCTTGGGGGGGTTTATATAGGAAAATGAAGGAAATTATTTATTATTTAGTTTTTGGACCCTACACATTAAACTAATCAAAAAAAAAACCATCCCTTGGTTTTTCCCAATGGGTTTTTACAAAGGGGATTAGAAAAAAATATCTTATAATTCCATTGACCTAACTTTTTAAAATATTAGTCTTGCTTATGTGGAGGAGAGTCACACTCTCAAGGAAATCATTGTAAAAATTTAAGATGTTTCATAAGTCTTGGAGGGTCCACTAAAGATTTTTAAAATAAATAAAAAAAACCTAAAATCACATTATTTTAATTTTAAAATATACATTGGATGAAAATCCTATTTATTTGTTTTCATTACATCACTATTGGGTCATTATTATGTCATAAAACACATTATATAATTAAACGGTATTAAATTTTTACCCAAAAATTTGACTGTCTCAGAAAATTATGTAAAATTCACCATTGGATAATTTCAATGTCCTAATTCCAAAAATAATATTCATTTTATCTAAATATTTTTCTAAATATATGAAATTTTACTTTTAAAGTAAAACCCGATATTTTTCAAAAATTCATGGGTTTTGACAAAAACGGCTTTCAAACATTAATAAAAAATCACCATTGTATCCATAAAAATCATAAGATAATTTATATCTAATAAAAATTAATTTAATAATAATATTTTATTAAAATATTATTTAATTCAAAAATCTATTAATTCATCAAAATAGATTTCTTAATCAAATATTAACTAAAAATACTATTTTTTCTTTAAAAGCTATTTACAAAGTAACAAAAATAAAATGAATGTATATTCTCTATAAAAAATATTTCACATAATCATAGTGATAGGGTGTTGTTACATAACCCCTTAAAACACCTGCATAAGACCTAAGGGTAAGGTGTGCGATGGTTGAAAACTTTTGGAGTTGCTCAGATAACGTTGCTCGAGTGGTAATATCTATTAACTTCTACTTCTCCCATAGGATATTTTATTCAAACTAAATGTATTGAAGCATGGATTGGGATTGGTCAAGAGTGAATCCTAGTGATGCCACCTCCTTTACGAGCTATGACAAATGAGCTTCGTATGGATCAATTCTATTGGATGAGGCTATCACTTCATTTTTCTGAGTAAATTGGATTTGTTAAAGCCCTATATTTATACTAATCATGTGATCACTGTTCAATGACTCTATTTGCAATGGTAAGATTTTTTAACATTATTTTGAAATATAAAAACATAAAACCAAGGCAGTTCATATTTTATATAACAATTTTTCATAATAATACATTTAATTAGATCAAGAGGAATCTTCATTAATAAATGTTTGGGTTGCTAGAATACCAATCATTGATTCGTGGGGAGTATGGGCCCCCACATATCAAAATTTCTCACACCGTTGCATTATTTTGAAAAGAATAGGGGTTTCAGGGAAGTTTATGAGTCTTAATGTCGAGAAACCCAGACAACACAGCGTGTGATCCTATGAACACACACCATGTGTTCTTCTGTTCAGGAAGATGAGAACCTTTTTATGTAAATTCTGTGTACTCTATGTACACACCGTGTGGTAGATGACCATGTCACCAACTGTATGAGAGGAAACACATGTTTTGGAGTTTTGATCAGTTTATGATGTGTTCCTTATGTACACCCCATGTAGTTTTACTTAGGGAGACCTATGTAGATCTGGCCATGTAGAAGTACATGGCCAAGGGGGAAGGATTGAGTACATTTCATGTGTCTGCCTGACACGCCGTGTACCTAGGATGTTTACACAAGCAAATCAGGCAGAGTTACACACCCATGTGAGAGTTTAAGGGTACACGCCAAGTGTCATCCTAACATGTTGTGTACCTGGGATGTTTACATGACCAGGACAGTGGAAGTAGATGCCCAGGTAGGAACATGAGGGTACACGACGTGTATCATTTCTACACGCCGTGTAGTTATATTTTGTGAAATTTTTGAGTATATTCTTCTCCTATTTAGTTCTTGTGCTATTGAACTGTGTACCTTGATGAATAAGCTTAAAATAAGGCATGTGCTTAACCTTGAAGAGCCATGCCTTCATGACGCCCTCTAGTTGTATGGTAGGAGAGTGTAAATGATCATACACCTTAGGTGGTAGGCCGTGGTCTACTAGTGGATACTCCAATCATGACAGTTGTGACACCAGCTATTATACAAGATGCAGGTGCTGATGCATAGTTCTGTGTTGGATTCATGAGGTTTATACAGGCCTTCCAAGGAGTACCGAATCCTGCCATGTGTCTAGTAGGACAGACATGAGTATTCTATTAGTAGCATCTGCCAACATTTTCAGGGGATGGTGGACCGTAGGCTGCCAAGTCATGGTTGGAGTCTATGCTTATGATATTTGAGCATCTGGAGACACCTCCTGAGAGGAGGTTCAAGCTCGCGAATTATATTCTGCATGATTCATCCAAGAGGTGGTGGGATGTTATCACTCAGACAGAGCATCATCGGAACATGGAATGAGGAGACTTTCAGACTTTCTTCTATAACTACTATTTTCCTGAGACGCTAAGGGCCGACAAAGACCAGGAGTTCATGCATCTGAAGTATTTTTCTATGTTCATGATGGACAACTCTACCTGTTTCACTGAGCATCATACATTCACACATATTATAATGGGTGACGATACATCGAGGGCTAGGAGATTTGAGGATGGTCTCAGGTACAACATTCGACCATAGGTAAATGTTTTAGGTCCCCTTCTATATATTCCCTCATGAATCAGGAAATGATTATCGAGCATAATCTGCGGGAAGCTGAGGTGCAAACCATGGTGGTTCAGTACCGAGATCTGGTACTATCTCGACCAAGAACAAGAAGCGTCGTATAGAGTTTTCTCAGAATGATATGAGTCGTCAGAATATTTATTTCGATAGCTAGGCGAGGTGCTACCAGTGGGGAAGATCTATAAATATGAGACCACAGTGTCTGATGGACCCAGTTGAGTGGTGAGATTGAGGGAATATGAGCCATCTATAGTATTTCTGCCAAGCGTTTCCACTAGTTACTAGTGAGAGAGGTTCTGCACATACACCATGTTTAGTAGAAAGATAAGGAGCTTCTCAATAGTTCGAGAATTGGTAGACGTTAGGTCATTCCAGCAGAAGTGGTCGTCGTGGCTGTGGTACCGAGAACCCAGGATCTCAACGACAGCAGGGCGGGTCTGCTCAGGGTATCCAGGCAGTGTCTCAGGGTCATGGTACAAGTCAGACTTATGAAGTGCAACATACCCAAAAGAAGCGTGATGCCTAAACTTCTACTGTCAGAGGTACTATAATAGTAACCTCCTTTTTATGTTCTACACTCTTTGATATAGGGGATTCACATAGTTTTATATATGTTCCCATTTTAGAGAGCCTTGGGATCTATGTTTTCTCTTCTGATGATGATATTACACTAGACACTCCGTTTGGGATAAAGGTGGTAGGTGTGCATCAATGTAAGGGGTGAACCTTTGAGGATGGTTGGTGTCACTTATTTTGGGATCTCTATGTCTTATAGATGACAAGATTTGATGTCATACTCAGAATGTACTAGTTAGTCTCCTTTAAATCATTTGTTGATTTCTATCACTGTAGGGTGAGTTTTACTTCACTAGATGGCAGATCGTTTCTATACAAGGGAGAGTGGGATGTCCAGGAAAGATGATATGAACTCAAGAAACATGGGTTGAGTGGGATGAAATCACAGAATAAAATTTTATTTCTATATGACCAGGGAAAACATCATATAGATTTCCCTCCAGTGGTTTATCATTTTAGAGACATCTTCGTAGATGGATTTTTAGGATTACCTCTAGTCACAGAGGTGGGGTTCTCTGTCATGCTAGTACCAGGAGCTGCATAGATTTCCATTCCTCCTTATAATATGAATACGAAAGAGTTTCAAGAGATCAAGGGGTAGCTAGAGGATTTAGAGGCTAAGGTTTTCATCTGACCCAGTACTTCTCTTTGGGGTTTTCTAGTCCTTTTTTCGAAAAAGGCAGATGGTACCCTTAGGCTATGCATGGATTATTGGAAATTGAATCAGTTTACGGTTAAGAACTAGTATCCTCTATGGTGAATTGATAATATCTTCAATCATCTCCATGGTTCTTGGGTATTATCTAAGATCTATATGATATCTGGTTATCCTCAAGTGTGTTTTAGATCATCAGACATACCTCTCACATCCTTTCAGAGCAGGTATAGTCTGTATGAGTTTTTGGTCATGCCGTTCGATCTCATGAACATGCCTGTAGTCTATATGGAAATGATGAACAAAGTTTTCCATCCTCATCTTGACTCGTTCATTGTGGTTTTCATGGATGATATCTTGGTATATTTTAATAATTAACATGACCTTTCCACCCATCTTGAGATCATTTTGAGTAAACTGAGAGAGCATCAGTTATATTCTAAGCTCACAAATTTCCACTTCTTGATGGGTGAAATTCATTTCCTGGGTCATTTCATTTCGGAGACAAGAGTATCAGTGGACCCAGAGAAGGTGAGACCAGTAATTACTTGGGAGAATCCTAAGAACATCTTTTAGGTGCAGAGTTTTCTAGGGCTAGCTGGTTACTAAGGGTGTTTCATACATGACTTATCAAGCCTATCAGCACCGATAACAGGCTTGGAAAAGAAGGGTGTGAAGTACGCACAGCCAGATTCTTACAAGACGGATTTTCAGAAGCTGAAGGGGAGATTAAAGTCAACATTAAACTAGTTTTTTTAGAGTCAGGCAGGAGTTTCACTGTGTACTGTGATGCATCAGGTATCAGGCTTGGAGTAGTACTTATACAGGGGGATCGAGTCATTGCGTATGGGTCTCGGAAGTTGAGGCCACATGAGAGAAACTATCTGACTCACGATCTCAAGTTATCCTGGGTTGTTCATTCCTTACACTATTATAGATATTACTTATTGGGAGAGAGTTTTTTGGTGTACAAAGATAAAAAAATTCTCAAGTACTTAATTACTCAGTGTGATTTGAATTTGAGGTAGCAGATGTGGGTGGAATACATTCAGTATTTTGACTTTTAGCTTACCTACCTGCCTAGGAAAGGAAATGATTTGGCCGATGCACTGAGAAGGAGGACTCATATACATGTAGTGAAATAGGTCAGTAGCGAGTGACTACTGATGGTGTTGTTCTCTAAGATACATCTGGAGGTGCATGATAGGAAGAGGTAGACTTTTCTTACATCCTTAGATGTTACTTCTACACTAATGGACAGAATGAAGATAAGGAATCTATAGAATTATGAATGCCCAGTTCTACGAGAGTGTATCTCAGGAGATGACCCTCCTCCTGGTTGGACCATAGGCAATGATGAGGTTCTGCAGTTACAAGGTCGTATATGGGTTTTGGCAGACATGTTCAAGAAGATGATGTAGGATATTCATGTTTCAGTTTTGACAGTGTATCCTGGTGTCACCAAGCTGTATCAGAATTTACATCATCAGTACTGGTGTCTTGGTAGGAAGAGATATGTAGATGGTTTTGTTATGAGATGTTCCACCTGTTAGTAGGTAAAGGCGGAACACCAAATAAAAGAAATACTTTTTCCGTAGCTACCCATTCCTGATTGGAAATGGAATAATGTCACGATGGAATTAGTGATAGGTTTACTCGGGTCACCCCAAGGTAATGATGTAGAATGGGTTGTGGTTGATAGTCTTACAAAGGTTTCACATTTTATTTCGATCAAGGAAACCTTCAATGTTGATGAGATTGGGAGGTTTCAGATCCAGAATATTGTAGGACTACACGAGGTTCCTCATTATATCGTTTCAAATAGGGATGCCCATTTTACTTCTATTTTTTGGTAAGGGATATAGAGAGATTTGGGTACACAGGTTCTTTTGAGCACAAATTACCACCACAAGATAGATGGCCAATCAGAAGGCACGATTCAGGTACTGTAGGACATGCTTCAGGTATGAAACTTGGATTTCAGGGTTTCCTGGGAGACACACATACCCCTTTTTGAGTTTACCTACAAAAATATCTTCCATGATACTTTTTAGATGGAACCATATGAGGATTTATACCAAAGACCATGCTGATCATCCCTGTGTTGAATAGAGGTGGGTGATGTAGCTTTACTAGGACAACGTCTTGTGCAAGATACTTCTGAGTAGGTCTAGTTGATTTAGAATAGGATGTCTATTACGCAATATCATCAAAAATCTTATACTAGTCACCTTATATGAAACTTGGAGTTTGTGTCTGGGGAACAAGTTTTCATGTGTGTCTCACCAAAGTTGATGCACAAGTAGATCAGGTGATAGAGTAAGATTTTTCCTAGTTACAACATTCCGATTGAGATTCTAGAGAGGGTTGGGCTGGTTGCCTACTGAATGAAGTTACCTCAAATTAGAGGGATATGAATGAAATCTTCAACATTTGTCAGTTTTGACGTTACATTTCATACCCATATCACACCTTTCAGCCTAAGGAAGTGGAGTTGTAGGAATATGTGTCCTTTGAGGAGGATCCCATTCGTATTGTGGATCGTAGCATTATGTTTCTCCACAGCCAGTCTGTTAATTTGGTACGTGTGCTATGGGATCACAATGGAGTGAAGGAAGAGACTTTGGAGAGGGAGGTTGACCTACGATCACAGTGGCTGAAGTTGTTCTCAGATATTTCTTAATCACCCTTGGAATGGAAATTTAGGGACAAATTTATTTAAGGGGAAAATTTGTAAGAACCCGGTTCTTCCTTTGAGGTATGGATCTTTCCTTTTTAGTTTATACTTAAGAAAATGGGGTAAAAGAGATCAAGGGATGGCTGCAGGCCTATTACATGATGTAAATAGGAACTACACACTGTGTACTTATAGGTATACCCCATGCATATTTGGAAACACGACTTGTAATCCCATTACATAGCAATGTAATGCTTTGGTTAGAAATTGTACGAACACACCGCCTACTTGAGACTACACACCGTGTAATTTTTTTTATTGTTTAAATTGGACAGTAGAATTGTTTTGTGAGGGGCTCTCTCAGGTCGATGAAAAAGAAGTTCCAGACCTTCAATCCCTTCCCGATTGATCATCTGAACCCTAATTCCTTAGTTGTCGATTGCGTTTAAACCGGATCGGTAATCTCTTGGTTGCTCTTAAGAAATACTTCATGATTTTTTCTCTCAATGAAGTTATTTAATTTTGAGATTTTATCATCATTTTGTATATCTAATATGTTATATGTCAAATCAAATCCTGACACTATACTAGCAGAGTTGTACGATTACGAGGTAGGTGGTCTTCTTCCTTTCACTCAATGTAGAGTTGTTTATATGTTCCGTAGTGCTATTCGTCCATGTTTAGGGTGTATCCTTGAATTAAATTTGTCCCTTGTTGTATCCTAATGATGATTAGGGTATAAATTAAATTAAACTAAGAATTTTTGAGCTTATTGGTTTGATTAAGGTCCACTCCAAGGGTACGTTTCCCTCAGATGACCATTGTTTGGCCATTCATCCTAGGATTCCTATGGGCAAGCCTTCGTTTCCCTTTTTGGGTTGTTTAAAATGTAATAGGATAATTGAATGTTGCCCATGTGAGATAAAAATTTCTTAATCCTTGTGATAGTTCAATCCACATGTTTTATTATTATACATAGACTTCCCATGTGAATAAATTTGGTTAAGAATTATAATTGTTAGATTACATATTTGGCCTGTGATATGAACTACCCATGTGAGTATTATTGTTTAATCCTTGTGATAGTTTAAATTAACTTGTTTCTTTCTTATTATGATTTACACTTGAGTTGTTATTATATTAACCACATAATAGTGTAATTTACATGTGTTTTCTTTTATGATGAATTGCTGATATACCGGGCCCGACCCTATTGATTGTTGTTACTGTGAGCGAGGATTTGTTTTTCATGTAGGTGGGGATTTGTTATGCCTACGGGTGAGGATTTTTCATACCTGTGGGTGAGGATTGGTTATTCCTATGATCATGGATTTTTGTGCCTATGGGCGAGGGTTTTCTATGCCCGTGGGTGAGACATTGAATTGAAAATTGATTAGAATGACTTCGATGTGTCTTCAAGACAAAGAAAAATCTTGGATTCACACTTCACTTTATTTGTTTAGATATCCTTCTGAGGTATCAGTTGATCATTCTTCATACAGAGGATTGACAGGCTTAGGACGGATATTGAGACTTATATAATTCAATGTAATTGAATGGTTGAACTGAGCATAATGAGTGAAAATGGAAAACAAGAGTTGTAGGATTATTTAGTTTTGAGTACTTCCTAGTTAACTATTCCCCCTCTCTGTACACTACTTGTTTCATATACTCACTGATCGATAGGCTCAGATCTTGGGTGGTCACCTAATGAGTTTTATTTCCCACACCCTATTTGGGTCATGCTTTTGGTCCCAAATAGATTATATTTTTGCAAATTTCGAGAAGTGAAAGCACCCTTCTACTGGTACTTGAGATGATGTTTAGGAGGAAGAGAGCATGAAATCGACCCGAGGATTGAAATGATTCTAATTTTCATTTGTTTCTTTTTTATTTTGGAACATATATTGTGGATTCCTATAGTGTAACTGTTTTGGTCATTTTCATAGAACAAAAAATGCTACATCATCATTTGTATGGAATGATGTTTGGTTATTTATCTTATCAGTATTATACTATTTATTTCATATGTATGTTGTCTATTACTTCCAATATTTTATTTTTATTTATTCCTTTGTGTTACACTCTCCCAATGAGGGCATAGTTTCCCCCACTATTACACCCTAGTCCCTCACTGCTATTAGGCATGTGACGTTTGGGGAAATGCTCATGAGTCCATATGGCCAACTGGGTACGAGGCACCAGTTGAGTGGAATCTGGATCTCGGACATTACAAAGATAATATTTAAATCATTGAGAGGTCATGACATTGGTAAATAGTTTTCATGTCATTTGTGTTAAAAAAAGATTCTTTTCAATTTTTTGGTAAAACTCAAATGAGCATTGTTTTTTAAATGACATTAAGATTTTTTAAGTTTTTTTTGTAAACAGTAAAACCTAGGTATATATGTATTTTAAAAATAATATAGTGATAAGTAAAATTTTATTTAAACAATTATGAAAACATTTTTAGAAAACCTGGTTTTGGAAGAAAACATATTTATGGCCAAAGAGAGAAATAAGTTCAGATTTTATTAAAAAGAATTTCTTATAAATTTTAACTACCAAAGAGTGGAAATTTTAAAAATTAAATGAAAATATAATAAATAACCATATGATAACAAAATTAATTATAATTATGGAGATATATATCATAATATTTTATCATTGGAAGCATTATAAAAAATTACCATGATAAACAATGAGAATGTAATATAAAATCATTAACACTTTGGTAACCTTCAGTCGTAGGACACATGTAGTAATAAAATAAAATTAAACTTAAATTATCATGAGTATAAAATAATTCATGATATTACATGTCAAAGTGACTGTATATACACCTCGTGAAAGAATATAGTCGCATAACATAACATATGTCACAATTAAGGCAACTTATGACAAAAAAATCCATACTGTTTGAGTAACCATTGAGTCATAATACCCATGAAATAATAACATTAATATAATGAATAATTATCACTAAATGAGTTATATTAAATATATATCATGTTATAATTCAATATATTCACCACACAAAAGAAAAGATTGGTGAATATGGGATAAGTCTCTCGGAAATAAAAGTGAGATTAGAAATCCATTTACCTTAGGTATTGACTTTGGTTGTACATGTAAAAAAATAATATATAAAAAATAAAAGTATAGTATACATATATCACAGAACCATATTCATATATATCATACCATATATTATTTTTATGACTTTTTAATATCTTTTTATTAAGAATTCGAAGTTAAAGTTACGTTTCGTTTAATAGTTTCACTATTTTTCGTATATGAGTTGATTTGATATAATTTTGATCCTATTACATAGATCATATTTCTATGATTTATATTTTTTCCATGATATAAATATCATATATATTCATTATATATGTATTTGCAGTAATCCATAATATTTAGAGATAGAAAATGATATACACTGTTCTTGGAGATGGTAGGTCGTACATACGCCTGAGCGTTGCTTCTATTTTCTTAATAGATTTGGATAAATAAATAAATATTATATATTATCAATATAAAATAATTTATATGTCAAATATAAAAAATATTTTCTGGAAAAAAATCCTAAATACATTCCATGTAAAGCATTAATGAATCACATCACTTTGCGAGGCGGTAGTCTGCTATACACATGAGTGACATCGTCATATTTTCAAAAAATTGAAATCATGAATTTATATGTGATATAAATGTTTTATAGGAATAATAAAATCATAAATATTTTTTATATCATATATAAACTATAAATACATAATTAAAACTATCCTCTAGAGGTGGTAATGGAAAAACTAATTATATCTGTTCGCGAGGTGGTAGTTCACTGAACACACAAACGATGATTTCATAACCCATTTGGTTGAAGTGTGTGTAGTTGTATTTCATACTATTAACATAAAAAATATAAGTATAATTAAGATACTAAGGTTATTATATAATCATTTTATAATAGTAATTGAAGGGGTGTAGGAAGAAATAATATAAAGATGCTCATTGAAGGACATTACAACTTCTTCGGGTATCCATCCTTAGGTTTGCACTAAAACCATATAAGGATGGATTTATGCCCAAAATAAGTATTCTAAGGTTATTGGAGGTAATTTTGGAAGTTATTTGGGATGTTATTGTCCAAACCAACAAGGTTTCAAGGTGTTAATAAGTGAGGATAGTGAGTTCCCTTTTATAGTTGAAGAGGAGTGCCATTTTTGTAAATACTTAAAAGTATTCACTATTGGGTGGTAAATATTACCTAGAGTGAATCCAAGATTATTAATTAATGTTTCTTAGAAAATATATGTTTGATAAAAACCTCCCCAAAATAGTGAAACCCATGTTTTAAAAATTTCATTCCTTAACTTACAAGTTTCCCATTTTTTATTATTTTGGTTTTTTCACTATGGTAACTAGTTTTATAACCTTATTAATTTTTCCTTTAAGACTAAATTAGAGTGATAATTATTATATAATTCGAACCCACTAATTATAAACATTAAATATAATTTATAAAATATAAAACCAGTGTGATTTGGAAATTAATTTTAACACAAGTGCAATTAACGTCCAAAAAACACCTCTTTAACTCTAATTATGCTAACAAATATTTTATTATTCAATGCTCAATATTTTGACTATTATAGAACAATTGATATATTTATCTAACATATTTGATAATTAAAAAAATTTAAAAATAATTTGGTAGAATTTAGTATTTTTTACAAATTTTAAATCATTTAATAGGATATCATTTATTATAAAATAATAATTATGTAAATTTTTATATTATTCATTTAATTTGAATTTAAAAATATCAAAACAATGATGGAATTAAAATATATTATGAGAAACTATATTTAACCTGATATGTTCATCTAAAAAATTAATGTAAGACAATAATTCATTTAATTTACTTCACTTTTAATATTTTTTATATCATTTTTTAATTATTAACTCAATAATTACCATGTCGGTGTTTCTTAAGAATTTAAAGTAACTAATTTATCTATAAAAATTAAATATAAAATATTATGATAAAAAAACTAATTTTTATTTCAAAATAACATCTATAAATGAACTTATGTTGTCTTTGTCCCTATCCCAAAGCATTATAGATATTAAAAGTAAGGAAAGTATCATTTTTTTCGTTTTCTTTACTTACCTTATTATATGAGTAATATTAAAAATAAAAGTTGCAAGAAATTTACATATTTATGATAATTTGATGTCTTTGACCTAAATGAATCCATTAAATAAAATTAATACAATATTTTAGATTAATTTCACTCTTGTCATTCTAGTTTAACGCCATGTTAAACCTATTTTTACCTTAACCACGACAATTAATATTTATTGCTTTAACTATTCATTTTGGTAGAAAATATTAAGTTGAATTTAATAGAAAATATAAATTATTCTTTTTAAATTTATTTAATCCATTTTTGCATAATTCATTCACAGAAGCATAAAATTTTAATTGAAAATTAATCTTGCAGATGCGATGAGAAAGCATGTTTTTAAAGAGAAAAGGTTTGAAGCTTTGAAATGTTTTTATATAAAAATTTAATACGATAATTATTCCAATGAACTAAAATGAATTAATTTATATAAAATTTGTCTAATTGTTCTATAAAACCATTTTTAAATATTATTTAACAATATAAATCATTTAAACAAAAAGGAAGTTTTCAATTAAAATTCAGTATTTTCCACTATTCATCAAAAAATGAAACTCATTAGAAAATACAAAAATTTTCCCCTAAGATAAGTTTTTAATTGAGTTTTAAAAAATACATTTTATTTTATTTAATTTATCTTCTAAAAGTGTCAAAAATTAATTTTATTATTTTTCATAAAAATAAATAGAAATCATTTTTTAAAAAAAATTAGAATTTTCTAAACATATTGTCTTTACAAAAAATAAAGTCTTTCTTATCAATATGTATCCTTTATGTAAAAAACTTAAAATTAAAATTAAAAAATTATCTATTAAAATTCATATTTCTTAGTCTAACGACTAGGTTATAACGGTCACATTTGAATAATATTAATAATATATCGTGTTCTTGTTAAAACTCAATGTTGTGTGTCACACAAGCTAACCCAATGTTGGATGTAGTGCATGTTATCCCAGGGTTTCATGTAATAAAATATTTAATTGGTGTTTCATATAATTCAAGATAAAATAAATATTATTTTTAATTAAAAATATATTAAATATTAAATTTAATTGAAAAAATATTTCACAAAATATCGGGGTGTTACATGATTAATGAGACTGTTAATGGACATTTAGAAGAAAATTTTGTCGAATATAAGTTCACACATGATTTGGAAAGTATAGGGAATCTTGAGATTCATATTAATATATTCTTTACTTAGGTACATGAAGTAGTCCACCCAATCCCAAAATTTCAATTTGTAAAGATTTCTCATTTTGATGTTCAAATTTCATAGACCTCTCTTGTTTCAAACATGGAATTATCTTATAATTCCCATATTACTATGATTTTTGGGTCTGTTTTGATGATTATTCTTCTAAAAATTAATATTATAAAAGTGAGTAAAACTATTGTGTGAGTGTTGGTCATTTAGAAGCTAAAAATGATTTATACCAACCTATTGAGTGTGTAGGAAGTGAGAATATATACAATTTTATGAATGAGGGTAACAAGTCCACTCTATATAATTTAATATACATTGATGATGGTTTATATATCATTGAGTCTATATAATCATTAAGAAATATAAAAGAGGTTATCCCCACATCATATTAGGGAGATGAATCTTGTAATTTTTTTAATTGAGGGAAATCTTCTCAAACTAATGCTCCATTATCTATCCCTTCTTCCTTGCCCAACTTTAATGATTAATTTTTTTCATTACTAGGAGAATTTATTAAACTATATTTTGGAATCTTCCCTTAATTTTTAGTAGCTATTTGTTTTTGAAAATACTTATGAGGTTGATAGTGAGATGGTTCCAAAAACTATTGCACCTAATTTTGACTTGTTGATGGTCTCATGTGTGGGGAGAGTGTGGGTGAGTAAGTGAGTAGCGAGGTTTCCGATTTTGGGAATAATTATAATATTAATTGTCCTTTTATTGATTATGGGACTAAAAATTTGGTTCTTTAATCTTCTAGGAGAAGGGGGATTTGTCCTAGAAATTTGGAGATTTTGAGGAGAGTTCTTCAAGATGATGAATTAATTAAATTCATGAGTAAAATTGCAGAAATTTCCAAAAAAACACTTAGGACATAGTTAATAATACTTCATACCCATTTAATGATCTTGGATAGAACAAATTCTAGTAAAATTTCGAGTTTATAAATTAAAATATTATAATGAGTGGGTGGAAACCCATGATTTTCAAAGACTTTTTGTTTTTCAGATTTGTTGAATAAATTTATCCTACCCAGTTGTGTGTCACTCTACATTTTCTCTTCAAACTACCACTTCATTTTTGACCTCATTTGAATGCCATTGAGAAAATGTATTTATGTTTTTTTTCTTTTTGTTACTTACCTAGAAGATGTCGGGTGTGAATCAATGATAATGGAGTTTTCTTTTGAAAAAAATTGGATTACAATTCCCCAACTCTTCTATCTGGTTTTGTTTTTATTATAATTTAAGTTATGGAAACTAATGTACGTCATTTTAATTTTTTATGATCTAAATTTTGGTATCCTAGAGGAATTTCCTACGTGTGCTGAAAGATGAGGTTTCTTTGGATGAGATTCAAGTGTTAATCTTTATTCCATGGGAGTTAAAATTGAAATTATTTATTTCTTTTATTATAAATTACCTTCAACTGATGCTCACTACTTGGGGTGTAAAAATGATAAAAAATTTAAAATTTATGTTCCTTTTCATGCTGAATTAATAATGTAAAAAAACTGGTCACTTCTTCTATTTTGAAGCCTTTTATTTTTGAATTTGTGCTCTATAAGATCATTTTGTTGTGTAAAGGATTTCCTTTTTGAAATTAAATATGTATAATAAAACCACATTGAAAATTTCAATTAATTTTATGTATTTGTAAAGTATTAACCACTAGGTATTATTTTTATTTTGATTATAGTTTTTTGTGCAGAAAAATAATTTTCGAACCTTATTGCGACTCTAAACATGAATCTTTCACTCCTTCGTTGAAAAATTTATTGAACTAAAATTTTTTTAATAGTCCCCCACTTTTATATTGAACAATGGGTACATTGTGGGATTTTATGTGTGGGGGATTGGTCTTTAAATGTAATAAAATATAATTCCTTGAGAACACATAAAAACCTAAAACAATTATTCGAAATTGTTATATTTAAGCATCACTTATGAATTTTAAATGGGTGAAAGTTTTTTTTTCTCAAATCTAAATATTGTGGTGCCACTTTTATAAGATTAATTTTTATTACATATAGGATTTTATTATGTAAATAATTTTTATTACGCCCTTAAAAAATGGATTTCAATAAATATTTGGAGAATGTTATACAATAATAATTGAATTTGAATTTTTAATTAGAATTTAACTCATAAGATATGCTTACAATTGAATTATGAAATAGAAATTGTAATGAATGTTGAACTCCTTATTCTTTAATTTTTTTCATTCTCTATTTATTAACTATTAGATGAATTATTTATTCCAGAAAAAAATTATCATTCAATCCCATCCATCATTGTGTATATTTATTATGATATTTTCTTAAGTTATGCGTGTTTGTTCTCCTGTTGATAAAGAGAAGTTTTTACTTTCAGTTAGATAAAAATCGATGTCTATTAAATACACTTTAAAATTTTCAATTTAAATCATTTTTTTAATAGTGACCAGTTTTGCGATGAAGGAATATAATTTGGGAGGGAATTCATATTTTACCACTTGAGAGTATCTATTTGGGAATATATTTTTTAAAATCAATTCTTTGTGGCATTTAATAATTTATATTTCCTTTTGTTTTATCTATCATTGAATGTGACAAAAGGATTTCTTAAAGAAAATAAATTTTTAAAGTGTGGTGGGATTTTATGTGGTGTTTATGAATTACATTTTTTCAGATCCAATTTTTGGAATTTATTGTTTATTTAAAACTAAAATGCATATTTTATTCATTAATTATAGGTTTGTTATGAATTGGTTATTTAAATATTAAGTTTATTAATTTTTAGTTTAAATGAGTATTTTTACGTGTAAGTTATTATTTATTTTTATTTAAACTTTCATTTTTCATTTTGAAATTTTATTTTAATTAATATATTTTTCATTTATATTAATTATTGGAACATAGAAATTTAATCTTTTTATTTTTATGTTTCTATAATTTTTTGATTAATGATATTTAAAATTATTTTATTTTTTAAATTAGTGTTGGTGTAATTTAATTTAATTTTTATTTAATTTTTATTTTTTTTAATTTTAAAAAATTAATTTAACTATGTTTAATTTTTTTAAATTTATCATTTCATACTCTATTTTATCATTTTTGAAATTAATTTTTATTTTTTTTGTTATAGTGCGATAACATATCCAAATTGCAGCATTATTCACGTAACCCGTTTGTAGATGGATAAACCTACCTAAATTTGGTTGCCATATTTTCCCAGAATTATCTGGCCAATTCCCGTAGACCCTGACATAGAAAAATTCCTAAATCTACATTTGGGAATTCTATGAAATTTACATATCCATCATTTTGGGTACATGAATACCATGTACCCGATTTTCTTTCTGTAACTATTAGGAGATGCAAAAGACCAAATAAATAGTGGTAGAATAAAGATCATTGAAGGGAGAAGATGACCCCAAGTCGATATTGTTTAATGAAATATTGTTTAAATTTGATGTTTCATGCAAGTACGAATGATGATTCTTCACTGAGGTTGATGAAGATGATATCTGGTGCCCAGCCAATTTAGATAAAGAAGTATCACTAATATATTCTCATTAATTTATTTAGGAGTGCCAACCGAACATGAATTGTTTTATCAATGTAGTGAAAAAGACTAACCTCGATATCTATGGGAGTTGACGAAGCCTAGAAAATTATAACTAATAAGGTTAAAAAAGTCTGGTGATTAAGTTGACTCGATTTTTGGTGACTGTTTTCTACCAAAAATGAACCAAATCTATTTTTGGATGAAGAATCCAGGATGAACCCAAGATGGATGATGATTAAGTTCAATCTTGATGAATATTCAAAGCCTAATAGAGTTTAGAGTTATGATCTTACTCACCCATATTTGAAGATAAATTTAAATATAAGATCTTTGTTGATTATTTCGAGAGATATTTACAATAGAATCAAGCCTAGGATAGTTGATCCCAGTTCTATGTTCAGGTGTATACGAGGAAGATCAATGTTGGTTTGTGATGCATGGACAATTGGGAAGAGCAGATTGATTTTCATTTCAGAGGCCTATATTTCAATGGTATCCTTGTGATGATGTTTTTATTGGAGTTGTTTGTTTTACAGGAAAATCTTAAAGATGATGGGACATCTATGCTTTGAATGTTGCGGCTTGTGTCACATAGTTGAGTGTGAACCAAGTGTTTAAAAAATTGCATTTGAGAATGGGTGATCATTGATGAAAAATTCAAAGTTGGATGGTGGGAAATCTAAATGGACGTACCTTACTACTAGTTCAGGTTTGTGGAACTAGGAGGTTGAGTTTTAGATTTGTATGGCTAAATTACTTTAAAATTTGTTTTCTCGGTTAACTGACGAAAAATAAATGTGTAAGGCATGGATGGTTGACTTGTGGATTTTTGAAATCATGAATTTTATGATGGAAGTAGGAGGAATTATTGATTACTTGTGGATTTAAGTATAATGATTTTATTGTAATTACAAGGTAGTGGTAGAAGGTTTGTTTTTAAAAAAATTACACATGTCGTAGGTAGTGACACTGACTTGTGAGGTTAGAAATTTTTTTAGTGGATTCAGTTATTTCTAATAGGACATTAATTTGGGGGCTAAAATAAAATAATTATAGAGAGAGGAGGTAAAATAGAAGAGAATAAAAACAAAAATGAACTAATAGAATCTCAGAACGGATGAGAAATCAAATTTTATAGAGAAACTTTCTCTCTCTATATTCCTTATTTCCTCCCTTCATATCATGGGAGGAATTTCTTGAAATCAAATATTTTTGTTGCTCTAATTATGAGAAAATAATTATTTATAGGATAATTGAAATTTAATAAATTGAATTTTTTCACTTCATTATTTGTTTAATTCATTGAGGCTTGGGTTCATCTTTATTTTATTCTATGCAAACTTCTTCCTTCTCTTGTGATGAATTTATGGATGATGTTAGAGTTATATCTCTTTTTTGGTGGTTGAAAATCATTTCTTACTTGACTTTTAATCGACATATTAGAAAGAGTTTTTCAAAAAGTTCACTATGAGACATCTTCATCTAGTGCACTTTTTTTTCAATTATTATTGAGTATTATTTTTTCCATACTTTAAGTACTAGCAGGTGAATAGTAATAAATTTTTAAACCTTAGTAACTTCAACTGAAATACTTAAATTAGAAATGTTTGATGTTATTCATTATCCAAGAAGAGTTTTCTTTTATTCTTGAGTGCTAGATAGACATGTCATCCCTCAGGAGAGGTGACAAGTAAACACATAATTTAAATATCCTTTGGAACATATGAGTATTATTTTAATAATGATAAGTGATTTGTAATAACTTTTTAGTGTCCAATTTATCCAAAAAATTTCTTTGTTTTCCCTTGTTTCATATCACTTTTGTTTCTCACTCTCACTGTTGCATCACATCACTTCTATTCAAATCATTCATCTACTATCTTCCATAATTTTACTTCATTTTATTATTCATCTTTTTCTTTTTTTTTCATGTTTTTTTGGTTACAAAATTAATCCTTCTTTATGTTACGACACATTCTCACCACAATAATAGTTTTTATTAGGTTTAAAAATAATTTAACTTACACATAGTCAACAACAAACTTGTTAGATTCCCAAATTAAAATGAATGTTTTAAAATAAATTATTTATCTACATAAACATATATTTGGTCAAACACTAATGATTCTATAGTATAAAGTCAAGTGTTAGATATATTTTAAAGCATTAACTCATTTTTTTGACATAATTTACCACTTTTACCAAGGTGAATAATATTTATTATTGTTAATATTCATAATGAAAGAAATTAAGTTGAACCTATTACGTTATATTAATTCTAAATATAGAATCCATTTTATCAAATTTAATTTGTATAATTAGTAGAATTTAATTTAAAATTTAACTCGTAAAACATGATGAAAAACTGTTTTCTAGAAATTTATTTTCTTAAGAAAAAATTTTTTATACCAAAATATAACATAAAATAGATTCAAATGACCTTAATTGGATTATTCATAACAAAATTTAAAAATTTTTACTTTAAAATTATTTAAAAACAAAATATGACTTTTTTAATGATTAAAAGGAAAAGACTGTTCTAAAAGGCATCAGAAGTTTTCACTATTCACTGTAAAATTAATCTTTTTGGAAAAAATAACATAAAATTTTGAATTAAGATAATTTTATTATTCTGATTTTTAAAAATGATGTTAATTTTTTGAAATACATTTTCTAGAACTGGAAAAAATAAATTATATTATTTTCTCACTAAAAGTAATAAAATCCATTTTGAGGAAAAGTGTATTCTTAAAGCATATAATTATTTTACTAAAAATTGATAACTTATTTATCAATATATTTCTATTATATTAAAAATTTGTACATAATTTTCAAAGTGTCATTATTCTTATTCATACTTCTAATTTCAATAGATAGGTTATTTTAACATTCTGACCCAAAACACTGGGTTCGAGAAGAAATGTTACACGACCTCATGTGCACCTCCCCGTATGCAAGAGGTTTCCGACTAGTAGAAATGGTCTCAAGTGAGACATTGGGGAGACTATACCTGTGGTATCATTTCATAGAATCGATAATAATTAA
The DNA here is from genome assembly GCA_963277665.1 of Viscum album. Lineage (NCBI taxonomy): Eukaryota > Viridiplantae > Streptophyta > Magnoliopsida > Santalales > Viscaceae > Viscum > Viscum album. The sequence continues at coordinate 30,267,210 of OY728142.1, read as the reverse complement.
TAAACCAAATAATAAACAATCAGAGTAAATGCTGAAAAAGAATAATGACATATTTATAAGAGATCCCAAAGTGGTAAACCTATCCAGAGTATAATAAATTAGATAAATTCAAGATAAAAGTAAATAAAAAATATTCTTATGGGTAATCCGATTTCTATCCTGGTCTGCTCCATCTCTAAGAGCTAGTGCTCAACCATCCTCCATAGGGCCCTTACCCTTCATCGAATCTTTTAATACAAAATATACAATCACACCCAAATTTCCAAGTAAGCTGTGGGTACAGGACTCAACATGACACCACCAATGCATCCTTGCCATAAGTAAACAAAATATATATAATAGTGTATATCATGACATAAGTAAATTCTTAGTAGACCTATATGTTCTGAGCCATCGTTTTTTAACCAAGTCATCACGAAACCAGATCCCACCTACTTCGGCTCGTCACCAGAAAGAATTTCAAAAACACACATATCTCCATCAAGGTCACATATTTCATCCCACCCTATTGGTGTTTGTTGTAGGATTGTCGCACATTATTTCAGGTTTATATTCAATCTCCCAATCCTGTTAATCACCCCTGAACCAAGCCCGTAGGAAGCCATGACAAATATCTTTTAACAAGCCAATATACTTTCCCATCTACACGGGTAGTGATGTCCACCTTTAAGGGAATAAGGACTATATTAGGATGGGTAACTGGTCACTAAGCCACATAACACCCACCCTCAAGGTTCCAAATATGTATCTCAGTATCTACTATCTTGCCACTATGCTTTTCCCTCAACCGGGGTAGCCATGACCGCCTTTAAGGACTTCAGGACTGTGTCAGGATGGGTAACCGACCACTGATCCACATAACTCCCATCCTCAAGGCTCCACCTGAGTATCATAGTACCTGAAACTCAATTCCATAGGCTGTGAAACACAAAAACAATATTTGTTGTAGTAAGGAATGATAAGCCACATTAATAGGATAGTCCAGATAATCACACACAACAAGTACGCCCATGGCTACTCACACACCCACATGAATTTGATCACAAGCATAGGTTAGTCCAACATAATCATCACATAATGATGACATCATTTCTATATATGGACCAAAATGGGAAGGATCCTCCTACCACAAGATTGTCGAACTCAACGAAAAGAATAAACCACCTTGTGTGGTTCAGTACACCTCCTCGCGACCTTACTATTGTAATCATCAACACACCAATGCTCAACTTTCATCAAGAGTTCATAGAACCAATACCAATAAATTTATTTCAAAAATAAATAAAATATCACAGGCGATGATACATTCTCTCTCATGTATAATTTTAAAATTATTGATTAAAATTTTACATGCGATAATATTTTTTTATCTCTCTTGGATAATTTTAAAATTATCGATTAAAATACTACTTCTGATAATATTTTATCACTCTAAGATAATTTTCAAATTATATTTCTATAATTATAATAATTATCCTTTCAAAATAAATGAATAATTATATTCTAATAAGTATTCCTTAAAAATTATCATTTCAAAATTTTTTTATGATAATTTATTTTCCACAAATTATCCTTTGATAATTTGATGAAATTATCATTTAATAATTTGTATAAATATATTCTAAAAATTACTCCATAGAAATTATCTTTTTTAAATTATCTTATGGTAATTTTTTGTAATTATCACTTGATAATTATTTTCGATTATCCTTTCAATAATTATCATCTCAGAATTTCAAAAAACATTATCTTTGAAAAATTCATTATATATCTTACCCAAGTTAATTCAATGTTTTATCACCTTAATAATTTTGATAAATTATTCTTTTATAAATCATTTTAATTATTTTTTGACAATTTAATTGTTATCATTTGATAATTTTGTTAAATGTATTTTGATATTTTTTTAAATTATCATTTAATAACCTGGTGGAATTATCATTGATAATTCGATGGAATTATGATTTGATAATTATAATGATTATACTTTGATAAAATGAATATTTATATCCTTGATAATAATTTTTTTAATGAAAAAACTTTGAAATTTTTATTTTAAATTAATCCATTTAAAATGAAAAAAAGAATATTGAATAATACATTGCTGCTTTCAAATCAAAAATATGATTTAGGTTCTTCTCATCAGTATGAGTCCAATGACACTGGAGATGCATCAATCCAACCAATAATGAATAATTTATCTAATATAGACGTTTGGAGCGAATAATAAAATAAAAAAAAGTAAAAATAAAAGAAAAACACCTGCACGCCTCGCCCCAAGTAGGAGAGCCTCCCCATAGCTGGAAAATACATGATCGACTTGGGTATTGAGTTCCGTATTCCTTCGCACACCATTCCAGGGTATTGGTGGCCCAAAGGATGCATATGTTTTACTAGACAACATCAAGAGTCTTTTTGAGCTAGTCTAAACCCTAAGGGAGGACGAGTGATTCTAGATACCATTATGTTCCAAGGACCTACGAGGAGATGGGGGATTCCATGAATCAAGTAGGGAGACAAGAAGGTATTACATAGATGACCTTTAAGGAGTTGTTCCTCGAAAATTACTTCCCTACCATGATGAAGTTAGACCGTGCCCAAGAGTTCATAATGTTTTGGTGGGGTTCTATGACTGACTATGCTTTCTCTTCACATTTTATGGAGTTACTTAACTTTTCTCCATTTGTTGGTTAGGAATGAGGCCATGTAGCATTACGGATTGAACCCATTGGTTTGGGTTGGGATATTACAAAATGGTATTATAGGATCATAACCCATTAAGTTGTTTCTTATCTTATGTTGGGTTGGGACTGGTTAGGCAGGAGGTAGGAAATTGGGAATCAGGGAGGGGAACTATTACAGTGTTTGGCTAGTACTGAATTGTGGACCTATGAGTTCCCATAAAGTAGGGAATTTCTGTTCTATTATTACTATTGATTCAATTTTGGTGACACACATTATATTATATGTGATTTATGATATTTTTTATATGTTCATGCGTCCTGACTAGACACATAGGTTCACATTCCATATATATACCTATTTTTGGGTTGCATAGTAGTTCATTAATTAAATGCCTCGATTTGTGCTATCTATTCAGGATAGTTTCTCTATATGATATATCCATGTTTCCATGTTGTGTGATATATCTTTATTGGAATCAACCAGTTAAACATAGCATGTTGTTGTGTAAGTATACATATGATGACTGTGTCTAAAATGAAGGGATGTAAATAAAGGTTAGTTCTAGGAGGGGTATACCTTGGGTTAAGGGTGTACTCCTAGGAAAATCTTATTTGATCCTATATACTGGTTTAGGGAAATCTTGTTTGATCCCATAGACTATTATGACTTGTTGTGTTCTTAATTATCCTTTTGTTGGAGAGATACCGCCTCAGAGAAGTTTGATGGAACCACCGACTGTGGAAACCCTAGATGCTCTAGTGCCACCACCTATGGTACAAGGGGATATACCCTAACATGATCCTGTACTAGCACAAGTAATCTAGGATGCAGAGCCTTCTCAACAAGAACTTTTTTTTGTTAGTTCCAATCCAGGATGGAGCTATTTAGAGGATTATGACCAAACATGGAAGGGATTTCTATCTTCAACATCCTCTGTCATTCTAGGGTATTGGTGGACCACATGATAAAGTGGTTCAATTAGATTATATCAAGGGAATTTTAAAGGTACTCCAAATCCCTGATGAAGGATAATTGATTTTGGAAACCATTATTTTCCAAGGACCTACCAATAGATGGTGGAATTCAATGAATCAAGTGGGGAGATGAGAATGTATAACATGGATTTCCTTTAAAGAGTTATTCTTCAAACAATACTTCCCTGGTACGAAGAAGTTGGACCATGCCTAATAGTTCATGGAGTTATGAGAGGGTTTTATGATTTTATATTCTTACTCAACATGTTTTATATAGATTCTTTGATTTTATCCTTTGTTATCTGGGAATGATGTCATGTAGTATTCCGGCTCGGACCTAGTAGTTCAGGTTGGGATGTTACAATTATAATAGTCATGTTTTAGTAATAATATTTATATCATAATTCAATTAAAATTTATGTTGCGTATAAATAAACCTAATAAAATGAAATTTATTTAAAGTTATGTATATAATAATATATACCGGTGTTACATGAGTAAATTATAGAATATTATGACATAATTCCTTCTCCAATAATAAGTATGCACATATAGGAAAATAATGAGAAACATGATATACATGTTGAAACCATTGAGGGGGATAATTATACAATGAATTAATTTTATTTTTATTTTGTTATATCTTAATGGTAAATTGATTACCAATGTATTGACATTGTAGTATTTGTTACACTATAGAATTACTTTGAGTATTTTATTGATTAAATACTATATGTGGATAGCTTTTAGAGAAACATGAAACCCACAACCTATCCTAACTAGTGTTTTCCCAAAAGAATTTCAAAATGATGTTGGGATACATGCTGATACATTCAAGGGAGATAACCTTGATTAAAACTCATATTATTCTAATTATATTAACACTAAAATATATTCAAATAGACCCTTCATTACTAATATTGATTCATCTTGACCGTGTATATCCCTAGTATAGGAAGAAGAAGAGTCTACAAAATAGGTTACTAGATTTGAAGAGAGGATATAAGTCCTAGTTTGGTTACCCACTAACACATATGTGGTAGTTTTTATCAAGATTATAAACAAAGTAAAACCCATTTATCAATAATAATAAGTGGATTTAACCCTTAATCCTAGAGATTAGGTTTCAGACTTGAGGGTGTAATGAAAAAAAAATCTTGTAGAGTTAGGTTAGTCCAGAAGGTGATGTTGTAGAATAAGATGAAAAAGTTGTTGTGTCTGAACAATGTAAGTGAAAGAGATCTAGTCAGTGTAGGAATCTCTATGATGGGATCATATAAGGTGTTCTTGGTTGTTTTAAAAATATATTAAATAATCAACTGTGTTCTATCTGATAATGACTTTCATTATTCACCTTAAGATGGTGGTTGAGGTGATGTGATTTACGGGAAACTAGATGTGTCCGTGAAAAACAGTGGGATCCTCATGAATCTCATATGGTGGCGGGATTGGTATCAATAGCAGGGAATTAATATAATAATATGGGTTATGACCATTTTTAATTGGAATAATGAGAGATCTAATAATGACCAACTTTGTAAATTATGATTATAATTTTATTTTTATTGCCTCAATAATATAATTTAGTAGTGTTATCCTTCATATTAGGTCCAATTCCAAACCACATAATTTATTACTAATATTTATTATGTCTTACTTTCAGTTATCTGTTTGTTTTCAACATTTTTTTTGAGATTGGAGGATTCTGGTGTGTTGGTTAGGGTTTCTTTTATTCTAATTTTAGGCATAACAAGTATGTTGGTTCATATTAATATAGAAGTTCCAGAATTCATTCCACACTTGTTTTTTAGTGATTTTCTTCAAAATAAATAGTCCAATGGATCTCAATAATCTGTATCTAAGTTTTTAGTTCAGTAAGTCTCATTACATTTGATATCAAACACCATAGTAACATTATTCTCTTTATGATATTTTATTTCAATGTGAATCAACTGATTCATAAGGAATTGTGTTGGAAGAGAAAAACGACCATATTGAAAAGTTTTATGGTAATGAATTTGGATTTTAGAGGATATAGTTTGAGGAATATATAATCTATAAGTGCCTCAATTTTATATTGAATTAATTCAAACTGGGAGTATTAGATATAGAAAAATGGGGAAGTCTTGATAAGAAGGAACTTGTAATGATATGGATATCATTGAATCAAAATGTTTCTTACATTATTAAAGATATAAAGACCAAAATGAAATTTATCATGGACCTAGAGGACACACACACACACACACACATATATATATATATATATATATTTGAGTACAAAAATAATGAAAAATATGTTTATGATGAAGAGGTTATCCAGTATGAGAATTTCCAAAGAATGATCGATAGTTGTTCATGTCAATGACTTCAACATAATCCCAAATTAGTTAAATTAAAATTCAATAAAATATTGTGGGATTTTTTATTTCTTTCATAATTTCAAAATTTTTGGGATGTGATGGTTACCACCATATTAAATTACTAGGGTATGATATAGCGATTGAAATTGTTCATGATCTTGTTTTGAATGAAGATCTCAGATGGAAGGGAGCCTAAGAACTTACTAAAACCACATTTAATGTGGAAGCTAAATCAATGTGACAAAACTAGAGGTAAATAGACTAGAAGTAGTCCTATATGTTGACATTTTTGGAATATGGGTCACTAGAAAAAGTATTGTTAGGATCATAGAGTTAATTCTAGAAGGGGAACTTTTGTAATATCTACAAAAACTAAAATTGAGGACGTAATCTATTTACTACTAAATGTTAACATTTACTCAAAATAATATATCGGTGATTCTGTATCTTCATTCCACTCTATATTTATGAGGGGTTTCATAGTTAGTTATGGGATTGGTAAGTTTATTAGTTTCTATCTTGTTAATGATGAATATGTTGAGATCATGGGTAAGGGTTACATGAAAATATGAATGTATAATAAAAGAATCATAGAGTTAAAAGGTGTTCAGAACATGCCATGGTTATGGAAGAATGTTATTTTCAACGGTTATATGGATGAAGAAAGATTTAGAACATGTTTTATAGATACAGTGTGAAAGATCACGCACGGATCTATGGTGGTGTTTAGGGGGTCAACATATAATGTTTTTTCGAATGGGAAAATTATATGGAGTCACCATTATTAAAATTATAACAGTCGAAAGTATGAAGTTGTGGTATTGTCCTCCTGGGAACTTAAGTGAGAAGAATATTTGCATTTTAGTGGAAAATAATTACTGAACCTTAGAGACATGAATTTTTGGAAAATTTGATAATTTTATTCTATGAAATCATATAAATGTTTTGTTTATTACAAATAAAAGAAAACCTATGTATAAAAAGTTTGATATTGGGCATACATATATTTGGGGATCTTCTCAAGTCTATTCTTAGAGTGGGTCATTATACTATGTTACCTTCATCAATGACTTAATGATGAAATTATGGTTATAATTCTTTAATTACAAATTTGATGTCTTCAAAGTGTTTATTCAATGAATATCCATGGTTAAGAAAGTAGGAGGAGTTAATCTTATTTTTTTAAGGCCAGAAAATAGTGGTGACCATAGTAGTGAGGAATTACATAGGTTCTATTGGAATAATGAATTCATGTTTTAGAAGACTATACATATAACTATGGAATAAAATAGTGTGCTAGAGTAGATAAACTAGATGTTAAATGTGAAACCTCAAGGATTGAGGTTATGTGATGGGTTCCCAAAGGAGTTTTGTGTTGAGTCCAAAAATATATCTTATTATATCATTAACAAGATTCTATTTATTCCCTTAGATTGGGATATAATATGATAAATATGGTCCGTAAGAACTATCTATGTGTCCCATATAAATGTTTTTGTATGTATTGTCTATACCCATGTTGATAAAAAGGAAAGTGAAAAGATTAATACTAAGTCCCGAACATGTTTATCCATTGGTAATAGTGATGAAAACATTGGGTTTCATCTTTGAGACAATAAAAAATTTATAGTAAATGGAAGTCAATTTTTTCTCTTAAATGAGTAAATCCATAGGATAGATTAGAACATGGTGAATGATGGGGTTTTAAGTAAAGAATCAACAAAACATATCCAATTTGATCTTAATAGTAGATCAAAAGTTATGAAATATCTAATATGTACGAAAAATGTTGAAGAGACAAAAGGTATTAATGTACTGGATATATTTGATTCTATAAAAGAACATCAATGTGTTATATAAGATGAAATTTTGAAAAGAGTATAACCTTAGGTTGAATTTAAAAGGTCTAAGAGGACAATTTGACTAGTCTATTGGTTCAGAATTGATTTTCAATAATTGATTCTAATGGATGGAGGAGAATCCAAGATCCCACAATAAGAAAATATTCTCATCAATTATGAAAAGTGGAAGTTAGAAATGATAGAATAAATTATTTTTTTCATGAAAATGTATCATGATATATAATGGGATTATAATAGGGGAATAAATTTTTAATAAAAAATGGGTATACTAGTTGAAAGAAGATATAGATGGTATAAATGTTCACAAGACCCAGTTACTAGTGAAAGGGTTCCAAAAGAAGGAAGATATATATTTCTCTAAAAAAATTTCTCTAGTTTTAAAACTTACTACAATATAGATAGTTATTATTCAGGTGGATTGAAAAATTCCAAATCTAGAACAATTATATGCGACGACAGTGTTCTTTCATGGTGATTTTAAGTAGGAAATCTATATGAAACAGTTGAAGGGTTTCATGAAAAAATAGAACAAGTGATTGGTGTTTAAGATAAATTGGAACATGTAAGATTTGAATAATGTTCCAATGTAGTGGATGTAGAAGTAAAATAACCTTATAATTTAGAGGGGTTTTATCCATAGAAATTCTGATCATTTATATTATAAAAAGGTGTTCTATTTTGAAAGTTTTATAATTATTCTATTGAATGTGGATTATATGTTCCTATAAAGTCTAGATATGGGTTATAATAAGGATTTAAAAAGGTTATTTGTCTTGAAGGTTTGATTTTAAGGATTCTAGAAATGAAAATTTGATTTTAGGTACTCCCATTGAGAGAGATAGGTATATAATTTGTTTGTTCCCTATTATAAGGAGTACATTCATAAGATCACCGAATGATTTGGAATATTTGGATGTATGACTATGAACACCACCTTTTATCATTAATAATTAGAGGATTAATGTATTCTATATTTTGTATGAGTCTAGGAATTTCAAATTATGTGGTATTTTCCAATTAGTTCATGGAGAATTAGGGAAAATAATTTTTTAAAACCGTGAAGTGGATTTTCTAATATATAAAATTCATGGAATAAATTTCTCTGTGCTTCATAATGGATGATATATTATATGGGTTTTTTATGTATACATTGGATGATATATGGATACACGAAAGAGTGACATGAGCATTGTTTCTACCTTTGAAGGAATGTCTATTAGTTGGATGTCAAGACTATAGATGGTAGTTTCACTATTTATAATATAAGTATCATATAATTCCATTACCGAATCATGGAAATATTTTTTTGGTTAAAATGATTATTGGAAGAACTTTCAAGGAGTTAAGGAAGTGGGTTTTTTATTCTATTATAATCATATAAAAAATCATCTAGAGAAGTGTTTAGTACTTTATTCATGTATAAAGAACCATGATCTAAATTACCATTTCAATAGGAAGATATTGAAGAATGGGTTGTTAAAGCTATATAATATCTATGGAATTATAAATATAGTAGATATATTAACCAAGGCCTTAGTTCATAAACTTTTGAGTAAACATTGTGTATTAGTGGAACATGGGAGACCAGAATGAGAAAAGGAGACATCAATTATTATTGCGGAAGTTAAGATATTCGAAATATTCCTAAGTGTTGGTGGTTTCCATGAATCATCAGAAATATTCATTGAGTGGAAACTAATTAGGATTTTTGATGACTCCTTTTATGTTCTGATTATATGGATCCAGAAAAAGGAAGATACAAAATTAGATTTTGAGCCAGAGGGAGGCTTGTGGTAGTAGAAGCATAACAGAGACATGTTGGTCTAAAATGTAATATCATAGATCTATGGGTACAAGTGGTCATGTCAATATGATGAAAGTGAAAAGACTATGTATTATATAGGAATCACTCAGATGGAATCAGGTAAGGTGTTCCTTGTGGTTTTAAAAGTCTATATAATAATCATTAGAGGTCTATGTGATAATAACAGTCACTATTTTTTAAGGGTTAGCAGTTGAGTTAGTGAGATCTGGTTGAAACCAAAGGGGTCTAAAACCAATGTTGGACACCACAAAAATACCATATGTTTTTGGAAATGATTTTAATGGATGGGCCTCGATATAAATAGATAGAGTGGGAAAACATTTATTTGAAACTATGAGAGATATAAAATTGACTAACTTAGTTAATTTTGATTTTAATATTCTATTAATTCAATCAGTAATAGAAGTTAGTAATGTTTTACCATGGAGAAAGACTAGGTCTGAACCCCATGATTTCTTATTTTTTTTCCTGTATTTTGTTTCCACTTGTGTGTTTGATTCTAACGGTTATTAGTGTTCGAGAGTGGATCACTCTAGTGTATTGTATGAGGTGAATTTTCTTCCTTGTTTTAGTATATCTATTATGTGGGGTCATCCTACTATGGGAGTTTTGGAATTTATTCTAGGGATGTATTTTTGGTGGATTGCTTTCGAATCAATGGTTTAATATATCCCAATAGCTAATTCCTAATTATAAATTGTATAAACATAATACCTATTGGTGGGGGACCCAAAATTAGTTTCCCTTTATTTTATTTTTTCCTTTTTGTTTATAATAAATTACATAGTTTTTTTCTATTTTTATTTAATCTTTTTAGAAGGTATCAAATAGAAGATTAACTCAGGCCTTCACTGTTAAAAACACGGGTTTTATTTTTCTTCCCTCATTGTTTTACTATTTACCTTAATTTTTTAATACATATTCCTCTTCCATAATTATGGGGATAATATTGTACATAGTGGGGGTGGGGGGTATTTACCTATTTCAAGGCTGATTTTTTATTTTTATTTTTTATTTTTACAATATAAAAATAAAAATAAAAATTATTAACCATTTAGTTTAAAATAATTCCCAATTTTATGGAATTTGTGTAGTGATTTTTTATTTAATGGATTTATATAAAACACAAACATAGATGATTTTCTATATCTATTTCATAACCTAATTCAATTTTTGAGGATAATATCAATCTTACTAGATTTATAATTTCATCATATAAGCACTATTTAATGTAAAATCGACAGTCTTGAGAGGTTTAAAAACAATTTTACATCCCCATAAAATTCCCGATTTCTTGAGATAGCACGATCCATGACATATTAAATAGAATATTTTTTTATATTTCAAATATTGTTTTAAAATTGTGATAATTTTTTATAATTATTAAGGAACCAAATTAGAATCTATTTTTAAATATTAATCTATTTGAGTTCAGCCTTACATCTTTCCATTTTATAATCCCTCTAGAATACATCAATTATCTCTTAGGTCTCCTCATTAAGAGTCTATTATCATCCCCCACCATGCTATTTATAATTTTTTCAGTATTTTCATTGAGAATAATTATGTGGTGGGGGATATTTCAGGGTATTAATAGGAATATATATTTCATGTTGTAAAGAATTTTGGGTGTATCATAATTTTTTAGGTAAGTGAGTTCACTAAATTATTTTAAATCCAAGTTACCTATATTTTTTTTAAGAAAAAGAATAAAATAATTTCTAAAAAAATTAAGAGAAAATTAAAAGAAAAAAATGTGGTGAATAGAGATTTAACTATTTAAATTTTCCATTATTTCATAAAAATATTAGATAAAAGGTAAAACACTCTTGTGTTATTATTACTTTATTTATTTTGGGTTATTTAATCTTTTTTTGGAGTTTCTAATGTCTTTTAGGTGTTTTTAGTGGTCCTAGTTATCTATAGTCATGTTTTTCTACATTCCAAACTATATCATAGGGAGGAAATAATATATCTACTAGAATTGAGGTCCTCGAGTTTACCTAATCTGGGTGCTCCATGGGGCAGCTCAGGGGCAACATCATGCAAGCTGTCTGGAGATGGTCTACATATCATATAATTTTTTGTTACATCATAGTGGAATGTGGTCTTGATATATATAGACTTATTGTTTTGGGAACCTCCATTTTATAACCCAAAGTATTACTCCATAATGGTTCCTTGAAAGGATCCCCATGGTGTAACCTGTAGGGAAACATTGTAATTTTTCTCCCCAAATTTTTATAAAAAATGTACTTGCCTCTCCCCAATCATTTAAAATTAATTTCTTCCACGTTCCTCCATTTTTTCATGTATGTAATTTCATTAGAGACCTATAGATATCTCTCTATTCCCCTTTCTTCTATTTTTGGTCCTTCATTTTATATTTCCTGTGGTTTTCAAGGTAATATCTCTCTCTTTTCCCCTTTATTATTTTCCTTAATTTTCTCTCACTTTTACATAGGTTTCAACTTCTTCTAAGGAATTTAATCCTGACATAAGGGTTTTTCTTTTTTAAATACAAGTATCACTCTGAATTTAAATTTTTTGTATGCCCAGTGATTGTAGGAACACCTATGAGGCTATTTATAATGGATTGGGTGGAACTTAGGAGGTCTTAGGCCCTATTTAGGTTTTATAAAAAAACTTATTTTAAAGGATTCTTTTAAAAAGAGGGTGTGTTTATAAACAATTTGTAAAGCGGTATTTTAATTAATATTTTATTGAAATTAAGGTGAATTGGAATTTCCAGTCAGATTTCTTTTAAAAAGACCACTTAAAACTTGCTCAAAATAATTGATTTATTTATTATGATACCCTAATTGGTTACCACTTCTTCTTGTTCACATTTTAAAAGTTGATTATTATATTATGATAGAAATATGATGTGAAAGGGGTTGTTTCAATCATGGGTGTTAGAGGTGTGGTGAGATATATTATTTATGCTTTTGATGCATGTGTACATCTTAACTTAATTGATTTAACTCCCCCATTTTGGTTTGGTAATGGGTTCTTTGGAATCTATGTTAGATATATTTACTCATATCAAAATAGTTGGTTAATATTCCACTAGTACCCCTAGTTATGTGTTAAGATATGTCTACTAGTGTGGTTCCATTCCAATGATGTTCGTGTGTGCTAGACAGGTGTCTTGTGATATTCTAGACACAACGTAGGCAATAAGTTGGTCATTTTGTTATAGTACCATTACGATCACTTCTATTTTATACTTTACCCAAGTTTTATTTGAGTTTATTTATCACTTTCATGGTTTTTTAATGGGTGTATGTGGATGGGGTGAGTAACATTGGGTTACGTATATGTGATCTATTAGTTTGGTTCATGTTTTGTTTTATTTTTGGATTTAGTCTCGTATCATCCAAGACAACCTATATTTTAATAAATTAAGTTTGTTTCACCAGACTGGGTCCTATATGACGTTTTGGATGATGTATTCATTTTTATACAAGTTATTTGAATCATAATCACTGGTTATGAATCATTTTTTCAGTTTAGATAGTTATTATTATTTTGTTTTTAATGGAAATATTTTAAGTGGGGAACCCAAGATAATTTTTTGTTAAATTGTAAATTGTAATTGTACTCTAATTTTGGTGTGAAACCATTTACAATGAGTTTACCTTGATTTAATAGAACTAGTTTCTTACCTATGGGTACTAGGAACTCCCTTGGTGTTGAGTGGTGAGTCGAGTCAGGTGACATGTCTGGTTAACCTGGACCGATTCATTACAAATGGTATCAAATACTTGGTTAATAAAAATTTGAGCGATGTTTTTTTTGAAAATCCCTATTTATATTTACAGTTTTTATTAGTAAAATATGGATAGGGATGTCATAAATCAATAGATAGGTTTTGGGAGAGTCTAGATATCTCTTTATAATTCTTAACCATGAGTTTCCATGGGTATTTGGGACATGAGCCTCGGTTTTTATTTTTATTTTGGTAGGTTTCAATGCATTTGATATTAGAAAGTTGTGTTTGAATCGTCGATGTGTTATAAAACTGATCTTTGGGGTCCTCATGTGATTTTAGGTGGATATTGGTAGAGGATATATACCTCAAGGAATATCTCAAACTATGAACAATAATAAATATCCTCTATTTATATTGTTTAAACCACTTTTAGTTCTTAACTGATCCAAAAGTAGACCCTATATGTTATATATGGATTAAAGAGGGTTTTTGTGGAATTTTAATACTTTTTAAATGGTATATTATTATTTTTTAGTATTATATTTTATTTATATATGATATCTTAAAGGATGTTTTTGTTGGAAGGGGGTTTTTTTTGAAATTTTTTGATTTTAAAACCATTTTTGGGTTGTGATTTGAAAAATAATTCTCTTTCTTCACATGAGTTTTTTTGTAAGGTGGTTGATTTCCTAATGGAATTTATATGTTTTTAAAAATCAATGATTTATTTCAGGTTAATTATTTTTAAATATCCTAATGATTTTATAATAGTTTTTTTGATATGAATGAAATTGATAAATACTTTAATTTATTTTTTTATGGGAAGTGAAACATTTTACTCTGGTTAGTTGGATTTAAAAATTAGAAGAGTGATTTATTTTTGAGTGCGTACCTTGGTAAAAAGATATTTGGAATATTTATTAGGTGTTTTAAATTTTACAGAAAAGAAATTTTTGAGATACTTGACGATGTTCATTAATTTGATAGGTTTTTATTTTTAGATTTATCCATTAATTTTTAATGGGATATTTTTTTTAAATTTTAATGTATGAATTTATTGTTTATATGACTTTTTTTATTTTGAGTATTCCTCCCATAATGGTCAATAAATAATGTATAGGTATTTCTTCTAATGATGATCATCTCTATGAATCCTCTCATTACATAGAAATGATTCCGTAGGTTTTAAATTATTCCTACACTCTGAGTAGATAGGTGGACTTAGAATATTGTCTACTCTTGGAACCTATCTCAGACTTATTGAATTTGTATATCCATTCCTTCTATGATGATCATGGTTTGGATGGGGTTGTGGGGTGGTTATAAAAGACTGAGAGAACCCTCAGTTTTATCAACACTCCCAAAACATCAAGGATATGATCTTTTGAAAGTTTGATAGTTATTCTGAGAAGATTATGTTGGGAGCTTATGGTTTATTATCGGCAGAATGTGGGAATTTCATAGCAATTTATCATGTTGGTGTTTCTTTAGTGGTTCTATCCTGAGAGTGTGAAAGTGTAAAAATATCTTTACCTTTTGAGACTTCATCAATGATAAATTTCAATAGAGGATTATATCGATTTATTTTTAGATCTAGTGATGTCCTCATATGAGAATATCGTAAATGACTCCACGAAAGATTGTTTTTTAGGAAAGATATTTGTTAGCACATCATATTATCAATGCTTTCTCTATCCTCTCTTATATTGAGGAGGTGTTTAAGAGAGCCATGTAGGAGAAATATTGCTAGTCTAAAAAATATGGGATGGTTGGAACCTTGGTTCTACCTAGTGTTACTAAAGGAAATCCTTTAGGTGTGGAGATGATACTAAATGAGCTTGAATTGGGAGAATAAGTTGGAAATGGTTATTCTTCCTTGGGACTTTTTTTCCCACAATAGAAGTATATTTCTCTCATGTGATTTCAGTGTGATGCTCTAGGGTACTCTATTCCCGGTTGTTAAAAGGATCTGAGGACCCCTCTCTATTTTTCCTACTTGGGTAACCTTCATTAGTTTTTTATTTTTGGATTTTAGAAGAGGTCTCTGGTTTAATTGGGATTGGGTTGTTTTTATAATTTTTGGTTTATTGTTTTGGTGGTTTCCATTTTCTGTATTGGATGAGATTAAATTTTCTAGATTTTTTCTATTGGATGTTTCTTTTTGGTATCTCTTGATCATTTCTAGTGGTTTTTAGTTATTTCATGGTTTTTATGTGTTATATTAGTTGTATGAGGGGGTTTTTTTGGGTTGAACATGGGATACCCCTAAGTTCATGCATGGGTAACTAGGATATGTGTCACACTAGTTCCAATTATGTGTTGGCTATCATTTTCCTGGTTTGGTTTCTTTCACCATGAGACATTGTTCCATTATTTATGTAATAGATTATCCTTATGGAGTGTCATGACCCAAGTTATTCATTTGTGTGGTTGTTTTTGTCTTGTTATGTGCTTTTCTTTGGAAAAATTTTTAGTGGATAGATTCCCCAATGGTTTTGATAAGAACATTTTGTTGTTGTTTGTTTGTTTTTATTATAGGTTTTTGATCTATTTCTTTTTGATGGCCACTTTAGTGAAATGTTTCATCTTCTTGAGTGTTTGGTGGAGGAGTTTTTTATTTGGGGTCTCCATATCTGAGTTTTCTCTCTTTTTCACACTAATTTTAGAAGAATTCAAAATGGTGGGGAGACCGGTTCTAAGAATCCCTTTTATTTTTCTCTTAATTCACCAATCATGATTATTCTATGTTTTAGGTGTATGGTGATGTCTAATGTTTTAAGGATTATTTTATTTATAGGATTTTATATGATTGGTTTTGATAATGGATTGTGTAGGGATATTTCCTTTTGGTAGGTTCTTTTCCTACCTATTATTTTCTATCATTACTAAGTAGTTTTAGGGGTAGAAAGTGTCATAAATGGGAGAATTGTTATACCCTTACGTCACTTTTTATTTATTTATTTTGTTATTGTGGGTTATTTTATGTTTTCTTTGAGTTTTCGATGCCTTTCAGCTATTTCTAGAGGTCTCGAGGAGTTGTAGGCTTATGCTGCAATAGGCCATGTCGTATACCATAGAAGACATGTTGTGGTAGCCGACATCAAGGACCTTGGGTTTACATGATCATAGTGCTACATGGAATAGCCTAGGGGATGTTCTGTGGAGGATCTCTAGTGGAGGACACCCTATAATAGCATGAAGGGTTATGTAATAGAGGCCTAAGGGATTGAGAGCCCCAAATTTATTATTTGGAGAGCCTCCATACTATAGTCCATAGGGATACTCTATAAGGGTTTCTAGAATGGTACACCACAATGTATCTAGTAGGTGTACACCATATTGTTTACTGTCTAGTTGTTTTAAAAAAGTGTTTTTCTTTTTTTTTTTCTCTGTTCGTTTTAACCCAATTTTCTTCTACTTCCTTCATCATTTCATGTGGCTACTATCCATGATTCCCTAAGAAGATCTCTATATTCCCCCAACTTTTATTTTTTCTCATTTCTTATGAATTTTGAGTGGTTTTAAAGGTAATATCCCCGTATTTTCTTCTTTCCTCATCTCCTTCCCTACCCCTTTTACCCCAGTTTCACCTTCCACTAAGTACCCTAATTCTTTTTAATTGTAGGAATTAGGTGTTTACATGAAATTTAGCCTAGTTTCATGGATACTTAGGGTCCATAAAAGGTGTTTCCTCTTTATGTTTCTTTTCATAATGAATGGTGACATGTTGAGGATTGTTTTCTATCCGGTTTGGGGTATTCGATTTTTTTTATTTTATTATAAAATTCATGAAGTGAATAAGGTTTTTAATTTCCCATTTTATGAAAATATATCCATATAATATTTTTACGATGGGCTAATAAAATTATTTCATGAAGTTTATACTTGGAATAAATGGTTTTATTTATGAAATTCAAGTATCACTTTCAAATTAAATGTTTTCATATTCTAAGTGTTTGGAAAAACAGTTATGATGCTCTTCAAAATAGGGCATGTGGTAATTAGAGGGATCAATCCCCATTTTAGTTTTTTTAAAGAAAAATAACCCTATTATAATGGAATATTTTACATGGGTGAGTTTATATAAGGTTTATAAAGGGGTATTTGAAAGAGGAATTTATAGAAATGAAATTAACTTAGAATTTGAGTGAGATGTATTTTAAAAGTCCCACTAAGAACATTATAAAATGAATAGATTGGATAATTATGAAGAAATAATTGTTTACCCATTTTTTGTTTTCACCCATTGTGGTTTATTTATTATATTATGATGTTTTCATTATTTGAAAGGTCTTGTTTTGAGTGAGGGTGTTGGAGGTGAGGTGAGATTTATTATTTATAATTATAATGCATGTGTTAATATTTCATTGACTAATTTCTCATCATCATTTTTATTAGGTCATGGGATCTTAGTTAGTTAAGTGTGAGAAATTTATTCATTATACACTAGTTTTTACACATGTCATTAGTGTCCCTTAGTTGTGTGTTTTTCCATGGATAGAGAGGATGGTTCATTCCAATGATGTCAGTGTGGGATTTTCAGGTGGCCTGTGATATTTTGGATGCAATGTAGGCAAGAATTTGGTTTTTGGTTACAGTTATATTAGTATAATCTCACTTTAGAACCTTGTAAAATTCCCATGACAGTTTTTCCTTGATTGATGATTCAGTATCATGGATCCCCATATCAAACATTATTGTGTACTCTTTTTGTTTATATTTTTTAAACAACATTGCATTTTTAACTTTGGTTATACTCCTTTGGTACAATTATTCAATCTTATGTTGAGAATTATTCTATATAGTTGGGTTGGTTTAAAAAATGGGTTTGAAAGGTGATTTTTGAAAATGTGTTTTTGGTAAAAGTGAAATGGTTTTTTTTGTTTGTAATTTCATTAAAGGTTATTAATTGGGGGAAAATAGTTTTATTTCATTTTGTTTAAAATAAAAGGCCCTAATTTCAAATTGAATCATTTTAATATTTAGTGGAAATTCCACTAGTTTTTATTTTAAAATGAATGTTTCATACTTTAAAATGAAATTATATTGTTGGGTTTCACTTATTTCTTGTCAAAATAAAAAAACCCATTTTCTATTATGTTTCAAACCATAATTTATAAATTGTATCATCTATGTAATTGCATAGAATCCTTGGTGAGATCCTACTGGGCCTATTAGCTCACACTGTATATACACACACTCATGTGTGAGTGTTTTTATTCAACACTTATATTTTATATTGGTACCATGTTTATTTTCAGATAGTATATCATTGTATTAGGACACTGATTGGTGTGTGGGGATGTGGTTCATAACATTAGGTTTCATGCAGATTGTCTCAAAGTTTGGTTTAGGTTATTTTTTTTACATTGGGATATGGGATTATATCATCTGAGATGAGATTTATTTTATTGAATATAGATTCTTTCATTTAACCTAGTTTTTTGTATATTTTATTTAATTATGTATGCCAGTTTACAAAAGTTAGTTGATTATTATTCATTGGTTGTGAATTTTTTTCTTCAGTTTCTTTGGTTATGATTATTTTTCTTTTGGATGGATATATGATATATGAAAACTACATGGATGACATGATTAAGCGTACCGCATATAGAAAGAAGCGAGATCCACATAAAAGATATGAACATGAAATGATCTATGTGTTGAGGAACCAAGGTACACTTCAGCAGTAATGGTCAGACAATTGAAGTTCAGATGTGATTAATAATCAACCACCAAGGTGTATCACATATTATTGAACAGAATATCCTAAACCTCATTTTATTAATTGTTCAATCAAACAAGAAATAAATATTTATTTCAAGTACATCAGTTTCAAAATATAAAGGTCATTGCATTTCATCATTCCCAAAGAATCATGTGACTTACTCTTTGAATGAAATGAAAAATATTCCCTTGTGGTTCAGTTTGAGAATATGTAATATTAAAAGAATTAGTTTCTATATTAAATCATGTTAGAATAATTATTATATGACTAATAATCCAAAACAAACAACATTAAAGTCCCTTGAAATAATCTCAAAAAACATGAGCCGAATTATATTAAAATTATTTGTAATTTGAGCTTGAAACTCACTTTTTACTAGGAAACTAGAATGATAAATTAAATCACATGTTGATAATTTAATAAAGAATATAAAATATTCCAAAAAAATTTCATTTGTATCTAAATAGTTAATAAGTATTTAATAAATAATTAGATTAATTAAAACCCTAAAAGCAAACTTAAAGAAACTCAAAATGTATAAAATATAAAAAGTATAAAAAATAGGGTATCAGAGAAACTAATATCTTAAGGAATATTAGGTTGATATCATGGTTGTTAAGGAATTTTGGTAGGTCTATGCTCATGTTAATCCACTTTTTTTAATTCATTATTTTCCTCATGTAGTCAATCGAATTCAACTCATGATCGATCACTTTTTTAACATGCAGTAAATCATATTTAAAATGTGTGGACAATCAGTTTTTTAACTTTTGTTCTATCGGATTAACAATGTGAGTTTAATTATTTTTTCAGCATGCATTTTATAATTTTTATAACATGCGGTTGATTCAATAATTGCAATGAAACAAGTTTATTCATGTGTTCAGTTCAATAATTAAAAAGTCCATCTTCCCATCTTATGGTTGATCTATAGTCATATGGTCGTTCAAGGTTTGAAGTCAGTCAAATCATGTGGTCACTTGGATTTTTTCCTTTTTTCAGTCAATACATCATCATATTTTACAAAACAGACTAATCGGAAGACTCACAATGAAGTAATCAATTATAAATAATATTATTTCTTGTAAATAATGTAGAAATAAAACAAATTTCTTAAATCATGTTTGAGGGAATAATGGAATGAAATAAATGTTTTTAGAAGTAATAATTTTTTAATAAAGAAGTATTGTAATTATTAAAACATAATTAAACAAAGTAATTATGTTTCAATTCAATATTCTCTTCCATTTTTATATTTAAAAAAGAAGATATCAATTTCTCCATGTTTTTAAAATTAATAAAAAATATTAAAGTAACAAATTCCACTCCCCTATTAAATTCATAATTAGTTTTCAGTGAATATATTCTCCCCTTAAAATATACAATGATGGTAGGAAAAAAACCAACCCTGAAGATACATTGAAAAAATTAAAGTCCCACTAAATTTATGCATTTCTGCTTGTATGCTCTAGTTTTGGTTCCCTTTGAAATATATTTTATAATCTTAAAGGAACCTTGAAATAATTTCAATATACTCAAGGAATGATTTATATTAATATTCAATAAATTAATTGGTAGCCAACTATTACATCATAGGTGAATGAGATATATAAAAGTTTAACATGAATATTTTCTAATAGGAAAATAGAATTAAAAAATTAAAATAAAAACGTAATGCATATCCTCCTAAACATATTTTATAATTTTTTTTCCATCAAACCAAGTTAATATTTTATTTTATGATTTTTTGATTAAAATATGGTTTGAGTAAAAATGTATGCACACTAATCGTCTATAGAAATAGATTCGAAAATAATATTTCCTTTTTAAAACGATCTATAATAAAATGATATGTAACATCAATGTGTTTATTCATAGAGTTATGAAAAGTATTTTTAGAGATAGAAACTGAAAATGTGTAATGTTAATAAATTCACATCTTTTAAAAATTATTAAAATATATGGATGTGTTTGTTTAATCATTATAGATTATGAACAATAAGAAGTATAAAAAACATAATAAATCTCAATAGTCTATAAAAAAAATTGTGTTTCTTAGAACTCCACAAAACTAAAAATTTAATAAGAAAGAGGCACATACCAGTTGTGATTGTTCTATCTATTTTTCAACCACTAAAATCAAAATATGAAAAAATAATTAGTTCAAATGTATTATGTGAAGGATAAAATAATATGAGATTAAAAAATTCATTATCACGATTAATTACCCTTTTCAATTCCATTAAATGGATTTCATTAGGATTATATTGGAATATTGCACATATACCCACTAGAAACCGAAAATATATTCTAGATATTTTATTATAGAGTAAGCTACCAATCATATCTCTACACACCATATTATCCAAAAATTTTCTATCCTCATTATAATACAACTAACATGAAGTACTTAGTAGAAAATTTGAGACACAACCTTGAAGATCAAAAAATTTAATCAATTCTTTATCATATTTTGGTTGATTAATAAAAATATGATTTTTCCTTTGAAGTATTTGTAATCCAAAAAAACATATGTTCACCCATTAGACACATATCAGACTCTAAATATATTAAATTTTAAAATTACTTACAAAGTGAATTACTTGAAGATACAAACAAAATATCATCAATATATATTTTAATAATTAATCTATTTCTTTAATTCCTTTTAATAAAAAGAGTTTGAGAAACTTCTACCCTTTCAAAACCATTTTCAAAAAGAAACAATGGCGACCTATAAAACTAAGATCAATGAGAATATTTCAAACTATATAAATCTTTTGAATGAATCTCAAAATATAGTTAGGTTTATTTCCCTTATCACAACCTTGGGGATACTTAAAAAAAATATTTTTAGGAATATATCCATTAAAAAATTCACTTTTTATTTCTATTTCAAAAAACTTAATTTTATAATGAGATGAATATTCAAAAGGAATTATTATAGATTCAAATAAAAAACTAGGTAAAATGATTATTGAAAATAAATACCTTCTTATTAATTCAAAGTCTGAGACACTAATCTAACGTTGTTTTGTAAATATTTATCTAGATTAATCTAACTTATTTTCAAAGATCAATTTGGTTCTAATAATTTTTTGATCCTTTGGAAACTCAATTAAGTTTCATACTTTATTCCTATCTAATTGATTGAATTATTATTTTATTTTCATAATCTAGTTTCAATCAGATAATTATTAATAAAAAATCTAAGGTAAAAAATCATTAATAAAGGCTTTATATGCACAATAATTTCTTAAGGAATTTTTAGTTTTAATATTAGAAATTATATCACCAATTCCTTTTTTAATTAAATTATCTTAATGAAATTTTAATATTTTTTCATGAGAGATACTCTCCCCTTTTATAGATTCATACAATTATTTGTTTTTGGGTTAAAAATGTTATATTCTCAAAAATCCCTATTAACCTAGTAAAAATCTGATTTCCTTTACTTTATATGATTTTTATCAAATTTAATATTAACAAATTCTTAAACAACTAATGATATGTTGTGATAAAATTTATATGCATTACTAGAATAAGAATATCCTAGACAAATACATTCATCATATTTTGAATCAAATTTTTTCAATGAATATTTAGTATTAATAATATAAACCTTTTAACCAAATACTCTGAAATAAAAAAAATTTAATCTTCTTTTCCTTATAGATTTCATAAGGTGTATTCTTTCAAAATGAACTAAGAAGAATTTGATTAAAACATCAAAAGATACGTTAGTATCTTACACCCAAAAAATTTTTGGTAACAAACACTCTTTTAACATTTTCCTAACCCTTTCATCAAAAATTCATATTTTCCTTTCTACCACACCATTGTTTTGGGTTCTTTAGTCTTAAAAATTAGTGGTTATACCCATTTTCCTCATAGAATTAATCGAATTCTAGATATCAAATCTCACCACCTATGTCACTTTTAATTGATAACATTAGATATAATTTTCCATTTTGAGCCAATTTATTATAGGTTGAAATTTTATACTGAATATTAGATTTATGTGTAAGGAAATATGTCAAAGTAAATCTACTATATTCATTAATAGTAAAAGACACATAGATTTTTCCTCTAATACTAGCAGTTTTCATGGGTCCGAATAAATCTAAATATTAAAAATGAAATAATTTGGATGTTTGGAATACATTAATAGATATAAATGAATATTTATGATTCTTACCTTTTAAGCATGAATCACTTACAAAAGATTTATGAATTTTCAACTCAGACAGATCAAACACATCTTATTTTTTGGAAGGATTTTATAATAACCTATAATTTTCATGGCATGATTTTATTTGGAATAAAGCATTTTCAGACATAAAAATTGTTAAATTTTCATGGCATGATTTTATTTGGAATAAAACATTTTCAGACATAAAAATTGTTAAATTTTTTAAAATTTATTTAGTAAACTTCTAAAAATTCATTGAATAAATATTATACTTTCTTTTTTCATAAAAAAGAAAAAATCTATTTTGAAAACAATATGTTTTCTATTTTCAAATTTCACATTTATATTATCATTACAATGTTTTGAAATGGTTATTAAATTACACTTAAATCCTTTTGTAATTAAAATAGAATTGGAAATTCTAATTTCTACAAAACCTTTTACATTTTCCTTTAAATTATAAAAAAAGTAACACAATGTAAGACCCCAACCTTTATAGATTTTTCTAGTACTCGTTTTCATGTATTCTTTTACCCTTTTATTGATTATGCCTGGACTTTGATTTTCATTGGGGTTTTTTCAAATGAATTTGGAGAAATTTAGAATCCTATGGGGCTATGCATAGTTGGATCACATTTAGGGAAAACCATGTGGTTTTCCCCAGAAGAATATGTGCACCTTTTGGGAGCCACAGGAGGTGATATAAAGTTTTACCAAACCATACAACCTTCCTCCCCAAACCATGAACCTCGAGATAGTGGGGGTTTTCATATTTGGATTATATTTTTTTAGACTATTCACCACTTAGGAGAAATTGTGGACTCCATGAGTGAGGGCGCAGGGTAAACTGGCACAGTTTGGAAAACCGTGCGACTCCGCCCATGATACTGTGCATGTGGAAAGTAACTCATGAAAATTTTATAAAAAAATATTGACCCCTAGTTTTTATTCCAAATCACCCCAGATCTACCTAATATGATTTCTCTTGATTTTAGAGGATCCTGAGAGGATTCTAAGACCCCTCTAACCCATTTTTGTGTGAATATATGATCCCCTGGAATAATGTTTCACCTATATAGTAAAGAATTTCTTCCTCATTTAGGTTCCTCTCTATACCATCTTTCATCCCATTTTGAGAGGGATAATTTCACCTCCATTGGAAATTGGTTTAGATCTATGTTTTCATGAATCTAGTTTCTTTAGATTTTGGTTATAGGTTTTGAAGCTATATATCCTCCACCAAAGGTATTTAGATAGTTCAACCTAAAATTGAGGCTTACAATTTAGCAATTGTCCATTAATGATTTCAAGGTAGATGGTATAATTTGTTTTTTATCATTGTCTTGATTATGTTTCACATGTTGTAGTTGGATCTTTAGTTTTCCACATCATAAAATTGAAATTGAAATTAAATTAATGAATTTATTTTCCCACTTGATTATGACACCATTCATAGATCCAATTGGATCCATTCATGTTTTGAGACTGGACATGATGTGAACCCATTGGGTGTGCTAATATAATTGAAATGATGATTTTTGAATTATGAATGGTTGATAAATGAGATTATGAATTTGGTAGATGAATGGGATATTGAAATTGGATGTATAATGGGTTATGAAGGCAGAACAATGGTTTGTGATATTTATGAATGATGTGAACAATGAGTTGTTGTTAAGGGACTACTGCTCAAAATACCCATTGGGTTGCAAACTGTTTCTCTAGGAACATGATATATATATATATCTGTGTGTGTGTGTGTGATCACTGAGTTTTGGGATAGGTACTACTTATCCATATACCCATGTGTTTCTAACATGCTACTCAATCCCTCCAATGCATGAATGGGAAATTAGAATTTAGTGAATAATGAAATCCCATGAAAGGATGATTTTTATAATTCTAATGGTGTATGGTTTAGACACTCAAACAGGTCAAAGTATGTATTATTGGTTCATGTGTCACCTTGAACCTAGGGGCCTATGTGGTTAATTAAAGGATATTAAATGTGAAACTGTTTACTTTATCATTTTTACTTTATTCTTTATACAACTATATACATAGTAATATACTGGAGAGTAATTTTGACAATGCTGGTGGTGGCCTATTTGGTTATACACACACCCTAATTAGCCGGCCTTATCGGTACCTAAATAGACTTCCTATTTTCTAGAAATGATAAGGGAAATATCCCTATGTTAGATGGATGAGTTGGGATTCATGATGGTGTTTGGATGAGGTAAATGTACATGATGTCAGGACCTGCCTAGGATTTGTCTGTGTGTCTTAATTTTTTTTCCATTTAGACACTTAACATTGATATGACTTGACATATTTACACATTGGGTTTTGGATATTGTTCTCCTATTATGGATTCATCATGTAATGATTTTTCATATATTGTTTTATGTTTTTTCTTCATTATTTTTTATTATATTTTTGAAATTGTTTATTGAATTATTTCATTATGATTCTTTGATAAGTGGGTTATATTATCGACATGTTACTTATTATACCCTCACTAATAATCAGAAGCCTCTGGCATATGGGAAGGCTCACATGAGGCCACGTAACGAACCAGATTAAGGAACAGGTATGTGGAACAGGGGTTCAGACATTACAAAGTGGTATCAGAGTAGGTTTTATTGTATTTTTAGATTTATCACTATTTGGGAAAGGTAGATAGGAGACTAGGATGATTCAGGCCTTGGTCAGGAGCTAGTGCATGGGAGTAGCTGACTGCAGTGTAGGGGAAAACCCAAGTACCGAGGGTGGGATTAGTGTTATAGAAATTTATATTATAGTTAATTGTTATTTCACCTTGGGTAATTCACTTGTTGTGTGATGTTGTTATTTCTTTGAGATTTTCCTTGTGGTTCAATATGATATGATATTTAAGTACACATGCATCATTCTAGGAACTCAACGTCTATGTGACGTGCATCATATTAGGAATGCAAGGAAAAGAAGTTTTTGGTTGAATTGCTGAAATGAAGATTATTTTATTTATTGATTATTTCTTAAATAAAATGATTCCTAGTGATAAATTGACAATTATAAATGATTCTAAAAGTGGTAATTTGAAATGGTTAAAATGGGTGTCTAATGGGAAACATTGTTATTAAATTTTTTTACCCTTTTTTATCCATGACCCAGATGTGGGAAGGTTGAGGGTAGTTATAGGGCTTTAGTTTTGACTACGTGTCAGATTATGGGGGATGACTTGGTTTGACAATATGTGAATCCATCTTTTGTAAATATGATAATGTTGTGTTATGTGTCCTAGTATGTGTTCTTGGAATTGTAGACACATGCATCCATGATGACGTTTCTTGATAGGAGGACAAGTGGAAGTAGTGGGAAATGAGTGACCAGAAGTGGAACTAGAGGGTCTGATAGATATTGGTGAAGGATCCGGATAGGAGTTCAGTGAGAACTTTGATTTCTTTATGTAGTTTATGGAGAGATAACCTAGGATGGCTGGGAAAAATATGTTTCGCATGACATAGGAGTTCCAATTGGAGCACTCTTTGAATTTAACCAGAGATGGTGGAGCACTAGAGACCCTTTTTCCTTGTAATACTTTTTAATATTTATAGATATATTTTCGGATCCATAAGCTAAGACGAAATGTGATTCTGAGGGCCATTGTGCCTATAATTAATTTTATAAAATATTTATATATATTTTATTTTACACACACATGTTTTTGTAAATAAAATGGGAAAACTCTTAAATGGAATCTCATATAAAAAATCTAAGATCGCGATTGAATTTAGAATATGAGGTTTACCATGGGAAGTAACCCAAAATTGGTCGATGCAGGACGTTCAGACAAATGTGGCCATGGGCGGGTGTGATTTGTTAAATAAGTAATTAAATTTATTTATTTAATTTAATTAACCAAATTACATTATTCTATAAATCTATAATTATGGTAGATCTAAGGGGTAATATGCATAACCCTAGTACGATTGAGAGGATTCCTCTTCCTCCTCTATTTGGCGTATCGAGATCCAACTTTGATGATACTTTGGATCCCAGAAGGTCACCATGAAACGAATGAAACGACTCATCTAATTTGTTGACGAATATATTATTCAATGAAGAACAATCAAAAACCATATAGGGCTCATAAATTCATGGTTTATTACCCCATTTATTAAATTGATTAAGAAGAATCATATTTATTTTTTGATATGCATCCTAATTGAACCATTGCAGGTGCCCGTGTATCAATTCTTAATTGATTATTTATTTTTCCCACCCTGACACCCCAAACCAATATATTTTGGGAAAAAAATCTTGGGAAACAATCATTGGACATCTATTTTTTTGGACTTTTCTCCCTCTTTATTCTCAATATTCATCATTAGACCAGGAGGTTTTGATTTGACATTACCGAGTGAGACCGAGCACAACCGGACAACCAGATCCATGGTGTATTTATGAGAGATGAATTGAAAGATGAATAAAGGATGAAATAAGAGTATTTATGGGTTTTGGGTGATTTATTTTTTGATATATGATCCAAAATGGAGATGGAAGCGATGGGTGGTGTGCAGGGTTCAATGACAGTGCATGTGGGTTTATGTGGAAAGTGTTGAAGGTTCAATTTCTAGTCACCAAAGGGGAAAATCACTATTTGGAATAAGATCCACCATTTTCAGGTCTCTCAGAGGAAAGATATTAAGTAATAGCTACAGATATGATATTTTTGGAATGGATCTAGAAATTATGGAGAAAACTCAACTCCACACTATGTAGTCCGAAGAACACATGGCATGTAAGGAGTTAGCTTTGGAAGATCGAGTTTTAGGAGTTTATAACTAGCACATGCAGTGTGGGACCCCCAAATGATGTGTAAACCCTATGATAGCCACCCAATATGTCCTCTAAGAGTACAGGAGTATAGACACAACCTGTTTCATGCAGTGTGCCAAAGTACATGTATACAAGATAAATACCCGAACATGACTAGGGAGCATGAACAAAACCACAGGTGGATGAAACCCACCTTGTAATTCCCCTAAAAACCATGTAGTTCTACATGGGCAGTGAGAAATTTATAGGAATAGACATTTCTAGGTGATGGACCGGGACCACACCCTATGTGGGACTCTTTACATGCCATGTAGCCCAACGTTCCTTATAAGGAAATTTTAACCTCTCAAATATCCTTCAATTGGACTCATATTTTCACCTGCTAGTATCCAATCCTGAGTGTTTTTCTATGTAGAACGTGATGGTGGACTCTGTAGTGGTTTTAGAGAAATGATGTAATATGTTTTTGGTCTGACTATTGTTTTAGTGGCGCTCAATGATGGCAATAATCGGGAATGACCTTTAGAGTAGTACCCCCTGATAGACTAGGGTGTGGGTCATATATATATATATATAGAGTAGTAAAAACCTATCAACAAGGTGGAAGGTCCTCCTTATAATGAGTAGTACCCCCTAATGGAATTAGGGAATAGGTCCTCTATTTATTGAGTGGTACCCCCTATGGTACTAAAGCGTGGGTCCTCTATATACTTACAAACTAGTACCCCCCACTCTATAATGGTGAAGGTCCTCCTTACACTAAGTGGTACCCCATATGGTATTTGGAACGATTCCTCTATCTAATTAGTGGTACCCTCTATGGAACTAGGCCATTGGTCCAGTATTTACAAACATATCAATACCCCCTATTGTGTAGGGTGAATATCCTCCTTATAGTGAGTGGTACCCCTTATGGAATTAGGGAGTGAGTCCTCTATCTATTGAGTGGTACCCACTATAGAATTAGTGTGTGAGTCCTCTATATACTGAGTGTCATGCCCTGATGAATCATGGTGTGAGTTCTATACCTACCGACTTATATCCCTACAACAGATAGGGTATAGGTCATCCTTATATTGAGTGGATCCCCCTGATGCACTAGGACACATGTCCTCTGCTTGAAGATGATTCCCCCTTATCTGTGTGACAAAGTGGCAAGGCATGGGTCCTCCACATGATACTTATATGGATAGAAATGAAATATATTGGGAATCATTGATAGACTTCTTGGACTGATGACACACTTTCCTATGCTTGTCTTTGATATGAAGAGCCCATTATCTCTCTTTTTTTATTTGCTTTGAGAATATATATTTGTGTCCATATCATTGAATTTTGTACTCTATTACTATGGGTTGAGATGTCTACTATCAAAATATTCCAATGTTTTTTCTTTCTAATTCCCTTTCAACTTTTGGAGTTTCTTAATGGTTATGTATATACTGACCCCTATATGATCTTTTACAACATGTGTCATGTTTTATGCAGATGAAGGATAGGTCGATGGTGATTACATAGGAGAATAAGGATACCTGGTGAATTGGATGACATACAGTGGTCAAAGATTAGAGATCCATAGCTATTCTATCTCAAAATTTTACTTTTCTAGCTTGTTCAGGTAGGGATATATTTCTAGTTGGGAATGTATTTTTACCCTTTACTTATAGTATTTACTACCATACTCTGGTACACCATAGAGGTTTTTCGTATTCATGGTTATATTATAGATATTGAATATTTTATTTTTCATCCTCTACACTTATTCATTGAGATGGACGAGTTTGTGTGTAAAAGTACATCAGGAAAAGGCCTCCCATACTAGTTATTCCTTTCGAAACTGGTTACCACCCCCAGGTCTATGGAAGTGAGCTTGAGGTAGTTGTGTCTTTAGCCCCGTTGGGTTGGTTCGTGATAGACTGGTATCAGGGGATTTCATTCCATGAGAAAATGTTTTTGAGTAGTCTCCTTATGAGTTTTTTTTGGATTTAGGGAAAAAAATTCAAAGTGTTTTGAGTGTATATTTCCGATCAGGAAATCTAGTGTTTGTGTGGAGGATGACACATCTATTCACTAGAACCATGATTACATGATTTTCGACTCAGCATACTAAGACTTTATTTATAGGGATCAATGGTTCATGAATCCTAAGGGATTCAGTCTTTGACTATCCTTAATTAGTCATATCCCCATTGTATATATATATTCTCATCTAACTATAGTACATATTGATTAAAGTTTCTGGATACCTCCATGATGAAAACCCATCAGGTTACCAGTTTTGGATCATGATGATCATCCTATGATTGATGAGGCGTCAGTTCAGGTTCCACCCCATGTGATCCTTTCTCCAGGTGGATAGGTTTTAGTGACCCCACATATCAAGAAATAGTTCATTCCAACATATCAATCTTAGGGTGTGATTAGGCTTGAGGCACTCCACCAGTTCTAGAACCAAAGGCCATTAAGGTTACATGGTGAGCCAGATCCCCCCGAATTGGGTGATTGGATAGAGTTAGTGGGTTGTGTTTTTAGTCTTTTTCGAATATCAATAGATCATTTGGTTATGTGTCCATATAGAATTTTTCATGAAGTTGATGGGAACATGTGGAGTCCTATTAATTAAATGCATAATGAGTTGATAGTCTTCTGGAATAACTTCCAGTATATATTCCACGAGGAGTAAAACTTTTATGTTTTTACTCAGTTCATATTTAGGATATTTTAGAGCTACAATAGTGAGCGATTGTAGTTTACAGGTATAGGGGAATCATGTGATGGGTCATGACCATCTTTGGTTTTGTTACGATCGATGATCAATCTGAGATTTACACAACAATAAACATAATGATCCATAGAACTGGATCAAAGAAAACAGACAATGGATTTAATTCGAGAACCAAAGAGAGGATCATAAAATTTTATTTATAATCATTTTAATTAAATAAATAATAACCATTATAGAACTATTTCTTCATTAATGGATCTAGAAATAGATCTACGTTGATACTCCTTTTCTTTGAAGGAATAAAGTGCATATTCCCTCTTCCGATGACCCCTACATAATCCATGAATCTCTAGGAATCACCGAAGAAATATCTAGGTTCTATCATGAAAGATGATTTTTATTGCATCGTACTTATTTGATCACCATAAGGACGACTTCCAAAGCGTTCTCCTTGATATGGTGGAGGAATATCACTATCATGTCATAGGATCATTCTTGGGGAAGAGAGCTCTCTAAGACTTGAGATGATTCTCCAAATCTATTGTGTAGAACCAAAAAAATGAATAGGATTATTAAGAAAATTGTATAATTGGTTTTATATATCACTAGGGTTAAAATAATATAATTTCAAAAGTGCCATTTATTATTTATTTAATCTCCAAAAAACCCCATGTCAAATAAAAATAAAAATAAAAATATTTTCTTAA
Source organism: Viscum album (assembly GCA_963277665.1). Taxonomy (NCBI): domain Eukaryota; kingdom Viridiplantae; phylum Streptophyta; class Magnoliopsida; order Santalales; family Viscaceae; genus Viscum; species Viscum album. The sequence goes on along the minus strand of OY728142.1, from coordinate 30,235,610 downwards.
CATGCACTTAACTTGCAAATTAAATTAAATATCATTTCATAAAATCATATTCATTATTTATTATTTATCACTAGACCATTAAACTTGGTCATCCCTTTCTCCATAATATTTTTCAGAACCTGAATAATTATTATTTATTTATTAAATAAATATCACTACATTATTCAGTAACAAATAAATAAATATTATATTCACTAAATAGAAAATAAATATTTGTTAATCATTCCACTCACATTATATTCTCTTAAATAACTGGTGAAAGAATATCTGCAATCAATAATACATGAATAATTATTAAACCATGTGCAATATTAATATTTATTCAACTTTCATAATAATAAAAAATGATATATTATTTAATTGTGATTCTGGATACACTTAGTGTGTGAGCCTCTAGGTCTCTTTCTTAGTGGTGTTAGGTGAAGCAGCCTAAAGTTGAAGGTTAGAATATAAAAACTTTACAATTCACCCATATAGAAAGAAGTTAATGTCACAATGACATGATACCTCATATGAATTATTACTGTGTAATATAATTTCTTTGTCGTGATATTTCAAATCAAGCATATTGCTTGATGGTTCTATAAACCTATGTCCTAGAAGTTTATTTCATTGAATTTCTAAAAAAAGGACGTTCCTATAGAATACCATGGACATGGATTTATTTTGGATATATCATTTCTATAAAAGGTCCAGATATATAAAATTCAGTTAAAGAACAGAAGGGAAAAATCATTTCTCATTTTATTAATTAATGAAATATTACTAATGATGCACCCAATGTATCCTACCTTGCTGCAAACATCTTACATCACAATTTTCATAAAAACATAAAAGTACATGACTCATAATACTCAATAATAATAATATTAATTTCTTTGGACAAATACACGTGTACCAAAATAGGAACATCCAATAACACATATAAATGTGGATTTCTTATGAGCGGTCCTTGTTCTCATAATATCCTACTCGATTTTACCATGTGAGTACACCATGAGAAGGTGCCCCAATTTCCTATAAGTCTCTACCCCTAATAGCCTATATCATTTGTGTCCCCTAAATGATATCATCTAGCTATAGAAAATATAATTAAAAATAGTTTCGTAGCACTTTTGGGTTCATATCTTTGCAGAGAACTACTATGATATTTTATTGAAAAAACTACTCATGGGAAATTATCACATACTATGTTATGAATAAGAGTAATCATGATATGATAATAAGTTTATTAATATTCAAAAAATTCGAATACAAGTTATCATAAAGTATACATAATTTTATTCTAGGGCACCAACTCCAACAGACTCCCACTTGTACTAGATCCAACTGTTAACAACTTTCAATACACTATCTTTCACATGATATTCATGATTCTCCTGAGATATTCCTTTAGTCAAGGGGTCCACCATGTTATCTTCTATTGGTACTCTTATTACAACAACTTCACCCCTTCAATAAAAATACCTCAAGCACTGATACTTTCAGAATATATGATTATTCCATTGGTGTGACCTTGGATCTTTTACAAGACCCATTTATATAATATTATCATAATATAATGTGATAGGGAATTTACTGCTAGGTACCACATCAAGGTCCTAGGAAAAGTTACACATCTAAATATCTTCCTAAGCTACATTAGAAGCATCTATATACTCGGACATCATTGTAGAATTAGCAACAATTGGCTACTTTTAACTCTTCCAGATCACAACTCCTCCTTTGAGATAGAAAACCAATATTTATTGTGACCTAAGATCATTTAGATATGTATGAAAACTAGAATTAGTATACTCTTAATGACCAGCTCCTCATATCCTCTATACACCATGAATAATTCCTTATTTATTCTCAGATACATATGGATATCCTTAAGAGTAGACCAATGTTGTTCTCCTAGATCTTCTTGATATCTACCTACCATGCTCAATTCATAAGAAACGGGAAGTCTAGTAAATAACATGGAATACATTATTGATTCTATCACTGAAGAATATAGGATCTTATTCATTCTGTGTTTCTCATGTTGTGTTTGAGAAAAAAATTTCTTATAAAGGTGTAAACCATGTGAAACTAGAACCAATCCCCTCCTGGATTGTTCCATACTAAATCTATTTAGTATCTAGTTAGTATATTTACTTTTAATAAGTCCAATAATCCTCTTGGATCTCTACCAATTGATCTTGATACCTAGAAAATAGGCTGCTTCACCTAATTCCTTCATAGATAAATACTTGTTTAACCTATCCTTAACAGACTTTTAGACTATTATGTCATTTCCAATAAGTAATATTTCATCGATATATACTAGTAGGATAAGGACTGAATTCCTAATAAACCTCTTGTAAACACATAGATCACATTCATTCTTAGTGAAATTAAATTCTTTTAATGATTCATCGAATCTATTATTTCATGACCTAGATTCTTTCTTTAAGATATAAATAGATCTCTGAAACATGAAAATCCTTTTAGAATATCTTAGAGTCATAAAACCTTCTGGTTGTGTCATATAGAAATATTTCTGAAGGTTTCAATTATAGAATTCAGTTTTGATATCCATATTCCTAATATCGTAGTCATGGTAAGATTCTATATTAAGTTGTATTTTAATGTATTTGAATATGGAAATTGGTGAAAAGATTTCATCATAGTCAATTCCTTGACACTGTTTAAACCCTTTAGCCACTGGTCCTGATTTCTAGATATTTACTTTATTCTGATACATGGAATCCATTTTAGAATTCACGGCTTCTTGACATCTTGAAGCTTCTGATCTCTCTGTTGCCTCTTTTTAGGAGATAGGTTCATCATTGTCAACCAATAATGATTCACCATCTTTGGTGAATAGAAAAGTATATCTCTCTGGTTATCTTACCTCTATTGCGATCCTATGCATTACTTGTGTTTTAAGAACTAACTATTCCATGGTGAGCTATGAAATCAATTCATGTTCCAACTCTTGTTCATCTTGATAATAAACTTCATCACATTCAATCATGTTCCCACTATCCTTTTTGATTATTTTCTCCCTCGCAAGACAGATGGATTGTCTAGAGATAATCAATTTTTTATCTGAGGGGGTGTTCAAGTAGTATCCCATTGTTTCCTTGGGATACCCTATAAAGATACAGTTTGTGCCCCGTGGTGATAATTTGTTTCCTAATAATTCCTTAATAATTTCCTCACATCCCCGTATATGTGTATGTGACAAAACATCTTTCTTTCTACCCCATAACTCGAAGGGAATTCTATTTTCCACTTTAGTTGGTCATCACTTTAATGTGTATTCCACAATTTGTAATGCATATCCCCAAAAGGATATTGTATGATCTACATGACTCATTGTAGACCTTAGCATGTCTAACAAGGAATTATTCCTCCTTTTATTAGCGCTATTCCACAATGGTGTATAAGTTGGAGTGTGTTGTGATAGAATCCCAAACTCTCACAAAAGGTTGATGAAATCTTGGTTAAGATATTCACCACCTAGATATGATTAAAGATTATTTATCTTCTTACCAAGTTGATTCTCTACTTAATTCTTGAATTCCTTGAATTTCTTAAAGTAATTATACTTATACCTCATTAAGTATACATAACCATATCTACTCAAGTAATCAGTAAAAGTTATTAAGTAAGAGTGCCCACCTCTAGCTTCGACTGGAAATGGTCAACACCCATATGTGTGTAGTAATCCTATAAGCTCTGTGGCATTTTCAAACTATCTCCCAAATGGTGAGTTGGCCATTTTTCCTTGTGAACTGGCATGAAATTTTTCAAGTGGTTTTAGCTCAGAAGTATCTAAATTACCATCTTGATAGATCTTTGTCAAATTCTTCTCATTTACTTAAACAAGTTGATGATTCCAAAGCTGAGAGTTATATAAGTCATGTGAACACGATTTTTTACCAAGTTTGAATACATGTATTTCATAATTTAGTACATAAATACCATTATTTAAATGTTTCATAGCATAAAATATGATTTCATTATAAAGTAGATAAATTTTATTTCCAAACATGAAAATAAACACATATGTATCTAGGCAAGATACAGAAATTATGTTCTTGGTAACTATAGCTATCGAATAAAAATATTTTAAAACCAAAATCATTCATGTTGAGAATGAAAGGTGGTAGTCACTAACGGCTAGATCACAAACCTCACACAATTCATAGCGTAAATATCCACCTCTCCTCTAAAAATATTTCAGAATCTATTTGGTTCTGGCCTTTGGATATAGTTTTTAGCACCACAACCTGTATCAAATACCCAATGTGCGGATATTGAAATATTACACTTGATAACTAATGCATCTTTATCTTCTGCTTTCTTCTAGGTTTAGTTTCTCTTCTAGTGGCTTGGATTTCCACATGGAAAACATACTAACTCCTTTTCCCTACCCTACCTTCAGATCTTCTTTTTCATGGTGAAGGATAACACGTAAGCATCTTTTCTACTCTTGGAAATTTGTTCCAGTGAGAAGGTTATCATTATTGAGTATAGACCACAATGATATGTTTAAATTAATTATAATATTGTTTCTAAAAAATAATATGAGCATAATTTTGGTACTTTAATTGATTAAATTTTGACAAACAAATAAATATTAAATTTATTTGTCTCCCACCATTTTTTGAAACCCAATAGTGCTCACCATTCTCTTTAGAATATCCTATTTCTTGTATATTATAGTGGAAATGACCCATATCACCCTTCTTATTACCCCAACATTGGTTGGTCAAGAAACATTAATGGTTTTAGTTAAGCATTCCAAATTCCAACCACATTAACTCAGAGTTCGTTGGATTTCCTCAACCCTTGCCTATCAGTTACATGATGTCCTGCTTTGGAAGTCAACACTTGATGTGAAATAAGTTATGTTAACCCAAAACATCAAGTTAGAATTACCCAATAATTTAAAGCACCCCAACTTTGGATGATCAAACACTTTAAACTATGGTTCAATTTTAATTTTAGTGGAAGGATATACCGACTTAATATATATAATTGAGGGATTTTACCCTTTATATATAAATTGTCAATTGTTGTCTTTATCACATGATTATTAATATTATGTGGATTTACTTAAGTGATTAACCATGTCTTAGATAATATTTATGCATAATACAATTTATTTCAGTTCTATTTTTCATGATCATTAATTAGTTTTATTCATGTGATTGAAATAAAATATATATAATGAGACAACCATGCAACTTGAAAAAAATAAAATAATCAAGTAGTACGATTATGAGGTTTTACTAATGGTTAGTTTATCTAGTGGTTGATAAACTAACCATTGACCTAGGAGGAAAATACCATGAACAAATTATGGTTCGTGTTATATCTTTCCACTTGTCCATCTATATATCTTCGTCGGATTGGTTTTGACTTAGCTTCGAACTTGAACCACCTCCACAAGCTTTGGAGAACCATCCATTACATATACTTTTACTCACCTACAGGTGTGGGGAATCATGTTTACATAAAAGAAACCATTGGCATTCAGGTCCTTACATAATAAGAGGAGATAAGGCACACCAGAAGACAATTTAATTTAATAATAAATTAAATGAAACAAATCACATACAAAGGTATGATATATGCTCGTGATCATCCAAATCCATGAAACTAATTAGGAATTTAATAAAACTAGAATTCAATTATTAATCATTCGTATTTATGATAAATCACGCTCGAATCAGTTGATTATCATCTTTAATTAATCAATTTTTTATCTTAATTATCATACGAATTTCCTTGGGATTTTCATCCATTATAATTTTAAACAAAATAAATTTATTTAAAATTAACTATGTATATAAATTTACCTTGGAGTAAACGCGGTGAATACCCATATAAATATACCCAAAATGTGTTATACTTGTACACTGTTTAAAATTGTGACATATGACATGCACGACTTATCACATACCTTTATGATGTGCACCTTATGGATGATTACATGAATTACATGATTTTTTGTCATGTGTTATGAGTCAATGAAAATAGAGTAAAAACTTGTACTACTAATCATACATGATATGAAGACATGAACATTACAATGATATTAATGAAAGATTTTTATATATATATATATATTGAAACCTATCACATGGAATTTATTATCTGTAAGACTACATGAAATTATAGGTCTCAAGGTTTACATAGTATAATAAATAAATTTTAAATCTGTGTAAATTGGTATGAGTACGTGACATGTATTGGTGAGCTACACAATGTGTACATCTCTCACCATTTATCTGACACACACGCCTTGGAACTTAGCGTGTAAACCATGCCTCGAAAAATTGGAGTACGTGGAATATATAATCAACTACACGACATGTGTGATCTGATTTGCATGGTTAGTAGTCAGGTAGGCCATGTATTGTAATACACAACCCATCTGTGACTCAAAGGGACTACACACAATTTATATGGGATACACATCGTGTACTCATACTAATAGTCCACCACCTTGTTCTAGTCAACACACAATGTAAGAATTAAATGCACCGTGTGTCATCAATGCACACAGTTTGAATTAATTCCCGATACATTGAACACAAGTACACGATGTGTAACTCTGGTTACTTAGCGTGTACTCCTACGTCACCCGAACATAATTATCGGCACCTTGGGATGTGTTTCTAGATTTTATTTCACTCATAAAATTAATCATATTGATTAGATCTATGATAAAAAATGAGGAAGAATCAGATCTCATAATTTGGAATAAAAAATGATTAAACTTGAATTGAAAAAAAAAACAAGGGCATAAATCATCAATAATCTTTAAATAATTAAAAATGATTATGTGACTGATCTAATACAACTTGTAGGTTATGGGAATAGTGGAAGCCTACGATGGTTCATTCCCAACTATTCTTTTTCTTGATCGATGATATACCCGATATTTACATAAAGATAAACTTCGTGACCCACATAATTGAATCAAAGAAAACAGACAAGGTATATAATTCCAAAATCAAAGAGAGTATCATCACATATTATTTAAAATAAATTTCATTAAATAATTAATTATGTTGATGAAATTATTTATTCATTGATGTATCTAGTAATAGATCTACATTGCTCTGTCATTGCATTGAAGGAATAAAGTACAGATTCCCTATAGTGGTGATCCGCACGTATTCCACGAATCTCTAGAAGTCGTCAAAGGAATCTCTAGGTTCTAGCATGGAATATACTCTTGCTTACAACATAAACTTTTGATCACTGTGAGAATGGAATTAAAAGTGTTATCCTTGATCTGGTGGAGGAATATCACCCTCCTTTTTGGGAGAATTCTTGGAGGAGGGAGATCCCAAGGGCTTGAGATGATTCCCCAAATCCATTTTGCACAACGAAACAAATGAATTGGATTATTGAAAAAATAATATAATTTGGTTTATATATTTCTAGAGTTAAAATAAAATAATAACACAAGTGCCCTTTATTATTTATTTAGTCCCTCCAGAACACCATGTAAAATTATAATAATAACAAAATTATTTTCTCGACAGGTGATTAACTTGAAAATAAAATTAAATTTTATTTAAACAAATAATATTCAATATTTATCACTTCCCATCAGAACATTAAAACTTGTCCTCCATTCCTCCATAATATATATCAGTCCTTTAATAATTACTATTTATTTATTAATTAAATATCACATCATTTTTTTAATAAAAAAAATATATTTTACATTCACTAAATAAAAAATAAATATTTATTAAACATTCCACTCACATTATATTCTATCGAATAACTGGTGATGAAATATATGTGATCAAGAATAGATAAATAATTATTAAACCACGTGTAGGATTAATATTTATTCAAATTGTTAAATAGTAAACAATAATATATTATTTAATTGAGATTTTGGATACACTTAGTCTGTGAACCTCTTGGACACTTTCTCAGTGGCATGAGGCAAGAAGCCTAAAGTCCATGATTAACATTTAGATATACATAAAGGAACGCAAAGAGAATGAATTTAATTCCACAATGAAGGTTGCATGCTTGTGCCATCAACCTATGTGCTCGATGTCTCTTTATTTGACTTCCCAAAGATTCAACTTATCTATAAAATACCATGGACCTGGATTTATTAAAGATATATCATTTCCATAAAAGGGAAATAGATATCAACTTCCATTAAATAACAGAAGGGATAAATACTTTCTCGCATTATTAATTAATGAAATATTACTCATGGAACACCCAACGTATCTTACCTTGCTACGAACACCGGTCATTTTGGTTTTCTTCAACACATAATAGTATGCGAATAATAATACTCATTAATAATAATCTTAAATTAAAAGGACCAATACACACATCTGAAGATAGGAACATCCAATGACACATATAAATGTGTATTTCCTACTAGAGGGTATCATTCTCATAATATCCTACAAGATTTTACAGAGGTCGTACACCATGTGAAGGTGACTCAAAGTTCTATGAGTCTCCAACCATGATATTCTGTATCATTTTTACCCCTCAAATGTCATCATCGAGCTATAGAACATATACTTAAGAATAGTGTCGTAGCACTTCCAGTTTCTCATCATAGCACAAAACTCCTCTGACCTTTTAGTGCGATAGATACTATTAGGAAAATATTACATACTATATTACATAGAAGAACAATAAAGACGTGATGATAAGTTTATTAATATTTAAAAACTATGAATACAAGTTATCATAAATTATACATTAGTTGGTTCTGGGGAATTAACTTCAACAGGGATGATAGTGGTTGAGTACACTATGTTGTTCACTTTCCATACATAATACTCCCTCAACAAGATCCAAGATGAATACTATATGAAAAAAAGTTTGAGCAGGGACTCTGTAGAGATATCTATTCTAGTTTGGTACCCTTTTTCATTCCCACCTATGTCAAGGTGTTGGATCAGGTGTTTGATAAGGATAAATTTCTATCAGAGGGATGCCAGACTACTAGAGAAGGCAGTGGGTGTTATAGGGATGAGTTGAAGGTAGTAGCTAATAGGCACTAGTTGATAGAATATCAATGCATAACATCTAACCATGATAAGAATTGGGAAAGTGGTTGTATGGAAGAGGGACCATGAGTAGGACTAGGGTGTACTAGAGATGGGTGATTCTATACTTGTGATGGGCGCGGTCACATGGTGCATCATTCCCTGACCTAATGTGCTGATGAGGGCAGAATGATAGCTAACAGACCTCCACAACAAAGGTAGAACCATGATCATGGATCTCATAGGCGATGGAAGAGAGACCCCCATAGAGGAAAAGATCTCATATGAGAAGGTGGATCTCTAGGAGGAGGATTTTTGGGTGGTGGATGATGCTATGAGATCCTTCCACCCCCACCACCACCAAGCGGCCTATATCTGGCTTAGGGAGATTGTAGTTGGGGTTGAAGAAAGCTACAGGCTATGGGGGTGTATGAAACAGCATCACATGAGATGATCATAGGTATCTTCTACGCTTATTCTACTCATTATTCAGTATTTGTAGACATAGGTGTGAGTAATTTCTTCATATCTTTTCTCCTAGTGTGATATCTTGAGCTCCCAGTTGAGGAATTAGTCCAATAACTATGTGATGAGATTTATACAGGGAGCACATATTCTATATCTTTTATCTTATGGTAGTGTGAGATATATCTTGGTGGATAGAGTTTTACAAGGTACCTTTTGGTTATTAAAATATAATCATATTAAATCATCTTGGGTATGGATTCATTTTCTATTATCCAAGCCCAAATCACATTTCACCATAGATGAGTTAGATTCCTTCGCATTGAGGGGAAAAGATTATCCTTTATAGGATAGGGATATATCATAAATGGATGAGTGGGTTTTATATGTAGGAGGATTCAAACCATCACTGATTAGATAGAGAGTGTATCCTCAGTTGTATTAGGCTCTTTAGTCATACTGATTCCTTCAGTAAATGAGGATTTTAAGGACATCTTCCCTGAGAACATTTTAGGACTACCTATGTGGTGAGAGATGGAGTTTTTCATTGAATTACATCCGGGGACCCCTGAAATATCTATTAAGGAATATTCGATGGTACCAAACGAGATCTAGGAGCTGTGGTTGAAGTTATAGGACCCTTTAGAGAAGGGTTATATCAGACCTAGTGTGTCCACCTAGGAAGCTCCAGTGTTTTTATTGAAAATGGAGGATGTGAGATTGATTCTTTTTTTGGATTGTCGTCACCTAAACCAGGAAAAATAAATAACAAGTACCCATTTCCTAGTATTTATGACCACTTAGACTAGTTGTGAGGAATGATTTGGTTGTTTAAGATCGATATCAAGGCTGTCTACCACCAGTTGAGAGTTCATGAGGCTGAGTTCTTGAAACTGGAATTTTGGTGTTGCTACGGACACTATGAGTTCCTAGTGACGACCTTCAATTTGAATAATTCCCCCACCATGTTTACGACTCAAATGAACTGGATATTACAGTTGTACTTGGACTAGTTTTTGGTTTTATTCATTGATGACATAATCATATACTCTATGATAGAGGAAGATCATGTATAACACATGAGGATAGTCCAAGATTTTATTTGGGAAAACTAGCTTCATGATAAAATCTCGAAGTTCCAGTTATGGATTCATGAGGTTCACTTCATGGGTCATTTAATTTCTATGAAGTAATTAGCTATTGACCAAGAAAATATTGATGCAGTTATTTCTTAGGATCCACCCAAGAGCTTGTCAGAGGTACAATATTTTGTTGTCTTAGTAGGGTACTATAGAATGTTTGTGCTAGAATTCTCTAGGATTTAATTCCCTTTGACTGCCCTAAAACAAAAATGGAATCCGTATTCTTAAAACAACATTATTCAAAACCTCCTTAACATATACTATAATCCATTTATTTTAAAATTCCATGGGATAAACTGGGGAGATACATAATAAAGGGGAGATATGTAAATCCCAGTAAGGGAATAAAGAAAGAACATCGATGCATGATATGCAATTATAACATAAAGGCAACATGGTAATATGAAAAAATTAAACCTGACACCATAAACATAGTTCAAGGATAACTGAAAAGACATCATAACATGGTGTAAAAAGTCCCATAATGTATTTGGTTTACTCTTGAACCTCATACATGATAGATCCTGAGACTAAAAAATTACCCAATTCATTAGAGTTCTATATAATTCCAAGAACATCATTCGCTTTCACATCATGTACATGAACATGTGTGCCACACATATTAGTCAACGTAGGATCATATTTCATCACATTTAATCCCATGATTAAGGAGTGTGGAATAAATCCATGGAATTTCCCAATAAAATAATCTTAGGTCTGTCTTGGTGAATACCTTTGAGTGGAAATACCGATGGTATTCCCAATACATATGTTTGTCATGGAAAAACCACATGATAATTTCGGCGTTATAACATGGGTACATAATGAAACATGGGAGGGTATAATGTGAGTGAAATGGGTATATAATCACTTGTAATTAGTAAGGTCTGTAATTGGGATATGTAATAATATAGTAAAAAAAGAAAAATTTCATATTAAAAAGAATAAGACAAAAATGGTGCTCAAATAAAAGTTTAACATGGAAAATCGCAGAATAATTTCAGCAGCCTAACATGAGTACATGATAAATTAAGAGAGGGATTATTGAGAGTGAAAGTGGTAAATAAATACTTGGAAATATTAATTAAATTAGTATTATTTTTTAAAATCATATCCAATAAATTTTAATTGTAATAAAAAATTCATTACATAAAGAGGATGCTTGATTCAAGAGGAGAATGAGAGGATCCTGTACCTTGAGAGCCATCTTCAAAAATATAAGGAGGATATTATTGAGAGATTGAGGGAACATTGGTAGGTATCTATAGTGGAAAATAAGAGTATATTCATGATTTAAGGGTTTTTTAATGAAGTTTAATTGAAGATTTGGTGGGTTTATATTGGAAAAGATAGGGAAGTTTTTTTTATTATTTTCCAAACTTTGGTTTTGGACTCTATACAATAAAGGATTAAAAAACACAAACCATTCTTGGGTTTGACCATGGTTTATACCAAATATGAGTGGTTTTAATTATTTTATATGTCCATGAACATAGAACATTAAAATAATACCCTTGGTGATGTGGAATGGAGTCATGTTTACAAAGAATAGATTTTAAAATGTGAAAATATAATACAGGTTTTGGAGGATTCATAAAGGGTTTATAAAATTAATTAAATAACCTAAAAAACAAATTATTTTTAATGGGAAATATAAATTTTATCATGGATACCTTTTATGTTATATATTATATCACTTTTGGTTCATTATGGCGTCACAATGAATACCATATATTTAAACTTTATTTAAATTTTGTTGTAAAATTCGACTGTCTCATAAAATTTTGAAAAAATAAAAATTAAATAATTTTGATGTGATAATTCCAAAAAAAGTGTTTATTTTATTAAAATAAATTTATAAGTAATATAAATTAAACCCTTTAATTAAAATCATAATTTATTTAAAAATACTGTTTTTTTATATAGGAGTTTTCTAACCCTTATAAAAATTAAATTTTTACTTTATAAAATTATAATATAAATTATACTGAATATATACTATAAATAATAATATTTTATGAAAAATTAATTAATTTAAAAAATAATTAAATTAGACAAATAGATTTTCTTGATTTAAATGTAATGAACTGAATTTTTCCTTGTAAATTTCTTTTAAATTATATGGAAATATTAAGAGTCTGTGAAAATTGACAACGCGTGACTCTGAAGCCCGGTGTGTCTGGAATGAATTTTTGAACTTTTTTTCAGGTATTTTCAGTAAACGTGCGAGTGAGTTTTTGTAACTTTTGAACCGGTGCTTGGAATTAAAATCTGAGGGCACCATTGATCTCACAGCGCTGATTTTAGCTTAAGGAGACCTTCACCTCGACCGTAGTGGGTCGAGGGTAGAATTTAGTTTTTCAGAATTTTCGTGGGAGAAAATAAAATAAACATGATTTATTTTATTTTTTGAAATTGAAACCTCCCTTTTTAGATATTTAGTGGTGGGGACCACCCGAACCCTCCCAATTAATATGGGGAAACCCTTGCAATCTTCCCAACTTAATGTTCCAACTTAAACATAATTAAAGTGCCAACTTAGATTAATTAAAGAGCATCCTCTAGATCAAGATCGGGGAACCGACTTTGGAGCGTCTTGTGGGAGTGACGAACGCAGACGTCACCATCTTCCTCGACTTCATCTTCTTCCTCATTCCACCCCCATAAGATAATCGAGGTAGGGGTTTTAATTTGAAATATGATTGAATTTATTTGTTAATTCTTCATATTCTAGATTTATAATGACGATGACCAAACTTACATGGCCATCGTTCCACACTTATACCTTGGACATTTTCTTTTGTTCTTCGCGTGTTTTTCGTGCGTTCTTCATGCTAAATAATTATCGGTGATGAAAACACAAGGTTTTGTTGAGCGCAACTTATGGACACAGAGCCCACAACCCAAGGATCGTGAATATGCAGTCATTATATTTTTCGTTCTTAGAACAGAGATACGGTGAACCATGGAAGAGGAGGGAGGACGAAGTATCGGCCAACCATGTGGAGGTTGGGAGGTATGCGTCCGTGCCGCTGGAAGAGAAGGAGGTCATGGCCCTTCGGCTGAGGCGGAGCAAGGTGGTGGTGGACACCCGTCCGACCACATGGAAAGGCGGCGGTGCGCGTCCGCGCCGCCATAGTAGGAGACTACGGCCGCTTGTAAAGCGGTGGAGGCCGAAGGGTGGCCGACACCTAGCCGACAGAGGAGGACAGTGGCACCGTCGCGTCGTTGAGAGGAGGACTGACTGGCCATGGCGTAACAAGTCGGACCAGCTCCAGAGGGCCCTGCTTCCAAATACCGAATGACACTTTGGCTATTCGGGTGACCTGTGAGGTGCCTCCCTCCCAGGCGTTGACTAGGGCAGACCCCTCCCTGGCGGACCACTCGACTGCGGGTCGGGCCGGGCTGTCCCCTTCACGGCCCAGCAGGCCGGGCCCACTGAGTCCCAGGCCATTCAGGCTGGACTCGGACCGGGTCGGGTCGTCCCAGGCCGGATCGGGCTAGGTCGGTCCAGCCAGGTCGGACCGGACTGGGGCCCATCCACACCTAGTTTCACCTTTTTAGCCATATCATGAGAACCTGGCGTCTGTTTGATGAACCGTCTGTAGTGGCAGAATCCTTGGATCAAGAAGGTCCTTTTGGTATACTCCACTTTAGTTTTGGATAAAGTTGGAGTATGACTAGGTTGGATCGAACCCGAATCCAACCAGGCCCTCCGAACGGAAACACTAATAACTTACAGACCGGGAATCTAATTGACGTGCCGTCAGTGTCTTTGGGTTCCTTTTGATAAGACAGACCTTTGGGATACTTCTTCATGGGACTTCGTGGAAGTTAAAAAATCGACGGATGGGTTGAGTAGCAGAACCTCCCAAAATCAAGCATGCTTAGTGCGGGGACCCTGTGACTGTCTGTAATGTGAAGAGAGAAAAACGATCCTATGTAGATCAACATCTATCAGATCCTGTGTGGGTTAGTGCTCAGAGATCCTATGTAGGTCAATGTATACCGATCCTTGGTGGGTCAGATCCTTTGTGGGTCAGTTCCTGTGTGGGTCACGCTCAACGATCCTGTGTGGGTCAGCACATACCGATGCTGTGTGGGTCAGATCCATGTGGGTCAGTGGGGGTTAGTTACCTATCGATCTTGTGTGGGTTAGTGGGGGATTAGTTACCTATCGATTATGTGTGGGTCAGTAGGGGTTAGTTACCTAATGATCCTGTGTGGGTCAGAAGTGCTGCTACTGAACAGAATAAGATGATCTAACCTTACGGCTAATCATATGTACTTCTTTACTTAAGTTATACCTATTGTGAGCTAAGTCATTACCTTTTTGGTATCTTACTGTTTTGGTGTTACCTTTTTGGTACTTACCTTTGTGGTGTTACCATCGTAGTATTCTTTCCTTCGTGGAATAGTTGAGCTTTTGGCTAATGATTAGGGCCTTGTGTTTCCTCATGAACGAGATGGGTATACTAGATAACTTAGGTATATGCATGAGAATATACCTAAGTTGGGTTGACTGTTGTTTCCTTACTTTGTGGTTTCTCCTTTTTGGATTTTGAGAGACCTACAGGGGTCTCGGGGTCCCTTCTGAGTATTGTTAAACTCACCCCTGCACGGGCTTTTCCCGCACCTTACTGTGTCATGTGAATACGATGGACAGTGCTGACTGAGGACGAGGGTACCAGGATTAGAGGCTGCTCAGAGGTGGAAATTAAATGAGGCGTACCATAGAGACAATCGTTCGAGAGCTGCACCTACCCCTCAGGTAGGATCCTTGGTGGGTATTCAGAGGAGTTGTTTCCAGTTTTACTTGAACTTTCCAATTTTACTTGTACTTTCCATTTTTACTTGTACTTTCTAGTTATACTTGTACATTACAGTTGGCCTTGTATTCTGACACCTTTTACTTACTGTACACACTCTTTTTACAAAAAAATTTACTTTGTGCTCATATCCTTCTTTGTGCTTGGTTTTGTGAGTTTACAGGTTATAAAGACAATTCCTTCCCGATTTTAGGGAATACGCCTTTCGATGCTTGTATCCAGCACCTATCTTGTGGAAGGCGGGCTTGGGGTAGTCACAGTACGGGCCCTGGGGGATGGGTCATGAAATTAAACCATATATTAACCAAATACAATTTTTGTTTTATTGTACAAAATTTTAATTTTTATCAAAATCATTAATTTAATCATTTATAAAGTAAAAAAATAAAGAATAAATATAATTATTGTTTTATTGAAAATAAAATATAAATAAACATATTGTTAGGGTCAAGATACATAATCTCTTATTACACCAGTGGATTCCCTAAGGGTAAGGTACGCGACAATGATATTTTCTTGGTGTGGTTCAGCGTACATGGTTTGGGATGTGATCTTTATGAGTTTGAAATTATCCATTATATAATTTTTCTCATTCTTTAGTTTTTCGATCCTTTTTTAGGATTGTTCATGATAAAATAACATTGATTTTATCTTCCTTGGAGGCTACGATAAAGGGGATTCATAGGGTACTATCCTACTAGTCGAGGATATGCTTATTTTTTTGTTTCAATTTTATTTTTCATAATCCTTAATATATATTAATTATATGATCAATGCTCAACAGATATATTATCAATGGTGATGATTTATAACAAACTTTTGATTATGACATGATATAACTTATAACAACTACATATAACCAAGGATGTTCATGTGTTTTTTATATTTACATTTCATAAATAAGAAAATTATTCATTTAGAAAGGTAATTTAATTTATAAATGTTTGGGTCATTAAAAAATTCCCCCATCAGAAATTTCCCCCTCAAAATTTTTGTTTCATATAGTAAAATAGACGAGGGTACTTATTTATTATCACCACTTCCAATTCCCATGTTTCATCCTCAAACTTGTGGTTTCCTGACAACACTTTTACCAAGTTAGTTATATTGTTTCATAGAATATTGTCTCTATGATCTATGATCTTTATTGAATAATCCTCATATGAAAAATCATTATCCAATGGTTCCACCTCTAGATTCAGTACATGCAAGGGGTCTGGTTTGTACTTTATTAAGAGAGATTCATGATCACATAATGTACTTGATATATGTTAGGTGGGAGTTCTAGTCGATAGGCCACCACTCTGAGTATATATATTATCTCAAAGGGGTCTATATATCATGTACTATGCTTTCCATTCATAGCAAATCTCAATAATTTCTTTCACAATGAAATAATAAGGAACACATTATCACTAACTGAAAACTCTAGGCCTCATCGATGATTGTGTGCAGAGATTTTCTCTTGAATTTGTGTGGATTTGATGTGATGATGAATGATTTGAACCTACTATGTGCCATCATCTTTTACTCTCTAAATTAATCCCATTATATCAAAGTCTGTATCTTATTATTATGCTGAGCCTCATAAGGTTCCATTTTAATGATAGAATAAAAAATATTTTTATATGAGAAATCCACTTGGGGAAGGTGATGGTTCCAACATCCTTGGAAGTATATTAAACATGATCTCAACATATCATCCGGAGTTTGAATAGTCCATTCAGACTGACCATCTATATGAAGGTAATTGGTTGTGATTAAGCTCAGTTATGTAATCAAAGCTTACTAATGGATTCTCTAAAACCTCTAGTGAAACCTCACATCTTGATCAGATACAATAGATATTTTCAATACATGAATTATTAAAACCTCTATAAGGGATATTTTAGTGAGTATTTTAAAATATAAATCTTATTTAATAGAAATGAAAATATCAGCTTTGTAAAGAGATCGACTACCACCTAGGTAGATTATTTCTTTTAGATGTCTTGGGGTATCCTACGATGAAATCTCTGGTTTTGGTTTACTATTTCAATAATGTTATGGGAATTGGTTTCAATATAAAATTAGACTTATGTCATTCCTATTTAACTTGTAGTCCTACCAAGCATCGATATAAAAATTCAACAATTTCTCTCTTCATGTTATCTAACCGGAACTTTTTCTTCAAATATCTATACATAATAGTACCACCTGAATGAATAGAGAAGGATGAACTTTGTACATCATCCAGATGTTCCCTCTTCAATTCTCACTTGGATGGGTAACATATCCATGTTCCAACCTATATAATTCCTTCTTTATCAAATTTTAACACCTGAATATTTTTGACCTTCTTCTATAGAATCATTTCATCTTTCTAATTTTCCTTGACCATCTCCAGAGAGGATGGTTGGGAAGTTATTTGAGAAAGGTATGATGAAGATTATTTTGTCATTACCATATCTAACATTTGCATGTATAAGAATATTGGATCATTTATAAATCTCATCATTTATGGAGTTGGTATTTTCTTTATACTAAGAGCATATACTGCTTTGTTTAATTTCCTAGGGTTGTAATTGATTGGACAATAATAATGCTTCATTAGCTCTGACAACCTTTGTTAGTGCATATTAATCTTTTTTTATGTGAATATATACTTGAGGTTTTTATGGTGAATATATATATCACACTTCTCACCATAGAGATAATCTCACAAAGTATCTAACATGAAAATAACTACAACTAATTCTAGATCATGAGTTGGGTAGTTCTACTCATGTATTACTAGTTTGAGGGAGGTATAGGCTATCACAACATAAATTTTTATGAGTGCAAAACCCAATAGCTTTTTGGATGAATCACTATATATAAAAAATCCCCCCTAGTGGGTAATGTATTTACATTTGAATTGGTTAGACATTTCATCATCTCTTTAAATCCTTCATCACAATCATAATTCCAAAAAATATTCACTCCATTCCAATTTATCTCAGTTAGGGTGCTTGAAAATCATTATACTTTCCTCACAAATCAACGAAGATACCCTACTAATCCAAGTAAACTAAGGATTTCCATCATAGGGGTTGGTCTAGGAAACCATTCAATCATCACTATCTTTATGGATCCATATATATCCATTTTCTAATTATGACATGCCCGATGAATGATAAGTTGACCAACCATAACTCACATTTACTGAACTTTTCACACAAATTTTTTTCAACAAGTTCCTTTGTATAGTATTCAAATTCTCCTCATGTTTCTCCCTAATTTTGGAGAAGATAACATTATTATCAATAAAGACTACCAATTTTTTTGAGGTTACCCCTATATACTCTATTTATCAAATCCATGAATATTTTTGAAAATTAGTGAGTCCAAATAGCATCAATATTAACTCATAGTGCCCGAACCATGTAGAAAAAAGTAGTCTTGGGGATATCATCGTTCACCTTTTCTTGATCATATATTAAACAAATATATGTTAGAGAAATACTAGGATCCACATTTCTAAATAATAATTTCATCAATATATGGAAGAGGATACTTGTTCTATGTTGTGATCTTTTTGAGCTAACTATAATAAATTAGAGGAACATTGACCCATAAATCTTCTCTTTGATGAGGAACACTTTATTCCATTTTGAAGCACTTGGGAGTATAATATCTTTATGAAGATTCTCTTATTTTTGTTTCTTCATATCATTGATTTGAATATAGAAAATTCTATATAGACTCTTGGATATTAGAAAATCCCCATATATAAGCTCGATCGAAAATTCAACCTCTTAGATAGGAGGAAGACCAGACAGTTATTCAGAAAACACATAAGCATACTCCCTCACAATGGGATTGTCTCAAGGTTGATGTTTTCCTTTAACTCAGTCATTTGAGGTAGATCCTATTGTTTTTAGGAAAATAATATCCATTCTTGAGATGACGATACCAAAGAAAATTCATCACCCACTTTTCACTTGTATATAATTGGTTGTAGATTCAGGATACGAGGGTTAACTAAAATTTCTTGTAAATTTATGTTGTCTCTATATAAATAAGACCAATTAATGCCAATAATTTCATCAACTTATACTAAAGGGAGTGTGAAACAGTTTTTTGGGAAGTTCATCCCTATAATTTTAATAGGGGAGGCGTTATATACTTGGGATTAAATAAATTATCCATTTTACATTTTCACTAAAAAATCTCCTTAAATGCTTTGTGGTGGTGTCTAAATAGTTTTACTAAATATTCAAGATATGAAAGAATGAATAGATCCTTGTACAATAATCATTACTTTCACTAATTGATTGTTTTATAGTAATTAACTTCAAAAAAATATACTTAATGATGATAGTTTTCAAACTATTAAACTAATAAATGGGGAACTCTAAACATTGAAGGGAAAACTCATAAATGAAAAATATTTTTTAACCTATGAATTTATAGTCTTCAATCTACATTATCAATGATCTATTTTATAATATAAAATATTATAGTATTTTTTTACCATAATAATGATTTGTAATTATCTTGCAAATTAATGAAAGAATATACCCTAGGAGATTAAAAATATGTTTTTAAAAAGGCTTATTTTTAGGCACCATTTCATGTTAGATTCAAGCTCAATACATTGTTTTAATGGTCATTACAAAAAGGTACATATGTGCCAGATCCACATCCACTTGTAGTATCCATATAATAATGTATTTTCTTAGAAACCACTTACTCCATACTTTAAAAAACTTCTAGCATGTTCTCCGATGTTAAGTATTATCCCCCAAGGCTTTTCATTGTGTTTTCTAATCCTAATCCAAAAAATAACTAGACATTCCTCTGATACGAATTTTGAAAACCCATATCTTTAATACACTTCATTTAAATATTTATTACATAAAAAAATTATTATTAAAAACTAGTAGATCATGAATCCTAGTGTATTTAGTAAATTATGTACAAACAACATCAAGTTGATTCATTTATAAAACAACATTCCGGAAAAATTACTTAGCATGCCCTAAAATTCCATTTCTCTTAAAATTACACGGGATAACAAGGGGAAATATATAAGACTGGGGTGAACTACAATTCTTGGTAAGAGAAAAAACAAGGAATAACATGATCAAATTAATACATGTTTTTTAATAGGATTGACAATGGAAAATAAAAGTTGTTATAATCATAACATGAATATTGAGTCATGATATAAAATGACAACATAAAGGAAACATGAAAATATGGAAAGAAAATTAAGCACAACATCATAAACTTAGGTCAAATGTAATTTCAAATTCATCATAACATGGTGGAGAAAGTCATATAATAGATTAGGATCAATCTTTAATCCCATACATGATGTCTCATGAGACTAATACATTACCCAATGCGTTGGAATGCTATATAATTCTGGGAACACCCATCAATTTTATTTAATGTACATGCTTAATTGTTCCACAAAGATGATTCAAAATAGGATCATATTTCATCTCATTTAATTCCACTATTAAGGATTTTGGAATAAATACATGTAATTACTCAATAAAATAATTATATTTATGTATATTTTATTACCCATTAGTAGAAATGGTGATGGTATTCAGAATACAATGGTTTGTTTTGGAAAAATCATAGGATAATTTTGTCGACATAATGGGGGTACATAATGAATCAAGGGAGGGATAAATGTGAGTGAAAGGGGTCTCTAATAACTTGTAAATCATAGACAAAATAATATAGATGTGTAAGTATAGAATAAAACATGAAAAATTGGGTATTAAAATGCATATGACAAAAAGAGTTATTGAATTAAATTTTTCCACGAAAAAATCACAGGATAATTTCTACTGCATAGAGGGAGTACATAATGAATCATGGGAGGGATTAATAAAAGATAAATCGATCTAAAATGAATTTTAAATCATACGATAAGTAAGATTTATGTGTAAAGTAATATCCCATCAATAGTAATTGGAAGGAAAGAGGCATTACATAATGATGGTTCTTGAATAAAGGGGACAATGAGAGGACCCCTCACCTTCAAAGGGGTTTCCAAAAGACTAGTAGGAGCTTCTTGAGAGATTGGGGAACCTTGGTAGGTATCTAGAGAGTATCAATAATTGTATAGTCATTATTAATTTTTTTTGATGAAAATTAATGGGTTATTAGATGGGTTTATATAGGAAAATAGAGGGGAGTTCTTTATTACTTTCAAAACTATGGTTTTTGACTGTATACAATAATGTAATGAAAAACACAAACCATCCCATTGTTTTTTCCAATGGTTTTAGAAAGAGATGATTTAATTAAATAATTTTATAATTACATGTATTTATCAAAGAAAATAACCTTGGTGATGTGGAAGTGAGTCGTGTTTACAAAGAATTGATTTTAAGACATTAAATATAATATTAGTTTTGAAGGATTCATAGAGGGTTTATAAAATTAATCCAAAAACCAAAAAAAATATATTATTTTAAAGTGTAAATATGTAATTGGTTTTATATACATTTTATATGACATATTATATCGTTATTGGGTCATTATGATGTCATAATACATACAGTAAACTTATAACATTTTTATTTTTTACTAGAAAATTCAACTGCCTTAAAAAATTATGATAAATTTACCATTGGATAATTTTGAAATTATGATTCCAAAAATAATATTTATTTTATTAAAATTATATCCTAAATATGAGAAATTAAAATTTTATATTTAAATCTTCAATTATTGAGAAATACTATTTTTTACAATAATAATTTTTCTGACCCTTATAAAAATTAGAATTTTTTACTTTGTAAAATTATATTATCATTTATATTTAATAGATAATTTTAATAATAATATTTTTTTAAAAAAAATAATATATTCAAAAAATTATTGAATTGATAAAAAAATGTGTCTTAATTGAAAATATATATTAAACAAAATATAATTCATGTTTTATCATATCAAAATATAATTTTTTTCAAAATAATTTATTTAATCACTTATAAAGTTGAAATGATAAGGAATAAATATAATATTTTTTTATTCAAAATGAAATATAAAATTTTATACTATTAGGGTCGAGATACATAACCACTTATTACCCCTGTTAATTCCCTAAGGGTAATGTTTGCGACACTGATATTTTCTTGGGGTGCTTCGACATACATGGTTTGGGTCATGATCTCAGTGAGCTTGATCTTATTTCATATATAGTTTCCCTCAAGATTTAGTTGTTGGATCTTGACTTGGGATTATTCAATTGAAAATTATAGTGATTTTATCTCTCTCATAATCTTTGATAAATTGGGTTCATAAGGTGAGATCCTACTAGTTGAGGTAATCACTTCTTTTGTCTGTGTCAATTAGATTTATCGTAACCCATAATATATATTAATCATATCGTTAGTGTTCAAATAATATATTATCAGTGGTTAGGATGCTTAATGTTATTTTTAATCTAATAGGATATAACTTTTAATGGTCCACTATAACTAAGTAAGTGCATGTGTTTTTTATTTTTACATTACATAAATAAAAAACTTGTTCATTTAAAAAGGGAATTTAATTTATAAAAGCTACAGCTATTACATAGGGTCTCATAGTCGGTATCACCATGAACTGCATCAATAATTCTCTATAAAAGTATATAGAAAAATACCATTTACTAGAGGTAAGATACTATATCCTCATCCACAAAGGAAAATCATAAAGAGGATAACTGCTACAATGCCTCACTTAGAAACTATGAATAAAATCTCCTACTGAGAGAATTTTCCACAATTTTCCCCTTAATAGGAGTATAGACAATCTCAATGTAATAGTAATAGAAGAACTCATGACACTTTATCTATATCATATTTAGATCCTTCTTTTAAAAGGTATACCTGAGAATCTTGTAATCAGAGTTGATGATAAACTGCTCTCCCGTAAGATAGTTTCACCAAATATTGAGGGTGAAGACTACCACTACTAACTCCAAGTTAAGGGTAGTGTAGCTCTATAAATGGGGTCTCAAATACTTGTAGAAATAGGAAATAACTACCTAACTCAGCATCATGACACATCCCAACCTAGTACTTGAGCCATCGTAGAACACTACGGACTCGACACCCACCTCAAGAGGTCTCCAAATGGGTGCGCTCATCAGACTCAATATCTACTCATAGATTACCTACTGGAACATATCCATACACACAAAAGGCTTCCCTTTTCAGGTCAAATATATCAATGGTGATAGAACTTTAGACAAATCAGGTACAAATCTATGATTTTAGACAACCACCCAAAGAAAACTTCATAACTTAGTCACCCTGATGGTTCTCTCAGAGTATTTCTAGAACTATCCTCAACTGTCTCATATTCTCCTCCTTGGATGTTAAGTACTCTAGGATATCATTGATGAAGGCCACCATGAACTATTCTAATAAGGGATAAAATATTTGGTTCATGATCCCCACAAACACTGTGAGGGCATTCATTATGCCGAAAGGTATGAAAAAAATACTCATAGTGTCCATAGAGACTTAAAAATTCCATCTTTGTTGCATCATTACCATGAACTCAGAGTTAGTAATAACTCTATATGAGGTAAATCATTGAGATCTATCTCAAAAATTTGAGCTTGTAAAATATATTATCAATCCTTGGAATTTGATACTTATTAATGACTATAACTGGATTAAGGTGAAGGTAATCCGTGAATAAAATCAACATCCAGTCATCTTTCTTGAAAAAACCACTGTGTATGAAAAACTTTACACATTGGGTCCCATAAATTACTTCGTCTAAAAATCCCCCATTTTTAACTTCATCCCATAAATCATAGTGGGAGCCATCCAATTTATTGGTGTAGATATTAGTGACATCACTAGGTGAAATTCTTTGCAGAACTCCACCTCTTAGTAGGTAGGTATGCCTGGTACTTCCTTAGAAAAGGAATAATCATACTCTTCCACCATTAAATAGAACTAAATTCCCTCATCATCTACTACACCAAGGGTTATACTATCTAACTATTGAGTAATGAGTTATTTCATCTAACTTAAGATCACATCATGCTCTTCCTAGATTTCCTTCTATCTAACGAAGGAAAATATCCCCCCATCTGTACGGATGCACTACATTCTCTATAAAAAGAAATCTATCTACAAATGAAAATAATAATATGATAATTAAATAATACACCCTCATCAGAGCTACAAAAACTCCCCATGAGAAGATATCTCTTACAAGAATTAGGTCACACTACCGGTATAATTGTTTGATTGTTGAATCAACTCTGTTAGGAGTCTCCCACCTAAAATTTTGGGCCAACCCCTCTTCAAGTAACTTTAGTTCTCGAACCAAATATGTTGAAAGATAGGAATGGATCACACCTATGTCTTTAAATAGATAATATAAGGTAGAAAAGACATAGATCATACCTTGGATCATCCCTATAGACTTTTGGTCATGGGCCTCCAATTCCTACAACTTCCGCACACCTATCTACTAGATCCCTATTCCAGGAATCAACCACTTGGGGGAGGTAGTGGAAATAAATCTAAGTGTATCCCCGAACTATCTCTCTATCCATTTATTGATAGGTCATGAAATCTCTCATGATATTTCCACACCCATACTTGGAATAACACCATATTTATCTAGCCTATATGGATTCATCCAAAGAACCTTGAGTTCTAGATCCCCTATCCAAAAATTTTCCCATGAAGTATCTCACATTCTTGGATCCCTGAGACAACCTTCAACTACCTGCTACCAAGGTCTCAACACCTGGGATTGACTACCAACACTAACTATCAATGTCCTTCTCATCCAAGAAGTTATATATCACCAATGAATGCTCTAGAACTCGATCATTGGTGAGAATTCAAATAGGTATCACAACTGCCCTAATATCTCTATGGAGACCATTTTCAATGGTTTTTACTTTGAAAAAAGTGCCTCAGACCATATCTATGGAGTGTTTTATAAGGTTGGGTAATCTCACGGTGTACCAAGGCACTATTATAAGGATCTTCTCCCGCTCCAGTAGCTCTTAGATGTGAACTTATCATAACATCACATGATAGAACTCATATCTGAAGATGCAATTATAATCTATCCAGCTGAGTGTCACCTCATCATGTTTTGTGTCACTAGACTTGACCATCATCCTATGAGTTCATGAATAAGGATCAACACTCAAACCACTATTGTATCAGAAGGAGTCCTCACATGGTAAAAAAAATGGCCCACAGTCTCAATATAGTCCCCATATTCAAGGGGTTCTTGATCGTGCTAAAACCTAGGGGGTCACTGACACTAAAACTCATGAAATATGCTCATCCTTCACCCATCATTGGCTAGAACCTTTAGGATAATTTCATTCCCAAAAAATGGAAGAAATACTGTAAAACCACCTTGAGGTGTTACACCCTACAGTGTACCTCATATAAAATCCTTATTACTTGGTGGGTCATAATCATCATCACGCTGTAGAAACCTAGATAGAATTCATCATAGAGGAAAGTTGAAAAAAATAATAAGAACCAAAAATATCCGGGGAGATGACTCAAAAAGGACATGAAAACCCAACCAATTCCTATACGATGCATGTTCCATTTTTTCCCCACAACCTGTTACAAAATCTAGTATGTTGATAATTAGTTTTTTAGGATCATTTTGAATGGATACATTGATAGCCACCCCAACATTGGAAACCCTGGCCTATAGTCCTAACTTGAAATACTCAAACACAATTTCTATAAAACTAAAACCAATCTCATATACTGTAGTCTTAAGGTAGAACTTACTCCTATTATACCACTATGTCATGATCTAACCAACTGGTCCTGAAGTGTGACAACCCCATGAACACATCTAATAGGCTATGTGATGACAGGGTGAAGTAGGCATATCACACATATGGGATGCATTAGCCTATGTACCTATACACAAACACACATCTCCACAAACTAGTATGATTCCGAAAAGATAAAATATGTAAAAATTATTTCATAACATCTATCCCAAAATAGAGTATGACAACTATAAAAAGTATAAGGGTTAAATAAATGACCACTAGAAACAATAAAGAAGTATAACATGCTCAATGTAAGGAGGGGACTGTTATCAGACTCAACTCTTATAACTAACCAGCTCATTCATCTCACTATTCTCCACCTACTCTTGGTCCTCCTAGGACACCGTCAAACTACCTATCATATACATAATATATGACATGTGTGGGAATATCCCATCTAGTGGTGACTACAACATAATTAATAGGGCTCACTGAAATCACCAAACACAAAGAATCATGATACATGGTTAGTTCATAACCACGAATACATGTCAATCAAGATAAAGTAGACATAGAATAAAACACATACACAATGGATAACCCTAAAGAATAAACATAGATATAGATATGACAAAAAACACCTAGTCTCAAGAGTCACAACCAAACTACCACCCTAGGATTCTATCGAGGCTTCAAAGGTAACACCTTATTCCTAGAGAACTCTCTTCTAAGGTCTTTCTCTCACCTATAGACCTCTTCTGAGAGGTCACTACTCTTTGAAACTCAACATGGAGTCTCATGATAGACCTTGGAAGATATTGATACAAAAATAGAGGATCTCATTAGGGGACTATAGGGTAGCCTGTACCCTCTACTGGATTGGCATGTTAGATAGGGGATCATGGCTATGTTTTTTGGTCATGTGATACCAAGAACCCTAACTGGGGATAATAATGGGAATGAGGATCAAATCTAAGCCTAAAAGAGGATACCTTTTCTTATCCACTGAGGGGATATCAACATCCATTTCATAGGACCAAATTCCACACTAACCCATATAAGAGTGGATTAAGGAATTAACCCTAGAAAAAGGGAACTCACCCATGCAGAACTAAGAGAGAGAAAGAACACAGCTAATTGATTCTCAAAAATGGATTCAACCAAATAAAGGTCATCTTTAGAAAAGGGAGAAAGGGCCTAACATTAACCTGGAAGAAGTTAACAACATGAACCTGTGGGTATTCAAACTATCCCATAAATTTCAAAATAGATTGTGTCCTTCCTATGGGAAACCACCTGTACCCTTGTGTGTCATTCTATACCCATGTACACACCCATGTAGTAGGATATATCCATGTACCTATCGATTCCCATGTACCAAATCATGTGTTTAGATATGTATTTACCGATTGACCCCAGGTTTACAAGTTTATCCTCTAGCCACATTTCACACAACATGTGGTAGAGACCACATAATGTGTGATCATTTATTTCATTAATAAACCCTGAAGCTATATCCAGGGACTCATATTGGTGTTTGATGTTTTATTTCTTTTTTAAGTACTAGTTCCATAGCTAGGTAACCCACATGATGTGTGTTCTTTAGGTAACAAACCTTGTAATGTGGGATATTCCATAAACCTTTGGTTCCTCCACACATCATCCGATTTCACCACTTCCTCTACTAATTAGACCCATATATATCGTATCTAGGGAAACCAAACCTCAACATCATCGGTGGATAGATTCCGTTCATCATGGAGTCATAATAACGTTTTTCATATTTCACCATATAGGCATACCAAAACCCATATGTTGGGGATCCCCAAAGAAGAATGAGGACCCACTTCCATCATTTCAAACCACAACCATGCCTTCAATCTCCAACCGAAACCCATAGTGACGATATTTTTCACCAAATATCGTTTCGGAAATGAATGTGCACAAGGTATTTGTCAAACCGCTAGACAAATTGAATTTTGAAGATGAACGCATGAATTACAGAGAGTGAAATCCATAAAACACTGACATGTGGAATGAACCTCAGTCATTGTTCTTCTCAACCAAGATCTATTATTGTACTATCGATGGACGAAGAGAAATAAATAAACATCCTCTAATTTCTATATCTAGGAAGATAAATTCAATACCCTCAATGAATGATAGATCAAAAAATAAAATTATTTTTAGAAATGATTAGAATTGATCATAGAATAAATAAAACAAGGATAAAAACCAAAAAAGCTTACTTTAAATATGGATCAATCACTGTTGTATAATTCCATGAATTATAGTCATTGGTGAGATCCGAAAACTCCATTGGCATGGAAAATCCATTCATTAATCTCATTTTCATTTGTGAACACTCCTCCATGATCTCCTATCAAGTCTCTAGGGTTATGTAGATAAACGTGGGACTTTTCTATAATCAAGTATTTAAATACCATGGGTTAGGTCATGGAAATTTAAAACAATAATTTAGTTTAATTTATTTAGTTATTATTTGACTGTCCATGATCATGATATACCTAAGCGCCTAACATAATTCAAGGTTATGGAATGCTTATGAAAAAATCATCACTCCAGACTCAACAAAATATCATTAATATACCATCTGAGTCCCTATTAAATATTTATTTTACTATATCAAGAAAACTAAGCATGCATGATATTAATATATTTAATATTTTTATAATATCAATTCTGGGCTCACTAGGCATTAAAATCCCACACCATCTCAATTCTTGTATTTGAAAATATTCCATATAATATCCCAACATGATATAATGAAAAATCAGAGTCTTTATAATTTAGTTTTCTTATAACATAAACAAATTTTTTAATTCTATTAGCCTAAATTTATTTACTGAATATTTTGTATACACAGTAGGTATTAGAGTTAGGATGAATTGAAATTACACTTGATTAATGTATACTAAGGTAGAGTGAATTTGTGTCATAATTACCATTGGTCAAGAGGCTTATTCCTTTCTCTAGAAAGGTAGGTGTTGGGTATCTAGGGCTTCAAGATTACTCTTTTGGAGGTTATAAATTTTATATAATTCCAAAACATTACATGAAAAGTTTATATAACTTATTAATAGTTTGAGTTTTCATTTTTCGAAATATTCTTAACTTATATTTTTGAAAAATTAACAAAAAAAATTGGTTTTCTAGAGATTTTTACTTTAATATGGTGTGAGAATATTAATTTGGTGGTTAGAATGGGGATTCTAATACTAAATTATAAGAAGTATTCATACACAAAATTAATAACATAGGATAAATATGGTGAGATTAAAACCCCTTAAAAACATGAAGTATAATATCTATTATGAATAAAATACTTGTCAAGATATTAATCATTCAATATGGTAGGTTTTGAAGGTTCTTAGGTATATATGAACCAGTCAGGATCATGCCCACAAATGGGAATTCATTAAATTATTTGAATTTATCATAAAAAAAATAGAAACCATGAAATCCACAAGATAGGATCATAAAATATAATTTATAATTAATTTATGAAAATTAATAATTAACCTTAGTTTAAATTCATTATTCATTGTCAAATTGGATGGAGAAATTTCATTACACTAAAATTGCATCAGAAGATTCAAGGGTAGAACCCCTCTAGTGGTGATCCAAATTTTCCCCAAAACCCCTTGAATGTCACCATATAAATCCCTTGGTTCTTACATCAATGATTTTTGACACTTGTGTCATTGATCATTTATTTCCACAGGAATATCTTTGAGGTGGAAGGATTCTTCTTTTTCTCTTTAGAGTCGACAGAGTAGAGGAGAAGAATCACTCATTGTTCTTGAGATCATTTAATAGGAAGAGATTAATAGGGCATGATAAGATTATCTTTAGAATTCATTTTACACGACACAAATTAGAATGTTTAATATAAAGTTAGATAATGAAATATAGGGGTATTTATATACCTAGGGATAGATAATCAATAATTTTACATAGGGACTTGTTGTTCTCTTAATCACTAGTAAACCCCATGTCTAAATAATAATATTTTTATTTTTATTTTATTGACATTTTCTAATCTTGAGAATAAATAAATATTATTTTACTTAATATATAAATTAATATTCTTAAAAATATATGTTATATGTAATTTCTCACTAGGCTGTTAATCTGGGTTTATCATCCCTCCTCAATATTAATCAAGCATTGAATATTGACTATTTATTTAAATAAATAATTATCAATGCATTAATAATTTATAAATAAATAAATATTTTATTCACTTAAATAAATAATAAATAATTGTTAAATATTTAACTCGCATATAATCCCATTATCTCAATATCTATTATCAAGATGGTTGAATACTTGTGTCGTCAACCTATGCACTTAGAGTCGCATTCTTATAATTTCTATAAATGAACTTTATAATAGAATTCCATTTCCATGGACTTAATTAAGGAGTTCCATTCCCATCAAAGGGCTTGTGGTATCATCTTTTTATAATGAACAATAGGGGAAAAATCCTTCCTAAAATTTTTATTTAATGAAATATCTGTTATGAAACACCCAGAATACCCTACATCACCGTAAACATATGCCTACATGGTTTATAAATTTATATATAAATACATGATGCATGATATATATTAACAATAATATTAAAGTCTAAGTATCATTACACATGTCCATTGGTAGTAACATCTAATGAAATATATAAATGTGGATGTCCTATTTTAATGTTAAGTTCTCTTAACATATTTCTCTTAGTGATTACCAAGAGTGAACTTGATGAGAAGATGTATCAATGTATTATGTGCCCCTATCCATAATAGAGTGTATCATATGTGTCCCATAATAAAATATCATCCAACTAGAGAACATTTATTTAAGAATACTATCATATAACTTCAATGTTACCTTCATAATGGGAAAATACCATGACGTTTTTTTATGATAGGTACCCTTTAGACATTATCACACATATATATCCTAAAATAAATATAATCATATAATAATATTTAAATTATTATTGAAGACTATGAATATTATAGTAATATAATATTCAATGTAGTTATTTTTCATTCACCAGATCCAATAGGATCGCACCTACACTATATCCAACTATTAACTATCCAACTAGTTTTCCTCATTTTATAATTTTTTTTTCTCTGAGATATGGTCATATATTCTAATCCCACAATACTACCCATGGTTATACTTCTTACTGTGACCTCATATCTAAGAGAATATCACCCATGAGACAATATCACTGAGTATGTATCTTATGTCAACTATCATTCTTAAAATATTGGTTAATAACATAGTTTAAAATTAGTAATATTTTTATTAAATTTTAATATCTAGTTAAAAATCCAAAACCATGAAAAAAATAGTGATAAAATTTCTTCTTAAGCAACATTGGAAGACACAACATACCGAGTCAACTGAATATATGGAAACTACTATATTAAATAATCATTAACCTTTCATATTACCTTAAAATTATTATGATTTGAGATCAAATTTATCTAATGAAGACTAGTTTTATATACCATAAAAACTAATATTCCAATTTCTTTGATTACCAGGAATTAATCTAGTTTCTCTCTCCCAATAACTGTCTAATAATTTTGATTACCATCATATAATGTAGATCATGTTCCCTATAAGTTTAATTGATAATTAAATTATTTTATAGATATTAAATTTAATATGAATTTAAAAATTAATAATTGTCTATTTCTGTATTTTATCAATCATATATGGCTTGGAATACTATAGTGATCCCACTAAATTCTTTTAGATACTTGTAAAAATTTCAACCAAAACTAATATTCAAGATCCTTATACTTATTTGAACCCATAAATGATTCTATAAAACTTTTTCTCAATATTGGATTTATTTATTGTCTCAAACCTTTCTAGTTAATTCATATGGACATGTCTCATAAACTTACATCCAAGGGTGGTGGAATTTACATCTAATTCCTAATATAATGATCATTATATTCATGAAAAGTTGAATTCAAATGGATATAAACATAATTATTGGAGTAAAATTTTGTATCATATTCTATGTTTAATGTCTAGAAACATCTAATATATAGTTCCGCTGAATTTTTTTATTTGGATTTTGTTATTGAAATTATATAAACCTTTAAATCGTAGAAAGTTTCAACTGACTAATCCCTTTAAGATTTTTTATTCTTATCAAAAAGTATATAGACCATAACATTGAATGTAAAACTGACACTATGGTTTTATCCATCCTACATAGTATGTGTCTTTAAAATAATCCCCCCCTTTAACATTTGTTGAGTTTTTCATTCCAATGAGAACTTGTTCATATAGAGAGAATATTCAACTGATATCTATCTTTCTCTTGATATCCCAAAATATATGTTCTTACCTCATAGAAATATAGTATATATAATTTATACATTTTTCTATCTCAACAATATTAATATCCTTTGTAGTAATAGGATCACTAACTGAGATGCACCTTCTGTTTTTTATGATGTAAATTTTATTATTTCACCAGTTATAAAAATAGGTCAAAATAATACACTAATGGTTTTGACATAATATACTTCCTTTATATGTTAACTTAAATGGTATCCATTATCAAGTATAGTTGTAATAAGGTTCATTGTTACACTACTATTTGAAAGAAATATTTGAAAAGGAATAATGAAGGATGAAATACACATATAATACTATTAATTGATATTATAATATAACAATGTCTAAGATGTGAATAAGGATATGTGATTTTAGGATAAAAAAATTCACACTTTATTAAAATATTGGTGAGTATTTTTTTTGATATTCTTTATCAAACCCACTTTGAAAATCCTATATATTTTATAAATTATATTCATTACTTCACTAAGTATTCCAAAAATATATTAAAGGAATCTCATGGAGTACATTATTTTACCTTTTTATTCTCCTTGGAATAGTTCATACTATCTAGCTAATGTAACCCCAAAAGATGTGGGGAATAAATTTATATCTAAAGGTTTATTTTTCTCAACAAGTGAGTGTGTCAAAAAACTATAAGATTTATATCTTAAAAGAGTCTAATTTTTTTTGGTATACAACAATCTGAAAAATAATTATCTCTCACAACTTGGTATGAGTCATTTACTTATATTAATCATTTATTACTGACATTGGATATTAATGATTCAATAATTATCAATATATTATGTGTATTTTGTTATTACAACATTCACTTCAAAAGAAATAATGCATGTTCACATTTATTAGAACAATGAGATAAATATTTTGGTAATAGTTAATGAAAACAATAACCCAACTATAATATATCGCTGGGTATTCTAAATTCATGTGCATATCATTGTTGACATCAGAATAACCATTTATTAAACATTTGTATAATTATATGAAGCCATATGTTTTCCATTACTGACATAGGAATCACCCTTTCTCAACCACTAGGTCAACACACCTTACTTATGTTAATGTTTATGTGTGGTTCTTTCTGTTGACATATGAATTGCCCTTTATTTGTCATTATGAGAAAAAACGTTTTTCTTTGGATCTTGAATTAAAATAAAAATTTATTAAATAACCAAGAAGTGTGATTGAAATATTATATACAGTGATGGATATATTTCCAAAGTAGATGAAAGTAATTTTTTCAGATTCAATTCATTACAGTCTCTTTTAAAAAGACCTTTATATTTACATGGAAGTAAATAGACTAATATATGAAGTAATACCTACATATATTTTATTTTTTAGAAAAGCAGTTGCAAAGGTATTTTTATCGTAGATTTGATCATATCCTTTTTAACCTTTCATTTTTATATCAATCACTATAAGTCTTAGGGAATCATGTTCCTTGCAAATCCTATTTATATGTTGAACATAGTCAAAAGATTCATGAGTTATTAATCTATATGATTTTAGATGAATAAGGAGAACCTATAAGATAAGAATTATAATATGAGATTGATGGATTATTTATTATCAAAATTAGAGTAAATGTTTTCATAATTATCAATGTAATTTTGTATATTTAATACATGATCAATAGTAAAGTTCACCCTTATAGTTTACAATATTATAGTGTAGTGATTTTCTCATCTATATAATTCATCTTTTTCTTCATCTCAAGATATATAAGATGAGATTTCAAAATATATTCATCCACATCCTTATATTTCATTATTAGTTCTCCGAAGATAATTGATCTCTCAATATAAGAGTCTATTGGAGCATCCCAAAATAACTTCTGAAGGTATCCTTCTCACCTTCAATTGTGGTATGAGGTGGTTAAAATATTATAGCTAATTCCATAAAATAGAATAAATATTCCAGTAGTTGTTTTGTGTACAAAAAAATGTACCACCCTTAAAAATATGTGTTAGTTAGGAAATGGCTTATGTCCTCAATGATCATAGTTTTATAATGATTTCGCTTTCCATGCACTATATTAATGAAAAATCATATTTTAGTTTTTATCTTGATTTCCAAAAGATGAGACACAATAAATTTTATTTATTAGTCTCCAAATATATTATTGAATCCTAATAAACCTAACCAATGGTTTTGGAATATCCTATCGTAATTATATTCTAGTGGAAAGGATCTTTCCCTTCACTCTCATATTGAAATA
The DNA here is from genome assembly GCA_963277665.1 of Viscum album. NCBI lineage: Eukaryota > Viridiplantae > Streptophyta > Magnoliopsida > Santalales > Viscaceae > Viscum > Viscum album. The sequence goes on along the minus strand of OY728142.1, from coordinate 30,200,745 downwards.
TTTTTCCATAAAAATTACTCGAATGAGTTTAGATAGGTGTAAATTTACAACTATCATAATTTTCAACTTCTTGATCCATTGATTATACTCCCCAATATAGAAATACTGGACTCATATTTCCTCAATACTTACCTTTAAAATGGTATTGAAGAAAATTTTTCAACTACACCTAACACCAATTTAATTAAGACGACCCAAAATAGTCATAAGAATTTCCTGGTAAAAGTAATTGTCCAAACATTGTACTTGAAAAAACATAGTCCATGGTTTCATTATTAATCATGTAAGGAAAGGCATAGTTCACTAAATAATTTTGTTGAGGGATTTTATCATTATATGTAAATTCCCATTTTATCTTATTACATGATTGTTAGTATTAAGCAGATTTTAATTAACTAATTAACCATTTATAGATAAAATTTGTGCATAATTATATTTTATTTTAATTCCATATTTCATTATTGTTAATTAATTTATTTTATGATAAATCATTTATAAATAATTAACCATAAAACTGAAAAAATAATGTTTCATGATCATTGGATTTTTTAATGATTTGTTTATCAAAAGAATGATAATAAAACCTTGATCCTAGGGAATTAAATACTAGAACCGCATCTAGTTCAAGTTATGATAATAAAAAAATGGTTATGTATACCTCATGGGTTGGTTTCTCCTCATCTCTAAACATTAACCACGTCCACTCACCTAGGATATCATTGTTTTACATTTGATTTTACTCACAAATATGTGAGGGGAACCAGTGGAATGATTCAGTGTGTTTACACCAAAGAAACCATGGACATTCATGTTATACACTATATAGATGTGTGGAAGAATCACATGTAATAATTTTAAATTAATAATAATTAATTAAAATAAGCCAATCACACACATTGGTCGGTCTAAGATCATGATTTCCCACATAAGAAATTAATAAAATATATGAATTATCTAGAATTGACTTAAATTAATTAATTATTATTATCATAAAAGAGTATGGATTTATTCAATTATTTATCTCTTTATTTATTTATTTTATCTTAATATTCATATGAACATTCATAGATATTCCCATTATCTGTAGCATGGTGAAAAGTAAAAGACTTTACCAATATTTTCAGAAAATTGCATGGATTTAACTAAAAATATATTAATTCTGAAATCCTTGTTACATAGAATGCACAACAACAACTGTCCATGTTATTTTTTTAATGCTGAAATGAATTATTTTCATATAATTTAATGATATTAATTACTAGGTGACTACATAGAATGTACTAATGAGATACAATCCATGATTTTCACTTGTTGTGTTTATGAAATATATGCCTAGGGAATTTGTAGGTTACTCAATCCGAACACATGACGTATATAAATGATCTACACTTCATGTATACTGCTATTCAGGTGTCAGTGTAATATTCCTAGGTACTTTGCATGTTTTAAATCCATAAATATTTATGAGGTACATTTCATGTATGCTATCCACAAAACATGTAACCTTTTCATTACTCAGCTACCCATCCCACACATCATGTATTATTACCCAATCTACATTTGACCATGTGGATTTTGTAAAATATGTTGTTTAATAAAATAAAATGCATGACATGTACACAAAATTCACACAATGTATTCTAAAAAACCTTGTGACAGTCTGGTTGGTCTACGCACAATTTGTTATTATACATCATGTGTTGATCTATTAGGTGAGTTGTGTATTTGGAATCCTGTTTAGATGTGGTGAACCTTATTATACGACGTGTGTGTTTTCATTATAAATTGTGAAACCATTTCAACCATCCATAACCTCCATCACCTCCCAACGAAATCTATAATTATTATTAACCTATTATTAAAATTTTTAAGATCATATAAAACATCAAATAAACATGTCTAATTATCAAAACATGTTAATTGAATTTCAGATTAATGAATGGATATACCATAAATGAAAAAATTTGTATAATTAGACAATTAATAAAAAATAATTATAAACTATTATGTGAATGATCTAATTACCCTTGATGTTTACAGAGTGCAGTAGAAGTGTTTTGGCCCATTCCCAATAGTTGAAATTCATCAACTTCATCAAATTTATCCTCTAATTTTGAAAAATAGAAAACCAAGAATATATGAGATATGACCATCACATATAATTTACAATTAATTTATATAAATAATAACATTTTTTATGTTTAAATTCATTCTTCATTATTGAATTTTATGAATTCATATCATCCTATTGATATAGTATCAAAGGATTAAAGGGTAGAATCCCTTAGTAGAGATCCAAAAGTACACCATGAACATATAAATGTTGTTATAAAATATTAAGTTGTTAGAATAGAAGGATCATCACATAATTTATTTTTAGATAATGGTTTGAACCAGGATTGACCAATTAAAAAATGAGTGTAATGGGAAATGTAATGATTATCCAAATGAGTAACCAAACTAGATGGGATATAGTGTTAAGAATATTATTTTTATGGTTACCCTTCTATTTTGAGTTGTATTTAACAACCGTAACTAGTTAGAACACCCAACCACCAAAAACAATATAAAAACGCTATTTCATGGAAGTCTAAGTGACGAAGACCATGTAGGAATGTTGTTACAACTTTTGATGTGTAAAATATTTGGGAAGAAGCATCCAGGTAAATGTATCAAATGAATTGGAAGATTTTTTATGTGAGGCGATGGAGGACTTTGATTAAAAAATATATAAAAAATGAATAGTTTGGTTAACATGATTGAGGAAAATAAAGTTCTTCCTATGGTATCACTAAAAATTCGATGTTTTAAATGGTCGGTTTTTAGGCACTATTCATGTAAATGAACTAACCCAAGGGTTAATGAGAAAAATAATTATCATTTTCTTCTTAATACAATTGATAAAGGGAATGATTATGTAATCATAAGTAATAAGTTGGGTCAAGAAAAGAATTCGTTAAAGGTATACTCATATTGTACTCAAGATCTACAAATGGTCTATTTGATTATAGATTTGAACCCACCATTTATATCTAGAATGTTTGATAAGATCATAAAATCACTACCCTAATTAATAGATATTGAATTATCACTAAAAATCACAGTGGAGAAATGATTTCATCCCAAATCTACAAGTTCTCTATAATAGCATTTTGTGGGAATGTGATTATTCTAAATCTTATTATTCTCCCTAGTTGAATTTCCTGTGATTTTAGGTATCGATAATATCTCCCCACAGAGAACCCAAATTAATTTTTTGGATTAGGAGGTTATATTATGTTTCCTAAATCAACCTATGATTCCATATTAGTGTAAGTATGACTATGAACTCCCTATAGTAATTACACCCCTTATATGGGTCATAATACCCAATAATGAGGGTTATTTAGCTCAAATGGTCTTAGAGAAACTTAATATTTAGGATTCTACAATTATGAAAGAATATATTTTTTCTAAGGAGTTTCTTGGTCCTGACCCCAATTGTGGGTTTTATTTTTCAATATAACTCATAACTAGTGTTATGCCTATATCAAAGACTCTTTATAGAAAAACCAAGGATGAATTGGAATAATTAATGAAGAAACCCAAATATAATATGGATAAGGGTTTTATACACCCAACTGTTTCACAATGGCATTCACCAGTCCTCTTTTTTAAGAAAAAAAGATAAATCAACATGTCTCGATCCAAGAAACCATTTCCCTTTCTCAGGAGATTATCAATGACATCAACCTCAAGACCCGTGCTTCCAACACGGCCATCAAGTTGGACATGAACAAAGAGTACGGCTCTGTGGAGTGGGGTTTTATCAACAAGGTCCTGGAAGGTATGGGTCTTGACCTAGGGAAAATTGATATCTTGTTTAGATCCCACAACTCCCATTGATTCATGATTGCTTTTGTAGGGAATACATACGGGTTCCTCAAGACTACTTGAGGACTCAGGAAAGGAGATCCACATTCCCCTATCCTATTGATCCTTTCCCAGGACGTCCTCAGCTGCACCATCAATAAGAGGTTCAACAATGGCGAGCTGATCCCCTTCAGATGGTTCCTGAGAGGCCAACACATCACCCACCAAATGTTTTCAGATAATACCCTCATCTTCATGAATGATTACATCAAATCAATCAAAGTCCTCATGAAGGTGCTTGAGAACTACTCTCACTGGAGTGGTTAAGTGATTGACAAGGACAAGAGCACTTCCTAAATTTTGAAAAGATGCATTTCAAGCCAAACTGCTACTATCCACCAAAACCTCAATATGAACAAAGGGGATTTCCCCATGGAATATCTCAGGGCTCCCATATCCCCATTAATACTTCACATATTAGATTTTGATTTTCTCTCCCATAAGATAAAGGAACAAATCCTTAACTGGAAGAACAAATATCTCTATTTTGGAGGTCGTATTTCTCTCATCAACAACATTCTGCTTGGTACCCCAGTTCATTCTCTCTCTACCATCAATGTATTATAAGGGGTGATTCGCAACATTGAAAAGATATTAGATAACTTCATCTAGGACCCTGCCTTGGAAGGAAAATGTCACTGGGCTTCATGGAGCAAGGTGGCGAGACCGGTCAGGGAAGGTGACATCAACGTCCATGTCCTTGAGAACATCGTCAGCTGTATGCATGTGAAACATGCAGCGAAAGTCCTAGAAAAGTGAACACTCTAGTGTAGATCCATGTACTCCTCCCACTTTGATGATCCTCTATTAGGGATGATCCAGGGCTCTATGATTTCTTCCATTATCTTTCCACTCATTCTCCATCTTCAACCTCACTCCCAATGGATGGTGGGGAATGGATATATCCTTCTCTGGAAGCATAATTGGGCTGCAGAGGCTATCGAGTTTCGTGGATTCCCTTCTCCAACTATCTCCTTCAGGGTAGCCAGTTGGCACCCCGATTTTACCAAAGAAGTTCTGGATGAAGATCAGTAGGCCAGCTTCAAGCTTATTGATTTAACCTCAGAGTCCGACCAATGCGTTTTCACCCCCTCATCTTTGGGGGCCTTCAACTCTTGTGATTTTCGTCGAACTTTGAGAATTTGGGACATCTCCAATAGTTGGAATGAGACTCTCTGTCTGAGTTGTATTCCCTATAATTTGAGCTTCTTATCATGGCATATCAGAAACAGGGAAATTCTTAGAGACAAAAATATTAAACGATGCGAGATCTCTCTAGTTTCATGATGTCCCTACTTCAAAAAGAGCAAGGAAGATATCATTGATCACATTTTCTTCCTGGGATACTGGGTGAGCGCGATGTTGAGAATTCTCCGTGAGTTTAAAACCCTTGTTTATAGTAGCATGGAATGTCTACCTTTCATGGAGATGTGGTTCCATGGCTCGGGAGACAGGGTACCAGATAAGGATGATCATACCATGATTCTTCATGTAGGGTTCTGGAGTATCTGGAAAGCTAGAAACAAGGAAAGGCATGATTGGGTCCTCTCCTCTAGCTCATCCATCATCATAAGGACCAAAAATCTTCTTTTAGACCTATCCCCAATCCCAAGAAAATGGCGGGAGGCTCCCTCCCTCAGACTCATTCAAAGATCCCCCAATGCCACCAAGACTAATACTATCATCGCCAGGGGACATTGGGTTCATTGGAATCCACCTTCTAGGGATCTTAAAATCAACACTGATGGTTCCTGCTACATGGGGGTCATGCGCAGAGGAGGCATTCTTCAGGATGCCAGGGGTTCGGTGCTTTTGGCGTTTTCATCCTACTTCAGTTCTGGTTCGTCCCTTCAGGCTAAGGAAAGGGCTTTCATTCAAGGTATTAGCCTATGCAATCAAGAATACATTAAAATTTCAGAGGCATAAACCTACTTCAAGATTCTCCTTAACGTCCTCAGTGGCCTTTGTCCCTCCCACTAGTCAATCACCTGTACCATCTAAAAGTGTAGGGGAATTCTTAGCAATACCACCAAAGTGGTGCACTCATGGTGAGAGGGTAATCAAGTTGCAGACAACCTTGATTCCCTTGAGTTTCTCTATCCTGATCCTATTTGTATTTACAATTTAACATCTCTTAAACCCAAGTGAGTTAACTTGATTAGAGGGGACTCCCTCATATTTCAATATTTCAGGCCTCTGTGTGGCCTGGTGCATGCGATCCTTTTGCTGTGGCTTGTTAATAGAAATTGACTCGATGATGATGAAGAGTTAAAAGAGAGTATGTAACTATGATATCCTTTTATAAAAGATATGGACACTATGAATTCATTGTTATTCTATTCAGACTTACAAATTCTATGTCATCATTATAAATCCAATTAATAATGTCTTTATAAATTACCTTTTTTAGTTTCTTGTAGTATTTATAGAATATATTTTCATTTATTTTAAACACAAGGAATAGAATGAAGATTATTTGATGATTTTTCTAATTACAATGAGAAAGGACAAATAGTTTGAAAATTTTATCAAGTGTGGATTCTTACTATAGTGAGAATCATTCTTTTGTCATGTTATGTCTTCATCTCTTTCTTCTTATTCTTTCACTTGCATGACTGTATGAAAAGGATTATACTTATTTTGTATAAAAATGGATATGCTTACATTTTCTTATTCTTTTAAACACTAGATAAGATCTAAATTCTTCTTTCATTTCTTCTTATTCTTCTTTTTACTACAACAACACAGGATCTCTTCATTATTAATGGCCAATAATTTATTTAATTATGATGGAAGTATAGGAAATGTTCTTCGATACTCAAAGGGATTATTATTTCAGAATCGATTCAGTTCCACTATTTATATATAATTATTTTCTATTCTATTTTGGGTCAATATATTATAAATAGAAACCCTCCATTTCCTCTAGTATTAAATTTAATTTCAAATTCAAATTCAAACTACCAACTTCAATGAAATTATTCTTCAAACACATCATTTGAAACTTTTTCTATGTACATACCCATCATAGAATTCAAATTGGTAATTATTTATTTTTTAAATAAAAAAATTACTCAAATGAATCCAAGTCATCACTTTTGGTTAGACTTCCCATATTTTCTTAGAAAACCACTTCTACGGCGCAGCCTTATAAATTACAGCATGAGATTGTAGTTCAAACTAGTTTTTAATGGATCAAACATATTAAAATGTAATATCTTATTTATGGTGTGAAGATATTTATTTTTTGAGTAGAACCAAGCCCCTACCAAACTATATTGAGGAATTTGTTTCCCATTGCGATATTGAGGTCTGAATTTTTTTAAATCCATCCAAAACTGATCCTTCCCTACATGCAGCATGGTTCTCCTTATACTTCTAGAGTACCTAGCTGATCCACCCATTACGACATGGTTCTTAACTATGGAACAAAGAGGTATATAAAAACTAGGTTACCAAAATTTCACCATTCTTAATTATAATGTGAAATCTCTACCAAAACACAGTACTTCTTCATTCTATCATCTTTTTTTTATAATCATCCTCTCCATGGTGTGACCTCATTTCTTCCTCTTCTCCATGTAGTGAAACTAGTAATATTTTGGTGTGGGGGTTTGTAATCAAACATCTTCTATAGTTTATTAAATTAATATATGTCATTCGGCTCTATAGATTCATGTTTCTATCCCATTACCAACTTCAAAATCTCTACGACAAGGAAACCTCTTCTATGATGTAGTCTATCATGATGTAAAGTGGTTGGGACATGAAAAATATTTATAGTGTGGAAAATATTCTACAATCAACTTCAAAATAAAAAACCATGACTTGTAGTATGGAACTAATTATTCTAATCCTTTAAATATTCTAGCATCAGGGGCTATTATCATGATATATAAACACTTTGAACAGACTGAAGAACCATCTAAATTATTCTCCAAACCTTCATCTATGATCAAATTTATTATAGAGAATGATATATTTACTAAGAATAATAAAACTTCCTAATACTCTAAACATTAAATTGACTTTTTTTCCTTAAATATTTCAAGTACATTCCTATTAATAAATTCCAAAAAGAACTACAGAATCAATCTTCCAATACATGTGTATTTAAATCATAATGCACCATACCATGAGAAATAATGATTAGGATATTATTTAATTTCTTCAACTAGCTTGAATACTTCAACCAAACATCCAAGATACTTTGTCATTAATATATCTTCAATATATTATCATCAATTAAATCCTTCATCATTGAAAACCATTGAAAAAAATAAAACTTACACAAAGTGGGATCAACAATTGACCCCTTTGTATTTGTTATCAATAACCACATGAAATGATATGTCAGTATATACACTTTAATCATTCACTTCATTTTACTCTCTCCTTATTTCTAATAAATCTTTTCATTTTTCATTGTCTCACCCTTATTTATAATAAATAAAAATAACTCTTGAAAGTGTATCAATAAATACATAAAAAATTTCCATCAACCATTCCATTATAAGTATATGTGAATCTCGCTCGATGTACAAAAAAGAGTATTTGATTTAGACATCTAAGCAATCTCTTATAAATTGAAATGATAAAAAATGAAATGAAAAAACTCAAAAATTAACTTCAAGATATATCCAAACTAAATCAGGTTTTGAAAAATGATTCATAGATACAAATTTGAGATATAAATCACCCATGAGTGTCTACCTAAATTTTACTACACTAAATACAAAATTATAACATTAAAATAAAAATGGTTGGATAAAAAATCTATTTCACTTATTAAAACATACACTTCCATTTCCTCGATAAAAATAAATAATCCCCCTTTTAGTTATAATTAGACATTGATAATAAAGGACAAGAGATAAATACTGCATACCTCTTCAATGTCATTTTTAGTAATAACCTTCTAGAATATTCAAATTCTCTTCAGATAATAATTGTGGTGGATTGTTCAAAAATTTATCTCCCCCTTAAATAGACACTCCTAATTACCTTTATAATGATGAATCTCATAAATAGAAAATCTTCAAGATATTTATGTTTAGAGTACACAAAAATGGATTTCTTTATGTGGCTATCCAAATATGAAAAATTCCACATATTTATCAAGGATGATCACTTTAACATATTCTTTTTAGAATACCAACTTGTGAGATTAATCCAATATGGGATATTATCGTCTAGTTTTATATAGTTGAAAACACGTTTTTTAGTATCATCAAAGATGATTATCCATCATATTTGTAGTTGAATACCAATTGGAAATCATTCAAAGATGGAATATTATTCATCATTGATGTCTAGAATTTATAGGACCTACACTATCCTGGATTCTCCCCCTGAGAAAATTATTCACATTTAGTTCCCAACGTTATATGTGAAAATACAATATAAAAGTGTTAAGGGGATAAAGTGGCTCATCATATTCATCAATTTGAGTAGAATGTTTGAGATTATTTTCTCAACCAAGTTGCTTTATTCTTTATGATTCTATATTTTTTGGATATTATTTTGAATTTAGTATCATGAATCTCTTCACATATACTATTTATTCATTATGCAAAGAATTTCTATTCTTATTACCCTTTATACGAAGTGAAGTATTAAAAAAATTTAAAAAATCTTCTTGCACTAGTCGAATTAGCAAATTTTTTTTTGCATTATGAAAAACTTCTTCAAATCTCCCACATAATTCTTCTTTATCAAAAGGGTTTTAATTTTTTGACAACCTCCATGAAATTTGAGATCATCATTTGGATCCTTCTCTTTCCTTTTATAATAATAATTTTTTTAAAATCCTTCTATATTTATTTCATTGTATAAATCTACTGGAAAAATCATTATAAATTCTTTTACAATATTTTTATTCTTATATGATTCTCTAGATGGATTATTGAGAGTTATTTTCCTTTCAACATAGTAATCCTATATCAATTATTGGATGTACTTTAAATCTAATTTTTAGACAACGTTTTTTCCAATGATCTCTGAGTAGTCTAAAACTTCCTTAGGGTAATATGATTTTCAACATTTTTTAGATTGTTGCCCAATCCCAAATCATTCTTATTTAAAATTGGTATTCTATAATTTATTTCAATTAATAAATTATGAGATGATAATGCACCAAAATTATGACCATCATAACTACACACATCATAGATATTATCATGAGAATAAAATTTGTTTGAAATATGTAGATTTTCTGTTTTCTTCTTTGAATATTTATTCCTCCTCTGGTTTCATCACCTTGAAACAGGTTTCCATTATAATAATAAATTTAAATTATTTTTCCAAAAAAATATCAATTCCCAAATCCATTAAATCACCTATGTTTCCAAATAAACCTTGTTTTTCTTTTCTTCAGTACATGATATCTGGATTTTTCAAATTAAGTATCACCAATTTTTTAGGCCTTCTTCATCATTGGTTTAGTAAAACTTGGGGAAACAACATCCAAAATTCATATTTTAGCCACCATTTACATTGTGGTTGGGTTTTATTTATTTATACTCTTCTATATTTGTATAAAATTGATTAATGAAACTTACACTTTTTATAGAAACAGATTTATAAAAATCAGTACATTCTGATATGGATGATACATATATATTTATAGTTTCTTAGGAAAGATCATTAAATTATTGAATTATGTTATTTTCACATAAGATATTCCTTTTAACATAATAATACTCCTTATAATTTTCTATGACAGTAGCACCACACATATTTGATTGTAAATATTCAATATTTATCAATTTCGAATTGGCCAATTTGAATTCCAATTCAAGATGTCTCGTATTGATGTAATTATTATGATCTTAAATAAATTTCATTCTATCATCACAATCCTTCCTCAGTATTAAAAATTATTCTTCATGTATTCTACTCACTTCCTAAAGCAATATATAATGTTTCTAGACCTTCTTTGATTTAACATCTAATTGAGAATTTTAGACAACATCAATTTTTTTTATTTTCTTACAATTCATGGATCTTGTTGTAAAATTATATTGTGGACCCATACTTATCTTTTATTTTTCCAATACACTCTTAAATAATGTTAGATAATATCACCTTAATATCTTCACACTCAAAATAATAGCACTTTATCTTAAATAATTCTCCAAGTTATCTTCCCCAATTCAAGATGAGTGTCCTTTTACTTGTTAGAATTAGTTGAATCCAATTATTACAATAAGTTATTAATGTCTTCCATATCCATAAAGTTACATCAAACTACATGTTCTCTTACTTCCAAGATATATCTATCTTCTGTTATTAGAGAAATTTAAACTTATTCATCATTTAACAATAGGTACATATTCCTTATATACATCTCCTATTACTTTTTATTTTTCCTCAATGTCATGTAAGAAATTAAGTTATAATTTGAAGAAGATAATTATTGACCAAAACTAAAATTAATTATTATTTCATAAAAGAAACTTCAAATCGAAAAAGGAAACAAAATCCCAGTTTGAGAATCTAAAAAGGTGAACCAATCACTTTGATACCAATATAGGGAACTACATAGCATATGTACCACATTGAGAGGGAAGAGATTAAGTGTTGGTAAGCCTTGATCCAATTTAAACTACTTTAAATTTATACCTTTTAAATTTAACTTTATCACTTTTTAAGGTGAAAAAAATAATTGTTGACTCTTTTTCCTTATTTCTTCCTTAAATCACATCCAAAATCACACACAAAACGAACATAAACATTTTCAAGGGCCACTGCTCAGTGTGATATGGCTAGTTTTTAGTGTAAATTAAATTGATCCATAATCACACAACCCACTAGATTCCTGTTATGAGATATAAATATTAGTGTTTAACCTTTGTATTCATGTATTCATGTACCCCACTGTGATTTGGTACATCCTGTAGACAGGTTCATCCTACACCTTAAATAGATAAAAACTTGGATACCAACAATATATTTTTGTACAAGTACAAAAAATTTTCTTTTTGTGGGTGTGATTCCTTGATATCTATATCCTTCTCCTTTTATTTTCACAATATGTTGCAAGATCATCCTATTATTTCATATTAAAATAGTGATGCACACAATTTGTTTTTGTTTTCTTTACAATAGGATAATTTAATTTTTTATTCACATATTGTTCATTTGGGTATAACAAAAATATTGGATCTCTTATTTTTTAATAATGTAGTATTTATTCAATTGTGAAGTAGATTTTGGATATGTTCCTAGTTACTCAAGATTTTTATCTTATGTATTCTAGTATTAGGTCACTTCTATTCTTTGTATCTATTATTCTATATACTATTGTGTTTCAATATATTATATGTAGTATCCCTACAATTCCTCTAATTTGAATTTAAATTTTAATTGAACAACATCGTTTAAATTCTTCAAACTCAAACTCTGGATATTTTTTCTAACATATCCTCATCACAAAATTCAAATTAGTAGTTATTTGGATTTGAAATAACCTATAAATGACTCAATTAAGGCCAAGTCATCACTTCTAGTAAAAGTACCTAGATTTTTTCAAAAAACCACTTCTACTGAACAACCTCAAGCATTCTAGTGTTAAGCGGTAGTTTAAAATATTAATATTTTAATTTCTTGAACATATTATAGTGTAGTATATTCTTTATGGAATGATATTCTTCAAAAGTATAGTGGAAACAAAACTCCATTGAACTCCCTTGTGTAATAGCTATCCCTTTGCATATTGTAGGTCTTGATTTTTCTAAAAACCTAAAAAATGATCATTCCTTTTTTTGACATGGTCCTCCTTCTTCGTATCAATTACCTAGTCAATACAACCATTGTAGAATGTTGCTTCACATTGGAATAGATACCAATACACAAACTGGATTTCCAAAATTCAAACTTTATTCTTTGTTTTGTGATATCTATTCCATAATGTGTTACTTATTAATTCTAAAATATTTGCGATACAGTCATCCTATCCATGGTCAAACCACATTTATTCTTATTCTCATGATAATATAACAAGTTATACTACATCATGAAGGATCCTGAGAGATCCTCACCTATAGTGTGGTCACTTACTATGTGGTGTGATGTCCAATACAATATTTTTCCATCCCATATTCAAATTCAACATATCCACAACATGGAAACCTCTTATATGGTGTTGTACCACTTGTTTCCAGCTAGGTCCAACATGGACATTAATTATAGTATAGAACATCTTCTACAATCAACTTCTATAGAGTAATACCATGATTTTTGGCATGGTACTCCTATTTCTGAACGTTTCAGTCTATTATAAACATGAAATATTCTAATGATATATAAAAATTTGAAAAATACCAATAATTTTCTGAATTACTATCCAAACCATATTCAATGAGATCCTTTATGATAGAGAAAGATATCTCTAATAAGAGTTTTGAAACCCCGTGAAACTCCAAACTTCAAATCACTTTTTCCTTCAATATATAAATTATTTACTAGACAAGAACTCAAACCACAACTTAATAAAGCATATTATAAGGCATGTGTGTTTAAATTATTAATAATTATACCATGTAACGAAGGGTTTAAGATCTTATTCAATTTGTTCAACCATCATGGATACCTCAACCAAACTTCCCAACTACTTTTTTTTGATATCTTGAACATATTGAAAATAATGAAATCCTTATTCATTGAAAACCATTAACAATAAATAACAGTTATAAAAATTAGGATCAACAACATAAACATGATATTTATAAGGATGATCATATTCAACCCACACCAAGATAAATAAAACTAAAGTGACATAATCACTTGATCTCGAGCCCCAATGTGGTCTCATATCTTGACTCTATCCATGAAATCTAGATCAGTTAACAAAAATTGATCTTCTACCTTGCATATATAAGTGATTGAGATAAATTCTTGGTTACCAATGTTTCAGGGAAATTTGTGAAGGGTGTAAGAAAAACACATTATTCCACCACCAATGGTGTATCTAACTTAACCAGTAAATATAGTGCACTTACAATGTCATATGTTCATAGAAATTAAAAAAATAGAAACAATACAAATAATACATTATTGATCTTCAAGTTTTAAGGAAACACACTAGGTTGACCATACCAACTTCATATAGGACAAGATGTCTTGAAACATAATACACTATATCTATAAACATCTAAGGGTAAAGTTTCCCAATTAAAAATTTCACACTTGAACTAATTATGGGGAAGAGAATCCATCATAATACTATCTCAATTCGACACTCGGGTGGTGGTGGGGGTGGGGGGATGGGTGTGGGGGTGGGGGTGTGGGTTCCAGTCACCCCACCCAATATAATCTCATATTCCCTTAGGGGGAAATCATCCACACCTTGAAGCGTCTCATATACCCTTGGGGGAAAAGAGTCTCCACCAGAATTATCTCATATACACTTGGGGGAGAAGAGTACCATTGTAGGATGTGTACCCCCCAAAAATCATCTCATACACCCTTGATAGGAATAGTGTACCCAATAAGACTCATCTCATATACCCTATATGGGGTGGTGGGAAGAGTGCACCCCCTGAAATAAGCTAATATACCCTAGGGAAGAAGATCGTAACCTCCAAGAATCATCTCATATAGTCTTAGGGGGAAGATAAGACCCACCCAAAATATGATGAGTAATAAATTTTGGAAGAAATGGACTGACCAAAACCATATCGTATAAATATATGGTGGAAAACCATCTTGACTAGTACCATATCATCCAAAACACATGGGGTGGAAACTTTCCAAAACCCAGTGAACTTTCCCCAGGTTGGTATCTCTAGTGAACAATTGATTCCCTTCATCATAATAATCACTGGATTGGGGCACCCAATCTGGTCCCCTTGGTCTCATCATGGTTTAGACACCCCACATTGGTTACTTTATCACAGTTCACCCATGAGGGTTAAAACTCACCAGTCAAAGGGCATAGTGTCCCATAATATTTCCATGATCAAATCATGGAAAAATTGGCCTCAAAGGAAATATGATATGAATTAAACATAAGTAAGAGAAATAATATACACCTCATTTACCAAAACAACATATGTCATCCCCTCAAAAAACCTACACATAATCATCTCCATGATATCTTTACAAGGATTCATGCACATACTAGTGGTGAAAGAAAACTCTATTCATTCCCAATCTTCTATATATGAGGTTCTCAAGATTTCCGTGGATCTATATGTCCAATAATTATGGAAACCATTCAATATTAATCACTATAACCTATACTAGAATAACTAAGGCGTAACACCCCAGGTTTCCATGGTACATTTCCCTTTGTGTAATGAAGTAGCTTGCATTGTACGCAATTTTGAGATTCTAACACATCGCGACCAATCAAAGTAGACATTATGAATAGTAATACCCACTTTTTAAAATTTTATAAATTTTATTTTTCAAAATGGACTTCATTTTTGGATTTAGAATACGGAAATTATCTTAGGGTGAATTTTTGGTATTTTTCTGAAAACTTTCAATTTTTGATGAATAGTGAAAAACACTGATTTATTGGTTAAAAATGACTTTTTATTTAAATAATTATTTATTTTATTTAAATTTATATTAGGTCAAACTAGATACATAATACATATATAAGTTCAATGTAATTCACTGGAGTCATTTTATATTAATTATATATATATATAAATTTTATTGAACTTTTTACCGTCTTTTTCCCACCTCCTAGGAGCATTTGCAAATTTGAATAAAACTTAATTTTACTGCTTCTGTGAGTTGAATTTCAAAAATATGAGAGACACGGTTGATATCAATAAGTAAAATTTGGTTCAATGAGATGAAAATAATTTTTTGTGAATAGTAACGTTTTACTTTTATTTACCACAGTTTAAAGTAAATAGGGTAATTAATGGTAAAAATGATATTAGTTTTACACTAACACATGTCCTAATTCTATTGGATAAGTGTATCTCGACCAAAAACAACCTTAGGAATAAAATATTATAATTTAGGTCCACTTGGATTAGAATAGGACATTTATTATTGTTTTATTTAAAGAAGAGTTAAAAGAGTTAAAATCAATGTTTAAAAACTAAACCATTTTTAATATAGGGTTATACATAATATAAATTCGATTATAAATATTCATAAGAAAGATAAAACGATTTTGTACATAATGGTATTTTATTTATAATTTTTATACATTAAATAATTTAATTTATTTATGACACAATGATGATGCAGTAATTACCTTATTAATGAAATAGTAAACTAATCGATATTATAAATACCCAAATAAATACAAATTAAGACTTTTGATAAATTCCACGAATTTTATAGGTTAATATGACATGTTAGGATTGATTTAATTAACTTTTTTCTTAGTAATAATTCTTTTATGATTTTCATAAAAATCAATTACCAAATAGTGTCAAAATTGACATAAAAGAGTCTTTAAAACAAATATTATATTATTAATTGATATTCTATTCCGAAAAAAATAAGGTTAGAAAAAATGACTTATATAGGGTAATATATATTAATAAATAACCACTTGGGGTTATCTTGGCTTGTTATAGTATGTTTATTAACCATATAATACAAAAATACAAAGAGACATGGTAAATTTCAAACTAATTAACTAGGAGATAAATCTAAAAGATAAGGTTAATATAGTGACCCAAACCTATCTAAAATATATTGTTTGAAATTATTTAGACCCATCGCCACCTTATAATCGAAATAAATCACTTTTGAGCCATTATAACGAAATTTGAATTTATTATAAAATAATATTTCACATTTTTTCTAAGATTCCCCTCTCCCCTCTTATAAAAGGGAACTCCCCCTTCTCTCAAATTCACACCTTAAAAGCATTTTGGGTCGAACAAAACCTGCCAAAATGTACATCCATATTCATTAATTTATCCATCCTATGAATGAAAAAGTCACCACACGTGCGTACATACGACTTACCGTCTCCATGTCATGGTGTAGTTTGTTATTCAAACATTTCATCATTTGTATGGGTATAATAATGAGTATAAATTATGAAAATAATAAATATGACATTATAACGATTCTTAATATATGATATACCATCCAATTATATATGATTTTAATATCAAAAGAATGATCTTGTCGCTCTTGCATACGTACGGAATATCGTTTCCACGAAAGCGATAAGATTCATTTCCACATCATAACCATTCAAGAATAATTTTAATTTGATGATTAAAAATAATGATTAAGGAATTGATATCATTTTGGATATAAATAAGATAAATTCTATCCATAACAAACATGTCTTATGTAAAAAACATATAAAAGAGAACGAGTAAGTTAACACCCGAAACGAGGATAATACTAAAATATTATTAATAAAGAAATACTAGAAGATCATACATGATATCGTATTAATTTATATGGTTCTTGTATAATTTAATAACAATTATTTCACCATTATAAATGTGTTTAACCTACCCTCAATAAAGGAAAAGTACAAGGTAACTGTTAAATTTCACAATCTCTTTATTATCTGAGGTTTTTATACGTAATTATCTATTGGGACCTCTTTATCATCCACATCCATGTTTCTTAAAAATATATTTCAAATTTTTTTTATTGTTTACTAGAAAATGGGTTCAAGTCATTTATACCCTTATTTTACCTTACAGGTTTTGAAATGAATCTTTCCGTAATTTTCCAAACAATGTACTCTATGACCTTTTCGAAAAAATTAAAGTATGAATGTTTTTCTAACTTATATGGCATGTGCCATTATACGCCGCTGTTATTTCGCCTTTTAAGTTTCCCTTACAATATTATAAGAATATTTTCAAAATAAAGGTTTTATTTTATAATTATGTGACTTTTAAATGATTTCAAAAAAGAGATATTTCTCTCAAACAGTTTTGATTTTATCTATGTCAGCATCCTTTGATGGATTTTAAGCTTACTTGAAGTTGATTTGTTATGATAAAAAAATTCCATATTATATTGAAGGTTTTGTGATATGTTTGAATGTGGATGTGTTATTTTTATACCATTAATGGTTTATGGATAAATTATTGACATTTCGTATGATAGTTTTAATACAAATGTTTATGTTATATTTAAACCTTTTCATATGAAGAATGAATTGGACTTAGTAAGTGACAGATGGAGCCTTCTATAGCTCCTCGATGAATCGGTAGGTCTCATGAGAGAAACTAGTGTTTTTCCACAAGTCCTTGACAAAATGTTATTTATAGTCTTGGCACAAGGCCTTGACTTTGTGGTTGAAAAAGTCTGGCATTATGCATTCCATCATTATGAAAGTGGATATTTGATATTACATGTGACTATTCGACTAGTAGAATATCCATGCAAATAAGCAACTGTCATTATTTTATTTTATCTTTTCCATATTATGCTAAAGTTCATGTTTAAAAGGCTTTTGTTTTAGTCTTATATATTGACTTATTTTTTTATGCTTATTTATGAAAGTTTCAGCTATATTGTTATCCTTACTGAGCGTCTGAGCTCACCCCTTTCTATGTTTTATTTATCCCAGGATGTGAAGAAGTATTTTATTACTGAACTACAAGGATAGTTGGAGGGGATATGAGTGTGGTATATAGAGACAATGTTGTTTTATTTTTCCATTTTATAATGTAATGTAAAACTTATGAATGTATCTAGTGTTTCCAAGGCTACTAAACTAATCGGTATTTCGAGATTTGATCCCTTATGATCATTCCAATGTTATTTAATAATTCACCGACTCTGGGTAACTAGGGTAGGGGCGTTACATTTGGTATCAGATGAAGTCTAGTACAAACCTTGGAAACTAGATTTAGATAAACTCTGATTAGAGCACATTATCCTAAGATAGACTTTGAGGATTAGTATAGAAGATCTTCCTAGAATTTTGGTAATGTAGAATTTTTTTTGAGTTTTCTGAGTAATAAATCCCAGTATGGATACGAGCAGGTAGAGGCGGCTCTGACACAGATGTGCCTAGGGGTAAAACCTGAAAACACCGCTTTGAGCTAGACTCGAATGAGAACTAGTGCACGACCACATGCCTTGTTGAACTCTTGGTTACGACACTCCTGAGGGATATGCTTAGGATAATTCTCATTTTATTTACAAACCATTATGAAGGGTTTATGAGTATATACTTCCTCAAAGAAAACATTTTTATAATTAAGGATTATATCCATAAACTGTTCAATTTATGTTATGCATTTTACAAGTTTGGAATTATGTGTTGCGATTGATAAACTAATCTAGTGTATACCATGTTTAGAAATGGAACCTTATGGATGGTATGGAAACTGTATCAACACATGTAATCCATGTAGGGATTTCCCTCCTACTCAAGATAATTATAGTGGAGTTGGTGATGCAACTGGTGCTGATCAGTTTATCACCATACTGGGACAACTCACTCAGGTTATGAATAATAACCTTACCCGTATGGAGCACCCTGATCGACAACATGGAGGATCAATCGGAGTGCAATTCCATTAGTATCTGAGCAATGGATAAGTTCCTTAGAAAAAATATATCTTGTTTTGGGAAGTAGCGAAAGGGAAAATGTTGTTATGGAATTTTATCACCTCACGAGAGATGCTGATCAATGGTGGTAATTGATTCAAAATACAACAGAATATTAAGAAGTATAAAATATGGAATGAAGGGAGGTTAAAGATATTTTCTTAGAAAAATACTTTCCCCATGACCATCGAGCGGATATGGGAAGACAATTTCTAATTCTGAGACAAAAAGAAGATGAGAATGTCGCAAAGTATGAAGTTGAATTTACAAGGATAGCAAGGCATGATGTATATTATATACGTAACCAGAGAAGTAATATTCATCTTTTATTTTATAGGTTAAAAAAATTTCTTCATAGAGCATTATTATCACAATCCTTTTCATCATATGAAGATATTGTCTCATTTGATATCAAGACAGAAATGGAACTCTCTAAGTCTTATGACTTCAAAGCAAAGCAAGAGAAGAAGAGATCTGCTGATCACTCTGGAAATGGAAACAAGGGGAAGAAAGGAAAACATGAATATCCATCCTTCCGTAAATCTGGGAAGAAACACCCTGGTACTTGACTGAATGGAATGAGAGTCTGTTACAAGTATGGTGAAAAAGGCCACCAAGCTCGTGATTGCAAGGGGAAGAAAGAAGCTACTGATTTTCAATGCTACAATTGCAGGGAGATGAGACATTATGCAAATAAATGTCCTAAGTTCCAAGGAAACATACCTCAGAAAAGGCCAAGGGATCAAGTCCAAGCTTATGCTATCGATATTGATGAGGTTGAAGCTCAGAAAGACATGGTGGAAGGTAATTTAATGGTTTCCTCAAGTTTAGCCAATGCTTTATTTGATTCTGGATCATTTCATTGTTTCATATCATCCCAGTTTTCTATGAAAAATAGATATTTCCAATTTGATTTAATAAGGGATTTTTTGGTCAAAACTCTTAAGGAAAGTATCATTACGACAAAGTTTTGTGAATCAGTTCTCATTAGAGCATATAAATGTTCTTTATATGCTGATATCATCATATACCCATGATTTAATTGGATATAATCCTCAGTATGGATTGGATTTCAGGCCATGTTGCGAAAATTTATTGTAAGAAGAAGGAGGTTACAATTTTTGATGATGATGAGGAGTATATTATCTTTAGAGAAGAAATGTCACTAACTGATTCTTATCTAGAACCACCCCTAGTAGCTCAACTAAATTCAGTTATTAGGGAGGAAGATAATGAAATAACTGTGGGTGAGGAAAGGAATGTTCTAATAGAGGATGTGCCTATTGTACATGAATATGTTGATGTGTTCCCAGAGGCTTTACCTGGAAATCCTCCAGAACGAGAAATTAAGTTTTCCATCGATTTAATTGCTGGTTCAAGGCCCATATCAAAGACCACTTACAGAATGGCCACTGTGGAATTAGTGGAAATAAAGAAACAACTAGAGGAATTGAGTAATAAAAGATTTATTCGCCCTATTGTTTCTCCATGGGGATCCCGTATTCTTTTTGTTAAGAAGAAAGATGGATCTATGAGGTTGTGAATAGACTACAGGGAGATCAATGCTATAACAATAAAAAACAAGTATCCCCTACCTTGAATTTATTATTTATTCGACCAACTTCATGGATCTCAATATTTTTCAAAGATTGACCTTTGATATAGATATCATCAGTTGTGTGTAAAGAAAGAAGAAATTCCGAAAACAGTATTTCGAACCAGGTACGGGCATTGCGAGTTTACAAAAATGCCTTTTGGGATGACTAATGCACCCTCTATTTTCATGGATATAATGAACATAGTTTTCAAGGAATATCTTGATGGCATTTTATTGGTATTTATTTATGATATCATGGTATACTCAAAAAGCTACAAAGATCATTAAAATCACTTGCGCATTATCCTAAAGACTCCTTGAAGAAAAGAATTATATGGGAAGTTTACCAAGTGTGAGTTCTAGATTCAAGAGATTTCTTTTCTTTTCCATATTGTCTCTAAGGATGGAATCTCTGTTGATCCTTCTAAGATAAAGGCAATCCAATAATGTCTAGCACCGACAAGTATAACTAAGGTACACAGTTTTATTGGTTTAGAAAGTTATTATCAACGTTTAATCTAGAATTTTTCCTGATTGGCTAACCCATTAACCAAGCTTACACGTAAAGGGGTTAAATTTGTTAGGAAAAAAGAGTGCAAAGAAGTTTCGAAGAACTGAAGAGAAGATTAGTCAACACTTCTATCTTGAATCTACCATTGGGGAATGATGAGTTTGTTATTTATAGTGATGCTTCAAAGAAAGTACTTGGTTGTGTCATTGTGCATAATGACAGGGTAATTGACTATGAATCACGATAGCTAAAAATTAATGAACAAAACTATCCCACTCATGATCTTGAGTTAGCAGCTGTGATATTTTATTTGAAGATATGGAGACAATATCTCTATGGTGAAAAGCGTGAGATCTATACCGAACAGAAGAGTTTGAAGTATATTTTTTCACAAAAGGAACTCAAATTGAGGAAAAGGATATGGCTTGAACTACTCAAAGATTATGATTTCATTATACACTACCACCCGAGGAAGGAAAATAAGGTGGCAAATGCTTTGAGAAGAAAGGATCTTGGAGTTTTGAACAAGATTAGAGTTGAAAGGGATCCTATTTTCATAGATCTAGTAAAGATGGATATGGGAATAACCATGGAAGGTGAAACATCAATAATTTTTCAAATGGTTTCCAAACCATATTTATTAGAAAGGATAAAAAGTTCTCAAGCTGATGATGAGGAGTTTCAAAAAAAGATTAAAGCTTTCAATGATGGAAGATTGAGTGACTTCGTATATGAAGAAGGACTTTTGAAATTTGGGAAGAGAATATGTGTTCCAGATATACCTAATCTGAAAAGAGAATTGTTGGATGATGCTCATAGCTCCAATTTCTCAATACAACCTGGGAGGACCAATATGTATAGAGACTTGAAGGAACATTTTCGGTGGGACAACACGAAGAGGGAGATTACTAATTTTGTGTCAAGATGTATGGTTTGTCAACAAGTGAAAGCTGGAAGGAAACAACCTGGAGGAGTCATGCAACCTCTTCTCATACCCGAGTGGAAATGAGATAATATTACGATGGAATTTGTCATGGGGATACCAAAGACTCGTAGACGGAATGATGAAATATGGGTCATTGTTGATCATCTAACCAAGTTTTCAGATTTTCTTGCTATAAGGGAAGATTTACCACTTTAACGTTTAGCATGACTATACATTAATGAAGTTTTAAGACTTTATGGTGTACCTCTATCGATTGTTTCTTACCGTGATCCCCGTTTTACATCAAGATTTTGGAAAAGTATTCAGAAGGACTTGGATACTGAACTTTGTTTGAGTACTGCCTACCACCCTCAAACATATGGACAATTAGAACAAACTATTAAAGCCTTAGAAGACATGTTGAGATCCTACTCACTTGACTTTCCGGGTATGTTGGATCAATATTTACCTTTGGTAGAATTTTACTATAACAATAGATTACATTCAAGTATTCAGATGGCACCATATGAAGCGTTATACAGGAAGAGATGTCACACACCAACCTGTTGGGATGATGTTGGTGAAATAAAACTCGTAGGCCCATAACTTGTTGAGGAAATGATGGAAAAGGTGAAGGTAATCCAAACCCACATCAAATAAGCTCAAAGTAGGAAGAAGAGATATGTTGATCACTTATGGAAGGATTTGGAATTTCAAGTAGGAGATCATGTTTTCTTGAAGGTATCACCATGGAAGGGAGTTATACAATTCGGTAAGAAGGGTAAATTGATTCCCAGGTACGTCAGACCTTTCGAAATTCTAGAACAAATTGGGGCTGTAGTTTACCGTTTGGAAATGCCGCCAAGTATTTCCAGAGTCCATGATGTGTTCCATGTATCACTGTTGAGAAAATACATGCCTGACCCAACACATGTACTCACTTATGAAGAATTATAACTGGACCCCAATCTATATTATTACGAAGAGCCTACCGGAATTCTTGATACGAGAGAACAAGTGCTGAGAAACCGAACGACTCGTCTGGTAAAAGTTCTATACAGAAATCATAAGATGGAAGAGGCAACGTGAGAACCTAAGGAACTTATGATAAAGAACTACCCAAATCATTTTATGTGGTATTATTCTAGAAATTTCAAGGAAGAAATTATTTAGAGGGTAGAATGTAACACCCCAAGCTTCCACGGTACATTTCACTTTGAGTAATGAAGTAGCTTGCATTGTACACAACTTTGAGTTTCTAACACACCGTGACCAATCAAACTAGCCATTATGAATAGTAATACCCACTTTTTGAAAATTTTTAAATTTTATTTTTCAAAATGGACTTCATTTTTGGATTTGTAATATGGAAATTATCTTAGGGTGAATTTTTTTGTATTTTTCTGAAAACATTCAATTTTTGATGAATAGTGAAAACACCAAGTTATTGGTTAAAACTGACTTTTTATTTAAATAATTATTTATTTTATTGAAATTTATTTCAGGTAAAAATAGATACATAATACCTATATAAGTTCAATGTAATTCACTGGAGTTATTTTATATTAATTTTAAATATATAAAAATTTTATTGAACTGTTTACCATCTTTTACCCACCTCCTAGGAGCTTTTTCAAATTTTCATAAACATAATTTTACTGCTTCTGTGAGTTGAATTTCAAAAATCTTAGAGACAAGGTTGATATCGATAATTAAAATGTGGTTCAATGGGATGAAAATATTTTTTGGTGAATAGTAACTTTTTTCTTTTATTTACCACGGTTAAAAGTAAATAGGGTAATTAAAGGTAAAAATGATATTATTTTTATCCTAAAACATGTCCTAATTCTATTGGATAAGTTTATCTTGACCAAAAACAACCTTAGGATTAAAATATTATCATTTAGCTCCACTTGGATTAGAATAGGACATTTATTATTGTTTTATTGGAAGAAGAGTTAAAAGATTTACAATCAAATTTTAAAAACTAAACCATTTTCAATATAGGGTAATTAATTAGATAAATTAGATTATAAATATTCATTAAAAATATAAAAATATTTACTACATAATGGTATTTTATTTATAATTTTAATTCATTAAATAATTTAATTTATTTTTGACACAATGATGATGCAGTAATTACCTTATTAATAAAATATTAAAATAATTGATATTATAAAAACTCTAATAAATGAAAATTAAGACTTAGGATAAATTAAAAGTATTTTATAGGTTAATATGAAATGTGAGTATTGATTTAATTAACTTTTTTAGAAGTAATCATGCTGTTATAATTTTCACAAAAATCAATTACCAAATTGTGTCAAAATTGACATAAAATAGTTTTTAAAACAAATATTATATTATTAATTTATATTCTATTCATAAAAATATATGGTTCAGTCAAATTACTTATATAGGGTTATATATATTAATATTGAACCACTTGGGGTTCTCTTGTCTTGTTATAGTAAGTTTATTAACCATATAATATAAAAATACAAAGAGACATGGTAAATGTCAAACTAATTAATTCAGAGTTAAATCTAAAAGATAAGGTCAATATAGTGACCCAAACCATTCTCAAATATATTGGTTGAAATTATTTCTACCAATCCCAACTTTATCCTCTAAATAAGTTACCTTGGAGCCATTATAAACTGAATATGAATTTATTATAAAATAATATTTTACTTTTTTCCTAAGGTTCCCCTCACCCTCTTATAAAAGGGCACTCCCCCTTCTCTAAAATTCACACCTTCAAAGCCTTTTGGCTTGGCCAACCCCTGCCCAAATATATTCCCAACTTATCTAACTTCATTCTAGAGGCCTTCCTTTAGGCAGAAATCCAACCTAATGAGTCCTTTTGATCAAATCAAAAGGAAGAACCCGAAGAAGAGATAAATATTTCATCACCTCTTTCAAGTTTTTATCTTCTTCCGCTTCCAATTTATTTTTTGTTTCCATTATAAAATAATAACTCCAGTATATTATATATACTGTGATGTTATTATAAAAATGGTACAACCATATTCATTAATTTATCCATACTATGAATGAGAAAGTCCCCACACGTGCATACGTACAACTTACCGTATCCACGTCATGTTGTAGTTTGTTATTCAAAAATTTCATCATTTGGATGGGTATAATAATGAGTATAAATGATTTAAATAATAAATATAACATTATAATTATTCTGTATATATGATATACCATCCAATTACATACGATTTTAATATGAAAATAATGATATTGTCACTCATGCGTACGTAGAGAATACCGTCTCCACAAAAGCGATAAGATTCATTTCCCCATCATAACCATTCAAGAATAATTTTCATTTTATGATTAAAAATAATGAATAATGACTTGATATAATTATGGATTTTAATAGGATAGATCCTATCCATAACAAACATGGCTTATGTAACAAAACATATAAAAGAAAACGAGTAAGTTAACACCCAAAACGACGATAATACTAAAATATTATTAACAATGCAATATTAGAAAATCATATATGATATCATATTAATATATATGGTTCTTTTATAATTTAATAAAAATTATTTCACCATTATACAGAAGGTTAACCTACCCTTAACCAAGGAATAGTACAAGGTTAGGGTTACATTTCATAATTTCTTTATTATCCGAGGTTGTTTATACGTAATTATCTACTGGGACCTCTTTATCATCCACATCCATGTTTCTTAAAAATATATTTCAAAACATTTTTACTATTTACTAGACAATGGGTTAAAGTCATTTATAACCTTTTTTGACCTTATTCGTTTAGAAATTAATCTTTCTATCATTTTCCAAACAAGGTACTTTATGACCTTTTCAACAAAAGTAAGGTAAAAATGTTTTTTAACTTACACGGCGGGTGCCGTTATACTCCGCTGTAATTTCACCCTTGAAGTTTACCTTACAATATTATAAGAATATTATCAAAATAAAGGTTTTCTTTTATAATTATGTTACTTTTAAATAATTTCAAAAAAGAGATATTTCTCTCAAATAGTTTTGATTTCATCCATGTCAACATCTTTTGATGGATTTAAAGCTTATTTGAAGTTGATTTATTTCGATACAAAACTTCCATATTATATTGAAGGTTTTGTGATATGTTTGACTATGGATGGGTTATTTGTATACCATTCATGGTTTATGGATAAAGTCTTGACATTTCATATGGTAGTTTTAATACGAATATTTATGTTATGTTTAAACCTTTTCATACGATGAATGCATTGGACTTAGTAAGTGATGGGTGGAGCCTACTATAGCTACTCGACGCATCGATAGGTCTCATGAGACAAACTAGTGTCTTGGAACAAGGCCTTGACAAATTATTATTTATAGTCTTGTCACAAGGCCTTGAATATGTGGTTATGAAAGTCTGGCATTATGCATTTAATCGTTATGAAAGTGGCTATTTGGTATTGCATGTGATTATTCGACTAGTAGAATAACCATGTGAATAAGTAGATGGCATTATTTGATGTTATATTTTCCATATTATGCTGAAGATCATGTTTAAAAGGCTTTTGTTTTAGTCTTGTACATTTCCTTAAATGTTTGTGATTATTTATTAAAGTTTCCACTATATTGTTATCCTTACTGAGCATCTGAGCTCACCCCTTTCTATGCTTTATTTTTTCCCGGATGTGAAGAAGTATTTATTGACTAACCTGTAGGGATATTATGATGGGATATGAGTGTGGTATATGGAGACAATATTGTTGTGGTTTTCAATTTTATAATGTAATGTAAAACTTATGAATGTATCTAGTGTTTCCAAGGCTACTAAACTAATCGGTCATTCGAGATTTGATCCCTTGTGATTATGCCAGTGTTATGTAATAATGCACCGACTCTGGGTAACTCAGGTCGGGGCGTTACATAAGGAAACCAATCACAAAGTTTATTATGTTCCATTTATACCCCTAAAGGGTTTATATATTTCACAACACACATTTACAAATGAGACTTCAGTCATTGGAAGTCGAGGCATCAAGGTAGTGTCCAATTGTCTGTAGTTTCCTAATAAATTTTCATTACACTTATATATTTTAAGATAAATAGTTCAATTTTAATTCAAGTTTGATCATACTCAAGGGGAAAGGACATATATAAATTTCACAAAGAAAAATGCATAATTGTTTGGGTGATTTTTTGGGACAATATATTGCATTCATAGTGTTATTTAATTTAATAAAATATCAGACACCAATATATAACCTCTTTTAATCACAAATGTGCACCTCCCAACAACACAAGTCCCTATCTCCATCAATGGACATCCAAATTAATTTATATAATAAAAAAAATTATTCTCATGAAATATATTTAGGGACTAATCGAAGAATCACATGTGGGGTGATATTTCATGCCCAAATCCATGTGTAAAACGGTGCACACCCCCCTTGGCATTAATCCTCATATGTCCAAGATTAACATAATACCTATCATATAATATTTATTTCAACATTATCTAGTGGAATTGATAAAAAACCATATCCCAAACAAAAAAATAAAAAAAATCTCAAGGAGGAAGAACCATGCAAAAAGGATGAAATTCTATAGGTCGTGACATGAACCGCTACCTCCGAACTATAGTTACACCTAACAAAAATGTGTTATTTCAACCATCCACTAATCTTTATATCACCCTCAATAATTAAAATGTGATGATCTATCCATAACCTAAAGAGATCAAGAAAGACACCCCATCTCTACTCCAACACTCACCTGAGCACCGAAGACACCACCCGAGGCTCAGATCATGAGGTGACCCATAAATTTCACACATAAATTTATATCTTATTTGATTAATATTTGTTAAATATAATAATTCTCCAATATAAAACAATAATGTTTTGTTGTATTTGGAAGCATTTATATATATACAATTGGTACATGGAAGGTCTATATTATCTCTCACAAAGTTCTTCAAAAATAGAACCCTTCATAGATATATTATATATAAAACCTCTCTTAATATCCTGATGAAAAGTAAGCATAATAAAGGGTGTGGTCATTCACTCAATAAGGGTTAAAAAGTGATATATGAATTGATAATAATTTTTATTCATAACATGATCATAATGGGTTGATAACATAAGCATTACATTTGAATATTATATCCAATAATGTTAATATCATAATCACATGTCACGGAATAAATAACATGGACTATGAGAGAATAATATTTTTATAATATCATGTTATAAAATAATGGAATAAAGTGTGGTCTAATCTTAATAATGGAAATCTTATATCAAGGCTACCCACTATGTTATTCATCACATGTTAGGCTTGGCTAACCATATATGTACCTATATCAGGCATGGGATAGCCTACCATGTACTGTATTTTGGTATTTTTATAACCTATCATGTACCCTTTAATTTCATAATTTTTTTATCTAATTCATTATATTTATATAATGTAATGACCCATCACATAATCATAATTCATTCATATGTATTCTAGAAGACTAGGAAAACATTTATCATTTTATGATAGTTTACATTATGAAAAAGAAAATTGATTTCAACAATATATCATCATCATAATCATAAAGAATAAAAATAAATAAAAAGTATGGTATAATAGGATCATATCCCTATTGAATCATAAGTAATATTTAGGGATGTTATCATAATTGAAAATTCCTTTAAAAGATTAGAGGAATATTTTTGGAGGAAACTATCTTTTTCATTCGGTAGTCATTTATTCAAAATAAAAAAATTTACAAAATATGAGGGAAGACGTTTTATTTGAAATGAAATATGAAAAAATTTTAAATCAATATTCTATTAAAATATTTGTCATGACAGTGGGAAATTTCATTTGTGTTATAAATGATAAAACGATGTTTTTTTTACACCTTATTTAAAAGTACCTTTTTCAGAAAATGAAAAATAACTAATTTTAAAACAATTGTAGAAATTAAATATGGTTAAAAATAAATTTAATTAATAATCTTAGAATGGTAAAAAAAATCTTAAATTTTTTTTAAAGAAAATCTGTACATGGAAGAAAAAATTCCCGACCAAAGAGAAAAGCAAAGTGAGTTTTCTATTAAAACATTATTTCAGATTTTTGAGGTCTTAGAGAGAGGATAAGTAAACTAAAAAAATATAATTTCTAGAAATAACTATAATATAATAAAATTTATAATATTTTTTAGACGTATATCATTTAATATCATTATTGGAAATTTAATCATATACAATCCTGATAAAAAGTTAGATTAATACATAAAACCCTTTTATCAAATTCGACTTGCTTCATAAGAACTTTAACTTCATGTATAATAAATTAAAATGTATTGTAAATCTATAAAGGAACCATATTAATACATATAATACCATACATGGTTTACTTATAACATATTATCACCCATTTATTAACTATTCATTACTAAAATCATTGTTCCGGGTGATAACTATTTCATTTTTCATTTATTTTTTGATTCAGTTGTTATGGTATTTGAATATTGATCATTGTATAATAATCTTAATAATCTTAATAATAATATAAATATTATATATATTCATTATATACATATTTATAACCATCCATAAAAGGTATAAATATAAAAATGAATTACAGCATTCTTGGAGACAGTAGTTTGTACGTACGCTTGAGCGACACTTTCATTTTCCCATTTGATGCAAATAAGGCTAAAAGTTAATTTGTAATAATCCTAATAAAATATCATTTTATTTATAATACTATATTAATAATGTCATTATATATAAAACTAGTTTATATAATGAGAAAGAATAAGTAAAATTTAAATACCTTGGTTAAGATTTATACCTCTTCTTTGAGATACATCCTTTCTCTTACCCATTAATCCTTGAAATATTGATATTAGAAGAATAACTTGGAATCCAAGATGAATGGAATGAATCTAGGAATGTTTTTTGGTAGGTATTTGAGGATATATTGTAATAAAAATTAGTTATTAAGGTAGGAAATGGGGGGTTCCTTTTATAAGTGAAGGTGATGACACATAGGGAATTACATAAAATATTTAAATTATATAAAGTAACTTTCCTATTAAAGTTACTCTAAATGGTAAATAATTAGATTTTTTTCAATATAATGTCTAAATATATTGTAAAAATAATAATTTGAAAATTTTATGTGTCATTCTTTCCCTTATCTCTTAGTTTAACAACCTCGGTAAACCTATTTTAACATTAAACATGGTAACACATTTTTAGTGATTTTCCTATTCATCATGAACAAAAATGAATGTTTTTTAATTAAAAAATTTAAAAAATATTATTATAAATATGGAATATATTTTATTAAATTCAATTTATATAAGTGGGAAATATTAATTTTAAAATTATCATGTAAAACCCAAAAAATCCCATATTTAGAAAAATGAATTTATAAGAATAAAACTGAACGTAATTTCATTTATTACCTATAATAAACTATAAAATGAGATTTAAAATATTTTATTACATATATAATCTATAAATTTAGTTAAAAACATTGAAATATAAGGATTTACTTACTTTATTATGGTCAAAACACTTTGAGCATATAAAAACAATTTTCTAAAAAAACTCATTACATTTACATGGTTTTATCTTTATTTCTAACCATTGGATTACTAATATATGGAAAATTATTAATATATTAATATAAATTATCAAACTATTTTATTTAAATAATATAACGAACATGGATATTCATACATGGATATCACATATTCTTTTAGATGAATATTCATTACATTAGAAAAACATATGCAAGAGAACCGTAATATATTAGTCCCTTTGGAAACATGGAACAAAATCTTTTGGTTAAATATATTCAATTTTTCCCATAAATATATTCCCCTTTGATACCTCAACTTAAAACCTTTGTTTATAACCTATGGAAATGAAGCATAAGAAAATGAAGAGCTCTGATGCTTAGTAAGGGTAAACATGGAAGATACCAATTTATTATCTTATGAAAGTAGAATATTAGAAATATGTGTATGTGATCATGAGAATAAAATAAAAGGTTCATAACCAACCTGTATATGATCATAAACACGAGTCGTTGCATAAAACATTAACATTTATAAAGATATGAATCATAAGAATGAAAATTCATCATAACTAAATCATGAAACATAATTTCATATCATAAATGTGTGTGGCATCATCATAAGTATATAAAACAATTTCATATGTCAAGGATAACTACCATGACTCTCAGATCATACCATATCACCTATATCCCCTAACATATCAAGCACATCGACTTGTTTCCCATAATGGATCAAGCACATCAACTTATTTCCCTTAGTTATCTTATCAGATATAATTCATTAACCAATGAATTGGAGGGAGATATATCTCCCACCCATCACTTAATGAAAACTATAAATATATTTTACCGAATACTATATATCAATCACCATTTTAGAACCCATGTAAGGAACTAAGTTTCACAAACACTTTTCCGGGACATAATTTATGTAAAAGAAATTGGTTTTATAAATATCATGCCATAATAGAAATAAACCATGCAGTGAAATAATAAGAATCTTATCCTTGGTTTATATCCCTAGTAAAGCATAAGAGACATCATATAATGACATCTTAGATGGAAACTTATTTTTGAAAAATCACTTAAAACAATTCCTAAAGAAAATATCTTCTCCTTTATGAAATCATTCATTTTATTTAGAGTCACACAATTACAAAGAAAAAAATTTTATTTGAAAAGGACATTATAAAATTATAAAGAAATATTCAAATAATTTAGGCGTCATGATGGCGGAAGATTAAATTCAAGATGTACAAGTTAAAAAAACATTCGTTCCGTATAATTTTTGTCGGTAAAGTAAAAAAGATCCTTGTTTAAAAAACGACAAAAATATTATTTTCAAACCATTTCGTAAAAAGAAAAACTTGGGTAAAAATAAATTTAAATATTCATATAATAATATTAAAATTAATTTTTAAAACCTTTTTATAAAACATGTACATGGAAGATAAATATTCCCCAATGGAGATTTAAAATGAAAGAGTCGTGAATTTTGAAGATATTGTGAAATAAACACTCAGATCTTCATAATCAGTATAATCATATGAACCATGAAAGAGATAAAATTATATGGATATGAAAATAACATAATATTCAGGATAATAATCATAAAATACATTCATGGGATGGATATACACTACATATAATAAACAAGTAGAGTATAAGGCATGTGTCCCATAGAAATAACATTGAAACAAGAATCCCTTAACTTATCTATTTTCCTTCTTCGTATATGTTCAAACTCATATATAATAAATATAAGTTTATTGTACATATAGCTAAGAACCATATTAATATATATAATACCAAATATCTTTTACTTGTGAATGTTTCTTACTCACTTATTAACAATTCCATGTCAAAGTTATGCTTCAAGTAATGACCACTTTGTTTTTCATACATGTTTTGACTTGTTATCCTTAGTCATAATAAATAGATCATTGTTGAATCATATAAATATTAATAAACATGATATAAATATAATATATATATATATAAATATATTCATTATATATTTATTCATGGTGATTTAGAAAATTTAGAGGTATAAAATAAAATACACTGTTCACAGAGATGCCAGATCGTATGTACGCATGAATGTTGTTTTCATTTTCTTATCATATTAAAATAAAGAAACGCATATGATATGTTATCATTAAAGAATAATTTTCATGTTATATATATATATATCATAAAATTCATCCTTATTACAATCCATTTTAAATATAGATGAAAAATGAATCATATCTCATCATGGAGATGGTAAGCCATACTTACCCATGAGAGATGTTATCAATTCCTAAATGATTATATAGTAAAATGGTTAATATGATATTATAATTAAAAAAGTATAATTATGTCATAAATATCATATATATACATTAAACCCATCAAAAGTTTCACTCATAAAATATGGTAATGGAAAATGAATTGTATCACTACGTGGAGATAGTAAGATGTACATGTGCAAATACGATACTTTCATTTGCTGTTCGATGGGAAAGAAGTTGTATAATAATGTGTTAATTATCATAACAAAATTTAATAATATTACGGAAAATTAATTTATTAATTTATGATTTATATAATATGTTTATAATAGGCATTTAATATTAGAAAAAGAGAGTGATCAGTTAGAGGGATCACCTCTTCTTCAAAACATATCTTTTAGATCTCCTCTAAAAGACGCCAGAGTTGGTCTTTTGGGAAGAAAAATACCTATATAAAATCAATAGTGAAGTGGATAATATAATTTGGATGATTTGTTTTGAGATATAAGAATAAATTATCTGAAATGAGATGAGGAGGAGGTGTCCTTTTATAACGAAGGTGAAATGTACTTTTGGAATTTCTCAAAAGATTAAATTATAATAAATTAAATCCCAATAAAAATACCTCAAAATGGAAAGGTATTAAAATATAATGTTGGATACAGTGGTAATAAAATAAACTGATAAATTCTATACAAGTTTTGGTGTAATTTTAAAACTCATGTTTTTTATTAATCATTAGTTAACCTATTTTAATTTTAACTATGGTAACAACATTTTTAATAATAAATGGGTGAAATTTTTTACTTGTAAGTTGTCAATTGAACCCTAAATGGTAAATTTATGATATTTAAAACCTTAATAAATCTACTTTTTACTTATTTATAATTTTACAATTTTTAACAAATTTAATAAAATATTATTTTCATAGAATATAATTTGTTTTAATTTTAATACTATTTATTACATTGACTTTAATAAAATAAATACACTAAGATAAATCAGAAAATATTCCTTTTATACACCCCTAATATGTTTTAGTCACCAATAAAATTAATTTAGTAACTTAATTAATTCAAACTATTTTTTTAATATTTTTAATATCACTTAATTGATTTTGTTATCAATTGAATAATTATTGCATCATCATCATGTAATTATTTATGATAAATATTTCTTCACTAAAAATATAAAATAAATTTTCAGGATGTATGTAAATATTTTATATTTAATTATAATATATATAGTCAAGAATATCTTCTATTTTACTTCATATTAAAATTATTATATTTATCAAAAGTAATGTTGTGGCATTTTTTCAATCTCTTTGATTTTAACAATATGCAAGTCATTTTCATAGAATAATGTCCATTAAATTATTATATTTGAAAATTATGTGTTAAATGTCCAATTAAATTCATCTAATAACATTTTGTAACGTGTTGGGGTAATTTTATAATATTTATAATATAATTTTTTACCCTTAATTATCCGATTTACCAATAACCGCGGTAATAAAAATTACTAATGTTACTATTCATATTGAATAGAAGGAAAATGAAAATAATTAATTAAAATTTTAAATTATGATTCAAAAAATGGAATCCATTTTTTACAATTATAAACAGTAATGTGTTATAAATTAATTTAAAATAAATCCTGCATATGGCATGAGATGATGAGTTTTTAATGGTCAAAAGTTCAAAAGTTTGAAATTTTTTTTATATTAAATTTTAATATGAAATTGGTTCTAATGAACTATATTGAATTAATTTATGTAAAATTTTACTAATTATAAATTAAAACCAATTCAAGATATAATTTTTATATATAAATCAGTTATATGAAAAATCATTTTTTAATAAAAATTTAGTATTTTTCATTATGCATTAAATCATGAAAATTCTCCGAAAAAATAAGTTCAATAAACATAAATTTTGATATCCTGGTTTTAAATATGATTTTTTTATAAAATATAATTTATAAAAGTTTCAAATTTTAGTTTTAAAACAAGTTCACCATTAAAAGGTGATAAAATTGCTTTTAAAAAATGCAGTTTTAAGTATAAAATTGGATTTCTTTTTATATAATGCCTAGAAAACACATACAACGAATGTTAAAAATTATATTGAATATTATATATATATATTTGATTAATATAATCCAAAAACGTTGATTTGTTTATTTTATTGGTAAAAAATACACTTGTGTTCATTTAAATAGTTTTTCATAAGAAGATTTCCATTTAATTTTGAAGGGGGTTTACATGTGTAAACAAACTTTCATAATTCAATGAATCATTTTTAAACCCACATTTATCAATGATTGGTTTTAATTATGTTTTTTAAATAATTATAATAGTAATTTTTTGGTAGAAACTTGATGTTGTGTTTAACCCAAGCTAAACCGACATTGTTTGTAACACAAGTCATCCAAGAAATGTTTTTAGACATTATATTTCATAAAAAACTCATTGTGTTACATTATATTACCTTTAAAAATAATTTGAACTCAAAATTTGTATATGTTATAAAAGGTTTAATACATGAATGTTCCATTCATAAAATACCACATAATAAAATTGATTACTAAAACTCCATTTCAAAAGGGAAAGTTTGAAACCTAAGAGTTACCCAAAGTAATGCATAACTATGTTTCTACATATGAGAACACAACTGGAAGGTGAAAACATTGACAAAGAATAGAAATCTAACTATCATGTTTTAATGGAGAGTTATATAGTACATGGTTAGGAAAAAGTTAATGATCACAAAGCCATAACACAAAGAGGCTTGAAAAAGGTCATCGATATCTTCAAAAATGATGATGATGTGAGAACATTTTAATTCAAGTCTCTTTTCCTAAAGTTGAAACGTTTTCATGGGAATATATAATTAGTTTATATCAACATAATATTACCATTTTAGTGCCTTTATCAATTTCACCTTCATCTATTATTCCAAGAAATTAAGGTTAATTTTTCATTCCTTGTGTATTAGCAGTTGATGAGATCCATAAATAAAATGATTAGTTATTTCATCAATATTTATCACAAATAAATGGTTATCACATTTTATCCAATTTTCAAAAAAATACTCATATTGTGAGATAATACATTAATCTATAAAATCTCATTTGATGTTTAACATATACCATTTCATAAATGGTAAAACTTAAATCACTTCCTAAAGTTGAAATTCAAAAACATTAGAAAGAAGGCCACAACATTTCTCAAAATTAGCTTAACATTGTTCCCCCAAATATCATAAAGTAAATCTTGTTTGTCACATACAAAACATATGAAGACCATTATAATGCATTATCTTGAAACTTGGTAATAACCTTAATTAGTATAAAACCTTAGTCAAAACATGAATGGTTTCAAAAATTAACTCTTTCCTCATACCAGAAATCAAAAAATTCTACAAAATTAATCCATGATATCATAAAACACCTTTTCATATTATCAGTCCCAAGTTCATTAATACTATCCCATTTATTTTATCATAATCAAACATATCTTTATTTCATTATCCCAAAATCATTCAAAAATTAAGGGTTATATTTCCATTAGTCACGTGTTTTCCGAAAATATCACCTTACAATCTCAATCACTTTTCATGGTTACTAGTACCATTCAACATATACTATTAAATCCTTAAGGAAACACTACAATGGACCAATACCTCGATGATTCATTATTCTGTAATACCATAAAAGTAATTATATAATTTTTTTCTCAAATTATAATACGTGAATAGATAACCATTACACCACTTCATTATCATCATCCACATCTCCAAAAGTGACCACATGAGATTCCCCTTTTTATTTTAATTTAAGTTGATTCTGACATTGATCATCATCGTTAACTCTCAAATTTGGGCATTGCATAGAATAATGCATATTTTTATTATAGTTAAATCACTGAAGTGCGGGTGGGGCATTAGTTGGAATCCATTTCTCCTCCATTTCATTAAGCAAAGTATTCTTGGCCTTTTGACATTAATGAAATTTATGTTCTTCCATTCCACATTTAAAGTACCCCCTATATCCCTTCAAAAATAGCCCTTGATGTTTCTTCCCACATTTATGGAATCTAGATGGATAGAATTTCTTTCCACCATGAGATTTATTCGAGTTTTCATGAGGATTGATCTTTTGTTTTCTTATTAAAACCGTGGGAATGGTGGGTATATGAAATTTCCATTTCAAATTTGATTAAACTCCACACAATTTCTTCATATATACTAAAGTCTCCTATGGCTAATTCCCTTCATTGACATCATTTTACGCCACTTAAAAATCAGTAAACCTTACTTTCTAGTTGGGTGATAATTCCATAAGCTTTCTATACAAGTCTTGTAAAATTTACTTCATAGGTTCCAATAGATTAATCCTTATTTTTCTTTAATTCAGGTAATTCCGTATCTATTTTTGTACAAATAATATGAAGAAAAGGATTATTGAAAAATATTTTCTTGAACAAATCCTATTATGTGGAGTCAATTTCATCATATTTACTTATATTCTTGATAATATTATTCCATTGATCTACTTCACTTTCTAAATAATAATTGTTTAAAAACATTCTCATGTTATGAACATTGAAGAATAAATAATATCTTTTCAATGGTATTGATTTATTTCTCAACCACCAGTGCATCAGAAGAGCCACTAAAAGAAGAAGGTCACTACCTCATGAAGGAATCGATAAAGTGTTGTTTAATCCTTTTCTCATTGGAATTTCCCACATGATTTTTATCTTAAAAAATTTGTGTGAGCATATCATCATGATTTTTCAGTAATGATATAATAACATTCGGTTTCTCTTGAGGAAAATCATTGCATTGACCATCACATCAATCATTAAAGTGATTCCTTAAGGTTCTAACCATTGACTAACACTATAATTCATAGTGTGAGAAACACCAATCATAATGGAAGAACCACATAATCATGATAAATAAAATTTAAAATATATATCTATGAAACCATAGGTTTAATACTAGGTTGTTCATGATTATTAAGAAAACTCTAGGATTATAATCTATAATAAGGCTTATCCTTAGGTATATTTCTTAGGTT
The DNA here is from genome assembly GCA_963277665.1 of Viscum album. NCBI lineage: Eukaryota > Viridiplantae > Streptophyta > Magnoliopsida > Santalales > Viscaceae > Viscum > Viscum album. The sequence continues at coordinate 30,162,343 of OY728142.1, read as the reverse complement.
TTATCATCCTAGTTTCCAAAGGTTGACTAAAACTTTTCTCTGATAAAAAATATAATTAACTAGTCATTTCATACACGGATATTACATCTTATTATAAAAGAATATTATTTACAATGCACACAAATAATTCCCATGGGATGTAATAGTCTAATTCCTTTGGAAACTTGGAAAAAACATCTAATGAAATATTTTTAATATTTCTTAGAAATATGTTCCCCTTTAGTACCCTTAATTGAAACCTTTCTTCATAACTTGTGGAAAGGAAACATAAGAAAACGGTGATATTTGACGCTAAGTAAGGGTAAACATAGAAGATATCAATTTATTATCTTATGAAATCACATGATAAGAAATATTCATAGGTAATCATGAGAATAACATACAATGTTCATACCCAACCTGTCATGGATCATATACATGATTCATGGCATAAAACATTAACATTTAAAAAGACATGAATCATAATAATGAAACTTCATCATAAACCAGTCATGAAACATAATTTCATATCAGAAATGTGTGTGGAGTCATAATAATTATAGTAAACCATTTCATATTTCAAGTATAACACCATGACTCTCAGATAATACCTTATAACCTATTTCACCAAACATATCAATCATGTTATCTTTTTCCCATCATGGATCAAGCACATCGACTTGTTTCCCATAACAAATAAATCACATTGACATTTCTATTAACTATCTAATGAGATGTAATTCATTACCAAAAGAATTGGACAGAGATATAAGCCCCACTCTTCACTTAACAGAAACTATAAATATGTGTTCCACATGAAGATAAATTAGTGACCATCTCAGAACCCATGTAATCAAATGAGTTTCATAGAGAATTTGTCAAAATATAATTCAAGTAAAAGAAATAGGTTTTGTAAATATCATGACATCATAATTATTAAACATTTAGTGAAAAAATAATAATGGTATACTTTTTTCATATCCCAAGTAAATAATATATAACATAAATTAATGTCATCTTAGATAGAAAATGGTTATTGAAATATCATTTGCAATAATACTTGAAAAAAATACCCATTTCTTTATGAAATGAATTATTTTTTAGAGAAAAAATATTAGAAAGGAAAACATTTTCATTAAAAAAACCATGTAATATTTTAAAGGAATATTAAAATAATTAATGTTTCATGATGACGAAATATTACATTCATTCTTTATAATTTATAAAAACATTCCTTTATTGTATTTTTTGTCGGTAAAGTCACAAAGAAACCTATTTAGAAAATGAAAAAAATATTCTTTTCTTACAATTTCATAAAAATTAAAATATAAATAAATAATAATTAAAAAATTAATTTAAGAATAGAAAAAACCTTTTTGAATACTTTTTTATAAAACATGGACGCGGAAGATAAATATTCCCCAAGATAGATTTAAATATAAAAAATAACAAATATTGACAAGATTATGAAATAAACCCTTACCACTTTATAATCAGAAGAATCATATTCTCACTAAAAGAAATAAAATTATATGGATATTAAAATACCCTAATATTTAGGGTAATACTCATAAAATAAATTAATGGTAAATATATACTCTATATAGAAGAAACAAGTAGTGTATAAGGCATGTGTCCCATAGAAATAAAAGTGAGACAAAAATCCATTACCTTAAGTATTGAATTCATTCATATACATTAGAACCTCCAGTATAATAAATATAAGCATAATATATATATACCACAGAAACATATCCATATATATAATACCATATATGATTTACTTATCACTTTATATTACTTGCTTATTAATATTTCAATGTTAAAGTTATATTTCATGTAATAATCGCTCTGTTTTTCACACATGTTTTGAATTGTTATCCTTAATCATCTTATCGAGATAATTATTTAATAATATAAATAATGATAACAATGATATAAATATTATTTATATATTCAATATATATTTATTCATGGTGATTCATAAAATTTATAGGTAGAATATAAAATAAACCGTTCATGGAGACGGTAGACCGTACGTACGCATGAACATTGTTTTTATCTTCTTGTCATATTAAAAATTAGAAACATATGTGATATATTATAGTTAAATAATAATTTATATTTTATATATATCATAAAATTCATACATATTACCATCCATGTTAAATATATATGAAAAAATAATCACATCGCATCATAGAGGTGGTAAGTTATACGTATGCACGAGCGATGTTATCATTTCCCAAAAGATTAGATGGTAAAAAGGAAGATATGAAATTATCATTAAAGAAGTATAATGTTGTTATAAATATAATATATAGACAATAAACCCATCAAAATTTGAACTCATAATATATGGGGAAGGAAAATTAATTGTATCGCTACGTGGAGATAGTAAACCATACGTACACACGAGCGATACTTTCACTTATTGTTTGACGAGAAAGGTAATGTATAATGGTGTGTTCATAATAAAAATATCATTTTATAATTTTAGGGATGATTAATTTATAATTTTATGATATATATCATTGGTTTATAGGAGGTATAGAAGAGTTGAAAAAGAGGGTGATCGGTTAGAGCAATTACATCTTCTTCAAAAGAGCTCCTTTAGATTTAATTGAAAGGACTCTAGAATTGGTATTTTGGGTAGACCATAACCTCTAAAATGTGTATAGGGAAGTTTATAAAAGAATATTTTAGATTTTTTTGAGATATAGTACCCAAATTGGTGAAATTAGATGAGGGTGGAGGTGTCCTTTTATAATGAATGTGAGGGTCACTTTTTGGAATTTCTCAAAAGATTAAATTATAATAAATAAAATATCAAAAAAAATACCTTAAAATGGATGTTTATTAGAATAAAAGTTAGTATAGTGTGGTAATTATTTCAAAAAATAAATTTTATACATGTTTTTTTTAAATTTTAATCCTTATCTTTTTTATTAACCATTTGTTAACCTATTTTAATTTTAAATACGACAACAACATTTTCAATATTAAATGGTGAATATTTTTAATTAAAAAGTTCCAATTGACACATAAATGGTTAATTTATTATATTTTAGTCCATAATATACCCCCTTTTTATTTATTTATTTTTTATAAGTTTTTACTAATTTAATAAAATATTTTTTTTCCATAAAATATCATTAGTATCAATTTTAACACGATTCTTTACGTTGAATTTAAGAAAATAAATAAAAAAAGACAAATTCGAAAAAATTAATTCAATACACCCATAATATGTCATATTCCCAATTAAAATTATTTTCGTACCTTAATTATTTACAATTATATTTACTTTAATAATTTTAATATCACATAATTGAGTAACTACTACATCATCATCATGTAATTATTTATGATAAATATTTATTTGTTCAAATTTAAAAATAAATATCTAGGATGTAGATAAAACTTTAATATTTCCTAATAATATATATAGTCATTCACATCTTATATTTAACACCATATTAAAATTATTGTACTTATTAAAAGTAAGAGTGTGACATTTTGTCACTCTCTTTGATTTTAATAATATCCAAGTAATTTTCATGAAAATGAATCCATTAAATTATTAAATTTATAAAATTATGTGTTAAGGGTCGAATTAAATTCATCCAAAAACATTTTGGTATGTTTTGGTATAATTTTATAATATTTATAATATTATTGTTTTCCTTTAATTACCTAATTTACCAATAACAGTGGTAATAAAAATTACTAAAGTTACTACCCATATTGTCCAAAGATAAAAGGGTCTTAATTAATAAATTTGAACCTTATACTTTCAAATATAATTTATAAAAGTGTCAAAATGTAGTTTTAAAAAAAGTGCACCATTAACAAGCAATAAAATTGCTTTCCGAAAAATATAGCTTTAAGTATAAAAATGAATTTATCATTATATAATGTATAGAAAACATATATTATGAATTTTAAACATTATATTGAATAGTATATATATATATCATTGATATAATCCAATAATAGTGACTTGATTATTTTATTGGTATAAAACAAAATTCGGTGCATTTAAATAGTTTTTCAGAAAAATATTTCCTTTTAATTTTAGAATGGTTTTATATGTGTAAACCATACTTTCAAATTTAAGTTAACCTTGTACAAACCCTCCCTTCTAATGTCTATGTTATAATTTTATTTTATTTTAAATAATTGCAATAATAAAATGTTGTTTTGTAGAAACTTAATGTTGTGTGTAATGAAACAAAAGTCAGTGTTGTGTGTAACGTAAGACTTTGGGGAAATCATTTAAAAAAATTCAAAAAAATCTTGGGGTGTTAAAAATAATTTTTCCTAATTGTTCAATATACATCATTTAGAAAAAAATAATATGTAGAAAAACTCATTTATTCAAAAAATATGTCTTTTAATCATTAAATGATTTCATTAAAATTGATTTATTATAAAAAAATACCATTATAAATATATTTCAATTTTTTTTAATCCTATTCATACTCAGTAATAAAATGTTTTGGTTATAAAGGTAGATTATATCACAGTTTAATTTAGACTCTTATTTTCACATTAAGCAAGATATTGAATACCTCAATTTTATTTCAAAGGAAATACATATGAAATATTTGGATGTTATAATCTTACAAAATTAAAATTAATTTCACCCTCAAAATTCCATTTTTATAAAACAAAAAATGAGGATATCTATGCTTCCTAACATCCTTAGGTTCCCATGATTCTTCCTCAAATTTTTATTCCTTAAGATAGATTTAACTAGGAAAGTAGTCTTGCTTCATAAAACTTTATCTCTATAATCTCATATTTCAAAAAGTTGTTCATAATAGAAAAATCATGATATGGTGATATTTCCATTGAGTTTAGCACATAAAAAGGACCAGGTTTTTACTTACTCAAAAAAGATATACATGGAACACAGAATGACGTTGATAAATGTTCAGTGGAAGCACAAAGTGATTAACAACCATCCCAATTCAGTCAATATTCTCGGATGAACCAATATATCTAAGATCATATTTCCCATATTTATATATAAAATAACCTTATTCAATAGTGGAATTTGAAATAATAACTTCTTGCCATTTTCAAATTCTAAATCTCATTGGTGACTGTAAAAATAACTCTTTTGTCGAATACGAGCTTCCTTGATGCACTACAGACTGACTCTAACCTTCTTTACCATTCCGAAGCTAACTCGGGTCAGAAAAGATTTTTTATCAAACCTCATCACATTATAGTAATTTATATCCCTATATTAAGGTCTTTATAAGAAAGCATCTGAATTCTCGAGTTAATTCAATTGTTATAAGAAAATTATTTTATAGGAAGGTATTAATTCCAACCACCTAAAAAAATAGAGAATATGATCTTAGAATATAATCCAAATTTTGAATGGTTCTCTAAGAAAAAACATCTTCAAAAGGATGGTAGGTAGTACTGAAACATAACTCTATATCTATATCTTGCTAAAGAATTCAATAAAACATTGAGGAAAATCTCATGTATCGATTAGATAGAATAGAATAAAGTAACCTATACAACCTTAATATTTCCTTATAGTATATCCAAGAAAGTTGATCAATAGAAAAATATTATCTAATAGTAATGAAATGTGTTGAATTGGTATGGAAATCAACTACAACCAAAAAATAATTGTATCCTTTAGATGGTTTGGGGAGCCTGATGATTAAATCATTGGTGATCTTTTCCATTTCCATTCTATTATGGGTAATGGTTATAACATCCCCTTAGACTAATATATATAAAACTAAAATTTCAATCATATTAATCATTTAGATACATACTATTAAATATCTATATTCATTTTTCCCATGAAAAATAATATTTCAGATCATTATACATCTTTATATTTCCAAGATGAATGGATAATTATGATCTATGAGAATCTTCCAATAGCTCCTTCTTAAAGTTTGGTATTGATGGGACACATACTCAGTTTCTGAACCTAAACATTCCATCAGAATCATATTTTAACTCTTGACCATTTTTCACCTTCTTTTTGAATTCTACTTATTCCTATTATGCCTATGTAAGATTCATATTGATTGGTGGTTGACCACTCATTTGAGAAATATAATATTCCACCCCTTCTTTCAATATTTAGAGTTCCATTATTTGTAAATCCTAAAATATTTGATCTTTTGTGATTCCCCAGAATGATATGCCAGAATTATCCTTTCAAATAAAAGCATATATCATCTCTTTTACTTTCTCAGTGATGTAATGTATTGATCATTCATTGTAACACCCCGGTAATTTTAAGAGTAACTTTTATTTAGTAGCGTTTGTGACACACGACATAGAACATTGTAAGGAATAAAAAATATCAATAATATATGGTATATTTAACATTTTAAATAGATTTTATGTAGTCTATATCTTTAAATTTACGCAATACTATGTTTTCTTTCATCACATGCGAGAACGACATTCTTAAATAGAGTGCATTACACACATGACCGTGTTTTAACAAATAAAAATATATTATTAAAATATTATTATTAAATATAATAAGATATAATATAATCATTAAATTATAATTTATGAATAATATTAACTAAAATATAAATATATATTATTTAATTCATTGGTTACCAATTAATTATAGATGAATATATAAACAAATTTAATATAATGGGGATGATTCTATAAAAACTATAATTATGTGTCGAAGGTGGTTTATCATAATATATTAAAATAATTACTATTTTTTAGTGATTTTAGTTAAATATATATTATATATATTCGAGAAAATATTTTGGAAATTTATCCAATAGATTTGATACACATAAGATAAGAAGTGACCCAATATTATGCATAAAATGCTATATTTCTATAAAGGCAATTTTGTCACATTTTGATGGAGAACCTTCATTAAAACAAAATTTTGGAACTTTTTTAAATTATATATGTCAAAATAAACGAATTTGTTTAAATATAAATATAAAAATTATCTTAGGGTGATGTTTTTGGAATTTTTCTATGATGTTTCATTTTTTGATGAATAGTGAAAAGTTCTGAATTTTAATTCGAAACTAGTATTTCATATAATTTATTTATAAAGTTAAATTATATTTTTGAGTGTTTTTAAAGTTTAATTAGATAAATTTTATATTAATTAATCCAATTTTGTCATTGGAATTAATATGATATAGACATTAGATATAAAAACTTAACAACGGTTTGAACATTTTCACTTAGAAACCCTCTTTCTCTTCCCATCTTCAAGATTAATTTTAAATTAATTTATGCCAAGTCTGTGATAATAATTTTGAAAAATTGATTCCATGTATTTAATCACCATAATTGTTAATTTCTAACAATTTCAACATAGTTTTTCACGAGAAATATTAGTGAAAATGATTAAAATTAATTATGATGATTAAGTGAAAAATTAGTTTAAAAAATGACTAAACCTTAAACTTAAGGACCAAAATGATCTAGAAAATTTTCAAAAATAAATTTTATGGACATATGTATACCCTATAACCCCTTTTTTTAATTTGATTCATTATTCGATCCACTTGAAAAGGAAAAATTTTGGATGGAATTCCCTTTTCAAAAATTTTAAATAATGCCACTCCTCCTCCACTATAAAAAGGAATTCACCTCTCCCAATTCTAAAATCTTCTCAATAAATTTGGATCACCTTCAATCCTCACAAATAATATTCAAAATACATCTCGTTTTACTATAAGCCTCCAATTGGGCAACGAACTTACAGTTCGTGTACAACGAACTACCGCCTCACGAAATGTTGTCGTTTGTTTTTTCTTTACCACCTATCATGGTTGAGAATTATGATGAAAAACTATTTATATAGGATATATATGATATTTATGTTGTAATAATACTTATTTAATTTTTATACCACACATACATTTATTCTTTCAATTTTTTGTAAATACGATAATATTGTTTGTGGAATTGTGGACTACCGCCACCTCAAAGCGATGTGATTCGTTCACGCTATACATGGAATTTATAAAGGATGAGTTTAATAAAAATATGTGAAATATATGAAAAAATATTATAATGGAAATATAATATACATATATATAATTTTGTTTCATTCTTTTAATATGAAAATGAAATGGAAGTAGCGTTCATGCGTACGTACGACCTACCGTCTCCCTGAATGGTGTATTTCAGTTCTTATCTCAAAATATTATCACTTATTATAAATAAATATATACTATATATATATATGATATTTAAATCTTGTTCTAAATTTTTTAGATGATGAAATTATGATCTAATTAATAGGAACAACAATTAACAAGTAAAAACAAACTCGAAAAACTAGGAAATTAACTCCTGAAATAGTGAAAATAAAGAAAGATTATTGAAAAATGGGTAATAATATTTTTTTAATATGATAATATATGATATTATAAATATGATTTTGTTTCTGTTATAATTTAACAACATTATTAAAACCATAATATATGATTTAAAAGTACGTTCACCAAAAATGAAACACAAGGTAAGGGAGTTTGTCCCAAAATCTATTCCATTGAGACTTATATTTTTTATAAACAAATTATCATTAATGAGGTGTATATACTACCAACTTGTTTTTTAATATCGTTATTCTATTATACTTCATGTTATTTTATGTTTATATTTTATTATATCACCCAAAGGGTTTATCTTAAAATTTTCCAAGTAGTAAAAGTTATATTTGCAATCTCTCTTTCTTTAGTGACTATTAAATTTTTATTGAAAAAATCACATTATTGTAATCATAATTCATTATAAATTTCCTTAAATATCCACATTCTTGGGTAAGGAATATTATTATTTCCTAAATCATATACCATTTTACATAGGGTGTTTACTTTGATTGTTATTTTACTATCTTGGTAAATATTGATAAATTCATATTCATTATTAAATATCGTTATTTGACAAGGAATATTGTTTATTAATTGAATCAATTACTCAATACAAAGAATTATTTTGACTAGAATTGATGTGTGGGACCCATAACTTTGAATATTCCCTCGAGGCATCAACTGGTTCTCATGAGATAAGTAAGTTTCCCAAATTAAATGGGTTTCTACCATTAGTTTTAAATTGTCTTGTAAAAGGTCTTGATGGTATAGGTTTTCATGTACCTTCGACATGAAGTCCAATAATTGAAAAACTACTTCTTAGATATTTTAGTTATTATTGTTATTATCCAAGATATTTTCATATTATAAAATTGGTGGATTCATTTCATTCTCAATTGTTTAATTAAATGGTATGTGGGTCAGTTATTTACCTTGCCATATTAATTACGCCTTATCAAGTTATTTGAGTGGATTGTGTTCTTAGTTATTTACCATTCCATATTTAATATTTTAATTGATTCAATATTTATTTTTCTATAATTTCCCTTACTGATCATTTGAGATCACCCATATTATGGTTCCTTTCCTGAGGTTATGACGAGGAATATTTTGAAAGAGTTTCAAGGATGATGATCTTTTATTTTTGTTATGATTTATTTATCTTCCCAATGTAATATGGGTGTCATGTATGTATTCTAGTTTTCCAAAACTGATAAAATATTTAGTCCATTGGGATTTTAAGATTTTATATATTCTAATGTAATAAATTAATGCACATATTTTGGGTTTCTGGGCTTGGGGTGCTACATTTGGTATCATAGAAAGTTTAGAAACAACCTTGAGAACTAGATTTAGAAAATGTAGATTCTGTAAAATAACTTGAAGATATAATTTGAGGATAAGTATAAAAGAAAATCCTAGAATTTTGGTAATGAATATATTATATGGGCCTTCTTAGAAATACATCCCTGTTTGGATACTACAAGTGAATGTGGTTTTGGCATATATGTACCAAGGGGTGAAAACATAGACAATGTGTGTGAGGCCTGAATCAGGCCTAACCATATGATAATGTTCCTTACTACAAACCTACTTTGAAATTCCCTAGTGATAAACTTAGGATTATTCATATTTTATTTACAACCCATTATGTTGAATTTGAAAGCAATGATATCCCCAAATAAACGATGTTTGTGATTATGAGATTAGATATGCATAAAATTTTCAATTTCTTTTAAGTGTTACACCATATTTATAATTATAGAGAGTTCATAATTTTATGACCTAATCTAGTATATTCTATTGTTTTGAAATGGAACCTGGAAGGAAGAAGCATATCAATACTCATGTCTAATTTAGAGATTGACCTATTGAGAAAGTCAATATAGATGGTATGGGAACTGAGAAAGTTATGGATGTATTAGGGTAGCTTAATAAGGTTATGACACATAACTTTTCCAAGATGGAGAAACCTATTCCACAATAAGATTATATTATGTAGGATCACTTTATGTGATATATGCCCCCATCCTTTAGTAGGAATACTAACCCAATGGTGGCTGATAAATGGATTATGTCTTCGAAGAAGATATTTATGGCATTGGGATGTAGTGAAAAGAAATTTATTACACTTGTAGTTTATTTTCTCAATAGAGATATAGATAATTGGTGGTTATTGATCCAGAATACTGGGGAGAAAAAAGAAATATATCTCAGGGAATAGAGAAAATCTCCGGCGACATTCTTCAATAAATACATACCTCAGGGGAAACAATATGAGATGAAAAGAAAGTTCTATAGTTTAAAGAAAAGAGAGGAAGAAAGTGTTTCAGGGAATGAAGATACCTTTACCAGGTTAGGAAGGTATGTTACAGATTTCATACACAAAACGGAATGCAATATTGATAATTTCTTTCAAGGAAATTAGACAAGTCTCTAAAGGGAGCTGGTGTCTGAATTTTTTTATTCATATGATGAAATAGTTTTATATGCTATCTAGATAGTGAAAGAATCATCCATGTCCTATGAATTCAAAGGGAAACATGAGAATAAGATAAATGAAGAAAAAATAAAAGATAAAGAGAATAAAGTAATGGAGGATTTTCCCAAATGTGATAACTGTTAAAAGAATCACCTAGGTAAATGATTCAAATGATTGGGAGTTTTATATAAGTGTGAATAAATGGTTCACCAGGGAAAATAATGAAAAGGGAAGAAGGAAAATGATGATATTGAGTGTTACAACTATAAGGATTGTACTATCATAATTTTTCATCAAGGATAAATTTTTTTGTGGAATCTGTAAGGATTGTACTATCATAATTTTTCATCAAGGATAAATTTTTTTGTTGATCGGTACTGATATCCAAGAAAAGTGATTCAGTAGCATGTAAAACATTCTGTAAAATACATGGTTTAGGGAAATATAAGACTTAATATGTTCCTAATGTTGATAAATTTATGTTTGGATAAATATATGATTTATTTGTATATGTGAAGACTACCTTGTAATTGATTAAAATTTTTACACGTACGGTATGCGATGATTAAAGAGCTACTTCATCATGATTGAAGGATAATGACAAGTTCATTTTACAAAATTTAGGGACCTTATTTCTAATGAGTTGGATCATAATCTTTTGTAATAGTTAAGCATTTATGAAATGTTTTAATTTGATCTTTAGATGAGGTTTTAGTGGTTAATGTATTAATTCACATATGATGAAACCTATTCTGTGGAATAAAGTATAAATCTTTTAAGGAACAACCAAAGGATAAAATTGTGCTTATTAAATATAAATTTATCAAGTAATTATATTTCATTACATTCTTATAGAGTGAAATAATTTCCCAACTCCTGGAAAAAGGGTTCTGAAACAAAAAATGTGTTCTACTATCATCATTTTTTATGATATAAATGACCTTTATTCAACCCTTAGGAATATGGACTTTTGGTCAACGACTTTCTCAGAGACATTTTCTCAATAACATGATAGTTTGATATTTATTCCATTCCCATATTTTCACTAATTGTTTCCTATGTAGAAACCTAGTTATACGTTATTACATGTTACTTTATACCTCTTATTATCTCTTATTAAGAAGATATTTTATTAACTCTTCTCCAAATGTAGGATTTCAGTGAAGGATTTTTCAAATATCAACTCTTTGGTTACATATATCATGTTTAAAATTCAAGGATGCAATTTATTTAAGGTGGAGATAATATAACACCCCGAGAATTCTAAATGAGTAACTTTTATTTGATAGCGGGTATGAAACACAACACCAAACATAGAAAGGAATATCAACTCTTGATAATTTATGGTATATTCAAATTTTAAATAAGTTTAATATATTCTATAGCTTTCAATGCCTGAAACAATAATTTTTCTTGCATCGTACATAAAAACTAATTTTTCGATAACTTGTGTTACATGTAAGTTTGAGTATTACTGAACAATGATATAATATGAATATATTATCATTTAATATAATAAGATATAACATATCCATTAAATTATATTTTACGAATAATATTAACTAAAATTTAAATATATATTATTTAATTCATTGGTTACCAACTAATTATCCATAAATATTAGAACCAATTGAATATAAATGGGTTGTTTTAATAAAAACTACTATTATGTTCCAAAGGTGTTTTATTATAATATATTATATTAATTAATATTATTGAATTATATGAATGAAATATATATGTTATATATTAAATAAAATAATTTTTTAGATTCATCCAATATATTTGATAAGCATAATATAAGAGAAAACCCGATATTATTCATAGAAAATCTATATTTCCATAAAGAGAGTTTTTCCTCCTTTGGATGGAGAACCTTCATTAAAACAAAATATTAAAAATATTAAAAAATTAATATTTCAAAATAAATTTAATATTTTAAATCTAATCATAAAAATTATCTTATGGTGAATTTTTGGTATTTTTCTGTGAAGTTTAATTTTTTAATGAATAATGAAAAATATTGATTTTTAATTCAAAACTGCTCTTTCATAAAATTTATTTATAAGGATAAATTATATTTTTGATTGGTTTTAAAGATATATTTGATAAATTTTATATCATTTAATCCTATTTATGTTATTGTAGTCAGTTTCACATTGAAATTGGAAATAAAAACGTAGCTAACTTTTGAACATTTTACTTTAAAAACTCACTTTCTCACCCCATATGTGAGTTTAATTTTAAATTAATTTATGACACTTATGCGATTAGAATTTAAAAAATGGATTTTATATTTTTAATAAGATTAATTTATAATTTTTAATAATTTAAAATTAGTTTTTGAAAAAAAAATAAAATTGAAAGTGATGAAAATTAATTATGGCGATTAAGAGAAACTTTCACCTAACAAAGTAATAAAACTTAAACTTAAGGCCCAAAATGACCTAGAAAATTATCCAAAAGGCATTTTATGGAAATATTTATATCCTATCCTCCATTTTGTTATAATTTTGACCATTATTGGATCCAATTGACATGGAAAAAACACGTGTGGAATTCCATTTTCCAAAATTTACTAGAAAGTCACTCATCCTCCACTATAAAAAAGAACTCACCCCTCCCACTTCTTCACATATATAAAGCCCTTTGGAATGAAAAAATTATGAAAAAATAATATTACAAAATTTATAACTTTATCTTAGAATCGTACCTTTGGGAATAAATCCATACCAGTATGACCTTTGGTGCAAACCAATAGGAGTTACCGAAAAAAGAGGTAACATCCTTCATCAATTTTTTTTGTTTATTTCGATTATCCACCACACAAATATTTCTTATTCCATTATTAAATAATAAAAATAGTATAATAAATATTCTAATATGTTTTTATGATAAGGGTTATACCTACTCCTACACACACTTCAATAAAATGGGTAACAAACTTACAAGTCGTGTACGACGAACTACCACCTCACGAAACAATGTCGTTTGTTTTTGCATTACCACCTCCCATGGTAGAGAATTATTATGGAAATAGAATTTTTATATGATATATATTATTTTTATGTATTATTAATACTTATTTAATTTTTATATATCACATACCTTTATGTATTACATTTTGTGTAAATACGATAACATCATTTGTGGAAGTGTGGACAACCGCCACGTCAAAGTGTTGTGATTCGTTCACGTTTAACATGGAATTTATAAATGATTTTTTTTAATAATAATAGGTGACATATATGGAATAAATATTATAATGGAATTATAATATAATTATTTATCATTTAATTTTAATTCTTTTAATACGACAATGTTTGGAAAGTATCTTCCATGTGTATGTCTGACCTACCATCTCCATGAACAGTGAATTTAATTTCTTATCACCAAATATTATGGATTATTATAAATAAATATATAATATATATAAATTATATTTAAATAATGGTTTACATTGTTTAGAGGATTAAATAATGATCTAATTAATACTAATAAAAATTAACATGTCAAAAAATATTTAAAATACTAGACAATTAATACTCAAAATAGTGAAAATAATGAAAGATGATTAAAAAATAGTCAATAAGAAATTATAATAATATAATATATGATATTATAAATATGATTATTATTATAAGTATTATTTAATGAAATTCCTAAATCCATTATACAGAACTTTAGAGGATGTTCAACCAAAATGGAACACTAGGTAAGGGTTTTGGTTTCAATTTGCATTCCATAGAGACTTATTTATCGTTATAAACCAATTCACTTTAATGTGGTGTATATACTGACCCTTTTTCTTTTAATATCATGATTATATCATAATTCATGATATTTTAATTTTCTCTTTGAATTATCTCACCTAAGGGGTTGATATTGAAAATTTATAAGTGGTAAAAGTTGTCTTTGTAATATCACTTTCTTGTATGATTATTAACTTTCTCATGAAAAAAATAAATTTATTATAATAATATTTCATTGTAAATGTAGTTAAATATCCACATTCATTAGTTATTGATGTTATTATTTCCTAAAAAAATATACCATTTTTACATATGGTGTTTACTTTGAAAGTTATTGGATTATCTGGGGAAATATTGATAAATCCATATTCTATATTCAATACAGATATTTAATAGGGTATATAGTTTATTAACTGAATAACTTACTTGATATGAGGACTTATTTGGACATAAAACGTAGGGTGGGGACCAAACTTTATATAGCACCTTGATGGGTCAACAGGTTCTCATGAGACAAATAAGTTGGCCAAATTAAATGGATTGTTATTCATAATTTTAAACCGTCTTATGAATGGTCTTTACAATATAGGGGTTCATGTGCCTAAGATATGAAATCCAATAATTTAGTATTTAATTCATATATATTTCAGTTATTATTGTTATTATCCCTTATATTTTCATATGAAAAAATATATGGATTGATTTCATTCTCAGTTTATTGATTAAATGGTATGTGTTTCATTTATTTAATTTTTCATATTGATTATGCCTTATCTAGTTATTTGAGTGGAATGTGTTCTCAGTTATTTATCATTCCATTTTTAGTAGGATTATTGATTTATTATTTCTTCCACTATAATTAACCTCATTGATCATTTCATCACACACTTATTATGTTTTCTTTCCCTGAGTTATGAAATGTAATCCTTTGAATGAGTTTAAAGGATGCTAAGATTTTTTTTTTAATTATTTATTTCTTTTCCCAAAGTAATATTGGTATCATATATGTCATACGGTTTTCTAGAACTTCTAAACTGTTCATTCCATTGGTATTTTAATCTTGTATATATTACAATCTAATAAAGTAATGCACCAGCTCCAGGATTCTGGGGTCGGGGTGCTACATTCATAATATTTAATCGACTCTAACTACCTTATCTGGAGAATATTTAACTCTTTATGGGTGAATATATACCAAAACCATTTATGTTTAGTATATATGTCACACATTTATCCCTAAAGATAATTCCATTATATCTTCAATACAAAAATTACCATTTATAACTCCAATTCATGGGTAAGGTAATTATGCTCATGAAACTTTAATTGATGAGAAGCATAATCTATCACCAATTAATTATTTATAATAACACACCCTATTATCTTATTTAATGCGCCAATAAAAATCCTATACCCTTCTCCATATAAGTGTAGTGTTAGAATAGGTGAAATTACCAACCATCTCTTCAATTCATTGAAATTTTCATCACATTCAGTAATACAAAAGAACTTGAATCCCTTCTAATTAAAATTTATGAGTTTATTAGATATCCATGATAAATCATTAACAAAGGACTGATAATATCGATCCATTCTAAGAAAACTACACATTTGAGTCATAGTGGTTAGTATGTTCTAAATTTCAATAACTTATGTCTTTGGTGGATCCAGTGATATACCATCACATGGGATTTTATGACCCTTAAATGAAACTTTATTTATCTAAAATTTACACTTCATAATTTTTCCATTAAAATTTGTATTACTTAAGGACTCTAGTAAAATACTTAACTGATCTTTATGCTCTTATTTTATTTCAAAAAATATTATAATATCAATTTTAAGTAATACAAAAAACTAATCAAGGTAATCTCTAAAGACTTTATTCATTAAATCCATAAAGATATAAGGGACATTGGTAAGACAAAATATAATCACTATAAATTCATAGCGTCTATACCTCATGTGGATGGTTTTATCGGGTATGCTTTCTCTTTGTACCCTAAATGGATGGTATCTAGAATTAGGTTCAATATTTTAAAAGTATTTAGCTCCTCATAACAAATAAAAAATCATCAATATGGTGAAAATGATACTTATTGTTGATATTTAACTTGTTAAGTTCACGGTAATCAAGGTTGAGTCAAAATGATGCATATTTATTCTAAAAAAAGACTATGTACACCCCATGGTGACCCACTTGGTAAAATGAATCCTTTAGCAATACTATATTAGAGTTTATTTTTGAGTTCTTATAACTCGATTAGGTCCATTTTATATGGAGTCATTGATAAAAGATTAGCACTCGGTATGATTTATATTGAAAACATAATTTCATGATTCATAGGAAGACTAGGCATCTCTTCCAAAAAGAAATTACCAAACCCATGTAAAATAGGAATATCATTGATGTTATTTTCTCTTTGATATTAGAGACAAATACCCATTTTGAATAAAATTAAAGACCCATAAAATGGACATAATTTCAATTGGGAGCTTAAATTAATCATCACACCGACATATGATCAAAGGAATGTTATAAATATAATATGTGAACTAAATTTCCTGAAAATTAATATGTGATATATATAAATAAATCGAATCCATGTAAAAAAATAACATCAGATTTAACTAGAAAAAGAATAAAAATATTTTTAAGGAATAAAATTCTTATAAACTTTAGTTTGAGAATATTCATAGACTTGAGATGCGATCATCATACCATTAAGAGTTGTCACTACAAATTCAATATCTAATTGTTGATGTGGTAACTTCAAAACATTAAAAAATTATTCAAATATGAAATATTATGAAGATTTATAATCAAATAATAATCCATATTCTATTTATTATTAATATTATTTTTACATAAACCACTATTAGGATGAGTTGGAACCTAGTAGGTAAAAACACAATCAAATCCCACATTACCTAAAATAACCCATACTAAAGAAAAATATCAAGGTATAAACAACAACCCATTCTATATAAAAATATTAAATTGAAAATTTAAATCAATTAAGATACTAGTATCATTATAAAATTCACTCCTTAAGAAGATGTATCTTAAGATCAGCACCTGAAACCCTACCCAACAAACAGTCAAGAGTGTTGTCTAGTCCACAAAACCTCACAACACCCACCACCTACCTTAAGGTTTAATCTAGTTGAGACCAAACCACAGAACACCACCTACACCCACAGATTAGTCACCATCATAGACTACACTAAAAAATTACCCTCTAGAACCCTTACCACCAATACAACATGATCCAATTCAACATGACCATAAAAAATTATTCCAAAAACTAAAAGAAAACGAATTCTAAAAAACTAAAAATATCCCACCATGGACACCAAGGTGGATCCAAAAAAATAGTACCATAGATCATTATAACCTTACACACCCCGAAATAACCATCATTGTGGCAAGTAAACACATAAAAGATAACTAAAGGCTAGTCAGTGTTGACACCACCAAAGTTAATGAATATCCCATAAAGCAGCTGCACCAAACCATTGAAACTTTCTGAAATAAAACCCCCTTCATCGAGGATTAAAGAACATTCAATATAACATCAGAATTCCAAGAAATATAGGGAACCGTAATACTAGAACATGATGTAGTCTAGCACAATTGATAATGAAGAAATAGTAGAGGAGGAAACAAGTAACTATGTCCATATTACCACCACTCAAAGGAGAGGGAAAAAATACCACCTTGAGTAACAAATAACACAATATAAAACCACCTTTTTACCAACTCAATAATCCAAATTTGGTTTTGGTGTTGTGAGACTGACAGAAAGAGAAACGGTTGATAGTGAATAGTGTCTAGACCATAGGTGAGACAAGTTAAGAGATAGAGGCCACGAAATGTGATGGGGTACCCTCACCAAAAGATAATAAAATAATAATTGAAGGGGTGATTGAAACATGATGTTATTGAAATTGATCATCACATTAAACCTCATTTTCAATATTTAGTCAGCATAATTCCCATACTCCATTCAATTGAAAAATTTGAGCATGGGTGGTGAATTCTGTGGAGCATTCTATTCACTCGAATCATTAGCTAAATTATTCCCATTAATTTAGTATTATATTGACTGATGAAGATGCTTTTCAAAATTAATGTATTTACTATTACCCTTAATGAAATTTACTCCATGTTTAATTCCACACTCCTGGCATAAAGGAAGACTCATCTTCTTCCCTCTATAATTTTTATTATTATAATTTTCTTTAAATTCCATATTTTTTTATATTAAAAAATTTGAGATTGATGGATGAAATCGTTTTCCGTTTCAACCTTCGGAGAACATCAAACAATTATTCATATCCATTGATGTCACTTTTGGTTAATCCCTTCAGATAATTAGTTATAAGACATGAAATAATTGATCAATCTTGATTTTTGGATAGATTATTATATCATAAGCGTACCTCACTAGTCTTGTAAAATTTACCTCATAGGCACTAATGGATTCATCATAATTCAACTTTATCTCAAGTAATTCTTTCTATATTTTCATATAAAGAATACTCGGAATTTACTTGTTGAAAAAGAACCTTATAAATTCATTTCACTCCAATGAGACAATTTTTCCTTGTTGCCTCATGTTCTTGATATGAGTTCACCATTTATCTACTTTTCCTTCTAAATGATAAATAGTCAAAATAATTTTTTTATAATATAAACACAATAGAAAGTAAAATATATTTTTAGTGGTACTAATCCATTTCTTATCAATTAGTGGATCTTAAAACCCCCTAATAAATGGATGATTTTTTTCCTAATAAAGGACTCTAAAAAACATTGTTCCCTAATTATCTTATTTGGAATCATAGAATGATTCATGGTTTAAAAAATGTTTCAAATGAATGATAATTATATTTTCCATTCAAACCCAAAAAAAATTAAATTTATTAGGAGAAAAATCATTTTATTTTCTTTCTTGGTCTGTTTTAACTTGGTTATTTCCACTTCCATGCATTAAAAATAACCAAAAATAACTGTTTGAGTAATCATAATCATAGTGAGAAACCATATAATTATTAAAATATTTTATAGGATGTATAATAATGACACCTTATTTTCAATATATGATATCATAGGTTTAACCTAGGTCATTATTGGTCATAATATACTCAAATAATTCATAATATATTATAATGAAATAGGTAATTAATCCAATATTAACCCTGCAGTAGTGTCTTGATAGGTGTGTAGTCTTAGGCCTACTCATTCACTACTACAAAATAGGACATTAACAATGATAAAATCTTCCTTTATTAGTGCTAGCGAAGTTCCAACTACCAGATCAAGTTTTAAAGTCCTAGGCTTTTATCAATGCTAAAAAAGTGAAGATAATGGGTTCATTTATCAGTGATAAAAAAATCAATGATAATGGGGTACTTTATCAGTTATTTTTGTGGTTCTGTTGAACGACAACATTTATGATCCCAGATAAAGGGTACCTTTATTGGATCTTATAGAAGTGATAATAATAGGGACCTTTATTAGCATTTGTAAAAGTATAGATAAAATACCGCATTATCCTTTCTTTTAAAAGAACTAATAAAGGTGCATACTACAGTGTGCAGTAACACCACACTATAACACCAGCGTAGTGTGCTGTACTAACACACCACAACACCAAAATCACCACCAGATATCAAAAAAATGAAGTACCAATATACAATTCAAATCAAATAGAAATTACAACACAAATAAAATAAAAACAAAACACTATATTATAGGCTTTTCAAACATTGGTTTATACAATTTAATAAGTAAAAATTATTACATACATTAAAAAACATCAGTGCTTCTTTTTATTTTGATCCTGACCCTAAATCATACTATTTCTTCACAAATCACCTATGCTCGAGAAAAAAACACATCTATATAAGAAAAAAATTATTATGTTAGTAATAATATAAAGAAATCAAATAACAAAAAGTATTAATTTTAAACTAAACATGATTCATACCAGAAACACTTTGTATCAGATTGTGTTGTGGTTGATTCTTGCACATCACACCATTTCTTATATGTCTTCAAGAATTTTCTATCTTAAAATTAATTAAATAAACAATATATAAAAAATGATAAGTAAATTAATTAAGTAATATAAGATAGGATGATGAGAAAACAATCTAGGATTGTTTACTCGGTGTTGGATCGTTTTCCTAAAGTATCAAAATAATCCAAATAAGTTTTCTTGGTTTTGAGTACATCATTTCTCTTTTTCAATAAACTGTCATTTAAAACTAGAAACATTCACTTTGAGTTATACTGATCACATTGTGTGTCAATTTGATGTGATAGTTATTTATATATTTCACAAATGACTTATGAATATTTTTCCTAAATTATCTCGACAATTTGAGCATATTTGCTTAGTATTCAGTGAGTGGAAATTTTTGACAAACACGTTGTGTCATACCAGGCACATTGTGTATTGGATTGAGGTGAGATGGTTTCCTCCTTGTCCCAAATGACTTATGGACCATTTTTATTAAATATTAAAACAATATGTTCGTGATTTCTTGATTTTGAGTATGTCAATTATCTTTCATACTAAAATGTTATTTTAAACTAGAAACATGAACTTTGGCTGATACTGATCACATCATGTGTTAGTTTGATAGATAATAATTCATACACATAAACAATTACATATGAATCATTATACTAAATTTTCTTGACAATCTGAGTGTGTTTTCCTAGATTTTAGTGTGTGAAAGTTTTTGAACTAAAATGTTGATTTTGAACTGATAACAGACACTTTGAGTCATACTTGGAACATTGTGTATCAGTTTGAGGTGAAACTAATTCATTCATATCGAAAATGACTTATGGATCACTTTACTAAAGTTTCAAAACAATATGGATGTGTTTTATTGGTTTTGAGAAGGATAATTTTCTTTTTTACTAAAATCGATGTCACTTTTAAATAAAAAGATGAACTTGCAGTCATAATGGTCATATTGTGCATCAAATTTAAGAGATGATGATTTATAAACATATCAAATGTTATAAATATCATTTTCTTAATGTATAAAAACAATCATAATGCATTTTAGTAGTTTTGAGTACGTCACTCATCTTTTTTACTAAAATGTCATTTTAAATATGAAACACACACCTAGACTCATACATGTCACATTTTTTGTTAGTTTGATGTGACAATAATTTTTATATATCAAAAATGGATTATGAATCTTTTGATTAAATTACCAAAACAATCCAAGCTTGTTTTCTTGGTTTTTAGTGAGTGTCACTTTTGGAACTAAAATTTCAATTTTAAACTGATTATATACACTTTGAGTACTGATGGTCACATCATGTAACTGATTGAGGTGTGTATGATTCATAAATTTCATAAATTACTTAGGGATTATTTTCCTAAAGTATCAAAATATCCAAATTCTTTTTCTTATTTTTGTGTAGGTTACTTATCTTTTTTAGTAAAAATGATTCTGTTTTTAAATAAAAAGTTTCACTTGGAGCCATAACAGTCACATTGTGCATTGAATTGGGTTGAGTATTATTAATACATGTCTCAAATGACTTATAAATAGTTTTAATTATGTATCAAAACAATCTAAATGCATTTTCTTGGTTTTGAGTATGTCACTTGTCTTTTTTAGTAAAATGTCATTTTAAACTAAAAACATGAACTTTGACTCATACCAGTCACATCATGCATGGTTTTGATGTGATAATGATCCCAACTTGTAAAAAATTAATTATGAACCACTTTAATAAATTATCATGTTATTATGAGTGTGTTTTCTTGGTTTTTAGTGAGTGACACTTTCAGAACTAAAATATCAATTTAAATTCAATAATCGACATTATGATTCATAACAAGAACATCATGTATTATATTGATGTGTGTATGGTTATTACACATTAAAAATGACTTCTGGATCATTTTCCAAAAATATCAGAACAATCTGAATGCATTTTCTCAGTTTTCAGTTGGCAAGTTGTTATTTTTTAATAAAATTTATTTTAATTTTTAATAAAAAGACATACTTAGAGTCATACCGATCACAATGTACATCATATTGAGGTGTGGATGATTTATACAAGTTTAAATTTAATTATGGATCATTTTCCTATAGTATAAAAACAATCCAAATCCATTATCTTAGTTTTCAATACATCACTTTTCTTTTGTTTTACAAAAATGTCATTTTAAATTAGAAACATGCACTTTGACTCATACTGGTCACATCATATGTCTGTTTGATGTGTGACTAATTTCTTAATGTTAAAAATTATTTATGCATATTTTTGATAAATTATCAAGACAATATGAGGGAATTTTCTCAGTTTTTAGTGACTAACACCTTTTGAACTAAAATATTGATTTTAAACTGATAACAGACACTTTAAGTCATAACACACACATATTATTTCGGATTGAGTTGAGGATGATTCCTACACATCAAAAATTAGTTATGGATAATTATAATAAATTATCAAAACATTCCTAATTCTTTCTCTGGTTTTTGAGTAGGTTAGTTTTCCTTTTGTTTCTAAAATTGATGTCAATTTTGAATGAAAAGATGCACTTGGAGTCATACCAGTTACACTATACGTCAGATTTAAATGATTATATTTAATACACATCTAAAATTACTTATAGATTGTTGTAATAAGGTATCAAAATAATTTGAATGTGTTTTATTGGTTTTGAGTATGTCAGTTGTCATTTTTTCTAGAATTTTATTTTAAATTGGAAACACGCACTTTAACTTATACCAGACACATATTGTATTGGTTTGATGTGACACTGAATCCTACACATCAAAAATGAATTATGAATAATTATAGAAAATTATCATTTCAATACGAGATTTTTTTCTAAGTTTTCATTGAGTGATACTTTTTGAACTAAAATGTGAATTTTAAACTGATAATAGTCGTTTTGAGTCATACTAGGCACATCATGTATAGGATTGAGGTGAGGCTGATTATTATACACCAAAAACGACTTATGGATAATTTTAATGAAGTATCAAATTGATTGAAATGTTTTTTATTGGTTTCGAGTATTTCAGTTTTATTTTTTCCTGATTTTTTTTCAATTTTAAATAAAAAGACGCACTTGGAGTCATACCGGTCACACCATGAGTCAGATTGAGGTGAGGTTGATTCCAAAATGTACCAAATGAATAATTTATCTTTTAGATAATGTATAAAAACAATAAAAATGTGTTTTATTTGTTTTGAGTTTGTCACATGTCTTTTTTACTAAAATGTCATTTAAAACTGGAAACTTTCACTTTGAGTCATACCAGTCACATCGTGCATCATTTTGACATGAGACCGATTCCTATGTGATACAAATGAATTATGAATCATTTTACAAAATTATCAATACACTATGAGTGTATTTTGTTAGTTTTTGGTGAGTGATACTTTTTAAATTAAAATGTTAATTCAAAACAGATAACGAACTCTTTGAGTCATATCGGGAACATCATATATCAGATTGAGGTGAATATAACTAATACTCATAAAAAATGACTTATGGATCATTTTATTAAAGTATAAAAATAGTATTAATATGTTTTCTTGGTTTTTTTCATGTAAGTTTTCTTTTTTACTAAAATTAATGTCAATTTTAAAAAAAAAGACGCACTTGAAGTCATACCGGTCACACTGTGCATCAAATTGAGCTGAGGATGATTTCTAGATTTCCAGAATTACTTAATTATCTTTATAATAAATTATAAAAACATTAAAATTTTGTTTTATTGGTTCTGCGTATGTTTCTTTTCTTTTTTACTAAAATGTCATTTTAGACTGGAAACACGCATTTTGGGTCATACTGGTCTCATCGTGTATCAGTTTGATGTGAGGCCAAATCATACACATCAAAAATGACATATGAATAATTTTAGTAAATTATTAATTAAATATAATTGAATATTATTAGATTTTAGTAATTTAATCTTTTTTAAATAAGATGTAAATTTTAAACTGATAATAGACACTTCGAGTCATACTGGGAAAATCATGTATCCGATTGAGGTGCAGATAATTCCTAAAAATCACAAATGACTAATGGATCATTTTATTGAAGTATAAAAATAATTTCAACATGTTTTCTTGGTTTTGAGTAAGTCACTTGACTTTTTTAGAAAAACCAATATCTTTTTTAAATAAAAAGAATCACTTGGAGTCATACCGATCACACGGTGTGTTAGATTGTGGTGCGGATGATTCCTACACATCCAAAGGTCATATAAAATATCAACTACCAATGATACCACTATTTAAATTTTATTTATGTTTAGAAATTCCAAAACATTATATTGTCTCAATGTTCTTAGCCGAAAAACCTTCTTCGGCTAAGAACATCAATTGAATATGTAGTTTTGTAATTCGATAAAGAAATACAATGGAAATCATGGTAACATTGTCATAAAAAATATTTTATCTCTTTTGTGTCTTGTTGTAGATTGTTGAAAGAAAAATTTTAATTGCCATAATATCTTTGAGAAATACTAAATAAGTATTAGATAATAATGATATGGGAATAAACTTAAAACTAGTAGATAAAATGACCATAAAATGGATTAAATAAGTATAGGGGATTCACCTTCTTATGTTGGTTGTATTCGTTTTTGATGAATTTCACTATTTTCATTATCCATGTTTTAGTCTTGAATTCCAATATCTCATGATCCTGAGAAGCTTTGATCAATCCACCCCAAATCAAACAAAAGAATCCAACTCTATAAGAAAATACTTATTATACGAGTAATAGGAAAAATAAATAAATTGAACAAAAATACGAAAAAATACAATAATTCTATGGGAAATGATTTTAATATGAAAACATCAAGATTAGATCCATTATTGAGTAGACTAAGTATCGTTTCTTTCCCTATAAATTTAGTGTAGGGAACATAAATGGAAGTGATAAATACCAACACTGTAGGGGTGGAATGATTTTGAGGGAGCAAATAATGTGGTTTTTAGTGCATAAAGGCCTGAAAGATAGACATAAATCTTCTAAAATAAAGGAACTGTGAAAATATTAATTTCTAAATAATCTATAAAAAAACTATATAAGTATTATTTAAAAATAATATGGAAAAAACTTACAAATAGTAGACAAAATAATGACCAAATTAATGAGATAAGTAAGAATAATTTACCTTTATAGATGGTTTTAGACATTATTGACCCATTCCATTATTTTCATTGTCTTAGTTATATGATCGAAGTCCAATATATCATGATCTTGAGAATCTTTGAACAAACAACCCCAACTCAAAAAAAAGAATCCACCTGTATAAGAAAACAATACTTATGTGAGTAATAATAAAAAGAAATAAATTAAACTTAAACAGAAAACAATACATGAATTCTATGAAAAATGGCTTTACTATGAAAATATTAATATAACTTCTGTGATTGAGAAGAGGTATCATATTTTCTCTTCCTACAATGAAAGTGGAGGGAACATGAATAAATGTGATAAATTCCAACACTGTATGGATGAAAAGGTTTTGAGGGATATGAATTCTGTGAATGTTTTATGGAAGAAAGACATGTAATATGGACATAAATTTTTTAAAATAAACAAACTATATAATGGAAAATGAAAATTAAATCAACATTTAATTATATAATTTGTTGGTAAAATAGAGAAAGTATATCATAACTTTAAATTTACATCTTCCCTAAAGGTTTCCTTCCTTATAGTTTTCTCTTCCATGGGATTGGTAACATCATCATGTTTAGAAGACATTATTTGCATGAGTAGGAAAACATTAAATTTATATGATGTTAATTTAGTAGAGAAAATATAATATTATAATGAAAATATAGTATATTTAAAAACACTTACCTTCTCATTAAACACTCTTTCTTTTTTTAAAGGTTTTATGGATTTGGTTCTTTTTTTGAGAATTCAAATCCCATCTTTTTGGTCCTCTATAACTTATATGAAATTATATAGATTAGGAGTAACATGAAATGATTTTCACCTCCTAATTAAAGGGTTATCCACAATTGAATTATCCTCTAAAACAACATTTGTTTTAGTTTCCATTAGAACAATCGACCAACTCTTGTTTATTGGATATGATTCATAAATTACTTTCACTACTTATGATGCCATTATGAAAAAATCCACATTTTCCCCTTCTATACTTAAATTCACATTCACGAATCACATTTCATCAAATTTCACTACATTAACATTTTTAACCCATTTCTAATGGAAAAATTTCACTTGAAATTTTGTGTAATCAAACTTGTATATCTATTCGATAATTCCAAAACATGAAATATTTTCATAAATTTGATTTCAATCCTTGGAACTAGATATGTACAGTGCTACCATAAAAATTCTAACACCATTGTATTGCATCGTACTAAAGTCATATTGTTCTTTTGTGCATAACGTATAACCATTTATTACAAAACCAGTGTAAGATATAACATCTGCATTTATTCCCCTAGATTACCATAGAGTTATTTTAGATTTGAATTCATATGTTATGATAACTCCGTATAAATTTGATCTTCGAACCATCCTATAAATTTTTCATTATGAATATTGTATATCATCCTTCAGTCCTTGATGGATTCAAATCTTTGATAATTTATTTGTGGGATTCCTTGTATGAATCAACATCTTCACTATTATGTAAAACGTAATGGTTCTCTTTCTCTCGCTCTTTCAAGGTAATTGTAACAACATATATTCCGAAAAATAACTTCTCCCGTAATATATCCTCTATAAAGAGATGTTGGGAGACTAATGTTGTCAACATTTTATAAATAATCAGTAAAGAAATCAACAACATTTTCAAGAATATATAGTTCTGCAATACAAGATTCTAGGAGACTTCGATTCTTGACGTACCCTTTTAAAATATTCACACACCATTCAACAGGGTATATCCATATGTAATGGTCAAGACCACATAATATTATTTCAACCTTCTTATTCACCTTGTGGACCATTATATCAAAGAATATTGGTGGTAAGAATATCTGTAATTATCATAATATGACTGTAACCTACTTATTCATGATTGGAAGCTTCACTGGGTCTATAAATTTGCTGGATTTATATTTGAAAATGAACTAGTGTCTGATTAATATATTCCATATATTTTGAGGCAGAATGAAACAGAAAGCAACACGAATCAAATAATTCATAAAAAATGATATTCATGTGACTTTAGTCCTTGTAACTTTAAATTAGTCATTGACATGACATTATTGTTATTTGGTGAATAACCCTATAGAACTTTTAAAATATTAAGGAAAAGAGAAAATTATAATTTTTACTATTTTGAATGAGTGTAAGCTGCTGGATGAAGAAAATTATGACCTTTAACCTTCACCCGTGCCAAATCTTCCCATATCCCCATGTCAATCAAGTCTAACCTAGCTTTGATTAAATCGTTCATTTTTTCAGAAACATTTAGTAACGTGTTAATAACACAATCAAATACATTTTTTTTCAACAAGAAGGATAACAAGGAAATATCTGACATACAAACAATTACAATATGGTATTGAAATAATATTGATCTTGTCTTCCAACATGATTTCATAAGGTTTTTCAAAAATGGTTTACCAAAAATTGTGTCAATATCTTTTACTTTATTGAACTGTTGATCATGAATTATTTAAGATGGTGTTGTACCTTGTTTGATATTCCTATCAAATGTTTCCATTGTGGATTTTTATTTATGTTGTTGAGGTAAAAATTTCTGATATCCAAAAAATACATTCTTTAAGGAATGTTTCAACTAAACTAAGTGTCTGTGTTCTTCCAAAATTGGACACCCCAACATTACTTTAATGTTATAGCCTGTTAAATTCCCATACGTGAAGAGGTCATTTATCATCCCATACAACATGGATCTCAACATGAATTCTTCACTTCTACGTGAATCATACATTGTAAAACTTGTTTCCCACATCAATTTCAGATCTTCGATCAATAGAGAAAATAGACATCAATATCACTACTTGGTTTCTTTGGTCCATATATAAGAAAAGACAACATAATATATTTGTGATTGATGCTTAACCATGGAGGAAAGATATAATTTAATAAAATGACTACTTGTGTCCTGTGAGTACTACTCTATACACTAGAATGATTTATTCCATTTATAGATAAAAGAAGACAAACGTTTCTCAGATAATTTCCAAATTCAAGGTACTCAATCAATTTTCTCCCACTAAGGTTAATATAATGGATGATGTAGGTTCCCATATTTAATAATTTTATATGTATTCCATGTAAATTTTATCATAGTTTCATAACATCCATATAGTCTTCTAAACTATATAATAGTAGGAAACATCCATATATATTTCTATAGAAATGATTCATTTTTATTGTTTCAATCTTCACCACACATAGGGAATTTAATGAGTGATTCATGGTCCTTATGAAACAATATACAATTATTTGGAAAAGAATTTATTTTTTATAAATCATGCCTATTTAACATAACATTAATTTAGCATCATATGATTGACATGATAGTACATTTTCTTCAAGTAGCATATCATTTCTGAGACCAATAAGTTCTATAAAGCTGGTGTCACTCCTCCCGCTACTATATTACAAGTTATATAACTTCAATATAGCTGAAAATTTTGTGTATTTAGTACAACCAGTATACAATGGTATCTTAGCACAACTATTTAACTTATCAAACATCTTTGGAAAATCATGATGGCCATCTTTAATTTCCATTTTCATTTCTTCCCTACAATATCCATCATCATTCACACTAGTATTCATATCAAATGATCCATAAATTGTAGTATCATCCCAATTTGTGTTCACATTCAGTTTTTCACGGTATTTAGTCCAAAATTTATAGCTTTTATCTATTACATGAAAAATCATATGTTATTCCTACTCTTCCAGACTAATATTTACTGAATAATAATAATGTAAACAAGGATATAGGAATTGAGAAGGGTTGCATGCATGCTCTGTAGAAAACTTTATGGACTCTTTAACTACATCTTCACAATCTTTTTTCAAACTATTAGCATTCATATATTCATTATTCATATCCATCCAATTGGGTTCATAAAATATTCATTTTTTATAATAAATAAATAAATAAATAAATACACATAAGATATTCATTTTTAAAGGTGAAACTTTTTGATAAATTTAATAAGAAAAACCGAACATTTGATTATTTCAATAATTTCAGTATTCTATGATGAAAATGGGTAATTGATTTTAAGGAAAGAATTATTACACTATGGAAGGTTTTATCATTTGAATAAATCCATAGGTGAAAGATATAGACAACTTTAATCCCTATAATCTCATCTCTCGAACAATTATCATTTCATTTTTTAGTTTGAAACTCATCCTCCATCTTGTATGGACATGAACAAATGTGACTAGAAATAATCTAAGAACCATTCATCGATGTGATGGATATTTC
Source organism: Viscum album (assembly GCA_963277665.1). Lineage (NCBI taxonomy): Eukaryota > Viridiplantae > Streptophyta > Magnoliopsida > Santalales > Viscaceae > Viscum > Viscum album. The sequence continues at coordinate 30,132,287 of OY728142.1, read as the reverse complement.
TTAGAGTAGTAAAATAAATAGAAAAGAGACAAGGGATGATTATCAGGCAACAAATTTCAATAATAACTATTCTAGAGATGAAGTTGATGAGGATTAAAATTGTACTTCATTATATTATCTAAAAGGGGTAATTCCGCCCATTTGTGATAATTACACCATTGGAACTATTTATTAACTCTTGGAATACTGAAGGTGATATTTAGAGGCGTATATACATTCTTTTATATGATTCTTGGGGTCCCACCAGGGACATGTTATGATATATTAATCCTTGGGGCCTCTATAAAATATATATTTATAGGAGAAATACAACTTTTAATATTTTCAATCATCTGAGTAAGACTAGTTCTACCTCTATTAAAATGATCCATCAACCCATTCTGAAATCCCCTAAACAAATGAAAATAAAATATAGGAAATTAAGGAGTAATAAGAAACCCAAATATGATAAAAATGAATAATAAACTCTCATTCCATCAACTTGAAAATATAAAAATGTATTGATAAAACATTTAATAAATAAAGAGTTATTTCATATACATGGATGGTAATAAGATATTCCTAGTGCTGGAACCAATATATGTTGACCTAAAATGATGAATACCTCAAAATAATTTCTAAACATATATATAATTTGATAAACTCCATTATATTTATGGAACTTGTGATGTAACTACCTATGGAATTATTATATTTAATATTAATTGTATATCAAATATTTGAAAACATATCATAATTATAATTTCAATTTTAGGTAAAAATTAATAAGGAATGAAAATTATAATTTTAGGAAAATAATTATTTTCAAGAAGATGAATATTAGGCTTAATAAGAAACTTAATTTTCATGGCCATTATGGGTTATATGATGATTTTAGGAACATAGTATAAAATTTTAGTCACAATGAGATAAATAATAGTAGTTATGATATATATATTTTATGTTAAAGGGGAGATAACCCACTCATGCAAAAAAATAGTTTATAAATGAGATGAATATTCATAATAAAAATTGGATGATGAATTTGAACCATTGAATTAAATCCATTGATCATGTGACAAATTAAGTGGTTTAATGAAGGATTGACACATTTTTCTAAAAAAATTGATGAATGTGAAGAAATAATAAAAATGTATTATATGAAAAAGAACATAATGTAAGAGGAATTTATTATTGGTGTCACACAAAAGGATTTAATAAAGAAAATTCATTTCGTATTAGATATTGGTTGTTCATATAAAATATGATAGGTAAATATATGCGATTAAAGATTATTGACAAGTTAAAAGGGTTCTTATTGTTTTATAAATGGTGGATCTCTTAAGATATATTTTTTGTATTTAAAATATGTTAAAGAAAAGGAAATGTTAAAGAATGATATGTTTTTATATTGATTAAATTAAAACATAAGTAGTGTTTATTTGATGTGAGATGAAGGAAATGAAGTTATTTTTAATAAATATTAATGAGTGGGTTATCATTTCAAAGATGGATATATTTTCACAAAGTTATATAAAACTAGATGAACCATATTCTAATTTGGGGTTGGTAAAAATTAATGGTAATTGTGTTTGAAATAGGAAATTTATTTGTGGTAGTGAAAACATTATCATATTAGATAATATGACATTTAAATACCAACTTAAAAAGGGAGGGTTAAGAAGTTTTTATGATGAAAAGATAGATTTGATAGATATTTTTCTACTATATAGAATGGGGTTATTTTTAACAAGAAATATAATAAATTTGAAATTTAAATGAAACAAACCATGGAGTTTTTTCACTATGATATATATGGACCCTAAAAGTATAAATAAATTCATTGTGATAAGTATTTCATTTTAGTAATTTATAATTATACTCAGATCATTTGTATTATGTTTTCATCACACACACACACATATATATTTATCTAAATGGGATTACAATTTTACAAATAAGTACTAAGAATGTATTTCATTATATGGTAAAGATGTCTATTCTAGATTATGACATTATTTTCAAAGGTGCGCGCCTCAGTGTATCTCTGCGCGAGGTTATGCGAGGCCCACCTGGTCCGTCTCCGTTCTGGTTAGGCGGTGAGACCTCACTGAGGTGCACCAAAGACGCACACCTGGTGCTCCAACTTGAGTGGCTCTGTAGTGTCAGGCACGATAAATGTGCACCACTGGCTTCCAAAATTAGGGGAACATGGAGGCAGAAATTATGGGTATAGGGGTGATAAAAATCAAGGGTGACCCAATGAAAATTGGTGGTGGGGGAAAAAGAATTATGATAAAAATGGAAATACATATCGCCAAACAAGTGTTCAACGAGTGAGGTGGTGGAGAAAATAACATATATTGGATTGAAGGTTTGAATCGTCTAGGAAAATGAAGATATATCACCAAACCTAGAATTTATTCGATCCATAGATTCGTTTTACCCTTGAATTGTTTGATACTTGGATTCAATTCTAGGAATTGTTTGAGCATTGATTTGATCCTTGATTCAAAATTGGATTTGACATGAAGGAGCACTGATAGAAGGTGTATTCCATGAAATGCTTTGGATATCGCAACCGGTTCACGACTGGCTAGGGTTCTTAAAATAGATTGGGACACTTTTATTAGTCCTTCCAAAAGAGAACTAATAAAGATCCCTTTTATCAGCGCTAAAATAATAAGCGCTGATAAAATACATCTTTATCAGCACAAAAAAGCAATGATAATTTCCATTTGTATCAACACTTATGTTTTAGTGCTGATAGAGATGGATTCCATCAGTGCTTTCTTAGCATTGAAAAGGTTCAACGCTTATTACTAAAGCACCGAAAAATAATTTATCTTTAGGATGATAAATAATTTTTTTGTGTAAATATATTTATATAATTATATATACATATAAAGTAAATATTTATAAATTTAAATATAATAAATATATTCATTATTTAAATATTTTTTTTATAATTTTATAATTAATTAAATATATAATTATTTATTTTCAATTATTTAAATACATTTAAAGAAATAATATTAATTTATTAATATATTTATATATATTGATATCAGTATATAAATTCATATAATTATATATATAAGAAATATGGTAAATATATTCATTATTTTGTTAAATTTATTATAATTTTTCTAGTTATTTAAATATATATAATTGTTTATCTATAATTATATAAATACTTTTTTTAAATCATATTTATTTATTTATAATTATAAATATATAAATGTATGAATACATTAAATATACATTCATAAATATATTTATTTATAGATATTTTATTACATACATATTTTTAACATTAGTAATGAATATTTAATTTTATGTGCATGGACATTGAAAATGACTAAAATTGAATAATTAAAAATGAGTACATTTTAACAATATTGAAAAAATAGATAATTTTTATTAATTAAATATAAATTATTAAAAAAATATGGATATATATTGAAATAAAGATGAATACATATTGAAAATATTAAAATATAGGAAATAAATAAATAAAAATAAATAATAGAAATTGATTAAATTCCAAAAAAATAAAAATTAAAAAATGAAAAATATTAAAAATGAAATAATTTCTCAATGTAAAAAAATTAAAAATTAATAAATAAAATTTTCTGATTAAATAAATTATTTATTAAATGTATCATGCTTTAATGAAATTAAAAAAAGAATACTAAAATTTGAATAAATGACATAAATTTTAGGTGTTTGTGTTTTTGTATTATATTTCATTAATTAAATAAATATTTGTGTGTGTTTGTTGTATAAAAAAATGCATTAATTACATATTTATAAGTGAAATCGACATAACATATATTTTATATATACTTGTTAAATTGAAAAATCAAATGACATCCCATTATGTCCATTACTTGATGTAATTAGTCAATATTATTATTAATATTAATATATAATTATAATCCATTCGTCACTAAATATATGAATATTTAATGTAGAGAATAAATATTTTTTATTATAAAAATCATATATATATACATTCATATATATATATATTTAATATATACTATTAGTTAATATTATCAATAATTGTTTAATTAATAAAATGTTTAATAATTTTAATAATTTTATTATTTTAAATTTTAATTTGCTTAATTTTTTTACATATATCTTTGTATTGAATATATAGTGTTTATTTGTATTTATAATCTATTTATAATTTATTTATTGTATAATCATGTTATTCATTTTTATCAATAATTATTTAATTCATAATTTTTTTTAATAAACACATTTTATTTATTTATTTATTATTTTATTTTATTTAGGACCTTTATCAATGATAAAAAATAACTAATAAAAGTTACCATTTGTTATCACTAAAAATAAAGTGCTAATAAAGGTTACCATTTATGAGTTCTAAAAAAAGTGCTGATAAAGGGAACCTTTTATCAATGCTAAAAAACACTGATAAAAGGTAGCCTTTATCAGTGCTTTTTTCTAGTACTGATAAAGGTTAGTGCCATTAAAGGCCTGTTTTTTAGTAGTGATTGTTCACTGGGGACCAATTTGCCCCTTTTATAGCTATTACCCCAAGGTTGACTTATACTACTACTTAATCCACTTTCCTGTATCCAAATTGGGATGTGTTTTCTATGAAAACCAAACTTATTTATTTTCCATAATTTAGTGTTTTCTTCAATACGTAGTCTTATTCTAAGTTTTCTCACTGATATTTCTCATCCAAGTTTCCAAAAATAACAAAACCTAGCTCTGATACCAACTAGGGTTACCTATGAATTTCATACATAAACATACATATTATTATTTTAATATTAATTTCATATCATTATGATCTATGTTATAACAATAAATGTTTAGTGTCATTGGAAACATAGATAGATAATGAACTAGTATATAAAAGATCTATATTATCTCTCACTATGTTCATCATAACTAGAATCATTATTAGACATATAATTCTTAAAATAATTCTTAACATCCTTGGGAAAATGAAATAAAATAAAGGGTGATCTCATATTCCCTTTTATGGGTAAAAGAGTGGGATATCAATTATCGATAATTTTTTAGCATAAAACAAGCATAAGGGTATGATAACATGAATTTAGAATTTTATGATCATACCTAAAAATTTATTGATAATAATCCTGATCCATGGAATATATCTTGGAAGTTCATAACACATGAATCAAATAGGAATCAATGAACATGAGTCATCAGTGAATAATATTTAATAGGATCATGTCATAAAAGTGTGTCAAAAAAGAGTGTTATACTGTTTTTTATAATCATAATTATATAAATATTATGTCAAGGATACCCATTAAGACATCCATCACATGTTAGGCATAAGCTAACTATCAGTGTACCTGCTTCAGGCTTGGTATAACCTCTCATGTACTATCTTTTAGGATTTGGATAACCTCATGTGTACCCTTTGAACTGATAAAACACTAATCCTTCCCCAATTCTTTAGAGGGATATAATGGACCCACCCATCACATAATCATAATCTATTGATATATATTTTTCTTCTCACTGATCTTTGACTTTATTGATCATAAAAATGCTTAAAGTGTTTATTATTTTCCCTTAAGTGGTGTATAACTAGCTTGATGTCATCACAATATAATTCATTGAATACTCCTTAAATTCATATTATACATTTTGAACAAGTATTATATTTAATCACATATCACCACACCATATGAAAAGGAATACAATGTAGTACAATACACCACATCATAAAAACTCACTTACCATTACGAAAATCTACCCTTTTACAACTTTACCCTTACACAACCCACCCTTACATAGAATTAAGGATTTTAGTGGCATCCTAGGATAATTTTTGAGTTTTGAGGTTACCCTTGCATTGAAAAGAGTAAAATGCAACCCTAAGGACCACACCTCTACCAATCTTGTTTAAATCCTATTTCAAGAATTACAATTATATTTTTATATGTCATTCCATATTCAAAGTTATGTTCCTACAATCTTAGCTAGCTACATGACACATGGACGGATCTATGCTTCATTTTTTCATCATAGGTGTTTTCCACATTATAACCCAAAGGTTGTGTCATAGCCACCTTGATTTTGGATGGACCATAAAATCTTTCTTTGAGACACCACACCGTAGATGAGATGTTATGACACAGTGACCTTAAAATTAGAATAATCATAAAAATGTTCTAAATAACTCCACACCACATCTCTAAAGTTTTAGCCACAAATCTATCATCAATTACATAATTATCTCTTCCATGGTGTGTAAATCTATGATTCTAAATGCTAGTCAAAATACAGAAAACATGGATGCATTTGACTTAATTAATGCCGATGGATTTAAAAACCATACCGAAGGATTAAAATCCTATTAATAGATACTTAGGGTGCATTAAAAATATAAAGCATCAACACACATTCATATCCACAAACGTGTTCAAATTTCTCTTTTTCTCTCAATGCACTCTTTTATTCTAAGTCTTATTTATCCTTCTAGAGTGTAAAATAAATTGTAATATCCAATCACTATCTAATTTTTTTTCTCATTGACTCATATAATTCATCATTTTCTTTTAGTGAATTGAGATAGATCTATAAAAAATGTGCATTATTCTTTGAGTATGAATGTTCATGCTACCTTATCCATGATGAGTATTGAAAGAGATCCAATACTCATGGATTTTGAAAAATGTATATAGAAATCATAAGGCAGGAGGGATGCCATATTTTTCCCAAATTATTGTTAAACCATCAATTTATGGAAATATAAAAAAGGCTTATAAGGATTATATGGATCTACAGAAGAAGTTAAAAAATGTTATAGATATAAATCTTGAAAATTTTGGATTTATAAGGCTTGGAACTCATATATTTGTTATGTACATGACAGAGCTGTAGATGGATTTTTTGGAAAATTCATATAGATCATCATTTTCTATTTACCTATGAAGAACAAAGTTGTATATAGATCTTAATAATCACTTTTGGTGGGTAAATATTAAAAGGGATATTGCAGAGTGTATATTTTGATGTTTGGTTAGTCGACAAGTCAAGATTTAAAGTCAAAAGTTTAAGGGGATGATGAAACCATTTTCCATACCTCTGTTGAAAAGAGATAAATTCACCATGGAATTTCTAATCGGCCTTTCCGAGACCCCTGAATGAAAATATGACATTCAAAATATGGTGGATAGACTTAAAAATTTGGTAGAATTCATTATTATCCATGATTATTTCTCACTATATCAATTCACAATATATATATAGTTAGTGGTAAAGTTTAATGGAGTTACACCTTCAATTGTATCTAATGATGACCCAAGATTCACATGAAATTCATATATAATTATAAAAAATGAATTTGAGACATAACTAAATTTTATCATGGTTTTTCATAATCAAATCAGTGGTCAATCTAGATGGACTATTTAGAATTTAAAAGATATACTAATATCTTATTCAACAAATTACAAAGGATGTTGGGATTAACATATTCCTCTCATAAATTTCTCATATTATAATATACTCCACTCTTTAATCCGAATGGATCCATATTAGGGTCTATATGGTAATAAATACACAACTCTTTAAAACAAGTATAAAGTTAGAGAGAGGATGCTATTTGGACCATATATCATTCAAGAAATGAAAAAAATGTTTCAGACCATTCAATAATATATCAAAGCAGTTAAATCCCAAATAGAATTATATTGATAATATTTGATGAGATTTGGAGTTTTATATAAGAAAGAAATAATTTCTTTGAATATTATCATGGGATATGGTCGTGAGATTTGGTAGGATAGGGCATATAACTATCAGATAGATTGGTCCCTTTGATATTCTTGATCATGTAGGGATGATGGATTTTCAATTAGTGTTTATTTAAAACATATATCAAGGGAAATACATGTTTAAAGTATTTATTTCTAGGAATTAAATACTATATCTAGAACATGTGCTAAAATTAGAATAAATAAAATACGTGATATATCTTATGAAGAAAATTTGGTGGAGATATTATATTATATAGATGAGGTAATATTTAACAAGAACACTCACCATGTGAAATTTCTATGGTGAAATTGTATGTTTGATTAAGTCACATGGGAACCTAATAATGTAATGAAAAAAATAACCCTCATTTTTTATCTTTGTAATGAGATTTTGGGGGATATATTATTTTAAGGGAGGTAGAATATAACTCGTTACATTTTTAGTATGAATTTTCCCTAAAATAAAAACTGTATCTTGTCTTAAAATAAATAACAAACAATGTGAAAAACACCTATTTCATTATTCTATAACATTAAAATATAATTGAAATAAATTACAAGATAAATAAATGAAACAAAATTTTGAAAATTATAAAAGGAATAGAACCATATGTAAATAAAAAAACTAGAATTTTTAAATATTTATCATCCTAGTCTTCCATGAGGGTCATACTATTGATGATAACTATGGAAATAATATGACATGTTAGATATCTAATAGACATATTTTAACGATGTTTTCGTGTTTATATATAGGAATTTTGGAATCCCCCAACCCCTCTAGACCGGAGCCGGTACATTACTTGTTACATTGGCATGGTTAGAAGGAATGAAATCCCGAAGGAATGATCAGTTTAGTAGTCTTCAAGAAACTAGATACATAGGTGTAACTCAAAATACATTGGAAAAGGTTACAAAATACAATACATTCCAAAAACTAAAAACCGAATCCGTAGAACTCAATAAATTATATCCTCTTCATAACCTATTGAAGGTAAACAAATGAAAGGGGTGAGATCAAATTCTCAGTAAGGGTTATAAATGGAAGAAGTATGAATCAATAATAACTAAATCATAAACAATTTAACATAATCAATATTGCATGGTGAATAAATGAAAAACTCACGCCATTAATAAATTGAGAATGAAAGTGCATCCATAGATTTTGTCATACTGAAAAACTCTTGGATAGTAATAACTGATAATGAATAAAAAGAATTCTTATTAATTGAACGTCATTTATATATCACATGATACCATAATACCATTAAAAAGGTTTATGTCTATGGGTAGAAACCCGTCGGATTTTTGGAAACAAACTTGAAGGGTTTGTCGCCAACTGATTTGTGTCTTGAGACCTGTCGATGCATCAAAGAGCTATAAGGGGACCCACCTGCCACTTCATGTCCAAATCATTTTTTATACATAGATTTAATAATAGTACAATTTTCCTTCTCAATATCCTTATAGAGTAGAGAATACGGATTCATCAATATTTCCATAGTTAAAATAACTTTCCAAATTAACACCGTATGTAAAAAGGGGTATACAACTTAAGATAATAATCATATTCATGAAACCAGAATATGGATATATAATATATTCAAAATTTCAAATGAACAATTATATCAAATGGGATGTAGGTACACCACATAAGAATTATTAGGTTCACAATACAATGTAAGTCACAACAAAATGGAAAATTGACACAAAACCCATTACCACATTGTAATCAATCATTTCGTGTGACCAAGAATTAATAATTATCAAAAAAATAATTGAATACCATGAAAATAGAGATAATAATGATATTATATATCAATTGGATGTACACATACACCACATACAAGTAATAAGTGGTGAACAATAGAAATATCCCAGAAATGAAAGTGAGATGAGAAACCCCATACCTTATTCTCGAGTGTGTTCTTCGTTTGTTTTAATGACCAAAATAATTAAATTTAGCTTCATAAATTAATAATTAAATAACATCATATACATTTGATATATTTAGTGTAATCTTATTAGGCTCATTAATGTCCCTTTTAATGGTTCGAAGAGGTTCAATTTTATTGTTTTGGAAGCATTTTCTTCCTTGATTTTCATGATTCGTTTACTTGTATTCAGGAATGGAAGTTCATTTGAAATGTGGTTAAACATAAATAATTGTTAATACATATTATTAGTGAAATTAAAGATATATAAATGATATTATAATTATTATGGGTTATATAATTGAGGTTGAATCATTAGTTAAATGCTATTGATAAACACTTGGATTTAGCTTGGCAGTTTTATGCACAATGAACTTGTTTTGTATTATTATTCCTTATTATGAGTGTGTAGGGATTCCAGAACATCAATGAGATGAAATAAGTATTTTATGATCTATTTCAACCATTAAATTTTTTTCATTTCCAGATTTTAATATGGTAACGAAAATTTAGAACCCATCATCCTTGAATATGAAAAATTAACACATCTTGGATGATGTTTTCATTTTTAGTATAAGAGGAGGGGGGAAGAGATGATTATGAAATATTATATTAGAATAATATAATTCCAGTTAATTTAATGTAATAGAATCATCATATCATTTTTATGATGCGATATGATGAAATATGTTTAAAATAAATGATCTCAAAATAGAAGAAAAATTGAGAAATCTCTGACGAAAATTCGGCAGCCTAAGGACGTCACTTAAAATCTCATAAAATAGTTTGATGAGAAAAAGGGGGTATATAATCACTCTTACACAATATGGGAAGTAAGGGGGATATGGAATGACATATACCAACATAATCCAAAGGAAATTTAAAAATAATAACATAAAATGAATGAAAAGAATGAAAACTAAAGAGGTTGTTTACCTCTTGAACTCTTCTCCTTGAGATCCTTCTTAAGGCCTTTGGTTTTTGCCTTTTGGTGAGACCATAAGGTCTAGGAAGTGGGGAAGAGGGATTGGGAATATTATTTGGTAGAATTTAGGTAAGTCTCAAGGCTTGAGAGGTGTGAAAGGAAGAGGGAAATGGGGGTTATATTTATAGTGGAGGAGAGGAGGTATTTTTCATTATTTTAATAATTATTATAATATTTTTCATCAAGACTATGAATAATCTTAATTCATGTGACCCCAAATAGTAATAATGGAATTTCAGTACAACCAAGTGGTTCTACATAACTTATGATGTCATAAATAGTGTATTTTACTGATAATTTAAATATACGATATTTTACCGTATTTCACTATTCATCGAAAATTCTAGAATTTCAGAAAAATCCCAAAAATTCACCTTAACCATTTTTTGATGTGTATAATTAAAAAAGGAAGTCCATTTTTTTAAAATTAATTTTTTAAATATTATTAATTTAAATTTTAATTAAAATCAATGTTAATTCGAAAAATATCAAATTTAAATGTATAATTAGTTTTATATCACATTGAAAAATTAGTTAAGATCATTATCTTATTACCTTATGAAAATAAAATATTATAATTTTTTAATATTCATAAGGGTAATATTACTATTCATATTACTATGAATAAGGTTTTGTTACTGTTCATCAAAAAATCAAATTGGTTCTATCAGACTCCAAATGGCTTACTGGTCATAACTCTAGATGGCCATTTTTAGAAATTCAAAACATAGAATTGGAAAATTTATGATTAATGGATTGGTTATGACTACCTCATAAATAACCAAGTGTTGTTTCAATGAAACACAATGATTTATGAAATATAGGCTATGAATTGAATGTATTTAAGAGAAGAATACCATTAAATTTTTGGGGTGTTATAAATTTAATATAACTATTTTATATTTCATCGTAAGTTATATGGTAACTGGGTATATATACTCATTGGGGTTATATAGTCCTTGGTTATATAATATTATTTGTAATAATAAGGATTGTTTAGATGAATTATTTTTTTATTAGAAATAATATTTACATTCAACTAAAATGTGAATTTATAATATATACATTCAATTGTTATGAAAAATTGAAGTATCCACAATATGAAATTCATATATAAATTGATATGTAGTTGTATCAAGAAGTAGAAGTCTTCCATGTGTGGCTCATTTGACTGATATTGGAAGGGAGGTATTATCTATATGGTTTACACTAAAGTAAGACCAAGATATACATAAAAAATATGGATTCAGAGAAATTTATTGGAGTATAATTTCATGTCCATAGATAATACTACAAGATCCATGCAAGATGAATCACTATAGGAGAATATTACCATTATTTATCTTACCCTTAGGTCTTATGAAAAGTCTGTGTGGGGTTTGTAAGTAAATGTTGGGATGATTACAATATATATTTATTATTATTATTATTATTATTATTATTATAAATTTATTTATCTGAAAAATGATAGAATTAATGGTATAATTAAATAAATTAAGATAAAAACAATTTAATGGTAAATTTTTCAATAATTTTTTTATGTTTAATGATAATAAATTTAATCACAGGTAAAAAATGATTTAAATAAAATATAATTTTTATAATTTTGATATATTTATTATTAATTGGATATATATAATGATACAATTATTTAATGGATAAATGATACTTGTCTAGAAAGTATTTTCTAAATAAGTTATTTATTTATTTAAAAAACTAATCATATCATGGTTAAAATATAATTATAATAAAATTTAACGTTTATATTTATAAAATAAAAAATTCAAAATCATTTTATGATTATAAATTGATAGGATATAAGATGTATAACACTTAATTTTCAAACATTTATTTTTATTTAAAAATAGTTTATCTTATACATTATATATTTTCTTAAAAATTTTAAATTTAAAATATTTAGATATTTAATTAGATTAAATGGAATTAAAATTTGGATTATTTATATTGAAAATAGGATATATGATTCATTTTATATTATTATTAAATAAATAATTGCCTCTATAAATAATTAAACAATTTAAAAATAGGTAAATTGGGAGAAAATGGAATAGATCAAATTTTTATAATTAAATTGATATAAAATACCTCTAAAAGACTTTTTTTGGTTTTGTATTTAATCAAATAATTCTCACTATCATTTTGTTACCTAAATCACATATCCCCCATGTTATTCCATCTTTACCATTCAACTAAGTTATGTTTCAAAAGAAATGTATCTCATTTTAACCTATAATAATATCTCTCGTACACCTACTTAAATACAATTTTTTCCATCTATTTTATCCTTAATACATACCCAAATTCCCTATTCTAAATTAATATCCCATGTTTGGTATCCTTTATTCATAAGATGTAGGGATAATTCTTTCATTCTAAAGGAAAGTTTCATTAGAAGGAGTGATTCCATCAAAGTAAAAAGTTCTTCATTCCTTTTACTTACTTAACATATCTAATACTACTAACAATAATTCTATATTGTAATTATTTAATATAAACATCATAAATATTCTATAAAAATTATATGATCATAATATAACTATGTTCTGTACTTACTTATTAGTTATAATGCATTCTTGTTTGGGTTGCTTTTAGAATCTATATGGATGATGCTATAATGTTACCATTATGAATGACTAATATAACATAAATTCTTGAAATATGTGGTAATAATAACTAATTTAATATATTTAATAAATTATGGAATAGTTATATTTTTTATTCATTAAAAAAATAATTCATATTATTAAATCAAAATTTTTAAATATATATATATATATATTTAACCATTCATTATGAAACATCACCAATACTTCACTAAAATGATTTTTAGACTTCATATATATATCTAACATACATGTATAATCTCCAAATACATTCTTACAGTGATGAATTCATGATCAAGGATCAAGTACTGGAATGATCATACCAAATATATCATAGAATAACAGGATATTCAACAACTGAATATTAATTTTAGCGGACTAAATAATAAATAAGGAATACAAAGTCTTAAAAAATGGTGTCATGTAAAATCAATATAAAAAAGGTATGTTAAAAAGTTTCTAGAATTTTCATAACTTTTTATAGAATCTGTGTATGATTTTATCCAATACTTGTTTGAGCCGGTGTCCAAGTTTCTTTGAATTTTGGATTGTTTTTCTTTTTCTTTGATGTTATAATTGAGTTTATTTACAAATTTGGTATTTATAATATTGATTTATGGATTTTATTATGTCTTGAGATGGTACTAAGTGTTTATTCGTGCATTATTTTTGGCATGCTGGTTCACATTACATGTGTATTCATATGTGTGATTGATAAGTTTACTATAAAAAATTATTATAGGTATTTAAAATTATAAAATTACGTTATTTGGAATTTCCCCAAATAACATACTGGCGGTGTTTTAATTAAATGAATAAGATCGTGAAATTTTATTATAAATTAATAACTTTGGTATGGTATCATTGATATACACATAGATGCGACATTGATCCTTAAGGGTGTATCCTTTAAAATGGATACTCGGAGAGCATTTTCATAATGGAGTGGGTATTTTGGCCTATGTGTAGGGTTACTTGATGTATATGAGATCCCTTTAGTGGTTATACTAACATGTGAGTTAAAGAATGATATCTAAGATAAAATCCTTAGCGTTTCTAGATGATTTATGACCTATGAGGAAGTATGGTCTATCGACTAGTTTGGGGATCCCAGCGGTGATGATATACAACTCAAGATTTTGGTGAGTTGTAGTATATTATTAGAATAATATGGTGGATTAATTTTTATTAATCAAGACGAGTTTTGATAAATATGGGTAACCTAAGAGATAAGATTTGGCCTCAACACATGGATTGCTTTTTTATTTTTGAATCATGGGTTGTTCTTCACATTATGATATTGATGCATGGTAGGTATGACCATGTTTGTGGTGTTGGAATGTGAGGGATGCCTCGATTATGTGTTGGGAATAAAAAATGGTAAGTATGACAAAAAATTCCTAATATTCTATCTAGGTAGTTATAATGTTTGTAATATATCGTGATTGGTCTTCTATGGCATGTGGTTTATGCTAATGGATGGATTTTTATAATCTTCATGTTAGGGGGATTATGTATAATGGTCATGTGACTCCTGGTGTTATGTCAGAATGAAATTATTAATTTATTAAGATTGTATTTGATCACTTCTCGGTATGTTGGTTTGTTCATTTTGGGTAGCATTCTATATCTTTAGATCTATATGGGGTTTAAGACCTAGATAGGTGACTCAATTTAGAAATGGGTTCTAGGACTCCTTAGTTTCACTAAATATTTAGAGTTATATCAGGGGGTCGTAGTAATTTTTTATGGATTATCATGCTGCATTGTGATCCTGATACGTTGTGATTGTGTTAAGGTGTGAGACACCTTATTTTATTGAGAAATGAAAAAAGGGTTCTTCCCCTTGATGTTATATCATGTGTCAGTTGGACTAGAGTTTTATCTAGGGATGGTTGCGTGTTATTGATCAATGAGAACCATTAAACTAAGGTATGGATGGTGAGTTGAGTACTAAAGATACTCTGGGTTATTTACAGAGTTGATATGTGGATCACAACATGTTGAAACATGATATTTTTGTGATTGAGATTGAGTCAATGGTTTTGAGAAATATCATTTGGGAGCCAACTGTTGTGGTGATAGATTTTTATTGCATCTATATTAAGGTTGTGTAAAACTTCATAATGTCAAAGACCCCAATGAAAGGATACTATGATGGGTCTATCAATATATAATGTATGATCCCCATGAGAGTCAGTGTTGATGATGGTATTCAAGAAATCGAATCTCATTGACAGACAGTAAGGGGAATAATATGGTGGGGAATAGACCATTGGATGATTTTGATAAAGACCCCTGTTTTGAGTGAATTATGGTCAGCGTCAGGAGTGAAACATTTAGAAAACCTAATTTTGTTGTTGTTCAGGTTTTTCATTAGTTATTGGATGTAAGATATTGATAGGTTTCTTATAAATTAAAAATACTCATGTGTTGGTATTGATCTAGGATGACCAAGTCAATACAGTATATTCAGTAATTAACTGATGGTAAGCCTGATGATTTTATTAACTAATGGATCATTTGAATGAAATTTTTGTTGTTAGTATGTTGAAATGTACGTTGAATAAAATATTTTTTGAATTTTTTGAGTCTCATGTTAGAGTTACAAGTTTTATTCTTTCATATTAGAGGTGCTAAGGTGTAACACTGTGGGGTGATGATATGATTTTTAATGGAAATTTGAACCACTAGTGTGTGACATTATTAAATTTGAAAATTCAAGTAATTCACTTGGATCAATCAATATTTAGGGATTTAGTGGTTTGATTCCATGTTGTGGTGCATGGGTAGTTATATTTTCATAGGCAGTTGGTGAATTGGGATACTGAATTATACCTTTGGGACAAAATCAAGTGTGATGATGATGCAAGAATTGATAAATATTTTTCAATTATGGGTGGATTTACATGTTTGATGTATTATACAGAGAGGAAACAATGTTTATGTGGATCTACCAGTTTAGGTGTGCCATGGGCACGACCATGATTTGTGTAATATTTGGGAATTAGAGCATGTATCTAAAATCAGTGACTCATATAGATCATCAAAGATATAAGTGGGGTTTTCCCAGTTATGATAAGTGTTATTATGAGTAGTTTTTAATATAACACACTAGTATTTCTCATTGGAGTTGAGAAAAACCCAGTTTCCATGAGATTGAAACTAGGACCATTTTAAAATACTAAATTTATATTAGGATTAGAAATTTAAGATTTATTTCAATTTTTTGGAATAAATTTTTCAATATGAAAGCTTAGGTGTAATAGGAATCAAGACAAATATAAGGCATTTGTTAATATAAAAATAGTGGCTGATGCCTATAGTGATCCCATAGTTACCCAAGTGGGTGAAATTGGGAACCCAGTGATGGTTCTAGAGAGGGTTCCCCAGGTTGGGGACATATAGTGATTGGGACTATGTACTAGGTACCCGGTGGGGTATCAGGTGAATGGTATTAGTGGACTTGGTAAATTGTTCCACCTAGATCCATTTTTTAATATAGGGTAATATAGGAATTTTCCATCTTAAAAAATGAAGAACACACTTGGGGTACCCGATTTGGTGCTATTTTGAGAAAGGGGTGACTGACCCCCTCTCCTTTTCCCCTTGTTACTATAGGTTTTTGGTGACTTAGAATAGGTTTTTCTTGGATTTAGGTTATTTTTATTTCCTCTCATTATCGTTTTTTGATACTTTCTATTCATCTAATTATGGTAGATGTTTCTTCGGGATTTGATTCTGATTCCATGGGATCATGGTAGAATAAGTTCGGTATAATGGGGTTCCCACTCATTATGAATAGTGGAGGATATGTAGAGGATAATTCACTTAGTTACAAGTAGTTTCATTATTGGTAAGTTATTTACCTTATTTATTTATGTATCTTCATCTATTGGTTTGAAATTGATTAAATAATCAATGTCTTTTGATATGGATTTGTCAGTAGATGACTCGAGGGGGTTATAGGATTAGACTATATCCTGTTGGTTGAGGATACAGTGTGGATACATAACCTTGTGGAATTTTTTTAAATTATTACTAAATATAAAATAATGAATTAGTTATTCAAGTTCATTAGATGTTATTTTTAATTGATTATATAGCCTCTTGGATATGTTAGTGTCTTGTGGATGGAAATGGTTCTCAGCGATTGTCTTTTCAAAGATGTAGTGGATTTGTCTTAAGTAAACAACTCTATGATTAAGGTAGGAGGTCTCTGATATAACCAATCTATATAGTTTTTCAGATTTGGTAAAGATTTTAAGTGTGGAAAAGAGGGTGATAGTGACCATAGATGGTGATATTAGTGAGCTTCATCATTTTAGGAATGGCTAGTGAGATGACTAGACCCTGGGTGAGTTATTAGGTGTTAAATATCTATTATTTGGATTGATGAGTTTCTTATGTGAGAGACTTGATTAAAGGGATTTCAGAACCTAAGGAGTTTATCTAATTTTTAATTATGATTTATGGACCAATTAGGGTCTCGTTAGGATATGTGGAACATTCTTTATGCAATGATTCAAGATAATCCATTTGATCAGATATGGATTAGCCTCATTATATTTTAGTTTGAGCTAGAATGGATCAAATTTTTGTTTATTTCTATATAATGGATATAATAATGATGCTTAGGTCTATAAGTATCCTTTCTTGTGTGATAATTTTTCACCATTGTTATTGATGATCACGTTATGGAAGTGACGTGTAAGAGACTATGTGCTTAAAAACAAATGTGGTGTTCCTAGAGCCGTATCATGATTTCATAGATCTTTTCGGTGTGTACCACTTGTTACAGTGTAATGACGAAATCCAGGTAGACGTGAAACATCACCCAAGAAGGCCCGCCACAATGTGATTATCAAAAAAAATTATTATCATGAACAACTGGAAAGAGATAAAACAATAGAGTATGGGGTTGAATAAGGGTACACATCCCTAAAATATAAAAAATCAATCCAAAAAAACTAAAGATAAATGTAAAACAAGACAAGGTAAAAGTTGAGTCTCCATGTGACCATCTGTCACCTCCATAAAAAGACACTTTGATAATTACAAAGTCCAAGTGAAGATGAATAATTTAATGATTCCCATCCCATTACCTAATTCCTGAAAAAATTAATTTAAAAAAATTCTAAGGAAAATTAGGGTGTGAGAACTAATCCCAATTGGATACCAAAAAATAATCAAAACAAATTATAACATCTTAAAATTGCAACTCTATCGTTTAAACAAGACCCTTTGAAAAAGAATTTTCATATGATTTTTTTTTCATAAAACCATATTAGTGTTTTTTTTAATATTAGATATTCATAATAAAAAGGAATATGAAGAGTTCATGATTCGTAATATAATGGTAAAAATAAAATTATCCAAGGAAGAAATTCATATTAAACATAGGGGAAATTAGATAGGTAATTATACGAACATGTATAAAACCAATAAAAACTAGGCTCTATCCTAGGAGAATACATACTCATACATGTGATGGAAAACTAAAATAGACATAATTTGAATCCCTACAATATAAAGTCCTTTGATAGTCTATAAATATGAACAAAATTACCCATAGTGGTATAACCTCCCAAAACCCACACTATTGGATCTAGGGTTGAAATCATACTATTTAGATTTTTTTATTTGATACAAGTAATTGTGTCCCAATTTTTTCAATCCAAACCATAAAACAACAAGAAGAAACATTGGAAATGGCCTTTTAGGTTTAGATATTTAGTTAATTAGTGAAAAATATTATATAAACAATACCCAAGAATTCAAGAGAGTATATTTTCCATTATACCCATCTTTTCATATTCCATATTATGTAATAACGATCATCTAAATGAAACCCTTACAGAAATAATTTAGTCAACATCATACATGATAACCTAGGGAAAAGGAAACATAAAAAGGGTAAGCTCAAATTCTCAGTAATGTTAAACATAATAATTAATAATTAAATGTCATCAGTGGGTATAAAAAGAGCATAAGAGTATCGTTACATAATCAGAGTTTGTGAGACAATCATAAAATAACTCATTCCCATAAATGCCTAAATCATCAACCATGAATCATGGAATAAGTTTTTTAAAAGGGAACAAGCCATAAGAATCAATAATCATGAGAAATTTTATATGAATCGTGATCAAAATAAAAATTATAAACTCATGGAAAGTGTAGATAAAACACGTTTTTATCTTAAAAAATAATATTCATACAACACTTAGAGAACCCCCACAAATGGAATAACCATTCAAACGATGTAAAAAATAATTCTCCATAGAACATAATAATTATCCAATTAATTGGAGCTTGTATTGATGGTATGATGTTTATCATCATTTGGAACCTTCTTGAGGAAATTATGTTGGCTTTGATAAGAGTGCTATAATTTGGTGACAATTTTCTTCATGTGGTTCCAAGTCAGGTCTAGATTTTAGATTTTCTACTGGTGGATTTTAGGTATGAATTTCAGCTTTAGGGCTGATTGTAGGAATTTACTTACTATTTGAAGTTCTAGTTCGATGATGATTTTTTATGGGGTTGAAGGTACTGGCTTCATCATGGCTCACTGTGGAGGTCATGTCTACTCTTACACTACTCTGACATCCAGGTCCATCACTCCTTTCCAGGTTAGTGGGATGATATGGTTTGAAAGGAGGTTTTAAGATGTTATTTTTTAATAATTAGGGTGTTCCATGAGGCATGACATGGTGTTTCCTTCACCATGTTCTTTGTTTACAATTTTCAATTTGAAATATGAATCTTGAATGGTGGAATGTGGATGAAATTTGAATTTTTATTTTCCCTAGTTCTGTTTTATGGTTTTCATTTGGGTTGTTTTCTTTTAATTGAGGAATTTTGATTGTGAGGTTCCTAGTCAAACAAAAATCAAATTATTTAGAAAATGAAAAAATGGATTTGGAGGCTCTATCTGGGCATACACAATATATAATATCAAACAGGATCACCAAGTGTAATCTTGGACCACCCATCTTAAAAATTTCAATAAACCAAAACATGAAAAAATTACGTAGGTATTTAATCATAAAACTCATCAAAAGAGTCATTATTACTTTTATAACTTGATTAAATCATAAAAAATAAATGGGTACCATTTTAATATCCTTGAAATATGATTAAACACCTAAAAAGGAACAAAATCCATAACAATATCTTTGAAACATGGTTTAACCATGGAAAAGATATGGGTTTCATAAAAATCTCTTTGAAACATGTTTAAACCATGGATGAGAAACTATTTACATAAAAATATCTTTGAAATATGATTATCCTGTGGGAAAGAAATGTGTTCCATAAAAATCTCTTTGAAATAATATTAATCCATCTAGATAAATAATGTGGATTCTATTATTACAAAATATCCTTTTTGGAGATTAATTTACTACAAGGATTATTAACATTGATGGATGGAGATATCAATAAAATATAGTTAAAGAGGTTCTCAATAAAAGAACATTTTAATTAAAAAAAATATTTTTTAAAACTAAAAATTCAAAAACTATTATGAAAATATTTTTATTTGAAAACAACCATGGTAACATATAATATAATCTTTAAAACCCATTTAATACATTTTTTGAGGAAAATGTCCTTTCTGTTTTGTAAAAAAAATTAAAATAATTTTCATTGAAAACAACCTTGAAAACATATAAATGAATATTCAAATAAAATAATGGTCATGAATACTAAAAATTATGTTCATACCATACTTGTTAAAAAAATATTCCATTCACATTTTCTGTAAAAGAAAAAAGGTTTTTTTTCGGAAAATGACATAAATATTCCTTTCCATTTTTTTGTTAAAACTAAAAAATGAGTAAAATTTTATTTAATAAATTATTTTATTAATGATAAAAACATTTTTGAAAACATTTTTAGAAAACATGGTTTTGGAATAAAATGTTTTTTTTTCCGAAGAGAGAAATTAAGATGATTTTATTAAAAACTTTTTATCAATTATTTTAACAACCAAAGAGTGTTAAAATAGTTATATTACTTGAAAATTTCATGAACAACCATAGGATAGGAAAAATTATGAGAATTATTGAGATTTAGATCATTTTGTTTTATCATTGGAGACATAATCATAATCAATTCCGATAATCGATGAGATTGTAATATAAAACTGTTACAACTTTATTAACTTTGAATCATAAAAGTCATGAAATTATGACATTAAATTAAACTAAAAATATCATTAGAATAAATAAATTCATTTTATTTAATTTCAAAGAGATTGTATACACACCCCAAAAAATGTAAGGTGAATAACATAACCTAAGTCCCAAATAAGATACATTGAGACAAAAATCCTCCACAAATATCATTTCATTGAAGTGGGTATTACTAAATTAATATATTTTTGCATAAAATTTAATTACACATAAAACAATGGGAAATACAGTATAAAATAATAAATTTTCATTAAAAATATAATCTTAGTATGACATAATCTATGAAATAGATGTTTAACCCAATGAATGAAAATTGAGTTAAGAAATCCCTTACCTCACGCTTCGTTTTGGTTGAACATGATTAAAACACATTTATTGCGGTTTTGAACATTTTATTAACTTATTGAAGAACCATATCAATATTTATAATTTCATATATGATTATTTCATTACATATTTTCACTAGTTTGTTAAGAATATTTCATTATTTTCATTATTTTAGATATTAATTGCCTTGTTTTCTCATTCATGATTTGTTATGAATATTCCAGTTCCTGTGTGTATATTATAGTTATGTCATATATAGAATAATAATAATGAAATAATTATCATATATATACACTAATTATATTTTTTTATGACTAATTTTGAATGATGGTTTGGAAAAATGAAGTACATTACGATCTTGAAGACAATAGTTCTTACGTACGAATGGGTAACATTTACATTTTTCCATGATCATTATGGACAATAATTAAGTTATATTTTATATTTTAAAATGAAAATAATATCATAAATAACATATTACTTCTTTAAATATATTTATATTTATCATCTATGTGGGTTGCTGAAAAAAAAAGAGTCACATTGCTTCAGGAAGGGGTAGTCCACACATATAGAAATGAAGTTATCATATTTCAGTGAGTGAAAAGGAAAGAAATAAAATGATATATTATCTCTTCATGATGTTAAATATTTCATGAATATCATAATTATTTCATTTACATCATATATATTTATTAAATTTTTTATTATTGTATTTCATTTAATGAGTTAGTGAAAACGAATCACATTGCTTTGTGAGGTGGTAGTCCTCCATACACAAAAGTGATACTATCTTACCCCCTATAGAATTGAAATTAGAAAAGATATATATGATTTAATTAGTTAATATGTATAAATATGTTATAAATATCATATATATACTTTATATCCACCATCATACCCAACCATGATAGGTGGTAATGGAAAAACAAATGAAATCGGTTCGTGAGGCAGTAGTCCTCCGTACACATGATAGATGATTTTGTAACCCATTTGATGGAACAAGAGAAATATTTACGTTAAAAAATTAACATAATAAAATCTCAGTATATTTCTTAAACTAAGGTTATTATATAATCATATTTTAATAATATTTCAAGGAGGTTGAGGAAAAATTAAATTAAAATACTCCTTGAAGAACATTACCTCTTCTTCAAAAAACTTATTTTGGTTTACCAAAGGACTTAATTGGATGAATTCAGCACAAAACTAAGGAATATATATTGATAGGATGTAATTTTAGAATTTATTTTTTAATTTATTTGTTGAACTAGTGGTTTTTGAAGGTGTGAAGAGAGGAGGATAAACAGTGACCTTTTATGAGTTCACTGACTAACACTCCTGAAATTTTTGAAAGAAATAAATTCCAAGAAAATTTATATCATGTAATAAAAGACCCAATAATGGAAAATTATAGATCCTAAAAGGGATAAGGTTAAAATATGAACAAAAACTATATTCCAGACAAGTTTTTTGGTCATTTTAACCCTTCTATTTTTATTTTAACCCTTAGTAATCCATTTTTACCTTAACCATGTTAATTAATTTTTGTTGTTTTTAGGATTAATTTTAGTCAAAAAATATGTTGAAATTATTAGATAATTTAAATTTTGATTATTAAAAATTTAGAATCCAATTTTCTAAATTTAATTCACATAGGTGGAAAATTTTAATTTAAAATTAATCACACAGACGTGATGAGAAAGTTGGTTTTTGGGGGTAAAATTTTCAAATGTTTACAAAGTTTTCATTTAGAATATCATCATGAAACTGATCACAATGAAATAAATTGAATTAACATATATTTACTGTAACTAATTTTAATTTTAATCTAATTTAAAATATAATCGAACATTATAAATAATTTAAATGAAATGGCAGTTTTAAATAAAAATTCAGTATTTTTCACTATTCATAAAAAAACATCTTTACATAAAATTATTAAAAATTCACCCTAATATAATTTTGATATGATGATTTAAAAAATGAAATTTATTTTTCCAATTTATTTTTGATATTTTAAAAAACTTAATTTAAAGAATAACCCATAGATGTGAAAAATACACAGGTTTTGAAAAAGTTTATATTTTCAATAACAATATGATTTCATATTAATTATTTTTATAATAATAATCTTTATATGAATATCAATTAATATTTATAGATATATAATCTATAAATTTTATTTAAATATTTCCTCATTAGGGGTTATTTAAATTAATTAAAATGGAGAATCATTTTGTACTTTAAAACTTTTTCAAAACCATTTTTTAACCCAAAAAAAACTTATAGTAAAATAAAACATAATTTGATATTTAAATTACTTAATTTATTGAAAATAATTGATTTTTTTTTCAGAAAACTGTATTTCTCGTTATTCATTAATACATTTTATTTTCTGAAAAATACTAAAATTTCATCCAAGGTAAGTTTTTATGTTCTGATTTTAAAATCAAGTTAATTTTATGAAATACATTTTCTCAAATTTCAAAAAATTAATTATAATGTTTTTCATGGAAAAGAAATAAAATTCATTTTCTAAGAAAACATATTTTTTAGAATAAAATCACTTTACTAAAAAGTTATTAACTAATTACTAAAAAATTTCAACAATTTACATAGATTAAGACATATATATATATATTTCATAAATTAGACAATACTTTTCATACCAACCAATTTAATGGATATTTTATAATGGTTATATATATCATGGGTCATCTATGCATGGTGTTTCCTTTTGAATAAGATATCAAAACATAAAAATTCGTAGGGTTGAGAATACTAGAAGCTATCAAAGTGATTAAATTTATTTTTAAATAATTATATGATAAAGTCACTGGGAGTTACAATATTATCTACATTTAGTGTTGTGTGTTGTTTATTCTATCATTTTTTTCTAACATATTGTGGTGTTACATCCTCCCCCTTTTATAAATTCCTTCCTCACAATTTTAACATTATCTCATTAATAAAAGGATGGAAATTTTAAAATTAGTTCGTTTTAAACCCGCCTATTAAAAAGGGTTAACAAAACATATTCTTGAAAAAAGTTAAAGGGAAGTAGGAGGGTCATTTGGAATAACACATAAAAGGTTTCTAAATTAGAGAATATATGAAGAAAGTGAATATTTGGACACAGAATAAATGAGTAAATAATTTTTTGGAGTGATTATGGTCATTGATCACAAAAAAGTGAATGATCAATGTAATGTTAAGGGCCTCAAAACCATAAAATTTTAATCATTTAAAAGTCCATATTCTTCATCAGATATGAATGTAATAGGATAATTTTTTTATTTCCATATAATTTTCCTAAAGTTGAGGAATTTTTCCATTATATATTCTAATAAAATAGTGAAATATACTTACTTTACAATTATAATTTCGTCCATTAACTACATTCCACCATAATCTCTTATTTTTCACAAAATGATGTGTATTCAAGATGAATTTTTCATACATAAAGCACTAAAAATAAACTTTTAATTGATCATATAACCATAAAAGGAAGGTAAATATATTCCACCAGTCTTTTGACATATAACCAAAACCAAAATATTTAAAACATGGTAAGATAATTCCCAAAATGTGTAAACCTTCATATTATGAAAGAATACATTAATCTTCAAAATTGAATAGTAATACGCAAAGTTCATATGAAATAATTCCTAAAAAACCTCAATATTAAATAGTTTCTTAACCTCAAATTTTATCTCTTACATTTCATATTTCAACCCCAAAATGTGTAGATCTTTTCTTACATAAAATTAATCACTTAGTCACCAAGTCACTTTTCAATATCGCGATTTTCTATATGATAAAACATGTGTTCCTTAATTAACTCAATATCCAGGATCATATAAACTATCAATATTATCAATACATTAAATATCATTTATGAAAAATGTAAATTCATACTAAATTTTTTAAAAAATATTTACATATAATTAAACCTAATAAAACATCTCTTAATGTGTCATTAATCACTTTTATATTTTGTCACTTGAACCCTCAAAAGTTTTGTATAAAACATTGAACTTATGATCATTCAAAATATTATAGATCAATGATTGTATCCAAGAATCTTAATACATCCTCACATTATGACATTATAATTTAACAAATTATCTAAAACTTTCCTTTAATAAGAAATATAACACCCGTATAACCCACACTCTTGTATTCGATGCTGAAATCATAAACTTTACATTTTTCAACTTTGATAGTGATAAATGTGACCAAATATTTTTCCATAAAAAACATACAACATAAAAAGGGAAAACTGGATCACTTATATTCTCAAGGGCCTTTAAGTTTTATAGTTAGGAAAAAAATATTATATAAACAATACCCATGAATTCAAGAGAGTATATTTCCCACTATACCTAACTTTTCATATTCCATATTAAGTCATCGACATCATCCATATGAAACCCTTCTATACAAAATTAATTCAATATCATAATTAATGAAGTGCGGAAAAGGAACCATAAGAAGGGTGAGATGAAATTCTCAATAAGGGTAAACATAATCATTAAACATAGATTATCATAATTGAGTATAAGAAGAGAAAAGAGTATGATGAAATAATCAAAGTGCGTGAGGAAATCACAAAAGAAAACATACACATCAATAACTGAATCATTAATATTGAAACATGGAATATGACTTTGAAAATGGAAAGAGTCACAAGAATCAATAATCATGATCCATTTGATATCAATATTAAAAAAGTGAAAAATTATAAACTCATGGAAAGAATCGAGAAAACGTGTTGGTATCTTCTAACATCATATTAATAGAACCCTTATTGATCCCTTATAAATGTAATAACCATATTTTCTATTTAAAGAATATTTATCGAGATAATATAATCATTACCCAATTCATTAGAGGACTATCTAGGTGCACCAATCATTAAATCTATACTGGACTCACCCGACACTATCTGGGAAGACCCATAAAATAATCTATCAGGGGCTCACCTAGAACTATCTTGGAACACCCATCATGTATAATTTTCAAGAACTATAACATAAATAAATTACATAGATCATTCATCATAAAAGTCATAAAAACAATCATTATTCCTTTTATAACTTGATTAACCCATGTAAATGAAATTATTTTAATATAAATCTATTTGAAAAATGATTAATCGATGGAAAATAAAGAGGTTCCATAAAAATCTATTTGAAATATGGTCAATCCTTGGAAGCGAAATTGGTTTTATAACATTATCTTTGAATCATGGTTAAAATTTTTAAGGGAAAGGGTTTTTATAAAAATATCTTTGAAATAGGATTAATTGGTGGGAAAAAATGGGTTCCAAAAAATCTATTTGAAATAATATTTATCCAGACATAGAAAGAATATTGATTGTATCATTAAAAAATATCATCATTAGAGCATAAGCAACAACAAGTATTGTTGACTTTGATGAATTGAGATACCATTTTAATGTCATTAAATACATTTGGAGGAAAACAATTTTTTTAAACAACCTTTTAAAAACAAAATATTCACAAAATATTATGAAAAATATTTTATTTGAAAAAAACCCTTGAAATATATTATTTAATATTTTAAAAAAATTAAAACATTTTTTGAGGAAAATATCCTTTTCATTTTTAGAAAAACATTTTAAAATTTTTTAAAAAATTTTATTTGAAAATAATCTTGAAAACATATATTGTAAGATTCAAAGAAAATAATGGTCATGCACTACTAGAAAAATAACTTATAGCCACGGATCTACAGCCATGGTTTAAATGATCCGTGGCTATAAGGTGAAATATGGCTACAGGTTGTAAGGTGGGTGTGGAAATAGGTCGTGAAATTTTTTATCTCCATCGCGACTTTCCTCTCCCACCCACAAACCCTTCTCCCTCCCTCGGAGATTACTCCACCACCATTCCCCCTCCCTTTACATTCCTCCTACCCTCATCCCCATCCTCCCCCTTCGGCTCTGACGTAGTCAGCACACCTCCCTGCCGATGTGGCTTCGACACGGTTTTGATGCCTCCCTGCCGACGCGGCTCCGACGCCCACCTCCCTGTGGACATGACCTCCCCACCTTCCTACCGACGCGCCTCCAATGCCCCCTGCCTCACTACTGCCCTCCTCTTCTGATGAAGCTCGCCACTGCTCACTACTGCTATGACTCGGACACACCAGCTTTGGTCGTCCTCCTCTAATGCAGCTAACCCACCACCATGAGATCGTCCTCCTCCGTTGTGGCCACCCCACCTCCCTGATTTCTTACCCAAACCCTGCCTTACCATCGAGATCAACTTCTTCATGTGATTTCTCACTAACCTGGAAACTAGGTAAATCCTCCCTTTAGTGATTTTTTAGGAAAAAATCCTACCTCATACCCTCTATTTAATTGCATCTGCATAACAAGCTAGGGTTCCCATCACAGTTTGTTTTTACAATATTATAGTTAACAAAGTGGTTATTTTTTATTTGTTCCCCTAATATACCACTAAAAATGAATTATATTTATGAATTTATCTTTCTCCAATCCCATATCCCATATAAACTGATTTTTATTTTGTTAGAATATGTGTTTAGTTGGACATTCAACAATATTTCTTCCATGAACATTCAATTTTATGATTTTCTCCCTACAATAATTACTTATTTGGATCCTACTTAATTGTTGTTGCACAATATTAATGGAATACTTGGAATATTTTCTTAGACGTTGAGGTTGAAATTATTCCCATGGGTTAGCATTATTACCCTGGTGCTACTTTCTATCCCTAGGTGATCGAGAACACACTTTGAGCTATGTAGCGAGATGACTTAAGTGACATGGAAGATTGACTAGGGTTTTTTTTTACAAAATATTATGTGAGCCCATCTAGTTATTAGGGATAGTGTGGTAGTTTGTATTAAGAATGTCAGGACTCTAGTAATTTTTAGGAGGAGTTTCTGGACAAATTTTATTTTTTCCAGGCCTTGAGTTACTAGGGTGGTTGGGATTTTGTGTTGTTTCCTATTATAATGAGTTTTTTTTGGAAATTTGAGATTCTTTATTTCTATTATTTTTTTGGGATGATTCCCTGGAATATTTTTATTAGAATCCATTTAAAATAAATTATGCATTTATTGGATTATTTTGTTTTATATATTTTGATCATGCCTTATGCAAGGAACTTTAAGAACCAGTGGGAGGAAGCTATAGAGAACACTCCACCAACCGATCCTCCTATAGACCCATATCTCATAAAATTAGGGATCAGAACAATTTATTCTCTTAAGAAAAGTTTTGAATCAGGGAAATTCTAATTGATAGATTTTTCCCAGGAGTTCACAAAGAGAAATTTGCATGTGTTTAAGGGTGATTCAGGGCATCAATAATCAGAAGAATGGATGGAAAATATTGAACATAACTTCTAATTTATCAAGACCCCTATGATGTCAATGGTGTGATTTGAAACTTATATATTACAAGGTATGAGGAGAAGATAGTGGGCCTTGGTAGTGATGGATAAACTTCATGAATATCTTACTTGAATTGGGTTAAAAAAATGTTTGAACAGAAATTTTACCTGGAGATATTAAGAGTGGAGAACGCCAAAGAGATTATGATTTTGGAGAAGGGTGACTGATCCATCCTGAAGTAGCCGAATCAATTTACAAAACTAGTACATCTTTAACGCAAGATCCTTTCAAATTAATATCTGAAAGAAAATCGTTTTAAAATTGGTTTGATGTTAGGAATATGGTCCAAGATTATTCTATTGTCTTTTCCCACCATGATGAAGTGGAAAAAAGGTGGTTATTGACATGGTAGATATTGTAGGGCTGATCATTTTGAGACATTATCTAACTATTATGGTGGTAATTTAGAGTTCCTCTTTATGTAAAAATAGGAAGTGAAAGTAATTGAATCAAGACAGTAGTGGGAGTGTATAATTCCCTGCAAACCTTATTCCAGTAGCTTCCTCAAGTAAAAATGAAGCCGCGTGTTATCAGCGTGGGAAGGCCATACATACCAAACAATATTTATAAGAAACTATGAAGACCATCAACCAGTGTATATTGTTGGTACATCTTCAGTGGTATTTCACGTACTTTCCTTAGGGTAGTAAAGTAGGGTCCACTAATGCCAAGGGTTACCTTGTACAGTCAAATACATCAAAGGGAGCATGATCTTATTCTTAAGTGAAAGGGAATATCATTTTTTGAAAAAATCATAGAGTGGGCCTGAGTCTAGGAACTTGTATGTGGGAAAGAATAATCTATATGAGTTAGATGTGGGGCCATCAAATTTCAGAGGGATGAAGTTTATTGTTTTATATATATCTTTAGATTTATTATACATATGTGTATCCAATTAATTTATCTCATCTAAGTTTATTGATGCCTTCAGACTATGATCTATGTTGATTCCTTATGTGATGGACCTCTATACTTCATTGGGAAAGAGGATAGAGAAACTTTTTAAGTTCTAACTGTTCTATGTGATCATTATTGATTCTAAAGTCAATTAGGATTTATTGGTTTTGGATTTAGAAATATTTGAACCCCCCTGATGTTCACCAAAACTGGGATTGCTGTGGAATCTTCATCTTATCTATATCTTTTACAAGTCAAAGAACCTACGGTAATCTTTGTACACCTCCCTTTTTTGTGCACCACATAAGGTAAGGGGTGAAATTATCCAAGTGGTAGGGAAGGAGGGATTTGGTTTAGGTCTAATATCATGTCAACAAAGAAAAAAAGAAACACATGATGATGACAACTGCCTTAATCTATCCTTTCTATGAACATACATATGACCCATAAAAACTTTCACAAATATTAAAGTTTTCTTGTAGAACACACATGAGTATTACCTGGAGGCCATGAAACATGATTGGATACCTTTTTATGTTTCCCTTAGCCATGTCCATGTTGTTGGTGCTCAATATACATTGTCTTCATCTAGCCAAGTGACAAAGTTTCCATTATCAAAACATCACACTAATTATGTATCATAAGTGTTAATTTTTAATCCTTTATTTTCACTTTTATTAAAAGTTAGTTTACAGGCCTACTAGTGTTATTTGAACTCACAATTATCATTCCTGGTGATTTACAATCACCCTCCTACTCATTTCCTTCAAAAGAACAAGGAAAAATGAATATTTTGATAGCTGCTATTTTTCATCAGACTTGTACATAGTACAAATCTATCTTTTTCTAGCCTTATCCACATGGACAGAGGGTAGTGTTTACTAGATTAACACATTTAATCATTAGGGAATTAAAAACTACTACATACTATATAGGAATAGTAATTCATCAGAAGAACTCATCAAATCCACCCTCTGCGATACTTGCACAGTTTTCATAACCTGAAATTTTAGTCACTGACATTTCCTGAACTATAATCTATAGAGAATTAGGATTGAAGGGAGATCCATTCCCAGCTGCTAAAGATAAGGTTGGAAAAGTGAACTCAGAGTTGGTTGATGAGTTGTTAGAGTAAGCATAACTAACATCAACTTCATGGTCATCAGGAATAGATGTAGAAGTGGAGGATGAGGCACATAAAATCATTTTTAACTCTTGAAATTGCCCAAACATGGAGTTTATCATCCTAAAGCATGTTGTTGAGAGAATCCTAGAGTCGATGGACTCTCCTTTCAGCTTCTTCTAATTTATTTTTTCTAGCTTCACTTGATTTCAAGGATTCTTTGTATTTCCTTTCAAAATCATCAGTTCTCTATTTCTCTGAGAGTGAAAATTCTTGAATTAACCTCAGCTTATCAAATTTTGTTGCAAGTGTTTCCATTAGGATGGTGTTGTATGCAATCTAATCATCTGTAAAAACATGGATTGGTTTTACAACTGAAGTTTGTGTTTCTTCCTGTTTGATGATAAATATTTCATATGTTTCATATAATTTTTTCAACATAATTTTCTAGGCATGCTGAAGGTTTGTAATCTACTCATCTTGTGCTTCTTCCAAATCACTCTTCAGCCATTTCTTTAATTCCAATTTCCAGGAAAGCTCCTCCACATTTATTTATGTACATTATTTCTACTCTGTCTCTATATATATTTATTTTATGTCTGTTTTCTCTTTATCTTAACATGTTTTGTATACTTACATGTTCTGCTGTATATAATAGATTACTCAAATATGGGCTAGAAAATTAAATCATTATTTAGAAGAAAAATAATTATAAGACATTATATTATTAACTTTGGACTGGAATCTTGTGATTGTGTGAATTCACTAATTTTATAGCAGCCAAAAACTTAGCGTCAATGTCTTAAATTCTAAATAAGTAAGTATAAGAACCACTAAAATCCACAAAATCCTTTTCCATTTACCATTTTCTGAAAATAAACCCCCATATTGGTTTAAAATAACCAATTTCTTCAGTAGAAAGATGATTAAAACCGCAAATTTCAAATGATCAGTGAAAAAGAAAATGCAACTATTTCTTCAATAACTATTCCAAATCAAGTTCGCATCTTTACAACTTCCAGTTTCTACTCTCTCAAAATGAATACAGGGTTTCCATTAGAGATCCTGAAGAAAATTTCACTTTCATGATGCTTTTCAGCCCTTAAAAATCACCCACATTTGTCTATAGAAAATTACAGTCCCAACCGAGCTTAACCATAGTTCATGGCCTTGGAAAACCTCAGAAGCAGTGGATCCTCCAGCAAAATTAACCATAAAATTTAATCAATTTCAATTATTCAGTGCCAGGAAAATCCAAAAAAATGTTCTCAATATTAATAGTTGTACACTTTTGATATTCTTATACATATGTTTTTTAGATATTTATTATATATTTAAATTTTGAATACACATGGGTTCTCAAAATTAAGAGCTTTACACTTTTCATATTCTGTATTAATTTCCTGTATGCATATTCTCTATGAACTTTCATTTTCTATACATGTATAATGCACTTTCAGTTTATGAAAAATGCAATGTCTTCTTAAAATTTTTAATCTAAATGATAAAATTGTATAACCTTTATTCATCAATATACTATGTTTCTGCTCACTTTTAATCTGTAATGTCAATGACATGAAATATTTGTTATTAACAGTATTTATAATACTTGCATTCATAGCATCAGTCATATAATTTTGGGAAAATGAAACAAATTATATTGTACCTTCTTTTACTGTTGTTCACATTTATTATATGACTGTTGTACTGATCATTAATGGTGAATATCCATGATGGATTTTTTTGAGGTGTTTTCCTATAGTTTATGATTTCTAAGAAGGCTTTCATAAGTTCCCCAGTGCAATGTTTTTTTGGGTGTTAATTTATATGGACTGAGAATTTTTAAAACATGTGTTTTTTTCTTGTAGGATGTGAGAAAATATGGCACAATGAATAACATGTGATCATCAAATCACAGATATTTAATTTTTTTATTATTTTTTGTCTTTCCATTCATTGTATTCATTTTTTAGAGATATTAATTTTTGTGGAACTTCCCATTCCTAACCAAATAAGGTAAGCATTACTCACCCATTGTGATACTCAGAAATCGAGATACATAGGTGAGTTTACAATATTGATGTTCCAGATTTGTGCATACATTTTCATACATTCTATTGAGTATCAAAACATGTTTTCGCATGCATTGGGACTACTATGTTTTTTCCCAACCTCATCTCTAGAATCTCTTCCATGATAAGGTCACCCAACCACTCCCGTATGTGTGCATCCCAAATCGATATCATCCACTTACAAATCATAATAGTAATACATACATCTAACCTAACTATGGGATCCTTGAGATTCATGTTTTCTCCCCACAGTTACCATCCGTTCTCCTTTAGTATTTTATAAAATGAGTTCTTGTCGTATTAAATATCTTTTATATAATGACACAACTTCCCTATATGTATTTCCATTGATTCATTCTGAAAATACCCAAAAAATTGCGTGAAATGGATTTGTATCATCCGTATTTTTTGGTCGCTCTCCCCTAGGACAAGCGTTGTGATTCCCATGTGATAATTAGCTTCTCCTCCTTGTCATCGAAGACGTCCTTATCTAGTTGGATCTCATAATACATCTCTCCCTAGATATAGATTATCATGAAGTGGTAGAGGTCCCATATACCATTTTTGACCTCCCAATGATGTAGGAGAAATTTTTTGGTCCCCGGTGTCCAATTTCTCTGCAGCTCTAGAATGATGTCCTGATTATTGTAGATGTGTAATTTTGATCACTATGTTGTCTCATATATCCCAAAACACTATATATCCAACTAAAATTCATGATAGGACAAACATACCCAATATACCCTAGCCCCTCTCTTCAAGAAGTTTCTATAATGAAGCAGGTCCTAGTAATATATCAATAATCCTTGAATTTAAAAGTGGAAATAGTTTAGTTTAGAAATGAGGGGGGTGGTGTATAGTGGGGGTGTCTATCCAGGAAGGAGGGGAGGGGGTGTCAAGGGGTCTATCCGGGAAGGGAGGGGTGGGGGTGTCCAAGAGTGGGGAGTCCAAGGGGGTCTGATTATTTAAAGTTATCAAATGAGGAATAGAGTTATGGGAATCTAATGTTGATTTTGTTTCTTTTTAGGTAATTCAATGAGAACATCCAGGTTGAGTGAAAAATATAAGAGGATGGTTGGCCGATTAAAAAAAATTAAAACTACATCATATCATCACATGGGAGTACTTAATTTGGTTCTTACTTGTTTAGAAAAATTCATTCATACTGCCACTTATGGGAACTCTTGAATGTGTGTGAAGGTGCGTATACCCAGTGGGGGAGTAGTAACTTTTAGTTAGAAAGATCCAGGAGACAAAGTGGACAGTTTGGTTCCACCTTTAGGTAGGATCCCTCTTCTATCCTCTTTAATTCAAGAATGCTTTAAATTGAATTTAGATTCTTTCTTAATTCTGCTTAGTTATATTGAATTGCATATCTTGAATAAGTGCTCTTTAATATAATAGTTTTATTTGATAAATAAAGGAATTTTTTTATAATAAAACCCCTCCAACAGAGGTTCACTGTCTGCGAAAAGTCACATTGATAGTTATGTTGATCTAGTTGCTTAAATTATTGCATTTGATTTGTGCTGAATGAGTTTTAGAATAAATGTTAAATATAATTAAATGAATTGTGTGATAAATCAATGCCATGATTTTATAAAAAAATTCTTCCAATGGAGGTGCACTGTCTTCTAAACCAAAGAGTAGTGATAGTTATTTATATTATGTTTAGATTTTGTTTGAGTTTTTCATATGCCTCTTGTTGGTGTGTGTTTTGTGGCTAATTAGTTTTTGTTTTCTTTGAATAATATAAATTGGATTATCACACTCGTTTAACTCATATGACATTTCCCGAGTTGGCATATTCCTTGACCACGACACTTTCCTTTTCATTCTTTGAATATTATAAATAAAATTTCCATGTTTAGGCAAAGTGAATGAATTTGTAAATGGTTTGTGTAGGGTGTATGATTCTTTTCCATCGTTTTGTTTCCCTTTAGAAGTTGCATCAATGTTCCAGTCACTAAAATCTTCTCTGGAGATCCCATGTTATAGATTATTAAATTATTGATATGTTCTATCATATGTAGGTGGGTCGACGACCGGAATGTTGCCCTGCCTCCTCCCGTTCCCTTCGCTCTTGGCCAGAAGATGCTGCTCCGCGGATGTCGCTGGACTGGGCCAACACGCCGCAGTCATGCCGCCTTCAATCTGCGGTCACGCCGCGGTCACACCGCGGTCACACCATGGTAATGCTGTGATTTGGACCTACTCCAGGATGAGACCCCTCGGTGGTTCGCAGTGATAGTATTCCATGAGTCTTGTGATCAATGTTGCGACTGACTAATCACAATTTCTGCCGACGGGGTGACGATGAGAATGTTTCCTCGCCTCCTCCTACTCGCTTCACTCCGGTCTAGAAGATGCTGCCCTACAGATGTCGTTGGACTGGGCCAACACGCAGTGGTCACACATCGATCATGCCACAATCACGCTGCGGTCACGCCGTGGTAATGCCATGATTTGGCCCTGCTCTAGGATGACACCCTGTGGTGGTTCACAGTGATAGTACTCCAGAGTCTTGTGATCAATGTTGAGACTGACTAATTACAATTTCTGTCGGCGGGGCGATGGCCGGAATGTTGCCCTGCCTCCTCCAGCTCCCTTCACTCCTGGCCGGAAGATGCTACCCGACAGATGTCGGGAGACAGAGCCAACATGTCGCGGTCACGCCGTGGTCACGCTGCGGTCATGACGAGGTAACGATGTGGTAATGCCGTGATTTGGACCTGCTCCAAGACGACACCCCGTGGCAGTTCACAGTGATAGTATTCCATGAGTCTTGTGATCAATGTTGATACTGACTAATCACAATTTCTGTCGGCGGGTGATGACCAGAATGTTTCCCTGCCTCCTCTCGCTCCCTTCGCTCCTGGCTAGAAGATGTTTCCCCGTGGATGTCGCTGGATCGGGCCAACAAGCCGCGGTCACACCGCGGTCACGCCGCAGTCACACCGCGGTCACGCCGCGGTCACGCCGTGGTAATGTCGTGATTTGACCTTTCTCTAGGACGCCATCCCACAACAGTTTACAGTGATAGTATTCCATGAGTCTTATAATCAATGTTGATACTGACTAATCACAATTTCTTTCCGCGAGGCGATGACCGGAATGTTTCCCTGCCTCCTCCCGCTCCCTTCACTTGTGGCCATAAGATGTTGCCCCGTAGATGTCGCTGGACCGGGCCAATATGCCGTCATCATGCTGCGGTCATGCCGCGGTTAAGCCGCGGTCACGCCATTGTAACGATGAGGTAATGCCTTTATTTTTCCCTGCT
This sequence comes from Viscum album, assembly GCA_963277665.1. NCBI lineage: Eukaryota > Viridiplantae > Streptophyta > Magnoliopsida > Santalales > Viscaceae > Viscum > Viscum album. The sequence continues at coordinate 30,095,629 of OY728142.1, read as the reverse complement.
CCAGGACAACACCCCATGGCGGTTCGCAGTGATAGTATTCCATGAGTCTTGTGATAAATGTTGATACTGACTAATAAAAATTTCTACCGGCGGGGCGACAACCAGAATGTTTCCCCAACTTCTCTCACTCCCTTCACTCCTGGCCGGAAGATGCTGCCCCGCGGATATCGCTGGACTAAGCCAACACGCCACGGTCACACCGCGGTCAGGCCGCGGTCACACCACGGTCACGCCGCAGTCACGCCGCGGTCACGCCGTGGTCACGCTGCGGTCACGCCGAGGTCACGCTGCTGTCACCCCGCGGTCATGCCACGGTCACACCGCAGAAATGCCTTGATTTGGACCTGCTCTAGGATGATACTCCACAACGGTTCACAATTATATTTTTCCATGAGTCTTGTGATCAATGTTGAGACTAACTAATCACAATTTCTGTCAGCAGGGTGATGGCCAGAATGTTTCCCTACCTCCTCCCTCTCCCATCTCTCCTGGACGGAAGATGCTGCCCCACAGATGTCATTGGAACGGGCCAATGCTGAAGTCACACTGCAGTCACACCGTGGTCACACCGTGATTTGGCTTACTCCTGCCACATCTAGACCACACTAGCCCCCTTCCACCTTTATTTCAGCCCGTTTCCACCAGCATTCCGGACCACAACATCCCCCCTACCACCTTCGAATCAGGCCACACCATCCCCCCATCACCCGCAACCAGCCCCATTCCGCCAGCATTCCAGCCCCCTTCTACCTGCATTCGAGCCCGCACCAGCCCCCTGCCACCTGCAATCTAGCCCGCACCATCCACCACCCCCAGCCTCCTGCAAAACACTCATGACATCCCTCTACCACCTGAAAAACAGCCCCATCCCTCACCAGCCCTCGACCTCCTACATCCCAGGGGAGATAGGTCTGGTGTCCAGGGGGGCTGGTGTTGCTGTCCAGGGGGGTCCAGCAGGGGGCAGGGAGGGGGGGGGGAAATCTAGCTGGAAACAGAACAACTTATCTACGAGACATCAATACTCATGGGTAAAAAGATGATATTACCTACCTTAGGTTCGTTGATGGATCCTCATCTCATCGTTCCCTCATATTTGAAGTAGGTTGGAAGATATCGATAAAACTACGCAAATCCATGAATATAGGGAAATGTGTTGGCACCTAAAGGAATTTATATTAAAAAAAACAAGCTGATCCTTTGTGAAAAGGTTGGTAATTACAACCTCCCTTCTATGAATCTCATCCTCGAGTTGAACTTATGAAGGTCAAAAGGCATTGTTAATGAATATTTCTAGCTTCTAAACTCATATATCATCTTCCCTTTCCTAGGTATCTTCCTATACTCGACTATGCTATTATAGCACCTGTACTAGGGGAACTGATTTAACTTGGGAGTGTCTTGACTCTCTAATCAACAATATGAATGAGATACTCCTCTAAAGAATAATCTATATCCTACTAATCCTCATCATGATAAAATACATGTGTTGTGTCTGGAGAGTATTAGTGCATCCAAGACACTTGAAGTACATCATGATCATCTACTAATTAGTTCTCTTGTATTGGTAATAAGTTTGTGAACTTCATCAAATGATCAATGAAAACCCATGCCGCATCATTTCCATGAGTTGAGCTGGAAAACCAGTCATGAAATACATCGAAACATCATCCCATTTCTAGTCAAGAATGGGAAATAGCTCCAAAAGACTTACTAAGAACGGATTCTCCAACTTCTCCAGCTGAATGGTGTAACATTGAGTGATGAAACAATTAATATTTCATTTCATACCAATTCTCTAATGATTTCATCATTGATCTCAATACATTATGGTGACACTTGGGTGGACTTCCCATTCATAAGCATGGAATTCCTACATCATCTCCTACCTAATGTCATTTCATACACAATAATTCCCATGGAATACTAAAGTATCAAACATATATGTGGTCCAACATAATGATGTATCGTCATTGGAGAAACTTACCATTAGGAAAATCCCCTCATGATCAGATAGTTGCCTCATTCTTACCGATTCCAAAGGAGTAGAGGTCACTGCTACGGTTGAGAGGATAGTCTTACAATGTTCCTCATAAACCACAACAAGAATATCTGAGAATAACCCATGATTTTTCATTCACTAGTATCCTCATTGACAACATCATTCTATGTCTTTCTTCATATAAAATCAGTCATAGCATTTCCTTTAACTAGCGTCAATGCAAGCTCAAAATCAAATGACTGTTGGTATTCCACCCACGTGAACTTCCTGAGATTCTTATCACACTATGTAAAGATATACATGAGGGTTTTTGGTCAATATATAAAACAAAACTACCTCCAAGTAGATAGTGTCTCCAACAACGTAGATAATGAACCACAATACATAGCATGAGATCATGTGTTCGAAAATTATGCTCATGTGGCCTCAATTTCCAAAACTCGTAAGTAACAACTCAATCATCCTACATTAGAAAAATTCCAAGCCCAATACATGATGTGTCATAGTATGAAGTATAACTCCTACCTAGCTATTAAAGAATCAGTATCAGTGCGGAATTGAATTGACGCATCAACTCTGGATATGCTAAATCACAAGATTATAACCATATGAATTTCAAAACTTTCTTTTTTAAGCTAGTATGTGGAGCTGTAAGACGTGAGAAATACGAGATGAGGCATCGTTAATAACTGAATTTCCCAAAGAAACACATGATTTCAAATACATTGTTGTAATATTCCCATGAAACTACAACCATTAATTTCCCTTGGACTACTAATACTCCTAACATAGAGATGATATTACCCAGGATGTGTACTTTATTGATCCAAAAGTGTCATTATATGATCTTAGCATAGAGATGATGCTCTCTAGGTGTATTCATCATGATATCAAGATGGATTTCATGGTCATGTCTCATGTCTGAATACAATAAGATTTCATCAATAAATACTACCATGAATGAATCTATATATGGGAGTAAAAATCAGTTCAAAAGATCTATAAAGACTGTAGGTGCATTTTTCAGTCCAAACGGCAAGAAAATGCACTTGTGCAGACCAAAAACGATCTTGAAAACAGTGTGAGGTATCTATGAAGTCCTGAAACAAACCTGATGATATCTTGTCCATAAATATATCTTCGAAAACACTCTAGATCTTCATAGATGATCAAATATGTTGTCCATTATATGTAGTGAAAACCAATTATTTAATGTGAGATGGTTCAATTGGTAGTAATCCATGAAAAGTCTGAGGGTGCCATTTGTATTCTTGTAAAAAAAGAACTAGTGCAACCCCATGGTATATACTGGGGCATATGAAGCCTTTAGCCTCTAGGTCCTCGAATATCTTCTTGAGATCCAGAATCTCCATAGGTGCCATCTTATAAGGAGTAATGGTTATTGGTATTGCTCCTGGAACAACTTCGATATTTTATTCTACCTCCCATACTAGTGGTAGACCATAGATGTTGTTAGGATAGTCTTCACTGAATTTTCCAACTACCAGTGGAAAACAATGGTTTTTAACCCATAGTACTCAAGGAAAATGCTAGTGATCTGATCTATCACACTACCCATCCTTTACATCTCATACCTATCTTGAGTCACACAGACAACCCATTATAACTTATTCACATACCTACTTCCCTATGGGGATTTAATCATCCCCCTCTAATAAAAGCAGTTAATATGGGATCAATAGGGAACTAGTCAATAAATCCTGTTGATTACATCAAAACCCATAATGTAGAGGATTAAATGATTCCAAATAGAATGGTATCCACCTATCATGAGAGAAAAATCCTTAAAATAGAAAACACCCTCTAAGATAGGTATGAGTTGTCCAGGGTCTTGGGGGGTAGGACTGGCAGGGGAGGGGAATCTATCCAGGGGGATCTGTCCAGGGTCTGGTGTTGGGGTGTCCATGTTATGGGGGGGAATCTGTCCAGGGTCTAAGGGGTAGGACTGGAAGGGGGAGGTGAATCTATCTAGGGTATTGGGGGGGGGGGGTGGTAGGACTGGAAGGGGGAGGGGAATCTGTCTCGGGAGATCTTTCCAGGGTATGGTGGGTGTCCATGTTCTGGGGGGGATCTGTCCAGGGTATGGGTGGGGGGGCAGGACTAGTAGGGGAGGGGAATCTATCCAAGGGGGATCTGTCCAGGGTATGGGGATGGGGTGTCCAGGTTCTGGGGGGGACTTTTCTAGGGTCTGGGGGGCAGGACTGGCAGGGGGAGGGGAATCTGTCCAGGGTCTGGGGGTGAAGGACTGGCAGGGGGAGGGGAATCTGTCCAGGGGGATCTGTCCAAGGTCTAGGAGGGGGGGTGTCCAGGTTCTGGGGGGGATCTGTCTAGGTTCAGGGGACAAGACTGGCAGGGGGAGGGGAATCTATCCATGGGGATCTGTCCAGGGTATGGGGCTGGGGTGTCCAGGTTCTGGGGGGGAAGGACTGGCAGGGGGAGGAGAATCTGTCCAGGGGGATCTATCTATGGTCTGGGGGTGTCCAGGTTCCGGGGGGGATCTGTACAGGGTCTGGGGGGGAATACTGACAGGGGGAGGGGAATCTGTCTAGGGTCTGAGGGGAATCTGTCTAGGGGGAGGGGGATCTGTCAAGGTTCTAGGGGGGTGTACACGGTCTATGCAGGGGGGTGTCCTGGGTCTGGGGGGGGGGGGCTATCCTAGGGGATCTTTCTAGGGTCTATCTGGGGGGACTATCCAGGGCGTCTGGGGGCGGGTGTCCAGGTTTGGGGGGGGGGGCAGGACTGGCAGGGGGAGTGGGGAACTGGCAGGGGGAGGGGGGACACTAGTAGGGGGGAGGGAACTGGAGGGGGGGAGGGGGTAAATGGCAGGGGGTGCAAGGGTAGGGGTGTCCAGGTTCTGGGGGGTGTATAGGGGGGTCTGTCTAGGGTCTGTGGGTGTGTCCTGGTTCTGGGGGGTCCAGGGTCTGTCCAGGAGGGTGGGTTTGTCCAGGGGAGTGGGGGGTTCTGGGGGGGGGGGGGGTCCAGGTTCTATCAAGGAGGGTGGGGGTGGATGTCCAGGAGAGTGGAGGTCTGGGCTGTCCAGGGGGATCTCTCCAGGGTCTCGGGGGTGTCCAGGGTCTGGGCGTGGGTGTCCAGGGTCTGTCTAGGGGGGGTATCCTGGGTCTGGGGAGGGGGGGGGGGGGTTCTATCCTGGGTCTATATGAGGGTGTCTAGGGTATTGGGGGGGGGGGGGTGTCGATGGTCTGTCCGAGTGGTGTCCAGGGTATGTATCGGGGGTGTACAGGGTCTGGGGGGAGGTGTCTAGGGTCTATCTAGGGGGGGGGATGTCTAGGGTCTATCCAGGAGGGGGTCTTTGAAGGGGGATGTTCAGAGGGCTATCCTGGGAGGGGGGTTTATGTTCAGAAGAGAGGGGGTTGCAGGGGGGGTCGGCTACTGTAGGGGGGGGGGGTGTGTAGGGGGTGGGGGATATTTTTTTATGGTTTTTCAAACCCTATAGCCACGGTTTTTAACCATATATATAGGTATATTTCCACGGTTTTATATTGTGGCAATATGTCTAATGCCACAGTTTCTAACCGTGGAAATAAATTGTGTCCCTCCTCTAGTATATCCACGGTTCTAATCTGTGGCTATAGTGATATTACCATAGTTTGAACCATGGATGTATAACTATAGCCATGGTTTGAACTGTGTCTCTAGACCTATAGCCACTGTTCCAAACCGTGGCTATAAGTCTAGGACTATAGCCACCCCAAACATTTCCATGGTTTCTCAAACAGTAGCTATTACCTATAGCAACGGTTTGAGGACCTATAGCCATGGTTTTAAACCCTGGCTATAACCATAATTTCCAGTAGTGATGAAGGTGGAAAAATCTATTCATGTTGTACATGTTAATACAAATATGCCTTTCACATTTTTAGTAAAATCCAAAAGGGTGTTGTTTTCTAAATTCCAAAAATATTTCTTTAATAAAATTCATAAAAAAAAATATTACGTGGGTAAAAATTCATTTATTAAATAATTTGAATAAATATAAAAACATTTTTTAAAATAGTTTTAGAAAAAATGGTTTTGGAAGAAAAAGGGTTTTCAATTGAAGAGGGAAATAAAGACAATTTTTCATAAAAATATTTTCTCAATTATGTAAACTAAAAAATAGTCGAAAATAGTTCTATTAAATTAAAATATCATGAATAAAAACATATTAATAAAAATCATGAAAAATATTGAGAGGTAGATCATAATATTTATACATTAGAGACTTAGTCACAAGGAATACTGATAATCTTTGAGACTGTGTCATAAAGTCTTACCATTTTGGTAACATTGAATCGTAATCCCCATGAAATGATTAAATTATATTAAAATAAAAATATCATCAGAATAAATAAATTAGTTATATTACTTTTGAAAGGGTTTTTATATACACCTCATAAATGAAGATAGGTTCATAATATGACATAAGTCTCAAACAAGGAAAATTGAGACAAAAATATCTTACAAAGATCATATCATTGAAGTGGGGGTTAATCAATGAATTTATTTTGTTTATTAAATTTAAATACAAATATATAAATTGTAAATAAAATATAAAATAATTAAAGTTTAGTATACATGTAATTTTAGGGTGACATAATCATTAAAGTAAAAGTTTAAAACAATGAGTGAAAATTGAGTTAAGAAATACCTTACATCATACTTCTTTTCGGTTGAACATGATTTAACCTCCTTTATGGAGGTTTTAAACATGTTATTAACTTATTATATTACCATATTAATATTTATAATATCATATATGATCTTTTTATAACATATTATCACCCATTTGTTAATATTATTTTATAATTTTCATTCTTTCATGTGTTAATTTCCTTATTTTCTCATTTATTATTAGTTATGAAAGTTCTGATTATTTTGAATATAATATAGTCTATCATCTCCAGAATGATTATAATAAATAATAATAATAATATTTATATATAAATTATACCTTTTAAGACAAATTATAATTTAGGGTTTTGTAAAATTAAATACATTACGATAATGGAGACAAAAGGTCATACGTACAGATGAGTAACGTTTTGATTTATCAATTATCATTTTGGATATGAGATAAGTAATATTTTATCTTTATATAATGATAAGAATATCATAAATAAAATATTATTTCATTAAATATACTTATACAGTCTTATAGAGATTTACTTCTTAATTAACCAAGACACTAGGGTTTTACAAAGAAAATGACAGGTTATTGAGGTTCTTTTCCTATATAATCTACATCAATAAAAATAAAAATTAGAGTATGAATATAAATTAAAATAGACGGTTTTTGGAAATATAATATAGAGAGACACATTTCCTTTTAGATATCTTAAAATTCTGTTCGCAGTATTCAAATTTTATTTATTTGGATTACATTGAAATCTTGCACAAAGTCATACCAAAAACATAATGTATGGTCTACCTGTAGTAAGGTACAAAAAATATCCAATTATTACTCTATAAAAATATTTTTCAACATGTTTTCATTTTCAACTAAGTCATGTTTTTTATTTGAACTCATAGGAGTTGATCAAGTCTTACAATTTTGGAGTCCAAACTTCTTAAGTAAATAAAGTATGCATTTTCATTTATTTAAAATGTTTCCAAAAGATTTTTTATAAGCTTGAAATCGCAAAAAATAGTTTAGTTCACCAATCATACTCATTTAAAATAATGTTTTCACAAGTATTGAAATTTTATTGGAAAATGTTGGACTTGTTGATTTGAAAATACCATTATCTATATATATTTGTACTAACAAAATATCAGAGAAAAAAGATTTCTTAAATAATTTTGGATCTACTATTCCTACAAGAAAACCATTTGATATAAGAGAAGAAATTAATCTGTCATACCATTCCCCTGGAGTTTTTTATGTCCATATAGAGATTTTTAATGTTTAAACATAGAGTTTTGGAAATGAGTATCTTAAAAACTAGGAGGTTGTTCTATATAAACTTCCTCCAGTTAATAATCATTAAAAAAGAATATTTAAGTCCATCTGATATAATTTAAAATTCATATAAAATTCATATGGTAGAAGGATTTAAATAGCTTCTAATATAGATATAAGAGAAAAGTTTTCTACACAATATATTTCTTCTTCTTGATTATATCCATTTGAATCTTATCTATCCTTATTTCAAGTTATTACACTGTGATCATCTTTTTGTTTCTAAAAACCTATTTAGTTCTAATTATATGAAAGCTTAAGGATTATTCAACTAATTTCCATACCTTTTTTTATTTTAAATTTATTTATCTATACTTTCATTTCCAGGTACCAACTTTCATCATATAAGGCATCTCATACATATTTAGGTTCTAACTGGGATAGAAAGGAAGAGAATTATATTGTATTCATTAAGATTCTTCTAGTTTTTACTCCTTCAACAAGTTTTCCTAAAACTATTTCCAAAGGATTGAATTTAATGTTTCTAGGTATTCTAGGAAACACTTTTTTATTCACTACTCTTTTCCCTTATTAGATTTGGTTTAAAGTAATCACATTCCAAAATCATCATCCTTTTTGTCATTAAAGAAATGTTCCATCCTTAGATTTTTTGACAGAATCATTTTGATCATTAATTTTAATTATTTTCTCATCGAAAGGATCACTTTCATCAAATTTCACATTATATGATTCTTCATAAATCATTGACCTTTTATTTAAAATTCTATAGGATTTGTATGTAGTATATTAACATGGAAAGATAGCTTTAAAATCCTTTTGATAGAACTTTCCAAGATTGTCCACGGTGTTCATGATGTAAACTTTGCATCCAAATACTTTGAAGTATCCAAACATGGGTGTTATACTATTATATAACTTATAGGGTGTTTTCTTGAAAATATACCTTATTAGTTATTTTTTAATGATACAAAACAATGTATTAAGAACCTCGACCGAGAAATGAGTGGGTGAGTTATATTTACATAACATTTTCCTAACAATTTCTTACAATGTCATATTCCTTGTTTTGAAAACATCATTTTGTTGAGGTGTCCTGGGGGTATAGAATTTATTTTTAATTAATTTCTTAGATAAGTAATAATTAAATTCAAGATTCTCTAATTCACCTCTTGGATAACTTATTAAAGACATTATTTTGATATCATTTTCAATTGGAAAAAGTTTACAGAAATCGATAAAAACACCTCTTGGATAACTTCTTAAAGACATTATTTTGATATCATTTTCAATTGGAACAAGTTTTTAGAAATTGATAAAAACAGAACATGCTTCAATTTTGAGTCTTAAAAATTAAACCCATGGAAACCTGAAAAAATCATCATTTAACACATAATAAAATGTGTAACCAGAATGAATTGGGGTTACTGCTGGTCCAAACTTATCCATATGGATTATCTCAAGAGGAAAATAAGTCACAACTTCTTTAATTAGTTTGAAAGTTGACTTGTGTTGCTTACCCATTTGGCATGAATCAAAGAACATCTTTTTTCAAATTTGAGATTGGAAAAGTTAGAAATCAAATGTATTTATGAAATATTTCTCAATGAATTAAAATTTTAATGTAAAATACTTCTATGATAAATCCATGATTCACCAATTTCAACATTAAAACAGTTTACATTATGCCTACACAAACAATTAAGATCTAGTGTGTAACTATTGTCTATTCTAGGTGCTTTAAATTTGATACATTAATCTTTAAAAACACACTAGTAATTGTTAAGAAAAATCAATATAATATCCATCATCACAAAGTTGAGAGATATTTATTAGTTTGTCCTTCAATTATTTAACATAAAGTACTTTATTGATGTAAATAGTTTGAGTATTTCACACTAATCAAACGACAATTATCATTAATTTTTCATTAACACCAAATGTGACATATCCTATATCTAATTTGGATAGGGAATGAAATTTTGAGTAATATCCACTCATATTCCTTGAAAAACCACTATCCATAAATCATTTTTTATTGTTATTCAGACAACCATTTCCCTACAATGACAAATCAAACAACATAATTCTTTGGTACCCAAATTCTTTTGCATCCGGAAATGTTAGCTATAAGAGATCTAGGAATATAGAGTTTCTTTTTTTCCCAAAATCATTACAGCCTATTTTAAAGAATATTTTGAAGGAAAAACACTTGATTCTAAAAACATGAGGATTTTTCAAATAACAAATATTTTTAAAGTTTCTTATTTCATCGTAATAAAAATAAGTAACATTGGGAAGGTGTTTGTATTTAGAGCAAGACACAAAATGTTTCTTATAGAGTTTGGTCCTTTCAGTTTGGATTCAAATTCAAAATTTTTCTTTTCTAAGTTGATTTGATAAAGATTTTGTTTTAAATAATATTCCCCTTTATAAAGGACACTTACAACATTTTTGAAAATTTTAACTTCCTTCTGTAGGTTCTCAATTGTTTTGATTGGTTCAGTATTCGATATAGTATAATTTTCTAGCTGAATTTTTAAGTCTAAAATATTATTGTTCATATTTTCTTCTTCACTAAATTTTTTTATTATAATAATTTTTAAGGGATTTATTTTCCATTTTTATTATTTCATAGTTTATTTTAAATATGGTGCAATACTCATTTAATTCATAGTATAAGAAATTTTCATTTTAAAATTTATGTTCATACCCATAATAATAATAAGAATGAACATCATCTAACTGTTCCATAAATAATATTTTTTCCTTCTAATTTTTAATTTCATATTTTTATTCTGATGATGTGCATTCGAAAGAATATTCAGAATCACTCCAAGTGGTCTTAAAAGATTTCATATATTTCTTATATCTTATCTTCTTGAAGTATTTATTTTCTATTTTGTTATCATATTTAATTTTTGGACAGTCCAGAAGGATTTTTCCAAACTTTCTTGACTAATAGAATATCTAATCTTTTGAATAATCACCTTCTTTCCTATTATTATTGAAGGATCTTCTGAAACCACTCTTATTATTATAAAAAAATTTCTTTCGTGAAAATTGAGTGATCTCATCATTTGTTTCATATTTTCTTGATAAATATTATTATTCAGATGATTTTATAGATTTTTATTATTTCTCTCTCTCTATTGTATTTATAAGTAGAAACCTTCAAGACGTCATTTTCCTTCTTGATCACTTTAGGCAATTTAATTCTGGTATCCATTTCATCTTCATACATCGTGAGAGTCCTAATCAGGTCTTTTATTTTCAACTTCTTATATTTTTTTATATTGTATCATAGTAGGTGAGATTCCACTCTAGTTAGGAGGTAATACTTTGAAAACATTCAATTCCTATTTAGGCTCAATGAAAGGCATTCATAGAGGCGTAATATTGTTCAAAATATCAGGGAATCATCCATTGAGTTGATTGATTCTCTCTCCTTCGGCCATTGTGAATGTATCAAACTTAATATTAATTTTATTATATCTAAGAGATTTCATGTTGTTAGTTACTTCATATTAAACTTCTATAGTGGTTCACATTTATGATGCTGTCTAAATTTGAGATATTCTGTTATACTAATCTAGTCCTAATCTGCAGATGATAGAATTCATAGATTTGGAGTTCAGTTCATAATTTTCTTCAGTTGTAGCATCCCCAATTTCAGGTTCTGACTTAGGAATTTAATTGGGGTTAACTATTTTGAGATATACTTTTAGACTAAGATTTGTCAGATAAATGATCATATGATATTTCCAGTAACAATAGTTCTCACCATTGAAGTACGAAGCTCCAACCATTGACATAACTTTTAAGTTAGCATCCATAGAATCCATTTGAAGATGGAATTTGGTCTTCACCCTTTGAAAGTTGTGAACATGAGAGTCAAAAACTCTAATACCAATTATTATCCTAGATAATGACTGACTGAATAACTCGGGGGGGGGGGGTGGATTGAGTTCTTAAAATTTTTCATGAATATTAGACTACTCTTTTCGATGGTGTGAGTTAAATTCCTTCCTTAAGGATATATACATTGAAATTTTGAAAACATGTAAAAATAAAATTGAAGACATGGATTTATAATGGCTTAGTCAACAAAAATCCCCTAGTCCCCCTCACCAACACTATACTCAATGATTTTGGTTATTTTCACAATAATAACCCTTTTATTGGGGGTTCCTGGCAGAGTACAAGTAGCTATCACTTAATAACAAGATCTAAGAGATTCCAAACAGACTCTACCTTTTACAAGACCTATCAATGTTCTTAAGCACACTCTTAAACGGAGTTAAAATATTAAAAAATAAATAGAAATTTTTTGAGGAATGTCCTTAGCACACAATTGCAGGGAATAACTGACAGTAGATGAAGATTCACCCTGAGAGATATTGAAATACTGGGTATCTTAGACCCAACTATGCATTACTATTGGTTATCATATTGTGTAGTGTACATGATGTATTCTTACCATTATAATGTTGATTTTTCAGCATCCACTATTTGATGGTAATGTCCTAGATTAATTATTGTATCAAAATGTTATAGAAGATGCTAGGAAATAATGAGACCCTCAAGATACTAAGAAATTAATCTTAAACAAATGTCATATGATCTAGATACATAATTCTGACTGGACACATTAGATTTTTGACTATCAGGTGCTGGAGACTATTAAGAATTGAGACTTATTCTCATGATGTTCACACTTGGTGATCTCTAGTAGTGAGATTATGATAACAGACCCTCCAATAATAACACCACATGTTTTGGGTGTCATTGGTTGTTCCTAACTATGGACATGTGTATTGGTATCCTGACTTGAGACCATTACTAATGTAATCCATTTGATTGCATACTTTTCTTCAAGAAGAAAACCATGATATTGAAATCATGGCAAGGTAGCTTATGTTGGGGGTGTCGTTGGTGGTATGATATTGGATGTATGGTCAAGAAAGGATTTGTCACTTCCATGTTAAGGAAGTTTTATATCTTCGGCCTAATTGATCAGGATGGTGATACCTTCATAAGTCTATATCTCGAGTAGTCGAAAGGTAAATCCATCTGGATAGATCAAAAAATAATAACCAAGAAAAAGGATGATGACATAAGTGTGCATCTTGCTTTATGAAATATTTAAAGACAAATAGAGTATAGAACACATTCAGTGTTCATAGGTTCGTAGTAATTTACATGACTATCCTTATCTCTTTAGGGGCATTGATGGGTTTCCAGACTCTGCTCATGGATTTTGGATTTTTTTCACTACTATCGAGATAAACACCTAGAGGGGAACACACAATAGCGTATTCAAGAATCCACCCAATTTGGTTGAATAGGTATATTGGAAAAGATGGGACCCATCACGGGGTATGAGTGTTGTACAAGGTATCGATCACAAAAGAAATAAATAAATTCATTATTATTCAAGTTATAAATAATTGTGATTGAATTTATTTAGTGTATTTAATTTTTATGTAAATATGGGTTAATATTATTCGAATGAATATTATATTAATATTCAAGGTTTGATTATTTTTAAGTGGGAATGACGATTCGAGTTAAATGACATGAGTTTATCATGTAATATTATATATATATATATATATATATATTAAAAGTATGTGATAAATTATGAATAAAATAATTGCACAATTTAGTTTGTCATTTAGTGGATGTTGAAATAAAGAGGGGGTCAGGGAACCCAACTGGGTATTTAGAAAAACCACTATAAATATAGGAAGGGGATCTCCCACCATTGACTATTGATATCATTTTGGCCAGAGCCTCTCTCTCTTACAACTTCCTAGAGAGAGAAGCAGTCGATCTAAGAGTTCGGATCAAGATCTCCCTCAAGCATCAAAGAAATCTAAATTCAGTGATCGTTGTGACATCAAAGACATCGTCAGATCACTGCGCTAGCACCTGAAATCTGACAATCAGCACTCCCATAGATTTTTGAAGTGTTTCTGTGCGATATAGAGGGATCCTGCTATGGATCCTTCAAGAAAAATCACCAACAAAAAGTTTTAGTCAACCGTTCCTTTGCATCTGTAAAGGAATGTTTATAGTTATATTTTTATGCCCTTTTAAATTTATGTGAGATCCTCAGACCATACCGTGGCTCGGATCGTCGGTGACGACTAGTTTTGTCATCCCCTCGATGGAAACTTTTAAAATCTTTGGCCCATCAGCTTCCGCTGCAAAACCCGATATCTATAATTAGTATCAGAGGGTTAACATAAATTTTCTGAGCCAAATTAAAATTGATTTTCAATAAATGAAATATAGGGTTTAATTTTAGTTCCAATGGTTCAAATTGTGCATTGATACGATTTAAAATGGAAAAGTTATGGTCATTAGAAAGTTTATATATGAATCAAATTTTTTGTTTGATCTCAGGTTTTAAATTTTTTATTCATTATTATCAATGATCCTGAAGAACTGGTCATGTGACGATCAATGTTAGTTCATCAGAAAAAAATCCAATTTTATATAAATTATATTTTTTAAACTTTTATAATTTTCATAAAAATTTTATTATTATAATAATATTTATTTTATTATTATAATAATATAAAAATAAGAAATTATTATTTTATATTAATAAATTTTTTATTTTTTATTATGGTATAATTAATGGCCTTTTAAATTTTTTATTTACATTTGGGATTACACCCCTAAGAATATATTTTCATAATAAAAGGGGTAAAAGAATGGTAGTGGGAGGGTGTGGTGCGGGTCATAAGTAAGAAAAATACATTTGGAAAAGGGAGGGAGTGGCCCCCCTATCCCCTTCCTTGCATGGATAGTGGTCTGTCGAACCTACTCCCGCCCATTTGGCCAGATCCCTGTCAAAACCCTCTTCACAACCGAACAACGGCTATGCATTGGCTCACCCCAATGCCATCTCACCTACCTCTCCCGGTTTGCAGCATTCTCCAATAGTGTCGACTCTAACCTAGGTTGTCACCTTCGCCAGCTCCAGTGTGGCCTCCTCTTCCCTCCGTCACTGATGGCGCCACCCCAGCCTCTATGCCAGCTATATCCTGGCCACCCGTCATTCCTCAGATTCTTCCCTTCTTATATGGTCCAAATTCATTGCGCTGTCTCCAATGACGAGCCTCAGAACAGAATCCCAGGCTATTCTGGCTACAACCTCGCCTCCGCAGCACTGATCTCTTCTTGTCGTGGCATGTATGGACATCTCCTGAGTAACCTCCTTCCCCCCAAGCTCTCTGATGGACCGCCTGGGCCACACCACATGTTTTCTGCCATGAGCTCTTCTAATGCTCCACTAAAATCTGGCCACCACGCCAGATAGATCACATCTAGTGGCAGCTGGTACCCTACCTAGTTCCACTAGGTGTGGTTTTCCCCGAAGAGTCCCCGAAAGATCCTCCTAACTCGGAATGGGTCTGGGTAGATCGCCCCAGCCCAGTATGGCCCTGGACGTCGTATTATGGGCCTGTGCGGGTTCATCTCGACCTACACAAGCCCTACAATGGTTTTCCGGTCCTGAGCTAATCAAATTAATATTTATAATTCATTTAATTGCAAAATTAAATTAAATTGATTAAAATATTAATTTGTGGTTATTAAAATTTTAATACACGAGTTAAAATAATTTAATTTTGATATAAAATTAAATTATATAGTAAACCAAATAATTATAAATTTTTATGAATTATTAAATTTATTAAATTTAATTAATTTATACACTCATACTTATTTAATGCAAATTAATTTTTATCGCACTATATTTTTACTCTACTAGTGGTCTTGATCACCGAACCATGAATGTTTTATTTTATTTAATTAATTATTTTAACTGTGTGTGATTTTTTTAATTAATTAAATAATGGTATGTGCATCATGTTTGTTTTCGGTCATTTTGTATAAGGTCCCACATGTCTAATTTTATCTATTGTACATTACACCCCTAGTCCCCCTCCCATGCTCACAAGTATTTTTGTACTTTGGAGAAGATGATGCATGATGTGAACCACACAAATATGATGGGGTGTACATTGATCAAGATGATGCAAGATGTTACGTGGAACCCACAAAGATGATGCGGTACTCCAAGACGTGATGTGGACACCGCCAAGACAAGGCGATACTCCAGATGAGAAGCGGACATATAGGACGAGGGTGAGATGCATCAAGAGTCAAGTGAAAAATCAGGTATGATGCCCCTAGTTCGTTTAGATGATCAAGATGAGTCATGTAATAGTTTACCTTTACGCATTTATTTATTATCTTATGCATTTTAAAATAGCAGAAAATTTATAAAATAATAAATAATAAAATGCATAAAGAAGCGACATTTTATTTTATTTTAATGTTCAGTTGTGATCACGAAAAAATAGATAACAAGATTAATTGAAATGGATTACATTCGTCGAGATAAAAACACAAAACCCTCAACGTAATTTAAGTCATTACTACCTTCTATAATTCATGTTTGAACAAAATTGGGTGTTTGTGGTATGAGTCTTGCCAATATTGAGGGTGCCTCTTACTAACCGGAAGTTCTTATGATGGTGGTGGGTTTACATAACTAAAATTGTAGAAAATAAATATCCAAATATAACTTTTTAAAATTTTAGAGTCAAGCGTTAAGCAAATTAAGTAATTATTTTAGAATCTATGACTTCACTCAACAGATTAAGGAACAAGGAGTTAATTCAGTTGGCCAGCTAAAATCCTTCCTTGAACCATTAGATTAGTGGCATAGACGATGCTTGAAGACCATTAGGGGCGGTTCAAGGATCATTTCCATTAGAATACCCATGAAATAGAGTATTCTAATTCTAGTCCATATGGTTACTAGAATTCGATAAAAATAGTGGGAGACATTTAATGATTTAATTGATTAATCAGTAATGACTAATTTGGTAATCAACATAAAAGTATTAATTTTCTAATGTTTTATTGTAGAAAATGTCAAGTAATTCCTCAAGAAAAAATAGGCAAAATTTTGGACAATGTTAATGTCCAAACTAGCATGAACTCCCAAGTGTAGTATAGGCGCTTTCACACCTTATTACAGTATCAGAAATTCAAGGTGCTAGTGTCCCAACCTGTTATGCCACCTTAGGAATCATGGGTGTAAAACGGATTACATGATACTCATGAATTGATTGAATGATGGTTCTGTCATAACTCTATCATCAACGACTTACATTTTCTTAGACACAACATCAGATCTTGGATGACATCACATGTAGTCTCATCTCTAAGAATTTTGCGAGGAGAAAGTGAAGAAAAATTTGAATGTGATGATTACACTCTCTTTGTGTAAAGTGAAAGAACGTTCATGATCTTTCAATGCATCACATTCTTATATCATCTTCACCAAAATTAATCTAGTTTTTAAGGATATAAACAAATATTATGGAGTAATCATTTCATTACCTTTTAGGTAAGGTTCTCCATGTAATAAGAATATTAATGAAATTATCTTCTTTAGTTATTATGATGAATAAATTGAAAGACATAGGTGAAAAGGACAATGAAAAATTACATCAAAGGAACCTTCATAATTTTCTTAAGTGATTACAGGTTGGTTATTAAACATGAGGTTATTTTCATCATATATTATGCAATAACTTAATGGAAGTTTGAAACAAAATGAACTGAATTGAATAATCAAGAACCTACTTCTTATTTAGTATATATTCATCAAATAATTAATGTTTCTAACATAATTCCTTAGGTTTAAGTAAAATATTCTTTTCACATACGTGTATTGAAATACAGTAACCAAGTAAGTATATAGACATTATAATAATTAAGTTGTTTTCTCCAAGCAGTTGAGATAGGGTGATTCCTATGTCAGCGGTGATACA
Organism: Viscum album; assembly: GCA_963277665.1. Taxonomy (NCBI): domain Eukaryota; kingdom Viridiplantae; phylum Streptophyta; class Magnoliopsida; order Santalales; family Viscaceae; genus Viscum; species Viscum album. The sequence continues at coordinate 30,077,829 of OY728142.1, read as the reverse complement.
CGCATAACTTCTAATTACCATGTGAATTGATTCAAGTTAAAAAAGTTGTTGAGTATAACCAAAAATTTTATCTCTCATGCCCTTTGGACATAATGAGACATTATTCCAAGTTTAGGAATGAATGTTTTTTGTGGTAAAATACACAACAAATAGTTCAGTGATACATGAATCATAGGAAAATAATGATGAGTATAAAAATGTAAGACTTTTAACCAGTTGTGGAAAGATACTTATCTGTTAAGAAAAAATAAAGGTTAATGTCAAGTAAATACCTAGTTTGGTATTTAGTCTCAGCAAATCTAAATACTTATGGTATTTTTGATGTCTTTTGTTTGGAAAAAACCTTTAGAGATAAAGGTATGTTAGAAAGATTATAAAATTTGTTCAACAAGTGAGTGTGAACTATTTCAAGGGAAATCTAGTGGTAAAGATACTTTATAAGATTCAATTAAGGAATGTGATGGAGAAGTATAAGAACGATCAAAAGATATGAGTTTCTTTAGATCGACATTCCAAAGAATATCTTAACCAAGCATTTATCGATCATGATAATGTAGCATGGAGTAATTTTTATATGCACATTAACTTTTCTACATCATGGTATTAATTTTCATAAAGAGGATCAATGGTGTGTATTAAATGTTAACATTGATCTAAAAACATTTGGCATGGAGAAATTACTAAACACACATTTTATACATCAAAGTTATGATGTAAGTTGTATCAATATTACATTCTTTAGTAACATCATTCATAATTCAAGATATTATTTGTAAATAACAATAAAATCCCATAACTGATATGATAACTAAAATGATGGGTGGATATCATACGATTCATAGTATGATGGAAATTCATTATGTCATATGAAATGAGTTTAGATTCAATGATTTTTTAGGACATAACAAACTAGCATTAATCTAAACACATAGTGTATCTAAGTAATTATCCTAATATATGCTTAAGATACTATATGAATCCCTAAGATATAAAATATATAGTCAAGTGATAGAAGGAATTTCTATATAAGGGTCCATATCTCTACTTCAGATAGTGGGGGAAAATTGACTTAGGGTTAGTCAATTCTTGAGATGCACAAGTAGTTTCCAAAGGAAAAAAAACACAAGTACATGTGGAAGATGAAAGTTACAGAGACACATACTACGTAGGAAGGTTAAAAACCATAGTGATGGTATTGTAATCACCACGGATAGTGATACATTATTCATTGAGAATGATAATTCCTATAAGTAATATGTATATGGAAATAATCTAATATTGACGAGATCAATTAAAATTTAATGGATTCCATGTATCAAAGTGAAACGGCGATTCTACATTGAATACTACAGTGGGTATTCAAGTGAGTTAATACATGGATGGTACAAGCATTGTATCAATAGGGATCTATTGGTAATACCAAGTTGGTATGCCTAAATTCATTAGAATTTTACATGTCATAGCTATCTTATAATGTCATCATATTGTCCATTGGATGTCAAGATAAAATTTCATGAAAGGTGTCTATACGACGCAACCAAAAAAGGATGATGACACCATTGAATTCCAATAAGGGTTAAAAGTTACTGAAATCCAGTTCTGAATTAAAGTGAGAAAAAAATCTTAGATCATTCATTTGGAATGAATATTTTACATGTGTCTACCAGTGGTTATTGGGGGCACTAAGGTTTTATAGTAGAATTATTTTCGACAACATATGGAAAACAAATATTGATCTTTAAGTAGTTAAAACCAGTATGAAAACAATTCTATAGTGGTTGACTTAATGTTGCAACCTTATTTCTAGGGAGCATAATCTATTAAGGTAGATATAACTGTTTATTGGACCTAATCAATCATATATATATAGTGACATGGTATTTAAAAATACAAGTTGGAACAATTCAAGTTAATAATTTTTTCCAATGTCACATGGTTAAATCTCTCAAGGTTGACATGTTCATAACATGGGAGGAGATTAAAGTTGTGAGTAGAGTTTCATATGCTTCAGTGATGGATCAATCACGTATTCCATGATATGTGCATGAATTGACATTTCTAGTATATACTTTATAGTAGTAAATTATTAATTATATCAAGGAACACTGCAAGGGAAGCAGTCAAAACTATCATATTGTACTTCAGCAAGTAAAAATGAAATGTACCTGGTATGAGGATAAGAAGGTTACTAGTTAATATGGGACACAAACTAACTTTTCGTAGATCAATTTGATCTAGTATCGCAGTTCAGATAAGGTGATGAGTGATTCAAGATCATAAAATCTAGTGGTATCCATGTCTATAAATACCGAGTACGATGAAACATATAAGGCATATAAGAAGCAGTTATTAAATACAACGATTTTTTAAAGTTCTTGGAATTGCACATAATATGTAAATAATTATCATAATTTAAATTATGATATTCTTTTTGGCGAGGATTCCATGGTATGATAGTGGAAAAAATGAGTTATACTAAAGGATACCATCTCTTGATAAGTTTTAATCAAGGAGATGAGGTCTCATATAGAAGAATAACAATGCGGAGGAAGTGTGGCTGACCTAGAAGCTAAAGATGTTACTCGGAAGTAACATGATTTTAATCATGTCATAAGCTGAAAAGAATCGTTAGAAATTTGGATCTAGTTCTAGTATGAATGTTGAAATAGTTGGTTCCCTAGACCCAACTATGTTGTACTCTTTGTTACCATATCGTTTAGTATACCTGATGTATTCTTACCATTATAATGTATACTTTTCGGCATCCACTATTTAATGGTAATGACCTAGATTAATCATTCTATCAAAAGGATATAGTAGATTCTATGCTATAATGAGAACCTTGAGATATTATGACATTAATCATAAACAAATGCCTGTTGGTCAAGATACAACATACTGATTGGACACAATAGATGTTTTACTATCAGGTGCTGGGGGATCATAAGTATTGAGGCTTCTTCTCATGAAGTTTGAACTTGGTGAACTATAGTAGTGAGATCACGGGGACAGACCTCCCAATAAGAACACTGATTGTTTTGGGTTTCATTGGTTGTTCCTATCTATGGAAATGTGTATTGGTCTCCCGATGTGAGACCATTACCAATGTGTTCAATTTGATTGCATAATTTGATCCATGGAAAAACCATGATATTGAAATTGTGGCAAGGTAGCTTGTGTTGGGTGCATCGTTATTGGTATGACATATGTTAAATGGTCAAGAAAGGATTTGTCATTTCCAGGTTAAATAATTTGTATATCTCATGCTTGATTCATCACGATGGTTCTACCTTCATAAGTCTCTGGTCAAAGCATTCAAAAGGTAAATCCATCCAGATAGATCAACAAATAATAAAGTAAGAAAAAGGACAATGACATAAGTGTGCATCCTGCTTTATGATATATTTAAAGACAAAGATATTATAATACACAATTAGTGTTTGTATATTGGTAGTCATTGCTATGACTATCCTTTTCTCTTTAGGGACCTTGATGGATTTCTAGAATCTGCTCTTGGTATGTGGATTTTATTCAGTACTATCAAGATAAGGGCTTAGAGGGTCACAAAAAATACCATATTCAATAATCATTCCTATTCAGTTGAATAGGTATATTGGACATGGTGGTTCCCACCACAAGGTCTGAGTGTTGTCCAAGGTATCGATCTCCAATGAAATAAATTAATTCATTATTATTCAAGTTATTAATAATTGGTATTGAATTTATTTAATGTATTTACAAGTTAAGTAAATATGAGTTAGTATTATTCAAATGAAAATTATTTTAATATTCAAGGTTCATTTAATGTTAAGTGGGAATGACGAGTCGAGTTATATAACTCATGTTTATCATGTAATATTTTTTACATATACTACAAGTGTATGATAAGTTATTAATAAAATAATGGCAGAGTTTAGTTTGTCATTTAGTGAAAATTGAAATAAATAGGGGGTCAGGGAACCCAACCTGGTATTTAGTATCTCCACTATAAATATAGGGAGAGGCTCTCCCACCATTGACTATTCATGTCATTTTGTCCAAGGACTCTCTCTCCTCCCACTTCCTAGAGAGAGAATAAGTCGACCTAAGAGCTCAGATCAATATCTCCCTCAAGCATCAAAGGTAACATGATACGATAATCATCGAGACATCAAACACATCATCGTATCATAATGCTAGCTCCCAAAATATAATGATCGATGCTCCCATGGATTTTTAAAGTGAATGTGGTTGATCTAGAGGGATCCTGCTGTGGATCCTTCAAGATAAGATCACTAAAAATGAGTTACAGTTGACCACACATTCAGATATATAAAGGTATGTTTATAGTTATATTTTTGTTGCCTTTTAAATTAATGCAAGATCCTTGAACCATACCGGGGCTCAGATCGTCAGTGACGACATGTTTTGTCATCCCGTCGATGAAAAATTATAAAATCCCCATCCCATTGACTTCTGATGTGGCCTTGGTACCTACAAGAGAATGATAGACTTTAAAGTATATTTGGATGGTCTTTAGTGAAACTAATAGAACTAATAATTATAACATGACTGATTTGTTTTATTAACTATGTACATGTATCCAACATTTTTCCTTTATGATGTTCAAAAAGTGATCCACTAACATTCTTCCTTTCTATTTGATTTAGTGTCTAACTAATATTTATATATTTGGATTAAAATTCAGTGCTATATAACTATAAAATTCAAGTGAGGCTTATATAGTGATCTTGATGAGAATGGATATTAAGGATATTTAGCCCAAATTTCCAAATATAGGGATTTTATTACAGCAGTGATGATAAATATGTTCTTTTCCTTCAGATCATACTATTCTTGGAAAGTCATATAGATACCAAACTTTCCTTAATTGTATAATCTCATTTTTATGTGCTCTAATGGTATGAAGTGACTTATCAAGATATTTTCAATGTAATAATGAGATTCTATAATACTAGATCTTCATATGAAATCAATTGAAATCACTATTCAAGGTAATATTACATTCATAAGATAAATAATCTTATCATCATAAGATAAACTCTCTTCAAGGTAGTGTAAAATAATTCTCTAGCATAAAATATAAATTATTGTTGTGATTTAAAATTTATCTTGTTGAATTTCTTCAGGCTAAGAATATAATTATTCATAAGATAAATAGCTTTTGTAGTCTCATTCTAACTAGAGCATATGTCATGAGGAACATATTCAAACTTCGTAAGATAAAGACTTAGGTGGCACTTTTTGATTCTGAGAAACTAAATATATTCTTCATTTATTTTAAGATAAAAAGATTTCATATCATAAGATAATCACTTGGACACACAACGTAAGATAATCATAATTTGAAACACATTAGATAAACTTATTTGAATAAAAGTAGGGATTTTTTGAGTCATCAAAAAAATAACACATATATATATTGGAACAAAATATGATTTTTAAAAATCTACCAATTCTTGATGATAAAAAAACCCCTGATATGGAATAGAAAATTAAATATACCATACTTCTATCATTCAAAAATTTGAATCTTTTCTTTTATCCTTCTCTATTTCCATCCCCTTTCCACAAAATTTCATTTCCTTCTACACATTTTTTAAATACTGAAGAATTTTAATTTTTTGTACATTCTTTTCCATCTCCACCTCTTTTTATACGAAAAATATGTAGAACAAGGAATATTGTTCATATTACACACAAATGGTAGTAATTAGTTAATGTTATTGATGATAAATAGGATTTATCATTAAATAGAAGTCACAATTAAACATTAAAACATTATATCATAATGTAATGATAGAGAAATATATAGAAAATAAATCATAAAACAAGTGTTTTAAATTTCATCTAAAAGGATACGAGCATAGTAGAAGTAAACATGCTAGGAAGAGAAATAAAGGCATTAAAGCATTAAGATCATTCAAAGAAAAGGGCGTATAAAAAAAATAATTTTTAAAAGGTAATGAATTATTATCATTCAAAAGACAAGTTAAAGTAAAAAACATTAAAATGTTTTAATTCAATAAAAGTTTAATAATTCAAATGTCATTGAGAGTGCACGTTCATCGAAAAACTATTCCATGAACTAAAGGAGAGGGTATAAACTACTTATCAGAAAATGAATTTTTAGAGGTGGATTATTAAATTATAAGGGATTATCATGAGGTAATAAGGATGTACGAAGAGGAACATTAACTATCATTCCAACAACATCACCCAATGTTAGTAGGGATTCTCCAATATTGTCATGATACTTATGAGTAAACTGTAATAGTATGGACTGGATATTGATATAATATTGATTTTCCCTCTCCAAATAAAAGTTATATACCTGGGTAAAGGTTAATTTAGTGGATGGTTCAAGTGAGGAAGAAGTCAGTTATTTCTGAAACATTATATTTCCCCTTTGATGGAACTCAGATGGATCAATGATTTCTTTAATGTGATGAGATTTGGGAAGGTGTTGATCAACTATATGTGGTCCAGGAATCCATCTTCCACGAATTTTAAAAAGTGAAACAACATAGGAATCAATTATTTTCACCATATCATTTTTGAAAAAGTTCACAATACTTGTAAAACTGTTCACCACATGTTGAGAGAAATTCCCAACAAAGATCTCTAGGTCTCCATTCTTTGTGCAATTTGATATAAAATTTTGCAACACTTCAAACTGGTTGTCTATCATACCAATGAAATAAATATTTTCTTTTTATTTTTATGTAACATGTCTATCTAGATATTCTTAAAAGGTGTCATCATATACCTCATAATTGTCTGAGAAGTCTAGTTTGACACTGTTAACAACTAATTGATGCAACTCTTCCAATTTAACTTCTACAAATTCAAATTTGTTTTCTAATGAGGTATCCATACTCTATAATCCCATGATGAAGAAACCTATATCCTTATTCTCTTGAATATAATTTTCTTTCACTTATGGAAGCTTTTATGTCAACATAGAAAGAATATTTTTTGGTGATTTATCAACTGATTCAACAATCCTATTTGGAGGAACATGTATCCTTGAAAATTCATCGATAATTTTTTTTAAAGATCTTGATACATTTCCATTGATATGAGTTTTCATTGTGGAGACCCAATTTATAGATATATTGTATCAATATCCTAGGTTAATTTAAGTATCTTCAGTTAACCATCATAACCATGCATTGTTTCTGCAGAGGGTTATTCCAAACACTCTTATATCACAGATTGAACCAGAAAAATTCAATTCCTTAATATCATATTTTGATTCCATCTAATCACTAGGAAATTTTACTTAGCGATTGGATTCAATGACTTGAGATTTTAGAGATTAAAATTTAGGGAAAAAAATTGAGTAACTCGGTTGATCTCTTTCAGAAATACTTTTATAAATTTATGGTACTTCTTCATTTCAATCTTCTTGAACAATATGGGAATATATTTTTTGGTAGACATCAAAACATTCTTCTTGAACAGATTATTTCTCATCAAAATCTTGTACTTTTTCCACAGGATTTTATTCATGAAATTCTATCCCATCAATTATTCATTAAACTCTCCTTTTAGACTCATGAGAATAAGAATCGATTAAGAGAGGATATATGGTTAGTGTTATGGAAATTTTTATATCTTGAAAAACTGAAAATATGCGAGTTAGAGTAGAGTATATCCTTTATTTCTAAACATGGATAGGTACAAAGGCAGGAAAAGTTGTGGTACTCTCCTAACATACAGTTTTTTTTATGGAATACAAATCTAAACTCTTCTTTGTTTTAGTTCAAGAGTCTCTTCATCATCATTACTTTCTCTAATCTTAATTTTATGATAATATTCTTCTACCATCACTGATATCTCTTGTAAATGAGATAACCCCCCCCCCCCTGAGTCGATATAGGGTATAATCTAGCATTTGAGGATATGAGTATCAAATTTAATAATGAAAAGTTCAAAAACCACTTTTCCTTAACAAAATTACACTAAATGTCGTCAACCCATGATAAAGAGTTACGTTACTATCATCCCAGGAAACTCCGTTATTCCAAAAATCGTGGTTAAAATGAATCCAAAAGGATAGAAATTTAATGACTTATTTTAAACATGAAACATATACCATAGAATATATAATGTCATATTCATTATCTTTTCTAAAATAAACAAATAAATCAAAGTGATATCTTGAAAAATAATATTTCTAAACTAACTATTTCTTTGAGCTATTCCTGAATGGATGAATTTGGTCACAAACTTTCTTCCAAGATCTAAATTATTTACTCTCTTCCTCTCAAAAATAGTTATTATGATCAATAAACTCATGATTTCCGAAGGGGTGACTCCTCCACAGTAGATAAAGTGGTGTTGAGGAATATATACCCTTGATGAGGGATTTTCATTGCTTTATCTCACTTGAATGAGGTTATTGAAATATTTTTCTAGTTAACAATCACAGTAAGAAACTCTTAATTATCACCAAAATGAAATACTACTAATTTATAAAAATCAAAAACTTCCTTATTGAAGAAAAACTTGGTTTGAAAATAATTTAAAACATTTTCCCAACCTTTATTATTTACGAATTCCTTAAACATCATATCCATATTGTCCAACCATTGAAAATCAATAGAATGTCCACTTAGCACTTTCCTTGAGATCCTTTGAAATTTTATTTTTCTAGATAAGGCACCATGTCCTCTCTTTATCTTACTATTTACAGAGGGTTTGGGGGACATAAGGTTAGGGAAATGATATTTTGATAATATAGAAAGAGGTCTAAAATATTTTCAAGTTGTTTCACTTATACAGTTGATAAACAATCTTTTTCATTAATGGTAATTGATGGGTCGTGTAGTGATGTGCATGGTATTTATTTATAATAGTTGGTGATGAGACCTATTATATATGACCAATGCTCAAAATAGAGGCACAAAAATAAATTTAAATAAAAAAATAACATATTTATTCTAAATATGAAAAAATTATTATAAAAAATTATTTAGTAAAATTAAAAATGCATAATTCCTACTTAATAAAATTGAATATATTAGTAGAAAAAGGTTTAAAAAAAATGTGTACTAGTTTTTTTATATGAAAATGAATTCTAAAAATATATCATTTTTCTATGAATGATCTCTCAAGAAATGATGTCTTAAATCAATGTGATTCATTGTTGAATTGTTTATTGTATTCTTTGAGATATTTATTTCACTTGTGTTATCACATATTATTAGAATAATGTTGAAATTAAATCCAAAAATCAATTGAGGTGTGTTTCATCCACAAAACTTACACATAACAACTTACTATGGAAATATATTCAGCATCAGCAGTTGATAGTGATACAGAGTGTTTCTTCTTACTTGACCAACACATTGGGTATTTACCAAGAAAATGATTGGTTCCCAGGCTACTTTTTCTAACTAATATACAACCAACAAAAGGAAAATTATAGTATGAAATTAATTTAAAATATGAGGATATTGGAAAAATAAGAGAAAGAGACCCAATTCATCTTAGATATCCAAAAATTCTTTTTTTCGACATTAGAATGTGATTGTTTTGGATTAAATTGAAATCTTCCAAAAAGGCATACTAAAAACATAGTGTATAGTCTACTTGAATTAAGGTACAGAAAAATTCCCATGATTCCTCTACTAAAAATTTTCTCAACTAGTTTTCCAGTTTTATCTGAGTCATGTTTTCTATTAAAACACATAGAAGTTAAAGAGTCTTACTATTTTCAAGTACAAAATTATTATGTAAATAAAGTATCTAGTTTCTTTGATTTAAAAAATTTACAAAATCTATTCAGTAAACTTGGAATCCTATAAAATAGTTTGGTTCACCCATAATACTCATTTCAAATTCAATGTTCATACATTATGAAAATATCTTGCACAATTTTTTATTTTTTGATCTAAAAATAATATCATATACATATATTTTTAATAATAAAATATTAGAGAAAGAAGTTTTCATCAATTAAATCGGATTTTATACTACTACAGTAAATCCATTTTATAAAATAAAAATCTTAATCTTTTATTCCATTCCCTTAGAGCTTATTTAAGTCCATTTAGATATTTGGTAAGTTTAAACATAGTGTTTTTAAAATGGGGATCTTCAAAACTGGGAGGTTGTTCTAAATAAATTTCCTCCATTAAGAAATCATGAAGAAAAGTAGAGTTAACATCCATCTGATATAATTTTAAATTCATATATAATTAATATTCTAGAAGGATGCTAAAGTATTCTAATCAAGATACGATAGGAAATTACTCTTCATATTATATTTTTTCTTTTTGATTATATACTTTGGAAATTAATCTATCTTCATTTTTAGTTATTACACCATGATCATATTGTTTGTTTCTAAAAACCCATTTAGATACAATTATTGGATAGTTCGAGGGTATTTTAACTAATTTACATTTATATTTTATTCTAAATTGACTTATCTCTTATTTCATTGATAAGTAAAAAAATTCATTATATAATGCATTTCAATAGATTTAGATTCTAATTTGGATAGAAAGGTAAAAAGTTCTATAAGATTTCAAAAGTTTCTTATAGTTATTACTATTTCATCTAGGTTTCCTAAAACTATTTTAAAGGGTGGTCTTGATGGTTTCTAGGTATTCTAATCAACAAAATTTTCGTTCAATAGTGTCTACCCTTTTTGGATTTAGTTTAAAGTAATTATGTTACAAATCATCATCCTTTTTTCATTAAGGAAAGGTTCTTGTCTCATATTTTTTTCTAAGTCATTTTGATCATTAATTTGAATCATGTTGTTACAGGAAGGATCACGTTAATCAAAATTAAAATGAGAAGATTGTTCAACAATATATGAACTTTTATTGAAAACTCTATAGGATTTGGAATTAGTATAATAACCTAGTAAGATACTTTAATCACCATTTGGATTGAACATTCCAAGATTTTCATTGGTGTTCAAGATATAAACCTTACATCCAAATAATTTGATGTATCCTACCTTTCTTTTTCTATTATTACACAACTTATAAGATGTTTTTTAGAATATACCATATTAATATTTTTTTAATGATATAAAAAATTGTGTGTACAACCACATCCCAGAAATGAGAGGGAAATTTATATTCACATGACATATTCTTAGAAATTTCTTTCAATTTCTTGTTCCTCGTATTGCAGACACAATTTTGTTAATGTGTCTTGGGGGAAGAGAATGTATGTTTAATTAATTTCTTAGATTAATAAGAATTAAATTCATGATTCCCAAATTCACCTCCATGATCACTTCTCAAAGGAATGATTTTTACAAATTTTTCATTTTGCACAAGTTTACAGAAATCAATAAAAATAGAACGTGATTCACTTTTGAGACTATGAGTAAACCCATTTATACCTAGAAAAATCGTCAACTAACACATAAGAAATGACTTACCCACAATACATTTATTTTTAGTTTGTCTGAACATATCTATATGGATTAGACCAAGAGGTCTAGAAGTCGCAACTTCTTTAATTAGTCTAAAAGATTAATTGTGTTGCTTATCCATTTGGAATGAGGCAAATAGATTATTTCTATCCAATTTGAGATTGGGAAAGTCATAAATCAATTTTATTCTAGTAAAATATTTCAATAAATAAACATTGTAATTTCTAATCCTTCTTTTCCAAATCCACGATACATCAATTTTAGAATCTAAACAGTTTACATTCTATCTATTAAAAGGATTAATATCTAGTGTGTAAACTCTTCTTGTTTTTGGTTCTTTAAATTTGATACATTTATACTTAAAAACTAATAAGGAATTATTAGAAAAATAAAAATAATAGCCATCATCCAAAAGTTGAGAGATATATATATGGTTTTGCTTCAAGCCTTCAATATAAATTCCTTTATTGATGAGAATAGACTATGGATTTTCAACTGATCTAATACAAACTATCTATAATTATTAATTATCACAAAATGTGACATATCCTCCATCTAATTTGGATAGAGAATGGAAGTTGGATTAATATCCACTCATATTTCATAAACAAACACTATCCATAAAAAATTTTGTATTTCTCTTCATACCGACAGTTCCCTATAATGAAAAATTAAACAAAATAATTCTTTGGTACCTAAATTATTTTGGGTCTAGAAATATTAGTTATAAGAGATATATGCCTTTTAACTTGTTTTTTATTTTTATAAAACTTTGCGTATTGTTTTGAAAAATATTTTTAAGGGAAAAAACTTTTCATACCACAAATATGAGGATTTTTTAAATCACAAATATTAAAAACGAATCCAATTTCACCATAATGAAAACAAGTAACTATAGGAAGGTTTTTGTTTTTGGAGAAAGGCACAAAGGGTTTTCTGTAGAGTTTGAGCCTTTGAACTTGGATTCAAATGAAAAAATTTTATTTTCTTAGTTGATTTTAACCATGAATTGTGTTCAAGTAATATTACCCTTTAGTAATGTTACTTACCACACCTCTAAAATTTTGAACCTCAATATTTTGGTTCTCAATTGAATTGATTTGTTCATTATTTGAGACAATGGATTTTATTAGCAGAATTTTTAAGTCTATAGAATCACTCTAGCAAGCCATAATAGATTTCATATAATTTTTATATCCAGTATTCTTGAAGTATATATTTTCTAACTTCTTATCGTCTTTATTTTTGGGACTATCAGGGAAGATGTGTCCCAAATTAGATCTTATATTTTAAACTTATTAACTTATTTGGATTTTATAATAGTATCTTATATTCCATTCCATATATTTGGTAATACTCTAACAACATTCTATGTCTGTTCAGGCTCAGTGATAAGTGTTCCTAGAGTAGCAATGTTGTTCAATATCTCAGTGAGTATTCTATTTTGTTGAGCAATTCTCTCTAGTTCAACCATTTTGAATGTATTGAACTTAAAAATTACTGTGTCATATCATTTTCTTTTTCATTGTAAGTGCTTCATATGAAACTACTATAGTGGTACACATTTCATGTTATGTCTCACATTGTGAGATTCTATAAAAATCATATGGTCTTACCCTGTAGGTTATATCGTTCTTAGCTTTGGATTTCAGGTCATAATTTACTTCAGCTACAGTATCCCATGTTTTAGGTTATAACATAAGAATTTCATTGGGATTAATTTCTTTGTGATGGAATTTTAGAACATGTTTTTTTAGATAAATTATCATACAATCATTCGAGCAACCATCGTTCTCACCATTGAAGTACTGACCTATAACCATTACCATTCCTTTTCAGTCATCAGTTGTAGAATCCATTTGAACATGGATATTTGGACTCCAACCTTTTTATGTTATGAACTCAAGAGTCACAAAAATTGATACCAATTTTTTTCTGAGATAATGAATGATTGAATAAATCAAGTGGGGGGTCAATTTAGTTCTTAAAAATTTTCCTGAATACTAAACCACCCTCTTCGACAGTGTGAGTTCAATTTTATCCTAAAGAATATATTCAGTGAAAATATTAAAACATGCATAAATAAAATTGAACACATGGATTTATAGTGGTTCATGGAATAAAAATCCCCTATTTCTATCCATCAACACTCTTCTCCACGAGATTGGTGATTTTAACTATAAAAACGCTTTTTTTGGGGGCTCCTATTAGAGTAAAAGTAGTTTCCACTTAATAAAAAAGGCCCAAGATCTTTCAAACAAGATATCAAATTTACAAGACCTATCCATAGTCTTAAAAACACTCTTACACTGAGTCAAAAAATGATAAAATAAACCATAAATTTTAGAGGAACTTTTTCAGCACATAGTTGCATGAATCAAGGGACAGAAAATTAATATTTGTCCTAAGAGAATGATAGCCTTTAAAGTAGCTCAGGATAATATTCAGTTCAATTGATAGAACTCATAAACACAACATGAATGATTTGTTTTCTTAAATATGTACAGGTATCCAACATTTTTCTTTTATGATGTTCAAAAAGTGATAGTCTACCATTCTTCCTCTCTATTTGATGTAGTGGATAACTGATCTTTTATATGATGTTTAAAATTGAGTTCCATATAACTTTAATGGTTGAGTGAGGCTTATATAGTGATCTTGGTAAGATATTATATTAAGGATATATAGCCAAAATTTTTAAATATTGGAATTTATTTTTTAGTACTGATGATAAAGATATTATTATAATATAAAATGACTTCAATGTAGCATAAGATAATTCTATGACATAAAATATAATGTGTTTTTGTGATGTAACATTTAGATTCTTGAATTTATCCTGGATAAGAATATTTTTTAGAAGATAAATTGATTTTGTAATATCATTCTAACTAGAGAATCTGTCTTGAGAAACATAGTAAAACATCTTAAGATAAAGTCATACATGGAACTTTTAGATTTTAGGTAACTAAATATATTCTTCAATTCTCATAAGATAAAAATATTGCATATCACAAAATAAACATGTGGACACATAGCGTAAGATAAACATAATCTGAATCACTTGAGATAAACATGTTAGAATAAAAGTATGGATTTTTCGATTCATCAAAACACATAACTAGAAGATATTTTGGAACAACACATTGTTTCCAACAATCATGGAATGACATAGTCATTGAAGTTTTAAATTTAACCCAACAAATGGAAATCTATCTAAGAAATCCCTTACTTAATACATCCTTTTGGATGAACATGATTTAAACTCATGTATAATGGTTTTAAACATGTTATTATATTATTATAGAACCATATTAATATTTATAAAATAATATATTTTCCTTTTATAACATCTTATCATCTGTTTGTTAATAATATTTCCATATTTTTATGGTTTCGGGTTCTAATTGCCTTGTTTTATCATTCACGATTTGTTATGAAAATTCTTGTCATTATGCACATAATATAGTCCTATCATATAAAGAGTAATAATAATGAAATAATAATAATATTAATACATAAATTATACTTTTTAAGACCAATTATTATCGATTTTTTTGAAAAATTAAGTACGTTATGATCCTAGAGATGGTAGGTCGTATGTACACAAGAGTAACATTTCCATTTATCAATTAAGATTTTAAAAAGAGGTAAGTAATATTTTTTATTTAAATAATGATAATAATTTCATAAATAAAATATTATTATTTTTAATCATACATATATATTTCATCTCTATGGTCTGGTGATAAAATTGAGAGTCACATCGCTTCGTGAATGCGATAGTCCGCACGTACCCAAACCACCTTATTATCGTTCATTGAGGGAAAATGAAAGAAATAAAATGATATATTATCATTTCAGAATTATAATAATTTCATTAATTGCATAATTATTTAATTTATATCATATGTATTTATTGACATTATCCTTATTATTTTTCATGTAAATCCTTAGTGAAAACGAATCACATCACTTCACGAGGCAGAAGTCTATCGTCCACACGAGAGACGTTATCGTATCTGCTTATTAATGAAAATTAAAAACTAATATATATGTTATAATAAATATATAAGTATAATAATGTTATTTATATTATAAATACAATTTATATCCATCATTATATCCAAATGTGAGAGGTGGTAATGAAAAAACCAATGACATCATTTTGCGGGGTAGTAGCCCACTGTACACAAAAATGATGATTTCGTAACTCATTTGATGGAAGTGGATAGAGATTTTGGTTATTAAATTAAAATTATATAATATAATTATATAGAAGATAATTATTTTATTATGTAATCATTTTTTAATACTAATTGAAGTCGGTCGAGGAAGAAACAAAATAAAAATTATTGTTGAAGAACGTTTCCTCTTCTTCGGGTGACTTCTATTGGTTTGCACTAAATGACTCGTTGAATGGATTTATGTCCAAAATAAGGATTATAAGAATATATGATGGGATTATATAATTGATTTTGGATGTTATTTTCTGAACCAATTTGGATTTATGGTCTGAATAGATTAGGAGAGGATGTGGCCTTTTATAAGCGAGGTGAGTGGCACACTTGTAATTTTTGAAAAGAATAAATTCCACCCTGGTTTTTATCATGTCAAGAGGCTCCAATAATGGAACATTCTAAATAATAGAAGTAATAAAATATAAATATGGGTATAAAATAGATTTTATATAAATTTTTATTTCATTTTAACCCTTATCATTTTAGTTTTACCCCTAGTAAATCCATTTTTATCGTAACTGTTGTAATTAATTTTAAATATTTTCACTATAAAATTTGGTCAAAAATAAAGTTAAAATTATTAAATAATATAAATTATTTTATTCCAAAAATAGAATACATTTTTTAAAATTAAATTTAAATAACTGTAAAAATATAATTTAAAATTAATTTTGTAGATGCAACAAAATGTGGGTTTTCAAAGAGAAATGTTCAAATGCGTACAATGTATTTATAAAAATTGTCAATATTAAATTGATTAAAATTATATAAATTGAATTAATAGATATATAATTGAAATAATTTTACGTTTAAAAAATTAAATATAATTAAAAATTGTCAATAATTTAAACAAAAATCTATTTTTCAATTAAATTTCAGTATTGTTCATTATTCATTAAAAAATTAATCATTTTATAAAATTCTCAAATAATTCACACTAATATAATTTTGAAATTATTATTTTAAATATTAAGTTTACTTTTTTCAAATAAATTTTATAAAAATTGAAAAAAAGAAATATAAAACAAAACCAGCTGACACGATGAAAAAGTCAGCTTTTGAGAAGTGTAACTTTTCATGCACAGGATGACATAATTTTAACTCAATTTCAGATGATAATAATTTTTGAATATAAATTTGTATTTATTTATATATAAAATATAAATTTAATTTAAATAATTCTTAATTAGCGGTTATTTTAACTAAATAAAATGGAGAAAAATTATGTACTTTAAAACAAATTTCAGAATTATCTCGTTTTAAACCCAAAAATAAACATATACAAAAATATATTACAATAAGGATTAAAATGTAATTAGGAAGATTTAATATAACTAATTAATAATTATTTAACTTTAAATCATATTCAAATAATAATATAATTTTAAATTACTTAATTTATTGAAAATAAATGACATTTTTACAAAAAACTGTATTTTTCACGATTTACTTAAAAATAAATATTTAAAAAAAATCATAAAAGTTAACCCAAAGTAAATTAAGACATGAAAATTTATAAAATGAACTCAATTTTATAAAATAAATATTTAAATTTCCAAAATTTAATTATAATATTTTTTCATGAAAATAAAAACAAATCATTTTTGAAAAAAAAACATATTTTTGAACAATAAAATTACTTTACTAAAAATTTATTGAATATTTAAGAGAAATATATAAATAATTTATATTTAGCAGGAAATATATATATATATATATATATCATAATGTAGTTAATATTATTCATACCTTCTAATTTAATAGCTAGGTTATTATAGTTATATATATCGTGGGTTGTTTATGCTCGGTACTGCGTGTTGAATACGTTTTAGAACATAAAAATATTAGGGTTACATGTACTAAAAGATATAAAATATATTAAATTTATTTGAAAATAATTATATAATAATTTCTTGTGGGGGTACATTGTCATCTATGTTTAGTGTTTCAATTATTTTGTGCTATCAAACACAATTTTCTTCTTTTAAAATCATGACGTGTTCTAAGTGGTGTCACACACACTAAGTTTGAATATGTCAATTTCCCAATGCACCCAAGGTTCCCAATATGTTATATTTTCCAAATAACATTATAAAGACATTATCAAAATTTATAAATCATTTTCTATGTGAATATTTACTGATCCCATTCTTGAAAATCCATTTTAATTTAAAATCCACCATTATGGAATTTCATCAAACACGTAGTGTGAATAAATACATTTTTAAATCTAAAACCATTTATAAACATTCATCTCATGAAATAATTTAAATTTTATATCAAGTAAATAAATTTAAAAATAATGAAAAATTAATTTATGAGAACATAAAGTCATTCATGAATTAGAAACTTTGTATATAGACACCTACCTCAAGAACGGAGGTAAATAATTATCCTTTGAGAACAGAGAGTAGAAATGAGAATATTCAGTCCTCATAATCATAGATCTATAAGAAATATAAAAAAATATTCATTAAATCCCTTATATCCATCAATCACAACATTATTGGGTTCCAACAAGTTTAGGATAGAGGATATCAAGTGAAGATCTAATAAGATGAGATAAAACCATATAAAAACGAATCATATCATGAATAGATCAACCAAGAACAAAGGGACTTCATGATGAATCCAAGGGGATATACCTCTAGAGAATTGGGGGAATTTTATTCTAACCCTTTATATAGATTTATGGGTGATTTGATATAAAAAATTCCAAGGTAAATTAGGTAAATTTCGTAATTAACTTCATTCATATTAGGGAGAAAGAAATGGATGAATTGTTTTTCATACCATGCATGTAGAATGTGTGGCCTATATCCTTATAAAAGATAAGGAACATCATTTCTTATAGGTGAGACACGTGGTTTTACAAACCGTTCTCAAGTCATGTGAAACCTCTGGACAACCACTCAGACACCCACATGGGTTTCAATTAGACTACATTGTTTTTCATACCATGTTCAAACCGTTAAGAATATAATAGAAATCAACCAGTAAATCCACATAGTTACTACAAGGTCTGACAGACCATGCACTATAACTGTGTGCCTAGACCGTTTCCCCTGAAAGTCCAAATTTTTGACCTCTACCCCCAGAAATACACGGAACCTCAAAAGAGAAAGAATAATGTTGAAACTATAGTATAACTATATCCTAAAGTGTGTAATAATTCTTCCTTCCATGAATCTTTTTGTCCCTATAAATCACTCAAGGTTTTGGAATCACAAAAACAGAAGGCCACTGTAGTGTTATCAATTATTCTTGATCTAACAACTCATGGATATCCTGTCCACACGAAAATAGTACCTGGGCCATGGGATTTGTTTTACCGCATAGTATCGTATAATGAAGGTCCATAATATGAATCGACTATTTAACCATAGAAATGTCTGGATGAATATTAACATCTTCACTGAAATTATATTTCATTGGTTCAGTGGATACCTCCTATATTGGGAAATATGAAACATGTCAGGAAACGACCTCAACAGTAATGGAAATTCTAACTGATATTCCACTATTACATGTCATTTAATGGCATCCAAATGGATATCAGATCTCTATTCCAAGTTACCCTTCTCACCCAATTTATTATGTACGATGTGAGGTGAAACATGAAGAAATAACCAATCATAAATCCCAATCTATAGTTGGAAACTATTATGTTACACATATGTTTTTTGATAATTATGAGTAGTCCCTGAACTCTTAAGGATCATGCAACATCCCTCCACAACTCATTGGTTTGAGACAATATATAGTTACACTAACCTCAGGTTATATCCCATAGATACCAAAGTATAGCATTAAATTCCATTGTCATAGAAGAACTTTTGGGGGATGATTTTCTATTTAAAGTTAAAATAAACAAACAAGGAAAAATATAAACATCTAAACCACTACATGATGCATGAGTTTCAGGAATAAAACCAAAGGGTAAAACTAATAGAATAAAATAAATCAGATGAACAATAAAAACAAGATATAACAATATAGATGACTACCAGTCCAAAATAAACTAAGAGACATGAAATTGAGTACTCCCCAACTAGTTCCCGGCTCTAAATCCACCTTTCATTCCTATAGTATCTGGATGCATAACTGGAGAAATATTATACCTTTCCCCTCCTTATATCTAAGAGTAAGAAATCTAAAAATACACCAAATTTTCCTAGAAGGGTGTGAGAATAAACTTATATTAATTCCCTATTGGCTTCCCAACACTTTCCTTTAGTACAGAAAAGGTTATAACATTTCATATAAAATAGTTGGAAAACATTTAAATGGTTTTTTTCAATCCATAAGTGAAAACCATATGAGAAAAATCATAAACAAGATCAATACCATTATCTTCATTTGGAATAATCATTATTATTTTATGAAACGCAAAAATATCCATGCACATAATATTGGTGTTACCATTGATTATTGTACTCCATGATCATAATCTTCCTTACATTAACAGTGTCACTTCTGACCATAATCTTTCTTCTTTGAACACAAAACATCCCAATTTTCCCAATTCATTGAAAAAATATTATAACCAAATAACTCTTCTAAAATAATAAAATAAACACATCTATTGAAAAAAAATCATTTCCATATTTTTAAAATCATTTTTTAAGTTATATAATAGGGTTTCCTAAATCCATCCAATTTTTCAAATTTCCAAAACAAAAACCCAAAATGGATTCCTTCATGATATCACAAAAATATACCAATGAAAAACCACATAATAGAATTTAATCAAACTAATAGTTCTATTTCTAGAATAATAGTGTGGGAGAGAACCATCTTACCTCAAATTGAATTATTCAGAACAAAGGATTTAACATGAAACAACTGATGTCACCCCTTTCTTCCATTCTAATATAACCCTAATTTTTTAAAGGTTAAAAGGATAAATTTTACTACCCATGTCAACAAGGTGTAACATTATTTTTAGGATCCTATATGATTATAAATCCATAGTTAATCATTCTTTACATGGGGTAGTGGCTAAAATAGTTGGCCTCCTAGGATGTTTCCCAAGGTGTGTGTGAGGGAGGAAAATTATACTAAAAAACAGGTGTTGGAATTTGGTGATAGTAATTAGTATAATGAACCATTTTGGTAACATGGGTGGGGACTTGGGGGGGGGGGGGTGTAACACATGTCTGTGGGGAAACTAGTTTGGGTTTGATTCCCAGTTGTTACATTATTACTAGAGGAGGAAACTAGTCGGGTGTGAAGTAGCTCTGCCTGGGATGAGATACAGGGTCCATAATGAGGACATTTTTCTATTGGGGGTGAATATAACACCCCATTATGTTAAAGGTCGAAAATTATTAGTGAAACTTTATTTTTGGGAGACTGCCTAATTAGAGCATCATGGTTAAGCATGATTGGATTGGAGTAGTGATCTAGATGGGTGACATCTTGGGATATTTTCCATTGTGTGTATGGGTGGGAAAAGACAAAAACTAAAATAATATGTGTTAGAATATGGAAATAATCTTTAGTCTGATAATATATTTGGTCACATGGGTGGGACCTTGGGAGGGGGCAACACATGTCTTCTAGGAAAATGGGGTGTCTATGTTGCCTAGTTATTACAGATCAGTTGCACTTTCTCTATTTTCTCGTGAATAAGTATCCGTCCAACCAAGGACCACTCTCTTATATCTTCCCAACACAAGGGATATATACAAGTACACCCATAAAATTCTTCTATGGGATTCATTTTAATTAAATAATGATAGTTATTTTTTAGTAAAATTCTATATGAGGTATATTATTTTCCAATAAAACAGAAAAATCAATTTCTCATGCTCAAAGTATATCCTTAAGTACCTGAATCGATTTCTTGGTCATCCCATATAAATACAGGTTACATTCCATGTTTAATTTAAACTAGGAACCTGTTGGTAGGAGTGGATACTCAAGAGGGGGGGGGGGGGGTGAATCGAGTTCCAATTAAAATTTCTGCTTAAAAGAATACTAATTTTACAAATAATGATATCCTCAATAATAGATACAACCCAGTTAATCAAGGTTATACTATTATAAAAGTTTGACTGTTTAAACAACATGTTAGAATATTGATTAATTCTCAATAATCATAATTAGTATTATTAAAATTACTTTTGAAGTTATCATACTAAGACAAATCAGATATAACTTCTTTCCAAGACTAACTATCAACAGGAATATAGTGTTTTTATGGATTGTGTAGTAATGCAGTAAAATAGACTAGACTAAATTTAAATAGAACAAAGGATATAAAACAAGTGGTTCAGTCTCAAGCCAAGACCTAGTCCACTCCACTTTGTGATCACCTTCCACCAAGCAGTTTATATAAAAAAACTCCGATGAACACCCTGGATCGGGGTTAACAACAGTACATAGACTGTCCAGGCCACACAGGGACCTCTTCCATAGTTTCCATGGGTAAACAAAATAATGACCTGGCCATATAGGGACCTCTTCCACAGTTGTCGTGGGTAAACAATTGTAAAGAATTTGATGTGAGGATTTTGAAATCCTTCAGGTCAGCACAGGAGTCAGTGTGTGTGTAAGATATACAGAGTACACACAATACCCAAAAGTGGAATAAATAAATCACTGAGAGAGAGTAGATATGATTTTAGAATGCTATAGTGATTAGTAGTGCAGCTATGGACTCCTTGGATAAGAAATAAATTCTTCTGAGTCCTTCTCTGGTTTTTGTGTTGAACAACAGAGTGTCGTGGTTCAGCTTGTGTTCTTCACGAGTAAAGATGTTCTCTGAATTCTATAGTACTTTGTGTGTTCTTCAGAATAGTCGGATTGCATGCATGAGTCAATTATTCTTTTGATGATCTTGCCATGTGTTCTTCGTGGTTGTGATCAGGCTTTCTTTTCTATTGAGTTTGGTGAACACACGTTTCTTGTGTTGTCTCACGTGTATCTCTTGTTTTCTCTTGGACACTCTGCATTCTTTATCTTCGAATGCATGAGGGTTAGACGAAAGGTTCCATATGTGTCGTACCTCGTACCTTGTACTATGTTTACAAATAAACATTAAATATGTCAGTGTATTAAAGGCGTCAAATATGACTGTCAGAAATTAAATTAAGATACGACAAAATAGATTAAGAAATGGCGTCACAGTGAGTCATGGAAATGGTGTCTCTTTCACATGGTGTCTGAGTGTCATGGTCTCTCATTCACGGTGTCTTATTTATGGAGTCTCATTCAAGGTGTCTTGCTTCACGGTGTCAGGATTACTGTGTCACGCTGTCTAGTGGTCACGATGTCTCATTGGTCACGGTGCCTTGTGGTCACGGTGCCTGTGTCTTGCTGACAGTGTTTGACTTACTGGGTCAAGCATCTTGGTGTCTTGTACTTTGGAAAATAACTGTATTCAGACTTAAACAATAATATGTATAAAATGAATTGATCCTAGACATTATAAATTATGAGATAACTCGAAACATAAATACACATGATTGATAATATTTGTGATCATTAATAAGATTTGTAATTATTATTGTGATTTTTGATCGTTAAAACATGATTAATACATGAGGAGTCTAACAATCTCCCCCTTTTTGATGATCAAAAATCAAGTATAGTTAAAGGGTAAATTGAATGGAGCTACCGAGAATATAACATATAGAATAACAGATAACTTCTCACTTTTTCTCCCCCTTTTGGGATTATCAAAAAGAAGAAAGAATAGAGGGAAAACTGGGCATATGTCATTAAAAGTTTTCAGAAGACAACATATAGTAGAAATACAAAAAATTCAATGACATCCACATAAAAAATATAGCAGTCACTGGTCTTATTCAGGGGAAGTTGCTGATGTAGAAGACGGAATAGAAGTGGTAGTTAGAGAATGTAAAGTGAGACCTTTGAAGACTGAGGGATCCAATGTTGGAGTAGTATAAGATCTTGGTCGATGATGGTCAAGAATGACAGGCCTGATCTGACTAAGAGCTTGGACAACCGACATGGTTGTGGAAGCTAAGGCAAAAGTGAAAGTAGGTAATCCAGGTCTAAGAGGATCAACCGATGGAGCAACAATTTTTGTGATTTGAACATGAAGATACGGTATCAGAAGCTTAATGAAGTCTTAAATAATATCTCCTTCATACTGCATGGCCTTTTCAAAATCATCTTTTTTTCCATGAACTTGTACAAAAATTTGGTAAACTCAGTGAGCTTCTGAACTTGAGATTTGATGGCCTGAGTCATAGGAGGTATTCTTAGATTCTCTACAAGATATTTTAAGTGATTGTTCATATCAGTTTTGGAGAAAATCCAGTTGAAATAGAAGTCCACTTTCTTAGAGATCTCCTACTGAGCATCATTGGGAATCTTTGAGTGAATTCGAACCAAGTCAATCACTCTATCATTTTTCTTAACAACTTCAGATAAAGATTCCACATTAGAGCCACTGAAATCATTCTGAAGCTCTTCTTTGACTACAGATCTGAACAGATCACTGTCCAAGATAGGTGTAGAGATCTGACCAGAGGAGTTTGAGGCTCTGACTGCTGTGGTTAGAGACTTAAGCTGATTCAGTACTTTCTGAATACATCCAGTGTACTCATCAGTGAGCTTATTCAGATTGACTACCATTTCTCTCATTGATTGAAACAAGTGTTTGTGCCTTTCTGCCATCTTTTCATCAAAGGATAAGAGGTATGGATGAATTTGGGACACAATATCTCGAGAGAAGTTTGAAACAGAAGTTTCAAGAGAAGGAGGAGCAGGAGCATGATCTGATCTTGAATGCAGTTCTCTCTGTGGGTCTTCAACCATGCCTTTTAGAGTTGCAACTTCATTACTGAGCAACTTGTTTTCAACCCTTACTTATTGCATTTCATGAATCATCTTGGGTTGAATGTGATAGATAATCTTTTCTAAAAGTAGGGAGGCATCTTCCTGACTCAGTTTGGTCACAAGACGAGGTTGAGAGGACATAAGTTTCTCAACTCCAGCTAAGATAGTGTCTCCAAAGACTTTAAAATATTCTTTACTGACAAAAGATTACTATTCAGGTAAAGGTGTAGGTGAAGGAAGTGGTACAGGTGCATGCTCAGTTGTAGGTTTAGGTTGAGGTTCTGGTTGAGGTTCAAAGTATGTGATATATTTCAGTTGAAACAAAGAAGAAAGATCAATACCAGTGGAAGTAACCTATTGAGAGTCACTCACATCATAAAAGCTAGGGAATTTATACTGAGTGTCCATAAGACTAGATTCAGCTATATGGGAAGCTTCATCAGACTCAACTTCACCAGTCTCAAGATTTTGAGGTTTATCCTCCTCAATAAGTGCTTTATTTTCAGGACCATGAGGCTCAGGTACTTGTTCTAAATCCACTGGTTCGTCTCTAGTTTCCTCAGCGTTTTTTTTGCCTAGCCAACTGAAAGGATATCTTTATACTCTCTTCAACAGAGCATATGATCTCAGGAATAGATTTTTCCTCTAGGAGTTCTTCCCGATTTTCTTCTTCCATAATAGGGATTTCTCCTAGAACAAATTCTTCCATAACTATCTACTCAGATTATGGGACAATTGATTCTCTTTCATCCTCGGGTTGGATTTCTAGATTGATATCAACTCTAGGGACAAGAGGTTCTTCTTCAAGAACAACAGGAGGAACAACAATCCTTTCATTCTCAAAAAAAAACTTCCTCTCTAAGAGGTATATCATCCTCTTCTCTATGCGGTACTTCAGCTGCCTCTTCCTATACTTCTTCATCTTCTGGATAATCAACAACTTCATATGGTTCCAAACCAGGATCATAAATATCCTTTGGCCTTGTTGGATAATCCACAAGATTATAATTATCATAAATATTATCATTATTCTCAACCCATTCCTTCTTCTAGGGGTTCCAGTTTATTTTCATCCTCCTGATTGTAGCTTTGGATAAACAGAATTCATAGTCAAAAACCTTTTCTTCATTGGTTCCAACTACTCCTTTTGAAACATGCATTGCTAAAATCCGTCTAGAGTAGAACAGAGATGTGGATTTGGATGTGACCTTAATCAATTCACACATGTGGTGAATGAGGTATTTTCATAGATTGATTTTTTGTCCGTTCTTTATAATATGAATCGGGAAGACATCTTGGTACTTCAAGACAGAAAATTCGCCTTTCTTCGGGCTAATCAGATTTTGAACAAATTTAAACAACAGCCTCGTTTCCCCATCCAACTCCTCAGCTATGGCCCTCCTCTTGGTTCCATTTATTGTTAGGGTTTCCAATGCATTTTCTAGGTCAAAGAAATCAGTTGTAGGTGGGGGATCTCTCTGATAATCATCACAGATTCCTTCGTGAGGTATCCTAAGGCATGCAGCCCATAACCTTGACAAGAAAGAACATCTTTGTCCATTAACCCAACTCCTCACAACAAATATTTTACCAGTATCAAAATAAAATTGTACATACTAATAAAACTGTTCTACCATCCTCAGATAAATGGGTCTATACTTCTTAGAGAACCATTCGAGCCAGCCTTTTTCTCTTAAATCTTTTAAAACCAGAGACTTGATAGACAACATCCACTTAGGGAAAACTTCTTTTTTTTGGAACTATTGTACGATTTACTAGGTTTGGGTTCAAGGGTCCTTCAGGCGCCAACTTCGGTGCTATCTTCCATTTCTTCGATCTGCACTTCTCAGTTGTGGATGAAGATGGATGCTTCTTCCTTGGCATTCACCGAAGGTCGAGAGAGTGGGTTTCAAGGTTGAAAGGGTTTAGAAATAGAGAGTATGAGAAAGTTCGAGTGAAGAACCGAGTGAAACCCCTTTTTTTATCATTTTGTAGTGCCATACATCACAAAAGTAAAAATGCGGGAAAGTAAATAGTGGTGAAATAGAAATTACCACGATACGAGTTAAAAGAAAACCATAAATAATTTTCATAGTGAGACAGCGAATAGATGTTACGGTGAGATGGTAAATGGTAGTCATAGTGAGACCGTCAGTGGTCGTCACGGTGAGACTGTAAGTAAACTGTTCAGTCACGGTGAGACAGTCAATGATAGACCGTGAACACAAGGTGCCAACTGTGAGACTGTAAACACGAGACAGTAACCGAGAAACCGTGAACATGAAATAGTAAAGTAAAATATATAAATGATTAAATAGTAAGACCATTAAGATATCTATTTGTGATTGATTATTCCAATATCATGTAGGATGTAGTCTATTCTCTCAGAATTTAATGGTTTAGTGAATGTATTAGCAAGTTGATATTCATTGACAATGAATTCCAAGGTGATATCACCTTTTTTATAATTATCCCTCAAAAAGTGATGTCTTACATCAATATGGTTTGTCCTAGAATGTGAAATATGATTCTTTTGAAATTTTAATAGTACTTTTCTGGTCATAATTTGTTGGTACATGTTTGAATTGATATCCATAGTTCAGTAAAGTGTGTTTCATCCACAAAATTTGTGCACAACAACTGAAAGTAGCTATGTATTCAGCTTCTGTAGTAGATAATGCAATAGAGTTTTGTTTCTTACTACACCATGATACTAGTGACTTGTCAAAAAGGTGACATGTTCCAGAAGTGCTCTTTCTATCTAACTTACAGCCACTGAAGTCAGCATCAGTGTAACTAACTAGTTCAAATGATTTCCCTTTAGGATAGAACAGTCCTAAATTGGGTGTATTCTTGAGGTATTTTAAAATTATCATTACAACATTTAAATGATATTCTTTAGGATTTTCATGAAAACGAGCACACATGCACACACTAAACATAATATCAGGATGACTAGCAGTTAAGTTGAGTAAAATTCCAATCATTCCCCTATAAGTGGTCTGATCAACAGATTTTCTATATTCATCAAGATCCAACTTATAGGTGGTACTCATGGGAGTGTCACTACTTTTAGTGCTATCCAATCCAAAACATTTTAGAAGATCTCTAGTGTACTTAATTTGATTTAAAACAATTCCATCATTATTTTTAAAGAATTGAAATCCAAGAAAGAATTTTAGTTCACCCAATAAACTCATTTCAAATTCGTTTTTCATCATTTTAGAAAAATAAATACATAATGAATTTTTTGAAGATCCAAAAATAATATCATCTACATAGATTTGAAAAACTAAAATTTCATTAGATATAACTTTTATAAAGAGGGTAGGATCAACTATTACTTTTGTAAAACCTTTGCAAATTAGAAAAGTACTATCCTACCAAGATCTTCGAGCATTCTTTAAACCATATAAATCTTTTGATTGTTTAAAGATATGATTTGGAAAATGAGGGTTTATAAATCCAGGGGGTTTTTCAACAAAAACATCCTCACCTATACACCCATTTAAGAATGAAATCTTAACATCCATTTGATATAGTTTGAAATTCAGATGTGTAGCCTAAGCAAGTAGAATTCTAATGGCTTCAAGTCTGGATACTGGGGAAAAGGTCTCCTCATAGTCAATTCCTTCTTCTTGAATATAGCCTTGTGGAACTAATCTAGCCTTATTCCTAACAATATTTACAGCTTCATCTACCTTATTTCTAATTAACCATTTAGTGCCTATGACAAAAGTGTCCTTGGGTTATTCAATAAGTTTCCAAACTTTATTTCTTTCAAACTGATTGAGTTCTTCTTCTATAGAAATTACCCAAAATTCATCATTGATAGAATCATCAATGTTTTTAGGTTCAAGTTGTGACATGAAGGCTTGATGTTCAACCTGATTTCTAAGAAAAGCTCTAGTTTGTGTTCCTTTATCTAAATCTCCTACTACAGCATCTAAAGGATGATTTTTAAGAGTTCCAGTAGGTTTGGAAAAGACAGAGCTAGAGATTTCAGGTTCATTTATAGATTCAGGTTCTATAGAGACAGATTCTGGAGTATTTCTAGAACTGGTTGTCCTAACCGTAGGTCTACTGTTTTTGTCATCAGGGTTTAGAATAGACATATCTTCTTCATGATTTTCAATAGGGGTCTTAGGTTCATGTGGATCAGTTTCATCATATTTAATGTGAACAAATTCTTCCACACATTTAGATCTCTTATTTAATAATCTATATGCTTTACTTGACATTGAGTAACCTAGGGAAATTTATTCATCACACTTGGATGAAATTTTTTCTAGATTATCCTTAGTGTTGAGAATAAAGACTATGCAACCAAAAACTCTAATGTAATTAACCTTAGGCTTCCTATTGTTCCAAAGTTCATAAGCGGCCTTTTGGAGAATTGGTCTAATAAAGACTCTATTGATTATGTAGCATGTTGTACTAACAACATCAGCCCAAGAGTAAATAGGTAGGTCATATTCACTAGGCATTATTCTAGTGATTTTATGAAGGGTTATATTTCTTATTTCTACAACACCATTATGCGGAGGTGTTCTAGGGGAAGAGAAATTGTGATTATAACCATTTTTGAGGAAAAGGATTCAAAATCTTGATTTTCAAACTCACGGCCATGATCACTTCTTAAAGATTTAATTTTAAGGCCACTAAGATTTTTTACAGACTTGGCATACTTAGTAAAATTTGAGCAGGCTTCACTTTTGTGATCCATGAAGAAGGTCCAAGTATATCTAGAAAAATAATCTACTAGAACATAAACATAGTGCTTTCCATTTAAACTAGAAACTCTAGATAGTCCAAGAAAAACCATGTGAACTAACTCGAGAGGTTTAGAGGTAGAGACTTATTTCTTTGATTTGAAAGATATTTTGTGTTGTTTTCCCTTTTGATAGGGATTACAGACTTTGTTTTTTGGAAACTCAAGTTTGGGTAAGTCTTTAACTAGGCCTTTTCTAGTTATCTTTCTAAGGGAGTGAACATTACAGTGTCCTTGTCTCCTATGCCAAATCCAAGATTCGTTGTGAAAAACACTTAAGCATGAAGCATGTTGAGAATCTAAAGAATCTAAATTAACAGAATAAACATTTTCATTCCTTGATGCAGAAAATACTAATTTATATTTAGAATTAAAGACATTATAGGCATCATTTTCAAATTTAACATGATATCCATCATCACACAATTATGAGATACTAATCTGGTTATATTTTAAGCCATCAAAAAACAATACTTTAGAAATTAATACTGAGTTAGAGTTACCGATTTGGCCTAAGCCAATGATCTTTCCCTTTGCATTGTCACCAAATGTGACATGTACTCCTTCCACTTTTATCAGGTTCTTGAAGCATGATTATTCTCCTGTCATGTGCCTTGAACAACCACTGTCCAAGTACCATAGACTTTTGAAGGAGCGCTTTAAGAAGCTTTCCTATAACATGATCAGGTAAAGACAGATTTTGGTACCCATACTTGTTTGGTTCCATTAACATTAGTAATAAGTGCTTTAGGAACCCATATTTGTCTCACAAGTTTCCTATAAGAATTATGTAAAGTATTTGAAAAATAAATTCTATTTGGTCCCTAAAAACTTGAAATAGTAGAATATGAATCATGACTCTAGCTAGTTGAGCTATGTCCAGAACTGGGAACAAAGTTATGTGTCCTAGACTTTGAAACAAAATTCGTTCTACCAAGGTTTCTTTTTCCAGGTTGTTAACCAATGCCAGTATTATATTTGGGAGAAATTTGTTTTTCTAGCATTTGGGTAAGGGTATTTTTACCATTAGTAAACATTTCTAAGTCACTTTTTAATTGCTCATTAGACATTTTTAGTTCATTGTTTTCTTTGAGCAGTTGAGCATTTTTATCTTTTTCAGTAGTAAGTTCAGATTTAACAGTTACAGTGAGAGCATGATGTTCCTTCAATGATTTATATTTATCCTTCAATTAATTGCATGTCTCTTCAATCATGTTGCAGTATTCAAACATTTCTTCATTTTACATATTTTCAGCATCACTATCATCTTCAGAATAGTAATAATTATGCACAGAAGTGTCCAGTGTTACCAGAGATTTTTTTGTCATAAAACACATATTGGCTTTGTTAGCCTGTTCATCATGTGATGTGTCTGAGTCACTTGAACTATCCTCAGAGGCGCTCTAGGTTTCCTTCATTTAATTTTTGTACTTCTTGTCCTTTTTCTCATATTTCTTCTTAGATTTGAGCTTTAGACATTCAACCTTTATATTCCCTTTGCACTTACATTCATAGCACACAATCTCATCAGTTTTGTCACTTCTCTTCCAATCCTTTTTCAAGTGTCCTTTTTGATCATACTTTCCCTTGAGGTTAGGTTTTCTGAAAAAGTTTTTCTTCTTGTAAAATATTTTGACCTTTTGGCCAGTTGAGCCATCTCCTCATCACTATCTGGTGATGATTTTTCAGTATTGGAACTGTCTATAGAAGCTTCCCATTTTCCTTTGACTTTGTGCTTTGTGAGGGAGGTCTTGAATGAAACAGATTTTCTATTTGGTTCATTCTCCTCTTCTATGTTGACTTTCAGCTCTTCCTCATACATCATCAATTTCCCAATGAGTTTTTTTACAAGGAGCTTTCTTATGTCGCATGATTCTCTACTAGAGACAGAGGTTCCCCTCCATCTATTAGGTAGACACCTAAGGATTCTAATGATCTATTCTTTGGAATTGACTTATCTTCCAAGAGAAATCATTGTGTTGAAAATCTCATTGAACCTGAGATACATTCCAGAAATAGGATCATCATGTTTTATCTTAAAATTATCATATTTTGTAGTATAAGTATTAAGTCTTATTTCCTTTACACTATATGTTCCTTCATGTGACACAGATAAGGTATCCCAAATTTCATGGGCAGTTTTACAAGCAGAAATCCTATTAAATTCTTCATCTCCTAAGGAATAGTACAAGGAATTCATAGCTTTGCAATTATTATTATAAGAAAGTTTGGTAGTTTCATCCCATGTAATTCTATCAATCATAGGAATTTTGTAGTCATCTACAATTGATGACCATATTTCAAAGCTCATACTCTCAAGATGCATTTTCATTTTAATTTTCCATTGAGCATTTTTTGTTCCATTAAAGAATGGTGGTCTGTTAGTTGCAACACCTTCAAATCTATTGTCCATACAAACAAATTACTTTAAAAAGATCTAGAAATTTAGAATCACCAGAAATTTATAGATCTTTAAAGTTCAACTACAATCACAGTTGAGTAATATTACACAAGGTCTAATAAAACATGCTTTTGATACCAAATGTTGGTCAGAGTGGATACTCAAGTGGGGGGGGGGGGGGCGTTAATTGAGTTCCAATTAAAATTTCTGTTTAAAAGAATATTAATTTTAAAAATAATGATTTCCCCAATAATAGATACAATATATTTAATCAAGGTTATAATGTTATAAAATTTTGACTATTTAAACAACTTCATAGAAGATTGATTAATTCTCAGTAATCATAATTGGTATTATTGAAATTACTTTTGAAGTTATCCTACTAAGAAAAATCAGAAATAACTTCTTTCCAAGACTAACTATCAAAGTGAATTTAGTGTTTTTCTAGATTGTGTAGTAAAGTAGTAAAACTGAGTAGACTAAATTTAAATATCACAGTGGATATAAAACAAGTGGTTCAGTCTCAAGCCAATACCCAATACACTCCACTTAGTGATCACCTACCACCATGCAGTTTATATAAATACTCTCTGATGCACACCTTGGATTGGGGTTAACAATAGTACATGGACTTCCAGGCCACGCATGGTCCTCTTCCACAATTTCTGTGGGTAAAAAAAATAATGAACATGCCACACAGGGACCTCTTCCATAGTATTTGTGGGTAAACAAGAGTAATGAATTTGATGTGAGGATTTTTAAATCCTTCAATTCAATGCAAGAGTCAGTGTGTGTGTGTAAGATATACAGAGTACACACACTGCTCCAAAGTAGAATAAATAAATCACTAAGAGAGAGTAAATATGAGTTTAGAATGCTCTAGTGATTAGCAGTGCAACTCTGGAGTCCTTGGATAAGACAAAAATGCTTTTGAGTCCTTCTCTGGTTTTTGTGATGAAAAATAGAGTGTCGTGGTTTAGCTTGTGTTATTCACGAGTAAAGATGTTATTTGAATTCCAGAGTACTTCATGTGTTCTTCAAAAGAGTCAGATTTATTACATGAGTCAATTCATCCTTTGAAGATCTTGCAATGTGTTCTTCGTGGTCATGCTCAGGCTTTCTTTTTTGTTGAGTTCGGCACACACTCATTTCTTGTGTTGTCACACGTGTATCTCTTGCTTTCTCTTGGACACTCTGCATTCTTTATCTTCGAATGCATGAGGGTTAGTCAATAGGTTCCATATGTGTTGTACCTCGTACCTCGTACTATGTATACAAAGAAACATTAAATATGTCAGTGCATTAAAGGCGTCAAATATGACCGTTAGTAATTAAATTAAGATACGACAAAATAGTTTAAGAAACGGTGTAACAGTGAGTCATGGAAACGGTGTCTCCTTCACACGGTGTCTGAGTGTCATGGTCTCTCATTCACGGTGTCTTCTTTATGGTGTCTCCTTCGCGATGACTTTCTTCATGGTGTCTGGTTTACTGTGTCACGCTGTCTCGTGGTCATGGTGTCTCATTGGTCACGGTTCCTCGTGGTCACAGTGCATGTGTCTTGCTCACAGTGTCTAACTTACTGTGTCAGGCTTCACAGTGTCTTGTACTTAGGAAAAAAACTGTATTCAGACTTAAACAGTAATATGAATAAAATGAATTGAGCTAATCCATTATCAAGTACGAGATAACTCGAAACATAAATACACATGATTGATAATATTTGTGATCATTAATAAGATTTGTAATTATTATTGAGATTTGCGATCATTAAAACATGATTAATACATGAGGAGTCCAACAGAACCCATATCATCCTATAAACCTTGGAAAAACATTATGTAAACCATAGGTCCCATTGATAAAAAATTAAAATGGGAACTCCATATATCCTTACAACCTCTTTCATATACAAGTGCCCTAGTTTCTCCACCTTAATCATCTTTTTGATACGAAGGGAATAAATAGATTTTATAAGTTAATCAATGATCACCCAAATCACATCCTTCCTACAAGTATATTTTGGTAAACCAATAACTAATTCTACAAAAATATCTTCCCACTTCCATACTAGAATAGGAAAAGTTTAAAATAATCTAGAAGGTCTCTGGTGATCTATCTTAATTATCTAAAAAGTAAGGCATTGTGGCATGATGTATTTAATCGATGACCTCACCCACATCCACTAATAGTGACATATCAAATCATGACACATATTGGTATTCCTAAGGTGTATGTAATAGGACTATTGGTATCCACTATCCATCAATTCTTACTTTACAGATATATGAAAATACAACCTACCTATGAAATAAGAAAAATAAATGGGAGACTAAGACCAATCACCTAATGACTCTCCAACATTTATGATTTTACTAAAATATTTTAAATTTGTGTTTGAAGCCTAATCAATTCAAAAACACTCATAAAATGAGTATTCATCCATCACTAAAGATAAGAACATCTTACCACCAAAAACTTCCACACGCAAGTTCATTTTAGTGAATGAACTTAATAAAGTTTATTCCTCTTCTAGTTCCTTAAATTCATGAGTCATTAAATTCAAAATCAATACATAAAAAACCACATTTAATTTCATTAGAGTATAATAAATATCCAAACAAAAATTCTAGTGATACTTAACCCATCATCTCTATCACAAATTCATACCCCCTTGATTAAAAATATACTTTAGAATATTATGATTAGAATATACTATAAACCACTCCCCAAAGTGCTTGTGGTTCCATATTTTGATATAATTCATAATAGATACTAAATAATGGTCGTGGTTAGGATATCTCTTCTCATAATAGAATAATTGCTAAGATTAATAGGCTTCCACCATATTTATTTACATCAAGATACACACCAATCTAGTGCATGAATAATCAAAGAAAACATCATAATAGGAACTTGATTATGGAAGTATCTTAACTGATATTGAAGTTAAACTATTATTTAGTTACTTTAAATACATATTACATTTTTTGTTCGACTCAAAATTTACACCCATGTAGGTTAAAGCTGTCATTGGATACAAAACCTTAGAGGAGTCTTGTATAAACCACCTATAATAACTAGCTAAGGCCAAGAATCTCTGAATCTAAAACACATTTCAAGGATGATCCCATGAAATTACCTCCTAAATATTTTTAGGATCCACTAAGATTCACTAATCAGATATAATATTCCCCAAAAACATCACTTCTTTGACCCAAAATGTACACTTAGAAAGTACGCAATGTTCATTCAAGTTTCTAAGGATGATATACAAATTATCCCTATGCTCCACCGATGACTTCGAGTAAAAAAATCATCTATAAACACGATGAAAGAGTTTAAAAACTAACAAATATTCTAGTTCAGAAATGTTATAAATACCATTGGATCACTAGTGAGGGAGAATGGAATAATGAGAAACTCAAAAAGCACATTATAACTCCTAAACACTATCTTGGGTGTTTCTTCCTCTCAAAATCTCAACTGGTGGTGCCCCAAACACATTCCAATCTTAAAAAAATTGAGATCCTATAAGTTGATAAAAATATCATCAATTATTGTAATGGTATATTTATTATTAATAGTTACCTAATTAATAATTTTATAATCAACATAAATCCTAAGGATTCTGTCTACCTTATAGGAAAAGTGAATAGGAGAATCCTAAGGTGAAATTCTTGGACGAATAAATTTCATATCCTCAAGTAGCTCAAGATAAAAATTAATCTTTTTAAACTCAAAAGGATCCATTTTATATGATGGTATATAAATAGGCATCACCACAAGGAGTAGTTTTATAGCTAACATGACCTCTTTCCAGTGTGTTAACCTAGAGTAATCATTAGGAATGTCCTCTAGGTAAATAATCACCACCATGGGATGTTTATTTTTCAAGTGATTCTTAGTGAAACAATGAAATATCTATGAAAACTAGATTAAGATCACACCACTATAAGAAACAACATTCCCCACTCTCCCTAATCTAGGGTCTCACTCACCCTGAAAAATGTGAGACTCCTCCAAAAGAAATAAAATGAACTCGATGATGATAAAGGTAAATATGGGCCATAAAATTGATCATAAAATTGTTTAAAATCATGAGGTATAATATATCTAGGTCGATAAAAAATCCCACACCACTTGAAAGTCGAAAATCATCACATGAAATTTTATAGATTTAAAACAGTAGTCTACCCTCTTTACCAAAGGAGTAGAAAGGTTAAAAAATGAATAGAATACTCTCATATTGTAATACCAACATGTAAATTAACTTATGTGATATAAAATAATGAGTCATGATTATCTCAAATAAATCTAGTACCATAGAGGAAGAATGAACACCAGGCCCTGCCTAAGATTCCTATGGTGCGTACTTAGAATGTGTAAGGATATACAGCCTCACCCCACCTTGATATTTATTCATTGTTTTAGTATCCCCATTATCTTATGAATGATATTTATCTCCCTTTTATGAATGATAATGAAATTGAGAGGCTTTGGTGAGCTTAGATTCAGTTGTACTACATTGGGACACCAATCTAAAAAATTCATAAGATGAGGTGAATGTCATCAATGATGACATGTCCTGGGATCTTCAATAGAGTTTGTTTTGGTATGAATCTTCCTTACACACTAATAGAAATAAAACCTTCCACAACCATGAATATGCCCTTGAAATTAGTCCCAATGTGAATTGAACAACTTTATGCTTCCTTTTTGTCCCCAAGACACACCCTGGCTACCTCCTGTAGTATCCAAAGTTCCACCAAAACCCATTTTCCAGGCTATGTATACCTATTCCATTGTCTATTTATTTAAACCTAAATAATATTTTAGAGCCATAATAGAATCATCATGGAAAAATTATCATCCCTCAGAACCATATCAAACCTTAAATATTTATGGTTATCATTTGCAAAAATCTCTAG
This sequence comes from Viscum album, assembly GCA_963277665.1. Taxonomy (NCBI): domain Eukaryota; kingdom Viridiplantae; phylum Streptophyta; class Magnoliopsida; order Santalales; family Viscaceae; genus Viscum; species Viscum album. The sequence continues at coordinate 30,041,264 of OY728142.1, read as the reverse complement.
TGTTTGGTGAACCAACATGGAGAAGCAGGTGGAATATTCCCAAACTAAACACACCCTTTTATCTAAGGTCATAAATTTATAGGTCATTTACACACACAATTATTTATGATAGAACTATTGGTTGAAGGGAATATTTTAAGAAGTTCATGTATTATCCTCATGTAACATTGATTCCACAGGAGAGTCTCTTGATACTTCAAGCTTATAAGAGGGAAAAGTCACCATAGATTCTTATGGAATTTTCAAAAAATGGAAGATACATTAAATCCACTTGATCCAATATTCATATTCCTAGGTTAATTTGTAACAATAGAAGATAATTGGATTCTTCATGTGAAATTATGATATATGATCCACCATTCATCCATAGTTTCTAACACCCACCTCACATAGATCATGAACAATACATATAATAGCTTCAACTAAATAATGTTCCATAGAAGGATTTTACAGAATAAATTATCTCCCAACTTCCTCTCTTGGACTTGGAAGAGATATTCTAAGAATAATTTTATAATAAATAAAAAATTAAACATCTGTATAGCTCAATAGAAAATTTTAAAGTAAAAAAACATTTGTAATAAAAAATTTAATCCTTTAAATGAATGTTTTTTAATAAAATAAAGGATCATAATAATGAGATAAAAAACATTAAAAAAGCAATATTTTCAATTATATAAAACCCAAATCATATTCATTTAATTAACCTTAAACACAAAGTATCAAGCCTAGAAATAATCCCTAACCACCCATGGTGAATTGATTTCAAACACAGAAGTGAGGTGGCTAGGTACCCTTCATCACTTACTACCCAAATTCTAGTGGTTCTAACTTATGTCAGCCATAGATCTTGAACCAACCCAAGGAATTATCACAACACTTTAATTTGGGTAATGTATCTGATATCAATTTATTGAAAACCAAACTTGGAATACATGGCACATCACTCGAGATAGCCTGCTATATGGTGAATATCAATAAAAAACCAAACAAGTAACATAAATAATTTAAAATAGATAAACCAATAGACTATATGGTAGAAGAAGAGAGCACATCCCTAAGATATACAAAATCAAGACAAAAGGATAAACCTATAAGTATAAAAAGAATAAGAAAAAAGAGGATTATGAATGTTTCCATTTGTCACCACCATCACAACCCACTTTGAATACAACAACATCCCACTATAGCTTGTGAAATACATGACTCCCTTTCATGTACCTGACTCCTAAAAAACTGAATATATAAATTCCCAATAGAAAAGTTGTGTGTGAGTAGTAATCATATTATGATACCACTAAGGAATCTATACAAATTATAAAACCATGAAACTAAAACACTAGCTTTTCAAAAAAAACCATTCTATAAATAAATGCCATAAGAAAAATAATTTTATTAGATATCTGTTGGTTTTCATTTGAACATTATATATTCTTGATAACCCATAATATGAAAAGTTCATTATTAATAATATGAATGCATAAATAGAATTGTCTAGGGAAACACCAAATAATAAAATTGTGACCAATTAGGTAAGTAATAACACTAACATGTATAAAACTAGGAACAAAATGGTTTCTAGGCTATGAGGGAATGTACTCAGACCTATGAAGGAACAATAATACAAAAATAACACAAATCATATGGATATCGGGTCCTAATACAGTCTATAAATATCCAAAAAATGACCCCTATAAGTGTCACACACACTGAGGTTTCATATATTCATTTTACATGGCACCTAAGATTTCTAATGTCCTATGTTTTCCAAAACCATTTTTAAACCATGATAAAAATTTATAAAAAAATTCTTAGTGAGGAATCAATGATCTCATGCCTGAAAATAAATTTTAAATTCAAATCCACCACTGAGATATTTTATCAAAAAAATTGTGTGCATTGATCTATTTTTAAGGATTAACTCCTTTAAAAACAATAATCACATGAAACAATTCCAATTTGATATCAAATAAAACAATATTACAATTTAAACGAAAGCAATTCAAAAGAAAAACAAGTATTTCATGAGTAAGAAACTTTGTATAGAGACACCTACCTCAAGAATAGAGTGAAACAATTCACTTTTGAGAAGAGATATTGAAAACCAGTAGATCTGGTCCCCACAAGCCTAAATCTATAATAAAAATAAAAAATTATCCAGAAAACACTTTACAAATAGAAATCATAGCCTCATAAGATTCAAATAATGTGTGGAGAGAATAGATCATGTAAATATCATAAAAGATGAGAGAAAACTAAATAAAAAATGGAACATAAATTGAAGAGATCCACCAAAAATTAATAGAGATCATCAAGAATCCAAGGGAAAGACATCTTGATCATTGGAGAAATTTTAGTTCGAGCCTATGATGGATTAAGGGAAGATTAGACATAAGAAAGTAAATCCAAAAATTTAAGTGATTTTGATAAGATTACATGGTTAGGTTATACACTTTGTTAAACCATGTACCAACTGTGTGTGGACTCTATCGTTATAAAATTTTATGTGTGTAGTTTCCTAGAGGTGAGATTCTAAAGAACCTTTTTGATAAATTGTTTAAACATTTTTTTATTTGTTGACAACTAACCTTTTTATATAATAATGTTTTTGTTTTTCAAGAATCATAATCATAATGAGATAATTAGACTCATTAGCATCGGTATCAGATCATCAGATCCATCTACATTGTATTCATATCACCAGATCCATAATAATCAGAGGCATAAATTTTTTTGTGGGAATTTTTCCTTTTTCATAATTAGAGAAAAAAATATGTTGATGAGTTAGAAAGACAAAATTTGTTTGGTGAAGAAATAATATTACTATTGAAGGTTTTTGAAATAAAATTTTAAAGTTAGGAGTAAGAAATTCTTAATACATTCTAAACAAAATCAGATGATTCTTTTTTGATGAAGTTCTCACAAACCAGGGAATTTTTTTTAATAAAATATTTTGAAAAAATGGTGTAGAGGATTGGGGAAATTGAAAATTGCATAGTAATTAATTCCAACGTAATGAGAAATTCTATCATAATTTGAATTTTATTTTTATGGGGATCCCATCATTATGAAGAAATCTATGGAAGTAATAATGTATTAGAAGATTGGATTCAATAGTCAGAATGTGTGATGCTAATAAAGTTTTAAGAATTTAAAATTTAAAGTATACAGATTCCATCATAATGGGAATTTCATCGTAATGGGATTTCCATCATAATAAGAAATTCATCATACTATGAATTCCATAATTATGAGGATTACAATGTAACGAGGTGAGAATTAAATAGAATTGTAATGAGTTGATTATGAAGAATACTGAAAGGGAAAATTCTATAAGTTTTGTGAAGAGTTTAAGAGGTCAAACAATAAATACAATTTTTTGTATAAATCTCAGAGAAATTTATGGTGGTTTGGAGAAGTCAAATATGAATTTTAAATGAAAGATATTTTCAGAGATTTTAAAATTTGAGTATGCGGGGAAAATTTTCATGTTCCCCTCTTTTTTTGAGCCACCTATAAATAATTGTTCTGGTTATTCATTAATTTTTAAATTTCCTGCAAGTGGAAAAGGCGGAGAATTAAAGAAATTATGTAAGAGTCATTGTCAGCCAAAGAACTCATGAAGAGGATCAGACAATTAAATATTTGATTACCTGATTGAGGATATCATATTCCATCAATTAGATTATGTCAATTGGATTGGAGAATATCATATTTTGAATTTGAGAAGAGTTTGAGTTTTATAGATTGAGAATGTGTTTGTTGTATTGAATCCATCGTATTGAGAGAATTATGACTAGAACTAACTTATTGATAAGATCAGATCAAGGATAATCAGATTGAGAAAACAAGATCCATCCAAGTAAGACAAACTATTCAGACTGATCAAATTTGGAGCAGTTTCAACAAATTCTTTATTCGTTTTTTCAGCTCAATTATTTTATAATAAAAACTTGTAAATGAATGGGAGTCAATAAAATCATTCGTATCAATATATATAAGTTTTCTAATGGGATTTGACTCATGTTTTATTCACTTATTCATAATTGTGGATTTCCATGGGCCCAAGAGAGTGGCTATGGCAATGATATAGGTTCTCATACAGAGGCTTAACCTTGTAAATCTTATGCTCCTTACTTGATTTACTACTTTTTCATGCATGAGTATATACTAAAAGTTGATATGGAAATAAATATTAACACGTTGCTGGGGTATAGTTTCTAATTTTTTTGAAACTAATTAAAATTGAACAACTGATTCATCCCCCCTTCTTAGTTGTTATTCGACCCTTTAGAACTTAAATTGGTATAAGAGAAAAGGTTCATCTGTTTTATCCTTATCATGGATAATATCAATTCTTTCAATAGTAGAGGAATTCCAAAATTTTATGGTAAAAAATATTATGGATAGAAAAATTGGATGATTCCTTATCTCCTATATCATGGCCTGGAATATGTTGATGCTGGTAATATTGGGTTTCCACCTATTGGGAAATATTACCTAATGAAGTTTTCGAATAAGAGAAATATATTAGTTGATGGATAGTATATAAATTATATTCTCATTTCCTCATTAAAAAATATTTATTAGAAGTCGATGAGTCATAAAACTTCAAAAAGTACATGGGACAAGATAGAAAGTGTTTTTGAATTGAATACAAAAGTCAAGGAAACAATTATACAAATATGGAGTTTTATATATGAAGAAACCTGAATGAGAGATGATGAAATAATTTATAAATACTTCTCTAATGTAAATGAAATTGTTTTAAAAATTATTGGATTCAATGATGTCCTAGATGATTCTAAAATTGTTAATAAAATTACTAGAAACAATCTAGATAGGTTTGATTCTAAAATTTCTTCTTTAGAAGACAATAATGATTTACCTCTTGATGAATTTCATAACATTTATGTTTCTTATGAAAAGTAGGAAGCTCTAAAGTTTAAAACGAATATGAAATATGAAATGGATTTTGAAGCTATGAGAAAGATGAAAATTCATGATGTGGAAGAAGTTAATCCTTATGAGTCCGAAGATAACGATGATGACGACATGAATGGAAAATTAATTTCACATATATCCAAAAACTATGGAAGTGCTAGAGAAAAGTATGGAAGTTAAATTACTCTCAAATATTTTTAGTGTGGTGGAATCAAAAACTTTTCTATGAATTTCCCCACAATGAAATTTGGAGAATATCGAGATGATTCTAATAGAAAACCTTTATAGAAGAAGTGGAACAAAAATGACAATGAATAAAAGTCTTCAAATATATTCAAGATGAAGTTTAATAGAAATAAAATAAGTATATTGAGTAAGAATGTTGAATCAATCTCACCCAAAAACAATTATTCTGAATATGAAAGTTCAAAAAAATCCAATACCTTTACTATAAAATTTGAAAAGGAAAATGACTCCTTTGAGAGTGAAGAAGGTGGTGAAGAACCTTATAAAGAGTATCAGCTCAGAATGAATATTGTTTCATGTCTTGAGTAAAAAAACTCTAAATACTGAAATTAGAGTTATGAATAAATATTATTAATAAGTTAAATATAGAATGAAATATTCCAAAAAATAGGAGGATGAATACATTAAAGATATTTTATGTTAAAAACTTAGATTTGGTGAATTAGGAAAGGTGATTGAAGATATTAGTAAGAAGATGGAAGCTAAGGAGGAAGAGGTTAACAAGTTATAATAGAATCTTCTTGAGTTTAAAAGTACATTGAGTAAGATGATTGAAAACATAAACAAAGCTTTGGATGTAAAAGATGAGACTTATAAAGATTATGAGAAGGATAAATATGAGAATCAAGTGAAATATTCTCTTATAAAAAATAATGTTTCATCTAATTCTTTTAACATTTTTTGTTCTGGAATCATATTAGAAACACTTGGGTGGAGATTGATGTGAGAAACCTATAAAATCTATTAATTTAGAAAAATCAATCAAAAGAAAAGATGGTCCACATCCTTAGTATGTTGGAGTTGAAAGAAGTTACCAAAATCGAAATTTATATAAAGAAAGATCTTTATTATATATAAAATCAAGATTTGATGGTCATTGTTGGTGTTGTGAAATCTATGGGAATAAGGAATATAATTTTTAGAAAAAATAATCTCTACCTGAAATAAGATTTGAGAAATGTGGAATAAAGAGTGGAAGTAGAAAGAGTAACTTTCTTAAATTAAATAAAGTTGAAAAATTGAATTATCAAGATGTTTGAAACCTTCCAACAAAAAATCAATTTGATTGTTTGGATGAAGTTTGTTGAAGATGTGATTAGTCAGGTCATCATGCCAAAAGATATATGAAACTTATTCCAAAAAAAGTTTATTATGATAGAAAAGAAAAGAAAGATTAAGAGAAGAAAGTTGGGGAAATATATTTTATTGTTGAGATATATTTGAAGGCAAGTAAAAGGCATAAAACGTGGATACTTGATAGTGGTTGTTCTTTACATATGAAAGGTGATATAAAAATAAAGAAACTTGTTTAAATTCATGATGGAGGAGAAGTTACCTTTGGTAATGATAGTTCTTTAAAAATAAGGGGAATCAAAACTACTGATCTTGAAGCCGAAAAGTTGAAATATAAGGAATTTTAATTTTTTTATGGGCTAAAACATAACTTACTTTGTCTAATTCAACATTGTGATGATAGAAAATAAGTTTTTTAGAAAAGATTATTATATCATAAAAATCATGAAATATGGAAAATTCATCACAAAATAAGAAAGAACCAGTGGGAATCTCTTCCAAATAGAAGAATACAATAAATCTTGTTACTTTAGTGTGGAATATGAAAACAAATTATGGCACCAAAGACTTTGGAACCTTGGAAAAAAATTATGAACAAACATTCTAATTTTTTTCTCATTTGAATCATTCATGAATTGAAAAAAAGAGAAGAATATGTTTATGTAACTTCTCAAAAAGGGAACATGTATAAAAACATCATAAAAGAGGCGAGATTAAATCTACTAGTCCACTTGAGCTTATTCATTCCAATTTATGTGGGTCCATGAGACATTAATAAAAAAAGGATATTTTTTACTTTATTACTTTTACTGATGATATCACTCAGATAATAAATATCATTTTTATGAAGCATAATTCAGAGGCTATTGAAATGTTTAAATTCTTCAAAAAGGATGTTTGAGATAAAAATGGGGGTTTTTATAAAGAAGTTGAGAAAAAATAATGTTTCCGAATTCACAAAAAATAATTTTTAAAATTATATTATAATGAATGGAATGAAAAATCAATATAGTGCTACCTACTCCATAAGAAAATTGAGTAGTAGAAGGAAAGAATAGAAGTTTTGTGGAAATGGGAAGATGTATGTTAGTAGAATACAATCATTAAAAGTTCTGTTCGAGATAAGGTGTTAGTATTTCTATACATGTTTAAAATAGAAGTTTGTTGAGATTAGAAACCATCACGACTCTTTATAGAATCTGGTATAACAAAAACCCTTCATTGAAATACTTCAGTTTTTTTGAAAGTCCACGTTCGCTCAAAATAAAAAATCTGGATTTGGGAAAGTTTGATCAGAAAGCTGAGGAAAGAACTTTTTTTGGTTATTCACCTAGTGGAAGAAGTTAAAAATGTTAGAGAAAACATTTACAAAAGTTAGTAGACTCATATTATGTAAAAGTAATTGAAAATAAATGTTCCTTAACAAAATTTGATGGTAATGATGAGAAGGATAAACTAGAGATTTCCAATAATAGTGAAAGAATTCAAATCATCCTTGTTAAGATTCATAAGAATCATGTGATGAGGAAATTTTAGATGGGAAATAAACATTGAAATTTACTACCTTAAAAAAACATTTTGAATCCAAAAACATTATTGGAAATCAGAAGGCTCCATTTTAGACAAGAATAAATTTGAGATTAGAAGATCCGACTTCACTTATTTAAAAATTTCAATTGAAATCAGTTTTATAGGCTATTCATCAAAAATAATGGGGGGATGCTATTAATGAAGAGTTGGATCATATTGAGGAGAATTTAACACGGGATCTTGTTTCGTGACGAGAAAATAAAAATGTTATCATAACCAAGTGGGTTTAAAGAAATAAGTTAAATAAATGTGGAGAAGTTTCTAGAAACAAAGAAAGGCTTGTTTGTAAAGGCTATGCTTAGGTGGAAGGTGTGTATTTTTAAGAAATATTGTCCCTAGTTTCATGATGAGAAACTATTATAACATTTATTTTAGTGTCTGAACATCATAATTACAATGTTTATCAGATGGATGTAGAGTCATCTTTCTCAAATGGTGATATTGAGGAAGAAGTTTACATTGAACAACCCTACGGGTTTCTACTTGATTTGGATGAACACAATGTTTTCAAATTGAAGAACGTTTTTTATGGGCTAAAACAAGATCCATGTGCCTAGTATTCTAAACTTGATAATTATTTGAGAATGTTGAACTTTTATAAAGGAAAAGTTGATAGAAAATTATATATGAAATATGTTGACACCAGAGCTCTAATTGTAATTTTTTATCTGGATTATATTTTTTTTGTTGGGGATATAGAAGATTTTTTTAAACATTTTTTGAGAAAATGAAGATTTTTTTTGAAATGTATATTTTAGGGGAATTAACATTCTTCTTTGGGTTACAAGTTCAAAAAATGGAAAAATAAATTTTCTTATCTCAAGAAAAGTACGTTAGCGAATTGTTAACGTAGTTTGGGATGGTAGAATCCAATGATGTTTCAATTTCTATTCTAATGAGAAAAAAGTTGAGTAAAGATGAATCCACAATTAGTGTGAACCAGAAATACATTCAGAAGCTGAAATGAAGTATTCTTTACCTTACAACCACAAGTACTGATGTTGTTTATGTTGTTACTTTGTGTACCAGGTTTCTAAGTATTCCAAAAGAATAAAAAAATTTGGTAGAAAAATTAATTCTAAGATAATCCAAGGAACAAATTCACAAGGTCTGTTATACAAAAATAAATAGTGAGATGAAGTGTTATGGATTTACTAATGTCGATTGGTATGAAGATTTTAATGATATAAAATCAACTGAGGAGGAACATTTTTTCTTGGTAAATGTTTAGTGAGTTGTGATAGGTAGAAATTTTTTTTTTTAACTTTGAGCACTCTTGAATCTGAATATGTTGCAGTTACTCAGTCTTATACTCAAATGTTATGGATGAAAGTTCAGCTGGAATATTTGAAAGTAAATGTTTCTAAACCATTGAAGATACATTTTGATAATTAGAGTTCAATTGATCTTTCTAATAATCCTATCCAACATTCGTGATCAAAACACATCGATATAAAATTTCACTTTATAATAGAGAAAGTTGATGATAGAGATGTTTTTATGGAATACATTTCAACAAAGGGGAGAGAAAGTAACAAAATTTTACTTTTAAAGAATTTTCTACTTATCTTTATTTAATGGATATGAAGATGTGGTTATCATATATTGGGGGAGAGGAAATGGAAAGAGAGAGAAACAGAAAAATGAGATATTATGAAAAGTGATAGAGGAAAAGATAAAAGTGAAGGTGACTTTATCTTTAAAAGGACCCCAAATTTTCATTCCTTTGAGGGATGCAATTCTTTCAAAAAAATTAGTTTTTCTATTTATATGGTTTTAATACACTCTTTTTGAGAAGGTATATGTTTTTTTTAATTCAAAAAACATGACTTGTTTACAAAAGTTGAGTTGTTAAAAAATTATAAGAGTTGTAAATGTTTTTAGTGAGGTTTGTCAATAAATCCAAAGGGGTGGATTGAAGAACCTTTGTAATAAATTTTTTTAACAATTATTTATTTATTTTTTTATAACTAACAGTTTTTATATTAATTTTTATGTTTTTTAGGAATCAGAACCAGTCCATCATAATGAGATAATTGGACTGAATGACATTAGTTTCATATCATAGGATCAATCTACATTTTATTTAGATCATCAGATCCAAAACAATCAGTGGTAGAAATTTTTATTTGTCGGTTGTTTTCCATTTCCATAATCTGAGAAATAATGATGTTTATGAGTTATAAAGACAATATTTATTGATTGAAGAAATCATATATTGATGTAGAGTTTTGAAAGATGATTTTAAATTTAGGAGTTAGATAGTTTTTATAATTTCTAATCAAAGTCAAATGATTATTTGCTAATCAAGAAGTTTTCACAGATCATGAAAACTGTCAAGATAGTATTTTTAAAGAAATGGTGGAGATTTTTGAAGAAATTAAAAAATTTATAGTGAATAATTCCATTGTAATGATAAATTCTAATGTAATGAGAATTTCATCATATTGTGTATTCCATCATTATGAATAAATCCATCAAAGGTATAATAATTTAGATGATCGGATTCAGTAGTCAGAATATGTGAAGCTGATAAAGTTTGAAGAACTTCAAAGTAAATGAATGAAGATTCCATTATGTTCGTAATTTCATCATATTTAGATTTCCATCATAATGAGAATTCAATCATAATTAGAATTCCATCATTATGAGGATTCAATAGTAAAGAGATGAGAAGGAAACTGAATTGTAATGAGCTGATTACGAGGAAGAATAAAAAATAAATCAAGGGGGAATCTTTTCCAGCCAAAGATCTCATGATGTGGATTAGATAGTTGAATGATTGTTTACCGAATTGTGAAATATCATATTGAGAAGATCGTATTCAGTCAATCATATTGAGTCAATCGAACTGAAAAAGATCATATTAAGAATTTGAGCAGATTTTTATTTTTTAGTTTGAGAATGAGTTTATCATATTTAATCTATTGTATCAAGAGAAACAGATCTAGAATTATCAAATATAGACTCATCCGATTGAGAAAATTGGATCCCACCAAATCGGACTAAAGATTTAGACTGAGCAATTATGAAGTGGTTTCAATAAATTCTTTACTCTTTTATTTGGATCAATTATTTTATATGAAAATATTTTATACTGAAGAGATTAAATATAATATTTCCTATCGAGAGATAGAATTTTTCTATGAATAGCTAACATAAGTTGTATTCACATCTTCATAATAGTGGATTTCCATAGACCCATGGGAGTGCTGATGGAAAGGATATAAGTTCTCACACAAAGGATGAACCTTGTAAATATTTTGTGATTTACTTTCTTTCCTCCTTTTTCATGCATGAGTATATACTAAAATTTGATAAGGAAATAAATATTGACATATCTTTGGGGTAAAGTTTCTAAATGTTTTGAAACTCATAAAAAGTGAAAAACTGATTAAACCCGCCCTTTTTAGTTGTTCTTTGATCCTTTAGAACTTTATCTTCCCCGGTTGAAAAACCATGATCAGGATATGTGAAAACTCTAGAAATCACCCAAACACCCACACAGTTTTCCTAAGGCTTGCATGGTTTGAAATATATTTCTAAATCTATGTGAAATACACTATAAACCAACCTATTAATATACATTGTTACTATATCGTTTTACTAACCATGTTCCCTAACCATACACCTATCATGGTTTCCCAAACAATCCAAATCATCGACCTCTGACCCTCGAAAACTTCCTAAACCACAAAAGGGAAATTCAAATGATTGACCTAAAGCATACATCTAACTGAGAGGTTTCACATAATAAATGTATTTACTTGAGAGGAATATTGAGGATTTCTTCATAATATGTTATTAGGTTTATTTTTTTATCATTTTATCTTACTTTGATTTGTTTAATGGGTGTGGGTTTTCTGCCTTTGGGATTTATTATTTTTGGTGGTAGTATCATGGATATGGGATATTAAGAAGCGGGATGTGAGCATGATACCCAACCATAAATTTAATTAAGATTTTTTTGTATGTTATGAACCCATAGTTATAAATTATTTATGATGTATTGGTTGAGTTGTTTATTATACCATGATATATTTAATTTCAAACCATGCCATACCCTAGTGTAATGATATTGGCATGATGTGGGTAAATTTGACTAAAAGACAATGTTTTTATATTCACATGCCTCATTTCCTATTTATCTTATATTTTTTTGAGTAGGGGTTCAAGAATACTTGATCTAAGACTAATTTTGATAGGGTCAACCTTTCCCCATTTTCTTTATACAAATTTATAGTGATCAAGGTACCTTAGTTCTAAGATATTTATAGATATGGGATCACCATTCCCATTATATTTATATCATTATGAGTAAGGGTATTGATTCATGATGTTTGATATCAATATAGACATGACATACCTTTCCCATTTATCTTATTATTTTTATATAAGGGTTTATATTTTTGAGTGTTTAGATTTTTATAAAGAGGGGTATCCTTTCTCATTTATCTTATTATTGATATGTAGTGGTCTAGATGTTTGAGTTATGAGATACGTATAGACATGAGTCACATTTCCCAATTTTTATTATTAATATAAAGGGATTTAGATATCTTGGGGATGAAATTGGTATATATGTGGGTCACTATTCCCATTTTGTGTTGTTGATATACAAAGTTTATGATAAATTTTCATGAAGATTGATATTAATATGGGCCACATTTCCCATTTGTCTTATTACTAGTTTGTACAATGGTGAAGATTCCTTTTTTGGGGGATGGGTTAATTATATAATTGTGGAAATTATTCCCACATGGAATTATGTTATAATTATGTTATTTTGAGACTTATTTCTCACATTCCAACATAGTTATGAGTTCATCTTCAAGATGGCTTCTAGAGTACCCAATGGTTAAATAATTGTTTCTATGTGATTAGTTTATGGATTCATTTTTAATTTATACATGCATTCATACATATACTATTTTTATTATTGAATCCATTATTGGTTGACTACTATGTTTTATGCACACACACTATAAGTTCACTTTATTTTACATTCATATATTATGGTTGATATGAAGGTCTTGGTTATGGGCCTAGTACATGTGGAGGAGATAGTAGAGGTTAGTTGGGATTGTAGAATAGTGTATGGTAAGTACACGAATTTTGTTTAGGTCTTTGTTTATTTTAGTATCATTTTATCTTATATAGTTTAACATTGGCCTATTGGGTGATCTTATTTATATGTATGAGGGTATGATAAGGGTGTATATTTGTTTATATAAGGACTATGTTATTATGATGGTTTTATTTCCACTAAAATTTCATATTTTTTACTCTAATATGATTCTTGTTATGTAAATACCTATTATCGGTTATTATTACTATGATGATACATGAAATAATAGTTTCTCTACATAGTTTACCAAACCCCCGCTTTTAGTTAGAAACCTGTAGTACACTAGGAGGTGACCATGAAGTCATGTGGTGCTCCGTATTTGGCTAAAGTCTGATTACTAGGTTGAGGATGCGATATTCATGGCCAAAATCATCCCAACTACACATATATGAGTAAAATACTCTCAAAAGTGTTTTATAATTAGATTTTACTAGGTGAATTGATTTAAAATTCACAACTAGTGATGAAAATCTCCCTCCACTTGTCAAAAATACAATCATGAGGGGAATATAAAGGGATATGTATACATACCTATTTAACCAAATCATGAATTATTCAAAACAAGGCCACATGGAATATGATCTAGGAATGAGAGAATGAAGAGGATCATGGACACTAAAAATGATGGAAATTTAATCTTAGTGAATAAGGAATGAGGGGTAAGGGATATTGATGCATACAAGGAGTGGTTGAGGCCACTGTAAAAAAAGATCTCATTTGAAGGACTAATATTCGTCTTCATTTTTTTATAGTAATTATTTTTAATATATTAGAATTATTTTCATTCTATTTTAATTTTATTCTCATTCAATGTCATGATATCATACCTCTATTAATGATGTAGGGCTCACCAAATTTCACCAGTGGGAGGATATCGGGTGTTATCAAGCTAGAGTTCAAATTATTTCATATCATCCACACCTAGGATCTTGTGGGGTTCGATGGTTAGGGTAGGTTATAATGGTTCCTCACCACTTTTTTCATTCACCATTTTTTTATCTTATTACAAATCATTCATATGTTGCCTCTTTATTTATGTTGGTATATGGTGATGACAACATTTTGGTATTGAATGGGTTTGATAGCACACAACTGACATGAGTGGCGGTATTATCTTAGTCAAGGAGTATTTTATTTTCATACCCTTGCATGATCTTGGTATATGGTGTCATTGTAGATTCCCAGTTCATTATATATTCACACACATGTAATAAGGTGACATGTACTTTTATTATGGTAAGTAAATATCAAATGGGGGTGAGGTAAACCTTTAAGAGGAAGTGGGGTTATTCATTGGTATATTCCCGATGGTTGATATTTCATTACTAACATGTATAATTGAGTCTGCATACATTTATATATATTTTATTTTTAATCTATGCATCTCACACCCAAAAACCCCACACCACGGACCTCTATTTTCTTTTATTTTATAAAAAAAATCATAAAACCATAATAAGTAAGAATAGACAATGACCGATTCTTTGGTTACCCTAGAGACAACCCAAGTCATCCACTAAGCTACACCTTGGGATTAAATTGTGTTGACAAGGACCCCACAATAGAACTTTAATAACATACTTTATATTATTATTATTATTTGTATAGAAACTCTATCCCCTTTATTACTATTCATGCCCTTCCTATTTTAGACCTATCCCCACTATAGTAGGAACTATACCTAAGGTCTTGAATGTACCTTGTAGTTGAACTAGTTAAATTTAGATCCCCATCCCTACTCTAGGCTATCATACTATTAAGCCATCATGATTGTAATTATGCCACTAAATCTCACCCAATGGTATTGAACCCCTGACCCCAAGGGCCAAACATCCAACCCTTTACACTAGACCACCCACGATTGGGGATTCATTGTATTTTATTAAAATATATTAAAATAGTTGTATATTGTTATTAATAATTGATGGGGGGAAAGTAGAATCCCCTTCCTCTCATATAACCACCATCTGGTGCATCAGGTAACTGACAACCGAATCCATCTTTCTACCAAGTTTAATAAAACAGTCATCATCAGGCATTACTCATTTCACAATTTCTAAATACAACATTAGATTTTATGAGTAATCATTTCATGGGAGTTATATATTTATAAATCTTATCAACCATCCTCGCCCCAAATGTTATTTTATTTACAAATTACTTTGTATAAACTATAGCAATATGGTGTCATCATTTTCATGAAATATCCTAGCGTAGTTTGAGATATGTTATTTTTCACCCATTGTGAGTAAAATGAGGTTAACTAGAATTACCAACCCCTAAATACATAATAAAATAATTTAAAAATAATAATGAAAATAAATATGAATTCAACCACAATAATTCCATGTACTATGATCAAGATGCATGAATGCAATCACTGAAGAGGTTCCAAAACCATACAATGATGATGATATTGAAACACACTTTCTATTTTCCTTAAATTCTCCTATTGTATCTAGTAAAACATAAAAAGTGAAAAAATAAGATATTCAATGGAATCAAAACCTATTATTTTAAAAAAATTAGGATATTTAACCTATATTTACAATTTTGTTCCATTATTAATTAGATAATAAATATGAGTTAAATAATTTCAATTAATAAAATATATATTATTGAATACAAGGAAGATACTTCTTTAGTTTGTTCATAAATATGTGTGTGTCTGTGTGTTAAAATGTTTTAATTTTCCTTGTGGTACAAAAACCTAAAATACATAACCATAGAAACATAGACCAACACACCAGTCAAAGAAACACTAATATCAGAATTATATCCCAGATTCTACCCAGTCTATCCATCCATGTGTGACACCACACACCCATTCATCCATGAACTAGAATCTCCATAAATTCGACTAATAAATGACAATAGAAAACTTGTGAAAATGTAGAGTTAAATTCCCACACACATAGTTGGATACCATCATTACCAAGATGTTTCATCTATTCATCCCATATCAACATCTCCATGCACTTCACAAAACCATACAACACCCATGATTCTATTCTTAGTTCACTCAAACAAGTAAATATCCTAAATAGTGCCTCTAATATCCCACAATTACAACCATGCACCGTGAATATCCAAATTCATCAGTCCAATAGTTATTAATCTAGAATTTACACATTTAGCTCCCAAGTAGATCATTACTGAATCCCAGCTACCTCATTGTTATGGAAACCCTAGAAAATATACAGATTTTAGATTCCAATCATACATCAGGACATTCTAAAACTCCCACAAGACACCATTTCATGAATGGACCCATCTTATATTCTTTATTCTACCCTCCAATGATCTCTCTGGCACCACTTTCCCACACAATCCAAATGATGTTTTAGCAGCACAACTCTCCAATCATTATATAATGTTTTTTTAACTTTATTCAATAGTTTAAAATTTTAAAAACTGCTCACAAGTTCCCAAAATGTGCATATACATCAAATCCATGCACCATATTATTAATGATAATACTTAATGGGAAAGTACCAATCATTCCATTCTATGTTTGGTCTAACCTAAAACCTAATTCCTTGCCATGCCTCATATCACTAAATCCAACCATTTCAGACACCAATCCCAATTCAATGGCCCAACTCTCCAAGTCTAACCAGACGACTCCCACTTATTTATAAATATATATCTCCATTAATTTTTTTCCACAATGAAAAAATACTAGAGTTCTACCTTTCTCAATTCTGAATGATGGGAAATATCTTTAGAGATTCTCTATAATGTATCCACATGGAGGAATATTGGACGATTGAGATTATTCTTTGTATAAATTTTTTCAATTATGTTATGATAAAATTTTCTACAAAATTTAAGGGGGTTTCTTATTATTAAAGGGGGAAGAGGGTGTACTATTGAGGACTCATCCCATCTAGATAGTTTTTATTCTTATTTTTTAACTATGTTTTCCTCATTTTCAATTGTGTTTGATGAAACTCCATTGATGGATAGTTAATTTTTCGATGTATTTGATCTAAGTAGTGACTCTATATCATTTATTATTTTATAAATTCAGCAGTTTGTTCTTATCTTCCATTATTCATCTAAAAAATAGTTATTGTATTTGAATATGGGGCATCAAATTTTTTATTCTATTTTCAATTTTTTGATTTTTTTTCTTTTTTTCATTGTTTAATCTATTTTACTCCATCATCATGTCTTGCTTCATATTTGATATAATGAGGATAATTATAAAATGACTGATATTTGATCATAATCATGTGTATTGGGATATGTTATTGAGTAATATTGTTTGGAAGAAACTTCTCCTAATCAAGGGTTATTTTATACTGTGATACCAAGGTATTGCAGAAATTTGGTGATCACTATGTTTTTCTATCACATCACATCTGAGATGAGAGTTGGTACACTATGATAATAGTGTATTAATGATTATTTTTATCTCAATGAGAGGTCAATATTCTTTGATCATGGATTGATTCATTATGTAGGAATTGGGATATATACTTTTCATAATATTATTTGATGGTAATGGTTTTGAGAAACCTTTTAGGACCATCCAATGTTCATTATCATTATACATTCAATTTATTTCTCAATTTTAACTATGTTAATTATAATAAAATCAATTATAAGCCTATTATTCCTACTTCCATGAATTATTAAATTAAAATTAAAAAAAATTAAAAAAATTATTACTGAAAAACAAAAATAGCGAGTGAATACATAGATTTTGTAGAGATAACTTTTAGTTATCCCACTAGGTTTCATCCATTACGAATTAAATATATTTGATGTTTATAACCTTAAAAAAGGACATGAATTAAATTTGGAACTTTTTTAGGGATGATTTTGATGAATTATTAGTCATTTGTTTAATGAAAATAATTTTCTCCTAATTTTATTATTTTTATTTCTCTTCATTTTTTTAGCACAATAGAATTAAAAAAACCAAAAAAACATGTCTCTAGAAAAAAAAAATTTTGGATAATCACTCATGTTTGTTAGATCAATTTAAAAAAATATACTAAACGAAACATATAACCATATTTGTATGAAAAATTGACACTTTTTGGAGTATACCAATGGGATATGTGATAACATGATATTCATGATCTGATGTGGGAAGATAACTAATACTAAAAATGTGATTTCCACTAATAAATAAACCTAAAATGAGCCAACATTTTCATATATAGATATTACATCTTTTAGATGAATATTCAATTAAATTTCACCAACACATGACTGATAATCATAAAGTTTTAATGACTTAAAAACATGGAAACATAAACAATGTTTTCATAAAATATCTAAATTATGTCCCACTTTATCTTCTTAACTATCACCCTATTTTACATATCATAATTAATACCTTTACTCATATCTTGGGGAAAAGAAACATAATAAAAGGGTGATATTAGATGATTTGTATGTGTAAATAAGGGGGATATCAAATATTAAATTATCATTACATGATCATAATAGTATAAGAACATGAAAATATGATTTTAAAATTATACTTTATATATCAATGATCATAATATTGAGTCATGGAATAAATCATCGAATTTTATATGGAATGAATAAAAAAATAATCAATAACATAATCCATGAGAGCATAACATAAGACATAAAAGTTTTTCATATGCATAATAATAGAAATTAATTTACTTACTAGCAAAGGATCTCTAACAATACAATAATAGTGGAATGAGTTCACTCCCTATACCATCGTAGTAGTCAAGGTTCACTCCCAAATCTATCATGGTGGACAAAGTACCTTACTGAACAGGGTTCTATCCATATTTTAGTCTTGTATATCTGATGAGATATTAATCATTACCCAATGCATTGTAGGGAGATATAGGTCCCAAAATTAAAATAATTAAAACCATACATATGTGTTCCATAATAACATAAATCATTCAATCATATCAAAACCCATGAAATGAAATGGATTTCATAAAAATTTTGTCATAGTTTAACACAAGGAAAAGGAATAGGTTTCATGAATATCATTCCATCGTAAACATAAACCAAACAGATAATGATTAAAAATATAATCCTTTGATCATATTCCTAGTAGTAAATAAGTAAAATTAACAATGTTATATTATATGGAATGTTATTTTGAATTATCACTTGAAATAATTCTTAAGGAAAATATCCTTTCCATTTTGAAATTTTTTTTAACACTATATAATTTTAAAGGAGAAATTATTATTTGAAAATAAACTTGTAATATTATAAAAGAAGATTCAATACATTAAGGATTCATAATGGAGAAAAAATAATCTCATTTCATATAATTAAAAAACATTTCTTCTATATTTTTTTAGAAAATTCAAAATGTACCTTGTTTGAAAAACAATAAAAAGATTCATTTCAAACCCTTAATTAAAAATTCAAACATGGGTAAAAATGACTTTATAAAATTTTAGTTGAATATTAAAAACCTTTTTGTAAATATTTTTATAAAACATGGACATTGAAGATAAATATTCCTCATAGGAGACATACATATAAACAATCCTGAATAATGATGAGATTGTGAAATAAACCCTTACCACATTGGTTACTTTTGAATGATAAGCCCAATAAAAGGAAGAAACATAAATGGATATTTAAATATCAAAATAATTATTATGAATCATCATAAAATATAATTTATGGTAATTATATATACCACCCCAAAGAAATAAGTGGTGAATTTGGCATTGTCCCACAAAAATAAAAGTGAGACAAAAATCCCTTACCTTAAGTCTTTCCTATCCTTTTTTATATTAAAATTCCCTATATAATAAATAAGTATTTATTATAAATTTATTAAATAATAAAATATATATCATACAATTTATGATTTATTTATATCGTCTTTTCACTCATTTATTAATAATTGTTTATTAAAATCTCCATTCAGGGTAATAACCACTTTGCTTTCCAAGCATGTTTTGGTTTGGCTTCCCCGGTCCTTATACATTGGTCATAGTACCATAATTTTAATAATTTTTATAATGTTATAAAAATAAAATATATTTTTTCTATACATATTTATAATAATTCATAGAATGTAGAGATAGAAAAAATAATTACATTGTTTATGGAGACGGTGTTTCATACGAACGCATGAACGTTGTTACCTTTTTTTGAATGATGGTGTGAAAGAAAGGTAACTAATAATTAAAATTTTATAGTATAATTATTATTTAATATATATCATACATATTCATAAAATTCATCCTTATTACCACTCATGTGAAATATAAAGGAAAATCTAATCACATCGAATCAAGGAGATTGTTGTCCATTCGTATGCACGAGCGACATTATCGTTTCCTAAAACATTAGATGGAAATAAGGTATATTTGATATTATCATTATAGAAGTATAATTATGTCATAAATATTGTATATAAACATTAATCCCATAATAATACCCATCCATAAAATACGATGCTAAAAAATGAATTGTATCACTACGTGGAGATGATAAGTCGTATGTACACCCGAGCGATACTTTCACTTCTGGTTTGATGTGAAAGGGGGTTTATAATGGGAATTTAATAATCATATTAATATTTAATAATATATAAGATACTAAATTTGTATTTTATGATATATATTATAGATTTATATGAGGTTAAAAGGGCATCAAACAAAGTGACATGTTAGAACGATTAACTCTTCTTCGAAATGAATCATTCAGATCTACTCTAAAGGGCTCCAAGGTTGGTATTTTTGGTAGGAAAGAACCGCTATAATTTTTATAGGTAAGTTTAGAATATAATATTTTATAGTTTTTTTGATATATAAAACTCAATGCGGTGAACTGTAGTGGGGGAGGAGATGTCCTTTTATAATGGAGGTGAGGGGCAACTTTGGAATTTTTCAAAAGTTTAAAATATATTAAAATTATTCTAGATCTAAATGCTTAAAAATATCCTATAAATTCTCATGGGATTAAATTTTAGAATATATATAATAACTTTGTTTCCTATATACTATCATTAGGTTTTTTAGATAATTCAATAAAATAAATTTCTTTTAAAGTATCATTATTTTTAGTTTTGATACTATTCATTACTTTGACAATGAAAACATCAAAACATCATTTGAAATTTGGGAAAAATATTTTATTATATCCATAATAGATAAATTGTATCTATATAATTCTTTTATAACAATAAATATCTCAAATTATATTTATTTTAATATTTTAAATATCATTTATTTGATTTTACCATTAATTGAATAATTGTTGCATCAGTGTTGTGGAAAAATTTTAGTTAATATTTCATGCATTTATATTTAAAAATAAATTACCATGATTAATATAATTATTTTATATTTAAAAATAATATTTATATTATAAAATATCTTATTAATAACCTCATATTAAAAATATTATACTTATTAAAATATAAGTTTGACATGATTGGATTTTCTTTAAACAAAATACTATAATGGTTATATTCATATCTAAGGGGACTAAAATGTCCATAAATTCAATAATTGGATTATTCGGTAATAAAATTACTCATCCAAAAAAATTGGGTCAAGTGTTAGGGTAATTTTATAGTCTTTATCATATTATTATTACTCTTAAATACACGATTTACCCTTAAATGTGGTAAAAAAAATTACTAAGGATACAATTCAAATTGAAAAAATATAAAAGTGTCCTATTTACTAAATTTGGACATCATAATTCCAAATATTTAATCCAATTATAAAAAATAAAAACATAGAAGTTTTAGAATTTAATTTAAAATTAAACCAGTAAAACGCTGCGAAATCATTTTCTAAGAAAGATTTGCTTTTAAATATAAAATATTTTTATAATAATTTCAAGTATAAAATTTATTTCAAAAACTAAAATTGAATTGTTTAATTAAAATTTAACTAATAAAATTATAATATTATATAAAATATAATTCTAAATTATAAATAATTTAAAATAAAAATACAGTTTTCAATAAAAATAATATTTTTCACTATTATTTGAAGAATCATTATTTTTATAAAATTCTTAAAATTTCATTCGAATATAATTTTTACATGACGATTCCAATAATTAAATTAATTTTTTAAAATAAAATTTTCTAAATCTTTCTTAAATTAAGTATAATTTTTACTCATAATAAGAACCATTTCTTAAGAAAATGTAAAATTAGTTTATTAAAAATTATGTGGTTATTTTCTAATAATTTTCGATAAATTTTTATTTATTTGTAACTTTATATTTATTTCATGAATTTTTAATACTATTCATACCCTCTAATATAATGTATAGAAATTTATGAACACATAATATTTTAATAATATTACACAGTACGTTTAAAATTGTTGTTGTGTGCAATGTAAGATATAAAAGAAATCAAATTATTTAATGAAAAATATATCATGAAAATCTCTTGGTGTTGAAATAAAAAAATTACACATATTAAGAGGAATTCATTCCAATTCCTTATAAATTATAGAATAAATAGTAATTTGATCTCCTAAATAATGAAATAAGACAACGACAGAAATGAGAAACAAAAGTTATTTTATCATTGAGGAGATGATTAGACCAAGATCAGAGAAACCTTAAGAGGTATAACTATTGAATTTATCCTTTCATATTGAGGTGGTTAATGAAAATATAAATGGATGTGAAAAACTATCTACCCCCAACAAAAATATAATTTTAAGAGTCTACTCATAAATAATATGATATGTTTATAGAGTAATTTTAGATAGAAAATTCCAATTCAAACTCGATTCATTTTAATTTGAGTAAAATATATTTATGAATTGATTCTACCCCTAAATATAAATCTTGTTAAGAAACATGGATTAATTTAATTGAAGAGGATGATGATAAGAAAATCACACTGAATACCATGACCTTTAAATAAAATTTTGGGAACCCATGGCCTACTTTTATATTCAATTAGTTCTGAGAGGAACTGAACCATGAAATATAGATTCATGATGAAACAAATAAGGGTGATAATTTTACATTGGATTTATTTTATATTAATTTAATTAAAATATACGTAAAAATTCATCTCCCTAGTGTTGGAATTGTGGATTCACTTTATATATTGAAGGTCCATAATAATGATAATTAATATAATGAAAATTACATTGGATAAGTGGACGGTTTTGAAGAAATGATATGTGTGACTATACTTTTTTTCATTAAGGTGGGAAGGGTAGTTGAAACTAAGATATAAATACATGAAAAAAATAACGCAATAAGAAGTATATGAACCATACCTTCATACAAACATTACAAAACTAAGTCGGATGTATCATTCCTCTAGTTGATGACGAGACAAAGGAAACCTCCTATATCTTTCAACCCCCAATACATCACAAGTAAAACATTGAAGGGGAGGTGGACTCACAATGATCATCACATGAGTTCTCATTTAACAATATTTTTAAAAAGAATATTAATACGGGAGATATAGAGATGTGTTGACACCTAACAAAAAATACAATCAATACAAATATGAAGGATAACAAAATTATTACAAAGTTATAGTCAGATAAAATTTAGTACTACATTGGGGATTACCCAAATCATATAATTAATTTCATTTCTTTAAATTTAATCTATTATATTTATTTTTAATAAATAGACAATTTTAGTTTATTTTTTATAAGATATGGGGTGGAAAACACCCACGAGACCTTAATTATGATCATTTAAATCCCAAAAAGGGGGGATAAAACTTCACTAATGTTATCTACATATAACCAAGGAAATCAAGTGAAATTGTTCCTTTAAACATATTTTTTTGTTATGCTATTGATTTATACTTTAAAAAAATATTTTAAAAGAATTTTTTTGGATATAGTGGAATTTGAGTGTGGGGGAGGGAATAACTATTCCTTTCCTTATTTTTTTCTTTTTATTTTTTAATTATCTATTTTTTTTTGTTGATTTGTTTTATAATTTCCAGAGTAAAAATATTTTTCTATATTTTTAGTTTTAATCAATTTTTTTTAGGTTTTTTGGTTTATTTTTCAATATTAATTTAATCTAAATTGAATATTAAAATCATTTTTAATGTATAATTTAATTATAATGAACTTATTCTTATTATTAAAACTCAAAAATTAAATTGTTTATAATATGTTATGGTTTTTACTCATTTTGATTTTCAGTCATTTTCATTAATTTTTATAAGATAAATTTAAAGTCACTAGTCATTGACCCAGATTAGTGTTTATAGAAAATTAGATTATTTATATAAACATGAATGTGTATATATTATTTTTCAAGACATTGGAGTTGAATAAATGTTATAAAAATGATTGAAGAATTATTTTTTCATACATATCATTATCCTTGGTACACACCTTCATATCAATCCTTTTTAATCCCTTATAATACCATGAATGGTATGGTACGTTTAAGTCACATTAGAATACCTTTTACCCTTACCTATATTCACTCTAATCATATTTTCATGATTACATTAATAATAAGAATAAGGTATTTAATGATTTTTATTTAGGATTTGTTTCATGTTATGGGGAGTATTAGAGGTGTGTTAATTATTTTTTGGATTTTAAAAAATAAAAATTATTGTGTCATCAATTAATCATTATATTTGTTTTTCATCCTATTCTCATTGAAAAAAATATATTTGAAAGGAAATGTAAATATAAAAAAGAATAAAAATGTGTTCATTTGATAAAATATAACAATAATAAAGATATCTAAAAAATAGGGGCCAGATTTTGACTATTCTTTAAACTTAATTTTTATGACTCATGAACCAATACAAAAAAGTTATTGTGATGATATATTCAAATTATATAAATTGAGTAGGGTTATGTTTATTGGATATCTTGAAAATACCATGCATTTTTTTATGAGTTAAAACCTCCTATTTTTGACCTTTGTTTTTAAGTTATTATCCACCAATTTCTAGACAATAAACAACCCTCTCAAGACCTCATGTTTGATTTTATTTTTAATTGTCACATTTTTTAGGGATTAATAACTTTTACAAGCTTAGGATGAAACATTAATTTTAGATATTTAATCATAACTCCACATATATATTCTAACGGCCCAAACATTCATTAATGACAATTTTTCTTGATCTAATTAAATGTCTCATTATGTAAAATGGTTCTATAAAACATATGCACTTACTTAGTTTTATGTTTTTGGATTTTAAAATACCATTAATAATTTTGACTGTTGCTAATATAGTCTTTGAACACTTATCACTTGATTCGCATAAATATAGGGCTCTAATAAATCCAATTTACTCAAACAAAGGAAGTGATGACCTCATCTTGCAGAATTACTCTGTACAAAGCCCATTTTCGGAGATGGTAAAGGAAGTGGAATCATTGGGATTTACTCTTGACCAAGCCCAAGCAGAGTGTTTACACGTTTAGCTCAAATGGAGATGCCTATGGGAAAAATGGAAGTTGATAGAGTTTACTACCCAAGCGATGTTATCTGAGACACCCCAAGAGTCTATCACCATCTCACACCTTACCCTTAGGTTATACGCGGGTGTTATAATGGGTTATGTAACAAGACCCTAGCACTATTAATATGCGAATTATTTTTGTATAGATAATTTACATTAATTTTATTTTTACTTTGTAATTTGTTTTTAAAGCACAAATATTATATTTAGTTAATATTCAATTAAGAAATCTATTTTAATGAATTAATGGATTTTTGAATTAAATATTATTTTAGTAAAATATTATTACTAAATTACTTTTCATTAAATGTTAATGATCATAGAATTTTTATGAATGAAATTTTAATTTTTATTAAGGTTTGAAAGTTGTTATATCAAAACCCATGAATTGATGATCAAAGTCATTTTTTATTTTAAAATTTAAAATTCAAAAATTTGGAAAACTATTTTTGATAAAATGAATATTATTTTTGGAATCAGGACGTCAAAATTACCCAATGGTGAATTTTTCCTAATTTTCTGAGACTGTCGAATTTTTGGATAAAAATTAAATACCGTTTAATTATATAATGTGTTTTATGACATCATAATGACCCAATAGTGATGTTATAAAATAATATAAATAGGATTATTGTGAAATATATGTTTTAACATTAAAATAATGTTATTTTAGGTTTATTTTATTTATTTTGAAAAGCTTTTGTGGACCCTCCAAGACTTATAAAACTTTTTTACTTTTTAAAATGATTTCCTTGAGAGTGTGACTCACATCCACATAATCGAGTCTAATATTTTAAGAAGTTCGGACATTGTCCTGATAAAGTAATTTTTTCAACTCCCCTTTTGAAAAAACCGTGGGCAAAAACCATGGGTTTGTTTGTGGTTTTGATTAGTTTAATGTGTGGTGGCATAAACCTAAATAATAAATAATTCTCTCTCTTTTCTTATATAAACCAACCCAAGCTCCCACTTTCTATTCACTCAAAGCATTTGGAGCTGGACCAAAATTTTCCCCCCTCTCTCTAGAATCCCCCCAAGGCGCCCCAAGATCCCAAGAAGCCCCTCTCAAGCCCCTTCCAAGACATTGGGATCATACTTCAAAGTAAGTGATTTCTTCCTTACTCATTTTTGTCCAAATTTCATTATGTTGTTATGCCATTTTATTTTAAATTACAAATATTGGGGTATTATTTACAACCTCCCCATACTTCCCTCTTTATGTTTGAAATATGAGATACCCCTTTCTCTCTCATTAATGCCTCCCATGTACACCCGTTACCATGCCAAAATTCTATAAGGAATTTCTCTCTCCTCAATTACATTCAAGCAATTCTTTTGTATTACGACTCTAAAATTCCATTAATTATGTTGGGACATGTATCTATATGGCCCCATTACTTTCCATTTCATGTACATATGATGATACACCCATTTTTCTCTCATCAACCATTTTTATTAATTCTTATGTCACGTCGTTATGCCGCCGAAATTGCATCACGGTTTTCCAAAGCAAAGTCATCGTGTCTTGAATACCATACTCATTTCTCTATCAAAGGTATTCACCATTATTAACATTTACTTATTTATTATAGAGTTTCATTTATGATTTCCAAATTCATTTATCATGTATTAAATTATAATATTTAATGAAACCATGTTGGATGATCTATGTGGCACACTTATGCATGAAATGAAATGTTTAAGAAGGGTGCGCCCTCATCGCGCTCCAATGAATTTGGTAAATATTAGTATCATGATACGTCAAGTACGATGAGGGTTCACTCATGGTAATTTTAGTGCAATGAGCCTTGGATCATGCTAATATCATGTTAAATGTTGATGAGACATTTCCAAGTTATGATAATCATGCTATATCATGCATTTATGTTCATGTTTCTCTTGTACTCCATTAATATGCTTATTGCCTAACATGTCATATATTCTTTATGTTATGAATTTTTTACTCCCTTTCTGGGATTTATAGCTCACCTTTTTCACGTGTATGTCCTCAGGTTATATCATGCAGTGCTAAGTACGAGGGAATGTTGTCACTACGGAAAAAATGACCTCTTACGACGGGTTATTTGCGACGGGAATAGATCTCGTCGCAAATAGTGCGTCGAAAAGGTTATTTGTGACGTGGACATCAACCCGCCTCAAATATCTAATTATTTGCGATGGGAAGAGGGGTCCCGTCGGAAAATTCTTGGCGTTGTTTCCTCGCCAAACCGCGGGAAGGGTATTTGCGATGGGGGGTGCCTCCCCGTTGCAAAAACCAGACGGTGGTAAATACTATTTGCGACGGGGAGGCACCCCCTGTCGCAAATAATTAGTGGCGGTAAATACTTCTTTCGACGGGATATTCCCCTTTCACAAAAAGTGTGTCGGCAGTTCACTATTTGCGAGGAGACCCGTCACAAATACCTTTTTAACTACCGACATTAATTAATGTGGCCGAAGGTATTTGCAACGGGTCCCGTCGCAAATGATACTATTTGCGACGGGACACCGGTCGCAAATAATCTAACCAATATATACCCCACATCCGTTTTTCCTTCTTCCTCTCTATTCCTACTTACTCTTTCTTTCTAATCTCTAATTTTAGAGTTAAAATTTTTCTAGGTTAATTTGTTTTTTAGGAACAGATTTTGAAGTCGTCTACACCTATAAAAGATCATGTTTAAATGTATTTATGTTTTATTTAGTTTAATATTTATTTCATTTTTATATCAATTTGAGTTATTGTTAATTAGTTGTAATTAAATTTGATTTTGATTGTTTTGTTATCAGTATTTATTTGTAATAATAAATTGAAATTTTATGTACTAATTATTAATAATTAGTGGTAGTTATGAATTATTAACGATAATTAGTAATGAATATAAATAATTAGCGGTAATTAGTAATTAGTAGCGGTAATTAACGATAATTAATAGTAATTATTGCTAATTAGTAATAATTAGCGATAATTACTAATAATTAGAAATAATTAGTTATAATTAG
Source organism: Viscum album (assembly GCA_963277665.1). Lineage (NCBI taxonomy): Eukaryota > Viridiplantae > Streptophyta > Magnoliopsida > Santalales > Viscaceae > Viscum > Viscum album. Next base: position 30,012,849 of record OY728142.1, on the reverse strand, counting down.
TAAAAAATATTAACAAATAGTAATAATTAGTAATAATTCCAAATAATTAGTAATAATTCCTAATAATTAGTAATAATTAGAAATAATTAGTAATAATTAGTAATAATGAGTAATAATTAGTAGTAATTACTTATAATTAATAAAAATTATTAATAATTAACAATAATTAGTAGTAATTAGAAATAATTACTAATAATTAGCAATAATTACTAATAATTAGCAATAAATGGTAATAAGTTGCAATAAATAGTAATAATTAGCAATAAATAGTAATAATTAGCCATAAATAATAAAAATTAGTAATAAATAGTAATAATTAGTAACAGTTAGAAATAATTGGAAATAATTACAAATAATTAGTAATAATTAGAAATAATTAGCATTAATTAGTAATAATTAGTAATAATTAGTAATAATTAGCAATAAATAGTAATAATTAGTAAAAAATAGTAATAAATACTAATAATTAGTAATAAATACTAAGAATTAGCAATAATTAGCAATAATTAGTAATAATTAGGAATAAATAGTAATAATTAGCAATAAATAGTAATAATTAGAAATAAATTGTAGTAATTAGCAATATTTAGTAATAATTAGGAATAATTAGTAATAAATAGGAATAAATAGTAATAAATATGAATAAATAGTAATAATTAAGAATAAATAGTAATAATTTAAAATAAATAGTAATAATTAAGAATAATTAGTAATAATTAGGAATAATTAGTAATAATTAGTAATAATTAGCAATTATTAGTAAAAATTAGTAAAAATTAGAAATAATTCATAACAATTAGCAATAAATAGAAATAATTAGCAATAAATAGTAATAGTTAGTAATAAATAGTAATAATTAGGAACAATTATTAATAATTAGCAACAATTACTAATAATTTGTAATAATTAGTAATAAGTAGTTATAATTAGCAATAATTAGAAATAATTAGAAATAATTATCACTAATTAGTAATAATTAGCAATAAATAGTAATAATTAGTAAAAACTGGTAATAAATACTAATAATTAGTAATATATAATAATAATTAGCAATAATTAGTAATATTTAATAATAAATTGTTATAAGTAGAAATAAATAGAAATAATTAGCACTAAATTGTAATAATTAGCAATAAATAGTAATAATTAGAAATAAATAGTAATAATTAAAAATAATTAGTAATAAATAGAAATAAATTGTTGAGAAAGTATTATTTTCAACAATACATAATATTTTTATTAAAAAGGCGGAGATCGTTGAGGATAGTACACTATCTCTTTATGATGATTTTGATGCTCAAAAATACCCTTAATTATATTCTAATGATTTTATTTTAAGTATATTTCAAGAATTTATTATTTATTATATTACTGGAAAAAATATTTAAGTTCTTGAACAACGATATTTAATTGCTAAAGTATTCGCATTAACGTGTTCTGGAAACACTGTTCATGCTTTACATTTTTGGGAATTTCTTAAGTGTGTTCTGGAAACATTGTTCATACCCTATGTTTGGGAGCATAGCGTAAATGAAGGAACCCACTGTTGACTTTAAAAGCTATTGAAAAAGTATGGTTAAACAACCATACATTATCAGAAAAGTATAGAAGAGGAACCCTACGTTAGGAAGGAACCCTATGTTTGGGATATTGGAAAAGTATGAAAGAAGAATCGTTGGTAAGTTTTAATTGTTATGTTTGTTTCTCAAAAGTATGGTTCGTCAACCTTTATTTTTTGAACAACCTTACATTTCATAAAAAGTATGGATCATGTACCTTTCGTTTGGGAGCTTATAAAAGTATGGATCTTTTATCATATGTTTAAATGTTGAAGAGAAAAGTATGGATGATCAACCTTATGTTTTTGATCTAACCTACGTTTAGAAGATGCATGCTATATAGTTCAACCTTACGTTTGGTGTCAGATAATTAAAGACAATATTTTTAAGAAATGGTCTACAAGCGAATTATTAAACTGATTTCAAGCCAGGTTTAAAGATTACTTTAAAGCACGTCTTTGACTGATTCAAAGAGTTTTATCTATGATTAAAAGGATCAATTTAAAAGGAACTTTTCATACTAAATTTTTAGGGAGTTACGACTACACTGTTATTTTGAATTTTTGAATATCGTGATTCTAAATGATAATTTTGTGGATCTAAATTTGAAAGGAGAACACTCGATTTTATTCCATATATACCTGTATTATTTTTTCATAAAAAGAGACAATAAAAGGTTGAAAATCAACAGTTAATTGAGACAATCAAGAAACAGATCTGCTGTTATGAAAAGCGACAAAGCTCTATTTATTGAAGAAGAAGAAACATGACAGAAGATTCACCCATTCGATATCAAAGATCTATTGTGAATCTACTGCTGCTGAAGTTTCTAATTATATTTCTATATCTACTACAACCGAATTGACTTAGAAAGACTCTTACTTGAAGATAATTATTTCTGAGGACAATGATCCATCTACTGTCAATCACATATTATTGCAATTGTGAAGAACAACGAGAAAGTATTTTCCAAGATCAAATACTATTTAATCTTGAGTGACCAACTTCTCGTACCTAGCTATTTTTTCAGTTCTGTGTTTGAACCAAAAGGCTCTATTTTTTCATAGATTGTAAAGGTTTCAACTGCCTGTACTCAGTTGTGGAATGGTCAGTGGAAACGAGGACCAGATAGTGAAAATCACCAAGCTCACGGAGAAGAGCGTTGGTGGAGTGGACTAGGGGCCTTTTGTTCCCCGAACCACTATACATCGTGTGTCCCTGTTATTTAAATTTTTTCTGCATTAATCTGTTTGGTTAAAGTGACATGATCTCACAAAGAATTTGTAAAAGACACAATTCACCCCCCCCCACTTGTGTATATTTCTTATAACCCAATCCAACAACTAGTATCAAAGGAGGAGATTTCTGATAAAGCATTAACAAGATAAAAGTGATTAAGGATTAAAAATAGAGAATGTTGACTCATACAAGAGAGGGAATGTCTATGGTCAAAACACCATACTTCAATGGAGATAATTATGGATGCTAGAAATCAAGAATGATAATATATCCGAAAAACCTTGGATACAGAGTATATTCTATGATTCTGAATCCTTATGAAATACCTGAAAAACCTAAGAAAAAGAGTGCATCCACTGAAGAAGAATATGATATGAACTCGAAGGCAATGAATACAATTATATGTTGTCTAGGACCTAATGAATCAAATAGAGTACCTCAATGCCCGACAGAAAATGAGATGTGGAAAACTATTGTTGTTGCTTATAAAGAAACTGACAATGTTAGGCAAATGAGATATCTACTACTAAGCTTAAATTGGATACATTCAGAATGTTTGAAGGTGAAATAATTACTCAAATGATTAGAAGATTGACAGAAATTGTCAACAATATAACTGCTTTGGGAGAACCAATCAAACAAGAAGATCATGATTTAAAAGTTCTAAGAGTACTGCCAACTGAATGGAATAGAATCTCTACTACAATCAGACAATCAACACCTGTCAATGACGTAACCATGACAGATCTGATTGGAACACTTATGATGTATGAAGCTGAGATACAAGATTAATAAAATGAGAATAAGTTTTTTATCAAGAAAGATGACACTTCCCTAAAAGTGTCATCACAAAGTAAAAACAAAAAGATAAAGAAAAAGGTGATATTAGAAAGTTCTGACCCATCAAATTGTGATATAGAACTGGCTCAGCTAGCAAGAAAGTTTAGTAAATTCTAAAAAAAAGAATAAATTCTTTAGAAACACCTTCAAAAAGGATGAAAAGGAAGTCAGATGTTGTGGGTACAAGAAGATGGGTCATATCAGACATGACTGTCCTCAATTAAAAGAGGACAAGAAGAATAAATTTTTCATAAGATATGATTATGAGAAAAAAGACAAGAATGAAATGAAAGCTACATGGAGTGTGTATGAAGAGTCCAGCAGCTATTCAGAATTTGACTCAGAGAAAGAATATGTAAATCTGAAACAAAACTTGTGCTTTATGGCAGAAAAAGATAAGGTACAAACATACCACTCTTCTAACTCTGACTCTAGTTCTGAAATAGGCTGTTATAATGAAAAACATGTAGCCTACTGCAACATGATTGAAGAAAAATGTGATTCTATTTTTTAAAGGTATAAGTCATTAAAGAACATTCACAAGGTTGTTTCAGATGAAAGAGATACAATACAAAAACAATTTAAGGAGTTAACTGATAACCATAATTCAATTAACATTAACTATACAGATCAGAAAGCTAAAATAAAAACACTCCAAACTAAAGTAGAAACATATAAAAGTGCATCCATATTTTTTACCAAAGGAGAAAACTCTTTGAATGAAATTATTGGGAAAACTGTCATTAAGAAACAAATATTTGGAGTTTTAAGTAAAGGTAAAAAACCTATGTTGTACAAGAATTATTTTCTTCCAAGCTCAAAAATATTAAATTGTAGTTACTGTGGGACAAGGGGATGTATTTCTAAAAACAATTTATTAAGAAAACCTCAAATAAGTGTTATTAAGAAATCTTTTGTATCAAATAATTTATTTGATTCTACTAAAATTAGAAAAACTAAGCAGGTCTGGATTCCCAGATCTTTGCTGACTAACACAACTGGTCCTAATATAATATGGGTATCAAATCAATTTTTTTAAATGCCTTTGAAGGAAGCGGTTCATAGGGACAAAAAGATCATTTGGTATATGGATAGTGTCTTCTCAAGGAATATGAGTGGACGCTCATCCAATTTCTCTACACTCACTCAAAATGATGGTGGATTTGTCACTTTTGGTGGCAATGTCAAAGATGAGATAATTGGTATTGGAATAGCTGGAGATCCAGAAGCTGTCTCAATCAATAAATTACTATATGTATGTGGATTAAAAAAAATCTGATAACTATCTTAAAACTCTGTGATGATGGTTATTCTATTGATTTTTCTAACAATTATTGTTCTATTTTCAAAAATAAACTGCTTAAATTTAGAGCACCTAGAACTGATAATGTGTACACCCTGGATTTAAATTCTTTGTCTAAACAAAAAAGTAACCTTCTTAACTGCTAAAATAAATGAATCTTGGATCTAGCATAGGATAATTGGACATTATAATGTATATATTTTACACAAATTATCTAAGAAACAATTAGTTTCTAATTTTCTTAGTCTCAAGTTTGAATGTGATAGATTTTGTGATGCATATCAACTTGGAAAGTAGAACAAATCATCATTCAAATAAGTTAACAAAATTGAGACATCTAAACCTATAGAACCTATCCATATGGATTTGTTTGGACCTTAAAGGGTAGAAATCATGGATGGTAAATTATATGTATATGTTGTAGTTGATGACTATTCTATATTTACATGGATTTTCTTTTTAATATTTAAAAATAAAGATTTTACATTATTTGAATGTTTTTGAAAATCTGTTCAAAATGGAAAAGGTTTTAAAATAATTTCATTAAGATTTTATCTTGGTGGAGAATTTGAGAATCTGGAATTCAATTTTTTTTCTCAAATATGGGTATTAAACACACCTTCTTTGCACCAAGAACACCTCAACAAAATGGAATTGTTGTGATAAGAAATAAGACTATTCAAAAAAATGGCTAGAACTATGCTAAATGAATATAGTCTTCCTGCCCTTTTTTGGGTAGAAGCTGTAAGTACAGCCTGCTATATAATGAATAAAGTTTTAATTAAGCCAATTTTGAAAAATACACCCTATGAAATCTGGAATAACAGAAAAGCTAAAGTAAATTATTATAAAGTTTTTGGATGCAAGGTTTACATCTTAAACACCAAGGACAATATGGGTAAGTTTGATCCAAAATCTAATGAAGAAATTTTCTTAGGATATTCTACTACTTCCAAAGCTTATAGAGTTTTTAATAACAAGTCAAGGATTGTTGAAGAATCAGTTCATGTGAAATTTGATGAATACGGTCCCTTTGAGAAAAGGATATATCAAATAGATGAACTTTATTCTAATGAAAAAATGATACATGAGAACCTGAAAGATGATTTTGAAAAAGATATAAATGAAATTCAGTCTATCCCAGAAGAACATGACACTGAAGAACCTATAAGTATACTACCTAGACAGTCAAGAACCCTAAAGAATCACCCTTTAGAAACTGTAATAGGAGACTTAGATACAGGAATAAAAACTTGAAGGAACATAGGAAATATTGTTGAGTTTTCTTCCTTTCTACCCCATTTAGAACCCAAGCCTATAGAAGAAGCTTTAGATGATGAATGTTTGATGATAGCAATGAAAGAAGAACTAAACCAGTTCAAATTAAATAAAGTTTGGAATTTAGTTGCAAGACTACAGAATTATCCAGTAATTGGAACCAAATGGATCTTCAGAAATAAAAAAGATGATCAAGGTATAATAACTAGAAATAAATAAAGACTAGTAGCTAAAGGATATAATCAGGAAGAAGGTATAGATTATGATAAAACCTTTGCACCTGTATCTAGATTATAATACACTATAATCCTTTTAGCTTATGCATCTCATATGAACTTTAAATTATTTCAGATGGATGTTAAGTCTTCCTTTTAAAATGGTTATTTAATAGAGATAGTCTATGTTGAGCAACCTCTTGGTTTTGAAAATTCACAAAAACCAGATTCTATTTTTCAACATAGTAAAGATCTTTATGGCCTTAAAAGGTTACCTAGATCTTGGTATGAAACATTAATCTCTTTTATTTTGAAAAATGATTTTACTGTTGGAATGACAGATCCAACACTATTTAAGAAAATTGTAAATTCTAATATTTTATTGGTTCAAATTTATGTTGATGATGTAATTTTTGGATCAACTAATAAATCTCTTTGTCATAAGTTTTGAAATATAATACAAAAATAATTTTAAATGAGTATGATGGGAGAGTTAAATTTCTTTTTATGACTTCAAAATTATCAAAAAGATTTTGGAAATGTTTTAAATCAATGTAAATACATTACTTATTTACTAAAGAAATTTGGACTCGAAAACAGCAAGGTATATACAACTCCTATGTGTACTAATATAAAACTTGATTTGGATGAAACTAGAAAATCTGTTGACAAAAAGTTATATAGAGGTATGATTGGTAGTTTATTATATCTTACTGCTAGTAGGCCAGATATAATGTATTCAGTATATCTTTGTGCAAGATTTCAATCAAATCCTAAAGAATCCAATTGAACAGTTGTTAAAAGAATTTTTAGATATTTAAAAGGAACTATTTTTCAATCTCTTATTTATCCTAAAATGTATAATTTTAATTTAATTTCATATTCATATGCAGACATTGGGAGTTGTAGATTAGATAGGAAAAGCACCTCAGGGACTTGTCACTTTTTTAGAAAATCCTTAGTATCATGGTATATTAAGAAACAAAATTCAGTTGTCCTGTCAACAGGCGAGGTAGAGTATGTGTATACTAGCAGTTGTTGTGAACACGCATTTTGGATAAAAAACACTCTTAGGGATTTTGGACTAAATTTTAATAATGCACCAATTTTATGTGATAATACAAGTGCAATAAATATTTCAAAAAAATCCTATTAATCATTCAAGGACTAAGCATATTGATACCAGACACCATTTTCTAAGAGACCATTTTCTTAAAAAGGATATATTTTCCGGATTTTTAAGTAATGAAATTAAATTAGCTAATATTTTTACTAAACCACTTCCCACTACAAGGTTTGATTTTATTAAGGGGGAGCGAACTTTATTTAATTTTAAATAAATTAGTTATTTGTTTTTCAAACAGTATATAATTTTTTTATATTTTTTTTGATTGATTTATTTGTGCACGTACAATTTTATTTGTTTTTATAATTTATTTAATGATTATTAATGACATGAGAATCAAGGCTGTCAGAGCCCTTTGAATTATAAATCATTTCATTTCTACCAAAAACCCTTTCGAACCCGCGAAGCTTTACCACTCTTTGTCTATCCGAACTTGAACCTTTGAAACCCTAATTCCTTTTCGAACCTTCAGATATTATTGACAGAAATTTCCAAGACCAAGAGAACTGATGAGGTTGAGACCAGCACTGCCATTGTTAGATGCCACCACAGAAATACTTTTGGAGCTGGGACCTTGACAAAAATTGGATTTCGTTGGAGCACTATCAAAGGAAAGCTACTGCCTGTTGGAGATGAAGAGGATGAGGAAAGTGTTTAGGAACAACCAGAAAAATCAAAGGAAGGAGAAGCTGAATCAAGAATCAGTGCTCTATCAATAAGACTCGGGTTTGGGGATATTGAAGTATCTGAAGAAAGAAGTCAGGAAGGACATCATTTCAAGAGAACCAGGGATCTTAATCTTGTTGAAGAGCCTACTATAACTTCAAATGTTTTCACATCTGGTGATATCTTAAGCTATAAGTTTGCGAGAGAAGCTACAATTGAAAGGATTCTATAGGAAGTAGTTACTCAAGATATGGTGACTCCTCCAGTAGAGAAAGAAAATTTTGCTTAGGAAGTGATAGAACAAGAAGGTCAAACAAAACCTTTTACTGAGATAGTGCCTGGTGAAGAAGTAGAGTCTCGAACTCTAATTGATCAAGTCTAGGTTGATAAAGAAATTAATGTTTTGGAAATTCCAATGCTAGAGGAAGATCATGAAGATAATGATCATGAGGAGAAACCTCTAGCACTTGAAAACTAGGAATAGAATGCCTTTGAGATTCGTACTCAGGTATTGAATGAGAATTTTTCTGTGGATGAGTCTGGGAAAGTCTCAGAGGAAAAATTTGTTGGGAAACCTACTAAGGAGGAAGAAAAGGAAAAATATGATGCAGAGTCATTACCTATAGTATTGCGGAATCAAGTACAAGGTGAGAATTAGAATCAATCACATTGTTCCTCTGATTCTATGGCTAAGGAAGTAGAAGATCTGTACAGGAAGCTGTCATGTTTGGAATATGAAAATGCTTCTCTAAAGAGAGTCTTAGAGAAAGAACAATTGAAATTTAAGAGGCTGAAAGACAGTACTATTTCCAAACAGGAAGTTGAAGTGTTTAAGAAGGAAATGTTAAATGAAGTTACAAAGTTGAATTCTGATATAGTACTCAAGGTAGATTTGATGGAATTTAAATATTTTGTGGAGCAACAATTTGCATCTGTCAAAACAAGTGAAGCCAGTACATTAGGTACTTCACGTAATTTAATCAGAAGATTTCAGGCTATCACAACAGCAATGAGCAATATGAATGACAGATTGCAAGACTTTCAATGCAATAGTGCTTCTTTGTCAGTGCTACTAGATAATCAAATGTTATTAGTTGATTAGTTGACCTCAAGTAAACCAAGTATTATAATTGTACTGACTCGGTTCACAGAGAAGTTGACTTTGTTTATGGAGAAGGAAGAGATGCTTTATGAGTTTTTCAGAGTAAAATATAATAGAAGATATTCATATGACTCAGGAGATTAGAGACCTTATTATCAAGTTGGGAGACGGAATGATGAGACAGCTGAGAGAGCAGTTGACAGAAATCAAGGCAGTGCAGAGGAGACAGACCCTACCTCATACCCTTACCACACCTTGATTCCCGTGTTCATAATGATTGTAACTATAACATTTTTTCAGTGAAATTTTATTTCATTCTATATCTGTGTGTTTCTATTTGTTTTACAGTCTTTGTTTAGATCTACCAGTAATGAAGAATCACTTATTGACAAACAATTACTCATAGAATTTACTTAAGTTCAGTGCTACATTAAAATGTGTTTTATTCCATATTCAATCATTCATTTTGATATCACAAAAGGGGGGAGAAATTTGGACAAAAAAACAATTTATTTTTAGTACGGACAAATTTATTTTTATCTAAGAAAAATTCTAAACTATTTGTAACTAATTTAAATTTAATTTAATTTATTATTTTATAGGTTTTGTGATCATAAAAAAGGGGGAGATTGTTGAGCAAGTGTTCTTTTCAACAATACATAATATTTTTATTAAAAAGGGGGAGATTGTTGAGGAACATACTCTATCTCTTTATGATGATTTTGATGCTCACAAGTACCCTTACTTATTTTCTAATGATTTTATTTTAAGTATATTTCTGGAATTTATTATTTATTATATTACTGGATGGAATATTTAAGTTATTGAACAATGATATTTAATTGGTAAAGTATTCGCATTATTGAATTCTGGAAACACAGATCATGCTTTACATTTTCGGGAATTGCTTAAGCGTGTTCTGGAAACACTATTCATACCCTACGTTTGGGAGCGCAGCGTAAAGGAAGGAACCTACTGTTTACTTTACAAGCTATTGGAAAAGTATGGTTAAATAACCATACGTTATCGGAAACGTATGGAAGGGGAACCCTACGTTAGGAAGGAACCCTACGTTTGGTATATTAGAAAAGTATGGAAGAATAATCATACGTAAGTTTTAATCATTACGTTTGTTTCTCAAAAGTATGGTTCATCAACCTTACTTTTGTGAACAACTTTACGTTTCATAAAAAGTATGGATCATGTACCTTTCATTTGAAAGCTTATAAAAGAATGGAACTTTTATCATACGTTTGAATGTTGAAGAGAAAAGTATGGATGATCAACCTTACATTTGTGATCTACCATACGTTCAGAAAATGCATGCTATACAGTTCATCCTTACATTTGGCGTCGAAGAATTAAAGACGATATTTTTAAGCAATGGTCTACCAGCGAATTATTAGGCTGATTTCAAGCCATATTTCAAGCTGATTTTAAAGCACGTCTTTGACTGATTCAAAGCCGTATATCTGTGATTCAAAGGATCAATTTAAAATGAGCTTTTCATGCCGAATTTCAGGGGAGTTATGACTGCTCTGTTATTTTGAATTTTTGAATATCACGATTCTAAAGGCGACTTTTGTGGATCTAAATTTGAAAGGAGAATGCTCGATTTTATTCCATATATACCAGTATTATTTTTGCAGAAAAAGAGACAATAAAAAAGGGGGACAATAAAAAGTTAATCGAGACAATCAAGACACAAATCTGCTGCTACGAAGAGCGACAAAGCTCTGTTTATTGAAGAAGAAGAAGAAACACGACAGAGGATTAACCCATTTGACATCAAAGATTTATTGTTAATCTATTGCTGCTAAATTTGCTAATTATATTTCTCTATCTACTGCAACCGGATCGACTCAAAACGACCCTTACTTGAAAATCATTATTTCTGAGGACGACGATCCATCTAATGTCAATCGCATACTGTTGCAATTGTGAAGAACAATGAGAAATTATTTTCAAAGATAAAATTCTCTTTAATATTGAGTGATCAGCTTCTCATACCAAGCTGTGTTTTCGGTTCTGTGTTTGAACCAGGAGGCTATGTTTTGCCTTAGATTGTAAAGGTGTCAACTGTCTGTACTCATTTGTGGAGAGGTATGTGGAGACGAGGACCAAATAGTGAAAATTACTAATCTCGTGGAGAAGAGCGTTGGTGGAGTGGACTATGAGCCTTTTGTTTCCCGAACCACAATACATCTTGTGTCCATGCTATTTAAATTTCCGTTGCAGTAATCTGTTTGATTAAAGTGACATGATCTCACAAAGAATTTGTAAAAGACACAATTCACCCCCCTCTTGTGTATATTTGGTATAACCCGATTCAACATAAATAGTAATAATTAGGAGTAAATAGTAATAATTAGGAATAAATAGTAATAATTAAGAATAAAAAGTAATAATTAGTAATAATTATCAATAAATAGTAATAATTAGCAATAAATAGTAATATTTAGGAACAATTAGCAATAATTAGCAATAATTACTAATAATTAGTAATAATTAGTAATAATTAGCAATAATTAGTAACAATTAGTAATAATTAGCCATAATTAGTAATAATGAGCAATAAATAGTTATAATTAGCAATAAATAGTAATAGTTAGTAAAAATTAGTGATAAATACAAATATTTAGTAATAAATACTAATAATTTGCAATAATTAGTAATAATTAGAAATAAATAGTAATAATTATAAATAAACTGTAATAATTGGCAATAAATAGTAATAATTAGCAATAAATAGTAATAACTAGTAATAATTAGTAATAAATAGGAATAAATAGTAATAATTAGGAATAAATAGGCATAAATGGTAATAATTAGGAATAAATAGTAATAAATAGTAATAATTAACAATAATTAGTAATAAATAGTAATAAATAGATATAATTAGGAACAATTAGCAATAATTAGCAATAACTAGCGATAATTATTAATAATTAGCAATAATTAGCAATAATTAGTAATAATTAGCCATAATTAGTAAAACAAATAGCAATAAATAGTAATAAATAATAATAATTAGGAATAAATACTAATAATTAGCAATAAATACTAGTAATTAGAAAAAATTAGTAATAATTAGGAATAAATAGTAATAATGAGAAATAAATTGAAATAATTATCAATAAATAGTAATAATTAGCAATAATTAGTAATAATTATGAATAATTAGTAATAAATACTAATAGATAGTAATAATTAGGAATAAATAGTAATAATTAGGAATAATTAGTAATAATTAGGAATAATTAGGAATAATTAGAAATAATAAGTCATAATTATCAACAATTGATAATAATTAGCAACAATTGGTAATAATTAGTAAAAATTGGTTATAATTAGGAATAATTGGTAATAATTAGGAATAATTGGTAATAATTAGGAAAAATTATCAATAATTAGAAATAATTACTAATAATTACTAATAATTAGTAATAATTTGTAATAATTAGCAATAATTTGAAATAATTAGCAATAATTAAAAATTATTCCTAATAATTACTAATATTTACTAATAATTACTAATAAATACTAATAATTAGTAATAACTGCTAACAATTAGTAATAATTAGGAATAAATAGTAATAATTAGCAATAAATAGTAATAATTTGTAAAAATTAGAAATAAAAAGTAATAATTAGCAATAAATAGTAATAAATAGCAATAAATAGTAATAATTAGCAACAATTAGTAATAATTAGTAATAAATTGGAATAAATAGTTATAAATTGGAATAAATACTAATAATTAGGAATAAATAGTAATAATTAGGAATAATTGGTAATAATTAGTAATAATTAGTTATAATTAATAATAAATAGTAATAATTAGGAACACTTAGTAATAATTAGGAACAATTAGTAATAATTAGCAATAAATAGTAATAATTAACAATAAATAGTATAATTTAGGAACAATTAGCAATAATTACTATTAAATACTAATAATTACTAATAATTACTAATAATTAGTAATAATTAGTAATAATTAGCAATAATTCATAATAATTAGAAACAATTTGTAATAATTAGCAACAATTGGTAATAATTTGCAATAATTTGTAATAATTAGGAATAAATATTAATAATTAGTAATAAGTAGTAATAATTAGTATTAAATTGGAATAATTAGTAATAAATAGGAATAATTATTAAAAAATATTAATAAAAAATATTAATAACTAGTAAAAAATGAAAATAATTATTATTAAATACTAAAAATTAGTAATAAATTTTAATAATTAGTAATAAATACTAAATATTAGTAATAATTATTAATAAATAGTAATAAATATTAATAAATAGTAATAAGTAGTAATAATTAGTAATAAATAGTAATAATTAGTAATAATTAGTCATAATACGTAATAATTAGTAATAATATCTATTAATTAGTAATAATTATGATTAATAATGATTAATTAGGTTAAATTAATAATAATTAGTAATAATTAGTAATAAAAAGTAATAATTGGGATTAATTAGCAATAATTAGTTTTAAATTGTCATTAATTATCAATAATTTGGATTAATTTGAAATAATTAGAATTAATTAGCAGTAGTTAGAAATAATTAGTAATAATTAGTAATAATCAGTTATAAATAACAATCGTTATCAATAATTAGTAATAAATAGTAATAATTTATAATAAATATGCATAAATAGTAATAATTAGTAATAATTAATACTAATAAATAACGATAATTAGGAAATGCATCAAAATTGCATTCAACTATCAGGAAAATGTTAATTATTACTAATTTTTTAATTAATTTTGTCACCATTTTATCCACTATTTGTAAGTTAATTACCTTATCATTTTTATCTAAAACTGAATTATTTTTTCACAGATCTATTGGGTAGTCATGTTTTGTTTTCAACTATCCGCAACATGCCAAAAAATAGATAAAATGGTTCTTTCTACCAATGTAACCATATTTTCCATATTCATCGTCTTTCTTACTCGAACTTCCAGCACAACATATTGATTCAATGTTGTTAATTGAAAACCTTTTGTCGTTTTTGAAGGACAAGAGAGTAAAGGATGCTCATGTGCCTATTGTGATGAATTATAATGATATAATTGGAACATGAGCTTATTCTTATCTTTTGAATTTCAAAAAAAGGAAGAAGTTCAGGTAATAAAATTTTGTTAAAATGCAGTGTCAACACTTCGACATAGAATGAAAATAGAAATGTGGTTACATTAGCTGTTAGAACTATTTTCAGACATTGGGACGTGTACAAATCAACCACACTTTAATATGACACACATTGTGATCAGTAAACTAGGGTAGACAGAATGTGACGTGTCGATGAAAATAACTGAAATAGTTGGAGGAGAAGTTGCATCGTTTACTAGAGTAGCCACACCAGCAGATGATGAATTATATGTGATGTCTGACTCAAGCATTAGTGAGTTTTTCATACTGTGGTGAATATTTTGTTTTTTATTATTTTACAATTTATTTAATTTTTTAATATTTCAATAATTTATTATATATTTATTATTTTTTTAAAATTATTTCTTATTATTATTATTTTTATATTTTTTGAATATTGAGGTTTTTATTATTTTAAAATTTATTATTATTATTATTATTATTAATTTTTTTTAATATTAATAATATTTTTATTAGTATATTAATATTTTATTATTATTATTATTATTATTATATAAATATTATTTATATTAATTTTTTATTTTATTAATTTTATTAATATTAATATTAATTTTAGTTTTTTATGTTTTTTGCGACGTGTATTTTTTCCCATCACAAATAGTATTTATAAATAATTTTTGTTTAGTTTTATTAATATTAATATTTTTATCTTTTTTATGTTTTTTGCGATGGGTATACCTTCCCGTCGCAAATATTTTTTGCGACGGACCCATCGCAAATGAGTTTTTTATAAAACTTGATGAAACTATTTGTGATGGGAGAATTTACCGTTGAAAATAGTTGTTTTTTGCGACGGACCATCGTGAAAAAACAATTTGCGACAACGTTTTCTACAACGGGTCATTTGCAAAGGGACCCCGTCGCAAATGACCTGTTGTAAATACTCATTTTTCCTGTCATGTGTGGGCATGTAAAGGAAGTATTAAATAAAGATGTTGTGTTTTATTTTCTAAGTTGTTGTGTAATGTTCCTAATTTCCCAAGACACTAGACCTATCAATCCTCAGAGTTGTCTTAAGTGCAAGTTTATGTAATAAATCAGGATTAAGTGTCTAATAAAGAGTAGGGATGTTATAGTTGGCATCAAAGGATAGGTTTAGTTATTTATGGGATTAGGATTTGAAAACCCTAGTTAAAGCCTTAGGGATAAGACTAAGTATAATAAAAACATACCTACATTTTGGTATGTATTGAGTAAGTGGTTTATCAAGAAAATACATCCCTTTCTGGATACGAGCAGCTAGAGGCGGCTCTGGCATATATGTATCTAGGGGTAATACTCGAAAACCACGCTTTGAGCTAGAATCAAATGAAAACTGGTTCACGAAAACAATCCTTTCTTCACTCTCAGTTATGAAACTACCAAGGGATATGATTTGGTAAATTCATAAGCTTAGTATGAACCATGATTAAGGGTAAAGAATTACCCTAAGATTATATGTTGGGATGTAGATCATGGATAACATAAATTGAAACCTATAAATTCATAAGTTTAGGAAATAAGAATTATTTATAAGTCAACTATTTTGTCTTTGGATTAAACTTTATGTGTTACCCCTAACTTTCATTTTTTTCCAGCCAATGGCCGGTAATAGGAGGGCTCATGCTAACAACTAATGTAAAGATCAATGTGATGATTGTTCTAACGAGACGTCCAATCTGATGGGAGTGGGAATCACAAACTTTGTCCCAATACTCTCTCAATTAACTCAAATCGTGAATAGAAGTGTGGGTCAAGAGGAACATTCAACCCCCCTAATAATGAATAAGTCATAGTATAGAGATTCAAGAGACAAAGGCCTTATAATTTTAATAGATCATCTGATCCCTCAATCTCTTAACAATAGATCAACTCCGTTGAAAAGATCTTCTCCAACCTTAAATGTTATGAACAAGAGAAGGTTCTTCTGGATTCTTATCATATAGAAGGTGAATCTGATCAATGGTGAACATTGATAAAAAATACATAGCATGAGGAAGAGATCGAGGAATTGGAATGGATGGATTTTCAGAATATGTTTTTCGATTAATATTTTCCACACACCCTCTGACTTAAGATGGAAAGGGACTAACTTTCCCTTAAGAAAAAAGATAACGAATCCATCCGAGCGTATGAGGAAAACTTGACAAGGATTTCACGATATGCCTTCGGCTTTGTCATTACACCCTAATGCAAGGTTGATCACTTCTTTGGTGGGATAAAACCTAGCCTTCAAAAACCCCTAGAAATCAGTGACTTAGAGAGCTATGAGAAAATTGTCCGATGTTCCCTCAAATTCAAAATGGAGACTGAAGAATCTCAAGGGTATCATAAGGATAAGTTGAATAGGGTGGACTTTAATTCTGGCAGTCCGATGGATAAATCCAACATTGCTAAGAAAAACCAACATACCACTTGCCAAAGGTGTGGAAAGAAGCACCCAATAAATTTCTTGAAGGGGACGAGGAAATGCTTTAGGTGTGAAAGATAAAAGAACCTGGCTATTTACTGTCAATAAGAGAAACCCGCGACTGTGACAGAGGAGATAGATTCTCTATTCGACCCTCAACACATTGTTAATTACTTCAACTACAAATAACCAGGGCACTTTTCAAACCAGTGCCCTAAGAAAAGGGTTTTCAGTGGTAACCAACAACCTCCAAGGAAGCAAGGGAGAGATTTTTCCATCACTACTGCCAAAGTGAACCCAGAAAACCAAGTTGTGACATGTACGTTAGCTATTCATTCAAAAATACAGAATGTACTTTTTGATTGTAGTTCTACACATTATTTTATATCCCGAAAGTTTAGTAGAACAGTCCCAACACCACCAAAAAATGATGGATGTAAAGATGTCGGTGAGTACATAAAATGTGGAAATCATTGAAACCCATGAATATAACTCCACCCCTATCATAATTTGTGGATTAAACTTCCTGGAGAACCACATCATACTTTCTCTTGTGGAATTTGATGCAATTTTTTCCATGGATTGTCTTTACTTATATATATCCAAAATAAAATTATATGAGAGGGAAATCAATCTCCATATGGAAAATCAACCCCTGATTCTGTACAAGTGCGAGGAGGAGGATGAATCATCTTTAGCACCATCATCTCATGCATGGATATTACTACCCGATGAGAACGTGTATCTGGCTCAGATGATTGATTCTAAGGAATCAACCATCCTTGAAAACATGCCTATTGTGAGGGAATTCACTGAATTGTTTCATGAGGAATTTCCTGGTCTTCCTCTGAGAAAAAATGTTTAATTCTCAATTGATCTTATACCTAGGGAATTTCCAATATCCAAGACTCTATATAGAATTACTGTTGTAGAGTTTGAGGAGCTGAATAAATGACTACAGGAGAATCTGGATAAATGGTTTATATGCCCAAGTTCTTCACCATGGGGTGCACCAGTCCTCTTCATCAAGAAGAAGGATGGGTCAATGCGCCTTTGCATTAATTATTGTAAGCTCAAAAAAATTATGATAAATAAAAAGTATCCTCTACCCTAAATTGATGACTTGTTTTATGAGCTACAGAGAGAACAATAATTCTCAAAGGTGGATCTTCAGTTGGGATATTATCAAGTAAGGGTGGAGAAGGAAGACACCCCCAAGGCTTCTTTTTGTACAAGATAAAGGCAATATGAATTCATAGTAATGCCTTTAGAACTCACTAATGCTCTAGAAATATTCATGGACTTGATGAATAAAGTATTTAGATATTACCTCAACAATGTTTTGGTAGTCTTTATAGACAATATCCTAATATACTCCAAAACCAAGGAGGATCATGAGTAGTAACTAAGAACTATACTAGAGACCTTGTGAAAGGAAAATATCTACGAAAAGTACAGAAAGTCTGAGTTCTGGTTGAAGGAGGTCTCATTCTTCGGTCATATCATCACAAGCAATGGGATATTTGTGGATCCCTCCAAGAAAGCTGCAATTGAGGGATTGTCAAGGTCAACATTGGTGACGAATATCTGTAGCTTCTTGTGGTTAGTTTGATATTATCGCTGATTTCTGAGAAATTTATCACTATTGTCCAACCCTCTAACCATGCTAACTCGAAATTGGGACATGTTTTATTGGAGTGATGAATGCGAAGAGAGATTCAATGAGTTGAAAAGAAGGATTATCACTGAGCATGTGCTCATATTACCCACAAGTGGTGAACTTTTTTTGGTATTTTGTAATGCATTGAAGAAGGTCATGGGTTGAGTGTTGATGAAAAATGACAAAGTAATTTCCTATGCTTCATGGAAAATGATAGTTCATGAGTAGAACTATCCAACACATGACATGGAGTTATCTACGGTGATATTCTATTTAAAAATTTTGTGGCATTACCTCTTTGGGGTGAAGTGTGAAATATATACGGACCACAAAAGCCTCAAGTATATATTCACATAGAAAGATCTGAATATGCACCAACGAAGATGGTTAGAGCTGATCAAAGACTATGAATGCTCAATCCATTACCACCCGGGGAAAGCAAACAAGGTGGAGGAAGATCTATGTAGAAAGGACCCAACAATTCCATCCTTGATAAGAATTTAAAAGGATCTAATCTTCATGTATTTGATGAAGATGGACAAGGGAATCGTAAAGAATGGAAAATCATCAATCCATTCACAAATGATTTCTCTGATGTCTCTTTTGGAAAGAATAAAGGATGGTCAAAAGAATGATGTGAGAATTTAGAAGAAGGTGGAAACTATCGGAAAATTGAAATCCTCAGAGTTCAATTTCAATGAAGAAGGAATTGTGATATTTGGGAAAAGACTATGTGTTCCATCAAGTCTAGAGTTGAAGAAATAACTTTTGGATGATGCACATAGTTAAATTTTCTCCATTCACCCAAGAAACACAAAGATGTATTGAGATATTTGAGAGTATTAATGGTGGGATAACATGAAGAAGGAGATCACTGAGTATATATCAAAGTGTCGGGTATGTCAGAAAGTGAAGGCTGAGAGGCAGAAGTCTAAGGGGATGATGCAAACATTACCCATACCAACATGGAAATGGGAGAACATCACCATTGACTTTGTCACCGGACTTCAGAAGATATCCAAAGGAAACAATGATATCTGGGTTATTGTGTATCATCTTATAAAGACTGCATACTTCATTGAAATTCAAGAAGATTTCTCATTGGATCAATTGGAATGGATATACGTCATAGATGTGGTAAGGATTCATGGGGTACCACTATCGACTATATCCGATTGAGATCCAAGATTCACCTCTAAGTTTTGAAAGATTCTTCAACATGCTATGGATACTGAGATAATCTTTAGTATGGATTATCAACATCAAACTGATGGCTAATCTAAGAGGACTATCCAAACACTTGAGGACATATTGAGAGCATTCTCAATGGACTTCAAAGGAGGATGAGATCAACATCTTCCTCTAATTGAGTTCTCTTAAAACAACAGTTTCAACTCAAGCATCCAAATGGATCCTTATAAATCCCTTTATGGGAAGAGGTTCAAAACACCGGAATGTTGGGATGAGGTTGGGGAATGAAAATTTCTAGGTCTGGAGATGGTTGAAGAAATGGTAGAGAAGGTGAAGACCATCCAGAAGCACATCAAAGCTGCTCAGAGTCGACAGAAAAGACATGTTGATAATCGTTAACGATACCTGGAGTTTGATGTCTGAGACATGTTATTCTTCCGCATTTCACCATGGAAGAGAGTTATGAGATTTTTGAAGAAGCTAAAGATACGTCCAAGGTACATCAACCATTTTTATATCCTCGATCTCATTGGAGTAGTGGCCTATCGGCTAGCACTCCCAATGAACCTATCTCAAGCACATGATGTATTATATGTATCAATATTGAGGAAGTATGTACCTGATCCGTCACATGTACTCCATCCATAGGTAATACCATTGGATAATGACCTCTTCTACAAAGATAATCTAGTGAAGATCTTAGATTGTTGTGAAAAAAGACCAACAAAATAAAACAATTCCTCTTGTGAAAGTGTTGTGTAGAAACCAGAAGTCTGAAGTAGTAATGTGGGAACCAGAGGAAGTGATGAAGTAGAGTTACCCAAATTTGTTTTAGTGTGGGAGAAGGAAATTTTGAGGGTGGAATTTCTTAAGGGGGGAAGATTGTAACAGCCCAAACATTCATTAATGATAATTCCTCTTGATCTAATTAAATGTCTTATTATGTAAAATGGATATATAAAACATATTCACTTCCTTGGTTTAATGTTTTTCAATTTTAAAATACCATTAATAATCATGACCCATGTTAATATAGCCATTGAACAGTGATCACATGATTAGTATAAATATAGGTATTTAAAAAAACCAATTTAGTCAGAAAATGGAAACAATGACCTCATCCAGTAGAATTTCTCCGTATAGAGCCTATTTTTTAGAGAATGGAAAGGAGGTGACATAATTAGGCTTTTCTGTTGACCAAGCCCAAGACAAGCTTCAACAAATTAAGCTCAAACGGAACTGACTTCGGGAGAAGTGGAAGTTGATAGAGATTACCACACGGGAGATGTTATCTGAGCCACCCCAAGAGTCTATCACTATCACACGCCATACCCTTAGGTCATATGTGGGTGTTATATGGGGTTATGTAACAGGACCCTAGCACTATGATTATGTGCATTATTTTTTATAGAGAATATACATTCATTTTGTTGTTACTTTATAAATAGTTTTTAAAGCACAAATACTATTTTTAGTTAATATTAAATTATGAAATCTATTTTGATGAATTAATGGATATTGGAATTAAATAATATTTTAATAAAATTTTATTACTAATTTTTTTTATTAAATATAAATGATCGTATAATTTTTATGAATACAATTGTAATTTTTATTAAGGTTTGAAAGTTGTTGTTGTCAAAACCCATGAATTCTCGATAAATGTCGGTTTTTATTTTAAAAGTTAAAATTAACGTATATATATAATTATTTAGATAAAATGAATATAATTTTTGGAATCAGGATGTCGAGATTATCCAATAATTAATTTTTCATGATTTTTTGAGACAGTCGAATTTTTGGGTAAAAATTAAATACAGTTTAATTATATAATGTGTTTTATGAAATCATAATGTCCTAATAGTGATATAATAAAATACAATAAATGGTATGTTAGAAAAATATATTTTTTAAAATTAAAACAATTTAATTTTAGCTTTGTTTTGTTTATTTTGAAAAGCTTTAGTGGACCCTCCAAGACTTATAAGACATTTTAACTTTTTAAAATGATTTTGTTGAGAGTGTGACTCATATCCACAAAAGAAAGCTTAATATTTTAAGAATTTAGGCCATTGGAATTATAAAATAATGTTTTCCAATCCCCTTTAGAACATACCATGGGAAAAAACCAAAGTTGGGTTTGTGTTTTTGATTAGTTTAATGTGTGGTGGCCAAAACCTAAATAATAAAGAATTCCATCTCTTTTCCTATGTAAACCAACCCAATATCCAACTCCCTCTTCACTAAAAGTCCTTGTAGCTCGACCAAACTCTGCAATACTCTCTCTATAATCCTACCAAGTCTCCCCAATCTCCCAAGAATCCTCTCTCAATCCCCTCCCATGCCTTTGGGATCACACTTCCAAGTAAGGGATTTCTTCCTATCTCATTTTTGTCCAAATTTCATTATGTTTTATGCCCTTTTATTTTCAATTAAAAATATTGGAGTATTATTTTTCACCTCCCCCATACTTCCCTATTTATGTTCGAATGATGATAGACCCCTTTATCTCTCATTAATTCCTCCCATGTACACCTGTTACCATGCCGAAATTCTGTAAGTAATTTCTCTCTCCTCATTTACATTCATGAAATTATTTTTCATTATGAATTTAAAATTCTATTACATATGTTGGGACATTTCTCTATATGACCCCATTACTTCCCATTTCATGTACATATTATGACACATCCCTTTATCTCTCATCAACCATTTTTATCAATTCTTATGTCACACCGTTATGCTGCCGAAATTACACTGTGATTTTCCAATCCAAAGTCATTGTGTCGTGAATACCAGCCCATTTCTCTATTAAGGGTATTCACCTTTATAAAAATTTACTTATTGATTATATAGTTTTGTGTATTAATTACACATTTCTTTATCATGTAATAAATTATGGTATTTAATGATTTCATGTTGTATGATACTTGTAGAAAACTTTTGTATGAAATGAAATGTTTAAGAAGGGTGCGCCCTGATAGAACTCCAATGCATTTTGTAAATATTATTATCATGATAAGTCAAGTGAGATGAGGTTTTACTCATTATAATTCAATTTAAATGATGTTTTACTCATTCTCCATGTTCAATGAGACTTGGATCATGCTAATATCATGTTAAATGTTGATGCCACGTTTCTAAGTTATGATAATCATGCTATATCACGACTTATGCTCATGTTTCTCTTATGACCCATTGATATTCATATTACCTAACATACCCTATATTATTTATGTTATGAATTGTTTAGTACCTTACTGGGCTTTATAACTCACCCTTTTTACATGTATGTCCTCAGGTTTCCCATGAAATGTAAGTACGAGAGAATGTTGTGGTTATGTAAAGGAAGTTTTAAATAAAGATGTTATGTTTTATGTTCTCAGTTTTTATGTAATGTTCTTAATTTACAAATACACTTGACCTATTGATCCTTAGAGTTTTCTTAAGTGTATGTTTATGTAACAAATCATGTTCAAGTGTGTAATAAAGAGCCAAGTTGTTATATATATTCTCTTAATTAAAAATGTTACATTGTATTATATTAATAGTAGGTCATGAAATGGATTTTTGTTGGATAAATGCTTGAAGTTCATATAGACAGAAGGAATAATAACTTTGGAAATAAAATCAAAAATGAAGAATGATTCTTTTATAGATCAAATAATGGTAAAAAGTTTTCTTACATTTGACTTGGTTAATTAGAATTGATAGGGGTCTATCCACTCCTTAAATAAATTAATTAAATTCCTTGATAGAAATATTTGAACTTGAACAATTAATTAATTTTTAAAAATTTAAAATCTATAAAAAAAATTAAATTGTGGGCATTGAACTCTCTAGACCTTTTTTTAAAACTTTTTATCTTTAAAATTTTGGGAATATTTTTTTAACCAATTTGAGTTGTAGAGATTTCCAATATAAATCATCTTTGGATTAACTAAAAGAAAATTTTTTATTTCAATAAAATTGATATTCCTTGAGTAAAATATTCTCCAAAATGTTGGATTATGATTTTATATTATGTTGAGTTATAAGTTATTTCATATAAATATTTATTTGGATTGAAAAGGTTTACGTCCTTGATACTATTGAACATGTTTTTTTTAAAAATTAAAAATTTATAATTTAGGTTAGAATTATTACTTTGTAATATGCCTCTTTTGAGATTCAACATTGTTTCATTTGAAATAGTATTATATATTTTCAAAACCCAACCTTCCACATCACCTAAGTTGACGCATGAAATGGATTGAATCACTTATTTTATCACCACAAGATGAAAAATAGTGTTAGAGCACCAAAACATACATTTATGAGAACAAATTTTCAAGATAAAAAAATAATAAACTAGGAAATTCCATATAGAAGTTCATCCTAACCACCTGATAAGTTGGATATCCATGTATATAAAATAGGAAGCCCCGATAAATAAACAAAACCAAACAAGGAAAGTAGTGTATAGTTATAACTCATCAAACCATACCAACATAACCATAGTAAAACATTAATACAAGGAAAACAATATAAATAAATGAAAAACAAATAAAAAACTAATATAATGGTGTGTTTGAGTTTCATGATATATAAATAGAATAAAAAAACATAATCGAGAAGTATATCAATAGAAATCTCAAACATCCTTCTCCATTCATGAAGTGAATAATCATCATTTTCCACCTCTGATACACTCAAAAAGTAAGTTAAAGACCACCCACTATAACCCAGTAAGACATGTAATAAACCTATAATATATGATAGGGATGAGCATAAATTTCCCAATAAGTATCCTCCCCACACACCATGCATAACGTTTAAAAGAATATTTTTTCCCTAATAATTTAAAATAAAAATATGAAATTAAATATTTATTTTATGTCTAAATAATATAAAATGTATTCATCATATGAATAAATTCCTTCAATTAAATAAATGGTACTCATTTTAACATAAAAAATACTTAATAGATTTTTAATAAATTATTATGTTATATATAAAGAAAAATAATTTAGAACCACACTTGAGAATTAACCATACTTATGATATAATAAGGAATATAATCTTTAGTATCACTTTCATTATTAATCAATAAAAATAATGGGAGAATAATCTTAAATATTTAAAAGGAAAACAACTCTTACTAATATAAATTAATTAAGGAAGAATTTTATTATTAAAATGAACCCTCCTATTTTAGAAGAAATATTTTTTATATTTAAAAATGTTAGAGAAAACTCGATTGGGTTTTATGAAAATAATTATGACACAGTTATTATTTTAAATTAATAAAATCAATAAGAAAAATGTATAACAAAATAAGCATATGAGTATTAATAGAAAACAATGATGAAATAAATATAAATAAACTATAATGGGCTAAAAAATCACAACCATATTTGGAACACCTATAATCTCTAGAGACAATCTTGAAGAGAACATAAAAAAATCCATATAATTAGTGTTTGATGTGATTCAACTTCCTATATAATTTGTTTTACAATACATGGATTGATTGAGATGAAAAATTTCTAGGTATCAGATTATTCCTAAATTGGAGTCAATATTGAGAGTGTTATCATATATTAGTGTAGAATTAGTAACTAGATATCCCAAATAGATATCTAAGGATTACCATGACATGAAATGGACATATTAAATCATGCTATAATATGATAAAATTTATAAAGATAAAAAAAATCATAAAAACCCCCTCACCATAAATCAATCTTCATAGAAGAATCGCCTTTAAATAATAACATCAATGAAATTTCAATAATATCCATGATCCATATTAATTAAATAGAAAAATTAATTTCAATATTTCACATAAAAAATTTCCAAGGGTTGATCTTTAATGGATCAAAAAAAATTATCAATAGTGAAAAATATATTTAATGAATACCTCTGAATGTCATAAACATTGGAAAGAAAAGTAGAATAGGTATCTATATTCTAAAAACACTAATAGAAACATGTTAATAATAAATTAAAATCATAATAATTTATAAATAATAATTTATGTAATGAAATATTTGTAGTTTTATCAAGAACTATTTGTGTGTGATTCCCATGTAAATAGGTTTAGAATATTTAGACTAAAAAGAATCCTATAATTATGCCACAATAAATCAAGGTTTATAAGTAATAATTCATTTCAAAAAATCCAAGGGGTATTATATGATATATATAATCATGGAAGACATGAATTAAATTTTTTTGGTATCGTGGATATAAATTCAAAGTTCACAACATGGATCCACCTACCTCAAATCATTGAATATGTTGGAAATGGTGTGAAATGAATCTAACACTACCAGGAGGTAAGAGAAACCCTTACAAGATATTTACCAAACATAAAAATAGAAACCCCTAAAAAAATTTAGAAACACCATACCCATGGTCTCCAGGACAATATTAGGTAATGTGAAAGGGAATAGTAGAGTGAAGAATAAGAGTGAAAGATATTTAGGACCCCTACTTGAAGAGAACATGTATATTTGACGGAGGAATCCCAAGAGATAAATCCATGGAGGGGATAAAAAGGAGTGATACTTAGTGGGACCTAGAAAAATTTAATGAAGGAAGATAAGGAAATAAGGAATGTTAAATTCTTCAAGGGAATAATTAGAATTTAAATATTTTAAAAACCAAGAATCTCATATCAGTTGGTAAGATGGTTTAGGAAACTATACAATAGCTTCTGGATTTTATTTATATAGAGAACAACACTAGTACATACGGTTACTCTTAACTATGTGAAAGCTATGTTGTAGCCACAATTATAAAACCCGATGTATGATTAATTTACACAGTTACTCTTAATGATTAACCAACCATGCACCATCACTAAACATGAACTATCACAAGTAAGACTAAATAAAAAGTTTCAACTAAGTATTTTTTAATCATGAAATGATCATGGGACACAAAATCTCAAAAAATATTAAAAATATTAAAAACATAATTCTTATATTTTATTAAAATAAATAATTACATCGATTTATCTGAATAATTTTCATCAGGGTGTGAAAAATCAATACACTATATCACTTACTACCGCTAGAAACTATTTTTAGAAAATTTTGATTAAAGAAGGGATGAGGTTTAATAGTATATTTTGAGACATGGATTCAAAAACAAAGGTACTCCTTGACACTCACTAGATAGTGACACAACATGTCACCCAACTACAATTCTTAAGAAAACTTCTAGATTTATAAGCCACAATCATTCATTTTATCGTTATCAATAAAGTTGACAATACAACATGCACTTGATTATATCATAATTGATTAATATTAAGATAATATAAATTAAATTACAATGTATGATTCTGTTTTAACACTCCCTCAGTCTTGTAATGGTCTGGGTTTCATTTGGAAATTTACTACCCTCTCCCAATAGTCTTACATAATTTCCTTCTAAAATAACCATGGAAACAAACCAAGATATTCCATTACTAAAAAAAGACTATCACCTATAACAGTATCCTCACTATATTTAGGATTTTTATAATACATTGATTCCCTAAAAATAATTAATTAATCCAAATAATCCCCTAGAAGTAAAATAACACAATTCAAGAATAAAGAGGCTTAATAAAAGTGTTACTAATCAGGTCCCTTCATTGTGAGTGAGAAACCATCAACACCACATTGATGACACCAACTGAAAATGAATAACTCTTGAACAACTTCTTTCAATAATTCAACATAAATAAAATAGTAAACTAATAATAATTGTCTTTTAATAGCTTACCATAATTATACACTTGGAAGTGTGATCATCTCAAGTAGAATGAAACTTTAATAATCCATATAACAAAATATGTAAAATTATTTGAAGTAACTCAATTAGATATTATGTTAGAATTCTGATCAAGAGTTTGAACATGGGGTTCATTCAAAGGGGAAGATCTTGACCTAATTGTATTACATTATACTTCTCTCTATATCCCTTTTAGGTGACCGAATCAGATTAATATACGGGGGATTGTAGGAACTTCTCAACATAATGACTTAATATTTTTTAAATTACCTCCCAAATAACATACAACTCTCATACATCTTGAAGGTGTCGATGTGGAGAAACAATATGGTCTTTTGAGACAAACACCCACATAACCAAATAAAATATTATTACTCTTACCTTTAGTGGAGATCCCTTCATCACCCTGGGTATATAGAAGGTATTAATTACCTCGGGCACACCAACCATGACTACCTTAACCCTGGAATAATCTACTCAAGGTAATAAAATTTTGTTGTTCGTTCTAACTAACTGTGTTGGGATAATACTATTGTATAATAATTTATTTGAAATCTTAACATGAATGACCATTCTTTGGTTTATTACTTAATATAGATAGAAACCACTTATCAATCAAATATTCAAGCATAAATGGAGAACACATTAGCTTAAGAGAATCTAGGAGTTTGATAAGTTTTAAAATAATCTCAATATTCTCTAAAAAATATTTTTCTTCATAGTAATCTTAATACCCATATAGAATAGCAAGACTAAAATTCTAAAACTATTGAAAATATTCCCTAAATTGATATCAGAGATGAGGAGAACTATTTTCCATGATTAAAGTTTCTAGGAAAATTAAATCAGGTTGACTTTTATCAGATGAAGGGTCCACTAGTAGAGAATCATCTACAACTCCATCGTGAAGTTACCTATTGGAATAGTGGGAGTGTACTATAAAATAATATTAAATTTAAAACATAATAAAAATAAGAATCTATGTTCCATAATACATAAAACAAAATATTAATAAATTAAACAATATATAAATCATAAGAAAAATCCACTTACACCCCAATAATGTCCAATATTTACTTATTAAAAATTCAAAACATATAAAACAATAAAATTATTCCCATAATATCATCAAAAAAAATTTTATGTATGGGAAATTATTTTTTTATGTTAAAAGTTTTAACTATAAAATTTCATAAAAACTATATTTGGAATATATTACAATAAATAACTCAAAACTACTTGTAATATTTCAAAACAATAAACATAATATTGTCAAATAATTTAAAAATAAAAAACTATTAAAGTTATATAATGAAATTTTAATAAACTCTACAATTAAATTCAAAAACCATTTTACACAATCCTATATTTTCCACATCAAAACATATATTTTTTCAAATCAAACCTCAATTTAAAATTTTAAACATCAAATAATGCCCCTTGAAAATTACAAAATCCAACCCTTTAAAAGAAGGGAACCAAAAATTTACCCATGATAAAATTAATTCAACAAAGTTAAATAAAATCAATAATCCACATAAAATCACCTAAATTTATCTTAAATTAATTATAAAAGATAATAAGAAAAATTTATATTCATAAAGAATAAAAAATTTAAAATTTTATATAATTTAACATTATTAATGGTTTGAATGAATTTTGTGGAAAAATATTCTCTAACCATGTGAAAACTCCTATATTTTTCATGGAATTGGTTGTATGGTATGCACATGGTTTATCAGACCATGCAAAGTAACCATGATACCTTGGGTTCCTTCCTATATTACACTCTAAATCAATGATTTTCTCAAAAAAACCCTTATAAATCTTCAATATAACAGACATGTTCTCAAATAAAGGATAAATGTTTTTATGATAATTGAGATCAAGACTCGAATTCTAGATTCACACTTATCGACTACCCCTTGTAACTTAAGGATTAATATGAAAATAATTTCCCAAAAACTTAATCATACCTGCATCTCAATCTATGATATTCACATATCCTATCTATCATGACTCCCCAAATAAAAATCAGGATCTGATATATTTTTTACCTGAACTAACCTGGTTCAACCTTCCATATCTCCCATGTTGTCCTATGAAACACACCAATGTGAATTCTCAATTTCCATGGGCATAGAACTAGTACCATGGAACCAATACATGCATTTCTAGGAACGATTCTCCCAATAAACAATTATAATCAAAGAAATTTGACTCGGAAGTTCAACATAACCCCCCTATAAGTTAGATAGACATATATATAAAATAATATTATTTTATGAATAAAAAAAGCATAGGGTATAATAATGACTAATCAAACCACAAGTGAAACCAGCAAAAACATTCAAAACATTCCGACATCACCATGGTAAAAATTTAATACAAACAAGAACATAAGAAAAAAAGAAAAAAGGGAAAAACTAAAATAAAATGGTGCCAAAGCAGCACAATTCCCAAAGAGAACCAAAAACATAACTGAAATTGATTCCATGAGAAATACTAAGACCACACTTTTGTGTCAAGTGAATAGTCAATAACTTCCACCTTCAGTACACCCAAACTAGAAGCCATAGACCTCCTACTACATCCTTGTGAAACATGTAATATATGGCAGGAAAGAGTATATAATTCTTAGTAGGTATCATCCCCATACACATTTCATAAACTCTGAAGTAAATATATTCCACTCTAGTTTGAAATAAAACTATGAAATTACACCTTTCTTCTATGTTTAAAGAATGTATCATATAACCAAAATATAAATTCATTACTTAAAATATAAAATCGATACTCATTTAAAAATAAATCAAACTTAAAATATTTTTAAGTAAATATGATGTTATATATAAAGAAAAGATTTGAAAACTTCAATTGAGAAATACACATGAACAATATATAAGGAAAACATCTATTATTCACTGAGATGACCCAAGCATGAATTTTATAAAAATTATATCATTCTACAAGAATATTAAATACATTTCATAATAAATCACACCCAATAAACTATAGGTTTATTTTAATTTGAGATTAAATACATGAACAACTTATTTTACAACACTATGAACATTTCAATATAGTCAGACCCCACTAGAAATCTAATTTTAAACATATTATATATGATATTATTATTCATAATCTGGGGAATGAAAACATAATTAAGGGTTAATCTCTGATGTTTAGTAAGGGTAAACTTACGAGATACTATTCAATGATCATAAGTTGGCATAAGATGAGAATATTAGCTTGAGAAAAAAAATAAAGGTGTGTGAACATAATATAGGGTAATAATACCTAATAAAACATAGATTCGGAATCATCAATCATGAAATAATTATTTTGGTATATTATAAGACATGAGTCATAGGCATGTGGTGTAACAAATCATCCTGAACCACCAAGTGCAATACGAAGTGCCAGATGACCTCAGGTGCTCCTCCCCGTATGAAAGATGATATCGACCGTTAACGTGGTTTTGAATCTATCGGTGCAATGACTATACCCTCAACATCATGTAACATGATCAATATTAAAAAGTAAATTATATAATAAATAATCATAGAAAATATACAGAAACTAAATAAATCCCATACATATAAAAAAACTCTTTAAGTGGAATGATGGTCTATATTATTAGCAGGAGATAAAAAAATAAAAAAATAATTAAACACTTACAGGGTCCTATTGAGTAATTCATGGTCCGTTCCATATTTTTACCCCTTTTTATAACTGTCAAAAACTAATCCCTTTACCTTCTCCGAATCCCTCAGGAAATATACAAGTGCACCAAAATTCCCTAGTGTATTATGATTATAAGACTTAGTAGGACACCACCAATTCATCCTTACACTAGTGTGCTAAATTATAACAAGTGTATTATATAATAATAATAAATATGTAATGAAAATAAATATACAATATAAATCTATGTAGTCACAAGCTAACCAGGATTCAACAGAACCATGACCATACCATAGTTGGATTCCTTATATAATTATAATTATGATAATTCATATTGAGAATGGACCAACACTACACTCAAAATCCATCTCTCAGTAATCGTAATTCATTTTAAGTTAGATTAGAATCCATGGTTTTCATATTCTAACTCCTACAATGGATTAGTCCCCAAAATCATCATACCACGTTGATGCATTGGGTCAGTCCCCAAGGCCTTCATTCCCCTTAGGTCAAGCCCCCAAGCCATCATACCTCTAACATGTTGCCTCTGGTAAGACCCCAAGGCCTTCATTCATGATACCCTATTCTTAGGTCCATCACTATCATTTTTTTTGTAATATGAACACTCTCCCTATCTTAGGTATGTTCATAACATGATAGTCTACTTGGATCAAGTACCAATCACAACCACCATGGAAATTTTAACACACATCACTAGGTACACATAAAAGGAATACATATATAGAATTATTATAAATAATGTAGAAACACATAACACCATATGATCATAATCGGACCTAGAAATATGATACCCTACAAATACTAATGGAGACAAATATCATAGGAGGTATCATGGTATATACACACCCACATACAATCACAATTAATCATGATCATTAGTTGTACCAACATAAAAATTATACAATGGAAACATGTGTAAAAAAGATCCCAAGAGTGTAATTAAATTTCTAAAACATGGGTTTTGAAGTCAAAGACATGGTTCTTTGTATGTGTATTCACTCATACAACATTATCACAATAAACAGAATATGATCACATTCCAAAGAATCCTATTAATAGTTAAAAACCATCATATCATAGGATCTATAGTAATTTATGGAGAAACAAGCCAATGGTAGAATCAATTCTTACCTCAGGTTGTTCCATCATTGAAACATAGAGCATTACTGGAGGAGCTTCTAGATGGGAGACTCCACAGTTCAAGTCATAAAATTTTGGAATGGATGTGTTCTAGGATATACCACTATGGCATAGGGAATGATTTTATAACATAAAGGTATTTCTACCACACAAGGAAAGTAGCTACAACATATGGTTTCTATTGTAAACACTACAAGCACATCGGAGACCAGCATGGTGTAGTGAAGAATGCTATAAAATAATAGGAACTAGAGAAATAACCCCTAAAACTCAAGGATAGTGGATGAAATATAGGGTGAAAACTGCCACATTGCAGGAAGAAATTTTTCGACGTAGTAGAAATTAGGATTCATACTTACAAAGTGAAAAATGGGTTGTTGCTGTGTAGAACAGTGATAGTGAATTCACCTCTATATTGAAAGGAAGAAGTAAATATTCATGGAGTTGTCTAGTAGCCATTTATTAATTCTAAATGATTTATAAATGAAGTAGGGAAATTAGGTATAGGCAGTTTAAATATCGGGGTTTATTCAATGTGAGAAACCCCTTGTTAATACCTCTTATAAGTTCTGAAATGGATACCCAAATTCAGTCCACAATAACCAATTAAAATATTTAACTCATTAAGACTAAATATAATCCATCCATCTTCAATTGGTTTTGATAAAGGCCTCTATAGTGTGGTCTGAGTCACCATCCCAAAACCTCCACAGATCGACTTCCACAGTGAAAATTATGGTGAAACCTTCCTTTCGAAACACCCCTACAGTGCTATGAGATTTTCTACAACATGGGAAACACCCACTAAGGAATATCCACTTAGGTTGCAGTGTGGTACCACTAGTTTTGAAAAAATACCTCAAAACTCAATTTTCATCCTCCAAAATCCCAAAAAGTTCTCCCAATATGGTTCAACACAATAAAAAAGGCATGAACAAAGTAAAAATGGATTTTATTAAGGAACTAACATTTGATGTATGTACAATTATCCCCTTCCAACGACTCATCGTCCTTGAGAATTATTTTTAGCGTTCCTAATTAAATATATCTAGCCACTGAGATTGAACAATAGCCGCATTCTCCCATGTCTTCTCATGGATATGTCCCAATTTCTACTGATTCTAGAAAATGGGTACGGTATTTCCCAGAAAGAATTTTAGACTACAATATATAATCTATACTCGGAACTCCTCCTAACATTATTCAAGCTCTAAATTCATTTCCTAGAATTTGATAACATGTGTAAGATCAACCATGTATCTCCAGAGCAATGACACATGACACACTTCATGCAAACCTTGGTAGAAAGAATAAATATCTATATGATATGCCACTACACCAACCCACTCAGTGATCTCAATGGGTCCAAGGAAACAATATTCTATATTTCTATGTTTCATTAGATGTATGTTTCCTAACCAAGGAGTCACTCTCAAGAAAAATCGATCACCAAAAAAAATAAAAAGGTCTAGTCCTATCAGCGACATAAGATCTTTGTTTTCTCTGGGAATTGATCAACATATTCTGAATCAAATGCACTCTCTTAAAATT
This sequence comes from Viscum album, assembly GCA_963277665.1. Lineage (NCBI taxonomy): Eukaryota > Viridiplantae > Streptophyta > Magnoliopsida > Santalales > Viscaceae > Viscum > Viscum album. The sequence continues at coordinate 29,978,919 of OY728142.1, read as the reverse complement.
ATCTTGAACCATCTTGGGGTGCACAACCACCACCTCCCCGAAGTCATTCCAATAGAGTGGTGGAAAAAACAAAATACCATAAAGAGGCTCATAAGTTTCCATATTAACTGGTGACTAGTAGTTATTGTTGTATGTGAACTCAGTCAAGGAAATGTGATCATCTTAAGCACCAAAAAATTCTAAGAGACAATATTGAAGAATATCATCTGATATATCAATTGACATCTTGAGATTTCCATCAATATGTGAATGGTACATTTTTTCAAATATTAGCATAGTCTCTAGAGCCTTCTGCATGACCTTTAAAAAGTGTGATGTGAAACATTATTATCTGTCTGATATAATGCTAATGGGAAAACCTTTTAGGAATATGATCTCACAAAAAAGATATTTCTCATCTCCTTGACTGACTGAGTCTCTTTGATTGATAATAAGTGTGCAGTTTCAATTAGCCAATCAATAATCATAAAGACTTTATCACAAATCTTCAAGGTCCCAGGTAATCCCATAAAAAATCAATCATGATGTACTACCAATTCCACATTATTACTAGAAGTGTATGGAGAAAACAAATAAGTTTTTGATTCTTGGATTTCACCCTCTGATAGGTAAGGCATCAGGAGTTGAAACCAAAAAAGTCCCTATTTTTCCTTAGACACCAGAGTTAACATTTTAAGTCATGATACATCTTGGTTATACTGGGATGTTCTTCACAAATAGAGGTATCTTAATCTCTCACTGTCTTCTATCTATAATAAGCATGGTCTATTACTATCCCATTTCCCAAGATCAGATCTCCATCATCCATCGATCATCTGGGTGTTGAGTCACATCAAGCTAGTTGTTCTCACATGATAGAACACTATGGGTCTGACTCTTGTCTAACATTAATGCTATCCACAAGGGTGGATGTGATATCTAGATGGGGTACAAGTAAAATATTTCGAATCCTATGAATAATATATTCTCTAGTCGTCCAAAATTCTCATCATGCACAAATACTCCTTTAAATTCCTCTCAGTAAGCTCATTCTCATCCCATGTGTTACGACTGGGAGTATCCTTGACAATGTTGCCTTCCCTAGGTCCATTCATCATATGAAAATTAAATGTATGTTGATACTCAACCTATAAAATATGACTAAGGTTATAGTATATTTATGTGAAGATATTATGAAGGATATTGTGTTACACAAAAAAATATATCTCACTAAGTAGATAACGTCACTAGCACTTCAGAGTGTGGACCATAGATGCCATATCGAGGTCATGTGTATGGTCGTTCTGACCGTGGGGTTATAGCTAAAAATACCCATATCCTACAACAAAATCCCTCTATTTTAACATCACTCCCATACCAAACCATGATGCATCCTTGTACACTACATAACCAATATTGGGCTCAAGGAGTATCAGAATTGGAGCTGTAGTCTAAATATATTTTTTAAGGAATGAATCATCACACTGGTTTGGCCACTAGAAAATAATTTTTTTCTTAATTAGTGTTATCATGAGTTATTATAGTTGGGAGAAGTCCTTGATAAACTGTTGGTAATACACCGCTAAAACCAGAATGATCATTATATCAAACATGTTTAGAGGTGTCTCAAACATATGACTACCTCAATTTTTTTTGTTTCATTGTATATTCTTGTCTCTAGAAGCACATTTCCTAGCGACATGTAGTGTTGAATCAAGAAGGTTCACTTTGAAAACTTAGAGTAAAGTTGATGTGCTCAATGAATACTTATGATTATCTCTAGGTGCCAAGAATACTCCTCTAGTGTTGGTGAGTAGACAAGGATGTTGTTCAAAAAAACTACAATGAAAGAGTCTAGATGAGGGTGGAAGATCTTGTTCATGAGATCCATAAAATCTGTTAGCACCTTCATTAACCCGAACTATTTCACCACGTACTTTTAAAACCCATACCTTCTCTGAAATAATGAATTTAGAATATCGATCTCCCTAACTCATAACTAGAGAAACCCCTATTGAATAAAAATCATAAAGAACCATTGGGCTCAGTGAAACAGATCAAAAAGACCATCGATCCTAGGAAACTGATATTGGATTTTAACTATCTCCTAGTTCAGTTTCAAGTAATCCACATAAATATAAAGAATATATTCTTATTTATTGAAATAAAATATAGGTCCACCCCATGTTGAAGTACATGGTCTGATAAATCCATTCCATTCGAAGTCATCTGACTATACTTTGAACTCTTTTAGTCTAGTTGGTTCCATATGACACATGGATATCAAATTGGGTTATTCTCTTGATATGATTCAAAACTCAAATTCAGATTCTATATCTAGAGGGATTACTATTAATTCATCGAGAAATACTTTCTGATTAAGATCCATGATTGGAGGTAATTTTAAGGGGTTTCCATTGATACTAGTGAATGATCCAAGCCCACAATATGTGTTGAAATCATCCCAAGCTGAATCAAGTCTGGTCCATCTCTATTTTCTCATAGTTCCCACTATCTTGTAGTCATGAACTTCTCTCCCTTTGGTGAAGTGAATGTCACATGTATTTGATATCAGTCAATGTGGTCTAAAAACTTTTTTATCTATTCCATGTCTCAAATCATGTCAAAGTTCTTAATCTACATAATTATGAAATCCCATAGACACCCATAACCTGCAACAACTATAGGACACTCTGGGTGTCACTTGAGATAGTCTAATTTCATTACCAATGAATTGGTAAGGGATAATTTATTAGAATATAACTTTACAAGTAATTCAAGTATTTCAATTAATTGGGTTGATATAAAGTATTTAGAAGAAACTATATTGAATAGAGAAGTAGATATGGTAGAAGTGATCAAAATTGTAATGGAAAATGTGGACGGTACCTCCCTATAATCTGTTGGAATTTGATCCACTGTCTTATCCCATCATGTTCTATATCTACTACCTTGTCCCATAATCACTTTTTTTAGGAGTCTTCATCCTCTACTGATAACCCAAGATGGATCCTTGGGTTTGAAGTCCATTTCTATCCTCCAACTCTATAGAGATATAAACTTAAGGATCTATGGAAAATATAATGGATATGTCCTATCTTACCACAATGTCATAAATTTCTCTATGGTGTTGTGAAAACCAGACTATAATTTATGATATTCCCATAATTGAAGAACTATGGGTCACCTTTGGAAGGAGATGAAGAAAATGTACTATGATACACATGTTTTCCACATCTCTATATTATTTACATGAACTTCCTCTTACTAAAATTAGAAGATGAACTAATAACAACAATAGTAGGTCCACCCATCTGAGTAATGATAGGAAAGAAATTACTTGGTACTTATTCATCCACCAAAATCATATCAATGGTCAGGGCCTTCCTTAGAACATATGGTTAAAAATATTGGTTGAAGATTTAGACCATCTATCTAAGGTCAGGTCGAATGCTAATTTCAGACTTCCTGGAATTATGCGACTCATTGCCATCTCGAAGTAGTGTGAAATGAATGATCTTATTAAAACATGTGGAATATGATGATATAGTCATGGATCCTAACTATAGTTCCATAAACATCTTTTCTCATTCAATCTTTATTATGTTATGGAATAAATTTTCAAAAAACACATTCTTGATGGCCTCTCACGATATTACCCCTCATCACATGACTGGACCATAACTCCCCCCAAATTCTTGTTGAGTCCCTGCAACATTTAAACATTTATCTTATCCGTTTCTATCTAGTGCCTTGAAATTATGGAGGGTGCAAGAGTTGGAAATCAAATGCATAATCTACCATGGATCTTGGTTGCGGCTGGTAAGGAACAACTGCCTATACCATTGGGGTAGTTATGGGGAAAATCGATGGGATAAACTGGTCAGTTAGAGGTCCCACAAAAAGTCTATGAGGTTTCATATTCTACAATAGTAGAAACATTAAGAATATATCAAGTCCTAAATTTTCTAGGGAATACCATAAATATCTCCTTGGAGTCTATACTCAACCTAAGGTATACCACTCCTATAATTAACTCTGGCCCCTATCCCTGCACATTAGTCACATTCATCTTGTATATACTAATAAAATAGAATGATCAGTTAAAATAATTAATGCCAGTATAGATATATCACAACAACAAGGAATCATAGATATATCACAATAAAGAAACTATCCCTAACAGATAAAATAAATCAAGTCATTTAATTAAAAAACAACTATGAAAAACAAAAAATGTTATATGTAAGTAATGTGAAACTACATTCCAAGACATGATGCATGAACACACCCAATGTATAAAAAACTATATATCATCAACATGTACATCATCCAAGCTGAATGAAAACTAATAGAAAAACTTTATTTTCCCACATTATTGAAACTTGTAGATCATCTATATAGTGTTTTCCAAGCACTATCATAGTTCCCCTACCTAAGTCCCAACCATTTTATATCCTATCTATCCAACCCAAAATAAATAAAAATAGAAGAAATTTGTTTTGGATCTTTATCCTATGATACCATTTTGTAATATCTCATCATACACCATCAGTTCTGATTTGGAGTTCCATGTGACCTCATTCGCACATCTCCACATGTAAGAGGATTCCAATAATCAATAAGGATCTATTCCCATCTATGTGGATATTTTACCCACGTCATTATGTCATAGGATAAATAATAAATAATAAATAATATAATAACTAAGTATAGTAAACATGTGTAAAGAAAATAATTGAAAAAATATCTAAAAATAGATCCCAATGTTGTAAGCCTTTCCAAAGTATGAGTTAATGATTAAAAAAACAACTTTGGGGTCCTCTAGAGTCTGTCCTAGTCTGCTCAAGTTCCGTTCTCCTCTACTTATTTTTCCACCATTGGGCCCTTTCCCTTTACTGGCCCCCTCAAGAAATATACAAGAACACAAAACTTTTGGACTAGGGTAGGAGTATGAGACTCAACAATACTCCATCAATGTGTACTTAACTGAGTGTGATTAAGTATAGAAATTGTATTCCATAATAATAATAAAAAATTCATGACAAGAATAAAAATAAAATCCAAAACCAAGTGGTCATGCACTAACCAAGATTCCACATACACACAATCATACCTGATTATTCTCTGTAAAGGAATAGTAATCATGGTATTTAAGAAAGAGTAAGCACTATAACTATGATTTAAATACATCTCTCGAATATCATAAGTTTTCATGTTAGATCATGACCCGAGGTCATCATATTATGACTTCTATCATAGGTCACTCCCCCAGACTGTCATACCCCATCAATACCTTAGGTCTAGCCTTAAGGACATCATTCCCCTAAAGTTAGGCTTCCAGACTTTCATTCCCATAACATGATACCTTAGGTCAGGCCCCAATTCTATCATACCTTGTACCCTATGCTCATGTATGTTGACATCATCATCATAGGTCACACACACCCTCCCTTTATAAGGGATGTACATCACATAATGGTCCACCTATCTCAAGTGTCAATCACAACATCCATGAAAATGGGAAGACACAACACAAGGTTTCATACAATGAATTCATAATATATCATCATGAGAAATAATGTAGAAACACATAACAATTTGTGATCTTAATCGAATATAATAATCAAATATCATAGGAGGTCTCATAGCATACACACACCCACATGAAATCACAATCAAGAACAATTATCACTTATACCTCAAAAATAATAATATAATGGAAACATGTGTAAAAGATAGCCTAAGAGAGTAAGGATCTTCCTATCTCATAGTTTTTGAGCTCAACATCAAGGATCCTTGGAGGTGTATCTACCCATACAATGTTTCCCCACCATAAAAAACATGATAACATGAAAATGACTCCTATAATTGGTTCAAAAACATCATTTAAAAGTTTCTAGTGTAAGATAAAGAGAAATAAGACAAAGGTAGAACCAATTTTTACATTAGTCTAGGCTACAGGAGAAACACCAAGATCTACTGGAAGAGATTTTGGCATGGAGGATCCATGGAATAAGGAAGAAGGATTCAATGTGGAGGTTTACTTTGGAAAACCACCATGTTGTTAGGAAAGATGCTATGGTGAAAATGTATCACTAAGGAACAGGTCAAGAAGATGTGATATAGGATTTTTGTTAGAAAAAGCCATATGTTCATAGGATACCACCACAATGTAGAAAAGACCTATATGATCTAGGAAGCATAAAAAACCCTTATGGTGAAAGTGGGGAGGTTGGGGTGTATGAGGAAAACCTTAATGGTGCAGGAGAAAAGGCGACATCTTTAGGGAAAATGGCATATTGACCTCCATGGTGTATAAGGGGTCACTATGGTGTAGAACCTATCTAGGGTATGCTCCATTCTATGATAAGGAAGAGGACCACAAACATGGAGTTTTCTTGTAGCCCTTAAGGACTCTATGATGATTCCAAATGAATAGAAGAAATTAGTTATACATAGGGTAAATGTTGGGGTTCAGTTGAACTGAGAAAATACACATTAATACGCCTCATTATCTCTGAAATAGAGACCATAATTAAATTCATAATAGAAAATTCACGTCGTTAACTCCCAAATACTTAAGAATGGAAATCCCTCTATAACTAGTGCAGATATAGGCCTTTACAGCATGTTCTAAGTCATCATATTGAAACCTCTATAAATAGACTTCTACTGGGAAGGTTGTGGTGCAACTGCCCTCACACAATGCCCATATAAATCTATGATATCCTCTATGACATGGGACAACCCCTATATGGTGTAGGAACTTAGGATATAGAAATGTACCCCCCTCATTTTTTAATAAAACATCAAAAGTAGATTTTAGTCTTAAAAATATAATAATTTTCTACCCCACATGGTAAAACTCAATACAATATGAATAAAAGGATCAAGTATTTTATTACTTAACCATGTTTTTAGGGTTTGACATGTGGAAACATGGGTCAATAATCATGATCCATGGAGTATAACATAGACCTATCACATAAAAATGTATAGGTAAACAATTAATTTATTAAAATTGTTATACAAAATTAAGTTTTTGAATATATTTATTAACATATAAATTAATTCTATGCATATAATAGTGAAAATATCAATAAGTTTCACGAATAGTGATGTGAAAATATCAATAATGTCTAGTCACAGATTTTTGAACAAATTAGTAAGATCAATTCATATAGTTGTGAACATATGAATAATTTCTATGTAAAAAATAACTACCTCAAGAGATATAGAGATTTTTTGAATAAATTAGAGAGATATTTTAGACCCACCCATAATGAAATGATAAAACATTAATATGTGATGAATTTGAACATAAAAACATTTAAAATCCTATCATATCTTGATTAACCTGTGAGAAATAAATAGGTTTCATGAAAAATTTCATAAGATATTATCATATGCCATCTAGATAATTTTCATTGGTATTATTAGATTATATCCCCATTAGATCATAAGAAACATTAATGAATTCTTAGATTGATGAAAAAACTTATATAAGAGCATTATAAAAGATCATTTAAAAATAAGAAGAAATATCCTTTACTTAAGATAACTTTTTTTAAAAATAATAATTTATAAATATTGATAATAGAAATTACTTTATAAAACCATGATATATGAACAAAAAGTTTCTTAAATAAAACCAATGATATGGGGGTAAAATGTGTTTATGAAAAAAAAAATTAAAAACTAGATTCCTTTCACACTTTTGTAAATAAGGTCAAGTTGATAGAAAAAGTCCATATTGAAAATGTTAAAATAATATTCTCTTTCGAAAGAAATTCAATTACCTTGATAAATGACTTAATCAATCATATAATTAGATATATGTACATCCATAAAAAAATTTAATGATTTTGTAAATGGAGGATAAATATTCCCAACCATAAAAAAAATTATGGTTGATCTCACTTACGAATAACCTATTTGGTAAAATTAAGAATGAAAGGGTGATGAAAAGGTAATTATAATTTTAAACCATATAAATAATTATATTATAGGAAATTATATGGGGTTTTGGATAGAAATAACTTATAATTATTCCTGATGTAAGTTTAAATAAAAAAAATTTAATTTCAAAGTGATATTTGAATATAAACCATTACCTTTTCTCTTGACTTCCATGTAAATTATTTAAATCCATTTATAATAAACATGACCATATTAATAACTTATTTTATATCATTTTTCATATCTATTACATTTTAATCTATTAGATTATAATTATTCATTATACATTTATTATTCAGTTATTTTCTATTCTCATCATTAGATATTAGTAATTTTGATTATTTCGTACAAGTTTTTTCATCATGATGTAAGCATCGTTCATGTAGGTGGATTAAAAGACCCAAAGAAGAAGATATCCTACAATAAATGAGTAGAAGTATAGAGTTATATAATAGTAGTATCATTTTATTAGAAGAATATTTATCTTAATATAAAGTTATTTTAGGTAATGGGATTTATAAATAGTATATGGCAATTGAAAAAAAATGTGAAGAACTAGGTAGTTACATTGATGAATATTCTTTTTCTCGAAACGGGTTCCATCATAATGAAGGATTTGGGATTCCTTATTGGGAATAGATGATACAAAATGTATAATAAGGATTCAGTATAGGTATAAGGGTCATTTATTAAAAATATAAAACTAAAATAAAATAGTTATTTGTGACTGTTGGGGAAGGGTTCATTTTATAGATGAGTTTTGAGTGGTATTTTCAAAATTATTCATTCTTTAATTTATATAATTATCATTTTAAAAGGTAATTGGATAAAAATTGGAAAATAATATATATGAGTAGTGGATATCCTCAAAAACAATTTATATATAAATTTTCATGATATTTAATTTTTTTACTTCTTATATTAACCCATTTACCTCATTTTACCTTTATAATGGTAACTCAATTTTTATCTTAGAAACTTATTTTTATACCAAATGATTAGATTAGAATTATTCTTTAATTTTTATGTGATGATCAAATTTTTGGAATCCATGTATTCTAATTTAATTTATAAAAATAAGATATTTACCTTTTAAATTAAAACGTAAAATATATAGAATTTTTTTTCTAGAAAAACAACTTTCCAAATTTTTACTGTTTTAAATCCAATTTCATATAAATTACTAATTGAATGAGTGAAAAAATATATTTGTGTAAATTTACACATTTTATTAGATTATTAATTTAAATGTAATGAATTTTCTTTATTAGTATAAAAATAAACATCACAATTAAAAACAATTATTTGAAAACATATCTCCATTTATTAATAACTGATTTTAGTAACATACCCTTAAAATTAATTTTTTACCTTATAAAAATTTATTTTTTCCAACTCATTAATATTATCACTCAGAAAATCAATATTTAAAAACAATAATAATATAATTAAAATAATTTAAATAATATTTTTTATAATAGATCTTTTTAATTGATTTTTATCTTCATATTTACTTTTGGTTTTATTCTTATAGAAATTTTATTAATGATGATTTCTATTTTAGTATAATAGTTTATTAATTTTTATCTTATATTGTAACATTTTATCTCAATAAAATATATCATGGTTCGTTTTAGTTTAGTGTTTCATGTATTACAATCTATCTAGTACATAGTATTGAATGAAAATTCATATTAAAATATCTAGTTATTACATTATGCCCCCTTAAGAGAATTCTACCCTTGAAATTTCATTACTATGATAAAAATAAATGGGTTTACTATTGTTGGACCCTGTTGTGTAATTTTTTAACGATCATAAATAATCTAATGTATATCTAAATTAATTGAAAATGTTTCATGTGTACTTTGTGTTTTCTTATTATATTAGTTTGGAAAGAAGGAATCCATCATAAAGAACACAACAAAATAGGTTCAAATGGATTCTTTAATGGTTTTTTCCACACGAAAACACCATATAGAAAGTGTAATTTAATTGTATAGATGGTGGAATGGGGAGAACTCTCTTAGCTTGTAGTAGTCCACTGGATAGCCTGTGAGAGGAGGTAGTGTATATTTTATTCCAGCAACACCACCAGCTACCTGGTGGTGGTTATTGGGTATCCAGTAGCATCAGAACTGCTTGTGTGATGGAGAATTAAATGTTTTATATAAAGTAATGTTTAGATATTTAATGTTGTGGATAGAAACCTTGGACCTCAAAACCCAATTGAGGCTATAAAACCAGATCAAGGTATCCTCAATTCTCATTCCACTTCCACTGAATCAATTTTCAAATACTATAATGCTCTTAAATATCAATGTTGATTCATTTATCTCTAAAAAATGAAATAAATTTAAGTTATAATCTTGCAATATTCAGAAAAATATCAATATTTATTAATCTGAGGAGATCAATTCACTGAATCGCGAAGGGTTTGTTCTTCAATTACTTTATCCAAAGTTCCAATGAAATTATTGTTCAAATATTTTGATCCTTTTCCTCTACCCTACTATTAAGATTTTTATAAAACCCCTTGGCTATTATTCTTATCTTTACCTCTCTCTATTATTATATTTTTATCATTATTTGAAGAGATAGTGAAGTTCATTCACTATAAATGGATTTATATTAATCAATTCATCTACTTATATTCTAACCCGATTTCCCTAGTACTTGGTTATCTATTTAAATCACGATTTTTGGTTCTTGGTTCTCTATTCAATCCACGAGATTAAGGTTCTGAAAATTCTATTAAAATAAATGTTTTTAATGTTTTTTATGAAACCCAATTATTTTTGTTTTATTAATTCCTGTTCAAACCAATGTTTTTAATAAATTAAACCTCATGATAATTTTGATTAGCAGGAGACATAAGGGTACCTTCAGGTACTATTGTCGAACATCATTACTATATCACTTGTATCTTTTTATTTTTCACATGTTACTTTATTTTATAGTTTTCTCTGATTATATCCATTTATTTCTTGTATCTTCATATCTTTTATTGCATTGATTTATTTATTGTCGTTTATGAAATCAAAATTTTCCATATTTTCTTAATAATTTAAAATAAATTGTGTCAAAGGATTTCTTTGAATTTATTTTATAATTTTTTTTAAAATAATTTTATTCCCAGATTAACACATTTGGTATTAGAGGATGTCTTTGATTATATTTCAAAATCACTTTATAATTTTTTTCATAATGTAAAAAAAATTTATTAAAGAATCTTTCCAAGAAAAAAAGACAAAAAAATTACCTTGGTTTTAAATAAATCAAGGATAATGATTCATTTGAAAGTGGCTTTAGTTATAAAAGTGATACTAAACCCTTAAAGGGTAATATTCTTTGACGTCAAAAAGAAGGTCCACATTAATCTAGATTCTCCTTTGAAAAAAAAAATTAAAATACAATAAGAAAGGTAATAAGGATTTAGAAGTATTAATGTAGTGTTATAATGAAGATTTAATTTTAACTTATGAATCTATAATATGAACTCCTAAATGCCTCATGGCTCATATCAAGGTGGGTGAAGAGATTAGTCCCCATTCTCCTTATCATTCCTCTTCTTCCCCTCATTATATTTCATCTTCATGAAATTTTATCTCTAAAAGTGAAATTGATTTTTTTGTCAAGAACTTATTTCAAAATATAATAATATTTAAAAAAATTTAAACATGTTCTTTATAAAAACTATCCTTTTCAAATGAAAAGTATTTTTTAGTTTTGTATTAATAATTCAACCTAACTTTTATGTTTTCAAAACTGAAATTAATGATCTAAAAAACTCTCTTTTAAAATTCACCCACTATGGACCATATCATAATTTGATATTTGGTTCTCAATGTGTTAAAATAAATAATCATGTCTTTGGTTATTCAAAGGGTAATCAGATTTCTTTAAAAACCAATACTTTATGAAAGGAGTTTCTGAAAATAATTTTTTTAATTATTCTCATAAATATGGGAATCTTTTATATAAATGCAATTGAAAAATTGATAGATATATATGGAATAAATGTTTGCATCTTTCATATAATATTCTTTTAAAATATTAGCATAATTGGGTCCTTAAATCTCGACTTTCCCATTTTTGTGGACCTAAATTTGTTTCCATTCAAAAATAATCTTATGATGAAATTTTTTACCCCTCAAGGGTACCAAAAGTGTCTTTAAAATGAATTCTTATAGGGATTTTCCCCTGAATCTCATTGATATATGTAATTTTTACTTCACTTCAATATATGTTGTTTTACCTTATGAAGTGACTGATCAAGTCTTTCCACCTTGAGCATAATGTTTTATTATCCAAGTGAGTGGGATCCTACCACTTTCTTTTCCAATGAATCTTTGTACATAAATCTTGAACTTCATGAAAATACGTTCTTTATTCTTTTTTTAGTTATCTATTAAATATAATTTCAAAATATATCTCTCTCATGAATATGTTTTATTAAAATTGGGGAGAATATTCTCTATAAAACATTTCTTTTTCTCATATTTAATAATTTTATCTCTTTATTTTTTTGGTTATGATGAATTCACCTAAATTTTTCTATCTTTTGAGAGATCCATATCTCTTTTTAATTTCTTTTATTTTTTTTATTTTTTTCCAAATATCTCTAAAAACATGAGTTTCCCTCTTATATTTTATTATAAAATTGAGATAATATTAATTATTTTTTCTCTTATGCCTTATTATTTCAAAATTAATATATGCTTTATTTGTTTATTTTTGGGATATTTGTTTTAATGATATTCTCCTTTTCTCTCCTATCTTATCTAATCGTGTTCTTAATGATTTATGATTTTATAAATAATATATTATATTAAATTTATCTTCATAAAAACATTTTTTAAATTTTTATCTCCTTCTATGAAAGAATCATAGTTTTTAACCCCTATCTATTTAATATAAATTTCCTTTATTTTTGGGGATTTCAACATTGTTACTATTTGAAGGTTGTATTAAATTTATAATATCTTATCATATCTCTATTTTCCTTAAAACTTTTATGATCCTTTTAGATAATCAGAAAGGAGGGTAATGTTTTGATGAATGTATAAGATAAAAGGATATTTGTTTAACATGGTTTTCTATCAAGGTGGTGGGGGACTTTATTTAAAAGTTTCACAGTAAGGGATACATGGTTTCAGGTTTATTTGATTAGCTCCTTAATTTTTATCTTTTCCCTCTTCCTTATATTGATTTATATAGCAAGGGTTTGTGATCATCAAAAAGGGGGAGATTTTTTTACCCTTATGAGTAATTTTTTTAATGATAAAGACACTGTAATGTTACTCTAGATTATTTCAATTTGTTTCAAGTGTATTTTGTGAATTTCAATTAATTTTGTTAGTAGGAAGAAATCATTCCTAAATAATACTTAAAAACTAGTTCAAAGGTCTTATTTCAAGGTTATTGTAACAAGGATGCATTAGCTACCTGGTATAGTGCCACTAGATATCCGGTGGAATGGGAAAACCCCTATCATCCAGCAAGAGTACATTGGATAGATAGTGGAGTTATACCAGCTAGCCTATGAGAGAATATAGTGTGTAGTTTATTCCAGTGGGACAAGTGGATACCTCATGGAGGGTTCCAAGTATCATGTGGCATCTTGAATACTACTTTGAGGGAGAATTAATGAAAATCATAATGCATCTGGTTAAGATCTAAAATGTTATTACTGAACACGCTAAACCCTGGAACCATATAGAGGATATAAATGGAGATTAAAGTTACCTAAATTATCATTCCACTTCAAAAAAATCAAAGTGATAATGTTAAAAAAGTCTTAAATACCAAATTTGATCCATTTATCTCAAAATATCCAAAGTTCTTAAGGTTATCACCATTCACCATTCAAGGGGAGATCATAGTTTATTTATCTAAGGTGATTAAGGTTTTGAATTAAGAAGTGTGTGTTCTTAAATGACTTTATACATAGTCAAAATTAAATTATTATGAAAATATTTTGTGCCTATTTCTCTATAATCAAATTTATCCTGTAACAAATCCCATTATATCTCTCTTCTTATCCTTGTCTCTCCACATTTTTATATTTCTATAATTCTTTCATGAGATAATGAAGCATGTGTATTATAAAGGTCTTCAATTGAGAAAGTCATCTACTTCTTTTCTCACTCTATTTATTTGGTTCATTGTTAACCATTTAAACTCAGGGACTTGGTTCTTGGTTTATTGTTCAAACATAGGTATTGAGGTTCTTTCTATTCTATTAAAAGTAATGGTTTTTGAAGTTTTTATATCGATTTCCTAGTTGTATCATCACATCTTTTATAACCTCATTTTTTTATTCTCTTTATTTTTTCAAAGAAAATTATCCCACACCAATTTCCATAATATCTGACAAACCCATCTCCCTAATTGCGTCTAAATTTTCACACATTACTTCCTCAAACTTATGATTACACAATAGAACCTTAAAAAGGTGAGTGGTCTTTTTCTTAGTACTTTATATCTACAATATAAGATTCTTACATGTTTCTCCTTATAATAGAGATCATTTTTTAGTAGTTCTACCTCTGATTTAAGTGAATTTAATGGTTTAGGTATGTACTTCATCAAAATTAATACATGGAACAATCATGTACTTGAGAGAGATTTGGCAGAAGTGCAAGATGATAAACTACCATCCCCACATGATTTAGGATTTAAAAATAAATAATTTCTCAAGGGATCACCTTTACCTTTTTTCCAAATCTCATAACCCTCTTCCATGGTGATATTTTAAGGAACAACTTTTCTCTAACTTCAAAATCCGTACCAATTTTATGATTATTAGCATAGATATTCAATTCAAATTGCATCAAATTGATATGATATTAAATGTTTTGAACCTTTTTTCATTTCTTCAATAAGATCAGGTCCTAACAGCTTCCTCACTCTAACATCATCCAAGCATGTTGGAGTTTTACATCTCTTCCCATATAGAGCCTCATAAGTTTCCATTTGGATTATAGAGTATAATTTTATTTATTTTTGAATATGAATACTGTATGTTTTTTTATCAAAATATCCTTTGAAATCAATTGATCATGGTCAAAACATATATTATAGAGTTTTAATTGGTTTTTTAGATTGACCATTAGTTTTTGGATGTTAATTCATGGTAAATATTGTCTCTCGATCTTATTATTATTCAAAAAATCTCTAAAAAGTCAAAGTAAACGTTTGATCTCGATCAAATACAACTAATATTGGTAATCTATGCAGCCTTACCACTTAATTTATGTATATCATGGAATGTTGATCAAGTGATAAGTCCTACCTAATGGAAATGAAATTTGATAACATTGTAATTTTATAATCTATAACTCAGATAGAATTATCTCATTTAATGTTCCTTGGGAGAACCATGATTAAATCCATAGTGATGTTCTGCCATTTTAATAATGGTATATGTATTTGTTGCATAATATCCTCAGGTATTTTATTTTAAATATTTAATTTATCATATACTAATCATCAGTATATATTATCTATAATATCCCACTTCATGTTACCCTTCCTTAAATTTATCTAGAGATCTCAATACATCATTGTTCTTCCAAGATGGATGGGTAATTATGATCTATGTATATCATCCAATAGATCATTATTGAATTATAATATTAACGGAACACATATTCATTTCCGAAATATAATGATTGCATAATTTCTCAAATTTAACTCTAGAATATGTCATAGTTTCTTTTGTAGCTCCATATCCTCCTTCATATTCTCCTGGATCTTCACATGGATGAATGACATCACAGTCCCATGGGAAATATAGGATTCCTCCCATTCCATTTTGATTTCATTTTTCATCCATTGTGAAATCATGAGTATTAGACCTATTTAAATCCTTATCATAGATAAGGTAACATAATACTTCCTACTCAGTGAATCAGCCTCATTGATTACCTTTCTGAGGTTGTAATGTATTAATAAATCAAAATATTTTATGAACTATAACTATATGTTTTTGGTCATATTTAACTACTTTAGTGTGAATATATATTTTAGGCTCCTTTAATATATATATATATATATATATCATACTTTTTACTATAGAGATAATGTCTCAATATTTTTAATGAAAAAATTACTATTTATAGCTATAGATCATGTGGTGGGAATGTTTTCTCAGGGTATTTAAATTATGTGAGAAAAAACTAACCACCATTCCATTTTTCATAAGTATATAACCCAATCTGTTCAGTGCAGTATCACTATATATCTCAAACCCTTATCTACTATAGGGTAGTGTATGTATACGTGTAGTTACCAACCACTTTTTAATGTCTTTGAATATGTTTTCATGATCTTAAATCGAAATAAACTTCACTCCCTTATCTTTAATAATAGATCTTATAACCATGTGAAATTTCCCACAAAACATCAATAGTATTCATCTTGTCTAGGAAAACTACATATCTCTATTAAAGATACTGACCTTTCTCATTATTCAATCACCTTGGTATTTAAAGGACCAAAATATATACCCTCACTTATGATTACAATACCCAAGAATGATATTTTTTATATAAAAAATTGACACTTTTTAAAATTTTAATATGATTTATTATTATATAAGGTCTTTATCACAATCCTCAGATGTTATTTATGCTCTTCCTTGATCATAGAATAGATGAGAACATCATCAATAAATATTACAAAAAATCTATCATGATAATCATTAAAGACAATATTCATCATATTTATGTTGATAGAAAGGGGATGTGTATTTCTGAGTGACATAACTATGAATTCATGGTGTCCATAGCTTATAAAAAAGGATTTCTTGGATATATATTCTCAATTTATCCTTAATTTACGGTATTCATATCTAATAATTAACTTCAATAAGCACTGGTACCCTATAATATTATGAAATAATTAATTAATATAGGGTAAAGGATACTTGTTCTTGATTATTTTCTTATTAAATTTCTGATATAAATGAAAAGTTACATTGACCTATCCTTATTCCTGAAAAGGAGAATGAGTTCTCCCCATGGTGAATCACTTAAGCATATAAAACCCATTTCTATATCCTATTATAGATTCTTCTTCAATTCCTCTAACTTAATAGTCCATATTATGTAAGGACTCTTATATATTATTATGTAAATAGATATTACATCATTTGAAAAATCAACCTCATGTTTGGGGGGAAGATGAAGAATTTCATCAGTAAATTCATTAATATATTCCCATAAAATTATCATGTCCCCAATGTTGAGTTCATACCTACTATGTTAGTCAAGTATCCCCAATCATTAGTTATTAAAAACTATATTAAGGAATTTGTATCCAAAGGGGGTATTTTATCATGGGATAATTTGGGATACGAAATGAGATTTTCCTACCCTAATAATTAATATGATATTAATATAGGGAGAGCTAATTCATGCCTAGTATCACATCATATTCTACCAAGGGAAGACGAACTAATTTTTTTGAAAGTATCTTCCCAAAAACCTTGACTATATAAGAGTAATATACATTAAATCTGATCATTGCATCACCAGTTGTCTTCATTAATAATTCAATATGCAATTCTTAAGGTGGAGAATATATATTCTTAGAAAAATTTCATGATATAAAATAATGTGAAGATCCAAAACCAAATAATAAATTTTAATATATTGAGTATAAAATAATTGTACCATTCACTACTTCATTATAATAATATAATCTAGATGAATTGATTGGATTGGATCTTTCTTATTCACTTGGGAATAAAGTTTTTTAATGTCTATCATCCCCTTTATCCCTTGGATTAGGGAATTGATTTCCATAATTCCATAATTCCACACATTTGATACATTGAATTTCATGTTATTAAATGGTTGGGGCCATCTTATACGTCATTTTATTTACCAATCCCTTCATTTATCTTCAACAATAATTATCTAAATGGTCAAAATTTACACACATCAAACATTTCCTTAATTATTTTGGGAAATTTTCCACGTCCTTATTCCCTCATTGTCGGCATGTAAGCAGAGGAATTTTTTTCCTTCATTTTATTTATCGCGGTATTTTCCATGAAACTCCATTTTTCTTTTCTTTTCTAAAAATCCATAATAAGAATCTAGGATTTTTATTTCCACATTAAGTGTACATTAAAGAATTTCTCCCATGCTACCAAAGACCCTTATGGAAAATTCTTTTCAATAATTTGGGTTTAGGCGACTATATAAATGATTTATCCTTCTTTTTGGGCCAGTAATAAAATTCTAGTAGTTTCATAAAATTAGAATTATTTTTTATTCATATGAACCAATTTACTCATACCTTTTTTTCATTAAATTAATGAATTATCACTATATTTTAAGGTGAATAGTTTAGGGGAAAATAGTAGGGAAAATTCTCATAAAATCCTCCCATTCCATGAGGACGACATCTTCCTTTGGTATCATGTTATATATCAATGTTCATAATTTTTTAGCTTCCCCTTCCAAATGATAAATATGCAAGATTAATTTTTCTCACTTTGAGAATTTAAGAATAGAAAATATATTTTCTATCATATAATTCCACTGCTCCAAAATTAGTGGATCATAAGACCTGCTAAAGGATGGTGATTGATGATGTATGAAAGACTCAATAACATGTTTCTTCTTCTATGATGCGTCAAGGTGCTCAACAGGTCATATGTTGTTGTTTTTAGGTTGATATATCCTTTACAAGAAGGTTTTCACACTATTTACCTTATCATCCAATTTTCTTCTGAGACGACTGCTAAATTTTACATCACACTCAACATTAACATAGTTCCTCCTGGTTCTAACTATTGAATAAAAAGGTTGGAATGAGTATCAAGAAATAATAATTAGATTTAGTAATCATATGATATGTAAAATAAGTCAAATATTTATGAAATTATAATTTCACTACCCATCCCACTGGGGCAGAAGTGTGACAACCCCAATCCCACCTCCAACATTCCATGGGTTGCAGCCCAGTGCCAAGTAGAAATATCACACATATGGGAGGAAATATCCTATGTAACTATAAAAAACTCACCCATCTCCATACAATAGTATAATTATGGAAGGATTTTTTTGTAAAAATACATGCATAACCTCTCTCCCACAACATATTATGACTATTGTGGAAAGTACGAGGGAAAAATATAGGCCCAAAAAAAAACTAGAAAGAAGATTAAACTTCTAAAAAAAGGGGGGGAATACTATTATATATAACTCCTATAACAATCCATATCATCAAGATCACCATGATCCTCATTGTACCAATACTCCAAATACACCATCGAGCAACCAATCGTCCATATAATAAACAACATTTGCAGGTATATCCCATGGAAAGGTGAGTAAAACATACTCAGTAGGACACCCCAAAATCACCATACAAAAAGAATAAAGACACAAGGATGGATCAGAACCATGAATACTTGTCCATAATTATGAGTGAGACATAGTTGAACAAACATCCACAGAATATATCCATAAAGAATAAACCTAGATAAAGATATTCTTAGGAAACCACTATGTCTTAAGATATGTCACATTCGTACTTCCATCATAGGATTCCACTCAAGTATTGAAAGTCATAATTGATTCTAGGATAAATCACTCCTTGTTTATAAATGAAACTAATGATGATCGTTTGAGTATTCATTCGCATAGAGTCTCACCTTTAGGAAGAACACACTGGAAATTATAAGATAACGATACACATATAGGATATCACACCAAGGACCTCTAGGGGATATTGCACACCTTATCGGATGAACCATCTAGATAGGTGATCACACCAATGTATGTGGGCTATAAGATACCAAGAACCATAAATAAGGATAATAATTGGAATGAGGATAAATATATGGACCTGACCTTAAACATTACATAATCTTGAATTAAGTTAATAATTCATATCGAGGATCTTTTCATGTTTATAGATTCATAGAATTAGGTCATAACATATACATAACAATTTGAATATTACATGTAGACCCTTCTACATAGTATCCATTTTTTATAAAATAAAAACTCTTGAAAAAAGAGTCATGTCTAGTTCTATGTTTTAGACTGCATGACTTTTCCTTGACCACATCCTTCACCCTATTCATATTTAATGTCCTATGAAAACCATTTTAAAAAACTTTGGATTAACATAAAAAGGTCAGTAAGGATTATAAAATAATGAAACAAAACATTAGTCTATCAACACATACCAAGCATAATATCTTTAACATACCTCATGAAATCATAAGATTTATGAATAACACATAGAAATCATAAATCATAAATGTAACTTGGGGCATCCATAACATACTTATGTTGTAGATTTTAGAGATACGTAGGGAGTTATGTTTGGAATACCCATAACAGTATATTCCATTAATCTCTTAGTAGAAACATTAACATTTGCCTCGATCACATTACCCAATGCATTGGAGAGCTATATTGGGAACACCCGTCCTAGGTTTATCATTGAACCACCCGTATATGTAAACAATCCCGAAGAACAATAACTTATTCACAATACATAAAAAAACATAAATGAAAGATAAAATTTCTACATTGAAATCACAATATATCATTTTAATATATTGACATAATCAATCCATTATCAAAACCATTTTCAATACCAAAATACTTAAAAGAGTATATGGTATTTATTTTTCTTTTAAAAAAATTACGACTTGTTAAGGAAGCCAAATATCAGATAATGCTCAAGGCGGTGGAAAGGTTGTTTTCACCGCATACTTTAAAAAGAAACAATCCACTTTTTATTTAGTAAAACGCTACGTAGAAAAATATTCCCTTAGATTGAAATGAAAATTAAAAGGGGTTTATACACCGTATAAAATAAAATCATGTGTAAATCAATAATCAATAAAAAAATGAAGGCCTTCGGGCCATTGGAGGAAAGGAGATTGAGACGAAGTCCCTTACCTCATGTCCGAAATAACCCATTTGTTCTTTAATCTCCTGAATAATAAACAAATATTAATTTATACTTGATTAAAAACCATTTTAAGGTTTATTATTTCTTTTATATCACTTATTACCATCTTATAAACATTATATAATCATTTACGTTAATAATGGTCATTTTGTCGGTATTTGGTACTTGAGTAAAAAATGAACTTCTTATAATTACAAGTTTTAAATGTGGTAAAAAGTCCATTATCTAAAGAATGATATTAATTATTTAGATATCATATATATCTAGTATATATATATGTATTTATAACAGTATATAACATTTGGAGATAAGAAATGAAATGCACCGTTCATGGAGACGGTAAGCCGTACATACGTATGAACGCTACTTTCATTTCTATTTTATATTTTAATAGAATGAAAACATAATGATACCAAGGTATATTATTATTCCAGTATAATATCATATATAATTTCACTAACTCCATCCTTTATACGTCCCACATATGGCATGAATTAGTCATATCACTTTGATGGGGTGATAGTCCGCACTTCTTCAAATGAAATTATCGTATTTACCCATTATAGAAACCATAAAGGTATGCTATAAATAAAATATAGAGAAGTATAGAGAAAATTTAAATATAATATATATCACATATAAAAAAAGTTCCATCTTAATGGCCACCACGAGAGGCAGTATGAGATAATTGAACCATCATCGTATCGTAAGCAGTAGTTCTCCTTCTACAGAAACAATATGTTCTTTACCCATTAGATAAAGGTATGTGTAAGTGTAGTTATAATCCATCTCATAACAAAAAACTAGTATAATTATTATACTGGTGTTGTTATTTAAACAAATAATAATAAGATCATAGGGATTGGAGAAGTATGAACTTGAGAGAAGATGTTACCTTTAAATCGGGTAACTCCCATTCGTTTGAACCAAAATGCTTTCTTGAAGTGCCTTCTGCCTAAGGTAAGGATTATAGGTGGAAGAGAGGGATTTTGGGAGCTTATTTGGGTAGATTTTGGACTATACAAGGGGTCTTGAGTGGTGTGAGTAAGGGTTAGGTGTTATGGATTTTTATAAGTGGGAGGAGGGGCTCTTTAGGAATGTTTGAATGTATTATTTTATTATAAAATTATTTCTAGTTTCAAAAGGTCCAAACCATATTTAATTCAAATATAAGGTGCATATAAGTCTAAATAAAATCATTCAATACGAATTGAATAGGTTTTGGATATTTTTTTAATCCTTATCTGTTTTATTTAACCCTCTGTTAACTTATTTTACCTTTACCATGTCCCTTTATATATTAGTACTATATGGTTAATATATTTTCTATAAAATTCCAAGAGACCAGAAATGGATCATTAATGACATTTGTAACACCATATATGTAATTTTTATAAATCAAATATTTTTAGGACTATTTTATCATTTAATAAAATAATAAATGTTTTAAAAACTCATTTATGTCAATTTATAAATCATTCATATCAAGAATTTTAAAAAACCAATAAAAAATTTATTATCTAAAAAACCCATAATTAATTAAACGATAACAAGTAATTATTATCCCTAATATTAGTGGATGTCATAATAAGTTTCAAAATAAATTTATTTTAATATATATAAAATCATTTATTTGAATCATTTATTAATGAAGCAATTACTTCATCACGATTGTGTCATAATTAAATTTATTTATTTAATGTATAAAAATTATAAATAAAATACAATGATGCAGGAAATCTTTTTAGATTTCAAATGAATATTTATAATTGAATGATCGCTTATATAACCCCGTATAAAATTGTTTTACTAAAAGATATATGTATATCTTACTTTTGTCTTTACTTTATATTAATTAATATAAAGTGTTATTATCACTCTCAAGTGGCTCCATGGGGTCTCAAAATAAACCCAAAGATTCCCATGGTTAGACATGTATAAAACGATAGGATTAGAAAATGTGTTAGGTAATTTAATATTATTATAATATTATCTTTTACCCTTATTTACCCGATTTACCCTTTAACCATGGTAAATAAAATATTTACTGAAGTAAATATTCATAATGTCTAAAAATAAAATTTACCTAATTACACAATTTGGACCTCCTGATTCCAAATATGGAATCCATTTTTCCAAATTCAAAACATAGAAGATGCAGAAATTAATTTAAAATTAATTCGTGTTGTCAAAACAAAAAGCATGTTTTTAAGAAATAATAACTAGCAAAAGATTGACATTGGTTTATGTACAATTTCAAAGTGAAATTACTTCCAATGAATAACAATGGATTAATTGGTAAAAATATAATCTAATTAAACTTTAAAAAGAATTAAAAATAAAATTTAAACATATAAATAAATTATATTAAAAGACAGTTTTGAATTAAAATGCAGTATTTTTCATTATTCATTAAAAAATGAACATCATCAGAAACATATTAAAATTTCATCCAAAGTAAATTTTGATGTCCCGATTCTAAATAAGAATTTTATTTTGTAAAATAACATATAAAAGTGACAAAAACTATATTTAAAAATCATTCTCCATCAAAAGGTGGTAAATCAACATTTTAAAGAATATTAGAGTATTTATGCTTAAGATTAGATTCATTCACATTTTATGCCTCTAACTTTTATTGGATAAAGGTAAATAAATTTTACAAACATGTATAATCATATTTTAGTTATTTATGTTCATTGCCTCTAATACAAGGGCTCTGAATTAACTACCGTTTAAAATAATAATATTATATTATTATTTTTTAGTATAACTCAATGTAGTGTGCAACATAAGATTTCAAAGAAACAAGTTGTTGCGTATTAGGTACTCCATCAAACATAGAATCCACTTTAAAGTAAAATTAATATTTAATTAAAAAATATTAATAAATATGAAAATATCATATCCCTTATTTACCTGGGATGTTACATCCTTACCACTTTTAGAAATTGTATCCTCATAATTTTATTCACTTATAATATAAATGAGGGTATTTATCCCTTATAGGATTTTCAGATTTCCATGTTACCTGTTCAACCATATGGTTTTCACACAAAACCTTTACCTTATTAATTACCTTATTCCACAACACTTTCTCTCTTTGGTCAAGAATCTGGATTGGTTGTTCCTCATATGAAAGATTCTCTTCCAACCGAACTACCTCTGGACTCAAAACATGAGATAGATCTGGCATATAGTTTCTCAACATTGAAACATGAAAATCTTTATGTACCTGGGATAAACATGGAGGTAATTCCACTATTTATGCAACTAATCCAACCTTTTCTAGGATTTCATAGGGTCCAATGAACCTTATACTCAAATTTCCTTTCTTACAAGAACACATCCAAAATTTCAATGGAGAAACTGTGAGAAGGACATGATCACCTACCTCGAAAGAAAGATCCTTCCTATAGTAATCCGCATAACTTTTCTGCCTACTATGAGCTATTATAATGTTCTTCTAAATCAATTGAACTTTATTTTCCATTTATTCTACCAATTATAGTACCATCAACTTCCTTTCTCCTACTTCATCTCAAAAATCTATAGTTCGACAAAACGTTCCATATAATGACTCCAATGGAGACATCTTTATACTGAAATGAAAATTGTTATTATAATAAAATCCAACAAAATAAATATGTTGGTCCCAAATTCCCAGGTAATCCATTGAGAAAGCGTGTATCATATCTTCCAAAGTGTGAATTTTTCATTTTAACTGCCCATCTGATTATGGATGAAAAGCTGTACTAAAATTTAATTCAGTACCCAATGACTTTTAAAGGCCTTTCCAAAAGTTATAAGTAAACCTGTGATCACGGTCTGATACAATGGAGAGGGGAACCTTATGAAACCTTTCTATCTCTTTAATATACAATAGAGAAATTTGATCTGGAGAGAAATTATCTCTAATAGGAAGGAAATTAGAATATTTAGTCAACCGATCAACAATAACCCATATTGCATTGTTACCTCGAGATGTCTTTGGCAATCCCACAATGAAGTCCATGGATACATTTTCCCATTTCCACTCTAGAACTGCTAAAGGCTGAAGCATCCCTTTCGGTAATTTTCGCTCTTCTTTAACCTATTGGCAAGTCAAACACTTCATTGAAAAGTTATCAATATCTATTTTCATTCCATCCCATAATTAATACTCCCGAAGATCTCTGTACATCTTAGTACTACCGGGATGAACTAAAAATGGAGAACTATGAGCTTCACATAACAACTCAATCTTCAACTTTTAATCACATGGCACACATAATATCTTCCCAAATCTCAAAATACAATCAGTATCAATGTTAAAATCATGTAACTCATGCTTCTAAACCAACTCTACCTCTTTTTGCAACTCACTGTCTTCCTTCCGCACTTTCTTAATTCTGTCTGATAGAGATGATTTCACGGACATATGAAACAAAACAGAGGAATCTCCTGCACCAACAAATTATATTCCAAATTTCAACAAATCTTTAATCAATGTATCTTGTTCCAAATGTAACATGGTTAATGTATCATTACTTTTTCGACTCAAATCATCAACCACTTTATTTTCCTTTCCTGGATGGTAATGGATCATGAAATCATAATCCTTGATTAATTCCAGCCATCTCCTCTTTCTCATATTCAATTCTTTCTGTGTTAATATATAATTAAAACTTTTTTGGTCAGTTTATATTTCACACTTTACTCTATACAAATGATGCCTCTATATTTTTTAAGCAAAAAAACAGCAGCTAATTCCAAATCATGTGTAGGTTAATTTAACTCATGAGGTTTCAACTTATGTGAAGAATAATCAATTACCTGATCATTCTGTATAAGGACACAACCAATTCCTTTCAATGAATCATCACTGTAGATAACAAACTCACCATTTCTGGAAGGCAGGGCCAAAATTAGAGCATTCACCAATCATTTTTTTAATTCCAGAAAAAAAACATCACATACTTTTGTCCAAATGAACTTAACACCTTTTCGATTTAATTTAGTCAGTGGGATAGATAACCATGGAAAATTTTCAACAAACCTCAAGTAATAACCTACCAAACAAATAGAACTACATATATCAGTTATATTTATGGGTCTTGGAAATTATTTAACAACTTTTTTAGGAGGATCAACAGTTATTCCATTTTTTTAAACAATGTGACCACGGAATGAAATTTGTTGTAACGGAAACTCACACTTTCTGAATTTTTCATATAGTTTCTTTTCTTTTATGGTTTGCAAGACAATCCTTAAATGAATTTCATTCTCCTCTTTAATTTTAAAATAAACCAAAATATCATCAATGAACACTACCACAAACATATCCAAGAACACACAGAAAATTGTATTCATAAGATCCATGAATACAGTAGGTGCATTAGTTAACCCAAAAAGCATAAGTACAAATTCATAATAGAAATATCTAGTACAAAACGTGGTCTTCAGAATGTATGCTTCCATTAGTTTCAACTGATGGTACCCCTACCTCAAATCAATATTTGAAAAATACTGATCTCCCTAGAGCAGATCAAGAAAATCATCGATATGAGGCATAATATACTTGTTATTAATAGTGATTTTATTCAATGCTCGATAATCAGTGCAAAGTCTCATTGAACCATCTTTTTTATTAGCAAAAAATAAAAGATCACCCCATGGTGATGTGCTAGGTCGAATGAAACCTTTATCTAATAACTCGTTTAATTTATTCTTTAAATCTAAAAGTTAAAGTTGATCCATTCTATAAGGGGGTTTTGAAATTGGTTTAGCATCATGAACTAAGTAAACAGTAAATTCAACTTCCAGATCAGGTATTACACCTAGAAACTCATCAGGAAAAACAACAAGATACTCGTATACCACTGGCACATCATTAAAATGAACAGTTCCTTTGTTTTCAACAATATGTGAAAGGTAACATTCATTTCCATATTTTACTACTTTCTCAGCTTCTTGATATGTTATCAAAAGTAAGGATTCATGTCTGTACACAAAAAAAAATTATTTCTAAAAAGAAACCCCTTTAGCACTGTAGTCAATATTAGAATGATAAACGGAAATCAAATCCATACCCATAATAACATCAAACTCTACTAGAGAAAAAACAATGGGATTTGCAGGTATATTCATTCCACACACAAGGATACGAGTGCTATTATAATTTCTTTTTGTCTCAACATTTCTTCTCGGTGTTTTTACCATAAGTTCAAGATTCATATATTTGGATGGAATTCCCAATTTACTAGAAAATTTATCAGAAATGAAAGAATGTGTAGACCCTAAAACAAACAACACATTGGCATAATCTATATAAACACATAGTGTACTTGATACTACTTCATTTGATGGCCCAACATCTACTAAATTAGTTTCAAAGGATTTAACCACCCCTTTATGCTTCTATTTCAACTGATTTCCCTCAATTGAGTTCTTTTTTGGACACTCATTTGCATAATGACCCATTTCATTGCACTAAATTTTTTTACCCACTGTAAATCTGATTTTGTCTTACCATTACCCTCATCTTTTTAAATGCAATTACGAGCCTTATGCCCCATTTTACCACATCGATAGCACATACCATTATTCAAAAGACATTTACCAACGTGCTTTTTACAACAATTTTCACAAACTATAAACTTAAGTTTCTTGCCATCTGACATTTTTGGAGAGTTCTTCCATTTCGTCTGCCACCTTGACATCTTATTTTGTTATTTTTCAAATAACACGTGATCATCGGCATACTCCGTTTCCACCTTCTACAAAAATCGAACAAGTTTTTCATAACTTTTGAACTCACGAGAATAAAAATCCCTTCGATAATTTAGCTTTAATCCAGAGTAAAAAACGATTGATTTTACTATCAAGATCTCATATGAAATTTGGAGCATACCTTTCTAGACAATTGGATTTTTCTTCATAAACTGCCATTGAGTCATCCTCCTGCCTCAATTCCAGGAATTGTTTTCCCATCCTAAGAACCACTGTAAGAAAAAATTTCTCATGAAATATACCTTTGAATTTATCCCAATCAAGAGCATAAATCTCCTTACTATCCCTGATATTTTTCACCATCGACCACCAATGACCAGCTTCACCTTCCAAATGGTAAATAGTAAGATTAACCTTTTGATGTTCTAAACACCCCATGACATCAATAATCTTCTCTAGTTCTTTAATCCATCGTTCAACTAGCATAGGGTCAGATGATTCTCCGAATAATGGGGGTGTTGCCTCAGGAAAGACTCCACTACTGACATGTTCCCCTATGATTTATCTAACTAATATCATGCATGGATACCACCAACATTTATAGCCTAAGACAACTATTCCATCATTGCAACAAAATGTTCAGTTCCAATTCCGACCATTTCAAGTTTCTGATTTGGAAGGTTGTCTTACTCTTGATGTCATCCCATCATAACTTCCATGTTTCCTCTGCGGAAAACCATTCTAAACACCAAAATATCTTAGGCGAGGCAATATGGTAATCTGTAGATGCTATATCATTTTAATCATACCATAAAGTAAAAATAATTTAGGGATATTAATTTAACAATATCTTAACTTCTAAAGTCGTCTAAATCGACCTCTAATACCAACTATAAGGACCCACCCTTAAACATTACATAATCTTAAATTAAGTTAATAATTTATATCAATGATCTTTTCATGTTAAGATCTTTAGATAATTACGTCATAACATATACGTAACAACTTGAATATTACATTTATACAATTCTACACAATATCCTTTTTTTCATTAAATAAAAACTCTTAAAAAGAAATAGTCATTTCTAGTTCCATGTTTTAGACAACATGACTTTTCCTTGATCCCGTCCTTAACCCTATTACTCTTTACATTCCTATGAAAACCATTTAAAAAAACATAGGGTGAGCATAAATAGCTCTGTAAATATTGTAAAATAAAGAAAGAAAACATTACTCCATCAACACATACCAAGCATAAGCTCTTTAACATACCTCGTAAAATCATAAGATTTATGAATAACACATAGAAATCATAAATAATAAATGTTACTTATGGCATCCATAACATACTTACATTGTATCTTTCACATCTACGTAGGGAGTTACTTTTGGAATACCCATCATAGTATATTCCCTAAATCTCTTAGGAGAAACATTCACTTTTACCTTCATCAAGTTACCCAATGCATTGGAGAGATATATCGGGCTCACCCACCCTAGATTTATCACGGAACCACCTGTATACGTAAAAAACGCCCTAAAACCATAACATATTCATAACACATAAAACAAACATAAAGGAAAGATAACATTTACACATTGAAATCACAATATATAATTTAAATATATTGATATAATCAATCCATTATCAAAACCATTTTCAATACCAAAATACATAAAAGAGTATATGATATTTATTTTCATTTTAAAAACATTACGTCTTGTTAAGAAAGACAAATATCAAATAACTCTCGCAGCGGCAGAATGGTCGTTGTCACCACATATGTTAATAAGATACATTTCCTTTGTCGTTTAGTAAAACGCTACTTAGAAAAAGATTCTCTTTGAATGAAATAATAATTCAAAGGGGTTTATACATTATATAAAAGAAAGTCATGTGTAGATAAAAATATTCCTTAATGAAAGGATATTGTGATGAAGTCCCTTACCTCATGTTCGACGTGACCAGTTCGTTCTTTAATCTCATGAATAATAAAATAATGTTAATTTATACTTGCTTCAAAAATGAACTTCTTATAATTACAAGTTGTCCATGTGGTAAAAATTACATTATCTATAGAATGATATTAATGATTTACATATAATATATATCATATATATCTAGTATATATATGTATTTATAAATGTAAAGAACATTTGGAGACAAGAAATTAAATGCACTGTTCATAGAGACGTCAAGTCGTATGTATGCATGAACACTAATTTCATTTACATTCTTTAATTTATTGGAATGAAAACATAATGATACATAAGTATATTATAATTCCAGTATAATATCATATATAATTTCATTAAATCCATCTTTTATATGTCCCACTTATGGCATGAATGAGTCATATCACTTTGAGGGGGCGGTAGTCCTCACTTCCTCAAATGAAATTATCGTATTTACCCATTATGGAATCCATAAAGGTATTATATAAATGAAAAATATAGAAGTATAGAGACAATTTAAATATAATATATATCCCATATAAATATAGTTCACTCTTAATGGCCACCATGAGAGGTGGTAGGACATAATTGAACAGTCATCGTTTAGTGAGGCAGTAGTTCGCCATCCACAGAAACAGTATATTCTTTACCAATTAAACGGAAGTGTGTCTATGTGTAGAACAAATAATTCTCATAAATACAACATAGTATATTTAGGATATTGGTTTTTTTCTATAAATAAATAATATGAAGACCATAATGATTGGAT
Organism: Viscum album; assembly: GCA_963277665.1. NCBI lineage: Eukaryota > Viridiplantae > Streptophyta > Magnoliopsida > Santalales > Viscaceae > Viscum > Viscum album. The sequence continues at coordinate 29,948,591 of OY728142.1, read as the reverse complement.
AAGTAAAATAAAAGAAAAGAACTTGAGAGAAGACGTTACCTTTAAATTGGGTAACTCCCTTTGGTTTGAACCAAAAGGAATTCTTGAAGTGTCTTATTCCTAAGTTAATGCTTCTAGGTGGAAGAGAGGGATGTTTGGAGATTATTTGGTTAGAGGTTGCACGAACCAAGGGGGCTTGAGAGGTGTGAGTAAGGGTTAGAGGTAATGGATTTTTGTAAGGGTGAGGAAGGGCTCTTTTGGAAAGTTTAAAGTATTATTTTATTATAAAATGATTTTTGGTTTGAAAAGGTCCAATGCTTATTTAATTAGAATATAAGGTGCATATAAGTCGAAATAAAATCATCAAATAATAATTTTATAGGCTTTGGATATTTTTTCAATCCTTATATTTTTTATTTAACCCTTTGTTAACTTATTTAACCCTTACCATGTCCTCTTATATATTAATACTATATGGTTAATATATTTTCTATAAAAAGCCAAGAGACCTAAAATGGATCATTAATGACATTTGAAAAAAATTTATATTTCATTTGGATGAATCTTATATTTTTAGGACTATTTTATCATTTAATAAAATATTAATTGATTTTAAAACTAATTTATGTAAATTTATAAACTATTCAAATCAAGACTTTTAAAAAATCTATAACAACTTTATCATTACAAAAAAAACTTTATTAATTAAAATATAAAAAGTAATTTTTATCCCTAAAATTCTTTTATTTCGTAAAAAGTTTCAAAATAAATTTATTTTAATTTTTATAATATCATTTATTTGAATACTTTATTAATGAAACAATTATTGCAACACCATTGTGTCATAATTAAATTTTTTAATTTAATGTCTAAAATTTATAAATAAAATAACCTAATGTAGAAAATATTTTTAGATTTCAAAGGAATATTTATAGTTGAAAATATCTCTTATATAACCCCATATAAAATTGTATTACTAAACAATATATGTTTATGTTACTTGTCTTTACATTAAATTAATTAATATAAAGTTACATTATCACTCCCAAGTGGCTTCATTGGGTCCAAAAATCGGCCCTAGGATACCCTTGGTCAAACATGTATCAACCAATAGTATTAGGACACATGTTAGGGTAACTTAATATTATTATAATATTACTTTTTACCCTTATTTACATGATTTACCTTTTAACCACGGTAAATAAAATATTTACTGAAGTAAATATTCGTAATGTATAAAAATAAAAGTTACAAACATACACAATTTGTAGCTACTGATTCCAAATATGGAATCAATTTTTCCAAATTCAAAACATAGATGTTACATAAATTAAGTTAAAATTAATTATCATTGTCCACACAAAAAACGTCTTTTTAAGAAATAATAACTATCAAAATATTGACACTTGTTTATGTCCAATTTCAAAGTGAAATTACTTCCAATGACTAACATTGGATTAAATGGTAAAAATATAATATAATTACACTTTAAAACCAATTAAAAATACAATCTAACCATATAAATAAATTATATTAGAAGGCAATTTTGTATTAAAATGCAGTATTTTTCACTGTTCATTAAAAAAATGAACATCATCAAAAAAATACCAAAATTTCATCCAATGTAAATTTTGATGTCTCCTTTCTAAAGAAGAATTTTATTTTTTCAAATAGAACATATAAAAGTGACAGAAACTATATTTAAAAATGGTTATCCATCAAAAGGTGGTAAATCGACCCTTTAAATAATATTAGTGTATTTATACTTAAAATTAGATTAATTCACATTTTAAGCATCTATCTTTTATTGGATAAAGGTGAAGACATTTTACAAAAATGTACAATCATATTGTAGTTAGTTCTGTTCATTCCTGCCAATAAAAGGGTTATGTGTTAACAACCATTTAAAATAATAATATTATATTATTATTTTTCAGTATAACTCAACGTTTCGTGCAACGTAAGATTTCAAGGAAACCCATTGTTGCCTATTGGGTACTCCATCGAAAATAGAATCACCATTAAAGTAAAATTAATATGAATTCACAAATATTAATAAATATGAAAATATCATATCCCTTATTTACTTGGGATGTTACTACAAACTTCAGAATTCATGGAGGATACTTGCTCTAGACTGATAAGGGGATCTCAACATCCAATGAAATGGACTAGTTACTGCACTAACCCTCATAGGAAGGAAAGAGGAACTCATAACAAAACAAGGGAACTCACCCATAGTGATATGATAGATGGAATGCACCCAACCAAACTTCAACTCTATTTAGAGATAAATGGCCTCACATTTTTACGGAAGAAGTACACATCATATACTCAGGGTACATGGTGTGTCCCAAGAATATTGGATCATATTTTTCCCTTCCATGTTTCTCTGAACCATACCCATGTACATCTAGTTGTTCCCATGCACCTTGTCATTTTCTGGCCATGAACATGTACCAATCCATGTGTCTGGTCATGTATCTGCTCATGCACACTAGGGGAACACGCCGACCCACAAGTCACATGTCACATGGTGTGTTACAGGGACAACTAGTTGTGTGATCTTTTATTTCCCATGTTAACCTTAGATCTATATACAGGGACCCCACATGGCATGTGTTCTTGAGGGAACATGTCATGTAATGTAGGATTTTCAGGAAACCTACGGTACCTCAATGTGTTGTCTAATTCTTCCACCATCAATTACACCTGTAGATCCCATATATTGGGTGACCTAACTTCTCCATTATCTATTTTCAAATTCCAATCATAAATTCACCCAGAAAAACATATTCCACACAATGTCATATCGAGATACTGAAACCTGAACATAGGGGACTCTAAAAACTAACAAGGATCTACTATCATTTTTAGACACCACAATCATTTAAAAAAACTCCATCCTTAACCAATGGTGAAAACTGTTGCACCAAATATTGATTTCATAATGATCGTTCACTAGGTATTTTTTGAACTACCTTCCAAATTGAATGTTGATGATGAACACACTCGGAGTGGGGAGAGAAAACCAGAAAAATAATATGAGAAATGAAAATCATTCATTGTTCATTTCACCCTATATTAGTGGTCATATAATCGATGAACAAAGTGGAATAAATAAACAATATAAAATTCCTATTTTCTAGGAAGATAAACTCCATACCTACAATGCATATTTGATCCGAAAATCAAACAATTGGTAGAATTAATTTTTTTTCATTATGGAATAAAAAAAGAGGATAAAATCCAAAAAACAACATCTTACCTCTAGATTGGAAATAATTTTTATGAAGAATGGTTCTAAATTATCACCATTGGAGATATACAAAACACCATTGGAATAGATGATCAATGGAGTATCGATCTAATCCCAAATCTCGTTGTCTTCTTCCATTGCTCTCCCATAACCTCCTCTTGAATCTGTAGGGTAAGGAAGATAACTCTATGTTTTAACCATAACCAGGTATTTATAGAGGACGAATATTTAATGAAAAATAATTAAAAAAATTAATTAATTTAATTAATTTATTTATTTATCCACCTAGGACCATGCTTAACCAAATAATCAAACATGATCCTAGGTTATATCACACCTAGCATAAAATCCTCACTCTAAACTCAATGGAGGCCGTAGATTTATGATTTGAGCCCTAATTTAGGATTTATTCCACTATTTGAGGAAAACTACACATGTGTGATAATATATATTTAATATTTTTGATATCAATGTTGAGTTCACTGGGCCTCAGGTGATCCCCAAAATATAATCATACTACCAATTTACATACACCAAAGGAGTCACTTTACCACATAGGTGTTTCTTTTGATGATTCTAAATATCCATCATGTACTTATTTAACGTATCTACCTCTTTGATTTCTAGATCACCTTAGTCGATAAAATACGAAGGGTAGTGAACATACTTCCTCAGCTATGATGAGTAGATGACTTTGCGCATCTGGTATAACTATAGTGGTTGAGATAAATGATACACCACATCTCCAAATCTATGTAATATCAATAAAGGGCTGATGAAACTCATAGATAACTCACCACACCAGCCAAAACTCTACAACCTCCTTTGATGTGATACCCATGAACTCCATTAGTGTATTTGATTTGTGTGGTACTGATCTAGTCCTCAATCCTACTGTTTTCCACCAATGCTTCTCTGAAGTCTCCTCTCAAATCTCCAAGGTTCTACAGATAACCCTGAGATGTACACATAAATGAGTATTTATTTACATGGATTAGTTTGTGGAAAATAATTAAAATAATTAGTTTAATTAATTAATTAATTAATTAATGCATCCATGATTGTGCTTAACCCAACCATCCAACACGCTCCTTGGTTATGTTGTACCTAGGGTAAGATCAACACTATAAACATAATGAAAACATCAAATTTACAATATGAGAATCCATTTTGGAATTTATTCCACTATATCAGGAAAAAATTTCATGTGTGATAATATATATTTTATAGTTTTATTATATCAATACTGGGTTTACCTGTATTGTTGGGGATTGAGTGTTACAACCCTAAGAATGCCTCCAATTGGTCAAGGTATGGAGACCAATTCTAAGTAAGAATATCATATATGTGGGAGTAATTTTTATATGCACAAGTACACACACACATCTCTACACACTGATAAAATTTAGAAAATATAAAATGTGAAAAATTCATGCATAACATTTATCCCACAATAAAGTAATACAACTGTGAAATTATAAGTGTAAAATACAAGCCCACCAAAAACTACAAAGAAGACCAACCTACTAAAAGTAAGTACGAGACTACTATTAGATCTAAATACTATAAAAACATTTATTATATCTCACTGTGCATTTATTTCTCTTAGTCATCTTAGGAAACCATCGAAGTTACAATCGCCAGTAGAAGACATGACTTATGCTGGAAGATCTCATTCAAGTGTTAGTACAAAATACTAAGTTAAACACCCAGAAATCATCAAACACAATATATCAAGTTGCATGGTAAGATCATAACCATGATAAAATGCAAATAAAGATATGTGAGACATATATAAACAAAAATAAAAAAAGGATAACCATAAAATGTATACTCAGATATAGATATTCTCAAGGTGGACACTAAGTCTCAAAGTATGTCACAACCATACTACCAATATTGGATTCTACTCAAGGCTTCAAAGTCAAACCTAATTTTGGGAGAACTCACTCCTCATGTATCCATAACACTAATGGTTCTCATTTGATGGATCATGACCATCAGGCCTCTCCTTTAGGAATAACACATTGGAATAAAGAAGATAATGATACATAGATAAGAGATCTCAGATAGAACCTCTTGGGGATTCCACACACCCTACTAAATTATCTTTCTAGATTGGGGATCACACTTGTGTAGGTTGGATATGAAATACCAATAACCCTAACTAGGGATAACCATGTGAATGAGGATAAAATATTGGCTTCACATAGGCTACACGCTTTAGCACGTTGAGGGGATTTAAACATCCAATTTATAGGTCCAAATGTCGCACTAACCCTCATAGGAGTTGATTGAGGAACTCATCCCAGAATAAGTGAACTCACCCACACTGATCTAAGAGAGGGAACTATAATGACTTTAATTTTTCCACATATTTCATTAGAATATTATATGGATTATTTTTTGAGATAGATGCTGAGATGGTGTGAGATTCCAAGGCTTGATCTACAAAGAATTAATTTTTGAAGTATATTAAATATATTAATATCACATGCATATAGTTTTCATGAAAAAGTGAAATAACTCTTGAACCGGGGCTCATATCAGAAATATGAAGTCATCATTTAGTTAATAATGAGGGTGTCAGCCTACATGCGACATAACCTTTATCAGAATTGGGAATTTGTAAAAAAATTATCATGGGAGTGGAATTAATAAAATAAATAAATTGATTTATTTATTTTACATTTCTTTGATGTAGTGACTTGGTTCCTATTTTTAAACATAGTTCTGCCTTAACCCTAGGTTTATTCACATAACCTTTTTTTTTAGTGGATCTGTAGGAGAGGATCCATTGGTGGATTGGTGTTGGACAATGTCAGATCAGATCAGATCAAGGCTCATGCAACAATGGAGTTTATGAATCTCTATAACGATGGAAATTTAGGACCATTCTTTAGGGAATGATCCTAACTATATGTATGCTTTTTTATTTTTGTAATTATATCAATTTTTTTATCAGTGTCAATCATAGATCAATTCCATGAATAATAATTTATTCACGCATAGACAGTATATTTTTTGGCATTTTGTTATTGTATATTTTCCTCTTTGTTGTTCTATATCATGGATAGAGGATTGAGGACAAAGAAACAATGTACAATGTTTATTCCTATAATATTATGGTTTATGTATATCTCTTCCACTTATTCACATGTTCATCATGGAAAATTTATTTAGCATGTTTTTCAATGAATACATAGTATGAAATCATTGCACGACCATTATTCAACATAACAGATTGATATTGCAGGTGCGGTTCACGATCAAGGGTATGATCGGGGTGCAATGGTTGTGGAGTACTATTGGAAGGGGATCAGAATGTATTTGAAATTTATGTTCATCTTGTATTTTACAGTGCAACTATGGAAAATGCGTGTTGGGATTTCCTAATAATATTTGAAGCCTAGAATCCAAATGTAAAATAATGGGATGGTTAGCCAACCCCAGATGCATGATTTATGATAAGGACAGTGGTGGGGGAAATGTGGAGGATTATGAAAAAGGGGAACTGATTGGATTTGGAAATCCAATGTTACACAGTGTGTACTCTAGAATTGCACACTATGTGGGACCCCATGTGCAGTGCTAGGTTTTCTATAGAGAGAAAAATATCACACATCATGTGAATTTATCACACGTTTTGTGACTCATGCTAGGTGGATTGGCATGTTACTCAGTGGTTACATAGGAACATGCATACAGAAGTACATGAACAGAACCAAATTACACGGACATAGTCTAATGTTCATGAAAAAATACAAGTTGGATGGGAAAAGTTCCATCCAATCACTACACACTTTTTACTAGTCCTATATGCTATTTATATGGATATTTTCATGTCGTGTGAGTAAGAACCACACATGAAGATTGGGGGTTGGAAGGAAAAAAATAATACCCCTTGTACACTTCATACACCACACTTTAAGGGTATTTATAGCCCTTAATTTTATCAGTTTGGAACACTATCAGTTGAGTGTGTTCCTTTGGTCTATCCCCATGAGGGTATAGTTCAAAATTACATCCATGTATCTAGATTGTGATCCCCTATGAATGATAAATTGTAGATAGAGTTTGTGGTGCCCCTTTGTGTGGCCGAAGTGTGATCCCTTATCATTCTTACTTATACCTTTTTTTTAATTTTTTGGAATCAATGTGATATCTATAAACGGGTAATTGATCCTCCATCTAGTAGGTCATTTCAGTAGGATTCATGATATTATTTCCATATTATCCCTTACTTATCAGGTTAATCCATATTGGTAATTTTTGTGTCCTCTAGCGGTTATGGGTGTGATCCCCTATCTAGGTATTGGGGTATTCATTGACAAGTGATATTTCATAGGTGAAGCTGAATGATCTTGAACTCATTGATGAGTGTCTCTAGTAACAGAATGTCTCATGGAGTGGGTTCTCCCAAAATGATCATTGCTTCTATTATAATCCTATGGATGAAAGTTTGTTTGTGACCACCTAGAGGTGTGGTGACCTTCCTGAGAATATCTGGGTTTTCTTATTCACTGATTGTTACATCATCTTATGATCTAACTATTATTTATGTTATTTTTTATTGTTTTTAGGGTGTCCCACTGAGTATGGTAATAATTTCCCATGCATGAGATCTTCCCACACGTGTCATGTCTTATGTAGAAAATGGCCCATTAGACAGTGTCCTCAGAGGACATTGAACTAGTGTATCACAACTCGATCCAAAAACATCGAGGTGTTTTATGGGTGGATGTATTTGATAGTAGTCATACACTAGGATAAGGTTGGAATCTCTAAATTTTTAGATGTTCTTGTATTTGGCCCCTTTATCGCTTCATGTACTTTACTATCATATTATGGTTGTGGGATTATAGATGTATGCATGCATTGGTTTCAGTTGTTTTACATTTCATTATTTTTGGTATTGGATATGTGTGCATGTGTATATATAAATTTGGATAATTCCTCCCATGTGTTGGATAAGACTATTTAGTATTGGTAACTAGCTTCTAGAATATTAGAGGTGGGCTTCGCGTAGTCATGGTTTAGTCCTCGATGGGTTGGGTCACGATAGTGTAATATTAGGTAAGTTAGTTCTACCATAGTACTAGATTCTGTGATATTGGTATAGGTTTTATGGAAATAGTTTTATGTTTTTCCTGTTTAACTTTCTGGCTAGGGACTCCAATTTTGGTGCGGTGGCTAACATATCCATACATTGGGACTCTAATCATATACCTTTTGACTTGGTACATGTAAATATCGGCTGCATGGAAAACATTGGTACAAGAATCATATAGTAATGGGATATGGTTTTCATTTCCTTCTTGAGTCATCTCCCTAGATATGATCTTTTACCATGGAACATTTGGTTTATTTCAGGATACATATGTGAATATAACTTGCTAATAATTCACAGTCTGATCATAAGGATAATTCATCGAGTGATGGGCTTTAGTATAGGGGCCTATATTAGAGATAGTACCTCTGGGATTTTTTCAGCTATACCACCACCCATTGAGTAGAAACTAGCATTGTAAATGCAAGCTACGGACGCATGTTAGTTGAGTGCATTGTATGAGTTCTAGTTGTAGTTACATCATTAGTTTTGGGGAGAGTCAAACCCCCAGGTGGAAAAGGACTTTCTAGAGGAAGTAATAAGAGTTTTAAACCCTATGAGGATTCCAATAGATCATATAGAGGTCCTTGTAGTGAGTCTTCCTCAAGGATCTACTAGGAGATGGTAGAGTTTAGTGACTCAGTCACATGATAATATAACTCTCTTGTGGCTAGACATCAAGCATCAATCATGGAAGGAGTTTTATATGGACACGTTGCGATCAATGCGCATCTAGGAGATTCTACATCTGTATTAGGTGTCACGACTCGCCCCCTGGGGCCCGTGCCGTCACTACCCCAAGCCCGCCTTCCATAGGCGAGGGGATGGTGACTAGCACCGAAAGGCGTATTCTATAAAATGGGAATGCATTGCCTTTATAACCTGTAAACTCACACAAACCATGAACACCACAAGATACGAACACAAGTAAATTGTATAGTAAAAAGAGTGTGTACATTACGCAAAAGGGGCCAGAATACAAGCCCAATTGGAATGTACAAGTAAAACTGGAAAGTACTAGTAAAACTGGAAACAGCTCCTATGATCACCCGCCAAGGATCCTATCTGAAGGATAGGTACAACTCTAGAGCAGTCTTCTCTACGGTATGCCTAGTCTAATGTCTAACTCCATGATACCTCTAGTCCAGGTACCTTCATCCTCAGTCAGCGTTGTCTGTCATCTGCACTAAACACAACAAGGTGTGGGCGTAGCCCGTGTAGGGGTGAGTATAATGATACTTAGTAGGGACCCCGAGACCCTCGAAGGTCTCACAATACCCATAAAGGATAAACCACAAAGCATGAAAACAACTGACAACCCTACATAGGTATAGGCTCGTGTATAAACCTATGTTGTCGAGTAAACCCATCTCAATCATGAGGAAACACAAGGCCTAACTCAAAATCCCAAAGATCAACAGTCCCACGAAGGAAATAATACCATGATTGTATCACCATGATGGTAAGTAGCACAAAGGTAATTCTACACAGAAGAATACCACAAAGGTATCACCATGAAGGTACAGACCACAAAGGTACGCCACACAGATGATTACCACAAAGGTTAAGACTCATATCCCACTAGGTATAACTTTTTTATGTTAGTAAAGATGATTAGATTCATCTACTGAATCATCTTACTCTGTTGATAGGTAGACCCACGTAGGATCCTAAATCATCATACCCACATAGGATCCTAAATCATTATAACCACGTAGGATCAAAGTACAGAAGACCCACGTAGGATCCTATAGTAGTCCCACATGGATTTCCTAGAGTGGATCCATGTGGGACTCTCAAACACAGACCCACATAGGATCTCAAAGCATAGACCCACATAGGATCCCTTTCTCATGTAACAACCAGCCACAGGGTTCCCGAACTAAGCTCGTTTGATTCCGGGAGGGTCCGCTCCTCAAGCCAAATGAGATAATCCAACTACTAAGATGTCCCATGATAAAATATACCAAAGGACCTCCATGTAATAGGGGTATCAATGCAATAGATGATGCGTCAATCGGATGCCCGACCTGTATGTTATTAGCATTTCCGCTCCGAGGGCTCGGTTGGATTCAGGAACGATCCAACTCGGTTGTACTCCAACATTATCCAAAACACAAGAGGAGTATACCAAAATGATCGTCTCAATCCAAGGTTTTTAGCACCGCATATGGTTCATCAAATAGACGAATGTAGCTTATGTTATAGCTGAAAGAGTAAAAAGGGGGTCATAGCTGGTCTGACCCGATCGGGCCGACACAACCCGGTTCGGGTCGTCCAACCTGACCCGAGTCCGGCCATGGGTTCGACTTGGCCCGCTGGGTCCAGCCCGGCCCGCCGGTGCGGGCCGCTCGGCTCACCGGCAGGCCGGACGACCATCCCTCCTCTGCGGCACGGTCGCAAGCCGCACCCCCACCGGTAGCCGGCAGCGAGTTGGTCTCCCTCCTTCTTTGTCGTGGCCTCGTTCCACGGCCCCTGCACGCCAGCGGTGCAGTCGTGCTCTGCCACCCCCATCATGCGGCCGGTTGAGTGCCGGTTGACCGCCAGCCGCCACCTCTGCTCCGCTGTGGCTGACAGGCCACGAACCTCCTCCAACGACATGGTCACGCCGCCGCCATCTTCGTGGCTGACCGGTGTGCCGGCCGCCGCTCCTGAAGCCATCCAGCGACGTTCTTTGGTCACCGGGCGTGCCCCGGTGGCCCTTCCTTCATTCGGTAGACACTCGCACTCACCTCAGGATGTCACCTACGATTGAAATCCATCAAAACCCCACAGATATTTTGGAGGGTTCAAGACTTGTTTGTTTGGCCCACACTCTTCGCGTTAGAATGGTAAAAAGTGGCATAATTTCTTTTGAATCAAGAAGAACATCGAGAACATGGTAAGGGGTATAAAATCAACAATCCCTACGTCGATTTCTCATTGGAAGTGTCGCGAGATGTTGTCGGTGAAGGCGATGAAGGTGCCAACGATCGTCGCTTCCGCAACACGCTTTCGAATTCGGGCACGTGCGTCGTCCTCTTTCTTGATTCCGAAGTACATTCTTTGTTGGAGAGGGCATTCTTCATTTGGAGTAAATATTTCTACAGTTTTTTCCAAACCCTCACCTTTTCCAATGATTTCTAACCAGGAAAAAGAAGTTCCAACTTATTAGATTAATTTTTATTAATTTAATTAGAGTTGGTCCTTAATTATTGATGTTTGCATAAATAATTAATTGAAGGTGGAACAATTAATTAATTAAATAGGTGAAATGTTTTTCCACATTAAGAGGTTTTTGGGTGGTACCCACCACCATGAATTCAAAATGGGAGGTTTTTCAGCTCGTGTGGTCCCCACCACTGAACATTCAAATTGGAGGGTTTAAATAAAATAAAAGTTGTTCATTTTTTATTTTTTATTTCCACGAGAAACACGAAAACTAACTTTCACCCTCATCCTATTGAGGTCGAGGTGAATGTCTCCTTAACCGAATACCAGTGTTGCGACTTCAACGGTGTCCTCAGAGTTCAATTCCGAGAACCGGTTCAAAAGTTACAAAAACCCGCTCACACTTTTACTAAACATACTCGAAAAAACGTCCAAAAATTCATTCCGGGCACACCGGGCTTCTGAATCATGCGCCGTCAATTTTCTCGGACTGATAATATTACCATATAATTAAACAAAATTACCTAGAAAATCTGGGTCTTTACATTCTCCCCACCTCAGCGATTTGTGTCCCCGAAAGCCACAACATAAACTAGAGAAACAAGTGGGGGTACTGAGCATGTATCTGAGCCTCCCACTCCCATGTGCTCTCCTGGAGTTTCCCATGCTTCTAGTGAATGCGCACCAGAGGTATCGACCACCCATGAAGGAACCACTCCTGTTGATCCTAAATCTCTACTGGAACCTCCGAAAACATCATCCCATCATCGATGTCCAGATCACCCCAGTCAATGATGTGTGAAGTGTCGTGCACATATCTCCTCAGCTGGGATACGTGGAAGACTTCGTGCACCCAATGCAACAGAGGGGAAAGTTCTATGCAGTAAGCCAACTCGCCAACTCTGCTGAGGACCTTAAAAGGCCCGATGAACCTCCGAGATAACATGCCGCCCTGACCAAATTTCCGCAAACCTCATCGGGGTGAGACCCATAAAAAGATGTGGTCACCATCTTCAAACTCCAGAGGTCTCTGTCTCCTATCGGCATAAGACTTATGCCTGCTATGTGCAGTCTTCATCCACTCCTGGAAGATCTGCATCTTCTCTGTGGTAGTCTGTACCATCGCGGGTCCTGTAACACCCCAAGATTCCACGGTACACTTCTCTTTGAATAATACAATAGCCTGTGTTGTACACAACTTCAAAATGATATAAATTTTATTTATCATAATGGACTTCATTTTTAGATTCTTAATATCAAAATTAGCCTAGGGTGAATTTTTGGTATTTTTCTGAAAGACTTCATTTTTTGATCAATAGTGAAACCACTAAGTGGTAGTCAAAAAAACTGAATTTTTCAAAAAAACATAATTTTACTGCTTCTGTGAATTGAATTTCAAAAATCCGAGAGACACGGTTGATATCAGTAAGTAAAATTTGGTTCAATGAGATGAAAATAATTTTTGGTGAATAGTAACTTTTTACTTTTATTTACCACGGTTAAAAGTAAATAGGGTAATTAAAGGTAAAAATGATATCAATTTTACCCGGACACAAGTCCTAATTCTATTGGATAAATATAGTTCGACCAAAAACAACCTTAGGAATAAAATATGAATCTCTTTGGTCCACTTGGATTAGATTAGGACATTTAATATTATTTAATTCAACGAAGAGTTAAAAGTGTTAAAATCAAAGTTTAATAAATAAAACGATTTTAATATAGGGTTATACAAAATATAAATTCAATTATAAATATTCATTATAAAGATAAAAAGATTTACTAAGTAATTATATTATATATATAATTTTTAGACATTAAATAATTTAATTTATTTATGACACAATGGTGATGAAATAATTACCTTTTTAATGAAATATTAAAATAATTGATATTATAAACACCCAAATAGCTATAATTTGAGACTTTTTAGGAATTAAACTAATTTTATAGGTTAATATGACATGTTAGGATTGATGTAATTAACTTTATTTGAAGTAATCCTTCTGTTATAATTTTTCACAAAAATCAATTTCCAAATAGTGTCAAAATTGACATAAAAGTGTTTTTAAAACAAATATTATATTATTAATTATTATAATGGTCCATAAAAGCTATGGTTCGGCCAAATGACATATAAAATGATATATATAATAATTATTAACAAACTTGGGGTTCTATTGGCTTTTTATAGTACGTTTATTAACCATATAGTATAATAATACAAAGAGTAATGGTAAATGTCAAACTAATTAACTGAAAGATAAATCTAAAAGATAAGGTTAATATAATGACCTAAACCTGTAAAAATACTATTGTTTGAGTTTATATCGACCCATCCCCACCTTAACCTTGAAATAATATTCTTTTGAGACTTTAGAAACCGAATATGAATTTATTATAAATTAATATTTCTAGCTTTTCCTAAGGTGCCCCTCACCAATCTTATAAAAGGGCACTCCCCCTTCTCTCAATTTCACACCTTTAGTGCCATTTGGCTCAGCCAAAACCTACCCAATTACTCTCTAAACAGTCCTCCCTTCAACATATATGCCTTATTTTGATCAGAAATCGAACCTAAGGAGCCCTTTATATCAAATCAAAAGGAAGAACCTGAAGAAGAGGTAATACTTTCACCACCCTCTTTCAGGTTCTTTTCTTCTTCCACTTTTTCTTTCTTTGATATTTCCATTCTAAAATAATTACTCCAGTATCTTATATATATACTGTGATGTTATTATAAATATGCTACAACCATATTCAGTATTCTATCCATCTTTTAAATGACATGTCACCATACGTGTGTACGTACGGCTTACCTTCTCCACGTTGTGGTGTAATTGTTATCCAATACATTGTTATTTGGATAGGTATCATAATGATATGTAATTGATGTAAATAATAAATATAACATTATAATGATTCTGTATATATTACATACCATCCAATTATATATTATTTTAATATCAAAAGAATGATATTGTCGCTCGTGCGTACGTACGGAATAACGTCTCCACGAACACGATGAGATTTATTCCCCATCATATCCATTCAAGACTAGATTTCATTTGATGGTTAAAAATAATTTTTAAGAACTTGATATAATTCTAGATATGAATAAGATACAACCTATCCATAACAAACATGGCTTGCATAACAAATCATATAAGGTAAAATGAATCAGTTAACACCCGAAACGACGATAATACTAAAATATTATTAACAAAACATTATTAGAAGATCATATATGATATCATATTTATGTATATAGTTCTTGTATAATTTAATAAAAATGTTTTAACTATTATAAAGGAGGTTAAAATACCATCAGCGAAGGAAAAGTACAAGGTAAGGGTTAATTTTACAATCTCTTTATTATCTGAGGTTGTTTATTCATAATTATCTAATGGGACATCTTTATCATCCACATTCATGTTTTTAAAAATGTATTTAAAAACATTTTTACTATTTACTAGACTATGTGTTAAAGTTATTTATACCCTTATTTGAATTTTTATAATATTTTTATAAATGAATCTTTCCGTCGTTTTCCAAACAAGGTCTTTTTTAACCTTTTCAACAAAATTAAGGTAAGAATATATTTTTTAACTTATACGGCGGGTGTGACTATTTTCCGCCGTTATAAAATCATTGAAGCTTCCCTTACAAGATTATAAGAGTATTTTAAAAATAAAGTTTTTATTTAATAATTATGTGACTTTTAAATTATTTAAAAATGGAGATATTTCTCTCAAATAGTTTTGATTTCATCTATGTCAACATCCATTAATGGATTTTAAGCTTATTTGAAGTTGATTTTTTATGATACAAAACTTCCATATTGTATTGAAGGTTTTATGATATTTTTCAATGTGGATGTGTTATTTTTATACCATTCATGGTTTATGGATAATGTATTGACATTTCGTATGCTAGTTTTAATATGAATGTTTCTGTTATGTTTAAACCTTTTCGTATGAGGAATGCATTGGACTTAATAAGTGACAAGTAGATCCCGCTATAGCTCCTAGATGAATCGGTAGGTCTCATGAGACAAACTAGGGTCTTGGAACAAGTCTTTCAAAAAATCTTATTTGTATTATTGGCACAAGGCCTTGACTATGTGGTTATGATAGTCTGGAATTATGCATTCCCTTATTATGAAAGTGGTTATTGATATTGCATGTGATTATTCGATTAGTAGAATATCCATGTGAAAAGGTAAATGGAATTATTTCATTTTATCTTTTCCATATTATGTTGAAGTTCAAGTTTAAAAGGCTTTTGTTTTAGTTATACATTGACTTAAATGTTTATATTTATTTATGAAAGTTTCCGCTATATTGTTATCCTTACTGAGCATCTGATCTCACACCTTTCAATGTTTTATTTTTCCCAGGATGTGAAGAAGTATTTTATGAATGACCTGCAGGGATAGTCTAAGGGATAAGTGTGTACAAAGAGGAAAAGTTGTTGTTGTTGTATTTCATTTTATGATGTAATGTAAGACTTATGAATATATCTAGTGTTTCTAAGGCTACTAAACTGATTGGTCTTTCGGGATTTGATCCCTTGTGATCATGCCAATGATATGTAATAATGCACCGACTCTAGGTAACTGGGGTCAGGGCGTTACAATTGGTATCAGAGGCAAGTTTATTAATAAACCTTGGAAGCTAGATTTAGGTAAACTCTTATTAGAGCACATAGTCCTAAGATAGACTTTGAGGATTAGTATAGAAGAACTTCCTAGAATTTTTGTATTGTAGAGATTTTGTGAGTTTTCCGAGCAATAAATCCATGTCTGGATACGAACAGGTAAAGGTGGATCTAGCACAGATGTACCTAGGGGTAAAACCCGAAAACACCACTTTGAGCTAGACTCGAACGGGAATTGGTGCACGACAACGGGCTGTGCTGCACTCTTGGTTACGACACTCCCGGAGGATATGCTTAGGATAACTCTCATTTTCTTTACAAATAATTATGAAGGGTTTATGAGTATATACATCCTCAAAGAAAACATTTTTATGATTATAGATTATATCCATAAACTGTTCAATTTATGTTAAGTGTTTTATGAGTATGGAATTATGTATTTCGATTCATAAAATAATTTAGTTTATGCCATTGTTTAAAAATGGAAGCTATTGGAAGGAATGGAAACCGTTTCAATGCATGGACTCCATGTAGGTATTTCCCTCTTGCTCAATATAATTGTAGTGGAGCTGGTGATACAACTGGTGCTGATCGGCTTATCACTATACTAGGACAACTCACTCAGGTTATGAATAATAACCTTACCTGTATGGAGCACCCTGATCCACAGCATGGAGGATCAATGTTATATTGCTTCATGAGGAAAAAACCACCAACGTTTAATGGGGGTAAGAATCCACTAGTATCTGAGCCATGGATCAATTCCTTAGAGAAAATATTCCATGCCTTGGGGGGTAGCGAAAGTGAAAAAGTTTTCATGGAAGTTTACCACCTCACTAGAGGTGTTGATCAATGGTGGTCATTGATTCAGAATACAAAGGAAGATGATGAAGTATCAAATATGGAATGGAGGGAGTTCAAAGAAATTTTCTTAGAAAAATACATTCCCCATGACCATCGAAAAGATATGGAAATGAAATTTCTCAGTCTGAGGAAAAAGATGGATGAGAATGTTGCAAAGTATGAGGCTAACCTTATAAGGTTAGAAAGTCATGCATCAGATTATATATGTAACCCGATGAGTAATATTGATCATATCTATGATGGGTTTGTTATTTATAGTGATGCATCAAAGAAAGGACTTGGTTGTGTCCTTATACATAATGATAGGGTTATTTCCTATGCATCATGATAGCTAAAAATTCACGAGGAAAACTATCCCCTCAGGATATTGAGTTAGCAGCTGTGATCTTTGCCTTGAAGATATGGAGACACTATCTCTATGGTGAAAAATGTGATATATATATCGATCACAAGAGTTTGAAATATATTTTCTCAAAAAAAGAACTCAACATGAGGCAAAGAAGATGGCTTGAATTGCTCGTGGATTACGATTTCACTATACACTACCACCCAAGGAAGGAAAATAAGGTTGAAGATGCTTTGAGCAGAAAGGATCATGGAGTTTTGAACAAGATGAGAGTTGAAAGGGATCCTATTTTCATGAATCTAGTGAAGATGGATATGGGAATAACCATGGAAGGTGAAACATCGATAATTTTTCAAATGTTTGCCAATCCATCATTACTAGAAAGTATAAAGAGTTCTCAGACCGATGATGAAGAGTTTCAAAAGAAGATGAAAGATGCGAATGATGGGAGATTGTGTGACTTTGTGTATGAAGATGGAATTTTGAAATTTGGGAAGAGACTTTGTGTTCCCTATATACCTGATCTAAAAAGATAATTGTTGGATGATGCTCATTGTTCCGATTTCTCTATACACTCTGGTAGCACTAGGATGTATAGAGATTTGAAGCAACATTTTTAGTGGGACAACATGATGAGGGAGATTGCTAATTTTATGTCAAGATGTATGGTTTTTCATCAAGTTAAAGCTAGAAGGCAACAGCCTGGAAGAGTCATGAAACCTCTTCCCAAGCCTGAGTGGAAATGAGATAATATTACGATGGAATTTGTCATGGGACTACCAAAGACTCCTAGAAGGAACGATGAAATATGGGTCATTGTTGATCATCTTACCAAGTCGGCACATTTTCTTTCTAATAGTGAAGATCTACCACTCGAACGTCTATCAAGACTATATATTAATGGTGTTTTGAGACTTCATGGAGTACCCCTATAGATTGTTTTTTATCGTGACCCCTGTTTCACATCAAGATTCTGGAAATGTCTTTATAAGGCCTTGGATACTGAACTTTTTTTGAGCACTACCTACGACCCTCAAACAGATGGACAATCAGAACGAACTATTCAAAACATAGAAGACATGTTGAGATCCTTCTCACTTGACTTTCAGGGTATGTGGGATCAATATTTACCTCTAGTAGAATTTTCCTATAATAATAGCTTCCATTAGAGTATTCATATGGAACCATATGAAGTGTTATACGGAAAGAGATGCCACACACCAACGTGTTGGGTTGATGTTGGTGAAAGAAAACTTGTTGGACCAGAACATGTGGAGGAAATGATGGAGAAGGTGAAGGTAATCCAAAACCACATCAAAGCATCTCAATGTAGGCAGAAGAGCTATGCCGATAATCGAAGGAAGGATTTGGAATTTCAAGTCGGTGATCATGTTTTCTTAAAGGTATCTCCATGGAAGGGAGTTATACATTTCAGGAAGAAGGGTAAATTGAGTGCCAGGTACATTGGACCTTTTGAAATTCTAGAACAAATTGGGGCTGTAGCTTACCGTTTGGCAATGCCGTAAAGTCTCTCAAAATTTCCCGATGTGTTCCACGTATCACTGTTGAGAAAATACATGCCTGACCCAACGCATGTACTCACCTATGAGGAATTGGAACTAGAACCTGATATATCTTATTGTGTAGAGCCCATCAGGATTCTTGATACTCGAGAACAAGTGTTGAGAAATTGGATGACTCGTCTGGTAAAAGTTCTATGGAGAAACCATAGGATGGAAGAGGAAACATGGGAACCCGAGGAACTTATGACGAAGAACTACCCGAGTCTTTTTATGCAGTAATATCCTAGAAATTTTGAGGATGAAGTTATTTTAAGGAGGGGAGAATGTAGCACCCCAAGTTTCCACGGTATGCTTCTCTTTGAATAATACAATTGCGTGTGTTGTACGCAACTTCGAGTTCTAACACACCAAAACTAATCAAACTAGCCGTTATGAATAGTAATACCCACTTTTTGAAATTTTATAAATTTTATTTATCAAAATGGAATTCATTTTTGGATTCGGAATATCAAAATTATCCTAGGGTGATTTTTTTTATTTTTCAGAAAGACTTCATTTTTTGATGAATAGTGAAACCACTAAGTGGTAGTTAAAAAAACTGAATTTTTCATAAAACTAAATTTTACTGCTTCTGTGAATTGAATTTCAAAAATCCGAGAGACACATTTGATATCAGTAAGTAAAATGCGGTTCAATGAGATGAAAATAATTTTTTGTGAATATTAACTTTTTACTTTTATTTACCACCGTTAAAAGTAAATAGGGTAATTAAAGGTAAAAATGATATTAGTTTTACCCTGAAACATGTCCAAATTATATTGGATAAGTTTATTTTGACCAAAAACAACCTTAGAAATTAAATATGAAGCTCTTTGGTCCACATAGATTAGATTAGGACATTTATTATTATTTAATTCAAAGAAGACTTAAAAGAGAAAAAAATCAATGTTTAATAAATAAACCCTTCTTAATATAGGGTTATACATAAGATAAATTTGATTATAAATATTCATTAGAAAACTAAAACGATTTCCTACATAATGATATTTTATTTATTATTTTTAGACATTAAATAATTTAATTTATTTATGACACAATGGTGATGCAGTAATTACCTTTTTTATGAAATATTAGAATAATTGATATTATAAATACCCAAATAGATATAATTTGAGACTTTTTACGAATTAAACTAATTTTCTAGGACAATATTACATGTTAGGATTGATTTAATTAACTTTTTTTGAAGTAATAATTATGTTATGATTTTCACAAAAATCAATTTCCAAATAGTGTCAAAATTGACGTAAAAGAGTTTTTAAAACAAATATTATATTATTAATTGTTATAATGGTCCTAAAAAACTATGGTTCAGAAAAATGACTTGGATAAGGACATATATAATAATAATTAACCACTTGGGGTTCTCTTGGCCTGTTATAGTAAGTTTATTAACAATATAGTATAATAATACCAAGAGACATGGTAAATGTCAAACTAATTAACTAAGAGATAAATCTAAAAGATAAGGTTAATATAATAACCCAAACCTGTATATATCCTATTGGTTGAGTTTATTTGGACCCATACCCACCATATATTCGAAAAAATATACTTTTCATCCTTTGAAAACCAAATATGAATTTATTATAAATTAATATTTCTATATTTTCCAAAGGTGCCCCTCAGCCCTCTTATAAAAGGGCACTCCCCCTTCTCGCAATTTCACACCTTCGAAGCCATTTGGATCGGCAAAAAACTGCCCAATTACTCTCTAAACTATCCTCCCTTCAACCTATAGGACATAGTTTTATAATAAAGAAAACATAAAGATCCCTTTTGATCAAATCAGAAGGAAGAACTCGAAGAAGAGGTAAAACTTTCACCACCCTCTTTCAAGTTCTTTTCTTCTTCCACTTCTTCTTTATTTGTTATTTCTATTCTAAAATAATAACTCCAGTATATTTTATATACTATGATGTTATTATAAATATGGTACCACCATATTCAGTATTCTATCCTTATTTTAAATGACATGTCTCCATACGTGTGTACGTACGACTTACCGTCTCCACATCATGGTGTAATTGTTATCCAATACATTATTATTTGGATAGGTATGATAATGATATGTAATTGATGTAAATAATAAATATAAAATTATAATGATTATTTATATATGATATACCATCCAATTATATGTTATTTTAATATAAAAATAATGATATTGTCGCTCGTGCGTACGTACGGAATAACGTCTCCACGAACACGATGAGATTCATTCCCCATCGTATCCATTCAAGACTAATTTTCATTTGATGGTTAAAAATAATGTTTAAGGACTTGATATCATTCTAGATATGAATAATATACAACCTATCCATAACAAACACAGCTTACGTAACAAAGCATATAAAGGAAAATGAATCAGTTAACACCCGTAACGACGATAATACTAAAATATTATTAACAAAAAATTATTAGTAGATCATATATGATATCATAAATATGTATATGGTTATTGTATAATTTAATAACAATGTTTTAACTATTATATAGGAGGTTAACATACCAGTGACTATGGAAAAGTACAAGGTAAGGGTTAATTTCACAATCTCTTTATTATTCGAGGTTGTTTATTCATAATTATCTACTGGGACATCTTTATCATCCACATCCATGCTTCTAAAAATGTATTTCAAAACATTTTTACTATTTACTAGACTAGGGGTTAAAGTCATTTATACCATTATTTCAATTTTTATAAGATGTTTATAAAGGAATCTTTCCATCGTTTTCCATTCAATTTCCTTTTTAACCTTTTCGAAAAAATTAAGGTAAGAATATCTTTTTTATCTTATACGGCGGGTGCGGCTATATTCCGCCGTTAAAAACTCGTCGAATCTTCCCTTACAATATTATAAGATTATTTTCCAAATAAAGGTTTTATTTAATAATTATGTGACTTTTAAATGATTTCAAGAAGGAGATATTTCTCTCAAATAGTTTTGATTTCATCTATGTCAACATCCTTTGATGGATTTTAAGCTTATTTGAAGTTGATTTATTATGATACAAAACTTCCATACTATATTGAAGATTTTGTGATATTTTTGACTATGGATGTGTTATTTTTATACCATTCATGGTTTATGGATAAAGTACTGACATTTCGTTTGCTAGTTTTAATACGAATGTTTATGTTATGTTTAAACCTTTTTGTATGAGGAATGAATTGGAATTAATAAGTGACGGGTGGAGCCCGCTATAGCTCCTTGACGCATTGGTAGGTCTCATGAGACAAACTAGTGTCTTGTAACAAGGCCTTGAAAAAATCTTATTTGTAGTCTAGGCACAAAGCCTTGACTATGTGGTTATGATAGTCTGGCATTATGCATTCCCTTATTATGAAAGTGGTTATTGATATTGCATGTGATTATTCGATTAGTAGAATATCCATGTGAAAAGGTAAATGGAATTATTTCATTTTACCTTTTCCATATTATGTTGAAGATCAATTTTAAAAGTCTTTTGTTTTAGTTATACATTTCATTAAATGTTTATGTTTATTTATGAAATTTTCCGCTATATTTTTATCCTTACTGAGCATCTGAGCTCACCTCTTTCAATGTTTTATTTTTCCCAAGATGTGAAGATGTATTTTATGAATGACCTACAGGGATAGTCTAAGGGATAAGTGTGTAAAAAGGGGACAAGATGTTGTTGTTGTATTTTATTTTATGATGTAATGTAAGACTTATGAATATATATAGTGTTTCCAAGGCTACTAAACTGATCAGTCTTTCAAGATTTGAACCCTTGTGATCATGCCAATGATATTTAATAATGCACCGACTTTGGGTAACTAGGGTAGGGGCATTAAAGGTCCCATGAGTGCTGACTCCCCTAGGTTAGTCCAGCACAAAGACGATCTGAATGGTCAGCTGTTAAGAGACTCGAAAGGTTCCATCCCAATCGTGGAGTGATAAATGTTGTTATATGAAAACTCCACCAAGGGTATTTGATCTTCCCAGCTACGATCGAAGTCGAGGATGCAAGCACACAACATGTCCTCGAGGGTATGAATGGTCCACTCAGTATGTCCATCCATTTGAGGATGGAAGGTGGTTCTCAACGAAGCAGCATCCCGAAAGCCTCCTGCACCCCTTCCATGTTAAGGAAGTGAAATGGGAATCACGATCAGAGACAATCATTGAGGGTACTCCATGTAGACGCATAATCTCATTCACATAGAGGCATCCCAAGCTCTCTACTGAACCCAGCACTCTGATCGGTAGGAAGTGGGCCTAATTTGTGAGTCAGTTGACGATCACACAGATAGAATCATTACCCATGGATGTACGTGGAAGTCCTTTCATGAAGTCCATGGATATCCCATCCCACTTCCACTCTGAGACATATAAAGGATGAACTAAGCCTTCTGGTACCTGATGCTCCGCCTCACTTGCTGACAAGTGAGGCCCCGAGAGACAAACACCGCTACTTCTTTCTTCATTCCTGGCAACCAGTGTTGTCGTCGAAGGTCTTGGAACATCTTCACCACTCATGGATGTACCGCTAGAGGGGACATGTGGAAATCCCTCAACAACTCCTCCTAAAGAGACATTGGTACCATGGTACATACTTTGAAGAGGATGCTGTGCTCCCCACCTTCAAAAAATCTATCAGGTGCCTATCCTGTAGATAACTGAGCACATCAAGCCTCACAATCAGTGTCCCCATGATACACCTCCCTGACTCACTGATGAAGTGGGGGAGTGACTATAAGATACTGAAAAAAGAGGCTCCATCTCGATCCACAAAGTATATCTGCAAAGCAGCCAGCTGCTTCGTCGCCTCACCTAGCAGTTGTATACCAGATCTCCTGCTGAGTTCAACTACTACAAAGTTCCCCTTCATAGGAGTATATACTATCTCGAAGTCATATTCCTGGAGGAACTGAAGCCAACGCCGCTGTATCAGGTTCAGGTCCTTCTGAGATAAGATATAACGGAGACTCTTGTGATCATAGTAGACTGTAAAACATTCACCCATCAAGTAATGTTGACACATATTCAAGGATAAGACCACTGCTGCTAACTCCAGGTCATAGGTAGCATAGTTCTTCTCATTCTGTATCAGATGTCGAGAACCATATACGATCACTGCTCGCTCCGGCATCAAGACACATCCATGCCCGGTCCCTAAAGCGTCGCAGTAGACTACGTACTCAACTCCCTCCTCCGAAAACCTTAGGATGGGGGCACTAGTCAGCCACTTCCTCAGCTCCTGAAAATTCTGCTGGCATCTCTACGACCACAAGAAGGGTTTCCCCTTCTTTATCAACGCTGATAATGGTTCTGAAACTCTGGAGAAATATGGAAAAAATCTCCAGTAGTATCCAACCAAACCCAGGAAACTTTGTACCTCTGTCACACTCCTGGGTGGCTCCGAAGAAAGTACCACCTCAATCATCACTGGATCCACCACAACTCCAGTCTCCGAGATGACATGTCCCAGAATGTGAATTTATCAGATCCAAAACTATCACTTCAAGAGCTTACCATAAAGCGGGTGCTCTCAGAGTGTGTCCGGGACTATCTGCAAAGGATAGGCATGCTCCTCCTCGGTAGCTGAGTATATCATAATGTCATCGATGAAGATGACATAAAGTGATCAAGGTATGGCTGAAATATCCTATTCATGATTCCCATTAACACTTCTAGAGTGTTGGTGACGCCGAATGGCATAACCAAGAACTCTTAGTGGCCATACCAAAATCTAAAAGCTGTCTTCTACCCTTCCTCGTCTCGTACTCTAAGCTAGTGATAGCCTGATCCGAGGTCAGTCTTCAAGAACCACCATGCTTCCTTTAGCTGATCAAAGAGGTCGTCAATCCTCGAGAGTGAGTACTTGATCTTCACGGTCACCTGGTTCTGGCACTGATAGTCAACACAAAGTCTCAAGCTCCCATCCTCCTTCTTGGCAAACAAAATCAGGGATGCCCAAGGAGAAACATTGGGCCGAATAAACCCCTACCTCTATAAGTCTTCCAGCAGTACCCGCAGCTCATGATTCTCCATAGGAACCATCCGATATGCTGGTGTAGATATCAGTGTCGTCTTGGGGTAAAATTCAATGTAAAAGTATACATCTCAGCGAGGAGGTAGACCCTAAACATCATCAGGGAAGACATCCACGTACTGGTCCACTACTACAAGATAGCTCGAACTCTCTACATCAATCGCTCCAAGGGTAAGGCTAGCCAACTGATGAGTGATTGGCTGCACTCTCCTCCGAGTAAGCCCATCCTGTGCTGCAAAGGCTCCCTTCACGCCATTAAAGGTAAACCTAGTCCCATCCGAGCGGACATACCACACTTTGTGCCTAATACAGTCAATTTGAGAATGAACTGTAGATAACCAGTCCATACCCAAGATGACGTCATAAGGCCTCGATGCCGCTACTAGTAGATCCCAGCCAGAGCTCTCGCCTCCTAGAGTAATCTCACACTTCTGGAAGTAGTGTATAATCGTTGAATCCTCTCCTGTAAGAGTCTCTAACCATTAGGATCGATCCCACACCTCCACCGGAATCTACGAACTCTGAACGAGAGAATTGGTAATAAAATAATGATTGGCACCTATGTCTATAAGTACTGCATTTAAGGTAGAGTAGACACAGATCGTACCTCATATCATCTCTGGAGCGTCGTGGTCATAGGAATCAGCTGCCTGGAGCTAGGCTCACCCCTGTTCACCTTCTCCCTCTGGTCGGGGTGGACAACCTGGTGGTGGTGGCAGTAACACCATGAATCATCACCCACCGCCAGCTGCACGACGAGCTCTCTGCCACATCTGCCTGCTCCCTGCAGACCTCCTCAAACGAACCTCTGTCTCTACTTGGGCGGTCCTTCGACTGTCTATTGATAAACAGTATGGTAGGTCGGGTAGTGATGAGCCATGTGACCCTGCCCACCACATGCGTAACATTGCCTGCTCCATGCATGACTGGCTCTGTCTTGGGTGTCCCACACAACTGACCCTAAATCATGAGGTCATCCACCTCTAGGTTTGCTCATCTTGGACCTTTGTGACATCTGTATGCTTCTAGCTACAGAAGACTCCGCTACGTGATGCCCGATGGTGGGTCTTGCTGCTGGTGACTGCTTAGAAATAAAAATCTCCACTAAGAGGGCTTTCTTTAACAGCCCCACCTGTATCAGAATGCTGAGAGAAATCCTTGAATCCCTGATCTCCCACATTAGTCCCTGCTCGAAGGTCTGGGACCGAATGAATGGATCCCGTTCCATATCAGTGGAGTAGTGTGAGAGGTCGGTGAATCTTGTTGAGTACTAAGCCACAGTCATACTGCCCTACTAGAGATGAAGAAGCTCCTTTATGCGCACTGTGCAAAGAGTCGATGGGACAAACTCTACCCGAAACAGGTTCTCAAAGCCAAGCGAGAGAAGTTTCACCTCATCGTGAACCTGGAGCATCAAGCCCCATCATTTTCCTACTTATTCTTATATAAGACTGACAGAAAGGATCACCATGAGATCAGCTAGTGTTCCTACCAGTCAGAAAACTCTCACCATGGCCTCCAGCCAACCCTCAGTTTCCTGCGGGTCCATCTCACCCTTGAACCTGGGTGGACTCTGGTGCTGGAACTCTTGCAATGTAATCAAGGGGAGTGCACTCTCTACTTCTGGGGCTGGTGGCATTGGTGGCCCAATGGGTAATGTTACCACAGGTGCCTCTGCTGGTGCCTCTACTGATAAAGGGTCCGGCACCGATGCCTCGTCGCTCGGTGGGCTATCATCGCGTACTCTGCCCGGAACCCTAGATAGCTGTCTGAATGGAGGCATACTGAAAAGAAACATGTGTATCACAGTCAATAAGTTATACCTGGTGAGATGAAATAAAGAGATCAGAAAGAAAAATTTTCAAAACACACAAGCAATCAGTGTTTTCGTGTACTGAGTCAGAAATCAGAAGTCAGGGTCCTGGTGCGTGGATATGACGACCACTACACCAACACTGGACTCCCCAAACTGAAGACCACACTCACAACACTTAACACTATTGTCGTTAAAAGATCAGAGTCAAATTTTCTATTATAGAACCAACTCTTCTGATACCAATTTGACACAACCTGTCCCCTAGGGACCGTTTCGTGACTACCCCAAGCTCACCTTCCATAGTCCAAGGGCTGGAGACTAACACCAAAAGGCATATTCCCTAAAACGGGATGGAATTGCCTTTATAACCTATAAACATACTAAAACCAATAACACAACAAGATAAAAACACAATTAAACTGAATAGTAAAAAGAGTGTGTACATTAAGAAAAAGGGTCCAGAATACATGCCCAACTGGAAAGTACAAGTAAAACTGGAAAGTACAAGTAAAACTAGAAACAGCTCCTCTGATCACCTACAAAGGATCCTATCTGAAGGATATGTACAGCTCTAGAACGATCATCTCTCCGGTACGCCTCGTCTAATGTCCACCTCCGAGCTACCTCCAGTCCTGGTACCCTCGTCCTCAGTTAGCGTTGTCCGTCAGCTGCACCAAACACAACAAGGTCCAGGCGTAGCCCATGTGTGGGTGAGTATAATGATACTCAGTAGGGAGCCCGAGACCCTTGAATCTCTCACAAAATCTAAAAAGGATAAACCAAAAAGCATGAAAAAAACTTACAACCCTACTTAGTTATATTTCTATACATATACCTAAGTTTTCGAGTAAACCCATATCAATCAAGAGGAAACACAAGGCCAACTCAAAAGCCCAAATCTCAACAGTCCCACGATGGGAAGAATACGATGAAGGTATCACCAGGATGGTAAGTACCACAAAGGTAATTCCACAGAGAAGAATACCACCAAGGTATCACCAAGAAGGTATGCACCACAAAGGTACGCCACACAGATGATTACCACAAAGGTAAAGACTCAGCTCCCACCAGGTATAATGTTTGTATGGTAGTAAAGATGGTTAGATGCATCTACTGTATCATCATTCTCTGTTCGGAGGTAGACCCATGTAGGATCCTAAATCATCATACCCACATAGGATCATAAATCATCAGACCCACGTAGGATCCTAGAATAGTCCCACATGAATTTCCTAGAGTGGATCCATGTGGGACTCTCTAACACAGACCCACATTGGATCCCAAAGCATAGACCCACATAAGATCCCTTTATCATGTTACAACTAGCCATAGGGTTCCCGCACTGAGATCATTTGATTCCAGGAGGGTCCTCTCTTAAACCCACAGGTCGACACTCCAATTTTCATGAAGTTCCACGATGAAGTATCTCAAAGGACCGCCACATAATAGGGGTCTCAATGCAACACATTGTGCGTCAATCGGATGCATGGTCTATATGTTATTAGTGTTTCTACTCCAAGGGCCCATTTGGATTTGGGGTCGATCCTACCTAGTTTTACCCCAAAATTATCCAAAACTCAAGTGGAGTATACCAAAAGGATTATTTCAATCCAAGGTTTCTGGTGCTGTAGACGGTTCGTCAAACGGACGCTCATAGATCAGGTTATAGTAGAAAGAGTAGAAAGGGGTTATAGCTGTTCCAGGTCTGGTCCGACCTGGCCCGACACAGCCTGGGCCGACCTGACCCAATTCGGGTCGACCCAGATCCGACCCTAGGTCCGACCCTACCTGCAAGGTCCGGCCTGGCCTGCCAGTGCGGCCCAACCCACTGGGCGGCCCGCTCGACTCCCCAACTGGCTGGAGGGCCAGCCCTCCTCCACGGCGCAGTTGCGCGACCCGCCACCACCAGCGGCCAGCAGTGATCTGGCCACCCTCTTTCGGCACCATGGCCTTCTTCTGCAACACCTCCACATTGGCAGTGCGGTCGCACGCCGCAACCCTCATCATGCGGCTGGCCGAGCATCGGCCGCCGCGTCTACTTCGCCACCGCCGACTGGGCGCAGCCCTCATCCGGTGGTGTGGATGCACCGCCGCCATCTTTGTAGAGGGGTTGGGTTGTGTTCATTAGGCCCATACCCACCGCGTTAGAATGGTAGAAAGCGAAATAATTTCTTTTGAATCATGAAGAACATCGAGAACGAGGTAAGGGGTATAAAATCGACAATCTCTACCTCGATTTCCCGTTGGAAGTGTCGCGAAATGTATTAGGTGAAGGCGATGAGGGTTACAATGATCATCTCTTCTGTTACATCCTTCCAAAGTTGGGATCGTACTTCATCCTCATTCTTGATTCCGAAGTATGTTCTTCATTGGAGATGGCGTTCTTCGTTTGGAGGAAATGTTTCTCCAATGTTCTCCCAACCCTCACCTTTGCCAACGATTTCCAACCACGAAATAGAAGTGCCAACTTATTAAATTAATTTTATTAATTTAATTAGAGTTGGCCATTAATTATTGATGATGGAATAATCAATTAATTGACAATGTCACAATTAATTAATTGAAGAGTTGAAAGGTTTTCCCAGATTAAGAGGGTTCAGGTGGTCCCCACCACTGAACATTCTTATGGGAGGTTTTAAATAAAATAAAAGTTGTTCATTATTTTAATTTTATTTCCATAAAAAACAAAAAACAAAATTTCACCCTCGTCCTACTACGGTTGAGGTGAAAGTCTCCTTAAGCGAATACTGGCGCTGCGAGTTCAACGGTGTCCTCAGATTTCAATTTTGAGCAACGTTTCAAAAGTTACAAAAATCCGCTCACACGTTTAATGAATGTACCCTAAAAAAAGTTCAAAAATTCATTCCGGTCACACCGGGCCTCAGAATCATGCGCCGTCAATTTTCACAGATTATTAATATTCCCATATAATTAAAAACAATTACATGGAACATCCGGGTCTTTACATTCTCCCCACCTCTGGGAGTTGTGCCCCAGAAAACCACAACATAAACTAGAGAAAAAAGTGGGGGGTACTGAGCACGTATCTGAGCCTCCTGCTCCCATGTTCTCTCCTGGAGGTTCCTGTGCGGGTAGCGAACACGCACCAGAGGTATCGACCACCAACGAAGGACCCACTCCGGTCGATACTCAATCTCTATTGGAACCTCCATAAATGTCACCCCATCATCAATGTATAGCTCTCCCCAGTCAATGATGTGTGAATGGTCGTGCACATATCTCCTAACTGGGATACATGGAAGACATCGTGCACCCTGTGCAACTGAGGGGAAAGTCCTACATGGTAAGCCACTTGGAAAACACTGCTGAGGACATGAAAAGGTATGATGACCCTCAGAGATAACATTCTTTCCCAGCCAAATCTCTGAAAGCCTCATTGGGGTGAGACTCGTAGAAAGACATTGTCACCATCATCGAACTCCAGAGGTATCTGTCTCCTATCGGCATAAGACTTATGCCTGTATTGTGTAGTCTTCATCTGCTCCTGGAAGATCTGCACCTTCTCCATGGTAGCCCGTAGCATCTCTGGTCCAATGAGTGCTGACTTCCCTGGATCTGTCCAGTACAAAGGTGATCTACAAGGTCGGCCATACAGAGCCTCGAATGGTTCCATCCCAATCATGGAGTGATAGATGTTGTTATATGAATACTCCACCAAGGGTAACTTATCCTCCCAGCTGCAACCGAAGTCGAGGACACAAGCATGCAAAATGTCCTCAAGGGTCTAAATGGTACGCTCAGTCTGGCCATCCATCTGAGGATGGAAGGCGGTGCTCTAACGAAGCTGCATCTCTAAATCCTCCTGCAACCCCTTCCACAGCCGGGAAGTGAAACTTGCATCACAATCAGAGACAATCATCTATGGTACTCCATGTAGACGCATAATCTTCTACACATAGAGGCATCTCATGCTCTCTACAAAACCCTGCTCTATGATCTGTAGGAAGTGGACCGACTTGGTGAGTCAGTCGATAATCACCCCGATATAATCATGACCCATGGATGTACGTGGAAGTCCTATCATGAAGTCCATGGATATCCCATCCCACTTCCACTCTGGGACCTCTAAATACTGAAATAAGCCTACTGATACCTGATGCTCTATCTTCACTTGCTAACAAGTGTGGCATCGAGAGACAAACTTTGCTATTGATTTCTTCATTCTCAGCCACCAGTGCTGTCATCAGAGGTCCTGGTACATCTTCGCCACTCTTGGATGTACCACTAGAAGGTACGTGTGGAACACCATCAACACTTCCTCCCAAAGAGACACTGGTACCATAGTACGTCCTCTGAAGAGGATGGTGTTCTCCCCACTTTCATAAAATCCATCAGGTGCCTGCCATGTGGATATCTGAGCACGTCGAGCATTGCAGTCAGTGTCCCCACACTACATCTCCGTGACTCGCTGAAGAAGTGGGGTAGTGACTATAAGAGATTGAAGAAAAGATGCTCCATCTCGATCCAAAATGGATATCTAGAAAGTGGTCAGCTACTCCATCGCCTCACCTATCAGCTGTATACCAGATCTCCTGGTGAGTGCATCTTCTACAACGTTCCCCTTCCTAGGAGTATAGACTATCTCGAAGGCATAATCCTGGAGGAACTCAAGACAATGCTGATGTCTCAGGTTCATGTCTTTATGAGAGAAGATATAATTGACACTCTTGTGATCAGAGTATACTGTAAAACGTTTTCCCATCAAGTAATGTCGACACATATTCAAGGAGAATACCACTGGTGCAAACTCCAGGTCGAGGGTAGCGTAGTTTTTCTCATACTGTCTCAGCTGTCGAGAACCATATGTGATCTCTGCTCACTCCTACATTGAGAAACATCCAAGCTCGGTCCCTGATGCGTCGCAGTAGACTACATACTCAACACCCTCCACTAGAAGCCTCAGGATGGGGTCACTAGTCAGCCCCTGCCTCAGCTCCTGAAAACTCCGCTGGCTTCTCTCAAACCACACGAAGGGTTTCCCCTTCTTCGTCAATGCTGATAAAGGTAATGAAACTCTGGAGAAATCCATCACAAATATCCTGTAGTATCCTAAAAAACCCAAGAAACTCCATACCTCTGTCACACTCCAGGGTGGATCCCAAGAAAATACTGCCTCAATCTTCACATGATCCACTGCAACACCAGTCTCTGAGATGACATGTCCTAGAATGTGAACTTCTATGATCTAGAACTGGAACTTTGAAAGCTTACCATAAAGATGGTGCTCTCAAAGTGTGTCCAGGACTATTTGAAAATGATAGGCATGCTCCTCCTTGGTAGACGAGTAGATCAGAATGACGTCAAAGAAGACTACATAAATTGATCATGGTATGGCTGAAAGATCCTATTCATGAGTCCCATGAACACTGCTGGAGGGTTGGTCACCCCAAATGGCATAACCAAGAACTCATAGTGGCCATACCGACATCTGAAAGCTGTCTTCTGCACGTCTTCGTCTCTTACTCTGAGATGGTGATAACTTGATCTGAGGTCTATCTTCGAGAACCCCTATGATTCCTTTAGCTGATCAAAGAGGCCGTCAATCCTCAAGAGTGGGTACTTTTTCTTCACGGTCACCTGTTTGAGGAGCCAATAGTCAACAAAAAGTGTCAATCTCTCATACGCCTTCTTGGAGAACAAAATCGGGGCTTCCCAACGAGAAACACTGGGCCGGATGAACCAGTTCCCCTATAAGTCCTCCAGATGTACCCACAGCTCACGAAGCTCCGCGGGAGCCATTTGATATGCTGGTGTAGATATCAGTGACGTCCTGGGGTATAAGTCAATGTAAAAGTATAGATCTCTACGAGGAGGTAGACCCGGAACAACATCAGAGAATACATCCAGGTACTGGTCCACTACTACAGGATAGCTCAGACTCTCTACATCAACTGCTCCATGGGTAAGGCTGGCCAACTAATGAGTGATCTGCTGCACTCTCCTCCGGGTAAGTACATCCTGTGCTGCAAAGTCTCCCTTCTCGCTGGTGAAGGTAAACCTAGTCCCATCCGTGTGGACACAACGCACTTTGAGCCTAATACAGTCAATCTAAGAATGGACTGTAGATAACCAGTCCATACCCAAGATGACGTCATAAGGCCTCGACGCCGCTACTAGGAGATCCCAGTCCAAGCTCTCACCTCCTAGAGTAATCCCACACTGCTGACACTAGTGTGTAATCATCGAATTCTCTCCCATATGAGTCTCTAACCATAAGGATCGAGAAAACGGCTCCACTAGAATCTCCGAGATCGGAACAAGAGTAGTGGAAATAAAACAATGACTGGTACCTGTGTCTATAAGTACTGTAGCTAAGGAGAGTAGACACAGATCGTATCTCATATCATCTCCGGAGTGCTGTGGTCGTAGGCCTCAGCTGCCTGGAGCTAGGCTCACCCATGTCCACCTATTCCTTGTGGTTAGGGTGGACCACCTCGTGGTGGTGGCGGTAACACCTCGAATTGTCACCCACCGCCAGCTGCACGACCAGCTCCTTTGTCATGTCCGCCTGATCCCTGCAGACCTCCTCGGTCAATCCTATGTCTCTTCCTAGGTGGTCATTAGACCATCTACTGATCATTATTATGGCGGGTTGGGTAGTCACGAGCCATGTGACCCAACCAGACGCATGCGTAACATTTCCAGCTCCTCGCATGACTGGCTCTGTCTCAAGTGTCCCACACAACGGACTCTGAATCATGTGGTCATCCACCTGTAGGTCTGATCCTCTTAGAAATCTATGACATCTGTCTGCTTCCAGCTGCAGAAGACTCCGCTACATGACTCCTGGTGGTGGGTCTCGCTGCGGGTGACTACTCAGCAAGAAAACTCTCTAATAATAGGGCTGACTCTAACAGCCCCGCCTGCATCGGAATGCTGAGAAAAATCATCGAAGCATTGATCTCCCACCTGAGTCCCTGCTTGATGGTCCGGGCCCAGAAGAATGGGTCGCGTACCATATCAGTGGAGTAGAGTGAGTGGTCGGTGAACCTCGTTGAGTACTGAGCCACAATCATAATTTCCTGTTACAGATCAAGAATTTTCTGTATGCGCACTATGCGAAGAGTCACTTGGAGAAACTCTGCCCGAAAAAGGTTCTCAAAGCTATCATAGAGAAGTGTCACCTAGTCATGAACCTAGAGAATAAATCCCCACCATCTACCTGATTTTTCCTGTAGAAGACTGGAAGTAATGATCACCATGAGATCAGCCGGTGTCCCAACCAGTCGGAAAACTCTCACCACGACCTCCAACCAATCCTCAGCCGCCTGTGGGTCAATCTCAACCCTAAACCTAGGTGGCCTCTGGCATTGGAAATCATGAAACGTGCTTAAGAGGAGTTCAATCTCTGCTGCTAGGGCTGGTGATATCGGTGGTCCAATAGGTAACGGTAGCGCTGGTGCCTCTGCTGGTTCCTCTACTGATAAAGGACCATGCACCGAGGCCTCGCCACTCGGTGGGCTATCATCGCGTACTCTACCCAGAACCCTAGCTCATTGTCTTCATGGAGGAATCCGGATAAGAAAAAGGTGTTCCACGATAAAAAAGTTATACCTGGTGAGATGACTTAAAGGGGTCACAAAGAAAACATTTCAAAACACACACATAATCAATGTTGTCATGTACTGAGTCAGAAATCAGAATTCAGGGCCCTGGTTTATGGATACGTTGGCCTCCGCACCAAAACTAGACTCCCCGAACTGAAGACCACACTCGTATCACTTTACACTATTGCCGTTAAAAGATCAGAGTCCAATGTTCTATGGTAGAACCGACTCCTCTAATACCAATTTGTCACGACCTATCCCCCGGGGCCCCTACCGTGACTGCCCCAAGCTAGCCTTCCAAAGGCCAGGGGTTGGAGACTAGCACCGAAAGATGTATTCCCTAAAATTGGAAGGCATTGCCTTTATAACCTGTAAACTCTAACAAACCAAGAACACAAAAAGATACAAACACAAGTAAACTGTATAGTAAAAAGAGTGTCCACAGTAAGAAAAGGGAGCAAGAATACAATCCCAACTAGAAAGTACAAGTAAAATAGGAAAGTACAAGTAAAACTGGAAACAACTCATGTGATCACCCACCAAGGATCCTATCTGAAGGAAATGTACAACTCTAGAACGACCGTCTCTTCGGTACGCCTCGTCTAATGTCCACCTCCAAGCTATCTCCTGTCCTAGTACCCGCATCCTCAGTCAGCGTTGTCTGTTGTCTGCGCCAAACACAACAAGGTGTGGGCGTAGCCCGTGTAGGGGTGAGTTTAATGATACTCAGTAGGGACCCCGAGACCCTCGAAGGTCTCACAAAACCCACAATGGATAAACCAAAAAGCATGAAAACAACTTACAACCCTACTTAGGTATATGCGCATACATATACCTAAGTTTTCGAGTAAACCCATCTCAATCACGATGAAACACAAGGCCCAACTCAAAATCCCAATGCTCAATAGTCCCATGAAGGAAAGAATACCACAAAGGTATCACCAAGATGGTAAGTACCATAAAGGTAACACCACACAGAAAAATACCACAAAGGAATCACCAAAAAGGTATAGACCACAAAGGTACGCCACACAGATGATTACCACAATGTTAAAGACTCAACTCACACCAGGTATAACTTTGGTAGGGTAGTGAAGATGATTAGATGCATCTATCGAATCATCTTACTCTATTGATATGTAGACCCACGTAGGATCCTAAATCATCAGACCCACGTAGTATCCTAAATCATCAGACCCATGTAGGATCCAAGTACAACAGACCCATGTAGGGTCCTAGAGTAGTCCCACATGGATTTACTAGAGAGGATCCATGTGGGACTCTCGAACACATACCCACGTAGGATCCCAAAGCATATACCCACATAGGATCCCTTTCTCATGTTATAGCCAGCCATAGGGTTCCTGCAGTAAGCTCGCTTGATTTCGGATGGGTCTGCTCCTCAAGCCACAGGTCGATATTCCAACTTCCATGAAGTCCCACGATGAAGTATCCCAAAGGACCACCAAGAAATTGGGGTCTCAACGCAATAGACGGTGCGTCAATAGGACGCTCGGTTTGTAAGATATTAGCATTTCCCCTCTGAGGGCCCAGCCAGATTCGGGGTCGATCCATCCCGGCTATACTCCAAACTTATTCAAAACTGAAGTGGAGTATACCAAAAGTTCCGTCTCGATCCAAGGTTTCTGGTGCCATAGACGGTTCATAAAATGGACTCCCATTGCTCATGTTATGGCCGAAAGAGTAAAAATGGGGTTGTAGTTGGTCCGGCTTCAGTCCGACTCGGCCTGGACCGATCCGACCTGACCCGGTTTGGGCCGACCCGGCCCGGACCGGGTCCGGCCCTGTGTCTGACTCGGCCTGCTGGGTCTGTCCTGGCCCACCGGTGCGACCCGTCCCGCTGGGCAGCCCCAGGGCATCCTGGCATGCTGGGCGGCCTGTGGTGTGGCCCGTACTGGGTGGCCCGCTCGGCTCCCCGGCTGGCCGGACGACCAACCCCCCTCCATGGCGTGGTCGTGCGCCGTGCCCCCACCAGTGGTCGACAGCGGGACGGCCGCCCTCCTTCACTGAAGAGGCCTCATTTCGTGGCCCCTACACTCCGGCGGCGCGGTAGCGTGCCACCACCCCCATCACGCAGCCGATTGAGCATCGGTATCTGCCTCTGCTCTGCTGTGGCCGATGGGCTGGAGCCCTCCTCCGGTGGCGTGGTTGCACCGCCACCATCTTTGCGGCTGACCTCTATACCGGTCGCCTCTTCTGAGCCCTTCCAGCGACATTCCTCGGGTTACCGGGTGCACCCCGATGGCCCTTCCTTCATTCCGTAGACTCCCGCACTCACCTCAGGATGTCGCCAATGATTCAAGTCCATTAAAATACCACAAATACTGCAGAGGGGTCGGGCCGTGTTTTTTTCCCACACCCTCTGTTTTAGAATGGAATCAAGAGGAATAATTACTTTTGATTCAAGAAGAACTTCGAGAATAGGGTATGGGGTATAAAATCAACCATCCCTACCTTGATTGGTCATTGGAAGTGTCGCGAGATGTTGTCGGTGAAGGCGATGAGGGTGCCAACGATCTTCGCTTCTGCAACACGCTTCCGAAGTCGGGCTCGTGTGTCGTCCTCGTTCTTGATTCCGATGTACGTTCTTCTTTGGAGAGGGCGTTCTTAGTTTGGAGGAAATGTTTCTCCAACGTTCTCCCAACCCTCACCTTTGCCAAAGATTTCGAACGAGGAAAAAGAATTGCCAACTTATTAAATCAAATTTTATTAATTTAATTAGAGTTGGCCATTAATTATTGATGTTGGGATAATTAATTAATTGAAGGTGGCACAATTAATTAATTGAAGAGATGAAAGGTTTTCCCACATTAAGAGGGATTTGGGTGGTCCCCACCATCATGAATTCAAAATGGGAGGTTTCTCTAGCTCGGGTGGTCCCCACCACTGAACATTCAAATGAGAGGTTTTAAATAAAATAAAAGTTGTTCTTTATTTTATTTTTATTTCCACGAAAAACACGAAAACTAACTTTCACCATCATCCTACTGTGGTCGAGGTGAAGGTCTCCTTAAGAGAATACTAGTGCTTTGAGTTCAACGATGTCCTCATATTTCAATTCCGAGCATCGGTTCAAAAGTTACAAAAACCCGCTCACACGTTTACTGAACGCACCCTAAAAAAAAGTTCAGAAATTCATTCTGGGCACACTGGGACTCAGAATCATGCGCCGTCAATTTTCACAGACTCGTAATATTCCTATATAATTAGAAAAAATTACACGGAAAATCCGAGTCTTTAAATTAGGGAAGTATGACCATTGAAGTGTATATAGTGAGGTTTATATCACTAAGGGAAAAATGGATTTTTGTGACGGGAATAAATCCCGTCGCAAAAGGTCCGTCCAAGAGGTTAT
The DNA here is from genome assembly GCA_963277665.1 of Viscum album. NCBI lineage: Eukaryota > Viridiplantae > Streptophyta > Magnoliopsida > Santalales > Viscaceae > Viscum > Viscum album. The sequence goes on along the minus strand of OY728142.1, from coordinate 29,910,857 downwards.
TTGCGACGGGGGTAATGACCTGTCGCAATAACCAACTCTTTGCGATGAGAAGTCGTCTCTCGTTGCAAATAGTTTGGCGCGAAGCGCGCGCCAACCCGCGCGAAGCGCTCGCTAAGCCACATGAAGGTTATTTGCGACGGTGGGATCCCATGGTCGAAAATAGTTAAGTATTTGCGACGGGCCCCGTCGCAAATAACCGGTGGTGGTTTATAGCTTTTTGCGACGGGATTTCGTCTCCCGCCGCAAATAGTTTGGCATGGATAGCACGCAAACCATGCAAAGGTTATTTGCGACAGTGGGATCCCACCGTTGCAAATAAATGGCGGTGGTTTAGAGCTTTTTGCGATGGGATGTCGTCCCATCGCAAAAGCTGTGTCTGCGGGTATATTTGCGACGGGTCCCGTCGCAAATAACTTTTTAACCGTTGACAGTAATTAATGTGGGCATAGGTATTTGCGATGGGTCCCGTCGCAAAAGATACTATTTGGGATGGGATACCTGTCGCAAAAAATTCCATCCCAAATAATCTAACCTATATATACTCCCATCCATTTTCCTCTCATTCCTCTCAAATTTTAGATCCTATTTCTCTCTAAACTCGGATTTTAGAGAGAGAATTTTTCTAAGTGAATTTTTTTGTTCACGAAGAAGTTGTGAAGCCATCTGCATCTATCGAAAATTAGTCTTAAAGGTATTTATGTTTTTTTAATTTGTTATTTATTTCATTTTTTATGTTAATTTTTGTTGTTGATTAGTTGTAATTAAATTAAATTTAAATTTTTTTTCATTAGTATTTATTTGTACTAATAAATTGAAATTTTGAATATTAATTTTTAATATTTAGTATTAATTATTAATTATTAACAATAATTAGTAATATATATAATTAATTTGTAGTAATTAATAATAATTGTTAATAAATATCAATAAATAGGAATAATTAGTATTAATTAGGAATAATTAGTAATAATTAGTAATAATTATGAATAAATATTAATAATTAGTAATAATTAGTAATAATTAGCAATAATTAGTAATAATTAGGAATAATTAACAATAATTAATAATAATTAGCAATAAATTGTAATAATTAGAAATAAATTGTAATAATTAGTAATAAATTGTAATAATTAGTAATAATTTGTAATAATTTGTAATAAATATCAATAATTACGAATAAATACTAATAATTTGAAGTAAATACTAATAATTAAGAATAATTATAAATAATTAGCAATAATTTGCAATAATTAGAAATAATTAGAAATAATTAGGAATAATTAACAATAATTAGAAATAATTAGAAATAATTAGAAATAATTAGGAATAATTAACAATAATTTGCAATAATTAGAAATAAATAGCAATAAATAGCAATAAATAGCAAAAAATAGAAATAATTAGTAATAAATTTGAATAATTAGTAAAAAAATGGAATAATTAGTAATAAATAGGAATAATTTGTAATAATTAGGAATAATTAAGAATAATTAAGTACAAATACTTATAATTTGTAATACTTACTAATAATTAGTAATAATTAGTAATAATTAGGAATAATTAGCAATAATTAGGAATAATTAGCAATAATTAATAGTAATTAGCATTAATTAGTAATAATGAGCAACAATTACTAATAATTAGCAATAATTAGCAAGAATTAATAATAATTAGTAATAAATTGTAATAATTAGTAATAAATTGTTATAATTAGTAATAAATTGTAATAATTAGTAATAAATTGTAATAATTAGTAATAATTAGAAATAAATAGCAAGATGAGATGCGTCAACAGCAACAGCAGCAACATGAGGAGGAGATGGGTCGATGACAGTAGCAGCAGCAAGAGAAACACGAGGAGGATATGCGTCGATGGCAGCAGAAGCATCTCGAGAAAATGATGTACATGCACCGTATGACTCGTAGTTTAGGGATGTAGTTTCCTCCACTAGCCCCTTCAGCTCCTCCACCTCCTCCAGAAGAAGACCCCTCTAGTGATTTTTTTATGTCAAAAACATTTGAATTTAAATTTATTATAGTATGAACTATTTATAGTTTCTATCTTTTATATCGGTGCGATTATAAATAATTTAATTTTTAATATTTTATGATTTGTTTTTGTGAATATTGAGAATTTTAATTTATTTTTTTATTATTTTAATAATATTAATATTATTGTTTCATTAATCATAATTTTATTAGATATATTTTTTCCGTATTATATTATTTAATATTTGTTTATTTTACTATTAATAATAATAATAATATTTTATGATTTTTTTATTATTTTTTGTGAATATTGAGAATTTTAATATTTTTTATTTTTTTTATTATTTCAATAATATTAAAATTAATTTTTCAATAATCATAAAAATATTTTATGATTTTTTTTATATATTTTTTTCAATATTGATAATTTTAATATTTTTTAATTTTTTTATTATTTTAATAATATTAAAATTAATTTTTCAATAATCATAATTTTATTAATTATTTTTCAATTTATTTATTATTTGTGATGAGATCTATTGCGACGGGATCCCGTCGCAAATAGTCTAAATAAATTTTTCTTAAAAAGGTATTTGCGATGGGATTATGGACCCGTCGCAAATAGTCTAAAAAAATATTTTCAAAAACATTTGCGACAGGTTTACAGGCCCGTCGCAAAATATCATATATATATAAGTATATAATCGATGTCTTATTTGTGAAGATGAGGTTTCCCATCTCAAAAAATATTATTTGTGACAGGCCCATCGTAAATAATATTTTTTTTATGACGTTTTCTGCAACGAGATACTTGCGACGGGGCCCCGTCGCTAAAGCTTCTTTGCAATGGGATCTCATCGCAAATAACTCGTCACAAATACCTTGAATTCTAGTAGTGTATATGTCTCATGATACTCCATCAATATGGTTCAAGAATTTTTTCATTAAAAACATGGACCTTTGAGAACGGTTTATGCTGGGATATCTGGGATTTAATGATATCTCTCTACATTCCCACATTTTTTGGCGTGCTCGAGTGGGCATTGGTAGTTGAGAGGTTCCTAGAAGAGAATGTGCTAACAATGGGTGATGGTAGTGGGCACACAGTTTCTATGACCTCGACAGTGGGTAGCCAATGATAGTCATAGGGATCCAATCATGTCAGATGCATTAGGAGACAACCTTACAATGTAGGATCAATGGTGCATGGCTCTCAATATGGATTGAATTAGATGAGGAAGAGGTTGTGTTTCTCCTAAGGTATTTGGGGAAATCTATAATGTGATTTTCTAGCCCATTGTATAGCTGATCGGGCGACGGTTGAGGACTATAGAGGTAGAGACAGAGGCATGAGCAGTGTGGTCAGTAGGGTGGAAGACACGATAGATGGGATGACAGAGAAAAAGGAGGTTGTTGGTGGTTTGAACATTTCCACCACCACCTTATTTGGTCCATTCTATTCGTAGGGGGATGTTAGTCAGGGATGAGTCCAATTTCAGGTTATGGAGACCAATTAACATTAGTCTCTAGTGATGATACATGGTACAATCGATGTCTTTTATAATTTAGTTGTAGTATGGATATGTACAGGTGTGATTCATTACCCTCTTTCCACTTCTCTAGTTTGAGACATAGATATTCGATGAAATTATTTGGCTCAACCCTTATGGTTGGAGACTCTAATAAAAGATAACTCAATGAATCCACATTTTAGATGATAATGCGATATAATATGTTTAGGAAAGATATTTTTATGGTATCTATTTTTAGTAGTGATGAGGTCTTATTACATCATCATAGGTATAGACTAGTCATCCATAGTTCATGCTAATATTGAATGTTTTAGGTGGAGGATGCAATGTGTCTACAATGATGGGATGAGTTTTTCCTTTTTTGGTGGAAAGGAAACCTTGGTGGAGAATGAAAGGTTTAGGCATTGGAGGGTGCATATGATTAGTCTACAGTCAACTAGCATGACTCTTGGAGTAGTGGATGTTGTGGGATACCAGTTTCCCTTAGTGGTGGTGGAGTATGAGGACTTCTTTCATGAGGACATTCTAGGCATACCTCCCCACTAAGAGTTAGATTTATATGTTGACTTCCACCCCATGAAGGTCATGATCTTTATACAATCATATTATATGGCTCTCTTAGAGATTAATATGTTGAGGTTGAAATTAGAGAAATTCCAAGAGAAGATATTTGTGAGACCAAGTGTTTCCCCATGGGAAACCCTAGTGTTTATCTTCAAGAAGGAGGATATAAGATTGAGTTTTTGTGTGGATTACCGATGCTTGAATCAGGTGACTGTGAGGAAAAATTATTCAATACCAAGGATTGAAAAACTCCTTGATTAGTAGATAGGGGAGCTAGGGTCCTTGAAGATTTACCTCAGACATGGATATCATCAACTATGAGTATGGGATGAGGATATACTGAAAATGACATTATGATTTCACTATGGTCACTATGAGACATTCATGATGCCATTCGGTACGAGAAATGGGCCAACAGTGTTTATGGGACTCATGAACCAAATATTTCAACCTTTCTTAGACTGGTTTTTAGTGGACTTCATTGATGATATCCTAGTGAACTCAATGTACAAGGAGGAGCATAAATGATACTTGAGGATAGTTTGGGACTCACTCTAAGAGAACCATATTTATGGGAATATCTTGAAGGTTCAGTTTGGGATTTGAGAGTTCCACTTCCTATGAAACATCATCTCATAGGCAAGGGTGGAAGTAGACCTAGTAAAGGTTGTTGTAATGATATCTTGGGAGCCAACCAAGAGTGTTACTAATATGTCATGTTTTCTTGGTTTGGATGGGAAATGACATAGTTTTGTACATAATTTCTTCAGAGTGGAATCTCCTTTGATAGCTTTGACCCAAAAGGGGTATCCTTTCATGTGGATGGAAATGTGGTAGGTGTGTTTTGAGAAGTTGACATAGAGGTTGAAGAGTTCTCCCATCTTGAGTTTTCTGAAAGAGGGTGTCTCTTATGTAGTGTTTTGGGATGTATCAGGGATCAATATTGGTTGTGTTCTGATCTAGAGGAAGGCGATGAGTGCCTATGGTTCAGAAAATTTGATACCACATGAGAAGAACTATGTGACCCATGATCCTGATCTATCAATGATTTTATTTACCCTAAATATGTGGAGACACTACCTTATGGGTGAGAAGTTTATAATAAACTCTAACCACAATATTATAATGTATATCTTCTCTTATAAAGATATTACCTTTAGAAAAAGGCAGTGGCTAGAGTTCCTCCATGGCTATGACTTTGAGATTTTCTATACAATTAGGAAGTGGGAAATGATGGAAGATGATCTTGAAAAAAGAACTTGTTATTAGTTATTGTATAATTCTTCAGAGCAGTTAGCCTCAATGTAGTTAACCATAGTAGATGAAGATAATGATTTGTATCTTTAGTTGGTGGGTGTTACCAAACACTTTTACAGTGTGTTATGGATTCTAGACATTTAGATACCATCTATGAGACCTTTTGTACTTAGAAATCCATTGTAGATTCTCTATATGCATATTCTGAAGGAAGGGGGCATGTTATCCTTTTCAGAGTATGGATGATGGTACCATTGGTATTTCAGGAGGTGGTGTTGAGGGAGTTTTATACATCCCCTTTTGATGTAAATCAAGGTGTGGAAAATATATACAAGGAAATATGTAGTTTTTTTGGTTTCTCGGAATAAAGAGTTATATTGCTAAATATTTCTCTAAATGCATCACTTGTCACCATGTGAAGGATGATAATCGTGTTCCAGTGGGTTTAGCTCAAACCCATGAGGTTCTAAATTGGAAGTGGGATAGAATATCCATGGAGTTTGTGATAGGGTTACCATATACATCTAGAAGACATGATTCCATCTGACTCATCAATGACTGACTCCCCGAGTCATCCCACTTCCAATACATTTGAGAGAAGCGTTCAGTATAGGTATTGGGATACTTTTATATTCAAGAGATAATTATGCTCCATGGAATTCCCTTGAATATCCTTTCATAATGTATGATTGCTTCAAGGTTTGATTATGGAGAGGATTGTAGGAGGCTTTTAGGACTTAGATGTTTTTGATCACTGTGTTTCATCCCTATACTGACAATGAGATTGAGTGGATTATTCAGGTCTTGTATGATATTCTACGAGATTTCATGTTGGATTTTCCCAGAGTTGGTAGGATGACATACCCTTAGTTGAGTTTTCATATAACAATATCTACTATTCCACCATAGGTATGGCACCATTCGTGGCCTTGTTTAGGAAACCGGAAAGTCACCACTTTGTTTGACATATCTAGATGAGTCATCATTCATGGTCCCAAAGTTTTTGTAAGGTAATATAGAGAAGTTGTAGATAATTAAATAGTATATGAGGACTATAGAGATCCATTAGAAGTCTTATAGGTATTGATGATGGAGACATATGGAGTTCGAGGAGGGAGACCATATGTTCCTGAGGGTCTCACCTTAATGTGGGTTATGAAGATTTGGTTAGGGTGAAAAAATATCATCGAGATTAATTTGTAATTTATAGATATTTTGTATAGTTTTTGCACTTATGTAATGCTTAGATCTACTGCCATAGTTGGATTGGGTACACAACATCTTCACCTTTTTGCTACTAAGGAGGTATGCGCACAAATCGTCACATTTTATTGATTGGGGAGATCTGTACATTGAGGGTGAAAAAACCTTTGGTGAGTACCTAGGGAATATTGAGGATTTGTAGAAGAGGATTGTTTATGGGTGATCGATTCCCTTAGTGTGTGTTTAGTGGAAGTATGAGAAAAGTTTGGAGAGCGCCTGGTGGTGGGAGACCCAGATAAGATCTGAGTACCCTTATCTCTTTGAGTAGTTTTTCTATTTTCAAGATGAAAATCCTTAAGGTAGGGAAAATATAATGACTTTGATTCATACACATATTAATTTATAATATTATATAGATTTTTTAGGATCCATGCACGGAGACAGTGATAGATTCCAAGGCCCAATGTTCTCGGAATTAATTTTTGAAATATATTAAATATATTAGTATCATGGGAATGTATTATCCCTAAAAAGAGGAATAACTCTTGAATAGGGGCCCAAATTAGAAATACGAGGTCATATTTGATTTTATAATATGGGTTTTTTCTAGGCATGAGATAACCTTTTTTTGGCATCAAACATTGGTGAAATTTTTTCATGGAAACAGAATTAATAAAATAAATCAATTCATTGAGTTATTTTGTCTTCCATTGACATTGTGACTTGATCCCTCTATTTAGACATATTATGACTTAACCATAGGGTTATCCACATAAACTATATATTGAGAGGAACAATGATAGAAGATATATTGAAATATTGTGGGAAGACGATGTCAGATCAGACCAGATTGAGGATCATGGACCAACATATATCTAGGATCTCTCTAATGAAAGTAAATCAGAATGAATCTTCAACAGTGATCGATCCAAACTCTAGGTATGATGTTTAATTTCTGTAATTACCTCCCAATTATTTTATCTCATTAAAACCTAGATCAATTCCATGAACAAGAACTAATTCATACAATGAAAATAAATTTGTGTGCAATGGATTTATCTTTTCAGTGTTTATTTTCCACATCATTTCTCTATATCCTCAACACTAGATCAAGGTTGAATGAAATGATTCCATGGTTCATTCATAAAATATTATGGTTTATATATTTACCCCATGTTACTTTTCACATTCATTACATGAAATTTATTAGGCTCATTCTTTAAAAAATACAAGGTATTTTAACATTGTGTGATCGTTCTTTATTGAAACAGATCAATATAGTGGGTGAGGTACATGATCAAGGGTATGATTGATGTGTGATAATGGTAAAGTATGATCCAAGGTGGATCAGAATGGATTTGTGATTTTTTAATCCCATATGTGTTGGTGAAGCTACGAACAAGATGTCTGGGTATTTCCTAAGTGAATTCTAAGCGCAGAATCATGATCTATGGTAACAGGAAGCTCGACCAACCATGGATCCATTATTTTTGGTTAGGATGGTTAGATAGGAAATTTGGATGAAGAAATGGAAGAGGAACAAATATAACCTGTAAATCATGTGTAACATGGAATATAATCCCGAATTTCATGCCATGTGGGACCCCCTTTGTGGCACTATAGTTTCCATGGAGAGAAAAATATCACACACTACATGACACTATCACACACCATGTGACTCATGCTTGGTAGTTTGACATGTAACTAAGAGTTCACATGAGAAATAACAATCCGAAGTACATAGAAACGACCAGAGTATACAAACACGACTCGGTGTAAAGGAGCACAACCAAGAAGCACATGCAGAGTATTGGACGATCTCTAAATGTCGTGTATTATTCCTATATTCCATGAATATGGGTATTTTTATGTTGTGTGATATAGAATAAAAAAATAATACCAGGGGTTTTCTGGGCATGCTGTGTACCCCCAGTACATGATATGCACCCACCTTTGATGCTGTTTGGAGCCATTATATTCTTTATTTTGGACCTGTATATGTTGATTTTCTTATCTTAGTTTGTCCCCTAAATGGTACAATGAAGGATTATGTCCAAATATTTGGATTGTGATCCTCAGCAGTGGATGAGTCTCATATATTGTTTGTGATGCCCTCTATGTGGCTGGAGTGTGATCCTATATCATTCTTACTTATACCCTTGGTAAGGTTTATGGAATCGGCATGACCTCTATGTATGGGGAATTGATCCTCGATCTAGAATACTATTTAAATAGGGTTTTTGGTATTGTTGGTATTTGATCCCTTTCATATTAGGTTAGTCCATATTTGAGTTTGTGTTGCCCTTTAGAGGTCCTGGGTGTGATCCCCTATATGAGAATCATGATCTTCTGAGACTAGTGAGTTTTCTTGGGTGGGTTACAATGAAGTTGACCTTTTAGATGAGTTTTTATATTGATATCATGGATCATGGAGCGGGTTCTCCAAAAATGGGAATTACATTGAGCAGAATCCAATGGCTAGTAGTTTAGTTGTGACTGCATGGTAGCACAACCTTCTTATAGAGTATATCAAGGTTTTTTGTTTATTTATTGGTTTCTATATACTTGTTATGAGATGAATGTTCTTGATTGTTTGTGTATATTGTTTTTAGTCTTTCCTACTGGGTATTTTTATACTCAAACCTCTATGGGGTTGGCCTGAACGTGTCGAGTCTTTTGAAAAGAACAACCCCTTTGATGGTGTCCTTAGAGGACAGTGAACTAGTAGAGAATATCATGAGCTTGAAAGAACAAGGTTTTTTCCCAGTGTTTTCATTTTATTTTAGTCCACACACTTGGAGGTGTTTATACACTCTATATTTTTTGGTTGGGATTTTATTTGGACCTTTATCACTTCCAGTAATTTACTGACGTACTCTGGTTATGGGATTATAAATGTATGCATGAATTGTTTTCATTTGTTTTATATTTCATCATTGTATATTTTTGGAGATTTTTTCATATGTAAATGTACATTAGGATAATGAATCTCATCTGTGGGATGTTGCTACTCAGTTTTGGTCCTCGACCTCTAGCCTGTTGGAGGCAGTCTTGGGGTATTCACGGTTTAGACCCTAGTGGGCCAATTCATGATATGAACACACTCAACTAAAGACTGTCTTAATTGAATAGAGAAAGGGCCTCACATTTACCTGGAATAAGTACATGGTATATACTAGGGGTACACAAAATCCCCCATAAAAGTTGGACTAGGCCTTGTCCTTTCCCATGTCGCTCACATGTGCCCATGTACATATGGTCATGCCCATGTACCTAGTAGTGTAACTGGTCTTTCCAATGTACCTAGTCGTTCCCTATTTACATCCCATGTGTTTGACCAAGTATCTTCACATGAACCTTGATAGTACATGTTGAGCCTCCCACCACATGTCACACATCCTTTAGTTGGGACCACATCACATGTGTCTTTTGTTTCTCACCTAAACTCTAGCACTATATCTAGGGACCACACACGACATGTGTTATCTGGGGAACACACCGTGTAATGTGGGATTTTCTAGAAACACATGGCTCTTTCATGCATAGTTTGATTTCACCATCATTTCCACTGATCAATCCCCCATATCCTAGATCTAAGGTGACTAAACCTCACCATCATCCTTGGATGAATTTTGGCCACTAATTTGCTAGAAAAAAATAGTTTATGAATCAACATATTTAGATACCCAAACTCATATGCTAAGGACTTCTAAATACAAAAAAGGATTTACTACCATCATTGTGCTTGACAACCATGCCTTCAATCTCCATCCCAAACCCACAATTGGGATTCAATTCTCTAAAGATGAATTGCGTAATGAGTTTCCACGAGTTATTTTTCAAACCACCGACCAAATCGAATATCAACAATGAACACATGAAGAACAGGGAGAGAAAACCATAAAACAATCACATTATGAGTGAAACTCAACTATTTTTCATTTTTTCCTCAACATATTTCCATATAGTCTACCTATTAAGAGGAATAAATAAGCCACATCAAGTTATTATTTCTATCAAGATAAACTACATACCCACAATTCACACATGATCGAAAAATCAAACTATTGGAAGTATTAATTTTTTTCATCATAGAATAAAAAATGGGGATAAAATCCCTAATAAAATATCCTACCTCATGTTTGGATTGATCCCTGATGAATAACAGTTCTACATTTTCTTCATTGGTGATATCCACAAACTCTTTTTATAGATGATCTATACAGTATCGATCTAATCCTCAATCTCATTATCATCAGCCAATGATCCTCCATGCTCCCCCCTGAATCACTAGGGAAATGTGTCTAACCATGATGTTTAACAATTACTGGGTATTTATACAAGGGTATTATAACATTAAAAATAATTAAACAATGTTTATTTATTTGTTAATCTGTCTATGAATACTCTTATCCCGATCATCCAATGTGATCCCAGGTTATTCCACTCCTGTGGTAAAACCTATATTTTGAACTCAATGGAGGCCTCATATTTTTTATCTAAAACTCCATTCAGTAGTTACTATACTATTTCCTGAAAATTTTTAGATGTGATAATATATATGTAACATTTTTAATATATAAATACTAGACTCACCAAGTCTCGGAATCCCATTCCTTCTCAATTAATATATCCAAAAATATTCTATAAAATATTTCTCCTACATGGGAAAAATGAGATTCATTATATATAAAACCTTATTTTCAACATATTCAATTTTAGGATCATCCTTCACCACTTTTGGTTCATCATAGTTTGTTTTAGGTTATATCCTATCATTCTTAAAAACATAATCCTCAAAAATAACAAAAACCTACTCAAATATGAACTGAGATGTTCTATGAATAAAATGTATATATATTTCATCAATTTACATTAATATACATTAAATATCCCAATAAATAACACCCCAAAAATTATAGTTTTAATTTATTTGGAGATTAAATACCCAAACAATTTATTTTACAACATTATGAAAATTTCTCCATAGTCAGGCCCTAATAGACCACCCCCACCTTTTGAATATATCATATATTATACTCTTCATCAAAAGTTATGGAATTGAAACATAAGAAATGGGTGATATAATATGGTTAATAAGGGTAAACATAAAAGATAACAATAGAAGATCAAATATAAGTATAAGATGAGAATATGAAAATGAGAACATAATCAAGGTTTTTTTTATAAAAGTGGTGACATGAATTGGTATCTGAATTCATGCCCCAAATGGAATTTATTAAAGTAAAAAATTACAATACAAACATGAGGTGTAAATAGATTACCCTAAAAGGGATTAAGGGGAATAAAATCCAAGATTTAGAGAAATGAAACACACAAAAGAACAATGCTATCAGTGAGCACCTTAAAGAGTAATATTAGAAGTTGTAGGAAGGAAGAGACTCCGATGAATGCTCTGGAAACTTCACGGCCTCCCATCGTGATTTCTCCCAACAAAACCACTAATTCCTTGTCATTAAAACCCATATATTCATCCTCCCCTATAATATCACTACTCATGCACTGAGACCTCTAACCTCCTTTTCTAATCTTCATTATAGATCCCATACAACCCAATTGATCAACAACGAACATGAGAAGTACTGAGAACACCAACTGCATAACCCACAAGTGATCCATCAGAGAAGAACACTGAGCTACAAAAAAAAAAGCTGTTATCAACCAGTCCATGATATCTAAAGAAAAATATGGCTATTCCGGAAATGGGGATTCCACTAAGGGGATCCAAGCATGAAGAACATTACTTCTCTCAAAGATCCCTCAGAAGAAACAACATCATTTCCAGTAACCTCAAATAGAGAAAAAGAGTAACGGAAAAGATCATTCCTAGGGAATATCCCTAAAATTGAATTCAGTATTTTCTTGTATTTTTCCACCATTCTCATGAACATTTGTTTTCTGATTTCAAGATATTTGTCCTGTGAAATTTCATTATTACAATATTTCAGGTTTGAAATTTTATCTTCCTCATCTATTCTCCAGGACGACATTTAAATGGTCCTCTATAGTTTGGGTTGTTGGGGGTTTTACCTTTCTAGAGGCATCAAAATATCTTGTAAGTATAGTTATTTCAAGAGTTTATTACTCCCTACATTTCCTAGTTTTTTTGGGGTTTGGGTTAATGTACCCATCAACATCCACCATTGATTTTCTTCCTTTCCTTGAACGTGATTTAAAGTATACTTCCTCAATTTGACATGTTTTTGCCTCATCCTACTAGCTAGATTCAGAGAGATCAGTATCATGTACATCCTTTAAGGCTTTAGGAGGTCCATTGGGATCATCCCGACCCCAACTTAGTTGTGTCATTCTGAGCAACTTGGAAAACATCAACAAGAACATTGAAGATATTAGATTGAGATCCATTCTAAACATTGGAAATGACTTGTGGATGAGCTTCAACAGATTTTTCAACAAATTATCTTTTACCATTCAGGGAGTCCATAATTCCAGAGGTTATAGCAGGAACCATCACTTCCTTAATCTCTCTGGGTCATGCTGCAAGGTCCACCTTCAGTGTGCCCTTCTCAACCCAAATAAACTTACAAGCTAGTGGGCATACTATCTTACCAAATTCACTAGACGAATTTACAATTTTAATATAGTCCTTACGATAATCAGGGAATCTTTCATAAATCACCACTTGAAAGAAACTATGGCTACCATTTTGAATCTAGATCTGTCTTGGAAGAGGTTTAAACACATAGATCTCAGTACAGATCTTAGCAACCAATGTTCTAGAACATTTTCTTATTGCATGGTCTAACTTCAACGGATAGCCAATATGACTGGAAATCAGAAAAATGGAAATTTTCTTAAATTGATGGATCAATAAGCTAGGGAAAGTAAGAAAAAAGGGACAATCGACGATTTAATATCAGGATCAAAATCAGGAGACAATTTTAGAAATTTCATCATCCAACCTTTAAAATCCCAAGATCTCCTTTCTTAGAATCGATAGTATTTATTTTCAGATGTGAACCAAAGAACAACGTTGGAGGAATTAAGAAATACAATGTGAAAATCCAACAAACCCTATAACGTCTAGAGATTTCCTTAGAAATATTAATGAGGGTATGCCTAATAAATTTACCAACAAGAACAAAGCACAAGTCTGAAGATAGAAGATTTACCTCATTAGACGAAAATGAAATCGCCAAATAACCTCTATGATGAAAAGTCATCAGATCAATGTGAAGTTCATCTTCCGCAACCCCACCCAACCTAGAAGGTGTATTAGTCCATCATGGTTTCACAACAACCACGTTTGTAAAGGATCAAGGTGAGTGGACATAATATAAGAGAATCATAACCATTAAAACATAGATTATAAATTATGATTCTTTGAATAATTATTTTGGTATCTCATAATACATTAGTTATGAGATATTGGAAACATGGATCAATAATCAAGAACCATGGATCATAACATAGATATATAGGATAAACATAAGCACAAGTAAACTATAAATTTGTGAACATAGATAAAATATTAGTTCCACACATATATTTACGAACATATCATTTAGGTTCATGTGTTAAATTGTGAATATATCAATAAGGTGCATGAATATAATTATGATCATATCAACAAGGTTCATGCATAGTGTCATCAACATATTAAAAAGGTCAATGCATAATGTTGCGAACATATCAATATGGTCTACACATAACATCATTACCTAATGAGGTATAAAGATTTCAAAAATGAATTGGAGGTATATATAATACCCATACATCATTAATTATAAGTCATAAATATTTGTGGCATTTGAACAAAAAAATCATTATCTCTTCCTAGCTTGATTAACCCGTGGGATAAAAATAGGTTTCCTGAAAATATCCTAAGACATTATCATAATTCATCTAGAGAATTCAGGTGGATGATATAATTATAGTATATCACATGTGAAGAATAAGAAACATTAAATTATATTTAAATAGAATATTACACTTTTATAAGATCACAATAAAATTTCTCTGGAAAATAATAAGAAATATTCATTAATTTACATAAATTTTATTTAAATAGATAATAATTTGTAAAAAAATAGTGATAGAAAATACATTGGAAAAATGGAAAACTATAGAATAAGTATCTTATAAAGAAAATATTACATAATAAAAATGAGTATAGGTGAAAAAATTTAAAATGAGATATTCCTTTCATAGTTTTTTAAAGAAGGTCCGAGTTGTTGGAAAACGTCCATACTGAAATGTTAAAAGAAGATTAAATTTGTAAAGAGAGTTAATTACGTTGAAAAATAAATAAATTAATCATATAATTATGGATTAATATATATATATATATATTTGATAGAAACATTAGATAATGATTCTAAACGATAAATAAGATACATGGTTTGTTACACTTATAATCATCCTTTCAGTCGAATTAAGCACCAAAGAAAAATAAAGAGGTAAAAAGACATGTAAACCAAATAAATAAATATTGGAGAATAAAATATATTTGGTTGTATAGATAATTAAAATAATATTACTCCTAAGTCAATTTTAAACAAAATAAATCTCAATTTCGAAATGATATTGGAAAATAAACCCTTACTTTTACTCCATACATCCACAAAAGTTATTTAACCTCATGTATAATAAAAATAAAAATCTTAATTAATTATTTTAAAACCTTATTCATATCTATTAATTTTTATTTTATTAAATAATAATAATTCATTACACATATAATAGTTACTTATTGTCTATTTATATTATCAGATATTAGTAATTTGGATTATGTCTTTCAAATTTTTTAATTATGATGTTGATCGTGAATCATTAATAAAAAGATAATCATTTATAGATAATTAAAGGTAGTGGATTGTTTTTTCCAATGATTTATTCATTCCCATAATAATTTTACATAAGGTCTCGTATGGTTTGTGAGAACAAAATCAATGA
Organism: Viscum album; assembly: GCA_963277665.1. Lineage (NCBI taxonomy): Eukaryota > Viridiplantae > Streptophyta > Magnoliopsida > Santalales > Viscaceae > Viscum > Viscum album. The sequence continues at coordinate 29,895,375 of OY728142.1, read as the reverse complement.
TGATCATGTTTCGGGTAATTTTTTGACTTCAAGGAGTTATTTTATAATGAATATTAAAATCTTTTGTTGCACTTAAAAAACATTGTTCCTGAAATAAATTAATCCTTAATATAATATATTAATATTATTAATTTATTGGCACTCATTCATGTTGTAATCAGTGAATATCATATATCATCATTCATTAAGATGGTTGACCTGACCCAAACAAGAACATGGTATATTAATGAATGAGTAAGAGTATAAAGTTATATAATAGTAAAATAACTTTCTAATAAGAATAATTATGTTAATGAAATTTAATTATAGTGGAAATTTATATTTAAAAATATTTTATATTATAAGGTAATTGAAAAAGCTGGTAAAGAACATGGTACTTACATTGGTGAATTATCTACTTCTCAAAAAAGGTTCATTCAAAATAATGGATTTAGGCTTAATTATAAGGAACATAGGATACCAAAATAATAATAAGGATTTTTATAGAAAAAAGGGAAAGTATTAAAGAGATAACCAAATTCAAATAGTCTTTTGAGTCAGGTACTTTTTAGGCGAGTTTTGAGTGGCAAATTCCACAAATAATCATTCTATAATTTATAAGGTTGTGATTATAAAAGGAAAGTGAAAAAATCTGAAAAGAATGGAGTTTTTCCATGATCATACTCATCAAAAAAATTTAAAGATTACATTTTAGGATAGTTTATGCCTTTACCACTTATTTTAACCCTTTTTACCATATTTTACTTTTACTAAGTTACATCAACTTTTACCTCACTGAATTATTTTTATTATTAAAATTAAAATTATCCTTATAACCTAATTTATAAGTGAGGAATAAAACTTTGTACTGTATTTAATATAATTCAATTTTTAAATATGAGAAATTTAACTATTAAATGAAAAACTGAAATATATTTTTTGTTCTTATAGAAAAATGAATTTTTAAATTTTAAGTGTTTATAATCCAATTTCATGTAAATGAATAATTAAATTGGTGTTAATTTATTTTTTATACATTGAAACATTTTATTATAAAAAACCCTTTAAAAGTGATGAGTTTAATTTATTAAGATAAAAATACATAAAAATTAAAAAAACATAGCAACCTATTCTTTTCATATATAGGCATTATATCACTTTTGGGGAATACTTAAAACATTATAAAAACAGACTCCCAAATACTGTGTTAGACTAGTTCCTTTGGAACCATGGAAACATAAACACTAGTATATAAATGAGAACCATTATCTACCACTAGGTTCTTCTTGACCATCACCATTATTATACACAACAATCATTATACAAATATTTATATATTTGGAAGGTAAACATAGAAAGGGATGAGTTCAGATGCTCATTAAGGATAAATAAGGGAGACTTGGAAGCATAATCATGAGTATAAGGGTATAAGATCATGATAAATAAAATAGGATATCATACCCTTCACAACAAAGATCATATGTGTAACATCCCAGGTAAATAAAGAATAAGAAATTTTTATATTTATTAATATTTGTGAATTAAATATTAATTTTACATTAAAGAGGATGCTATGTTCGATGGCGTAACTGATACGCAACGACGGGTTTCTTTGAAATCTTATGTTGCACACAACTTTGAGTTATACCGAAAATATTATAATAATATTATTATTTTAAATGGTAGTTAACGCCTTGCCATTGTATTGGAGGGAATGAATAGAACTAACTACAATATGATTAAATAAATTTTTTAAATGTTTTTATATTTATCCAATACAATTTAGAGGCTTAAAATGGGAATGAATTCAATTTTAGGCATAAATACTCTAATATTCTTTAAAAAGGTCGACTTACCTCCTTTTAATGGAGAAAACTTTTTAAATCTAGATTTTTTTCACTTTTATATGTTCCATTTGAAAAAATAAAATTCTTCTTTAGAATCGGAACATCAAAATTTACTTTAAGTAAATTTTTGGTATTTTTCTAATAAAGTTCATTTTTTTAATGAATAGTGAAAAAACTGTATTTTAATTCAGAATTGCCTTTTAATATAATTTATTTATATGGTTAGATTATATTTTTAAATGGTTTTAAAGTGTAATTATAACAATATAAAATTTCCCTAACATTTTTCCTAATCCAATTGGATGATACATGTACGACTATGGGCATCATTGGGTTGATTTTGGGACCCCATGGAAACACTTGGGAGTGATAATAACACTTTATATTAATTAATTTAATGTAAAGACAAAAGTAACAAAAACATATATTTTTTAGTAAATGAATTTTTACATGAGATTATACAAGTAATATATTTGACTATAAATAGTCATTTGAAATATAAAAATATTTCCAATATCATGATCTTTTATTTATAATTTTTATACATTAAATAAATAAATTTATTTATGACATAATGACGATGTAATAATTATCTCATTAATGAATGATTTAAATAAATGAGATTATAATTATTAAAATAAATTTATTTTGAAACTTTTAATGAAATACACTAATTTTATAGATTATTATTACTTTTTATCTTTGAATTAATGAAGTTTTTTCGAAATAAACAAGTTGTTTTGGATTTTTAAAAAGTCATGATATGAATAGTATTAAAATTGACAAAAAAGAGTTTTTAAATCAATCAATATTTTATTAAATAATAAAATAGTCTTAAAAATCTAAGATTATTCCAAATGAAATATAAAATATTAAAAATGTCATTAATGATCCATTTTGGGTCTCTTGGAATTTTATAGCAACTATATTAACCTTATACAGTGAATACACAAAAAGACATGGTAAGAGTAAAATTAGTTAACTAAGGGTTAAAGCTAAATGATAAAATTAAATTTGAAACCAAAACATGTCAAAAACCTATTGGTTGAGAGGATTAAGATTAATACATATCTTATATTCTAATTTAATAAGTTTTGGACCTTTTGAAACTGAAATTTAGTTTATAATAAAATAATATTTTCAAACATTCCTAAAGAGCCCCTTCTCCCCCTTATAAAAAGTCATCACCTCTATCCCATTAATAATACCTCTAAATCCACTTGTATCATCCAAAATCTACCAAATTAAGCTACCTACATCCCTATATTCCTCTTATAAGCCTTTCCTTTGGCAGAAGGAACTTTAATAAAGCCTTTTGGTTCAAACCAAAGGTAGTAGCCCGATTTAAAGGTAACACCTTCTCTTAAGTTCTTATCTTTTATTTTACTTCTCCATCCCACTAAAATCACTTTACTCATTTATTTTATAACAAAACCAATATACTGAATATACTAGGTTGTTTTTATGAGAATTATTTGAGCTAAACATCCACACACCTCCATCTAAAGGATACGAACATACTATTTCTGTGGATGACGAACTACTGCCTCACAAAACGACGATTGTTCAAATATCTCCAACCACCTCTCATGGTGGCCATTATACTGGAACTATATTTATATATGATATATATTATGTTTATGTTTTATTTATGCTTCTGTATTTTTCATTTATATCATACCATTATGGTTTCCATAATGGGTAAATACAATAATATCATTTGAGGAAATGTGGACTGCTGCCCCCTCAAAGTGATATGACTTGTTCATGACATACATGGGAAATATAAAGGATGTAGTTAATGAAATAATATATGATATTATACTGGAATTATAATATACCTATGTATCATTATTTTTTCATTCCATTAAAATATGAAATACAAAAGAAAGTAGCATTCATGCGTACGTACGGTTTAATTTCTCCATGAACGGTGCATTTCATTTTCATATATCAAAATGATATGGACTATTCTAAATAAAAATATAAAGGATATATATATTATATATATGATATATAAATCATGAATATCTTTCTATAGATAATGTAATTTCAACTACATGGACAATTTATAATTATAAGAAGTTTATTTTTAACTCATGTCCCAAACATAGACAAAATGTCTGATATGAACTCAAATAATTAAATAATTGTTATAGAATGGTAATTAGTGATATAAAAGGAATAATAAACTTTTAAAAGGTTCTCAAGAAAGTATAAATTAACTTAATTATATTATTCAGAAAATTAAATAATGAACGGGTGAAGTCGGACATGAGGTAAGGGAACTTCTTAACCCAATTTCAATTCCTTGAGTTAAAAATCTACTTTTTTATTATGTCATACTATTATTATGTGTGATATAACTTTTTATACCATATATTGTATTTATAATTGATTTATGTGTACTTATAGTGAATAAAAAAAATAGATCTCTTTTATTTACAAAATGATCTCTGTAAGGAACTTCGTCTCAATCTTCTTTCATTGAGGCGTGTTTTGATAATATACACCTCCTTCTTTTATATGTTGTATAATAAAATCCTTTGACTTTTATTTCCATTCAAAGGGAATATTTATTCTATGAAAAGTTTTACTAAATTAAAAAAAGGAATTTTATTAACGTTTGCATCTACAATGACCTCTCCACCACCGTAATCATTTGTTGGCATCCTCTATAAGCCATAATGTATTTAAAAGGAAAAGAAATCCCTTATTATGTTTTTGGGAGTTTTGGTATTTAAATTTTTTTTTGAAATGGATTTATTATTTCAATATCTTGAAATGATTTTTTGTGATTGAAAATGAAATATTATTAGTGAAATGTTTATATTTGAAATATTTTATGTGTTATGATTTTATAATGGTACTTGGACATTTGACAGATGGTTACGTGATAAACCAAATGGCAGGTGGTGTTGTGATAAACTAGGACGGGTGGTTACGTTATAACCTCCAATGCATTAGGTATGGAATTCAGCCATATGTATTTTCCATTTAGTGATATGTGTGGAAGTCAACCGTATGGTTATTCCATTTAAGTATGTTTATGTACCAAGTTACCTTTATATGTTATGTGTTCTTTCTATGGGTTTTGTGGTAATATTTTGGTTACAAAAGGGTAATAAATGATCTTTTATTTAGTGAAGATTATTTACTACTTTATTATGGTGAAAATAATTATTTATGATAAAGTAATCATTATTTACTTGTTGTTTTGATAAACTAACAATTTTTGTTCTTTGCGTATCCCTTACTAAGATTTTTATGCTCTTCCCAAGTATTTTTTGAAATGTTTTACACTGGACTTAAAGATGAATAGGGTTAAGGATAGGATCAAGGAAAAGTCATGTTTTCTAAATTATGGAACTAGACATGACTTTTTTAAGAGATTTTATTTTATCAAATAATGGATACTGAGTAGAAGTGTCTACTTCCCAATATTCAAGATGTAGTGTAATAAGTTATTACCTAATTATCTAAAACTATAAACCTGAAAAGATCCTCCATGTAAATTATGAACTTATTTCAATATTATTTAATGTTTATGGTTGGGTCCTTATAGTTGGTATCTGAGGTCATTTTAGACAACTTTAGGAGTTGGGATATTGTTAAATTAATATCCATAAATTAATTTATTGCAAGATTGAATTGATATAGAATTTACAGATTACCATGTTTCTTGTCCTAAGATATCTATGTGTTCAGAATGGTTTTTTGTGAAGGACACAAGGAAGCTATGCTGGGAAGGCATATAGAGGGAAATGACCTTCCAAATCAGCATCTTGAGATGGTCAGATGAAAAAATGAACAGTTTATTGTAGTGATGGCTTAGTTGACTTAGGTGATATATGGTGGTTGTGTTTATTGATGATACTTTGGTTTATTATAAAAGTAAAGAGGAGCATGAAATACATTTAAGGGTTGTCTTGAAAACCTCAAAAAAGAAAGAAATTGTTTGGAAAATTTAGCAAGTGTGAGTTTTGGTTACAATAAATTTCATTCCTTGGTCACATTGTTTCCAAAAAGGGAATAACTGTTGATCCTACTAAAACAAAAGTTGTTGAAGAATGGACAAGAACAAGAAATATAACTAAGAATCATAGTTTTCTTGGATTAGTGGGTTATTACTAGAGGTTAGTTGATAATTTTGCAGGGTTATCTAGTCCAATGACTAAGTTAACTCTAAAATGTGTTATGTTCATTTGGACAAAAGAATGTGATAATTGTTTTGATGAATTGAAAAGAAGATTGGTGAATGATCCAAATTTAGAACTGCCTTCCAGAAATGTTGAGTTTGTTATCTAAATTGATGATTCGTTGAATGGTCTTGGTTGTGTCTTAATGCAGAATAATCAGGTAACTGCTTATGCTTCATGTCAGTTCAAACCTCATTAGTTAAATTACCATACACATGATTTGAAATTAGCTGCTGTTGTTTTTTGCTTTAAAAATTTGGAGGCATCATCTATATGGATTAAAATGTAAAATATATATTGACAAAAAAGTATGAAGTATATATTCACTCAAAAATAATTGAACAAGAGACATAGGAGATGGGTGTAATTAATCAAGGATTACGATTTCACGATTCATTACCATCCAGGAAAGGAAAATAAAGTGTCTGATGCTTCGATTCAAAAAAGTAATGCTACATTAACCATGTTACATTTGGAACAAGACCATTTGATTAAATATTTGATGAACTTTAGAATAATAGTTTTTGGTGAATGAAATTCCTCTGTTTTGTTTCAGGTGTCAGTGAAATCACCTCTATCAGATATAATTAAGAAAGCATAGAAGGAAGATAGTGAGTTGTAGAAAAAGGTAGAGTTGGTTCAGATGGGTATGTTTCTTGATTTTAACATTGATAATGATTATGTTTTGATATTTGGAAAGAGATTATGTGTGCCTTATGATTCACAGTTAAAGAAAGGGTTGTTATGAGAAGCACATAGTTCTCCGTTTTCTGTTCATCCTGGCAGTACTAAGATGTACAAAGATCTTCATGAGTATTACTGGTGGGAAGGAATGAAAAGAGATATTGCTTACTTTACTATGAAGTGTTTGTCTTTTCAACATGTTAAAGAAGAGTGGTAGTTACTGAATGAGATGCTTCAGTCTTTACCAGTGCCATAGTAGAAATGGGAAAATATATCCATAGACTTCATTGGGTACTGAATTAAATTTTAGTACATCTTTTCATCCACAATCAGATGGGCAGCCGGAATGAACAAGTCAAACATTGGAAGATATGTTACGTGCTTGTTCAATGGATTACCTGGGAAGTTGGGACCAACATCTTTCTTTTGTTGAATTTTATTATAATAACAGTTTTCATTCCAGTATACAGATGGATTCGTTTGAGGAATTATATGGGAAGTGGTGTCAAACTCCAGATTTTTGGGATGAAGTAGGTGAAAGAAAGCTGATAGAAATAGAATTGGTAGAAGAGATGAAAGAAAAAGTTTAGTTGATTCAAAATAACATGAGAACAGCACTGAGAAGGAAAAAAATTTATGCGAATAAATGGAGGAAGGATATTTCTTTTGAGGTAGGTGATCATGTCTTTCTCAAAGATTCTCCATGGAAAAGTGTGATGCATTTTCCCAAGAAAGGAAAGCTGAGTTCGAGGTTCATTGGACCCTATGAAATCCTAGAGAATATTGGATTAGTTGCCTACATAGTGTCTTAACCTCCATGTTTATCCTAGGTACACAATATATTTCTTGTTTCAATGTTTAGGAAATATATGCCAGATCTATCTCATGTTTTGAGCCTAGAGGTAGTTCAGTTGGAAGAGAATCTCTCTTATAAGAAAGAACCAGTTCAGATTCTTGACCGAAAAGAGAAAGTATTGGAGAATAAGTTAATTCATCAGGTAATGATTTTATTGAAAAACCATATGGTTGAAGAGACAACATGGGAATCTAAATATGATATGAGGGATAAATACCCCCACTTATTTGATAAGTGAATAAAAATTGCAAGGAAGCAATTTCCAAAAGGGGGGAAGGATGTAACATCCCAGGTAAATAAAGAATAAGAAATCTCTATATTTATTAATATTTGTGAATTAAATATTAATTTCACTTTAAAGTGGATTCTATGTTTGGTGGCATACCCGATACTCAACAATGGGTTTTTTTGAAATCTTAAGCTGCACACAACGTTGAGTTATATCAAAAAATAATATAATAATATTATTATTTTAAAAGGTAGTTAACGCCTAGCCATTGTGTTAGAGGGAAGAGACAGAACTAACTACAATATGATTATATATGTTTGTTAAATGTTTCTACATTTATCCAATAAAAGTTAGAGGCTTAAATGTGAATGAATCCAATTTTAAGCATAAATACTATAATATTCTTTATAAAAGTTGATTTACCACCTTTTGATGGAGAATCCTTTTTAAATATAGTTTTATTCACTTTTATATGTTTAGTTTGACAAAATAAAATTCTTATTTAGAATCATAACATAAAAATTAATTGTGGGTAAATTTTTGATATTTTTCTAATAAAGTTCATTTTTTAATGAATAGTGAAAAATATTGTATTTTAATTCAAATATACATTTTAATCTAATTTATTTACATTGTTAGATTATCTTTTTAAATGGTTTTAAAGTGTAATTAGATTATATTTTCACCATTTTATCCAATTTTGGTCATTGGAGGTAATTTCACTTTGAAATTAGATATAAACAAGTGTCAATCTTTTGATAGTTATTATTTCTTAAAAACACACTTTTTTATTTTGAAAACGGGAATTAATGTTAAATTAAATTCTTCCACTTATGTGCATTGAATTTAGAAAAATGGATTCTATATTTTGAATAAGGAAGTCCAGATTTTGTAAATAGGTAACTTTTATTTCTAGACACTGTGAATATTTACTTCATTAAATATTTTATTTACCATGGTTAAATGGTAAATCTGGTAAATAAGGTTAAGAAAATATTATTATAATAATATAAAATTACCCTAACATGTGTCCTAATACTATTGGTTGATACATGTCTGACAATGGGCATCCTTGGCTAGATTTTGGGACCCCATGTAGCCACTTGGGAGTGATAATGACACTTTATATTAATTAATTTAAATTAAAGACAAAAGTAACATAAACATATCTTTTAAGTAAATAAATTTTTACATGGAGTTATATAAGTTATATCTTAGACTATAAATATTAATTTTAAAGATAAAACTGTTTCCTACGTCATGATATTTTATTTATAATTTTTAGACATTAAATAAATAAATTTATTTATGACACAATGATGATGTAATAATTACCACATTAATGAATTATTTAAATAAATGAGATTATAATTGTTAAAAAACTTATTTTGAAACTTTTTATACAATAAAATAATTTTATAGATTAATATGACTTTTTATCTTTGAATTAATGTTGTTTTTTTGAAAGAATCATGTTGTTTTGGATTTTTTAAAAAGTCATGATATGAATAGTATTAAAATTGACATAAAAGTGTTTTTAAATCAATCAAGATTTTATGAAATGATAAAATAGTCCTAAAAATATAAGATTCATCCAAATGATATATAAAATACTAAAAATGTCATTAATGGTCCATTTTGTGTCTCTTGGCATTTTATAGTAACTATATTAACCTTATAGAGTGAATACACAAGAACACATGGTAAGAGTCAAATTAATTAACTAAAGGTTAAAGATAAATGATAAGGTTAAATTTAAAACCAAAAATTTTATAAAACATATTGGTTGTGAGGATATATAATAATATTTATCTTATATTATAATTTAATAAGTTTTTACCTTTTGAAACCTAAATTTAGTTTATAATAAAATAATATTTTCAAACATTCCTACAGAGCCCCCCTTATAAAAATCCATCACCTCTAACCCATTACTCACTCCTATAAAGCCCAATTTCTCATCCAAAATCCATCCAATTAATCTCCCTACATCCCTATATTACTCTTAGAATACTTTCCTTAGGCATAAGGTACTTCAATAATGCCTTTTGGTTCAAACCAAAGGGAGTTTCCCAATTTAAAGGTAACGTCTTCTCTTAAGTTCTTTTATTTTATTTTACTTCTCCAACCCACTAAACATTCTTTATTACATTATTTTATAAAAACACCAATATCCTAAATATTCTAGGTTGTTTTTATGAGAGTTATTCTTACGACACTTCCACACACCTCTATCTAATGGATACGAACATACTGTTTCTATTGACGGTGAACTACTACCTCACGAAACGATGATTGTTCAAATATCTCCAAACGACTCTAATGTAGCCATTATGATGGAACTGTATTTATATATGATATATATTATATTTATGTTTTCTCTATTGTTCTTTATTTTGTGTTTATATCGTACCTTTATGGTTTCGATAATGGGTAAATACGATAATTTCAATTGAGGAAGTGCGGACTACTGCCACCTCAAAGTGATTTGACTCGTTCAAGCCATATGTGGGACATATAAAGGATGGAGTTAATGAAATTATATATTATATTATACTGTAATTATAATATAACTATTTATCATTATGTTTTTATTCCCTTAAAATATGAAATAGAAATGAATGTAGCGTTCATGCGTACGTACGACTTACCATCTCAATGAATGGTGCATTTCATTTTCATATATGCAATTGATATGGACTATTATAAATACATATATTGTAGAGACCCGAAGCCTAACGTACATGAACATTACATTACTTTTGCGGAATACTTAATACATAACAAAAATACACACACAAGGATCGTAATAGTTTAGTGTCTTTGGAAACTCGGAACGTAATCTTCTAATCCTGGTGAAAGATCTTCAAAATCTCCCATAAAGATCTTCCTTTTTTTTACCTAAAACCTTTCTTTATATCCTGGGGAAAAGAAATCATAAAAGGGTGAGCTCAAATGCTCAGTAAGGGTAAACAAAAGAAATATCAATCACATAATTTTCATAAGAACATAACATTTTTGGAAATCTTAACCTGCAAAAGAGAGCATAATTTCATAACATGGGATAAATCATAGTAGTGAAAATGAAACCATAACTTAAAACATTACTCATTGTGGCATACACACATAATCATAGAGAATCATTTCTTGTTAGTCAAGACTCATTGCCAAGACTATCTTAGTGGACAAAGTCCCTTTCTGAATCGAGTAATCCTCGTTTCAGTCCTGTTTCACTGAACCGGTATAACCTACCATTCCAGCCATGTCTATCTCATGAGATATAAAATCTTTACCCAATGCATTGGAGGGAGATATAGGTCCCACCCATCTCATAATGATACCATTCTTATGTGTGCCACAAAATCATAAATCATACATCATTACATAACCCATGTAATAAAAATGGGATTCTTAAACAACATGACATCATAAAACCATTCATATAAGATAAAGGAATTCATAAACATAATTCCATCACAACATAGTCAAATCAATGTAAAAATATGGATAGAAACAGAACCCTTTATTATCTTAGATGGAAAATTATTTTGATAAAACACTTGAATTGAATTCTTGAGGAAAATATCCTTTCTTCTTCAAAATCAATTTCTTTTCACAAAACATCATGCAATTTTAAAAGAAAGAGATTTTATTGAAAATAGTCATGAAATCTTTTAGAGGAAGCTTCATGAAAATAAGGCTTTATAAAACAGTATAAATCCGTTCGTGCCGTATAAGTTAAAAAAAACATTCTTCATACTTTTGTCGGAAAAGTCAAAAAGTACCTCGTACGGAAAAACGACAAAAGATTCCTTTCATATTCTTTTCTAAAAACTCACCTAAGGGTAAAATTGGATTTAAACTATTGCAAGTGGATGGAAACAATATTTCATATTGAGGGAACATGGATGTGGATGATAAAATACACCCCAGTAAATACTTACGAATAAACAATCTCGGATAAAAATGAGATTGTGATATTTCCCTTACCTTAGGTCCGATTTGCTTTGTACGTGTCCGAAGATCCTGTATAATGGTTTAAATAATGTCATTGACTTATTACAGAATCATATTCATTGTTATGATATCATATATGGTTCACTTATGACATTATATTCTCCGTTCTTTTGTAAATTCCATGTTAAAGAAGCGTTTTGGGTAAAATCGTTTCTTTTATCGTAGGTGTTTTGACTTGTTGTTCTTGACATTATTATTACTTATATCATGATTTACTTACTTCCAGAATATAAAATATGATTTATATATCATATATATTCAGTATATATATATATATATATATAATAGATAGATAAATGAAATGAAAAACACCGTTCATGGAGACGGTAGTTCGTACGTACGCATGAACGCTGTTTTCCTTTCCCTATTGTCTTGAATGGAAGTAAGTAGATGACATACATATATATATATACATAAATCCAGTAGCTTTATAATGTTATATATTTCATTATTATTTCTTATATATACTTTATAATCATTCTTAAATGGTTAACATGGAGAATGAATCTCATCGCGTCGTGGAGACGGTATTCCGTACGTACGCACGAGCGATGATATCATTTCTATAAATATTGAATTGAATTGGAGTGGATTATACAATATATCAGAATCAATATTATGTTGTAATAACTATGTATAGTTATTCTTTACACCATTATACCCATCCATGTAAGGTGGTGGTGGAAAATAGATTACACCACGGCGTGGAGACGGTATTCCGTACGTACGCACGCGCGGTGATTTCTTTTTCCGTAGGATGGATAGATGGTGAAATAGGGTTGTTTCATACTTATAATAACATATAAGTATATGAGTGATACTGATGTTATTACTTCATAATGAAACAACCTAAGAAGAAGAAGTGGAAGAAGAAATAAAGATGAAAGAATTGGTAACGGTAATTACCTCTTCTTTGAAGTGCCTCTTTGAGACCTCCTCTTAGGGCACTAAAATTGGTCTTTGAGGAAGACCAGAACCTCTAGGATGTTTCTAGGGAAGTGGAGAAGAGATTTTGGCAGGGGTTGGCCGAGCTTGAGTGCTCAAAGTGGTGTGAGGAGGAGGGGGAGGAGGTGTCCTTTTATAAGGGAGGAGAGGGGCACCTTAGGAATATCTCAAAATATTATTTTATATTAAAGTAAAAATCGGTTTATAATGGTTCCAAAGGGTCTTATTTCGAAGCTAAAGTGGGGATGGGTCGAAATCATATCAACCAATAGAATTTAGACAAGTTTAGGATATTATTTTAACCTTATCAATTAGATTTAACTCTAAGTTAATTAATTTAACTTTTACCGTGTCTTTTTGTTTTCTTTCACTATATGGTTAATAAACTTACTATAACATGCCAAACGAACCCCAAATTGTATATTATTAATACATATATCCTTATCTAAGTCATTTTTCTGAACCTTAGATTTTTAGGAATAAAATATCAATTAATAATATAATATTTTATTTAAAAACTATTTTGTGTCAATTTTGACACTATTTGATATATGATTTTTGTGAAAGTCATAACAGAATTATATGTTCGAACCAAGTTGATTAAATCAACACTAATATATCATAGTAACCTATAAAATTAGTGGAATTCATAAAAAGTCTTAAATTACATTTATTTTGGTATTTATATTATCAATTATGTCAATATTTCATTAATAAGATAATTACTGCATCATCTTTGTGTCATAAATAAATTATATTATTTGATGTCTAAAAATTTCAAATAAAATACCATCATGTAGGAAATCGTTTTAGCTTTCTAATGAATATTTATAGTCGAATTTATCTTATGTATAACCCCATATTAAAAATGATTTACTTATTAAACTTTGATTTTAACTATTTTAACCCTTCTTTAAATAAATTAATAATAAATGTCCTAATCTAATCCAAGTGGGCCTAAATGGTCGTATTTTATTCCTAAGTTTGTTTTTGGTCGAATTAAACTTGTCCAATAGAATTAGGACATGTGTTAAGGTAATATTAATATCATATTTACCCTTAGTTACCCTATTTATTATTAACCGTGGTAAAAAAAGTAAAAAGTTACTATTCACCAAAAAATTATTTTCATCTCATTGAACCACATTTTAGTCCTTGATATTAACCGTGTCTCTCGGATTTTCGAAATTCCATTCACAGAAGCGGTAAAATTAAGTTTTATGCAAAATTCAGTTTTTAACCTACCACTTACTAGTTTCACTATTCATCAAAAATTGATGTTTTTCAGAACAATGCCAAAATTTCATCCCAAGCTATATTTCATATTCCGAATTCAAAAATGAAGTCTATTTTACCAAATTCATAACATAAAAGTTGCATTAATTAATTTTATAATTAAATCCCGCTGTTAAAACAAATAGCGTGTTTTTTAAGAAACAATATCTATCAAAAGATTGACACTTGTTTATGTCTAGTTTAAATGTGAAATTACATCCAATGACCAACATTGTATTAAATTGTAAAAATATATTCTAAATATACTTTAAAACCACTCAAATTAATGATTTATCACTATTAATTATTTCGATTAAAAAAGTTGTTTTTAATTATAATTTAGTAATTTTCACTATTCATCAGAATATGAAAGTTATCCGAAAAGTACCAAAATTTCACCTTAGGCTAAATTCGATACTCCGAATCCAAAAATGAAGTCCATTTTGAGAGTTAAAATTTCTAAAATTTAAAAAGTTGTTATTACTATTCATAACGGCTAGTTTCAATAATATTTTAATAGCATATCATTATTTCGTGAAACTCAGTATTACGTACCACACACGCTATCGAGGAAGGTTGTGATTGCGTGTAATGCAAGGCAAGTCAAGGATGCGTGTTGTGCAAGCTCCTTTTGGTGTAGCTTACAACACAAGACATTAGTGAAATAAAAAAGAATATTTTTCATAAAATCTCGGGCTGTTACATATATTCTGGATATATATGATATATATGATATATAAATCATGAATATAATTATATAGATAATGGAATTTCAACAACATGGACAATTTATAATTATAAGAAGTTTATTTTAACTCAAGTTCCGAACATCGATAAAATGTCCGATATGAACTCAAATAATTAACTAATTGTTATAGAAAGGTAATAAGTGATATAAAAGGAATAATAAACTTTATAAAGGTTATCAAGAAAGTATAAATTAACTTATGTTTATTTTCAGTAAATTAAAGAACAGATGAGTCAAGTCGGACATGAGGTAAGGGAACTACTTAACCCAATTTCCATTCCTTGGGTTAAACATCTACTTTTTTATTATTCCATGATATGATTATGTGTGATACAAATTTTTATATAATATCTTGTATTTATAATTTATTTATGTGTACTTATAATGAATACAAAAAATAGATCTATTTTATTTTAAAAATGATCTTTGTAAGGGACTTCGTATCAATCTCCATTAATTGAGGAATGTTTTGATAATATACACCTCCTTATTTTATATGGTGTATAATAAAAACCTTTGAATTTTATTTTCATTCAAAGGGAATATTTTTTTCTATGAATAGTTTTGATAAATAGAAAAATGAATCTTTTTAATGTTTGTGGCGACAATGACCTCTCTTCCACTGTAATCATTAATTGGCTTCCTCTATAAGTCTCAATGTTTTTAAAAGGAAAATAAATTCCTTATTCTGTTTTTGGGTGTTTTGGAATTTAAAAGGATTTTTGAAATGGATTGATTATTTCAGTATCTAGAAATTATTTCTTGTGATTGAAAATGAAATGTTATTAGTGAAATGTTTATATTTTCAATATTTTATGTGTTATGATTTTATAATGGTACTTGGCCATTTGATGGTTGGTTACGTGATAAACCAAATGACGGGTGGTGCCGTGATAAACTAGGACGAGTGGTTACATTATAACCTCCAATTCATTAGGTATGAAAGTCAGCCGTATGACTATTCCATTTAGTGATATGTGTGGAAGTCGACTATAAGGTTATTCCATTTAAGTATGTTTATGTACCAAGTTACCTTTATATGTTATGTGTTATTTATATGGGTTTTGTGGTAATATTTTGGTTACAAAAGGGTAAGCAATGATCTTTTATTTAGTGAAGAGTATTTAATAATTCATAATGGTGAAAAGTATTATTTATGATAAATAATTTAAGATTTCCATGTTGTTTGTAAAAACTAATAGTTTTCTTTCTTTTTGTATCCATTATATAGCATTTTTATGCTCATTCCATGTTTTTTTGAAATGTTTTTCATTGGACTTAAAGATGAATAGGGTCAAGGATGGGATCAAGGAAAATTTATGTTTTCTAAAATATGGAACTATACATAACTCTTTTTTAAGAGTTTTTATTTTATGAAAAAATGGATACTGAGTAGAAGTGCCTAATTTTTAATATTCGAGATGTAATGTAATAATTTATTACTTAATTCTATAAAACTCTAAACCTGGAAAGATCCTCAATGTGAATTATTAAATTAATTCAAGATTATGTAATTTTTAAGGTCTGGTCCTTATAATATGCATAAATCATGGCACAAACCTTGAAATTTCATAATACATTAATCATAAGGATATAAAGAACATATGCCATGAAATAATAAAATAGGAATAAAACATGGAATGGTGTCAGAAAAATAAGAATATTTTATGAGTTCCATATTAGCCTAGGAATTTATTCCTAGACCATCTTGGTTGTATGGGTTCACTCCCTATCATGAACCAACCCAGATCGAACCTGAACTGTTCACCCGATTCGGTTTGCGACATGGCCTGAAGGGCATTTCCTATCCCTAAGGGCTGAAAACTAGTGCCAGGAACCAAATTAAAACAGTTGGGAATGATTTTGGCCTGTAATGAAAAGAAAAATAAATAAATATAAACTGATCAAAAAATATAAAAAACTACTAAAAATCAAACTGAATAATATAAAATAAGTGCTTGAAGAGGGAATAAATAAACTATCGTACATACCTCCATCTGACCTCTTAGGTCACCACCAAACACAGAATGAAGATCACTTTAAGAGATAAGTTCAACTGGAAGAGCCTGAAAATGAAAATATAAAGTAGGGATGAGCATCAAGATGATTAGTAGAAAAACTAAAGATAAACCATAGGATCCATGTTTTTTCCTTCGGTGAAAACATTCCATTAATACTAGTTTTATAATATAGTTACAAAATTAGTTTTCTCAAATTTTACTTATCAAACACAATCATTCCCATTTTAAAAACCAACACATTCCAAAATTACATTCTTAAAAGTTGATATTTCCACTTTAAAACTAAACTCCTAACCAAAGTATACATGACTATGCTGAAAAATAAACAAGCTAACAATGTATGAGGAATAACGAAGTGCATAAAATTACAAATAAGCAAGCCAAAATAGAAAGAAACCATGGGTGAACCTAAACATCCCTAGAATACCTCTAGATGTACTGAGTTCAGAACCACCTTCCAGAGTATGGTGAATCCCCTAAGTCTATAACCTACTATTTTCTATCAACTATCCAATCTAGTTGTACATCCAACCAAGCCTATCTGTGATCCAGGGGGTACCAACCCGTATAATCAGGGTTGGTCATCAACCGTCACTTGATCCCCTAAAAGAAACCCAAAACCCCTTATGAATATACATAACCTATGTATGTGGTTGGCCCTCACACACATGAATCACCTTACCTTCCGCCACCGCACTTGCCTACCCCAAAGATGAACATCACCTATACAATAACCCAAAAAAGGGAAATCCGAGAATGGGGTGAGAGATATAAGTCCTAAGTTTATAAAAAAATAAAATAAAATTAGAACATAATGAAAATCAAAATAGTAATAATAATAGTAATAATTATAATAACAATAATGATAATAATAATAAAAAATTTATTCATTTCATTTTAAATGATAATAATATTAATAAAAATTTAATAGTAATAATATTAATAACAATTTTAGTAATAATATTATTATTATCCACATAATAATAATATTAACATTTTGGTTTAAACATTTAGCATATTTTATTTCAATAAAATTATATTTATTTTAAATATTGTGAAACTGCACTGTCATGTAGGTCGACCGCACGGTTACCGCTAACTGTGCAGTGCCCATAAACTAGCCCAAAACCCACCATAATTATTAAACTTCAAAAAATTCAAGCCAGAACTCAACCCAATACTTTATGAGAATATTCAATGCCAAGAAATAATAATATGAAATAATTTTAATGTTCGGGGTGTGACACTCACCATAAATTCTTGGTAGTCATGGTTCACTCCCATGTCAATCTTAGTAGCATGAGTTCCCTCCTCATACCATCTTGGTAGTCATGGTTCACTCCCATGACCATATTATTGTTCAAGGTTTATTCCCAAGATCATTTTAGTTTATCTCATGTAATATAAATCTTTACCCAATGCATTTTTGGTAGATATATGTCCTAACCATTTCATAGTGAAATCATACATACATGTGACACAAGATCATAAATAATCATACCATAATCCATGAAATGAAATTTGTATTATAAAAAATTAATCATATCACAACCTATGGAAAATAAAAATTTTATAATCATTTCATTATAAACATAACCTGTAAAAATAATGGATTTTCAAAATCTTATAACCCGTGAAAGAGAAATGAGTTTCATAAAATCATGCCATCAAAACATAATCCATTCATTGAAATAATATGAAGAGAAAAATTTAATTATTTACTCATAAAGGAATGAGTAAAAACAATATATGTTATCTCAAATGAGAAATAATTTTTAAAGGTTATTTAAAAACATTTATTGAGGAAAATACCCTTTCATTATTGAGAAACTCTTTTTAACACAAAAAACTTTTTGAAAACGTTTTTGTGTGAAAATAGCTTTAAAAAAATATAAAGGAAGAATTGAAAACCCAAAAAAAATTTAATTTCAATTTTCTATGAAATTGGGATGCAAAGATATTTTGAAATTTTTTTGAAAACATTTTTGAAAACATGGTTTTTGAATATAATAGATTTCCAACCGAAGATATAGACAACCATATTTTACTTAAAAACATTATCTAGAGTAACAAAGGTTAGGAAAATGGTACTAATACATGAGTATATCTTGAATAACCGTATAATAATAAAATTCATGAGTGTTCTCATTTGATCATGACATTTCATTGATTGAAGCATAATTATAAACAATCTCTAAAAGTGATGAGATTGTTTCAATAAACTCTTATCACTTGGAAACTTTGAATCATACTATGCATGTAAGAAAATTCATTTAAATTAATCTTAAAATATCATGAAAAGAATTATATTCATGATATATCATGTAAAATGTATATATACACACCTCAAAAATAATTTAGGTGAAAAAAAAACATGAGTCTCAAAGAATGAAAATTGAGAAAAAACATTTATACCGATTTAAAAACATTTAAAACATAAAACTCATGAAAGAAATATCATAAAATGGATATTTAAATTCCCATAAATTTAATTATAAGAATTATTGAATACATCCCTGTGAAATATATACACCACAAAATAGGAATGAGTGATGAATAAAGCATGTATCTCATGAAAATAAAAAGTGAGATGGAATCCCTTTACCATGTGTCTTGACTATAATTGTACTTTTACCAGATTCATATATAACAAATGTAAGTTAATTATTCATATGTTATAGAATAATATTCTTATATACAATACCATATATGGTTCTATTATAACATTATATTACCCCCTCGTTAATAACCCTATGTTAGGGTTTCCCTTCGGGTAGTATTTGTTTTATTCATCGAATCTGTCTTAATTTGTTATATATTTGATCCTTATACTTATAAAATGATTTAAATAATTTAGACCCTGATTTAAATATAATTTATATTCAGTATATTGGTATTACAATAATCCATATATTATAGAAGTATTAAATAGAATACACCGTTCATGGAGTTGGTAGGTCGTATGTACACATGAACGCAATTTCTGTTTATTTTTCCTATTGAAAGAATTAAGGTAAATGACACACACACACACATATATTTATATATTTAATAATTAAAGTGGAATTATTATATAATTTATATCTTTTAAGTTTAATAAACCCATCATTAATACAATCCACATAGTGTGTTAATGAATCAAATCGCTTTTAGGGGGCGGTAGTCCAGATTTCCTCAAATAGAATTATTGTATTTACACCAAATAGAAATTATAAAGATATATGTTTTAAAATAATTACATAAGATAAAATACATAATAAATATAATATATAACATATATAAATATATTTTACATCCTAATTTCCTTCATTATTAGTGGTAAAGGTAAAATAAGCAATCATTATTTAGTTAGGTTGTAGTTCGTCGTACACATAAATAGTGTGTTTGTTACCCGTTATATGGATGTGTCTATAATTGTAGGAATTAAACTTAGCATAAAAACATCCTAGTATATTAAAGATATTTTTTTTGAAAATCATGGAATAAATAGAGTGGAGGGGTGGATAATGAAAATAAAAGAAAGGATCTTGAGAGAAGACATTACCTCTTAATCGGGTAACTCCTTTTGGTTTGTTCCAAAAGGCTTCCATGGGTTTATTTCTGTCCAAATGGATATTTATTGATGGAATTGAGGTATTAAAGGAAGTCTATGGGGTAGATAATTTCCAAACCTATGTTTTTTTAGAGTTGTAATGAAGAGGGAGAGGTGGTTCCCTTTTATAGGGAAGGGAAATGACTCATTTTGTATTTCTAAAAATAAGTTAGGTGTACCAATTTTTTTACAAAAAAATGTCATAAAAAGTAAAAAACACTAAATAATGGATGGTTTATGGACAAATAAGTTCCATACAATGGTTTTTGGACAAGTTTATATGTTGTTTTGGGTCTTAATGTTGGGGTTTATTCCCTTATTAAACACAATATAACCTAAATCGAAGTAATCAATTTTCATAACTTTTACTAATATTTTTAGTAAAAAACTAATTTAACATTATTATACATTATAAATTATGGTGATTACAAATATTGAGTCCATTTTTAAAAATTATAACCACAGAGTTGGTAGAAACTAATTTAAATTTAGTCTCACAGTCGGGTTGACAATGTGAGTTTTTAAAGTAAAAACGATCAAATGATTGCTATGTTTTATATCCAATTTCATCATGAAATTAGTTACAATTAAATAAATAAGATTATATTAAAAAAAATATAATATTATTAAACATTTAAACCAAATAAAAATATAATTAAAACTTATAAAAAATTAGGTGAAAAAGTAGTTTTGAATTAAATTCCATAATTTTTCACTATTCATAAAAAAATGACGTTTCTCAAAAAAATCCAATAAACTAACCCTAGTATAATTTAGAATTATAAATTAAAAAATGAATTATATTTTATCAAATTGAATTTATAAATGTCTCTATATTTTTTTTTATTTTCATTGAAGGACACGAAAAGTAGTTCGTTTGAGAAAATAGTAGTTTTAAACATATAAGGAATTTACCAAAAATTATATCTTTCATTGTAAATATGTTATATATATATATATATAAACTATAAAAAGTATTTGAAATATATTTATTACTATTCATATTGTCAATTTTAAGGGCTAGGTTATAATTATCTAATTTAAAAAATTATAACAATAAAATGATGTTTCGTAGAAACATCAGTGTTGTGTGTGACATATCCTGAGTTGATGTTATGTGATGATTCGGTTCCATGTGAAATGAATGTTTTACATAGTGCATGGAAATATATCAATGAAAGAAAATTTATTCAAAAGAAAAGTCCCTGAAAACTTGGGCTGTTATATTATAGCCCACTTAAAATGAATTTCACCCTCAAAATTCATCGTTCAGGTAAAAAATGAGGATAATTATGATTTATCATATCCTCCATTTCCCACATAGCTTCCTCTAACTCATTATTTCTTCAAAAAACTTTGACAAGGTGAGTGGTCTTATTTCATATAGCTTTCTATGTACGATCCAAAACATCAACAAGTTGTTCCTAATCATAAATATCTTGCTCCAATGGTATGATCTCTAAGTTCATTACATATGAAGAGTAAGGTATGTACTTCTTTAGGAGAGTTACATGGAACACATTATGGAATTGAGAGAGATTTAGAGGAATTTACAAGAAATATGCTACTGTACTGATACAATCAAGAATCTCAAAGAGACTGATATACCTAGGGATTAGTTTACCTTTCTTCCTGAATCACATAACCTACATCAAGTTATAGATTTTGAGAAAAACCTTTTCACAAAATTTAAATTTTAGATCATGCCCATGGTTATCGGCATAATGTTTCTATCGAATTTGATCTACCTTGATATTTTGATGAATGATTCTAAACTTCTCTATCATTTCTTCAGAAGTATTAGGTCCCAATGGATTTCATTCTCCAACCTCATCCCACCATGTTGAAGCTCTACATTTCTTCCAATATAGGGCTTCAAATGGCTCTATATGAATTCTTGAGTGAAATCTATTGTTGTAATAAAACTCAACTTGTGGAAGGTGTTGATCTCGACCATGTTTGAAATGTAGAGAAAATGATGTCAATATATCCTCTAGGGTTTTAATTGTTCTTTCAGACTGACCATCTATCTAAGGATTATAATTAGTGCTAAAACTCAATTATGTATCAACTGCCTTCTGAAGATTTCCCTAAAACTTTGTGGTGAACCTCAAATCCCGATCTGATACAATGTAATGTGGTACTCCATGAAAACAAACCACTTCCATAATATATATCCTAGAAAACTAGTCTAGAGATAAGTCATCTCTTATAGAGATGATTTGTGATGAATTAGTACAACATTCAACTACCACCCATATAGAATTAAACCCCTTAGATGTTTTGTGCATTCCAACGATAAAATACATAGTGTTGTTCTCCAATTTCCATTCTGATATGGGTAATGGATGAAACTTTCCATTTGACTTTTTTCTATCACCCATAACTTGTTGGCATACCAAGAACTGTGATACAAAAAATATGATATCTCTTATCATTCCATCCCACCATAATTATTATTTCAAGTACCTATAAATATTTGTACATCCAGAATTAATAGAGAATGAAGAGCTATGAGCTTTCTCTAACAACTCCTTCTTCAAGTCTTGTATGAAAGGAACACATACACGGTTCTTGAACCTCATAATTCTATCCTGATCAAGGTTAAACTTAGGAACATGTATATCTTTCTTTGACATATCTACATCTTCCTTCTATGCCTCCTTAATATTCACATGGATAGAGGGTTGAACATTCATTTGAGAAAGATAATATTTCCCCCCTTCCTTCAGGATATCTATATCCATCCTTTTAAAATCCATAAATATTGGATCCTTTATGATCCTCACCATGGATAATCTAGCATGATCCTTTCGACTCAAAGAATCAGCCACCTTCTTCACATTCCCAGGGTGGAAATGTATTGAGGTTTAATAATACTCTATAAACTCTAACAATTTTCTATGGAACATTTTTAACTCATTATGTGTGAATATATATTTTAGAATTTTGTGATTTGTATACATATCACACTTTTCTCGATACAGATAATTCCTCCATATCTATAATGAAAAAATTACTGTTGCTAACTCCAAATCACGAGTTCGGTAAATTTTCACATAAATGTTCAACTACCATGAGGAATAAGAGATAACCATGTTATTATTCAAAATTAAACATCCCAACCCCTTCTTGGATGCATCGGTATAGATTAAAAACCCATCTCCACTATAGGGTAATGTGATCACAGTTGCACTGACCAAAATTGTCTCCATTTCTTTGAAACTTTCCTCACATTCATCTTTCCAGAGGAAGTTGAACTCTTACAAGTTAACTTGGTCAAAGGATGAGATATTAATAATAAATTCTCCACAAACCGTCGATAATATCAATCTAAACTAAGAACTCTATGGATATCAATAACCGTGGATGGTCTAGGACAGCGTTCAATAGCCTCCATCTTTGATATATCTAATTATATACCATATCTTGTGATTATGTGACCCAAAAATGAAATATTTGAAACCAAAATTCACAATTTTTAATTTTTTCATATAGTTTCTCCTTCCTTAGTGTCTTTAGTGAAATTATCCAGTTGTCCTTATTCTCTTACTTTCTTATTTATATGTAATAATATCATCTATAAATACTTCAAAAAATTGATCAAGGTCGTCTCCAAATACTCTATTCATTAAATCTATAAAGATACTAGGGGAATTATTAAGACCAAAAGGCATTACTATATATTCATAGTGTCTATACATTGTACGAAATGTTGTATTTTATATACCCTCCTTCTTGACCCTCAATTGATGATATCCAAAATGAAGGTCAATATTGGAAAAGTATTGATCTCCATTAAGTAGATCAAACAATTCATTAATATGAGGAAGTGGATACTTTTCTTGATTTTCATCTTGTTATAATCCTAATAATCAATATATATTCTCAGTGATCCATCTTCCTTCTTTCACAAAAACAACGGGTTCACCCCATGGTGACACAGTTGGCTGAAAGAATCCTTTATCAAGGTTTTCTTGTAGTTGCTTCATCAATTCATATAACTCAGTAATGACCATTATATAAGGATACTTTGAAATTGGTGTGGAACCAGGTATGAGTTATATTGAGAAATCAACTTTTCATTTTGGTTGAAATCTAGTAAACTCTTCCAAAAAATACATCCAAAAAATCCTGAAAAATAGGAATATCATCAATTTCTCTTTTCTCCCAAACCATTTGAGATAAAGAACCCTTTTTAATGGGAATAAAGACCCATACATTAGATATAATATCCACATGAATTTCATTCTTATCATCACATTTTCGGAATATCATAGGAGGGTTTCAAATATCAAACATAACTTACCTTAATAGATAATTGATGTGGTATTTATGTTGATAAATACAATACATTCCTCATATGACATCAAATTCAACATATGAAAGAATGAAAAGATTCCCAAGACTCCCATTCCCACAAACTTCAACCAAATAAGAATCATAGACTTGGGATGAAATCAAAACAACATTAGGGGTTCTCACTCCTAATTCTACATCTAATTATTTTGCTAGAATATTAAAACCCTTATAAAATTATCTATATATGAAATAGTGGGTTTATCTAGAATAAAATATGACATTAGTAGTTCTAGAGTGGATGGTTAGTGTACCATTAAATCACATCGTTATCATACCCCTCATCAAAAATAGATATTTCATGACATTTTCCATTGTCCCTAGATTAAGAGGTTGATTATGTTGTTAATCATAATCAGCCCTTGGGTTTGGGCACTAGTTATCATAATGCCCCTTCTCCATAATTTTTTAGCAGGGAATCGTTGGAGGTGCATTTTGTACCCCGTTTTACCCATTCACATTGTTTGTTAACTTCTTGCAATTGCTTTGGAAATAAAATTTATGATGACCTTCTCTTCCACACTTAAAACCTTTACTAGACCACTTAAGGAAATTTTCTCAATGATTCTTCCAACACTTAGAGAATAAAAAAAATATCACCTTATTCTCTTTATGTTTTTTTGATTTACCTTTAATCTCAATCTTCCCCTTCTTATCAAAAACACGAGGTTGATACATGACTCTAACATCCATTTCAACCTTGATTGCACAAATAAAAATATATTCATATCTAATAAATTATATTTTTAATAGATGCATTTTAATACTTGGATTTAATCCACTAAAGAACCTATCAACTTTACTTTCGAGTTGGATGATAATTTATGCAGCATACCTCGCAAGTCTCGTAAAATCAGCTTCGTAGGAACCAACATATTCATCATCCTTTTTCTTTAACTCAAGGAACTCTTTCTCCATATTGGTTTGAAGAATATGACAAAATTACTTATTAAAAAATAGGCTCCCTAACTCATCCCAATATATGGATTCAATTTCATCTTGATTCTATATATTCATGATTAAAGTCCACCATTGGTCCGCTTCACCTTCTAACTGATAAACAAGATGAATGAATTTCTCATGCTCTAAACACTAAAGAACATAGAATATCTTTTCAGTAGTACTGATCAATTTTTCAGTAACAAGTGGATCAAAAGACCCTCATAAATAAGGTATATGTTTCCTCATGATATAATCAATAAAACTTTGTTCCCTCCAATGTTCATTTGGATTTCCACCTTGATTCATAACGTGAGGAAGATGAATGAGAAAAGAAATGAGGTTTTCATTCCATCTCCAATAGAATTTTGTTTCTCTACAGTTATATCATTGAATTATACATCATAATCACCATTAATGTGGTTCCTTCAGGTTCCATCCATTTGACTAATACCAAAAATCATAGAGTGAGAAATAGTTATCATAATGAGTAACCACATAATCATGAAATGTCACTTATAGGATGTGTAAATTATGAAACCATCCTTAATATTTGACACCATAGGTTTATCCTAGGTTATTCATAGGAAACTTCTATTTAAATCCTTCATGATAGTCTGTTAGGAGTTTGTGAATTCCCAAAGCATATCCCTTTGGAGTGTCAAACCAAGTGTGCAACAAGACCCGTTTTTGTGTACTTGATTACCCCGAGTCAGGACTAGAATAACATTTCAGAGTTGTTACCCCTAGGTACATTTTTTCTAGATCCACACCCAATTGTATTATCCATTGATGGATTTATTTCTAGGAAACCACTCACTCTCTCCTTTACCAAAATTCTAGGACATTTTCCTATACTTTTCCTTATCCTAAGACTTAACCCAAGACATGTCATTAGGGTTGTCACTAAGGTGTTATCATCCTAGAACCCAAAGGTTAACTAAAACTTTTCTCTAATACCAACTATATTGACCCATTATTTTCATACATATACATTACTTTAATTTTTTGGAATACATAAAAAATTATAAAAATAGACGTCCAAAGACCATATTAGTCTAGTGCCTTTGAAAAAATGGAAACATAAACATTGGTATATAAATGAGATGAATTATCTCCCACTAGGTTCTTTTTGAGTTGAACTATTCCTAGACATATCAAAAATAATAAATATATTCATATCTTGGGAATGGAAACCTAAAAAGGAGTGTGCTCATTTTCTCAGAAAGGGTAAATAAGGGAGGAAAGTAAGCATAATCACGAGCATAAGGGTATGAGAACATGATAAAGAAACTATTAGATTATAACCTCCATTAATAATAAAAAATGCATAAATCATGGTATAAATTTTGAAAGTTCATAAGATATGAATAATAAGGAGGTAAATAACATAATCCATGAAATCATAACATAGGAATAAAACATGGAATTATTGCAGACACCTAATCATATAATATGATTTCCATAATAGCCAAGGCATCACTTCCAAGACCATCTTGGTAGTATGGATTCACTCCCCATACCATCTTGGTAGTCATGGTTCACTCCTATGGCCATCTTAGTATCATTAGTTCACTCCTCATACCATCTTGGTAGTCATGGCTCACCCCCATGGCTATCTTAGTATTAAAGGTTTATTCCCAATACCAACATAGTTTATATAATGAGATATAAATATTTACCCAATGAATTAGGGGAATATATAGGTCCCACCCATCTCATAGTAAAATTATACATACGTGTTCTCCTAGATCATAAATAATGTTATAATAACCCATGAAATTAAATGAGTATTATAACCATGTAATAATAGCATAAAATATAGAAAAATATAGGTTTCAAAATTATTTCATTATAAACATAACCCATGAAAATAAGTGGGATTCAAAATCATATAACCTATGAAAGAGAAACAGGTTTCATAAAAATCATTCCATCAAAGAATAAACCAATAATAAAAATAATATTAATTGAAACATTGAATAATTTTCCCATAAATAGATGATTAACACCAATAGATGTTATCTTAAATGGGGAAAAATTTCTAATGATCTTTTAAAAACATTTATTGGGGAAAATTTCCTTTCTACATTGAAAAATGATTTTAAAACATAAAAACTTTTGAAAAACTTTATCATTGAAAATTGATTTGAAAACTTATAATGGAGTCATTGAAAACTATAAAACCTCTTTCAAATCATTTTCCCATGAAAATTTGCTTCAAAGTTCTTTTGAATTTTTTTACAATTTTTTTAAAAAACATAGTTTTTGAATACAATTGATTTCTGACCAAAGAAAGAGATAATCAGATTTTAATTAAAAAAATTATCTTGAGCAAAAAAAGTGGAAAATAGTACTAATACATGAAGATATCTTGAGTAACCAAAGGAAAATAAAATTCATGAGTTTTATTGAGATATTCACCAAGATATTTTATTAATTGAACCATAATCATAAGCATTCTTTAAAAGCAATGAGATTATTTCTATAAACTCTTCTCACTTGGTAACTTTGGATTAGAATATCCATGTAAGATCACAAAATTACAAGAATATTAAAATAGCATGAAATTAATGTTATTAATTATATAATATATAATATTTAAGTATATACACCTTGAAAAGAATTTAGGTGCACAACAAAACATTAGTCTCAAAGAAGGAAAATTGAGAAAAAAACATTTTTACAAATTTTGTAAATTTTGAGCTTAAACCCCATGGAATAAATATCATCAAATGGATATTTAAATAGAAATAAATTTAATTATATTAATAATTGAATACATCCATGGGAAGTATACACCCCACAAAAATGTAATGGGTGGTGAATAAATCATTTATCTCATGGAAATAAAAAAAGTGAGATGAAATCCCCTTTCATGATGTCTTGACTCTCATTGTAATCATACAAGCTTCATGTGGAATAAATATAAGATTATTATAAATATTTTACAAAATAAAATTATTACATCTAATACCATATATTGTTTACTATGACCTTATATTAACCTCTTTTTAATAATACTATGTTAAGGTTTCACTTCAGGTAGTATTTTCTTTGTTCTTCACATTTCTCTAAATTTGTTATATCTTCGGTCCTTATACTTGTATCGTGTTTTAAAGAATGTAAAAAATTATTTAAATATAATTTATATTTATTATATTTGTATTATAATAATATATTATATATATAATTATTAAAAAGAATACACCGTTCATGGAGACGGTAGGTCGTACGTACACATGAATGCTGTTTCCGTTTAATTATTGTATTGAAAGAAAGAAGGTAAATGAAATATATGTATATATATGCATATATATAATTATTATATAAGAATTATTATATCATATATATCATATAATTTCACAAAACATAACCTTAATTCAATCCATGTAGTGTTTGAACGAATCACATCGCTTGGAGGGGGCGGTAGTCCACACTTCTCATACGAAATTATCATATTTACACCAGATTGAAACTATAAAGATATATGTTGTAAAATAATTATAGAAGAATAAATAAATAATAAACAAAATAAATAAAATATATAAATAGAGTTTCCATTATAATATCCACCAATATAGGTGGTAAAGTAAAAATGAACAGTCATTGTTTTGTGAGGAGGCAGTTCACTGTACACATAAACAGTATGTTTGTTACCCATTAGATCGAAGTGTGTGTATGTTCAAGTTGAACCATTAACATAAAAAAATCCTAGTATATTTAAGATTGTATTTTTAATACAATAATTGAATATATATAGTTTAGTGTGTGGAGAATGAAAATAATAGAAAGGGGCTTAAGAGAAGACGTTACCTCTTAAAAGCACAACTCTTTTTAGTTTGTGCCAAAACGGCTTCCTTGGATTTCTTTTTCATCCAAAGAGAGTATTATAGGAGGAAGTTAGGGATTTTGAGAAGTGTAATGGTTAGATATTTTCCTATCCTGTGTGTTTTGAGAGGTTTTATGGATAGGGAGAGTTGGTAGCCTTTTATAGGGAAGGGAAATGACTCACTTGGTATTTGAAAACAAGTTAGGTGTACCTATGTTTTGACGTAAAAAAAGTCATACCAATCCAACAGAACTCAATAATGGAAAGTTAATGGATGATTAATATTCATCCAATTTGTTTTGGATTATTTTATAGTTCTTTTTTGGTCTTAACGTTATGGTTCAGTCCTTTATTAAACTTAATTTAACCTTAATCATTGTAATTAATTTTAATCACTTTCAGTAATACTTTTATTCAAAAAATATGTTGACCATATTAGACATTATAAATTATTATGATGCCAAATATTGAATCCATTTTAACAAATTCTAATCAAATTAGTGGTATAAATTAATTTAAATTTAATCCCGTAGTTGGGTCGATAATACGAGTTTTTAATGTAAAAATGATGTTAAGTTTGCTATGTTTTTTTATCTAATTTCAATTTGAAATTACCTCCAATTTCAAAATTTGGATTAATTTATAGAAATATAATATTATAAACATTTTAAATAAATTTAAAATATAATTTAACCTTATAAATATCTTAGATGAAATAGTAGTTTTGAATTAAAATCCAGTACTTTACACTATTCATATGAATTGAAATTTCATAGAAAAATGTAATAAATTAACCCTAATCCAATTTAGACGTTATAAATTAAAAAATTAAGTTTATTATAAATTTATAAATGTATAAAAAATTAATTTTATTGTTTTTCACAGAATCACATGAAATGTAGTTTCGTCGTAAAATAGTATTTTTAACCATATAAGGAATTTAACCAAAATTTTATCTTTCATTATCAACATGTTTTATTTTTATAAAAATACATTAAAAAATATCTGAAAATTATTTATTATTATTCATATTATAAATTATATAAATAAATAATAAAACTAATTATCTCGTTATTAATATTCTTATTTTCTTGTTTAAATAATTATTACAATAAAATGATATTTCGTAGAAACATTGGTGTTGCATGTAATGTACACCAAGTCAGTGTTGTGTGTAACGTAAATTGAGTCGATGTTTCATGTTGTCTTGGTATTTTGTAAAAGGAATATTTGACTCAGTGGATTGTAATATATCAATGAATGTTAATTTATTTTTAAAAAAGTCCCTAAAAACTCAAGGTGCTACAAAAATATTTGAAACATATCAACTTTTATTACTAAATCATTTTAATCAAACATAATTAAAATAAATTATTTATCATATAACTTTATATGTTTATCAGTACATTGGTATTATAACAAATACAATCATTCTTCAAAAAATTATATAAATAATATGTGAGGAATTAAAATACATGTTTTTATAATACATAATATTATTTAATTATTATATTTTTATTTAATTTTCATTTTACACTTCGAGTAAATTCCTTAATGATGTTTCATATTGAATTTTTAATACCCGATATGATACAATAATTGGTAAATTCTATATTATTAAAAAAATTCACAATGTTCACACTAAAGAGCCTTTATTCATGACTTAATTTAAAAAGTACATTTTCAAATTTGAAATTGATGAAATGAACTTATTTTTTGAGTTTTTCATACCAAATTTATCTTAGTATTACTTTTCTTGAAGAGAATAGTTTATAGTAGAAAAATAAAATTTTCAAGAAAAATGTAGTTTTTATGGGTTTAGCATTATTTAATAATAACCTATAAGTTTTAAAAAAACATTTTGGAAATAAAATATAAATTTTTGGAGTAAAAATATGTATTTTTCAATTGTCCTAAAACATATAATTCATATTTCCAACATTTTTAGATCTAATAAAAATGTTATTTCAATAAAAATATGTTTTATATATTTTATTTGAATCATGTATTTCCAAGGGAGACTCTGTTTTGGATTTCTAAGAAATCCTCATACCCTTTATTTTTTTATAATAAATCATTTTATTTCATTAAAATCAGTATCCATTATAATTTTTTCTTAAATGTAAATTGAAAGGTAAAGAATTTTATTTTTCTAAATTTTTTTATGAGATTGAGTTTATTTACTTTAAATTTTAATTTTCACACCTTTAGAAATTTTATTTGAAAAATATTTTAAAATTTGAAATAAAAAACTATAAAATTAATTAAAAGGTTCAATATAAATATTTTTAATGAAAATTAATTACTATAATTATAAATTAATTACAAAGTTAATATTAAATTAGGATAAAAGTGAAAAAGTTAAAATAAAATGTTGTAAAACACTCAATGTTGTATCAAACAAGATTTGTTAGGCCAGTTTGGACCAGAACTCATTATTCCCTCCTCTTTTTTCCATTTTTTGTTTCATGCCCTTGCATAGTAACCTTACATTATTGAAAATGTATGGGTTACTCCCAAAAATACCCTTATCATAAAAATATTTTTCTTTTATTTTTGAGAATTCCTCTTTATGGTTGATCAGTAACCAAAAAACTATTAACAGGATCTGAAAAACAATAGTATTTGAGATTCAAAATTTAAAATGAAAAAACAAAAAAAATCAAAATCATAGAACTCAAAGAGATCTCATGCCATGATCACACTCATCAAAAAAGTCATATCACCATCATTCATGATTACCACTAGTTTCTGTCACCATCCTAACACCACCACAACCAATAACTGGAGAATGATTTCTGAGAAGAAGAACCAGGACAAAGCTTCGACCCACCTTTGTCAAAGACACCTTCACCCTAGTTGTTGTCGAAACACGGATGATGTTTCCAAGAGCCAAAACCAAAGAAGATCACCATAATATAAGATAAAAACCTTCTCACAAATATGAAACAAATCTAAAACAAACCATGGACTCCAGTGATGGCCACTTTTCTCCAAAATACATCTTCATCACAAACATCTTCTTCCATCACAACACACCACTGAGTGAAGGTCTCTCCTCCTAGAACACTGGTATCCACTCGAACAACACATCTCAACTCTTCCTTGATAACAAATTCACCAGAATGACCTTGGTAGGAGAGATGGAACACAAATCCATGTCATAGTTGAAGTAGCTTAAAGCCTATATAGAGAGACATTACCTTTTCCAAGAACAATCCCAAAAACACATTGAGAAAAATTAAACAAAAAATTGCAATATAGACCATCCAAACAATGTCATATCCACCAAAAGTGATCCAAACGAAAGATATAAAACATAATAGGAAATAATATTCTACTATACAAAGAAAAAAGAAACAAACATTCTAGGTGAAGAATCCAAATTAAAAGAATAAAAAGGGCTAATACTACTACCAGTACCTCTCTAACACCATCCTAATATGACCTGAAAGCCACATCGCGCCCTACCAAAAATGGGGTTGAACAAGATGGTTTGACAAGAAAGGGTATAAGAGAGGTAGAACTCTAGATTATACCACTGAAATTAATGAAAACTATCTGAAACACCAACATATACACCCAAAAATAGAAATATGATACACTAGGATAGGCAAAAAGAGGGGTGGTGAGAGGCATCTGATATTCGCACCAGCGAGAAACTCCATCCAAGAATGGGGAAGGAGAAAATGAGACTAGGAGGATAAATATATCCCGAGAGAAGTGAGGAGCACCACCAACACTGAAAAAATCAACAAAATCCCAGGAGGAATGTTAAGGGAGGAAGAGGAGGAATAAGTAGCACCAGGAGCATTGGGTGAATGCAGAGACATTCGAAATCTACCCCTCTCCTCACTTATAAGAGAGTAATATCTCCACCATTTCAAGACTCATATATCATCATAATTTTCTCTTAAAGATATACGAACTTTATTCTCTTAAAAACCTCTCTAAAATTCAAAATTTTCTCATCACCATTAGTTATCATAAGGCCTTCATTTCCAAGGATACTTCGATGAAAAATTAAATTCTTTAACATGAGTATTATCAACTTCATAGATTTTCTTCATAATTATATTCTTCCAATTTTATTATAACCACATAGTTATAATGATATTAGTACCATTTATATACTATAATTTTACTATATTTATGGTTTTATTATTTTGTATTCATCTATCAAATCCATTAAGAAAAATAAAATCATTGTTCATGTGTATGTGCATACCACCACCACAATGAGAAATGAAATTAATTTTTCATACCCAACCATCAGTTATGGTTCCTAGAATATATTTAATAAGGGATTATTATGTTTATGATAAAAATAATGTTTTTGTGGGAAATTTTATAACCTATTAATTATATTATCAGATAACAATCATCGTTAACTAAATCGTTTAAAATAAGTGTGCTAAAAGAGAAAACTTTTATTCACATTATGTAATATATTAATATCCATTAATTTTTATCATATAGAATTTTTTATTCTAATAATATATACAAATAGAAACTAAAAAATATAATTAATGTTTTATAATTATATTATAGAAAAACCACATCATATCATTCATTATATCAGGGTATGATCATGTTTTGGTCAATTTAACCACATACTGGAACAATACTATGAATTTATATCATAAATGAATTTTAGAAACTAAATAATATTATAATATAATATAAATTTGTATAACATTATTTTCTATATATTTTTTATTGAAACATTTATTTCATCAATTAAGAAAACATCCTTCAATCATCAAGAATCATCAAAAATTGCTTGTTATCGATTTCATCTTCATAGATAAAGAATAAAACACTCTTGAAAGGAATTTGAAATAACATAAATTATTTAAAATAATACCTAAAAAAAATTAAATGATATGTTTATAATTAAAATTGAAATTAGAGTTAAGAGAGAGACCACTATTATGAAACTAGTAGAAATGATGAAACGTACAAGCACCCAATGTGGAAAATAAAAATAATTCATATAGATAATGAGTATTTATAATGATTATTAATGAAAATTGATATGAGCGAGGTTATAAATTATGTTTTTAATATATCTATTTTTTATATATATGATGTTAAAGAATGCTCATGTATTTTGTAACATGAGTTAAGGATTTTACCTCTCAAATTTCTCATTTGGGATATTATTAGTCTTTGGCACCTAAAATCATTTATGTTTTGTATATAATACCTATTTGGGAGGTTATATCTTAAAATGAATTTACATATGGTATTTTAAGATAAATTTTTATACCTCTATTTAAATATTTTATGATTTAATTTCTACCCAATCTTTATGTGAGGGTTTTCTATCTTAGATTTCATTATTTGCGACTCATGTTAAATCTGCCACATATTTTCTTTTTTGTGGTGAATAAATTACCCTAGAATGATTTTTACCATATTACTCACGAAATTTAGGGGAAGTTATATTTTTATCCCTCTCTAATATTCTTTTAATTCAAGAGTTAACAAAACCATTAATAAAACTTAATATTTTGTATAGTACAAAACCCATACTATGTTTTGGTAATGTAAATGTAGGTGTATTTTCATAGAAAATAAATCACTATTTGGATCCAGAAAATTGGATGCATCTATGGAACAGATTTCCCTATGAGAAATTTCATTGAAAATGTTTGGTTCAGAATTGTCTCAATCATCACAATGATTCATTAAAAATTAGCCTAATAAAGCGCACCAAGATAGAAACTCTCAGAGGATATTCCTTTGAATATTAACCCACTTTTTATTAACCATGATGGAAGTTTTTTCCTATTAATTCCTTGGTGTCTTTCCAATTAAAAATATTTAACCAAATTATTATCTTCCATAGATAATCTAAAACATTGAATGTACCCTCTGTCTTATATTTCTT
This sequence comes from Viscum album, assembly GCA_963277665.1. Classification (NCBI taxonomy): domain Eukaryota; kingdom Viridiplantae; phylum Streptophyta; class Magnoliopsida; order Santalales; family Viscaceae; genus Viscum; species Viscum album. The sequence continues at coordinate 29,859,957 of OY728142.1, read as the reverse complement.
TGATAAGGGTACCACCTATTACTTGGATGATACACCATAATTTCAATGTTGATTAAGGGGTGTTCTCCTAGACATCCATATTATTATATTAAATGGGAAATTATTTATTCCATATTTCTCATTATACGGATAATCTTGTTTTTATTCAACCAATGGTTCCTTAGAGAATAGTATTAAAGGTCTGGATGACTCTTATATTGAATACATTGTATTTAATTAGGTGATGGGTTGGATTTAGAGTTATATAGACCATTTATACTTCAAAATGTTTCACAAGACAATAAATGTTTCATTTTGGTGTATACCACTTCCCAAAACAGGTTAGTGTCTTGGAACAAGAACTTGAAAACATTTTTTATTGTATAGAATTATACATTCCATCAGTATGAGATCAATGATTATTATTATCCATTTTTAATATATTATCAATGATTTATAATTTCATCTATTTGAGTTTATTAGGGATTCATGTTGTTTATTTATTATTTCCATGTCACATGTTCCATGTTTAAGTAATGACAGATTTTATATTATTTTACTCCTTACTGAACATCTAACCTCACCCTATTTTTTTCATTCCCCATAAAACCTAAAGGGGGTATATGTGTAATTATCAATGATATGACGGAAGGTATAACCATGTTCTTGTAATTTGTTCATGTTTTATCTTATGATTTCAAATTTTATGTATATATGTATATACTCTTCAATGAATACTAAACTATTGGATACTTTGGGAATTATTATATCCAATAACAATATTTTAATATAACTAATGGATCTGGGTTTCTATATTCTTTTATGTTACAAAATTATTATAATGTCTTCATGTTTATCTTTTATTGTAATAATATCTCTTAATAAAATATATCACTGTTGTTTTTCGTTTAGTGTTTCATGTATTGTAAGAAATAAAACAAACCAAAATATCTGGATGTTATATTATTAATCCCTTTCATGTTTAATAAAGAAAAATAATGTGAGATTCATTAAAACCATTTTGAGAAAATTTCCTTTCAATAAGTTAAATTAAACTTGTAAATAATAAGTTTATTATAGAAATGACCACTCATATTTTAGATGAAACCAATGTTTTTTATAAAAGAATTTAAGAACATGATTTTGAATTATGAAAATAATGCTAACATTGTCATCATAGTAAAATAAAAACATAAATGAGAATAAGAATTTACAATATAAAAAAAACAAAAGTAATAAGAAACTATCATGAAAAAATCATAAATAAAATATAATGGGATAAACAAATCAAAACCATCATGAAAAAACCAAGGAGAATCATAGAAAATATAGGAAAACTCCAAAACAGAATCGATATGATTGACACCTGACGTGATTCAACTACCTAGACACTTGATTATACCCTTCTTGGCATAACCAAGAGGAAAAATCCCATAAATAGATTATAGTTCTAACCTAGTTCCCCTATCTAGAGAATAATAAAAAAATTAGTGCAATATTTGTACCAATATTTTGTACCAAGATACCAAAGACTTATAATGACAAAAAATTGATATGGTAAATCAAGGTATAACATGTAACAATACAATAAGATAAAAAAATTATAAACACATCCTCACCTTTGATCATCCTTTATAGAATAACTCCCTTTAAATAATAATTTCAATGACATGAAAATAATACCCATGATTAATAATCATTCTATAGAATAATGACTTTCAATAATTCAAATACACAAATTTATGTGTCTATTATGCCAGGTATTTAAAGAAACTACCATCATTAATAATATCTTAAAATCAAAAATATATTTTTTTTCTTATAAAAATAAAATCAGAATATGTTCAGAATTCATTAATATTCATAATATGTTCTTTAGTGAAAGTGTATTGAAAATTTGAAGGAAATAGACAGTTTACATTTTATCAAACACTAGGTTTGTGTGATTACTAGGGATGTAACATTAGAATATTTAAAAAAATTAAATTCCATGTTTATTCATGGAAAACTCAATGTTCATAAATAATAATTTATTCTAAAAATTATATAGTTTTTTACAATATATATAACTTTGAAAACAGGAATTATATTTTCATGAACCCATGGTTTAAATTTTAATGTTTGTGATATAAATACACCAACCTCAAATAATTAAATCTATTAACAATGGTTTTCAATGTAGATAAAAAAAACTGAGAATACAGAGAATCCATTACATGATCAATACCAACCATATAACATTTAAATATTTAAATGCATTTGAGAAAGAACAAACCATAGGTCACTAAGACCATCATAGGTCAAGAAGATAAGGAATAGAGGGTGAAGAAGAAGATAATTTGAGATTTTAGACACTTTTAGAGAACTTGAATATTTAAAGGACTAATTCTAAGAGATCAAGCCAATGATGATGGGAATACGATAGGAAATTCATTGGGGTACCTTGAAACCTCAAATAAAAGAAGAGAAAACCCCAATGAGGGTTAAATTTTATATAGGAATAATAGGAATTTAATTTTTTAAAAAATTGGGTAGTTCACATGGTTTTGAAAAAAATAGATACAACCATGTATTAGCTACTAGATTCGAGTTGTGAATCTCAAAAAATTACTCATAAGCTTAAAAAACTGTGTAGTAGCTATTAGGATTACACCCTATCTTAGATTAATCTACATAGTTACTCTAAACCATGTTATAATTGTGTGCCACTTTTAAACTAGAAATATCACATGTAATATTAAATCTCATTGTTTCTGCCAACAAAAAATCATCCGTACAATTAACATGAAACATAAAATATTCCAAAAAAATTATAATCTCAAACCTACACATTTAAATTTAAAAAAAATCAATAATAAAATAAAATAATAATTAAAATTGGTATCGTGTTGTGAAAGATACCACATGTTGTTTGGTTAGAAAATTAAAATTGAGGATTTTTATAACTTTATTTGAAATTTAATTTCTTAAAAATATGATATATGTGTGATGATTTATGAATTTGATAGAAGTCCAATGATAGTAAATTTCCACAGAGTTCAATATTAAAGTGTGGGTATGTGATAAAACATAAAAAATACCAACTTGTATATGATATTCACTGAGGACACATCCCCATATTTTAACATATTTAGGATATTTATCGTATTTTATAATTTTTTTTTCATTTTTTATTATTTTTTAAATATAAATTAATATACTTCAATTAATAAAACAATAATTATAAAAACTATAAATACAGTTCTTTAATTTTGTATCTATAATATATATGATCTTTAATGTTTTGATTTTCAATGTCGTAGAATAACCTAACAGAAAAAACTATAGGATCCTAGACTAACACATGAAAAAAATCCCACAAGATGATTAGACATGTGACCCTAGTTCTACTTGCTCTATACCTCCATGTGTTACACCACACACTCATTTATACCAGATTTATTAGACTCACTTTATTCACCATCTTACTAAATCAATAAACTAGTTCAACTCCATGGTTCAAGCCCTCCAAACATTGTTAGAGACCAGTGTTTCCTAGGTGTTATATATGTTCATACCTCACCAAAACACCACATACCACTAGTTCTTGGAGAACCTGATCCAAAACATCTAAACCAAACCCAATCTAGTGAACTAACTCACAAATACCATATCAATATCTCCCACCTATTTATATACATACCACTCTATCAATTTTTATTACATAGTGAAGAACCAAACCAAATCTATACCTTTCTTATCGATGAACAGAGTTCAATATCATAAGAATATTCATGCCAAGCCATCTATGTGAATTAAGAATATAAGTTTTAGATTATTCTTTGTATGAATTTTGGTCTATTATATTATGAGGGATTCTTCTTCTAATTTTTTATGGGTTTTCTACTTATTTAAGTGGGGAGTGTGTACTATTGAGGATTATTCTCATACCCCTCAAGTGTATTTTTAGTTCACATTATGTTTAATTTGTTTCCCTAATTATCTACAGTATTTGATGAAAATTTAATGATGGATATCTAAGGTCATGTAGTGGTTTATCCATGGAGATACGCTCAATCATTTTTTTGATTATGTATTTAATTGTCGCTATTTTCAATTCATTATTCCTCATAGAATTCTGTATGTTATTTTAATATCTCGTATGTGATTATTGATTCCATTTTCATATAGAATATTGTTTTATTATTTCATTTTTTATCAAGTTTTCTCCCCCATCCTAATGTTATTCATATATGATAGAATGAAGGAGATTGTCAATTGAATGATAAATGATCACGATCACATGAATTAGAGTTCATTCTTTAGTTTTTGTTACTTGAAATACACTTCTCTTGATTGAGGGTTGTTCTTAGTGGTAAGGCTATGGTATGATAAAATAATTTGGGGATAATTAAGTGGTTTTATAAATTCACATAAGAGATTTGTGTCAATTCATAGTAATAATAGTATAATGATGATCACTTTTAGCTCAATGTGCTGTGACGAGTCTTCAATCACAGATTCATTCACTATATAGGAGTGAAAATATGAACATTTTATTATAGTCTCTGTTGAAAATGGTTTAGTAGAACCTCTTGGGATTAACCAATGTTCACCCTAATTATTACATCAATTTTATTTCTATTTTTTCATTTAATTAATCCCAAACAAATAAATCAAAATCCGATAATTCATTTTCCATGCTCTATTTCTTTAAAAGAAACATGTTTTAAATATATTAATAAGACAAAAAAGAATAATGAGTGACAATGTGGTTTACTTGGAAATAAAATGTAGTTATTAAAATAAAATACATCTATTAGAAATTAAATATTATTTTATTTTTGGTCACTTCAATATGTTCAACCATCAGTGTCTCTTTACCATGTAGTGTAATAATTTGAGAAAGGGGGGATTTTAAAAATGTAAAATAGGTTTTTCATGGACCAAAATCCCGGATACACCAAATTTTAAAACCAATTAATACATGAAACACTGAAAAATACTTCACTAATATAATTTTAATTCTAGGATCAGTTCGTTATATATTATCATTTTCCCACTATGGCCTGCACTCAAGAAAATATTTTTCACATTTTAATTTTCTCATATCATGTGGCTTCAAATTAAATCTTCCAATAGATAAATAACTCAACAATGATAATATATAAAACTAACACACAAAAAAACAAAGAGATATATATTTAAAATAATAAAATAAATTTATAATAAAGACCTAATATGATACACCTTATCAATTTCACCAAAAAACCACTACTATTGAAATATTTTCAGGCCAACCACTAGATTAAGAAGATATATGAAGAATGAAATTAAGAGGATTATAGAGTAGTGCACCATTTTTTTAAATTGTTTTCTATTAATAGGTACTATATACTATTAATTATATAATATTTATAAAATTGAAATCTATAATTCAATGGGCTCTTTTTGGGTACTCAGTTGTAGCATGATTTTTCTAGACTATTGCCACCCTCAATATGTACATAGTTGAACCTAAAGATTCCCATTGAGTTATTATCATCTTTTTATCCCCAAAATTATGTTTAAAAAAATTGAAATATTTCATATCAATTTTTCAATACATATAGATGTCACTCGAATGTTTTAACTCACCCAAAAATTCAATAAACAATGATTTTCAAATAATATAACACATAAATATTTTTTAAAAAAATTTCCAAATGTGTTTTATATTTCCTGTAATTTCTAAATATTTTTTAAAATTTTTATTTTTTTAATTTTTTTCATAAAACACAATTTTCGAAACATTTTATATGAATTTTTATTTTAAGAAATATTTTTTTATAAAATTCACCCTTATATATGGTTCTATGGTGTCAAATAAAGGTAACCCAATATTTAAAAGGGTTATGAAAGGTTAAGGAGGATTTTTAAGACCCTACATATAGGTAAGAGAATCTTTTCAAGTGCTTCATATGGGTAATGACATTGTTCCATATTCTTCGTAAGGGTACAACCCTTTTACAATGGTTAAATATGGTTAAACATGGATTTTTCCACTGTATATATGCAAATGGAATTACCTTTATAGAGAAGATAGTCTCTGTGTGAAGGTATCATGGACTCTTGATGTCTAAGGATAAAACATACATCAAATAAGGGTAATATAAACTTTTTAATACCTACATAAGGATCATCCCACGATTTCCCTTATTGTGTAAGGGTAATATGCATATCAGATAAAGGTATCATATTTTTTAAATATGATATATAAGGGTAGAGTTGACCGATGTAATAGTATTCACAAGATGTTAGAGTTTCATAAGGGTACCCAAGATTTTCCAAATCCCCCATAAGCGTATCCTACTATGTGATGGTAAAACCATGTGACCCTTATATAAACCATACTCCATATGTAAGGGTAAATATTTTTACATAGTTTTTTGGATTTTCCTCTTCTTCAACCTATAAATGATTTTGTATGACTTGAAATTCCTTAAACCATGGGAATTATTTCTTTTTAATCATTTAATGGTATTTATTCCTTTATAAAGGACTTATAAAACCTTCACATTCAACAATGAATCAAAGTAAAAATTCAATGAGAAACTTAATTTGAAAATATTTTCGATGCAAGCTACCTTCAGCCATTTATTTAAAAAAATACTTGGTCCTTCTATTATCCTTATTTTTTAGTATTCCTTTATATTGGAACAGACTATAAATACCTTTACACGAGATCCGATAAGTATTATCAGACCAAACCAAGTTCTCTTACGATTTCTAAGAATGTTAAAGCCTACTTTTCCCATCTCCTATATTGGGTGTTGTGTTTTAATAATAACAAGAATATTAAAGTAGAAATTTATCTTCCTTATTCATTATTTTTTAGTGACCATAAATCTAGTTCTTCCTTTTCTTCCGGAGAAATTTAATAAATCTCTCTTAAATTATAATAATATGGATATTTTTGAAGAGTGATAATTGCATTATTGTCCCCAATTATCTAGGATTATTCTATAGAGAGATATTATTGTTACAAAATCTATAATTATCTAAAATTATAATATGGAATTACCATGTTTATTATTTATTATATAGTAGACAAAAACTATTATTGAATGTTGTTTTTTTATTTCTTGTTGAAATAAAATTGTATAATTAGTTCTATGAATACTTAGTGAGCAGTTTGAGCTGAATAAGTTGAGGACATGATTTGGGTGACAATTATTTTATGAAACATAATGTTGTGGCCAATAATATTGAGGAAGTAAGTTAATTAACTTTTATGGGGTCTTGTTTACACTTTTTCCATGACATAAATCTTAGGTTGGCATAATTTACAGTCATTCTTGATTATGATCACATGTGGGTGTGTGATTAACCAACGAGAACCATATATGTTACTTGTTTCCATGAGTATATCTATATATTGTTTGTTCAAATTTTATTTTGATCACATGTATTTTATGTTTAAACTTTTACTAATGATGATATGGAATGGTTTATTGTGTGTTATACAATGATATTTGTGTCTTTGATGGTATTATTCTTGGTGTCCAAAGAATATGGACACTCATTACATGTTTATCCCATAGAGGGGGAGTGTACATGACTTATGATGATAGTGTTGATGATCCTAAGAACATGTTAGGGATATGAAGATTCCACATGGTTGGTTTGTGATAAAATCAACGTCTCGAATATTCCATGGAGCATGATACTTGATTCCTAGTGGATGTCGAGCAGTATGAAAACTTCATGCCTTGTTGATTTTGAGAAAATGACTAACTTGATGCTTGGTGGATGTTGAGTAGTTTTTAAACATGATGATGAGCATCATGATTATTATCCTTTAGGATAGTTCTTGATAACTCCTGATAACCTGACATTCCTTTTGGAATGGATTTGAAGAATGTATGGTTGGGGCTCCAGGTGGCTTGGTTAGCACATTGTTTCTTGTTTTTAGATTGTTTTGTTTCTTATGCATTTATTTTTTATCTATCTAATAATATTTTTTACATGAGCACATGAGTTAGGGACACATTGGTGGTAACCAACTTGGGTTTATTACTAAAAAATTCTATGGGAATCTTGATTCAAGTGAAGACATTATGATTAGGGTCCTGGGTAAGGGAAAGGGGAACTTGGATGATTGGTGAGAATAGAAGTGTGAAGTTGGTGGAAGACCATGATAGACTCCAGAGGTCTCCATATTATATATATATTTATTTATTTTTTACATATACTCTAAATAGGATTACCTCCTTGTGTTATCATTTATATTATTATTGTACGACAATATGTCATATTTCTATTTCTTCAAATTACTCTAATTATTTATTAATTTTTTTATTTGTTATTTGTTTTATGGAATGATACTGATGATATATTCTCCCCATTGAAGAACATAGACCCTCTCTTCTAGTCATTGAACTATTGTCTATGGGGAGGATCATATAAGGACATGTGGAACTCTGGTTCGGACCTGATGTTTTAGCTTAGGGTGTTACAAAATTGTATTGGGGCACATAGTTATATGTTTATTTTTTTATTAAATTGGGACATGGTAGAAATGATATATGTTTTTGGGACTAGGGTTGGTGGGATTCCATGTTCCCAACCATATCATGTTTAAAGGACCTCTTAATTACCATTGATTGGATTCTTTTTCATGTTTTTATGAGAGTTTTTGTGTGATCAGGCATCATGACTATGAGCATAGGTTAACATGCCATATGTATACTCATGTTTATTCTACATAATATTTCTATAATTGTATTCCTTATATTGTGCTTTCTATTTGGGATATATTCTCTTTTCTGTGATGTATTTATTTTTCATTTCTGTTATGATATATCTATATTGTAATTAATTAGTTGAAGGGAGAATGATATTATGTTATAGTATATATATGTTTACTATAACTGATGTTCGTGGATGAGAGTTGGGTTGTTGTTTGGAGTGTTATAAATTGGGTTATGATAGCTTCCTAGGTAAACATTTGTGTGATCCTTTAGATTGGTTAGGATATAATATTTTATGTCCAAATGCTTACCTTCAGGTTATAGAAGATGACATCCCATTGAGGACTGATGGGACATCCAGTTTACATGGGTTGGGGTAATCTTGAAGCACTAGTTACACAACCTATTGTGTAGGAAGATTTTTAAAAACACACTGCCCCACCCACTTTAGTGGTATAGGAAGTGGGGCCACTCTTGTCAAGAGCCCTTCAACTAATATCCATGGCCAACTACACTAGGGATTTTTATCTCCAACATCCTTCACCATTTTAGTTCCCTAGTGGACCATATGATATTAAGGATTGATTGTATATATTATAGGGTGTCTTGATCCATGTTAAGTTTCCAGAAATCAGGAAGGTGATGTTGGTAGATTTCATATTGTAAGAACTCACTACGCATTAGTTAGGAGTCATAAGATAGGCTGGTCGATATGAGGGAATCACTTATGAGGCCTTCAATAACCTTTTATTTAAGAAGTTTTTTTTTGAGATGATAAATATTGATCTATAACAAGAGTTCATAGAGCTACAATAGGATTACACGACATTGTATGTTTACTCTAGTCATTTTACTACGCTACTTTACTTTTCACCTCTTCTGGATGGAAATGAGGCTTAGAATGCCATGAAACATGAAATCATACTTCATCCCAATATCAGATAGTAGGGATAGATCTTAGACCTAGAATCATACATAGAAATTATAAGGAAGGCCTTAACCATTGAGAAGATATTGGATGAGGGTCGATTAGTTTGTTTTATTATACCCTTTAGTGCTCAGTCGAGTGGACCACCTACTGTAGCTAGGAGTACCCCATCAGATGGTAGGAAGATGATGTTCAGTGACATGTATTCGAGTAGTGGTATTTATGTGTATTATATTTTAGTTTCTTTAGTTTCCTTAGGAGGTTACCCCTAATGCTTTTACTTTGGGAATACTGGTCATTACTGTAGTGTCTTCAGAACACCCAGAGCCACTATTAGAAATGTATAAAGAAAGATAATCTTAAATAGTTTTTCTCAATACATATATGGTTAGGATTCTATATAATGTCAAGTAAGACATGGTATAGGTAACATGGATGTATCTACATTCCTTATCAGCATGCCAAGATGATGAAGACTCAGACGAGTCATGCTTATCAGGGATAAGGTCACAGAGTTGTGGAAGCTCATGTTTACATAGTGGATCAGACTCTATCATATGGAAGTGATGGAACATATATTATATATGTAATTATTTTGATCAAATATACATTATCAACATACATTTTTGATATTGGTGCTTCACATTATTTTATCCGTGCACAATTAGTTGATGGACTTGACTTACTAGTCAGGTTGTCCTCTGAGTTGTTTTTCTCTTGATACACCGTTACACATGAAAGTGAACCATCTCCAATGATGCCCAAATTTCACATAGTCATCAATGGTTATAAAAGGAATTAATGATTCTAGAGATGACTACCTTCAATGTTATTCTTAGAACAGAGTAGAAAAATATCTTCCAACATCATATTGATTTCTATTAGATATGGGTTTAATTTACTTCAATGAAGGGAGAGAAGTTCTTAATAACTATAGAATGAAAATTGAGAGAAAATAGAGTTGGTTAATATTTGAGCCATATCATGATGATCGCAACTTAGATGGTGGACTTAGCTCTTTCATAATGATCATGGGATACCCCTCATCTTTTCCTCCAAACAGCGATCTCTAAAAGGAAGAATTTCTAGATGAATTCATTAGACTTTCCCCTAATTGAGGATTTTAATTTTATATTGATCTCATGATGGGTACGAAACCCATTTTGATATTCCCTTACCGTATAACACAATCTGAGGTTAAGGAGATCAATGTACAAATCAATAAATTTAAAAAGAAGGTATTTATTTGGTTGAGTAATTAACCATTAGGTGAAACAATGTTGTTCCTCGAGAAATCATATGGTAGTCTTCAAATCTATGTTGATTACTAGAAGATAAACCAAGGGATACTAAAGAAATAATAATTTTCCCATGATTGATGAAAATTTTGATCTTTTATGGGCATCCTAATGGTTCTCCAGGATTTTTCTTCGATCATGCTTCCACAAGCTGTAGGTTAGGGAGGATCACATCTCAAAGACTGTGTTTCAAAGTAGTTGTGGATTTTTGGAGTACTTTATGATGTTGTTCAAAAATGAAAAATACATTTACAATTTTCATGGATCTCATAAATAAGATCATTCACCCTTAACAAGGCTCTTTCATCCCGTTCTTAATCAAATACATCCTCTAATAAACAATGACACTAGATAATCATGTTAGAAATATTGATATAGTTATATGAGTGATTCATGTACATCATATTTATCCCTTGTTGTCGAAGTGTAACTTCTTGAATTTCATTTGAAAAATACATGGAGTTACCTTGAGAATATCATCTGAAAAATATCCATGTTTTACACCATGGGTTTGGAAAGTTATGTATAAGGCCTGAGGGACTTTGCTGAGACCAATAATATCTTACCACCCTTAGACAAACAAATATTCAGAGTAAAAAATTCTCATATTAGAGAATATTCTCTAAGATTGTGTTTTAGAATTTGGTGGAGATTTTGAAGATCACCTTACCTTGTTCATTTTTCAACCAACAATAGTTACCAAAATTTGATTTTGTTGGAACCTTACATAGATCTATCCAGGTTGTTAACCTCTTTATTGGTGTGAGGTAGGTGAGGTCGTGGTTATAGGGCCTTGTTTGGTTCAAAAAATATCTAAAATATTAAAAATGATTTAGAAGATGTTGATCACTACTCAGAGTAGGTAGTGATCATATGCTGGCCATAGGAGGATAAATTTGGAGTTTTTATGGGTGATCGGGTTTTATTGAGAGTTAATACTTGATTAGGCCACTGATGTCTAAGGAATCAAGGTAAGATAACCCTAAATTATATTAGACCCCTGAAGATTATTAACCGAGTTAGGATAATGTAATACTATCTAGACAATGTAAAATATTACTGAGGTACGCATGATGTGTTTCACGTGTCATTGATTTAGAGGTACATACTTGATCCTACATATTTTATAGGCTATGAAGATGTTTAGTTAGAGATAAAAGTATCTTATGTGGAGTATCTGATGTAAATTATATAACGGTATGAGAATGTTTTTTGTGGGAATATAGTGCCACTTTTTAAAATCTTGTGGAATCATGGAATGATTCAAGGGGAGACATGGGATCAGGTGTCTGATGTTTGAACTCAGTGTCTATAGATATTCAAAAAAACCACTAGAGATAAATACCAGGGATTATAAGTCATTAATAGGGGAGAATTATAATATTTATAATTTTTTAATTGTACTTAAACCCCTATTTTGGATATAATTTATGTTTCTTTTATGTGAAAATATATTTTTTAATAAAATTAAATCTTATATATTGTTCTATGGTGTTTTTTAAAGGCCACCCTAGATTTATAAGGGTTATATAAGGTTAATAAATCTTTTTAGGAAACTTTGTAAGTGTAATAGAGGTATTATCTTTATTTTTATGGGTAAATGAATATTTCCATAGGTTGTGGAAGGGTATAAACCTTTTTTTATAGCTTATGTAAGAGTAACCTTGGATTTTTTCCATTGCATAAAGGTAAATGGAATTTAATTTATGTAGATAGTTTTCATGTGTGAATGTTTCTTGGACTACTAATGTGTAAGGGTAAACCTTACCTCACATAAAGGTAATAGAGAATTTTAAATACTTGTGTAATATATATACAAAAAATTCCCTTATATAATTGGGGTAATATAAATCTCAAATCAGGGTATACTGGATTTTAAATAGGATACATATGAGTAGCGTCAACCTGTATAAAGATATTCACCTGAGGGTGGAGTTGTTTAAGGGAACCCTGGCTTTTCCAAAGCCTATGTAATGATAGCTAGTCACATAAGGGTAAAAAAAAGTTACCCTTATACAACTCATACTCATTATACAAGGGTAATTATTTCTACCTACATTTTTTTGAATTTTCACTTCTTTAAACAATAAACATGTCTTTGATGATTATAACTATCTAAAATCATGGGAATTGATTATTTCAAATCATTTAGTGGTTTTTATTATTTTATTATTTATTTTTAAAACCTTCATGTTAAATAATCATTCATATAGAAAATTAAATGATTAATTTAATTTAGGAATATTAATGTTTTGATCCACCCTCATCCATTTCCTTAAACAATGCTAAAACCTTAATCTATCATTGTTTTTTACATTCCATTGATTTTTGAAATTCCATAAAGTCATTTACATGAATAATGTGACGTCTTATTTGACCAAAAAAAATCTCTCATCAGGTTTTTAGGTGCATCAATGCTTACTGTTTGCCTCTCCTTTCTTAAGTGTGGTGGTTTGAAGAGAGTAAGAATACCCAGGTAGGCATTTATATTCATTTTTCCATTTTCACGAGTTACTGGAAATTTAGTTTTTCCCTTGATTTAAGAGAAATTGATTGAATAACTATTAAATGATAATAATCTAGAAATTATTAAACAGTGATTAAAGAATTATTATACTCAGTTATATAGGAATACTAGAGAGATGGAGATTTTTATCACATATGGAATTTTAATTATTCTCTAAGGAGTAATCTGGAATTGTCCAGAAGGATAATATAGAATTACTATGTTTATTCTACATTATGAATGGGAGAGAAACTATTATAGCATGTTGTGTTTGTATTTATTTTCTTAATAATATAATATAATTGGGTTTATGAATCCTTGGAGAATAGATTGTGCAGGCTTATATTCAGACTTGTTTCCAGTGTTGATATTTTGATGAACATTTATTTTGACATTAAAAATCACGAGGTAGGTTGTTTCTTACCATTTTGGGGGCCCTATTTACACTTTTTTCCAAGATATGACTCTTTTGGTGGAATACTTGATAATTTTTCTTGATTATGATCACATGAGGGTGTGTTCGGAGCTAGTGAGAACCTTATATAATAATTATTTCTATGAGTATATTTGTAGCTATTTTGTTCATGTCTCATGTTGATCACTAGTATTGTATATTTATACTTTTATACTTGTGATGATATGTCAGGTTTTCTTGTGTGTTATACCATATTATGTGTGCCTTTTTAGATATTTTTCCTAGCTCCCAAAACCAATGGATAGTTGTGACATGTTTATCCTTAGGGGGAGAGTTCACACAACAAGCAATGATGTCGATGATATTCCTAATCATAGGGTATGTATATGACAATGTATCATGGTTATTTTGTGATATAATTAATTTCTATCGAATGCCAAGGATCATGTTACTCAATACATAGGGGATATTGAGTAGCATAACCACTCGATGCCTAATGGTTACTGGGAACATGAATCACTTGATGCCTAGTGGATGCTAAGTAGTACGTATACACGATGCTGAGTAGTATAATTATCAACCTTGTGGACAGTTCATGTTTACCCCTGATATCTTGAAATTCATTCAGTTATGGAGCCAAATAAGTTACATTTGGGGGAAATGGTGGCTTTATTAACACATGGGTGCTTAGTTTTGGATTGTTTTATTTATTTGACATTTATAGATTATTTATGTAACAAAAATGTCGACATGGGAGCATAAATTAAGAATTCATTTGTGGTTTCCTACTTGTTTGTATTACTCCCACCATGTATAGTAATTTCAATGAATTTTTCAACTTTATGTTTATGGGACAAAGTAAGGGAAGGGTCCCATGAATGATGGCTGAGCATATGAGTGTGGAGATGGTTACAGACTGGCCTGGACTCTATAGGACTGTGAAATTTTTTATTATTTATTGATCTGGAACATATACTCTGAATTGGATTTCAACCTTGGTTGATCACTTACATTTTTATTATATGAACTTATTTCATATTTCTCTTTAAACATGTTACTATAACTATTTATTATATTTATTTTTATTTATTATTGGTTCTATGACATGATACTAAGGGTATAATCCCCCCACTAATAGACATACACCCTCATGAGTATTCATAATACTCTATCATATAGGGAAACATATATAAGGTCTTGTAGCGCTTCAATTCAGACAATATGGTTTATGTTAGCTTGTTACATATTTTAACCTACTCATTTGGGAATTCATTCCTGACAACCATTGAATGAATACTGATTTTGTGGATTATATTCCCCCAAATACCCATGTTGATGCACAATATTTTTTCCATATTGTTGTAGGATAATCTCCTAATTCGTTTATCATTTATTTGATTAGGGTTTTGTTATTTGGTCTAAATTACATAATGATATGACTTTTATAGATGATACACTATTAAAAATGGATTTTTATGATAGGTTATTTGTGATAGGTTTCCATTATAAAAACTTATTTATGATATAAATGCTTCATAAATAACCCATCATGGAAATTCATGTGAATAATAATAGTAATTGTGATGTTTCGTTCTAATTATACTCAAAGTGATACTATGTTTTATTAAACAATTTTGATGTTAAAAATTATACTTTTGGTATATGTTATTATATATCCCAAATAAATGTATACTCTCTTATTTTAGATAGAAATTTCAATTCAGTCACAAATGGAAAACCCCAACATTTAATGACTTTTTTTTCCGAATAAATTAAAATTCATTGATGGATTACACTAGACACTAAACATAGTTAAGATGAATATTATGAAACGACATGATAATCTTGAGCTACATGAAACACTATGTTTAGCTTATGGAACATGCAACACTATGTTTAACTTATGTTACACACAATACTGAGTTCGATCGATAGCTTGTGTTATAAGAAAATCTATGTTTTACCAAACTACAATATACTATTTATATTATTATTTAAGATGACAGTTGTTTCATAGACGTTAGAATGGTGAAAATGAATATTATTAAATAAATTTATAAAATATATAATTTTCACATTTTTATTTGTTATCTATTTATTATAAATAAAATAATAATAATTTAAAATAAAAAATATATGTTTTCTGAAAAATAATATTTTTAAAAAATACGGGTAAATATAACTTAGAACAAATAATTTAAAATTAAATTTTACAACATTTAGAAAAATTATATAAGAAAATAAACTTATTTTTTTTAATTCATGTACCAAATTTATCTCAAGGTGAATTTTTATATTTTTCTAATAAGTTTCAATTCATTATAAATAGTGAAAAATAATGAATATTATTAAAAAATTACATTCTCATCTAATTTATTTATATTGATAAATTATATTTTAAATTTGTTTTAATGTATAAATTGTTAAATTATAAATCCATGAATCCAATTATGGCCATTGGAATAAACATCATAATGAAATTGGTTATAAAAAGCTTATAATATTTTGTATATTTTTACTTTCAAAACATGCTTTCTCATCGCATATGTGGGATTAATTTTAAATTAAATTCTAACACTTATATTAGTGAATATAGAAAAAATAAATTCCACATTTGGAATCAGGGTAATTTATATTATATTATTAGTTTAAATTAATCTTTTTACCATAATGATTAGTGAAAATAGTTAACATTAATCAACACAATTAAGGTTAAAATAACATTTTGTGCATTACATTCATTTATATTAAAATTAATTTCACAAACACATAGGTTTTTTATTTATTAAATCGGAGATAATATTTATAATAATAGGATAAAAATTATCTAATAAATATATTTTTTAATTATAATCTTAAAGGATAAATTACATAGGTAAACAAAAAGATACAAGTAACATATATAAAAACTATAAAGTAAAAATTGAGAAAACTTAAAGACCATGGTATAATTTGATGAAAAATGTATTTATTTTTTGTATTTGAGGTATTTATACATAAATTAATCCCTAAAATACATTATTGTTTAATTTTTGAGTCACATTAGAGAATGGATATCTCCCAATAGTGAATACTTTTAGGTATTTACCTGGATGCCACTCCTCCTCAATTATAAAAGGGTATTAACTCTCTCCACTTATTCACACATCTAAATCAATTTTTATCAGAAAAAACCTACCAAAATAAATTCAATAAATACCTCCTCCAATCCTATAAGCCTTGATTTTGGCATAAATCCAACCATGGAAGGCTTTTTTTGAAAACAAAAAGTTGATAACCGAAGAAGAGGCAATGTTGAGAAACTGACATTTTTGTTTTATTTATTCCTAAAACCACATAATTTTTTTCAACATGATTATATAATAAAATAATAATCTTAAATATACCGATATGTTTTTCTGTAATGTTTATAGCCTAAAACAACATACACTTCCATCAAAATGGTTATAACACCATCGTTCATGTTTACGGTGAACTACTGCCTCATGAACTGATGTCGTTGATTTTTTCATTTCCAAATATAAAGGATGGGGATTATTATGTTAATACTATTTATATATGATATTTATAAAGTTTTATGGTGTTATTATTATTCATTTATTTTTTTATCACACATAATTTCATGCATTATATTTGGAAGTAATACGATATCATCGTTCGTGTGTGCAGAGGAATACCACCTCACAAAGCGATGGATTCATTCACTATTTATATGGAATGTATTAATGATGGTTTTAATACAAATGTGTGATATATATGAAATAAATATTATTATATAATTATAATACCTAATATTTTTTTCTTTCAATTCGATAAGAAAATGGAAATAGCATTCACGCCTACGTAAAACCTATTGTCTCCATGAACGATGTATTCCATTTTCTATTTATATTTTTCTGGGATTAATATAAATATATATTTTATTAATATATGTTATATTAATATCAATCTTATAATTATTGAAATGATGAAATCATGATCTAATTAAGGGAACCAAGAATGAAAAGTCAAACCATGTATGAAAAACAAAGCGGTTATTACCCGAAACATAACTTTAACATGGAAATGTTAATAAATGAGTAAAATAAAGTCATAAGTAAATAATATATGGTACTAAAAATATTAATATGGTTATGTTACATATGTATAATTAACCTATATATGTTATACCAGAGGTTTGAATGAGTACGACTAGAGTCAAGGCAAAGGTAAGGGAAATTTGTATCACTTTTTTTTCTTTTAGATAGTTGTTATATTGTGCACCTATATTCATTAATGTGGCATATATAATTCTAATTTGACATGTTATATATTTAATCTCATTATTTTTATGATATGTTAAGATTAAATTAATTTTATTATTTCATGGGGATTATGATTCAAAGTTACCAAAGTAGTATGAGTTTATGTCTACAATCTCATCTTCTATCGGGATTGTTTATGATTATTCTACCATTGATGAAATATTTTAATCCATGTATCACTATTTCTAATGAAATTTATTCTACTATAGTTCTTCATGATATATACATGTATTGGTACAGTTTTTACAGACTTTGGTACTTAAGATAATTAAGAATTTTTGTATTAAAGTCCTTATTCATTTCCTTTTTTGGTTCGAAATATATTTCCCTTCAAAACCATGTTTTATTAAAAAAATTATAAAAGTTTTTATAACTATAATATGATTTTTTTTTAAAAAATTACCCATTTTAAACTTTTCAATTTTGTTTTTGATTGGAATCATCATGTCATTTTTCAAAACATTGTCCGTTTGGATTTTACCGCAAATGTGAAAGGAAATTTCATTTTATTAAGTAAAACATGAATGGAAATTTAAAAAATAATGAAAAATAATTTCTAGGAAGCTTCCATTATATGTTTTCAAATTAATTTTTAAATAAAAATGTATTTAATTTTTTTTATGTTTTAAAACGAATTCAAATTTGAAAGGATATTTTCCTCAAAAAATGTTTTAAATGATCTTTCAAAATTATATTTTTTTTAAGATGATATATGATGGTGTTACTAATTCCTTACTAGAGATATGATATAAGGGTACTATTAATATTCTTTCTTGAAATGGTTTATGTTTTTATGGAATTATAATTATGAAACTCGTTTCTCTTCAATGGGTTATATGCCTATGAAACTCATTTTTTATGGGTTATATGATTTTTAATCTAATTTATCTTATAATGGTTATATTCTTATGAAACCCATTTTTTAAATGGGTTATGATATGATGGAATTATTATAAAACCTACATATTTTATACAGTTTATGATATGATGAAATGTTTATGATACCCATTTCATTTCACGGGTTATGATGTTATGAATGTTTATAATCTTGTGGAACACATAATTATGGTTTTAATTATGTGATGGGTTAGACCGAAATCTCCCTACAATTAATTGGGTAAAGATTTATATATATCATGAGATATATAAGGCTGGAACATAGAGTGAACCTAATGTAGTAATAAAGGGATAGAACGAGGAGTGAACTCAGTACAACAATACATGGGCTAGAACGAGGAGTGAAATCGATATAGCAAAGGACTTTTTATGATATGATGGAATTGATGGATATACTTGATCAAATTGGAAATGATTTTCCATGCTTTTTTTATGATAGAAATTTATGTTTTATTCTAATTTTATGTTCTTATTAACTGCCAATATATTTGACATGACTCATGATTATGATAATTGATATGTAGGGTATGGTTTTCAAATGTTATGCTCATATTCTCATACCCTTGTGTTCGTGCTATGCATACATATTTCCCTTGTTTTCCATTACTGAGCATCTGAACTCAATCTTTCTTATGTTTCCTTTACCTATGTTATGAAGATATATACTATATATGATTTATCTAAGAAGAGTTATTGTAATAAAGAGCGTAGTGGGGGATGATGTAGCTATCATATAAACCATTTTTTATAATTTTAGGATTATAAAAGAACTAAAATAATATGGTATTTGGGCATGTGTCTTTGTATTGTAATAAATATTCTGAAAAAATGATTTAATATCTATGTATGTTAAGCTTGAGTCACTTTAAAAATACTATTTATGGATGAGTTATTTTCTTATGCAATACTAATTGTGATTGAATTTATAATGTTTTCATAAATAACTTCTGAAAATTGTATTTATAATGGTAATTGATTTATGTTGCAAATAAATATTATTTTTATAATCATGCATTCATCATAAATAACAGTATATAAATAAAAAAATGCGCAGGAAAAGAAAAAATTACAAACCAATATTTATTATGATATTAAAACATATATAATATAATAAACATTATAAAAATAATATAATAATAGTTTCATTGGGGGGGGGGATGGGGATCAACTCCATTTGGAAGAGTTAACTCCATCCCTAAATCATGTGTATGTTTCTTCATATACTCCATCATCCACTCTTGTTGAAAATGTTGTTGATCCTGCTCTTATTGTTACTATTCATGTTTTTTTATTTCTCCTCATACTATTATCACTAATCTTTCACCTCACTGACAAATATCTGTATTATGATTCCAAATACTTTGTATTAGTTAAATATGATGATATCATTCATGATTTCTTCAATATAAATGATGACATTTCTTTAATACCATAACAACTAGTTGGAGTTGATCATGAACCAATATCGATCACTTGGACTCTCTAAATACAACTCCCTTTCTATCATATCCAAGTCACCTAATAAAAATATAACTTAAATGAGTCCTGATACCCACCATATTTCTCATATTAACACCCACACATATGAGAAATCTCTATCTCATATGAACCATGTAATTGTATAAATAGAAATTTAAAATTGAAAATAATATATTAATTAAAATTTTAAAACATAAAAGAAAATATTTACCATAATTTTTCATTATCTCTCACTAGTAATTTGTCCAATTATACTATTAGTGTATATATTATTATACACATCAAACTCCATAACAACTAGATTAACTAAATTTTTCATAAATTGTTCATATACATTTTTTATTATGTTTATATATGCTTCTACCTTTGGGTTGTATGAATAAAATGAGAATGTGTGAATCCATGTAGACGTTTTTTTATACATTCCTTTTGAATTGGTAATAAAATCATGTTACTTATTAAGATATTATTCTATCACTTGTAAATTTTTTTACTTTTATCCTTGCAATAAAATGAAGAAGATAAAATAAAGAAGGCACAAAATAATTTTTACAAGGTTCAACCACAATGTGTGCGCTCACCCCTTTTTGTAGACAATGATTATCCTAGATATAGATTTACATATATAATTAAATAAAAAACTTAAAATGGGTAGGGTGGAATCAAATATCACATATAATTTCACATCATATTGCTGCTACCATCATGTAGCATCCTTCTAGTTATAATGTTTCAAAAAAATTGGAAATATCACTTGAATATTTGGCTTACTTTGGAAACTGATGAAAATCCTTCTCTCGAGCCAATTGGATAGACATAACTTGATGTGGTCACCTTCATCAACAAATATAGTTTTGGAAAATAAAAATGGTGATTCCATTTGTTTTATTTATCACTACTTTCTTCTCCTTTTTGGACTCTATACAATGAAATCGATCCATAATATTTATTCGTATACATGTTTCCTCAATTATAGAAACTCCTAACTTCCCCTATCAATTTATATATTTACCCTCAAAACCAAAATTTAATATTCCATCTACATTCCTAAATTCATTCTCAATATATTCTCTCATATATTTCATACTCGCAACACATTTTTCTTTAAGAAATCACTTTTTTGGTCAAATGGAACAACAATTCCACACATTCATTTTATATACCAAAATTTGTATAAAATAATGTTTCTAAAGTGTGGAAAAGTAATAATACATGAGAATTATACTGTTCTGAGCATCCTTGATATTTCTTCCCATAAATTTATAATGACTTTCATTAGGGTTTGTCTCCCAACATTCTTATAAAAATAACTAAATTTTCCTCATCTTCTTTTTTGGACACGCAAAATAATCCTAGTCCAAAAAATAGGAATTATGTATCTATGAATATCAAAAATACAGATCAATTGTTTAAATTTTGGTTAACTAGATCAGATTGGTTTATATCTTATTTGATTTACTATGGTGTGAAGGAAATAGATGTAGCAAAACACTTTTGAAGAGAAACATTGCTAAAATATCTCATACATTGAAAACACTCATCTTGAATCACTTCACTAATTACACATGATTTTAGGAACAAAGTAATTGAAATGAATCATCATATTAATATCTATATTATTCTTGAAAATATAATAAATGCACTTCATTTGGAGTTTATCTCATCTGGTTGATCTCATTATTTAGAATATTTTTCATTGAATTATGATCATTTATTTTTTATAATACATGAGTCATAATTTAATTTTGATATTTTAAACATTGGGGATTATATTGATCATCATCTGATTTTATTTCATTACAGGATTCAATTCAAGAAAACAAAAATATTCATAGTGAAAATAATCATATTATGTTTAACTTTCATTCATATTTCATCCAACTAAAATCTACTTAGTTATGACCCACGTAACTCAATTTACGAATGCACATCCCTTTTATGATAACATACTTACACGGTCTCACATAGTTAATTTTCCATTACCAATTCTCAAATCCCATATTGGAAAATTCTCATCACATTTACCAATTATCCTATGTAGTATCCCAATATATTAATTTACTTTCCATATCCTCATACGTTAGATAAATTATTATCTTTTGTTCAATTATCATATGTGGTGTCCTTATAGGATGATTTACATAATGAAGAATTCAATATGCAGCATAATGATTTAGGATTACCATTAGGGACTTCTAGAACCATTTAAAATCATATCAAGTCATCATAAAACCACTCAAAAACATATTTCACCATTTAAAATAACACCCCATCATGATCTAATGAATCTTAAAAAGTATTGACACTAAATGAAGATAATAAACAGTCACAAAGGTCACTTCAATCTCCCCATTTTGGATTTGTTTCCTAAATAATTCAACTCCTCAATATTAACTAATAATTGTCTTAAAACGTTATCAAATCACATGAGAATCATTAAATCACCTTTTTTACACATGGGAATTTTTTTCAATAAAATTTTAGAAAAGATGTGTTTTTGAGATAATTTCATCAATCAGTGATAAGAAAGTGTGGCGAAGTGACTTAGATAAACTACCCCTAAAATTTTCCCCCATGAAACATAAGTAATATTAGTGCCACGATTTTTTACCCCCATTAACTACATAATAAAAATATTTATGGGTGAGTATCTGAAATATACATTTATGTAAGGGGAAGGATGAACATTTAGTTTCGATCTAATGTGACGAATCATCTCCTTTGGAAATGATTTCATAAATATGTTGGTAACTTCTTCTATGGAATAAATGATCTCAAGTATCACATCACCATGTTACACCTTCTATTGATAAAATTATATCTAATATAATAGATTTTGGATCAATATTATTAAAATTTAAAAGTGAAAATATTTATAGTAATTTTATTTTCACTATGAAGTAAGTAGTGGCTTCGCAACATCAACTCTCAGGCATTAAAATTATAATTATATCCATATCATTTGTGTAAAATCATGAGTGGATGAAATTTCCTCAAATTTATTCATAATTAATGTCACATAACTTACTTATTTTTGTTCCATACTTCACAAAACTCACTAAGAAATAACATTCCACCTAAAGTGAACATTCTATCAACATAATTTCTATCCTAGAAAACATCTTTAAACAATTTTAGAGTTATATTAGGACTATTTTTGTGTATAATGAAAAAACATAATGTATTATTTATACATATAAATATTATATTAGATTTGAAATAATGTGATTTCCTAGGATTGATTTGAAATCTTGCATATAATGAAATATAAAAAACATTGTCAGGTTTGGAGTTTGTTAAATAAATAAGACTGTAAATCATTTTTCTATATACCTTTTGTTTCATTGAAGTTTCAGTATCATGCATTCTAAGTTTTTTACTTGAAACCATTAGGGTAGATATCCCTTTTCATTCCTCCATAGATAAATTCTTCATCGGTTCCCTATAGTAGTTTTCTTGAGATATGAAAATTTGATCAAACCCTTATATGATTTATAACCCTAGAAACAATGAAACAGTACACAGTATTAAAATTTCAAAATGAATTTTTATTTCCTTGGAAAATTCCTCACAAATAGTCACTTTGTCACCTGTAAAAATGATGTTATCAATATATACTATGATAATAGATGTACTTGTGGATAACATTATCACATAATGATTACTATCAACTTTCTCCTTTGGAAATTCTAAGATCCTCAAGAATCCATTATGTTTTCAATAACAGGATCTTGGTGAATGTTTCAATCCATATAAATACTTTATAAGCCTCTATACTATACTTCCATATTTTTCATAAAGAAAATACTCATTTTATTTAATGAAAACATATTCTTCAACATCACTATTACGAAAGGATTATTTTATATCCATTTGATAAATTTTATACTTTCAATGAGATTTCATAGATATGAGAATCTCTATGGACTCAATCTTTTCTACTGGAATAAATGTTTCTTCAAATTCCACTCTTTCAATCTAAAAAGGTCCCTTTCAATCCATAATTTATTTATTTCATATCATTTTCCCTTTTTATTCATATTTTTTTTAAAATACCCACTTATTTCCAATGGAATTTCAATTTTTGGTCCCATATATAGTATCCCAAGTGGAATTATTCTCTTTTTTATTATTATTTTTATTCATTATAGAAATCCAATATTTATTATCAGCTACCTCAATAACATTATGGGGATTAACATGTGAAATAAATACAGTTTGGTCTTCTAAACTTACCCATATTTTGGTCTTGAAAGGTGAATCCTGTCAGCCTATAATATCTTAAAATACAATATGATTCTTCAATATTTGATAATTATATGCCCTGTTTCAGTCCCTAATTAATAAACAATTTTATTTTAATCAATTAATCCAAAACTTGTTTTATTATTTCATCTTCATCAGTCTATTTTTTAAATTTCTACTTGTTTCTAGCCCTAGAATATTCATGTTTAGGCTCATCAATAACATATGTTTTATTTAATCTCAATTATTTTTGACATTTGAACATTACATCACCTTATTTTGGTTTTTACTTTAACATTTGTAACCATATCAATTGGAAAGATATCGTAAAAATTTCCTCGATTAGGCTTTTTATTGAAATTTACAATTTTTTATCTTTATGTAATAATGGATTCAAAAGACATTAAAGTATTTGAGAGATGGGTTTTTATTATTTCATATCTAAAAATAATAATTGTTTTTTTAAAGTCTTACATGTCTCTATTTTTTATTTTCATAGTGGTCCATATAGTTTATCTCCAAATAAACATTGAAATTTTATGTTATACTAGCACGTTTCATCATATTTCTACAATACTTCTTTTTCATTTATCTATTACATTTTATTAAGGGGTGTATAGTGTGATAAATTAATGTTTTATCCAATTAATTTAAATATAGTTCAAAAAATAATTTCTTGTATACTTTTTCCATTATATGACCTCAGTTTTTTTATATAAACAACAAGCTTCTTCTATACTTATCTTATGAAAATTATAAACATTTGAATAACATTTGATTTGTGCTTCAGAAAAAGGAATTTTTTTATCCTTGTGTAGTTATCTAGGAATGTAATGAAATAGATATCAACCTTTATCAACCTATTCCTCATGGGAACACAAAAATATAAATATATCATTACTAAGGGTATAATGGATAGTATGTCCCTATTTATCTATATCCTTTGAGTCATCTTTACATTCTGACATGTCTTGAAAACAACCTATCTTTCTCTATTAAGTTTGGGAAGGTATCTAATTACTTAATGTTTGGATATTTTTATCATATTCCATTTTACAATGTATCGATGTCTCTTTTTCTATAGGAAATTTTCATCTTTGGTACTATTGTGACATGATTTAGATAGATCGCTAATTTGATACAGGTTTTTACTTGTTCTTTCACCTATAATAATAATAAATATTTCCATCAAATTTCTTACATCAAATGAGCTCTTTTTAAAAAAAATCCCTCATCACATAGTTGGGTTACAAATAGTAAGTTATGTTTCATAACTTCTACAAATATGACATCTTTGTATTTGATTCCTTTAGTCTCAATATCAATAATACAAACACCTTTAATCCTTAGTGTTTGATCATTTCCAAAAGTAATTTTCCCTCCTTTACATTGCTCAATTTTTTTTAAAAAATGTTTCCTCCAATTTTATTTGAAGAGAATCCACTATCAAGTATCTAATGTCTTTCTTTTTTACTTATCTTTAAAGTTGCCTCTAAAAATAATGAATTTTCGTATTGTTTCTTATTTTTAACCTACATAAACTTTTCCTGGTAGGATACCTATCCAGGTTTATTTATAATATATTTTCCCACATTATGTCTTGAATTTTCACATCTACCACACACTTCATTCAAACATTATAACATGTTTTGAGTAGTTAGATTAGAAGTGACTATGTCCATATCATTCATCTATTAGAAAAAACTTATTTTCATATAATATTTTATTTCCCCTGGTTCATTCCTTTGACTACATAGAATCTTGTTGTACGATCATGTTTAGGCCTTGTGTCCACATATCCCACAACAATAATAGTAGAAACTAAATATGTACCTCTAGTTATAATCATAACAATATTTTTAAAACTACATTCCATATTTATATCCTTTATATTAATATATCCCATGATATTTCTTTTCATTTAATGGAATTTATTTTCATTAAATTATCATTTATTTTTTGGATGTATAAGAGTATTCTAAATTTTATTTACTGACCCAACCTTTGGAAGATTTTGAATTAGTACCTAAAAGGTTATAAAAAGATATTCAACTTTTAAATAAGCTTCATGTTATGATTTAATTTGAGATGATATGTTGGAATTATTAGTTTTTATAAATGTATCAATATTTAATTCAATTAATTGTGTGAAGAATTATTTGAATTTTTTAAAATATTTTTTAGATACAAGATATTTTGATTCTAGCATACTATGTTTTTTTGGGAGAACAATTTTACTTCATGATATCT
Source organism: Viscum album (assembly GCA_963277665.1). Taxonomy (NCBI): domain Eukaryota; kingdom Viridiplantae; phylum Streptophyta; class Magnoliopsida; order Santalales; family Viscaceae; genus Viscum; species Viscum album. Next base: position 29,832,945 of record OY728142.1, on the reverse strand, counting down.
CATGATCCTTTTGTTATCTACCACTTTTAACTTTGATATCTTGATTTATTCAGTCATTTTAGTTTCTTTGTTAATAAAATATTCTGTTGATTCATATTTCTTACCTTCAACTATATTTAGATTTTTAACTTCCCTCTTGAGTTTTGAGTTTTTTTCAATACATAATTATAAATTATATCTAATCATGTGCTCTATGTATTTCCCTTCATCTCATTCCTCTTCATTTACAAATGAGGTTTACTCTTCCTCCATATATTTCATAAATATTATGAACTTTCTAGTCCTTTCAACCTTGAGTTTTCCTATAATGACTTTTTCTTCTAGAAATCTTCTTCATAAACTAACTAGATTTATTTCATTCCTTAGAGTTCATCCAATGCATATTATTCTTAGAATTTTTATAATTATCATTACCCTCATATTCAAGATTCTTTATATTTGGATAATTTACAACATGATTTCCAAAAACAGAAAAATTGAATCACTTCAATTTTAGTTTCCCCTTGTACTTTACTTAACCTTTTATAATGTTTTTAGAGTTAGGAGAAATTATTCTATTTTATTCTTTATCTATCCCATATTCATCATCGTACCCACTAGAAGGTTCATTCTCTTTTTATTTTAGTTTCAACTTTCTCATGGATTCAGATTCCGTTTCTTCTTTAATTTACTTATTAAAATCATATGACATTCTCATGACATAGATATTGAGGATATTATGTAACTCAATAAGTGAAATATCTTCAATATCTTCCATATAATATATTTTAACACCAAATATTTCGGGGAAGTTCCTCTTGAGTTTCTTCACAAAAACATCATCATCAGGTTTTTCATTGAATCCTATGTTATTACTCACCATATCATTAAAACTGGTGAATTAATAATCAATTGATTCCTCCTTGAACATCATTACATATTCTAAATTTATTTTCTATATTGACATATTTTCCTATTTGACTTTTACATTCCATCCATAACTGCTCTCTAGATTATCCCATACTTCCTTGGAATTTTTTAAACCCATCACCATGGTGAAAAATTTCTTTTAAAGAGACATTATAATAGCATTACTTACTTTTATATTGACATCAATATTTCCTTTTTCATTGACGTTCATATGATAACTTCTTTGAATGGGTGGAAAACCAACCATAGATGCATCAGTAACATCAAGACCATGTGATAAAAATGGTAGCATCATATTTTTTATACCATGGAAATTTTTACAATAAGATATTGGAACCCCTCTACCATTCAAAAAATTGAGGTCATACATCATTCAATGAACCAAGATAATCTGACATAATAAACCTAACTTTGATACCAATTTTTAATGCCAATGGATTATATAAATACATAGGGAAGGGTAAAATATTGTAGACATTTATTTTAAAAATTCCTTTTTGAACTGATTATAAAACTCTATGAATGGTTAAGTAATGATTCTATAACTTGTAAAATTTTTACTCTCTACCTATCATGAAAATGCATAAGGTAAATCTAACAAGGAGTACAATATTTTTTCCCTGGTTCAAACATAATGTGTGAGAATAATCCTTGATTTATCCATTAACTATCCTAGATACATATGTCTCACTATAATTCAATCACTAAATTAAAATGGTTGGGGAGGAATCACCCTAAACCTACATTTTCACCATATCTCATTGCTAAAACCATGTAGCACCTCTCTGGTCATACTCAACATTATATGAGTTAGAATAAATCAGATAAAATAATAATTATCACATGAAGATTCAGGTTTCTTTGGAAACTGATGAAGACCATTCCCCTAAAAAAACTAGATATATAAGACTATATATGCTCACATTGATCAAGAAATACAATTATTGACAATAAAAATGAGTATTCCAATAATTTCCATTTTCATTGTATTCTTCTACTTTATCAAATCATCATTATAATCTTAGGACAAAAATGTTTTTTAGATAAAGGTTTACTTTGTTCAAGGAAATTCTTCCTTCTCAAAATTTCTTAGTTTTCTCATATAATAACAAATTATTCTTCTCTCAACATGCCTAACTTTCTAATCGATGTATTCTCTTTTATATTTCTCATATGCAACTCGTCTTTCTTCGAGAAACAAATTTTCTGTTCAAATAACACATTAATTGAATAGATCCTTTTCACATAAACAAATTTTTATATAATTAGATGTATAATACAAAAAATAGTATAATATATGAGTATTATAATATATTTAGGTTCCATTATCTTTTGTCAAAAGACTCATTATTAAATGCCACATGGGTTTTCTTCACCATATTCTCATCTATATACAATAAATTCCATTATATTTTTCCTTAGACACAAAAAAGTATCCCAATCCACAAAAACATAGTAATTATTTATTTTTTAATTTAGAAATTATATTTTAATTTCTTACATTGTGGTTAATTATCTCATTTTTCATTATAGATTCTTTAATTTTCTACAGTGTGAAAGAAACAGTTATAGTATAGCGCTTTTCAAGAAATGGATTTTTAACATATCTCAAACATTCAAAACATTCAGCTTCAATGAATTCACTTATTGAATGTGATTTTAGGAAATAAGGAATGAAAAATTATCACCACATTAATATCTATATTATTCTTGAAAATATAATAACTTCACTTTATTTAGAGTTTATCTCATCTGTTTGATCCCATGTTTGAAATTTTTTCACATAAATAAGATCATTAATTATTCATAAAGTATGATTCATAATTTAATTTTTATATTTTAGACAGTGAAGATCATCTTGAGAATCGTCTTATTTAATTTCTTCCTAAGAACAAATTCTAGAAAACACAATTATTCCCAAAAGAAGTTATCTTTCTCCATTTTAATTTCCTTTATAACTCATCCAACTTAAATATATTATGTGATGAACCACATACCTTTATTTACCTATGTGAATCCCCTATTAGATAATTTACTTACACTATCTCACATAGAATATTTTTTATTGACTCTAAAATTCTTCACTAGAAAATCCTCATCTCATAGCTCATTTTCTATATGTGGTTCCATTGTAGGATATTTTTTTTTTGAATCCTCACATCTAAGAAAATTTCTCATCTCTAGATCAATTATCCTATGTGGGGTCCCCATAAGAGAATTTAATTTTCCAAAAATTTGATATTCAGTATAGTGAATCTACAATTCCTTGAAGAACTCATAGAACCATATGAAATCACATAAGCTCATATCCAAACCCCTAAAAACATTATTCACCGGTTAAAACAACCCATCAGAAACCTCTATTGATTCTCATTCAATATTTCAGACAAATTTAAACAATAAAAAAACCCAAAGTATCAATAATATATATATATAAATATATTATTCAGTAATATTACTTAACCATTGTCTAAGATTTATATTAAAAGTGAAACAGTCAGTTCTGTGTGTAACATCCTGTTACCCAAAACTTTTCCTACATAAAGATGATCTCCTCCTAGAAGTATCTCATATCTAGTAAGTTCACAATCCATCTTAAGTGTGGTTAGTGATGTAATTAGGTCAATGAGGAAAACAAGGCTTTTCAAATATAACTGCCTATTCTATATATATATATATCTCCTCCTAATGTTGTGAAAAAATAGGAGAAATGATTATGAAAGAAAGCATACCATGCCTCCCAAATTTATAGTTTCATGCTCTCATCAATAGGTGACCATAAACTATACAAATATTTAATAATATAATAAATTTAAAATTATATAAATTTAATATAAAATGAAATATATATTTATTTGTAAAATAATGTTATTGAACATTTTATAACACACATTGGTAGGAATATTTTTCCATAACACCCACAAACCAAAAAAATTATTCCATAGAATAGAACTTGTTTGAATAATAACCAGACGTGAAAAACTGTTAATGTAATACTAAATAGAATCATAATTAATAAAAATATATTAATTGAAAACTAAATAAATTTCATTTTTAAACATACTTCCTCCGATGAAGATCAAATTCAAGAGATAAACAACACCTCAGAAAATGATATGGAATCATTATCATACAAGGCCTCGACCCCTCTTAATAGATAGTGTTGTGTTATCACCCTCTATTTATGAACTAGGAGGATCATTATCAGGCATCTAATCCTAAGTGAGCCTATGAATCATCACTTCAAAATACTTTGGATGCAAGATAAATATAGAGAAAATAATGTAAGCTTCAAATAATCTTCGATGCATATATCTAATATTAAAAACCAATAAATATTTATTAAAAAATAATATATATAGATTATTACAATAACTGGATTATAATACACCATTCTTTGTCTTCATATTCATATTCGTCAATGTTAATGTTTTTATCTTCCTCCTCAACATAATTAATTTCCATACAATATTTAATTTCATAATCCATTATTATTTTAATCTCATTGGTTACATAATCCACATTATCAACATCATCAACCCTTAACAGAGGGGTCTCATCATAAATGTTTGTATCTCTTTGAATTAGAGATGTATTTTGTAACACCTGTTGAAATATTTCAACATTTTTCAATTCCAAAAAACAAATTTAATTTTTTATAAACTAATTATCATAAAATTTCATTTCTATTGAACAACATCAATCATTTAAATCTATCAAAGTAGTATAATAATTTTTATAATAAAAATTATGTGATTGATATGAAATAATACATTATTTATTTTCTACAAGAAAATTTTATATTTAATTTCAACGACTCTATGTCATGAATGAACATGAAACCCTTGATCAGAATCAAAAAAATGACACATAAACATTATTAAATAACTTTTCACTTGATAACTTCACTCAATTATTTCATCAAGCATAGTATAAAGGTCAAATTCAATTCGTTGTGATAGAATCCTATTAAACCAAAACCACTGTTCATTGAGTTTTTTTATTCACCATATGAACATGTATGCAATCAAGATCCATTAATCATATATATATATATATATATATATTATAAGATGTGACTGATTTAGATGGTTGGTTAGTTAGTTAAAATATTCTAATTTAAATTTTATTTCTATGTTGTGATAGGTGAAAAAATAAATTATTAATTAATACTACAGAAATAGAAAATCTATTTCATATGTTCCATAATAAACTATTTAACTTACCACTGATTTAATCCAATAAGAAAAATTACATTTTTTATGTTCTTCAAGAGCATCTGGGGTAATTTTGGTGAATTATTTTTTCATATGAAAATCATATAATCTAGAAAATAATTAATATATTTTTAATATGATAAAATATTTAAAAATATTGGTAAAAGAAGCACTTTCTTAAAAGATTCATTTCTTCATAATTGAGCGAAACATATGTGTGATATCTATGTTGTTCATCATCTGAAATATACCATTCATGATCACTACCAACTCCAATATCAAACTGATTAGATACCAATAATTGATGTTATATGACATCATCAACATTTTCCTCATTGTGACTGGTTCAATTAATTTTTAATGGAATTTCATATTAAAAATAATTGAATCATAAATATTAAATTTCCTCATGCTAGTAAACTTATGCTAAACCATTAATTCATTCATTATTTTATACCTTCTTTTTCAATTTTTACATGAATCTCTTATATAGATACATCCATCAAAACTATATCGACCCTCCAAATTTTTCTTTGTATAGAAAATGTAATATTAAATTTTCTATAGAATCAAATAAGTCTAGAGAAAATATTTTTTCCAATTTATATGGATTTTGAAAAATATCATTCTGCAGAGTACTTAGTACATCATAGACTATTGTCTCCACAAAAATTTATTCTAAAACAGATATGATACTTAAGTCAACACAACCCAAATCAAATTAATCAACAACCCTCTAAGGCCAATAGTAAGTAATATTTTCATTATGACTTGTCAGTCATCACATTTTAATCTGGTAATTTGACAACTTCTAATAAAGTGAGAAAATTTTTGGCATAGTTATCTAGTAACCTCAAATTTTTAATCCACTAATTGAATAATAAATTATTATCTTTATAAAGTTCATAATCTACTTTTGGATTTATTAAATTTCAAGATTTTTTATTTTCTTTGGGATGCCTATAATTTTGAGCAAGATCTAATTATTCCTCTATAATATCTTTAGTCAATCTATGTGTTCCAAAATAGTATAAAATATGTTATCAAAATAGTTCTTTAGAATATTAATTACATATAAAATTAGAAAAAACAACAAATCAAACCACTATGAATGGTCCCAAAACAATTCACTTTATCTAATTTTGATCTCTCCCAAAAGTATATTTTTTTGTTTATATTTGGTCCAATGGTAATATGAGGTATTGAAGAGGTGATATATTTAACATGAATACCTTATATCACTACTAGAGATCCATATATTTTAATTCTGCCTTTAAAAAAAATTATTCTACTTTGGAAATGATAATCTGTAGGAAGAAATGTGCGATGATTGTTAAAAAGTAATATTTTATTCCATTGAAAAGAATATAATCTTTTTTATCTCACATACATCATAGATAGAATTTTATAACATGTGTACTCCATCCTAATATTATACCATGCACTGGAAAGCCATTGATTTTCCACATCAGTGTAGCGTTTAGTGTAAAATTCTACTATGCAACTAGATAATATGTAGTTATGCTTCCACTCCATAATAAAATTTACTCATCAATCACTACCTTCAAATAAAAATTGGTATTCTTCTTTGGGTGACCTAGAATTATTGAAGCCAAATATATTTATGGTACCTTGGTCAATATTTAAGGATGTAATTTATATGGAGTTAATAAAATAATCTAATAATAATGTTTTATATCCTAATCAAAAAATTGAAAAAATCATCAGTAGAAATACATAATCAGACATTGTGAGGTTTCAAAACAAATTCTAGAAGAATCTGATCAAATTGATTCCATGAATCAACATCACAATATTTATGTAAGCCTTTAGATTGAATTATTGTATCCATTTCATGTCATCAATTTGGCTGTGTTGTAAAAAATAATTAGGCATTGAAATCTTAGTGTAATCCAAAAATACCTCAATAATTTAACAAAGAAAATTTTAGAATTTTTTAGTGTATATATATACACATCAATTTTCTATATGCTTTATAATTAACTAACTCCTCATATTCACTATAATATAAGATGAAATCAAATAAACATGTATGTATAGTCCAATAACTAAGACCCAAAACGTTGATCAACTTCTTCCTTTCATAGAAATCTATAGGAAGTGTATTTCTCCAACGTAATAGTGATTTATCCAAAGAAAATATTTTATCTAAAAAACTATTTGATACTTAAAATATAATTTAATACTAATAATCATTATAAATTATTAAAACTATATTATCATTTTTCTAGGATATAAGGCCTCCTCATCTGATTTTAAAAAAATCATAAAATTGTTAAAGTTCTATTTAGGATCCGAATTATCATTATCATTTTCTATTTTCTGAAAAGACAATCTAGTATCCTGATGTACTAATTTTTTTAAATGGTGAGGTATATAGAACCAAAAAATTTGTATCTTATTCTGAATTATGTTCACCATGTTTATACCAAAATAAAAAATTCATTCTAAAAAACAAAATTGATGAAACCATAATATTAGCAATCATTTCAAATTTAGATAGATCACATTCCTTAAATATATTTTTAATTTTCCCTTCTAAAATAAATTCTGAATCTAATGATGTAATTGATATAAACATTTCAACACCCTTAGTGATGACATGATTTATACTAGAATTTGTTAGATATTTTTGATGATTTTTACAATCATGATCTAGTTATAAAAACTAGTGCTTATTTCATGGGTCTTTTTTTTAAAAAAAAATAAAAATAGTTATCTTATTATATAATTTTTTTAAAAATTATAATGAAATTTATTTTCACCAAATGACTTGTTAATTATTTTTGTAATATATTATATAAAATATAGTTTCTTAAATATTCTTATAAATTTAAAAATATTAGTTTTTATAGTCGATATTTTTATCTTATGTGCGCATGGGCGGTTGGTTCCATGTGTTAATAGGGTGAGGAATAAAATACACGTAGAGGCTATTCATGGAGAGCATAAGAATAGTATATGCATGATAAGGGGTGAGCATAAGAAGACAACAGAAACAGCTGGGTGAGTCATTTAATGACTCATAGGGTTTGTGGACTATCATAATAAATTTATTTGTTTACTAATCTATAATAATTTAAAATAATTCATACTAATTTTATGTATTTATAGATATTTATACTAATTTTATAAATTTAAAATAACATAGAAAAATATATATTGATATATGATGATATATATAGATATATAAGGATATATATAGATATTTACAGATATATACTAAAATATACTTATATATAATGATATATACTAATGTATACTAAGATATACTAATATATACAAATATATGTTAATATACAATGATTTTGACTAATATAGGATAATTTTGACTAATTAAAAATATTTAATTCAAATTAATAATAATTAATAAAAAATTATTACAAAGAAACACTAAGTATTATTAAATAAGACAAATGTATATTAATTTATACTAATCTATACTAGTATATAATAATTTATAATAATTTATACTAATTTATACCACTTTATAATAATTTATATGAATTTCTAATAATTTACACTAATTTTTAATAGTTTATAATAAGTGATACTAATTTATACTAATTTTGAGTATGTTATACTAATTTACAATACTTTATATGGTTATATTCATTATTTTATACTAATTTATAAAAAAATTTATTAAATTATACAAATTTATTCATTATTGTTTAAAAATTAAAAATAAATTAAACTATTTTATAATAATTTAGAATAATTTAAAAAAATTTATAAAAATTTGAAATAATTAAAAATAATTTATAATGATTTATAATGATTTATACTAAGTTATAATAATTTATAATAATTTATACTAATTTATTATAATTTATACATATTTATACCAATTTATAAAAATTTAAGTAATTTATTGTAATTTAATCCTTATTTTATACTAATTAAAATTGTTTTTTAATAAGCTTTAATATGTTATACTAATTTATAGAAATTTATTCATTATTTTATTCTATTGGGTGATAATTTATACAAATATAATAATTATTTTATATTATTATTTTACTCTAATTTTTATACATTATATTAAATTATTACATAATATAGTTCAATAATAATGTGTTTACTCTTTAAATTAATTTAATAAAAATATTTACTAATTTAAGAAATTTATTGTCTATAAATATGTTTATATAATAGAGATAATTATTTTAAATAATTTAAGTCATTATAAACCACTTTTCCATAATTTATAGTAATATTAGTATTTATCAATTGAACATAAATAACATTCCCATCCATAGTTATTCATTTTTTTTAATTTATCAGAAATTAATTTTAATTAGTTATGTAAATTTATAACATATAGTGATGAGTTTTTTTATTTATTATTATTTATATTAATTATTTATAATTTGATTATTTTTCCATAATTATAACTAATACTTGCCAGCTTAGATTAATTTAAATAGTTTATAATAATTAATGAGCACTCATTTTTTATTTAATATTTTATTTTATTAAATTATTTAAAATTGTATTACTTTTTCCAAATTGTAACGAACATTTATTATCTACTATAATCTAAAAAAATAAAATATAATTTATATTCATATTATTATTAACTTACTAAAAAATTTAAAAACAATTATAAAAAAAATTAATAAAAAGGCATGCACATATTATCAAACCCTTATAAAATAAATTAACTAACAAATAATATAATTAAAAATAGATAAATGCAAAAATTAATAACTATTTTTTAAAAGTTCAAATTAATACATTTAAACTTTTTTTTGGAAACTGATGTTTTGATCTTTAACATAGAAATATTTATATTGACGTATTAATTACAAATATGAATTTTGTAACCATAAAATCTTTAAATAATTATTTGAATTACAAATAATGATACTTTGAAGAGAAAAAAGAGGAGGAAAATGAGGGAATTCATGCGGTGAATGAAATGAGACCGGTCTGCTTTGTATTTATAGTTAATTTTTTTGTGATGAACTTTTTGTGAAGGAATATATTGTGACAAAAAGTCTATTAGTTGAAAAATTTACGACTGATTTTTCAATGGACTAGTTATTTGCAATGCGTATTTTTGATTGATAGACAATATGTCACAACAAAAAATCATCATGAATAACATTCAAGATTATCCAAAATATATATTTGGACTTTATCTATCTCAAATAATACACTGACATATTATTCATGATTGAAAAAAATATTCTTTAAAAATAGTCTCTACGTGAAGAATTATTTGTGATGGAAGTTCCATTCTGTGGAAACTATCATTTCACATATGGACTATTTGCAACACATATGTAATTTTATTGTAAATTGTACATCCCTAAAGGGGTTTTTTGTGGCATAAATTTTATTTTCATCACAAATAACCCTTTTTGAAGGATTGTTTATGACTTAAATAAACATTCCATTACAAATAACATAACCCTGAAACCATGCATGCATTCTCGCTAAAACTCTACATGATGGAATTTTGTTTCACTACTAAAAATCATTGATAAAATATTATTTTCAATATATAAATACTTTCATCATAAAAATACTTTCTAGAAACTATATTTGATGGAATGTTTTTCACAAATGCCCTATCGTAGAAACTCAATTTCCATATGGTGCCCGTAGTGGATATTCCAAGGAGTGAAACTATCTTATTTTTAGTCTATGAATTATTTTTTTTCCTCTCATTTTTTCCTTAAGAATTAATTTTCTTACATAAATATATGTTATATGATTATTTCTTCTATTTTCATGTAGCATATTTTTTTTCTATTTTCATCTTTTTAATATGTTTTCCACCCTCCTCTAGGTTCTCGTCGTATATAATTTAATGAAGAAGATTATAAAGGGAGTAATAAATTATCACAATCATGTGTATTGGGAAGAATAAATAAGTTTTTACTACCTATAAGACACTTCTCTTGATTAAGGGTTGTTTTCTAGAAATGTAGTCAAAGAATTATAGAAACATTTGGAAATCACTAATTAGACGACCATGATCTGTACTCCAAGATCTGGTGATAAAAACATAGTCTTTATATACTAGATTTGATACCAACTACATGATCCAATTTTAACCTTACATAATTACGATAACAAAAGAAATTATTGATTAATTTACATGACCAATACCTTTTTATGTTTAATATTTAGAGAAGTATGAAAACTGGTACCTAAGAAACTAATATCTTTCTCACCCAAGGGATATTTTTTCCCACTATACCCATATTTTCTTATTCCATAATAATTCTTCAACATCTCACAAAAAATTGTCCACATATAAAACTATTCTATAAATATCATTAGTAATACTCATCTTTATTACCTGGGGAAATGGAAACATAAGAAGACTAAGCTACAATACTTTTTAAGGGTAATGTCCAATGTAAGTTATCATAGAGAAATAAAACATGAGTAATATAACAGAGTAAATAATCAATAAATTTGTTATATAATCAATAAATTGAGCACTAAAAAGATTCATGGATACTATAACAATTTAAATAATCACGTGGACGTTAATAACTCTGTTCATAGTAATGAAAGGGATCTAACAATCAAGGACTTAACTAAGGAAAATTTAAATAATATAATCCACGTCATCAAGGCCTCGAATAATACATTATTAACTATCTAATCCACAATTTGAAGACCTCAACTAAGTCATTGCAATTGTATGAGATGTAATACAAAAAATAATACCCATTTTATTTTTTCTAATGATATATACCCAATTAATTTTGGGGATATATTATATCGGGTCCAATACATCACTTAAATGGGTATAGTTCATTTATCCTATGAAAATGAATGAATAAACTATAAAATGAATAGTAAACCTTCCATGATAAAAAAATAAATTTCTACATTGATATAATGGATTTTAAATGTCTTCCAGGAAAAATAAATCTGAGTTTAGAAATCAATAATAAACCGTATGGAATTAATATGTATATAAATTATCAATATTTACATAGAAAATAACTAAACTATCATTATTTACGAACAACATCCAATTTTATTTATATTTTATAGGGTAATTACACCATATAGAGTAAGGATTATATGTTAATGTCAATGTTAGATCCCTCAAAGGGTGATACAAAATAAGAGGGGGTGAATCAGTGTGAACGTTAATTTTAAACCCCTTTACTCTGATTCTTCTTTAGTACCTCCCTCTCATGTTACTCAGTGAGGTAGAAATAAAAAGGACATAGGAAGTTTGGTAATGTGGTTCACCTCCTTGCAGATGACTATGTCCCCAATGACACATTGCGTTTATCCCACATGCACAATCCCCTTCATATTAACAATATAAACTCAACCCAAACTTGCACAACTTCAACACCAATATGTTTCAATCTCTCATAAACATAACAAGAAAATAATTCTGAAGAGTGGAATAAGATGATTATATAATCCTCTATAAGTACTCCAGATGATGATCCCTATAATGGTATGTGCCTTCTTGACCTGTTACATTGTTGGTTTTGGCATTGGGGACTGTTTGGAAGGGGTCCCAATGGGTTCAATGGAGTTGGAGCTACAATTATACAGCAGTAGAGGAATTTATAGTGTAAAAGAGGGTCTTATGGTAAATTTTTTGTCTTAAGTCCTGTGGGGAGATCCGTTTAGAGATTTTGTTTAGTTAGAGTATACCGCCTGAAATGAGTTTACACTGAAATGGGGGATTTTATAGCATAAGTTAATCATGGTCAAAGAGACAAGTTTTTTAGGGTTTTTAGGATTTGAATGGTTTATATAATATAATTAGGTTTTACAAAATAAGTTATATGATCCCATGTAATTTATGATGTAATTATGGGATTTTATCCATAAAACGGTCGAGTTAGAGCTTGTTTATATCTCTTCCTCAGCCAAACTTATTCGCATTTATCAAATTATCAACCTTGATTTGTGGAAAAACCAGATGGAATTTTGGGACACCTTCTATCCCATATTTTGACACCTTGATACTTGGGATTTAATGGTGTTTTTTGGTGATCTGTGTTAATTTATTCTTCCTTTGTCCATTATTTTTACTTTTCTTATTTAGTTTTTTTCTATGATAATTTTGGTTTTGGTTATGGGTGTGTATTCTCATGTTTTTTGATGACCCATTGAGATGATGTAGATCGATCCCTATGTTCTTTATGTAGTAATTGTTTTTGGGTTGTTCCTCATTTTCCATATAGTGTTAGAGAGATCTGAAAGATTCTTTGAGGTATGGGAGCCTCATTCTCTCCCTTTATATGTGATATGTGTGGTATTTTAATGGTTTTCTTCTTTTGGGTGGATAGTATGGGTTTTTATAAATGAAGATAATATTTAGAATACCTGATTTTATGGGTATGTGGGATATACGTCATTTATTACTCCTTTGATATATGTTGTTAATTATATTGAGTGAGAATGTTTCAAATTCTAAAAATAACATTTTTTGGGATCCTTTCTAGCATAGTAGATTATATGTTTTGATACTCTTTCTATGTTGATGTTTGATTACAACCTAAATAAAATGGTAAGGAATGTATATTTTTCCAAAAAATTGGTTTCCCATAGAAACTTGGGTTTTTGACAATACCCATGATAAATAAATAAGTAATATAAAAACTATACTAAATAATTTGTGGAAGCCGACGTGTCTTGTTGTGATGTAATTTTGTTTCTATTATGGTATGTTGTGCGGACATGGTGGTGAATCATTGGGTTGTATGATGTGTTGGGATTTGATTCGATGGTTTTTTGGCATAGATATTAGGTGCCCAATTGTGTGGTGTTTGATGGGGTTATGGTGTATAGTGGTTATGGAATGCAGTGGTTGGGGTGGGTCAGTGGTTGTGGTTGTGTAGAGTTTATGATTCATGACGGTGATGATGTGTGGAGCGGTGACAATGGTGTAAGTTTCATGTTGTGGCAATGGTTGAGTGAGGTGGTGAGTTTTTTATGAAATGGTTGTGTTATTTTTCCTATTGACATGGAATAAACAATTGTGTTGATGAAATAAATAATGTGGATTGGTAAATGGATAAAGAATATGATGAAATCAGATGTTTAGTAATTAGATAAAAGAATTTAATAAATGTGTGGTCTGTGAATATTTTGATAAAATGGATGAGTAAGTTAAAGTTAGTATCACTTATTAAATCAAGAAAATCGTGGAATTGGAAATTGAAAATGAAATATTTGTGGTTGTGGGTGGTGGTGGTGTGATGTGTTGCATGTAGCGATGAAAGTGGTTATGATTATTTACTTGTGGTGTGGTGATCATGGTGTTATCTAGTGAATTTATTGGAACCCATATGTTGGGTATTGTTTTTATCAATATATCATGTATTTTATGATATTTCTTTACATTCCCCACCTGAATTTGATAGTATTTCCAATGTTCATAGGTTCTAGGTTCATGGTGGTTTCTCTATCATATGAGATGGTGGTGAAAGAGTTAGACGAATATCCCCTCTTCTCTTATCTTCCTTTAGTAGTGATGTACTAGGTATCTTGAAGTGATATGTAATGTGATGGACAAGGTATCTTTAGGTGGGATGTGTAGTGATGTCCCAAGTGTAATCGGGCGAGATGTGATGTGGTGAGATGGGATGAGACATGATATATGGAGGGGATAATGCATGGGGAATAAAAGGTATGAGGTTGATTTAATTTATTTTCATGATAACATTCTACTCTAGTTATTTGATGCATTTTATGTAATTATCCATGTTTATTCAAGAGAGATGTGATGTGATAATGTGTGATGCTAGAACACAATGCTAGACCTTTCATGGGTGGGGTAGGAAGGGATATGTCTCAACACACATTAGAGATAGAAGGTATGTGATATGATGTTAGTGGAAGGGATAAGAGCACATGATGTTTGACTTTGAGGTGTGAAAGTGGAAAATCAGTGGGGAAGTGGGTGTGGGGCACCTTTGTTTTATGCTCTCAATGGTATATTACTATATTGGATGTGTGATTTGGTGAGTGAGCTATGGTGAGGCTAGGTTTGGTTAGGTGAGATTATTACGTTCTTGTTGGTTCTTCTGTAAGTTTACTGGCATATTAGCATGCTCTCTTAACATGTTTATTAACACCTTCGGTATGATCCGATAGAGTAAACATGTATTCTCAACCAACATATATGATCTATTTTTCTTTTTTCTAGGATGAAATTGGGAACCGAGATGGACATTTTTATCTTGGGTTGTCATTTATGTTTATTTTCTTCCATATAATTGTATTTTAGTATATATTGTAGAATATTATATGTATCAGTGTACTTTTGTTCATACATATGGGATATTTTTTTTGTTTAATTTATATTATCCGCTGGAGTTGTTTGGTTACTATTTATCCTTTCTCCTAATCAGGTTTTACAATAGAGGATAAAGCCTTCTATACTATGAGACTACTTATACCATTAGTGATTTTTTTTCCAACCCAGGGCCTACTAGAGGAGGGTCTCAAGGGTCATTATCTATCTTCCATAACTAAGATATATTTGGAGGGAGGGGTGTCATGATAGAGAGGTATCAAAGGTTTTATTGAGAGGTTGGATGGAGTTTAGTGTAAGGCACTCTGATGTTTTCATGGGTCGGTAGGGCAGTGGTTACTATTGACCTTGGTGTGTGACATAGGCCAGGGAGACCACCGTCAACATGGGATTTTTGGGCCCCTTATTATATAGTGCATGGACTATGAGCTTTTTGAATTACCAAGTAAGGTGAAACTATAAGTAGGTTAGAGACCTAGGACGGTTACATGTATTATGATTGGTGTGTTCGTGTTGGAATTGGGTGTTTTTGGGAAAGATAAAATGAATTTATTAAATAAACCACTAATAAAATTCCAGGATACTAGGATTTGGTTTCACCCTTTATTTTTAGGAGAGGATTATGTTCACGATTTATGTGTGGATCATGTAGTTGAGGTTCAGCAGGCAAAATCGGTTGATCATTGGAGGATCAATATGAAATAGGAGGATAAGAAATGACATCAGACCTTGCATTCCTTTCGGTGATAGATTTCGGGGAATTATAAGGGAATTATATCTAATCTGGATATAGATCACTCGATAGAGGAGATCAATATCTCTTTATTTAATACACCAAGATTTTTCAGCATGTATCTTCTTAAATAAATTTATTTAATTTAATATCTTTTGATACACATAACATCACACTTAAAAAATGATTAAATATTATTATTTAAATATGATAGTTATCACCTAGCCATTGGAATCATGGGAATTAATGAGATTAATTAATTTATGAAAATATATTTTATTCATGTTTTTAAATTAATTCATTGATTATCAATTATCTGTAAATGAAAATAAAATCTAACCGAATATAAAGAAAATTTTATATAAACAACTATTTTTATCCCCATAATGGAATTGTATATTAATAAATTAAGTTAATAACTATTAGTGAGACATATTAATGGAATTTATATTTTATATATTCAATAAAATTAGTTTAAATTTTTTTAAATATTTTTTATAGTTTTAAGATAAGAATAAATCCAGTTTTAAGTAAAATGCTATATTTTTCTAAAAGGAAATTTTGTTTCCCTTTGACGGCACACCAGTTTTAAATATAAATGTTGATAGTTTTATAAGTATTATTTGGAAAAAAATAAATTTCATTTTTTTAATTGGAATATAAAAATTATCTTAGGTTAAAATTTTGTATTTTTTAGAGATGTTTCACTTTTTGATGAATAGTGAAAATACTGAATTTTAATAAAAAACTATTTTTTCATCTAATTTATTTATATAGGTAAATTATGTTTTATATTAGTTTTAATGTATAATTAGATCAATTATACATCAAAAATACAATTTAACTAATCGGAATCAATTTCACATTGAAATTGGATAAAAAAATATTTTTCAACATTTGAATTTTTCACTTTAAAAAAACTTTTTTCATTGTGTTTTCTGGATTAATTTTAAATATATTGTTGAAAATTATGTGAAATTAATTTGGTAAAATTGATTTTCTATTTTTAATCACAAGGTTAAAATTAGGTTTAACGGTAAATTTAATTTTTAGTTATAAAATAATTACCATGGTAGAGAAATTATTTTTCGCAGTATAGATAAAATAATGACAAGGGGTAATGTTACATGGTAAAAACATAACATAAATAAAAATTAAAAATAATAGTGGTTGGATGATATATTTATAGATGCTAAAAATAATCCAAAACATTAATTAAAAATATAATTGATTAAAATTAATTCCACCTTAATGTGGTTGGATTTAATTATAAAATAATCATTATTCTAATCACTTAAACCCACCTATCCTCAAGTACAAATAACACCCGTCTCTACCACATTTCGATTAAAAATCCTTGAATCTACTAAAATATATTCACAAAAATATCATCCTCATTATACCCATGTCATAGTTCTATGTTTCTCACAAAAAATACCAAATCCTAGGTCCTCAAGGGTCTCTCAAGGAGGTGATGTTCAAGATGTAATTTTATTAAAGAACATCTTTTAATTTATTTTCATCTTCTAATTTCTCAACATATATTTAATAAATAATAGAATAATAATTATAGATTCATTTACATACTATATTTTCATGTTTCTAATGGAATATCTTATATCCAGACCTTTTATTATATCCTCTTATTCAATGAAATAAACTATTGTCCATGTTATGATGGTTAATCACCTCTCTGAATAATGTTTTGTTCATTTTATATTACCACCATCATGGATGGTCATAAAACTGTTATTATGATTAAATTTTTTTTCATAAGTATATTATATCCTATTTCATGTTATATATCAAACATATACTTATAATAGTAATTAAAATGATACTATATCATGGTATCTATAAAAAACGTTAAAATTAACTAAATAATTATGATTAACGTGTGATCTAATGAGTCATCCTCATATATAAGATAAAAATGATATATGGGACCATTTATACTTATATAATTTCATTAATACTATTTCATTCCACTTATGGATTTGTAATACCTTTTTATAATAACATACATAATTTTATATAAATAAAATGATCATGAAACGATCAAACGAACGCACCGAAACCATGGAAATAATGAAATATTCTTAATGAATAGGTAATAAGATGTTATAAAATCACTACATAAGGTATTATAAATATTAATATGGTCATTTAATGAGTGAAAAAAATATTTAAACCAGAACATAGGTGGTTAAAGTATGCACCACTAAAGGGAAATGTGAGATAAGGATTTTCTCATCTCACTTTTATTTCTATGAGATATATGCCTTATTCACCACTTATTTTTTTGTGTGGGGTGTATTTATAATTCAATTGTATATATAATATCATTAATATAATTATATTAACTTCAGTAAATGTTTCATTTTAAAATTATTACTTTTATGTGGCATAAGATTTGATTGATTACAAGTGGTGAGAGATTCCTTAACTCAATTTTAATTTATTGTGTTAAACTTATATTTCATTGATTATGACTGCTAAGGTTATGTGTGAAATGAATTTTTATTATACCATGTTATATATTGAAATTTTTCTGTGGATTTATAGCTAATTCACATAATTAATTCATTTATAAGGGACCCTGCCTTGATCTCCTTTCATTGAGGCGTATATTGATGTTATAAACTAACATTATTTTATTAGGTGTATATACAGACCCTTTGATATATAATATCATGAATCTCATTTTACTCATGGTATTAAATTGTTTAAAATTTATATTGGACACTTTTATTTAAAAATACATTTTTAATCATTTATTTGAAATATGAAGAACGCTTTGGACTTGCAGTGATGGGAAGGGCCTGAAATTATATTTCTCATCGATGCATCGACAGGTCTCATGAGAAAAAAAATTGTCAAAAATAAATGTGTTTTTTCCTATAGAATAAACCATATTGTGAAAGTCCTTGATTGCAGTGTATAATCTAATAGATACACGACATTCAAAAATTAATCATTTTGTTCTTTAAGTATTCTGTTATTATTATCCAGAGGATATTCACTATGAAAAAAAATCTACGGATGTATTTCATTCTCAATTTATTAATTAGATGGTATGTGTGATTAGTTATTTACCTTTTCATGTTAATTATTCTCCTTGATTCATTATTTCTCCCATTGTACTTAACAATTACTAATAATTCAAGCTTATTGTAATTTTTTTCCATTACCCGGGTTATTAACAAGAGAACTTTGAATGATTTTTGAAGCATGCAGTTTACATTTAGCTGTTATGTTTTATTAATAATTTAATAAGGTAATATTATATGTATCTAGTTATTTATAACTACTAAAATATTTTTTCCATTGGGATTTGAATATTTTATCTATGACAATGTAATAAATAAAGGCATAGACTTCAGGCTACTAGGTTAGGGGTGATTATAGTTGGTATTAGAAGAAGTTTATAAGAATCATTGGGAACTGGATTTAGGAAAAAACATAGATTAAAGAATGAAACCCTATCAAAAAATTTGGTTTTACTCCCAATGAAACCAGACTTATGATTTAGAGATTAGTTATTCTTAAAAAAATTAAATTTATACTAAGTAGTTTTGAGATTATAAATTATTTTTCATAATGTTTTGATCTAATCTAGTGTATTAAATTATTTAGAAATAGATCCTAGTGGAAGGAATGTGAACCTAACTAAGGCACATGATCCAATGAGTAATAAATATCATATCTTTAATGGTCTTAAGACAATGTTTTGAAGTGAACTAGTCTCCTATACCTTATCATCACATGAGGACATAGTATGATATGATAGTGAGAGAGAGAAAAATTTCCCCAAGTATTTTGGCTTTGGAGAGAACCACGAGAATTAGAGTACTGGTGGTAAATATATAGTAAAAGTAAAAAAGAATAAAATTAAGTTTTTTCTAACATGTGATAACTATGAATTAATCACCTTGGGAAATTATTGAAAGTATTGAGAGTTTTCTATATGTATAGAGAATAGTTTCATAAGGAAAATGAATGAAAATGGAAGAATTAAAAGGCTATTATTCACTGTTTCAATAGTAGTGAAGTGGGAAAATAGGAAAATAAGTACCTCAAGAATCAAGGGAATACATATCAAGATAATATAATGAATCATGTACAAGCTTATGATCATACCATAGACGAAGAGTAATGGTTAATGTCATTATTTTTGGGTTAAATAATTATCTCATTTGAGAATTATATCAATGATGTGCTGGTAATGATAGTTAATGAATTAATAAGGATTGTATTGTAGTACTCTTTATTTATGTATTTGAGATCTTATGTTGAATCATATCAATGACCAACAAAAGTGATTCAGTGGTGAGTTGATCTTTTAGAAAACACATGATTTTTAGTAGATGAGCCTTAAAAAATACTTAATGATAAAGATATGTTTATGGGAAAGTATTGGGGACCATGAATTTTATTAGTGACTTGATGGTTTATGTTATATTTTATGGATTTAATTCATGTTTTGATTTGTGGAATATATTCAAGAAACTATGATTCTATTTTTTCAAGAATGATTTTGTTCATTATGTTTTCAAGATGATCAAGGTATTAATATATTTGGTATGTAAAAATAAGAGTTACATTATTTTATTTTGGGAATAGAATGAAGGTTTGGAAATCTTTCATTCTTCCTTCAATATTTTTGGACTTTGAATTTTAATTTATTTATTTTGGATCATTCTTAAGGTTAACTAATTATTAAAAGGATTAATTCAAACCATGTATATTATTATTTAAGGTGAAATTATGATTTTTATATTGGATATAATTTTCTAAAAATTTTTGTTTCAGTAAAAATGTAATGGTTTACTTAATGTCTTGTAGATATCAGGATTAATTAATGTTCTTCAATAATAAAAAAAATCACCATGAATACTCATTTACCAGTGTATGGGATGGAGTGAAAGTAAATTGAAGAACAGCCAATGGATTATGTTGTGAATATGAAATGGAATATAATCAAGTATGTTCATTTTTATCAAGTTATTATCTAGATAGTAAAATAATACTACAAATATAAGAAAGGAATTTCGGAATGAAAAAAAATATTCATTTAATTCTATTACTGGGAAAACAATGCCCTCTTTAACTCATTAGAAATCTAAAATTTTTTATCGTAGAATTTCTAATGACCATGCTCTCTATCAATCTCTATCAGAACATTAAGGTATGATTTATATACCATGTCCTATTCTCACTTTGACTAATTTTTATCCTATTCTAAGGAATTATTTTGTTCTGGCCTTCTCATTTCACTTTCTCTCTTATCAAGGGGATGTTTTATTAACCCTATTTAAGATGTGTGTTTCCCACAAGTGAATTTTCTTATTTCATCCCTTGATTTTAAAAGTTAAATTTCAAATTGATAGGATGAAATTTATTGAAGGAGGGTAGAAAATTACACCCCTAAGATTTTATGGTATGTCACTTCTTAAATAAATTCAATTTCTTCAAATGTTTATGTTACAAAGAACACAGTGCTTAAATAAACGTTTAAATATTATTATTTAAATATGATACTTATCAACTAGCCGTTGGAATGGAAGGAATGAATGAGATTAACTAAATTATAAAAATATAGTTTACACATGTTTATAAAATTAATTCATAGATTACCAATTAATTATAATTGAAAATAAAATCCAATTGAACATAAAAGAAGTTTTTTATAAAAAAACTATTTATATGCCCACAATGGATTTTTATATTAATAAATTAAATTAATCATAATTAGTTAGAGATATTAATGAAATTTAAAGGTATATATTCATTAAAAATTTTTAAATTCATTAAATGTGTTTTATAAACTTTAGATATGAATAAATCAAGTTTTAAGCATAAAAATCTATATTTTTCTAAAAGTCAATTTTACCGCCTTTTTATGGATGGCTAGTTTTGAATATAAATTTGGAAACTTTTATAATTTTTATTTTAAAAAATAAATTTCTTTTTTGGACGAGTAATATCAAAATTATATCAGGGTAAAAGTTTGGTATTTTTCAAAGAAGTTTCATTTTTTGATGAATAGTGAAAAATACTGAATTTTAATAAAAAACTGTATTTTCATGGAATTTATTTATGTAGTTAAATTATGTTTTAAATAAGTTTTAAATTATTATTAGATAAATTAAAAATAAATTACTAAATGTTTTTCATTTTATTCAATATCACACTGAAAATTGATATAAAAATATTTCAAACATTGAACTTTTCACTTTAAAAAACACACTTTTTCAGTATGTTTGCGGGATTAATTATAAATATATATTTAACAGTAATGTGAATTGAATTCGGTAAAAAGGATTTAATTAATGGAAATATAAGGTATAAATTAGCTTTAATGGTCAATTTCAATTTTCTTATAAAAGATGTACCAGGGTAAAAAAACAATTTACCACGGTATAAGTAAAATAGTGACAATGGTTAAAGTTAAAAGGTAAAATAACAACATACCCAAAAATTACAATATTTAATGGTTTTTTCAGGTATTTATTGACCTAAATATACTCCAAAAAATTAATTACCAATCTAATTTATTGAAATTAATTACACCTCAATGTGGTTGGGTTTAATTATAAAAAAAATTATTATTTTAGTCACTTAAACTCACCTCACCTCATGTTTGAATACCACCATTCACCACACCATTTCAAATCGCAAGCCTTGAAGCTACTAAACTATCTATCAAAACCTCTCTTACTCACTCTCCAAACTTCCTAGTTCTTATTTTCATTCAAAAAATCCAAATCCAAGGTCCTCATGGTCCTCTTAAGGAGGTGATGTTTAAGAGGTAATGTTCCAAAAGAACCCCTCTCAATTTCCTTCATTCTTCTACGTTCTAATCATCTCTTTTAGCCATCAAGGAATATTAATTTCATAATAATTTAAATACTATAATTTTATAGTGATAATGTTATATCTTATATCCATCACTTTTTTTACCTCCTCTTATTCAAAGAAGCAAAACTATTTTCCATGTCATGTCAGTTAATCACCTCCATTAATAGAGTTCATGTTTTTCCATTACCAGCTTCATTAATTTTCATAAAACTATTATTATGGTAAGATAATATTTTAATAAGTATATTATATCCAATTTCATATTCTTTAACTAATATATATTCATAATAGTTATTAAAATGAAACTAGTTCATGGTGTTCGGAAAAACCACCAAAATTAACTAAACAATTATCATTAATAATTCATCTAAATAATTATCTTCATTTAAGTGATAAAAATGATATATGAGACCAAATATAGTTATTTAAGTTCATTAATACTGTTTCATTCCTCTTATAGAGTTTTAAACCCATTTTATAAGTACATCCATAATTTTACATAAATGAACTGATCATAATAAAATGGAACGTGCACACCCAAAACCATGAAAATAATGCTATATTATTAATGAATGAGCCATAAGATGATATAAAATCATCACATAAGGTCTTATAAATATTCATATCATTCTTTAATTAGTTAATAAAATTATTTAATCCGTTATAGAGTAATTTAATGTATGAACCACTAAAGGGAATCTTGTGTCAAGGATTTTCTTATCTCACTTTTATTTCTGTGAGATATATGTGTTTTTTCACCACTTATTTATTGTGTATGGTGTATGTGTAATTCTATTTGATATATAATATCATGAAGATTAGTATACTCTTAGTATTCAATGTTTCATTTGATATTTATTACTTTTATGGGGAATATGATTCGACTCATTACAAGTGGTAAGAGGTTCCTTAACTCAATTTTCATTTCAAGGTTAAACCTCAATTTCATTGATTATGTCATGATAAGGTTAGGTATTAAATGAAATTTCATTGTATCTTATTTTATTTCCACTTGTTTTATGTGGATTTATAGTTAATACACATAATCAATTCATTTTTAAGGGGCTTTTTCATGATCTCCTTTCACTGAGGTGTATTTTGATGTTATACACCAACCTTATTTTATGAGGTGTATATATATACCTTTTGATATATCATATCATGATTTTTATTTCGTTCACCATATTCAATTATTTAGATGTTTTATGTGAAACTTTGATTTAAAAATATCTCTTTATATCATTTATTCTATATGTAAATAACGATTTGGAGTTGCAGTGGAGGGTCGGGCCTGACATTATATAGCCCCATGATGCATCAAAAGGTTTCATGAGACAAAAATGTTGGCCAAATTAAATGTTTCTTTACCTAATGATTAAATTATCTTATGAAATGTATTGATGGTATTGGTTCTTGTGATAGATACATGACATCCAATAATTAATCATTCCCTTCTTTCAGTATTTAGTTACTATTATCTAGAGTATTTTCACTATAAAAAAATCAATGTGCACAATTAATTCTCATTTTATTATTTTTTTATTCTCATTTTATTATTTAATTCTCATTTTACCTTTCCTTGTTAACTGTTCCTATTAATTCCTTATTTCTTCTGTTGTACTTAACTCTTACTGAAAATTTGGGATAATTATTTTTTTCCATTCCACTGGTAATATAGAATAGAACTTTTAATTAGTTTTCAAGGATAATGTTTAATTTTATTTGTCATGTATAATTACTTATTTAATAAAGGAACCATTTTTGTATCTTATTCATCAAGACTACTAAAAAATCGATCCTTTGGGATTTGAATCTAGTATCTATGAAAATATAATAAGGAAATAAAATTAATCTGATCTACAGGGGTTAGGTTCATCACACTTTTGGTGTCATTGAGGTGAAATATGATTTCTGGATGTCATTGCCAGTTAGTTAGTTCTAGGGAGTTGTGTGTCAGTGGTGGATGTTGTTTCTCAGTAACTATATGGAACATGATTTATTGTATCCTTACTTTCAAAGGGTTTTACAGGATAATTTCCTATCATCAATGATGAGGGAAACCAATAGGCAGGATATTATCACCCTTTTGTAGGGGAGTTTGAGTGTGGATTCGGTTCAAGGACCTTCTGCACTTTCCCATGATATTTTTTTGGATAAAGAGTCTATAGAATGATGTCTTGAGGATGGTTTACACTCAATAATACGTAATTACATCACTCCATTTATTCTCTATATATGCCTAGAGGTGGATAAAAATGAATAGGTTTTCAAAAAATATGTTCTAATTATGAGTTTAGTCTCGATAGGGTGGAGATTATAATGTCTCAAGGTATAGGGCTTCAAATAGTGGGTTTTGGGTGTTCTTGTAGTCATGGTTCCGATCATTAGGGAACTGGTTGTGGAAATTCCACTTCAATTTTTTTGGGGTGGGTGGCTTTTGAGAAACTATCTTGGGCTTACCATTTTCTTACTATACATACAAAGGAAATGGGAATAATCTGTCTTAGTTCTTGACCATATTGAAAGGCCAGTTTATGGTGAGTGGTCAAGAACCTTTTTAACAGTATGGGTTTCCCCTCACGTAGTGTTAGCAGTAGGGACTATAGGTGCTTATTCAGTGGCCGATAGTAGGTGATGTTAGAAGAGGGATATCTCATGATGGTCTCCATATCCAGGGACCTAGGCTAGAGAATGTTCTTGGAGGTCAGCAGTAGAGTGGAAGAGGAGATGTGCAAAGGTGAAAATGTTATAGGCTGCAACACCGTCAGATGTAGAAGTTATTGAAGGTATGCCCAGTTAATCATCTACCTTTTTTGTTCATTGTTTTATTCAAGATACTTTCACTTATTTTTTCCTCCTTATTTTATCCTAGATTTGTGACTAGATATGAATAGGATTCTAGTTCCTCTGGCGTTATCAACAATAATTGGAGGTTAGGATGGTTTGTTTGATATGTACCATGGATGTAGACTAGTGATTTTGCATCACTAGTCAGTGGGATATTTATTATTAATATGGATACAATAATACAATGTTATCCTTAGCATATATTGGTTGTATTATATGCATACAGTCATTGACTACTTCCATATGGGAGTTTCTTTTTCCAATATTGATTGATAGTTAGTGGAATTATTTGGTGAGTGGGGATTTTGGATTGGAGGTTGGTAGGAAGAGGCTCATTTTTCTCCATTGGAAGAGATTTCAATGTAACCCAAGATAGTAGCTATTCCCAATATTATAGAGTACTTCCTAGATGTTTTCTTAGATGTGGTTTTGACACAACCACCTCAACATGATATCATCTTTGGGATAGAGTTTCAGTCATGCACATCTCGGATTTTGGTGGCTCCCTATTAAATGGTGCCTATGGAGTTGTATAAGTTGAGATTAAAATTTTATGATATGATGTATAAGGGTTTCATCTAGCATAGTGTGTCCCCTTGGGATACTCTGGTGTTGTTCTCAAAGAAGGAGGATGGTAAAATGTGTTTGTGTGTAGACTATAAGAGGTAAAATCTGGTGAAAATCAATAATCCATACCATATTACAAGGATTAATGGCTTGTTCAACCTGTTGACAGGATCCAGTTAGTTCTTAAAGATAAATTTGTGATTTGGATATCACCTGTTGCGGGTGAATGAGAATGATATTATAAATATTTCCTCAAGATATAGGTATGGGAATATTGAGTTTGTGGTTAGGTTTTTAAATATTATGAATGTACCATCCATGTTCAAGGAGATCATGAACTCCAAGTTTTTTGAGAACCTAAAACAATTAATTTCTATATTCATTGATGATATCTTGACCTACTTTTTGATATATGAGTATCATGTTGAGCATCTCAGATATTTTTTAATAGTATTAAGACACCACCATATTTATGGAATTGTTTCCCAAATATCAGTTCTGGATAGGGGAGGTTCATTTCCTATGACATATAATATCTCATTTAGTTGTGTAAGTAGACCAATAAAATCTTGACGTAATTTTTTATTAGGTAGTACCCAGCAACATGGCATAGTTTCATAATTTCCTTTGTCTTACGGGCTATTATAAGAGTTATGTGCCCAATTTCTATGAATTTCTTCCCTACTAATAGTATTGACCAGAAAGGATCTCGTTTTTATGGACTAATAAATTCCTAAAATAATTCTGTTACCTTTAGGAGAAGTTTTTTAGTTCTCTTGTGCTTCAATTTCCTAAGTAGGGTGTGTTATTTGAGGTATTCTATGAAATGTCACGTTTGGTATTGGGATTCATGTTGATGTAGTAGAATTCAACAATATCTTATAGGTCTAGGAATCTACATCCATATAATTGTAACTATTCCACACATGATATAGAGCTAGTAACAATTGTGGATGTTCTAAATTTGTGGTGAAACTAACTCGTCGGTGATCACTTCATGGTTTTCATGTACCACAATAGCCTAAAATATGAATTATCTCAATGGTATTCAAATTTAGACTAGATATGGTGGATGGATTTTATTTCTAATTAACATTTTTAGGTCCATTACACCCTAGGAAAGGGGAATGTGTTTATAGATGTGTTGAGTTAGATGTCCCAAGGGGATGTGGCTTGAGAGTCTACAGATGTTTATAAAGGCGTGGAAGAGATTACTATGATGAATTTTGGCATTTGAGAGGGAGTAGTTTTTGAGTGTGTATTTTTTATAGTAGTATGTAATCATAAATTATGTGGTAGGTGTAGGAGTATTAGTGGGGAGACTTATAAATATACGTGATGGCTGACCATGTTTTCCATGGGGATTGCCCTAAGAAATGGTCATAGGTTGGTCGCAATCGAATACTGTTCAAGGGGAGGTTGGTTTTTCTGTTGGTGATTTATGAGGGTGTTCTTAGTGAGTTTTACATCACCCCTTTAGTGGTACTTCATGATGTTTCAAATTTGTATCATGGCTTGAGGAGACTGATTTTGTGGCCAGGAATGAAATGGTTAGTGGTAGTGTTTTAGGGGAGTTTCTTGGTTTATCCGTAGGTGAAAGTGAATAACCATGTTTCAGGAGTTTATGGAATCCCTTATATGAAATTGAGTGGAATTGGGAATACATATTTATTGGTTTCATTAGGGGGTCTCCCAATATTAGGGAGTATGTGATGTAGTTTGGGTGATAGTGGAAAAACTAAAGAAATCAAACCACTTTCTAGAAATTTTTTATTCATGAATTGTGGATTTTTTGGCAAGGTGATATATGGATGATGTGGTTATGATTCATGGGGTACTGATGACCATCATATTTTATTGGGATCCTCATTTTATATTGGGATTATAAATAGTATTTAAATTATTCTTTTGGTTCCCAGTTGCACCTTAACACTTCATGGCACCCCCGGTGGGACAGGTAGACAAAGTGAACCATCCAAACACCAGAGGAAACATTCTGAGCATTCATCTTGGACTTTGGTGGATAATTGGTGAGGCACGTGAATTTTTTTTTCATTTTCATAAAGCAATAGATATCATTCATCCATTGTAATGGACCAATTTTAGGCATTGTATGAGCATTTGTATCATTCTTTGTTGTGCTGGACAAAGGTTAGGTAGTCGAAAGGGCCGGGTCATTTTGTGGTACATAGCATGGCCGACAATATAAATTTAGTTCAAGAGAGGATAATGGTGGTGAAAGACTATTGTAAGGTTTATTCTAATTATATGCTAATTTTATTGGATTTCATGTTTGGAGACCATGTGTTCTTAAGAGTCTCCCCTCAATGAAAGTAGAAGAGGTTTGGTAGGGGAAATACGTTTTCTCCATGGTTTGTTAGGGAATATGAGGTGTTGGTGAATGTTGAGTAGGTTTAATATCGGATGGAATTTCCATCGTGTTCATAGAGGATTTGTGATGTAAAAGGAAAAAAACCACAGGATCAACACTTATAAGAAAAATGAAATAGTTATTAACTAGAAATGATGATTTTATTATATAATTATTTATAAATTGGTGTTTAAATCTGATAATTGGATCATATACGATATTATAATTATGTAAATGAATATTTTATGTAAGTATATTGAATATATATTTATCATCCATGAATTTTTAATTCTTATGAAATAAGTTAGACCTGAGATAAGTGATTTATTTTATAATATCATTTTATTTTGGGATTGTTTACATTTGATTTCCGTTGAGGTAAATTATATGATAATTGTCTAATAAAAAACTTCTAGTATGTTTTCTTATAGTTATTGAAGTAATTTTCTTATAATTGTATCATTTACTTCTCTTGGGTACTTAAAAATATCAAATAAAAATTTAAGAAAAATAAACTTTATTTCCACTTTAGTTAGGAAGATGTTTCCTCCATGTCCATGATTTATAAAAATGATTTAATTTTTTTTTTAAAAATTCCATTATGATTGTTAAAATTAATTTTTACACATGATTTATTTTATATATTTTTTTTAAAATAAATATTTTCATATTCTCTATGATTTATTTTTTACTTTTTACAAAAAAAAAGTAAAAGGAATCATTGTTTTAATGTACATGGAAATAATGGAATTTATCATAATCAAGACATATCAATTACATAAATCTTCATTTTCAATTTTCCAAGTTTATTTTGAAATATAATTTATTTTTTAATTTTTTTATATTTTTAAATTTTAATAAGTGATTTCAAAATTAAAAGGGCATTTTCCTTAATATAATTAATAATGATATTTTAGAGGTATTTTCAACTATGAAAAGACCCATTTGTATTACTAGGGATATGATCCAATTATATCATCTTTATAATTTCTCAAGAACTGTTAGGATAATAAAGTATTTATTTTCCCTATTATTGATTCATTACAAATAATTGTTGACATATAAGTCATTTTGAGAGTAAATTTTATTGATCATTGAAAATAAAAGAAATGAATAATAAATGCAAGTGACAGGAGGACCTTAATTATATATAGCCCCTTTATTCATAGATATATACCTAGAGATAAATCTGTTTTCATGCCATATTATATAGGTATTTTGTTTACACTTACCAAATTATTAATAATGATGTCTTTTTTGAGAGGGTATGATGGTAGTATTCATGATATCATGGTTGAGAAGTATTGATCAAATATGTCAATAATTGTGAATTTCCTTGATCAAGAATCTAGTTATCTTTATCTATATGTTTCCTCTGTTTATATTACCCATTTATACTCATTGAACTCAAGTATTGATGGAATGTAATGTGTTTTTTATTATCCACCCAGTCAAGCTGATTATGCATTGTTTTAATTCCATTCTACATAACCCTTACTGAGAATTTGATTGTACCCTTAATTTATTTAAATTTCCCAGGCATTCCAAGAAGTGTACCATGATTTATATGAAATTATATCTTAGAGATAATAATTTTGTACCCAAAGAAAATAATTTTTTTCCTTTTATGTTTTCAAATGAATTCAAAATTTATATATGTATCTACTTTTCAAAGACTAATATACTATTTGATCATTTAGGATATGATCACTTGTATCTGGTTCTTGTGTAATAAAGTATCCATTGTATCTAGAATATTGATACTGGGGTATTTTTAAGTTGAATTTATCTTTTTAATAGTTTATTATATATTTTTTCTTTAAATAAAAACTATCTCTATAGATTTCTTCATAGGTAACCACAAATAAAACTGAATAATAAAAAGTTACATAATTGTTGAAATGTAGTTGTTGAATTCGTGGGAAGAAATAGAGGTAAAAACATTATAAAATATAGGTATAAATAAAAGAAAGTTCTATTTTATACAATCAAATTGATAAAAATTAATTTGGATAAATAACTATAAAAATCATTTTATGATGGAAATCTATTTTCTTCTAAAATTAGATTTTTATGCTAGTAATTTTAAGAAACTAAATAAATTATAATAAATGTACATAGTGGATATGAAAAATATATATTTTTATTTGAAGAATTTAGAAGCACTAATTTTATTAGTAAATAATAGAAAATAAGAATAAAAATGGATAACACTTTGAAAAGACATTTTCATATAAAAATAGTTTTTATTATATTTGATGATTTTTTTAAAAGATAAATTAACATTTTTTAGAATTTTATATTTTCAAAATTAAATTTTTTTTGGATTCATAAAAACCATATTTTCTTAGGATAATGTTTTTTCCTTTTTCTAAAATAAATGATTTTTAGGTGAATAGTGAAAATATCATTTTTACCAAAACTATAAATTGATAATTTCTTATGAAATACCTATAACTTTATAAAATATTTAATATATATAATATTTTTTTAATAATAAAAACTATATATTTTAAATGTACTATGTTAAATTTATAAACCTATGCCTTACATTTTAGAAACTTAATTAATATTTTCCAATAAAAATAGTTTTCAATAATTTTTTTAAATTAAAAAATATTTGGTTATAATTTTATTTTATCTTGATTTTAAATCCACATAAATTAAATTTCATTTATAAAAAATCAATTAATTACATTGAAATAAAAAATTCTGATAATTTTATGATAAACATAATTTTTATTCTTAAAATACACTTTCTCTAAAAAACAGGTTTTTATGTCTGTGAGCACTAATATTAAAATTAAATTTCACCACCCTTTTAATATTCATTTGATAAAATTAAGTTATTTTTGAAATAATCATGTTCAATTTTTTTTTATGTTCAATTTCAATTTTGGTCATTAAAATTAGTTTTCATGTGTAAAAATAGAGGTGTCATGATAAGGATAAGTAAGGATTAAAAGGGTTTAACGTATTGAGAAGTATATACAACATGTTAAATATTGTGTACTAATGGATTGTTGATGATGGATCGTTTTTATCACATACATCACTCCATTATTGTTCATTTTTGTATTGTTTATCCTTGAATAATGTCATGAAATTATTGTAAAGAAAAAAGTATTGGCAAAAATGTCATTCTATTAAATTATAAATGGGGAATTACACTATGCCTTCAAATAACTCCAAAATTTCAATTTAAACTTGATAACATTACATTTTATATTATATTTTCATCCTAATTCACTTCCATAATATTCTAGTCATATCTAATTATTCTAATCCATCCATTTCTATAGAATTCTCCAATGAAAATACAAATTTCACAATGTGGGTACTCATTTTTTATAAAGTTTCTTCCTTTATAGATTTTTTTTATTATAATTTTATATTTTATATATAAATAAATCAATAGGTATATTTATTATGCTAAGTTAAAAAATATGAACAACTTTTAACAAAATATATTATGAAAAACAAAAAATTCTTTTGTGTGTTGTGTGGACTATCGCCCCCTTGAAGCGATGACTTCCATTTTTCACCATCACCTCTATTCTCTTATTATAAATGTGAAATTTAAGAATAAATATGAAATATATAATATAATTATTTTTATTAGGAGACAAATTAAAATCATCCTTGTTTCCCTCTCATTCTTTGAGAAATGAAAACGTTAATTGTGTGTTATGCAGACTACTAACTCTATAAAGTAAAGTATCTCATTTTTCATCTAGTTTCAATATTATTTATTAAAATAACATTAAATATGGTTAAAAATCATAAAATTATATAAATTTTATCATTATTATTCTGTAATAATGATATTATTCCAAAATAAACCTCTTTAAATATTCATAATCATCCATTAATTATGATATGTTCATGTTTGGATCTGTCTGACCACCAACATGAAGAATGATATAAAATAATATAATATATGAACATGAGAACATAATTATTGATCATATATGATATAAATAAATAAATAAATATTTAATTTTGGTCCTTGAATGGAAATACAATAATAAAACTCATTCTCTTAGATACCACCACTTGTTTTTTAAAAATCACTGAAATGTTATCATCAATAAGTTTATCATCATAGATCATAACCGAAAATACCATTGAATGAAATTATATATTTATATGTTATTATCACTAATAAATTATATTTCCTTTAATAATATCATATTTATGAACTTTGGTATAAGGTTGAATACCGATAATACTGTCACGAAACTAGTTCAGAATGATCCAAATTACTCACACTTGATATTGAAAATATATAATAAGTAATTTATATACATGTAAATAATTATTATAAATGAGGAGTATAAAATTTAATTTTTATAGAAAATAATATAAAATAATTAATTAATATTCTTATGTTTATTAAACACGAGGATAGAGCATCTTTGATGAAATCCAAATAAAAGGTAAATGTTTCATTCGCAATCAACCTTTATTAAAGAATGACTTGATATTATGAACAAATATTAATAAGTATGGTGTAACTAATTCCCCCATAACTTATAATATCATAAATTAATTTTGAAAATGAAAAATTCACTTCCATTAATTCTCTTCTCTTTTGTGGAGTATGATTGATATCTTCCCTAAAATATAAGGGCTTTTCATATGTCAATCTTGTTAATTGAGTTATAATGTTTTTCCTTGAGATTCAAATTTAATTTCATAAGGTATACCATATTTATATCTTAAGACATCACTTTCAATTCAAATATTCCTTATTTATGAGTTCATTTACATTTTTAAAATTTCACTATGTTTAGAATAATTCTCATCCTCATAAATGATGGCTTCCCCTTCTTGTCTATAATTTCCCTCATCGCCAATGTTCAACATTAAAATCCGAAACATAAGTATGTGTTATGTCATGTGAACATTACATTTGTCTTATAATCATTTAAAAATAATGTTTTATTATCCTTTTTTCTATGTTAGATTTTAACAATGCTATTTTAAAACATTAAAATGGATCTTCCAAAACCACCCTCGTTACCTTTGGGTTATTAATTCTCTTAACCTTTCTCCATTTTTCTTTATATTATTCTCATTTATTTATTCCATATATTTAATATATGTTTCTTAGACATATAAATAGTTTATTATACAATTATTATTTTGGTTTTATAAATTTTTTATGTTAAATTTGAAATTCGATATTTAATGTAATCTCAACATAATAGAACATTATGAATTCTCATTTCATGACAAGTGGTGTGTCCATAAAATTAATTTCACCATGAATAGTTTTTAAAACAATTATTATTTTATGGAAACCCATTTTATTTCAATTATTTTATAAATTTATATAATAAGTTATTACATTACTTAAAATATAGAATGATTATTTCTAAAATCATCACCTATGTGGTTCATTTTTTAATTATACTTCTGTGTGATCATTCACATGAATTTTCCTACATTGGGACTCAATTTTTAATATATATGTTTGTTTATTTGAATATAAACAACCAAAATGACTATCTTCATTCTTCTCATGGGAATCCTTATGATATATCCTTCGGTTATTCATTGAGGAAAGATTATGAAACTAACTTCTTTATCATGGTTTTTATCAGGATTATTCTTAATCTGTGGTTTGTTTTCCTCAAATGGAACATGTATTATCGTACATATTATGATTTTATTTATTTTTTAGGTCGACCTATAATTATATGGACCTCCAATTTATTGGATAATGTTTTCACCTTATGCGATGTCATGTATGGTTCACGAATGGTTAACCTAAACACATTATGTTATGTGAAATGTGGGACTAGAATTATATATCCCTCCAATGAATTGGGGAAAGACTTATATCCCATTATATTTTATTTATGGGATTAGGGAGTAAACTGAATACACTATGGGACTTTTTCCACTATTTTTATGGAAATGTGGGGTAAACGCACTATACCATAGGACTCTATCCACTATGTCTATGGGAATGGGGAGTCAACCTAATCAATTATGGGACTTTGTACACTATGTTTATGAGAGTGGGAAGTGAGTCCAATTCACCATGGTAATTTTTTCAATAAGAATATGGGAATGAGGATTGAACCCAATCCACTATAGTACATCATCCACCATGTAATTTTGGACTTGGGAGTGAACATTGACCCACACTTGTGAAGTAATACTTTATTTTAATGCCATGTATTTATGATTCCATGATATTATGGTATCATTTAATTATGAGATGTTTCATTTCTTACATATTATTATTATTTCATGGTATATGTTTTTTTAGATTACATGTATTTCACTCATTATTTTTGGATATAACTTATTGTTCCCTATCCTTTTTAATAATAAATTTATCTATAGTCCTATTTTCACATATTCTTAATATCTAACCCTGGATATAATGTTGATAAATTTTACCTTATAGTGAATTTTATCTCATAACATTGTTATATTTATATTCCCCATGTTATAAAGATAAGTATAACTTATAAGAAGTC
Source organism: Viscum album (assembly GCA_963277665.1). Taxonomy (NCBI): domain Eukaryota; kingdom Viridiplantae; phylum Streptophyta; class Magnoliopsida; order Santalales; family Viscaceae; genus Viscum; species Viscum album. The sequence goes on along the minus strand of OY728142.1, from coordinate 29,797,661 downwards.
TAGAATGACATCTAGAGGAGTTTGACTATGGAAAAATGTTCACATGTTTCTAAAATAAGTTACCTATATAACTTGACCTCAAATACATTAAACAAAAAGGTTCTCCGACCTATGTAAAATTATTGTGAGATGTAATGTTTAAATTATTGTAATAAAGTAAAATAATTATATTATTATATTGGTCTGCAATATAATTATACCAGACTTGACTTTGAAATGAAAATTACTGATATTTATGATCTATTTTCCATATATATATTCTTTTTATCCAATAAAAGTTCTTGAAAATAATATATTTCTTTATTCTATGATGAAGTGTTGGTCTCGTTTTTTTCTAATGGATTTATAATTCACACACCACATTATTTAATTAGTATTTTCTTCACTCGATCTCTTTTTCTTGACCCATAGTATTTCTCCATTGACCATGTTCTTTGATGACTGATATATTTTAAAATTCTCTTTCACAACTGGTATTTTTTTCTCTAGTGAAATTATATTTTCTTATCATTTTATTCTTCATTGATAAATTTTATGATATTTTTAATAATAGTTTCCCTCCTCTATGTTGACTATATTTTCCCTTTATTTCAATGTAATTTCTTACCATATACTTCTTCTTAATTTTGAATATGAATATGTATTACCTTAGGAATAATCTATATTTTACATCATCTCTATTTAGAAGTAAATACTATATTTTATTTTTAGTGCATATTTACTTAAAAAACATTAAAAAACCTATAAGGTATTTCTTAACTCTTCTCTATATTTCCTTTATCTTTAACTCTGCATTTATTATACATACCGTTATTTCCTTTATAGGTGTATTTATTTGGGTTTCAATTGAAAAATATTGTTTTCTAAATACACTTTTACCTTTTTAAATAGATTTTAAATTTTTTAGTTTATTTTTTCATAAACTCTATCTATTTGAGCTAATGATAAAATTTATAGTTTTAATTTATCAAGGGGGATATAAAAACCGTAGTATTTTTAATAATATCTTTTATAAATATATATGATTATCAATTTATATATCTATCTAATAAACTTATATATCTTCATATCCTGTATTAAATGATATTTTCAAATAGAAACCAATTATACATTTCATTTTAATATATTTTCTATTGGAATAAAAACATTATTTCCATGCACTATTCCACATAAAACAAGATTCCCCCATCACTTAGACAACACAAGTCATGATTGAGTAGAAAAGAATCTCTATGATGGAAGAATAATATTATTAGATTTCCATCAACTGTATGAATACTCGCACACTGAGTGGTTGATGTGCCTCATATTAATTTCACAATATGGTGGTGTATGAATACTCACAAACTAAATTCATTTATGATCTGTGGTGAAAATTTTTAGCTTTCAGCAAAACAAAGTCATTTACAGACCAATGTGTCATTTTTTGACACCCACATAAAAGATAAATTACTTCATGAAACTCTTATGTGTCCAAATATTTGTAAGAATGTAATATGTAACTCCTATATGTTTTCCCTCCTTAGTAAAGTTCTATGATGTAGCACCCCGAATTTGAGGTATGTAGCCTTTTTTATGCTTTTTTATGAGTTTAAAGTGCATGGGATGAGTTGGGAAGAGGTTGGGAGAGTTTGGAATGGTTTTGGATGATTTTGGAAACATTTTGGGAGGCGCACGGTTTGCGCACGGTTAGTGGAAATAGTGCGGATGCTATAGGAACCGTGCAGGGGGAGGCGGTAGGCTTCCCACGGCCTGCGCATGGTTTGCCAAACCGTGTGAGGAAACCGTGCAGACTCTGGCTCTTGAGTTAGGGGCGTGCCCACGGTTTCTACACGGTTTTCCAAATCATGCGGGCTAACCGTGCAACCACTTAAAATTAGGGTTATAAGTTCCACGCTCCCTCAGGTTTGACCTAAAACACTCCTCTCTTCCTCTTATTCGGGGTTCTCTTTGTATTTTCGGCCCTCAAGGGTTGGATGGACTCCCCCACACGTTTTGGAAGCATATCGAAGGATTTTCAAGGTGGTTTCAAGGTGATTTCTCCCGGGGTAAGTCTCTCCTCTAGTTTCTCTTATGTTTTCTCTAGATCTACATCTCCCTCTTTATTGGTTTTCTTGATCTACGCTTTTTGTGTGTAGATATAGGGTTATTTTTTCATTAGATGATGATTGTAAGGCTTTTGTTGGTTAGGGAGGGGGAATATTGTTAAGTTTGGGTGGTGCGTTCTCGGGATTTGAGGTGCGGTTGGTTGTGGGTCGAATTCGCCGGAACCCTAATGGTAAGTGGCTTCTCTATCGACTCAACATGGTTAGAACTAGTAGTCCTATGTTACAATTAATTTGTTGTGCTGAAAATTAATTGTGGTTGTTGTGCGAAATTGGTTGAAAATACCTTGGAATTTTTTTTGGGGATTTTAGGGAAAATGGGGTTTTGTGATGAAAGACTATTGTTGTAGATTTTAAAATGGAGATTTTAAAATTGGATGCTATTGTTGATTTGGGAAAATGATTGATGGAAATGGTTTTCAATAAAGAGGTTGTTTTATTGAAATGTTGTTTGACATGGAAAATGGTTTTCAATAAATGGTTGATTTATTGAAGTGGATTATTATGCAATGGAATTGGTTGATTGCATGTTGTTGTGACATTGTTGGGTTATATGCTTGGTTGTGATTGATTGGAATGTTGTGTGGAAATGGCGAGAAGTACCACTATAAAAAGGGGATGGATAGAGGACGGAAGGGCCAATATCAATGGTAAGTGGACGGGATGTGCCACTAAGTGTGAATGGTTGAACGGGTTGGGCGGAAGTCCCACCATTTTGTTTGTTTTTGGGTGAATGGGTTGGGCAGAAGTCCCACTGTTTTGATTGTTTTGGTATGAATGGGTGAACGGGTTGTGTGGAAGTCCCACCGTTTTGGTTTTTTTGTTTTTCATTTCTTTGCAAATTGGAAATTGTGGTGCTAACGTGAAAATGATGAAATGTAATGTTTTTTGTGCATTTCTTTGTAAGTTGGAAATTTTTTGCAAATGTGAAATGGTGAATTGGATTATGGAATGTTGTTTGGCTTTCCCTTGGGTGCTTGGTTTGGGTATGATGGCTTGGTAACCATGGGTTTGGCTTGTGGTAAAGGTTACACTTGTGATTATTTTATATAAACTGTTTATATAAATGTGGTAACGGTTTTATCCTAGTGGCGTGTGTAGGGAAGTCATCGGGGAAATCCTACTGAGTTTTAGTACTCAGCCCCTGATTTGGAACTATGGTGTCTTTTCAGATGTCGTGTACCATGACGTGGGCCAAGGTAAGACATATTTCTCCTTTAGTGGAGCTTTGTAATGTCTTGGTGGAGTTTGGAGCTTCGAGCTTGGTGTGGAGCTGTGGTGGTGTCATGGCTTGTGGTGTTTGGTTGTTTATTTTCTGTAGTATACTCTGATGTTGTGGAAATGTCTTGTTGTATTGGTTGGGTTGTATTGTAAACCTTGGTTGTCTTTTGGGAATACATGTTTGGATGGTTTATTCGACATGCATCATATAGTGGTAAATAGTGGATTGTTGGTTGGTTTTGTCTTAAGGGAAAATCATTCCCCATAATGTTCTTGAAGCCCTTGGCATTTATTTCCAGCCTTTGGCATCTTTGGAACGTCTCTTAAGGCCAAGTGGCCCTCACTTTCTCCTCAAGCCAACGAGGTAGGGGTGAGGTGTTACAAGTGGTATCAGTTTGTTCGGTCCGTGGCTTTTAGTTGAGAGCAGTTGTTCGATCAATGGTAATGATCATTGGTTCTGGTGTTGACATTCGATGTGGTACATTCCTTGAGTCAGGATGGTAGCAAGGCGTAAGAATGTCGGAACATGGAATTTATAGTATAAAAGGATGTAGCTAACCCTTTTATGCTGAAATTCAAGTTACCAGGGAGTTGGGTACATAAGTGTTTTGGAGACACTTATAGGCATTGGATATCTCATTGTCGTGGGTGTAGTCAATGAGATGAGCATGACATGCATGGTAGAAATGACTTCCCTATAAGATGCATATTTCATTGGGGTATAATGATTTATGGGATGAATTGAGAAATGGTTTTTGTGTGGAATTGCAATGTGAACAAATTTGGTATTTTGAAAATGGTATGGTTTTCAAAATGGTGAAACATGGGAAATGTGAACTTGTGGAAAGCCTTGTTGTGATAATGTTGTGTAATGTGATTTTAAATGGTAATTCTTGATGTCTACGGACGTGAGACTCATGGTTATTTGTTTTCTTTTTATATAAATGGAATCGGGTAAGCGTCGTTGAGACCAAATGGAGGAGGATCCTGAGAATGTGGTTGCACCTGAGCCTTAGGTGAACCAGTAGTTAGTGCAAAGCATAGTGAAAGCTTTCCAAGATGTGGAAAGTGGAAATAAAGTGGATGAACCAAGGCATGTGGATCATGCGGTTCAGTTCCAAAAGTAGAATCCCCCCATCATCAGGGGTGATTCAGATCCAGAGAGGGCAGAAGCATGGTTGAACAGAATGAACAAGATCTTTGAGTTCTTGGGAACGTCGGTAGAGATGAAAGTGAAGCTAGCCACATATATGTTGGAAGATCTTTCCCTTCAGTGGTGGGAGTTTATAGTCCAAGATGGGACGGACCCGGGTGTGACGTGGGAAGGATTTGAGGAATTGTTTAACAAACAATTCTACCCACATACGTTCAGAATTCAGCACACGACTGATTTCTTCGGTTTGAAGTAAGGGCTTATGTCTGTGACCGAGTATGCAGCTATGTTTATGAACTTAGTTCGGTTTGCACCCGAGGTGGTGGGTAGCACATCATTGAAGGCAAGAATATTTGAAGCAGGACGATGGAAATAAATCCGTTCAAAGATATCGGTATTGTGTATAGATGATTAAACAGAGGTGGTGAATAGAGCCTCGGTGGCTGAGCGAGATCTGTTGGGAGCTCCTGGAGGAGGAAGCATGGTGGTACCCATGAAGAATAGTGAGAACTCTAACGCTGGGTTCAAGCGGAAGAGGGAAACTTATTCCCAGTGCAGGAATATGGCATATAATCTGATGGCAGGATCAGTGAATCTTCCTTCGAAGCCTTAGAGCAAGTCGGGATGTTTTCAATGTGGTTCCACGATCCACATCAAGCGGGATTGTACGACACAACCTTGAGCATGTCATAATTGTAAACAGATGAGGCATCTGCAACGTTATTGTCAGAATGCTCCATGGTCGGGTGCGCGTGACACTCTTCAGGAATCGCAGACATCGTATGCTTCGATAGGATGGGGGCATCAATTTACCCCTCGACAGCAGAGTAAAGTGGGACATGGTGATTCTTGGGATACCACGATGCCTCAACAAAGAAATAATGAGCAGAGTGTGTCAAGAAAACATGTATTTGAAGCTGAGCAGATTGTAGTGGATGATCAGTCGGGACCATCCACGGTGCATGGTTCTAATCTTTTAAATTTTACCTTGATGTGAGTGTTGTTTGATACGGGTGCTTCACACTCTTTTATTGCTGCACCTGTGGTTGATTTTCTGGGTTTAGGGGTGGAAGTGATTCCCTCAGTTTTGAAACTTCAAACTCCTATGTGTCGAAGAGAGTGTCGAACCTTCTTGTGTAGAGCATGTTGTATCGTTGTGGGCGAGGTTGAGATAACGTGGAGTTTCTCAGTTCTTGGGAGGTATGGGTATGATGTAATCCTGGAAATGGATTGGTTAGTGGCGTTTAAGGCCCACATCGATTGTGATGCTTGAACGGTGGCTATTGCGACACACGATGGAGTTAGACATCTCTTTAGAGGAGAGAAGTATGAAGCGCAGGTTTCAACGGTTTTGTTTGCACCAGTAGTGGGTACGTTATCGTATCGGTTGGCGGTGTTGTAATTGAAATCGGTGGACGGTGTTGAGTAGAGTTAACTTCCAGCAATGGTGGATCAGTTCATGGATGTCTTTCCCAAATAATTCTCTGGGTTACCTCCACTAAAAGAAGTGGAGTTTACGATTGATGTCCTTCCGGGCACCAGTCCTATCTCACTTCCGTCTTACCGGATGGAACCTACTGAATTGCGGGAATCAAAAGTCCAGTTGGAAGAATGTGGTTATGATTTGAAAAGAAAGAATTTTACATTACATTGGAATGAACAATGTCAGTTTTGTTTCGAAGAGAAAAAGAGTCATCTTACATCAGCACCACTCTTGGTTTTTCCAGAACCAGGAAAATGGTACGTGGTGTATTGCGATGCAACGGGATCAGGGTTGGGGTGTGTTCTCATGAAAGGGAACCATGCGGTTGCGTATGGATCACGATAGTTTAGGGTGCATGAGAAGAACTACCCAACTCACGATTTGGATTTTGCAATAGTGGTTCATGCTTTGAAAGCGTGGCATCATTATCTCTTTGGTGAGAAGTTCATGGTATATACGGATCATAAGAGCATGAAGAAGATTTCTCAAAAAGGAATTTGGATTTGAGGCAAAGGAGAAGGATGGAATATCTCCAGATGATTGATTTTGACTTAATTTACACACCAGGTAAGGGGAAATTTGGTGGCTGATGCATTAAGTAGAAAATAATATGCTCATATGATGAAACAGGCATCGGACCAGTGGCAGTTGATGTCGGTTATAGCTGACATGTGGTTGGAATGTGAGGACCAGGGTGATAGATTGGTCTTATTTATAGTTTTGATGATTCCTAACTTGGTTGGCATGGTTAGAGAGGCACAGATATCCGATTCTGAGTGTCTGACCATGGGGTCAAGACTTAATGGTGGGGAGACCATAGATAGTTGGAAACTGAATGGAGATTCAGTTTTGTGTTTTCGGAATCGGATGGTTGTACCAGTTGTTTTCCAGGAGGATCATCTCAGGGAATATCATCATTCTAGGTGGGTTGTTCATACTAGAATTCAGAAAATGTATAAAGCGTTGAAAGAATAGTTCTTGTGGGCTGGTATGAAAAGAAGTGTGGCTGAGTTTGTTTCAAGATGCTTGACTTGTCAGCAGGTCAAGGCAGAGCATCAAAGGCCAGTAGCCATGTTGTAGTCTTTACCAATCCCTCTTTGGAAATGGGAGCAAATAGTGATGGATTTTGTCACAGGTCTCCCATGAACGGTCAGAAAGCACTATGCCATTTGGGTGATAGTGGATCAGCGAACGAAGTCAGCCCATTTCATCCCGATTTGTGAATCTCATACGGTGGAGGATCTGTCCAAAATCTATATCCGAGAGGTGGTAAAGATGCATGGTGTTCCAGTTGGATGGTTGTGTCGTTCACCACTATGTTTGGTGGAAACAGGCGAGCCTTCGATGGTTGGACCGAGCCTTGTCCAGGATACTACGGAAAAGATCAATTTGATCAGGAAGAGAATGGAGACGGCTCAGAGTCATCCGAAATCGTATGCGGATCATCGTCGACGGTTGTTGTCATTCTAGTTGAGTGATCATGTGTTCTTGAGGATATCTCCTAGGTTAGGACATCGTTGGTTTGTAAAACAGGGAAAGTTATCTCCGAGGTATATTGGGCCTTTTGAGATTCTAGAGCGGGTTTGTGAGGTGGCTTATCATTTGTCTTTGCCACTTGGGTTCAGTGCAGTTCACAATGTGTTTCATGTGTCGTAGTTGAAAAATTATCAGCCAGATCGGGACCATGTGATTCGATGGGATCATGTTGAGCTAGAACCAGATGCTTTGTTGGTGCACGTGCTAGTTCAAGTTTTGGATATGCAAGAGAAAGTATTGCATGGTAAAATCATCGGTTTAGTTCGTGTTTTGTGGCAACATGGTTTGATTCGAGAGGAGACTTTGGAGCGGGAGAAAGAAATGATCGAGCAGTGGCCCGAGCTCTTTCGGAAAAGGGCGGGTTCACTACTTTCTGAGGACAAAAAGTCCATTAATGGGGAGAATTTAGCACCCCCGGTTTGAGGTATGTAGCCTTTTTTATGCTTTTTATGTGTTTAAAGTGCATGATATGAGTTGGGAAGAGGTTGGGAGAGTTTGGAATGGTTTCAGATATTTTTGGAAGCTTTTCTGGAGGTCAACAGTTTGCGCACGATTGATGTAAACTGTGCGGATGCTTCACGAACCATGAAGGGAGAGGCAGTAGGCTTCACACGTCCTGCACACAGTTTTCCAATCCGTGTGAGGAAACCATGCAGACTCTATCTCTTGAGGCAGGGGTGTGCACACGGTTAGCACATGGTTTGCCAAACCATGCGGGCTAACCGTGCAGCCACTTAAAATTAGGGTTATAAGTTCTGGGCTCCCTCGGGATTGACCTAAAACACTCCTATCTTACTCCCACTTGGGGTTCTCCTAGGATTTTCAGCTCTCAATGGTTGTAGGGACTCCCCCACACGTTTCGGAAGAAAATCGTAGGGTTTTCAAGGTGGTTTCAAGGTGATTTCTCCTGGGTAAGTCTATCCTCTTGTTTCACTTGTGTTTTCTCAAGATCCGCATCACCCCCTTTCTTGGTTTTCTTGATATAAACTTATTTTGTGTATATATAGGGTTGTTTTTGCCTTCTATGATGATTTTAAGGATTGTGTTGGTTAGGGAGGGGGAATCTTGAGAAGTTTCGGTGGTGCGTTCGCCGGATTTGAGGTGCGGTTGGTTGTGGGTCGAATTTGCCGGAACCCTAAGGGGTGGTGGATTCTATCTCGACTCCACTTGGTTTCAACTAGTAGTCCTATGTTACAATTAATTTTTTGTGCTGAAAATTAATTGTGGTTGTTGTGCGAAATTGGTTGAAAATCACTTGGAAAATGTTTTGGGGATTTTGGGGAAAAGGGGGTTTAGTGATGAAAGACTATTGTTGTGGATTTTAAAATAGAGATTTTAAAATGGGTTTCTATTGTTGATTTGGGAAAATGATTGATGGAAATAGTTTTCGTTAAAGTGGTTGTTTTATTGAAATGTTGTTTGGCATGGAAAATGGTTTTCAATAAATTGGTGATTTATTGAAGTGGATAGTTATACAATGAAATTGGTTGATTGAATGTTGTTGTGACATTGTTGGGTTATATGCTTGGTTGTGATTGATTGGAATGTTGTGTGGAAGTGGCAAGAAGTACCACTATAAAAAGGGGATGGATAGAGGACGGAAGGGCCACCATCAATGGTAAGTGGACGGGAAGTGCCTCTAAGTGTGAATGGTTGAACAGGTTGGGCGGAAGTCCCACCGTTTTGTTTGTTTTGGGGTGAACGGGTTGGTGGAAGTCCCACCGTTTTGTTTGTTTTGGTATGAATGGGTGAATGGGTTGGGAATAACTCCCACCATTTTGGTTGTTTTGTTGTGCATTACTTTGAAAATTGGAAATTGTGGTGCTAACGTGAAAATGATTAAATGGCATGTTTGTTGTGCATTGATGTGTAAGTTGGTAATTGTGTGCAAATGTGAAATGGTGAATTGGATTATGGTATGTTGATTTCTTTCCCTTGGGTTCTTGATTTGGGTATGATGGCTTGCTAAGAATGGGTTTGGCTTATGGTAAAGGTTGTACTTGTGATTATTTTATATAAACTGTTTATATAAATTTGCAAATTGTTTTATTTTAGTGGTGTGTGTAGGGAAGTCATTTGAGGAAATTCTACTAAGTTTGAGTACTCACCCACTGCTTTGGCACTATGGTGTCTTTGCAGATGTCATGTACCATAATGTGGGAAAAGGTAAGACATCTCCCTCCTTTAGTGGAGCTTTGTGATGTCTTGGTCGAGTTTGGAGCCTGGAGCTTAGTGTGGAGTTGTGGTGGTGTCATGTCTTGTGGTGTTTGGTTGTTTAGTTTCCGCAGTGTACTCTGATGTTGTGGACATGTCTTGTTGTATTGGTTGGGCTGTATTGTGAACCTTGGTTGTCTTTTGGGAATACATTTTTGGATGGTTTATTCGACATGCATTATATAGTGGTAAATAGTGGATTGTTGGTTGGTTTTTTCGTAAGGGAAAATTGTTCCCCATATTGTTCTTGAAGCCCTTGACATTTATTGCCAGCCTTTTGTGTCTTGGAAACATTGCTTAAGGCCAAGTATCCCTCACCACCTCTTCAAGCCAATGAGGTAGGGGCGGGGTGTTACATATGAAGATGTCTATTTCTTTGTGGTTCTCTATTTTTATAAAGTAGTTATTTATATCTTCTTATAAATACTCAAACCCACTTGAGACAAGGAGGTAGGGACACACATAAAGGATTATCTTGGATCCTCAAACCGGCCTTACTCCCATGTAGACACTAAGGGGAAATTCCAATGTTCTAAATTGTGGGGGGTGATTTGTATGTAATCCACAAGGAAATCCCCTCACAATCCACATTATTCAAATTGCTACACAAAGATTTATATGAGAACATCCTATGAAAAAACACACTTCTACAACCCTATGTGGAAGATGTAATGAGTTTTTCAATTTCATGTAGGCACCCCATGTGAATTTCGATGAGGATCTCCCTCACAAAATGATATGTGATTCCCTTATGTTTTCACCCTCCTTCATGAAGCTTTATGCGCCCACCACTATGTGAGGACCCCTTTACAAGGATCCAATGTGAATCTCCTATATATATTCACCATTGAAAATATACATAATAAAATCAAATATGAGCATGTGATCCTTCACAAAAATCCATTTTGGGCCTCCTCCTAGGTGTAATCCACAACAAAAACCTTTTATTTCCAGTAAGACAAGATACTCCTCCTGTTTCCAGATACATGGACATCTGCCTAGGTGTCTGACCAAACCAATCCTTTAATTATCCTTGAGTCAAGATACTACTCATGGTCCCATAAACATGGTAATCCACCTAAGAGTAATATCCAACCCATCCTTTAATTATCCATGATTTTAGATACACCTCATGGTTCTGGAAACATAGGCCTCCTCCAAGGTGGAATTCCCAACTAAACCTTCATTTTCCGTTGAGTTGAGATACTCCTCTTAGTTCCAGAATCATGGGCACGCTCCTTGGTGTAATAACGAACCAATACTTTAATTATCCATTAGTAGATATAATCTTCATAGTTACAGAATAATTGGAATACTCATAGGTTTAACACCAAACCAATCCTTAAATTATCGATGAATTGAGATACTCCTCATGGTTCTAGAAACATGGACATCCTACATGGTGTAAGCCCTAATCAAACATTCAATTACCCATGAGTCGAGATACTCCTCATGGTTCTATAAACATGGGCATCCTCATTGGTGTATTCCCAAACTAAACCATCAATTTTCCATGAGTCAAGATTCTCCTCCTGGTTATAGAAACATGGGCATCCTCCAAGGTGTTATCCCTAAACAAACATTCAGTTATATATTCGTTTAGATACTCTTCATGGTTCCATAAATTTGATCATCCCCCTTTGAGAAATCCCATTTTATTTCTTCCAGGATATCTCCTACTCTCCATACCCGCAATCTTCATACAACAATTAATTAAGGAGATAATTAAAAGTTACATATATATCGCTACCTCTTTTTTATCACAATAAGAATGACTCGCATGGGTTTAGAGGTTGGTGATGATCATTCCACTAGCATGATAAAATATCCTGTATGGTAATCACTTATAGGTGTAATCCCCAACCATTCTAAACTACATGGGAAATAATTTGTGCCCAAATGGGATACATCGGAAGCCTCTCCGAGGTTAAAACCCAACACCATCAACTCACCCTAATATTCTCTAGGACACATTATTAGTGGGTATTTATCTGGATTGTAGGTTCATATCCCTTATGGGTTTCTTTTTATTATCATTCTTACATGACCATATTCCCATAAAAATCAACCAAAAAAGGACGACTAGGCCTAAGTGTCACCCCATTCGTGACTAAGAGCCTTTCTCCTAGACTTAATTACTATGTGATGTTAAACTGCATGGTCTGGTCCTCGTCACATGACCCTAAAAGTTTTTATGTGTCTCATTAATTGGAACCAAATTATGTGGGGTTTTATTACTCCCATGATGATTCGTATGAATCCCTTATCATGGGACTAATACCTCCATAAAAAACTATTTTATTCTTGGGTTATAATAAATTCTAGAGCAACTAACATTATAGCTTGAAACCAGCATCACAAAATAATAAACACAACCAAGATACATAACCACTTATACATATTGATAGTTCCATCGATGGGGAACCTTGGATATATATAAATGGTTTCCCATCAACGCGTGTCTATAATTTATTTTTAATAAATGGGTCAAACACATAAATATTTGGAATTCAAAAGGGATTCATGAATATTTCTTAAATCTATAAGAGAGTCCAGGGGAAAAAATAACACCTCTAAAAAGGGTATGATGAGCCAAAAATCCCATCTTCTTGACAAATGTGATTTATTATGTTTCATGGGTTATATTACCTAATGATCACCAACATTTAGAAAGAAGGCCCATGAGTCATCGTGTATATGAGATTCATTGGTTATTTCCAATTCCATGCATAAATCTAATTATAAACTGAACTCCCATGAACTAGTGAGAAAAAAATGATGAACCCAATGTGAATGATTGTGCTACCAAACTCAACCAACCACAATCAATCATCGGGCCTTTATATATTTTTCATTTGAAATAAGAATGGTGACCTCGATGTGAATCCCTTCATTAACCAAAGTAACTATGTCACCCATAAGTCTGAACATTTCATACTCTTACAAAATAAAGGTTTCCAAACCTGGATCCTTTCAGACAGTTAATTGTGTATGCACACATTTATTAGGATTCTACTTCTATAGGTTTCACTATTTATGTTTTTTTATACATATATATATGAAAAAACTTTCGACATTGATCTATTCATTCCAAATAGATTCCTACAAGATAAAAAAAGGTATGATTTGGCCATCGCTTAAGCTGTATGCCAATCTAATCAGAGGACACTATCATCTACCCATCAACTCCAATATCAGGTAGCAAGTTCACTAGTTCAAGAGTACCATATCTATGATACCATTTCAATCTTGGAGTCCACATGAGAATACCTCGAAGGAATGAATCTCTACCAACTATCCATCCAATTAAGGATGGTGGAAAAGAAGTATATGAAACCCATCACTATCTCAAACCATTTTGGGATCATTTCCTCCTAAAATAATAACAAATTACTCCCTTAATAACGGGAGGATAATTGAGAGTCCATCAAAGGCCTAATCCTAACTTCATATAATCCAAAAAAAGGGATCCTTATAGAAACCACCACCTCTAATACTACATGGTATCAAGTCCTCAACATGATGGGGATGTTTCCCTATAAGCATCGACTCATGTCACTACGACCCGAGAACAAATGAAAACTCACCAATGGAGACAATCAATCAATTTGGAATAGGACTAAATCCCCATACCTACAACAGAATCCTTTAAATAATGTACAATTGAAATACATGATCAATACCACATACCTTCTCACATACATCAAGCCTTCCAACATAATTTGTAGGAAATCAGATATATGTTTCAGCATGCTCCAATAGAAAATAGGGGTTGGACCCATATATCTTACCCAACCCATGATGATTGTATGTATATATTAGAAATAAATGGTGGACAATAACATGAATATATATGTTTTCAAACCACATAATGGAAATATATCACCGTTCAAGATGAAAAAGTCACCCCTCACATCCTGGAAATGATAGAAGTATGATCATCTATCCTTGTGCACATTCTATATATCAGTTGGGATATAATTATTGAATCTATAGTGACTATGATTCATGTACATAGCCTTGAATTTAGATTTTTAGTATACCAACAACATGATACGATGGTCACTCAGGAGAGGGTTCATATTCCTACTTCTATCTAAGAGGAATTTTGGTAAAATTCCATGATAAATGGACAATACACTACCAAAAATTAGACTTTTAAAAACATGAGTAAAATGGATTTATCACTTCTATTGAATCACTAATAATGTAAGTGATGCTAAAGGGTTAGTTTTAATAACGCTTGTAAAAATCATTGATAATTTCCCCTCTGAAAAAGTATAATTTTTTTCACGTCCCCTTATCATCTCCCACCTCTTTATCAACGGTCTCCCACCCACTTTATCAGCACTTCCCCCACCCCCTTTTTAGTGCTTTAGCATGCACCCCTTGCCTCTAGAATTTCAAACTTGGGACCTCCAGCTTATCCACATGTTCCTTTTCCACTCCCCTATACTTCTTTTTTTAAAAAATTTATGATATATCTAAATATTTATATATAATTCATTATATATTTTTATAAATATGTTTGTATATATACATATATATTTATAAATATATATTTATATATATATATATATATTTTAAAATGTATATTAACTCTAAAACCCCTTAAAACACATAAAAACATTAAGAAACTCTGAAAACCCTAAAACCCATAAAACCCCTGAAACGACCATTTCTTCTTATCAGATAGCATGTTTCAGCTCCACAACTAGTAAACATGATGCTCATGAAATGATATTTGATATGATATGTATAAACTTTGAACAGACACCCAGATTCACAGTTATATTAATTTAAATTGTAGGACATTGTGGTCGACAAATAAAAAATCAGTTTTGGAGGCCTTCTAAGAATTTTTAATGGTAAAAAATAGTAAATTTCACTTTGAACTCAATACTAGACCAATTTGTGAATAGATATATTCACATGATTTGATTTGGTATGTGGTAGATCCTAAACGGACTCCCGGATCAAAAGTTATGGTCATTTGAAATTCAAGTTCCATTTCTGACTTTTTTGAAACTGTAATATATTTTATTCTTTGATTATCACATGATTTATATATCATGTGGTTTTAGATCATTTCATAATCTTATATTTGACTGGTTTTGGAGCGAAAACTGACTCTTGGATCAAAATTTATGATCTCTTCAGGGTTTTTAGAGTTTTTAGGTGTTTAAAGGATTTTTCACATTTGATGGCCTTTCAAACAGCCATAACATCAGAATCTGGTGTCCGTTTTTCCTCTACCACATATCAAATCAAATAATACGATGAGGTATATTCCTTAGTGATCCACAAGAACCCTCAGTCCCCTATATTAAAGCTAATAAATTTTCATAAGGCCTCTAAAAGTCCATAACTTCTACTACTGGTGTTTGTTAATGAAATATAATATTTTTTGAAATATACCCTTTCTCGGCACTTGTAAAAAAGCACTGATATTGGGGGGGGTCTTTATCAGTGCTCATAAAAAATCACTAATAATGAATCCCTGTTATCACTACTTTTTTATAAGTGCTGATAAAACCCCCCTTTTTTAGTTCTTTTTTAGAAGTTCTTATAAATGCCCATTTTATCATATTTTTACCATCACTGATAAAGGGGGGCCTTTATCAGCACTTTTTTTAAAAGTGCTCATAAAGATACCCCTTTAAGAGTGCTAAAAATCACTCTTAAATTCCTTTTTTAATAATGCATTCCCTATCACTCGGAAAGGGGGGTTTTTAACAATTCTTTTAACAAGCGCTGTTAAAAACCAAGCGCTAGATAAACCTAGTTTTATAGTATTGATAGAACTAGGAATGAACATACATCCAACTCAAGGCTATCATTCTACTTTAGTGTCTACTCCAATTCCAGAATATATATCTTTCAAAAATCAAGAAGCCTATCAACATATCCCAAAAATAAAATAAGATTCATTCTGGGAAGATCTTGTATATGAACATCATTTTCCACAACACATGATAACAACCTCTGAATAGAGAACATAAAAAATGTAGCCACACCAAAAAAGATTAGAAATAAAAGGGAATACCCAAAATCTATCTCTTCTCATGGATTGTGATTTTAATTCTATACAACATCTATCAATGGTGGTCCAAGATCATGTTGTTTCATTTTCAAAATAGGAAATTATTAGTTCTAGTTGTCAAGGTCCTCCTAGTAACATTTCCACTAGAAACTTTGGAGGTCCTCCCCATATTATATACCATGATGGCATCCTTTATGGTAATGAAAGGATCTATTATGGGAACCCATATCTTGATGATTAATAAATAAACACTCTTCTTATTTATAATAATCAATCAGAAATAAGGTCCTCCCATTTCCCTCATCCACCCTAATGGTTATCCCCATGGTACACATGGAAATTTTTTTCCTACAGTTGGATGTTGAGTCATGATGGTATTCCTCCCCATAATGGAATTCATTGTGAAGGTCCTCCCTATAATTATATTCTATTTTGACAAGAAGCTCCTCCACTTTCTAAAGAAGTTGTGAGAAAGACCTCATATCATGAGTTGATTGAGAAGATAAGGCTAGTCATACATGATTCCATATTAATGAAAAATGCTATCCTTTCTCAACTAGAAGATAGACTAAGTAAATAGTCATTATCTGAACCAACCTTGGCTTTTTTTCTTCCAATTAAAAAATGGGATTCCTCATAATCTCACCATTTTCAACAGAGATGATGAGAAAAAAATCCCCTTTTGTCAGACTAGGTGGAGGAATTTTTAGAGAATAAAAAGGGAATACATTTATTATGAGGAAAAAATTGGATAAATACAATATACCTGTCATGTATTGTTACTTTTCTAATTCAAGATATGAAATTCCACAAAAATTTATAGAACAATGTGTGAATGAAATTTTCCAAAAAATATGTATAAATATTCATCACCTAAAAGCTATGTTATTTCTGTATAATGGATATGAAATTTAAATTTAAGGTAATTGAATAAATTCATTAGAAAATCATCTTAATGTCTCTTCCAAAAAACAATGTCCAACATCGTGAAAACAATATAGAGGAATCCAACATGCATGTCTTGATGCATTACTAATGTTATTTTAGTTGATCATCGATTCCACATATGCAATTAATATTAGGGGACAGGGTGAGCCGGATGTGTTTCACTTCACTAGTCTCCCTAATCAGAAAATATCCCAATGATGAAATCTTTTAAACAGTCCATGTTTTCTCATAGAGGTGAAATCCTTTCATGAATGATGGTATGCTTAGTAGGAATTATCCCCTACTAAATCACATAAGCATCAGGCCTGGTAAGAGAAATCCATTGGAAGAATCTTGTATGAAGAATGAAAAAATGTTGAGTAAGATTATCACTTAAAAAGGACAATCTTAAGTCAATGAAAAATAATTTTAAATAATTTACCTCACAAAAAAATCATATAATGCACCCATATCATGTTTGAATGAAGATTCACAAGATCAAACGGGCAGCAACATTAGTCACTTCAGTAACAATATAGGCACAGCCCCAGTCTATAGGGTTTGGGGAGTTTTTATCATAACAGAACAACTAAATATGTCTAAATAAAATATAAAATGATCCAAAAAAAAGATAAATGGGGTCCCCATCCCACAAGGTTGGGACCATATTTACGTTATATTCCACCCAAGATAGAAATCGTCATTTTCTCATTTGTGAGGTGTACCATAAGGTGGATCCTCCAAGTTCAACCTATATCATGACTATGCTTCCTCATTGGGTATGGGTACAATGAAACTATCATGATATTCCCTTTAAATAACCCTTCATCAAGTGAATATGAGGAGATACAATAAGGGATGGATAAAACCCCATAGTGCCCATAAGAAAACATAGTCAATAATGAGTGAAACTTCCACTGAATATCACAACCCTATCAGTAGATATCCCCGGAGAATCCTTTTCTAATGTTATAATAGTACTAATAGAGAATATACAATGAATTATACATCCATTAATTTCACGAGAACCATACTAAAAGATACTACAGAACATGAAGATGACATAGAAAATTAGGTGGTGAATATTTCTATTTGAAACATATTCTAAAATTAAATATTTGAAGAAGATGTGTGAACTAGAAGTCAAAATAATTCCAAGAAATTATGACTTCCAAAAAATGTTCAACTACCACCTCCTCAGAAAGCATCTACCAAGGAAAAGGTTAAATTTGTGGCCACAAGTCACCCACCCCTAATGTTTTTGAACACTTCACAGATGATGAAATATTTTATCATTATTAGGAATAGATAATGGATTTGAGAAATATCAATGTAGAATTACTCATAAGAAACATCCCTACTAAATATATCATTCAAGAATAACCTCATATTTCTCTCACAGCTAACATTCCTCAATAAGGAGTGTTCATCACAAAAACAAAATTACATCCATAACATCCTATTAACATGGGATACCAAAAACAAATATACATGGATTGAAAAACAATAGAATATACAGATATCCTACTACTACGGAAACAACCAGATCTACGTCAAACGCAACCTCATTGGAAATCCCTTATTAGTTACCAATCAAAAGACCCAATAAATCTACAACAACCAACTCAACCTAATTATTCACCTTATTAAGCTCCTTCTAAACTAGTTGTTTCTATAAATATAGCCAAAACTATCAAGTCATTGGAAAAATTATAGGAATAAATGGAAGGATGGAATGCCTCATTACAACTATAGAGGAATCCTTACCCAAAATTGGTTGAAGAAACTATGAAAATTCCAAATTCTAAGAATCCTACATTTCCAAAATTAAATAGCTTGTGAGACCCAGAACACCATCTAACTTACTTTGGATATATATTTGGTCCTATGATGGGAAATCTTGAGCAGCAAAAGGTTTCAAAAATTGGGTGTTTTGTGAATATCCTAGAAGGAACAACATTTTTTTGATATACCATTTTACCAGCCAGATCGATAAATGGGTGGGAATATCTTCATCGGTAGTTTCTTTATTAATCCAACTCTATGCTTTAGAAGATGACAATCCTTAACCTCTCAATTTATAGAAATTGAGAAAATGATAGTGTCTCATATATTATTACCAACCGGAGGGGTTTGAATTACTCCTTAAAGTAGAAACATCCTTGAGAGTATTTTTTTAGGTCTTTTCATTGAAACCCTTTAAGATGAGATGAAAATGTCACTCATACTGATAAAGTATCCTTGTGGGTTCTAACATCTTTCTTCATTTTCACACAAATTGGAGGATTTTATTTTACGAACTAGATCCAAATCTAGACCAATGCTAGAAACTCATAGAAATAGAGTGGGTGGAGTAAAAAAATGTGAGTTTTACCTTAAAAATTACCACTCCAATAAATGAATCTCCAAATACCGCACCTTCTCCAACATAAACTCATCTTGAAAGGAATAACTATAAAAATAACCCCAGTCCAGATGAGAAAAAGGAATAGAAACACTCCCCATTTAGAATCTATAAGAACAATGTTTATTCTTTTTGAGTTGACCAAGTTTCGAGCTAATTTATAGTAGTCATAGAGTTCAATTTATTAAGACTTATAGATCGTAAGAGGCTAGATCATATTGGTCTCGATGATTTTATGACTTTTTTACCCTTTCATTGAACATTAGGCTAAACCATCCGATATTAGTTTTTTAAAGAAATTCTGAAAAAAAGATTGATTCTTGGAATGTGACTCTAGGTAAACCACCAGTACATGTGGAATTAATTTATTCCACCACCCCAAAAGATAAAGTTGGATGGAAGAAAGTTACGAGCAAGGGCTCACTTAAGTTCAACAACTGGATTAATTGTAAAATAATGAATTGAAATCAAGTCATAATAATTGAATAGTTAAACCATTTAACTACCCCCTCAATTTCTTCTGTTAAAATGAATCCAAATTCATCAGTTCCATAGTAATCCAAGAACTGGTCCTTAGAGAAATGACATAATCAAAGAACCAAGAATCAAGTTTAGGATGATGAGACTTTTCAGATTCCAAATCTAGTCCTATCTATGTCGCACATCATGCCTCCTATCCAGATATCATGGGAACTATCCCAAAAAAATGTTATCATATGAATTATCCATTCAAGAGGAATCATCAATAGAAGAGGAATTAATATTTGGTTCTATTTTTTCATTCACTTAATGGACCCCTTCTCTAATAGTGACCAATATTATGAGCCCAAGTCCACTTTTTCAGATTTGGGAACCACAAGTAGAGGTCGTAAGATCCGAGGAGAAAGGGGAGGCATAATTGTGGGTGAAATCAGTATCTATCCCACATCACCACTAAAACCATTTATTCTATTGAGACTCATGAAATATATTTTCATTGAGTACAAGAAGAGAAGGTAAGTGAACCCACATTCAATAATTATTTTCAAGACTCGATTATTTTATAGGATTGAATGGAAGGGGTGCAACAGTATCATCAAACCAGATAGGTAGCCAAGATAAGCTGGTCTAACCCTTTGGTAGAAACAGTTCCCTCAATATATGTTGAACCTCCTGATTCATCTATCCTAGACACTTCAACCACTTAAGTTATTGTTAGGGGACAACTAAACATGATAATACATATAAATTTTATTAGAATATATGATATCCTAAATTTTTTGGTAACTGTTCCAGCTATAATTTCAGTTATAGATGATCTTAACTTTTTAACGAATCCCCGAGAATCCATTATAAAGGCCCTGATGTGGCCTCAAGTGTTTAAAGATAAGGTTAATACTTTTTAGGTATTCATCATAGGGGAAATCCTTGTAGAATGTCATGCAGTCATGTCTTTTAATAAAATGGAAATGGATATTATGATGCATTGTCACATTAGGCCCTTTTATGTATTGGGAAGGATAGATAACATTGAAATCAGATGATATTTAATCAATAATGTATTTGGAGTCAATGTTATACCAATATGAACAATTCATCAGTTTTTCTACAATGAAGATAACATGTCTCCTTCTCCTATAATGCATCAAGTTTTTGAAAAGATTGAACAGAAACCCCTTGGACAAATCAAACTCAAAACATTATTTGGAGATGGGATATATGCCTCTATATTCTAATTCATTTGAAAAGATATAGATTTAAATGTCCTTCTAGAAAGGCCATGGTTTCACCAACATATGGCAATCCCTTTATCATATCTCCAATTCCTCAATTACTACATTAATGGAAATAGTGGGACATTCACAGTGATAAATATCAATTTCAATATTTTCAGTCTCTGTACATTGAGGTAGGATTTTATTAGAGAGAAGGAAGGAAACCCATGGATGATTAAGTTTCTTAGTTTACTGCTAAAAATGGTCTAGAAATGACCTCATCCAACCCCTTAAAATATCTTGGGGTTGATTTTGTTCTTCCAATCATCCAAATAAAAAATGTTTGTTCAGGATTGGGAATGTACTCATCAACCCTCACTATATTAGTCTTGCTATATAAACCCATATCTACTGAAGATATATAAAATACTTTTATTAGCAACCACAATTTGGTTGAATATTCCCTAACTTTAACCCCAATAATTTTTCAAAATCTTATTCATCATCCGAATCTGAAGGAATTATCATATCACTGACAGGGAATTGAGATATCTGAACTTCTGAACATGAGTATACTTATATTCCTACTTAACTCTAAAAATTCTATTTTTTAACTCATCCATCCCAAAATGGGCGTAAAAAATAGGAGTAAGAAGAGGAAGATCACATCAATGATGCTCCCCCTACATTTGAGTATGATTTCTCTACCACCAATGATGAACTCCAATAGGTAAATTAGATCAAATAAGAAGATTCAAAACAAACACTAATAAGTGAAACCATGTCCCCCAAAGAGAAATAGGTATAAACCTCTTTATTAAATTATCATCGGGATGTGTTCTACAGTAATTATATATAAATTATATATCTTCATCGCAATGTGGCCACCTACCACCTGGGCCTGAAGGTAGATCATTATGGTTACAAATAGGAAGCCAAATGGACTCATTCGACTCATGATGCTAAGGTTGAAGCTGAAGTTGATAAGATCATTAAAGAAAATTTTTCATGGGAAGTTCAATAAATAATGTATTTCAAATATCATACTAGTCAAGAAAAATAATTGGTGGATCTAGGTGTACATTTATTTCAGGGATCCCAATCAAAATTTTCAAAAAGATGACTTCCCAATTTTGATTATAGAACTTTTTGTTGACATGGTGGATGGATACCAAGATATCTCTTTCATGGATGGTTATTTAGGATAAACCAAATTTGAATGTCCCATGAGCATGAATAATACACCAACAATATGTAAAACCAAGGAATATTTTACTATCAGATGATGGCACTCGTCCTAAAAAAAATTGGCGTTATATACCAACATGTCATGTATCGTATAGTGACCTAGCCTATTATTAAATTACTATTACATCATTATAAAGATATAAAACATAATAGTATTATACCACAAGGATCTATAGGTTTAGTTTCATGGGAAGAATAGGACCAAACATAACATTCAAAACATCAAACATAAACATTTATTTAATTCATTCTTCTCTAGCTTCTTATTATCCCTTGAAAACTCCTTAGTACCCATAATCACCTGAGGTATACATCAAAAGGGGGCAAGATAAAATCCCAGTAAGAGGATAGATAAGAACAATATAGCTTGGGGTGAGCATAATCATAACATCATCATCAAAAAAATCATGAGAGGAAACATTATATATAGGCATGGAATGTGGTGATGCATAAAAATGAAACATCATGTATTAGTGGTCATCTACCACACATAGTTACAGACAAAGATGTCATATTTTCCACAAATTATTTAAATTTAACTCATGAGATTATAACTTTTCCCAATGCATTGGAGCATTGTATAATTCTGGCTGCACCCATCACATTCAGACATTCATATTGTGCTATATAATTCCGGGTTCACCCATCTCATCATAATATTTACAATATCATGCATGCCACATTAAAAATATGTAAAACTTGAACATAACATATAACATGGAAATAAATATTTTTAATATAATAAATCATACTTTCATAAAAATTTAGTCCCCAAAATAAATAGGGGATATAATTATTGACATAGAACCATTACCCTTGAGTAATGAGTGAAACAATATTCAAGAAGTAAAAATTGTCTATTTATTCGAAAGAATAGTTCTTTTGGAAAACATTGGGTTTTTTATAAAATAAATTAGAGAACATGTATATCCCAGAAAATTAAAGATAATGATGAATAAATTATTTTTACGGATAACTCATACAGAACATAGAGTGAAATAGGGAGAACCCGAAGAAAGAAAGTTGGGTTTGAAAATTTCCCCTTACCTTGTATCTGAACACTTTCTTCAATTTAATTTCATGTATAATGACATTATATTCATTAATTAGAAATTATGGAACATTTAATAAATGAATATGGTTTACTATGGTTTCATTAAATACTTTTATGGGCATTTGGATGAGTTATAAAGCTTAAATTCATTGTTTGGGAATGTTTATTTTTATAGTTTTCTTGAATGGTTTACTTGTATTCAGGAATGGAAGTTCATTTTCAATGTTTATAAACATCCAGAATTATAATTATATGTTATTTATGATTTTATAGAACTTGAAATGAAATTATAAATAATTTATTTAAATACCATGATAATTTATCATTGGATAAGAATTTAATGATGATCGTATGGGGTTAATTCGAGCGGTTTATCGACCACAACGAACTTCTTTTGTTTAATCATTTAGTAATATGTACATAAGTTAGATCTAGAACATTAAATAGGATATAATACATATAATAGAATATGGTTCAACCATAATGAAGGTTTAATGACCATATCCGAAGGTGGTAAAGGAAAAAATAAAACATGTCATTCTTGAAGGAGTTAAATTAACACCTCACGAACAACGTATTCTTTTCTAAAATAAAAAGAAGAGAAGAAAGGCGTCAGATGATATATTGTCCCATCAGTATCATAAAATTCCATTATATGTGATATAATGGAGTTACCATTCCATGTGGATGAGGATAGGTGGTGATAGATTAATAAAATAACTTGAAATTGAAAGGAAAATAAAGGAGAGAGAGATAGAGGAATTACATCTTGAATCCTCCTCTTGAGATCCTCCTTAAAGAACCTAGGCTTTGTCTTTTGATGAGACCATAAGCTCTCAAAAATGTGGTAGGGGATAGGGAAGATTTTTGGGAAGTTTTTATAAAATGTTTGAAGATTGAGAGGTGTGAGTAAATGAGGGTGTGAAGGGTGATATTTACAGTGGAGGGGAGAGGGGTTTTCTAAATATTTTAATCATTAGTTTATTAATTTCAACCAAAAAAATAATTAGTGATGATTACATGATAAAAAATAGTAAATAGGGAATGTGAGTTCTAGATTTGGGTGATTACATCACTTGTTATGTCAGTATTAGTGAATTTAATTTATAATATATTTATATGGTAAATTAATGCATTTTACTATTCACCAAAACATTGATGTATTTCAGAGAAATACAAAAAATTCACCCTAACCATTTTTCAATGTGTAGAATGAAAAAATGAAGTCCATTTTTCAAAAATAATTTTCTAAATATTATTAATTTTATTTTTAATTAAATTCATTATTTACATGAAAAATACAGTTTTTAAAATTAAAACTGATTTTATAATGCTTTTAAAAATTACATAAGGTCTTAAAAAATTATATTAAAACCATAAGACATAAAAATTTTAGTTTATGAAAGAATTCTAGGAAAATAAAATTTATTTTAAATTAATTAATTATAAATAATTATTTATAACTTATAAAAAATACCAATAATTTTATTATGGTCCTATTGTCACTTCTAAGATGTCTAACTTTTATTTTAACATTCATGGGTAAGGTTACTATTTCTTTGGAAGATTTAAAATTAATAAGTCTCATACGAATATTCATAATGATAGGTGACAATTCATATGGTTAGGTTACTATTCCACAAAAATTAATTTTGTTCTACTAGACTCCAAAATTCTTACTGATCGCAACTGTATATGTCTGATTTTTAAAATTAAATACATATATGTGGAAATTTTTTGTTTAATGATCAAATTGTATTTAGTATCCTGATATTTCATTGTGCTTACTAATTTTATTATATTATAAGGCATAATTATAAGAGGGAAATTCCATTGATAAAACTGTGGTTCGTTACACATCACATCATCAAACCCTATATGGAAAATTATTTCATGTTCTATGTCAATGATATATTGGGGAAATCTAAATAAAATTCCCACTATCTTTCTAACCTCGAATCCATCTTCAACATGGTTTGATAAAATAACCTAAAAATGATCACCTCAAAATGTTCTTTTGGGGTTACTTCGTGGAAATTTCTCATCTTTGTAGTATACCATAATTTAATCAAATTATATCCCATGAAAAAAGGTTATCCCTCTAATGAAACCTCCTCAAAATCTCAAATAATTGAGGGGGATATAGGGATGCATGTCCTACATTTGATGATTTATAGAAAACCTTGTTGGGAAGTTTTTTTTTCCACCAAGATGATGAAAAAAGCTATCACATATCAGTGTACTGATGACTGTCAAGAAGTATTCGATAGTCTTAAGAGATATTTTTTTATCCCACTGGTGCTGACGACTCTTATCAAAGGAAAACCACTAATATTATATGTGTTATCTTTAAAGAAATAATTTGGTGTTTTTATTACACTATATGATGATACTAGAAATTAACATAGTCTCTATTATCTCAGTAGGACCATTGTTCAAACTAAGACTCATTATTCAAATATTATGAAGAAATTTATGGAATTAATCTTAGTATAAGCAGAGGCACTACCTGCATCACAACGATGTTAATTTAGTCTCTCAAAATGAACCAATCAATTATTTCTCAATATTACCATGTTGAATGGATATTTGGTATTGTGGAGGTTATTCTATAGAAATTAGAAAAATATCTCGTATCATGGAAGTCAATAAAAGGAAAATATTTTGCAGATCTCCTTACAGATCATCCCTTTGTAAAAGAAATGCATGTGATTGCTAAACTTGACAATGAAATATTCTCTATCCATTATTCCCCCAAATCATGGGAGATATATTTTGTTGTTTTATACTGGATCCCAATACAAAAAATTATGGGAGACCCTATGATCAATAAATTTAGGTTTTTCATCATCCTTATATCTCCAAAAAAATGTATTTCTACCTTATTCCTTCATGTTGTTAGAACGATTCACCAATAATGAACCAGAGTATCAAGATCAAATTGCAAGCTCAAAAATCACACTACAAATACTAGTGACCCATCTAAATGTTAATGGAGACTCAGAGATGGTAATCAAGAAGGTTGAAATTTATTATGATATCAGGAAAGAAGATTTCATCCCCCTTCTTGATTATGTACGAGGATTAATGGAATAATTTCCCTCGGAGACAATTTTGATTCATCCCATGCTCATAGAATGATTAGTCAGATTCATAGGAAAGTACAACAATTACTTTGGAATATTCGGATAGGGATGAAGTTTTCATCATTATTTCACATAGTATAATGGTATCACCATTTGTTCAAAATAACATGGAATTGATCAATGAGTTCAATTCTACCACTGAGATTGATAACCATAATAATGGTTGGATGGAACTCATACTAGACTATATAAAAAGTGGGATTCTTCCACCAAACAGATCAATGATAGAATATATTTTACAACGCACAGTTAATTTTACCCTCTATGATAGACCATGTCTTCAAAAGGTCCTCTATAAATGATGTTATGATGGAATTCTCCACATATATATTGATAAATAGGAGACCATTACCAATATAAAAATAATTTTACACTGGTTCTTACTTTTCCCACAAGATAGGAACCAATATTTCACACCAGCTTATGAGTCTTAGATATTTTTTTAATTCGATGAGACAATGTTGCACACAATTTTCCAAATAGCATCATTCATATCATGTGAATTCAAATTTCATCTATAAACTTGGGTATTTGTTTCATGTTTTAAATACTCCTATACATTCACCATATGGGGAATGTATGTCATGGGACCATAGCGCCCCAACCATAGCCAATAATTTTAAGTATATTCTTACTGTTACCAACATCTTCTAAAAATGGGCAGAAGCAATACCCCTCAATAAAGTTGGAACAAAAAAGAATAAACAATTTTATTAATTCTGACATCATAACCAGGTTTGGTGTTCTTTATACAATATTGATAGACAATGGAAACAAATTCATTTCATTTGAATTGAAAATTTTATACCATGATTATAACATTGAGTCAGACCATTCATCAGTTATCATACAACAAAAAATTTGTAGATAGATGATTTAAAAAAAATCTATCGATTATACTCAAAATAAAAATACACAAGAACATAAAATCCTATATTAAAAAAGTTAATAATGTCTTATGGGACTACCTTTCCATAACTCAAACTGCTACACAGGAACCCCATATTCTCTGTTATATGGGACAAAAGTAGTTTCTACTATTGGATCCCAATTTTTTTCACTCTATATTGTTGCATGTGATCAATTTTCTATAAACGAGTAGTCCCATAAGTGTTTAGAAAAATTATAATGGCTTGATTAGAAAAGAAGGCACACCTTGTTTTGTCTAAAATAGATAGATTTTGGGTTCAAAAAGAAGTTTTTCCTTTGTTTATTCCTACAAAGAGAACTGGTTTTGCATCTCAGGACCCCGATGACACCTGGAAAGAAACCACTAAATCTTGAAACGATATTTGAAATACCTTTTTTCATTCATAAGGTATATTATAATATAGAATATTTTTTGATCACCATGGATAGAGAGCATACTACTCCCCCTTCAAATGAAATATTTCTCAATAATTATTTCATGTGATTAAAGACATGTGGTGTTAGTCGTATGACCCAAAACTATAAGGCACCATTCATCTTTACCGCACGATGTTAAATTGCATGGAGTGGTCCTACACAATGAAAAAAGAATAGTATGCCTTGGTAAAAAAGCCTAATAATGTCCATGTGACAAGAATAGAATGACTCTCATGAGATGATTTTCTGAATTGTGAGAAAATTTTTCTTTCGTGGGAGATGGAAAACAAAATAAAATTGCAACCTCATTCCCTGCATATGAGTCAGATCAGTGTAAATAATATTTACCTAGAACATTATACGGATTGATTCATATTACCACAAGATACATAGTGACACCTAGAACTCCTTTCTTAGGCCTAGTCATAATTTCCAAACTTGGGTATGATCTTCATTTCTGGTTTTTGACCCCATTTTATTCATTCTTGTCAGATTTATATTTACAAAATGATAAATTCACTCCATACCAGCTGGTATTAGTCACTCACTTCACCAGAATTATTTGAGTTTCCCCCTGAAATAAGGGAAATAATTATCATTACTTATTTCTACACTAAGAATAGCTCATGTGAGCATAGGGATCTAGGTAAGGGCCTCTCCAAATGGACAGTTCACTTCACGGTCTATGAACTATGAATTTAAATTTTTCTTCTTATCCCAAAGGAATGTGTATGATATCAAACCACATACCTACTCTTCGTGTTGGGTTACCAAATGTCCGAGTCTCATGATTCTAAACAATTTATAATTTTTTTCTTATAGTTTGAAAATCAAATACATGGCTAACATCCATTTTATATGACATTAAAATTTACACTGTTGTAACCCTCACTCGAAAGAACCATCATTCCAGGTCATGACATCCTATCATGCCTTACCAATAAGATAATGTGTGGATTGATTCTCATCCCAATGAGGTATGTAGTAATTTATGAGCTTCATAACCAAGAACCAGCCATAAAAAAATATCCATCTCTCTTTTATTGGAAACATATCTTCAGGGGAAACTACAACCTAGGTTTTCCCTTTCATTCATAAAATCATGTTTAAAAAGTACCCCATTTTTTCCCACATATGAATTAATATATATGTGTATGACCTCCTTCCTTATAAAAATACCCAGCTGTTGATTCTCATTTCAATGAGATACATAGTGACACTCGGATATTAAATCCCGGTCTAACCACAACATGATAAAAATGATATCTCCCCTTACAAATAAATTGATTGGTGTGAGGATTCCCTTTAAATCAGAACTATTTGTGACTTGATTATCATTTCAGTAAGATATATAATGATGCATAAATCCTTTATCACATGCCCAGTCATGAAAAAAACTCCAATTTTCTTATCCTACACATAAGCTAGATCTATTCATGGAATTTTCTTCTCTGTTACAACTTTCATCATTCTAAATGCCTTCATCGTAATCTGGAAATCTTCCTTTAATAAATAACATTTCATGTATTTGGAAACTCACATCCACATAAACATTGTTTTTATTCCAGTTATAAGGGAATTCAACTCTGAATGAAACCATTGTTTTGACTATGAATTATATTCCTAGATGTGGCTCTGCATAATACACCTCTATATGTGGCACATTAACAGGGGGCCTTCATCCTTAAGAGAAAACCCTTTTGTATCCTTACACATTGAAAACATCATAGTATAAACCATTTTCCAAATGTAGTCTATGGAACCCCTTATATGTTTTTCCCATTTCATCTATTCATATCTAAAAACCCCCAATGTTAGGATTTATGAAATCCTTCATTTTTGTACCCACATATATGGACTAAAATGTAATATTTTGGCCATTTCCCAATAAAAATGTTTTTTAGGATGGTGCTCCACCATAAGATAATAATTCATGAAACTTCTATTGAAGAATTCCTTAAATTTGAAACTTTCTTACAACTCAAACAATCCTATGATCTCATCTTGTTTCCCTCATTGTCGTGTTTTTTTATTAGAGTAATGTTCCTATTTCATTACATACAAATCAATTTTATGAAGGGTATTTTTCATCCATGGAAAACGCCAATATAAGTGTTTCCTTCATTCTAAAACACATTATTTTTACTAAAACACAATTCATATTGTTGAAAAATTTTGATCTTTAAAAACCTCCCTTGGCTATAAATTATAATAGGGTCTAGCTCTTGAGGAAACCTTTCTTTTGACTATGTATAATACACCCATATGTGGCTCTAAATAAAAAACCTCTAAATGTATTCCATAAAATAGAGAAACCTCTATCCTTAATAGAAAATACTTCTATGTTTGGACACCATGATAACATTATCGTTGGAGACACTTTTCTAATTTTTCTTGGGGTTATTACTTTTGTACTTATCCTATTCCATTCCTTTAGATCTGAAAATCCAAAAATCCTGAGTTAAAAGCTTCCCTCTTCACATTAAAAATAGGTTGAATCATTCTTGACTAGAAAGCTCTATTTGGGTAACTCATGGTCAAATTTTTTTGACCTAAAACATCAGATGCATTAGTTTGATTTGAATGTCCTTAAAATGACAATAAAAGAATACCCAAAACTCATGAAGTTGAAAATATGAAAATGGGAAACGTAAAATAATGTAAATTCATTCCTGTTAAATCTTATTCACATCATATTTTTTAAAATATTATGGTGGTGATAGAAATAAGAAATAAAATGAGCAGGGTTCATCACACGGCCCTATCAATAGATAAATTACACTCTATTGGTCTATTGACCTATGAAAAAAAATTAGATCACGTATTTTCTCCTCAAGACCTATATGAGGGTAGAAATTCATCCTTTCCATAACTAAAAACTACATTATATAAGTTAGATACATCATTATATTAATCTATTATGAGTGGCTCACCCCACGTTTCCCATCATTTTTTCTTTAGAGACATATAAATGAAATATCCCCATGGAAACAAGGGTTCTTACCCATGAAACCATTATAAAGTGATTATATCCCATCTCTTAGGAATGAGCTAGATCTATATATAAGCTTTCATAATATAGTTCTTCATCAAATAACCTATGATGAAAATTGTATCACTATGTGTATGAGTTTTAACTATATATGAGTCCCTTTATAAGAACTACATGTGGATGGATTCCTATTCCCACTGGATACATAGTGGCATCCATATCTTCATTCATATATATAGTTTAATATAAACTTTCATTCCATTATCTTTTTCATCCAAGAATCTAGATCAATCCCAATTTAGGATATCTGTACCTTGAGTTGAGATAAGCCTTCTTGGAAACTCAAACTACTAGAGTAAATTGTTCCTCACGGAAACACAAACTCAATATGTTAATATTCTCCTCTTGTTGAAATTATAAAACCCTAAGTTGAGATCATGTTTTTTAAAAGAATTCTCACACTGGTGAGACAGCCCCAAATCGCACCAAGTGATTTAGGAATGCATAAAAGTACCCTAAAAGTACCATAAAATAATATTCATTTCATTCCAAAAAAACACAATTCAGGGGGCAGGATTTCTTTTGCATTTAAAAATTAATGCCACAAACATTTTCACATGACCAATGACACCACACTCAGTTAAACAACTCATTTCTAGTTTGAGTGGGAAAAGCGTTTATTCTAGAAGAATGAACTGATTGAATTTCATTGCACCACATGACTACTCACACACCGATGAATTGATATTCCTTGGAAGTATTTCTGAATAAGGTGGTATGTTGGTGAGAACCTCACTTTTGATGTAGACTTTGGATTTACAAAATTTCAAATCAAAAGGTTTTACTTACTTTAAACCCATTTTTTGGGGTCTTTGGGGAACTTTTTGGCATTATAAAATGTCCAATTATTGTGTATACATCATAGAATGAGGGAGTAGATCAATTCACAGGATTCAATTCGATAGATCATGGATCCTAAATGGACTTACGAACCAAAGGTTAGTACTATTCTATGTTGGGTTTAATTTTAGACCAAATTAAAATTGGAAAAGTGTAGAATAACACATAGAATGTTTCCCCAAACACATATAAATTCAATCATTTTTTGTGTCAATTATTTTTTTCTCAGAGGAAGTGATTTTTTTCGATAGAAAGAGACTTTTACCAAACCTCATAGCACTATACGTAGTTCATTGAACACTCATACCACAAAAATGAAGTAGTTTTTGATCTGAGGCAATAAATTTCAACCTCCTGTATAAAAAATCCATTCTCGGACCAAGGTGACATATTTGACCCTCTATAGTGTAGAAATTACTTCATGAAAGTCTTATATATATAACATTTTGTGTGAAAACTATATAGAACTTCTAAGAGGTGACCCACCTTCATGAATTTCTATACGACATCATTTTTCTATGTGGGAGGATATTTAGGAAAAGATATTATTTACTACTACCTATAAATACTAACACCCACTTTGAGACAAGGGGATAGAGAGATACATTGAGGATTTCCTAGGATGTTTGAAATGGATTTTATCTCACATATCCACTCTAGTAAATTTCTAAAGTTCCAAATTTGGGAGTGAATTTGTAATGTATTTCTCAAGGAAATTATCTCAAAAAGCATGTTTTGAAAATTTCTATACAAATTTACCTATGTGAAAATCCTATGTGTAATCCACATTCTTTATCCATATGTGGGAGCTATTATGTAGGAATCAATGATATGCAGTCACCCCCATAGAAAGTTCTGTGAGGGGCTCCCTCATTATTTCCTATTTGATTCCCCTATGTGGATTCTCTCATTTGAGATGAATTATGTGAAAATATATATGTGATTCCCCAATTATGGGGATCCAATGTAAAGATCCTATGAAAATACAACTTTGCAAATCCCGACATGGTAAATCCTATGCCAGCATCTGATCCATCATGAACATTAATTTTAGGCCTCATACCAGGTGTAAGCCCCAAAAAACCCCAATTATCCTTGAGTCAAGATACTCTTCAAGGTTATATGAATATGTTAATACTCCTAGGGGTAATCCCCAACTAATCCTTAAATTATACACAAGTATATATACACCTCATGGTTTTGGAAACATGGGAATACTCCAAGGTGTAAGCCCCTACCAATCATTCAATTATCCATGGGTTGAGATACTCCTCATGGTTTTAGAAACATTGGCCTCCTCATAGGTGTAACCCCCAAAAAAACCTTCAATTTCCATTTAATCAAGATACTCCCCATGGTTCCAAAAATATGTTAATCCTCCTAGGTGAAAGTCACAACCAATCCTTCAATTATTCCTGTGTCAAGATACTACTCATGGTTCCAGAAACTGGGGCATCTTCCTAGGTGTAATCCCCATACAATCCATCAATTATACATGAGTCTAGAAACTCTTTGTGGTTGTAGAAACATGTAAATACTCTTAATTGTAATCCCTAACCAAACATTCAATTATTCATGAGTTGAGATACTTCTCATGGTTCAGGAAACATGGGAATCCTCCTAGGTTTAATCCCCAACCAAACCTTGAATTATCTATGACTCAAGATACTCATCATGGTTATAGAGACATGGGAATAATCCTATGTGTAATCCCCAACAAATCCTTCAATTATCCATGATTCAAGATACTCATCATTAATCCAGAAACACATTCATCCTCCAAGGTGTAATCCCCAAAAAAATCATCAATTATACTTAAGTCAAGATACTCCTCATGGTTCTAGAAATATGGAAATCCCAGTAGGTGTAATTTATTAGTAATTCTTATAAGAAATCTCTTACACTTCATACCCTTAATATTCACCCACAATAAGATAAATAAGTTCATGCAAAGTTCCATATCTAGGGATGCAACTTTTCTCTCACATAGATGATGACTGACATGGGCTTAGAGGTTAGAGATGATATTTCCACTAGCATGATTAAATGTCGTATAAGGGCATCCCTTATAGGTGTAAGAACTAATCATTTTGAACTTTGTGGTATTTGATTCATATTAAAATGGAATGCATAGGAATCTTCCAAGAGGTCTGATACCAACACCCTCAAATCACCCTAACATTTTCTGAGCCACATTCCCAATAGGTTCATATCTGACTAGGAAGTCCATATACCATCTTGGTTTTAATTTATTATCGTCATTACAGGTCCAAATTCCCTACAAGATCAACCAAAAAGTTCTTCTTAAGTTCAAGTCAGACACCATCTTTGACTAGGCCCCTTTTGCTGAGACGTCCTTATTGTATGATGTTAAAATTCATGGTTAGTTCCTCATCAGATGACCCTAAAAGGTATGAAATTTCATATTAAGTGGAACCAAACTGCAAGGTTTTTTATTTTTCTCAAGAGGATACGTAGGAATCCACTATCATGGGATCAATCCCAACAATGAAACAACTTTCATCTCCATTGATGAAAATAAATTCTAGAGTTCTTAACTATATGGCTTGAAATTAGAATCCCAAAATAAATAATGTCACCAAGATGGAGAACCTGTAATACATAAAGATGGTTCCATCTATGGAGAACCTTACATGCATAAATATGGTTTACCCTCAATGCATGTCCATAATTGATTATTAATACATGGGGTTACTGATTCCTTATTTTGAATTTAAAAGGGATGAAATAATATCTATTAAATATATAATAGATTATCAAAGTAGGAAATAACTCCCCCTAATTTTTTATTAGATTGACCTCACATCCTCTTGACCATGGTGTATTCTTAAGTGTCATGGGTTAAATTCCCCATTGACCAACTTCCTTTGGAATGTCGGCTAATGGTCCATCATGTATACAAGAGTCATTGGGTGTTTCTAGTTCCACGAAATAAGCCCAGTAGAAATCAACCCACCATGAATGTGTGCAAAAAAAATGATAAACCCGACATAAATGATTTTACAACTACACTCAATATCCCATAATCAATCATTGATCCTTTAACAATTTTTTGTCGGAAACATTTTCTAGCTAACATAAAAGGTGTTAAATATAAATGATTAAATATATTTTCTAAAAATGATTTATTATTTTGATATATTTAAATAAATTATTAATTTTCAAATATTTCATATATTTTTACGTCTATTAATTGATATTTGTATTAATAATTTTATCAAGGTATGAAAAAATATGGATTTCAATTTAGAAAGGAGTACTATTTCATTCTAAATATTTTTTTTGTGTACTATATAGTTTTATTTAAAACATAAATTTATAAATTTTAGAACCTGAATTTTAGAAAATGAACTTAATTTTTGGATTCTTCCTGAAAAAAGTGGCTTTGGGTGAATTTTTTGTATTTTTTCTGAAAATGTTGAGTTTTTGTGGATATAGGAAAATAGTATTTTTATATATACCATAAAATTTATGACAACATAATGATATAAACATGATTTAATAATTTATAATACATTTTGATCGAACAAATAAGTATTTACGCAGTAAAATAGAGCATTTAAAAATACTATTTTGAATTTAGATATCTATATTTGATATTCTGGAACCTAAGTTATATATTATTCCAATAAAAAATAATATAGGTTTTTTTCATTAATTAAGTATTCAAAAAGATCCATTCGGATTTTTCTTTCTTTGAAAGTCACAAAAAATTCATTTATTTAAACCTAAACTAATGAATATCATTGGAAAAAATAGTATACAAGGATTTAATGTAAATTCATGATTTTAATTAATTTTCACCACATTTAAAAATTAATTCCTATAATTTTTTTCCATATTTAGAATCATAATATTCCAATTTGGTAAAAATTTCCATTTAATTTTAATTCATAAAAATAATTTACCTAGGAAAAATTTTGTCACCATGGTAAATGTTAAAATGGTTAAAATGGGGTTTTATTAAGGGATAAGTCCACAAAACCCTATCATTAATTGATTAGATGAAGCATTATCGACCCTATTATCTTATATTTTCATTTTAGATAATTTCTTTGTATGTTACCTTCAGTATTATATTTATTATATATTATGAAAACAATTATTTACAAAAGTGTAACTCTTTTCACTTATAAAAATATCCATTCATCACCTCACATATCCACACACCTTGAGAACCTTATATTAGACCAATGCGTACAAAAATATCTCCCCAATTATCATACACACATTCTAGAGGATCATGTATTCCCCAAAGACCGATCTTATATGAAAAAATATAGGATTAATAAAGGATATCTATGAAAGAGATAATTATTTAAATTGAGTTATTTTAATTTTAATTCTTCCTTATCCTCCTTAAAATATATTATTACTATAATAATATAATGACATAAATATATTTATTATATTTAAATTTAATAATTTGGTTGAAAAAAATATTGTCTTCCCCTATTCAATCCATTTGAAAATAGAAGCGCCACTCATGTTACGTGTGGACTTCCGCTTCCATGAACAACTTATTTCATTTTTTATAAATGGATTACATGGATGGTTTTTAAAATGAATTTAATGAATAAATATGATATTTATAACATGATTAATGTTTTAGTAAGATAATTTTTCCATTTTATTAATAATATTAATGGTAATTTGTCATTATAAAATTTTACAGCCTAAAACAAGCATATTGAGAAACTTAATAAGTAATAACTTATTACCATTATCTTTAATTTTTCTTATTCATATATATCTTCTGGAAATAGATTTCTAACCATAATAAAATATTTTTGAAATCAATAATTTTCTATAAAAGTGATATAATCACTTTATAATAATATTTCCTTACTTATTCAATCGTTATAATGTTTTCTTGTTTGGGTCAGTTCTACAAACTAAATGAACGTTTTTATAATATGTATATCATTAATGACTATGAAATCTTAAAAACTAAAAACAATATTAAATAATTATGAATGTAATATTTCTATAATAACTTCCCAAAATGACCCATCAAGGAACTATGATACAATCTACCCCTCCACACCACATCACTTGACCCACCTATGTCGCGGTCCCGCTCAATGACATAGTTGTGGTTTGGTTTGTAGTGGTACAAAACATACACCTCTTGGAATCTACACCATAGTTATCTCATCCATGATGCAACTATCCTCACCACATAGTAGTCCCACCCATACATGGTTAATTTCCCAGTATAATTCCACGTTGACCTCAAAAAAAACACGAACCATATTAAGCCATGGGATGATCAAAAAATGGGGTAAAAAGTACTTGAGATCTAATGATGAAATGTAACATTTTTTATGTGTATATTCATACATCATTTTTTCACCTATTTTTTTGATATTTTTTCTAATTAATCATAAACACTATTCGAATTTTTTTATAAAATATAAATAAATTTTCCATAGTACATGATTCATTTTTATGTTTACACCTTGTTGGAATTTATGTCCCCATGTTGTTTTCCTTTAATAAAAATTCTCATAACAATAACAATGTAAATATTAAATAGGGTCCCTATGGGTTAATTATTGACCAAGATTATGTCTATTAATTATTTATGACTGAAAAATCTTACCGTTGCAATTTCATTTTTACTTAATCCCTGAGAAACATTCATCTTACATCATTACATGTATATATTTGAATCAGTTCATCAGTTCATTTAGTTTTTTAGTGATCCTAAGAATGAAAAAATAAGAGTAAGATAATATGAATATAAATACAATGTATTATCAATTTTTTGTTTAATTTTTTCAATTGATTTTGTATTATGATTAATTCATTGAAATTTGTGAGTTGAACATAATAAGTTAGAAATAATGGTTATAATTGATTAATTTATTATCATTTACTTTCTAAAAAAAAATTTATTAACATATATCTATCATGATCACACATGGAAAACATTACCCTTTGAACAACCTTTTGAAAAATCATATAGAAGGGGTTCTCTTTTTCCATCACCACATCTGAAGGGTTGATCCCTATTTTTTATTTACATTCATATCAATATTTCTTGCTCATTAGTGGATCCTAAGAATGATTCACAGACACTTATGATCCCTTTTGTGTATGAAGGAATGATTGAGAAATTAATTAATGTGCATATCAACTAAAATAAATATAAATCTATTGATGGGAAGCTTATGGATGTGAATTAGGATTCTATGATCATAGAAAATCAAAGGGTTTCAAGTTGAAATTTAAATTTTGGAGTTCCATGAAGGGTGGTGGAAGTCCCCTTTTATAAGTAGTTAGAATGATTTTTTTTTTAAAAGGATCATTCTCTATTAACCATCTATTAGTATATATTTTTCTAACATTTCTAGCCTTGTTTACTATGTTAAATTCTTTTAACCCACATTTACCCTTATCGTGGAAACTTTTTTACTCTTGAAAACTAAATTTAAAGTGAAGTCGGGTGTTGGAAGGGTGGTTTGTAAACCTTGAAATATAACTTCATGAAAGGGTATAAATGTATACAATCCTAATTTTTTTTATCTTCACTAGTTGTTCATTCCATGGATGGGGTGCGGGCTGCTGGCTGGCGATGACTGTGGGGTGCACAATACAACACAATGGGAAAGGCATGATAGATTGATGGTGTAAAAACTGAAAATTATGGTAGGATATCTAGTATTCATGATGTTAATGGTGCATGATATAGTGGATATGCATATGAAAATAGAAGTGGTTGTCTCGATTGAGGACAAGCATTTCAGTGATTGACGAACATTAAATGGGGCATAAGGATTGTTGTGTAGCATAAGGGGTGTAAGTGGACCATGAGAACCAAGAAGAGTTTCATGTTTTGGGACATCGGGTCATATTTTCCTAGGATTTATAAGCACTAGGACTAAGGTTCAAGTAATGGGATCCCTCTTCCCTTAAAAATGAGATGGGTTTGTTTGGTTAAATTAAAAAGGGGGCATATCCACCGTACCTGTTAAGAGACAAATTTTAATGAACAAAACTGAAATTGTAATTAAAAAATAATTTAAACATACTAATTTCAAAAAAAAATTTATCCAACATGTATTTCAAGGGTGAGGAAATTTAATTTTCAAATTATCACACAAACACATAAAAACATGTTTTTTGAGAAAGTGTATTTTTATGCTTAAAAATTATGTTTAGTGAAAATTATCCATGTTATTGATTTTTATAGACTTCATTGGTTTATTATAAAAAAAATTAATTTTTGATGGATTTAAAATCAATATAAAACAAAATTTTAACAAAATATTATTTATTTAAAAGAAAATACCAAAAATAAATTTTCTTGAGAATATTACAAAGTTCCTAAAATTTTAATCGAAGCCTTTATAAATTTAAAGTAGTATTTTTAAAATATATATTTTTAATTATTCAACGCGTAATTGATCAATTAAAATTCTTATCAACTTCTAATTATTTCTTAAATAATTATGAAGTTACAGTTTCTGTAAAAAATTTATTTTCACTGTTAACCTAAAAATCATTTATTTTAGAAAAAAAAACTAAAAATTTAATTATAAGATAATATGCTTATTATGAATACAGAAATTTAGTTCATTTTTAAAAATTTAAATTCAAAAAATTTGGAATGTATATTTTATATAAAATTATATAATATAATGAAAACCTATTTTTTATGAAAATAACTTTTCAATGTTTTTTTCATTCTTATTTTTATTTTCTATCTATTAATAATAAAATTAATTTTAATATATTATTCATATAAAAATATAAATCATTCATATCAAAAGTCTACCATACCTATAATATATTTATTTTCCTAAAATAAAATGCATAAAAATCCACTTGTAGAAGAAAATATATTTCTTGCATAAAATGATCTTACTAGTTATTTAACAAAAGTAGTTTTATAAGTGCATTAGTATTAAAAGGAAGTTCATTTTATTTCTACCTCGATTATATAATGTGGTTAGGTTAATTGTTTCCTACCAATTCAATGACTACATTTCAATGGTCATATAAAATTTGGTAGTTCGTTAGGGTAGGGGGTTGTGTGTGAGGAAACATATAAAAACATTGTTTATTTAAAGATAATTTATATAGTAAACTCTTGGGGAATTAAATTACCCTTGTAAATACCCCAAATAAAAAGTTTGGATCATATGGTTACTTTATTACATTGGAACTCGATATAAGAGATGACATCCCAAAGGGATTAATGGTTTAGTAGTAAATGTATACTTTATACATACTTGAATCTCACATACATTTGAAAAAAAACAAAACAAAGTATTTTATTTGAGACCAAAATTGTTAAATCTACAATATCCTTCTATATGAATCATAGTATTGTTCCTAACATCATTTGGAAAGTAAATAAAATAAGGGTTAGCTCAAATTCCTGGTAAGGGTTACATACAATGGAAGTTAAATTAGTTACAATCAATATAACAAACCTTATCTTTGTAACACACTTAAACATGATTTATTACATTAACTTTTCAATTGATACAACATAAGATATCGAGAGTTATATTTTCTTTTGGGCTTAGGAACATTACATAACAACTTTAAGCATAAAATACACATCTTTATTGAAAACTTATTTTATATAACCACACACATTCCCTCGTACCTAGTATTTCATGGGACAACCTGAGGAAATGCATAAGAAAATGGTGATTTATAAAGACCATTAAGGGATTAAACAAGGAATAACATTAATAATTCAACACATGTTAGGTAATAAGAATATAAATGGAGCATAAGAGAACATGAACATAAAGGCATGTAGCATGATTATCATAACATGGAAATGTGGCACCAATATTTATCAAGATATTAGCATGAGCCAAGGATCATTGAACATGGGTAATGATTAAAACCTCATTGCACTTGAATTATCATGAGTAAACCCTCTTTTCATTTGACGTATCAAGATACTAATCTTTACCCAATGCATTGGAGCGCTATCAGGGTGTACCCTTCTTAATCATTTCATTTCATGTATAAGTGTACCACATTGATCATATAACATGGAATAAATAAAAATATTCATTTATTCAATGATAAAGGAATGTGGAATTCATACATGATGCTGTATAATCAATAAGTAAATGTGCATAAAGTTTAATACCCTTGATAGAGAAATGGGCAAGGTATTCACTACACAATGACTTTGGTTTGGAAAATCACGGTGCAATTTCGGTAGCATAACGGTGTGACATAATAATTCATAAAAATAGTTGATGAGGTAGAAAGGGGTGTCTCATAATATTTACATCAAATGGATATTAAGAGGGTCATATAGATACATGTCCCAACATATTTAATGGAATTTACATTCATAATACAAAATAATTTCTTGAATGTAAATGAAGAGAGAGAAATCCCTTATGAAATTTTGGCATGGTAACAGGTGTACATGGGAGACATTAATGATAGAAAAAGGGATATATCATCATTAAAAAATAAGTAGGTAACTATGTGTGAGGTGTGAAAT
Organism: Viscum album; assembly: GCA_963277665.1. Taxonomy (NCBI): domain Eukaryota; kingdom Viridiplantae; phylum Streptophyta; class Magnoliopsida; order Santalales; family Viscaceae; genus Viscum; species Viscum album. Next base: position 29,756,683 of record OY728142.1, on the reverse strand, counting down.
TATACCCCAACATTTTTAATTGAAGAGACAAAGGTATAACAACATAAATAAAGTTGGACAAAATATGAGAAAGGAAGAAACCCCTTACGGAATTTGGGCATGGTAACAGGTGTACATGGGAGGAATTAATGAGAGATAAAGGGGTTTATAATCATTCAAAAATAATTAAAGAAATATAGGGGAGGTTTTAGTTCATACCCTAGAATTTTTAATTGAATATACAAAGGTATATCAACATAAAGAAACTTAGACAAAAAATGAGAAAGAAATAAATCCCTTACTTGGAAGTGTGGTCCCAAAGGTTTGGGAGAGACTTGAGAGAGGATTCTTGGGAGAATGGGGTGCCTTGGGAGGATTCTAGAGAGAGTAGGGAAGAAGTTGGTAGAGATAAAAATTCTTTTAGTGGAGAGGAAGTGGGAGCTTGGGTGGGTTTATATAGGAAATGAGAGGGAATTCGTAATTATTTTGGTTTTGGACACCACACATTAAACTAATCGAGACCACAAACCAACCCATGGTTTTGGCCCATGGTTTTCACCAAAGGGTAGTGAAAAAAAATATTTTATAAGTCCAATGACCCAGCTACTTAAAATATACGGCTTTCTTATGTGAAGGTGTGTCACACTCTCAAGGAGATCAATTATAAAAGTTAAAATGTTTTATAAGTTTTGGAGGGTCTACAAATGCTTTGTAAAATTAAAAAACAAACAAAAACTCAAATTATTTTAATGGTAAAAAATATATTTGCAGAAAATCCTATTTATATTATTTTTTTACATCACTATTGGGTCATTATGATGTCATAAAGCACATTATAAAATTAAACGGTATTTAATTTTGACCCAAAAATTAAACTGTCTCAGAAAATTATGAAAAATTCACCATTGGATAATTTTGACATACTGATTCAAAAAATAATATTCATTTTATCTAAATAATTTTATAAATATTTTAAATGTTACTTTTAAGATAAAAACTGACATTTATTGAAAATTGATGGGTTTTGACAAAACGGATTTCAAACCTTAATAAAAATCACCATTGTACTAATAAAAATTACACAATAATTTATATTTAAAAAATAATAATTTCTTAATAATATTTAATTAAAATATTATTTAATTAAAAAATTCATTAATTCATAAAAATGGATTTCTAAATCGAATATTAACTAAAAATACTATTCTTTACTTTTAAAACAATTTTCAAAGTAACTATAATAAAATGAATGTATATTCTTTATTCTATACAAAAATAATGCACATAATCATAGTGCTAGGGTATTGTTATATAACCCCTTATAACACCTGCATAATACCTATGTGTAATGTGTGTGATGGCGACTGACTCTTGGGGTGGCTCGGATAACATTTCTCAGGTGGTAATCTCTACTAACTTCCACTTCTCACATAGGCGTTTCCATTTGAGCTTAGCATGTTGAGGCTCTACTTGGGCTTGGTTAAGAGAAAATCCTAGTGATGAAACCTCCTTTCCAAGCTCCGATAAATGGGCTTTGTACGGTGCAATTCTACTAGAAGAGATTAGTGCTTCCTTTGTTTGAGTAAATTGGATTTGTTAAAGCCCTATATTTATTCTAATCATGTGGTTACTGTTCAACGACTTTATTAGAAATGGTAAAAATTCTTAACGTTATTTTGAAATCCATAAAACCAAGGAAATTCATATTTTATATATCTATTTTACATAATAATACATTTAATTATATCAAAAGGGAATTTTTCATTAATAAACGTTTGGGTCGTTATAGTCTTCCCCCCTTAAGAAATTTCCCACTCAAAATTTCCTTTTCCCACAAAAAAAGATGGGGGTAACTCTGCTTCATCACTTCCTATGATTCCCATGTTACTTATTAAAAATTTTGGTTACACCAAAACACCTTGACGAGAGGCATTGCCTTATTTGGTATAATTTTTTTACCTATGATCTAAGATCTTCAATGGCTTGTCTTCACAGGAGAGGTCATTCTACCACTATTAGAAATTTAAGATATAGCCATGGACCTATAGACACGGTTTTATAGGTCTGTGGCTATAGATTTTTTATTACCACGGTTTAATTCAACCTTCATAGCTAAATCAATATTCCACCCTGGGTGTCCTTGGTTTTCCAATCTGTATCGGGCTCCTCCTCTTCCTCCCCCGATCCAAAGCCCTATCACCGCACAGCCCTCCTCCACAACGATGTCTCCTCCCCGAATCCCTCCTCCTCCTCCCTCGATTCACAGCCCTATCACCACACAGCCCTCCTCCCCGACGAAGTCTCATCCTCTCGACGATCTCCCCGACGATCTCACCATGAAACCCTCTCTCACAGCGGCACCCTCCTCTCCGACGAACTATCCCACAACGACACCTTCCTCCTCGACGACCTCTCTCACAGCAACGCCCTCCCCCCGAAGACTTCTCTCATTGCGGCACCCTCCTCCCCAAAGACCTATGTCACCATGGAGCCCTCATCCCCGAAGATTTAAACAGCAACACAGGTTGCAAAACATGTATCAATCTCTACAACAAGATAATTTTTTTCGATTTGATAAGATTATGTAATACCACTTCCCCTTCTGTGAGACCATTTATCAAGTTCACTCATAGCCCCATTAGTGAAGGCAGTGCTAATATTGGCAGATGGATCAAATGGCTTCCACACAGTTCGGGTTTGAAGATAAACACAGATGGTTATTGTATTTTGGGTTACATGAGAAGGGGAGAGGGGGGTTAGGGGATGGTTGTGGGGGAGGGGACTGGTTTGGGGTGGGGTCTCACACCATGGACTGCTGAATACACTATATGCAGAAGAAAAATATTTATGAAAAACAACCTGGAGATTCTTCATGCTTGGAATGAAAGTAACGGAGTGGATGAATTTCTAGGTTCAAAGGTGAATTGTGAATAATAGGTTACTCTGTTCGCAGGTCTCAGATCACTTTCAGAGGAGGGGGAAAGGCTGGTCAACGCAGATTCTCCTGATCTTCACCATTATAGACCGGCATAATTTAAGGTGAGAGTTTTTTTTGTCTTCCCCTTTGTTTAATTCTTTTCTGAACTTGGTTTGTACTTTATCAGAACTCTTTGATTTATTTTAAAAATTAGTTTTTTTATCATGATTTATTCATTATTGGAAAACAGAACCAATCCACCTTTATCATATTTGATGTATGTAATAATATTTTTATTTCAGGTCTTGTGTGAGGTACATCTTCTATCCAAAAACCAAAAATTGAGAATGTATATATCATTCAAAGAAAAATTAGATACATTTTCCTTCTGATAATATTTCATCTTCTTCTATGACCATTTAGGAACTTCTTCTGATGTTTGATACATATGAGGATCTTTTTATTCAGAACACCCCCTTTAATCATGAAAAACTAAAAAACATTTTTTAATATGTGTTGGAAGATTTTTTAAGAAACTGATATACCAGTTTATGGGTCTCAGGAGTCACCTCTCATTGTAAACTAGTGGCATAGTAGGCATCCTTGTGTCGACAGCAAATCCAATATTTTCATAATAAATTATTAGAGTAATTTTTTAAAGAAATATTGAAAATTAATTATCAATTTTCATCATTGATATTAAATATATAAAACATTGAAATGGATATGGGACCCATTCCCATTCAGTTTTACCCTTCCTAAATATCTTAGAAGAAACTTGTTACACACAAGCCTCTCATGAACAACTCAATGTTGTGACTATTCTAAAGATCGGGAAAACTATTTTAAAACCCAAACCATTGATTCCTAAAACATTAGAGTCTTCAAAATCATAGGAAAAAACTGAATAACCAACATTAGAAATAGAAAAACCAGAGATGGATAATGAGTGAATTGGTTTGGGAATGTTGAAATTCAACGAGAGGAACGTGGGTAAATTGTTGATGGGTGTTAAATTATGGAGAAAAGTGATTTTCTATTTTCAAAAGAGTGAAAATTCACATCTTGGAAATATTTTCCTAAATATTATTTTATTATTTATGGGAGAGTGTCAAGAAAATATAATAGCTTATAAAAATTAGATAGATACATAACAACCCTCAAAGATAGACACATGTAACCCATCCAATGAATAATGAGATTGATCTATGGATGAAATAATATGTGGAATTTGGCCTTGATGTAGCCATTAGATACATAACCTCATTCCCACATATAAATAGACTAATCTCAAACAAAATTATAATATTTCATAAGGTTTTTTGATTTGTTAATTGTCTTATATGGTGATGATGTTTAGGATACTATGGTGTTCTTGAGGAGACATCCCCCCATTAAAATCCATGGATTTAAATGAATTTGTATTTTCATTTCTCTAGTGTGATCTTCATGAAATCAGATTGTTTCCATATGAGTAGTAGATTATTATCCATGCCCCTTTAAATTTTATCATGGTTTTATATATTAATTTGGGTTACACATAATACTACCACAATTTTCATTCATTTATAATAAGATGTAGGGGAGTGATGGGTGAAAAAGGAGTCGTTAAGCATTCTCAATTACCATGGGTAGGTGAAAGTAGTGTATCAAAAATCATTTTTTTCACTATTTACCTAACACACTAAGGAGAGAGTGAATAGATTGAGATCTTGGGTCATTATAGGGTATTATTTAGGGGGTGAATTTATTTTATAAGGGATTATTATATAAATAATGAAAGAATTATATAAGGGAACCCTTCATTATATTCATCATTTTTCACTTTTATTTAATTCTTCCATGCACTTGTGGTTCCACTCCTTCATTATTTTATTATTTTAAAATTAATAGTGTTATATTAGTATAGGTGTGAGGATAAAGAATGATTATATCATTCCATGAACTTGTGGTTCCCTATCTATTTTCACCATAAAATGTAGTATTTTTAATTTTCTATTGTTTTACATTTCTATATTGGAGTTGCAAATAAGTGGCAATCATGTTTTGATTCCCTATCTATTTTCACCATAAAATGTAGTATTTTTAATTTTCTATTGTATTAAATTTCTAGAATGGAGTTGCAAATTAGTGGAAATCATGTTTTGAGTTCATAATCAGATCTACTTATTGAATTAGAAATCACTGGTGTTTGGCATGCTGCACTTTGATCATCTTTTTGGAATCAGGATTTTATTTAAGGACATTCTTATTGAAGACTATCTTTTAATGCCTATATTATAGAATTATTTAAATTTTTGTTTCATATAATCATGATTAGTTGAATATGCATTTGATTAACTTGGAAAAAGGGATGGAAAATGCTTATTTACTTGATTTTCAGGTTTGTCTGAGAGGAATATGAAGAGCTTTTGTTGATGAAGTGAAACACTTATAATTATGGAAGAGCGAAAAAAGTGGATTTTTCAACAGGATTTTCTGTATGGATTTTTTCTGCGCTTTCTGGCTCATATGGTGACTCATTTTCCACATTATATGAAGTTTTATTATAATTCATGTTTATATCCTCTTTCAATTACTTGATGGTGCATTATCATTGCACCTCATGTTTTCACTGTATCTTGAACCATCAATATTTTCCTCGGGGTATGGGTTGGAAAACCAACTCATTCATTTTCTCACTATTTTAGTTCATTCGTTTTGCATTGAATATTTACCTATCAAAAATAGTGAGCCTAAAATGGGTGTTGTGCAGCCTGTGGTTTGTGATTTTCATTACTGGCTACAGAAGGGGAATTTGGACTTCAGATTGTCTGCCTATACAAGTTCAACTTTTTAATTGATATGTTGTTAAACCTAAACTAGATTTGATAGAAAATGATGAGTTAACAATGATGAAAAAGAGGTGAAGAAGGGGAACTGCAACACTACTGAGGGTCCATGAGGATAATACCTTTTCATCTACTGTGTTTGGAGAAACCTGGTTATGGTGATTATTTCTTTCCAATTATGTGAAGCACAAAAAAATATCAGTGTCCTTTTTATGATTTCTTTACTACTTTATATTGATTGGTGTTGTTGGAGATCACTTATATTTGATCTTGTTTTCTCATGCTAATCATGATTTTGATTTGGTGTTAATCAAAATAGTTATTTTAGTTTCTGTTCATCATGTTAAGATGTTATAATTTTTACATGAATCTGTTCCATGTTATGTCATTGTAGAGACCCGAAGCTTATCGTACATTGACATTGCATTACTTTTGCGGAATACTTAGTACATAACAAAAACACACACACAAGGACCGTAATAGTTTAGTGTCTTTGGAAACTCGGAACGTAATCTTCTAATCCTGGTGAAAGATCTTCAAAATCTCCCATAAAGATCTTCTTTTTTTTTTACCTAAAACCTTTCTTTATATCCTGGGGAAAAGAAAACATAAAAGGGTGAGCTCAAATGCTCAGTAAGGGTAAACAAAAGAAATATCAATCACATAATTTTCATAAGAACATAACATTTTTGGAAATCTTAACCTGCAAAAGAGAGCATAATTTCATAACATGGGATAAATCATAGTAGTGAAATGAAATCATAACTTAAAACATTACTCATTGTGGCATACACACATAATCCTAGAGAATCATTTCTTGTTAGTCAAGACTCATTGCCAAGACTATCTTAGTGGACAAAGTCCCTTTCTGAATCGAGTAATCCTCGTTTCAGTCCTGTTTCACTGAACCGGTATAACCTACCATTCCAGCCATGTCTATCTCATGAGATATAAAATCTTTACCCAATGCATTGGAGGGAGATATAGGTCCCACCCATCTCTTAATGAATCCTTTCTTATGTGTGCCACAAAATCATAAATCATACATCATTGCATAACCCATGTAATAAAAATGGGATTCTTAAACAACATGACATCATAAAACCATTCATATAAGATAAAGGAATTAATAAACATAATTCCATCACAACATAGTCAAATCAATGTAAAAATATGGATAGAGACAGAACCCTTTATTATCTTAGATGGAAAATAATTTTGATAAAACACTTGAATTGAATTCTTGAGGAAAATATCCTTTCTTCTTCAAAATCAATTTCTTTTCACAAAACATCATGAAATTTTTAAAAGATAGATATTTTATTAAAAATAGTCATGAAATCATTTGGAGAAATATTCATAAAAATAAGGCTTTATAAAACCGTAAAAATCCGTTCGTGCCGTTTAAGTTAAAAAAACATTCTTCTCGTACTTTTGTCGGAAAAGTCAAAAATTACCTCGTATGAAAAACGACAAAAGATTCCTTTCATATCTTTTACTAAAAACTCACCGAAGGGTAAAATTGGATTTAAACAATTGTAGGTGGATGTAAATAACATTACATATTGAGGAAACATGGATGTGGATGATAAAATACACCCCAGTAATTACCAAAGTAAAAACAATCTCGGAAAAAAAATGAGATTGTGATATTTCCCTTAACTTATGTCCGACTTGCTTTGTAAGTGTCCAAACCTCCTGTATAATGATTTAAATCATGTTATTGACTTATTCCATAATCATATTCATTGTTATGATATCATATATGGTTCACTTATGACATTATATTACCCGTTCTTTTGTAAATTCCATGTTAAAGAAGCGTTTTGGGTAAAATCGTTTCATTTATCTTAGGTGTTTTGACTTGTTGTTCTTGACATCACTATTACTTATATCATGATTTACTTACTTCCAGAATATAAAATATGATTTATATATCATATATATTCAGTATATATATATATATATAATAGGTAGATAAATAAAATGAAAAACACCGTTCATGGAGACGGTAGTCCGTACGTACGCATGAACGCTGTTTTCCTTTCCTTATTGTCTTGAAATGGAAGTAAGTAGATGACATACATATGTATATATATACATAAATCCAGTAGATTTATAATGTCATATATTTCATTATTATTTCTTATATATACATTATAATCATTCTTAAATGGTTAACATGGAGAATGAATCTCATCGCGTCGTGGAGACGGTATTCCGTACGTACGCACGAGCGATGATATCATTTCTATAAATATTGAATTGAATTGGAGTGGATTATACAATATATCATAATCAATATGATGTTGTAATAACTATGTATAGTTATTCTTTACACCATTATACCCATCCATGTAAGGTGGTGGTGGAAAATAGATTACACCACGGCGTGGAGACGGTATTCCGTACGTACGCACGCGCGGTGATTTCTTTTTCCGTAGGATGGATAGATGGTGAAATAGGGTTGTCTCATAATTATAATAACATATCAGTATATGAGTGATACTGATGTTATTACTTCATAATGAAACAACCTAATAAGAAGAAGTGGAAGAAGAAATAAAGATGAAAGAATTGGTAACGGTAATTACCTCTTCTTTGAAGCGCCTCTTTGAGACCTCCTCTTAGGGAACTAAAATTGGTCTTTGAGTAAGACCAGAACCTCTAGGATGTTTCTAGGGAAGTGGAGAAGAGATTTTGGCAGGGGTTGGCCGAGATTGAGTGCTCAAATTGGTGTGAGGTGGAGGGGGAGGAGGTGTCCTTTTATAAGGGAGGAGAGGGGCACCTTAGGAATATCTCAAAATATTATTTCATATTAAAGTCAAAATCGGTTTATAATGGTTCCAAAGGGTCTTATTTAGAAGATAAAGTGGGGATGGGTCGAAATCCTATCAACCAATAGAATTTAGACAAGTTTAGGATATTATTTTAACCTTATCAATTAGATTTAACTCTAAGTTAAATAATTTAACTTTTACCATGTCTTTTTGTTTTCTTTCACTATATGGTTAATAAACTTACTATAACATGCCAAAAGAACCCCAAATTGTATATTATTAATACATATATCCTTATCTAAGTCATTTGGCCGAACCTTAGATTTTTAGGAATAAAATAACAATTAATAATATAATATTTGATTTAAAAACTATTTTGTGTCAATTTTGACACTATTTGATATATGATTTTTTTGAAAGTCATAAAATAATTAAATGTTCAAACCAAGTTGATTAAATAAACAATAATATATCATAGTAGCCTATAAAATTAGTGTAATTCATAAAAAGTCTTAAATTACATTTATTTTGGTATTTATATTATCAATTATGTCAATATTTCATTAATAAGATAATTACTACATCATCTTTGTGTCATAAATAAATTATATTATTTGATGTCTAAAAATTACAAATAAAATACCATCATGTAGGAAATCTTTTTAGCTTTCTAATGAATATTTATAGTCGAATTTATCTTATGTATAACCCCATATTAAAAATGATTTACTTATTAAACTTTGATTTTAACTATTTTAACCCTTCTTTAAATAAATTAATAATAAATGTCCTAATCTAATCCAAGTGGGCCTAAATGGTCATATTTTATTCCTAAGTTTGTTTTTGGTCTAATTACACTTGTCCAATAGAATTAGGACATGTGTTAGGGTAATATTAATATCATATTTACCCTTAGTTACCCTATTTACTATTAACCGTGGTAAAAAAAGTAAAAAGTTACTATTCACCAAAAATTATTTTCATCTCATTGAACCACATTTTAGTCCTTGATATTAACCGTGTCTCTCGGATTTTCGAAATTCCATTCACAGGAGCGGTAAAATTAAGTTTCATGCAAAATTCAGTTTTTAACCTACCACTCAGTGGTTTCACTATTCATCAAAAATTGAAGTTTTTCAGAAAAATGCCAAAATTTCACCCTAATCTATAATTGATATTCCGAATTCAAAAATGATTTCTATTTTACAAAATTCCCAACATATAAGTTGCATTAATTAATTTTATAATTAATTTCCGCTGTCACAACAAATAGCGTGTTTTTAAGAGATAATAACTATCAAAAGATTAACACTTGTTTATGTCTGGTGTAAATGTGAAATTACATCCAATGACCAACATTGTATTGAATTGTAAAAATATATTCTAAATATACTTTAAAATAACTCAAATTAATAATTTATCATTATTAATTATTTCGATTAAAAAAGTTGTTTTTAATTAAAATTTAGTCATTTTCACTATTCATCAAAATATGAAAGTTATCTGAAAAGTACCAAAATTTCACCTTAGGCTAAATTCGATACTCCGAATCCAAAAATAAAGTTCATTTTGAAAAATAAGATTTACTGGATTTCAAAAAGTGGTTATTACTTATTCATAACGGCTAGTTTTAATAATATTTTTATAGCATATCGTTGTTTAGTGAAACTCGGTATTGCGTACTACACACGCTATCGAGGAAGGTTGCGATTGCGTGTAATGCAAGGCAAGTCAAGGATGCGTGTTGTGCAAGCTCCTTTTGGTGTAGCGTACAACACAAGACATTAGTGAAATAAAAAAAGAATATTTTTCATAAAATCTCGGGCTGTTACATTCTACCCCCCTTAAAATGAATTTCGCCCTCGAAATTCGTCGGGGTTATAAATGGTTTACTATTCGAAAGTTTCTTTAATAGAAACCCACATCGTAAAAGGGAATACCAAAACTTGGCTTTAAAAACTAAAGTATGAAATGTAACGATTACCCAAATAAACTAATCACTGGGTTTCCACATAGGTGAAAATATGGATATGAAAGAGAAATCTAACCATCATGTTCTGATGGAGAGTGGTAGAGAACATGGCTATGGAAAAGCCAGCAATCACAAATCCATAGATTTGTGATGATATAAGGTACCATCTGATTCATCAGGTATAAGATCACTAGGACAACATTTTTGGTTTTCAAGATCATTTCCCTAAAGTTGAAAATTTGCTTAAAATAAATACTTACTTTATTTTGGTATAATCTCACTTTTGTTCGTGCCTTGAACAATTTCTACTTCATCTCTTAAATAAATGAAGTTGAATTTGTTATTTGTGAAGTGTTAGCAGATTATGTGATAGAATGATGGGTTATTCCATCTGTCTCAAACAAAAGGTTATAAAAAGTTATTAAATATACATAAGTCATTCTATAGTGAGATTAATCACATATGGTTCCTAAAATGGACTTATACTTCATATATCATACTGCTTAATATAATAAAACTAGTTTCTACCAAACAGGGACTTCCTATTGGTCAGTGGTAGGCGATAAAGGCCAGTTGCACTTCGGTTGTGGGTTCGATTCCTACAGCCTTGTCCGAAGCGATGGGCTGTCGCCCGTCCTGCAGGTTGTCCCTTTTTCTAAAACTACGTTACTATAACATCCCATCAATAATATCGAAAATCTTCTATCCTTAAACAATACTAACTTATGTCCAACATAATCCAGTCTAATCTTTAGGCTTATGCATAATACTGCAGTCCACTCTCATAATATAGTGACAACGATTACCAGAGATTTAATACTGTCGTTGATCCCCACATATCATAAGATATGTCTTGTTGGTCACATTCCAAACACTCAAAGTCCTTAATCGTGTATTCTCTTGAATACCTTAGTGAAAACATGAGTGCAGTTAAAAGTTAACACTTTCCACATACCAAAATCCTCAAAATTCTATATACTCAAACCATGATATCACTTAGTCCTTATATTAATCATGAGCTCATGAATACTGTCAAATATTTCATTTTCTTATTTTCCCTTCATTATGCGCATATCATCTCTTTTTCCAAAAATACCTCAATCACTTCGAATACCACATTAGAGCAATACAACAACATTATTCTTGAATACCAATACATAAACACTTCAGTCCATCCACATCAATGATTATCCTGAATAAGTCCTTCCTTGATTTAGAAGTAACTTTTTAGGTCAGGGCATTGAGTTGGGTAATGCCCATGTTCTCCACAAATAAGACATTGAACTCCATAACAGTCTGTCACTCTATGACCCTTTTCTCCACACAGATAACATCGGTCCCTCCATTTGAGGTATTCCTCAAGGTTCTTCTTCCCTTCTTTAGAAATCTCAATCTTCCTTTCTTTATGCTCCTCAACATGCGAACATGCATAATAGTCTATCTTCCTCTTCTTTGAAGAATTAGGCATACCACTAAATTTCACCTTGTTAATCATATATCGCGATGATTGATTCTGCATAATCACAACATCTTTCTCTCTAGGCATTACAGAATTTTGTTGCTCATAGTCACCAATTTGTCCATTGGATTCAATGTTAACTGAATTCCTTTTGGTTCCCTCCATTAACTAAAACACAAAAATAATTTTGTGAGAATCAAAAATCATGCTAGGGAAGACAACATAGTAAAGGGGGAGCACCCTCAATATCTAACATCTTAGGATAAATTCTAAGATCGTTACCGTAGTTCTAGGACTATATCCTATACGTATACTTATCCTTAGGGACATCCCTAGACATACCTTAGAAATATCTCTAGGGATCTCACTAACGTTTTCGCGTCCTAGTTTCCAAAGGTTGACTAAACCTTTCCTCTGATACCAACTGTAGAGACCCGAAGCTTATCGTACATTGACATTACATTACTTTTGCGGAATACTTAGTACATAACAAAAACACACACACAAGGACCGTAATAGTTTAGTGTCTTTGGAAACTCGGAACGTAATCTTCTAATCCTGGTGAAAGATCTTCAAAATCTCCCATAAAGATCTTCTTTTTTTTTACCTAAAACCTTTCTTTATATCCTGGGGAAAAGAAAACATAAAAGGGTGAGCTCAAATGCTCAGTAAGGGTAAACAAAAGAAATATCAATCACATAATTTTCATAAGAACATAACATTTTTGGAAATCTTAACCTGCAAAAGAGAGCATAATTTCATAACATGGGATAAATCATAGTAGTGAAATGAAATAATAACTTAAAACATTACTCATTGTGGCATACACACATAATCCTAGAGAATCATTTCTTGTTAGTCAAGACTCATTCCCAAGACTATCTTAGTGGACAAAGTCCCTTTCTGAATCGAGTAATCCTCGTTTCAGTCCTGTTTCACTGAACCGGTATAACCTACCATTCCAGCCATGTCTATCTCATGAGATATAAAATCTTTACCCAATGCATTGGAGGGAGATATAGGTCCCACCCATCTCTTAATGAATCCTTTCTTATGTGTGCCACAAAATCATAAATCATACATCATTGCATAACCCATGTAATAAAAATGGGATTCTTAAACAACATGACAGCATAAAACCATTAATATAAGATAAAGGAATTCATAAACATAATTCCATCACAACATAGTCAAATCAATGTAAAAATATGGATAGAGACAGAACCCTTTATTATCTTAGATGGAAAATAATTTTGATAAAACACTTGAATTGAATTCTTGAGGAAAATATCCTTTCTTCTTCAAAATCAATTTCTTTTCACAAAACATCATGAAATTTTTAAAAGAAAGAGATTTTATTAAAAATAGTCATGAAATCATTTGGAGGAATCTTCATAAAAATAAGGCTTTATAAAACCGTAAAAATCCGTTCGTGCCGTTTAAGTTAAAAAAACATTCTTCTCGTACTTTTGTCGGAAAAGTCAAAAATTACCTCGTATGAAAAACGACAAAAGATTCCTTTCATATCTTTTACTAAAAACTCACCGAAGGGTAAAATTGGATTTAAACAATTGTAGGTGGATGTAAATAACATTACATATTGAGGAAACATGGATGTGGATGATAAAATACACCCCAGTAATTACCAAAGTAAAAACAATCTCGGATAAAAATGAGATTGTGATATTTCCCTTACCTTATGTCCGACTTGCTTTGTAAGTGTCCAAACCTCCTGTATAATGATTTAAATCATGTTATTGACTTATTCCATAATCATATTCATTGTTATGATATCATATATGGTTCACTTATGACATTATATTACCCGTTCTTTTGTAAATTCCATGTTAAAGAAGCGTTTTGGGTAAAATCGTTTCATTTATCTTAGGTGTTTTGACTTGTTGTTCTTGACATCACTATTACTTATATCATGATTTACTTACTTCCATAATATAAAATATGATTTATATATCATATATATTCAGTATATATATATATATATAATAGGTAGATAAATAAAATGAAAAACACCGTTCATGGAGACGGTAGTCCGTACGTACGCATGAACGCTGTTTTCCTTTCCTTATTGTCTTGAAATGGAAGTAAGTAGATGACATACATATGTATATATATACATAAATCCAGTAGGTTTATAATGTCATATATTTCATTATTATTTCTTATATATACATTGTAATCATTCTTAAATGGTTAACATGGAGAATGAATCTCATCGCGTCGTGGAGACGGTATTCCGTACGTACGCACGAGCGATGATATCATTTCTATAAATATTGAATTGAATTGGAGTGGATTATACAATATATCATAATCAATATGATGTTGTAATAACTATTTATAGTTATTCTTTACACCATTATACCCATCCATGTAAGGTGGTGGTGGAAAATAGATTACACCACGGCGTGGAGACGGTATTCCGTACGTACGCACGCGCGGTGATTTCTTTTTCCGTAGGATGGATAGATGGTGAAATAGGGTTGTCTCATACTTATAATAACATATCAGTATATGAGTGATACTGATGTTATTACTTCATAATGAAACAACCTAAGAAGAAGAAGTGGAAGAAGAAATAAAGATGAAAGAATTGGTAACGGTAATTACCTCTTCTTTGAAGCGCCTCTTTGAGACCTCCTCTTAGGGAACTAAAATTGGTCTTTGAGTAAGACCAGAACCTCTAGGATGTTTCTATGGAAGTGGAGAAGAGATTTTGGCAGGGGTTGGCCGAGATTGAGTGCTCAAATTGGTGTGAGGAGGAGGGGGAGGAGGTGTCCTTTTATAAGGGAGGAGAGGGGCACCTTAGGAATATCTCAAAATATTATTTTATATTAACGTCAAAATCGGTTTATAATGGTTCCAAAGGGTCTTATTTCGAAGCTAAAGTGGGGATGGGTCGAAATCCTATCAACCAATAGAATTTAGACAAGTTTAGGATATTATTTTAACCTTATCAATTAGATTTAACTCTAAGTTAAATAATTTAACTTTTACCATGTCTTTTTGTTTTCTTTCACTATATGGTTAATAAACTTACTATAACATGCCAAAAGAACCCCAAATTGTATATTATTAATACATATATCCTTATCTAAGTCATTTGGCCGAACCTTAGATTTTTAGGAATAAAATAACAATTAATAATATAATATTTGATTTAAAAACTATTTTGTGTCAATTTTGACACTATTTGATATATGATTTTTTTGAAAGTCATAAAATAATTAAATGTTCGAACCAAGTTGATTAAATCAACAATAATATATCATAGTAGCCTATAAAATTAGTGTAATTCATAAAAAGTCTTAAATTACATTTATTTTGGTATTTATATTATCAATTATGTCAATATTTCATTAATAAGATAATTACTACATCATCTTTGTGTCATAAATAAATTATATTATTTGATGTCTAAAAATTACAAATAAAATACCATCATGTAGGAAATCTTTTTAGCTTTCTAATGAATATTTATAGTCGAATTTATCTTATGTATAACCCCATATTAAAAATGATTTACTTATTAAACTTTGATTTTAACTATTTTAACCCTTCTTTAAATAAATTAATAATAAATGTCCTAATCTAATCCAAGTGGGCCTAAATGGTCATATTTTATTCCTAAGTTTGTTTTTGGTCGAATTACACTTGTCCAATAGAATTAGGACATGTGTTAGGGTAATATTAATATCATATTTACCCTTAGTTACCCTATTTACTATTAACCGTGGTAAAAAAAAGTAAAAAGTTACTATTCACCAAAAATTATTTTCATCTCATTGAACCACATTTTAGTCCTTGATATTAACCGTGTCTCTCGGATTTTCGAAATTCCATTCACAGGAGCGGTAAAATTAAGTTTCATGCAAAATTCAGTTTTTAACCTACCACTTAGTGGTTTCACTATTCATCAAAAATTGAAGTTTTTCAGAAAAATGCCAAAATTTCACCCTAATCTATAATTGATATTCCGAATTCAAAAATGATTTCTATTTTACAAAATTCCCAACATATAAGTTGCATTAATTAATTTTATAATTAATTTCCGCTGTCACAACAAATAGCGTGTTTTTAAGAGATAATAACTATCAAAAGATTAACACTTGTTTAAGTCTGGTGTAAATGTGAAATTACATCCAATGACCAACATTGTATTGAATTGTAAAAATATATTCTAAATATACTTTAAAATCACTCAAATTAATAATTTATCATTATTAATTATTTCGATTAAAAAAGTTGTTTTTAATTAAAATTTAGTCATTTTCACTATTCATCAAAATATGAAAGTTATCTGAAAAGTACCAAAATTTCACCTTAGGCTAAATTCGATACTCCGAATCCAAAAATAAAGTTCATTTTGAAAAATAAGATTTACTGGATTTCAAAAAGTGGTTATTACTTATTCATAACGGCTAGTTTTAATAATATTTTTATAGCATATCGTTGTTTAGTGAAACTCGGTATTGCGTACTACACACGCTATCGAGGAAGGTTGTGATTGCGTGTAATGCAAGGCAAGTCAAGGATGCGTGTTGTGCAAGCTCCTTTTGGTGTAGCGTACAACAGAAGACATTAGTGAAATAAAAAAAGAATATTTTTCATAAAATCTCGGGCTGTTACAGTCATGTTATTGTGAGTTTATATTTTTGGATCAATATTTATAGATTTCATTTTATTGTAATACATTTCAGGATTGGTATTATTCAATTAATCATGATTCTATATTCTATTTACAGAATAACACCTGTGTTAAACTGTTGTTTTGAAAATTTTAGGGGGGGTTGGTGCAGGCTAGGGGGATGGGGTGTGTGTGTGGGGGGGGGGATAGTTGTGGGGGAGGGGACTGGATTGAGTTGGGGGATGTTTTGTAGGGGAGTCTAGTATAGGGGATAGGGTGGGGTGGTGCTGGGGGGCTGGTGCATGCTAAGGGGTTGGGGGCTGGTGTAGGCTCGGGGTTGGGGGGGGGGACTGGTTTTGGGGGTAGGGGACTGGTTTGGGGGGAGGATAATATAGGGGAATGGAAGGGGTGGTGCAGGGGGGTTAGGGGGATGGTGTAGGGGTTGGGGTGTTGGGAGGTGTGGGGGTGGGGGTGATGTTTGTGGGGGAGGGAACTGGTTTAGGTGTGAGGCTAGTACAGGGGGAGGTTGGGGTGTTAGGGGATGGTTGTGGGGTAGGGGAATGGTTTAGGGGGGAGGCTAGTACAGGGGGAGGTGGGGGTGCAGGGGTGGGGGTTAGGGGGATGGTGAATGGTGAATGTGTTAGGGTAAGTTCCATGCCTAGAATAGGCTTCATGGCTATAGGAGGGGTGAGGAGGAAGTGGTATTTGGTCTGGGATGTGGCCTAGAAGGCTGAAATTGGGGTTTGGTGGCAGAAGGTGGTATGAAGCCTCACGGGATAGGTTTAGTGGATGGCTAGGCTCGAGATAGAGAGAGATGTTTTTAAAATTACATCATAGTATAAAATCAACATGAGATTCATAACTCGAATATATAAATGGATCTAGGTCAAGGTCGAACCTGAATGTTCAACACTTTTGATTATTTTCATAAATTTTAAGTCTATTTGACATCTAGGGTCACCCAATCCCTTAATGTTTGTTTTACATACATTGATCATTAGGAGATTGTTATCCAACCATATAACCAGAGTTGTATAATATCATGTAGAAAATAGGAATTCATTGATATCCCGTCTTATCATTTCATTCTATTGATATAGAAGTGTCCATTTGCAGAGCACGCATCATTATGTTCACTTGTAGCTTAATAATTTATCTTTTAGGAAATTGATTTGTAACCATTTCCATTTTCACCTTTAATTTAGGGTCCTAATAACTGCTTCTTCAACACAACTTATGGAGGGTTATCGGGTCTAAAAATCCCAGGTGTTACAGTTTTTCCAGTTCTTCCATCATTGCAAACACATTTTACAGCAAAACATCATTCGAATAGTATTCTTGTTCTTATCTTCTATGACTTCTTTATTAATGGTCCTTAGAGATAATTCTTAAAACATATCAAGTAAAATTTGGAATTATGAAAAAATATGTTGTTGAAGTTTGTGGGGAAGACTTATGGTAATTCCTTTGATATTTTGATCATTCTTCTTTGAATTAGGAATTTTCTTGAATGAAAACTGTAATT
Organism: Viscum album; assembly: GCA_963277665.1. Taxonomy (NCBI): domain Eukaryota; kingdom Viridiplantae; phylum Streptophyta; class Magnoliopsida; order Santalales; family Viscaceae; genus Viscum; species Viscum album. Next base: position 29,738,575 of record OY728142.1, on the reverse strand, counting down.
AATGACATGTGATCACACATGCACTAGAAAATTTAAAATCAAGATGAGAATTTATTGGATGACCTCTTGTGCTTGATACAGTTAATCAAGTGGAATCTGATGTGGATATAAATGGTGAACTTCACATATTTTTTAGTTCATTCAGTAAATCAAATTTTCATTACCTAGTACCTTGTTGGTGAAAACCTGCATTATTAGTGTACGTGTCCTGAATTTCTAAAAAACATTCTCTTGGAGGCTAAGATAATGCAACCAATTTCTTGTATTCATTATGTATCCAACACTATTTTTTGTTTCTAGCGCTACTTGAGGTTTTGATATATTAAAAGGGTTTTATTTTCTTCTATGTGTGGGGGGGCTATCCGGGGGGGATGCTGTCCATGTGGGGGGTGTCTAGCAGGGGTGGTGTAAGGGGGTCCAGCTGGGGGGGGAGGGGTGTGGTGTGGGGGTGTGGTGTGAAAGGGGGTCATGGGGTGAAAGGGATGTGTAAGGGCTGCTGTCCAGGGGTGAAAGGGGTGTGCAAGGGGGGGGGTGCAAGGGATGTGTAGGGGGGCTGCTGTCTAGGGGGTCCAACATGGTGGGGCAAGGGGTGTGCAAGGGGACCGGGGGTTCAATGGATGTGGGTGGGTGAAAGGGATGTGTAAGGGGTGTTTAAGGTGGTCCATCATGGGGAAAAGGGTGTGGGGGTGCAAGGGATGTGGGGGGGTGTCCAGCAGGGTTGCAAGGGGGGTCCAGCAGGGGGAAAGGGTTGTGAAGTGGGGGTGTGAAAGGGGACCAGGTGGGGGGTGAAAGGGATGTGTAGGGGGGTTTTCCGGGAGGTAGGGGATAGTTATGGGGGAGAGGACTGGTTTAGGGGTGAGGCTAGTGTAGGGGGAGGTGGGGGTGCATGGGGGTTAGTGGGGGTGGTGCAGTGGTGGGGTTAGGGGGTGGTGTAGGGGTTAGGGGATGGTCTGTGCCTGGAAGAGGTTGCACAACCATAGGAGGGGGTGAAGAGGAAGTGGTCACTGGTCTACGCTATGGCATGGGAGGGTGAAATCGAGGTTTTGTGGCCAAAGGCATCATGAAGACTGATAGGTTAGGTTTAGAGGAAGTTTAGGATCAAGACAGAGAGAGAGAGAGGGAGAGAGAGAGAGGTGTTTTTAAAATTCCATCATAGTAGAAAATCAACGTGAGGTTCATAACTCGAATATATAAATGGATCTGGGTCAAAGTCCAACCTAACTATTCAACACTTTTGATTTATTTTCAGAAATTTTAAGTCTATTTGACATCTAGTGTCACCCAATCCCTTAATGTTTGTTTTAAATACATTGATCGTTGGGAGATTTTAATCCAACCATATAACTAGATTTTCATACTCTCATGTAGAAAAAAAAGTTTATCGATAGCTCATCTTAGCATTTCATTCTATTGATATAGCAAAGTCCATTTTCAGAACACGTATCATTATGTTCGGTTGTAGCTTAATAATTTATTTTTTAGGAAATGGATTTTTATCCTTTTCCGTTTTCACCTTAAATTTAGGGTCCTAGTAACTGCTTCTTCAACCCAACTTGTGAAGGGTTATCATGTCTAAAAATCCTAGGTGTTGCAGCTATGCCAGTTCTTCCATCAATTCAACGCATTTTACAGAAAAACATCATTCATAGAGTATTCTTGTTCTTATCTTTTATGTCTTCTTTATTAATGGTCGTTAGAGATATTTCTTAGAAAATATCAAGTAAAAATTGGCAGGATGAAATAATTAAGTTGTTCAAGTTTGTGGAACAAACTTCTTGTAATTACTTTCATATTTTTATTATTCTACTTTGAATATGTCATTTTTCTAAATGACAACTGAAATTAATGACATGTGTTATATCCCATCACTCATACTCTAGAAAATTTAAAATCAAGCTGAAAATTTATTGAATGACCTATTGTACTTAATACAGTTAATAAAGTGGAATTTAATGTGGCTAGAAATGGTGATATTCAGGTATTTTTAGTTCATTCAGTAAATACAATTTCCATTACCTAGTCCCTTGTTGGTGAAAACATGCATTATTAGTGTACAACTCCTAAATTTCTAAAAAATAGTCTCCTGGCAGCTAAGATAATGCAACCAATTTCTTGTATTCATTATATATCCAACACTATTTTTTGTTGCTGGAGCTACTTGAGGTTTTGAGATTTTAAGATGGTTTTATTTTCTTCTATGTGTGGGGGGGCTGTTGTCCAGGTGGGGGGGGGGTGTCCAGCAGGGGTGGTGAAAGTGGGGTCCAGCAGGGGAGCAAGGGGTGTGCAGTGGGGGTGTGCAAGGGGACTAGGGGTGAAAGGGATGTGTGTGTGTGGGGGGGGGGTGTTGTCTAGGGGATAAAGGGGTGTGCAGGGGGGGGCTATTGTCTAGGGGGTGTCCCACAAGGGTGGTGCAGGGGGGTCCAGCAGGGAGGGCAAGGGGTGGTGCAAGGGGGTCCAACAGGGGGAAATGGGTGTGAAAGGGGACCAAGGGGTGCAAGGGATGTGGGGGGGGGGGGTACTGTCCAGGGGGTGTCTAGTAGGGGTAGTGCAAGGGGGTCCACCAGGGAGGGCAAGGGGTGTGGGGGGGGGGGCTACTGTCTGGTGGGGATGCTGTTTAGGGGGGGTGCAACAAGGGATGTGTTGGGGGGCTGCTGTCCATGGGGGTCCAATAGGGGGGAAAGGGCTTTGCAGTGGGGGTGTGCAAGAGGACTCAGGGTGAAAGGGATGTGGGGGTGGGAGTGAAAGGGGGTGTCTGTCCAGGGGGTGGGCTGCTGTCCATGGGGTGAAAGGTGGGGGGGGGGTGTCCAGCAGGGGTAAGGGGTGTGTAGTGGGGTGTGCAAGGGGACCGTGTGGTGCAAGGGATGTGTAGGGGGGCTGCTGTCCAGGGGGGTGTCCAGTAGGGGTGGTGCAAGGGGGTCGAACAGGGGGGAAAGGGGTTTGTAGTGGGGGTGTGCAAGGGGACCAGGGGGATGCAAGGGATGTGCAGGGGTGCTATTGTCCAGGGGTATAGGGGGAGGTGCCCAGCAGGGGTCGTGCAAGGGGGTCCAATAGGTGGGGGGAGAAGGGGTTTGAAGTGGGGGTGTTCAAGGGGACCGGGAGGTGCAAGTGATGTGTAGGGGGTGTCCAAGGGATGTAAGGGGATGGGGGTGTTCAGTAGGGGTGGTGCAAGGGGTCCAACAGGTGGGGGGAAAGTGGGGTCTATCCAGGGGTGAAAGTGGGTTCTATAGGGGTGAAAAGGGGGTCTGTCCAGGGGTGCACGGGGGGCCTTTCTAGGGGTGCAGGGGGGTTTGTCTTGGGTGGGGGGAGGAGGGGGGGTCTGTCCTGGGGTGCAAGGGGTTCTGTCCAGGGCTGCAAGGGGGTTCTTCAAGGGTGCAATGGGGGTATATCCATTGGTGCACAAGGGGGTCTGTCTAAGGGTGCATGGGGGGGGGAGGTTTTCAGGCAGGGGTGCAAGGGGGTCTGTCTAGGGTGCATGGGGGGTCTATCCATGGGTGCACGAGGGGTCTTTCCAGTGGTGCAGGGGGGTCTATCCCAAGGGTGTGGATTTTCTTTTATGAATTGAGAATGGATATAACCACATTTTTAAACCGTGTCTATAGCCCTATATCCACGGTTCATTGAACCGTGACTATAACCTATAGCCATGGTTTTTTGGATTATAGCCACGGTCTCAAACAGTGGATATAGACCTAATTTCTAGTAGTGTACAATGGTACCACCTCTAGATTGAGTACTTGTGATGGGTCAGGTATGTACTTCCTCAAGAGTGATACATGGAATACATCATGTACTTGAGATAGGATCAGTGGGAGTTCTACTCGATAGGACACTTCTCCAATGAGATCAAGGATCTCAAAAGGGCCGATGTACCTTGGACAAATCTTTACATTCTTCCCAAATCTCATAACTCTCTTCCATGGTAATATGCAGTGGAATTCCATGTCTCCAACTTCAAACTCTATGTCTCATCGATGATTATCACCATATCTCTTTTCTCGACTCTAAGTAGCTTTAATGTGCTGTTAGATGTTCTTAACCATCTCCACCATTTCTTTGACCAATTATGGACCAAGGATTTTTCTCTCCCTAACATCATCCCATCATGCAGGTGTTCTTCACCTCTTCCCATATAGATCTTCATAGGGATCCATTTGTATTTTTAAGTGGAAACTGTTATTATAAGAGAACTCAACTAGAGGAAGTTGTTGATCACATCATCCTTTGAAGTTGATGGATTTTTCTCTCAACATTATAAGATCTAAATAATGATGTAGATGATCAATATACAAGAGGGGTGAATTTTAAACATTAAAAATTCCTTTAGAACCTTTATAGTTGGTTACAAATAACTATGTTTAACAAAGTTAAACAATGTAAATTCACTAAACATCTAAGTTCTAAAAACTTGCTAGATTCCAAAAATGTGGTTCCAGAAATGAAACTTAAGAAAAGTTTAGAAGAATAATATTATACCTTAAAGCATATAGAATCTTGCTAAATCAGAGTGTACAAATGTAAGGAGGTAAAAGATAGTTATACTTTCTTCAATAAACTACATGTAGCGGAAAGATAGACTTGAAACAAGACAAGTAATAAGTATGAAATCTTTTAACCCAAAGAGAAGGGTATCCAACAAACTTGTATAAAGGCCCCTTGATTTATACTTTCAATAAAGTCGGTCATACCCACACCAGGGTAAGCCCTCGATAAGAGTATCAATATTAGTCTTATTATCCCCACAAGCCCTCAACTGGAAGGTAGTTGGCACCTCTGTCTTCCTCGGCAAAAAAGTCCTAGATCTTTAAGGTAGTCGTCGCATCTATCATCCTATCCCGAAAGCCCTCGAATGTACTCATCAACATTCGGAGTCGCATGAAGCAATCTGAACATGAAGTTCAGTACGCACTAAGCATGGGAGTCTCTCTCTCTCTAGAAATCACTTCAAATAAAGGGTTATCCAAAAGTTTTCCAAAAGTTGTGAGCTATTTCAAATGAGCTCATATTTATAGGCACAACACCAACGATTAGCTCCCTTCTCCAACGGTCATATTTTTCCTTAAATTTTGGAGGGACCTATACATATGTCACTCAAACAACAGTTAGTTAGTAACTAAAAGTTTGAAATCATTTTATAACAAAAATATGGTTACATAACCAAAATCCAATATTCAGGATGTAAGAAAATAAAAGTTCAGAGTCTAACCAAAAATATATTAAGAGTCTATAATATATGAACATTCAGATTATGTTTATAAATGGAATTCAGTGTTAGAAATCTATAAACTTCGGAGTCTGAACTCATAAGAATTCATCACCTGAATTTAGAGTCTCAATTCATAAGAATTCGTATCCTGAATTCAGAGTCTGAGTTCATAAGAGTTCGGAGTCAGAACTTAGAAGAATTTGTAACCAGAATTAAGAGTCGATCTTTAGAAAAGTCTGTGACCAGAATTCGGAGTCAAATTTCACAAAAGTTTGTAACCAAAATTTAGAGTTGAACTTCACAAAAAATTGTAACCAGAATTTAGAGTCAGACTTCACAAGAGTTCGTAACCAGAATTCGGAGTCGAACTTTATAAAAGTTCGTATCCAGAATTCAATGTTGAACTTTATAAATGTTCTTAACCAGAATTGAGAGTTGAACTTCACAAATGTTCATAACCAAAATTCGGAGTCGAACTTTATGAAAGTTCGTAATCATAATTCAGAGTCTAAAACAGGAAGCTTCATATTTAAGTATTATAGGATTCTGAGGTTTTAGACATGAAACCGGATTTTACACTTAGAAAAAATATGATCAATGAAAACAAGGTAAGGAAAAATTTCCATAGGGAAGGAATGTTTTCCTTATAGAAGGGAAGCACAGGGTAAAATGAAATTAGCCTTGAGATAAGGTGTTTGTGATTTTCAAAACAAGAAGGAATTATAAAGTCCTAAGGAAACCTTATTGACTCAAAAATCTCCCCCAAGTATGAAGGAATGGAAAATTCATAAGGAAAACCTTATTGACTCAACAATATCCCCCTTTTTTGAAAGCACAAACAACCTTATGAAAAAGAATATAAGGAAATGGAAAAACAATTTCTAGACTTTGAAAATAAAACTAATCTCTCTTATCATATGGGAAAAGATGAATACAACTAACTACCCCTTAGGATTTGGAACACTAAGGATCGTATTCTAGATTTACAGAATGATATTTTTCATTATTTTGAATACAAAAATCTCTGTAATGAAAACTCCCTCTTAGATAACCCCCCCCCCCTTTATAGATATATTTCTTCTTTACTTAGTATTATTTTTCCTTTCTCCCACTTTGTGATTTTAAAAAAGACTTTGAGAGAATGGAAAAGAAATTTTGGTACTTGAAATATTATTACAAACATCCAAAAAAAACGAGCAACCGCAATTTCATTAATATAGAAAGAATGTTTACGAGGAAAATTAAAAAAACGGATTGGATCTATTTTCCTTCCTTCTCATTGGGAATCAATTTCTTCATAATGCTTTTCAGATTTTTGAGTTCCTTGTGGTCTTCTTCTGCTTCCTTAAGAAGTTGATCAAGATCCTTGGCTTTCTTCTCTAAAGATTTGATTCTATCATCCTGATACTTGAGAGCTTCTGACTGGGCCTTTATCAGTTCAACTTGCTTGACTAGATTATCTTTGATCTCGATTCGAAGATCCCTTTCCCTTTTCCAGCTTTGGGAAATAGAATACAACTTCCCATTCAGATCTTTGACCTCCTGAATCCGAGTATTCTTCTCAAGAGTTAGCTTTTACTCAAAGCTATTTGCGAGATCCTTGATTTTACCATCTTCAGTATCAAAATATTCCATAACTTCATCTTGAAACATATCAAGCTCTCTCAAATCTTCAACTATATTTTTTGACCAACTGACCATTTTCTTACAAGTTTTTTTGTGGGCATTGTAGTTGATGAGGAAGTTCTTGTAATCAGCCTCATGCTTTACACACTTATCCATCACCATGGATAGTGAATCCAATTTTTGATTCAAGCTATGTTGGAGCATCTGACATCTCGAGTCAATGCTTGGAAAGATCGTAATGGTGTCAACAAGCTTCTTCAGTGATTTAATGACGAAATCATGTCCTAGAGCTGATGATTCTGAATCTGACACTTTGCTTGGTGATGGTTCTTCCTCTAGCTCGACAAGCTTCCTCTTAGAAGATATACCAGCTTCATTCTTCATTAAAATTGCTTTTGTAGGTGTATCCACTACCACCTGTTTCCCCTTATCAGTTCTTTAAATAACTTCTTCATCTGGAGACTCATATTAATTGTCAGACAGTTGAACAATTATATCTTCATCAACCTTCTCCTTCTCAGCTATGGCCTCAGCATCATCAGGACGTATGAAATCATGCTTTGAACATTCTTCCTTAGACAATTTATTAACTTCTTCTTCACACTTATCTTCTTCACCTTCCTCATCCTTCCTAGTAGTTGAGAGCTTTGAAGACTCTGCATCAGAAGTTCGGATTGATAGCTTCTTGGAAGGGGTTTCCTTTTCATGAAAATATTCAACTTTCATTATAAGATATTTAGTATCAGGACTGCTTTTAGCTTCTTCTTCTGCTCCTTTGACAACTTCTTTATCTTCAAGAAACTTCTTTTGGGCTTTTCTCGGATTCATGAACTTCTTCCCTGGAGTCTTTGGTAAGGGTTCTTCCAGGAAGGATTCTGGTACCATAATATTTTTATATTCTATTTTAGTATCCCTCAGAAGAGATTGTACAATCTCGGTCTCAGTAATCATTTTCTTTGACTTCTTTTCCTAAGCTTGTTTCTAAAGCTCGTCTACTATCTTTTCATTTAATCTGTTGTCCTCTACAAGATACAAGACAAACTATGACTCTCCTTCATTCTGATTTTTCTTATCCTCTCTCCACTTTGCAACAACCTCATCCGGGAAATCATTCTGCTTCTTGGGATTTGGAGGAGTGGATTGAGTTTCTTTAGACTTAGGGGATTTCTCATCTTCTCCTATTTCCTTCAATTTCCTATTCTTTCTAGCCTTTTTTGATGTTTCAGCAACTACCTGTGTTTTCGGAATGGCTTCAGATTCATCTTATAGTAGATCATAAAATTCTCTTGAGTATTTTGAGAAGGAAACATTCATCCTCTTCATGGTATCATCACTTACAAGCATAACTTTGCAATTCCTTGGCTTGGAACTGCAAGGGATTTTGAGTGACTCCAGACACCGAACAATTAACATGGAAAGAATAGCTGGGCACATGATAATATGAGCTCTCATATTTCTATTCTTAATATTCTCAATCGTAATGAGAATATGTTTCATCAAGATAAACGTACTTAGGTTAACCATGAAGTCCAAGATGTATATATCACTCTTATTCAAGGTTTCCTTGTCACCTTTACACGGAATGATAAAACCTTGAATCCATAATTCATAGATCCGATTATTTGTAGACAGATGAGAAATTTTCAGAGTCTTGACATCTGAAAGTCCAAGACACCCCATATCTTTCACCTTGACAAAACATCCTTGTACATCTGACAATTTGTGGGAGTAGAATTCCGCTTCCCCTTCATAAGACAACCCCACCAAGCTAGCATCCTTGGTGTAAGACAGAGCATAGGTTCTTCGATAGCTTTTGAATGAGAACTTCTCTCTGCCTTCTTCCTTACAGAAACAAACTGACTCATAAAACTCAATGAGTAGATCCAGATACACCAAGTCTTGCGCACCTATATTTGATATGCATACATTCTCCCATCCATTCAGCTTGATATTCATAGATATTATGGAATTGTACTTGGAAAAGAAACTCGGATGCACCAACCTCTCTCTAAAAATCTTCCACTCTGAAATTGGCTTAGTAGTTGACATCTCTTCAGAAGGAACTTCAATAGAAATTCAGATTTGAGAATGCTTTGGGGAGTTCGGAACGACCTTTTTTAGAGGATCAGAGCTTTGGCATGAGCGAGCTTGATATTTAATGTGGAACAACCCATCGTGGGTCCTTTATATAGGTGTTAAAGGTGATGGTTCGACTTCCAAAATCAATCCAATGGTTGAGAAAACTTCTGATTAGATCTGACAGTTGAAAAGATAGCCACAAGGAAAATTTGGTAGGATGCGATCTTTTGAGGTTTTGAAAAACATTCGGATTGGAAAAGATAATCTGAGAAATTTTAAATCAAAACAAACTACCAAAAAGTAAAATTGATTATGAGAACTTAAGAAAGAAAATAATACCATTCATATTTCTTGGAAGATTATTCGTAATGGGGAAATTTTTTCTTGAAAAATGTTTAGATTACGAAAATTTTTGACTACGAAGAATCTAAGAACAAATTTCCTATATGAAAAACGTGAGAACTAAAATCTTCATTACGAAAATATCATTACGAAAATTTTAATAACTAAAAACTTTGGTATGAAAATTTCAGTACGAAAATTTTAAGAACTAAAATCTTCATTACGAAAATTCCAAACTACAAAAATTTTCATTACAGAAAAAAATTTGAAAATCTAACTACGCAAATTTTCATTTTAAAAAAAATTTAAAATCTTACTATGAAAATTTTCATTAAGAAATATTTTAAAAATCATAAATTTCCATTACAAAAGATTTTAAACTTCAAAAATTTTCATTACGAAAAAAATTAAACATCCAAAATTTTTATTACGAAAAATTTTGAACTAGAAAACAAGAAAATGTACTCCCACTATAAAAAAGAGTTTACTACTATAAGGAGATAGGTTTCAAAAAAAATTAACAAGGAAGATTACCTTATGGTTATCATTATTTTTTTTAATGTATTAAAATCTATCAGAGGGGAAAGATTTTGTGAAAATATCACCAAGTTGATCTTGCGTTTTGATAAATTGAAGAATGATATATCCTTTTTGTGTGTGATCCCTAAGAAAGTGATGCCTAATATCTATGTGCTTTGCACGAGAGTGATTACAAGGTTTTTACTAAGGGAAATGGCACTAGTATTATCACACAAAAGATGTGTTTTCGTAAAACTCATACCATAGTCTATGAGTGTGTGTTGCATCCACAATACTTGAGCACAACAAACTCCATCTTCTACATATTCAGCTTTAGTAGTGGAAATTTATACTGAGTCTTGCTTCTTGCATGACCAAGAAACTAATTAATCTCCTAAGAAATGACAAGTTCTTGATGTAATATTTCTATTCATTTTACATCCACCAAAGTCAGCATATGAAAAACTTTTTAGGATAAAATCAATACCAGAAGTATAGAATAGTCCTATATCCATGGTTCCCTTTAAGTAGCTAAAAATTCTTTTCACTTCCTTTAAATGAGATTCCTTAGGATTGTATTGATATATTGCACATAGGAATTCTGAAAACATTAAGTTTGGATGAATCCCTGTCAAGTATAGTAAACTTCATGTCATACCTCTAATAGATGTTTGATCTACGGGTTTCCAAGCTTCATCAAGATCAAGTGAATTTGAGGTTCCGATGGGAGTACTAATACTTTTAGTGTTGTCAAATTCATACTTTTTAGGAAGATATTTAATATACTTAGGTTGAGATATATAGGTTCCATCTGGTTTTTGAGAAATTTGAAAACAAAGGAAAAATTTTAACTCACCCATCATACTTATTTGAAATTCATATTTCATTAGATCCACAATGGAATCTGTTAAAGATTGCTGAGTTGAACCAAATATAATGTCATCAACATAAATTTGAACAATCAAAACATTTTTCATATCCTTTTTTATAAAAATTTTTGGATCTTCATTTCCCATAACATAATTATTTTGAAGAAAAAACCTTGTAACTCTATCATATCATCCTCTAGGGGCTTGTTTAATTCCATACAGAGCTTTGGTAAGTTTAAAAACATGTTTAGGATGTTTTGTATCTTCAAAACCAGGAGGTTATTAAACAAAAACTTCCTCTTAAACATAACAGTTAAGAAAATAACATTCCACATCCATTTGAAAAAGTTTGAAATTGAAGAATGCTGGAAAGATGAGTAAAATATGAATAGATTCAAGTCTAGCTACTAAAGCATAGGTTTATTCATAGTCTATTCCTTCCTGTTGATTATATCCTTTAGTAACTAATATAGATTTATTTCTTACTATGATCCCATTTTCATCACACTTGTTTATGAAGACCCGTTTTACTCCAATAACAGATGCTTCCTTAGGTCTTTCAACTAAGGTCCAGACTTTATTCCTTTCGAAATCATTTAGCTCATCTTTCATGGATTTTATCTAATCATCATCACCTAAATCTCAATCAGTGCTTTTTGGTTCTAATTGGGAAAGAAATGCTAGATTTTCAACTTCATTTCTTAAAGAACTTCTTGTCCTTACAAGTTGATTCACATCACCAATGATACTATCACTGGGATGATTCTTTAGGAACAACAAATTTGTGTTTTTTAAAACCTTCTCATCAACATATGGTAGAAAATCTTCTGGGGTAAATGTTTCAGAATCATTTTCTTGAACATTTTCCTTATTAGAAGGATCTTCTATCAAGGGTTGATAATCTGTTTTTTATAACACATCCGAAGATGTAGGTTGGGATTGTTTAAAAAAAGGGTCAGTTTCATCAAATTTGACATGTACTGTCTCTTCAACAATACAAGTGTTTTTGTTGAAAACTCTATAAGCCTTAGAAGTTTTTGAGTAGCCTAAGAAAATTCCTTCTTCATATTTTGGTGAAATTTTGTGTAGATTATATTTAGTATTCAGAATGAATACCTTGAAACCAAAAACCTTGAAGTATTAAAGTCTAGGTTTTTTACCAATCCATAACTCATAAGGAGTTTTATTACGAAAAGGTCTAACCAAAACACGATTTATAGTATAACAAGAAGTACTTACAGCTTCATCCCAAAAATGTTTTGCTATTGAATTCTCACTCAACATGGTTCTTGTTATCTCTTGTAGAATTATATTTCTTCTTTCAACAACACCATTCTATTTAGGAGTTCTTGGTGATGAGAAGTTGTGAGTAATACCTTTTCTACTACAAAAAGATTCAAAATCAGAATATTGAAATTCTCCTCCATGATCACTTTGAATAGTTATCAATGAAGGTTGTTCTCATTTTTAACTTGGTCTCTAATACTTTTGAAATAAAAAAAAAGCTTCAAATTTATTTTCTAGAAAATAGACCCATGTAAATATAGTGTAATCATCAACTAGAAAAAATACATAATATTTTCCACCAATTCTTCGAGTTTGTGTTAGACCAAAGAGATCCATATGGACCAATTGCAATGCATCAGTTCTTGATAATTCACCAATTGATTTAAAACTTGATTTATGTTTCTTTCCATATTGACAAGGATCACATACTTTTGAAGAATCATATCTAAGCTCTAGTAGATCCTTATCAAGTCTTTTCTTAGAAAGCATACACAGATTCCTAAGGTTACACTAACCTCACATTCTATGACATAACCTAGAATGATCTTCTATTGCACTAAAGTAAAGGTCAGCCTTGGCTCCTAAGGTCTTCTAAGTTTAGAATGCATATATTCTCTTGCCTATGGGCAGAAAGAATAAACTCCTCCTTGGAATTGTGTACTAAACATTTATCATTCCTAAAATTCACAAGGTAACCTTCATCACATAATGGACGTATACTAATGAGGTTGTGCTTAAGACCCTTAACAAATAAAACATTTAAAATCAATGTTTTTCCAAGAAGAACAATGTTACCTATACCAATAATTTATCCCTAAGCATTATCTACGAAAGTTACTTTTCCTCATTTCATCTTCATAATCATTTCAAAGAAGTTTTTGTTACCATTCATATGTCGGGAACATCCACTATCCACGTACCTTGTATTTTTATTGGTACTTTCTCTATTTTCCAAAAAATAAGAGTGTTAGACTTTTTAAATCCAAACCTTCTTGGATCCGAGAATTTCAGAAAGAAAAATTTTAGGTACCCACATTTTCTTAGAAAAATAAGCTTTATGAAAACCTAAAGATTGGGTTTTATTTAAAGAACACCTTTTTTCCAAGTGTCTACCACACTGACACTTAGTGCAGAAAGGAGCACTTTTAGGAACAAAGTAGTTGTTACTAAAAATCGGTTTAGCACGGGTATAACCAAAACTAGAACCATTCTTTATAGGTCGTATTTGGGAATACATCTTATCAAAATTTCTTTACCTAAGGTAAATTTTGATAAACACTTCCTCAAAGAAAAAATTTCAGACTTGAGTTTAATAACTAAGTTTTATCCTCAAAATCGTTAGATTTTGGACTAGATCTAGCCTCTAAAATACTTTCCATAGAAATTAATTTTTCTAGATCCTTAGATAGTTTATCCTTCTCAGAATTAACTTCCTCAAGATTTTTTGAAATATTTTCTAAATTATGAATTTTCCAATCAAGATCTTTAGAAAGATATGTTATTTCCTTATTAAGAATAGTATTTCTAGAGTTTTCATTATCAAGATTTTTCATGAGTTTTGAATTCTCATTCTCAAGAAGTTTAGAAAATCTAGAAACCTCCTCATAAGTAGGAAAAGTATTATCTTCATCAGAAGAAGATTCTTCATCTGAAGAGTTATAATATTTATCAAAATGATTAGTATTCAAGGAAACATTGGTCAATGATTCAGCATTGTGTACCTTAGCCATTAGACAATGATTTTCAATAGGTAGTCTGGCTATTAGACCAAGATTCTCTTGACGAGAATATTCGTACTCTGATGATTCATCAGAAGAGTCTTCACCACTAGCACTCCAGGTGTCATTAACATTCAAGACATTCTTATATTTATCCTTATATTACTTCTTTATATTCTTTTAAAAATTTCTTTCCTTCCTATCCTTTATCTTAAGCATAGGACAATGAGGTCTTATATGTCCATATCACTTGCATTCATAGCATGTAACTTCAGAGTATTTCCTATCTTTTCTTTCTATCTTCTTTTATCTAAACTGAAAGTTCTTCTGTCCACCAATCTTGTTCATCCTTCGGGCAAGGTTGAATAATTCATTTTCTGAAGATTCACTTCCACTAGATTCAGATTGAATAACAGTCTTATTAGACTTGGATCTTGTAACTCTCTCAGGAGTCTCGGCTTTCATGTGATTTGAAGTTGATGTAAAAGAAACACTTCCATTTACATTATTCTTCTTTACATTAACAGCATCTCTCTTCATTCTAATCTAATGTTGAAGAAGGGTTCTTAAAATTTCATCAAGATAAATCTGAGTAACCTTCTATTCTCATTTATAGCTGTTCTCTTGGATTCCCATTCGTTGGGCATGATGTCTATGATTTTGTCCACAAGAACTTCATCATCTAATCCTTTCTCACCCATGGATTGTAAACTATTAAAAATAGTCATGAATCTTTGTTGTACCTTACATATGGGTTCTCCATAAGGAAAGTTGAAACCATGATATTCAGCTCTGAGCATGGATCTTATAGTTTCAATTACTTTAGATGTACCAATATGAGTAACTTCAAGCTTCTTCCAAAAATAATTTTCTTCTTCACGAGATAAAATTTGGCTATATATATTTCAAGTCATAGAACACAATAAGTTATTTTGTACCTTATAATTTAGTAAATGTTCATGCTTTTCTTGATTTGTGAAAGTACTAACTTCCTTGTTAGGAATTTGATAACCTCTAAAAAACTATTCATACGATCTCTCCAATATTTGTAATTATTCCCATAAAAATATGTGGTATTATAGGATTTAGGTTGTTGATGGATCCAACATTCATTCCTGTCATCTAAAGGAAAAATATCTATCCACACAAACATGTTAATAAAAAATTTTCGGAATGAAGGGAAATATTCCTAAGCAAGGAAAATATAAAACAATGAAAAAATTGAGCAAAGAAAACTTATATGTGAATATAATTATTTCAGAGACCTCCTCTGATACTAATTGTAGGATCAAAACAATGATATAGTTGCTAAATATACAAGAGTGGGGTGAATTGTATAATTTAAAAATTCCTTTGGAACCTTTAAACATGGTTACATAAAATTATGTTTAACAAAGTTAAACAATGTATATTCACTAAACCTCTAAGTTAAACAAACTTGTCAGTTTTCAAAAATATGGTTCCGAAAATGAAACATAAGAAAATTTTACAAGAATAAGACTCTACCTTAAAGTGTATAGAATCCTGGTAAATCAGAGTGTAGAAATGTAAGGAAGTATAAGATAGTTATACTTTCTTCAATAAAAAAAAGTAGCGAAAAAACAAACTTGAAACAAGATAAGTAACAAGTATGAAATCTTTTAACCCAAAGAGAAGGGTATCCCACAATCTTGGATAAAGGTCCCTTGATTTATACTTTCAAGGAAGTCTGTCTTACCCTCACCAGGGTATGCCCTTGATAAGAGTATCAGTATCTGTCTTTATATCCCCGCAAGCCCTAAACTTGAATGTAGTTGGATCCTCTGTCTTCCTTAGCAAGGAATTCCTTGATCTTTAAGGTAGTCAGCACCTCTGTCTTTCTATCCCCATAATCTCTCGAATGTACTCATCAACATTTGGAGTCGCCCGAAGCAATCTGAACAATAATTTTAGTACGCACTAAGCATGAGAGTCTCTCTCTCTAGAAATCACTTCAAATCAAAGGTTATCCAAATGTTTTCCAAAAGTTGTGAGCTTTTTCAAATGAGCTCATATTTATAGGTACAACACCAACGGTCAGATCCCTCCTCCAATGGTCATATTTTTCCTTGAATTTCGGAGGGACATGTACATGTGTCACTCAGACAATGGTTAGTTAGTAACAGAATGTACGACACCGTTTTATAACAAATATATGGTTACATAACAAAAATCCAATATTCATAATCTAGGAAAATAAAAGTTCGGAGTCTAACCAAAAATATATTCCAAGTCCATAATACATGAACATTCAGATTCTGTTTATAAAGGGAATTCAATGTTAGAAATATATAGAATTCGGAGTTTGAACTCATAAGAATTCGTAACCTAAATTTGGAGTCTCAATTCATAAGATATCGTATCCTAAATTCAGAGTGTGAGTTCATAATAGTTCGAAGTCATAACTCAAAAGAATTCATAACCAAAATTCAGAGTTGATCTTTAGAAAATTTTGTAACCAGAATTCGGAGTCGAACATCACAAAAGTTTGTAACCAGAATTCAGAGTCAAACTTCAAAAAAGTTCGTAACCAGAATTCGGAGTCGAACTTCACAAAAGTTCGTAACTAGAATTCAGAGTCAAACTTTATAAATGTTCATATCCAGAATTCAGAGTTGAACTTTAGAAAAGTTCATAACCAGAATTCATAGTTTAACATCACAAAATTTCATAACCAGAATTTAGAGTCGAACTTTATAAAAGTTCGTAACCAGAATTCAGAGTCTAAAACAGAAAGATTTATATTAATGTATTATAGGATTCTGAGGTTTTAGTCTTGACACCAAATTTTATGCTTAGAAAAAATATGATCAATGAAAACAAGGTAAGGAAAAATTTCCTTAGGGAAGGAAAGTTTTCCTTATATAAGTAAAACACAAGGTAAAATGAAATTTTCCTTGAGATAAGGTGTTTGTGATTTTCAAAACAAGAAGGAATGAGAAAGTCATAATGAAACCTTATTGACTCAACAATATCCCCCAATTAAGAAGGAATGGAAAAGTCATAAGGAAAACCTTATTTAATCAACAATCATGTCCTCAAGTGATTGGATAGTTCATTCTGATTGGCCATCAGTTTGGGGATGATAAGCTGTACTGAATTTCAGATCAATACTCAGAGAATGTTAAAGACTCTTCTAGAGCTTAGAGGTGAATCTTAGATCTGGATCAGATACAATATATAGTGGTATTCCATGAAATCATTCCACATCTTAGATATATATCTGTTCAAATTGATCCAATGAAAAATCATCTCAAATTGCAATGAACTGTGTAGTCTTTTTAAGACAATCCACAAAAACCGAGATAGCATTGTTTCCTTTTGATGTCTTTGGAAGTCCGATGACAAAGGCCATGGTGATGTTATCCCATTTTCATGATGGTATGGGTAATGGTTGCATCACCCCATTAGACTTTTGACTCTCAGCCTTCACTTGGTGACTTACTACTTTGATGTATACTCAATGATCTCCTTATTCATGTTATCCCACCAATAATTCTCTCGTAGATCTCGATACATCTTTGTGTTTCATGGGTGAATGGAGAAATTCGATCTATATGCATCATTAAAAACATCATCCATTGACTCTGGACTTGATGGAACACATAGTGTTTACCCAAATCTCACAATTCATTCTTCATTAACATTGAACTCCAAGGATTTCCCTTTTTTGATATTTTAAACTTTTTTCTAAATTCCCACATCATTCTCTTTAGAATCCTTTAAACTTTCCAAAAGATATAGTTAATCAATCATTTCTGAAAGGATTTATGATATTCCTTTCTTTATGATTCCCATTCAATCTTCAAAAAATTGAAGAAGATTGGATCCTTTTCAATTCTCATCAATGATAGAATCGTTGGGTCCTTTCTACTTAGAGAATCCACAACCTTTTTCGCTTTCCCAGGGTGGTAATGGATTGAGCGGTCATAGTCTTTGACCAGCTCTAACCATATTCATTGTCGTATGTTCAACTCTTTCTATGTGAATATATACATGAGTATTTTGTGATCCGTATATATTTCACACTTCTCCCCAAAGAGATAATTCCACCAATGTTTTAAATCAAAGATTACTACATCCAACTACAGATAATGTGTTGGATATTTTTCCTCATGAACATTAAATTTACTTGAATCATAGGCAATGAATTTGTCATTCGACATCAACACACAACCCATTCCATTCTTCAAAACATCAATAAATACCACAACAATTTCTCCAATTGTGCGGAATGTGAGCACGGGCACAGGGATAATCCTTATTTTCAACACCATGAAGCTATCTTCATATTCATCACTCCATTAAAACTTGACTTCCTTCTGAGTTATCTTGGTAAGAGGGATTTACAGTCATGATAAATTTCAAAAATATCGGCAATAATATCCAACTAACCCTACGAATCTATGGATATCCATTAATTATGTTGGCCTCAACCATTCCTCAATTGAAACTGCCTTGGATGGATCCACAGATATCCCATTGCTTGTGATGATATGAACCAAGAATGAGACCTCCTTCAACTAGAACTCACACTTTCTATACCTTTCATAGAGATTCTTTTTTCACAAGGTGTCTAGTACAGTGCTTATATGCTCCTCATGATCCTCCTTGGTTTTGGAGTATATTAGAATATATTCTATAAAGACTACCACAAATTTATCAAGGTAATATCTAAAGACTCTATTCATCATGTCCATGACCATTTCTGGAGAATTATTGACTCATAATGGCATTACTATGAATTCATAGTGCCTAGATCTTGTACGAAAAGATGTCTTGGGGATATCCTCCCTCTTCACCCTTACTTGGTAATATCCCAACCATAAATCCACCTTGGAGAAGTATTGTGATCCACATAGCTGATCGAACAAGTCATCAATTTGCAGTAGAGGATACTTGTTCTTTATCATGATTATTTTGAGTTCATGCTAATCAATGCAAAGGCTAATTGACCCATCCTTCTTCTTGACGAAGAGGACTAGTGCACCCCATGCTGATGCATTTGGGAATATTAACCCTTTATCTAGATTATCCTATAATTTTTTCTTCAGATCCTTATGTTCCATAATAGCCATTCTGTTCAGAGTCTTGGATATTTCCAATTCCACAAGTATAATATCAATTGATAATTCAACATCTATTATAGGAGGAAGACCAGGTAATTCCTTGGGAAACACATCAGTGAATTATCTCACAATAATCATGTCTTGAAGGTTGGTTTCTTCCTTAGACTCAATCATATAAGCAATATACAAATGCTAATGGGGAAGTAATATCCATTCTTGAGATAATGGTGCTAAATAATAGTCATCCTCCTCCTTGCACTTGTACAGAATCGGGGGTTTATTCTTCATATGGAGAGTGATTTCCCTCTCACGGAAATTTATGTTGGCTCTACATAAGGAAAGCCAATCCATGCTAAGAATATCATCAAATTCCACTAGAGGTAGTATGAGGAGGTTTTCTGGAAAGTTCAAACCACAAATTATGACAGGGGGGAGTTATATTCATGGGTTTCAATGATTTCCCCATTCTCCATTCTCACCGACATCTGTACTTCCATGATTTTTGGTGGTGTTGGGTTGTTCTACTAACCATTTGGGATATAAAATAATGCGTAGAACAAGAATCAAAAAGTATATTCTATATTCTTGAATAAATTACTAGCGTACCTATCAACACTTTGTTTTCGGGGCGCACTTCGGTGGTAGTGATGGAAAAAGCTCTCCCTTTCTTCCTTGGAGGTTGTTAGTTTCCTCTAAAAACCATTTTCTTAGGGAACTAGTTTGAAAATTTCCCTGGTTATTTTCATTTGAGGTAATTAACAGTGCATTGAGGTTCAAACAAAACATTCCTCTCATCTGTCGTAGATGCGGGATTTATTTGTCGATAGTTAATGGCCAGGTTCCATTCTCTTCTACACCTAAATCATTTCCCCGCCACCTTCATGAAATTTCTTGGGTGCTTCTTTTGATTTCTTTGGCAAGTGGTGTGCTGGATTTTCTTAGCACTGTTGTATTTGTCCATCCGACCGCCAGAATTAAAGTCCACCTTACGCTTATTATCCCCATGATACCCCCGAGATTCTCTGATCTCCATTACAACCTTGAGGTCACATCGATCAATTTCCTCATAACTCTCAAAGTCACGGATCCCTAGGGCTTTCTGTAGGCTAGGTTTGAGCCCACCAAAGAAGTGGTAAACCTTGCATTCGGGGGTTTTTTGTTGTCTTTTTTCTTGAGGAAAAGGAAGTCCTATTCCGTATTAATTCAGAGGGTGCGCATAAAATATTTATCAAAAATCATTTTCCATAAATCCTTCCATTTAAATTCCTCAATCACTTCCTCAGGCTTCATATTTTTTTTATCAATGTCCACAATTGATCAGCTTCATCTTTTATACGATAGGTATCCAGATGTAACTTCTCTTTTTCAGAACATTGAAGGATGGAGAAGATCTTTTCAATGGATTTGATCCATTGTTTGACAATTGAGGTATCAAATGATCCATTAAAAGTAGGAGGTATTTTTTCTCATGATGCTCTCTACTATGAATTATTCTTTATGGGGGGGTTGAATGATCCTCTTGACCAACATTTCTATTAAAAACATGAGAAAAATGGATGAGTATCATGAAAAAGTTTGTGATTCCCACTCCCATCAGATTGGGAATCTCATTAGAACAGTCATCATGTTGATCTTCGAATCAGTTGGTAGCCCAAGTCCTCATATTACCAGACATTGGCTGGAATAAAAGGAAAGTTAGGGGTAATACATAAACGGTAATCCAAATACAAAAACATATGACTTATAAATTAATTTTATTTCCATAACTTATGAATTTATATGCTTCAATCTAGGTTATCCATGATCTACTTCCCAACATATATTCTTAGGGTCATTTTATTAATTCCATTAATAATGGTTCATTCTAATCTTATAAATTTACCAAATCATATCCCCCTAGAGTGTCATGACCAAGAGTGTAGCAAGGCCCGTTGTCGTTCACCAGTTCCCGTTCAAGTCTAGATCAAAGCGGTGTTTTTGGGTTTTACCCCTAGATAGATCTATTCTAGATCCACCTTTACCTACTCGTATCCATATAGGGATTTATTTTTTGATAAACCACTTACTCAGCCCTCACAAAAGTTTTGGTATGTTTATATTATAAATAGTCTTATCCCTAAGGATTTCACTAGGGTTTTCTAATCCTAATCCCAAAAATAACTAAATGTATCCCCTGATACCAACTAAAACAACCTTGTAATTTATTACACACTTAAACATGATTTATTACATAAACTCTTAAACTTGAAACAACATAGAATATTGAGAGGTATAGCATCTTTGGGTATTAGGAACATTACATAACAACTTAAAACATTAAATACACATCTTTATTGAAAACTTCTTTTACATGACCACACACATTCCTTTGTACTTAACATTGAATGGGATGACCTGAGGACATGCATAAGAAAAGGGTGAGCTATAAAGCCCAGTAAGGGAGTAAACAAGGAATGACATGAAAAATACAATACATGTCAAGAAATAATAATATCAATGGAGCAAAAGAGAAAGATAAATATAAAGGCATTATATAGCATGATTGTCATAACTTGGGAATGTGATATCAACATTTAACCTGATATTAGCAAAAGCCAAGGCTCATTGCACATGGAGAATGAGTAAACCATCATTTCAATTGAATTAAAAAGAGTAAACCCTCATTTTACATGATGTATCATGATAAAAATCTTTACCCAATGCATTGGAACGCTATTAGGGAACACCCTTCTTAATCATTTCATTTCATGCATAAGTGTGCCACATGGATCATATAACATGGATTCAAAAAACATCATCATGTATTAATTGATAAAGGAATTTAGAATTCATACATGAAACTCTATAATAAAAAAGTAAATTTGCCTAAATTTTAATACCCTTGATAGAGACATGGGTTTGGTATTCACTACACAATTACTTTGGCTTGGAAAATGGCCGTCCAATTTCGACAGCTTAACGACGTGACATAAGAATTCATAAAAATGGTTGATGAGAGACAAAGGGGTGTATCATCATATTTACATGAAATTGAAATTAAGGGTTTCATTTAGATACATGTCCCAACATATGTAATGAAATTTAGATTCATAATACAAAATAATTTCTTGAATGTAAATGAGGAGAGTGAAATTCCATCTGGAATCTTGGCTTGGTAAAAGGTGTACATGGGAGGCATTAATGAGAGGGAAAGGGGTATATCGTCATTCATATATAAGGAGGGCAGTATGAGAGAGGTGATAAATCATACCCTAACATTTTTAATTGAATAGACAAAGGTACATCAACATAAAGAAACATGGACAAAAAATGAGAAAGGAAGAAATCCCTTATGGAATTTCAGCATGGTAATAGGTGTAAATGGGAGTCATTAATCAGAGAGAAAGGGGTATCTCATCATTAAAAAATAATTAGGGAAGTATAGAGGATGTTCAATATCATACCCCAACATTTTTAATTGAATACACAAAGTTATATCAACGTAAAGAAACTTGGACTAAAAATGAGAAAGGAATTAATCCCTTACATGGAAGTGTGATCCCAAAGGCTTGGGAGAGGCTTGAGAGAGGCTTATTGGGAGCTTGGGGAACCTTGGGAGGATTATATAAATAGTATGGAAGATTTTTTTAGAGCTCCAAAGTCTTTGAGTGAAGAGAAAGTGGGATCTTGTGTGGGTTTATATACAAAAGGAGTGGGAAATCCTTATTATATAGGGTTTGGACACCACACATTAAACTAATCAAAAACAAAAAACAACCCATGGTTTTCCAATGTTTGTTTCCAAAGGAGAGTAGAAAATATTATTTTATAAGTGAAATGTCCGAAATTCTTAAAATATTAGGCTTTCTTATGTGGAGGAGAGTCACACTTTCAACGAAATCATTGTTAAAAGTTAAAATGTTTAATTTGTCTTGGAGGGTCCACTAAAGCATTGTAAATAAATAAAACAAACCAAAAATCACATTATTTTAATGATAAAACACAGATTTTCCAAGAAAACAATTTATAATATATTATTACATCACTATTGGGTCATTATGATGTCATAAAACACATTATATAATTAAAAAATATTTAATTTTTACCCAAAAACTAAACTATCTCAGAAATATATGAAAAATTCACCATTGGATGATTTCAACATCTTGATTCTGTAAATAATATTCATTTTATCTAAATAATTTTCTAAATATGTGAGATTTAAATTTTAAAATAAATACTGAAATTTAACAAAAATTCATGGGTTAGACAAAAATGGCTTTCGAACCATTATAAAAAATCACCATTGTATTCATAAAAAATTATATGATAATTTATATTCAATAAAAATAAATTTATTAATGATATTTTTTTAAAATATTATTTAATTTAAAATTCCATTAATTTATCAAAATAGACTTCTTAATTGAATATTAACTAAAAATACTATTTTTTCAAAGAAAATTCAACGTAACAATAATAAAATGAATGTATATTCTTTATTCTATACAAAAATAATGTACATAATCATAGAGATAGGGACTTGTTACATAACCACTTATAACACCCGCATATGACCTAAGGGTAAGGTGTGTGATGGTGACAGACTCTTGGGGTGGCTCAGATAACATCGCTCGGGTGGTAATCTCTACTAACTTCTACTTCTCCCATAGGAATTTCTGTTCGAGCTTAACATGTTGAAGCTCAGATTGGGCTTGTTCAAGAGCAAATAACAGTGATGCTACCTCCTTTATGAGATTCGATAAATGGGATTTTTATGGATAAATTCTATGGGATGAGGCCATCACTTCCTTTTTCTAGGTAAATTTGATTTGTTAAAGCCCTATATTTATACTAATCATTTGGTCATTCTTCAACGACTATACTAGAAATGGTAAAAATTCTTAACGGTATTTTAAAATCCATAATACCAAGGAACTGCATATTTTATATAACCATTTTACATAACAAGACATTTATTTAGATCAAGAGGAATGTTTCATTAATAAACGTTTGGGACGTTACAATCAACATGGTAAAGTGGATAATAAAAATACATTCCATCCAATAAATACTTTAGTTCAATGAGAATCCATGGAAAATATCAATATAGAAAACACACTGATAAAGAAAATTGAATTCTTAATAAAGGAAATGTGTAATTATATACATTCATAATGAAGTCCCCTCAACCAATATATCATGAATCTTACTATCATGGAATCACAACCAATTCATAAATTTTTAAAATTAATTTTTCAATATTATACACATTATTGAAAATATTTGTAGGCAACATGGACATGGGGAAGAAAGATTCCTCACTAAAGAGGAAATAAATTCTATTTGTCATAAAAACATTTTATAGATCTTTTTAGTTACTCAAGATAGAAAAATGATATTATGACTTGAAAAATTAATTATATAACACAGAATAATATAATTAATGGGCCTTATAAGATATGTTTCATATAATTTCCCTCAATGTAGATTCCAAAATAAATAATCTGGAAATAAAATGTGATTATAAAAGGAAACTGTTACCTCGGCTCTGAATTTATCACAAAGTGTTTGAAACCCCATTAAAATAAATAAATAAATTTTATAATTCAATAGTAAAATAATTTTAATACTTATAATATCATATATGATCCAACTATAACATTGAAATAGCCATTTATTGATAATTCTTTAACAACATAGTCAATTCCAAGTGTTATATGTTTCATTTTCATGGATGTTTTGGGTTTTCAATTTTGTTCCTTATACTTTGATCACGGTTCCATAATCTCCAGAATGTTAAAAATGGTATAAATATCGTATATATTCATTATATATATATATATATCTTATATTTTTCCATAAAAGGTAGAGATAGAAAAATTAATTTCAACATTCATTGAGATGGTTGGAGGTATATACGCATGGATGTTGTTTCCATTTTTCAACGGATGTCTTTAAGGAAAGATAAATGATAATTTCTCTTGATATTTATTTAATAATATCATAAATAACATATATATTTGTTAAATCCATCATTCTAACCATCAATGTAAATTGGTGATGAAAAAATGAATTACACCGCTATGTGGAGACAATAAGTCGTATGTACGCATGAGTGACGTTTTCACTTTCTATTTGATGTAAAGAATGTGGATAATGATTGTTACATAATAATAATGGAAATTAATTATATTTAATATAAATAATTCATGTTTTTATAATGAATACCATTGATTTAGAGGAGGAAAAAATAAGTTAAATTGAAAATCCTTAGTTAAGGGTTATACCTATCCATTGAGAAAACCTATTTTGGATTACACCTTAATCCTTGAAGGAATGTTATTTTTAGAATAATAGAATCTATAGGATGTTTTGAAATAATAATTTAAGGTATGTTGGTTGGGACTTCCAGATATATAAGGCTCAAAAGTTGTTAGTATGAGAGGGGAAGAGTTGGATTTTTATAAGTGAGTGTATGAATACTCTTGTAATTACCTAAAGTGATAAATTAATATTAATTAATGTTTATAATTTGGTGACCCAAAATTGAAATATTTTAAATATATGATGAGAATAAGTTGAAATCATCTCATATAATTATATTTATACCAGTTTAGATGATGTTTAAACCCTTATCTCATTGTTTTTACCCTCGTCAATCCTTTTCACAATTATCAAAATTTCAATGTTTTCTACTTTTTAAGGGTCAATAATGTTAACATAAAAGGGAAATTGTCCCATAAATAGATCATGGAAGATTTATTTTACTCCCCATTATAGTAAACATGGGGTAAAAAATTCCATAAAGGATAAGGTTCACTCACTAATCCTATACAAAAAATCTCATGATATATAAATCGTTACCCAATGAATTAAAGGAACATATAATTACAGGCCACCCATCATATAACATAGCGTTCTAAGGCTAATGGCCCATACACTATAAGTGGTATCTCATGATATGTAGACAATACTTAATTAATTGGACGGACATATTATTTTGGGCCTACCCATAAAATAATTAAAATTATAATATGTAAATGTATACATGTTCCACATGATAATAGGAAATGATAATTAATACATGATCATGATAAAACCCAGGATAAATAAGTGGGTTTCATAATATTTACTCAAAGAATAAAATATAGATATATCATAAGGATTCCCAATTGAAGAAGGAATTATATAAATTTTTATGTTAATATTTAATTAAACAAACAATGTTCTTAAAAATTGAGTTTTAATGTTGTAATATTCATGACTAGGATCACGGGGAGGTAAGAAAAAACATAACACATAGGTGAAGATTTTTGTAATCAGCCTAATATATTGTAATAGAAGAGATAGTTTATTGTTTAAATTAAACCATAATTTAACTATGATGGTTTTCCATAAAATAATGAGGGTTTTAAAATTATATTCATGGTTAAAAAATATTTTATGGGGGTGACCCTTATTATGAAATAATAAATAATAAATTTCCCTTAAATCATGTATACTTTAAGGTGGAAATGTTTAAGGGTACATTAAAAAATTTATTTAACCCAAAAAATAAAGGTATAGTAATATATATATATATATATATATATATATTTAATGATTATATTTTTGAAATATGGATGAAATACAGGAGTATAATATAGAGAAAAGGGAGAAAAATAAAGAGAATGTATAATCCAAAAGTATCAATGGGTATTTCAGAAGATCCATTTTTATGTTTTAAAACATTTCTGTTCAAATAAACCATTGTAAAAAGGATAATAAAAATTTATTTTAAAAATAGGAGAATATAAATTTGAATTTTACATGAGATGGCCTACAATTAGGTTTCGATTGAAAAGGATAACATTTGTGGGAAGGGAAATTATAGTCAAGGAGGGGAAACCATTACTGAAGAGGGTGTGAATTATTCTTAACATGGTTAAATTTTAAAGAAAGAAGATAAATAATAAATAATATTTATTTGAATAAAAATTTATCTTATGATATATAAATAGTATATAACATATGAAGTTAAAGTTAAAGCTGAATTAGAAACATTATTACTCAATAAATCATATTGAGTTTTGAAAACCCCATATATTTTATGTAAGATATCAATTGTAACCCACAACAAGGAGTAGAATGAATGGAATGGAAGTTTCCAAGTAAAAAAATAATTTATGATATTATAAATCAAGGTTTCATTATTTACCCCATACAAAAGAATATTTTTTGTATAATATCAAATAATTCCTCAATAAAGGGTGGTTGAGATGGAAACCCTTACCTTTTATCTTGATTTCCACAAAATATCTCTAACAACCTATATAAAAAACATTTCTATATTAATTAGTTATTTCATAAACTTATTCATAATTATTACCATATTCAATTCAAATTTATAATCATTCTTTACGTGTATATTAATTAGCTAATATCTATTTTCAATGTCATGTGTAATTAATCTTGATCATTTTGAACAACTTTAGGGATATCATTGTTGGTTATTATTACTTCCCCAAAGTTCCTAATAATAATATCATTCAAGATTCTACAATTGATTATTTTTAGTCATTTATATATATATATATAATTTCATTTTATGACAATTTCAGTAACTAAAGTTTATTATGAACTCGATGATAAGTATATTTTAGATTTTTCTAAGAAACGAACAGTGATTTATTAGTGAATGGTTTTAATTTTATTATCACCCTTCAATAACAAAAAATAAATATTTATTTTTTTTATTTATAGCATATATTATCCATAATTAATTTCATACATTCATCTGTTATATTATTTTATATCATTGTTGGTGTGAGTGGTTAAACTGACTCAAACATGAACATACTGTAATTAATAAATGATTATAATTACAAATGTGATTTATTATAGGATAATATAATTATTTGAGAATAATAATTATATTAATAAGATAATTTTTAGAATTTGACCAATATTTTAATAGGATTTCATAAATAAGAAACATGAAAAAAATGAGATATGGTACTTTATGGTGACAGTGGTTCGTACAATGCACTGTTAATGTTTTCATTTATCAAAGAATAAGGGAAAGAATTTATGTTATAATATTTCAAATCATTATAATAAAATTTATTACATATTAAATTATTATTCTTCATTTTTACCCTTATAATAATCTAAGAGAGGTGACGGTGAAAAAAAGTCTTCTCTTCCTTGAGGTGATATTCTAGACAACATACGAGTATTATTTTCATTTTTTTAATAGAGTAGATGAAAGGTGGTTAATATTTATTACATAATATTATTTATATTTTGTATAAAAATAATAACTCTTCCATTATATATGAATTAGAAAATTATAATTGAATAAGTAAGATATACAAGATTAAACTTTAGGGAAAATGAGTACACACATTGAGAAATTCAAGTTTTCCTTAGAGACTTCCACATAAATGGAGGGAATAGGATAATTAATTATGAACTGAAGAATATGTAACTGAAGTAAGATTATATAATTTTGGAAAATTGAAAGGTTTTGATAAGAAATTAATATTTTGAAGTTATTTGAAGGTGTGTTGAAATTCCCCACTTATAAGTTGTGAGAATGCAATTTTCGTAAGTACCCTTTACTTTACAGTAATGTCATTATATTATTCTGCAAAAAACACTCAAAAAATGAAAAAATATAGTGTATGTCAGGATAAGTTTGATAATATCTCAAAAATCCATTGGAACACATTTTTTAGCATGATTTGTCATTTTTCACAAGGTTAAACCCTTTTAACCCTTATTTTAACTTACCGGTACAACTCAATTTTTATCCTCATAAAAAGAATTTAGTGGAAAAATTGAAATTTTACTTAAAAAAATTAAAATGATTATTTTAAAAATAATATAATTTTATAAAATAAATATTTTATGGGTGAGAAAATTTAATTTTAATATCAATGTAAAAACACATACAAACTCACTTTTCGAAAAAGTGTATTTTAAACAAAAAATATATATTTTGGGTAAAATGATCAATTTTTTTATTGATATGAACTTCATTGGTTTATTGTAATATAAATAAACTTTATGTAGATTTAAATGAACTCTAAAACCAAATTTTATCAAAATTAAAAGAAAATTCCAAAAAAATTATTGTTGAAAAATATTACGCATGTTCCTAAAATGTTGATCATATTTTTTCAAAATTCAATATAATATTTTTAAAATATATATTTTTTACTATTAGTCATAAATTTGATTAATTAAAATTTTTATAAACATGTATCTATTTATTATATAATTATAAAGTAATAGTTTTGGTAAAAATTACATTTTCACTATTAACCTAAAAATCATTTATTTTAGAAAAATAAAAAAACTATCCTATGGTAAAAGAGATTTTTTGAATAAAAAAATGTTGTTTGTTTCATAAAATTGAAATTATAAAATTTTAGAATTTAGCTTTTATATGTTATCATAATATATAATGAAAACTATTTTTATAGGAAAATAACTTTTCAAAGTTCTAACTATTCTTATTCTTATTTTCTATCAATTTCTAATAAAATTATTCTTAATATATCATTCATATAAAAATATATATTATTCATATCAACTATCTACCTTATCTATAATATATTGATTTTCGTGAAAAAATACAAAAATATCCTATTTTAGAAGAAAATATATTTCTACCGAAAAATGATCTTATTAGTTATTTAGTCACATTAATTTTGTCAATTAATTAATATCAGAAATGTATTTTATTTTATTTATATATATATATTTCATAATGTAGTTACCTCTATTTTTACCCTCCAATTCAACAACTACATTTCAATGGCTATATAACATTTCATGGTTCATTTTGTTTTGAGGTAGTGTGTGAAGAAATCTGTCGAAATAGTGTTTATTTAAAGGAAAATTACATAGTAAAATATTGTAAAATTATAACATAGCATACATATATTCACATTTTTACTTTTTTAAGATTCATACTTGTGAATTATTTTTCTTAGGTTTACCTTTGATTGCAGGTTTTGATTTGTTTCCACGTATATTTCATCTCATTTTCAAAAAGATGAATGTTCATTGTGATTTTCTCATGCCTAAAGTATGAAAATAAACTATCCATGGATCATTAGACTCACTAAAAGATAATGCGTCTCATTAGGAAATGGATTTTTATAATAATAAATTCCTCTTGTTTCAAACCCAATAACAAAAATAAAAAATGGTTATCATTATTAAAGATAACACCCAATTAAATATGAATAAATCATAATATTAAGTAATAATTTAATCTCCAAAACATCATTACATAAAATAATGTCTGGTGATTAGCTTAAATCATTTCAAAAATAAGTAACAGTACAAATCTTCAAAGTATGTCTTCCCAAATTTGAAACCCAAAAATTATAAATATTTGATCACATGTTCTTCTAAAATCAACTTAACATTTATCTCCAAGAAACATTAATCCCCCATAAAGTCACATACCAATAATGTATATAACATAATCATATATTCTCCAAAATATAACAATATTTTCCAAAAATAACATGAATCACCATGAAATAAATCCACAAAAAAATCTTATATTCTTTCAAAAGTTAACTCAAAATTTCATCCCCAAAAAATATTAACCACATTGACACAAAATCACATACTAAAAAATTATTTTCTATTAAAATTAATATTATAATTCTCCCAATAATAGGATTACCCTTTATCCTAATTAACCGTAATTTTATATATTGTCTCATGTATATAATGACAATGTAAATAAAGGGTGGGTGATTTGTAGTTTTAAGTTAAACAAAAAATATTAACCTTTACCAAATTTTAATATTGATCTGATTTATGAAATTAAAATAAATTTAAAATTATATTAATAGAGTGATTGTAGTGTAAATTTTAACAGTACAAAATACATATAACATGATGAAAATTAGTCTACTAGATGTTTATGGAAATTTCATGATTGTTATATAAATATAAGAAAATAGAAAATTTTAAATCAATATATGCTTAAAAACTAAACATAGAGTATTAATTTAGGATCCAAATTCCCACGTAAAGGATATATTCAAATGAAACATTTGAACTGTTGTGTAATATAAAAACCATGCTCCTTGTTCCATATTTAAACATGATTTATTACATATATTTCACTTAATACAACTCATAAGATTGAGAGGTCCAGTGTATTTGGGTCTTATGAACATTAAATAAAAACATGAGACATAAAATACACATCTTTATTGAAAACTTCTTTTACAAGACCACATCATTCCTTCATATATCACACAGCATGGGATATCCTGAGTAAAGACATAAGAAAAGGGAGATATTTAGAGCCTAGTAAGGGAGTAAACAAGGAATAACATGAAGAATAAAATAAATGTTTAGAAATAGGCATATCAATGGAGAGTAAGAGAAATATGAACATAAAGGCATGATATATCATGATTATCATGACATGAAAATATAGAAACAACTTAAAACATTACATCATGAACATAAATCAATCATGTAAAACCCTCTCCCAACATGGAAGAAAAAAGTCCTATAAATTAATCAGGTAAACCCCTATCCCAACATGATTTATCATGATACTAAACATTACCCAATACATTAGAGAACTATCAGGGTGCACCCTTCATAGTCATTTCAATCTCATGCTTAAGTGTGCCACATAGATAATATTACATGGAATCATTCAACATCATAATTTATTCCAAAAACATGGAATGTGGAACACATAAATGTAAGTACCCAATAAATAAGTATATGTTCATTAATGTGAATACCATTGATAGAGAAATGGGTATGGTATTCACTACACGATGATTTTGGCATGAAAAGTCACAGTGCAATTTTGGAAACATAACAACGTCATATGGAAATTAATAAAATAGGATGATTATAGAGAAATGTATCTCTCATCATTTAGACATGAAATATATAGTAAGTGGTAAATTTAATATAATTCCCCAACATATGGAATTTGGAAATAGAAGGCATAACATAATAATGAAACTTGAAGAAAGAGGATAAAGCCAAGAAAAAAAAGAACACTTATGAAATTTCAGCATGGTAACAGGTGTACATAAAAGACATTAGGGAGATTAATGATTTTTTAGGAATATCTCATTACTTATTCATAAAATGGAATGTAAGGGAACCATTGAACATCATTCCCAAACATAGGAAAAAAGGAAATCTAAAAGACACAACATGAAAGGAATGCTAGATAAAAGAGATGGGTCGAAGTTCCCTTACTTGCACATGTGAATCCAAAGGCTTGGGATAGGATTATTGGGAGATTTGGGTGACTTGGGAGGACTCTAGGGTATAGGGGTATGAGGGTGGTCAATCTTCAAATATCATGAGTAAAGAGGAATGGGTGTTTGGTTGGATTTATATAGGAAAGGTTGGGGAATTTTTTATTATTTTGGTTTTGGACACTAAACACTAAAATATTCAAAAACCCAAACCATACCATGGTTTTTCCCCATGGTTTCTAGAAAATAAGAGTGGTATACATTATTTTATAAGGATAAGGTCATAATATATTAAAATATTTACCTTTCTTATTTGGAGGTGAGTCACACTTTCAAGGAAAGGATTTTAAAATATTCAAATATTTTATATGTCTTGGCGTAATCACTAAGGATTTATAAAATAAATACAATAAACATAAAATTACATTATTTTAAAATAAAATCATATATTTTTTCGAATATATATTTTATAGTATTTTATTACATCACTATTTGGTCATTATTATGTCATAAAACACATTATATATTTTTACGGTATTTAATTTTTACCAAAAAAATCGGCTGTCTCCAAAAATTATGAAAAATTAACTAGTGGATAATTTCTATGTCTTGATTCCAAAAATAATATTAATTTTATCAAAATAATTTTCTAAATAGTTTTATTTTCACTTTTAAAATTAAAACTGATATTTATTGGAAATTGACAGGGTTTGACAAAAACAGTTTTCAAACCTTAATAAAATTTACATTTGACTTCATAAAAATTATACAATAATTTATATTTAATAAAACTAATTTAAAAATAATATATTTTTAAAATATTATTTAATTCAAAAATCCATTAATTCAACGAAATAGATTTCTTAATTGAATTTGAATATTAACAAAAAAATACAATTTGGGATTTAGACAAACATTTAAAATGTAAGAATAATAGAATGAAAGTTTATTCATTATTATATAAAAATATATGCATAATTATAGGGTCTTGATACATATCCCTTTATCACACCAGAATACACCCAAATAGTAAAGTGTTTGATGGTGAAGCTTTCTTGGGGCCAATCGGTGAACATGGTTTGGGTCGTGATCTCAATGAGTTTGAAATTTTCCCATAAATGGTTTCTCTTATGATTATGTTATTGGATATAGTATTGGGATTGGTCTAGGTAATATAAAAAAATGATTTCTCCCTCAGATGCTCCGATAAATGGGCTTCATAGGGTTTTATCCCACTGGTTGAGGAAATCACTTCCTTTGTCTATGTCAAAAGGATTTGTTAAGACCCTATAATTATACTAGTTATGCGACTAATTTTCAAAAACTATATGATCAATGGTAAGGACAATTAATGGTCATTTAAATACAATTATATATAATAAAACAAGAGGAGTACATGTGTTTTCTATATCCACAATAAATTTAACTAAAATAAAGGGAATTTCATTTAAAACGACTCGTGTCATTACAACCTTCTCCCATAAGAAATTTCCAATTCAAAATTTTATTTCCCCAAAACAAAGAAGATGAGTGTAACTCTTCCTCATCAATTCCTATGGTTCCCACATCACTTATTCAAAATTTTTGTTTCTCCACAACACTTTGACAAGGGGAATTCTCTTATTTTGTAGAACTTTTTCTCTACGATCTAATATCTTCACTGGCTTCTCATCTTAAGAGATATCATTCTCCAATGGTACCACCTCTAGATTGAGTACATGTGATGGGTCTGGTATGTTCTTCCTTAATAATAAGACATGGAATACATCATGTATTTGAGAATGGTTTGGTGGGAGTTCTAGTCCATCGGCCACTGCTCTGATGTGATCAGGGATATCAAAATGGCTGGTATACCTTGGAATAATCTTTCCATTGTTCCAAAATATCATAACTCTCTTCTATGGAGATATGTGGAGGAATACCATGTCTCTAATATCAAACACTAGGTATTATCGACAATTGTCAGCATAGCTCTTTTGTTGACTCTAGGTAGCCTTGATGTGTTGCTGGATGGTCATAACCTTCTCCACCATTTCTTCAACCATTTCTGATCCTAGTAGTTTTTGTTCCCCAACATCATTCCAATATGTCATTTTTCTTCACCTCTTCCCACAAAGGGATTTATAAGGATCCATTTGGATTCTTGATTGGAAATTGTTGTTGTAAGAGAACTCACCAAAGAAAGATGTTGGTCCCATCCACCTTTGAGTCCATTGAGAAAGATCCCAGCATGTTCTCAAGTGTCTGGATTATTTGCATATATTGACCATCAGTTTGAGGGTGATGGGTCGTGATGAAGTGAAACTCAGTGTTCAGATCTTATTAGAGACTCTTCCATAACATAAAGGGGAGTCTTGTATCTCGATCAGAAACAATCGATAGTGGTACTTCATGTATCCTTACCACTTATCTGGTGTATATTCATGAAATTTGATCCAACGAGGAATCCTATCGAATCGTAATGAATTGTGCAGTCTTTGTAAGAAGTTCCACAACAACCCATATGAAATTGTTTCCTTTTTATGTCTTTGGATTTCTGGTGAAAAATTCCATGGTGATGTTTTTCCATTTCCATGTTGTTATGGGTAATGGTTGGATCATCCCCTTAGAAACCTTCCTCTAATCCTTCACTTGATGACATACCAGTCACTTTGATGTATATTTCGCAATATCCTTCTTCATGTTATCTCACCAATAATACTCTCAGAGATCTCAATACATCCTTTTCATTCCTGGGTGTATGGTGAAATTCAAACTATGTGAATCCTCTAAAAGTTCTTTCTTTAACTTAGGATTTTACGGAACACGTATTATTGACCAAAATCACACAATTCTTTCTTCATTAACATTTAACACTGAGGGTTTCACTTTTTTTACAGCTTCCACATTCATATAAATTCCCACATCATCTTTTTAATCATCCTTTAAAATTTCCAAAAGAGACAGTTGAGAAATAATTTGATAAAGGATTGATGATGTTCCATTATTTATGATTCTCATGTCAATATTCATCAAATCTAAGATGATTGGATCCTTTTCATTTCTCATCAATGATAGAATTTCTGGTTCCTTTTTAGATAGAGAATCCTCCACCTTGTTTACTTTTCTATGGTGGTAATGGATTGAGTAGTCGTAGCCCTTTATGGTATCTAACAAAATTCATTGGAACATATTCATCTCTTTCATGTGAATATATATTTGAGACTTTTTTAATCCGTATATATTTCACACTTATCCCCAAAATAGATAATGTCGCCATATTTTCAATGAAAAGACCACAACTGCAAACTCCATATCATGTGTGGGATAGTTTTTCTCATTAATTTTCAACTACTTTGAGGCATATGTAATTAATATTTCATTCTACGTCAACACATATCCCATGACCTTCTTTTAAGCATCACTGATGATTACAAAAATCTCCCCACTTGTGGGTAGTGTGAGCACAGGGGCAGTGATAAGCATCTTCTTCAGCTCCTTGAATATTTTTTCACATAAATCATTCCAAGAAAACTTGACTCACTTTAAAATTATCTTGTTAAGAGGGTTTGACAGTCATGATAAATTTCTCACAAATTTGTGATTTTATCTAGCTAACCCCAATAATTTAGGATATCCATCACAGATGTTGGCCTCGACTATCCCTCAAATGATTTTGTTTTAGAATAATTCACAGATATCCCATTTATTGTGATGATATTCCCTAATAATGATACTTCCTTCAACTAGAACACACACATTATGTACTTTTCATAGATCTTCTACTTTATCAGGTTCTCTATTATAGTTCTTAGATACTCATCATTCTCCTGCTTAGTTTTGGTGTATATTATAATATCATCTTTAATGACTGCCACAAATTTGTTGAGGTAATCCCTAAAGACTCTATTCATCAAGTCCATGATGATTTTTGGAGAATTAGTGACTCCAAAATACATTAATATGAATTCATAGTACTTGTACCATGTATGAAAAGTAGTCTTGGGGATACCCTCCTTCTTCACCCTTACTTGGTATTACCCTGACCGTAGATCCACCTTGGATAAGTATTATGCTCCACAAAGCTAATCAAACAATTCATCAATTCGTGGAATAGGACACTTGTTATTTATTGTGGTTTTTGTTGAGATCACGATAATCAATTAAAAGTCGTATTGATCCATCATTCTTCTTGAAAAATAGGTTTGTTACACCCCATGGTGAAGCACTTGGGTGTATGAACCATTTATCCAGATTCTCCTATAGTTGTTTCTTTAGCTCCAAAATCTCCACAACAGTCATTCAATATGGATTCTTGGATATTGGAAATTCCCCAGTTATAATATCAATCGAGATTTCAACATCTCTTTTAGGATGAAGACCAGACAATTCCACCTGAAACACATTAGCAAATTCCCTCACAATAGGCATGTCTACAATGATGGTTCCTTCCTTAGACTCAATCATCTAAGAAAGATACGCGTGCCCATAGGGAAGTAATATATTTTCTTGAGATGATGGTGCTAAAGAAGATTCATACCTCTCCTTGCACTTGTATAAAACAGGGGGTCAATTCACCATATGAAGAGTGATTTTTCTCTCGCATCAATTTATGTTGGCTCTGTATAGGGAAATCCAATCCATGTCAATAATTGCATCAAATTCCACCAAGGAAAGTATGATGAGGTTTTCGAAGAAGTTAAATCCATAAATTATAATAGAGAAGAGTTATATTCATGGGATGCAATAATTTATCTATTTTTTTTCAACGACATCTCTATTTCTATTATTTGTGGGGATGTTTGGATTGTTCTACAAAACTTTAGGGATAGAAAAGAATGCTTAGAACTATGGAAGATAACCCTAACTTACAATTTTTGATTCTCGTTCTTCATTATCCTATATATAATTAGGGATTATTACTTCTAAACTATTGAAAACATAAAGGTGAATCCAATGAAATAAAAGGGATAACTTATAAATTACATTTATATTTTTAACTTATGAATTTCTAAGCTTTGATATAAGTTATCCATGATCTACTTCCAAACATATATTCTTAGGGACATTTTTTTTGTTCCCATAATATTGATTAATACTACGATTATGAATTTACCAAATCATATCCCCAAGGAGTGTTGAACCAAGAGTGTGGTAGGCCCGTTGTTGTGCAACAATTCCGATTTGAGTCTAGCTCAAAGTGGTGTTTTCGGGTATTACCCCTAGATACATTTGTACTAGAGACACCTCTAATTGTTTATATCCAAATAAGCATGTATTTTATTGATAAAACACTTACTATATACTCACCAAAATTTAGGGATTATTTTCTTTACTTATTCTTATCCCTATGTCATTCACTAGAGTTTTCTAATCCTAACCCCAAAAATAACTAAACTAATCCTCTGATACCAACTATAAAAACACTACACCTTATTCCATATTTGAACATGATTTTTTACATAAATTTAACTTAATATAACTTAGATGATCTATATGTATGGTGTATTTGGAGATTAGGAGCATTACATAACAACATGAAACATAAAATACACATCTTTATTGAAAACTTCTTTTACATGACCACAACATTCCTTTGTACTTAACACTGCATGGGATATCCCGAGGAAATACATAAGAAAGGGGTGAGCTATAAATCCCAAAAAGGGAGTAAACAAGGAATAAAATGAAAAATATAATACATGATAGAATATAGGCATATCAATAGATCATAAGAGAGACATGAACATAAAGGCATGATATATCATGGGTATTGTAACATGGAAATGTGGCAACAACTTAAATCACTACATCATTATCATAAAGGAATTAGGTAAACCCCTATCCTTAAATGGTGGAAAAAGTACTATAAAGGAATCAGGTAAACCCTTGTCCCAATACTATGTATCATGATACTAAAAATTACCCAATGCATTAAAGCACTATTAGGGTGCAACCTTCACAATCATTTCAATCTCATGTGTAAGTGTTCCACATAGATAATATAACTTGGAATCAGTCAACATAATAATTAATTTCACAATAAATTAATGTGTAATTCATGATTGTAAATCCCCAATAAATAATTATTTGTTCATAAATGTTAAATCACTGGATAGATACAATGGGTGTGGTATTCACTACATAGTGATTTTGGCATTGAAAATCACGGTTCAATTTTGGCAGCATAACGAAGTTATATGGAAATTCATAAAATTGGTTGGTTAGAGAGAAAGTCATATAACAGCATTTATACATGAAATTTAATATAATTGGGGCATGTAATAACACTCCCCAACATATGGAATTTGGAAATATAATGCGTAACATAATAATGAAACATGAAGAAAGCGGACAAATCAAAAGAACAGTTATGAAATTCTAGCATGCTAACGGGTGTACATAAAGGTTATTAGGGGGGATTAATGATATTGTGAGGAACATATCATCACATATCAATAAAATGGATAGTAAGGGAACCATTTAACATCATATCCCAATATAGGAAAATATGAAATTTAAAAGACACAACATGATAGGAATGCTTGATAAAAGAGAATGGTGAAAGATCTCTTACTAAGATGTGTGAATCCAAAGTCTTGGGATATGATTATTGAGTGATTTGGGAACCCTAGGATGAATCTTGGAGTATGGGTTTGAGGGTGGTTGAGCTTTAAAGATAATTAGTGAAGAAAATGGGTGATTGGATAGGATTGTATAGGAAAGGTGGGGGAATTCTTTATTATTTTGGTTTTGGACACTACACACTGAAACATTCAAAACCACAAACCTTACCATGGTTTTTCCATGTTTTCTAGAAAAGGGGAGTGGTATGAATTATTTTATAAGGATAATGGCATATTATATTAAAATATTTCCCTTTCTTATGTGGAGGTGAGTCACACTTTCACGGAAATGATTTAAAAATCTTAAAATATTTTATATGTCTTGGAGGAATCACTAACACTTCATAAAATAAATCAGATAAACCTAAAATTACATTATTTTAAAGGAAAAACATATATTTTTTCTAGTATAACTTTTATAGTATTTTATTATATCACTATTTGGTCATTATGATGTCATAAAACACATCATATATTTATACGGTATTTAATTTTAACCCAAAAATTCGGCACTCATAAAATTATGAAAAATTCACTATTAGATAATTTCGGCATCGTGATTACAATATTAATATTCATTTTATCAAAATAATTTTTTAAATATGTGATTTTTTACTTTTAAAATAGAAACCGACATTTATTGAAAATTGATGGGTTTTGAAAAAAAGAGTTTACAAACCATAATAAAAAATACATTTGACTTCATAAAAATTATTCGATCATTTATATTTAATAAAAATAATTTAATAATAATATATTATGAAAATATTATATAATTCATAAATAAATTAATTCATAAAAATAGATTCCTTAATTCAATTTTAATATTAACCATAAATACTATTTGTGCTTTACAAAATAATTTACAAAGTAACAATAATAGAATGAGATTATATTCATTATTCTATAAAAAATAATCATAATTCTAGGGTCTTGATACATATCCCTATATTACACCAGAATATACCCAAAGAGTAAGGTGTGCGATGGTAGGGCTTTCTTGGGGTCATCGAGTGAACACGGTTTGGGACATGATTATGATGAGCTTGAACATCTCTCATAGATGGTTTCACTCAGGCTTTAGTTGTTGGATCTAGGCTTGGGATTGGTCTAGAAAAATTCTAAAAATGCTATATCCCTCGGAGGGTCAGATAAACGGTCATCATAGTGTACGATCCTATTGGTTGAGGCCATCACATCCTTTGTCTGTGTCAAAAGGATTTGTTAAAACCCTATATTTATACTAGTCATGTGATCAGTGTCCAACAGCTATATTATCAATGGTAAGGATACATAACAGTCATTTAAATCCAATTAGATATAATAAAACAAAAAGGATTTCATGTGTTTTCTTTATCCATAATACATTTAATTAAAATAAATGGAATTTTATTAATAACTATTCGGGTCGTTACATGTAGGGTAGATATTTATACTATATATAAGGTATCCATATGTTTCACACTGTCATAAGGTATTCCCAATTTTATAACCTATCGAAAGGTATCTATTCATAAACATGGAAGACCTTGACAACACCTATTGGTGGTTGTAACAAACCAGCCCTAAACATTGGCTTCAAGATATCCAAGATTCAACTAACCTTTGGTGGAATTCCCCAAACACAAAAGGTTGGAAATAAATGTTGAGGGTTTAACAAGAAATAGGGGGTATTTTACCTGTTTTACATACACAAGTGGAAACACATGAAACAAAAAAACTCAAGACAATGATATAAATGATGAATGAGTAAATTTAATAAATTAAGGAATAACAAACCAATAATAAAAGTAACAATGGACAAAAATATTCAAAACTAAAACTAAAAAAAAAACTCTGGCACTATGGTGGAACTGCTCTAGACTCCTAGAACATGACCAACTCCCAAGCCCCATATTCGGACATCCATGAACTCACCTCATGAAGTTCCACTAGAGAAATATTAATTTTTACCCATTTCTATATCATGGGAAATATATTTTTTATATTCCCCAAAATGAATATGAAATGGGTGAGTGATGATACCTAATAGGAAAACCATGTGACAACCACGAAATCACCACTTCTCAATAATTTCCAAGTCACATGGTTGTATCACCTGGTTAGAAAAAACGTAAAACAACCATGAAAATGGATATTATCCAATAAATTAAAAAATTCATGGTTATAAAACATAGTTAGAAATACCATGAACCTAACTAGTAACTCACATATTAACCCCACAGAGTTTCCTGGAGAAGCTGCACGGTCTCCCTTAACCATGCTGAAATTATGATCCATTAAAAATTATTGAAAAAAAATTATAAAATCATACAAAAACATCCCAATACATTCCCAAAATAATCCATAATATAAAATATAGAATAAAAAATCCAATTACCTAAAACTAAAAATTGTTACATTCTCTCTACCAATGGGATTTGTTTTCCTTGGAAAGTCAGTGATTAGATTTGTATTCATATAGTTCTTACTGTCAATCTTGTATGAATTGATCTCACTCCCAATCCTATTTAATCTTGACCTAGTTTCCATAATACGTGTACCAATGAAGTATTTATCCCTCTAAATTTCTATTCTGATCTATCTATGATATCAATTGGTTCATGGATAAATGTCACATATGGACAAAGATTCTCATGATCCCTGATAATGAAATGACTAGGATCCGTCTGGTACTTTTCCAGTTAAAATACATGTAAAAAATTATTCCTAGTACTTCATCTCAAAGGTAAATCTAATCCATATGTAATATTAGCAATAAATTATGAAATATAAAACATTCTCACATGTTAAGGAGATATTTTCCCTTTATTTCAAAATAGATGATTACCTAATCATGATCAAACATTGAAAAATACATGATGGCCTATAGAAAAATATAATGGGTGATAATGGTGACCATCACATGACTTTTGTTGACTCTAGGAATTAGTCATCCAATTCATGGTCATCTAAATATTTTCTACAGTATCTTGGACAAGACTATGTCCAATTAGTGAATTTTATTTCATTTCCACCCAAAAAAGTAGAGAGTGAAAGGGATAACTATACATGCCCCTAAAAAGACCCATATGTATATTGTCCAATATTTTTTATTATAATATAAACCCACTAAAGGTATATATTCATCCCCTGATCCACCAAATGTTTTAACATAATCTCTAAAAATAAATTCCAACATCAAAATCCTAGGTCCATACTTCCCATTCATCTTAGGATGATATGTTATACTCATGTTCATTTCGGTTCCAAGAGATAATTGAAAAGATCACTAAAATTGATAAGTAAATCGAGGATCTCTGTCAGAGAAAATAGATTTTGGTACACCATGAAACATGGAAACATCCTGAATTTTCAACTTTTCCAGATACCTTATCATGTTGGACTCTTGAATTGGGAGAATGTGTGCTAACTTTATGATTCAATCCAATATTAACCAAGGAGAATCATGATTTTAAAGCAATCATAATAGACACATGATAATGTCTATGCTAATTTTATCTAATTTCAAAATAGGTATAGTTAAATATTTCATCATACATGATATACATCGATGATCATCCTTTTCCACTTGAAAAGTGATACATCTCATAACATGGTCCGGAATATTTATTTTCATACCTGGACACTAGAAATGATCATTAAATTCCTTGTCAATTTTTTGAATATTCAGTTAAATAACCCATTTAGAATAGTGAAATGATGAAATAATATCTTCCTAGAATTATTGGGGTGCCACAATTCAGTTATAAAAACACAATGCCATGTTTTCATCCTCAATCCAACCATCAATGGTCTCCCCTCCATTTAGTTTTATCCTAATGGTAATGTAGTTAGAATATTACCATTGATCCTATTTGACTAAATCCTTCAAAATAGGTGTAAGAGTAAGAGTGATTGTAGAGAAAATTGAATTTTTATTCTATTCAGAATATTCTAGATACATGTAATTAATAAATATCATCAACTAGCATCAATCATTAGCTTATCTGACCATATGATTATAAGACTTCTGACTCAAGGCAGCATCCACTGAATACCTTTTCCTAGGTGTAAACACCATGTTCAAGACAAAAATCATGGATACTCTGTCAAATATTGTTTCCTCAATTTTAGGTCTGTATCAGAGGAGATATATTTTATTATTTTTTGATCAGTGAAGACTACGAAATTTTCACCAAATTGATAGCAGATCCATTTTCTTAATGCATGGACCACTATGTCTAATTCTATGTCATTTTTAGATAAATATTTTCATCTATTCTCAAATATATTGAGGCATAGAACACAAAATTATCACCCTGTATAAGAACACAAGTGATTCTTAATATAAAGGAATAAACAAATACCACATATCCCTTACATTGTTCTAGTAGAATGATGATAGGTTCCAATGCATATCGAGGATGAATTTATTTAAAGGAATTTTTAAAACATTCATTCCACTTGAATGGAATCAATTTTATCATAAACATAGGTATATGAGAATAAAGCATTGATAAATCCAAAAAAACTAGTTATAATACATTATTAATCCAATAAAACTGTGAATCTTCAAGAAATTATTTGGGGTTTTCCAAGAAATAACTACCTTGATCTTCCTAGGGTCAACTAAAATTCCTTCTTCAGAAATGAAATGCTTGTTGAATTTTTTTTATTCAAAAGTCACAGTTAGAAAACATTGAATAAATCATGTGGTCACATGATATTCTAAATACAATAAAACTGCTCCTCATGGTCATTCCTCCTTAGAGACTAAACCAAAATGTCATCAACAGATATCACAAATAAGGAATCAAGATACCTATATATGATATGGTTCATCAAGTCCATGAAAACTATATGTAAATTTCTCATACCAAAGGTCATGATATTGTATTCATAATGGCTGAATAGAATCTAAAATGATATCCTTAAAATATCATCTTTCATAACTCTTAGTTAATTGAATCCTGATCATATTTCAATCATAGATAAATTCGTAGAACCATTTAAATTATTAAACTAATCTTTGATACAAATAAAAGGATATAAATTATTTATTATAAAATATTTCAATTTTTGATAATTGACACACAATTGAAGATAATTGTCTCCGTTATTTATAAACAAAACCGTAGCATACCAAAGGGATTTATTTGGTCTAATGAAACCCTTTATATCTAGTTATTTTATTTGAACCTTTAATTCCACCAAATATGATGGATCCATTCT
Organism: Viscum album; assembly: GCA_963277665.1. Classification (NCBI taxonomy): domain Eukaryota; kingdom Viridiplantae; phylum Streptophyta; class Magnoliopsida; order Santalales; family Viscaceae; genus Viscum; species Viscum album. Next base: position 29,694,794 of record OY728142.1, on the reverse strand, counting down.
ATATAATGGCAGTAAAATATGTCTTTTTACTGGAATTAGATCAATATAAAATTTGATTTCTCATTCTTATGTTATCCTAGAGAAATCATTCATAAATACATATGGGTATTATTCAACTATTTTAGGAAGAGTTCTATTTATATATTCATCTATATCAACTAAAATCATTTCTTTTAGCTGACTAGAAAACATTATATCTACTACCAAAAAATTTTATGTTCAACCATCATTTATATACCAATCCCATTATATGAAAAACTCTTTCTAGGGATGTGAATGTTACATTCCAACCATAGAAATTAATATGGTATTTGAATTCCAATAAATATACCATTGTAAAGATTACATAAAAATACAAATATATAATATATTAAACTTCTAGATAAACTATATTGTACCAATGATAATGGTAAAATATTGGAACTTGAATCCTCTACATTCCTACTGACCAATGGTCTGTTGATAATAATGAAATGAAGAATTATCTCTTTGTGAAATACTGATTGTTTAAATATATGATAATAAAGAGAAGAATATGATTCACCCATATTAAACAAGATATTTATAAGGTAAGAGATCAGAATAATGGTACCTTAAATAGTCGAAGGTCCTAGTTCCTTAGTCAAAATAGACTGTTAAACTCCATATAACAATCTATAAGATATCATAGTATAGTCCTTGATATGTTGTTGGGGGGTAATCTAGATAATGATTATGTTCTTAGAGTTATCTTGGTTAATAAATTTAAGGTATGAGAACTATTCTAATGAGAATATTCCAATTTATCATAGAGACATAGGATTGATTCAATTCATCTACCCATATTGACTCTAGAGGTCTAAGGAAATATTTATTGAGATTCCCACATTTTGCACATTACTAATAATTCCATGGTGGTGTATTACACTCCTTCTTCTTATACTGAAGACTGCCACACTGAATGTAACAAGGTATATTGATATGATGCAGGGGATATGATACTAATACTATTTACTGATTCTTCAGTGCCACTATTGTGTGGAAATAACTCTCCCTTGATTACTTATTCCCTTTACAAGGTTTTTCTTACACCTGGAGGGATGAATATGTCCCCTCCACTAAGAATCCTTCCATGATTTATGTCTCATTCCAGTTCCTTTTCCACCATCTCTGTATTTTTTGTAATATATAACATGACTACCGTGGTTTAAATATGTTTTCCTATACTGGCCTCAAGTATTCGTGCCTTTAGTCCTTCACTAGAAGCAACCTCTCATGTGAAATGAATCAGGTTTTTAAATCAACAAACATATTTGGTCACTAAAAAACATCCTTGTTTGTACTTTAGGAATTAGGTCATCTTCTCTAGATGTAATATTTGTAGATAACACTTTTTATTGAACAAATTATCAAACCCCTAAAAAGTAAGACCATGTTCAATATTCTATTCATCAACTAAGTCCCACCATTATAACACCATGTATTCATCTATATACATCACTAAATTTACCTTTATCTTAGCTGGAGTTTTGAGGAAGTCAGATATCCTATTCGTCCTACCAAGCCATACCTTTACTTTCACATGTACTGAATCACCCAAAAAAGTAAGTGGAATCATCTTATAGAATACTAATAAGTGATTCATGTGACAATATTTCCCTTTAAAATTTCCCTTTTTTATTTGTTAGAATTATTGTACAATATTATGAACCAATTTTTTTTTCCTGTGGAACCAGATTCTCTGTTTCTCCCTCTTATTAGTTTCTTTTTCTCCTAACTTATGGAATTATACTTTTATAACCATGTAAATAATTACCAATTAACTATATTATTACTTCATTATTCATGGTCATATCACATATCATATCAAAAGATTAAAAATAATAATATCACAATACAAAATTCAAATAATAATGTGAAAATTTAGTCCTCACACACACATACCCATGCATTTCGAATGAAAAACCCAATACTCACATGTAGTAATCTGTCCTTCACCACATCCTTAGTTGGTGATACACCCTCTCATGCCTCTAGTATGACACTGCTTTGCTAGTCCATAAAAATAAGTACTCATAAAATGTAATTATGAAAAAATAAATAATCCATGATTTTTTTAAATTTTAACACCCAAAACACATTTTTTAAGGATTACCATTAAATCGTTTTGTTAAACACATTATAGGAATCTCTTAGAAACCAATATAACAATATCTACCAATGAGATAAATTTTTAAAAAAAATCCAACAAGATTTTTTCATTTTAATGTATAGAAAAAATTATTTATAACTCAAGAGACTTTACATTCTAGATAAAGATGAAAATAGGGAAATCCACATAACTCAAAAATGATCGATATGATTAAATCTTCACACAATCTTATAGATCTAGAATCTTTCTTCCATTACTCTAATTAATCATAATAAATTTTTATGAAAACTTGTATGATGCCATAGATCAACCATAAAAACCTATTACAGTGTTTAAATCAAAAGAAAACAATAGTATATAGATTATAAGGGAATAATTGATCTCTTTTCTTTTGTTTCAAAGATCCAATAATTTAAGAGTCATCAATAATGGTTTCTGTAAGTCAAATATTTCCAACAATCACCTCTATAAAGGCTTAGAGTTGAGATCATAAGCCATAGAAATAGGAATTATGGATTTTTGGTGATTTTCTGGTTTTATATCTATTTTTTGGATTTTTTGAATGATTCCGTGAGTTTAGAATGAACGGTTTAGAAAAAAATGCACCAACCATGTGATCACCACATTCCAATCACTTCTAAGTCACATTATTATGTCAAATAGTTATGAAAAATTTGAACCAACCTTGTGAATGGAAACTATATAAAGCTTCCTCAACACATAGTTAGGTCGCACGATTATGAAAACCTCACATCAACTTCATACCTATCCAGTAACTCCCATATTCACCTGCATGGTTTCCTAGGGATGTTGTACTATTTTGTAGGTTCCGGGCGCAACAGAAGTGCATTGGTCGGTGTACCCAACTTTACTTTTAGCATTAACAATGATCAATCTGATATCTTTCACAATAATAAAACACTGGATCTTCGGAATAGAACTAAGAATGAAATAAGAAAGAGGGGAGTCCCGAAACCATATATAGGATCATCATATGTTGGTTATAATTAATTTAATTAATTGACAAGAATTACCTTTATGGAATTATTTCTTTGTTGATGTTTCTAATCACGATCCGATGTGATCCATCGTTGCATCGTATAATCCAAGTGTAGGATTCCTCTAGCGGTGATCCACATGTGCTCCACATATCATAGTACGTTGCCGAAGGTATCTCTGGGTGCTATCATGGAAGAGCCTTCACTTACGATGCCTGCCTTCGATCGCCTAGATCCATTGGAGGTGGATCTCTCTCTCGTAACTTGAGAGTGTTCTTGGTGGAAAAATAATTCTATCTTGGGTTGAGAGTTTTTTGAAATCCGTTGTGCACAACCACTGAAATATGTCTAGTCTGATGAGAAATTTATAATCGGGATTTTTAATTACAAAGAATAATAAAATGAATTAATTACCTGAAATAATTTATTCATTTCATTTAATTATTAGTAATACCCCATGTCTAATAATAATAGTTGACTATTATTATTACCAGACATGCGCCCAGTGAATTACTCCTAATATTATTTAATTAAATAAATAATTTTATTTCTCATAAATTCACAGAAAAAGATACATGGTGTGTACTTTTATTTTTCCATTTTTTAATTTCCTCCACCACATTTATTAAACATTGAATAATGGATATTTATTTCTAAAATAAATATCACTGCATTACTCGCTAATAAATATATTATTTTTCCCAAAATATATTCCCTCGAATAACTAGTGTCGAAATAAATGCAATCAGTCATCCTTAAATAATTATTAAACTACAATCGGGAATAAACTTTATTTAACTTGTTAAATTAATATTTAACAAAGATACTTGGACACACTTAGTGTGTGACCCTCTAGTCCTCTTTCTCAGTTGCATTAGGCGGAGCCTGCCTAAATTCCAAGGTTAGCATCTAGAAAAATTCCAAGTCACCCATAGAGAAAGATGTTAACGCCGCAATGACGTGTCACCTCCAATGAACGCTTACCGTGTAATGTAATCCCTTTGTTTTGATATCTCTAATCAAGTAGGTTTAATGATATTTCCATCAACCCATGTGCTCGATTATTCTTTCTTTGACTTCTCGGAATTGAACTTCCCATTTCTTACCTTGGCCATGGATTTATTTAGGCTATATCAATTCCATTAATGGGTCTGAGATATCTACTTCTGTTATGGAACAGAAGGGACAAATCCTTTCTCGCATTATCTATTAATTCAGTATTACTCATGACGCACCCAACATATCCTACCTCACTGCGAAAAGTGTTTGGTCACAGTTTCATCAATACATCTAAGTGTGTGAGTTGTAATACCCATTAATAATAATCTTAAAGTCTAAGGACCAATACACAGCTTCGCAGATAAGAACATCCAATGACACTATGAAATGTGGATTTTCTACTGGTGGGTCTCGTTCTCATAATGTCCTCCTGGATATTACCAAGAGTTCACACCATGATAAGGTGCCTCAAATTTTTATGATTCCTCACCCTTAATGGCCTGTATTATTTGTGTCCCTCAAATAACATCATCTGGCCATAGAACATATATTCAAGAACAATGTGATGGCACTTCCAGGTTCTCATCATAGCTAGGATCCGCTATGACCCTTTAATGCAACAGCTATCCTTAGGACATTATCACATGAATTGTCACGTAGAAGAAAAAGTAATATGTGATAAGGTATTTATTAATTAATGATGTACAAAGTAGTTGGTTCTAGGCCACCAACTCCAACAGACTCCCACATCGACTAGAGCCAACTGCTAACAACATTTAACCCACTAGCTCTCACATGATATTCATGCTTCTATTGAGATAGAACTTTAGTCATTGGGGTCTATCACATTCTCTTCCATGGACACTCTGCTCACTGCAAATTCACCCATTTGATATAAATCCCTCAAGAGGTTATACTTTCAGAGTATGTGTTTTGTCCCTTGATGTGACCTTGGTTCTTTTGCAAGATTCACTGCTACCGTATTATCACAATACAACATGATAGGATCTTTACTGCTAGGTTCTACATCATGCTCCTTGACAAAGTTCAAAATCTAGATAGATTCCTTTGATGCATCATAAGCCTTTATATATTCAGACTCCGTTGTAGAATCAGCGACAACTGGATATATTGAACTCTTCCAGCTCCTAGCTTCTCAATTGAGATAGAAAACATATCCAGACTACGATTTCAGATCGTTCTGATCTGTCTGAAAACCAGCATCAGCATACCCTCGGATGACAAGCTCCTCATCTCCTCCATATACCAGGAACATATCCTTAGTTCTTATCAGATACATAAGGATAGTCTTAACATCAGTCCAATGTTGTTCTCCTGGATCTTCTTGATATTTTCCTACCATTCTCAGTGCATAGGAAAAATCAAGCCTAGTACATAACATGGAATACATGATGGGCCCTATTGCTGAAGTGTATGGGATCTTACTCATTCTATATTTCTCTTGTTGTGTTCGATGACATATTTTCTTAGAAAGATTTAGTCTATGTCACACTAGAACCAATATCCTATTGGATTGTTCTATACTAAATATATTTAGTATCTGGTCAATGTATGTACCCTGACTTAGTCCAAGATACATATTGGATCTATCATGAATGATCTTGATCCCTAGAATGTAGGCTGATTCACCCAAGTCCCTCATGGAGAAACAATTTTTCAACCAGTCCTTAACTGACTGTAGGACTAGTACATCATTTCCAATATAAATATGTCGTCAACACATACTACTAGGAAAACAATTTCATTCCCATTAAACCGCTTATAAACACATGGTTCACATATGTTCTTAATGAAACCAAATTCTTTTATGGCTTCATCAAATCGAATGTTCAATAACCTGGATTCTTGCTTTAAACCATAAATGGATTTTTGGAACATTCAAACCCGTTTATCTTCACCGGTTGTCACAAACCCTTTTTTTTGTGTCATATAGAAATCTTCTTGAAGTTTCCCATTAAGGAATGTTGTTTTGACATCAATTTTCCAAATCTCATAGTCATGATAAACTGCTATGAAAAGTATTATTCTTATGGATTTAAACATGGAAACTGGTGGGAAGGTTTCATTATAGTCAATTCCTTGATGCTTTCTGAATCCTTTTTCCACTAGCCTTTCTTTATAGGTGCTAACTTGACCTTCCATGTTCAGTTTTCTCTTGAATACCCATTTGTATCCAACATGATTTACATGAACTGGCTAATCAAACAGAACCGAGACATGGTTTTGATACATGGAATCCATCTCAGAATTCATAGCTTATATCCATCTTGCAGCTTCTGAGCTTTCTACTTCTTCCTTGTAGGAGATAGGTTCATCATTGTCCAACAATAATGATTCACCATCCTCGGTGACTAGGAAACCAAATCTCTCTGGTTCCCTTACCTCTCTTGATCTCTTACACAGTACTTGTGTTTCTGGAACCTCTTCCATGGGGACCTGTGGAACTTGTTCCTATACCAACTCATGTGTATCTTGAGCATCAACTTCATCAAAGTCAATCTTGCTCCCACTATCCTTTTTAAAGATGTGCTCCCTCTCAAGAAAGATGGCTTGTATGGAGAAAATCACTTTCTTGTCTGAAGGGTTATATAGGTAATATCATTTCGTTTCCTTAGGATATCCAATAAAGATACACCTCATGCCCTGGGATGCTAGTTTTTTGCATGAGAAGGCCTTAACGAATGCCTCGCATCCCCATACACGTGTGTGCGGAAAAATGGGTTTCTTTATATTCCATAACTCAGAGGGAATTCCATTTTCTTCCTTATTTGATTATTGGTTTAATGTGTATGCAGCAGTTTGTAATGCATATCCCCAAAAGGATAATGGGAGATCTACATGACTCATAATCGACCTCACCATTTTCAATAAGGTGTGGTTCCTCCTTTTACTAACACCATTCCACTATAGTGTATAAGAATGAGTGAGCTAAGATAGAATCCCATACTCCCATAGAAGATCGATGAACTCTTGGTTCAGATATTCTCCACCTCGATCCGATCGAAATTTATTTATCTTCTTACCAAGATGATTCACTACTTCATTATTAAATTCCTTAAATTTCTCTAAGGACTCTGAATTATACCTCATTAAGTAGAAATATCCATATCTACTCAAATCATGAGTAAAAGTAACGAAGTAAGAATATCCACCTCTAGCTTCTACTAGAAATGGTCCACATACATCCGTGTGTACCAATCCTAGAAGCTCTGTGGCCCTTTTACCATGTCCACTGAAAGGAGGCTTGGTCATTTTACCTTGAATACAAGTGTGAAATATATCAAGTGGCTTTAGCTCCATAGAATCTAAATATCCATCTTGGTAGAGCTTTTTCAAGCACTTCTTATTTACATGACCAGGATGGTGATGCCACAACTGGGTGATGTATGAGTCATGTGAGTTTGTATCATTATCGATTTTCAACATTTGGTTTTCGTAATTTAATACATACAAACCATTATTTAAATTTTCCATACCATAACATAAGTTGTTCTTATAAAATAATCAACCCTTATTTCCAAACATGAAAATAAATCCATCTATATCCAAACATGATACAGAAATTATGTTTTGGGTAACATTAGGCACATAATAATAGTTATGTAAAACCAAAATCATCCCAGTTGGCAATGAGAGGTGGTAATCTCCAATGGCTAACACAGCCAACCTTGCGCCATTGGAAGCTTGAATATCCACATCTCTACTGTAAATATTTCTAAATATACTTGGTTCCTGCATTTGAATATAGATGTGATCCCCACAAGCTATATCTAATACCCAATTTGTAGAAATGGAAATATTACACTCGATAACGAACACACATTTAACATCCCCATTCTTCTTGGTGCAATTCCTCTTCTAGTGGCCTTTCTTTCCACATTCAAAACATACCGTCTCCAAATCCTTTCCCTCCCTCTGGATCTTCCCCTTCTTGGAGGGACAATGCTTGGGGGATTCAGACCATTTATAAGTCTTTGGCCCCTTTGCCTTGTCCTTCCTTTTCTTATTCACCATAAGGACTGTGGGTTTTCCACGCCCCATGTCCTTATCTACCTGGAGAATTATGGTCAGAGGTTCTGATAGACTCTTCTCATTGTTACTCATGTTTTAGTTGATAATAAAGATAGAGAAGCTCTTGGGCAGTGATGATAGGATAAGATCTGTATGAAACTCATCTGAGAATTTAATCCCAAAGATGTCCAGGTGTTCAATGTAGCCAATAAGTTTGACTACATGAGGCCCAGCTGGTGTAGACTCTCCAAGCTTAGTTGTAAAAAAATCATTGGTGATCTCATATCTCTCCTGTCTTATGTTCTATTGGTATAGATCCATATGGCGAGACATCATGCCATACACATCCATGTTTTCATGTTTCTTCAAGAGCTCATTAGACATGGCTGATAGGATGAAACATTGGACATATATGGAATTATCCATATGTTTCACATAGAGAGAAAGTTCCTCATCACCGGCCTCTTTTCCAGGTGAAACTGGAATATGCTCTTCCAGCACATACAATTTCTTCTCATGTTGAAGGATGAAGCGTAAATTCCTCAACCACTCATGGAAATTGGAGTCGGTGAGAAGGTTTTCCTTCTCGAGTATGGTTCGCAATGATATGTTTGAAGTCATTTTTCTTTCCGTTTCTACAAATTAAGATGATCAAAGGTTTAGTACTTTATTATAAAATTGAGACAAATAAATAAATTAATACTTATTAGTCTCCCACTATTTTATTGAAATCCAATATCCCTCACCATTGACTTCAAAATATTATGTTGCCTGAATATTCTGGTGGCAAGGATCCAGCTTTCCATTTTTATTACCCCAACTAGGGTTGATCAAGTAACTTGAAGGGTTTTAGGTAGGCATTCCAAATTACAACTGCCTTAACTCGCAGCTCCTTGATCCACTGAGTTGACTCCCCAATCCTGAATTATTTTTGTTTTGGATTTCCACAACCTTTGCCTCTAGGTCACACCAAGACCTACTGTGGAAGTCAACCCGTGATGCGAACCAAGTCAAGTCAACCCAACACCTTGAATTATATTTCCCTGATAATTAAAAGCACCCCAACTAGGGTTGGTCAAGCACTTTGAACTATGGTTCGATTCTAAAAATGATTATGGAAGGTTATACCAACTTAATATTTCTTTGAGGGATTTTATCCTTATACGTAAATTTCCATTTTATTATCTTTGATTACATGCTTGTTAATATTATGTAGTATATACTTAAGTGATTAACGATTTCTAAGATAATATTTACGCATAAGACAATATTATTTTAGTTCCATCTTGCATGCCCGTTTAATTCATTAATTGTGTGATCGTGACAACACACCCACAATAAATAAACCATGAAAGTGACATAAATAAAATAACTGGTATGATCATGAGCTTTTTTTAATGGTTATTTTATCTATCGGATGATAAACTAAACCAAGACCTAGGGGGAAAACACCTTGAACCTTTGGGGTTTGTGTTTACAGCTTTCCACCTGTCCACCTTTGTATCTCAATGGATTGGATTCACCTTGGATCCTGACTTGAGACACCTTCACTGGCTTGGGAGCTCCATCCATTACATATTCATTTATCTCACACACAGGTGAGGGGAAAAAGGGGGTTTTACATAAAAGAAAACTTGGGCACGCATGCCTTACATGTTAATGAGGAGAAGGCTCACAGGCTAAAAAAATTAATTTAAATGAATGAATTAAAAGAAACCATTCAAATACAAAGGTCTTGGTCTAGCTCATGATCATCTATACATGTAATGATATTTACGCATAAATAAAACTAGCATTCAATTCTTTAATTTTTCTTGTTTAAGATAAATCACGCTCGAATTAATTAATTATCTCTAATTAATCAATCCTTTTATCTTAAGCCCTTTTTCTGAATTTCCTTGAGATTCTCATCCATAATAATTTTAAATAAATACATTCATTTAAAATTATCTTTGTACGTAACTTGTACCTTGGAGGCAACCTGGTGAATTCCCTTTCATAACTACCCAATGAGTATAAATGAACATTACGTAGATGTTAAATTAAACACATATATATATAACACCTATCACATGTTGTGCCTTAGCTTTACACCTACACTATGGTACACATCTCAAGGGTTTGTATAATATAATAATATATTTTAATAAATCTATGTAATTTGGATGATTACACGTCGTGTAGTTCCGACTACATGGTGTGTACTTTTGTTCACCATCGATCCGAAGTACACACCCAGGGACATGGCGTGTTAATGTACTTCGGAAATCTTCAGAGTACACGGCCGGTTTATTGGGACACACACCGTGTAGAATCCGTGTTACATGGTTTCTAGTCGGGCAAGCTGTGTACATGGTACACGGTCCAACCCTAGCCATAAGGGACTACATGCTGTGTTTAGAGGACCACACAACGTGTAATCCAAAAACTGTGTGACACCTATTCCTGGTCAACAGATGGTGACATTTATGGCATAGGAATACTCCAACACACGACCTGATTTATCGCACCAGTCTGATGCATTTAACCTAGAATACACGGCGTGTACTTCTAAATACAGGTCGTTTATTCTGGTGTTGTATGACCAGGAATCTTTGGAACCTCCGGATGAGATCCTCTATTTTATTTTAATCAAAATTAAAATAAAAATTTAATTCTGTTAGGTGAATGAGAAATGAGAGAGGAGGAACAAATCTCAAGATTCGGATTTATAGAATGATTAACTTGAATTGAAACAACTAAATTATCAAATGGGTAAATAACAAATGAAAAAGAAAATAATTATAATCAACGATATGACTAATCTGATAACACTTGTATGTTTTGTGCATAGTGGAAGTGCGTTGGTGGGTGTACCCAACTTTAATTTTAGCATTAACAATGATCAATCTGAGATCCTTTACGATAATAAAATGTCGGATCATCGGAATAGAACGAAGATCAGAAAAATAAAGAGGGGAGTCTAGAAACCATAGATAGGAGCATCATATATTGGTTATAATTAATTTAATTAATTGACAAGAATTTCCTTGATGGAATTTATTCTTCATTGATGTTTCTGTTCACGGTCCAATGTGATCCTTTGTTGCGTCGTAGAATCCAAGTGTTGGATTCCTATAGTGGTGATCCACACGTGCTCCACGTATCTCTAGACATCGCCAAAGGGATCTCCGGGTGCTAGCGCAGAAGATCCTTCGCTCGTGATGCCTACCTTCGATCGCCTTGATCCGGTGGAGGTTGATCTCTCTCTCGTAGCTTGATAGCATTGTTGGTGGAAAAATAATTCCCTCTTTCCTTGACATTTTTTCTAAATCCGTTGTGCACAAGCACACAAAAAATGACTAGGCTAATGAGAAATATATAATTGGTATTTTTAATTACATAGAGTAATAAAATGAATTAATTACCCAAAATCATTTATTCATTTCATTTTATTCTTAGTAATACCCCATGTATAATAATAACAGTTGAATATTATTTTTACTTGACATGCGCCAAATGAATTACACCTCATATTATTTAATTAAATAAGTAATATTATTTCTCATAAATTCTCTGCAAAAAATATACAGCGTTTATATTTAATATACACGACGTGTACTTTTATTTTCCCATTTTTATTTATTTCCTCCACCACATTTATTAGGCCTTGAACAATGGATATTTATTTCTAAAATAAATATCACTACATTACTTGGTAATAATTATATAATTTCCCCCACAATATATTTTCTCAAATAATTAGTGTCGAAATAAATGTGATCAAGCGTCCTTAAATAATTATTAATCCCCAATCGAGAATAATCTTTATTTAACTTGTTAAATTTATATTTAACTGAGATACATGGACACACATAGTGTGTGACCCTCTAGGCCTCTTTCTCAGTGGCATTAGGTGGAGCCTGCCTAAAGTCCAAGGTTAGCATCTAGCAACACGCCAAGGAACCCATAGAGAAAGAAGTTAACGCCGAAATAACGTGTCACCTCCTACGAACGGTTAACCTGTAATGTAATGACTTTGTCTCAATATCTCTAATCAAGAAGGTTTCATTCTAGTTCCATCAACCCATGTGCTTGATTATTCTTTCTTTGACTTCGAAGAATTGAACTCACCCATTTATCACAATGGCCATGTATTTATTTGAGTTATATCAATTCCACCAAAGGTCCTGAGATATCTAATTCTGTTATGGAACAGAAGGGACAAATCCTTTCTCACATTATCTATTAATGCAGTATTACTCGTGTCTCACCCAACATATCCTACCAAGCTGCGAACAGTGTGTTGTCATAGTTTTCATCAATACATCTAAGTGCGCGTGTCGTAATACCCATTGATAATAATATTATAGTCTAAGGACCAACACACACATCCGCAGATAGGAACACCCAATGACACTATGAAATGTGGATTTCCTACTGACGGGTCTCATTCTCATAATATCCTTCTGGATATTACTAAGGGCGCACACCATGAGATGGTGCCTCAAAGTTTTATAAGACCTCACCCCTAATGGCCTGTATTATTTGTGTCCTTCAAATAACATCATCCGACCAGAGAACATATATTCAAGAACAGTGTTATGGAACTTCTGGGTTCTCATCATAGTAGGGATCTGCTTTGACCCTTTAATCTAACAGTTTTCCTTAGGAAATTATCACATGCATTGTCACGCAGAAGAACAATCAAGTTTTGATAAGGTATTTATTAATGAATAACGTACAAAGTAGTTGGTTCTAGTCCACCAACTCCAACATATTTCACTAATTTTTTCTTGAACTGTTCACTCTTAAAAAAACTTCCCCAACATTAAAATACCATATAAAACATATTTATACTTATCCTATGTATTCAATAACATAAATACATAATAAAATAAATAATTGCCTCAAACTGAGGGTGTTATTAAGAAGCTCACATCCACACATCAAAATTTCCTAATCTCTTTCTACATAGTAATAGAAGCCCTCAAATAAGTAGATTAGAAAATACTTTCTTTTATAATCAATATAATCCTCATTTATAATGGATCTATAATATAAAAATTACAATGTTAATTGTTAATATATTTATAATTAAAACCTTACACTAGTAACTCTTAATTTAAGTACTCAAACAATAAAATATTACACTTATCATAAGTACTCTCAGCAATAAAAAAATATAATTATTTAAAATAAATATCTACATTCATAGTTTTTTATTTGAAATCAATCTTCATTATAGAAGATGAAAAAGGTGTATATCTATTTATGGGCATCAATGTAACAAACTCCAATGATCAGATTCTGAAAAACTAGGAGTCAGTTGTAACTACATCGATAGTAGAATCATTATCTACTAATGAATTTAATCTTTACTTCTACAGTACTTATAAATTTTAAGTATTTAATATGGCATGGAATTTCAGATCACCATATTTTCAAAAAATATTTTTTGTTCCCTAATTTTTTAAATTTTCAAATTTCATTATAAAGAAATAGAACAACATAAAAAATCAAGTAAGATCATATTAATATAAATTTTATTATGATTTTCAAAATAAATAAATAAATTGAGTTATTAACTGAAAAATATCTCCCCTTTTGTAAATCATAACACAAATAAGAAAATTTGACAAAGAAGAACTAAAATTAAAAAATAAGATCAACATAATCTTAATAATCCTATAAAAATGAGAACAACTCCCAAATTTATTTGAAACCAAATTAAATAAAATATATTAAGTAAAAAGATATAGAAATATTAAAATTTTATCACATTTAATAGGAGATTCATCAAAATATATTAAAAAAATATTAAAATTGAAAATAAATTTTCGTTAAATTTTTACACCTTTGTGATTTGCAAAAATAAATAGAAAAAAGAAAATAATAAATGAAAAGTGTAAAATAAAATTGGAAATTAGAAATTTTATTTTATTTTTTCAATGTTTGATCATATGTTTATGTTTATTATGAAGTTATGCATCTCTTCAAATATTCAAGAAGAGTTTTTTTTGTAGGGATGATGTAATCAAACATGACAACGTCAAATTTATTTTGACCACCTTTTCCTATATAATAATATCTTATCGTATAGTGAGTATAGTTTGAAAATAAATTTATCCACTAATATTAATGATCTAATAAAGAATATATGTAAAATAAAGAATAAGATTTGTATTATCAGGATTTCATTCACTTTTGTACTTTTGATCAATGAGAGTGCTTCAAATACATCTAATGATCTTACTGCTTTGTCGAGGGAAACTTTATTCCTCAAAAATATCATTTTTTGGTTCTTTATATATACTTATATAAAGTTACTTATCATGAGAAACAATTAATCATATAAATATAAGATAGAAAAATGAATGTGAAAAACCACTTTTGATTGCATTTCTTATATATTCATTTAATATTTCTATCAACTAATAAGTTTTCCTTTAATATATGAGTGGTCCTCAAATATTCACATGGAAATGAAATGAAAAAACCTATTTTTTATAGATTCTCTTAAGGATGAAATTTAAAATTTATTTAAAAGTGAAAGGGGGAAAATATATTTTAAAGAAACAATAAAGAACCTACTATAAAAATAAATTAACAGAAATAAATATTAACATTCATAATTTTTTATAATCTCCACCTATAATAACAAATAATAGAATGAGATGATTAAAATATTAAAATTCATTGTTGAAAATATTAATCATTCCTAAATTTATCTTCTAAAATTAATGGATGATATTCCTCTTTCGAGGATGGTTCAAGAAAATTTGGTTGAAATTAAAAATATTTTGGAAAGAAATTAAAATGAAAATAATATAAAATTCATTTATATATAATGATAAATTTTAAGAAAAGATATATTAAAAACTAATAATTTTGAAAAACTAAAATGTTTAAAAGACTAATAACTAATTTCCTCCTATTTCATATAAAATGATTTAAATATAATTATATTATTGGAATAAATTATATTGAAGATCAATTTGGGTTTATCATTCCCAATACTATTTAATAAAGATGAATATACTAGAAGATAATGGTTTTGTCAAAATATCACCAGGTTGATTTTTAGTTCTGATAAAATCAATAACATTATATCTTTTTTATGTATGACTTCTAAAGAAATGGTTTCCTACATCTATGTAATTTTATCATGAGTGATGTGTTGTGTTTATATATTAGTAAATAGTACTAGTATTATCACAAATAATTAGGGTTCTAGTGAAACTCATACAAAAACCTATGAGTGTGTATTACATTCACAACACTTGAGGACAACAACTTCTTGCTACTACATATTCAACTTCAACAACTGAATGTTCTAGAAAATGTTTCTTCTTACGTCACCAAGAAACTAAATCTTCTTCTATGAAATGACATGTTCCAAAATTAAATTTTCAATCTAATAAAAAACCTCCAAAGTTGGGATCTGAGTAACTTTGGAGAATGAAATCATTTCCGGAAGAATATAATAAACCAAGTTCCAAAGTTCCTTTATGATAATGGAAAATAAATTTTATTTCTTTTAATGTTATTTATTTGGATTTCCATAAAATCTCAAACAAAAACATAATATATGGTCATATATATTTATATATAAGATAAAGTGAACATTTGATAACATATCTATAATGTTTTTAATCTACCATTTTACCAAATCCATCAAGATCAAGTTCGATAGAATTTTCTAACATAGAGGTTATACGTGATGCATTTTTAAAATTAAAAAATTTAACTAATTATTTGATATATTTATATTGAGTTGAAATATTTCAATTACATTTTTGCTAAAATTTAAAACCAAGAAAAAAAATTGAATTCTCTATTAATGTTCAAATAAAACTCATTTTTCTTATATTTAAAAAACTATCAGAAATATATTTTTTAACTAAACAAAATAATGCCATCGACATAAATTTAAACAATGATGGTATCATTTAAAAACTTATTTCTAAAAATAGTTGTATAAAAGAATCCTTTAACAAAATTATTCATATGTAAATATTTTTTAAACCTATCATACCAAGCTCCTATGGCATGCTCAAGTCCATATAGTTAAATTTTATTCCAATAAAATATGTTTTGGAAATTTAGTGTATGAAAAACTAGGAGTTTGTTCTATAGAAAATTCCTCCTGAATATAAACATTAAAGTAATAAATTTTTACATTCATTATAAATAAAATAAAATTTGGATGCACTATAATGGGGAATAAGATATGATAGATTCTAATATTTCCACTGGTTCAAAATTTTCACCATAGTCTTTTACTTATTCTTGATAATAACCCTTAGTGAATAGTCTTGATTTTTTTCAAAAATAGTTTTATTTTCAATAATTTTTTTTAATAACCAATTATAATCAACCCACCTATAGTTTTTTGGGTCATTCAACTAATGTTCAGACTTGATTCCATTCAAATTTATTAAGCTATTATTTCATAGAAAGTATCAAAATTTCATTATCTGACGAATCATATACCATTTTAGGTTCAAAATATGATTAGAATTCATTATTCTCACAATAATTTCATTGGTATCTCTTTTTATGAATAGAACACTTACATAACAAATAGTTTTATATATAGGATGACTCTTTTAGATTTAATGATTTTTAGGTAAATGGGTATGTTAGTTATCAACAGTCGATTCTATATATTCTATTGAATTTAATTCCATATATAAAAATCCTAACAAAATAACTATTAGTGTGTTTAAAATCAATATTTATATACTAAATACCTATAAAATATTAGGATTGTTTACAAAAACAACATCTCGATGATATACTTCTCAAGGCTTTTTCAATAGAGATGTATTAGATTCATAAAATTTTAAATTAACGATTTCTTGAACAACCTTAGTTTAATTACTAACAACTACATAACCATTACTAGTTGAAGTAAAACTATAAAAATTAATTCATTATATTTTGGGTCAAATTTATGTAACTCATCATTATTATCTACGATTAATAATATATATAATTAGAACTCTGAAATAAGAATGTTTTAGGCTTACTTTTAGTCCACAACTCATAAGGATTTTTATTAAAAAAATTATGAGTATAACTCAATTTATAATACACCATGTAGTAATCATAGCCTCAACCCAAAAATGTTTAGAAAGAAAATAATCACATGGAAAAGTTTGATTGATTTCCTGAAGAATTATATTTCTTCACTCAACTGCACTATTTTTTTGTGTTCTCGGTACATAAAAAATATGATTAATGAATCTTTTACTAAAAAATATTCAAAATCATAGTTTATAAACTCAAAACCATGATATCTCTGAATAGAAACTAAAGGTAGGTTTTTATAATTTTTAAAGTAGCATGAAATACTCTAAAATGATTAAGGGATTTAGATTTTCAAGTGGGAAAAAAACTCAAGTGAATCTGTTGTATTCATAAACCAAGAAATACAGATAGTTCTTTCCTCTAATACTTCTAGTTTAAGTGGGAACAAATAAATACATGTTCAGTAACCATATATATTTAGAGGTTGAGACTTAATGTAAATATTTAAATCTGGAATATTTCTTCTTACAAAATTATTAAGGATAAAAAACTCTAGTTGAATTAAATGTAATTTCAGTTACATCCATTAAATATCCTTTTATAGCAATTTTTACTAATATTAAAAGTTACAGTGTCCTAATATACTTTTCCATAACCAAGATTTATCTTTATTTGTAATTAAGTTAGTAAAATTCTGATAAATTAATTATTATAATTCAAGAGTGAAAAAATTCTCATGCCTGTCGACAAATATAACGAATGTAACTTATAAACTTTGAAAAATACATTTATTATTCCTGAAGTTAATATGATAACCCACATAAAATAACTGGATTATGTTGATAAGTTTTTCCTTAATACACAAAAAATTTAAACATTTGAAATTAGAGTTTTTACAAGAAAATAAAAATAATTGATTCCAATGATTTGACACATTTTATTTCCTTAAATTTGACTCCTAGTCCATTTAATTTGTTCAACTTCTCGAAATAGGACTTTTCTGTAGACATTTGTTAATAAAAACCATTATAACTGTACCATTTTTTTTCTACAGTTACTCAACTTTTATTCTTCAAAAATATGAAATTAAATTTTGGGTACCTACACTTTTTTGGTTCAGTTATGTTGGAAAACATAATTTTTAGAACCGATGTCTTTCCAACTATATAATATTCAAAAAATTATGTTTCTTCTAAAATAAATTCATTGTGAAAATAAATTTATTGATCTTTTTTATATAAAAATAATTACTTCACTGACCACCCCTTTGAAAAATAGTGAAAAAAAATCATTTTTAGGTAAAAATAGTTTGGTTGAAAATGATATTTTCATAAGTAGAACCACTTACATCTTAAATTATAGAGGGACTTATTTATATATACATTTTATAAAAAATCTATTTTCCAAAAGTTTTTTACATGATAAGAGTTGTAAAATAGGTCTATAGGGGTGAATTTACCTTATAACATTTTCTCTAAATTTAAATTATCATACTAATGTGAAATTATGAAACAATTTAAGAATATGAAAAATATTGATAAAAAACAATATAGTGAAAAAAAATATGAACATAATATTTTTATATTATTTAGATTCAATATGAAATGACATCTACTCTTCACCTTCTCTTCTTGGAGAGAAGAATGATACCCATTACATGACCTCGCTTTTTAAGGGGGTAACAACCCTTTACAAACACCTACCTTTCTACAGACCAAATCATTACCAAAAAAATTATAGTCCTAAATTTTTAAATGATATTAAAAAATAAAACCAGACGTTCCTTCTGATGTTGAGTTATATCCTAACTTGACACATTATTTTTATAAGTAAACTATAAAATGATAGTTTAAGCACAAAAAAATAAAATATACAATAATAAAAACCAATAAATATGAAGAAAAAATTGTTTAAGTAGCTTGATCAATTCTTTTAAAATAATAAAACATTTAATCATATCATGATGATCATAGTAATGAAGGAGTAGTGATTTTAAAGGAACAACCTTTCAGTATCATTTAATGAAATAATTAATGACTTATATTAGTAATGTTTTTTTCTTTATGTTTCCTCGATCATTATTTATAGAAAAATACACAATGGTTATTTCATAATCACTCTTAATTTTAATCACTTCGATGTTTCCTAAGAACTCATTGAATCATTATAATTTTAAGAAAAATAAAAATACCGAATTATTACCATTACATATTTATGAAAAAAAAAATCCTCTGTTATTCCTACACCAAAATCTTAAAAATCACTTTGAGAAGATTCATTAGAATTTTATAAAAAAATTATAAGATAATAAAACATTTAAAATAAATGATAATAAATTATAGAATTTTGAAACATAAAATTGAGGTAAAAAATAGTATTGTAGACCCCAACATTTGAAAAATAAATTTTACATAACTAAAAAAAAAATAAAAGTTTCATAAATGGTTAGAAAAACCACATAATGGAAATAAAATATTCTGGGTTAATGTGAAAGTGTGTTTACACTATAATTTTCATAGATCCTTCAAGCCATGTATTTCATTAATAGTCACTACACTTTGAGCATTATATTCCCCATAAATACAATGCATCTTGGGTTACTATAACTATAGACTCTAAATACATTTGTTTGTTTGTATCTTATTTTTCGTAACTCATGATATATAAGATAGGTTTTATATTCATTTAAAAACTATGTACTACATGTATTTCATGTAGAAAATTGATTTTCCTTTTTCTTTAAAAAGAACTAAATATTGAGGATTCAATCATAATTGAAATCGATCTATATTTTTAGTTTCTAAAGATAAATCTTCATGTGACGATTTTATTCATGATCATTATATTCCCATTTTAAAATTATACACATCATTGTATACTATGTAAATGTGGTGAGCTTAGTTTTTATGAATACATGAACTGAATTACTTCATGATATAATGAAAGTGTAATGAGTGCACTAACAATGAACTGAAATACGAAAATTTGGGTGGTGAGGGTTACTATTTAATAATTATAATATTTAAACACAACATATATTGACCATGATTTTTATCAATATTATGGAATAAATTTTGGTGAATATTAATCTCCATTTTCATTGATTAAAGCTATCTGTATTTTATTGAATATTATTAATTTTCAAGGTTTTAAGATGTTTCAAATTGATTTTATGAGTTAAATTTTAAATAGTTTTATTTATGAAGAGGATTATGTTAATAAACCCTTATATTTGAAAATGATAAATTTACAAATCATATTTTTAATTTTTTAATTCTTTATATGGTCTTAGGAAATATCCAATAGGTTGGTATGAAAGATAATATTTTTTTATTAATTATTTTAATAAATGTAATGATTTTCCATCGTTATACATTAAAATGATTTCTAAATATATTTTTATTGTTTAAATATATGTCAATGATATAATTTTTGGATCATCCAATGAAAATTTATGTAATAAAATTTCCAATATCCTATTAAATGAATATTATTTGAGTTTAATGGGTGCATTAAAAATTTTCCTTAGTCATTAGATTGCTCATAGGTAAGGTGGGATATTTCTTAATATATCTAAATATGGTAAAGAACCAGTTTAGATGTTTTATTTAGATTCTTGTAAAACGTTTTGAACCCACATGAGTTCCAATTCAAAATTGAATGTTGTGGAAACTATACAACTTGTATATATAATGTTTCTTAGAGGTTTTATAGGAATACCTATTGTTTTACTATATCTACACCTAATATCTTGTTCAGTGTGTATTTGGGTGCTTTATTTTAGGCTTCTCATAAATAAATCCTTCTTAAAGATATTAAAATATTAATATGTTTCTTTACGTGAACTATTAATTTTGGTTTTTTTATTTTAATAAAAACTATTTTTATTTAATATCTTATTTTTATTATGACTTTTGAGGTTATAGGATAGACATAAAGTTTAATTCTAGTGTGTATTTATTTCAAGTAAAAAATTTTAATTCCTTGAAGTTCTATGATACATTTATCAGACAACTTTATGAAATAGAGTCCAAACTCAAACAAAAAATTTCATTTGAAGTAGAGATATAACCAATATTTACACTTTCTTTTTTGAGTGAAAGAATAAATTGAATGTTTAAGAAACAAAATTAAAATATACGATGCTAAAAATCATAAATATAAACGAACATATTGATGATATAGTTTGATCACTTATTGTAAGAGAACAACGTGTTTAATCACAAAAAGATGACCACACTAATGAATCTGTAGAGATTCTAACGGAACAAATTTTATGTATCATTGAATGAAATAGTGAATGGATTTTGTTGTTTTTATGTTTTTCTTCAATTTACCTCGATCAATATTTATATTAAACACCCCATAAATATTTTTTAGTATCCCTTAATTTTAATAACTTGGGTGTTTCCTAAAATATCATTGCAATAATCAAATGTTTTAAAAAATAATTAAATAAAAATATTACCATTACCAACTTATGGAAAACTATTCCAGCATTATTCTGACATCAAAGTCTTAAAATCCACTTCACATAGCTTTATTAACCTTTATAGATAATTTATAAGTTAATAAAACATTTAAAATAAATCATAATAACTTAAAATAATAAAAAACTAAAAGGTGAGGTAAAAAATTAATACCATAGACCCAAAAATTTTGAAATGTATTTTTATATAATTAAAATAAAAAATTCTATATAAGTTTTTAGAAAAAACCACATTAGGGAAATAAAGTAATGTTGTTTAATGTGAAATGTTTTTCATAACCGAGACTTGAATGAAGCTTCACTGCACATCGAGAATTGCATTCCCCATGGTGTAGATAAACTACCATAGTGAAACTTGAGTTTCTATATATCACATACTTTAAATGTATTTTTATACATGTATCTATTTTTCTAGAACCCGTTATCTTTAATCCAGGCTTCACATTTTTCTTAACAATTATGTATTTCATGTAAAATATATACAAAACTGAGTTTCCTTTTTCTCTAAATATAACTATATCTTGTAGCTTCTATTAGAAAGAAAATAAATGTATAATTAAAATTTGTACTGATGATTATATAGTGATTGAAACTCAATATTAATGCGAGTATTCCATTAATGATATGTATGCTCGTATTCAACAAGAATATATGTCACTACATACATTATAAAAGAAATAAGTTCATTGCATATGAATTTGAAAACTAGTTATAAACATTGTATGATCCCATATATTTCCAGAAACATTCCTATTCAAGTTATTGTTTGATCGTATTAAATTCTATCTTTAATTATTTTCCCTATATGGATTAAATTGATATAGTTTATTTGATGGGAAAAAATAATGGAGGATATAATCTAGCTACCTGAACTAATACACATTAGGAATGTATATTCACAGCCTGAAATATTCTGTACATGTGCTATGAAATTATTTTAGGTCATCAATGGGTTTTCTAGCTATAATTTGTTCACAACATGAGATATAATTCATTACATGAACTGGTTCTTGATATTTTCATCTGAGACAACTTCTTTTTTAATATATATGACTACTTTCATATTCTCGATTTGAAACCTTGATTTAATTTGTGAGTGAGGTTGTGTCGAAAGGTTTTGTTAACTCTGATGCCTCATATTTATCCTAATACTAATTCTCTTTTATCTTGAATTCTAGTCTATCCTTAGGTGATTTTAGGCATTATCTTCTACAAAAAGGTATATTCTGTTGGATCATGGTGTTCTAGTCCTAGAGAATGATTGTAAGAATGCAGTAAACCAGTTCTACCATGTCCATAAATTAATATCTTCATATTATCTTATTTTGAAGTGAGTGGTCTATAACAACACCATAATGTCTATTTTTTATTACTCCTGTATGTGAAATAATTGTGATCCCATCAGTACACCATGTACGAACCCCAAACCAATCAGTAATGCATCGTTTTGATGATACAAAATGCATGGTCCTCCCTCAAGCCACGTTGGGTCTATTTTCATTGAGATAGGGACTTGAAACCACTGGAGGGATGTTCCAAAACATGTCTCTATGTTTTAACTTGAACAAAATCAACCAAGATCCCCCTGATTAATTAGAAAGTGGTTATTTTTTTCATAATAATATGAATTGGGTTGGAATCTAAATTGAGAACATTGATTGAGAATTTCAGTGATTAACATGGGGATCATGGTGATTGGTTTGATATTAAATTACATGTCTTTAAGGTGGTAATTTAGAATTAAATTAATATTAATATAATTTTCTGAGGAAATTGAGATACTATGATATGTGAAATATTAATCATGGAAAAAAGATAAGTGAAATGGGATTAGTTACTCATAAAGATATAAATAAAAACCTTGCTGAAATTGGTAATTTAATTCTATTCTTTTATTGGAATGAATTGTGTAAATGGATTAAGTGGAATAATATTTTGATAAATTATTAATGTACAAATATTTCTTATAAGAACATGTTTGACATGTTTTTGTTTGGGTGATATAATTAGATTTCATGGAATTTAGTCTTTTATGGCCCCTTAGTTACTTAATGCATGTGGATGATATATTGGGATGTAAATAACATTCATTCTCAGATGAGATTATTGGGTTGAAATGGAATTCATTCACAGATGAGATTATTGTGTAGACATGGTGTTCCTTCATAGATGAAATTATAGGTCATATATGGAATTCCTTCCTAGATGAAATTATAAGTTGGAAATTAAATACCTTTATAGATAAAATAATTTGGTGCACATGGAATTACTTTCTAGATGAAATTATATATTGAACATGGTGTTCCTTCGTATATGAAATTATTGATTTTACATGGATTTCCTTCATATTTGAAATTATAGGTTGTACATGGCGTTCCTTCTTATATTAAATTATAGGATATACCTGACATCCCTTCCAAGATGAAATTATTAGGGAGCATGACAACCCTTCCTCAATGAAATTACAGGTTGGACATAGTGTTCCATCCTTGATGAAATTATTGGGTGGACATGGAGTTCCTTTCTAGATAATATTATTTGTTGGACACATTTTTCTTTCTTGAAAACAATTATAGGTTGAACAAGGCATTCTTTCCTGGATGAAATTATGGGTTTGACATGGTGTTTGTTCCCAAATGATATTATGAGTTTCTAATGGTGTTCCTTCCAATGATTTCACTATATTATGTGAATAAAGACATTTGGTATCATGTTGAAGTAGGGTTTTTCTATCCTTGGGTGTCAACATGGAGCTCGAGTATAACAACTTCATTTTTTCTATGAATGAATTTGTTATATTTCTAGGAATATTTCTCAAGGTGGACATTATGTTTATTCTGAATTCCTAGGATTCAAGATCCTTGGTTCAATGATAATAAAAGTATTAAATATTTTATATCATGAAAACAAATTTTATCATAAAGAACATGGAATAACTCCTAAATGGTGTGTTGGATTGGAAATATAAGATCATCATTAAATATAGAATGCGGGTTTTTTCCAAGATGGCACAATAATTTGTTATGTGTTAGGTATTCAGTGGAGGTAAACTATTGGTGGATATGATAGTTAATTAAATCCAAATTTTAGTTAATTAAAAATGGGTTAGAACACCCCTCGCCTCCCCACACCCTTGGGTTTGGATTCATGTGTGTATAGTATTGATAGGGGGAGCTCTCGTGCATGATAGATGAACTGGGGGTGAGTGGAGGCACTGCCAAACATAATCCGTGATGGGGATTGACACTGTATCATATTAATTTGGATTTAGGGTATGGAACTAGACCCAAAGCATTGATGTTTCACCATGAAATAGGTGTATTTATGAGTTTTATTTCCCAATTATTGTATATGCATCATTTGAAGGATTTATATACCTTTTATGACTATTATGGACTCCTTAGGGATCAATATATTGGTATTTGGAGAAAATGGAAGTTTTAGAAAGATCATAGGGATTTCCCATTTAGAATTACCAATCAAATTACATTTAGAACAAGATCACACATTATGTGTTCTTCCCATCGAGGGAAGATAGAGTTTTGGGAACTACACACCAGGTAATGGTGGTGAATGTCATGTTGTGGTACTTGGACATGTTTCCAAATACATGGGTAGGCATGTCATGTAAGGGGACTTGACTGTGTGGAATAAAATAACCAGACCTTGATTGCCCAAATGATGAAGGACATGACCAAGTACATAGGCACATACCATTTTTTATGGGCACAAAATTTCGTACATGGGAAAGGGATGATAGGAATGGTATTTGGATGGGATAATAAGAACACATTGTGTACCCCATGTACACGTTGAGTTTAAAAAAATGGACATACATGTCATATATAGGTGAGGACATACCCAGGTGTTTATGTGAGGTCGCACACTATATGTCATATGGTACATGTTTTTTCATTACTTTTTCCTACCACATATCATGGGGGGATAGACCCAGATTTGGATCCAGGAGAAACCCCATATACCCTAAGAGGAAATTCCATGAACTCCCCTCAGATACTTTTACCTCATGTATATCATTTTCAAGTACTTATATTAGTTCTTGTGATTATCCAATCTTGAGTTGTTTTACAATTATAATGTGATGGTGGCCATAGTATAGGCATTGGATTTCCGACACGAGGTGATGTTATTAGGACACTTATTTCAGTGATGAATATCAGAGTGATAATTTAGTGTGTTTCCTTGGTCTATCACTCATAGGGTACAATGTTGTATTATATCATGGTTAAAGGATCATGATCCCCGCTTAGGGATTAGTTCAAATAGACATTGGTAGTCCCTCTTGTAATCCTATGGTTGGATCCTCTATCACATATTCTTCCCTTGGTGGGAATTGTGGGATTATCATGACCAACTTACACAGGTGTATGGACACATAGTTAGTGTGGTTTTCTAGATGGTATTTATGATGTCCACCTATGGTCCTGTGTGTGATAATCTATCAATGTATTCTGATTTTTTGTTTTAGATTGTTTTTTTGGTGTCCTGTAGTGGTCCTAGGTGTGATATCATATCTTAGTATTCTAATCTCCAGAGTTCTAGATTGGGTTTTAAGTGTACCTTACTGGCCCTGGGCATGGTCCCCTATCTATGTATAGGTATATTTTGTGTTCTATTAGGGTTCTTGGTTCCCCCCAAAAGACATGAGTGTGATACCTTATTTGAGTATCGAGATCTTATGGGTTACAGTGTAAGTTTCTTCTTGGTAAGACTTTCCGAGCAGGATCCCTCAAATGAAGACCATTAGGGATGGTATGTGTGTTACATTAGATTGTAAATATCTAATGAGTGAGATATCTAAAATGAGTGTTATCAGGGATGGAAGGACTCATGGAGTGAGTTCTATTATACGACAGTTATCTTTGAGCCTCGAGCAAAATCCAGTGGCTAGAAATATGGTTAAGACCTCCTTGATACTTGGAGTGCATTATAAGTTTATATGGGGTGTTATATTTTCTATGTATCATATCATGATGGAAATATTGTGGTGATTTTGAGATGCCTCTTCATTATTAGAGGATTTTTGTATATAGATATTTATGTTCTCTCTCACTTTGAAATTTTTAGCCATCATTCTTATAGGTTGAGAATGCTATTGCCTTTCAGTTACTCCCTTTTTTGGGGTTTTGGGGAGCATACTGGGTATTATTATACTCACCCCTGCATGGGATATACCAACACATGTTATGTCTTATACAGATTATGGGTGAAAATCTGAATTCATATAAGTCTTTTGGATATGTTTCCTTGGGGTTTTATTCATGATTTATTAGATAATTATTTCTTCTTTGTTTAGTTTTTTAAGGAAATAGGAACTCATTTTTCAAAGGAGGTGTTGTTATAATTTCATCAGTTTAAGATATTACAAATTGTAAAGCTAATTCAGAATTTGTATTCCCTGATAACAGGACCCCTATAGACCAAAGGAAAAGTGGTCAAACCAATAAAAGTAGTGAATTCTCTATGAAAAAGAAACACAGGTTTTTAATCCATTACATGACATGAAATATTAAATTTTTTTGCACACTGAAATAAAAAATCCATGAAATCCAAGAAATATGAGATTTTTTAAGATATTTAAAGATCTGATTACATTATTTGAATTTACATTACACATTTTTCCAGTTTTGAGTCAAAATTAATTTAAATGAATCTCATGACTTGATACCTTTACACACTATAAGAGAAATGGGCTTATAAATATTCCATAATCCAATGATGGAAAGGGAAGGCCAGACACTTTCTTTACATGTTTTATTCTTTCTTCATCATATGTTCCAAATCTATTTTCATCAATTTCCATTGTTATTTTTTATTTTATTGTTTTTGTACTTTCTGAATTTCTGAAAAAATATTCTGATTTTTTTTCACTTTTGAATTCTACTTTTAACATTAATTTCTGCATGTTTTTCTGGCCCTTTATTTTGAGTACGTACAATGATTGGTTTTAATTGTTTTAATTGTGAATTTCTTCAACCCTAAACTGGTTTATTAATATTCTAATAATGATTTCATTTAATATTTTTCATAATACCATTATATGTTTTCAAGGATAATCCTATAGGGTTAGGGTTCGAGAGTAGGGGTTTATTAAATATAATAAATCCCTAAATCAAAACATGGTTAACCCTTTGCCTTGGTATTAAGTTAAGATAACATGTTAATCGCACAATTTTAAAAAACATTGATTCATGGAATTCCAATAGAAGTACACTGATCAAATTTGAGTTGATAAGACTAGGACCAATAGCCTATCATGGTTTCTTCCCTTGAAAAAAATATTATTGCACCTAGGATTTTGAATACCACTAGAACAAAGATTAGTTTTTAATCCAGGTAGATTCAATTAGATTAACCAAAACCAATTGGTGAATTATGCTCTAATTTGAAACCTAATCCATAGGATAATCCCAATATAGATTTATGAATACCTATCTCATAATACCTAAAATTGACCTCGGACCCTTCTCATTATTCTAATGTAAATCCAAACTAGTTAGACTCAGAAGTCCAAACCTATGAGCACTGCATGAGGAATCCACCTATTTGGTTCCAACATCTAGTTCACCAACCTTTTTTAGGCTGTCCCTATGGGTTTGACCCTAAACTATCACTATGTTACACCATTATAGCTAATGTAGTTTGGGACATTATAAATTTATAATTTGACCAATGCCCCCAACAGAATAAATAACATTGTGTGGGCCGATCAAAGTGCATCATTTCCAAGGATCAAACCTGGTTCACCCATGTCACTGTACAGGTTAGAACCCATAGAAAAATTCTGACAATGCAGGTGATCTAGTTTTTGGAACCAGATTGGTGGATTCCTAATGTGACTCTCATAGGTTTGTTTTCTAAGGATAATTAGTTTTGTTATACTTTAGATGAAAGAGAATTTTCCATGGAAAAATTTTAGAGAGATTATGAAAAGGGTACTCATAAATCTTACATGGGATGGTCCTATAGATTAGGATACAAAGAATTATGTGCATAACCAATTGGTTTTAGTCAAACCAGTTAGATCAATCTAAGTTAGAAACTACTTCTTGGTCTATAGGTAGTCAACAACCCATGTCCATAATGTTTAACTTCAAGGGAAGAAAGCATTACAGAATATTGATCTTATCCTGCTCAACCCCAATTAGATTCAGGTCCTCAATTACAATTAATTTGATTAGAATTTTTCAGAATAATGTTACTAACAATATTTTTTAGCCTGAAATCAAGCCAAAGGGTTTCCCAATTTTCAATTTAAGGATTCATTAGGTTTAAGCTACCACTACTCATGACCCCTAACCCAAACAGATTATTCATGCATGATAAAAATGATATTAGATGAAATGTGAAATGGTGGAATACTTAGTATATTCATGAAGTAGATCTAGATTGAATCAATTCACAATTTACATAATCAATGCACTTATCCAGAATGAATGGACATAAGAAAATGCAACAATTAACATTAAAAGTGGTAATTAGAATGAAAATATAAATAGAAACAGGGTTTGAGCAATCCAAAATTCCATAGAAGGATGTGAGGAAAAAATTATGAATAAAATAGGGAGGTATAAGAAAGAAACTAGGTCTAAAAATGTGAATAAGGAAGCATAAAAAGAAATAATAAAGATTTTGTTCATACCTATCCAGCATCGGGTGATTCAATATTTATAAGGCCAGTTCTATTTGGTTGTGTAAATGTTTCACATCATGATAATCCATTAAATAATTTCTTCCTCATAATATCCATGACATATAATAGAAATTCACATCATGTATTCAAATCTTCAAATATCTTTATAAATATCGTATCTCTCAGATTTCACAGCTTGTATCTTTCAGTGGGAACATAAATTGAATATTTCACATCATAAAATGGATTAACATTATATTCTTATTTATCCTAAAGGATCCATGGCTTGTAAAATTTCCAAGAGTTATCCTTTAGACTATATGGGCCCAATTCTTGAGTAATACATGTCGTGAACATGTTTCATGATGTATAATGTTTGAATCTGCTAAAATTTCAGAAGCACCTCCTTTGAAAATTGAATTCCTATTTCTAATGAAAACTAACCAAAACTCAAGGATGTATTTAATAAATCATAAATAAATCCTAATGAGACATATACAAAAAATAAATATGAATTCATCTTATCAAATTCCCCCATACTTGGATAATTGGTTTTCCTCGAGGAAAAAACATCTCAACAAGGATTCCAAATGAAAAAAATATTAAATAAGAAACACACATTACAACCAAGAAAATAAAACTAAGAGTTAGTGGATAAATATAGTCCTCAAAAATCAATCATGTATATAGAATCAGTCACGCCTCATAATCAACTACTTATTCAAATTTATTCTTCCTTTAAGTATAATTCTTCAATGGTTCCTTGGAAGTTATACCTATATTTCAATTTTCCTCACCAGGAATTTTCTATCATCACTCAACATAAAATCAAATTAAAGTTAGGCTCATACATTGAAAACATATTCTTTTACCGTGTATTTAATTGGTTCTAATATATCCACTATGTAAAGAAAACACACAATTAATCATTAGGGCTTTACCAATAAGGCTCAAATGATGCTGAGGATGAGGGTAGGTGGGTAGATGATAAAAGTAAAGATAAAAAAGAGGTTAAATTTTCAATTATATGGATTGATCATTAGGAATAGTGAAACGAAGAACCTCCTATAGAAAAAAAATCTCTACACTCCCAAAATCTCATGTTAGGTCCATGGATATGTTATAAAAGTGCAATAAAACTATCTTGTTTCTTCTTTCTCTATTTTTTCCAAATTTCATGTCGAGGTCAGATCTCAAATTCATAACCTAACCACATATGATCTATCATAAGATTAATCATCTTGATAATGGTGATTTTTTTACTTCCTAATACAAAAACCTTTTTTATAGGATAGTTATAAATTGTATATTAAAAGAATCATGGACCATTTCCCATAGATCCTACAAAAAAATCATCATATATCATCTCAGTGGAAAACATATCACATATATGAGTAATGACCATATCCCCACACTTATTCAAGAAAAAATCATATAGTTATACCAAGAGTAGGGTGGGAATGCATAAAATGGTCCTGTAACTTGTCTCAATCCTAACAAGGTCATTCCTCGCATCTATGGGCTTAAGAAAGATAAATGTGAAGGTTTTTATCGAGACGAATGGATCAAAAACAATTACCTCAATCATTTTAATAAAATATTTTTTTAGTAATATCCTCTATAATATTCAAATGAAGGTCCTAAAAGGTTTACATTTATGGAGTATCTCTGAAGAAATATGCTCAGAAAAGAATATGAAATTATAGGCCAAAATCCTCTCAAGAATAGGAATACATAAAATAGGGAAATCATTTATGTCTAACAACCAGTAATAATTTAGTTAAAATAAATTAAAATAAACGAGAATCAAAAGTAAATTACTCAACTCAATAATCATGCAAAAATTCTATGCAAGACCAAAAAAAAATATTCTAACATTTTCAATCCGAACTTTTTTCTTTTATTTACATGGGTCCAAACAAATTCTGGTTAAATCATGTTTCAAATTAAAAATGTATCATAGAATAATGAGTACATGAAAAAATATGGATGTAAACACAATAAATCTCAAGAATTCCCCCCCCCCACCACCAACACAAACCTAAATTGAAATAGTGTACGCACTGTTTTCAAAAGTGTTGTGGAAGATAAATGAATAATAACATAGATTGACAGGAAATTGAAATTATGAATTTGAACTAGGGAATCGAGTGCTCCTTGTGATAATGGTCATGCCATAGGTGGAAATGATGGAAAAGGGGATCCTACAAAAAAATTAAAACAATTACAACACTGGATAAATAATCAATACATAGAATATAACCATTACGTAAGTAGAAAATGAGGAGGTTCACATAGTACATAGAAAGGAATATTAACACAGATATATTCATTGATCATGCTACAATTGGGGTACTAGAGAAATATGAAATAGGAAAAACATATAAAATGAATATAAAACACCAAATAACACTATAAAAACTAAAGAGATAAAAAATATGGGTTTCCTCTAAAAAAAGAACTAATAATGACGTTGTCTTCCAGACTGATTGATAAAAAATCCATCAATGGTATCTATTGGATCATCTATATGATGTCTCTAGTAGGACCTTGTAGCTATATTCTTGAGCTCATTGGGAACTTGTTGGGCTTCACCACCTTAGGATTGGACCGACCAAACATCTCATATAGAAAATTTTGAATTCTGGACGGTTGTATCTGGAGCTCCTGGATTTTTATCTATAAATAATCCACTTGACTAAAGGTCTCATAGAGAAGGTCTTTGGGTGGCCTAACAGACTCATCAAAATCTATAAAAAAGGAAGAAGATTGATATATATCAAACTGAATGCACAAATAATGTGGAGTATGTAAGCTACCCATACAGTCAAAAAATTTATATTGTTTATTTGATAAAATAAATTATACAACCTGTAATGGGAAATTCAGTGACTAAAAAATACACCATGAAATAGATTACAACGGGGGAGGGTTACATGTGGAAAAAAATTTGTTGTGTATTTTGAAGGTAAAAAATCACCATTACCATACTGATAAATCTTATGATGGGTCGTATATGGTTAGGTTATAGATGTGAGATATTTCTTATACATGACTTTCAAAAAAAAGAAAGAAGAAAGAAACAAGATTCTTTCATTTCACTTTTATGACACATCCATGAACCTTCCCTACGAATTTGGGAGTGTGGATATTTTTCTTTGTGGAGGAGGTTCTTCATTTCACTATTCCTAATGATCATACATTATACATGATAATTTATCCTCCTTTTTTAGATTGGATTTTATCATCTACTCACCTATCCTCATCCTTATAATTATTTGAACATGATTTCTAAATCCCTAAAGATTACTTGTGTGCATTTATTTATTGAGTGTAGATGCCATAACCAATTCAATCATATATTTAGATAAATTTATTCTAGTTTTGACCATAAATCCAATTTCATTTTACCTTGATTGATGATAGAAAATTCATTGTGAGGTAAATTTCAATATGGGTATAGATTCTATAAAATGGTTGAAAATTTTTAATTAATTGAATAAATAATTTGAATAAGTTACTTGATTGTGAGTAATGACTGATTCTTTCTACAAGAGTGATTTTGGAGGTTTATCTTCTTCTATTGATATGATGTTTTATTTTCTTGGTTGTAATGCACATTTCCTATTTAATTTTTTTCAATTAGAATCCTTGTTGAGATCATTTTTTCTATGGACAATAAATTGTTCTAGTTTGGGGGAAAATTGATAAGATGATTTCATATATGTGTTTTTGATATGTTAACATTGGAATTATTCATGATTTATTAGATAAATCCTTGGGTTATGGTTAGTTTTTGTAAGAAATAAGAATTCAATTCTCAAAGATGGTGCCACTATAATTTCTAAAATTTTAGACATTACACATCGTAAAACATTTTTATGAAGATCATTACTCGAGAACAATACTTAATTAGCCACTAAAATAAGGTAATATTAATTGTTAATATTTATAATTTTCATGAGATTAATTATTCATAAACACCATTTTAGTGCATTTTACACTTGGAACATTATTTCACATTATGATTGTAATTCTTTGTTAAAGTGCACTATTACTTGGTACATATTTGAACACATCCTAAAATAAAAAAAATCAGATTTATTTTATTTTTATATTTTATTTCCAGGTCTCCAATGCTATAAGGAACAATTCATGTTTTTGGAGCTCTAGAAGATTCACATTATAAGACCACCAAAGTTGGCCTTGAACCAACAACATTATGGGAAAATTAAACTAGACAGCAGCCTAATAAATAGAATGTAGCCGCCAGAATCCAAGCCCAATGATTCTAAATATTTAACATAATATATATTAAATCATGTGGAAAATTTCATTTAACATTGTACAAAGCTAATTCAGATGTTTGAATGGGGTTCTAGGGGGCCCAAGTTGGAGATAAATTTATGGGCCATATTCTGTTTCCTAGAACAGCATTCCACCATTTCGAAAATATCTCAGAAAATACAAATTATTTTGGGCTGAAAATTTACAGGAGGTTAGTTGACATCTGTTTCTCCATTTGATTCCTATATGATCCACTCTAATTCAGCCATATAGAAGGTAATTTTGACGTATTTATTCGGTGACTGCAAGCTGGCTGCACCTTCGGGTCAAGGGTGGAAAAGTCTCCTCTCCCTTACTTTCCACCACCCTAGGATTACCACCATTAATTGAAGAGACTTGGACAGATGGGGGTCGACCAAAGTCTCCTATAATTCCTATTTTACGCAATGTTGTTGTAGGATTTATTGATCTTGGATGCTTTCTTTCATTGTAAGGTTATTTTTCCACTTTTCATTTGTAATGTTCTTCCTCAATTGTATGTTGTTTTAATTCATCATAGTTTCTTAATAAAAGTTCATATTTTCCTATTATTGTTTTCTTCTCCATCTCACTTTTATATCGTTTCCTCAAGATGTGAATTTATTCACACCAAATCTTGTTAAATTATTTACACAATGGTTGAGTGATTGTTTTCTTTTTATTGTTTTCTACCTCTTCAATTCCTCCCTCATGAGTCTACTTCCCGCTTCCATTGAAACCATAGCATCAATGGAGGGATAACCCAATTATGGGTTGATATAATGGAGTATCAAGGGGCTATATTGGGTGTTTTTTTATCACCCCATTAATTTCTAATTAATTTTTTTAATTAAGATTTTTGTTTGATTATTTTGAAACTTCTTCGTCCTGGTTAAATTTTATGGCCACATAATTCAAGTGATAATATGAACCTTTACCTTGAAGTTCTCAAGAATGTGATCCTCCAAGTGTATAGGTGATTAGTATAATGTTGTGTTGGTATTAAAAAAGTAAATGATGAAGTTTTTAGATCTTATTATGAACCCATCTCAAGTATAAGAAATTCAAATCGTTAAAAGGAATTCATCCAATCCACCCCAAGAAATAACCCATGATCAACTCATCCTCTTAATTTGAGTTAACTTAAGTCTATTAGTGTTCACTTAAACCAATCTAAAATCAACCCAAATTTGTCCACTTAAAAGAAAAAAACAGTCTATAGAATGTTCGTTTCTATAGGTTTGTTCTTAGGTCTCTGAGGATTTGACAACCCAAGCTAAACTAAAAGCGACCACTTAACCCTAAAATATTTGGTAAATTTGGGTGAGACCAAATATTTGCACCCCCAACTTGATTTTTTCTTTTCCCAAGAAAAATATATCTCAAAAATATGAAATTCGAATTCCCTTTTTCAACAACATTTTAATACACAATGCTTACCGAAAAACCTCATACCAAAAAAATTATGAAACCCATCAAAATCATTTAAAAAAAGATAGCTCCATAATCATATCCCAAGCCCAAGCCCGTTCCTTTGTTCAAATTCATCGCCACATTTCATCCAATATCAATTAAGAATGAATATGTGTTTTATATCACAATATACATGGGGTTCTTTTTTATTCAAGGGGAAAATGATTGAAGTACTAAGTTGAATCACATTTCAATATTAAGATGAGCATTTTTTTTTGAAATTTTTCCATGGTAATTGAAATTGAACTCAATAGAGTCAACCCATGTAGCAAGAGTTTGCTGATGACTCTTAGGCTCAAATACCTTAGGGAACCAAGTGAATCCCATATACTCAGGCATCTCCTCGAGTAAACTAAGTCAAAAACAATGTCAAATTACCACAAATATAGATAAAATTACCAACTCTGTGCCAGACAACTAGGTATTCATGATCCCAAAGTGCTGAAAGCCATGCATTAGGTCATTTCATTTCTCTATGCAAAAATTTATTGTTTTTATTGAATACTCATATTAAAACTAAAATGACCACCAAAACTATGATGTTTATTCGGGGGACCCCATGAACTCAAACTAATACCCCACTATCCAAATGATGTGAATTATGATCTTTTTTTGGATGAAAATATAAATGATGAAATTTCACATTAGACAGCCACACTTTCCAAAATCGATGTACATGAACATAAACATGCATTAAAATCATAATCAAGGCATGAAAAAAAATTTGATATTCAATTTCAAGGTATGAAATGTCTATTATCATGTTAAAGGTTAAATGAATTTTTCATTCCATGCATATTTTATATTCCAAAACATTTAGTAAATTTAATTTTTTTTATTTTTCAAAAGCAATTTTTTTATGTCATCTCTGCCCCAACATAAAATTACACTGTCCCCAATGTTTGAAGAAATTTTTTTTTGAAGGGGCTAGAGGCAGATAACGGGAGTTCAAAAAGGAAATTGAAAATGATGATCATGGAATGATTTCACCTAGTAGTTGAAGTTGAAGTTTTTGTTGCACCCATTTAATCCCTTGATCTACATGTCACTCAAAGAATTCCCTAGTAGAAAAAAGAAAAACAAAAAACAAACAGACAAAACAATATATTTATTTATTTATTTATTTATTAATATAATAAAAAAAGGTAAATATAAGTATATATACAAAAATTATAGAATAAGAAAGCACTATAAGTCGTAGGTCAGTGGTAAGCACGCGCCCCTGTCTCCCTTCGGTCCCTAGTTTGAGTTCCCACGACTTCGCCGGTTTTGACAGTGTTTTCCTTATGACCTACGAAGTGGCCTTTTAATTTAATTAATTTTTTTTAACCTATAAACACATAAAAATAAAATGAACTGATGATACATGGTATTATTTTTAACTTCTTGGGTAAGGTATTACTCAAGGATCATACCACGTGACACAGATGAATATGGAACTCCCCTTTTATACCCATCTATACTCACAATAGAAGAAAAGGTCAATATTCAAATTTTTTTATTTTTTTTTAACCCAAAAATTATTCATTAATCCTATTTGAAAAATTAATATGATTCAAAAAGATTAGAAACATGAAAACCATGGGGTTCGTTCCATGCAGCGCTTTTGTTTAACATCACTAGCTTGACCTGAGCCCCCTAACTTACCTAATAACATCTTTCAATATTTTAAGGATCCCATATTTCTCCATATCCACTATATTGAGATTGATTATTTGTTTATAGTTTTTATCATGTTCAAACCTATGTTTTATAATGAGTGGGAAAATCCAAGGAATATCAGAAATGGTTGATCCAGTTTCCTCTATAGTCTTTCCTAAGATATCAATGATCATTTCAAGTTTCTTTGTTTCAAGAGAAGAATTAATTCCAACTGAAAGTCATGTTCATACCCTATTAAGGGAAACTTGAGTGGGTAAGGAAGGATAATAATTTTGAACTCGGGTTGGATAGGACATTCAGACACAAGTTGAGATTTTGAATCCAACTCAGTTTCATTTTCCAAATTTCTCAACAGAATCAGTTCATTTTGAA
This sequence comes from Viscum album, assembly GCA_963277665.1. NCBI lineage: Eukaryota > Viridiplantae > Streptophyta > Magnoliopsida > Santalales > Viscaceae > Viscum > Viscum album. The sequence continues at coordinate 29,657,664 of OY728142.1, read as the reverse complement.
AAGAAGATTTAACCAAAAAATAAGAAAGATCAGAGCTAGTAATGGGTATAGACTCAATGTTTGTGATTTCTCTCAATGGTTTAGTGATTGGTGTTTTTGAGAAATCATCAATGGAGTTATACTTAGGAGACTCAATCCATGAAGTCAAATTCTCCCCTTTTGAATCCAAACAATCAATTTCTTCCAGATTTAAAGTCCCTTCAACAATTCCTTGATCCTCTTCATCTATAACAAATCAAAATTTTGGTTCTTTAGTAAATTATTGTGGGTTTTGTTGCAAAATACGAAACATCACATAAGGTTATGGAAGGGACAATCAGTGTAGAGTTGGGTTCCTCACATGTTTCAATGCTTTGTAGTTCTAATCACAATGATGAAACTCACAAATTTATTTTATCAATTTGTTCACACAATTGTTCGATAAGTTGCTGGGGATTAGGTTGGATAAAATCTTTGACATCATGGAATTCCCTAATATTGATATCTTCTACTATCCTTGAGGGTGATGGGAATTTATCCTTTAATTGTTCATCATCCAAAAGATTATACATGTTATCGGGTGAGGGGGATTCACTACTGGAAATTTTAGCTTTACCAACGGTTTAAAACCATTGGTAAAGGATGGAAAATCGTTGGTATAAACTATACCAACAGTTGTCCAAAACTTTGGTTCTTGAGCCATAGGGATAGACATATCCCAACGGTTCTCATAGAACCATTGGGATAAGTTTGAAAAATTCAATATATAACATCGGTTTCAGAAAACCGTTGGTATAAATGTTTCCCAATGGTTTTAAACCTTAGGTAATGGGATGAATTCTATCTATACCAACGGTTTTCTAAACCATTGGGATAGAATTTTACCAATTGTTTCGAAAAAACCATTGGTAAATATGAAGTAAAATTATATATCCCAATGGCTTAAAAATCGTTGTCATATACATATACCAACGGTTTACATAAAATTGTCGGTATGGGCTCTACTTTTACACATATTCCAATGATTGCAAACCGTTGGCATATCCTTTGTACCTACAGCAAGCCGAATTACTGGCCTCCCCCTGTGCATGTGTAGGAACCCCTGTTCAGCTGTAGAAATTCCCCCTGTGCAGCATCAATTCCAGAAAAATTCATACACAACAGACCTGTATAATACATCCACACACAACAAGTAATATAATACACCATTAACAAGTATGCCTCCATAATACATACAGAATTATGTATGAATTCATACAAATTCATCCAACACAATACATAAATCTGAATACCTCCAATTCTTTATTTTATTACCCTATACACACATATTGAATTAAGACATAATTCATAAGGTAATTACAGAAAGCATGCACATACAACAAGTATACCCATACAACATTAACACATAATTCATAAATTAATTAAATACAATTAGAATTCAATTCAGAATTCAGGGGGTTGGGGGGCACTTCAGGGGTTTGGGGTGGTTATCCAAGGTGGTAGGGGGTGTCCAGGGGGTGGGGTGTCCGAGGGGGGATGGGGGTGTCTGTGGGGTGGGGGGGTTATCTAGGGTGGGGGTTGTCCGGGGTGGGGGTGTCCAGTGGGTGGGGTGGTGTCCCAGGGGGTGGGGTGGTGTCCAGGGGGTGGGGTGGTGTCCAGGGGGGTTGGGTGGTGTCCAGGGGTGGGGTGGTGTCCAGGGGGTTGGGGGGCTTTCCAAGGGTGGGGGTGTCCAGGGGGTGGGGGTGTCTAGGGGGTGGGGTTGTCCAGGGGGTGGGGTGGTGTCCAGGGAGGTGGGTGCGGTCTGGGGGGGGGGGGGCTGTCCAAGGGCGGTGGGGTGGTGTCCATGGGGGTGGGGGTGGCAGTACATGGGGGTGGGGGTGTCCAGGGGGTGGGGGTGTCTAGGTGGTGGGGTGGTGTACAGGGGGTGGGGTGGTTTCCCGGGGGTGGGGTGGTTTCCAGGGGTGGGGGTCATCCAGGGGGTTGGGGGGTGTCCACGGGCGGGTGGGGGTTATCCATGGGGGTGTCCAGGGGGGTGGGGTTGTGTCTAGGGGGGTTGAGGGGGATTTCCAAGGGGTGGGGGTGTCCAGGGGGTGGGGGTGTCCATGGGGTGGGGTGGTGTCCAGAGGGGGTGGGGGTCCAGGGGGGTTGGGGGTTGTCCAAGGGAAGTGGGGTGGTTTCCAGGGGGTGGGGTGATTTCCATGGGGGTGGGGTGATGTCCATGGGGGTTGGGATGGTTGTACCTGGGGGTGGGGGTGTCCAGGAGGTGGGGTGGTGTGTAGGAGGGATGGGGGCCGTCTAGGGGATTGGGTATGTCCAGGGGTGGGGGGCTCGCCAGGGGGGGGGGGGGCTATCCATTGGGGTCTCTAGGGGGTGTGGGCTGTCCAGGGGGTATTGGGTGTCCAAGGGGTGGGTGGGGCTGTCCAAGGGGGTAAAGAGTGTCCAGGGGGTGGGCGGGTTTTCGCAGGGGTGGCAGGGCTGTCTAGGGGGTAGGGGGTGTCCAGGGGGGGTGGGCGGGCTGTCCACGGGGGTGGGAGGGCTATCCAAGGGGGTGGGAGAGTTGTCCACGGGGTGAGAGGGATGTCTATGGGGGTGGGGGTCTGTCAAGGGGTGGAATGGATGTATAATGGGTGGGTGAGGCTGTCGAGGGGGCATGAGGTGTCCATGGGGGGAGGGGCTATCCAGGGGGTGGGCTGGGCTGTCCAGGGGGGTGGGTGGGGCTATCCAGGGGACTGGGTGGGGTTGTCCATGGGGTATAGGGTGTCCAGGGGGTGGGTGTGGCTGCTTATGAGGGTACAGGATGTCCACGGGGTGGGTGGGCTGTCCATGGGGGGGGGGGGGGGGGGGGGTTGTCCACGAGGGTGGGGACTGTCCACGGGGGTGGCGGGGCTATCCATGGGGGGAGGGACTGTCCAGGGGGTGGGCACACTATCTATGGGAGTGGGGGGATATCAATGGGGGGGTTGTCTAGGGGGGTGGGTGGGCTGTCCACGGGGGTGGAGGGGCTGTCCTGGGGGGTACGAGGTGTCCAGGTGGTGGGCGGGTTGTCCACGGGGGTGGGGGATGTCTAGAGGAGGGATGAATCGGTCACAGTAAATCATCAAGTCAACTTTTATTATCTATAGATAAAATATTAAAGATAATGTGACCTATCTAATCACAGATATATTCAGGCACAACAAATCAATAAGCATCAAAGGTCAGTAATATCAGTCAAAAATTTAAAGGATCAATCTGTCCCTCATCACCATCACTATCATCACTGTCACCATCAGCCTCACCCTTGTCCTCATCGTCATCCTCATCATCGTCCCCTCCCTCCTCAATGCCCTCCTCCTCACCCTCATACTCATCCTGGACCTCCTCATTCCCCTCCTCCTCCGACTCGCCTTCCTCCTCGCCCTCCTCCTTCACCTCAGTCTCCTCCTCACCCTCCTCCTCCTCCGCTTTGGCCTCCTCCTCACCATCGTCTCATCTTCCACTAGAACTGACACCTAGTGCACCATATATAGAATGCATCAATGACATATATTCATGAAAAGTTGTGTTGGCCTCTGGTGGAAGTGTTGGACGTAAAACTTCCATCAGTTTCATAAATGAAGTGTTTTCCCTAGCAGACTGTTTTTTCATCTTTGTGGCCCTTTTTCAGCATGTTCTTCCTGTGCTTTAACCTGCTGGTACTTAGTGGCACTAAAAATCATACTTGAGGAGGGCCAATACATTGTCATAACTATACTCTTCCAAGGTCGGCAGCATACTCTACCAGCGTGCTCATCTCCCAACATCTGATGTAAGTGATCGTTTGGCCCAAAATTATTAGGTTCCTCGAATTGCAATGCCTCTAAAGAAGCATGTTACAAATATAAATATATTATTAATTTACAAAATAAAGATTAAAATTGTAAATCAACAATGTAAAACCTACAATCTGATGCTGAGTCGGTTCATTAACCGCACTTCCATCTTTCTTCCTTCTACTCGAGCAAAACAGTTTTTCTCGAGGAACATGTCCTTCTATATTCAATTTATTCCTCTTCAATAAAATTGAAATTAGGAAACCATAATTAAAAATAGGACACCAATAATTAATTTCATAACTAAAATTATATAAAAACTTTTGAAATTGAATAAATTATGGAGGTAGCAATCCAAAGTGAAATTCGTAAAGAAACTTTATAAACTATCAAACCTGCTACCTCTCATGATCTGGCATCATAGTATATACCAATGTGTGGATGTATTTTTTAGCATCAATATATTTTTATTTCATCCAGAAGAATCCTAAAAAATATTCAATAGTCAGTTTTAACAAAAAACATGAAAAATTTCATTTAACTACCTCTAATGTGATTAATACATTAAATTGGCTAGTCGTCCAATGAGTATTCATCAGTCGGTACTATTCTAATAGAAAATCATCAATGATAGGGACCGCCTCTAAATTTTTTCCCACTCTAACACACCATCCAATGTATATCTCGTGCTTATAAGCTCTCTAAATCTCACTTAAATCCTTTAGACGTTCTGGTCGTGCAGCCTCACCATCGGGGAAATTAAACCGTATCTGACACCAAAATATTAATTCATATAAATAAATAAAAATTCATTAAATAAAAAATATTTTATTACCCATATCTCTGCCCAATATTTATCCTTGACTTCATTTGGCAGGTGTCTCCATGAGAGCTGGCTAATAGGAATGATGTTGGAGTTTTTGGAAAGCATTGCCAAAAAATCTCCAACATTGCTGCCCTGATTTTTCAATCAGTTGACTATATTCATTATAGTCCACCATCAACTGTGTGTGGTGGTTCCACACTGCACAAATGCATGTATTCCCCCACCCCCGCATCGTATCAGTAAATTTATCTGTTATGAAAGAAAAACAAATATTTTTTCAATACATGTTTTAATGAAAATAAATAATGGTGTAAAATTTTGTTTGGGTTGTATAAGTATACATGTAGTAGTTTGATCAATGGGCACCATTGGATCCACATAAACTGAAGGAACTCCCTGTACAGATGGAGTGAGTCCCAATGTATGCTCTGTAGGGACCGAATCTGGATAAGCAGGAGATGAAGAAGATGGATTATAAAATCCTAGAGAGAAGGAAGTAGAAGTAAAATAAGATGACACAGATGGCTGGCTGAATGTTGGATGGGGAGTGGGAATCATCCTTAGATATAGTAGAAATGGGTGAGGAGGCTCAGATGTAAAGGGTGGTGAAAACATGGGAGGCCAAAATATCCCGTGTGTCCCTAATGGCACACCGAGATCAGAATGTGGGATGGATGGTATGTCCGTGGGAGGGGCAATGTCTAATCGGGTACGCCGACCAGATCATCTAGCTCCTGTAACCCCCCTACCTCGTACGAACACCCCGAGTACTAGGACCACTACTAGTCTGCTCATCAAATAACTATCACCTAATAGATGGATCCTGAAAAAAGGATTCAAAAAATAATAATCACATGTCAATATATATTATTTAAATAAATATATTTGAAATAAAATACTCATTGTAGGCACTGGTGGTGGAATTCCTAGCTCAGTTGTGTGACTATTGTTTTCCATAATCTATTTTCTTCGCCTCTCTTCAATTGGTTTCATTTCCTACGTTTGAAAGCAAATATAGAAGTAAATAGGAAAAGATAACAAATGTGTAACCCAAAAAATGAGAGGGAATAAGGGTATTCAATGATCATTTAACTATCCCTTATTTTAGGTTAGCTTGAACAAATATATAATGAATTTAATAAATCATACAAGATGTTGTAATGAAATTTTATTTTTATTAGGATGTTTATTTACTAAGTGTCATCGGTCTATTAAAATCATGGAACATTGATTCTACCATATTCATAAGGGGTAAAGCAGTTGTCAAAATTAAGGAAAATTTTAATTTCTTTAGCCCAAGTAGATGATACAGGTTTCAATACATGTTTTGCAGAAGAATACAAACCATCGTGTTCATTACCTGGTAAAATGTTAAAGAGAGGTCTTAGGGTTTTACAAATTTTTTACAAATCACAGTTGAAGCATTGAAATGTTCATCAAGTTAGAAATGTTGGTTTCGTAGGTTTGAATAAAGTTCCATTCCAAATTATAAAATGCAATTCAAATTAAATTGAAACTAATAAACATTAAAAATTCACATAATGGTCTAGTCAGATACAACATATTTGTAATAAATATTAAATCAATTTGAATAGTACCAACCTTAACATCCCAAGTCGAGGTAAACCAAAAGAATTGAGAACATGAATGGATGATTTTATATGTTTCCCACCAAAACTTTAGGTTCACAGTAAACTCTGAAAATTGACCTATCAGAGTCATCGAATGTAATAAATGGATCATTTACAATAGAAGTAGGGATGTTGTCAATTCCATCGTCACCATCATAAAAAATTTGTCTTGGAATTACTTCAATAATGGCACCAAATTCAGGTTGAAGATGGTCATTGACATAAAAAACTTGTTTTTCTGTTGATTCCAATACATATTGTTCATCGGTAGAAAGAGTGTGAGTCATATCAATTACTCGAAATCCACAATCATCAATAAATGTGCCCCACTTCGTCATCGAATCAAACCACTGGCATTTCATCATCATGACTCATCCAGGAGAATAATAATCCAATATTATTATTTTTTCAATGACTCCATAATAACCTACATTTTCAAATCGTGGTCAACTATATGTTGCACTAGCATAACAGTCTATCGTGGAAGTAACCGTAACACCATCATGTTGTGTTCTCATATTATTTACTCATTCAGAGATAATAAATCTATACCCATTGATAACAATTGATTTACAGTCACGAACCACAGTATTAGGACCAAAAGGCAAAGATCATATTTTCTAAGAGACAGAGTCAGCATGAAAACTCAATACCTGAAATAAATCAATATTAAAATTAATTAAATATTGTTTTAATTATTTTAAACAGTAATATTATTAACTTCAATTTTAACCAAGCAAAAAACTCTTTGTTATGAAAAGTCCCCCTCATTCTCAAAGATAAATAATGATGCTTTCTATTTACCATCACTTTATGTTCCATGTAGATAAAAATAGGAATATATTAATAGATATATATATATATATATATATATATAAGATATACATAATGAATTTATTTAGAAGATGTAGTCATCGAACAAATCACAGTTGAACAAAACTGTGCGATGTGCCATCTCCTGCTCTTCAAGGTTTAATGTCATCAATGTATATGATCTAGGAATTCCTCCGATTTGAGGAAGTGATGGAAAACTGGGTTCAATTTTCTCATACTTTTCTTCTTTGTTTCTCTTTGGTCTGTTCATTATTGTAGTAAGATCAGACAAATAAATAGATAAGAAATCCATACATTCTTGAGCCAAGTAACTGTTCACTATTGAACCTTCATGATGATTCCTATTATGGACATAAGACATTAATGTGTACATATTTCTTTCAGTAGTATACATCTAAATAAAATAAATATTTTCTCTGAGAAGTATTTCAGTTGGAATATGGAGAATCAGATGCAGCATGCATGTGAAAAATGATGGAGGAAATATTTTCTCTAACTCACACAAAATTAATAGGGAATCTAACAACATTTTTTTCAATAAATACTTGGAAAAATTCTTAGCACAAAGATCTCTAAATAAATGGCACAACCGAATAAAAACCACCCTTACATTATTGGAAAATAGTTGGCGAATTTCTATTAGAATAAATTCATGGAGATGGATGTGATAATCATGAGTCTTCAAAGATTTTAGCTTCAACTCTCTTCTGTTGACCCGTTTGGATATGTTTATTGAATAGCCGTAAAGAACTTTAATAGTCTCTAGTACTTCTAGAAATTGATTTTTTTTGTAGGTGTCATCATATAAGAATCACATGGAAATTTCCATTTATTTTCACTGATATGCACATGATGCTATTCTGGTCTGATGCCCCAATCCACCAAGTCACGCCAATACCGTAAATCATCTTTTGTCTTTGCCTTAACATTTAGAATAATTGAAAGCAACATTTCACATTTTTTTAATGTTCATTACGTCTAATAAATGACGTAAAAAATTGGTTGACCAATAAGGCAAATCAAATAAGGTACTTCTCTTCTTCCAATTGTAACAGGTTTCAGTGGATACATTATTTCTCTTTCCAGATTTCATTAGACCCTTCCCGAATGAAAAACTGGAATATTTCAATTCATTAGGCACATCACTTCTAGACATATGCTGAGGTGGATCATCAGTATCCATGGTATTGTCAAATCTTTGAAGATTATTTCTATATGGATGGTCCATTTGAATGAATCATTGATGTCCCATAAAACTGAAACTACAATGATGTTTCAGTCTTATGGATTGTGTATTCTTTATACAAACATGACATGATAGTTTTCCCTTCGTGCTCTATCCAGACATAATTTCATAATATGGGAAATCATTGATCATCCACATAAGCGCAGCACGAATATGAAATATGTCTTTTGAACAAGTGTCGTATGTACGCACACCCACATCCCAAAGAAGTTTCAACTCTTTTATTAAAGGTTTAATGTATACGTCTATATCATTTCTAGGATCAGAAGGGCTATATATGAGTATAGTCATGAATGTGAAAGGTTTTTTCATTCACAACCAAGGGGGAAGATTATAAATGTGTATAAAAACCAGCTATGTGTTGTGTGACGTAAGCATCTGCCCAAACGGATTAAAACTGTCAGATGAGAGACCCAACCTCACATTACCCATGTCAGTTACAAAATTAGGATATCGAGCATCAAATCTCTGCCATGAAAATCCATCTGTAGGGTGAACCAACTCATCATTAGTATTTTTCTCTTGGTATCTTTCCATCTCATTTTTATTTATATTTTATCAAACATAAAAATATTCTAGAGTCTGGGGATCAATGGAAAGTGCCACATTACTTTTTAGGGCACATGGGATGGTGTTCCATCAGCTTTTGTCTTCCAGCGGGATGTGCCACATTTTATACAATCATTTAATTCATCATTTTCCTACCAGAATAAACTGTAATATTTCAGGAAAGAATGAATTTTGTTTCTTGAAAATCCATGTTCCTCAACTAACTTCCATGCCATATAGTAGTTTAAGGGAATATCTATATCATCTGGAAGTAAGTCCTTCAAGAAGTTAAGAATGTAATCGATGGAAGTATTAGATATCCCATACATAGTTTTTCCATGAAAAAATCAGATTTAAAATTCCAAATATTTCATTTTACCACATTGTTGATATACTGGAGTAGTGGCAGTGTCATTGATTTTTTCACCCTGAAAACATCATTATTTTCATTATACGCATCATGTGTGCTCATATAGAAATATTCTTAGGTTGGAATCCTTTATTTTTCATGATGATTAATAAACATAAATCGGTCATATAACAAGTTCTCTAATCTAGTCCTCTAAATTGGATCATCAGAAATTTGAGATGTAATTTTCAACCCATTGTAATACAACATAGATTAGTTTGCTTGAAAACCATATTTGTTTAAGTGTTAGGTGACTTCTTCACATCTCAACCAAGGTCTTCCAACACACTTGTAATAGGGGCAGTGTATGTGACAACTATTTGAAGCATTGTGAAATGAAAAATCTAAAAAGCTCTCCAAATTGTTTTTAAAATTGCTTGAGATCAGATCATTTCATACATCCAACTTCTATCCATTCTGTAAAAAAATTTATCAGTCATTTCTTAAAAAACAATTAAATAATATTGAAGTTTCATCGAAAATATATTTAAGTAATCGAGAATTGTTCACTTTATTTGAAACCATAACTGACACACTATTCTATATGAGAATAATAATATAAAAGACAAAAAAATAATATATTTATAACGAAATATCTTTGAAGAACTATACATGAGTGTACAAGATCATATACACATGTGGAGGAGAATTATTTAGGAGTTGAGTAAATTTTATATCGAAGAAATTTTACATTTTAGTAGATTATTTGAGTGACCACATACATTGGCCAAGGGGGTGGGGGTGTCCAGGGGGTGCGTAGTGTCTAGGGGGTGGCGTGGCTGTCCAGGGGTTCAGAGGTGTCCAGGGGGTGGGGGGATATCTAGGGGGTCGGGGTGCCCAGGTGGGAGGGTTATCCAAGGGGGGTGGTCAGGCTATCCTGGGGGTGGCGGGGTTGTCCAGTGGGGTCGGGGGTGTGAAGGGGATGGGGGGGCTTTCCAGGGGTGGGGGCGTCTAGGGGGATGGGGGTGTCCAGTGGGTGGTGGGTAGGTTTCCAGGGGGTGGGTGGGCTGTCCACAATGGTGGGTGGGGGGGGGGCGTCCATTGGGGTACGGGGTGTCCCGGGTGGGGGGGTCCGGGGGGGGGGGCTTTCTAGGGGGGATGTCCAGGGGGTACGAGGTGTCCAAGGGGTGGGTGGGCTGTCCAGGGGGTGGCATGGCTGTCCATGGGGTACGAGGAGGGTGGGTGGGCTGTGCACGGGGGGTGGTGGGGCTGTCCATGGGGGTGGAAGGGCTGTCTAGGGGGTACAAGGTGTCCAGGGGTTGGGTGGGCTACCCAGGGGTGGCGGGGCTATCCTTGGTGTACGTGATCGGTGAGCGGGCTGTCCCCAGGGGTGGCAGGGCTATCCAGGGGGGGTCTAGAGGGTGGGCGGGATGTCCATGGGGGTGGGCAGGCTATCCATGGGGATGGAAGGGTTGTCCACGGGGGTGACATGGCTATCTAAGGGGGTAGGGGGTGTCCAGGGAGGGTTGTCCAAGGAGTTGGGGGTGTCCACCACCATACTAGTATTGTAAAATCCAATATTTATCGAATAGTATCATGATTTCAAGCCTATTATAGATGAACGAGAAGACTATTGGTGTAAACCATGAATATCATACATATAAATCACAACACAAACAATTGTAAAGACACTACCAAATATTATACATGGATCAGATTTTATGATCCATGTTTCGATAGGACACTACTCATAGGAGTATGAGCCTTGTTATATCATTAGGTGATATGTAGTTCTACAAATGTTAAATTTTTATGAGATTAATATGGATAGTGGATAAGAACCTGAGTGAGGTTTCTTTATAGAGATCACTTCTCCTTGGAAAGGTACGAGTGTGTGTTGGTGTGGAACTTCAAGAAAAGTCTTAATGGGTGAAAGAAACTATACATTGGTTATATTTGATTCATATTATTTTTTGTATAATATCGGAGTGGACAACCCACCCCCTCCCTGGACAGCCCCCCCCCCCCCCCCACACACACACACACCCCTGCAGCCCCCTACCCCCTGCACCCCCCCCACCATAGTAGGACACCCCCCACCACACTTGGACAGCCCACCGCCCTCCTCCCTGGACAACCAACACCCCCTCCTCTAACTGGACATCCCACCCCCACCCCCTTGGACAGCCCACCCCCCTTGATATCCCACACCCTCCTCCCCCACATGGATTTCCCACCCACCACAACCCCTAGACAGCCCACCCCCTCCTTGGACAACCCCCCTCCCCTACACCACCCCCCCCCCGACAGTACCCCGCCCCCCCCCCCCACCTGGACATCCCCCCACCCACACTGGACACCCCCCCTCCTTGGACTGCCCATACCCCCTCCCTCGCCTAGATAGCCCCTCGGACAACCCACCCCCTCCCTAGACAGCCCACACCCCCCCCCCCCCACCCTTGTACCCCCACCTGGACACCCCCCCACCTGGACATCCCACCCCCACCCCCAGCCACCCGCACCCCCACCTGGAAAGCCCACCCCCACCTGGACAGCCCCCCCCCCCCCACCTGGAAAGCCCACCCCACCCCCACCTGAACATCAAACTCCCAGACACCCCCCCTCTTGGACACCCCCCACCCCCACCTGGACATCCCCACACCCCCACGTCGACAACCAACCCCCACCACCCCCACCTGGAACCCCCCCCCCCCTCCATGGACACCCAACACCCCTCCCCTACCTAGACACCCCACCCTGACCCCCTGGACATCCCACACCCCTACTTTGTCATCCCATACCCCCCTCCCCCACACCCCTATAGCCCCCCTACCCACCCTATAACCCCTACCCCATGGACCACCCACCCCCACCTGGACATCCCCCCAAACCTGGACATCCCCCCTATCCCTCCTAAAGCCCCCTTAGGGTAATTTTATTTAAAATCATTTTATTCATTAAGAAAGTCAAACCATCATAAATTATCCATTTTATTCCAAACAACCCATTCAATTTATCAAAACACGAAAAATCCAATTTCTCAAAACATGAAAAATTCAATTTATCAAAACATGAAAATTTCAATTTATAAGGCTCTATGGGTCACTTAGAAAATTTCATTGGGGAAAGGGGAAATCTAACTACACTGTTAATTCCTATTTAAAAATTGGTTAAACCACTTAGGAGGTGTGGTGGTGTCTAAGAGGTGTGATGGTGTCCAGGGGGGTCTATCTAAGTGGGTGGGGGGCTATCCAAGGGGGTGGAGGGTGCCTAGGGGTGGGGCTTTCTAGGGGTGGTGGAGGTGGGGGGGGATGTACAAGGGGGTGGGGGGCTGTCCATGGGGGGTGAGGGGTGTCCAGGGAGGGTGGGGGATGGGGGTGTCCAGTGGGGTGGGGGTGTCCAGGTGGGTGGGGGGGAGCATGCTGTCCAAAAGGTGGGGCTGTCCAAGGGGGTTGGGGGTGTCCAAGGGGGTTGGGGGAGGGGGCTGTCCAAAGGGTGAGGGTCCAAGGGGGTGGGGGTGTCTAGGGGTTTGGGCTACAAGATACTTCTTAACCCTAAAATATTGGGTAAATTTGGGTGATACCAAAACCCCTAAAGGCTAAAGGGAAACCCATGAAACCAGTAAAATCCATGAATAATCCTGGCCTAATAAATATAGGAAGTTAATGCATTACATGAGAAATATAATCATTTTTTATTCCTCCTAAAATATATAATATGTTTAATCAAGAAGAAAATATATTTATAAAGATATTTGAAGATCCTGTTACACAACAATAATTTCCATTACATGTTGTAAAAGATCCAATTTAGAAGTCATTTAAAGGAATCTAATGAAATTAAAATTTTACGCATTGTGAGAGAACTAGGCTTATAAATATACTAGCACCCAATGAAGGATAGGGAAAACAAAAATCTTTATTTATTTCATTTTACACTTTCTTATTAACAATTTCCAGAGCTCATTTATATCATTTCCTTTCCCATTTTATTTCTCCTTTCCTACTTCACTTCCTTCCAATGTACTATGGATTTATATGACCTTGTTCGGATTTCTGTCACAATTCTAATTTCCATTTTCAAATTATATGGATGTATATTATTTTTTACTTTAATTATAAGTAGATGATTTGATTTTTCTAATTTTTTTAATTGTGAATTTCCTCAAACATGAACTTATTTATGAATATACAAATCATTCTTCTATTTATTATCTCATATAATAATGTTGTTATCATGCGCAACTAATCTACCTGAGACATGTGATGAGAGTAGGGGAAAAATAAACCTAATGAATAATTTAATTAAAACATAGGTAACCCTTTTTCTATGTATTAGGTTATGAAATATGGTTATTCCCATTCTTTAAAACAACCCTGATCTGGAATTACAATAGAAGTATCCTGATAAAATTGGAGTACAGAAAGCTAGGATCAATAGCATGTGTCACTTTATATACTTAATGATAATCCTTATGAACTTTTAATTTTGACCACCTCTAGACCAAATAGTCGTTTCCATCTTTGGTTGATCCAACTAGTTTGACCAATACCAACTGGTGACCTCCACACTGCTTTGTAGCTTAATCAATATGATCGACCCAAGCCAGAATTAAGAATACCCATTTCATAATCTCCTTGAAATTGACCCCAAAAGCTTACATATATTCTAAAGTACAACCAAACAACATATACTCAGAATCCCAACCTATGAGAGTCATGTGAGGAATCCACCTATCAGGCTCCAATAGCTAGATCACAATATTTTCTAGCTTCACCCTGTGGGTTCCACCATGTAATGAAGAATTTTGATGTGAGAGAAGATGATTATTTTGGTGAATAAAAAATACTTGAAGTTGAGGATATTTTTTATATTTAAGAAGTTCATGAGGTAGATGTTTTTTTAATAGGACACAAAAAATAAAAGTATTGATAAGAATAAAGAAAAAAATGAGAGGTCAGACCACTAACATTGGAAGAGTGAACGACTCCACTAAATTAGATATAGGACAATAGGAATAGATGGTACATTATATTCCATTTTTTAGACTTAATTATAAAATGTTATATTGTCTTAATAAAAATCAATAAATTGATTCCATTAAGAAGATTTGATCTATTTAGAGTGTAACACCCCAACCCCAGAAGCCTAGAGTCAACACATTACTTTATTACATAGGCTTGATTACAAGGAATCAAACACAAAAGGAATGAATAGTTTTGTAGTTTTTTAAAACCATACTACATTCCTAATACACACAAAACATTAGGAAAGGAAAACAATTAATAAGACATAACAAAGACTAATAAACTGAATCCTTGAAACTCATTCTAAGAATTTATCTTCGTATCTTGGGGAAATAAAAAAATAAGGGTGTGTTTAAAATCTCAGTAAGGAAAAATAATTGAGGAAGATTTCATGAATTAAAAATGAATAATAAATATGGAAATAATAAAATATGATTGAATAATTCCATATAAATTATCACATGATATTAAAACTTGACCATAGATATTCTAACTAATCAAATAATCAAATGGAATAATAATAATTATGGAATACATAGTGTTAAACTTTTTCAATATTAATATCTATCCTTAATATAGTTATTATAAAGATCTATCCTTAAGAGATTTTAAGTTTGTGGGTAGAAACTCATCTGTTTTTTTTTAAAGGTCTATCCTCCAGACAATCTAAAACAACTTAGAAACAAATGTGAAGGGTTTGTCACCAACTAACTTCATCCCAAGAGACTACTTATGCATCGAGGGGCTTTCATTAACTGGTCCCCATCCCGTATGTTGTATGTCCAAATATATCTTCATAAAGTGAAATAATATATTCAGATCACAAATAATGTGCCTTATTAATATATTCATATTGAATAAAAGATATATATTTATCAATACATCCCCCATTAATAAAATAACTGTCAAAGAGAACACCTTATGTAAAAATGGTATATGGTTTAAGAAATAATAATATCCATTTCATGAGAATATGGATATTTTTTATAAATTAAATGAACCAAAAAATGATAATAAAGAAGTGATTTATTCAAGAGAAAGTTAACAATCACAAAAGATAGTGACATTGAAAATATAACTTTTACCACATAGAAATTTTCAAGTCAAAACCATTGGATTAGATAATTAATTTTGAAACATATAATGTAAGGCCCCAGCCTTAAACATTACATAATCTTGAGTTGGGTCAAGAATTCAAATTGAGGATCTTTTCAGGTTTAGAGTTTTATAGAATTAATCTGTAACTATTACATTACATCTCAAAAATTAAAAAGTATACACTTAAACTCTATCCAATTTTTTCACAATAATAAAAATCCTTAAATAAAACAAGAGTTCTTTTCGTAATATAAATCTTCATGAATACTTTCTTTCACTTACCATTGTTTAAACCCTATAAAAAACATATCAAAAACATAGGATGATCATAAAAATCTCACAAAGGGTTATAAAATAAGGAAAGAAAACATTAGCCCATTTATACATACAAATCAATGAAATCATAATTCTCAATCATAAAAACTAATATCTTTATCATACCTCACGAAATCATAAAATTTATGAATAACACATATAAATCATAAATCATAAAGGTAAATTGTGGAATCCATATCATACTTACATTCTAGATTTCATGGCGACATAGGGAGTTACGTTTGGAATACCCATCATAGTATAGTCCCTAAATCACATAGGAGAAACATTAACATTTACCTCTATCACGTTACCAAATGCATTAGAGAGATATCTCGGGCTAACCCGCCCTAGGTTTATCACAGAACCACCTACATACATAAAGAATTCCCAAGAACCATAACATATTCATAACATATAAAATAATCATAAAGTAAAGATATCATTTGCACATTGCAATCACAATATATCATTTCAAGATATTGAAATAATCAATTCATCCAAAAAAACTCATTTAAAACATTTAAAAAGAATATTTTTGTATCAAGTGTCCCATACCAATTTGAAACTTTTAAAGGAACATCATTTTAAAAAATTAATATCAATATAAATAAATCTTTAAAATCATTTTGAAAACATGGACATTAGTGATAAATATTTAGAAAAATAAATCTTTAAAACATTTAAAACGATGTTTTAGTTACAGAGTCCCATACCACTTTACAAATACTTGAATAAAAATAATTAAAATATAACATCAAAAAAACTTATAATATCATGATCATAAAGAGATTCATGACATAATATTTCAAAATGGTCGTATATACACCTTATAGGATAATAAAGGTGCACAATATCAAGATTTACCTCATTGAAAAGAGATTGAAACGTAGTACCATACAAATATTTTATACTTATATTAAGGATAAATAAATGACATAATTATGTGTGAAAAATATAAAAACACCAAATATAAAAAGGATATTAAGTGTAAAAAAATCATAGTTCATTCACCCATCTTCTTGTAATAACAAAACAAATGACATGGATATTTAACTCAATTAAATGAGATTTAGTTAAGATCTTCCTTACGAAACTTCAGAAGATTAACAGAATCACTTAAAAATTAATAAAATTTGATGGGATATAAAAGGGTATCTCATCACTTGGACATAAAAGGTACAATAATAAGGATATATAATAACATATCTCAACATAAGAAAATGTAAATTAAAATACATAACATAAAGGAAGTATTTTACTAAAAGAGGAGGGTAAAAGGTTCCCTGAACAAGATAATTTTGTAAATAAAATAGATCGATTTTGGTTATTCACTATAAGTATAAAAAATAAATTATAAATACAACCTATAGAATAATCATAACATGGTATAATAATGAAGTAGAAGATTATCCAAAAGAATGGAAATTGGGTTAAAGAGTTCCCTTAACTTGTGCCTGACCTGTCTTGCTTATTCTTTTATCCCTGAATAATAAAATTAAGTTAATTATACTTTTTTGAGAAATTTTTTCATGTTTATTATTCCTTTTATACCACTTATTACCTTTATATAACAATCGTATAATTATTCATGTTCATAACGGTCTTTTTATCGATGTTCGGTACTTGAGTAAAAAATGAACATGTTATAATTACAAATTGTCCTTGTGGTCAAAAGTCCATTATCTGCAGAATTGTATTCATGATTTATATATCATATATATATAGTATATTTGTATATATATCCAGTATATATGTATTTAGAATAGTCTATAACATTTGGATATAAGAAAATGAAATGCACCATTCTTGGAGACGGTAAGCCGTACATACGCATGAACGCTACTTTTATTTCTTTTTCATTTTTAAAGGAATGAAAAATAAATGATACATAGGTATATTATAAATATATTATAATATCATATATAATTTCATTAACACCATCTGTTATATGTTCCATGTATGGCATTAACGAGTCATATCACTTTGAGGGGGCGATAGTCCGCGCTTCCTCAAATGAATTTATCCTGTTCGCACATCATGAAAAGAATAAAGGTATGTTGTAAATAAAAATTACAGAAGCATAAATAAAATATAAACATAATATATATCATATAAATATAGTTCCATTCTAATGTCCACCATTAGAGGTGGTAGGATATAATTGAACAATCATCGTTTCGTGAGGCAGTAGTTTGCCCTCCCCAGAAACAGTATGTTCTAAATTCATTTGATGAAGGTGTGTGTGAGTGTAGGTCAAATAATTCTAATAACAACATACTAGTATATTGAGGATAATGGTTTGGTTATTTAATGAAATAAAAATATTAGAATAGGTAGTTAAGAAGTATAATAATGGAATGGAATTTTAGAGAAGATGTTACCTCTTAAATTGTCTAACTCTCTTTGATTTGAGCCAAAAGGATTTCTTGAATTTCTTTATTCCTAAGTGAAAGATTCTAGTAGGATTATGGTGGTGTTCAGGGATTATTGGAGAAGATTTTTGATGAGACAAAGGGCTTGAGTGGTGTGTGTAATGGGTTATAGGTGGTGACCTTTTATAAGAGGGAGGAGGGCCTCTTTAGGAATGTTTGATAATATTATTTTATTGTAAAATGATTTTAGGTTTCAAGAGGTCCAAAAGAGTTAAATTCAAATATAAAATTAATATAAGTCGAAATAAATTATACAATAATAATTGGACAGGTTTTGGATATTTTTTAATCCTTATCTTTTTTACTTAACCCATTTTTAATCTTACCATTTTATCAAGCATTTAACACTTTGAGAAATAAAAATAGTTACCAAAACATGATAGATATTCAATTAAAGAGTCAATAAAACAATTTTAGACTTATTATAGAAATTTGGCTGAATATTAGATTTTATGTTTTTTTATAATATTTAATAAAATATTTTATATTTTAAAATATGAATTATGTCAATTTAGGCACTATTCATATCATGACTTTTTAAAAACCCATAACAAATTGATTGATTAGAAAAAACTTAATTAATACAAATATAACTTGTAACTATCATCCAAAAAAATCTTGGATAACATAAAAATAACCAAATTAAATTTCTTTTAAAATTTATAATATCTTTTATTTGAATCCTTTATTAATGAAGCAATCACTGCATCATCATTATTTCATAATCAAATTTATTTATATAATGTCTAAAAATTATAAATAAAATACCATGATGTAGGAAATAATTTTATCTTTCTAATAAATATTTATAGTAAAAGATATCACTAATATAACCCCATATAAAAATTGATTTATTATAAGATATATGTTTATGTTAAGTTTTCCTTAACATTAAATTAATTTTTATAAAATGTCATTTTCACTTACATGTGGATCCATGGGGTCCCAAAATCAACCCAAGGATGATAATGGTCATACATGTATCATAAAATAGGGTTAATACATGTGTTATGGTAATTTATTATTATTATAATATTATTTTTTACCCTTATTTACCAGATTTACCCTTTAACCATGGTTAATAAAATATTTACTGAAGTTACCATAACTCTTAAATCCATTATACATATAATTCTTACTCATTAAATGTTATTCATGATCCATTAACCATTTTTTCCATATTATTCCATAATACTTCTTCCCTACATACAAAATCAGGAATCATATCCTAATATTCAACAATGTCAAAACATTAGCTAAGAAATAATTCATACCTTTCATAGGTAATTTCCTGTTTTCTCATCCTAAATTGGTATGAAATTGGGAATTGGTAAAATTATATTTTTACGGTAATGATGATCCCATTCCAAAACCTTTTTCATTGGAAATCTATTTGTGTAATGACCATGTACACCACATTTAAAATAATCAATTGATCCCTCAGAAATAACTTCATCCCTTTTCCTGGAGCCAAATGAACACTTCATTTTTCCATGACTTGTTATTGATTGATTACCTTTATTACCAAATCTATAATATCTTCATGTACCTTTGAAACATTTTCCTAGGATTTTCTTTCTATATCCTTGACACATATTGTTTTTTAATATACTTACTTTTATGATTATTACCTGAACTTCCATAGGGATTCGTTCCTCGCATATGTGATACCTTAGAAAAATCACCAAGGTTTATGTTATCAATCATGACTCTATATAGTTGGTTAATAATGACCACAATATTTCTCATTACAACTCCCATTTCATTTGGTTTCTCCTTCAGAAAACCATCCTAGTTTTCTTCACATTCGTTCTTACTTTGGTTCCTGCTAGATTGAACCATTTACTAAAACCAAAAAGGTCAGTGTAAGTATATCAGTAAAATCATCATATACAATCTTATGAGGGGATAAACACTAAGATATATTTAGTCATGTTATCTTAAACTCATTAAATTTATCTAAAATAATGATGACTCTTTCTAATATGCTAACCATTATGGTTATATCACTTGTTCTTAAATAACACCTTAACCTCTAAAATTATCTAAACCAACATCTAATACCAATTGTAAGTCATCAGACTTAAACATTACTTAATCTTGAATTAATTTAATAATTCAAATTGATGATATTTTCAGGTTTATATTCTTATAGAATTAGGCCATAACTATTACATTACATCTCAAAAATTAAAAAGTAGACACTTCTACACTATCAAAATTTTTCACAATAGTAAAACTCCATAAATAAAACTATAGTTATTTTCTTGATATAAATATTCTTGAATACATATTTTCTCTTACCCTTCCTTATAACCTATAAATAAATCCAAAATTTGGGATGAGCATAAAAAGCTCCGTAAGGGTTATAAAATAAGGAAAGAAAATAATAGTCCACCAATACATACAAATCAATGAAATCTTACTTCTCAATCACAAAACATAAACTCTTTAACATACCTTATGAAATCATAATATTTATAAATAACACATATAAATCATAAATCATAAATTTAACTTGTGGAATCTATATCATACTTACATTTTAGCTTTCACAGCTACATAGGGAGTTACGTTTGGAATACCCGTTACATTGTATTCCCCAAATCTCTTAGGAGAAACATTAACGATTACATCTTTCAAGTTACCCAATGCATTGGAGAGCTATCTCGGGCTCACCTGCCATAGGTTTATCACAGAACCACCCTTATATGTAAACAATGAAAAAAAACCATAACAAATTCATAACACATAAAACAATCATAAAGGAAAGATAACATTTCCACATTGTAATCCCAATATATCATTTCAAGATATTGAAATAATCAATTCATTGAAAAAAACACATTTAAAAAATTAAAAAAAAGATCTTTGAATCAAGTGTCCCATACCACTTTGAAAATTTTAAAGGAATATCATTTTAAAACATTAATGTCCATATAAATAAATCCTTAAAACCATTTTGAAAACATGGACATTAGTGAGAATGATTTAGAAAAATAAATCTTTTAAACATATAAAATGATGTTTTAGTTAGAGTCCCTTACCACTTGAGAAATACTTGAATAAAATAATTAAATAATAACATCAAAAATACTGATAATATCATGAGAATATGGATATTCATGATATAATATGTCAAAATGGTTTTATATTGAGGTTATTGGATAATAAAGGTGAAAAATATCAAGATATGCCTCAATGAAAGGAGATTGAGACGTAGTCCCCTACAAAGATCGTATCCTTAGATTAAGGATAAATCAATGACATAATTATTTGTGAAAAATATAAAAAAACCAATATAAATGGATATTAAGAGTAAAAAAATCATAGGTAATTAACATATATTCTTGTAATAACAAAACCAATGACATGGATATTTAACAAAATGAAATGAGATTGAGTTATAATTTCCCTTACGAAACATTGAAAGCCTAATGACGTCACGTAAAAATTCCTAAAATGATTTTAGGGGATAGAAAAGGGTATATAAAAACTTGGACATAAAATGTATAGTAATAAGGATATATAAGAACATATTGCAACATAAGAAAATGGAAATTAAAAGATATAAAAAAAAATATGTCTTTGACTAAAAGAGGAGGGTGAAAACTTCCCTTACCAAGATCATTTTGTAAATAAAATAGATCAATTATGTGTATTCAATATAATTACACATAAATTAAGTACAAATACAAGATATGTAATAATAATAGCATGGAATAATCATGAATTAGAAGATTAAACCAAAGAATGGAAATTGGGTTAAGAAGTTCCCTTACCTTGTGTCCGACATGTCTTGTTCATTTGTTATCTCCCTGAATAACAAACTTAAGTTAATTATATGTGATTTATTACATTTTTCAGTTTTATTATTCATTTTATACCACTTATTACCTTTCTATAACATCATATAATTATTCAAGTTCATATCGGTATTTTTGTCGATGTTCGGTACTTGAGTCAAAAATGAACTTGAAATAATTATAAATTGTCCATGTGGTCAAAACTCCATTGTCTACAGAATTGTATTAATGATTTAAATATCATATATATCCAGTACATATTTATTTAAATCCAATATATATGTATTTAGAATAGTCCATAACATTTGGATATAAGAAAATGAAATGCACTATTCATGGAGACAGTAAGTTGTACGTATGCATGAACGTTGCTTTCATTTATTTTTAATTTTTAAATGAATTAAAACTAAATGATAAATAGGTATATTATAATTCCAGAATAATATCATATATAAATTCATTAACACCATCCTTTATATGTTCCATGTAGGGCATGAACGAGTTATATCACTTTGAGGGGGCGGTAGTCTGCCCTTCCTTAAATGAAATTATCGTGTTTACACATCATGAAAAGCATAAAGGTATGTTGTAAATAAAAATTAAAGAATCATAAAGATAATATAATAATAATATATATCATATAAATACAGTTCCATCATAATGGCCACCATGAGAGGCGGTATGAGAAAATTGAACAATCATCATTTTGTGAGGCAGTAGTTCGCCGTCCACAAAAATAGTATGTTCTAAATCCATTAGATAGAGGGGTATATGAGTGTAGGTCGAATAATAATCATACAAAATACTAGTATATTCATTATAATTTTTTTGTTATGAAATAAATGAAAAATAATATAATTGGGAGAGAAAATTAGAATAATTGAAAAGAATTTTAGAGTAGATGTTACCTCTTAAAACATGTAACTCTCTTTGATTTGAGACAGAAGGCTATATTGAATTGACTTCTACCTAGGGGAAAGCTTCTAGGAGTAATAGGGGTATATTAGGAGATTATTGGAGAAAATTTGGGACGAGAAAAGGGGCTTCAGAGGTGTATGTAATGGGTTAGATGTGGTGGCCTTTTATAAGTGGGAGGAGGGGCTCTTTAGGAAGGATTGAAAGTATTATTTTATTATAAAATTATTTTCATTTTCAAAAGGTACAAAACTCATTAAATTAAAAAATAATATTAATATAAGTCGAAATAAAATCATCCAATAAGAATTTTATAGGTTTTGGATAATTTTTAATCCTAATTTTTTTATTTAACCCTTTTTTACTCTTAACATTTTATCAAGCATTTAACACTTTGAGAAATAAAAATAGTTAAAAAAACAAGAAAAATATTCAATTAAAGATTCAATAAAAAAATTTAGATATATTATAACCATTTTTCCTAATCTTATATTTTTTTAAATTTTATAATATTTAATAAAATAATTGTTATTTTAAAATATGAATTATATCAATTTAGACACTATTCATATCACGAATTTTTAAAAACCCATAACAACATTATTGATTCAAACAAAACTTCATTAATAAAAATATAACATGTAAATATAATCCAAAAAATTCTTAGTTGACATCCAAATAACCAAATTACATTTATTTTAACATTTATAATATCTATTATTTGAATCCATTATTAATGAAGCAATCACTACATTATCATTGTGTCATAATTTAATTAATTTATTTAATGTCTAAAAATTATAAATAAAATACCATGATATATGAAATAATTCCATATTTATAATTAAAATTTATAGAATAAAATATCATGTTTATTACCCCATATAAAATTGTTTTACTAAAAGATATATGTTTATGTTACATTTTCTTTAACATAAAATTAATTTTTATAAAATGTCATTTTCACTTACATGTGGCTCCATGGGGTCCCAAAATCGACCTAAGGATGTCCATCATTGGAAATTTATCATTAAATAGGGTTAGGACATGTGTTATGGTAATTTAATATTATTATAATATTATTTTTTACCCTTATTTACCAGATTTACCCATTAACCATGGTAAATAAAATATTTACTGAAGTTATTATTCATAATGTCTAAAAATAAAATGTAACTATTTAAAAAATTTGGACATCTGGATTATAAATATAGAATTCATTTTTCCAAATTCAAAACACAGAATTTTCAAAAATTAATTTAAAAGTAATTCCCGTTGTCATAACCAAAAAAAACGTGTTCTGAAGAATTAAAAACTACCAAAAGATTGACATGTGTTTATGTCCAATTTCAAAGTTAAATTATTTTAAATGAACAAAATTGGATTAAATGATAAAAATATAATCTAATTAATCTTTAAAACCAATTAAAAAGATTGTCTAATCATATAAATAAATTATATTAAAAGGCAGTTTTTAATTAAAATGCAGTATTTTTTCACTATTCATCAAAAAATGAACTTTATCATAAAAATACCAAAATTTTACCCAAACTAAATTTTGATGTCCCTCTTCTAAAGAAGATGTTTATTTTTCCAAATTTAACATATAAAAGTGATAAAAACTATATTTAAGAAAGGGTTCTCCATCAAAAGGGGGTAAATTGATCTTTTAAAGAATATTAGAGTATTTCATGCTTAAAATTGAATTCATTCTTATTTTATGCCTATAAAATTTATTGTATAATTGTAAATACGTTTTAAGAAAACATTTTTAATCATTATATGGTTACTTCTATTCATTTCTAGAAATACAACAGCTAGGTGTTATCTACCATTTAAAATAATAATATTATGTTATTATTTTTTCAGTATGACTCATCCTTGTGTGCAACATGAGATTTTGGAGAAACCCATTGTTGTGTTTCAGGTACGCCATTGAACATAGCATCCCATTTAATGTAAAATTAATATCTTATTCATAAGTATCAAAAGAAATAAAATGTTTTTTCTATAAATACCTGGGTCGTTAAATATAATACCATGAAATATGATTGTATAGTGATATTTAAAGACAAAGGGGTAGTATATACACCAAATTAAAGTAAGTCAGTGAATAACAACAAATAATTCTCAATGGAATGTAAATTGATACTAAATCCCTTATAACTATGGTAACATATGAATTTGAAGAATCAAAAGTAATAATCATCAATTAAAAAATATAAATACCATGAAGATAAAATAATAAATGATATAATATTTCAAAATGGATAGTATATATAGAACACAAATAAATAAGTGGTGATTATGACGTATTCCCCATGAAGGTAAATGTGGGACAAGAATCCCTTACCTTGAGTCCGACTTGTCACGTGTGTCTTTATATTCTTGAATAATAAACTTATGTTAATTATTTACTTTCTTAAGAACCTTTTTAAAGTTTATTATTACTTTTAATTCACCTGTTATAATTTTTTATACAACTAATTAAACAATTAAGTTTAAATTGGGTGTTTTGACCAAATTCGGTTCATGTGTTAAAAACGAATTTGGTAGGTCGACTATGGTCAAAGGGGACATTCTAAAAACATATCCAAAATAATAATAATGAAATATTTATCATATTAATACTTAAATTATACTTCTAATGTAACACCCCGATATTTTATGAAAAATACTCTTTTAATTTCATTGATGTCTTTTATTATACACTACAGCAAGTTTAGCTTGTACTATACGCAACACCGTATTATTTTGTAGTATACGCAACACTATTCTTGGCTCGTGTTACACACAATTTCAAGTTCGTGTTGTGGAAATTATTCTATGAAACATTAAGTATAGATTTTGTTTAATGTATAAATGATATAAGTTTTGATTATGTTATACAGAACACCAAATGGTTCTTTCAGTACATGAAGCCATGACTTGACTTTCATTACAGGCAATCAAGACCTTCCCCGATAATGTGTGTAGTACGCAATACCGAGTTTCACTAAATGAAATATTATTATAATATTATTATGAACTAGCTGTTATGAATAGTAATACCCAATTTTTGAAATTTTATAAATTTTATCTTTCAAAATGGACGTCATTTTTAGATTTGAAAAATCGAAATTAGCCTATGGTGAATTTTTGGTATTTTTCTGAAAACATTCAATTTTTGATGAATAGTGAAAACACTGGGTTACTATTTAAAAACCGACTTTTTATTTAAATAATTTTTTATTTTATTTAAATTTATTTTAGGTTAAAATTGATGTATAATATCTATATAAGTTCAATATAATTCATTGGAGTCATTTTATAATAATTTTAGATATATAAAAATTTTATTGAACTTTTCACCGTCTTTTACCCACCTCCTAGGAGAATTTGGAAACTCACATAAAACATAATTGTACCGATTCTGTGAGTGGAATTTCAAAAATCCGAGAGACACGGTTAATATCAAGGACTAAAATGTGGTTCAATGAGATTAAAATAATTTTTGGTGAGTGGTAACTTTTTACTTTTATTTACCACGGTTAAAAGTAAATAGGGTAATTAAGGGTAAAAATGATATTATTATTACCCTAACACATGTCCTGATTCTATTGGATAGGATTAATTTGACCAAAAACAACATTAGAAATAAAATATGACCATTTAGGTCCGCTTGGATTAGATTAGGACATTTATTATTAATTTATTTAAAGAAGGGTTAACATAGTTAAAATCAAAGTTTAATAAATAATCTTTTTTAATATAGGATTATAAATAAGATAAAGTCAACTATAAATATTCATCAGAAAGCTAAAATAATTTCCCAAATAATGGTATTTTGTTTATAATTTTTAGACATTAAATAATTTAATTTATTTATGACACAATGATGATGCAATAATTATCTTATTAAAGAAATATTAACATAATTGATGTTATAAATAACCAATTAAATGTAATTTGAGACTTTTTATGAATTACACTAATTATCTAGGTTAATATGACATGTTAGAATTTATTTAATTAACTTTTTTCGAACTAATCATGCTGTTATGATTTTAACAAAAATCAGTTACCAAATAGTGTCAAAATTGACATAAAATAGTTTTCAAAACAAATATTATATTATTAGTTGTTATAATATTCCTAAAAATCCGCGGTTAGGCTAATATACTTATATCATGATAGGTGTATCATTAATGGACCACTTGGGGGTTGATTGGATGTATATAGTATGTTTATTAACTATATAATATAAAAATACAAAGTGACATGGTAAATGTCAATCTAATTAACTAAGAGTTAAAACTAATAAATAAGGTTAATATAATGACCCAAACCTGTCTAAAATATATTGGTTGAGAGGGTTTCGACCCATACCCACCTTATCTTCGAAATAAATCAATTTTGAGCTATTAAAAACCGAATATGACTTTATTATAAAATAATATTTTATGTTTTTTCCAAAGGATCCCCTCTCCTCCCTTATAAAAAGGGCACCCCTTACCTCTTCTCTCCACACCATTTTGGGCCTTGAAGCTCAGCTAACTCCTGCCTATTTCTCTTCTCCCATTACCTAGAAATATTCAGGTGGTTCTGGTCTTCTCAAAATACCAACTCCACTTCTTTAAGAGGAAGCTTAAAGGAGGTGCGTTGATAAAGAGGTAATCTCTTCTTCCGATTCTCTCAAGTTTCTTTCTTCTTCTACTTCTTCTTATTTAGTTTTCTCATTATAAAGTAATAACATAAGTATTACTTATATACTGATATGTTATTATAAATATAAAACAACCCTATTTCACCTTCTATCCATCCTTAGGAAAACGAAATCACCACACGTGTGTACGTAGGGAATACTGTCTCCACGTCGTGGTGTAATCTGTTTTCGACCACGACCTTACTTGGATGGGTATAATGGTGTAAAGAATAACTATATATGAAAATTATAAAGTGATATTGATTCTGAAATATTATAAAGACACTCCAATACAATTCCACAATCATGGGAACGATATCATCGCTCGTGCGTACGTACGGCCTACCGTCTCCACGATGTGATGCGACTCGTTCTACATGATCTTCAATGCTTAATGATTATATAAATGAATTGAATGAATAAATATGATATATATTACACTAATACCATTCTGGAAATGAGGTTCCTATAACCTGAAAATAAGAATAAGAATTTATTCGACAAAACACGCTAAGGAACAAAAAGAAATAAACACCGGAATAACAAGTAGCAATGAAATATTACTAATAAGAAGCTAAGAATATGACCATATATGATATCATAACAATGAGTACGATTCTGGAATAAGTTAATAACATTATTTAAATCATTATACAGGAGTTTCGGATACATACAAAGCATATCGAACATAAGGTAAGGGATAAATTTTCCAATCTCGTTTTTATCCGAGATTGTTTATTTGTAAGTATTTACTGGGGTTGTATTTATCATCCATGTCCCAGTTTCCTAAAAATGGTTTAATGTATGTTTAAATTCCTTCTTACCCATTTTTTTAATTTTACTACATGGTGTGTAAGGAATCTTTCTTTTCTTTACGTTGCGAGGTACTTGTTTTACTTTTCCGAAAAAAGTACGAGAAGAATGTTTTTTAACTTATACGGAATGAATGGATTTTTATGGTTTTATAATGCCTTATTTTCATAAATCTTACACTAAAGTATTTCAAGATTATTTATAAAAATCCATTTATTTTAAAATTTCATGGCATTTTGTGAAAAGAAAATGATTTTGAAGAAGAAAGGTTATTTTCATCAAAAATTTGTTTCAAGTATAATGTCTCTATGATTTACATGGTTTCACTTTTCTTATGATGAAATGATATCCATTTTGTTTTATATGGATTATGTTATGATGGGATGATGTTTATGAACCCCATTTTATTCTTTGGGTTATGATAAATGATTTATGTTTATGTTGTGCAACACGTAAGAATGATTTCATTATGAGATGGGTGGGACCTATATCTCCGACCAATATATTGGGTAAATAATTATATATCATGATATAGACATGGCTGGAATGGTAAGTTAATCTAGTTCAATATTACAGGACTGGAACTAGGAGTGAACTCGATTCCGAAAGGGACTTTGTCCACTAAGATGGTCTTGGCAGCAATGCCTTGTCTACAATGGAAATCATATCATGTGCTTAATGGTTTCCAAAATCACATGTTTTATTCCCATTCTATTTTATCATTATTGATGTTCCTTTATGATATATGACTTACATACTTCCAAGATTTATGTCTTTGCTCAAGATTTTGATGTTTAGATTTTATGTTCAAGATTTTGCACTCAAATGTTTATGGATTGTTGTATGTTCTCTATGTTTACCCTTACTAAGGATTTGAGATCACCCTTTTTTATGTTTTCTTTTCCCAAGGATATAAAGAAAGGTTTTTGGTAATAAAAACAAAAGGGGAAGATATTTATCGGAGATGTTGAAGATCTTTTACCATGATTAGAAGATTTACGTTCCGAGTTTCCAAAGACACTAAACTATTACGGTCCTTTGGTGTCTGTTTTTGTTATGTATTAAGTATTCCGCAAATGTAATGTAAAGTCCATGTATGTCACGCTTTGGGTCTCTACAGTTGGTATCAAAGGAAAGGATTAGTTAACCTTTGGAAACTAGGATGTGAAAACTTTAGTGAGATCCCTAGAGATATTTCTAAGGTATGTCTAGGGATGTCCCTAAGGTTAAGTAAACGTATAGGTTATAGTCCTAGAATTACAGAAACGATATTCGAATTAAACCTAAGATGTTAGATATCGAAGGTACTCCCCCTTTATTATGTTTTTTTCCTAGCATAAGTTTTTCCTCTTACTCTATTCATTTTGGGTTTTAGACGATGGCTGGAACCCGAAGGAACCGTGTTGATCAATGTGATGGGCAATGCAATGATTTTCCTCCTGAACAAACCAATGTTTTGGGAGATGGAGTACAAAATATTATTGCTATAATTACACAAGCTATGAATCATTCTGTACTTCCGAATGAGCAGAGAAGGGAACAATATTCTATTGAGTCTTTCATGAGGCAACATTCACCTTCTTTCAATGGGTCTTCTGATCGACTTGTTGTTGAACAATGGATCAGTACCATTGAAAATATATTTTCCATACTTCACTATTCAAAACATGATAAAGTCATTCTAGATTTTTACCGTTTAGAAGGTGAAGCAGACCAGTGGTGGACTCTAATTAAGAATAAAATGTCCCAAGATGAAATTGAATCCATGGAATGGGACGAGTTTAAGAACTTGTTTTTCAGTAAATACTTCCCTCGTATTCTTCGAACAAAGATGGAAAAGGATTTCCGTGAGCTTAAGCAAAAGGATGATGAATTTTTTGGTATATAAGAAGCAAATTTTACAAGGCTTTCAAGGTATGCATCTGGATTTATCATCCAACCTGAAAGTAAAGTTGATCGATTCTTCAGTGGCTTAAAACCATGTCTTCTAAGGGCATTAGCTATAAGAGACTTCAGCAGCTATGAAGAAATTGTGCTTTGTGCTATCAAGGTAGAACTGGAAGTTGGTGTAACATATCCATCTCATGGTTTTGACAAGAAACAAAAGATACAGTTCAGGGAGAAATCTCAGAATAATGGTGAAAAGAAGATGAATGTTTCTTTATGCTCAAAGTGTGGAAAGAAGCATGGTGGAGATTGTCTTAAAGGGACTAAAAAATGTTATAAGTGTGGAAAAGAAGGTCATCGACCAGCTGAGTGTCGAAGTAATGGAAAAAAGCATTGCTAATGGTACGAACAAAGAAAATACTGTAGAGAACGCACCACCAACACTTCAATGCATCAAGTGCAAGGAAATGGGGCATTATGCTAATAAATGCCCTAATCCAAGGGTTAATGTTGATAGACATGAGAAACCACTTAAGTAAAAGGACAAAGGGAAGTCACATGTGATCACTATTGGAGATGTTGAATATGACAATGATGTGGTGGAATGATTAAGTGTTTATGTAATGGGATTCCAAAATAATGTTGTATATAGTATCATGGAATATTGGAATATTTATGTATTGGTCTATTGTGGTTTATAAAAATTTTATGGTACTGATAACCATGGAAAGTGATTGAGATATTTTTGGAAATAAGAAGATATGTGCATAATGAATGGATAAGGAGAAAATGAAATGTTTGACAATATTCCTGATCTCATCGATGATATAAGGAAAAAGTTATATCATGGTTTGAGTATATAGAATTTTTGGATTTTGGTATGCGGAAAGAGTTAACTTTTGACAGCATTCATGTTTTCACTAATATTTATTGGGTATTCATTTTTCAAGAGAATACAAGATTAAGGTATTCACATGTTTGGAATTCGAACAACAAGATATATATTTTGATATAAGAGGGATAAATGATGGTATTCACGTGCTTGTTATATGACCTTTTTTGTAATCGTTCTCTTTATACTTAGAGTTTGGAAAAAAGTATTTTGGATAAGCCTAAAGATTAGAATAGATTATGTTGAATATAAGTTAGTATTGTTTAAGTCTAGAAATTTTTTCAATATTATTAATAGAATGTTATAATAGTGTAGTTTAAGAAAAGTGACAACCAGCAGAACGGGCGACAACCCGTCATGTCGGACAAGGATGCGGGAATCGAACCCACAACCAAAGTGTGACAGGCCTTTATTGCCTACAACTAGCCTACAAGAAGTACCTGGTTAGTAAATACTAGTTTTATTTTATTAAGCGCTATTATAGATGAATTATAAGCCCATTTTAGAAACCATATACGATTAATCTCAGCATAGATGGACTTCTGTATATTTAATAAATTGTGCTAAACTTTTTTCTATTGAAATAGATGGAATGACCTATTATTCTTTCGCATAATCTGCAAACACTTCACAGACAAATTCAAATTCATTTCGTTAAGAGATGAAGTGGAAATTGTTCAAGGCCCGAGCAACGGTGAGATTGTACCAAAATCAAGTACATATTTCTTTTAATTCAACAACTCTTCAGCTTTCGGGAAATGATCTTGGAAACAAAAAAATGTTGTCCTAGTGCTCTCATATCCTATGAATCGGATGGTACCTTAGATCATCACAAATTTATGGCTATGTGATGGTTGGATTTTTCAAATCCATGTCCTCTACCACTCTTCATCCGAAGTTGATGGTTATATTTCACTTCCATATCCATATTTTCACCTATGTTCTCCTATGACGAAACCCAGTGATTAGCTAATTTGGGTACCTATTACGTTTCATACTTTAGTATTTAAAGTCAAGTTTTGGTATTCCTTTTTATGATGTGGGATTCTATTAAAGAAACTTCCAAGTATTAAACCATTTATAACCCTGCCGAATTTCGAGGGCGAAATTCATTTTAAGGGGGGTATAATGTAAAACTTTGAGATTTTATGAAAAATATTCTTTAAATTTCATTGATGTCTTCTATTATACACTACACCAAGTTTAGCTTGTACAATATGCAACACCGTATTATCTTGCAGTATATGCAATACTATTCTTGGCTCATGTTACACACAATTTCAAGTTTGTTTTGTGGAAATTATTTTATGCAACATTAAGTATAGATTTTTTTTAATGTATAAATAAAATAAGTTTTGATTATGTTATATGGAACAAGAAACGGTTCTTTCACTACACACATCCCTGACTTGGCTTGCATTACACGCAATCAAGACCTTCCTCGATAGTGTGTGTAGTACGCAATACTGTGTTTCACTAAATGAGATATTATTATAATATTATTATGAACTAGCCATTATGAATAGTAATACCCAATTTTTGAAATTTTATAAATTTTATCTTTCAAAATAGACTTCATTTTTGGATTTGGAATATTGAAATTATCCTTGGGTGAATTCTTGGTATTTTTATGAAAACTTTCAATTCTTGATGGATAGTGAAAACACTAGGTTACTATTTAAAAACAGACTTTTTATTTTAATAATTATTTATTTTATTTACATTTATTTTAGGTTAAAATTGATACATAATACTAATATAAGTTCAATGTAATTAATTGGAGTCATTTTATAATAATTTTAGATATATAAAAAATTTATTGAACTTTTCACCGTCTTTTATCCACCTCCTAGGAGAATTTGGAAATTCACTTAATACATAATTTTACTACTTCTATGAGTGGATTTTTATTGAAAATCCAAGATACACTGTTAATATCGAGGAATAGAATGTGGTTCAATGAGATGAAAATAATTTTTGGTGAATAGTAACTTTTTACTTTTATTTACCACGGTTAAAAGTAAATAGGGTAATTAAGGGTAAAAATGATATTATTATTACCCTAACACATGTCCTAATTCTATTGGATAAATTTAATTCGACCAAAATCAACCTTAAGAATAATATATGAACATTTAGGTCCACTTGGATTAGATTAGGACATTTATTATTAATTTATTTAAAGAAGGGTTAAAATAGTTGAAATCAATATTTAATAACTAAATCATTTTTAATATAGGGTTATACATGAGATAAATTCTACTATAAATATTAATTATAAGGATAAAAAGATTTAATACATAATGGTATTTTATTTATAATTTTTATACATTAAATAATGTAATTTATTTATGACACAATGATGATGTAGTAATTATCTTATTTATGAAATATTAACATAATTGATGTTATAAATACCCAAATAAATGTAATTTGAGACTTTTTATGAATTACACTAATTTTATAGGTTAATATGACACGATAGTATTTATTTAATTATCCTTTTTAGAACAAATCATGTTGTTATGATTTTTACAAAAATCAATTACCAAATAGTTTCAACATTGACATAAAATAGTTTTTAAAACAAATATTATATTATTAATTGTTATTATATTCCTAAAAATATAAGGTTCTGCCAATATACTTCTATCATGATAGGTCTATCATTAATGGACCACTTGGGGGTTTCTTGGATGTATATGGTATGTTTATTAACTATATAATATAAAAATACAAAGTGACATGGTAAATGTCAATTTAATTAACTAAGAGTTAAAACTAAAAGATAAGGTTAATACAATGACACAAACCTGTCTAAAATCTATTGGTTGAGATTATTTCGACCCATCCCCACCTTATATTTGAAATAAATCAATTTGGATCTTTTAAAAAACGAATGTGACTTTATTATAAAATATTATTTTTAGTTTTTCCAAAGGTGCCCCTCTCCTCCCTTATAAAAAGGGCACCCCTTCCCTCTTCTCTTCACAACCTTTTGAGCCTTGAAGCTCAGCCAAACCCGGACCATTTATCTTCTCCCATTCCCTAAAAACATTCTTGAGGCTCTGGTCCTCTCAAAAGACCAACTCTACTTCCTTAAGAGGAAGCTTAAAGGAGGTGTGTTGAAGAAGAGGTAATCTCTTCTTCCGATTCCCTCAAGTTTCTTTCTTCTTCTACTTCTTATTCTTTAGTTTTATGTCACGACCCGCCTTCGGGGCCCGTGCCGTGACAACCCCAAGCCCGCCTTCTATAGGGGGGGGGGGGGGCAGCGCCCCCCCCGTTTTTCTCAAAGGAGGTCCCCCACGTGAGGGGGGGCCGGTTTCTCCAAGGTGCGGCATCAAGCCGCGCCGCCAGCTGAAGGAAAGTGGGGGCTTTGCCCCCCGCGCGTGGCACCCGAGCGGCGCCCCGGCCGCGCCGCCGCGCCGGACCGCGCCGCCGGCCGGGTCGGGTCACCCCAGTTCAGGTCGACCCGGTTCGGGCCGACCCAGGGGGGGGGGGGGGTCGGGCCGGGTCGACCCGGACCTGGACCCCCCGTTTTCGAATCGACTTCGGTCTTCTGCCAATAACATGAGCTACGGACCTCCGATTGACGAACCGTCAGCGGAGATGCGATCCTTGGATCGAGACGGTCGATTCGGTATATCGAACTCAATGTTTTGGATTACTTTGAGTTCGGCCGGGTTGGTTCGTACACGAAACCAACCAGGCCCTCGGAGCGGAAACACTCATATCTTGAGCTACAGACGTCTGATTGACGTGCCGTCAGCTTTGTTGAGTTCCTCTTAGTGAGACGTATCTTTTGGAATACTCTGCCCAAGGTTTGGACACAGGTGAAGTACGGTCGGGTTGGTTTTGCCTTAAAAACCAACTGGACCCCTGGGATGAAAAAGACAATAACTCTCAGACCGGGCGTCCGATCGACGCGCCGTCTGTTGCGTTGAGTTCCTGTTGGCGATACTGAACTTTTGGATACATGAACTCTGGACTTTGTGACAGTTGATGTATCAGCCTCTCGGCTCGAGGAGCGGACCCTCCCGAACGAGCTTGCTGTGTGAGGGAACCCTAGTGCTGGCTGTGACTGTGACTGCGACGACGACAGTACAGAGATCCTTGGTGGATTCATCGACGACTATAGCACTCAGCGATCCTACGTGGATCAGTGCTACAGGTCCTATGTGGGCCCGATCCTGTGTGGGTCTGATCCTGTGTGGGTCATTGCACTCAGCGGTCCTGTGTGAACCAGCGCCTACAGGTCTTGTGTGGGCCCGATCCTGTGTGGGTCTTTGCGGGGGTTAGTTACCTATCGATCCTTCGTGGGTCCGACGACTTAGATGGATCAGAGATCATCTTTATCGTCCTTTGAAGAAGTATACCTGTGTGAGCTGAATCCTGTTGCTTTCCTGTGTGGATTGTGTTGTGCTATCCTGTGTGGATTTCGTTTTTCTTTCCTGTGTAGAATACGTATACTTTCTTGTGTGGACTGAGATGTACTTGGGCTCAGAGGTTGGAGCATATTGGAATTGATGACTTAGGTATATGTATGGGCATATACCTAAGTAGTGTCGGTTGTTACTTCATGTTTGTATCTCACCTTTGTGGTTTATCCTTTGTGGATTTTGGGAGACCTTCAGGGTTCTCGGGGTCCCTACTGAGTAGCTTATACTAACCCCTGCACGGGCTATGCCCGCACTACGTTGTGTTGGTTGCAGACGACGGACAGCGTTGATCATGGTTGAGGCTTGCAGAGAAGGACGGTATCTAGAGGTGGACCACTGGGCGGGATGTACTCGGAGCGGACGGTGGGACCCGTGGAGCAGTGGAGCTATCTGTACCCACCCTTCATGTGGGATTTCCAGTGGACAGCTCGGTGTAGTGGCTTTTACTTTACAGTTGCTGTTTTCCCTTTCGAGTTGTACTTTACTTCAGTTTGGGTTTGTATACTGGCCCATTTACTTTTCCGCACTTTTAGTTGTACTCTGTTTTTACTTAGTGTTTACTTTTCCGCTTGCTTACTTTGTGGTGTTTGATTACTTTTCAAAGGCAATGCCTTCCCTTTTTACTGGGTTTTACGCCTTGGTGCTAGTCGCCAGCCCCTGGCCTATGGAAGGCGGGCTTGGGGTAGTCACAGCACGGGCCCTGAGGGCGGGTCGTGAAATTTTATCATTATAAAGTAATAACATTAGTATTACTTATATAATGATATGTTATTATAAATATAAAACAAACCTATTTCACCTTCTATCTATCCTACGGAAAATGAAATCACCGCGCGTGTGTACGTACGGAATACCGTCTCCACGCCGTTGTGTAATCTGTTTTCGACCACCACCTTACTTGGATGGGTATAATGGTGTAAAGAATAACTATATATGATTATTGTAAAGTGATATTGATTCTGAAATAGTATACAGACACTTCAATACAATTCCATGATCATGGGAACAATATCATTGCTCGTGCGTACATACTGGCTATCGTCTCCATGATGTGATGCGACTCGTTCTACATGATCTTAAATGCTAAATTATTATATAAATTAATTGAATGAATAAATATGATATATATTAAACTAATACCATTCTGTAAATGAGGTATCTATAACCTAAAAAGAATAATAATAATCTATTCGACAAAACACGCATAAGAACAAAAAGCAATAAACACCAGAATAACAAGTAGCAATGAAATATTTCTAATAAGAAGCTAAGAATATGACCATATATGATATCATAACATTGAGTACGATTATGGAATAATTAAATAACATTATTTAAATCATTATACAGGAGTTTCAGATACATACGAAGAATATCAGACATAAGGTAAGGGGTAACTTTTCCAATCTCGTTTTTATCTGAGATTGTTTATTCTTAAGTATTTACTAGGGTTGTATTTAACATCCATGTCCCTGTTTTATAAAAATGGTTTCATGTATGTTTAAATTTATTTTTACCCATTTTTGACTTTTACTACATGGTATGTATGGAATATTTCTTTTGTTTACGTTACGAGGTACTTGTTTGACTTTTCCGAAAAAAGTACGAGAAGAATGTTTTTTAACTTATTCGAAGTGAATGGATTTTTACTATTTTATAATGCCTTATTTTCATGATGCTTACACTAGAAGATTTCAAGATTATTTTAAAAAAATAATTTTATTTTAAAATTTCATGGCATTTTCTGAAAAGAAAATGATTTTGAAGAAGAAAGGATATTTTCATCAAGAATTCATTTCAAGTGTTTTATCAAAACTATTTTCCATCTAAGATAACATTATTTCACATGTGTATGTGTCAAGTATAATGTCTCTATGATTTACATGGTTTCACTTTTCTTATGATTAAATGATATCCATTTTGTTTTATATGGATTATGTTATTATGGGATGATGTTTATGAGACCCATTTTATTCTTTGGGTTATGATGAATGATTTATGTTTATGTTGTGGTACACAAAAGAATGATTTCATTATGAGATGGGTGGGAACTATTTCTCCCTCTAATTCATTGGGTAAAGATTTATATCTCATGATATAGACATGGTTGGAATTATAAGTTAATCCAGTTCATTGTTACAGGACTGGAATGAGGAGTGAACTCGATTAAGAAAGGGACTTTGTCCACTAAGATGGTCTTGACAGCAATGCCTTGGCTACTATGGAAATCATATCATATGCTTAATGGTTTCCACAATCACATGTTGTATTCCCATGCTATTTTATCATGATTGATGTTCCTTTATGATATATTCCTTAAGTACTTCCAAGATTTATGTCTTTGCTCATGATTTTGATGTTTAGATTTTATGTTCAAGCTTTTGCATTCAAATTTTTATGAATTGTTTTATGTTCTCTATGTTTACCCTTACTAAGAATTTTAGCTCACCTTTTTTATGTTTTCTTTTCCCCAGGATATAAATAAAGGTTTTAGGTAAGAAAACCAAAAGGGAAATATCTTTATGGGAGATGTTGAATATCTTTCACAATGATTAGAAGATTTACGTTCTAAGTTTCCAAAGACATTAAACTATTACGATCCTTTGGTGTCTGTTTTTATTATGTATTAAGTATTCTGCAAAAGTAATGTAATGTTCATGTAAGTCCAGCTTTGGGTATCTACATTTAAACCCAATCATTAAATATGGTTATGAAAAATTAACCAACATTATAATCATGAAGATATTAGGTCGTACGTACGCATGAGTAACATTCCCATTTTAAATGATCATTATAGAAAGAAGATAAGTAAAAAAGATATATTTAAAAAATGATAATTATATCATAAATACCATGTTATTTAATTATTTATACTTATGTATATAATTATGGTGATTTAACAGGAATCACATCGTGTTGAGAGGGCGGTAGTCCACACATCCACGAACGACGTTATCACTTTTATAGTGTGTGGAAAGGGTAATAAATAAAATGATATATTATATTTCCATAAATTTAATTTTTTTCATTAATATCATATATATTTCATTTATGTAACAAATTTTTAATTAAAACCATACTTAATTCATTCCATGTAATTTGTGAACGTATCATGTCACGAACCGAATCTGGTCGCCTCCAAAATCGGCACCCGACCCGGTCCATGGAAAGACCCGAAGGGCATTCCCGATCCCCACGGGCTGGAAAAAGTACCTGGGTATCATAAAATGAAAATTGGGAACGATTTACCCGAGTTTATAATCTTAAAACAACAAAAGAATCCAATAAAATGAATCTGGATTTTCAAACCAAAAAATCTTTTAAAAAAATTCAGAACTGAATTACATAGCTTAAAACAACTCAAAAAGACTATACCAAAGGTACAAAACCAAATAAGGACATCCCATGAACCCTCATGGAAAGGGGTACCGCCCTCAAGCCACCTCCACAAGACTTCACCACCAAGGACCTGCTAGAAACCCGAACCACTTGAACAAAAAAAACTGTACCCAACCTGCGACAACAAAAATAACCAAGTCTACTTACACCCAAGGGTGTAAGTAGGGTGTGAGACAATGCCCATTAGGATACCACTACTAAGAAATTCCATGTGATAAACATTTAAAGATGAAAAGCATGCAAGTTTTCAAAAACATAAAAAAAACTAGTTACAATTTCTAAAAGATGCGACTTTGAATAAAAATAGGTTTCAAGTGGGCTATTTTAACAGGTTAACCTTTTAAAATAAACAACAAAGCTACTGAATTTTCCAGCCAAATGTACTGTATGCCGACGGTAAGTATAAAGTAACTAATGAGCACAAGTAATAGGAAATAACCCCTAGGCACTAGCTAGCTCTGGGTCCCAGGTACCTCGTATCTCGGTGAGAGTAACCATCACAAATATCCATTCTCTTACACAAGCCACTAGTAGGGAACATACACATAACCTAGTGGTCCCCAATCATCATCATCATAGTTTTTTTAGAGCTGTAAGCGTCAATCTTTCTAAGTGAAACTGAGGCCAAACCCCATGAATTCACTAGCATACTAGTACACGTCCACCCACCTATATACCCCGGGTTTCCCATTGTGCTCAAACAAGTTCAACAAGTCAAGAAATATACATTGAACATGGAAATATCATTTCCACATAACAAATTCACCAAACACACCATATGTATAACACAAAAGTCAAAAAATCCATTTTTTATTCAAAATGATTTTGAAATCCGACTCACACCAAAATAGGCAACAACACTTTTTTCATAACTTTCACAATCCAACACATCTTTTAACAACATTATGAAGTCCCTAAAAATATGATAAACATCACATAACAGAACTATTCACATTTAAAATGGTTCATTTGAATGTATAAACAATCCAAAACAGTTTTCCAATATGGTTTCACCTCTTACATAAATCATGAAACCACTCAAAACTTTCATAAAACAATTCCAAATAGTGTACCAAAGCTTTTCAAATAAAAACCCATTTCAAAACCATATTTCAAGGACAAAATCACATCAATACAAATTCAAAACAGAATTGGAAGACCCAAAAACATTTATTAAACAACCCCCATGTTTTATACAAACACCTCAAACAATATTACAAAAGATCCACATGAAACGCACGCGTTTTCAAAATCACTTTCAAGAAGTACAATAAAGTTTTACACCTTAAACCCTTAAAAAACATCTTTAAGAACTAGTGGCACACCAATACCCCACAAAATCAGAATTTTCATCCCAAACAAGATTTATTAAACGAAATTCTTATGTTATAAAACAATCCCAAACAATACCCAAATGGTTGCACATGAAAACACCGAATTTTAAGCAAAAATGAAACTATAAAAACAAATGATTTACCAAATCCAACATAAACAGTTCACACACCACACACATCATATTAGGAACATGAATAATAAGTAATTCAAGAAAACTAACTCATCTATAAATTTTTACACGTGGAATCACCTACCTTTTATGACGAAACCCACAAAACATGGTGCGAAACATCAACCACACCACTGCCGCACCTCAAGGAAGATAAATTCAGAGCTAGATCACAAAATCTGGCCTAAAATACACCAAATGAAACCCTAGGATCTAACCCTAACTTCTGGAAATTTTAGAACATAATGAAAGAGGGAGGAAACCCTAAACGAAAAGGAAGAAACCAAGAAGGAAACACTTACCCAAAACAATCCTGAAGAAAACGACCCAAAATCGACCAGAATATGATTTTTAAAACAGATAAAAATTTACTGGAGTTTCTAACAATAACGATGAGGTCATGTAGGAACTGTAATAGGGGGAAATAATAAAAATTGAAGGATTTATGAAAGGATCAATTTACCTCCTCAAATATGGGTAATTTGTGTAATCCAGAGATATATCTCCCCATTTCGCGATGAAACCGAGATCCAAATAGGGGGAGGATAGTTTGGGGGGCGCCTTAGGTATGTGGGATTGAGGAAGTGTTGGAATCACTGAAAAAACTCAAATAGTGAAGGAGATATTAAAAACATAAAAATTATTTTTAATGCAGGAAATGTGCTTTCGGGCAGGCCCAATATCTTAAATAAATACTCATATCCACCATGATTATGAATTCCTAAATGGTCCAAATTAATATTGTGGTGTTAATATGTCAGGGTATGACAATTATGAATTGGAATGGATGATAAATGTTGAAAAATGAAGAATTTATAAAGGAATCAAAATTTATTTTTTAAATCTGGAATTGGGCTCACGGTTTGGTCCAATTCATAAAAACTCACCCATTCCTCCATAAATGCTTGGGAAACCCTCAAAAAAAGGAATGAATGGAAATTAAAATAAAAATAGATTTAAAATAAGCTATGTATGTGACAATTCTCCCCACCATGAAAACTTTCCGCCCCGAAAAGTCACAGCATGTCCAAAGCAACAACCAAACCCAACTGAGAAACCAAGAGGTACTCCCTTGTCAGGTTTCTCCCCCAAAGGCCAAAACACCTCCAGTGATCAATTAATGAAGGATTACTCTCACAAAATAAACTTACACCACCTTCCTGAAATGAACAATCACATTCATAATTGATTCCAAAAGAAAACTTATTAAACACTATCTGAACAAGACTCAAGCAATTCACCCAAATGAACAACAACATCGAAGAAGGTTACAATTACCTTACTTTAACTAGACCATTGGGTACTCCCCAATCTCAATGTTTACTAAAGGAATATGTAGGTAGCTTGATAGCTTTGAATGAGACTACCTACCGCCAATCCACGACCATGGATAAGTCTGAGTTACTGGTATGGGGGAACAAAAACTACCTCTCCACCATAAGAGACAACCTATATTTTTTTCTCGAGAAAGAATCAGGACACTAACAGGGGGAGGCCTGAATGGACTCCCCAGTACAAATGGTATACTTCCATCCAAAATTTACAAAAGAACTTATATAATACTCATAGTGTTTCTCCCCACCATAAGAACAAACCATCTTAACCGATCGGCTTGGGCCGACAGAAAAAGACCCCAAAATTAAAGAGTTGGGATGGTCGCACGGTTATTCTGCATAGTTTGGGAAATTTTGCAATAACTATGTGGATCCTTATATCTGTATGGTTATTTTTTTGTTCATGGTTTGAACTAACCGTGTGAAAACTGTGTGCTCAACTTGTCTAGCAAAATTTCCAACCATTCTCCAAAGACTCAATGGAAACCAAAGGGGGAGGGAATAACATTTTGTAATGACATGGGTACAAGACCCTCCACCTATTTCCACTGAATGGGAACAACAAAATAAATATGATGACACCATAGGTTTAAACTCTTCCTATCTTTCATAATGAGGATAGGACTTTGTACAAGGGTTTAAACGACACTGGAGTTTCCCATGACTACGCGCCAGCTTCTCTCAGGGACCTATGGCTGGAGCTCAAAATATTGATGCATATTCGGCTACGCAGTTAGGCTGTTGAAACCCCTATGTGGAACTTCTTCTTTCGGTTCCACAAAAAACTACACCGCATACCTCGATGGGTTCATCAAAACATAACACACTCCATAACCCACTTTACCAAAACCAGACATTTCACTGAAACAAGGGATCAGATGATGCACACACATCACACCTTGTTTCTTTGGGTGAGAAACAACAGAAGGGAAGGACGCGTATAAACACCTTCCTCTAAGATAGAGGATTTGATGTTTTTCCAAAGGGAGACATACTCCCAACATAACATAGAACCTCAGAGTATTGTGTGACCATCACCTTTATAGTCAAAATAGCACACAACATCACAATGTGTCACTGAACATGACCCTTGAGATTGATAGAAACAATACATGGAACGAGACCATATTCAAAGTCCCTAAACAACAGAAAAGTCCAAAAAGTGGACACAATATCATATCATGAAAAAAATCTCAAAATTGGTGGTTTAATAATAACTCTTTCTTCAAAGAAACTATAAAGAACTCAGAGGCCCTCTTAGACACCATCAAGACACTCATCCACACTAACAACGAAAAAACACTTCCACCTTCGATGAATCAGGAAACTTAAGAAACTAAGGTCTCTCTCAACCTTCCAAAAGAACTATACCACTACAAGAGGATCCAAAAATCAATGAAATGAATGGGTGTAGACTCAATCAACAATGATCGATGAAATATTCCTTATATTGATCAACTGGAGGATTTTCCAATGGCGAAACAATACGGGTTGCACTTCAGTTGTGCATTAACCCTTAATGGGGGCGTACCTTATCCAATGAGAGAACCCAAGGACCCAAAAAAGATGGTCCATTGGTCAAAACATTCCACAAAACAGATCCAAACACATGAAGGGAACCACCGTAAAGGCATCCCAATTTTTTTTCAAAAGAGACCACTAACCGTCCCTACAACACAGCTTACTGACCAAACACAAACCCAAAAAACTGTTCAAACAGAAGGGGTTCTTGAACTCAAAACATCCCACAATATCAACATTTTCAAAAACCCATAATACAAACCATACCAAACTATTCATCAAGAAATAATTTTTTTCTTTTAAAACCAATTGTTTGAAAACAAACGGTTTAGCAGTAAGCGTATCCACCAATGGTACCCCATGGGCCTCACACATGCATGTTTTTGTGCCACACTGGGCACCCTCCTCATATCCATCCCAGCACTCATCCAGTCATGCCATCAACCATCCATCATCCCATATAACCTCATGCATGTGGTCACTCACGGAAATACCAAAGGTTAAAACAAAAATTCTTTCCACTTTTCAAAAACAAAATAGTCAACCAACCCAACCTTTTTCTTAAAACTGCTAACAATGAGATCAAAATCCCAATTCACATCTTACAAAACTTTTCATAAAGACACAACCATTTGGAAAAGAACTCACTTTCAAGATATTCATTACAATTTCAAAACATCTCATCCCATTAAAACACCCTTTGATTGTTTAGAAAACTCTATTGGAAACACTTTTCAAAACCAACTTCAATATTGTTCCTTCTTTCAAAAGATGTGTAATCACACCATTTTCCATTTCAAAACAATTCTAAAAATTCAATTCCACCATCTCATAAATCAAAATATTCCCTCTTTATTTGAAGATCATTTCACATAAACTTTACACTTTATAAAACCAAAGTGCCAAGATTTCAAAACCTAAGCACAAAACAATGCGAGAGAAAACTAGTTTCAGTGGGTGACTTGGAAATATGGTTAGTGGCCATATTCCAATCACTTCACTATCACAGAGAGTGTTCTAAGGAATATCCTTGGCTCCACATGGCTTGTCAGGCCCTGCGAGCTCACTAGGACCATTAACCTAACTCTCTTTTCATTT
Source organism: Viscum album (assembly GCA_963277665.1). Lineage (NCBI taxonomy): Eukaryota > Viridiplantae > Streptophyta > Magnoliopsida > Santalales > Viscaceae > Viscum > Viscum album. The sequence continues at coordinate 29,613,292 of OY728142.1, read as the reverse complement.
CCCTTAATCATCATTGAACCAAGAAAACCAAAGGACTTAGATAAATCCCGACTTCTCTTGGAAACTTGAATCCCATTATGAGGTGTGGTGATCATGTACACTACCCATAACTGGAATTCCATTTCCCAACAATCCTAAATCAAGACTATCTCGACTTTTCCCTAAATAACATGACCCAAAGAGTTAACCTGAACCTCCTCTAATACCATTTTGTCACGAACCAAATCTGTTTGCCTTCAAAATCGGCACCCGACCCGGTCCATGGCAAGACCCGAAGGTCGTTCCCAACCCCCACGGGCTGGCACAAGTGCCTGGGTATCATAAAATGAAAATTGGAACGATTTATCTAAGTTTATAATCTTAAAACAACAAAAGAATCCAATAAAACGAATCTGGATTTTCAAACCAAACAATCTTTTACAAAAATTCTGATCTGAATTACATAGCTTAAAACAACTCAAAAAGACTATACCAAAGGTAAAAACCCAAATAAGGACATCCCAATAACCCTCATGGCAAGGGGCACCACCCTCAAGCCACCTCCACAAGACTTAACCACCAAGGACCTGTTAGAAACCCGAACCACTGAAACAAAAAAACTGTACCCAACCTGCGACAACAAAAATAACCAAGTCTACTTACACCCAAGGGTGTAAGTAGGGAGTGAGACAATTACTAGTAGGATAAAACCACTAAGAGATTCTATGTGATAAACATTTAAAGATAAAAATCATGCAAGTTTTCAAAAACATAAAAAAAACTAGTTACAATTTCTAAAAGATGCGACTTTGAATAAAAACAGTATTCAAGTGGGATATTTTAACGGGTTAACCTTTTAAAATAAACAAAAAAGCTACTGAATTTTCCAGCCAAATGTATCGTATGCCGATGGTAAGTATAAAGTAACTAATGAGCACAAGCAATAGGAAATAACCCCTAGGCACTAGCTAGCTATGGGTCCCAGGTACCATGTATCTCGGTGAGAGTAACCATCACTAGTATCCATTCTCATGCACGAGCCACTAGTAGGGAACATACCCATAACATAGTGGTCCCCAATAGCCATCATCATAGTTTAGTTAGAGTTGTAAGCATCAATCTTGCTAAGTGAAACTGAGGCCAAACCCCATGGATTCACTAGCATACTAGTACACGTCCACCCACCTAGATACCCAGGTTTTCCCCTTGTGCTCAAACAAGTTCAACAAGTCAAAAAATATACATTGAAAATGGAAATATCATTTCCACATAAAAAATTCACCAAACATCCCATATATATACCACACAAGTCGCAAAAATTCATTTTTCATTCAAAATGATTTTGAAATTCGACTCACACAAAAATAGGCCACAGCACTTTTTTTCATAACTTTCACAATCCAACACATCCTTTAACAATTTTATGAAGTCCCTAAAAATATGATAAACATCACATAACAGAACTATTCACATTTAAAATGGTTCATTTGAAAGTTTAAATAATCCAAAACAGTTTTCCAATATGGTTTCACCTCTTACATAAATCATTAAACCACTCAAAACTTTCATAAAACAATTCCAAATAGTGTACCAAAGCTTTTCAAATAAAACCCCTTTCAAAACCATATTTCAAGGACAAAATTACATCAATACAAATTCAAAACAGAATTGGAAGACCCAAAAACATTTATTAAACAACCCCCATGTGTTATACAAACACCTCAAACAATATTACAAAAGATCCACATGAAACACATGCATTTTCAAAATCACTTTCAAGAAGTACAATAAAGTTTTACATCTTAAACCCTAAAAAAATACTCTTTAAGAACTAGTGGCACACCAATACCCCACAAAATAAGAACTTTCATCCCAAACATGATTTATTAAACAAAATTCATATGTTATATAACAATCCCAAACAATACCCAAATTGTTGCACATGAAAACACCGAATTTTAAGCTAAAATGAAACTATAAAAACAAATGATTTACCAAATCCAACATAAACAGTTCACACACCACACACAGCATATTAGGAACATGAATAATAAGTAATTCAAGCAAACTAACTCATCTATAAATGTTTACACGTGGAATCACCTACCTTTTATGATGAAACCCTCAAAACATGGTGCGAAACATCAACCGCACCACTGCCGCACCTCAAGGAAGATAAATTCAGACCTAGACCACAAAATCTTGCCACAAATACACAAAATTAAACCCTAGGATCTAACCCTAACTTCTGGAAATTTTATAAGATAATGAAAGAGGGAGGAACCCTAAAGGAAAAGGAAGAAACCAAGAAGGAATCACTTACCCAAAACGATCCCGAAGAAAAGGACTCAAAATAGACCAGAATATGATTTTTAAAACCGATAAAAATTTAATGGAGTTTCTAACAGTAATGATGAAGTCATGTAGGAACTGGAATGGGGGGAAAATAATAAAAATTGAAGGAGTTATGAAAGGATCAATTTACCTCTTCAAATCTAGGAGATTTGTGTAATCCAGAGATATATCTCCCAATTTCGAGATGAAACCGAGCTCAAAATAGGGGGAGGAGAGTTTGGGGGCGCGCCTTAGGTATGTGGGCTCGAGGGAGAGTTGGAATCACCAAAACAACGTAAATAGGGAAGGAGCTATTAAAAACTTAAAAATTATTTTTAATGCAGGAAATGGGCTTTCGGGCAGGCCCAATTTCTTAAATAAATACGCATATCCACCATGATTATGGATTCCTCAATGGTCCAAATTAATATTGTGGTGTTAAAATGTCAGGGGATGAAAATTATGAATTGGAATGGATGAAAAATGTTGAAAAATGAATAAGTTATAAAGGAATCAAAATTTATTTTTTAAAACTGGAATTGGGCTCACGGTTTGGCCCAATTCATAAAAACTCACCCATTCCTCCATAAATGCTTGGGGAACCCTCAAAATAAGGCATGAATGGAAATTAAAATAAAAATAGATTTAAAATAAGTTATGTATGTGAAATATCACATTGATTTGAGGATTAGGTATTCCATATGTCCACAAATGAAGTTATTGTGTTTACACCAAATGGAAGGAAAAAGGTATGTGTTATATAAAAATTAAATAAGAATAAATAAAACATAAATATAATATATATTTATAATATAAAAACATAGTGTCTAAAATAATTCATATCATGATAGGTGGTAAAGGAAAATCTAACGACACTATCTCGTGAGTCTGTAGTTCATCGTACACAAATGTGAAGTTCATTTTACAATAGAAGGAAGTGTGCATAATTGTAGGTATAAACCATAATATAACAACATATTAGTTTATTTAGGATAATTATATTATTATTTAATTATTTGATAATAAAAATTAAATGGTGTGGAAACAAATAAAACATAAATTCACATTGAAAAATGTTATCTCTTTTTCAGGTAACTCATTTTGGTTTGCATTAGTGGGATTCCTTGGTTTTATTTATTCCAAATGTAATGATTCTAATATTAGGGGAGAGATTTTTTAGAATATTTGGATATAATTTTTATGATTCAAATTGGATTGAGAGGTTTGAGGAAGGGGAATAATGAATACCTTTTTATAATGGAGGGGGTGGAATTCTTGTTAATTCCAAAAGTTACACACTATTGGGAGGTCTCCCTTACCTAATGTGCCTCTAAAATAGTAAAATAATGGATTAAAGGAAATTTATGGTCTATAAAAACCTCAAATACACACAAAGAAGTTCATTTTTATAGTTTTTTCCTTAACTTCTATGTTTCCCCAATTTTATCAATTTAGTTTTTATTAATGTAACTAGTTTTCTAACCTAAGTAATTTTAACTTTATGAATAAATTAAAGTGATATTTATTTGAAAATTTATACCCACATAATTATAAATATGATATATAATTTACAAAATATAAATCCCAAGTTTTTTTGAAATTAATTTTAATAGAAGTTCATGTAATTCGTAAAAACACTCCTTTAACTGTGACTGTTCTAACAATGTTTTTACTATCTATGGGTCAATATGTTAACTATAAAAGATAAATTGGTCCATTAATGGACCACATTTAATATTTATGAACTCTAAAAATTAACTTGGAAGAATATTTCATTTTTATAAATTTCAAATCATTTAAAAAATATCATTTATTTTAAAACAATATTAATGTCAATATTCACAATATTTATTTAATTTTAATTTAAAAATATCAAATAATTTTTTGAATTAGAATATATTAATTTAAAATATATGTAATGTGATATATTTATCTAAAAAAATAATTTAACATAACAATTCATTAAATTCATGGTACATTAGTGTTTTTTTCACCATTTGTTTTACTGAATTATTAACTAAATAATCCATGCATTAGCGTTTGTTAATAATTTAATTTAGTTAATTCATCTATAAAAATTATAGTTAAATTATAATGATACAAAATAATTTATCTTTAAAAATAATATTGATTACAACCGTATGTGTGTCTTTTTTTTGCAGATTCAATTCACATAAGTGGAAAATTTTATTTTAATTCTAATCCAAGAGACGTGGCAAGAATGTGAGGTTTTAAACGTCAAAATGATCAAAAGTTCATTAAGTATTTATATCTAAATTTAGAATAAAAATAATTATAATGAACTAAGTTAGATTAATAGGTGCACAATTTATCAATTTGAACTTTAAAAAAATTAAAATATAATTTAACATTAATAATTATTTAGGAAAAAATGATGTTTTCAACTAAAATGCAGAATTTTTCACTTTTCATCAAAGAATGAAATTTCTCTGAAAAACAACTAATAATCACCCTAACATTATTTTTCCATAAAAAAATTCAAAAATGAAGTTTACATTGAAAAATAAAATTTATAAATGCTTTTTGATTTAGTTTTAAAATAGGTTCTCCATTAACAATGGTAAAACATGGTCTTGCATGTAACACAAGCTAATTCAGTGTTTTCTGTAGCATAAGCTTAACTTTGTGAGTAAATAATGTTAACAAAAAATTAAATTTATTATAAAAATTAAATATTGTAAATTCTTTAGTTGTTATATAGTGATGCATTATTAGGATCGAACTATGTGGAAAAGTTAAAATTGTGACCATTCATGGACCCTGACCAAGTACAAAATTTTCAATCATATGTCACGTGAGCGGAATCTAGAAGAGTAAATGTTGAGACAATGATGAAAAAAAAATTATAGGAGGAAACCTGAGTTTTTTATGATTTCTCTTTATTTATTTTTTGGCACGTGCACTCTCCCCAAAATCTTTCAAAATTAATTAAGAATAGAATGTACCTTCAATTTTACATTTGTACATGGAAGGACTATAAAGACAATGAAAATAAGTAGGAGAATAAGTTACAGGAATAACTCACATCATTAATACCATACACTCCATGAAATACTAATATTATATGTCATGAAAGACAGTCACATTTTGAATCCGGAGAAAGAAGAACCTACACACCCACTTCAAAGTGACAATAAAAGGGGTGTGAGAATTTCAATTCTATAATTTTCTATTATTCTCCCCACATTTCGTTTTTTTAGAGAATTAAACTTCATATTGCATACCCCACCATGATTCTTTCTTTAATCAACTGAACTATGAGACATAAACTATTTTGGATAATTTTGATGACATTAATTTTAAATTTCATTGACAATAAATATGAATGATAAAAATGGGGGAAATAATTAGTAAATATAATTATATAGTTTAATATTTTAGAAAATAATGATTTAGGGTATAATGTTAATTTTTTTAAATTAAATTTTTATAAGATTTGGATATGTTTTTATATTATGATATTTATGTTAGTTGATTTTACTATTTATATGCATTTCCATGAGTAGTTTTCAAAACCATTTGAATCATTCCCAAGGCATAATTAGATCTAAATAATTCATATTATTTATTTTATATATTTACGGATTGAGACTTGGAAATGTTATCTTATATAAATTTCATGGAATCTTATCAAAGATATGATTTAACAAAATGACTTATAATATGATTGAGTCATCTTTTGTTTAACCCTTTATCCTTGTACCCACATTACATTAATCCTTTTTAATTTTGTATAATCTATGAAAAACCGTGTTAGAAAATGATTCAAGTTACAAGCATTTTTTATCATTCTTACCCAATTCATATTGTATTTCATGATATTTAACAGAATAAGTGTGAGAGTTATATTGTTTATGGTGATCGGGATTTACTTCATTGAGAAAAATTTTCTTGGGTTTTTATTATGATTTGGTGATAGGAAATGTATCATTCATTTTACTTCATTATTTCAACTATCTTTCTAATTAAAAAAATAAAATGAAAAGAATGGATTGTGTTTTCGGATGGTAAAAAATCACCATTACTAGGATGATGATTCTCATGAAAGATTGTGCTTGTTAGGTGGTAGACATGAGATATATCCTCGACCTGATTTCTGAACAAGAAAAAAAAAAGAAAAAAAAGATAGAGAGGATGATTCATTCATTTTGATTAATTTTATCATGACCCCACTTTGATATTTCTATGAGGAAGATATAGAAGACATCTATAAAGGGAGATTTCAATTTTTCTTACCTTTTTATATATCATATACTATAATTTAGAGTCGAACGTCATTTTTGAGGATAAATTTTACATCAATTTCCTATACTCACTAATCCTAAAATTCATTTGAACCTTACTAAAATACATCATGGTTATTCTTGATTCTATCAATACACTGTGGAGATGCTATAAGTCTTTCAATCCTATGGTAAGTGACACGTTCTGAAGGAATATGATAAACTCTATTTTCATTTTTAAATTAATGATGAGCGGAAAAATTAAAATTGAGGTAAATTTTTTAATGGAAATCATATTAATAATGAATTTAATAATAAAAATGTTGGAATAAAAATGTGTCATTGTTTTAAAGAGAAAATGTAAAATAATTCTTTGATTTGTTTCCTTGAAAAATGAGGTGTTGATTAATATTTTGATATGATGCTTGAATATTAAATTTCCCTTTTATCAATTGATTATATTGACAATCAATTTAAATCATGGTAGGGTTAGAATCCTTTGTAGTATATTGATATTCCACCCCTGAGGAAATATCAGAATTCAAGTTTGGGGGGTTTTGTTACGTGCATTTATTTTTTATATTTTTTATATTAAAATGTATTAATTTTTGAAAATTTATTGTTAATTAATTCCAATACACTTAATATTTTTCCATATTGGGAAGAAAATATAATTTTTTAAAAGTGAGAGAAATATGCCAAAAGTGACCATTAATTCTTTTTAAATATCTACCCATGATTTTGGATGATCATATGATGCTTATGGACGTCAAAAATGATAAAATGATGTAAAATGGATCTTCAAGAGTAGAAAACTAGAAATTCATGTCCTATAACCAATTATAGTCATTTAACCAATTCATGGACTATAACATGTTCAGAATGTGAGACCATTATAGGATATGAAAAAAAATTTGGGCATGAAATTTGCAGGATTTGCCTGGTAAATGCATAATTTGATGGAAATCATGATGAAATAATGAATTGAAATGTTGTTCAAAACCTCATATTGACTTGAGAATCACAATGGTCTATATTTAAGATGGGTTAATAGCAAAAAAAATCCCCATTTATGTCTATAAATAGAGTGATAAGATTATTCTATTAGGGACAGATTCTGGAGACCAAATTTTATGGTGAATTACATCACTAATGCAATTTTCTTCCACCTTACTTATCTCCTTTTTTCTATTATTTTCTTTCTTCATTCCATCTTATTACCTCATAACTAGGATGATCTGTAAATCCTTACTTATTCTATGGTTATGTAGCAGATGGGGGAAGGTGTTATTATATCTATTTTGTTATTTTTATTCATGCATTGGTTTGATAAAATTTATTTTTCCAATTTCAATCCGTTTCATTTTGTTTAATTGTGACCATTGGATAATAGACCTCAAATGAGCAATTTAATTTCACAATTTTTACCTAAAATTATCCATGACCAATGTCACATTTAGGGAAACTAGGTTTAAAATGGTATCAAGAAAAACTCAATTTGACAATGCCCTAAATTACCTGACCATGGGAAAAGGGGGATTTCCACGTTGAGGAGAGGATTCCATGATCATTGGATCCACAATGTCTATACTCATATGCCAAAACTTTATTAATAATTTAATTGCTAAAATAAAATTACAGCTAAACCATGAAACTAAAAAACCATTTACCACCTTCAAATCAAATTTCAAATAAACCAATCTACTTTTCCTTGGTTTATTTCTTTCCTTAAACTGACTTAAAAATACTATCTGATTATTTACCCTTTATTTAATCAATAAATAAAAAAATCATTAATAACCAAAACAAACTATTTCACTTTCTTATGGAAAATACCAATATAGAATTAGGAATACTTATTTCATAAGACATGAAATTGAACATTATCCCTTATCTTTCTTCTAACATATAATCAAACTGCTTAGAATTACAGATACAAACGTACAAGAGTGACATAATGAATCCAATTTTCATATTCCAATCACAAGATCACCATCTTGATCATTTTTTCCTTTGTTTATAACCTCATACTATCACTATGTTATTCCTATGTAACCAACGTAGTTTGGATAGTAAAAATTTGTAATTTGACCAATTCCTAATCAGAATCAACGACGATGTGTGGGATAGTCAAATCTTGGCACCATTTTTGGGGTTAATTTTCTATTAAAAATGGTGACCTTTGGTGTGAACCTATAATTTCATAAAACTTTCATTCCAATTTCTATTTTCTTTTATTTCTTTACACAACCTTCTGGAATGAATATCTCATGCATCCTCTTTTTCAGTAGTACATGATCTAGTTCCCTATGACTCACTCTAAAAGCCTAGATATGAAAGAACTAATATATTTAAAACATTAAATAAAAATATATATTCATATAAACTGAAATACAATTATGGATGATCATAACAACATGAAATTCCTTAATCCTAAAAATGCTTAATATTAACCACTAGAATAGTAGGGATAGAGGCCTCTACTGTAAAAATGTACCATTATGGACTATGTATTTTAATCAATTAGTGTTTATATTCCCAACATAATTTTTCATCCAATATAGGCACATGATTCTTAAATAAAACGTGGCCTTATTCACATGATCCAAAACCATAACAGATTTAGTGGTCTTCCGAGTGAAGATCCACATAATCATATTTATAAATTCCTGGAAGTCTATGACACCATTAGGAGTGAATTTGTCACACTTGACATAATTAGGATTAGAATATTTCCCATATCCTTGCTTGAAAGATCTAATGATTTGAACAAAAACCAAGATCCCGATTCCATTAAGACTTGGGATAATTTATCCATGAAATGTTTTGAAAAATATTTCCCACTATTATGAACCTAGAAACTCATAAATGATATAGAGAAATTCACCCAAGTATATAGATAATTATCTTTGGAATCTTGGGATAAATTTAAAGAACTGACCTAGAAGATCCCACATCATGGACATGATGTGTGTCTACAACTAAAAATGTTTTATCAGGTGTTTCAAATAGTTTTATGATAAGTAATTGATGTTTACGCTGATGTAGGACTCATTATCAAGGCACCATAAGTAGGTTGATAAATTTTGTATGAAATATCCCAAAATTCCAGTATTTGGAAGGGTGATTAAGGATAGCCCAGATGAAAAATTCACTAAGTGGAAGAGAATACACACCTTGCGACCCAAGTTGAATCCCTCGCAATGAATCTGGAAACCTTTCTACTCCCTTATCTACTACATCCACCTCCTACCCCTATTATGGAAATTAAATATTGTGAAATTTATAGAGGCCCGCACCCATACCAGGACACCAGAGAAGGAATGGAAGAAACCCATAATCCAGATTATAATTACATAAAATATAATAAGAAAACCAACAATTTCTGCAACCCCAATACTACTAGAATTTGTATTATCATCAAATAGAAGATCAATAGTGGAAAAAAAATCAATCAATGTTACTAATAATAGAGGAGTAGTCAATAACCACCATAAAATAAGTGAACACCTAGGTACACACCTCATAATATAGCTCTTAGGCCCCAATAACCATTTCTTGGACAACCTTTTCCCACTAGAGATCAACAATTTCCACCCACCCAACAACAACAATTTCATCAAGATCTTCCATGGTAGCCACAATAATCCCCACCTCCATAGTAAAATATTGAAAACATTATCACTTAATTTTTTAGTAAGGTGTATCAGTGAATGAATTTCCAAGAAACTGAGATAAAAAATCAAAGGCCCACCTTCTGAAACCTTGAGAACAAAGTGGGAAAGATCTCCAAGACTCAATTAGCCCAATTACTATGAGCACTAGCTGAAATATCGAGACACATTTGGGAGATAATTCTAAGGTAATAGTCCTTATGAGTAGAAAATGATCATAATATTAAGTACATATTCATAACTGAGTAAAAGAATCTAGGGGAACCTGAAATACATTTGACAATTATCATCAATGTTAGTGATGATAGCCCACTGAAAGCTGGACAAGAATGAAATATAGAATACAATAAAACTAAAAAACCTCAAATATAAGTGAATCCAAAAAAATAGGACGATTACTATTCACAAACACCATAATACCCCATATTATATTTCTAGATAAAATGATAAAATGAATGATGATGGGGAAGTATACAATGTTTTTAGAGATGTTTAAGAAAATAAAAATAAATATCCCCTTTATAGAGTACATCACTCATTTTTCTACTTACATGAAATTATTAGAGTTATTTTCAAATAAAAGAAAAATGGAATACCTAAGATTCATCTCTCTGAAAGAATAATGCTCCATAGTGGATTAGTGGAAGCTCCAGCAAAATATGGGAAACCCCAAAAGCTTATCAATGCCTACACTATCAGAAAATGAAATTTCATAAAATCCTTGTATGGACATAGTGTAAGTATTAATATAAATACTATGAGTGTATTATAAAATTCTGTGCTCAAATATTTGAATCCAATAAGAGTTTCACCTCAGTTGGTTGACCGATCAGTCGTGTATCCTGAAGCATTTGTCGAGGAAATTTTAGTTAAGGTTGGTGACTTCATTTTTCATGTTGATTTCCTTATTTTCGATATGGAGGAAGAAAAATATGTCTCCATAATTATAGGGAGATAATTTCATGAAACTAGTAATATGTTAATTTATCTGAATCAAGGAAGGCTGATATTTGGAGTTGGGGATGAACATGCAATGTTCGATCTAGTGAAATCCACACAAAAAATGTGTAAATTAATTTAATTGTCAAGCCATATTTTTGACTGATGAAAATTATTATTACCTGGAAATTCAAGATGAGAGATATTCCATGTATCTATAGAATTATGGTTACAATGAATTCAAGGAGGTGACTTACCATGAACCTCTAATAAGAGACACCATCCCATCATTCATTCCCTCAGTCATTAAGCCAGCGACATTACAATTAAAGCCTATGTTGAGAACCTTAATATAATCAATCATAAAAAATAAAGATACACTACCAGTCATCCTTAGCTAAGAGCTAAATCATGCTAAAGAAGTAAAACTAAGTAAAGTTCAAAATAAGGCATAAATAATAACTTGAAGTGTTGATGATATTAAATGGACCAGCTTAATGATTTTTACCCACAAAATTCTATTGGAAGATGGTGCCAAACCAAAAAAATTCAACCCCAGAGGCAACTCAATACTCCAATAAAAGTGTTCATCAAGAAATAATTTAGAAAATTTCTCAAAAATGGTATAATATTTTCAATTTCTAATAATAAATGGTTGAGTCTGCTTCATGTCTCACTAAAGAAAGGCATCTTTACTATTATAAAAAACAATGAAGATGATGTAATCAGAACTCGAACCATTACTATATGTAGATTATGTGTTGATAACATAAATCTCAACACGAAAACAAAAAAGGGCCATTTTCCACATCCATTCATGGATTAGATGGTAGATATATTATATGGTCATGAATTCTATTATTTTTTGGATGGATATTCAGATAAAATCAAATTGATTTCAACATCGATGGTTTTTTTAAAAACCACACTCACATATACTTTCAAAACATTCATCTATCTAAGGATGTCATTTGTAAAGGGAAATTCATTGGATACTTTCCATTAGTGCACGCCCCATATTTTTATGATATGGAAGAGGATTTTATGGATATTTTCATTTATGATTTATATATTTATATTAGATCCTTTGAAGTTTATCTAAATAATCTATAGCTCATTATATAGAACTATGAAGATAAGTACCTAATTATAAAATAGGAAAAATATAATTTCATGGTCCAAGAGGTAGGAAAATTTATGAGTTTTTTGTAATGATCCTTGTATATGAATTTTTTAATGCATTATAATCATTTTATGACTCTTATAGATACCATAGGAGTTGGTCTGATGGTATTTGAGGAAAATAGGGGTTTTGGGATGAACGTATGGATTTCCCATTTGAATTCCTAATCACATAGTGTGCTCTGTAGGATGAAATTCCATGTACTCATCTTATTAATTGAAGATAGTGTTTTTGTAACTATACGCTATATACAGAGGGTACACAATGTGTAGTGGGACATGGCCATGTGGATGAACATGTTGGAAGGAATTCCATGTAAGGGGACATGATCATGCGGAATAACATGTCCATTCCCCAAGTGTACACTAGTCAGAGGACACAAACATGTACACAGGCATGGGTAGTTGTTCCTTGGAATGGGATTTTATAAAAAAGAATAGGCTAATGGAAAAGGCTTGGTCTAGGTTAGGAAAAACACATCTTGTTCCCCATGTACACGATGTGTTTCACAATATTGGAAAATAGGACATGTGTAGGAGAGGACATGTTTAGGTGTTTTAGTTAGGTCACACACCATGTGACTTAAGTGCACGCACTGTACATTAATTTTAAGCATATAGTACTAATATGGTACATAGACATGGATTGGATATGTGATACATTTGATGTACCCTTGGAGGATACATTGTGTACTCCCCTCAGAGTATGTTCCATGACGCATGTTATTATTTAAGACTTGGATCGGGGATCATGAGAGGGATATCCTGAGTAGTTCTCTATGTAGGATGAAATAGTGGCCATCATTTTGGAATTAGAGATGTGATTCAAGGTGACTCTAGTGGGATTGTTCTTATAGCAATGCAGAGGCTAGGGATACATGGGTGAATTTCTTTTGGTCATCCCTCTAAGGTTATGGAGTGGAATTTTTTCCTAAGAAAATTATTTTGATCCCCTCTAAGTTATTGGTTATGGATTTAATTTTTCAATCCATCCAGGAATCCCAAGGTCAGATCCTTTATAGAATCATCTACTCTAGGTTGTATTTGTTGAATCACCATGACCAACATATATGGTCATACGATTCAATACATAGTGGGTTATACCAAATTTGTTTTTCAGTGTCCCCTAGTGATCATGGGTGTGATAAAATATCTTTTTATCCTAAATATGAGTGTCATATTAGTTTTTTGATGTCCCCCAATGGTCCTCAATGTGATCTTTTATATGATTTTTGTGAACTCCCGAGTTTCAGATAGGGTTTGTGGTGTCCCCCCAGTGTTCCTATGTGTGATCCCTTATCTATGTATAAAGAAATTATGAGTTATATTAGGGTTCTTAGAGTCCCATATGAAACATGGGTGTGATCACATATTTGATTATTGATATCCTCAAGGTTCTAGTGTGAATTTATTTATGGTAATACCCAATGAGATTGATCTATTAGATGAATACCATCAAGGATGGAATGGGTATTGCATCAATTTAAAAATACCTGATGAGTGAGACCTCTCAGATGATTACCATCAGGGATGTAAATACTAGTTGAGTGAGTTCCCCCGAACAAGTGTTATATTTGACCCTCAATAAAAATTGTGTGGTTAGTTGTATGGTTGATACATATTTGAGTCTTGGAGTATGTTATGAGTATATTTGGGTGTTATGGTTGTCCTGTCTCATATATTAATTGAAATTTCTCGAGTATGTTGATCTGAATCATCATTATTAGTGGAACATAGAGATGGGATTTTTTTTCATTATTTGGATTTCTATACCCTCTTTATTATGGGTTAAGAGGGATATTTCCCTTTAGATTATCCCTTTGTTTGGGTTTTTTGGGTGCTTAATGAGAATTTATATACTCACCTCTACATAGAATCATCCCACACTTCTCAAGTATTATACATACAAATGGCCTTTCGATGGTTTCCTTAGAAGACCAGGAGTATTTGGAGAATATCATGGGCTTGACTAACCAAGTCTCATACTGAATATTGTATTTAATAGAAGTCCCATCATTATAAAAATATTTTAAACTTTTAATAGGTTTTGGTGAGCATGAATTTGGATATTTATGCTTTCCTGTACTTTATTTGTACTCTAATGTGGGATAATTGTTATGCATGCAACATGGTATCAATTGTGTTTACCTTTAAGATTTATCTCTATACTATTTCAGGAATATGGATGTGTGTTCATGTATATAGGTACTTTAGGATAAGGCCTCCCATGTGTGTGATATGTCTACTTAGTGATTTCCCAATCCCCTCTCCAATTTGAGGTGGGATTGGGGTGGTTACACTCGAATTATCGTTGGCCAGGATGACTTTAGTGGGTCATGTCTTGACATGTAATGTTGGTATTTTTATTTTTGGTTCTTCACTAATATATGAATTTATTATCATATTTATAATATAATTTCATGAACATTATAATCATACATGATTGTTTATACATTGTGGGTTTCAAAATACTATGGTACTAATAACCCATTCAGGAAATATTTAGTACCTGGGAAGATTTCATTGATGCAAGTATGAAAAATTGAAATGGACCCTATGCTTGACTGTGTACTTTTTTATATTGGATTAGAACAAGGAGGAAATAATGATCATAATGTTGGGGATCATGGTTTTTAGCGTATTTATTAGAATTTGTTTTCAATTTACTTGTGTGTCATTCAAAGATTCACTTAGTTCAACTTGAATTATGGCATTACATGATTTATTATTATTATAATTATTTTCTTTTTTGGCTTTTTATGGATGACTAGTTTGAGTTGGTTGAATTTGGATGTCTACTGGATTGATTTTTTTATTTTTATCCTATTTATACTAATATTGAAACAATGTTCTATAGGTTATAGTCTCCAAACTATATTACTTACACCCTCTAGACTAGTTAGTAGGTTCTTTCATGTGGGGAGGGGTTCCTAAAGACTATTATTGGATCAAATCGGTCACATGATGGAGTATCGAGTCAATGATGTTACAAAGTGGTATCAGTGGTTAGGTATTTTATAATAGATTATTATATGGTAAATTTTGACATGAGACTACGATGTTTTGGGTTTCACTAATAATATCATTTTTTGGAGTAACTAACACATGATTGGGGTAAATATTGAGTTCCCAGGGGTGTGATTGATGCTCATATTTTTCTCTTGTTGCATTTTTTATGTTATCTTCCATTTTATAATTTACCTGTTTTGTGATGTTACTATTTTTTGAGATTTTACTCAGGAGATAATATGACATGAGGTGAGTATTCATGAATCATGTTAGGAACATTGGGAAATATTTGGAGATGCATTTCTTATGGTAGGGACATATTGTGTAATGACCGAAACTTTTATTAACGAAAATTCATCTTGATCTAAATAAATTTATTATTATGTAAAATGGTTATATAAAATTTTCACTACATTGGTTATATGTTTTTGGATCTCAAAATACCATTAATAATTGTTACCGTTGCTAGTATAGACATTGAAAAGTGATCACATGATTAGTATAAATATAGGGATTTAAAAAATCCAATTTACTCAGATAAATGAAGCGATGGAATCATCCAGTATAATTTCCCCGTACAAATCCCATTTGTCGGAGCTTGTAAGGGAGGTGTTGTCACTAGGATTCTCTCTTTTCCAAGCCCAATATGATCTTCAACATGTTAAGATTGAATACAATCTCCTATGGGAGAAGTGGGAGTTAATATATATTACCACACTACTATAAATTTAGGCTATATCCACGGTTTTAAACCGTGGCTATAAGCCAAAAAACCATGGTTATAGGTTATAGCCACAGTTTAATGAACATTGGATGATATTAGCTTGTCTATAGGGAAAAACATATAGACACAGTTTCAAATTTTGGCTATATCCCTATAGCCACACACGGGATATATCCATGGTTTCAAACCATGGCTATATCCCTTCCCATTTCATAAAAAAACAACCCTAGAAAGACCCACCCCCTCCCTGGATAGACCCCTACCCCTCCCCCCTACAAACCCCCTTGCACCCCCCATCCCTCCTAGATACACCCTAAACAACACCCCCCCACTCCTACACAGCTCCCCTCCCTCTTGGACAGTACCCTCAGACACCCCCCTCTTGTGCACCCCCCTAGACATCCCCCATAACTCCTAGACAACCCCCCTCCTCTATAGATCACACTACACCCCCCCCCCCTCTTACACATCCCCCCTCCCCCTACTGACTCCCCTTGCACCCACCCACCCCTTGCAGACCCCCCTGGACAGCACCCCACCCCCTGGACACCCCCTTCCCCCTAGGCATCCCCCTTCCTCCTAGACACCCCACTGGAAAACCCCCCTCACCCCTGCAGACCCCCTTGAACCCCCCCGAACAGCCCCCCATCCTTCCTGGACACCCACCTGGACAGCTACCTCTCCCATATAGACCCCCCTTTCACCCCCAGGACAACCCCCCTCCCTCCTAGACACCCCCGGGATAGCCCCCTCCCCCTACATACCCCCCTTGCACCCCCCTGAACAACCCCTCCCTCTTGGACACCCCCTCCCCCCTACAGACCCCCTTTCACCCTCCCAGACAGCCCCACATCCTTCTTGGACGCCCCATGGAAAACACACCCTCCTAGACACCCCCATGGACACCCCCCCCCCCCCCTTCTAGACACCACCTTGGATAGCCCCTCCCTCTTAGACACCCCCTCCCCCTAGACAACACCCCCTTTTGGGCAGCCCCTCCCCCTGAAGACCCCCCAAGAGAGCCCCCCGTCCCTCCTTGACACACCCTGGACAACACCCCCGGGACATCCCCCTCCCTCTGGGAAAACCCTCTTCCCCCCTGCGGACCCCCCTGGACAGCCCCCCATCCCTCCGAGACACCCCCTGGACAACACCCCCCTGGACAGCCCTTCTACCTCCTAGACACCCCCTCTTAGAGAGAACCCCCACCCTCCTAGATAGCCCCATAGACATCCCCCACACCTCTTGGATATCCCCCCTCCCCACTGAAGACCCCTTGCACCCACTGGACCCCCCTAGACACCCCCCATACAGACCCCATGGACAGCACCCCCCCCCCCCCCATGGAAATCCCCCCATCCCTCCTAGATAGCCCACCCCATCCTAGACAGCCCCCTGTAGACCCCCCATGAACAACACTCCCTAGGACAACACCCCCTTGTAGACCCCCTTTCACCACCCCTGGAAAGCCCTCCATCCCTCCTCGAAACACCCTCCCTCCTGGATACCCCCCCTCATGGAGATCACCCCCCTCCCTCCTGCAGACCCCAATGGAAAAACCCTCCCTGGACAACCCCCTCTTCCCTCCACCTCCTAGATATCACCCCCACCCCCACCCAACACTCATAATTTTTTACCATAAGAAAGAATATTTTCAATAACCATAATAAACAGATTCAATTCAATAACATGAGCATGAAAATTATTCTACAGTTTAATCACAAACACTCAACAGGAATAACATCCAAAAATAAATTATTTCCAAAGAGTTCCAATAAGTGGAAGTATGAATGAATTGTTCTAAAAAAGTAAAAACCAAATTAAGTACCCCCCTTTAATGATATGATGCTGTTTTCTTCTTTTTAATGAGCCAACCATCCTCTTATATTTTTCACTCAAGCTGGATGTTCTCAATGAAGTACCTAAAAAGAAAGAAAACCGACCTCAGATTCCCATAACTCTATTAATCATTATAAAACGTTAAACAATCAGAAACGACATCATAAATTACTAACTTTCAAAGGAAATATTCAAGAAGACACCCCCCCTCCACACCCACCCTCCTTCCTGGACAGACCCCCACCCCCTCCCCCACTCACCCACCCCTCCCTGGAAAGACCCCCCTTGTACACACCCCCAGACAGACCCCACCCCCCTGGACTGACCTTCTCCCCTCCCTCACATACCCCCTACCCCTCCCCCTTGATACATCCCTTCATCCCACTTGGACACCCCCGGGACAGCCTCCCACCCCTGGACAGTCCCCCTCCCCCTCCTAGACACCACTCCCTCCTAGACCCCCCCTCCTTCATGTAAAAAACCCCTGGAAAACCCCACATTCTTCCTGGACACCCCCAGGATAGTCCCCCTTCCTAGATAGACCCCCTTTCACCCCCTCCCCTCTTTCCTGGATAGACACCCCACCATACACCCCCTCATTTCTAAACTAATATATTTACACTTTTAAATTCAAGGATTGTTGACAAATTACTAGTACATGATTCATTACAGAAACTTCTTGAAGGGAGGGTCCAAGGTATACTGGGTAAGTTTGTCCTATCATGTATTTTAGTTGGATATATAGTGTTTTGGGATCTATGATCCAACATTGTGATAAAAATTTCATGTCTACAGTAATTAGGACTTCATTCCAGATCTACTGATAAATTGGAAACTAGGGACCAACAAATTTATCCTACATCATTGTGAGGTCAGCAAGGGTATATGGGACCTCTACCACTTCAAGAGAATCTATATCTAGGGAGATATATATGATGATCACCAATTGGATAAGATTTATGCAATGATAAGGAGGAGATTCCAATGATGACATGGGTGTCACAACGCTTTTCCTAGGGGAGAGTGACCAAAAAACACGGATGATGGACATCCATTTCATGCAATGTTTTGGGTATTTTTAGAATGAATCAATGGATATACATAGAGGGAAGCAGTGTCATTATCCAAAGGATATTTAACACTGAAAGGAGAACTCATTTTATAAAATACTAGAGGAGAACTGATGGTAGTTGTGGGGATGAAACATAAATCTCAAGGATCCCATGGTCAGGTTAGCTGTATGTATAGCTATTATGATTTGTAGGTGGACGATATTGATTTGGGATGGACACATGTGGCTGTAGTCGGGTGACCTTGTCATGGAAGTGATTCTTGAGATGTGGTAAGGAAAAATCCTAGTAGTCCCAATGCATGTGAAGATATCCAATTCATTACCTCTATCAGCCAGCAGAAGACTCTCTTCTATGTGTGATTCCCATTCCACTTTCTTTATGGTTAAATTTCTAAACACATGGGGTTATATGAATATAAAAACCAAATATCCAATCATAGAAATGACTTCTGGTCTTCAATAATAAAAATCACTAAGATTCAACCTCTCAACCTTGTCTTAGTTCTAATCGGGTGTAGGAGATGACCTTGTTGACTTACAGGATAAACTTTTCATGAGTTATAATACAAGTAAGTGGAATAATTCCCTTCGAATTATGAATTTTTATTCACCTATTCAAACTCCCTCTATTAGGGCTGACAAGAGAGATAAATATGTGAATTCTACCTTTATTTTAATATCAGAGGAAGTTAAAAATAACCACTCTATTAAGGGAAAATCCAAGGTTATCTCTAGAAATAATTCCTTTTTAAAAAGTGGTGCTTATGGATTTAATAAGGATGATACAAGGAATGAATATGATCAAAGTATGGAATTGGATGGTGGTACTACTAGTAGTGATACAAGAAGCTTATTTGAATCTAGGAAGGCAGGGAAGGATGCTTTAATAGTGGTTAATGTAGGTGAATATGGGAAGAAGGATGGGGACACATATTTATATGTTGAATCTTGGAAGGATAAGGATAGGATAATTGAGGTAATAGTTGATCCAAAATCTTTTTATGAGATTTTATATCCTACTATCAACACTCTTAGCCTGATCACTAATACACAAAAGATAGAGTGAAAACCCACTAGAAAGCCATATACTGATAGGGGAAGAAATTCTAGCCTCATTCAATCAGCCTATAAAGGTTCCTCAAATGAGTGTCATACTCTTGTTAAGGATGGGGAAGGAATATTCAATCCTAATGTTGAGTACACCAGTAGTAGTGGATATCCTCCCCCCTGGATTGGTCCCCCCTAAGAGGACCCCCCCGGAAGCACCCCATTTCCCATGCAAATCCTCCCTCTACACCCCCTAGAAAACTTCCCCTGGACATACCCTAAATAGACCACCCCCTATAGACCCCCCCCCCTCAGACAGACCCCCCCTAGATAGATCCCCCCTACAGCACCCCTTCCCTCATGCAAAGCCCCCCCTCTACTCCCCCTAGACAGACCCCATGTACAAACACCCCTGCAGACAGCCCCCCTAGAGAGACACCCCCCTATAGACATCCCCCCCCGGACAGACACCCCATGTAGTGGTTCTCGTACATTCATTCACATGGTGATAATATAATTCTCTAATGAATGACCCACTTCTCAATAAAAAACACAACTACTCAAAACAAATGTTTTAATGGTCTAAAAAACTATCCACTGCTCAAATTAAATAAATCATCCACTGCTCAATAAGAGTCAAGTAGTCTAAAAAATGAATCACAACTCATATTTAATACAAGTAAAAAAATAGTAACTGAACCAAAATAAAATGACCCACTGCATGAAAATATACTGTTTCTCCAATCTTTCATGATGGTGTATTTCTCTAAAATCAAGTGTTAGTCCACCCTGTCACCTTGTATGTAGGATCCAAACCCTTCATGAATATTGATTATACTTAATATATTGAAAACCTACATTTTTGGTACATCCTATTGAAATAAGAGTGGATTAAACAAGAGTAAGCAGCATAAGATACAGAAAATTTAAATTTGAATTCATGGAGAAAAATATCACCAAATTTAAGAATCAATTTTTGACAGGGTACATGTTTACTAATTACACCATGTGGATAGACATTAATTGTAACATGGTGGATATTTCATGTATTTTTACATGACTAGACAATATGTGTACATAGAGTGAACAAGCATATGCCAGAATACACAAGCATTGATTGGAGTACACAAGAATACCCCTGGGAAGATAAGATAATTTGTGTTCCACATGTAAACGACATGTAATTTCATAAGGATTATTATTATAGTTCTAGATGAGGACATTCCCATGTGTCCAAGAATGGTCAGACAACACCCCCACCTACACCAGCACCCCTTACCCCCATCCCCAACACCACCCCACTGCACGAGCACCCCCCCTTGCCCCACCCCCTCCCCCCTTTCACCCCCACCTTCCCCTAACACACCCCTCCCCACATTTCACCCCTCCACTTGCCCATTTCACCCCCATTTCCCCCTCCCCACTTCACACCCCCTCCCCCTCACCTGCAAACTCCCCCCGGTAAAAATATCATTCTTAAAAATCCCCACATTTTAAAAATAAGTATGAAAACTCATTTCAAAAATAAAAGAACATTGAAGAGAATATAACTTCATTAAAAAAATACAAAATCCATTTCATAGGGTAAAATTACAACTTCCCAGGTATATATTTTAAAAAATATTAACACTATATTTGATAATCATGAACTTATTTAAAATAAAATCTCACTAAAAATTCATAAAGTTCTCCTCTATTTTCAAAACACCTCATGAATTTCATCATAAGACCAAAAACGTTCTTGAAATCCCATTTCGTTTTAAATCATTTCCAAAATTATATAATGTAATAAAACACTTTCAAAGAATCGTGTGAAAGTCAAATCAAATCATAAAACCTATTTTTTTAATCCAAAACATCCATGAGTCCCATTTTCAAATTAATCATGGAAAAGGTTCTAAATTAAAACATTTCATGAAATGTATTTTCATTTTAAATCATTTTCCATTTTTTTAACTTTACTTTTCTTGAATACATTATACATGATATTAAAAATACATTATAAATAATCCCCCAAAACCAGTTTTGGAATAAAATTTTTTTAATAAATGACTTATGTAAAAACATTATACCACGAAACATTAGAAAAACATATTGTGGCACAACATACAAAATCCATTACAATAACACCAAAAATTCACTAAAGCCTCCTTTGATCCATCTCCCAGGGTGTAAATTTCCTTAGGATCCATTGGAAATCAAAATCGGTTTACAAAATAAATCCAAAATTGATGCAAAGTTGTGCATGACTTAGTCACATAGATTAGCTGACCATACAACAATCATACAATAGCATCTGAAAAATTTCTGAGACCACATTCATAGGCTCTATATATTTTTTGAGACCATGTGATATGATGACGATACTTTGGTTCCTTCCTAATTTTATCCCAAATATTAAAAAAATACCCCAAAGTATCTGATATAACTCAATGGGGATCAAATCATAATTATCAAAATAATTAAACCTCGAATCCAAATCAATGATTGAAATAAAAACTACCCATGGAAACTCAATTTTTGTTAGGAAAATTAGTGATCAGTAAACTACTCATGACCTACCTATTGAGTCCTTATGATGATCATATCTTCTTTGTACTAATATTCACTCCAAATAATAAGAGTATCCTCTAATACCATTTTGTAACGAACTGGCCCAGATCGACCTGACATGTCACCCAACCCGGATCCCCACATGGCCCAAATAATGTCTCTGATTGTTGTTGGATGGTGACAAGTGTTAGGGTATCAAAGTATAACCATTGGTAATGGTTTCACCCTCAGGATATGAATTACCACATCAAGAATTCAACCCATAAATCTAACATGACTCTTCTATACATCGATCACTCATGCACAAAATAAATATTTTCAATGTAAATGAAATAATAAAACATAGTATAATATTTCAGAAACAATAAAATGTCATAAATCACATCATCACATAATAAAGTAATAAGAAGAATCCCATGTATATGAAAAACTAAAAGAAATATCTGGGCCAACAAGGATTATATATAAACATCCAAAAATATGACCAAACTTGTATCACTACGAACTACCTCATTATGACCCACAATCCCCCATACCATCCTACACAATATATCATCTGACCAACTGGAACATTAACCAAGGTAAAAAAACATAACCTGGGCTCTTGAAAGTAAACATGTTATTTTCATACATCCTGTTCATCAGAGTATAATCTCAAGAGGCAGGTGAATTGAGTTCCTACTTAAAATTTTTATTAAAACCATTATTATAAAGATCCCCCAAATTTTGAAACAGCCCAGTTAATTAAGGTAGTAGAGATATAAATTTCTAGTTGTTCAACAGGTTTCTCAAAGGTTGATTAGTCTTCAGTTGAATTAGTGTAAAACACTTCTTCAACTTTTGAAACAAGTTTACAAAAATAAAAATATACACACACTAACCAATATTGACTACCAAAGTGAATGCAAAACAGTTTTATGTTTTAGAAAGCAGTAAAAAATCGATAAAATAGATTATACAAAAAAATATAGAGCACAATGAAGTTAAATAAGAGTTTTAGTCTCAAGAAGAGACTTAGTCCTCTCCACTTGGTGATCACATTCCACCAAGCAGTTTATATTAACAATAAACTTGATATATAGACTATATCAGGATTTACAATAGTTTTCACAAACATTCCAGGGTTCACACCCTCTTCCATAGTTCTTCGTGGGAAAAAAACAATAGAGACCACACATAGTCTCTTCCGCACTTATATGTGGGAAACAAGATGTAAGTGAATTTTGATGTGAGGATATTCAGTATAATCTAGTTCAAGAATAGCATATAGTGTGTGTAACAGATAGACATACACACTTCTGAGAAATGTAAAATATAAGAACACAATAGAGATAAGATTATCAGATTGAGTTTAGAAAGCTCTCTGTGTTTTCAGTTCATCTCTTGACTCCGTGGTGTGAGGAATTTTTTTTGAGTCTATCTATGGAAGTTTTCCTCAAAACAGAGTGTCACAACTCCAGGTTCTATCTTCCAGGAACTAAGAGTTCTGCTTCTTGTTTTGATTGAGAGTCGATGAAGCACAAAAATCATCCATGAAATTTTCCTCTCAAAATGATCTTCTTGAGGTTCTTGGGTTCACAATGTAAGCGCTCGAATGGTTCTTCTTTGATCTATAAAGTAAGATCCTTCACATGAACATACATGCGCTTCTCATTCCACACTTTACTTCATAGCTTTTCTTCACAACTTTTCTTCCTTGCACTTCCCTTTTATATTTGAGGTCCGACAATAAGAATAAGTAAACCACATGCAATATTTCTCGTACCTCGTATTGTCCCCAGATAAAGTCTCTTAATATGTCTACAATCAAAAGTAATTAATGTCAAAAGCATTAAATATTCCAAATATGATCGTTAGAATAAACTTATGAATTTCAAAAAGTATGGAATGGTAAGCAACAGTAGACTGGTAATAGTAGCCTTCATAATGGAAAGCTTCAACAGTTGGAGTGCATCAGTAGCCTTCAACGGTAACCTTTAGCAGTAACCTTCAGCTGTGACCTTCCATCGGTTTACTTTACATCAGTGACCTTTCATCAGTTACCTTTCATCAGTGATCATTAGATTGGTGACCTTTCATCAGTGACCTTTACATTGGTGACCTTTGCATCGGTGACCTTTGCATCAGTGACCTTTGATTCAGTGACCTTTGCATCAGTGACCTTTGCATCGGTCACCTTTGCAACAGTGAACTTTGCATCAGTGACCTTTTCATCTGGGACCTTTCCATCGGTGACCTTTGCATCGGTGGCCTTTGCATCAGTGAACTTTACATCGGTGACCTTTGCACCGGTGACCTTTTCATTGGTGAACTTTGCATCCTTGGAGAAATTTTACACTGTGATCTTAAATGAGAGAGCAGTGAGATTAAAAGTACATGATTATTACTTTAATAAAAACCGGTAATATCAATGAAACACGATCATGATAGATCTGAAACATAATTATCACATAAATAAAACCTGATTTGGGATTATCATAACATGTGAGTCCATCAATCTCCCCCTTTTTGATAATCACAAATTATGCTAGCATTTTCTGAATCAAGGATAAGTAAATTTTCTAAATATCTTAAGAGGTGTGTATTCATAAAATTGAATGATGTGTATTGGGGAAAAGTAGATAGTATATATATGAAAAAAATTTAGTTAACTTAAATATTTCTCCCCATTTTGGTAACTTTGATATTAAAGCTTAAATATTTCTCCCCCTTTGTGATTAACAAAAATACTTGAGGGAAAAATGAGACAGAAGAGGATTTTCCATTAATGAATCAATAATGCCATAGAAAAAATGTTACAAATATACCTATCAACTAATACAACCCACATTAAATCCACATAAGATATTTCCAAGGGATATTTGCCTTTGGATGTTGAGGAGGCTTATTATGAAGATGGAGGGATAGGCTGAGGGATAGCAGTCAACATAGTAGGCGAAGCTGCAACAGAAGCATCAGTAGACCTGTAGTGTGTAGATCTATAAATAATCACAGGGGTCAAGATTATAATGGCTTGTGCAGGAGTAATCATTGACGAAGCACTGGTAGATCCTAAAGCATCTGAGGAAGAAGGTAATGTTGGAGGAAAAATTATGGGAGTATAGTCCACATGGAGGAAGGGCAGAAGAGGATTTTTGAAATCCATAATAATAATTCCTCCTCACTCCATGGTTTAGATAAAGTCATCCTTATTCTACATATATTTCTCTAAGGTAGGAGTCAATTCACTGAGCTTGCTAACCTGGCCCTTAAATACCTGAGTAAAATGTGGAATCCTCAAGTTTTCCAACAACAACATGAAGTGACCATCCATCTGATGCTTAGTGTACACTCTCTTGTAATAGAAATCAATTTTCTATTTGATAGCCCTAAGATCTTGAGAAACTTCCCTTAAATAATTCCCCACAGGGTTATGAATTTCTCTGGTAGTAGAAATAACTTGAGTCATAGACTGAGGGTCTGAGGTACTAGTACTAGAGAACATCTCCACTTCTTCTCTAACAACCGAACTGAAGGCTTCTAGATCAACTAGAGGAGAGGCTGAAGATGAATCAGAATCACACAAAGGTGCCATAGTAAAAGACATTGTCTCTTTGAATTTTTTTTCAGCCCACTGATTAGCCTTTTCACATCATCATCTTGGCCACTCAAATGTGTCTCCATAGACTTATTAAAGTCCTCAAACACAGTATCCATTTGCTAAACCACACTTTTAACATGTCTAATATCTTTTTCCACCTAAGCCCTTGAAGCCATGTAGAAGTCTAATCTGGATATTGACTGTTTCATAGATTCCATAGAATCTTTCAATTCTCTGATCTGATTCTGACAGTACTTTACTTCCTGTAGCAGGATGGAGTGAGAGGAAGAATCTATCCTTTCCACTGAAAAAGTTACAACTTCTTGATTGGGAGTCACAGACATCTCTAACCCTAAAAATCTCTCATCAAATTGGCTCTTCAGATCTGATTTTAATGATTCCAAATCTTCTTTATTCACATAGTCTTGAGGAAAAAGAACCACTGGCTGCACAATAGTAGTTTCTAAAATTGTAGGAATTGGAGGACTTATGATAGGCTGGTCATCATCAGAGTCTCCATAGTCTAAGCCCAAAACTACAAATCCAGGGTCTTAAGACAAATCTTCTATCTCTTGAGCTACAACAACTGAAACTGTGGCAACAGGTTCCTCCCCCTAACTTGGACTATTCTCCTAATCAACCACATTCAGCTCTACCATACCTCATTGAGCAATTTCATCAATATATGGGTCCACTTCCACTTCCTCTACAGAATCATCAACAACTTCCAACACAATTCCAGCATCAACCGAATCAGAAACCTATTCATTTATACTTTCAACCATTTTTGTATGCCATATCAAGGGAATGGGACTTATAATTTCTTCTTCACTCTCATCAACAGCAGTCTCAAAGTTAGCATGAGTAGATTTAGTGTCCTCATCCTCATCTGAGGTCTCTCTGATTTTTCTAAAGAAATTTTATGATCCTTCTTGTTCACTAATATCCTCATCATCACTATCCCTTAGGAATTTCTCACTTCTAGGAAACCTCTTTGGTGCACTGGGATCACCAAAGGATACATAATTAGCACGAGGATTTGAGGCAAGGTCAGGATCACTCCTGTCATCTATAGGAGAATCCTCTATTTCTGGTAAAACAGCATCTTCTTCTTCATCATCTGAATATGCAGGCTCTACTTCACAAGGATTTAGACAAGGATCTCTCTTATCCTTAGGCCTAGTAGGATGAGTGATAGGGTTTAATTCCTCACGTCGCTTATCCTTATCATTCACCCATCTTCTTCGCCAAGAGTTCCAATTTATCTTCATCAACTTGGAAATCGCCTTTGTAATGCATAAATTGTCCCTTACTACAACTATTTCCTCCTTGTTTCTAGAAACTCATTTGACCTTCAACATCAAGGATATCAATCTAGCATGAAAAATAGAAATTAGACTTGAAACTGGGCTTTTTCATATCTTCTAATTGAATCATCAGCAGCCTACATAAATATATCTTATGCCCATGATTCAACAAATACAGAAGAAATACATCCTTAAATTTCAATGTAGCAATGTCCCCTCTCCTAGGACTCAAGACATTATGGAAAAATTTAAACAGTAACCTGTCTTCTCCTTCCATCTCAGCAGAAATGACTTTCCTAAGGATCCCACTC
This sequence comes from Viscum album, assembly GCA_963277665.1. Lineage (NCBI taxonomy): Eukaryota > Viridiplantae > Streptophyta > Magnoliopsida > Santalales > Viscaceae > Viscum > Viscum album. The sequence continues at coordinate 29,585,498 of OY728142.1, read as the reverse complement.
CCTGTAAGTTCAGATAAGGATTCTTCGTAATAGAAGATATCAGTAGTGGGAGGCACCACTCCCGAGTAGTAATCATAAATCCCTTCATGTGGTACTCTCAGACACTCATCCCATTCAACAGAGGAGAAGCTTACACATACTCCATTTACCCTTGAAGACATTATATTCTCATCCTCAATCTGTTTTAATTTCAAAAACTCATAAAACTCGTTCACTAACTTTGGGTAATAGGGTCCATTGTTGTTTGAAAATCATTCAACCCATCCATGAGCTTCAAGTTCCTTCATCACTAAAGATCTTCTTATCAGCAACCACTCGGAACTAAGCTCTTTTTCAACTACGATTTCCCTCTTCGACAGATGAGGGTTGATCAGCTTTTCCACTGCTTGACTTCCATTGATCGACTCAGCTCGAGGTTTCTTTGGATTTGGTGCATCCCTTTCATCGCTGACCATCGGTATCTTTACCCTTTCTATAGATCTGGAGCGGTTCAAGAGTTTCAGAAGAGTATTAGGTTCTAAGGTCAAGTAGAAAGAGATTCAGGAGAGAGTATATGTGGATAAAAATGTGGTTTGTACTCTATTTTTTTCATTTAGGGATCGAAAAACAAATCAAATAAAAAAATTATGTAATATAGAAAACGTTTCAGATTCTGGCATAGAAAACACTAAGTCCTAGAAAATTATAAATATCGATAAGGTGACAATGGTGAGGTCTATCGATGAGGTCTATCGCTGAGGTCCAATAGTGAGGTTCTAACAGCGAGGTCTAACGGTGAGGTTTTAACGGTGAGGTTCTAAACCTTAACAGTTTATGATACCTAACTCATGTTTGATGTAATTTAACCTCTCATAATTCAATGGTTTTGTGAATATATCATCCAGTTGATGTTCAGTGCCAATGAATTCATGAGTGATATCACCTCTTTGATAATGATCTCTCAAGAAGTGGTGTCTCACATCAATGTGCATTGTCCTAGCATGAGATAATGGATTTTAGGAGATTTTAACAACACTTTTGTCATCACACTTTATAGATACATGTTTGAATTGATATCCATATTCTAGTAAAGTGTGTTTCATCAACATAATTTGAGCACAACAGCTACCAGTAGCTATATATTCAGCTTCAGCAGTAGATAATGCAATAGAATTCTATTTCTTACTACAGCATGATTCAAGTTACTTGCCTAAAATGTGACCTGTTCTAGAGGTTCCCTTTCTATCTAACTTGCAACCAGTAAAGTCAGCATCTGAAAAACATATTAAATCAAATGATTTTCCTCTTGGATAAAACAATCCTAAGTTTGTAGTATACATGAGATATTTAAAAATACTTTTAACAATAGTTAATTGAGACTCTTTGGGATTAGATTGAAAATGAGCACACATGAACACACTGAACATAATATCAGGTCTGCTAGTAGTAATATAGAGAAAACTCCCAATCATACCTCTATAATTGGTTTGATCCACTGGTTTATCAGTTTCATCAGCATCCAACCTACAGGTGGTACTCATAGGTGTATTACTACCTTTATTGTAGTCCAAACCAAAACTTTTCAAAAGATCCTTAGTATATTCACTTTGATTTAAAACAATTCCATTTTTATTTTGAAAAATTTGACATCCAAGGAAAAATTTAAGTTCCCCCATTAAACTCATTTCAAATTCATCTTGCATAATTTTTGAGAAATCAGTACATAAATAATTTTTAGAGGATCAAAAAATAATTTCATCTATATAAATCTGTACTATCAATACATCTTTGGAAATACTTTAAAAAAAGATTTGTATATACTATTCCTTTAGTAAAACCTTTTGAAATAAGAAAAGAACTAATTCTATCATTCCAAGATCTTGGAGCTTTTTTCAGACCATATAGCGATTTTGAATGTTTGAAGACATGATTTGAAAAAAGGGGATTTGTAAAACTAGGGGTTGTACAACAAATACATCCTCAACTATGTACCCATTAAAAAATTCACTTTTGACATCCATTTGGTAAATTTTGAAATTCAGATGAGCTGCATAGGCAAGTAGTATCCTAATAGATTCTATTCTAGCTACAAGTGAAATGGTTTCCTCATAGTCTACCCCTTCCTCTTGACTATATCCTTGTGAAACTAGTCTATCATTGTTTCTAACTATGTTTACAGATTCATCAACTTTATTTCTAAACACTCATTTAGTGCATATGGTCAAAGTGTCTTTAGGACATTCTACTAATTCCCAGACTTTGTTTATTTCAAACTGATTTAATTCTTATTTCATAGATATTACCCAAAATTCATCATTGATTTCATCATTGATGTTTTTAGGTTCATGTTATGAAATAAAGGCCTGATGTTCAACCTGGTTTCTTAGAGAAGCTCTATTTTGTGTTCCTCTATTTAGATCACCTACTACAACATCTAAAAGATGATTCTTGAGAGTTCTAATACCTCTAGAAATAGTTGAACTAGACTCTTGAGGATTTTTTTTAGGTTCAGATTCACTATGCACAGATTCTGGAAAATTTCCAGAACTTTTTGTTTTCACTAAGGGTTAACTTTATTTATCATTAAGGTCTATAATTGACATATCTTCCTCAAGATGTTCAACAGAGTTTTTGGTTTCATGTGGATCAGTCTCATAAAATTTTACATGAACTGATTCTTCCACACATTTGGTTCTCTTATTGAATACTCTATAAGCTTTACTATAGATTGAGTAACCTAGTAAAATTCCGTCATCACTTTTGGAAGAAAACTTTTCAAGATTTTCCATAGTGTTAAGGATAAAGACATTGCAACCAAAAATTCTAATGTAATTAACCTTAGGATTCTTATTATTCTAGATCTCATAAGGGGTATTCTTATGATCAAGTCTAATTAAGACTCTAGTAATAATGTAAAAGGGTGTATTAATAGCTTCATCCCAGAAATAGATAAGTAGATTATACTCATTAAGAATTGTATGAGAAATATCTTGAAGTGTTCTATTTCTTCTTTCTACAAATCCATTTTTTATGTGTTCTAAGAGCATAGAAATTGTGATTATATCCATTTCATTAGAAAAAAGACTCCAATACCTGATTTTAAAACTCACGACCATGATCACTTCTCAATGTATTAATTCTATGTTCACTAAGATTTTCTACAGGCTTGGAATATTTAATTAAGGACATTCTTAACTTTTGTGAGCTAGAATGTATACCCATGTATATCTAGAAAAATAATCTACAAGAACATAAACATAGTACTTCCCATTTAAACATGAAACTCTATATGGTCCAAAAAAATCCATGTCAACCAACTCAAGCGGTTGAGTAGTAGAAACTTCTTTCTTTTTTTTGAACGAAACTTTCTGTTGTTTTCCCTTTTGGCAAGGATTACAAAATTTTTTAAGAAGGAATTCTAATTTAGGTAGGTTTCTAACTAAACCTTTCCTAGTTAGTTTCCAAAGTGAGTGCACATTACAATTTCCTAATCTTCTATGCCACAACCGACATTCTTTATGAAAATAATTTAAACATGAAACATTTTTCTTGGCTAAAGAGTTTAACTCAACATCATATACATTTTTATTTCTAAGAGTAGTAACTATTAAATCATTTTTAGAATTAAAGAAATTGAATGCATAATTTTCAAATTTGACAATGAATCCATCATCACACAACTGAGAGATACTTAGAAAATTGTATTTTAACCCATCAACAAAAAGTACTTTTCAAATTAATATAGTGTTGGGGTTAGAAACTTGGCCTAAGCCGACTATTGTCCCTTTTAAATTGTCACCGAATGTAACGTGTGCACCATAAACATTAATTAGGATCTTGAATCAGGAATAGTCTCCTGCCATGTGTCTTGAACATCCACTGTCCAAGTACCATAGAGTTTTACAGGAGCTCTTCAGACAATTTTCCTATAAAACAGATTATGTTTAGGGTATCTTTGGTACCCAGATTTTATTAGGTCCAGAGACATTAGTATGTAATGATCTAGGAACCAATACATGTCTCATAGGTTTCCTATAATTAGAAGATATGTTTTGAGACATGAGGACTTTTTTTGGTCCTTTATAGAATTTTTTTTTCAAAATATGGTCCAGAACATTAGTTAGTAGTGACCTTTCCAGATTTTGGAACAAATTTATTTTTGACAATCCTTCCCTGTCCTGGTTAATATCCTGCGCCAGTTGTATATTTTGGAGAAATTTGTTTCCCTAGAAACTGAGTCAGGGTATCTCTACCAGCAGTAAACTTTTCCAAATCCCATTTTAATTGTTCATTTGATAATTTAAGTTTAGTATTTTCCTTTAACATCTAAGCACATTTTTCTTTCTCAATATCAAGATGGAACCTAAAATTAGAATTTAAAGCATGTTTTCTTTTCAATAATTTATATTTATACTTGAGTTCATTAAAGGTATCCTCAATCATTCCACATGATTCAAATAGTTCATACATAGTCATATTTTCATCATTGTTTGATTCACTTTCATTCCCAGAATAATAAGCATTAGGTATAGGACAATTGGGTGTTACCTCCAATGTTTCTTTCATGAAACACGGGTTTTCATGTTTATTCTTTTTAGTGTCAAAAGTGTCAAATCCACTAGATCTATCTTCTGAAGCACTCCAAGAATCTTTCATAGACTTTTTATATCCCTTTCACTTCTATTCATATTTCTTCTAAAATTTAAGCTTAGGGAAATTATCCTTCACATGACCTTTCCGTTTACACTCATTACAGACTATCTCATTTGTGTTGTCATTTCATTTTCTATCCTTTTTACACTACCATTTATTATCATACCTTCCATTATAATTGGACTTTATAGAGAACTTATTCTTGTGGTAGAACTTATTGAATATCCTTGTAAGATTATCCATCACATCATCACTGTCAGAATTAGATTCCTCACTGGTGGAAGTGTCTATAAGAGGTTGAACTTTTTCTTTGTCTTTATTCTTTGAGGTAGTTGTATTTAATGCTACAGATTGCTTTCTTAATACTTCATCTGCTTCTTGATTTACCTTAAGATCTTATTAGTACATCATAAGTTTTCCAATTAGTTCTTTCACTGGTAGCTTGCATATGTCACATGATTCTCAGATAGAAACAGAAGTCTCTCTCCATTCGTTAGGTAGGCATCGAAGCAATATCATAATCTGATCCTTGTTGTCCACTGATTTCCCAAGAAGACTCATGGTATTCACTTTTTCATTAAACCATAGATAAATTTCAGAGATAATCTCATCAGGATTCATTTTAAAATTATCATATTTAATATTATAGGTATTTAATCTCATATCTTTAACATTGGTTGTTCCCTCATGTGAAATAGATAATGTATTCCAAATTGCATATATAGTTTTACTAGAAAATATTCTATTGAATTCTTTATCACTTATAGAATAGTACAATGCATTCATTTCATTACAATTATTGTTGTATGTATATTTAGTCAACTGAGACCATGTGTCTCTAGAAGTAGTAGGAAATTCATGTTGTTCTTCAATTGTTTCCCAAATTTCAGGACCTATACTCTCTAGATACATTTTTATTTTAACTTTCCACTGAGAATAATTATTACCATTAAAGAAAGGTGGCATGTTAGTAGAAGCACCCTCAACTCCACTATCCATTGTTAATTAAAATCGTAATGAACTACAAAATTATATATGACATAAATTTTATGATATTTAAGATACAACTAAAATCACATTTGAAAAGAATTTGACAAGTTACACAAATAGGTCAGATAGTAACAACAAAAATTTAAGTCCTCTAATACCAAATGTTAGTCGGAGTGGAATCTCAAGAGGTGGGGGGTGAATTGAGTTCCTACCAAAAATTTCTATTAAAATATTTATTATAAAGATCCCCCAAATATTGAAATGACCTAGTTAATTAAGGTAGTAGAGATATAAATGTCTAGTTAGTTAATAGGTTTCTCAAAGGGTGATTATCCCTCAGTTTAATTAGTGTAAAACACTTCTTCAACTTTTGAAACAATTTTACCGATTTAATCATTTACTTACACTAAACAAAACTAACTATCAATGTGAATGCAAAACAGTTTTATGTTTAAGAAATTATAAGCAGTGTAAAATCAATAAAACAGAGTATAACTAAAATATAGAGCACATTGAAGTTAAACAATAGGTTCAGTCTCAAGCCGAGACTTAGTCCTCTCCACTTGTTGATCACCTACCACCAAATAGTTTATATTAACAATAAACTTGATACACAAACTGTATCAGGCTTTACAAAAGTTTTCACAAACTGCCCAGGGTTCACACCCTCTACCACAGTTCTTCGTGGAGAAAACAAACAATACAGACCCCACACAGTATCTTCCACAGTTATACGTGGGAAACAATATGTAAGTGAATTTTTATGTGAGGATATTCAGTATCCTCTAGTTCAAGAACAAGAGATAGTGTGTGTAACAGAAACATTCACACACTTCTAAGAAATCTAAAATAAAAGAACACAATAGAGCTAAACTTATAAGATTTAGTTTAGAAAGCTCTATGTGTTTGAATTCAGCTCTTGACTCCTTGGTGTGAAGAATTTGTGGTCTGAGTCTTTCTCTAGAAGCTTTCCTCAAAACAGAGTGTCGTAACTCCATGTTCTATCTTTCTGGAACTAAGATTTCTGCTACTTGTGTTGATCGAGAGCTGATGTAGCACAGAAAGAAGACTTGAAATTGTTCTCCTGAAATGATATTCTTGAGGTTCTTGGGTTCACAGTGTAAGCGCTCTAATTGTTCTTCTTTGATCTAGAAATTAAGCTCCTTCACATGCACATACACGCTCCTCTCATGCCACACTTTACTTCATGGATTTTCTTCACATCTTTTATTCTGCATGCTTCTCTTTTATATTTGAGATCTGACAATAATAATAAGTAGACCACGTGCGATCTTTCTCATACCTCGTACTTTCCCTAGATACTCTCTCTTGATATGTCTACAATCAGCATTAATTAATGTCAGATGTATTGAATTTACCAAATATGACTGTTAGAATAAAAATAGGTATTTAAAAAAGTATGGAAGGGTAATCATTGGTAGACTGGTAATAGTAGCCTTCACAACGGTAAGCTTCAACAGTAGGAGAGCATTGCTAGCCTTCAATGGTAACCTTCAACAGCAACCTTTAGTGGTGACCTTCCATTGGTGACCTTTGCATCAGTGACCATTCATCGGTGAACTTTCATCAGTGACCTTTATATCAGTGACCTTTCATCAGTGACCTTTCATCAGTTACCATTACATCAGTGACCTTTGCATCGGTGACCTTTTCATCGGTGACCTTTGCATCGATAACCTTTACATCGGTGACCTTTGCATCCTTAGAGAAATTTTGCATCGTGGTATTAAACAAGAGAGCAGTGAGATTAAAAGTACATAATTATTATTTTAATAAAAACTAGGAATATCAATGAAACATGATCATCATAGATCAGAAACATTATTATCACATAAATAAAACATGATTTGGTATTATCAAAAAAGATGAGTCTAACAAACCCATTGTTATACGCACAATGTGTACCAAACTGTTCCTAGTAGGATTTCACTAAGGATTTTGTATAATTCCTTTGAAAAGACATTTTATTAATGATTGTTAAAAATATAAGTAGTGAATAGGTTTTTCACAAGAGGGTGTAAAGAAAAAGTGTATCATGTCATAATTTATTTTAAAAAACAACTTCCATTTTCATTTTAAAATGAACTACTTTCAAACAAAGGAAAAAATGAGTTTTAATCCCATTAAAATAGAACTAATCATTTTCGCCCCTTTTCCAAATCCATATCTCAAAACCACACCTTTAAATAAAACATCATTCTTTTCTTTAATAATGTACTTTCAAAACTATTTTTTAATTCAGTTTTAATATAAACCAAAACCATAACTAAAATGGAATATAGAAACATAACATTCACCAAGATATCAATGGGAAATTGATAATAAGAAATTACTAAAGTAATAATGGGGAAACAAATAAGGCATGGTATGAAATACTATAATCAATATTCAATGAATTATAGACATCATGAGAAACTCATTAGGATCTATAATGGGTGATACTATACCCAGTTCATCATATTACTCATTGGGACCCTATTTGAAATCAGATCATCCCATTCAGCTTCCCCTTTTAGGTCCTCCACATATAAAATAGTCCTCTGGTAGGGTGCTAATCTCTTAGGGCACTATCCAGCTAACATACACTAGGATAGAATCACATGCCCCTATACCTTTGATTGTTTAACTAAGTTCCCATGATAAATCAATCTATTGGAGGTGGAAAATCAAAAGACTCACAAGAATCGATAAAAAATTATTCCAAATAAATCTCATCTAACCTCCAACTCCAACTCCCTCACAAGAAATAACCCCTTTCACTTATTCCATATCAAAAATAGAACACAACATCCCTCCTCTGGGGACACAATTCAAATTAGGCACAATAAAAACAAGGGGAATAATTGATGGTCTGATATTCATTATAAAAATATCTTATATAAAGTGAAAATATTCCTTTTCAGAAACCAACTAGGAATTCCAAGTCACTTCAACCATTTAAAAACCGACTATATCAATTCTTTAGAAATATTCTATGTGAAACCACACATAAAATCATTTGTAAAACCAACTACCTTTTCATTCAAGTTATTTTAAAATCCATTAAACCAAATCTATTTCAAAAAATCTTTGATAATCATACCAATACCCAAATGGATTCAAATACATTATTTGTATAAAATATTTTAAAACAATTCATATAGAAATTCCCACAAACTCTTTTAAATTAAACCAATTAATTAAAATTTAGAAAACCTTTATAAAAACTTTATTCCAAGAGATAAAAACATTTATAACACTTTGTAAACACGCTATATCTATTAAATATTGATTTAATTTCATAAAAAAGGTTTTATAAAACACCAAGCATAAAATGAAATGATAATTAAAGTAAACACACAAAAATACCTACCTCAATCCAAGAATAACTGGTTGTATAGGAGATATTAAAGGTGGAATTTCATGAAATGTTAAAAAAATGTATAGATTTGATACAACATAGCTATTAATAACTGATAAAAAAATAATGAACACATTTTTGTTCATAACAAAGAGGAGGAGGATCACAGGGAGGGGGTTATCCATGTCGGAGTTGGTGGGGAGGCCACCTAGGAGTAGAATCGGTGTGGAGGAGGGGAGTTGAGGTGTCTGGCATTTGGTGACAGCATCGGGGGAGGAGGACCTAAGATGAGAGCTAGCGGTGGGGTTTCCTCGTTCGGTGGAAGTGAGGGGTACCATCGCGAGGGGTAATATCACAAGGGCACCGTCGGTGGAGGAGGATTGGGGAGAGGAGAGGTCGTGATGGGCACCGTCGGGGAAGGAGGGTCACGCGTAGAGGGTATCAGGGAGGATGGAATCACCATGAATGTTGAGGGTTCGAAGGGTTGCATGCAGAGGGTATCAGGGAGGTGGGCGCTGCCATGATGGTCGGAGGGTATCAGGGAGGAGGGCGCTGCAGTGAAGGTCTAGGGTATGTAGGATCACGTGCAGAGGGTATCAGGGAGGATGGAGGAGAATCCTAACAAGTTTTGGAAAAAAAGAGAGGGAATGTTTTATCCATGGCCATATAATTCAATCATGGCTATAAACAAGCTATAGCCACAGACCTATAAAACCATGGTTATAGGTCCATGGCTATAGCTTAAATTTCTTGTAGTGCCACCCAAGCAATGTCATCCAAGCCACCCCAAGATTCCATCACCATTGCGCACCTTACCCTCAGGTCTTATGCTGGTGTTTTAAGTAGTTGTGTAGCAAGACCCTAGCACTATTATTATGTGCATTATTTTTTTATAGATAATATACATTCTTTTTATTATTTTTACATTGTAAATAGTTTTTAAATAACAAATAGTATTTTTAGTTATATTAGATTAAGAAATTGATTTTTATGAATTAACAGATTTTTTAATTAAATAATATTTTAATGAAATATTATTACTAAATTACTTTTTATTAAATATAAATTATTGTATAATTTTTATGAATACAATGGTGATTTTTTATTAAGGTTTGAAAGCCGTTTTTAAAAAAACCCATGAATATTTAATAAATTTGGGTTTTTATTTTCAAACTAAAATTTCAAATATTTAGAAAATTATTTATATAAAATGAATATTATTTTTGGAATCAGTACGTCGAAATTATCCATTGGTGAAATTTTCATAACTTTCTGAGACAGCCGAATTTTTGGGTAAAAAATAAATACCGTTTAATTATATAATGTGTTTTATGACAACATAATGACCCAATAGTGATATAATGAAATAATATAAATGGTTTTTTCTACCAATATATGTTTTACCATTAAAATAATGTGATTTTATTTTTTTTGATTTATTTTACAAAGCATTAGTGGACCCTCAAAGACATATAAAACATTTTACCTTTTTAAAATGATTTCCTTGAGAGTGTGACTCAACTCCACATAAGAAAGACTAATATTTTAATATGTTCGGCCATTGGAAATATAAAATATTTTTTCCACTTCCCTTTGGAAAAACCATGTAAAACCCCATGGTATGGTTTGTGGTTTTTATTACTTTAATGTGTTGGGTTCAAAACCTAAATAATAAATAATTCCCTACCTTTTCCTATATAAACCCACCCAATCTCCAACTTACTCTTCACTAAAAGAATTTATAGCTCGAACAAACTATTCCATACTCTCTATATAATCCTAAAAAGGTTCCCCAAGCTCCCAAGAAGCCTCTCCAAGCCTCTCCCATGCCTTTTGGATCACACTTTCAAGTATTGGATTTCTTCCTTTCTCGTTTTTGTCCAAATTTCTTTATGTTGTTATACCATTTTATTTTGAATTACAGATGTTGGGGTATGATTTTAAACCTCCCCATACTTCCATATTTATTTTTTAAAGATTATATACCCCCTTTTCTCTCATTAATTCCTCCCATGTACACCCGTTACCATGCCGAAATTCTATAAGGGATTTCTCTGTCCTCATTTACATTCAAGAAATTCTATTTTATTATGAGTCTAAATTCCATTAAATATGTTGGAAAATGTATCTTTATTAACCACATACTTTCCATTTTATTTACATATGATGAGAGACCCATTTATATCTCATAAACCATTTTTATGAATTCTTATGTCAAGCCCTTATGCTGCTGAAAGTGAACCGTGATTTTTCAAGACAAAGTCATTATATAGTGAATACCATACCCATTTCTCTATCAAGGGTATTGAACATTATGGAAATTTACTTCTTGATTATAGAGTTTCAAGTATGAATTCAAAATTATTTTATCATGGAATAAATGATTATGTTTCATGAATCCATGATCCATGTGGCACATTTATGCATTAAATGAAATGCTTAAGAAAGGTGTGCCCTGATAGCACTCCAATGAATTGGGTAAAGATTAATATCATTATAAGTCAAGTTCAATGAGGTTTTAATCATTATAATTCAAGTTAAATGAGGCTTTACTCATGCTCCATGTTCAATGAGCCACATATCATGCTAATATCATGTTAAATGTTGTTGCTACATTTCCAAGTTATGATAATCATGTTATATCATGCCTTTATGTTCATTTTTATCTTATTCTCCATTGATATTATTATTTCCTAACATGTATTGTATTCCTCATGTTATGTAATGTTTAATCACTTATTGGTATTTATATCTCACCCTTTTCTTATGCATGTCCTTAGTTTATCCCATTCAATGCTAAGTATGACGGAATGTGTGTGGTCATGTAAAAGAAGTTTTCAATAAAGATTTGTATTTCTTGTTTTACATTGTTATGTAATGTTCCTAAGCCCCAAAGACACTAGAACTATCGATATTTTATGTTGTATCAAGGGAATATTTTATGTAATAAATCATGTTTATGTGTTTAATAAAGATAAGGGTTGTTATATATTGTTTTATGTGATATATCTGCCAGCAAGATTTGTTAAATGTGATTCCATGTTTTGTTTGATAAAAAAGGGAAAAATGGAACTGTTATGACATTCCAATAAACTTATGAAGATCATGATCTAGTCATTCCATATTTTATTTTTTACCCTTTTTAGGATGATATTTTTTATATCATATATTCTAATGAGTGTTTTGACCCTTCAGAGAAAATGCCTCCAATTCATCTTTGAGTTGAGCATCAAGAGAGTGGTAATCAGTGCACTCCAAATGCAGATAATCCTTAACTTCCTATGGATCTAGGGAACTTTATGGAAAATCAACTTCATGAAAGTTTTTTATTGTTCATGTGATCAATTGTGAGGGATACTTCCCATACTTTGACTTAATTGTATGACCCTCAAATAGAGTTTCAGTCGCAACACCTGCCTATGTTCACTGGGAAGGGAGGCACCCAAGCATTTCAGTTCTGGATTAAGTCTCTATGGTCTTTAATCGCCTCAATAAAACCATATACATGAGGGTGAATATTTATTTTTATAATCTATGAGGACCATGAAATAAATGGTGGGATATTTTAGAGAAAAATGTCTTGTAATAGGACCTAACCTGGAAGTAAATTGGGGAAATGTTCATACCCAAATTCTATCTATATATGTTAAGGTTTGAGAGGACATGAGTGTTTATGAACTTAATAAAGGGATGTATGTCTGTGATGGAATTTTTTAGACACTACATTGACCTAAAACATTTTTATTTTTCCATGGAAGATGATGAGAATGTCAGGGTGAAGCTTTTATTGGATATGCCTTGTTGCGAGATAAATTTGTATGTTAATACCTTTCACCTGAGAAACCTTCAAAACATGATGAATGAATCTATATTAACATAATGGAACCTCATGTATGAAATTGATGGTGTCCATGAAGTCTCTAAAGGGTGAGAAGGTATCTCTTATTCAGGTATAAATAAGAACGTCTTAGATAGTTACCATTATGGAAGTGGTAGGCAGAGTATCCAAGGGAGTGAGAATCTATCTCCAGATCATGGACTGGTGTAGTGCTATTAGTGTGGTAGGTATGGATAAAATATTAATTATTGACCTTATCCTATAGTATATGGTTTTTCTTATGGTAGTATTGGATATATATGGAGGTTTTTCAGGGGCCTATAATAGTCGAGCGGTGGAAGAGGATCAAGTTAAAACCAAATTCTGGGAAGGACTCACCAACACCCTATAAGACTAGTAGTGAGAGTTACACTAGATTCATAAGACAAGGTGGGGGGACTAGTAACCTGAAATGTGATTTGAAGTAAGAAATGGATAGATCATCACATGGAAGTCAGGCTAAAGTCCAAGGTAGAGGGGAAAGTCTACTATATTCTATACGGCCTACTCTGACTAGTATGGATTCATGACCTTCCACTGCTAGAGGTATGATTCTTATATCACCTATATTTTAAATATTTTTTTGATTTATAATTATTTCATTACTTTTTAACTTCATACTTTTTATATATATTTTATTTGGATGTGGAGATCATGGATAGTGTTAAGATAATCAACATGCCACTTTGGGTGTGATCATAGGGTATCAGAAACTTCAAGAATTTTTCTATTAAAATTGGTGGCATGAATCTATTTTGGTATATTATCATGGTAGAAATAGTAGAATTTGATTTTACTCTTATCATGTATTGATAAATTTCATACCGGGTCATATTGATTGTTGTTAGAGGATAGTTAATTTTCTAGCTCCATAAGGGGTCAGTTAGGCCCATTAGGGAGAATGCGATATTTTGGATGGTCATGCAAGAAAAATTCAATGTAGATTTGATTATCTCATATATAAGATAGTATGCCTTATTCTAGATGATGATGGGATGCATCAGGTTACATTTCCTCAAATAGTGGACCATTTTCATGAATCTTTCATGAATATTTCTACAGCTTACCACCCATGTAATTGATAAAGTTCACTATTTAGCTGGTTCTGGTAGTCGTGCAAATTTATATCCCTCCTTACAAGCTGGAACCATTGGAACCTCAAGAGTTTAAACTATAATTGGAATATATGTAATCTAAGGGGTCCATACGGCCTATTAAATCACCATGGGTTTCTCTAATTATCTTCACGAGGAAGGATAATGATACTTTGTGATTATGTGTGTATTGTTGGATTTCAAACTAGATAATGGTCAAGAACAGGTATCCCCTTCTTCACATTGACTATCTATTTGATCAGCTGAGAGTTTCTAAAATTTTCTCCAAGATCATCTTGTGTTTAGTGTGCCATCAGTTGAGGGTGAAACCTTCATAAATACCTCAGACAACTTTTAGGGGAAGTTATGTCCAATATGTGTTCATTTTTATTATGTTTATTTAGACAAACATATTGATGGTATTCATGGCCATGATGAATCAGACCGTCCATTAGTTCCTAGATTAGTTTTTTCTACTTTTCATCGATGAAATCCTGGTATACCACCAATCTCTAGATGATCATTCCCACCATCTTGACATCATCCTAAGTATATTGAGGGATAATCATCATTATGAAAAGGTATCGAAATGAAATTTAGGGATTGAAAAAGTTAAATTTTTGGGTCATGTTATCTTAGAGGATGAAATTTCAATGGAACTATAGATGTTTTAAGCTATGGTATATTGAGAGTGAGAAATTAATTTCATCAAGATTTAGATCATAATGAATCTAGTAGTCTATTAAAATTATTTCATTCAGTAATTCTCACATCCATTGGAACTGATGTCCACACTAACCAAGAATGGGTTAAAGTTGTTCATTCAGATTCATATGAAAGTTCTTTCTTGGATATGAAGACCATGTTGACCATAGCACTAATCCTTACTTTACCTCATATGGGTATTGAATATACCATGTATTGTAACTAATCCAAAGTTTTACTCAGATTAGTTATGATGTAGTAGGATCTAGTGGTTACTTATGGAACTGTGTAATTGAGAATGCACAAGATCAATTATCCTACTCATGATTTGGATTTGGTTGTAGTGGTACATTCCCTAATATACTAAGGAAATTATCCTCTAGGGGAGATGTTTTTGGTGTACATATATCATAAGAGCCCCAAGTATATATTTTTATATCAGGACCAGAACCTTTAGATGAGGTGATGTGTTGACTATTTGTAGTCTTTTTTAGTTTTAGTTGTCCTATACTTCAGGAAATGGAAACATCAATATAGATTCCTTGATCCACAATAGGTAGATAGGGGAAGTGTAGGATAATTTTTATGATTGGTGACTAATGAAACTATTTGCAGAGATATATCTAGATGTTAACGATTTCTAGGGATGATCATATTTGACTTTGATATATGTTAAACTCGTTATCCTCAACTACACCTATAAATAGTAGTTATCTGATCTAGAGGTCTTAGATCTGAGGGACATCTTATATAGTGGGAATCCACCTTCAGGATGGTCTTTTTATAGTGGATATATTCTTCTTATCCAAAACCAAGTACAGTTTCCTCCAGGAATTAATGAAGAGATAATTAAGAAGTCCAATGACTCTAAATTATAGGTACATCTTGGTGTGGAAAAGATGTTTCATGACCTCAGTAGGAATTACTATGGACCAGGGATGAAGAACGAGTTAGCAGGATTTGTGAGGAGATATTTCACATGTCAGTAAGTGTATAGAAAGATTTAAAATCCTTCTAGGTTGTTCCATCCTATTCACATTCCATGAAGGAAGTGGTATGATGTCACTATTGAATTCCTAACCATACTAACAGGAGAAACCAATGAAAAATAATGTAGTATGGGTGATCATGGATCGACAGATGAAGGAATCCCAATTCATTACTACTAGGATACCCTCACCATTAATTATATGGGAAGTCCCTATGTATAGGATATTGTTAAATTTAAGGGTGTTCTGAATAGTATCATTTTGATCAAGATACTTGTTTCTTGTCAAGATTTTTTAAGGTCCTTTAGAATTATTTGTGATCATAGGTTCTTCTTATTGTGACCTATCATCCTCAGATTAATGGGAAATATGAGTAGATGATTCAAATTTCAAAGTATATGTTACGAGCCTCTATATTTGACATCAGTGGTTCTTGGTAGCATCATCTGATAGTCATATATTTTAAATATAATAAAATATTCCAAACATAAATCTAAATGGATCATCTTGAGTATTTTTATTTAAGGTTGTTATGTTCACCTATGTGTTGGTTAGATGCTAGTGAGTCAACTCTTTTTTGGCCTAGTCTTGTGTAGGAAATGTTTGTGTAAGTTAAGTTGATTGATATGTGGTTGGTGACTCTATAGAATGGAAAAAATAATACGTTTCCTACAAGTTATGTCCTCTAGAGTTCAAGGTTAGTCATTAGGGATTCCTTTGGGTTTCACCTAGGCTTGGGCAACATCGTATCTAGAAATAAGGGAAGCTAACACTTTGGTTAGTTGGGATGTTTGAGATAGTGGAGAGGGTCGGTGTAGTGGAATATGATTTGGACCTTCCACGACACTATAGTTCCATGAAAAATGTGATTCATAGGCCATTGATTCGAAGATATCACCCTAAACCATATCACATGATAGATGTTGATGATGTTGAGATGGAGGTTGATTCTTACTTTAAGGAGATCTAATCCATATCATGTTTTCTAGTGGGAAGAATCTATGATGGAATATTATGCCTCTAGTGTGAGTGTGGTGGAAGCATGGGTGCATGCAAGGGGAGATATTGTAGTGGAATTTAGATATGCAGGTACAGTGGCCAAAGTTGTTCATCGAAACCCCCATAGTGATTCCTAGGATCACACCTAGGGGACAAGTTGTTTTATGGTGGGTAGGTTGTAAGATCCCATATTATCCTTGGTACATTCCTATTTACGTTTTTTAGCCATCTAAATTCTATCATCAAGTCTTCTCCATGGATAGTTTAAATTGATGGAGTTCTTTGGAGTGGAAAAGTTAATAGAGAAGGGAATATGGATATCGACACTAATTCTTATTGTGAACGTGTATTCATGATATGAAATGAAATGGGAATATTTTATAACATTTTTTCTATGAATGAAAGGGTCCTCTAGGCTGAATAGGTTCATGAAACGAGATATAAATATTTACGTGAACTGGTTCTGGGGATTTTTATCCGATATAACATTGTTTTTTGATGTATATGAAAACTAAAATACACATGGTTTGAAACCTCAATTCATGTTGTGAGAGAATTTTTATCCATTAGTTTTATCTACCCATATGACATACATTTCACCAAATCCTTATTCTACATTATTTTGAATTATATCAATATATAAGGATAATTTTGGAGTTATATTTGATCCAAAGGTTGATTCTAATGGATCTTGGTTTTCTAGACCAGGATATTAAAAAAAATTAAGGAGGAACCCAAATCTACATTTGTTTTTGAGTAATTTCTTGGTCTTATCTTCATTTGATGTGGGTAGTATACCCAAATCTCTAAAGTCTACTTTTGAATTTACTAGTATGTTAAATAATTGTGATCATGTAGGTACACCAGGCATGTGACCTAACCCAATTTGAAACCCACAGTATTGATGAAACCATATGCATATAACTCCCTCGGAACAAGTTAGGTCTATTGGCATCAAGACGGGGACATGTGGTTACCTGAGGGGGGTTCCACCCCATGACTCTAGGTTGGAACATGAAGTAAACGAACCTAGAGGCCCTTGATTAATTATAAATGGGTTATGTTTTTTCTTAATAAAGTAATTTAGATTGGTAATAGAATTGGGAACATGGATTGACTTGTAAATTTATAAACTTTGTAATTATGGAAATTGGGAGAGAAAATTAAATCGCTTAAAAGATGTAATTGGGCATGTAATTGGTATTGCTATAATGGAATGATGAAATATGGATATGATGATATGTGAAATGGTAATATAGATTAAATAATAAGTTAAATATGAATAGTTATAATTAATGTGATAATTGGTAACTTCATTTAAAATTATAATTTCTCTATATTTGGTTATTAGCATGAATTTGGTGAATGGTGTAAATTGAAGGATATTTGTACAATTGATGAATTAACCAATAAGGTGTATTGGAAAATGTTTTGAATATTGGTGTTTGAGTGTTATAAATGGATTTCTTAAAGTTTCATCTTCTTATTAATCCTATGTTATATAATTCTTGTGTATGAGTTATTGGGATAGACAAAGAGTTCATTCCCAGATGAGATTAATGGGTAGACATGGTGTTACTTCCCATAATATATTATTGGGTGAACATGGAATTTTTTCCTAGATAAAATTATAGGTTGGATGTGGTGTTCCTTCTTGGATGAAATTATATATTAGACATGACGTTCCTTCCTAGATGAAATTATATATTGGACCCAACGTTCCTGTATGGATAAAATAATTGGGTGGACATGGCATTCCTTATAAGATGAAATTATTTGATGGAATTGACATTCTTCCCAGAATGAAATTTTTGGTTGGACATGGAGTTCCTTTTAGGATGAAATTATAGGTTGGACATGGCATGCCTTCCTAGATAAAATTATAGCTTGGACATGAAATCCATTCAAATATTTAATTATTGGGTGGACATGGTATTCCTTTGTAAATGAAATTTTAGGTTTGAAATAGCATTTCATCTGGGGTGAAATTATTAGGTGGACATGGAATTACTTCCTTGATGAATTTATTGGTTGGAAATGGTGTTCCTTACTAGAAGAAATTATAGGTTGGAAATGGTGTTCCTTCCTAAATGAGTTTTCTGGTTGGACATGGAGTTCCTTCCCAAATGAGATTAAGAGTTGTATATGGTGTTCTATCCAGTAATTTCAATATGTTTCAAATACATATACATCTAGAATCATGTTGAAATAGGTTTTCCTAACCCCATGTGTCAACCCATTTTTCAAGGTTCGGCATGTTTATTTGATTTTATACACTACTTTATGAATTAATGCTCATGTTTATTATAGTTTTTCATACACTATAAATTTTGACTATATTGTTTAAACATCCTGGGTACCAACCTACTTAGTTTTACTCACACCCTATTCAGGCACTGTTTAGTACCTAGATAGATTACTTAGATTCATGTATATGAAAGAGAAAGGGGACTAATGCCATATTCTATTATTTCTTAGATGTGATTCGATCATAGAGACGGTACCATGTATTGGGTATGGGACCAGTGTTTTTTAAGTCTTTATTGGACTCTGTTTTTTGTTTACATACATGATTTTAAGCACATAATTAAGTTCATCATAAATTATGGTATGACATGATTTTTTATTTTTCATTTGGATCATTAGTTATTTATAGATCTATAGTTTGAGTTGGTTGTGTATTGATGTTTACTATATTGATTTTATAACTTTTTTATCATATTTCATGTTATATTAAACTATGTTCTAAAGGTTATAGCCTCCCCACAATATTCCATACACCCTCACTACTAATGGGTAGCCTCTAGAATATGGGGAGGCATGCCTAGGGTCCAGTAGTGACCCACCTCAATCATGTGATGGAGTACCTGACTGGGGATGTTACAAAACTATATAATGAAAGTGTAACATGTACGCCAATAGTGAATGAACATAAAAAATAGAGGACTCAAGAGTTACTATTGCAAATCATATATTTTAAATCCAAGTGTGAAAATTTTAGAATTCCATGTACAATAATATATTGAAGTATACGAATATAAAACACCGCATATGGATATTTCATGAAAGAAGATATACATATAATAAAAAAATATTTATAGATTAAAATATCATGTAAAGGAATTTTAAAAAATATGAATATTCAAGTAGGGGAAAAATCACTTATGATAAATTTTAACAGACTCCGCATAAGGGAATTTTCACGTAAGTTAAAAAAATTTATAAATATTCACAAAATAGATACACAAACATCAGAAACATATAAAAATATTATTGAAAAAATTAACATAGAAATTTTTTATTTTAAAACTTGTAAGATTGTGAAATTTTGTAATATTAAAAATACAGTCAAATAATCAAACAAAAATATTAACAATCTCTATAAACTTCAGTAAACATCATTTATGCATAGCCTATGATCTGAAAAAGTAATTCTAGATAAATGTTATTTTAAACTACAAAGTTCATATTTATGTTGAACAATAAAATATAGATTATCTAAATTTTTTTCATTGGATTTTTTGTTAACTAAATTATGAAAAATATAATTCAAATAAGAATTTTTTTATTCTAATTAAATATAATATTATTGAATTTATATATTTAATTTAAAATTTATTTTGTAATCAATAATAATTTTTTTTAAACTCATAATTATTTTTAAAATTGAAATTTTTATTATTCATAAGTGTTTTATATCTATCCATTTCAAATAGAATAGGTAGTGTTTCTTTATTTTTGATAAATTCGTGTTCTAAATATCTAATGGATTATATTTTTCGTCACCTGATGTAGTTAAATAATCATATTCAAAATTCTAATTGAATTTAGAATCTACAGTTAGTTTTGTTAAAGATTTAGTGGTTACCTTTGACATGTATAATTTTTCATTCCTTAAAATATTTAAACAAAATCCAACTATTTTGTGAATTTTTATTCTATTATCTTCTGATAGACTATCATAATAGGCATCTCTTTAATTAGTACTTTACAAGTCCAAATATTTTAAAATATTTCTTTCTTTTTTGTTATATAATACCTTATTTCTTTTATCATTCTTATTCAGTTTTGGAAAATCATGTTTAATATGACCTATATCTATACATTCATAGAAAATTAATTTTGATTATTTCTCATTGTCATGTCTATCTTCGAGGTCTTTCTAATAAGTATTCTAAGAACTCATATTACCTATAAGCTTATTCATTCTCCTTTAAATTTGATCAATTTCATTATCACTATCTTCTAAATCTCTTCTACCTAAATGATTACATTTCCTTCTTAAATATAGATATTTAAAAGTAATTGAATAATAATTAAAAGTACCATAGATGATAATATTGGATGATGAATTAAATGTTATTACATTTTTCCTCTTCTCCTTCTCAAAATATCTTTTGAGTCTATTTTAATATTTCATTAAGGTTCTAATTAATTAATCTATATATAACATTTCCAAATGATTATTATCATCAGTATCTATCATCTTGGATTCCCACTCTTTAGTAATAATGTCAATAATATATTCAATAAGTTGATCGTGTAATAACTTATTCTCACCCAAAGACTGTAAATTATTTATAGCATTAACGAAACTTGGTTGTATTTTATTTACTATTTCTCTAGGTTGAAAATGAAAGGCTTTATAATCATCTCTAAATGTATTAGTGAGAATTTACAAAACATTAGAAGTTCAAAAATTTGTAATCACAAGATTTTTCCAAATTCTATTTTTTAAAAGATGATACCCATCTATAAATATTTATATTCGTATAACATAATAAATTATTATGAACATGATGATTTAATTAATATTCATGTTTTCACATTCAAGAAAAATGAACAATCCCATTCTTCGAAACATTGTAATTTTAATTCATTATGAAAAAGTTTTCAACTCCAGTATTAATGATATGGGACTTCATGGGATCATAATAGTAATCATAATCTTCTCCACTAAATATAGGTGGTCTAGTTGGATTTAAATTTTCAATTGTTCCAACTAGAAAATATACCCTTACAGAAATATCTTTCCACAACCAACACTATTAGTGTAAGAAGTCTGAATTAAAATTATGATGAACTAAAGAAAAATATGAATTAATTACATCCTATAATTGGGTATTGACTTTCTCTAATATCGATTTTTTTCAAGGATGTAATGGAAATTTTAATACAAGAGGAGAGGATTTTAATTTTAATATAAACTAAAAAAATTATACCTTTCCTGAAGTTTAATGTTGATCAAATTTCTAAAATACCAATCAATTTAAAATAAGAGTATTATATAGTTTTCAATAAAAATATAAACTATACGAAATACATATAGAAAAATATAAAAAAGTTTATCATAAGATAATAAAAATACGATGATGGATATATAAATAGCATAAAATATAGAATTTTAAATTAGCATATGTTTTAAAAATGAACTCGGAGTATTGCTTAGAAACTCAATACACCATTAAAGGATATATTCAAACAAAACTTTTATAAAAAATTGTAAAATAGATATTTATACTAGATCTAAGGTTTATATTAATTTCAACCTATTGTAAGGTGTATTTAATTTTATAACCTATAAAAATTCATATCATCATATCCTCATAATCCCTTAACTTAAACTATAGGTATCAGATTACTTCTACACATAGAAAGTTAGTAAGCTCTATCTTTTTTTCAATAGAATCCCTCAATCCAAATGATATATAAATAATGTTTCTTTCTATCCCCTAAACCCTTCAATCACACAAGATCTATAAATAACTAGTTATGATACAAAATACAGATAAAATTAAAAATAAATCCTTACATTGGTACATCATAATTGAAATACTATGAAATAAAATATTACACTGATGAGAAGTACTGTAGAGACCCGAAGCTTGGCGTACATGGACATTACATTACTTTTGCGGAATACTTAGTACATAACAAAAACACACACACAAGGATCGTAATAGTTTAGTGTCTTTGGAAACTCAGATCGTAATCTTCTAAATGTGGTGAAAGATCTTCAATATATCCCATAAAGATCTTCTTTTTTTTTACCTAAAACCTTTCTTTATATCCTGGGGAAAAGAATACATAAAAGGGTGAGCTCAAATTCTCAGTAAGGGTAAACAAAGGAAATATCAATCACATAATTTTCATAAGAACATAACATTTTTGGAAATCTTAACCTGCAAAAGAGAGCATAATTTCATAACATGGGATAAATCATGGCAGTGAAATGTAATCACAATAATCATAACTTAAAACATGAAACTTTGTGGCATTCACACATAATCATAGAGAATCATTTCTTGTTAGTCAAGACTCATTTCCAAGACTATCTTAGTGGACAAAGTCCCTTTCTGAATCGAGTAACCCTCGTTTCAGTCCTGTTTCACTGAACCGGTATAACCTACCATTCCAGCCATGTCTATCTCATGAGATATAAAATCTTTACCCAATGCATTGGAGGGAGATATAGGTCCCACCCATCTTATAATGAATCCTTTCTTATGTGTGCCACATAATCATAAATCATACATCATCGCATAACCCATGTAATAAAAATGGGATTCTTTAAACAACATGACATCATAAAACAATTCATATAAGATAAAGGAATTCATAAAAATGTTTCCATCACAACATAATCAAATCCATGTAATAATAGGGATAAAAACAGAACCCTTTTATTATCTTAGATGGAAAATAATTTTGATAAAATACTTGAACTTCATTCTTGAGGAAAATATCCTTTCTACTTCAAAAACACTTTTCCTTTCTTAACATGTCATACAATTTTAAACTAAAAGAAGTTGATTAAAAATAAACTTGAATACTTGTAAAGGAAGCTTCTTGGAAATAATGTTTTAGAAATCCATTCATGCCGTATAAGTTAAAAAAAACATTCTTCGTACTTTTGTCGGAAAAGTCAAAAAGTACCTCATACGAAAAACGACAAAAGATTCCTTTCATACATATTACTAAAAACTCACCGAAGGGTAAAAATGGATTTAAACAATTGTAGGTGGATGTAAATAATATTACATATTGTTGAAACATGGATGTGGATGATAAAATACACCCCAGTAAATACTTACGAATAAACAATCTCGGATAAAAATGAGATTGTGATATTTCCCTTACCTTATGTCCGACTTGCTTTGTAAGTGTCCGAACCTCCTGTATAATGATTTAAATCATGTTATTGACTTATTCCAGAATCATATTCATTGTTATGATATCATATATGGTTCACTTATGACATTATATTACCCGTTCTTTTGTAAATTCCATGTTAAAGAAGCATTTTGGGTAAAATCGTTTCATTTATCGTAGGTGTTTTGACTTGTTGTTCTTGACATCATTATTACTTATATCATGATTTACTTACTTCCAGAATATAAAATATGATTTATATATCATATATATTAAGTATATATATATATATATAATAGATAGATAAATAAAATGAAAAACATCGTTCATGGAGACGGTAGTCCGTACGTACGCATGCACGCTGTTTTACTTTCCTTATTTTCTTGAAATGGAAGTAAGTAGATGACATACATATATATATATACATAAATCCAGTAGCTTTATAATGTCATATATTTCATTATTATTTCTTATATATACTTTATAATCATTCTTAAATGGTTAACATGGAGAATGAATCTCATCGCGTCGTGGAGACGGTAGTCCGTACGTACGCACGAGCGATGATATCATTTCCATAAATATTGAACTGAATTGGAGTGGATTATACAATATATCAGAATCAATATGATGTTGTAATAACTATGTATAGTTATTCTTTACACCATTATACCCATCCATTTAAGGTGGTGGTGGAAAATAGATTACACCACGGCGTGGAGACGGTATTCCGTACGTACGCACGCGCGGTGATTTCTTTTTCCGTAGGATGGATAGATGGTGAAATAGGGTTGTTTCATACTTATAATAACATATCAGTATATGAGTGATACTTATGTTATTACTTCATAATGAAACAACCTAATAAGAAGAAGTGGAAGAAGAAATAAAGATGAAAGAATTGGTAACGGTAATTACCTCTTCTTTGAAGTGCCTCTTTGAGACCTCCTCTTAGGGCACTAAAATTGGTCTTTGAGGAAGACCAGAACCTCTAGGATGTTTATAGGGAAGTGGAGAGGAGAAATTGGCAGGGGTTGGCCGAGCTTGAGTGCTCAAATTGGTGTGAGGAGGAGAGGGAGGAGGTGTCCTTTTATAGGGGAGGAGAGGGGCACCTTAGGAATATCTCAAAATATTATTTTATATTAAAGTCAAAATCGGTTTATAATGGTTCCAAAGGGTCTTATTTCGAAGCTAAAGTGGGGATGGGTCGAAATCCTATCAACCAATAGGATTTAGACAAGTTTAGGGTATTATTTTAACCTTATCAATTAGATTTAACTCTAAGTTAAATAATTTAACTTTTACCGTGTCTTTTTGTTTTCTTTCACTATATGGTTAATAAACTTACTATAACATGCCAAACGAACCCCAAATTGTATATTATTAATACATATATCCTTATCTAATTCATTTGGCCGAACCTTATATTTTTAGGAATAAAATAACAATTAATAATATAATATTTGATTTAAAAACTATTTTGTGTCAATTTTGACACTATTTGATATATGATTTTTGTGAAAGTCATAACAGAATTATATTTTCGAACCAAGTTGATTAAATCAACAATAATATATCATAGTAACCTAGAAAATTAGTGTAATTCATAAAAAGTCTTAAATTACATTTATTTTGGTATTTATATTATCAATTATGTCAATATTTCATTAATAAGATAATTACTGCATCATCTTTGTGTCATAAATAAATTATATTATTTGATGTCTAAAAATTACAAATAAAACACCATCATGTAGGAAATCTTTTTAGCTTTCTAATGAATATTTATAGTCTAATTTATCTTATGTATAACCCCATATTAAAAATGATTTACTTATTAAACTTTGATTTTAACTATTTTAACCCTTCTTTAAATAAATTAATAATAAATGTCCTAATCTAATCCAAGTGGGCCTAAATGGTCATATTTTATTCCTAAGTTTATTTTTGGTCGAATTACACTTGTCCAATAGAATTAGGACATGTGTTAGGGTAATATTAATATCATATTTACCCTTAGTTACCCTATTTACTATTAACCGCGGTAAAAAAAAGTAAAAAGTTACTATTCACCAAAAATTATTTTCATCTCATTGAACCACATTTTAGTCCTTGATATTAACCGTGTCTCTCGGATTTTCGAAATTCCATTCACAGAAGCGGTAAAATTAAGATTTATGCAAAATTCAGTTTTTAACGTACCACTTAGTGGTTTCACTATTCATCAAAAATTGATGTTTTTCAGAACAATGCCAAAATTTCATCCCAAGCTATATTTCATATTCCGAATTCAAAAATGAAGTCTATTTTACCAAATTCATAACATAAAAGTTGCATTAATTAATTTTATAATTAAATCCCGCTGTTAAAACAAATAGCGTGTTTTTAAGAAACAATATCTATCAAAAGATTGACACTTGTTTATGTCTAGTTTAAATGTGAAATTACATCCAATGACCAACATTGTATTAAATTGTAAAAATATATTCTAAATATACTTTAAAACCACTCAAATTAATGATTTATCACTATTAATTATTTCGATTAAAAAAGTTGTTTTTGATTATAATTTAGTAATTTTCACTATTCATCAGAATATGAAAGTTATCCGAAAAGTACCAAAATTTCACCTTAGGCTAAATTCGATACTCTGAATCCAAAAATAAAGTTCATTTTGAAAAATAAGATTTACTGGATTTCAAAAAGTGGTTATTACTATTCACAACGGCTAGTTTTAATAATATTTTTTATAGCATATCGTTGTTTAGTGAAACTCGGTATTGCGTACTACACACGCTATCGAGGAAGGTCGTGATTGCGTGTAATGCAAGACAAGTCAAGGATGTGTGTTGTGAAAGCTCCTTTTGGTGTAGCGTACAACACAAAACATTAATAAAATTAAAAAGAATATTTCTTTATAAAATCTTGGGCTGTTACATTCTACCCCCCTTAAAATGAATTTCGCCCTCGAAATTCGTCGGGGTTATAAATGGTTTACTATTCGAAAGTTTCTTTAATAGAAACCCACATCATAAAAAGGAATATCAAAACCAATCTTTAAAAACAAAAGTATGAAACGTAATGGTTACCCAAATAAACTAATCATTGGGTTTCCACATAGGTGAAAATATGGATATGAAAGAGAAATCAAACCATCATGTTCTGATGGAGAGTGGTAGAGAACATGGCTATGGAAAAGCCAGTAATCACAAATCCATAGATTTGTGATGATATAAGGTTCCATCTGATTCATCAGGTATAAGATCACTAGGACAACATTTTTGGTTTTCAAGATCATTTCCCTAAAGTTGAAAATTTGAATTAGAATAAATACTTACTTTATTTTGGTACAATCTCACTGTTGTTCGTGACTTGAACAATTTCCACTTCATCTCTTAAATAAATGAAGTTGAATTTGTTATTCATGAAGTGTTAGCAGATCATGTGATAGAATGACGGGTCATTCCATCTGTCTCAAACAAAAGGTTAGCAAAAATTATATACATAAGTCGATCTATAGTGAGATTAATCACATATGGTTCCTAAAATGGACTTATACTTCATATATCATACTGATTAATATAATAAAACTAGTTTCTACTAAACAGGGACTTCCTGTAGGTCAGTGGTAGGTGATAAAGGTCAGTCGCACTTCGGTTGTGGGTTCGATTCCCACAGCCTTGTCCGACGCGGTGGGCTGTCGCCCGTTCTGCAGGTTGTCCTTTTTCCAAAACTATATAACATCCCATCAATAATATCGAAAAAACAAACAATACTAACTTATGTCCAACATAATCCATTCCAATCTTTAGGCTTATCCATAATACTGCAGTCGACTCTCATAACATAGTGAAAACGATTACCAGAGATTTAACACCATCGTCGATCCCCATATATCATAAGATATGTTTTGTTGGTCACATTCCAAACATTCAAAGTCCTTAATCGTGTATTCTCTTGAATACCTTAGTGAAAACATGAATGCAGTTAAAAGTTAACACTTTTCACATACCAAAATCCTCAAAATTCTATATACTCAAACTTAGTCCTTATATCAATCATGAGCTCATGAATACTGTTAAACATTTCATTTTCTCGTTTTCCCTTCATTATGCGCATAATATCTCAATCGCTTTGAATACCACATTAGACTAATACATAAATATTCCAATATTCCATGATACAACATTATTTTGGAATCCCATTACATAAACACTTAATCATTCCACCACATCGTTGTCATATTCAACATTGCCAATAGTGATCGCATGTGACTTCCCTTTGTCCTTTGCCTTAAGCGGTTGCTCATGTCGATCATCACTAACCCTTGGATTAGGGCATTTATTAGCATAATGCCCCATTTCCTTGCACTTGAAGCATTGAAGTGTTGGTTGTACGTTCTCTGCAGTGTTTGCTTTATTCACCTCATTAGAATCCCTTTTTCCATTACTTCGACACTCAGCTGCTCGATGACCTTCTTTTCCACACTTAAAACATTTTCTAGTCCCTTTAAGACAATCTCCACCATGCTTCTTTCCACACTTTGTGCATAAGGAAACATTCATCTTCTTTTCACCATTATTCTGAGATTTCTCCTTGAACTCCATCTTTCGTTTCTTGTCAAACCCATGAGGTGGATATGTAACACCAACTTCCATTTCTACCTTGATAGCACAACGCACAATTTCTTCATAGCTACTGAAGTCTCTTATAGCTAATGCCCTTCGAAGACTTGGTTTTAAGCCACTGAAAAATCGATCAACTTTACTTTCAGGTTGGATGATAATACCAGAAGCGTACCTTGCAAGTCTTGTAAAATTTGCTTCATAGGTACCAACAGATTCATCATCCCTTTGCTTCAGTTCAAGAAACTCTTTCTCCATCTTTGTTCGGAGAATACGAGGGAAGTACTTATTGAAAAATAAGTTCTTGAACTCGTCCCATTCCATAGACTCAATTTCATCCCTTTGCCTCGTATTCTTAATAAGATTCCACCATTGATCAGCATCTCCTTCCAAACGATACACTGCTAGGATGACTTTATCATGTTCAGAACATTGAAGAACTGAAAATATCTTTTCAGTAGTACTAATCCATTGTTCAGCAACTAATGGATCAATAGACCCACTGAAAGAAGGTGGACGCTGCCTCATGAAGGATTCAACAGAATGTTGCTCCTTCCTTTGCTCGTTTGGAAGTCCTGTATGATTCATAGCTTGAGAAAGTTGTGTGAGCATGGCTACAAGATTTTGCATTCCAGCTCCCATATCGTTTGGTTGCTCAGGGGGACAATCATTGCATTGCCCATCGCATTCCGCATTAACACGGTTCCTTCGAGTTCCAGCCATCGTCTAAAACCCCAAAAGAATAGTATGAGAGGCAAAAATCATGCTAGGGAAAACAACATAATAAAGGGGTAGTACCCTCAATATCTAACATCTTAGGTTAAATTCGAAGATCGTTAGCGCAATTCTAGGACTATAACCTATACGTATACTTAACCTTAGAGACATCCCTAGACATACCTTAGAAATATCTATAGGGATCTCACTAACATTTTCGCATCCTAGTTTCCAAAGGTTGACTAAACCTTTCCTCTGATACCAACTGTAGAGACCCGAAGTTTGGCGTACATGGACATTACATTACTTTTGCGGAATACTTAGTACATAACAAAAACACACACACAAGGATCGTAATAGTTTAGTGTCTTTGGAAACTCGGATCGTAATCTTCTAAACGTGGTGAAAGATCTTCAATATCTCCCATAAAGATCTTCTTTTTTTTTACCTAAAACCTTTCTTTATATCCTGGGGAAAAGAAAACATAAAAGGGTGAGCTCAAATGCTCAGTAAGGGTAAACAAAGGAAATATCAATCACATAATTTTCATAAGAACATAACATTTTTGGAAATCTTAACCTGCAAAAGAGAGCATAATTTCATAACATGGGATAAATCATGGCAGTGAAATGTAATCACAATAATCATAACTTAAAACATGAAACTTTGTGGCATTCACACATAATCATAGAGAATCATTTCTTGTTAGTCAAGACTCATTGCCAAGACTATCTTAGTGGACAAAGTCCCTTTCTGAATCGAGTAACCCTCGTTTCAGTCCTGTTTCACTGAACCGGTATAACCTACCATTCCAGCCATGTCTATCTCATGAGATATAAAATCTTTACCCAATGCATTGGAGGGAGATATAGGTCCCACCCATCTTATAATGAATCCTTTCTTATGTGTGCCACATAATCATAAATCATACATCATCGCATAACCCATGTAATAAAAATGGGATTCTTTAAACAACATGACATCATAAAACAATTCATATAAGATAAAGGAATTCATAAAAATGTTTCCATCACAACATAATCAAATCCATGTAATAATAGGGATAAAAACAGAACCCTTTTATTATCTTAGATGGAAAATAATTTTGATAAAATACTTGAACTTCATTCTTGAGGAAAATATCCTTTCTACTTCAAAAACACTTTTCCTTTCTTAACATGTCATACAATTTTAAACTAAAAGAAGTTGATTAAAAATAAACTTGAATACTTGTAAAGGAAGCTTCTTGGAAATAATGTTTTAGAAATCCATTCATGCCGTATAAGTTAAAAAAAACATTCTTCGTACTTTTGTCGGAAAAGTCAAAAAGTACCTCATACGAAAAACGACAAAAGATTCCTTTCATACATATTACTAAAAACTCACCGAAGGGTAAAAATGGATTTAAACAATTGTAGGTGGATGTAAATAATATTACATATTGTTGAAACATGGATGTGGATGATAAAATACACCCCAGTAAATACTTACGAATAAACAATCTCGGATAAAAATGAGATTGTGATATTTCCCTTACCTTATGTCCGACTTGCTTTGTAAGTGTCCGAACCTCCTGTATAATGATTTAAATCATGTTATTGACTTATTCCAGAATCATATTCATTGTTATGATATCATATATGGTTCACTTATGACATTATATTACCCGTTCTTTTGTAAATTCCATGTTAAAGAAGCATTTTGGGTAAAATCGTTTCATTTATCGTAGGTGTTTTGACTTGTTGTTCTTGACATCATTATTACTTATATCATGATTTACTTACTTCCAGAATATAAAATATGATTTATATATCATATATATTCAGTATATATATATATATAATAGATAGATAAATAAAATGAAAAACACCGTTCATGGAGACGGTAGTCCGTACGTACGCATGAACGCTGTTTTACTTTCCTTATTGTCTTGAAATGGAAGTAAGTAGATGACATACATATATATATATATATACATAAATCCAGTAGCTTTATAATGTCATATATTTCATTATTATTTCTTATATATACTTTATAATCATTCTTAAATGGTTAACATGGAGAATGAATCTCATCGCGTCGTGGAGACGGTAGTCCGTACGTACGCACGAGCGATGATATCATTTCCATAAATATTGAACTGAATTGGAGTGGATTATACAATATATCAGAATCAATATGATGTTGTAATAACTATGTATAGTTATTCTTTACACCATTATACCCATCCATGTAAGGTGGTGGTGGAAAATAGATTACACCACGGCGTGGAGACGGTATTCCGTACGTACGCACGCGCGGTGATTTCTTTTTCCGTAGGATGGATAGATGGTGAAATAGGGTTGTTTCATACTTATAATAACATATCAGTATATGAGTGATACTGATGTTATTACTTCATAATGAAACAACCTAATAAGAAGAAGTGGAAGAAGAAATAAAGATGAAAGAATTGGTAACGGTAATTACCTCTTCTTTGAAGTGCCTCTTTGAGACCTCCTCTTAGGGCACTAAAATTGGTCTTTGAGGAAGACCAGAACCTCTAGGATGTTTATAGGGAAGTGGAGAGGAGAAATTGTCAGGGGTTGGCCGAGCTTGAGTGCTCAAATTGGTGTGAGGAGGAGAGGGAGGAGGTGTCCTTTTATAGGGGAGGAGAGGGGCACCTTAGGAATATCTCAAAATATTATTTTATATTAAAGTCAAAATCGGTTTATAATGGTTCCAAAGGGTCTTATTTCGAAGCTAAAGTGGGGATGGGTCGAAATCCTATCAACCAATAGGATTTAGACAAGTTTAGGGTATTATTTTAACCTTATCAATTAGATTTAACTCTAAGTTAAATAATTTAACTTTTACCGTGTCTTTTTGTTTTCTTTCACTATATGGTTAATAAACTTACTATAAAATGCCAAACGAACCCCAAATTGTATATTATTAATACATATATCCTTATCTAAGTCATTTGGCAGAACCTTAGATTTTTAGGAATAAAATAACAATTAATAATATAATATTTGATTTAAAAACTATTTTGTGTCAATTTTGACACTATTTGATATATGATTTTTGTGAAAGTCATAACAGAATTATATTTTCAAACCAAGTTGCTTAAATCAACACTAATATATCATAGTAACCTAGAAAATTAGTGTAATTCATAAAAAGTCTTAAATTACATTTATTTTGGTATTTATATTATCAATTATGTCAATATTTCATTAATAAGATAATTACTGCATCATCTTTGTGTCATAAATAAATTATATTATTTGATGTCTAAAAATTACAAATAAAATACCATCATGTAGGAAATCTTTTTAGCTTTCCAATGAATATTTATAGTCTAATTTATCTTATGTATAACCCCATATTAAAAATGATTTACTTATTAAACTTTGATTTTAACTATTTTAACCCTTCTTTAAATAAATTAATAATAAATGTCCTAATCTAATCCAAGTGGGCCTAAATGGTCATATTTTATTCCTAAGTTTGTTTTTGGTCGAATTACACTTGTCCAATAGAATTAGGACATGTGTTAGGGTAATATTAATATCATATTTACCCTTAGTTACCCTATTTACTATTAACTGCGGTAAAAAAAAGTAAAAAGTTACTATTCACCAAAAATTATTTTCATCTCATTGAACCACATTTTAGTCCTTGATATTAACCGTGTCTCTCGGATTTTCGAAATTCCATTCACAGAAGCGGTAAAATTATGTTTTATGCAAAATTCAGTTTTTAACCTACCACTTAGTGGTTTCACTATTCATCAAAAATTGATGTTTTTCAGAACAATGCCAAAATTTCATCCCAAGCTATATTTCATATTCCGAATTCAAAAATGAAGTCTATTTTACCAAATTCATAACATAAAAGTTGCATTAATTAATTTTATAATTAAATCCCGCTGTTAAAACAAATAGCGTGTTTTTAAGAAACAATATCTATCAAAAGATTGACACTTGTTTATGTCTAGTTTAAATGTGAAATTACATCCAATGACCAACATTGTATTAAATTGTAAAAATATATTCTAAATATACTTTAAAACCACTCAAATTAATGATTTATCACTATTAATTATTTCGATTAAAAAAGTTGTTTTTGATTATAATTTAGTAATTTTCACTATTAATCAGAATATGAAAGTTATCCGAAAAGTACCAAAATTTCACCTTAGGCTAAATTCGATACTCCGAATCCAAAAATAAAGTTCATTTTGAAAAATAAGATTTACTGGATTTCAAAAAGTGGTTATTACTATTCATAATGGCTAGTTTTAATAATATTTTTTATAGCATATCGTTGTTTAGTGAAACTCGGTATTGCGTACTACACACGCTATCGAGGAAGGTCGCGATTGCGTGTAATGCAAGACAAGTCAAGGATGTGTGTTGTGCAAGCTCCTTTTGGTGTAGCGTACAACACAAAACATTAATAAAATTAAAAAGAATATTTCTTTATAAAATCTTGGGCTGTTACAAGTACTCTCAGTACTAAAAAATTTCAAAGCTTCAATAAAATAGAAACATTCAGAATATTAGATTTGTAATTAATTTTCATCACATATGATGCTCTATGTGTGAC
Organism: Viscum album; assembly: GCA_963277665.1. Classification (NCBI taxonomy): domain Eukaryota; kingdom Viridiplantae; phylum Streptophyta; class Magnoliopsida; order Santalales; family Viscaceae; genus Viscum; species Viscum album. The sequence goes on along the minus strand of OY728142.1, from coordinate 29,551,764 downwards.
TCTATTTATAGGATTCATTGCAAAAAAAATCAATGGTAGAATTCGAAAAAATTCTTATTCCATTGTAAATGAATTTGAAAAGGATTCTCCATCTACCATTGAGTTTCATTATCACAACTACAGTGCATCAAAATCTGATGGATGTAATTTGGAATTGAATTTATATCACCATATTTTCATAAGAAATTTTTATTTCTCTGTTAATTCTATTACCAAAAGTTTTTTCTTCGCAAACATAAAAACTTATGTAAAAAATAAATTTATATCGTTTTCTTATAAAGTGTATTGTGATTTAAAAAATAAATAAATAAATTAAGTAATTGACTAAACAAACTCAATATAAATGAACATATTATCTTCAAGATTTATCTATAACATTATAAATAGATCACTAGATTTAAAATAACATTCTTCCAAAATAACCCTCACACTAAATCACATGTTAAACTTTTGGATTATATATACCTCAATCAATTATTCTTATTAAAACATAAAAAGCATCTCCTAAAATATCATTAATCACATCAATATATATTAACATATGACTATAAAAGGGAATCTATACCATTTAACATATGATAAACCTTAAACATATAAACATATAATGGAATCCAAAACTCTTAAATTATCCTCATATGATAACATACTAACCTCTAAAGTTATTAAATCCATACTCTGGTACCAACTATTATTCTCCAAACTTGTATACCCAGTTCTTGTGCTAAAAACATACTTATTACATAATATTTTTGATATAATTAATGAAAATAAAACTAAGAACATCCATAATTACAATTCCAATAACAAATAATGAGTCACATAAAATAAATAATACCTTTTAGGTTTATAATTTTTGAGAATTAGGAAAAATATTTAACTATAAAACCCATATCATTCTCATCCAAAGGACATTTTTACCTTTATATGAAGAACATATTATTTCATAATAAGTCTCCAAAATTTCTAAAAAAAATTATCTACACATAATTCCCTTCTATAAAAATCATACATAATACTCCTCTTTATAACCCTGTGAAATGAGAACATAATATAGGTGAGCTCAAACACTTAATATGGGTAAACATAGGCATTAACAATTGAAGGTTATAAATGAGTATAAAATGATAATGTGGTTATGATAACATAATCACGGTATATTATTATAGCATAAGGAAATATTACCCAATAAGAATGAATCATAAATAGTGATTAATTAAATAAATCTTGGCATAAGAAATTATTTAAAGAAGTGTGAAATCAAGAGTCAATAATAATGGGCTATGAAAACATAACATAGATACATTTCCACATCATGACTAAAAAATTACAAAAAACATATCTTAATAAATCATAAAATAAATGAAACACCCATTAAGGAATCTTGGGACATTATATTCATCACCCATATTTACTCAAAATGGAATAACGTAACCATTTATTTCCAATATCATTCTTAAAAGAATAACTTAATTAGATAATTTGAAAATCATTTTCTCTAGAGAAAAAATCATTACCCAATTCATTAGAGGGATATATCTCTCCCACGCATCATAATCTATAATTTCCATGAACCATTACATGAATAAATTTCATATTATAATTCAATTTAATTATAAAACTCAAAAAAAAAACATTAACTATTCCTTCATAGCTTAATTAACCTATGAGAAATAAATGAGTTTCATTAAAATTCCATTAAAACATCATCATATTACATTCATAGATACATGGTGGATGATATCATTATATAATTTCCCCAATGAATCATAACAATTATTAAATAGTTCTAACATAGATGAAATATAATTTTAACAAATCATTTGAAATATGCTTCGAAAAAAATAATGAAATATCATTTTCTTTTAGTAACCTAAAAAACTAAAAAAAAGATCAGTATAATTTTTTCTTTGAAAAATAGTAGAATACTGGAAAGTAATATTAATAAAAAATAATGAACGTAATGAGAGGAAAATTAAATCAATCGGTGAACATTACAAAAAAATCATTCTTTTAACACCTTTATCAAAAAAGTCAATAAATGATCCTTTTAGAAAAAATTTAAAAGATTATATTTAAAACATTTATAAAATAGTAAAATATAGTTGGAAATGATATTGAAAAGTCATTGAAATGTAAAGAAGAAAATTCTTTAATTTTTATAAAGAATATAGACATAGATGAAAAATAGTTGGGTAAAAGTCTTTAAAACTTTTAGAGCAATGATTTAAAATTAAACTCCTTAAGGATTTTTAAATAAAAATGACTTTAAATAAAGAAAATAAAAATAGAAACTAAATACTATGAATAAAAAATAAATATTATCTAATATGAAAAATGGTATGTATATACCCCAAATTAATGGATATAGGTGCACAATGCGACACATGTCTCAACAAAGAAAGATTTAGATGAAACCACTTTATGACTTTTGTAACATTTGAATCAAAAAACCTTGAAGAAGATAATTTGAAATGTAATTTTAAATACCATTAAATACAATGTAATCATGATATGAAATTTCAAATAGTTTTTGTATACACTATATAAGATAAAATAGATCTATAACTTTCTATATGTCCAAAGGAAAGAATATTGAGACAAAGAACCCTTACAGATTTTAGAGCATTTAAATCAAAATCCATTTAAATAAAGAACATGATTTGGATTTATAAATCACATAAACTAAATGAAAAATTTATTATAATATATTCAGGTGGATATTAATCAAAGTAACATTATAAAAAGTAAAAATGATTCCCAAAATGAAACATGTCTCAATGAATTGAAATTCAGACCAAGAAATCCTTAAGAATTTTATTACATTTGAATAAAAACCTCTTGAAAGAGTGAATTCAAAATGAAATTTTAAAACCTTGAATTAAGATAGAATCATGATATAAAAATTCAATAGTTAGTGTATAAACCATGTAAAATTAAATGTGTGAATTACTTAAAATATATCTCATGGAAAAAAATTGACGCCAAGAACCCTTATTCTCATGGTATCTTTTGAATAAAACCCCATAGAAGAATACCCTATATGAATTAATAAATCCCTTTAAATGAATATAATGAATTATAAAATACACTCATGGGTATTATAAATGTAACAATGAAAACCTTTATAAATGAAATTCCAATTTTAAATGAATAAATTCATTATTATGTAATGTAATTATAGAAAACACTTGCACTACTTCGGTTATATTGGATAGTTATAGCCTGTTGGATTTATAAGATCATTAATCATCATAACCATCGATAATATAGTAGTTCTTAAATGATCACTATTATTATATTATGGGTAATGAAAATGTCCAATTGACACAAATGGAAGAACTAATGGCCTTTAGCAGTAGGATAATACCCTATAAATCCCATTTATCATAGTTTTTGAGGGAGCTGAAATCACTGAGATTATCCCTTGACCAAGCTCAAGATGAGATTAAACAACTATAGAATGGGTGAAAACATTTACTGGATAATTTAAATCTTATCGAGTTAAGGCCAAAAACATGTTTTCCAAACCACCACAAGAAAGTATCAGCATCACACACCTTACCCTTAGGGTATATGATGGTATAATAAGTAGTTATGTATCTAAACCCTGACTATGTGGATTTAAATATTTTTATATTTAATAAACTAATGTTTATACTTATCCTTTTATATTATTACATTATAAATTAATAAATAATGGGTTTCATAAAAAATCGATTTTGATAAGCTGAAACAAAAAATGTATTTTTGGAGAATATATAGTTTCAATCAAGATACTATTTTTTATGAAATCAATAATTTTTTAAATAATTTTTATTTTAATAAAATATTATTACTAAAAAATATTTATTTAAATATAAATGAAAATATATTTTTATTAAGGAAAATGTAATTTGTATAAGGGTACAAAAACTATTATTCTCAAAAAACCAATACTTTTAAATAAATGTGGGTTTTTATTTAAATGGGAAAATTTTAAATTTTTTAAAAAATATAAAATAAAAATTATTTTTTAAATCAACATGTTAAAATTTTCCAATGGTTATTTTTCCATATTTTTTTGAGACAACTTAATTTTTAGGTGAAAATTAAGTATGGTATAAATATATCGTATGTTTTATGATATCATAAAAGACCAAAAGTGATTTATTAAATACTATAAATAGAATCCATGTCCAAAATTACGTTTCCCATTTTAAAATAATATTTTTTATTTTATTTGATTAATTTTATAAACCCTTAGTGATTCCTCTAAACCAATATTATACTTTATGTTTCTAAAAATAATTCTTTATGAACATGAATCATTTCCAAATCACTAAGGTTATTATTTTAATGATTTTATTTCATGTTGTTATAAAATATCTAACACCACTCCTCAAGTAGAAAACATGGGAAAACCCATGGGAATTATTTTTGTTTTGATTATTTTTTCATATAGACTCCATAACCTAAGTTTAGAAATTAATAAATAATTTCTCTCTCTTTTGTAATAAAATCCCATATAACCTTGCATTTATTTTCTCCCAAAACCCTTTGAGAATTAATTAATATACCTTTACCACTCTATATAACTCCAAATGTGTTCTTAATCTCTTAATAAGTTCCTCCAAATATTTTTGAAGTGCCCTCTCAAGGTAAGGGATCATCTCCTTGTCCTCTTTATTCAAACACCATCTTTATAATATGCCTTTTTTTGTCTAATTGTTTTGGTAGGGATACATTTTCACACATCCCATTCACTTTAATTATGATTTCCATTTTATGAGATACCCATTTCATTCTCATTAAACCCTTCAATAAATCATGATGTTCTCTTATTATGCTGCAAAAATTATCCTATGATTTTCCATGCTAAGAATTTGTTTAGTGAATAACATTACCCATTCCAAATTATGGATATTAACCTAGATTTACTTATCCTTAATTGATTTGGTAATTCCATATATATAACCAATAATTTTTATCTTTAAATTAAAAGTGATTAAATACATCGATATGTTTTATGATCTATGTGGCACACTTATGCCTGTAAATGATACGAATATGTTGGGTGGGAATTGAATTATATATCACTCCAATGCTTTGGATAATTTTTTATCTCATGAGATACCATGTATGGTACACAGGAGGTTATTGTATGAATACTATTTTATCATTTCCTGGGAATTACTCTTGAGATATGTTTTTGATGTCATGTTTTATGTTGTTGGCACATTCCCATGTTTTATTTATCTTATCATCTTATCTCTTGACTCAATGTTAAAGTTTATTATTCTCACCCCTATTATGTTACCTAGATATACCTCTTGAATCAAAAGTACTTCTTTACCTTATTCTATGATTTTATTGTTCTTTTACTGGGCTATATAGCTCACCCCTTTCTTATATATGTCTTCAGGTTATCCCATGCAGTTTTATAAGATGAAGTGATATTAAGGGAATGTTTAAGAGTTTTAGTTTTTTTAATTGTATTTTTATTGTATGTTATTAGTCTCTTTACCTAATTACACAAAGTCACTAGGAATCACGATATTACGGAGTTGTATTAAGTGTATATTTAGGAAATAAATCATGAATTAATGTTTATTAAGGTTATGGGTTGTCATAGGTGGTATCTAAGAAATGTCTATTTCTATTTGAATATTAGATAAATATAACCATATTGAAATCCTTATGGATAATAATAGAAATAGAAGAATATTCCTAATTTTTTTTACACTACAGAGTAAATGGTTTCCATGAAAATACTTCTATATCTAGACACTTCAAGTGGATGTGTCTCTTCTGTTGTTGTACCTAGGGGAAATAACCCTAAAAAGGGTGCATAGGTGTGAACATGATCATCACTTAGTGTATGAAAAAGTTTCCTTTTTTACACACCTTGTTTGAAACTCCCAGAAGATATGCATTACTAAATTCAGTGGATCCTTATGAACCATTATTAAGGGAACAAAAATTACCATAATATTTTTCCTAAAATAGATCATGGATAATTTAGTTTGAAACCTGTAGGTTTATATGTTAATTAAATGATTTAATTTACTATTGATCCATTTAATTATCATAGTTTTCCATTTATGTGTTTAATATTTTAAAAATTTCCTTCCCTTATTTTCCTTTTATTATAATTGACGGATGGGAATGGGAGAAACCATTTCAATAACCAATGTGAGTGGAAATAAGATGATTTTCCAAATGATATTCTAAACCCAATGGGAGTAGGAATCAGAAACATCATTACAATACTTTCTTAGTTAACTCATATTTTGAATAGAAACTTGAAACATGGGAAAACCCACACCCCCCTAAGAAAGAGAAAGTTGCAATTAATACCATTATGCGATAAAGGCCTCTAAATTTTAGTGGATCTTCTGATTCCTTAATCAAAAAATAATGGATCTACTATATTGAATAGATCTTATCCATCCTCCAATGCTCTAATAAAGAGATTGTCATACTGGTTTTTTATCATATGGAAAGATAATTTGATCAGTGGTGGGCATTGATAAAAAATATGATTCCCAATGAATAGATTTGTGTGATGGAATATAAATAATTTTAGAAACAAATTCGAAAAATATTTTTCTCACACTCCCCAACAAAAAATGGAGAGGGATTTCCTTTGTCTCAAGAAAAAGTATGATGAATCAATCAGGGCATATTATGAGAACATTACAATAATTTCACGATATACCTCCATCTTTTTCATTACCCGTGAATGTAAATTTAATGGATTAAATGGTGTTCCTGAACTAAGTTTATGAAATTATTTCAATATTCTAGACTTCTGCAACTATGAGGAATTTATATGATGTGCGCTCAAGGTCAAAATGGAGATCAGAGAATATTAAGGGGCTCGTTGTTCTGGATAAAAGATATGAAGAATGGAGTTTAAATCTAGAATATCTATGGAGAAATACCATATGGGAATAAATTCCAACATCACAATGGTAATATTTAATGGAAGAAGCATCTTAGAAATTTCCTAAATGGGGAAAAGAAATACATTATATGTGGGAAAGAAGGGCACTTAGAGAGTGATTTTTGATGGGAAAAACCAATTAATGCAATGAAAGAAAGGAATGTATAATTCAAACCTCATCCTATTGTCCAATGTTTCAAATTTAAGGAAAAAGGAAACTATGAAAATAAATGCACTATATTAAGTATTTTCAATGATGATCAATGAAAAAAAATCTACAAGGCCTAGAGAGAAAGAGAGAGCTTATATCATCGCAACTATTGAGGTGGATCCTGATAATGATGTGGTGATAGTTATGCTAGTTAATCAATAAAGAAGAGTAATCATACCTTTGATTATAGTTTTTTGAATTCTTTCTTATCATGGGATTTTATTATAACTATTAAAATTCACCACAAAACTTGGAAGTGGAGCTATGTGTCAAAATGAAAAATGGATAAATTATTTCATCCCAAGTGTATATATCCTCCATAATTCATATTTGAGGGTTGGAAATCCCATAAAATCTTGTGATACTCCCTTTATGGAAATTTTATGTTATTGTGGGTATGGACTAGATTTCATTGTATAGAGAAAACATAAATTTCCTAGAGAATGAAATAATCCTTCATATAAAAAATAGATATCTGATTGAATATACGTGTAAAGAGTGCGATGAATCATCTTTGGTATTATTTTCTCAAGAATATATATTATTAGATTATGAGAATGAATGTCTAACTTAAATTATTGAGACTAAAAAATATCATCCTTGATGACATGCCCATTGTAAGGGAATATACTATTCTGTTTCCCAAATAATTGTATGGTCTTACACTAAGCCATGGGGTTGATTTCTAAATTTATCCTATATATGGTGATTTGAAAATATAAAAGGCTCTATATATAATGACCTTTTTTGAGCTGGAGTATTTAAAGAAGAAACTATAGGATAATCTAGATAAATGGTTTATATGCCCATGTGATTCACCATGGGGTACGCCTATCCTATTTTTCAATAATAATAATGTTTCAATGAACCTCTCAATTGATTATTATGATTAAAAATGATCATTATAGAGAAACATTATCCCCTTTCATGGAATAAATAATTGTACCATCAATTTAGTGGAGCCCAAAACTTCTCTAAGGTGGATCTTTGGTCAGTATATTATTAAGTAAATGTGATTAACAAAGATAACCCCAATACTGTTCATATAAGGTATTAGTACTATGTGTTCATAGTGATTCCATTTGGACTCACTAATTCTCTAGCTATCTTCATGGACATGATGAATAGATTATTTATAGATTTCCTTGAAAATTCTACGGTATTCTTTACTAATTATGTTATTATCTACTCCATTATAAAGGAAGAACATGAAGAGAATTTGAATATTATACTTAAGAAATGAAGAACATGAGGAGAATTTGAATATTGTACTTCAGACATTGTAGAAATAAAATATCTATGAAAATCCTATTAAATGTTATTTATTTATGGATAAAGTAACATTTATCAAACATGATACCACCAAAGAAGAGATATTTAAGGATCCTTCAAAAATGTAGGCAACTAAAAGATGAACCATACTAATATCCTTGAAAAATATACATAGCTTCATTTCATTATCTAGGTACTATCATTGTTTTGTGAGAAAGATCTCATGATTTTAAAACCTTATACCTAAAGTAAATTAGAAGTCAATTGTGTTTTTATGGACTAGAAATGTGAGGAAAGAATTAAAGAGTTGAATAAGAGGATCATAACTACACCTACTCTCACATTACCACCAGTAGGGAAAGACTTTTGATCTTTATGGATGATTCCAAAAAGGTATTGGGTTGTGTACTCATGAAAGATGAAAAAGTGATAGTATATGACTCCGAAAAATTATAGATCATTGAGAATAACTACCAACACATGATATTGATTTTACTACACATTGTAGATTTGGAAACACTATCTCTAAGGGGATAAGTGTGGAATATATAAAGATCAAGGCCTCAAGTGAATATTCACACAAAATAAGATCAATATACGCAAATTAAGGTGGTTATATATGATCAAATATTATGATTTTTCAATTTGTTACCATCTCGGGAAAGTAAAAAAAGTAGTGATGTTATAAGTAGAAGGGATCATATAATCCTATCCATGATGAGGATTAAAAGGGATCCAATATTATTATGCATGAAAATGATGGGTATTAGAAAAATAAAAGCATAATTATCATTTTGTTCCCAAATAAATACTTAACCATCTATTATTGAGAGGATCAGGGATCCCCATAAAGATAATGTTGTGTTATAGAAAGTGATGGTGAATATTAAGGAGTTCAACTTTGATAAATATAGAGTTATGTGGTTTGTAACTTGGGTATGTGTCCCATAAAAACCAAAAACTGAATATGGGACTTTTGGAGGATACACATAGATCATCCTTCTCTATTCATTAAGGAATCTCTAAGATGAATAGATATCTGAAGCAAAACTTCTGGTGGAATAACCTAGAGAGGGAGATTGCTGAATTTGTATCTCGATGCTTGGTATGCCAATAAGTCAAGGTCAAATGAAATAATTCTTTGTGTATGTTGAAAACATTTACCACACTAGTGTGTAAATGAGAAAAATAACCATGGATTTCATTGTATGAATCCCCAGGACACCTATAGAATATAATCACATCTCGGTGGTAGTCGATCACCTTACAAAGTTAGTACATTTCACTACTATTAGGGATGATTTATCTTTTGAAAAACTCACCGAGAAATAAATAATTTAAGTGGTAAGACATCATGAAGTACCACACTCCATTGTATTTGATCAAGATAAAATGATTACCTAAAGGTAACAGAGAAGCCTTGAATAATATTTGGATAAAAAGATGTGTTTTAATAATGCTTATCACCCTCAAATTATTTGGTAGTCTAAGAGAACCATTAAAACTATAACGGGCATGATGAGATCATGTACAATGTATTTCAGAAGATATTTGGATCTTCACCTTCCCTTAGTGGACTTATCATATAAAAACAGTTTCTATTATATCATTAAAATAGGGCCTTATGAGGATCTGTTTCGGAAGAGGTGTCAGACTCTGACATTCAAGCATAGATTTAGAGAGCTGAAGCTTATGGTACTTGATTTAATCGAAGAGATGATAGAGATGGTTCAAATCATTCAACATCATATGAAATCCTCACAAAGTCAAAAAAAATCTATACAGATAATTGTCAACAATTCCTAGAGTTTGAGATTAGATATAGGGTTTTCATTCTTATATTGCTATAAAAAAAGTCTTGAGGTTTGGGAAGAAGTGAACGCATAGTCCAAGGTACATCATCATCATTGATATCCTTGATTTCATCAGAACTATTTTCTATCAACTATCACTCCCATCGATCATATATCAAGTACATGATGTGCTCCATGAATCCCTTTTGTGGAAGTATATTTCATACCCCTCACTTGTATCGAATCCAGAAGTGGGGCAATTAGAGAATGATCTTTTATATGAGGAGTATCCAATAAAGAAAATAGATCATATAGAAAAGGTTTTATGAAACAAGATGAATCTCTTATCCAATGTATTGTGGAAAAACCACAAGTTTATGGAAGAAACTTAGGAATCAGAAGAGGCGATGAAATAGAAGTACCCAAATCTATTTTATTATATGAATTGAAATTTCAAGGGTAAAATACCTAAATGGGGGGAAAATGTGGAGACCTAAACTTTAATAAATGTATTTTACTTTTTAAATGTATAAATTCCTTATAAAAAAATGTAGTTATATAAAACACAAGCACTAATTTGGTTATTTTGGATAGTTATATCCTACAATGCTTTAAATATTATTAAAAATCATGACCATTGATAATATAGCCTATGTAAAGTGGCCATTAATATTATTATGTTAAGGGTTATAAAAAATTCTAATTGAAACAGATAAAATAAGTGATGACATCGACTTGTAGGATCATATCATATGAATCTCAATTATCATAGTATCTGAGGGAGATGGAATCATTGGTCTTTACCCTTGACCCATACCAAGAATGAGATTCAACAACTAAATAAAAAAATTTACTATTTATGGGACAAGTTCAAGATTATTGAGATCATGGAAAAAACCGTGTTCACCGAATCACCCCAAGAAAGTGTCATCATCACACACCTCACCCTTAGGGCATACACAGGTGTAAAAAGAGGTTATGTATCTATACCCAGATAGTATGAATTTATATTTTTATATTTAATAAAATTTATTATATTAATTCTTTTTGTATTATTACTTTTTAAATGATTAAATAAGAACATTGACCAAAATTCGATTTTGATATGATGAAACCCAAATTGTATTTCTCAAAAATATATAGTTTCAATCAAGATGCTATCTTTGATGAATTTAATATTTTTTTGAAATAGATTTTTTTAATAAAATATTATTTTTAAATTATATTTAATTAAATATAAATGATAATATAATTTTGTTAAGTCAAATGCAACTTTTATAAGGGTCAGAAAACTAATATTTTCAAAAAACTAGTATTTTCAATAAATAGGGAATTTTATTTTAGAGGGGAAATTTTAAAATAATAGAATTATTTATTTAAATTGAATATTATTTTTTAAATCACCACAACAAAATTTTTAAATTGTGAATTTTTTATAATTTTTTAAGATACTATAATTTTTGTGTAAAAATTAAATATGGTCTAAATATACGTATGTATTATGACATCATTAAAAAAATAATTTATTTAATAAATAATATTAAGAGTACAAGTTAACAAATTTATTTAACCCCTTTAAAAAATTATTATATTTTTTTAATTTTATAAACCCTTAATGAATCCTCCAAAACCTATATAATATTTTAAGGTTTTAAAATTAATTATTTATGAACATGAATCACTTACACATCACAAAGTGAAATATTTAAATGAGTTAGAATCTTATAATTATATAATATTTAAACCCACTCATATTTGAAGAAAACCATATGAAACCTGTGGTAAAATATTTGTTTTTGTTTGCCTTTTCATATAGATCCCAAAACCTATGTTTAGAAATTAATAAGGAATTCCCCTATATTTTCATAAAAAATCCCACACAAACTCCCATCAATATTTACTAAATACCATTTTAGAATTTATTTACTCTTAATTTACCTCTATATGTCCATACCAAGGTGTTCCCATAATCTTTTGAATCTCCTCTCAAGATTTTAGAAGAGCCCTCTAGAGCTAAGGGATCCTCTTCTTCCCCTATATATTCAAGCACCATATTTATATTATAACTTTTTATTTTCATTTTTTCATGTTTTAATATATTTTAACACATCCATATTACTTTAATTATGAGTAAAAAGTGATGATATTCTTCTTTCAGTCTCATTAAACCCTTTTATAAAGCTTTATGTACCTCGTTATGCTACCAAAATTATCTTATGATTTTCCATGACAAACATTTGTGTAGTGAATACCCATCCAAAATCCCACTAAAAGGTATTAATGTATTTTTATGTATCCTTAAAAGTTTTTTAACTTCCATGTATTTATCCCAAACTCACTAACATTTTGATTAAAATTGATTAAATATGTCTATATGTTGTAAGATTTTTGTGGCACACTTATTCATGTACATGACATGAATGTGGTGAATGTGTCTGGAATTATATTTCTCTACTATGCATTGGGAAATGTTTTTATCCCTTATATTACCATATATGGTACATGATTGGTTATAATAAGAACACTATTCTATTATCTCCTAGTGATTTTCATTAACTTATGAATATTATTTCATGGTTTATATTGTTTCCAAATTCCCATATTGCCTAACTGTTATCATCTTATATCATGATACGAGGTTCAAGTTTATTATTCTCACCCCTATTTTTTCCTTAATATGCCTCTTGAATCACATTTACTATTTAGGAATATAATATTCTTTCATTATTCCCTTACTAGGATTTATATTTCACCCCTTTCTTATGTACATCCCCATGTTATGTAGGGTAGTTTTAAAAGTTCAAGGGAATATAAGGGAATGTCATTAAGTTTTAGTTTATGTGATCATATTTCTATTGAATGATCTTATGTTACGTACCTAATTACCCAAATACACTAGGCCCCACAATATTATGGGTTTTTATTAAGTGTATAATTATGTTCTAAATCATGAAATATAGTGTATTGCAAATATGGGTTTTTATAATACAAACCACATAAAATAAAACAAGTGGTGAATATGAAGAATATCTCATTAATTGGAAATTAAGAAAAGAAACTATTACCTTAGAATTAAATGTAGTAAAAAACAAACTAAAATAACTATATAATAAAATTTTATTTATTATTCATATGAATTAGAGACTTTTTCATATTTATTTTACTTTATAACATCCATTTATCATTCCAAATATCGAATATATTTTTTTTATTGTTAAAAATAATATTTAGGTGTTAAAAATTTTGTTTCTCTTAAACGAATCGATTTAGTGGTTCTATAAATTGATTCATGATTATAATTTCATCACATCCAAAATGATCATGATAAGTTAATAGATATTTTTGATAATTTCTGATGTCCCATAACAATTTTATGGAAGTTATGGTGATTGTTCACATTAGATAATTAAAAAATCCATTTTTTAGTGATTTTTTTATTTTCAAACAAATTTATTTTATTAGTATATATAATTAATAAAATTATAACTTTATAATTATGAAAAAAATTAATTTCATTTTTATTTCATTTTTTACATATATTTAATTTTTATTATTCATTCAAGAGATTGCAATGTTCATGTAGGCGGCAAAACCAACCAAAACAAGAACATGTTGTAATATTTGAATGAGTAAGAACATGTTATTATATAGTGATAATATAAATTTTATATAAAAATAATGATTTAAAAAATGTTTTAAAAGATAAAAATAAGATTCAATAAGATTTTTATAAATAATATAAATGAAAGAGAATGGTAATAAGTTATTATTTACGAAGTGTCTCTGTATGCACATTTTAAGAAGTAAAATTTTATGATGACCATTTATTTTTAATATTTTTAATAAAATGGCAGAATTGTATTTCAAGAAACTTCATAATTTTATAAATATCACATTTATCCATTAAATTTATTTTTAAAACCAACCATGTAAAGAGGTGATGAAAAATGATGTGTGTTGTTCATGGAGGTAGTAACCCACACGTAACACAAGTGGAGTTTTCATTTTCTAATAGATAGAAAGGAGTTAGATAATGGTTTTCCCATAAAAATAATAAAATTTTAGTATAATAATGATACTTATCTCTCTAGATTATATGGTTATAATATATTTTAAGGATTTTTAAGATAAAATAAGCTTGAAAGAACTATGTTGAAACAATTACCTCTTCCTTGATTACCCTCCTTCAAGCCTCTCATTAAGCATTCTTATATTGGTAATATGGGAATAAAAAAAAACATGTAGGATGTGGTAGAGATATTAATGGTGGTATTTATTTGTTTCATATTAAATATATGTTTTTGAAGGTGTGTGGAGAAGTGAGGTGGTGAAGGGGTCATTTTATAAGTGAGAGGAGTGACACTCTTGTAAATAGTTGTTTTATTCATATATAAAAAATATCAAACTCAAGTAAAGTGGTATAAAATTATTTAAAATTTGATGATAAGATATGTACAGTATATAAATCACTCAACCAACCAATTAATTGTATGTGTTGTGGTATTATATATTAATTTAACCCCCTTTTAACCTTTTAAATCTATACCATGGTGACTAACTTTTTCCTATTTAATTTATTTTTTTGAATAAAAATAAAATGGAAATTGTTCCATAATCTAAATATTTTAATTAAAAATATAAAATCCAAATTAATATATTCAATTTATATGGGTGGTAAAAATTAATTTTAACAAAAGTGTGCTTAATGAAACAAAAATGTTTTTTCTAAAAAAAATTGTTTTTAAGAATAAAAATGAATTTATATAAAAATAATCTATATTATTGATTACCATGATATTTATTAGTTTATGGTTAAAAAAAATAAAAAAGTTGACTTTAAAATTATGGAAAAATAGAATGTATGTTTTTGAATACTTAATAAAATGAAAATGACTAAAATTGTTTTTTATTATAAAGAATATAACCAAGGTTCCGAAATTTCAAACATAGATTGATAAATTAAATATAATATTTTTAGATGGTTTATTATAATCCTTAATTAAAAATTAGGTCCAAAAAAGGTTTTTTAAATTTTTAATTCATGCTTATATCATGATTATTTCATAAAATTTACGGTATTTATAAAATTCATATTTCTCACCATTCACCTAAAAATTCAACCTTCTGAAAAAAAAATCCAAAAAGATAACCCTAATATAATTTTTTTATCATGAATTATAAAAAATATTTAATTTTATCAAATTAAAGATATAAACTTTATGAATTACCTTTTAAAAAACTATATAGTGCATGGAAAAACTATTTATTTAGAATCATAAAGTATTCTTTTCTCAAATGCAAACCATATTATTTTTCATACCTTGAAAAAAAATATTTATATAAATATAAATAAATATATATACCAATTTATGAAATATCCAAAAATTATTCAATTCATTTTATATATCAAAAATATGAAATCATTTTAAGAAAATATATTTAATTTCATATATTAAACACTTCTTCTTTCACAAATTAAACATATTAATTTGAAACGTATAACTGGTATAAAATTGATGATATCATTTGACACATGCTATAAACATATATAAATTCTTTAGGTAAATACCTAAATTTAGAATCATTAATATTTACAATCCCTATAATTAAAAATAAACACAGTCCTATAATATATTATATAATATATGATGACATATCCTTGTATAATATTATAAGATAAAGACATCATGCAAAATGATATAGATATAACGAAAATTATTTGGGAAATGAATAATAATTTATAAATTTTTTATAAATTATAAAATTAAGCCAATTTAAAATGTTTATATTTAATTTATGAAAAATTAATAAATTTTTCTAACTTGATAATTATTCATAATTTTAATTCTTATATATTTATTAATATTTAATAAATAAAATAATAATTTTCTTTATTAATATAATATTTAAAAAAAAATATCACATGACTTTATTTCATATTGAATTTTTCTAGAAAAATGATATAATTGTATAAATTTCATTGTATGACATTTATATGAATAAAAAAAATATTTTCATATTAGTATATATTTAATATTTATAATAATAATATTTTTATGATTTTTCGAAAATATTTAGTTAATTCATATAAATTTCATACCATTTTATTAATGGGTTACTTCCTAAGTGTTTTATATTATATAATTTAATTTAATAAAAAACAATTCCTTATTTATTATAATTATAAATTAAAGATTTTATTTGTAATTATTCTTAAATAATTGTAATTAAAATAATTTTTGAAACTTTAAATCACTATTGATTAATTATTGATAGAGAGTGGGGGTTTGGATGAGACTCAACATTGGCTTGGGGAATAGTCTTTTACTAAAAAAGTGGGAATTGAATCTCTTTCACTTCATACATGTTCATGAGTTCCATATACCATTCTCATCAAATGTTTGTTAATATGTTTGTAATATTATCATATAATATTTTATTCTGGGAACATAATGTAAAGAATTAGTTATATATGGGTTCTAACTTGACATGGTAGAAGCATTATTGTTTGTTTGAAATTTTTGAGATGGATAAATTAAATCATTAGATCCACGCATAAAAATAAATATTTCAAGATATGTTATATTAATGAGTCGCATATAGAAAATAATAATATATTTTAAAACCCCCTAAAAACATGTTATATTCCATCTAAAGTAATCACTCATCATAATATTTATAATCTAAGTGAGTAGGTCATGTTAAAGTTAAGTTATCATGAATTATCTTTTATAATATGTTAATATATATATATATATGAGCTCAATAGTTAGGTGCATATATATAATTATGAGTTTTGGTCTATAGTTATCTTGTTAAATCTAATAGTTATGTATTAATAAGAATAATGGTAAATTGATTAATTAAGTAATAAATTTATGTTATTGCCTATCATGATTTACAATAGGTATATATGATATTTGTTAAATGATTGTTTACCTAAATAGTTATGTTTTGATAGAACACTAATGTTGACTCTGATCTTCGAAAAATATGAATCTTTCATCTCTAATTGATATAATGTATGTAGTTATCATTTTAGTAGGATAATATTAAATAATATTTCATTATTGAATACTTATGTAACATATGACTCCCACATGAAAAATCATTTGGTTTGAATTATAATGGAATGAAACAAAAGCTTTATTATGGAAATGATATCTATTTTATGCTATTATTTTTTTATGTTCATCGGTCAATTAGAGTTCTACTTAGAGGGTAAGGTAAATTAGTGGAGAAATTTTAAACAAATTATTTTAGATTAAACATCCATGAATTTTTAACATATTTATTTACTCTGTATAAACATTCACTCATTGAGTATAAATATGAAATGAAAATAATGCATAAATGTAATACCCATACCCAACTCACTGGGTCCAAGCTGAAGTCCAACAAAACCTCAAGTGTGCCTCCTCATATGAAAGAGGCTACTGACTAGTGTCAAGGGTCTAAAGTGGTGATGGGAGACTATATCCATGTAAAACATAATAGTACATAATAAAATCAAAACATAAAAAATCGAATAACCTACTCCGTGTAAGATATCATGAATAAATTCTATAAAAACATCATGTCAATTCATAAAATAGTAATAAAGCTAACCCCAAATGTTTAAGGTCAAAAATTTCAATTTGTATAACTAAATATGATTAAAAATATAATTATTGTAACATTTATCTAGATTTCATCCCCATACCACATCCATCTCCCAACTCTAAGCTCATTAGTAACCTTCCAAAGGTCTATTTCCCTTCTTTAGATCCATGATAATTAATTCAATACATGCATGAAGATACCCATGTAGGGTGTGAGTATGAAACCAATATAACACCACCAATGCATCCTTAACATAAATTCACATGTATGTATAGGTGTATGATATGATGGAAGGGTAAATTTTCACACAAGAAAACCACCAATCATATATCGATTGATCATGCACTAACTAAGCTACCGTAAACCCCGGGTATACCTGATTTGGTTTCATACTAAAAAAATTTGACAAGTAGATATCGCATGGATTGGACCATGCTATGTAACTCTATCCAAAATTAAATAAAATGCACATTCCAACTTTAAGGAACAACTACCCACCCACCTTTAAGGGTTTTTCACACCCTTGACTCATGGTTACCTGCTCTCCCTAAATGGTATGTACACTTCTCATGCCTGGGTCAATGGAGCTCAAAACATATATATTCATCTTCTCTTTTGGTAGATCATAGTGTCATATAGAACTTATTCCAAAGGTTTATACAATTTCCCTTTGACTAAACACATGTCAAGATCAGTTGATAACCATCCTATATATATCCACAACTAATGAGTGTTTTCATTCATGCTCCCCCATTAAGGGGTTGGCTATGTCTGTCAAGCCACCAGTCAATATGAACACTAAAATAGAGATTCCACTAGCCATATACAAATAATTCATAACACAAAAAGGAACTATATGTGATAATAAGTATTCCAAATATTTGTAATATTAAACAATTAATAAAAAAACATATCAAGGAACAACACGGAAATATATCATGATATGTATTCCATAGTATATGAAATATCATAAAAGTATTACACAAAATACCAAGGAATAACATGGAATATCAATCACTATACTTGCTCTAAAATAACCAAATATAAGGTGGAACGTAAGAAGGAACATACAAGTCATATGCAAGAAAAGCTCTCATGGGCCACCCTATACACATTAAACATACTTGTCACACAATGTTCTCCACATTATACACATACATAGAATCCAATAATTCCAAACAAACTCCATATAAGGGCCCAATATGGTAAGGACTTCCTACCTTTTACATGTCTATGAAAAATTTCTAGATCCAAAAAATAATGATACCTGTATCACATACCCAAACTGATATTCACTATAACAAATCCAAATACATTTATATAAAACCTCTAGTATTAGAATTCAATGAAGGGTTTCATCCAAGGTATGAAATCCATATCAACTTACCAAAAGGGGTTTTCCTCAATGGTAGAACCAGATCCACTTAAGGATATGATATTGAATCTATAGATCAGGCATCTATCGGAAAAAAGCCAAGAATTATTCATTATATCAGGATATAACCCATAGATATAGCCAATTTATATTTTATCTAAGATTCATCTCAGGATATAAAGATGAGATCTAGGATAGATGTGAAAAGAAGAATAAATTACCTCATACATTGAAGTCACATGAACCAACAAACTAGATCCATTAGATTTTGAGTATGAAGGGAGAGTAACCACCAAGAAGTTCTAATAGAGTCCCAAGGTCTGAGATAATTAGGAATATGATGAATAATGATAGGTTTCAAATAGGATTAAAACATAAAATATAATTTTATATTTAATTAAAATATCATGCATGGTTTGATCCCATGATTATCCAAATTGTACTTCAACTATGATTTCACCACTATCTAAGGATACATAGTTTTATAGTAAAACACACATGGTTATCTCTAACAATGTGAAATCCATGATTTTTCCAATACCTTTCTCTAAAAACCCACACTGGCTCCTTTGGAGAGTCTCATGGTCCCCTAACCATGTCTCAAACTTGTAGCCCCTTTGAGGCCTCCAAAACCCTCTAATACCAACTAGGAGATACCTGATACTTCAACTAAGAATATAATAACTCAAGAAAACTTAAAAATGGATAAATATAAGGTACTTGAAAAACTTCAATATGTTACAATATACCCCTCTAAGGACTTATCATCCATGAAATGTGTCAGTATGGTTCCTCCTCGAACAACATGAGACATTTAACTTTTACATCAGATTAAAACTCCCAAGCCCCTTCTTGGATATGTTCATACTACCATAAGGCTCTAAAATATAGAACCATATTTCCATACAAAACCTTATCGCTCCATTCTATGACCTACACTAGGAACTACACAAATGATGTTTCTGACTCTAGTTCAATATCCTCATAGTAGATGACCAACGTAAGATTATGCATGTGCATCTGAAGCTGAGATAGATAGAACACATCAATAATACCTAGATACCATGGAAGAAGATACAAATTATAAGACACTATCCTGATATTTTCGGTAATCTTCAACGGACTAAAAAATATTGATACTAGCTTCCATTTCTTCTATAGACATTGATGCCCTAATTGAGGATTCACCCATAAGAAAACTTGATCTCCCATAGTGAACTCCAAGGATCTCCTCATCCTATAAACATATTATTTCTATAATATATGAGTATCAACAAACTACTTTTAGATCAATTACACTATCTTAGAGGTCTATTTTACCAAACTCAACCCCATAACTACTTCCTCGCCAACTTTGTGCCAACATAGCAGTGAATGACATAAACAACCATAAAGATCCTCAAAACAATTCCATTTGAATTTAAGCCTAGAAGTTGTTGTTGTATGAAAAATCAACCAAGACAAGGTGGTCATATCAAGCTCCGCTTATGTCTAGAAAAAATTACTATAACATATCTTATAACATCGATATTATTCTCTCTGAGAGTTTGTTAGTCTACATATGATTCATTGTACCTAGTTTCAACTGGGTACCCAAATCCTTATATAATCACTAGAAAATTGTTCTATAAAGCTCATGTATCTATCCTATACGATTCTTAATGGAGATCCATGTATTCCTACAATATACCATACATACAGTTTTCCCAACACTTCACAGAAAGGGTCTCTTGAATTGGTAAGAAATGATCCACTTTCATCAGGTGATCAACTATTACCCAAACACCATAACGACTCCTTGGGGTCCAGGGTCACACCATCAAAAATTCCATCCTAATGTAATCCCACTTCCATATAGGCCTCAAAAGTGGAAGAACAAACTCACCAAGACATTGATGCTCATCTGTAATGCTCTTGCAGGTGGTTTATTATAAAATAAAACTAATTATGTTACTCTTCATACCTAACCCAAAAAAACGTTAGATATCATGGTATGTATTCCTTTACCCTAGATTTACTTCCCACTTCAAATAAAGGGAATCTATCAATATCTAATAACTTAATGAAGTGGATTATACTAACCTCCCATGAATATCTATCTCTTCTTCATCATCTAAGGACCACGTAGGGGATGAATCATCCATCACCAAGTGATCTCGCATCACTACACACTCGAGATCCACCTCCAATTAAGCCTTTACATGATCCATTAAATAATACATGATAACTAACTGAACACATGTCATTAATTTGTGATCTTTATATACATCCACTAGAAACTCAACCATCAAACTCATCAGTTGAAACTCCTCCAAAAATGGACTCTCTCCAAGATCCTCTATCTTTAGAATTTTCCTAGTGAGAAAATTTGTAGTGACATTTCCCTTTCCCAGAGAATAGTCTATCTTGAATTTGAATTTCTATAGATACTCCACCCAACCCCTCTACCTAAGATTCATATCACAATAAGAGAAGATATATCATAATATTTTATGGTTTGTATAGATGAAAAAACATCCCATGAATGATATAGTGCCACCAATACTTTAGAGTGTATACCAAAATTGACAACTTTTATTCATGTGTTTGGTAGTTCTTATCATATGGTCATAGCTAAAGTAAACCATAAGAGACCACCCAATCTTCCTATATCAACATAAAGCTAATCCCAACACCTGAGGAATTAAAATACACTATATACCCAATCTCAGGATCTGAAGGGATCAAAACTAGAGTTGTCTTCAATCTTCTCTTTAGCTCAAGAAAGGCCTTTTACATTGATTAGATTGCTCAAACTCCACCCACTTTCTGGTTATTATTTTCATTATTTCATTAAAATGGGATAAAGCTTATATTAAATTTCATTTTTACGCCACATGAACAAGAAATATCTTAATCTAAAATGTGCTCTTGGGAAATTCTCATGACAACCCAAATTATGCCTTTTTTGGATCAACCAAAATTGCTACATCCAAAATTTCAAGCCCGAGTAACTGGTCCTATGAATCTAAAAGTGAAACTTCAATATTTTTTCATTAATATGATGTTATCAAATTATAATCAACACATTATCAAGGTACCTCAAATTCATATCTGATGTCCTCTAATATAATAGGATATATTCTATGAATTAAAAGAACAAAGGATTCATGGTTTTAAATTAAAATCTTATTTATGAGATCCATGAAAACTGCTGGAGAATGTTTCAACCCAAAAGGCATGAAAAGATTCATGTACATCTATATCTAATCTTAAACACTATCATGGGAATATCCCAATCCCTCAACCATAGCTGATGGTAGATTGAAAAAAGTAGAATCTTGGAAAACCACCAGCCTCCCTATAACTGATAAATCTTGGAAAACCATATGTCATAGGATCAATACCTTCCTATAATACCATTTTATAACACCATGACCTGAATCACAAAGTACGATTTGAAGTTCCAAAAAACCTTATGTGCCCCTCCCTGTATGCAAGAGCTTGTTGACTAGTGGAGAGGGTCTAAAGTGATAAGAGGATATTATAAACAAGGTAAACATTGACATACACCATAAAATAATGACATAATCATAACCCATTTAAACAAAATAATACAAGTTAACATAAATAACTTCAACAATGTAATACAATTTAGGTTTAACAATAATAATCAACTAGACCTACTATGTTGTAGTACAAAAAGTACAAGAAGTATAGCTATGAATGATAATAAATAAAATTTTAGAAGAAATAAACCATAGTACATCCTAGTACCACATCCATATCCCAACTCCAAGAATATTGAAAAACTATTTCATGTCTCTTTCCCTTCTATGGATCCCTGATAATAAATCATACACATTCACCAAGATTCCCTTTCATGGTGTGAGTATAAGACCTATAGGAAACTGCCAATGCATCCTTAACATAAGGGCACATGTATATAAATATATATAACATGATGGAAAGGAAAATTCCAACACAATTATACCCCTAAAAATATACCATGAAATCATGTTCTAACAAAGACACCATAAACCATGATCGTACCTACTTCAGTGCCAGACTAGAAAAATATCATAAGTAATATCATGTGATGTAAACTTTGCTTGTAATATTTTCCACCTTTAAGTATAATACATGTTACACATTTAAGGAATAGATCCACAACAACATCTATTTTTAGGATCCTACTTGATTAGAACTCCACACTTAATCATGTTTGACATAGATTAGTATCATTATGGGTGACCTCCTATAAATTTTCTGAGGTTATATGTGAGGGAGGAAAAGGCATAGTGGAATAACAGTTGTTTTCTTATAGGAAAAATCATTAGTTTTATAGGTGATTTCTGTGGTTAATATCATATGTAGTGCTAGGAAGGTAACCATAATATTATAACAGACCCATAGGGTAACATGACTAGGTTCATGGGCCAAGGAGATAGGCTCGTGAAAAAGTTTATCCATGAAAATATCAAGATGAAAGTATAGTGGCACTGCCTAGGTTTTAGGTGTGGAGTATAAAAAATGATGATGTGATTTAAAGTGGTAGATAATGTAAAAATATTAAAAAGTGAGACTTAAAATTAGAAAAACTATTTCTCGTCTCAAAAAAGTGCACATTTCCTTTCGAGAGCCTCCCTAATTATAACTCCACAATTATGTGTGCTTTTCTTGGAGTAGTGTCAGGATGGGTAATCTCCTAGGAAGTTTATGAGGGTGTGTGTGAGTGAGGTAAAAACACATTGAAAAAACATGTGTTGGCCTATGTGTGTGGTCATTAGTCAGATTAGTGACCATGTTGGGTATTATTATATGGTTTTCTGGGAAAGAAACCAATGAATTAGAGTAGACACATGGAGTTAACAGACCAAGGATCGTTGACTTGGGAGGTCAGGTCATAACAATAACACGTATAGTTTTTACAAGGTTTGACCTCAATATGAGATCCAACTCCTAACTATGTCTGTGATGAGATATGATACCTATATTATCACTAATAATATGAAATTTATTATAATATAGGGGTTTTTTTCTTTCTTAAATCCTACTGGGGTGTTTATATCTAATACAAAATATGGGAAGTATTCATCTTGGAACTTTTCACAATAAAAAAAACGATGTCTCATTTTTTTATACTACTACCACCAGTATATAAGATTATTCCTTTACTCTTGATGGTGAATAATATCTTTAGTAAATCACCATATGACTTGGAATAAATGGATAAGAACTTTTCCAGAAAGGTCATTTACTTATAAAAATATCATTAAAAGTCAACAATTCAATATTCTTCTCATGTATTCAAAATAATCAATTCATGTATAAGTACATTCATGCACAATATTATCTTCTTACATCAAAGCATAAAGTATATATTATCAGTAATTAGAACTACATGTCTGGAATATATCCTAAATAATATATGTATTGTTGGAAAATTATTCTTTAAAATTTCTCTCTTCAATATAGAATTTATTTTACATATAAATTATCAATACTCTTCTCAATTCAAGAACACACTTCTCTTATTCATTTATTGCTTTTATATTCATGAAAATTCATGAATAATATCTCCATAATAATTATGGAAACTCTCCTTGATTTTGGACTGTCTATAACTTTCATGAATAATATCATCTTTGATAATGAATAATAATTTCAAATATTTTAATTTTAAATCTCCAGGAAAATAATCACCATCCTTCTCATTTAATATCCTTTTATGTCTCCACAATTGTTAGCTAAAATCACAGCTTTGACCCCAACTTGTGACATTTGTGAACTTAATTACAAATAAGTGTCATATGAAATAATTATATGTTTACTAATTTTCATAGGATTTGATCCTTACATTGGTTTTATCCTTACGATGAGTGATTCATATGTTTCCTGGAATGGTCTTTGGATTTTTTGATCCTTATGCAGATTCATCCTTATGAAGTCCATTAAATCATCCTATGAGATATGAAATTATCCTTGTTCACTTAAGAAACATCCCAATGACGTGATCAAACATCCTTATGGTGTTGGAAAATAAACCTTAAAATCACTTATACTATCCTTATAAATTCACCAATTTTCCATTTTTTAGATATCTCTTATATAAAAATGGTTCTTATATAATTGAAGGTGTTTTAGTTGACTCTTAAATCCCTAAACATAAGAATCATACATAGAGTTAATTATTATTACATAAAAACTAATGAATATTATGTGGATCTAGAATACTCATAGGTAGTAATCCATTTTGCAAAATCTCAATCCTTAGTTTGGAAATGGATCATATGTAAATCTACTTATGAGTCTTTCCTATGTGAATTTTCAGCTCCAACAATGGATAAAAAACATTACCAAAGACCCTAAAATACTTATAAATTCACTCTAATCCAATTCCAAATATCTTAAAAATATTTCAAACATATTCAAATACATTATTAATTACATATAACAAATGGTTGAATGTAAATACAACTCTTTTAATAATTCTATAGGATACTTCAACCCCCTCCTTTGGATTTGTTACCAAACTAGCTCAACTATTTCCAAAACCCAAAAAATCACACAAGAGTCATCAAATAATAGCCTATATCACATTATATGTATCTTGAAAACACACTTAAAGTAATAATGTTGTATTTTTTATATAATTCTATCTTTTAGTGACAATAAAATTTTAACCATGTAATTTGAATGCTATCCCACTCAATTCAAGAACTCACCATTCAAATTTATCCCCCTTTTATTATAAAAAACTCTTAGATAAAAGTGATATAAGTAGAATTATTAACTTCCTCCATAAGTTCCATGAAACGTTTCTCCCCCTTTGACAACACAATCTAAAACAAATTTGGGGTTTCAAAAAATCCCCTTAATAAAAAGGGAATGGTTAAACATTCATATGGAACCTTAATAACTCAAACATGTCCTTGGGTAAAACCTTAGTGAAAATATTAGAAATATATTCTTGGGTATGGAGACATTTAAACCTAAAAACACCACTATAATCCCTTTCTTTGAGGAAGTTAAGTGTAATTTCAATGTTCTTTGATATTGAGTGTTGAATTTGATTTTAAGAAAGATCAATAGAACGTTGATCATTATAGGAAATTCAAAGAGGTATTTTAATATTCATATTCAATTAATCAATATTATCATTTAACAAAATAATTTATGCACAAAAATTAGTAGTATAAATATATTCAAACCTTATAGTACTTAGTATAATTGATTTTTGTTTCTTATAGTACCAACTCACACAAATTCTTCCAAGTAGAAAATATAAAAGGGGATTAATAATTATTACCTTAGTATAATAAAATTAAACTTAATAAAATATTTAATTAATTATATATTAATTATAAAATTATAATTGAATAAATATAAATAATGGAAGAAATTTTTGGAAAAATGAGTACTCACATCGATAACTTTAAGTTTTCCTTGGAGAATTCCATGTAAATGGAGGGATAAGGCTCATTAATTCTAACAAGAAGCTTATGTACATGAAGGAGGATTCTAATAGAATATAAAATGGAATGATTTAATGTTTAAATCTAAATTTTTTATTGACTTTAATGGGTGGTGTAATTCCCCTTTTATAAGTTGTGATAATGACATTTTTGTAACTACTTTTTACCTTATAATAATGTAAATACATTTTTCAAGGATAATGGATCAAAAACTAAAAAAATGGATTTAGTTTTTGGATGAGGAATAGAATCCCACAACTATAAATTATTATACATGTTTTTACATTATTTTATCCTTTTTCACTAGGTTAAACCCTTTAAACAATTATTTACCTTTATCATGGTAATTAAATTATTATCCTGTAAAACTATTTTAAGGACCAAAATTGTAATTGGACGTAAAAATAATTTGAAAATGAATATTTAAAAAATTATAATTTTATAAAAAAAAATGACAAGTGTAGGGAAATTTAATTTAAAAATTAGCGCACAAAAAAACCCATTTTAGTACAAGTGTATTTTAAATCACAAAAAATATATTTAATGTAAAATTATCAATATTGTTGATTTATGTGGACTTAATTGGTTTATTTTAAAATATATTTATAGATATACATTAAAATAAATATAATACCAAATTGAACCAAAATATTTTTTAACAAAAATAAAAGTCAGAAAATAATTTTTATTGGAAAATATTACTTCAGTTTCAAAATTGTTAATCATAGGTTTTGTAAATTTAATATAGTATTTTCAAAAATTATATTTTTACTTATTAAACAATTTTTTTGATCAATTAAATTTTTTATAAACATCTAGGTCATACATATATAATTATAGAATTACAATTTTGGTTAAAATTAAATATTCACTATTCACCAAAAATAATATATTTTAGAAAAATACTAAAAAATAATCCTAATTTAATATGGTTATTATGAATCCAAAAATTTATTTCATTTTAAAAAATTTATGTTTTACAAATTGAGAATTTAACTTTTAAATAAAAGAAAAAAATTTATTCAAAAGCAATTTTTAAATGAAAATGACTTTTTAAAGTGTTTTCTATTCTTATTTTTTTCCCTATAAATTTATAATAAAATTAGTTTAAATATATTATTCATATAAAATAATATATTATTCATATCAACCATCTAACTTATATAAAATATATTTGGAATCAAAAATAAAATCTACAAAAATCTTATTTTAGAAGAAAATATATTTCTATCATAAAATGATAAAACATGTTATTTAGCCACCTTAATTTAAGCAATGAATTAGTTATAAAATGGAATTTGTTTTATTCCTTCTAGTATTCAACAATTTCTTTACCACTATTTTTGCCCACCAATTTAATGACTGTATTTCAATGGTAATATTTCATTTCAAGGTTCATTTTGGTGTGGGGTTGCATGTGATGAAAGCTATCAACACAGTGTTTACTTAAAGAAAAATTATATAGTAAAATCTTGGGTCATTAAATTCTCTCTATAAATACCCCAACTCTAATAGTCAAGATATAGTGGTCAATTTATTACATTTTCACTAAATAAACGGTATCACTTACCAAAGGAAAGACTAGTTTAGTTGTCTTTGTAAACTAGAAACAAACTTGAATATCACATACATTTGAAAACATAAATTACAAAAAAAATTATATTATTTGAGAATATCTTTATTATCTCTAAGATATCCTTTTATGTCAATCATAGAACACTTCCTAATATTCTAGGGAGATGAAATAAAATAAGGGTGAGATCAAATTCTCTATAAGGATGATTTAAAACAGAAGTTAAATACAACATAATCTACATGGAATAGCGGATAGTAAAAACACATGAAATTAAATAAACACTTTATTTCAATGAAAAATAATGGATAATATCAACATGTACAAAATGGATAAATAGAACTGAATTCATAATAATGAGAATCCATAATCATAGACATTTATAATCAATTCCTCTCAACCAAAATATCACAAATCTCACCATCATAACTTTTCAACCAAGATAGTATTCATAATAATTAATCATGTGTAAATATAATACCCATATAATATATAATCACAGTTATTTTCTCTCATGAGACCTGTGGATGCATTGAGGGACAATATATAACCGGGGCTCACCCATCATTTTCACATCCTATTCATTTCATATATTTTAAATAACCAATACATTTCATTCTCAAAATGCCTTATAAGTCAACAATTATCCATATTGAATCAATAATAAAGGACATAAATACTTCATAATCATAAAAAATATAAATAAAGAATAAATATGATATCATTGGATCATATCCCAAGTAATTCCAATGATAGTTTTCGTAGTTGAAAATACATCTAAAATATCACCGGTAAATTTTTAGAGGATAATACCATTTTATTTATTAAATCAATTATTAAAATATAAACAATTCAAAAATATTAAATAAAAAATATATTTTAAAATAGATTTGTAAAATTGAATACGAAACATAAAATTATTTAGAGGTTGTGGTGGAAAGAAATTCTGTTTATGTTGTATACATTAAAATAATGATTCCATTTATATTTTCTGTAAAAATTCAAAATTACCTCGTTCAAAAAATGACTTGATGATTTTTCTCCAAACATTTTATAAAATTTCATTCACATATGAAAATGAATTTAAATAAATATAGGATAATACTAAAAAAAATTCTTGCTTTTTTTTTGGAAAACATAGACATGGAAGAAATTGATTCCCAACTAATGGGTAAATAAAATATGTTTTTCTTAAAAACATTTCCTCTCTCATTTTAAGTACCAAATAGAGGAAAATGGTACTATTAATTAAAAATTAAATGAATAACTATAGGATAAGAAACAGAAAGTGTTTTATCATATAATTATCATGTAATTCCCTTGAATGGAAATCAAACATAAACAGTCCAGACATGAAATGATATTGTAAAATAAATCCCTTACCTCAAGTATGACTTTCTTAATATATATATATATTCAAAATTCCTATATAATAACAAATATTTATCATAATTATATAATAGAAGCATGAAAATAATTATAATATCATATATGATACACTTATAATATTTTAGCACCCATATGTTAATAATTATTTATTCTCTCCCTCCATTTGTGGATAAACCCTTAGTGATTTTGGGAGACCTTCCATCCCATCTCCCTATGAATTGATCCATAGGATCCGTTGGTGTTGTTTTAGTGATTTTTTGTATGTTATTATTACTTTATCCATTGTTTCTTCCATTCTTATTTGGGGTTTCATTATGTCAACATTTTTTTGGGTTCTGTGTTTATTTTGGGCAGTGTTTTTATGATCCCTTGATGTAGTGTAGGTTTATCCATGAGTTCCTTGTGTATTTTTGGTTTTTAGGTTTTTTCTTATTCACCCTATGGTGTACTAAGCGATCAAAAATATTCATTGAGTTATGGTATTCTTGTTCTCTCCCTTTATACATGTTATGACATGGATTTTCATGTTTTTGTTTCCTCTAGGGGGGATAATAATGGTCGTTGTAAATAAAGATAATAATTGGAATAATTAATTTTATGGGTATGGGGGGATATCACATTATTCACTTCTTTGATATATATTTTTTATGATATTGAGTATGCTTGTTTTTAATTATGAAAATAATGGTTATTGGGAGCATTTTTGTAAAATAGATCATATGTGTTGAGACCCTTGTTATGTTATTGATTGATTATACGCTGAATAAAAGGTTAAAGAAATAATATTTGGAAAATAAATTGGATACCTAGTTTGTGAGATTATACACATGGTAAATAAATAAGCAATTTGATAAATCACCTGAATAATTTTTAAAAGTCATTGTCTATTTTTGTGATGTGATTTTGTGCTTGTTGTATTTCCATGTGTGGCTTATGATGTTGTGCGTAGAGGGTGGTTACTAGTTGGGTTGTGTGATGTGTGGGGATATTATGAGGTGGTGGGTTTTTAAGGATGTGATGTGGTCAGGTTTTTGGTGTGTGATGTTTTTATGGTGCACAGTGGTTATGGTTCACAATGGTCATGGAGGTATGATGGTTGTATTTGTGTAGAGGTTTTGTTGTGTGATGTTGACATTTTGTGGCATGGAAATGATAGTGGATGTGAGTTTTTATAGTGATAGTTATGTGGGGCGGTGAGTTGTTTTTGTTTTGGTTGTGTCAGTTTCCCAGTTATCCATGGAATAAATAATTCTGATAGTGAAATAAATAATGTGGGTAATTAATTGGATAAGGAATGGGATGGAACCTAATTTTTGGTAAATAGAAAAAAATGAATGTAATTAATGAACATGATATGAAAATTTTATTGAAATGGTTGAGTAAACTAAATCTAGTCGAACATTAAAAGTATGGAAAATGGTGGAATTGGTAATTAAAAATGGAATATGTGTTGTCATGTGTGGTGGTGGTGTGATATGATGTACATAGCGACAGAATGATTGTGATGTGATATGTATGGAAGCGATGAGACCACAAGATGTTTGGATATGGGGAGTTAGAGCAGAAAATAAGCGGGGAAGCGGCAGCGGGGTGCCTTGTTTATTATAATATTGATGCTTTTTTTACTATACAAGAACCTTTTTGATAAATTGTTTAAACAGAGTTTTCGTATTTGTTGACAACTAACTTCTTTTTAAATTAATGTTTTTATTATTTAGGAATCTAACCCATAACCATTGTAATGAATATTCATTGAACTCATAGTATTATACTCATCTGCACCAGATTTAGATCATCATATCCAAAAGAATAGGAGGCAGAATTTTTTGTTTACTGAAATACTGTATTTTACATAACTAGAGAAAGAAATAAGATTATGGTGTACAAAAAAAAATTTTGAATGAAGAAATATAATTTTTGATGAAGAGTTTCAAAAAAATATATTGAAGTCATGAGTTAGAAAATTTTCAAACTTCCTTATCAAATAAGACGACGCATTTCTGATCAAGAATTTATCAAATATCATGAAATATTTTATGATAAAATCATTAAAAAAAACTTGGAGTTGTTTTATGAAATTCAAAAAATTCATAGTGAATAATTCAAATATAACGAGAAATTATATCATAATGATAATTTTATAATAATGAAAAATTCTATCATAATGAGAATTCCACCAGAATTGGAATTTCCATCGCAATAGGATTTATATTATAATGAGGTTTCCATCATAATGGAAATTTCCATCATAATGGTAAATTCATTGTAATGGTAATCCCATCATAATGAGTTGAAGAAAGAAACAAAAAAAATAATGAGCTAAAGAGGAAACAAAAATCCTAATTACCTAAAGAAGGGAAAAAATAGTAATGAGATAAGGAAGGAAACTTTAATCATAATGAGCTAAAGATGAAATAGATCATAATGAGATTATTTTAATGCAGATTAAAAAAAATTAATATTCCTTATTCTTTACGAAGAGTTTAAGAGGAAAAACATTAATTTCAATTTTGCATAAATCTTAGTGAAATCCAAGGAGGATTGATGAAGTCAAAGTTGAAGTTTAAATTTGAGATAAATTCATAGATTTTGAAATTTTATGAAGTGGGTAATGTTTTCTGATTTCCCACCTTTGTTTCTTAGTCATCTATAAATACTTTCTCAGATCAGTCATTCATAAGTGATTTTTCATGAAATTGGAAAAATGCGGAGTGCTAAAGAAATTAAGTGAAAGTCAATTCCAGTCAGAGATATCATTATGGGGATCACACACATGAATGTTTGTTTACTAATTTGAGAAAGATCATATTGATAAGATCATATTAATTCAATCATATTTAGTCAATCACACTAAATAACTTCGTATTGAGCATTTTAGCAGAGTTTGAGTTTTGTAGATTGAGAATGGGTTCATCATATTAAGTCCATCATATTTGGAGAATCGTATCATGACTCATCATATTGAGAGAATCGTATGTAGACTCATCATATTGAGAGAATCTGATCAAGGCTCATCAGATTGAGAAAATCAGATCATAAAAAATCAGACAGAGGATTCAGACTGAGAAATTATGGTATAGCTTCAACAATGTATTTATTCTTTTTTAAGATCAATTATTTTATAAAACCCCATTGAAAACTGACGAGAGTCAGTATAATCTTTCCTATAGGGTGATAGAAGGTGTCTAACTAGAGTTTTCAAAAAATTTATTCACTTATTAATAATTATGGATTTCCATAGACAGACGATAGTGGCTATGGAAAGGATTTAGGTTCTCACATTAGGGTTGAACCTTGTAAATATTGTGTGCATTAATTTATTTCCTATTATCTCATGCATGAGTATAAACTAAAAGTTTATTATGAAAAAAATCTTAATATGTTTTAGGGGTTATGTTTTGAAAAGTATTGAAACTTATAAAAAGTGAACAACTGATTCACCCCCCCTTCTCAGTTGTTATTTGATCATTTGGAACTTCAATTGGTATCAAAGGAAAGATTCCCTTGTTGAATCCTTATCAAGGATAATTTCAATCATGTCAATAGTATAGGAATTCCTAATTTTGAAGGAAAAAATTATTATGGATACAAAAATAGGAAGATTCATTATCCCCTATCTCTTGGATTGGAAGTAGTTGATTCTTATACTATTGGTTTTCCAGCTATTAAAAAAGATGCTCCTATTATGTTTGTTGATAAGAGAAATATAGAAGTTAATGGAAATTCTAGAATTTAAATACTTATGTCATTATCAAATAATGCATATCCGAATGTGAGGGGTCTCAATACTTCAAAAGGTATGTGGGAAAATATGGAAAGAATTTTCAAAGGGAATACTAAGGTTAAGGAATAAAAGATAAAAATATGGTGTAGTAAGAATGAAGACCTCAGATACTTTACTAGATTAAATGAAATTTTTTGCAGTATCATAGGATTTAGAGATGTCTTATGAGATTCTACAATTGTGAATAAACTTATGACAAACCTTCCGGACATGTTTGATTATAAAATTTATTATTTAGAAGATAATGATGATTTATCTCTTGATGAAATTCATAACATTATTATTGATTATGAAATTAGAAATGATCCAATGTTTAAAAATAATAAGAAATATGAAATGGATTTTGAAGCTATGGTAAAGATGAAAATCCAAGATGTTGAAGAAGTTGATCCTTGTGAGTTCGAAAATAAAGAGGATGATGAGTTGAATGAAAAAAAACAGGTCTCTTATATATAAAAACTGTCAATGAGGAGGAGGAAAGTATGGGGGTAAACCTCTTATAAACATCTTTGAGTTTGGTGGAATTAAACACTTTTCTATGAATTTCACCAAGAATAAAGTTAGAGAATATCAATATGATTTTGATGAAGAACCTCAATTGAAGAAATGGAACAAAAATTATAAAGAAGAAAAGTCTTCTAATGGATACAAGAAGAAGTTTTCTAGAAAAAAACAATTTTGGTGAGTAATAATGTTGAATCAGGCTCAACTGAAAAAAATTATTCTCTAGATAAAAGTTCAAAAAAATCCAAACCTTCATTGAAAAAGTTGAGAAAAAAAAGATTCCTTAGAGAAAGAAGAAGGTGGTGAAAATATTATAAAGAGTATCATCTTAGAAAAAACTTGTTTAATTTCTTGAGAGAGAAAAACTATCAAGAAATAAATTAGAGTAACGAACAATGATTGTGAAGAAGTTTCTAATGGAAGAAAATATTTCATCAAATTGGAAGATGAATACATTCAGTATATTTTAAGGGTCAATCATAGAAGTGATGAACAATGAAATATTGTTGAAGAGCTTAGTAAAATGTTGAAAGATAAGGAATTATATGTTAATAAGTTTCAATAAAAACATATTGAGCCCGAAATTACCTTGAAGAAGATAAATTTAAACTTCAACAAAGCTTCAGAATTAAAATCTGATAATTTTAAGATGTTTAGAAAGATCAATACATGAATCAGGTGAAACCTACTCCTACCAAAAATAATGATTCCCCTCATTCTTTTAAGATTTCAAGTCACAGAAAAATTATTGAGAATTATTAGGTGGATAAATGATGTGAGAAACCTATCTTGACTACAGAATTGGAAAATTAAATCAAAAGAAAATATGGTACACGTCTTGAGTATATTAGAGCTGAAAGACGTTACCAGCCTCAATAAGTTTTATATAGAAAATGATCTTACTTGAATAGAAAATAAAGATTTGATGGCTATTTTTAGTGTTGTAGAACCTATGGGCATAGAGAATATAATTTTTGGCTCAACTTATCTATACCTGGAATAATATTTGAGAAAAGTGGATGAAATAGTGGAAGTTGAATGAGTAACTTACCTAGATTATATGAAGTTGAAAATGTGAATTCTCAAGATGTTACAAACCTTATAAAAAATAAATTTGAATGTTTTGAAGAAGTTTTTGCAAGATGTGATCAGTTTGTTCATTATGTAGAAAGATGTATGACACTCCTTACAGAATAATTTTGTTATGATAGAAAAGAAAAGAAATCTGAAAAGAATAAATTTGAGGAAATATATTTTGTTTTTAAGACTACTTTGAAATAATGGAAAAGGAACAAAATATTGATACTTTATAGTGTCTATTATTAACCTATTAAAGGTTATATAAAAATATTGAAACATTTTGAAAGTCATGATGGAGGATCAGTTACCTTTGGTAATGATAGTTCCTTACAAATTAGAGGAATGGAAATGGCTGGAATTGAAGTTAAAAGCTGAAATCTATGGAATTTTTATTTTTTGATGGGATAAAACATAACTTAGTGTAAGTAAACATTGTGATGATGGAAAAAAAGTTTCTTTTAGAAAATTTTTTTGTCTCATAAAAAATTTTAAATATGGAAAAGTTATTACAAAAAGAGAAAGAACTAGTGGGAATCTCTTTCAAATAATATAATTCAACAATTCCCATCACTTGAGTGCCGAAGATGAAAACAAATTGTGGAACTGAAGACTTGAAAACCTTGGCCATAAAAAATTAATAAATTTTTTAAATTATATGCTATCCTCAATTTTCTATAATTTAATAGAAGAGATGAAAATATTTTTATTACTTTCTAAAAATGAAATAATACTAAAAAACATCACATGAGATTTAAGATTCAATCTACCAGACACTTAATCTTATTCATTCCAATTCATGTAGGTCGATTAAACATCAATATATAAAAGGATATATATACTTTATAACTTTTATTGATTATTTCACTCTTATGAAAAACATCATGTTTATTAAGCACAAGTCAATGTCTATTGAAATGTTCAAATTATTCAGAAAATATGTTTAGAAAAAATGGGGGTTTCCATAAGGAAGTTGAGAACAGATAATGGTACTGAATTCATAAAAAAATACTTTCGAAACTTTTATGAGAAATTTCAGTATTAAACATTAGTATAGTTCTCCCTATGCTCCGCAACAATATAGAGTATCAGAAAGAAAGAATATAAACTTGGTGGAAATGGGAATAATTATGTTAGAAGAATACAAACATTCAAAGTTCTATTGGAGAGAAGTTTTTAGTACTGTTGTACATGTTCAAAAATAGATGTTTTTTTAGACCAAAAATGAATTTGGATCCGTATGAAATGTGTCATAAGAAAAAAACCTTTATTAAAATACTTCAATTTTTTGGGAAGTCCATGTTTTCTAAAAATAACAAATCCATATTTTAGAAATTTTGATTAGAAAGCTAAGGAAATAACTTTAATGGGTTATTCAACCAATGGAAGAAGTTACAAATGTTTGAACAAACATTTACACAAGTTTGTGGAGTCATATGATGTGAAGGTAATTGAATATCAAATTTCCTTAACAAAAGTTTTTGACAATTCTGTGGAGGATAAACTAGAGAATTACAACAATAGTGAATGTAATTCAAAACATACTTATCAAGATTCAAACGAATCGTATGATGATAAAATTTTAGCTGGGAAAGATACTATGAAATTTCCTACCTTATAAAAATTTTCAATCTGAAAAAATTATTGGGAATTATAAAGATCTCTTTTAGAATAGGAGGAAGTTGAAATTAGAAAATCATAATTTACTTATCTTACAAGTTGAACCAGAATCCGTTTCAGAGGCTATTCAACACAAAGAATGGTTGGATTGAATGAATGAAGAGTGGGATGATATTGAGAAGAATGAAACATTGGAACTTTTTCCATGTCCAGTAAATAGAAGTGTTATCAAAACAAAGTGGGTCTATAGATACAAATTGAATGGGAATGGAGAAGTTTCAAGAAACAAAGAAAGACTTGTTTGTAAAGGGTATGAATCGGTGGATGGTGTGGATTTTGAAGAAACATTTTTCTAGTTACAATATTAGAAACTATTAGACAATTCCTTTTAGTAGTCTCACATCATAATTATAATGTTTACCAAATGAATGTAAAGTTAGATTTAATAAATAATTATATTGGGGAAGAATTTTACATTGAACAACCTTGTGAGTTTCTACTTGATGAGGATGGAAAAAAAATTTGTAAATTGAAGTAGGATTTTTATGGGCTGAAACAAGATCTACATTTTTGGTATTATAAATTTAAATTTGTTTTGAGAATGTTGAAATTTTATAAAGGAAAAGTTGATAGAAACATATATGTAAAATATGTTGACTCTGAAACTATAATTTTAATTATTTATGTAGATTATATAATTATTTTCTAGTGATAGAGAAGATCTCCATAAAACATTTTTTTAGTAAATGAAGAAGAATATTGAAATGTCAATGTTGGGGGAATTGACTTTCTTAATTTTCTTACAAGTTCAATAAAAATAAAAATACATTTTCATATCTCATGAAAAGTATACCATATAATTGTTAAATAATTTTGGGATTAAAGAATACAAGGATGTTCTTAATCCTATTCCAGTGAGAACAATGATGATTAAAGATGAATCCGTAAAAATTGTGAATCATAATGATCTTTGAAATATTGTAGGAAGTATTATTTACCTTACAGTCTCAAGGCCTGATATTTTTATGTTTTGACGATGTGTTCCTGGTATCAAAGTAATCTAAAAGAATCACATATGTTGGAAGAAAATAGGATTCTAAGTTATGTAAAAGGAACAACTTCACATGGTTTGTTATAAAAAATAAATAGTGAGATATAGTTTCATGGTTATACTGATGTCGATTGGGATGGATATTGTAATGATATAAAATCAACCTCTGGAGAAACATTTTTCTTAGGTGAATGTTGTGTTAGTTGGCATAGTAAGAAACAAAGTTTAGTAACTTTTAGTATAGATGAATCCAATTATGTTGCTGGTACCCAAGATTTTACATAGATATTGTGGATCAAAGTTTTGTTGGAAACATTTAATGAAATTTTATCTAAACCATTGAAGATATTTTGGGATAATCAGAGTGAAATCGATTTTTATAAGAATATTAAAAAACATTCAATATCAAAACAAATTGATATAAAGATTCACTTTATAAAAGAGAAAGTTGATGCTCAATATGTTATCTAGAATACATATCAATAAAGTTTCAGATTGATGATAACTTTACAAAAAAATTCCAAAAGAAAGATTTGTGGAATTGAGGATACAACTTCATATTCATCCTCCTCTCATGTCTTCCTAAACCTCATAAGGATGCAACCCCCACAGTGAATTGGACTATGTTGAAAAAGGTGGAGAGAAAGTAAAATCTTTGTACTTTGTAAGTTTTTTTTACTTATATTTATTAAATGAGTCTAAATATGTATTTATCATAAAATGGGGGATATAAAAAGAAAATTTAGAGAAAAAAGAAAAGTGAGGGGGTATCTTTATATGGCTGAAAAATTTTCTTTCCACATTGGGTTGGAATTTCGTCAAAAACATTACTTTATCTAGTAGTTTGGTGTCAAGACATTCTCTTTTGGGAAAGCCTTTGTTTTGATAAAATTAAAAAAACATGAATTGTTTACAAAATTTGATTTTTGAAATAATTATAATAGTTAGAAGAGTAGTTAAAAAGGGTTGTCAACAAATCCAAAGAGGGAGACTGAAGAATCTTTCTAATAAATTTTTTTAACAATGATTTTGTATTTATTGGTAATTAACTTCTTTGTAAAATAATGTTTTTGTTATTTAGGAATCATACTCATATCTATCGTAATGAAGATTCATCGGCCTCAGAGAATCACATTCATCTGCATTTAACTCATATCATCAGATTCGAAAGAATCATACATAGAAATTATTGTTTGCTGAATTTTTTTTTCTCTATAATCAAAGAAATAAAAATGTTTATAAGTTAGAAAGATAAAAGTTATTGAGTCAAGAAATTTAATATTTTCTGAATAGTTTTGAAACATGATATTGAAGTAAAGATTTATAAAGTTTGTAAAAATTCTACTCAAATCAGATTATGCTTTACTGATAATAAAGTTATCACATGTCATGAAATATTTCATGATAAAATATTTTGATGAAATGGTGGAGAGGTTCAATGAAATTAAAAATTGTGGACTCAGTAATTCCATTACAATGATAAATTCTATCGTAATGATAATTTCAACCTAATGATAAATTCTATCATAATGATAATTTCATCATAATGATTATTCCATCAGAATGGGAATTTCCATCGTAATGGTATTTATATTTTAATTAGATTTCCATTGAAATGGGAATTTCCATTATAATAGAAAATTCATCATAATGGGAATTCCATCGTAATGAGCTGAAGAAGGAAACATAAATTGTAATAAGATTAAGAGGAAATAGAAATCATAATCAACTGAAGAAGGAAATAGAAATCAAAATGAACTAAAGAAGGATACGAGAATCATAATGAGCTAAATAAGAAACCGATCGTAATGAGCTGATTATGAATAAGACTCAAAAAAATTCTATAAGTTTTATGAATAGTTGAAGAGGTTAAACATGAAGTTCAATTTTTTATAAATCTTGTTGAAATCCAAGGAGGATTGAATATGTAAAAGTTAAATATTAAATGTGAGTTATCTTTAAAGGTTTTGAAATTTGAGGAAGTGGGAAAAGTTTTCAAGTTTCCCGACTTTTTTTATGAGCCACCTATAAATAATTTTTCAAATTGTTAATTAATCAATTATTTTTCTCAAAAGTAGAAAGGGTGCTACACTAAAGAAATCATGTGAAAGTAAGTTCCAGTATGATATCTCATGAGGAGGATCAAATAGTTGAAATTTTTTTATTGGTTTGAGTAAGATCATATTGAGAAGATCGTATTCAGTCAATCGGATTGAGTCAATCAGATTGAAGAAGATCATATTGAACATTTTAGTAGAGTTTGAGTTTTTTATATTGAGAATGAGTTCATTTTATAGAGTCTATCATATTGATAGAATCATATCCAAACTCACTATATTGAAATTATCACATCCAAACTCATCGTATTGAGAGAATTAGATCCAGACTCATCAGAATGAGAAAGTTGGATGCATCCAAATAGGATTGAGGATTTAGACTGGGAAATTATCGATCAGTTTCAACAAAGACATTTTTTCCCCCAATATTTTTATAAGAGAACATTGTAAACTAGTGGGATTTGGTATAATCTTTCCTATCATGTGATAAAAGGTGTCTAACAAGAGTTGGAACAAGTTTTATTCCCTTATTCATAATTATAGATTTCCATAAATCCATGGGAGTGGCTATGGAATGTATATAGGTTCTCACATTGAGGATTAACCTTTTAAATCTTTTCTGCTTTACATGGTTTTCCTACTTTTTCATGCATTATTAATTACTAACGGCTGAATAGTAAATAAACCTCAATAGGTTTCAAGAGTTATAATTTAAAAAGTATTGAAACTTATAAAAAGTTAGAAACTAATTCAAGCCACCCCCCTCTCAGTTGTTATTTGACCGTTTGTAACTTCAACAATATTAAAATCATGATTTGGTGAGTGATCCATTCCGAGGTTGGGTTTGGTTATGTGACCTGATTAAGTTCTTATTGGTACTTTTCTTATTCACTAACATTAGCATTCTCTTTTCACATGTTCACTTGAGACCTTGTGTATGATCCTAATGAGTATACTTGTATTGTAACCCTAGGTATATAAACAATTTTTCAGGTTTTCAAGAAGACTTTGGGTACTGAATTGGGCATTACTAGCTTGGGTTGGAGTTTTAGTTGAGTCTCTATCATAGATCTGTCTTTTGGTATATATTGGATAATTTTATATGTGTCAGTATAATTTTTTTATGCATGTGGGATGGATTTGAGTTTATTTTATATTACCTACTAGAGTTTTTGGGTGACAATTTATCCCATTTCCTAATCATAATTTACTATATATGGTAATTACTCCAATTCTATGAGACTTATTATACCCTAGGTGTTTTTTATAACCCAGGACCTATCAGAGGTAGGACTCATGGGTCATTATCTATCTACCTTTCTTATATTATCTTTTGGTGGGATGGGCTGTGGAAATATTCTTCCTCCTCCTTAGCCAAGAACATCCAGAAGATGTTCTCATATATTCTTCTTGGATTCAAAAACTTATCAGATCTTCTTCCTTAGAATTATCACACATTCATCTTTATTTATTTCCTAATATTTATATTCATTGAATACTGTGTGTACAGTATTTTAAAATACATTTACTCTCATTATTATTGAGAAACTATCTCTTAATTAAAGAACTAATATAGAAATAATAAATACTCAATAAGTTTTTCAATGAGGTTCTTTTTCCCTGGTGACACATGCTTATTATCCCAAACACAAAGTCATGTTCTTATTATCAAAAGTAACTTGAAAAGGGGAATTATATTTAACTCAATGAACTTTTGGTAACAACCATTTCCAACATAGAAAGATACCCCTTTTGAAGAATTATTACA
The DNA here is from genome assembly GCA_963277665.1 of Viscum album. NCBI lineage: Eukaryota > Viridiplantae > Streptophyta > Magnoliopsida > Santalales > Viscaceae > Viscum > Viscum album. Next base: position 29,510,306 of record OY728142.1, on the reverse strand, counting down.
TAAATGTATATAAACCTCAATAAGTATACTATATGATGATATTCTTCCTCCTTACCTAGTAACCTCAAGTAGTTACTCTCATATCTTATTCTTTGATATAGTAGTGTATCGACTCTTCTTACTTGGAATATTCATACATGGATCTTTAAAAATTTATTGATATTTATATTCATTGGATATCACAGAAATATTATTCCCATATTTAATTATGGAAACCTGTCGATTTTTCAGTGGCACAAATCATCTTATTAAAACTCATAATCTTCATTTCAAGGATTCATTAAAAATATTCTTGAAAGTGTTACTAAAGACTTGGATTTTTTACCACACTTGATATTTAAATTATCATAATATTATCCTAAATTTAAATCTTTGAAAACAATTTTGTTCATTTATGTCAAACGAGATTACATTCACGTATGCATAAACTCATGCATGGGGATGTGAGACCTCATTTTCTAACAAGGAACTCTCTCGACATAACTAGCTTCTCCCTTGACTGGTTCAATATTCACCTCATCTTGAATCTTGATCATGTTTTTGATTAGGATATTTTCTCTATAAATAAAATCACAAAATAAAAATCATGGTTTATTCTCCTTTTATTTCATTATAATATAAATTTTGGAATATCAACTATTGATAAAATAAAAACCACAAAACGTTTATAGGTTTGTAAGTATCAAGTTTTCTCTATAGTATACTCTACATCATATGAATATAAATTCATATAGTTATTTCAAATACTTATAATTATCTATGAAAATTTATGTTCACAAGGAAAAGTCTCTTGATCTTTGAATTCTATCAATGAATCCATATGATGGATACTTACATTAAATCACAAATACTTATGTTGGGACTATAGGAGTATGATGATGTCTTACAACTAGGTACATTTCCATTTTTTTATTTTTAGTTAATTCTTACGATCAGTAGTCAATTCATTATGATTAGTGACTCTTCAATTTTTCTAGTTTCAACTCCAAGCATCATACTTTCTTTAAATGGATTTTGGTATTCTTGAAATTGAATTCATCCCTTCTCTAACACTTAAAATCATCATCCAAGGAATCTCCACAATGTCCTTCAACTCGACACACATTGGGTAGATGTTCATAGATTTAAATAATCCATATTTTATTTAGTATATCTTTAAATAGTATAACCAACATCTTTTAAAGCCATACGAAATTGTTTCACATCAAACTCTTTCGAAACTGTTGTAGATAGTACTTCCACAGCTCTACCACATTTCATGTTTCTTGAAGTCCAACTCTTTTCATTGTAACACTTAACATGTATTAAAAAAATACAAACCCATATTTAAGAGGGTAAAATATTCAACACAAAAAATTATTTAGAATACATCCATTATAATAAAGAACATGGACATACAGGAGGAAAATAAATTCAAAAGGGGGATGGAGAGTGATAAAGAACACAATAACAATCAAGTGATTAAATTGAGAAAAATAATTATACATCAATTAAGGTATAAAACATAAATCATTCGGTAATGAAAGGAGACCAAAAATTCATTATAAATTAAGGTTTAATATTAAATGAAATTATTTTAGAAAATAGAGAGGAAAATGGATGTAAAATAATAAAAATAATTTTCTTTAAAGATTTTGTAACATTATTAAAAAAATAAAAATATAAATCACTTCCAAAATTATTTTCATGAGATAATAAGAAATTTTTTAAAACATTATTTTATAAATAATTTACAGCAATGTAATCAAGAAAAATAAATTATAATTATGTTAGAAAAAATTATGTGGAAGATAAAAATATACATTAGTTAACTGAAATAATTTTTCAAAAAATTTATTAAAATAATATCCTTTTCTTTTGATATAAAAATGAAAAACTCAAAGAATAATGGGAATGAATATTACATTGTAAAACCATAAATACATGGAGAGGATGAAAAATAATGAATAATAGTCATAATGGTTGGAAAATTCATTTATGCATAAAACGTTAAAAATATATTCTTTTCACACTTTGTAAAATAATGTCATAAATGAATTTTATGGAATGTGTTAAAATTTATTTTTAAACATCAAAAATTAATTTAAAAAATAACATAAATTGATATTAGTAATTCATTGATGTATATAAAAAATTATTGAATAAAATTAAATAAGATCAATAATAGAAATTAGAACAATAAAAACGGATCTATACCACTGGTTTGGAAAAACAATTGTTGGTATAGGTACCTTTGAGAGACCATATACCAATGGTTTTTGCAAATACGTTGGTATAGGTACCATGGACTGACCTTATACCAACGATTTTGGCCAAAAACATTGGTATAGGTACCTTGTATAGACCCTATTCCAATGGTTTCTTCAAATAATTTGGTAAAGATCCATTATAGAGACGTTATACCAATAGTTTTAGAAAAAACTATTACTATATCTCAAAAAATCAAGTAAAATATACCAATAGTTACAAATATCATTGGTATAGATCCCTATATTCTTTATGGATTCTTTTTTAAAATAACATTAAACATATAAAAAGTTAAAATAATTGTAAATATATATATATATATATATATGAAATTATGGTCAGAAAAGTCATATTAGGTTAGTTTTTCGGTCGTTGGATTAGAAATGGGAGGTGCTTGGATGAAAAACACCATAACAGCCAATACCCCTCCAAACTTTTGGTATCAGTCTGTTGTTATAAGTCTATACCAACACCATAACAGCCAAATACCCTCCAAACCAATAGTATAGGATATACCAATGGTTTGGATACCTATACTAATTGTTCCAAACCATTGGTATATGGTTTTTTTCTAGTAGTTTATGGATATTGAAGAGAAATATTCCCGACATAAAAGTATAAATAAGGTCAGATTTTATTATAAACATTATTTCAGGTGATTTGAGTAATAAATAGAATAGTAATGGAAATGAAAATAAATAAACCATATTAGAATAAAATATATGGGTTTTAGTATAGAAATAAAATAAATTTCCACCCAATGGAAATTAAAACCTAAACAATCCTAATAAAAAGGGAGAATATAAAATAAAACCCTATAGATCAATTAAATTTATAATCCAAAGACAAAAAAAGATAGAAAATGATATGGTTCTTTTAATCACATGAATTAAAAGAAAGAATATGTTAAATAATATTCATAGAGTTATAAATAAACCAAATAAAATAAATCATAGTGCACAACATGAAACATGTCTCAAGAAATCGAAATTGAGAAAAAGAAACTCTTAACTTAGATACTTACTTGGTCATACATGCAATAGCATCATGAATAATTAGAATAGTAATATTAATAGAATATTTTTAAATTTTATTCATATAATTAAAATTTGATATTCTTGAATTATAATCGTTCACAACTCGGATGTCAAGAATTTCCAATATTTCATGTGTGTTTCGTAATGGTAATTTCAGACCTCATTATTTGATAAATATTTCAACATAAATTCATTATAAAAGGTGTTGAAATATTTTTTTCTCAATTATTTATTCATCCCAATGTTCATTTGAAGGAAATTATGGGTATTGTTCTTGATAATATAATCCATCGCAAGCTTGTTTTGGGTAATTTACTGATATCAATGGATTTATTTATAATGATGATTAGTTATTGTATTATCCTTAAAAAATAATATTCATGAAATATTTGACTCATCAATATCTTATTTATTCATCAAATTCAATTTTTAAACCGACCATGTAATACAGTGATCATAAAAAATCATCAATCATGGAGGCGGTAGTCTGCACATAACATGAGATACATTTTAATTTTTAATTGTTGGAAGGATGGTAGAATATAATTATTCTATCAACATAATCAAATATTATTATTATAATGGTTATAATTTAATTTTGATAGTATATTTATAATATATTTTTTGGAGGTATAAGATTAATGATAATAATATACATGAAAAATGAGTGATTAGGAGTCCTCACTTTACTCCTGAAGATAACTCCTTAAGTATTCTTATATTGGTATTTTATTGAGACCAATGCCTCTTTAACATGGTATATACTATCTGGAGAGGTTTTTTTCAAGGTTTTTTCCAAGATAATATTCTTTATATGTGAGGATAAATGGGGTGATGAATATCAACTTTTATAATTGAAAGGAGTGACATTTCTCTAAATATTCCTAACATTATATTAAAGGCATGCCACTTTCAAATAAAAGTGGCTCTAGAAGTGTTAAATAATGGATTTTTTATTATTAGTAGTTCATAAAAATCTCATATACACAAACAAGGGATAGGTTTTGAGATATTTTAGACCTTTTCTTCTGGATTTAACTTTTTACCACAATTTACTTTTATCACGGTAACACATTTTTTTACCTTTGTGATTTATTTTTATGAAGAAAAATTTAATGGGAATTATTAACTAACTTGAATATGATTATTTAAAACATGAAAAACCTTTTATAATATTCAAATTTTAAAGGTATTAAAAATTGATTCTTATAAAATTATGGTTAACGTAAAACAAATTTAAAAAAATGTCCTTTTAAGCATAAAAATGATTTTACACCAAAATTGTGAGTTTTATTGATTACAATAATATATATATATATAATTATATTTATTTATCTTTAAAATAAATCTAAAATTGAATGGATCATTGTGAATGGTTAATTAAAGGAAAAAGACCAATTTTTTATGAATAAAATGTAACTTGGATTCCAAAAAGATGAGCATGGGTTTTAAATTACACATAATATTTTTAAATACTTTATTTTACTCATTAAATACTTATTTGGCCAGGAAAAGTTTTTTATAAATTTTTAAGGCATGATTATATCATGATGAAGTCATAAATGTTACGATATATATAAAAAGGATATGTTCACTATTTACATGAAAATAAATCATTTTATAAAATTGAAAATTCACCCTCAGATAATTTTGAAATTTTGAAATAAAAATAATTAATTTAATAAAATTAAATTTCTAGAATTTTGGAATTTATTTTTTAAATGAAAACATTAAATATAATGAAATGATGTTTTTTATAGAAAATTGACTTTTTTAAAACATTAACTTCCATTAACTGAATTTCATATCAATTACCCATGAGGTTTATTATATTTTCTTACATTGATATATTTTATTAGAATAATCCTTTAAAAATTACCAGGACAATATATAACATGGATATAAAGGAGAAAATAAAGAGAAGTGGGAGATGGAGAGTCATAACGAACATAATCTTAAAGAAGTGGGTAAAGTGAGAATATTCTGTATACACCAATTAAGATTTAAAACATAAATCGATAGGTAATATAAAGACATCATAAATTCATCATATATGGTGGTTTTGTAGTACTTACTTGTCTTTTGATAAATAGAGAGGAAAATGGATTCAAAATTAAGAAAAATTCATATAATATTTGTACCTTTGCTGAAAAAACAAAATTACAAACGACTTGAAAAACTCTTTTCATGAGAAGTTAAGACGAATTATAAAAAAATCATTTGTAAAATAATTTATAATAATGTAATATTTAAAATAAAATATACTTTAGTAAATTTTATGTATAATATAAAAATATACATAGCTGAAATGAAATCCCTTCTCAAAACTTTTAATAAAATAATATGATTTTATTTTGATATAAAAAAATCATAGAGTGATAATAATAAATGTTACTAAGGAAAAATATAACAATTTTTAAATTAATCTAAATAATGAAGAATGGTTATTAAAATGGGAAATGTTTTTCATGTTGAAAAAATTAAAATATGTTTCTTTTTATAGTTTTTTAATGAAATTCAGAAATGGAATGAATGAAAAACATTAAAAATATTCCTTTTAAAATTATGAAAATAAATAAAAAATTAACATAAATTAATATTATGAAATCATTGTAGTATATAAAAGAACATTCACAAATAATAATAAAGAATACCGATAAATTTTAGGTAGGAAATAACATATAACTCCCCCTAATATAAATTAAAACCTACAAAATCTTAATAAAAAGTGAGATTATAAAAAAACCTTACAGCTTTCAGAAATTTTGGATCGAAATCCATATAAAGTTAGAAAATTATTTGTTTATGTAAATTCAATGAATTAAATAGAATATTATTGCAAAATATATTCATGGGGGATAATTTAAACCTTGTAAAAGAAATCACGATACACAACATGAAACATGTCTTGGGAAATTAAAATTTAGACAAAGAAACTCTTTCCTTGCATTCCGGCTTGGTTGGACATGCATTAACCCCATGTATAATAAACATAACCAACATAATAAATTTTCTAAAAAAACATATTCATATCTATTTTCTTCTATATTCTTTAATTATAATCATTCTCTATGAATCTATTAGTTAGTTAATATTTGTTTTTATCATCGGATGTTGGTAATTATGATTTTTCCTACATTTATTGTAATGGTGATGTCAGTCCCTATTATTTGCAAAAAAAATCATCATAAAAATATTATAAAAAGATTTAAAATTATCATGTTTCAATGATTTATATATCTCTATTTTCAGTTTATGGAAATTATGGGTATGGTTCGTGGGGATGAAATCCATGACAAGCTTAATTTGGGAAATTTACCTATATCAACAGACTATAATATAATGATATTAAATTCCAATGTTATCCTTATAGAATTATATTAATAAAATATAATACTCTTTAATATCCTATATATTAATCAAATTTATTTTCATAATCATCCATGTAAGTCAGCGTTGAAAAATGGAATACATTGTTCATAGAGGTAGTAGTTTACACATGGAAAGAGTGATATTTTCATTTATTATATAGTTGGGGGAAAGGTAAAAAATAATTAGTACATAAACTTAATAAAAATATTATATAATATTGATACTGATTTAATTAACTTGAAATGGGTATAATATATTTGGTGTAGTAGAAGAAGAATGAAAATAATATAAATGGAAAATTACTTATTAAGAGTTCCTGCCTTAATCCTTACGACAACTCCTTAAACCTTATTATATTGGTCTTTTGGTGAGACCGGAATCTATATAGCATGAGAAAGATATCAGGGGAGTCGTTTATTCAATGTTTTTTTTTGATATAATAGGCTTTATATTTTATGTGTATCGAGTCAGTGAAAGGATTCTTCTATAAGTAAAAGGGCTGGGTTTTTTATAAATATTCCTTCCTTTATGTTACTCGAATGTCACTTTCAAAAAAAAAGTGTCTCAAAAAGTAGAAAATAATATATATAGAATGAGTATTGTTCTTTTAAACTCTCATTCACACAAACAATGGATATGTTTTGAGATATTTTAGGCATTTTCTCCTTGATTCAAATTTTACCAAAATTTAATTTTACTCGGTTGACTCAATTCTTTGCCTTGATAACTTATTTTTATAAAAAAAACATAAAAGAAACTAATAATAAAATTTCAATATGTTTTTTTATAATATGAAAACCATTTTAAAATATTCAAATTATAGAGTTTCTAAAATTTAATTTTAATAAGTGAACTTAACATAACCAGAACATTTTTTCGTAAAAAACATTCCTTTTTAGAAAAAAAAAGTATTTACACCAAAATCATGTGTAGTATTTATTCTCAAGATATTTATTGATATATTTATAAAAAATTATATTTTTTTGCCTTTATAATTAATGTAAAACCAAATGGATCATTTTGAATGCTTAATTAATCTAAATAGACCAAGATAGTTTTTTTGTTAGAAGATAATAAAACTTGGGTTCCAAAAAAATAAAGAATGGATTTCTGAATTCAATATATTATTTTTAAATGATTTATTTTAATCCAAAAATATATTTTTTTTCTACCTAAAGGATTTTTAAATTTGTATTTCATTATTATATCAGGATTTTGTAAAAAAATTTATTGTGTTTGTAAAAAGGTATTTTTTACTATTTAATTAGAAAATAGTTCTTTTAGAAAAATCTTAGAAATTAAGCCTAAGCTATTTTTGAAATAGTGAGTTTGAAAATAAAGTTTATTTCATCAAGTTCATGTTTTAAAATTTTTTCAATTTTACTATTAAATAAAAGTCTAAAATACAACGAAAAATGGTTTTTATAGAAAATTGACTTTGTAAGACATTGGATGTTCTTAAAAATATTTCATATCAATTACCCATAATGTTTAATTTATTTTTTTATTCATTAGAAAATTTTATTATAATAATCCTAAAAAATGTTCAATTTAATTTATTAAGATAAAAAACAATATATATATATAAAATAAAATTATTCAATAAATAGGCCTTTTCAACACTAAATGATTTTTATCTCACCCCATTGAATTTTATTATTTATCATTTAACTATTAAATTTACTAAATTAATTATTTTTTACAATATAAAATTATTCATCATGATAATATAAATATTTGATAAATTGAAATAAATCCTGTTAAAAAACATTGTATTTACTTAATATTTTGATCCTTTTTTAATTTTTGTAATGATATTTCACATATTATTCTCATGACATATTAATGTTGATCTTACATGATAATAAAGTATATCGCAAATAGTGTTCTCTTAGTTTAGTGTGTGATACAAGATACTAAACAAAGTATTTATTTAAAATAAAACAAAAAATAAAATCTTAGAGTTTTACAACTAAGTTTATTTATAATTTTAAAAATGAAATGAGAGTCAATCCATAGTGACAATAGTGTATTTATGATCACTTTTACCTCAATGTGAGGTGATGAGTCTCCAATCACATATTCACTCATTGAGTAATAGTGATAAAATGACATTTTTATTGTAAATTGTGATGAAAATGGTTTAGTAGAACCACTTGGGATTATCCATTATTAAATCTCATTATGACATAAATTTTATTTCACTTTTTTTGATGCATTAACAAAAAAACAAATCAAATGCAAGCCCCATGTTTCCTTTTCCATGCACTATTTCTTTAAAATGAATAAAAGTTAAAAACAAAAAAAATAATAGTGAGTGACACCATGGATTACTTGGAGATAACACATGGTTCATCCACTAGGATTAACATATTAAGAAATATATTTTATTTTATGTTTGATCCATTCGACTCGGACACACATTAAATGATCCTTAACATGTAGTGTATTGAAAAAACATAGGTGGTAAGTCCCCCTTTTAAATTGATAAAGTGGGTTTTTCATGGACCCAAACCATGAATACACAAAATTGTACCAATAATGAAATCATATTTCCTTAAAAAATACTTAACTAAAATAAATATAATCTAAGGCTCAATTTTTGAGACATCAAAAATTTTCCACTCAGCCATCACTCATAGAAATATTTATTTTTTACATTTTAATTTCCTCACATCTTGTGGATTTTAATTTAATCTTCCAAAGTATAAATAATTAAACTAAGAGCATTTATAGATCTAAGAAAATAAATTCGAGAGATTTATTACTAAAATATATAAAATAATTCATATGATAGACCTTAGATGCTACACCTTATCCCTTTCACCACAAACCCACTATCACAAAAAACTATTGAACAACCACTTTGTAAAAAAGATAAAATAATAATGAGATTTAGATGAGAATAGGGTGGAGTACCATGTTTTCAAATTATTTTTGATTAACTATTAAAATATATCATTTTTCATTTTTTTGAATTAATATTAAAAGAAATAATTAAATGGGCCCTCATTCAGTACTTGGTTAAAGTTTGATTTTAATTTACTATTACCACCCTCAACATGTACTTGGTGGGATCTACACCTTCCCACTGATCTATGATCATCTAGTTATCCACAAAATTATATTTTAAAAAATATAATATTTCACATCAATAATCTAAGGCCTCTCACTGCCCCTGAAATGTTTTAACTCTCCCAAAAAAATCAATCTACAATTATTTTAGAATAATTTATCCCTTAAATATATTTTTTAAAATAATTTTTTACATATGAGTAATATTTCCTTTAATTTGTAGATATTTTCTAAAGATGATTTGGGAACTCATGTATGAAAACCTTTGAATGAATACCCATTTTGGGGATTAGCTTCCACTAAATACCCATCTTGATTAGTAGAATATATTCCCTCTTTTTAGAATAAGAGAATTCTTATTAATTTATCATCTCTTTAATTTTTGTTTAGTTATTCAGTCCATAATGTTTCAAGGAATGATAAAAGTTTCATGTTTGATAAATTTTTGTAAAAATAATTTACCAAGTATCAGTATTTGTATTTTCTTGTGAAATGTTTCATTGATTATTGAACATGGTTTGATATAAGTGGATCCCAAATTATACACCCCCACAAGTGGATTGAACAATTATTCATTTTATATGATACTATATATAAGGAACAAAAAATTATGATATGATTGTTTTACAGTGAGCCTTATACATAAGATTTATTTGTTATTAAACTTGAAAATATTTTTATTATAATGAACCAACCTGGGTTAATCAAACACAACAATTGATATAACCCTCCATAAGGTGAGAATTATCAAAAAACTAGAAAATTATCATGAATAATTGAAAATATATAGGCAAATAAAGTACATAGTGTAACAAAAAGTTAATATCCATGAGAAACACAAAGTAAATCTCAAGGGGATAAATCTAAAAGTAAAACAAAAATCCATAATCTAAATCTTTATAGAATCATCTGTCACCACCAAACATTCCCACAATAAAGGATATGAAAACCAAGATAAGGTGTAAAGCAACATGATTCCCTTCCCATTACCTGATTCCTAAAAAATCACATTTAAAACTTCCTAATTGAAAAATTAGGGTGTTACGAAAAATCCCAGTAGTATTTCACTAAAGAATCTTTGAAAAATCTTAATCCATGAAAACATTATAAATATATTTAAAATAATACCTATTTATAATGAATATTAAAAAGAGAAATAATTTTGTAAAAAATCCTTTGAATTTCCTGAAAATATCTCATATTCACATAAATAAGGAAAATGTTAAGTACATGTGATAAATCATGAAAACATACTAAAACATCCATGGATACTCCATATGATTAGAAATTTTGAAACCCACAATTAAATATACCATCACATGTAGAACGAAGAATAAATAAGAAGGCACGAGATTTAGTATCTTTCATAAGGGAATACATACTTGCACATATCATGAAAACACTAAGCTAAGAATCAAGTGAATCTAAATAATATCATGTCACGTCATGGAATATCAGATATCAAATCTCTAGTGGTATTATCCAATAAATTGATAGAGTCCATTTCTTTATGGATCCAAGGTTTCCAATGTGATATGCTTTCCAAAAACCATTTGAAAATAATTATAAAAATTTATAAAACATTTTCACAGTGAATCATTACTACTTCCATACTTAAAAATACATTTAGTTATCAAAACAACCTTTAAGGTATTTTTATCTAACACATAGTGTCAAAAAACTATTTTTAAATAAAATCCTCTTTAAAAATAAAAATTTCATGATGAAAATCCATCTTGATATCAAATCCATCAATTTCGTAAAACATCCTAAAATAATTGTACAATAACATCAAGAAATTCGTGAATTAGAACAATTGTATATAGACGCCTACATCAAAAACACTTTGAAACCACCATGGATTGATCTCTCGAGATTGGGGTTATATCCAATAAAAAAGTAACTTCAAGTCCGTTCAATAATATCTCTTTGGTGCCTATGGTTCGAGAGAGAAATTTTTAAGAACTATTTTTAAGATGGTGTCTACATTTATAAGCAGTATAGAACATAGAAGAATAAATTGTAGCCTCCTAGACCATGATTTAAAGGTTCTAATAGAAGACTAACTATGGCTTAGTTAAATGGACAAAACACCTCCCTTTTGGTATAAACATCTAGAACTATGGTATGGATCCAATTTTCCATGAGAGGGGACAACAGCACAGCTGAGACCACCGTTCCATAGATCCCCACTTCAAAATTAGAGGTTATAAAAAAACACAATTTCTATAGTGTATATACACTATAATTAAAAAAACCACAAAAATGACCCCTCAAATAACTATGGTGCATTATCGTCCTCCAAACTGTAGTACTCAACCCACTAATGCCACATCCCTACTCCGCACCATAGTTATGTAAAATTTGGAATTGGCACCAAAACTCCAACCCTTAACTCCATACTGTAGCCGACATGTCCATATTGTAGCCATACTCACCATGCTAAAGTGTCTCACATTCATGGTGAACCCCTATAGAATTAGAGGTTGACTCCAAAAACTAATCAAACCAAGGCTAACCCAATGGATGATAAAAATAAGGGGTTAAGAGTACATAAGAGCGGGAGATAGGATGTAACCATCTCCTCACTATACACACTTTCAACCCCCTCCCCCTAGAATGTTCTAAAGATCCTAGACTCACAAAAAGATAAGTCCACTACTACTTCACCAAAAATTCAAAATCCCATGTCCTTTCGATATTCTTTCCCCACCACCAAAGTACATAGGCTATGTAAATTATTTTACCACACAATACCTTATCCCATTGAAATATAATTTGAATCTATTTCTCGACCATAGTGTTTTTGTCCATTGTACCCCATAAAGGTTTGAATATGTACATCTGGCCACCTATCAAACTGAACACTAAAATAGAGATTCCACTGCCTATGTAAAAATATTTCATGACACAGAAAAGAACTATATATTCTAATAACTATTATACATCTATATAGTATTACACATGTAAGAAAACATAGCAATGAACAACATGGAAATATATCATGATATATATTCTATAGGATATGAAATATCACATAATCATTACACAAAATACCAAGGAACCAGATGGAAGATCAAACATTCTAATAGCTCTGAAATAACCACATATAAGGCACAATGTAAGAAGGAACAAAAAATAAATGACCAATAAAAAGTCACATGGGCCACAATATATGCATTAAACATACCTATCATGTAAGGTTCTCCAGACTAGACACATACGCGCAATCCAATCCAGGTAAACAAACTCCATATGGGGGACTAATATGGTAAGGACATACAACCATTAACATGTCGATGAAAAATTTTGAGATCCACCAAAGAATGATACATGTATTACATCCCCAAACTGATGTTCACTAGAACAATGGAAAAACCATTTATATATAACCTCTAGGATTGGAATTCAAGGAAGGAATCAGGATAAGGTATGAAATCCACATAAATATACCAAAATGGATTTTTGTTAATGAAATATCTAGATCCACTCAAGAAAATGGTGTTAAATCTATAGATAAAGTGTCTATCTAACAATAAACCATGAATTTTCCATTATATCATGATATAACCCATAGATAGAGCCAACTTAGATTGGATCTATGATTCATCTCAATAGAGAAATATGATATCTAGGATGGATAAGAAAAATTGAGGAAGAAACGATCTCATACATTGAAGTCACATGATTGAACACACTAGATCCCTCAGATTTGTAGTATAAAGGGAGAGGAACCACCAAGACTCATCAATGGAGTCCCTAAGTTTGAGATCATTAGGTGTAGGAGGAATAATTATAGGTTTCAAATAGGTTTTAGTCTTAAAATAAATTTTTCGAATTAATTAAAATCTCAGGCATGGTTTGGTCACACATTCAACTAAATTGTTTTCCAATTATGTTTTCACCTCTATCCATAGATACACTATTTTCTATGAAAATGAACATGGTTAGCTCTAACCATTTAAAATCCATGATTTTATTACTTTACTTCTCCAAAAAATCCACAAAAATGTCTTGGGAGAGTCACACGGTCCCCTAACCATATCCCAAACATGCATCCCCTTTAAGGACTCTAAACCCCTCTAAACCCAACCAGAACCTACCAGAGACTTCACCTATGAAACTAATAACTCAAGAACAGTTAAAAAGGGATAAAAATAAGTATTAAGTTACTTCAAAAAATCTGGTTTTTTATAATTTCTCCCTCTAAGAACCTCCCATCCTTGAAATGTGTCTTTAGGGTTCCTCCTCAAAACAACTCGAGTTATTGAGATCATACATCAGATTACTACTCCTAAGTCCCTTCTTGGATATTTACATACTACCATTGGACTCTGAAATATGGAACCATGTTTTCTTACAACACCTTATTGCTCTGGTCTATGATCTACACTAGGAATTCCATATACAATGTGTATATCCATAGTTCAATATCCTCATATTCGATGACCTACGTAAGATTATGCATATACCTATAAAACTAAGAGACATAGAACACATCATGAATACCTAGATACCATTAAGGAAGATAAAATTATTGGAAACTATCCTAATATTTTTGTTAATCTTGAATGGTCTAAAAAATCTCATCACAATATTCCAATTCATCCATAGACATCGACACACTAATCAAGGATTCACCCACAAGAAAACTTGATCTCCTATAGTGAACTCGAAGGGTCTCCACCTACTATAATAATATTATTTCTATCATCTATAAATAATTTATAACTTCTTTTAGATCAATTATACTCTCTTAGAGGTATCTTTTATAAAACTCAACACCATAACTATTTCCTCACCATCTTCGTTTCAATATAACAGTGAACGTTACTAACGTCCATAAAGAGCCTCAAAAAATTACATATAAACTGAATCCTAGAAGTTTTTATTTTATGAAAAAACAACCATGTCTAGGTCATCATATCAAGATCACCTGAATTCCAGAATTAATTCAAATAATATATCCACTAAAATCCAAAATTGTTCTCTCTGTCTCTTTATTAGTCTACAGATGACACATTGTACAAAGTTTCAACTGGGAACCCAAACCCTTATATAAGATCTAAAAAATATGATATGAATTTTATATATCTATCCAATAAAATGATCAAGGTAGATACATGCAGTCCTATAATATCCCATATGTATATTTTTCTTAACACATCCACTGAAATGGTATCTCAAATTGTTAATAAGTGATCCACTTTCATCAGGTTGATAGATAATACCCAAAAAACATAGCGAATCTTTCAGGTCTTGGGTAACCCGATCACAAAGTCCATCTTCGTGTTGTCCCACTTTCATATAGGCATTAAAATTGGATAAAGTAACTCACCAAGACATGAATGATCATCCTTAATCCTCATGCAGGTAGGATATCAAAAAACCAAAAAAAAATGATGTCTCTCTTCATACCTGACCACAAAAACTAATTTTAGATATCATGGTATGTCTTCATTGACCATGGATGTACTTCCCACTTAAAAGAAAGAGAGTATATCATTATATATTACCTTAATTAAGTACGTTCTACTAAACTCTAATGAATATATATTTCATATTCATCATCTAAGGACCACCCTAAGGATGAATCATCCCCTGCCAAGTGATCCCATATCACTACACACGCATGATCCACCTCCTCTCAAGACTTTACTCAGTCCACTAAATAATACATGATTACTAAGGGAAAACATTTCATAAATCTATGATCCACATATACATCCACTAGTAACCCAACCATCAAACTCATTGGATGACACTCCTCCTACAAAGGACACTCTCCAAGATCCTTTGTCTCTATACTTTTCCTATTGAAAGAATCTGTAATGAAATTTCCATTTAAAAAAGAATAGTTTATCTTGAAGTTCAAATTCTATAGATACTCCATCCAAAGCCTCTTACTCATATTCATATACCATCATGATACGATATATCATATGATTTTATGGTTTGTGTAGATCAAAAAACATCTCACGAAAGAGATAGTACCACAAACACTTCAGAGTGTAGACCAAAATTGAAAACTCTAAGTCAGGTTTCTGATAATTCTACTCATAGGGTCATATATGATGTGAACTATAAACAACCATATGATATCTCTATAACAAAATATCTCCCAAACCAACACTTGAGGCATCACCATATACTATGTATCCAATCCTAGGCTCTAGAGGGATCAAAACTAGAGATGTCATCAATATTCTCTTCAACTCAAGAAAGACCTCTTCACAGTGATTAGACCACTAAAACTCTACCAACTTTATGGTCACTAATTTACTCGGTGCTATCAAATGAGGGAAATATTATATTAAATTTCAATAGTAACCTATAAGACAAAGAAATATCAAAATCTCAAACATATTCTTGGGAAGTTCTCATGAAATCCTAACCTCTACGTTTTTTGGGTCCACTAAAATTACTATATACAAAATTTCATGCCTAGGGAACTTCACCTATGAATCCAAAATTGAATCATTGATAGTTTCTCGTTAATATGATGTGCTAAAATAATACTCAATACAATATCCAGGTTCTTCAAATGCATATCCAATGTTAAAAAATATAACAGGATATCTTCCATGAATACAACAACAAAGGAGTCAAGGTATGGATGTAAAATCATATTCATGAGATCTGTGAACACAGTTATAGAATTTTTCAACCCCAAATGAATTAAAAGATTCATGTAAAATCTATTTCTACTCTGAGACTCTATCTTTAGAATATCCTCCTCCCTGACTCATAGATTATGGTATCTTGAAAAAAGTTCAATATTGTAAAACTACCAAGTTCCCTATAACTGATCAATATTTGAAAAAATAATGTCATATGATCAAAAAATTCCTATGAAACCATTTTATAACACACTGACTTGAATCATTTGTTCCAATTTGAAGTGCCAAAAAACCTTATGTGTTCCTTTCTATACCCAAGATCTTGTTGACTAATGGTGAGGTTATATAGTGATAAGGGGATAGTCTACCCTTGGTAAACATTGACATACACCAGAAACTAATGACATAATCATAATACATATACACAACATAATGAATGTTAAAATAAATAAATTATATAATATAATCCATGTTAGGTCATACAATAATAATCAAATAGACCTCCAATGCTGCAGGACAAGAAGTACAAGAAGAATAACTAGAAATGATAATAAATAAAAGTGAAGAGGAAATTATCCTTAGTCCTTCCCAAGACCACATCCATATCCCAGCTCCAATAATCTCAGTAACTTATTGTATGACCCTTTTCCTTCACTATATAATTGATCATAAAGTCTACACATGAACCAACATTCCCATGTATGGTGTGATTAAAAAACCTATAGGACACCGCCAATGCATCCTTAACATAAGTGGACATGTATATAAATATATATAACATGATAGAAAGGTAATTTCACACATAAGTATACCACTAATAATATACCAAGATATCATGTGCTAACCAGGATTCCATAATCCAAGGTCGTACCTGTTTCAGTTCCATACTTGAAAAATATCTTAAGTAGTTATCATGTGACTTTAACTATGAAATGTAATATTTTTCACCTTTAAGGACAATACATGTTCCACCATTAATGAATAGATTTTCACCAACATTTTTAGGATCTTTTCAGAATATAAATCCACAGTGAAGTATGTTTGACATAGAGTAGTGTTATTATCGGTGACCTCCTGGGAATTTTTGTAGGTTGTGTGTGAGTGAGGAAAATGCATGATGAAATAACATTTATTTTCTTATGATGATAATCATTAGTTTGATAAGTGATCTTAGTGGGTAATATCCCTGGAGTACTAGGAAGGTAACCATAATATTATAAGAGAACCTTGGGCTCAAATGACCAGGTTCATGGCCCAAGGAGATCAACTCGTGAAATTTTTTTATTAGAGAATACCCAGGTAGAAGTTCAATAGAACTACATGGGTTTGAGGTGTGGTTTCTAAAAAAGGATTATATGATTTAAATTATTTGGGAGTGTAACAATCATAGAAAATTGGGTCTTAAAATACTAAAAATTATTTCCCATTTCAACAAGGTGCGCATTTATTTTTGAGAGCCTACCTAATTATAATTCCACAATTATGTGTCCATGTCCTAAAATAGTTGTAGGATGGGTAACCTCTTTGGATGTTTCCTTGGGTGCGTGTGATTTAGGACCAAACACACTGAAAAACTTGTTTTGCCCTATGGGGATGGTCATTATCTAGATTAATTACCCTGGGGGTAATTGTATAAGGTTTTCTAGGAGGTAACCAAGGTATTATAGGAGACCCATAGAGTCAAATGAAAAAGGTTCATTTCGTGGGGAAGTCGGGTCATGACAAGAACACAGGATATTCACAAGGTTTGTCCTTAATGTGAGAGCTTAATCCTTACTATGTTTGGTTTGAGATATGAAACCTATATTATCACTAATAATATGAAAGTGATTATATGATAGTGGTGGTGTTCTTACTTACCTCTTATTGGGGTTTCTATATATAATACAAGTTTAGGGAAGTTTTTATCTTTGATCATTTCACAATAATTTAAACAATGTGTCATTTTTTATACTAATACCACCAGTCTACAAGATTATTCCCTTACTCTTGATGGTGAATAATATCTTTAGTAAATCACTATATGACTTGGAATTAATGGATAAGAACTTCTCTTGATATGTCCTTGACTAATAAAAAATATCATTACAATAACAATAGGTCAATATTACTCTCATGTATTCAGAATAATCAATTAA
This sequence comes from Viscum album, assembly GCA_963277665.1. Lineage (NCBI taxonomy): Eukaryota > Viridiplantae > Streptophyta > Magnoliopsida > Santalales > Viscaceae > Viscum > Viscum album. The sequence continues at coordinate 29,491,817 of OY728142.1, read as the reverse complement.
TGCGTAAGTGAAGGAATGAACAAAATGATATTCTTACTTCTAAGTATAAATTATATATTTGATAAGTAATTTGAACTAATTTTATAGAAGAAATAATAAATCATAGATCTATTATAGGGAAATGATTTTTCATAATTCTTTCTCTTCAATCCAGAAGGTATTTAACATATAAATTATCATGTTCTCTTCTCAATTCCTAACCACATATTTCTCTTCATTTATTCCTTTAATATTCTTAAACATTCATGAATAATATTTCCATAATAATTATGGAAATACTCCCTGATTCTAGAATTTATATAGTTTTTCTAAATAATATCATCTTTGATAATGAATAATAATTTTAAATATTTTAACTTGAAATCCCATGAAAATATTCTACCATCCTTCTCATTTAATCTTCATTTAAGTCTACATAATTGTCAGCTAAAATGGTATATTTGACTACAACTTGTGATATTTTTGAACTTAATTACAATGAAGTATTATATGAATTAATTTCAGGTTTTCTAATTTTAATAGTATAGGATCCTTACATAGGCTTTAACCTTATGATGAATGATTTTTATGTTTCCTGGAATGGTCTTTATATTGTTTGATCATTATGTGGATTCATACTTATGAATTCCTGGAAATGTTTCTTACGGGATATAAAATTATCCTAATAAACTTCAAAAAAATCCCTATGAAGTGATCAAACATCTTTATGGAGAAGGAATTTCATCCTTACAAACTCTTATACAATCTTTATGAATTCACATATTTTATATTTTATTGATTTCTCATGAACAAAAATGATCCTTACAGAGTATAAGGTGTTTTAGTTGACTCTTAAATCCGTCAACATATGAATCATATATAGAGTGAATTATTATTACATAATCACTAATTACTCTTATTTATATCCAAAATACTTATAGGTATTCATCCCATTTCCAAAATCTCAATCCTTAGTTTGGAAATAAATCATATGTAGATCTATGTATGATTCATTCATGTGTGAATTTTTGACTCCAGTAAAGAATAAACAAACATTACCAAAGACACTCAAATACTTTTAAATTCACTCTTATAAATTTCTAAATAGCTAAAAAAAATATTTCAAACATATTCAAATACATTCTTAATTGCATATAAAAAATGGTTAAAAACAAATACAACAATGTTATTAATTCCATAGGGTACTTCAATACCCCTGCTTTGGATTTGTTACAAACCAAGAACAAATCTTTCCAAAACACAAAAAATCACAGAAGATTCATAAAATAATATCATATCTCACCTTAGATATATCTTCAAAACACACTAAAAATAATAATGTTTTATTTTTTATAGAATTATATCTCTTAGTGATAATAAACTTTTAACCATGTAATTTGAATTTTATCCCCCTCAATTCAAGAACTCAACATTAAAATTTATCCCCATTTTACTATAAAAAAACTCATGGATACAAGTGGTATAAATATAATTAGTACCTTCCTTCCGGAGAGTTTTACACCTTTTCTCCCCCTTTGAAAATAAAATCAAAAAAATGGGTTAGAAAAAATACTCTTAAAAAGAGTGAAGGGTTAAACATTTATATTCAGTCTCAATGACTGAAACATGTACTTGGGTAAAACATTAATAAATATTTCATCAAGATAGTCACGGGTAGGGAGAAATTCTAACTTAATATCACCACTGTAATTCATTTCGTTGAGGAATTGAAACCTGATGTCAAAGTTATTTGATATTGAGTGTTGAATAGGATTTTATAAAATATCAATAGCGCTTTGATCATTATAGGAAACTTATAGTGGTATTTCAATATTCATATTCAATTCATAACGCTACTAATTCATTTAAATAAATTGTTAACAACAATTGGTAGGAGAAATATATTCAAACATTTTTTTGTAAAAAGTAAAAAATGTGTAAAAAAGAATTTGAATAATCATAAGGGAATATTAAAATAATTCGCGAAAACATTTTTAGAAAACATGGACATAGAAGAAAAAGATTCCCAACTAACAAGGAAATAGAGGTTTTTTATCTTAAAAACATTTTCTCAATAATTTTAAGTACCTAAGAGAGGAAAATGATAATATTAATTGAAATTTTGGTGAATAACTAGAGGATAATAAACATAAATTGTTTTATCAGATAATTATTAAGTAATTTTCCTTAATGGAAGTCAAAAATAAACAATATCATAATAAAATGAAATTGTAAATGAAATCCCTTACCTCAAGTCTGACTTGCTTCATATATATTCAAAACTACTGTATAATAAATATATATTTATTATTCTTTTAAAAAATAATCATGTACATACTTATAATATCATATTTGATACACTTATAATATTTCAACATCCATATATTAATAATTCATTATTCTCTCCCTATATTTGTTAACAAATGCTAGGTGATTTTGAGAGACCTTCCATCCTGTCACCTTATGCCTTGATCATTGGGTTCTGGTGGTGGTGTTTTAGTGATTGGTGGTAATTTATTCTTACTTTACCCATTTTTTCATCTATTCTTATTTGGGGTTCCATTTTTTGAAATTTTGTTCTTTGGTTTTGTATCTATTTTGGTTTGTGTTTTGATGATCCATTGTTGTGGTGTAGGTTAATCTATGAGTTCCTTGGGCGGGTTTGGTTTGAAGGTTTTTTATTCTTTTCCATATGGTGTATAGTGAGATCAAAAAGCTTTATTGAGGTAGGGTATCCTTGTTCTCCATCTTTATACATGTTATGATTGAGATTTTCATGGATTTTTCCAATAGTGGATAGTAAGGGTCCGTGTTAATAAATATAATAATTAGTATAAATAATTTGATGGGTATGTGGGTGATATCACATCCTTTACTACTTTGATATAAAATGTTTATGATATTGAGTGTGTTCATTTCCAATTGTGGAAATAATGATTATTGGGATCCTTTCTTGCATAATAGATCATATATTTTAAGACCCTTGTTATGTTGTTATTTGATTGTACCCTAAATAAAATAATAAAGAAAGAATATTTAGCAAATAAATTGGTTTTCGATGGAAACATAATTTTTGTGATAATACCCATTCTAAATAAATAAATTACATGATAAAGAACCTAAATAATTTTTGAAAGTCATTGTGTGTTGTTGTGATGTGAGTTTTTGCTTGTTATGTTTTCTTATGTGGTTTGGGATGTTGTGCAGAGATGGTAGTGACTAGTTTGGTTGTGCGATGTGTGGGTCTATGATGAGGTAGTTGGTTGGAATGGATGTGATGTGTGTAGTTTTCTGGTGTACGATGTGGTTGTTGAGTAATTTGGTTATGGTGTGCGTCGGTTGGGGTGGTGTGGTGGTTATAGTTGTGTAAGGGTTGTGTTGTGTAATAGTGATATTTTTTGGCACGAAAATGATGGTGGATATGTGTTGTTGTGGAGATAGTTGTGTTAGGTGGTGAGTTGTTTATTTTTTTGTGTTATTTTCCCAGTTATCCATGGAATAAATAATTCTGATGCTAAAATAAATAATTCGGTTTGGTAAATTGATAAAGAATGAGATAGAATCTAATTTTTAGTAATTAGGAAATGAATTTAATTAATTAATATGATAAGAAAATATGAATTAAATGGTTTAGTAAATGAAATGTAGTGGAACATAAAAAAATCTAGAAAATGGTGGAGTTGGTATTTGAAAATGGAATATGTGTGTTTATGTGTGGTGGTGGTGTGATGTGTTTCATGTAGTGGGGGAAACGATTGTGATATTTTCCTTGTGGTATAGTGGTGGTGGTGTGTACTAGTGATGTTATTGTGAAACCATGGGTTGTGTATTGTGTGTTATCTATATATCATGTATTTTATGTTATTTCATTATATTCCCCGCCTGCGTTGGAAAACCTTAAAAACTCTTAGAGGCTCTATGTTTTGAGTTTTTCCCCAATATCCATGATTGTGGTGAAATAGATGGAAAGCTACCCCATTTTCATCACTCTTACTTAAGCATTGATGGCCCAAGTTTCTTTGGTTGAGGTGTGATGTGATATCCAAGGTGTCTTTGGGTAGGATGTAAAGTGATGGACTAGGTGTATTTTGGTGAGATGTGATGTGGTGAGTTGTGATGAGATGTGATAAGTAGTGGGGGTTTATTCATGGTTGGTATAGGGAACAAGGTATATTTCCTTCTCATTCGTGATATGCTACATCTCTAGTTATGTGATGGGTGTGATGTGACAGCCCATGTCTCTTTGGAAAAGATGTGATTTGGTGATTCCTAATGCTAGCACCAGATGCTAAAGATTGTGAGGGTGTGGATGGTAGGGATACATCCTGACCCACATCAAAGGTGGATAGTATGCGATGTGATATGTATATAATAGATGAGACCACATGATGTTCAATTTTGGGGAGTGAGAGTAAAAAATAGGTGTGGAAGTGGTAGGAGTGCACCTTATTTGTTATAATATTCATTATTTTTTATTTTATTAAAAACCAAGTTAGGTGAGTGATCCATTGTGAGGTTGGGTTTGGTTATGTGAACTTATTAGGAGCTTTTTGGTACTATTTTTTATTCACTGTAATATTAAAATTCTCTTTTCATATGTGCACTTGAGACCATGGGTATGATCCTACTGAGTATACTTGTACGATCACCCTAGGTATATATACTATTTTCAAGTTTCTAGTAGGACTTTGGGGACCAAGATTTACATTAGTAGCTTGGGATGGAGTTTTTTTTGATTCATTACCATTGATTTTTATTTTGGTATATATTGGATACTTTTATATGTATTTTTCTACCTTCTATCATGAATGTGGGATGGTTTTGGGTTTATTTTGAATTCCATACTAGTTTTTTGGGTGATTTTTTATCCTACCACCTGATAATATTTTAATATAGTGGGTAATGCCTCCCATACTCTGAGACTTTTTATACCCTTTGTGATTATCCATAAGTTGTTACCTATTGGAGGTGGGACTAAGGAGTCATTATCTATCTTCCATTTTTTTGGTATATTTGGAGGGAGGGGGTTCATGGAAATTTTCTTACTCTTACATTCCCAATAACCTCTATCATATGTTCTCAGTTATTATCCTTGTATACAATAATGTATCAGATCTTATTACTCAAAATTATCACACATTTCTCTTTCTATATTTCATGATACTTATATTAATTGAATATTATGTAAATATTATTCTCATATTTAGTTATGTAAACTTCCCTTGATTTTCAATTGTATAGATTATGTCATTAAAACTCATAATATTTGAGTATATGATTTATTAAAAATCTTCCTAACAATATTTCTAATGAATAAAATTTATTCCCTCACAGGATATTTGAATTATCATGGTGTTCTCATTCATTTAAATATTTTATGAAATATTCTTCATTTAACTCATATGATATTCCATTAATCTGTTCATGAATTACCACATGGAGACATGGAACCCCATTCTATGACTTCTAACTCTCTCAACACAAACAACTTCTCCCTCAACTAGTTCATCCTTAACCTTTTACTAAATTGTGGTAATGTGATTTTTTGTGATATTTGGTTTAGGAGGAACACCGAAAAAGGTTCTTCATGATTTATTCTCCTTTTATTTCTTCAGTATATAATTTCTACAATGTCAACTCTTCATATAGAATAAACCTAAATAAGTATCTAAGAATTGAAGTTTTATGCATGGCCTATAGGTGAATATACATCATAGGACTTAAAATTCATACAATTGGACCATTTACTTATAATTATCAATGGAGACTTATGTTCATTAGGAAAGGTATTACAATATTTAGATCATGTTGATGAATTATTATGGTGAAGACTTTTGTTGGAGGAAAAATACTTATGATGGGATTACAATGATACAACCACATGCACAGCTTCGGTAGATTTTATTATAAATGAGGTCTTATTACTTGAATTAAATGAAATACAAATTCTTCCATTTAAAAACACTACTATAGATTTAGATTTCCTATCATCCACAGCTCTTTCCCAGTTAGAATTAGTAAATCCTCTCAGATCCATATCACATGTCTTCTTATACATCATCCCATAATTGAAATTATTTTAAATGTATCTCATGATCTTCTTTGTAGATAAAGAATTTGATTCCTTAAGAGTGGATTAGAATCTAGAAGAAATTATTCAATATATATTTATAATATTTTTCTTATGGAGAAAAAATTAAATCTTCTTCTTGAGTAATTTATAATACCATGAAAAACATAATTTCTCCAATCATTGGAATTTCAAATTCTTATATCATGTGTCATGAGAACTCCTCATACAATATTTCCTTATTTATAGAAAAAAGTATATCATCAACATAAAAAGTCACAAAAATTGATGTAGTATCGATTTTATTTACATAAAAGTTGTTATCCACCATTCCTTTATAAAAACTCTTTACTTTAATATATACATAATTATTTAAATACAAACCACATAGAGCCTACTTCAAACCATAGATATATTTCTTCATTTTACATACTCTGTCCATATGAATCAAGAATAATTCCTTCAATATGTTCTGCATATACTTCTTCTCTATTCTAAGCATTCAGAAAATATTACATAATTTTCATTTGAAATATTTTGATTATTTTCTATGTTTATAATGATAATAATATTTTTATGGACTCAAGTATGGCCACTATTTAAAAATTCTCACCAATTTACACCCCTTCAATTTGTGGGTAACCCTTACATACCAGTCTAGATTTGTTTCTATCCACTTAACTATTTTTTTCTATCTAGTTTATAAAGAACCATTTCTATCAAATTACATTATTTTAATTGAGTCTAGAACAAGTTACCAAGTTTCATAATTTTTTATCTCGTCACGATTTTCATTCGTGGATTAGACCCAATCATTTTTATCTAAAAATTATTCTATGGATTTAGCTCAACTCTTGATAATAAACTAGCACACCTTACTACGATGGCTTTACCCTGGTTTTAACACATTAATTTTGCTAACCAATTATGTCCTCAACATCTGAATTTCATATTGTTCTTGAAATTGAACAATTTTTCAATAGATCCTCCATTTTCTTACTAGAAAAAAACTTAATTTGATGTCTAAATATATTCATCATCACTAGAGACATTAGAATATACTCATTCAACTTGAGGTTGTATGATTTTAGTCAGTGTAACTAAAAAATAAGATCTCTCATCATCATATTTTCCATATGATAAGAAATTTATTCTAAATCCTTCTTCATCCTTGGGAACTATTACGTCATCACTCTCAAAAATTATTTACAACTACTTGTCGCATCGCCTTTAGGAACTTCCATTTGTTGTATAACCTAGCAAATTTCCATCTTCATCCTTTTTGTAAAATTTTCCTCCACTTCTATTATTTTTCTTGATAAGGCATGGAATCCTAATAAACTTGAATTGTTTAAAATTTTGTTTCATTATGAACTAAAACTTATAAGCTTTCATTTCAGAGTTTTACCTCAAGAGACTCTTTTTTTGTATGATTACAAATGTTTTCATTTCCTGGAGCTAGTAAAATCTTGATGTTTCATGTTCTAAAAACAATGTTATGAACATTTATACCAAACTCCTATTCTTTCGTTCAACTAATACATTTTTTGGGGTTTATAAGGATCAAATAACTCATTTTTAATTTCATGTTTATCAAGATATTTAGTAAATTTTTTATTAGTATACTCTATTTCATTATCCAATCAAAACCACTACAACGACAATCATGTTTTCTTTTCTACAAGCCTTATAAAACTTATAATCCTTCTTAATTCCAATTATATATGATACATAACCATATAAAAATCACCCTTCTGAATTCATAAATTAATTTAATAAAATAACATTCTTCAATGGTTGAATTTTCAATCATGGTTCCACACGCATCAAAATGGACCATCACTAGAGGTTCTGTTTTCTGAATTTATCCTCCTTTAGATGTTTATTTACCATATTTCCATTCATAAATATTTTACAAAGGTATATATTATATTCTTTTAAGATTGACATATTTCTCATAGTTTCTTATTTATTCAGTTTCTTTGTACTCATTTGGCTAGGATTTCCACGTCTTCTATGTCATAATTATTTGTTCTTCTTGACTTAGATAATAGTTAGTACTTTCCTCTTCAACTTGAAAAAGAATGATTTGGGTTCTAAAAACCTTTTTCATTATAGATCATTATTTCTATAATTTTACAATATAACCATTTATCATGAAAATAAGATCATTTCCAACGTCACATAGTTGTGACTCTATCAATATATTGCGCTTTAATCAATCAATAAAAAAATATTTTTAGTGATGGTTTGATTCTTACCAATATTTGTTTTTTTAATTACTTTTACTTTTAGGGAGATATCATTTCTAAATTTCACAAATCCATGATCAAATTTATCAACATATTTTAAATTTATCATATCACTTGTCTTGTGAGATGACTATATATTATCCATGATCCACACATTTCAGTTTTACAATACTTTAATGGTACTTTAACTAAATTTTCTTATTTCCTGATATAGCTTTAATTATAATCATTACTAAACCTCTAATAGATATATAATTAAGAATGAATGAATGAAACACACACACAAAATGTGTTTCCTTCTTAATCATGCCTTCCACACACCTCTTACAATCATTCAAAATTATTTCTCACTTAACCCATCTCTTCAAACTGTTGATGCATTTGTTGAGTTATCACATGTGGTTATTATTTCACCCCTTAATTAATACTCTCTTCTTATCCTAGGAAGAGTAATATTATTATAAAAGTTGTAATAATTATGTAAAAACATAAAAAAAACCAATAGTACCCTAAAATATTCTATTCGGATAAAAATTCTACTTCTAAAACGGTTGTTATCTTTCTCTATTTTCAACCCTTGAATGAATGGATCTCACCAGGTGCTATGGTTTAGTTCATCTTTGAATATTTGTGACATATAGAGGCCATTTTGGGTAATTATTTCTTTCCATATTTAGTCATATTTTTGTATTTCCTCATAAAATTCAGTTTTACTAGATTGTATTGATCATATGTTTATTTAGTGGATTTGGTATCCATTTACACTAGAACATTTGAAGACTTTACCTTTTTCATATCTTTTATATGTATTTTAATAACCGATTATTATAGGATTATTAGAACATTTTATTAATTATCTAATAGATTTGTTTTTTCAATATTTAATTTTCTCATCTTTCTTCTATTTTTCATCATTCTACCTTCCATGTTTATAAATTTCTTTATCTCCAAAGATAATGGTGGAAGTCATGACTTCAATTATTTGTCTCTTTTTGGAAATATCATAAATTCGCATCTTAATTTATTTGAAAAGGTTCTCTTTATCATCCATATGTAAAATTTTCTTGTATGGTTATATTTCTAGATGATTTTTTAGTCTACTAGTTTTCTAATTCCATTCATACACATCTTGATTTCCATTCTCATGGTATATTACTTATTAGTCTCTCCTTCCAATACTGAAAACTCACCATTTTATTAAGATTAATCATCTGATGGATTTACCTATTCTTCTTCTTGTTCCATGATTACTCTTTAAAAAACATATAGAGGAGATTACTCGCCACTAATTTCTTCCCCATGAAATAAACCTTGTTCAACTGATAGAATGTACCTTTTGAAAGAACTAGGTTAAAACTTCATATTTCCTTTTTGTTGATCATATGAGAGATCTCAGGTAGTGGTTTTCCGTGAAAATTATTTGTTATCATGTTATCTTAAAATTCTCATAACACACATAGCAGATAAAATATAAAACCTTAACACAATTAAAACATTTGAAAGGTAGTTTACCTCTATACTTACCTCATCCACCTCTTCAAAATTTTATGCAAATGTGGGAAATTGTTATTGATGAGTATTACATTTCATCTCTTTAATTCGTGTAAACCTTCTTCTCCTCTAACTTCATACCTCTAAGGGACTTAAACTTAATTTATTTTTTTCTTACCTTTTCTCTTAATTTAATGTCCTCTTCTCATTTTGTAATTTATGAGAGTACTTTGGAGTTCATAAATGGTGAATTCTTCAAGATCTATATCATTTTGATCTAAGATCATTTCATAAAATGTTCTATGTAGTATCCTCATAAATTTATTTTTTATAGTGAAGTTTTCAGTGTTTTTGAAAAACCAATAATTATGCAGATATCTAGATTAACTCTGGTAAAAAACACATCAACAGTATCATCATCTTAAATTTTTGTATCTTTAAACTTATATTGACTAATTTTGTAGATTTTCTTATTCTACATTTTTATTTCCCATATAAATATTGTGACTTTTATTCCAAATAGAATAATAATTTTTTCCATCTCATGACCTTTATCATCTCCTTTTTAGATAAATATGATAATAGAGAATTCCTAAAATTACCATTATTTTCAATGTTTTTTTCATTTAAGGATTTTGTTGAGGCATTATTAGGGATAGTGAATCCATATTGCAAATATTCAATAATATCAATCCCTTGAGATAGAATGTAAGGAATAATTATTTATTTCTACAAGACAATGTTTTCTCCATAGAATGTTGGGATTCCTAACTATTAGAATATTTTTGTTGACCTATCTAGTGTGATTGAGAGAGACACCATACATTAAACCTCACTATTATACAAATTATTAGATCACACAAAGGGTGATATAAATGGAGAGGGGTGAATCTATGTTTATAGTAATTTCAAATCTATTTACTCACATTATTCTTGAGAACCTATCTCTTAAGTAACTTTCTAATGTAGAAATATTAAATGCATGATAAATTTTCAAATGAGTTTCTATGTCCACGATGACATATGGTTATTATCCCACACAAAAATTCCACTTATTATTATCAAAAGTAACTTGAACATGGGAATTATCTTTAACTCATACAATTTTTGGAACCAACTAGTTTCAATATCACATCAATAGTACATGAAACTCTTTCTAAATAATTTTAATAGATGAGTATTTAAACCCCCAATAAGGAAACTAAATGACGATATTCTTCCTCCTTACCCAATAACCTCTAGTAACTATTCTCATATCTTCTTATTTGATACATTAGGGTATCAGACTTCCTCCTTGGAATATTCACACGTGAAAATTTCTAAATTTATTGATGTTTCGATTCACTGGATATCATGTGATTATTATTCTGATATTCAACTATGGAAACCTCAAGAGTTTTCAGTTTCACAAAACATCTCATTCAAACTCATAATCTTTATGTCAATGATTCATTAAAAATATTCATGAAAGTAGGACTAAATACATAGATTTTTTACCTTATATGATATTTAAATTATCATGGTCTTCTCATTCATCTAAATCCTATAAAAAATCCTCTTCATTTAACTCAAATGAGATTCCATTCATGTGTGAAGGAACTCGTGGATAGTGATGTGGGACCTCATATTACAACAAGGATCTCTCTCAGGATAACTATCTTCTCCCTTGAATGGTTCAGTATTCACCTCATCTTGAATAATGGTCTTGTTTTTTATTAGGTTTTTTGATCCAAAAAGAAAATCACAAAATCATCATCATGATTTATTCTCCTTTTATTTCCTTAGAATATAAAATCTGGAATCTCAACTATTGATACAATACAAACCTCAAAAAATTTCTATGTTCTGATGCCTTAAGTTTGGCATATAAGATACTCTTAATCATGTAACTTTAAATTCATATAGTTAGTTAAATTAATTACACTTATCCATGAAGAATTACATTTACATGGAAAAGACTTATGATATTCAGAGTCTATCAATAAATCCTTATGATGGATACTTACATTAAATAACAAAGACTTATGATGGGACTATAGGAATGTGATTAAGTATTACAATCAGGGACTTTTAAATTTTTTTACTTATAGTGAAGTCTTATGATCAGTAGGCAAAGCCTTATAATTATACACTTTTCTATTTTTTTGGTTACATCTCTAAGAAGCATACTTTTTTAATGGCTTTTAGTATTCTTCAAAGTGACCGCATCCCTTATCTAACACTTCAAATCATCATCTAAGGAATCTTAAAAGTTCCCTAACATATCAACACACTTTAGGTGGATTTTTCATTACTTCAAATCATCCATATTTTATTCATTATATATTTTAGTAGTATAAAAAATATCTTTCAATGCTATACACTATATTTTCACATTAAATGTTTTCCAAACTCTTGTAGATAGTGATTCCATAACTCAGTCACTTTTCATATTTCATGAAGACCATATCTATTAATTCTCACACATAATATGTATTGAAATCAAATACATAACCACATTAAAGAGGGTAAAATATTAAATTCTAAAAAAAATATACAATACATCCATGATAATAAATAACATGGACATGAAGGATAAAAATAAATTCAAAAGGAGGACAGAGAGTGATAAATAACATAATCACATGGAAGTGAGTGAACCTATAATAATATGGGTACACCAATTAAGGTATAAAAAATAATTCATTAGGGAATTAAAGGAGACCATCAATTCATTAGAAATTAAGGTTTTTAGTAAAGGAAATTATTTTAGAAAATAGAGAGGAAAATGGATTTGAAACTATAAAAATATTTTTCCATAAATCTTTTGTAAATGTTTTACAAAAATGAAAATATAAGTAACTTATGAAATAATTTTCATGAGAAAATAAGAATGGTTTTAAAATATCATGTTGTAAATAATTTTCAATAATTTAATCAGGAAAATATACTATACATATGTAATAAAATGTGTAGCAGAAGATAAAAATATACATTAGTGAAATGAAATACATTTTCAAAACTTTTATTAAAATAATATCCACTTATTTTAATATATAAATGAAAATTCATAGAATAATTGGAATAGATATTACTTTTTAAAACCATAAAAATATGGATAGGATGATAAATAAAGAATAATGGTTATAATAGTGAGAAAATTCATTTATCCAGAAAATTTTTAAAAAGAGATTATTTTTATACTTTTGTAAGGAAAGTCAAAAATGAATTGTATGGAATACGTTACAAGTTTATTTTTAAATTTCCAAATATAATTTAAAATATAACATAAATTGATCATAATAAGTCATTTATGTATATAAAAACATTATTGTATATAATTAAATAAAATCACTACTAGAAATCGGAACTATAACAATGGACCTATAACAATGGTCTGGAAAAACCCATTAGTATAGGTACCTTATAGAGACCCTATACCAACAATTTTGGCCACAACTATCAGTATATGTCCCTTGTAGAGGCCTTATACTAACATTTTCTCCAAAACCATTGGTATAGGTCACTTTTATGGACCAATACCCAAAGTTTTAGGAAAAACTGTTAGTATATGTCCATTGTAGAGACCCTATAACAATGGTTTTAAAAAAAGGTTGGTATAGACCAAAAAATAATGTTACATATACCAATGGTTCCTAAAACCATTGGTTTAGGTACCCATATATTTTATGGATTATTTTTTCATGTAAAATTAAATACATAAAAAATTAAAATATTTTTATATAAATATAATGAAATTATGTTCACAAAATTCACATTAGGTTATTGGTTAGGTTTTGGGGTTATAAATGGGAGGTTCTAGGATCAAAATCAACACCATAATACCCAACTCCCATCCAAATCATTGTTATAGGTCCATTTTTATAGGTCTACACAAACACTATAACAGCCCACTCCCATCCAAACCATTTGTATAGGCTATACCAATAGGTTAGAGAAATATACCAATGGTTCCAAACCATTGGTATATTTTTTTCTTGTAGTGTATAAATATGTAAGATAAATATTCCTAACTAAAAAGGAGAAACAAGATCAGATTTTATTATAAACACTATTTCATTTGATTTGTGTAATAAAGAGGGGATTAATGGAAAGTATGATAAAGAAATATAAAAAAACATAGTAGAATAAAATATATATTGTTTAGGAGAGAAATAAAATAAATTTCCTCCTAATGTAAATTCAAATATAAAAAATCCTAATAAAACTGAGAATATAAAATAATCCCATACAGATCTAGTAAATTTAGAATCCAAAACCAATAAAAGATAGAAAATGATATGGTTATATTAATCACATGAATTAAAAGAAAGAATATGTCAAATTATATCTATAGGGAATTAAATACAGTATATAAAATAAATCATAGTGCACTACGTGAATCATGTTTCAAGAAATTGAAATTGGGAAAAAGAAACCCTTAACATGGATTCTTTTTTAGTATGACATGCTCTAACCTCCTAAATAATAAGTATAATAATATTAATAAATTATTTTAAAATAATATTCACGTAATTTACATTTTCTATTCTTGAATTATAATCATTCATAAAAAATAATATAGTTAGTTAATTTTTATTTTTAGCATCGAATATCAAGAATTTTGATTCTTTCATATGTCTTTCATAAGGGTGTTGTCGGACCTCATTATTTGATACAAATTTCATCATTAATAGATTATGAACTATTTTTAGATATTTTTTTCAACCATTTATTCATCATCATGTTCATTTTATGGAAATTATGGGTATGGTTCATGAGAATTGAATCCATCAGAAGCATGTTTTTGGTAATTTACTAATATTAATGGGTTTCATTATAATGATGATTATTTCTTGAATTACCCTTAAAATCATATTCATGACATATTTAACTCTTTAATATCATATATATTCATAAAATTAAATTTTAAAACCCAACATATAATATGGTGATGATAAAAAAAATTCATCATTCATGGAGGCGATAGTCCGCACATAACACGAGAAACATTTTAATTTTTAATGGTTGGGATGAAGGAATAAAATGATTATAATGTCAGAATAATAAAATTTTAGTATAATAGTGGTACTGATTTAATTATGATAGTGTGGTCAGAATATATTTTTGGGAGGAAATAGATTAATGAAAAGAATAGAGATGTAAAAGGAGTGATTTAGAGTCCGCACTTTAGTCCTCGAGACAACTCCTTAAGTCTTCATATATAAGTTTTTGGTGATACCAGGTCCTCTTTAGCATGGTAAATACTACTGGGAAAAAAATTTCCAGCATTTTTTCAGATAAGATTCTTTATTAGTGAGGATAAATTGGGTGGTGGAGATAAATTTTTATAACTGAAAGGTGTTACATTTTTTTTAAATACTCCTTATTATATATTAAATGCATGTCACTTTCAAATAAAAGTGGATCCAAAAGTGTAAAATAATATATTTTATATGATTATTTTTCATTAAAATCCCATACACACAAATAATTTATAGGTTTTGAAATATTTTAGATGTTTTCCCCTTGATTTAACATTTCGCCATAATTTACTTTTATCATTGTAACACATTTTTTTACCTTGGTAATTTAGTTTTATGAAAAAAACATTAAATGGTAATTATTAAATAACTTGAATATGATTATTTTAAACATAATAACCATTTTAAAATATTCAAATTAGATAGAAAAAGAAACTCTGAAAAATTACAGTTAATGTAAAAAACTGTTTTAAAAAGACGTATTCTTAATCATAAAAATTATTTTACACAAAAATATTTAGTAGTATTAATTCAAATTAAATTTATTTTTATATATCTAAAAAATTATATTTATTGAGATTTAAAATCAATCCAAAACCAAATAGACCATTATGAATGCTTAATTAAAGGAAAAGACTAGAATAATTTTTTTTGAATAAAATATAACTTGGGTTCCAAAAAGTAGAGCATGAGTTTCTAAATTAAACATAATATTTTTAAAAAATTTATTTTACATCATAAATACATATTTGTTCAAGCTGAATATTTAATAAATTTTTAATTCATGATGATTTCATAAAATTTGTGATATGTGTAAAAAATATATTTTTCATTATTTTCCTATAAAGCAACTATTTTATAAAAATCCAAAAAACACTATAAGTTAATTTTCACAGTTTAATTTAAAAAATAAGTTAATTTAATAAAATTAAAATTATAAAATTTTGGACTTTATCTTTTAAATAAAAACATAAAATATAATTAACTTTTTTATAGAAAATTTTCTTTTTTAAAACATTAGTGTCATTAACTATATTTCATATCAATTACCCATGAGGGTTATTATATTTTCTTTTACATTGAGATATTTTATTAGAATAATACTTTAAAAGTTACCATTTTAATTTTTTATGATAAAAAATACAATATACAGAAAAAAGTAATTTTTTAAAAAATATACCTTTTAAAAAACAGAAATATTTTAATATCATCCCATTAAATTTGATTATCTACATTCTAACCATTAAATTTATTAAATTAATTAGTATTATAACACATCAAAATATTTTTTAAAATTTAATAATATATAAGGAATTAAAATAAATCATTTTGACTCTCTTAAATCGAGATGGAGGAAAAGGAGAGGGTTTCTCCCGTGAATATTGGAAATGGCAGGTCCTTTGATCACCCGAGGAGTTTGAATCTATACTCATATACCTCGAATCATGGTCGGAAAATCTCATCTACATCGAAGAAACCAATGCATTGAGAAGAGGTAAAGAGTCTCTCCTCCTTTGCTGGTTTCACAGGTGGATTTTTCGTCTCCCTTAAACCTAGTGCTTTGCAAAGGATAGTTCGGAAAGGGGCGACTACTCATGTTGTGGCTTCAGATGGCATGGTTTTAGAATGGATCGAAATATGTAAGTTTTCATTCATCTCTCGTATCTCATTATGGAAAGGCATGAAACCTTAGAAGGTGATAGATCTAGTTGATTGACTAGCTAGCATTTAGGGGTTTTCAGACTTGAAATGCGTTTCTATTGGGAGGGGTTTCTTCCTTATACTATTCCCCTCTATGGAATTGAAAAACCAAGAATAGAGTTCTAGATCAATTAACATTCAACCGGGTATTATGCGTTTTCATGAATGGAACCTAAGCTTCAACTTAAACTATTTTAATGAAACTTTCACTCCAAACTAGATCAAAGTAAATTGATTAAATTGGGTTTTATAGCTCCTAGAAATTCTATACTATATTCCTGCTGCAATAGGAACTCCCATAAGGATGGATACCACCACTGAGTTGGTCAGCTACAGTCACTTCACTGGGATTTTAATTGAAGTTGATCTAAGATCAACACTGATTGACAAAGTTGTTCTATCCACACCTCAGGATGAAATAACTCTCAGAATTCAATATGAGAAGAAGCCCCCCTTTTTTGATGCTTTCCATATAATAGGCCACTGAAGGGATAATTGTAGAAGTGATCTCTTATGTCCAAACTGTCAAAAAAAAATCCACGAATCCCAGAGCTATAGGAGGTCCGGTAGAGAAATAATCTAGCATTCTGAAACTATTGATGCGGTTCAGGTTCCTATTTCCAATAATCCTAATCCTATCAATGGGTAGGTTAGTTCACATGTCAACTTAGGAACTGCTCAAGAAAGCAGTGCACATATTTCAGACTTTTATCTAAATAATGGTTGTATAGATGACATGAATTGTCCCACTGTCTTTCTTGAAAGAACCAATAGAATGGTTCCATCAATTATGCAAGTTGAAAATTCCAAGGTGTGATGGGTTGATATAGCATAGGATGGTCTCCGCACTAGTTTTTCATTCTAGGATACCTTGACTAAATACATCATGGATGATGATGAGGGTGATGAATCTATTTACAGCCAAGAATAAAAGGAAATTTCTACTCAAAATGAGGTGGACATAAATTTTTGGAAAGAGTAGAATTTGGTTTCTTCTAGTCATAAGGGGAAGATCAAATTAGAAGGGGCTTCATCCAAAAAGGATCATTCTACTCCTCAGTACAAAAGTAAACAAGGTCCTGTTCTAAATTGTAGAAAATCTGTTTATAAATCATTCCAAGCTCCTAGAGACCACTTGAATCCTCTAAGACTAATGGATTCAAAAGAAGCAGTGACTTCATCCTCAACCCCTGATGCCTAAGGTTAGGTAAGGACTCATTTTGAGGTTGAAAGATCCTCATGACTCCTCTGGATAAAGAGATAAGCCCTGTGAAGGACACACCTGATTTGAGAATGGATGTCCCTCATAATTCGAGACCTGGTAAGTGCGAGCAGGTCCCTTTTGGCTCTCAAGATGCTGCATATGTCCAGCGCACGAGCACAAATAATCCTACCAATGAAAAGCCCGATCAGAGGGTAGAAGACCCTCAACCTGGATCGGGCAGGAGTTTGATGGATTTTCACAATACTGATACTATTGTCCAGTGCATAGGAAAGTACCCAACTACCACTGATGACATTCTGACAGTTGACATGATCATCAAAAAAATTGTTCTGTAGACTCTCAATCAAAGGGGGGATGGGTGCTCAGAATGGACTGTCAATATGACTTCAGTCTTGAAGTCTCCTGTGAATGAAAATGCTCGAAGAATGAAAGACAAACGTCTTGTAATGGTAATTACTCTTAATTATTTTGGCTTCTTGCGTCTGGTATTATTGAAGAAGAGGTTCAAAGAGATGTTCGTGTATATAGATTGGATGAGATGACAGATACTGACAATGCTGAATTTTTTAATGATAGAGGGGGACCGTGGATGTAGACCAAAACTGGGAGAAGAGGGCAGTATCCTCATGGGCGGGGTGGACGCTCCCCTCATCACAATATGAACACTCGTTCTAAAATGGCCTAAATGTGTTCTTTTTGTCCTTTATCTTTATTTTCGATTCCTTTGTATCTTTCTACCTTCTTTTGATTCAACAAAAAGGCATATGTACCTCAATCTTTAAAAAAAATCGTTTTGATCATTATTTTTTTCCTTGAGGTTTTACTTCTTTTAAAATTTAATTAATGATGTTTCAAATTATATTTTCATGATTTATTAATCGTTATATTATTAAATAATAAATTATATCATGGTTCCTTTTAGTTTAGTTTTATCTGTGAAAAAATACTCTCAACAGAGTATTTATTTAAAGGAAAACACATACTAAAATATCAGGATGTTATATTCTGTCAACCTTAAATAAATTAACTCCTTCTAATTTTAATTTCTCCTTCCATTGAGAAAAAAATATGGTTTTCTTAATATCATAATGATATCATTTTAATTGATTTATCTACCTTATTACCATGGGTAATACTCCGTTTTTAACTTATAATATAAATATATCGAGATTTTAATTCATCACCTCTTTTTGAAAAAATATACTTTTTTCTATAAGACTTAAGGGTTTCTAGAAACGTACCTTTTATATAATAATTTTTATGATCACAATTTAAACAAAATACTAAGAAAAAAATTTCATGACAACAATCAATAAACTTGTTAAAATAATTTATTAGATTATTATCCTCTAACACCTTCATTTCAACAAAAAATATAGTCAATTCAAATATATATATATTAGTTTTAACCAGATTTTCTCTAAGTTCATCATATTAATGTTAATAACCTAATCCCTTAAAATAAATAACTTGAATTTAGCAGGATCTAATAATATTATAAACCCAAAATCATGTAAAATTGTACTTCCATTAGTCAAATAAATCATTTTCCCAAAAAAAACATAAAACCATATATCAATCAATTCTACCTTAATTATTATTACTCTTTAAAATATTTTAATCTACCTTAAAATATCTTTAAACACCTTTATATAAAATTAAATTTCATTCCTCAAGTTTATGTATACCACTCACCTTATATTCCTAAAATAAATTAACCCATTTTCCCAAATTTAACCATATTTACCTCAAAGACAAATCACATATCAACCAAAATTTTTATCTATACCTCCATCGTGTATTCTTCCTAAAATCCAGTAAAAATATCTAAAATATCATTAATCACCTCAAATCCAATCACATAGTACCTCAAAACGGGGTATATATTCCATTAAATTTATGATGAACCTTAAAATTATCAACCAAAAATGATATCAACAACTCTTAAACATCTTTAACTGAAAACATTATAACCTCAAAAATCTTCCAAACCTCACTTTGATACAAACTGAGCCTCAAACCCCAAATCTCATATCTAGTGATAAAAACAAACACTTTACATACTAGATTTGATACCAATCAAGGGACCCTATTTTAACCATTTGTATTTAAAACATCAAGTGAAATTTATTAGTCACTTACATATCCAAGAACTATTTTTATTTAGATATTTAGATAATTTAGGAAAATATTACTTAATAAAACCCATATAATTATTACCCAATGTACATTTTTCTACTATACAGAGATTTTCTTATTCCATAATAAGTCTCCAACATCTCCTATAAAATTATTCACTTATAAAACTCTTCAAAAATTATCATTTTTATTACTCCTCATTATAACATAGGGAAATGTAAACATAACAAAGGTGGCTCAAATGATCTTTAAGGGTAAAATAGATTAGAATCTATCATAGAGAAATAAAAAATGAGTAATATGGTAGAGTAAATAATAACCAAATGTGATATATAATAAATAAATTAATCTACACATATACCCCTAATTAATATAATAATTTATATAATCACATGGACATCAATAACATTCATCATAGTGGTTAAATTCACAATGGTGTACATCTTACCATTAAGTCCATGGCTAAGAACATTATCAATAATTTGATCTATATTATCAAGGCCTCTTCCATGACATTATCAATAATATAATCCATAAATCCAATGCCTCATCCAATACATTGGAATTTTATGTGTAGGAATACACTAAATAATATTCAATCCAGTTTTTCTCATAAGACTAACTTGATGCATCAAGGAGCTATATTATATTGGGCCCCTTCTGTCACTTAAATGATTCCAATTATTCCATCATATGATAAGGGATGAATAAATTATATTATACATAATTAACCATCCTTTATAATCAATAATCATACCTATTTTGATAAATAATTTTCAATGTTTATTAGTATATAATCAATACACTTTTTTCGATCAATAACCATCCATATGGAATAATAAAGTATAGATATTTTCAATATTTTCTTAGTCAATACTTGAAATATTATTCTTGATAAACATCATCCAATCTGAATTATATATGATAAAATATTCAAATCATATAGATTAATGAGTATAAAACTAATTCAAAATTATAAATGATGTATAATATATCCATGAAAATAAAGAATTAGGTTATAAAGGATAAATTAATGTGGAGTTGAGGAAGGATATTGATAAAGAACATAATCACAAGGAAGGGAGTGAACTGATAATATTCCTTATACACCAATTATGTTTTAAAACATAAATCAATAAGGAATATAAAGAGATAATAAATTCATAAGAAATACTGGTTTTATAGTAAATTTTTTTTTTTTAAATAGAGAGGAAAATGGAAGTGAAAGTTAAAATATATCCCTAAATATTTTATACCTTTTTTGCAAAAAAAATATATAAATCACTTCCAAAAATCTATTCATGAGATGTTAAGCAGGATTTTAAAAACATTATTTTAAAGTCATTTATAATAATGAAATATTGAAAATAAACTATACTTAAGTAAGTAAATTTGAAGTAGAAGATAAAAATATATATATATGAAATGAAATCCCTTGTCAAAAATTTTATAAAAATAATATACTTTTATTTTGATATAAAACAAAAAAAATCATAGCATGATAGGAATAGATGTTACTAAGGAAAACCATAAAAATTTGTAAATTAATCTAAATAGTTAAGAACTATTATTATAGCGGGAAATTTTTTTAATGATTAAAACCTTAAAATATGTTTCTTTTAACATTTTTGTAAATAAATTAAAAATAATAATGTATGAAAAACATTAAAAATATTTCTTTTAAACTTATGAATATGAAGTAAAAATTAACATAAATTGATCTTATTAAATAATTGAAGTATATAAAATAACATTCATAAATAAATAAAGAATAATAATACTAGATTTTAGGATATAAATAGCATTTAACCCCCCCCCCCATGTAAATTCAAACCTAAACAATCCTCATAAAATGAAAAATTGTAAACAAAACATACAGATTTCGTAAATTTTGAATCAAAATCCAAAGAAAGTTAGAAAATGATATGTTTATATAAATAAAATTAATTAAATGGAATAATATTTCAAAATATATTCATGGGGAATTAATTACACCATATAATAGAAATCATGTTACACAGCATGGAAACCTTTCTCAAGAAATTGAAATTGAAACAAATAAACTCTTACCTTAGATTCCTGCTTGGTCAAAAATGCTTTAACCTCATGTATAATAAAAATAAACATATTTTTAAATTATTTAAAACCATATTAACATCTATTAACATATATAATATTCAATTAGAATCATTCACTTTGCATGTAGTAGTTAGTTTATATTTATTTTTTAATGCCCCAACCCCAGAATCCTGGAGGCAGTGCATTATATTAGTACATTATCATGATTACAAGGAATCAAGTCTCGAAAGACTAATTAGTTTAGTAGCCTTGAAAATAATAGATACATTTATAAGTTTTACATTACATTATAAAATAAAAAACTACAACAACATAGTCTCAATAGGCCACACTCATATCCCTTAAACTATCCCTGCAGGTCATTCATAATAAACTTTTTCGCATACTGGGAAAAATAAAGCATAAAAAGGGGTGATCTCATATGCTCAGTAAGGATAACAATATAGCAGAAACATTCATAAATAATCATGAACATTTAAGGCAATGTATAAGACTAAAACAAAAGCATTTTAAACTTGAACTTCATTATAATATGGAAAATATAAATCAAAATAATTCCATTTACTTATTCACGTGGATATTATACTAGTCAAATAATCACATGCTTTGTCAATAGCCAATCTTATAATGATTGAATGCATAATTCCATACTTCATAACCACATACTCAAGGCCTTGTTCCAAGACAACAAATAAGATTTTGTCAAGGCCTTGTTCCAAGACACTAGTTTGTCTCATGAGACATACCGATGCATCGAGGAGCTATAGTGGTTTCCACTCGTCACTTAATAATCCCAATGCATTCCTCATATGAAAATTTCGAAACATAACATAAAAATTCGTATTAAAAATAGCATATGAAATGTCATTAATTTAACCTCAAACCATGAATGGTATAAAAATAGCACATCCACAGTAAAACAAAACTCATCCAATACAATATAGAAGATTATATTATAATAAATTAACCTCCACAGAGAATAAAGAAGGATGTTGAGATAGATAAAAATAATCATCAAAACTATTTGAGATAAATATCCCCCTTTTTCTTGAAAACGTTTAAAGTCTCACTTTTTATCAAGAAGTCGTTTAAAATAGATTTTTGAATAAAAGTGTCCCATACCACTTTGAAACTTTTAAAATTAATTTTAATTTTAAAACATTAAGTTCCATATAAATAAATCCTTAAAACCATTTTTAAATAATTGACATTAATGAGAAATATTTGTAAGAATAAATCATTAAAACATTTAAAAAGATATTTTAGTTAGAGTTCCTAACTAAATGATAGATGCTTGAATACAAATAATTGAGTTAATAAAAACGTCATAATATCATGGGAATAAAGGGATTCATGATTTACTTTTTCAATGTAATGTATATACACCATATAAAAGTGAATTGGTGTATAACAACAAATAAGTCTCAATGGATTGAAAATTGAGATGAAATCCCTTATAAAGAAAGTATCCATAGGTTAAGGATACATCAATGACATAATTATGTGTGCAAATTATAGATACACTCAATATGACTGGATATTCAGTGTAAATAAATCAGATTATGTCACGACCCGCCCTCAGGGCCCGTGCCGTGACTACCCCAAGCCCGCCTTCCATAGGCCAGGGGCTGGCGACTAGCACCAAGGCGTAAATCCCAGTAAAAAGGGAAGGCATTGCCTTTGAAAAGTAAACAAACACCACAGAGTAAGCAACCGGAAAAGTAAACACTATGTAAAAACAGAGTAAAACTGAAAGTGCGGAAAGGTAAATGGGCTAGTATACAAACCCAAACTGAAAGTAAAGTACAACTCAAAAAGGGAAAATAGCAACTGAAAAGTAAATGCCGCTACTCCAAGCTGTCCACTAGAAATCCCACCTGAAGGGTGGGTACAGATAGCTCCACTGCTCCTCGGGTCCCGCCGTCCGCTCCGAACACGTCCCGCCCAGTGGTCCACCTCCAGGTATCGTCCTGCTCTGCAGGCCTCAGCCAAGATCAACGATGTCTATCGTCTGCAACCAACACAACGTAGTGCGGGCAAAGCCCGTGCAGGGGTGAGTATAAACTACTAAGTAGGGACCTCGAGACCCCTGAAGGTCTCCCAGAATCCACAAAGGATAAACCACAAAGGATATATACAAACATGATGTAACAACCGACACTGCTTAGGTATATGCCCATACATATACCTAAGTCATCAATCCCAATACGCTCCAACCTCCGAGCCCAAGTACAACTCAGTCCACACAGGAAAGTAAACGTATTCCACATAGGAAAGCAAAATGAAATCCACACAGGATAGCACAACACAATCCACACAGGAAAACAACAGGATTCAGCTCACATAAGTATACTTCTTCGAAGGACGATATAGATGATCTCTGATCCATCTAAGTCGTCGGACCCATGAAGGATCGATAGGCAACTAACCCCCGCAAAGACCCACACAGGATCGGGCCCACACAGGACCTGTAGGCGCTGGTTCACACAGGACCGCTGAGTGCAATGACCCACACTGGATCGGACCCACACAGGATCGGGCCCACACAGGACCTGTAGCACTGATCCACGTAGGATCGCTGAGTGTTGTAGTCGTCGTCGAATCCACACAGGATATCTGTACTGTCATCGTCGTAGTCACAGTAGCAGTAGCAGTAGCAGTAGTAGTCACAGTCGCAGCCAGCACTAGGGTTCCCGCACACAGCAAGCTCGTTCGGGAGGGTCTGCTCCATGAGCCGAGAGGCTGATACATCAACTATCACAAATTCCAGAGTTGATGTATCCAAAAGTTCCGTATCGTCAACAGGAACTCATCGCAACAGACGGCGCATCGATCGGACGCCCGGTGTGAGAGTTATTGGCTTTTTCGTCCCAGGGGCCTGGTTGGTTTTTAAGGCTAAACCAACTCGACCGTACTCCACCTGCGTCCAAACCTCGGGCAGAGTATGCCAAAAGATCTGTCTCACTAAGAGGAACACAAAAAAGCTGACGGCACGACAATCGGACGTCCGTAGCTCAAGATATGAGCATTTCCGCTCCGAAGGCCCGGTTGGTTTCGTGAACGAACCAACCCGGTCGAACTCAAAGTATTCTGAAACATTGAGTGCGATATACCGAATCGACCGTCTCGATCCAAGGATCGCATCGCCGATGACAGTTCGTCAATCGGAGGTTCGTGGCTCAAGTTATGGCCAAAAGACCGAAGTCGTTTCGAAAACGGGGGGTCCGGGTCCGGGCCGACCCAGCCCGACCCCCCCTGGGTCGGACCGAACCGGGTCGACCCGACCCAGGTCTGACCCGGCCCGGCCGGCGGCGCGGTCCGGCGCGGCCGGGGTGCCGCTCGGGTGCCACGTGCGGGGGGCAAGGCCCCCGCTTCTCTGCTGGCGGTGCGGCTTGGTGTCGCGCCTTGGACAACCGGCCCCCCCTCGTGGGGGCCTGCTTTTAAAAAAACGAGGGGGCGCTGCCCCCCCTTGGTGTAACCGCGGCCCCCCCTTTATGGGGGGCCAGTTTTGGCCATCCGGGGGAATTTATTTCCCCGGTCCTTCTCCCTTCCGGCCGGCCCAACATGGCCGGCCGGTTCTTCCTCAACGGGACCGGCAAGGCCGGTCCCCCCTTCCGGCTTCCGACACCGGCGGCCCGGCTAGCCGCCGGTCCTCCCGTCCCGCCGCGGCCCGGAACCGGCCGCGACCTTCGTCGTTCGGCGCGGTGCGATGGCACCGTGCCCCACCGTCGCAGCCCCGCTCCGGCCGCGGCGTCTTCAACTCTCTTCGACGCGGCGCGACGGCGTCGTATCCTTGCATTATTTTACAACACGGCGCGACGGCGCCGCGCATTTCTTGTCGTAAGATCCTGCGCGGTGCGACGGCACCGCGCCTCACCCGTCTCAATCCACAACAAAAATCAAAATGAAAAGGAGGAGGGTCGGCCGTGTTCGTACGGTCCGGCCCCCTCGCATTAATTGCTAACAATTGGATAAATTTCACGACAAAATATTCTCGGGTATAAATCATGAACAAAAGCAATAATTAAACCCCTACCTCAGTTTCAAGTGAGATGTTCGTCAACGACCCGCAAAAGACAACGTCGCGGAGGTCGGGCGTCGCGGTAATCGTTCGTCAATTCTGTTGACGAAGAGGTACGTCTGAAGAGGTACGTCGTTGGTGAATCTTCGTAAGCCGACGAAGGAAGTCCGAGGAGGAAGCGGCGTTCCCTTTCGTTGACATGGAAGGCGTCATCAATCTTCGGAAACAACCGGCTACGAAGAAGAGAGTAGCGGCGTTCTTCGTCGGAGCTTGAAGGTTCTTCGCGTTCTTCGTCAAAGTTTGGAGAAGAAGAAGGAGCTCCCAAATCCTCTCAAGTTGGCTAAACAAAATAAAATAAGCTAAGGCTTATTTTATTTACACAAACAACAACTTGAATTTCAAAGGATTGAAATTCAAATCAACCCACCTTAATTAATTAAACCAAGTTGTCAAACATTAATTAAAGGGGGTTATAGGGGAGTTTTGAGAGAAGATGAGGAGTTGGGGTTTGTGTGGGGCCCACCACACTTAATCCTCCCAAGGGAGGTTAAGTGGTTGTGGGTCCCACCCCTAACTCCCTTTGGGAGGTTTTTTTAAAAAAAACAACAAGTTAAAATAAAAATTGTATTCTACAAATTTTATTTAACTTATTCTAAACCCAAAAACTAACTTTCAACCCGCAATAAACGCAACCTCGGAAAAGGTCCCCTTAAGCGAATATCGACACTGCGAGTTCATCGGTGCCCTCGGAATTTGATTCCGGGCACCGGTTCAAAAGTTAGAAATTTACGCTCATTCGTTCACTGAACTTACCCGAGCCAAACTTCGGAAATTGATTCTGGGCACTCCGGGGCTCGGAATCAGGTGCCGTCAGAAACCGCGTTCTTGTAAAATTCCAAAGAAAATTAAGAAAAAATTTCCCTTGAATTTTACGGGTCTTTAAAGATTACATTCACACATATTCTTGTAAAAACAACACCAATGACATGTATGTTTAACTCAATGAATAGAAATTGAGTTAAAATTACTCTTATCAAGTTCATATAAATGACTTGAGAATCAGTCAATGGAGTGATTATGTGTATAAAAAGTATATCCACACAAAGGGGAGTGTAAATTACTACATAAATAAATAAATAGTGATTCGACACATAATATTGGAGTAAAATAATCAATGAAGTATAAGGGAAACCCAATGAGCAGAAACTAAAATTAGAAATTTCCATGCCGATTTGGTAACTTACGGAACATACAACCCATGAAATAAGGATCATAAAATGATGGTGTAAATACAAATAAATTAAAGTATATTACACAAATATTACAATCATGGTCAGTACATACACCACACAAAACGAAATATTGGAAAATATAGCATGAATCTCACGGGAATAAAAACTAAGATGAAAAACCCTTACCACATTGTAATCAATCGAGTCGTATGAAAAAAAGTTAATAACCACCAAATGAATCACAGAATACCATGAATATAAAGATAATCATGATAATATATATCAAATGGCAGTACACAATACCCCACATGCAATGAATAAGTGGCAAAAAATGGAAATCTCACGAAATTAAGAGTGAGATAAGAAACCCCTTACCTCATATCCGACTTGACTTGTTCGTTCTTTAATCTCCTAAATAATAAACTAAAGTTAATTTCTAATTTCTTAAGAACCTTTTTCATGTTTATTTTTCCTTTTATATCACTTATTATCATGTTATAAACATTATATCAACATTTAAGTTAATAATGGTTGTTTTGTCGATATTTGGTACTTGAGTCAAAAATGAACTTGTTATAATTAAAAATTGTCCTTGTGGTCAAGAATCTATTATATCCAGAATCATATTCACGATTTAAATATCATATATAACATATATATCTATTATATATATATATATATATTAATTCATGATATTTAGATATAAGAAACGAAATGCACCGTTCATAGAGACGGTAAGTCGTACGTACGCATGAACGCTACTTTCATTTCTATTTCATATTAAATTAAATGAAAACTTAATTATAAATTGGTATATTATAATTCTAGTGTAATATCATATTATATATTTGTTTAATGACTTAATTAACTCAATCCTTTATATGTTCCATGTATGTCATGAATGAATCATATCACCTTGAGGGGCGGTAGTCCACACTTCCTCTAATGAAATTATCATGTTCACACATATTGGAAAGCATAATGGTATGTTTGTAAACGAAAATTAAATAATAATAGAGAAAACATAAACATAATATATATCATATATAAATATAGTGTTATCATATTTCCCACCGTAAGAGGAGGTAGAAGATAATTGAACAATCATTGTTTCGTGTTGTAGTAGTTCACCGTCCACAGAAATAGTATGTTCTTTTACCATTAGATGGAGGTGTGTGTAAGTTTAGCTAGAATACTTCTCTTATCAACAACCTAATATATTTAAGATACTATTTTTGTTATAAAATAAAGTAATAAAAAATTTTATGGGGCTGGAGAAGTAAAATAAAAGAAGAGAACTTTAGGGAAGACGTTACAATAAAATTTGGTAACTTCCTTTGGTTTGAAACAAAAGGATTTCTTGAAGTGACTTCTACCTAAGTTAAGGCTTCTAGGTGGAAGGGAGGGATCTTGTGAGCTTATTTTGGGAGAGGTTGGATGAGGCAAGGGGCTTGAGAGGTGCGATTAATGGGTTGGAGGTGAGGTCTTTTATAAGGGTGAGGAGGGGCTCTTTAGGAAAGTGTGAAAATATTATTCTATTAGATAATTATTTTCAGTTTCTAAATGTCCAAAATTTATTAATTTCAAATATAAGATGACGCTTGGTCGAAATAAAATCATCCAATAATATTTGGACAGGTTTTGGATATTATTTTAATCTTTATAATCTTATCTATTTAAATCATTTATTAATGAGGTAAAGACTGCATCATTATTGTGTCATCAATAATTTAATTTTTTTGATGTCTAAAAATTATTAAACATATTCCATAATTTAGGAAATATTTTTATCTTTATTTTTAATGTTTATAGTAAAATATATCAATTATATAACCCCACATTAAATTTTTTTTAGCAAAACAATACATGTTTATGATATTTTTATATTTACTTTAAATAAAACTTATTAATATCATTATTTTACCCAAATGTATTTCAAAGGCCAAAGGTCTCACCCAATGATTTTATTGGTCGGCCATTACTCATCCAATAATCTTAGGAAAATTGTTAAGGTAATTTTAATTAATTTAATATTATTTTTACCTTCAATTACCCTATTTACCATTAACCACGGTAAATAAAAGTCAAAAGTTACTATTCACCAAGAATTATTTTCATCTTATTGAACAAAATTTTACTTACTAATAATAACCATGTATGTTTGATTTTCTAAATTCAATTCACAGAACTGGTAAAATTTTATGTAAATGAAAAAGTCAGATTTTTAACTACTACTTAGTGGCTTCACTATTCATCAAAAATTGAAGTTTTTCAGAAAAATACCAAAAATTCAGAATAAGATATATTTGATATTATGAATTCAAAAATTATGTCTATTTTACCAAATTAAAAACATATAATTTGGATTAATTAATTTAAAATTAATTTCTGTTGTCAAAACAAAAAGCGTGTTTTTAATAAATAATTATTATTAAAAGATTGACACTTGTTTATGCACAATTTCAAAGTGAAATTTCTTCCAATGAAAAAAATTGGATTAAATGGTAAAAATATAATCTAAATACACTTTTAATCAATTTATTAATATAATATAATGATATAAATAAGTAAGCTTAAAAGGCAGTTTTGAATTAAAATATAGAATTTTTCACTATTCAATAAAAAATGAACATTATTAGAAATATACCAACATTTCATCCAAAGTATATTTTTATATCATGATTATAAATAGGAATTTTATTTTTTCCAATTTAATATGTAAAAGTGTCAAATTTTGGATTTAAAAAGGGTTCGCCATTAAAATGTGGTAAAATTGCATTTTTTTTGAAAAAACATTTTTTGTCTGAAAATTTTAATTTTTTCTTAAAATATGTCTAATAAACACATAATACATAAGTTAAAATTATATAGAGTATATAAAATTCAAAATCCAGTTAACACTATTCATAACCGTTTTTTGAATGGCTAGTTTGTTAAGTAGTGGTGTGCTTGAACTCGGTGGTGTGTATAGTATAAGTTATTGAATTACTTTGAAGAGATAACGTACCAGGGAATCATGGGGTGTAACATTCTCCCCTCCTTCAATAAATTGAATCCTTGCAATTTGAAATTTCTCTTTGATAATAAAGGATAGAAATAGAAAAATACCTTTATAGAAAACCCACATCAAAAATTGGGTTAATAAAATTAATCTTAATAAGAGGGAAAGGGAAATAAAAAACTGACCACCAAATTATGGTCTCGATTAAGAGAACATTGGTGGAAATTAGAGACTCATAATTGGAGGGAAAACGTAAATATTTATAGGGAGTGATTGAGGTCATCAGTCACAAACAGTTGTAAAATTGAGTTCATCAAAGCCATCAATCTATGATGATTTAAAATATCATCGGTTCAACAAAACATAAAGCATTATGATAACAAATTTTCGGTTTTAAGGTCCCTTCACTAAAGTTTATTAATTTATTTATTCATAGAATAAGAAATATATATATATATATATATATATATATATACTTGAAAAATAGAGTTTCATCCTTCGTCTAATTCTTACCACAAACTCATCTTTCACTCCAAACGATGAGTATTCAAGATGACTTAGTCACATCTGAAGCACTATAATTAACTTATAGAGAATCACATAATCGACAACGGATGAACTATATATTTATCTTTTCTTTAGAGATTAACCAAAACCAAAATGGTTAGTAAATGATCGGAGGATCCCAAAAAAAGATAATCCTTTAGAGAAAGAAATACTAATCTTAATTTCTAAAATTAAACCAACATTACCCAAAGTTCAATAAAAACAATTCAATAAACAATTGTCCATAAAATCTATCAATATAATCCAAATTAATATTGAAACCCAAAACTCAATGGAATTTGCTTACGTAGTCTTCCACGTTAAATTGTATCTCCAAATAACATCAACTACTCTTAAAGTCACATACCTAAAGTAATTAACCTAATCACATATTCTCTATGATAGGTTAATTATTTCAATAAATATCCCAAATCACTATAAATCCACAATAAAAACATAGATAAAAACCCACCATTACTCCTCAAATGAAATCTCATAGTATTCTATTTCCCTTAGGCATATAGTGTTACCAAAAGAGAAAATAGCAACCAAAATAACATTTATCACTTAATCACCAAATCATGTCCCTATACTATGGATATATCATAAGTTCCCAAAGTCAACATATTCTTGATCCATAAAACCATTTAACAAAAAATAATTAGTCATACTAACCAGGCTTTTCACGTAGTCCAGTGATATGTGATAAATCTCAGTTGCACTTTGGTTGTGGGTTTTATTCCCATAGCTTTGTCCGACGTGACGGGCTATCACTCGGTCTGCGTGTTGTCCTATTTAAAAAACTATATATTATAACATTCCCTGAAGGAGAAAAATTAATCAATATAATCATAACATAATTTAACCACCAATGTTATCTCATACCTCACATTTTCATCCCAAAAATTAATAACCTGTAATTTCCTCAAATTCAAGGATCATATAAACCCAAATGGTTATTTAAAACTATATATACAAAAGAAAAGATAATTCTTCCTCGAATAGAATTTTCACATAACAAACTGCAGGGTTACACAAACAATAGAAAGGTCTTCCAAAGTAATCTCATCAACAAAGAGCACTAATACTTTTAAACATTTTCCATCCATTTATTTCTATATAGGTTATTCCTTCACCAAGAGGTTATCCTATAGAATAGGGTATTGAATTAGGTGATTCCAAGGTCCCTTACATTTACAAAAAATTACTGTAACTAGATTCTTATGATCATTTTTATTTTCTTCCATAGTACACTTTAATTTTCATCGATAATTCCTTATTTTATGTCCTTCTTTCCCAAACATAAATTATTTCTTTATTCTATTGAGACACATTCCTGGGTGTTTCCTTCCACATTTCCTACATGATGGAAAATGAGATTTCTTATCACTATGGTCTTCACTACTGGAGCTCTTATCATTCACCACCTTTCTCTTCATTGTTGAGTTCAGGAGTTAGTTAATATATATGTTGTTGATCTTATTTTTGGAAAACTGATTCCGCATGAACAAGATATCTTTTATGCATATCAATATTCCATTTTGTTTCTCATTTCCACCACCGTTCCCACCTTGTAAATCATTTTCAATGTTACTATGACTTCCTTGGAATCCAGTCATTGACTAACACAAGAAAGCATAGTGTGAATCATAAAATCATTTAGAGAATATCATGACACATTGTTTTCAATCAAAGACACATTAGGATCAACCAAGGTTATTTGTTCTCTTCTTATATTAAAATCCTTCAAATTGGTTTGTAAAGTAAATGTGGATTATCTTAAGCATATCCCCCGAGAGTGTCTTAACCAATAGTGTAGCAAGGCCCGTTGTCGTGCACCAGTTCCCATTCGAGTTTATCTCAAAGCGGTATTTTCGGTTTTACCCCTAGGTACATCTGTGACAGAGCCGCCTCTACCTGCACGTATCTAGACATGGATTTATTGCTTAAAAATATACAAAATCTCTACATTACCAAAATTCTAGGAAATTCTTCTATACTAATCCTAAAATTCTATCTTATGGTAACATTCTCTAATCAAAGTTTTTCTAAATCAAGTTTCCATGGTTTATACTAAACTTCCTCAGATACCAACAATAATGCCCCGACCCCAGAAGCCCGGAGCCAGTGCATTGTTTTAATACATTGTCATGATTACAAGGAATCAAGTCTCGAAATACCGATTAGTTTAGTAGCCTTGGAAATACTAGATACGTTCATAAGGTCTACATTATATTATAAAATGAAAAACTACAAAAACATAGTCTCAATAGGCCACACTCATATCCCCTAGAATATCCCTGCAGGTCAGTCATAATATAATTCTTGACATCCTAGGAATAATAAAACATAGAAAGGGGTGAGCTCAGATTGTCAGTAAGGATAACAATATAGTGGAAACTGTCATAAATAAGCATGAACAGTTAAGGCAATGTATAAGACTGAAAAATCCTTTTAAAATTAAACTTCACCATAATATGGAAAGTATAAATAAAAATAATATCATTTACTTATTCAGATGGATATTCTACTGGTCTAATAATCACATGCCTTATCAATATCCAATCTCATAATGATGGAATGCATAATTCTAGACTTCATGACCACATAGTCAAGACCTTGTGCCAAGACTACAAATAAGATTTTGTCAAGGCCTTGTGCAAAGACACTAGTTTGTCTCATGAGACTTAACAATGCATTGAGGAGCTATAGAGGGCTCCACCAGTCACTTACTAAGTCCAATTCATTCCTCATATGGAATGTTTCAAATATAACATAAACATTTGTATTAAAACTAGCATACGAAATGTCAATACATTAACCAAAAACCATGAATGGTATAAAAATAGCACATCCACAGTCAAATATAACTCATCTAATACAATATAGAAGATTTAATTATAATAAATTAACCTCAACTGAGAATAATAAAGGATATTGACATAGATGAAAATAATTATCAAAACTATTTTAGAGAAATATCCCCCTTTTTCTTGAAAACATTTAAAAGTATCACTTTTTATCAAGAAGCCGTTTAAAATAGATTTTTGAATCAAAATGTTCCATACTACTTTGAAAATTTTAAAATAAATTTTAATTTTAAAACATTAATTTCTATATATATAAATTCTTAAACCCATTTTAAAACATGGACACTAATGAGAAAGATTTAGAAGAATAAATCTTTAAAAAATTTAAAATGATAATTTAGTTAGAGTTCCTAACCAAATGAGAGACTCTTGAATACAAATAATAGAGGTAATAAAAACATTATAATATCATGAGAATAAAGGGATTCATGATATACTATGTCAATGTACAGTATATACACCATATAAAAGTGAATTGGAACATAACAACAAATAAGTCTCAATGGATTGTAAATTGAGATGAAATACCTTATAAAGACTGTATACTTAGGTTAAGGATACATCAATGGAATAATTATGTGAGAAAAATATAAATACACTCAATATTATTGGATATTCAGTGTAAATCAATCAGAGTACATTCACACATATTCTTGTAAAAACAACACCAATGACTTGGATGTTTAACTCGATGAATAGAAATTGAGTTAAAATTACTCTTATCAAGTTCATATCGACGACTTGAGAATTTATCAATGGAGTGATTATGTGTATCAAAAGTATATCAACACAAAGGGGAGTGTAAATTACTACATAAATATATAAATAGTGATTCTACACATAATCTTGGAGTAAAAAAATCAATGAAGTATAAGTGAAACCCAATGAGTGGAAATTGAAATTAGAAATTCCCTTACCGATTTGGTAACTTGAAGAATATAAAACCCACGAAATAAGGATCATAAAATGAATGTGTAAATACCCATAAATTAAATTATATTACAAAAATATTACAATAATAGTTAGTAAATACACCACACAAAAAGGAATCAGTGGCAGATATAGTATGAATCTCACGGGAATAAAAACGGATATGAAAAACCCTTACCACGTTGTAATCAATCGAGTCGTATGAACAAAAGTTAATAACCACCAAATAAATCACATAATACCATGAATATAAATAGAATCATGATAATATATATCAAATGTTAGTACAAAACACACCACATGCAATGAATAAGTGGCGAACAATGGAAATCTCAGGAAATTAAGAGTGAGATAAGAAACCCCTTACCTCATGTCCGACTTGACTTGTTCTTTCTTTAATCTCTTGAATAATAAACTAAAGTTAATTTATACTTTCGTAAGAACCTTTATAAAGTTTATTATTCCTTTTATATCACTTATTACCATGTTATAGACATTATGTAATCATTTAAGTTAATAATGGTCGTTTTGTCGATATTTGGTACTTGAGTCAAAAATAAACTTGTTATAATTACAAATTGTCCATGTGGTCAAAAGTATATTATATTAAGTATCATATTCATGATTTAAATATCATATATATCATATATATACAGTATATATATAGATATATATTAGTTCATGATATTTGGAGATAAGAAATGAAATACACCGTTAATGGAGACGGTAAGCCGTACGTACGCATGAATGCTACTTTCATTTCTATTTCATATTTAATGAAATTGAATATTTAATGATACATAGGTATATTATAATTCTAGTATAATATCATATGATATATTTGTTGCATAATATAATTAACTCCATCCTTTACACGTTCCATTTATTTCATGAACGAATGATATCACCATGAGGGGGCACTAGTCCACACTTCTTCAAAGGAAATTATCATGTTCACACATATTGGAAAGCATAATGGTGTGTTTGTAAATGAAAATTAGAGAAACATAGAGAAAAAATAAACATAATATATATCATATATAAATACAGTTCCATCATAATGGCCACCATAAGAGGTGGTAGGAGATAATTGAACAAGCATCGTTTCATGAGGCAGTAGTTCGTCGTCTACAGAAACAGTATGTTCTTTTACTATTATATGAAGGTGTGTGTAAGTGTAGCTCGAATACTTCTCATAACAACAACCTAGAATATTTAGGTACTGGTGTTATTATAAAATAATGTAATAAAAATAGTTTAAGGGGTTGGAGAAGTAAAATAAAATAAGAGAACTTTAGGAAAGATGTTACCTTATAATTGGGTAACTTTTTCTGGTTTGAACCAAAAGGATTTATTGAAGTGCCTTATGCACAAGGTAAGGCTTCTAGGTGGAAGAGAGGGATATTGATAGATTATTTGGGTATATTTTGGATGATCTACGGGGCTTTAGAGGTTTGAGTAATGGGTAAGAGTTCAGGGATTTTTATAAGGGGGAGGAGGGGCTCTTTAGGAAAGTGTGAAAATATTATTTTATTATATAATGATTTTCAGTTTCTAAATGTCCAAAATTTATTAAATTCGAAGATAAGATGAATCATGGTCCAAATAAAATCATTCAATAATATTTGGACGGGTTTGGGATATTATTTTGATCTTTATAATCATATTTATTTAAATAATTTATTAATGAGGTAAACATTGCGTCATTATTGTGTCATAAATATTTTAATTTATTTGATGTCTGAAAATTATAAAAAAACTAAAATAATATAGGAAAATGTTATATATTTCTAATTAATATTTATAGTAAAATTTATCAATTATATAACCCCATATTAAATTTTTTTTAGCAAAACAATACATTTTTATGATATTCTTTTTACTTTAAATAAAACTTATTAATATCATTATCTTACCCATGTGGCTTTCAAAGTCCAAAAGTATCAACTAAGGATTGTCTTGGTCGGCCATTACTAATCCAATAATGTTAGGACAAGTGTTAAGGTAAACTTATATTAATTTAATATTATTTTTACCTTGAATTGCCATATTTACCTTTAACCGCAGTTAATTAAAGTCAAAAGTTACTATTCACCAAAAATTATTTTCATCTTATTGAACCCCATTTTACATAATAATAAAAACCATGTTTTTCAGATTTTCAAAATTTAATTCACAGAAGTGGTAAAATTTCATTTAAATGAAAAAGTCATATTTTTAACTACTACTTAGTGGTTTCACTACTCATCAAAAAATTGAAGTTTTTCTAAAAAATACCAAAAATTCAGCCTAAGATATATTTGATATTCCAAATTCAAAAATTATTTCTATTTTACCAAATTAAAAACATATAAGTTGGATTAGTTAATTTAAAATTAATTCTCTTTGTCAAAACAAAAAGCGTGTTTTTAAGAAATAATAACTATCAAAAGATTGACACTTGTTTATGCCTGATTTCAAAGTGAAATTTCTTCTAATGGAAAAAATTGGAATAAATGATAAAAATATATATCTAATTACACTTTAAAACCATTTAGAAAGATAATATATCCATATAAATAAGTAAGATTAAAAGGCATTTTTTATTTAAGATACATTATTTTCACAATTCATAAAAAATGAACATTATTAGAAAAATACAAAAATTTCATCCAAAGTAAATTTTGATATCACGACTCTAAAGAAGAATTTTATTTTGTCACATTTAATATGTAAAAGATTCAAATATTTTATTTAATAAGGGTTCTCCATTAAAAGGTGGTAAAATTACCTTTTTTTGAAAAATACATTTTTAATCTGAATAATTTCATTTGATCTTATATTATATCTAATAAACACATAATAAATAAGTTAAAATTATATAGAGTATATAAAATTCAAATTCTAGTTAATACTATTCATAACCATTTTTTTAATGTCTAGTTTGGTAAGACGTGGTGTGCTCGAACTCAGTGTTCTGCATAGTACAAGTTATGGAATTACTTGGAAGAAATAACATACCATGAAATCTTGGGTTGTTACAATTTTCATCATCAGATGTTAGTATTTTTGATGTATTCATATGTGTTTTGTAATGGTGATCTTGGACCCTATTATTTGATAAAATTTTAATCATTAAAATTTTATAAAAGTAATTAAAATAATCATGTTTTATTTATTTATCTATCTCTACTTTGAGTTTATGAAATTATGGGTATGGTTTATAAGGATGAAATCAATAACGAGGTTATTTTAGGTAATTTAACTTTTTCAATAGATTAAAATATAATGATAGTTCATTATTGTGTTATCATTGTAGAATCATATTAATTACATATATTTCTTCTTAATATTATCTATATTAATCAAATTAATTTTTATAATCATCCATGTAAGGTGGTGTCGAAAATGAAATATGTTGTCCATGGAGGTAGTAGTCCGCACACGGAATGAGCGATATTTTCATTTTTAAAAGACTTAGGGGAAAGGTAGGAAATAAAAATTAAATAAAAAATAATATTTCTATATACTAACGATACTGATGTAATTAAATTAGTTTTTTATATTATATTTGGTGGTGGTATAAGAAGAATTAAAATAATAGAAATGGAGAATGATTGATTGGGAGTTCTCAACTTAGTCCTCATGAAAACTCCTTAAACCTTATTATATTGGTATTTTGGTGAGACAAAAATCTATAGAAAATAGAAAAGAGATTACGGAAGTATTTTTGGAAATTTTTGGTCAATATAAGATAATTTATATTTAAGGTATAGTGGGGTAGTGAATGGATCCTTTTATTAGTGAAAGGGGGGAATTTTTTATAAATATTCCAAACTTTGTATTAAAGGAATGTAACATTCAAGAAAAGTGTCTCAAAAAGTGAAAAATAGTGGATATATGATGAGTTTTGGTCTTTCCACCTCTCATTCACACAAAAAATGGGTACAGTTTTAGATATATTAGGCATTTTCCCCTTGATTTAAATTTTTACATAATTTAGTTTTACATTTTTAACTCATTTTTTTCACTGATAACTTATTTTAAATGAAACTTATTATCAAATTTTAATATGTATATTTAAAATAAGAAAACAATTTTAAAATATAAAAATTATAGAGGTTGTAAAATTAATTTTAATTAGTGAACTTAAAATAACTAAAACATTTTTAAAAAAATTTCCTTTTAAGCGTAAAATGAATTTACGCCTAAATGAAGTGTAGTATTGATTATAAATATATTTATAGGTATATTAATCGAAAAATTATATTTTATTTTTCTTTAAAATTAATTTAAAATCAAATGGGTCATTGTGAATTATTAGTTAAAGTAAAAGGACAAAAATAGTTTTATTATTAGAATAAAATTTTACTTAGGTTCCAGAAAGTACAAAATTGGTTTCCAAACTCAATAAAATATTTTTAAATGATCTATTTTAATCCTAAGACACATATTTGTTCTATCTAAATTATTTAAATAAATTTATTTCATGTTTATATCATGATGATGTCATTAAAGTTATGGTGTTTGTAAAAATGGTATTTTCACCATTCAACTAAAAACAATTCTTTTAGAAAAATTCACCCTAAGATATTTTTTAAATACTGAATATTAAAATGAATTTTATTTCACCATGTTCAAGTTTTAATTTTTTTTAATTTAAATATTAAATAAAAACAAAAAATATAATGAAAACCTATTTTTATAGAAAATTGAATTTTTAAAAAATTAGGTGTTATTAACCTTATTTCATATAAATTACTCTTAAGGTTTAATTTATTATTTTATTCATTGAAAAATATTCTTATAATAATCCTTAAAAAATGTTCAATTTAAATTGCAAACATAAAAAACATATATAGAAAACAAACTTCTTCGAGAAATATGTCTTTTCAACACTAAATAATTTTAATCTCACCTAATTTAATCTCATTGTTTATCTTTGAACCATTTAATTTATTTGATTCATTTTTTTAACACATATAATTATTCATCAAGACAATTTAAATTTGTGATAAATTTAAATAATTCCATTTAACTATCTTTTTATTTACCTAAAATTTTGATCCCTATGTAATTTTCTTAATGGTATTTCACATTTTATTCTCATGATTTATTAATGTTGATATTACATCACAATAAAGTATGTTGCAAGTAGTTTTAGTTTAGTGTTTTGTGTGATACGAGATACTAAAAAAAGTATTTATTAAAAATAAACCACATAATAAAATCTTAGAATGTTACAACTAATTGGATCTATAAATTCACAAAAGAAATAAGATTCAATACATGGTAATAATAATTTATTGATTATCACTTTTAGCTCAATGTGAGGTGATGAGTATCTAATCATGTATTCATTCATTGAGTAATAATGACAATATGATATCTTCATTGTATAATGTGATGAAAATGGTATAGAAGAACCTCTTGGTTTTATAAATTTTTCACTCTCCTTATTACTTAAATTTTATTTCTCTTTCTTTGTGGATTAACAAAAAAGCAAATCAAACACAAACCCCTTGTTTTAGTTTACATGAACTATTTCGTTAAATTGAATAAAAGTTAAAAAATATTAATAATAAAAATAAAAATAATAGTGAGTCACAACATTTATTTATTAGAAATAACATGTGGCATGTCCACTAGGATTAACCTATTACTATGTAAATATTATTTGAGGTTTGATCCCATCGATAAAGAGAAGCATTAAAATCTCCTGACCATGTAGTGCAATTAAAAAAGATAAGTGGGAAGTCCCCCTTTTAAAAAGGTAAAATGGGTTTGTCATGGACCCAAAACTTGAATACACAAAATTTTACCACTAATGAAAACATTTTTCTATAAGTAATACTTATCTAATAGAATTTTAATCTGAGGCTCAATTTTTGAGATATAGAATTTTTTCCAATTAGACCTATACACATGGAAATATTTATTTTTAACATTTTTTATATCCTCACTTCTCTTAGATTTTAATTTAATATTACAAATTCTAAATAATTTAACTATGATAATTTATAGATCTAATATAATAAATTATAGAGATCAATTAGTAAAATATGTAAATTAATTCATAAGATAGACCTCAGATTATACACCTTATACCTTTCACCACAAACCCACTATCACAAAAAACTATTGACGAACCACTTAAAAAAGAAGATAGATGAGTAATTAGATTTTTATGAGTGGAGAGTGGATTACCATGTTTTAAAATTATTTTTTATTAAGAGTTAAAATATATTATTTTTCATTTAATCCAATTAAAATTACAATCATGAATTCAATTGGACCTCATTGGGTACTCGGTGGATACCTGCTTTTAATAGACTATTACCACCCACAACATGTACTTGGTGGGATCTACACATTCCATCAAGCTATGACCATATTGTTATCCAAAAAATTATTTTTTTAATCAAATTGTGACATACTTCATATCTATATTCCCACATTACCACTAGAATGTTTTAACTCACCCAAAAATTCAATCAACAATGGTTTTCAAATAATTTATCCCCTAAATATATTTTTTAAAATATTTTTTATACATGAGTTATGTTTCTTTTAATTTATATATATTTTCTCTAGCTTATTTAAGAACTCGTTTATAAAACACGTTGAATGAATACACATTTTTGGGGATTATCTTCCACTAAATGACCTTCTCAATGAGTAGCATATTTTCTATATTGTTAGAAGACTAGTCTTCTTATTAATTTATCATCTCTTAAATTAGTGTTTAGTTATTCATTCTACAATTTTTAATGTAATTATATAATTTTCATACATGATAATTTGTTGTAAAAGTCATGTTATAAATATCTATATTTTTATTTTCTTGGCCAATGATTCATTAAGTGTTAAACTTGTTTTGAGACAAGTGGATCCAAAATTATACACCCCCACAAATGCATTGAAAATTTATTTATTTATTATGATACTATGTATAAGGGACAAACAATTATTATATGATTGTTTGACATTGAGCCTTAAACATAATATGTATTATATTTTAAATTTAACAATATTTTTTTTATAATGAATCAACCTAGGTTGATCAAATACACCAACTAAGATGACCCAACACATGTTGAGAATCATCAGAAAAACCAAAAAAAGTCTCATTAATAACCAAAATTGGATAAACCAAAAGAGTACATAGTTTAATTCATAGTAAATATCCATGAGACAAAAAATTTAGATCTCAAGGGGCTAAACCTGAAAGGAAAAAAACCATAATCTGAATCTCAACATGATCATCTGTCACCACCAAACTTTCTCACTATGAAGGACATGACAACCAAGAGATAGAGGAAAACTACATAATGATATTCCCTTTAACTAAGTCCTACAAAATCCCATCTAAAATTTCCTAATGAAAAAAATATGGTGTGAGCAAAAATCTAAGTAGGATTTCACCAAAGAATCTATAAAAAGTATAATTTCAGGAAATTTTTAGCCCTATCTTTAAAACTAAATAAATTCCAAAATAAGTTTCAAAAGAAACATTTTCTGTAAAATATCCTTTTATTTTCCAAAAAATGATTCATATTCTCCTAAACAAGGAATATGTAATGTGTGTGTGATAAATTAGTAAAAAATAATAAAAACATCCAAGGATACACCATAAATTTAAAAATTTATTGACCCACCTTGAAAAATAAAATTATGTGTAAAACTAACAATAAATGAAAAGGAACCAGATTTTGTCTCTAGTATAAGGAAATAAATACTTGGACATATAATGAGAACTCTAATTTATGAATCATGGTAACCTAACCAATATCATGTCATGTCATGGTCTATCAATATCAAACCTCTTGTGGTATCATCCACTAAAGTGAAAGAGTCCATTTCCACATGGATCCAAGGATCCCAATGTGATATCCATTCCAAAAACCAGTTGAAAATATTTATTACAACATTTAAAAAAATTTCACAGTGACTAATTACTGCTTCTATACTTGAAAATCCATTTAGTAATCAATACCACCTTTAAGTCATTTTATCGAACAAAATGTGTGAAAAATTATATTTTTAAACAAAAAACTTCTTCAAAATATAGATTTTAGGAAAAAAATATATCTTGAAATAAAATAAATCAATTTCATAAAAATAACCATTGTAATTATACAATAAC
The DNA here is from genome assembly GCA_963277665.1 of Viscum album. NCBI lineage: Eukaryota > Viridiplantae > Streptophyta > Magnoliopsida > Santalales > Viscaceae > Viscum > Viscum album. The sequence continues at coordinate 29,448,913 of OY728142.1, read as the reverse complement.
ATCATAAAATTGGTGAATTAAAACCTTTTTATAGAGACACCTACCTCAAGAATGAAGTGGACCACCAAGGATTGATCTCCCTGGTCCAGGGTTGTATCCGATCAAAAAGGAGTTTTAAGGACCTTCAAAAACATCTCTTGGGTTCCTATGGTTTGGGAGAGAAATTTTGAAAAATAATTGGGTTGAATTGGGTTTCTGTACTTATAAGTAGTCTTGAATTTAGAAGACTACAACGCAGTCTCCTAGACCACACCACAAAGATTATAATTAAATCCTAAAATATGGGGAAATGTAAGGGACCAAACCACATCCCATCTAGTTAAAACCTCAAGAACCGTGACGTGGATCCTGATTTCTATGATAGGGGACACCAGTGCAACAGAGATCACCATTCCATAGAGAACCACTGCTAAAATAAGAGGTTATGTCGCAGACTACTTCCCATAGTGAAACTACCCTATAATTAGCAGAACCACACAAACAGATCCCTCAGAAATCTATGATGCATTATAGTGCTTCACATTATAGTACTTTACCCACCTATTCCATAACCCTACTCTATGACATAACTATGTCAAAATTTGAAGTCGAACCAAAAATCAACCCTCAGAATCCATGTTGTGACTGAAATGTTCACATTTTATCTTGTCTCACCCTGTCGTATTGTCTCCCATATATGGTGAATCCCCCTATATATTTAGATATTGAGTCTGAAAACTACTCAAACCAAGGCTAAAAAAGGTATGATTAAAAAAAGGGGTTAGTAGTACCTAGGAGTTGGTGATGGGATGTCACTATCTCCCCACCGTAAATGCTTTCTGTCCCCATCCCTCCAAGAAGTTCCTATTATCCTAGACTAACAAAAATAGAAGGTCATCGTTGTATCACCAATGATTCCCACTCCCATGTCTTGTGGATATCATGCCCCTACCACCACCATACCCAGACTAGGGGAATTTTATTACTACATAGTACCTTATCTTAGTTAAACAAAATTGGAACCTATTTCTCAACCATAGTGGTGTCGGGAACTAGATCAACATCTTCTAATTTGATCACATGGGAAGGGTCTGGTTGATACCTCCTCTATTGGGAAACAAGAAACACATCGTGAATGGATGTCAATCGAGATTGAAATTCTAACCAATATGAATCCTTTTCAAGATACTCTGTGATCTCAAAGGGGACAACAAACCTCGTGCCAACTTACCCTGTATACCTAAAAAAAATGCCATAATAAAGGTGATAATTGAATAGAGAAATGATCACCAACCTCAAACTCTACAAGTCACTACTGATGGTCCTTATAGGATTTTAGACAACTTTTTTTCCTGAACAATCTCTTTAGGATCAACTGCAAATTTTCTATAATCTCTTGAACAAGGCTCGGTCCAAACAAGGAAAAATCACCCAACTCTTCCCAGTACAAGATAGATCAACATGGATTCTCATACAATGATTCAATGGTTGAAATCTTAACCAAAGAATGACAACTATATTTTATAGGATAAATCCACAAGAGGAATACTATTTTCCCAAGAACCACCAAAATAAAGCACACATGCTCTGAGTATATCCTCAATAATCTAAATATCTCACTCTATTTTTTCATCCATCTACAGATGATATGTAAGGATTAATTTAAATTGGGAACCCATCACCACATTTAATCCTTTCCAAAACCTAAATGTGAAATTTAAAGAAATAAAATTCTTATTATTTAATAAAAGACTTTTTTTCTGATTTTTTTTGAGTTGAACCATGTTTTGGGAAAACGTATTGGGGTATTAGATAAACTAAAAGAGGCTTAAGTTATATTTTGTATTACCTTAAAAACGATGGTGGTTGCATCATAGCCAGTATAATCATATTGTAAAGGTCTAGGTTGTGTCTTAGCATGACTAGTTATTTTGTTGTAGATTGTGGGGCTAAAGATACACTATAGTAAAATGAGGTTGTATTGTAGTGTGTTTTTAAGGGATATTATTCCATATCTGCCACCATGGAGTTCTATTTGAGAATAATATATCTTGCTGTCATACAACACTCTATATAAGCCTCTTTGTATCATTTATAAATGTCTGTTCACCTTTGGTCTTCTGGGGTTGTCGCCTCTTAAAGAAGAACTTATAATCTTAATTTGAGGAAACATATAAGGAGGATTTATGAGAGATTTTAATCACAAAGAATGAACCCAAAAGGCCTTTAAATACACTCTTCTAAAATTTTCATTGATAGAGTTCCATTTTCTCCAAACGGATGTAGAGATAACTCTATTCCACATACCTTATCTCTATAGAGTAGCAGTTGGAATTCCAGTTTCTTCATATGTTTTAGTTATGTTAACTAGATTTTGGTGATAACCTTCACACTATGGTGGTAAATATATACATTTTGGTGTTCTACCTTTCACTTTGGTAAACCTTTTTTACACTGTGTTGGTCTCCCTTATGCCCAGGGTGCTTGAGATTGCATGTTGCATCCATTATTTATGTGTCATGGTATCCTTGATCTATATCATGGTTCAATAACCTATATCATAGTGGTGGTATCCAATAAACCTCCACATAATGGAATTATCCTTTGAATCGTGTATCCTCACTTCCAAAATATCTTTCAACATAGCTTGGAGTATTCTAATGACTGACCTTGGGTAAGAAATGGTTCTAACCCTTTGTTTTTGTTATCATCACCTTCTATGGAACCCATGAAATGTTTGATTCAGCCAATTTAAGGACTCCTTGAAAAAAAAATTACTTATAATTTGTGTGATAGTGTGGTACATGTGATGAAACCTCAGAGGAACCTTAACATTGATGTGGACAATTATGAGGTTGGAAATTACTTTCCATTTTTCTCCATGTGTATGATATCAGAATGGTATGTTCTTATTCTTGAATAATCCCTTATTGATATGTATTTCATGTGGGTTAATGAGTGTCTATGAGGATTTATTAATGATGACCATGTGATTATATATGGATAATTACATTTTCCTTGTTGTTCCTTGTAATTCCTCGTTACGACATGTATTGCTTGTTGTGTTGCATAGCTAGTGGAACAATGTTTTAGGTGTAAAGATGATTAGGTGGACCCTTGAGTTTGGTATGATATGGTCCAAACATCTATAGATGTGGGTGTGGCTATCCTTGTAGAGGGATGTGCCTATGTGTTTGGTAAACCAACCTGATTTAGTCCAAAAATCCTTAAAGGGGGGTCAGATATTTCTATAGTGGTATGTGGATAAGTGGTTGATTGTGGATATCGGTATGGACATCCAAAAAACCTGGTCCATAGGAAATTAAAAGTATATCCAAACAGGTATCGAAATGGTGGATAGTGTGACATTCCTAATGATAACTACCATCTGGGTGGGGTGAGTTGTGTTACCTTAAAAGGCAGTACTTGGTGACTTATATGATATCTTTACTGGCAATGGGATGAAGTAGCTGGGAATGAGTTTTGTGGATATTTGGTTAATACATCATGAATTGACCATGATGTATCATGACTTCAAATTCCATTTCTATTGTCTGAGGATGAAGATAGACATTGATAATTTTGTCTCTTGTTGTCTTACCAGTTGATAGGTGAAGTCCTAGCATGAAATACATGGGGGTTTCTTCATCTACTTCTTATAACCATGTGGAAGTGGTAGGAATTGATGATTAAATTTTTTACTGGGTTACCCAGGACCCTGAGGATTATTGACATAGTCTGGGTGATTTTTTATTATAAAACTAAGACAAATCACTTCTTACCAATCAGATAGACTCAATAATTTGAGGAGCTGGGAATGCTCTATGTTTGAGAGATCATAAACTTTTATGGAGTCACTTTAAGAATTTTTTTAGAAATAGATGCATATTTTATATCACAGTTTTGGAAGGCCTTATAGAAGTCCCATGGGACTCATCTAAGATTGAGTACTATGTATCTTCCACAAACATATGGAATGTCTGAACTGACTATATTAATATTTTAGGATGTGATTCGAGATTGAGTTATTGAATTTGGTACAGTGTGGGATGACAATTAAAATTTGTTGAGTTTTCCTAAAAAATATTTTCCATGATTTTATTTGGATGTAACCTTTTTAGTATCTATGAAGGATACTATTTCGTTCATTTCTGTCTTGGCGTGAGGTGGGTAAGACAGCAGTTTTTGTCCCTAGTATGGTTTAGGATACCTATAAGATATTAGAACTGATTCGGAAGAGGTTGATCACTTCACATAATAGAAAAAGATTTATGTGAACCATAGGAGGATTACTTTGGGGTTAGTTGTGGGTGGAAAAGATTTCTTGGGATCAAATCCACAATTAGGGCCTAAGAATTCAAGGAAACATGGAAATTTTTTGCCATGTTTTGTGGGACCATTTGAGATCACCTAATGGGTGGGGAAATGGCATACCATTCAGACCTTACTCCACATTATTGAGGCATGAATGCTATGTTTAGTGTTTCTTAGCTTATAGGGTACATGACTGATCAAGTGTATGTTATAGATTGTGAGGAAGTTGAGTTGGAACCATATGCATCATATGAGGATAATACTATTAAGATCATAGACTTGAGTTTGAAATCCCTGTGAGGAAATTTGATACCACTCATTTACATTCGATGGCAGCATGGGTGGATCTATGTGAAGATGTGGGAGTGAGAGGGTGATCACAATGGCCAAACAAATTGATTGGGAACCATAGAGTCACTTCTTGGGGATGATAATTCTTTAGAAGGGGAGAATTGTATGGCCCTGAAATTATTTTTCTTTAATAAAAGACTCATTTTCCTTTTTTTAAGTTGATATATGTTTTAGAAAAAATATGGTGGTCTTAAAGAATCTAACAGAGGCTTAAAGGGTTTTTTTACCATCAAAACTATGGTGGTTGTTTCATATCCTATATGACCACGACACAAAGGTATGGCTATGTTTTAGCATGAACCACTATGTTTTCGTGCATTATAGGAATGAGGATACACCGTAGTTAAAGGAGGGTTCACCATAGTGTGGTTGTTCTGTTAATATTTCACCATAGATACCAACATAGAGGGATATTCGAGAAGGCTACAATGTTGTGCCCTACACCACTCCACTGAATCCTTTCAAATTTATTTATGGCCAGTTTTCCATCTTTCAGTATTCTAGAATTTAAACCTCTTAAAGAATATTTTACAATATTCATTAGAGTAAATTTCTATGGAGGATTTATGAGATAATTTACCCTTGAAGAATGAACCCTTGGAGGATTTAAAATACCCTCTTCCTCCCTCTTCTTCAACATACTTCTAGTTTTCCTAAAGGGATTTAGAAAGAACTCCAAACTATAGACCTCATATCGACACCACAGTAGTTAAAATTCAAGCACTTTTCTACAAAGTAGCTATGTTAAATGTACCTTCATGAGCACCTTATCACTATGGTGACCAACCAATGAGGCATGGTGTTCTCCCTTACATCATGGTAGCCCTATTTTTTACCTTGGTGGTATCCCTTACACCATTGTTGTTTGAGATTCCATACTGCATCCAATAGTTCTATGTTGTGGTATTTCTATTTCGTGTCATGGTGTCCCAAAATATTATTATGGTGGTGGTCTCTAGTGAAACTCTAGAACACATCCTTATGCCTTGCAATTTGGAGCCTCAATTCCAAAACTCCATCAGTAGATCTTATAGTTTTCCAATGATCAACCTTGGTAAGAAATATCTCTATCCTTTGGTCTTATTATCCTTAAATTATATGGAAACCATGACATGTTTTATTGGACTATTTTTATGAATCCATAGAGAGATTTTTATTTATGGTTGGTGTGTGAGTATGGTATGGGTGAAGAAACCCCTTAAGAACCTTGGTTTTGATTTGGAAAATCATGAGGTAGGAATTTCATTATGATTTTGGGATATGTATATGTTGTTGGCATGGTATGTTGTTTCTGATTGATTAAACCATTATTAATATTAGTTTTATGTGGGTTCATGAGTGGTTGTGAGTATTACTTGATTATGATCATGTGTTTGTATGTGGAACCTGACATTGTTTTTGATGTTCCTTGTAGTTCCTTACTATGACACATATTTCTTATTATGTTTCATAGCATTCATAACTATGTTTCATGTTTTGAGATGATTGCGTGGAGCCTTGTGGTTGGTGTGGTGTATCCCAAATTTCCTTAATGGTGGGTGTGGCTATCCCAATAGAGGGATGTCCATATGTGGCTGGTTAACCAACCTAACATTTTCCAAACATCCTTAAAGGAAGGCATGGATATCCCTATAGATGGGTGTGTGTAAGTAGCTAATTAATTGATAATGGTATGGTATTCCTACATACTTGGTACATAGGTGATTAAAAGGATAGTCGATCGAGTATCGACAGGGTAGAATGTGCAGTGTTCCGGATCATAACCACCATCAGGGTGGGGTGAGTTGTGCTACCTGAAAGACAGTACATTGTTACTCATATGATATCTATACTAAAAATGGCCCGAAGTAGGTGGGATGAGGGTTCATGGAAACTATGTCAATCCATGATGAATTGGAACATGTATGGTTATATATTTAATTGATCATTTATTATTTCATGACATACACTATTATATATACAGTTAAATTATGTTAATGAAGGATTGGTGGTATCCTACTGAGTCTTGTACGCACACCATACTCAGGTACTTCGATGTTCTTATAAATTTCTTGACCAGAGATATGGTGAAGGGAAAGGTCCCTTAAGAGAATAGTTGGGTAGTGGAGAAGGAAGATGGAGCATATCTGGATAGACTATGGAGGACCCTACGGATGTTTATTTATTTATTTTATTTATTTATCTATAACTTATTCCCTATAAAAGCTTACCACTTTTGGATTTATTTATATTAGCATCACATGTACGGGATTTATTTATTTTATAAATGTTTAATCTAATTATTTATTAAATTATTTATTGTTTCTTATTAATCCTATAAAATTATATTGATGGTATAGTCTCCCCACTATCCGAATCAAAACCTCACTGTTAGTTGACAGCCTCTTGTATATGAGGAGGAACACATGTTTTCATGTGCCATCTAACACATGCCTGTTGGTTTGATTCAGTATGTTACATGAATTGTGGTTCCCTGTCAAAAATAATTGGAGAGGGAACTCCATGTAGTCTCATAACCTCTCAATCATACAAGTTCCTGAGGTATTCTACATTCCTTATCTACTTTATAGGGATGAAATGATCTTATTTAATTAGTCGATCAATGATCAACCAAATCACATCCTTCCTAAAAGGATTTTGTGGAAATCCAATGATCAAGTCTATAGAAATAAAATCCCACTTCCATACTGGAATGGGTGAGCTTTGAAACAAACCATCAGGTCTCTGGTGTTACGACTTAATCCTCTGAAAAGTAAGGCATTATCACATGAAATATAAAACAGGCTATCTCATCCATAGACAAAAATACAAACATATTAGATCATGATTTATCCAAGTAGTAACGTGTTGTATAAACCATAAACACTGGTTTACATTATACATAAATTTTTCCAAAATGATATAGGAACAACCAGCCTACTTCAAAAACACAAATATCCAATGGAATACCAAGACCACTCACCTGATGTATCCCCACCATTTATGATTTCATTAATTTATTGGAAATTTTCATCTAATAACTGCTCAAGATGAACCCATACATCAAAGGATGAGTCTTACATTACCGAGGATAATAAAACCTTCCCACCAGCCTATTTACTCCAAAGATCATCTCAACAACAAAACTCATCATATACCATTCCTTAATAGATTCCCTTATTTCTTGATTCAGTAATTTAACACTTAATTCATGATAAATCATGTTCCTGTTACCATAAATATAATCAATATCAAAATTGAATATGTGAAGATTTTCAACCCATCATCTATGTCACATATTAAGATCCCTCTTATTAAAAATATACATTAGGATTTTGTGATCTGAATATACTGTAAATAGATCCCCAAAGATATAGTGACACCATGTTTTGAGGGAATTCATAACTTTTATTAACTCAATGTCATGGGTACGGTAGTTCTTCTCATGAGGGCATAGTTGGAAAGAGACATATCCCACCAACTTCATTCCCTACATCAATACACACCCAAAACCCATACCAAAATCATTATAGAAAACAACATGACCCAAATCAAGTGTACGAATAATCATAACTAGAGAAGAATTCAACTTTATAATTATTTCCTCAAAATATATCTGAAATTTTTCATTCCACTCAAACTTAACACTATTATGAGTCAAGGATTTCATTTGAGATGTTGTCTTGGAGAGGTCCTGAACAAAAATCTTATAATAACTAGATAAGCTCAAGAATCTTTGAATCTCAAACACATTTCTGGGAATCTCCCATGACATTACCAGCCAAATATTTTTATGATATACTGAGATTCCATGCTCTGATATAACATGCCCTAAATATTTTACTTCTTGGATCCAAAAATCTCATTTGGAAATATTATCATAAAGAAAATTCTACATTAAAGGTCTAAGGATTATATCTATGTGATCCATGTGCTTCTAATTTTACTTGTATTACACCAAAATACCATCCAAAACAAAATTATGAATGATTCTAGGAACCGATAAAATATATATTTCATCAACACCATAATTATATAAATATTGTTAGTGAGATCGAAAAGTATAATCATAAAAATAAAATACCTATACTATCTCCTCAATTAAGTCTTATGCATATCCTCATCTTGGATTCTAAACTAATGATCCTTGAGCCAAAGGTCTATCTTAGAAAACTAAAAGGCCCATGTGAGTTGATAAAAAAGAACAACAATTATTTACAAGGGATACTTGATCTTAACAGTCACCTAATTTAATTTTGATAATCAATATAAATTTTTAGGATCCTGTTATCCTTGTTGTGTAATAGGATAGGTAAAGGCCAAGGTGACACTCTAGGATAAATAAATCACATAGCCTCAAGGTCGATAATTAATCATTTATGTTCCATTAACTCAACAGGTTCCATGGGATATGACAGTTTAGAAATAGGCATCGTACTCGAAAAAATGTGAACAGTGTGCTCACCTTCTCTCTAAGGTGGTAACCTAGAAAATCATCTGGAAATACCTTAATATACACACTAACCACTACAAGAAGTGTACAATGCAAGATAGATCCTATAACATCAATGAACATCTCCAAAAATTGGCATGATATTATTCCATCATAAGGAACAATATGGATGACTCTACCAGATCTAGAATCCCACTCACTCTAAAAGGAATGAAAGACCCCATTGGGAGATAAAAACTAAAGTCGATGATGATAAAAATAGATATGATACTTAATTCTGATCATCCAATCCTTTCTAATAATCATGATGAAGATATCAAGATCAATAACCAATATATCCCACACCACTTTCTACTGTTCTATCATCACCCAACAAAAAGATGATTTAAAACCTTGCTTGGACCTCCTTCTCAATGGCATGAAAAGATCCAATGAGAAAAAAATTATTTTTGAATGAAACCCCCACACATAAACTAACTTTTAAGATATAAATGAATGAGTTTCACTTGTATCAAATAAATCTAGTTTCATAGAGGATGGGATAAACATCGTATCTCTAACAGTTGTCGGTCCTACCTAAAATTCCTTTAATTGGTTCTCTGATGTGTAAATACAATCGATATTAGCTCCTCTATAAGATTTATTAGTCACATTAACATTGACCTTGATAAGATAATAAGACCCACCACCCCTAGAATCATAAGAACAAACCTATGAACCAATGGGGATAGTGAATCCTTCTCTGCTACCTTGTGAAATCTTTCCACAAAATCATATAAGGTGACAAAATTATCCACAACTATGAGAAACATATGATCCTCTATGATGTTAGTCTTGGAGTGACTTTGCATTTCAAAAATATAGAAAAGAACCAACTATTTCCTCTAAGAATCCCATAAAACTGGTTCTAATGTGAACTAGTTTCCGTTACGTTTCCTTTTATGTCCAGAAGACACACCCTAGCTAGTGACTACAGCAACTGAAGTTCCACCTAGACTAATCATTCGATCCATGTCTTCCAATGCAATATATTATTTATTTTCTACATAAAGAATGTTTTAAAGGTATAAAAGAATAATAATTGACTGAATATCATCTATCATGCCCATCTCAAACCTCTAATCCTTAAGGTAATCATTAGTGAAAAACTTGTGTTCTAGGTAGAACCACTTAGAGTAACTTGTGAAGTACTCCAAAACTGTACACCCCCCATGTCTAATGTTATAAATTCCTAGGTATTCTCCAGATTAAACATTTTAGGATAAAACTACTTGTTGAAAATTTTCTTGAAGTCTAGAAAATATACTAATCCAACTTATCTTACATGATAGAGTCCCTCAATCTCATTTGTGGTCCTTCTAGAATATACATGGAAAACCCCACCTTAGAATCATCAGGAGTTTTTAGAAAATGGAAGATCCAATAAATCTCAAGACACTATATAGATTTTTCGAGAACCTTATCACCATGGAATATAAGAGAATTATACTTAGTAAATTCTCAACCATGATCCACCACTCATCCTTGTTTCCCAATGCTCACCTGACTCAGATTCTAAAAAGTGTGGATTAAAACTTCCACCAAAAAAGGGCCCAATTAAGTATTTTCCTATGGAACTTGTAATGTAGCATCCTCCCTCATCCTAATATAAGTTCTTATAGGATTTATTGTTTAATAAAAACAAGACAACAACCAATTGTCCTATGATAAAATTACAAAACATAAGAGCAACATCTAAAATCCATATTAATGACTTTAAATAACAAAAACATAAAGTAACTAAATTTTATTAATGGAATAAAACAACATAAAAAAGAATTAGGTACATTAAAATCATCCTTAAATCCAATTCATTTAAATAACCTCAAACCAAAAGTCTCAATCTTGGATAAAAATTCCCATGTCCACCCATGGTGACTAGAGTTCATACATAGATGTCAAACTATGAAAATTTGAAATCCTTTATGAACAATTATTTATATTTCAGAAGATCTCTCAAAGTTTGTATCTAAAATTCTTTAACTTTTACTATATTTTCAATGTGATCTGATCTAATTCTCTAGAACTAGTACCTATGTTTCTCTTGTTTATCTTATATCAATTAAATTCTAGTCTTTTGTGTCTATAATATTATTTATTATCTCTCATGTGTAGTATCACTTTGTGATTATTTTCACACAAAATAATTCTCTTTATTTGGTGTGTGATTCCAATATTCTAAAGTGAGGACCATTCAGGTTGTGACTCATATAGTCTAAAATCAGTGTTTTAATTTAATTTTTACCCCTCATAAAAAAGTTATATGTCTTGGTTATACTTCCACTAGAAAAATAAGGTTTCAATTTACTTATTTATCCCCTTCAAAAATATTTATTGTGAAAAATGTATCTCTCACAAGGTAGAGAGGTAAATATGTGGTGTATGTTCAAAATATACCAATCCATTATAAAACTTCTCTAACATAATTTTTATATATCCCACTTCTAATTAACTTGGATAATTAAATTAGATAATTAATTCAATTTTTAAAAATTCTAATCTAGACTATTCACTCCCCTATAGAACATTGGTTATAACCATTCCAACTTAACAAAAATAGAATCAAATGTAATCAAAACAATACATATCAAACATACTAAAAATAGGTAACAAATATACAAATAATTATAGCATAAAACTTTTATATATATAGCATGATATGAAATAATATAATACAATAGAATTGTAAAAATTTCTTAATCAATAGAAACTATTAAAATAAAGAATCAAGAGAATGTGGAATTACAAATGTTCATTTATAAGTAAAAAACATTGAAATTCATTATAATTCAAGAAATTTGTGAAAATAGGAATGTTTAATGAGAATAATTTGGATAATAAGAGACATAATTTAAATATCAGAAATAATCAAGATGAAAAGTAACTATATATTATAATAGAGATCAAATAATTATAAATGGAACAAACTTGATAGTAATGAATTTATGAACATAACATTGAATTATCTACCCATGTAAAGAATAATTCTAAAATTACATATACAAAATTCCATGTATATTATTAATTTTTTTTATTTGAATTTTAAAAACATCAAAAAAATACCATGTAAATGTTATTTAATAATATATGTTATTTTTTATATATAATATTTAAGGTAAACACAATGTTAAATATTTAAATTAATGTTAACAAAATAAAATATCAAATATTTAAAAAAAATCGAAAAATTAAATATGAATTTCATTTATAATTCAAAATTTATTTCATCAAAAATTTAAACAATAATATAAAACGAATTACCCCATTTAATTTATTCTAGAATAATATCACAAACTATGATTAGATTAATTGAAGTGGATTGTTAGATTTTTGGGTTTTCTTATAAAAACTCTAAAACATAATGAGTGCCCATGCATCATGTGAAAACACTTTATAAGAGCATTTGTTCCCTAATCTGAGACTACGAGAATTGTTTCTGCTCTGTCACATAATCCTCTCTCAAGGGAATCAAACTTGAAGGTTTGAGTTATTACCATTCTATATGTTTTTATGTGTCTCTATTTTGATCCACTTTCATAACCATGAATCTGATCTATTTTTGTGTTTAATTTCCATATTTTGTCTGTGTTTGTTTGCAATTTAATATTACAAACCTACATTTTTTATTGGGAGTTATACTATTGTTTTATTATATAAATGATGATTATGACTAATGTGCACAGATAAAAATAATGGTTAGTTCTAGGAGGGGTAAATTTTGGGTTTATAATAAATTCGTTTGAGAATATTGTGTGATTCCATAGACTGGTTAGGATAACCTTGGTAATTCTATAAACTAATTAGGTTTTATCTTAATGACTCTATATATTTTCTAAAGTTATTCATTCATCATACAAAATATATCACCTCAATTTATTCTTGTGGAAATACTAGGTAGACATGGAAAAATACTTTCACAAGGGAGGAGGTTTCAACATTACCACTAGACATGTAGGATAATGAAACTGAGATAAATATCATCATGGGTGCACAACCTATTCGGTACCCCCATATCATTTGGCACCAATCTAGGTGAAGGGTCTCATGGTAAATATAGATGACTTGGAGATATAATGTTTGGTTCGCACTCTAAAATTATATTGATATTACCAATTTGGAAAGAGATTTGTTGTCTATATGGTCCAAAATATTTTTTTGCAATATCTTCACACAGAGGGACCTGTATGTGAGACTGATATGCTGGGTTGATAATATATAGGGATTTTTCTTTGATACAAAGTATGCACCATTGAAGTGTAAAATCTTTGTGGATGATCTTATCCATAATATGCAATTGGGTATGGAGCATGGTGAGAGGCCCTTAGAGGAACAATGGAATTTAATGAGATTACTGGTATATTGGAGGGTGGATGTTTCAGAGGATCATAGATATGTGACTTGTACCCATTTAGAGATCACGAATTCACTTATGGACTGGGTGAATATTGTCGAGGAGTTAGTCCTAGAGTGTTATGTGATGGGTAACATCAACCTAGAACTGACCAGATACCTAGATGATTTATGGATAGCAACGATGTGATAATGGTACATAAGGCAGTGATAGTACTTTCTTATATAAGAGAGGATCATATGAGAGATTACCTCAAGATGTGTGGTACATCCTGGTGTGACAAAGATTTACTACAAATTTAGGTGATAGTTAAAGTGTCCAACAATGATGAGGGATATCATTGGGTTCATGTATGGATGTGTTACCAACAAGAGGGTAAAGGATGAGCACCAACATCCTAGTAGTTTTCTCTATTAAATTCTTATAGATTAGTGAAAGTTAGAGGACATCATGATGGACTTTGTGATGGGTTTACCTTGTACCCCAAGAAGTTGTGATGTAATCTGTTTGATTTTTGATTGTCGAATGAAGTATTCTCACTTCTTACTAATCAGAGAGACTCACTCAGTGGGGGAGCTGGGAAATCTCTATGTTTGGGAAATTGTGTGACTATATTTATTTCCCTTGATAATTTTTTTGGACAGAGTCCTACGTTTTATGATTCACTTTTTGATGGGCTTGCCAAAATCCCTAGGGAGTGAAATGTGATTGAGCACAGTGTACCATCCTCAGATGATAGATAGTCCAAGTAGACTATATGCGTATTGGAATATATTCTTCAAGATTGCGTGCTAGAATTTGGTGGAGCATGGTATGATCATCTAGACTTGATTGAGTTCACATTCAATAACACTTACAAGTGTTTGATTTAGATGGTACCTTATGAGGCTCATTGTGGGTGGCTATGTCGATCACCGCTTGTCTGTATGAGGCGTGTGAGGCAGCAGTTGTGGGATCGTCTTGCTTCAGGATGCCTCCATGAGAGTGAATCTTATTGTGAAGAGGTTGATTACTGCCCAGATCAGAAAAATATCTTATGCAAACTACAGGATGAGACAATTGGATTTCATTATGGGTGATCTGGTTCTTTTTGTGTGTGACTCCTCGATTGGGGAAGAGATTTCAAAAGAAATAGGGAAATTTAGAACCATGTTTTGTTAGTGCATGTGATGGACTAGAACGATAATTCATAAATTATCTAGAAGAGGTAAATTATCATAACATATGGTATTTTATTTCGTTTTGAAATAAACTAACTATTTTTTTTAATCCTTGAAGAATCTCAAGACTTGACGTGTAGACATATACAATAATAAGGGTGTGAAAAAAGTTTCCTTAACTATTGAGGTTTCTACTCCAATTATCGAACCACATAGGGTGGTTTATCCATTCCTTGACATCAATGAATTTGATGCAGGAAATTCCTTGACTTTTTGGGATTTTTTACACATGTTTCCTTAATAAGATTTATGTGTAGACATATTTGATTCTTGTGATAGATTATAATTTCATGTGGGCGTGTGTGTACCCCTCAGAACCTTATTTTTTTCCATAATTACATTGCAGCCTATTGTTCATGTACGATGTTGATCACGCGTACTGTTGTGATTCCTTACTTATGATTATGTGTTATGCTTTCTCATGTATCCCACCATTCTATGTGTGATTTTTTGGTATTATTCATGGGACTCATGGAAGGTGAAAAATCATGACATGATTATCCCTTAGAGGGGAGTGCAAATGATTTTAAATGATGTTGATGATGGATCCATGCAAAGGGTAGGGCTATGCTGATTCCATGTGGATGTCGTCTGATGCACTTGATGCCTATCGGATGCCAAGGGGTATGTTCTTGATTCCAAGTGAATTTTGAGTAGATCTTGATGGGAAGAGAATGTTGAGAACATGAATTCATTGATGTATAGTATAGACCGAGTTTCATGATCACATGATTCCAAGTAGAATGATTTATAAACCTAGTTGTAATTCCTTGATTCTTCTGACACATTTGTTAACCATCCAACATAGAACCAAAGTCGGTATAGCCAGGGGTTTATGTCGGCTTGGTTAGTTCATGGCTGCTCAGTTTTGTATTGTGTTTTACTATGATTGTTACGCATTTATTATTATTATTGAATAAACTTATATACATGATCACATTAGGTTATGGAATAATTGGTTGTGTCCTTCTAAGTTCTGTACTTACACCCCACTCATAAATTTTGATGCGCTTGAATATTTTCTGAGGGATATGGTAAAGGGAAAGGGCTCTGTGATGGATAACTAAGCAGTGGGGTGTGGAACTAGTAATGGGCTATGACAGAATCCATATGACCCATTTTTTATATATTTATTTATCTATTGATTATTATACTTTTTTATCTTACCACTTTTAGAGCTTCTTTATTATTTTGACATGTATGGCATCCTTAGATTTCTACACGTTTACTCTGATAATTTAGTACATTGTTTATTGGTTACTATTGATCCTATGTAAATATAATGAGGGTATATTCTCTCCACATTCGGACTGAAATCTTCACTTCAAGTTAGAAGCCTCTTTCATATGGGTAGATGCGCATGAGGTTATGTGACTTTTGGCTAAGACCTAGTGGTTCAGGTTGGGATTTTATAGGACTAAACCATTTTTAAAATTATCTATTTTCGTTATTTTATTTTTCTACAAATAATTAATTTAGGTAAATAATTCAAATTTTTAAAGTCTAATTGGGTCTATTGACCCCCCCCCCCCTCTAGAACAAATTTCATCACTATTTTGGGCTAGGATAAACAAAATCAATTGTAATCAAAACTATACATATCTAACCTAATAAAAGAAGATAAAAAATATATAAATAATTATCACAAAAAACATTAATATATATATAACATTATATGATATAATAAAGTAAAATATAATTTCAAAAATTATTCTACTCAAAAGAAATAATTGATATAAAGAATCAAGGGAAAGGGGAATTATTAATGTCCATTTAGAAGGGAAAATATTTAAAATTTTTCATAATTTCTGGAATTTGTGAAGATGACCATGTTTAATAAAAAAAATTGGGAAAATAAGATATATAATTAAAACATAAGAAAAAATTAACATGAAAAAAGGACTATATGTAATAAAATATATCAAATGATATTAAATGGATGGAACTATTTTTTAATGGATTTATGAATATATGTTTAAATTATCCACTCATGAAAATAATTATTCGAAAATAACATACAAAAATTTCCATGAATGTTATTAATTATCTTGATTTTAATTTTAACAACACCATATAAAAATGACATGTAAATTTTCTTTAACAATATTTGATATTTTTAATATATATAAAATTTAAAGTAAATAAAATTTTAAATATTTAAATGAATGTTAATAAAATAAAATTACAAAGAAAAAAATAATTTTAAATTTAGAATAATTAAAAATGAATTTAATTCATCATTCAAACTTTATTTCATAAAAAAATAAACTAAAATATAATATTAATTATCCATTTCAGTTTCTTCTAAAAAATTGTTCTCAAACTGAGATCATATGAATTGAAGTGTAGCGTGAGATTGTTTTTTTTTCTTATAAAAATATCAATGTGTAATTATTTCCCATGCATCGTGTGAAAATGTTTCATGAGAGTGGTAGTTTCGTAATCTATGATTGTGAGTATTGTTTCTCTTTAGTTTCCTCCTCCTCTCTCACATAACATAGTGTGCTTAGGTTAACTTCTCATGCACAATACATGATATCTAATAATATGAAAACATTACCCAATGCATTAGAGGGATATATAACTTAGGACCAACCTTTCACATAATGAAAATCTTAATATATAAATAAATATGTGTTCCGTATTATGAAAATAAACCATACAAAAAACATAAGCATGATAAAACGCATGACAAAGAAGTGAGTTTCACAATCATACCTAAAAGAAAAATCTGAAGGCTATATCATAATGATTACCAAGAGAAGAAATAATTGAACCATTTTGGATGTCCATATTTTAATAAACAAAAATATATCTTGAAAATTTATTTCCAATGTAGGAAAATTCGTGATAAGGATTAAGCGGAAGAAGGAATAAAAAAATAAACTGTATAGGTGATGCTTTTCTAAATAAGCATGGTATCTTTTAAAGAAGTAAGTGTCTTATTATTTCACCTTATACCAAAATTGAACTAGTATTTGTTTCCCTAAAACAATAAGGGTTTTAAAAATCTATTCATTGTGAAAAGAAATTTATGGAGGTGACACTTTTCATAAATAATAAATCAGAAAGTTCCCTTAAGTTGGGATCACATTAAATTAGGAATTTCAACGAAAACAAGGAAAATGTGTAAAATACAATAAATAAAGTTATAATGAACTTTTTATATGTGTAAGAACCATATATAAATATATGTAATAAATAAAAAAAGATAGAGAAAAAGGGAGAAAAAGAAAAAGAATACATAACTAAAATGTAATGAGGGTATTTATATAAGATTCCTTTTAAAGTTTTAAAATTTCATTGTTGAGATCCCATATTATAAAAAGGGTAATAAAAAATTATTTTGAAAATATGAGAAGGAAAATATGAATTTCACAAGATATAACATATAATTATGTTTCCAGTTTAAAAGGACAACATTTCTGAGAAGGGAAATTATGGATAAAGAGTAAAACCGTCATTTAAGAGGATGAAAATTATTCTTAACATAGTTACATTATTAAAAATGAAATGAACTCATATATATGGAATATTAGAATAAAAATTAATCTCCAAATATTTAAATAAATTATACCTTATTAAATGAAAAACAAATATTGAGTAGAAGAATTTTAACTCTAGAAATCAGACTAAGCTATAAAAAACCATTATATTTTAGGGAAGATATCAATCATATTCCATATAAATAAAGATCATGAATAGAATATAATTTTCCATGTTCATACATAATTTATGATATTATATGTTAAGTGGGGATTAGTTACACCATGAAAATGAATATTTGTGTATAATAACAAAGCATGCCTCAAAAAAGGTCTATTGTTATGGAAACTGTTACCTTTTATCATGTTTTCCACAAACATGTTCTAACATCATTTATAAAAAACATAACTATTATAGTTACTTATTTAATAACATTATTCATAACTATTACCAATTATACTCATCTTTTATAATCATTCCTTACATGTATGTTAACTAGTTGTTTTATATTTTCAATATCGAGTGTGAGTAATCTTGATCGTTTTGAACAAGTTTCATGATATAACTATAAATATACATTTTTGTCCCAAATTTCATAATTTTGAGATCATTAAATATACAAAAATTATATATTTATAATTATTTATAAATTTATAATTTCATTCAAGGGGATTTTCGATTACAATATTTGAATATGAACTTAGTGGGGAGCATATTTCAGTGATTTTTAACAATCGAGCGGTGGTATCGTATTCAAGGATTTTAATTTTTGTATTACCAATAAAAAATAAAAAATAAAACCTTTATATACATATTTATATCCTATTTTTTCACTAATTATGTTATCATAGTCAACTATGATATTATTTTATAACATTGTTCAAGTAGGTGGTTAGATAGACTATAAAAATATCATAATTAATGGATGATTATGATTATAAAAAGTTGTTTATTTTTTCAAAATATCCTTATTATAGAATCATAATGATATTATTTATATAATTCTAAGGTGATGAATCAGATATTATATCATGACCCATCTCAAAGTGGCATGGGTTGTGACTACCCCAAGCCCGCCTCTAATATGCTAGGGGCAGGAAACTAACTCTGAGTAGGCATATCACTCACATGGGAGGCCTCTTCCTAAGGTACATGTACCAAGACACACATATCCAATCCCATGGAATGGTGAAATGTGAAAAACTAATAAAACATTCATGAATATATCTAAATCCCACTATAAGAGTATGGAAACACGTAATGAAAGAATAGAGGTCCAAATACAAGCCCATCATAATGATTCTGAAAACACATCCAACCTAATAGTATAGATTGGCACTGTTGTCAAGGTAACTGGTGGAATACACCTTGGTCAACCTGACTCACTAGTATATTCCTAGTCCCTGTCTTTTTAGGACACTGACAAAACTTTGATCATGTGCATAAGACGTGACACATGTAGGAATATAACATGTTGGGGTGAGTATAATAATACCCAGTAAAACACCCCGAAATAATTAATAATATAACAAGAATAACTGTCAACTAAACCCGAGTACATGTATATATAACATATAATAATTATATCTAGATATACTCAACAAATACCTTCCATCTCAAGGAAAAATCAGAACTGTAAGATTCATACTTGAAGGTTTTACATAGAAATCATTCCATGAGACATACTCAATGAGTCAGATATCACTGATGGCGTCTATCCAAGATGTGTTTCTCATTGGGTCTCACCCAAGGAAGTATAGATAGGAAGTCTAAAGAGAACTATACACACAAAAGGATCACACCCAATTCCATGGGGAATACCAACCACTCAATATAGAATAACCCACTAAGTAGAAGATTGGTTCCCATGTAGTGTTGGCCATGACGATACTAATAACTCCACCTAGGAAAATATGATGATATAGGATCTCAATCAAGGCCTCATAGAAGGATTCCAATAACTCTATTCAATTATTCTCACTATAAAGGGATAACTATCCTATGTGTATGATGTGATTCCATACCAACCCTCCATGAGTGGATCATGGGTATGCACCATAACAAAACTTTTCCAAGATGAAGAAGAAAAGGGCTCTATGAAAACTTTTAAGGTGTACAATGAGAGTACTGGTGGTACCTAGAATGTCCCATTGACACCATGTTCTGCCCATGTAAATGGATTTTTTCTGTGTCGATTTTCATACCTATGTACATGGCATATCTGAGATCATGTACTCCTGGGCATGTTTGTGTACGATTGGCCATGCCCATGTACGGATAGACGTGTCCATGTCTGGTTTCTCATGTATCCTCCATGATACACTCTTGGTAATAGGTGATGGGTCACACATTGTGTGATATGATTCACACACCATATGATATTTAACTCCACATAGAAAACCTAGCCGTCATTTTGAGGGTCCCACACAATCTGTATCTCCACAATACACACTGTGTACTGTAGGGTTTTCTAGAATCATGGATCTAGATACCGTATATTTTCTTTTTACCCCAGTCATCAATCTGGCCATTCCCTTCACTATAAAATCATGAAACACAACCATCTGAGTCATTCCATCATCGATCTCTAAGTTATCTACATGTGTCTTCCATCATCGCATGCCAACTATATGAAGAACGGTGTCCTCAAATCCATCCCCAGCCCATATTTCATCATCATTGTTCGATCCTATTATCAGTCCCATCCCGGATCTATGATATCAAACCTTTTCACCAATAAAAGGGTGTGCAACGGTTTATTTACCAGTATTTATTAAAATTCAGGCCAAGATATTTTCCAGCAATGAACGAATAAATGGGGGAAAATGCACAATACCAAACATGATCAATGAACCTCCACCAATGTTTATTTTTTCCTCAATTAATTTTCATAAGAATGATGAAATAAGACATGATAATTTAATCACAAATAAATTCCACATATCCTAGATAATGTAACCCATAATTGTAACACACATGATCCACAAATCAATTTGTTAGTTGGTTTGTTCACATTAATCATAGGAATAATAAAATGGGGATAAATCCAAAAAAACATCATACCTTGAATTAGATCAATCACTAGTGAATATCGATAGAATATCTCTATCATTGGTTATACCCACACTTTCTAATTCTCACCGACATACGATCCATGATCTGGTGGTTGTTCGTCTGAGAGATATCCTCCAATGCTCTCTCCAACGGTTCTCTAGAAATCTATGATTTATCAGTAAGACTTGAGATCTCATTATAAATTTATATTTATAAAATTTTATTATATTGTGTAAATAATTAAATAAATAAATTTATTCAATTAATTTATTTTAAACATCCGCCCACAACCAGACCTAAACTAGAATGCTCATCACGTTCCAAGGTTATATTGCACCTTTGGTAAAAATAACACACTAAACGTGTAACATCCCAGGTAAATTAAGAATAAAAAATGTTCATATTTATTAATATTTGAGAATTAAATATAAATTTCACTTTTAAGGGATTTCTATGTTCGATAGCGTACCTGATACGCAACAACGAGCTTCTTTGAAATCTTACGTTGCACACTAGTAATATAATAATATTATTTCAAATGGTAGTTAACACGTAGACGTTGTATTGGCGGGAGTGAATAGAAATAACTAAAATATTATTATATATTTTTGTTAAATGTTTTTACATTTATCCAATAAAATATAATGGCTTAAAATAAGAAATGAATTCAATTTTAGGCATAGGTACTCTAATATTCACTAAAAGGTCGACTTATCGACTTTTGATGGAGAACCCTCTTTAAATATAGTTTTGGTCACTCCTATACATTCTATTGAACTAAATAAAATTCTTCTTTATAATTGGTACATAAAAATTTACTTTGTGTAAATTTTTGGTATTTTTCTGATAAAGTTCATTTTTAATGAATAAGTGGAAAATGTTGTATTTTAATTAAAAACCTCTTTTTAATCTAATTTATTTATATGATTATATTATCTTTTGAATTGGTTTTAAAGTGAAATTAGAATATATTTTTACCATTTAATCCAATGGTGGTCATTGGAATTAATTTCACTTTAAATTGGACTTAAACTAGTGTCAATCTTTTGATATATATTGTTTCTTAAAAACACGCTATTTGTTTTGACAGCGGGAATTAATTATTAAACTAATTAATGAAACTTATATGATTTGAATTTTTTAAAATAGACATAAATTTTTAATTCAAAATATCAAATATATCTTAGGGTGAATTTTTGTTATTTTCTGAAAAACTTCAATTTTTGATGAATAGTGAAACCACTAAGTGGCAGTTAAAAAACTGATTTTTCGTTTAAATGAAACTTTACCACTTCTGTGATTTTATTTTCAAAATTCCAACATACATTGTTTTCATTAGGATGTAAAATTTGGTTCAATGGGATTAAAATAATTTTTTGGTCAATAGTAACTTTTATGTTTTATTAATCACGATTAAAGGAAATTAGTGTAATTTAAGGTAAAAATAACGTTATAATAATATGAAATAACCTTGACACATGTCCTACCCTTATTGTATGTGTCATGGCCGACCAAAAAAATCCATGGGTCATCTTGGGGACCCCATGGAGCCCCTTGGGTTAGAAAATGTCATTAATAACTTTGTATTTAAAGTTAAAATGAAAATGTCACAGACATGTATTGTTTTACTAAATCAATTTTTACATGGGGTTCTACAAGTAATAATTTTGACTATAAATATTCATTAGAAATATAAAAATATTTCCTACATCATAGTATTTTTTTATAATTTTTAGACATTAAATAAATTAAATTATTTATGACACCATGATGATTCAGCGATTGCCTCATTATTTAACGATTTAAATAAAATGAAACGATAATGTAAAATATAAGACCTAAACTTGTCAAAAACCTATTGTATGGGTGGATTTAGAACTCTTATCACATTATCCTATAAACATATAATTTTTGGACCTTTAAAAACCGAAACTCATTATATAATAAAGTAACATTTTATAACATTCCAAGAGTGCCCCTCCTCTCCTCTTATAAAAGGCCCCCACCTCTACCAACTTACCCACATCTCTCAAGACTTTGGATCGACCAATATCTGCCCATTTTGTCTCTCCACATCCCTCTTTTCATCCTATAAGACTTACATTTGGCATAAATCTCTTCAAGAAACCCTTTTGGTTTAAACCAAGAGGAGTTACCCGATTTAAAGGTAGTGTCTTCACTTGTGTTCTTTTGTTTTATTTTGATTCTCCAACCCCCTAAACTATTTATATTCATTTATTTTGTAACAAAACCAGTATATTAAATATACTAGGTTGTTTCTATGATAATTATTCAAGCTACAGTTACACACACCTCTGTCTAATGGTTAAAGAATATACTGTTTATGTGGTTGGCGAATTTCTGCCTCACGAAACGATGATTGTTCAATCTTCTTTTAACACCTTTCATGGTGGACATTAAGATTTCACTCAATTTATATATGATATATATTATTTTTATGTTTTCCTTATGCTTCTGTATTTTTAATTTATGGCATACCTTTATAATTTCCATTATGGGTAAACGCGATATCTTCATTTTAGGAAATGCGGACTACCGCCCCCTCAAAGTGATTTGATTCGTTAATTCCATATGTGGGATTATAAAGGATGGATTTAATGATATTATACTGGAATTATAATATACCTTTATATATTTATTATTTCACTCCATTAAATATTAAATAGAAATGAAAGTAGCGTTCATGCGTACGTACGGCTTACCGTCTCCATGAACGGTGCATTTCATTTCTTACCTCTAAATGTTATATACTATTGTAAATACATGTATATGCTGGATATATAGGATATATATGATATCCAAATCATGATTATCATTCTAGATATAATGAACCTTTGACCACATGAACAACATGTAATTGTAAAAAGTCCATTTTTTACTTAAGAACCAAATATCGACAAAACGAACATTATAAACTTAAATGATTACATAATGTTTATAACATGGAAATAAGTGATATAAAAGGAATAATAAACTTAAAAAAGGTTCTTAAGAAAGTGTAAATTAGCACTAGTTTATTATTTAGGAGATTAAAGAGCAATCGAGTCACGTCGTACACGAGGTAAGGGACTTCGTCTCAATCTCCTTTCATTGAGGAATATTTCATTTTATGGACAACTTTATTTTATACGGTGTATAAACACCTTTAACTTTTACTTTTATTAAAAATGAATATTTTTCTATGAAGTGTTTTACTTAATGACAAAAAGGAACATTTCTTTTAACGTACACGGTGAAAAAGAAATTTTCCGCCGCCGCGAGTATTATTTGATCTTTGGCTTCCTTAACAAGTCGTAATGTTTTATTAAACATTAATAAATACCACATACTCTTTTATGTATTTTGGTATTGAAATTAGTTTTGATGATGGATTTGTTATGTCAATATATTTAAGTGATATATTTTTATTGAAATTTGTAAATGTTTTCTTTCCTTTATAACTATTTTATGTGTTTTGATTTTATAATGGTACTTGGATATTTGATGGGTGGTTATGTGATAAACCATATGATGGGTGGTGCCTTGAATTCCAGGATGGGTGGTTACGTTATAACCTCCAATGCATTGGGTATATAAGTTGGATGTATGGCTATTCCATTAAGTGATATGTGTGTAAGTCAACCGTATGGTTATTCCATTTAAGTATGTTTATGTCCCAATTTACCTTTATATGGTATGTGATCTTTATATGGGTTTTATGGTAATATTTTGGTTACAAAAGGGTATGTAATGATATTTTGTTCAGTGAAGAGTACTTACTACTTCATAGAGGTGAAAAGTATTACTTTGATAAAGTATTCATGGATTACTTGTTGTTTTGAGAAACTAACAATTTTCCTTCTTTGTGTAACCCTTACTAAGCTTTTGATACTCATACGAAGTTTTTTTGAAATGTTTTTCACATGAAATAATATGGAATAGGGTCAAGGATGGGATCAAGGAAGATTCATGCTATCTTAAACATGGAACTAGACATGACTCTTTTTTTCAAGAGTTCATGTTTTGTAAAAAAAGGAAACTATGTTGAAGTGTCTACTTTGTAATCATTTGAGATGTAATAGTTATGTCCTAATTCTCTAAAACACTAAACCTGAAAAGATCCTCAATGTGTATTATTCATTTAATTCAATATTAAGTAATGTTTTAAGGCCGGGTCCTTATAGTTGGTATCGAAGGTTGGTTTATACAACTTTAGGAGTTAGAAAATTGTTAAATTACAAATTAATTTACGGTATGATTGAAATGATATACCATTAAAAGATTACCATGTTGCTTCGCCAATGATATTTCTATGTTCATAATGGTTTTCCGCAAAGGAAACAAGGCGGCTATGTTGGGACGACATCAGGAGGAAGACAACCTTCCAAATCAGCAACCTGAGATGGTCGGAATCAAAACTGAACAGTTTGTTGTAGTGATGGAATTGTTTACTCAGGCTATAAATGGTGGTGGTATCCATGCACGAGATCAGCCAGATCAACTACAGAGAAACATGTCAGTGGTGGAACATTTCATGAGGCAACATCCCCCATCATTCATAGGATCATATGACCCTATGCTAGCTAAAGGGTTTATTAAAGAACTGGAAAAGATTTTTGATGGCATGGGGTGTTCAGAACATCAAAAGGTTAGACTTGTTGTTTACCGTTTTGAAGGTAAAGCAGATCAGTGGTGGTCGATGATGAAAAATATCAGGGATAGTGATATTATTGATGATATTCACTGGGACGAATTCAAAGGTATGTTTCTTGAGAAATATTTTCCTAAGGTGGTTCGTCTTAGGATGAAAAAACAATTCCTAGAATTGAGTCAGGAGGATTACTCAGTGGCTGCTTATGAAGCAAAGTTCACTCGACTGGCAAGGTATGCTCCAAATTTCATATGAGATCTTGATAGTAAAATCAACCATTTTTACTCAGTGTTAAAGCCAAAGTATCGAAAGGCATTAGCTTCTCATGAGTTCAAAAGTTATAAAAAACTTGTTTGATGTGTGGAGAAGGTGGAAATGGAGTTTTCCGATGACCAGGTGTTCTTTGACAAACATCGGAATAAGAGGTCTAGTTGGTAGGTAAAGGGGAAGAATTCATCAAAGAAGCAAGGAGGTAAGAAAACCAAATATCCATCCTGTGAGAAGTGTGGTAAAATGAATCCTGGAGAATGTTTATCCACGTCTGGAAAGTGCTTTCGGTGTGGTAAGTCTGGTCATATTGCTCGTAACTGTAAGGAAGATGATCAAGTAGGCAATGAAAAGCCAACGGTAAGATGTTTTAAGTGTAATTAAATGGGTCATTATGCAAATGAGTGTCTAACGAAGAACTCAACTAAGGGAAAGAAGCCAGACTAGAAGCAGAAAGGGGTCGTGAAATCCTTTGCAACTACTTCAGCAGATGTTGGGCCATCGAATGAAGTAGTATCAGGTACACTGTTTGTTTGTTTAGATTATGCCAATGTGTTGTTTGATTCAGGGTCTACACATTCTTTCATTTCTGAGAAGTTTTATAGTAAATTGGGAATTCCAACTCAAGATATAAATCCTGAACTTATGGTAAAAATACTCAGAGGAAACTTTGAGACAAAAAGAAATTATAGGATCCTTCCTATCCTTGTGTGTGGAAAGAATCTACCTGCAAACCTTATTGTTTTTCCTCTAGTAGAGTTTGATGTTATTTTGGTCATGGATTGGCTTTCCATTTATCATGCTAAGATTGTCTGCAAGGCTAAAATGGTTTCTTTTCAGAAATATTTTAAGTTTGTGTACAAGAATGAACCCTTGATTTTGATTACATATCATGAAGTTGAGAAACTAATAAAATATGGAAATGAATGTTACCTTGCACATATTGTTTAAAATAAAGTAATTGTTCAGATTAATGATGTGCCATTGGTAAATGAGTATCTTGATGTTTTTTCTGATGAGTTTCCTGGTATTATTCATGATCTGGAAGTTGAATTTACTATTGACTTAGTTCTTGATTCTAATCCAATTTCAAAACCCCCTTATCGAATGGCTTAGGTTGAACTTTTAGAGTTAAAGAAGAAATTGAAGGAGTTATTAGAAAAAGGTTTCATTCAACCTAGAACATCACCATGGGGTGATCCTGACCTATTTCTTAAAAATAAAGATGGTTCAATGAGACTTATCATTGATTATAGAGCCTTGAATAACATCACTGTTAAGAAAAAGTATCCTTTGCCTCATATCGATGATTTGTTTGATCAGCTGCAGGGAGTTCAATATTTTTTGAAGATTGAATTGAGGTCACAATACCATCATTTGAAAGTAAAAGAAGAAGATGTTTCGAAGACTTCATTTCATACTAGATATGGCCATTATGAATTTTTAGTTATGCCTTTTGGGTTAACCAGTAAACCTACTATATTCATGGACCTTATGAATAGAATTTTCCATGATTTCTTGGATAAGTTTGTGGTTGTTTTCATTGATGATATTTTGGTGTTTTTTAAAAGTAAAGAGGAGCATGAAGGGCATTTAAGGGTTATCTTGAAAACCTTAATAGAAAAGAAATTGTATGGAAAATTCAGCAAGTGTGAGTTTTGGTTACAAAAAATTTCTTTCCTTGGTCACATTGTTTCAAAAAATGGCATAGCTGTTGATCCTGCTAAAACAAAAGTTGTTGAAGAATGGACAAGACCCACAAATGTAACCGAGATCCATAGTTTTCTTGGTTTGGAAGGTTACTATCGAAGGTTTGTTAAAAAAAATTCATGGTTATCTAGTCCAATGACTAAGCTAACTCGGAAGGGTGTTAAGTTTATCTAGACAAAAGAATGTGATGATTGTTTTCAGGAGTTGAAAAGAAGATTGGTGAACGCTCCCGTTTTGGCAATTCCTTCCAGTAATGGTGAGTTTGTTATTTACAATGATGCTTCTATGAAGGGACTTGGTTGTGTCCTTATCCAGAATGATCAGGTAATTGCTTATGCTTTACATCAGTTGAAAACTCATGAGTTAAATTACCCTACACATGATTTGGAATTAGCTGTTGTGGTTTTCACTTTAAAAATTTGGAGGAATCATTTTTATGGAGTAAAGTGTGAAATATATACCGATCACAAAAGTTTAAAGTATATATTCACTCAGAAATAATTGAACATGAGATAGAGGAGATGGCTGGAATTAATCAAGGATTTTGATTATACAATTCATTACCATCCGGGAAAAGCAAATAAACTGGCTGATGCTTTGAGTCGAAAAAAGTAATGCTTCATTAACCATACTACATTTGGAACGAGATCCTTTGGTTTTTGATTTGATGAAATTTGGAATAGAATTTTTTGGTGTAGGAAATTCTTCTGTTTCGTTTTAGGTGTCAGTGAGATCATCTCTATCCGACGGAATTAAGCAAGCGCAGAAGAAAGACAGTGGGTTGCAGAAAAAGGTAAAATTGGTTCGGAAGGGTAAGTTGACTGAATTTAACATTGATAATTATTGTGTTTTGAGGTTTGGGAAGAGATTATGTGTTCCTTGTGATTCACAGTTGAAGAATGAGTTGTTATGTGAGGCTCATAGTTCCCCATTTTCAGTTCATCCTGGCAGTACTAAGATGTACAGAGATCTGCGAGAGTATTACTGGTGGGATGGAATGAAAAGAGATATTACTAATTTTACTGTGAAGTGTTTGACTTGTCAGCAGGTTAAAGCAGGGTGGAAGTTACTGAAAGGGATGCTCCAGTCATTACCGGTGCCAGAGTGGAAATGGAAAAATATATCCATGGACTTCATTGTGGGATTACCAAAGACACCTCGAGGTAATAATGAAATCTGTGTTATTGTTAATCGATTGACTAAATCTGCTCATTTCCTTCCTATTCGAGAAACATTCTCTCTAGATCAACTTTCTTGATTGTATATTAAAGAGATAGTTAGGTTGCATGGAGTTCCCCTCTCCATTGTATCTGATCATGATCCCAGGTTCACTTCTTACTTTTGGAAGGGCCTTTAGAAGTCATTGGGTACTGAATTAAATTTTAGTATAGCTTTTCATCCTCAATCAGATGGGAATTTAGAACGAACAATTAAGACCTTGGAGGATATGCTACGTGCTCGCTCGATGGATTATTAGGGAATTTGGGACTAACATCTTTCTTTGGTTGAATTTTTATATAATAACAGTTTTCATTCTAGTATACATATGGCTCCGTATGAAGCATTATATGGGTAGCGGTGTAAAATTCCAACTTTTGGGATGAAGTAGGTGAATGGAAGCCGATGGGACCTGAATTGGTAGAAGAGATAGCAGAAAAAGTTTAGTTGATTCAGAAACACATGGGAACAGCTCAGAGCAGACAAAAACGTTATGCAGACAACAGGAGTAAGGATCTCTCTTTTGAGGTTTGTGATCATGTTTTTCTCAATGTTTCACCATGGAAAAGTGTGATGCAATTTGGTAAGAAAGGAAAGATGAGTCCAAGGTTAATTGGACCATATGAAATTTTGGAGAGGGTTGGATCAGTTTCTTACTGAGTGGATTTACCACCTATTTTATCTCAGGTACACAATGTTTTTCATGTTTCGATGTGGAGAAAGTATTTGCCAGATCTATCTCATGTTTTGATACCAGAGGTAGTTCAGTTGGAAGAGAATATCTCTTATAAATAACAATAAGTCCAGATTCTTGATTGAAGAGAGAAAGTGTTGTGAAATAAGGTAATTCACCAGGTAAATGTTTTGTGGAAAAACTATATGGTTGAAGAGGGAACATGGGAATCTGAAAATGTTATGAGGGATAAATACCCCCACTTATTTTGATAAGTGAATAAAATTGTGACGATGCAATTCCCAAAAGGGGGGAAGGATGTAACATCCCAGGTAAATAAAGAAAAAAACATTTTCGTATTTATTAATGTTTTCAAATTAAATATTAATTTTACTTTAAATGGGTTGCTATGTTCGATAGCGTACTCGATACACAACAACGATTTTCTTTGAAATCTTACGTTGCACACTAGTAATATAATTATATTATTTCAAATGGTAGTTAGCACGTAGCCATTGTATTGGAAGGGGTGAATATAAATAACTAAAATATTGTTATATTTGTTTGTTAAATGTTTTTACATTTATCCAATAAAATATAAAGGCTTAAAATAAGAAAATAATTCAATTTATAGATACTCTAATATTCACTAAAAGGTCGAATTATCACCTTTTGATGGTGAATATATTTAAATATAGTTTTGGTCACTCCTATACATTCTATTGGACCAAATAATATTCTTCGTTAGAATCGGGACATCAAAATTTACTTTGTGTAAATTTTTGGTATTTTTCCGATAAACTTCATTTTTAATGATTAAGTGGAAAATGTTGTATTTTAATTCAAAACCTCTTTTTAATCTAATTTATTTATATTATTAGATTATATTTTTAATTGGTTTTAAAGTTCAATTAGAATATATTTTTACCATTTAATCCAATGGTGGTCATTGAAATTAATTTCACTTTGAAATTGGACTTAAGCTAGTGTCAATATTTTGATATATATTGTTTCTTGAAAACATGCTATTTGTTTTGACAGTGGGAATTAATTATTAAATTAATTAATTAAACTTATATGTTTTTAATTTTTTAAAATAGACATCATTTTTGAATTCGGAATATCAAATATAGCTTAGGGTGAATTTTTGGTAATTTTCTAAAAAACTTCGATTTTTGATGAATAGTGATACCACTAAGTGGGAGTTAAACAACTGATTTTTCATATAAATGAAACTTTACCACTTCTTTGATTTGATTTGAAAAATTCTGACATACATGGTTTTCATTAGGATGTAAAATTTGGTTCAATGGGATTGAAATAATTTTTTTATGAATAGTAACTCTTAAGTTTTATTAATCGCGATTAAAGGTAATTAGTGTAATTTAAGGTAAAAATAATGTTATAATAATATGAAATTACCTTGAAAAAGGTCATACCCTTATTGTATTTGTCATGGAAGACCAAAACAATCTATGGGTCAACATGGGGACCCCATGGAGCCCCTTGGGTAAGAAAATGACATTGATAACTTTTTATTTAAAGTTAAAATAAAAATGCCACAAACATGTATTGTTTTACTAAAACAATTTTACATGGGGTTATACAAGTCATAATTTTTACTATAAATATTAATTTTAAATCTAATAAGATTTCCTAAATCATATTATTTTTTATATAATTTTTAGAGATTAAATAATTTAAATTATTTATGACACCATGATGATGCAGCGATTACCTCATTATTTAATGATTTAAATAAAATGAAAAGATAATGTAAAATATAAGACCTAAACTTGTCAAAAACCTATTTTATGGGTGGATTTAGAACTATTATCACCTTATCCTTGAAATATATAATTTTGGGACCATTATAAACCGAAACTCATTATATAATAATGTAACATTTTATAACTTTCCAAGAGTGCCCCTCCTCTCCTCTTACAAAAGGCCCCCACCTCTACCACCTTACCCACACCTCTCAAGTCTTTGTCTAGACCAATCTTGGAACATTTTATCTCTACAAATCACTCTACTCATCCTAGAATCCATACCTTTGGCAGAAATATCTTCAAGAAACCCTTTTGGTTCAAACCAAGAGGAGTTACCCGATTTAAAGGTAATGTCTTCACTTGTGTTCTTTTGTTTTATTTTGCTTCTACAACCCCATAAAATATTTATATTCCTTTATTTTGTAACAAAAACAGTATCTCCAATATACTATGATGTTTTTATGATATTTATTTGAGCTACACTTACACACACCTCCGTCTAATGGTTAAAAACCATGTTGTTTCTATGGTTGGTGAATTTCTACCTCACGAAACGATGATTGTTCAATATTATTTTAACACCTTTCATGGTGGCCATTAAGATGTAACTCTATTTATATATGATATATATTATGTTTATGTTTTCCTTATTCTTCTGTATTTTTAATTTATGGCATACCTTTATGGTTTCCATTGTGGGTAAATGTGATATCTTCATTTTAGGAAGTGCGGACTACCGCCACCTCAAAGTGATTTGATTCGTTAATACCATATGTGGAACGTATAAAGGATGTAGGTAGTGATATTATATATGATATTATACTGGAATTATAATATACCTTTATATCATTATGATTTCACTCCATTAAATACGAAATAGAAATGAAAGTAGCGTTCATGCGTACGTACGACTTACCGTCTCCATGAACGGTGCATTTCATTTCCTACATCTAAATGTTATATACTTTTATAAATACATGTATATGTTGGATATATATGATATATATGATATAAAAATCATTAATATCATTCTGTATATAATGAACTTTTGACCACATGAACAACATGTAATTGTAAGAAGTCTATTTTTGACTTAAGAACCAAATATCGACAAAAAGAACATTATTAACTTAAATGATTACATTATGTTTATAACATGTAAATAAGTGATATAAATGTAATAATAAACTTGAAAAAGGTTCTTAATAAATTAGAAATTAAAACTAGTTTATTATTCAGGAGATTAAAGGGAAATCGAGTCACGTCTGACACAAGGTAAGGGACTTCATCTCAATATCCTTTCATTGAGGCATATTTTATTTTATACACAACTTTCTTTTATATGGTGTATAAACCCATTTGACTTTTAATTTTATTCAAAAGGAATATTTTTCTACGAATCGTTTTACTAAA
Organism: Viscum album; assembly: GCA_963277665.1. NCBI lineage: Eukaryota > Viridiplantae > Streptophyta > Magnoliopsida > Santalales > Viscaceae > Viscum > Viscum album. Next base: position 29,415,983 of record OY728142.1, on the reverse strand, counting down.
CAACAAAAAGGAATGTTTCTTTTAAAATACACGGTGACAATGACCTTTTCCGCCGCCGCAAGTATTATTTGATCTTTGGCTTCCTCAACCAGCCGTAATATTTTATTAAAAGTAAATAAATACCATATACTCTTTTATGTATTTTGGTATTGAAAGTAGTTTTGATAATGGATTTGTTATGTCAATATATTTAAGTGATATATTGTGATTGAAATGTGGAAATGTTTTCTTTCCTTTATAATTGTTTTATGTGTTATGATTTTATAATGGTACATGGACATTTGACGAGTGGTTACGTGATAAACCATATGACGGGTGGTGTCGTGAATACAAGGATGGGAGGTTATGTTATAACCTCCAATGCATTGGGTATGGAAGTCGGCCGTATGGCTATTCCGTTAAGTGTTATGTGTGGAAGTCGACCGTATGGTTATTACATTTAAGTATGTTTATGTCCCAAGTTATCTTTATATGTTATGTGATCTTTATATAGTTTTTATGGTAATATTTTGGTTACAAAAGGGTAAGTAATGATCTTTTCTTCTGTGAAGTGTATTTACTACTTCATAATGGTGAAAATTATTACTTTGATAACGTATTCATGGTTTACTTGTTGTTTTGAAAAACTAACAGTTTTCCTTCTTTGTGTAACCCTTACTGAGCTTTTTATGATCATCCTAAGTTTTTTTAAAATGTTTTTCACAGGACATAATATGGAATAGTGTCAAGGATGGGATCAAAGAAAATTCATGCTATCTTAAACATGGAACTAGACATGACTCTTTTTTTCAAGAGTTCATGTTTTGTAAAAAAAAGGAAACTATGTAGATGTGTCTACTTTGTAAACTTTTGAGATGTAATAGTTATGTCCTAATTCTCTAAAACTCTAAACCTGAAAAGATCCTCAATGTGAATTATTCATTTAATTTAATATTAATTAATGTTTTAAGGCCGGGTCCTTATAAAACGCATCTTCAGCCTCAAGTTTCCAATCTATGTTTCTATTTTGATTTTATTACACTTTTTTCAAAACTATTCACACATATATTAAATATATTAATATAATTAAAAAATTATTTTTTGGTAAAATGGGCCTTAGAATCTCACATCATCTCCATGCCTAGCTCCAAAAATAATCCATATAATATTCAAAAACAATAAATAGAAAAATTTGAATCATTACATTTTAAGATATTTTAATAAATAAGAAATAAAGTAGAAGAAAAATGAGATACTTTAGTTTATGGATCCATTATTCCACACAATGCATGATTAATATTTTCATTTCCCTATAAATGAGAGGGAAATAAGGAGGATTTGTAGCATCCCTGACCCAATTATCAACCCAAACAGTGCAATCATGCAGGGTTCCACTAGCCTTAAGAACGCCTCCCTATACACTAAAGGATACCAACTAGAAACGAGGGTGTAAAATAGAAATAGTGGGGTGACTATACCCTCAGGGGAAAGTTATAGTAAGGGTAAAGTAAAATATATATAACATGCAGCATAAGAAAAGGCTCAACAGACTCAAACCAGACCCACTAAAGGCAGAATCATAATCAACAAAAAGAAATACGGGAAGACATAATAATAGAAATGATGGAAAAATAAATAAATAGTCAAACATATCACTTGAAGCTACTAAAACAGAGCATGCATATCAATACAGTTCATATAATATCAGTATACAGATGAGCCCCCCCAAGGATAACCGTAGTATAATATATATATATATATGCATGTTGATAAAGAAAATTAAAACTAAAATATAATCTCAAATTGAGTCAAGCACCTCAAGGTCTCATTCCAACATCCCATGCTAAGCATCTACCAAGATCCATCTCATGAAGATGATCCCTTGTCTAAAAAAAGATTAAAGTCTACACACATCCCGAAGGGCCCATGTAGGGTGTGAGAATGAGTCTTAGTGGTATACAACCCATGTGTGCCTACCCAACATAAGTTTTTAAGTAGGTGTAGTGTAGAATTAAATAAATCATCACAATGAAATTAAATTAAACAAAAGCATCACTGGTGCTCAACAGCCACCAGGAAGCTATCACCTACCTCAGCCAATGTCAGAATATTTATAGAGAAGAGGATCCTTGGAACATGGCCCAAGGTATCCACTGATATCAAATAGTCGAGGTGAACCCTCAGGTTCCACCTCAATATAGTAACCAGGACCTATCACCAACTAACACCTCATGTCCCTATTAAAACCACCAACATCCCAATGAAATTTCTCAAGTAAAACAATCTAGTCCCCCGAACCCCTACTAAAAATCACTCATCAACTCAAAGTTTGACATCTAGAGGCACAATGATATCTTTCCTGAAATAAAACAACTATTTGATCAAAGAACCAGATCCCGAGGAATGGCTTCCTCCATAATGAAAAAGTATTATAGGCCAAACAACCACAATATGGTGAGCCTCAACCCCCAAACGATAGCCTCGTCACTATCTATTAAAGGATGCTCTCCTTCCCCATGGAAATAACCCCAAACTCATCTTCCTAAGCCACACAAGCAAGAGCCTCTACCCCCATGAGTGGCCAAAACCACCTCATCCCTAAGTCAACCTATGTGCACACAACTCTATGTGATGCTTTGGACATCACTATTTAGTGGCAATCACCAAATTAGTACATGAGACACATCCAACTAGAACCTTTTGGACCTATGATTGTATCTCTCAGATGTGATGACCATGCGATCTAATAAAACAGGACATTCCCTCAGTATAATGGCATTTCCTCCTCAATCTGAAATCCACAACACCCAATCCTATGATCAACATCACTAAAATATATATCTGATCCAATCGCAACTAGACAACCACTTCACCCCAATCATATTGTCCATGCAACCTCAATCTCTTTGGAAAATCCTTTCATGATCTAATGGATCATATCCACATATCATATTAAAATTATACAATTCACTTAATAAACAATTCAATTTAATATGATTTAATCATACAATTTAAGTAAACATAACAATTCGACTTAATTGAATTCACTAACACAATTTCAAATAATCAATTCAATTTAAATAAATAAACAACACAAATTAAATTAATAAAACTCCCTGAACTAACTACCCAAGGTGTTCAGTGACCTTTATCATGGCCTTGCATGAGAGAATGTGTTTTGGGAATTCCCAAATGCATCCCATAAGTTCACAAAATTATTTTAACATAAATCAATCAATCTAAAATGATCTCACTCAATTACCCAACTGTAGGCTAAAATCTGCACCATCCAAGAATCTATGAAAACATGAAGAAATGTTTATACCACCTACCTTACACATTTGATATTATCCTCTAACTCAATGTGGTTTAGAAGAAATTGACATTTCTATCAAGCACCCTGAAAAGAGATAAAAATGAATCAAATTGAGTTATTGCTCCACGAGGAAAGAGAAAAGAATAAATGAGTTGTGGGTGAGGAGAGTCATACCAATGTGGTTTTGATTCCACCAAAAGATCTAAAAATAGAGGTCAGATGAAGAGATTGGATGAAAATATAAATAAGGAATAAAGTAGGTGTTCCCCCCGTTGTATGCACAATTTGGAGAAGGATAAAAATAACTTAAATAGGATGGAGGAAAAATGGTATTTCACATCCTTAATGAGGCTTCCTGGTTAGTTCACATTGTTTTACAAACCGTGTGCATACTGTGTGTCCAAAAGTGCATGGGTACTGCCTAAGTGGAACTACCCATGCAGATTGCCACGCATTTTTTCCTAACCGTACCCAAACCATGAGGAAGCCTCTCCAAAAACTGAAAAACTCCATGTATGTTCATGCGACCCTGCCCATTCGGTTTTCCAAACCATGCGGCAATAAAAAAATGTGTCGCATGGTTTGGTGGAAGAGGTTGTACAGTTTACCTTAAACCATGCACCTTGACCTACAACTCAAAAACTTTGTATTTGGGCCTCTGATTCTCCCAAAACACTTTCAAACAACTGAGGAAACCCTAAACCTCTAAATCCATTTGAAAATAAGATATTGGGGAGATGGAATGCTCAAAATTATGTTCTAGTCATCGAAAAAGGAAAATGGTGCACCCATTAATTAAGAAGTTCAAAAGGGGAGAGGTTTTCTCCCTGTTCCAAAAACTCGGGATGTTACAATCTCTCCACTTTAACATAGATCATCCCCGGGATATAAAACAAAAACAGAGATTATACTGAACATACCCATCCCATTCAATACCAACAAAGACTACCCCAGTCTCAAGGGCATTGGTCAACTACCTCAAGGGGGCTCCCTTCCTTTGGAGTGACCTTCCCCGGTCGCATCCCGACCAAAAATCAAATCAAAAAAATGGTCCTTAGATCATTATCATAGTCAAAATTACTCCCATGATACATCATCACTACTACACCTGATTATATGCTCCCCCATTATACTATTAACCCATTCGAATCCCACACTACATCGGTGCCCACCTCATTCTTATGTCCCACATGGAACCAATGAGGTCATTCATCTCATCATATGCTCAAAACATGTCATGATACCTCACACCTCAGTCAATTAGCACACTAAAATGGTACCTAGATTCCTCTGAACCACAATTGAACACACATATCCTTGATTCCTCGATGCTAAGCACCTTAGTAAACATGCACCAAACATTGGACACAAACAAAACCTTTTTCTATGCACCTCACATATAACACATCCAATATGATTCCAACCTACTAAAAGAAATATTATTAGTCCATATAAATCTCTTGTGCACCTCATGATCCCAAAAAGGACATGCATAAAAAGGCCATGTCAAAGAAAAACAAAAGAAGCATTTATGACCATGGCATACCTCCGGTCGTCATTCGCTAATTATCCTGCTCAGTCCCTGGAAGCTCTAAAACATGAACCTAGCCTGAAGCCCGACTGCCTGAAGCCTAGAATCTATGTGGTCCTGTATCATCCACCAGCCACATACTTCACTCTTGGGTCCCACTGTCTCTTCCAGGACATCTTCATGCAACTGAAGCTCGACTACCCTCACCTGGTACTACTCCTAGTTCAACATCAGATGTCTGATTCTACCAGGATCCTTGACTATCAGCTATCCAAGAAGGCTTCCTATAGAACCTCTCAAGATACCTGACCTGTTCACATGCCCCACACTCCATTTGTGGTCACTCACACTAATTCTAAACATGTCATTGCTTCCCAAATTGTAAAAAAAACCATCTAAGACCCCCTCTAAAGTGGTAAAGCTGAGTCATTGTCATGAAAACCCTATTGTAACTCATCTCTCCCTCTCTTCCTAACCTATGAAGTATAGACACTGAAATCACTTGGTGGTGTTTCTCGACATGTGTGCGACCTACTGATCAGGTTACCCTTCTCTATGAGTGCTTGATTCACCACCTCTATGAATGAGTCTAACCTAAATATGTTTACCTACACCTGAATGGAATGATATAAACCATCTTCGAAATTCCTAACCCTTGAGGATTCGTCACCCAAAATGTTGGGTACAAAACTATACAATTTGGTGAACATAAATGCATAGTCCATGAAGGAAATGTCACCCTGCTAATGGAGATTTCTATCTTCAGTGTCTCTTGGAAGAAATTCTTGAAGAACCTATTCTCAAAGTCCTTCCAGGCTAGTCCCTCATGTCCATCTTCCTGCACCGGCATATCCGACCAGTGCTTTTCCAATCCTCTGAGCATATTGGTTTCCAGTTTCACCCTCCATCCAGGAGGCATCTCTAACTACTCGAAGATCATCTACACAGACACGATCAACTGCTCAGCCACCTGTGGACCACCCTCACCCTGAAATTGTGGTGAGTTCTCTATATGGAACTCTCGAGTCAGATGGGCTATTGAAGAGTCTTCTTACAGATCACCCATGTCAATCCTATGGATAACACATGCTAGGATTGCTGAAATATTCTCATCAAGACATGGCCCAAACTCTATAAGATATCGTGGTTGCCCTGGATATGTATGTGTATGACTGGAGATGTTCATGTATAGATAGATGTGTCCATGTATGGTTTGTCGCATATACACCATGATACACTCTAAGTAATAAGTGATGGGTCACACATCGTGTGATATGTGTCACACACCATCTGATACTTAACTCTACATAGAAACCCAAGTCATTGTTGTGAGGTTCCTACAAAGCGTGTAGCTCCACAATACACATTGTGTACTATGGGATTTTCTAGAATCTTGGATCTAGTTACCACAACTTTTTCTTCTCCTCTAGACATTGATTTGGTCGTGCCTCTCACATGAAAATCAAGAAACACGACCATATGAGTCATGCCATTGTTGATCGCTGATTTTCTAACACTTTGATTCTGTTTTGGAATCATCCGAATGATGTGCTCGAAGTGTACTCGATACAATATAAAGGTTCCTCACAATCATATTTGTTGTCCTAAAATATAATAGGATATCTTCCATGATTTAAACAATAAAGGACTCAAGGTAGGGATAAAAAAAATTCTTCATGAGATCCATGAACACTGCTATAGAATCTTTCAACCCAAAAGGAATGAAATGATTCTCATACAGCTCATATATACTCTTAAACGCTCTTTTGAGAATATCCACCTCCTTGACCCAAAGCTAATGGTAGCCTAAAAAAATATCAGTCTTAGAAAACCATTGGAATACTCATAACTAATCAATCTTGGAAAACCATGAGTTCTAGGATCAAAACTTGCCTCTAATAACATTTTATAGTACAATGACTTGAATCACTGGGTCTGATCTGAAGTTCCACAAAACATCATGCACGCCTCCTCATACGCAAGATGATTCCATCTATTGAAGAGGGTTTAAAGTTGTGAGGGGAGACTATATGATTAGTAAACATGGACATACACTATAAAATAACAATATAAACATAATATGACTAAAAAACATAATGGATGTCAAGATGAATAAATTCTAAAACATATTCTATTTCAAGTCATACAATAATAATCAAACAAACCACAGATATGGTAGACTAATAAGTTCAAGTAGTATATCTGGAAATAATAATAAATAAAATCTCATTAGAAACTATCTAGAGTCCTTACCAGTACTGCATCCATATCCCAACTCCATGCTCCTTAGTAACCACATGAACCTTTACCTTATCAGGATCCCTGATCATAAAGACTATAGTTTCACCAAGATTACCTTACACGGTGTGATAAAAAAACCCTAGAGGAAACCATAAATAAATCCTTAAAATTATTAAAGATGTATATACATGTGTATAACATGATGGAAAGGTAAATACACACAAAATAATACCACTAATCAGGTAAAGAGAAATCATGTGTTAACCCTGCTTATAAACCCTAGACATACCTGCTTCAACACCATACTGGAAAAATATAATAGGTTATTATCACATGACATAGACTATGATATTTATCTTTTTTGACCTTTAAAGACAATGAATATTACACCTTTAGGGAATATTTCTTCATATGCATTTCTTTTTTGGATCCTACCTCATTAGAACTACACAGTTAAGCATGTTTTTCCAAGAGTAGTGTCGGGATGGGTGACCTCCTAGAAAGTTTCCCAAGGTGTGTGTGAGTAAGGAAAAATCACACGGAAAGAACATGTGTTGGCCTGTGGCTAGAATCATTAGATATATAAGTGATCTATATGGGTAATGTCTTATGGTTTTATAGGAGGTAAACCAAAATATTACAATAGACCCATGGGGTAATATGCTAGGTTTACGACCTTGGGAGACCGCCTTGTGAAAAATGGAATCATAGACAATACCCATCCAAAAGTTAAATGTCACTTCCTCGGTTTGATGTGTGGGTTCTATAATGTGGATGATGTGATTTAAAGTAGGTGAGATTTTAACACTCCAAGAAAATTGATACTTAACATTTTAAATGTCATTACTCATTACAACATGGTGATTTTTTTTTTGATAAACTACTTGATTATAACTCCATAATTTAGCATTCTTGGTGTAGAGTAGAGTTAGGATGGGTTACCTCTTGGGAAGTTTCTCATGAGGTGTGTGATTGAGGACACAACAAACTAAAATAACATGAGTTTTCCTAGGTGGATAGTTAGTAGTCGGATTAGTGACCCCAGTGGTTTATATGAAATGATGTGTTGGGAATACAACCAAGGTATTACAAGATACCCATGGAGTCATATAACCAAGGTGTGTGGCTTGGGGAGGTTGGTTCATGAAAACAACACATATGGTTTTTACATGGTTTGGAAGTAATGTGATATCCTACTCCTTAATAGGTTTTGGCAGAGATTCTATACCCATATTATCACTGATAATATTAAAATTATTACAAGAGAGGGGATTTGTTCTTCCTTAACTCTTTTTATGTTGTTTATATCAAGTACAAAATATGGGAACTATTTATCCTTGAATGTTTCAAAACAACAGAAACATTGTGGAATCATTTATAGTACTACCAATAGTCTTAAAGATTATTTTTTTTCTCTTGATGGTGAACAAGATCATTAGTATATCATTATGTGACATAGAATTAATGGATAATAACTTATCTTTAAAGGTCCTTGACTTCTAGAAAATTATCACTATAACAAAAACATGAAAAAATTACTCTCATGTATTCATAATAATCAATTAATTCATGAGAAAATGAATACACAAATGATCCTTTTAATTCTAAGAAAAATGTATATTAAAGATCGGTAATTAGAACAACTTCTCTAGACTCAATCAAAAATGATAGATGGATTATGGGTCATTGCTTCTTAAAAATTATCTCTCTTCAACACCAAATGTATTTAACATAGAAAGTATTAGGGTCTATTATAAATTCATGAACACACATTTATTATTCATTTATTACTTTTATATTCATTAAAATTCATGAATAATATTTCCATAATAATAATGGAAACTCTCATTGATTCTTGACTATATATAATTTTCCTTAATAATAGTTCATTTTATAACATATAATAATTTATAATATTTGAATTTTAAATATCTATGAAAATCATCCTCCATTCTTCTCATTTAATCTTCCTTTAAGTATCAATTTTTTTTTCTAAAATCATATTTCTGCTCACAACCTATGATATTTTTAAACTTATGTATGAAGAATCATCATATGAATTAATTAAATGTTCACTGATTTTCATAGTACATGATCTATATATAGGTTTTATCTTTATGATGAATGATCTATATGTTTCCTTGAATGGTCCTTATATTATGTGATCATTATGTGGATTCATTCTTATAAATTCTATGAAATCATACTTATATGATCTGAAATTATCCTAAGTCACTTCAAAAACATCCTTATGAAGTGATCGTACATCCTTATGGATTAGAAAACTTATCATTACAAACTCATGTACTATCCTTATAAAGTCACCAATTTTCCATTTTTTTAATATCTCTATTACAAAAATTAACCTTACTTATTACAAGGTGTTTCGGTTTACTCTTACATCATTTAACAGATTAATCATACATAGAGTGAATGACTCTTAGATGATCACTAAGGACTCTTTTGTACATCCCTGTGAATCATAGGTGGAATTCCCTTTTCAAAAATCCTAATCCTTTCTTTAGAAATAAATCCTATGTAGATCCATGTATGAGTCCTTCCTTTTTGATTTTTTGTATCCATAAAAGAACAAAATGACTTTTCCAAAGTAACTCATAGCCTTATTAATTCACTTCCATCCATTTCCAAATAGATTGAAAAAATTTCAAACATATTCAAATACATTCTTAATATCTTCTAAAAAATAATTGACAATAAATATAACTCCTTCTATAATTCTATATAGTTATTTAATTTCCTTTTTATTCATTTTTTATCAACCTATCTCAACTCTTTACAAAACACAAAAAATCACATAATCATAGACTATCACACATCATATGTATCTTGAAAACACACTAAAAAAATAATTTATAATTTTTTTATTGGATTCTATCTCTTAGTTATAAGAAAATATTGGCCAAGTAATTTGAAGTCTCTCCCCCCTCAATTCGAGCACCCACCTTTCAAATTTCTCCCCCTTTTTACTATAATAATAGCACATTGATAAAAGTGAGACAGAAATAATTATTACCTTCATCTATTAGAGTTTTATGCATTTTCTCCCCTTTGGAAACATAATCCAAAACGAAGTTGATGTTAGACCAATGACTCTTAAGAAAGGGGGAATGGTTGAACATTCATATTCACCCTTAATGGATCAAACCTGTCATTAAGGAATACCTTGGGGAATACATTAGAAAGATAGTCTTGGGTAGGGAAAAATTCTAGGTTAATATCGCTATTGGAAAACCATTCATTGATTAAGTGAAAAGTGATGTCAATTTCCTTTGATATTGAGTTTTGAATAGGATTTTTAGAAATATATATTTCATTTTGATTGTAATAAGATATTATGAGAGGTATTTAAATATTCACTCAAAATTCCTCAAGCTACTTATTCACCCAAATCACTTCTTCACAAGAATTGGTATCAACAATATATTCATACTATATAGTACTTAGTGTAACTGAGTTTTTTCACTTATAATTCCAACTCACACAACTTTTTCCCAAAATAAATAATTATCCTTAAGTGGACTACCTCTCATCAAAATCTCCTACCTAATCTGCATTAATATATCCATACAAATTCAGGTGTTATACTCTTCTTTAAATAATTCCTAATCTAAAAGTAGCCTTAATGTATTTAAGTACTTTCATTGAATCATTTAAGTGTGATTCCTTAGGATAACTTTAAGAACCCATCCTATTCATATGTAGATATTACATATAAATAAATGAATATTTATTACATAACATAACAAAACCATGCCATAATTGTATGAGTTTAGTGTATTTGGAAATGTGGAAACATAAACAATTAGGTCATAAAACATCTACATCACCCCCCACTTATTTCCTCATAACTAGAACTCATCTTGACATATCATACTTAATACCATTCTTCACATCCAATAAAAAAATATAAAAAGGGTGATATTTGATGATCAGTACGGGTAAAAAAGGGAGATATAAATAATAACATAAGAGAAAGGGAATAATAACCTAAACATGGCATTTTTAAATTATACCTTGCATATAAAAGATCATAATCTTGATCCATGGAATAAATCATATAAGTTTTTAAGACATGAATCATTAAAGAACATGAGCCATGAGAGAATAACATTATAATAATACATGGAATTTTGACATACATATAAGAAAATAAAATAATTTCCCTAGTAGTCAAGGATATTTTACAATTATATCATATTGGAATGGGTTAAATTCCCAAACTTTCATAGTAGATAAGGTCCACTCCTAATTTTATCATAACACACAAAGTCTCTTACTAAATCAGTTTCACTTCTCATTCCGGTCCTAGCTATATCATGAGATATAAATAATTAAACAATGAATTGGAGAGAGATATAATCCCCACCCATTACATAATGAACCCCATAAATATTTGTTCTATAAGAACATAAATAATTCATTATATCAGAACCCATGAAAATAAATGGGGTTCATAAACATTTAATCATAGCATAACCCATGTAAAAGAAACAGGTTTCATAAACATCATGTCATCATAACAATAATCTAAGAAGATAATGATTATGGATGGTATAATTGGATCATATTTCCATTAAAACATAATTAATATAAAATAATGTTATCTTAGATGTAAATGGATTTTGGAATATCACTTGAAATAATTTTTAATGAAAAAATCCTTTCTATTTTGAAAACATTTTTTTAAATGTCTCATAATTACAAAAGAAAACATTTTCTTTGAAAAGAACCACATAATATTGTAAATTAAGCTTTAATACATTGAGTATTCATGATGGTTAGAAAATATTCTCATTACACATAAGTTAAAAAAACATTCTTTCTATATTTTTTGTCAAAAATGTAACAAAGAACCTCGTTTAGAAAATTACAAAAAGATTCATTTCAAACTATTTTTTAAAATTTCAAAAATGGGTTAAATTATTTTTAACATTTTAATGAGGATATTAAAAAATATTTTTCAAAATAATATTTGTAATACAAGTAAATTGAAGATAAATTTTCCCTATTGGATATTTAAACAAAAACAAACCCAAATAAATAGGATATTATAAAATAAACCCTTTCCACTTTATAATCAGTTGAATCATATTCACCATGAAATAAATGACTTTAAATGAAAATTTAAATTCCATGAACATTAATTAATTCATTATATTACATAAAAATATTCTAATTATATACACCACACAAAATAAATAAGTGTTGAATATGGTGTATGTCTCATGAAAGTAAAAGTGAGACGAGAAACCATTACAAAGATCACGTAATTGAAGTGAGGATTAATCAAATGGATTGATTATGTGTATCCACTATAAATCCACATAAAAAATATGAAATAAAATATAATATATTAAAAATTCATTTCACATATTTTCTTATCATGACATAATCAATGATTTATAATTTTAACCCAATGAATCAAAATTGAGTTAAGAAATCCTTTACCTCGAGTTTGACTTCCTTAATACATGATCAAACCTTCTTTATAATGGTTTTAAACATGTTATTAATTTATATAATAACCTTATTTATATTTAAAATATATTATATGATTATTTTATAACATATTACCATCCTTTTATTAATAATATTTCACTATTTTAACATTTGTGGGTATTAATTGCCTTGTTTTCTCAAGCTTTTTTTGTCATTAAAGTCTCACTTATATTACATAGGATATAGATACATAATATAATGAATTATATTAATGTTATAAATATAATATTTTATCATTAAATGCATTTTTTGAACCATTCTTGAATGTTTATCATAGAAAATGAATCTCATCAATTTGTGGATATGGTAAGTCATACATACACACAAGGGATGATATCATTTATAAATGGTTGAACTGGTAAAAAATTGGATGGTATATTAATTTAAAGAATAAATATAATTCCATAATTATAATATATATACACATATATATATATTATTTACATCATTATAACCATCCAAGAAAACTGAGGATGAAAAATGAATTAAACCGCTACGTGGAGACGATAAGTGTAACAACCCGAGATTTTATGAAAAATATTCTTTTTAATTTTATTAATGTCTTGTGTTGTACGCTACACCAAAAGGAGCTTGAACAACACACATCTTTGACTTTCCTTGCATTACACGCAATCGCAACCTTCCTCTATAGCGTGTGTAGTACGCAATACCGAGTTTCACTAAACAACAATATGCTATTAAAATATTATTATAACTAGCCGTTATGAATAGTAATAACCACCTTTTAAAATTATAGAAATTTTAGCTCTCAAAATGGACTTCATTTTTGGATTCGGAGTATCGAATTTAGCCTAAGGTGAAATTTTGGTACTTTTCGGATAACTTTCATATTCTGATGAATAGTGAAAGTTACTAAATTATAATTAAAAACAACTTTTTTAATCAAAATAATTAATAGTGATAAATCATTAATTTGAGTGGTTTTAAAGTATATTTAGAATATATTTTTACAATTTAATACAATGTTGGTCATTGGATGTAATTTCACATTTAAACCAGACATAATCAAGTGTCAATCTTTTGATAGATATTGTTTCTTAAAAACACGCTATTTGTTTTAACAGCGGGATTTAATTATAAAATTAATTAATGCAATTTCTATGTTATGAATTTGGTAAAATAGACTTCATTTTTGAATTCGGAATATGAAATATAGCTTAGGATGAAATTTTGGCTTTTTTCTAAAAACTTTCAATTTTTGATGAATAGTGAAACCACTAAGTGGTAGGTTAAAAACTGAATTTTTCATAAAACTTAATTTTACCACTTCTGTGAATGGAATTTCAAAAATCCGACATACACGGTTGATATCAGTAAGTAAAATGTGGTTCAATGAGATAAAAATAATTTTTTTGGTGAATAGTAACTTTTTACTATTTTTACCGCGGTTAATAGTAAATTGGGTAACTAAGGGTAAATATGATATTAATATTACCCTAAAACATGTCCTAACTCTATTGGACAAGTGTAATTCGACCAAAAACAAACTTAGGAATAAAATATGACCATTTAGGCCCACTTGGATTAGATTAGGACATTTATTATTAATTTATTTAAAGAAGGGTTAAAATAGTTAAAATCAAAGTTTAATAAGTAAATCATTTATAATATGGGGTTATACATAAGATAAATTCGATTGTAAATATTAATTAGAAAGATAAAAAGATTTCCTACATGATGGTATTTTATTTGTAATTTTTAGACATCAAATAATTTAATTTATTTATGACACAAAGATGATGCAGTAATTATCTTATTAATGAAATATTGACATAATTGATAATATAAATACCAAAATAAATGTAATTTAAGACTTTTTATGAATTCCACTAATTTTCTAGGTTACTATGATATATTAATGTTGATTTAATCAACTTGGTTCGAACATATAATTCTGTTATGACTTTCACGAAAATCACATATCAAATAGTGTCAAAATTGACACAAAATAGTTTTTAAATCAAATATTATATTATTAATTGTTATTTTATTCCTAAAAATCTAAGGTTCGGCCAAATGACTTAGATAAGGATATATGTATTAATAATAAACAATTTGGGGTTCGTTTGGCTTGATATAGTAAGTTTATTAACCTTATAGTATAAGAACACAAGAAGACACGGTAAAAGTAAAATTATTTAACTTAATGTTAAATCTAAATGATAAGGTTAAAATAGGAACCTAAACTTGTCTAAATTCTATTGGATGAGAGGATTTAGACCCATCCCCACCTTAGCCTCTAAATAAATCAATTTGGAGCTAATTAAAACCGAACTTGACATTATAATAAAATAATATTTTGAGATATTCCTAAGGTGCCCCTCTCCTCCCTTATAAAAGGACACCTCCTCCCCCTCCTACTCACACCAATTTGAGCACTCAAGCTCGGCCAACCCCTGCCGAAATCTCTTCTCCACTTCCCTAGAAACATCCTAGAGGTTCTGGTCTTCCTCAAAGACCAATTTTAGTGCCCTAAGAGGAGGTCTCAAAGAGGCGCTTCAAAGAAGAGGTAATTACCGTTACCAATTCTTTCATCTTTATTTCTTCTTCCACTTCTTCTTCTTAGGTTGTTTCATTATGAAGTAATAACATCAGTATCACTCATATACTGATATGTTATTATAAGTATGAAACAACCCTATTTCACCATCTATCCATCCTACGGAAAAAGAAATCACCGCGCGTGCGTACGTACGGAATACCGTCTCCACGCCGTGGTGTAATCTATTTTCCACCACCACCTTACATGGATGGGTATAATGGTGTAAAGAATAACTATACATAGTTATTAAAACATCATATTGATTCTTATATGTTGTATAATCCACTCCAATTCAATTCAATAATTATGGAAATGATATCATCGCTCGTGCGTACGTACGGAATACCGTCTCCACGACGCGATGAGATTCATTCTTAATGATTAACCATTCACGAATGATTATAAAGTATATATAATAAGTACTAATGAAATATATGACATAATAATTATACTGGATTTATGTATATATATATATGTATGTCATCTACTTACTTCCATTCAAGACAATAAAGAAAGAAAAACAGCGTTCATGCGTACGTACGGACTACCGTCTCCATGAACGGTGTTTTTCATTTCATTTATCTATCTATTATATATATATATATATACTGAATATATATGATATATAAATCATATTTTATATTCTGGATGTAAGTAAATCATGATATAAGTAATAATAATGTCAAGAACAAAAAGTCAAAACACCTACGATAAATGAAACGATTTTACCCAAAACGCTTCTTTAACATGGAATTTACAAAAGAACGGGTAATATAATGTCATAAGTGAACCATATATGATATCATAACAATGAATATGATTCTGTAATAAGTCAATAACATGATTTAAATCATTATACAGGAGGTTCGGACACATACGGAGCAAATCGGACCTAAGGTAAGGGAAATATCACAATCTCATTTTTATCCGAGATTGTTTATACTTTGAAATTTACTGGGGTGTATTTTATCATCCACATCCATGTTTCCTCAATATGTGATATTATTTCCATCCACTTACAATAGTTTAAATCCAATTTTACCCTTCAGTGAGTTTTTAGTAATGAACATGAAAGGAATCTTTTGCCGTTTTTCGTACGAGTAACTTTTTGACTTTTCCGAAAAAAGTACGAAGAATGTTTTTTTTAACTTATACGGCAAGAATGGATTTTTAAAACATTATTTCCAAGAATCTTCCTTTATAAGTTTTCAAGTTTATTTTTGATCAACTTCTTTTAGTATGACATGTTAAGAAAAGAAAAGTGTTTTTGAATAAGAAAGGATATTTTCCTCAAGAATGGAGTTCAAGTGTTTTATCAAAATTATTTTCCATCTAAGATAATAAAGGGTTCTGTTTTTATCCCTTTAATTACATTGATTTGATTATGTTATGAGGGAATTATTTTTATGAAATCATTTGCCTTATAAGATTTGTTTTATGATGTCATGATGTTTCAAGAATCCCATTTTTGTTACATGTGTTATGCGATGATGTATGTTTTATGATTATGTGGCACACATAAGAAAGGATTCATTATAATATGGGTGGGACCTATATCTCCCTCCAATGCATTGGGTAAAGATTTTATATCTCATGAGATAGACATGGCTGGAACGGAAGGTTATTTCGGTTCAGTGATACAGGACTGAAATGAGGAGTGAACTCGGTTCAGAAAGGGACTTTGTCCACTAAGATAGTCTTGGCAATGAGTCATGACTAACAAGAAATGATTTTCCATGATTATGTGTGCATGCCACAAAGTTTCAAGTTTCATGTTATGATTATGGGGATCTCATTTTCACTTCTATGATTTGTTCCATGTTAAGATATTATGATCTCTTTTGCAGGTTATGATTTTCAAAAAAATATGATATGATTTTTATTTCCTTTATTTTCCCTTGCTGAGCATTTGAGCTCACCCTTTTATGTTTTCTTTTCCCCAGGATATAAATAAAGGTTTTAGGTAAAAAAAAGGAAGATCTTTAAGGGAGATGTTGAAGATATTTCACCACGATTAGAAGATTTTATTCCGAGTTTCCAAAGACACTAAACTATTACGGTCCTTGTGTGTGTGTTTTTGTTATGTACTAAGTATTCCGCAAAAGTAATGTAAAGTCCATGTAAGACAGGCTTCGGGTCTCTACAGTTGGTATCAGAGGAAAGGTTTAGTCAACCTTTGGAAACTAGGATGTGAAAACGTTAGTGAGATCCCTAGAGATATTTCTAAGGTATGTCTAGGGATGCCCCTAAGGATAAGTATACGTATAGGATATAGTCCTAGAACTATGGTAACGATATTAGATTAAACCAAAGATGTTAGATATTCCCCCTTTATTATGATTTTTGCCTCTCACACTATTCTTTTTGGGTTTTAGAAAATGGCTGGAAACAAGATGATTCACAATAATGGAGGATATGATGGAAAATGGAATGATATTCTTCATAATGAAATGGGATTTGGAATTCCAAACATCATTATTATGCCGAATCAGCAATCTCATAATATGATCAATAAAGTAAAATTTGGTAAGTTTCCTGACTCGGCTAATAAGAGAAAGATGGAGTTTCAAGATGATCATAGAGGAAAGAAAGTTCAATTTCCCCTATGTAAATCATGTGGGAAGAGGCATCAAGGAGAATGTTTCAAGGGAACTGGAAGATGCTTTGGGTGTGGAAAAGAAGGACACAAAGCAAGTAAGTGCAAAGGAAAAGGTTCAGTTAACACCATGGATGAGGATAATGGTATTGCTAAGACATCAAAAATGGTTAAGTGTTTTAAATGTGGAATGTATGGGCATTATGCAAACAAATTCCCTAAGGGAAAGACTCATGAAGAGAATCAGTATGGTCATATGGGTAGTATTTATGTGGATGATGATGAAGAGACTACAAATGATATGTGAGATGAAAGAATTTTTGAAGCTCGGTCAATGGTTTAAGAATGTAGTGGATTGATTACATGTTTATCATGTGTAATGTTGTATAAGAAATCTCATGGTACTATGGAATAAAGAGACGTCTAAGGATTGTTACACTGTTGTCTTTCCTTGAGTTATGAAAGTGTATGATTAATGGTACCACTATCCATGAAAGGTTATTCAGATATTTTTAGAATTTAGATGATATGCGCACAATGAAGGACTAATAAGATAATGGGGTGTTTGATTATATTCATGAGCTCATGATTGATATAAGGACTAAGTGATATCATGGTTTGAGTATATAGAATTTTGAGGATTTTGGTATGTGGAAAGTGTTAACGTTTAACTGCATTCATGTTTTCAATAAGGTTCAATGGGTATTCAAGAGAATACATGATTAAGGAATTTGAATGTTTGGAATGTGACCAACAAAACATATCTTATGATATATGGGGATCGACGATGGTAATCATTTTCACTATGTTATGAGAGTGGACTGCAGTATTATGGATAAGCCTAAAGAATTGGAATGGATTATATTGTACATAAGTTATTATTGTTTAAGGATAGAAGTTTTTTTTCGATATTATTGATGGGATGTTATAGTAATGTAGTTTTAGAAAAAGGACAACCTGCAGGACGGGCGACAACCCATCGCTTCGGACAAGGCTGTGGGAATCGAACCCACAACCGAAGTGCGACTGGCCTTTATCACCTACCACTGGCCTACAGGAAGTCCCTGTTTAGTAGAAACTAGTTTTATTATATTAAGCTATATGACATATGATGTATAAGTCCATTTTAGGAACCATATATGATTAATCTCACTATAGATCGACTTATGTATATAATCTTTTTGCTAACCTTTTGTTTGAGACAGATGTAATGACCCGTCATTCTATCACATGATCTGCTAACACTTCACGAATAACAAATTCAACTTCATTTATTTAAGAGATGAAGTGGAAATTGTTAAAGGCACGAACAACAGTGAGATTGTACCAAAATAAAGTATTTATTCTAGTTTAAATTCTTTAACTTTAGGGAAACGATCTTGAAAACCAAAAATGTTGTCATAGTGATCTTATATCTGACGAATCAGATGGTACCTTAGATCGTGACAAATTTATGGCTTTGTGATTTCTGGCTTTTCCATAGCCATGTTCTCTACCACTCTCCATCAGAACATGATGGTTAGATTTCTCTTCCATATCCATATTTTCACCTATGTGGAAACCCAGTGATTAGTTTATTTGGGTAACCGTTACATTTCATACTTTTGTTTTTAAAGATAAGTTTTGGTATTCCTTTTTACGACGTGGGTTTCTATCAAAGAAACTTTCAAATAATAAACCATTTATAACCCCGACGAATTTCGAGGGCGAAATTCATTTTAAGGGGGGTAGAATGTAACAACCCGAGATTTTATGAAAAATATTCTTTTTAATTTTATTAATGTCTTGTGTTGTACGCTACACCAAAAGGATCTTGCACAACACGCATCTTTGACTTTCCTTGCATTACACGCAATCTCAACCTTCCTCGATAGCGTGTGTAGTACGCAATACCGAGTTTCACTAAACAACAATATGCTATTAAAATATTATTATAACTAGCCGTTATGAATAGTAATAACCACCTTTTAAAATTATAGAAATTTTAGCTCTCAAAATGGACTTCATTTTTGGATTCGGAGTATCGAATTTAGCCTAAGGTGAAATTTTGGTACTTTTCGGATAACTTTCATATTCTGATGAATAGTGAAAATTACTAAATTATAATTAAAAACAACTTTTTTAATCAAAATAATTAATAGTAATAAATCATTAATTTGAGTGGTTTTAAAGTATATTTAGAATATATTTTTACAATTTAATACAATTTTGGTCATTGGATGTAATTTCACATTTAAACCAGACATAATCAAGTGTCAATCTTTTGATAGATATTGTTTCTTAAAAACACGCTATTTGTTTTAACAGCGGGATTTAATTATAAAATTAATTAATGCAATTTCTATGTTATGAATTTGGTAAAATAGACTTCATTTTTGAATTCGGAATATGAAATATAGCTTAGGATGAAATTTTGGCTTTTTTCTAAAAACTTTCAATTTTTGATGAATAGTGAAACCACTAAGTGGTAGGTTAAAAACTGAATTTTGCATAAAACTT
The DNA here is from genome assembly GCA_963277665.1 of Viscum album. Lineage (NCBI taxonomy): Eukaryota > Viridiplantae > Streptophyta > Magnoliopsida > Santalales > Viscaceae > Viscum > Viscum album. The sequence goes on along the minus strand of OY728142.1, from coordinate 29,395,738 downwards.
AATTTTACCGCTTCTGTGAATGGAATTTCAAAAATCCGACAGACACGGTTGATATCAGTAAGTAAAATGTGGTTCAATGAGATAAAAATAATTTTTTGGTGAATAGTAATTTTTTACTATTTTTACCGCGGTTAATAGTAAATTGGGTAACTAAAGGTAAATATGATATTAATATTACCCTAACACATGTCCTAACTCTATTGGACAAGTGTAATTCGACCAAAAACAAACTTAGGAATAAAATATGACCATTTAGGCCCACTTGGATTAGATTAGGACATTTATTATTAATTTATTTAAAGAAGGGTTAAAATAGTTAAAATCAAAGTTTAATAAGTAAATCATTTATAATATGGGGTTATACATAAGATAAATTCGATTGTAAATATTCATTAGAAATATAAAAAGATTTACTACATGATGGTATTTTATTTGTAATTTTTAGACATCAAATAATTTAATTTATTTATGACACAAAGATGATGCAGTAATTATCTTATTAATGAAATATTGACATAATTGATAATATAAATACCAAAATAAATGTAATTTAAGACTTTTTATGAATTCCACTAATTTTCTAGGTTACTATGATATATTAATGTTGATTTAATCAACTTGGGTCTAACATATAATTCTGTTATGACTTTCACGAAAATCATATATCAAATAGTGTCAAAATTGACACAAAATAGTTTTTAAATAAAATATTATATTATTAATTGTTATTTTATTCCTAAAAATCTAAGGTTCGGCCAAATGACTTAGATAAGGATATATGTATTAATAATAAACAATTTGGGGTTCTTTTGGCTTGATATAGTAAGTTTATTAACCTTATAGTATAAGAACACAAGAAGACACGGTAAAAGTAAAATTATTTAACTTAATGTTAAATCTAAATGATAAGGTTAAAATAGGAACCTAAACTTGTCTAAATTCTATTGGATGAGAGGATTTCGACCCATCCCCACCTTATCCTCGAAATAAATCAATTTGGAGCTAATTAAAACCGAACTTGACATTATAATAAAATAATATTTTGAGATATTCCTAAGGTGCCCCTCTCCTCCCTTATAAAAGGACACCTCCTCCCCCTCCTCCTCACACCAATTTGAGCACTCAAGCTCGGCCAACCCCTGCCAAAATCTCTTCTCCACTTCCCTAGAAACATCCTAGAGGTTCTGGTATTCCTCAAAGACCAATTTTAGTGCCCTAAGAGGAGGTCTCAAAGAGGCGCTTCAAAGAAGAGGTAATTACCGTTACCAATTCTTTCATTTTTATTTCTTCTTCCACTTCTTCTTCTTAGGTTGTTTCATTATGAAGTAATAACATCAGTATAACTCATATACTGATATGTTATTATAATTATTAAACAACCCTATTTCACCATCTATCCATCCTACGGAAAAATAAATCACCGCGCGTGCGTACGTACGGAATACCGTCTCCACGCCGTGGTGTAATCTATTTTCCACCACCACCTTACATGGATGGGTATAATGGTGTAAAGAATAACTATACATAGTTATTACAACATCATATTGATTCTGATATATTGTATAATCCACTCCAATACAATTCAATAATTATGGAAATGATATCATCGCTCGTGCGTACGTACGGAATACCGTCTCCACGACGCGATGAGATTCATTCTTAATGATTAACCATTCATGAATGATTATAAAGTATATATAATAAGTACTAATGAAATATATGAAATAATAATGATACTGGATTTATGTATATATATATATGTATGTCATCTACTTACTTCCATTCAAGACAATAAAGAAAGAAAAACAGCGTTCATGCGTACGTACGGACTACCGTCTCCATGAACGGTGTTTTTCATTTCATTTATCTATCTATTATATATATATATATATATACTGAATATATATGATATATAAATCATATTTTATATTCTGGATGTAAGTAAATCATGATATAATTAATAATAATGTCATGAACAAAAAGTCAAAACACCTACGATAAATGAAACGATTTTACCCAAAACGCTTCTTTAACATGGAATTTACAAAAGAACGGGTAATATAATGTCATAAGTGAACCATATATGATATCATAACAATGAATATGATTCTGTAATAAGTCAATAACATGATTTAAATCATTATACAGGAGGTTCGGACACATACGGAGCAAATCGGACCTAAGGTAAGGGAAATATCACAATCTCATTTTTATCCGAGATTGTTTATACTTTGAAATTTACTGGGGTGTATTTTATCATCCACATCCATGTTTCCTCAATATGTGATATTATTTCCATCCACTTACAATAGTTTAAATCCAATTTTACCCTTCGGTGAGTTTTTAGTAATGAACATGAAAGGAATCTTTTGCCGTTTTTCGTACGAGTAACTTTTTGACTTTTCCGGAAAAAGTACGAAGAATGTTTTTTTTAACTTATACGGCAAGAATGGATTTTTAAAACATTATTTCCAAGAATATTGCTTTATAAGTTTTCAAGTTTATTTTTGATCAACTTCTTTTAGTATGACATGTTAAGAAAAGAAAAGTGTTTTTGAATAAGAAAGGATATTTTCCTCAAGAATGGAGTTCAAGTGTTTTATCAAAATTATTTTCCATCTAAGATAATAAAGGGTTCTGTTTTTATCCCTTTAATTACATTGATTTGATTATGTTATGAGGGAATTATTTTTATGAAATCATTTGCCTTATAAGATTTGTTTTATGATTTCATGATGTTTCAAGAATCCCATTTTTGTTACATGTGTTATGCGATGATGTATGTTTTATGATTATGTGGCACACATAAGAAATGATTCATTATAATATGGGTGGGACCTATATCTCCCTCCAATGCATTGGGTAAAGATTTTATATCTCATGAGATAGACATGGCTGGAACGGAAGGTTATTTCGGTTCAGTGATACAGGACTGAAACGAGCAGTGAACTCGGTTCAGAAAGAGACTTTGTCCACTAAGATAGTCTTGGCAATGAGTCATGACTAACAAGAAATGATTTTCCATGATTATGTGTGCATGCCACAAAGTTTCAAGTTTCATGTTATGATTATGGGGATCTCATTTTCACTTCTATGATTTGTTCCATGTTAAGATATTATGATCTCTTTTGCAGGTTATGATTTTCAAAAAAATATGATATGATTTTTATTTCCTTTATTTGCCCTTGCTGAGCATTTGAGCTCACCCTTTTATGTTTTCTTTTCCCCAGGATATAAATAAAGGTTTTAGGTAAAAAAAAGGAAGATCTTTATGGGAGATGTTGAAGATATTTCACCACGATTAGAAGATTTTATTCCGAGTTTCCAAAGACACTAAACTATTACGGTCCTTGTGTGTGTGTTTTTTTTATGTACTAAGTATTCCGAAAAAGTAATGTAAAGTCCATGTAAGATAGGCTTCGGGTCTCTACAATAAGCCATACGTGTGTACGAGCAATGTTTTCAAATTTCATATGATGGAGAAGATAGGGAAAATGGTTGTCACATAAACACAATAAAATATAATTAAATTTATTATAATAGAGTTATTACTTTATAATTTTTACAACACATTAATTGGAAGTAAAATAATAAATAAAATTGAAAGAGTTAGTAAAGATGGTTACCTTCTCTTAAAGAATCCTCCTTTCGATATCCTCTTAGAGACACTAGTGTTGGTATTTTCGGAAGACTGAGATATCCAAAAAATATTTATATATTTTAGTAAGATAAATGGGAGAGAGATTTTTTGAGATAGATGGTGTGGATAAGTGAATAGGTAATGGGGGTATTTATACTTGAGGAGGGTCATTTTAAGTGATTAAATATTGATTATTTTGTATTTAGAACTAAACAATTTTGGGTGGAATTAATTCGCATGAATTTGTTTGATAATTAATTTTTTAAATATTGGTTAGGGTGTTTAAACACATCAACTACCCATTTAATGTTTTATTTTTTGTTATTTAATCTTTTAGCTTTTAATTTAAACGTGCTATATCATTTTACATATATTAGGGTAAATCATTTTATTATCATGGTAAATTTTTTATACCTAAAAATAAATATTACCTTATTAAATAATTTTAAAATTTTGATTAAAAATATTTAATCCATTTTAAAAAATCCAAGTCACTTAGGTTTCATAATTTAATTTAAAATTAAACTGGAAAAACACAAAGAAAAACTTTTTTTTGGAAAAAAGACAATTTTTAATAAAAAATATTTCTATACTAAATTCAAGTTTAAAATCCATTTTAAGAATAATAATTGTATTATTTTAAATCATAATATACTAATAAGAATTTAAAACTAATCTAAATCATAATTTTACCTTGTAAATAAAATACAATTTTCAATAAACACTAGTAATTTTTACTATTCATTGAAAAATCGACCTTTTCAGAGAATTCCAAAAAAATCACCCAAATATAGTTTTAAAATTCGGATTTCAAAAATTAATTTCATTTTGTAAAAAAAAATTTCTAAAATTTTTAAAAATTAATTATAATTAATTTCTCATAAAAAGAAATAAAAATCTCTTTTTAAAGAAAACATATATTTAAAGTATAAAATGACTAAAAAAATAATGTGTTTATTTCCAAAGAATTAATATGTTATTATTTAGCATGAAATTAATATATATTTAATATATAGTTAATCCTATTCATACCCTCCAATTTAATAGCTAGTTTGTAATGTTCGTGTTAAAATAATAATATTTTGGAGTTCATTTAATCTCTGTGTTTTGGGCAACGTAAGATATCAAAGTGATTAAATTTGTTTGAAAAGAGATGTACCATAAAATATTGAGGTATTACAACCAATTTGATACTTATCACCCAAAATGAAAAATAATGTATGGTCAAGAATTAGTAAGATATAGTTATTTTTTTATCAGTTTTCTGTATTCCATCTGATTTACTCTTCCACCTTCAGCATCTTTTGATATTTTTAGATCAACATGAATTGGTGTAGATACTGTCCTAGAGTCCCATAATCTAAAATTATTCAACAATTCCTTTTCATACTTTTCTAAAGAAAGATAAAAGAAATGTTACTTTTTCAATACTTGTAGTATTAAAAAATATATCATCTCTCTTAGTATAGACATCTCAAAAATGTTTCTTCATTTTACTAGAAAAACCTCACAATATCTATCTTGATTACCTGTAAAAATTATGTCAACAAAATATACAATTATAATAAGATCACCAAATTTAATGTCATTTATATACAGATTACTTTCCACTTTTCTATTTTTAAATTTCATTCCCTTCAAGTATCTATCATTTTTTAATACCAGACCCTAGGGTATTTATTTATTCCATATCAATACTTATTCATTTTTTACACCATAATACCATATTTTTCTAGAAAAAAAATCTAGGCTACTAAATATAATATTCTTCTTCAAGGTCATAATTAAAAAAGTAAAATTAAAATCCATCTATTAATTTTTTTACTAACTATATTTACAACTATAAGGAACATTCTTATAGCCTCCAATTTTTCTACAAAATTAAATGTATATTCCAAATAAATCCCTTCAACTTAAGAGTAACCTTTTCAAAAAAGTATGAAATTATTCCATATGAATTATCCCTTATCATTTAATTTATTTTTGAACACCCACATAGTCCCAATAACATTTCTTTATTTTGGTTCAGGAATAAGATCATAAATGGATTTTTTTTCTCTAATTGATCTAGTTTATCATTCATATTGTTAATACATTATTCAGTATTGATAGCCTCAACCATTTAATATGGATCAAATTAAGAGATTAGAGTAGTTTTACATTAACATCTCAATATCCTTCTAGTTTAAATAGGGCCAATTTGTCTTCTAATGATATTTTACTCCTCTACATGCTTCTTAAAATTCTGATACTTTTGGTTATCAATTTAAATAGCATCCTACTCATCACCAATCAGATTAGTGTCAATATTTACTACCTATGGTTTAATCTCAATATGATCTTACCTGGTTTCCATAGAATTCTTCTTGTTTTATTCAATATATTCCTCATAATTTTCTTCATTTGGATCACTAATTTTATGTTTATTTTCAATAATTTCCACCCCATTGAATTCAACAACTTTATGAAGCCATTTATTCAATAATAATTATCCCATTCCATTGGATAGATATCCCATGAATATACCTTCCTAAAAATTCTCATCAAACATACCTATTTTTTTACTTTTAATATTCAGAAGACAAGGAATACCAAAAAACCTGAATTAGTCCACAGTGGGATTATTATTGTACCACATCTCATAGGAATTCATGTTGAGTATAGTCTATGTTTTTTATCATATATATACGGGGAAAATCTATAATATTGGGGTTGAATTGTAGTTAAAAACACATTATTATTTTTCTGATCAAATAAATTTTTATGTTCACCAAAAGATACAAATTTATGGTAAGAATACAATTTATATTAATATAAAATTAAAATTAGTGGAAATAGATCATTCAGTTAAAACTAACATAATCATAGAGGAAATAAAATGAGTATAAACTTAGTAATCACAACACAAATTGAAACAACTCGTAGAGTACCCATTAATAAACCGATAATTCTGAAAAAGGTTATTATAAAAGGTATGCACCCTCCAAAAAAGGAGGTATTTTATTTAACCCAAAGTGTTAAGGTATTATTTGAACATACTCTAGGTATCCCCTTCCAACCATAAAATCTATATAAAAACATAAAAACACAAGGATTCAACTACTGTAAGATTCCTCAACCCCATGGTCGATAACAGATTCCTTTCCACATAATCATATTGTCTTCTTTCCATAAATAGCATGCTTCCAAGAAATAGAAGTCCCTAAAACAACATGATAAGAAAATTGTACTTCCACACACTAGAATATACTCAATCAACACAATTTCAATAAAGTGAACACCCTGGGTCGATCTCTTGAGGATACCACTCAATCACCATCCTTTTATTATCAGTATTTATAACTATAATATACTACTAATATATACTAATAATATATTGGGGGGTTTTAAATTGAATATATTATATAAATATATATGAAACCAAGACACATATAATTTAGTGAAGAAGAATTAAATAAGATAAGTGTTTGTTGAGTCAAAAGTTCTCTTTTGACTTTTATGTCTTTTTTTGGAAATCACAAATGTATTGATTCAAGTTTATCATACTAACCATGTTCATCGTAATGACCATGTTTATCATAATGACAATGATTATCATATTAACCATGTTGATCGTACTGACTCTGTCAATCGTATCGTACTGACTCTGTCAATCATACTGACTCTGTCACTCGTATCGTACTGACTCTGTCAATCATACTGACTATGTCGATCATACTGACTCAGTCAATCGTATCGTACTGACTCTGTCAATCGTACTCACTTTTGTGTACCTTACTTTGTATCATATCAATACATTACATTTAGTAATACTTATAGTACTCATACTTTTATCACATGCATGATTTTATTATTTTATCAATAGACTTGTTTTATATCAATCGTACTCATGATTATCATGTTCATATATCTCTTTTTTTAACCAAAATGATGTCATTGAGTTAGTTACAAACTAATCAAAATTATGTCAAGTCTTCTATTTCAATATGACCGTTATAATGACAGGTGTCCAAGTCCCTCCGAATTTTCTAGAGAAATATGACTGTTGAAGGAAATATGACCATTGGAACCTGAGGCCTATAAATAGGAGGTCATTTGAAGCTAAGAAGATAACTGTGATACTTTGCTTCTATCAAGTTCTAGAGAGAGATGATTTGACTTCTCTCATGCTTCGTGAGAAAGCCTTGAGATTACAAAACGTGAACGGTTCGTTCTTAGTTTTTCTTTTTCTATAAGTGATTTTTTTCCTTTGTGCGACCGATCAGGTGATAACGATCGAGGGCTGTCGAGGATAGACAGATGGTTCATTTGATCATCGTATCGAGGGCTTTCAAGTGATTGAAAGGCAGAGGTGCCGATTACCTGCAAAATCGAGGGCTTTCAAGGATAGCAAGACAGACTTTCCGATCATCATATCGAGGGCTTGCATGAATAGCAAGACAAATGTACCGATCATTGTATCAAGGTCTTGCCAAGGTGGTGGTAAGACAGACCTCTTATCCTAGGTGAAATGATACCCTTCTCTTTGGGACAAAAGAATTGTAATAATTTTACATTTCCACTTCTGTTTGTATTAGAAAGGAATTTTTATTGTTTCCTTTCTTCGTTACACTTTGAATTGTAATTGTTTCAATTACGATTATACTATTACATATTGTATTAATAGATTCTATAAGCTTTATGGTAGAATATTTCATACTTATATTACTCTAATTATTGTATTCACTTTGAATACAATTGTTTTACATTACTTATAGTATTACATCATATCTTACCTATTGTATTCAAGACAATTGGGGTTAATTGTATTTGTTGTGAATTTTATTAGTTTAAGTTCTTTTAAACTAATCTCTTAAGTTTTTAAATACAAAGTTTAAAAAACCTATAATTCACCCCCCCCCCTCTTGTATTATTTCATCTAATCGACATATACATCTATATATCTATCCAACAGTGATGTTGTTCTTGGGAGTTCAATGTAATTGCTATAATTTTTTATTAATATATAAAGAATATTATATCCAATACTGAAATCAATCCCATCATTCATTAAACCACATAAACTCTATAAAAGTGATATAATACTCTTTCTAAAGACATCTAAGTGACCACTTTAGTAAAAAAACACTCCCCCAATCAAACTATACCATATTAAGGACTTAGATAGTGGAGGGAATAAATATTAATAAACAATGAGAAATAACACAATATTGGTGAAAAGGAAGACACCCCATAATCTAATCGATTTAACCACCACTAAAATATTATAATAAAGTAAAGATAAATGTTCCAGCATAATGAACTCAAAGAAAAACACTGCTTCCTCCCTTGAACAAGTAACACAGTCATTTTTTCATTTTTATGGAGTCGATAAGGTCATGGTATAATGACCCAGGATTCTCATAATTAGATATTACATCTTATTACATTAATATTCATTAAATTACAAAAATATATTCTTGAGTACCATAATAGTTTAGTGTATTTGGAGACAAGATTTACAATCTTATTATTTCATGAAATGCCATTAAAATATCCCATAAATATATTCTCATATAGTAATCCTATTAAAAATACCAATCTTAAAAACATTCCTCATAACCTTGGTAAAGGAAACCTAAAAAAGGGTAGGCTTAAATTCTTATTAAGGGTAAATAAGGGAGATATCAACATATCATCATTATAAAGGTATGTGAACATGAGATGACATTTTAAAACCCATGCACTATAAATCATATATCATAAACATTAGTCATCGCATAAATGATATCATTTTATAAGACATGAATCATAAAGGAATCAAATAACATGATTCATGAGAACATAACATTGTCATATGACATAGATTATTGGAAAACACATAATAAAAAAACCATATGTTAAGGATACCTACCAAGACTTTCATAACATGTTAGGTTTGGTCTAATCGCATGTGTACCTGATTTAGGAATAGAATAACAACCCCTGTACCCTATTTTTTGGGCTTGGGCTAACCACCCATGTACCCTATTTTTTATTCTTAGGATAAACACCCATGTATGATATTTTTTGTGATTTGGATAACCACTATTGTATCCTCTTTTTGGTTTTTGTGTAACCACCCATGTAGCCATCTGATCTTGTAGAACATCAATCATTACCTAATTCATTGGAGGGAGATACTTGTCCCAATGATAACATAATCCCAAAAAAAATTACCCCAATATCATAAAAAAATTAATCATATTAAAACCAATGAAAATAAATGGGTTTCATAAACATTTCAGCATAGCATATCTTATGGAAAGAGAAACATATTTCATAATAATTTTATCATGGTATTACGTATGGAAAAGAAATATATTTTATAAAAACCTTGTCATCATAAACATGAAACATTAATATAATGAATAAGAATGGAATCATTAGATTATATCCCCAATAAATAATACTTAACATTAAAGGATTCTATCTTAGATGGAATGTGATTTTTAAAGAACACTTGGAACATTTCTTGAAAAAAATAGGCTTTTCAAATTTAAAAAAAAAGTTATTAAAAAATATAACATTTTTTATATAAATTTCTTTAAAAATTACCTTTGAATCGTATAAAAGAATATTTAAAAATAATTTAAAAAAATTATTTAGGAAAATATATTTTTCTATTTAAAAACTATTTTTAAAATATAAAACATTTCCAAAATACTATTCTTTGAAAATAACCTTTGAAACATATAATGCATGCTTAACAAATAATTTCAAATAAATATTGATAAAAATAAATATTACACATTTAAACAAATTAAAACATAAATCATTTAATTAATTTTTTTTATAAAACATGGACATGGAACAAATATAATTTTCGACCAGAGAGAAAAATATCATCATATTTTCCTTAAAAGAATATTTTTGATCTCTTGAGTACTTGAAGATGGGGAGATGAAAGAAAAAAAATGTATTCTAATTAAATAATTATTTTATAAGAAAATACATGAGAATTATTGATATATGTGTCATAATATATCATCATTATAAAATTAATCATAAACAATCCTGATAAACAATGATATTTTAATATAAAATCATTACCACTTTAGAAACATTTGAATCATTAACCACATAAAAGAGAGATCCAAAAATGGATATGTAAATCCTGATAATTATTAGGAGAATAATCATAAAATATATTCTCGGTATGTATATACACCACATCAAATAAATTGGTGTTGAATAATAAATGTTTCTCAAAGAAGAAAAAAGTGACACAAACATCTCTTGCCTTTTTGTTAACTTTTAAATTGTAAGAACCATTGAAGAATAAAATCAAATTAAACATTAAATATCATGAATAGAATAATATTACTGATATGACATATCAAATCTTAAGTATATAAACCTCATAAAAGAAATTATGATCATAAAATAACTTAAGTCTAAAATAAGATAAATTTAGATAAAAACCCATTTCATTAAGTCTCAATGTCCTTCATACATATTCAAACCTCCTATATAATAAATATGGGTTTATTATAAATATATTATATAATAATTTATATATATATATATATATATATCATACCATTTATGATTTACTTATGACCTTTTATTGCCCATTTATTAACAATTTCTTGTCAAAATTACATTTCGGGTAATAACTGCTTTATTTTTCATGTATGTTTTGGTTTGGTATTTTATATCCTTTTACATTGATCATGGTTCCATGATTTATATAATTTTAACCATTATATAAATATAATATGTATTCATTATGTATTTATTTATATTAATCCATTTAATTTAGATATAAAAAATGAACTACACTGTTTATGGAGATGGTAGGCTGTACGTACACAAGAATGTTGCATATATTTTTCCAATGGATGGAATGTAAGAGAGGTAAATAATATGAAATATTTATAGAATAATTATTATTTAATATATATCATATATATATATATATATCACATATATTCATTTAATATATCCTTATTAACATCAAAGTAAAATATAAATGAAAAAAAATCATATCGGTTTGTGAGCCGGTAGTCTTCTGTATACATGAGCGACGTTATTATTTTACAATGGGTTAGGAGTTAAGAAGTTATATGTGATATTATATTTAAAAAATTATGTTTATTTCATAAATATCTCATATATTAATTAATATTATCCCTTTTACCTTCCAACTAAATCGTTAGTGAAAAATGAATCACATCGCTTTACAAGACGGTCGGTAGTCCGCTGTACACATGACTAAAGTTATTGTATCCCACACATAATAGAAATTAAAAAGGTATATGTGATATAATAATTCCATAATTATAATAATTTTTTATAGATAATATATATACTTTAAATTTATCATCAAAAAAGTCATGAGAAACAGTGATGAAAATGAACTATGTCAGTTTGCGAGATTGTAGTCATTTGTGCACATGAGCGATGGTTTCATTTCCCACTTGAGGGAAATGTATATGGATACATGTCATTAAATTGATATAATAAATTATAATTATATGGAAGATACATATTTTATTATATCATCATGTTTTAATTATAATTTAAGTAGGTGGAATAAGAAATAAAACAAAAACACATAGTTAAGGAATATACCTCTTCTTCGGGGAATCCCTTTAGGTTCATATTTAAAACCTTCTTTGTAGAGATTAATAATCCAAATTAGGTATATATAAAGTGATTAATGAAGTTAAGAAGAGGTTTTTTAAGGTTTTTTATTAATGAAAAGGATCTTGGGGTGTGGAGAGGAGGGAATAGGAGAGGTCCTTTTATATTTCGGGAAATGAACCCACTTAGAAACTACTTGAAAGTCTCCCAAAATAATCCCAAATGATAATGTATATCCCTTTAAAAAAGATTCTAAAATACTCTATATTATAACTTAGGAGTTATAATATGGAAATATGTCCATTAAATAGGATTTAAACAAGTTTGTGGGTTATTTTTAACCCTTATATTTTTAGTTTAACCCCTCGGTAAACTCATTATTACCTTAACCATGGTAATTAATGTTTTACTATTTTCAGTATTCCTTATGGTAGAAATTTAATTTTAATTTATTATAAAATATTAATTATTTTTATTAAAAAAATGTCATCAAAATTTCTAAATTCTATTCACATTAGTGAAAAATTTTAATTTAATATTAAACCAGAAGGCGTGATGAAAAAAGAATTTTTCCAAAGAGAAAATGTTTATAAGTTTTGAAACATTTAATAAAAAAATTAAATGTTAAATTTATTCCAATAACCTAAATTGGATTAAAAAATATATAATTAATATAATTTTACTTTTAATACCATATTAAAAAAATCTAGATGTCTTTAAATGCTTTAAAATAAATGACAATTCTTAATAAAAACCTGTATATATAATTATTCACTAAAAAGTTTATCTTTTCATAAAATTTTAAAAATTTCACTCCAAGATAATTTTGAAATGTAGATTTCGAAAATTAAGTTTATTTTTTATAATAAACTATATGAAAATGGTAAAAAATACTTTTATTTTTTGTTCATAAAATGTAATAAAAACATAATTTTGAGAAAATAAAATTTTCCAAATGTATAAAGAATTTTCTAAAAAATATATAATTTTTTAGCAATATGTCTTATTTATATAAAATCATTATACTAAATATTTTAAAATTATTTACTACTATTCATAATGATATGTTTCATGGATAGGATATATCAGTCTTGTTTAAATAATAATATATTGTGGTTTGTTAAAACTCGGTGTCGCATGTAACACAAGCTAATCTTGATGTTGCACATAACACAAACTAAACAAGGTTTTGCACATAACTCAAGAAAAACTTGGTGTTCTATATTAAACAATATATAAAAGTATTTAATTTATTCAAAGATAATAATTCATAAAATCCTAGGGTGTAACACATGGTGGGAGAACATAGAAGATAAAATGAAAGAGAAGAGAGGAAGAGGAACTCATTTATATTAAAAAAATTATACTCTTACCTTAGCAATACACCACCATATTTAATTTATATTACTAACTATTTTGAATATAAAAATTAATTATGAATTTATAGATAATAATTTGGATCATTTTTTCTCCAAATTAGACCTTTAAAAGATAGTGTTTTTTTTGCTGATTAATGGATGAATCCTGGAATGTAGTAAACTTAAAGAATTTTCCTTAATGTTTTTCTCATCTTCATTAAAAATTTACTCTTATATGGACTCATGTATCTAATTTTATGATAGGGTCAATTTAGAAAAAAATTGTAGACTGAAGACTATTTAAATTCTCAACATTTGATTTCTAATTCATTTATGACCTTGAAAGATGACAACTCTTGAGTAGACACAATTGAATAAATTGTTCCTCTCCCTTTATTATCTCTCCATTTAAATTTAAACTCCTTTGTAATTATCATTTCTATTTTATGGGAACATATTTAAAATTATGTAGATCTATACACAGATTCCAAGGTCCCACATGTGAGCTTTTTTTATGAGATAAATGTTTCGATTTATCATTGTGTCAAGTTTTATGAAATTTAGACCATTAAGTTTGAAATCTTGTAAAAAATAAATTTCATATTTTGTATTAGTTTATAAAAATTTATAGTTTTAATACCATGTTGATGTAAAAATACATAAATATCCAAAATTATGTCATTTTTATAATTGAGATTAAATTATACCTAAAACCTAAAATTGTGAAAATTACCCTTAAAATAGACAAAAATCAGATTAAAAATATTAAAATATTGAATAATATGTATGAAAATATGAACTTCAGCAATCCCACACACTTAAACACAAAATTCATGGGAAATCATCTAACTATAGTCAAATCAAAGTTTTCTCGGTATAAATGGAATCACCACTTAACTATCACACCCAAAGAATATATTATTCCTTTTACCTAGTCATAAATTACCTAAATCCTACCTAGAAATAAATTTCTATTTAATATCATTTTAATCCCCATGTGCATGTCCTACCTACCTCCCTAGAAATATATTTCTCACTTCACTCAAGAATTTTTCATTTTAAGCTTTTCACATTACCAATAACATTCATGATCTCTAGAGTCTTTTGAAAATTCTCATATCTCTACACCGAAAGGAAAAAAAATATTTCAATCATGAGGTTATTTGATGGTGATTTTTTTGGTTAAGGGTTGGTGTATAATTTTTTTTTAAAAAAATCTTGAAAAGAGGAGTTTGATCTATTATGTATAATATATGAATATTCAAATTAAAATATAGGAAATATACCACACACAATTTCCCTTACATATGTGAAACATTGGTATCAGTTTTTGAATGACATGGCCCATGAGTCAGGAAGTAGAAACAATGAATAAATTAATCCTAATTCTCCTTTTCTATTTTCTTCCTTTGTTTTCTTTCTATTAAACAATGAGATGAAAATATAATAAAAAGAATTAATGAAAATTCATTCCCTGTATTTTTGATAGGGAAATGATTCATAAAATTATGAACAATGAATAATACATTCTCATCTCTATTTTTATAATTTCTCTATTTTTATCTATTGTTTTGGAGAACTAGTTGATATGAATGAAGTAAAAAAAGAATAATGACTCATGTCCAATTTTATCTTTTATATTTTTTATAATAATCAAACACAAATCACACCACCCTTCAAGGAATTACATCCCTAAAAAAACACAAAAAATTGTAACCCCCTACACCTAAATTGGAAATATCCATGGAAATATATTAAGTACGAAGGTAGGTAAAGAAAATTTTCTTGTAATGTGGCTTAAAATTTTAATAAAAATCATGGATTATAAATTCTAAAGAAAGGAAAATGTAAAGGTTTTCCTCAAGTTAAAATTTATCATACCCTATAAGTTCCATAATCATATCAAAAAAATCATGAAATCCAAATATTTGAAAGAGAAATAATAATAAAAAGTATATCACAAAACATGACTCAAGAAACTACAGAAAAATATAATGAAAAAAATGTCAAAAAGGTTTATAAACCTCTCTGGTTGGGAAATATTTTCAATTTGTATAGAATTAGTGCACATGAGTTTCACAATCAGTCAAACCTCTATAAATGAAATGACTGCAAATTAGGAAATAATATATATATATAATCATTTAAAAACATATATATTAAAATAAATTATTATGTAAAATAAACTAAAATAATTTAAATTTCCTAAAGTCATCAATTAATTTCAATAATCATAAAACAAATTCTAAATTAAATACAAAAACAAACATATAGAATTTTAAAAAGGAAAGATTAAAAAAAGAGAACAGAAAAAAAAATTCATAAATGTGGATTCAAATACCATCCACACATAGTATCTAACTACCCTTATATTTAAGAATAAAAAAATATAAATATAATGGAATATAAACAAAAGGGAAGGAAATATAAAACCTAAGTTTATTTTTTAGTACCATCATTGAATTAAGCTCCAACTGCTTCCACTCTATAACTATAAAAAAGAATGAGAAAAAGGTATATTTATTGAAATAAAAATAAATAAATAAAAACTGAAATGGTGTAGAAGAAAATATATAGAACTTGGTTTGATACCCTAAGTGGTTACTACTTTTTAACATACTCTAGTTGGTAAGTTTTAGTGGGTTATCCCCAATCAGAAGATGGGTGTGGTTTACTACCCTTGAACCACCAATATATTTTTATTCTAGTAAGTATTACTTTAAAAATATTTTATAAGACTCCATGTATAGAGTGTTATATATCCATAAACATGCCAATAATATTCAAATTTCATAATGTGGATGGAGAAAGAATGATTCCTCTTTTTTTACTTCGACCACTACTTATTTGGCCTCTTATTTAACTATATCCAAGTTCAGATCAATTGTTACTATATAAAAAAAATTTAAAAATGGGAAATTATAAAAAAAAACTTGAATAAGATTAAAAAATGAAGAATAAATAATCAAATCATCCCCTCTAAGTACATCATATTTAAACTTTATTTCTACAGATAGGCTAACAGAAACTCGATCTCAGTGGGTGTATCTTCATCTTCTTATTTATCCTCTAAGGACACCCATGTGTTATTCAAATATTAAAATTGAAAACAATTAGAGATAATAATCTATTAATATTTGAATAAAATTTAAAACAAATTAGTTTAAGATAATTCCATCTCTCTGGATTAGATCTTCCTTCAAATCATCTTCTTTTCTTAGTTCCACTAGGAGTTAAGTTGTCGGGGTTGGAGGAAGGTAGTCAATTTCATCCATATTATATTCAAAATCTATCACTTACATGTTATTTACTTCTAAATAAATAGATAGTTAGAGTGGTATATATTTTTCATTATCAAATATGTGATAATCACATACCTTTTAAACTTCTCAAAATGAGTCTAATATTCATCTATATCATCTTGATCTCCTAGATATACATTTGTTTTAAAGTATTCTTAATAAACCTATTATAAAAATTTTATGGATAGGTTTTATCCTATTACCTTCATAATTTCATCCTCACAATATTATTCAATATAAAATTTGTAGGAATAAACTTTTATTCTTCCTTTTCATGTGATTCTTTCTAAGTTTCCAATTCCTTAAGGGATGGAGAAATAATTTCCATTTTCTTCCCCATTTGTTCAAGAATTTTGAAATTATGTTAAACATGACTCCTAATTTATCCTTTTATTCTAGTATCATAAATTTTTTGACCAATATGAAACTCAAAAGAATAATCATTATGATACTCTATCTTGACCAAATCAAATCAGAAAAATAATATGCAATGACCTTCTATTTTATCATTTTTTAAATTTATGATTTTTTTTTGTTATTTTTAACAAATTATGATTGAAATATAATTTCATCCTCATAAATATATTAAAATTTATAAGATTTATTTTTTGTAAATCCCTAACCAATAAATTCTTATTTTCCTAATAATTAAGTAAAGTGGCATAATAGTTGATCTCTCAAAGAGACCACTCACACACACCTTTCTCCTATTGAAATTATATATAACTAGAATATACTAATATAATAATATAATAATATAATAATATATTAATTATTTATAAAATCATACTATATATAAATATAAATGAAAATAATACATACATTATTTAGTGAAAACAATGAAATAAGAGAACTAATATACTCCTTGGGAGTTCATAGTGATTGATATCATTGTTCATTAATATATTCTCAATATTTTATCCAATTCTAAGATCAAACCTATAACTCAAAACCCTCACATTTTAATTACTATTTACCTTCATTGACCTAATTAATTCAGGATAATATTCTTTTAGACTTTTTTTAGGAGACCTCTTCATTGACCAACACTACACAAGTCAAACTCCACTGTATCAATGACTTAGATAGTGAAGGGGATGAAAATTAATGAACAAAGAAGATTAAAATAGTAGTAGTGAAAATTAAAAGACTTCATAACCTAATATATTTAACCACCACTAAAATCTTATAATAAAATAAACAGAAACATTAAAGCATAATGAACTCAAATCAAAACACTTCTCCCTCCCTCGAACAAGCAATAAAGTTAGTTCTCCATTTTTATAAAGTTATTAAGGGAACCATGGGAGAACAAAAAAGATAAAATGAATAAGAAGAGAGAAAATTGAGTAATATATATTAAAAAAATTATAATACTATTTCATCATAAATAAAAATCTTTATCAACTGAAAATTTTTAACTCTTTTGAATTGAAGAGGAGGCAAAAATTTATAGAGAAGAATGTGGATCTCCTTTTCTTAAAATTGGAACTCCAAAAGACGGAATTTTTTTCACAAATTAATTGGAATAATATAAGAGTGAGGTAAAATAAAAATGTATTACACATTTTCTTGTTCATGAACCTTAATATTTTAGCTTATTTGGACATGTCTACGTGTTGTTATGACAAGATTAATCAGGAAAAGTTTTCTCACCTAGTGAACATTATAATTACCAGGGTTGACTTTCCCATGCATTTAGAACATTTAAAAAGGATGAATATCAGGTTTCCATAGTTGAAGAAAATTTCCCTTATCCTTTCCTCTCTCTCTATGTGAAATTTTAGATTTTTTGGATTATCCATTCTTTAGAAATCATCCCATATTAAAAATTCTGCAAATATTTACATAGTTTCTAAGGCCCCACTTATGAGCGTAATTTTTTCCCTAAAAGTTTTGATTAATCTTTTGGTACAATTCGATTAAATGTATACCATAATGACTAAAATCCTAGAAAATAAAATTTCACATTTTAGATTGGTGCATAAAAAGTAATGGCTGAAATATCAATTGGATATAAAAAAATTAAATTTAAAAAATAATCTATTTTCATAATTGAGCTCAAATTATTCCTAAAACATAAAATAGTGACAATTATGCTAGGAACCAAATTTTTGTGATTAAAATCATTTAAATATAAAATAATATAAATAAAAAATATGATAGTCATCAATCCAACATGCATAAACATTACATTCATGGTCAATCATCTATTTTTAGGTCAAATCAAACTTCTCATCATATAAACGACCAAAAAAATTAATTATCACACCCAAAAATAATATAATGCCTCATTCTAGGATCATTTCTTTATAAATCCTCTATAATCATAAAATTTTATTTAATATCATGTTAATTCTTATGTTCATATCGTAACTACCTCCTTCAAAATTTATTTCTCCCTTCATCCAAGGATTTTTCATATAGAGATTTTCTCATTCCTAAACACATGAATGATCTTGATAGGATCATTAAAATTAATATCTATCCACACCCCAAGACATAAAAATGTTCTCAACCTTGTGGTATTTTCAAGGTGATTTTGGTGGCTAAGGATTGGTTGGTAATAAAATTAAAAAATTTAAAGATGAAAAGAGGAAGTTAAACTCATATATATATATATATTATAAGAATATTCAAGAGAAAGTAATATAAATATACCTCACTCAGTTCCCCTTATATATGTTAAACATAACACCCCCTTTTTGAATGACATGATCCATGAGTCAATAAATTAATATAATAAATAAATTCATCAATATTCTCTCTCTTTTTCTCAAATTTATTTTATTTATTCATGATGGATGAGATGAAAATTGGACAGAATAAAGTAATGATAAATCGTGCCCTATATTTTTGAGAGGGACATTAGTTGTAAGGGCCCAGATCTGTATGGATCGACCCTTTGCATGTTTTCAAAGACTGAGGTGTTCGTAGGAGGATCTAAGGAAGTATGGGGTAGTTCAGTTGCTAGAAGCTAGAAGAAGATAGATTAACATCCTGAAAGGAGATTACACTACATGAAATATTGTTTCATGGTGTGTAAGTTTTTGGGGTTGAAAAAATAACATAAAGTGATGAGGCGACATTTTTTTGTTGAAACATGAAACCTGAGGATTAAATGATGTGAAAGGGGATTTCACACCGTGTAACACCCTGATGTTGTATGTTTTAAAAATTCTAACCTATCGGGTTTTGTCAAAACCTATGGATTCAGTGAATCTCCCACAACTCCAGGTAACCCGATGACCCCCTCTTCGACGTTTTAAAGATTCTATCTTCAAGGATCGCTCCCTAAATCCCTCCTTCAATCTGTAGTGATCTATCTTCAATAAGAGGAATGATATACTTTTGTTCATGCAATTTCTTCGATATGTTTCCTATCACTTATCCTTTCCATCTGATGGAATGTGATTTCCATGTTTTTAATGAATTTTTCTTGGTTGATGGTTGGTGTGGTTGTACCGCATCATCCTCAAGTGGATGAAGTTGTTGCAGGAGAGGTGATTGGAATCTATTGCATTGATACGTTCTCATACAAAGCATATCAGTAACCTTTTGAGGTATGGTATTTTTTGGTTATCTATTTATTTATGTGAAATCGTATAGTTTTCATGGTTTAACCCCTTGTATTGCAATGAAATTGACCTAATAATTATATAAACCAGATTATATAATTCGTATCAATCACATAGCAATGTTGTTGCTTTATTCCGTGATAAATATTTTCCTATTGATTTTCTTGATAATGTGATATTTATGACTCGGTTTGTTTACCATGTTGTTCTTTATGGAAATTGGTAAAGAACATAAATCCAGAATTAATTGATAATTAATTGGATAAAAGATTAAGTAGGCATTTTTAATAAATCTAGTTATTTCTATTGTAATTTTACATTAATCAAATTGATTTAAGTTTGCATGTTTAATTCAATTGGTTAATGAACATGAATCATGTTGATTTTAGTTGAGAAGGTAATTAAATTCCTGTTAAATTAATTGTTTAATTAATTTTTGATAGTTCTGGTATATTTTTTCTTAGCTTTCCCACAGTTGGAACCTAAATAATGAGTCATTTAATTAAAAATGGAATAAATAACCAGTTTTGTGAGAAAAATACATTGCCTTTGTAGGGACTAAGTTAACCGCTTTCCTGTGAAGGCCAAGTGCCTTTTTCTTTGGAGCTGTGAGAGCTCATTTTCTGTGAAGGACAAATGCCTTGTTTTAGTGCCAAGAGCCAGGTTTCTTATTTATTTCGTACTTCTTGTGATATGACATGAGCCTGGAATATCTAAGCATGGAGGTATGTTGTGGTATATGGGGTAGGGAGGCCCGAATGTGACATGAGCCTAAGATGGCCGATCTTAGAGGGCTATTGTGATATGTAGGGAATGGAGGCCCAGTTTTTGTGGTAGTAGTTGACTCCTAGAGTGGTTAAATGAATTGATATATGCATTTGGTTTCGGAGAGGACACCAGAGAAAATGGAATAGGTTGAAGTTGGGATTACCTATTGATATGAATGTTGGATACTTGTTGAATTTATTATTGTTTATTTTCTTTAATTTACCCACTACTTGAGGAAGATGGATGTGTTTGGTTACTCTCATTCCATGGGAGGTGAAGACATGAAGGGTATGCCATGTGATTTCTATGATTCACTCCCCTTGGTTGGACAAGTTACTCTCCTACTATAGGTAGTGAAGACTCGACATGTAGTTCATCTACTCACCATGTTGAGCTCTTTATGTCGGGGGAGTTTAGAATGTTATCCTAGAGAACCTTGAGATACGAAAAGTGGTAATTTGGTTAAAGAAATAAATAAATGTTTAACCCATGGGGTTGTATCTTATTGGGATGCAATATTGAGGTTATAATTTTAAGAAACCATGGACTTGATTTGGTTATGCCTGGAGGGCATGGATCTTGTTTTGATGCTAATTAAAAAAAATGTGAAAATGATAATCGTTAATTAATGATTAAATAATTAATTAATGTAAATTTAAATTGATAAAAATGGATAAAGTAACCTAATGTATCTCTTTAAATGTTTGTGTGCTTATAGGATATCTAGTCTTAGAAATGGTAGTCGAGAGTCTAAGAGACACTAGTTGTAGTTTATCCTAAGACTAGGTTGTGACCATAGGGCGGTTGTGAGCTATTTTACATCCTGTAATTTTGTGTTTCTATATGATAATCCACCCTATCAATTAGGAAAAAATACACCCTAGGGATTATGAGCCCTAGGGGGTGTTTTCCCCAACATCTTGGTGGGAGGATGGATGGCTGCCTACCCCCTTTGGCCCGCTCACTTCTCTTGTTAGTTACTTGTGATGGTATACATGACAGCTATTTTTTCCCATATATGTGTGTAGAGGGTTGTAATGGATTTTGGTTATTCATACACATATATTATGGATATAGTTTCCTAAGGGATATTATAGGTACAATGTGTATGGGTTGTGATGGATTGAGGATCCTTACTCGGCATATGGATTGTGATGGCTTGAGGTATAATACCCAATGTGTGGTACATGTTATGTGAGCCGTGCTAGCTCCAAGAAACTACCTGGTTACTTTTGGTTATGTGGACGTGGTGGTGTGTTGAATGATTTTCATGTTGTGGTGCTTCACACAGGTGTCTTTGAGCTATCCTTTTGGAGAGAAATTCACAGGATGTGCAATGTTGGGGAAAATTGGCAAACCAATGGGGAAGTTGTAGCGGGGTACCCATGACCTTATTTATTGTATAATATGATCTTGTTTGTGATACATGGTGAGAGTAGCTATAGTGAAACTGGGAACTTAGTATACCTATTAAGGTTATGAGTTAGTTTCACTTGTTTTTTACTGTGCTTTTGCATTCTTTGTTTAGTTCTGCATGAGAGGCTCTAGGTAGGATCCTACTTAGTATAGTGTTATACTCACCCTACGTTATATAAACTATTTTTTTAGGTAATTTGGAGTAGGTTGGATATCAAGCTAATTACTATTATCTTGGGGTTTTGGAAGGTTCTATTTGGTCTTCTTGGTCACTATCATCTTTACCTTCATTTTGGTACTTTCAGTTTTCCTTGTCAGTTATTGTAGTTTTTTCATGACATTATATTTGTGTACTTAGGTTTTCTTTTATATTTTGTTCTAAGAAAAAGTTTTTTGGTGTCTATATTATCTCTCTCTTATGAATGTGTTTATAATAGGGGGTAATGCCTCCCATCTGTGTGTTTACTTTACCCTCGGTGCTAGTCACCAACTCAGGGCCAACTATAGACAGGACTTAGAGGGTCACTATCCCTCTTCTCCCATTTCCTGCCCTGGAGGGGCACACTTTTTGCAGAGGGGGTCATGATAGAGTGGTATCAAATGTTTGGTAGAGTTATAGGATGGAGTTTGGATTTAGGAATAGGTGTGGTTGCATGGGTTGGTATGGAAATGGTATCAGATAAGTTTAGAAAGTACTACAAACATAGGAGACTGGCTGAGACATGGGTATTTAAGGCCCCATGTGGTCTAATGCATAGACCTTTAAGATTAAAGAGGCAACTAAATGAAGTGATATTTGCTGTAGGGTAACTTCCTAGGAAAGGATCATGCATCATTCTTCTTTGCACCTAGGTTTTAATGGGTAGATCTTAGGATAGGTTAACCTAAAATTAATAATAGAAAACAATTAATAAATTTTAAAGTCTTCCATATTCTTGTTTTAGGGTCTATAATTGTTTTTTATTTTTATGGTATGGCTCTAGGTTGACTTCCTTTTCAGGTTTGTGTAGATGATGTTTTCCAGGTTACAGCTGAAGTTTGATACAGAGTATAGGTTGATGATGACGACACTTGGAGAAGGACACTCCAAGAGTTTCAGCACCAGAGTTTATAGAGGTATGAGGGATCTGTTTCAGAAGCAGTCATGAAATACTAGTTGGTTTAGGTTGAGATAGCCTTCAATTCGACCTGTTATCGGAAGGAGCACTTGGTATTTTTGGCTATGATGATGCTGGGTGGGGCAGTGAGGTAGTGGTGGTACTTGTTCTTTAGAGATCGCGAGGAGTTTGTAGTCTCATGAGAGGAGTTCCAAGACCAGTTCAGAGCTGATTTTCTTCCTTCGACCATGAAGGAAGCTAGTCTCCAAGATCTTCTTACCCCTCAGCAGGGGAAATCCAGTGTATGAGAGTTTGGAAGCCATTTCATGAACCTTCTATGATATTTTTCGTACATAATGCAAGATGAGGAGGCCAGGGTGAGGAATTTCAAGGAGGATTTGCATCTATAGATCCAACTCCAGGTCACCCTATTTATGCTGAAGATATATATTGAGGTATTGATGAGATTAGAGGTCATCGAGAGGAAATTTTCCAGAACTATATCTTTATGAGAGGGGATTTTTCCGGATTCCTTGTGAAGTAGAGCTATGGTTTGGGGCTCCCAGTTATCTGGACAAAAGAGCTTTGGATCAACTGGGGGTAGGTCCTATCCCTTATAGTCTTGTTTCTCTAGGGGTAGTGGATATTAGGGATTTGTTAAGGGATCAAGTGATTATTTTTATTATGGAGTTTGAGGTCATCAGCGTTGAGAGTGCTCGACCTTTTTGAGTATTCATCGTGCGTTAGGTGTTCCTCTTCAAGTTCCTCCATTGAGGCAATTCTAGCCGAGGTAGCAGCAGTAGGTCACACCAGTTCTTGATCATCATAGAGAATATGGGGAAGTTAGAGGTATCCTTGTGATTCTCCCCATCCACATAGAGTAGAGCATGGTCATGGATGTGGTCATCAGCAGGGTCAGAGAGACCGCAGAGAAGGTTATAATCAGCTTCATTCTTTAGCATTACCATCACTGGGCAGGCAAGAAATCATTTCAGGTACCCTTTACTTATTTTCTACTTGGTTTCATGACTTGTTTGATTTAGGAGTGACACACTACATTATATCACCTTCCCTTTTCCATGCTTTGGTACTTGAGGTAGAGAGACTTTCGGTGCCCTTGGCGTTGACTATGATAGTTGGAGGTTGAGCTAACTAGTTTGAAGTATATATATATTGTGAGCTAGTTCTGGGGAATCACCACTCTTGGAGAGATTTCTTATGTTTACAGATACAACCATATGATTTCATCCTCGGTATGGATTGGTTGTATTATGTGCAGACTGTCATGGATTGATTTAGGTGGATGGTTGTGTTCTTTGATGTGGATGGAGAGTCAGTAGTGTTTGTTGGTGAGTGAGACCCTTGAATGGTTCAAAGGTATGTTCATTCCTTTTCATCCTTGATGGATGATATGATGTTGAATTCATTAGTGGTTCATTAGTTGGCATTTCCTAGGCCCATATAAGAGTACCCTGATGTCTTTCCATATGAGGTTGTAGTGTTACCCCTTGAAGATAGATCGAGTTTGGGATCAAACTACCACTAGGTGTGTATCCTATCTCAATGTCTCTATATAGGATGAATCCTTTTGAGTTTCAGGAGTTGTGTATAAAAATAAATGGATTTTTGCAGTGAAGTTTTGTTCGGCTGAGTGTGTCATTATGGGTTGCACCAATTTTTTTGTAAAGAATGATTCAAAAAGTTTGCAGTTGTGTATTGATTATCATCACTAGAACCAAGTGATAGTGAAGAATTTCTACCCTCTTCCATAGATTGATGATTTATTTGATCAACTGAAAGGATAAATTTGGTTCTTGAAGATCGATTTGAGTTTAGGATATCATCATATGTGTGTGGTGGATGAGGATATTCTGAAGACTAATTTCCATTGTCGTCATGGGCATTATGAGTTTTTTGTGATATTGTTCGGTGTGACGAATGCTTCAAATGTGTTCATGGAGTTAATGAATGTTGTGTTCTATGAGTTCCTGTATAAGTTCATGGTAGTTTTAATCAATTACATCCATGTGTAATCAGCGTCTGAGGGGGAGCATGCAGAGTATCTCCAGACCATTTTGAGTGTTTCTTTCGTCAGCAGCTATTTGGGAACATTCCAAAGTGTCAGTTTTGGGACTGAGAAGTCTGTTTCGTAGGGAATTTTTTATCCCATCATGGTGTATCTATGTATTTCTCAAATATAAAAGAATTTTTGTCATGGGTATCCCCTAATATAGTGGCAGAGGTGCGAATATTTCTTGGTCTAAGGCTATTATAGGAGGTTCATAGCTGATTTCTCTTGGTTTTTGACACCTCTAACAGTATTTTCTAGAAAGGATATGCTGTTCTTATGCACTGGTTAGTGTCAGGAATATTTTGAGTATCTAAAGGATAAGTTGATCATTTCCTTAGTTCCCATTTATTTTCTTTCCAAAAAAAGAGTTTAGGTTGAGGTTTTTTTTTATGATTCGCATCTTGGGTTAGACTATGTTCTGATGCAGAAGAGATTGGTCATTTCTTATGGGTCTCAGTAGTTATGTACCCATGGGAATAACTATACCACCCAAGAACTCGAGTTGTAAGCAGTGGTGTTTTCCCTAATTTTTTTACGACATTACCTCTCGGCAAGTGCTTTTTTGTATTCACTAATCATAAAATCCTAAGGTATATTTTCTCTTAACATGACATAAACTTATGCCAGCATTGGTGGATGGAGTTTTTACAAGATTACAACTTTAATATTTTGTATCCACCTAGAAAATGGAATGTTATAGCCAATGGGTTGAGTGTGAATTTGAGTAGTGATGCAGTGCATCAATCTGGTGATTCTTGGAGTGTAATGGAAGAACATATGGAATTACATCTGTATATAGAAGAATTTGGGGAGAGGTTTTCTTTTTTATATGATGGTGAAATAATCTCTGGTACAGTAGGTGTAGGAATCCCAGTTGGGGGATTTTGAGGTGTAGGTATAGAGAGACTGAGTTTTTTGTGGCGAGGCTCCTGATGGTTGGTCAGAGGATGAACAACATTGAGTATTGTTTCCGGGAAGTCCTTTGGTTCCTTTGGTGATGTGTGAGGTGATTATTAGAGAGTTCCATAGCTCACCCTTATAAGTACATCCTGGTGTGAAAAAGATGCACCGAGAATTGAGGGTTCAGTTTTGGTGGCCTGGTTTGAAGTGTGTAGTTTTAGGGTTTCTGTATCGATGTTTGGTCTTCCAGAAGGTGAAGGTTGAGCATCATGTTCCTAATGGTTTGATCCAGCCATTATATGTTCCTTAGTGGAAGTGGAAGGATATCTTGATGGACTTTGTTACTAATTTACCTTAATCTTAGGGATTTTATGACGTTATATGTGTGTTATTGGACCGTTTGATGAAATCATTGCTCTTTATAGTGATCGAGGAGTTGAGCATAGTGGAGGTTTTGTCAAGGAAGTATCTAGAGGAACTGGTGAGGCTCCATGGAGTCCAAAGGAAGATCATTTCGGATCGAGATCCTCATTTTACCTCTAGGGTGTGGAGAGTTCTCCAGCATGATTTTTGTTCACATCTATGCTTTATCCCTACTTTTCATCCATAGACATATGGTCAGACAGAGCGGACCATCCAGACTCTAGAAGATATGGTGTGCTCATGTGTCATGGGTCTTTGAGGTTCATGGATGAAGCACCTTCCCTTGATATAGTTCTATTAAAACAATAGTTTTCACACCACCATCAATATGGAACCATTTGAAGCCTTATATGGATGGCCTTTCTATTCTCCGTTGTGCTGGACTAGGGTTAGAGAGTCAGTAATTCTTGGTCTGGAATTGGTACATAATACGATAGAGATAGTTCAGGTGATTTGAGATAGGATTAAGGTAATGTAGGATCATCATAAATGTTGTGTTGATCATAGGAGGAAACCTATTGAGTTCGATGTTGGGGATCATGTCTTCCTGAAGGTGACTACCCATCATGGGTAACAAAGGTTTGGTTGTGAGAGTAAGCTTTCTCCCCAGTTTTGTGGGCCTATCAAGGTGTTGGATCATGTTGGATCCATGGCATATCAGATATCACTTCCCCCTCATATGATCCAGATACACAATATTTTCACATGTATTTTCTCCTTAATTATCTTCATTATGACTCTCACATCATCGATTGGGGCGATATCAATGTTGAGAATGATTTGATCATCTTGGAGAAGCCTATAGAGATCTAGGGATTCCAGGAGAAGGTGCGGCATAGGCATTTTATCCCCTTAGTTCGTGTCGTGTGGCAGTATGGTGGCATGGAGGAGAGTACCTAGGAATGTGAGTCACATATACGTTCTCAATACCCCAAGTTGTTTGGTGTTTATCTCATCTCTTTTAATGTTGTTTGTTTGGTGGTTGTAGACATTTTTTGGTTATGAGATGGATTTCTCTTATTTCTTGTTGTGTCGTTCACTCTTTTGAGAGGTATCTCCCATGGGAGATTATTTTAGAACATTTTTTGGTTGTTGCGTGGTTTTGTGTGGTTCCTTTAGTGAAGCAGTTGATCTCCTGTGGTGGCGAGAGCTTTGAGAGGTATCTCGCAGAGTACCTATTTGGACAACCCCTTTTTTGTTTCCTCTATGGGTTGGATTTGGATTCTTGAGGATGAGAATGTTTTGAGATATATCTCATATAGGGGTTCGAATCTTCATGGACCGACCCTTTGTGTGTTTTCAAAAACTATGGTGTTTGGAATAGGCTTGAAGGAAGTCTGGGGCAGTTCAATTTCTAAGAGTTATAAGTAGGGAGCTACAAATCGTGAAAGGAGGTTACACAACATGAAATAGGGTTTCATGATGTGTAAGTTTTCAGGGTTGAAAAAATAAAATCAAGTAATGACGCAATGTTTTCTTCAGTGAAACCTGCAACCTGATGGTTACATAATGTGAAAGGGGGTTTCACACTATTTAATACCCTAACACTGTATGTTTTAAACCATTCCAGACTCGGAGCTTTTTTCAAAACCTATGGCTATAGTGGATCTCCCTTGACTCCAAGAGACCCGAAGACCCCTTCTTTAGTTTTTTGAAGATCCATTCATCAATAATCACTTCCTAACTCTCTCCTTAGATCCATAGTGATCCATCTTCGATTTGAGGTATGATCTACCTCTGTTTTTTCAGTTTTTCAATTCGTTTCCTCCCATTTCTATTTTTCATGAAATGGCGCTTTATCTAAATGTTCCTAATAAATTTTTCTTGGTTATTGGTTGGTTTCATTGTACCATGGCATCCTCAGGTGGATGTAGTTGTTGCAAGAGAGGTGATCAAGATATGTTGTGTTGATCTATTCTTGTGAAAAGAACATCAGTGACCTTTTGAGGTAGGTGATTTGTTACTTCTCTATTTATTTATGTACAATCATAGAGTTGTTATGGTTTATCCCCTTGGATCATAATGAAATTGAGCTAATAATTATATTAATTATACTGATGAATTTATATTGATCATTTAGAGATGTTGTTTCTTTTTGTCGTGATAACGGTTTTCCTCTTGATTTTCTAGATTATGTGATATCTTGGTCTTTATTGGTTTAGAATGTTTTTCTTGGTTGAAATTGGTAAATAATAAAAATTTGGAATTGATTTATAATTAATTGGATAAAAAATTAAAGAGGTATGTTTAATGAATCTTCTTGTTGTTGTTTTTTTAATTTGATTTTAATAAATTGGATGCAAGTGTGTATGTTTAATTGAATTATTTAATGAACATGAAGCATTTTTATGCTTGTTGACAAGTGAATTAAAGGAATGTTAAATTAATTCTTTTATTAATTTTTGATAGTTGTGATAGATTATTTATTAGGTTTTTCATAGTTGGAACCTGAATAATGAATCGATTAATTCATGATAAAATAAAGAACCGCCTATGTGAGAAAAATTCAATTCCTTTGTAGGGCCTGAGTTTCCCTCTTGTTAGTGATGACCAATAGCCTTATGATTTGGAGTTGTGAAAGCTTGTTGTGTGTGAATATTGAATTCCTTATTATAGGGAAAAGAGTCTAGTTGCCTCTTTGTTTCCTATTTCTTGTGATGTGACGTGAGCCTGGAATGGTTGGGCCTAGAGGGATGTTGTGGTATATTAGGAAGGGAGGCCCTAATGTGACATGATCCTAGGATGGTTGAGCCTATAGGTATATTTTGATGTGTAGGGAATGGAGTCCAGGTTTTTGTGGTAGCATTTGATTCCTAGAGTGGCGAGATGCATTGGTATATTCATGTGATGTTGGGGAGGACACTGAAGATGACAGAATAGGTTAAAGGTGGTCTTACCCATTGATATGAATGCTAGATTCTTGTTGAATATTTTTTTGTTTAACTACATTACTTTTCCCACTTATTTAGGTAGACGGATATGTTTGGTTACTCTCTTTCTATTTGAGTTGAATTCATACAGGGTCTGCCAAATGATTTTCGTTTTTAGCTCCTCGTGGTTGAATGAGTTACTCTCCTTCTATAGGAGGCAAAGACTCGATGGGTAGTTCATCTACTCGCCATGTTGAGTTCCTTGTGTTTGGGGAGTTTAGAATTTTTTTCCTAGAGAACCTAGTGATATGTAAAGTGGTAATGTTGTTAATGAAATGAATAAATGTTTAACCCATGGGGATGGAACTTGGTGGGATTTAATACTGAGGTTATAATTTTAAGAAACCGTGGACTCGATTTGGTTATGCCTGGTGGTCATGGAACTTGTTGTGATGATAATGAAATGAAATGTGAAAACGATAATGGTTAATTAATTATTAAAGAATTAATTAATATAAATTGAAATTAATAAAAAGGGATAGTGTAACTTAATGTATCTCTTTAAATGGTTGTGTTCTTATAGTATATCTAGTCTTAGTAGTGGTAGCTAGAAGTTTGAGATACATTAGATGAATTTGAACCTGATACTAGGTTGTTCTTATAGTGTGGTTGTGATCTATACTATATCCTATACTTTTTTGTTTCTATATTCTAATCCACCCTATCGGTTAGGGAAACTACCACCCCAAAGATTCTGAGCCCTGGGGGGTGTTTTTCCCAATATCTTAGTGGGAGGATGGATGGTTGACTACCCCCTTTGTCCCCACACTCTTCTCTTGGTAGTTACCTATGTTGGTATGCAAAGTGTTTATTTTTTCCCATATATGTGTGTAGATGGATGTAATGGCTTGTGGTCATTCCCACACATATATTCTGGATATATTTTCCAAAGGGATACTCTAGGTACAATGTGTATGGGCTCTGATGGTTTGAGCATCCTTACCCGATGTATGGGTTATGATGGCTTAAGGTATAATACCCAGTGTATGAAACATTTTATGAGAGATATGGGGGCTCCCAGAAACTACCTGGTTACTTTTTATTATGTGTATTTGGATGTTAGTTGCGCGAGCTGTATGATGTGGTGCTTCACCCAGGTGTCTTTAGGCTAGCCTTTTGGAGAGAGATTCTAAGGATGTGCGACGTTGGGGAAAAGTATCAAACCAACAGGGAAGTCGTTGCGGGGTACCCTTGACATTATTTATTATATAATATTATCTTGTATGTGATACTTTTTGAGATTATCTTTGATGAGGATACAAACTTAGTATACCTATTTAGGTGCTGAGTTAGTTTCACTTGTTATTCACTGTGATTTACCATACTTTATGTACTTTTGCACAAGAGGCTCTTGGGAGGATCCTACTGAGTATATTGTTATACTCACCCTATGTTATATAAAAAAATTCGGGTCCTTTGGAGGGGGTTAGAGATCAGGCTGGTTGCTACTAGCTTGGGGTTTTGGTAAGAGTTTGTTAGGCTTCGTGGTCACTGTCTTCTTTACTTTCCTTTTTGGTACTACCATGTTTCCCTTTCAGTTGTAGTAATTCTTGCATGAAATTACATTTTTTTACTTGGTTTTTATTTTATATTGTGGTTTTAGTTGTAGTTGATTGTTGTATATCTTATCTCTCTCTTCTGCATGTGTTTCTCTTATAGGGTAATGTATCCCATCTGTGTGTTTACCATACCCTCAGTGCTAGTCTCTAACCAAGGGCATACTGGAGGGAAGACTCGGGGGGTCACTATCTATCTTCTCCAATGTCCATCCTAGTAGGGGAATACTTTGTGGGGAGGGGGTCATGAGATGAGTCATAAAAGTAAGCACAATGAATAATTCGATCACATCACCATTTTTTCATTTTTCTATTTTTTCTATTTTTTAGAGTACATGATGATATGAATAAAGTATAATCAATAATGACTCATTCCCATTTAGATCTATTCTACTTCCAAAAAAATTGACAAACACCACACAACACCCTTCAATGAATTCCATCCCAAATAACCCCAACACTCAAACTTGAAATATCCATGAAACAATATCTTGAGTAAATATAGGTAAGGAAAAATTGGCTATAATTTGACATAAACCAATAATAAAACACATGGATTATAAGCTCTAAACAAGGGTAGATGCAATAGTTTTCCTCAAGTTAAAATGTGGCTAGCCAAATTAGTTCCTCAATTATTTCAACAACATTTTATGAACTCTAATTCTTGGAAAAATAAATTATCATATTCTATGGATCGCACAACATTAATAGAGACTGTCAAGGAATTGATAAATGTAAATAATATGTCAAAAATCATTTAAAACCTCTCTGGTTTGGAAAAATTTTCAATATGTAAAGTACTAGTGCACATGAGTTTTATAATTATTCAAAATTACATAAATGAAAATACTGAAAATATTGTATGAAAAATCCATACCAGTAATAATTTAAAACATTAGATATTCAAACTAATTTTTTTTTCAAAAATACCAATATGGTTTAAACTCCTCAATGTATTGAATAAATTTCAAGAATCGTCAAAAAACTATAAAAATAAAAAAAATATACATAAATATGTATAATTATAGAAAACAAATGAATAAAAAAAGGAACACACAAAATTTACTAAAACTATATTGACATCCCCCATACTTAGGATCAAACTACCCTTTCATTTAAGAAAAAATATAATTATAAAGATAAGGGTAGAAAACCCAATGGGAAGGAAAGGTATAAAATGAGTTTATTTTTTAATGGATTCCATGAGTTATAATCTTAGTTTCTATCACTCTATACCTACAAGAAAAAATGAACAAATCATTAGAGATTTAAAAAAATAAAAAAAAAAATTAAAAATAAAAATAAATGGAAGATAATAAAGAAGGTGGAATATATTTTGAACCATGAAGTTGTAGTTGTTTTTTGACTACCTATAGTTATGAAGTTTTAGTGGATTATCCCTAATTAGAAGGTGGGTGTGATATCTTTCTCATGTACTACAGAATTTCTCCCTCTAGTTTTAATCCCATTACATTTTTGTATAAGACTCCATGGATAGAGTACTATAGCTCCGTACCCTTATCTGTGATATATATCTTGTATAGTGGGGGCAGGAGAAAAAATAAGTCTTATTTTTTACATTTTTGACTACTTATTTGACCTCCTCCTACACTTCTTCCTTGGATATCCTAATTATTTATGCATCGTAAAGGTAAAATTATAAAAAAAATTGACTTGAATAAGATTAAAACATAAAAAATCAATAAAAAAATATCCCCCTTCAAGTAGGTCATTTGGAAACTTGATTTGTTCTAGAAAGGCCATTGAAAAAAAATCTCAGTAGGTGTATATTCTTCTTCTTCTTATTCCCCTAAAGACACCCATGTGTTAGGTAAATCTAAAATTTTGAAATTATGAGAGGTAATTTTCAGTTAATTTTTAATAAAATAATAAAAAATTGGTTCAAGAAAATATTATATCCTTGGATTGGATCATCCTTAAAATCCTCTTATCTACTTAGTGATGCTTGGAGTTGGGTCATTGGATTTGGAGGCAGGTTGTCAATATACTCCCCATTCTATTATAAATACACAACTTCAATGGTGTGTTTTTATAAAGAAGTAGGGAGGTATATTAGTATTATTATTTCAATACCAAATATGGGATAATAATAAACCTTTTTAACTGCTCCTTCAATTGGATCATCCTTAAAATCCTCTTCTCTACTTAGTGCCACTTGGAGTTGGGTTATTGGATTTATAGGAAGGTTGTCAATATACTCCATATTCTCTTTTAAATACACAACCTCAGTGGTTCATTATTATAAAGAAATAGGGAGGTACAATAGTACTATTTTTTCAATATCAAATATGGGGTAATCCTAGACCTTTTTAAATACTACAAAATTATCCCAATACCCTTCTAAACCATCATGATCTCCCGCATGTCCAATAGTTTACAATTCATATTCTTAAAGCTCCTATGACAATGGTATGATAATTTTTGAGACCTGTACCTCCATAATTTTATCCTCACAGGGTTTTTAATTGAAAATTTGGAGGAATATGTTTTGATTCTTCCTTTTCTTGAGCCTCTTTCCAACCTTCAAATTATTTCAAGGATGTGGAATTAATTTTTATTTGTTTATTTATATATTTAAGAATTCTAAAATTCTGATGAATTTAATTCCTTAATGTGTATTCCCATCTAGGATCATGAAATTGTTGATCAATATTAAAATCATAAGAATCATCACTATGATAACTCATCTTCACCAAATCTGTTCAAAAAATAATATGCAATGAACTTTTATTTTTTTAGATTTTAAAATTTATAATCTTTTTTCGGGTTTTTGGAAAAAAAAAATGGTGTATTTAAGATAATTAACTTCTTATAAATTGATCTAAATTCATAATAATGTTTTTTTTGAATATCTAACCAATAAATTATTATTTACCTAAGAATGAAGTAAAGTGCACACTATGGGTCAATCTCTCATGGAGACCACCCACACACACAATTCTTCTATTGTCAACATTATAATAAGAATATACAACTAATATAGTGGGGGTTTAAAAATGAATTTGATATGTAAATATAAATATAAATAATAAATAATAATGTTAGTGAAGAGTAATTAAAGAATATAAGTGATCTCATTCACGGGTGTTCACAATTATTGCAATCATTACTCATTAAAATTTTATCAATGTTCAATACAATACTGAGATTGACCATATTACTCATAACCCTCTAGTTTGAATAATTATTCCCACAAACTAACCCTTTGAATATAAGATAATAATCTTCCTAAATTCAGCAAGGGGACCACTTCACTAACCAACACTACCCAAGTAAAACTTCATTGTATGAATAACATAGATAGTGAAGGGAAAGAATATTAATGAACATGGATGTATAAAATAGAAGTAGTGAAAATGGAGAAAATGCATACCCTAATAGATTTAATCACCACTAAAATATTCAAATAAAATAAATATAAATATTTAAGGACAATGAACTCCAAGAAAAACTAAGATCCATCCCTTGAACAAATAATGTGTTTACTTATCCATTTTTATAGAGTTGAGAAGGGTACAACTGGAGAACATGAAAGATAAAATGATAGAGAATATAGGAAGAAATATTCATTTATATTAAAAAAATAAAATACTAATATAGTATAAATACCCCTCTTTAGATAATGAAAATTCCTAACTCTTTTTAATGGAAGAGGAGGTATGAATTTATCGAGAATAAGGTGGGTCATTTTGGATCCAATTATACCTTTTAAAGATGGAATGTTTTTACTAAATAAATGGATGGATATCATAATATGGTAAACTATAGTGGTGTTACTAAATTTCATTATCATTCTTCCTCAAAATTTTATCTTATTTGGACACATGTAGTCGAATTTATGGCAAGATTAATTGGGAAAATATTTCTAGATTAATGACTATTCTAAATACCATGATTCGATTTACCAAGAATTTATGATGTCAAAAAAGGTTTTATATGAAGTATAAATAGTTAAAGACACTATTCTTAAACTATTACTCTCTCTCCATGTGATATTTAATCTCCTTTAGAATAACCATTTGTGAGATATGGACACATATTTAAAATTCATCAAATCTATACAAAGATTACAAGCCCCCACTTATGATCTTAATTTGGGATCTAAAAGTTTGGATTCAAAAATTTGTGTAATTTGATGAACTTTATACAATAAATCCAAAAAAATGAATTTCACATTTTAGATTAGTTTATGAAAATTATGTCTCAAATTCGAAGCTAATAAAAAATACATAAATTTCAAAAGTTTATCTATTTTTACTATTGAAATAAAATTTTTCCTAAAACCTAATATTTTGAAAATTACCCTTAAAATAAAAAATTGGTGGTATTATAATTATTTAACTATATAACAATATATAAGAAAATATGAGCCTTATCAGTACATGACACATAAACATTACACTCCTAGAAAATCATTTATACTAAGGTCAAAGAAAACCTCTCAAGGTATAAATTACAACACCACATAATTCTCACAACCAAAGAACATGTCATGCCACATACTTGAATCAAAATTCATTAACTCTTATTTAATAGTAAAATTTGGTTAAATCTCATGTTAATCCTCATATGCATGTTGTACCTACCTTCATACAAAATTTATTACTCTCTTCACTCAATGATTTTTCATATGGATATTTTATTATTCCCAAGAACCTTAATGATCGTCATAGGTTTGTTAAAATTATCATCTCTATACACCATGATTCATAAAAAAATTCAATACTGAGGTCTTTTCAAGGTGATTTTAATGGCTAAGGGTTGGTGGGTAAAAAAATTAAAAATTTAAGGCTGAAAAGAGGCATATGAACTTGTATATATAATACATGATTATTCAAGTTAAAAAAATAATAAATATATCTCCCTCAATTTCCCTTATACATGTGAAACACCATAACCCTTTTTTGAATGATATTATCCATGAGTCGAGAAATGAATACAATCAATAAATTCTGCTTAATTATTCCATTTTCTTTTTCATTTTTTCCTTTTTTTGTTTATTTATTTTTTTTCTTAATTAAGGATAAGATTAAAATACAATAAAATTAATGAATGAAAATTCATGCCTTATATTTTTAGGGATGACTTGAGTCGTAAAAGTAAGAAAAATTAATAATTACATCTCATCACTATTTTTTTCATTTATCTATTTTTTCTATTATTTTGGAGAATAGGATGATATGATTAAAATAAAATAAATAATGACTCATTACCACTTCTATATCTTCCATTTCCTAGAATAATTATGCACATGAAACACAATTGTTCAATTATTTTCATCCCCAAGAACACACATGAAAGAAAAATACCCTCCACTCAAGCTTGAAATATCCATGAAAAATACTAAGAGTGTTGGTAGTTGATGAAAACTTGTATTGGAATGTGACTTAAACATATACGATATTTCACAACATATAAGGGGTACACATGGGTAGATTTAAATTTTACTCTCTAATTAAAAAATATCTAGGAAAATAAGTTCCTCAATTTTATCAAAAAAAATTAAAAACTAAAAATATATAAAGAATAAATAATAAGAAGTTTAGGATAAAAAACACTAATAAAGATTCCCAAGAAAAACAAAAATGAAAAGAAGATCTCAAAAAGGCTTATAAACCTCTTGGGTTGGTAAAAAATTTGAATTTGGATAGTACTAGTGTACATGAGTTTCACAATCTATCAAACATCATTAAATGAAAAGA
Organism: Viscum album; assembly: GCA_963277665.1. Classification (NCBI taxonomy): domain Eukaryota; kingdom Viridiplantae; phylum Streptophyta; class Magnoliopsida; order Santalales; family Viscaceae; genus Viscum; species Viscum album. Next base: position 29,358,369 of record OY728142.1, on the reverse strand, counting down.
TTGAAAATATAGAAAAAAAAATCCATGTCATTAAGTGTTTAAATCCTTAAATACTCAAATATATTTTTTTACCAAAATAACAATATGGTTTTAATTTCGTAAAGTATTGAATGAATATTAGGAATCCTAAAAACACTCAAAAAATTAAAAACAAAAAAATAAAATTTCTCAAAATATAATGATTAACCAACATGGAACACATGAAAATTAAAAAAAAATATTGACATCCCCCAATAATTAGGTTCTAAATTACCTTAAATTTATGTAAAAATATAATAAAAAATACAATGGAATAAAAAAAGGGAAATAAATATACTACCATAGTTTATTTTGCAGTGGAAGCCTTGTGTTATGCACCTAGTTTCTACTAATCTAGGCCTATAAGAAATAAATAAAAAAACCTAATAAATTTATTGAATGAAAAAAATAAAAAAAAAATAGATTGGTAAGTTCCATAAAATATATAGAACTTTGGTTGAACCCCCATGTAGGTACTGGTTTTTAATTGTATAGAATTGGGCAGTTGTAGTGGGTTATCCACAGTTAGAAGGTGTGTACGGTTTATTTCTCATGAACTACCAAACTAACTTCCTTCTATTTTTCATCCCTTAAAGATATTTTTAGAAGAATCTATGGATAAATTATTTTAATCCCATACCCTTATCATTGATATATAACTTTCATAGTGGGGGAAGGATAAAGAATGAGTACTCTTTTTTACTTCAATCGCTACTTCTTTGGCATCCTCTTCAACTTCATCCAGGGTATACTCAATTAATAGTGTATTAAAAATTTTATCAAATATTAAATTTGAAAAAAAACAAAATGAATAATATTAAAACAAGAATAATTTATAAATAAATCTTCCCCTTCAAGAAGTTCATATTGAAACTTGATTTTTTTAGCACGGCCAATAGAAACACGATCTTAGTAGGTCTACATTATTCTTCTTCTCCTTCATCCTATAAGGAATACCATGTGTTATTAAAATATAAAAAATCAAAATATTGGGTGGTAATAGTAAATTCATTTTCAATAAAATAAAAAAGAAATGATTTCAAGAAATGATATTCTACGTGGATTGGATTGATCTTAAAATCCCAAATTTTACTTAGTGCCACTTAGAGTTTGGTTTTTTGATTTAGAGGATGGTAGTAAATTATCTAAATATTATCTTTTAACTCCATCACTTCAGTGGAATCCTTATCAAAATAAAGAGAGAATTATATTGGTATGTATTTTTCATTATCAAAGAAAGTATAATCACATACCTTTTCATCTTTTACTAAACCAACCATATATTCATCTTAATCATCATGATTTCCCATATGTGAATCAGTTAGAAAGTCATTTTCTTTAACCTGTTATGAAAATGGTATCGATAAGTTAGATCCTAGTAAATAGATAATTTCATTAGAATATGGTTATTAAATGGAAAATTGTTATGAATAATCTTTGATTCTTCCATTTCTTGTGCCTCTTTCTGAACTTCCAATTCATTTCGGGATGTAGAAATAATTTCCATTTGTTTCCCCATATTATAAAGATTTTTGATATTTTATTGGTCTTGGTTCCTCAAATTTTCTTCCCTTATAGGCTTATAAATTTTTTTATCAATAGTAAAAGTATAATAATAGTCACTATGACACTCTATCTTGGCCAAATCAGTTCAAAAAAATGATTTGAAATGAACTTTTAATTCTTTTAGTTCTTTAAATTTATGTTTATTTGTGTTTTTTTTAATGCAGCTATTGAACGATAATGGCCACACCAATAGTGATTATAAAAATATTAGAGGTATTTTTTGTGAATCCTTGAGAAATAAATTATTATTTACCTAGGAATGAAATAAAGTGCACACCCATGGTCGATATCTTGATGTGTCCACTCACACACACCATTCTCATATTATCAGTATTTATAACTAGAATATACTAATAGAATATATTGATACTATAGTGGGGGTTTAAAAATTCATATTATTTATAAATTTTAACAAAAATAATGACAATTAAATAAGATAAGTGATGTTGTTCTTTGGTTTTCATAGTGATTTCTATCATTGTTTATTAAAATATTCTAAATATTCTATCCAATACTATGATCATCCCTATACTCAATACCCACCCATTTAAATTATTAATACCTCACACCACACCCATTCAAGTAGGATAATACTATCCCTAAATTCATCTAGGAGACCTCTTCACTGACCAACACTACCCAAGTCAAACTCTAGTGTATGAATGACATAGATAATGAAAGGAATGAAAATTAATGAACTTGTAAGAATAAAATAGTACTAGTGAAAAAGTAAGTAACTATATAGCCTAATAAATTTAACCACCATTGAAATATTATAATAAAATAAAGACAAACATTTAAGTATAATGATTTCAAATAAAAACACATCTCCCTCCCTCAAACAGGATGGAAGGATATTTCACTATTTTCATGGAATTGGGAAGGGCGTGGTGGGAGAACACCAAACATTAAATGAAAGAGAATAGAGAAATATGAACTAATATATATATATTAGAAATATTATAATATTATCAAATCATAAATAAACATTACTATTTAATGAAAATTGATAACTATTCATGAATGGAATAGGATATAAAAATTATAGGGAAGAAGGTGGCTCATTTTCTCTCTAAAGTAGACATCTGAAAGTTGGTGACTTTTTATCCCATTAAATGGAAAATCTCAAAATGTGGTAAACTTGAAAGTTGTTATTCTACGTAACATACATTCTTTCTTATAAATTTATCATATTTTGGTACAAGTAGCTGAATTTACAATAAGATTAATGAGAAAAAAAATATTTGATAAAGACTTTTTGAATTACCATGCTTTGACTCAACGTGAATTTATAACCATGAAAGAGGATAAATCTCCGGTATTCATAGTTGAAGAAATTTTTCCTTTTCATTACCTCTATTTACATGTAAAATTTAATCTCTTAGACAATCCATTTTTTAAATATTGGTCAATATTCAAATTTTATCAAATATTTACATAGATTCTAAGGACCCACTTGTGTTATTCATTTGGGACATAAAATTTTAGATTCATAATTATTTATAGTTTGATGAAATATATCCCATATAACCTAAAATCCTTAAAAACTAATTCTATATTTTTAATTACTATATAATAATTTTTTATGAAAATACCAAGATAAATAAAAATAATTAAATTTATAAAATTAATCCATTTTCATGATTGAGTTCAAATTATTACTAAAACAAAAAATTGTGACAATTGATATTAAAATAAAAAATTATTGGTTTAAAAACATTTAACTATAGAATAATATGTAGTGAAGTATGAGCTTCATCGATCTCCCACACTTAGACATTTCACTCCAAGACAATCTTCTATAATAGGGACAAATCCTACATCTAATGGTATAAAAGAAAACCCCACTTCATTATCAAAACCAAAGAATATATCATGCCTTATAAATTGATCAAAATTATATATCACCTATCAAATCATAAAATATCATTCAATATCATGCTAACAACCATGAAAATGTGTCACCTACTTCCCTAGAAATGTAGTTCTCTCTTCGCTCAAGGATTCCTCATATGAATATTTTTTTATTTAAAATATCATGCATGATCTCTATATATTTTTTAATTTTATCATATTTATACACTCTGAGACATTAGTTTTTTGAATCATGAGGTCTTTTAAAAGTGATTTTGTTGGATAAGGGTTTGTGGATTAAAATATTTAAATATTTACAGATGAAAATAGAACATTGAACTATTATGTATAATGAATGAATACTCAAGTGAAAACAAAGAAAATATACCTTACTCAATTATACTTTCATAAATGAAAAACTACACCACATTTTTTAATGTCACGGTTAGTGATTCAAGAAATGAATACAATGAAATAATTCATCATAATTACCCTCTTTTTCCTTATTTTTATTTTCCTATTATTTTTCTCATAAAGGATGTAATGATAATTGAAAACAATGAATGAAATATAATTTATTTACTATATTTTTCAAAGGTACGTGAGTCAAAAAAGTAAGAAAATTTAATAATTCAATCTCATCTATAATTTTTTTCATTTGTCTATTTTTCCCTCTTTTAGAACAAGATGATATGAATGAAGTATACAAAATAATTAATCATTCCCATTTCAATATCTCAATTTCCCAAAATAATTACACACACCTTATGCCACCCTTTAAAGAATTAAATCCCCATGAATACTCATAATAGGCCAATCCACTACATTGAAACTTGAAATATCCATGCAAAAATATTAAAAGTAAATATAGGGAAATAAAAATCGTCTTGTGTTTTTCTTAACCCTTTAGTGAAACTCGTGTATTCAATATTATAAAAAATAGTATAGTTAAAGTTTGGTCTTAAATTAAAATGGTTTTAGCCAAATATATGGCTCAATAATATCAATATTTTTATGAAATCCCTATATTTGAAATAGAAATAATCGCAGGTTTTGGATCACAAAACATGACTTAAGAAAAAAAACAATCACACAAAAAATTCCTAAAAGTATATTGACATACCTACACACTTATTATCTGAATACTATCATATTTAATCACAAATATAGTTATAAAGATATGTAAAAAACCAAAGGGTTTGAAATTTACAACCAAGGTTTATTTTTTAGTGGAATCATTGATTTAATCTCTTAGCAGTTACCACTATAGACCTATATGAAAGAACAGAAAAAACGTGATAAATTTATTGAAATAAAAATAAATAAAAAGGAAGAGAAAATGAATTGAATATATATATATATATATATAACTTCGATTTAACCCCTATATGGTACTGGATTTTGACTACCTCGATTTGGGAAGTTTCTATAGGTTTAAAAGGGGGTGTGGTTTCTTGCTCATAAACCACCATACTATTTTACATTCACCATGAATCCATTCAAAATGTATATAGATGACTATAAGGATATAATACCATAGATCTTACACCTTATCAATGATATAAAATTTTCATGGTGTGGGAATGATAAATAATGAATCATTTTTTATAACTTCGACTACTGCTTGTTTGGCCACATATTCAACATCATCTAGGGCCTACTCAATTTTTTATGTATTAGAAATTTTAGTAAAAGGTAAATTAGAAAATGATTCAACTTGAATAATATTAAAACATGTATAAACAATAAATAAATATTACACTTTATTTAGGTTAGTTGGAAACTTGAATTCTTCAGGCAAGGATATTGAAAACTCAATCAGAGTATAAGTATCTTCTTCTTATTCTTCTTCCACATCCTCTAAAGACACCCATTCTTTAACCAAATATAATAATTAAAAATAATTTTATTTATTAATCAATTAATTTTCAATAAAGTTATAATTAAATGATTTAAATAAATTATTATATCTCATGATTGGATCGACCTTAAAATACTCTTCTTTTCATAGTTCCACTTAGAGTTCGATTATTGTAGTTGGAGGGAGGTAGTCAATATAGATCTTATTCTCATATAAATCCACCAATTAAGTTGTATATTTTTCTAAAATAATATATAAGTATAGTGGTAGTGATTTTTCATTATAAAATATGGGATAACCATATACCTTTTCATTATCTACAAAACTAGTCCAATATTCATCTAAATCATCATGTTCTACAAAATGTGAATCAATTGGAAATTATTTTTATTTAACCTCTTATCGAACCGATATGGATAGGTTTGAACCTATGACCTTCATAATTTCATCCTTAAACTGTTTTTCAATATAAAAAGTTTGTGGAATGATATTTTATTCTTCCTTTTCGTTATCCCCTTTCTAGGGTTTCAATTCTGTTAGGGATATGGAAGCAATTTCTAATTTTTTTCCCATTTCTTAAAGCTTTTTTAAATTCAGTTAAACATGATTTCTCAATTTTTATTCCCTTTTAAGATCTTAATTTTTTCAAAAGTAAAATCATAATAAGAATCACTATGATACCCCATTATTATCAAATTAGTTTAAAAATGATCTGCAATAAACTTCTATTTTTTAGTTTTTAAATTTATATTCTTTTTTTGTTTTTTAAATATAGAGAATGAAAGTTAATTACCTTCCTAGATTTGAAAAAGAACTAAAAAATCATTTTTATGAGTACCTAACTAATAAATTCTTATTTACCTTGTAATGTAGTAAAGTTCACATTAAGGGTCAATCTATCGTGGAGACTAATCACACACACCATTGTATTATTATCACTATTTATAACTAGAATATACTGCAATAATATACTATTAATATAGTAGGGGTTTAAAATTGAATATTATATATGAATATAAATTAAAACATGAAAATAAATAATTTAGGGAAGAATAATCAATGAAGAGAAGTGATTTCATTCTTGGGAGTTCATATTTATTACTAACATTATTCGTTAAAATATTATAAAAATTCTATTTAATGCTGATATAAAAATTCTCACTCAACACCCACCCATTAAAATTATTATTACCCCCCAATTACCATTTATATGTGAGAAAATTATCTCCATAAATTTATCTAGGATATCTCTTCACTCACCAACGCTACCCAAGTAAAAATACACTATATTAATGACTTAGATATAAAAGGTGTGGAATATTAATGAACAATATTCAATAAAATAGTAGTAGGGGAAAAGAATATACTGCGTGCCCAAATATATTTAACTACCACTGAAATCATAGAATATAATAGAGAGAAACATTAAATCATAATTAACTCAAAGAAAAATATAGTTCCCTCCCTCAAACAAGCGATGAGGTTAGTTCACCATTTTCATAGAGTTGATAAGGGAATGGTATGAGAACAGAAATGGAAAAATTAAAGAGAATAAATGAAGAGGAACTAATATATTTTGTATAGAGTATAATATCATTACAACATCAATACCCTTACTTAGATAATGAAAATTCCTAACTATTTTGAATGAAACTTTATGTAGAGATTTATAAAGAAGAATTTGACTCATTTTCGATCAAAATTATATCTTTTAAACTTAATGTATTTTTAGTGGATGAAATTTATAAATATCATAATTTTTTAATAAAGTTATAACGATCAAATAACAACTGAGAAGGGGGTTGAATCAGTTGTTCACTTTTGTATATGTTTCAAAAACATTAATAAACTTAACCCCTGAAACCTGTTAAGATTAATTTATTTATCAACTTTTAGAAAATACTTTTAAATGAAAGAACAGTAAATAAAGTATGAAACACATGATTTATAAGGTTTGGCCTCAATGTGAAAACCTACATCCTTGCCATATCCACTCCTATGGGTCTATGAAAATCCACTATAATGAAGAAGTGAATATAACTTGTTCCAACTTCTGTTCAACGCCTTCTATCACCCAATAGGAAAGATTATATTGACTCCTGTTAGTTTACAATGTTTTCTTATGGAACAATTGAGACAAACAAGAGAATAAAAACATTTTTGAATCTTCTCCAAAAATGCTCAGTCTGAATCCTCAATCCAATTTGGTTAAGTATAATTTTCTTAGTACGGTAAAGATGATTTTGTTTTTTCCCTTCCCAAACACTCAAAGAAACCTTTATCAATATGGCGGGAAATTTTCACTCTGAATTCTCTAGATCTCCTAATTTTTCACGTATATCAAAGTTACAAATGAACAAATGATATAAGAAAATATTTATTGGCAACTTGAAAATCAAGAGTTGTAATATTGAAAAACCATCCCACTTCCTCAAATATCAAAAACTCAAAAAATATCTCACATTAAAAATTCAAATTTGACTTCATAAAACCTCTTTAAATTTATTATACATTTACAAAAAAAAATTAGGTTTGGCTTCTTGAAATCTTCATTCAGTTTGATAATAGAGAATCTTGGTTCAGATTTTTTCAGAAACATGCTTAGAAATGTGGTTCAGTTTTTCCTCAAAAACATGCTTAAAATGTGGTTCAATTTTTCTCAAAAACATGATTAGAAAAGTGGTTCAGTTTTATTCAGAAAACAGGAACCGATTTGTTCAGAATTTAGGTTCCGGTTTTCTCAGAATTTGGGTTCTTGTTTTCTAAAAATTGAGGTTCTGATTTGTTCAAAATTCAGATTCCAATTTACTTATAATTTAGGTTCTAATTTTATCAGAATTTAAGTTATTGTTTTCTCAGAATTCAGGTTTCGATTTTCTCAGAATTCATGTTCTAATTTTCTCAAAATTCAGATTCTGATTTGATCAGAATTCAGGTTTCAATTTTCTCAGAATTCAGGTTCTAATTTTCTCAGAATTTAAGTTCCAATTTTCTTATAATTCTGGTTCTAATTTGTGAATAATTAAGGTTCCAATTTGTATAGAATTAAGGTTCCAACTTGTGCAAAATTCAGGTTCTGATTTTTTCTAGAAACATGCTCAAAAAATTGACTCTTATTTCATTAGACCTCTCCACTATTTCCTCATAATATTTCATCATAAAAGTTCTCATGATCTTTTAGAAATTCTTGATTACCAAAGAATCTTTTGATTTTGTTTAGAAATTTTGAAAAAATTTCAAACTTATGACTTCTCTCTCTTCATCAAAAACCTCTTTCAAAACTCTTTATCAAAAAAAGCACTTCTTCATTCAGAAACATATTTTAAACTTTGAAACTTCTTTCAAACTCAGCAACTTCTATCTTGGGAAACTTCTTTCTTTCTAACTGATTACGAAAAATAAAAACTTCCAGCAACCAACAACTTCATATTCTTGTATATTAAAAACATTCTTCAACAAAAAATGTTAGTTGTGAACAAATACAAAATTTGTTAAAACAAAACACCACAAAGATTCTTCAATTAAACTATAATGTTTCTTATATTTTTACTTGGAATGTGACCTAGAAATTTTAGCTTCTCCTAAAATTAGTATCCAATGTTATGGTAATTTTACTCATGAAACTTTTTCTATAATAGAAACTATTTTAATTATCATGATTTTATTCTTGATGAATTTATAACCTTAAAAGTAACTAAATATTGAGCATCCAGTTTTGAATAAATTGTTCCTCGTCCTTACCTATCTCTTATTGTGAAATTTTAGTTACTTTGGACCATCCATTTGTGGGATATGATCTTGTCATTAAAATTATCCAATTCTATAGAAATATTATAAGGCTTAAATTGAGAGCTCTATTTCATCCTTAAATGTTTGGATTAATATTTTGGTTATGTTTGGTGAAATGTATCCCATGAAGTCTAATAATATATAAGTAGGTAATTTAATGTTTTAAATTAGTTTATAAAATTTTGCAGCTAAAATAGAATGGTGATAAAAAATTTACTGAAATTTCTAAAATTAAGTCATTTTCACATTTTAGCTTAAATTATTCCTAAATCCAAAAATTATGAAAATTACCCTAAAAAATTGGTGGGTTAAAAATAATTTTATTATATAATAATATGTATCAAAATATAAGCATCATCAATTCATCACAGTTAAAAATTTATCTCTTATAAAAGCATTTATACTAATGTCAAATACAACTTCTCAAGGTATAAATGGAAAATCCACTTAATTTTCACAACCAATGAATATGCCAGGCCCCATACAAAGATAAAAATTCTCTAACATCTCTAAGATAATAAAATTTCATTCAATATGATGTTAATCCTTATGTTCATATCATGCCTACCTCCCCAGAAATGTATTTATATCTTCACTCAAGGATTTTTCATATGGGAAATTTCTAATTCCAAAGAACAAGAATTCTCTCCAAAGGATTTTGAAAATTATCAAATGTCCACACCGTAAGACATAATGTTTTTCCATAATGTTTCATTTCAATATGATTTTATTGTCTAGGGGTTGGTGGGTAGAAACATTTAAAATTTTAAGAATGAAAAGAGCAGGTTGAACTCTTTTATATAATGAGTGAATATTCAAGTGAAAACACATGAAATATACCTCACTCAAGTAGTGTTCCAAAAATAAAATGGTGGTTTCAATTTTAAAAAGTATTAAATGAAGTTCAAGAATCTTAAAAGCACTTTAAAAACTAAAATACTAAATAAGCATTCAGAATTATAGAAAAATAATGGATAACATAAAGGGAACACAAAAAAAGTAACTTCTGGTGAATAAAATTAATATCATTTAACTTCATGACAATTAAAAGTTACCTACAAAAAGATTTAGCATAAATCTAAAAAAATTCTTCCCATTTTTTGAGTAATTTTTCAATATCAGGATATATATTAAAAATAATATTTTATGATCACTTTATATAGATCATACTAAAATTCTATTTAATATTTTTAACTCTATTGGAATTTAATCAATTATTGAAAATATTATCATGATGATCCTCAATACGGATTAACATAATAATTATATCTCCTTTTTATTTTTGATCCTATAAGTTATTGTAACACCCCAAGCTTCCATGGTACGCTTCTCTTTCAATAATGTAATAACTTTCATTGTACGCAAGTTCGAGATTCTAACACACCACGACCAATCAAAGTAGCCTTTATGAATAGTAATACCCACTTTTTGAAATTAAATAAATTTATATTTCAAAATGTAATTCATTTTTGGATTAGGAATATCGAAATTAGCCTAAGTTGAATTTTTTGTATTTTTCTGAGAACATCCAATTTTCGATGAATAGTAAAAAAATACACAAAAACAACTTTTTTAATAAAAATAATTTATAGTGATAAATTATACTATTAAGTGGTTTAAAAGCATAATTAGAATATGTTTTTATCATTTATTCCAATGGTTGTCATTATAATTAATTTCACTTTGAAATTGGACATAAACAATTGTCAATCTTTTGATAGACATTGTTTCTTAAAAACACGCTATTTATTTTGACAGCGGGAATTATTTTTAAATTAATTACTGAAATTTATGTGTTTAGAATTTGGTAAAATTTATTACATATTTGGAAACATAAAGTCAAAATTATGTAATTAACTCTTTTGTTTTTGGACATTATGAATAGTAACGACAACAATTATCTTTAATTGTCGTGATTAATTAGTAATCGGGTAGTTAAGAGTAATCAAATAATATCATAAAATGACCCCAAAATGTGTCCTTATTCTATTTTTTGTGTCATGGTCGACCATGGGATTCCTTGTGCCAACTTAGGGACCCCATGTAATCAATTTTGTGTGATAGTGACATTTTATCATTTTATTTTTAAAGAAAGGAAAATATAACAAAAGTATGTAACACCTAAGTAAAACAATTTTAATTTTGTCTACATAAATTATCTATTGGACTATAAATATTAATTGCAAAGATAAAAATATTTCCTACATCATGGTATTTTTTTTATAATTTTTATAAATTAAATAAATAAATTTATTTATGACACCATCATGATGCAGTGATTACCTCATTAATGAACGATTTAAATAAAAAGAAAAGATAAGGTAAAATATAAGACTTACACTTGTCTAAAACCAATTTTATGGGTGGATTTCGAACCCTTATCACCTTATACTCTAAATATATCATTTTGGGACCTTTAAAATCTGAAAAGTATTTCATAATAAAGTAACATTTCATGACTTTCCAAGAGTTCCCCTCCTCCCTCTTATAAAAGGCCCCCACCTCTACCCCCTTACCCACACCTATCAAGCCATTTGGCTCATCCAAACTCTACTAAAATAAGCTCCCAAGATCCCTCTATTAATCCTAGAAGCCTTACCTTAGGCAGAAATATATTCAAGAAACCGTTTAGGTTCAAACCAAGAGGAGTTAGCTGATTTAAAGGTAATGTCTTCTCTTATGTCCTTTTGTTTTATTTTTCTTCTCTGAACCCCTAAACTCTTTTTATTCCTTTATTTTGTAACAACACCAGAATCTTAAATATACTAGGATTTTTGTAACACCCCGAGATTTTATGAAAAATATTCTTTTAATTTCATTAATTTCTTATGTTGTATGCTACACCAAGATTACCTTGCGCTATACGCAACACCGTATTAGCTTGCAGTATATGCAACACTATTCTTGGATCGTATTCCACACAATTTTGATAATAGTTATTCTACGCAACATTGAGTATATATATATATATATATATATTCAATGTATAAATGAAATATGGTTGGATTATGTTATACGAAACAACGAAGGATTCTTGCACAACATGCAACCCTGACTTGGCTTGCATTACACGTAATCACGACCTTCCTCGATAGCATGTGTTGTACAAAATACCGGGTTTTACTAAACAACGATAGATTATTATAATATTATTATGAACTAGCCGTTATGAATAGTAATAACCACTTTTTGAAATGTTGTAAATTTTATTTTTCAAAATGGACTTCATTTTTGGATTCGGAATATCGAAATTAGCTTAGGGTGAAATTTTGGTACTTTTCGAATAACCTTCATATTCTGATGAATAGTGAAAATTACTAAATTTTAATTAAAAAAACTTTTTTAATTGAAATAATTAATAGTGATAAATTATTAATTTGAGTGATTTTAAATTATATTTAGAATATATTTTTACAATTTAAATACAGTGTTGTTCATTGGATGTAATTTCACATTTAAACCAGACATAAACAAGTGTCAATCTTTTGATAGTTATTATCTCTTAAAAACACGCTATTTGTTTTGACGATGGGAATTAATTTTTAAATTAATTAATGCAACAGATATGTTTTGAATTTGGAAAAATATACATCATTTTTTAGTTCATAATATCAAATATATCTTAGGCCTAATTTTTGATATTTTTTTGATAACTTTCATATTTTGATGAATAGTAAAAAATACGCTAATTTTTAATTAAAATACTTTTTTCATTGAGATAATTTATATGGATAAATTATAATATTGAATGGTTTTAAATTATAAATAGAATATATTTTTACCATTTAATATAATGTATGTCATTAGCATTAATTTCACATTGAATTCATAGGTAAAAACATTTCAATCTTTGGCAATGTTTTAACTTCTAAAACCCATTTTCTTAACAATGGGTTTTATTTTAAATTAATTACTGCAACTTATATATTTTGAATTTTAAAAACTGGATTCCATATTCAGAATCAGTGGGTCCAAATTATGTTAATAGACTACTTTTTATTTTTGAGCATTATGAATAGTAACTATGGTAAATTTTATTTACCATAGTTAAAGGTAAATCGAGTAATAAAGGGTAAATATAAGATTATAAAATTACCCTAACACCTTCCAAAATCCTATTGGATGACTAAAAGTCGACCAATATCACTTAAGGGTCGGATTAGATTCATTTAATGGACTTTTGTCCACGAAAATAGTTTAATTATTATTAAAATCAAAGAATGTGACAACATGTCACTTTCTTAAATCTTATAAGTATAATAATTTTAATTTGGTGACAAACTTAATGAAACTTCGAACATGAATAGTTTCCAGAAATCTAATACAATTATCTACGTCATAGAAATTTACTTTTAATTTTTAGGGATTAAATAATTATCATTATTTATGACACAATAGTGATGTTAAAATTATTTTATTAATTAAAATATCAAATAAATTGTTTTAAAAATATTAAAATAAATATTATATGAACTATTTCATGTTCTACACTAATTTTCTAGATACATATGACCTTTTATGATTCTATTAAAGCTGTTAGTTTGAACACATCTTCTGTATATATTTTATTTAAATTCAAATAAATGAATAGTGTCAAAATTGACACTATTGTTATTTTATAAAAATAATATGTTATAAAATTGTTTAAAAATCACAAATATATTTAACATTTATAAATTTAAATTTATATGGTATAAAATGTTATAAAGTATCTAATTCTGGACAATTCACAACAAATAAGTAATTATTTGTTATAATTTAAATTTTAGAATGTTATTACCACAAATAAAATTAAATTGACTAAATAAGGATAAATCAAGTTGATAATGTTTAAAATAAATACCTAACATGTATAAATTTTATTGGTTGATGATATTACAACCATATCTCATCTAATATTCGGATATGAGCCATTTTTGGAGGTTTTTAAGTGGGGTTAGATTTATTATAAATTAAAATTTTTAAGAATTCCAAAGGTGCCCCTCTCCTCCCTTATAAAAGGGCACCTCCTCCCTCTCCTCCTCACACCAATTTGAGCCTTAAAGCTCGGTCAACCCCTGCCAAATTATCCTCTCCACTTCCCTAGAAACATCCTAGAGGTTCTGGTCTACTTTACAGACCAATCTTAGTTCCCTAAGAGGAGGTTTCAAAGAGGCGTATCGAAGAAGAGGTAATTTCTTCTCCCGATTCTTTCAAGCTTTTTTCTTCTTCAACTTCTTCTTCTTTAGTTGTTTCATTATAAAGTAATAACATCAGTATCACTAATATACTGATTTGTTATTATAAATATGAAACAACACCATTTCACCTTCTATCCATCCTACAGAAAACAAAATCACTGCGCGTGCGTACGTACGGAATACTGTCTCCACGCCGTGGTGTAATCTATTTTTCCACCAACACCTTACATGGATGGGTATAATGGTGTAAATAATAACTATAAATATTTATTATAACATCATAATTATTCTGATATATTGTATCATCCACTCCAATTCAATTCAATAACTATGGAAACGATATCATCGCTCGTGCGTACGTACGGACTACCGTCTCCACGACGCGATGAGATTCATTCTCCATGTTAACCATTTAAGAATGATTATAAAGTATATATAACAAATAATAATGAAATATATGACATTATAAAGCTACTGGATTTATTTATATATGTATGTCATCTACTTAATTCCATTCAACTCAATAAGGAAACAGAAACAGCGTTCATGCGTACGTACGGCCTACCGTCTCCATGAACGGTGTCTGTCTTTCCATTTATCGATATATTATATATATGTATATTATGAATATATATTATATATAAATTATGTTTTATATTCTGTAATTAAGTAATCATGATCTAAGTAATCATATGAATAATTACAAGTTAAAACACGAACGACAAATGAGATGATTTTACCCAAAACTCTCTTTAACATGGAATTTACAAAAGAACGGGTAATATAAAGTCATAAGTGAACCATATATGATTTCATAACAATGATTATTATTCTGTAATAAGTCAATGACATTATTTAAATCATTATACAGGAGGTTCGGACACATACAAAGCAAATCGGACATAAGGTAAGAGAAAATCTCGAAATCTCAATTTTTATCCGAAATTGTTTATACTTCAGAATTTACTGGAAAATATTTATCATCCACATCCATTTTTCCTTAATATGTAATATTTATATCCTTTTACATTATTTTATATTCAATTTTACCCTTCGGTGAGTTTTTAGTAAAAGATATGAAAGGAATCTTTTGTCGTTTTTCGTATGAGGTACTTTTTTTGACTTTTCTGACAAAAGTATGAAGAATGTTTTTTTTAACTTATACGGCATGAATGGATTTTTAAAACATTATTTCAAGAAGCTTCCTTTACAAGTTTTCAAGTTTATTTTTAATCAACTTCTTTTAGTTTAGAATTGTATGACATGTTAAGAAAGGAAAAGTGTTTTTGAAGTAGAAAGGATATTTTCCTCAAGAATGGAGTTCAAGTGTTTTATCAAAATTATTTTCCATCTAAGATAATATAGGGTTCTGTTTCTATCCCTAATATTATATGGATTTGATTATGTTGTGACGGAAATATTTTTATGAATTCCTTTATCTTATATGAATTGTTTTATGATGTCATGTTGTTTAAGAATCCCATTTTTATTACATGGGTTATGCAATGATGTATGATTTACGATTTTGTGGAACACATAAGAATGGTATCATTATGAGATGGGTGGGACCTATATCTCCCTCCAATGCATTGGGTAAAGATTTTATATCTCATGAGATAGACATGGCTGGAACGGCAGGTTAAACCGGTTCAGTGAAACAAGACTGAAACGAGGAGTGAACTCGGTTCAGAAATGGACTTTGTCCACTAAGATAGTCTTGGAAATGAGTCTTGACTAATAAGAAATGATTCTTTGTGATTATGTGTGTATGACACAAATTTACATGTTATAAGTTATGATTATTGGGATTACATTTCACTACTATGATTTATCCCATGTTATAATATTATGATCTCTTTTGCAGGTTAAGATTTCCAAAATGTTATGTTCTTATGAATATGATGTGATTGATATTTCTTTTGTTTACCCTTACTGAGAATTTGAGCTCACCCTTTTATGTTTTCTTTTCCCCAGGATATAAATAAAGGTTTTAGGTAAGAAAAAAAAGGGAAGATCTTTATGGGAGATGTTAAAGATATTTCACCATGATTAGAAGATTACATTCCGAGTTTCCAAAGACACTAAACTATTATGGTCCTTGTGTGTGTGTTTTTGTAATGTACTAAGTATTCCGCAAAAGTAATGTAATGTCCATGCACGTCAAACTTCGGGTCTCTACAGTTGGTATCAGAGGAAATTTTTAGTCAACCTTTGGAAACTAGGATGCGAGAACTTTAGTGAGATCCCTATAGATATTTCTAAGGTATGTCTAAGGATGTCTCTAAGGTTAAGTATACGTATAGGTTATAGTCCTAGAATTGCGTTAACGATCTTATAATTTAACCTAAGATGTTAGATATTGAGGGTACTCCCCTTTTATAATGTTGTTTTCCCTAGCATGATTTTTGCCTCTCACAATATTCTTTTTGGGTTTTAGACGATGCCTGGAACCCGAAGGAACCGTGTTGATCAATGCAATGGACAATTCATTGATTGTCCTCCTGAACAAACAAATGTTATAGGAGATGGAGTGCAAAATCTTATTGATATACTTACACAAGATATGAATCATTCTGGACTTCCAAATGAGAAGAGAAGGGAACAATATTCTATTGAGTCCTTCATGAAGCAACGTTCACCTTCTTTCAGTGGGTCTTCTGATCCACTTGTTGTTGAACAATGGATCAGTACCACTGAAAAGATATTTTCAGTTCATCAATGTTCTGAACATGATAAAGTCATCTTAGCAGTATATCGTTTGGAAGGTGAAGCTGATCAATGGTGGAATCTTGTCAAGAATACGAGGCAAAGAGGTGAAATTGAGTCCATGGAATGGGACAAGTTCAAGAACTTATTTTTCAATAAGTATATCCCTCTTATTCTTCAAAAAAAGATGGAGAAGGAGTTTCTTGAACTAAAGAAAAAGGATGATTAATCTGTTGGTATATATGAAGCGAATTTTACAAGGCTTGCAAGGTATGCATCTGGATTTATCATCCAACCTGAAAGTAAAGTTGATCGATTCTTCAGGGGCTTAAAACCAAATCTTCGAAGGGAATTAGCTATAAGAGACTTCAGTAGCTATGAAGAAATTGTGTGTTGTGCTATCAAGGTAGAAATGGAAGTTGGTGTTAATTATCCATCCCATAGTTTTGACAAGAAACGAAAGATGGAGTTCAAGGAGAAATCTCAGAATAATTGTGAAAAGAAGATGAATGTTTCCTTATGCTCAAAGTGTGGAAAGAAGCATGGTGGAGATTGTCTTAAAGGGACAAGTAAATGTCTCAAATGTGGAAAGGAAGGTCATCGGGCATTTGAATGCCGCAATGATAAGAAGAAGATGTCTAATGATGCAAACAAAGGAAGGGGTACACAGAATGAACCTACTACACTTCAATGCTTCAAGTGAAAGGAAATGGGGCATTATGCTAATAAATGCCCTAATCCAAGGGTTAGTGATGATCAATATGAGCAACCACTTTAGGAAAAGGACAAAGGGAAGTCACATGCGATCACCATTGGCAATGTTGAATATGACACCGATGTGGTGGAATGATTAAGTGTTTATGTAATGGGATTCCAAATTAATGTTGTATATAGTATCGTGGAATATTGGAATATTTATGTATTGGTCTATTGTGGTTTTCAATAATTTTATGGTACCGGTAACCATGGAAAGTGATTGAGATATTTTTGGAAAAAAAGATGATATGCGCATAATGAAGGGAAAACGAGAAAATGAAATATTTGACAGTATTCATGAGATCATGATTGATATAAGGACTAAGTGATATCATGGTTTGAGTATATAGAATTTTGAGGATTTTGGTATGTGTAAAGTGTTAACTTTTAACTGCATTCATGTTTTCACTATGGTTCAATTAATGGGTATTCATTCTTCAATAGAATACATGATTAAGGTATTCACATGATTGTAATTTAACCAACAAGATATATCTTATGATATATTGGGGATAAATGATGGCATTCACGTGATTGTTATGTGACATTTCAAGTAATCATTTTCTTTATACTATGAGCTTGGACCAAAGTATTTTAGATAAGCCTAAAGATTAGAATGGATTATGTTGGACATAAGTTAGTATTAAGGATAGAAGTTTTTTCGATATTATTGACGGGATGTTATAGTAATATATTTTTAGAAAAAGGACAACCTACAGGACGGGCGATAGCCCATCGCGTCGGAAAAGGCTGAGGGAATCGAACCCACAACCGAAGTGCGACTGGCCTTTATCACCTACCACTGGCCTACGGGAAGTCCTTGTTTAGTAGAAACTAGTTTTATTATATTAAGTAGTATGATATATGAAGTATAAGTCCATTTTAGGAACCATATATGATTAATCTCACTATAGATCGACTTATGTATATTTAATAACTTTTGCTAACCTTTTGTTTGAGATAGAAGGAATGACCTGTCATTCTATCACATGATCTGCTAACACTTCACGAATAACAAATTCAACTTCATTTCTTTAATAGATGAAGTGGAAATTGTTCAAGGCACGAACAACAGTGAGATTGTACCAAAATAAAGTAAGTATTTATTCTAATTCAAATTCTTCAACTTTAGGGAAATGATCTTGAAAACCAAAAATGTTGTCCTAGTTCCCTTATATCCCATAAATCAGATGGTACCCTAGATCATCACAAATCAATAGCTTTGTGATTGTTGGATTTTTCATAGCTATGTTTTCTTCCACTCTCCATCAGAACTTGATGGTTAGATTTTTCTTCCATATCCATATTTTCACCTTTGTTCTCTTACGTGGAAACCCAGTGATGAGTTAATTTGGGTAACTGTTACATTTCATACTTTAGTTTTTAAAGCCATGTTTTGGTATTCCTTTTTACGATGTGGGTTTCTATTAAACAAACTTTCGAGTAGTAAACCATTTATAACCCCAACGAATTTCGAGGGAGAAATTCATTTTAAGGGGGGTAGAATGTAACACCCCAAGATTTTATGAAAAATATTCTTTTAATTTCATTAATGTCTTCTGTTGTATGCTACACCAATATTACCTTGCACTATACACAACACCGTATTAGCTTGTAGTATACGCAACACTATTCTTGGATCGTATTACACACAATTTTGATAATAGTTATTCTACGCAACATTGAGTATATATATATATATATTCAATGTATAAATGAAATATGGCTGGATTCTATTATACGAAACAATGAAGGATTCTTGCACAACACGCAACCCTGACTTGGCTTGCATTACACGCAATCACGACCTTCCTCGATAGCGTGTGTTGTACGCAATACAGGGTTTTACTAAACAATGATATATTATTATAATATTATTATGAACTAGCCGTTATGAATAGTAATAACCACTTTTTGAAATTTTTGAAATTTTATTTTCCAAAATGGACTTCATTTTTGGATTCGGAATATCGAAATTAGCTTAGGGTGAAATTTTGTACTTTTCGAATAACTTTCATATTCTGATGAATAGTGAAAATTACTAAATTTTAGTTAAAAACAACTTTTTTAATTGAAATAATTAATAGTTATAAATTATTAATTTTAGTGGTTTTAAAGTATATTTAGAATATATTTTTACAATTTAAATACAATGTTGTTCATTGGATGTAATTTTACATTTAAACCAGACATAAACAAGTGTCAATCTTTTGATAGTTATTATCTCTTAAAAACACGCTATTTGTTTTGACGATGGGAATTAATTTTTAAATTAATTAATGCAACTGATATGTTTTGAATTTGGTAAAATAGAAATCATTTTTGAGTTCATAATGTCAAATATATCTTAGGCCTAATTTTTGATATTTTTTTGATAACTTTCATATTTTGATGAATAGTAAAAATACGCTAATTTTTAATTAAAAATAACTTTTTTAATTGAGATAATTTATATGGATAAATTATAATATTGAATGGTTTTAAAGTATAAATAGAATATATTTTTACCATTTAATATAATGTATGTCATTAGCATTAATTTCACATTGAATTCATAGGTAAAAACATTTTAATCTTTGGCAATGTTTTAACTTCTAAAATCCGTTTTCTTAACAACGGGATTTATTTTAAATTAATTACTGCAACTTATATGTTTTGAATTTTGAAAAATGGATTCCATATTCAGAATCAGTGGGTCCAAATTATGTTAATAGACTACTTTTTATTTTTTGGAATTATGAATAGTAACTACGGTAAATTTTATTTACCTTAGTTAAAGGTAAATTGGGTAATTAAGGATAAATATAATATTATAAAATTACCCTAACCCCTTCAAAAATCCTATTGAATGACTAAACGTCAACCCATATCACCTAAGGGTCGGATTAGATTCATTTAATTGACTTTTTTCCATGAAAATAGTTTAATTATTATTAAAATCAAAGAATGTGACAACATGTCACTTTCTTAAATCTTATAAGTATAATAATTTTAATTTGGTGACAAACTTAATGAAACTTAGAACATGAATAGTATCCAGAAATCTAATGCAATTATCTACATCATAGAAATTTATTTATAATTTTTAGGGATTAGATAATTATCATTAATTATGACACAATAGTGATGTTGAAATTATTTTATTAATTAAAATATCAAATAAATTGTTTTAAAAATATTAAATTAAATATTATATGAACTATTGCATGTGCTACACTAATTTTCTAGATAAATATGACCTTTTATGATTCTATTAAAGCTTTTATTTTGAACACATCTTCTGTATATATTTTATTTAAATTCAAATAAATGAATAGTGTCAAAATTGACACTATTGTTATTTTATAAAAATAATATATTATAAAATTGTTTAAAAATCACAAATATATTTAAAAATTATAAATTTAAAGTTATATGGTATAAAATGTTATAAATTATCCAATTCTGGACAATTCACAACAAATAAGTAATTATTTTTTATAATTTAAATTTTAGAAAGTTATTACCACAAATAAAATTAAATTGACTAAATAAGGATAAATCAAGTTGATAATGTTTAAAATAAATACCTAACATGTATAAATTTTATCGGTTGATGATATTACAACCATATCTCATCTAATATTCGGATATGAGTCATTTTTGGAGGTTTTTAAGTGGGGTTAGATTTATTATAAATTAATATTTTTAAGAATTCCAAAGGTGCCCCTCTCCTCCCTTATAAAAGGGCACCTCCTCCCTCTCCTTCTCACACCAATTTGAGCCTTCGCGCTCGGCCAAACCCTTCAAAATTATCTTCTCCACTTCCCTAGGAACATCCTAGTGGTTCTGGTCTACTTTAAAGACCAATCTTAGTGCCCTAAGAGGAGGTTTCAAAGAGGCGTATCGAAGAAGAGGTAATTTCTTCTCCCGATTCTTTCAAGCTTTTTTCTTCTTCAACTTCTTCTTCTTTGGTTGTTTCATTATAAAGTAATAACATCAGTATCACTAATATACTGATTTGTTATTATAAATATGAAACAACCCCATTTCACCTTCTATCCATCCTACGGAAAACAAAATCACCACGCGTACGTACGTACGGAATACCGTCTCTACGCCGTGGTGTAATCTGTTTTTCCACCAACTCCTTACATGGATGGGTATAATGGTGTAAAGAATAACTATACATAGTTATTATAACATCATACTGATTCTGATATATTGTATCATCCACTCCAATTCAATTCAATAATTATGGAAATGATATCATCGCTCGTGCGTACGTACAGACTACCGTCTCCACGACGCGATGAGATTCATTCTCCATGTTAACCATTTAAGAACGATTATAAAGTATATATAAGAAATAATAATGAAATATATGACATTATAAAGCTACTAGATTTATGTATATATGTATGTCATCTACTTAATTCCATTCAACTCAATAAGGAAACGAAAACAGCGTTCATGCGTACGTACGGCCTATCGTCTCCATGAATGGTGTCTTTCTTTCCATTTATCGATCTATTATATATATGTATACTATGAATATATATTATATATAAATCATGTTTTATATTCTGGAATTAAGTAATCATGATCTAAGTAATTATATGAATAATTACAAGTTAAAACACGAACGACAAATGAGACGATTTTACCCAAAACGCTCTTTAACATGTAATTTACAAAAGAACGGGTAATATAAAGTCATAAGAGAACCATATATGATATCATAACAAAGAGTATGATTCTGGAATAAGTCAATGAAATTATTTAATTCATTATACAGGAGTTTCGGACACATACGAAGCAAATCGGACCTAAGGTAAGGGAAAATCTCGCAATCTCAATTTTTATCCGAAATTGTTTATACTTCAGAATTTATTGGGGATTATTTATCATCCACATCAATTTTTCCTCAATATGTAATATTTATATCCTTCTACAGTATTTTATATCCAATTTTACCCTTCGGTGAGTTTTTAGTAAAAGATATGAAAGGAATCTTTTGTCATTTTTCGTACGAGGTACTTTTTTTGACTTTTCCGACAAAAGTATGAAGAATGTTTTTTTAACTTATACGGAATGAATGGATTTTTAAAAAATTATTTCAAGAATATTCCTTTAAATGTTTTCAAATTTATTTTTAATCAACTTCTTTTATTTTAGAATTGTATGACATGTTAAGAAAGGAAAAGTGTTTTTGAAGTAGAAAGGATATTTTCCTCAAGAATGGAGTTCAAGTGTTTTATCAAAATTATTTTCCATCTAAGATAATATAGGGTTTTGTTTCTATCCCTAATATTACATGGATTTGATTATGTTGTGATGGAAATATTTTTATGAATTCCTTTATCTTATATGAATTTTTTTATGATGTCATGTTGTTTAAGAATCCCATTTTTATTACATGGGTTATGCAATGATGTATGATTTAAGATTTTGTGGCACACATAAGAATGGTATCATTATGAGATGAGTGGGACCTATATCTCCCTCCAATTCATTGAGTAATGATTTTATATCTCATGAGATAAACATGGCTGGAACGGCAGGTTAAACCGGTTCAGTGAAACAGGACTGAAACGAGGAGTGAACTCGGTTCAGAAATGGAATTTGTCCACTAAGATAGTCTTGGAAACGAGTCTTGACTAATAAGAAATGATTCTCTATGATTATGTGTGTATGACACAAAGTTACATGTTTTAAGTTATGATTATTGGGATTAAATTTTACTACTATGATTTATCCCATGTTATAATATTATGATCTCTTTTGCAGGTTAAGATTTCCAAAATGTTATGTTCTTATGAATATGATGTGATTGATATTTCTTTTTCTTTTACCCTTACTGAGCATTTGAGCTCACCCTTTTATGTTTTCTTTTCCCCGGGATATAAAGAAAGGTTTTAGGTAAGAAAAAAAAAAGGGAAGATCTTTATGGGAGATGTTGAAGATATTTCACCATGATTAGAAGATTACGTTCTGAGTTTCCAAAGACTGACTGACTGAAAGTTATTTTTTATTCATAATAAACAAGAACTAGTAACAACAAAATAAAACCCTTCAAGGGGGAAGGAAATGGTGCAGACCCAGGGCATCCTCTCTGACCACACGCTGACATTCGAGGGGAAGAGAGAGGGGACTATCAAAAACCACAAGAGGATCCTCCTGACTGCCCTGGCAGGCCAGCAGATTGGCTGCGAAGTTAGTTTCTCTCCAGCTATGATGGATAGACCTTCCATGGTTGGATTCCACCTTGCACCTACGTATAATGTAAGTCAAGTCCCACGGAATCCCAAACCTTCCTTGTACCGCTTTAACCAGGACCTCTAAATCAGATTCAATTTCTGAAACTTCCAATCCCTTCTCCTTGCAGATCAGAAGGCCTGAGAGAAGGGCGCGAGCCTCTGCTCTCAAGGAATTTCCAGGTCCATAGAAAGCACTAAAGGCAACGTAAACTGATCCCCAATAGTCTCTCAGTAAGCCTCCACCCCTCATAACTCCCTCCATGCAAGAGCCATCAACATTGAGTTTCAACCCAAGTTTAGGTGGCTGCCATTTAATCCAACATCCAAGCTTCTTTTGGATTCTGCAAGGTTTCCCAAGGAAGCTACAAACCTCCACAGACTCCCTCCCCCCTTTGATCAAGGACGCCATCTCCGCAACGAGGGTTCTTAGCTTTATCAAAAGGACTATGGTAGACTTTTTGGATCCCAATCTAACCTGATTGCGGGCCTCCCACAGGACCCAACAAACAGCCACCAAAACAACGGCCCTGATGGACCTTTCCATAGTCCTGTCTTGGGTTCCCAAGAACCATGCAACCACAAACTCCAAACAGGTCCCAAGCATCCCGGCGTTAACTGGTGAGTTGGAGAAAGAGGACCAAAGAGTAGAGGCCCATTGTCCCTGGAAGAAAAGGTGAACCGTCGATTCAGTCCTTGGAAATTCACAGCAGAAACACCGCGATGCCAAACATATTCCTTTCCTCTGTATATTCTCCTCTATTGGTAATGCAGTGTTGATAACTCTCCACACCAAGAAATTCATCCTCGTCGGAATGTGCTTACACCAAAAGAATTGTCCTCCTTCCACTGGTCTCTCTCTCTGCAGAATCTTCCTGTAGTTGCGGGAGTTGTATCTGCCCGAATCAGCCTCCGTAAAACAGCATGTATCTGGTTCGTTGCTCAATACGATATCCGTGAACAGGTCTCGCTGAGTGGGACTCAACGCCGTCTGTATAACATCATCCTGAATACAAGCTTCCCTGAAGGACATTTCCAGAAACGGACAGCCTTCAAAGGCCAGAATTTCACCCGCCCAATTATCATGCCAGAAACTGATATCCCTGTTGCCTATAATCCACCTTGAACAGCCCCGAAGTACTCCCATATGTTCGAACATACATTTGGCCAGCCTCGTTTCCCCTTGCAAGCTGCCTTCCTCGCCCCAGCCGTATCTCCCCTTGAAAAAGGTTGCCCACAGTGACTCTCCCACAATAACCTCCCATGCGAGCCGTGCTTGTATCCCAAGAATAGTGTCTTGGATATCATGAAGTCCAACACCTCCTTCATCAACTGGGCGTGCCATCCTTCTCCATGAGGCCCAATGGCAACGCCCTTCCGTCTTGGCATCCCAGAGAAACGCAGCCAGTATGTTTTCCATTTTCTGAATAGTGCCCTTCGGTGGTTTCACAACAGAGAACACATGCATGGGTATAGATAGGAGCACACTATTGATCAGCATTATCCGACCTCCAAACGACAGGAGTTGGTTCTTCCAGTTCATGATCCTTCCCAATAAACGGTCCAGAATTCCAGAAAAAAGCTGCTTCTTGACCCGTCCGAATGACAGTGGAACCCCAAGGTAGAGAATAGGAAAATGCTTCTGATTGCACCCAGTAATCCTCTGAATATCTCTGCAGCGTGGTCTCGAGCACTTCGAAGAGATAACCACACTACTCTTCGCATACTGAGTTTCCAAAGACACTATACTATTATGGTCCTTGTGTGTGTGTTTTTGTAATGTACTAAGTATTCCACAAAAGTAATGTAATGTCCATGTACGTCAAGCTTCGGATCTCTACAATTTTATTATGAGAAGGATTTTATTTACACTTACACACACTCCTGTCTAATGGTTAAAGAACATACTATTTCTGTGGGTGGCGAATTACTACCTCACGAAACGATGATTGTTCAATCTTCTCTTAACACATTTCATGGTGTCCATTAAGATTTCACTATATTTATATATGATATATATATTATGTTTATGTTTTCCTTATTCTTCTGTATTTTTCGTTTATGTCATACCTTAATGATTTCCATCATGGGTAAACGCGATAATTTCATTTTAGGAAGTGTGGACTACCACCCCCTCAAAGTGATTTGAGTCATTAATGACATATGTGGGACATATAAAATATGGAGTTAATGATATTATATATGATATTATACTGGAATTATAATATACCTTTATATCATTATGATTTCATTCCATTAAATACGAAATAGAAATGAAAGTAGTGTTCATGTGTACATACGGTTTACCGTCTCCATGAACGGTGCATTTCATTTCTTACCTCTAAATGTTATGTAATATTATAAATGCATGTATATACTGGATATATATGATATATATGATATCTACATCATGAATATAATTTTGGAGATAATGGATATTTTACCACATGAACAACTTGTAATTATAAGATGATTATTTTTGACTCAAGTACCAAGGATCGACAAAATGACCGTTATTAAATTAAATGATTACATAATGTTCATAATATGGTAATAAGTTATCAAAAAGGAATAATGAACATGAAAAATGTTATTAAGCAAATATAAATTAACTATAGTTTATTATTTATGAGATTAAAGAATGATCGAGTCAAGTCAGACACGAGGTAAGGGACTTCGTCTCAATCTCCTTTCATTGAGGCATATTTTGTTTTATACACGACTTTATTTTATACGGTGTATAAACCCCTTTTACTTTTAATTTTATTAAAAAGGAATCATTTTATATGAAGCTTTTTACTAAACGAAAAAATGAATGTTTTGTCTTATGTATGTGGTGACAACAACTTCTCTGTCGTCGTGACCATTATTTCAGTTTCGGCTTCCTCTACAAGACATAACATTTTTTAAATGAAAAATAAATACCATGTTTTACTTTTCTTTTATTTTGGTATTGAAAATGGTTTTGAAAATGTTTTGATTATATCAATGTGCTGTATTGATATCTTGTGATTGAAATGTGGAAATGTTATGTTTCCTTTATGCATGTTTTATGTGATATGATTATGTTATCGTTCTTGGGAATTGTTTATGATATGTTTCAACCTTTTCATATAAGGAATGCATTGGAATTAGTAAGTGATGGGTGGATCCCGCTATAGCTCCTCGATGCATCGGTAGGTCTCATGAGACAAACCAGTGTCTTGGCACAAGGCCTTGACAAAAATCAAATTTTTAGTGTTGGTACAAGGCCTTGACTATGTGGTTTTGATAGTTTGGAATTATGAATTCCATTATTATGAATGTGGGTATTGATATTTCATGTGAATATTAGATTTATAGAATATCCATGTGAATATGTAAATGGAATTATTTCATTTTATATTTTCCATATTATGCTGAAGTTCAAGTTTAAAAGGCTTTAGTTTTAGTTATACATTGCCTTAAATGTTTATGTTTATTTATGAAAGTTTTCGATATATTGTTATCCTTACTGAGCATCTGAGTTCACCCCTTTCTATGTTTTATTTTTCCCAAGATGTGAAGAAATATTTTATGAATGACCTATAAGGATTGCATGGGTGGATATGAGTGTGGACTATGGAGACTATGTTGTTGTATTTTTTCACTTTATGATGTAATGTAAGACTTCTGAAAGTATCTAGTGTTTCCAAGGATACTAAACTAATCAGTCTTTCGAGACTTGATCTTTTTTTATCATTCCAATGTTATGTAATAATGCATCGACTTTGGGTAACTAGGGTCGGGGCATTACATTTGGTATCATAGGCAGTTTAGTACTAACCTTGGAAGCTAGATTTAGATAAACTCTGATTAGAGCACATAGCCCTAAGATAGACTTTGAGGATTAGTGTAGAAGAACATCCTAGAATTTTGGTAAAGTATAGATTTTGTGTATTTTCCAAGAAATAAAACCTTGTCTGGATACGAGCAGGTAGAGGTGACTCTGGCCAGATGTACCTAGGAGTGAACACTCCGACAAGGAGTTTCGGGATTGTCCCGGGGTATCTTGGTACACGATAATGGGTCTTGCTACACTCTTGGTTATGACACTCCCATGGGATATGCTTAGGATAATTCATGATTTCTTTACAAACCATTATGAAGGTTTTATGAGTATATACTTACTCAAAGAAAACATTTTTATGATTATGGATTATATCCATACACTATTCAATTTATGTTAAGTGTTTTCCAAGTTTGTTATTACGTATTTCGATTCATAAACTAATCTAGTTTATGACATTGTTTAGAAATGGTTTCTTGTGGAAGGAATGGAAACCATATCAATGCATTCACTCCATGTACGGATTGCCCTCCTTCTTAAGATAATGATAGTAGAGCTGGTGATACAACTGGTGCTGATCAGCTTATCAACATACTAGGACAACTCACTCAGGTTATGAATAATAACCTTACTCATATGGAGCACCCATATCCGCAACATGGAGGATCAATGTTAGAAAAATTCATAAGTCAACAACCACCAACATTTAATGGGGGTAAAAATCCATTAGTAGCTGAGCAATGGATAAATTCCCTAGAGAAAATATTTCAGGATTTAGGGAGTACTGAAAGGGAAAAAGTTGTCATGGAAGTTTACTGCCTCACTGGAGATGTTGATAAATGGTGGTCATTGATTGAAAATAAAAAGTAAGATAAAGAAGTATCAATTATGGAATGGAGATAGTTTAAAGAGATTTTCTTAGAAAAATAATTTCCTCATGACCATCGAGTGGATATGGAATGACAATTTCTGAGTCTGAGGCAAAAGAAGGACGAGAATGTTGCAAAGTCTGAGTCTAACTTTACAAGGTTAGAGAGGCATACTGCAGATTATATATGTATCCCAAGAATTAATATTGATCATTTCTTTGATGGGTTAAAACCATTTCTCCGTGTATCTTTAGTATCACAATCCTTCTCATCGTATGAAGATATTGTCTCATGTGCTATCAAGATAGAAAAGGAATTCTCTAAGTCTTATGACAACAAAGTAAAGTAAGAGAAGAAGAGAATGGTGGAACAAGAGATAGATAAAGGGAGAAAGGTAAAGAATTATTTCCCATTATGTGATAATTGTGGGAAAAATGCCCCGGTACTTGCATAAAAGGAATGTGAGTTTGTTACAAATGTGGAGAAAAAGGTCACCCGATTCGTGATTGCAAGGGAAAGAAAGAGGCTGTCAATGTTGAATGCTACAATTGTAGAGAAATGGGGCATTATGAAAATTAATGTCTTATGAGCCAAAGAAACTTACCTCAGAAAAGGCCAAGGGAGAAAGGCCAAGCTTATGTTGTTACTACGGTTGAAGTGGAATAATTAATGTGTTTGTGTTTTTGGACTCAAGGATTATATTCTAGTTATAAGAATAATGTGATGTATTTAAGGATTGTACTATAGTAATTGTTGTTTTCATTAAGGTTTTAGTATGACTAAGGTAATCATATTTTCAGTCTGTGGCAATAAGAGAAACTTTACTTTTTTGGGGGAATCTGATGTCACAATTGATTTTGGAATTTACATACCTTTTACAGAGAGTCTGGATAGAAGTATTTTGGATAAATATAATGTTTGGAATGGATTAAGTTGAACTTTGGATAGTATGGATTAAGGTTAAAACATTTATTAAGATTATTTTTGAAATATTATAATACTATAGTTTTAGAAAAAGGAAAACCTACAGTTCGGGCGATAACCCGTCGCGTCGGACAAAGATGCAGGAATCGAACCCAAAAACATAGTGTGACAGGCCTTTATTACCTAACACTAGCCTAGAGGAAGTCCCTGGTTATTAGAAACTATTTTTCTCCATGGTATGTGTTAATATCTGGAACCTTATACGATTAGGATAAATATAATATTTTTGAGTTCTATTACCTTTTGTAGTGAAAGATGAGTTTGTGGTAAAAATTTAGTAAAGAATGAAAGTCTACATGACAAGTAAGTATATTTATTTACGTTATTAGTAAATCTCATAAATAAATTCCTCAAATTTATGAAAGTTAACTTAAAACAAAAACCTAGTCGGTTAACTTTTCCTACTGGGGAATCAAAGACCGTTTAACCAATCACAAGTTTGTGATTTTCTGGTAGTTAACTTTCTCCTAATATTGTTTTCTACAACTCCCCATCAGACCTTGATGGTTTGTTTTTCCTCTATATCCATGTTTTCATAGAATCCTATTATGGGTTATCTCGGGTGACCTTTTTACTTCTCTTTATTTATTTTAAAGTTATATTTTTATTAACCCTATTTCTGATGTGGGTTTTCCAAAAAGGTATTTTCTATTTTCCCACCTTTTATTTTCGAAGAACAATTTCAAATTTTGAGGATGAAATTTATTGAAGGAGGGGAGAATGTAACACCCCAAGCTTCCACGGTACGCTTCTCTTTCAATAATGCAATAGCTTCACTATTGAATATATAACTTTTACCAACGGTTTTGGCCAAACCGTTGGTATAGTTCATTAATTTGGACCTATACCAACGGTTGGGCCAAAACCATTGGTATAGGTCACTTATATGGACCTATACCAACGGTTTTGGACAAACCGTTGGTATAGGGGAGGACCTATAAGACCTATACCAACGGTTTTGTCTAAACCGTTAGTATAGGTCCATTATAGAGACCCTATACCAACGGTTTGTCCAAAACCGTCGGTATAGGTCCTTAGATTTTTAATCGACTCTTCTTACCGAGAACATTATATAAATCAAAATTTAAAATTATTATAACAATACATATATAGATTTATGAAATTATGTTCACAAAAGTCATGTTAGGTTAGTGGTTAATTCATTCAATTATAAACTAGAGGTCCTGAGATCAAATCCCACAGAATGTTTTTTTTTTGAAATACAAATACCAATGGTTTTGAGAACCGTTGGTATAGGTTTTCATATTACTTATTCCAACGGTTTTCAAAACCGTTGGTATAGACCTATTTTCACGGCTTACTTGCCAACGGTCCCCCAAACCGTTGGTATAGCCTATACCAACGGTTTGAGGGCCTATACCAACGGTTCCAAACCGTTGGTATAGGGTATTTTTCCAGTAGTGCTTGCATTGTACGCAAGTTCGAGATTCTAACACACCATGACCAATCAAAGTAGCCATTATGATTAGTAATACCCACTTTTTGAAATTATATAAATGTTATATTTCAAAATGGACTTCATTTTTGGATTCAAAATATCAAAATTATCCTAAGTTGAATTTTTGGTGTTTTTCTGAGAACATCCAATTTTCGATGAATAGTAAAAAAATACTTTAAAACAACTTTTTGAATCAAAAATAATTTATAGTGATAAATTATAATATTAAGTGGTTTTAAAGTGTAATTTTAATAAATTTTTACCATTTATTCCAATGGTGTTCATTAGAATTAATTTCACTTTGAAATTGGACATAAACAATTGTCAATCTTTTGATAGATATTGTTTCTTAAAAACACGCTATTTGTTTTGACAGCAGAAATTATTTTTAAATTAATTATTACAATTTATGTGTTTATAATTTGGTAAAATGGATTCCATATTTGGAATCAGTAGTTCCAAATTAAGTAATTAAGACTCTTGTTTTTTGACATTATGAATAGTAACACTGACAATTATCTTTAATTATCCAGATTAATTAGTAATTGGGTAGTTAAGGGTAATGAAATAATATCATAAAATGACACAAACATGTGTCCTAATTCTATTTTTTGTTTCATTTCTGACCATGTTATTCCTTGTACCAACTTAGGGACCCCATGGAATCACTTTTGTGTGATAGTGACATTTTATCATTTTATTTTTAAAGAAAGGAAAATATAAAAAAAGTATGTAACACCTAAGTAAAACAATTTTAATTTTGTCTAAATAAATGATATATTTTACTACAAATAGTCATTGGAAATATAAATAGATTTCCTACATCATGTTATTTTTTTATAATTTTTAGACATTAAATAAATAAATTTATTTATGACACCATGATGATGCAGTGATTACCTCATTAATGAACGATTTAAATAAAAAAGAAAAGATAAGGTAAAATATAAGACTTTCACTTGTCAAAAACCTATTGTATGGGTGTATTTCAAACTCTTATCACCTTATCCTCAAAATATATTATTTTGGAACCTTTAAAATCTGA
Organism: Viscum album; assembly: GCA_963277665.1. Taxonomy (NCBI): domain Eukaryota; kingdom Viridiplantae; phylum Streptophyta; class Magnoliopsida; order Santalales; family Viscaceae; genus Viscum; species Viscum album. The sequence continues at coordinate 29,326,238 of OY728142.1, read as the reverse complement.
AAATCATTTCATAATAAAGTAACATTTCATGACATTCCAAAAGTGCCCCTCCTCCCTCTAATAAAAGGCCCCCACCTCTACCCCCTTACCCACACCTCTCAAGCCCTTTGGATCCTCCAAACTCTACTCAAATAATCTCCCAAGATCCTTATATTCATCCTAGAAGTATTAACTTAGGCATAAAGCTCTTCAAGAAACCCTTTTGGTTCAAACCAAGAGGCATTACCTGATTTAAAGGTAATGTCTTCTCTCATGTCCTTTTGTTTTATTTTTCTTCTCCAACCCCCTAAACTCTTTTTATTCCTTTATTTTGTAACAACACAAGTATCTTCAATATACTAGGATTTTTTTTATGAGAAGGATTTTATTTACACTTACACACACTCCAGTCTAATGGTTAAAGAACATACTTTTTCTGTGGGTGGCGAATTACTGCCTCAAGAAACGATGATTGTTCAATATTCTCTTAACACCTTTCATGGTGGCCATTAAGATGTCACAATATTTATATATGATATATATATTATTTTTATGATTTCCTTATGCTTCTGTATTTTTCATTTATGTCATACCTTTATGATTTCCATTATGGTTAAACGCGATAATTTAATTTTTGGAAGTGCGGACTACCGCCCCCTCAAGGTGAATTGAATCGTTAATGCCATATGTGGGACATATAAAATATGGAGTTAATGATATTATATATGCTATTATATGGGAATTATAATACACATTTATATAATTACGATTTCATTCCATTAAATACGAAATAGAAATGAAAGTAGTGTTCATGTGTACGTACGACTTACCGTCTCCATGAACGGTGCATTTCATTTCCTACCTCTAAATGTTATGTAATATTATAAATGAATGAATATACTGGATATATATGATATATATGATATCTATATCATGAATATAATTCTGGAGATAATGGATATTTTACCACATGAACAACTTGTAATTATAAGATGCTTATTTTTTATTCAAGTACCAAGGAGCGAAAAAACGACCGTTATTAAATTAAATGATTAAATAATGTTCATAATATGGTAATAAGTGATATAAAAGGAATAATTAACTTGAAAAATTATCTTAAGAAAATATAAATTAACTATAGTTTATTATTCAGGAGATTAAAGAACGACCGAGTCAAGTCAGACACGAGGTAAGGGACTTCGTCTCAATCTCCTTACATTGAGGCATATTTTGTTTTATACACAAATTTCTTTTATAAAATGTATAAACCCCTTTGAATTTTACTTTTATTCAAAAGGAATATTTTTATACGAAGCATTTTACTAAACGAAAAAAGGAATGTTTTGTCTTATGTATGTGGCGACAACGACTTCTCTGCCACCGTGAGCATTATTTGAGTTTCAGCTTCCTCTACAAGCCATAAAATTTTTTAAATGAAAAATAAATACCATGTTTTACTTTTCATTTATTTATATTTTGAAAATGGGTTTGAAAATTTTTTGATTATATCAATGTGTTGTATTGATATCTTGTGATTGAAATGTGGAAATCTTATGTTTCATTTAAGCATGCTTTATGTGATATGATTTTGTTATGGTTCTTGGGCATTGTTTATCATATGTTTAAACCTTTTCATATAAGGAATACATTGGACTTATTAAGTGATGGGTGGAGCCCGCTATATCTCATCGATGCATCGGTAGGTCTCATGAGACAAACCAGTGTCTTTGCACAAGGCCTTGATAAAAATATTATGTGTAGTCTGGGAACAAGGCCTTGACTATGTGGTTATGATAGTCTAGAATTATGCATTACATTATTATGAAAGTGGTTATTGATATTTCATGTGAATATTATATTATTAGAATATCTATGTGAATAATTAAATGGAATTATTTCATTTTATCTTTTCCATATTATGTTGAAGTTCAAGTTTAAAAGTCTTTTTTTAGTTATACATTGCCTTAAATGTTTATGTTTATTTATGAATGTTTCTTCTATATTGTTATCCTTACTGAGCATCTGAGGTCACCCCTTTCTATTTTTTATTATTCCTAGGATGTGAACAAATATTTTATGACTGACCTGTAGAGATAGTCTGGGGGGATATTAGTATGGACTATGGAGACTATGTTGTTGTAGTTTTTTACTTTATGATGTAATGTAAGACTTATGATTATATCTAGTGTTTCCAAGGATACTAAACTAATCGGCCTTGAGAGACTTGATCTTTTGTGATCATGAAAATTTTATGTAATACTACACCGACTCTGGGTAACTAGGTTCGGGGCGTTACAGTTATGGTGTTGTATGTCATTTTGATTTTCACATGAGTGATGTGTTGAATTTCTATACAAATAAATAATACTTGTGTTATGTAACATCCACATACCCACACTCCCAGATTCGGATCTAAAAATTTCAACTTTATATTTATGGATTTGATATTGATAAATTTGACCAAATTTCTACAATATAAAACTTACAACATCAAAAGGAAATATTAGATCACGTATATACCTAAGGATCTTTTAGGATTAGAGTTTTATAGAATTGGTATAAAATATTAACAACTTGGGTTCATAAATAACTGGTTCATAAATGTCAAGATTATCTCCCATTATATCTATCTTTTTATATTCCATGTTATGTCTTCAAAATATCCCATAAAATTCTTCACATATGAAACCTTTCTAAAAATTTATTTAGAATCATTATTCATAACATGGGGAAAAAGGAAATATAAGAAGGGTGGGCTTAAATGATCAGTAAGGGTAAAAATAAGAATTAATAATTGAATGACATTAGTGAGAGTAATATGATCATAATTATGTAATGAAATAATCATAATTCATTACAATAACATAATGTAATTCATTCCTATCAATACCATATCATCAATCATGAGACATGGTATAAAGCTTTAATAGAGAAAAGATTCATAAGAATCAATTATCATTAGAAATGTGACGTAATCTTTGATCAAAGGAAACATTTATAACCCTTAGTGATCATAAATAAAACACTTTAATATCTTGCAATGTCTTCTTCATAGAACCCTTACATAACACTTAAAAATTGTAATACACATACGTCTAACTTCCAATTACTTTCCAACGAATTAGAGTTCTATCTGGGATCACCCATCATTGTGAGCTATATCAGGTTACCCTTTTATCATAAATAATTTCCAATAACCATAACATGAATAATGTACATATAGAATCCATTTTATCATAAAACTAATAGGAATAAATATTTTTTCTTTAAAAACTTGATTAACTCGTGGAAAATAAATGGGCTCAAAAAAAATATCTTTTAAATAATAATAATTCATCAAGAGAATGAATGAGGATGGTATCAATAAAAAATAATTCCTATGGATTATAAGTAACATCAAGGGTGTTTGATGTTGGTCATAGAATGACACACAAGAGGAGGCATGAATTGAGTTCCTATAAAAAAATTCAGTTAAAAACATTATTTGAAATAATTGCACTATTTAAAAACAAGATAGGCTAGTTAATCAAAGTTAAATTTTATAATAGTTTAATTTTACAATTAATTTCTCAAAATATTTATTATTTCTCAATTATAACAATATGAGATATTTATATAAATTTTGAAAAAAAAATTACTAAACCAAAGTAGTTATAAATACTATCCAAGACTAACAATCAAAGTGAAATTTAGTATTATGATATATGAGTTTAAACAGAGTAAACTAAATTTGAAAACACAGTGGATTAAAAAAAGAGGTTCAGTCTCAATCCAAGACCTAATCCTCTCAACTTTGTGATCACCTTCCACCAAGCAGTTTAAATTAATAAACATTGATCCACACCCTGGATCTGGGTTTTACAATAGTATTCAAATTTCTCCGCATCACAAAACCTTTACCATAGTTCTACGTGGGAACTAAAAAAACTAGGTCACACAGGACCTCTAATATAGTTATTCTTGGTAGAAATATGGTGTAAGAGAATGGTACTATTAGGATATCTTGTATCCTCAAGTTTAGTGTTAGAGATTGTATGTGTTTAATAGACATATTCACACACTGCTCTAAATGTAGTAATAATCACACAACAGGGTAGGAAATAAAGGGATAGAGTTTATAATTCTCTGTGTGTTGTGAAATACAGCTTTGGACTCTTAGGTTGTAGAAGATGTGAAGATTGAGTCCTCTTCTGAAAATAGACACTGAAATAGAGTGTCGCTAGAGCTCTGTGTTCTGGTTTCTAGGAATATGGGATTATCCTCCTTAGTTTTTGTTTTCTACAAGGGTGATTGAAGATTTGATTCATATTAATCCTCCTTTAGTTCACAGTTTGCAGGAATGAGAGTTCTTCATGTGTTCTTCATCTTGGTCTAGTATTGTTCTTGGTATGTTCATTTTGTTATTATGTTCTTCTATTCAACTCATGTGCCAATATTTTATTTTATTTCATGTTTCTTGTGTTGGCCGAAAAGGAGCATGTGGAGGTACCTCGTACCTCATACTTTCCACTAACATAGTCATTTATTTTGTATGAAAACATCATTAATTTAATTAGTAGCATTAAAACACTCAAATATTACCGTTAGAGATGATTTTAAATAAATGAAAATTAAAAAAAATCTGTCAGTGACCCCTCTGTCAGTGAGACATTCTGTCAGTGACTCTTTATATTGGAGATTCCTTCTATTGGTATTAGTGACTCATTCTATCAGTGAGTTATTCTATCGGTATCTCCATACGTCGGTGACGTAATGTGTCTGTGACTCATTCTGTTCTGTTGGTGAGTCATTCCTTCATTCGGTGTCTCAGTTGTACTGTCGGTGAGTCATCTATCAGTGATTCAGTTTGTACTTTCGATGAGACATTTCTTCTGTTGGTTTCTCAGTTGTTCTGTTAGTGAGTAATCCATCAGTGAGTCTGTTGAAACTTTTGGTGAGACATTTCTTCTGTTGGTGTCTCAGTTGTATTATCTGTGAGTCGTCTATCGGTGAGTCTGTTTGTGTTGTCAGTGTCACACTTGCTCTGTCGATGTTAGTGACTCATACATAGACAATCTTTTTGTTTTAAATGTATTATAATAGGAATATAAAAATATTGTTTTATATACATATTTAATCATAGATAATCCTAATTAAACATATTTAAACTTAAATATACATTATTGAAATTATTGGACCTGATGTGACATGATTTGTGATTATTAAAACCATTAAAACCAAAGAGGGTCTAACAATCTCCCCCTTTTGATGATAAAAAATCATAGCATTATAAAGTAAAATCAGTTGATGAATAATAAATTCATTCTACTTGTTATCTCCCATTTTATATTGCCATAAAAATTATAGATAAATTTCATACATAATCAGAGGTAAAATGGAAGAATGAATTGTCTCTTTATCTCCCCCTTTTGGGATTATCAAAAAGAATAATGATATTAAAGAATAAAATTCAAGAAGGAAATGAGAATAACAGAAATAAGTGAAATAAAAGATCAATTAATTTCATATTGAATGTATAGTAGAGGTCAGTGGAATACAAGAAAAGTACAGTCAATCAACCCTATCAAAAAGTTATCCAAACTAGTCTTTGGGATCTAGTTTTTCATTTCATTTTTCAGAAGGATGAGTATTAGGTTCAGTGGGTGGAGGCTGAGAGACTGGAGGATCTAAATGAATTTTCAAGGGAGGAAGTATAATGTTTTTAGTAATATAAGGTGCAAGGGTTGGATTGGTTGAAGCACGAGGTTGGATCTGCTATGTGATGATAGGCCGGTTTTGGCTCAAAGCCAGAGCAACAAACATAGACTGTGGAGGAGGAGGAAAAGAGGTACCAGGAGAGGCTAAAGAGGTCAAAACCGGTCTGAGACATGCATCAGCTGGAACCACTATGGTTTCACTCTGAATATGCTGATATGGCTTCAAGATATTAATTACATCTTTGATAATATCACCACTATATTCCCCAACCTTCTCAAAATCATCCTTATCTTCCATAAACTTTTCTAGTGTAGGTGTGAAGTACTTTAGTTTCCTAACTTGTTCCTTAAATTCCTGAGTAACTGGAGTCCACTTGAGATTCTCCACCAAATATTTAATGTGACTTCTCAACTATTTTTTGGTATGAATCATCTTAAAGTAATACTCCACTTTCTCTATGATCTGGGCATTAGTAGTTTTAGCACTCTTAGAGTAGAATCTTACCATATCATGAACACGATCAGTGTTCTTCTCAATTTTTGAAAGGATTTACATACCAAAAGTACCAAAAAAATATTTAATCTCTTCTCAAATAGTAGATATGACCATTTCACAATCCAAAGATTGAGAAGGTTGAGTATAGGTAGAAGGAGCAGTAGGAGCTAAGGTGTGTTCCTTAAGATCTTTAAGCATTGTCTCTAAACATCCTTTATACATAGAGGTTAACTCATTTATAGAAGAAACCGGTTTTGTCATCTCATTCCCAAAATTGGTATTGTTCTCAACAATACTTTCACCTGTTACAATTATGTTTGGTTGAATATCAGTTATAGCATTCTCTAAAACTTTGGTTCCATTGGTCTCACTCGCGCAAACTGCCTGAACTGGAGCAGAAGCAGCATGCATAGACTATCACATTTCTTCAATAAAATCCTTTAAATATTTTACCACATCACTTTGATTCGGAATGGACACAACTTGAGTGTAAATAGATTCCCTGATGGATGAGTATACTTATTCTTTAAAAATATCAAAATCTACCTTAGTGACATAGTCACTTGAAGGGATCTTAGCCTCTAATTCTCTTAGAATAGTAACAAAAATTTCATCATATGAATCTTCATAGTCTGAAACAAGGAATACATATCCTAGATTCCTTTTCCATTTAGACATAACATCATCATCTAAAGGGGTGACATTGTCAAGTCTCACTCTTCCAGCTAAATGCTACCCCTCATCTTGAGATATTCTATCTTGAAGCTCCCCCTCAACAGGATCTCTTCTTATTTGCTCCACCCTAGCTTGAGATCTTATTCTAGAATAAACCAACTGAGACACTACGATTATTTGACCTTGCTCTTATCTTGGAACTTTAACCACTACCACTTCAGAAATATAAACTACTAAAGAACTAGGAGGGTCTGTGATGGGTTCTTGATTCATTGTACCATCTAGATCTACAGTTGCATCTTAATCATCACTAGGATGATCATATCCATTGTCACTTCCACTTCTTTCATGTTCTCTATCATTTCCATCATTTCCATCATCATCCTCTACCTCACTTCCAGAGCTACTGCCTTTTCTTATTCTTCACTGCCTGATCCATTTTCATTTTCTTCTTCTTCTATGTCTCTTTCTTTTTCATCTCTTTAATCCTCTTAAGAACCACTAGACTTCCTTTTATACTCTACACTACCTGACACTTCTGTCTCCTCGTCACCATTATCACCAAGAGTTGGTTCATCAAAAGGTAAATCCAGAGGTGGACTAGGAGGTCCATATAATATACCTTTTTGAGATTTAGTGGTGTGAGGGTCACTTATATAATCAATAGGAGGCCCTTGATCTCTCTCAAGAGTACAAGCCTCTTCCTCATCAGAATAAATAGTCTCATCATCTTCTGGTCCAAGACCAGGATCCAATAAATCTCTCGGCCTAATAGGATGGTCCACTAGGTTGAATTTTTCATAATTCTTATCCTCATCACCAACCCATTCATTATTCCATGGGTTTCAATGTATTTTCATCCTTTTTCATATCTCCTTACTATAACAAATTCCACTACAATATGAAATAGTTTTTTCACCTTCATCCACACATCCTTTCACTGACAGCATAAGTATGATCATATGTGGGTAGAATAGAAAATTGGTCTAACAATAGGGCTTAATCATTTCACTGATATTTACTATAAGGTATCTGTACAGATTCACATTGATTCCTTCCTTCAGTAGGTACACTAGGTACACATCTTGGTACTTCAAGGATGAAAAGTCCCATTTCCTAGGACAGATCTGGTGCTGAATAAACTTGAACAAAAGTCTATTATCCCCATATAGATCACTAGCAATAGTACTCATGTGATCTTAATTTCTAGTAAGCTCATTTAAATCTATCTCATTGAAAAATATTTCACTTGCATGTGGATAAATTCCTTGTTAATCATCATACACACCTTCATGTGGAACCGTAATGAATTTGGCCCAATGAATTGATGAAAACAAAGTTCTCCTTCCTTTAACTATAGATTTGATCGAACAAACTTCACTATCTTCCAAAATAAATTCAGAATTTGTGTAAAACTCATGCACGATCTTAGGATAGAATAGCCTTTCATTAATTGAAAACCATTCAAGCCAACCTTGAGTTTGCAATATTTTTAATAAGAGAGACTTATTCTCTAACATCCATTCTACAAAAAATTCCTTCTCTGGTGTTACCACAAGGTTCAAAAGAGCTAGATTGACCTGATGTGACTTACTCAATTCTCCCTTCTTCTTCTTAGCATGTTGTGGCTCATCTCTAGATCCTCATTCGAGTGCATGCTTCATCCTCTTAATTTCTAATGGTTCGGTTGAAGGTTGGAAGGTGAAAGGTCAAGGGAAAAGAGCAATGACAATAGAGTAAGGGTTAATGACCAAGGGTAAGGAATAGAGTGGATCAACTCAAATTTGTATCATTTAGGGCATTAGAGATCATAAATTCATAAAATGGGTTCAACAAGATAAATGAAACTATGTAATTTTTTTAAAACCTAAAATAGATACAACAACGGGCTCTATCGATGTTGGAATGACAGTCTCGTCATGACACTATCAATGTTGGCATGACATTATTAGCATGAAACTATCATTGTCGGCATGAAAAAGTTTTAGTGTCGACATGACTTTGTCTTCATGACATTGTCAGTGTTGGAATAACATCTACACTCATTTTTTCACAAAGAGTTATCAACATAAGGAACTTATAAATTAATCATTCGTAATAAATGTTTGATGTAATTCATTCTTTCAGAGTTCAATGGATTTGTGAATATGTTATCAAGATAATGTTCAGTGCCAATAAAATCTAGTGTTATATCACCTTTTTGATAATGATCTCTCAAAAAGTGATGTATTACATCAATATGACTTGTTCTAGAATGACAAACATGATTCTTAGATATTTTAATAGCACTTTTATTATCATATTTTATTGGGAAATGTCTTAATTGATATCCATACTATAGTAAATTGTGTTTCATCCACCAAATCTAAGCACAACATTTACTGGCAGCTATGTATTCAACTTCGGAAGTAGATAATGTTACATAATTTTTCTTTTTACTACACCATGAAACTAGAGACTTTCCCACAAAGTGATACGTTATAGATGTTCTCTTTCTATCTAACTTAAAACCACCAAAATCAGCATCAAAATAACTCACTAAATAAAAAGGTTTTCCTCTAGGATAGAACAATCATAAGTTGATATTATATTTTAGGTATTTGAAAATTCATTTAACAACATTTAGATAAGATTATTTAGGTTTAGCTTGAAAATGATCACACATACACACTAAACATAATGTCAGGCCTTCTAGTAGTTAAGTAGAGTAAAATTCCAATCATTCCTCTATAAGTGGTTTGATCAACAGATTTACCATTTTCATTAAGATCCATCTTACAGGTGGTACTCATTAGAGTGTCACTAATTTTTGTACTATCAAAGCCAACCCTTTTTAAAATATAATTAGTATATTTATTTTGATTTAAAATAATACCCTCTTTATTTTGAAAGATGTGAAATCCAATAATGAATTTCAGTACCCCCATTAAAGTGATTTCAAATTCATTTTAAATTATTTTTTAAAAATAAACACATAAATAATTTTTTTATTATCCAAAAATAATATCATCTACATAAATTTAAACAGCTAAAACATATTTATAAATTCTTTTTATAAATAGAGTAGGATCATCTATACCTTTTTTAAATCTTTTGGAAATAAGAAAAATACATAGTCTATCATACCAAGCTCTTGTAACTTGTTCTAAACCATAAAAATCCTTTGTTAATTTAAAAACATGATTTGTAAAATTAGGGTTTGTAAAACTGGGGGTTGTTAAATGAAAACATCCTCAACTATATACCCATTTAAGAATGCACTCTTAACATCCATTTGATAAAGCTTGAAATTTAGATGTGCTACATGTGAAAGAAATATTCTAATGGCCTCATGTATAGAAACTGGTGAAAAAGATTCCTCATTATCAATACCTTCTTCTTAACTATAACCTTGTGCAACCAATCTAGATTTATTTCTTACAATATTACCTACTTCATAAACTTTATTTCTAAATGACCATTTAGTGCCTATAGTCAAGATGTCTTTGGGTCTATCTACATGTTTCAAAACTTTATTTCTCTTATACTGATTTAATTATTCTTGGAGAGCCATTACCCAAAATTAATCATTGATTGCATAATTAATTCATTTAGGTTCATGATGTGACAAAAAAGGCTTGATGCTCAACCTGATTTCTAATAGAAGCTCTAGTCTATGTTACTTTATCTAGGTCACCAACTACATTATCTAAAAGACTTTTCTTAAGTGTTATTGTGGGTCTAGAAAAAGAAAGGATAGTAATTTTAGGTTTATTAGAAGGTTAGGATTAATGATGAATAGAGTCTATAATTTGTAGAACTGGATAATTTAACAGGTTGCTTAAAAGCAGGGTCATATGATTTTGCATTTATGTCCAGATTGGATAGATCATCCTTAATATTTTCTAGAGAGGTCTTGGGTTCATGTGGGTATGTTTAATCAAATTTTATATGTACATATTCTTCCACACACTTATTTATTTTATTAAACACTCTATAAGATTTATTATATATTGATTAACCTCGAAAGATTCCTTCATCAATTTTGGATGAAAATTTGTTAAGATTTTCCGTTGTATTAAGAATAAAGACCTTGCAACCAAAGACATTGAAGTAACTAACTTTGGGTTTTCTGTTATTCCATAGCTCATAGTGGGTTCACTAAAGAATTGGTCTGATTAAGGATTTTTTAAATATATAACATGTTGTACTGAAAACATATACCAAAAAATAGATAGGTAAGTTGTATTCATTAATCATAGTCTGGGATATCTCTTATAAGGTTTTATTTCTTATTTCTACAACACCATTCTGTTGGGGTGTCGTGTGAGCATAGAATTTATGACTATAGCCATTTTGTGAGAAAAAAGATTCAAACTCTTGGTTTTCAAACTCACGACCATGGTCACTTCTTAAGGTTTTAATTATAAGACCACTTATGTTTTCTACTATTCTAGCATACTTGGTGAAATGAGGACAAGATTTACTTTTGTGAGCAAGAAAGAAAGTCTAAGTATATCTAGAATAGTCATATACTATAACATAAACATAGTGCTTCACATTAAGACTAGAACCCCTAGATGGTCCAAAAAAATCCATGTGAACCAACTCAAGAGGTTGAGAAGTTGAAACTTTATCCTTTGGTTTGAAATATATGTTATGTTTTTTACCCTTTTGATAAGCATTATAGACATTGTCATTTAGAAACTCAAGATTAGGTAGATCATTGACTAGTTCTTTACTAATATGATTTCTTGGAGAATGAGTATCATAGTGTCATAATCTCTTATGTCATGGCCAAGAATCTTTATAAAAGGCACATAAGCATGAAACATTATGAGAAACTAATGAATCTAAATTTACAACATAAACATTTTCTTTTCTAAACATAGTAAATACTAACTCATTTTTAGAATTAAATACATTTCATGCATCATTTTCAAATATAACATTAAAACCATCATCACGCAATTGAGGGATACTAATCAGATTATACTTTAATCCATCAACAAAAAGAACTTTGGAAATTAAAACTGAATTAGAGGTATCAATCTGGCCAAGACTAGTTATTTTTCTTTTAGAACTATCACTAAAAGTGACATGCCCACCATCAATATTTATCATATTCTTAAAGTATGAATAATATCTTGTCATGGGTATTGAACATCAATTATCTATGTACCATATACTTCTATAGGATTTCTTCAAACATCTTTCCTACAAAAATGGATTATACAAGAAATGATTTTGGTACTCGTATTTTTTGGGTCCAATAACATTAGTAATAAGAGATTTGGGAACCTACATTTGTTTCATGGGTTTCCTATACACAGTTCGTAAAGTATTAGAAAAATAATCTTCATTTGGGCCAGAAAAACATGAAACATTAAATGATGTTTTATTTTTTGAACTTACAAAAAAAAAATTTGAGAACAAGAAATAAAAATTCTTTTTCTAGATTTAGATTCAAAATTGGTTTTGACAAAAATTATTTTACCAGGATGATAACCATTACTACTAGTGTATTTGGGTGCAACGTTTTTACTAATAATTTGAAATAGGTTATATTTTCCCTTGGTAAACTTTTCTAAATATTTTTTTAATTTCTCATTGGACAACATCAGCTCATTGTTTTCTTTAATAAATTGAGCATTCTTTTCCTTTTCTATGGTAAGCTCGGATTTAAAAGTATAGGTAAGAGCATGTTGTTTCATTAAAGATTTATATTTATATTTTAATTCATTTCATGTATCTTCAATAATTTTTCAGTATTCAAATATTTCCTCATTAGTTATATTTTCATAATTACTTTCATCTCTAGAATAATAAGAATTATGTACATGAGACTCAAGGGTTACCTCAGATGTGTTTTTCACAAAACACATGTTTTCCTTGTCACTTTTCTAATCATGTGATGATTATGATTTACTTGAGATATCATCAGAGGCACTCCAGGTGGCTTTCATTGAATTTTTGTATCTTTTATTTTTTTCCTCATATTACTTTTTATATTTTAACTTAGGAAAATTAGTCTTTACATGTCATCTTCTCTTACATTCATAAAAAACTATTTCATTTGAGTTATCAATCGTTTTATGATCCTTTATCTAGTTTCCCTTAAAATCATATTTAACTTTTTAGCTAGGATACATAAATAATTTCTTCCTTTTATCATACTTCTTAAACCTTCTTGCTAATGGATCCATTTCCTTATCATTGTCTGATGGTGAATCTGCATCACTTGTACTATTAGAATAAGTTTGAATCCTTTCATTTTCTTTATGTTTGAAATTAGTGGTCTTGAAATCCACTAACTTTATCTTTGGTTCATCCTCCTCTCTTTTTTTGACATTTAGTTCTTCCTCATACATGATCAATATTCTTGTTAGTTCCTTAGCTAGAAACTTACGGATATCAAAGGATTTTCTAATTGGCACTGAAATTACCCTCCATCTTTCGGGTAGACATCTAAGTATCCACATGATTTGTTATTTAGAATCCAATGGCTTCCCAAGAGATCTCATTTTATTGAATATCTCATTGAACCTGAGATACATATCAGAAATGGGTTCATCAAGATTCAACTTAAATTTATAATTTTTAATAGTGTAGGTATTAAGTCTCATTTATTTGACATTAGTGGTTCCTTCGTGTGAAACATCTATGGTATCCCAAATTTTATAGGCTGTTTTACATTAAAAAAAGATATTAAATTGTTCATCTACTAAAGAACAATATAAGGAATTTATAGCTTTGTAGTTATTATTATAAGAAATATTAGTTGGGTCATCCCAAGTATTTTGGGTAGTATCCGGAATCTTATATTCATCTACAATGGAAGAACAAATTTCAAAACCCATACTTTCTAAGTGCATTTTCACCTTAATTTTTCACTGGGAATAATTAGTTACATTGAAAAAAGGAGTTTTTTTATAGCAACACCTTTCAATGTATTATCCATAATATAGAATAATGAATAGTTTTTTGAAGAGCTAAAAATTTAAAACTAACAGAAATTTTGAGATCTTTAAAACGAAATTAAAATCACAGTGAAAAGATTTTAAAAAGATTTTAAATATCCTCTAATACCAAATGTTGGTCGGATAAGGACACTAAATAAGTGGGGTGAATTGAGTTCCTATAAAAATTTCTTTTAAAAACATTATTTGTAAGAATCCTCCAATTTATAAACAAGATAGGCCAATTAATAAAAGTAGTAAATTTATAATATTTTGACTATTCAATTAATTTCTCAGAAGATTGATTATATCTCAATTATAACAATATGAGATATTGATATAACTTTTGAAACTAATTTACTGAACCAAAACAGTTATAAATACTATCCAAGAGTAACTATTAAAGTGAAGCATAGTTTTATGACATATGAGTTAAAATAGACTAAATTAAATTTGAAAACATAGTAGATTAAAACAAGATATTCAGTATCAAGATGAGACATAATCCTCTCTAATTTGTGATCACCTACCACAAAATAGTTTAAATTAATAAACTTTTATCCACACCTTAGATATGGGTTTTACAACATCTTACAAAGTTGTCTAGGTCATAAAACCTCTACCATAGTTCTACGTGGGAACTAAAATAACCAGTTCACATAGGACCTCTACCACAGTTCTTCATGGGAGAAATATGGTGTAAGAGAATGGTAGTAGGATGATATCTTGTATCCTCTAGTTTCGTGTAAGAGATAGTATGTGTTTAACAGATAGATGCACACACTACTCAAAATGTAGTAAAAACACAAAATAGAGTAGGAAATAAAGGGATAGAGTTTATAAGGATCTATGTGTTGTGAAATGAAGCCTTGGACTCTTAGGATATAGCGGTTGTGAAGATTGAGTCATCTTCTAGAAACTGACACTGAAATAAAGTTTCATTGGAGCTCTGTGTTCTGGTTTCTAGGAATATAGGATTATCATCCTTAATGTTTGTTTGCTGCAAGGATGATTAAATCTTTGATTCACAGCAATCCTCATTTAGTTCATAGTAGCAGGAATGAGATTTCTTCATGTGTTCTTCAGCTTGGTCTAGTATCTCGGGTGGTATGTTTATTTTGTTATTATTTTATTCTATTCCACTCATGAACCAAGATTTCATTTAATTTTTGCTGTCTTATTTAGCCGATAAGGAGCATATGGAGGTAAATCATACCTTGTATTTTCCACTGACATAGTCATTAATTTTTTCTACAAAAAGAATTATTTTAATCAATAGAATTAAAACATTTAAATATGACCCATAGAGATGATTTTAAACAAAAGAAAATTTAAAAAATCAGTTGGTGACTACACTTTCGGTGAGTCATTCTATCAGTGACTTCTTCTATCGGTGACTCCTTCTGTTGGTATCGGTGACTCATTCTATCGAAGAGCCATTCTATTAATATCCCAATTCATTTGTGACTCAATGTGTCGGTGACTCATTTTTTTCTGTCGGTGAGTCATTTATTTTTCGGTGTCTCATTTGTTTTGTTGGTGAGTTTTCTATCGGTGAGTCAGTTTGTACTGTCAGTGATATATTTCTTCTATCAGTGTCTTAGTTGTTCTATCGGTGAGTCGACTATCAGTGAGTCAGTTTTTACTATTAGTGAGACATTTCTTCTGTCGGTGTCTCAATTGAATTATTGGTGAGAAATTTCTAATGTTGGTGTCTCAGTTGTATTGTCGGTGAGTTGACTATCAGTGAGTCATTTTGTATTGTCGATGTCACACTTGTTCTATCGGGGTTAGTGACTCATACTTTGCCAATTTTGTTGTTTTAACTATCTTATATCATGAATATAACCGAATTTGTTAAATAAATATTTGATCATAGATAATCATAACAAAATATTTTTAAATATAAATAAACATGATTGAAATGATTATACATGATGTGACATGATTTGTAATTATTAAACCATTAAAATCAGATATGGGCCAACAGTTGACATTGATGAATGGAAATTCCAATAACATATCATTAATTTATTTTTTGTAAAATACGATTTTAACATTGAAAATATCTTTTAAAAACTAAAAAAAATTCACATATTGAAGAAAAAAATTCTTTGAAAATAACCTGGTAAAATTGAAAATCAAGCTTTAAATAATTGAGTCATAATGATTGTGAGAAAAATTTTCATGTCATAAGCATTAAAAATAACCATTCTTTTCAAACATTTTGTAAAATGGGGTTTAAATTTACCCATATAAAAACATTAAGAAATTTCCTTTTTAAGACCTTTTAAAATATTTTTAAACACCATATGAAATAGATTTAGAAAATAGATTTTGTTTATAAATGAAATTTTTTTAAAACATTCTAAAAAACATGGATATGGAAGAGAAAGATTCATGATCTAAAAGAAGATACATGGTCAGTATCACATACAAATAAATTTATTGATGTTTCATTCTTCAATAAGTGGATAAATGGAAACTGAACAAGAAAAACACATTTAAAAATAGATGAGAATAAAATGGATGTGGTTTATGAAAAAAATATTTTATGATTACCCCCAAAGTAACTTCGAACATAAATACTCTCGAAAATAAAATAGATTACAACATAACACCTTTTCTATTTTATTAACTTTTTAATCATAATCCCCATAAAATTATAACATCAAATGAAACTTTAAATATTTTTTACATATGTAAATTCAGGATATAACATGTTAAAGGGATATTATATACACCTCAAAAAATAATATTGACTCATATCATAAATGTATGTCCCAAAGAAAGATAATTTGATATGATTAAACCTTAAAAATATCATATCATTGAACTGAGAATTAATCAATGGAGATATTATGTGTAACAAATATAAATCCACAAAAAAAAATTGTATATATAGAATAAAACAATTTAGATATTAATTCACACAAAATCATTACATAACAACATCAATAAAGAAGATTTATTACCCAATAAAATTAAATTAAGTAAAAACCATTTACCACATGGTAACTTTTAGTCAAATCCACTTAGATAAAATAATTCAAATTGATACATAAAATATCATAAAGTATGAAGGATTGATAATATACAATGTAAAAGGGAAATGTATACACTATATAAAATAAATTATGTGTATAGAAATAAATTATTCCACAATGAGTCTAAATACTCTCACAAAATTAAATTTGGACAAGTTTTTTGTATGTTTTTACCCTTATTTTTGGCTTTAACCCCCCATTAACCCTTTTCATACTTACCATGACAACAAGGTTTTTTACACTTTCTGGTTCATTATATTTACTATAAATAGAAAAAAATTCCAATAATGGACCATGGTTTATGTGATAAACTATATAATAATAACGTGGATGAATATAAGATTTTTATTATTTTTATATCATTTAATAAAATATTATTTATTATAATCTATCATTAATGTCAATGTTTAGAATTATTCATTACATTGTCATTAAAAAAATTATGAAAAATATTAAATTAGAAAAAATATTTTATTAAATCCATAAACATTTATATTAATCCATGAAATTCATTTATCACAATAATTAACTCAAATTATATTTGTTTTAATATTTTTAAATTTTTTATTTGATTTTTCCAATAATTGAATAATTGTTGTGTTAGATTTGTGTAGGCATTTAAGGTAATTATTTCATCACTTAAAATTATAAATAAATTTTCATGATTAATATAAATAATCTATATTCAAATAAATATTTTTTAACTTATCATATCTTTTTTCCCCATGATAAAAATATTGTTGTTATTAAAAACAAGAGTGTGAAATTCTTTACTTTTCTTTACATAAAATATTATAAAGATCATAATCGCATCAAATAGAATAAAAAGGACATATAAAGAAATATTGGATGATTATGGACGAAATAGAATCATCAAATAATATTTTGTAAAGTTTTAGGGTTATTTTTGAGTCCTCATCATTTTATTTTTTACTTTAATTGCCAGATTTTCCATTTACCGTGGTAAAACAAATTACTATGTTTACTATTCATATTAATAAAAAAATAAAAGGAAACTATTTACTAAATTTGTACCCAATGATTCTAAATATGAAATCTATTTTTAAAAATTCAGGACATATAAGTGGTATAACATAATTAAAAATCAAACAAAAACAACACGATGAAAATATGATTTTTAAAAAAATCCAATTTTAAATATAAAATTTGTTTATACTAAATTAAAGAATAAAATTCATTTAAATTACCATATTTGGATTATTTTAATTAAATATAACTAATTAATATTTAAAAAAATACAAAATATAATTTTACTTTTTAAAATCTTTAAAATAAAATACAGTTTTCAATAAAAATTCGTATTTTTCACGATTCAATGAAAAATCAATATTTATATAAAAATTACAAAATTTCACCCAATTAAAATTTTTATATTCATATTTATATAATGATATTAAATTAATAAAATAAAATTTCAAAAACTTCAAAAAATTAAATATAATATTCACTTAAAAGTCAATAAAAAATCATTTTTGAATAAAAAATATTTTTGAAGAATAAAACGACATTACTAAAAATTGAGTGCTTATTTCCAAAGAATTAATCAACAAATAATTATTTATTAGAATATTTATATATATACATTTAAAATTTTATTTAATTCTATTCATACCCACTAATTTAACATCTAGGTTATAACATTCATTTTTAAATAATAATATATCAAGATTCTATTACGCTCAGTGTTGCATATTTTTTATAATATGAAACGTAATAATTGTTTTTAAAATAATGGGATATTAAATTATCCCCCCCCCCCTCAAGAAATTTCATCCTTGTAATTTTTAACTCGATCCCAGTAATCAAAACTTTAAATTTTATAATATCTTTTTTGAAATCCCATATCGTAAAAAGGGTTAATAAAAATTTATCTTCAAAAGAGAGAAAGGAAAGTGTGAAGGTCATCTGGGATAGCACACAACTATGTTTCCATATTGGAAAACATTAGTGGCATGTGAAAATATATACATATTATAGAAAACTAATGACCAAGGATTAATAGATAGTGAAATATAAAATGGTCATGATAATGTTAACCATCACAAAACTATAAATCTATGATGGGTTAAAAGACCATTAATTTATCAGTAAGAAACGTAAATGGATAACATTTTTGTTTTCAAGATCCTTTTCCTAGAGATTAGGAATTCATTTTCCATCTAGACTAAGAGCATAAATTAATATACATTCTTTGCAATTATAATTTCAACCCTTAATCAATTTCTTGCACAATCTCATCTTTTTCTCCGACCGATGAGTATTCAAGATGAATTTTTTAATGTCTAAAGCACTAAAATTAACTTTAAATGTAACACATAATCCAAAAAATAATAAAAATCTATATATCATATCTGTAATAAAAACCAAAATTTTTAGAAAAAGATAAGATAATTGAATAAACCTTCATATGAATCAATACAACATTAATCTATAAAATTCAACAGTATTACCCAAAGTTAAAACTATATCATTTCACAAATAATTATCTATAATATTCTTCAAAATATTCTCCACCAAGATTGAAACCCAAAAATCAGAATTATTTGACCAAATATTATTCAAAAATAAATTTAACTTTTATCTCTAAATAACAATAGTTACTCATAAATTATGTACCCAAAATAATATATACCCTTATCATATAATCTTATTCATTTGAAAATATGTTCCATAAATAAACTGAATCATAATAAAACAACATTAAGATCATATATGGTTTCAAAGGATAAATCAACCTTTATTCCTTAAATAAAATCCCATAATATTAATTTTAAATTTATAATAGAAAGTTTCTAGAATAGTTAACTTCTTCCAAAATAACATTAATCACTTAATCACGAAAAAAAATTAATATAATTCTTATCAACATGATAAATCATATATTCCAAAAATAAACATAATCTTTATTTTCCAAATCAATTAATTAGAAAAAAAAATCATACTAACAAGGACTTTATGTAGACTAGTAGTAGGAATTGTTCCCTTGTCTCCCTTCAATTGTGAGATCAACATTGTGGCCTTTCCTAATATGATAGGTTTTCATCTGGATTACAGTTATTCCTTTAATATTCTACTTAATCATCAAAGATAATATAAACCCTAATCTTTTAAATAACCTTAACAATTATTTCCACAAATTTTAAACTAATTATTCTTTAAATAATACTTCATGATAAACCTATGTATTATATAAAACACATCAAAATAAATCATATTCCAAAATATCATTAGCCATCTTAAATTTCGATCACATTAGACCTCAAAATGGGTGACAAAGAATTTAAAATTATGATCATCCTAAAAATTATATTCCAATGATGATGCCTATAACTATAAATGTAACCTCACATGAAAACCTCCTATTCACCAAGGTTATCTAAACCCAGCTCTGATACCAACTGTAGCAGCCACGAATCTACACTCCCATATCTGGTGCTAAAAACATAAACTTTACATTTTTTTATTTGATACAGATAAATTTGACCCATGTTTTTTCCATCAAAAACATACACAAAATCTAAAGGAAATATTGGATCACTTATATACCTAAGGACCTTTTAGGTTTATAGTTTTAGATAATTGGGACAAACTCTTAGTACCTTGGGTTCATAAATAGTTGGATCATTATGATCAACACCATCTCCCATTATACCCATATTTTCATATTCTATGTTATGTCTTTAGCATATCCTATAAAATTATTCACATATGAAACCTCTATAAAAACATATAATTTAGAGTCATTCTTCATAAATTGGGGTAAGGGTAACATAAGAATAGTGAGATAAAATTATTAATAAGGGTAAACATAATAATTAATAATTAAATTTTATTATTCATAGTGTGATGGGTATAAAGGTGTGATGAAATAATCATAGTCCATGTGCATAAAATAATGGAATTCATCACCATAAATACCTGGATCATCAATCATGAAACATGGAATACATATTTAACAAAGGAAATAATCATAAGAATCATTAATCTTGAGAAACATGATGTTATCCTTGATCAAAAGAAACATTTTTATTGAACATAAAGAAAATATGTTGGTATCTTGGAAAATTATCTTCATAGAAACCATATAGAACCCTTATAAATTGGAATAACCATATGATCAAATTCTAATTAATTGGAGCACTATATATGCACACCCATCATCATGATATATGTAAGTATCACGCATTATCATAAAAAATTTCCAAGAACCATATCATATATAAAGTACATAGAGTATTCATTTCATAAAAAAACTCATAGGAACAACCATTATCTCTTTCATAACTTGATTAACTCGTGTAAAATAAATGGGTTCCATAGAAGTATATTTTAAAGAACCATAATCCATATAAAGAAAAATTAGGAAGCTATCAGAACAAAATAACCCCAATAGATTATATATAATATCAAGGGTAGTTGACATTGATGAATGTAAATACCATTAAAAGATCAATAAAAACATTTTTTAGGAAAACACCCATTTCACATTGAAAATATATTTTAAGAAAAAAAATCTATGCACATATTAAAGAATAAATTTTCATTGAAAATAATATTTTAAAATTATATAGGAATCTTCAAAGAATTCAGGCGTCAAGACAATGGGAAAATATGTTCATGAATTCAACATTAAAAATAAACATTCTTTTTAAATATTTCATAAAAGTGAGTTTAACCTGATAGATTTGGTAAACATTAAGAAATTTAATGTTCAAAACCTTTTAAAATAAGGATAAAGACCATAAAAATAGGTTTAGAAAATCATTTATGTATATAAAAAAACATTTTTGAAACCATTTTACAAAATATGTATATGAAAGATAATGATTCCCAATCTAAAGTAAGATACAAGATTAGTAGAACTTAAAAAAATTATTGTTGTTTCTTTATTTAATAAGGGGAGAAATGGAAACCAAACACATAAACAAAATTTATAACCATAGAAGAATAAAATTTATGTGGTTTATGAAAGTAAGATTCTATGATTTCCCATAAAGGAAATTTGAACATAAATAATCTCAAAAATAAAAGATATTTAAAATAAATCAGTTTCCACTATGTTAACTTTTAAATCATAATCCCCATAAAATAGTAACATCAAATAAAATGATAAATATCATTAACATAAGTATATTTATTATTTAAAATGTTAAAGGTGAAATATATACTCCTCCTAAAAGAATATAGGTGCATATAATTAATGTATGTCCCAAAGAAATAGAATTTCAGACGAATAACCCTTACAAAGATCATATCATTGAAATAAGAATTAATCAATGAAGTGATTATGTGTAAAAAATATAACTCCAAAAAAAAGTGGAAATACATAATTAAATGATTTAGATATCAACTCACACATAATAATTTCATAACCCATTTAATAAAGAACATTTATAACCCAGTGAAAGAAAATTGAATTTTTACCATTTACTACTTGGTAACTTTAAGTCAAATAACCTTGGATAAAATAATTTGATTTGTAACATGAAATATCATGAAGTATTAATTATTCATGATATAACATGTAAAATTGATATATACACACCATATAAAAGAAATTAGGTGTATAATAATTAATTATGTCTCAATGAAGGGAAAACTGAGACAAAAATCCCGTACCTCGAGTCTAGAAATTCCACATATGTAATTTAAATCTGGTATAATAAACTCATATAAAATATTATATTTCATAAGAAAATTTTATATTTTTAATCCTTTTTTTAAAACATTAATTAAATTTATCTTAATTTCATATTTAATTACTTAATCAGTTAAGTCCATGTGGGGTGTTTTGAAAACGTTCGGTTCATAAGTTCAAAATAAGTTCTATAGTTTGAATAAGGTAAAAGAGTCCATTATTATATCACCTACATAATAATAATCATGAAATAATTTTCTTTTTATAAATAAATTATAATTTTAAAACCAATCATTATATATTGTTTAGAAAAATGAACTATGTTACAATCATGGAGATGGTAGGTCGTACGTACGCATGAGTAATGTTTCTATTTTATAATGAAAATTATGGAAAGAATGTAATTATTTTATTTAAACTATGATAATTATATAATTAATATCATATTAATTCTTTAAATATACTTATATATATCATCTATGTTATGTGGTGATGAAAAACAAATCATATTGCTTTGTAGAGGTGGTAGTCCACACGTATGCACAAACGACGTTATCATTTTTTAGTCAACAGAAATTTAAGAAATTAATGATATATTATCCACTAATAATGATAAATATTTCATGAATATCATGTATAAACATTTATTCCATCATTACAATTATTTATGATAAGTGTCGATAGAAAACAAATTACATCATTCTGTGAGGCGGTAGTCTACCTTACACACGAATGATGAACCCTTTTCCCACTTTATAGAGATTGGATATGGATATAGGTTATGAAATTAAAATTATAAAATCTAAATATATGTAATATTCTGATTTTATTATATAATCATGTTTAAGGAATATTTTAAGGAGGTGGAAGAAGAAATAATACAAAAATTCCTAGTTAAGAACGATACCTCTTCTTCATACAACCTATTTTTCTTAACACCTTAAGACCACTAAGGTTGGTATTATGAAAAAAATAAATCCTATAGAACCTGGGGAGGTATTTTAGGAAGTTATTTAATTATATAAAGTCCTAAAAATTGGTTTCTAGGTGTTAAGTAAAGAGAAGAAGAGTTTCCATTTTATAATAGAGGGGAAGGGTACTTTTAGAATTTCTTAATATATTAAATTAATAAAAAATAATTTTGATGTAAAAATGGGTCCAAATTTATAATATTATAATATAATATTATGATGAGTAAAATAATCTCATAAAATTAAATTTTGACAAGTTTTTACTATGTGTTTACCATTATCTTATGGTTTTACACCCCTGTTAACCCTTTTCACACTTATCGTGACAACATGGTTTTTTACTCTTTTAGGGTCATTATAGTTAGTATAAATAGAAAAAGTCCCAAAAAAGAATATGGTTGATATTATAAACCATATCCTAATAAAGTGGCTGAATATAAGGTTTTTAGTAATTTTATATCATTTAATAAAATATTATTTGTTATAAAATATCATTAAGGTCAATATTTAGAACTACTCATTACATTTACATTAATAACATCAAGACAAAAAATAAAACTAGAAAAAATATTTTTTTTTATATATATCATTTTATTAATCCATAAAATTCATAGATAACATTAATTTTCTCAAATTATATTTTTTGATATTTTTTATATCATTTACTTGATTTTTCCATTAAATGAATAATTATTGTGTCAGCTTTGTGTAAGAATTTAATGTAATTATTTATTCACTAAAAATTATAATTATATTATCATAATGTAGATAAATAATTTATATTTAAATTTAATATTTATAACCAAACATATCTTTTGTTTATCTCCAGGTTAAAAATATTATAGTTATTAAAAAAAGAGTAACAATTTTTACTATTATTTACATAAAATATTATAAAGGTCATAATCACATAAAAATAGAAACAAAAGGCCATATAAATGAATCTTGGATTAGTATGTATGAAATTGAATCATAAAATAAAATTAAGTAAATTTATAGTTTTGTTTTTGAGTCCTTAATATTTTATTGTTAACTTCAATTACCGAATATGCCCTTTTCCATGGTAGCAAAAATAACTATGTTTATAATTCACATTATCCAAATATAAAAGAAAAATATTTACCAAATGTTTACTCACTTATTCTAAATATGGAATCAATTTTTTAAAATTCAAAATACATAATTTAAATAATATAATTTAAATTCAAACTAGAAAAACGCGTTGAAACATGATTTTTTTTAAAAATTCCATTTTTAAATATAAATTTTTTTATACTAAATTAATGAATAAAATTCATTTAAAAAATAATAATTGAATTATTTTAAATAAAATATAACTAATTAGATTTTAAAACTAATCCAAAATAAACTTTTACTTTGTAATTACTTTAAATTCGAATACAATTTTCAATAAAAATTAGCATTTTAGACTATTCATTGAAAAATAAATCTTTTTAGAAGAAAAAATAACCAAATGATAAATTTGATATGGTTATTTCAAAAATTATTTTTATTTCATAAAATAAAATTTCTAAATTTAAAAAAAATTATAATATTTGGTCACAAAAAGAAATAAAATTTCATTTTTCAAAAAAAAAATATTTTTGAAGACTAAAATGACATTACTAAAAATTGAGTTCTTATTTCCTAATAATTAATATATATAATTTTATTTATTAGAACATTTATATTTTTATTTCAAAAATTATTTAATTTTATTTATACCCATCAATTTAACGGTTAGGTTTTAACAGTCATATTTAAATAATATTATTTCACGGTTTGATTTTGCTCAGTGCTGTGTAATTTGTACACTATTGAACATAGACATTAATTAAAAAATCTTGGGATGTTAAATGTTATTGTAACATCCCAAGTAAGTAATGAATAATAATAAATTCATATCTATGTCTATTTATGAATTAGATAGTGTTTTAGAGGCATAAATGAGAATAAATCCAATCTTAAGCATGGAATACACTAATATTTTTAAAAGATTGTTTTATAGCCTTTTGATGGCGAACCATTTTTAAATCTATCTTTTGAAAATTATATAAGCTCTATTTTTTAAAATAAACTTATTCTTTATTATTGGGACATTGAAATTTACCTTGGGTAAATTTTTGGTATTTTTCTGACCATGTTCATTTTTTTAATGAATAGTCAAAAATACTGCACTTTACATCAAAACTACTTTTCATCTAATTTAATTATATGGTTAGATTAACATTTTAATTGGTATTAAAGTGTAATTAGAATATATTTTTATCATCTAATCCAATGGTGTTCATTATAATTAATTTCACTTTGGAATTGGGCATAAACAAGTGCCAAACTTTTCATAGATATTGTTTCATAAAAACCCGCTATTTGTTTTGACAGCAGGAATTATTTTTAAATTAATTATTGCAATTTCTATGTTTTTAATTTGGTAAAATGGATTACATATTTGTAATCAGAAGGTCCAAATTTTCTAATTAAGGCTCTTTTGTTTTTAGACATTATGAATAGTAACGACGGTAATTATCTTTAATTATCTTGATTAATTAGTAATCAGGTAGTTAAGGATAATAAAATAATATCATAATAATATAAAATGACCCCAACATGTGTCCTAATTCTACTGGTTTTGTCATGACCAAACATGGGATTCCTTGTTCCAAACTTAGGGACCCCATGGAATCACTTTTGGGTGAATGTGACACTTTATCTTTTTATTTTTAAAGAAAGGAGAATATCACTAAAGAATGTATCACCTGAGTAAAACATTTTTACTTTTGTCTATATAAATGATCCCTTGGACTATAAATAGTCATTGGAAAAATACAAATATTTCCTACATCATATTAGTTTTTTATAATTTTTAGACATTAGATAAATTAAATTATTTATGACATCATGATGATGCAGTGATTACCTCAATAATTAACGATTTAAATAAAATGAAAAGATAATGTAAAATCTAAGAAGTACACTTTTCAAAGACCTATTGGATGAGTATATTTCTAACAATTATTACCTTATCCAATAAATATATCAATGTGGGACCTTTTAAATCTGAAACTCTTTTTAAAATAATGTAACATTTCTTAACTTTCCAAGAGTGCCCCTCCTCTCCTCTTATAAAAGGCCCCCACCTCTACCTCCTTAACCACACTTCTCAAGCCTTTGGCTCACCAAGACCTGCTCATTGTATCTCTACACATCCCTCTCTTCATCCTAGAATTCTTACCTTAGGCATAAATCTCTTCAAGAAACCATTTTTCTTCAAACCAAGAAGAGTTACCCGATTTAAAGGTAAAGTTTTCTCTAATGTTCTTTTGTTTTATTTTGCTTCTCCAACCCCCTAAACTCTTTTTATTCATTTATTTTGTAACAACACAAGTATATTCAATATAATAGGATGTTTTTATAAGAATTATTTGATCTACACTTACACACACCTTCATCTAATGGTTAAGGAGCATACTCTTTCTGTGGATGGCGAATTTCTGCCTCACGAAACGATGAGTGTTCAATATTCTTCTAACACCTTCAAATGTGGCCATTAAGATGACAATATATTTATTTATGATATATAATATGTTTATTTTTTCCTTAAGCTTCTGTATTTTTCATTTTTTCATACCTTTATGGTTTCCATTATGGGTAAACGTGATATCTTCACATTAGGAAGTGCGGACTACCGCCCCCTCAAAGTGATTTGATTTGTTAATGCCATATGTGGGATGTATAAAGGATGGAGTTAATGTTATTATATATTATATTGTACTGGAATTATAATATACCTTTATATCATTATGATTCCATTCCATAAAATATGAAATAGAAATGAAAGTAGCGTTCATGTGTACGTACGGCTTACCGTCTCCATGAACGGTGAATTTCATTTCTTACCTCTAAATGTTATGTAATATTATAAATGCATATATATACTGGATATATATGATATATATATGATATCTACATCATGAATATAACTCTGGATATAATGCATACATGAGCAAATTTTAATTATAAAGAGTTTATTTTTGACTCAAGTACCAATGATCGTTAAAATGACCGTTATTAACCTAAATAATTACAAAGTGTTCATGAAATGGTAATAAGTGATATAAAAGGAATAATTAAATTGAAAAAGGTTCATAAGAAAGTAGTAATTAACTCAATTTTATTATTCAATAGATTAAAGAATGATTGAGTCAAGTCGGATACGAGGTAAGGGACTTCGTCTCAATCTCCTTTCATTGAGGAATATTTTGTTTTATACACAACTTTCTTTTATACGGTGTATAAACCCCTTTTACTTTTACGTTTATTCAAAAGGAATCTTTTTATATAAAGCATTTACTAAATGACAAAAGGGAATGTTTTTTTGGTCGTACGTATGCGGCGACAACGACTTCTTCGCCGTCGTGACCATTATTTGAGTTTCGTCTTCCTCTACAAGACATAACCTTTTTTTAAATGAAAAATAAATACAATGTATTACTTTTATTTTATTTTGATATTTAAAATGGTTTTCATAATGTTTTTATTATATCAATGTGTTGTATTGATATCTTGTGATTGAAATGTGGAAATGTTATGTTTCCTTTATGCATGTTTTATGTGATACAATTATGTTATGGTTCTTGGGAATTGTTATGAAGACGGGTGGTTCCGTGATAAAATAAGGTCGGGTGAGCCCGATATAGCTCCCCAATGCATTGGGTAATGCGAAGGGGTTAAACGTTAAGGTTTCTCTGAAGAGATTTAGGGAATATACTGTGATGGGTATTCCAAATGTAACCATGTGGGTTAATCCCTATGTAAAGAATGTTATGAAGGCCTCAAGTTACCTTTATGTATTATAATTTCTATGATTTATTCAAGATTTGATGATGTATGTTAAACTTCTTATGTTTTACAAGTAAAGTATTATTTCATACGTGGATTAATGTTTTCATTTCGCACTTTTATATCTCTTGCTGAGCTTTTTATGCTCATCCCATGTATTTGAAATGTTTTTCACTGGTCAAGGGAAAGGTACATGATGTGATGATAGTGTCAAGGAAGTGTCAAGAAAGGATCTATGTTTTTTTTTAAATATGTTTTAGATGATGGTAAAAATGAGTACTATCTTTTATGTAACCACTTTGTTTAAATGTGGAGTGTAATGCATGATTTATGATCTAATTCTCTAAAACTCTAAACCTGAAAAGATCATCAACGTGTATTCTTGAAATAACTCAAGATTAAGTAATGTTTAAGGTCGGGGCCTTATAGTTGGTATCAGAGGTTGGTTTAGATAACTTTAGAAGTTAGAATTATATTAAATTATTATCCAAAAATATTTTTTTATGGTCAAATTGAAAGGATATAGCATTTGAAGATTACCATGTTGCTTCATCTAAGACATATTTGTTCAGAATGGTTTTCCACAGAGGAAACAGGGAAGCAGTGCTAGGAAGGAATACAGAAGGAAATGTCCTTCCGAATCAGCATCCTGAGATGGTCAGATTTGGAACTGAACTGTTTGTTGCAGTGATGGCATAGTTGACTCAAGCGATAAATGGTGGTGGTATCCATGCACGAGATCATCCAAATAAACCGCAGAGGAACATGTTAGTGGTGGAAAATTTCATGAGGCAACATCCCCCATCATTCAGAGGATCATCTAACCCTATGCTAGCTGAAGGGTGGATTAAAGCACTAGAGAAGATTCTCGATGTCATGGGGTGTTCAGACAATCAAAAGGTTAGTCTTGCTATTTACCATTTGGAGGGTGAAGCAGATTAGTGGTGGTCTATGGTTAAAAATATCAAGGACACTGATGAGATTGATGCTCTCAACTGGGATGAATTCAAAGGTATGTTTCTTGAGAAGTGTTTTCCTAAGGCTGTTTGACTTATGATGGAAAAACAATTCTTGGAATTGAGGCAAGAGGACGACTCGGTGGCTTCTTATAAAGAGTGGTTCACTCGATTGGTAAGGTATGATCCAAATTTTATCTGAGACCTTGATAGTAAAATCAATCATTTTTACTCAGGATTAAAGCCAAAATATCGAAGGGAATTGGCTTCTTGTGAGTTCAAAAGTTATGAAAATCTTGTTTGATGTGCTGAGAAGGTGGAAATGGAGTTTTTAGATGATCAAGTGTTCTATAACAACCAATAGAAGAAGAGACCAAGGTGGCAGGAGAAAGGGAAGAATTCTTCAAAAAGGTCTGATGGTAAGAAAACTAAGATTCCAGTTTTTGATAAATGTGGTAAAATTCATGCTGGGGAATGTCTTATAAATTTTGGAAAGTGCTACCGATGTGGTAAGATGGGACACAAGGCTCATGATTGAATTGAAAAAGATCAGGGTGACGGTAAGACCAAATTTGATTTACAGTTAATGAAATGTTTCAAGTGCAATGAGATGGGTCACTATGAAAACAAGTGTCCGAAAAAGAGCTCGAGTGATGGGAAGAAGTTAGACTACAAGTATAAAGGGGTGGTGAAATCCTTTGCAACTACTTCAGCAGATGTTGGGCCATCAAATGAAGTGGTATCAGGTACTTTGTTTTTTTTTTCAAATTATGCCAGTGTGTTGTTTGATTCGGGGTCTACACATTCATTCATCTCTGAAAACCTTTCTAGTAAAATGGGAATACCATCTCAAGAAATTAATCTTGAACTTGTGGTAAAAACACCTGGGGGAAATGTTGACGCAAAAAGAATTTATAAGAATCTTCCTATCCTTATCCTTGGAAAGAACCTACTTGCAATCCTTATTATTTTACCTCTAGTGGAGTTTGATGTTATCCTAGGTATGGATTGGCTCTCTATTTACCATGCTAAGATTGACTGTAGAGCTAAAGAAGTTTCTTTTCAGAAAGACATTCAGTTTGTGTACAAGAATGAACCTTTACTGTTGATAACATATCAAGAGGCTGAGAAACTTGTAAAAGATGGAAATGAATGTTACCTTGCAAATATTGTTGAAAAAAAGGGAATTGTTCAGATTAATGATGTGCCAGTGGGAAATGAGTATCCTGATATTTTTACTGATGAGTTTCCTGGAATAATACCAGACCAGGAAGTTGAATTTACTGTTGACTTAGTTCCCGATGCTAAGCCAATTTCAAAACCCCCTTATCGAATGGCTCAAATTGAACTTTTACAGTTGAAGGAGAAATTGAAAGATTTTTTAGAGAAAGGTTTCATTCAACCTAGCACATTAGCCTGGGATGCTCCTATTTTATTTATTAAAAAGAAAGATGGTTCAATAAGACTTTTCATTGATTATAGAGCCTTGAATAACATCACTGTTAAGAAAAAATATCCTTTGCCTCATATCGATGATTTGTTTGATCAGCTCCAGGGAGCTCAGTATTTTTCAAAGATTGACCTGAGATTGGGGTACCATCAGTTGAAGGTAAAGGAAGTAGATATTCCGAAGACCAAGTTTTGTACAAGATATGGCCATTATGAATTTGTAGTTATGCCTTTTGGGCTGACCAATGCACCTGTTGTATTCATGGACTTTATGAATAGAATTTTCCATGAGTTCTTGGATAAGTTTGTGGTTGTTTTCATTGATGATAATTTGGTGTTTTCTAAAATTAAATAGGAGAATGAAAGTCATTTAAGGGTTATTTTTCAAACCTTAAAAGAAAATGAATTGTATGGTAAATTCAGCAAGTGTGAGTTTTGGTTGCAACAAATTTCGTTCCTTGGTCATATTGTTTCTAAAGATGGGATAACTGTTGATCCTGCAAAGACAAAGGTTGTTGAAGAATGGCCATGACCCACAAATGTAACTGAGATTCATAGCTTCCTTGGTTTGGCAGGCTACTACCGAAGGTTTGTTAGAAATTTTTCATGGTTATCTAGTCCAATGACTAAGCTAACTTGAAAGGGTGTTAAGTTTATCTGGACAAAATAATGTGATGATTGTTTTCAGGAATTGAAAAGAATATTGGTGAATGCTCTAGTTTTGGATCTACCTTCTATGAATGGGGGGTTTGTAATCTACAGTGATGCTTCATTGAAAGGACTTGGTTGCGTCCTAATGCAGAATGACCAGGTAATTGCTTATTATTCACGTCAGTTGAAAACACATGAGGTAAATTACCTTGCACATGATTTGGAATTAGCTGTTGTTGTTTTTGCTTTAAAATTTTGGAGGCATCATTTGTATGGAGTAAAGTGTGAAATATATACCGATCGAAAAAGTTTAAATTATATATTCACTTAGAAAGAACTGAACATGAGATAGAATATTTGGATGGAATTAATCAAGGATTATGATTGTACAATTCATTACCATCCGGGAAAAGAAAATAAAGTGGCTGATGCTTTGAGTCGAAAAAGTAATACTTCATTAACAATGTTGAATTTGGAATATTATCCTTTGGTTAAGGATTTGATGAACTTTTTCATAGAAGTTTTTGGTGCAGGATATCCTTTTTTTGTTTCAAGTATCAGTGAAATCTTCTCTATTAGACAGAATTAAGCATGCACAGAAGCAAGACAACGAGTTGCAGAAAAAGGTAGAGCTGGTTCAGAAGGGTAAGTTTCCTAAATTCAACATTGATAATGATTGTGTTTTGAGATTTGGGAGGAGATTGTGTGTTCCGTGTGATTCACAGTTGAAGAGAGAGTTGTTATGTGAAGCTCATAGTTCTCCGTTTTCAGTTCATCCAGGCAGTACTAAGATGTATAGAGATCTTCGGGAGTACTACTGGTGGGATAGAATAAAAAGAGATATTGTTGATTTTACTGTGAAGTTTTTGACTTGTCAATAGGTTAAAGAAGATCGGCAGTTACCGAAAGGTATGATTCATCCTTTACCAGTACCAGAGTGGAAATGGGAGAATATATCCATGGACTTCATTGTGGGATTGCCGAAGACACCTCGACGTAATAATGCAATCTGGGTTATTGTTGATCACTTGACTAAATCTGCTCATTTCCTTGCTATATGAGATACTCTTTCGCTAGATCAACTTTCCTGTTTGTATCTTAAATAGATATTCAGGTTACATGGAGTTCATCTCTCCATTGTATCTGAACGTGATCCCAGGTTCACTTATAACTTTTGGAAAGGCCTTCAAAAGTCGTTGGGTACTGAATTAAATTTTAGTATAGCTTTTCATCCTCAATCAGATGGGCAGTCAGAAAGAATGATTCAGACTTTGGAGGATATGCTACGTGCTTGTTCGATGGATTATTAGGGAATTTGGGACCAACATCTTTCTTTGGTTGAGTTTTTTTATAATAACAGTTTTCATTCCAGTATACAGATGTCACCATTTGAGGCATTATATGGGGAGCAATGTCGAACTCCAGCTTTCTGGGATGAAGTGGGTGAAAGGAAGTTTATGGGACCAGAATTGGTAGAAGAGTTGGCAGAAAAAGTTCAGATGATACATAGACACATGAGAACAACTCAGAGTAGGAAGAAGAGTTATACAGACAATAGGAGGAAGGATCTCTCTTTTGAGGTAGGTGATCATGTCTTCCTCAAAGTCTCACCATGGAAAAGTGTGATGCGATTTGGTAAGAAAGGAAAGTTAAGTCCAAGGTTCATTGGACCATATGAAATTTTGGAGAGAGTTGGATCAGTTGCATACTGAGTGGCTTTACCTCCGAGTTTATCTCAGGTACACAATGTTTTTCATGTTTCAATGTTAAGTAAGTATATGCCAGATCCATCTCATGTTTTGAGTCCATAGGTAGTTCAGTTGGAAGAGAACCTATCTTATGAGGAAAAACCAGTCCAGATTCTTGACCACAGGGAGCAGGTGTTACGGAATAAGTTCATTCACCAAGTAAAGTTTTTGTGGAAAAACTACATGATTGAAGAGGCAACATGAGAATCTGAAAATGCAATGAGGGATAAATACCCCCACTTATTCAGTAAGTAAATAAATTGCGGTGACGCAATTTTCTAAAGGGGGAAGTATGTAACATCCCAAGTAAGTAATGAATAATAATAAATTCTTATCTATTTCTATTTATGAATTAGATAGTGTTTTAGAGGCTTAAAATGAGAATAAATCCAATCTTCATCATGGAATACACTAATATTTTTAAAAGATTGTTTTACCGCCTTTTGATGGCAAACCATTTTTAAATCTATCTTTTGACAATTTTATAAGCTCTATTTGTCAAAATAAACTTATTATTTAGGATTGGGACATTGAAATTTACCTTGGGTAAATTTTTGGTATTATTCTAACCATGTTCATTTTTTTAATGAATAGTGAAAAATACTGCATTTTACATCAAAACTGCTTTTTCATCTAATTTAATTATATGGTTATATTATCTTTTTAATTAGTCTTAAAGTGTAATTAGAATATATTCTTACCGTCTAATCCAATTTTGGTCATTATAATTAATTTCACTTTGGAATTGGGTATAAACAAGTGTCAAACTTTTCATAGATATTGTTTCAAAAAAACTCGCTATTTGTTTTGACAACGGGAATTATTTTTAAATTAATTATTGCAATTTCTGGGTCTATAATTTGGTAAAATGGATTCCATATTTGGAATCATAAGTTCTAAATTATCTAATTAAGACTCTTTTGTTTTTGGACATTATGAATAGTAATGATGGTAATTATCTTTAATTATCTTGATTAATTAGTAATCGGGTAGTTAAGGATAATAAAATAATATCATAATAATAAAAAATGTCCCCAACAAGTGTCTTAATGCTACTGTTTGTGTCATGGCCGACCATGGGATGCCTTGTTCCAATCTTAGGGACCCCATGGAATCACTTTTGGGTGAATGTGACACTTTATCTTTTTATTTTAAAAGAAAGGAGAATATCACTAAAGAATGTATCACCTGAGTAAAAAAAATTAATTTTGTCTAAATAAATGATCTCAGGGACTATAAATAGTCATTGTAAATCTAAAAAGGTTTCCTACATCATATTATTTTTTTATAATTTTTAGACATTAAATAAATTAAATTATTTATGCCATCATGATGATGTAGCGATTACATCACTAATTAACGATTTAAATAAAATGAAACGATAATGTAAAATCAAAGACTTACACTTGTAAAAGACCTATTGTATGAGTATATTTAGAAACCTTATCACCTTATACTAGAAATATATTAATGTGGGACATTTTAAATCCGAAACTCTTTTTAAAATAATGTAACTTTTCTTAACTTTCCAAGAGTGCCCCTTCTCTCCTCTTATAAAATGTCCCCACCTCTACCTCCTCACCCACACATCTCAAGCCTTTGGATCGGCCAATCCCTGATCATTTTATCTCTCCAAATCCCTCTCTTCATCCTAGAAGCCTTACCTTAGGCATAAATCTCTTCAAGAAACCATTTTGGTTCAAACCAAGAAGAGTTACCCGATTTAAAGGTAAAGTCTTCTCTAATGTTATTTTGTTTTATTTTGCTTCTCCAACCCCTTAAACTATTTTTATTCATTTATTTTGTAACAAAACCAGTATCTTCAATATACTAGGATGTTTTTATAAGAAGTATTCGAGCTACACTTACGCACACCTTCATCTAATGGTTAAAGAGCATACTGTTTCCGTGGATGGCGAATTTCTTCCTCACGAAACGATGATTGTCCAATATTCTTCTAACACCTTCAAAGGTGTCCATTAAGATGACACTATATTTATATATGATATATAATATATTTATGTGTTCCTTAATATTCTGTATTTTCATTTTTGGCATACCTTTAAATGCGATATCTTCACTTTAGGATGTGCGGACTACCGCCCCCTCAAAGTGATTTGATTCATTAATGCCATGTGTGGGACGTATAAAGGATGGAGTTAATGATATTATATATGATATTATACTGGAATTATAATATACCTTTATATCATTATGATTCCATTCCGTAAAATATTAAATAGAAATGAAAGTAGCGTTCATGCGTACGTACGGCTTACCGTCTCCATGAACGGTGCAATTCATTTCTTACCTCTAAATGTTATGTAATATTATAAATGCATGTATATACTGGATATATATGATATATATGATATCTACATCATGAATATAACTCTGGATATAATGGATACATGAACAACTTGTAATTATAAAGAGTTTATTTTTGACTCAAGTATCAATGATCGTTAAAACGACCGTTATTAACTTAAATAATTACATAGTGTTCATGACATGGTAATAAGTGATATAAAAGGAATAATGAACTTGAAAAATGTTCTTAAGCAAGTAGAAATTAACTCAAGTTTATTATTCAGGAGATTAAAGAACGATCGATTCAAGTCGGATATGAGGTAAGGGACTTCGTCTCAATCTCCTTTCATTGAGACATATTTTGTTTTATACACAACTTTATTTCATACGGTGTATAAACCCCTTTTACTTTTATGTTTATTCAAAAGGAATCTTTTTATACGAATCATTTACTAAACGAGAAAAGGGATTTTTTTTGTCGTATGTATGTGGCGACAACGACTTCTCTGCCACTATGACCATTATTTGTGTTTTGGCTTCCTCTACAAGCCATAACCTTTTTTTAAAATGAAAAATTAATACCATGTATTAATTTTATTTTATTTTGGTATTGAAAATGGTTTTCATAATGTTTTTATTATATCAATGTGCTGTATTGATATCTTGGGATTGAAATGTGGAAATGTTATGTTTCCTTTATGCATGTTTTATGTGATATGATTATGTTATGGTTCTTGGGCATTGTTATGAAGACGGGTGGTTCCGTGATAAACTAAGGGCGAGAGAGCCCGATATAGCACTCCAATGCATTGGGTAACGCAAAGGGGTTAAACGTTAAGGTTTCTCCGAAGATATTTAGGGAATATACTATGATGGGTATTCCAAACATAACCATGAGGGTTACTCCCTACGTAATAATGTTATGAATTCCTCAAGTTACCTTTATGTATTATGATTTCTATGATTTATTCATGATTTGATGCGGTATGTTAAAATGCTTATGTTTTACGAGTAAAGTATGATTTTATACATGGACTAATGTTTTCATTTCGCACTTTTATATCTCTTGCTGAGCTTTTTATGCTCATACCATGTTTTTGAAATGTTTTTCACAGGTCAAGGGAAATTTACATGATGTGATGATAGTGTCAAGGAAGTGTCAAGAAAGAATCTATGTTTTATTTTAAATATGTTTCCGATGATGGTAAAAATGAGTACTATCTTTTATGTAACCACTTTGTTTAAATGTGGAGTGTAATGGATGATTTATGATCTAATTCTCTAAAACTCTAAACCTGAAAAGATCCTCAACATGTATTCTTGAAATAACTCAAGATTAAGTAATGTTTAAGGCTGGGGCCTTATAGTTATCATAAATAATTATAGTTTTAGTGAAAATAAAATCAAAATTCTTATGTGTGTATTACATCCACAACACATGAGAATAATAAATTATAGTGACCACAGATTCATATTTATTAGTGAAAAGCCAAACCGAGGGTTATTTGTTGCTTGATCAAGAAACTAAAGCTTCTGCTGAAAAAATTCATGTTCTATAAGTACTATTTTTATCCAATATAAATCATATAAAATTAGTATATGATTAAATCTTATGTATAAAATCAGATCCATAAGAATAAAATTATCCATGTTCAAAAGTACCTTTTAGATAATGAAAAATGAACATAGTTTATTTAAAATGTAAGTACATAAAATTTTATTAGAATAATACACAAAAATACACAAAAATCATAATTTCCAATAAAATAGTGGTTAGGTATAGTAAAATTACAATCATACCTCTATACAAAAAAATTATCTACTAGTTCTTGGATTCATTAAGTTGAAGTTTAACAGAGGTTCCTACTAAAGTACTTATACCATAAGCATTGTCAAAACTAGAAAATTTTAATAAATATATAATATATTTATATTTATTTAAAATATTTCCCTCCCATTTCTATGTAATTTGAAAACCATGTAAAAAATAAATATCAACCATCATGATTATTTCAAAGTCACATTTCATATGTTCTAAAAACCATCATAAAGAGATTTTTGAGTTGAACCAAAAATGAATATATAGAAAAAAAATTAAATAAAGATAGAATCTTTAAAAACTTCCCTCATTAAGAGATTTTGATACGAATTTACCTTTAAAAAATATTTTTAAGTAAAAAAATCTATTTTTCCTATTATACTATGATCTTGGAGATTGTTTAAGGTTGTAGAGATATTTAAAAAGCTTATATTCATGTTATGGAATTTTAACTTCTTCAAAACTAGGAGGATATTCAAGATAAACTTTCTTATGAATATATCCATTAAAAAATAACTTTTAACATCCATTTGGAATAATTACATGTTTATATGTGCATAAAAGGAGTATTGGATTCAAATAGACTCAAGCCTAGCTACTGGTGAAAATATCTCTCCATAATCTATGATTTTTTCCTAAAAATAATTCTTGGAAACAAGTCTTGATTTATTCGTTCCATTATTCCATTTACATTGTATTTATTTCTAAAAAATCATTTGAATACTATTACTATAATTTTTTTAATACATTCAACTAAAGTCCAAACTATATTCTGTTCAAAAAAATTTAGCTCTTCTTACACGGGCCTTATATAAATTTAATAAAACTTGGATTCTTCTACCATTTTAAATTAAACCTTAGATATGAATTCTTGTTTCCCACATTTATTTGTTAAAAAAATGATTTTTTTTATTTTTTATCTAAATATTCAATTATATGTTTAATGGAATGATTTTTTAAGAATGAATGGTTTTGTTGTGACCCAACCCACCAGGGTCCGCCTGGATGGGGACAAGATAAGTGTGACCACCCCGATACCTCCTCCAATATGTCAAGGGATGGAGACCAGTATTGAGTAGTCATATCACACAAATGGGAGGCCTTAGCCTAAGGTACCTATACACAAGAACACATCTCAAGACATCCATACAATTCTGAAAGGTAAAAGAACACTAATACTAAAAATTCATTCATAATATCCATCCCACATTAGTGTATAACGTAAATTACTAGAAATTATAAATGGAAAAAAAATCCCTCCAAAACTATAAATAAAATCTAACCTGCTCTGAAGGAGGGGAAAGTTATCAAATGCAACACCCCGTAAACACCTTGATCTATCTAGCCCAAACTATGCTCAGGTGGGGACTATTATAGCTATATAACCTTTTTTTATTCCTATAATGAATCATAAGAAAGTTTGATCAAAACTTGTCTGATCCCATATATTCAGTTCTAAAAAACCTAGTCAAGGGTTATGTTCAAGAGAAAATGAGCGGATCTAGAATAGAATGGAGGAACAATTCCCTTACCTTTTGTTTGCAAGATCCAACTTTTGATAAATCGTCGAGAATGGTATAAGGAAGTAAAATATCACAAGAAATAACCTAGAATAAGGTTAATATTTGAGATACTAAGATAGGAAAATAATAATGAGTGTTTTTGGGTGATTTTTGGGTTTTAGATCTAATGTTTGTAATTTTCTAATGAAGTCGTATGGTTAGGAAAATTGTGTGCCAATCGTGCGATCACCACTGTCCAATAATTTCCAATTCACATGCTTCTGTCACATGGTTAATATATATATATATATATAAACCATTAAAATATCCACTATCCACAAACTTCTAAAATTCATGGTTAGGAAACACATTTAGAAAGACTGTGAGCCTTTCAAGTAACTCCCAGATTCACCCCACACAGTTTCATGGATAAGATTCAAATTTTCCCTTAACCATGCTCAAACTATGCGCCCTTAAAAATAATTTAAAACATTTAAAATCCATATAAAAAATCCTAAAGATTATTCCAACTACTCCATAACTGAAAATATATGATAAAATAGAGAATTTCCTAAAAATAAGGGTGATAATTCTCTCCACCATTAGGATTTTTGTCATTGAAAAGTGGGAAATTAGTGTTTCTTTAAAGAGTTATGATCATTTCTCCAGAATTAATTTCTCTCATTCCCAAGACTCTTTTTTAATTTGACCATGTTTACATAATATGAGTACCATGTAAAAATTTCTCCCGCACAATGTCTTTTCCTATCTTTCTGGAATCTGAATTAGTTCAAGGATAATGTCACATATGGATCAAGATTCACATGATCCCAACTAATAAAATTACTAGGATCCCACAGGTACATAATCAATTGGAAGACATGGAGAAAATTATTTATAGAACTAAATCTTAGAGGTAAACCTAATCAATATGTAATTTTACTGATATGTTCTAAAATATAAAACATTCTCATATGTCAAGGAGCTAGTTTTCTATTCTTTCCCAACTAATGATGACCCAATCATGATGAAACCTTATACAATACATGGTCACCTACATAAAAATACAATGGGTGAAAATGGTGATCAACATATGAATTTTGTTAGCTCTAGGCTATAGGAATCCACTTCCTAATCATCTAAATCTTTTTCGTAGTCTTTTAGAAAAGACTATGTCTAATTAGTGAATTATCTTCCATTTCCACCCAACAAAGTTGGGAGCGATAAGAAAACTATACAAGTACTTGAAAAAATACATATGTATCATGGAAAATAAATATTATTATAAGATAACTCCACTAAATGTATATAATAATCTCATGTGTAATGATCCCAACCCGGATGCCACCAAACCAGTTCCCCAAGCCTGGTCAACACATGACCTCAGGTGTGCCTCCCCAAATAACAGAGGTTTCCGAAAAGAAGCGAGGGTCAAATAGATCATATGGAGAGACTATAACATATTTATAAGAGTAATCCACATTAGATAAATATGAAATTGAGGAATAAATAATAATCAATAAACATGCATTACCAAACATTTCCCAAAACTAGGTATAAGTCCACAACCAATTAGTAAATATTCTATGTTATGTCATACAGTTTCAAGTGTAAGGAAACCCTGAAATAAAGAAAAAATGATAATCCCAAAAATGGGTCCTAACACCAACTTTTTCCCCCTCCTCCATGAACATCCCAGTCCCAATCAACCCTCTAGCATAGGGTTATTTCCCTTGTCCTGACCTTCAACCATGAAGTCTTCTTGGGTACCCAGTGCCATCCCAAGTTGGGTGTGATAATTACTCCATAGGTCATAACTAATGGTGTCTATAAAATATATAGTCTAAACATATACTTTATTCATGTACTAAAATAATGACAAGATGAATAGAAGATAAATCGGATCCCATTAATTAGCCGAATTCACTTAAACCATTCACAAATTTAATCCATGGGTTTGGAAATTCAATTAAACACAACAACCTATGTCAGTAAACTACTATGCATAAGGGGGCCAGTCAAGTTCCCTGTCTCTATAGGGGAAACCATTTCCCAATCAATTTCATCACACTTACCGTGGAGCCTCAGTCTAGGTTGTCTCATCTAATGAAATCATTAGAGTCATAGAGCCTCAGTCTGACTCCCTAACTCATGAATTCCAGGCGTGGGGTTTAGAGCCTCAGTCCAACCTGACCTGTGGGCATAGAACCTCAAGTCAATACCCCACATACCACCAATCCATGTTCTGTTGACGTTCATTTCCATCACATATTCTAACGACCGAAAAAGGGAAATGACTTAGCACAAATTGATTCATCCTTTGAAGAAATCATCAAAAATCGACAAAGGCATGAAGAAGGCTTCAAAAGCACAAGGGTCGTGCAAATTCTGTCACTGTCGCGCAAGTATACTTGCGCGCCACCTAATGTTCGTGCAAGTGACTTTCATGCCCTAATGGATAACTACCCGGGGTCTTCTCCAGCCTATAAATAGACCTTGTGGGCCCCCCATTTGAGAAAGGAATTTTTTCCATAATTCATATTTAGAGCTTTGAACGCCTAAGTCTCTTCTCCAGGTCTTCCGAACACTTCTAAGGTAATTCTTTACCTAGAATGGCAGGTCTAAACAAGAGGAGTAAGGTCTAAGTGTTAGAATTCACTAACACTTGAGCGCCTAAGGTGTTTTTCCCTTAAGGGGAATGAACATACTTGCGTGCCGCCCTACTTCCTCACCAAAACTTGCGCGCCTCTCTTCTGGAAGTACCTCAGGATAAATATAGAGGCATTGTTCAAGGATCGCTCAAGTATTACCGCACTGGTTTACAAATGCGCAAGTACCTATAGGTCGTGCAGGTATACCTGCGCGACCAGGACTTGCGCGCCCCTGCCTTTTTAGGTGCCCTTCTTGCCCATTTCACCCCTCTTAAGCTATTCCACCTCTCCAATTCAAGATTCAGTCTTCAAGACACTCTTCAAAGCCATTTATGGCATGATTTCTTGATTTGACTTCCTTATCTGAAAGGAATTCTGTGGAATATCTCTCAAAACTTAGTGATTTACACATCTTTATGTCACTAAAGATTGAGATTTCATTCACTCAACCTCATCCTTTTAGATGAGAGAATCCTTAACCTGGGTCTCCTTTTCAGGAATAATCCCCAGTCATAATTCTCAAATATGGGCATCCTCCTTAGGAGTAAGCCCCAGATCCCCTAACATGGGCCTCCTTTCTAAGAGTAATCCCTAGTCCAAGCCCTCATTAATTTGGGCATCCTCCTTAGGAGTAATCCCCTGTCTTAAATTCTCAAGTATGGGCTTCCTTCTCAGGAGTAAGCTCCAATCTCAAATATGGGAATCCTCCTCAGGAGTAATCCCCATGTCCCTTAATTTTTCAAATCTCTTAACCTGGGCATCCTCCTTAGGAGTAAGCCCCAGTCTTAATTTCTCTTAACCAGTCCTAATTTACCTTTGATCTGGGATTCCTTCTCAAGAGTAAAACCCAATCATAAATCCTCTCCTAATTTGGGCCTCCTTTTCAAGAGTAAACCCCAAGTTAGAGTATTCAAATCTCTATGAAGCACATATACCTTTATGGACC
The DNA here is from genome assembly GCA_963277665.1 of Viscum album. Lineage (NCBI taxonomy): Eukaryota > Viridiplantae > Streptophyta > Magnoliopsida > Santalales > Viscaceae > Viscum > Viscum album. Next base: position 29,283,906 of record OY728142.1, on the reverse strand, counting down.
CTATTCCTGTATTTATTCCCTGATGTAAATCATAATCTTCATTTATCCGGGCAGTCATACATACATAAGTCCCACATTATTTCTTATGATTTCATCTTTCATGGCCCAATTGTCTAATTTTTACCAATACCTCTTGTTTCTCACACCGAGCATGACTCATGTGAGCTTAGAGTGTAAAAGTAATTATGAAATCCTTCTTTGAGTCGTCAATCATAAACATCATACTCCCTTACTCGAACTACGTGGGTTCTGGTTCCTTTTCTAAAACAAAGGATACGTAGGTAACCCATCTGTGGGTTCGATCCCAACTCTTAAATAATCCATGTCCTTATGAATGACAATAAACTTCAAGTGCCCCACTGAGTGTCTTTAAAACCAGCATGGTCATCATAATGACCAAGAGACTTCTATATAAATGTCTCGAAGGATACCATTGACCAAGAATCTCTAATAAATATAGATGATTCTCTATCGATGAAGAACCTCAAATACATATAAAAGATTCTCTAAATTTCCTACATATTTAATCATTGATTGTTATATTTGAAGGAAATCTCATTTTATACTTGGTAATGTAATAAGGATTCATGAACATAACTTAAATCTATAAAGAGAGTCCCGGAGTAGACAATAATTCCCCTCAAAATGGTGTGATGAGTCCGACCTCCCATCCACTCAACCAATGCAAATTCTTAAGCCTCATCAGTCCACAAACTAATGAGCGCCTACCTTTGGAAAGTAGGTCCAAATGGTAGTGGAATCATTGGATGTTTCCGGTTCTACAAAGAAACCCGTTAAAAACCGATCGGAATGTTTGAACCTTCAATCAAGGAGGTCATCCCTTGATTTTGAGGGAAACAAAAAAGGGCGAACCCGATATGAATCCTTAACCAAGTTAAAATAATGTTTTACCTATTTGTTAGGACCCTATTTAAAACGCAATGAGAGGGCCAACAAAAAAACAATCATTGACATATGTGCTCATCCAAAAGATGTAGTGGCTGAATTTATCTTGATTACGTCTGTCATATCAAACAGGCACTCTTTTCCAAGATCTTCTGCATTTCCAGAATGGTTGCTCTCAAGTTCACACCTGTGAATACCTCTGCTGCAAATGCCACTACTGCTACTCCTGCTGGATCGTCGTCCGCTCTGAGGATGACATCACCTACTCAGCGTCTTCAACGTTGGGTATCAAATGCGCTGGTTAAGGAGTACCGTCAACACGGTACCATCCCAACTTTGGAGGCTTCCCGATAAACCCTCCAAGTAAACAACTCACATCGGTCATCCAAACAACGACGACCAGTGATCAAGAAGCAGGCGGTGCTAACAACCGTCTCCAACTGTTTCGGGTCGTTATCCCCAGAACGCAATCACCATTCACTCTCATATTCTGGGGAGGTGAATGAGCAGGTCCCTCAGGGCCTTAATTCAAAGAAGCAGGAGTCCTTCCTGAGGGCTCCTATCAACAATCGTCGCCAGACTCATGTGGAAGTATGCCCTCAACATGATGAGGGTACCGACTCCAGGCATTCGGTTCAGGTTCCTCGAACCCGAGCAGGCAAGAAGAACCGCCAGAGGCGGAATCCGATCAACAGTGAGCAGGTTCTCATATCTACCCTCTCCAGAGAAGTCCACCAACCTAACTTGGTGGCAAGCAATGAGTGGGCACATACACCGGCCCGTTTTAATTTCACTGTCTAGCAGACTCGTCTGGAAGCATCACACCAATCCCACCAGGAAAATCCGGCAGAGAACTGTAGGCAGGAACATACACCTGTTTATACATCATCAGTTAGTCAGTAGGCTCGTCTGACTACATATGATGAAGCTCGTCAACCACGTTCGACGAAGTGCAATCAGTGGGCACATACATCTGCTAGTATTAATCAAGCCTACCAACAGTCTCACTTGGTAGCATACGGAGAAGTTAGTCGGAAAGCCCCGACAACAAATAGGAGGCAGACTCAACTCTCTTCCCCCACATTTGAGTACTTTTAGGATTCACTGACAGGAAAAGGAGGATAGGAGTAGGGACATACACCTACTCCAAGCACGGAATGGACGTATATCCCTATTCCGGCAGCTGAAGTCACCAAGCATATTTTATCAATGGTGAAAGAGTAGAAGCAAATCCCTGCTCATATTCTGGACACTTTCTAGGATATTATAACAACTTCAGATGCATCTCAGGGAAAGATACATAAATATATCTCTACTAGTGGAGTGACACATCAACAGCTCACTCCAGAATAGACACACACATCTGTTCCAGTCCAAGAGGGTTGTGGGGCATACTCCCCCATATCATACGGACAACCAAGTCAGGCACATACACCTGATTTGAGTGGAGATCGTCAGCCTAACCTGGCCATATTTCCTAATCAGTCACATACACCTTCTCAGAGAAGCCACTTTCTTCAACAAGTGGTTTCCAAAGCGAGTTAGAAGGTGTCTAAGAAAAAGACATGCCCAGCACAGTCAGGAGATCAAGATCCAATCTGTAACAAAGCCTTGCTCGATGTTGGAGTTCTTAAAGCCCTCAGGCAATTATCTGTTGGAATCCAAGATTCTACTCCCTCATTTCCCAATATTGGGGACATTAATTCTGAATTTCTTCAACAGACACTTCCTCATGAAGGCTTGCTTCATGACAATTTGGTCGATCTCGAAGTTTCATCTTTAGATGAGAGCCACAGGAACCCTCTGTGTTGTCAGAAGACCAAGGAGCAAGAGATCTCATCTTTTGCTGTAACCCATTATGGTGGTCCTCCCCATGGTGATGAATTTTTCTGCGAAAATCCTCTCCATAGTAGTGATGCACATTTCCCGGAAAATGCTCCAGTGGACGATGTAGTGCCGATAAATCCCTCTTATCTTGAGGCACTTGCAAATGTGAAACCAGTCATGTCTGATGCTTCATCGCTAGCAGGTGAAATACTTTCTCAATCAGAAGATATCCCAAGGTGCAGGTCATTCTCCAAACCACCCCTAAGTCATGCATCTTCTAGTTTGATCAATTATTTCTCTACCAATATTGTTGAATCCGATGAAGCAATAAGGAAACACCAACTCTGGTCAAATCAGGTAGAAAAATCTTCATTGAATGATAAAGAGGAAATGCTGAACATGAGAAAACAACTGGAAAAAGGTGAAGTACCAGTCATGTTTTGGCCTCTGGCTGACTCTCAGTATGACATTCCAAAGATGTTGACAGAAGATGGAATTCATGATATTCTTCTCAATATATGGAAAACTCTTTGTCAGTTGATGAATAAAGTATTATCTTATGATGAATATGAAAATCATATTAAGATAATATAAGGGTTACAACGTCATATTGATTTGGCATCTCTATCAGTATCTCGATATCCGAATGCTGAAAAGCAGTAGAGAGCCCTTCAACGTTCATTCCTTGGCACACTAAGAAGATTGTGTCAGTTAATTTCCAATGCCCCATCTAGTATTCACGTCATAGTATTGGGTGTTCATGGAGAACTACATTTCATAGTGCTCTCCAGTCAGCAAAGCCTGCCGAAAATGGTCTCATGCAATGTTATTGCCCATGGCCGGCCACAGTCAATGGGATTTATTTGTAATCAAAATCTTTCCCAAGAACAAGCTTTAACTAGTTCCTCTCAAAATCAAGTATACAGAGAACAAGTTGTCGAATTACTCCTGCATCAAGAAAACGAGAATATTGAACGAGCTTCTCGTATGGAGAAAGAACATCATCAAGTGACAGATGTTTCGGAAATTATCCAATGGTCTTTTGAACCAGGTGATAAAAGTGGATACAGATTAATACATCCAGCTAATTTTCGGACTAAGGTTCGCAAGATCAAGAGAGCTTTTAAGAAAGTCTCAGATATATCATGTCAAGAGCCATCCCAGCTTGCCAGACTAGGGACTCTTTTAAACCAACCCTCGGAATCAACAAATAGGATTCAAGGAGTTGAGCAGGAATAGCAGGAACAGCCCCAGTCCACCAGACTGGAGAATTTTTCAAATCATCAATCCCCTCCTCAGAGAAAGTCGGTCTTTTCTTGATTAGGGAAGAAGCCTCAAGAGGAACGAAGAGCCAAATTATCAGGAGATTCTCTCCAAATTACAGTTCGTCAAGAAGTTCCTGAGGGATCGAATCAACAAAAGTAAATGTATCATCAAAGACATGGAAGAAGAAAATATCACAGAAATGCTGATAGAAGGGATGTGATACGTTATGCATCAATCAATGTCATCAATGTCGTTGTTGCTGATCCACCAAATGAGGTTCACTCAGGGGACTTAGATGAAGAGGGTCCTGCTCAAGAAGATGTACGCACCAACACAAATGAAGAAGGTGTGCGTACACGAAATCAAAGGATTACTCAGAACCTAGTTAATCCTTCGAGTAACCCACTTCCTCCTCTCCGAAAAGGATCCAACAAAGCTAGGGGAAAGAATCAGGTTACATATCCTTCCTATGGAGAAGTCCAATCACTCCCACTAGAGCAAAGGTTTTCACAACAGGAGGAAGAAATGAAGGAGTTAAGGAGGTTGAATGCAGAACTACTTCAGGGTAGTCTTCTTCGTGAGCATGATGGAGTCAGTCAGCCAAGGGAATTTGTTGCAGCTACTAAGATGGATCAAGAATATCCTCCTCTATCAGTACACCCTCACAGGCCTAATCCTATGGGTCAAGTGCAACAACAGTTGGCAGTGCTAACATCAGTTGTAGCACCAGCCACCACATCTGTCTCATCTCCAGTCATTGCACCTACCCAAGTCCAAGGTCAACCAGATGTTTCTCAAAAGTTAATAACTACAATTGAGTCATTAATAGCTCGGTTAGAAACTATGGAAGGGAAACGTGCACAAGTTCAACCAGAAAAGAATGTTTACCCTGAATGGGTAGATTCAATCTCTCCTCTATCCAGTTTTGGAAACCCTGTATTCCCTATTTTCAATGGATCAGGCGATCCTGAATAGCATTTGACGCATTACGTGTCTTGTTGTGACCCTATGATGGGAACTCCAGAGCAGCAAGAAGCAGTAAAGCTCAGATGCTTTGTACGGACCTTGCAAGGACCAGCCTTTGTCTAGTATACAAGCTTGCAATCCCAATCAGTTACCGGATGGGAGGATCTCCGTAAAAAATTCCTTCTTCAGTTCAGCTCAACTTTGCAAAAGACAACAGTTTTTTATCTTACAAACTGTAAGCAATGAGATAATGACAGGGTCTCAGATTTCATTGCTCGTTGGAAGGGATTAACATTTTCCCTAAGCTTAGCACTCCCTCAAGATAAATTTTTTCCAATCTGTGTGGCAAATTTGCATGACGAATTACGCACGCCATTGATCCCTGTGAAATACACAGGAGGGTTTCGAGACCTTACTTCAATCACTCAGAAGATTGAAGATTCCCTTATACAAGCTAAGGATAAATCTTGTGTAATTCCATCAGCTCCAGGAAGGAGAAGGGGTAAAGTAGAAACTGCTACAGTTATGCTTAAACAAGCACCCGTACCTATTTCTACTTCAAAACCTTCATCTTCTCGAAGGGTTCTACCTCCTGAGTGCCAACAACAAAGGTTGTTTACTCCATATTATCAGAGAGATCAAAGAAGAAAAAAATATGAGGATTTGAAGAGAAAAACATACTCTTTCTGAAATGAAAAAGTCCATGGTTACTTCATTTTGGCTCTGGAAAATAATTTGGTTCAACTAACAAAGCCCAAGAGGCCAAACAAGGAAGGAGTTGAAGACTATCCCAATTATTACCCCTTTCATAAAATGTTGGGGCATCCCATATAAGAGTGTTTTGTCTTCAAAGACCTCCTGCAAAATATGGTTGACTCGGGACAAGTCAAACTGAAAGTCTCTTCAGCCCAGGTAGCATGTGTCACTGTTATAGTTCCAGAGGAGGAAGGCGAATGGCAAGAAGTCAAAATCAAAAATGCACAGAAGTATGATGATTGGATGGTCAGAAAGACAATCAACCGAACTCATTCTATTTTGCGAACACAATTAAAGAAACCAATTGTGTCTTCTTCCAGGAATTTTGCGGCAAAACCCTCTTCATCAGAGGGAAAGTCCTCGAAGAAACGGCATGATTCAAAGAAAGAAAAAGAATCAGAAGAAGATGAGTATGTGTAAAAGCCTAAGTTTTCTTTGACTCTGGCAGACTTCATTCCATCTACTTTAAAGCCACGGGCACCGCCCCACCAAATGGCACATCCTAAACAGGCTAATCAGGAAAATTCTTCATGAGACGAAGAGTTAATCTTCGGTTCTGTTAATATGATTCAATTAACAGATTCATATTCCAGTCGCAGTTTTGATTTCGATGAGCCTGAATTCCCTGTATCAAACAGGGGAATCAGAGGAAGTTCCAGAGGCTTAGGATACAGGGGAAGACGTGGATCTTTCAGAATCCACTATTCCAATTCTATCCCTGCTAGAACTGTGTATGCAGCAGAAACTTGTGGTAGAGCCCTTCAATGAGCTTAGCAAGAACAAGCATGTTCTTCTACCAATAGCAAATTCAGTCCTGGCACAGTTATTTTGGAAGACCAGTTGAAGGTTCCATCTTCTTCCTCTCAACAAATAAATGGATCTAATCAGTCTAATCTTCCAAAACCAGGAATATTGAAAACTCTTATCCCATTACAAGGTGCAACAACTTCCAAAGCATCTTCTTCCAGGGTACCTACTAAACCACATATTCCTGTTGGGAAACGCAGACCTCTAGATCAAAAGTATGATGTATTGAAACACTTGGCCCATGTACCAACCAAGTTTTTAATTCTTGATGCTTTGAATCTTTCAAAATATCTTCGGGAAGCACTCATCGAGGCTTTGTCAAGTCCTCAAGAGTTTGAAACTGAAATTGCTGCAACTGAAGTCTATCAGATAGAGAATAATCCTACAGAATGTCATGCAGTAATATCTTTTACTGATAAAGATGAAGATGATGTTGTGCATGGGAATATTAGACCTTTGTACTTATCTGGCAAGGTCAATGGCGTAGATGTTCGGAGATCTTTCATTGACAATGGTTCAGGATTCAACCTCATGCCCATTCGTACACTTCGTCGATTGGGCCTCATGGAATCTGATTTATCTCCTTCTACCATGATGTTACAAGGATATGATAAAAATGAACAAGAACCACAGGGCGAAGTTACACTCAGAAATCAGTTTGGAGATCTTGTATCCAATTCAGATTTCATGGTTGTTGATCAAGACTCAGCCTTCAACATCTTGCTTGGAAGACCTTGGCTACATCTACATGCAGCTATCCCTTCATCCTACCATCAATGTCTCAAATATTGTTTTGATGGTCAAGTTGGGACATTTTATGGTGATAAGGCCTCCTTCAATACAAGTGAGACTCAATACATTGAGGTGGAATTATATCACATGAAGGGAAGGGAGAAATCCACAACCATGGAGATTACCAAAGTTAATGCTCCATATGGTTTGGAGAAGATTCCAGTAAATCCATTTACACATGTGAGTACAGATTATGTGTTTCCTATCATTCAAATTGACAAGATGGACCCAAATCAAAATACTCTTATAGAAAGATCCATAATGTCAATTACGGCAATCGAGCCGGACAACATGGGAAAAATTGGTAACCCACCAAGCAGTGATGAAAGCACAAATGGTGACGTCTTCATTTCATCTGCTGAAATCCAACAAGTCTATGCTTCGCCAATCAGGCCAGAAGAAGTTATAGCAACATCGGAGGTGAATAATGATGTCGATTCTCAATCCATCATCTCCTCTTTATTACCCAAAGAAGACCCTTCATCATCAATCGGGTCAGAAATGGAAGCTTCTTCTCCAAGATGTGAAAATTTTGACATCTCTTCTGATCATCAAAACTTTTCTTTATCATCTACTATGAAAGTAGAAACGGAAGAAATAACACATGATGAAGAAGAAGAGGAAGATCTCAGTGATGCTCCTCCAGCATTCGAAGAGGGTATCTCTACCACTGTAGATGAACTCAGAGAAATAAATCTGGGTACAAAAGAAGATCCACGCCCCACTTTAATCAGTGCGGCCATGAATCTTGAAGAGCAAGAGATGTATATTTCTTTTCTAAAGAAAAATAGAGATATATTTTCTTGGAACTATACAGAAATTCCCGGGCTTGATCCTGATGTTGCTACTCATCATTTGGGTTTACTAGAAGAACATCGAGGATTTAAGTAAGTCACGAGAAGAACAAACCCAACTTATGCTTCCAAAATTGAAGCTGAAGTGGATAAGCTTATCAAAGATAACTTCTTTAGAGAAGTTCAATATCCCAAGTGGTTGGCTAATATTTTCCCTGTAAAGAAGAATAATGGACAAATTAGAGTTTGCATTGATTTCAGAGGTCTTAATCGGCATTGTCCTAAGGATGATTTCCCAGTTCCGATTACAGAACTTTTAATTGATGAAACAGATGGATATGAAGCACTTTACTTCATTGATGGATATTCTAGATATAATTAGATCTGAATGGCCCCAGAAGACGAGGAATCCACAGCCTTCAGAGCCCCTCAGGGTGTGTTTTGAAACCGGGTAATTCCCTTTGGCTTTAAAAAATGTAGGTGCAACATATCAGCATGTCATGCATCGTATCTTCAAACCCTTCTTAGAGAAGATTGTTGAATTCTATGTAGATGATTTGGTGGTTAAATCCAAGAAACTTTCTAATCACTTGGCTGATTTGGAAGTCATATTCCGCAAGCTTCGACAACATAATTTGAAGATGAACCCCTTAAAATGTGTTTTTGGGGTAACCTCAGGAAAATGTCTCGGCTTTGTTGTACGCCATCGTGGTATTGAAGTCGATCCTGAGAAGACCAAGTAAATCCTTGGTATGTCACCTCCTCAATATTTGAAAGAATTAAGAGGACTTCAAGGACATTTAACCTATATTCGGCGTTTCATCGCCAATTTTGGCAAGAAAAAGTTTACCCTTCACCAAATTGATGAAGAAGGGATTCACTTACCAGTGGAATGAAGAATGTCAGGAAGCATTCGATATTCTCAGGAAATACCTCTTGAGTCCACTGGTACTCATGCCACCTGTTGAAGGAAGACCACTTATCCTCTATGTGACAACTCTAGAGCGATCATTGGGTGCCTTCTTTGCTCAAAAGAATGATGTTGGGAATGAAAACAGCATCTACTATCTCAGTCGAACTATGCTTGAAGCAGAAACCCGGTATTCAAGTATTGAGAAATGCTGCCCATCATTAATCTTTGCAGTTCAGAAGTTGAGACACTACCTGTAACATCACAAGGTCCAATTGGTATCTCGCAATAACCCGCTCAAATTCATCCTTAGTCGTCCGATGCTTACAGGACGTCTGGCAAGGTGGGCAGCTATTTTGCAACAATTCGATATTCAGTATGTGTCTCAAAAGGCGATAATGGGCCAAGCTTTGGCTGATTTCCTGGCTGAACACCCTTCATTGGGAGACACATCTTTAGATATTGAATTCTTTAATGAGGAAGTCTTCTTTGTTCAAGAAATTCCTCAAGCATGGGAAATGTATTTTGATGGTTCTTACAGAAGTCCAACAGAAAGGAAAATGGAAAATCCTAAATTAAACAAAGTTGGATTAGGAATTGTGCTCATTTCTCTAGAAAAGGTAGTGTTACCTTCTTCCTTCTTATTCTGGGAAGGTGTTACCAATAATGAAGAAGAATACCAAGCTCTCATTACAGGCTTGGAATTAGCGCTTCAAGCACAAGTTAATCACTTAAAAGTGAAAGGTGATTCAGACCTGGTAATCAAACAAGTCAATGGGGATTATTCCATCAGAAAATAAGAACTAATCCCTTTTTATGATTACGTCAGAGAGTTAATGGCGGAATTCCCTTTGGAACCGACATTTTCTTATTTCCCAAGATCACAAAATGCACAAGCTAATGCACTAGCTAATATAGCCACAACTCTGGCAGATCCAAATCGGGATGAGACAACCATCAGTATTACCCACCATTGTGAAATTTCACCTTATGTTCGAATCAGAACAGAGGAAATTAATGAAATTAGTCCCGTTCCTGAACCGTATGGTCATACTACAGGATGGATGTCACCTATCAGGGAATACCTTCAAAATGGAACACTACCACCTGATAGAGCCGATAAAGAACAAATCTGGAGACATGTGGTCAATTTTACTCTTTATGATAGCCCAAATCACCTAGAGAAAATTCTTTACAAACGTATTTTTGATGGATTTCTCTTTAGATGCATTTATGGTGAAGAGACAATAGTTGTCATGAAAGAAGTGCATGCGGGAGTCTATGGTGCCCACCAGTCTGGACATAGACTGTCTGATCAGATTCGAAGGCTTGGATACTTTTGTCCTTCAATGATACAAGATTGTGTTGATTTCACAAGGAAGTGTCATTCATGCTAAGTACATTCCAACTTCATTCATCAACCTCCAGAGTTGCTTTATACAGCTAAATACTCATGGCCATTTGCCACATGGGGAATGTATGTGGTGGGACCTTACCCTTCGTCTATGGACAAACAGTTTAAGTACATTATTACTGCTACTGACTTCTTTTCCAAATGGGAAGAGGAAGTACCTCTCAAGGAAGTCAGTTCTTAAATTTGTTGTTAGCTTCATTAAGTCTAACATAATTACCTGATTTGGTGTCCCTCATACAATATTGACAGACAATGGCACCAACTTCTATTCATCCGAGGTGAAGAAGTTGTATCAAGAATACAACATCAAATCCAAATATTCATCTCGGTATCATGCTATTTCCAATGGTCAGATAGAGGCCTTCAACAAGTCTCTTTCAAATATACCGCAAAAGATGGTGGATAAAGATAAGAATTCATGGCCTGATAAACTCTTTCATGCTTTATGGGCTTATCGGACTACCACCCGCACTGCAACTCGGTCAACTCCATATTCACTAGTATATGGAACGAAAGTTGTCTTACCCATTGAAGTTCAATTTCCTTCGCTCAGAGTAGCCATTTTTGATCATTCATCTACATATGAACAATCTCAAAAGCGGTTGAATGAATTGGAATGGTTAGATGAGAAAATATTGTGCACTTTGCACCACTTGGAAGTCTATCAGAATCGAATAGCACGAGCTTTTAACAAAAAAGTTCGTCTTTGTTCATTCACTCAGGGAGAATTGGTATTAGTTCTCAGAGCTCCAATGATACCAGGAAAGAAACCTCCCAAGATTGAGCCAAAATGGGAAGGACCTTACTCAATACATAGGTTCTACTCCAATGGAGCTTATTCATTAATCTCAATGGATGGAGAACTCATCACTACTCCAACCAATGCCAGATTTTTGAAGAAGTATTTTGTATAAACACAAAATATATATCACCATGGTCCATAAAGACTTTAAACTGCACCATGGTCCTGTATGACCTTAAATTGCACCACCGTCCAGCAAGACGTTAAACTGCACCATTATCCAAGGTCATGTATGACCTTAAACTGCACCATCGTTCCACACGACGTTAAACTGCATAACCAATTGTCCATACATATGACCTTAAACTATTTTTACTTTCATCCCACATGACGTTAAATTGTGTCCCCTTCATCGTCCTTACTATATGACGTTAAACTACATAACCAATGGTCTATACATATGACCTTAAACTATTTGTACCTTACGTCCAGCAAGACGTTAAACTGTGACGTCCTAACTACATGACGCTAAACTGTATAAAAGTCCCTTACGTTCGGAAAGATGTTAAACTACATAATCATCAAAGGTCCTTTATGACCTTAAACTACACCACCGTTCATCATGACATTAAACTGCACCATCCACGGTCCATGCATATGACCTTGTACTATTTTCACTCTCGTCCAACATGTTGCTAAACTGTATCGTCCCTTTTTCATCCAACATGAAGTTAAACTGTGGAAAAAAAGTCCCCAATGAATCCAACATGACGTTAAATGGTGTACTCTTTTGTCCTCACTACATGCCATTAAACTGCACAGTCCCCCTTTAGTCCAACATGACGTTAAACTATATTGTCCCCATCATCCTAACTACATGACGCTAAACTGTACAAAAAGTCCTTGATACGTCCTACATGACATTAAACTGTACTCTGTCCCTGCTATATGACATTAAACTGTGCAGCACCAATATTCCTAACTACAATACTTTAAATTGCATAGTCCCTTTATATGTCCTACATGACATTAAACTATGCATCGTTAAGGTTGTTGTTACCTCTTATTTCTCACACCGAGTATGACTCACATGAGATTAGAGCAAACCTCAACCATAACACTCTCTCTGGGCTATTAACCATGCGTAAGTCCCAATGTCATTTTTTTTGGTCATTGTCCCCAAGAACAACTTGATCATTAATTCATTCTTTAATTGAACTATGCGGACTTTGATCCTTGCCTTACAGGCTGGGTACGTAGGCAACCTCCCAAGGTTCATGCCCAAAACCAATCTCTTCACATAGGTTCACCTCCATCTCATACGATGTTGATTCGTGAAACCACCCCTAGAATCAATATCTTTACATTGGTTCACTTCCGTCCTTGTTATACGACATTAAACTATACAACACTTTTGTCCAGTATGACAATAAACTACAATATTCTTTAGTACCTTCACCTAAGAGGGAACCATTATTTACATTGATTTTTCAATCATGTTTCATTTCAAAGACTACGTGCATACATGGCAATGCCTAAACCTTTTATCTTGGGTTAAACCATCATTGTACTAAAAAGTCCCCTTTCACCCTTCACATGTACAAACCAAATTTGTACAGAGGGTATTTCTAGAACTAATGTGGGCTTGATTCCCATCCTTATGGGATATGTAGGAACGTTCGAGTTTCCCTCGAATCCAACCCCAAGTCTTTTGGGCCTAACCCCAAATTCCACTTTTAGTCCCTTGGCTAAAAAGTCCCCATGAAAACACACACTGTGTATTTCTTATAATAGTCTAAGCTCTATGACCCTAAACTAAGATCTCTAATCCTTTTGTCCCACACAGCGTTAAACTGTAGTTTAAGAACTATGTATGGCTTTATTCTCATCCTTATGGGATACATAGTGAAGTCCAACATTTCCAGTCAGGACCCAGCCACAACATGATTTTGGTTAGCATTGATCTGTGTATCTTTGTATACATTGAACAATACCCATCTTTATGTGTCATAACCCTAACCTTAAATATTTTCATATCTTCATAACCCTTTTCTTGACTTTTAGTCACAAAAATGTCAAATTTCTGAGAGTTCTTTTACCTAACTATGCAGTATGGGCCCTTAGGTGTCCTTGCATAAACAGTCTCCATAACTGATTTGTCAGCCAAAAGATACTATTATCTGACTATGCAGCCAATGCCCTTAGGTGGCCCTGCATAATTCAACCCCCTAACGGGGTTATCGGATACTGTTAACTTCATTCTTAGGAAGAAAGCCTCTTTTTTCCTTATTGGTCTTAAATGATAGTATGTAGGGATCCGCAAAAAAATAGCCATCCTTAACATATTTGTCCAATATCCTTTTTCAAGATCTGAAAGTATTCAATTCTATGGTTTATATTCTCCTTCCCTACGTTTGGGTCAGACCTTTGTAGGAGTGATATCCATCCAGTTCTTTGATAATCTTGTTTGGAAATATCTTCTCCATATTCAAGTACCTCTTTCAATACAGAAAACTCTATACATTGGAAATTTTGAATCTCCGTAAACATTCACTGGCTTTTTAGCACTAGGAAAGTAAATTTCCGAGAGTTCTTTTTCCTGACTATGCAGCATATGCCCTTAGGCGGCCTTGCATAAACATTCTACATAACAGACCTGTTATCCAAATGATGCTATTTATTTGACTATGCAGACAATGCCCTTAGGTGGCCCTGCATAATTCAACCCCCTAACGGGTTTGTTAAATAAAAGTAACTTCATTCTTGGAAACTACTTCTTTTGATTTCTTTTAGGTCTTTTTCATATCATTCCTCATATTCAAATATTCTTAAGCCATAGTTTACATATTTTCCCTCATACTTGAATGTGGTAATATGTTTTCAGATAAATTGTCAAGGAATTGAGTCAATTCTAATCCATTCGGTCAAAGCTATTTCGACCTTAAACATTAGCATTTTCATCTCCGACATGCATGACTTTAAACTCCCAATAACCACAAAGACCCTTGGTTTCTCTTTTTTTCCTCAGAGTCAAATCGTCTTTTCTCTCCAGATCCAACTCTGAGGGGGGACTTTTATTGACGCTCCTTTCCATCACAGAGTCTAACGACCGAAAAAGGGAAATGACTTAGCACAAATTGATTCATCCTTTGAAGAAATCATCAAAAATCGACAAAGGCATGAACAAGGCTTCAAAATCACAAGGGTTGTGAAAGTTCCATCACTTTCGAGCAAGTATACTTGCGCGCAACCTAATGGTCGCACAAGTGACTTGCACGCCCTAAAGGATAACTACCCGGGGTCTTCTCCAGCCTATAAATAGACCTTGTGGGCCCCCCATTTGAGAAATGAATTTTTTCCAGAATTCAGATTTAGAACTATGAACGCCCAAGTCTCTTCTCCAGGTCTTTTGAAAACTTATATGGTAATTCTTTACCTAGAATGAAAGGTCTAAACAAGAGGAGTAAGGTCTAAGTGTTAGAATTCACTAACACATGCGCGCCTAAGGTGTTTTACCCTTAAGGGGAATGAACATACTTGTGCGCCACCCTACTTCCTCACCAAAACTTGTGCGCCTCTCTTCTAGAAGTACCTCAGGATAAATATAAAGGCATTGGTTAAGGATTTCTCAAGTATCACCACACTGGTTTACAAACACGCAAGTACCTATAGGTTGCGCAGGTATACCTGTGCGACCAGGACTTGCGTGCCCACGTAGTACCTGCGCGCTTTCTAGGACTTGCGCGCCCCTACCTTTTTGGGTGCCCTTCTTGCCCATTTCACCCCTCTTAAGCCATTCCACCTCTCCTATTCACGATTCAGTCTTCAAGACACTATTCAAAGCCATTTATGGCATGATTTCTTGATTTGACTTCCTTATCTAAAAGAAATTCTGTGGAATATCTCTCAAAACTTAGTGATTTACACATCTTTATCTCACTAAAGATTGAGATTTCATTCATTTAACCTCATCCTTTAAGATGATAGAATCATTAACCTGGGTCTCCCTTTCAGGAATAATCCCCAGTCATAATTCTCAAATATGGGCATCCTCCTTAGGAGTAAGCCCCAGATCCCCTTACATGGGCCTCCTTTTCAGGAGTAAACCCCAGTCCAAGCCCTCATTAATTTGGGCATCCTCCTTAGGAGTAAGCCCCAGTCTTAAATTCTCAAGTATGGGCTTCCTTCTCAAGAGTAAGCCCCAATCTCAAATATGGGCATCCTCTTCAGGAGTAAGACCCAAGTCCCTTAATTTTTCAAATATCTTAACCTGGGAATCCTCCTTAGGAGTAAGACCCAGTCTTAATTTCTCTTAACCAGTCCTAATTTACCTTTGATCTGGGATTCCTTCTTAGGAGTAAAACCCAATCATAAATCCTCTCTTAATTTGGGCCTCCTTTTCAGGAGTAAGACCCAAGTTAGAGTATTCAAATCTCCATGAAGCACATATACCTTTATGGACCCTGTTCCTAGATTTCTTCCCTGAAGTAAATCCTAATCTTCATTTATCTGGGCAGTCATACATACATAAGTCCCACATTATTTCTTATTATTGCATCTTACATGGCCCAATTGTCTAATTTTTACCAATACCTCTTTTTTCTCACACCGAGCATGACTCACGTGAGCTTAGAGTGTAAAAGTAATTATGACATCCTTCTTTGATTCATCAATCATAAACATCATACTCCCTTACTTGAACTACATGGGTTCTTATTCCTTTTCTAAAACAAAGGATACGTAAGTAACCCATCTGCGGGTTTGATCCCAACTCTAAAATAATCCATGTCCTTCTGAATGACAATAAACTTCAAGTGCACCACTGAGTGGCTTTAAAACCAGCATGGTCATCATAATGACCAAGATACTTCCATATAAATGTGTCGAAGGATACCATTGACCAAGAATCTCTAATAAATATTGATGATTCTCTATCGATGAAGAACCTCGAATACATATAAAAGATTCTCTAAATTTCCAACATATTTAATCATTGATTGTCAGATATGAAGGAATGCTCATTTTATACTTGGTAATGTAATAAGGATTCACGAACATAACTTAAATCTATAAAGAGAGTCCCAGAGTAGACAATAATTCCCCTAAAAAGGTGTGATGAGTCTGACCTCCCATCCTCTCGACCAATGCAAATTCCTATGCCTCATCAGTCTACAAACTAATGAGCTCCAACCATTGGAAAGTAGGTCCAAATGGATGTGGAATCATTGGATGTTTCCGGTTCTACAAACAAACCCGTTAGAAACCGATCGGAATGTTTGAACCCTCAATCAAGGAGGTCATCCCCAGATTCCGAGGGAAACATGTTCACATGCTACTTAAACCGTTTACCACATATACAATTTCAAAAACCATCCTCAATAAATACATATATAATTCATAATTCATATTGAATTCATTACATAAACCATCTTTATTCCTTAACCCATTTCCACATTCCCATTTATATACCTTAACTCATTTACATATTTCCATTACAACCCATTAATCATTTAACATATTCACTTTTAATTATTTAACCCATTAACAATGTCCCAAACAACCCCTTATTCCATGTCAAAGACTAGAAACAACTAATATTAATGTATTTTTATAATTAATGCTAACATGGTATCACATTTATCATGGGATATACTTCATTACAAATAAATTCTATGCCTATCATTACAAATTTTCATGTTTGGGTGATGGAACACCCCATTCATGGACCTATAACTTATCTAATAAACCTCAATTTATCCCACGGGGATCATAAGGGGTTTAATTCCCTATTTAGCGAACCAATTTACCAAATCTAACTAAAGGAATCAAATTCACAATAAGAAGGCACCATAGCATAACCACATACACAATAACCAAATATCAAGACTATGAGATATAACTTGTAGACCACCTACATCACTTCTGAAGATGAATGTTTTCTTAACCCTAGCCTTTGTCCTGCATCTAAACACCTTTTGAAGCCCCAACCTACGATCCACTAGAAAAATAAGGTTTTAGGGATTTGGAAGAAGATAATTGGTTATAAAATACCTAATCCGAAAAATATAAGGAATAGGAGTGTTAGACTCACTCGGAGCTTCGATTCACAACCAACAATGCTCCAAATGCCTTAAAAACAAAGGAGATCAGTCCTTAGAAAGCTTAGGGAATTTTTACTCGTCCCTAGGGTTTAAAGAGGAAGAATGGAGGAAAATCACGATTTAGAACACTTAAGTCTCGATAGGGAAAATGGTAAAATCTCACTTTTTAAGGGGTGAACGGTTTACCTACACGATTTTCCAAATAGTACACTAACTGTGTGCTACCCTCTGTCCAATAGGGGGCCAAGAAACATAGTTCCCTGGGAAGCTTGAATAGTTTGAAAACCCATGATATGACTATGTGGGATGGATCTGTCCAACCCCGCACAATTTTTCCTTCCCCCATAGTACAATTTCTTCAAATCGTGCATCCCTCCTCCAGGAATTCATGGTTACAGTTAACGGTTACTACTAACCATGTGCCAACCATGCAACATGAACTGGATGGACACTTTCTCCCCCCTTTCTTGTCTTGAACCCCCAGGACACCCCCAAGACTCCACATACACTCAATTACCATTACTTTAACCAAGATAAAGATACTTAAACAATAAATCAAACAATGAAAAACCTCAAGGTATGTTTGGTATCTTACAAAATCCCCACCTTATAATAGATCATCCTTGAGTCACACTTCCAGGCATCAATGAGCTTCTAAATAAAAGAGATTGGGCCACTGAGCCCATATATCCATCTCCCTCTCCCATGTTTCTTCATTAAAATTACCATTATACCACAAAACTCGAACCAAAGGCATGGTATTTCTTCGCTATTATTCACAATATGAACCATATTCTCTTTAAAGGTTTAGCTCCCCCAGTTTGAGTTATATGACACTTCTTATACCTTTTTATGTGAAT
This sequence comes from Viscum album, assembly GCA_963277665.1. Lineage (NCBI taxonomy): Eukaryota > Viridiplantae > Streptophyta > Magnoliopsida > Santalales > Viscaceae > Viscum > Viscum album. Next base: position 29,265,765 of record OY728142.1, on the reverse strand, counting down.
TAAGTGGTTGGTAAAGGTTTGGGAGAGTTTGGGAGTGTTTGGAAAGGTTTTGGAAATCTTTGGAGTCCTTTCTGAGGTTGCACAGTTTGAGCATGATTAGGGGAAACTATGCAAGAATCCTAGGTAACTGTGCGATATGCCACTATTTGGATTGTAGTAACTTCACGGTTAGTGCATGTTTTTTGAAACCGTGTGATATAACCATGTGTCCCATTAAAAATGGTTTTTTTAATGGGGTTAGTTGTTATTGACCCTAACTCACCCATTTCTTCTCCCATATGAACCCTACATGGTATTTCTTCTTCTCAATGGATATGGGTGATCTCCAAATCATTTTAGAAGGGATTTTAAGGGGTTTCAAGATGCTTTGAAGGCAGTACATCTTAGGTAAGTCTTGTATTTTGGTTTCTTTGTGGTTTCCTCCAGATCTTCTCTCTTCCCTCTCTTAGTTTTCTAGATCTACATCTGTTTCATTTAGATATAGGTTTTTTGTAAACTTATGTGATTATTTTAGGGATTTTTGATTATAGGGAAGGAGATCTAGAGTGGTTTTATGGAGCATTTTTCCTGATTGGAGGTGTGGTTTCTTCTGGGTTGATTTTTCTAGAACCCTAAAGGTAGGTGGATTCTCCCTCAATTATACTTTGTTAGGGATTGAGGAATTTTTTTCAATTATTTTTTTTTCTTGAAATTAATTGTGAATATGATGTGAAAATCTTGGTGGAAACCCATTGGGTGATGATTCGAGGATTTTGGGTGAAATGGGACATTGTTGCAAAAAGGGGGCATGTTGTGTGATTTTAAAATGTAGATTTCAAAATTGGTTTCTTGGTTTGGTTTATGAAAATGGTTTGGGAAAATGGTTTTCAATAATAATTGGATTGTTGAAATTTTGTTTGGCATGGAAAATGGTTAAAAGGTTTTTTCAATAAATGGGTGATTTATTGAAGGGATTGGAATTTTTTGGAAATGGGTGTGTGCATAACGTGTGGCCTCGATGTTTTAAGATTTTGGTTTGTTAAGTATTATGGATTGTGTTGAATGTGTTGAATTGGGTTATAACTCTCACTATAAAAGGTGATGGATAGTGGATGGAAGGGACACCATTATGGATAAGTGGTTGGGATGTACCACTAGTTTGGAAAAGTAGTAAACAGGTTTGTATAAGAAGTTCCACAGTGGTTGTTTGCATTATTGTGTGTTGCAATGTAAGATAGAAATTGATCATGCTAATGTTTGATGGTGATATGTCTTATGGAGTAATTGTGGCTTTCTCTTGTTTGACATGGATTGGTAAGGGTGTTTTTTTCTTATTGGTAATTGTTGAACTATTTTTTGTTTTATATAAATTGTTTTCTATAATTGTGTTAATGGTTTTATCCTAGTGGCGTGTGTAGGGAAGTCATTTCGGGAAATCCTACTGAGTATTATTACTCACCCCATCTTTGGAAATTTGGTGCTTTTGAAAATGTTGTATTCTAAGATATAGGTAAGATTAAGGCATCTCATTTTGCTTGAAATTCTTCATGATGCTTGAGTGGTTTGGTGGTTCTTGGAGCATGGATCTTGTTATGGAGCAGCAGAGGGTTCCTTGGTTCACTTTGGGTATCTTGTCTAGTATTCCACTTAGCGCCCTGATTTTGGTTTGGTATGGTTTGGTTGTATTGTTTTTTGGGAATTGTTATGGATTATTTTGGTTGTCTTTTGGTACTATATGGTTTGGGTTTTTATGTTAACATGCATCATGTAGTTTTTTTGGTAATAGATTGTTTGGTTGGTTGGTTTATATCAAGGGAAAATCATTCCCCTATTTATTCTTGAATCTATCGGAATTTATTGCCAGCCTTTGTAAACTTGAGAACATTTTTTAAGGACTAGTATCACCTCACCACCTTCTCAAGACAATGAGGAAGGGGCGGGGTGTTACATGTGGTACTAGTTTGTTCAGTCCTTTTGCATTAATTGTTGGTCTTGGTGGTGACATTTTTTTCTTGGTCCATTTATCAAGTCAATATGGTATCAAGGTGTAGGATTTTTAGAACTGGGAATGTATAGTATAAAAGGAAATATCTAACCCTTTTATGAAAAACTTCAAGATACTAGGGATTTGGGTACATAAGTGTTTTGGAGACACTGATAGGCATTGGATATCTCATTGTCATGGGTGTAGACACTGAGATGAGCATGGAATGAAAGGTAGAAATTAATTCCCTCTATGATGTATATTCTATTTGGTATATTGACTTATTTTATGGTACGAATATATGGATGTATGGAAAAATTGGAAATTAATTCAAATGTGAGGATTTAAAATGTAAATGGTTGTGGTATTTTGGAAATGGGTTGATTTTCAAAACATGGGCGCTTTTTCAAAATAGTGCAACATGGGAAATGTGAACTTGTGAAAATCTTGGTTGTGATTGTTGTTATATAATTGAATTTCAATCGTAAGCCTTTTCTTGCTACGAGTGTGGGACATATGGTTGTTTTTGTGTTGATAGAAATGGCACCATTTAGGTTTTGTAGAGAACAACTGGAGGAGGATACTGAAAATATGGTTGTACCTAATACTCAAGTGAACCAGCAGCTTGTGCAGAGTATAGTGAAAGCTTTCCAAGCTGTGGAAAGTGGGAATAAATCAGATGAACCAAAGCCTATGGATTATGTGGTTCAGTTTCAAAGGCATAATCCACCCATTTTTAGGGGTCATTCGGAGATGGAAACGGTTGAAGTGTGGCTGAATAGAGTAAATATGATTTTTGAATTATTGGGAACACTGAAAGAGATGAAATTGATGTTATCCATGTACATGTTGGAAGATATTTCCCTTTAGTGGTGGGATCTGGTGGTCCAAGCTGGGGAGGACCAAGGTATGACATGAGAGGGTTTTGAGGAATTTTTTAATAAACAATTCTACCCTCATATATTCAGAATTCAGCGCACAGTGGATTTCTTCTGTTTGAAGTAGGAGAACCTTTCAGTAATGAAATATGTATCTATGTTTATGAACTTAGTACATTTTTCACTCAAGGTATCAGGTAGAACGTTGTTGAAGGCATGAATTATTTAAGCTAATTTGAAGTAGGAAATTTTTTCCAAGATAGAGGTACTATGTGTAAATTGTAACGACCCGAATCCGGATCCCCTCCATTGGTGCCCCATACCTGGTTCGCCACATGACCTCAAGCGCGTTTCCCCAAACACCAGAGGTTTCCGACTAGCAGCGAGGGCCTTGGTGAGTCGGTGGGGGAAACTATGCCCTCATTTGGTAAGATATACAGCGGAAAACAACAGTCAATAGCGGAAGCAATAACAACATGCATAACAACAGAAACCAAACAGCGGAAGCAATGAATATATATAGCAATGATGACAATGATGTAGCGGGTACAAGTATCTATGGAAAGCATCAAACACAACAACATTCTAGAATACAACTGAAAACAAGTGAAAAAGAAAAACAAAATAAACTCCTCAGCATCGCGAGCCCCGGCTCGGTCCCATGCTTTCTAGCACCAGTGCAATCAAGAACCTAAAGTAGAAGGGAGTTGTCCCTTATCTATACCTGTAGCAACATAGTCTGCTTGGGCCCAAAAGCATGGCCCAAATAGGGTGTGAGATACAATCCCAGTAGGAAATCACCCAAATATTTGTGGCTAACATTCAATGAATACAAGGAAAGTAATAAAACAAGAAGAAGTAAACAGGAAATCACAAGTAGCTACAATCCACAGTTCTAACAAAAGTAGAGCACGAGTAAACAACCAGTAACAAAAGAAAAAGGTAACCCTCTGGGTAGCTCTCACAACCTAACCCCTATAGTTCAACCTATAAGTACTAGCAACCCTCTAGGTGGAACACACAGTCTCACCCCTCTGGTTCAGTTAAGAAATTAAGCAGACTCTCTGGGGAAGCACTCACCGTAAATTCCCCCTATAGTCTCGTAACGTGCTAAAGGATCTCTGGGAAAGCACTCAACATCTATTCCCCTTATGGCCCACTTCGAGGAACTAAAGACTCTCTAAGTAAGCACTCAACGTCAATTCCCCCTGTGGTCTTGTATCGTAATTAAAAGACACTCTGGTGAAGCCCTTCCGTAAATTCTCTCTTTGGTCTACTACTCTAGGTTCTCACAATCCTGAGTGAAACTAAACATGCTCAGCGCGCATGTACATCATCCAAGTAAACCTCAAGAACTACATGGCTATCAACTAAGGCTCTGCAGTAAAACAAGGCAACAGTCTACAATCCTACAACTAGGCATGGCAACTAGCAGAATGCCAAACAGGAAGAACAAACATGGAAAAGCAACCTGAGCACAAAATAAATTACTCTAATTACAATCATAAACCTCTACTACAGCAATCAAGCAAAGCAGGCAATAATAATGTAAAAACAGAAAACCCACATTTCCCCGCCCAAGGGAATTTGTGGAATTTGCACAAAATACTCATTGACATTCAACATAAAGGCACAAACCACCTACCTCGATCCTAGGAGATCGATATATGGGAACCACGATGACAGATTCCCCTTATAACGACTTAGATCTGAGAAAATACACCAAACTCTCAACCTATGATATCTTGAAAACAAGGAGGAATCAAGAAACAAGGCTCAATCAGAAGGAAGAACTCACCGCTACGCTTCCAACGTAATCGACCGTGCTCGAATTGGAGAATGTGCGGCGAGGCGGGAGCCTGTCGAAGATCCGGTCGTACGGTCGCTCTTGGGCGGACGAAAACTAGAGAAGAAGATGAAAAATGGGGTTAGACACGACCCTGGTCCATTTAGTGAAGAAAGAAAGTACGCGGCGTGTAATTTTAGAGTACACAGCGTGTACTGGGTCTTTTCCGTACTCCTCCAAAATCGGCCTCCACGTCACCCCTACACACCGTGTGTGTGGCCCAGGCACGGCCAACACACGGCTTCGAGCCGGATCAGAGTACATGGCGTGTACTCAGAAAGTACACGGCGTGTACTTTGAAAATTTCCAGAAAATCCATTTTTCTTAAAAACTCCAGAAAAAAGGAAAACATACCTGAACGAAGATCCGGGTTCTTAAAAACTTCCCCCCTTAAAGAAATTCATCCCCGAATTTCCCTAACAGGGCGTAGAAGAAGAATCCCTAAATAGTTCTGGCCACTGCGATCGTACATCGGCCTCCCTCTCCCTGGTCTCATCTTGTAATCGCCCGTACTGCCATAGCACTCATACCAGAGGAACATACCACCCACGGAGGACCTTCATACTATGATCGACAATCCAGATAGGATGCTCCTCGAACGATGCATCCGCTTCAAGCTCGACTTCCTCGAGCTGAAAGGCGTGAGACGGGTCTGAAAAGTAATGTTGGAGCTAAGAGACATGGAAGACGTCATGCATGGCCCGATACCTATGAGGTAGATGCAACCGATAGGAAACCGGTCCCACTCTCCACACGACCTCAAATGGTCTGACGTACCACGGTGAAAGCTTACCCTGTCTCTGAATCCTCTTGTGTCTCAGCCGCGGTGTGACGCACAGGAACACCTGATCCCCAACCTCAAACTCAAGAGGTTGTCTCCGCTGATCAGCATAAGACTTCTGTTGAGACTGTGCTGTAGCCATCCTCTTTCGAATCAGCTCTATCTGTTATGAGGTCTCCTTAATGAGACGAGGTCCCAGCAAAGTTTCCTCTCCTGCCTCCAACCAGCATAATGGGGATCGGCATGGCCTACCGTAAAAAGCCTCGTATGGTGCCATCTGAATGGTCACCTGGAAACTGTTGTTGTAAGAGAACTCCAACAGAGGAATATAATTCTCCCAATAACCTCCAAAGTCTAGGATGCAAGCTCAGAGAATATCCTCAAGCACCTAGATCATGCGCTCGGACTGGACATCAGTCTGGGGATGGTATGCTGTACTCAAAAGTACTTGTGTACCCAAGGCCTTATGAAGTCCCTGCCAGAACTGAGAGGTAAAGTGCACATCCCTGTCTGAAACAATGGATTTTGGAACTCCATGTAGAAGAACTATCTCTCGGATGTAAAGTTTCCCCAGATCATCAACACTGAAGGTATCCTTAATCGACAAGAAGTGTGCAACCTTCGTAAGCCTATCGATGACAACCCAAACAGCATCGTTCCCTCGAGGAGACCTCGGCAACCCAGTGACAAAGTCCATTTCGACATCGTTCCACTTCCACTCCAGAATGGGTAACTGCTGTAAAAGGCCTGCTGGTCGTTGATGCTCCGCCTTCACCTGCTGACAAGTAGAACATCTCATGACGAAACCAGCAACATCCTTCTTCATACCTGGCCACCAGTATTGGCAATGAAGATCCCAATACATCTTGGTGATGCCAGCATGAACTGCCCAAACTGAGGAATGAAAGTCCCACATCATATCCTGGCGTATGTCTGTTGGCACCAATACACGTCCCTGGAAACGCAAGATCTCATCCTCACCCACTGCCCATCCGGGAAGAGGGTCCTCTCCTGACACACTCTCCCGCAGGACTAAGCATTCAGAGTCTGATAGCTGTCATCCATACTCGATCAAGAAGTGTAGAAGTAAGAGCTACAAAATATAGGAAAGTTTGTCCCTTTCTACCGTGCACCTCCAGATGCATCTCAGAGAATAGAGCCATCAGCTGCCACTCACTGCTGGCCTCCTGAACTGCCTGAAACTGAGTTCTCCTACTCAACGAATATGCCACTGCATTGCCTTTCCCTGGCGTATAGGTAAGCTCAAAATCAAAATACTGAAGGTACTCGACCCACCTGCGCTGTCTCAGGTTCAGATCCCGCTGAGTGATAATATACTTAAGACTCTTGTTGTCAGTGAAGACCACAAAGTGCTCTCCCAGTAGATAGTGTCTCCAATAGTGTAAGGCATGAACAACGGTTGCCAACTCCAGATCGTGCGTAGGGTAGTTCCTCTCATGTGGCATCAACTGTCGAGACTCGTACGCAATGACTCCATCCCCCTGCATAAGCATAGCTCTCAGCCCGATACGTGAAGCATCACAGTAAACGGTGTAGTTCTTGTCTGGCTCCGGCAAGACTAGTATCAGTGCTGACGTCAACCTCCCTTTCAGCTCCTGAAAGGCTGAATCACAAGAATCTGACCATAATAACTTCACCCCCTTCTTGGTCAGACTTGTCAAAGGTGCTACTAGACGATAAAATTTCTGAATGAAGCTTCTGTAGTATCCAGCCCGTCCTAGGAAACTCTGTACCACAAATACGTTCTTTGGATGCTCCCAGGAAACTACAACTCTCACTTTCTCTGGTCCACTGATACTCCTGCCTCTAAGATGACGTGACCTAAGAAGTGAATCTGATCCATCCAGAAGTGTCACTTCAAGAGTTTAGAATAAATTCAATGCTCTCTCAGTGTACTCAGAATGATATCAAGATGTGTGGCATGGTCGTGTCGAGTGTGAGAGTATACCAAGATATCGGCCATGAAGACCATGACAAAGGAGTCCAAGTAAGGATGGAACACTCAGTTCATCAGTGCCATGAAGACTATAGGTGCGTTCGTGAGACCGAACGGCATGATTGTATACTCGTATAGACCATACCTGCTCCTGAAGGCTGTCAGAGGTATATCTGATGGTCTAACACGCAACTGATGATAACCGGACCTCAAGTCGATCTTCGAGAACACCCGGTCTCCTCGAAACTGATCTAAAAGGTCTTCAATTCTTGTCAAAGGATATCGGTTCTTGATCGTCAACTGGTTCAGCTTCCGATAATCCACACAAAGCCGAAGGGTACCGTCTGCCTTCTTTGAAAACAGGATAGGCGAACCCCAAGGAGAAGTACTGGGTCGGATGAAACCCTTAGCCTGTAGCTCCTCTAACTGCTTCTTGAGATCCTGCAATTCAGGTGTGGCCATCCTATAGGGAGTAATGGACACCGGCGCCGCTCCTGGCACGAGCTGAATAGAGAAGTCTACCTCACGCTCCGGAGGCAAACCTGAAAAGTCTTCTGGAAAGACATCCCTGAAGCGATCCACCACTGGAGGAAATTCCAACTATGGAGTCCCCTGATCATCCAGATAAATACTAGAAATATGGTCCATCAACCCTCATAGCCCAAGATGCTCGAGTCCTTCCCGACTCGCCCGAACGTCCCACTCTCCCTTATGGAGAATGGACTCACCCTCTGGTGAAAAGAAGCTCACTCTGCGGCGATAACAGTGGACGACTACCTAAAAGGTAATCAACCAATCCATGCCAAGGATGACATCATAGTCTATCATCTCTAGGATATAGAGATCCCATAAGAAGCGATACCCTGCAACCTCAAGAGGGCAATCTCTACACTGGCGTACACTAGATGTCCTCGTCCCAAAAGGTGTGTCAAGTGTCAACGAGTCGGCAGAAGAAAAGATGCAGAGTCCAAGGCTCTCCGCAACAGCAACAAAGATAAAGCTATGCGTAGCACCAGTATCGAAAAGGGATGAAGATAAAACTGAGGCTACTAAAATCATACCTCGAACAGTAGAAGGGTCGGGATCCTACTCCTGATAAGTCTGCTCCATGGAGAAAGACTGGCATGTACCGCGGCCCTGCGCCCCTGGCTGACCACTCTGAGTTGAACCGCCTTGCTGGTGTAGAGGAACTGGTGGCTGACTGCCATGGCCTCGACCTCCACCTTGGCCCGAATGGATGGAAGAACCCAAGTTCCCCGACTGGTGAGAAACTGGCGATGCTGCTCCTGAACGAGGAGTCATGGAAGAACCCCGGTCACCAGCTGCTGGTGATAAGACCTGGAAGAAATGTTGAAGTTGAACCATCTTGCCACAAGATCGGCACTCCATGGGGTCCCTCTGGCACTACGGCCTCGTGTGTCCTGACCGGCCACACTAGTAGCATGTCACCTGGCTACCTGATGATGCATCTCGCTTCCTCGGATCACCGCGCGTAGGCTCTCTATGGCGCTTCTTGCTGTCATCTAGAGGAAGACTGGCTCTGGAAGCAGAACTGCCCTGGCCCGTAGCTCCAGAGTCTCTCAAATTGCACTCCTCAATCAATGCCTGATTGACGATGGAAGTAATGGAAGTCAGCTGGAATATGTTCACCTGTGAGCGGATCCCCTACATGAGACCATCCTCGAACTTCCTTGCTAAGAACACCCCACTCCCATCCCGGAGGGGTGTGAAGTGCTGCAGCTCGGTGAAATGAGCAGAATAATCCATGATAGAAAGAGTACCCTACTCTAAAAGTCATGTACACATCAATCTACACGGCGTGTTTCACCCACACACAGCATGTACTTGAAAACTATTCCCTTGCCCGAGTTTCCTTACACGGCTAACCCACACGGTCCAACTTAACCCGAGACTACATGGCGTGTTCTTAACACACACGGCATGTACTAGAAAAGGCTTTGGTGGCCCGTGTTTGGGAAACACACAACCGTCTACACGGCTGAACCTTACATGGCGTGCTCCAAAAAAACACGGTGTGCATAAGCAAGGGGACCCTATCCCGTGTTGTTCGTGACACAGCCGGGAACCTGGACAAGACTACACGGCATCTTCCGAAAAAACATGGTGTGTGGAAAAGAAGGTGATGCCAGACCATGTTGTTAAACACACGGCCATCTACACGGCTGAACCCTACACAGCGTGTTCTGAACAAACACGGCGTGTATAGGAAAGGTGACATCGTCCCGTGTTGTTCGTGACATGGTCGGGTACCTGGAAAAGACTACACGGCATGTTCAGAGAAAACACGGTGTGTAGAAAGGAAGGTAAAGTCGGCCTGTGTTGTTAGTTACACGGCTGGGTACCTGGACAGGACTACACGGCGTGTTCCCTCTGGACACGGCATGTTCTACCCGAGCTTCCCCGACCCGTGTTGTTAGTGACACGGCCGGGTACACGGCTCCAAACTTACACGCCGTGTACCTACCATACACGGCATGTTCCTAAAGTTACTTTCCTGACACCGTGTTCTGCTCATAAGGTCAATGACACGGCTTGAAAACTACATAGCGTGTATCCAAAAAGTACACGCCGTGTATTCTGGGTTTTTCTGGGTAGTAGCTCAGAAACTGCTCAAACTCCCAGAAAATCTAGAAACAAGGGAAAGAGGTGCCAAATTCCGATCCGCGAGGGCCCATAATCCCCGAGAATCAAAGCTCAGCATCTCCTGTAGTCACATACAAGTAAAAACAACAGCTCTCTAACATAACAGCAGGGATTCTATCAAGCATCTATCACAACAGCATGCATAATCTACATGAGGCCTATCACAACAGCATGCAATATCTAATGCACCCTAGATGGCATGGAAATAATGTATGGCATGTGATTTATAGAAGTGACTACATGATAAATGAGACAACATATCCTCATCTCATCAGGTTGCGACAGAAATAGAACCGAAATATCAAAACAATAACCGCACAAGTCATGTGAATCACTCTAGGTGAAAACATATCAACCATAAAACTCAAAACCAGCAAACTGCAATTAACAAGGTAGTATGGACTTTCCCGGTACATGGGTTAGCTACTCCCGAGTACAGCTTAATACCAAGTACCAAATCTGTCCTATCCCTGGCTAAAGTCTCTAAATAGTAAAGCAAGAGAAAATAACTCCTCTGATACCACTTTGTAATGACCCGAATTCGGAGCCCCTCCACTAGTGCCTCGTACCCAGTTCATCACATGACCTCAAGCACCTTTCCCCGAACGCCAGAGGCTGCCGACTAGTAGTGAGAGCCTTGGTGAGTCGGTGGGGAAACTATGCCCTCATTTGGTAAGGTATACAGCGGAAAAAAACAGTCAACAGTGGAAGTAGTAACAACATGCATAACAACAGAAACCAAACAGCGGAAGCAATGAATATATATAGCAATGATGAAAATGATGAAGTAGGTACAAGTATCTATGTAAAGTATCAAACACAACAACGTGTTGGAATACAACTGAAAACAAGTTCAAAAGAAAAACAAAATAAACTCCTCCGCATCGCTAGCCCCGGCTCGGTCCCATGCTCTCCAGCTCCAGTGCAATCAAGAAACTGAAGTAGAAGGGTGATTTCCCTTATCTATACCTGCAGCAACATAGTCTGCTTGGGCCCAAAAGCATGGCCCAAACAGGGTGTGAGATACAATCCCAGTAGCCAATCACCCAAATATTTGTGTCTAACAGTCAATGAATACAAGGCAAGTAATAAAACAAGAAGAAGTAAACAGGAAAGCACAAGCAGCTACAATCCACAGTTCTAACAAAATAAGAGCACAAGTAAACAACCAGTAACAAAGGAAAAAAGGCAACCCTCTAGGTAGCTCTCACAGCCTAACCCCAATGGTTCTACCTATAAGTACTAGAAACCCTCTAGGTGGAACACACAGTCTCACCCCTCTGGTTCAGTAAATAAATTAAGCATACTCTCTGGGGAAGCACTCACCGTCAATTCCCCCTATAGTCTCGTAACTTGCTAAAGGCTCTCTGGGGAAACACTCAATGTCTATTCCCCCTATGGCCCATGTTGAGGAACTATAGACTCTCTGAGGAAGCACACAATGTCAATTCCCCCTGTGGTCTCGTATCGTAATTAAAAGACACTCTAGAGAAGCCCTTCCGTCAATTCTCCCTTTGGTCTACTACTCTAGGTTCTCACAGTCCTGAGTGAAACTAAACATGCTCAGTGCGCGTGTACATCATCCATGTAAACCTCAAGAACTACTTGGCTATCAACTAAGGATTAGGAGCAGAACAAGGCAACATTCCACAATCCTACAACTAGGCATGGCAACTGGAAGAATGCCAAACAGGCAGAACAAACACGTCAAAGCAACCTGAGCACAAAATAAATTACTCTAATTACAATCATAAACCTCTACTACAGCAATCAAGCAAAGCAGGCAATAACAAGGGAAAAAAAACCCACATTTCCCCGCCCATGGGAATTTGTGGAATTTGAACAAAATACACATCAACTTTCAACAGAAAGGCACAAACCAACTACCTCGATCCTAGGAGATCGATATATGTGAACCACGATGACAGATTCCCCTTAGAATGACATAGATCTGAGAAAATACACCAAAAACTCAACCTATTATATCTTGAAAACAATGAGGAATCAAGGCTCAAGCGGAAGGAAGAACTCACTGCTGCGCTTCCAACATAATCGACCGTGCTCGAATCAGAGAAAGGACGGCGAGGTGGGAGCATATCGAAGATCTGACCGTAAGATCGCTCTCAGACGGATGAAAATTGGAGAAGAAGATGGAAAATGGGGGTAGACGCGGCCTCGGTCCGTTTAGTGAAAAAAAAAGTACACTGCGTGTACTTTTTAGAGTACACGGCGTGTACTGGGTCCTTTCCGTACTCTGCCAAAATCGGCATCCACGTCACCCCTACACACCGTGTGTGTGGCCTGGGCACGGCCAGCACACGGCTTCGAGCCGGATCAGAGTACATAGCATGTACTCAGAAATTACATGGCGTGTACTTTGAAAATTTCCATAAAATCTATTTTTCTTAAAAACTCTAGAAAAAAGGAAAACATACCTGAACGAAGATCCGGGTTCTTACATAAATGATTACACTAAAATTGTGAATAGAGAAATGGTAGATGAATGAGATCTTTTGGGGGATAAAAGCGGGGGATGTATTTTGTTACCCACGGAAAATGGTGGGAACTCCAATGTTGGGTTCAAGAGAAATAGGGACACTTATTTCTAGGTTAGGGGTACGGCTCAGAATCTGAAAGAAGGATTGGTGAATATTTCTCTAAAGCCTTAGAGAAATCTGCGATGTTTTCAGTGTGGCTCTATGGGACACCTCAAGCGAGATTGTATGGCATAACCTCGAGTATGTCATAACAGTAATCAGATGGGGGATCTTCAATGTTATTGTCATAATGCTCTGAGTTTGGGAGTTTGTGACACTCCTCAGGGGTCGCAGGCTTCCTACACCTTGACGGGATGGCGAGAGAAGCATTCCCCTCATTATCAGAGTCGAGTTAGTCATAGTGATTCTGAAAATACCATGATACCTCAGTAGGGGTAATAAATTGAAGAGTGTGTTCAACAAGTAGTTGTTTGGATCTTAATAGGTTGTGATTTATGATCAGTTGAGACCATCTATGGTGTGAGCTATGGTTCTTTTGAATTCCAGGTTGATGCAATATTTTTTTGATATGGGTGATTCTCACTCTTTTATTGCTTCTTGTGTTATTATTTTGATGGGTCTAACTATGAAAATGATGCCTTATATTTTAAATCTTCAAACTCCTCTAGGTCAAAGAGAGTGTTGAGCCTTCCTATGTAGATAATGTTTCTTAGTTGTGTATGGTATTGAATTGATGTGGGATTTCTTAGTGCTTGATATAAATGATTATGATATAATCCTAGGAATGGATTGGTTGGAAATGTTTAAGGCCCACATTGGTTTTTATTCATGAACGGTTAGTTTTATGATGGAGGATGGTGTTGAAAACCTCTTTAGAGGGAAGAAGAATGAAAATTTGGGTTCAAATGATTTATTGGATCCATCTATTGGAATGATCTCGTATTAGTTATCAGCTTTGTAGTTGTCATCAGTGGAAGGTGTTGAGAAGAGAGTTCTCTCAGTAGTTTTGGATCAGTTTATGGATGTATTTTCTGAAGAATTATTAGGTTTTCCACCCATGAGAGAAGTGGAGTTTATGATTGATCTTCTTCTGAGGACCAATCCTATCAAGATTCCATCTTACCTAATGGAACTAGCATAATTGACGGAATTAAAAGTGCAGTTGGAAGAGATAGAAAACAAAGGGTTCATCTAGCCTAGCACATCTTTGTGGGTATCGCTGGTTTTGTTTGTTAAAAAGGAGGATAGAACTCTACATATCTGTGTATATTATTGTACAATTAACCAGGTTATGATAAAGAACCAATATCCACTTTCATGCATTGATGATTTTTTTAACAGTTGAGGGGAGCTCGGTGGTTCTCCAAGAGTAACTTATGTTTAGTATATCATCAATTGTGGGTGATAAAGAAGGATATTCCCAAAACAGCTTTCAAAAGTAGATACGGACATTATGTGTATGTGGTTATGCCCTTTGGTCTAAGGAATGCACCAGCGGTGTTCATGGAATTGATGAATTGGATATTTTAGAAATATTTGGATTCTTTTTTGGTGGTATTTTTTGATGATATATTGGTGTATTTGAGAACAAGGGTGGAGAATGAGTAGCACTTAGCAATAGTGTTGGGGATCTTGAGGGATCATCAGTTGTATGCCAAATTGTTAAAGTGTGACTTTTAGATAAATGAGGTCCATTTCCTTGGCCATGTTATTTTTGATAAGGGTGTTTCAGTTGATTTGAAAAAGATATAGTTTATTATCTCATGGAAACCGCCAAAGAATTTTTTTGAGATATGGAACTTCCTTGGCCTATCTGGGTATTATCAACATTTTGTTCATGATTTCTCAGGATTGGACTCACTGATGACAGCTTCGGTAAGGAATAATTTTCCATTTCAATGGGATGTGTAGTTTCATAAATGTTTTGAAGAGATAAAGGGTATCCTTACATCAGAACCAATATTGGTTTTTCCAGAACCAGGGAAAGGGTACGTAGTGTATTGTGTCACATCAGGAGTAGGTTTGGGGTGTTTTATCATGCAGGGGTATCATGTGGTTTCATATGGATCATGGAAGTTGAGGTTTCATGAGAATAACTACCCAAATCATTATTTGGAGTTGGCAGTAGTGGTTCATGCTTTGAAAATGTGGTGTCATTATCTCTTCAGTGAGAAATTCACTGTGTTTACTGATCACAAGAATTTAAAGAATATTTTCTCACAAAGAGAATTGAACTTGAGGAAAATGAGATGGATGGAATATCTACAGATGTTTGATTTTGAGTTATTTTACACACTGAGTAAGGTAATTTCTATGGAAGATGCATTAAGTATAAAATCATATGCTCAGGTTGTGAAATAGGCATCGTATAAATGGAAGTTGATGTCGTACGTAGCCAAAATGTGATTGGAACGTGAGGAAAAAGGTGACATATTGGTCTTATTTATGGTTTTATTGGTTCCTAACTTGGTTGGTTTGGTTAAAGAAGCACAGGCATTTGATTCCAAGTGTATGGTGATGAGATAAAAATTCAATGGTGGGGAGACCATTGAGGGCTGGGAACTAAGTGGGAATTCATTTTTGTGTTTTCAAAAATTGGAGGGTGGTACCAGTGGCTTTTTAGGAGGAACTCCTCAGGTCATATCATTATTACAGGTGGGATGTCCATCCTTGAATTTAGAAGATGTATAAGGTGTTGAAAGAGTAGTTTTGGTGGACTAGTATAAAAAGGAAAGTAACCGAGTTTGTTTTGAGATGCTTGACTTTCCAGCAATTCAAGGCAGAGCATCAACATCCAATAGGAATGTTGCAATCTTTGCATATTCTAGTGTGTAAGTGGGAATAAATAGCGATGTATTTTGTGATAATTCTCCCTAGAATGGACATGAAACACGATTCCATATGGGTGATTGTGGATCAGCTCACAAATTCAGCCCATTTCATCCCAATTCGTGAATCTCATATGGTGAAAGATATATACAAAATCAATATCTGGGAAGTATTAAAGAGGAATGGTGTTCAAGTTTCAATTATATTAGATAGATATATGAGGTTCACATCATGTTTTTTTAAATCCTTACAGTAATCCCTTAGGGAATAGTTTATAATGATCACGGTGTATCATTCTCAGATGGATGGCCAATTCGATAGGATGATACAAACCTTGGAGAATATTCTAAGGTGTTGTGTGATGGATTTTAGTGGTTCATGGGAGTATTACTAACCATTTGTGTAGTTCTCCTATAATAACAGTTCTCAGGATTCAATACATATGGCTTTGTTTGAGGCATTGTATGGTCGTCTATGTCGTTCTCCACTATGTTGGGTGGAAACGGGTGATACATTGGTGATTGGACCGAGGCTTTACAAGAGACTATAGAGAAGATAATTTTTATCATAAAGAGGATGTATATGGCTCAAATTTTTCATAAATAATATGTGTACCATCGACAATAACTATTTCCGTTCAAGGTGGGTGATCATGTGTTTTTTTTTAATATCTCCTAGGTTAGGACATCATCAGTTTGGAAACCAGGGTAAGTTATCTCTGATGTATACTGGGCCTTTTTAGATACTTGAGAAGAATGGATAGGTGACTTATTTATTGGATTTTCCACCATGGTATAGTGTGGTACTCAATATGTTTCATGTCGCGTAGTTGAAAAAGTATCAGTCGAATTGTGACCATGTGATTTGATGGGATCATGTTGAGCTGTATCCAGATGATTCTTTGGTGCATGTGTTAGTGCGAATTGTGGATAGACAAGATAAATTACTACATGTAAATACCATAAGTTTAGTTAAGCTTTTTTGGTAGCATGGTCAGATTCAGGAAGAGACTTGGGAGTGGGAGAAAGAGATGGTCGAGAAATAGCCCGAGATCATTCGGCAATGAGATGGTTCTCTAATTTCTGAGGATGGAAATTCTAATGGTGAGGATAATTTAGCACCACAATTTGAGGTATGTGACCTTTTTTATACCTTTTTATTCATATGAAGTGGTTGGGAAAGGTTCGGGAGAGTTTGAAAGAGTTTGGAAATGTTTTGGAAATTTTTGGATACCTTTTCAAGGTTGCACGATTTGAGCATGGTTAGGGGAAACTATACAGGAATCCCGAGTAACCGTACGATATGCCACTATTTGGATAGTAGAATCTACATGGTTAGTGCATGGTTTTTAAAACTGTGTGATATAATCATGCATCCCATTAAAATGGTTTTTTTAATGGGGTTAGTCATGATTTTCCCTAACTCATCCATTTCTTCTCCCATATCAACCCTATGTGGGATTTCTTCTTCTCAAGGGATATGGGTGATCTCCCACTCATTTTAGATGGGATTTTTAGGGGTTTCAAGGTTTTTTAAAGGTGGTTCATCTCATTTAAGTCTTCCCTTTTGGTTTCTTTGTGGTTTCGTCTAGATCTTCTCTATTACCTCTCTTGGTTTTCTAGATCTACACCCTTTTCATGTATATATAGGGTTCTTATTTCCTTAGTTAATTATTTTAGGGCTTGTTAATGATAGGTAAGTAGATCTGGAGTGGTTTTGTGGAGCGTTTTTCCGGATTGGTGGTGAAGTTTCTTATGTGTCTATTTCACCAGAACCCTAAAGGTAGGTGGATTCTCGCTCGATTCTACTTTATTAGAGCTTGAGGCCTTGTTTGCAATTAATTTTTTTTACTTTAAATTAATTTTTAATATGATTTGAAAAAAAAATTGGAAACCCATTGGGTGATGATTTGGGTATTTTGGTTGAAATTGGATATTGTTGTAAAAAGGGGTCTTGTTGTGTGATTTGAAAATGTAGATTTGAAAATTGGTTTCTTGGTTTGGTTTATGAAAATGGGTTGGGAAAATGGTTTTCTATAAGAATTTGGTTTATCGAAATTTATTTTGGAATGGAAATGGTTAAAGGGTGTTTTTAATAAATGGGGGATTTATTTAAGGGATTGGCATGTATTGGAAATGGTCGTGTGCATAATGTGTGGCCAAGGTGTTTTATGCTTTTGGTTGGTTAAGTATTAGGGAATGTTTTTATTTTGTTGAATTGGGTCAGAAGTCTCACTATAAAAGGTGTTGTATAGTGGATTAAATGGACACCATTATGGATAAGTGGTTGGGAAGTACCACTAGTTTGGAAAAGTAGTAAACGGGTTTGGATGGGAAGTTACACCATAGTTGTTTACCTTGTTTTTTGTTGCTATGCAATATGGAAATTAGTCATGATAATGTGTGACAGTGATATGTCATATGGAATAATTGTGGATTTATATTTTTTGACATGTCTTGATAAGGGTGTGTTTGTATTATTGGTAATTGTTGAACTATTTTTTGTTTTATATAAATTATTCTATATAATTGTGAAAATAGTTTTATCCTAGTAGCGTGTGTATGGAATTCATTTGGGGAAATCCTACTGAGTATTATTACTCACCCATACTTTGGCACTTTGGTACACTCCCAGGTTTTTTATTCTGGGTCACACATAAGAGTAAGGAATCTCATTTTACTAGCGGTTCTTCATGATGCTTGGGTGGTTTTGTGCTGCTTGGAAAATGGAGCTTGTTGTGGAACAGTGGAGGTTGCCTTAGTTCACTTTGGGTATTTTTTATAGTCTTCTTATTAGTGATCTAATTTTGGTTTGGTATCATTTGGTTGTATTGGTTTTTGGTAATTGTTATGTATTAGTTTGGTTGTATTTTTATACTATATGGTTTGGCTTTTGATGTTAACATACATCATGTTGTTTTGTTGGTAATGGCTTATTTGGTTGGTTTTTTTATCTCAAGGTAAAATTTTTTACCCCATTTATTCTTGAAGACCTATGAATTTATTTCAAACCTTTTACACCTTAGTAACATCAATTAAGGCCTAGTAGCACCTCACTACCTTCTCAATCCAATGAGGAGGGGAGGGGCATCATAAAAGGACACATCAGTCTCAAGCTCAACATCATCAATATCAATGACATGAGATAGGGTTGAAAAGGTCATAATTACATCATATCTAGAATAATAATAATTCCATAATTTTTATTTTTATATATAAATTATACATTTTAAACAAATCATGAAATATGGTTATGAAAAATTAACAATGTTGCAATCATAGAGACGGTAGGTTATATATACGCATGAGTAATGTTTCAATTTTTCAAAGATCATTATGAAAATAAGTATGATTTTATCTATAAAAATTATAATTATATAATAAATATCATATTACTTATATAAATATTTTTATATATATTATCCATATGATGTGGTGATGGAAAAATAATCACATCGCTTCATGGAGGGGTAGTCCACACAGCACACAAACGACATTATCATTTTTCAGTGAATCGAACGGTAAGAAATTAAATGATATATTAAATTTTAATAATAATAAATATTTTATGATTAACATATATAAACATCTCTTCAATCACTGTAACCTTCCATGAGAGTTGTTGATGGAAAATGAATTACATCAGTCTGCGATGCAGTAGTCCGTCGTACACATGAATGATAAACTCATTTCCCATTTGATGGAGGTTGAAGATGTAAATAAGTTACGAAATTAAAATAATAACATCTTACTATGTGTAATATATTTATGTTATTATATAATCATGTTTAAGTAATATTTTAAGGAGGTGGAAGAATAAATAAAATAGAAATACTCGGTTAAGATTGATACCTTTTTTCAGATAGCCTCCTTTACATAACACCTTAAGACCACTAAGGTTGTTATTATTCCATAAATAAGTCCTATAGAACATGGGGAGGTATTTTAGGTAGAAATTTTGGAAGATAATGGACAAATATAATTGGTTTCTAAGTGTAAGTATAGATAATTACAGATTCCCTTTTATAAAAGAGTGGAGGGGCACTCTTGGAATTTCATAAAATATTAAATTAATATAAATTAATTTCTATCTAAAAATGGATAAAAATTGATAATATATGACTATGATATTATTATGAGTCTAAATAATCTCATAAAATTAAATTTGGACAAGTTTTTAATATGTTGTTAACCTTATCTTTTGGTTTTAACCCTCCATTAACCCATTTCACACTTATTGTGACAACAAGGTTTTTTACACTTTGAGGGTCACTGTAGTTATTATAAATTGAAAAAAGGCCAATAATGGAATGTGGTTTATAAAATAAAATATATAATAATCACTTGGTCTAATATAAGATATTTATGAATTTTATATCATTTATTAATATATTATTTATTAGAAACTATCATAAATGTCAATGTTTAGAATTATTCATTATGTTGAAATTAATAACATCATGAAAAAAAAATTAGAAAAAAATATTTTATTACATCCCTAAAATTTTATATTAATCCATAAAATTCATTTATCGCATTAATTATCTCAAATTATATTTTTTTTAATATTTTTAATATCATTTATTTTATTTTTTCATTAATTGAATAATTATTGCATCAGTATTGTGTAAGTATTTAAGGTAATAATTTCATCACTAAAAATTAAAAATTAATAATCATGATTAATATAAATAATTTATATTCAAATTAATTTTTTTTACTTATCATATATTCTGTTGATTCCCATGATAAAAATATTATAGTTATTAAAAACAAGAGTCTTACATTTTTTTACTTTTCTTAACATAAAATATTATAAAGGTCATAAACACATCAAATGAAATAAAAAGGAAATATAAATGAATATTAGAAGATTATGGATAAAATATACTCAAAAAATAAAATTATTTAAAGTGTTAGGGTCATTTTTGTGTCCTCGTCATTTTATTTTTAATTTTAATTACTAGATTTACTATTTACCATGGTAAAACAAATTACTATGTTTTCTATTCATATTAATAAAAAAAGGGTACTATTTTAAAATTTTGTACCCAATGATTCTAAATATGAAATCAAATTTTCATGATTCCAAACATAGAAGTGGTATAATTTAATTTAAAATTAAATAAAAGTAACGCGGTGAAAATATGCTTATTAGAAAAATCCCCTTTTAAAATATAATATGTTTCTATACATAATTAAAGTATAAGATTCATTTTAAAAACCATATTTGTATTATTTTAAATCAAATAGAACTGGTTAAATTTTAAAAAAATACAAAATATAATTTTTGATTTTAAATTCTTTAAAATAAAATACAGTTTTCAATAAAAATATGTATTTTTTACTATTCAATGAAAAATCAATCCTTTCAAAAAAATACCAAAATTTAACCCAATTAAAAATTTGATATTAATATTTAAATAATGATATTTGTTCATCAAATTAAATTTCTAAAATTTCTAAAAATTAATTATAATATTCACTTAAATAAGAAAGAAAAATAATTTTTCAAAAAAAAACATATTTTTGAAGAATAAAACAACTTTGATAAAAATTGGGTTCTTATTTCCTAATCATTAATAAATATATTTTTATTTATTAGAATAATTATAAATATATATATATATATATCAAAATTTAGATACTCCTATTTATACCCAGTAATTTAATAGCTAGGTTATAGCAGTCATATATAAATAATAATATATCATGATTCGATTATGCTCAATGTTGAATATTTTTTATACTATGGAACATAATAATTGTTTTTAAAATATTGGGATATTACATTCTCACCCCCCTCCCCAATAAATATCAACCTTTTATTTTTAACTCGATCTCAATAATCAAAGTTTGAAATTTTAAATACCTTTTTTGAAATCCCATAATATAAAAAATGGTTAATAACACTTTCTCTTGAAAAGAGAGAAAGGGAAGTGCAAAGATCATCTAAAATAAAACAAAAAGAGGTTTCCATATAGGATAAAACTAGTGTGAAGTGAAAATATGTATATATTAGAGAAAACTAAAATCCAAGTATTAATAGAGAGTGATATATAACTTGTTCATGAGAAAGTTAACCATGACAAAACCTAAAATCTATGATGGGTTAAAAGACCATTGGTTTATCGGTAAGAAAAGTAAATAGATAAGATTTTTTGATTTCAAGATTCTTTTCCTATATATGAGTAATTCCTTTACTATATAGACTAAGAACATAAATAAATATACTTACTTTACTATTATAATTTGTAATGGGTCAGACACACCTGATCCATCACTTTTCCAAATTTCTGGTGTTTGAGGTATCCTGGGACCATTAGTGACTCATTAAGGAGTTTTCCAAAAACTTGGTTCCACCAAATTGTTCCTCCGAAACGGTGGTGTCGTGACGGTGGCGACGTGATGGTGGCACCATGATGGTCACACTTTCACGATCGCACACCAAAATGGTGCCACCACTTATGGTGTTCCACCGAACCAATGGCAACATTATGGGGGCACCATTATGGTGTCTCATCGAATGGTGTCCCGCCCTTTTCCTTTGTTTCCCAGTTTCTGATTTTTTTCCAATTATACTCATGTAATGTATATTTTGACATAAAAGTTCTTTAATACCCTTTTTAAAGACATTTAAAGCCAGTAAAATATGTTTTCAACCCCCAAGAGTCGGGCGCCCTTCAGTTACAAAAATGTGTGGCCTTTTCCTCGGTGTCACACCCTTCCCCATGAGTTCCATCTTCACCCCTGTTACATGGGTTTTTTTCTATTTAGAAGATATCTATTAACTCAAAGTTATTATCTCAACTATCTCCAAGGATAATTATTAAATAAAAATTAATTCCATCATGTGTAACTACCCAACCGTGTGGTGAAACCATGATCCACCTTTTAAGTAGTTCGAGATTTCATATCTCGTAACTCAAGGATCTGGACATTTATCATAGGGAGATTCTTTTTTCTTCTTCCTTGATTCCTTTATTTTCCTTGGTGTTCTTAGAGTCCCTCTTTCGGAGATGAATCATGCATCGTGTTATAGCCCTTACCGCTCATCCTTGGAGTCCTTGGAGTTCTTCCTCTACAAGGCATGAAACCCCAGTTCTTGGCGTGAGAAGAAAAACATTAATCATTGATCATCCAATAGGGTTTTCCTTAATATATCTTTACTATGTATCATGTGTGGTGTGTATAATAATTTTTCCTCAGGGCGTGGATAAAACCAAACCTTACAAAAATATAATAAATGGATTTTAAAGAATAAAGGGGTGTGTTTAATGACGATGTTGTTGTACTCATTTATCTTCGTTTATATATTGTGAACTGTATGGGTTTATGCCCACTAAAAATCATGGCTGTTTGTGGTCTTTTCTTGTACACTAATAAACCTCGGTTTTCTTGATAATATTGTGATTGAATAGATGTAACATGGAAACTAGTTAATCATGTAAACCTAGTTGATTAAATGGATTCCCAATGAATAAGAATCCTTGTGTGATCACCCGAGTTAACCAAATAGAAGGAAGGAACTTGGTAAATGGTGTGGTTAAATCTGAAAACTCCCTTACTTTGTTTTTTTAATAAGCATTTTTGTTCTTCTTGATGATTGTGGGGTGACCTGGATGGGGATGGGATCCCCTGTTGTTCAGTTTTTTTGTTTGTGGATCTGAGGTTGTGTGGAGCCATATGTTGGGTCTTGGTTTGGTTTCAGTACTTAGAGGGATCTCGGGTATACCTTTTGTTGTTGTTCCTTTACAAGAAAACCAGGAGTGAATTCTTAAATTACTATTTGGATTTTTTCTTCTTCAGTCCAGAGTTGTTTTAAATTATGGATGTACCTGTTAGTTTTCCAGTAGTGGAGAATTATTTATAATGAAATCACTTTAACATAATAAGAATAATGGGTTCAATGGGGATTTGTTTTTTAGAATAGTTTGTTCTCTAGTTGTGGCGGTTGTGTAATTGTGCGTGTATGAATAGTAATGAGGGTGTTTGTGTATGGGTTGATTTCAAAACCCTTAGGCTGGGATGAGTGCTTGTTTACCTATATGGATAAATTTCATTCTTTTGTTTCTTATTCACACCCCACCCAAGTTTATCACTTCATTCTGACCACCCCCATTTCATGGGGGTGGGTGTTTTTCCAAACATTCTTATTAGTGGATGGTTATTACCTTCTTTCTTCTCCCTCTCCCAGGCAGACCAAGACTCTTCAGGAAAGTTGTGATGGCCTAAGGTTCAATATGGCCAAAGACTCTTTGGGTAGGGTGTGTTTTGGTTCTTTCCCCAAGTGTGTACGGGAAGGATTGTTTCCCAAGTGTCTTCGGGATGAGGCCCATGTGTCTTTGTGTATGGAAGTGGTTGTTGTGTCCTAGGTGTCTGCAGGTGGGGATGTGTGTGGTTGTGCTGACTTAGGTGCCTTTAAGTGGGGATGTGTGTGGTTGTGGTGGCTCATGTGTCTGCGGGCGGGATGCATGGTTGTGATACCCATAAGGTTGTTGTTGGGGAGGCAGTGGGACTGCAGTGGAACTTATGGGGGAGGTCCCACGCATAGGAAATCCTAAATAACTAGTGGGAAAGTGGTGCAGGGTACCCAAATATCGATGTTCTATTACTAATACTTTACCTGACTTGCATTATTTAGGGAGTTTTCCTTGGTGAGGTTGGGTGGATAGTTTTCTTTCTAGGTGTTTTGGTTACCTCTTTTTTCATGGGGAATTATAATGTATCTCCACTTGTGCATGACAGATTTTGGTTTTCCCTACTGAGTATACCTGCATACTCACCCTACATATATAAAACTGCTTTCAGGTTTCCAGGAGGACGTTGAGGACTATGTCGGACCCTACTAGCTCAGACGTCAGGACAATTGTTGTTGCTGTTTTTTTTTCTTTTGGTACTTTTCATCAGAGTTTTATTGTACTTTGTCGAACTTTATTTTGAACATGCATATGGAAAAAATGGGTTCTATATTAACTTTTAATTTCTTTATTTTGAGTTGTTTGAGATTTACCATATTATCTCCCAATATTTTTCTATAAAAAGGGTAATTCATTCCATATTACGTGTGATTCATTACCCTTGGTTCTAGTTTCCACTCTGGGGCTGATTGAAGGTGGGACTCATGGGGTCATTATCTCTCCTTGAACTTGAAGAAGGAAGGGTTTGGCAGTTTTTGTCCCTTCCCTCATCTTGGTGGAGGCGGGTCGTGAAAGAATGGTATCAGAGTTGATAGTTGAGAGAAAGGATGGAGTACAGAGTTAGGAATAGTGAGGATTTCATGGGATGGTAGGGAAATAGTGTTAGGCACTCTTTGTTCATGAAATAGGATAGGGAAGACCGGTAAGGACATGGGATTTTTGGGGCCCCTATGATCCGATTCAAGGAATCTGGAACTACCGAATGACCAAGTGAGGCTACATTGATTGTAGGGTAGAGACCCCATGAAAGTTAAATTCATCATAATGAATTGTGTTCTTATTTTTTCTAGGTGTTTGGGGAGTTTAAAATAAATAAAAAGTTTAAGAAAAATTTAAAAGAGATCTTCTACACTACTCGAGATTAAGCATTTACTTGTTTACATTGATGATATGGCACCCAGATGATGACCATGGGTAGTGCGGGAAATTGAGGCCTAATAGGCTGATTTTGATGATCAACGGAGGGAAGATTTAGAGGAGGGGGATGAACAGTGGCAGAAAATGCTTCATGCCTTTCAGCGGCAGACCCTTGGGAAGTTTGAGGTCTGCATCTCAGACATAGAGACAAAGGGCTGGCTCGAGGAGCTGGTGATAACTTTCATCTTGATCCAGGATCCGATAGAGTACTGGGTTCCTCTTGCTATATGCCATATGTGTGGAGTGGTGTGTCAGTGTTGGATGCTCTATCTTGGGGAGAAGAGAAAGGATGAGGTTTCATGGACTGACTTCGAGAGGGAGTTCCTAGTAGAATTCCTCTCTTCCACAATGAAGGCTGAGATGAGGCAGAAGCTACTCTCCCATCAGTAGGGGAGTATGTTAGTAAGGTAGTTGGTGATCAAGTTTAAGGATCTCCTTCGTTTTAATTCAGACATCCTTCCGGGTGAGGAGTCTCAGGTGAGATGTTTAGAGGAGGAACTCTAACCTTCTTTTCAGTACTATGTTACTCTCATCACACTACCAACGTACTTAGAGGTTCAGAAGAAGGATGAAGTGCTGGAGAGGATGTATACGCTGGGAGGTGTGATGTAATAGGGGATCCAATTGATCTTATCGAAGGGTAAGGTCATTAGTAGTAAGCCTCCAGCCTCAAGTCCTTCTAGGTTTCAGCTGATGGGGAGCAAGCCCCAATAGTTCCAGTTTCGATCTCCCGATCCCCACCCTTTACCAACGAGCCTATGACCAAAATTATTTATATTTTTTAGTCATGGGAACTTTTGGAATCAATGCCCAGACTGATTGTAGTACAGTGGAGGTGGGCAGGTTCAGCGCCCACCTCAGCAGCAGCAATTTCCAGCCAGACCTTTTTAGCAGCCGCAGCAGGGACAGTGAGCTCTCGCTCCTCCGAGAACAGAGGTTGTAGAAGGAGGTCAGCCTTAGGGAACTCCTTAGGGACCTCGAACAAGGTGTGGTCAGGGAGGTGGCTGATAGCCTAGGGGTAGAGGAACTGGGCATAGGCAGTTGCACGCTACATAAGTAGCAGTTCCAGCAGGGCCGGAGGTCATTCGAGGTACGATCATCTTGTTTATTACTCTTGTCTATGCCTTGTATGATTTAGGAGCTTATCACTACTTTGTTGCACCCAGTCTAGCCCATGCTCTGAGTCTAGACGCAGAGATACTTCTCGTGCCCCTGGTATTGAGTATGCCATTTGGGGGGTCAGACCAGCTTGTCTTATGTTTTCTAGGGATGTAGACTGATGTTAGGGCCACATTAGTCTAGTTGGGACCTTTTGTTGTTACAGATTCATCCATATGATGTCATTTTAGGAATTGAATGGATTTTTTCTATGTATTCCATTATCAACTTCTTCTGGAGAAGGGTTGTGTTTTCATATATGGGTGGCCAGCGTGTAACTTTCGTTGGCGATCAGGGTTGCTAGGAGGGTAGCCGATGAGTGGAGCCCCTTCTTTATTTGTTAGTTGATCTATCGGTGGGGTTAGAAGATATGGAGATGGTGAAAGTTATAGGTATTTTTAGTTACTTCATTTACATCTTCCCTAGAGAGGTGGTGACTCTACCCCCTCGTCGTGATGTTGAGTTCGGGATAGACTTGCAACTCGGTGCCCATCTGATTTCGATATCTCCCTATCAGATGGTGCCTTCTAATTTGTGGGAGTTGTGTATCTACGTTGATGACTTGCTGAATAAGGGTTTTATATGACCGAGCGCCTCACTATGGGGTGCTCTATTCTTGTTCTCAAAAAAGTCAGACAGTGGTCTCAGGCTGTGTATAGACTACCGAAGGCTGAATCAGGTGACGGTCAAGAACCATTACACCCTCTTGAGGATAAAAAACCTTTTTGACCAATTGAAGGGAGCAGATTGGTTATTTAATATCAACCACCGATCGGGATATCACTAGTTGAGGGGGAAGAAGGGTGAAATCTCAATGTCTAATTTCAGGTGCATATATGGGAACTTTTATTTCGTGGTCATGCCATTCGGCGTTACGAATGAACCAGCCATGTTCATGGGGATTATGAACTCTATCTTCTGAGAATATCTACACCAGTTCGTAGTCGTCTTTATTGACGACATCCTAATCTACTCAAGAACTAAGGAGGATCACGTCGAGCATATAAGAACGGGTTTAGAGGTCCTCTAACACCACCATCTCTAAATGAAGTTGTCCAAGTGCAAGTTCTGGACACGATAGGTGCACTTCCTTAGACATGTAGTGTCCTAGCAGGGAATAGCAGTGGACCCGTCGAAGGTTGAAGCAGTTGTTTCCTGGGAAGCACCCATGAACGTGGTAGAGGTTCATAGTTTAATGGGTCTAGTAGGTTACTAACAGAGGTTCGTTCCCAACTTCTCTAGAGTTTCAGCACCTTTGACAACCTTAACCAAGAAAGCCCCAGATTTTGTATTGAGTGAGTAATGGCAGGCAACCTTCAGTTACCTGAAGGGGAATATGGTCAGTTCCCTAGTGTTGTGGTTATCAAAATAAGGGCTAACGTTTGAAGTGTTCTGTGATTCTTTAGGCCTAGGCTTGGGGTGTGTGTTGATGCAGTTGCGGGAGTGATATCTTATGGGTCTAGAAAGTTACATCCTCATGAACGTAACTATACCACCCATGACCTAGATCTTTTAGTAGTGTTTTCTGCGCTAAATTTTTGATGGAATTACCTTATAGTAGAATGATTTGTAGTCTTCACAGATCACAAGATCTTGAGTTATATCTTCTCCCAGCATGACCTAAACTTGCAACAGTGGAGGTGGATGGAGTTTCTTCAGGACTACGACTTTGATATTTCCTACACCTCAATAAATGGGAATATGGAGGCCGATGCCTTGAGCAGGAATTCATAGATGGATGTTCAAGAATCAATAGATACTTCGAAGGTGATGGAGGATTTGGCTGCCTTACACCTGGATGCAAGGGTTGATGGTGGTAGAGGTTGTCTTTTCTAGATGAAGGTTTAGTATTCTTTGGCACAAAAAGAGGAGGAGTCTTAGTGGGGGAACTTAGAGTGTGAAGTGATGCACGATTGTGTTAGCCAGGGAAATGCTCTAGAAGGATGGTCAGAAGATGGTCAAAATCAGATGTTGTTTCATGGAAAGCTATTTTTCCTAGAGGCAATGTGTGAAAAATTTCTCAGTGAGTTCCATAACTCACCCATGGTGTTACACCCAGGAGTTTCCAAGATGTACTGGGGCTTGAGGAGTTAGTTTTGGTGGCCTAGGGTGAAGCGGGAAATGGTGAAGTTTGTGGCGGAGTGTCTCATGTGTCAATAGGTGAAGTCTGAACACTGTGTCTCAAGAGGTCTTTTGTATCCTCTAGATGTCCTCAAGTGAAAGTGGGATGAAATATTGATGGAATTCGTCATGGTACTACCCAAGGTTCAAGGAGGATGCGATGCTATCTGGTAGTTGTGGACCCGCTGAAAAAATAATCTCACTTCCTGGTAATCAAGGAGTCAAGTGCGATGGATGCCTTATCACAGAGATACATGGATGAGGTGGGGTGGTTTCATGGAGTTATGAGGTCCATAGTCTCAGATCAGGATACATGTTTTACCTCATGAGTCTAGAATGGATTGAAACGTGCTTTTGGAACCCAACTATACCTCAACACTACTTTCCACCCCCAGATAGATGGGAAGACAGAGCAAACCATCCATCCATTAGAAGATATTATACGGGAATGTATTTTTGACTTTAGGGGATCGTGGGTACGACACTTTTCTGTGGTAGAGTTTTCCTACAAAAATATTTATCACTCTACCATTTTCATGGCTCTGTTTGAAGCCTTGTACAAATGACCATGTTGTTCACCCGTGTGTTGGAAATAAGTTGGGGAAGCAGTTTTTATTGGCCCAGAGGTGGTGCAGAGCTCGATGTAGAAGTTTCAGCTTATATGGGGGAGGATGAAGGTGTCTTAGGACCAGTATAAGTCGTATACCGATCATAGGAGGAGACCCTTGGAGTTCATGGTTGGGGACCACATGTTCTTACAGGTATCCCCTCAACACGGGCAACGAAGGTTCGGCAGGGGGGGTAATATTTCTCCCAGGTTCGTCGGACCCTTCGAGGTGTTGCAACGAGTCAGCGAAGTGGATTATCAGCTGCAACTACCACTGCTGCTACAGAGGGTCCATGACATCTTCCATGTGTCTTAGCTCTTTCGGTATCTACATGATGATTCACTCATCCTCAACTAGGGATAACTGGATATCGAGGATGATGCAACATTCATGGAGCGACCAGTGAGGATTGAGTTTTGTTATGTACTATTTTGTACTTGACTGTGATGTAGTTCTTGGCCTTCTTAACTATGATATGGGCTGTTTTTATTTTTCTCTAAGTGTATGTGAAAATTCCTCGCCATGGGGAGGGGAGGAACCGATCCCTAATCGAGAAGAATTAAGGTGAATACGATTAAACCCGTGCAGGCGAGTTAGTGTTCCCCAAATAGGATAGTATCTTGACTAGGAGGAAGGGACTCCCTAATTCATATGTCTGGATGGTGTGACCCTTATATTTTTGTGTGGTTACTTTGGGGAGAAGAGCGGTGGTGTATCCGAGATTGTTCAGAAGATAGATGAGGGAGAGGTGTTCCTAGATATAGGGGTTTGTTTTCGATTTTGAACAACTATAGGGTGGTCTTGTCCCTAAGAGGTATCTTACGAGGTGGTTTTGTAGACCCCTCTCTTTTCTTTAGGTTTACTCTTGGATTCTTGAGGATGAGAATAGTTTGAGAGGTATCTGATGTAATTTCCCAGAACCTCCTGGTCCATTACTTTTCCAAATTTCTAGTGTTTGCGGTATCTTGGGGACCATCAGTGTCTCATTAAGGAGTTTTCCAAAAAAAATATTCCACCAAACAGTTCCACCAAAACGGTGGTACCAGTCACGGTGGAACCTTGACAGTGGCACAGTGATAGTGGCATCGTGATAGTGGCACTATGATAGTGGTACCATGATGGTGAAACTATGATGGTTTTAACGTCATGGTCACACACTGAAATAGTGGCACCGCTTATGGTCTTCCACCAAACTGGTGGCACTATTACGGTGTCTCACTGAATGGTGTCACACCCTTTGCCTTTTTTCCAGTTTCCGAGTTTCTCTAATTCCCCTCCCATAATGTATCTTTTGACATAAAAGTGCTTTAATATCCTTTTCAAATCCATTTAAAGCTAGTAAAAGATTTTTTAAACCCCAAAGAGTTAGGCGACCCTTCAGTTACCAAAACGTGTGGACTTTTTCTCAGTGTCACACCCTTCCCCGTGCTTTCCAGTTTCGCCCATGTTACGTGGGTTTTTCTCTGATTAGAACTCATAGTTTTTATCTCCACCATATTTGAGGATAATTATTAAATAAAAATTAATTCAATCATGCGTAACCACCCAACTGCATGGTGAAACCACGTTCTACCTTTTAAGCGGTTCGATATTTCATATCTCATAACTCAAAGATCTAGCCTTTTATCACAGGGAGATTCTTTTTTCTTCTTCCTTGATTCCTTTCTTTTCCATGGTGAGCTTTGAGTCCCTCTTTCATAGATGAATCTTGTGCCATGTGGGAGCTCTTCCCACTCATCCTTGGAGTCCTTGGATTTCTTCCTCAGCAAGACGCACAACCCCAATTCTTTTCACGAGAAGAAAAACTTCGATCGTTGATTATACAGTAGAGTTTTCCTTCATCTCCCTTTACTGTGTATTATATGGGGCGTCTATGATAATTTTTCCTCGGGGTGTGTATAAAACCAAAACTTAACAAATATAATAAATGGATTTTAAAGAATGAAGGGGTGTGAATGATAATGTTTCAATGGGGAATTGTTTTCCAAAATAGGTTATGCTTTAGTTATGGTTATTGTGCATTTGTGCATGTATGAATAGTAACGAGGGTGTTTGTGTATGGAATGGTTTTGTAACCCTTAGTTTGGGATGAGTTCTTGTTTACTTATATGTATAAATTTAGTTCTTTTGTTTCTTATTCTCACCCCACCCAAGTTGAGCACTTCATGTCGAACACCCCCATTTCATGGGGGGTGTTTTTCCGAACATTCTTATGAGTGGCTAGATATTAGCTTCTTTCTTATCCCTCTCCCAGGTATACCAAGACTCTTAGAGGAGGTTGTAATGGCCTGAGGTTCATTATGGACCAAGACTCTTTGGGCAGGGAATATTGTGGTGGTTAGCCTAGGTGTGTGCTAGCAGTATTGTTTCCCAAGTGTCTTCAGGATGAGGCCCAAGTGTCTTCGGGCGTGGAAGTGGTTGTCATGGCCTAGGTGTATATGGGTGGGGATGTGTGTGGTTGTCGTGGCCCAGGTGCCTGTAGGTGGGGTTGTGTGTGGTTGTGGTAGCCCAGGTGCCTGCAGGTGGGGTTGTCTGTGGTTGTGGTGGCCCAAGTGTCTGCGGGTGGGATGTGTGGTGGTGATAGCCCATAAGGTTGTTGTTGGGGCGGCAATGAGACTGAATTGAAACTTATGGGGGATGTTTGATGCATCAGAAGTCCTAAAAAACTAGTGGGAATGTGGTGCAGGGTACCAAAACATCGATATTCTATTACTATTACTTTACCTGACTTGCGTTATTTGGGGAATGTGGCTTGGTGAGGCTGGGTGGATAGTTTCCTTGGTAGGTTTTTTGGTTACCTATTTTCTCACGAGGTATTAGAGTGTCTCCCCAATTGTTCATGAGAGATTTTCGTTTTCCCTAATGAGTATACTTGTATACTCACCCTATTTATATAAAACTTCTTTCAGGTTTCTAAGAGGACTTTGAGGATCATGTTGGACTCTACTAAATCGGACGTCGGGACAGTTTTCATTGCTATTTTTATTTATTTTGTTACTTTTCATCAGAGTTTTCTTGTACTTTGTAGCACTTTATTTTGAACATACATATGGAAAAATTGTATTCTAGATTTACTATGACTTTCTATATTTGGAGTTTTTTGAGATTTACCATCTTATCTCCTGATCTTTTTCTTTAAAAAGGGTAATGACTTCCATATTACATGTGATTCTATACCATTGGTGCTAGTCACCACTATGGGGCCTATTTAAGGTAGGAATCAGGGGTCATTATCTCCCCTTCAACTTGAATAAGGAAGGGTCTGGCAGTTTTTCATCCCTTCCCTCATCTTGGTGGAGGCGGGTCGTGACATAATTTCATCCCTTAATCAATTTGCACCAAAATCTCATCTTTTTATCCAATTGATGATTATTCAAGATGAATTTTTTTAATTTCCAAATAACTAAAATTAAATTTTAATGGATCTCATCATCTATAAAAGGATAACACACTATATCTCATGTATTTAAGAAAATCAAAATTGTTTAGATCAAGATAAGCTAATTGAATAAACCTTCATTTGAATAAATACAATGTTAATATCTAAAACTCAACAGTAATACCCAACTTCAAAATATATCATTCCATAAATAATTGTCTTTAAAATTCTTCAAAATATTCTCAAACAATATTGAAACCCAAAAATAAGAATTATTTGACCACATATTCTTCAAAAATAAATTTAACATTTATCACCAAATAATATTAGTTACTCATAAAGTATATACCCAAAATGGTATATACCCTAATCATTTAATCTTCATGATATGATAATTAGTTCCAAAAATAAATTGAATAAAAATAAAGAAAAATTAAGCTCATATATGGTTTTATAGGATAAATCAACATTTATTCCTTAATTAAAATCCCATAATATTCTATTTAACTTTATTATATAAGATTCCCAGGAGAGAAAACTTCTTCCAAAATAACATTAATCACTTAATCACCAAATAAATTTTTAATATAATGTTTTTCAACATGATAAAACATATATTCCAAAAAAACACATAATCCTTATTTTAAAAATCATTTAATTATAAAAACAATGTCATACTAACTAAGACTTCATGTCGGAAAGTAGTACGAATTACACCTGTGTCTCCCTTAAATTGTGGGTAAAACCCATGACCTTTCCTGATGTGATAGGTTGTCAGCTAGCATATGGGTTGTCCTTGAAAGTGGTAGGAATTATGCCCTTGTCTCCCTTCAATTGTGGGTAAAACCCATAGCCTTTCCTGATGTGATAGGTTGTCATCTATCCTATAGGTTGTCCTTTAATATTCTACTTAATCATCAAAGATCATATAAACCCTACACTATATAAATAACATTAAAAAATATTTCCAAAAATTTTAAACTCTTTATTCTTAAAATAATACTTCATGTTAAACCGTAAGATTACATATAGAACATCAAAATAAAAAATCTCCCAAAATGTCATTATCCATCTTAAAATTGCATCACATTAGACCTCAAAAGAGGTTTCTATGAATCTTAACTTATGATCAACCTCAAAATTATATACCTATGATGATGTTTGTAAGTATAAATATAACCTCACATGAAAACTTCTTAATCTCCAAAGTTATCTAAACCCAGCTATGATACCAACTTTAATAGCCACGAACCTTCACTTTCATATTCGGTGCTATAAACATAAACTTTACAGTTTTGTTTTTGATAAGGATAAATGAGACCCAATTTTTTCCATCCAAAACATACAAAATCAAAACGAAATATTGGATCACTTATATACCCATGGATATTTTAGTTTTGGAGTTTTAGAGAATTTGTACAAACTCTTAACACCTTGTGATTATAAACAACTGGATAATAAAGATCAACACCATATCCAACTATACATATCTTTTCATATTCCATGTTAAATATTTAACATATCCCATAAAATTCTTCACATATGAAACCATTATAAAAACATATCATTTAGAATAATTCTTCATAAGTTGGGGAAATGGTAACATAAGAATGGTTTTCTCAAATGCAGAGTAAGGGTAAACATAAGAATTAATAATTAAATCTCATCAGTGAAAGTGAGAAGAGTATAAGGTTGTGATGAAATAACCATAGTCCATGAGCATAAAAAAATGTAATTCATACCCATCAATACCTAGATCATCAATCATCAGACATGGAACAAATATTTAACAAAGGAAATAGTAATAAAAATCAATAATCATGAGAAACATAATGTTTTCCTTGATCAAAAGAAACATCCCTAGTGATCATAAATAAAACATATTGGTATCTTGAATAATTATCTCCGTAGAAACCTTATAGAACCCTTACAAGTTGGAATAATCATGCGGTCAACATCAAAATAATTTCCCAATTAATTTGAGTGTTATATAGGCACACCCATAATCATGAGCTATATTGGGATCACACATTATCATAAAAAAATTCCAAGAATCATAACATGTATACATATATTCTTCATTTCATCATAAATATCATAGGAACAACCATTATACCTTTCATAACTTGTTTAACTCGTGGAAAATAAATGGGTTCCATGAAAGTATCTTTGAAAGAATCATAATCCATACAGAGAAAAATTAGTATAGTGTCAATAAAAAATAACCCCTAATGGATTATATGTAATATCAAGGGTATTTGACATTGATGACTAGAAATACCATTAAAATATCATTTAAAACATTTTTGTGGAAAATACACTTTTTTATTTGAAAATATATTTTAAGAAAAAAATCTATGCACATATTTAAGAAGAAATTTTCATGGAAAATAACCTTTTAAACTTATAAAGGAAACTTCAAATCATTGAGGCATCAATACATCAAGAAAATCTATTCATGTTGTAAACATAAAAAATAAACATTCTTTTCAATCATTTTGTAAAAGGGAGTTTAAAGTGACACATTTGGAAAAAATTAAGAAATTTAATTTTTAAAACATTTTAAAAGAAGGGGAAAGGCCATGAGAAATAGGTTTAAAAATAATTTATATTTAGAAAATAAATTTTTTTAAATCATTTTAGAAAATATTTATATGAAAGATAAATATTCTCAATCTAAAGGAAGATACAAGATCAGTAGCACTTACAGACAAATTTTTTGATGTTTCTTTATTCAGTAAGGGGGGAATGGAAACCAAACATATAAACCAAATTAAAAACCATAGTATAATAAAATATATGTGGTTCATTAAAGTAATATTATATGATTTTCCCCAAAGGAACTTTGTACATAAATAATCTCACAAAGAAAAAAGATCGCAACATAAATCCATTTCCACTACTATACCTTTTAAATAATAATACCAGTAAAAGAATAACATCAAATGAAACTTTAAATATCATGAACATAAGTAGATTTATTATTTAACATGTTGAATTTTAAATATATACACCTCCAAAAAGAATATATTTTCATATCATAAACATATGTACCAAAGAAATAGAATTTGAGATGAATAACCCTTACAAAGATAATATCATTGAAATAAGAACTAATCAATGAAGAGATTGTGTAAAAAAATATAAATCCAAAAAAAATGGAAATACATAATAAAAAATTTATAGATCAATCCACATATAATCATTTCATAACCAATTTAATAAAGAACAATTATAACCCAATGAAAGGAAATTGAGTTAAAAACCATTTACCGCTTGGTAATATTAATTCAAATTCCCTTGGGTAAAATAATTAAAATTGAAACATAAAATATCATTAAGTATGAATTATTCATGATATAACATCTAAAAGTTTAATATATACATCATAAAAAAGTAATTAGGTGAATAATAATAAAGTATAGCTCAATGAAAGAAAAATTAAGACAAAATCTCTTATATCGAGTCAAAACATTCCACATATGTCATTTAACTCTTGTATAGCAAACTCATATAAATTATTTAATATCATAAGAAAATTTTATATTTTTAATCCTTTATTTTTAAAACATTTGGTATATTTATCATAATTACATAGTTAATTACTTAATCAGTTAAGTCAACGTGAGGTGTTTTGAGGACATTCATTTCATAAGTTCAAAATGAATTCTGTAGTTTGACTAAGGTAAAAGAGTCCATTATTACATCTCCTAAAGAATAATAATCATGAACTAATTTTCTTATAAATAAATTATAATTTTGAAACCAAACATGATATATGGTTATGAAAAGTAAGCTATGTTACAATCAAGGAGACGGTAGGTCGTACGTACGCATGAGTAATGTTTCCATTTTTCAATGATTATTATCAAACAAGGTAAGTATTTTATTTAAATAATGAAAATTATATCATTAATATAATATTAATTATTTAAAGATACTTATATATATCATCCATGTTTTGTGGTGATGAAAAACGAATCACATTGCTTCATAGAGGTGGTAGTCCACATGTATGCACGAACAACGTTATCATTTTTCTATGAATTGAATGTTAAGAAATTAAATGATATATTATATTCTAAGAATGATTAATATTTCATGAATATAATGTATAAACATTTATTCCATCATTAAAACCATTCATGAAAGGTGTTGAAGGAAAACAAATTACATCATTCTACGAGGTGGTAGTCATCTGTACGCACGAATGATGAACCCCATTCCCATTTTATAGAGGTTGGAGATGTATATAGGTTATGAAATTAACATAATAATGTATCATTATATGTAATATTCTGATTTTATTATATAATCATGTCTAGGAACATTTTAAGGAGGTGTAATAATAAATAATACACAAATGCTCTGTTAAGAATGATACATCTTCTTCGGACAACCTATTTTTCTTAACACATTAACACCACTAAGGTTGGTATTATGCCATAAATAAGTCCTTTAAAACATGTTTAGGAAATTTAGTAAGGGATTTGGTTATATAATTTCATAACAAAATTTTTTTTTTAATTAGAGAGAATAATAGTTTCTATTTTACATGAGACAAGAGGGGCACTCTTAGAATTTCTAAGAATATTAAATTAATAAAAATTAATTTTGATGAAAAAATGGATCAAAATTTATAATATTATAATGTAAGATTAGGGCGAGTAAAAATAAACTCATAAAATTAAATTTTCGTAATTTTTTACTATGTTTTTACCCTTATCTTATGGTTTTACCCCCTCCACTGTTAACCCTTTTCACACTTAAAGTGACAACATGGTTTTTTTCTCTTTGAGTGTCATTATAGTTAATATAAATGGAAAACGTCCCAAAAATAGAAAATGGTTGATATTATAAACCATTTATTATTAAAGTGGATGGATATAATGTTTTTAGGAATTTTATACCATTTAATAAATTATTAATTATTATAAAATATCATTAATGTCAATGTTTATAACTATCCATTACATTGACTTTAATAACATCAAGACAACAAATGAAATTAGAAAAAATATTTTATTATATATCTAACCTTTTATTAATCTATAAAGTTAATTAATCACATTAATTTTCTCAAATTATATTTCTTTTTATAATTTTAATATCATTTACTTTATTTTTTTATTAAATGAATAATTATTATGTCGTATTTTTGTAAGAATTTCATGTAATTATATATTCAAAAAAACTAGAAATAAATTATCATAATGAATTTAAATAATTTATATTTAAAATTAATACTAAAAACCAAGCATACATTTTTTTATCACCATGTTAAAAATATTATAGTTATTTAAAATAAGAGTATGACATTTTTTAATTTTCTTTACATAAAATATTATAAAGGTCATAATCACTTCAAAATGTAAACAAAATACAATATAACCAAATATTGGATTCACATAGATGAAATGGACTCATAAAATAAAATTAATTAAATTTTTAGTGTCATTTTTGAATGTTTAATATTTTATTATTAACTCCAATTACCAAATTTACACTTTATCGTGGTAACAAAAATAAGTAAGTTTATTATTCATATTAACCAAAAATAAAAGAAATTTATTGACCAAATTTATACCCAATTATTCCAAATATGGAATAAACTTTTTAAAATTAAAAATATAGAATTTAGGGAATATAATTTAAATTCAAAGTAGAAAAAAGCAATGAAACCCGATTTTTTAGAAAAAATCACTTTTTAACTATAAATTTATTTATAATAAATTCAAGTATAAAATTCAATTTAAAAACCTTAATTGTATTATTTTAAATTAAATGAAACTAATTAAATTTAAAAACTAATCCAAAATAAAATTTTACTTTGTAAATACATTAAAAAAGAATACAAATTTCAATTAAAATTAAAAAAAATCACTATTCACTGAAAAATCAATCTTTTTAGAAAAATAAAAAAAAAATCACCAAATGATAAATTTTATATGATGATTTAAAAAATAATTTATTTCATTAAATAAAATTTATAAAAGTTAAAAAAAATTATAATATTCTGTCACAGAAAGCAATAAAAATTCATTTAAAAAAACTTATTTTTGAAGAATAAAATAAATTTACTAAAAATTGAGTTCTTATTTCCTAAGAATTAATGAATATAATTTTATTTATTTGAAACTTCATATATTTATTCCCAAAATTAATTAATATTATTTATACCCATCAATTTAATGAATAGGTTATAATAGTCATATTTAAATAATATTATTTCACAGTTTGATTTTGCTCAGTGTTGCGTAATTTGTATATTATAGAATGTAGACATTATTTTTAAAATCTTGGGATGTTACATATTATCATAAATAATTTTAGTTTGAGTGAAAATAAAATCAAAATCCCTGATTGTGTATTACATCTACAATACTTGAACATAATAAATTCTAGCCACCACAGATTCATCTTTACTAGGGGAAAGCCCAATCAAGGGTTATTTCTTCCCGGATCAAGAAAATAAAGCTTCTACTAAAAAATTTCATGTTCCATAAGTACTCTTTTTATCAAATCCAAACCCTATAAAATCAGTATATGATTAAATATTAAGTATAAAATCAGATCCATAAGATTAAAATAGGCCATGTTCAAAAGTACCTTTTAGATAATGAAAAATGAACTCAGCTTCTTTTAAATGTGATTGTGTAAAACATTCTTGGAATATTGCACAAAAACACACAAAAATAATAATTTCCAATCAAATAGTTTTTAGGTATATTAAAATTACAATCATACCTCTATAAAAAAATTTATCTACTGGTTATCATATTCATCAAGGTCATGTTTAACAGAGGTTCCTACTAGAGTACTTAAACCAGAAGCATTGTCAAAACTAGAAAATTTTAATAAATCTCTAATATATTTGTATTAATTTAAAATATTTCCTTATGATTTATAATAAATTTTAAAACCGTGTAAAAAATAAATCTCACCAATCATAATCTTTTTAGACTCACTTTTCATATGCTTCGAAAACCATCATAAAGATATTTTTGAGTTGAACCAAAAATGAATCCATAGACATAAATTTAAACAAAGATAGAATCTTTAAAAACTTTATTAATAAAGATATTTTCATATGAATTTAACTTAAAAATTATTTTTAATTAAAAATATAGTTTTCCTATCATACTAGGATCTTCAAGATCGTTAAAGTTTGTAAAGATATTTGGAAAGTTTATATTCATGTTATGGAATTTTAACTTCTTCAAAACTAGAGGTTTTTCAACATAAACATTATTATAAATATATCCATTAAGAAAATCAGTTTTAATATCCATTTAAAATAATTTCAATTTCATATGTGCAGAAAAGGCTTATAGGATTCAGATAGAACCAAACCTAGCTACTTGTGAAAGTATCTCTCCATAATATATGCTTTATTCCTAAAAATAACCCTTGGTAGAAAGTCCTGATTTATTCCTTACCATTATTCCATTTGTATCATATTTATTTCTAAAAACTCATTTGAATCCTATTAATAGAAGTTATTTA
Source organism: Viscum album (assembly GCA_963277665.1). Lineage (NCBI taxonomy): Eukaryota > Viridiplantae > Streptophyta > Magnoliopsida > Santalales > Viscaceae > Viscum > Viscum album. Next base: position 29,225,961 of record OY728142.1, on the reverse strand, counting down.
GGACATTAAACTAAAGTAAAAACTATATTCTCTTCAAAATGATTTATCTCTTCTTGCATGAGCCTTATCTAAATTTCATCACCCTTGTATTCCTCTACCATTTTACATTAAAACATAGATAGGAATTATTTATTCATAAATTGATTTCTTAAAAATTTCAAATTTTTATTGGTTTATCTAAATTTGCAATTATATTGTTAATGGAATAATTCTTTAAGAATGAATGGTTTTGTCATGACTCAACACACCGGGGTCCACTTAGCTAGGGGTAAGATAAGTGAGACCACCCTAATCCCACCTTAAATGGTTCAAGGGATGGATACCAGTGTCGAGTAGGCATGTCACGCACATGGGAGGCCTTGGCATAAGGTACCTATACACAAGAACACATCTCCATAAATCCATACAATATATAAAGGTAAAATAACACTGATACCAAAAATGAATTCATATTATCTATCCCACATCAATGTACAACATAAAGTAATGGAAATTATAAATGTCCAAATTCAAGCCCTCTAAAACTGGATATAAAATCCAACCATCTCAGAAGGAAGGGGCTATTGTCAAATGCAACACCCGGTAAACACCTCGGTCTGTCTAACCCACACTATGATTAGCTGGGGGCTATTATGGATCTAGAATCTTATTAAATTCTTCTAACGAATCACAAGAAATTATGTTAAAAAATTTTATGATCCCATAGATTCAGTTATAAAAAACATGTTCAAGGGTTCTTCTCAATATAAAATGAGAAGATCTAGATTTGAATGGAGGAACAATTCCGTTACTATTTGTTTCCAAGATCCAAATTTTGATGAATCATCGATAATGGTGTATGGAAGTCAAAGATCACAAGAATTTTCCTATAGTAAGTTTGATATTTGAGATCCCAATAAAGGGAAATAATAATGAGGGTTTTGGGGAGAGTTTTGGGCTTTATATCTAATGTTTTTAATTTTCTATTGATGTCACGTGGTTAGGAAAAGCATGTGCCAATCGTGTGATCAGCACTACCCAATAATTTCCAAGTCACATGGTTATGTCATGTGATTAGGAAATATATATGGAAACCATGGAAATATCCACTATCTATAAACTTCTAAAACACATGGTTAGAACACACATTTATAAAGACCATGTTCCTTCAAAGTAACTCTCAAATTCACCCCACATAGTTTCTTGGAGAAGATGCACAGTTTCATTTAACCATGCTCAAACTATGTACCCTTTGAAATGATTCAAAAACACTGAAAAACCATACAAAAACATTATAAGGATTATCCCAACTACTCCATAACATAAAATAAACAATAAAATAGATAATTAACTTTAATTAAAGGTGTTTAATTCTCTCTACCATTGGGCTTTTATTCATTGTAAGGTTAGAGATTAGTGTTTTCTTTAAAGATTTTTTATCATTTATCCAGAATGAATTTATCTCTTTCTCAATCCCCTTTTTAAATTTGATCATTTTTCCATATTACTAGTACCATATAAAATTTTCTCCCTCACAATTTCATTTCCTATTTATTCATAATCTGAATTAGTTCAAGGATGAATGTCACATTTGGCTCAAGAGTCACATGATCCCAGCTAATAAAATAACTAGAATCTGGCTGGTACATAATCAGTTGAAAGACATGGAAAACATTATTGACAACATTGAATCTTAGAGGTAAATCTAATCAATATATAATGTTACTGATATGTTCTGAAATATCAAACATTCTCATGTATCAAGGAGAAATTATTCCTTTATTTCCCAACTGATGATGACCCAATCATGATGAAACTTTCAGTAATACATGTTCACCTTCATAAAAATATAATGGGTGATAATTGTGATCAACATTTGACTTCTTTCAGCTCTATTCCATAGGCATACACTTCCTAATCATTTAAATATTTTTCGTAGTCTCTTGGACAAGACTATGTCCAATTAGTGAAGTTTCTTCCATTTCCACCCAATAGAGTGGAGAGCGACAATAAAACTATACAAGTCATTGAAAAAATATATATGTATCAAGTAAAATAACTATTATTATAAGATAACTCCACTAAAGGTATATAATCTTCCCATGTATAACGTTCCCAGCTCAGATGACACTAAATCACTACCCCGAGTTGGGTCACCACATGACCTTAGGCATGCCTCCCCATACATAAGAAGATGCTAACTAGTAGTGAGGGTATAATATATCACATGGGGATACTATACCCACTTTATTAGAGTAATCCACATCAAATAAATATAAAATTAAGGAATCAATAAAAACAATCAATAAACATGCATTACCAAACATTCCCCAACACTAGGTACAAGCCCACAACTAATTAGTAAATATGATATGTTGTGTCATAAGATTCCAAGTGTAAGGAAAAACCAAAATAAATACAAAATTTGAATCCCCAAAATGGGTCCCAACACCAAGTTGGGTACCCCTCCTCCATGTACATCCTATGTCCAATCAACCCTCTATCATAGGGCTATTTCTCTTCTCCTGCCCTATAACCATAAAGTGTTCTAGATTACCCAATGGTGTCCCAAGTTGGGTGTGAGTATAACTTAGTATTCCACCACAAACGGTGTCTACAAAATATATATTCTAAACAGATATTGTATAAATGTACTAAAATAATTACAATATGAACATAAGATAAATCATATTCCATTAGTTAAAAATATTCACTTAAACCATTCACATCATCTAATACATGGGATTAACAATTCATTTATAACACAATGACCTAATTTGGTCAAATACTATACATAAGGGGACAATTCAAGTTCCCTATCTCACTATGCGAAAGCATTTCACAATCAATTTCATCACACTTACCTTTGAGCCTCAATCCATTTAGTCACATCCAATGAAATCATTAGGGGTATAGATCCTCAGTTCAACTCTCGAAACCATGCATTATTGGGGCGGGGTTTAGATCCTCTATATAACATGACATGTGGGCATATAACCTCAAGTAAATATCCCACATACCACCAAGACATGTGCATATTCTTCTTAAACTGTGTACCACATATACCATTTCACAAAACATCCTCAATCAATAAATATATCATTCAGAATTTATAGTTCATTCATTACATAAACCATCTTCATGCCTTAACCCATTTACACATTCCAATTTACATAACTTAACTCATTAACATATTTATATTACAACCCATAAGTCATTCAAAATATTTGCTTTTAATTATTTAACCCATTCACAATATCCCAAACAACCCGTTATTCCAATTAAAAGACTAGAAAAAACTAACATTGATGTCTCTTTATAATTCATGATAAAAATTGTATCACATTTATCATAAGATTTACATTATCACAAATCAATTATATTCTTATCATTATAATTTTCCATGTTTGTGAAATGGAACACCCCATGGGTGGACCTATAACCGGTCTAATCAACCTTAATGCTTCCCATGTGGATCATGAGGGGTTCAATTCACCATTTAGCCAACCAATTTACCAAATCTAACTAAAGTCATAAAATTCAAAACAATAAGACATCATATCATAACCACATACACAATAACCAAACATCAAGACTATGGGATATAACTTCTAGACCACATACCTCAATTTTGAAGATGAGTGCTTGCTTAACCCTAGCCTTTGTTCTAGATTTAAATACCCTTTGAAGACCCAACCTATGATCCACTAGAAAAAGAAGTTTTTAGGGATTTAGAAGAAGAAGAAGAATGGTTATACATGCCCTAATATGAAAAATATAAGGAAGAGGAGTGTTAGAATCACCTGGAGCTTTGATTCATAACCAATGGCGCTCCAAAAAACCTAGAAATTAAGGAGATCAATCCTTGGGAAGATTGGGGAATTTTGAATTTTCCCTAGGGTTTTAGGAAGAATAATGGAGTCAAATCTCGAGTCAGAACACTTAAGGCCTGATAGGAAAAATGGTAAAATCTAACTTTTTAATGGGTGCATGGTTTGGCTGCACAGTTTTCCAAACCGTGCACCAACCATGATCCACCCTCTATCCAAGAGGGGGCTTGGCCAAACAGTTACCTAGAAAGCCCCCACAGTTCGAAAAACCATGTGGGATGGCTCTTTCCAAGCCTTCATAAATTTTCCTTCCCCTATTGTACGGTTTCTTCAAACCGTGAACCCCTCCTCTAGGAATGCACGGTTTGGGTACACTATTACTACTAACCATGCACTAACTATGCAACATGCACTGGATTGGAACTTTCTACCCCCTTTCATGTCATGAACCCCCAGGAAATCCCTAAGACTCTACATACACTCATTAACCATTACTTTAACCAAAAGAAAAATACTTAAAAAATAACCCACCATAAGGGAAGTTTGTGATCTTACAACCTCCCCACCTTATAATGACTCATCCTTAAGCCACACTTCCAGGCATCATTGAGATTATAAAGAAAAGAGATCAGGCCACTAATCTCGTATATCCATATCCATCTCCCAAGATTCTTTATGAAAATTACTATTCTACCAAAAAACACGAACCAAGGGTATGATATTTCCAAGAAATACTTTCTCACTACAATCCACAATATGTGCAGGATGTTCCTCAAAGGAAACAAAAGCCTCAAGCTCAATATCATTGATATCAATCACATGAGACGGGTCAGGGTGATACTTCCAAATCTATGACACATGAAAAACCTTGTGCATCTCACTATACCATTATGGAATATCTAATCGGTCTGCCACCAGTCTAATCCTATCCACAATATCAAATGGCTTCACATACCTAGCCACCAACTTGCCCTGTTTTTGAATCTGATGATGACCCAACATTGGAAATACCCAAAGAAACACATGATCACACACCATAAACTTAAGAGGTCATCAATGTCAATTAGTGTATGACTTTTTCCTAATATGGGATGTATCCAAATATTTTCAAATCAACTGAACCTGCTCTGATGTCTCCCGTGGGAGACTTGGCCCAAAAAACTCTAATTCCCTATCCTCCATCCAACATAACAGAGATCTGAAAGGATTGACATAGGTTGCCTTATACAGTTACTTCTAAATCATGTCCTATTATCTATTATTGTAAGATAAATCAACATGCACCAAGTATATCTCCCTATATCCACCAAAATCTAGGATACTTTCCCTTAACATGTCCTCTTACATCTAAATAGTATGCTCTGACAACCATTCATTTGAAAGTGGAAAGTCATACTCAAAAACACATGGGTACCAAATACCTTCTGTAATCCCTGCTAGAAGGGAGAAGTAAACCTCAAATCAGGATCTGAAAATATAGTCCTTGTATCCCCATGAAACTTTACTATTTCTGAGATGTAAAACTTACCCAACTGATGAATAGTGAATGTCTCTCAAATTAGTAAGAAATGTTCCACCTTATTAAACTAATCCAATACTAATGAGATCACATCATTTTTCTGAGGTGTTATCAGAATACCCACCAAAAAATACATCATGTCATCCCATTTTCATTTTGAAATGGGAATATGTTGTAACAAACCACCCATTCTCTAATTCTTGGCCTTCACCTACTGACATGTACAACATCGCATCACAAAATCTACAGCCTCCTTGTTCATCCTTGTCCACAAATACTACCTATGAATATCTCAATACATTTTGGTCAAACCAGGATGCACCACCCACTTCTATGCATGAAACTCACACATCAACTCTTCCCACATACAAGTAGTCATGACAACATGGTTGTGAACATAAATAGTCTCACAGTCACCAATAGTCCAACTGGAAGGCGGATACCAACCTTTAAGACTTTCTCTCAAGGATAAACACTCTAGATCCTTATACTTTTTCTCCTTGATCTGGTTAAAAAGGTTGGACTCAACTACTAAGTATGAAAGGGTCATCTACCCGTGACCATCCCAAACCTCTAGGTGAATCTCAGAAAACAATGTCATTATCTTCCACTTGGAACTGGATTCATGAACTTCTTGGTTATGAGTCTTCTAACTCAAAGAACCCACAACATTGTTCCCCTTTCCTGTTGTGTATACTAGTTCAAAATTGAAGGAATACATGTACTCAACTCATCTTTGTTGTTTACGTTTAAAACCACACTAGGAAAAGATATACTTAAGGCTATTATAATCGGTATACAAAGTAATACTTTCTCACAAAAAGTAATTCCACTAACACTTTAAAGTATAAAACATTGTGGGAAATTGAAGATCATGTGTGGGGTAATTTTATTCATGTGGCCTCAATTTCCATGACCTATACAACACAACCCAATCATTCTGCATTAACAATGCCCCAATCCCAACACTAGATGCATTAGAAAACAAGGTATAATCTTTACCTAACTCAGGTATAATCAAAAGGAATGTAAAAGTTAACCTCTTATTTAACTCCTAAAAATCATTCTCACATTCCCTAGACCATTCAAACTTGATTCCATTCTTGGTCAAGCCTAAGAGTGGTGCTGAAAAATGGGAAAAGTTTTTGATGAACCGTCAATAATATCCATCCAAACCTAGAAAACATTGGAAATCAGAAACCTTCTTGGGTTTCTCCCAAGATAAAAAAACTTTCACTTTCACTGGGTCCATGGATACACCTTCTTGATAGATTATGTGACCCAAGAAATACACCCAATCAGTCTAGAAATAAAATTTGGTTAGCTTGGCATATATCCCATGCCCTCTTAGTGTACTTAGAATAATTTCATGATGTTTGGAATGATCATCATGAGTCTTGGAGTATAGTAATATTTAATACATAAAAAAACTAAAAATTGGTCCCAGTACGGGTGAAATATTAGGATCATTAGGTCCATAAACATTGTCAGCCCATTGGTCAACCTGAACAGCATTACCAAAAAATCATAAAACCCATACCTAATTTTGGAGGTATTCTGTGGTATATTAGAAGGTCACGCCCTTAGATGATGATACCCCGATCTCAAATAAATTTTGTATAACACTGATGCACCTCTCAACTAGTCAAAAATATCATCGATTTAAGGAGGAGTGTATTGATTCTTAACTTTCATCTGATTCATCTTCTTATAATCAGCACATAGTAACAAGGATTTTTCAACCTTCTTAGTAAACAATAATGGATAATCCCAAGTTTATGTACTCAGATGAATAAACCCCTTTCTCTTTACTTCCTCCAACTGGGTTTTAAGTTCCATCAGTTCTTCCGATATCATTCTATAGGGTGGAATAGAAACTGGTTCTACTCCCAGGAGAAACTCTATCATGAACTCAACATCTCTCTAAGGTAGTAGCCCCAAGAAGTCATAAGGAAACACATCTTGAAACTAATCCACCATAGGAGGAAAGACAATCCTTTTTACTCCCCCATCATCAAGCATAAGATAAGCCACTTGGTTTGTGAGTTCACCCACCTGCTGACTGACTGGCCCTGCATGGCCTACTCAGATATCCCATTCCCCATGGTGAACATAAGTATTCCCCTCCAATGATGTTAATATTACCCTATGGTGGTAACAATCAATATGGTCTTAGTGGAACATTATCCAATCCATTCCCAAATTTAGATCAAAACCTAACATCTCATGAAAAAACAAGTCACAAAGAAAATGGTACCCACCAACCTCAAGGGAACACCCCTTATATTGTCAGGTATTTACAACTTAGTGTAATGACCCAAACTTTTGTTAATGAAAATCCATCTCGATCTAATTAAATGTCTTAATATTTTAAATGATTATACAACATATGCAATTCTTTTGTTTTATGTTTTTTGGATTTTAAAATAAAATTAAGAATTTTGACCATTTCTAATGTAGTTGTTGAACATTGATCACATGATTAGTATAAATATAGGCTTTAACAAATCCAATTTTCTCAGAAAAAGGAAGTGATGGCCTCATCCAATAGACTTTCCTTATATGAAGCCCATTTGTCAGAGCTCGGAAAGGAGGTGTCATCATTGGTCTTCTCTCTTGACCAAGCTCAAGCTGAGCTTGAACACATTAAACATCACTGGTACTGCCTACGAGAGAAGCGGAAGTTGATAGAGATTACCACCCGAGCGATGTTATCTGAGCCACCCCAAGAGTATGTCACCATCGCACACATCACCCTTCAGTCCAATGAGGGTGTTTTAAGGGGTTATGTAACAAGACCCTAGTACTATGGTTATGTACACTTTTTTATATAATAATTAATATACCTTCATTTTATTATTGTTACTTTGTAAATAGTTTTTATAACACAAATAGTATTTTTAGTCAATATTCAACTAAGAAATCTATTTTGATGAATTAATGGATTTTTTAATTAAAAAAAATTTTAATAAAATATTATTATTATTATTGAATTAATTTTTATTAAATATAAATGATCATATAATTTTATGAATGCAATTGTAATTTTTATTAAGGTTTGAAAGCCATTTTTGTCAAACCCCATAAATATTCGATAAATGTCAGTTTTTATTTTAAAAGTGAAAATTAACTTATTTATAAAATTATTTATATAAAATTAATTTTAATTATGGAATCAGGACGTTGAAATTATCCAATGGTGAATTTTTCATAATTTTTTGAGATAGCCAAATTTTTTGGGTAAAAATTAAATACCGTTTAAATATATAATGTGTTTTATGACATCATAATGACCCAATAGTGGTGTAATAAAATACTATAAACTTTATGTTTGGAAAATATATGTTTTACCATTATAATAATGTGATTTTGGGTTTGTTTTATTTATTTTTCAAAGCTTTAGTGGACCCTTCAAGACTTATTAAACATTTTTTCTTTTTAAATTGTTTTCCTTGAGGTTGTGACTCACCTCCACATAAATAACCCTATTATTTTAAGAAGTTCAGACTTTGGCCTTAGAAAATATATTTTTCCACTCCACTTTGGAAAAAAAACATGGTCCGGTTTGTGTTTTTGATTAGTTTAATTTGAGGTGTCCCAAACCTAAATAATAAACAATTCCCTCTACTTTACTATATAAACGCACCCAAACTCCCACTTCCTCCTCACTCAAAGCTTTTGGAGTTCTTCCAACCTCTTCCCTCCTCTCTCTAGAATCCTCCCAAGGCACCCCAATCTCCCAAGAATCCTCTCTCAATCCTCTCTTAAGCCTTTCTAAGCACACTTCCATGTAAGGGTTTTCTTCCTTTCTCATTTTTGTCCAATATTATTTAAGTTGTTATGCCCTTTTAATTTAAATTTTAAATGTTCGGGTATGGGTTTTCACCTCCCTAATACTTTCCTATTTATTTTTTAATTATGGGAGACCCATTTCCCTCTCATTAAATGCCTCCCATGTACACCCATTACTATGCCAAAATTTCAAAAGGAATTTCTCTCTCCTCATTTACATTCAAGCAATTATTTTGTATCATGAATCTAAATTCCATTAAATTCGTTGGGACATGTATCTATATGACCCCATTACTGTACATGTCATTTAAATATGATTATTCACCCCTTTCTCTCTCATCAACAATTTTTATGAGTTCTTATGTCATGTCGATATGTTGCCGAAATTGCACCACGATTTTCCAAACCAAAGTCTTTGTATAGTGAATACCATGCCCATTTCTCTTTCAAGGGTATTCACCTATATGCACATTTTTTTATTGTTTAAAGGGTTTCATGTATATATTCCACATTCTTTTATCATGTAATAAATGATTATGTTGAATGATTCAGTGTTTTATGATCCATGTGGCACACTTTTGCATGAAATGAAATGTTTAAGAAGGGTACGCCCTAATAGTGCTCTAATGCATTGGGTAAAGTATAGTGTCATGATACGTCATGTGAAATGGGTGTTTACTCATGGTAATTCAAGTGAAACGAGGGTTTAATTATTCTTGATGTGCAATGAGGGTTGACCCATGCTCCATGTGCAGTGAGCCTTGGATCATGCTAATTCCATGTTAAGTGTTGTTGCCACATTTCCATGTTATGGTTATCATGCTTTATCATGCCTTTATGTTTATGCTTCTCTTATGGTCTATTGATATTCCTATTGTCTAACATGTATTGTATTCTTTATGTTGTTCCATTATGATTCCCTTACTGGGCTTTATAGCTCACCCTTTTTTTATGTATGTCCTCAGGTTATCCCATGCAATGCTAAGTACGAGGGAATGTAGTGGTCATGTAAATGAATTTTTCAATAAAGATGTTTTATTTCATGTTTTAAGTTCTTATGTAATTATCCTAGTCCCCAAAGACACTATAAATCTCTGTCTTCAATGTTTTATAAAGTGAATTTTATGTAATAAGTCGTGTTTAAGTGTGTAATGAAAAGCAGGGTTGTCATAGTTGGTATTAGAGGATGGGTTTAGTAATTTTTGGGATTATGAATAGAAAACCCTAGGGAAGCCTTAGAGACAAGACTAAGTATAATAAAAACATCTCTATGTTTTGGTGCGTATTGATTAAGTGGTTTATCAAGAAAATACATCCATGTATGAATATGAGCAGGTAGAGGCGGCTATGGAATAGATGTATCCTAGGGGTAAAACCCAAAAACACCGATTTGAGCTAGACTCGAATGGGAACTTGTGCATGAAAATGGGCCTTGTTGTACTCTTGGTTACGACACTACTGGGGGATATGCTCTAGTAGATTCACAAGCTTAGTAAAAATCATTATTAGGGGACAAAATAAATCCCATAACAATATAAATTAATAAATAGATTGAGGATAACCTAGATTTAAACCTAAGAAATCACAAGTTATGATATACTTCTTTTTTATAAATTTATACTTTAATGTTCAAAGTTTCCTTTTTAGGCTCAATGGCTAATTATTTAAGACCTCTAAGTATACGTTCTTTTTCTTAGTTAATGGCTAGAAATAGAAGAACACGTTCCAACAACCAATATGATAGGCAATGTGAAGATTTCCCTAATGATATGCCTGATATGACGGGAGAAGGTGATCAAAAATTCATGATAGTACTTGGTCAGCTGGCTCAAGTTATGAATAATAACATGAATCAGGCGGAACGCCCTTATCCTCCACAGAAAGAGAAAGTTTATGTTGAATCCTTCATGAGGCAAAGGCGTCCCATGTTTAGCGGATCTTCCGATCCCCTTCTTGCGGAACAATGGATTAACTCCATTGAAAAGATACTCTCCATCCTCCAGTGCTCGGAAGAGGAAAAAGTTGTACTAGAGGTCTATCGTTTTGATGGGGAAGCTGATCAGTGGTGGAAACTGATCAAGAATACAATCTTCCAAGAGGAAATCAATTCTATGAATTGGGAGGAATTCAAGAGGATGTTTTTCAAAAAATATTTTCCTTGAACCCTCCGTCTCAAGATGGAAAGAGAGTTCCTCGGACTCAAGTGGAAGGAAGATGAGTCTATCGATGTGTATGAAGAAAACTTTACAAGGCTTTCAAGGTAAGCCTCTGGCTTTTTCATGAACACCGAAATAAAGGTGGAGCGCTTCTTTATCAGACTAAAGTCGAGTCAATGAAAAGTGTTGGCGATTCGAGACTTTGACAGTTATAAGGATATTTTCTGTTGTTCCCTCAAGGTTGAAATAGAGATTGGAGACTCTCAGTGGTCTCATGGGCCTATTTAAAAGAAGAGTAAAATGGAGAACAACATGGGTGGTCCATCAAACAAATTCCATGATGGAAAGAAGCCTGACTTTTCTCCTTACAAAAATTGTGGGAAGAAACATCCTGGTAACTGTCTCAAGGGAACTGGGAATTGCTTCAAATGTGGAATGTTTGGTCATCTGGCGAAGAACTGCTTAAGGGATATGAAAAATCCCACTAACGTTGAAGAAGAGAGGAAGGTTCAGATCAACACTCAGCCGACAGTGTAGTGATGAAACTGCAAGGATCTTGGGCATTATGCAAACAATTTCCCTAAGCTGAGGGTTGTTGGAGGCAATCAACAACAACCTCTAAGGAAACAATGAAGGGCCTATGTTATCACTACCACTAAGGTGGAGCCGGACAATGATGTGGTGAAAAGTGCGCTAGTTATTCAGTCAAGAATAGCGAACGTACTATTTGAATCATGTTCTACACATTCTTTCATATCAATCAAGTTTAATTGAAGAATTCAAACACCACATCAAAATTTGGAGGAAAAGTTATCTGTGAGAACAGAAAATGGGGAAATCATTGCTTCCATGGTTTATAACTCCTCCTCAATTAATGTTTGTGGACTGAACCTCCCATAAAATCTCATCATACTTACTTTAGTGGAGTTTGATGCTATCTTGGGCATGGATTGACTGTCTTTATACAAAGCTACTATCAACTGCTGGGAAAGGGATATCACTCTTCACATCCCGAAGCATCCTCCAATTATTTACAAGTGCAAGGAGGGAGAAGAATTTATTTTCGAATCATTGTCTCGAGTGTGGATATTTTTTCCTTATGAGGAAGCATATCTAGCTCAAATGATTGAGACAAAGGAGAGAATAATGCTTGAAGACATGCCCATCATGAGGGATTACACTAATGTATTCCCTAAAGAGTTTCCTGGTATTCTTATGGACCGAGAGGTTGAGTTCTCAATTGAACTTATCCCTGGATCTCTACCAATATCAAATACACCTTACAGAATGGCCATCGTAGAGCTGGAAGAGTTGAAGAAGCAGTTACAGGAGAATATGGATAAGGGTTTTATATTCCTGAGTGCTTCACCGTGGGGTGTTCCTGTCCTCTTCGTCAAGAAGAATGATGGATCAATGCACCTCTGCATTGATTATTGTGATCTCAATAAAATCACGATAAAGAACAAGTATCCCCTGCCATGGATAGATGACTTGTTCGATCAGCTTCGTGGGTCCAGTTATTTCTCTAAGGTAGACCTTCGATCAGCTTCGTGATCTCACTAATGCTCCGGAAATTTTCATGGATTTAATGAATAGAGTCTTTAGATATTAACTCAACAAATTTTTGGTAGTCCTTATTGATGATATTCTGATATACTCCAAGAGAAAGGAGGAACATGAGGAGCATTTTAATACTGTGATAAAGGCTTTGCATAGGGAGAAGTTGCATGCAAAGTATAGAAAATGTGAGTTCTGGAAGGAGGAAGTATCATTCTTAGGGCATGTTATCACCAGCAAAGGGATATCTATGGACCCTACCATGACGAATGCAATTGAAGAGTGGCCCAGGACAACTTCTGTAACGAAGATCCACATATTTTTGGGTCTAGCTGGGTATTATCGACGATTTGTGAAGAACTTTTCACGATTTTCAAACCCAATGAACATGCTGACACAGATGGGAGTATTGTTTTCCTGGACACAAGAATGTGAAGATTGTTTAAAGGAGTTGAAAAAGAGGCTTATCACTGCTCCAATACTCACACTCCTTACAAGTAGAGAACTCTTTGTGGTGTGTAGTGATTATTCTAATAAGGGATTAGGAAGTGTGTTGATGCAAAATAATAAATTGATAACCTATTCCTCAAGGAATTTTAAAATCCATGAGAAAAAACTATCCAATGCATGATCTGGAGTTGGCAGCTGTGCTCTTTGCCTTGAAAATCTAGCGGCATTATCTCTATGGGGAGAAATGTGAGATATATAATGACCACAAGAGTCTCAAATAAATATTCACACAGAAAGAGCTTAATATGCACCAACAAAGATGGATAGAGCTCATAAAATATTATGACAGCTCAATCCACTACCATCCGTATAAGGAAAACAAGGTGGCGGATGCTCTAAGTAGAAAGGATCATGCATCTTTATCAATGATGAGAATTGAAAAGGATCCAATCTTCTTAGATTTGAAAAGGATAGACATGGGAATCATTAAGGGAGTAACATCATCAATCCTTTCTCAAATTATTGCTCAACCATCCCTCTTGGAGAGAATAAAGGATGCTCAAATAAAAGATGTAGAAATTCAGAAAAGGGTGGAATCTGTTAGAAATGGGAAATCCTTTGATTTCAAAGTTGATGAGGAAGGATTTGTAAGATTTGGGATGTGGTTATGTGTACCATCTGATCCAAAGATAAAGAAGGAGATATTTAATGATGCATATAGCTCGACCTTCTCTATCCAACCAGTGAGCACAAAGATGTATCGAGATCTTCGAGAAAACTTTTGGTGGGACAATATAAAAAGGGAGATTGCTTAGTATACATAAAAGTGTCTGGTATGTCAGAAAGTGAAGGCTGAGAGACAAAAGTCTAAGGGGATGATGCAACCACTACCCATACCAGCATGGAAGTCATAAAACATTACCATGGACATTATCACTAGACTTACAAGGACATATAGAGGAAATAATGTTATATGGGTCATTGTGGATCCTCTCATAAAGACATCTCACTTTATCACAGTTCTAGAGTACTTCTCATTGGATCTACTTGAGTGGATTTACATCAAAGGAGTGGTAAGGCTTCATGGAGTACCACTATATATTGTGTCTGATCGAGAACCAAGATTCACCACTATCTTTTGGAAGAGTCTTCAACATTCTCTTGATATTGAGCTGAACTTATGTACAACTTATCATCCTCAAACTGAAGGCCAATCTGAGCGGACTATACAAAAACTTGAGGACATGTTGATAGCAAGATCAATGGACATAAAAGGATGATGGGATCAACATCTTCCTTTGGTTGAGTTCTCATATAGAAACAGTTTCCACTCGAGCATCTGAATGGCGCCATATGAAGCTCAATATGGGAAGAGGTGCATAACACCGACATTTTGGGATGAAGTCGGTGAGCATAAGTTTCTAGGACCATAAATGGTCGATGAAATGGTGGAGAAGGTGAAAAATTTTCAGTAGAATATAAAGATAGCCTAGAGTCAACAGAAGAGTTATGAAGATAACTGTCAACGAGACCTTGATTTTAAATTAGGAGACATGGTATTTCTACACATATCTTTGTGGAAGAAGGTCATGAGGTTTGGAAAAAAAGGGAAGTTAAGTCCTAGGTACATCGGCCCCTTTGATATTCCTGATAGTGTTGGGGATGTGGCCTATTGACAAGCACTTCCACCTACCATGGCCAAAGTACATGACATCTTTCATGTATCCCTGCTAAGGAAGTACATACCAGACCATTCACATGTACTCTCTTCTGAGGTGGTACAATTGGAGGATGATCTTTCCTA
Source organism: Viscum album (assembly GCA_963277665.1). Classification (NCBI taxonomy): domain Eukaryota; kingdom Viridiplantae; phylum Streptophyta; class Magnoliopsida; order Santalales; family Viscaceae; genus Viscum; species Viscum album. The sequence goes on along the minus strand of OY728142.1, from coordinate 29,210,874 downwards.
TGAGGAGCAGCCAGTGAAGATCTTGGATCATAGAGACAAAGTTATATGCAACAAGACTACTCATCTAGTCAAGGTACTATGGTGAAACCATAAGTACGAAGATGCAACATGGGAACTGGAGTAAGCAATGAAGGAAAATTACGCACATATGTTTGTATCCTAGAATGTAAAATGAAAAAATTTCTTAAGGGGGAAGATTGTAACGACCCAAACTTTTCTTAATGAAAATACCTCTTAATCTAATTAAATGTCTTAATATGTGAAATGGTTATACAACATATGCACTTATTTTGTTTTATGTTTTTTGTATTTTAAAATACAATTAAGAATTATGATCGTATCTAATGTAGCCGTTGAATAGTGATCACATTATTAGTATAAATATGGGCTTTAACAAATCCAATTTACTCAGACAAAGTTATGGCCTCATCCAGTAGAATTTCCCCGTATGAATCCCATTTTTTGGAGCGTGGAAAGGAGGTGGAGTCATTGGGATTCACTCTTTCCCAAGATCAATATAAGCTTGAACACGTTAAGCTTGAGCGGAACCGCCTACAGGAGAAGTGGAAGTTGATAGAGATTACCACTCGAATGATGTTATCTGAGCCACCCCAAGAGTCTGTCACCATCGTACACCTCACCCTTCAGTCTTATGTGGGTGTTTTAAGGGATTATGTAACAATACCCTAGTACTATGGTTATGTACATTTTTTTACATAATAATGAATATACTTTCATTTTATTATTGTTACTTTGTAAATAATTTTTAAAGCACAAATAGTATTTTTAGTTAATATTCAAATAAGAAATCTATTTTGATGAATTAATGGATTTTTTAATTAAATAATATTTTAATAAAATATCATTATTATTATTATTAAATTAATTTTTATTAAATATAAATGATCTTATAATTTTATGAATTCAATTGTAATTTTTATTAAGGTTTGAATGCTATTTTTGTCAAAACCCATGAAATTTCGATAAATACCAGTTTTTATTTTAAAAGTGAAAATTAACATATTTAGAAAATTATTTAGATAAAATGAAGTTTATTTCTGGAATAAATATTTTCAAATTATCCAATGATGAATTTTTCATAATTTTCTGAGACAGTGAAATTTCTGGGTAAAAATTAAATACCGTCTAAATATATAATGTGTTTTATGACATCATAATGACCCAATAGTGATGTAATAAAATACTATAAACTTTATGTTCGGTGAATATATTTTTTACCATTAAAATAATGTGATTTTGGGTTTGTTTGATTTATTTTAAAAAGCTTTAGTGGACCCTTCAAGACTTATTAAACATTTTGTCTTTTTAAATTGTTTTCCTTGAGGGTGTGACTCACCTCCACATAATTAACCCTATTATTTTAAGAATTTTGGACTTTGGACTTATAAAATATTTTTTTCCACTCCCCTTTGAAAAAAACCATGTGTTGGTTTGTGGTTTTGATTAGTTTAATGTGAGGTGTCCCAAACCTAAATAATAAACAATTCTCTCTCCTTTCCTATATAAACCCACCCATGCTCCCACTTCCTCCTCACTCAAAGCCTTTGTAATTCGTTTAACATCTACCCTCATCTCTCTAGAATCTTCCCAATGGCCCCAATCTCCCAAGAAGCCTCTCTCAAGCCTCTCTTAATCCTTTGGAAGCACACTTCCAAGTAAGGGTTTTCTTCCTTTCTCATTTTTGTCCAATATTATTTAAGTTGTTATGCCCTTTTAATTTCAATTATTAATGTTGGGGTATTGGTTTCTCACCTCCCCCATACTGACCTATTTATGTTTTAATGATGGGAGACTCCTTTCTCTATCATTAAATTTCTCCTATGTACACCCGTTACTATGCTTAAATTCTAAAAGGAATTTCTCTCTCCTCATTTACATTCAAGAAATTATTTTGTATCATGAATCTAATTTCCATTACATTTGTTGGGACATGTATCTATATAACCCCCTTACATTCCATGTCATTTAAACATGATGAGACACCCCTTTATCTTTCATCAACCATTTTTATGAGTTCTTATGTCATGTTGTTATGCTGCCGAAATTGCACTGCGATTTTCCAAACCAAAGTCTTTGTGTAGTGAATACCATGCCCATTTATCTATCAAGGGTATTCAACTTTATGAACATTTACTTATTGTTTAAAGAGTTTAATGTATGTATTCCACATTCATTTATCTTGGAATAAATGATTATGTTGAATGATCCATGTGGCACACTTATGTATGAAATGAAATGTTTAAGAAGGGTGTGCCCTGATAGCACTCCAATGTATTGGGTAAAGTATAGTATCACGATATATCATGTTAAATGGGTGTTTAATCATGCTAATTAAAGTTCAATGGGGTTTTACTCGTGCTTCATGAGAAATGAGGGTTTACTCATGTTCAATGTGCAATGAGCCTTGGCTCATGCTAATTCCATCTTATGATTATCATGCTTTATCATGCCTCTATGTTTATGCTTCTCTTGTGATCTATTGATATGCCTATTGTATAAAATTTATTGTATTACTCATGTTATTACATGTTGATTCTATTACTGGGATTTATAGCTCACCCTTTTCTTATGCATGTCCTCAGGTTATCCCATGAAATGTTAAGTACGAGAAAATGTAGTGGTCATGTAAAGGATGTTTTCAATACAGATGTTGTATTTCATGTTTTAAGTTGTTATGTAATTATCCTAGTCCCCAAAGACACTAGACCTCTCAATCTTCAATGTTGTATCAAGTGAAGTTTATATAATAAGTTATGTTTAAGTGTGTAATGAAAAGAATGGTTTTAATACTTAGACCCCTTAGGTGTATCAATCCTCATAACCCTACACATATTCTTCACTGATCGACCCAAAGCACTCATAAATTATGGAGAAAAAAATATTTTGAGGCTTCTGTATCAAATAAATCACTAAAAATCATGGAAATAATAAGAATCCGACCTCAAACTATCAATGGCCCATTGTCACCACCTCCAAGTATAGGCTGAACAACATGTCACTAACTAGTCCCTCTAACCTAGGCTCCAGTATGAGTTCATGGAATTATACTACCTTATGGACAAGGTTGACCTTTCCCTGAAGCACCAATTCCACTACCCCGACCATTATGGCTAGTAAAGGTCAAACTACCTACTTGATATGGGGTAACTGACCCCCTGCATGAACTGTGCACTAGCATTGGTCCTCCATAACCACCCAACTATCGAGGGTTCCTACAGAACCTCTACACATGCCTCGACCTACCGCATGTTTGACACTCAACTAGTAGTTGGGGACACTGACCATTCATGTTTCCCATCCTACCACACTAATTGTAGAAAAATAGATCACTACATTGAGAGGATGGTTCTCTTTTCTAATTACTCTATCCACCATTTCCCTGGTGAAAACTCTCAAAGCAATGTTTCCTACCATCAGAAGTCACACCACTAGATCTCCCAAATGGAACAACATATCCAATACCAAGAGCCTCCTTGAGATTTTCTTCTGAAATAAGGGCTTGATCCACCACCCCATAAAACCTCTTTAAATTGAATATATTCAATGGGGACTTAATCTCATCTCAAATTCCATCTTTGAAATATCTTGGTGTAGCTACGTCATCCCCTACCAACACCCAGAAAAAATGATGTAGGTCAGTAAAGCATCCATCACAATCCATTACTGTTATAGTACCCTAAGTCAAACTAATAAACTTTTTAGCCTTCATATACCACAAGGTCTCTAAATAGAAATGTTCTAGAAACTTTTCCTAGAAACCCTTCCACACCATACCCTCTGCCTACATAGTTTGATCCATGATGTCCCACTAACTCTCTTCCTATCCACACAACATGTAAAACAATGACTTGACTCTCTTCTTAAGAGGAGTCTCTAAGTGATCAAGAATCATCTGGATAGACTCTATCTAGAACTAACCTTCCTCAATTCCACCCTCTCAAACAAAATTCAGATTATGTTACAGCTAAAACTCTCAGGCCAGCTAATAAAATACTTGGTATGACCCACCCTGGGTCCTGCTCTATCATCTTCATAAGACGAGAAATGTTCTAATAGAACTACTCCTCTCCTCTATTGCCCTGAACCATTGGGGTTTCTTGTTCCACTTCCAGAGGATCATTCTCGATGACATCCTCATATCACCTGCACACATCATTGTGGAAAACTTTCCCTACAATTCCAAGCACACATCTCAAATCACATAACACAAAACATCCACAGTTTCACTAAAAAAGTCTCTCCGCTATCCATAATCAACCCATTATGCATACACTATCCCAATGGATATCATCATTTTTCTATCACTAACCCTTTTCATCCTTACCATAGGTCATGGTAAACATGGGGAAAACTAACTCACACAACCAAGATCCCTTTTCATTAACATCATTTTTAACCGTTCTCACTTTCACAATGAAAATATTTATATTTTATACACACTACTACAAACACGGCCTTTATCAGTGCTAAAAATGGCCTTTATCAGTGCTAGAAAAGCGCCGATAAAGCCAGCGTAGATAAAGGGGGGGTCCCCTTTATCAGCGCTTCCTTTATCAGTGCTTTCGTTTTAGCGCTGATAAAAGTTAAAAAAATTTAAAAAATTTAAAAAAATTTAAAAAAAAATTAAAAATAAAATAAAAAATACTGCTAGCGCTTGAACCCCCCCTTTTATAGCACTTTTAGGCCCCTATACAGCACCCCACGCACCCCCCTCCACCCTTTAACAGCGCTTGCTCCAATATTCCCCATGCGCGTGCACCCCTGCCTCCACCAGGATTTGAACTCGAGACCTCCCCCCTGCGCACCTAAGCCCTTACCACTACTCTATTTTGATTTGCTTTCCAATTCATGATATCTCTATTTATATATATTTATATATTTAGTTATATTTATTTGTATATTAATATATATTTATATTAATATATATATAGTTATATTATAATATATATATATATATATATATAGTTATATTATAATATATATAGTAATATTAATATATATATATATATATAGTGGTATTAATATATATCTATATCTATATATATATATATATATATATTGTTATATTTATTCGTATAGTAATATATATTTATATTAATGTATATATATAGTTATATTAACATATATATAGTTATATTAACATATATATATTTATATTAACATATATATAGTTATATGTATATATATTTATATAGTTATATTAATATATATATAGTGATATTAATATATATATTTATGGTGATATTAATATATATATTTATAGTAATACTAATATATATATATGTAGTTATATTAATATATATATAGTTATTAGATTAATATATATATAGTTAGATTAATATATATATAGTTAGATTAATATATATATAGTTAGATTTATATATAGGTATATAAATATTCATTGTATTTTAAATAAAATGGATGTTATTTATTATTTAGATAAAGTTAATATATTTTATATGTAAATATATTTTATTATTTATTTAAAAAATTTAATTTTTAGGTGTGAATATTTAAAAAATATGAATATATTGTTATATATTTGATTATAAATAGCAGTGCATTATAAAAAATGATTAAATTTCAAAGACACGATATCAATATGAATGTAATACCTTGGAATAAATTCAGTCCCCACAAAAAAATCCAATAATACTCCCTTAAACGAGTTTGAAAATCCACAAAATGTTAAAAAATCTGGGTACCCCGACAAAAAACTCAGTTTTGGAGGCCTTCTGGGCCTCTTTTGGCCTTGAAAAACGCTTGACCAGGGTTCCCCTAGGTCACAACGACGTAGAGCTCGTCGCAGGATTCGATTTGATATGTGGTAGATCTCAAACGGACACCCGGATCAAAAGTTATGGCTATTTGAAGTTTGAGTTGCGTTTTCAACATATTTTGGATCTTTTTTTAATTTTTTTTAACTTTTTTAGTCCTCAAATTGTTATTAAATGAGTATTACTCCATAATGATTATCAAATTATTAATTAAAAATGTTTTTTTAATTTTTTAAGAAGTCATTTTCACTAAATATCTTATATATTAAGTATAATAAGTGTAAATGTACATTTATACTTATCTAAAATATATTTAAAAATTATATATTATATTTATATAAAAATATAACTATATTTATATATTAATATATTAATATATTTTTAAATTTTTTTTTGAAGTCGACCCTTTATTAGCGCTTTTAAAAAAAGCGCTGATAAAGCCCCCCCCCCCCCCCCTTTATCAGCGCTACTAAACAAGCGCTGATAAAGGGGGGCGCTGCGAAAAACTGTTTTTGTGGTAGTGACACCTTTCCATCTTTTCAACTTCTCACAACCAGAATTTAACCGATTTATAGCCTACCATTGGGAACTATTATTTAACCATTCCTTCACATTATTTCCCATTTATCCAATTAAATTATATTTTTATGACACCACTTATTTCAAATTTTCAATGAAAAGTAAATGTATCATATCCTTCACATCCTTTAAATTCTCCCTGTGTGTGCCTACCATTATGCAAGCCATTTATATCCCTAGGTGACTAAAATGATGAATGTATACAAAAAATTGTACCATATTAGACATAATAAAAATAACATGAAGTAGTCACATCACACAACAAGTGAATCTCCTAATGGTGAAATATCATTCAACTTGAACAACATACATTAAAAGTATCAATTCCCACCCTGGGGTACTTGCGTTTTCCATCATACATGGGTTAGATACTCCCTTGAATGAGCTTATTTACAAGGCCGAACAAATCCTATTCCCCTGTATACCTTTCCCAAATATTAAAGCAACAAAAAATAATTTCACTGATACCACTTTGTGACGTTCCCATCCTGGATTCCACTAAACTGGTGCCCCGAGATTGGTCTCCATGTGACCTCAGGCACACCTCCCCAAATTATAGAGGATTTGGACTAGAAATTATGGTATAATATATCACATGGGGATACTATACCCTCTTTATTCTATTAAGACATAGAAGATAAGTATGAAATGAATGAAGTAATAAACAATAATCAATGAACATGCATTACCAAAAATTTCCCAAAACTGGGTACAATACCACAACCAATTAGAAAATATGATATGTAATGTCACTTAGTACCAATTTTTAGGAAAATATAAAATAAATATAAACTGAGAATACCCAAAATTGGTCCTGACACCAAGTCTGGTCCCCCTCCTATATGCACATCACATGCCCAATCCGCCCTTTAGCATAGGGCCCTTTCCCATGTCTTGACTTGCAACCATGAAGTAGTCTTGAGTACCCAATGGAGGTCCAAGAAGGGTGTGAGTATAACTCAGAAGTCCACCCCCAATGGTTTCTACAAAATATACATTCTAAATAGATAGTTCATGCATATACTAAGAGAATGACAATATGAACAGAAGATAAAATGGATGTCATTAGTTAATAATATTCACTTAAACCATTCACATCATTTAATCCATGGGTTTGGAAATTAAATTATAATACAACGGCCTTTGTCGGTCAACTAATATAAATAAGGGGACAAGTTAAGTTTCATTTCATACAAGGATAAACCATTTCACAATCAATTTCATCACACTTACCTTGGAGCCTCAGTTCATGTAGACTCATCCAATGCAACCGTTAGGGGAATAGATCATCTGTCTAACTCCCTAACCCATGAATTCAAGGGGTGGGGTTTATAGCCTTAGTAAAACCTAAACTTTGGGTGTATAACCTCATGTCACTACCCCACATACCACCAATCCATGTTCACATGATTCTTAAACCATGTACTAGATATACCATTTCACAAACCATACTCAATCAATACTCATATCATTCAAAATTCATAGTGTGTTAATTTCATAAATCATCTTCATGCCCTAACTAATTTACACATTCTCATTTACATACCTTAAATCATTTACATATTTCCATTACAACTCATAATTCATTTTAAACATTCAGTTTTAATTATTTGACCCATTCACAATATCCAAATACAACCCCTTATTCCATGTCAAAGAGATGAAAAAACTACCATTAATGTATTTTTATAATTCAAGATAACATGTTATTACATTTATCATGGGACCTACTTGATCAAAAATTAATTCCATTATTATAATTACAATTTTCCATGTTTGGGTGATGGAAAATCCCATGGGTGGCCCTATAACCGGTCTAATCAACCTCAATGCATCCCATGGGGATCGTGAGGGGTTCAATTCACTATTTATCCAACCAATTTACCAAATATAACTAAATGAATAAAATTCATAATAATAAGGATCCATATAACAACCACATACAGAATAACCAAACATCAAGACTATGGGATATAACATGTAGACCACCTACCTCGATTTCAAAGATGAATGATCACTTAACCCTAGTCTTTGTTCTAGTTTTGAAAACCCCTTGAATCCACAACCTAAGATCCACTAAAAAATAAGATTTTAGAGATTCATAAGATGAATAAAAACTCTAAAATCATTAATCTGAAAAAGTTAAGGAAGATGAGTGTTAGACACACCCGAAGCTTCGATTCACAACCAACAGTGTTATAAATGATATAAAAACAAAGAATATCAATCCTTATAAAGGTTGGGGAATTTTGGATCATCCAAAGGGTTGAAGGAGGAAGAATGGAGGAAAATTCCAAGTTAGAAAACTTAAGTTCTGAGAGGGGAAATGTTAAATTCCTACTTTTTAAGGGGCGCACAGTTTGGCCACATGGTTTTCCAAACCGTGAGCCAACCCTGTTCCTCCCTCTATCCAAGAGGGGGTTAGGACGCACGATTACCAAGGAAACCCACATGGTTTGAAAAAAATATGTGATGACCGTGTGAGATGGCTCTGTCCATTCATTCATGGTTTTTCCTTCCCCCTTGCATAGTTTCTTTAAACCATGAACCCCTACTCCGGGCATGCATGCTTAGGGAACACAGTTACTACAAACTATGTTCCAACCATGAAACATGCAGTGGATAGAAACTTTCTCCCCCTTTTCATGTCCCAAATGCTTGAGACACCCCTAAGACTCTACATACACTCGAAAACCATTCCTTTAACCAAAATAAAGATACAAAAACAACAAATCACCAGAAAGGAATTCTGGGATCTTACACCATGATCCACCAAATTCCATGACACAAGCCCTAAGAATTTCATTCGACATTTGAATAAAATGTTATAACTTCAAATTCATCTAAGTATGACATGTTATACTCAGGGTAAATTAGGTTCGAAGTGCCTATTGAAAAGATCCATAAAATTGAGAATTAAATCAAGGATATCTATCATAGACAATATATGTTTTTACTCCATGAAACTTGAAAATTTATTAAAGATGAAACTTCTATAGATCTTATACTATGTTGGACTCTTGAATAGGGAGAATGTGTTCCAAATTTTTGGTTTGATAGAAAATTAACCAAATAGAATCATTCTTTCAAAGAATTCATGGTAGACCTATGACAATATCTATAGAGATTTTCTCCCAATTCTAAATAGGTATAGTTATATATTGTATCATACTCAATGGACATTGATGATAAAAATTTACCTTTTCACAAGTGATACATTTCATAACATGGTCCACAATATTTATTTTCATACCTAACCACTATAAATGAGGTTTCAATGCCTTATGTAATTTCTAACTAACCAGGTGAATATCCTATTTTGAATAGTGAAACACAGGAAGAATATATTCTTGGAAAGACAAGGGTACCACCATTTGGTTATGAAAACATAGCACAGAGTATTCATCCTCTATCTAAGAATCTATGGTCTCCCTACTATTTAGTATTAAACTAATGGTGATGAAATCAAGATTTAATCATTGATCCACTTTAACTAAACCCTTCAAAATAGGAGTAAGAGTGATTGGGAAGAAAAAATTAATTTTTATTCTATTCAGAATAGTCTAGATGCATGTTAGTAATAAATATCATTAACTTCCATTAGTCATAATCTTATCTATCCATCTCATTATAAGAAATACGAATAAATTTATCAACCACTAAATACTTTTTCCTAGGTGTAAACACCAAGTTTAAGTCAAAAATATAGAGATAATCTATCCAACATTGTTTCCTCAAGTTCATTTATCTCTAAGAGAATATATTTTTTTATGATTTTATTATCAGTTAAGACTATTAAATTTTTCCTAAAGATATAGCAGCACCATATTTTTAACACATGGACCACTATGACTAATTCTTGGTTGTGTGTTAGATAACTCTTTCATATATTTTCAACTATCTTAATCCATTTGACATAAGATTATCTAATTTTATAAAAACACGACCAAGTTATAATCTAGAGGCATCAAAAAAATACCACATAACCCTTACATGGTTTTGGTAAGAAGAGGGTAGGTGATGAAGTGTGTCTAAGTTGATGCTCGTGAAAGTAATTATGAAAATATTCAGACCACTTTAATTGAATACCCTTTACCATCAACACTATTATAGGAGAATAAATCCTTAACAAATCCCTAAAAAACAATGATAATACCCTTATAATCCTAGAAAACTATGTAACTTATAGATATTATTAGGGGGTTTCCACGAAATGACTACTTTAATCTTCCTAGGGTCAATTAATATAACTTCTTTAGAAATAAAATTCTTATGGAAACAAACATCTTGTATCCCTAAGTCACACTTAGAATATTTGGAATAAATTTTATGATCAAGAAATATGATCAACATAATATCAAAGTTCTCTTCATGATCATTACCACTTTGAGAGTGAGGAAAAATATCATGAATAGATACCAAAAAAAGGAATAAAGATAACTATGGAAGATACTTCCCATTAATTCCATTAACACGATAAGTGAATTTTTCTGATTAAAGGGTAGAAAATGTAGTCATAATGGTCATATCGACTCTTAAATGTTTTCTTTGGAATATCCTCTTTCTTAAATCTTAGTTGATGTTATCCCGATCACATATCAATCGTAGAGAAGAACTTGGATCCATTAAATTGATTAAAATGATCTTTGATTCAACTAAGTGGATATCAATTATTTATTTTAACTTAATTTAATTTATGATAATTAAATCACAATTAAATAGAAATGTATTCCTTATTTATAAACAAAACCAGAGCAGCACATGGTGGTGTACTTGTTCTAATGAAACCCTTTTTCTCCAGTTCGTATATATGTACCTTTAATTCCCTCAACTTTATTGGATCCATTATATATGATGGAAATGAAATATGTCTAGTTCCCAGAAGTATGTTAATAGAAAATTAGAATTCTCATCTAGGATTTTCCTAGACAGATCATTTAAAATTACATATGGGTATCATTCCACTATTGTAGGAAGAATTTTACTTCTATTTTTATATATAGCACCCAAAATCATTACTTCTAGAAAACTAGAAAATTTTCTATCTACTACCACTAAATGTCCATCTATGTGAGCATTTATATCAAAATCTCATTTGAATATATGCACAACTCCACCTGGTGATGTGAAAGTTACTTACCAACCATAGAAATATATATGGGATTTGAATTCCAATAAACATCACATTGAAAATATTACATAAAAAAGATCCATATCTAAGACAGTAAACTCCCATAGAAACTATAATGCATCAATGATAATGGTACAATATGGGAACATGAATCTTCTACATTCCTACTGACCAAGAGGTCTCTTAATGATAATGACATGAGGAATTATCTATAGGTGCAAGACCAATTGTTTATCTACATGAGAAGAAAGAAAAAAATACAATGCACAAGTATCAAACAAATTATTTATAAGGGTCAGGATCAGAAGAATGGTACCTCACACAGTCAAGGGACCCAGCTTATCAGTTGAAATAGACTATTCAACTTCATATAACTATCAATAAAATATTATAGAATATTATTTTCTCTATTTTTTTGTGTCCTTCGGATAATCGTGGTGTTCTTAGAGTCATCCCAATTCACCCAATTCATAGGTTGAGAACTATTCTAATGAGATTATTCCAATTGAGCATGGGATACATGATATTGATTTGATCTATCTACCCTTGTTAACTTTATAGTTAGAAGTAAATATTTCTTGACATTCCCTATTTTTCCACAGTTTTGACAATACCATGGTTTTGTATTACACTCCTTTTTATTGTGTCAAAGATAACCATAATAAAATAAACATAGTATATTGCTGCAATGCAGAAGAAATGAGACTGATCCAGTAGACTAATTCTTCAGTGCCATGTTACCCTTGGAATAACTCTCCCTTATCTAATTATTCACTTCACCGATGTTCCAACCTACACTTGGATGGATGAATGTTTCCCCTCCACTAGGATTCCATACATGGTCTCTATCTCTCTCCAGTGCCTTTTTCACCATCTCGATATAGTATGTAGTATAAAACATTACTACCTTGGAGTGAATATAAGTTCATATAAATACCTAAAATATTATTACCTTAAACCTTTTTCTAGATGCTACCTATGGTGTGAAATAAATCAGGTTTTTGAATCATGAAATATATTTTTTCACTTAGATAATTCCTTATTTCATAGTTTAGAATTATGTCATCTTCATTAGCAGGAAGGTGTACTGATAAAACATTTTATTGAAAAAATACTCAAACCCTTAGCAAGTAAGACCCTGGTCAATCATCTCTTGAATAGATAAGTCCCACCAGTATAGTGTCTGGTCTCCAAGGATATAAATATCTAGCTTCACCATTATATCAGTTAGAGTTTTGAGGAAGTTGGATATCATATTCATCCAACCCATCCATACCTCTACTTTCTTGAGTCCCAAATCACCCAAAAAAGTCAGTGGATTATGATTCTGTATTAATAATAAGTGATTCGCATGAAAATGTTCCTTAGATCAAGGTCCCTTCTCAAAGTCTTGGAATTATTTCATAATACTCTAAACCAATTTTTAGTTCACCTATGGTTTTTGTGGAACCACGTTCTCTGCTCCTCTCTCTTATTAGTTTCTTATTCTCTTAATTAATGGAATTCTAGTTCTATAAACATAAAAACAATTACCAATTAGTTATTTTACTACTTCCTTATTCAGGGTTATATCATATTTCATATCAAAAAAATAAAAATCATAATATCATAATACCAAATTCAAATAATCATTTTATAATGAAATCATAGTGGGAATTATTTTTACTAATGTGTGATACAATACTCTCATCGTCTAAACCCATGATGATGAGGTGAGAACGCACCTAAAAGTGTTTTAAAACACTTTTTGTACCTATAACACCCTAGTAACATGAATTTTAATATAATTATGTTAGATTTTTATTTTTATTCTAAATATATCAAGTCTCGAGGCATCCCATCCCTTGCTAACTTCCCTACCAATGGATTGAAACAAATTGATGCCATTTATAACAACCTAACCTTTGGCTTGGAAAGATATGAGGTTACACTGACCATAGGTGACATTCCCAATACCCCAAAGGTTGACAACAAATATTGATGGTTTAAAAAAGGAATAAGGGGAACATTTTACCCATTTTACACCCACACTCAAACATGCACATGCAACTGAAAAAAACAAACCAATGACATTGATATAAATGATGAATGAATAAATCTGACAATTGAAGGAATAAAAAAACCAATAACTATAGTAAAAAAATAAAACAAATATTCATAAAAAAGACTCCAAAATGAATCAAAACTTTGTCACCATGGTGGGATAACTCCAGACTCCAATAACATAACCAACTCCCAAGATCCATCTCCAAATATCTATAAACTCAACATCAAGAAACTCTACTAGAGAAATTTAAAATCTCTCCCTTTCTTATATAATGGAAAACAAAATTTTCATAAAAACTAAGGTATATATGTATGGGGTGAGTAATAATACCCAGTAAAAAAAATCTCGAGACTTCCCATAGATTCCAATAAAACAAGATTTAGGTTTGCACATAATTTTATAAAACATTTGTAAAAAATATAAAATCAGTTAAAATAATTTTTTTCATAGTAAATAAAATATAAAGAACCCGTATCAAATAAGTTTTCCAGAAATAAATTTTTTATAAATAGTAGTCATAATTCATTTAAACCCACTTGGAATATATAATTAATGTTTTCACACATAAATACCCTAAAGCGGAAATATGTCCTTCACAAAGTCTTTACTTGGTGATATACCCTCTCATTCCTCTAGTCTAACACTATATTATAAGTCTATACAAACAATTCTAGGTATAATTAAAATATAAAAAAATGACACATCAATGATTTTTTCAATTTTTCACCCCGAAGACCCATTTTCTAAGGAAAATCATTAAATCATTTTTTTAAACACATTTTTTTTCATCACCCAGAACCCAATATTTCAAGATCAACCAATAAGATAAATTTCCACCAGAGTTACAGCAGGTTTTTTTCATTTTAAAGTATATAAAAAATTATATAGAAAACAAGATCCATCCCATTTTAGATAAAGTGGAAAAGGTGGAAATCCACATACCACAAAAGTGATTGACACAATTAAATATTTACATGATCTTATAGATCGAGACTCTTTCTTCCATTAATATAATGAATCGTAAGAAAGTTTGATAAAAACATGTATAATCCCATAGATCCAACAATAAAAATCTTAGTATGGGGTTTCAATCAATATAAAATAAGAATATCTAGATTAGAAGGGGAGAATTAGTCCCTTTTATTTTTTTTCCAAGATCCAATGCTTGATGAATCATTTATAATGGAGTATGGATGTCAAATATTTTCAAAAATCACCTATAGGAAGTCCAAAAGTTGAGAGCCTAAGCTATAAAATGAAGAATTGTGGTTTTTGGGTGATTTTCAGGTTTTATATATAAATTTTATAATTTTTTAATGACTTTACAACGTTAGAGTTCATGATTTGGAAAACCATTCACTAACCATGTGATCACCACTTTCCAAGAATTTCCATGTCATATGGTTATATCACATAGTTAGGAAAACCATGCGCCAACCGTGTGAATGAAAACTATCAAGAAACTTACTAAACAAATAATTAGTCTACATGGTTAGACAAACCATGAACCAAATTTTTTCCTACCTAGTAACTCCCACATTCACCCCATATAGTTTCCTAGATAAGATTTATGGTTTTTCTTAATTGTGCTCTAACTGTTCACCTTTAAAACACTTCAAAAACATTCCAAAACCATCTATAACCATCTCGATACTTATCCCAACTATTTCATAAGAGAAATAAATAATAAAAAAGGAATTAAATTAATATGGGGGTATTATTGTAGAATCTCACTTCCACACATCAGAAGTTATTGAGATCTTTATTCATAGTAATAGAATCCATAGATTTATAAGATTAGAAAATTCATTGTCTTCCAATCCCCAGAATCTCTAAATTACATTGGATCAGTAAAAAAATTACAATTTAAATTGATAATATATTTATAAAATCAAACCTTACATCAGTAACTCATAATATAAACACTTAGAAAGGAAAATAATACACTTATTAAAATTACTCTCAGCAGAAAGAAACTATATTGATTTAAAGAAAATATAAACTTTCTGAATGCCTAATTTTTATTCAATTATTATCAAATCTTATAAATGAGTTGTATCTCTGTTTATAGGCATCATTGTAAGAAAATTTAATGATTAGATTCCAAAAAAATAGGATTCGTTTTTAACTACACCGAAAAAATATTATCTATCTATTAATTACTTTAATCATCACAGCTATAGTGATTCTAAATTTGAAGGATATAAACTGACATGGAATTTCAAATCACCATATTTTCATAAAATAGTATTATTTCTCTAGTATTTTAGTTATCAGAAGTTTGTTATGATCAAATAGAACAACTTAAAAAACTCAAGTTTGATCACTTTCAACTAAATTTTATTATAATTTACAAAATAAATAAAGAAATTGAATTATTGACTTAATAATATCCCCCTTTTATGAAATCACAATACACGCAATAAAATTTTAAAAATAATAACTAAAATTAAAAAAGGAAACTCTATTTCATCAACATAATTTTATAAAAATGATAATTTCTCACCCTTTTCTTTGAAAAAAATTAAAAAAAACTAAATTAGGTAAAAATATATATAAAATTTAAAAAATTTCTCCCAAATTAAAATGTGATTCATCATAACATAAAAAATAAACATTAAAATTGAAATTAATTTTTCTCAAAAAATTCCCCCCCCCCCCGTTTTTATTTTCAAAAATAAATAAAAAAAAGAAATACAATTGGAAATTAGAAATTAACTTTTATTTTTTAATTGTATGATCATATGTTTTAGTTGATTATAAAGATTCTACATCTCTTTAAATCTTTAAGAAAATTCCTTTTATCATTTTTGATATAATCAAACTTACCAATGTCAATTCTGTTTTGACCATGATTTTCTATTTGACAAGATCATCTCATAATGTGAGTTTAGGTTGAACATCACTTTATACACCAATCTTAATTATCTTGTCAAGAATATCTATATAATAATTGATAATATTCTACATTATAATGATTTAAATTTCACCTTCTTTACTTTTTATCAATGAGAGTGATTCAACTTCATTTCATGATATTAATAATTTTTAAAGGGAACCTTTAAGATTCACAAATTTTTATTTTGGGAATCTTCAGATATACTTCTATTAAGATAATTCTGATGAGAAATATTTTACCACAGAAATGTAAAGATATGGAACTGAATATAACAAAAATAATTGTAAATTCATTCATTATATAGGAATTTAAAATTTATATCATCCAGGAAGTTTTCCTTTAATGTATGAGTGGACTTAAAATATTTACATGGAAAGGAAAGTCCAAAACATATGTTCTATAGATTCTATTAAGGATTAAATTTAAAATTTATTTAAAAGGTAAAAGGAAATTTTTTTTTGAGAAACAATAAATACCCCCAATATAAAAAAATTAAGACAGAAAATAGTACCTCTCATAATTTTTTATCATCTCCCACTATGATAAACAATAATAACATGGGTAGATTAAAATGGTAAAAGATATAGTTGAAAGTATTAAACCTTCCTAAAGTTATCTTCTCAAATTAATATACAACCTTCATCTTTCTAGGACCATTCAAGAAAATTTG
Source organism: Viscum album (assembly GCA_963277665.1). Classification (NCBI taxonomy): domain Eukaryota; kingdom Viridiplantae; phylum Streptophyta; class Magnoliopsida; order Santalales; family Viscaceae; genus Viscum; species Viscum album. Next base: position 29,193,750 of record OY728142.1, on the reverse strand, counting down.
GTTGAAATTGAAAAAATATAAAAAAATAAATTGAATGTAACATAAAATTCAGGTATATATGATGAGAAAATTGAAGAATCGAAATTTGAAAAACTGAAAAGTTTGAAAAATTGATAAGTAATTTCCTCTTTATTCACTTGAAGTGATTTTAATATAAGGAAATAGTTGAAGAAAGAATTGGATTGAATGTCAATTTAGGATGATCATTCTCATATTCTATTTAATAAATTTGAATCTATTAGAAGGTAAAGGTTTTGTTAAAATATCAGTAATCTGATTTTTAACTCTAATAAAATCAAGAAAAATATCTTCTTTTTAGGTTTAATGCGTAATGTCTTACATATGTGTGGTTTTATCTTGAGTGATGTTTTGGGTTCTTATATTAATAAATAGTACTATTATTATCACAAATAATTTTAGTTAGAGTGAAAATCCAACCAAAATCTATGAGTGTGTATTACATCCACAACACTTGAGAACAACAACTTTTGGCAACTATATATTCAACTTCAGTAGTGGAAAGTGCTAAGAAATGTTTCTTCTTGTTTTACCAAGTCACTAAATCTTCTATTGGTAAATTCCATGTTCAAAAAGTATATTTTTTATCAAACCAAAATCCTCTAAAGTCAGTATCTGAGTAATTTTTCAGATTAAAATCATTTCTGGAGAAATAAAATAAACAAAGTTTTGAATTTACTTTAAGATAATATAAAATACATTTTACCATATTTAATGAGATTACTTTAAATTTTCCGCAAATATCACAAATAAATATAACATATAGTTCAATTTCTATAATATAAAATAAAATTTCGATCATATTTCTATAAAGATTTTGATTTACCATTTTATCAAATTCTTCATGATCAAGTTTGATAGAATTTTCTATTAGAGTGTATATACATGATACATTGTCAAAAAAATTTCATAATTATTTTATATATTTATATCATGTTAAAATATTTTATTTATGTTTTTGATAAATTTGAAAATCAAAGAAAAATTGAGTTCCCCCATCATTCTCAAGTTAAACTCATTTTTCTTTAGTTTTAAAAAATTATGAGAAATATATTTTTGAGTTAAAAAAAATAATGTCATCGACATAAATTTTAACAACGATGGTATCTTTAAAAAAATTATTTAAAAAAATAGTTGGATCAACACATTCTTTAACAAATTTATTTTTATTCAAATATTTGGTAAGTATATCCTACCAAGCTCTTGAGACTTATTCAGGCCCATAGAGTTATTTTTTAAGATAAAGAAAAATTTTCAGAAATTTAGTGTCTTTAAAAATATGAGGTTATTCTATATAAACTTACTTATAAACAAAAAAATTAAGGAAATAACTTTTCACTTTCATTTGAATTAAAGTAAAATTTAGATGTACCGTAAAGGTGAATACGTTCTGATAGATTCAAATCTTTCCAGTAGTGTAAAAGTTTCACCATAGTCTATTCCTTCTTCTTGAAAATAACCCTTTGCGATAAGTATTTAATTATTTTTAACAATAGTTTCATTTTTATAACTTTTTTTAATAACCTATTTGATTCCAATTACATGTAGATTTTTGGTTCATTCAACTAAGGTCCAAACTTGATTCCTTTTCAATTGATTTAGCTATTCATATGTAGTCCCTATCCAAATTTCATCACTTAAGGCATCATCTTCCATTTTAGGTTCAATTTGTGATAAGAATGCATTATGATCACATTGATTTCTTAAGGATCTCTAGTTCTGACTGGTTTAATTACATCACTAATAATATTATTTGTACAGTGACTCTTTTAGATCGACTGATTTTTAAGTGAAGCGGTAAGTTGGTTATCAATAGTTAATTATATATATTTTATTGAATTTAATTCTAGATATTTAATTTATAATACTATATATATATTGGATGATTTATAATCAATATTTATATATTAAATTCTAGTAAAATATAAGAAGTTTTTTCAAAAACATTATATGAAGGATGTACTTATGGAGGTTTTTCCAAAACAAAAGGATTAGATTCATCAAATTTTAAATGAACCATTTCTTTAACAATATTAGTTTCATTATTAAAAAACCCTATAAGACTTAATTTTTGAAGAATAAACATTATATTTCACTTCACTGGATTTTGGATTAAAATTATGTAATTCATCTTTAGTATTCAGAATTAATACTTTATATATAAAAACTTTGAAGTTATAATGTTTAAGCTTTCTTCCAATCCACAACTCATAAGGATTTTTATTAATAAAATGTCTAAGTAAAACTCAATTTAGAGTATAAAAATTCGTATTTGTATCCTCAACCCAAAAAAATCTAGTAAAAAAATACTCACTTAGAAAAGTTGAAGTAATTTTAAAAAGAATTATTTTTCTTCATTCAACTGCACCATTTTGTTTCGGTGTTCTAGGTATGGAAAAATCATGAGAAATTCCTTTTTAAAATAAAAGGATTCAAAATCAAATTTCACAAACTCACCACCATGATCACTCTAAATAGTAACCAAAGTTAGGTTTTTTCACTTCTAACAGTAGAATGGAATACTTTAAAATTATTAAGATATTTATATTTTTGAGTGAGAAAATAAACCCAAGTGAATCTACTATTTTCATCAACCAAGACATACACATAGTTTTTTCCTCTAATACTTCCAGATTATGTTGGACCAAATAAATACATGTTTACTAACTATAAAGAAAAAAAAGTTGAGACTTCACTTTCATATTTAATGATATAATATTGTTTTTACCAAATTGATAAGGATCACAAACTCTAGTTAAATTAAATTTAAGTTATGTTAGATCCATAACATATCCTTTCCTAGAAATTTTTTCTGATTATTAAAAGTTAGAGTATCCTAATTTACTATTCCATAACCAATATTGATCTTCAGTAGCACTTAATCATGGATAATTCCAATTAATTAAGTATTTTATATCAATATTTCATACATTCTTATGCCTAAAAATACATAGAAATAATGTACCTTATGAAATTTGAATAGTACATTTATCATTATAGAAGTTCATAGGATAACCATTTTCAAATACTGACTTATATTGATAAGGTTGTGATTAAGTATTAAAACATATAAAACATTTTAAATTATTTTTTTTCAAGAAAATAAAAATAACTCTTTATAATGATTTAAATACAAGAATTTTCTTTAAATGTGACTCATTCTCTATTCAATTTATTCAAATTTTGGAAATTGGATTTGTCTATATTCATATGTTTACTATAAAAATTTTCCTCATACCCTTTGTTTTTGTTTTTGTTACTCATCTTATTTTCCTAAAAAAGTTGAAAATAAGTTCTTGGTAACCTCACTTGTTTGGGTCCAATTATGTGAGAAAATAGTATTTTCAAAACCCACATTTCCTAACACTTTTATATTAAACAATTTCTAGTTATTTCGAAATAAATTATTTGTGAAAATAAAAAATATTGATCTTTGTTTAAATAAAAATACATACTTCGGTGACCTCCTCTTTGACACTTAGTGAAAAAAAGATAACCTTTAGGTAAAAAATATATAGATTTAAAATAATATTTTTTGGAAGTAAGACCAATTCCATTAGAATTTCTAGATAGTCTTATTTGTATATAAATTTTATCAAAATTCACTTTACCAGAAGTATATTGACATAAGAAGGGATGTCAAATAGGTTTAGAGGTGGTGAATTGACCTCATAAAATATTCCCTAAATTTAAATTATCATAGTAACATGTAATGATGAAACCATTTAAGAATATTCATAATAGAGATAAATAAACAATTTAGTGAAAAAAATAAGAACATAATTGTTTTATAGTAGTTAGACTCAATATGAAATGATATATACTCTTACCCTTCACTGCTTGGAAAGAAGAATGGTACCCACTATAAGACCTCACTTTTTAAGGGAGTAAAAACCCTTTACAAACAACTACCTTTCTATAGACCAAATCATAACTAAAGATAATTATAGCGCTAAATTTTTAAATGAGATTCAAAAATCAAACCATACGTACCTTTTGAATTTAAGGTATAACCTAACATGACACTTTATTTTTATAGAGAGATCATAAAATTATAGTTTAAGAACAAAAAAATAAATGATACAATACTAAAAACTAGAAATATGAATAATTTTTTTTCAATTTATCTTGATCGCTTATTATAAAAGAAAAACATGTTGAATCATAGCATGATGATCATAGTAATAGAGTAGTAGTGATTATAAAGGAAAAAACTTTCAATATCATTGAATTAAATAATTAATTACTTGTATTATTTTTGTGTTTTTTGTTAAGTTCCCTTGATCATTATTTATAGACAACTCTTCAAGGGTTATTTAATAATCACCCTTATTTATAATCACTTTTTTTACTAAAAACTCATTGAAACATTAAAATGTTATGGAAAATAAAAATATAAAAATATTACCATTACCTGTTTATGGAAAACTATTAATATTTTTTTCCAACGCCAAAATCTTAAAAACACATCACATATATTCATTAGAATTTATAAAAAATTATAAATTAATAAAACATACATAAATCATAATAACGTTAAGTAATTAGAAACATAAAATTGAGGTAAAAATAGAGTATTGTAGAACCAAACATTTGTAAAATAGTATTTATGTAATTGAAACAAAAAAATACATAAGGGGTTAGAAAACCCACATAATGGAAATAAAATATTGTTGTTTAATGTGAAATTTTTTTTACACTGCAATGTGCATGGCTTCTTCAAGCCATGTATTGCATGAAGCTTCACTACACCTTTATCACTGTATTCTCCAAGAAGAAAACAAAAATTGAGTTACATTAAACTATATAATATAAATAAATTTTTTATATATGTATATTATTTTTTGTAATTCATGATATATAAGGTGGGATTCATATTCCATTAACAACTATGTGCTGCATTTCTTGCATGCATAAAATTGAGTTTCCTTTTTCTTTACATAGAACTGAATATCGTGGATTTGATCTAAATGGATATAGAGTAATATTTTCATTTTTTTAATGATCAATCTTCAAGTGATTGTTTTATTCATGATATGTATATTCATATTCATCAAGTCTACACATCACTGCCTACTATATAAATGTGGTGAGTTCAGTGTTTATGATGACATAGACTGAATATACTATATGATTCAATGAAAGTGTAATGAGTACACTAACATTTAACTAATATACAAAAAAATTGGAGTGGTGAGAGTTACTATTTAAAAAAATAATAAGTTTTAAACATCACATATACTTCTCATTGTATTTATCAAGAGGATGGAATAAATTTTGATGAATATTTTTCTTGCATTTCTAGGATTGAATCTATTTGTATTTTTTTGGATTTTTTTATTTGTAATGATTTAAGATATTTAAAATGTATGTTAAGAGTGAATTTTTAAATAGTGTTATTTATGAAGAGGTTTGTGTTAATAAACCCTCCATATTTAAAAATGATAAATTCACAAATCATGTTTTTAAATTGTCTAATTATTTATATAGTCATAGGAAAGATCTAAAAGTTTAGTAGGAAAGACTATCGTTGTTTATTTTTAATAATGATTTTAAGAAAGGTAAAGTTTATCCAAATTTATTCATTAAAATTATTTCTAGAGATATTTTAATATTTCAAACATATATTGATGATATAGTTTTTGGAACTTCTGGTGAATCATTGTGTAATGAATTTTCTAATCTCATAGTGAATGAATTTTATATGAGTTCGATGGGTGAATTAAAAAATTTCTTTGGTCATCAAATTTCTCATAGGTAAGATGGGATATTTCTAAATATATCTAAATATTACAAAGAACTAGTTAAGTGGTTCTATTTATATACTTGTAAAACTTTTAGAACCCCCATTATTTCTAATTCAAAATTGGATGTTGATGAATCTGGAAAACCAATAGATATAAAGTTGTTTAGAGGTTTGATAAGAATTTTTATTATTTTACTACATATAAAATTGATATCTTGCTTAGTGTGTAATTTTGTGCTAAATTAGAGGATTATCCTCAAGAAATTCATCTTAAATCTATTAAAATAATTATATGATACATTAGATGAATAATTAATTTTGGTTTGTTATATTGTAAAAAATATATTTTGATTTAATAACTTATTCAGATTATGAATTCAGAGGTTTTATGATAGATATAAAGTGTACTTCTAGTGTGTGTTTATGTATATGAAAAGGTTAAATTTTTTTATGTTCTAAGAAACAATTATGAGTAAAATTTTATAAAAGAGTCATAACCCAAACCAAACATGCCTTTTGAAGTGGAGATATATCCAATCTGACACTTTCTTTTTATAGGGAAAGCATAAATTGATAGTTTAAGCACACACACAAAATAAAATATATGATTATAGAAACCATAAAGATAAATAATATAATTTTTATGAAGTTTTATCACTTCTTGTAAGATAATATCACATTAAATCATAACAAGATGATCACCACAATAAAGTTGTAGTGATTGTAAAGGAATAACTTTTCAGTATCTTTGAATGAAATATTGGATGGATTTTATTTATTCTATTTTTTTCTTTAATTTACCTAGATCAATATTTATAGTAAAATCCACAATTTTTTTTAATCTCCCTTAATTTTAATCACTTGGGTGTTTCCTAAAAACTCATTTCAATATTAAAATGTTAAGGAAAATAAAAATATAAAAAATATTATTGCTATAGGTGTATGGAAAACTATTCCTGTATTATTACAACATAAAAATCTAAAAAACCACTCCACATAGCTTCATTGATATTTATAAATAATTTATAAATCAATAAAACATTTAAAATAAATCATAATAACTTAAAATAAATCGAAACTTAAAGGTGAGGTAAAAAAGAGTATAGTAGACCCAAAAATTTAGAAAAGTATTTTTACATAACTAAAATAAATAATAGTACGTAAGGGGTTAGAAAAATCACATTAGGGAAATAAAACAATTTGGATTGATGTGAAAATGTTTTCAAACTGCATGCTTATTCCAGCAATTCACATAGCTCCTTGAGGTCGAGTCTTAAATGAAGCTTCACTACACATCATGAATAAAATTATCTATGGAATAAATAAAATTCCATAGTTCAACTTTATTTATTGTAAATCACAGAAAATAAATTTATTTTTATAAATGTATCTCGTTTTATGGAACTTATAATCTTCAAGAAGGACTTAAAACTCCTTTAACAACTATGTACTATATATTCCAGATGCAGAAATTGTGTTTCCATTTTCTATAAATAAAACTGAATATTATGCCTTTGAGAATAATGGAAATCAACCTATAATTTTTTATCATAATTATGATTCTATAAGGATTGAAACACAATATTCATGTGAGTATTCCATTCATGATCTATATGCTCTTATTCAACAAGTCTACGTGTCACTTCATACTGTATACAAGCAATAGGTTCAGGGATTATGAAGATGCAAACTGAATATACTACATTGTAAGATCCCATATTTTCCTAGGCATGTTACAATTCATGTTTTTTTTACCCTTTTAAATTATTCCATCAACTAATTTCCCTATATGGGTAAAAATAAAAATAGGTCTTCATATGGAAAAAGATAAGGGATAAGGGAATATGGATATAATAACTAGTTCAAGTCATGAATGTGTATTCATGATGTTAAATGTTCTATACACATTACATGAAATTATTTTAGGGTTTGAATGGGTATTTTATCCATAATTTGTTAAAAAAATGAGATATCATTCATGAAATGAATTGGTTCTCAAGATTTTAAGCCAATATGAAATTTTTTTCATCATATATTACAACTTGGATATCCAAGATGTAAATACTTGATTCACATTGTCAATGAGATTGCACCGGGCAGTTTTATTAACTCCTATACCCTGTATTTTGTCAAATTCACATTCTACTTTATCTTGAATTTGAGTCTACCTATAGGTGATTTTGGGAGTTCCTTATATCCAAAGGTATATTCTATTGGATCTTTGTGTTCTATACATAGATATTGATGGAAAGAATCGAACAAACCAATTCTACCTTGCTCATAGATTAATTTCTTCATCTTCTCTTCTTTTGAGGTCAATGGTATAGAACAACTCCCTAAAATCTGTTTTTCCCTCTAGTATGTGAAATAATTTCGATTGAATCGGTATGACATGCACACACCCCAACCCAATTTTAGACCCACTATTTTATGAAACTGTATGCATATACCTCCCTCGAACTACATTGGGTATGTTGGAATTGAGATAGGGAATTATGACCACCTGAGGGGTTTTCCAACTCTTGTATCTAGGTTATAACTTGAACAAAATGAACCTAGATCCCCTTTATTAATTGTAAATTTGTTATTTTTTGGATTAACAATTTAAATTGGTTCATCATGTGAATTGTGAACTTGGATTGACATGTAAATGGATTAACATGGTAATCATGGTGACCAGTTTGATAACAAATCATATGGATTCAAATAATTAATTTTGAATGTAATTAATATTGTTATAATGGTCTGATGAAATAGATATGTGATGAGACGTGAAATGGTAATTATGGTTAAATGATAAGTGAAATGGGATTAGACACATTTAAATTTATAATTTGTAACTTGGTTTAAATTTATAATTACCTTTTATTTGGATATTGGTAGGAAATTGGTAAATGGATTAAATGGAATGATATTTGGATAATTGATGAATTTTCCAATAAGGCATATAAAAAATTCTTAGTATGATTCTGTTTGGGTGTTATAAATGGATTTATTATCTTTATTTTATGACTCATGGGTAACTTAATTCTTGTCGAAGATATATTGAGATGGTCATTGCCTTCCTTCTTGGATGTGATTATTAGGTGGAAATGGAATTCCTTCTTGGATGAGATTATTGCATGGACATAGAGTTCCTTCCTAGATGAAATTATAGGTCATACATGGCATTCATTCCTAGATGAATTTTTTAGTTGGAAATATAATTCCTTTGGGGATAAAATTATTGGGTGGCATGGAATTCCTTCCTATATAAAATTATAGGTCAGACATGGTGTTCCTTTATTGATGAAATTATTGGGTGGATATAGAATTCTTTCCTACTTGAAATTATAGGTTAGTCATGGATCTCCTTTATGGATTTAACTATAGTTTGTACATGGTGTTCCTTCCTAGATGAAAATATTGGGTGGGAATGAAAACCCTCCTAGAAGAAATTATAGTTTGTACGTGTAGTTCCTTCCTAGATTAAATAATTGGTTTTACATGGTGTTCCTTCATGGATGGTATTATAGGTTTGATATGATGTTATTTCCTTAAAAAATTATAGGTTCAAAAAGGCATTCCTTCCTAGATGAAATTATGGGTTGGACATGGATTTCATTACCAAATGAGATTATGAGTTGTTAATGTAATTCCTTATAATTATTTCACTATTTTTCAAGGATAAATTTATTTGGTATCATGTTGAATCATGTTTGGCTGATCCTGGGTGTTAACTCGATTCCCAAGTGTAAAGAATTCAGTTTTTCGATGTAAGACTTCAGAATATTTCTAATAATATTTTTGAAGATAGGTGTTGAGTCAACACATAATTCCAAGGACTAAAGATACTTGGTGTAGTGATAACAAAAATATTAAATATATTATATATCACACATGCAATGTTTCATTAAAAAAAGTTAATAACTCCTGAATAGAGTCTTAGATCAGAGATCTAAGATTTCCATTAAATAAGGAATGTGGGTTTTTCCCTATACGGGACAAAACTTTGGTTTGTGACAAGTGTTTCGTGGAGGGAGAATATTGGTGGACATGATAATTAATTAAACTATAATATTAATTAATTAAAAAGAGGGAAGAATACCCCCACTAGGTTTGGATTCCCATGTGTAAATGAAAGGGATAAGGTGATCCCTTTCACAATCGATAAACTGAGGGAGAGAGGAGGCATTGGAATACTTCATCCTTGATGGCAATCGATACCGAATCATGGTGTGGTTTCTTTTGGGCATGGATCTAGACCTGAAGAATCATCATTTCACCATGAGGTAGGAAAATTTATGAGTTTTATGTCCCAATTCCTATATATGCATCATTTTAAGGATTTATATCCCTTTTATGAATTTTATAGATCCCATTAAGATCAATATATTTGTATTTGGATAAAAATATAGGTTTTGGGAAGATATCAGGGCTTTCAAATTCGGAATTCCCAATCACATATCATGTAGTGCGGGATCACATGCTGTGTGTTCTTCCTATTTTGGGATGATGGTGTTTTGGGAACTATAAGCCATGTAATGGGGTACACATTGTGTTGTGGGACTTTTCCATGTGACCAAATACATGGGTAGGCATTCCATGTAAGGGGACATGTTCATGTTGAAGAACACATCCATACCTCGGGTTTACACGGGATGAAGGACATGTCCAGGTATATGGGCACAGTCTGTTGTCCACATGAATGGGTACTTGTACATGGGAATAAGTAGATGGCATTGTCTTGGTATGGGACAAGAATAATATTCCATGTACCCCATGTACACTTCAAGTAAGAAAACATGGCCATCTAGGCCATCTGTGGGTGAGGACAAGCCCATGTTTTCACATTATATCACACACCGTGTGACATAGGGTGCACATATTTTAGATTACTTTTACATGATGAGTATTGTGAGGGGACACATCCAGGGTTCGACTTCATATGAAATTTCATATACCTGAGGAGGGCATGCCATTTACTCCCCTCAAAGACTTTTCACTCATGAATATCCTTCTTTATGACTCGGATTAGGGCCCGTGATTATCCCATCCTGAGTGGTTTTACACATAGGATATGATGGTGGCCATAGTTTTGTAATTAGACATCAGACATAAGGTGATTCTATTGGGATGGTTATTTTAGTGACACGTAGGCCAGTAACAGTTGGTTGTGTTTCCTTGGTCTATCCCTCTAAGGGTACCATGTGAAATTTCCTCCTAATAAAAGTATTTTGATCCCCTCTATGGGATTGGTTTAGATAGAGTTTGTGAATCCCTCTAGGAATCCTGGGGTGGTATCCTCTATCGCATCGTCTTCCCTTGGTGGGATTTGTGGAATCTTCATGACTAACTTATATGGGTGTACAATCCCCTAGTTAGTGGGATATTCTATATTGGATTTTTATTGTCCCCCAATGGTCCTGGGTGTGATCCCCTATCCATTTATTATGGATATGAGTTTTAGATTGGGTTTTTGGTGTCCCCCAACAACCCTTGGTATGATCCCCTATCTAAGTATTGGGATATCTAGAGTTCTGTATTGGGTTTTTGGTGTCCCCTAGCTATCCTGGGTGTGATCCCCAATCTGTTTATTTAGGTCTTTTATATTACAGTAGGGTTCTTGGTTTCTCCCACAAGACGTGAGTTTGATCCCATATATGAATATTGATATTAACTATGTTTTAGTTTATCTTTCTTCATGGTAATACCTGATGACCATAATCCCTAAAATGAATACCATCAGGGATGGAAGGGATGTTCCATTAGTTTGGAAATACCCAAAGAGTGATACCTCTAATATGAGTTCTATCAGGGATTCTAGGACTCAAGGAGTGAGTTCTCCCTGATGACCAGTACCTTTGATCATCTAGAAGAATCCTATGGCTAAAAATATGGTTGAGACCTCTTTGAGACTTGGATTCTTTTATATATAGGTGTTCTAGTTGCAATTTATAATATCTTGATTAACATAACATAGTGATGTTAAGCTAACTCATCATTCTTAGAGGAGCTATGGTAATGGAGATTTAAGTTCTCTATCACTTGGCATTTCTATACCCTCTTGTTTATGGGTTGAGTGAGATGTTTCCTTTTAGTTGCTCCCTTTATTTTGGGGTTTTTGGGGTGCCTTATGGTTATTGTTATACTGACCCCTACATGGGATCTCCCCACACATTTCATGTCTTATGATAATGATAGGTGATAATATGGATTCATATATATATTTTGGATTTGTTTCCTTGGAATTTGTTCATTATTTATTATATAATTCCTTCAATTTTGGATATTTTTTTAGGAAATAGGAATTCATTCCTCAAAGTAGGTACCACTATAATTTTAGAAATTTTAGACATTATATTTTTTGAAACCTATTCACAACATGTATTCCTTGAGAAAAGGATCCCTGCAAAATTAAGGCCAAACTGTGAAACCTTTATAAGTAGTGAATCCTCCAGGATAATGTAATGAAGGATTTGAATCCATTACATGATGTTAACTATTCAATTTATTTTCCCATCAAAAGATAAAATCCATGAAATCTTATAGATATGTGATTTCTAGAAATATTTGAAGATCTAATTACATGATGTGAATTTCCATTACATGTTCTTTATGTTTCGAGCAAGACATCATTTAAAGAAATCCACCTATCAGGTTACAACTACTAGATCACCATATTTTCTAGATTTTCCTTGTGGGTTCAACCTCGTACTATCGCATTATTATGCCTTTATATCTAGTATACTTTGGGACACTATAAATTTTTAATCCAACCAATTCCCTTGTGGAATCAATAAAATTGTGCGAGATAGTCAAGTATTGGCATTATTTTCAAGGATCGAACCCAAGTCACCCATGTGATGGTAGAAGTTCGAACCCATAGGGATAAGATGGAAAAGCTGGTGATCTACTGGTTGGAACCTGACAGTTGGATTCCTCATGTGACTCTCATAGGTTGTTTTTCTAAGGCAAAGGAGTTTGGTTATACTTTAGAATAAAAAAAATAGATTATGGTCAATTTTAGGGAGCTTTTGAAAAGGGTATTCTTAAATCTAGCTTGGGATGGTCCTATGGGTTAGCCTGTGGAGTAGTGTGGAGATCACGAATTGGATTCTATCAAAATAGTTGGATCTACCTAAGCTGAAAACTACTCTTTGGTCTATAGGTATTAAACAACCCAAGTGAATAAGGCTTAGCTTCAAAGGAATAAAGTGTTACTGGATATTGATCCTAGCCTTCTCATCCCTAATTAAATTTGAGTCCTATTGCAGTTTCTCAGAACAAGGTTGTGCAAAATAATGTGTCTAACTTGAGTTCTTAAATTAATACCTAGTCATAGGGTTACCCAAGTTTTAATTTAAGGATTTATTAGGTTTTAGCTACAACTAATATTGACCCCTAACCCTATAATATTAGTATCACATGATAGAAATGGTATAATATGAAAGATGAAATGGTGGTATGATTATAATATTCACAAAGTAGATCATAATTGAAGTAATTCACAATTAAAATAATCAGTTCACTTAATCATAATGAAAAGATAAAATAATATGAAATAATTGATGTTGAAAGAAGTAATTAGAATTGAAATATAAATAATACAAGGTTTGAGCAATCCAAAACACCTTGGAAGTAATTGAAATAGTTATGTATGAATAAAATAGGAAAGAGAACAGAAGAAACTATGTCTAGAAAATGTGAAGAATAAAGAATAAAAAGAAATTAAATAAATTGTCAAGCCATCCTTTTCCAGCATCAGGTGCTGGAATGTTTATAAGCCCAATTCTCATGCGACATGTAAAGGTTTTACATTTTTGAGATTCCATTAAATGACTTCTTCCTTGAAATTTGCATGATGTGTAATGTTAATTCACATCATGTAGTCAAATATTCAAATATATTCAGAAATATCATATCTCTTGGATTTCACAACTTGTATCTTTCAATGAGAACATAAATTGAATATTTCACATCATGTAATGGATTCACATCCTCTTTTTATTTGGAATAGAGGATTCAAAACATTTATTAGTTTCATGGGTTAGCCTTTGGTCTATAGGGGGCATGTGCTCAAGGAATACATGTCATGAACATGTTTCACGATGTGTAATGTCTAAAATTTCTGAAATTGATGTAGAATATTCTTTGAGAATTAAATTCATAGTTCCTATAAAAACTAACCAAAACCCAAGGAATTATAAAATAAATCATTAATAAATCCCAAGGAAACATCTTCAATATATTTATATATATGAATTCATCTTATCAAATTCCCCCAAACATTAAAAATTTCTTATCATCAAGAAAAAATCATCTCAACAATGATTGCAAATGAAACAACTTTCAAATAGGAAACATACATTACAACTAAGAAAATAAAACTATGTGTTAATGGAAAAATCTAATCCTCCAAAATAAATCCTACAGAGAGAATCATTCATGCCTCATAATCGAGTACTTTATTCAAATTCTTTCTTCCTTTAATTACATTTTTCAATAGTTCCATAGAATCTATACCAAAATTTCAATTTAAATCACTGTGAATTTTCTCTCATCACTCAAGGTAAAATGAAATTTGAGTTATGACCATACCTTGAATACATGTTCTTTACCATATCATTTCATTGGATCTAAAATCTCCACTCCTTAAATACAAACATATAATTAATCATGCGGGCTTTATCAATAAGGTTCAAATGAATCTAAGGCTGAGGGTAGGTGGGTAGATGATAAAAGTAAATCTCAAAACTGAGGGTAAATTCTCAAGTATAATTCATGATCATTAGGAACAACGCAATGAAGAAACACTTCTAGAAAACAGTATTTCCACACGCCCAAAATCTCAAGGTAGGTCCATGGATGTGTTATAAAAGTGAAATGAAAGTATCATGTTTCTTATTTATCTATTTTTTTCAAAATTCAGGTCTAGGATAAATCTCACATCCATCACTTAACCAGATATGATCTATCATAAGATTCATCAGTCTGGTAATGGTGATTTTTAACCATCCAAATACAAAACCCTTTTTTTACAGGATAATCATGAATTGTATATCAAATGAACCCTGAACCACTTCCCATAGATCATATTAAAAATTCAGTATGCATCTCTTTAGAATAAAACATTCCACGTCCATCAGAAATGATCATCTCCCCACACTTATTCAAGTGAAAATCATGCATTTATACTAAGAGTAGGGTAGAAAAGGATAAAATGGGCTTGTAACATGGATCGATCCTAACAAGTTCATTCATAGATTCTACGAGATTAAGAGGGATAAATGTACATGTGGTTCTCATGATAAATGGATCAACAACAATTTCCTTACTCATTTTAACAGTATATTCATTTATTCATATCCTAGATAATATTCCAATGCACATTCTAATAGTTTTATAGGTCCCAAGTATCTCTCAAGAAATATGCTAAAAAATGAATATGATAGTGTAGTCCCATAATCCTCTTGGGAATGGGAATAAATAAAATATGGAAATCACTCTAGGACTAACAACCAGTGATAATTCAATCAAATGAAATTTCTAGAAACAACAATCAAAAGTAAATTACTCAACTCATAAATCATGATAAAATTATAAGAAATACAAAATTATATTTTAACATTTAACATCCAAAAAATTTATTTTATTTACATGGGTATAATAATAAATTAATTTAAATAATCCTTTAAATGAAAAATTTCTTTTGAACTAATGAGAACTAGAAAAAATATTGGTTTAAACATAATAAATATCAAGAAGTCCCCCCCCCCAACACACACACTTTAAATGAAATAGTGTCCACACTATTTTGGAAAGTGACATTGGAGAGAAAGGAATACTAACATAAACAAACTAAAAATTTAAATTATGAATTTAAAGTACTGAGTCTATATCTCCTTATAATGAAGGTCATGTCATGGGGGGAATGCAAGATGGTGATATGAAATGGGGAACCTTCCAAAATTTTAGAAACAAAATCGTATTACACTAGATAAACCATCAGTAAATAGAATCTAATCATTATGTAAGTAGAAAAATGGGTAGGTGGACATAGTAGATGGAAATTAAAATCAACTCAAATAAATGCATGGTTCATACTCCAATGGTTTACCAAAGGAAAGATCTAATAGGAAAACATAGAAAATGAAAATAAAACACCTAATGATCAGTCAGTGTAATCCATCATCTTAGTCATTTTCTTAATCTTGTAGGACCTATTAGCTATATCCTTGAGCTCATGGGGGTGCTTGGTGTGCTTAACTTCCTCAGTATTGGTCTAATCAAACATATCATGTGGAAGTAATAGAATATAATAAGGTTATATCTGGAGATCCTAGGGATGTATAATTAAATCATCCACTTGAGTAAAGACCTCATAGGGAAGGCGTATGGGTGGCCTAATATAATCCTCGATATTCATATCAGAGGTAGAAGACTAATACATATCGATCTGAATGAAAGAATGTAAAAGATTATTTAAGAAACACTTACACTCAAAAATCATATCCTTACCATTAGATAAAATAAATGATACAACCGAGAATGGGGAATACAATAAGTACAAAATACACCAAAAACAATAGTACAATGGGAGAGGGGTACATGAGGGAAAAAATTAGGTTGTGTATTAGGAAGGTCAAAAATCACCATTACCTAATCGATGAAACCTATAATGGATCATATTTGATCAGGTTATGAATGTGAGATCTATCCTAGACATGAATTTAAAAAAAGATAAAAAATAAGAAACATGATACTTTCATTTCACTTTTATGACATATACATGGACCTACCTTGATCTTTTGGGAGTGTGGAGATACCGCT
Source organism: Viscum album (assembly GCA_963277665.1). NCBI lineage: Eukaryota > Viridiplantae > Streptophyta > Magnoliopsida > Santalales > Viscaceae > Viscum > Viscum album. The sequence goes on along the minus strand of OY728142.1, from coordinate 29,177,174 downwards.
TTCTGGAGGAGGTTCTTCATTTCACTATTCTTAAGGATCATAAATTATACTTGAGAATTTACCCACATTTTTTAGATTGAATTTTATCACTTACTCTCATCCTCATAGTCATTTTAACTTGATTTATAAATCACTCGTGGTTAATTTTTTCTTTCTCTTTAGGGAGTAGAGATGATAGAACCAATGTAATCATATGGTTAGTTACATGTATTCAAGGTATGGTCATACTCCAATTTTATTTTACCTTGAGTGATGAGAGAAAATTCATGTTGAGATAAATTCCAACATGGGTATAGATTATAAGTAACAATTGAAAAAAATTATTTAAACGAAGAAATAATTTGAATAAAGTACATGATTATGAGGAATGACTAATTCTCTATGAAGGAGTTGTTTTGGAGGACTATCTTTTTCCACTAACACTTAGTCATATTTTCTTGGTTTTAATACATGTTTTATATTTAAAAAATCAATTGGAATCATTGTTGAGATAATTTTTTCATTAGGACATGAAATTGTTCATGTGTTGGGGAATTTGATAAGATAAATTCATATATATATATATATGTGTGTGTGTGTGTGTTGTATATGTTTCCTAAGGAATTATTCAATAATTATTAGATAATTCCTTAGGTTTTGGTTAGTTTTTTTAAGAAATAGGATTTCAATTCTCAAAGGAGGTGTTGTTTTAATTTCAACAATTTCATACATTAGACATTGTAAAACATATTCACAATCTGTATTCATTGAGAACAGTGCCCCTACAGACTGAAGGCCAAACCATGAAACCATTACAAGTTTTGAATCCTATAAGATAATAAATACATGATTTTAATCCATTACATGATGTAAAATATTCAGTTTTAGTGCATGTAGAAGGATACAATAAATGAAATCTTGGAGATATGAGATTTCTGAAGATATTTGAAGATTTAATTACATGATGTGAATTTACAATACACATCATGAAAGTTTTGAGGTAGAATACATTTAAATTAATATCATTATTTGAAACCTTTTCACGTCATGAGATAACTAAGATTATAAAAATTCCACCACCCAAAACTGTATAGGGATGACCGAACTCTTTATTTATTTAGTTTTACACTTTTTTATTCACATTTTCTAGATCTGGTTTCTTCCATTTCCATTCCTATTTTATTCATCCTTTTATATTGAACATCCTTCCAAATCATTATGGATATCTCAAAACTTTTTCTGATCTATATTTCAATTTCGATTACCCCTTTCAAAATAATTTTTTGTGCGGGATTTTTTCCTTTCATTCTAAGTAAGTTCATTTATTTTTTTTAAATTGTAAATTACTTCAATCCTGAACCACTTCATGAATTTTCTAAGCATTATTCCACTTCCTCTTTAATCTAAAAATATTTTTTCATGCATGGATAATCCACTAGAGTTATTTGATGATATTAGGGGTATCTTAAACCTAATGAATCCTTAAATTAAAACTTGGGTAACCATTTGTCAATGTATTAGGTTAACTCAGGTTAGTCACATTATTTTTCACAACCTGATCCAAGGAATTAAAATATAAGGACTGTAATCAAATTGGATTTGAGAAGTCTAGGATCAATAACCTATGACTCTTTCTACCCTTTAAGTTAAGCCTTATGAACTATGGTTGTTGACTACCTCTAGACCAAATAGTGGTTTCAAGCTTTGGTTGATCTAATTGGTTTGACCAAAACCAATTAGTGACCTTCACACTGCTTCATAGCCTAATCCATAGTATGATCAAAATCCAGATTTAATAATAACCTTTTCATAAGATCCCTAAAATTGACCATGACCCCTTCTATTTATTTTGATGTACAACGAAACTGCTTATCCTCATAAACCCAACCTATGAAAGTCACATGAGGAATCCACCTATTAGGTTTCAAATAAAAGATCACCAGCTTTTCCAAGTTATCCCTATGGGTTCAACCATGTAATAAATAATTATGTTGTGATTGAAGATGATGAGTTTGGAGAAGGCAAAATAATTGAAGTTGCAGATATTTTTGAGATTTAACAATTTCATGAGTTAGTTTTCATTGTGGAAGAGGAAAGTCAAAATAAAATTACTAAGAAGAATAAATAGAATATGAGAGGTCAGACCACTGAAACTGGAAGAGTGAATGACACCACCATGTTTGAGAAGGCCTAATATTTATGGTTTGTTCATGACCTTACATTTATTTTTTAAAAATTAAGGAATAAATGGTGGGTCATCTTGATGTAAATCAAGTAATTACTTCTATGATAAAGATTTAAGCTTTTTAGAGAGGGAGGATAAGGACCTACCTATATAGATAGGTCACAAATGAGACCATCCATAGACCCTAACTAGGTGGAAAATTTTCAACCATCCATCTCATGAGCTGAAGATTAAAGTGGTAAGGTTGAGACAATAATGCTAAATAAAAGTTATTTTAGGTGGAAACCCTAGTTTTTTAGGATTTTTATTTATTTAATTTTAGGAGCATGCACTCTCCCCGAAATATTTCAAATTTCATTGAGAATGGAGTGTACTTTCACTTGTGCATTGTATTTGGCAGGACCATCAAGACACTTGAAAGTATTTTTGAAATAATCTTAAGGACCAACTTACTTCATGAATACCATACACACCATGAAATATAGAAAATACACATCATGAAAGATAATCATGTTGTGAATCCGGAGTATTAATAACCTATGCACCCACTTCAAAGTGCCAATAAAAGGGTATTATGTGTTTTAAGTCTATAATTTTATATTGTACACACCACATTTATTTTGTTTAGAGATTTGAACTGCCAATTGAAAACCCAGTATTGATTCTTAATTTAATCAACTAAACTTTGAGACAAAAACCAGTTAGGATAATTATCATGACATGAATTTTAAATTTCTTTGAAAATAAATTTGAATGATAAAAATGGGGAAAATAATTAGTAGATATAATAATGTGGTTTTAGATTTAAAAAATCATGATTTATGGGGGTGTTAATTTTTGTAAATGAAATTTCTATATGATTTTTCCATTATTTTAATTTTTTATATTTTTGTTAGTTGATTTTATTATTCTTATGAATTTCCATGAGTATTTTTCCCAACCATTCCTATCATTCTTGAGACATCCACCAAGACAAATAGTTCCTATTCTTTATTTTATATATTTATTGAGTGAGACTCAGGCATATTCACTTCTAGAACATTCTTGGAATATTATATAAATCTATGAATGAACAAATTCACTTTTAATATGATTTATGAATAAATTATTTAACCCTTTATCCTTATACTCTCCATACATTAAGCCTTTTTAAGTATCTTTAATCCATGAATAGGCTTGTTAGGAAATAATTCATGTTACAAGCCTATTTTATCCATTCATACCCTACTCACATTGTATTTCATGATATTTATGAGAATAAGTGTGGGGGATATATTTTCTATGGTGACTAGGATGTACTTCATTGATAAAAAATTTCATGGAGGATTTATTGTGATTTGGGAAGATTCCATGTATCATTCATCATACTTATTATTTCACCTCTCTTCTTAATGAAAAAAATAAAAAAAAAAGATAAGAAAAATGGATGGTGTACTAGGAGGGTAAAAAATACCCATTACCAGACCGATTATTCTCATGAAAGATCATATGTGTTTAGGTGGTGGGTGTGGGATCTATCCTTAATAATATTTCCAAAAAAGAAAAAAGAAAAAAAATAGAGCAAGAGAGGATAATTCATTCATTGTGTTTACTTTTACCATGAACCCACATTGAGATTTCTGGTGGGAAGATATAGATGAAATCTGTAAAGGGAGATTTATATTGAGAATATCTTTTTATATATCATGTACTACTCTTTAGAGTGAAACCTCATTTTTTATCTTTACTTTTGTATCATTTACCTAGCTTACCTAAGACTCAGATTCATTTTAACCTTCATAAAATCCTGCATGATTATTGTTGATTCTATATTTACATAGTGGAGATACTAGATTCCATGAAAGTTTATGTTAAGTGACATGTTCTTCAGGTATGTGTTAAACTCTATTTATATTTATACCTTGATAAAGAGTATAAAAATTCAACGTGAGGTAAATTGAAAATTTAATTCATATTAATAATGAATTGAAAAATAAAAATGGATGAATAAAAATGTGCGGTAATTTCAAAAGAGAAAAGGTAAAATACATGGATGATTTTTTTCTTTTAAAAATGAGGCATTGTTTAATTTTCCTATGTGATGCTTGAATATTTAATTTCCCATTTTATCCATTGATTATATTAAAATTGAATTTAAATCATGATAGGGTGAGAATCCTTTGTAGTTAGTTGAGATTCTATCCTTGAGTACATGTATGAATTCAAGTGTGGGGGATTTTGTTATGTGTATTTATTGTATATATTAATGATATTAAAATTTATTGATTTTGGAAATTTTATTGTTAATTTATTAAAGTACACTTAATATTTTTATCATATTGTTTAGGATGATATAGTTTGTTGGAAATAAGAAAATGAATCCAAAAGCGATAATGAATTCCACTGAAATATGGATTCCCATGACTGTGGATGATCATAGGATGCCTCCGGAGGTCAAAAATGATGAAATGGGATAGAATGGAGCTTTAATTGATAGGAAATTTAAATACCAATGTTGTAACCAATTCAAGGCATGTAACCAATTCAAGTACTATGAGAAGTACAAGATTTAGAACCATTAGAAGGTGTGAAAACATTAAAGGGCATGAAATTTGTGGTATTTTACTAGTAAATGCTAATTTTAATGAAAATATTGATGAAATAACGACCCTGAATGCTGCTCAAAACCCTAGATTGAACCGATAATAATAATGGGACATATTTATAATGACTTAAACCCAACATGATCACCAGGGAAGTATATAAATAATAAATCTTATATTCTTCTTCTAGGGATATATTTTGGAGACTAATGTTTTTGGAGAAGTGTTGTGCTTCTGTAAATATATTCTACCTTTCTTATCTCTGGTTTTCCTTCATGTTTTCTATATTTTTCTTTCCCTCTTACGCCCTCATAACTAGGATAATGGGGTAAATCCTACCATGTTCTAGGGTTATGTAGCTGATTTTGGGAGGTTTCATTATATTTATTTCTTTATTTTTATTCATTGATTGCATTGCCATAATTTATTTATCCAATTCTAATCCCTTTATTTTTGTTTAATCAGGACCATTGGTTAATAAAACTGAAATAAACCATTTAATTGAATAACTTTTTACCCAAAATTATTCATAAACAATGTTCCATTTAGGGTAACTAAGTTTAAACATGGTATTGAGAAAAGCTCAATTTGAGATTGCCCTAAATTAAATGACCCTGGGAAAGGGGAGATTTCCACATTTAGGAGAGGATATCATGATCATTGTATCCACATTTTCTTGACATAGGCACAGAAAATGGATTTATAATTTAATTTCTAAAATTCAATTGCACCCTAACCCTGAAAATAAAAAACCATGGAACGCCTTAAAAACTCATTTCAAACAAACCAATTTGTTTCATCTTTATTTATTTATTTCTTCAAACTATTATCAAACCTATTTCAGATTCTTTACCCTTTCTTTAATAAATCAATAAAATAATTTTCTTTCATAACATAAAAAAACTAATTCACTATATCATTGAAAATATCATTATATATTTAATAATACTTATTTCCTAAGAACTAAAATTGAACCCAATCCATTCTCTTTCTTCTGAAGTAAAATCAAACTACTTATACATAGAAATACAAACCTACAAGAGTCGCATGAAGAATCCACCTATCAATTTCCAACCAAAATATCACAAGATTGACTATTTTTTCCTATGGGTTCAACATGTACTTCCACTATTCTATGCCTTTTTAGCTAATATAGTTGGGAAAGTATAAATTTCTAATTTGACCAACACATGTTCTGAATGAATGATAACGTGTGGGCCGGTCAAATTTTGGAATATTTTTTAGGGACTAGTTATTTCATAAGAATGGTAACCTTTGTTGAAAACCTAGTATTTTATGAAAAATTATTTCCCCTTTATATTTTTTTATTTCTATTTACACCCTTTATGAACGGACTAGCACCTGCATCTACCTTTTTAACTAGTACATGCACCAATTACCTCTACTCAAACATCAATTTTTTATTATTATCAAACATGAGAGCAAGGAAAACAATAAAATTTCAGGGCTTAGTGGGGCTTAAAGTAATGGAGACTGAGGGAATCCCCTCTGATCAAATTAACCCCCTCAGGCTTAATGAAATGAGTATTGGGGAATATATTTAAACCTAAGCCTGCCATGGAGGAAAGATGATCTATACCCCTGTTTCCCTCTCTCCATGAGTGAGCCAACCAAATATTTTTATTGAGGAGATTTCTACACTTTCTAACTGTATATGATATTGTCCAGGGGTGTCACGTTTTCTATGAAAGGTGTCATGAATGATTAAAGAGACAGTTTCCACTTTGGTGTTCTCTAGATTCTCCTAGTTGCAAAGGGATAACCCTGTAAGCATATCTCTAGCCTTGTACTACAGTGGTTTTCCATTACCATATGAATCAAAAAAGGTTAGGTTGACATTCTCTCAAGTGTATCGCACCCCCCCCCTTCATGTTTCCTGAAATGCACAACCCATCTGTGCTAAGATTATAACCTATTTTAGGGGGTTTCCAACATACACATTGTCTCTCTAGTTTATTGTTGGAGACCTGGGTAGGCGAGGAGTGAATGTTGAGAAGTTTCAATAAAGGATCATCCCACCAGTTCTTGAAGAGGATGGACATGTCCACCAACAGGTTATTTTTGAGAACGATGACAGTCTTTGAATTTGGATTGGTTCCCTCAAACCTGGATTAGTTTCTAGACTTCCATAGGCACCAACAGGCGGAACTGAACCTACTCTCCTTCGAATAATAGATGGACCGTACTTTCCTCCCAAGGATTTCAACAATAGTGAAATTTTGATGCCATGTTGATGCCTACTTTCATAATATTAGCTTCTGTTGGCATAGCCTACCTACTTATTCTCCAGGTAAGGAAATTATACTTTTAAGGAATCTTGGTGCACCAAACTGTATCATTACAATTTTCGTGATGATTGTACTCAAACTGAAGCCTACAAAAATCCCTGGTAGTAAAATCGCTTGAGGTTGAAGGAGTGAAAACACATTTTTCAGTCTCCAAATTGAGAATGATTGAGTCAAAGATAACTCATTAATACTCATCTAGAACTTCCTTGTATAATGAGGGATAGGTACTCTCTTCCCTAAACATGATCATAGGGGTAGGGCATCTAGGAAATCCAACAACAGAACCAGCCCAGTTTTGAGACCAGAATAAGATTTCACCTTCCCCAACAATCCATCGTGAGTGTTGTTGAAGTGTAGGGATAAGCTGATGAATCTTATAATATAAGGGACAGGCCTGTCCTCTATTGGCTTCCATATTTCCATTCCAAATGTGAGACATTTACTTCCCCCAAAACATATGCTCTTTAATAACTTCCCATGTAGTTTTCTCATGAATGCAGTGGATTTTGTTATTGAGGCTCCTCACAATGATTCCCCCATCATGAATTTTCCTTTCCATATTATCCCACATGACCCAGTTTCTCTTTCCTTTAGATTGTGCATCCCATAAAAACTTGTCCTGAATCTTATCAATGTGGTTGGTGATGCCCTTCGCTACATTGGTGGAATCCGTAGCATGGATGGGTATGGCCATCAAAATGTTGTTAACTAGAGAAATCTTTCCTCTGAAAGATAAGTAGTGATTCTTCCAGTTAATAAATCTACCCATTATCCTACTCATGATTTGATCAAAGTCACAGACTTGAATTCTCTCTAAATAAATATGCATTCCAAGGTACTCTGATGGGAAAGAGCCATGTTGCATGTCTAAAGTATTGCATAACGAGGAGACTCGATGAGAGGTAAACTTGCTGGAGATAAATAGGTTGCTCTTGGAATTTTTGATGAGATGACCAGTCCAGATGAAATATTACTCAATAATCCTCTTAGGACCACTCATTTATCTCCTTCCGCCATTAATAAATACAATGGTTTCATTTGTGAACATTAGGTGGGGGATAGTATGGAGGTTCATTTTCTTTCTATATGGTTGGATTTCTACATTGGACAATCCTTTATGAATAAGGCGACTGAGAGTGTACTGAGAAAGGATGAATAAACTATGTAATGTCACGGAATTTCCAAATAATTTTTTAAAAAAATTATATGTAATTATTTTGAGACCAGGTACTGAGGCGGAGTGCGATTCTGAGTCCCGGAGTGCCGAGAATGATCTGTCAAAAAATGTTAAGCTTTAAATAGCGGGTGTGAGAGGTTTTCCTAAAAAAGTGGAATAACTCTTAAACGGGTGCCCAAATTAGAAATATGAGGGCACCATTGTGTTCTGGATTGCGGGTTTACCCTAGGAATGACTTGAGTTTAGTCGGCATAGCCCTCCAGTGAGAAAACCGAAAAATGGAAAAATCATAAATAAAATTATTTTATTTTTCAAATGATTATAACTCATGAACAGTGACTCGGATTAAAAATCAGAGACCACCACTGAGATTGTGAGGGTATTCTTTCCTTAGGAGGATCCTAACATTGGCCGACGTGGGCCAACGGTGGAAGTTAGTTTTTGGTCGTAAATAAAATAATTAAGTAACAATTATATTATTGTCAAATCCTTATAACTCCTAAATAGTAACTCGGATTGAAAATACAAGAGTACCATTGAGATCGTGTGGGCGTGTTCCCCTTAGGCAAAGTCTGACCTCAATTGGAGCGGGTTGAGGGTGAATGTAAATTTTTTCAAACTTTCTTTAAGGTACATTCAGTAAACGTGCGAGTAGGTTTTTCTAACCTTCGAACTAGTGCTCGAATCAAAAATCCAATGGCACCGTTGAATTTTGAATGTCAGGATTCACTTAGAAAGGACGTAACTTCGATTGGAAAGGGCCGAACTAGAAAATTTAATTTCTGGATTTTTTGGAAAAATAATAAAATAACTTTAAAAAGTTATTTTATATTTATTTCGCACCATTGAGCAGCGGAAAACGACACTACGGTGCGGAGACAAGGCGACAACAAGGCACAATTAAGGAAACCCCTTAATGGATCGTTGTGAAAGTGTAATGGCCAAACTTCGTAGCATAATAGAAACATTGTGACATGTTTTCCTTTTATTTTGGTTGATGTGTTGTTCGAACGAGGAATTAAATTGGGAGGATTTTCTGATGAGCCTCCGATGAATTTCCTCTCCAACAAATAATGAAAAATGTTGATGAATGTCAAACATCTCTGACGCACCTTGAAGAATGGATTCAAAAGTGAAAAATGACGTCAACATCTTGAAATCACAAGGATGTAATGCTGCGACAACAAACGTCAAAGATGTAGGAGTTATTTTGTTTTAAAGTTCTTCATTTTTTTTCTAGAAACAAAGAATTCAGATCAACCCACAAATTGGTTGATCTATAAATCATGTGTTTATGTGGGAGGGTGACTTTTCTTTTGGGAGTTATTATCTAGGATTTGTTTATCTCTAGTTTGATTGAACTGAAATCCCTGAACCTCCCATGATTATAAACCTCTAACACGGAGGGTGCGACGCAACACGAACAAGGCCCGAGCACCTATTCCATGTGAGTTCTTTGTGTAATCATCCTCAAAGTGGTGGAGAGATGATTCTGGGACATTTGTTGTGAAGAGGGCATTCTCGGGAGAGCACAGGCACAAGCGGTGCGAAGAACGGACCATCGGAGCCTGTCTGGTGGTCTTCTGAACATCTGTCTGTGTGCCGACGCCGGCAGCGGTGACACGCGACGATGACCATAGGTGGAGGATGGTGGTGTGCCTGTCGGTGCGCTGTGGTGGTAGGAGGCCATGGTCGGCTGGTCGTAGTAGCAGTTGGGTGACACAGTGCCAGGAGGGCGCCGCGTGGAGGGGTGACCTGCGTCCGGGCCACCTGAGTGATCTGGAATCTGCGCTCGTTTGACCACAGCAGGATGAAGGCCCCATGTTTGTGGATCCCGTGGAGGCTGAATGTGGAATCCGACCATGTCCCGGCAAGGCGGTGCACCACCGGCCCACACTGCGCAAGCTGGGATTTAGGCTGGCAGCCTGCACCCCCAGCCACAGGGTCGGGCCTGTCCCATGGCCCATCGGGCCGCTTCTATGCCCTGTGGGCCTGACCCACACTGGCAGGTTGGACGCACGCACTTTGGGTCGGTCTAAACGAGACCAGGTCACCAGGAGACCCGGCGAGCGGGACCCCCGGCCAAACCGGGCGGGTCCAGCGAGGCCCATTGGGCCTAACCAAATAGCCAGGACGAACGGGACTGATCTAGACCCGAATTGGGCCAGTTTGAGTCGGTCAAATTAAATTAGGGCATGTGGGATCCCCCTGGCCCAGGTTGGTTGGGTCCGTCTGACCGGGTCGGACCGGGCACAGACGTAAGCGACCCTTGTTTACTAAAACGCTCGTATCACTCAAACCGGGCGTCTGTTTGATACCCTGTCAGTGGAATTGGGACCCTTGAAACAAGGCGGTCCTTTTGAGATACTCTATGTAAGTTTTAGAGGAACTTAGTGTATGGTCGGGTTGGATTGGACTCAAATCCAACTGGGACATTTTTACAGAAATTCCCATATCATACAGACCGGGCATCCATTCAACGCACCGTCTATTGTGTTGGGAACCTTATGACGAGATAGTCCTTTATGGTTACTGTATGTGGGAATTTTTGGAGGTTGATGTACAACTGATGGATTGAGAACCCTACCCTCCCGGAATCAAGCGTGCTAAGTGTTGGAATCTAGTGGTTGGGTGTGACGTGAATAATGAATAGTGATATTATGTGGGTCAACACCTAGCGATCCTATGTGGGTCAACACCAAGAGATCGTGTGTGGGTCAGAACCTAGCGATCCTGTGTGGGTTAGCACCTAGATATCCTTTGTGAGTCAGCGCCTAGTGATCCTATGTTGGTCAGCACTTAGTGATCTTGTGTGGGTCAGCACCTAGCGACCCTATGTGGATCAACAGTAGAGACTATCGAGAGAATAAGATGATCTAGCTTTAAGACTAATCATATTTACTTATGTACATAAGTTATACCTAGTGTGAGATTCATTTTTTACTTTGTTCTATGTGTTGGAGATATTTCTTGGTGGTATTACCTCTTTGGTATTTCTTTTTTGGTGTTTTCCTTCTTCGATTACTGAGAGACCTTCAGGGGTCTCGGGGTCCCTACTGAGTATTGTTGTACTCACTGCTGCACGGGCTTCGCCCACACCTATTGTGTCTTATGTAGATGACGGACAACTCTGACTGGGACTTTGGGGAGTTAGGACTAGACGGTGCTCGGAGGTGGATCGATAGACGTGGTGTGCTACAGTGACATCCAATGAAGATCTATACCTACCCTTCAGGTAGGATCCTTGTAGGAAAACCTTTTAAGATTTTACTTCTTTTTTTGTACTTTCCTTTCAGTTGGGAATGTATTTTGGACCCTTTACTTTCAGTTTACACACTTTACTCTCAGTGGTGGTATTTTTTAGTGGTTGTATTACTTTTCTTTCTTTAGTGGTTAGCTTTGTATAGTTTTCCTTGTATGTGTGTGTACATGTTTAAAGGCACTGCCTTCCCTATTTGGAATATGCCTTTCCAGTTCTAGTCACTAGCCCCTATCCTATGCAAGGAAAGCTTGTGTTAGTCACGACATAGGCCCCATGGTACGGGTTGTGACAAAGTGGTATCAGAGGATGGTCAGTTCTTCCAGAATAACTACGAGTCTATATTTTTTATGGGGGAAATAGTTCTAAGTGTCTTAAGTTCGGATTTCAGTCCAAAGAGTCCAATGTTGGTGTGGTGGCTGACGTATCCATACACCAGGACCCAGAATTCTGTTTTCTGGCTCGGTGCACGAAAACACTGATTACATGTGTCTTGGAAATTTTTTTCTCTTGATATCTTTTGATTCATCTTACCAGGTATAACTTATTTACTATGATTCATCTTGATTCTATTATAAGATGCCTCTATGCAGACTGCTAGCCAGGATTCCAATGCGTGACCATGAGGATGGTCCATAGAGTAATGGGGCTTCGGTACAGGGATCGTTGCCCGAGATGGTACCTTTGGATGGTGTCCCAGCAATACCACTTCTCATTGGTCATTAGTTACTACTGGAGCTACCGATAAAGGTCACATGTAGGATCAGTGCCTTACATGAGTTTCAACGATAGATACCCCTCAGGTTCTGAGGTAAACCCGACTCACAGGCGTCTAAGGACTGTCTTGAGTTGGTGACCAAGTTTCCATCTAACCAGGGCACCATTAGGTCAGATGGCAGTCCTGGCAGTGAGCCTTCTATGTGGATCAGAAGGTTGATGGTAGGGTTTAGATTGCCCAAATCTTATGTTGAGGTGAATTTTCCATGGACAGAGCTTGAGAAACGTTCTCAGAGAAGGGGGATCTTTCCATAAAAAAAGATAAGGGGTATGTGTTCCCAATAGCTTCTACAGCTTTGGCAGGATGACATGTCATTATCTGAGTATTCATCCAGGCGTACCGACCATTCTAGGTACTCGATGAGTATGATATTACTAGTTCTGCAAGACTTGGACCTCAGATCGAGATGTGTTTAGGGACATTCGAGCCATCACTATTCCTCTGTGCATTCCTACTTATGTTAGGGTACTAGAGAGAACCTTTGTGGTTGAAAGTTCTTTGGTTGAGCAGATACAGCCAACAAATGTTAGCAGTGGAAAAGTAGAAAACTAATGTCAGTCTCAAAGACTTGGATGTATAAAATGTTTTAGTAAGAGGAAGTGATAGGGACATATGAATCTTCAGGGCATTAGACGTGGAATAGGATATGGGAGAGTAGAAGGAGGTGGTATACATTTCAACATGTTACAACCACCACCCCAATGTGGTCCCCGCCAGGCTCAGGGTACCGGAGGACAGGGTAAGGGAGTAGCTTCATGCGGTCAAGGAGTATGACCCAAGGGATTCAAGAATGATTCGAGGTAAGGTATGTCTCTATAACTAGATGTCATATTAATAGACATAGGTACTAATCATTCATTATTTTCATGAATCTTGTTCAAGACCTAGAGTTTCTAGTTAAACCATTGACTTGGTCCTTACATATGGAGATACTTATGGGAGGAGACTCAATAATCAGACTTATGTCGATGGTGTGATCTGACCCTAGAGGTGAGAGTTTCAGTTTGAACCTCTTAGTGGAAGCGTTGAGGCCTTATGATGTTTGTTTGGGTATGGACTGGCCATCCATAGTTCATGCTCAGATTGACTATTTTAGACAAAAGGATGTGGTATATCTGTAGCGTTGGAATGGGGTTTTCCTTGGTCGGTGAAAAATGAAACCCAGGCAGCATGGGATAAAATCGTGCATAGGAGGGTGTAGCTGATCAGTCTTAATTAGGCCAGTCTTACCCTTGTGGAAATGGATGTTTTGAGTTTTCAGTTCCAAGTAGTAGTGGCGGAGTACAGGAAAGTCCTTTAAAAATATATTTCCAGGATTTACCTCCCCACAGGGAGAGGCAATTATGCATCATTCTACACCCTGAGATGGCATCGATATCAGCATCAGGATATCGTAGGTCTTTTGTAGAGCTTCACGAATAGGGGGCGTAGGTGGGGGACTTGTAGAGTAAGGGATTAATAAGATCCAGTGTTTGAGTTTATGTGTGGATTACTGTAACATTATCCAAGTGGTTGTGGGGAATGATTACCCACTACCAAAGGGTCGATGGTCACATCAATCAGTTAAAAGGGGTAGCCTTTCGTGTGGATGGAAAGGTACCTGTAGGATTTTTAGTAGTTGAGTCAATTGTGATGTCTAGATTTCCTCTAGGACTATGACTTTTAAATATTCTATACTCCTGGGAAGGGGAAATGTGGTGGTTGACGTGCTCAATAGGACGTCTGGTTTGCAGCTACTGAGTGAGGCAACTGAGCAGCTAGCTGCGATGCTGATATCCTTCATGGATAGTGATGGAGCATATTACCTTCAGTCTATGACTATCACTCCCACACTATTATAGCAAGTTAGGGAGGCACAGATTGTGGATGCTAACTACGAGGCCCGACGGGCTCAAATATCCTCAGCACATGCTCCTGATGGATTTTCAATGGGTGGGGAGCACATCATCCTTTTCATAGGATGAACATTAGTAACAGTGACATTGTGGGAGGAGGTGTTGAGGGATTTTTATACTTCCTCTTTGGCAGTGCATCATGGTGTGGCAAAGATATACCAAGACATCTGATGTCAGTACTTGTGGTCAGGGATGAAGAAAGCAGTGGAAGAGTTTTCTTCTCGATGCCTCACCTGTCAGCAAGTTAAGGCCGAGTGTCAGGTCCTGGTAGGCGTGACACAGCCACTTGAGGTACCGGAGTGGAAGTGTAATGGTATCCCCGTGGACTTTGTGATGGGGTTAATATGCATGCCCAGGGGTCATTATTCTATCTAGGTAATCATTGACCGACTCACCAAGTCGGATCACTTCCTACCCATCTGGGAGTAGGGATCGGTAAAGGGCTTGGGATGCCTCTACGTCCAATAGATAGTGTAGCTTCACGGGGTGCCTTCGACGATCGTCTCGGACTGTGATGGATTCTTTACATCCCTGTTGTGTAAGGGGTTTTAGGAGGCATTTGGGACTACGTTACTCTTGAGCACATATTTTCACCCCCATATAGATGGTCAGACAGATCAGACCATATAGACCTTGGAGGGCATGCTTCATGCTTGTGTCCTAGTTTTTTGTCACAGTTGGGAGGACCAACTACTACTGGTGGAGTTTGCGTACAACAATAGTTATCACTCCACCATTGTCATGGAACCGTTTGAGGCCTTGTACAGGTGGTAATACAGATCACCTCTATGCTTGATAGATCCAGGGGAGTCGGCACTCATGGGTCTAGAGTTGGTATGTGCTACCATTAAGAAGGTAAAGATCATCCAGGATCGAATGAGGACTACACAGAGCAAACATAAGTCTTATGTCGATAGGATACGGAGACCCTTGGAATTTGAGGAGGGATACCATGTTTTCCTTATGGTCTCACCCCGATGAGGATTGCAGAGATTTGGTTAGGGAGACAAGCTATCTTCAAGATTCATCAAACCTTTTCAGATCCTGTGCAGAGTTGGCAAGGTGGCGTACCGCCTAGATATTCCCCCATAGGTGTACTAGGTCCATGATTTTTTTCACATGTCACATCTAAGGAGTTATGTGAAAGATCCATCACAAGTCATCGACTGGGGAGAGCTGGAAATTGACGATGGGGTGACATTTTTTGAGTTCTCAGTGGAGATAGAGGATCGACAGGAGAAGGTCATTCATGGATAGTCGATTCCTCTAGTGCATGTTTGGTGGCAACATGGGAATCTCCAGGAGATCACATGAGATAGAGAGGCACGGATTCATGCTCAGTACCCCAACTTTTTTTATTTGACTTTGTTTTGAATTTTGGGGACATAAATCCCTAATGTGTGGAGAATATAATGTCCCAGAATTTCTGTATATTTTTTTAAAATTATATGGAATTATTTCAAGACTATACACTAAGACGGCATGCGATTCTAAGTCCCAGAGTTCTCAAATTGATTCTTCGAAAAATGTTAATATTTAAATAGCGGGTGTGAGCATTTTTCCTTAAAAAGTGGAATAACTCTTAAATGGGTTCCCAAATCAGAATTCATAGGTCACTGCTATGTTTGGGATGGCAGGTTTACCCTAGGAATGACATATGTTTAGTTGGCACAGCCCTCCAGTGAGAAAACCTAAAAATGGTATAACTAGAAATAAAATAATTAAATAAATTTTTTTTATTTTTCAAATGCTTATAACTCACGAATGGTGACTCAGTTTAAAAATTTGTGATAAGTTCTGATATCATGAGGGTATGATTTCCTTAGGCATATCCTAAAATTAGTCAGCACAGGCCAATGATGGATGTTAGTTTTTGGATGTAAATAAAATAATTAACAATTATTTTATTTTAAAATCCTTATAATTCATAAACGGTAACTCATATTGAAAATACAAGAGTACCATTGAGCTCGTGAGGCCATGTTCCCCTTAGACAGAGCCTAACCTCAATCGGCATGGGTTGAGGGTGAATGTTAATTTTTTAAAACTTTCTTTAAGGTACATTCAGTAAACGTGGGAGCAGGTTTTTCTAAATTTTGAACCAGTGCTCAGATCAAAAATATGAGGACAATGTTGAATTCAGAATGTCGGGATTTGCCTAGAAAGTAATTAACTTTGGTGGAAAAGTTCCAAACAGAAAATTTAATTTTTGGACTATTCAATAAAATAATAAAATAACTTTAAAAAGTTATTTTATTTTTCTTTCGCATCGTTGAGCGGAAAACAGTGATGTTGTGGTGTGATGAAGAGGTGATGACGATGCGCAATTAAGGAATCCCTTTAATGGCTCATTGTAAAATCGTAATCACTACGTTGTTTCATAAATGAAACAGGGTAATAGAAACGTTGTGACGTGTTTTCCTTTTATTTTGGTTGATTCTTTGGTGGAATGATAAATTAAACTGTGAGGATTCTATGATGAACCTCAGACAAACTTCCTCTCCAAAGAAGAAAGACAAACGCCATCGAACGTTAAGCATCTCCGACGCACCATGAAGAATGGGGTCGAAAGCAATAAACGACATCAACATATTGAAACCTCAAGGATGTAACATTGAGACAAATAACGTCAAAGAGGTAGGGGTTATTTTATTTTAAAGTTCTTCCCCATTTTTTTCTAGAAACGAAGAATGTGGATCAACCCACAAACTCGTTGATCAGTGAATCATGTGTTAATGTGGGAGGGTGACTTTTCTTTTGGTAGTTATTATCTGAGATTAGTTTATATCTAGTTTGATTGAACTGAAATCACCTAACCTCCCGTGATTATAAACCTCTAACGCGGAGGGCGCGGGCTGACATGAACATGGCCCGAGTACCTCCGTCGTGTGCGTTCTTTGTGGTTTCACCCTCAAAGTAGCAGCAAGATGATTCTAGGACCTTTGCGGTGAAGAGGGCGTTCTCAGGAGAGTACAGGAATAGGCAGCATGAAGAACGGACCACCGGAGCACGTTCGGTGGTCCGCCGAACATTTGTTGGCTTGCCGGTGTTGGTGACCCACAGTGGCGGCTGTGGGCAGAGGATGGTGGCGCGCCCGTCAGCATGCCGCAGCGGCAGGCGGTCGTGGTCGGCTGGCCGCAGCAGAAGTGGGGTGACACGGCGCCAGGCGGGCACCGCGTGGAGGGGTGACCCATGTCCGGTCCACCCGAGCAAGCTAGAAGTTGTGGTTATTCAACCGTAGCAGGAGGAAGGCCCCACGTCTGTGGGGAAAGTGGAGGTCGGATGCGGCAGCCAGCCGTATCCCAGCCAGGCGGTACACCACCGGCTCGCACCTTGTGGACGGGCTTCGGGCTGGTGGGTCATTCCCCCAGTAACCAGACCGGGCCGAGCAGGTCCCATGGCCTAGCAAGCTATTTCTGTGCCCACTAGGCCAGATCCATGCAGTTCGGGTTGGGCTAAACGAGACTGGGTTGCCAGGCCACCTGACGAACTGGACCCCCGGCCAAACTGGGTGGGTCCATCGAGGCCCATTGGGTATGGCCCACTGGCCAGGCCAGATCAGACCGACCCATTACTAAATCGGGACAGGTCAATTCAATCGAATTAAATCGAGGTATGTGGGACCCTCGGGACTGGTTGGTCAGGTTGGTCCGACCGGGTCAAACTAGGCCCAGACGCAACTGACCTTGATTTACTAAAATACCCATATTACTCAAACCGGGAGTCTGTTTGATACGCCATCAGTGGCGTTGGGACCCTTGTGATGAGACGTTCCTTTTAAAATTTTCTACGTGAGTTTTTTCAGAAGTTGGCATATGGCCGGGTTAGATCATACTCAAATCCAACTAGGCCCTTTTTACAAAAATTCCCATATCTTACAGACGGGGCATCCGTTCGACGCACCGTCTATTTCTTTGGGACCCTTAAAATGAGATGGTACTTTGGGGTTACTCTATGTAAGACTTCATTTATATTGAAGTATGATTTATGTATTGAGGAGTAGGCCCTCCCAGAATCAAGCGTTCTAAGTGCGGGAATCCAGTGGCTAGCTGTGATGTGAAGAATGAATGGCGATCTTTTGTGGGTCAGCACCTAGCGATCCTGTGTGGGTCAGCACATAGCGATTATGTGTGGGTTGGTACCTAGAAATATTATGTGGGTTAGTACCTAGAGATCCTATGTGGTTCAGTACCTAGTGATCCTATGTGGGTCAACACTTAGTGATCATGTGTGGGTCAGCACCTAGCGACCCTTTGTGGATCAGTAGTAGAGCCTCTCGACAGAATAAGAATATCTAGCTTTATGACTAATCATATTTGCTTCTATAATTAATTTGTACCTAGTGTGAGCTGTGTATTTTACTTTGTGCTATGTGTTTTAGATCTATCTTGGTGGTATTAACTCTAGGGTATTTCCTTTGTGGTGTTTTCCTTCGTGGATTACTAAGAGACCTTATGGGGTGTCTGGATACCTACTAATTGTTGTTATAATGACACATGCACGGGCTTCGCCCTCACCTTTTGTGTCTTGTGCAGACAACAGAAAACTCTGACTGGGAATTTGGGGATCCAGGACTAGACAGTGTTCATAGGTGGATTGATAGACATGGTGTGGTGTAGTGACATCCAACAAAGATCTATACTTACCCTTCAGGTAGGATCCTTGGTAGATGAACACTGGATCTTGTACTTCTTTTGTTGTACTTTCCTTTCAGTTGGTCTTGTATTCTAGCCCCTTTACTTTCATTTTACACACTTTACTATCAGTGGTGGTACTTTGTAGTGGTTTTATTAATTTTCTTTCTTTTGTGGTTAGCTTTTTGAAGTTTTCCCTGTCTGTGTGTGTATAGGTTTAAAGGAAATTCTTTCCCTATTTGGGATATTCCTTTCTAGTGCTAGTCACCAGCCCCTAGCCTATGGAAGGCGGACTTGGGGTAGTCACGGCACGGGCCCTAGGGGATGGGTCGTGAAAAACTAAGAGAGATGGGGTCTCCCTGTTGAAGTCCTTGAGTCGCCTTGAAAAAACTGCATGTCCTACCCATGAAGGAAACCTCCATCCATGAGGAGCTGAAGCATTTTAAGATGGGGTATGTGGCCCTATGTGATAACCCTACAATCTTGAGCACCTTTTTTTTATGAAACCTCACTCAATCATGTTGTATTCCATAAACATATCTAGTTTAACTTCCATGTTAGTACCATGCATCTTGATATTAATGTCCCTGAACATCTCTTGTGACAGGGCTATAGCCCCTTGGATGGACCATCCATTCACAAACTCGTGTTGTTCAACAGAGATCCACTGTTGTATATGCATAGACATCCTCAAGTTAATGATGCTCTCCAAAATATTGTAGGGGAAGTTTCACATGCTCATAGGTATATAATTCGCAATGGAGGAAGGTTACTTGATCTTTGGAATAAGCACTAATATGGTATCTAAGAAAACCCATGGGAGGCTACCTCCCCTAAAAAATCATGGATCACTGTAATGGAATCACCCTTAACCATGTCCTAATAATCACTATAAAATGAACCTGGTAAGCTATCTGGACGTGGTGCACTCTCGGGGTTGAGATTTCTCATGGACGTCTGAATTTCTTCCTCCTCTGGTATCTTTTCCAGCCTTTCGTTGTCCTTGTGAGAGACCAGGGAAGGCACTTCTTCCCAAATATCTGCATGTCCATTGGGATATCCGCTAGGAATTCTTAGGTTTTTGGATATCCAGAAGACCCCTAGAAGAACATGTGAGCCATGCTTCCTACTGTATCTCTATCATCAGTGAAGGTTACATCCTCAATAAATATGTTGGGTTTGATGGGGAAACTTTTCTCTTTGATGCAAGCATAGAAGAAACCATAATTCTTATCACCCTCGTGCAACCATTTGATCCTGGATCTCTCTCGATCCAACTGCTCCTATTTGAGAATCATTTCAGCCCAAGTATTCTTCCCCTCCACAAGTTCATCAAAAACCAAGTCACCCCACTCCTCCTCGAGACTAGTTTCCATACTACCAATCTTTTGTTTGAGGGCATCCATATTCTGATCGATTGGAGGGAGGCTCTTGGCCCATGCCTGGAGCCCTATTTTCAATTCCTGAATATTGTTTTGTATGGCTACCCAGATATTCCCTTGGGTCATATCCCCCCACATATCACTAAAGATCTATCGGTACCCTGGATATTTGGACCAGTACTGGTAGAATATAAACACTTCCTGATAATCCTACCCGGGGGAAAACATAACCAAATGTGGTGAATGGTCATAAATACTGTGAACAAGATGCATTACCTTGGCATTCAAGAACATGTAGATTACATTGATGTTCTCTAGGAACTGATCAATCCAAATCCAGCATCACCTATTGCCCTTCTAATTATTTCACCATGTGTAATAGTTTCCATGGTAACCTAGGTCAAGAAGGCCATCATCTACTATGAACTGAAAGAACTCCAAGTTGGCATGTCATGGTAAATACCCTCTTCCCTTCTTCTCACTAGGTTCAGAAACAATGTTAAAGTCCTCTCCCACCAACCACATAAGGTCACCCAGGTCAAACGCGCTAAGATCATTCCATAAATGGACTCTACTATGAGCATCATAGCTTCCGTACATGAAGGACAAATAAAAACATCCACAGCCTTTCGTAACTTTTGTGGTGATGAATTGATCACCCTCCTGAATGAAGTCCACCGATAACTCTTTATTCTAGAATTTCCATATGTGACTATTGAATGGATCGGTGTTCATAGAAGAATGCATCCTTATTTTATGAAAAAATTCATTGACCTTAAATGGGTCCTACTTATGTTCAAGTATTTCACCAAAAAGAACCTTATTGTTCTTAATCTCCGAAGCAATTAAATCAGTTTTTACCCAATCCCCAAGGCCTCAGAAGTTCAAAATTATCATGGGTAACATTTAAACTTATAGCATCCTAGATTTTTCCCTAGGATCCTTAGTATACCTTCGATGGGAAAAATCCATCTCCCTAAACTGTCTTAATCTCGAGCGAGTACAGATTCCAAGACTCAAAAAAGGTGGGTTTGTTGCAAGGGGTTTCAGTGGAGGGGTCATCATGATGGTTTTTCCTCACACCATACTGGTAGGTGATTGTGCTACGTAAAAATTCTTATGTCAAAGAGTACTCAAGTCATTTGATCTACCACTCTCAGCCTGGGTAGAATCGATCCTTGTGCACAAATCTTTCGATGAGGCAGCATCAACCGCAAAAGATAAAACCCCAATCCCTTCTGACAGACTTGGGGGAGATTCTAGAGAAGGAGTAATCGTCTCCATGGGTAGTAGAAATTGGGTGGGGAGCCTCAACACTCTTTCAATATACATCCCCCCGAAAGAATTAGTTGGGGGCTCAGAAAGTCGGTCATAAGATCTGGAGGCTCTAAGGAAAGGTTGGGCATAGAATACTCCACTACATCCAAGCTAGGGGGAACACACATGTTGGGGTAGGCACAGCCTCTAGAATTGGAGGGCTAGGCTGCTCAATCACTGGTGTTAGGGTAGCGGCCCTAGGAGGATCAGGCTCAACACCAACCAACGTAGGTGGGTGAGAGAACCGCTAGAGGATTCCCCTTGAACTTGTATGTGACCGCCTTGTCTTTATTTCCTGCAAGCCTACAATGAACGAACCTGGAGGAGGAATAAATAACAATACCTAGGGAACACCATGAAGATGTCGTCATGAATCCACACCACCAAATTCTTCACCTTTAAAGAGATCCTCTCTAGGGGAGGGGTAGAGATTTCAAGCTCAACACATATGCGGGTGACCATCATATCCTCACCATAGAAGGTTTGATAACCAAAACCTAGCATTTCCTAATCATCAAAATGTTCAATATGCACCACCTAAATAGCAGGGAGAGCCACCTTTACTATATAATTACACCATTATATACTATGGATTGTCATCCATTAACGATGTTCCACCTAATATCATTATTCCTCCTATACATGTGAATACTTTCAAAATAAAACTTGGACTCATTCACGTTATCTAGAACCAAGTAAAATTCAATGGACTTCATAAAGAAGATCCACATGAGCATATTTCAAGTCTCTTGGAATTCTGTGATGCCTTTAAGAGTCAAGGTGTCATGTTTTACAAAATAAAACATAGATTTTTATCCTTCTACATGCATGATAAGGATATGTATTTTCTAAAAATCCAAGCTCATGAGTCCATTAAGACTTGGGATGATTTATCCAAGAAATTTTTAGAAAAGTATTCCCCACCTATATGAACCTGGAAAATCAGAAATGATATCAAAAACTACAACCAAATAGACAAAGAATCGGTTTGGTAAGTTTGGGATCCATTCAAAAAACTAACCCAAAAGTTCCCATATCAAAAACTTGATGTGTGGCTATAAATTCAAACATTTTACTGGGGCCTTAAAATTGTTTCATGAAAATTAGTGGATGTTGCTGCTGATGGTGAACTCATGATAAAGGCACCAGAAGTGGGTAGAGAACATGTGGATGAAATATCTCACAATTTCACTCATTCGAAGAGTAACAGATGGTCACCTAGATGTAAAATTCACCATGTTAAAGAGAATACCCACCTTGCAGCCCAAGTTGAATACCTCACAAAGAAGCTATAAAGCTTTAATATACCTTCTCCACCGGTGCCACCTCCTACACCAGTTATGGAAATTCAATCATCTGAAATGTGTAGAGGCATTCACCTATACTAGGATTATGGATTTTGAAGGGAAGAAACCCAATATCATTGTAATTATGTAAACTACAATCAATAAAAATAAAAAATTCAATATCCCCATCAATACCACTAGTTTTATTATCAACAAAGACCATATCAACAGCCATAATAAATCAATAAAGGTTATTATTAATAGAGGAGTGGTCAAGAACCACCATGAAATCAGGGACCATTTGGGTACTCACATCAGAATCCATCTCCTAGGCCTCAATATCCATTTTTGCAATAACCTTTTCCCCTAGAGCTCATCAATTTCCACCTACTCAACAACAATAATTTTGGAAAGATCTTCCAAGGAAGCCACAATAACCCCCACCTCGATAGTCAAATTTTTAAAAGCTACTCAATGAATTTGTTCAAAATGAGGGTTATAGAGTGACTACCCAAGAAAATGAGATACATAATCAAAGGCCTTCCCACCCAAACCTAGAGAACCAAGTGGGATAGATCTTTTAAGTCTCTATTATACAAATTATCGGGTACACTTCCCAAAAATATTGAGACACATCTAAGAGGGGAGGCTAAGGTTGTAGTCCTTAAGAGTGGAAAAAGAGTTTAACTTTTATAATTCATGAATAGATGAGTAAAATAAGCTAAAGTAACCTGAAATATGTGTGACAATCATCAAAAAAGATATTGATGATAGTTCACACAATGTAGGTCAAGAAAAAAATAATGAATCTAAGCATCCTATAAAACCACACATACAAGAGAATACTGAAAAAAATATGTTTATGTGGAACTATAACCATATATACCCCCTCTTCCATTACCAAATATTATGAGAAAAGTCAAGATAAAGGGGAAATGAAAAAATTATTTAGATATTTTTAATAAACTCCACATCAATATCCTCTTTGAAAAGGCCATCACTAAAATTCATACTTATGTGAAATTATTAATGGAGTTATTTTTCAATAAAATAAAAATAGAATACCTAAGAGTAATCTCCCTAATTGAAGAGTTATCTAGAGTTTCTCAATGGAAGCTCCTACTAAATATGTAATACCATGGAAGCTTCTCAATTCCCTCCACTATCGGAACATTCAGTTTTGGAAAAGTCTTGTGCGAACTCAGTGAAAGTATTAATATCAAGACAGTGACTATATTATAAAAGTTAGGTCTTGAATATTTGAATCCAATGAGAGTTTAAATTTAGTTGGTTGACCAATCATTCAAGTATCCTCAATGACTTCTCAAGGATGTTTAGTCAAATTTGGTAAATTAATTTTTCTAGTTGATTTCTTTATTTTATATATAGAGGAAAAATAGATGTACCTATCATTATAGGGAGACCATATCTCTATACTAGTAAGACATTGATTGATGTGAATAAAGGAAGCTTGATATTCAGAGTTGGTGATGAACAATTATTTTATGATTTAGTGAAAGCAACTAAACAAAGTGTGATTCATTTGATTGTCAATACATCTTTCTAACCGATGAAAAGGATGATTACAGAACCATTGAGGATGAGAGAGAGGTCATGTCTCTTGATGAAGATGGTTGTATTTAATTCAAGGAGGTAAATTACCTTGAACCTATGGTGATAGACAGTATCCCACAATTCATACCCTCAGTCATCAAGCCATTAACATTGGAATTAAATGATTTGTCAAGAAAACTAACGTAATCATTCTTAGAAAATAAATATACACTACCTTTAATCATTATCTGAAATTTGAATCAAGTTCAAGAAGTTAAACTGATTAGATACCTAAAAAGGGATAAAAAATCAATATACTTGGGTGTGGCTAATATCAAATGGATCATCAAAATGATTTTCACCAACAAATTGTTGTTGGAAGAAGGTGCCAAACCAAATTGTAAACCCCAAAGGCATCTCAACTCTCTAATGAATGTGGTCATCAAGATGGATTTTATAAAGATTCTCAACACTTGTATAATATTTTCCATTTATATGAGTGAATGGGGGATCCCACTGTAATTTATCCTGAAAAAAGGCAGATTCAATGTTATCAAAACCAATTAAGATGATTTAATCTTAACTTGAACCATTATTGGATGGACAGCTTGTGTTGACTGAATAAATCTCAAAACAGCAACTCAAAAAGACTATTTTCCACTTCCATTCATGGAATAGATTCTATAAATATTAACTGGGTAGGAATTATATTGTTTTCTAGATTGATATTCCCATATAATCAAATAACTGTTGATATAGATTAGTTTTCAAAAACAACATTTTCATGTCCTTTCGGAACCTTCACCTATTGAAGGATTTCATTCTAAATATAAAATTAACTGCAGAATTTTCAATGGTTTATGGAAAAAATCAGGATATGTAGGATGAGTTTCTATAGATTTTCATGGAATATTTTTCTATATATGGGTGATCTTTCAAAGTATTTTTGACTAATATTAGCCTAGTTGTACCATGATATGAAGAGAATTTCCTAGTGCTAAACAGGGAAAATTTTCATTTCATGATCCAAGGAGGCACATTACTCAGGCATAAAATATAAGAACATGGCATGGATATCAATCCAAAAAAATAAAGTTGATTAAAGATTTACCTAAACCCATTATAGTGAAAGGTATAAGGATTTTTCTTTTCCATGTGGGATTCTAAGGAAATTCTAATTGAGTTCGGTGAAGAGTGCTAGCAGGTATTAAATATTCTGAAGAATAGACTAGTGGATGCTCTTTTCATAGTATCACCCAACTAGGAAAATGATTTTCAAATGATGTGTGATGCCAATGACTTCATTGTGGGTACTGTTTTAGGAAAATGGTCTGGAAACTTCTTCATCTATATTTATTATTCCAGCCATACCCTAAATGAATCATAGTTCAATTATGAAATCTTTGAGAAGGAATTTATGGTATAGGTATTTTATTTTGAAAAATTTCAATCATACCTTGTGCTTTCTAAAGTTTTGGTGTATACAGATCTTGCAACACTAAAATACCTATTGAGAAAAAAGGATATTAAACCCATGGTTGATACGGTGGATCTTGCTACTGTAGGAATTTTATGTAGTCATCAAAGACACAATGGGACTAAAAATGTCATTAATGCCCATTTGTATATACTCCCACTTCCAAGTATAGAGGATGAATAATATTTGAGTATTGAGAATGATTTCTCCAATGGAACACTTTTTAATATAGATATACAATCACAACCATGGTTTTTTAATTTTGAGAACTATCTTTCCATAGAATCTATTTACCAACACTTCTCCTATCAATAGAGGAATAAGTTATTTTTCAATGATTCATGATATTACTAGGATTATCCCCTATTATTTAAGAATTTTTATAAGGTTTTTATGAGATTTTTCATCCCATAGGATGAAATTAAAAGCATACTAGAGTTTTTTCACACATCACTAACTGGTGGAAATCATGGTCCCTAACACACCGTGGATAAGATCCTTTAAAGTGGACTATTCTGGGACACACTCCATTGGGATGCAAGGAGTTTTATACAAACTTGTGATTATATCTAGAGGATGGGAACCCTTGGGAAACATAATGAGATGCCCCAGAATCCAATCCTAGAAGTTGAAATCCTTGGTGTGTGGAAAATTCATTATACGGGCTCATTAATCAATAATAATTGGAAGTATTACATCTTGGTCAGTGTGAAATATGTTTCAAAGTGAGTATAAGATGAATCCACCATCCATGACACACCCAAGTTAGTAATTAATTTTTTAAGGAAAAATATTTTCTCCAGATTTGGATTTATCTGACTACTCATTAGTGATCAGGGAACGCATTTTAAAAATATTTTCATTAAAGGGATGTATGAAAATTTTGGAATTTGATAAAACATTGGAACTCCATACCACCCATGGATAAGAAGGAAAGTTGAATTATCCAATAAGAAAATTAAAAAATATTGGAAAAGATAATAAATAAAAGTAGGAAGGTATGGAGCCTCAAATTGGATGAATCACATTGGGAATATCACACAGCGTATAAAACACCCATCATCACTACATCATTCTAACTCGTTTATGGTAAGCCCTATCACCTACAAGTGGAATTAGCATATCACACTTATTGGAAAATAAAAAATTAAATTTGGATTCTAAAAAATATATAAAATAATGAATGCTAAAAATGACTGATATGGAAGAGATCTGATAGGACACTTATGAAAATGACCAAATTTGTAAAGAAAAAACAAAGAAATGGAATGACCAATGAATCGTAAGATGGAAATTTACACCAAAGGACTAGGTTTTATTCTTTAATTACCTCTTGAAACTCTTATTAGAAAAACTAAAATCACAATGTTCATTCCTTTTGAAGTTGTTAAGGTTTTTCCTTATGGAACAATGGAAATCCAATGAGGTAAAGGTATACCATTTAAGGTAAACGATCAATTATTAAAAATATATCAAGAACCATTTGAAAAAGCGTGATTTCCTTTTTTAAATTCCTTTCACACAAAGAATATATAGCTATAGATATTTAACAAATCACTAACTGGGAGGAAACCAAATCTAGTATCTATAGGTTAAAATAGATTTTATGAATTTTAGGGTGGTTTGGTAACACTGAAAGTAGGTCAGAGGCTTCTGGATAACAATTTCTACAAATGACCTTATTCACAACATTTAAATCTTATAGGAATTGAACTCTTAGTGGCTATAAAAAATATTTTCCCACATATTACATTTTCTGAATAACATAAATGGTGTGAAAACCTTGGGAAATATTTATAATTCATGAAACCAGGGCTCATGGGTGATTTGAATGTTCTCTTCCCGCCTGATTTATTGAATCTCATGTCTCCTCATCAACCCATAACCAGTACCCCCCCCCCCCCATATTCCTCCCCTTAGGGGTGTGAAACCAAGCACTACCACTCTCTACCTTCCCCACTCTTTTATTACCTCTCACTTTCATGGACTCGACAAAGACTATCAATATTTCATCCTACAAGCACTTATTCTAGTACATTTATCCTCCTCTACTAGTCTCACCCAAATTTACCCTAGATTTTAGGGTTAAGAGGTCTCTTGTAGTTTAGCTTGGGTTGTCGAATCCTCAGAGACCTAAGAAGTAACCTACATACACATATATTCTATAGATTGTTTTTGGCTATGAAGTATCCAAATTTGTTTGATTTTATATGGTTTTAAAATATCACTAATAGATCTATGTGAATTCAAATTATGAGAAAATGAGTTGATCCTAGGTTATTGCTTAGGGTGGATTAGATGAATTCCTTTTTTAACGATTTCAATTTCATTAACTCGAGAAGGATTCATTCAATGAATTCAAACTAACCTCATCAATTACTGGTTAAAAACCTTAAGAAACAAATGATAATCACTTATACACTTGTAGGATCATTTTAATGATCCCTACAAGGTAAAGGATCTAATTAGCACATAAAATTGGGCGAATAAATTAAATAAGGAAGAGGAAGAGAGAAAATTATCGAATAAAAGGAACTCAAATAAAAGAAATTAATAAACATTTAGAGAGTGAGAAATAAAATCCAATCCAGCCCATCTATACTCCCTTGTATCAACCCATAAAATAGTTATCCCTCTATTGATGACATGTTCTCAACAGAAGCGGGAAGTAGACTTATGAGGGTGGCATTAAAGAAGTAAAAACAAAAAAATAACGATCACTCCATCGTTGTGTGATAAATTTCACAAGGTTTTGTATTAACAAATTCACACCACGAGGAAATGGTATCAATGTGATATAAATAAGAATATAAGAAGACTATAAGAACTTTTATTAAAAACTAAGGTGATTCTAAAAACTTATATGATAAAGAAGAACGTTACAAAGACAAATTGTCATAATAACATTACAATGAAAACAATGCTCCAAGATCCCCAAATCCTCCACCGCTACTACCTTAAATAGTCATTTAGGAAGACTTGGGTTGATAAATCATCTATAAAAATATCTTTAATTAATTTTTGTTGGCCTAGGTAGATGGAAAATTAATGTAGAGGAGACTTTTCCACTCTTGACCCGAAGTGGCATCCAGCTTTCATCCATTGAAAAGAGGTGCCAAAATTATCTTCTAGATGTAAAAATTATAGTGCTAAATAGTAGAATAAAATGGAGATATAGATGTCCCCTAATTTAATTTAAAATTTCAGCTGAAAATATTTCTTTTTTTGTGAGATATGATTTAAATTGGGGATGTTTTTCTGGGCCACATAATCTGGATCATAATTTCTTCTTCAAATTGGGCCGCCTAGACCTCCATTAAAACATCCGAATTAGCTTGGTCCAATGTTTAATTAAATGTTCCTAATGATATCCTATATCTTAAGTTAAATTTTTATAATCATTGGGATTCAATATTATCCTCTACAGTACTTTTATTGGGATGATGTCCAGTTCACTTTTCCCATAATGTTGTTGGTTCAAGGCCCACTTTGGTGGTCTTACAATTTGAATCTCTAAGTGCTATAAAATCAAGAATTATTCCTTATAGAATGGGAGACATGAAAATAAAATTAATACCATTTTTTATGTGGTTTTAAAATATGTACCAAGTAAAAGTTCACTTTAACAACGAATTGGAATCATAATGTGAAATAACGTTCAAATTGTAAAATGAACTAAAAATAGTGTTTATGAATAATGAAACACATGAATATTATAATATAAAAAATGAATATTATCCTATTTAATTGGATAATCACACCCACTAACTTGGGTTTTTTTAGTCCTGAGAAAAATATATCTCAAAAATATAAAATTCGAATTCCCTTTTCCAAAAACATTTTAATATATATTGTACACCCAAAGATATCATACCAAAAAATTATGAAACACAGAAAAATAATTTAAAACAAGATAGGTCCAGAGGAATATCTCAATCCCAATCCCATTCCTTTGTTCAAATTCATTGTCACATTTCATCCAATTTCAATTAAGCATGATGAAGTGTTGTGCGCCATAATAGACATGACAGTTCATCTTTATTCGTGGGAGAAATGATGGAAGCTCTAGGAGGAATCAAATTTTAATATTAAGATGAGTATTCATTTTTTATATTTTTTTTATTCAATTTTTCTATGGTAATTGATTTTGAACTCAATCGATTCAACCCATGTAGAAAGACTTTGTCGATGACTCTCAGGCTCAAAGACCTTAGGGAACTAGGTAAAGCTCACATACTCAGGCATCATCTCGATTTTACTCAATCAAAAACAAATTCAAATTACCAAAAATAGAGATAAAATTCCCAACTCTGGGCCAGAAAACTATGGAGTCATGATCCCCAAGTGTCGAAATCCACACATTATTTTAATCCATTGATCTACACGCAATTGATTATTTTTTTTATTTTTTAAGAATACTCATGTTAAAATTAAAATGATCACTAAACCTATACCATTTATTATGGGACCCCAAGAAATCAAACTAATATCTCACAATCCAGAGGGCGTGCATTGTGTTTATTTTTTGTTATTAAATGGATGAAAATATAAATGGTGAAAAATCACATCGGACAATCGCACTTTCCAAAATCCATGCACATGAACATAAACTTGCATTAAAATCAGAATCAAGGCATGTAATATTATTTAATATCCAATTTCATAGTTTTAAAAGTGTGTTATCATGTTCAATGTTAATGAAATTTTTCCTTCCACACATTTTTTATGCACACAAAATAAATTTTTTTATTTCATCTCCCCCCAACATAGAATAACATTGTCCCCAGTGTTTAAAGAAAAGAAAACATAGAAGGGGGTATAAGAGAGGAGTTCAAATAGGACATTGAAAATGAGAATCATGGAATGAAGTCACCTGGTGGTTGAAGTTGAAAATGTGTTCCCCAGTCTCCCTTCGGTCCTGGGTCAGAGTCCCCACGGCTTTTACAGTTGTGACAGGGTTTCTTCCATGACGTAAGATGTTTCCTTTTTTTATTTTTTATTTTTTATTTTTATTTTTTTTAAAAAGAACATAAAAATAAAATAAAATAAATAGATGATACATTATATTCATTTAAAATTTCTGGGTAAGGTATTACTCAGGGATCACACCATGTGACACGGATGAATATGGAGCTCCCCTTTCATACCTATCCATACTCATAATAGAAGAACAGGTCAACAGTCTAAGGTATTATCATATTCAGATTTTTTTTCTTTTAAATATCAAAATGATTCGTTAATCCTATTTGAAAAATAAAGATGATTCAAAATTATTGGAAACATGAAGACCATAGTTTGACTCTCGTGCAACGTTTTTAATTAACATTTCTAGATTGACTTAAACCCTTAATTGTTTAATTATTTTCCTCATCTATGGTTGGTTGACACAAGTCTTAATCAACTTCATGTTTCTGTAATGGTTCAATGAATTGTTTGACTCTATGACCATTAACATTAAAGGTTTTACCATTGGTGGGATCTTGAATTTCTAAATCCCCATGGGGGTACACCTTATGCACTGTGTATGGACCTGACCATCTGGACCTCAACTTTCCTAGGTGTAAATGAAGTTTTGAACTATACAAGAGCACGAATTTTCCCAGTTCAAAGTGTTTGAATTTGATATTCCTAGATTGTTAGGCTTTAAATCTAGCTATTTTTATCCTTTAATTTTCATAATCCTCCATTCTAAGTTCCTCATGTTCATTAAGATCTAATTTTCTCTTTTCTTCGGCCAAAGAAATGTTGAAGTTCATTTTTTTGATTGCCCAAAAGGCCTTATGATAAATTTCAATAGGTAAATGGCATAATTTTCCATAAACAAACCTATATGGTGACATTCCTAGGATGGTTTTGAATTCTTTATGATATTCCCAAAGGGCATCCAATTGTTTTTTTAGCCAATCTTTCCTAGAGGGATTGACAGTTTTTTTAGGAATTTTCTTAATCTCCCTATTCACTAACTCAGCTTGACCATTGGTTTGAGGATGGTACGTAGTGGAAACTTTATGAGAAATCCCATACTTAGAAATGAGTGAAGAGAATGGACGGTTTCAGAAATGGGCTCCTCAATCACTGATTATAGCCCTAGGAATTCCAAATTGAGAAAATATGTGCTCTCTCAGAAATCGAATCACAACATGATGGTCGTTGGACTTGGTGGGAATGACCTAAACCCATTTTAAGAAATAATAAATAGCTAAGAGGATGTATAGGTATCCCCTAGAGTTTGGTAAGGGTCCCATGAAATTAATTCCCCCATAATCAAAGATTTCGATGACCAGAATAAGAGTGAGGGGCATTTGATTCCTTTTGGTAATGGATCCTAATTGTTGACATTGAGAACAACTTTTGCAGAATTGGAAGGAATACTTAGTGAGGTTAGGCCAGTATAAACCAATTTTTAGGACCTTTTTTTGTTTTCTTTGTGGAAATGTTTCCTCCACATGCCTCTCTGTGAAAACATTTTAGAATGGAATCTTGCTTAGACTCGGGAACACATCTCCTAATGATTTGATCATGATAGAACTTGAAGAGGTAAGGATCATCAAACACATAGTGTTTGACATCAGAAAGGAATTTACTCTTTCTTGGGTCCCTAGTAATTTTGGAATGTCACCCATAACCAAATGGTTTTCTATTTTATCATACCATGGGAAATCACTCACATAATAGAGGTTCTCTTCAGGAAATGAATCAGACACATAAAGGTGATGTGAGTTGTCTTTTAATTCTCTCCTAAAGAGGTGATTATCTACGACATTTTCAACACCCTTTTTATCCTTAATGGTTAAATTGAACTCTTGAAGAAGAAGGACCCACATAATCAATCTATCCTTGGAATCTTGTTTTTGGAAAAGGTATTTTAGGGCTGAATGGTCGGTGAGGGAAATGATGGGTGATCCTAAGAGATAGGACCTGAATTTCTGTAAGTCAAATACAATAGCAAGAAACTCTTTCTCAGTGGTGGTTTAGTTTATTTGTGCATCATTTAAATATTTTCTTGCCTAAGAAATGAAATATAGAGTTTTCTCACACTATTGTCCAAAGATTGCTCCTACAGCGAAGTCCCTTGCATCGCACATGATCTCAAAAGGAAGTTTCCAATTTAGAGATTACATGATAGGTGTAGATATAAGAGATGACTTGAGTGTGGATAATGATTCCTCCCAGCTTTTTATCCATAAAAATGGAGAATCTTTCACCAATAGATAACAAAGTTGTCAAGAAATAAAGATGAAATTCCTAATGAACCTTCTATAGAAATCATCATGTCCTAAGAAGTTCTCACTTACTTTAAATTTTTTGGATAGGGAATGTGATGAATGATCTCAACCTTAGGTTTTTCAACTTCAATCCCTCTACCAGAGACTAGATGTCCTAGAACTAGTCCCTCATTTACCATGAAATGGAATTTTTCCCAATTTAGGATGATATTATTATCCTCTCATTTTGAAAAAACCCTTTCAACATTGAGAATTAATCCCTTAAAAGTGTCCCCAAAGATGGAGAAGTCATCCATGAAGACCTCTAAACAATCACCCACCATGTCCGAGAATATTCCCATCATTCACCTCTGGAAGGTACGAGGGGCATTACATGACCCAAAGGGCATGATCTTGAAGGAAAAAGTGTTGAATGGACAAGTGAAGGTTGTTTTTACTTGATACTCTAAGGATACCTCAATTTGATTATACCATGAGAATCTTTCTAGGAATCAGTAGAATTGATGACCTGCCACTCGCTCGAGGACTTGATCAATAAAGGGAAATGGGAAATAGTCTTTATTGGTACAAGATTTAAGCTTCCTATGGTCAATGCAGACTCTCCATCCACTATTAACCCTTGTGGGGAGAAGTTCACCATCCTCATTGGTGATCCCAGTGATTCCATCTTTCTTTGGGACAACTTGAATTAGGATTACCCACTCACTCTCAGCAATGGGGTAGATAATACCTTCTTTCAACAACTTTAGAATCTATTTCCTTACCACATCCAAAATATTTGGATTGAGTCTCTACTAAGGTTGAAGAAATGGTTTGGATTCAAATTAAAAAACAATCCTATGAGTTCTAATGAGTGGTCTAATACCATAAATATTAGAAAAGGTCCATCCAATTTCTTTCTTATTCCTTATTAGGACATCCAGAAGCATCATCTCTTGATTGGATTCAAGAGAGGATGAAAAGACAACAGTAAAGGCTCGATTGTCCCCTAAGAATGCATACTTGAGTGATGAAGGTAGGACCTTAAATTCTAGATTAGATTGGTTATCACTTTCCAAGGAAGGATGGGAGTTTTTATTGAAATCGGTTTCTTTGTCCAAATTTCTTGATAGAATTGGTTCCTTGTGAACAGAATTTTCATCCACTAAATTGGCCAAATCAGTGTCATGAATGGGTTTGGACTCAATGTTATTGATTTCACCAATGGTATCATTCACTAGTGATTATAGAAAATCATAAAATGAGCTATTTGAAAGAGATTCAATCCATGGAGACAAATTATCCTCATGTGAACAAAGTAAATCAATCTCTTCTTGACTTTAACATCCTTCAATATTTCATTGATATTCCTCTACTTAACTAGAAATCCAATTTACCTCATGGATCTATTCATCATACCCAATTTGAGAGTTTTCATTATAGATGTTCAGATCAAGACTCATGTTTCTGAAGGTTATTACCATGTTCCCATTCCTAACTCAGATGACTGAGTTGATTGTTGCTAAGAAAGGACGACTAAGGATGATGGGGGTTTTCTTCCTAGGACCAAATCTTGGGTGATTGTCAAGGACAATGAAGTCAAAAGGGTAAATGAAATTTTCAAATTTCATTAGAACATCCTTTAAGATACCCTTAGGAACTCGAACGCTACGATCAGCAAGTTGAAGAGTAACATATGTGGGTTGGAGTTCTTCAAGACCTAACTAAAAATACACGACATAAGGAATGAGGTTCACAATAGCTCCTAGATCACAAATGGATTTGACAACTTTTTTCACTCCTAACTCAAAATTGATGTATGGACATCTTGTATCTTTACACTTTAGGGAAATAGTCCCTTGAATGGTGGTACTCACATTAGCTGCCAAAAGTACATGGTTTTTATTTGAAAAATTCCTTTTAAAAGTGCACAGGTCCTTAAGGTATTTTGAGTATGTAGGAATGGTTTGGATTTAATCAAGAAGGGGGATGTTCAACTTAACTTGAGGGAATATTTTCCTCATATTCTCATCTAGTTATGGTTTAGTTTTTCCTCTCATGCGTTGAGGGAAGGGCGCAGGTTGTTTGATTGTTTGGTGTGGTTGTAGTTCTTTCACATTCTCATTGGGTTTTTCAGAATATGTGGGTGGTTCTTCATCATTTTCATGCATTGTTTTAAGCTTTTAATGGTTCTAGAATGGATTTTTCATGTTTCTTAATGGATTTCCCACATCTTAAAATAGTCACTACTTTGAGTTGTTCATGAGAGGTTTGTGTGTAACTGGGTTCTCCCCTTAAAGTTGAGGATGGTACTGCCTGAGTAGGAATGGGTGCCTTCACAGTTTTTATGGTTTGTTGTTCATGTTTAATGTATGGGACTTATGAGTTAATTTTCTCCATTTTTTTACACAACTTCTCAAATATTGGAAGAGGAACATATTGGGTATGGGCTTGTGCTGGTTGGTTTATCCTAGGAGGATACTTTGGTTGTTGGATTGGTTGTTTCATGGGTTGATGGATGGGTTGTTGGTATTGGATATAAGGGTGTTGGTATTGGACTGGTTGTGTTTGGAAATGTTTATGGTTTTGAAAATTTTGTGGAGGGTAGGGTTTTGTTCCTTGTGGATGACTAGGTTGTTGGTTATCTTTCCAATAGAATCTTGGACGGTCATTGTACCTTGGATTGAAAGTGTTTTGGTATTGTTTCTTCTGAAAAGTTCAGATCATTGACCTATACTGGTGGTCCTCCTAAAATAACATCTTTAATGGAAGGGATGGTTGGGAAGTTTTCAGTCTTGTGGTCATGTCTGTCACAAATCGTGCAAACAGGGTCAGCAGTTTGAATTTCATGGACGTTCCTAAGATCGATCTCTTCAACCTTCCTAGTGAGTGTAGGAAGTTTCACCCTAAGGCTTTCCTCCTCCCTAAGTGTGTGAATTCCACCAGATTTAGGTGGATTATCATAGTAATGTGATTTTCCCCATGTTTGGTTTTATTCGTTCAATCCTTTTAGATACTCATAAGCATCATTAGGGGATTTTTTTTATGGTCCCATTACACATCATGTCAATGAATTGTTTGTTTCCTAAACCCAAACCTTCATAGAAAATTAAAACTTATTTTGGGATTAAAAATACATGGTGAGGTACCATGTTGAGTGTGTCTTTGAACCTTTCCCATGTTTCATAAAATGACTACACTTATTTTTCAAAAAAGTTTTGGATGCTCTTTTTAAGTGAAATTATTTTGTGGTGGGGGAGTTATTTTTTTGTAGAATTATCTTCGCAATTGGTCCTAGGAGTGGATTGATGCAGGTATCAGATTTTTTATCCAATTATTTTCTCAATCCTTAAGTGATAAAGGAAATAGCCTCATCTTAGATGACTCAAGTTGATGTGGTGGGCACATGGTTTTGACAATGTCATTGAACTCTTTAACATTAAGGTAGGGCATCTCGGACTCCATACCATGGAAGGTTGGAAGGTGGTTTAGGACATGAGGTTTGAAAACATTGTGGGTTTCTAATAAAGAATCATGCCTAATGAAATAGGTTGAATTGTTCGAGGAAGGTGTGAGGTAGTCATTTATGGTTTTATTGACTGCATTCTCCAAGTTTGGGGCTACCTCATTTGGATTTCCATTTTGGTTCCCACCTGGGTTTATGAGTTGGTTTATTTGAAAACCTTCCATTAAAATGGGATCAATTTTTGACTCTAGAGTATTATAAGGATTAGGATCTAATGTAAAGAGTTACGTTGGTGTACTTGACTCCCCAACCCTAGGAATTTCCACCTTAACTAATCTGTTTGAGTTATCATAGGTGTAGGTGGACATTCGCCAAAAAAAGTGAGAAAGGGAAAAGATAAGGGAATTTGTGGTGAGAAAAGATAAATGGGGAGAATAGAATGATTGTTTAGATGACTTAATTAGGTCCCATGAAACGGCGCCAAAAAATTGTCTCGCCCAAATTTACCCAAGATTTTAGGGCTAAGCAGTCTCTTGTAGTTTAGCTTGGGTTGTCGAATCCTCAGAGACCTAAGAAGTAACCTACAGACACATGCATTCCATAGATTGTTTCTTTCTATGAAATTTCCAATATGGGTTGATTTTAGATGGTTTTAAAAGATCACTAATATATCTATTTGAATTCAAATTATGAGAAAATGATTTGATCCTAGGTTATTTCTCGGGGTGGATTGGATGAATTCCATTTTTAACTATTTCAATTTCATTAACTTCAGAAGGATTCATTAAATGAATTCAAATTAACCTCACCACTTACTGGTTAAAAACATTCACAAACAAATTATAATAACCTATACACTTGTAGGATCATTTTCATGATCACTCCAAGGTAAAGGATTTAATTAGCACATAAAAATGGGAGAATAAATTCAATAAGGAAGACGAAGAGAGAAAATCATTGAATAAAAGGAACTCAAATAAAAGAAAGTAATAAACATTTATAGAGTGAGAAATAACATCCAATACAGACCCTCTCTACTCCCTTGTATCAACCCATAAAATAGTTATCCCTCCATTAATGACATGTTCTCAATGGAAGTGGGAAGTAGACTTACGAGGATGGAATTGAAGAAGTAAAATAAGAAAATAACGATCAGTCCACCATTGTGTGATAAATTTCAAAAGGTTTGGTGTGAATAAATTCACAGATTGAGGTAAAGGTATCAATGTGATATTAATAAGAATATAATAAGAGTAGAAGAAGAAATTTTATTAAAAACTAAGGTGATTCGAACAACTTACATGAGAAAGAATAACGTTACAAAAACAAATTAGAATAATAACATTACAATGAAAACAATGCTCCAAGATCCCAAAATCCTCCACCACTAATACCTTAAATAGGAATTTAGGAAGCCTTGGTCTAAGACCCCAATTTTCCAAATCTCTATAATTAATTTTTGTGGGCCTAGGTGGGTGGAAAATTAATGTAGAGGATACTTTTCTGCTCTCAACCCGAAGTGGCAGCCAGCTTGCATCCACCGAAAATTGGTGATGAAATGACCTTCTAGATGGACTAATTAGAGTGGTCTGTAGAAGGATAAAATGGATCCCTGTATGTTTTCTAAAATCCTGTAAAATTTAAGCCGAATATATTTTGTGGTTTTCTAGATATGATTTAAATGGTGAGCTTTTTTCTGGGTTACAAAATCTGGCCTAGAATTTTGTCTTCAACTTGGGCTTCCTAAAACTCCATTAAAACGTCTGAATTAGCTTGGGACACTATTGAATGAAATGTTCCTCATGATATCCTCTATATTAAGTTAAATTTTTATAATCATTAGGCTTTAATTTTGTCTTATACAATATTTTTATTAGGATGATGTCCAGTTTACTTCACCCAGAATATTGTTGGTTCAAGACCCACTTTGGTGGTCTTCCAATTTGAATCTCCAAGTGCTCCATAATTATGAATTGTTTCTTATATCATGGGAGAAATGAAAATAAAATAAATACCATTTTTTAGGAGGTGTTAAAATATTGACCAAGTAATAGTTCACTTTAACAAATAATTACAATCATAATGTGAAATAATGTTTAAATTGTAAAATGCACTCAAAATGGTGTTTATGAATAATTAAACATGTGAATATTATAATATAAACAATGAACATTATCCTCTTTCATTGTCTAATCATCCACCCAAGAATATGGAAAATGATCCACCACCACCACTGAAATATCCTTCCCCTTCATCATTTACATCTCGTTTTTCTACTCTCATATACTCCTCCCATTCCCACTCTTCTTCCATCTAGTCCCGGGAAAGTATCCATCACCCACACATGCATCCTCTATTACAATTTCATGAACCTGAGTATCAGGTTCACTTATTCCATCTTCAAGACAACCCCATGAGGAGCAAAAAGTACCTTTACCTTTCCATTCTCGAGAAAAACCTCATTCATGAGGAGGTCCTAAAGATCATTAGATAGAGTCACCTTTCTAGTATTGTTGAGGTATGTGAGGAGATTTATAGGGATATATTCATGGAGTTAATGTCCATGTTGGTTCTTAATGTCATGCATATCACCTTTTATCTAGGAGACAGGCCTTGGAACTCACATCAGGAGAGTTTGACGTTAGGATAGGTATTTATACCTCTAATTTCATTGCTTCACCAGTTTATGATACCTTGTGTATTAATATAAACAATGTAGACACTCCACGGAGTTGGTCTTTGATCGCTTTCAAACACCAAAGAATTCATGGCCCACATATAGAGAAGAGAACCCATCTGATGTGTGTTGCCTTACAGATAGTTCATCGGGCTCTCTCCCATGATTGGATGGTCATAAGATATGCTCACAGGTCCATTAGTGAGATAGTGGTGGTCATTTTGGACTCTTCCAAGGGTGGTCCTTCCATCAACATGGCCCGGAAGTTCGTACTCAACTACAAGTCCTAGGAGAGTAGGGATCATGATGTTTTGATGGGGGAAGATTTATCACTCATCTCACACATCATCTGTGTTTTTTTGAAACCTCTCATCCACTTTCCTCTCTTGGGAAGATAGAGTTGATTGATCTCCTAATGCTCTACAAGATGGGGCTCTTACGGAATATCAGGAAGCACTATGATTAGGATCTTGAGTATGTTGAGGAAGTTGATGTGGCCTTATATCCTCATGATCCAACCCCACCTACCCCATCTCATGAGGAACCTGCTCCTGCATCCCAAGCCATAGATCCTACCATCCACCAATCCTATACTAATAAAAGGACTACAACACCCCATTCCCCTACCTCTCCATCCTAAATACCTCCAACTTCCCATTATAATCCTACCCCACATATTACATCAAATATGTGGGTGGTGATCCGCATGCATGATACTTTTGTCCAATTATTTTGGGAGAACCAGTGGTGAATATGACTTCATTACAACATTCCTTTTTCAAATCCTTCCCACCATGACACTGTCCAGCTGATACCACTACCAAAACATTCACCCACCCATCCATTACTATAGTCGATCCCACTATAGGCTTTACTCCAGCACCATCCACCCTATCCCTTGATGTTCCCTCCACTTAGCTCCCTCTGGATATTATAGATATTGATTCTCAGAGGGACTACTTAGCAGCTCAGAATCATCGAGATATGTTCCTTTCCTTACCTTCATTATTTTACATTTCATTCATTCATCCTTCTACCATACACATGAACACTGTATGGATAGAACCATCATAAGTTTTGATTGACCGCGCTTCAAGCACTATGACACTGGATTTAGAGGTCAAGTCATATTCTTCTTCCTCCATTTTTCCATAGATATAGTAGGGAGGATCCAGACACCCACTATTAAGAAGGGTACCTCTGATGTTGATAAAGGAGAGTCTTCCCATGATAGTTTTCCCTATTTACCCATCCATCATTGTACTTTATTTCTCAGTGTATTTTATACTCATTATATTCCCCATTCCCTATTGTATCGTCTATTTTATCTAATGGACAGGATATGATTTTTAACTGCATGGATTTCTTACATACTCATTCCCATTTGCGAATTTGTTATGATATGTCTTAGTCTTCTACCTTTACTATGACTTCCAATGAATCTGTTAGGCCACCCATAAACCTTCCCCATGAAGTCTTTCCATGAGTGGATAATTTACATATACAGATCTAGGATCACCATATACAACCTTCCCAAATTCTACTACTTCCACATGAGATGTTTGGCTATTCCTAAGGTGTTGAACCCCACCAAGAACACCCATAATCTCAAGGATACAACTACCAGTTCCTCCAAGAGACAACAAATTACTGAGCCGATGGACACCACTGAATGATCTTTTGTCCATCTGTCGGGATGACTTTGTCTTTGTTAGAGCTTTATGGGATGCAAACCATATTTTTGATCTTTTCAGTTTTTACAATGTTATTAGATATTTTATTTTCATTTTCTTTGTTTTACATTTAGGTTTTTTCCTAGGCCCCCCATTGTATCCTGATCCATACATATATTATAGCTGATCATACTTTCTTTATACTGCATGAACCTTCCCCTTTTTCTTCTTAAATAATGGTTATATTCTATGCATTAATGTTTTATCTAGTGCTAGAATATTTTTTTCTAACACTTTGGAAAGTTCCCCATTTCACATAACCATTCGTCATTTTTCCCCATGGTATGACCTTCATTATAGGGATCACTTGATTCCCTACTTTAATTTCATAATTTCCATTTTTGGTCTATTAATTTTATTATTCCTTTCGCTCCCACATCACTTTCCAAAATAGTATGGTAACTATTTAATTTCAAGTGCATAGGGTACATTCTTGATATTTATTGTGTTTACACCTAGATTTTTTATTTTTATCATTAATCTATGATATATTTTTCATTTGAAGCATGATTTAACTTGAAATATTATTGAAACCATGTAAATAAAAGAAAAAATTTTGATGGAAAATGTTAAAATCTATTTTTGGTCTTGCTTAGAATTTTAGCATGATTGTTGAGTTGAGTAATTTACTTCTGATTCTCATTTATTTCAATATATTTTGATTGAAATATTACTAATTATTATACCCTAACTGATTTCCCTATTTTATATATTCTCATTCTTGAAAAGATTTTGGACCTATATTTTCATATTATTTTCTAACCATATTTCATGGGAGATACTTGGGATATATAAACCTATCAGAACATACATTGTAATCTTATTGAGGATATTAATGAAAAAAAACTATTAAAATGCTTGAGTAAATTATTTTGGAGCTATTTATCCTGAGAATCGCCTATACATTTATCCTTCTTAATCCCATAGAAGCTATGAATGAATTTTTTTAGGGTTTTATTACATTACAAGAAAATTTTATCCTTTACTACCCTAATATTGGTATAATTGCATGATTTTCACTTGAATGGGTGTGGGGAAGACGGTCATTTCTAATGGACGTATGATTTTTTCTACTGAGGAGATGTACATTGAATTTTTTGCATGATCTGTGGGAAGTGGTCCATGGTTCTTCTAATATACCATTTATGATTATCCTCTAAAATAAAAAAAATGGGTTCTATATTAGGAAGGTCAAAAATCACCTTTACTAGACCAAT
This sequence comes from Viscum album, assembly GCA_963277665.1. Classification (NCBI taxonomy): domain Eukaryota; kingdom Viridiplantae; phylum Streptophyta; class Magnoliopsida; order Santalales; family Viscaceae; genus Viscum; species Viscum album. Next base: position 29,135,062 of record OY728142.1, on the reverse strand, counting down.
GAATCATACGATCCATCATATGTGGTTAGGTGATGGTTGTGGGATCTGGCCTAGACATGACTTTCAAGAAAAGAGAAAAATAAGAAACACAATACTTTCATTTCACTTTTATAACACATACATAGACCTGCCCTGAGCTTTTGGGTGTGTGGAGATAATGCTTTATGGATGAGGTTCTTCATTTCACTATTCCTTATGATCATGAATTATACTTAAGAATTTACCCTATTTTTTAGATTGACTTTTATCATCTACCCACCTACCCTTAGACTCAGATTAAATTAAACATGATTGTTAAATACCTCATGATTAATTATGTGCTTGTCTTTACAGAGTGGAGATGTTAAAACCAGTACAGAACTATGGTTGGGATTATGTATTCAAGGTATTATAATAACTCTAATTTCATTTTACCTTGACTGAAAATGGAAAATTCATAGTGAGGTAAATTTCAAAATGGGAATATCTTCTAAGGAACTTCTGAAAAATTGTAATTAATGGAAGAAAGAATTTGAAAAAATTACTTGATTATGAGGAATGATTTATTCTCTCTACAAGATTGATTTTAGAGAACTATAATTTTTCACTAACACTTCATTTTATTTACTTGGTTGTAATGCACATTTTCTGTTTAAAATTTATTTGATTTGGAATGCTTATGAATATTATTTTTTTATTGAGGTAAATAAATTGTTCCAGTGTGGAGGAATTTGATAAAATGAATTCATAATTATATTTCGGATACATGTACTAGATATTTATTCATATTTTATTACATAATTATTTGGGATTTGGTTAGTTTTTACAAGAAATGGGAATTAAATTTTCAAAGGATGTGTTGTTTTGATTTCATCAATTTAGACATTACATGTCATGAAACAAATTCACAATGTGTATTCCTCAAACACAGGACCCCTACAGTCTGAAGGCCAACATGTGAAACAATTAAAATTCATGAATCATCCAAGATAAAGAAACATAGGTTTTGAATCCATTACATAATATGAAATATTCAATTTATATTCCCACTAAAATTTCCAATTCATGAAATCCAGAAGATATAATATTTATGAATATATTTGAAGATCTGATTACATGATGTGAATTTCCATTACACATCATGAAAGTTTCAAGGCAGAATCCATTTAAATGAATATCATGACATGAAACCTTTTTACATCATGAGAGAACTAGGATTATAAATATTACAGCACCCAATGCTAGATAGGGATTGCTAGAGTCTTTATTTATTTTATTCATTCTTCTCTATATATTACACACCTAGTTTATTTTGTTTCATTTCTTATTTTATTCATCTTTTTCTACTACACTTCCTTCCGAGTAATTATAGATTTCTCAAAACTTGTTCTTATTTCGATTTCAATTCTGATTAACACTTTCAACATCAATTTCTATCAGTTCTTTTTTCCCTTCATTTTGATTAACTGCGTTGATTGGTTTTAATAGTTTTAATTTTGAATTTCATCAACTCTAAACATGTTTATGGACATGCTAAGTATGTTTCCATTTCCACTTTCATCTAATTTTGTTCTTATCATGCGTCGATAATTCTCTAGGGTTAGGGGTCAGGAGTAAGTGTAGCTTAAAACTAATGAATACTTAAATTAAAACAAGGGTTACCCTTTGGATAGGTATTAGGTTAAGAACTCATGTTAATTCATTATTTTTCACAACCTTGATCTGAGGAATTGTAATAGAATAACCCTGATTTAACTGGAGTTGGGTAGGCTAGGAAGAATAGACTATGATGCTTTCTTGCATTGAATCTATACTTATTTCACCTAAGTTTTTTACTACCTCTATACCAAATATTATTTATCAATCCAGGTAGATCCAATTGGTTTTATCAAAATCAATTGGTAACTTCATCACTGCTTTTCATCCTAATCCATGGGGCTATCCCAAGCATGATTTAGGGATACTTGTTTTCTAAACCCTGAAATTGACCTCAATACATTCTCTTTATTCTGAAGTAAAACCAAATTTCTTATCCTTAAAAATCCAAACCTATGAGATTTATGTGAGGAATCCACCTATTAGGATCCAACCCCTAGATCACTAGCTTTTCTAAATTGTCCCTATGATTTTAGCCCCATATTACTACTATGTTATGCCTCTTTAGTTAGTGTGGTTTGGTACATTATAAAATTATGATCTGACCAACACCCATTTGAAATCAATGACACTAGATGGGATGGTAAACCAGACTTTCAATAGTGTCCATGGAGGAATTAGAGTTGGAGGATCATAGTTTGGGATGGACTGGTCAAGGTTAATATAGAGTGTTACATTTGACAAAAGTCCCCTCCTTCTACGAAGGTTGGACTCTTTTTCAGTTTTTGGTGGGAATGTATTTGTCCCTTTATGCTTTTTAATAGTTTTTTCATACTTTTATATGGGATAGTTATTATGTATTCTTTATGAAATCAGTTTATTTTACCTTTCAACGTCATCTCTATACTATTTCATGAAGATGGATGTATGGTCATGTATACAGATACTTTAGGATAAGTCCTCCCATGTATGTGATATGCTTACTCAATGCTTGTCTCTATCCCCTAGCCTATTTGGAGTCAATCTTGGAGTGGTCACACTAAACTTATCTCTAACTAGGTGATCCCTGGTGGGTTGGGTATTGATAGAGTGGTATCAAATGAGTTTCATCCATGGACCAGAGTCTGTAGATTTTTCTAGCTGTGAGGTCTAGTTTTGGATTTATGGAAATAGTGTTAAAACTGTTTTGAGTTCATCTTTCTAGCTAGGGAATCTATTATTTTTGTGGTGTTCGATTTATCCATTCACTAGGACTCTGATAACCTTCTTATTAACTCGGTATGTGTAGGCATTTTTTGAAAGGAACATCGGTACAAGAATCATATAAGAATGGGTTGTGGTTTATATGTCCTTTTTGAGTTAGTTGTCCATACATACTCCTTGATCATGGTACATATTTATTTTATTTTAGGATTCCTCTATGAAGTTAACCAGACAAGATTCTATGGTGGGATCTTGATGATGATCCACCTAGTGAAGAGGCTTCAGTTCAGGGGCTACATAAGAGGTGGTACCTCTGAGTGGTTTACCAATCATGCCACCACCCATTGAGTATAAGGTTAAATTGGAAGTACATACTGAGTATTTTCATAGTATGATCATTCTTCATGAGTTTCAGAGGCAGTAACCTCCCATGTTTCAGGGATATCAAGACCCACATGTATCTAAGGATTGGTTAGAAGCAATTACCCAATTTTACCTCCTACTAAGGAAACCTCAAGATCATATGGTAGTCCTAATGGCGAGTATAATTTAGGAATATGTAGGGTTATGGTGGATTTTGGTAACTCAGATCCTTAATGATAAGATTCTCACTTGGATAAAGATTTGGGGACTATTTATGGAAGAGTTTTATTCAGCCACATTGGAAGCGGTGCATATTCAAAAGCTTTTGTAGCTTCAGTAGGGCAGCATGACCATATAAGATTATTCATTGAGGTTCACTAACCACTCATGATACTCTTTGGGTATGGTTTGGTATCTTTTTTTCTGAGAAAAAACCGTCTAGTAGGGCCCACTCTATGATATCATGACAGCAGTGGTATCACTTTGTATTCCCACCTATATTGGAGTCCTCGAGTGGGTCCTATTAGTGGAGATATTTCTAGTCGAGTAGACACTGATTGTTGGTGATAATAATGTGCACAAAATATCTAAGACATCAATAAAAGGTAATATCTGGAAGTCTTAGGGATCTAGGAGTGTGATACATTTCAGGATATAATCCTAGGACCAAGGGTCTGTATTTAAAGGCCCTCATGAATATTCTAGTCAGGTGAGAAAGAGGAAGTGTTTCACTTGAGACAGTCAGGGGAATCTCATGTGGGATTATCCAACCCACTGGATATGATTGATAGAACTCCCATGTACAGATTATGATAAGATCAAATAGGATAGTGTGGAAATAAGCATGTCAGAGGAGTTGGGAGCGTAGTAGTAGGTGGAAGGAGGTTTGACCCATTTCCACTACCACCCCCATGTGGTCCGCACTAGGCTTAGGGATCTAGAGAACGGGGGTGAGGATAGCTACAAGCCATGAAATCCTATGACCAAGAGGCTCCATGTATGATTTGAGCTATGATCTATGTCATGTATAATTTTTTGTAGTATTTACATACAGATGTGAAATCCACTCTTTTCTTACCACTTATTTTTCAAGACCTTTCTAGGGTGACACGGGGAATCAGTGTGACCTTGTGTTAGTGATGTTTGATGTGATTTTAGTATCGCAAGAAAGTGTGATGCTTCCACCACTGAGACGCATTATTTTCATGCAATCTAAAATATTTTGGGAAAGATAGTGCCCCCCAAAGTGAATAGTGTCATGGTGTGGTAGAAAAGTTTCTCTGACTTTTATGTTTGGGGTAGTTGGGTGTGATAAGGTGTTGGAGTAAGCTCTAGTTTTTTTAAAATGGTAGGAAAGGGGAAGGATGAGATTTTGGTAGGATAGGATTCTGCCTTGGAGGCTTTGATTATGGTTTGAGGTGAGATATGTGTCTTCACTACCCCAATTTTTGTTTTAGCACAGAATCTTGAGTCGCTTTTCCTTAACCATAGCCCATGTTTGAGGATTAGTGATACCAATGGATCCATTTTAGCTCAACCCTTGTGTTGGAGGATCATGTAGATAGGATCAGTGATTACACAGTTATATAAATAGTGTGACCTAACTCTAGGAGAAGATAGGTCCTCATGTATAATCTTTTTATAGTGGTAGAGATACCCTAAAATGTTTTCCTTGGTATGGATTGGTTTTCTACCATCAATGATTAGTTTCTTGCTACCAGTGAGTGTGGTAGTATATTTAGATTTTGGGATGGATTTTTTCTAATTTAATTTGGAGTGACCCCAAGAAGAGAAGGATAAGATAATGTGTGGGGGGATACATCTGATTTCTTATGAGTTGGCTAGTATGACCCTTGGAGCAGTTGTGGGTTTACAAATAAAGGTATTTTCAGACCTAGTAAGCTCACTTGGGTAGCCATGTGTTGTTTTACTATTATGATAATGAGTGCTTGAGGTTATGTGTAGATTGAGTTCACCCACATCATGATATTTTCAAGGAGTATCATCCACACCCAAGAATCAATGACTTCTTAACCCAGTGGTTAGGGTTGGAGTGGTTCTCAGAGTTGAAATTAGAAAAGCTTATCAACATCTCCAAGTTCATGGGGAGTTTTTACTAAAACTAGATTTCTAAAACCGTTGTGGTCACTAGATTTCATGGTGATACCCTTCAATATGCTAGACACCCCATCAGTTTTTGAGATACTTATGAACCGGATCATTCAACTCTTCTTGGATCAATTCATGGTATTCTTCTTCGTTGGTACTCTTGTGTACTATGTGTTAGATTTAGATAATGTGAGACACTTGAGAGTGGTTATATTCATGCTTCAAGAGTACCAAATTCATGGGGATCTCTCATGGAGTTAGTTATAGAATCATTATGTACACTTATTAGGATATGTACCCTTATACATGGGATTGATAGTGGACCTAGAAAAGGTTATGGAAGTGCTATCTAGAGTACCACCCAAGGGAATGGCCATTGTAATAAATGATCATAGTGAAGTTTTATGTCCATTGTTGTTGAGTGATTTAAAAAAAAATTGACCTCTTTATAGTTGACCCTTGTGGGTGAGGATGAGTTAGTATATCCCAGCCGATGGTTGTTACCCCTCCCATTTTTCATCGAGCCAGGGATGCACAACTTGGGGATATTTTTTATGAGGTCTTGGATGAAAATATTTCTACTAGACATATTCTCGATGGATTTTCCTAAGGTGGGGATTGCATCATTCTTCCAAGGATGGATTATGACACTACTCACACTATGGCAGGAGGTGCTGAGGAGGATTCTTTCCCTCTGTAGTGTTCCCAAAAGAGGCGTAGGTGTACCAATTTACTTTTTCATTGGATTTGAGTTGACATGGATGTTTTATCTTTATTCTTAGATTCACTTTTTATGGCTCACCTATTAATATATGAAGGCTGAGGTGCCTGGGTGGTAGTGGGAATGGGGTGGTGACTTTTTATGGTGTTTCCATGAGAAATGAGAGGTCACAAAACTATATGAGTGTTTGTAGATCAGCTCACTAGGTTGGACCACTTATTAACCATATGAGAGTAGATCTTACTGGGAATTTTGGGATCCCTATATGTGAAAAAGGTAGTTTGGATTCATGGAATTCCCTCGATGACCATTCCAGACTATGATCTTCACATCACGTCATGATTATGGAGATGATGTAGAAGAATAGTGGAGATTTTTTCAGGATTGTAGCATATCTATAGGTTACATAGGCCCTTTTTCTAGTTACTATTTTTGGAAGCATAATTACATGACACTTAACCTTTTGACTATATTGATACTAGGTTCTCAATGTATTTCATGTGTCGTAGCTGTGAAGATAAGTTCTCAAATTTTTGCATGATATTGACCCAAAATAACTTGACATTGATGGTGGAATTTCCCTTTTGGCATACCAAGTGGTGTTTGATAAATTAATAGAGAAGACTCTTTCTAGAAAGTGGTTTCCTTATGTGCATATTTTTTGATAGCATGGGAACCTTTTGGAGAGCTCTCTGGAGTGGGAAACCCAGTTGAGATCTCAACATCCCCCCTTGTGAGTAAGTTTTCACTTTTTGGGATGAAAAGCCTAAAAGGTAGGGAGAGTGTAAAAACTGAATTTTTTTCATGTAAGACTTTGAAATATTTCTAGGATTATTTCTGAAGCTAGGCACTGAATCGGCATGAAATTCTAAGGCTCAAAGAGCCTTGGTATAATTATAATAAAAATATTAGATATATTATATCACAAACAAGCATATTTTCATAAAAAAATGGAATAACTCATGAATGGAGTCTCAGGTCGGAAATATGAGGCCTACATTAAATCCATGATATGGTATTAACCCTATTAATAACAAAAATATGGTCTTATCTAGGAATTTGATGGAGGTAAACCATTGGTGGATCTGATAATTAATTAAATTAAAATTTTAATTAATTAAAAAGAGGGTAGAATACCCCCCCCCCATGAGTTTGGATTCCCACACACATAAGAAAGGGAGAGGGATCTCCCTTTCATGATGGAAAAAAGGGGTAGATGAGCCATCGTCGGAGTTCATCCTTGATGGTGATCGATACTGGATTATAGAGAAACAGCTTTAGAGAATGAATCTGGACCTGAAGCTTTGGAATTTCACTATAAATTAGGAATATTTATGATTTTTATGTCATGATCAACGTATATACGTCATTTTATGGTTTTATATCCCTTTTATTACTCCTATAGATCCCCAAGGGTCAGTCTATAGCTATTTGGGGAAAAATGGGGGTTTGGGGAAGATTATAAGGATTTCCCATTTTGAATTCCTGATCACATAGTGTGTTGTATAGGAGCACACGCCATGTGTTCTTCTTGTTTAGGGAAGATAGATTTTTTGGAAAAAATGTCATGTAATGAGGGAACATTCCATGTAGTGGGACATCTCTAGGTGGCCGAATGTATGTGCAGGCATGCCATGTAATGGGAAATGGTCATGTGAAAGAACACGACCAAACCTTGGGTGTATACAGGTTAGAGGACTTGTCCATGTACTTGGGAATGGACCACTATACACAGGTATGGGCTTCTACACACAAGCATGGGATGATGGACACAGGGATGGGCTATTCTAGGAAGAACATACCCTATACCTCATATACCCATTGTGTACGGAAATATGGCTAGCCAAGCTTTGTGCAGGTGAGGACACACCCATGTGTTTTGGTGAGGTCACATGCCATGTGACATATTGTAAATGTCATGTACATTAATTTTAAACACTAATTATCATAAGGGGACATAGTTATAGATTAGATTCATGATACATTCCATGTACCCTAAGAGGACAAATTGTGTACTCCCCTTAGAGAGTGTTCCCTCACGCATCTCCTTCTTTAGGACTTAGATCGGGACTCATTAGAGGGCTATACTGGATGATTTTCTATATAGGATGAAATGGTGGGCATCATTTTGGCATTATAGATATGAAATGAGGTGATAATAGCGGGGAATTTATTTTAGCGAAGCATAGGCCAGTGATAGTTGGGTTCATTTCCTTGGTCCATCCCTCTGAGGGTACAACGTAGAATTATGTCCTGAGAAAAGAATTTTCATCCCCTCTATGAGATTGGTTTGGATAAATTTTGTGAAACCCTCTAGGAATCCTATGGTGGGATCCTCTATAGTATCATCTTCCCTAGGTGGGGTTTGTGGAATCCTCATAACCAACTTACATGGGCATATGATCCCCTTCTTAGAAGGATGATCTATATTGGGATTGTGATGTCCCCAAGTGATCATGGGTATGATACCTTATCTTTGTATTATGATTCCGAGTTTCATATTGGGTTTATGGTTTCCCCTAGTAGTCCTAGGTGTGATCAGATATCTGAGTGTTGTGATCTCTAGAGTTCCAGATTGGATTTTTGGTGTCCCCCAGTGGTCCTCAGTGTGATCCCATATCTATGTATTAAGATCTTATGAGTTCTAGTAGGGTTTTTAGCATCCCTTATAGGATATGGGTGTGATCCTGTGTCTAAGTATCGAGATCCATTGGGTTCCAGATTGACTTTCATCATGGTAAGACCTAATAAGATTGATCTCTCATATGAATACCATCATGGATGAAAGGGGTGTATCATTGGTTTGGAAAGACCATATGAGTGAGACCTCTCAGATGATTGTAGGTACAGGGCACGCATTGAAAGCTCCGAAAGTGAGATTTTAAAAAATTTCACTGACGAACGTTATGAACTTGTCAAAATTCGTGAATTGTTACCCGATTAATTCCTCAGTATCACACATGAAAGATATTAAGAACAATATTAAAAGTGTAAAATACCTAGTTTAGATCTGAAGTTGTGCTCGACATCTACTCATCGATGGTGATCGATGCTCGAAGAATCTAAATCCAAATTCTTCTTGATCATGCACATGCACTTCAAAAATATACAGGATCTCTGATTGTTGAAATTTTGTTGCTAGCACGGAGTTCTGACAATGCCTTCGACGCTCCGATGATCACCACATCAATTTTCGTGAAATACATGAGATAGGGCTCGATTTGAGGTCCTAGATCCAAAACGTCTATCTCTCTAGAATGCAGGAGAGAGAAGTAGAGAGAGAGCGGCCATGAATAGTCATTTAAAAATCCCTCTACTCCTCCATTTATAGTGTGAAATAGAATTACCCGTAAATTCCAGCCCGGTCCCTAAATATTTAACCCACTATATAAATAAAATTTGAAAACTAAACTAATCTATAAATATCATTTAGTATTATTATCACTTACCTGTAATATAATAAATATATTATGTGATAATAATTGATCCATTAACTCAACTCGTATTTCCCAAAAAATTTAAATAAACATTGAATATTTTAAACTAATATTCATTCAAATAATATTTTCATGTATTTACATTAAAACTTTTAAATACATTTAATAAATAAATTCGATGTCCATTATTCTTAACTTGAATAATGTGAATTTATTATTGCATTGTTGATCATATCTTCTTGGAAAAATCACAAACCCCAGTGGTGGGGCTCACCATGTCCAATAAACCTATTCAACTAAATAGGGAAGATTATTGAATACGCTATTGTGTGTGGCCCTCTAGGGCCTTAACCCGATAGCTATGAATACTATTCACATGCCAAGAGCATGATATAGAAACCCATCATGGCCCCTAAAGAGATAAGGATTTTCACAATAGCGACAACCAACCTATGAACATGAACTGTGTAATATAATCTCTTTGTCTTTAATATCTCATAAAGCAGGACACACACCCATGTCATCACCATTTACTTGCTTTATTATTTGTTGATATAACTAGATAGATTTACCTTGGACTACAATGGCCATGGATTTATCAAGGTACTACCATTCTGATCAACATGGCCTAAGATATATAACTTCCAAAACCTGGAAGCAGAAAATCCTTTATTGACCATTCCACCAATGTCATTACACCAATGACACACCCAACACAAGCTACCTCACCACAATGTCATTATCATGGTATTTTTCTAGCATCAAAGTGTGCGATCAAATGGAATACATAGGCAATTATCTCAGTTCAGGAGACCATTACACATGTTTATAGATAAGAACATCCAATGACACCTGTAACATGTGGTGTTACTATTGGAGGGTTTATCCTCATGATCTCACTAATAGATATCACCAAGTACGAACTTCATGAGAAGAATTCTCAATACTTATGAGCCCCCAACACCTGATAGTAAAACCTCTATTGTGTCCAATTAGTAAGACGTATATATACCATATGACCTTTGTTTAAGATTAATGTCATAGTATTTTGAGGTTCTCATTATAGCCTCGAATCTATTATAAACTTTTGATACGACAAGTAATCTATAGACATTGCCATTAATTAGTGTACGTAGAAAAATCTACACTATAATGGTAAGAATATATCATGTATAACTAATTTTATACACAATATGGTAATCAAAATTACTTCATAGTTAGGTCTAGGGAACCCACTATTTCAACACTCCCACTTGCACCAGAAAAAACTTGCTAACCAAAACTCATTAGCTACTCACATGATAAAGATAATTTTTTTGCTAAGTATCGGATTTAGCTGATAGGCTTGTTATGATTCTGCCATGTGGCTATTCTTATATTTGGGACCTCATATCTTTGAGTAAAACGTATCAAGATATAGTATCCATGAGTATATCTCTCTTTTACACAGTCATAACTTGACATCTTGGATAGTAAGAATATCATAATTTGTATTATGATAATACTTTTCTTAACAGGTTTGATTCCAAGAACTGGAAAAATCATTATTTTTAACCATTTCTTAGCTACCTTAGAAGTTGTGACATACTCGGTACTTGTAGTTATGGATAGCACTGGATTATATGAGATTGTCTCACTCCTCACCTTAGTCTAACTATGATAATAGATCACATGGATCTTAGGAAGACTAGTTTTTTCCGCTAAAAACTAGTATCTTTTCTTCTCCACTTATAAAGTACATATCTTTTGTACTTTCCAAAGTACAATTAGATATTTATGACTGCTTATCTTACAGTACTCTTGTATGTAATTGATATTTTCCTACTATAAAGTATATCCTTGAAATATCAATTCTTGTACATATCATGGCATATGTGATTGATCCATCGCTTCGGCGTATGGATTTCAACTCACTGCGTTAATCTCCTCCCATGTCTCGGACATGTCAACCTGGAGAGATAATTCCATGTGGCACTAGCAACAATTCATCTCTTAAATTGTTCTAACTTTTATTTTTTAATACTATGTCACTATATGCATGATTGACTAGGTCTAAGAAACCATTAGATCTACCTTATTAGATCATGTTCCCAAAAACTTACGTTGCTACTTTATGTTAATCACTAGAGAATAAATTTCATCCTGATCTTACCTAATTATAAGACCAATATCTATTTTCCATATGTTGCTGAACATATTTTACGTGGAAAATTTTGGCGCTCCCACTAACCATCGGTAGACACATGGAAAACATTTATTGCAAATGTATATTCTATGATCTTGTTTCTTACTTCAATCTTGAATTGGATATCAGTAACTTGAAACCATTATTAGTATTTTGTGACATGACTAACCAATTCTGGTTGTGTCATATAGACACCTTCCATGTTTGGGGGTCATGAAATCTAATTCTCAATATAATATGATCATCGAAAGTATCTATGAAAAGTAAAATTCTAATGGATTTAGGCATTATGACTTGGTGCAGTCAATCAGGCATTATTGGTACTACTCATATACCATCCATTTAGCTTCCTTTTATTGAATACCCGCCGAAGTATTCATTATAATTAGCCCCTTTCACTTTTATACATGGAATCCATTATTGAATTTTAGTTGGTCATGCCAATCTAAGTTAATTTCCATACACTGCTTACTTATAGTAAATATTATTCGCAATGAATAATAAGTCACCGACTGTAGTGAATACAAAAACCATCACCATGGTTTTACCCTTCTAATATAGTATGTATCTCTAAAACACACTCTGTTACACATGTGCTTGTGGAACTAGTTCCTATTTCAACTACATACGAATCTCTAGCATTTACTAAACCCAAGTCAATCTGGCTCCCACTATCTCTAAAGAGAACTACACCCTTATAGAAATTTAGTCAATCACTCAACTACATCTTTTATATCATAGGGATTTCTATAATATCCTAAGAAACCATTAGGCTAATTACTTTAAATTCACAATGTGTTTGTACTCGGTGCAAGTTTGTTTATGCCTTAACAAACTCTTTTCATCCAAACACAAGTCCTTATGACATAATGGATTTCCATCATATTATGACTCGTATGATATCCATTTTTCATTATAGTTGACATATGGTTATGGGATATCACCATTATTTGTAAATCATGTCCTGAAATATAATGGAAACTTCACCTAATAAACATCAATGTTGTGATGTAGATAAGGTAATATGCATTTAGGAATTACTTTACGCTACATTATCATGATCGATGATTGAATAGTCAAGATATTCTCCAGCATGCTAGATTGAAGCAACTCATATCTTTTGACTGTGCATATATTTCACTTTACCATTGCTTAATGGATTAAAGGAATTTTATGAAGTATATATATATATATATATATACATCTATCTTACCCTTGGAATAGTTCACGCTCTCTAACTGAAATAATTCTGAATTTTTTTTGGTATACCTTTATTTATAATGGTTTATTTTTCCAAACTAAGGATGTCAATAATACCAAAGGTGTTTAGATTTACTGATCCTAAATACCAAACTAGGTATATCCTTGACAACAAATTTTAGTTTTACTTGACAATGAATTATCTTACCACAACTGGGTATAAAAGTCTTACATTTTATATTCATCAGGTATTTCAAGTATTAATGAACTACTGGTTAAGTATTAATTACCAAAGACAACATTAATTCCAAAACCTGGAATAATGTCTCCATGTGTTTAAGGACACATGAGATTAATGTTTTGGTTATACTCAATAATAATTCTACAGGAATCTTTCACTTGGAAATAAAGAAGTCATGTAGTTATCACCACTAGACTAGGTTTCACCCTTTCTCAGCCACTTGGAGAATACATCTGACTTCTAGTAATATTTCTATACTTACATGGTTATTGTATATCAATACACATATGTGATAATCATATTGTATTGAATACCCAGGAAGTAAAACAAAAACATTAATTTTATATTGATGAATATTCCTAAAGTAGAAGTGGTAACTTGTTTCTTTAATTATGTTTATTGCATTTAAACTTCCATTGTTTTATTTTATGATATGCAAAGAAAATTACCTTTGTTAATACATATTTCATTGAAGTATGTTTCAAATGTGCTTATGGAATTACTTTTCATTGGCCTTTTTACCCTACCTTAAAATTTGTTTTCCATAAGAATTAAATATTAATCTGTCTTTTATATTCTTATTTACTTGGAAATATTTAACTAAATTGGTAATGAAGTGTTTACTCAATACTTGTTCATTTTGTAACTTAAAACAAGGCTTGAGTAACTTGGTTAAAATGATTTGATAAAGGGATCCATTGAAAGATCATGATACATCTTTCAATTTACACATGTCGGTGTAACCATCGCCTTATTCATATCTTGCTTCACTTTCTCCTCACAGGCTTCTCGGAGATGACACTAAATGTTATATCATCCATGTTCTAATGTAACGACCACTACTATCATTGGATGATGATGATAACATAATTACATAACCATAATATTCTCTATAAACAAGTCTCCTATAAGCAATTTCTCACCCTCTCTTCTTGAGGTGAATTAACAGGTGTTGTAACACTGGCACCTTGAGTTTCCTATATTATATTACTATGCACAAGCTCCCGAACTATTCTTGGGTACTCATTCTATTATAGACATTTACTTTGTCCAATTTGTTATCACAGTATTACATGTGTTATAGCTTGCAATTTTTCTACAAAAGTAAATTTTATCATATTATTACTTTTCTTGCGATTAGAAATTTAGACATTTTGATTAATTTCTTCAATCATTAAATGTCTCTCACTATTTTATTGAATTCTAGGAACCCTCTGTGCTAGAATCAGAATACTATGTTGCTCGATTATTTTAATGGAAAGGATCCTTGAACCTCACCTCATAGTCTACAAGGTTTGGCTATGCCACTACTTGGAGGGTTCAAGGTAGGCGTTTGGCTAGCCAACCGCAAGAACTCACGGTTCCTTGATCTATTGAGTGAAGTCTCAGCTTCTAAAATCATAACTTGATTTTCTCAACACTTTCCTCTAAAATTAAAACAAGCTAGCTTTTGCTACTTATTTACTGCAATTTTATTTAATTCAACCAACCACTCTCATAAGAAATCCCCAGTAGAAAGAGGTACCCTCAGCTTTGGCATGGAGTACACACCAAACACCCAGTTTTGTTCAAATTTGAATGATGGAAGGCAATTTAGACTTAATATTTCTTTAAGGGTTTTTATGTTATTAATCTTATAAAAGAAATAATTTTCTATCTTATTAGCACGTACTATATGATCTCACTCACAACTGGCCATGCTAGAAGTATAAAAATCTATCGTGTCACATGTTCATTTTATCTTGCATGCTTATTTATTATTTTTATGTGATCACACATAAACTACACATTCACAAAAATAATAAATCATGAAAAAAATAAAATTATGAACTGATCATGAGCCGATTCTAATGGTTGATCCATTGAGTGAATAATGGATCAACCTATACCCTAGGGGATCTACCTTGAGTCACATTAGTTGTGACTTGAATTGTAGCATCTGACCATATAAAGCATCAAGATCTTGTCTGGTGTGTCTCCATAACTCGACGCGAAGTGAGTCATTGGTCATCTCATCATTATACAAAAATACTCGCATGTAGGAGAGGGGAACTGAGGAGTATAAAATACAACTCTGAATTGGACATGTAAGTCCTTATACATATAATGTCACTGAGATGACACACAGATCTCCTATTATTTAATTAATTATTACAAAACAATGTAATAATTAAATAATTAAATAAAGCAAGCACCAGACATGCATCAGTTGGTCCAATGGCTTACGATCATTCCAATATTCTTTAACTTGCATATTTAAAAATTAAATGCAGAATTAAAAATTAAATTTGCATTAAATAAATTATGATGAAATTTTATTGAATTAAAAACTCACTCTAATTTTTAATTCAATAATTTTTGTTGTTGTTCGGTCCCAATAATTAATTTAATGTTAAATCCAACAATTAAATTAATTAATCCACAACAAATTTAATTAATTTATTTAACCAAAAAATAATATTTAATTAATTTAATTTACAACCAAAATAAAATTAATTAACCAAATTAAGTTTGGATTATATTAAAATTAATTCTAGGTTGTGTGGACCAGGTGTAAGGATTTTCTATGCTAGACAGGTCTCCCCACGCGAGTTGTGGACCAAACAGACCCTCCCAAAGCCTTTTGGGTATGGATCTGATATTTACAGGGGTTACATGTCCAAAGTTGGTTGAGAGGAGGGTGGAGGCACGGATCAGGCTTTGGTATCACCAGATCTGGCCACCAAAGGTACTATTTTCAACGGAGGCAATGACGACCGGTCCATTAAGCTATAAGAGGTGGCTCCGGTGAGGCGCGTTCGTCACAGGGGAGAGGATGATCCAATTGTCGCGCAAGCGAAGGTCCGTCTAGATCTCACCGAAGAGGGCAGATCCACACGATAGGAGGTGTCGCGGTAAAGAGGAGACCCACGGCATGTGGTCGGGGTTTCGACCAAGTGCGGGATGGGAGGCGCTGGGGGCGGGATTTGAGCGGCCAAACTAGCAAGCGGTGGCCCGATCTCATGGAAGGTGGTCGGATCTACTTCGAGAGCTCTAGGGAATCTGGTCCACGGGTCCGTCGTGGCCTCGTGGCGATGCGACAACCTGGTGCTCGCTGAAAGCGGGTGGATAGCATGCCAGTAGGGAGGCTGATAGAGGAACCAAGGGGTTCGGCCAGATAACGGTCTATGGGTGAGGATCTAGACAGCGGGGTTGCAGTTGGCTTCGGCCGAGAGTGGTAAAGGCAGCACACCGGGGAGAGGGGAAGTCATAACTTGGCCATCTGAGGTCAAATTTGAAATTTGTTGGTAGCGTTGGGACCGTATCAACACCCTCTATAAGGTTTAATGGAAATTTAATTTTTTTTGGTTTAAAAATATTCATGTGAGGATCTCATACCAATTGTAGATACCGAGCACGCATAAGAAGCCCCAAAAGTGGGATTTTAAAATTTATCACTAACGAACAACTTGAACTTCTCGACGTTGCAGAATCGTTGACCAATTACTTCCTCAGGATCACATGTGAAAGATATTAAGCATAATATTAAATCTATAAAATACCTAGTTTAGATCCAAAGTCACGCTTGACCTCTACTCATCAATGGTGATTGATGCTTGAATAATACTCAAATGAATTCCTATAGATCATCCACAAGTGCTTCAAAAATATGTGGGAGCACCAATCATCAAAATCTAGATGCTAGCATAGAGTTCTAACGATGGCTTCGATGCTCCGATGATCACCGTATCGCCTTGCTTGCGATGCATGAGAGAGAGCTCGATCCGAGCTCCTATATCCATAGTCTATCTCTATAGAATGTGGGAGAGATGAGTAGATAGAGAGAGGCTATTAATAGTCATTGTAAAATCCCTCTACTCCTCTATTTATAGTGTGACATAGAATTACCCAGAAATGCCACCCTAGTCCCTGAATAATTAACACACTATATTAATAATATTTTGACTACTAAATTGAGACATAAATGTCATTTATTATTACTATCACTTACCTATAATATAATAAATATTTTTTGATAATAATTGAGCTATTAACTCAGATCATATTTCCTAAAAATATTAAATGAACCTTGAATATTTTTAACTAATATTCATTCAAATAATATTTTCATATATTTATATTAAAATTTGTAAATACATTTAATAAATAAATCCAATGTCCATTATTCTTAGCATGAATAATATGAATTTATTTATTGCATTAGTGATCATATCTCCTTAGAAAAATCCTGGACCCCAGTGGTGGGACCCACCATGTCCAATAAACCTATTAAACAGAATAGTGAAGATTCTTGAATACACTATTTTGTCTGACCCTTTAGGCTCTTATCTCGATAGCAGTGAATATTATTCATAGACCAAGCTCAGAATCTAGAAACCATCATAACCCCTAAAGAGATAAGGATTATCACAGTAGCAAAAACCAACCTACGAACACACACTATGCAATATAATATCTTTGACTTTAATATCTCTTAAAGAAAGACGTGCACCCATGTCATCACCCTTTACTTGATTAATTATTTGTTGATCTAACTAGATGTATTTACCTTGGACTACCATGGCCATGGATTTATCAAGGTACTGCCATCCTGATCAACATGGTCCAAGATATATAACTTCCAAAACCTCGAAGCGAAAAATCCTTTCTTATCCATTCAACCAATGTCATGCCACTAATGATGAACCCAACACATGTTACCTCATCACAATGTCACTATCCTGGTTTTTCCTTATATCAAAGTACGTGATCAAATGGCATACATAGACAATGATCACAAGTCAGGAAATCATTACACATGTTCATAGATAGGAACACCCAATGACACTTGAAACATGTGGTGTTCCTATTGGAGGGTCCATCCTCATGATATCACTACTAGAGATCACCAAGTATGAACTTCATGAGAAGAAGTCTCAATGCTTATGAGCCCCCAACACCTGATAGTCAAATATCTACTGTTTCTAGTCAGTAATATGTATCTAGACCATATGACATTTATGTAAGATTAATGTCATAATATTTCTAGGTTCTCATTATAGCATGGGATCTACTATAAGCTTTTGATATGATAGTTAATCTATGGAAATTACCATTAATTAGGGATGTAGAAAAATAAACACTATAATGGTAAGAATAAATCATGTATAACTAACTATATACACAATATGGAAATCAATAGTACTACATATTTGGGTCTAGGGCACCCACTATTTAAACAATGAGTGCCATCAGGGGTGTCAGGACTCGTGGAGTTAGTTTTCTCAAACAAGCATTACCTTTGACCGTCGAGAAGAATATTGCAGCTGGTTGTATGGTTGAAACATCTTTGATACTTGAAGTTTATTATGAGTATATCTGGGTGTTTTAGTTTCTATGTCTCATATCTTGATTGACATACCTTGGTGATGTTGATCTAACTCATCATTCATATCGTATCTTTGGAGATGGGTATTTCTATTCTCTATTTCCTAGGAATTTTATACCCTCTTTCTTATGGGTTGAGAAGGATATTTCCTTTTATCTACTCCCTTTATTTTGGGGTTTTGGTGCCTACTAGGTACTTTTTTACTCACCCATGTATGGTATATTCCCACACATTTCATGTATTATACAAATGAAAGGCATTTTAATGGTGTCCTTAGAGGACCAGGAGTAAGCGAAGCCTAGTTTGGGCTAGAATAAAAAAGGTTCTTACAGAGTGTTACATTTTATAGTAGTCCCATCCTTTTAATAAATTTGGACTCTTTTTAGTTTTTAGTGGGATTGTATTTGGCCCTTTATGCTTTCTAGTACTTTGTTTACTCTGATATGGGATAGTTGTTATGCATGAATTATGGTATCAGTTGTGTTTAACTTTTAGCTTTATCTCTGCACTATTTCATAGATATTGATGTGTGGGTGTGTATACATGTATTTAGGATAAATAATTCCATGTGTGTGATATTCATACTCATCACTTGTTGAAAGCCCCTATCCTATTAAAGGTGGTCTTGGGGTGGTCAGACTGGGATTATCGTCGGACAGGTAGGTCCTGGTGGATTGGTTTGTGACATCGATTGTTAGCAGTTTTATTTTATGTTCTATAGTACTTTATGAATTAATTCTCATGTTTATCACATGATTTCATGAACTTTATATTCAAACTGATTTTTTATACACTGTGGATGTCAGACTACAAAGTTGTACTCACACCCAATTAGGCCATAGTTTGTTACCTGGGAATATTTTACAGATGTTGGTATGGAAAAGAGAAAGGGGAACTATGCTTGATTGTGTGATTTTCTAGATGTAATTGGATCATAGAGACAATATAGGGAATGGGATTGGAGATTAGGGTTTTTAGATTTTTTATTGGAGTCTATTTTTAGTTTACTTGTGTGACTTTCAACACATAATTTATTTCAACATACATTATGGCATGACATGATTTTTTTTTATTATTTGGATTGTTGGTTATTTATATATGTCTAGTTCGAGTTGGTTGGGTTTGGATTTCTACTAGATTAATTTTATTGTTTTTTTATCTTATTTATAATGATATTAAAACTCTGTTTCATAGGGTATAGTCTCAAAAATATATTTCATAAATCCTCGCTACTATTCAGTAGCCTATACCATATGGGGAGGGACACCTGAGATCTAGTAGCGACTCGACTCAGTCACGATCACGTGATCGAGCATCGAGTCCAGGATATCAGAAACTGGTGTCATTGGTTTGGTATTTTCTATTTCATTATTATTTGGGAAAGGTATATATGATATTAGGATATTTCATGGCTTTTTAATAATCTTATGCATGGGAGTAGATAACCCATGATCAGGGTAAAACTTGAGTGCCCAAGGATAGTATTGATGTTAATGTTATTCTCTTGTTATATTTTTGATGTTATTTTACCTTAGATAATTAACTTGTTTTGTGATGTTACTATTTATTGAGATTTTAATCATGAGCCGATATAACATGAGATGAGTATGCATGCATCATGGTAGGAACATAAAGATATATGTTTACATGCATTTTTACTGCTAGGGACATATTTTTTCATGTGATATATCTATCTACCTAGTTTTTGAAATGTGATTCCATGTATTATTCGATAAAATGGAATAAATGGAACTATTATGACATTCCAAATCACTTATTAAGCCCTTTATCCAGTCATTCTCTATTATTATTTTTACATTTTTAGGCTGATATTGTTTTATATCCTATGTTCTAAGGAGTGTGTTGGCCCTTGAGATAAAATGCCTCCAAGTCATCTTTGAGTTGATCATCCATAAGAGTGGTAATCAGCGCACTCCAAATGAAGAAAATTCATAACTTCCTGTCTCTCCAAGGAACACGATGGATGATCAGCTTTAAAAAAATTCCCTATGGTTCACATTATCCATGTATAAGGGGATTGATTATATTATTCCTTCTATGTATGACCCAATGAGAGAGTTTTGTCCACAGAACCCACCTATATTCACTGGGGAGGGTGTCCCTAGGCAATTAATCTATGGATCAAGTAGGTCCAGATGACCTTTAAGCACCTCGAGACACCCGTATAAATGAGGGTGAAACTTGATGATTATATTATATGAGGACCATCCAAGAATTGGTGGTACATCCTAGATAAATATGGGTAGTAATAGGACCTAAACAGGAAGGAATTAAGGGAGAAGTTCCTAAGTCACATCTATCTAGAGATGCTGAGGGATGAGAGGTATTGTGAGTCCATGCACCTAATAAAGGGGAGTATGTCAGTGGTGTACTATGTTGGATGCTTCACATACCTATAATATTTTTCTTTATCCTTTGAAGATGATTCTACTACTAGGGTGAAGATTTTCTAGGATGGGATTTGTTGTGAGATAAATTCATAGGTGAACATATTTCTTCTGAGAAACTTCACATACATAATGAATCAAGATCTTATCATAGAATGAAACCTAAAAATTCCTTGAATGGTGGACATGTAGTATTAACAGGTTGATCAGGGATCTCTTCTCCAGGTAAAAATAAGAATTACTTTAATAATTACCACCATGGCATTGGAAGGTAGAGAATTCAATGGAGAGGGGGCATCCATCTCAAGATTGTGGTTTGGCGTAGTGCTATCAATGTGGTAGGGCGGGCCAAATGTGGCCTTAGTTCCCTTACCCTATAGTATAGTATTATACTTATGGTGGTATGGGATACCTGCAAGGGTTTTTTAGAATCCTACAACAGTGGAGTGGTGGAAGAGGATTAGGATAGGCACCAAATTCTGGGATGGACTCATCTACACCTTAGAAGATAGAATATTGGAATTACACTGAATTCATAGACCAAGGTAGGGGAAATGGTACACTAACATAGGATCTACAGTACCAAATAGATAGAGCATCACAAGGATTTTAGACTGGAGTCAAGGGTAGAGGGGCGAGTCTACTACATTCTATACAGTCTACTATAACCAGTCTGGATGCATGACCATCCACTACCAGTGGTACAATTCTTGTATCATCTACAATTACCTTAATTTTTTGATATATGATCATTTCATTCCATTTTATATTTTCAAGTTAAAAACTGTTTAGGTTTGGATATAAAGATAATGGATAGTGTTAAGATAATCAACACGCTACTAGGGGTGTGATCAAAGGGCATCTGACGCTACAAGGAGTGTTCTATTAAAATTGGTGGATTTCATTTATTTTGGGAGATTTTCATGATCGGAATGGTAGGATTTGATTTTATTATTAGCATGGATTGACTATTTCTGTAATAATATCATATTGATTATTATCATTGGATAGTTACTTTTCTAACTATTGAAGGGGAAGTTATACCCATCAAAGATAATGAGATCTTCTGACTGGTAATGCAAGACCAATTCAATATATATTGGATTTTATCATGTCTCAGATATTAGGACTTGTTCTAGATGATGGTGGGATGAAACATGGTAATTTTCCTCTAATAGTAGTCCATTTTCAGAACTTTTTTCATGAATATTTCTATATCTTACCACATGAATGAGATATTGAGTTCACTATTGAGTTGGTTCTGGGAGTCATGCCAATTTATATCCCTCCTTACAAGATGAAATCGAAAGATCTTATAAAGTTAAAATTACCATTATAAGATATTGAATCTAAGGGGTTCATACATCCCAGTACTTCACCACGGGGTTCTCCCTTAATATTTTCCAAGAAGGATGATGAGACTTTGTGATTATTTATGGATTATTGGAGATTGAACTAGATGATGTTCAAGAACTGGTATCCCCTTCCTTGCATTGATGATCTCTTTAATCTGTTGAGAGGTGCCCAGATTTTCTTTAAGATAAACTTAAGGTCAAGGTGCCATCAGTTGATGGTGATATAGTTAGATATAACTCACATACATTTTAGGAGTGGTTTTGTCTTGTATGAGTTCATTGTGATGATTTTTTTCTAATGAAAACACTAATGGTATTCATGTACATGATGAATCAGATCTTCCATCAGTTCCTAGATCAGTTTTTTATTGTTTTAATTGATGAAATTTGGTTTACTACCAGTCTGCATACAATCATTCCAAACATATTTACATAAACTAGAATATACAAAGAAATTATCGTCTCTACACCCATCTATCTAAATATAGTTTCTAGATTTAAAAAGTGAACTTCCTGGGTCATGTTATCTTAGAGGATGGAGTGTTAGTGTACACATAAAAGGTTTTAGTTGTGGTATCTTGGAAGTAACCCATGAATTTCTTTGAGATTCCATGATTTCTAGTTCTAGTAATCTATTACTGACATTCCATTTGTGAATTATCACATATTTAGAATTAATTTCTATTATGAATAGAAAATGGGTAAAGTTTCTTTGCTCAGATGATTATGAAAGGTATTTCTAGGAGCTTACGAACATGTTGGACTTAGTATTGATCCTTAATTTTCTTGATCTAGGTAATTAATATATAGTGTATTGTGACTTATCCAAAGTTAAAATTTGAGTAGTTATAATGTAAGAGGATCAAGTGGATTCCTATGGCTTCAGTTAGTTGATAGTGCATAAGAGGATTTATCCTACTCGTGATTTGGAGTTGGCTATGGTGGTATATTCCCTAAGATATTGGTGAAATTATCTTCTAGGAGAGTTCTTTATGGTGTGCACAGATCACAAAAGTATCAAGTAAATATTTTTACAGTGGAAAAAGAACCTTTGGCATAGAATGTGGGTTGAGTATCTATAGTCTTTTGACTTTGAGTTGTCCTACACTTCATATAAGGGAAACTTCATTGTTGATGACTTGATCCAAAAGACACAGACATAGGTAGTGTGGGAGTCTTGTGATGAGTGTAAAATAATGAATCTCTTTGGATACATGAATCTTGATGTTCAGGGGTCCTAGGGATGAGAATATTTGACATTGATATAGTTTATGTCAATAATACTATACTAGATCGAGAGAGATAAGTTATCTGATCTATAGGTCTTATCTCTAAGGGACATCTTATATGGTGGGGATCCACTATCAAGATGGTCACTTGATTGGGGTGATATTATTCTTATCCAAGACTGAGTATGGGTTCCTTCAATATTGTGTGAGGATATGATGAGGGGGTACCATGCCTCTAAATGGGAGGTACATCCTTGTTTGGAAAATATGTATCATGATCTCATTAGCTTGTACCGGTTTCTAGGGATGAATAAGGAGTTTTCAAGATATGTAATGAGATGCTTCATCTATCAGTAGGTGAAGTTCGAGCATAAAAGTCATGATAGTTTTTTGAAGCCATTTCCCATTTTGTAAAGGAAGTGGGGTGATTTCACCATGGAATTTATGATAAAATTACCCAAGACACCTTGTAAAAATGATCCAGTTTGGGTGATCATGGATTAACTAATGAAGGTATCCCACTTCTTGCCTATCAGGAGACCCTACCCATCAATGATTTTGTTAGTATCTATACATGGGATATATTTTTACTTCACATTATTCCATAGATTATCATTTCATATTGAGATCCTCATTTCATTTCATGATTCTGTAAGGGAATTCCAAAGGATTTGGGATCACAACTTGTTCTGAGTAAAACTTACCATCCTCAGACAGATGGAAAATTTGAGTGGGAAATTAATATTATAGATGATATGTTAGGATCCTCTATTTTGGTTTTTTGTGGTTCTTGGGAGAATCATCTTACAAAAATATATTTTTTGTATAATAAAATATTCAAGGAATTGATCTGTAACGTGCCAGTTCCAAAAGCCACCTAGAGGTGCCCCATACTCGGTTGGTCACATGGCCTCAAGTGAATTTCCACGAACGCCAGAGGCTGCCGAATAGCAGCGAGGGCCTTAGGGTGTGATAGTGGGGAAACTATGCCCTCATTGACAGAGTACACAGCAGAAGTAAACAACATTCAATAGCAGAAGCAGTAATAATCCATACAGAAATAAATAACGGAAGACTGAAAGAAACAAACTGGAGTAGACATATATATAAATGATGCATGATATATATATATATATATATATTTCTAGGAAAATATCCAAACAATTCATAATTCTAAATACAATAGTGCTAAACCAATGTGCAAAAGAAAATAATAAACTCCTCAGCATCGCAAGCTATAGCTTGGTCCCATGCTCTCCAGCTCCACAACAATAATGAACCTGAAGTAGAATGATGATTGCACTTGTCTATACCTAAAAAAATATAATCTGTTTGGGCCCAAAATCATGACCCAAACTGGGTGTGAGACTAAATCCTAGTAGGCAACCACCCAAAGATCTATGCCTAATAGTCATTGAATATATGGTAGGTAA
Organism: Viscum album; assembly: GCA_963277665.1. Taxonomy (NCBI): domain Eukaryota; kingdom Viridiplantae; phylum Streptophyta; class Magnoliopsida; order Santalales; family Viscaceae; genus Viscum; species Viscum album. The sequence goes on along the minus strand of OY728142.1, from coordinate 29,110,235 downwards.
AAGTACAGAAAACAGTAAATAGGAAAGTACTCATCAGTAAACAATCCACAATCCAAATATCAAGAAAAAAAGCTAATCAAAGAAGATAACACAAACAGGTAACCCTCTGGGAATTACTCATAGCCTATCCCCTCTAGTCCTACCTAGTATAAGCAAGCAACCCTCCGGGAAGCACACACAGTCTCACCCCTCTGGTTCAGCTAAAACATAGACTCTCTGAGGAAGCACTCACCATCAATTCCCCCTATAGTCTCGTATCGGTACTAAAGGCGCTCTAGGGAAGCACTTAAATCACATTCCCTCTGTGGCTTGCATCGAGGAACTACAGACTCTCTGAGGAAGCACTCAGCGTCAATTCCTCCTATGGTCTTGCATCTTAAATTATAGACACTCTGGAGAAGCCCTTACGTCCATTCTCCCTATGGTCTACTATACTAGGTTCTCACAGCCCTGTGTAAATTCAGTAAGTATCGCATCGTGTAATAGCCAAAGTGAACCTCAAGAACTACTTGGCTAGCATTCAACATCATAATAGCATGTCAGAAAAAAAATCATCCTACAATACGAGGCATGGAAATTGGAAATAGACTAACAAAAAAACTAGAACAAACAGTCATAAATGGAAAAAACATGCATGGTAAATACATCCAAATCACCGAAAATTACCATATTCACAAATCTTAGGCATACAAGCAAAGCAGGCAAACAACAAGGGTAAAACAGTAAACACGCAATACCCTGTTCAAGGGTATTGGTTTAATTTGAACATAATACTCAAAAACATTCTACAGAAAGGCACAACGCACCTACCTTGGGGTTAAGAGATCGATATACTTGAACCACAAGGCTTAAATCTCCTTATAACATTGTATATATACGAAAATGAATAAAACGTTCAACCCATGATAACTTGGAAAATAAAAAAAATTAGAAAACGAGATTCTAGAATAAGGAAAAGATTACTGTTGTGGTTCCAATGCAATTGACGACGGTCGATTCAGAGAACGGATGGAGGCTTGGGGGATTAGAGAAGTTTTAGCACCGTACGGACACTCTCGGTCAAAAAAGCTAGAGAAGAATAAGTTTGTTTCGATTAGACGTGACCCCAGTCCATTTAATGAAAAAAAAGAAACTACACGGCGTGTACTTCTTGAGTACACGGCATGTACTCGCCTTTTCTATACTTCGCTTTAGGTGGCCTCCAAACACCCCTACATGGTCGTGTGTGTGGCCACTACACAACTAGCACACGACACTCAGTGGCATGGAAGTACATGGAATGTACTCAAAAAGTACACGGTGTGTACTTCAAAATTTTTCCATAACTCCACTTTTCTCAAAAACTCCAGAAAAAGGAAAAACATACCTGAAAAAAAGATCCGGGTTCTTACAAACTTCCCCCCTAAAATAAATTAATCCCCAAATTTCCCTAGAGCGGCGTAGAAGAATAAACCTTGAACAATTCCGGCCACTGCGATCGTACATCGACCTCCCTCTCCCAAGTCTCATTCTGTACTCACCCGTGCTTCCATAGCACCCGTACCAGAGGAACAGACCGGCCACAGAGAACCTTCGTATTGTGATCGACATTCCAGATAGGATGCTCTTCAAAAGATGCATCTACCTCCAACTCAACTTCCTCGGGTTGGAAAGCATGAGATGTGTCTGAAAAGTAACGTTGGCTCTGAGAAACATGGAAGACTTCGTGCATATCCTGGTACCTCTGAGGTAACTAAAACCGATAGGCAATTGGACCAACTCTCTCCAACACCTCAAACGGCCCAACGTACCTCGGGGAAATATTACCCTATCTCCTGATCATCTTGTGTCCCAACCTCGGTGTGACACGTAGAAAACCTTGATCCCCGACCTCAAAATCTAGAGGTCATCTCTGCTGATCAGCATAAGATTTCCGACGAGACTGTGCATTAGCCATACTTTTCCAAATCAACTCTATCTACTCTATGGTCTCTTGGACAAGACGAGGTCCTAGCATAGCTACCTCTCCTACCTCCAGCCAACATAAGGGTGATCGGTATGACCTACCCTACAAAGCCTCATAAGGTGTCATCTGAATAGTTGCTTGAAAACTATTGTTGTAGGAAAACTCCACAAGAGGTATGTGTCTCTCCTAAGAACCTCCAAAATCCAGAATGCATGCTCGGAGCATGTCCTCAAGCACCTGAATCGTATGCTCAGACTGGACATATGTTTGGGGATGGTATGTTGTACTCAAAAGTACTTGTGTACCCAAAGCCTTCTGTAGCCCCTTCCAGACCCGAGAAGTAAAACGCGCATCCCTTTCTGATTCAATGGAGTGCAGAACTCCATGTAGACGTACAGTCTCTCGGATGTACAACTGTCCCAACTGATCAATGATGAAGGTCTCCTTGTTTGGTAAGAAGTGAGCGACCTTCGTGAGTCTATCAATGAAAACCCAAAGTGCATCGTTCCCTCAAGGCTACCTCGGAAACCCGGTCATGAAATCAATCGTGGAATTTGTACATTTCCACTTAAGAATGGGTAACTACTGTAGAAGCCCTGTTGATCACTGATGCTCCGCCTTCACCTGCTGACAGGTGGAACACATCATGACGAACCCATCAACATCTCTCTTCATACCTGGCCACCAATAATGACGGTGTAGATCATGATACATCTTAGTGATGCCAGGATGAACTACCCAAATAGAGGAATGAAATCCCCACATCATCTCCTCACGTATATCTACTGGCACCCATACGCGTCCCTAGAAACACAAGATCTCATCCTCGCCTACGGTCTATTTGGGAATAGGGTCCTCTCCTGACACACTTTCCCATAGGAATAGGCCCTCATAATCTAATAGCATCCTCATTCGAACTCGGTCAAGAAGCGTAGAGGTAACAAATACTAAAGATAGAAAAGTCTATCCCTGTCTATTGTGCACCTCCAGATGCATCTTAGAGAATAGATCCATAAGTTTCCACTCAATGTTGGCCTCCTAAACTGCCTGTATTTGAGTCCTCCTGCTCAATGAATCAGCCATTTTGTTGCCCTTCCCTGGTGTATTGCCAAGCTCAAAGTCAAAGTACTGAAGGTACTCAACCCACCTTCACTGCCTCAAATTCAAATCATGCTGAGTGAAGATGTACCTGAGACTTTTGTGGTTAGTGAAAACCAAAAAATGCTCTCCTAGAAGGTAATGTCTCCAACAACCTAAGGCATGAACAATAGCTACCAACTCCAAATCGTGTGTTAGGTAATTCCTCTCGTGTGGACTCAACTACCGAGACCCATACACAACGACTCCATCTCCTTGAATAAGCACAGCTCCTAGCCCGATACCTGAAGCATCACAATAGACAGTGTAGATCTTTCCTAGCTCTGGAAATACTAGTATTGGTGATGAATTCAACCTCCTCTTCAGCCCCTGAAAGGATGACTCACAAGAATATGACCGCAATAATTTCACACCCTTCTTAGTCAGGCCCATCAGTGGTGATGCTAAGCGTGAAAAGTCTGTAATGAAGCGTCTGTAGTATCTAGCCAGCTCTAGAAAACTCCGCACCTCAAAGACATTCTTCGGATTCTCCCAGAAAACTATTGCTCTCACTTTCTCTGGGTCTACTGATACTCCTGTCTCTGAGATAACATTACCCAAGAAGTAAATTAGATCCATCCAAAAGTGGAATTTTGAGAGATTAGCATATAACTAATGCTCTCTCAGTGTACTCAGAACGATCTCAAGATGTGTGGCATGGTCGTGTCGAGTGTGAGAGTACACCAAGATATCGTCCACGAAGACAACCATGAAAGAATCCAATTATGGATGGAACACTCTGTTCATCAGTGCCATAAAAACTGCTAGTGCGTTCGTGATACTGAACGATATAACCAAATACTCGTATAGACCATACCTACTTCGGAAGGCTGTGGGAGGTATATTAGATGGTCTAACGCGCAACTGATGGTAACAGGGTCTCAAATAAATCTTCGAGAACAACCGAGCTCTTCGAAGTTGATCAAAGATATCATCAATCCTGGGCAAGGGATATTGGTTCTTGCCCGTCAACTGGTTCAACTTTCGATAATCCAAAAAAATCCTGAGAGTACCATCTTCTTTCTTCGCAAAAAGGATAGGCAAACCCCAAATAGAAGTACTGGGTTGGATGAAACCATTTTCCTGCAAATCCTCCAACTGCTTCTTGATCTCCTGCAACTCTGGTGTATCCATCCAATAAGGAGGAATAGACACCGGTGTCACCCATGGCAAAAGCTCAATAGAAAAGTCCACCTCTCGCTCTGGAGGAAAACCTGGAAAGTCTTTTGGAAATACATCCCTGAAACGATCCACCACTGGAGGAAAGTCTAACTGTGTATTCCCCTGGTCATCCAGATACAGACTAGCAATCTGGGTTGTAACTCCTCCTAAACCATGATGCTCTAGACCTGCTCTGCTTTCCTGGACATCCCATTCACCTTTACGAATAAACGATACACCCTATGGTGATATGAAACTCACCCTACGACGATAGCAATCAACAACTGCTTGAAAGGGAACTAACCAGTCTATCCCAAGAATGACATCATAGCATGTCATCTCTAGGACATAGATATCCCAAGGGAAGTGACACCCTAAAACCTCTAGAAGGCACTCCTTGCACTGGCGTACACTATCTGTTATAGTCCCCAATGGAGTGTCTAGCGTCAAGATATCGACAGAAGAAAAGATACAGAACCCAAGGCTCTCCACAACAGAAACAGAGATAAAGCTATGGGAATCCCCTATATCAAAAAGATCTGAAGATAAAACTGAGGAAAATAGGATCATACCTCGAACTGTAGAAGGTCTGGGATCCTGCTCCAGTTGGTTCTGCTCCACTACAAAGGTAGGACCTACTCCATGACCGTGTGACCCTGCTTGACCACTCTGATCTGAACCACTCTATTGTCACTAAAATAATGGAGACTGAACACCACGACCACGACCTCCACCTCGTCCTGAACGGCTGAAATAACTCCAGTTCCCAGACTGGTGAGAAACTGGCAGAGATTCTCTTGTATGAGGAGTCATAGATGAACCCTGGTCACGACTGCTGGTGAGAAGATCTGAAAGAAGCGCTGAAGGTGACCCATCTTGCCGCATGATAGGCACTCTACAGGGTCTCTCTGGCACTGCAGCCTTGTATGCCCACTCTTCCCACACTGGTAGCATACCACCTGACTACCAGAAGATGTGTCTCGCCTCCTCAAATCACCGCGTGAAGACTCCCTGCGGTGCTTCCTACTATCAGTAGGAGGTATGATAACTCCATATGTCTAACATCCCTAGCTCACAACTCCATAATCCCTTAGATTGCACTCCGTGATCAGTGTCTGGTTGACGATAGAAGTGATGGAATTCAACAGGAAGATGTTCACCTAGGAATGGATGTCGTAACTGAGACCATACTTGAACTTCTTTTCTAGGAATAACCCATCTCCCCCTAGGAAAGGTGTAAAGAACTAAAGCTCAGTGAAGCGAGAGGAATACTCCATGATAGAAATAGTACCATTATCCAGACTCATGAACACCCAGGGTCGGTCGGCCCTCAGGGTCTCTGGATAGAAGTCTTCATAGAAGATGCGCTGGAACTCCTCCCAAGCCATAACCTGTTGATGACCCGCCTGGGAGATCACGTCCCACTACCTCGGTGGACTCCCATATCATATAAGTGGAAATATTCACCCTCCTTTCTGAAGGCATCTCCAAATTCTCAAAGATTTTCATCATGGATTCTAGCCATGACTCTGCAGCCTGAGGTCCTCCATCCCCTGAGAAAGTGGGATGCTGTTGCTGCTGAAAGACCCGCGTCAAATCTATCATAGATGTTGTAGGAGGCGGAGCTCCCTGGAAGGTATGCATCGTCCTCATGAAATCTTTCCTGAATTTAGCATCATCTATAGGGTCAGGTATAATGGTTAGTTCCAAGACTAGCATGATAGGAGAATCTACTGGAAGTCCCTGATCAGCCATATCCAGCGTCTGATCACTGCCTGATAACTGGCGTACAACCGAAGGACGTCTCGGTGCCATAACTCTGCAAGGTCAAACACACACCCTATATTAACATTATCAAGGACTAAAAACTAGGAGCATAAGAAGGGAATAGAAGAAAGAAAGCATTCAAGTTTCACAAATCATGACTACACGACGTGTATAACAACTACACAACGTGTTCCCTTAAGTCATTTACATGGGTGTGTACTTCTTCCTAAATTGGTCATGTAACACCCCAAACACACGGTGTGTTCTCAAAACACACGGCGTGTACCTAAATCCTTCTCCCCTGCCCGAGACCTTTTACACAGTTAGGCAACACGACTCTCCTAAGACAAAACTACACAGCATGTTCAAGGTAGACACGGTGTGTACTCAACAAGCTTCACCTGGCCCGTGTTGTTAGTGACACAGATTGTGTACCCAAGTCACACTACACGGCCTGTTCCAGATAGGCACGATGTGTACTAAGAATTCCCAACAAAACCATGTGGTTAGATACATGGTCGGCTACATGTTTGACACTACACGGTTTGTTCCAGGAGGACACGGCGTGTATGAGAAAAGATAACACCGACCCGTGTTGTTAGTGACACGGCTGGGTGTCTAGGATTACACTACACAGTGTGCACAACCGGTACACAGTGTGTTCCCACTAGATTTTCCCTATCCCGTGTCACTGCCCACATGGCCTATGACACGGTTATAGACTACACGGAATGTACATAAAGTACACGGCGTGTATTTAAGAAAAATTGTTTCTTCCCAAACAAAAGAACACATGGCGTGTAGTCAAAACTACACAGTGTGCATTCTAGTTTTTTCTGGATAGTAAGCCTCAGAAACTACTCCAGAGCCCAAAAAACACTGAAACGAACACTGGAGGTGCCAAATTCCGATCCGTGAGGGCCCATACTCCCCACAAATCAAATTTTGGAATCTTTAACAAGTTACAATAAGGTAAAAAAGTTAATGATCCACCAAATTCGGGTCCATGAGGGCCCATAACACCTCAAGAACCAATGTTTGGAGTTCATTCAGAAAAAACATTACACAATCAATGCTCTAACAAGAAGCATATATTTTTATCAAGGAATCTATCACAACATCATGCATATTTTACACAACATCTATCAAAACAACATGAAAATGGTAAAGCACCCTAAATGGCATGGCAGAATGCATGACATGTGATTTATAGCAGGTGTCTATATGATGCATGAGATGGAATACCCTAATCTCATCAGGTTGAAATATAAATAGAACCTCAATAATATCAACAATAATAGCTCAAAGCATGTGAATCACCAAAAAGTGAAATCAAATCAACTGCAAAATTTTAAAACAAAAACATTGCAATTATCGAGGTAAATCAGCTTCTACCCTATACACGAGTTAGCTACTCCCGGGCATAGCTTATTACTAATTACCTATTCTGTCCTATCCCTGACTATAGGACCCAAACAGTAAGACAAGAGAAAATAAATCCTCTGATACCACTTTGTAACGTCCCGGTTCCGGAAGCCACCCAGAGGCGCCCCGTACCCGGTTGGTCACATGGCCTCAAGCACATTTCCCTGAACGCCCGAGGCTACCGACTAGAAGAGAGGGCCTTGGGTGTGATAGTGGGGAAACTATGACCTCATTGGCAGAGTACACAGTGGAAGTAAACAACATAATCCATATAGAAATAAATAGCAGAAGACTGAAAGAAACAAACTGGAGCAGATATATTTATAAATGATGTATGATATATATATGTCTAGGAAAACATCCAAACAAGTCACAATGATGAATACAACAGTACTAAACCAAAGTGCAAAAGAAAAAAATGAACTCCTCAGCATCGCAAGCTATAGCTTGGTCCTATGCTCTCCAGCTCCATAGCAATCAAGAACCTAAAGTTGAAGGGTGCTTTCCCTTGTCTATACCTACAACAATATAATATTTTTGGGCCCAAAATCATGACCCAAATAGGGTGTGAGACTAAATCCCAGTAGGAAACCACCCAAATATATGTGCCTAATAATCAGTGAATATATGGCAGGTAAAAGTACAGAAAACAGTAAACAGGAAAGTACTCAGCAGTAAACAATCCACAATCCAAATGTCAAGAAAACAACTAATAAAAGTAGATAACACAAACAGGTAACCCTCTGGGAAGTACTCACAGCCTATCCCCTCTAGGCCCTAAGTAGCATGGAAGTACACAGAGTGTACTTCAAATTTTTTCCAGAACTCCTCTTTTCTCAAAAACTCAAAAAAAGGAAAAATATACCTGAAAAGAAGATCCAGGTTCTTACATGATCCAAATGGATCATTTTGAGGAATTTTTTGGAAGTTTGTTTCATTCACCAATGTGCTGGTTAAAGTTAGGTGAGTTAGATATTCTTGGGCATAGTCTTGTGCAGGTGATGTTTGGGATGGTTTAGTTGAATAAAAAGTGTTTGGGGATTACATATATCAGGTATAAATCATACAATGACCATCAAAGATAACCTCTAGAGTTCAAGTTCTGTCATCAGGTTTTTCTTCAAGTTTCACCCAGTCAGGTACAATGTTGTATTTGAAAATAAGGGAAGCTAGCTCTCAGGTTTGTTGGGAATTTTTAGACTATGGAAAGGATTAGTTTAGTGTCATTCTATTTATTCTTTCCATAACACTAAAGTTAAATACACAATGTGTTTCACATTTCATGGATTCAGAGATATCACCATAAACCTTCTCACATGATAGATATTGATGATGTTGAACTAGATGTCAATGTATTCTTTGAGGAGATCTTATCTGTATCATATATCGTAGTGAGAAGAATATTTGAGGAAAAAATATACCCTTAGTGTGAGTGTAGTGGTAGAATGGGTGCATGAAAGGGGAGACCTGGGAGTGGGAGTTGGATATATAGGCTCAATGTCCCATGTTGTTCATTGATACCCCTATAGTGATGCATGGGAGCATAGATTATGGGTAAGTTGTTTTATGGTGGGGAGGTTGTAAGATCCTATATTTTCTTAGGTACGTTACTATTTATGTTTTTTCTGAACCATTATGTATTATCACTAGATGGGTTAAATTTTTGGAGGTTATTGGATGGGAAAAGTAAACATAGAAGGGAATATGGAAATCAGAACTAATTCACATTATGAATGTGTATTCACAATGTGAAATTTTATGGTCACATACCATGATATTATTTTAGGGTGTGAAAGGGTTTTCTAGGCAGAATAGGTTCACGACATGAGATATCATTCATTATGTGAATTGGTTCTGAGTATTTTGAGCTGAGATGACATATTTTTGGACATATATAATAACTTTAATATTCACGCTGTGAAACCTTGATTCATATTGTTAATTTGGTTGTATCTGGTAGTTTTATTAACTCTTGTTCCCTAAATTTCTTCTAATCCTTATTCTCATTTCTCTTTAATTCTATCCATCCCTTAGGATATTTTGAGAGTTCTCTTTGATCCAAAGGTAGATTCTATTGGATCTTGGTGTTCTAAACCTAGATATTCAAGATAAAGGAGGAACCCAAAACTATATTGGTTGTTGTAGAATTTATTCATATTATCTTCTTTTGAGGTGGGTAGTATAAAAACTCCATAAAGTATATTTTTTTCCCTATTATGTTAAATAAGTGTGATTAAACTGGTATTCCATGCACGTGACCCAAACCAATTAGAAACCCACCGTATTGATGAAACCATATGCATATATCTCCCTCAAACCCTATTGGTTCCATTGGCATCGAGACCAAGACTTGTGGTCACCTGAGGGGTGTTCCAACCCATGACTCTAGGTTTGAACTTGAAAAAAATGAACCTAGATCCCCTTGAATAATTAAAAATTGGTTATGTTTTTTTAACAATTTTAATTGGTTTGGCATGAGAATTGAGAACTTATCTTTACATGTAAATGTCTTAACTTTGTAATCATGATAATTGGTTCAAGAATAAATTACAAGTTTTAAAAGAGGTAATTTGGAATGTAATTGTGATTGGTATAATGGAATGATGAAATAGGGATATGATGATAGGTTAAATGGTATTTATTCATAAATGATAAGGGAAATGAGAATATTTAAAATTAATGTGATAATTGGTAACTAGGTTTAAATTTATAATTTCCCTATATTTGGTTATTGGAATAAATTTGGTAAATGGTGTAAATGGAATGATATTTGGATAATTAATGAATTTAATAAGTATTATAAGAACATGTTTATCATGTTGATGATTGGGTTTTATAAATGTCTTGTTTGAATTTTTTTCTTATTATGACTCTTATGTTACTTAATACTAGAGAATGAGATATTAGGCTGGACAATGTGTTCTTTCCCAAATGAGACTATTAGGTAGACATAGAGTTCCATCCCAGATTAGATTATTGGGTGGAAATGGAATTCCTTCCTAGATGAAATTATAGTTTGGATATGGCATTCCATCCTAGATGAAATTATAGGTTGGATATGACGTTCCATCATGGATGAAATTATTGGGTTGGTGCAGCATTCTTTCCAAGATGAAATTATAGGTTGGACTTGATGCTCCTTCCAGATTTAAATTATTGGATGTACATGGTAGTCCTTACTAGATGAAATTATATGTTGGACATGGCATTACTTACAAGATGAAATTATAGTTCAGACATGGAATTCAATTCAGGATTAAATTATTGGGTGGACATGGTATTCCTTCCTAGATGAAATTATAGGTTGAACATGGTGTTCCTTCTTGGATGAAATTATTGGGTGGACAAGACATTCCTTCTAGGATGAAATTATTGGTTATAAATTGCGTTCCTTTATAGAAAAAATAATAGGTTTTACATGGTGTTCCTTGTTAGATGAAATTATGGGTTGGACATGGAGTTCCTTCACAAATGCTATTATGAGTTAGAAATAGTGTTCTGTCTAGTTATTTCACTATGTTTCAAGGACAGAGACATATATAATAGTGAGGAATCAAGTTTGGATAACCTAGTGTTTCAACCCAGATCTCAAGGGTTGGTATATTTATTTTATGTTCCGCATTACTTTATGAATTAATGCTCTTGTTTATCATTTGACTTCATACACTATATTTAGATTTAATTTTTGTACACCATAGGTGTAAGCCTACATAATTGTACTCACGCCTTTTTCAGGCATCATTTGGTACCCATATATATTTATTGGACATAGGTATGGGAAATAGTAAGGGTATGTGTGCTTGATTATATTCTTTCCTATATGGGATTAGATCATAAATATTGGACAAGGCATGGGGTTTGGGACCTAGTTTCTTGGATTATTTATTGGAATATATTTTAAGTTTACTTGCATGAATTTAATCACATCATTTATTCCACCATACATTATTTCATGACATGATTTATTATTTTTATTTGGATCGTTGGTTATTTATAGATGTCTAGTTAGAGTTGGTTGTGTCTGGATGTCTACTGGTTCAATTTTCTTATTTTTTATCTTATTTCCATTGATATCACAACTATGTTCTAGAGAGTATATTCTCCCCACTGTATTCTTTACACCCTCACCGACAGTCGAAAACCTATAGAATACAACAAGGCATGCCTGATGTGTATTAGTGACCCGACTCCATCACGTGATGGAGTACCGAGTTGGGATGTTACGAAATACTTCAATGAGAGTGTAACGTGTACGCCAATAGTGAACTGATATAAAAAATAGTGGAGGTGAGAGTTACTATTCAAAATCATATATTCTAAACCCATATATGAAACTTTTATAATTCCATGTATAATAATATATTCAAGTACATTAATATAAAACAACACATATGCATATTTCAAGAAAGAAAATATCAATATAATCAAAAAAAAAATTCGAATAAAATATCTTGTAAATTAATTTTCACATATATAAATATTCAAGTAGGAGAATAAAAACACACAAGTGTAATTTTAAGAGATTCCATGTAAGTGAATTTTCATGTAAATGTAAAAAAAATTACAAAATATTATCAAAATTGAAACAAAAACATCATAAACTTAAAAAAAATTATTATATAAAACATAACATATAAAATATGAATTTTTAAACATGTGATATTGTGTAGTATTGTAATATTCAAAACAAAAATCAAAAAATCAAAAAAAAAAAAATACTAACAATCTCTACAAACTTCTCTAAACATAATCCACACACAGTCTAGGAACTAACAAAGTAAATCTAGATAAAAGTTATTTTAAACTAAAAACATCATATTTATATTGAATAATGAAATTTGTATTATCTAAATTTTTATCAGTGGATTTCTGATTAACTAAATTGAGATTAATAGAATTCATATAAGAATTAGTTTTTTAGTCTAATTCAGTGGAATGTTTTTGAATTTATATTGTTAATTTCAAAAATATTTTAGTATCCTTGATGATTTTTTATTTAGTATACTTATATGTACTCTTAAAATTGAAATTTACTTTGTTCATAATAGTTACATATCTATCCATTTAAACTATAGTAGGTAAAGTTTCTTCATTTTTTTGATAAATTGATGTTTTCAATATCTAGTGGATTATCTTTTTCATCACTTAATGAAATTGAATAATCATCTTCAGAATTGTAATTGAATTTAAAATATAGGGTAATTTTTTTAGAGATTATTTAGTTAGCCTTTACATCTAGAATTTTCATTCCTCAAAATATTTAATAGAATCCAACTATTTTCTAAATATTTATTCTACTATCTTATAATAGAATATCTTAAGATGTATCACTTTAACTAGAACTCCATGTGACAAAAGACTTAAAATTTTCTTTCCTTTTTATTTTAGAATACCTTATTTATTTTCTATATTTTTTATTTAGTTTAAAAAATCAAGTCTAACATGACCTACCTTCATACATTCATAAAAAATTACTTATGATTATTTATCCTTGTCATATCTTTCTTTCCTATCTTTTTGATAATTATTTTGAAAACTTATATTACATAAAATCTTATTCATTATCCTTTAAATTTGAGAAATTTCATTATCACTATCATCTAAATCACTTCAATATAAATGCTTACATTTCTGTTTCAAAACATGATATTTATAAGTATTTGAATAATCATTAAAAGTACTAGAAATAGGATTATTAGATATAGAAGTAAATGCTATTCTATTCTTCCTATTCCCCTTCTCAACATCTCTTTTGAGTATATTTTCATATTTCATTAAGGTTCCAAATAATTCATCCAGACTTAATTTTCCAAATGATTTGTATCATCAATTTTCACCATCTTGGATTCCCACTCTTTAGGAATAATATCAATAATATTTTCAATAAGTTGATCTTGCAATAACACTTTATCACCAAATGATTATAAATTATTTAAAATAGTAACAAAATGTTGATGAATTTTATTAAATGTTTCTCCGAGATGAAAATAAAATGATTGATAATCAGCTCAAAATGTATCTTTATGAATTTCCAAAATTTAGAATTTTCAAAATGTGTCATCTCAATATTTTTCCAAATTCCAATTTTTGTTTCAAAATATGATATCTATATATAGATATTTATAGTAATATAGCATAATAAAGTATTACAATCTTTATGATTTACATGATATTCAAGTTTTTTCTTCTAAAGAAAAATGAACAATCACTTTATTTGGAAATTTATAATTTCCATTCATCGTGATGGAGTTTTCAAATCTAGTATTAATGATATGGGAATTCATGGGATCATGCCAATAATCATAATACTATCCATCAAAGATAAGTAGTCTAGTTAGATTTAAATTTTAAATTATTCCAACAGGAAAGAACACCCTTACAAAAATATCATTCCACTACCAATACTGTTAGTGTAAACAGACTGAATTGAAATTCTGAAAAACTAATGAAAAATATGAATTAACTAAATATTATAACTGGGTATTGAACACTTCTGATTTAAGCAGTTTTCCCAATGATGTAATGGAAATATAAATACAATAGGGGTGATTTTAGTTTTAATATAAACTTAAAAAATTTATACCTTTCATGAAGTTTAATGTAGATCAAATTTATGAAATATTTATCAATTTAAAATCAAAGTAAAATGGTGCATGAAACACAAATAGAAACTATATGAAATAAAGATATCATAATGGAAATAATTTTATCATAATTTTATGAAAATATGATGATAGTAATGTAAATAGAATAAAATAGAAAATTTTAAATCAATAGAAGCTTAAGAAATAAATTAAGTGTATTTTTTAGAAACTAAATAAAACATTAAAGGATATATTCAAACTAAAATTTTAAACCAAATTGTAAAATTTATATTTATACTAGATCTATGGTATCCATGAATTTCAACCTATTATAATGAATCCTATATTTTATATCTTATCAAAAGTTGTGTCTTCTTATCCCTAGAAGCCCTCAGCTAAACCTATCGATAGAAACTCACTTCTACACATTTTAAGTTACTAAGATCTATCTTCTTATCAACAAAATCCCTCAATCTGGATGATCATAAAATCCTCTATCTTCCTATACCCATAATCCCTCAATCAAATAAGATCTATAAAACAATAATTACGATTGAAATTACAAAGAGCATTAAAAATAATACCTTACATTGGTATCTCTTAATAGAAACACTAGGAAATAAAATATTACACTGATTGGAAGTACTCTTAGATATAAGAAATTTCAAAGCTTCAAAGAAAACAAAAAATGTTAAAATGATTGATGTGTAATAAATTTTCATCAATTCTTATGATCTAGGAATGACTCTATTTATAGGCATAATTGTAAAAATATTCAATGGTTGGATTCTAAAAAGCATAGATTTAGTTGTAACTACATCGACAATAGCTTTTCCATTTATCAATGAGTTTAATTAGTACCACTACATTTCATAAGAATATGATGGAACTATTTTGGAATAGAAATTAATATCACCATATTTTCATAAAACAATTTTAGTTCTCTGGTAATTTAGTTACCAAGAGTTCATTCTGCACAAACATAACAACTTAAGAAAAAAATCAAGTTAGATCATTTTCATATAGAGTGTTTTGTGATTTACAAAATAAATAAATAAAGTGATTCATTAACTAAACAAACTCAATATCAAAGAACATATTAACCTTAAAATTTATCTATAAATTTCAATTGATATCCTTAGAAACATAATAACATTCTTCTTAAATAATCTTCACACTAAATTGCATGTTAAACCTAAGGTTTTTATATACCTCAATCATTTATTCTTCTTAAAACCTAATAAATATCTCCTAAAATATCATCAATCTCCTAAAAATCCAATAACATATAACCTTAAAAGGGTATTTATTCCTTTGAACATATGATCATCCTTAAAATTATAAACCTATAATGGAATAAAAAAATCTTAAATTATCCTCATCTGATAACATCCTAACCTCTAATGTTATCTAATCCCTACTTTAATACCAGCTATACATCCCCAAAATTTTACACTCAGTTTTGGTGATAAACACATACTCTTTACATACTGGATTTGATCTAATTAAAGTAAATCATAATGAAACTTCCTTAACTAAAATTTCAATAAAAATAGTGAGTCACATACATACCAAAGACCTTTTAGGTATAGAGTTTTAGAGAATTAGGAAAAACCTTTAACTAAAAAAAAATATCTTTCCCATCCAAAGGATATTTTTTCTTTTATACAAAGAACTTATTATTTCATAATAATTCTTAAAAATGTCCCAAAAATTTATTTACAAATAATACACTTCTATCAAAATCATACAAAATAATCCTCTTAATAACCTTGGGAAATGGAAATGTAATAAGGGTGAGCTCAAATGCTCAATATAGGTAAACATAGGCATTAAGGATCAAAGAACATAAATGAGTATAAAATCATCATGTTGGAATGAGAATATAATCATGGTATATGAACATAGAATAATGAAATCGTACCCAATAACATGGATCATAAATAATTATTCATAAAAGAAAAATTGGCATAAGACATTATTAAAATAATTGTGAAAGCATGAGTCGATAATCACGGGCTATGAAAACATAACATGGATACATTTCCACTTGTTAGAACAAAAAATCCATAAAAATCACTTAATAAAGAATAAAATAATTTCAATAATAATTAAGGAATCTTGAGAAATTATATTAATTAGCCATGTTCAATCCTAATATAATAACATAACTATATAATTCAAACTTTATTCGTAATTGAATATCTTAATTACTTAATTTTAATATAATTTTCCCTAGGTAATAAATCATTACCCAATGCATTGTAGGGGTATATATTAGCCCCATCCATCATCATATATTATTTCAAAGAACCATTAAATTTATAAAAAACATAGGATCTAGAAATTTCATTAAAAACCTCATAAAAACATTTGTTGTCCCTTCATATATTAATTAAACTAGGGGAAAAAATTTGATTCATAAAAATTCCCTGAAAACATGATTGTATTCCATTCATAGAAACATGGTGGATTATATTATTATATAATTTCCCAATTGAATCATAAAAATCATTAACGTATGATGAAATATATTAAAAATACCTTTATCAAATCATTAGAAATATTCTTTTAAAAACATAATGAAATACCCTTTTCTTTTAGTGACTTAATAAAATAAAAAATCACAAACCAATGGGAATAAAATTTTCATTGAAAAAACATAAAAAAATACAAAATTATTATTATTAATGAATAATGTAAATTATTATGGGAAAATAAAATCAATTGGTAGATGTTACAAAAACCATTCTTTTCATACCTTTATCAAAAAAGTCAAAAAATGATTCTTTTAGAAAAGGTTTAAAGGATGACATTCAAAACCTTTTTAAAAAATCCCAATAAGGTTGAAAATAGTCTTGAAAATTCATTGATATATAAAGAATAAAATTATTGAATTATTATAAATAATATGTACATGGAGGAAATAGAGTTGGGTAAAAGACTTTAAAATTTTTAAGCAATGATTTAAAATTAAACTTATTATGGATTTTTAAATAAAAATACATTGAAAAAAGAACATAAAAAATAACTTTAAATACCATGAATAGAATAGAAACATGATCCAATATTTCAAATAGTAAATATATACAAAAAAAAATTAATAATGGTGCATTATATAAAACCTATCTCAAATAAGGAAAATTTAGATGGAAAACATTTAAGACTTTTGTAAAATTTGAATAAAAAAACCTTGGAGAAGATATATTGAAATGGAATATTAAATACCATGAACTAAGATGGAATCATGGTATAATATTTCAAAGAGGTATTTTATACACCATATAAATTAAAATAGGTTCAAAAGTTAAAATATGTCTAAAGGAAAGAAGATTGAGAAAATAACCCTTACCAAATTTATAACATTTGAATCAGAATCCATTGAAATAAAGGAATTAATTGAGAATTTAAAATACCATGAACTATATGAAAAATATAATATAATATTTCAATAATAAATAAATAAAAATAATTCTATATAAAATAAATCATGGTGCACAAAATGAAACATGTCTCAATGATTTGAAATTCATACCAAGAAACCCTTATAACTTTTATAAAATTTGAATAGAAGCCTCTTGTAAGGGAGAACTTGAAATAGAATTTCAAATACCCTAAATAAATTTATAATCATGATATAATAATTCAATAGGTAGTGTATACACCATATAAAATAAAACGTGTGCATAACTTGAAATATCTCTCAAGGAAATAAAATTGAGACTAAGAACCCTTATTGCCTTGGTAACTTTTGAATCAAAACCCATTGAAGAGTACCTTATATGAATTAATAAACCTATTAAAATGAATTGAAATCATTATAAAATACAATCATGGTTAGTATACATATAATGACCCAAAAATTTATAAATGAAATTCCCTCTTTAAATGAATAAATTGATTATTAAGTAATGTAGTTATAGAAAACACTTACACTACTTAGGTTATTTTTGATAGTTATAGCCAGTTTAATTTAAAATATCAATAAGAATCATAACCATTGATAATAAATTTATTGTAAAATTACCATTAATATTATTATATTAAGGGTTATGATATATTCTAATTGACACATACGGAAGAAACAATGGTCTTGACCAATAGGATTGTACCCAATGATGCTCATTTATTGGAGCTTCTGAGGGAGATGCAATCACTAAGATTATCCCTTGATCAAGACTAATTTGAGATTCAATAACTAAATCATGATTGAAACTATTTACAGATAAAGTTCAAGCTTATCGAGATCATGGCCCAAATCATGTCTTCTGAACTACCCTAGGAAAGTGTCACAATCTCACACCTTACCCTTGGGCATACGACGGTGCAATAAGGGGTTATGTATCTAAACCCTAATAGTATGAATTTTTATATTTTTATATTTAATAAAATAATGATTATATTTACCCGTTTATATTATTACTTGATAAATGATTAAATAATGAGTTTGATAAAAAAATTATTTTGATATGATGAAACACAATTTTTGTTTTTGGGAAATATATAGTTTCAATCAAGACACTCTTTTTGATGAATTCAAGAATTTTTTAAATAAATTTTATTTTAATAAAATATTCTTATTAAAAAATATTTATTTAAATATAAATGATAATATATTTTTATTAAGCCAAATTTAATTTTTATAAGGGTCGTAAAATTGTTATTGTCAAAACACCTCTACTTTTCAATAAATGGGGATTTTGATTTAAAAAGGAAAATTATTAAATTTAAAAAATTATTCTCATAAAATAAATATTATTTTTGAAATCATCATGCTGAAACTTTACAATTGTAAAATTTTCATAATTTTTTGAGATAGTCGAATTATTAGGATAAAATAAAATACGGTATAAATATACCATCTTTGTTATGATATCATAAAAGACAAAAAGTTATTTAATAAGAACTATAAATATATTCCATGAATAAAATTATGTTTACCCTTCTAAATAATTTTTTTATGCTATTTGATTAATTTTATAAACCCTTAATGAATCCTATAAAACCTATATTATATTTTAAGGTTCGAAAATTAATTCTTTAGGAACATAACTCACTTACATATCACCAAGGGTATTATTTTAATTATTTATGTTCTTATCCTTATAAAATATTTAACACCAATCATATTTGGTATAAAAAATTGTCAAAAACCATGGGAAGGTTTTTGGTTTTGATTATTCTATCATATAGAGACCAAAACCAATGTTAAGAAGTTAATAAAAAATTTTGACCTATTTTTTTATAAAAACCCACCCAACCTCCCATTACTATTCTCTCAAAACCATTTGATCATGAATATACTCTACCTTTACCTATATATATACCTCCTAAGTTGTTATTAGTCTCTTAATAACTCATTCTGAGCTTTTAGAAGTACCCTCTCAGGGTAAGGGATCTTCTCCTTCTTCTCTTTATTCAAAAACCATCATTATATTATGAATTTTGATTTCTAATTTTTCATGTAGGGAAATACTTTCACACATTCATATCATTTTACTTATGATTTACTATTTATGAGATACCCATTTCAATCTCATTAAACCCTTCCATGAGTCTTTATGTACCCATGTTTTGCTGTTGAAATTATCCTATGATTTTTCATGCCAAAAATTTGTGTAGTGAATACCCTTTCCCATTACCACTTAAGGGAATTAACCTAGATGTAACTATCCTTAATTGATTGGGGACTTAAATTTATATAACCCACACTCCTTAATACAATTATTACAAGTTATTAAAGACATCAATATATTGTATGATCTATGTGGCACACTTATGTATGTACATGATATGAATTTGATGGGTGGGACTAGAATTATATATACCTCTAATTAATTGGGAAATATTTTTATCTCATTGGATACCTTATATGTTGTAGGGGAGGTTATCATATGTACTTTATTTTATGATGTCTTAGGATTTATCCTTAACATTTGTTTATGATGTCATGTTTTATGTTGTTCCACATTCACATGTTGTCTATATCTTATCATCTTATATCATGATTTGATGTTCAAGTTTATGATTCTCATCCCTCTTAAGTTACCTTGATATTCTTATTGATTCATATTTAATTCTTTACCATATGATATGGTTTTATTATTCTCTATTGTCCAAACTCTTCTCTGACCTCAAGATCCTCTGCACCTCTCCAAGTTGGAGATAACACACTGGGAACAAGGAGGTCTGGGTTAGGTGGTTTGGGGGTTGATTAGTTTTCTAGAACTACCATGGTCATCCTTTTATATCATCTTCTATCTCTCTATTCCCTAGATGTAGACATCGTTTGGAGCCCACAGTCATTCGGACCACTTCTTTGACTTCGTGTTCTACTACATCTCCCCCTGTCATACATGGTGTGGAGGTAACCATATGCTTTTGGGATGTGGTTTTCAGTGGATGTTGGTGCTTCAGGCAAGCTTTGAGTCGGTTCGATCTTATAAAGATGGGCACTGGTTTGTTATATATACTTGGTGTTTATTCCTCAAAATCATTGGTGAAGGTTTGGTTGGTTTTTCTGTGTGTGATGGAACCGTTTGATACTCATTTGACAATGAATTTTAGTTGCATCTCTAGATTTCATGTTTTTTTATGTTTTGGTGATGGTTATCATCATCGACAGTTGACATTCGATGAAGGTGAAGAAAATATGGCACAAATTTTTTGGTAATGGAAGTTGTGTTGGGAGTTCTTCAGCGGGATCATCGCTAGTTTGTGGAGACATCAGGGTACGCAGCTTTAGGCATCTCACAACTCATGATTATACGACTCGAGGATGGGATTCACAGATCTTTTTTTTTGAATTTCAAATTGGGTTAAGAAATTTTGTTGTATGATGACTTGGGATGGGTGGTTTGGGTGTTATTTTGTTGTTTCATGGTTTTTTAATTTTTATTTGGGTGGAGGTTTGGTTTGAAACTGATTGGATGTTGCATGTTAGGTTCCCACTAACCTTAATGTGGCTTTTGAAAATTGAAAAAAATATATTTAAAGGATGTTGTGCTATTTTAGAAGATAAAGGAATTTTAAGGGAATGTTTTGGAGTTTTAGTTTATGTCATTGTATGTTTTTGTATTTTATTATTCTATGTACCTAATTAACCAAATACACTAGGATTCATGATCATATGGGGTTGTATTAAGTGTATCTTTATGTAATAAATCATGAAATAATGTGTATTAAGGATATGGGTTGTCATAGATAGTATCAAAATAAATTCTAATTATGTTTGGGGATTACGATTATAAAATCCTAGTAAAAGCATTAGGGATCATACTGAACATAGGAAAACATTCCTAAATTTTGGTAAAGTGTAGTTAAGTGGTTTAAAATAAAATACATCCCTGTCAGGATACTATAAGTGTATGTGTTTAAAGAACAGTTGTACCATGACCTTAAAAAGGAACATTAGGATTGAAAAGATCGTCATGTAGTGCAAAAAAATATATTCCTTACTACACACCTGGTTTTACACTCTAGGAGGATATGAATTGGTAAATTTAGTGGATACTTATGAACCATTATTAAGGGAACAAAAAATCCAATAATATTTTTTATTATGAAATAGATCATGGATAATTTAGTTTGAAACATAAAAATTTATAGGTTACAGAAATAATTTAATTTTTGAATATAATTTTAATGTTCCTCATTTTCCATTTATGTGTTTAATAGTTTATAAATTATCATCTCAAATTTTCCTTTTATGAAAATCAATGGCTAGAAATATAAGAAACCGAGTAAAAACCACTGTGATGGGAAATGTGATGACTATACAAATAATATGCCCAACCTGATGCAAGAAAGAATCTAGATCTTTATGATGATAAATTCTTATTTTAGTCAAGTTTTGAATAGAAACCTGAATCGGGATAAAATCCACACCCCCCTAAGAAAGATAAATTTTCATTTGATACCTTTATGTGATAAATACCTCTGACTTTTAGTGGATATTACAATTTCTTAATCATGGAATAATGGATCAAATATGTTGAAAAATGATTCTCCATCCTTGAAATATCTGAGAAAGATATGGCCATGTTGTATATTTATCACATGGAAAGAGAATCTGATCAATTGTGGGTGCTAATCAAAAATATGAATCCCTAGTAAGATATTGAAGTGATGAAATGGAAATAATTATAAAAAATGTTTTTTGATGAATATTTTCCTTGCACTCACTGACATAAAATGAAGAGGTATTTATTTTCTCTCAAGAAAAAAGACGATGAATCCATTAGATTGTATAAATAAAACTTTACTATAATTCGATGATATACCTCCATCATTTTCATTATCCCCCAAAAGTAAATTTGAAAACTTCTTTGGTGGGATAAATCCAAGTTTATGAAATTCTTTGGCCATTTAGGACTTTGGAATCTATCATTAAATTTTCTGTTGTGATCTAAATGTCAAAATGGAGATCAGTGAACCTTAAGGGCCTCATGGGTATTGATATAGGAAGCAAATAATGGAGTTTAATTCAAGAAGATCCATTGAGAATTTTCATAGGGGAAAGAAATTACAACATCCCCCATGTAAAAAGTGTTGGAATAAGCATCTTAGAAATTTACTAAAGGGGATAAGGAAATACTTTAGATGCTGTAAGGTAGGACACCTAGCTAGAAATTATCGATGTGATAATCCCACCAATGTGATGAAAGAAATGAATTCACTATTCAACCCTCATCCTATTGTCCAGTGTTTCAACTAAAAATAATGAGGATACTATGAAAATAAATGAACTAAGATAAGGGTTTTTGACAACCAACAATCATATATTGATTGATCATGTACTAACCAAGTGTAAAGACCCGTAAATTTCAAGGAAATTTTTTTCTTAATTTTCTTTGGAATTTTACAAGAGCGCAGTTTCCGACGGCACCTGATTCCGAGGCCCGGTGTGCCCGGAATCATTTTCCGATGTTTGGCTCAGGTACGTTCAGTGAACGGACAAGCGGGTTTTTCTAAATTTTGAACCGGTGCCCGGAATCAAATTCTGAGGGCACCGATGAAATCACAGCGCCGATATTCGCTTAGAAATGCCTCTTCTGGAGTTGCGTTAGCTCGGGTGTGGTTTTTAATTTTCGGGCTTAAAGTTAAGAAATAAAATAATTTTGTGACAACTTTATTTTATTTCACTTAAGCCACTTGGAAGCCGCTTAAAGCCACTTAAAGGCGGCTTGAACTGAGTTGAACCGGATAGGATACTATCCAGAAAATATCCTACCCCCTCAGTAGGATATTTGTGAGGTGGGGCCCGCACGAGCCCCGCCGTTTCTTTCCGCTAAGTAACGCACCCGCGAAAACCCATCATTATGAAAGTCAACTGACGCGTTTTCTCAATTTCTTAACAGACCATTTAATTGGGCGGTTTATTTCGTAAATTAAATGAGCTGTTTCTTTCATTGAATTAATTCAACGAATTGATGGGTCGTTACTTACCTCTTTTTCGTGTGTTGGCATAATAATAAAATAAGACCAACCTATCTTTTTAGAGGATTACTCGTTGAGAGAGGATCCTTGAACCTTCATCCTCCTTCGTGAAGAACGCGAAGAACGCGAAGAACATGAAGAACGCGAAGAACGCCGAACCCGGAAATCGATGACGCGACGCCGTGATCCGCGACGCCGACGTTCCCTTCCTGCAACGTTCTTCTGCGACGACTCCTCCTCCGCGACGGATCTTCGATCGGCTACTTGAGGTAAGAGTCTCAGACTTTCTTTTTAATCTCCTTCGTGGTTCTTTACCAAAACACGGATTTAATTAATTAAATCAAATCTGATGTTTCATGGTTCGTTGAGTTCGCCGACTCAACGCCGTGTTTCGCGACGACGCAACTCCCTTCCGAGACGACGCGACGATCTCCACCTTCCCCGACGAGCAATTCCGCGAAGAACGCTCACGTGCGACGACTACGAGGTAGGGGTTTTATTTCTTGGAAGTGCCTCTTTTTCCCATGTCGTTTCCGTTCAATTTGAGGAACCCGTTTTATGAAACAATTTTATTTCATTAAAAATTGTTTCGGATATGCGTTCATGTGTTGAAATTTATTTCTCCCGTTGTTTATCTCTAACGCGGAGGGTGCGGGCCAAATGAACACGGCCCGATGACCCTCCGCCGTTCTTTGTTTTGTGCGGATTTGACGGGTGACGACGGAACGTGCCGCAACGGATGTTTGACGATCCCGCAGTGAAGAACGGAACCCGGGAAGAGCAACGGCGCAGGCGGGAAGAAAATTGGGCCACCAGAGCGACTACGGCGGCACGGCGGCGCCGGCGCCCGGAGGTGGCAGCGCCCGGCGCACCACCGGACGAGACCGCCGCGGCACCGGCCGCGGCGGCGGCGCTCGCGGGACGCGGCTGAAGCCGCGTCCGGCGCCAGGGAGACACTCCGCGGGTGTCACGCAGGGGCGGTGGCTCCCCCCCCCCCGCGTCACTCGGGACGCGGCTTCAGCCGCGTCCGGTTGTTTGGCCGACACCCCACGGGTGCCGCGGGGGTGTCACGCGGGGCGGCGACTCCCCCCGCGTCGGCCACTCGGCCGAGCCGGGCTGGGCTGGCCGAGCCAGACCGGTCCGAACGGGTCGGACCGGGTCTGACCGGGTTGGACCGGGTCGGACCGGGTTCGGCCGACCCAGGGGGGGTCGGGCCGGGTCGGCCCGGGCCCGGACCCCCCGTCTTCGGACGATTTTCGTTCAAATGGCCGTATCTTGAGCTAAAATCCTCCAAAAGACCCGCCGTCAGCGGCAACGCGATCCTTGGATCGAGACAGTCGTTTTGGTATATCTCACTCAAGGTTTTGGAATACTTTGAGTTCGTCCGGGTTGGTTCGTACACGAAACCAACCGGGCCCTCGGAGCGGAAACGCTCATATCTTGAGCTACGGACGTCCGATTGACGTACTGTCAGCTTTGTTGAATTCCTCTTTGTGAGACAGATCTTTTGGCATACTCCGCCCGAGGTTTGGACGCAGGTGGAGTACAGTCGGGTTGGTTTTGCCTTAAAAACCAATCGGGCCCCTGGGACGAAAAAGCCAATAACTCTCAGACCGGGCGTTCGATTGACGCGCCATCTGCGACGTTGAGTTCCTGTTGATGATACAGAACTTTTGGATACATCAACTTCAGACTTTGTGTCAGTTGATGTATCAGCCTCTCGGCTCGTGGAGCAGACCCTCCCGAACGAGCTTGCTGTGTGCGGGAACCCTAGAGCTGGCTGCGACTGCTACTTCGACAGCGACGACCGTGTAGAGATTCTCAGTGGACTGCGGCGACGACCGTGCAAAGATCCTCAGTGGACTGCGACGACGGCTATGTAGAGATCCTCCGTGGACTGCGACGACTACAGCACTCAGCGATCCTACGTGGATCAGTGCTACAGGTCCTGTGTGGGCCCGATCCTGTGTGGGTCCGATCTTGTGTGGGTCAGCGCTCAGCGGTTCTATGTGAGCCAGCGCCTACAGGTCCTGTGTGGGCCCGATCCTGTGTGGGTCATTGCGGGGGTTAGTTACCTATCGATCCTTCGTGGGTCCGACGACTTAGATGGATCGGTGACCATCTTTATCGTCATCCGAAGAAGTATACCTGTGTGAGCTAAATCTTATGTTACTCTCCTTTGTGGATTGTGTTGAGCTATCCTGTGTGGATTTACTGTTTACTCTCCTTTGTGAATTTTGTTGAGATATCCTGTGAGGATTTACTATTTACTCTCCTTTGTGGATTGTGTTGATCTATCCTGTGTGGGTATACGTTTTGCTTTCCTGTGTGGACTGGGTTGTGCTTGGGTTTGGACTTTGGAGCCGAATGGGAATTGATGACTTAGGTATATGTATGGGCATATACCTAAGCCGTGTCAGATGTTGCTTTGTGATTGTATCTTTCCTTTGTGGATTATCCTTTTTGGATTTCGGGAGACCTTCGGGGGTCTCAGGGTCTCTACTGAGTAGCTTATACTCACCCCTGCACGGGCTATGCCCGCACTACGTTGTGTTGGTTGCAGACGACGGACAGCGCTGATCGTGGTGGAGGCGTGCGGAGCAGGACGGTACCTGGAGGTGGACCACTGGGCGGGACGTACTCGGAGCGGTCAGGTGGACCCGAGGAGCAGTGGAGGCTATCTGTACCCACCCTTCAGGTGGGACTTCCAGAGGATGGATTGACGCTGCAGTTTTTCCTTTCAGTTGCTGTTTTTCCTTTCAGTTGTACTTTACAGTTGGGCTTGTATTTCCGGCCCCTTTTACTTTCAGCACAGCTTGTACCTTTTTTACTTAGTGTTTACTTTTCCGCTTGCTTACTCTGTGGTTCTTGTTTACTTTTCAAAGGCAATGCCTTCCCTTTTTGTTGGGATTTACGCCTTGGTGCTAGTCGCCAGCCCCTGGCCTATGGAAGGCGGGCTTGGGGTAGTCACGGCGCGGGCCCTGAGGACAGGTCGTGACAAATTGGTATCAAAGGGGTCGGTTCTACCGCAGACTCTGATCTTTCTTCTATGTGAAGCAATAGTATTTAGCGTATTGAGTGTGGTTATCAGTCCAGGGAGTCCAGTGTTGGTGCGGTGGCCAACGTATCCGTACACCAGGACCCTGACTTCTGATTTCCGACTTAATGCACGAAAACATTGATTGTGTGTGTGTTTCAAGTTTTCTATGTGATTACTTGTGTCAGCTCACCAGGTATACTGTTCTGACCGTGGCGCACTTGTTTCCTTTTCAGGATGGCCCAATGACAGCAGCCAGCTAGGGTTCCGAGAGTAGAGCGCGACGATAGCCCGCCGAGTGACGAGGCCTCAGTACAGGGCCTACTGACAGCAGAGGCACCGACGATACCTTTACCCGCCGAGCCCCCGATGCTTCCAGCACTGGAAGCTGACGATGCACGACGCCTCAGAGCTCTGCACGAGTTCCAGCTCCGGTGACCACCCAGGTTCCATGGGGAGACGGACCCCCAGGCCGGCGAGGACTGGCTGGAGGCGGTCGTCCGAGTTTTCATGCTAGTGAGGACACCAGCAGACCTCATGGTGATCCTCGTGGCGATCCTACTGCACGCAGAAGCAGGGCGATGGTGGAGCTTGATGCTCCTGGTACACGATAAGGCCTCCCTCATCTGGACGGACTTCGAGAGCCTCTTCCACTCAGAGTTCGTCCCGGCCACCCTCTGAGCGGTGCACATTCAGGAGCTTCTTCAGCTGCGGCAGGGCAGCTTGGCGGTTGCTCAGTACGCGGCGAGGTTCACCGATCTTTCTCGCTACTCAACAGACATGGTACGATACCCCTTCTTCAGGGCCTGGACCTTCGAGCAGGAATTGAGACACGAGATCAGGGCATCGCTGATCTCCCTCAGCATCCCGACCCAGGAAGGAGTGCTAGAGCGAGCCCTTATGATCGAGAGCTTCCTGGCTGAGTCCAAAGCGAGACCTACCGCAGGGCGGCAGGTAGCAGAGTCTTCGGCAGCTGGTAGCCGACGGATGACTCAGGGTTCCAGGCAGACCAGGCCTTCCGGAAGACGACCTCGGGACACGGGCTCAACAGTGCGGGGCACATAGCGCGGAGCCAGCCTTCCGAGAGGCAGGCAATGCTACGAGTGCGGCGGGCAGGGCCACATGGCTCGTGACTACCCGACCCGTCATACCGAGGGGCAGCAGACGGTGGAGGGGCCACCCAGGCAGAGGCAGAGGGTCGACCGTGGCGGTCTGCAGGGAGGAGGCGGACGAGGCAGAGGAGCTGGCCGAGCAGTAGGTGGTGGGCGACGCTTTGAGGCTCTGCCACCACCACCACCAGAAGGTCCGCCCCAACCACCGGGAGCTGGCAGGCAGAGACAGGCACAGCTCCAGGCAGCAGAGGCCTACGACCACGGCACGCCAGAGATGATTCGAGGTACGATCTGTGTCTATTCCACCTTTTCTGCAGTTCTGATAGACACAGGAGCGAGTCACTCTTTCATAGCCACTGCCCTTGTTCGGAGCTCGGAGATTCCGACAGATCCATTGGCTCGATCCTTACGGCTAGAGACTCCTACGGGAGTAGACTCGACGATTACGCACTGGTGCCGGAAGTGTGAGATTACTCTAGGAGGCGAGAGCTTTGGCTGGGATCTTCTAGTAGCGGCGTCGAGGCCTTATGACGTCATCTTGGGCATGGATTGGTTATCTACGGTCCATGCACAGATTGACTGCATTAGGCGTAAGGTGCGATGTGTGCGCACCGACGGGAGCAGGTTCACCTTCACCGGTGAGAAGGGAGCCTTAGCAGCACAGGATGGACTCCCGCAGAGGAGAGGACAACCCATCACTCATCAGTTGTCTAGCCTCATCCTGGGATCAGTTGACGTGCAAAGTCCCAGTTTTCCTGCAGTGGTGGATCAGTATGCAGACGTCTTCCCCGACGACGTTCCAGGGCTACCTCCTCACAGAGAGGTAGACTTTTATATTGACATGTACCCCGGGATAGCCCCGATATCCACTCCAGCATATCGGATGGCCCTCGGCGAGCTTCGAGAGCTACGGGTATAGTTGGAGGACTTTCAGGGCAAGGGGTTCATCCGACCCAGTGTTTCACCCTGGGCTTCCCCGATATTGTTCGCCAAGAAGGCGGACGGGAGATTGCGACTGTGTGTCAATTATCGTCGCCTGAACCAGGTGACAGTGAGGAACAAGTATTCGCTACCGAGGATTTATGACCTCTTCGATCAGCTCAAGGGAGCACGGTGGTTCTTGAAGATAGACCTCAGGTCAGGCTATCATCAGCTCAGAGTTCGAGACGAGGATGTGCAGAAGACGGCCTTCAGATGTCGGTATGGCCACTATGAGTTCTTGGTGAAGCCTTTCGGCGTAACCAACACTCTAGAAGTGTTCATGAGCCTCATGAACAGGATCTTCCAGCCATACCTCGATCGATTTGTTGTGGTCTTCATCGAAGAAATTTTGGTGTCCTCAACGATGGAGGAGGAGCACGCCTACCACCTGCGGGTTGTACTAGACACACTCCGAGAGCACCAGATTTATGGAAAGCTCTCGAAGTGCCAGTTCTAGTTATGTGAGGTCCACTTCTTGGGGAACGTCATTTTTGAGGTGGGAGTTGTAGTGGATCTCGCGAAGATCGAGGCAGTGCTAGCTTGGGATCCACCCAAGAGCGTGACAGAGGTGCAGAGTTTCTTAGGCCTAGCCGGATACTATCGGAGATTTGTGCCGGACTTCTCCAGAGTTGCGGCCCCACTCTCAGCGTTGACGAAGAATGGGAAACCCTTCGGGTGGTCAGACAGATGTTAGCAGAGCTTCCAGGAGCTGAGATAGAGATTGACCATCGCACCTATCTTGAGGTTTCCTGAGGAGGGAGTTGGATACGTAGCCTACTGCGATGGATCAGGGACCAGACTCGGGTGTGTCCTGATGCAGGAGCGGGCCGTGATTTCCTATGGATCACGTCAGTTGAGGCCGCATGAGCAGAACTACGCTACCCATGACCTGGAGTTAGTAGTAGTGGTCTTCGCTCTGAAGACATGGTGGCAGTATCTGATGGGAGAGCGCTTTACAGTCTTTTATGACCATCAGAGTCTCAGGTACATATTCTCTCAGAAGGACCTGAACCTAAGACAGCGGCGATGACTCGAGTTCCTCCAGGACTATGACTTTGAGATAGTCTATACTCCTAGGAAGGGGAACGTGGTAGCCGATGCCCTCAGCAGGAGGATGGGCATCCAACTACTTGAGGAGGCGACAGAGCAGCTAGCCGCCTTGCAGATATCCTTCGTGGATAGAGATGGAGAAGCCTTCCTTCAGTCTCTCACCGTCTCTCCTCTACTTCTACAGCGGGTTAGAGAGGCTCAGCGTGGGGACGCTGACTGTGAGACACGGCGTGCACAAATATCCTCGGGACAGGCACCTGATGGTTTCTCCCTTGGAGCAGAGCACAACGTCCTTTTCAGAGGACGTACCTTGGTACCAGTCGCTTTACGAGAGGAGGTGCTGAGAGAGTTTCACACTTCTCCTTTGGTGGTACATCCAGGAGTGGCGAAGATGTACCAGAATCTCAGACGACAGCACTAGTGGCTGGGCATGAAGAAGGCTGTGGCAGAGTTCGTTTCACGGTGCCTCACCTGCCAGCAGGTGAAGGCAGAGAATCAGGTATCAGTAGGCTTGGTACAGCCCTTGGAGGTCCCAGAGTGGAAGTGGGACGGGATATCTATGGACTTCGTGACTGGACTTCCACGCACTTCCTGAGGTCACGACTCTATTTGGGTGATTGTTGACCGACTCACCAAGTCGGCACACTTCTTACCCATCCGAGAGCAGGGCTCAGTGGAGAGCTTGGGGCGTCTTTACGTTCAGGAGATTGTATGGCTTCACGGTGTGACATCGACTATCGTCTCCGATCGGGACGCTCGCTTTACTTCCCGGCTTTGGAAGGGGTTGCAGGAGGCGTTCGGGATGCGGCTACGTCTGAGCACCGCCTTTCACCCTCAGACGGATGGTCAGACGGAGAGGACCATTCAGACTCTCGAGGACATGCTCCGCACATGTGTCCTCGACTTTGGTCGCAGCTGGGAGGACCACCTACCCTTGGTGGAGTTCACATACAACAACAGCTACCACTCCACCATTGGGATGGCACCCTATGAGGTGTTGTACGGCATGCCTTGCAGATCTCCTTTGTGCTGGACAGACCCTGGGGAGTCAGCACTTGTGGGACCAGAGATGGTCCGGGCCACGACAGATAAGGTCCAGGTCATCCAAGAGCGGATGAGGACAACACAGAGCTGGCAGAAGTCATATGCTGACAGGAGACAGAGGCCACTAGAGTTCTAGGATGGCGACCATGTCTTCTTGCGGGTCTCACCTCGACGTGGTTTGCGGAGATTTGGCCGAGGCGGCAAGTTGTCTCCACGCTTCATCGGGCCTTTCCAGGTCCTCAGTAGGATTGGCGAGGTGGCTTATCGCCTGGCTCTGCCACCTCAGTTGCACCGGGTGCACGACGTCTTCCACGTATCCCAACTGAGGAGATACGTGCACGACCCGACGCACATCATTGACTATGGGGAGCTAGACATGAATGATGGGGTGACTTTTACGGAGGTCCCGGTGGAGATAGAGGATCGACAGGAGAGGGTCCTACGTGGGTGATTGATTCCTCTTGTGCGCATCAGTTGGCAGCATGGTAACCTCCAGGAGAGCACATGGGAGCGGGAGGCTCAGATGCGTGCTCCATACCCACATTTGTTTCCCTAGTTTATGATGTATCTTTACGGGGACGTAAAGCCCTGAGGTGGGAGTAATGTAAAGACCCGTAAATTTTAAGGAAATTTTTTTCTTAAATTTTCTTGGAATTTTACAAGAACACAGTTTCCGACGGCACCTGATTCCGAGGCCCGGTGTGCCCGGAACCATTTTCCGAAGTTTTGCTCGGGTACGTTCAGTGAACGGAAAAGCGGGTTTTTCTAACTTTTGAACCGGTGCCCGGAATAGAATTCTGAGGGTACCGATAAAATCGCAGCGCCGGTATTCGCTTAGAAACGCGTCTTCCGGAGTTGTGTTTGCTCGGGTGTGGTTTTTAATTTTCGGGCTTAAAGTTAAGAAATAAAATAATTTTGCGACAACTTTATTTTATTTAACTTAAGCCACTTGGAAGCCGCTTAAAGCCACTTAAAGGCAGCTTGAACTGAGTTGAACCGGATAGGATACTATCCAGAAAATATCCTACCCCCTCGGTAGGATATTTGTGAGGTGGGGCCCACACGAGCCCCGCCGTTTCTTTCCGCTAAGTAACGCACCTGCGAAAACCCGTCATTATGAAAGTCAACTGACGCGTTTTCTTAATTTCTTAATAGACCATTTAATTGGGTGGTTTATTTCGTAAATTAAATGAGCTGTTTCTTTCATTGAATTAATTCAAAGAATTGATGGGTCGTTACTTACCCCTTTTTCGTGTGTTGGCATAATAATAAAATAAGATCAACATATCTTTTTAGAGGATTACTCGTTGAGATAGGATCCTTGAACCTTCATCCTCCTTCGCGAAGAACGCGAAGAACGCGAAGAACGCGAAGAACGCGAAGAACGCGAAGAACGCCGAACCCGGAAATCGACGACGCGACGCCGTGATCCGCGACGCCGACGTTCCCTTCCTGCAACGTTCTTCTGCGACGACTCGTCCTCCGCGACGGATCTTCGATCGGCTGCTTGATGTAAGAGTCGCAGACTTTCTTTTTAATCTCGTTCGTGGTTCTTTACCAAAACACGGATTTAATTAATTAAATTAAATCTGCTGTTTCATGGTCCGTTGAGTTCGCTGACTCAACACCGTGTTTCGCGACGACACGACGCCCTTCCGCGACGACGCGACGATCTCCACCTTCCGCAACGAGCAATTCCGCGAAGAATTCTCACACGCGACGACTACGAGGTAGGGGTTTTATTTCTTGGAAATGCCTCTTTTTCCCATGTCGTTTCCGTTCAATTTGAGGAACCCGTTTTATGAAACAATTTTATTTCATTAAATTTTTTTTCGGATATTTGTTCATGTGTTGAACTTTATTTCTCCCGTTGTTTATCTCTAACACGGAGGGTGCGGGCCAAACGAACACGGCCCGACGACCCTCTGCCGTTCTTCGTTTTGTGCGGATTTGACGGGCGATGACGAAACGTGCCGCAACGGATGTTTGACGATCCCGCAGTGAATAACGGAACCCGAGAGGAGTAACGGCGCAGGCGGGAAGAAAATCGGGCCACCGGAGCGACTCCGGCGGCGCCGGCGCCCAAAGGCGGCGGCGCCCGGTGCGCCGCCGGACGAGACCGCCGTGGCACCGGCCGCGGCGGCGGCGCTCGCAGGACGCGGCTGAAGCCGCGTCCGGCGCCAGGGAGACACCCCGCGGGTATCACGCGGGGGCGGCGGCTCCCCCCCTCGTCACTCGGGAAGCGGCTTTAACCACGTCCGGTTGTCTGGACGACACCCCGCGGGTGTCGCGGGGGTGTCACGCGGGGCGGCGGCTCCCCCCGCGTCGGCCACTCGGCCGCTCGGCCGAGCCGGGCCGGGTAGGCCGAGCCAGACCGGTCCGACCGGGTTGGACCGGGTTGGACCGGGTCGGACCGGGTCCGGCCGACCCAGTGGGGGTCGGGCCGGGCCCGAACCCCCCGTCTTCGGACGATTTTCGTTCAAATGGCTGTATCTTGAGCTAAGGGCCTCCAAACGACCCACCGTCAGCGGCAACGCGATCCTTGGATCGAGACGGTCGTTTCAGTATATCGCACTCAAGGTTTCAAAATACTTTGAGTTCGGCCGGGTTGGTTCGTACACGAAACCAACCGGGCCCTCGGAGCGGAAACGCTCATATCTTGAGCTACGGACGTCCGATTGACGTGCCGTCAGCTTTGTTGAATTCCTCTTTGTGAGACGGATCTTTTGGCATACTCCGCCTGAGGTTTGGACGTAGGTGGAGTACGGTCGGGTTGGTTTTTCCTTAAAAACCAACCGGGCCCCTGGGACGAAAAAGCCAATAACTCTCAGACCGGGCGTCCGATTGACGAGCCGTCTGCGACGTTGAGTTCCTGTTGACGATACGGAACATTTGGATACATCAACTTCAGACTTTGTGTCAGTTGATGTATCAGCCTCTCGGCTCGTGGAGCGGACCCTCCCGAATGATCTTGCTGTGTGCGGGAACCCTAGAGCTGGCTGCGACTGCTACTTCGACAGCGGCGACCGTGTAGAGATCCTCAGTGGACTGCGGCGACGACCGTGCAGAGATCCTCAGTGGACTGCGACAACGGCTATGCAGAGATCCTCAGTGGACTGCGACGACTACAACACTCAGCGATTCTACGTGGATCAGTGCTACAGGTCCTGTGTGGGCCCGATCCTGTGTGGGTCCGATCCTGTGTGGGTCAGCGCTCAGTGGTTCTATGTGAGCCAGCGCCTACAGGTCCTGTGTGGGCCCGATCCTGTGTGGGTCATTGCGGGGGTTAGTTACCTATCGATCCTTCGTGGGTCTGACGACTTAGATGGATCAGTGATAATCTTTATCGTCATCCGAAGAAGTATACCTGTGTGAGCTGAATCTTATGTTACTCTCCTTTGTGGATTGTGTTGAGCTATCCTGTGTGGATTTACTGTTTACTCTCCTTTGTGGATTGTGTTGAGCTATCCTGTGAGGATTTACTGTTTACTCTCCTTTGTGGATTGTGTTGAGCTATCCTGTGTGGGTATACGTTTTGCTTTCCTGTGTGGACTGGGTTGTGCTTGGGCTCGGACGTTGGAGCCGAACGGGAATTGATGACTTAGGTATATGTATGGGAATATACCTAAGCCGTGTCAGATGTTGCTTCGTGATTGTATCTTTCCTTTGTGGATTATCCTTTGTGGATTTCGGGAGACCTCCAGGGGTCTTTGGGTCCCTACTGAGTAGCTTATACTCACCCCTGCACGGGCTATGCCCGCACTACGTTGTGTTGGTTGCAGATGACGGATAGCGCTGATCGTGGTGGAGGCGTGCGGAGCAGGACGGTACCTGGAGGTGGACCACTGGGCGGGACGTACTCGGAGCGGTCAGGTGGACCCGAGGAGCAGTGGAGGCTATCTGTACCCACCCTTCAGGTGGGACTTCCAGAGGACGGCTCGACGCTGTAGTTTTTCCTTTCAGTTGCTGTTTTTCCTTTCAGTTGTACTTTACAGTTGGGCTTGTATTTCCGGCCCCTTTTACTTTCAGCACAGCTTGTACCTTTTTTACTTAGTGTTTAATTTTCCGCTTGCTTACTCTGTGGTGATTGTTTACTTTTCAAAGGCAATGCCTTCCCTTTTTTTGGGGATTTACGCCTTAGTGCTAGTCGCCAGCCCCTGGCCTATGGAAGGCGGGCTTGGGGTAGTCACGGCGCGGGCCCCGAGGACGGGTCGTGACACCAAGCTTCCATGGACTGTAGTTGTACCTTCTTTGGCGCCATGATAGAAAAATTTTACAAGTAGTTATCACATGAATTAGAACATTCTATGTAACTACATATAACTATAATGAAAATTCACTTAATGAATTTAAGGAACAACTCCCCACCTGCCTTTAAGGGATGGCCGTGTCCTTGACTCATGGATACCTACTGGCCTTAGATGGTATGCACACTTGGCATGCCCAAATTAATGGAACTCAAAATATATATATGGACCTTCCCCATTGTAAGATCATACCATCATATATAACCTCATCCAATGGAATATAGTATTCCCCTATGGACTAAACACATGCTCAGATTAGGTGATAACCATCCTAAATAGATCCATAAACAATAAGTCTTTTCATCCATACTCTCCTTTTAAGTGGTTTTCTAAGTTCATCGGGCTACCTATCAACCTAAACACTGAAATAGAGATTCCACTGGCTATGTACAAATAAGTCATAACATAGAAAAAAACTATACATTATAATAAGTATTCCATGACTATGTAATATTACACAGGTAAAAAATATATAGTAAGGAACAATATGGAATTATATCACGATAAGTATTCCATGAGATATGAAATATCACATAATAATTACAAAAAATACCAAGGAAAAATATGGCATATCAAACATTCTATTGGCTATGAAATAACCATATATAAGGTACAACATAGCAAAGAACACAAAATACATAACCAAGAAAAGGTATCATGGGCAACCCTATAGAGTTGAAACATACCAATCATGTAGGGGTCTCTACACTAGACACATACACACATGAAAATCATGCCAAAAAAACTCCATACACGGGCCCAGTATGGTTAAGACTTCCTACCTTTAACACATTTATGAAAAATTCCAAGATCCACCATAGAATGATACACATATCACATCCCTATGCCGATGTTCACTAGAACAAGGAACAATCCATTTATATTTATCATATAGGATTATAATTTGAGGAATTAATTAGGTAAAGGGATGAAATCCACATAAACTTACCAAAATGGATTTTTCTCAATGGTAGATCTAGATCATCTCAAGTAAATAATGTTAAATCTCTAGATCTGGAATCTTTCAAACAGAAAACCAAGAATTATCCCTTATATTATTATATAACCCATATATATAGATAATGTAGCTTGGATATAAGATTCATATCAAGAGAGAAAGAGGATATCTATGATAGATGTGGAAAATAAAGGAAGAAATGATCTATTATGTTGAATTCACAAGAGACAGTGATCTTGATCAATCGGATTTAGATTCTAGAGGGAAGGGAACCACCATGAATCACAAATAGAATCCCTAGGTCTGAGATCCTTAGGAATAGGTGTGATGATTATAGGTTTCAGAGAGGTTTCATTCTTAAAATACAATTTTCAGATTAATTAAAATCATATGCATGGTTTGGTCACATAGTTGGCCAAATCGTGTTCCAATTGTGCATTCACCTCTATCCTAAGACACATGGTTTTCTAGGAAAATACACATAGTTTTATCTAACCATGATAAATCCATGATTTTTTCATTATACTTTTCCAAAAAATCCACATGGTTTCCTAGGTAGTGTCATATGGTTTCCTCTAACCTTGTTCCAACCCTGAATCCCATTTAAGGCTTCTAAAACCCTCTAAAACCAACCAGAAGCTACCTGAGACGTCACCAAAGAAAATAATTACTGAAAAAGACTTAAATAAGGGATGAAAGTAAGCAATGAGGTACTTGAAAAACTTCATTCCATTAAAATCTCCCCCTTTAAGGAATTCTCATCCTCGAGAAGTGTCTCTAGGGTTCCTCCTTAAACAACTCAGACCATTGCGTTCATATATCAAATTCATAATCCCAATTATCTTCTTATATATGTACATACTTACATATGACTCTAAAATATGGAACCATATTTCCTCAAGACATATTCTTTATCTGGTATATGATCCATACCAATCAATCCACAAAAAATGTGTCTAGATCTAGTTTAATATTCTCATAGTTGATGACATTTGCAGGATCAGGCATGTACCTATGAAGTTGAGAGACATGGAACACATAATGAATACCTAGATACCATAGAGTAAGATCCAAATTATGGGACACTATCCCAACATGATAATTAATCTTGAATGGTCTAACAAATATCATCACTAGCTTATATTACTTTTGTAAACATCAATTCCCTAATAGAGGATTCAACCACAAGAAAAATCGATCACCCATAGTAAATTAAAAGGGTATCCTCCTCTAGTAATCATGTGATTTATATCCTCTATGAGTAGTTACTAAGCACTTTTGGATCAATTGTACTCTATCAGAGTTCTATTATACCAAACTCAGACCCATAACTACTTCCTCTCCAGCTTTGTTCCAACATAGTAGTGAGAAACATGAACAGTCATAAAGATACTAAAAAAAACTCCATTTTAATTGATGCCTAGAATTTTTTATTGTATGAAAACCCAACCAAGTATTGGTTATAATATCAATATATTTTGAAGTCTAGAAGGCATGTTTATAACATATCATCTAAACTCTAGATTATTCTCACTAACCGTCTATTAGTCTTTAGATGATACATTGTAACTAGTTTCAAATAAGTACCAAAAACCTTATATAATCACTGAAAAATCGCAATATGAAGCACATGTATCTGTAAAATATGATTATCAAGGTAGATACATGTAGTCCTACAATATCCCATATGTATAGTTTTCCCAACACATCCACTGAAAGGGTCTCTCTAATCGGTAAGAAATGATCCACTTTCATTAGTCGAACAATTATTACCACAAAAACATAAAAAATCCTTGAGGTCCTAGGTAAACCCATCACAAATTCCATCCTCATTTCATCCCACTTCAATATAGGCACCAAAAGTGGATAAATAAAATCACTAGGACACTAATGCTCGTCCTTAATCCTCTTGTAGGTAGGGAATCACAAAACAAAACCAGTGATGTCTCTCTTCTTACCTGACCAAAAAAACTAATGTCAGATGTAATGGTACATATTCATATACCCTATAATTACTTCCCACTTAAAATAAAGAGGTTCTCTCATCCAATATTCCCTTAGGGAAGTCGGTTCTACTAACCTACCATGAATATTTATATCACATCCTCATCATTTAAGGACCACTCTGGATTTGAAACATCCCTCTCCAAGAGATCCTGCATCACTACACACTTGAGATCTACCCCTAGCTATACTTTACCCAATACATTAAAGAGTAAATGATAAATAAGGTCACATAAGTCATAAATCCATGATCCTCATATACATCCACTTGGAACTCAACCATCAAACTCATCAAATGCCACTCCTCCTACAAAGGCCTCCCTCCAAGCTCCTCCATCTCTTGCCTTTTCCTACTAAGATAATTTTCAATGAAATTTACATTTAACATAGAATAGTATAAATTGAAGTATAATTTCTATAGATACTCCACCCAACATCTCTACCTCAGATTCAAATCCTATCGAGATAAGATACATCATAAGATTTTGTGGTTCGTGTGGATGAAAAAATGTCTCACCAAAGAGCCCAAATGGTCTGAAGGCCTTATTTTTTATTTTATTGTGGATAATACCCCTTTTTAAGGGATGAAGGGGAACCCATACATGACCCGTAGGCCCAAGGCACACGGCCCAACTCGATCCACAATACATGACCCGAAGGCCCAGAGGCATACTATGCCCAATACATGACCCGAAGGCCCAGAGGCATACTATGCCCAATACATGACCCGTAGGCCAAACCCACTAGAACTGCCCCTCCCCAGCTTATGTATCATTGATCGCCTTAGCTCCCCACCTTGTATTTCTGATCGTCTAGCATTTCTCCGTACAAAGCTGCATGGTGCCTGGTCCCGATGGTGGTTTTCATACCCTCTCATTCTTCCAATCCGGTTAGCTCTGCTTTTGGTGACTGCTACTCTTGTTGCTCTGATCTTCTTCTGGGGCCTACTCTGTGTGAAATGGGCTACTCCATGGTCTCTTGTGGCCCGAAGTTCCTGAGGCCCGAAGGCCTTTGATCACACAAAGGCCATGGAGACCCGTAGGCCCAAACCGATGGCCTGAATGCCCAAATCGGGTGAATAGTTCTTGCTGCTACAGTACCAAATAGTACCTGCTACAGTAATACTATAGTACTGCTATAGTAACCTAGAAATTCACCTCCACCCGGTTTTGAACCTGGGTCTCTTGGATGCCAAGTAGGAGCCCTTACCACTCGGGTACGGGCTCGTTGGCTCAAAGAGAAAGTTCCACCAACACTTCAGAGTGTAGACTATAATTTCCAACACCAAGTCATGTTTCAGGTTGTTCTGCTCATAAGGTGACAACTAACATGAACCATAAGTGACCACATGATCTCTCCCTATCAACATAGCTCCCAACCAAAAACTTGAGGCATCATAGTACATTGTGTATCCAATACCAGGCTTCAGAGGGATAAAAACTAGAGTTATCATCAATATTCTCTTCAACTCAAGAAAGGAATCTTCAAATTGATTATACCACTCAAATTCCACACACTTATTGGTAATCATTTTCATTAGTGTTATAAAATGGGAGAAATCCTAGATTAAATTTCAATAGTAGTCCACAATCCCAATAAAACACATAATCTCAAACATGTTATTGGGACTTTCTCATGAAATCCAAACCTATACCTTTTATAGGTCCACTAAAATTACTATATCCAAAATTACATGCCTACATAACTGTACCTATGAATCCAAAGGTGAAACTTTGATAGTTTTTCATTAATTTTATGTTCTCAAAGTGTACTCAATACAATATCAATATTCTTTGCATGCATATTTGAAGCCCTAAAATATAATAGGATATAGTCCATGAATAAAATGATAAAGTCAAGGTATGGATGGAAAATTTTATTCATGAGAGTCATGAACAATAATAGAGATGTTTTCAACCCAGAATTAATGAAAAGATTCTTATACAGTTTATATCTACTCTTAAACACTATATTGAGAGTATCTTCCTCCCTTACCCATATTTAATGGTATCCTGAAAAAAAGATCAATATTGGAAAACCTCCAAGATCCTCGTAACTGATTAATCATATAAAACCATAGGTCATAGGATCAAAACTTGCCTATGATACCATTTTATAACAACCTGAACTGAATCATTGGGTTCGATTTGAAGTTCCACAAAACCACATGTGTGCCGCCCCATACGTAAGAGGCTACCGACTAGTGGAAAAGTTCTAAATTGAAGAGGGGATATTATACCCTTGGTAAACATAGACATACACTAGAAAATAACAACATTAGAAAAATACATCTAAACAACATAATGGAATTTAATATGAATAAAGGATATAACATAATCCATGTTAGGATGTACAATAATAATCAAATAAACCCCCAATGTTTCATAAAAACATGTACATGTAGTATAACTGGAAATGATAACGAATAAAAGTTCAAAGGAAACTATCTATAGTCTGTCCCAATACGACATCCATCTCCCAACTCTAAGATCCTTAGTAACCTACCGCATGTCCCTTTTCGTTCTATAGATCCCTGATCATAAATTCTTTACATTTACTAAGATCCCCTTTCATGGAGTGATTATAAACCCAATAGGACACCACCAATACATCCTTAACATAAGTTCACATGTATATACAAGTTTATAACATGATAGAAAGGTAATTTTTCACACAAGTACACCACTAATCATGTACTGAGAAATAATGTGCTAACCAAGGAACCATAAACCCGGGTCATACCTGCTTTAGTGCCATGCCATACCATAAAAATATCACAATTAATTATTTCATGTCTTAAACTATTATATGTAGATTTTTTCACCTTTACCTTTAAGGAAAATATTTTCACCCAAGTTTCTTTTCAAGAGATTACTTTATTATAACTCCATGGTTAAGCATGCTTGACATAAAGTAGTGTCAGGATGGGTGACCACCAAGGAAGTTTCCTAGGTTGTGTGTGGATGAGGCAAGGCCCAATGCAATAAAATGTGTTTTCATATGGGGAAAATCATTATTTTGATAAGTGATATATGTGGGTAATATCATGTTGTGTGATAAGAAATCAACCAATATATTACAAGATTCCCTTGGGGTCACATGACTAGGTTCATGGTCCAACAAGATCGAATTGTGAAAAATTTTATGAGATCCAATACCCATTTAGACGTGTAGTGGCACTACCTGGGTTTGAGGTGTGGGGTTTACAATAAGGATGATGTTATTTAAAACATTTGAGAGTGTAACACTCCTAGAAAATAGATACTTAAAATTATTAATATTATTACCCATGTCAACAAGATGCACATTTATTTTAGAGATCCTTTCTGATTATAAATCCACAATTAAGTGTGCTTGTCCTAGAGTAGTGTCAGGATGGATAACCTCTTGGGAAGTTTCCTAGGGTGTGTGTGAGTGAGAAAAAAACACACTGAAAGAACATTTTTTTGACCTATGGAGGTGGTCATTAGTCATATTAGTGACCCTAGTGGGTAATAGGACATGGTGTGATGGGAATGAAACCAACGTATTACAGGAGACCCAAGGAGTCATATGACTAGGGTTCATGTCTTTAAGAGGTCAGGTCATGACAACAATAGATAGGGTTTTTACAAGGTTTGGTCTCAACATGAGATCATACTGTTTTCTATGTTTGGGTCAAGATATGATACCTAGATTATCACTAATAATATGAAAGTGATTATAATAGAGGGTGGTTTTATTCCTTAACTCTTCTTGGCCTATCTATATCCAGTACAAAATATGGTAATTATTTATCCTTGAACTTTTAACAATAATAGAAAAAATGTGACATTGTTTATACTACAACCACTAGTCTACAAGATTATTACCCTACTCTTGGTGGTGAACAATATATTTTGTATATCTTCATATGAATTGGAATTAATGGATAAGAACTTATCCTAAAAGTTCCATGACTTGTAAAAAAATATCATTATAACAATAATAGGTCCAACTTCCTCTCATGTATTTAGAATAATAAATTCATTCATAAGAACATACATGAACAATATGATATTATTACTTCTAATTAAAAAGTATATAGATGATCAGAAATTAGAATTACTTCTCTAGATTCAATCATAAATCACAAATGGATTATAATTCAATACTTCTTCAAAATTATATCTCTTTGATACATAAGTTATTTAACATATAAATTATTAGGATATCTTATCAATTCATGAACACAAATTTCTTATTCATTTCTTCATTTTATATTTATGAAAATTCATGAATAATATTTTGGTAATAATTATGGAAACTCTACAATATTCTCAACTTTATAAAATTTCCCTGAATAATTTCTACTTTGACAACAAATAATAATTACAAATATTTTAATTTAAAATCTATATCAAAATCATCCACCATATTTTCATTTAATATCCCTTTAAGCCTCTATAATTATTGTCTAAAATCACATCTTTGACCATAACCTGTGATATTTATGAACTTTAGTACAATTAATTATCATATGAATTAATTATAGGTTCAATAATTTTCATAGTACATTATCCTTACATAGGTTTTAACCTTATGATGAATGATCTGTATGTTTCATGGAAGGATACTTATATTTTTCGATCCTTATGTGGATTTATCCTTATAAAGTCCATAAAATAATCCATATGAAATCTGAAATTATCATTACACACTTCAAAAACATCCCTAAAAATTTCTTATACATCTTATAGAATAAGAAAATAATAATTAAAAACTATTATATCATCCTTATGAAGTAACCTCTTTTCCATTTTTTTGATATCTTCAGTAAAAAAATGATCCTTACATAGTAAAATGTGTTTCAAATAATTCTTACATCCTTTAACAGATGAATCATACATAGAGTGAATGGTTCTTACATAAAAACTAATGAATCTTATGTGGATCTAAAAGACTCATAGGTATTCATCCCTTTTCAAAAGCCTCAATCCTTATTTTGGAAATGAATTCTATTTAGATCTTTGTATGAGTCCTTCCATTGTGAATTTTCAGCACCAAAAAAGAATAAAAAATCTTTACCAAAGACACTAAAATCCTTTTAAATTCACTATAATTAATTTCCAAATAGCTTAAAAACAGTTCAAACATATTCAAGTAAATTCTTAATTTCTTCTGAAAATTGGTAGATAATAAATACACCTCCTTTAATAATTAATAAGGGTAATTCAATCTCCCTATTTTAGATTTATAATCAACCTAGATAAAATCTTATTAAAAGAAAAAAAATCACACCAGAGTCATCCAATCATAGACTATATCACATGATATGTATCTTGAAAAAACAAAAAAAATAGTATTTCTCATAGAATTTAATCTCTTAGTTAAAGGAAAATTTCTACCAATTAAGTTGAATGATCTCCCCCTCAATTCAAGCACTCACCTTTCAAATTTCTCCCCCCTCTTACCATAAAAATACTCCTAGATACAAGTGAGATAATGATATTTAAAACCTTTCTCCATAAGAGTTATGCACCTTTTCTCCCCCTTTGACAATACAATCCAAAACAATGATGGGGTTAGAAAAATTCCTCTTAAGAAAGTGGGAATGGTTAAACATTCATATTAAGACCTAATGGCTCAAATTTGTACTTTGGAAAAACATTAGTGAATATATCAGAAAGATATTCTTAGGTAGGGAAAATCCATATTAATATCACCACTAGAAACACTTTATTTTATTAATTGAAATTTAATGTCAATGTTCTTTGATATTGAGTATTGAATATGATTTTTAGAAATATGAATAACACTTTTATTGTCACAGGAAATAATGAGAGGTATTCTAATTTTTACATTCAATTAATCATGGTACTCATTATTTCAAATCATTTATTCATAGAAACTGGTAGTAGAAATATATTCACACTCTGTAGTACATATTATGATTGATTTTTGTTATTTATAATACCAACTCACACAAATTCTTCCCAGTAGAAAAGATGAAATTTTGATAATATTTATTCCCTAATCATAATAAAATTAACTAAAAAAATATTGATTTCATTATATATGAATTAGAAATTTCAAATTGAAAAATATATATTGAAAGGAAGAAAATTTAGGAAAAATGAGTACTCATATTTTGAACTTTGTGTTTTCCTTAGATAATTTCATGTAAATGGAGGAATTAGGCTCATTACATGTGACTAGAAGGTTATGTGAGTGAGATATGATTCTAGGATAAGAGAAAATGGTATGGTTTCAACTATAAATCTAAATTTTTCAGTTCCTTTAAGGGGTGGGGGAATTTCCCCTTTTATAAGTGATGATAATAACGTTTTTGTAAATACTTTTTAATTTTTAATAATGTTAATACATTTTTTAACGATAAAGGCTCCAAAAATTAAAAATAATGGACTGAGGGATGGGATAAGGTCGATCCTCCC
Source organism: Viscum album (assembly GCA_963277665.1). NCBI lineage: Eukaryota > Viridiplantae > Streptophyta > Magnoliopsida > Santalales > Viscaceae > Viscum > Viscum album. The sequence continues at coordinate 29,065,872 of OY728142.1, read as the reverse complement.
TCAAAAATAAATTATTACACATGTTTTTTACCTGTTTTATCCATTTTAACTAGGTTAAACCCTTTTAACCCTTATTTACATATATCGTAGTAACTCTATTTTAACCCTTGAAAACTAATTTCAATGAAAAAAATTGAAATTTTCCTTAACAAATAATTTGAACATGATGATTTAAAAAAATAATATAATTTTATCAAATAAATTTTACAAGGGTGAGGAAATTTAATTTTACAATTAACACATAAACAGATACAAACCAATTTTTAAAGAAAGTGTATTTTTAAGCATAGAAATTATGTTTAAGGTAAAATTATCAATGTTGTTGATTTATAAATACTTCATTGGTTTATTATAAACAAATAAAAGTTATGTGGATTTAAAATCAATATAAGACCAATTTTTACCAAAATATTATTTAATTAAAAGAAAACACAAAAAATAATTTTTACTAGAAAATTTTTCTTACGATCCTAAAATGTTAATCATAGGTTTTATAAATATAATATAGTATTTTTTAAATATATATTTTTACTTTTTAAACACATATTTTATCAAATATATTTTTATAAACTTCTAGTTCATGCTTATATAATTATTAAATTTCAATTTTGGTAAAAATGGTATTTTCACTATTCAGCTAAAAATCATTTATTTTATAAAAAACCCAAAAATTTATCCTAATCTAATATGTTTATGATGAATGAAAAAAATTAGTTTGTTTTTAAAAATTAAAATTAAAAAAATTGATAATTTAACTTTTAAATGAAATCATAAAATACAATGAAAAACTTTTTTATATGAAAATAGCTTTTCAAAGTGTTATCCATTATTATTTTTGTTTTCTATAAATTTAAAATAAAATTAGCGTTAATATATTATTAATATAAATATATATATTAATCATATAAAAAATATACCATATATATGACATATTTAGTTTCATAAAATAAAATGCATAACGATCCAATTTTAGAAAAAAATATATTTATAGCATAAAATGATCATACTAGTTTTTTAGATACGTTAATTTTATCAATGAATTAGTATTAAAAATGACCTTTATTTTATTTCTACCTATATTTAATAATGTGGTTACCTCTGTTTTTACCATCCAATTAAATTAATACATTTCAATGGTTACATAACATTTCACATTTCATTTTGGTTTAGGGTTGCGTGTGAATAAAGTTATCGATACAATGTTTATTTAAAGAAAATTTATATAGTAAAATCTTGGGGAGTTACAATATCCCTATAAATACCCCAAATCCAATAATCCAAATATGGTGGTTACTTTATTATATTTTCACTAGATACAATCTGTTGTATCCCGAATGGCTGAATAGTTTATTAGTCTTGGTAAACTATATACATACTTGAATCTCACATACATTTGAAAGCATAAAATACAAAAAAATATTTTATTTGAGAAACTAATTATTATTTATAGAATATACTTTCATATAAATCATAGTACACTTCCTAGAATCCTAGGTAAATGAAATAAAATAACGGTGAGCTCAAATTCTCATAAAGGGTTACGTACAACAGAAGTTAAATAAGGCATAACCAACATGATAGAGTGGATAATTAAAACACATTCCTTTTAATGAACACTCGATTTCAATAAGTATCCATGGATAATATCAACATTGAAAACACATTGATAAAGTAAAATTAATTATTAATAAAGGAAATTCATAATTATGGACATTTATGATCAAAACCTCTTAACCAAGATATCATGAATCTTATCGTTTTGATCTTTCAACCAAGACATTATTCATAATAATTAGGTAAGTGTAAACCAAATACCCATCTAATATGAAATAAAAATATTTTATCTCATGATACCTTTTGATACATAGAGGAGTTATCTATAATCATGGATCACCCATCACTTTCACATCCTATTCATTTATTATATTTTGAATAATCAATACAATTAATTCTCAAAATTCCATATAGGTCAATAATTATCTGTATTGAATCAAGAATATAGAACATCAATTGTAAGAACCTATTTTTTCACTCATGTATGGATCCTTTAAATTTCAGTATAAATATTTACTTTGGACCTAATATGGATTCCTACTGTGTTAGAAAATGGTTCGTGGGTGTTTAGGGAAAGTTTATAGCTTGAGACCCATCTTTTTGGGGAAACTGGCCATGTTGCACAGTGCACGGTTGGTACATGGTTTGGCTAAACGTTCAGAATGAAATTCTCAAAAATAACCATAGAATATGGTTTGTGAATGGTTGTGTATCCTAACCATAAAATTTCCACTCCATCCCAGGTAACTATGCACGGTTTTTACACAGTTTGTCAAACCATGTAGACAAACCGTGCATAGACTATTTTTCAGGGTAAATTGTCCTTTTTTCCCTTAACGGTCTAATTATTCACCTCTTCTTCCCTAATATGAGATCAAGTGGAATTAATTTATTTTTCTCTCATTTGGACTAAGCTAGGGATTGAAAGATCTCCTTATTCTAGGATCTAATAAAGCTTATGTTCATCACGTTGGATGTGAAATGGTAAGTACTCGAGTCCATTTAAGCATTTCTCCTTCTCTTTTTCTCTCGACCTAATTATCATGGTGTGATAATTTTTCCAATTTTCTTATATCTACTCTAATCTGATCCAAATCAAGGTTTGATTCCAGAGCAGGATATTCATACAAGTCTAAGGTGGGTGTTCTATAACTCATCCCTCAAGTTTGTTGATTTTGGAATTATTGTGTGGGGCCCACCGATTTCATCAGGTGTTATTTATAGAATTTATATGACTTGATCATAATCATTAGAACCATATGAATATTCTATTTCCATATATATGATTAATTGTTTGTGGTTACGACCACAACTCCATCCATCCCATGTAGGATGTTATGCCATAATTGGGTTTTTAGTATTAGACATGTTTGAGTCACCATTCAGGTGTGACTTTGCTTGACCCTTATAAGTGTAATATTTTCTATATTAAATTTATAGATTTATATTATGAATTTCATAATATAAAGTACCATGTATGATCACCACTTTACCCACATAAGGTAAGTGTTTCGATTTATAATTAAATGTGAAACAGAAATTGGAAAGTATACTAAGTATATGACTTGACCAGATTAATTTTGAATGATTGATAGGTTGAATGTCTATAGAACCCCTTACCACATTAATGTAAGGTAATGGAATTAACATTAATTATTGAATATGCATTAAATGGAATTAATAAAGGTTCCATGCTACTTGGACTTGGCACACTAATGAAAGACAAGGCTTGTACCAAATGGACTTATTGATTAATTATGACTTGATTTAAAAGGTTTCATGATACATGAACTTATCACAATAATTAAATTCAAGTATTGAACCAAATTAAATATTACATAACTTCAATATTAAATAGGTGTGGCCTGACTCGATCTCACCTTGGATTCTTATCAAGGATTTCCATGAGCACTCGGGAACCCCGTTCTGATTCAAGGATACAACTTGCTTAAGTTGAGACCCACCAAGATCCCAATCCTTGTCTATTATTTGGATTCCCTATATGACATCATAGGATCCCTTAAATATTATTACAGGATTCCTTGGATACAATCCTTGGATCCAGCGTTGACAAGTAGGTGTCATGGTTGAAGCCCACCAGGCTTAGTCTCTACTTAGCATCGTTTTACCTTGGAAGAACTCCTTGGACTCAGTAGGTGTCTCATTGTGGAATTACATGGACTATTCTCCTTGGATTACACTATTACCCATTCCATGGTATAGTTATTACTAAGTTGGAGACCCTTTAGGTCTCTGTTTCCTTGGTTATTACCTTATAACTTCATTATAAAATATCATTACTAGTTGCCTTATTACAATGTGGAACCTATAATATTCTTATCATGTGACATATTATAAACAAGTAAGATTCAAATAATGAACTGGTTACATGTTCAAACACCAGCCAAGGGCTGAAGTAGGTACTCAGGTAATTTTTTTTGAACAAAGGTACTTGGGTATTTAGTTACACTGTACTTATTTACTTAATATATGCATGATTTCACACTGTTAAATTTCCATTACATGGGCCGGATGTTATATACACCGTTGGTGGTGGTCCACTAAGATTTATCTCACACCCTCCTCAGGCTCCGTCTAGTAATCGAAGTAGATTACATGAATGCAGGTGTTGAAAAAGGGAAGCATACGACTTCGAACACTTGATTGATTTCTGTTTAGGATGGATCTTGATAGCATATAACCGATTTGGAGATCAAGATCCCTGGGATAGTCTATGATTTCCTTTATACTTATGTGGAACATGTTATACCTTCTATATTGTATCTATTTTTTCCAGTTTTCTAGTGACATGGCATATCATCAGTAATTTAATGTTATTCTGATTGTTTCAGTTATTGTTAATGTTGTCTCTATTTTACACTATGCCTTTTGTTTACTTGTATTGATTCCACTATTTACCTCAGTTCATATTTATCTAATGTAATGAAATTTGATAACGAGGGCATAGTCTCCCCATGTACACACCCTAGGTCATCGCTACTAGTCGACAACCTCTGGTATTTGGGGAGATGCACTTGAGGCCATGTGGCCCACCAGGCTCGGGGCACCTGTTAAGTGGCATTCGGGTCCGAGATGTCACAACGTGGTATCAGATCTAGGTTTCAATCCTGGGACCTATGGGTTATGGTCACTCATGGTATGGGATGATTAATTTACCAAGTCAATCCATTATGCAATAAATAAATGGGTATTGTTTCCAATGAGAAGGTGTATGGGAACTGATTCAAAGGAAATGACTATCTATTATAAAGTGAATCATGAAATCTAGAATGAATTGGTTACACATACTTATCACACCTTGTCATGTTTATTAAAGGCAAATGAGTGAACTTGGTAATTAAATGTAAAACGAAATGAAACTTATACTTGGGAACTTACTGATACATGGCCTTCTAAGCAGGTATTTGTGGTAGTATGCCTTGGGTAGTGAGTTTTCCTATGTTCATATTACACTAGTGATGGTGTCCTTATGATTAAGATTGTTATGTGGAGTGTTCTTGGAATTTGTAGACCAACTCTGCCATGAAGTCCTTATATCGTATGCTGGGAGGGTGGCGAAAACCATGCTCTAGATGTGGTAGGCTCTGAGCCTCCACTCTTACCTCCAAGAGTGCCACTTGAGGAACCACCTGTTGTACCTAATCTAGGAAATGATTTCCAAGTTCGTGATAGTTTCCTACGTCTGATGCAGTCCATGCATGGTGCTCCACATCTTACACCTATGATGGCTGATCTAACTCATGAGTTCCAGCAGCAGCATCCTCTTACCTTTTCAGGGGATGGCGGTCCGCAAGCTACTGGGTCTTGGACAGAATCCACCCTATCCATATTTGAGCATCTGGAAACACCTCTAGAGAATAGATTAAATATTTATACATACATGCTTTGGGATTCGGACAAGCATTGTTTGGATGTGATTACCTAGGCTATTTTTCATCAAGGCATGTTATGGGTTGATTTATAGACTGCCTTCAATGATCAGTTCTTTCCTCAGACATTGAGAGATGATAGAGACATATATTTCTTGCATCTTGAGAAGGGTTTTTTTGTTATGGAGTATTCAACATGTTTCATAGAGTTGCATCACTTTACACTACTTCAACTTGTTGATGATCTTTCATGTGCTAGACGCTTCGAGGATGGGATCTAGTATGCCATATGTACATAGGTGTATGTATTTCACCTACCTGCCTTTTCTTCAATAGTAAATTAGGATCTTATCAATAAGTGAAACCTAAGGGACATAAATAGTACTGGGCATAGAGGACCAGTGTTGCATCAAGCCATTAGTTCTTTTGGGGGTAGGAAACATTATCTCGAGGTTTATCACCAGGGGAGTGATAACCAAAGTGACTGTTTCGATAGCTCCAAATTGTGTCATCAATGTGGAAGAAAGGGGAACCTAAAGCCTCAATGTGATAGAGACCCAATGGAGTGTCGGGTTTGTGTCAATATGGGGTATATTCAGTGTTTCTGTAGGACCTTTCCACTAGCTTCGAGTGGAAAATGATCTATGCTTGCTCCACCTTTAGGAGCGGTTTCTTTCACGCTGTGTCTGATGGGGAGTTGGAATATAACCAAAAGGACTGGATGAGGAGGATTTTGTGGTTGTGAAATCCATACCCCTGATCACCAACAGCTCCAATAGAGCAGTTATGATTGTGGTAGTCCATTTGTTGCACAGGGCTATGGATCGGGCCAGTTGAATGCACTATAGCCAATACCTGAGGATCAGGCTGCAGGAAAATCTACATTATGAGGTACTATTCTTGTGGCATCTACTATAGTATCTTCTTTATTTGATATAGCTTCTTCAAACTCTTTTATCTTTATATATATTATATAAAGTCCCAGACTAGATATATAGTATTACTATGGTGTAATGAACCTAGATACATCGTTAGGGGTATGAAAAAAGGACATAAAATAGTGTAGGGACTTCCCCCTTGAGGTAGGTAGTTATTTCTTCTTATAGAACCTCTCTATTCTTGATATGATAGGCTTCAATGTCATACATGGTATGGATTGGTTGTTTATGTATCATGATTTTGTAGATTGTCACCACATGGTATCATTTATGTCACTAGAGGGAAGATGTCATCTACATAAGGGTGGTTGGGATGTATAGGTTGGTAGAGTGAGACCGGAGCATCATGAGCTAGGTGGAGTAACCACCTAGATTGAAAATCTCTTCATGGAGGCTGGGGTTTATGACAAGATTATTTCCATCCAGTAGTGGATTGTTTTAGGGATATCTTTTCCCATGATGTTTCTGGCTTACCTTTTGATAGGGAGGTAGAGTTTACAATCGATCTTGTTTCAGGAGTATCTCCAGTGTCCATTCCTCTATACAATATGGAACCTATAGAGCTTTATGAGCTCAATAGGCAGTTAGAGGATTTAGATCCCAAAGTTTTTATATATCCCAACACATCATGTTAGGTTTCTCCGATGATTTTATCCAAGAAGGTGGATGGAACCTTATGTCTTTGTGTGGATTATAGACGGTTGATCTAGCTTACAATAAATAACCAATATCCACTGCCTCAAATAGATGATCTCTTTTACTAGATTTGGGGATAAAAGGTCTTCTCTGTGATCGACCTGAGATCGGGTTATCATCAGGTGTGAGTCAGACCATCAGACATACCTCATTCAACTTTCTGGAGCAGGTATGGTATGTATGACTACCTTATTATGTCATTCGGTATTACGAATGTGCCCATCATTTTCATGGATCTAATGAGTAGGTTTTTCCACCCCTATTTGTATTCTTTTGTTATGGTATTTGTGGATGACATATTGGTGTATTCTCATACTCATAGCGATCATTCCAAACATCTTTATATCATTCTAAGTACACTGAGAGAGAATCAGATTTATGCCATGCTTTCTAATTTTTACTTATGGATTGAAAAAGTTAACTTCTTAGGTCATATAATATTGGAATAATGTGTATTTTTTGACCCTAAAAAGGTTAGTGTTGTAGTTTCCTGGGATTATCCCATGAACGTGTTTGATATACATATTTTCTTGGGGATGGCTAGATATTACAGGCGTTTCATACAATAATTTTCTTGCATTGATTCACCTCTTACTAGCCTTAAAAATAAGGGTGTCATGTTCATGTGGATAGAAGAATGTGAGAAAGGCTTTCAGGATCTGAAAGGGAGGGTTTTATTGGCACATATTCTGGCTCTCCTGGAGTTAGGTATAGGTTATACCATCTTCTGTGATGCATCAGGCATCGAACTATGAGCAGTTTTAATACAGGAGGAAAAATTCATTCTGTATGGATCTCGATAGTTGAGGCCTCATGAGAGGAATTACCCGATGCATTACCTTGATCTAGCAGTAGTTTTCCATGCCTTACATTTCTAGAGACACTATCTGTTAGGTGAGAAATTTGTGGTGTACAAGGACCACACGAGCCTCAAATATATCTTTTCACAATGTGACTTGAACCTCAGATAGTAGAGATTGGTCAAATATCTACAGTCCTTGATTTTGATCTTGACTATATGCCTAGGAAGGGAAATGTAGTTGCAGATGCACTGATTTGGAAAACTCAAACATAGGTTGTACGAGATGTTAGTGATGAATGTAAGTTAATGGCTCTCTTCTCTAAGTTTCACCTAGAGTTTCATGATATTCATGATAATTCTTATGTCTCATATTTGGAAGTTACCTATTCCCTCCTTGAGAAGGTGAAGAGTAGACCATTTTTAGATCCTGAAATCTTGGTACTTCGTGAGAGTATATCATGAGATAACCCACATCTAGATTTTTCTATAGATAGAGACGACATCCTACACATCCATGGATGTGTCTAGGTCCCTATAGATATAATAGAGGATTTGATGAAAGAGTCACATTCATCTTAGTGGATAGTTCATCCAGGAATCTCGAAGATGTATCGAGACATACAACACTAGTATTGGTGGCTTGGGATGAAACATCATATAGTCATCTTTATCACTAAATGTTCCACCTGTCAGTAGGTGAAGGCAGAGCACTAGAGACCTGCAGGCTTGTTACATCTTATTCTAGTCCTAGAATGGAAATGGGAAGATGCTACTATGGATTTTTTAGTTGGTTTACCTAAGTCTCCTAGAGGTAGAGATGTTTTATGGGTTTTCATTGACAGACTGATGAAAGTATCCCACTTCATTCCTATTCAGGAGACTTTATCAGTTGATGATCTAGGAAAATTGTATGTATGTGAGATCGTACATCTCCATGGGATCCCTCGTACTATCATTTTAGATAGGGAAACTCATTTAACATCATGGTTATATTAGTTATTATAGAAATATATGGGTACTCAGGTGATTTTAAGCATAGATTTTCACCCTCAGAACAATAGACAATCAAAACGGACAATACAAGTTCTAGAGGATATGATTTGAGAATGTTTCCTTGATTTTGGTGGTTTTTGGGAAAATAATATCCCTCTCATTGAGTTCACCTATAATAAAAGCTTCCAAGTGACAATTCATATAGTTATTTTTGAGGCCTTATATGGTAGGCCTTTTCATTCACCATTGTGTTGGCTAGAGGAAAGTGTGGCAGCCCTACTAGGTCCTCATCTCATTAAGGAGACTTTAGAATAGGTTCAGCTGATAAAAAATCATATGACTACTGCCCAATCTAGATATAAATCTTATACTGATTATCATTTATGACCTCTAGAATTTGAGGTCGGGGATCATGTTTTCTTTTGGGTATTGCCCAGACTAGGGTATAGATGGTTACAAAAACAATGAAAGTTGTCTCCTCGTTACGTAGGTCCATTTAAGATCCTAGAGAGAGTTGGGTCATTAGCCTATCAGTTTCTACTACCTCAGAGATATTTTTCCATGCACGACATCATCCATGTTTCACAGCTTCTCCATTATCATGATGATCTGTATCATAATTTTGATCCTTCGGAAGTTGAATTAGGTGTTGATGATACCTTTGGGGAGTACCTAGTATGCATCATTGATCGGAGCATGAAGGATCTCAAAGGACGGTCTATCCCTATAGTATTGGTGTTATGGAATCATGGCCATATATAGGATGATACATGGGAGTGGGAGGCCAAAATATGTGCTCAGTGGCCAAAATTATTCTCAAACAGTGTTTCTACACCCTTGGAAGGTGAACTCGGGGACATGTTCTTTTAAGGGGGGAAGACTGTAAGAACCCAGTTTTTCACTTAGGTATGGATCCTTTAAATTTCAGTAAATTTTTTCTTTGGACCTAATATGATTCCTAATAAGTTTTAAAAGGGATTAGGGGTGTCTGGGGCAATTTCAGATCTCGTGACCCATCTTTTTGGGGAAACTGGTCATGTCACATGGTTAGCGCATGGTTACCGCATAGTTTGGCTAACTGTGTGGATGGAAATTTTCGAATGTAACCATATCATACGTTTTGTGCATGGCTGTGTAGCCTAAAAATAAAATTTCCACTTATACACAAGCAATTTTCCTAGGAAAATTGTCATTTTTTCTCTTAATTATCTAATTATCACCCTCTTCTTCCCTAATATGAGATCTAGCAGGATTGACCTATTTTTCTCTCATTTTGTATCTCTTTGAAGGACTAAGCTAGGGATTAAAATATCTCCTTCTTATAGGATCCAATTGAGCTTTCATTCATCATGTTATATGTGAAACCGTTATTACTCGAGTCCATTTAAGCATTTATCCTTCTCTTTTTCTCCTGACCTAGTTACCGTGGTGTGAGAATTTTTCCTCTTTTCTTATATCTACTCTGATCCGAGCCAAATAAAGGTACAATACTACAATAGGAGAGTCATGCAAGCCTAAGTTGTTTTCTCTATAACTCACCCCTCAAGTTTGTTGATTTTTAGAATTTTCATGTGGGGCCCACCAATTTCATCGGGTACCATTTAGAGATTTTATATTCCATACTTATAATCATTAGAACCGTATGAATATTATATTTACATATATGTGATTAATTATTGGTGGTTACAACCAAAACTCCATCCATCCCATATGGGATGTCATTCCATAATTTGGATTTTACTATTTGACATGTTTGAGCCACCGTTCAGGTGTGAATTTTCTTGACCCTTCTAAGGGTAGGATTTTCTATATTAAATGTATTGATTTCTATTGTAAATTGAATAATGGAAAGTACCATGTATTCTCACCACTTGACCCACTTAAGGTAAGTGCTTCAATTTATAATTAAATGTGAAATGGAAATTGGAAAGTATACCAAGTATATGACTTGGCCGGATTAATTGGGAATGATTAATAGGTTACATGTATGTATCACCCCTTACCACATTAATGGAAGGTAAGGGAATGAACCTTAATTATTGAATATGATTTAAATGGAATTAATAAAGGTTTCATGCTACTTGGACTTCTCACACTATTGAAAGGCAAGGCTTAGACCAAATGGACTTATTGATTAATTATGAATTGATTTAAAAGGTTTCATGCTACTTAACCTTATCACACTAATTAAAGGCAAGGATTGAACCAAATGAAATATTACATGACTTCAACATCAAATAAGAGTTTTCTTACTCAATCTCACCTTGGATTCTTATCGGGAAATTCCATGAGCACTCATGAACCCCATTCGGATTCAAGGATACGGCTTGATTAGGTTGAGAACCACCTAGATCCCGATTCTTGTCTATTATTTGGATTATTGGTATGACACCATAGTATCCCATAAATATTATTACAGTATTCCTTATATACACTCCTTGGATCCAGCATTGAAAAGTAGATGCCATAGTTAAAACCCATCGGGCCCAGTCTATGCTTAGACCTGTTTTACCTTGGAATAACTCCTTAGACTAGGTAGGTATCTCATTGTGGAATACCTTGGAGTATGCTCCTTGGATTACACTCTTACTCATGCCATTCTATAGTTATTTCTGAGTTGGAGACCCTTGAGGTCTACGTTTCCTTGGTTATTACCTTGTAACTTCATTATTAATTATCATTACTAGTTTCCTTATTACAACTTGGAAACTAAAATATTCTTATCATGTGACATATTCTAAACTTTTAATAATCAAACAAAAAATTGGTTACATGTTTAGACACTATTTGAGGGTTGAATTAGGTACTTGGGTATTTAGTTACATTGTACTACTTTACTTTATATATACATGCTTTAACACTATTACATTCCCATTACACAAGCTGGATGTTATAGACACCATTGGTCGTGTCCCACTAAGATTTATCTCACACCCTCTCTTGGTGTCATTTGGTACCCGGAGTAGATTACATGAATTCACATGTCGAAAAAGAGAAGCATACAGCTTTGAACACTTGATTGCTTACTGTTTAGGATGGATCTTGATAGTAGATGACCGAGCCGGAGTTTGGGATGCTTGGGATAGTCTATTATTTCATTTATACTTTTATGGAACATGTTATGCTTTCTATCTTGTATCTATGTCTTCCAGTTTTTTATTGACATGACAAATCATAAGTTGTTGAATTTCATTCTAGTTATTTCAGTTATTGTTATTATTGTCTCTATTTTTCATTTTGCCTTCTATTTACTTATATTGCTTCTGTTATTTACCTTATTTCATATTTATCCATTGCACTACACTTTGGTAATGAGGGCATAGTCTCCCCATGGACACACCCAAGGCCCTCACTGCTAGTCATCATCCTCTGGCATTTGAGGAGATGTGCTTGAGGCCATGTGGCCCACTGGGATCTAGGCACCTATTAAGTGGCTTCTGGGTCTGGGACGTCACATCAATATATCATTATCATAAACCATCTATAGAAATAATAAATATGGTGTCATTGGGTCATATCCCTAGTAATATCAATGGGTGTCTTTATAGTTTCAAATACCTCTAAAATATCAATATTAAAATTACATGAGGAAAATAACCATTTAATTTTTAAATCTATTATTAAGAAAATCCCTCATATTAAAGAAAACATTTTATTTTAAAATAAATTATAAAATTTATAAAGGAAACTTTAAATAATTGAGATTTTTTATGGTGGGAAATTATGTTCTTGTTTTTTACATTAAAACAATGATTCCATTTACATTTTCGGTAAAAATTCAAAGTACCTCATTCATGAAATGGCAATAAGATTTGTTTTAAAAAAATTATAAAATTTCAATAATGGGTAAAAATGAATTTAAAAATCATAGGGAAATATTAAAAACATTCTTGAAAATATTTTTAGAAAACATGGACATGGAAGGAAAATATTCTCAACTAAAGAGAAATAATGTATATTTTTATTAAAAACATTTTATCAATCTTTTTAATTATCCAAGAGTGAAAATGATAGTATTAATTCAAAATTCCATAAATAACTATAGGATAATAATTTTAAAGTTTTTTATAATATAAATATAATATAATTTTCCTCAATGAAAATCAAATATAAACAATCTTAAAATAAAATCAGATTATAAAATAAATCCCTTACCTCAGGCCCGACTTGCATAATAAGTGTGCAATACTCCTATATAATAAATATAGAATTATTATACTTATATACTAGAATCATTTAAATACTTACAATATCATATATGATTGACTTATAATATTTCATCACCCATATATTAATAATTATTTATTCTATCCCTTGGTTTGTAGATGAACCCTAAGTGATTTTGGGAGACCTTCTTACCTATATCCTTATGCCATGATCCTTGGGTTCCATTGGTGGTGTTTTAGTGATCAATGGTAATATTTTCTTAATTTATCCATTTTTATTCCATTCATATTTGGGGTTACACTATAGAAATTTTGGTTTTGGTTTTATATATTTTTTGGGATATGTTTTGATGATCCCTTGATGTGGTGTGACTTGATCCATGGGTTCCTTGTGTGGTGGTGGTTTTCATATTATTCCCTCTTCACCATATGGTGCGCATCAAGATCTGAAATATTATTTGAGGTAGGGGGTCCTTATTCTCTCCCTTTATACTTGTTATTTATGGGATTTTCATTTTTTTATTTGGGTGGATAGTAAGGGTCGACATAAAAATTGATAATAATTGTCATAGCTAATTTGATGGGTATGGGGGAGATATCACATGATTTAGTACTTTGATATATGTTTTTGATGATATTGAGTGTGAATGTTGCCAATTCTTAAAATAATGGTTATTGGGAGATTTTCTTACACAATAGATCATATGTGTTAATAACCCTTCTATGTTATTGTTTAATTTCCCCCTAAATAAAAGGTTAAAGAACTGTTATTTGTCTAATAAATTGGTTTCCCATGGAAACCTGGTTTGTTTGATAATACCCATGAAAAATAAATAAGTAATTTGATGAACCAACTGAATAATTTGTGAAATTTGGTGTCTGTTTTTGTGATGTGATTTTGTTATTGTTGTGTTGACTTATGTGGTTTGGGATGGTGTGCGGATATGATGGTGACTAGTTGGGTTATGTGATGTGTGGTGTTGTGATGTAGTGATTAGTTGGTATGGATGTGATATAGGTAGTTATGTGGTGTGTGATATGGTTGTGGTGTGTAGTGGTTGTGACGTGTAGTGGTTGTGGTGGTGCGGTGGTTGCAATTGTGCAGAGGTTGGGTTGTGTGATGGTGATGTTTTGTGGTGCGGTGATGATGGTGGATGTGTGTTTTTGTGGAGATGGTTGTGTGAGGTTGGGATTTGTTTTTTTGTGGTTGTATTTCTTTCTCAGTTATCCAAGGAATAAATAATTAAAATGTTGAAATAAATAATATGCTTTGGTAAATAGTTAATAATGGGATGGAAGATTATGTGTGTTAATTAGAAAAATGAATTGAATAAATGAATGGGCTATGAAAATGTAGATGAAATTATAGTGTAAATGAAAGTGGAACTTTTTAAATCTAGAAAATGGTGGAATCAGTAATTGAAAATGAAATATGTGTGGTTGTGTGTGGTGGTGGTGTGATGTATTTCGTGTAGTTGTGACTGTAGTTGTGATGGTTGACATGTGGTACAGTGGTGGTGGTGTGCTCTAGTGAAGTTATTATGAACCCATAGGTTAGGTATTGTGTGTTATCTATATATCATGTATTTTATGTTATTTCTTTATTCACCCCACCCAAGTTTTATAACCTTACCAATTCTCATAGGATCTGTGTTCCACATGTTTTCCCCAACATCCAAGATGGTGGTGATACAAAGTTTTGGCTCCCCCCTCTTCCCCCCTCTTCCTTTATTAGTGGTGGCCCAAGTTTCTTCAGGTGTGGTGTGATGTGATAGCCCAAGTGTCTTTCGACATGATGTACAGTGGTGGACCAGGTGTCTTTGGGTGAGATGTAATGTGGTGAGATATGATGAGATGTGACATGTGGTCTGGGTCTTGTGTGGTGGGAGTAGGGAACGAGTTCGATGTCCTTCACATTCGTGACACCCTACTTCTTTGGTTATGTGATGTATTTGATGTTTTGGACCAAGTGTCTTTGGGTGAGATGTGTGGTTGTGATACCTGATGCTAACACCAGATGTTAGACCTTATGAGGGTGGGGGTCGGTAGGGATGCATTCCGACCCACATCAAAGATGGCTGGTATGTGATGTGATATATATGGAGGGGATGGAATCACAGGATGTTCTATGTTGGGGAGTGAGAGTAGAAAATAAGTGGGGAAGTGGTAGCAGGCCACCTTGTTTGTTATGATCTCAATGATACATTACTATATTATATGCCTCATTTGGTGAGTGATTCGTGGTGAGGTTGGGTTTGGTTAGGTGACCATATTAGGTACTTGTTGGTTTTGTTGCTTTTTACTAGCACTAGAGCATGCTCCTTTCACATGTTCACTTGAAACCATGGGTATTATCCTACTGAGTATACTTTTATGATAACCTATATAAATATACTATTTTTTAGGTTTCTAGGAGGACTTTGGGGACTGATATGGATATTTATACATTGGTTTGGAGTTATTGTTGAGTCATTGTTGTAGATTTGTCTTTTGGTATATATTTGAAACTTTTATATGTATCGGTATAAATTTTTTCATGCATGTGGGATGATTTTGGGTTTATTTGATATTACCAACTAGAGTTGTCGAATGATTTTTTATCTTATATCATGATCCTATTTTACTATAGAGGGTAATGCCACCCAAACTGTGAGACTTTTTATACCCTAGATGCTTGTCGTTAACCTGGGTCCTACTGGAGGTGGGACTCGGGGGGGGGGGGGGGGTCATTATCTCTCTTCCTTTATTAAGATATCTTTGGAGGGAGGGTTCATGATAATATTCTTCCTCCTCCTTTCCCTGCAACCTCCATCAAATGTTCCCAGTTCTTCTACTTGGATACAATAATATATCAGATATTCTTCCTCTTAATTATCACACATTGCTCTTTATTTATTTCCTAATATTTATATTCATCTAATATTGTGTAAATATTATTACCATATTCAGTTATGTAAACATCCCTAGATTTTTAGGGGGTACATATCATCCCATTCAAACTCATAATCTTCAAGTTAAGGATTTATTCAAAACCATCCTCAAAGTCCAGATAATGAATCAAATTGTTTTCTTCACATGATATTTTAATTATCATGGTCTTCTCCTTCATTTAAATCCTCCATTAAATCCAATTCATTTAACTCATATGATATTCCATTCACATGTGCATGAACTCACACATGGATAAAGGATTCCTCATTATTTGATGTGTAGATCTCTTAGAACAACCTACTTCTCCCTCTTCCAATTCAATAGTCACCATTTATTGAATCATGATAATGTGTTTGTCATGATATTTGATCCATGAAGAATACCAAAAAATCATCATGATGATTTATTTTCCTTTTATTTATTTATAATATAAATTTTGGAATCTAAAATCTTCATATAGTAGTTGTGATAATTTGGCCCTAGTAACAGCACAGACACCCCACCATAACATTGTCGTCGAGTCCTGGCCCACCAAGTACCACCAGTTGCCCCACAGACACGTGGTCCCCACCCAAGGGTCTACCCACATGTCTGAACGGGTCATATGACTAATTATTATCCTCACATGACAACAAATTTCCTTTCCAGTGTGCTTTGTCCTCACTCACACACACCCTAGAAAACTTCCCAGAAGTTCACCCATCCCGATCCCTACTCCAGGACAAACATTTTAACTGTGGAGTTCTAATCAGGTAGGCTCCCGAAAAGAAAGGTGCACCTTGTTGGCATGAGTCATATCATTTAGACATTTAACCCTTTATCATTCGAGGGTGTTACAATCACCCCCCCTATTTGAGCACAACATCCTCGTTGTGGCCCCTACATCTCAACCCAGGCATTGCGCTGCACTTAAGGCTGGGTACCACCTCTGATACCAAATGTAACAACTGGGTCCCGGTGACAGCACATCCACCCCACCTTAACATGACCATCAAGTCCTGGCCTGCCAGGTACCACCAGTTGCTCCGTAGACATGTGGTCCCCACCCTGGGTCCCACCCATGTGCCCACACATGTCATCTGACTAATTATTGTCTCCACAGGCTAACACATGTCCTTTCCAGTGTGCTTTTTTCCTCACTCACACAGACCCTAGAAAACTTCCCAGAAGGTCACCCATCCCGATCACTACTCCAGGCCAAGCACTCTTAACTGTGGAGTTCTAATCAGGTAGGCTCCTGAAAAGAAAGGTTCACCTTGTTGACATGAGTCATATCATTTAGTCATTTAACCCTTTATCATTCGGGGGTGTTACAGTAGCAACATCAAGAATTCTCCAAGCATTGGAGTCTTATGTGAGGCCTGTATACGAATCTACAACAAATTAATTTAAATTCATACAATTGGATTAAATACTTATTATTATACATGAATACTTATGTTCAGTATGAAAAGTATTGAAATCTTGAAATCCTATAGATGAATCCTTATGGTGAAGACTTATATTGGAGCACAAATACTTACGAGGGGATTATAATGATATGGCCACATACTAAACTTCAGTATAGATTATTTTAACTTAGGTTTTCTTCATTGAATTTCATGAAACATAGATCCTTTAATAGAAAACTCCACCATATGTGTATTTCCTATCATCCACAACTCCTTCCCAGTAAACATTAGTAAATACTCTCAAATCTAAATCACCTTCCTTCTTATACATTATCCCATTATTGAAATTATTTGAATTGTATCTCAAGATAATCTTTGTAGATGAAAATGTGATTATTTAGGATTGGATTAGAACTTTTAATAAAGAGTGAAACCATACACAATATTTGGTCCAATATATATTAAATACATAAGACTTATAATCAATCTTTTGAACCAATTCTCATTAACAATCTTTCCTTCATCATACTTTCTTAGGTTTATACCCACCTGAATGAGTGTGGACACCCCTTTACACTATTGGAAAATGGACCTATACCCACGGTTTTGAAAAAAACCATGGGGATAGGCAGTTTTCCAGAACCTATACCCATGGTTTAAGAAATCCGTGGGTATAGGGTCTCAAAAACATGCCTATACCCACGGTTTGGCCATAAACCGTGGGTATAGGTGAGCTCTATCCCCACGGTTTGCCCAAAACCGTGGGGATAGCCTTTGGTTAAAAACCTATACCCACGGTTTTGAAAAACCGTGGGTATAGGTTTCCCGCGTTTGCGCGGGAATTTTTTTTTCCACGGGAATTTTTTTTTTGGCGGGAGTTCTATACCCACGGTTCTTCCCTCTATACCCACAGTTTAAATAAATATATTTAACAAAATATATATAGATATACGTAAAGTCAACATTGGGGCAGTGGTAAGGTGGTTCGTTAGCGGTGAAGAGGTCACGGGATCGAATCCGGACACCCGCTATTTTATAAAACCTATACCCACGGTTTGAAAACCGTGGGTATAGAGTATTGACACGGTGGCAAAAACCTATACCCACGGTTTGACCAAAACCGTGGGTATAGGTCAGGGACCTATACCGACGCCGTTCAGCCGCACGGTTCCTAGAACCGTGGGCATATCCTATACCCACGGTTTTGGGGGCTATACCCACGGTTTTGAACCGTGGGTATAGGTCTATTTTCTAGTAGTGTTATCTTCCTTTGTGTCAAAATTATTCAATATATCTTTAGAAAATTTTTATTATAAAGAAAAAATGAAATCTACTAATTGGGTAATTTATAATCCCAAGAAAAGCATCATTTCTCCAGGAATTGGAATTTCAAATTCTTCTTTAATGTGCCTTGATAACTCCTTATACAATATTTCCTTATTTCTAGAATCAATTATGTCATTGACATAAAAAATCACAAAAAGTGATTGAGTGTCAATTTTATTTATATGCAAGTTGTTATCCACCATCCCTTTCTAAAAAATCATTCCTTTAAAATGCTTATAATGATTTAAATACCAGGAAATTGGAGCCTACTTCCAACCATAAAGATGTTTTTTCTATTTACATACCCTGTTACCATATAAATCTATAATAAGGCCTTAAATCTATTCTATGTTTACTTATTCTTCAATCTAACCATTAAGAAAATATGATTTAATGTCTATTTGAAATATTTTGATTATTTTTTAAGTTCATATGGATAAGAATATTTTGATGGACTCAAGTCTATCCACTAGATAAAAATTTTCATCAAACTCCACCCCTTTAATTTGTGGGTACCCCTTTCATACAAGTCTAGATTTTTTTTCTAGCCACTTCAAAATTTTCATCTATATTATTTATAAATAACCATTTTTTCTCTAATTAATTTATTTTAAATGTGTATGGGAATGAGTTCCCAAGTCCCATTTTTTTATATGGTCAAGTTTTTCATTCATGTATTGGACCCACTCCTTGTTATCAAGATATTCTTCCATATAATTTGGCTCAAATATTGACAATAAATTATTGTGGCTTATTACTATGACTTTCCCACTAGTTTTTACACCTTGATTCTAGTCACCAATTATGTTATCAACATTTGTAAAGAATGTTGGTCTTGAACTTGCACCTATTTTCAACTGATCCTCCTTTTTATTACTGAAACAAACTTCTTTTGACTTCTAAATATATTCATCATCACTAGATACATTATAATATAGTCTTTCTACTTTAGTTTTTATGCTTTCAGTTAATTCAACTAGAAAACCAGATCATTCATCATCATCTTTGACATATGAAAATATGGTTCTTATAAATACTTATTTATCCTTAGTAACTATTACATTATCACTCATAACAATTCGTTATAACTTATTGTTTTAGAACCTGTAGGAAATTATATTTGGTTTATTACCAAGAAAAATTCCATATTTATCATTTTTATCAATTTTCCCCCACTTCCATTATTTTTCTTGATAAGGAATAGACTCCCAAATACTTTATAGTGTTTGAATTTTTTTTTAATTATGAACCATATCTCATAATGTTTCATTTAATAGTTTTTTCTCAAGAGACAACTATTTTGAATGATTTCATTAGTTGTGATTTCCTTCAGCCAGTAAAATATTGATGTTTCATGTTCTGACAACATTATTTAAGCCATGTATACCAAAATACAATTATTTATTAAAGCTAAACCATTTTTTAGGGAGTATAAGAAGAACTAAATTCATGTATAATTTTATGTTTTTCAATATATATAGTAAAAAAAATTGTATACTCTGTTTCATTATCTGATCTCAACCACTAGATATACAGTCATGCTTTCTTTTCTAAAATTATTCTAAGACTCTTAAAACAGTATAATGCTTATGATTTGTGTGAAAGAAAAATGATAAAAATCACCCGTATAAATTAATAAATTAATTTAATAAAATATCATTCTTCAATAGTTTATTTTTCAATCATGGGTCCGCACACATCAAAATAGACCAGCTCTAGAGGTTCTTATGTTTGAATTTTGATTTATTTACCATATTTTCTTTCTTGAAATTTTTACAAACTAAAGTAGTATATTATTTTAATATTTTCACATTTCTCATATTTTTTCTTCAGTGAGTTTATTCATACTCTTTTGTCCAGGATTTCCATGTATTCTATGTCATAAATCATTTTCTTCTTATTGACTTGGATAATTGTTAGCACTTACCTCTTCAAATTGAAATACGTTACATGGGGTTCTCTTCCACATGATCATTATAGCTCCATATTTCAATGTTTTGACAATACAAACATTTACCCTGAAAATAATCTCATTTCCATTTTCACATAGCTGTGATACTCTCAATAGATTTGTCTTTAATCCATCAATAAACAAAACATTTTTAGTGATGATTTGATTCTTACCAATATTTTTTGTTCTGATGAATTTGACTTTGAGAGAGCTATAATTGCTAAATGTCACATATCCTCTATCATATTTCTCAATATTTTTTATATTTCTCATATTACCATTCATTTGATATGAACATCCATTATCCATGATATAAGGTTTTTCAGTTTTACAAGCTTTAAATTTTACTTTAACTACATTTGTATGTCACCTAATATGGCATTGATTCTGATAATTCCCAAACCTATGAAAAATACTTAAATGATCATAATGAATTAAACACACATATATAATGTCTTTACTTCTTGATCACACATTCCATGTGCCTTTTATAGGTATTCAAAATTACTTCTCAATTAATCCATATTTTCAAATTATTGATGACTTTTCGGAGTCATCACTTGTGCTTATTGTTTCACTATTTGATTAATATTGTCTTATTTGTATATTAATAGACATATTATACCATAAGATATAATACTTATGGAAAATTATTCCACAAAACTAGAATTACCCATTAAATATTCTATTCTGATAAAAATTCTACTGCTAAAATGGTTGTTATATTTCTCTATTTTCATCCCTTAAATGAATGGATATCACCAGATCCTCTTATGGAGTTATTATTTGAATATTTATAACATATTGAGGAAATTATTTAGAAATTATTTATTTCTATATTTGAGTATATTTGTATCTTTATTTATAATATTCATATGTACCAAATTGCATCTATCATATGTTTCTTTAGTGAAAGCAGTCTCCATTTACACCAAAACTTTTGTTGAATTTCCCTTTTCATATCTTACATATTCTTTGAGTATATGATTGTTATAGGTTTATTAGAACATTCCATTTATTCTATAATAGATTTTTTTTTCAATATTTAATTTTCTTATCATACTTCTTTGTTTCATCATTCTATCTTCTGAGTTTATCAATTTACACATCTTCAAAGATAATGGTGGAAGTCATGACTCCAATGATTTTTCTATTTTTGGAAATATCAGACTTCATCAAATTAATTTCATTTACAAGTCTGTCTATCTCATCCATATGTCGACTTTTCTTTCCCTGTCATATTTTCAACTGAGTGTTTTCTTATCTTAGTCTTCCAATTTCTTTCAAACACATCTTGATTTCCATTATCATGGTATATTCCTTATGATTCTCTATTTCCTTTGATAAAAACTCATTATTATATTGAGATTGATATTCTGATGGGTTTACCTCTTCTTCCTCCTGTTCCATGAGCACTCTTTGAGATACATATCTAGGAGCTTCCTCATAACCACTTTCTTTAATGTCAAATAAACCTTCTTCATCTGAAAAAATGTTCCTTTTGAAGGAAATAGTTTTAAAATTATTATTTCTTTTTTATTGATCATATAAGAGATCTCTAATAGTGGTTTTCCTATAACCTTCCTTGTTATCATTTTTCCTCCATGTTTCATTGGATAGTTATGTGAGAAATAGAAAACCTTTTCACAATTAAAACATTTCAAAGGTAGTTTACCTCTATACTTACCTCTTAAACCTCTTGTGAAATTTATTGACATGTAAGAAAGTGTTTTTGAAGAATATTCCATGTCATATCCTTAATTCAAGTAATCCTTCTTCTCTTCTAATTAAACACCTAGGAGGTACTTAAAAAATTAATTTATTTTTTTTACATTTTCTCTAATGTTCAGGTCCTTTCTCATATTATAGTTGATGAGAGTAATTTGGAGATCATAAATGGTAGAATCATCAAGATCTAAATCTTTAAGATCTATGATATTTTCATAAAATTTATCATGTAGTATCCTCATTAAGTTCTTTACCATAATGGAATCTTCTAAAGTTCCTCCGAGACCTCTAATTGTGTTGAAAACGAGATTTACTCTGGTGAAAAACATATCAATAGTCTCATACTCATGCATTCTAATGTCTTCAAATTATTATTGACTAATTTATATATTTAACTATTTTAAATTTTTGTTTCCCTTATAAATACTATAATCTTTCTTCCAAATAGAATTGATAGTTTTTTAATCCATGAACTTTATAAGATCCTTTTTAGATAAATATGATAATAGAGAATTCCTAGCATTCCCATAATTTTCAATGTTTTTATATTCAATTACGGAATATATCGAGGCTTTATCATGGATAATGAATCCATATTTCATAGAGTCAATAACATCAATACCTAGAGAGATAATTTAAGGAATAATTCATTATTTCTATGAATCAAATATTTTTTTATAAAATATTGGGATGCCTTTTCTGTTAACATAATTATGTTGATCTATCATGTGTGCTTAAGAGAGACACCATAGATTAAACCTCAATCTGATTCCAATTATTAGATCACACAAAGGGTGATACACATAGAGAGGGGGTGAATCAGTGTGTGTGGTAATTTAAAATCCCTAAACTCTCATTATTCTTGATCACCTCTCTCTTAAGTTACTCACTAATGCAGAAATAACAAATACACATTAATTTCTTTGATGAGGTTCCATGTCCCCGGTGACACGTGGTTATTATCCCACACACAGAGTCCCCTTATTATTATTAAAAAGAGATCGATTAAGGGAATGATATTAAACTCGCACAATAGATAGAACCAACCAGTTTCAATATCACATCAATAGAACAAGAATCTCTATCTGAAGAATTATCATAGATGGACATATAAACCTCAATAATCACTCCATAACATAATCTTCTTCCTCCTTACCTACCAACTTCTAGTGCCTATTCTAATCTCTTCTTATTTGATACAATAGTGTATCTTCTCTTCTTCATCGAAATTTTCACAAATTCTTATTTCTTTATTTATTTATATTTATATTCACTGGATATAATGTGTAATTATCCTTATATTCAGTTATGGAAACCTCCATAGTTTTCAGTGGCATGGACTATCTCATTCAAACTTGTAATCTTTATGTCGAGGATTTATTCAAAATATTACTAAAAGTATGAATAAAGACTCGGGATGTTTCCCTCGCATGATATTTAAATTATCAGGGTCTTATCCTTCATTTAAATCATCCAAAAAACCCACTTCATTTAACTCATATGATATTCTATTCACATGTTAATGAACTCATGCATGGAGATGTGGCACCTCATTTTGCGACATGGAACTCTCTCAACATAACTAGCTTCTCCCTAAACTGGTTCAATATTAACCTCATATTGAATCATGATCATGTGTTTAATCATGATATTTGATACATGAAGAACATCACAAAATCATTTTCATGATTTATTCCCATTTTATTTCCCCAGAATATGAATTATAGAATATCAATTATTCATACAATAGAAACCTCAAATATTCTCTATGTTTTAAAGTTTAATTTTTTCATGTAGTTTAATATACATCATATGACTTTAAGTTCATATGTATGGTTCAAATACTTACAATTATTCATGAAGAATTGAATTCATAAGGAAACATATTGTGATATTCAGAGTTTTTCAATAAAGCCATATGATGAAGACTTATGTTAAATCCCAAAGAACTGTAATGGTATTATAAGAATATGATGAAGTCTTATAATTATGTAATTCTCCATTTTTTAATTTGTAGTTAATTATTATGATTAGGAGAAAATTCCTTATGATTAGAGACTTTTATAATTTTTTGGTTTCATCTCGAAGCAGGAAACTATCTTAAAATGGCTTGTGGTCTTCTTCAAAGTGACTATAGTCCTTATTTAACACATCAAATAATCATCCAAGGAATCTTTATAATGCCCTTAAATCTCAACACACTTTGGGTAGAATTTAAATTTCTTTAACTCATCCATCATTTATTGATTCAATATTTCCACATTATAACCAATTGATCTCAAATATATATACAATAGTTTCACATCAAACTCTTTCCAATCTATTGTAGATAGTTCTTCCACGACTCTAATACTTTTCATGTTTCATAAAGACTGATACAATTAATCATTACACTTAACATGCATTTACAACAAATACAAAACCATACTCAATAGATTAAAATATTCAATACTAAAAATGATGTATAATACATCCATGATAAAAAAAACATTGAGACCATGTAGAAAAATAAATTCAAAAGGGAGATTGAGAGTGATAAAGAAAATAATCACAAGCAAGTGAGAGAACTGAAGATAATTCTTGTACACCAATTAAGGTATAAATCATAAATTAGTAGGGAATGAAAGGATACCATCAATTCATTAGAAATTAAGGTTTTGTATTAAAGGGAATTATTTTGTATAACATAGTGGAAAATTGATGCAAAAATGTAAAAATAATTTTCCTTAAAAATTTTGTAGCATTGTTACAAAAATATAAATATAAATCACTTCAAAAAATATTTTCATGAGATGTTACGAAAATTTTTAAAATTTATTTTTTAAATAACTTAAAATAATGGAATGGGAAAAATTAACTATACTCATGTAAGAAAATGGAGAGTTTAAGATAAAAATATAAATTAGTGAAAGTAAATACCATTTCAAAACTTTTAAGAAAATAATATCCTTTTCTTTTGATATAAAAATGAAAAATCTATAGAATAATGGGAATAGAAATTACTTTGTAAAACCATAAAAACTTTTATAAAAATATAAATAATGAATAATGGTCATAACGGTGAGAAAAGTCATTTACATGAAAAAAATTAAAAAAACATTGAAAGGCATTGTCATTATTTCAAATGATGTGTAATTTTTTACTTCTTAGGTGCAGTAGAGTGGTTGACCAAGGTCATCTCTTAAAGGAGGAAGTAAATTTAATAACATATTAAAGGTATTTTGAAAATAAAATTAAAGATAAGAAACAAAATACTTAAATGGATGGGTTATTTTCTATTTATAAATATAGAAGAAGTATTTTTTAAGAAGATTTTATTATTTGTTTTTTGTTTTAAAATGTGATTGAGAAAACACAGTGAGAAGATTTTTTTTAGAAAATATTTCTAAAATGCATAATAGATATAAATCTAAATATTAACTTACTTATTAATAATTATAATTTAAATTAACATCCAATTAATTATTATCCCCTTATTTTTTAATCCTCATACCCTACGCAAATTTACCTTAACCACAAAGATGAAATTAATTAAACCCTGGGTGAGCTTCGGAACATGAAATCGTAGCACCTTAATTTGATTGATTATACAATGATAACTTATGATCAGTGGTGAAATAGGGATCAAACACACTCTACAATTGAGGATAAATTGAGTTTAGGTATTATATTAGAACTCTACAAATTTATCCCATGTGATTTTGTTTTACCGATTAAGGCCACTCTCTCAAAATTTACACAATTCTCAACCTAGTGTGTTTTGTGTTTATTATTCAGTTGATTTCTTAGTGTATTTTAAATTAAAAACTAAAAAATATATAATATTATTTTAATTATAGTATCTCAGTGATTTAAAATAAATGAATGAAGAAGGTAATAGGTAGATCAATTACCAAGAAAAGATACTCTTTTATGGTCGGTGTGGTCATCGTAGAAACGTTTTTCATTCGCAAAGGTCATGGAAAGGGTATAACCCAATCATGTTTCTAATATTGATTTCTAGAAAAAAGGTGAATATTGGAGAAGAATAAAATTTAATAAAATAGAATAAAATAGAATAAATATTAGAGTAACTAATAATTTTATTACACAAATAGAAATATCACAATGCAAAGAAGAAGAAGAAGGATTCGATGAAGGGATCCTTGCTTCAAGAGACACCCTTATTAAAATTCTTATATAATTGGAGTGTAACCACTTATAATCTTCCATAAACTTCTTAATTCATGTCCCAAACCCCTCAAAATATGAAAAAAACCAATTTATTGTGTGGAGGGAGGCTAGGTTTACATGTGGTTTCAAGTGTGAATGGGGAAATTCGGAAAAATATTTTAAGCCAACTTGAACTGACTATTTTACCTCAAAAAAACACAAAATAGATACCCTTATAGAAGGATGATTCATGATAAATTTGGTTTTATATCTTATCTCTAAATTTTGGCCCAATCCAAGGATATATGAAGAAGTTATGGCCCAAAAACTGTAGTGTCTAATCTAGTGAGTCTAGTCCATCTTTGACTTCATGGACCATTTACTCCAATAAAATGCACGATTTAGCTCAAATGTCCTGAATAAAAGTTGTATAAAAATTAATTAATTAACATAGCTAAAAATTAATTTCAATTAATACAAAAATATTATTTATGGATGAAATACTACAATGCATTTTAAAGGGTAAAACTGGAATTTTCATCAAATTTTTAAATGAATGATCTAATCCAAAATATTTTATAAATAATAATATTTAACACAATGTGAGGAAATTATTTCATTTATTATAAATAATATATTAAATAAATTTTTCTTATATCAAGTCCCCCACACTTACCCTTTTTCACTCCTGGGAAGAACCTTATATCATTTAATCCTGAAAATCGTGACAAGATGTGCATGTTCATATTTCTCAATCCACGATGGAAATATAGGAAAAGTAAGAATCCCATAAAGATTCAATATTAATAAATTTGAAATTCATTATCTCATAAATTATATCATAATAAAATCCAGTGAGATTAATGACACTAATCATAGTGAAACAAGTTATGGGTCCACCATGCCATTAATTCCTCATGTGTGTGTGTGCCAACCATTTAAAGATCATATATCCACCATTTATTCAGTATATTTAGTTCAAGTAAGACAATTATTCTTACCTAGTTTAATTCACCAAACCTGTTCTATATTCCTTTGCAATCAAATTTCAAGACCCACTCACTTAAGCATCCCCAAAAGTCAAGCCTTAAGCTCATGACCTAGATATCCTCACGTGTTGTACATTTCGTCACTCCCCTCTTAATTAAGATAATATTTTTTTATTGATTTTTTTCAGGGAATACAACTATTGAATATCAGGTACACATGCATAGTTCAATCCGATGCAGTAATAAAACCGATCAAAAGAAAAATGAACATATGGATCAACCATTGATATAAGATTAATTTTTTTTACCTAACTCAGTTATACCTTCAATTGAGTAGGAAAAATTTCACAAGTCATGGTTGTTTGAAAAGTTTTGTGGATAAGTCAACGACACAATTTACCATGAATAAATATCATAAATAATGGTGTCAAAATATAAAAGGTTTTGTAATGACACAACCAATCATATCATCAACGCCTTCAATTTTTATAAAAATAAACCCTTAATAATAAAATATTTCTCATTCTTATCATGACACCAATGAATTTTGAAAACATTAATTTTCTATATTTTCCACATGTAAATGAGCATGATATTTTTTTATTGATTTTTTTGATTTTTTTGATTTTGTTGTTGTTTTTTTGAAAACATAATAGTTTACTTAATAAGAAAAAAACACAAAACACAAAAATGAAAGTCTTAAATAGCTAACCTAAAATGTTGTCCCCTCCCACACACTTAAAATATTTCATTGTCCTCAATGTGAACCTATGATATGATATTTACACATGGAATGTAGAATTTTAAATAGTAAAGTAATATAAAAGTGAAAGGGCTAGAAATAGCCTGGTATTTTCAAGTGATTATGGTGTCATGTAGTGTGATGAAATCAACTGCATTGGTAGGAAGTCCCTCAATGTATTTCTTTGAATGTAAATTTTTTTACTATATCCTCTTGTGTGATCTCCAGTACACTATAAAGAAAGACATTAGATACAACATAAGGGCCTAACCATTTGGAACATAACTTATTGGGCATCAGCTTCAGTTGTGAGCTACAAAGTAGAACATTCTCCCCTAAATGAAACTCCCTTTTTTGGATAATTCTATCATGATCCTCCATTGATATTTCCTTGTAGAGCCTTGAGTTCTCATATAATGACAATAGAATCTCCCCAATCTCTTGAATTTATAGCTTCCTTTGCATTCCATCTTGAGCTAAGTCCATGTTTTATTTCTTTATATCCCAGTATTCTCAATGCTTGACCTATATGAGGAGATGACAAGCTTTCCCAAAAACAATCCAAAATGGCGACATACTAATGGGAGTTTTTTATGCTATCCTATAAGCCCAAAGCAAATTGTCCAAGAACTTTCTCTAATCCTTCCTATTCACCTGCACAGTTTTCTCCAAAATTTGTTTCAACTCCTGATTTGAAACCTCATCCTGGACATTTGTTTTGGGGTGGTATGGATTATATATTTTATGCATCACCCCATACTTTCTAAGGAGTTAAGAAAAATTTTGATTACAAAGGTGTGTCCCTTGGTCACTTATGATGGCCTTTAGTACTCTAAACCTGTATAAAATTTGAGCTTTGAAAAAATACATTAAAACGTGAGAATCATCAGTCCTGGTGGCCTTGGCCTCCAACCATTTTCTAACATAATCAATGAAAACCAAAATATACAAAAAATGAACTTTTAAAAGTACCCGTAAACTCAATTCCCCATGCATAAAAAATATTATAGAATAGTATGGGTTGTTGGGGAATCTCTTGTATCCTTGTTCGATCATGACTTACAAAACACATGAGCATCATGGAATAATCTAGTCTAATATAACCCAGAGTCTAAGAATTTTCTAGCTATTAATTGGGTTCCAAAGTTTCCTACACATGAAAGTTTATTGTAGAAATGCATAATAGACTCAAAATCATGATCAAGAACACACCTCCTAATAACTTGATAACCATACATATGCCAAAGGTAGAGATAATCCCAAACATAAAATACAGACTTGATCTTTAATTTTTAGACTTGATGTTTCTTTAAATTTTTAGGAATTTTAGAGGCAAAAAGGTAGTTAACAAAATCAGCATACCAGGGATGTGTACCTGAGAGTGCATAAAGATTATCATTGGAAAAAGTGTCCTAAAGTGGTACTTGGTCCATGGTGTCAGCCTCTAGTGTGTGAGTAATCCAAATCATGTTATCTTTAATTAAGTTATCTGACCCCTTCTTGTCCTTTATCTCAATATTGAATTCCTAAATAAAAAGAATACATTGGATAAGTATGGTATTTTTATCTAGCTTCTTCAAGAGGTACCTCAGTGTAGCATGGTTAGAAAAAATAACTACTTTAGATCCTAATAAATATGAACATAATTTATCTAAAGAAAATATTATAGAAAGAAACTCTTTTTTCTGTGGTTTTGTAGTTTTATTGGAATGAATATAATGTCCTTGAATCATAGGAAATCACATGTGAACGTCCCTCCACCTAGTATGATAATATATCTCTAACTGTGAAGTTTGAAGCATCACACATATGCTCAAATATAATGTCCCACTGTGGAGGTTGTATGATCGGTGGAGTGGTCAAATTCTTATTTAGATCATCAAATGCTACCCTACATGGATCATAAAAATTAAAGTCAATATATTTTTGAAGTAATCAAGATAAGGGTAGAGTGATCTTACTTAAATCTTGGTTGAAGTATCGATAAAAGCCCGCATTCCCTAAGAATGATCTAACATTATGCACACTTGAAGGATATAGAAAGGATGAAATAATATCTACCTTATATCTATCAATATCTATCCCATGTTTTGACACTACATGCCCTAATACAATTCCATACTCTACCATGAAATTATATTTTTCAAAGTTTAAAACTATATTCTACTCAATACAACGATTCAACACCTTTCCCAAACTAAAGATACATTCATAAAATTAAGATCCATACATTGTAAAATCATCCATAAATACCTCCATCAAGGTATCAATGAAATCAGAAAAAAACACTCACCATTCATATCTAGAAGGTACATGGGGAATTGCATAGTCCAAATGGAATCCTTTGGTAGGAAAACGTATATAATGGACAAGTAAATGTTGTATTATCCTGGTACTTCCGAGCTATAAGAACCTGAAAATATCCATAAAATACATCTAAGAAATAACAATGTGTCTTCCCAATTATTATTTCAAGTATTTGATCAATAAATGGGAGGGGGAATGGTCCTTTTGAATGGATTGATTTAGTTTCCTATAATCAATACACACACTCCAACTGTTTTGTACCCTCATTGGAACAAACTCCTCTATCTCATTTCTAAAAATGGTAATAAAATATTTCTTAGGAACAAACTAAATATGATTTACCCACTATGAATCTAAAATGGGATAAATGATACCTACCTATAGTAATACTTCAACTAATTTTTTAGAAACTTCTATAAGAGTTGGATTTAGTCTCCTTTGTGGCTTCCTAATCGGTTTATCCCCATATTCTAAAAGAATCATGTGCATGAAAATATAGGGGATAATACCTAATATATTAGCCAAGGTCCACCTGATTCCCCTAATGTTCTCCCTCAAAATATTCAAACGTTTTTCTTCATGTTAAAAATGGATATTGTTAGCATTGATAACAAGTAATCTATCAGCACTCAACAAGTATGCGTATTTGAGATTATATAGAAATGGATTGAGTTCCAATAAAGGGGGGGGGGGTACTATATGGATGTATAAATTAAAGGAACTATAAAATTTGCAAAAATAGAATCAGTATCAGAATAAAAATCATCAAAATCATAGAATAATGCATCAAATCCATCAGCATACTTAATAGCCATTTCATAATCAGAGTGAACATGATCAAAATCAGAATATGAATCCACATCAAAATCAAATAAAAGAGATGTTTTTTCATTAGAAATAAATGTTGAAGTGCTTATAGACATCAAACTAGAACCAATTCTCATAATATCCCTAAGAATATGACAATAAAAATCCATGGGTTTTTTACTTGTTGGTTCAAAATGGGAGATAACAAAATAGAATGGTCCTATGAGGGGTACTTCATGGAGTCCATAACATTAAATATTACAACTTCATCTCCAAACTCCATGTAAATTGTACCCTCATGTATATTTATGATTTTTTTTTCAGTTTTAAAGAAGTTCCTACCTAAGATAATGGGATCACGATAATTTACATGATCATCCTCCATGTTAATCATGTAGAAATCAGCTAAAAAGATCATGTATCTTGCCCAAACAAGTACATCCTCATGAACACCCACTAGATATGTTGTAGTTCTATTTACTAATTGCACCACTACTCTCATCGACATCAACTCACCAACTAGTAAATAAAAGAATATAGATTTATACATCACATATATGGAAGATCCCAAATCACATAAATAATTAGAAAAGTGTAACTCCCCTGTGGTGTAGGACCCCAGGACACCCTGAGAGGGGAGGGGTGAATCAGGGTGACAACTTTTCCTTTTAAAGTGAATGATCTTGTTACCATGTTTGTAGGAACT
Source organism: Viscum album (assembly GCA_963277665.1). NCBI lineage: Eukaryota > Viridiplantae > Streptophyta > Magnoliopsida > Santalales > Viscaceae > Viscum > Viscum album. Next base: position 29,033,803 of record OY728142.1, on the reverse strand, counting down.
TGTTAAAATTGTATGATGAAAAGGATCAGAAAGAAAACATTCACATGTAGAAGGATAACACCACACTTTTTACTTGGTTCACCGCTAAGAGCTACGTCCAAGGAGCATACGCCGACAGATGTTGGTCGTACCAAATTCCACTAATCTTCACTAGTTGTAGATTACAATGGTTTGGGAACAATCACTCTGTCCCAGGATCACTGCCTTTACAAAGGTTCAGGGATAGCTCACTGCTTCCCTCAGGTCACTCCCATTGACTCCCCCTGGCTCACTACCCTTGGTGAAGTCACACTCAGTTTATAGACATGAAGGTCTCTTCAATAGATTTGCATTGAAGTCATTGTCTCTTCTTAGCACGAGACTCTGCTTGCATCCAAGTCTAAAATTGATGCACTAGAACACACAGAACCATTGAAGCGGATAACCAGAATGTGCAGACAAGCTTTACTGACAATTGCGCGTAACACCAACCCTTTGCGCGCAAAACCTTCCTATTGCGCGGAAACTTTACTTTTTCGTGCGGAAAAATATTTCGTGCCACAACACCCGTTTTTCGTACAACTAAATCTTTTACGCGCGACCCCAATATTTACGCGCAATAGTTCCTTTTTCACGCATCCCATAATTTTCCGCACAATATAGAATATTTCGCGCAAGACCCTTTACGTGATCATTTTTCACGCATCAGACCTCGAATCTTCTCTAAGTCTTCAACCATTCGGAATGAGGGGGTTCACCTCTTATTTATAGGTGTCTGAGTCCCCCACACGCAAAATCCTCTTTGGCGTGAAAACCTCTCATCTGGCGCGTAATTTTTCATACAGGTACCTTTTTCCGCGCACATCTCCAGATATTTCACGCAGCCCATGCCTTTGCCATTTTTTCGACGTTTTGATTCCAAAACACTATTTGTGCGAAAAACTTTGCCCCGTTATTTCGTGCACCACGCTATTTTTCGTGCCCAAATCAAGTATTTAGCGCACAGACTTTATTTTCCATGCACCACTTCCTCTTTGTGCGCACCTCCTTTTATAGACAATCCATGTCTTCATTTTCCGATTTTGAGGCCCAAAAATTTGGCAAACACTGGGAAACAACGCCACTTTCAATACTATTGTCTGCTTGAACTGTATGATCACTTTGCTAACACACATTCTGTACTTACACTGAGGATTGACAACAAACACAAACCAAACTCCAATTCTTGCATAGAACAACCATGGTTCCAACAATCTCCCCCTTTGGGTTTGTTGGAAATCACCAAATAAATTCAAAAAAAATCACCATCCCCATGCAATCCAAAAATGCAAGGATAAACTCAGCCAACACTCTAAGTCTATGTGAGCAATGCTCGGTGTAGAAAACAAGAGAGGAAGCTTGAATTGGGTTCCTGTGTTTTTGAATTCTCAATGACGCCTGAGAAATTTTCTTACAGTGTAACAGAAGCATTACATGCCCAATGAATTCCTTCTCATCCTATAGCATTACATGTCCAATGAATTCCTTCTTATCCTATCACCGAAACATAATTCTCATCGTGTTACAGAAGCATTACATGTCCACTGAAAATCCTGAAGTTATTCCTTTTCTCCACCATTGTCAATAAACCCAAAGACTGGTAATTTGTTCATTGGTCAGCTCAATCCATACTCCCCCTGGATAGTATCTCCCCAAAAAACTTGCATCACATTCATAAACAGATAAAAACAGTTATCATAAATGGGGAGAGGGGAATTCTGGAACCTCCTTATGCAGTAGGAGGTGGTTGAACACTGAGGTTCAACTGATGCTTTTCAAACACAGCTGTTGACAGTGGCTTCATCAGGATATCAGCTACTTGCTCATCAGTTCCCACGTGAGCCATTCTAATCACGCCTTTCTCAACTTTCTCTTTGATAAAGTGATATCTACTTTCAGTATGTTTTGTATGAGAATGCTGAATAGGATTCTTCATAAGATCAATTGTGCTCTTGTTATCACAGAAAATTACCATTGGCTGATTTACCTCATCACCAATATCTGTAAGTTGTTTCCTCATCCACAGCAGTTGAGTGCATGCCTTTGTGGCGGATATATACTCAACTTCAGCAGTACTAAGAGAAGTACTTTATTGTTTCTTGCTCAACCAGCCGACACAGTTATTACCAATAAAGAATGCTCCACCAATGGTGGAATTTCTGTCCACAAAATCGCCAGCCCAGTCAGCGTCAAAAAATTCTTATAATTCACAGTCCCTTCCTGCAGCAAAGTATAAGCCATAATTGTGAGTACCTTGAACATACCTCATGATTCTTTTTACTACTGCCATATGTCCCTCCTTTGGATTACTCTGATAGCAGGCTGCAAGACATGTGGAAAAGACAATATCTGGCCCTGTCGCTATTAGGTATAGTAGGCTCCCAATAATCCTCTTTTACATGGTGGGATCTTCAGATTTGTCATCCTCATGCTTTCCAAGTTTGGTTCCAACTGCAATCGGAGTTGAAATTGGTTTGGATTTTTTCATATTAAACTTATTCAGAAGCTCTCTTGAATACTTTTCCTGAGATATAAAAGTGTAGTCTTTCCTTTGAGTCACCTGCAGTCCCAAGAAATATGGGAGCTCCCCAATCATTGACATTTCAAATTATGATTTCATATGATTGGAAAATTCATCCACTGATTTCTGCTTGCTGCCACAAAAAATAATGTCATCGACATAAACGAGAACCATGAACTGATATTTCGGATAATTCTTCACATAGAGTTTGTGATCTACTCCTCCTCTTTTGAATTGCATCATCTTAAGATAAGAATCTAGTCTGGAGTACCATGCCCATGGTTCCTGTTTCAAGCCATAAAATGCTTTCTTTAGCTTGCAGACCTTTGATTCATAAACACCAAGAAGAAAACCCACTAGTTATTCAATGTAGACTTGTTCTTCGAGTACACCATTTAAGAATGTTGTCTTGAAATCCATTTGATATACTTTATATATTCTTTGGAGAGCCATGGAAAGGAACAACCTGATTGACTCCAGTCTAGCCACTGGAGCAATGGTTTCTTTAACATCAACACCTTCAATCTGAGAATACCCTTTACATACCAGTCAAACCTTGTTTCTGATAACACTTCCATGATCATCAAACATGTTTTGAATATCCATTTTGTTACAATCACATTGTGACCTTTGGGTCTCTAGACAAGATCCCATGTCTGATTCTTGTCAATCTGATCTAACTCTTCATTCATGGATTTCACCCAGGATTCATCATTTATAACTTCTTCAAATGAGGATGGCTCTACAACTAACAGAAATGAAGAAGGTGTGTTATTCCTCATCCTCCTTGTCTGTGTGGGTGCATTCCTGTCTCCAATTATGTTGGATGGATCAATTTCTGCTCTTCAATTTCTCTTGTGAGGTTCAGTTGCATTCTCAACATCCAAGATTTCCTCTTCAGATTCTTCGTCTGATTCAACATCATGATGTGACCCCTGAGTGTTTTGTACACCTTCCTCTATTTCTATATTTGTATTTATTCCATGTTCACATTCATTCTCATCTTCTATCTCATCATCATAGGTACTATTTGAAGCATTTGGGGTTTTTCCTTTAATGATTTTAACATCGTTGCTTTCCACAATCCTCCCCAAGCATTTATTGAAACACTTGTAAGCTTTGTTGTTCATTGGATACCCAAGAAAAATTCCTTCATCAACATTGTCACCAAACTTTCCTTGGTTTCCTTCTTTATTCCGAATGAAACATTTGCTTCCGAAAACACGAAAGTATTTCAAAGAAGGCTTCCTTCCATGCCACAATTCGTATGGTGTCTTTGTTTCTCCCATATAGAGCCCTGTTCGATTCTGAATGTGCACTGCATCTTCTACAGCCTCCTTCCAGGAATGGCGAGAGATACCACTCTCAATCAACATAGTCCTAGCCATATTGTTGACCTGTCGATTTCAACACTCAACAAGTCCATTTTGTTGTGGAGTTCTCACAGAAGCTACCTCATGCTGTATTCCATGTTTTTCTAGGTAATTTTCAAACTCAATGGACGTGTATTCCCCTCCATTTTCACATCGCAGGACTTTTATTGTTCGTCCAATATCATTCTCAGCAATCCGACGATAAGTTTTCATGCAATAAAGTACTTGTCGCTTCCTATGAATCACCATTACACAAGCCATTATGATATAATCATCAATGAAAAGGACTAAGTACCTTTCTCCATGGGTTCTAGCAACATTTATTGGGCCACATACGTCTGTATGAATGAGATCAAGAAGATGTGATGCCCTTTTCTTCTTTGGCCGATATGAACTACAGACCAGCTTCCCACGAATACAAGTATCACAAGACTTTTCCCGTTCATGTTTTAGAATGGGAATATCCATGACTATCTTCAGCTTAGATATATTTTCCATGTCTTGTTGGTTAATGTTCCCCAGCCTTCGATGACACAAATTATTTTCTTCTTCAACAGAAAAATAATAGGAGTTCACTCTGCTGTCGACCTGATATAAGTTTCCATCTGTTCTACAGCCTTTCATAAGAGAATTCCCTGTTTTTCCTTTCATAGTGCAGCCTTTTTGATTGAAGGTTACTATGAGCCCTGAGTCACAGAGTTGACTTACACTGAGGAGATTGTGGCATAGACCGTCCACATAAAGAACTTCAGTCTTCTTCAGCACTCCATTGGCAATAGCAGTATTCCCACTGCCTTTAATCTTCAAAGCACCATCATTACCAAACCTTACTGTTCCATCAACCTTCTTTTCAATGTTCTTCAAGAGGTCAGCATTTCATGTCATATGTGAAGAGCATCCACTATCAAGAATCCAGGTGCTACTTCTCTTTGGGGCTTTGAAGGAAACTTCAGCAATATTGGATTTCTTGATCTTCCTTTTTTTTCCAAGAGATATTGGATTGAGTGTAAGACATTGATGACCTTTTAATGATTTCTTCCACATAGTCAGAATCTTCATACCCATAATCTTCTTCCAAAGGAGAAATCCTATTTGTGAGATCAACACCATCAAGAGGATGAATATTGATGCGTTTATGAGAGTTGTATGAATCTCTTTTATCAAACCTCTTCCTTCAATACATCGCTTTATGGCCAAAGTTAGAACAATGAAAACAGTATCCATAGAAACTATTTCTTCTAAAAGATTGAGGATATGAAGTCAGTCTCCTTTTTTGACGTCCCAGATCTTCCCCATTTAAGTATCTCCTTGCCTCTTCGCAATATGACATGGTATGGACTAGATAGCCACAGAACTAAAACTTCATGAGAGGAAATGTCTTCTCACTTGAATTTCTCCTCATACCTTCATCCTAGGGAGAATAGTTGAACTACCTGTCATTTCTGAACGTTTGCAGACGATTTTCAGTTCTCCTTTTATTTTGAATCGAGGATTTATTTTTCAGCACTTCAGTAAATGTTTCAACATGTCCAAACCACAATTTTTATTTCTTTTGGCTCTCTTTATTTCCAGCAGTTGATGTCTCAGATTTACAGCCAATTACACTCTTTCCCATGTAATCGGGTCTTTGATCACTCAGGATTTTTCCAACCCCATATGAACCACACTTGGATCTTGCCAGTAATTCTGCATCTGAGAATCTTCCAAACTGTATTTTCTTCCTTGATTCTTTTGAAATTTATTCAGTCTCAAGTTTACTCCTAAGAGTAACAAATTCCTCTTCAAGACCCTCAGTAGTCTTGGACTTTTCTTCCGGTCTGGATGTGAGGTCATTGATGACCTTTCCCTGCTCTTCAATTCTCAGCTTTAGATCTACTACATCATCATTGCTTTCAAGGATTTTAGACTGTACTTTCACAAATTCTTCCATTCATTCAATTTTAGCTTCATGTTCATCAACATATTCTGATGATTCTTCCACCATTTCCTTCCACTTATTACATCTCTTACATTTATTCTCAAGCTTGAAGAAAGAATCTTTAATTTGAATATTTGGATCACCAAGAGCAGTAATTTGATTATCTCTTCCTTTATTGATTGATGATTCTGATATTTCAGGGTAGCCATCATGGAAGCATGGTTTCCGGTTTCAAATTCTGGTTCATATTTCTCACAAAATTCAATATCATCGTCTTCTTCTTCACATACAAAACTCTTCCTCTGCATTTTCATTCCAGATTTGAAGTCACCCCTTTTGAAAAACCTTTTCCGAGGCTTCTATATGTCTTCAGCTTCGCTCTCATCATCATCAAACTTTCTTTGGCACTGAGAGGCAATGTGCCCAACTCTTCCACAATGAAAACTTGCAATAGGTAGCTTACCTCTAAATTTACCTTTTCCATTCTTCAGCTTATTGGCGATGAGAGAAAGGATTTATTTTTTCTCCTCATCTTCACCACCACTATATTCTGAAATTTTCAGTTTTTCCATGTCTTTAAATTCCATTTCCTTGCTCACGCAAGTCGTGGCATCTTCGGGTTTGACTCTCATCTCATATGCCACTAAACTAATTAACAGATCATACAGAGATAGTTTAGAGAGATCTCTTTCTTCCAGGTCTGACACCTTTTCATTGTAAATGGGAGGAAGTCTTCTCAAGATTTTCTTTATGATATCAATGTCTTTGATTTCTTCTCTAAGACCTCGAACTGCTCCCACTACTTTAGTAATTCGATTGAAGAATGAATCTGCATTCTCATTAGGATGCATATTTAGATCATCAAACCTGTTGTGTAAAACCTGAAGTTTTTCCTCCTTTACTTTGCTATCTCTTTCATAAATGTTTTCCATTTTATCTCACATAGACTTTGCTGAGGTGAAACTCATCACCTTTAGATAAATCTGATCTGAAAGAGCCGCAGTGATAGAATTCTGAGCTTTAGCATATGCGTCATGAACTTTCCTGCCTGTATCAGTCATAGCAAGCCCTGTTGGATCAGTAACCTGTATTCCTTGAACAGTAGCAAAGAGGACTTCCATTCCAAGGGATCTTAAATGAGATTTCATTCTGTTCTTCCAAATCTGAAAACTACTTCCATCGAAGAGAGGTATTCCCCTAGCATTGACTGCATTCTCCATGACGACAAAGGATAGATCTAACACCACCAACCTCACTCTGATACCACTTGTAGGACTTCGAGACACCCTGAGAAGGGAGGGGTGAATCAGGGTGACAAATTTTTCTTTTAAAGTGAAGGATCTTGTTCCCACGTTGGTAGGAACTTGTTAAACCTATATGATGAAAAGGATCTGAAAGAAATCATTCACATGTAGAAGGATGACACCACACTTTTTACTTGGTTCACCACTAAGGGCTACGCCCAAAGAGAATACGCCGACAGGTTTTCGGTCATACCAAATTCCACTAATCTTCACTAGTTGTGGATTACAATGGTTTGGGAACAGTCACTCTGTCCCAGGCTCATTGCCTTTACAAAGGTTCAGGGATAGCTCACTGCTTCCCTCGGGTCACTCCCGTTGACTCCCCCTGTCTCACTACCCTTGGTGAAGTCACACTCAGTTTATAGACGTGAAGGTCTCTTTAATAGATTTCCATTGAAGTATTTGTCTCTTCTTAGCACGAGACTCTTCTTGCATCCAAGTCCGAAATTGATTGCCTAGAACGCACAGAACCACTGAAGCGGATAACCAGAATGTGCAGACAAGCTTCACTGACAATTGCACGCAATACCAACCCTTTGCTCGCAAAACCTTCCTATTGCGCGCAAAATTTACTTTTTCGCGCGGAAAAATATTTCGCGCCACAACACCCTTTTTTCGCGCAACTGAATCTTTTACGTGCACCCCCAATATTTATGCGCAACAATTCCTTTTTCGCACATACCAAAATTTTTCGAGAAATCCAGAATATTTCACGCAAACCCCTTTACACAATCCTTTTTTGCGCATCATACCTCAAATCTTATCTAAGTCTTCAACCATCCAGAATGAGGGGGTTCACCTCTTATTTATAGGCATCTGAGACCCCCACATGCAAAATCTCCTTTGGCATGAAAACCTCTCATCTGGCACGTAATTTTTCACGCAGGTATTGTTTTCTCCACACCTCTCTAGATATTTCACGTAGCCCATGCCTTTGCCATTTTTCGACGTTTTGATTCCAAAACACTATTTGCGCGAAAAACTTCGCTCCACTATTTCACACACCATGCTGTTTTTCATAGCTAGCTCAAGTATTTTGCGCACAAACCTTATTTTCTACATACCACTTCCTCTTTGTGCGCACCTCCTTTTACAGACAATCCATTTCTTCATTTTCCGATTTTGAGGCCCAAATATTTGGAAAACACTGGGAAACAACGCCACCTTCAATACTGTTGTCTGCTTGAACTGTATGATCACTTTGTTGATACACATTCTGAACTTCCACTTAGGATTGACAACAAACACAAACCAAACTCCAATTCCTGCATATAACAGCCATGGTTCCAACATGTGGTTCATGGTATGGTGAATGTCCCAAGATCCTTTCACTTTGTTGGCATTACTTGAGATGGTGAAATGAGTGATGAAAAATTCCTTCCAATATTTATCCTCTCATTTCCCTTGAGTCCCCCTCAATTGGTACAAAGTTATTTTAAAATTTCGGCATGCTTTGGGATTTTCTTAATTGATTCAAGTAGAGGTATGTTGATCTCAACACACTTGAATGTGTCCAATACCTATTTTTTCATCTCCTCTTCATCTATCTTTTTTTAAAAAAACTATATTTGGAAAGGTAATGGGTTAGGAAGAACATCATCAATCTTTTTCTTACCATTATCTTTCTCCTTTGGATCTTCATCAGCTAGTCTTGAATGGGGTTTCTCTGGAGTTGAGGTAAATTCTGGTGGAATGATAGGTGCAAATTAATTAGTTATTTTCTTCCCATTTCTCAATGTGATGGAATTAAAATTCCCCTTGGGATTCTGAGTAGGCTCAGAAGATAGATTTATATAGTTCTTACTTACCAGTTCATGGAGGGCAGTGGCAATCTGGCTCAATTGATTCTTCAACTCCCTCAACTCCAAACCGTGACTCTACCTCATTCTGTTGATTAAGAATAATTTGTTTCAAAATTTAATCAATATTAGAATCTAACTTTGTTTGGGTATTCCCTTGTTATTGGATTGTTGATGCTTGGGCCTAAAATATCCTTTGGGGTTGTTGGATACTTTGTTCGTAAGGTGGAGGCTACTGGAAATTTTGTTGAAAAGGGGGTCCTTTGTTGTTCTCTAGATCTATACCTCATGTCATATTGATCCTTACACCCTTGGTTTTATAATGGTTCAAAGGAATCATAAATATTTTTGGAATGTGTTTGTTGTTTCAGTTAATATGGCCTCCTAGAGAATACTGTTGTGCAATCCTCCAGCTCTTGTAGTTAGGGGAAACAATTAGTTGGGTGGTCTATTTCAGTGCAAATTCCACAAGGCCCTATAAGATTAGTTTGGGATGTTTTTTAATATAAATAAATCTTTCTCGAAATAGTGGTCAATTCTTCCAACTTAGTATCAATCAAATGATTTTCAAGAGAAGAAGGAATAACATAATGTACTCCTCTAATATGTGGTGTACCTCAATCACCAAATTTCTGGGAGTTTTATGTCATCTTTTCAATAAAATCACATGCAATTGCTGGTGTTTTATCAAACAATTCCCCTATATCTTCTGCATCCACCTTTCTTCTCTCCATAGGTTTTATTCCTTCATATAATAATTGTATGAGGAGTTTCTCACTGATTTGGTGACGTGGGAAGCTTGCACATAACTTATTGAATCGCTCCTAGTACTCATACATTGACTCCCCTTGGGATTTATTGATTCTTGATGTCTATTTTTGAATAGAAGTGGTCCTTGATCCTAGAAAAAATCTTTATAATAAAATTCCTTTCAAATCATTACAACAAGTTAAATATTTAAGTTGTAAATAATAAATTCAATCGTTTGTAGTTCCATAAAGTGATAATGGGAATGATCTTAGTTTTATTTTATCTATAAATACATTTATTGGTTTTAGGATTGATAAAACCACATTAAATTCTTTAATGTGTTTGTTTGGATACTCACCAGATAATCTATGAAACTTTGGAAGAATGTGAATTAACTCAGATTTTAGTTCAAAGTCAGACTCAAGATTTGGGTATGCAATACAATTTTTTTGAGAGTTAATATTTGGTGCACCCAATTCTAGAATGGTTCTGTTATGTTAATTGTTATTTTTCTCATACATTGGTTCTTGTTTTAGGTTTTATTTGGAATTTTTTTCAATTTCAATGTTCCTATAATGGATTAATTATAAAACTATTTGATTGTTGAAACTTCATATCGACTGAGACTATCTAATTCAAGCCCTAAGGATGCATTCAATCTCAGGGTCATGATATAAGATATCATTGGGATTAGTTCATATCATAAATCAATTAAAAATAAAAAATAAAATATTAAAAATAGAACATAATAAAAATAAAATAAGTTTGAGTTAGTTGTTTAAAAAATAATTAAATAAAAGAAAATAAAAGAAAAGGAAAGGAAAAACTTGAGAAAGGGAAAATAAGAAATAAAGAAGAGAAGAAGATAATAAAATTAAAAATAAAATAAATACCTCTAATTTTTTTTTAAAAAATTACTTGCCTCCCTGAAAATTTCACCAATTTGAAAGGTGTTGTTGTGGGTGCTTTCAATTGATGTGTACTTTTTTACTTCTTAGGTGCAGTAGAGTGGCTGATCAAGGTTGCATCTCAAAGCAGGAAGTAAATTTAAAAACATATTTGAGTTATTTTGAAAATAAAATTAAATATAATAAACACACTACTTAAAAGGATGGGGGTTTCCATTTATATAGTTATAAAATTTACTTTGGAAGAAGATTGTATTTTTTTCTTCTGAAATGTGATTGAGAAAACACAATGAGAATATGTTTTTTTAGAAAATATTTTTAAAAGGTGTAATAGATCTAACTATTAATATTAACTTACTTATTAATAATTATCATTTAAATTAATATACACTTAATTACGATCCCATAATTTTTTAATCCTATAACCCTGTGATAATTTACCTCAACCACAAAGATAAAATTAATTAAACCCTAGGCTAGCTTCAGAATATGAAATCATAACACCCTGCTTTGATTGATGTTCCAAGGATAGATTATTATTATTCGTTAACTATAGATGATATCTAATCTATAAGTGAGGACAAATTGAGTTTATGTATTATATTTTAACTCTACAAATTTACCCCGTGTTGTTTTGTTTTACCGATTATGGTCATGCTCTCACAATTTACACAATTTTCAACCTTGCGTGTTTTTTGTTAATTATTAAATTACTTGATTAGATTATTTTAAATTAAAAATTAAATTCATAGATAATATTTTTTGAATTAAATTATCTCATTTATTCAAAATAAATTAATGAATAAGGTAATAGGTAGATCAATTACTAAAAAAATACCCTTTCATGGATGGTGTAGTCATCGTAGGAACGTTTTGCATTCGCAAAGGTCATGGAAAGAGTATAAACCGATAACGTTTATACTCTTGATTTACAAAACAAAGAGGAATATTAGATAATAATAAAATTTAATAAAATATAAGAAAATTTAATATTTATAATTGTAACTAAGAATTTTATTACACAAAAACAAATATCACAACACGAAGAAGAAGAAGAAGAAGGCTTCGATGAAGGGATCCTTACTTCAAGAGCTACCCTTATTTAAATTATTGGATAATTGGAGTGTAAGCTCTTCTAATATTCCCTAAAATTCCTAATTCACTTCCCCAGCCCCTCCAAATTAGAAAAACTCCAATTTATATAGTGGAGGGGAGGTTTACAAGTTGTTTCAAGTGTGAATGGGGAAATTCGTCCAAATACTTTAATCCAAATTTCACCATCTGTTTGACCTCAAAAAAACATGAACCATCTATACTTACATAAGTATTATTCTTGATAAATTGGTTTTTATAGCTTCTATTCAAATTTGGGCCCAATCAAAACATGGATGAATAAGTTATACCCCAAATACTGAAGTAGTATCCAATCTGGTGAGTCCAGTCCATCTTTGAATTCATGGACCATAGCTCTAATAAAATGCATGATTCAGCTCAAATTTCTTGATTTAAAGTTGTATAAAATTAATTCAATGACACATTTATAAAATTTTATGTTCAATTAATACACAAAAAAATATTTATGGCTGAAAAACTACAGTAAATTTTAAAGGGTAAAACTGGAATTTTCATCAAATTTTCAAATGAATGATCTAATCCAAAATATTTTATAAATAGTCATATTTATCACAATTTGAGGAAATTATTTTATTTATTATCAATAAAATATTCAATAAAATTGTCATTTCTCAGATATTCTTTTCACACTTTTCTAAATAATGTCAAAATTGACTTGTATGGAAAATGTTATAAAGATTATTTTTAAACATCCAAATAAAATTTCAAAATTAACATAAATTTATATTAAGAAATCATTTATATTTATAAAAAAAATTATTGAATAAAAATAAATAATATGTATATAAAATACAAATATTCCTGACTTGAAAAGAGAAATGAGGTTGTATTCTATTATAAATATTCTTTTGGTTGATTTGAGTAAAAAAAGATAAGAAATGTAAAGGATACTCAAAAACCCTAAAAATAACCATAGTAGAATAAAATATATGGGTTTTAGAAGATAAATAAAATGTATTTATTCCTAATGGAAATTAAAACATAATTCATCCTAACAAAAACTGAGAGTATAAAATAAACCCTTACGGATATGGTAAATTTCAAATCCAAATCCATTAAAAGTTATAAAATGATATGATTTTATTAATCACATTAATTACAAGAAATAATATATTAAATTATATTCATACGGAAGTAAATACATCATATAAAAGAAATCATACTGCACAACATGAAACATGTTTCATGAAATTGAATTTGAGAAAAAAAACCCTTACATTGGATTCTTGCTTGGTTAGACATGCTCTAACCTCCTTTATAATAAATAAAATAATATTAATAAATTATTTATAAACCTTATTAATATATTTTAACTTTTATAATATTTAATTATAATAATTCACAACATATATATTTGTTATTTAATGTTTATTTTCGTCATCAGATGTAAGTAATTTCGATGGTTTCATATGTGTTTTATAATAGAAATTCCGAGCCTCATTATTTGATACAAAATTCATCATTAATAGATTATAAAATGTGTTGAGATAATTTTTTTCCATTATTTATGCATCACCATTTTCATTTTATAGAAATTATGGGTATGGTTTGTGAGAATGTAATCCATCACAAGCTTGTTTTGGGTAATTTACTGATATAAATGGATTTCTTTATAATGATTGTTATTTATTGTATTATCCTTATAGAATCATATTCATGAAATATATAAATATTTAATATAATATATATTGATAAATTTTATTTTTTAAACCTACCATGTAATATAGTGATGAAAAAAAAATTCATCATTCATAGAGGTGGTAGTCCGCACATAGTACGGGCAAAATTTTAATTTTTAATGGTTGGGAGGAAGGTAGAAAATGATTATTATACCAGCACAATAACATTTTAGTATACTAATGATAATGATATAAATATTATAGTACATGTATAATATATTTGTTGTAGGTATAAGAATAATGAAAATAATATAAATGAAAAAGGAGTGATTAGGAGTTCTCACTTTACTCCTTGAGATAACACCTTGAGTTTTATTATATTGGTATTTCGGTGAGGCCAATGCCTATTTAACATGTTAAACACAGTTTGGAAATGGTTTTTTCAAGTTTTTTTCAATATAAAAGACTTTATATGTGATGGTAAATGGAGTGGTGAAGATCTCCTTTTATAAGTGAAAGGGGTGACATTTTTGTAAATACTCCTTACTTTATATTAAAAACATGTCACTTTCAAAGGAGAGTGTCTCCAAAAGTGTAAAATAATGGATTGGAGATGATTATTGGTCCATAAAACTCTCATAAACACAAATAAGGTATATTTTTTTAGATATTTTATACCTTTTCCCTTTGATTTAACTTATTACCATAATTTACTTTTATCACGGTAACATATTTTTTTACCTTAGTAGTGTACTTTTATGACAAAAAATTAAAAGGGCCTTATTAACTAACTTGAATATTATGATTTAAAATATGAAAACCATTTTACAATATTCAAGTTATGGAGGTAGTGAAAATTAATTTAAATAAAATTATGCTTAATGTAACAAAAAATATTTTAAAAAAATGTATTTTTAAGCATAAAAAATGAATTTACACCAAAATAATGAGTAGTATTGGTTGATATTATATTTATTGTTATATATATATAATTTAATTTATTTATATTTAAAATAATTATAAAACAGAATGGATCATTGTGAATGCTTAATTAAAGGAAAAAGACAAAAAATAATTTTTTAAAAAAAAAAATATAACTTGGGTTCCAAAAATTCGAGCATGAGTTTATAAATTCAACATAACATTTTTAAATAATTTATTTTAATCCTTAAATACATATTTGATCAATATTATTGTTTTATAAATTTTCAAGTCATGTTTATATCACGATGACATCATAAAATTTACAATATTTGAAAAAATGGTATTTTTTACTATTCACCTAAAAAGAAGTCATTTAAAAAAAAATCAAAAAAAAATAACCCTAATATAATTTTTAAATGTTTAATTTAAAATTTAATTTAATTTAATCAAATTAATATTCTAAAATTTTTGAATTCAACTTTAAAATAAAACATTAAATATAATAAAATATTGTTTTTTATAGAAATTTGACTTTTTAAAAACATTAAGTGTCATTAACCATATTTCATATCAATTAACCATTAGGGTTAATTTAATTTTTTATAAATTGATATATTTTATTATAATAATGCTTGAAAAATTTTCAATTCAATTTTTAAAGATAAAAAACACAGTATACAGAAAAAACAATTTTTCAAAAAATATTGCTTTTCACCACTGAATGGTTTTAATATCATACCATTGAATTTTATTATCTATATTATAAAAATTAAATTTATTTAATTAATTGGTGTTATAAAACATAAAATTATTCTTTAAAATAATAATCATATGTAAGGAATTAAAATAAATTGTTTTAGTTATCTTTTTAATTACTTGAGTTTTTACTCCTTTTGTAATTTGCTTAATGATATTTTACATTATAATTTCATGATGTATTAATATTTATCATAAATCATAATAAAGTATATAATGGTTTTTTAGTTTATTTTTTGTGTGAGATACAATATACTCAACAGATTATTTATTGAAAGGAAAACGCATACTAAAATATTAGGGTGTTACATTCTACCAACCTTAAATAAATTGCACCCTCACAATTTTAATATCTCCTAATGTTAAAAACATAGGAGGGTTTTCTTAATATAGTTATGATATAATTTATATTGATCTATATACCGTAATAACATGAGTAAGACTCATTTTTTACCAATTAATAGTCATATATCAATACTTTCATTTGTCACCTCCATTTGTACAAAATATACTTCCTTAGTTTTAATACAAAAGGGTTTCTAGAAACATACATTTTATAGCTTTGTTTTCATGATCCTACATTCAAATTAATACTTAGACAAATTGTTCATGATAAAAATTGATAAAAATGTTAAAATCATCCATAAGTGTATTATCCTCTAACACCATTATTTCAAACAAAAATATATTCAATTCAACTATATTTATTTCAGTTCTACCCAGATTTCATTAAGGTTATCCTCATAATTTCAATAACCTAATCCCTTGAAATAATGAACCTGAATTTACAAGGATATAATAATATTCTAAACCCAAAATCATGTAAACCTATACTCCCATGAGTAAAATTAATATTTATCCCCCCAAAATATAAAACCATATATCAATCAATTCTACCTTAATTATTAATACTCTCTAAAATATTTTAATCTAACCCAAAATAACCTTAATCACCTTGACATAAAATTACTTTTCAATCCCCATGTTTATTTATACTAATCAATTTATATTTGCAAAATAAATTAACCCATTGTCCCAAATTTAACCATATTTACCTCAAAATAAAATCACATATCAAACAAAATGTTATATATACCTCAATCATGTATTATTCATAAAAATAATTGAAAATATCTAAAATATCATTAATCTATTAAAAAATCACATAATACCTCAAAATGGGGTATATATTCCTTTGGAATTATAATTAACCCAAAACATATCAACCCATAATGATATCTAAAACTCTTACATATCCTTAAGTAATAACATTCTAACCTCAAAAGTTATCCAAACATCACTTTTATATGAACTGAGATGCCTCAAACCAACACTCTTGGATCCAATGATAAAAAAACTCTTTACATACTAGCTTCGATACCAACTAATAGACCCGATTTTAACTATCCATAATTATAACATCAAATGAAATTACTGAGTCACTTACATATCCAGTACCTTTATAGGTTTAGAGCTTTAGAGAATTAAGAAAACTATTACTTAACAAAACACATATCTTTATCACCCAATAGATATTTTTTCCACAATACACAGATTTTCATATTCAATAATAAGTATTCAACATATCCAATAAAACTATTCAGACATAAAACTCTTAAAAATATCATTTTTACTACTCTTCTATATAACCTGGGGAAGGTGGTATCAAATGCTCTGTAAGGGTAATGTATAGTTGAATCTATCACAGAGAAATAAAACTTGGGTAATATGGAAGAATAAATAATCAATAAATGTTCTATATAATCAATAACTTGAGCATGAAATATTTCCATGAATAACATAAAAATGTAAATAATCACATAGGCATCAATAACTATATTCATAGTGATTAAATGCATAATGGTAGACATCATACTATTAAGTATTTTTTCAAGAACATTATCAATAATTTAGTCTATATTGTTAAGGCCTCTACCAAGAAATTATCATAAATATAATCTATAAATACAATGCCTCAGCCAATACATTTTGATTGTATGGGTAGGAATACACTAAACAATACTCATTCTAATTTTTTTCATAAGACCTACCTGATGCATCTAAGGACTATATTATATTGGGCCCCATCTTTCACTCAAATGAGTCCAATGAACTCATCATATGAGAACGGATTAATAAATTATATAATATATAATTAAACTTCATTTAGAATCAATAATCATTAATATTGAAATAATTAATTTTCAATATTTCCTAATATATAATTAATCTACCTTTATCAATCAATAATAATCCATATGTAATTAATATGTATGCGACTAAAAATTAACTGTTTATTATTTAAAAAATGTATGAAACACACCATCACTCACGGGGACCGGAAATAATGTAGACCAAGGGAATATCCCTAAACAAAGAACTTACAATCATCAGGAAAGGACACTACCCCATCATAAATAATAATATTCCCGGTTGGACTCCCTTTATTGAAAAGTGCATCAACATCGAAGTTACTTTCTCTCCAAGTGTGGTTGATCTAGATTTCTTGATTGATAAACACCTTATAGCTCATAATAATATAAGTCAACTTCCAAGGATTCTTAATTTACCCCTAAAGAAAATCCACTAAAAAAAGAATAATCTATTTCAAATTCTATGATATGAAGATTATACCTCCTTCAATGCATTATTCCCATTGATAGAGCTATATCCTCTAGTTAAATAGAGTTGCCTATTACAAAAAACACTTAATCCTAGAAGCAGAGAACCATGGTTTTCTCTCACAATACCACCTCCTCACATCTTCACTGACATACAAGATCCATCGACATTCAATTTTAGACCTTCTATGGGGGATTTCCATTTAACCCATCGACCACGCTTATCGTTCATAATATTCCATGTAAAGTTGAGCCAAGGAATTGATCTTTTGAACACCAGAACTGAAATCACACCAAGAATAAGGGAACTGATCTCTACCATAATATTTTTAACACAGACATATAAAGAGATATTAGATATCTTAATTCCTTCCCTAGATTTGTTCTGGGACTCCCATATAATCCAACAAATGAAAATAAAAACAGTTTCCCAAGCCTTCACCTACCCCCTACAAGATGGCATTATAAAACCAGTCGAAGATGCCTTCTTGCATTGAATCACCAACCATATTAATATTCAAATTAGCAACTAAGAATCTCCATATATCCTTACCCCAATAAATCTTAAATAATAAATGATTTAAGGATTCAAGACGGGGCATAGCACAGTAATGACATCTGGACACCATTATGATACCCTTCTTCTGTATGTTCTTATTCGTCGAAAGGGCCTTGTTCATCAACATCCAGACCAAAAAAACATCTTTCTTACAATATCTTTACACCAAAATAATGGTTCCCAACAATATATTCCATTTCTAAGATGCATCACTTTCCTGAAATACTTAGCTTTAAAAATATCTAGAGTTGATTCTATGAACATGAAACAGTCTAGCTCTTCATTGAGGAAAATACTATCATAAACACTTTTTATCTTTATTAAGAATGGAATCAATGAAAACTAGTTACCTAGTGTCTTCTATGAAATATATATTTTGGACTAGAAAAACTAGGAAAAAAATATATTTACTCGACCAATTTTATTTCCATAAGTTTATGTCTCCATGGCTAATGATCCATAGATATTTTTCATTCAAGACCTCTAAATGTTCAACCATGCAGCAAGCAAGGGTGGTGAGCTTCCTAGGATGATCTTCCCATGTTTCACATCTTTCACCATATCTGTCTCTCATAAATTTATCCCATAATGAAATCCTAGTGAAAATATCCCACGTGATCTTAGATTACATGGCCAGCATGGATCCTTCAATATTATGTAGGTTAATCCCACCTTTGTCAATTGGTCTAGCCAAATGTTTCCAGGAAGCCCAATGACACTTTTTGGCCTGATAAGCATCCCATAAAAAGTTGTTCATTATATTTTCCATCATTTCTATAGTCCCATTAGGTGGTTTTATGATAGAGAGTATATGCATTGGGACAGTGGTAATAGTACTATCAATTAGTGTGATTGTCCCTCCAAATGATAATAATTTATTATTTTAGTTGAAAATTTTCCCTAAGATTCGATTGATTATACCATCAAAGATAAAAAAATTATCCTTCCATTAGAAATAAGAGCTTTGAGATACTCCATTGAAATATGCATATTTTTCATGTCAGGTTTCTCCTGAATAATGTTTCATCTTCTCATTGAGCATTTTTTAGAGATAAACATGATGTTATTATTTTGATTAACTCACTTACCACTTAATTTACCATAAGTTTCCATGATTTTATTGAAATTGTTCACTAAACTCTACCTTCCATTGAAAAAAAGTAACATATCTTCATTATACATTAAGGATGATATCATACTACTTTCACACCTATTTAAAAAAGGATTTATTCTCCCAATCTCAATACCCCTCTTGATATTTATTGTGAGAGATTATTGTGCTAGAATAAAAAGTCCAGGAGATAGAGGATCTCCTTGTTTTTTCCCATGAACCGATTTGAAGAATCCAAAGCCTCTTTCCATCAAGGATATAGTGATCCATATAGAATCATAGCATCTAAATCATAAATCAAAAAACCATTCATTGAATCCAAACATCAACATGGTCTTTAAAATAAAATACCATTCCAATTTTTCATATGATTTATCCATATACAAATTAATCATAACATTTGAAGCAATGGTCATTTTATTAAGTTCATCCATCATCTCTTTTTAATTTCAATTTCCCCCTGAATGTTTCTTCCATTCAAAAAACCATGTTTTTCCTATGATATAATTCTTGGGATACAAGTAGTGATCCTCCTATTGGTAAGGTTATCCATAATTTTGTAGCTAAAGTTTCATAATAAAATAGGCCTATAATGATTCAAATAGGTAGGTTCTTTCACATTAGGAATCAAAACCACCCTTAAAGAACATACAAATCTTAGGAGAGCACCAACCTTAAAAAATTCTTAAATTTACTCTATTAATTGTGTCTTCAAAAGGTCCCAAGAATCCACATAAAATGCACCATGAAATTCATCCATACCTGGTGCACTATCATGATTCATGATAAACACCATGTTTTTTACTTATTCTTCCTCCATAGGAGAAACTAACACCTCGTTATCATGATCTTACATCAACCTAGGAATGGAAACCATTAAAAATCAGCCTTCTTCATGCCTAATAGAACTAACACCCATCCTTTTTCCAATAAGGAGGTTATCAAAGTGATCAAATTCCAATTTCCCAACCAATTCAACATCTGAGGAGAAGGATCCATATTCCATTTGAATATTTATATTATTAATTACTTTCTTATCCTTTATAAATTCCTGGAAATAAGAAGTGTTACAATCACCCTCTTTGATCCACATTGATTGTGATTTGTCCCTACAAACTCTCTCAGTCTATAAGAGTTTTTCCACCAGCAAGTTCTGTTTATCAAAAAGAATAATGAAAAGATAATCACCCCATCTAACTTGAAACCTATCCTCCATCATTTTTATGTCCTCCATGAGCTTGTACAGATTTAAATCCCTTTCACTTTTACTATCACACCAAGTTTATGCATCTTGTTTCAAATGTTTCAATTGATTAACCAGACCAAACTAAGAATTACTCCTTTCATGTTGATCCCAGGACAACCTAGACATCAACATGAAATCCTATAATCGATGCCAGTTTCTATAATACTATAAATATTTATGTCTCCTATTCTTATTTTTTTAATTTAACCAGCAGCGGGATGTGATCTTAAATGGATATGGTGAGATGTTTCATTGAGGCCAACGTAAAAGAGTCCAACCCCTATAAGTTCATGAGACATATATCTAGATGAATCCAAGAACTCCCATTCCATTTTATATTTTTTCACCAAGTATATATTCCCTATAAAAATTCCATATCAATAAGTCCTTTTGAGTCCATGAATTCAGTGAAGTCCTATATGGATTGGTTGGAGCAGATAAAACCTCCTCTCTTTTCAGAAGTGTCTGCGATTGTATTAAAATCACCCCCTATATACCACGGTGAGAAAACTAGTTAAAACACTGATAAAATTTTCCATAAATCTAATTTTTAAGTATCATTGCATCTTATATATACAAAATATAATAAAACAAAATCATTATCCCTTACAGTGATTCTGGTTTTTATATGTTGCGAAGATGACATGATGCACTCCACAGATATGTCTTGCCTCAAAAAATCCAAATGTTGTTATTACTAGGACCAAAATGAACAAACCAAAATAATCCCAACCTCCTAGATAACATTGAAATATAATTAGAATCTTTTTTGGGTTCTAAGACCGTGATTAAGGATGCATGATAAAGTCTCAATTCATTGGTGAGGAAGGTTGACTTCACATGTGCACCCAAACCCCAATTGTTCCAAATAATAGGGTATTAAAATAATATAGATTAATGATTATAAGACTAATTCAACACTATAAATGATTTATAATACATCCTTGGTAATAAATAACATGAAAATTAAGTATAAAATAAAGTTAAATTGGATATGGGGAGTGATAAAGCACACAATCATAAGGAAGTGAGTGAGATGAGAATAATATTTATACACCAATTAAGGTATAAAACATAAATTGATAAGGAATAAAAATAGATCAAAAATTCACTATAAATAGTGTTTTTTTAGTAAATACAAATATTTTTTGAAAATATAGAGGAAAATAGAAGCAAAATTTAAAAAAAATCCCTAAAACTATTGTACCTTGGTTACAAGACAAAATTATAAATCAATTCAAAAAATCTTTTCATGAGATGTTAAGAATGATTAAAAAAATATATTTAAAATAATTTAAAATAATTGAATATTTAAATGAAACTATAATTAATTAATTAATTAAATGTGGAGTGTAAGATAAAAATATACATAGTTGAAATGAAATCCCTTTTCAATATTTTTAAGAAAATAATATACTTTTATTTTAATATAAAAAACAAAATTTCATAGAATAATATGAATAGATGTTACTAAAGAAAAACATACAAAAATTAAAATAATATAAATAATTAAGTATGGTATTGAGGGTGTGAAATTTTGGTCATTTATAAATCCTTAAAATCATATTATTTTCACACTTTTGTAATGAAAGACAAAAATTAAATTAATGAAAAACATTAAAATATTCCTTTTAAACTTCTGATTATAAAGTAAAAAATTAAAATAAATTGATCTTAAGAAATCATTTTTGTATATAAAATAACATTCTTAAATAAAAATAAATAATATGGATATGGAAGAGAAATATTCCTGACTAAATAGAAGAAATAATTTTGGATTTTCTTATTAACATTCCTTAAGTTTATTTAAGTAACAAAGGGAGGGAAAATATGAAGGTTACTCAAAACTATATAAATAAATATAGAATAAAAAAATAGATGTATTTTAGTGGATAAATAATATATAACCCCCCCAATATAAATTGAAACCTAAACAATCTTTATAAAAAAGTGAGATTATAAAATTAACCCTAATAAATTTCGTAAATTTTGAATCAAAATCCATTGAAAGTTAGAACATGTTATGTTTAAATAAATACCAGGAATTAAATTTAATAATATTTCAAAAAATATTTATGATGTATTAATTACACCATATAAAAGAAATCATGGTGCAGAGCCTGAAATGTGTCTTGAGAAATTGAAATTGAGACAAAGAAACTCTTACCTTGGAATCATGTTTTGTCAAACATGATCTAACCTAATGTATAATAAACATAATAATCTTAATAAATTATTTAAAAATTATATTAATACCTATTAACTTTTATATTAATCAGTTATAATCATTTACTACACATATATTAGTTAATTAATGTTTATTTTCATCATCAGATGATAATAATTTTGATTGTTTCATATGTGTTTTGTAATGGCGATGTCAAACCCTATTATTTGAAAAATATTTCAAAATTAAAATATTATAAAAGGCTTTAAAATCATCATGTTTAAATTATTTATAAATATCCATGTTTATTTTATGAAATTTATGGGTATAGTTTGTGAGGTGGAATCCCTGACGAGCTTGTTTTGGGTAATTTATATATATCAACGGATTACCATATAATGATAGTTTATTATTGTGTTATCCTTAAAGAATCATATTAATTATATTCATTACTCCTTAATATTCAATATATTCATAAAATTTATTTTTATAATCATCCATGTAAGTTGGTGATGAAAAATGAAATATTTTGTTCATGGAGGCAGTAGTCTACACATAGCATGAGCGATATTTTTATTTTTTGAATGGTTGGGGGTGGTAGAAAATAATTATTACATAAAAATAATAAAATTTCAATATACTAATGATACTGATATAATTATTTTAGTATTTTAATAATATATTTGGTGGTGGTATAAGAATAATGAAAATAATATAAATATAAAAGGGGTGATTAGGAGTTCTCACCTTACTCTGCGTGAGAACTCCTTGAACCTTGTTAAATTAGTCTTCTGGTGAGACCAGAATATCTAGAACATGGTAAAGATATTAGGGAAGAAATTTTGTCATGTTTATTTAAATATAATAGGCTTTATATGTGAGGTGTATTAGGGTATTGAAGGGATCCTTTTATAAGTGGAAGGGGTGACATTTTTATAAACATTCCCTACATTATATTAAAGGTGTGTAACTTTCAAATAGAAGTGTCTCAAAAAGTGTAAAATAATGGATATAGGATGATTCTTGGTCTTTACACATCTAATTCAAACAAACAATGGATAATGTTTGATATATTTTAGTTTTTTCCCCTTGATTTAACTATTTACTATAATTTACTTTTACCACATTGACTCATTTTTTACCGTGATAAATTATTTTTATGAACAAAATATAAATGCACATTATTACCAAATTTGAATATGTTTATTTAAAATATTAAAACAATTTTACAAGATTAAAATTCTAGAGGTGGTAAAAATTAATTTTAATAAGTTCACTTAACATAACAAAAACATTTTTTATAAAAAATGCATTTTTAAGAATAAAATTAATTTACACCAAAATCTTGTATAGTATTGATTCACAAGATAATTATTGGTATATTTATAAAAAATTATATTTTTTACCTTAAAATTAATCTAAAACCAAATTGATCACTGTGAATTCTTAATTAAAGAAAAGGGACCAAAATAGTTTTTTTATTAGAATGAAATATAACTTAGGTTCCAAAAAGACAATAATGGGTTTCAAAATTCAACATAATATTTCTAAATGATTTATTTTAGTACTTAAATAAATATTTATTCTATATAAAGGATTTATAATTTTTTAATTCATGCTTATATCATGATGATATCATAAAAGTTATGGTGTTTGTAAAAATGATATTTTTCATTATTCACCTAAAAATCAATCCTTTTAGCAAAATACTAAAAATTAACCCTAAGATAATTTCAAAATACTGAATTAGAAAATTAATTTCATTTCATCAAGTTAAATTTTTTAAAATAATGGAATTTTTTTAGATAAAAACATAAAATATAACTAGAAACTTTTTTTATAGAAAATTGACTTTTTAAAACATTAGGTGTTCTTAACCATATTTCATATTAATTACCCAAAAGGGTTAATTTATTTGTTTATTAATTGAAACATTTTATTAGAATAATCCTTTAAAAAGTTTAATTTAATATATTTAGATAAAAATAGACAATATATAGAAAAATAAAATTCTTTAAAAAATAAGCATTTTCAACGCTAAATGATTTTAATCTCACCCCATTTAATTTGATTATCTATCTACTAAATATTAAATTTATTTAATTAATTAGTTTTTTAACACAAAAAATTATTCATTAAGAAAATAGAAATATGTAATGAATTCAAATAAATATTTTCAACCATATTTTTATTTACTTAAAAATTTTCTTCTTTTGTAATTTTCTTAATGATATTTCAAATTTTATTCTCATGATGTATTAATGGTGATATTATATCATAATAGAGTATATCATAGTTAGTTTTAGTTTAGTGTATTGTGTGATACAAGATACTCAAAAAATTATTATTTAAAATAAAACACAAAAAAAATCTCGGCATGTTACAACTAAGTGGTTCTATAAATTCACAAAGGAAATAAGAGTCAATGGATAGTAATAAAAATTTGTTGATAATCACATTTATCTCAATTTTAGGTTATGGGTCTTTGAACATGTATTAATTCATTGAGTAATAATGATAATATTACCTTTTCATTGTATAATGTGATGAAAATAGTTTAGAGGAACCTCTTGGTATTAGCCATTGTTCACTCTCACTATTATATAATTTTTATTTATATTTTTTCATTGCATTAATAAAAATCAAATCAATCACAAACCACATATTTCCTATTACATGATCTATTTCATTAAAAATAATAAAAGGAAAAAAATATTAAGAATAAAAAAATAGTGAGTGAAAACATGGATTCCTTAGAGATAACATGAGGTCATTCCACTAGGATACACTTATTAGGAATTAAATATTATTTTATGTTTGGTCCCTTCGACAGTGTCTTTCATTAACATCTCCTTGGAATGTAGTACAATGAGAAAATATAGGGGGAAGTCCCACTTTTAAAAAGGTAAAATGAGTTTTCATGGACCCAAAACATGAATACACCAAGTTTTACCACTAATGAAAAATACTACCCTGATTAATAATTAACTAATAGAATTTTAATCTGAGGCTCAATTTTTGAGATATTAATACATTTCCACTAGGGCCTGCACTTGTGGAAACATTCATTTTTTATATTTTAATTTCCTCATTAATCATGGTTTCTAATTAAATTTTCCAAAGGATAAATAATTCAACTATTACCATTTATAAATATAGTAAAATGAATTGTAGAGATCAATTATTATAATAAGTAAAGTAATTCATAAGAAATAACTTAGATGCTAAACCTTATTCCTTTCACCACAAACCCACTATTACAAAAAAACTGTCGACAAACCACTAGATAAAGAATATAGATGAAGAATGAGATTGAGAAGAGTGGAGGGTGGAGTACCGTGTTTTGAAATGATCTTTGATTAATAGTAAATATATAGTATTTTTTATTTAATCTAACTAAGATTGAAATGAATAATTCAATGGACCCTCATTAGGTACTTGGTAGAAACATTATTTTAATATAATATTTCCACCCTCAACATGTACTTAGTGGTCTCTACACATTCCCACTGAACTATTCTCATATTCTTATCCCCAAAATTATGTTTTTAAAAAATTATAAAATATTTCATATCAATATTCCAAGGCCTCTCACTGCCACTAATTTTTTTTCACTTACATAATAATTTAATCAACAATGATTTTAAAATAATTTATCCCCTAATTATTTTTTTAATATTTTTTTACATATGAGTAATATTTCCTTTAATTTATAGAGATTTTTCCAATCTTCTTTTGAAACTCATTTATGAAAACCCTTGAATGAATTTTTTTGGGGATTAGCTTACACCAAATACCATTTTGGGTGAGTAGAATATTTTCCACATTGATAAAAGAATAGTCTTTTTATTAATTTATCATCTCTTTGATTAGGGTTTTGTTATTCACTTTACATTTTTTAAAGCAATGATATAAGTTGAATGGATGATAAATTGTTGTAAAAAATGACTACAATGCATCTATATTTGACTTTTTTTAGGAAATTTTTCATTGAGTGTTGAACATGGTTTAAGATGAGTGGATCTAAAATTATACACCCCAATATATGGATTGATAAATTATTTATTTTTTAAGATACTATGTATAATGTACTAAAAATTATGATACGATTGTTTGATAGAGATCCATATACATAAGATGTCTTGGCTGTTAAACATGAAAATATTTTTATTTTAATGAACTAACCTGGATTGATCAAAAACATCACCTTAGATGAACCGCCACAAGGTGAGAATCATAAAAACAACCAAAAAAGTCTCATAAAAAATAGAAAATACATAAACCAATAGAGTACAGAGAATATGAAAGAGTACACATCCATGATACATACAAATTAAATCTCAAGGGGATAAACATGAAAGTAAAATAAACAAACTATAAGCAGAATCTCTATATTTTCATCGATCACAACCAAATAGCTACACTATAAAGATGATGAAAACTAAGAGAAGGCAGAAAACTGTATGATGCCCTTCCCTTTACCTAAGTCCTATAATATCACATCTACAAATTCCGAAAATAAAAAATAGGGTGTGAGAACATATTCTGGTAGGATTTCACCAAAGAATCTATGCAAAGTCTAATTCCGTGATAATGTTAGCCCTATATTTAAAACAAAAATAGTTTATAAAGAAGTTTCAAAATAAAAATCATTCATAAATCATCCTATGATTTTCAGGAAATTTTTTCATATTCACATAAAAAAGGAATATGTAAAATACATGTGATAAATCATGAAATAATAATCAAAACCATCCATGGATACACCATAAGATAATAAAGTGAGAAACCAACCATGAGATATACCATCAAGTGTAAAACCAAGAATAAATGAAATGGAATAATATTTGGGAACTATCCTATGGGAATACATACTTGGAAATATAAAGAAAATACTAATCCAGTCATCATGTGAATCCAATTATTATCAAGTCCTGTCACAGTCTATTGATATCAAACCTCTAGTGGTATCATCCACTAAAATGAAAAAATCCATTTCATGATGTATCCAAGGTTCCCAATGTGTTATGTTTTCCAAAAAGAATTTGAAAAGTATTATCACAATTTGTGAAAAAATTTCACAGTGAAGCATTACTACTTCCATACTTGAAAATCTATTTAGTAATCAAAACCACCTTTAAATAATTTTATCGAATACTTAGTGTGCACATTGCCATTTTTTAAGAAAACCCTATTTAAAATATAAATTTCATGAAGAAAATATCTCTTGATATTAAATCCATAAATTTCATAAAAAAAGCCAAAGGAATTTTACAATAACATCTAGAAATTCATGAATTAAAACCTTTATATAGAGAAACCTGCCTCAAGAATGGAGAGAAACCACCAAGAATTTATCTCCTAGGGATGAGGATGTATTTGATCAAAAAGGGGATTCAAGGGTCTTCAAGAATATATCTTGGGTGCCTAAGGTTATAGATAGAAAGTTTGAAAAAGAACTTCTTTGAAGGGGGTTTTTGTATTTATAGGCAGTCTGGGATTTAGAAGACTATGATGGAACCTCCTAGACCACATTGTAAAGGTTATAAGAGAATCCTACACTATAACACAATGTGAGGTACCACACTATAGACCTTATGTTCAAAGCTGCAATAACCATGGTATGGATCCTATTTTCCAAGATAGGGGATTATGGTGTAGCCGAGACCACCATGCTATAGAGCCCCACTGCCAAAATAACAGGCTACGCCGTAACCTACTTCCCATAGTGAAACAACCATATAATTGGAAAACCACCCAAACTTACCCCTAAGAGAACTATGGTATAATATTATCCTCCACACTATAGTACTCAACCCTATAATTCCACAAACCTTCTCCATAGTGAAACTATATTGAAATTGGGAGTGACACCAAAAATCCACCCCCAGACTCTATGTCGTAGCTAGCCCATCCATGTCATAGCCAGCCTCACCACACCATAATCTCACCCATCCATGGTTCATCACCCTATATAATTATAGGTTGAACCCAAAAACTACTCAAACCAAGTCCAAAAAAGGGATGTTAAAAATAAGGGATTAGGATTGCCTAAGATTTGGTGATGGGATGTCACAATATCCCCATTATAAATGCTTTCAACCCATTAAAAAGTGATAAAGATCTAGGAGTCATAAAAATAGATGTCCATTGTTGCTTCAGTAAAAATTCTCGCTCCAATATCTTGTGGTTATACTGTACCCACTAGTACAGTACACAGAGCATGGGAATTTATTTACCACATAGTTCCTTATCTCGGTGATCCATAATTTGAACCAGTTTCTCAACAACATTGGTATCAGGATCAACATCAACATATTGTCATTATATTTCATAGAAATAGTACAGTTGATACCTATTTATCTAGGAAACATGAAACATATCATGGATCGATGTCCTGATAGATGTAAAGTCTAACTAATATTCCACCTTTCCAAGAAAATAAATGGTCTCAAAGGGGCCAACATAACTCAGTTCCAACTTACACTTCTTACCAAACTGATAGTGTCCCAAGAAATTTGAGACTTGAAAAAATACCTAACCACCAACCTCAAACTATATCAGTCACCATAGAAGGTCCACATATGATTTCTAATGACATATTTCCATGAAAAATCTCTTCTGTATCAACTGCACCTTTTTCATCATCTCCTGAACAAGGCTCAGTCGAACCAAGGACCACTCTCCAAACTCTGCCCAACATAGGGGGGTCTACATGACTTCCCATAAACACTTATAAGTATTCCATCTTAATAAAATCACGATGACTATTTTTATAGGAAAATTCAACCATAGGAAGATTATTTTCCCATGAACCTCAAAAATAAAGCACACATGCTCTGAGTATATTCGCAAGAATCTGAATAGATCTCTCTATATTTCCATCTTTCTGTGGATGATATTTCATTCTTAATTTAAATTAGTAACCCATATCCACTTATAAACCTTCCAATACCTATATGTGAACTGTAAATCTCTGAAATGTTTTTATTTAATAAAAAAATTGTTTTCCTCTTTGTTTTGAGTTGATCCATGTTTTGTAAAACATCTTGGGAGCTTAGAGGAGGCTTAAGGGGTGTTTTGGATTGCTTCCAAAACTAGGGTAGTTTCACTATATCCTGTATGACAATGATGCAAAGGATTAAGATACATCGTTTCATAAATGGATACATTGCAATGCATTGTGGTGCTGAGGCTATGCTGTATTGGAAAAAGGTTGTGTTGTAGTGTGGGTTTTAAAGGTATATTACACCATAGCTTCCACCATAGAGGGGTATTTGAGAAGGATTCATCGTAGTGTCCTACACCATTCCGAAGAAGCCTTTATGCATCAGTTATAAATGATTTTCTAGCTTTTGGTATTCAGGCATTAAATCTTATTAAATAAATCATTACAATATTCATTCAGCGAAACTTATATGGAGGCTTTATGAGAGAATTTTATCACATAGAATGAACCCACGAAGGCTTCAAAATACCCTCTTCTTCTCTATTCATCAATAGAGTTCTAATTTTCCTAAAGGGTTATAGAGATTACTCAATTCCATATACCTCATCTCTACGCAGCAGCGGTTTGAATTCCAATGATTTCCTACACTTTAATTATATTAACTACACTATGGTGAGTACCTTCACATCATGGTGGCTGGCCTATGCACCTTTGTGTTCTCCCTTTCACTGTGGTAGCCCTATTTTTCACCATGATGGTCTCCCTTATGTCTGTGGTGTTTAAGAGTCCACACTTTAGCCCTTAGTTCTGTGTTATGGTATCCCTATTCCATATTGTGGTGTCCCTAACCAATGTTGTGGTAGTGGTATCCATCACACCTCCATGACATATCCTTATTCCTTTGTAATTTGATCCTCAATTCCAAAATCACTTTCATCAAAGCTTGAATTTTTCCAATGATCAAACTTAGGTAAGAAATGGTTTTACACTTTGGTCTTCTTATCCTCACCTTATATAGAACCCATGACATGTTTGATTGGACTAGTTCTTGGATTCCTTGGAATGTTTTTTGTTTTTAGTTGGTATGAGAGTGTAGTATGGGTGACGACACCTCTGAGGAACCATGATGTTGACGAGGTCAATCATGAGGTTATAATTTCCTTGCCATTTTGGGCCATGTATATGATGTCAGAATGATATGTTGTTTACGCATGATTAACCCATGCTTGATATGAGTTTCATGTGGGTACATGAGTGTCTATGAGGATTTATTGATTTTGACCATGTGATTATATGTGGATCATAACATTGTCGTTGATGTGCCTTGTAATTCTTTATTATGACCTGTATTGCTTATTTTGTTGTATAGCCTATGGAACTGTGTTTTAGGTATCGAGGTGATTAGGTAGATCCTTGGGGTTGGTGTGATGAGGTCTAAATGTCCTTAAAGGTGGGAATGGATATCCTTATAGAGGTATGTGCATATGTGGCCGGTTAACCAACCTGAAGCAATCCAAACATCCTTAAATGGGATCATAGCTATCCCTACAGAGGTATGTGCATAGGTTGTTGATTAGTGGATACTGATTTAGAAATCCTACAGACTTGGACCTTATGTGATTAAAATGATAGTCAATTGAGGATTAACATGGTTTAATGTATGGAATTTCTAATAACAACCACCATCTGGGTCGAGTGATCTATGTTACCTTAAAGGTGGTACTTGGTAACTTATCTGATATCCTCACTAGCAACAGGTTGAAGTAGGTGGGGCTGAGTTTCATGGAACTTGGTTATCACATAATGAATCAACACATTTATGGTTGCATGTTTATGTGACCATTTACTTATGTCATGAAATACACTATTATATATATAGTTCACTTATTTTATGGACACATTAGTGGTACCCTACTAAGTCATGTACTCACAACCTACTCGGGAATTTTAGTAAACCTATAGATTTTGTTACTAGAGATCTAATGAAGGGAAATGGGTCTATGGTGAATGGTTGATAAATGGAGAATGGAGATGAAGTGAACCAGGTCAAACACTAGAGGACCCCACATATAATTTTATTTGTTTATTTATTTATCTTTAACTTATACTCTAGACAGGCTTACCACTCTCGGAGCTATTTATATTTCTATGAAATGTATGTCATTTATTTAGTTTTTTCATGTTTACTCTAATGATTTATTATATTATTTTTTATTTTTTATTGATCTTATAACACGATACTAAGGGTATAGTCTCCCCAATATCAGACTAAGACACTCACTGCTAGTCGGAAGCCTCTTGCATACGAGGAGGCATGCATGAGGTCATGTGGAACCCAGATTGGACCTGATGGTTTGGGTCAGGATGTTACAAAATTTTATCATAGAATTAGGACTCACTAACATATATCTTCTCTTACCTTGATTTCAGACATGGTAGATTAGAGAGAGGACATTTGGGGCTTGGGTAGGGGAACTATGACAGTGCATGTCCAAGACTGTATAGTGGACCTATGAGTTTCCATAAATTAGTGGAATTATGAATTATTATTACCATAAATTAAATTCATATTGGGTTATGAACATGATGTTGATATGTGATTTATGAGATATTGGGTGTGTTTTTGAATCATGACTAGGTAAATAGGTTCACATTCTATATATATACCTATTGTTTTGTTGTATAGTATTTCTTTAATTAAATTTCCTGATTTGTGAAGTCTGTTTAGGATAGTTTCTCTTGTGTGATATATTTGTGTTCCCATGATTTTATGATAAATATTTATTGGAATTAATTTGTTGAACTAAGCATGTTGTTTTGTTAGTGTATATAAGATTATTTTGACTAATTTTAAGGGATGGATACCAGGATTGGTGCTAGAAGGGGTATACCTTAGGTTGAGGGTTGACTCCTAGGATAACATTGTGTGATCCCATAAAATGATTAAGACTTATTATTTTTATAATGTTATTCATATTTCTAAGAGGTTTCATTATATATTATTGACATAACCTCTAGTTGTGGAAGCCCAGGATGTTCTTTTCCACCACCTGTTTTGTATGAGGATGTTCCCCAACATGATCTTGTACCAGAACATGTGATCTAGGATGTAGATCCCATTCATATAGGACTATTTTGAATAGAACCCATCTCTGGTGGAATAACTAAGAGTAATATGAATAACCATATATGATATTTTCAGATTCATCTTCCCTTGACATTACAAGGTAATGGTATCCCACAAGATGCATTAGATTGGATGGAATTCATCGAGATAATTTTCAGGCTGGTCCAGACTCCTGAGTAGGGGAGAGTTATCCTGGTGACCTTTATTGTACAGGGGCCTACCTGGAGACGGTGGAGTACCATGAGTCAAACTAGGATATGATATGATCTTACTTGGTCGACCTTCAAAGAGATATTTCTCGAGAAGTACTTACCTAAAATAATAAAATTGGACTTTGCCTAGAAGTTTATAGAACTATGATAGGGTTCTATGACTATCTCTAGATACTGTACTCGGTTTACATTTTTACTTTATTTTTTCCCTTTTTAGATGGAAATTAAGTACAGAAGTCTCATAAGTTTGAGATAGGCCTTCGATCAGAGCTCAGATGTCAGGTTGGAGGGATTTGACCTAACAATACACTAATAGGTGCTTCATAAGGCCATGGACTTTGAGATGTTATTAGAGGAAGACAGATCCACAAGCTTACTTTTGGACTAAAGAGAGCTAGTGACTGAGCTTTCTCTCACTACCATGGGAGTTTCTTCTAGTAGTAGTAAGAGAAAGGTGGAGCAGGAGCTGCAGAGTGGAATATAGTTGGGTCAAAGTATGTCTTCTTCAATATCCACTATGGGAGATAGGTGATAAAATTTTGTGCTAATGGGGGATTATATCATTTCTTGTAGTAATATATCTATTTAGTTTCAAAATTTTATCAAGGTTGTTTATCTTGGACACTTTTGCTCAAAGGTATCTCAAAGGGGTACTGAGAGATCAGGGAAAGTTGGGGGTAGAGGATCTCAACAAATGATACTAACATCTCAGATGATGATAACTTAGGGATAGGATCATAAAGCTGAGATAGGGTGAGTATTTGTAGTGGATCAGGTCTCATCAGATGATGGACTGGGTCCATATACCATTTTAGGTATAGTTTTGATCACATTAATCTTATCTATGGATTTGTTCAATACCGGTTCTTCTCACTCCTTTATATCTTCCCAAGTAGTAGATGGACTTGACCTACCAGTTAATTTATCTTCTAAGATTTTCTCCCTTAATACACCATTGGGAATTAAAGTGGACCATCTCTAGTGTTTCCGAGAGTGTCCCATAGTTTTCATCAGCTATGGGAATTTATGGGAGTTCATGATTCTAGAGATGATAACATTCAATATGATTCTTAGTATAGATTGATAGGCTAGTTTCCAAGCTCTCATTGACTACTATTAGAGACACATGATATTTATATCTCTAAAGGGAGATAATTTCATTATGATCAGATAATGGGAACTAGGATCAAATAGAGTCAGACTAGATTTGAGTCATCTCAATATGATCACAACATAGATGGAAGGATTGGCTCTTTTATAAAAATCAGTTTAAGTTCCCTCATCTTTTCCTATAGTCATGGATCTCTATTAGGACATCTTTCTATAAAACTTAATAGAACTTCCCCTAGTAGAGGATTTGACTTTGAGTTAGATCTCATATAGAGTTCACAACCCATATCGATACTCCCATGTATTATGGAACCAACTGAGCTGAAGGATATCAAGGTGTAGTTTGATGACTTGAAGATAAAGGACTTTATGTGACTGGTTACATCACCACAGGGTGAACCTATGGTGTTCACCCAGAAGGTGGATGATATTATTCATCTTTACATTGATTACAAGAAGCTGTATCTGGTGATGGTGAAGAAATGATCTCCATTTCTTAGGATTGATGATCTATTCGACCATTTTTAGGTATCTCGATGGTTCTCCAAGTTTGATCTTTGATGATGATACCACGAGTTTCATGTTAGAGAGTAGGACATTCTAAATATGATGTTTTGGAGTAGTTATGGATTGTATGAGTACTTAGTGATGTTGTTCGGATAACTAGCCCACCAACAGTGTTCATGGGCCTCATGAACAAGATCATTTACCCTTACATAGAATCATTAATTATAGTGTTCTTCAATGAAGTCATCATATACTCGCTGATGTCGTACTGTCATGCTAGTAACCTAGAGATAGCTTTGAGTACACTTTGAGTACATAGGCTTTACATAAAGTTGTCAGAGTGTGACTTCTGAATTCCAGAGATGAAGTTCCTAGGACATGTGGTGTCTAATATGGGTATATATATGGACCTAGATAAATTTGAGGTATTCATGTCCTATAATTTTCCCTATAATGTGTTTGATATTTGGATATTTCTAAGTTTAGTAGGATACTGCCAGCATTTTATCTTGGATTTATCTTGACTATAAGAATTTATGACTAAACTTACAAATAAAGGAGTAAAATTCCAATGATTAGACCAGTGTTAAAATTAATCCCTTGAGCTAAATAGAATATTGATGGCACCTTGAGTACCAAAACTCCATGATCCTATGATTGGTTATACAGTGTTTTGTGAAGCATCAGGCATTAGTATAGGAGAAGTGATGATACAGAGAGAGTAGGTAGTATCACATGGGTCACATAAATTATGACCCCATGAGTAGAACTACCCTACACCTCACTTGTATCTAGAATTTATGGTCCATGATCTAAAGTATTGGTGTCAATATCACTTTGATGAAAGATTTTTTGTTTACACGAACCATAAGAGTCTTCTAAATATCTTCACACAGAGGGACCTGAACCTAAACAAAATGTGTTGGGTTGGGTATCTTCAGTTTTATAACTTTGATATGTCCTATTCACCTAGTAAGGGTAACATCATTGCTGATGATCTTATCCATAAGATGCAGGCTGAGTGGGATATTGGTGAGAAGCTTTCAAAGTAGTAGTGATTCTTTATGAGCTTATTGGATGATTAGAAGAGGGGTGCTTCTAAGGATTAGGGATCCATTACTTATACCATTTTAGCAGTTACATCCTCACTTGTGGATCAAGTGATGATTGTTTAGGAGTCATACCTAGAGTGTGTTGTGATGAGGGAGCAGTTGTCTCGGGGTGACTAGGTACTTATATAATCGATGGAGGATGATAATGTAATCTTGGTGATTGGGGGATTTTTAGTCCCTACTTTCATAAGAGAGTAGATATTGAGATATTACCATATTTATTAATGGTATGTATATCCTAGTGTGACCAATATGCATCATGGCTTTAAATATTAGATTTGGGGGTTGGGGATGATGAGGGACATTGCTAATTTTGTCTCTTGATGCCTTACCTATAAATGGGTGAAGGCCTATAATTAGAGACCTGGGGGGGGGGGTTCTTCATACATTTACTATACCCATGTGGAAGTAATAGGAATTCATTATGTACTTTGTGATGGGTTTACTTAGTACCTCAAGGACTATACCCATATTGGAGGATATTCTTTGGGATTATGTTTTTTACTTCATTAGACTATGGTATAATCATCTAGACTTTGTTGAGTTTTCCTAAAATAATAGTT
This sequence comes from Viscum album, assembly GCA_963277665.1. Classification (NCBI taxonomy): domain Eukaryota; kingdom Viridiplantae; phylum Streptophyta; class Magnoliopsida; order Santalales; family Viscaceae; genus Viscum; species Viscum album. The sequence goes on along the minus strand of OY728142.1, from coordinate 28,997,495 downwards.
ACCAAGCTTCAATTCATATGGCACCTTGTGAGGCTCTATAAGGGAGACCATGTCATCCACCTCCCTATTGGACTGAGGTGGGTGAGGCGGTTGTTTTTAGTCCTAGTATGGTTTAGGAGACCTCTAAGAGAGTAAAACGAATTCAAAAGAGATTTATCACTTTTCAAAGAAAACATAGATTTTATGTTGTCCATAGGAGTAGCCCTTTGGAGTTAGTTATGGGTAGCCGAGATTTATTGGGAGTGACTCCTCGGTTAGGTAAGTGACATCTAAGGATGAAGGGAAATCTGTAACCATTTTTTTAGGACCCTTTGAGATCACTAAATGGGTGGGTACATAGGTGAACCATCTGGACCTTCCTCCATGTTATTGAGGTATGCATGATGTGTTCCACATTTCTCATATTTGAAGGTACACACCCAATCTTGAACCTATTATAAACTATGAGGATATTGATTTAAAACCATATGAATTATATGAGAAGAGTCCAATTCATATCATAGACTAAAGTGAGAAATACCCCTGATGAAATATGATACCACTCATTTGAATTTAGTGGCAGCATGGGAAGATACAGGTGGAGACCTAGTAGTGATAGGATGAAGTTTGAACATAGTGACTAGACTTGTTTGATCAGGAACCCTAGAGGCACTTCTCGGGGATGAAAATTCCTTAGAGGGGTATAATTTGAAATCCCTAAAATTATTTTTCTTTAATAAAAGGATAATTTTCCTCTTTTTTGAGTTTATCCATGTTTTAGAAAATTGATTGAGGGCTTATATAATCTAAAGGAGGATTAAGTGGTGTTTTGGATTACTTTCAAAACTAGGGTGGTTGCACCCTATCCTATATGACCATTCCATAAATGCCTAGGCTATGTTGTAGTATGACTAGATTCACCATAGTGTGTTGTGGGGATGTGTCTACACCATAGTGGAAGGAGTTTCCACCATAGTGTGGTTGTTTGAGGGATATTTCACTATATCTACCTTCATGGAGGGGTATTTGAGAAGGATGCACTGTGGTGTCCTACACCATACTGCAGAATCCTTTCTTATTTAGTTATAAATAGTTGGACAGATTTTAGTCTTCATTTATTGAATCCTCTTAAAGAAGTTGTCATGATCTTCATTTGGGGAAATGTTTATGGAGGATTTATGATAGAATTTACTCATGTGTAATAAACCCTAAAAGGATTAAAAATACCCCCTTCCTCCATCTTATTCAACATAGTTATAGATTTTATAAAGGGGTGTAGAGAGAACTCCACACTGCAGACCTCATCTCTACACCATAGTGGTTCAAATTCTAGTGCTTTCCTATGTCGTAGCTATGTCAACTACATTGTGGTGAGTACCTTCACATCATGGTGTCAAACCTCTAAAACGTGGTGTTATCCCTTTTACCATGGTATCCCTTTTTCATCATGGTGGTATCCCTTATGTATGCAGTGTTCAAGATTCCACACCAAAACCATTAGTTCTATATTGTGTTATCCCAGTTCTATGCCACAGTGTCCCTAACCTACATCGTGGTGGTGGTCTCCAGCACACCTCTATGACACATATTTTTTCCTTGATCCATGGATCCTCAATTATAGAAGCTATTTCAGTAGATCTTGGAGTTTTCCAATGATCGAACTTTGATAGTAAATGGATCTACCCTTTGGTCTTGTTATCATCGCTTTCTATGAAACCCATGACCTGTTTGATTGGACTAGTTCTACGAGGCCTTGGTGAGCCTTTCATTTCTAGTTAGCATGTGATCATGGTACATGTGATGGCACCTCTAGGTAACCTTAGCATTAATATGTAAAACCATAATGTATGAAGATCCTTTCTATTTTGGGCCATGTATATGATTTTGGTATGGAATATTGTTTTTTCTTGATTAACCCATTCTTGATATGAGTTTTATGTAGGTACATGAGTGGCTATGAGGATTTATTGATTATTACCAAGTGACTATGAATGTCTCCTAACTTTTTCCCTGATGTGCCTCTTAGTTCCTTGTAATGAAATTTATTTCTTATTATGTTGCATAGCATGTGGAACTATGTTTCATGTATTAAGATGATCAGGTTGATCCTTGAGGTTGGCGAGATGCTGTCTGAATGTCCTTAAAGGATGGCATGGATATCCTTATAGAGGTATGCGCATATTTGGACGGTTATCCAACCTAACAAATCCAAATGTACTTAAACATGGGAATGGATATCCTTATAGAGGGATGTGATTATGTGAATAATTAGAGGATATTGATAAGGGATTCCTATGGACTTGGTCCATATGTAATTAAAAGGATAGTCGACCATGGATTGACATGGTGTAACATGTGACATTCCTGATGAAAACTACCATCTTGGTGGGGTGATCTGTGTTACTTTAACGAAGGTACTTGGTGAATTGTCTGATATCCTTACAAGCAAAGGGATGAAGCAGGTGGGGTTGGGGTTCATGGTTTCTTGGTTAGTGCATGGTGACTTAGAACATGTATGGTTATATATTTATTTGATCATTTACTTATGTCATGACATACACTGTTATATATATAATGAACTTATGTTAAGGATGCATTATTGGTGTCCAACTGAGTCTTGTACTAACACCATAATCAGTCATTTTGGTGTGCTTGTAGATGACCAGAGATCCGACAATGGGAAAGGGACCTATTGTGGACATTTGAGTAGTGTAGCATGAAGTCGGAGCATACCATGATAGACTCTGGAGGACCCTATAAATGTTTATTTATTTATTTATTAATTTATTTAGAGCTTATAATCTTGATAGTCTTACCAATTTGGGATCTATTTATATATTCATGATATGTATTCCATTTATTTATTTTCTACATGGTTACTATAATGATTTATTATATCATTTATTGTTTATTATTGATCCTATAACATGATACTGAGGGTATAATATCCCCACTGTCAAACTCAAACTCTTACTGCTAGTCGGTAGCCTCTTGCGTATGAGGAGGTGCACATGAGGTCATGTGGCACCAATCTTAGACCCGACGGGCTGGGTCAAAATGATACATAAACCATGGATCCTTGTAAACAAAAACAGTATACGGAACCCCATCCAGTCTCACATCCTCTCAGATATACAATTACTTGAGCTGCTCTACCTTAATCATCTTTTTTATAGGGAGGAAATGATCCAATTTCATTAGCTGATCAATGATCTAACAAATCAAATCCTTCCCACTAGGATTCTATGGTAAACCAATGATGAAGTCTATAAAAATCCCATCCTAATTCCATATTAGAATTAGTGAGGATTGTAACAAACCAGTAGATCTCTATTGTTCCAAATTAATCCTCTGAAAAGTAAGGCATTATGACACAAAATATGAAATCGACCATCTCATCCCCAACCACCAATACCAACATCTCAGATCCTGATACACCCCAGTATTCCCATGGTGTAAATACCAAAAAGACCGAGGTCCATCATCCATGAATTATTTCCTAATATATATAGGAATATCCAAACTACTTCAGAAACACAGAGTGTCAATGGGATACTGAGACCAATCACCTGAGGTCTCCCCACTATTTAGGATTTCACTAATTCATATGCAATCGGCTTCTAATAACTACTCAAGCTGAAACTGTTCATCAAATGATGAGTTAGCCTTTACTGAGGATAAGAAAACCTTCACACCAGAATCTTTCACTCATATTCTCATCTCAGAATACAAACTCATTAGAGTCCATTCCTTCTTTGACTCCTTCATGGATTGATTCTGTAATTTTCTACTCAATTCATCAATAACCACATTCCCTTTATCATAAATATAGTCAATATCAAAATTGAATGTGTGAAGATACTCAACCCAATGTCTCTATCGAAAATTAGGATCCCTCTAAGTAAAAATATACTTAAGTATATTATAATCATAATACAACATAAACATCTCCCAAAATAGATAGTGACACCACATTTTGAGAGCATGCATAACTGCTACTAACTCAATTTCATGGGTAGGGTAGTTCTTCTCGTGAGGGAATAGTTTGAAAGAGACATATCCCACCACCTTATTTCTCTACATCAAGACACTCCACAAATCCACAAAAAAGAATTTTAGAAAACATCATAACTCGAACCTAGTTCCGGAAGAATAAAAATAGGATATTAATTCACCCTTACCCTCAGTTCCTCAAAAGAACTCCAATATTTTTCATTCCACTGAATCATAACACCATTATGAGTCAAGGATGTCACTGGAGATTCAATATTGTATAATTATTTAAAAACCCGCCAATAATAACTGGTTAATCCCAAGAATATATGAATCTCAAACATGTTTCTAAGAAGCTCTTGTGACATTCCTATCCAAATATTTTTTGGATATATTGAGATTCCCCTCTCTTATATAGCATGCAATAGAAATTTTACTTCTTGGATACAAAACACTCATTTGGAAATATTATCGTAAAGATGATGTTCCTTAATGGTTATAAGTTTGATATCCATGTGATCCATATGGTCCTCCTCTAAATTTTAGTACACCAAAAATATCATCCACAAACATGACTAAGAAAGTGTCCAAGAACTGATGAAAGATTTGGTTCATCAATACCCTAAATATTGTAGGATCATTAGTGAGATCAAATTGAATAACTAAAAACTTGAAATACCAATAATGGATTATAAAAGTTGTCTTAGGTATATCCTCATATTGGATTCTCAACTGATGATACCCTAATTAAGGTCAATAATAGGAAATGAATGATCCCCTCTGAGTTGATAAAAAAGATCATCAATTATTGGAAAGGGAAATTTGTTCTTAATAGTCTCCTGATTTAAGTTTTGATAATCAATGAAAATTTTGAGGCTCCCATTAGCCTTCTTGGAAAAGAGAATAGGATAATACCAAGATGACATGCTAGGATGAATAAATCATGTAGCCTCAATGTTTGGAAGCTAGACACTAAGTTCCATTAACTCAGCAGGTGTCATGTGATTAAGATGGAATAGAAATATGAATCATACTAGGAAGTAGGTCAACAGTGAACTCACCTTATCTTTATGGTGGTAGCCTAGAAAAATATTTCAGAAAGACTTTGGGATACACACTCACCACTATAGAAAGTGAAACACACAAGAGATAGACAACAACATCAATGAACATATCTAACAATTGGCATGATATTATTCTATCATAAGGAACAACATGACCCACCCTCCAAGATTTAGAATCCCACTCACCCTAAAAGGTGTGAGAGACCCCATTGGGAGATAAAAACTAAAATCAACAATGATAATAGATGATCTAATCCTTAACACCAATCATCTAATCCATTCTAATAATTGTATAGATGATATCAATATCAATATCCAAGAAATCCCACACCACTTTGAAGTTGGATATTGTCACCCAACATGCAAGGAATTTAAAACCTTGCTTGGACCTCTATTCCAAAGGCATGGAAATATCCAACAAGAACAGTATAAGTTTTAAATACAATCCCAACACATCAACTAACATTGATGATATAAAATAATTAGTTTCACTTGTATAAAATAAATATAGTACCATAGAGGATGAAATAAATGCCATACCTATAACATTAGTCATCCCTATCTCATATTCCTCCAATGCATACTCTACTGTGAAAATATGACCAGTCACATATCCTCCATAAGATATTCTTAGTAGCATGAACATCCTCCTTAGTGATAGGATAAGACCCACCACCCCTGGAAGAATCAGTACAAACCTATGAATCCCTTGTGAGAGTGGATCCTGCTCTGCTTCCTTATGAAACCTTTCCAAAAAGATGTTAAAGGTAACCAGATTTTCCATAATGGTGAAACATCCTAGGATCCCATGTGAAGTTATGCTTGGTGTGACTTGAACTTCTGCACTGAGAGAAAAAAACCTACTGTTGTCCCGAAAAATCCCCTGAAACTGGTCTTTATGTAAACTATCATCCCTTATGTTTACTTTTATTTCCATAAGACACACCCGAGCTAACAACTATAGAAACCAAATCTCCACATAAACTCATCCTACCAGTTATGTCTGCCTCTTCCATAGATTCTTTATCAACTACATAAACAAAGGTTAGAAGGTATAATAGAATGAACATCGACTAAATATCGTCCCTCAGACCCATCTCAAACCCCTGGACCTTAAGGTAATCATTAGTGATAATCTCAGGTTCTAGGTGCACCAACTCAGTGTAATAGGTGGAATAATCCAAAAAATTATGCATCCCCTTCTCTAGGGATGTAAATTCTTGGGTATTTACTAAATAAAACATTTCAGGATATAACTGCTGGTTAAATATTTTCTTAAAAGAAGTCCAGTTAAGATCCTCGTGAAACTTAGCTTGAACGATGGAGTCCCCCCATCTCTTTCGTAGTCCTTCCAAGATATACATAGAAAACCCAACCTTCGAGTCCTCAAGAGTTTAAAAAAAGGAAGATCGTCTAAATCCTCTCAATACACTCTCTAGATTATGGGGGACCCTTGTCACTATGAAAGATAGGTGGATTCTACATAGTAAATTTTGAGCCATGATCCACCACTCATCCCTAGTTCCCAATACATTCCTAACTCAGATCCTGAACTGTGTGGATTACAACATCCACCAAAGAAGGGTCCAACTAATTATTTTTCTATAGAACTTGTATCCAGGATCCTCACTTCGATTCAGAAGAGCTCTTCGAGTATGCACTGTCAAATAAACACAAGATAGTAATCAATCTAGTTGTGAGAAAATTCCCAAATCATAATACCAACTTCCAGAATCCATATTAATTCATTTAAAAAACAATAATATAAAGTAATCATGGATTCTACAAACTAAATATGAAACCTTAAAAAGAAATAGGTACATTTAAATAAACCCCAAATCCAATTCATTTAAAAAACCTCAAACACCAAGTGTTGAGATTGGAAATAATTCCCCTAACTAGCCATGATAAATCAATTTAAAACAGTGAAGTGAACCTTTATATTTTCTATTGTTGTAAAAAATTTTAATCATTTGAAAAAAATTATTATTCCATTAGACGATCTCTCAAAGGCTTTACCTAAACTTCTTCAACATCTACTACCTTGACGATACGAGTTGATATAATACTCAAGAACTGGTACCTATGCTTCTCTTGTTTATCTTCTATATATTTTTTATGGTTTTTATATCTATATCACTTCTTCATATCTCTCACATGTTCTATCACTTTATATTTATGTTTTTTCATAAAAAATCATTCTCTTTATTGGGATGTGACTCATGGATTCTAAATCTAGGACTGTTCAGGTTGTCACTCTTTCAGTCTAAATTCATTGTGGTAATTGGATTGTGACACCTCATACAAAATTCAGATGTCATGGTTATACTTAAATTATAAATAGTAGGTTGTAATTGAGTTATGACTCCCCTTTAAAAATCAGTATAGTGCACAATGTATCTCTCACAAGGTAGAGAGGTATAAAATTGAAGTACGTACACTTTGGACTGATAACATTTTAAATTTTTTTAATACAATAAAACCCTCATTGATAATATTTATTGATTATTTTTATGTGAAAATATAATTTTTTAATAAAAATTGCATAATATGTTATTTGAAAGCTTTTTTTAGGGGAAAATATCAGTTAACACCTTGGAATATTCTATGGAATATTTTCAGAGTGAGGTGTTGAGATATCATGGGATTCTAAGACCCATAGAGCCTCAACACGGATAGAGTAAAAATATTAAATATATTGTATTATGCTCGGGTGATATTTTTCAAAAATAATTTAATATATTCCAAATGTTGTGTCATATGATAAATAAGAGACCATTATTAGGTCTAAGATGTGGGGTTTACCCTAAGTGGGACATAACTTGTATATGCATCAGACCTTTGGTCAGATCACATGTGAGAATAAGTTATTAAATATTTTTATTATATTTTTTCTGAGAAAAATTAAATATCTCCAAAATGGTGCATCATATGGAAAATTAGAGTTCGTTATTAGGTTTGGGACGTGGAGTTTACCATAGGCGGAGCATAAAGTTTATTCACGTCAGACGTTTGGTATAATCGCACGTGAGGATAAGCTATTTAATATTATTTATTATATTATTTTTCCAAAAATAATTTAATATCTCTCAAATGGTATGTCATATGAGAAATATGAGACCACCATTAGTTTCATGACATGTGGTTTACCCTAGGCTAAACATAACTCTTGCGCACATTGGGTATTTGTTCATGTCGTACTTAATGTTAAGTTATTTAATATTTTTCTTAAATAATTAATATTAATTTAATTTAAAATTAATTTTTAATTGAGTCTTATCTTACAAAAAATCCAAAACCTCCATGGTTAATAGATGGGTTGATCCTAAAAAATCATATTCCGAATGTTTTAACCTTTTTTTAATTAGTAACACCTTAATGAGATGAATTAAAACCTTCCGAAATCAATTTTTAGTTGAAACGAAACTTAGAATAGTGTATTGAATTTTCCATTTTGAATATTCGTGTGTACAACACGGTTTTCATATCAGTAAATCAGATTCCAAATTCTAGTATGTTTTTTCAAGACTGGACTATCCTGAAACTCCTTTACACACGATTGGTGAAACTCTGTTAATCTGATATGGGTTTCTTCTCCGATTTCAAGCACCACACCAACACCCATTTTTTTCTTCTTCTTAGTGCAGTGCCTCCCCTACCCAGGTTAGATTTTTTTTTCATTTTTACTTATTTTTAATTATTTTTACCCCACTTTTCAAATTGGGAAATTTTTTGAATTTAAATAAAATAATAAAACCCAAAGAAATTATCTAAGGATATTCCCCTTAATTATCAAAAATAACTCTACGAAATTATCTAAAGTAATTGAAAGTTTTTTTATAAGAAGATGTATGTGTGACATTATCATGGATAATTGTAATGAATCATCAAATGATAATTATTATTTTATTATTTTGAATCCTAATTATTAAATAAATTAGAAAAGATGATTGTGCAAGATTATCAAATGATAATTGCCCAAAATTATCAAAATAATAATAATGAGGAATTATCAAAGGATAATTTTGAAGAATTATCAAACTATAATCTCATTGAATTATCAAAATATAATTACATAAAATTTTCACGTATAATTGAAAATAATTATCAAGGGTTAATTTATAGGATTTTAGGATGATATTGAATTTAATTTATCAAAAAATGTAATTATTACATTATCTAATGATAATAGCGATTTTATCAAAGGATAAATTATAATAAATTATCAAAAGATTTTTATAAATGATAATTTATAATAAATTATCAAAAGATAATAATAAAGGATAATTTATGATAAATTATAATAAGAAAATTATAAAATGAAAATTTAAGATAAATTATCAAAAGATGATTATAAAGGATAATTTATGATAAATTATCAAAATATAATTATAAAGGATAATTTATGGTAAATTATCAAGAGATGGTTATAAAATTATGATTTATAAGAAATTATCAAAGCATAATTATAAAAGGATAATTTATGAGAAATTGTCAAGAAATAATTATAAAAGAATAATTTGTTATAAATTATCAAAAGATAATTATAAAAGGATAATTTATGAGAAATTAACAAGAGATAATTATAAAAGGATAATTTAGAAGAAATTATCAAAGGATAACTATAAAAGGATAATTTATGAGAAATTATCAAGAAATGATTATAAAAGGTTAATTTGTGATAAATTGTCAAAAGATAATTATAAAAGGATAATTTATGATAAATTATAAAAAAAAGAATTATAAAAGGATAATTTATAAGAAATTATAAAAGGATAATTATAAAAGGATAATTTATGATAAATTATCAAAAGATAATTATAAAGGATAATTTATAATATATTATCAAAAGATAGTTATAAAGGTTAATTTAGTATAAATTATCAGAGATAATTTTAAAAGGATGATTGATTATAAATTGTCAAGAGATAATTATAAAAGGATAATTTATATAAAATTATCAAAATATAATTATAAAATGATAATTTATGAGAAAATATCAAAAGATAATTATAAAATGATAATTTATATGAAATTATCAAAGGATAATTTATGATAAATTGTAAAAAGATAATGATAAAGAATAATTTATAATAAATTATCAAAAGATAATTATATGGATAATTTAGGATAAATTATAAAAGATAATTATTTAAGGATAATTAGGATAAATTATCAAGAGATAATTATAAAATGGTAATTTATGATAAATTATCAAAAGATAATTATTCTTATGGAGAATATTGTGAGTGAATGAACTAGCCTAGAATGATAATTCAAAAATTATGGAGGGGAGAGAAAGTATCATCGCATGCGATATTTTATTTCTTTTTGAAATAAAATAATTTGTTTTTATTCTAGGAACCCTTGATGAACCTAAAGCTTTTATGTTCTGATGTTTATGATAATAAGGCCATGAAGAGATTCCCTTAACTGTTGAGATTTCCACTCTAACTTTCAAACCACATAGGGCAGTTTATCCTTACCTTGACATAGATGACTTTGAGGTAGTAAATTAATTACTTTTTTTGGGATTTGTTACACATTTTTCCTTAATGTGATTTATATATATACATGTTTTATAATCGCGCTAGATTATGATCACATGTGGGTGTGTGTGTGGCCCTAAGAACCTTATGTTGTTGTCAAGAGTACTTTGTGGCATGTTATTAATATTCGATGTTGATCACATGTATCTTTGTGCCGCCTTACTTATGATGATGCATTATTCTTTCTTGTGTATCCCACCATGATATGTTTTCTTTTGAGGTATTATTCTTGGAACCCAAGGCAGCTGGACCATCGTGACAAGTTTATCCCCTAGAGGGGGAGTGCGCATAATTTGCAATGATGGGGATAAAGGACCCATACAAAGGTTAGGAATATGATGATGCCTCATGTATTACTTGTGATGCACTCGATGCCCAGTGGGTTCCAAGGGATATGTTCTTGATACCTAGTGAATACCAAGTAGATATCGATGACTAAAGAATGTCGACAAAATGACTTTCTTGATGTATAGATTATATTGAGTAACATGATTACACAACGCCGAGTAACATGATTTATGATCCTAATGTATAGTCCTTAATTCCTATGACACCTTGATTATCCTTCCAACATAGATCCCAAGCAGGTATAATTAGAGGTTTGTGGAAGCTTGGATAGAGCATGACTGCTTGGTTATGGATTGTGTGTTACTATGCGTATTACACATTTATTATTATTATTATTATTATTATTATTATTATGGAATACACTTGTATACTTGAGAAAATCAGGTTAAGGGTGAATTGGTGGTGTTCTACTGAGTCTTATACTCACACCCTAATTGGACATTTTGATGCGCTTGTAGATTTTATGAGGGGTTTAGCGATGGAGAAGGGTCATGTGATGGACGAATGAGTAGTGGAGTGCAGAACTAGTAGTGGACCGAGATGGAATCTAGAGGACTCAATGTTTATCTATGTATTTATCTACTGCTTATTACACTGGTTTTACTTACTGCTTTGGGAGCCGCTTTATTTGTATGACATGTATGCCATCTCTAGATTTCCTCATGTTTACTCTGATTATTTATTATATTATTTATTATTTATTATTGATCTTATGACATGATATTGTGGGTATAGTCTCCCTAATAATAGACTCAGACCCTCACTACTAGTAGGTAGCCTCTTTCATATGGGGAGGCAGGCATGAGGTCATGTGACCTTCTAGATCAGACCTAGTGGTTCAGGATGAGATGTTATAAATCGGTATCAAAGGATCAGGACTCACTAAATTTTTTCTTCTGTTATCTTAGTTTGGGATAGGGTAGAAAGGAGATATAACATTACGACTGGGGTAGGAGAACTATGCAAGTGCCTGGAAATCACTGTATAGTGGACCTCTGAGCATCCATAAAGTGGGGAATTTATGCATTGTTATTACTGTTGATTAAACTCACTTTGGGTGATGCGTGTGATATTGATATGTGATTTATGATATTTTAGGTGATATCATGCATCATGACTAGGCACTTAGTTTCACATTCCATATATATACTTATTTTTGTACTACATAGTAGTTCATTAATTAAATTCCTTGATTTGTGTTATATATTTGGGATAGTTTCACCTTGTGTGTGACGTCCCGACCCAGGAGCCACTGAACAATGCCCTGAGCCAGTTGGTCACATGACCTCAAGCGTGCCTCCCCATATTCCAGAGGGTGCCATCTAGAAGTTTGGTTATGGTAAGTCAGTCTTGGGGAGACTATACCCTCTGTTATCAGAATAAAACACCAGCAGAAAAAAATAAAAATAACCAAGTATGGAAGGATATAAATAACTAGAACAATACCATGACATATGATAGTCAAAACCATAAAATACAATACTCAATTGAAAGGTAAAGCATGATATGGAAAATCAAGTGCCAAGTGTCTACAATGCAACTCAAAGTAAAGATACAACGACTCCAAAATGGGTCCCGAACTATGTTTGGTTCCCTATCCCATGCTCCAATCTCAAACAACAACCTATCCCAGGGTATTACCCTTACCCTATCCTGCAACAAAAAAGTTTTCTTGGGTGATGATCAGGTGGTCTGAATAGGGTGTGAGTACAACTCAGTAGGCCACCACCAACAGTGTCTAAAACGAGTCCAGTCAAAATATAGTGCATGCAGATTTATAAAGAAATAAATATAATGCCTAATTTAAATAGTTATCACATTTACATTTAATATTTAATCATCACATGTGTCCAATTATATTCATGTTTACCATTTTAATCATATTTCATTGTTATCATTCATTTGGTGTAGTTCGTCATGCCTAGCACCCCAAATCTCAGTTGAAACATCATTCGTTATTATCATTCATTGGATGTGGGTCATAATGCCTAGAACCCCAAATCTCATTGAGTGTAGGTATTCATTCCTATAACTTTTTTTTTCAATTGGTGCAGGTCATCATGCCTAACACCCCATAATATCAAGCTTGGATAACTATTGGGGAGGAATGTCATGTCCAGTTCCCAACTTCAAATCGGTCTAGGACACCATGCCTAACACCACAAAATATCATCCATTTAATCATTATTTAAGTCATAAGAATTTTCTACATTATTCCTTCACTAATCCTTAAATTAGTTAAACATTTAAAAGTCCGTTAGTTAACTCAACAATTAACTAAGCACATTCCCATTAATTAATTCATCAATTAATTAATCAATCAATACCATTCTAATTTCATAATTAATTCTATATAATTAATTATCTATATCAAATTTCAACTTGTCATAATTAATTCTCAAAATTAATTATCTTTGATCACATTATGATACATAATCAATTCTCTCAATTAATTATCTTTGGTCAACATTGTGGCACTTAATTAATTCTCACAATTAATTATCTCTCACAACCAAACATAATTCCATAATTAATTTCCCCCAATTAATTATCTTATCACAACAATTCAATATCTCAATTAAAATATCTCTACCAATATAAAATCTCCAAAATATCTATTTGGGAAACCCCCATTGTTTGTTCTATAGTTCAATTATTAGTAAAATCACCAAGGCAAATCAATTAAATTTCACATTCCTAAATACTCTAATTTAAGAAATCAATCATCAAGTGAATCTATCATATCATAAACTCACATTCTATTATCATAAAAAATGACTATTGGGGTTTGATTTAGACTACCTACCTCAGTTTATTGATGGAAGATAGCCCAACAGAAATCTTCAAAATCTGAGCAGCACAACGTCATCGATCAAGCTCCAGATCTAAATCCCTAATACCAAAATTAAGATCAAATACATCAAGATCCAGAAAATCTAGACCTAGATCTAAAATCCTAGATCTAGATATTAAATCATAGGTTTAGAACTAAGAAAAAGGTTAATATTTTCTAGGGAAATACCTAGAAAAGATAAGAGAAATAATAGAAGAAGCATTGGGATGAAATCCACTTATCGGGAGGAGAGCAGATCTTCAATCTGGGTATTCAATCTCAAAAAATGGTGTTCATATCACCTTATAATCTCTCTGGGAGAATTTGGAAACACCTAGAATTATTCAATCCCAAGCCAAAGTTGAAAATAAGGAAGTCCCTGGGGTTCGAGTGATTTTAAAAATGTTTTTTCAAATTAAAATCCTGTACGTATGGTTTCATGGGAAGAGGTGCACAGTTAGGGAAAACCATGCACCAACTGTGCAGACCCCCTGTCAAGTTTTTCAAAAATGGTGCAGTTTGGTCGCACGGTTTGTCAAAATGTGCACAAAATGTGCGGTCCTCTCTGTCTAGTATCATACACTTGGCACGATTTGGTCACTCGGTTTTTCAAACCGTACGCAAACCGTGAACAGTCCACTATCATTTATTTTTCCTTAAATGTTCATCCAAATGCACCCCAAGCCACTACTCCAAGTTAAAGGTACTTAAAAGCTTCAAAAATTACCTAAAAACACGCCATAGATGACTCCAGAAAAGGTTGGGATCTTACAATATTTCCACCTTATAACAACTTGTCCTCGAGATACACTCCCAAACTTCTCTAAGATTCTGAGCCAAAAATATTGGGCCATTGAGCCCTCAGGTAAACTTCCTGTTCCAAAGTTTCATATTAAAAATTTCCATGTTTCCATAACACATGAACTAATGACACTGTCTTTTCTCGTAACACTTTCTCATTGCGACCCAACAAACCTATCAGATTCTCCTCGAAGGATGCATCTATCTCGAGGTCAACCTCTTCCACATCAATCACATGATATGGGTCAGGGTGATATCACCAAAGTTGTGACACATGGAAAAAATCACGAAAAGTGTTGTATTTATGTGGAAGTGCTGATCGGTATTCCATCAGCCCGATTCTCTCCATCACCTCAAACGGTCCCACAAACCTGGGCGCTAACTTTCCCTACCTCCATATCCTGTGGTGACCCAATCTTGGTGACACCCAAATGAATACACAATAAACCTCTATAAAATATAGGGGTCATCTTTATCTATCAACATATGACTTATTCCTACTCTGAGTTGTAGCCATACATTTTTTAATCAACTGCACCTGCTCCAATGTCTCCTAAACGAGACTGGGTCCCAACAGCTCTGACTCACCCACCTCTAACCAACATAGAAGTGAGCTACAAGGTCTACCATAAAGTTCCTCATATGGTGTCATCTGTATAGTTTCTTGATAAATTTTGTTATAGGAGAACTCCACTAAAGCCAAGTGCTTTTCCCAAGAACCACCAAAGTCAAGCACGCATGCTCGCAGCATATCCTCTAACACCTGTATGGTATGCTCTGAGTACCCATATATCTGTGGGTGCAAGGTCATACTTAACAGAACCTGTGTACCAAGAAACTTTTGTAAACCCTTCCAGAATCATGAAGTAATATGCGAATCATGAAATGAAACTATAGTCTATGGCACCCCATGCAAACGAACTATCTCTCTCACGTACAGTTCTCCCAAATGCTCTACTGAAAACATTTATTTGATAGGAAAGAAGTGTGATAATTTCATTAATCAGTCCACAACGACCCAAATAGAATCATTCTTCCTAAGATTATTTGGAAGTCCTACCACAAAATCTATATTTACGTCATCCCACTTCCATTATAGAATAGGTAATGGTTGCAAAAGGTCTTCTGGTCATTGATGCTCTACTTTCACCTGCTGACAAGTGAACCATCTTATTACGAACCCTTCTATCTCCTTTTGTCATTCCTGGCCACAAAAACTATCAGTGAAGGTCACGATACATTTTTGTCACCTGATGATGTATCGCCCACCTTGAAGCCTGAAATTTTCGCATGAGTTCCTCTCACATACTCTTAGGCACAACAACCCGATTTTTCATATAGATGATATCATTATAATCTATTTTATAGTCTAAAGGTGTCTCCCCACCTTCAATGATTTCTTTTAAGGCTAAACATTATGGATCCTCATATTTTCTGTCCATGATCTGTCTCAAGAGCGTAGACTCAACTGCTACAAAAACCAGAACCATCCTATCCTAACTCTCTTGAACTACCACATGCATTTCTGCCAATAGAGTCATCATCTTCCACTCTGCACTCGACCCGTGTACCAACCGAGTCTGAGTTTTCCTGCTCAAGACATCTTCCACACTGTTCCCCCTTCCGGGTGTATATGCCAATTAAAAATAAAATTATTGCATATACTCTACTCATATTCATTGCTGAAGATTCAAGTCACGCTGTGAAAAGATATAATTCAAGCTTTTGTGATCCATAAAAATTGTAAACTTTTCACCCAAAATATAGGGTCACCAACACTTAAGAGCATAAACCATTTCTGCCAACTCGAGGTCACGTGTAGGGTAATTTTGTTCATGTGGCCTTAGATTCCTAGACCCATAAGAAATGACTCTACCCCCTTGCATCAACACAGCTCTGAGTCTGACCCCAGAAGCATAACAATACACCATGTACTCCTCACCTGATCAAAATTGGTGCCGAAGTCAAGCACTTCTTCAAATCCTCGAAAGTAGTCTCGTATGCTTCTATCCAAAAAAACTTTATCCCATTATTTTTCAAACTAGTAAAAAGTGCTTCCATTCGGGAAAAGTCCTAGATAAACCACCTATAATAACCAGCTAATCCCAAAAATCTTGGAATATCAAAAATATTCTTGGGCTGCTCCTAGGAAATCGTTGCCTGCACTTTTTTTGGGTCCACTACCACACCTTCTTCTGGGATGATGTTCCCCAAAAAGTGTACCCTAGAAA
This sequence comes from Viscum album, assembly GCA_963277665.1. NCBI lineage: Eukaryota > Viridiplantae > Streptophyta > Magnoliopsida > Santalales > Viscaceae > Viscum > Viscum album. The sequence goes on along the minus strand of OY728142.1, from coordinate 28,980,697 downwards.
TCCAAAACAGACATTTAGATAGCTTAGAATATATCCAATGCTCTCTTAGTATGCCCAGGATGATGTCAAGATGTTGATCATTATCATCATGAGTCTTAGAGTACACTAAGATGTTGTCCACAAACACCAACACAAACTGATCTAAGTACAGATGAAAGATCATGTTCATCAAGGCCATAAACACTTATAGAGAATTATTCGACCCAAACGACATTACGATAAACTCATAAAGGCAATACCTGCTCTGGAAAGTAGTTCTTGGTATATCATAGGTACAAACTCTCACATAATGATACCCTGATCTCAAATCAATCTTTGAGAAAACACTAGCCCCCTTCAGCTGGTCAAACAGATCATTGATATGAAGAAGAGGATATCAGTTCTTCACAGTCATTTTATTCAAATTCCGGCAATCGACACATAAGCGTATAATCTCGTCGGCCTTCTTTGCAAACAAAACAGGTGATCCCCAAGGCGATGTACTTGGATGGATAAACCCTTTATCCTCCAACTCTTCTAACTGCGTTTTGATCACTTGAAGCTCAGTCTGTGTCATTCTGTAAGGTGGAATAGATACCAGATCAAACCTCTTTATGAGCTCAATAGTGAATTTCACATCTCTCTCAGGTGGTGACGCATTCCTGTCGTAGGGAGTGGAAAAAGCAATTTATATTCCTAGGGAAGCACAAAGGCCGACCAGGGTTGTCTCACTTGAGGAGCATCATAGTTGGTTCGCCCACTTAATCTAATTCACCTACACTACTTATTTTGGGTTTTTTATTTAATATTATAATTATATGGAATTTAAATGAATTAAAAGGTTAAAGTAACATGAAATAACATAATGATATTATTAAATAAAGAACTCGGCCTTTGTGGGTTGGTTTGTGGGTTCCATTATTCTTCTTATTGTTGTTTAAATTATGTTTGATAATTAAATTATGAGACCTCATTTATGAATTACTATTATTTTATTTAGTGTTGTGAAATGTTGAATGCGTATATCAATATCAATTCCACCTACTCCTATAATCAAGGTTGATGGAACAATTTGATCGAGCGTGTGAAATCTCCCAGGACCTGGCTCCATCGTATGCCATTTCATCTACTGAATGGATCAACTCCACCGTATGAAGAGCTTGTATCCAGAAAATGGGAGGGAAATGATTTAATAAAATAATAGAAATAAGTTCAAGTTTAGTGTTGTGGTGGGAGACCACCGCACCCATGCACATCACTCTTGCTCATCACAAACATAATAAAACTTAATAATTTAAGCGCAGAATAAATGGAATTTCCACATACCTCCCCCGGGCCAAGTCTCTGGTTAGCCCCTAATTTTTAAGGGTAATATTTCATGATGGATTGAAGATGAATGAAAATTATATTAGGGTTGGAAGAAAAATATAGATGGAAGAATATAGATACACTTAAATAAAAAATATGCAAAATTGTTACATGATAAAAGAAAACTAAATTAAAAAGAAAAGAAAAGAAAAATCCTAAGTTAGCAGCATGTCCCTAGGAATCCTCTCTAATTGTGGTGTAGAAATACCTTTCATCATGGGTGAAATCCTATTTATATAGGCCAAGGGATTCCATCCTTGGGTCTTCAAATTTCAGATCATTAAAATCATGGTTTAATATTTCCTGCAAATTCTTTCCACCTAATTTTTAACCATGGTAGACCAATTAAATGGTAAAATATTGGAATGATGTCTTTAAAAAGATGTTACAAAATATATTCTATGATTCTACACAAAATTTCAGATTTATAATAACTCTTTAGGAAGATATATGGCTAGTTAAATTCGAGATTTTATTCTGGATCAATGTTTCCTTTTTTATGCCCCAAAAGTTTAGAATCCATGGGTCACTTTAATGAATGAATATCTTCATAATATTCAACATAAGAACTCCCCATTTAATTATATTTCCATTATAATTGGAATCACCCAAAATGGATGTGTTTTGACCGATTTATGACCAATTCATCGAGGTGTGGTCCACGCGGTCGTCCAGAATAATCTTCCAACTTGATTGAATTTTTCAGACCCTTGGACGGCAGAATTAAATCATGGTCCTGAAACCAAAGATGAATAAAATAAATATAGGATTCCAATGAAAAATTAATCACATAAATTATATTTATATTTTAAAATATATTCTTTAATTACCACATATATTAAAATATGTTTATATTTCAAAATTAAGTAATTTTCTAATTTTAGCCCAAAACACATCATAAATCCAAAATTGATGAAAATAACTCAACTTGTTCAATTTTTAGGGATTAAATAATTTAATTAAATATAAAAAATGATTAAAATATTATCTCTATAAATTTACCCATACTTAAACTATGCTTGTCTTCAAGCATAAAATCTCAACATGGAATTTAAAGGGGACCAATGTTACCAATATTCAAATTTCAATGCAATAAAATAAAAAAATTATCAATGTAAAATAAAATTTTCAAGTTACAAAAAAAATATCAATTTAATTTCCCATTTTTCAAAGAAATAATCAATTCATGCATTTTACTTTTCCCCTTTGAAAAATGATGGAGCTTCTCCTTTAATTCATTCAAGCTTCTCAATTTATTATAATTAAACATGAAAAATCATGATATACCTCTCTTTTGAATCTTTTCTATCATCACTCATGATAAAATTAAAGTGGAGTTATGCTCATATCATGAAAAAATTCTCCTTATCCACAGGTTTGTAAAAGAAATACTTTCTTCACTTTATAAAGACAAAAAGTACACAAAATCACAAGGACTTGCAATAAAGGTTCAAATGACTCTGTGGCTTAGGGTTGGTGGGTAAATGATTGAAATGATTTAAGGCCAGAAGTAGTAGGTTTGACTATTAAGTACAATTCATGATTAATCAAGTGAAAACAAAAGATGATCCTCACTCAAATCCCCTTGAGAATGTGAAACACAACACCACCCATTTTTTATGACATGGGACATGAGTCAATAAATGATTACAAAAATGATATCATCCAAGTTCTCCTCTTATTTTTTATATTTTTTTGTAAATATTCAGAAAGGAACAACTTTATTTTTCTCTTTTTTTTTAAATATCCAGATAGGCATAGATTTATTTTTAGTTTTTTCACTTTTTTTAAGGAGAAACGGATGAAATGAAAAAATCATAATGAAATGATGAATCATGCCCAATTTTCTAATACTACATTGCCCAAAATGATGACGCACACCTCACACCACCCAAAAATGATACATATCACAATGAACACACACGAAAGGCCCTTCCCCCACACTCAAACTTGAAATATCCATGAAAAAATATTAAAAGAGTGGGTAGGTAAGGAAAAATTGGCTTGTAATGTGGCTTAAACCTATAAAGAAATTCATGGAATCTATGGGCTAATGAAGGATAAATGTAAGGGTGGGTCTCAGGTAAATATACGGCTAGAAAAAGTAGTCCCTCATCATTTTAAATGTGTTTTTTCACAGTAATAGATTTGACAAGTTTCAATACAAGTTCTGGAAGGTGGCATGTCCCAATATCACTCAAAAAATATGCTCAAGATATAATAGGAAATATTTGGTCTAGAATTCCTCTCGAGAATGGGAATATGATATTGTAAAATCACTCATGGAATGATTAATAATAAAAAATTAATTCACATGAATTTCAGAAATTCAAAACATGAAAAATGGTAGGGGAATTTTATTTATATGAATCAACTAATTCATTCAAATCTTGGGTCCTTATTTCAATATTCATGTTTCACTTTAATCATCCAATTCTCCATTTTACCCATTCAATCTCATTAACATTGAAATCTAAAACATGGAATCACCGGATTCCTATGAAACTCATGTCTCCTAGATAAGTCAAGTAAAACATGAATTCAAGTGTGGGCATGCATATTCTAATTAACACTTTAAAAGACTAAAAATTTAGGGAATATAGTTGGATAATATAGAATTGAAACTCTTACTTCCCTTTCGAATGGATGCTTATCTTCACGATGTGTAATCCCACTACAACTTATTTTCCTAATTTCCTCCTATCTTGAGGGTTCTTTATTGGCTTGAAATTTTTCATCTTTGTAGCATCTTCATTAATGGACCTAAAATATAAGAATAAAAACAATTTATAGTGAAGGCATGTTCAATCATGTTGGTATATGATCATGAGGAAAAGTGGAAAATGTGGAAAAAATGTGGGTTGCCTCCTGGTAACACCTGTGTTTAATGTCGTTGTATCGACTAAAAAAATTAAATTTTTTGAAAAATACTAGACTATAAGATTCCCTCCCCCACACTTAATTGATGCAGTGTCCTCAATGCATGTAAATGGATTTTTTTTATGTAAGTTTCAAAAGGATGGAATTACTACATTTAATCAAGTGTAAAGGAATGATACAACCTGATAGGTCTTTATTTTTATTTAGGGTGAAGGAGTGTGATATCCTCCACTGGTTATTAAGGTATAGTCCCATGGAACTTATTTAGCCTCTGCCCATTTATAGTGAATGTGTTTCCTCCTCCTTCCTTTTTAATCTGGCATAAGCTTAAGTCTGGATTTGTATAATAACACGTGATCTCCAGGGTTGAAGGTTCTTGGTTGAATCATCTTTTCATGGGACTTCCTTGTTATATCTTTATAGATCATTGAGTTTTCAAAATATTCCCTTTTTATTTCCTATAGCTCCTACAACTACAATCTTCTTTCTTTCCCAGCTTTCTCAAGGTCTAGATTCATCTCTTTGACCGCCCAGTAGGATCTATGCTCCAACTCCATAAGAAGGTGGAAACTCTTTCCATAGATAAATCTATAGGGACTCATCCCTATGGTTGTATTGTAGTACATTATGTATGGCCATAAGGTATCATCTAACCTTTGGCTCCAGTATTTCCAGTTGGGTTTAACAGTATTTTCTAGAATGGATTTGATTTCTCTATTGGAGACTTCTGCTTGGACATTTGTTTGGGGATGGTATGGGGTAGATGTTCTATGATGTACCACATACTTCATCAGTAATGCTTCTATTTTCCTATTATATAAATGAGTTGCCTGATCACTGATGATTGCTCGTGGCACCCCAAACCTACAGAAAATGTTAGCCCTGGCAAAATCACAAACAACTTTAGCATCATCAGTTCTGGTTTCTTTTGCTTCCACCAATTTTGAAACATAGTCTACATCCAAAATAATATATGAATTTACAAATGACATTGGTAATGGTCCCATGGAATCTATTCCCCACACTTCAAAAATTTAAAAAAAGGTTATTGGTTTTGAGGCATTTTATGTAGTTTGGATATGTTACCAGAAAATTAGTTTTTTTTCACATCTTTTACAAAATTCATATGCATCCTTGAATAAGGTGGGCCAGTAGATTCCAGATTCTAAAACTTTTTGAGCAGTCCTCTGAGGTCCAAAGTGGCCTCCATAAGATTATTTATGACAAAATTCAAACACTGATTCAATTTCACTTCTTGGTAATCATCTTCTTATGATTTGATCATTACAAATTTTCTATAGAAATGGATCTTCCCAAATGTAAAATATTGATTCATATTTAAGCTTATATTGTTGATGAGATATTATATGAGAGGGTGAACAAGATGTAACCAAATAGTTGACAATGGTGGCATACCATGGTACTCCACTGTTGATGATGTAGAGTGTTTCTCCAAGAATCTCATCATTAAGTTTGTGCTGGTTTGGGATTTATGCTTCAGTGGTGTGGGGTAGTCGACTCAGATGATCGGCCACTTGATTTTTAGTCCCCTTATTATCTTTGATTTCCAAATTGAACTCTTGTAAGAGTATCATTCATCTCACCAACTGTGGTTTAGCATCTACCTTTTTCATTAAGTACCTAAGTGTTGTATGATAAAAAAGAAACAACTTTAGTGACAAGAAGATATGATCGGGATTTATCTAGTGAAAAAACGACTGCAAGGAACTCCTTCTCAGTGGTTGTGTAATTTATTTGTGTTGAGTCCAAGGTCCTTGATGAATAGGAAATGACTTGAGGCTTGATGTCAATTCTCTATGATAGAGCAGCTCCCACCGCTTGGTTAGATGCATCACAAAGTAGTTCTAAAGGGTTATCCCAATTGGGTGGTTGCATTATTGGTGGTGTTATCAGCATTTCCTTTAACTAATCAAATGATTCCCTACATGCAAAATAAAAATTAAAGTCAGAATCCTTTAAAATTAATCTTGAGAGAGGGAGATAAATCTTACTGAAATCCTTGATGAATCTTCTGTAAAATCCTACATTCCCTAAAAAGGATCTAACATGTTTTACACAAGTTGGATATGGTAAGGAATTTATTAAATCAACTTTTGATTTATCAACCTCAATCCCATTTTGTGAAATTATGTTACCAAACACTATCCCTTTTTCAACCATGAAATGACATTTTTTGAAATTTAAGACAGGGTTCTTTTTAATGTATGTTTTCAATACTTTTTCCAAATTTCCAAAGCAATGATCAAATGAATTTCCAAAAACTGTGAAATAATCAAGAAACACCTCCAAGAATTCCTTGATGTGGTCTGATAAAATACTCACCATACACCATTGAAATGTACCTGGGGCATTTCATAGCCCGAAAATCATCCTTTTGTAGGCGAATGTTCCAAAAGGGCAGGTGAAGGTCATCTTCTCCTGGTCTTCTGGTGCGATTGGTACCTGAAAATATCATGAGAATCCATATAAAAAACAATAATGAGTTTTTTGAGCTAACCTTTCAAGTATCTAATCAATGAACAGAATAGTAAAGTGGTATTTTATGGTAACTTGATTTAGCTTCCTATAATCTATACACACTCTACAAATATTTTGTACTCTCATGGGGATCAATTCATTTCTTGCATTTTTAACAGTGGTCATGCCAGTTTTCTTGGGGACTACATGAATTGGGGTGACCCATTGAGAATCAGAGATTGTGTAAATGATGTCAATTGCTAACAATTTCTCTATCTCTTTCTTAACAACCTCCATGATTGTGGGATTGAGTCTTCTTTGAGGTTGTCTAACTGGTCTGGAATCACTTTCTAAAAATATCCTGTGAGATCATACCTTAGGGTTGATTCCAAGAATATCACCTAAACTCTATCCTACAGCTTTGACATTCCTTTTGATAAGGACAATCGGTGTTTGTTCTTGTGAATGGGATAGGTTATTGGCAATGATTACTATAAATTTCTATCCTTCCATTAGGTAATCATACTTCAAATCACATTCCAAATGCTTCAATCCTAAACATGGGGGTTGTTCAAGGGATGATATTGCATTTAGGTTTCCTACTTCTAAGGTTGTATTCTCTAGTATAATCTCCCTTTCCTTTAACAATTCATCGAAAGAATCAGATTTTACCTCATCCTCCAAAATGATATCAGAATTTTCAAGTTCTTGGGAATTATAACATTCAAATGAAAAGTGTTCTCCTATTGATAAGAAGCCATGAAGCATACCTGAGTCTTCAATTGGTTCCATACTTTCATCATGGGAGATTGCATAAAGTGAGTGATTGTTGGACGGGTGTTTCATCGTATCAAGAATGTTGAAGTGTACCGTACTATCTCCAAGCTCCATGGTGAGTGTTCCTTCATGCACGTTGATTATCATCCTTGCTGTTTTTAGAAATGGTCTCCCTATGATTATGGGAGATTGGGATGGTTCTCGGTCTTCCTCCATGACAAGGACATAAAAGTCTACTGGAAAGATTAATCATCACACTCCCACAAGTACATCTTCAACGAATCCAGTGAGGAAAACGGTGGATCTGTTTGCTAATTATACCACCACCTGAGTTGGTTTTAGTTCTCCAATCTACAAAGATGAAAACACTAAGTGAGGCATCACATTCATTGAAGCTCTGAGATCACATAGTGCATCTGTAAAATTTAAAGAACCGATAGTGAAGGGAATAGAGAATGTCCCTGGATCTTGAATTTTTTACAGTATCCGTGGTGTGATCAATGCTCAGATACTTCTTCCTAATTTGATTCTTTCATTTCCATCCATCTTCCTTCTTTTAGTACATAGATCCTTCAATTTTTTTTTTCATATTTAGGGATTTTTCGGATTGCATCCAGTAGTGGGATGTTAATCTCAACTTTCTAGAATGCTTCCTAAATTTCCCGTTAAAGTCATTCTTCTTCACCCTTCTTTGACTCAACCAATGCAGATGGAAATGGTGCTGGGATATCCTTTTTCTCCCTTTATTTTTTTTCAAAAGGTGTTTCTATCCTTTCCTTCCTGAACATTGTTCTTTCTCCTTTTTTGTTATTGACTTCATCTTTTGGTTGGATAGGAAGAGCTTCAGGTGGTTTCTTGGAATCATCATCCTCACATTGTTCAGGGGGTGCGAGCTCCTTATCTCTTCAAGTGGTGATTTCACTAACATTCTTCTTTGGATTGAGAATTGTTTTTGTGGGAAGCTTAACTTGGTTCTTGGTGAGAGTATCCATAATAATTTCAAATTGATCAGCTATCTTGTCCATTTTATCTTCTATTCTCGCAACTCTTATCTTCAGCTATTGATCTTCAGTTGACGGTGCACTTGTGGATGGTTGCTCATAATTATTCTACTGGAAAGGTGGTGGTTGGAAAGTTTGTTTTTGTTGGAAGGGATTCTTATAAGGTTGTTGGAATGCTATCGGGTTATGATATTGCTGCTGAAAAGGTGGTCTGGCTTGGTTCTGTTGAAACCCATACCCTGGTTGGGTTTGAGGTTGGTATTGCCTTTGTTGATAGCCTGCAGCACAACTTTCTGTCCCCTACACTTTTGTACATTGATTAGTGTAATGAGAATTAGAAGAGCATAAACAACATACCTGATTCGGTCCTTGTTGTTCCTTCACATGGTTCACAACTATTTGTCGCACTAACCTGGTGAGTTCACCCATTTCATTTCTAATTAAATCTATGGAATCAGATGTTCTTACCTCATGTATTACTATGGTGATTGTACCTCAAGTGCCAAACTACTATGAATTTTTTGCAATCTTTTCAATCACAACTCGTATATCTGGTGGTGATTTGTCAATAAAGACTCCTATCGATGATTCATCTAGTATATTCCTATCATTGTCAAGAAATCCTTAGTTGAAGCACCGAAGGAATTAGTCATCTTATATTTCTTGGTGTGGGAAACTTGCACAAAGCTTCTTGAAATGTTCCCAGTATTCGTAGAGGGTTTCTCAAATTGATTTATGTATGACATAAATCTCCTTTTTTATTGCAGTGCTCCTAGATGTTGGGAAGAATCTTTGTAGAAAGCACTTTTTTAGATCTTCCCAATCACCGATCCCTCTTGGTTGTAGATTGTACAACCATTCCTTCGCTGCTCCCTCTAGTGAAAATGGGAATTCCCTCCACTTCACGTGCCCTTCCATGAATCCTCGAGGCTTGAAGCTGGAACAGACATAGGTGAATTCTTGAATATGTTGATTCGGGACTTCACCTGCAAGACCATGAAATTTATGAAGCACTTGGATCATGTTAATTCGTAGTTGAAAATCATTTTCTAAGGCAGGAACTGCAAGTTGGTTATTTTGATTAAAAAATTGAGATGCACAGATATTGAGCAAGATTCAGTTGGGATTTAAAACCATTATTATAGGTTCAAAGTCTTCACTCAAGGTATCACTTGAATCAGTGAGATTGATTTCTTAGAAATCTATTGGAAGATTTTGATTTCTAAATTTGGTTATTGTGCGTTCAATTTTTGGATCGAATTCAAATAAATTTCTATTTGAACTACAGGTCATTCAAAAGATATTTTTTTAAAAAAATGTTTTGAGGCACTACCTCCCCAGAAACAGCGCCATGTTTGACACACACCTGTCGTGGGGTGTGGAAAAATAATATTTTAATTACCTATGTATAGTATAGCAGTTGATCTTAAGTAGTCTCCTAAAGAGGAGTGCACACAAAACAAGGTTTTCACTTTTTTGTAGGTTTTTTGAAAAGAATTGGTTTTAATTAATTTGAATGACTCTGAGGGAAATAAACAGATTGAATTGATTGGTGTTAACAAATGATAAAGACATTGACCGGATTGGTTTTGGATAGACCTAGTGTCGTGCCATCATGGTTTCCAAATTTTCTCTCTTCTTCTTCCTTTAACTGGTAAGAGATATATTCATCTACTGAGTCCTCTCTCTCCCTTGGTCAGATAGATGTGATGAGAATTTTCCTATCTAAAACCTTAGATTGGTCTATCCTCATTCCAATGTGTTTAGGGTTGCATAGGGTTTCTTGATTAATTAGAGCAATATCTGATCTAGAATTTTTGTTCCCTAATAAACCAATATTCTGACATACAATCTTACACACATGCTTAACTACCATAGAAAACTCACCACCCAATCCTAATCTTGTTCAACCATATACATATTAGAATTGGGTGGAGGGATATGTGATCATCGACCAAAGAAATTTATAATAATAGAATCAAAACCTAACACAACTGCATTTGGAATTTAAAACAAAATTAAGAATTGAAACTAGAATAAGAAAGAAGAAGAAATTTGATTCATTTAAAGCACAATAAATCAAGCACACACATAGGTCCAGCCTCCCCTCTTCCCGATCACTCGAAATAAACTATCCCTCCATGGATGGGGTAAACAAGATGATACAGAAGAGGAGAAACATTTTTAATGTAAAGAAGATAAAATAAAGAAACAGAATGATGCTGATGGAGATGGTCCCCAGCAACGACTCCAATTTTGACGCATGCATGTCATAGGGTGTGGCAAAAGAAATTTATATTCCTAGTGAAGCACAAAGGCTGACCCGGGTCATCTCACTTGAGGAGTTTCACAGTTGGTTCACCCACTTAATCTAATTCACCTACACTACTTATTTTGGTTTTTTATTTAATCTTATAATTATATACAATTTAAATGAATAAAAAAGTTAAACTAACATGAAATAACATAATGATATAAGTAAAGAAATAACTTGGCCTTTGTGAGTTGGTTTGTGGGTTCCATTATTTTTCTTATTAGTGTTTAAATTATGTTTGATAATTCAATTCTGATACCTCATTCATGAATTAATAACCTTTTATTTAGTGTTGTGAAATATTGAATGCGTATATCAATCTCAATTCCACCTCCTCCTATAATCAAGGTTGATGGCACACCTTGATCGAGCGTGTGACATCTCCTAGGACCTGGCTTCATCGTATGTCATTTCATCTACTGAATGGCTCAAATCCACCGTATGAAGAGATTGTATCCAGAAAATGGGAGGAAAAATATTTAATAAAAGAATAGAAACAAGTTCGAGTTTAGTTTCATGGTGGAAGACCGCCGCACCCATGCACATCACTCTTGATTTTCACAAATATAATAAAACTTAAGGATTTAAGCGCAGAATAAATGGAATTTCCACATACCTCCCCTGGGCCAAGTCTCGGGTTAGCCCCTCATTTTTAAGGGTAAGAGGTCACGGTGGATTGAAGAAGAATGAAAATTAGATTTGGTTTGGAAGAGAAAGAGAGATGGAAGAAGTTGGATGCACTTAAATAAAAAAATATGAAAAAGGGTTAGATGATAAAAGAAAACTAAATTAAAAAGAAAAGAAAAGAAAAATACTAAGTTAGAAGAATGTACCTAGGCCTCCTCTCCGATTGTGGTGTCGAATCACATCAATTGGATTTATATTTTAAAAGATATTCACGAATTAACAAAGATATTAAAATCTGTTTATATTTCCAAATTAAGTAGTTTCCAATTTTAGCTCAAAACACATCATAAATCCAAAATTGATAAAAATAACTCAACTTGTTCAATTTTTAGGGATTAAATAATTGAATTAAATATAAAAAATGATTAAAATATTATCTATATCAGGTGACAACCCTGAAAAGTCTTCAGGAAAGACATCCTGAAACAGTTCTACTACTGGTGGAAGGACGTCTTGCCTACCACCCCCATCATCCAGAAAAAGACTTGAAACTTAGGTTGTGAGCTCACCCAGTTGCTTCATAATTAGCCCAGATCTGCCTGCATGGATATCTCATTATCCATGAAGGACATATTGGTCACCCTTAGGAGATAAAAAGTTCACTCTCATGTGATAACAATCTATGTGAGCTCAGTATTCAACTATCCATTCCATACCAATAATAATATTGAATCCCATTATATCACGGACATAAATATCCCAAAAGAAATGATACTCTACAATATCTATAAAACATCCCTTACATAAAAAGATATCCCTAGTCCATGTTCCCAATGGTGTATTGATATTCATCACCCGCTTACGAACTCCACCTCCAGGCTCAATCCATTAACAAGGTTTTCAGATATAAAGGAATGAGAGGCACCAATATCAAACAAGGCAGTAGATAAAGTAGAAGCAACTAGAATAGTACCTCCCACTATCGATGGACCAGCCTCTCTCTCTACAAGTGTAGGTTTCACTGCATGTAACTGTCCTGCCCCTCTTCCCTGCGGTGTCATCTAAATCCCCTAAGTAGCACCACTCTGCTGGTACAGGCACTCATACCCAGAAGCACCATGAACACTTCCTCTACCGAATCTTCCAGTAAAACTCTTGCTTCTAGGCCTATATGGTGTAGAAAACCCCCTTCCCACACATTGACTCTGAGCAGCTGCTCCCTCAGCATCATCCTGCTGCTGCTTCCTATAGAACCTCTGTAGATTTTCCATCTTTCCAAAAAACTGACACTCCACTGGTAGTTTAGGACAATGTGTATGATAATTTCCCTACCTACCACACAAGGGGAAAATCACATGAGAAAGATCTGGTGTAACTATTCCTCCTGACTGTCCAGCTTTCTTCCCACTATCCTGACTAAGATTCTCATGAGGGCGCTTCCTGCTCTCGGAAGGCACACTTCCTGATCTTCCAGTTACCTATCCAGTACTGGAAGCCTCCTTTAGGTTCCCCTCTGAAATGAGATCCAAATTAACCACTTCTGAAAATTTCTTCAGCCTTAAGATATTCACTTGGGACTTAATTTCACTCTTAAGACCATCCTAAAATCGTTTTGCTAAAGAAACCTCATCTGTCACCAAAGATGGATAAAAACACTGTAAATCTATTAAAAGTTCAGAGTACTCCATTATTGACATGCTTCATTGTGTCAAATTCATAAAATCTGAAGCATTTCCTTACCTCAGCATGTCTGGATAGAAGTGTTCCAAAAAAATTCTCTAAAAAGTCCTTCCATAACATCTCATTAGTCTGTCTAGATCATACCTAAATTTCCCACCAGCGCTTTATAGAACCCCTCATCATATAAGAATCCAACTTGACCCTCCTCTCAACCGGAGTCTCCAAATGGTTAATTATCATCTCTATGGATTCAATCCAGAATTCATCTCCCTCAGGTCCACCCTCTACAGTAAAAGTAGGAGGGTTCTGTAGCTAAAACTCCCTTGTCAACTCAAACATGCTTTTCTGAACCCGCCCTGGGTCTCTCTCCATGAATTTTATGAAACAAGAAAATTTATCTTAGAACTTCTCTCATTCCTCGTCAGCTTGCACCAATGGTTCCTCAAGCTCTCTGTCTAGAAGTTTGTTCTGGGCCATACCCCTCGGTCTATCCCTCAACAAGCGTCGTTGAGGCATACTCCTACAAATCTAAACACACATCTCAGGTCTCATAACACAACCTTATAACATTTATGTAAGAGGAGAAAATAACACAACAAGTTTCAACGTGTCTTTCCCCCTTTTTCTCACCACACATTCAACATCGAGGCCTTATCACTACCCTTAACCATCCAAGTCCTAGGTCTTAGTTAACAAGTGTATATTCATTATCATTAATTAATTCATCCATTAATTAATCACATTATCTCAAGTTAATTAATTCAACAATTAATTAATTTCTCATACTCAATTCAACAATAAAGGTTCTCATTAGACACCCATTTATTCTCATTTTTCATTATTATTACAATCTCACAACAAGGAAAATAGTTCAAGTTCAATAACTTACCCATAACCTATTTTCCCGTGAGTGCCTAGAATGATGCATGTCACAACGGCCCTAAGTTTCTAGAATGATGCATGCAGACTCAAGTATCATGCCTCCTTAGGCCACAAATAAAAAATCAACAATTTTCAAAACAAATACCACATCACACCACAAGTGTGTCACCCAAGGTGAAATAATATTCAACTATAACAACAACAAAAATCAGAAAAATACCACCCTAAGTACTTAGACTTTCCCTCATACATGGGTTTGTAACTCCCATGCATGTCCTCATTACCAAGCCTCGACTCTTCCTAGTATCCTATCTACCTTTCCCAAAATTTTAATATAAAAGAATAAGAAAGAAAAGAAAACTCCTCTGATACCACTTTGTGACATCCCGACTCGGGAGCTATTGAATGGTGGCCCGAGCCGGTTGGCCACATGCCCTCAACTGTGCCTCCTCGTATGCCAGAGGGTACCGACTAGTAGCAAGGGTCTGGTAAGTCAGTCTTGGGAAGAATATACCCTCTATTATTAGAATAAAACACAAGTGGAAACAAATAAAAATAACCAAGTATGTAAGTGTATAAATAACCAGAACAATGCCATGACATATGATAGTAAAAACTAGAAAATACAATACTCAACTTAAAGGTAAGGCATGCTATGAAAATTCAAGTGCCAAGTGTCTACAATGAAACTCAAAGTAAAGACACAACGACTCCAAAATGGGTCCCAAACTGCGTCTTATTCCCTCTCCCATGCTCTAATCCCTAACAGCAACCTATCCCAGGGCCTTGCCCTTATCCTGTCCTATAATAACAAATTTCGCTCGGGTGCCAATCATGCAGCCTGAATAGGGTGTGAGTACAACTCAGTAGGCCACCACCAACAGTGTCTAAAACAAGTCCAATAAAAAGATAGTGCATGTAGATTTATGAAGAAATAAATATAATGCACAATTTAAATAGTTATCACATTGTCATTTAATATTTATTCATCACATGAGGCCAATTCAATTCATGTTACTCATTTGAATCATCATTCATTATTATCATTCATTTAGTGTAGGTCTCCATGCCTATAACCCCAAATCTCATTTGAAACATCATTCATTATTATCATTCATTGGATGTAGGTCATCATTCCTAGCACCCCAAATCTCGTTGAGTATTGGTCATCATTCCTAGAACTTTTTTCTCAATCGGTGTAGGTCATCATGCCTAACACTCCATAATATCAATCTTAGATAACTATTGGGGAGGAACTCCATGTCTAATTCCCAAATTCTAATCGGTCTAGGATGCCATGCCTAGTACCAAAAAATCTCATCCATTTAATAATTATTTAATTCATAAGAATTTTCCACATTATTCCTTTACTAATCCTTCAATTATTTAAATATTTCAAAGGTCACCAGTTAACTCAACAATTAACTAAGTAAATTCCCATTAATTAATTCATCAATTAATTAATCAATCAATACCATTCTCATTCCGTAATTAATTCTTTATAATTAATTATCCATATCAAAGTCCAACTTGTCTTAATTAATTCTCACAATTAATTATCTTTTATCACATCATGAGACATAATTAATTCTCTCAATTAATTATCTTTGGTCAACATCATGGAACATAATTAATTCTCACAATTAATTACCTCTCACAGCCAAACATAATTCCATAACTAATTTCCCCCAATTAATTATCTTATCACAATAATTCTATATTTCAATTACAATATCTATACCAATATCAAATCTCCAAAATATCTATTTGGGAAACCCCCCATCATTTGTTTGTTAGTTCAATTATCAATTAAATCACCAAGGCAGCTCAATTCAATTTCACATTCCTAAATACTCTAATTTAGGAAATCAATCATCAAGTGAATCTAGAAAATCATAAACTCACATTCACTTATCACAAAACAAGACTATGGGAGTTTGATTTAGACCACATACCTTAGTTTATTGAAAAAAGTTATCCTAATAGAAATCCCTAAAATCTGAGCGGCACAACATCGTTGATCAAGATTCGTATCTAAATCCCTAAAACAAAAATTATGATCAAAGACATCAATATCCTACAAATATAGATATAGATCTAAAATCCTAGATCTACATCTTAACTCATGGGTTTAGATCCAAGAAAAAGGTGGAGGTCTTCCTTGAAAAGACCTATAAAGGATAAGAGAAATAATGGAAGAAGCATCGGGATGAAATCCACTTACTGAGAGGAGAGTGGATCTTCAATATGATCTTTCAATCTCAAAGAACAATGTTCAGATCACCTTGTAATCTCTCTAGGAGGCTTTGAAAACACCTAGAATTCGTCAAGCCTGAGCCAAAGTCGAAAATATTGATGTCTCAGGGGTTTGGGTGGTTTTAAAAAGGATTTTTGGAATTAAAATCCCACACGCACGGTTTCCTAGGAATAGGCACACGGCTAGGGAAAACCATTTGCCAACTATGCGGACCCCTCTGTCTAGTTTTTCATGGATGGCACGGTTTTCTCCCATGGTTTTTCAAACTGTGTGGAAATCATGAATAACCCACTATCCATTATTTTTCCTTAAAAGTTCACCCAAACTCACCCCAAGCCACTAATCCAAGTTAAATGTATTTAAAAGCTTCAAAAAGTACCTAAAACGCTCCCAAGATGACTCTAGAAAAGGTTGGGATCTTACATTGTGTGATATATTTGTTTCCATGTTGTTATGATATATTTTTATTAGCATTGATTAGTTGATCTGAGAATGATGTTGTGTTAGTATATATATGATGATGGTGACTAACATTTAGGGATGAAAATAAGGGTTAGTTCTAGGATGCGTAACCCTTGGGTTAAGGGTAGAGTCCTAGGAGAATCTTGTGTGATCCCATAGAATAGATAGGGGAACCATGTGTGATATCATAGACTGATTAAGATTTATCCTAATGAATCTATTTATTTTCTAAAGTGTTTCATTTATGTTGCAGATGATTTCACCTCAATGTAGTTTAGTGAAAATACTTTGGAAGTAGGCCAGAATACATCCTCAATGGATGAAGTTTCAGCATTACCACTGGACATGTAGGAGAATGATGTTGAGATAAAGCTCATATCAGTTGTGCATCTAGTTAGATACCCCTGTATCGTATGGCACCAACTGAGATGAAGGATACCAAGGTACATCCAGATGACTTGGATATGGAATATTTGGTTTACACTCTGAAATTATGGCAAAATTACCTATTTGGAGAGATATTTGTTATCTATATGGACCACAAGAGCCTTCACTATATCTTCACATAGAGGGACCTGAATTTGAGATTGATGTACTGGGTTGAGTATCTATAGATGTTTTAATTTGATTTGGATTATTCACTAGGGAAAGGTAACATCATTGCAGATTATATTAGATGTAATAAACGGGTAGAGTTGGAGCATGGTGAGAGGCCCTCAAAAGAGAAGTGGCACTTGATGAGCTTGTTGGTCGACTGGAGAGTGAATGCTTCATAGGATTAGAGGTATGTGACTTGTACCACTTTGGAGATCATGTACTCACTTGTGAACTAGGAGAAGACTAGTTAGGAGTCATACCTAGAGTGTTATGTGATGAGGGATGATCTAGCTGGAAGTGACCTGATACCCAGATGATTAATGGATAACGATGATGTGATCATGGTAAATAGGAGAGTCGTAGACCTTGCATCCATTAGAGAGGATATTATGAGAGAATTTCATACCTAAAGATGTGTGGTACATCTTGGTGTGATGAATATGTACTACGAATTTAGGAGATAGTTCTGGTGTCCCAGTTTGTGTGGTACATCATTGGGTTTGTGTCCCGATGCCTTACCAGCTAGAGGGTCAAGGCTGAGCACCAATGTCTTATTGGTTTTCTCCAACAACTTTGTGTTCCCCTTTATAAGTGAGAAGACATTATGATGGATTTTTTTGGGGGGGGGGTTCCTAGGACCCAAAGGATTCATTATGTAGTTTGGGTAATTTTCAATTGGATAAGGAAGATTGCGCACTTCTTACCGGTTAGAGAAACTCACTCAATGGATGAGCTAGGAAAGCTCTATGTCTGGGAGATCATATGCCTACATGTAGTTCCCTTGAGAATTGTTTTGGATAGAGATGCATGTTTTAAGTCTCTATTTTGGAAATTCTTATAGAAATCCCTACGGAGTCAACTAATATTGAGCATGATGTTCCATCCTCAGACCGACAGACTGTCCGAGCGGACTATACACATATTGTTAGATATGATTTGAGCTTGCGTTCTAGACTTTAGTGGAGTGTGGCATAAACAACTATCCTTGATTGAGTTCAAATTAATTAACTATGTAGAAACATGGTTTTTGACCTGTAAGACTTTGGAATAATTCTACATATATTTCCAGAGCTAGGAGCTGAGGCGACGTGCGATTCTGAGGCCCGGTGTGCCCAAAATAAATTTTATAAAAATATTAAGTTTATTTATACTATGCACGTGGCGGGGTTGTGTTTTCTCATAAAAGGTAGCTCGAATCGGAAATCTGAGGGAACAGTTACGTCCGGAGCGTTCTGTTTACCCTAAGTGGGGTGTAAAAGTTGCAGGCATGGGCCTGATGTGAGAGATGTCACCCAGGGGAAAAATCGTCATTTTGAAATAATGACTTAGTGATTTTTATCACTGAAGTTCTTTTCAAATAAATTTTGAATGAAGTCTCGGAATGGAAATCCGATACTTCCATTGAGTTTGAAAAGGGTAGTTTTTTCTAGGAATGATATAAAATAATCAGGCGCGGAGGTTTCAGAATCCGTGCCCGTTGGTAGAGTGTCAGAGAGTTTATAAATTCACTTAGTGGTGGATTTAAGGGAAAGCCATAAATTTTCCATTCTCTCTCTCTCTCTCTCTCTTGTGCTTCAGCATTCTTCGTCGTTCTTCACCGAATCGAGGAGCATCCACCGCCAGAATCTTGGCGGATCAAAGCAGGAGCGTCGTGGACATGCTGCCAATGACGCACGACCGATTCGAGGTAGGATTTCTGATTAATTTTCGCACAATCGTCAATTTATTGATTTTTTCCAATTTCATATTTTAATTTCTATAATTATTGAATTGAGATGATGGTCTAATGAACATGGCCATCGTCCGAGCCCCGTTCTACATTCCATTCTTGAGCGTTCTTTGTCCAAAATTTTGGACGCGCCAAAACCGTGATGTATCGACGAGTGAGGGGTGGCACTGTGAAGATCCATCCCTGAGGATTCCAAAACTAGTTTCTGAAAAAAAAACAAATTGACCACCAGAGTGGTCGGGGGGACCGGTTGAAGGTCCGGCTCCAGCAAGGGGTGCGACCGGAGGTCGAGCCGGAGGCGGCGGAGCGCAGTGGGTGGTAGGTCGTGGCAGAGCTCGGAGGGCCAGCGTCGGGTGTGGCTGGAGCAGCAGTGTCGGGTGAGGTTGAGCCGAAGGCGGTGAATCAAGATAGAGCACGATGGCTTCAGGGGAGCTGGTGGAGGCGCGGACGAGGCGACGCCGGTGCGGTGTGGCGGACCCAGGCAGCAGAGCAGGGAGGCCCGGGCGGCTGCGGCGTTCGGCGGGCCAGCGTGCGGCGGTGCGTTCGAGTGGGACGAGGTGGATTAGGCGGAGGAGAGAGGGAGTCTCCCTCAGGCTATTGTGCCCAGGAAGACCCCTGAGGCGCTGACCTCGGGGGTGCGCCGCGGACAAGGACCCGCAAAGTGCGGGTCCTGCTGGGCGACGCGGACGAAGACCAGCCATTTGGTCAGTTGGATTTGGAGAACCGGACCTGAGGGGGGGGGGGTCCAGTGTTGTTGAAGCGGGCCGCGGTGAGTCGGGCCAGACCAGCGGCTAGGCCGTGGGCCAGCGGTTCGGACTGGGCCGGCCGGGGTGAACCGGCCCTGTTGGGCCCCTTGCGTTCGTGGGGCCATAACTTCTAAACGACGCATCCTTTTGATGTGTCGTCTACGGCTATGTGTTCGTGTTGGGGAGGCAGACTTTTTGAAGGGGATTTCTGGGATTTTGGGTTCTGCACTCGAAGGCGGGTGACCCAGAACTCTTTAATTTAATAATATTAAATTATCATTAAAGCTTGCGATGGACGTGATTCGCGAGCCGAACGTCCGTTTGACGTGCCGTTAGAGGCGCTGTGGTTCTGGAGTTGAGTTAGTCCTTCCAAAGTTGGTTCGGAACCCTTGCAGCGTGGTTTCGTTGCCCGGTGGCATGAAACGCTTAATGTGAATAATTAATTAATTATTTAAATTAATGAGTTATTCTTGCGTCGGAACTAACTCATGTTTGGGATGTCCGATTGACGCGCCGTCAGCGGTAGCGTGACCCCAGTCCTCGTGTAGAATTTTTGAGATGCTTTCCAAAGCATTCAGGTTGGAGACAAGGTGAGGGCCCCACTATGCCTAGTTCGCATGTTTTACGGTGAAACACCACTTTTTCACTCGAGATCCATTTAGGGTGTTTGATTTCTCGTTTCTATGTTTTTTCCGAGGGGATTGCAACGGCGCAATCCTCCCGCCTAAATTCGATCCTGAGGTGTGGGCCCCATGAGGCAAATTTCGGACGTATGATGTGTTTTTATGAATTATTCTTCATAAGTCTGTACAGGGACAATGAATAGCCTACGCCGCGTGATTATAGGCAAGGAACGCGATGGTACGATATGCATGACGTGTTTCAGGGTCGAGGTGTGGGCCCCGCAGGGCCTCGTTTTCATAACATGGGGAGTTGCAGCTTCCGTGTCCGGAGTCCTTTTTAGGCACCGTCAGTGGCGTTGTGACCCTGGAATCGGGATGATGTAGTCTAGGGTTGTTTCAGGCATTGAAACTGGAGTTGAGGAATGGGCCCCACGGGCCGTCTTTTGAGCTATGTGCAGCGTACTGCGACTTTTTCATCAGGCATCCGTTTGAGGCGTATGAATAGTCGATTCAACGTGTTTTTCCAAGATCATCGTGATGGTGCAGTTCTCCCGACCTTTTTTGGGACCGAGGTGTGGGCCCCATGAGATGTCATATGGGCATAAAGCGGTGTTGAATAACTTATTCATCGGGAGTCCGTTTCAAGCGAGTAAATAGTATATCTTGCGTGTTTTTCCGCAAGGATAGCAACAGTGTAATCTATTTGGGCTTGTGAAGCCTCTTTAGAGATCTCATTAAATGTAGAAACATGAAAGGGTGTTGGTCAAAGGTTCCTTTTACGCACTCTGAACCAACACACGGTAGCGGTGTTAGTGACACCCAGTGATGGCACGAGCAGTGCGGAGTTATCAGACCAGTTCTGGGTTTACCCTCAAGCGGGGCTTGGGAGTAGGTTACCCGTTGACCTTAGGGTTTACCCTCCAGTGGGGCTGGGAAGTGGGTTACCCGTTGACCTTAGGGTTTACCCTCCAGTGGGGCTAGGCCATGGGTTAACCTTTGACCTTAGGGTTTACCCTCCAGTGGGGATGGGTAGTGGGTTACCCATTGACTTTAGGGTTTACCCTCTAGCGGGGCTGGGCAGTGGGTCACCCGACGACCTCTTAGAGTTTACCCTCCAGCTGGGCTGAGCAGTGGGTTACCCGTCAACTTCTTTCAGACTCATCCCTTCCTATGAGGCTAGTCAGTGACTTTTCTCCGTGATTACCGGAGCGGGACCCTTGGTTGTACGGTTTATCGATGAGGTCGCTTTGACATGCGGGATTTTTTGGCATTAGTGATGGATACCCTTATAACTTTTGGGGAATTTTCCTAAGATGAGCTTGGAGATAAAGATCCCCTTACACCCTCGTTTGTATTTTCTTGTTGAGAATATATAAATATACACCCCACTTTTGTTCCCACTCCTTGGGTTAGATTAATCTCCTTGTAGGAGGTTCAAAAATGCGTGGGGTATGCCATGTGATTTCAATGTCTAGCTCCTCTTGGATTGGATGATTCTAATTTCTTTGTTGGGTTGAGCTGCACTTTCTCTATTGTACTCTTACATTGTCCTTTGTTCTGTCTACTGCTCACCATTTTAGTACCTCCTTTGTTTCTCCCTCAAGCTTTCAGGTCATCCTACTAAGTATCTTTATACTCACCCCCTCTTGGGCTTTGTCCGCACTTGGTGTGCCCTTGCAGACGACAGACAGGTCGATCGAGACTACGGAGGAGCGTAGAGGACACATGAGCTTGGGCTACGTTCAGTGGTCTTAGTAGGACTTTCAGGTGTGAGATGCACTAGCTGTTTACTTTTCTTTACCTATTTTCGGGTTGTCGCACCTTTCTGGTCGGGCACGTGTTTTTCCCTTTTCCTGTTCAGTTATCTTTTCAGTACTTTTCATCACTTTTCTTGTACTACTTAGAAGTTGATGCATGACTGTGGTTGGGTTATAGTTGTTTGTCCTTTGTTTTTCTTTTTTACTCTGCACTTATGCATCGAGTAGGTTGTGTGTGTGTGTGTATAGGTACTTAGGTGAAGGCCTCCTCGAGATCGTTATGCCTTCAGCGCTTGTCTCCAGCCCTTGGCCTATGGAGGTGGGCTTGGGGTAGTTGCGACTCGAGCCCCGGTATGGGTCAGGTCGTGACAAAGTGGTATCAGAGAAGTTCGTTCCTTGGGGCATTGTTCGGACGTCCCTAAAAAGTAATTAGTTGGGTTTTACGGCAATAGTGTCAACATGTCTTGAGAGCGGATCTCAGGCCAGGGAGTCCAGTGATGGTGCGGTGACCAACATATCCATTCACCAGGACCCTAATAACCCGCTTGTCGACTCGGCACATTGAGACACTTGTTGCAGGTAATTTGGTTCGTGCATTATATAGGATTGAGTCTTTGAGTGTCCTTCTTGAGTCATCTCCCCATCTTTGTTGATATACATATGCTCATTTGACCGTAGTACTCCTTGATCAGATTCATGGTGTCTCCGTGATGATAGCCAGCCAGGATACTAGCTCCGGTTCGTGATGACGACTATGCGAGTGAAAGGCCTCAGTTAAATATCCATCGTACGATTACCTTTTCTCTAGGAGGATAGGTAGAAACACCTCCACCTGTGGAGTAGAAGATAGTACCGGCAGCTAAGGCCGATGACGAGCGCAGGCTGGGTGCGCTATATGAGTTCCAGCATCAGATACTGCTGAGGTTCCACGGTGAGCCATACCCTTAGACAGTGAATGGTTGGATAGAGTCGGTGGTTCGCCTCTTTAGGATTGTTCGAACACTGACAGGTTAGATGGTGGCTTTGACATCCAGCCTTTTTCCACCAAGAAGTTTGGTGCAGTAGAGCCAGGGTTACTCAGATGCACGATGAGTCGGTACTCTCGTGGGATGACTTCTAGCGGCTGTTTCGGGAGGAGTACTAGCCCTCATTCTTATGTTTTTTACGGTTTTAGGTGCTGTTGGGGATTCAGTGGGGAATTATGGCAGTGGATGAGTACGCGACTAGGTTCATAGACCATACTCGGTACTATTTGGACGTGGTCCATGACGAAAAATTCCGAGCATAGAAGTTTGAGTGAGGTCTCTGTGGAGAATATTCCTGCTAGCGTAGTGCCCTTGTGCATCCTCACCCATCTCGGGGTGCTGGAGCAGGCACTGGTGACAGAGAAATTTCTTCAGAGGGACGACAATTGGCAGGGACTCGGTGCTAGAAGTCTCCCCTTGATGAGACTCAGGCACATGGTTGGGGACATTGTAGAGCACTGAGATAGCCCAGGGAGGACTAGTATTATGTTTGTGATGTGCGAGGTCACGTGGTGTGAGACTACTCGACCAAATTTGCTAAGTTTTCCAGATAGTTGGTAGATGCACCTCCACGACGGAGGCAGTGTCGTGATCAGAGAACTCCCAGGTGAAGACATGGTGGCCCCTAGGGAGGTGGTGTTGGAAGAAAAGAATGAAGAACTATGGTTGGTGGACAACGTTTCGAGGCCCTTCCACCACCACTAGGCGGCCCATGTCTGGCTTAGGGAGCTGATGGAAGGGTCTGCGGGCGGCTGTGTGCTATGGATGTCTACAATCCTACAACGCATGAGATGATAAGAGGTACGCTCTATGTATTTTTCTACTTTTCTTAGTAGAACTTGTTAGACACTGTGTGAGGTACTATTTTCATCTAACTCATTGTTTGAGGGGTTACCGAGGGTGACGCAGGGCGTCGGTGTAACCCTGTGTTGGTGTTGTCTGACGTAGCTTTGAATGCACCGGAAAGAGGGGTTCTCCCCCCACTAAGACACATTTTTGTGATGCGATCAAAACCGTGAGGGAGAGTCAGTACCACCCAAATCGGATAGTATTAATGTGCGGTGGATGAGTCCCTCTGACATGTGCATTCATGGCAGGGTTGTGCTGTGGAGTGTCAGAGCAGGTTCCAGATTTTCTAGTGGGACTTTTCTGCTTGACCTCCCATTGCTTGAGGCGACACTAGTGGGTTTGGAAGAGTTCCTGTTTTGGGGATTACTCTCCTTCCAAGAGGGGAAAAGACACATGGGGTATGCCACGTGCTTTCTGTGTCTATCCTCTGGTGGTTGGATGAGTTTGCTCGCCTGCCATGTTTGTTGGTACCTTGCGTGCCCAACGTCAATCTTGATATTGTTATCAAGTACAGGTCGAGGTGATGGACACCCCATAGACAGAACTACGCGCTTCACAATGTGGTACCGGTGGTGGTAGTCCTTGCGCTGATAATGTGGAGACACTATCTTCTAGGAGAGCGCCTTGTGGTTTTCTTAGACTAGCATTGTCTCAGGTGCACCCTCACCCAGAGAGACTTGAACTTGAGGCGACGGTGATGGTTGAAATTTCTACAGGACTATGACTTTGAGGTTGTCTATGTTCCAAAAAAATGGCAGTGTTGTAGCAGGTTTCCTTAGTAGAGAGCCTCGATTGTGATGCACCAACTGTGAAAACTTATGTGACCAGATATCCTTGGGTGTTTCAACAGATGAGTATTATGAAGGAGGTAATCATGAGACCATATTCCAGGAACAAATCATGATTTCGGTCGCGACATGGAAAGTAGGGGTTCGGCCAGAGAAGTCCCCCGAGTTTCTTGGGGCCGTTCGGGAATCGTGCAAGCGATTGAGAGGTTTCCTACCATCTTGCGCTACCCTCCCAATAGTAGGAGTGGGCGCACAACGTCTTCCACGTGTCGCAGCTGATGAGGTGTGTGTCTGATCCTAGGCATGTCATCGAATGTTGCAAACCTTATGAGTACGAACCATTCCTTTGGTTCACGTGTTGTTCTAGCATGGTGTTGTGTAAGTTTTCTTGGGAGTGGGAGATCTAGGTGTGAGCTCTGTATTCCGAGTTGTTTTTCCTAGTTTTTATTTTCAGGGAAGAAAATATTGTAGGAGGGAATGATGTAGAGACCTGGTTTTTTCCCTGTAATACTTTGGAATATTTCTACATATATTTCCAGAGCTAGGAGCTGAGACGGCGTGCGATTCCGAGGCCCAGTTTTCCCAAAATAAATTTTATAAAAATATTAATTGTTTTTATACTATGCACATGGAGGGGTTGTGTTTTGTCCTAAACGGTAGCTCGAATCGGAAATTTTAGGGCATGGTTGCATCCGAAGCGTGCCGTTTACCCTAGGTGGGGTGGAAAAGTTGTGGGCACAGGCCTGATGTGAGAGATGTCACCCGGGGGATAAATCGTCATTTTGAAATAATGACTTAGTGATTTTTAGCATTGACGTTCTTTTCAAATAACTTTCGAACGATGTCTCGGAATGGAAATCCGAGACTTCCGTTGAGTTCAAAATTGGGTATTTTTCTTATCCATGATACAAAATAAGTAGGCGTGGAGGTTTCAGAATCTGTGCCCGTTGGCAGAGTGTCAGAGAGTTTATAAATTCACTTAGTGGTGGATTTAAGGGAAAACCATAAATTTTCCCTTCTCTCTCTCTCTCTCTCTCTCTCTCTCTCTATCTCTCTCTTGTTCTTTGGCGTTCTTCGCCGTTCTTCACCGAATTGAGGGGCAACCACCACCAGAACCTTGGCGAATCGAAGCAGGAGCATCGTGGGCATGCCGCCAACGACGCACGGTCGATTCGAGGTAGGATTTATGATTAATTTCCGCACCTTTGTCAATTTATTGAGTTTTTCCAATTTTTTCATTTAATTTCTATAATTCTTGAATTGGGATGATGGACGAATAAACACGACCATCGTCTGAGCCCCGTTCTACATTCCGTTCTTGAGTGTTCTTCGTCCAAAATTTCAGACACACCAAAATCATGACGGATCGAAGAGTGAGGGGCGGCGCTGGGAAGATCCGACCCCAAGGATTCTGAAACTATTTTTGGAAAAATATTCTGACCACCAGAGTGGTCGGGGGGACCGGTTGAAGGTCCGACTCCGGTAAGGGGTGCGACCAGAGGTTGTACCGGAGGTGGCGGGGCGCGACGGAGCGTGGCGGAGCGCGACGAGCGGTAGGCCGAGGCGAAGCTCGGAGAGCCAGCATCGGGTGTGGATGGAGCATCAGCGTTGGGAGACGTCGAGATAGAGGCGGCGGAGTGTGGCGGAGCGTAGCGGCTTCAGGGGAGCTGGGGGAGGCGCGGACAAGGTGGCGCCATTGCGGTGTGGCAGACCCAGGCGGCAGAGCAGGGAGGCCCGGGAGGCCGCAGCGTTCGGTGTGCCGGCGTGCGGCGGTGCGTTCGAGCGGGATGAGGCAGCTCAGGCGGCGGTGAGAGGGCATCACCCTCAAGCTATCGTTCTTGGGAGGAACCCCGAGGTGCTGACCTCGGGGGTGCGTCGCGGACAAGGACCCGCAAAGTGCGGGTCCTGCTGGGCGACGCGAACGAAGACCGGCCATTTGGCAGGTTTGCGTTGGAGAACCGGACCTGAGGGGGGGGGGGTCCGATGTTCTTAGAGCGGGCCGGGGCGAGTCGGTCCAGACTCGCGGCTGGGCCATGGGCCGGCGGTTCAGACTGGGCCGACCGGGGTGAACCGGGCCAGTTGTGCCCCTTGCGTTCGGAGGGCCATAACTTCTAAACGGCGCGTCCGTTTGACGTGCTGTCTGCGGATGTTGGTTCGTGTTGGCGAGGAAGACTTTCTGAAGTTGGTTTAAAGGATTTTGGGTTCTTCACTTGAAGGCGGGTGACCCGGAACACTTTAATTTAATAATATTAAATTATCATTAAAGCTTGCAACGGACATGCTTCGCAAGTCGGACGTCCATTTGACGTGCTGTCAGAGCCGCTATGGTTATGGAGTTGAGACGGTCCTTCCAAAGTTGATTCGGAACCCTTGCCACTTTGTTTCGTTGTCCGGTGGCATGAAACGCTTAATGTGAATAATTAATTAATTATTTAAATTAATGAGTTATTCTTGCGTCGGACCTAACTCCTGTTTGTGATGTCCGATTGACGCGCCGTCAGCGGAAGTGTGACCCCAATCCTCGTGCCGAATTTTTGAGATGTTTTTCGAAGCGTTCAGGTTGGAGACAAGGTGTGCGCCCCACAGGGCCTAGTTCTCACGTTTTATAGTGAAACACCACTTTTTCACCTGACATCTGTTTAGGGTGTTTGAGTACTCGTTTCTGTGTGTTTTTCCAAGGGGATAGCAACGATGCAATCCACCCGCCTAAATTCAGGCCCGAGGCATGGGCCCCATGATGCAGCTTTCGGACATATGCTGCGTTTTTACGACTTATACTTCCTAAGTCTGTACAGGGAAAATGAATAGCCTACGTCGCATGGTTATCGGCAAGGAACGCGATGGTACGATATGCGTGATGTGTTTCAAGGTCGAGGTGTGGGCCCCATAGGGCCCCGTTTGCATAACACGAGGAGTTGCAGCATCCGCGTACGAAGTCCTTTTTAGGCACCTTCAGCGGCGTTGTGACCCTGGCATTAGGACGATGTAGTCAAGGGTGGTTTCAGGTGTTGAAGCTGGAGTTGAGGCATGGGCCCCACGGGCCGTCTTTTGAGCTGTGTGCAGCGTACTGTGACTTTTTCATCAGGCGTCCATTTAAGGCGTATGAATAGTCGATTCAACGTTTTTTTCTGAGAGCATCACGATGGTGCAGTTAGACCGACTTTTTTTTGGACCGAGGTGCGGTCCCCACGAGACGCCGTATGGGTATAAAGCGGTGTTGAATAACTTTTTAATCGGGAGTCTATTTCAAGCGAGTAAATATTCTATCTCGCGTATTTTTTCACGAGGATAGAAACGGTATAATATGTTTGGGCATGCAGAGCATCTTTTCAGATCTCATTAAATGTGGAAACATGAAAGGGAGTTGGTCGGAGGTTCCTTTGATGCACTCCGAACCAACGCACGGTAGCAGTGTTATTGACACCCAGTGATGGAACGAGCAGTGCAGAGTTATCAGACCAATTCCAGGTTTACCCTCCAGCAGGGCTGGGTAGTGGGTTACCCGTTGACCTTAGGGTTTACCCTCCAGTAGGGATGGGTAGTGGTTTACCCCTTGACCTTAGGGTTTACCCTCCAGCAGGGCTAGGCAGTGGGTTACCCGTTGACCTTAGGGTTTACCCTCCAGCGGGGCTAGCCAGTGGGTTACCCCTTGAGTTTAGGGTTTACCCTCCAGTGGGGATGGGCAGTGGGTCACCCAACGACCTCTTAGAGTTTACCCTCCAGCTGGGCTAGGCAGTGGGTTACCCGATGAATTCTTTCAGAATCAGCCCTTCCTATGAGGCAAGTCAGTGACTTTTCTCCGTGATTACCAGAGCGGGACCATTGGTTGTACTATTTAACGATGAGGCCGATTTGACGTGCAGGATTTTTGGGCATCAGTGATGGCTACCCTTAGAACTTTTGGCAACTTTTCCTGAGCTGAGCTTGGATATAGAGACCCCCTTACACCCTCGTTCGAGTTTTCTTTTTGAGCATATATAAATATACACCCTAATGTTGTTCCCAATCCTTAGGTTAGGTTAATCTCCTTCTAGGAGGAGCGAAGACATGCGGGGTATGCCACGTGCTTTCCGTGTCTAGCTCCTCTTGGATTGGACGAGTCTACTTTCTTTGTTGGGTTGAGATGAACTTTCTCTATTGTACTCTTACACTGTCCTTTGTTCTGTCTACTGCTCACCATTTTAGTACCTCCTTTGTTTCTCCCTCGAGCTTTTGGGGCATCCTAATAAGTATCTTTATACTCACCCCTACTTGGGCTTTGCCCGCACTTGGTGTGCCCTTGTAGATGACGGACATGTCGATTGAGACTACGGAGGAGCTTAAAGGACACAGGAGCTTGGGCTTTGTTCGGTGGTTGTAGTAGGACTTTCAGGTGTGAGACACACCTGTTGTTTACTTTTTTTTACCTGTTTCCGAGTTGTGGCACCTTTCTGGTTGGGCACGTGTTTTTACCTTTTTCTGTTCAGTTATCTTTTCAGTACTTTTCAGCACTTTTCTAGTACTACATAGAAGTTGATGCATGACTATGGTTGGGTTATAGTTGTTTGTCCTTTGGTTTTCTTTTTATTATGCACTTTTGCATCGAGTAGTCTATGTGTGTGTGTGTGTACAGGTACTTAGGCGAAGGCCTCCCCGAGATCATTGTGACTTCGGCACTTGTCGCCAGCCCCTGGCCTATGGAGGCGGGCTTGGGGTAGTTGCGGCTCGAGCCCCGGTATGAGTCGGGTCGTCACAAACTATTACTAGGATTTTATTCAAATGGATCCTTACTAGGATCTTTATTGGCGACCATGTCAATCACCACTTATTGGTAGAAGGAAGGTGAGGAAGAGGTTGTGGGATCAATTTGGTTCAATAGGCCTCTAATAGAGTGCTTATAATTTTGAAGAGGTTGATCACCATTCGAGAAGACAATGGTCTTATGCTGACCATAGGAGGAGAACCTTGGAGTTCTCTATGGGCGATTAGGTTTTTTTTGTGAGTGGATCCTCGATTGGGGTCGAGACGTCTAAGGATGTAATGAAATCTAGCACCAATTTTTTTAGACCCTTTTAGATCACCAAATGAGTGGGGATAGTGGTGTACTCTTTGGTATTTCCTCTATGTTATTGATGCAAGCATGATGTGTTACACATTTCTCAGCTTAGGAGGTACATGTTTTATCCCACACATGTTATAGATTGCGATGATGTTGAGTTGTAACCTGGTGCATCTAATGAGGAGAATCTAGTGTGTATTATAGACTAGAGTGAGAAAGTCCTCTAAGGAAAAATGATACCACTAGCCTGAATTCGGTGGAAGCATGGAAAGATCCCGAAGGAGATGTGGGAGTGTGATTCTGATGTTCAATCTCAGTGGCCAAAGTTGTTTGATCAAAAATGCTAGAGATACTTCTCGGGGATGAGAAGTTGATAGATGGGGAGAATTGTAACATCCTAAATTTTTTAAAGATAATGAAAACCCTTGTTGATAATAATTAATGATTATTTTTATGTGAAAATATATTTTTTTTAATAAAAAACACCTAATAGATTATTTAATGTTTTTCATAAGGTAAAAATATCATTTAACACCTTGGAATATTCTATGAAATATTTCTGGAGTGAGGCACTAAGATAGAATGGGATTCTGAGACCCATAGAGACTCAACGCAGATGAAATAAAAATATTAAATATATTATATTACGTTTCTGTGATTTTTTTTAAAAAAATTGAATATCTCCCAAATTTTTTTTTGTATAAAAAATATGAACCATTGTTAGGTTTCAGACATGGGTTTTAATCTAATATGGGAAAAAAATTTCTGTGCATCGGACGTTTGGTCAGATCGCATGAGAGGATAAGTTATTTAATATTTTTATTGTATTTTTTCGGAAAAAAATTTTAATATCTCCCAAACGATGGGTCGTATGAGAAATATGAGACCACAATTAGGTCTAGGATGTGGGGTTTAACCTATGTGGAGCATAAAGTTTATGTGCATCAGACGTTTGGTTAGATCGTATGCGAGAATAATTTATTTAAAATTTTTATTATATTATTTTTTTTAGAAATAATTTAATATTTCCCAAACAATGCATCATATGAAAAATATGATACCACCGTTAGGTCCAGGATGTGGGGTTTACCCTAGGTGGGACATAAATTTTACACGCATTGGGGGTTTGGTCAGAGAACACTTAATGTTTAGTTATTTTATATTTTTATTAAATAATTAATATTGATTTAATTTAAAATTCATTTTTAATTTAGTCTTCTCCTACAAAACAGAAAAACCTCCATGGTTAATGGATGGATTGATCTGAAACATTCGAATTTTTGACTGTTTTGGCTTGTTTTAATTGGAAACACCTTAATGAGATAAATTAATACCCTCCATAATCAATTTTCAGTTGAAAAAAACATAAAATGGGGTATTGAATTTTCCATTTTGAAAGGTCGTGCATACGACATGGGTTCCATATCAACCCATCATATTATGACTTTGGTGGATCCTATTGAGCCCAAACTATCCCAAAAATCCTTTTCACATGATTGGTTAAACTCCATTGATCCGATATAATTTTCTTCTCTGATTTGAAGCATGGCAGCGACACCCATTTTTTCTTCTTCTTAGTGCAGTGCCTCTCCTACATGGGTTAGTTTTTTATCATTTTTATTTATTTTTAAATATTTTTACCCCAAATTTAAAATTGGTAAAATGTTTAATTTAAATAAAGAAATAAAACCCAAAGAAATTATCTAAACTAATTTCAAGTTTTTTTATAAGACGGTATCTCTGTAAAATTATCATCAATAATTGTAATGAATAGTCAAACGAAAATTATTATTTTTTGATTATCAAGGATAATTATTAAATAAATTATAAAAGATGATTGTAAAATATTATCAAATAATAATTTCTTGAAATTATTAGAAAAATAATACTAAGTAATTATCAAAGGATATTTTTGAATAATTATCAAACGATAATCTCATCGAATTATCAAAAGATAATTAGGTAAAATTTTCAATGATAATTTCAAAGAATTGTCAAGGTATGATTTATAGGATTTCTAGATGATAATTAATTTAATTTATAAAAAAAGAAATTATTAAATTATCTAACGATAATTGTGAGTTTATCAAAGGATAAATTATAATAAATTTTCAAAGGATAATTATAAAAGGATAATTTATAATAAATCATCAAAAGATAATTATAAAGGATAATGTATGATAAATTATCATAAGATAATTATAAAATGATAATTTAGGCTAAATTATTAAAATATAATTATAAAGGGTAATTTATTATAAATTATAAAAAGATAATTATAAAGGATAATTTATGGTAAATTATCAAGAGATAATTATAAAAGGATAATTTATAATAAATTATCAAAGGATAACTATAAAAGGTTAATTTATGAGAAATTATCATGGAATGATTATAAAAGAATAATTTGTGATAAATTATCAAAAAATAATTATAAAAGGATAGTTTATGAGAAATTATCAGAAGATAATTATAAAAAGATAATTTATAAGAAATTATCAAAGGATAATTTATGAGAAATTATCAAGAAATGATTATAAAAGGATAAGTTGTGATAAATTATCAAAATATAATTATAAAAAGATAATTTATGGGAAATTATCAAAAGATAATTATAAAAGGTTAATTTATAAGAAATTATCAAAGCATAATTATAAAAGGATAGTTTATGATAAATTATCGAAAGATAATTATAAAGGATATTTTATAAAAAAATATCAAAAAATAATTATAAAGGATAATTTAGGATAAATTACTAGAGATAATTGTAAAAGGATAATTTATGATAAATTATCAAGAGATAATTATAAAAGGATAATTTATGAGAAATTATCAAAAGATAATTATTCCTATGGAGAATATTATGAGTGCATGAGTTGGACTAGAATGATAATTCGGAAATTATCTTGAAGAAATAAAGTATCATTGCATTCATATTTTATTTCTTTTTGAAATAAAATAATGGGTTTTGGTTTTAGGAACCCTTGACGAACCTAGAGCTTTGACATTTCGACGTTTACGATAATAAGGTGGGGAAGAGGTGTCCTTAACTATTGAGGTTTCCACTCCAACTATTGAGCCACATAGGGTGGTTTATCCTTACCTTGAAACTGATGATTTTAAGGTAGTAAATTCTTTATCTTTTAGGGTTTTGTTGCACATGTTTCATTAATATGATTTATGCGTAGACATATTTGATGACCATGCTGGATTATGATTGCATGTGGGGGTGTGTGTGAACCCCTGAGAACC
Source organism: Viscum album (assembly GCA_963277665.1). Lineage (NCBI taxonomy): Eukaryota > Viridiplantae > Streptophyta > Magnoliopsida > Santalales > Viscaceae > Viscum > Viscum album. Next base: position 28,947,588 of record OY728142.1, on the reverse strand, counting down.
TTATGTGGTTTCCATGAGTATTTTTAGCTTTTTATTCATGTTTATAGTTGATCACATATATTGTTGTGATACCTTATGATAATGTGATATGTTTTCTCATATATCCCACCGTGTTATGTGTGATTTTTTTGGTGTTGTTCTTACAACCCAAGGAAGGTGGATTGACATGACATGTTTATCCATTAGAGGTGGAGTGTACATAATTTGTGACGATGGCGATGAGGGAACCATGCATAGGGTTGGGATACGGTGATGCCTCGTGGATGTTGTGTGATGCACTCGATGCCTAGTAGATGTCAAGTGGTATGTTCTCGATGCCTAGAAAATATCGAGTATCTCTCAATGCCTAAAGAATAAAGAGAACATGACTTCATTGATGCATGTAGTATGTCGAGTTGCGTGATCACATGATGTCAAGTATCATGATTTATGATCCTCATGGCTAGTCCATGATTCTTTTAACACCTTGATTATCCTTCTGACATAGAACCGAAGCAGGTACAGTCGAGGGTTTGTGGTGGATTGGTTAGCGCACGACCGCTCAGTTTTGGATTATGCATTACTATACTTGTTACACATTTATTATTATTATGGCATGAAATTTTATACTTGAGAACATTGGGTTAAGGAAACATTGGTGGTGTCCTACAAAGACTTGTACTCACACCCTAATTAGACACTTCGATGAACTTATAGATCTTACAAGGGATCCAATGAAGGGTAAGGGCTCTGTGATGGACAACTGAGTAGTGGAGTGCCAAACTAGTAGTGGACTAGGAAAAACTCCACATGACCCATTATTTATCTATTTATTTATCTACTGCTTATTACACTGATATTTTTTGCCACTTTGGGCGCTTCTTTATTTGTATTACATGTATGTTATCTTGAATTTTTTGCATGTTTTTTGTAGTAATTTATTAAATTGTTTATTATTAATTATTGATCTTATGACATGATACTGAGGGTATAGTCTCTCCACTGATGGACTCAGATCCTCGCTGCTATTCAGAAACTTCTTACTTATGGGGAGACACACATGAGGTTGTGTGACCTTCGATCTCAGACCTAGTGATTCAGGTCGGGATGTTACAGGAAAAAACCACTTTAAAAATTCTCTATGTTCATTATTTTATTTTTCACTACAAATTAACTTTGATAATTAAGTTAGATAAGTAATTCAATTTTTTAAAATTCTAATCTGGTCTATTCACCCCCTCTAGAACATATGTCATCACCATTCCGACCTAGCATAAACAACATCAATTTTCTCAAAACAATACATGTCAAACATAATAAAAAAGATAACAAATAATGAAATAATTAATGAAAAAAACTTTAATATGTATATAACATGATATGATATAATACAGTACAATATAATTGTAGATTTGTTTTACTCAATAGATGTAATTTAAAAAAAAGGTCAAGGGAAAGGGGAATTACAAATGTGCATTTAGAAGGAAAAAACATTGAAATTTTTTAGAATTCATGAAATTTGTGAAGATTAACGTGTTTAACAATAATAATTTGGAAAATAAGAGATATAATTTAAACATATGGAATAATAAACATGAAAAAAGACTATATGTGATAGAAGGGATCAAATGAGAGTAAATGGACCTAACTCATTAGTAATGGATTTATGAACAAAATTTTTAGTTATCCAATCATGCAAATAATAATTTCAAAATCACATATACAAAATTCCATGAATGTTATTAATTATTTTGATTTTAATTTTAAAAACATCACATAAAACTAGCATCTAAATGTTCTTTAGTAATATTTTATATTTTTAATATATAAAATTTATATTAAATACAATGTTAATATTTAAATGAATTTTATGAAAATAAAAGAACAAAGATTAAAATAATTTTAAATTTTGAACAATTAAATTTGAATTTCATTTATAATTGAAACTTTATTTCTTTAAAAAATTAAACTATAATATTACGGGAGCAACTCCCAATTTTGGGAGTGATTTGTGGAGGATGTTTTCATGGGAGTCTTATGTTAGAAGGCTTTAATTTTCTCTAGAAGAAACCATCCCAGTGGAACCTATCATTGAAGAAGATAGCATGGAATGAAACAGGTGATGAGAAATTATCAAGGGTAGATGAAGTTGGTGAACCACCCTTGAATGTTGATTTTTTTATTCTATAAATTTTAAGGCTCATCAGATGTAATTGTAATGGTGTTATCCTCCAAATATTTGATTTGGAGAGAAATAATAAAATGACCCCCTCTTCTCCCGTCGATGTAGGAATACTATTGAACCACATAAATCTTTCATGTTCATTTGTTTTTATCTTCTATTTTTGTTCAATTTCATCGCCATAAAACTTAACTGCCCTAATAAAGTGGTATCAAAGGCACCGATGTCGAAACGAAAAAGGTGTGATGTGGTTTTCTGGTGACCAGAAAATTGAAGTTGGTCGTAAATTTTTTTTGAGGCCAGATCCATGAAGAGATCGATGAGGCGATTCCAACAGCACAAGTAATGTCAAAAAAGGAGTTGAAATGATGCTGGTAGATGAGGTCAAAGTTTCAATCAAACCTTGGATACTACAGTACCCCCTTGCTGGAGAAGGTGGAACTATTCACATTGATGGCGTATTTTTTGTGGGTTTTTCGGCAACTGTTCTGGCGAGCCATGTCAGCATCACCTCATCGGTTGATCTATACCATTGAAATTGTTTTGGATATATCTTGGTCAATCCACATCCATTTTCAAAAATCCAGGAGTAGTTTCCAACTATTTCAACCATTATAGACACATTAGTATGGTTAGATTTTCAAAATTATCACACCATAAATGGATGAAAATATTGGTAACATGATTAAGTTTACAACTTTTAATTATGCCAACTGTAAAATGAAAATGGAGGATCTTTTGTATATTAAAGATTTGTGGAAACCAATAGTTGAGAACATTAATTTCATTGGGATGCAAGATGAGGAATATTCAACAAGTGGCCAATCCAGTGAGAAGATTCTAGTTAGTACCCTACCAGTTTATGCGAAGTGGGTTGTGATCAACAGGAAGTGTACTACCCAAATCAGACAATGGATCGACAAAAGTATCATTCAAATTTTTTCCAATGAACGTGATGCTTTCATTCTATGGAAAAAATTAGAAAAGTTGTATGCGAGAATAGCCACACAGAACAATGAAAACCTGATAAGCCATCTTGTCAACTTGAAGTACAAATACATGACCAATATATCAGAGCCTCTGAGCGAGTTCCAAGGCACTGTTGATCAGTTCAATTCCATGAAAATGATGATTGATGATGAGTTGTGGGAATTGTTGATGTTGAGTTTTTTACTGAATACGTGGGACACACTACTCGTGTCGGTCATAAATTCAACTCCAAATGTAACTCTCACCGTGGAAATGATGAAAGATAGAATGTTGAATGAATAATCCAAAAGAAAAGATGAGGGATGCACATTTGAATTAGACTCTCTTATCACTAAAATACAATGGAAGAAAAAATGCCATGGAATAAGTAGAGGAAGAGAAACCCATGACCAAAGTCTATATATAAAAAAGCGATCAAAATCCCTATCAAGATATGACATGAAGTTCCACCATTTTTCAAGCTCGGACACTTCATTTGAGAGTGTAGAAGGTTGAAGGAAGAGCAAAGGAATCGGGAAGGTAAGATCTAAAATAATGATGATGCAGTGGTTAATGAGGAAATTGTTATTGTTTAGGAAGATAATCAGGTCAGTATTGCTAGCCAAGACTCGACATGGGTGATCGATTCTGGCACCTCCTACCATGCCACTACTGGAAGAGATTTCTTGTCATCATACACTTCAGGGAGTTTTGGACATTTGAATATGGTAAATGATGGTGCATCCATAGTCACTTTTATGGGTAATATTTTTCTAGAGACTAATATTGGATACAAGTTATTTTTGAAGGATGTGAGGCATATTCCTGATATTTTCCTTAATATAATATCCATCGAAATGATTGATGATGATAGATATGTCAGTTACTTTGGTGATGAGAAATGGAAGTTTACTAAAGGTAACTTGGTAATTATTAAAGGAAAGAAATATATTTCTCTTTATCTCATAGATGTTAGACCATGTGGAGGATAAGTAAATGCAGCCAGAAAAGATGTTCCTACTGAACTTTGGCACATAAAGCTTAGTCACGCGAGTGAGAGAGGAATCAGAATTCTCTCTAGAATGGATCTCTTACTGGGACTAAAAGGTTCACATTTAGATACTTGTGTTGATTTCATCATGAGAAAACAACACAGAGTATCATTTCATGGTTATATACTTTCTAGAAAAGAAAATGTTTTGGATTTTCTTAACACCAATGTCTACATGGTGAGCACTAAGTCGATGGGAGGTTATGTTTATTTTGTAACCTTCATAGATGATCATTCTACAAAATTTTGGGCATTTTATTTGAAAACTAAAGATCAAGTACAGGATGTTGTCAAACATTTTTATGTGAAGGTGGAAAGAGAAACAAATGGACATTTAAAGTGTGTACGAGAAGACAGTGGATGAGATTATTGTGGTCTGATTGAGGAGTATTGTAGGATTTTCAACATTATACCAGAAAAATCAGTACTGAAGATGCATCAGTATAACGATGTTGCTGAGAGGATAAATAGAAAATTTTGTGAGAGAGTCATCCAAACAGATTTTGGGGGGAGGTAATGAGGACCGTAGTTGATCTTATCAACCTTTCTCCATCAGTTCCACTGAACTATGACATTCTATATATAGTTTGGACAGGTAAATATGCTTCATACTAACACTTGAGAGTTATTAGATGCAGGGTATTTGTTCAAATCCTGAAAGATTAGTGGGTGAAGTTGGATAGAAAAGGAAAGTAGGGTATCTTTTTGGGATACGCTAAAGAGGAGTTTGGATACCAACTTTGGGATATTATTAGCAAGAGGATCATCAAAAGCAGAGATGTGGTATTTCTTGAGGATTAAATGATTGAAGATTTTGAACAGCCAGAAAATTCATAGAAGTTGTAGTATAAGGAAATTTGAGTCAATCTAGAATGAGTCTCGTTATCATCACCACTAGTTAGTGTGAGAGAAAGACATGACATTGATGATACATCACTACCAGGTAATATGGCTCCATCTGCTGATATGTTCGCATCATATGATATTCTAGAATAGATCCCCCCTGAAGCATAGTTAAGAAGATCCACCATAGAATGATAACCAAGTCATAGGTACTCAACACATGAATATGTGATGATTACTAATGAGGGAGAGCCAAATAGTTATGATGATGCTATCAGGAGTCAGCAGAAGATATAATGGAAGAAGACCATGCTAGAGGAGATGAGATCCTTACTCAAGAACTACACATTTTATTTGGTAGAGTTACCACATGGAAATAAGGCACTCAAGAATAAGTGGCAGTATAAAATTAAAGGAGAAGATGGAAGATCATAGTCACGTTATAGAGACATAATGACTATGAAGGGATTCGGTCAGAAACAAGGGTATTGACTTTGATGAATTTTTTTTCCTATGGTTAAAATGTATTATATCAGAGTTGTTCTTGTATTGGAAACTAGTCTGAAACCGGAGGTTCAACAACTGGATGTAAAGATAGCATTCTTACATGGTGATCTTGATGAAAAGATATACATGGAGCAGCTAGAGATATTTCAAATGAAAGGTAAAGAAAACCTGATATGAAAGCTTAAGAAAAGTTTATATGGTTTGAAATAGGCACTGAGCCAAATGGTACATGAAATTCGACTCATTCATGGAGAAAAATTAGTACATAAGGACAAGTGTTAATCACTGTGTTTTCATCAAACAACTTTCTAGTGATGATTTTATTATCTTTTTGTTTTATATTGATGATATTCTGATTATTGGTAGATATATCACCAATATTGACAGGTTGAAGAAGGATTTGAAAAAGTCTTTTAAATTGAAGGATTTGAGAGATACTACTCAAATTCTTAGTATGATGATTTCTCGTGACAGGAGGAATCATAATATTTGGTCATCTCAGAAGTGGTACATTGAGGAGGTTCTTAAAAGGTTCAACATGAGAACGACGAAACCAGTTAGCACTCCACTGACAAGTCATTTCAGTCTCACGACAAGTTAGAGTCCATTAGCTAAGGAGGAGAAAGAAGTGACCGAAAAAGTTCCTTATCAGTCAACAATTGATAGTCTTATGCATGTCATGGTGTGCACCAGACCAGATATTGCTCACGCTGTTGATGTTGGGAGAAGATTCTTATAAAATCTATTAAAAAATCATTGGACAATAGTCAAATGGATATTGTGGTATCTTTGAGGTACATTTAGTCATTGTTTATGTTTTGGAAGTGATAAACCTGTTTTAGAAGGATACACATATGCAGATATGGGCGGAGATATTGACACGGGAAAATTCATTTTCGAGTTCCTGATATCATTTGTAGGAGGAGCGGTCTCATGGCAATCACGACTTCAAAAGTGTGTTGCCTTGTCTACCACAAAAGAAAAATATATCACGGTCACTGGGGGCTGCAAGGAGATGTTGTGGATGGAGAAGTTTTTATAGGATTTGGGACAAATTCAGGAGAATTTTATTCTTTATTGGGATAGTTAGAGTGATATTAATCTCAACAAGAATTCGACATTTCAATCCAGGTCCAAACACATTGACGTGCGATATCACTGGATCTGAAATGTGTTAGAAGAAAGACTGTTGAAAGTTGAGAAAATATACACCAATGATAATGGGACAGAGATGATGACGAAGATTCTATCAAAAGTGAAGTTAGACATTTGCAAAGAGACTGCAGGTTTAGCTTTTACCTCAAATTGGTCGTAGGGGGGAGGGTTGTGGAAGTCACTTCTAATTTTGGGAGTGATTGATGGAAAATGTTTTCACGAGAGTCTTCTGTCAGCAGGCTGAATTTTTCTTTGGCAACAACCGACCCAGCGACACCTACTGTTGAAGAAGATAATGTGGAACACAACCAACAATGAGAAATTCTCAAGGGTATATGAAGTTGACGAACCACCCTTGAATGTTGATTTTTTTTTCATTCTATAAATTTCATGGCTCATCTCTTGTAATTGTAATGATATGATCATTTGCACTATGTTTGGATATATTTTAGTAAAAGAAAAGAAATTATTTGATTGTTTATAAAAGAAAATAAAAGAAAATAAATGATTGTGATTTCTCTCCTTGTGTTTGGATTCATAACTTAATAAAAGAGAAGAAATGATTTGGATTTCTCTCCATCATGTTTGGTGACAATTTTTTAAAAAAAGAAAAGAAACTGTTTTAGTGAAAATGACACAAATAACCTTTTTTTTTAAAATACCACATATGTGATTAAAGGGCATACTTTCTCAATATAAAAAAACAATATCGATTAGATCCACACGGACACCACACCACCACCATATATTAATACAAATTATAAAATTTAAAAAAATTATCTGAAGATAATCAAAATTATTTATATAATTTATTAATTCAAAACTATTAATTTATGGTAATCAAAATTATACATTCAAATTTATTAATTAACAAAATTATTAATTAACAAAATTATTAATTAAAAAAATTATTAATTCAAAATAATTATTAACTAAAAATAATTACTAATTCAAAATAGTTATTAATTAAAAATTATTAATTCAAAATATTTATTAATTCACAATTAGTTATAAATTATTTATATAAACTATTAATTCAAGATAATCATAATTATATATATTCAAAATTATCTATAATCAGAATTATTTATAAATTATTTATGATTATTTATATATGCATAATTAGTTAAAATCAAAATTATTAATATACAAATTATCAAAATTATTTATATTTGATTGTTATTATTTCTAAATTATTTATATATGATTGTTATTGTTATTATTATTTATATTTGATTATTGTTATTATTTATAAATTATTTATATTTGATTGTTAATATTTGATTGTTATTATTATTTGGTTGTTATTATTATTTATATAGAGATATAAGGGCAATATGGGAAATATGTAAAATATTTGAAAGGGTTTGATGATTTCCGTTGGAATCATCCCAATTTTGGAACGATTCAAAATCGGTTAAAATTGCGTGCGGTTCTCTCCATTCAGACGCCTCACGTTTCTCTCCTTCCCTTTCATAACCAAACGTTTCTGCCCGTATCTCCCCTACCAAACGAGCACTTGTAGTTTTGATTCAGAGAGAGATAATAAAACGATCCCCTCTTCTCATGTGGACGTAGTCATATCGCCAAACCAGGTAAATCTCTCGTGCTCATTTGTTTGTCTCTTATGTTTTTGTATAATTAGTCCTTTTAATTTCTTCTAAAAAATAGATCTCCAACTAATATCGGATGAATTGAAGTAGAGTGTGAGCTCATTGGGTTTTCTTATAAAAACTTCAACACGTAACGAGTGCCCACGCATCTCGTGAAAACCTTTTATGGGAGGGGCGGTGCTTTAATCCGCAACTGCGAGTTTGGTTTCTCCTCGGACGCCTATCGCTAGGGTATCAAACATGAAGGTACGAGTCATTATCATTCTATCTGTTAGCATGCGTATCCATTTCGATCGGCTTTCATAACCTCAAATCTGATCTATTTCTGTGTTTATTTTTCATGCGTCTCCATTTTGATCGGCTTCCAGCTATGGTGTGAGAGATTCACCTCGACTCGAGCCGATACTGCCAAGGCTCCTTGGGAAGCAATTTTTTAAGAGGAATAAATTCCCAGTCTAGGTGAATCTCTCACACCATAGCAGGAAGCCGATCGAAATGGAGACGCATGAAAATTAAATATGGAAATAGATCAGATTCAAGGTTGTGAAATCCGATCGAAATGGAGATGCATGAAAATAGATAGAATGAGAATGACTCAGACCTTCATGTTCGATGCCCTAGCGAGAGGAGGAGGCGGCCGAGGAGAAACCAAACTTGCAGACATGGATTAAGTCATTGCCGCTCTCATAAAGGGTTTTCACATGATGCACCATAGCTCGAAGGAATAGATTGAGAGTGTTTGCTGATATTTTTAAATTTTCTCGGTCCAGGTGAATCTCTCACACCGTTTTGATTTCTACTGCATTTGAGTTTTTTCTAGTATTGCAAGACTCAAATCCTAAATTTGTTTAAGTTGAATCTTTATGCTTCTTAAGAAAATCTTCATTAGTATTTTTTCTTCTATTTGTTCTTATTTTTCTTTAGTTTCATATATTGAACATTGAAACTCGATGACATAGACAATAACATGTGTTTGATCGACATTGGGAAAACTTAAAAAATTATCCATGTACACAGGTATTTTACATAATTAGCATGGAAAATAACTCGTGTTTGTTTTCCATTATGATGTTTCTATGTTTCTTCAACTAAATGGTCTCATGTGTGGGTGGTGCTCGCTAGTATTGTTGTTTTTGCGGAATTCCTGGCTCAAATAGTAAAGTTACAGGAGAGTTTCCTAGAACATCTTCTTCATGTAGTTAATTTGAGTAAAACCGAAGAATTTTATATGATTTTTTATGGTTTTTTGTATGGCGATAAGAATTGGTAGTGTACATGTTTTCACTTGATGCCATTGCAGCATGCATGTAGACTCTTTGGTTAGGATAAAGATCAACTGCATATAATTAGTTTTCTCATTTGCAATTGTTTTTTAATAATTGACCTGATATTTTTTATTTTCAAATATTTGGGTTCGTTGTGTATGGGATCATAACACAACTTCAATGAATTAATATGGGGACTGCTTGAAATGTATGTTGGTTTTGACTTACCTTTAATTATTAGATATCGGAAATCTTCAAATGGTGATCTTTTTAGAGTAAGAATCGTAAGTTTCTAATTTGATGTATCCGTTTTACTTTAAAAGATGACAATAGAAATAATTTTAAAGAAAATATTAGCTGACATACATCAACACAAAAATCCATGCGATCTTGAAGTTCAGAAGATAATACTATTGCATAACGATGGAAATTAGTTGCATAATATTTTTAATGATACTAAAGAAGGGTCACTCAATCTTATATTCATGTTTGGAAGATTTTGAAAATGTTTTTGGTTCCCATAGAATGACAAATGAAAATATCAGAGAATCTAATGCATCCAATCTGTTGGTGAAAAAGATATCATTCCATGGAAAATTTGAATGATAAATACAAGCAATTACCCAAACATAGGATAAAAAAGCTACTGTTTTTATAATAATCATTTCAGAAGCGGTGCTGGTACTGAAAAACAGTGGGATCTCATATGTAAATGGTACAAATTTGTATTATCACATATTCATATGTATAGTTATGCATGAGATCATTGATGATATGTATTTTTATGCCTAAACAGTGGTGGAATAAAAACATTGTGGTTAAAACTCCTGGTCAAATCTCTTTTCTATTTTCTTCTTTTGATTCCATGAGGCGAAGGCATGTATTCAAAACAAAGGTTTTATGATTGTTAATTGTGATCCCATAGCTAAAGGGACGAGTCCTTTGTTTGTTTCTATTTTATCTTCATCAAATACATTGTTGAAGAATGAATATTCAACATAGACAAGTTATGATCTTCATGTTTCTATTTGTTGTGCAATTTCTCTTAACCTTCCTTTGAACGGTTTTGTTTTTCCACTATCTTAAATTCATAATAGATGTCTACAAAACTCATCATTGGTATTAGAGACTCTCTAGTGAAGTGAGAGAATTTGGATTTTTTAGATAACCCTTTATTTATATGAAAATAAGCATGTCATATAATATGTTATGGTATATTGTATTATGTGACATGATGTTGGAGGCTACCACTTGATGACGCCATAGGTTATGGTATGATGTGTTCAAAATATACCATTTGGATCGATTAATCATATTATATGATTGATTATGTTATAAGGCATGACATATATCACTTGTTATGGTATACCATGTCGTTGGGTATAATTAGATCTGTATATGGATCTGAGGACTCGTCTGGCCCGATAAGCCCAACCTAATGAAAGGGTCTTATTAGATTTAGGGACTCGTTTGACATGATTAATAATAGGGTTTAGTTTGGGCTTTAATAATTGACATGGTCTGTGACCTATATGATGTAATTAATCTATATTATAATGATATTTAAAAAATTATGACATCATGTATATGATATTTTAAATTAATGATTATTATATATTAAATTTATTTAATTTAATACTATTTTGTGGCCTGATTAATAAATGTGGAAAAAAAATTAAACATAAATTTAATTTTTTTGTGATGTGGCCCAAACATTAACTTCCACAATTATAATGTGAATAACAAATACGAAGTCATTTACACATTTAAGACTTTAGGTGTAGTTTTAAAGAATTACGAAAAACATTTAACTAATCAAACTCATATCTTTCACATCCAATTAACATTTTTCTTATTATATCAAGAACATATTTCATAACAAGTGTTTCTCACACATGATACCATTATAGAAAAATCATACATAATACCCATCTTTATAACTTAGAAAAATGGAAACATAAGATGAGTGAATTCAAACACTCGGTAAGGATAAACATAAATGTTAACAGTAGAAGATCATAAATGAGCATAAGATAATCATGCGAGTATGTGAATATAATCAAGGTAAATGAACATAACATAAATAAATCATATCCATGAGTCATAACATGAAACTTCATGAGACATGAGTAAAATAAGTGTGAAATCATGAGTTAAGAATCATGGGTCATGAAATCATAAAATTCATGCTTTTCTACTATTAAGCTTAAAAATTTCATAAAACAATCTTATTACTAATCATTAAAGTAATAAAATAGTCATGAAGGAATCTTCGGTCATTATATTCATTACTCGTATTCACTCGTAATAGAATAACTATACTAGTTAATTCCAACATCATTTCCAATGTAATAACTTAACCATTTAATTCTGATATTATTATTTTCTAGTGAATAAATCATTACTCAATACATTTATAGATTATCTTCACCATCTATGGTACCTCCATTGTTTTCTTCAACAACTTATATTTACTAGCTATTGTATGATAGTCAATTGGTTCACCATGGTAGAATATTTTTGACTGATTTGGTTTTATTTTAGTGCCCGGATGTTTTTAATAGATCAACTGAAGAATGTTAGTCTATACAGAGGTGGAAATTATACAGGTTGTGGTACTAGCCCATCCAATAGAAGTTATATTATCACAATTCTTCCATTATTTATCCATTTGTTTTGTTCATTGAATCTCATTCTAGTTTTTTATCTGGCTATAGTATGATAGTCAACTGGTTCACCATGGGAATAGATTTTTGACATATTTGGTGTTTTTTCAGTGCCCAGATGTTTGTAATAGATTGGCTGAAGCATGTGAGTCTATTAATTGGTATAACATATGCAGGTTGTGGTACTAGGCTATCCAATAGAGGTTATATTAGTATAATTCTTCCATTATTTATCCATTTGTTGTTTTTATTGACTCTCATTCTAGATTTGTATCACAGTTTTTAAAATATAGTTCATTGTTGTCTTATTCACCTATCATTTTATTTTCTTTATGGGTTTTTATTACTATTATATTTTTGATGTCAAGATATGAAACCCAATCTTTTCTATGATGATATTAGTTTTATGTTAATATTTAAGGTTATAAACTTTTGATTTTATTTTCTTTCAGGTGGCCACCTCTTATTCACGCCTTCACGTCCAAGAAGTTGCACATTCCACCATTTGAACTATGATGAATCATTTTGGTCAGCCTCCCTTTGATTTAAGTCATCTGGTATGATTTCTTTAGTTCATATCCATCAAGTAAACCTTTTATTAACATTTATTACTATTATATTTTTGATGTCAAGATATAAAACCCAATCTTTTTTATGATGATATTAGTTTTATGTGAATATTTAAGGTTATAAACCTGTGATTTTATTTTCTTTCAGGTGTACACCTCTTATCCACACCTTCATGTCCAAGAAGTTGCACATTCCACCATTTGAACTATGATGGATCATTTTGTTCAGCCTCCCTTTGATTTAAGTCATCTGGTATGATTTCTTTAGTTCATATCCTTCAAGTCATCCTTTTATTTAGATCATATGTGTTTTGTTTTTATGAATTTCTTATCTCACTATTTCACTAATTTTCCTTTATTTTGATTTTTCATCTAGCTATAATATGACAGTCAACTGGTTCACTATGGGAAAATATTTCTGACAGCTTTGGTGTTTTTTCAGTGCCCAGATGTTTGTAATAGATCAGATGAAGCATGTGAGTCTATACAGAGGTGTAACATATGTTGGTTGTGGTACTAGGCTATCCAATAGAGGTTATATTAGCATAATTCTTCCATTATTTATCCATTTATTGTGTTCATTGACTCCCATTCTATATTTGTATCACAGTTTTTAAAATATAGTCATTTGTTGTCTTTTTCACCTATCATTTTATTTTCTTTATGATTTTTTTATTAATATTATATTTTTTATGTCAAGATATGAAACCCAATATTTTCTATGTTGATATTAGTTTTATGTGAATATTTAAGGTTATAAACCTGTGATTTTATTTTCTTTTAGGTGGCCACCTCTTATTCATGCCTTCATGTCCAAGAAGTTGCACATTCCACCATTTGAACTATGATGAATCATTTTGTTCAGCCTCCCTTTGATTTAAGTCATCTAGTATGATTTCTTTAGTTCATATCCTTCAATTCAACCTTTTATTTCCATCATCTGTATTTTGTTTTTATCAATTTCGTATCTTACTGTTTCTCTATTTTTTCTTTATTTTGTTTTTTCATTTTGCTATGGATTATTAGATTTTCCATTTCTCATCCATTTTCATTATCAATTTTTTTTTTGTTTTTAATATCTTAATTGTTTTTAAATATATGCAGCATGGAAGAGTAAATAAGTTTTGAAATTTATGTTTCATTACTCTAAATATGTGCCATATAAATTTTATTTAAATGCATGAAAAATAGATATGGCGATCATTTTTTGATATCATGATCTTATGTTTTCCATTATATGTTCTTTTTTTTGTTTTTAATATCTTAACTGTATGTTTTGTTTGGAATTAGATAAAAAAATCATTATTGTTACAAATTGATTCAAATATCTAATTAATCATTTGTATTGTGTACTGTGAAATAAATTGTTTTTATTGAGAAAAATTGATTTGATTTATTTTTTGTGTTTATTGTTGTTTTTTATTAATTGGGATGTCTAATGTTTATATCAATCTTCACCTTTTAGATCCATTATTACTCAATAGATAGGGTTTTAGAAACTCTTAGCCTTTAACCAAGTGAATGTGTTGATTTGTAAAATCGATGGAAGGTCATTTACAGTTTCTACCATAGGTTGATGTGGCTGCTATTGGTTCTAATTCAGGCACATTGGCATGAAACCCATAAGCAAGAAGGAACATCCATTCAAGGTAATGGGAATCTATGTGCACATAACTTCTCTATTATTGGTTTTGATCAAAGTGAACTTAACATATTATTCTATTGCCATGTAATTTTCCAAACATAAAATTTAAATTTAATCATAGTTTTATGGTTGCAATTCTAATATCTTTTTTTGAGAATAATTCTATATTACTCAATTGTTGTTCTTGATATCATTGTATCACATTATTTCTTCCATTAACCATTAATAGTTTGATGATGATATGTTTCAACAGGTGATGAAATTATTGAAGCTCTAATTTACAATAGTTCAACTTTTCAAAACAAAACATTTTTATCCCAAGAAAGCTTTGATTTGTGGTTCTTTTATGTACTATTTTTTCAGGATACATATGTGTTTTCATGCACATAAGCAAAAAATTTAATATTATTTTTTATCTTATATGTATCATTTTTATACATATTAATGTTTGTATATTATTTGTGTAACTTATATGTATTCACAATTGAAATATCCAGGTTCATATTTAATTCAAAATTGAAATATGTAGGTTCAGAATTGAAATATACGGGTTCATTTTTATTTCATAATAGAAATTTGAAGGTTCAAAATAATTTCAGGTTTATACATATTAATGTTTGAATATTATTTGTGTAACTTATCTATGGTTTGGAGCTTTCCTTTCTCTAATTCCTTAATGCACTATCTTGATGTGGTTTTGAAACTTTAGGTATACTACAAACACAAAAGATAAAAACAGTTAAGTGGAACGTTGTTTTAGGTTTTACTATAATTTTTTAATTTTATTATGTGGAAGCAGATTTGTGAATGTTTTGGAAACATTTCAAAATTTCTTTTGGGATTAAATTTTTAAATTGTGAATGTTTTGGATGATCAGAATTTTTTATACATAATTATTGTTTGATTCTCTTAATTATTTGTACATATTTATGGTTATAAATCTGTGACTTCTCTCTAATTTTAGGTCGACACCTCCTATTCAAGACTTCCTATCAATGATCTTTTCCAGGTTCACTAATGTTGTTCAGGTGTTGACCTCCTCCATATCACCTCTCAGGTGTTGACCTCCTCTACATCACCTCTTAGCTGTTGATATTATTATTCCACACAACTCTTTATTTTGATCATGTATTATCATCATACCTTTCTTTATCACTTGTCTTATAGTACTAATGAATCCCATACATTTCTTATTTTATATTGTTTTTCTATCACTAAATAGACATCCTTTCATCATACATGTGATGAGAATACTATGGTTGGTTTTCTATTAATTTCCTATAGTTTTGTTTCTCTTAATTTAACTATGTTTCACTTGTATTTTTTAGTGCTGACAATATTAAATATTCCAAACACTACAACTATTTATGATACTGTTATTGGTTCTTTTATTCTCTTCTTCGATGCATGAAATTCAACTGTATATTATTCACTAAATTGTCTTCTCATAGTTGGAATGAATTTATTTTCCATCACATTCATTTTTCATGTTGGATTTTATACTTTCTACCATCTAATCGCTTGGTTTGAACAATTAATTACATTTCATGGGCTGAACAATGAATATCACCCATCAAACCCAAGTTGTGATGATTTCATTCATATAGTAAAGAAATTTTTGAATTTTTGAAAATGAATGCACTTATGTTTCTTTTCATATTCTATATATACTTATTATTTATCTGTATTCAAAGTAGAATTGAATGGTGATGTTGATTATCACGCTACAACAATATTCAATTTGTCTTCAAATATATTTTTTTAATTCAATTTCATGTTCTCAGGTCTTCTGAAGTGGTTGAAAGCTCTATGTTGAAGGTTCATGGCATGGGTGAATGTCTACAATTAGTCATAACAAATATGGCAGCCCGTTTACTTCCCCATTACATGTATCTATTCAGGAGAGCATTAAAACCAACAACACAACACTCTTGAGTTGCTTCGAAGGTTCAGTTCAAGTTTTCATGCATTCTGAAAGTTTAGTTTCATTTTTATATTTATTATCATGAATTTAAAATTAAAATGAATTAGGTTTTATTCATTTAGACTAATATAAATAGTAAAATGAATTATCAATATTAATCTATGCCTTTTAATTATTACTAAAATTACCTTTAAGCTTTCATATTTTAGTATTATAGGGATTATCGGTATTCATATTCCATGGTTTACACTACAGTCTGGACTCAGGCATTCATAAAAGAAACTATTTAATATTTTCCAATTATTTATAATGATACAATTTCCTTTTCTTTCTTCATTCTTTCATATTATTTTCCTGAAAATGAACTCGATTTTTTTCATTGAATGTATTCTAATAAATAAACAAACAGGGTGGTTATATTTGTTAACCAATTGAAGAAACTATCTGTTATAATTTGATATGTTTTGACTATTTAATTTAATATGTTTATTGAACTATTTTTAGAATAGAAAAAACACCACTATAAACTGATTATTATTCTACATGAAGTCATCTATATTCACTAAAAATTGGTGGTTTTTGGAAATTTGCAGGGACATTTTTCCCCATTACTTATAAACTGGATTTCATTGAAACAAGATGTATGGATTAGTGTTCTTTTGACACAATGCCTCTGAATCACGTAAGGTAACATAATGCATTTTTATTGGTTATTAAACTATGTTTATTCATGTTCTGTAACTTATTTTTTAAGCGTTGTGTACAGATTCTGCTCTTATGGAAGGAGAATATAGGGATATTCTAAGTGGAAGTAAAGAGATGACAGTTGAAGGGACATTATGTACACATTCAACTCTTCTGGCACATCTTATTATAGCTGATACTATTCATTCTTCTCATTGTTCAAAGTCATGACAAATCATTCATTAAGCAATAATTCTTCTTTATGGACTGACTTCTCACTCCCACCACCATTTCTGTATCTTTTATTCCTTTATTATGTATTTTTCATTTTTGTTTCAAATATTTTCTATATAAATATGAATTATTAAGTTTTATAATTTGGTTTCAATTATTATTAATAATAATTTATTTATAAGGTCGTTCATCGCACGGGTGGAGTACTAGTGTCTTCAAAACAAAGGTTTTATGATTCTTAATTGTGATCCCATAGATAAAGGGACGAGTCCTCTATTTGTTGATAGTTTATCTTCATCAAATACATTGTTGAAGAAGAAATATTCAACATAGAAAAGTTACGATCTTCATGTTTCTATTTGCTGTGAAATTGCTCTTAACCTTCCTTTGAAGGTTTTTGTTTTTTCGTTGTGTTAAAGTCATAATAGATGTGTACAAAACTCATCATTGGTATTAGATACTCTCTAGTGAAGTGAGAGAATTTGGATTTGTTAGAAGACCCTTTATTTATATGAAAATAAGCATGTTGTATAATATGTTATGATATATTTTATTATGTGACATGATGTTGGTGGCTACCACTTGAGGATTCCATATGTTATGGTATGATGTGTTCGAAATAAACCATTTGGATCGATTAATCATATTATATGATTGATTATGTTATAGGGCATGGAATATATCACATGTTATGGTATACCATGTCATTGGGTATAATTAGATCTGTATATGGATCTGGAGACTCATCTGACCCGATAAGCCCAACCTAATGAAAAGGTCTTATTAGATTTAGGGACTCATTTGACATGATTAATTATAGGGTTGAGTTTGGGCTTAAATAATTGGCACGGTATGTGAACTATATGACGTAATTAAACTATATTATAATGATATTTAAAAAAATTATGACATCATGTATATGATATTTTATATTAATGATTAATATATATTTAATTTATTTAATTTAATACTATTTTGTGGCCTGATTAATAAATGTGGAAAACAAATTAAACATAAATTTAATTGTTTTGTGAAGTGGCCCAAACATTAACTTCCATAATTATAATGTGAATAAAAAATACGAAGTCATTTACACATTTAAGACTTTAGGTGGAGTTTTAAAGAATTACCAAAAACATTTAAATAATCAAACTCATATCTTTAACATCCAATGAACATTTTTCTTATTATATCAAGAACTTAAGTGTTTCTAACACATGATACCATTTTAGAAAAATCATAAATAATACCCATCTTCAAAACATAGAAAAATGGAAATATAAGATGAGTGAATTCAAACATTCGATAAGGATAAACATAAATGTTAACATAATACTAGAAAAATGGGATTTGGATCCCCCTTACCTATAGCGACCACCAGTGGCGGTCGCTATAGGTAACCAATAACGAATGTCAATGGTGGTCGCTATGTTTTCCCAAAAAGGGGGGGGGGGCTTCGGCACCCCCCGAACCCTCCTCTCCCTCCCCTCGCCTCGTGGATTTGGCCCCCCCAATCCCTCCTCCTCCCTCGGATCACTGCGCGCCTCCCCCATCTCCGCTCTCCCTCCCTCGCCGCCCTCCCTCGTTGTCGCGCGCCCTGCCCTGTCATCGCACGCCCTCCCTCGCCGACGTCCCCCGTCGCCCTGTCGACCTCCGTCGTCTGCCCTCCTACCGCCCTCCACCCTCCTCCACTCCTCCGGCCTTCCTCCTCCTCTGGCCGCCCTCCGCCCTGTGGCCGCCCTTCGGCCTCCCTCCGCCTTCGGGCCTCCCGCTACCCTCCTCCAGCAGCCCTCCGGCCGCCCTCCAGCCTCCCTCAGCCCTCTGGCCTCCCGCCACCCGCCTCCGGCCTCCAGCCCCTCCGGCCTACGACCCCTCTGCCCTCCGGCCTTCGCCCTTGGCCCTCCGCCCCCGCACCCCGGACCCCCCCCCCCCCCCGCACCCTGCCAACCCCCGTCCCCTTTTTCTTTGTCCCCTCCCTCGCCGCACCACAACCACCCGTCCCCTCCCTCATCATCTTCTCCCTTGCCGCACTGCCGCTGCCCTGTCCCCTCCATCCCCGCACGGCCGCTACTCGTCCCCTCACTGCTGTCACCCGTCCACTCCGGCACCCATGTCCTTGGTCCCCTCCCTCGTCGTCCCACCCTCGTTGTACCGTCGCCAGCTGACCGCCTCCTCTCCTCCGGCTCCCCATCGTCGCCACCACCTGTCCCCTCCCTCACCGCACTGCGTCCAGCTCTGGCTCCCCTCCGCTGTCTCTCATCTCCCTCACAACACCTCCTTCGACTCCCCTCCCTTCCAGGTTTGTAGTGCAATCAGGTATGACATGGAATTTCACTTACATTATTATTTTATATATGGTTCAAAAACAATTAATTAGTATTTATTATAAATATATTTTATATGAGAAACGCAAATGTAATAAGTCTTGTGTAAATGTTTGTTATAGGGATCTTATTATGGATAAGAATTGGATTGATCATCCAAAACAAACGTCTAGAGAATATTTCAATGTCATTATGCAGTTTATTGACTTCACCAGAGGATTTGAAAGTGACTATATTAGTTGTCCATGTAGAAATTGTGCTAACAGATATCAATTCACACGAGATACTGTGAGGGAGCACCTATTCTTTAATGCATTTCTAAAAAATTATAAGAGTTGAACTCATCATGGAGAAGAATATGTTTGTTGTTAAAATACGGATGCAGTTCAGATGGATGTTGATGCAAGGATGAATGATCCAATGCATGAAATGCTTACTGAAATGGTACGTGGGTTGGATCCTGAAGTAATTGACATCCAGAATCTTGAGACCTGTGAGATAAATCTTCTCTCTAGTGAAGATCGTGATTCGAGTAGGTTTTATGAAGAACTTGATGATGCAAAAACAGAATTATATCATATATGTACTTCTTACAATAAATTGTCGTTTATCTTGGAGTTATTCTATTTGAAGACTTTGAATCATTGGTCTGACACATAATTCTACATGTTGTTGGTGTTATTGAAAAAGGTTCTTCTTATCGACACTACGATTCCCGATTCATATTACCATGCTCGTAAGTTGACAGAGAACTTAGGTTTTACATATGAGATCATGGATGCATGTGCAAACAACTGTATGTTGTTTAGAAAGAAAACTGCCCATTTGGATATTTTTAGGGTTTGTGGTGCTTCCAGGTGGAAAGTGAATAAGGGAAATCAGACTCATCAAAGCAAGATTGCGATACAGGGGAAAACGATTGCTGTAAAACAAATTCATTACTTTCCCCTTAAACCAAGGTTGAAAAGATTTTTTTATGTCATCCAACTGGCTGAGGGTCCATCTATAACGGCTCGTCATTATAAATCTATAAATACTAATGGATTTCGATTTCGCATTAAAGATATTGACGACAAACGAGCAACACAAAACAATGGCATCTATTGTCCATTTGTCGATTCTAGTTATTACTATGTTTAGTTGATAGACATCATTGAATTTGTATACACACACGGGTTGAAGTACATATTGTTAAAGTGTAATTGGGTTGATCCCGTGCGTGGATGTAAAGTCGATCAATATCAGTTTTCATTGGTGAATTTTAACTATATGTTATACATAAATGAACGAGTTGATAATGAACCTTTCATTTTGACATCAGAAGAGGAACAAGTATTCATCCTTACTTTGCCTTTGAATCCAAGTTGGAAAGTTGTTGTCAAAATGTCTTGGCGAGGAGTGTTTGTATTTGAACAAGATGAACTCGAAACTATTCCATTTGTTTCCCTATAGCTTGATCAACATATCATAGTTCAACGTGAAGAAGATATTTATTGGGTCAGAGCGGTTGTTGAAGGAGAAACGATCGATTTTCATGCTTAATGAAAGTTATAATTGTTTTCCCAGACAGCCCCTCCCCGCACACCGGATAGCCCCCCTGCACCCCAGACATCCCCCACACACCCCGGACAGCCCCCCGTACCCCGGACATCCCCCCCGCACCCCGGACAGCCCCCCTCCCCCGCACCCCGGATAACCCTCCCCGCACCCCAAAAAGCCCTCCCCGCACCCCAGACAGGCCCCCCGCACCCCGGACAGCCCTCCCCACACCCTGGACAACCCTCCCCGCACCCCAGACAACCCCCTGCACACCGGAAAGCCCTCCCCGCACCCCGGACAACCCCTCCCCGCACCCCGGAGAGCCCCCCCCACACCCCTGACATCCTCCCACACCCCGCACATCCCCCCCACACCCCGGACAACCCTCCCCGCACCCCTGGACACCCCGGATAGCCCCTCCCCGCACCTCGGCACCTCGGACAGGCCCCCACACCCCGAACAGCCCTCCCCGCAGTCCGGAAAGCCCTCCCCGCACTCTGGACAGCCTTCCCGCACCTCGGAGAGGCCCCACGCACCCCGAACAGCCCTCCCCGCACCCCGGACATCCCTCCCCGCACTCCGGACATCCCTCCATGCACCCCAGACAGGCACCCCGCACCCTAGACAGCCCTCCCCGCACCCCGGACAGGCCCCCCGCACCCCAAACAGCCCTCCCCACACCCCGGACAGCCCCTCCCCACACCCCAGACAACCCCCCCAAACCCCGGACATCCCCCCCGCACCCCGAACATCCCCCCCGCACCCCGGATAGCCCTCCCCGCACCTCGACACCCTGGACAGCCCCACCGCACCCTGGATAGCCCCTCGGCACCCCGGACAGCCCTCCCCGCACTCCGAACAGCCCTCCCTACACTTCTGACAGGCCCCCCACACCCCGGACAGCCCTCCCGCACCCCGAACGACCCTCCCCGCACTCCGGACATCCCTCCCCGCACCGCGGACAGCCCCCCCGCTCTCCGGACAGCCCTCCCCGAACCCCGAACAGCCCCTCCCCGCACCCCAGACAACCCCCCCGTAACCCAGACACCCCCCCCCGCACCCCGTACATCCCCCCCGCACCCCGGACATCCCCCCCGCACGCCCATCGGACGTGCGGTGCACGCGGTACGACCGATTGTGTCGTTTTCCACAGCTCGACGTGCGCTAAAAGGGCATGTTGGAGGGTCAAAACCACCCAAAAAACCTCGGAATACCATGAAACTGTACGAAAACATCCTTTGTGTAAATTGTGAAATGGTCGGGTAGACGGCACGTCAATCGGAGGTGTCGTTTGACCACAGTGACCGAAAAACGCGTTCCCGGAGTCGTAAAACACCAAAACGGCATGAGACGGTCAAATTCGGAGAAAACTTGATATGAATGACTTGAAACCACACTAAAACAAAAGGAATATTATTCATGATGTGTAGGAGGGACGACACGCCTATCGGACGTGCGGTGCGCGCGATACGACTGATTGTGTCGTTTTCCATAGCTCAGTGCGCTAAAAGGGCGCATTAGGGGGGTCAAAACCACCCGAACGACCTCAGATTTCCATGAAACCGTACAACAACAGCCATTGTGTGAATTCTGAAATATTCGGGCAGACGACATGTCAATCGGAGGTGTCGTTTGACCGCGGTGACCGAAAATGCGTTTCTAGAGTCGTAAAACACCAAAACGGTGTGAGACGGTCGAATTCAGAGAAAACATGCTCCGAATGACCTGAAACCACACGAAAAAATAGTAATATTATTAGTGATGTGTAGGAGGAGACGACATGCCCATCAGACAAGTGGTGCGCGTGGTACGACCGATTGCATCATTTTCAGTAGCTCGACGCGCGCTAAAAGGGCGCGTTGGGGGGTCAAAACCACCCGAACGACCTCAGAATGCCATGAAACCATACAACAACCGCCGTTGTGTGAATTTCAAAAAATGGTCGGGTAGACGGAACGTCAATCGGATATTTCGTTTGACCTCTGTGACCGGAAACGCGTTTTCGGAGTCGTAAAACACGAAAACGGCGTGAGACGGTCGAATTCGGAGCTAACATGGTTTGAATGACCTGAAACCACAAGAAAAAATAGGAATATTATTCGTGATGTGTAGGAGGAGATGACACACCCATCAGACTTTCGGTGCGTGCGGTACGACCGATTGTGTCGTTTTCAGCAGCTCGGTGCGCGCTAAAAGGGCGCGTTGGGGGGTCAAAACCACCCGAATGACCTTATAATGCCACGAAACTATACGACAACAGCCATTGTGTGAATTGTGAAATGGTTGGGAAGACGACACATCAATAGGAGGTGTCGTTTGACCGCGGTGACCGGAAACGCCTTTCAGGAGCCGTAAAACACCAAAACGGCGTGAGACGGTCGAATTCGTAGAAAACGTGCTCCAAATGACCTGAAACCACACAAAAACAATAGGAATATTATTCGTGACATGTAGGAGGAGACGACACACCCATAGGACTTGTGGTGCACGCGGTACAACTGATTGTGTTGTTTTCAGCAGCTCGACGCGCGCTAAAAGGGCACGTTGGGGGGTCAAAACCACCCGAATGACCTCAGAATGCCATGAAACCGTACGACAATAGCCGTTGTGTAAATTGTGAAATGGTTGGGCAGACGACACATCAATCGGAGGTGTCATTTGACCTTGGTGACTGAAAAACGCATTTCCAGAGTCGTAAAACACCAAAACAGTGTGAGACGGTCGAATTCGGAGAAAACGTGCTCCGAATGACCAGAAACCACACGAAAACAATAGGAATATTATTCGTGACATGTAGGAGGAGACGACACGCCCATTGGACACGTAGTGCGCGCGGTACGACCGATTGTGTTGTTTTCTGCAGCTCAGCGCGCGCTAAAAGGGCGCGTTGGGGGGGTCAAAACCACCCGAAACAACCTAGGAATTCCATGAAACCGTACGACAATAGCCGTTATGTGAATTTTGAAATGGTCTGGCAGAAGGCACATCAATCGGAGGTGTCGTTTGACCGCGGTTACCGGGAACGCGTTTCTAGAGTCGTAAAACACCAAAACGGTGTGAGACGGTCGAATTCGGAGCAAACGTGCTCCGAATGACCTGAAACCACACGAAAACAATAGGAATATTATTCTTGACATGTAGGAGGAGACAACATGCCCATCGCACGTGCGGTGCATGCGGTACGACCGATTGTGTCATTTTCAGCAGCTCGACGCGCACTAAAAGGGCGCGTTGGGGGATCAAAACCACCCGAACGACCTCAGAATTCAATGAAACCGTATGACAATATCCGTTGTGTGAATTGTGAAATGGTCGGGCAGACGACACATCAATCGGAGGTGTTGTTTGACCACGGTGACTGAAAACGCATTTCTGGAGTCGTAAAACACCAAAACGGCGTGAGACGGTTGAATTCGGAGAAAACATGCTTCGAATGATCAGAAACCACATGAAAACAATAGGAATATTTTTCGTGAAATGTAGGAGGAGACGAAATGCCCATCGGACGTGCGGTGTGCGCGGTACGACCGATTGCGTCGTTTTCAGCAGCTCGACGCGCGCTAAAAGGGCGCGTTGGGGGGTCAAAACTGTCCGAACGACCTCAGAATGACATGAAACCATACGGAAATAGCTTTTGTGTGAATTTTGAAATGGTCGGGTAGACGACACGTCAATCGGAGGTGTCGTTTGACTGCGGTGACCAGAAAAGCGTTTCCGGAGTCGTAAAACACCAAAACGGCGTGAGATGGTCGAATTTGAAGGAAACGTGCTTCTAATGACCTGAAACCAGATGAAAAAATAGGAATATTGTTCGTGACATGTAGGAGGAGACGTCACTCCCATTGGATGTGTGGTGTGTACGGTACGACCGATTGTGTCGTTTTCAGCAGCTCGATGCGCGCTAAAAGTGCGCGTTGGGGGGGGGGGGGTTCAAAACCACCTGAACGACTTCAGAATGCCATGAAACCGTAAGAAAACAGCTGTTGTGTGAATTGTGAAATTGTCGGGTAGACGACAAATCAATCAGAGGTGTCGTTTGACCGAGGTGACCAGAAACACGTTTCTGGAGTCGTAAAACACCAAAATGGCGTGAGACGGTCGAATTCGGAGCAAACGTGCTCCGAATGACCTGAAACCACACGAAAACGATAGGAATATTATTCGTGATGTTTAGGAGGAGATGACATGCCCATCGGATGTGCGGTGTGCGCGGTACGACCGATTGTGTCGTTTTTAGCAGCTCGGCGGGCGCTAAAAGGGCACGTTGGGGCATTAAAACCACTCGAACGACCTTGGAATGCCATGAAACTGTACGAAAATAGCCATTGTGTGAATTTTGAAATGGTCATGTAGACGGAATTTCAATTGGAGGTGTCTTTTGACGGCGTTGACTGAAAACGCGTTTTCGGAGTGATAAAACACCAAAACGACATGAGATGGTTGAATTCAGAGCAAACGTGCTCCAAATGACCTGAAACCACACGAAAACAATTGTAATATTATTCGTGACATGTAAGAGGAGATGAAACACCCATCGGACGTTCGGTGCGCGCAGTACAACCGATTGTGTCGTTTTTCGTAGCTCGGCGCGCGCTAAAAGGGCGCGTTGGGGGGTCAAACCCACCCGAAAGACCTCAGAATGCCATGAAACCGTACGACAAAAGCTGTTGTGTGAATTGTGAAATGGTCGAACAGACGGAAAGTCAATAAGAAGTGTCGTTTGACCGTGGTGATTGGAAACGCGTTTCCGGAGTCATAAAACACCAAAACGGTGTGAGACGGTCAAATTCAGAGCCAACGTGCTCCGAATGACCTGAAACCACATGAAAACAATAGGAATTTTATTCGTGATGTGAAGGAGTAGATGACATGCCCATCGGACATGTGGTTCATGAAGTACGACCAATTGTGTCATTTTCAGCAGCTCGGCGCGCGCTAAAAGGGCGCGTTGGGGGGTTAAAACCACCCGAACGACCTCGGAATGCCATGAAACCGTATGAAAACATCTGTTGTGTGAATTATGAAATGGTTGGGAAGACGACATGTCAATCAGAGGTGGTGTTTGACCATGGTGACCGGAAACACGTTTCCGGAGTCGTAAAACACCAAAACGGCGTGAGACGGTCGAATTTGGAGAAAACGTGCTCCGAATGACCTGAAACGACACGAAAATAATAGGAATTTTATTCATGACGTGTAGGAGGAGTTGAAATGCCTATCGGATATGCAGTGCGCGCGGTACGACCGATTGTGTCATTTTCAGCCACTCGCCCTGCGCTAAAAGGACACGTTGGGGGGTCAAAACAACCCGAACGACCTCAGAATGCCATGAAACCGTACGAAAACAGCCGTTGTGTGAATTTTGAAATGACCAAGTAGACAACATGCCAATAAGAGGTGTCATTTGACCGCGGTGACCGGAAAGGCGTTTCGTGAGTCCTAAAACACTAAAACGGAGTGAGACGGTCGAATTCGGAGCAAACGTGCTCTGAATGACCTGAAACCACACTAAAATAATAGGAATATTATTCGTGATGTGTAGGAGGAGACAAAACACCCATCGGATGTGCGGTGTGCACGGAGAACATTCCTTTTTAGACAACAAAACAATTTCACAAACTAATCCAAATAAGAAAAAAAATCCTGAAATGATAGCATTTCTTAAATTGGGGGTTTAAAATTATTATAGCACCTTGATTTGATGTCAGATTTAATTTTATTATATGTATATAATAACAGAATCAATATTTATAATTTATACTTGTTTTTTAGTTGTTTTTTTGTCTTATTGTAGGTTATTGAAGCAGAAGATTGAAATGGATGGACCTGCTCGGATCGTTGAAGCACGTTTATCATTTATTGTTTATGACGATCTTGATGTTTATGTTGTCTGAATTTTTTTCCATTTTTTATGATTTTTACCTTGTTTTATCTCTGATTTTTCACCATGAATTAAAAAAAACACAATTTGTACATTTCATTAAAAAATGAAAATCCACAAAAAATACCACAAATTAACCCTAACACATTTTTATGTTAAGTTTTCAAAAAGATAAGTTTATATTGAAATAAAAAATTTATAAATATTCTAGAATTTATACATAAAATAGGCTCTCTATTAAGAGGTAGTAAAATTACCTTTTTAGATAAATACAAATTTTAAGCATAAAATTTGATTTATTATTACCATATGCTTAACAAACCAATTGAATGAATAAGAAAAATATTTTATTTAATATTATATATATATATATATTTCTTTCACTAATAACCATAAATAAATGTATTTTATATATTTTTTATTATAATAAAATACATTTGTAATCTTAAAAATATTTCATTTATGTGCACTGTGAATTTTTTTTGAAAAAAAAAATTCCCAGACTAGTGACCGCCACAGGCGGTTGCTATAGGCTGCCTGCCGGGTCAACATTAGTGACCACCATTTGCGGTCGCTGTAGTCTGGAATTTCAGCCACCTACAGCGACCGCCAGGCGGTCGCTGTAGGCCGGAATGTCGGCCACCTAAATCAACCGCCATTGGCGGTCGCTGTTGGCCTATTGCGATGAGGTGAAAGAGACCGCCAATGACGGTCCATGGGCGGTCTCTAGAGGCCTATAGCGACCGTCAATGGAGATCGCTAGTACCTGAATTTTTAGTAGTGAAAGTAGAAGATCATAAGTATAGGATAATCATGCAAGTATGTGAATATAATCAAGGTACATGAACATAACATAAAGAAATAATATCCATGAGTCATAACATAAAACTTCATGAGACACGAGTAAAATAAGTGTTAAATCATGAGTTAATAATCATGGGTCATAAAATCATAAAATGCATGCTTTTATACTATTAAGCTTAAAAATTTCATAAAACAATCTTATTACTAATCATAAAAGTAATAAAAGAGTCATGAAGGCATCTTGGGTCATTATATTCATTACTCATATTCACTCATAATAGAATAACTATAATAGTTAATTCCAACATCATTTCCAATGTAATAACTTAACCATTTAATTCCAACATTATTATTTTCTAGTGAATAAATCATTACTCAATACATTTGAGCATTATATCCACATCCCACCCATCATCATCTGTAATGTCCATGAACCATTACTGAATACCTGACATAGAGGCTTGCACTTTTATTATAAAACTCATAAGAATATTTATTATTCCTTCATAGCTTAATTAATCCATGGGAAAAAAACAAATTTCATTTCAATTTCCTTAAAATATCATTTAATCCATCTGAAGAAAGAATGTGGATGATATCATTAGAGCATTTCCCCAGATGCATAACAATCATTAAAGGATGTTTGCATAAATGAAAAATAATATTATAAAATCATTAGAAATATGTTTTAAAAAACAATAAAAAATATCTTTTTTTGGTAACTTAAATTAAAAATTCATAGAACAATGAGAATATGATATTCTTTGAAAAATCATAGAAATTTGAAAATAAAGTTTAATAATGAAGAATGAACATAACAGCGGGAGAATGCAGTCAAAAGGTAAACGTTTAAAAAAAAGGTAAAGCCCCACGAACGTAGTTTAGTGGTTGTGTTTTATGATGGTGTTTGGGAGGTTTTTATTTCTAGTCTCCCTGTGCACAATTAGATTAGATTTTCGTTTCTTCCCTCGATCTTGAGAAATCATTGAAATACAGAGAAGATCGTTCTTGAAACAGTGTAAGGAACATGAACATGAAGGGAAAAAAGTTGCATAAAAGACTTCAAAACATTTAAAATAATGGTTTAAAATAAACTCTTTATGACTTGTTAATTTTAAATCCCTCAAAATAAAAACATAAAAAGGAAATTTAAATATCATGAATAAAATAGAAACATGTATATACATCATATTAATGAATATATGTGCATAATATGAAACATGACTAAAAAAGGAAAATTAAGACGAAAAACTCTTACGACATTAGTAACCTTTGAGTCAAAACCCATTGAAGAAGAGAACTTGAAATGAAATATTAAATATCATGAACAAGGATAAAATCATGAATAATATTTCAAAGAGCCAGTGTATACACTATAAAAGAAAATAGGTGTATAACCTGAAATATGTCTCAAGAAAAGAAGTTTGAGATAAAGAACCCTTATGGAATTTATAACATTGGAATCAAAATTCATTGAAACAAATAACTTTATTTGGATTTTTAAATCTCATGAACTATATGAAAAATATAATATAAGATATTCATGGGGAAAGAATCAAAATAACACTATATAAAAGTAAACATAGTGTACAAAATGAAACATGTCTCAAGGAATTGAAATTGATACCAGAAACTCTTATGACATTTATAACATTTGAATTGAAACCTCTTGAAAAAGTGAACTTGAAATGGAACTTTAAATACCATTAATAAAGATAGAATCCCGATATAATCAGTTAAGAGGTAATTTATATACCATATAAAAGAAAATAGATATAAGGAAAGTAATTTGAAATTATGAACCCTTACTATCTGGGTAACTTTCAAATCAAAACCCATTGAAGAGAACCTTATATGGATTCATAAATCACTTGAAATTTATATAAGAAATTATAAAATACATTCACGGATAGTATACACACCACATAAAAGAAAACAAGTGGTGAATATGATGTATATCTCAATGAAGAGAAATTGAGAAAAGAAACCCTTACCTTAGACTTCTACTTAGTCGAATGTGCTCTAACATCCCTGTAAAATAAATTTAGGTTTATTATTCACAGAAATAAGAATCTTATCCATAATTATTTTACTTTATACCTTCCATTTATCATTCTTTATTTCCTATATATTAATTGTTCATTGTTAAAATTAATATTCAGGCGTAAACTGTTCTATTTCCCTTACATGCTTCAGTTTGGCGGTTCCAAAACTTTAGTCTTGTTTATGAGTTAATCACCTCCATAATTTTTATGCTAATTTAATAAATGTGTTTGATATTATTATGGATTCCCACAACCATTTTATTTAACTTATGGTAAATATTCACATGGAACACTTAAAAATTCCCCTTTTTGGTGTTTTTTGAATTATCAAAAGAATTGAGTTTATTGGTAAATATACATTTGAATATTACTATTATAGAATTATGAAAATATTTTAAATTCATAATTATTTCATCTTGTTATTAGTATTTAAGTTTTCTTAGTCATTCATGAGATAAAGTTTATAAAATTTTCATATAGGCGGTAAAACTGACCAAAACAAGAATATGTTATAACAATTGAATGAGTAAGGAAATGTTATTATATAGCGATAATATAACTTTTATAGAAACTTAATGTTTTCAAAAACATTTTTTAATGTGAAATCAAATTCAAGAAGAGAGATGAAGAAGACAAATGAAAGAGAATGATAAGAAGTTATTACTTATGAAGTGTCTTAGTATCCTCATTTTAGACAGTTAAATTTTATGATGACCAATTATTGTTAATGTTATTAATAAAATGGAAAAATTATCTTTCCAAAACCATAATCATGTGACAAATATCATTTTTATTCAGTAAATGAATTTTTATAACCATCCACGTAAGCCGGTGATGAAAAATGAAATATGTCATTCATGGAAGTGGTAGTCCGCATGTAACACGGACAATGCTTTCATTTTTCAGTGGATAAAAATGGGAAAATAATGGTTGTTCCATCAACATATTAACATTTCAGTATATTAATGATACTGATGTCGTTATATTTGTATGATTATAATAGATTTTAAGGAGGTGAAAGCCGAAAGAAACTTAAAAGAACTTGATTAAAATAATTATCTTTCCTTGGATATCCTCCTTTAAGCCTCTTCCTAAGCCTACTTAGATAGGTCTTTTGGGAATACAAGAACCTCTAGGACATGGGAAAGAGAATTGAGGATGGATTTTTATAGTGTTTGGTCGAGTTAAGTTGCTCAAGGTTTGTGGAGAAGTGAGGTGATTAATGATTCCTTTTATAAGTGAGAGGAGTGAAACTCTTGTAAATACTTGTTTTTCTTAATATATAATAAATATCACACTCAAGGTAAGTGACACCAAATTATTCAAAATGAAAAGATAAGATAATAAGGGTTGAGAATCATTCAACCAATCAATTAAAGATAGGGTTTTGTGGTCTTATCCCTTAATTTAACCACCCCTTTTACCATTTTAACATTTTTCATGATGACCGACTTTAACCTAGGTAAATTCTTTTGATGTCTAAAAATTAAATGAATCTTATTTCCTAATTTGAATATTGTGATTTCAAATATGGAAATAAATTTACAAGTCTAAATTTCTAAAGGTGGTAAAAATTAATTAAAATCAAGAATTTACATCAAAATCATTTATATTATTTATTCTCATGATATTTATTGGTTTATGGTTAAACAAAGGAATGTTTTGTGACTTTTAATTCAAGAAAAAACAGAATGGATCTTTGTGAATACTTAATAGAAAATAACCAAAATTGTTTTTTATTTAAACAAAATATAACTTAGGTTCCAAAATATCATTCATAGATTTATAAATTCAACATAATATTTTTAAATGCTTGATTTTACTACTTAAATACATATTTGGGTGATTCAAAGATTTTATAAAATTTTAAATCATGCTTATATCATCACAATTTCATAAAAGCTATGGTATTTATAAAAAAGTATTTTTCACTATTCACTTAAAAATTCATCCTTTTTAGAAAAAATTCTAAAAATTTACTCTAAACTAATTTTATCATGATGAATCTAAAAATGAATTTCATTTTATCAAATTCAAATTCTAAAATATAGAAATTTAGTTTTCAAATAAAACTATATAGTACACGGAAAAACAATTTATTTAGAATGAAAAACTATTCTTTTCTCAAATGAAAACCATATTTTTTTTATACCTTGATAAAATTATTTATATGAATATCAATTAACATAAATATACATTTACAAAACTTCTAACAATTAATCAATTCTTTAAATATATCAAAATAAGAAATAATTTTAATAAAATATATTTAATCCTTTATATTAAATGCCTATTATGTTAAAAGGTAAACATTTTAATTTGAAATTTATAATTAGTATCTAATTGATAATATCATATGAGACATGATATAAACATATATAAGTTCTTTAAGTGAATATATTAATTGATAATCATAGATATTTATAAATCATATCCTTAAAAATACATGGGTTTTCACATCCCCCTTAAGAAATTATGCCCTCACAATTTTATCTTGATCCAAAAGAGAAGGAGTTTATAGAGAAGTAAAGTAAAAAATTCTTAAAATCTATTTTATAAGGTAAAAGAGGAATTTTAAATCCATAATTTTCAATTAAATCCCCAGTAACGATATCTCGAAAGGAAATAAAGTCATGGATAATAAATGTGAAGTGAAAGATAAAAGAAATATATAGAAGTGGAAAGAAATACCTTCTAGGTTTTCTTAATGGTTGTTAAGGAAACACACACCAAGAAGAAAATATAACATTTCCTTCTGAATGGAGATTATGTGAAATATGAATTATTCATAAGAGAATACATATTTACCTACTAAATTAAAAAAACATCTATGGTATAAAAGAACATGGACACAAGGAAAAAAATAGTCAACATAGAGGAGAGAAATTATTCTTAACATCATCATAAAAATTCATCAAAGAAGAATCATACAAGAAAATATAATTTCCCTAGAGAAAAAAAGTAAAATACAATTTGAGAAAGAGAATGGTAAAATATATCAATCATAAAAGAAAATGGTTAAAGGATAAAGATTATGGTATAAGGAAAAGAGATCGAGTTTAGAAAACCCATTTTAAACAATGTGATGTGTGAATTATAAATCCATAATAGGAAAAGAGACTATCACTTCATCACAAATTAAAGTAATATATTCATTTCAACATCTTTTATTGGTATAAAATATTTTAGATATGGAAAAGAGATCCTAAATATCAATAATTTTCATTTCCAAGTCAAGACTAGGATGCTTATATAGAATACCAAGCTAAACATATCTTTATTTTACGTCATTACCATAATTTAAAAATCACATATCACAATAATCTCACATAGTTTGGGGAACCTTTTGGTTTACTGTCTTTAAGGACCAGTTACATATGCAACTTATTTTACAAATATGTGAATGTTTCTCCATAATTTAACTCTTCTAGATGCTCTTATAGATTTCTTATAAGTTATACTTGTCATCATAATATGGGGAATAGAAACATAAGAAAGGGGTGAGATAAAAGGCTTAGTAATGGAAAACTTATCAACATTACATCAAGGTTTAGATCATAAGAATACGAGAAAACATGAGAAAAGATAAATTTCTAATTAAAATGGAAATGAAAAAATAAGAGTTATCCATAAATCATGAAAGAAGGACATGTAATATAAAAATAAAAAACATGTACCATGACATGATAATGCAAGATAATCATGGAAATATGTTATAAGGAAATGATATCATAAGATCATGGAACCAAAAATATGTGCCATTTAACATAAATCATGTCATCATAAACATATGTCAAGGCTCACTCCTAGGGACATTATCACATAGTGTACAAAGTCCCATAATGGATTTGGTTCACTCCCCATTCCAATAAATATAGTGGAAATATTACCATGGTGAATTGGATTCACTCCCCATTCCAATAAATATAGTGGACAAAATCTTATAGTGGATTGGGTTCACTCTTTATTACCATGTATATGGTGGCTAGAGTCTCATAGTGGATTGAGTTCACTCTACATTCCCAAAAACATAGTGGAAAAAGTGTCATAGTGGATTAGGGTCACTCCCTAATCCCATACATAACATCTCATGAGATATAAATCTTTAACAAATTCATTGAAAGACTATATAATTTCATATCCACTCATCACATAACATAGTGTGCTTATGTTAACTTCCCGTGCACTATACATGATATCTCATAAGATGGAAACATTACCCAATGAATTAAAAAGATATATAACTTTAGTTCCACCTTTAACATAATGAAAATCATAATATATACATGCATACATGTTCCACATGAGGAAAATAAACCATACATAAAGCATAAGTATGATAAAACACATGAAAAAGAAGTGAGATTCATAATCTTTTCTCAAAGCATAACCGAAGGCTATATAATAATTATTCCCAAGAGAAGAAGGAAATAAATTATTTAGGATGTTAATATTTTAATAAACAAACATAGATCTTGAAAATTGAGCTCCAATGTATGAAAATACATGAGAAGGATTAAGGTAAAGTAAAAATAAAAAAATAAACTGCATATGTGCTGATTTTTGAAATAAGCATAGTATCTCCTAAGGAAGAAAATAGATTATTATTTTAATTTAGACCATAATTGAACTAGGTTGGTTTTAAATAAAATAATTTGGATTTTAAAAATTTCTTCATGGTGGAAGAAATTTTATGGATGCGGAACTTGTTGTGACACATGCGGTTGACTGCGCGACTCCAATGCTGGAGCCTTCTGTTCGGAACGATTCGCCTGACTCTACCCAACTACAGATTAGATTCTAGATACTATCTAAACTGGTTGAAGATGTTTCTCAAAAGGAATTATAGAATATTTTTATACCTAAGTGGAAAATAAATATTAACGGTTCCAAGGATCAGGTTGACGTCCAAGGAACAGATTCTTTACCAGATTCCGATAGCGAGCAGGATTTTCACATGACTGATGACGAAACATCCAATAAATTCTCAGTGGATAGTGTTGAGTGTATTCATGGAAGTGGTATTGACATTACTCTAAGAAAGAAGTGGTAGAATGGAACCTGGGACTCTGGGCGCCATGCGGTGCTTAAGGGGAAAAAGTCCTAAGGGTGTAAGGACTATTATTTCCTCACCAAGACAATGGAGTCAATGCCAGCTAAGAATGGTGGGGAAAAAAGGAAACCAAAAGTAAAGAGAATTTATAGGATAAGGCTAATTATAAGCACATTAATCTCTTAGGAGGTTAACCACTTGGAAAAGGGTGAGGTTTCTAAGGACCAAGTGCAGACAGATGTTTCCAATAATGTAGTGTCACAAGAAGCAATGGCTACCAAGTACTCGAAGAGGAAGTCTAAAATAGTGGAAGAAAAGAAATAAAAATTCTTTGATCCTATTATCCAATAAAATTAAGAAATCCCTAAAGGATCCTTCCATATAATTTCTACAAAGGAGGTGGCTAATTGCATTTATGAAAGAATGATCTAGATTGAAATCAATGAGCATCAAAGGGTATGGATCAACGAATAAAACCACATCTTGGGACACAAATTCAATGGAAAGAAGATCAATATAGAGGAATACATTCAAACATGGGAGAAGTTGGGCCATCATTTTGAATAAATCATTAAGGAAGACCCAAAAACAAAGGTAAATTCATTACAATGGGGATTATATAGAGTGAATGGTTCTAGTAATATCATCCGTGTCTTTAATGATTTTTTTGATTTCCTTCTGTGTTAAATGATTCTTTGTGAGGATTCTGTGTGGTTTCCCACTTTTCCATAAAATTGTTTTCGAAATAAAAATTATTTTTTTGGGTAAAAAGGGAGAAAAAGAAAGAGAATGCATAACAAACAAGTAATGAGGGTATCTTCAGAAGATCCCTTTTAAAATGTTAAAACACCATTGTTAAAACCCCACATTATAAAAAGTATAATAAAAAATCATTTTGAAAACAAGAAAAGGTAAATATTAAGGTCACATGAGATAACATATAATTAGTTTTCTAATTTAAAATGAGAACATTGGCGAGAAAGGAAATTATGGATAAAGAGGGAAACCATTGTTTAAGAGGATGAAGATTATTCTTAATATAGTTGTATTTTAAAGAAGAAAAATAACTCATCAATAATAAATATTTGAATCAAAATTAATCTCCCAAGATATAAATAAGGTATAACTTACAAAATAAAAAACAAATCTCAAGGAGAAACATTATAACCCAAGAAAGAAGAATGAGTTATGAAAAACCCTTATATTTTAAGGGAGATATCAGTCGTACTCAAAAGAAAGGAAGAGTATTAATAGAAGTGAAGTTTTCGAGTTCAAAAATAATTTATGATATTATATTTTACGGTGGAATTAGTTACACCATGAAAATTAATATTTGTGTAAAATATCAAAGCATGCCTCAAAAAAAGCTGATTGAGATTGAAACCGTCACCTTTTTATCTTTATTTCCTCAAAACAGTTCTAAAATATTGTATAAAAAAATAAATATATTAATTAATTATTTAATAACCTTATTCATAACTATTACAACTTATACTCTTCATTTATAATCATTATTTACATGTGTATTAACTAATTATTATACATTTTCAATATCAAGAGTGAGCAATCTTGATCATTTTGAACTAGTTTTGTGATAACATTATCAGTATTCATTATTGTCCCAAATATCATAATTATGATATCATTCAAGGTACTGTAATTAATTAATTATAATTATTTATTAACATATGATTTCAATCTATAGGATTTTTTATTACGATCCTGGAAGATGAACTCTATGATGAGCATGTTTCAGTGATTTTTAATAATCGAGCGGTGATATCTTAGTGAATGAGTTTAATTTTAGTTTTACCATTCTAGAAACAAAATAAAATATTTATTTACTTATTTATATCCTATATTATCAGTAATTAAGTTCTCATATTCATATATGATATTATTTTATAGCATTGTTCAAGTAGGTGGTTAGATAAACCCAAACATGAACATATCGTAATTAATGGATGATTATGATTATGAAAAGTGGTTTATTTTGGAATAATATCATTATTAAAAATGAATAATGATATTATTTATATAATTTTAAGGCAGTGACCTTGATTTTAATGGAATTTATCACATAAGAAAAAAATTGGATGAAAAATGAGATACTTTACATTGTGAAGCCAATAGTTCGCACAACACATGATTAACATTTTCATTTCTATAATAATGAGAGTAAAAGAATGTGGATTATATTTTTTATATTAATAATAATAATAATAATTATATTAAATATTTCGTATTTATTCTTCAATTCCACCTTTATAATCAGCAAAGATAGGCGGTGGTGAAAAATGGAAGTTGTCACTTTATGGATGTGGTAGTCCACACAACACACGAATGATAGTTTCATTTTTCTTAATAGAAAAGGTGAAAGATGGTTAATAGTTATTCCCTTAGCATAATAAAATTCACTGTAAAAATAATTTTTATTTCATTGTATATGAACTATAAAATTTTAATTGAAAAAATATAGAAATGAAGTAACTTTAGGAAAAATGAGTGTTCACATTGAGACCTTTGAGTTTTCCTGAAAGAATTACACAAAAATGGAGGTATTAGGATAATTACTTATGACTGAAAGCTTATAAAAGTGAAAGAGGATTCTAGGAGAAGATAAAATGGTAGTATTTCAATAATAAATCAAAATTTTAGAGTTCCTTGAAGGGGTAGTGGAAGTCCCCTTTTAAAAGTGGTGAGAATGACATTTTTGTAAATACTTTTTTCTTTACAATAATTTAATTACATTATTAAAGGATAAAAGCTCCAAAAATGAACAATAATTGAGTGAGGGATTAGATAATGTCGATCCACCTTCAACCATCCATTAGTGCACATGTTTTAAACAGGTTTTACATGTTTCACCATGTTAAACCCTTTTAACTCTTATTTAACCGTATCACGGTAAATCATTTTTTACCATTGAAAACTAATTTTAATATTCAGTTGGGGTGTTGATCGAGTGGTTTAGAAACCCTTTAATACTGAATCAGGTCGAGGGTTCAAACCTGGATTACCCCGATTTGGGGACCTTTACTGGCGTTTTATTCTGCAAAAGGGGGCGCTGGTGGTGATGATTAGGCACACAAAACGGTTCCAGGGATGAGGTGTGATGGCTTGATAGTAGAAACAGTGTGAGGAATGGTGGGATGGAAAATTTTCATAATGGTGATGGTGTATGATATGGCGTCAAGGCATCTGGTGGCCGATGTAGTAGGCTGGATTGATCATAGGCAATCCAGTGAATGATGGGCATCGAGCGGGGCATGAGGATCACTGTGTAGCACACAGAGTGGGGCGTGGACCATGCAGAACAGGAAGACCTATAGGTTTTGGGCCTTCAGATCATGTTTTCATGGGATTTATACCCACTAGGCCTACAAGTCATGTAATGAGATCCCTCTACCTGAAAAAACGAGAGGGGTTTGTTTGGTTTAATTAAAAAGGGGGACTTCCCCTACCTGTTAAAAAAACTAATTTTAATGAAAAAAATTGAAATTGTCCTGAAAAACTAATTTGAACATCCTGATTTCATAAAATAATATAATTTTATAAAATAAATATTACAAGGGTGAGGAAATTTAATTTTAAAATTTGCGCACAAACACATAAAAACCCATTTTTAGAGAAAGTGTAATTTTAAGTATAAAAATACTATTTTTTGTAAAATTATCAATTTTGTTGATTTATATGACCATAACTGGTTTTTTAAATAACAAATAAAACTAATTTGGTTTTCAAATAAAGATTAAACAAAATTTTACCAAAATATTATTTAATTAAAAGAGAAGACAAAACAATTTTTATTTGAAAATATTACTTAAATTTCTAAAATTTTAATCATAGGTATTATAATTTTGGTATATTATATTTAAAATATATAGTTTTAATTCTTAAACACATATTTCATCAATTAAAATTTTTATAAAAAAATTACATCGCTACGTGGAGATGGCAAACAATACATACGCACGAGCGATATCTTCGCTTTCCATAGGATGGAAAGAAGGTGGATAATGGATGTTACATCATCAAAATAATATTTAATTATATTTATGATACTGAAGTAATTGTTTTATAATGTATATCATGTATTTAGAGGAGGTTTACGAAGAAATAAAATAAAAAAATGATCTGTTAAGGGTTACACCTCTTCTTTGAGAAACCTCTTTTGAATTACACCTTAAGCCTTGAAGGAATGGTATTTTGGAAAGACAAAAATCTCTAAGATATGGTGAAGGAATCTTGGGAGGTATTATGTTAGGGCCTACCAGAGATATAAGGATCAAAATGTGTGTGTAAGAGAGGAGAAGGGGTCCCTTTTTATAAGTGAGGGGAGATACACTCTTGGAATTACTTAAAGTATTAAATTAATATAAATTAATTTTTATAATCAAGTCAAACCAAATTGACATATTTAAAATATAAGATGAATATGAGACAAAATAATTTCATACAATAAAATTTATACAAGTTTATGTGATGTTTTAATTCTTATCTCTTCGTTTTAACCCCAGTTAATCCTTTTGTCAATTACCGCAATATCAATTTTTATACTATTTAAGGGTAAATAATGTTACTATAAGAGGAAAAGTGACCCATAAATAGACCATGGTTGATATTTAAAACTATATACCATTAAATTGTCTGAATATATGTTTTTTTTTGAATTTTAAATTGTTTAATAAAATATTTGTTTTTATAAAATATCATTTATGTCATTTTTCGAACTATTCATTTTCTTTGACTTTAAAGTCATTATGATAGATATTTAATTACAATATAAACATTTAAAACATTACTAATATGTTATATTTATCTAAAAAATTCTTGTAACATAATAATTCATCAAAATTTTATTACTTTTAATATTTTTAATATCATTTGTTTATTTTTCTATTAATTGAATAAATACTATGTCGACGTTATGTAAGAATTTAAGGTACTTATTCAATAAATAAAAATTAAAAATAAATTACCATGAAAAGAAAAATTAATTTATCTTTCAAGTACAGATTTATAACCAAACTTATCCTCTTTTTATCCTTATATAAATATTTTAGAGATATTAAAGTCAAAGGAGTGACATTTTTTTATCCGTTTATTAAAATAATATAAAGGTCATAATAAAAGAAAAATAGAACCAAGGAACCCCAAATTCAAAGATAATATGTTATAGGTTCGAAATAAACTCAAAAAATAACATTGGGGAAAGTTTTAGATAAATTTAAATCCTTATCTTCAAGTTAAACCACCTGAAACCCATTTTAACTCTAACCGTGATAATTTAACTTTTTACCATGATAACTTAATTATATGACCAAAAATAGACGGAAAGTTATAACCAAATTTGTAAACAAGTATTAAAAAATTGGAATCTAATTTATCATATTTTATTTCTATATGTGGAAGAATTTACTTTTAATATAAGAACACAAAACACATGAAAAACAGTTTTTTGGGAAACACTTGATTTAAGAGTAAAAATCACTTCCACTTGATATAAAGTAGTAAATTGGTTTGCAAATTTTTATTGGTTAAATAATAAAAAAAGAATTGTTTTTATATTTTTTGATAAATACAAAACCAAATCGAATATTATAACCATTCTATTAATTGCAAAGACTCAAAAATAGTATTTAATTTGAATAAAATATAACTTATCTTTCCTAAAAGCAAAGCTTGGATTCCCACATTCAAAATAATGTTTTAAAATATATTATTTAACTTTTTAAAAATATATTTGGACTAAAAATACTCATACAATAGGATTTAGTCAAGTGTTAAAGATATTTTAATGTTTTACTCCATAGTTTTATTCCAGTTTTTTCTCTTTTATCGAGGTGAAAAATCTTTACTATGATCACTATTCATAATGAAAAAATAAGTTGACCATATTAAATTATATTAATTTTTATTATTAAAAATATTAAATCCGTTTTATTAAATTAAATTCATAGAAGCTTCATAATTTAATTTAAAATTAAACATGCAAAATGCATCAAAAAAGCGATTTTCCAGAAAAAGAATCTTCTTAAGTGTAAATATTTTTTTTACCAAAATAAAATCAATTAGAATCATATTAATAGGATTATTAATAATATAAATGAAATAATTTTAGTTTGAAACCATTTTAAAACAAAATGTAACTTTGTAAATGCTTGAAATGAAAAGACAGTTATCAATAAATATTAGTATTTTCTACTATTCATTGAAAAATTAATCTTTTCAGAAAAATCACAAAATAACATCCTAAGTTAATTTTTATATGATGAATCCAAAAATGATGTCCATTTTTTAAAATAAAAATTTTAAATGTGGTATAAATTAATAATAATATTTTTTCACAAAATGCTAAAAACACCATTTTTGAAGAAAATATATTTTTGAAATCTAGATTGAATTTACTAAAAAAATGAGTACTTATTTATTATCAATATATTTTAAATATATAAATCCTTTATACATATTTTTTAATAAAATTATTATTCCAACAAATACTGCCAATTTTAACGACTAAGTTGTAATAGTCATGTTTAAATAATAATATGTTAATAGTATATCTTGGTTGGTTTAAACTCGGTGTTACATGTTACAAAAACTATCAAAAAATTAAATTTATTTAAAGAGAAATATGTTCTAAAATCTTAGGGTGTTACAATCCTCCCCTTAAAAACATTGTTTCGTAATAATTTTAATTATTACCTACTAATTAAAGTATATAAGGCTATCTAAAAGATATATATGATCCAAAATATTTATAAAGAGATATCAACCCTACAAACTTAGAGAACATATCTTTTTTCCTTAGATGAGTCTTATCCTTAATATTGAGTTTTTTATCCAACCATTTGAGCCAAGATTTTATAGTTAATCTTTATTAAGATCCATATTATATAATTTTTTTCTAAAGGGTGTTCATAATCATACATACATTGATAGACTATCACAAGATGATATAAAATGTGTTTTTATTCCATTTTTCCCTATGCAGAGAGAGAAATATATTTCCAAA
Source organism: Viscum album (assembly GCA_963277665.1). Lineage (NCBI taxonomy): Eukaryota > Viridiplantae > Streptophyta > Magnoliopsida > Santalales > Viscaceae > Viscum > Viscum album. The sequence goes on along the minus strand of OY728142.1, from coordinate 28,905,638 downwards.
TTCACATTAAATTTATATAAAGGAAGGATAATAGGACTTTAATGAATCATTATCCCACAAACCATGAAGAAGATTCATATACCTTGGATACAATAATGCTACTACTAGGTTTTTTTATATCAATAACTAATAGTTAGTAAAAACTTACATGAAATAGGACATACACAAATCTAGAGTGATGAGTGAGTGTACCTAAAACCTCTTAATTATCACCATTAACTTAAATAGTAGTCATTACATTGGATTTTTCGTTATTCACATGTTCTAGGAGGTTTTTTGTATCGATTTTCATCTAAATAAATTGGATTAGTGCACTAGTTTGTATAGTGCCCAAACTTCTAACATATAAACATCAAATTTCTAGTGGATCCTTAGAAAGAACATTCTTTTCCCTAACATGTTTACTAAAATCTTCCCTTTTCCTTGGAATATTATTTCTTGATTCCCTCATTTACCATAGATCAAATATCTTCCTATTTATTTGAGACATCCCCCTAGGTGTCTCTTACCACATTTTTGACATGAAGGAGAATGAATCTTCTTTCCTTTATAATATTCATCATATGAACTTCCGTGAGACTCCATCATTCTCTTCTTTGGTTTGTTTGGGATTTCAACTATGTTCCAATTGTTAATCATAATTATTGATAGCTAGTTTGACATAATTATAATATTTATTACTCAATATCTTATCCTATTTGGTTGCACATTGGGATAATCTCTATATTATATATGAAATCCATTATTTACTTGGTTCCTTTGGCATTCAACCATTACTAAATCTTAAAGGGGCTTACGTGAGTGATGAATAATTAGAATCATAATATAATTATAATAAAAAATCATACGAAAAACTCAACCTCAAAATTTCTTAATATTTAAGACAATCACATTAGATTTTAGTTCTGCCCACTACTACAAAATAAGGCTATATCCACGGTTTGGAACCGTGGCTATAGTTCCAAAAACCATGGCTATAGGTTATAGCCACGGTTTCATAAACTGTGGATGGTATTGGCATGGCTATAGGACAAAACCTATAGCCACAGTTTCAAACTGTGGCTATATCCCTATAGCCACAGTTTTAACAGTGCCAACACCCTATAGCCACTGTTTTCAAACCGTGGCAGAATCCTAAGTCATGCAATATATATAGCCATGGTTTAAAACCGTGGCTATAGGCCTTTTGCCACAACTTTAAAACTTAGTTATATCCCTATAGCCACAGTTTAAAACTGTGGGTATATGTCCCCCCATTCCATTAAAAAAATAGCCCCCCTGCACACACACCCTGCCCCCTGCACCCCCCTCCCTGCACACACACCCTGCCCACTGCACTTCCCCCCAGCCCACTGCACTTCCCCCTGCCCCCTGCCCACCTGAACCCCTCCCCCCTTCCCCAACACACCCCCTGCCCACTGCACTGCCCCCTACACACACGCCCTACCCACTGCACTTCCCCCCCATCCCACTGCACTTCCCCCCTTCCCCCCAGCCCCCTGCACTTCCCCCAGCCCCCATTCCACTGCACTTTCCCCTGTCCCTTTCCCCCTTCACCCCTCTCCTCTTCCCTAGCACACCCCCTGCCCACTGCAATGCCCCCCGGCCCACTGCACACCCCCTGCCCCTTGCCACCTACCCCCAGAAAACCACCCCGCCCCCTCACCCTGTCCCCCCTGCACACACCCCCTGCCCACTGCACTTCCCCCCATCCCACTACACACCCCCTTGACCCCCTCCCCCCCTCTCCTAGAAAACCACCCCTTCCCCTCACCCTTTCCCCTGCACACCCCCTTCCCCCTTTCCCTGCCCCCCCTACACACACACCCTGCCCACTGCACTTCCCCCCCAGCCCACTGCACTTCCCCCTGCCCCCTCACCCCCATACCCCCCCCCCCCCGCACACACCCACTGCACCCCCCAACACACTGCACACCCCCTTTCCCCCTGCACTTCCCCTCCCCCCAACCCACTACACTCCCCCCCCCCCCCCCGCCCACTGCACTTCCTCCTGCCCCCCTACACATACCCACTGCACCCCCCAACCCACTGCACACCCCCCCCCCCCCCAGCACACCCCCTACCCCTTGCCCCCTCCCCCCTTGGAACCTGGTTAAAAGCCTTTTGAAGAACAATAACACATTATGATCATGTACGCTAATTGGAGGATGGATGATTATAATGACCAGGAATCAATTGATTTTCCCCATTAGTTACCATATCATCTCATATAGGCTGGGGGAAGGTTAGTATAGAATTTAACCCTGTGTTTAATGTGATGCGGGAACAACTAGAAAGTTGTAAACTGACACTTGAGTGTTCACTGTTTGATGATGGTGTGTTACAATTTTATAAGAGTTATAGTCCTTGAATCATTTTGTGAATAGTTTATGAGAGACTGTCATACCTCTGTAGTTTCTGAATCATAGAGAGACAAATATGGGTGATGAATTCAGGTGTCTGTTTTGGTGGCCATGTACCTAGTAGAAAATATAGGAATGTTTTATATCTTTGAATACTAATACTATCATGGAGTTCTCATAAGAATTATATCAGAGAGAGATGAACATATTATGCCATGATTTTTGGAAAGGGTTTAACATGACCTTAGGGAATCATCTAATATCGATCACAACGTACCATCAATATATAGACAGACAATAAGAGTAGATGATACATATATTTGAGGACATACTTAAAGATTGTGTTCAATAAATCGACGGATCTTGGGTTTAATATGACCTCAGGTAATCATCTAATATTTATTGAGAGATGCGATAGCACACCAGCGGGTGAAACCAAGAAATTTCAGGAAAATTAATCTAGAGGAGAACAGACTGGTGTTTTTCGTGGGGTTGGATGCAGTGACCTGAAAACCGCATTGAGATCATTTTTCAAAATCCAATTACCAGGTTGATAGACCGTTGGAAGATCATTCTCAGTTGAAAATTCATATGGTTATGAGCATCATTATGTTTAGTTGAGGGGTGAACCCCCTATCTATAACATTTCCAGCTGTGAACCTCATTTCAAGCCATGAAATTCCCAGGGGTAGGGATTCATGGTGTGAAACCCCTGGTCACACCGTGAATCATGCCTAGGTGGATTTATTTTAATAGGTTAAATTCTATATTTTTATGGGTGAAGTGTTTCACAATGATGAGACTGAAGAAAGTATCATGTTTTCAAAGCCAGTTGTTTGTGTTTGATGAAATGAAAACAAAGATTTTCCTTAATTTTAATATTTTTATGAGAATGCTCAGTTTATTTTTTCTCAAAATGAGGACACTGTCATCTCTAAAGTGAAGGAAATTTCATTTTATACTATTGAGTTGGCTGAGACATTCTACTAGTCCACGTTGAAGGCTTAGGGAAATCATGTAAAACAGGTAAAAATGTCATTATAAAGAGCCAAAACTAATTTTAATAGCATATACACATTATATAATAATGAAAACAAGTTTTTAAAATACTCGAGAAATTATAGAATTCAAATTAAAGGGTTAGGCAGAGGAAACTTACCTCAACCTCAAGGCGCTGCTTTTGGCGACAACTTGAATCTTCCTTTTTTTCCTCTTGCACGCATATGTGACTTTACATATATATAAGGACACCTAGCCCCTATATACATATTTCCATGGCCAAATATGCACAAAGGGGTCCTTAGATATATGTTTATACTTGAATATACCCCTTTACACTTATACATGTATGCATTTTTCATATCAATATATAAGCACACCTAGCCCTAATATATATATTCATACTTCCATGAGTGAATATATATAAAGGGGGAACTTATATATTCATATGACTACCTATGCATACACATGTAAGCCTTCATCAACGGAAACTCGAATCCACCTGCACCCTCACTGCCCCCAGCCAGCACCAGTCCCCCTGCACCAGTCCCCCCCACCTCCCCACCCCAAAACACCCCCACCAAACAGCCCCCCAGCTAGCACCAGTCCCTCTGCACCACTCCCCCCCAGCCCCCAGCACCCCCTCCTGTACCATCCCCAGCACCCCCACTCCCCCCCACCCACTGCCCCTACACACCCCACCCCACCCCACCACTCCCCCACCCCACCCCAAAACACCCCCACCCCACTGCACCACTCCCCCCAACCCTCCCCAGCCCTCAGCCCCCCTACCCACATGCACCCCCACTGCCCCCAGCACCCCCACCAGCACCCCCACACCCCTCCCCAGCACCACTCCCCCCAGCGCCCCCCCACCTGCACCCCCCCAGCCCCCCCACCTGCACTCCCCTAGCCCCCCCCCTACACCACTCTCCCCAGCCCCCTCCTGCACCAGTATTACTCTTCTTCTTCTAGGATATCTTTGGTATTATTTAGAATACAATTATTTAGAAGTAATTACTACTCTTCTTCTTCTAGGATATCTTTAATTAAATGAATTCTATGATTCCTTTTCTGAATTGATTCCATTTGTTACTTTATCTCACTTCCATCGGTCATGACGTTAATGGACAATTTTCAATGGTCTGTGATCTGGACTATTCTTCCATAGTGTAGGCAGTTCATCTCTATTTAAACATCCTCTTCACTTCCATCAGTCATGACATTATTATGCCAACATTCATTATACTTCTATCCAAATGTCTAGTATCACTATTATTGACAAATAAGTCACCTTCTCTTACTATTGTATGTATTGTATCTATTTTTTATTGCTTTATATTTTTGGACAACAACAATATGATCTTGAGCTTTATTTAGAAATCCAAGTATTTTATTCATGCTCATAGCCAAATTGGATGATATGGATGGATTCTCAGTATTTAATCACACCCATATTTGTTCATAATTTGTTTTTAAACCATGGGTAATAGATAAATATGCATGAGTAATAACGGATTTATCAAGATAGTCTGTCACATTCCTCCATGATCTTACAACGAAAAAAATAGTGGATCGATTAAAGTAATTTTGACATAATTATGAGTCTTTTTGTTAGTAATATTACCATCATTAGTTTTTTGGTAGCTACTCTAATTTTCCTAAAAACATGTAATGATTCAACTTGGGTGAATTCTTGATTTAAGATTTCTATTGTATTTTAATTGAGTGTGGCCACTAGAATAGAACGTGCTCATCTAAGAATGTGTTAAAAACAAATGGATAATGAAGACCACTAATGATGAAAAATGGAAGAAAAATTCCTTTGGAAAATTTTAAAAAAATGAATTTGGAAACACTATTCCCAAGAAGTTTTTAAAGAAGGTAGATCATCCATACTTGGGTAATAAACCTAATAATTCTAAGCCATGTGATAAATATAAAAGGATCAGTTCTTCTATCATGGAAGAAGGAGAAAAACTTAGATTCATGTCAACAAGGCTTGCTTGTATGTGAAAATAGAGGCAAGAAACAACATAATGGAAGATTTGTCTAAGGAGAATACAAATGAAGGAGGAAGGGGGCTGGTGTGGGATGGATGTGGCTGGAGAAGGGCCAAATCACAGCGTGACTACGGCGTGACCACGGTGTGACCGCGACGTGTTGGCCCGGTCCAGCGACATCCGCGGGGAAGCATCTTCTGGCCAGGAGCGAAAGGAGTGGGAGGAGGCTAGAATGATGGGGGAAGAGGGATAGTTGCAGGTGCTGGGGGGGATGGTGTGGGCTGATTCGAAGGTAGTAGGGGGGGCTGTTGCGGGCTGGAATGTTGGTGGCAGCGGGCTGAAATGAAGGTGGAAGGGGGGTGGTGTGGACTGGATGTGACTGGAGCAGGGCCAAATCACGGCATTACCACGGTGTGAATGCGGCGTGACTGCAGCGTGACAGTGGCGCGACCGCAGCGTGACCGCGGCATGTTGGACCGATCCAGCAACATCCGCGGGGCAACATCTTCCGGCCGGGAGCAAAGGGAGCGGGGGGAGGCTGGAATGCTGGTGGAAGGGGGCTGGTTTCAGGTACTGGGGGGATGGTGCGGGCTGATTCGAAGGTGGCAGGGGGGCTATTGCAGGCTGGAATGTTGGTGGCAGTGGGATGAAATGATGTTGGAAGGGGAGGGGGGGTGGTGTGGACTGGATGTGGCTATATTAGGGCCAAATCATGACATTACCATGGTGTGACCGCGGCGTGACCGCGATGTGTTTTCCTGGTCCAGCGACATTCGCGGGGCAACATCTTCTGTCCAGGAGAGAAGGGAGCGGGAGGAGGTGGGAATGCTGGTGGAAGGGGGCTAGTTGCAGGTGCTGGGGGGATGGTGTGGGCTGATTCGAAGGTGGCCGGGGGGGGGGGGGGGTGTTGCAGGCTGGAATGTTGGTGGCAGCGGGCTAAAATGAAGGTGGAAGGGGGTGGTGTGGATTGGATGTGGCTGGAGCTGGGCCAAATCACAGCCTTACCACAGCGTGACCGCGACGTGACCGCGGAGTGACCGCGGCATGACCGCGGTGTGACCGCAGCATGACCGCGACGTGTTGGCCCAGTCCAGCAACATCTGCGAGGCAGCATCTTCTGGCCAGGAGCGAAGGGAGAAAGAGGAGGCTACAATGCTGGTGGAAGGGGGATGGTTGCAGGTACTGGAAGGATGGTGTGGGCTGATTCGAAGGTGGTAGGGGGGGGGGGGCTGTTGCGGTCTGGAATGTTGGTGGAAGTGGGCTGAAATGAAGGTGGAAGGGGGGTGGTGTGGGCTGGATGTGGCTGGACCAGAGCCAAATCACGATAGTACCGTGGCGTGACCGCGGCGTGACCGCAGCGGGACCGCGGCGTGACCGTGGTATGACAGCGGCGTGACTGCGGAGTGACCGCGACGTGTTGGCCCGGTCCAGCGACATCCGCGGGGCATCATCATCCATCCCGAAGCGAAGGGAGCGGGAGGAGGCGGAGCAACATTCCAGTTGTTGCCCCGCCGAAAAATGATAGAACAGATCAACTATTTAATATGCTATAACAAGGGATCTCTAGAGAAGGTTGTAGTGAGCGGCACAATGACGCAACGTCTAAAGGGAAACAAAACAATGAAAAATAATCATACACCCTTCACAAACCATTTAAAAATTCATTCACTTTGCCTAAACATGGAAATTTTATTTATAATATTCAAAGCGTGAAATGGAAAGTGTCATGGTCAAGGCATATGGCTACTCGGGAAATGTCATTTGAGTTAAACGAGTATGATAATCTAGTTTATATTATTCATAGAAAACAAAAACTAACTAGCCACAAAACAAGCACCAACAAGAGAAATATGAAAAACTCAAACCAAATCTAAACATGATACAAATAATTATCACTACTCTTTGGTTTAGAAGACAGCGCACCTCCATTGGAGGGGTTTTATTATAAAATCATGACAATGATTTATCACACAATTCATTTAATTATATTTAAAATTTATTATAAACTCATTCAGCACAAATCAAATGCAATAATTTAAGCAACTAGATCAACATAACTATCACTGTGAGTTTTTGCAGACAGCGCACCTCTGTTGGAGGGGTTTTGTAATAAAAACATGAATTTATTTATCAAATGAAACAATTATATTAAAGGACACTTATTCATGATATGCAATTCAATATAATTAAGCCGAATTAAGAAAGAATCTAAATTCAATTTAAAGAATTTTTGAATTAAAGAGGCTAGAAGAGGGATCCTATCTCAAGGTGGAACCAAACCATCCACTTCGGCTCTTGGAGCTTTCTAACTAAAAGTTGATGATCCCCACTGGGTATACGCACCTTCACACATATGCAAGGACACCTAGACCCTATGCACACACCTGCATGGCCATGAGCATGTGCAAGGGGATCCTTGCACATATGCTTATATGCATATACCAGTCTCCACTCACCTGCGTATGCATTTATATATATATACATGGGAACACATAGCCCCATACGTGCATAATCACTACCATGATTGACTATACATGTAACGAGGGAACCCACATAAATGTACCTTCTTACCTATGCACACGCAGGTGAGTCTCCCTTAACTTGGCTACTCAAAACCAATGAGCAGGGATCAACGCGCTACACAAAGGATATTAGGAACATTAAAACACATAAAGAATGCTACATAACCAGTGAGAAACCAACCAATGGCATTAAAGCCTTACCTCGATTGGGAGAACCAAATCCACCCAAACCAACACGAAATGATCCAACGCCCAACTGAAAACATAATATGGAGTGAAAAACACTGAAATCCCCAAATACATGAGGTGCGAGACAAGTAGTAACCATATAATCTTACCTCGGATCAAAGACGGCAGACTGAATCAATCTGAACCCCATTTCCCCCCTTCGCAGAATCTAATTACCCTTTGTACACAGAAACAAGTAAAATACCTAAGTGGACAATGCGATAAAGAAAATAAAATAAAAACTAAACTAAAACATACCTATCTAAAACATTCTATATTTGATAACATTTTCATTTTCAAATTATAACACTCCATTCACATGACAATTACATCCAAAAAGCATCAATGGTATGAATAATTCTACACATAAAATATTCTTAACATGTTTATGAGATCCAAATGATTTCACATAGAACTTTACCAGGTTTTATTTGAAATCATGTTCTTAAATATATTTTATATAAAATATAATTGCAAGCAGTATTAGTAAAACATTTCAAATAATAAATGAAACTGAAATCTAAAACATTCTATATTTGATTATAAAAAGAATAATAAACATTATATATTTTATCATAAAAGTAATCCTATAAAAAGATATGGAATAAAGATAACTTCAATGGAAAGGTTGAGAACCAGTAACTGCAAAACTTTGAAATCTTGTCTTGGAATATCACCTCTCCTGGGAATTGTCTCTAACCCACGTGTCTTTAAAATCTACTCATTTTTTGTTTTTCTTTTTTTCATCCTTCCCTGTAAAAAATTATTCATCAACACATCCGTCAAAAACTCAAGAAAAGTCATTCACTCAGTGCCCTATGCTGTAAGAGATAATAAAAAGAACATTGTACTACATGGTTTTTCAAACTTTGTCCCAAGAGAGGTCTTATACCTAGGAAAACCTGAACAATGATAAAAAACACTTCCAAATAAATAATTAAGCCCTAAAATGTATTTAAATCCAAAAAATAAATTTCATATCAAGAAAAATAAAGCACCATAAGAAAGGTCTCTTAAAAGAAAATCAAATTAACATTGTTTAAAATATTTTACAATGTGACATGACATATTGTTAGTCACTGTTGTTAAAATTCCAAAACATTTAATAAGTAGCATGTTTTAATTTCATAAAACATCCCCAAAACTTATTCAATATTTTATATAAATTCCACTAATTTAAAAACATTATACCCCCGTATAGCAGTATTTTATTATTTTAATCAAGAATTAGATATTATGAAATCATAACCTTGCAACAATACCTTTTTCAATCACCTTCCAGAATTCAGATTTTGATGAAGTGATAATTATAGAAGATTCTTCAAAACCTTCTCTGCTTTTCTAACCTTTAAGGAGACGCTGACGTTTTCAAAATTAATAATGATCCAATTTTGAATAGTACTAAATGTTCGATCAATTTCAAGATGGATATCTTCACCTTACTTTCCCTCTTCTTATTATTCTTATTATTTAGTGAAACCAATCTGAACTAGATATCCTATTTACATTATCCTTAATCCATAAAACTTATTCAGAATATATTCAATTTTGGATATATTATCTCCTTCAATACTCAAGTAATTTGTCTATAGGATTCAATATTAGTTATCACTTCTTGATACAAGGATTTTTCTGTTTGTGTGGCCTCTTATTTATTACCTATAACACTCCTTAGTCTGTCATTCAAATCCATTATGGTCACGGTTCTATCATGATTTCTTGTACAGTGGTTCTAACCTTCACTCTCCACCAATAAAAAATTGGTGCACTCTCCTGAGGCCGTTTTTGACCAACACAGGCTTTTATACATTCCATCCTAACTGGAATGACTTTAATATTGTCCACCGGTATCTGGTGACTTAGCTTCTTGGGTAGTGCTGTATTAAGGTATTTTTCTTATAAATCCTTATCCAAAATTTAAAACAAATAGAAAAAACATAAGGGTCAACTATGCACTCATAAAAATATTCCTTTGAAAATATCTCATAAAGAATTCACTCATAATCCAAGTTAAAAAACAACTCAAACATAAATATTCCTTTTCAAATATAACAATATCCTATAGTCCAATAATATCAACATTTTTTTTAATCTTCCTCAACCTCATCTATGTATTTTCTCGAATAGTTTTTTACATTCCAAGCTTATATACATAAGAAAGGAACTTCTAAAATACCTTCATCTTATACATATAAGATTCATCATTATAAATTATCCATGCAACTCAAATACTTATTGAAAATTCCTTTTCACTTTCCCTTTTTAAAACTAGAATATTCCAAGAAAAAATAATCTTGGCAGTAATTCAAGAACACTTAAATTTTTTTTTACTTTATATAAATGAATCTCCAAAACTCCAATGGTAAGGTATTCCCTTTTCATATGAGGAATGAAAAGTATCTCATAATCAAACATAAAATATGTGTCTCTATAATAATTTAAACAATTTTAACGATTGTAATGGATACAATTACAATAAATAGTAATTGATAATTGATAAATAGTCGAACTACACACCTTTTATAAAATTCTCCCCACCCAACCCTTTTATAAGGAACATTGAAATACCATTGTCAATACTATTTGTAATGATGCTTGACCTGAAAGAATAAATCAACATTAATGAAATGATAACAATATCATGGTTTCATTAATTACGAGAGTAGAAATATTAATTTTAATCTTGAAAATAAGATGATATCATAATTTTACCCTTTTCAATGCCATTGATGGTGGAAGATGAATTAGCATCACCTAAACTGGATATTTCACCCATACATTGAAAACATTAAACAACCAAACATGAAACTGCATCATATTATGAAAATGAGAATCTGGGGTTAAATTGCATATTTGAGGATGCAGTTGAGTAAAAAAGAAAACATTTCATGATGTAAAAAATGGTGTGGTAAAACCATACCTTTGGTGACGATGGATAAGTAGACATTGTTATGGAGGGCGTGGAGAAGCAGATCGGACGAAAGTCAATTTACCATAAAAAGATGGCTATTGCACATATCAGAGGAGGGTGTGGAGAAGTAGTAAAAATCCAGTGGGTGTTGTAGAAAGTCCCGACGAAAATCGTGAGTCGGAAATGCAGAAGTAGGGCATGGAGTATACAGAAGTTAAAAATTTTAGTTGGTACCCTAGAAGACCTGATGGAAATCGTGATGGGAAAATGGTATAAAATAACCATTACCTCTTGAATTTTATATTCACATCAATCCCAATTGCAAGTCGTGGGAGAAAATCAATTGCATCGGCTATGTTTTCTTGTTGGTTCTCTGCTATGTCATGCATCCCTATCCTGCACACCAATACAAGTCATCAAACCCAAAATATGATCAGTGAAACTAATAGAGGGGACACCTCAAGAAAAAAATGGAAAATTGGACTACATACCGTCAGAGGTGTGCCAAAGGAGATAGAGGGGCTGCCTCATAGCAGCGTCATCGAGGAGGTACAATGGTCGCATCAGAGGAGGATACAATTCATTATAATAATAATAAAACTTAACTACTACATAAACAATATGTAGAAATAGTTAGAAACACCACAATACAATTCAGTATTAAAATAATAAAACCTCATTTCATAATAAAATTACACATATTAACAATCCAAAAATACCATTCACATCAATAGTGAGTCTCAATATCAGTATCATCAGATTCATGATAACCCTCGTCCACGCCTCCTACAGAAACACCATCGGCACCTCTCACACCACCAGCATCATCATCGACATCAGCATCGGTACCAGCACCAACACTGGGACCAGCTCCAGCTACTGCTCCAGCTCCAGCTCCGGCTCCGGCTACAGCTCTGGCTCCAGCTACAGCTTCGTCTCCACCAGTAGAACTCACCAACCTCAAACATGCTTCAACTGCTACAGCTTCTTCTGGTGAAAGTGTATAAGAAATGGCATACATAACTTTCTTCATATTTTCAAATATCTCCTTTTCTGCCTTTTGAGTTTCTTCTTTGATTACGGAATTAATGTTTTCCACTGTGACCAAACCAGAACCGGTACTCAAAGAAACGTTGTCAGTAGACCAGTATCGAGATGGTATGATCTTCTTCCCATGTCGACAACACACTCTGCCATGATGCTCATCTCCTAATACCTGATATAGATGATCATTCTGAGGCATATAAACATACATTAAATAAATAATCAATAAAATGACTTAACATTATATGTATTGTTTCATAAGATAATAAGTAACCACCAATAACATGTCAATAAAAAAATCATAAAAATATTATGTTTAAGGGAATTCATAAATGTTTCAAATTATAAAAAATCATGAATAGTCACACCTTTCTATGACCACATAAGATTATTTTGGTGTACCTCTAACACCCACATTAAAACCTAGATGTTTGAACAATGAACTATTATGTTTTTTATATAATTCTCTAATGGGAACCCCCTCCCCCTCCCTCTTGGACGCCCCCCAGACACCCCCCCTTCCCTCCAAGGCAGCCCCCCAACCCCCTGAATAGCCCCCCTACCCTTGCACCCCCACACCCCTTGCCCCCTCCCTACCCCCTGCACACTGCTCTCTAAACCCCTTCACCCCCCTCCTAGACATCCCCCTTCCCCTTGCACCCCCTTCCCCTCATTGTCAAGTAGGTTGTCCCTATCCTTTAAAAAGGTTAACATCCTACAATCCTTCCGGGTTCTTTGAAGAGAGTTATAGAATTTGGTATTTCCGTCACCGTCGGTTAACCATTTACCTTTAAATTTGTGTTTTCTCATATTTTCTTTGAACATGAGCAAAGAGTTGAGTTTGACTATAGTGTTTAGTTCTTGAGTAGCATCAGTGATGAGGTTGGAGCTGGTGTTTTTTTTTTGCAGATCATTGAGGACTTTCTCAAGAATCATGATGTCATTGTTAACTTGTTTGGCTTTAGAGCTGCACCAAGTTTTTAGAGTCTGTTTGAGATGTTTCAATTTGAGGTTTCAGGCAAAGGCATCATTGTTATGAGACATTAAAGACCAATAGTTCTATATGATATGGGTGAAATCATCATTAGAGAACCATGCATTGTTAAATATAAAAGGCAATTGGGGTTTCAGGACATTAGAGGAAACATTGACCAAAATTGTATGATGATCAAAATTCAGCTTGTGAAGAGTGGTGCTGGAGATAGTGTCCCATAAATATATAGTAGTGACATTCATGAAGTATATATTCAATTTGGAGGCAGCCATTTTTTTGTAATGTCTTCTATACCAAGTGTATTTTACACCGGTGAGATTAATTTCAATAATATTAGTGTCTTCAATCGAGGCTTTAAATTATTTCATTGAAATTGAAGCATGAGAAGGTCCAATTTTCTTGATTGAGTTAAGAATGGCCTTAAAGTTTCCAATCAGAAACCAGGGGTAGTTATGTTAGTGCCTAGGGATGAGAGATCATTCCAAATCGTTCTTCTTTCTTGATATTTATTTTTAGAATTGACAAAGGATCAGTAATTATGTGTGCAATAAATGTTAAAGTTGCAAATAAATATCTGTATAGAGATATTGAAAACTCTAACATTTTGTAAATAAAAGTGTAAAAACATCTATAAATAATCAGCATTGAGTGTATTGTTTATTGCACCAGTAAAAACATAATTATGTTGGCATAAATGTGATTATATAGAGGGAAAAAATTTAGTTTTAACGATGGAAAATAACATAGGATGATGGTATTTTTAAAACAATGAACATGTCATAGTTAGCGATACCCTGACAATTCCAAAAGGGGATCATCATTTAAACCTAAATTTGGAGTTAGAACACCCTTTTCTCTTTATTCCAGAGCCTTTTTTTCTAGTAGTCCTTCTAACCTCTAGGTTATTTTTAGTGGCATGTTCTTGTTAATTCCTAGATGTGACTAGAATCTTCTTTGTAGGTTTACTAATTAGATCATTCATAGGTGAGTCTACAGAATTATTAGAATAGATCGACAAAGAATTGATATTATGATTAGAATTCAAGTTTCCATATTTCATAGAGAAATCATCATTAATTATAGATGTAGAAATAGGAGTACCTGAAAACATTGAAGTATCCACTGTCTGTTGTTAGGTAGTATCCAGATCTGTTTTTTGGTATGGATTCAATGGAAAGAAAATATTACATGCCTACATATGTTTAGGGTCCTGTACCGGGGAGGTTAAAGTAGGTTTGATTGGTTATACATCATTTTTAATATTTTTCGAAGTCATTTTATGTGTCTCAGTTGAAACAACCTTAAAAATACTCATCTGACTCCCTAATTCTACATAACTGGTAATAGATTTAGAGTGCGTAAGGGGAGAAGGAGCTAAATCCTTCTCTAAATTTATGGTTACCAACTTCATTTCAAGAGTAGTATTATTATTTGATATGACAGAGAAGTGATTAACAGATCTCATAGCAGCATGATTTAATGAAGTTTTAATGGTTGGGTCTGTAGGATTCAAATTACAAATCATCTGAGAACTAATGACATCAACACTATTAGAAAGTTGTGAACTATAAAAAGAGTATAAAGTAGAAGAAGAGTTTGTAACTGGATCCTTTTTTTCTCCACCCTAGTATCCTCAACGATACCTAAATTTACCCACCATTTAATATGAAATGTGAGGTATACTTTCACCTTCATTTTTTAATTTTTGATTTATACCATGAAAATTACATCCTCTAGATCTCAAAGGAGATCTTGTCTCCTTTTTCAAAATGTAATATTATCTTCTTAAAATTTTAACATATTCTTAATATGTTAACTTATTTTTAATAAAAAAAATACACTTTTGTTTTTTATCATGGTTAATAGTATCTTCTTTATAATTTATTATTCCTCCCATATAAATGGATGGTTGGGTTATTCCTTAGATAAAAAAGGATGGTAGGATGTGAATCCTTCAAAATTCTGGGGTTATAACATCGGGTGTGAAAGATATATGTTTTTATTTGTATGTAATCAGTTTAACACTCCAATTCAAAAGTGATGGTTTAGTGCTTAACAGTATAATCATAGTGTAGAGGAGATTTATGAGGGGACTAGGATATTGGTGATCTGAACCTCTATAAGTACATCCAATTTTATATTTTCTTCTACAACTTTTTTCACTATTATAACATTGATAAATATAGTTTTTTTAATAATAAATCAACAAGTACTATTCTCCCCCCTCTAGTAACTATTGGCATACCAAGGGACATAAAAATTTGAATTAGAGTGTGGCTCCTTTTTAATTATTTTTTAATTGTTTCATCATCTATTTCTATACCAACCACTATCCTAGATTGAATATCCTTAAGAAAATATCCACTTATTTATTATGGTTAATCAGGATTTTGAGATGTTTAATCCTATAAGATCACCTCACTTCAATGGAAGTGACTATGTCTATTGGAAATATAGAATTTAGGTATTCCTTAAAAATATTGTTCTTAATTATTGGGCTATAAATTCAAAAGCATATAAATTTTCTGAAATTGATTTAGAAACTCACATCGGTAATGGTGATTCAAAATGTATTTTAAATTGCAATGTTTTGAGTTACATGTTCTAATATATAAGTAGATATATATATATATATATATTTATACTTTAAAACTACTTCTGACATCTATAGCACATTAAAAGTTACTCATTAAAGAACTGATAAGTTTCAGATTTCCATGTTATGTATATACTGAGTTGTGTTTCATGAATTCAAGAAAAATGATTGAAAAGGAATAAATGAGATGTACATTTGATTCACCAAGATTTTCAACAACATGGTTTCTCTTATAGATACCAATGATGATTGAAGAGCTCATTGGAGGACTACATAGAGCTCTACCAATGTGATGGAATTCAAGAAAGTCTCCATTAAAGAATTTAAGAATTTTACTGAATATTACATGGATGAGTTGATAGGACAACTAATTCAATACAATATAGAAAATTTTGAATGAAAATTTTGATGATCACAATAAAATGAATGTTATATAATTTAAATCAAATATAAATGTTACTGATAATTTTTATGATTCTGAGTTACAACAATTTGAGATGGGTGAAATTGAAAATTTCCCAAATGGTGTATACAAGTACATACCGTGTAAGAGATTATTTATAAAGATTATTATAAGGTATTATTAGTAATATGATAAAAAGAGTAGAAAAAGTTGAAAAATTATCAAATATGATGTTTTCAAATTAATAATCTATGAGTGCAGAAATAGGGGCTCATAAAATTAGATTTTAGAAAATTAAAAGAAGAAGGAATGTAAAATCAATACATGAAGGAAAATATAGTTTTAAGAATTCCAATAGAGAGAAATATGTGTATGTAATTCAGATAAATTCGATCAATTAGAGGTACGAGAGGTGAGATGTTACCGAGAAGTAGACCGAGTTTCCTTATTCGGTGGCGGCGATGGGCAGCGTCGCGAGGGGATGAGGATGGGACAACGACGCGAAGGCCGTCTGGGAACTGTTGAGGATGAGGATCAGGGAGAGGAGAGGTCGCCAATGCCGTTGGGGAATAAGGGTTACTGCCCAGAGGAGATGTCGCTGCCGAGAGGATATGTTGCCGCCAAGAGGAGACGTCACCGCCGAGATGAGAGTTCGTCATCGAGAGATGATAACTCGCGAGGGTGGAGGATAGCAGTCGAGAGGAGAAGTCACGTGGAGAAGAGAGGTCGCGGTCGCGGGGATAAGCTGGGTCATGATGGTCTAGGGAGAGGAATCATGGAAGATCCTGATGGAGGGTTAAAAAAACTTACATACCGAATTTATTAAATGTGGCTATAAATAAGGATTTAGCCACAATTTTAATAAAAGTGTGGCTATAAACTAAGGCATAGCCACGAACTTATAATACCGTGGCTATAGGTCCGTGGCTATAGCCTTGTTTTCTAGTAGTGAATCACCCTCGTTTCAATCTAGGTTTCTTTAGGCTGGGTTCTCTTATACTCATTATCCAAATTATTTAACATAATAAATCCTTCATAATGTATCACAAATGGAATCTGATTGACCAAAGAATATCCCCCAAGAGTGTCAAACCTGGTGTATAGCCAGGTCTATTTTATTTTCACTAGGTGGTGAGTGAGTTAATACTCAATACACCACTTTTGTTTTTACTACCCATAAGAACATCTATTCTAGAGATTTCATCCACCTATAGTATTCATATAGGGATGTTATTTTCAAGAAAACCACACAATATAAACCTTAATAAAATTTTAGTATTTTATCCTATACTTAGACTTTTACCTTATATTTATCCATATGGTTTCACCTAATTTCTCTAATATTAATCCCCAAAAATAATTATAATAATCCAAAAAATAACTAAACTCTACTTTCATAGCAACTATAGCATCCTAAGAAAAACAAACATCATTATTTCACAATATTACCATAATTTAAACCTTACATATCACAATATTTTCACATAGCTCGTAGAACCTTTTGGTTTAGTGTCATTGAGGACTAGTTATATAGGAAAATTATTTTAAAAACCTGTGAATAATTCTCCATGATTGAACTCTTATAGACCCTCATATAGAATTTTTATAAGTTATAATTATCTTCATAACCAGGGTAAGGGAAACATAGGAAAGGGGTGAGATAAAATGCCCAGTAAGGGAAAACTTATCAACATGAATTCAAGAGTTAGATCATAAGAATATAAGAAAACATGTGTAGAGATAAATTACTTATTAAAAAGGACATGGAACAATACAAGTTATCCATAAATCATGAAGGAAGGACCTATAATATCAAAAGAAAAATCATGTATGATTACATAATAGTGTGAGATAATCACGGAAACATGGAATACAGAAATGATATCATAAAATCACAGAATCATAAATATGTGGAATTAACATAAATCATGTCATCGTAAGCATAGATCAAGGTTCACTCCCAAGACCATAATCACATAGTTGAAAAAGTCCCATAGTGAGTTGGATTCATTACCATTCCCATAAATATAGTGGAAATAATGTTATGATGGATTTCGTTCACTCCCCATTCTTATAAATATTGTGTAAAAAGTTTATATTGGATTGGGTTCACTCCCCATTCCCATAAACATAGTGGACAGAGTCCCATGGTGGATTGAGTTCACTCCACATTACCATAAACATAGTGGGAAAAGTACCACAATGGATAAGGTTCACTCCATAATCCAATAAATAACATATCATGATATATAAAGATTTAACCAATGCATTAGAGGGATATATAATTCCAGAACCACCCATCACATAACATAGTGTGCTTAGGCAAACTGCCCATGCACCATACATGGTATCTCATGAGATAAAAACTTTACCTAATACATTGGCGGGCCATATAATTTTGGTTCTAACCATCACATAATTAAAATAATAATATGTACACTCATATGAGTCTGACAAGAGGAAAAGATACCATACATAAAGCATAAGCATGATAAAACCTATGAGAAATAAGTGGGTTTCATAATCTTGTCTCCAAGCATAACCAAAGGCTATATCATAATAATTTTCAATAGATGAAGTGATTAAATCAATTTTTATGTTAATATTTTAATAATCAAACATATATCTTTAACATTGATTTCCAATTTAGGAATATTCATGATAAGGATCAAGGGGAAGTAGGAATAAAAAATGAACCGCATAGGTGATGATTTTTGAAATGAGCTTAATATATTTTAAGGAAGGAAAAGAATTATTATTTCCCATTAGACCAAAATTGAACTAGTATGATTTTCCATAAAATAATTAGGGTTTTAAACATATATTCATGGTGAAAAGAGTTTTATGGATGCAACACTTCTCATGAAATAAGAAATCAGAAAGGTACCTTAAGTCAGATTTACTTTAAAGTGGGAATTTTGAAGGGAACATAAAAAATGTATTAAATCTAAAAAATAAAGGTAAATTAAACTAGTTATATACTTAAGGAACATATATACAACATATGGAAGAAATAAACGAGAACAAGATAGAGAAAAATAGAGAAAAATAATGAGAATGCATGATCCAAAAGTAATAAGGGTGGTTTCAAAAGATCCCTTTTTTATGTTTTAAAACATTTTTTTTGAAATAACACATTGTAAAAATAATAATAAAACGTTATTTTAAAAATAGGATAAGGAATATATGTTGGCCACATGATATCACAAACAATTATGTTTTCAATTAAAAAGGATAATATTAGTGGGAAGGGAAAATATGGTCAAGGAGGGGAAATCATCATTGAAGTGTATGTGAATTATTTTTAATATGGTTTCATTTTCAAGAAGGAAGAGAACTAATAATTAAGTAATATTTGAATAAAATGGATCTAAAAATATAGAAATAGTTTTTACCATATCAAATGAAAGATTAATCTCAATGAGAAACATTATAACTATATAAAGCATATTGAGTTATGAAAAATTATTATATTTTAGGTAAGATATCAATTGTATAATAAGAGAATGAATGGAAGTGATTTTTCCAAGTTAAAAAATAGTTTATGATATTATAAGTGAAGGGGGTATTAGTTACACTATAAAAATGAATATTGATGTATAATATCAAATCATGAATTAATGAAGGGTGATTGAAACAGAAACCCTTACCTTTTATCTTGATTTCCTTGATCACACTCTAAACACCAGTATAAAAAAACATAACTATCTTAATTTATTATTTAATAAAATTATTAATAAATATTAAATTTTTTACTCCAATGTTATAATCATTATTTATGTTATATTGATCAGTTATTATCTATTTTCAATACCACGTGTGAGTAATCCTGATCATTTTGAACTAGTTTCATGATAGCATTATCGGTATTCATTCTTCCCACAAAGTTTTTAATTATGATATCATTAAAGGTACTATAAATAATGATTTATAATTATTTATATAGATATAATTTCATTCTATGAGAGTTTTGGTTATGATTCTTGATGATGAACTCAATGAAGAGCATGTTTTGGTGTTTTTTAACAAATGAGTAGTGATATATAATGAATGAGTTTAATTTTAATACTAAAATTCAAGAACCAAAATAAAAAACTTATTTTATTATTAACACAATATTTTATCTATAATTAATTTCTCCGAGTCACCCATGATATTATTTTATAGAATTTTTCAAGTAGGTGGTCATACTGACTCAAACATGAACATACTGTAATTAATAGATAATTATGATTATGAAAGTGGTTTATTTTAGAATAATATAAATATTAAATAATAATAATGAGATTATTTAGATAATTTTAATGTTTTGAAAAATATTTTAATAGTTTTTAATAAATAATAAATAAAATAGACAAAAAATGAGATATGTTACATCATGGTGGCAGTTGTTCACATAACAGACTGTTAATGTTTTCATTTCTCAAAGAATGAGAGGGAAAGAATGTAGATTATAATTTTACTCTTCATAATAATAATTAAATTACATATTTCATATTTATTATTAAATTTAACCCTTATAATCATCTAAGAGAGACGATGGTGAAAAAATAAAGTCATTTCTTCGTGGAGGTGACAATATGCACAACACATGAATAATAGTTTCATTTTTCTTAATAGAAAAACGGTGAAAGGTGGTTAATAATTATTCCCTTAGAATAATAAAATTAAGTATGAAAATAGTGATACTTATATTATATATGAATTTTAACCTCATAATTGAATAATTAAGATAGATAGGAAGAAACATTAGGAAAAATGAGTACTCACATTGAGAACTTTGAGTTTTCCTTTGTGGATTCCCTGAAAATTGAGGGATTATAAATATATTTAGGGTAAAATTATAAATGTTGTTGATTTATATGGAATTAATTGGTTTATTATAATATAAATAAAATTTAATTGAATTCCAAAGAAATAAACAACCAAATTTTATCAAAATATTATTTAATTAAAAGAAAAGACCAAAAATAGTTATTATTAGAAAATATTACTTATGTTCCCAAAATGTTGATCATAGGTTTTCAAATATCAATATAGTATTTTTAAAATATATAGTTTTACTTCTTAAACACATATTTTATCAATTAAAATGTTTTTAAACTTATAGGTATTTCTTATATAATAATAAAGTTATACTTTGGATAAAAATGACATATTCACTATTCACATAAAAATAATTTATTTTAGAAAAATTCAAAAAAATTATCATAAGATAATATGGTTATTATGAATTAAAAAATGTAGTTCATTTTTTAAAAATTATAAAATTTGAGAATAAAATTTAAATAAAATCATAAAATATAATGAAAACCTATTTTTATAGAAAAATAAATTTTCAAAGTGTTATCCATTATTATTCTTATTTTCTATAAATTTATAATAAAATTTGTGTTATCATAAAATGATATTTTATAATTAATTTACATCTATTTTTTCCACAAATTCAATGACTATATTTCATTGGATATAAATCATTTCATAGTTCATTTTGGTTTGAGTTTGCACATGAAGAAAGCTATCAATAAAATGTTTATTTAAAGGAAAATTAAATAGTAAAATCTTATGTCATTATAACTTATCATATATATATATATAGATATTTATATATAACTGTATTTTTACTTTTATTAGATTCATACTTGTGAATAAGTTTTCTTAAGAGTTCCTTTATAGTTGGGTGATGTTTTCCACGTAGGCCTTGAAAGATTTATCTTACTTTTACTTGAGTTTAAAGAATTATTTTACCATCAAGAAAGTGAAAATGTGAAAATATAATTACTTGATTTCTTTACATTCTATAAGTGGAATTTCATCCTTTGATCGTGTGTTTCGATCAGTTTCCACCTCTATTTCATCTCATATTCCAAATGATGAATATTCAAGATGAATTTTTCAAGCTTAAAGAATGAAAATCAAATCTTAGTAGATCATGATATTCACTAAGAGATAATGTTCCTCATTGGGTGAAGGATTTTTATAACAATCTATTCCTCCTGTTTCAAAACCAATTATAGAAAATCAAAATCATTAGCATTAGTAAAGATAATACCCAATGAAATATGAATAAACCATTATGTGAAATAATAATTTAATATCCAAAACTTCAATATAAAAATAATTACCAATTTTTAACTTAAATCATTCCAAAAATAACTAACACTACAACTCTTCAAAATATTCCTAAACAAGTTTGAAACCCAAAAATCATAAAGATTCGATCACATATTCTTATAAAATCAACTTAAAATTTATCTCCAAACAGCATTAATAATTCATAAAGTCACATATCAAAAATGTATATACTATAATCATATATTCTCCAAAATATAATAATATTTTCCCAAGATAACATGAATATACATGACATAAAATCATAAAAAAATCATATATGATTCCTAAAATTAACTCAATATTTATTCCTCAAATAATATCTGACTTTGATATAAAATCACACACTATACAATAATTTTCCATTCACCTTAATACTATAATTCTCCTAAAAATATGATAAACCCTTATACCAATTAACCATAATTACCCATGCTTTCCCAAGTATGTAATGACAATGTAAATATAGTGGGGGTGAATTTTAGTTTTAAGTTATACATATAAAATTTCAACCTTCACTCAATTTTAATATTGTTTAAATTTATGAAATACCAATCAATTTAAAATCATAGTAAAATAGTGCATGTAGATGAAATATAAACTGTATGAAATATAAATAACATATTGAAAGTAATTCCTTCAAAATTTTATGAAAATATGATGATGTTGATATAAATTACAGAAAATAGAAAAAATTAAATAAGGAGTTTAGGAGATAAACTCAGAGTATTGGTTTACAGACCAAATACCCCCTTAAAGGATATATTCAAACCAAAAATTTAAACCAATGTGAAATGTAGATCTTTATACTATATATAAGGTATCCATTAATTTCAACCTTATATAAGGTATCCCATATTTTATAACACATCGGAAGGTCTATCTTTCTACCCCTGGAATCCCTCAACTAAACCCATCAGAAGTTGTAATAACCTAGACCTAACGATTGGATTAGAAAGATCCAAGGTTCCACTAAACTTAGGTGACATTCCCAAAACAAAAATATTTGGAAATAAACACTGAGGGTTTAACAAGAAAGTGGGTAACATTTTACCATTTTTAAACACACATGAGAACACACATATGCAACCAGAAAAAAACAAAATCAAGACAATGATATAAATAATGCATGAGTAAATTCAACAATTGAAAGAATAAAAAACCAATAATCAGATTAAAAAAGAAAACAATAATCATAACTAATACTCTAAAATAAATCAAAACTTAGTAACCAAGATGGCGTTGCCTCAGACTCCTAGAACATGACCAAATCTAAAGCTCTATCTTCAAACATCCACCAAATCATCCTCAAGAAGATCCATTAGAGAAATATGAAATCTTTCCCTTTTCTGTATCATGGGAAACAACGTCTGCATATGATCTAAAGTGAATATGTAGGGGGTGAGAAATCATATCTAATAAAAAAACCCCAAGACTTCCCATCGATTCCACTAAAACACGAACCACATTATCTCACAATTTTATAAAACAATTGTAAAAAATATAAAAGAAGTTAAAATAGTTTTACGATAATATATATAATAGAAGGAAGCATATCAAATTAGTTTATAAAAAATATAGTTTTTATAAAAAACATTCATAAATATTTTAAACCCACTTGGAATCCATAGTTCAAGTTCTCTCTCTCTCTCTCATGCACCCATGCATGGTGAATTAAAATCCCATTACCCATGAGTAGTGATCCATCCTTCACTAAGTCATAATTTGGTGATATACCCTCCCATGCCTTCAGTTTGGTATTGAGTGGCCAGTTCATAGAAACGAGGTACCATACAATGAAAATATGAACACACACACCACATTCATGATTTTTCTATGTTTCGACACCCAAAACCCATTTTTTAAGGAAAACCATTAAATCATTTTTTCAAACACACTATGGGCATCACGAACAACCCAATATTTAATTATCAACCAACAAGGGTAATTTTTAGTAGAGTTCCATCATGATATTTTAATTTCAAAGTAGAGGTAAAATTATTTATAACTCAAGAACCTTCACATCTCAGGGAAAGTAAAAAAAGGTAAAAGCCACTTTCCATAAAAATGATCAGCATGAGAAAATTTTCATATGATATTGTAGATCTGGACACTTTATTCTATTCATATATTGAATCATAATAATTTTTGATCCAAAATTGACTGATCCCATATATTCAGCTATAAAAAACTGGGTCTAGGGTTCTGTTCAAGAGAAAATGAGTAGATATTGATTAGATTGTAAGAACAAAGTCCTTACCTTTTTTTACATGATCCAATTCTTGAAAATCATCAATAATGGAGTTCGGATGTCAAAGATCACTATAAATTGACTAGAGGAAGGTTGAGAGTCAAGATCCTAAGATAGGGAAAGAATAATGAGGGTTTTTGGGTTTTAGATCTAATTTTTTTAATCTTTTAATGATGCCACATGGTTAGGAAAACAGTGTACCATCCATGAGATCACCACTATCCAAGAATTTATAAGTCACATGGTTATGTCGCATAGTTAGGAAAATCATGCGACAACCATGAAAATGGATACTATCCAAAAAAATCTAAAATTCATCGTTATGGACACATAGTTAGACAAACCGTGCACCTACCCATCAACTCCCATATCCACCCACGCAGTTTCTTGGAGAAGTTTCATTGTTTCTCTTAACCACGATCAAACTATGCACCCTTAAAAATGCTTCCAAAACATTACAAAACCATCCATAAACTTCCTAGGACTTAGATAAACTACTCCATAACTAAAAATATAGAATAAATTGGATAATTACTTCAATACAAGGGTGTTACATTCTATCCACCATTGGGATTTCTATCTTTGAAAAGTTTTAGATTAGCATTTTCTTTAAATAGTTCTTTCCATTTCTCTGGAATTAATTACTCTTTTTCCCAAGTCTCTTTTTAAATTTGACCTTGTTTCCATAATACTCATACTAAATAAATATTTCTCCCTCACAATGTATTTTAATATCTATCCAAAATATGAATTGTTTTATGGATAAACATCACATATGGATCAAGAGTCACATGATCCTAGATAATCAAATGACTAGGACCCATATGGTACTTCTTTAGTTGAAATTCAGGAAAAAAATTAGTGAAATAAATGAATCTAGATGGTAAATATAATCAACATTCAATGTTACCAATATATTCCAAAATCTCAAATGGTCCCATATGACGTGGATCTAGTTTTTATTTCTTTCCCAACCGATGATGAACCAATCATGATGAAACTTTCAAAAATACACGGTCACCTACATCAAAATATAATTTGTGATAATGTGATCTACATCATAATTTTTTCAACTCTAGGACTTATCCATCTTATTCCCGATCATATGATTATTTCCCATAGTTTCTTGGATAAGACTAGGTCAAATTAGTGAAGTTTCTTCCATTTCCACCTAGAAAAGTGGAGAGCAATAAGGATGAAGATACAAGTCCTTGAACAGAGCCATATGTATCATACCCAATAATTATTATTATAAGATAACTATACTAAAGGAATATAATCTTACCCTGATCCATGAAATGTCATGACACAATCTCTAAGAAAATCTTCCAACATATGAATCATATGTTCTGGATACCTATTCCTACAAGGATGATATGTTATAATCATGTTTAATTGGTTTCAAAGGGACTATTGAAAAGAGAACTAAAATTGAGAAGTAAATTAAGGATCTATGTCAAAGACAATATATGTCGGTACTCCATTCAACTTGAACACTTCCTGAACATAAAACTTCACTAGATCTTATACTGTGTTGGACTCTTGAATGGGCAAAAAGTGTGCCAACTTTGCGAGTTGATCCATAATTAACTAAATATTATCATGCATTAAAAGAATTTGTGGTAGAAACATGACAATATATGTAGAAATTTTCTCCCATTTCTAAACAAGTATTGTTTTAGATTGAATCGTACTTGATTGAAGTTTATCACTATACTTTACTTGTTGATAAGTGATATATTTCATGACATGGTCCACAATCTTTCTTTTCCTAGATGACTACTGAAAATGAGCTTTCAATGCCTTGTATATTTTCAGAGTACCCAGGTGAATATCCCATTCTTAATAGTGATATACTGAAAGAATATATTCTTATAAATACCAGGGTTACCAAAATTCAATTATGAAAATTGAACACTGGATTTTCATCCCTTTTCCAATTGTCCATGGTCTCCACACTATTTACGTTTTTCCTAATGGTGTCACAGTCAGGATCTGATCGCTGATCCTCTTTGAAAAATCCATCAAATCAGTAGTGTAATGACTTGACCCATCAGGACCTGCCTAGTCTATAGATGGCCAAGCTGTCACAACCCCAAGCCTACCTCCAATAGGCTAAGGGATGGAGGAAAGCATCAAGAAGGTATAACTATTATGGGAGGAATTTTCCTAATAAACCTATATGCATTCCCCCAACCATCTCCATGAAAAAGTGAACATGAATATAAAGTAAAGACTGTAATATCTAGAGATAAACCATGCATGCAATAAACTCTAGGGAATAAAACAGATTAAAATAGAATACAACCAAAGTGTAAAGGAGAAAAATACATGCCAAACCAAAAATTAAGTCCCAACCTAATAACCATTGGAAATAATAAAATATTAGAGAGCCCTAATTCTGATCTCCAAGCATGACAAATGTATGTGGTCAATGCACCCAGGTATCACTATGCTCCACCATAATTACCACTAATATATCTTTCATATTCATGAGACACAACATGTGTGGGAAAATCCCATTTAGGGGTGAGTATATACATACCCAGTAGGACTCCCTTAAAATGAAGGGGAGTGACAGAGAGATACAACAATAGTTATCTTAACCCAATGTAAGAGGGAAACAAATCCCAACAGGTACACATATGTATTCTCATAAAGAAACCCATATGAGAGAAAAAGGGGATATCTATATCAAATCCTAGCTGAATTTGATGAGTAAGCCTATAGCTCTAGAATTCTAACACTGATGAACAACATCAAACACAACCTCAACAAAATATGTGTGGAGGGGCCCACACCTCATAACTATGCTCCATAGTTGAGGGAGAACACATCTCCCATGGAGGACCCACACCCCATCAGATCTTAAAGATGGGGAATTACCATTCCATAGGTAGATAACCCATGCCTTGGAATTGTAAGGGGAGTAATGACCCCACCTATATAAAGAAATGGGAAAACCATGCCCTGGTGTGACAGGAGAGTAATGACCCCGATATCTCTCTGATATCCCAAGGAACCCATGCCCTAGTGTGACATGGGAGTATTGACCTTGACATCTCTCTGATAGTGTGGAGAACCCATGCCTTAGTGTAATAGGGGAGTACTAACCCCAATACCTGTCTAATGATCTCATCCAATCACTGGCATCATCAAGTGATTCCTAAACAAGTTTCATAATCAGAACATCTCACATCATATCTCAAAAGACACTATAAAGGCCACCATCATGTTCTACATAAAAAAAACTTAGGATTGGCTAATCGTGGTCCAAAATACAAGTTCAAATGAAGAATATATGAGAGGTGAAAGATTTATATAGGTTTACACAGTGTGTATGGGGTCCACATGGTGTGTGTCCCTACTCCGCTACTTTGACATGTTCTCCTAGGAAACAACTTTAAAATCTAGGTATCTGCACACGTCATGACCTTAGAGATACATGGTGTGTATGAACACCCAGGGTCCTAATCATGTATCTCAAACTATGACTGTGTATTACTGCCCATGCACATATAATTTAGTACATGACATGTTCGTCCACATAGGGCCCTAGGCATGTGTAGCTGGAACGTGGCTTGGAAACCTGGCTAGGGTCACATGGAATGTAGGCCCACCTACATGGTGTGTAATATTTAACTTTACCTGAAACCCTAGAACCATAGTTGGGTGGGGCTACACGATGTTTGTTCTTCTCAATACACGTCGTGTAGTCATATTTTTCATAAAAAGTCGATTTTTTACACAAATTTTCTAGATTCATGATCATCACCTTGAATTACACCTATAAATTTCATGAAATTAGAGGGAACCACCTATGAACATCATTTATTAGCCTCTAATGGATAGAAAATGGAATTTGGTGATCCGCTCGAAGCCCACATCACCTCTCGTCGCCTGCAGCACCTCGCGTTGCTGGTCATCACTGCTATAGTTACAAGATCCACAAACCATCACCCGAAAACTATTCGGATGTGATTTTGAAATACAAATCAGTTAATCATTCACTAAACCTCTATAAATCTAGGGGTTCAATCACACTTGAACCTACCCCAATAATGTCAAATCGAGACCCCATGGACCAACGGTGAAAAACGAGAAGAATAGGTGGGGGAAAGGCATAAGAACAAAGGTGAAAATGTAATTGGACAAGTTTTCTTGCCCAATGATCGTAGATCAAGAAAACATGGTGATAACATGAAATAATTCAAGAAGTAAAGGAATTAAATAATTTAACTTGTCTATGGGATCATGCGAAGAATGTGTGGTCACAAAATCAGAAGCAGATATTAAATAAATACTCAATATTTTAATCAAAAAGGAAAAAATCCACAATTGAAAATCAATACCTCGAAAAAATATTGATCATTGGTGAAGAATTCATTTTCCAGTGAAGGAGAAGAACCACTGTGTCTGCTACCTCTTGATCCACCTTGATCCAATCATCATTCTTCATTCGATTCTAATTCGTCAACAAGGAATTTTATGAACTTCCACTCAGATCTTATAAGGGTTATGTGGCTAAACCTTATCAAATCATCATAAGAGGGTATTTGA
The DNA here is from genome assembly GCA_963277665.1 of Viscum album. Classification (NCBI taxonomy): domain Eukaryota; kingdom Viridiplantae; phylum Streptophyta; class Magnoliopsida; order Santalales; family Viscaceae; genus Viscum; species Viscum album. The sequence continues at coordinate 28,876,653 of OY728142.1, read as the reverse complement.
AGAGCATTTTAATTAATTAATTTAATAAAAAATAAATAAATAAATTATTTATTTTAATTAAATGCACCCGATGATGTATGCCTCAACCAAACGTTTGGCTCTGACCAACCTTAGGTCATGCCTAGGGTAAACCCCACATCTTGAAATCAATTGTGGGATCAGATTTCTTATCCAAATATCCATTTAAGAGTTATTTCACTATTAAAATAAACTACATGCATGTGATATTAATATATTTAATATTTTTATAATATCAATTCTAGGCTCACTGAACCCCATAATCTTGTTCCATCTCCGCACCTGGATCCAAAAATATTCCTTAAAATATTTCAAAATCTTACAAGAAAAAAATAGGGTTAGCACATTATTACTATAATGACATGAAATTTTGAATAAATTTTGATTCCTAATTTTGTGTGTTATTTTATTTTATACTCAAAAAAACTTTTTCATTTAATAAAATGAGTATAATTAAAATGAGACTATTGGGTTTCGATTGTTATATGACCGTTGGTCAATATGACCGTTGGTCAATATGACCGTTGAAAACTAAATGTTGCGATTATTGTCTACAAATACAAGTGATCTGGGTTAATTAATATAGAAAGAAGATCTGATGGCCTCATCCAGTAGTCTCGGGCCTATCGAAGCCCATATGACAGAACTTGGGAAGGATGTAGCACCACTAGGCTTTGGTCTGGACCAAACCCAAGCTGAACTTCATCGTGTGACACTAGAACAGAATCGCCTTCATGAGAAGTTCAAGATGATAGAAATCACCACTCGGGAAATGTTGGCTGAGCCTCCCCAAGATTATATCACCTTAGCACACCTTACACTTAGATCCTATGCTAGTGTTATAAGGGGATATGTAACGAGACCTTATCTACCTTATGTAATCCTTTGATAAATAAAAGTTATGATTTCTTATTATGGTGAAGTTTTTGAATATTCAAATGTATGGAAAATTTTAGGATGTATATTTTTGATGAATTTTGGAAAAAAGGATATTTTTAAATATTTATGCAAACCTTAAATAATTAATTATGTGTAAATATTTTCAAAAAATGGCCTTTTACAAATGTGTTCAGTAAGAAATTTAGAGTCTAATAAGATCAACTTAATTTTTGGGGAATAATAATTTATGAATAGTGATTTTACACTTAGGATTAGTAATTTGACCAAATGGATTAGTAATCTCACTTAAAGAAAGTATTAATATAATATAGGCCCCTTTATTAAGTAATGTGATTCAATAAATTAGGTAAATAACTATTTAAGAAAATATTAGTCAAGTATTAGTTTTTTCGGGTGAATAGTGTTTTTTTAATTAAAAATTAAATTAAAATTATTTAAAAAATTATTTTTATAAAATAGAGTTTATTTTTGAGTTCAGAGAATCGATATTATGTTAAGGTAATTTTTGGGGATTTTTCTGAAAAAAATGAATTTTTGGTGAATAGTGTTTTTATTTAAAAATTAAATTAAAAATATTTAGAAAATTATTTTTATAAAATGGAGTTTATTTTTGAATTCAGAGCATCGATATTATCTTAAGGTAAATTTTTGGGATTTTTCTGAAATAGTTGAATTTTCAGTGAATAGTAAAAATATAGTTTTAGGGTTTCGGTGTGTTTAATGACATCATGACTGCATCATGATGATGTCATGAGATATTTTAAGGGATGGTCGACTAAAGGGGATGAATTATTGTATGAGGGGTCCTGTGTGGCCAAAACCATGGGCAAATACCATGGGAAAGCCCATGGTTTTTCCAAAACCACTAGTGAGGTGTCCCTTGAAATTATTAAAGTATCACCTCCATTTCCCTATAAATACCCACCATTTCCTCCTATATTTTTCACTCCCAACTCTCCCCTAATAAATTTCTGGTCCCATTACCTCCCAGGGAGTCATCCCAAGGTGCCCCCAAGCCCTCAAGGTCCCGAACATTGAGTTTTAAGAATTACGTTTTAAGGTAAGGGATCCTACCTTGCTCTTTCTTTTCAAGTACTCTCTTTTATGTCATTTCTTTTATGATCCATGTTCTTATGTTAGAAGATGTTATTTTATATTCATATTAATTTAATTTTTATTTTCAAATGATAAGATACCCCCTCTTACTCTCGTCAATTAATTTTAATAATTTTTAAGTGGCGTCGTTAGGCTGCCGAATTTTTATAAGGGATTCTTTCACCCTTCTCATTTTCAAAGTTCTATTATCATGTCAAGTCTTTAGAGTTATTTTTTTTATGTTGGGTATGTTATTTTATATTCATACTACTATTATTTTATGTTTATATGATGAGATAATCCCTATTTCTCTCATCAATTCATTTTTAAGAATGTTTAAGTCACACCGTTTGGTGGCCGAATTTTGGTAAGGCATTCTTTCACTCTTCCCATTCTCAAAGTTTTACTTTCATGTAATGTCTTTAGAGTTCCTTTTTCTTATGTTGGGGAAGTTATTTTATATTCATCCTACAGTTATTTTCATGTTCATATGATGATATACCCCCTCTTTCTCTCATCAATTCATTTTAAGAATATTTAAGTAGCGCCGTTAGGCTGCCGAATTTTGGAAGGGATTCTTTCACCCTTCTCATTTTCAAGTTCTATTTTTATGTCAAGTATTTAAAGTTACTTTTTATTATTTTGGTGTATGATATATATATCCATAATACTGTTATTTTATGTTCATATTAGGAGATACCCTATTTTATCTCATCAATTCATTTTTGAAGTCTTAAGTGACGCCATTAGGCTGCCGAATTTTCATAAGAGAAATCTTATTTTTTTCTTCCTTCCATGTTTTTCATTTCATATGGTATGACTTTAAAATTTAATTACCATGTTATTATATCCTTTATATTCTGTCCCTATATTGTTTTATGGATCATTTATGAGTGGCTGACTTATGTCCCCTCTCTTTTCAATATTTCATAAAACCCTGTAACATAGCCGTTATGCTGCAGAATTTTCGTCTCAAAATGTCTCTCTCTTTTTCTCAATTTTTTTATTTTATTATGTGAATACTCAAATATCATTCATCTAAAACAGTATTCCCATATATACCAAAATGTTCAATTTTAATTCTGGTATTTACATACACGAAACCCACTTTCCTTTTTCCGTGGGTTTAAAATGACATAAAGATCATGTCTTAAAAGCAGTTTTTAAAACGTTATGATTATGAAATAAAACCAATTTCTTTTATGATATATGGGTTATTTATGAAATTTTTGATGATGATATATGTGTCCCACATGATTATAAATACAAATTAAGGGTGCGCCTTGATAGCGCTCCAATGCATTGGGTAAAGACTTAATCTCTAGAGATGACCATTTTAATGATACCTTGGTGAATAACCTTGGTAATTTTTTTTAATGACACCTTGGGGATGGACCTTGGTGATACAGAACTGATTGTATTTGTTAAATGTTGTAGCCACATCTTCAAGTTATGAAACACGTTATTTTTTATTATGATACGCCTCATGATCTCTTTCTCATGCCTTAAAGTTATTTATCATGACTTTATTGATGTATCTCAAGTTCACATGTAAAATGTTCCCCTTACTGGGCCTTCTGCTCACCCATTCCTTTGATGTATGTTCCCAGGTTATGAGATGAAGTAATGAACTTAGGATGAACAAATGAAGAATCCTTTCAAGTGTTTAAGAATATTTTTTTGTTGTTGTCATGTATTAAGTTCCTGGTTTCCAAGACACTAAACCTTAAAGATCCTCAGTTTTGTATAATGTAATGAAAGTGTATGTGATAAAAGGCAGGATGTTATAGTTGGTATCAATGGATGGTTTTGTTATTTGTGGAAATTAGGATTTGAAAACTTTACAAGGTTATTTAATGAAAATATTAAGTATAGGAAAACATTCTGGTATTTTGGTGAAGTATTGAGTAAGTGGTTTCCAAAAAACTAAATCCCTGTCTGGATACGAACAAGTAAAGGTGGCTCTGGGATAGATGTACCTAGGAGTGAAAACTCTGACAAGGTGTTTCGGGCTTGACTCGGGGTAACCTGGTGCACGACAACGGGTCGTGCTGCACTCTTGGTTTGACACTCCCAGGGGATATGCTTTGGTAAATTTATAAGCTTAGTATGAACCTTTATTAATGGAACAAAGATAAAATAAAATAAAGATTCAGATAAGAATATATGATCATGGATAACCTAGATTTGAACCTAGGGGATCACAAGTTAGGATATACTTTTCTTCTACAAGTTTATCCTTCTATGATTAAAGCTTCCTTTTCATGATTATTGGCTAAGTATTTAAACCCCCTAATTATACTTTCCTTTCTTAGTTAATGGCGGGAAATAGAAGAACATGTCCCAACAACCAATGTGATAGGAAATGTGATTATTTCCCTATTAATATGATAGAGATGAAGAGAGATTAAGTTAAACATATTGTGATTATTCCAAACCAGCTATCAAAAATCACAATTAATAATTGGTACCCAGTTTAATGCCCAAATTCATCAAGGAAGAGGAAGAAGAAGTCTCAAGTATTTTCATCTGATAAAGGTGATAAGGGAAAGAATACCCATTTTCCTTTGTGCAAAAAGTGTGGAAAGAGGCAACAAGGAAAATTTCACAAAGGAACTGGGAGTTGTTTTAAGTGTGGGAAGATAGGTCATAAAGTAGCCAATAGCTATAAAGAAATGGATAATGTGATGAATGGAGATAAGGTTTAATCTAATGTACCTTATTCTATTCAATGTCATAAATGTGGAGAAGTTTGACATTATCCAAGGAAATTCTCTCTTGGAAGGGATGAGAAGCATGATGAGCATCAAAAATATTCAAGGAAAAGGGAACAATGCAAGTCTTATGCTGAGATGGATCATGATGACTGATGTACATGTAACTTCTTCGCAATAATTGTCTATGTCATGTTTTATTTTAGTTTGTCCTCTATGAGCATATCTTTAATGTTTTCAAAGAACATCGAGTCACTACCTAAGATGGTTTTATATCATTAAAAAAACATCTATTGTTATGTATCACATGTTGCTGTTGTGAAGCTGTTCTTCTTGAAAAAAATTATTAGGGGATTAAAAGATGAATATTATTTTGGAAGACTTTCACTAATTTGGGGAACCCTATATGATCAAGGTAAATAGATTACTATGGTATTTTCTTTGAGAAGTAAAGGTTGAATTATATTTTTCAGAATCGATGAATTTAAGGTGAACTTATGGTAATTTAGGTTACTTATGGAGATGATTAACCTATCATCGGGAAAATTTGATTAGGTTAGTTACTTTTGTTATAAGATGATAAGAGTGGTTGATGTTGTTTGGAGATGAATTATAAAGTTTATTTTGGAAGAATATGTTATCAAATAATTTTTATATTTGGGTTTCAATCTTAGTTTGGTTTATTTTGAGGAATTTTAAGGACAGTTATTTATGGAATGGTCTATGATGAAATTTGGGTAGTATCGTGGAATTTTGAATATTAAAAGTAGTTTCCCTTCCTATGGGGTTCTTTATTTTTGAAGAGTTTTTTATCTTACCCTTTCTATTTTTGGGATAATGTTTAAAGATAGAAGAAATAGATAGTTAATATTTTGTGGATTATGTGATTCTCTAGAAGATGATGCTTGTGCTTTTGAAGAGACCAAGTGTTTTTGAATGATCAATTTTTTTGAGAAAATATTAGTCTTGGTAGAAACTTATTAAAGGATAAAACTCTACTTGAAGGTAAGTATATTTCCTTGTGTTTTTATTCTATGTAGTAAATAAATTTCCTTAAAATTATGAAAAGGAATGTAAAAAAAATGTTGGCTATTAACGTTTCCTTCTGGGAAATCAAATACCGTTTAACCCATCACAAGTTTGTGATTTTCTGGTGAAAAACTTTCTCCTAGACATATTTTATATCACTCTCCATCAGACCTTGATGGTTTGGTTCTCCTCCATATCCATGTTTTTCATAAAATCCTAGTATCTGTTGTCTCGGGTGACCTTTGTAATTCCCTTTCTTTCTTTTAAACTAATAGTGTTACTGATTCTTTTTCTGATGTGGGACTTTTAATGAAATTTCCATGCTCAATTTTAAAAATTACGAGGACACAATTTCATAAGGGGGGAAGAATTTAACGACCCGAAATTTTGAATAAATTTTGTTTCCTAATTTTGTGTGTTATTTTATTTTATACTCAACAAAACTTTTTCATTTAATAAAATGAGTATAATTAAAATGAGACTATTGGGTTTCGACTTTTATATGACCATTGGTCAATATGACTGTTGGAAACTAAATGTTGTGATTATTGTCTACAAATACAAGTGATCTTGGTTAATTAATATAAAAAGAAGATCTGATGGCCTCATCCAGTAGTCTCGGGCCGATCGAAACCCATCTGACAGAACTTGGGAAGGAGGTAGCACCACTGGGCTTTGCTCTGGACCAAACCCAAGCCGAACTTCATCGTGTGAAACTGGAACATAATCGCCTTTGTGAGAAGTTCAAGATGATAGAAATCACCACTCAGGCAATGTTGGCCGAGCCTCCCCAAGATTCTATCACATTAGCACACCTTACACTTAGATACTATGGTGGTGTTACAAGCGGCTATGTAACGAGACCTTAACTACCTTATGTAATCCTTTGATAAATAAAAGTTTTGATTTCTTCTTATGGTGAAGTTTGTGAATATTCAAATGTCCAGATAAATTTAGGATGTATATTTTTGATGAATTTTGGAAAAATGATATTTTAAAATATTTATGGAAACCTTAAATAATTAATGATGTGTAAAGATTTTCAAAAAATGGCCTTCTACAAATGTGTTCAGTAAGAAATTTAGAGTCTAATAAGATCAACTTAATTTTGGTGAATAATAATTTATGAATAGTGATTTTACTCTTAGGATTAGTAATGTGACCAAATGGATTATTAATCTCACTTAATGAAAGTATTAATAAAATAGAGGCACCTTGATTAAGTAATGTGATTCAATAAAATAGGTAAATAATTGTTTCAGAAATTATTAGCCAAGTATTAGTTTTTTCAGGTGAATAGTGTTTTTTTAATTAAACAATAAATTAAAAATATTTAGAAAATTATTTTTATAAAATGGAGTTTATTTTTGATTTCAGAGCATCGATATTATGTTATGGTAATTTTTGGGGATTTTTCTGAAAAAAATGAATTTTTAGTGAATAGTGTTTTTATTTAAAAATTAAATTAAAAATATTTGGATAATTATTTTTATAAAATGGAGTTTATTTTGAATTCAGAGCATCTATATTATGTTAAGGTAAATTTTTGGGATTTTTCTAAAATAGTTGAATTTTCAGTGAATAGTAAAAATACAGTTTTAGGGTTTCGGTGTGTTTAATGTCATCATGACTGCATCATGATGATTTCATGAGATATTTTAAGTTATGGTTGACTAAAGGGGATGAATTATTGTATGAGGGGTCCCATGTGGCCAAAACCATGGGCAAATACCATGGGAAAGCCCATGGGTTTTCCAAAACGACTAGTGAGGTGTCCCTTGAAATTATTAAAGTATCACCTCCCTTTCCCTATAAATACCCACCCTTTCCTCCATTATTTTTCACTCCCAACGAATCTATGGTCCAATTACCTACCAAGGAGTCCTCCCAAGGTTCCCCCAATCCCTCAAGGTCCCGACCTTCGAGTTTTAAGAGTTACGTTTTAAGGTAAGGGATCTTACCTCGCTCTTTCTTTTCCAGTACTCTCTTTTATGTCATTTCTTTCATGCTCCATGTTCTTATGTTGGAGGATGTTATTTTATATTCACATTAATGTAATTTTTAGTTTCATATTATTAGTGACCCCCTCTTACTCTCTTCAATTCATTTTAATAATTTTTAAGTAGCATCGTTAGGATGCCGAATTTTTATAAGGGATTCTTTCACCCTTCTCATTTTCATAGTTCTATTTTCACATCAAGTATTTCAAGTTACTTTTTCTTATGTTGGGGATGTTATTTTATATTCACCCAACTTTTATTTTATGTTCATATGATGAGAGACCACCTCTTTCTCTCATCAATTCATTTTAAGAATGTTTAAGTCACATCGTTAGGCTGCCGAATTTTGGTAAGGGATTCTTTCACTCTTCCCATTCTCAAAGTTCTACTTTCATGTCAAGTCTTTAAAGTTCCTTTTTCTTATGTTGGGGATGTTATTTTGTATTCATCCTTATATTATTTTTATGTTCATATGATGAGATACCCCCTCTTTCTCTCATCAATTCATTTTAAGAATGTTTAAGTGGCTCCATTAGGCTGCCAAATTTTTGTAAGCGATTCTTTCACCCTTATCATTTTCAAGTTATATTTTTATGTAAAGTCTTTAAAGTTACTTTTTATTATTTTGGGGTATGATCTCTATATCCATCATACTGTTATTTTATTTTCATATGATTATAGACCCTATTTTATCTCATCAATTCATTTTTTGAAGTTTTAAGTGACGTCGTTAGGCTACCGAATTTTCATAAGAGAAATCTTATTTTTGTCTTCCTTCCATGTTTTTCATTTCATATGGTATGAATTTAAAATTTCATTACCATGTTCTTATATTCTTTATATTCTGTCCCTCTAATATTTTATAGACCATTTATGAGTGGGTGACCCATTTCCCCTCTCTTTTCAATATTTTCTAAAACCCTGTAACATAGTTGTTATGCTGGAGAATTTCCGTCTCAAAATGTATCTCTATTTTTCTCAAATTCTTTTATTTTATTAAGTGAATAATCAAAGATATTTCTTCTATAGGGTTATTCCCATATATATCAAAATGTTCTATTTTAATTCTGGAATTTACATACATGAAACCCGCTTTCCTTTTTCCGTGGGTTTAAAATGACATAAAGATCATGTCTTAAAAGCAGTTTTTAAAACGTTATGATTATTAAATGAAACCCATTTATTTTATGATATATGGGTTATATATGAAATTTTTTATGATGATATAGTGTCTCACATTATAATAAATAAAAATTAAGGGTTCTCCCTGATAGCGCTCCAATGCATTGGGTAAAGACTTAATCTCTAGAGATAACCATTTTAACGATACCTTGGTGAATAACCATGGTATTTTTTTTAATGAAACCTTGGGGATAGACCTTGGTGATACAGAAATTATTTTCTATGTTAAATTTTGTAGCCACATCTTCAAGTTATGAAACACGTTATTTTTTATTATGATATGCCTCATGATCTCTTTCTCATGCCTTAAAGTTATCTATCATGACTTTACTGATGTAGCTCAAGTTCACATGTAAAATGTTTCCCTTGTTTCCCTTACTGGGCATTCTACTCACCTTTTCCTTGGATGTATGTTCCCAGGTTATGAGATGCAGTAATGAACTTAGGATGAACAAATGAAGAAGCCTTTCAAGTGTTTAAGAATATTTTTTTGTTGTTGTCATGTATTAAGTTCCTGGTTTCCAAGACACTAAACCTTAAAGATCCTCAATATTGTATAATGTAATGAAAGTTTATGTGATAAAAATGTGGGATGTTATAATTACCCCCTTTAAGGATTTTTTATTCCTAAATAGAACAAGGTAAACAAAAAGGTGGGGATACCAGTTTTTCATCTAGCTCTCCCGCTCCTAGGAGATCTCCTGCATGCTCTCATGATACCACAATACAGGAACCAAGGGAATGATCCATCTTTATAGAATCCTCTCCTGCTGATCTTCAATTGTCACATGTAATCTATAAAGGTGGATCCATCCTCGATTTTCATCTCTCCCTAGTCAAAATATGTGTGTAGGATCATGTTCATATCTCCTCAACTACAACACATGGAAGATTTAATGAACCTTCTCTAATTGTGGTGGTAAGGCTAGGTGGTAAGAAACCTCATCAACCCTCGATAGGATCTTGAAAATCCTAGTGAATCTCAGGGATAACTTGGATCCCTGGGCAAACCTTCGTAATACCCATCGTGGAAAGTCTCTCTGGAAAACATGGTCTCCGTTATCAAACTCCAAGGGCATAAGATTTTGATCTACACAAGATTTATGTTCGCTATAGGCTGTCCTCATATGCTCTTAGATCACCTGAAATTTCTTCATCATCACCTATACCATCTATGGACCTACTAGATTTGTTTAGCCAATCTCAGTTCGGTACAAGGGTGAACCATTGTGTTTTCCATATAAGGACTTGAAAGGTTCCATGATGATCATATAGTGATAACTGTTATTATATGAAAACTATACTAATGGAAAGTAATCCGCCCAACTCCGACCAAAGTCTAAAACAAAATATATCAACATATACAACAGCACTTGGATAGTGTATATAGAGACCCAGTTTTTTCATTGCAAGACTTTGAAATATTTCTATATATATTTAAAAATCTAGGAACTAAGATAACATGTGATTTTGAGACCTGGTGTGCTCAGTGGAAGGGACCACTAGTTTGACACTAGTGTGGCGGTGCCCAGCGGTGGGGGCGACATGCAGTAGCAGCGGCGGGCCGCATGGAATGTCGGTGTCTGGGGCGTGTGAGGTGGATAACGAGCGAGCATGAGAGGTTACTAGTGAGCAGGTGTTCGAAGCAATCGTGTAGACAACATAGCCGCAAGGTGACGATAGTGTTGAGGGGTGCGATTAGGTGGTGGATGGTGGCTAATAAATGTGGTGGGTATCTATGTTGACCCGCGACAGGTAGCAACCACATTAGCCGATGCAGTGTGGGTCGAGGTGAGTGGGCCGAGCCTTGGCGGATAGGCGAGTTGGGATGAAGAGGGCTAGGTGTACTAGACCGAGATGGATCCGGGATGAACCTGGGGTGACCAGGGCTTGTGTGGGTCGTGGTCGTCCATGAGGTCATGGCAGCTCGAGCTATCACGGAGCCAATGACAACAGCCGATCCCAGGTGGTCAACTGTGAGGCTATGAAAAATTGAGCTTCCATGGGGCCAGCGACCATAGCTAGTCCTGGGTGGTCAACCATGATAGCTGGTTGGCGTGACCAGTGTATTGACTACGACAATCGATCCACGAGCGGTTAGTTGGGGGCCTCGGCTGGTCTTCGTGTAGCATCTTCAAATATCCATATATTCTAAATGTAATGTTCTTTTGACGTGCCGTTTTCAGAAACATGATCTTATTTTCAGATTATACTTTTTAGGCTAGTTTGGAAATTTAAAATTTGGGACTAATACACATGCCCCATGATGTCCCATTCAGGCATATTGCGGTGAAAAGTACCCTTTTCACCAGCTATCCAATTAGGGAAAGTAAATATCCTACCTTGGGTGTTTTTCTATGGGGAGCGTGATGGTGACCTCCTATACGCCTTTCGAGTTCTGATGAGAGTTATTTCAAGAATGAAACATCTTTCAGGTAGGTTATCATAGGCTTCTTTTTAGGGGATGACCCCCTAACATACTAGGGAACCAATCCCTGATGACCAGAGTGTTGACCCCCCATCAGCATGGGTGTAGGTCCTTTGTAGCTACTTGACGGGAAGTACCCTTCAAAGTATACCTTTCAGCAGGGTTGTGTAGTGGGTCCTCATTTAATTCTAGGTGTTGATCACCCTAACGTACGAGGGATCAGATCCCTAATGACTAGAGTGACCCCCCCCCCCCCCCCCCCCCGACATACTAGGGTGAAGGACCTATATAGTTCATGACCCCTTGATTATGAAAAACAATGACGAGACATGGTTTGATGTACCGTTGGACTCATGAGAAAGAAGGATTCTTTACCTACCGAGACACATCCTTGTGACATGACCTAAAACTGTGTGGGTGAGTCAGTTCTGCTCAAGGTGGATAGTATCAAGGTTTGGTGATTGATCCCTTTTGACTTCTGTGTTCAGGAAAAAAGTGTGGGATGCTAGACATCATTTATGGATAATTTTGGAATTGTTGGCGACTTTTCTTCTTGGTCTGAGATATGAGATGGAGATCCCCTTACTCTCTCATTTTTTTTGACTGAGAATATATATATATATATATATATATCCTTTTTAAATACGAACTCCTTGGGTTTTGGTTACTCTCCTTCCAGGAGAGGCGAAGATACATGGGGTATGCCACGTTCTTTCGATGTATATCTTCTCATGGTTGGAAGATCCTACTCTCCTATTATAGGTAGAAAATACTCGATGAGAAGTTTACCTTCTCACCATTTCTAGATCCTTGTGTTTGGATGAGTTTACTTCACTCTCTTGTTGGATTGAGCTACACTTCTTCACTGTACCTTATTCTATCTATTGTATCAATTTTTCTATTGTATCTCTTACTACCCCCCTTCAACTATTAGGGCATCCTACTAGGTATGTTTATACTCACCCCTGCATGATATTTTCCTATATGTATCGTACCTTATGCAGATGAAGGACAAGTTGATCATGAATTCAGAGGATCTTAGGGATACGGGTGCTTGGACCGCATACAGTGGTTGTAGCTTGAGATCTAGAAGTGGGGCTCTCTCAGCTATTTTTACGTTTCCAGTTTCTGTTATCTTGGGACACTTTTCTGGTTGGGCATGTATTTTTACCCTTTTTCTTTCAGTTTACAATACTTGTATCATTTATAGGTCCATGCATGTTTGGTTTATTTATATTAGTATAACATATTTTACTTCTTTCCCTATGCAATTTTTCATTGAGTTAGATGTGTGCATGTGTACAGGTACATATGAAAAGGCCTCATTGAGTATTTTGTGCTTTAGGTGTTTTTTCCACCCCCTGGCCTATGGTGGCGGGCTTAGGGTAGTTGCGGATTGATCCCCAACATGGATCAAGTCATAAAAAATTGGTATCAAAGGTGGTTTGACCCTTGGGAAATTGGTCGAATGTTTCCCTAAAAAAGGTATTGGTTGGTTTTATGACAATAGTGTAAAAGTATCTCCAGTGTGGCTCTTAGGCTAGGAAGTCCAGTAATGGTATGGGCGACCAACATATCCATTCACCAGGACCCTGATTACCTACTTGTCTACTCAGCACCCTGAGACATTTTTTGTTGGGAACAATGGTACATACATCATATAGGATTGAGTATTTGATTGTACTTATTTATTAAACTCCCCATTATTTTTCATATATATATTCTCATCTGACCATGGTACTCCTTGATAACTTTTAGGATTCCTCCGTGATGAAAACCAGACCGGATACGAGCTTTAATTCACGACAACGACCGTGTGAGTGACAAGGCCTCAGTTTAGGGTTCATCATACGATCCCCTTCCTCTAGGTGGGCAGGTAGTAGGTCCTCCACCCGTTGAGTAATATTTAGTCCTAATAGATCAGGCTGAGGATGTGCATAGGATGAGTGCACTCCATGAGTTCCAGCACCATAGAATGCTAAGGTTCCTAGATGATCCAGATCCTCATGTAGTAGTGGATTGGCTAGAGTCAGTAGTCTTCCTCTTCAGGCTTGTTCGGACACCGACTGATCAGATGGTGGATTTGGAAGCCAATATTTTCCATGGAGTGGCTAGACGTTGGTGGAACTTGGTTACTCAAATGCATGATGAGTCTGAAATCTCATGGGATGACTTCCAACAGATATTTCGTAAGGAGTAACACCCCTCTTGCTTACGCTCCGTTCAGATTTAGGAGCTTCTGAAGCTTCAACAGAGAGGGATGTCCGTGGAAGAGTACTCATCTAGGTTCACAGACCTAAATTGATACTCTCTGTACATGATCCATGATGGAGAACTCTGAGCACAGAAGTTTGACCAGGGACTCTACAGAGAGATCCATGAAAACATAGTACCCTTGTGCATCCCCACCTATGTTGGAGTGCTAGATTGGGTACGGGTGACAAAGAGATTTCTTTCAGAGTGACGCCGGTTAGATGGTATTGGAAGTGGATGCTACAAAGATGAGATGTGTTCGATAGCTAAATGAATTTGAAAGGATCTCGATGCAGGATGCCTCCCCATGACCAAACTCAAGAACATGGTCAGGTATCACCAGGGTAGCGTAGGGCATCGAGTCATCCCAGAGAGGGATGGTTCTATGATTATGACGGGTGAGGTCACATGGAATGAGACTACCTGACCAGTTGTGTCGATCATCCCAGGAAGATAGTAGGTGGACCACCACGTAGAGACATCTCCATGATTAGGGATCCCCCAAATGGGGATAGGGTGGTCCCCAGGGAGGTGGTGCTTTTAGAGGAGCAGAAGTAGCTATAGGTAGGGGATAATTCTATGAGGTTCTCCCACCACCACCACCAGGTAGCCTACATCGGGCTCAAAGAGCTGGCAGTCGTGGCTGGGGACATCTTCATGCTATGGATGTCTGTGATCCCACAACACATGAGATGATCTGAGGTACGATATATGTTTATTCCACCCTTTCTTCAATATTAGGAAACATAGGTTCCAAACATCTTTTATCTTATGGTACAAGAGTTAGAGATCCCAGTAGAGGCGCTAGCACACCTGCTTTGTCCCGACGTTCCCACATGGAGCACTTATTCTATGTCTTTCATCTATCAAAAGTGAGATATATCACTTGGAGGAGAGAGGTTCGCATGGGACCTACTGGTCATCACGATGGAACCATGCAACATCATCTTGGGAATGGATTATATTTCCATGGTTTGAGCCCAAATTTACTGTCACCATAGGCTAGTTAGATGACTATGTGCTGATGTGATGGGGTTATCCTTTCTCAATTAAAGAGACCTCATAGTAGGGTAGGAAGGTGTTGTGATCGGGAAGCTATGACCTATCACCAATCAGTTAGTGAGTGTAACCCTTGGTGCATCAGACTCTTCAAGAATCTAGGTTCCTTCAGTTGTGGAGGATTATATGGACATCTTACCTGAAGATGTTTTTGGACTACCTCTGAGGTGGGAGTTTGAGTTTTGCATTGACTTGCAACTGAGGACTACCCCTATATATTTTGCGGCATATCAAACGGCACCCATCAAGATCTGAGAGCTACAGTTTCAGTTAGAGGACCTTCGCGAGAAAGGTTTCATCAGACCCAGTGTGTCCCCCTAGGAATATCCAATTCTATTTATGAATAAGGAATATGGGGGATTACAAATTTTCATGGATTATCACTGCTTGAACCAGGCCACGATAAAGAAAAAGTACCCCTTTCCAAGGATCAAAAACCTATTTGACCAATTGCAAGGTGCAAGATGGTTCTTCAAGATCTATCTCAGGTCTAACTGCCACGAGTTGTGGGTTCGTGAGGCTGATAATTTGAAATAGGATTTCTGATGTTGCTATGGGTACTATGAGTTCCTAGTGATTCCATTTGGTGTAAAAAATCCCCCCACCATCTTTATATATTTGATGAAATAGGTCTTCCTGCCATACCTGGACCAATTTGTTTTTTTCTTCATTGATGGCATACTCGTTTACTCTACAACAGAGGAGGAGCACACAAAGAACTTGTGGATGGTTCTTGATTTACTTTGAGAGCACCTGATTTATGGAAATCTCTCGAAGTGCCAGTTTTGAATACATGAGGTTCACTTTTTGGGGACTGTTATATCTAAACAAGGTTTATTTGTGGATATAGAAAAGATCAAATAAATGATTTCTTGGGAGCCACTGAATAATGTGTCAGAGGTGTGGAGCTTTCTTAGTTTGGAAGGGTACAACATGAGATTTGTGGTGGACTTCTCCAGGATCGTAGCCCCTTTGACCGCTCTAATACAAACAAGACAACTATTTACTTGGTCTGAGCAGTGATAGAAGGACTTTAAGGAGTTTAGGTAGAGGCTGTTGAGAACTTTAGTTTTGAGACCACCAGAGAAATGTGTTGAGTTCAGAAACTAGTGCAAAAAGGCGATTTAATGGTTGTTTTTTTTCAATTTTAACATAGATTTTAACCGATGTCTTTAAAGTTGACATTAAAAATAATGTTTTGGAATTGGTTTTTTAAAAATTTATACCGAAAATGTGAACTGGTTTGGTTTTTGGTGTCAACTTCTTAAGGAAACCGACACTGAAAACCATGATAATTATTTTAAATGATTTGACATCGGTTTTTATAAAAACCGACATCGAAAGTTAATTTTTTTTAGAAAATTTTAAATATTACACCCCAAAAAATTTGGATCCATATAATATAAAAACATTATGCAAATATCAAACAACACATATCATTGACTAAAAATATATAAAAACATATATACTTTTAACAAGTTAATCAAAAAATTATTTATGCATTTATATTATAAAGTAGAATTAAAAAACACATACCTGAAATTTACAACATGATCATTGTTGGTTATTGTTGAAGCATTAGTTTGATAACAATATATTTAGACACCTATTATAAAAAAATAATTCATTTTTGAACACTTGTTATTAGGAAAATGTAATACTAATTAGAAACATAAGAATATACATACCTTAAATCATAATCAAACTTAACAAATATTTCACAAACAAATATTGAAGATGGTTAAGTTCATATTATGTGTAAAAATCAACATCATTGAACGTATACAATGAAATTGAATGATATAAGATTAAAAAAAATAGTATGATATAAAATATAAAATAATTAATATGACTAACCTGATCATAATTCGTCATTACCCCAGTTGTGATTATATCATACATAAATCATAAAACATAATAACCACATTCAAGATATCCTTGTTAATGATGAAACTATAGTTAATAAAACAATAACTTGATAATAAAATCCAATATATATATATATATATATTTCCAAAAATCAAAATAATATCTAATATAAAAAATAGTTACCTTTACTTTCACATTGTTGATTACATTTGTCTTCTTTATTGACAAGTGATATTTATTAAATTTTTTCCATGAGCTGAATTTTCATATATATCAACTAAAAATACATGTATAAATAGTGAGAATTAAACATAATGATCATATAAAAAATAAGAAAACATTATTTTCTAACAAGGTGGAAAATTTTCTATGAACGACACCTAATAAAGAGAAAAACCAATATAATGTGTATTCACTTGGCCAAAATAAACCTAACATCCAATGTCCCCTATAATACAAAAAGATCACATTTAATGAAATTATAATGAACATTAGTTCATAATTATGTTTTTGCTCTTACCCATCAAGAAATGGTAAAAACCAACACCCAATATCCATCATTGATAACTTCTCACATATATATGCTACTCTATTTTTAGTTGACACATGTTGCACATTCGTTTAAATGTATTCTAGATCTATAAAACCATAAATTCTTGTACTATCATTTTGAACAAGTAGGGTGTGTAGATACCTAATTAAAAAAGTAATATAGTTATTAAATTCAAACCATCTTTAATTAAAAAAATAAAAACTGAAATGTCAATTTACTTATATGGAAAACAACTGAAACAAAAACATGTTGATCTCTTTAAAACCAATTAGATCCACGATATATTTTCAAAATATTATCAATGGATAGTCTCTTACACATATATTGGATGACATCCAAAACTCATAGATATTAGCCAAGGAAGAAGAAACCTGAGATAATCTTTCTATCCCATAAGAATATCTGAAGCATCTATAGTTGTTTATTCCTAAACATTTTATTTCATTTGTTCCATTTCTTTTGGTATTAGATACTCCTATATAAGTTAAATGTCAAAAAAAAATTAAGTAATTCTAAATCAGATGTAATTAATATTTTAAAAAAACATATCCCTCATATGAAATATGATTAAGAAAACTAGATGGAAAAAGTAAAAAATAACTCATACAATCCCCAACTATGGTAATCTTTATGATAGGGAATGGTAGTAGAGCAGTAGGATCAACAATATTATGTATCAATACTCTACCATAACCCATCTAAATAGGCTGGTGATGTTCAGAATCCCCCAAAAAATGAACGACTCCAAATTATAAAATATTTACATAAAGATCTCCTATATACAACTCAAAGTATAAGGCTGGGCCCGAGTGAGGAGGTGGAGGATATGAGTAGGCAGGCTGGGCAGCCTGGGCGGGTTGGGAAGGCTACGCAGACTATGATTGTATCTTCATTTGTTCTAACATAGCCTGATGCACAACTACTTGAATTTGATCATCCATGGACTGTTTTATATATTTCAGCTAATCTTTTAAGGATTATATTTCTGGGTCTCTTGATTGTTTACTTTGATTACAAAAAACTATTCAAATACTGACATCTGCCTCATATCCTCTTATGTGGACAGGGTGTTCTAGCTTTCCTAAAGCAGTGTCTAGGATGTCCATACTACCCTCATAGATAAAAGTTCCCCATGTCGATTTCTCATGAAGTACATCCTGAAATGAAAAATGAAAATGTTATATTAGTGTTATTTATTTATAAATTACAAACATTCATGAAAAATAATAATCATTTACTTACAATTCTTTCAGATACTTTCTTATCTATCTATGTAAGATACTTTTCATTTTTTCTTCTTCTCACACTTTTACATTTCTCATGGCGGGTGGGTGGATATGGAGGACCAAATTGGACCTCATTAGAACCACTAGTGGAGTGATCTCTCAATGCTTCAAACTTTTCATGAATCATTTTTTCTCCAATAAATGATACCATCAATGTAATAATGTTTAATGGTATACATTCTACAACTGGATGTCTTGATGGGATTTCCTAGAGGCCTGTTACATAACAAGTAAACTAATAAGTAATTAGGTACATATATAAGAAATTTTACAATATAATATAATATAATTACCATACCTGAAATATTTCATCATGTCAGGTGGAAAAAAAATTATTCCATGTATCTTCATCTAAAAATAGATTCTTAAGGCATGGGATTTCATATTATCTCCTTCCAAACACATAATTTTTTTTCAACTTTGCTTTAAAATCCTTCAATCAAACTGCCGCTAAAGTAAGACATCTTTTTTTAACATATTTTATTTCTGCAAAATTGAATGTCATTGATAATCGCATAACATAAATATTAGTCATTTAAAATATATCATATTCAAAAAATAAGATAAAATAAATCAATTGAGATATTTTACCTTCACGGCCTCCCACACCTGATCTATCACCATATTTTCGACAGACATCCAATCAGGATATAAAATGCTAATCCTACAACGACTCTTCATGATGATATAGCTGATAAACTATGTTTCATTTAGGCCAGTTTCATTATTATTATCATCAAAACTAATATGTAATCTCTCTTATCCATGAGAAAGTGATAGTTTTGGTAAATGTGTAATGCCTTGTTTACCAACTCAGGAATTCGATTTCAGAATACTAAAAGCATAAGACTCCCTTGCTGAAGTCTCATCAGTAGTCCTACAATTTTTTTTTGTAAATTAAATGTTTTCTTTCATTAACTAATTATATTACTAGATATTTAATAATATTAAAAAATAAAAATACCTTAGTAGATGTTCCTATATCTCTATATCAGTATCTATCATTGTAATGGGAAAATGTTATGAAATTCTTGTGTACCTAAGTATTATTAGACAAGTCAGTAATTAGAAAATAGGAAAATAGAAATATATAAGTAAAAAAAGGGGTAAGCATGTATAAGTTTTTTGAAAAAATAATGATATTATAATTATTAACAAAAAAATATATGCAAGGTGAACTATTAAATATAAACATTACTTCTAAAAATATATAAACATTTAAAAATTTAAATATCAAAGTTTGCAAAGGTGTTCTGATATGCATAAATTTAACCAAAATATAATAATTTCATCAGGTATTTCAATGAAAAATTGTTTAACCATAACCGTGAAATATCAAAATTTAATACAAAAACTAAAATAAAAAATCAAATATATATAAATACATATCCAATATTTATTAAATAATACAATTTTTACACATGTAAATTTCAAAAAAGAAATATAATATAAATAATTACTAGATTAATTAGAAGAGTAATTTAGTGTTTTCTCATATCCCTTTAGCATGGTCATTTCATATTACATGCACTATTTCTGCGTTATAGTCATTCTTATCTGAAAATTTTGTAATAGACGAAGAAGACTCATATAAATCAATAACATCATCATCATCCTCATCATCCAAATGTATTATTTTCTCTTGAAAAATGATGGATCACTGGTAATTTGATGAATCAATGACATAAAATATTTTCTTTTCATGTGTGACCATGATAAATGGTTCCTCATTATGACTAAATATTTTCAAATCAACCAGTTTAAACCCATATTCATCACATTTCACACCACTATTACTTGAAACCCAATTACACTTAAACACGGTGACTTGAAATTTAATAGAATCAATTTACCATATTTCTTCAGGAACTCCAAAATATGGAATTGATGTAAAAATTGGGTTTTTATCTTTTGCACTCAAAAAATGTAGTGCTTTAGCGATGACCATTACACCACTATTTTGAACAGTACTATTGTCATCCATATTCTTTGTATAAAATGTGTACCCATTAATATCAAAACCAGACCATGTGATCACATTAAGATATGGTCCCCTCACCAACCATTTCAATGTTTCTAATGCAGATATATCTATGATGACTTTCTCTTTAAACCATGTAACAAATGTATTTTTATTCTCAATAATTATTCACTTTTAATCTATTTTTGGATATTGTAACTTTAATTATACAATATGTGATGATATATATTATTGAACCTCATTTGTGTTGTTCAAAATGTATAAATATGCTTGCATCACATCATCATGTGGAATGGAATTTACCTTTAAGCCTCGAATCCCTATACCTTCACTATCAACTATCATATGTCAATATATAGGGAGACTAATATGCTCCAATTCATACAAATAAATAGTACAAAACTCAATCACCTCTTCCAATACATATTTTTGAACAATAGAGGCCTCTGGTCGATAATTATTTTCAACACATCCCTTCAAAATTTTAATATATCTTTCAAAAGGATATATCCATCATAAATAAATATTCCCACATATTCTTATCTCATTCACCAAATGAATCACTAGATGAACTATTATATCAAAAAATTTAGGTGGGTAAAACTTTTATATTTGAAAAATAATAAGAGTATCTTCATTCTCCAACACATCTAAAAATTTTGGATCAAAATTTTTTCTACCAATGGATTTGAAAAAATTACATAACTTGATGGTAGTCTTTCTGACAACTATTGGTAATATACCATGTAGTGAAACTGGTAGAAGTTGTTGCATCAATATATGACAATCATAAGATTTCATAACTATTTATTTAAAATCCTTAAATGATACCAAATTATTCACATTTGAGGAATAACCATTGGGTACTTTAATACCTTGAAGACAATGAAAAAAAATCATCTTATCAATCTTGCTTAATGTGTGACAAGCCAGAGGTAAATATGTTATGTTTCCTTTCTTAGTGGGAGATAAATCCAAAAATATTACAATTGATATCAAGTCCAATATAGCATGCAATATATCTTTTGTCTTTCCTTTTATGTCTAAAAATTTTCCAATCAAAATGTCACTTATGTTTTTCTCAACATGCATAACATCTATGTTATGTTTTATCTCTAAAAATCTCTAAAAAGGAAGTTACAAAAAGATAGACAGTTTCATCTAGATTTTTTTTGAATACCATAACTTATTTTCTTTTCAAATGTCAAATTAATTTTTGTCACCATGTCGTAATATTATTCAATTGAAAATGGTCATGGGGGAAGGTTGTATTCTTGTAAACCATTAAATTATTTTCTCAATCTATGATAAGGATGGCCAATTCATAAAATTCTTTGATGTCCCATGTGCACTATATTTCTTCCATTATGTAATGGATTATATGAAGTCTCTTATTCTAAAATTGGAAAGGATTTGTGTCCCTTAACACTATATCCAGATAAGTTTCCATATGCACGAAATTCATTTATAGTGAACATTATCATAGCACGCAAAAGAAAATACTCTTTCTTGTATGCATCAAAAACTTTAACACTTGTCTCCTATATAAGATTCAAATCATCAGTCAATGGTCAAAGATACACATCAATATCATTTCCCAGTTGTTTTGGTCTATAAATCATCAAGCTAATCGTAACATATTTTTTCTTCATACATAGATGTGGGGAAAAATTGTAAACTACTAACAATATAGGCCATGAACTATGTTGGATACTTAGTATCTGAATAGATTCATTCCATCAATACGCAATCCCATTCTGAGATTTATAACTTCACTTCCAAAATCAGGAAATTTTTTATCAAATCTCTTCCACTATGGTGAATCAGTAGGGTGATGTAAGTTACTATCAGATATGTTCTCATATAAAATCCATCTTATCCTTTTTGCATCAATTGAATTTGCAAATAGATGCTTCAAATGAAGAATTACTGGACAATACAAAATTTATTTTGAAAGAGATTTTATTCTAGTACCTATGAATGAATCAAAGTTGAATTATTAGAATTCTATGAAGTAATTATTAGATGATATCATTAGAAAGTGAAAAATTTATTTTTCATGTGGTTAGATTTCAGTACCTTAGAATGAATCTAAGTTAACCTTTTCATCCATCTTATAGCGTGATATCCCACATGTAGGAAAACTTGATAAATATTCATATTCTTTCCTATACAACACGCAATCATTGGGGAAAGAATGTATCTTTTTATACCCCAATCCCATTGGGAATGATATTTTCTTCACCTCATAATTGGATTTTGGAAGCATGTTTCCTTATAGAAGTAGCTCTTTTAAAAGATTAAGTAAGTTGGAGAAACTTTTATCACTCCACCCATTTATTGTTTTCAAGTTAAATAATATCAAAACTACTTATAACACTATATATTTATTACAACCTAGGAATAATGGTTTATTAAAATATCCATAAAATCATTCAAAATTAAATATTTTTTGATGGTTTAAATACCTAAATCATGAATCAATTAGTCAATATGATCCTATTCCTCATTTTGAATATTGTCATCAACATTAGATATTGAATTTTTAGTTATTTCACAATGCCAGATCCAATGTGTATAATTATGTCTAAAAACATAGAAAATGAGATGATCCTTGATTTCTATGGAGTTTAAATTTCTCATATTCAAAAATTTCACACATGGACATAAAATAAAATATATTTTTGAAGATTTCATTTACCAATTTCCAAGAATTCATTAACTCCTTTTTCATATTCACTAGTGGTTCTTTGTAAATTTATCCAATTATTATATATTCAATACCTGATATCACAATATTATCGGTGAATATATTCAAAACTATAAACATTTAAATATATATATATATATATATTGGTAAATTAAAAAACACATTCAATAAAAATGATTGGTAATCAAATAGGGAATACAACATACCTCAAGAAATATGACATTCCTTCATACAACATGAATATCAAAATATAACATCAATTTGATAGAACACAGTAATTACACCAATAATATATAATGTATTGATATTTATTATATCACATTATCAAATTATATCCAAATCACAATATCATATCAATTATTGAATAACCTTGTCAAAAAAATAATTTACCATATGATTATATAAAATCACATCAAACTCCCATGAAATTATCATAATATTATTTATCAAGTCACAATATCATTTCAACATTTCATTACAACTATTCATATCATCATTATTAAGAAAATATCAAAAAACACAAATTCTACTTCAAACCACATGATTTAGGTGAATTTATTCAACTTCCACTATTTTTCTCTTTTTTCTATTATAAATTCATCTACATTAATCATCATCGCCTGACTAAAATCCACTTATCCTTGGTTATCTAATATAATTAAATAGTACATTTATCTATAACCTATCCTATCATCCATTAATAATATATCAAGTTAAACCACTTTATCATAAAAGTTTCATAAAAAAATTAATCAATATTTAACACACATCACAATATCAAAACAAAAATTTGAAATAAATACATTTTACATATCATTTCTTCACAAAAACATTAATAAATATACATCACTGTGACCATTTGATAATTTCATCAAATAAAAAATTTATCAACATATACAAACTTTAAGAACAAAATTTATAAATAAGAATCAACTAAATACAAATAATTGAAACAATAACTCAACAATATAACTAAATGATTAATAATTTAACTTCAAAATTTAAAAAAAACTTACAAAATTTGGATTTCACCAAGGAAAATGGATCCCTAATTTGAACTTTATCCCTTAAATTTTTTGGAATAACAAACACTAAAAGATCTATCAAAAATGTTTGTAGAATTTAATAATAAAAAATAACAAAGAAATAAAATCAAATCAAGTATGATTGTTGGATGGAAAAGGGTTTATGAAGAGAAATACTTACGTAGATGATGAAATAATGATATAGGATGAAGAATCGAGACCACATATCATGAAATGATGATAAATATTTAAGAAAATAAACAATAATAACCTTTGAGATCACTAGGTCACTGCCGGGCTCATCGCAAGTTGAGATAGGGTTTCAAAGTTCTCAAAAAATGAGGGTTTCACGATCCCATGTTTCTTTAAAAAAAATTTCTGTGTCGATTTTTAGGAAAACTGACACTGATTTTTTTTTTAAATTTATGGCTTCAGTTTTCAGTAAAATTGATGCTGAAAAGTTTTTTTTGATTTATGGCATCCATTTTACTAAAAACCAACACCAATTTTTTTTTCATTTACACCGTTGGTTTTTTATAATAACCGATGCTGTAAATCAACTTCGATGTTGTTTTTGGCATTGGTTTTTAAAAAAATTGATGAAAAAACAAAAATATTTTTTTTCATCGGTTTATGTTAGAAAGGACGCTAAAAATTTATCACAGATAAATTTTTCATCGGTTTATAAAAATCTGATTCCATATCTTCGATTTTGAAGCCACTATTTCAACTAGTGGTAGTGTATTGTGATTCCTCAGGAGCTAGGATCGGTTGCGTGTTGATGCAACAACAGGCAGTCATCGCATACGGGTCAAGGCAGTTAAGAATCCATGAGCAGAACTATGTAACTCATGACTTAGAACTAGAAGTGGTAGTCTTTGCCATGAGGATGTGGAAGCACTACCTTCTGGTAGAGCACTTTTTTGTTTACTCAGAACACCAGAGCCTCAGGTACATCTTCACCCAGAGAGACCTGAACCTTTGACAATGATGCTGGTTGGAGTTCCCATAGGACCAAAAATTCGAGATAGTCTATAATCTAGGGAAGGGAAATAATAGATTCCCTTAGCAGGAATTCCTAGGCTCACCTAGTGTGGGAAACTTCAGAGTAGTTGGATTCCCTATAGCTAACCCTGGTGGAGCAGGAGGGTATAGTTTTTCTACAGTCTATGGTGTTGACTCCTTTTCTCCTTGATCATGTGAAAGAGTCCCAACCGGGAGACATAGATTGTGAATTTCTACATGAATATATATCCATAGGTGACGTTCCAGATGGATATTCTAAAGGAGGGAATCACGGGATCTTATTTCAGGGGGGATCAGTGGTTCCAGTCATGATGCAGGAGGAGGTGATGCAGGAGTTCCACACTTCTCCCTTAGCTATACATCATAGTGTGGGAAATATGCATAGGGATGTTCAGTGAAAATTTTGGTGGTATATAATGAGACAAAGCATAGATGATTTCTTCTCACGATGACTTAATTGTCAGTAGGTGATGGCCAAGAACCAGGTTCTTGTGGGTTTGTTGCAGCCTATTGAGATCCCAGGGTGGAAATGGAATAAAATATCCATAGACTTTGTCACAGGGATTCTGTGCATCGATAAGGGCCATAACTTCATATGGGTTATAGTAGACTGACTCACGAATTCGGCACACTTCCTTTCTACCAGGAAGCAGAGTTTGGTGGAGATTTTGAGATAGTTGTACATATGGGAGATCGTCCGCCTTTTTGGGGTTCCCTCGACGATTGTCTTTGATCGTGATACACAATTTATATCCCGATTGTGGAGAGGCCTGTAGGAGGAATTCAAAACCCAAATGTGGATGAGTACATCCTTTCACCTATAGAACAATGGGAAGACCGATTGCACTATCCAGGTGCTGGAGGATATGCTGAGGGCATGCGTGTTGGATTTTGGCCAGAGCTAGAAGGATTACCTAAATTTAGTAGAGTTTTCATACAACAAAAACTACCACTCTACTATCATAATGAAACCTTTTGAGGACCTATAAGGGATACCCTATAGTTCCCCTTTGTACTGGATGAAGTTTGGGGAGTCATCCCTTGTGGGCCCATAGTTGGTGCAGGTGACTACGGAGAAAGTGCAGGTCATCTATGAATGGACAAAGATAGCCCATAGTAGAAAGAAATCCTATGGAGATCAACATATTAGGCCCTTGGAGTTCGAACAATGAGACCCCATATTCTTGAGAGTCTCCCCATAGCACAAAATGTGAAGGTTCTTCTAGGGAGTTAGGCTATCCCCAAGGTTCATCTGGCCATTCAATATCCTGTAGAGGGTTGGTGAGGTTGCATACAACCTTGCTCTACCCCCATAGATGGAGCTGGTGCACGACATATTCCATGTTTCGTAGCCGAGGAGATACATTTATGACCCTATGCACATTATCGAATGGGGAGAGATAGACATTGAAGATGGATCCACCTTTGCAGATCACTCAATGGTGATCGAGGATCGATAGGAGTAGACCTTATGTGGATGGACCATCCCTCTAGTTTTTGTGTTGTGGTAGCATGGAAACAAGCAGGAGAGTTCCTAGTAACGGGAGAGCTAGATGTGGGCTTAGTATCTTGAGTTGTTTTCCATGTTTTTCTTTTTGGGGATGAAAATATTGAAGGATGAAATGATGTAGAGACCCCATTTTTTCCTTTTAAGACTTCGAGATATTTCTATATATATTTCTAGAGATCGGCACTAAGATGACATGC
Source organism: Viscum album (assembly GCA_963277665.1). Lineage (NCBI taxonomy): Eukaryota > Viridiplantae > Streptophyta > Magnoliopsida > Santalales > Viscaceae > Viscum > Viscum album. The sequence goes on along the minus strand of OY728142.1, from coordinate 28,849,818 downwards.
GATTCCAAGGCCTGGTGTGTCCAAAATAATTTTTATAAAAACATGAAGTATATTTTATACTATTAACATAAAGGAAATGGTATAAATATTAAATGGTAGCCTAGATTAGAAATCTGAGGGCATGGTTAAGTCCAGAATGTGGTTTTTACCATAGGTGAGAAATAAATTTTGTCTACGCGAACCTTCTGTGGAAAAAGTCACCGAGGACGTAACCCTAAATAAAATAATTAAATTATTTTATTTTATTTCATATTTTTATTAGAATAAATCTTGAATAGAGACTTGTATAGGAAATTTGAGACTTCTATTAAGTTTTTAATGCAGCGTTTTTCCTAAGCGTGACCTAAAGTGAGAGGGTGTGAGATGTTTGGATCCCGCAACCATTGGAAGGTAAAGTTTAGTGTTTACCCTTGACCTAATTAACTATTAAAAATATGTGATTATAGGTTCTTCATTAGGGTTGGCCCCTAATCCTCCCACCACTGATGGTGAATCTCTCTCCTTCCTCCTTTGGAGAATCTTCGATGAAGGTTTGGAGGATCCTAGAGGAATTGTGGAGAATGTGTTGTCGACGACGAATGGTTCAAAATGAGGTAGGATTCTTAAATTATGAATCCCTAATTTCAATTATTGAGTTAAATTTGATCCATGGTTGTTTCTGTTTCTTTGAATATCATCATCTATAGCCAAAATAACATGGCCATCGACCAATATTTTTTTTCTGGAGCCCATATTTTTGTGTTATTCATATTTTCTTCATGGGTTTCATCATCAACTTTTGTACATGTTGAAACATCAACCAATCATTGAGTAGGGATTATATCTATCTAGATTTCAGTCCATGTATTATAGATCATCTTTCATCTCAAATTTTGGACAATCAGAGGGGGTTTGGTGGTATTCGGAAGGGACCACCAGCGCGGTACCAGTGCAACAACGACCAGTGGTGGTGACCGCATGTAGCAGCAGTGGAGGGCCCCATGGAATGGTGGTGACTAGAGTGTACAAGGTGACCAGGTGGACGACAGAGCTGTGGGGCAGTGACGACATCATGGGGTGCAACCGGGCGACAACTCTGGAATGCGACGGGAAACCATATTGACACACGGAAGGTGGAGACCGCGTTAGCAGACATAGTGTGGGCCAAAGAGATCATGACAAGTGGGCCAAACCTAGGTGGGCCGGGTCAAAGCGGGCCAGGTGGGCCGGATCAGGACGAACTTGGGTCAGACTCGGGTCGGACCTGGGGTGACCGGGCCAAGCGTGGGTCATGGTCAACCACAAGTATGTGACAGCTCGAGCTTCCATGGGGCTAGTGACTGCGGTCAGTCCTGGGTGGCTGATCACGGTGGTTGACCGCGAGGCCACGACAGCTTGAGCTACCGTGGGGCCAGTGATCGCAGCCAGCCCTGGGTGGCCGACCACGATGATCGACCGTGAGGCCACGACAGGTCAAGCCTTTTTAGGGACAACAACCATGTTAGGTACTAATTGGTTGGTCGTTGTGGCCAGTGGACTGACCATGGTAGTTGGTCCATAGTCAGTAAGTCACAAGCCCCGACTGGTCTTCGTGCAGTGGATTCAAACATCCATATCTTCTAAATAGAATGTCCTTTTGATGTTGCATCTGTGGCAAGGTGATCCTCTTTTTGATATGGACCTTTTGAGGCCATTTTTTGAATTAAAAATTCCGAAATAATATGAGGTCCCCACAACGTCTCATCAGGGCATGTTTTAGTGAAAAGAACCCTTTTTACAAGTTACCCGATTTGGGCAAGTAAATAGCCTAACCTGCATGTTTTTTTTACTTAGATCATGATGGTGACCTCTGATGTGGATTTTGAGTTCTAATTTAAGGTGTTCTGAGAACAATTTATCTTTTAGGCATGTTATCATAGGATTTTTTTTCATGTGATGATCCCCCTAATGTACTAGGGTGTAGATCCCCGATGACCAGAGTGTTGACCCCACATCGTCATGGGAACGGGTCCTCTACAACTACTTCTGAGTGTTGATACCCCTAATATACTGGGGCATGGATCGTCGATGACCAGTGTTGACCCCCCCCCCCCCTCCATCGACATGGGTGTGGGTCCTTTGTAGCTACCTTATGTGAAGTAACCTCCAGTGTATACCCTTTAATAGGGCTGAGTAGTGGGTCCCCATCGACTTCTGAACATTGATCCCCCTGATGTACTAGGGAACAGATCCCCAATGACTAGTTTGAACCCCTTGATGTACTAGGGTGCATGTATACTATATTTCATGACCCCTTGACTATATGACATAGTGACGAGACATGGTTTTATGTACCTTTGGACTCACGAGAACGAGTGACACTTCCCCACTGAGATGCATCTTTGTGAAATGGCCTAAAACTGTGTGGGTGAGTGAGTTCCACCCAAAGTAGATAGTATCAAGGTGTGGTGATTAATCCCCTTTGACTTTCATGTTCAGGGTAGACGTGTGGGATGATGGGCATCATTGATGGATACTCTTGGAACTATTGGTGACTTTTCTTCTTGGGATGAGATGTGAGATGGAGATCCCCTTACTCTCTCATTTGGGTTTATTTTAACTAAGTATATATATATATATATATATATATATATATATATATATCCTTTTTCAGTACCCACTCCTTGGGTTTTGGTTACTCTCCTTAGAGGAGAGGCAAAGACGCACATGGTATGCTACATGATTTATGTGTCTAGCTTCTCGTGGTTGGACGAGCCTACTATCCAACTATAGGTAGAAAAGACTAGATGATAAGTTCATATTCTCACTATTTCTATCTCCTTGTGTTCGGATGAGTTTAATTCACTCTTTTGTTGGGTTGATCTACACTCTTTCATTGTACCTTATTCTATCTATTGTATCCCTTTTTCTATTGTATATGTTACTTCTCCCCCTTCATCTTTCGGGTCATCACATTAGGTATGTTTATACTCACCCATTTATGGGATTTTCCTGTAAATATCATTCATTATGAAGACAATAGACAAGTTGATTGTGACTTCATAGGATCTTAGGGATACAAGTGATTAGACCGTGTACGGTGATCATAGCTTGGGATCCAGGAGCGTGGCTCTCTCAGCTATTTTTACTTTTCTAGTTTCTATCAGGTTGGGACACTTTTCTAGTTGGGCATGTATTTTTTCCCTTTTCCTTTTGATTTACATTACTATACTTGTACCATTTATAGGTCCATGCATGTTTGGTTTATTTACAGTAATGTAGTATTTTTTACTTCTTTACATATGCACTTTTTCAATGAGTTAGATGTGTGCATGTGTGTAGGTACTTAAGAAAATGCCTCCTCGAGTTTGTTGTGCCTTCAACGCTTTTCTCCATCCCCTGGCCTATAGAGCCAGGCATTGAATAGTTACGGATTGAGTCTCAGAATGGGTTGGGTCATGAAAGAGAACTCGTTCTACCCATCTATACAGGGGTGAAACACCATACTCCTCTACAACTCGGTCTCAAATTCATCTTACAGGACTCCCCACAACCATGATATAAACCACGTGTCTCAGTTAGAGACAATGATCAAGGATACCCCATGGAGCTGGATGATCTTCTGCACATATAACTATCCCATAATCTCTACCAAACCTTCTCCCTGATGGCAAGGAAGTGTAACGACGTTGTAATTTGGTAAACTATCACCTAGATGGAATCATGGATCATAATATCCATAGAATCGCTATAAAAAATTCTATGGATATTCTGTCCTATTTTGACTCTAGGATCTGAAGAGGCTGTGTCAAACATGCTGGAACTTGGTGCTCAGCCTCCACCTGCTGACTTGCGAGACATCAATAGATGAACTGAAAAACATTCCACCTCATGACATCCCACCAAAACTAATGATAAAGGTCTATGTACATCTTCCCTACACTGATATGTAAAACTAAAGGAGAAGTGTGAAACTCCCTCAGCACCACCTCTTGCATCCTGATCGAAACCACCATCCATCCCTGAAAAAGGATGTCATGTTCCCATCCGTCATAAAATCCATTTGGTGAATCTTTTGAAGATACATGGTCATGGAGAACCTCAAAGTATATGTCTCCCAAATGAGCCTCCATCACACACTAAATTAGTGGAGGAGTCAATAACATTGATTGAAGAAAAGTTTAAACCCAATCCTCTACTAGGGTCAGCTGTAAAGAATCCAATTTCTCAGAAGAATCCTCCACCAAATGAGAACTGGAATTACTATTAAGGGAATATACCACCATGTTGACCTTACTAGAAGTATACAATATCTTTAAGTCATATTCCTGTTGGAAATTCAAACAGTGCCTCTGTCTTAGGTTCAAATCCATCATCATGAATATATACCTAAGATTATGATGTTCTAAGTAAGAAAAAAAGCGCTCTCCCAAAATATAGTGCCTCTACATCTTTAGAGTGAAGACTACCACTGCCAAATCCAGGTTGTGATTCGCATAGTTCTGCTCATGAGACCTCAAATTTCTTGAACAATATGAAATCAATACCTACCTCTGCATCAATAAAAAACTGATCCCAGGTCTATAGGAATCAAAATACACTACATACTCCACACCTTTCTCTGGTAATCTAAAAATAGGATCACTAGTCACCATCAATCTTAACTCTTCAAAGGATCTCTAACACTGGCCGATCCAGGTAAACTGCCACCCTTTCCTCTTCAGAGTAGTCAAAGGGGATGCAACCCTAGATAAGTCTTCCATAAACTTTCTATAATACCCTTCCAAAATAAGAAAACTTCTCAACTCCTATAGGATCCTGGGTGGATCCCAAGCAATAACTAAATCAATCTTCATCGAGTCCATAGCCAATCCATGCTCAGAAATGAAATTCCATATAAAGCAAACCTCACATATCCAAAATTGACACTTTGAGAGACTATTATAGATATGGTTCTCTTGGTGAGTCTATGACCATCCTTAAGTTCACTAAATGATCCTCCTTCAGCACAGAGTATACGAATAGGTAATAAATGAAGACAACCACAAATTGGTCCAAGTATGGCTAGAAGATTCAATTCATCAAATCCATAAACACAGTGGGGGAATTCATTACACTAAAAGGAATCACTAGGAACTCATAGTGTCCGTAGAGACATCAGAATTCAAACTTCATAATATTATCCTCGAAAACCCTCAAATGGTGGTATCCAAACTTGAGATAAATATTTGAAAACCAACTGACACCTTACAACTGATTAAAGTGTTCATCGATACTTAGAAAGGGATACTTTTTATTTATCATTTCTAGGTTTAGGAAATGATGATAAACAAAAACTCACAAGCTCCCATACTTCTTTTTCATGAAAAAAACTAGAGATTCCCAGAGGGACACACTGGGTTAGATAAAACCCTTCTCTCGATGGTCCTCCAACTGCAACCTCAGCTCTTGGATCTTGGTAGGGGCCATTCAATATGCCATAGAAGATATAGACATGGTCTTGAGGTTAAAGTCATCGTAGATGTCCATTTATCTCCTTAGAGGTATTTATATAACATCTTCAAGGAATAAATCTATAAAATACTTTACTACCAAAGGAATAAAGATACCCAAAGGTCCCACTACACTAAAGGATAAACTCAGTAACTGGTGGGTGATGGGATGTAGCCTTCTACATGCAAGGCCCACTCGTTCCACCATGATATCTCTCTCCCCAAAAAGAAGAATCTCTTTCCATATATCTAAAGGTATTTGACCCATATGTGATGATAATTAATCTTGGCTCGAATCATGGATAACCGATAAATACCTAGGATTTTGTCATATTGTTTCATCATGATGACAAAGAGGTCCCACATGAAACTCTTTCCACCTAGAGATAAATCACACTACCGATAGATGATTTATATCGAAGAATCACTCCATGTAGAAACCTCTAACAATAACTATGGGGATAAGGTCAGATCCAACTCTTACACTAGGAATAAGGAGATAAAATAATGACTCAAACCGATTTATACTTGCACTATGTAAATAGTATAATAAAAATAGATCCTACCACATATCATCTCATGTATAGCTTGGTCATAGTCTTCTATGGTATACAACTTCCCACAACCCTGACTTCCTGCTCTCTGATCCTGACGTGGGCCACCTAGTGGTGGTTTTAGGATCTCATAACATAATACTACACAAAATGACCCCACTGTAGAGATAATCCTTCTCCTCTTCCAATATCTCCTCCCCAAGGGTATACCTGAACAAATTTTTGAGATCCATGATCACAGCGCTGCCTATATCATGGAGGTCCATCCACTATCATCCAATATTGCTCAGCGCAAAAGGTCAGGAAATTAATATCCAAGTGACCACACTTGTCACAATTATAACATAACCCCTCTCTAAGATGAATGGATACTCTGTATGATACCTAAGACACGTACCCATGTGTTTGATTCTGAGAATAAATCCTCTATTAATATCTCAAAATCTAACACTTGTTATCTATTATAGACGAATCAACCACATGCTTCCCACCACTGGCTCTAACCACCCAACACCCCTCTTCTAGGAATCTCTTATTCACCAAATATCGCTCTAGAATTCCACCATAAGTGGGTAGGCATAAAGATACCACATCATCTTGACTGTATCAGTGGATACCCTACTCGAACTTCCTTTCCTGGAAGAATCCATCTTGAACCATGTTGTAGGAGCACCGCATATGGTTAGTGAACGTCGTGAAATACTCAGATACTATCATTATACCCTAAAAAATATCAATAATATCTTTCCTAAAAACTGAGTGAAATCATGGTGGGTAATACTCCTCCTAAAATAGCTATTGGAAGTCAAACCATGAGAGAATCATCTCGTCATGGGTTTGTGTAACCAAACTCTACCAGTGCCTAAATGCTCCATGGAAAAGACTGGATACTAGTGAAAACATCTAATATTTTGGGGTCCAAACCATTCTAATGACTCATGCCAACAACTCAATAAAATATTCCATTTCTTGGGGATTCATCTCACCGTGGAACCTCGGTGCTCTCTAATGCTTGAACTCATGAAGTGGGATAAGCCTACACACTTCCTCAGCCTAAACTACTGGTAATAACTACAGCTCACTAGGAGGGGTTACTATTACCTACCTAGATATAGTAAACACATCATGGGATGGTCACTGAACTGAGTCCGAATCACTCATTTGATTATCATTACAATCATAAATCAGTAACCTAGCTGGCTATCTTCATGGAGGCATTCTGAAAGTAATCAAGATATACCATGATCAGATGATTATATATATACAGGGAGATGACTAAATAAGTAAAGTCAAATAACTCAATCCAATATGATGCATGTACCATTTTTTACTATAACTAATGTCTCGATATGATGAGTTGATAAGAAAGTATTCAGAGTCTTGGTGTATGGATACGTTGGTCGCTACACCGAAACTGGGTTCACTGGTTTAAGAGTTTCACTCAATATACCCTGATACTATTTTCCTAAGTTTCCAAACAATCTTCATAAGGGGAAAAATCCAAACATCATTTTGAGTATGAACCAACTATGATACCACTCTATAATGTTCTAACCCACTAGGGACCTCCCAACATGCGAAAGGCCGAGCCATCACAACTCCAATACAATCTCGAATAGGTCAGGGCTAACAACAAGTGCTGAGAAGGCATAACTATGATGGGAGGCCTTTTCCTAATGAACTAATATGCACACACCCAACTATCTCCATGTAAAAGTGTAGAGGAATATAAATTAAAGACTGTAACATCTATAGATAAACCATGAATTAAATAAACTCTTGAGAATGCAATAAAGTATAATAAAATATAACAAAATTATAAAGGGTCAAAATACACACCCAACCAAAAATGAATTCCCAACCTAACAAAAATTGGACATAATAAATGCTGAGAGAGACCTACTCCCAATATCCAATTCTGAACAATATACATGGTCAAGAAAACCAGGTATCACTATGATCCACCATAATCACCACCGATATTTCCATCATCTACATAATACACAACACATTTTGCAAAATCCCATGTAGGGGTGAGTAAATACATACCCAATAGGATGCGTTGAAACTAAAATGAAGAGATAGATATATACAACAATATTCATCTCAACCCAATGTAAGAGGGAAACAAAACCCAAAAAACACACATATATATGATTATAAAGAAAACCAAATGAGAGATAAAGGGGATCTCCATCTCATATCCCAACTGAAGTCAATGAGTGATCCTGCAACTCTATAAGTCTTACACCAATTTCTAGCATCAAATGAAACCTCAATAGAATATGTGTATAGGGGTTTTCACCTCGCAACTATTCTCCATAGATAAGGGAGCACACATATCTTATAGAGTATGTAAACAACTCTAGATATTGGTGATGGGGGAGTACCACTCCATAGGTAGAGAACCCATGCCCTGTAGTTTTAAGGGGAGTACAAAACCTACCTATATAAAGAAATGGGTAACCCATTCATTGTTGTGATAGGGGAGTACTGATCCTGATATCTCTTTGATGGCCAAATAAACCCGCACCCTTTTGTGAAAGAGTATTACTGACCCTGAAATATCTCTAATAGAATAGGGAACCAGTGCCCTAGTATAATAAGGGAGTACTAACCCCAACATCTATATGATGATACCACCTAACCATTTTCATCATCAAGCATCATATTAATAAACATCATTCTCGAAACTTCTTACATCCTATCTCAAAAATCCACTAAGAAGTCCACCATAAAATTATACATAGGAAAAAACTTAGGATAGGATACTCGTAATAAAAAATTCAAGTGAAAAAAAGAGATACAAGAGGTAGAAGATTTACATAAGAGTACACAACATGTATGGGGTCCATAGGGTTTGTGGCTCTGATCTGTTTCCTGGATGTGTTCTCCCTAGACATAGCTCGGGAAGCCATGTCTCTGCACACATCATGCCCTCTAGGATGCATGGTGTTTATGACCACTAGGTCTCCTGAACATGCATCTAAAACTGTGACTGTGTATTCTTGACTGTGCCCATTTACTTTAGTACATGGCGTGTTCATCCACACGGGCCCCTGGGCTTGTGCATCTGGCACAGATCTTGGCCACCTGGGCAGGGTCACACAGTGTAAGGCCACCTACACGGCGTGTAGGACCACCTACACAACATGTGATATTTAACTTCACCTGAAACCCTAGAACCACAACAGGGTGGGGCTACACGACATGTGTTTATCCTAGTACACATCACGTAGTTGGGTTTTTTGAAGAAAGGAAACTCCTTACTTTTGTTTTCCATATCCACACTCATTGCCACAAATTACACCTTTATATTGACTGAAATCAGAGGGAAACACCTCTGAACATCATTTCCCAGCCTCCAATGGCTGGAAAACGAAATACAACGATCCACTCGAAGCCCACATCACCTTCCTATGCCCGTAGAACCTCATGTTGTTTTCAATCACTGCTCTAGATCCAAGATCCATGAATAACCACCTATAATCCATCCAGATCTTTCTACAAAACACCATTTTATTCTTTACTCACCAAACCACCATGAATCTTTGGGTTCTATCACGCTTGATCCCACCTTGTCAATGTCGAACTGTGATGTGGTGGTCCAACAATGAAGAATGGGTGGAGGAAATACATAATAATAAAGCTGAAAACATTGTTTTCCAAGAATTATTTAGAGAAACATGGGCAATAACATGATTTAATTCAATAAATAAATGAATTAAATAATTTAACTCATATATGAGATCATGCGAAGAACTTGTGGTCTCAAAATCAAAAGAAGATAATAAATCAATGCTCAATATTTTAATCAAAAGGGTGAAATTCCACAATTGATGGGACCTGACTTGTAAAAATATCGATCATTGGTGAAAAACTTGTTTTCCCCTGAAGGAGAAGACCAGTTGCATCCATTTCCTCTTGATCCACCTTGATCTGATCTCCATTCGTTGTTCAATTCCGATTCACCATTGAGGAATGCTCTGAAAATCCTCTTATATTTTGAAATGGTTATGTGGATAACCCTTGGAAAATAATTATAATATAGTATTTATATGGGATTTTAATTAGGTCATTTAATATAAAAATAGACAATTTATTTATTTATTTTAATTAAACGCACCCGCCAATGACTGCCTTAATCGGACTTCCAGCACCAACCAACCTTAGGTCGCACCTAGGATAAACCCAATGTCTTAGAATCAATTATGTTATCAAATTTATGATCTGAGTCTCCATTTTGGATTTATTCCATTATTCCTAAAAACCTACATGTGTGTGATCTTAATATATTTAATTTTTTATAATATCAATTCTAGGATCACTGGGCCTCAAAATCTCACATCGTCTTAGTTCTTGGCTCTGAAAATATTCCTTAAAACATTTTAAAGAATTATATGGAATAAATAGTGTCACTAAAAGAAGTAAGAGTGATCAAGAAGAAAAAATAATTTTTATTCTATTTGAAATAGTCAAGATGCATGTCAGTAATAATGTTCATCAACTTCCATTAGCCACAAACTCATCTAACCATTTTATTATAAGACTTTCGACTCTAGGTATCAACCATTGAATAAATTTTCCTAGATGTATACACCAATTTGAAGTTAAACATTTGGAGATACTCCATCAAACATTGTTACCTCATGTTCAGGTCTCTATGAGAGAAGATATATTTTAATATTTTTATGATCAGTGGAGACTACGAATTTTTTCCCAAAGTGATAGTGGTGCTATGTTTTTAAGGCATGGACCACTATGGATAATTCTAGGTAATGCATCAAATTAATTTTTTCATCTATTTTCAACTATCTTAATCCATAGGACACAACCTATTCTACCAGTATAAGAACAAAACTATGTCCTGATCTAGAGGAATAAAAAAATACAACATAGCCCTTACCTGGGTTTGGTAAGATGGAGATAGGTTCAAATGTGAGTCTAGGTTGATGATCCTAAAAGGAATTCTAAAAATCTCCAGTCCACATGAATGTAACCCCATTTCTCATAAACATAGTTCTAGAATAAGAAAGCCTTGATAAATCCCAAACAAATAAGTGATAATACCCTTATAATATATGAAAATTGTGTATCTTCAAGATATTATTAGGGGGTTTCCAAGAAATGAATGATTTGATCTTTCTAGGTTCAACTGATATGCCTTCTTCAGAAATGAAATTTAGGTGGGAAAAAACTTATTGTATCCATATTTCACACTTGGAAAATTTGGTATAAATCATGTGACCACGCAATAGGATCAATAAAATCTCCATGTGATCCTCAAGGTCATTACTACTTTTAGAGTTAACCAAAATATCATAAAAAATACCATAAAAATGGAATCAAGATACCTATGGAAGATATAGTTCAATAAGGCCATGAAAACTATAAGTGAATTTATCAGACCAAAGGGCATGAAATCATATTTTTAATGGCCATATCGACTCTGAAATGTTGTCTTTATAATTTCCTCTTCCTTAACTCTTATTTTCTAGTATCCCAATCATAGATCAATCTTAGAAGAACACTTGGATACCTTCAATTTATTAAACTAATATTTGATTCAAGGAATAGGGTATCAATTATTGATTGTAAATTAATTCAATTTATAATAATCAACACACAATTGAAGTGACCCATTTTCCTTCTTTACAAGAAAACTAGAGTAGCCGATGGTGATGCACTTGTTCTAATGAAGGCCTTTCTCTCCAATTATTATATCCAAACCTTTAATTACAGAAACTTCATTAGAGACATAATATATATTGGAAGTGAAATAGGGATTGTTCCCAGAAGTAGATCTATAGAAAATTAAATTTTCCACTCAGGGGGTAGCCCAGATAAATCATTAAAAAAACATTTGGGTATCATTACACTATGGAAAGAAGAGTACTATTTCTAGTTTCATCTATATCACCCAAAATAATTACTTACAGATGACTAGAAAAGTTTCTATCTACTACCACTAAAATTCCTACCCTACTAGTATTTATATCCCAATCCCCTTTGAATACATGCAGAACTCTATCTGGGGAAAGTTACTTGTAGAGCGTAGAAATCTATATGAGATTTGAATTCCAATAAACACCCCATTTAAAATATTACATAAAAATATCCATATTTAATATGGTAAACTCCCATAGAAACTATAATACATCAATGATAATAGTACAAGATAAAAAATTGAATCCTATACATTCCTATTGACCAAGAGGTGTCTTCATTCTCATGATGCAAGGAATTATATTCATGTATAAGACCAATTGTTTAGCCACTTGAGAGGAAATAACAGAATATGATGCACCAATATCAAACAAGATATTTATAAGGAAATACATCAGAAGAATGGTACCTCACACAGTTTAGGGACCAAGTTTCTTAATTAAAATAGCATGTTCAACTACATATAACTATTAATCAGATATCATAGAATATTCCTTGCACCATTTTTGTGGTGTATTATGGACAATCATAGTGTTCTTGTAGTCATCCTAGTTCACCTGATTTGGAGGTTGAGAACTATTATGATGATATTATTCTAATTGATCATGGTCAACATGAGATTAATTCAATCTATCTACCCTTGTTTATTTTAGAGGTCTAAAGAAATATTTATTGAGATTCACTCTTTTCCCATAGTTATGAAAATCCCATTGTGTTACAATTAACTCCTTATTGTTCTAAATATATCCATACTAAATCAATCTTGTATATTGATGTGATACGAGGGATATAAGACTGATCTAGTAGAATGATTATTTGGTTCCATCCTGCCATGGGAATTACTCTCCCTTACTACTTATTCCCTTAACTGAAGTTCCTCCATACACTTGGATGGATGAATGTGTGCCCTCTATGAGGATTCATAGAAAGATCTCTCCTTCCCGCCATCACATTGTTCACAATCTTGGTATAGTATGTAATATAGAATATGGCTACCTTTTATTAAATATAAGGTCATATACTTTCCTCAAATATTCATGCCTTCACCCATTCACTATAAGTCACCTATGGTGTGAAACTAATTAGGTTTTTGAATAGAGAAACATATCAATCCACTAACACACTTCCTTTTTTATATTGAAGAATTTTTTCATCTTATCTAGCTGGAAGGTGTGTGGATAAAAAATTTTATCGAAAAAATTCTCAAAACCCTCCCAAGTAAGACCCTGATCCATATTCACTTGAACAGATAAGTCTCACCATTATAGTACCTTGTTTTAAAGGATATACATCTCTATAATTACCTTTATCTCAAATCGAGTTTCAAGGAATTCATATATCCTATTCATCCTACCCATCCATACCTCTACCTTCCTGGGTTCTGAATCACCAAGAAAAGATAGTGGATTTTGTTTCTAGAATTTTGATGAGTGATTCACACAAATATGGTCACCATCCTAAGGTCCCCTTTCAAAGGGTTGTAAATATTTCACAATACTCTGAACTAGCTGCTGGTTCACATATTGTTCGGGTGGAACCATATTCTTCGCTGCAACCTCTTTCTATTTTCTTGTTCTCCTAACTGATGGAATTCTTATTTAATAACCACAAACAAAATTACTAATTAATTATTTTACTACTTCTTTATTCTGGGTTATATCATATATCATATAAAAATAATCAAAATCATAATATCATAATACCAATGTCAAATAATCGTGTGATAGTGCAGTCATAGTGGGAAGTATTTTTACTAATGCATGATACCTTACTCTCATCTGCTAAACCCATGGAAATAAAGTAAAAACACACCTAGAAGTGTATTAAAAAACTTTTTTGTACCCAGAACACCATGATAACTTAAAGTTTAGTATAAATTGGTTATATATGTATTTTTATCCTATAATTTTCAGGTCTCGACACATCCTATCCTTTGATACCTTCCTAACCGACAGATTGAATAAAATCGATACCATTTATAATAACCCAAACCTAACCATTGGCTTGGAAAGAGTTAAATTTCCACTACCCTTAGGTACAATTCCCTAAAAACCAAAGGTTGGTAATAAATGTGGTGGGTTTAACAAGTAAGAGGGAGAAAATTTCACCGTTTTTACACACACTCTAAAATACACACATGCAACCACAAAAAAATCCCAGACAATGATATAAATGATGTATGAGTAAATCCAAATATTGAAAGAATAAAAAAACAATAAACAGAGTAAAAATGAAATAAATAATCATTACTATGACTCCAAAATGAAGAAAAGCCTAGGAACCAAGGTTTCATCACTCTAGACTCCCAAAACACAACCAACTACCAAGCACAATCTCTATACATCCATACATTCAACCTCAAGAATATCCACTAGATAAATATGAAATATCCCCTATCTTGTATAATGGAAAAAAATATGTACATACACACCACGATGTATATACAGGGGTGAGTAACCATACTCAGTATAAAAATCCCAATACTTCCCACAGATGCCACTAAAACCAGAATTGGGTTAGCTCACCATTTTATAAAATATAAAGTAAGGTAAAATATTTTTTCTAGAATAAATATAATATAAGGGAGTATATCAAATTAGTTTATAAAAAATACAGTTTTTATAAACAGCTCTCATAAATCATTCAAACCCCCTTGTTATACACAATTCATGTTCTCACACACACATACCCATTCATGTCAAATGAAAATCCCAATACCCATGTGTGGTAAACTATCCTTAACCAAGTCGTCACTTGGTGATATACCCTCTTATACCTCTAGTATTACACTGACTTCCAAGTCTATACCAAAAAGTCCCCATATAATGAAAAAATGAAAAAAATGAAGCATCCATGATTTTTTTAAAATTCTCACTCCCAAAACCTATTTTTAAGGAAAATCATTAAATAATTTTTCTAAAAACATTAGAGGCATCACCCAGAATATAATATTTCTAGAACAACATTTAATGAATTTGATTTTCCATGTATTATTTTTGGATATTGTATGGATTATTTTCAAGATCAGGTGCTAAGATGTCGTGTGATTCCGAGGCACGGTGTGCTCAGAATAAATTTTTGAAACATATTAAATATATTAAATAGCACACATGCACAGTTTTCATAAAAAAGTAGAATAACTTCCGAACGACGTCCTAGATTAGAAATATAAAGGAACCATTTATTTTATAACATGGGGTTTACCTTAGGCATAACATAACATTTGTTGGTGTTGGTGTTTGTGGAAAATTCATTTTGGAAGTTAAATGAATAAAATAATTAAATAAATTATTTTATTTTTATTTTGTTGATGTAGAGACTGATATTTATTTAAGTAGAATATTATGATGGAATTCTAGGTTATCCACATAACCTTGGATCCATTGTAGAACCCTTGGAGAGGACATTGGAGGATCTCTCCCATGTGGAAATCAACTGAATCAAAGATTGGTGATATGTGTACAACGAGATTCAGATATCTCACCAAAGAAGGTAGTTCTATAAAGTTATTTTTCAGAGAAAGATCCATATCAAGCTAGGAAATTTCTTATGTTTGGATTCTTTCCCCATTTTTTATTTCTACAACTAATGTGAATCAATCGACTAACATATTTATTCATGGTTCAGTCATTTTGCGGGATGGGTTTATTGTAGGTTTTTTGAGAGAATTTCTTTGTGATTAAATTATTATCTCTTAATTATTCATTCTAATATAAATTTATTGAGGTCTACACAAACATCAACCAAGGTCTATTCCTCATGATTTTTCATTGTGATTTTCTACCCTGATTCTCTATTCATCGTAGACGTTCTTCGTTTGGCCCATGGTTTGACATCCACTGAGGAATCAATCATTGCGCACCTATTTCTTGGCGCAAAGATCCAATGTTGTAGACCTTGGGTCGATATTAGATGACAGTGGTGTGATGACATAAAAAATATTGGAGCAGCTGATGTAGATACCTAGTTTTTGTGTTCTTCAACAAGTAATGAAGAACACTATTCCAAGGAATTTTCCAAATATATTGAAGGGCCAAAATCTTCTGATCAGTGATGGAATGACTCATTGGGACATGAATATGAATTTTCCTATGAGAAGTCTTTCCAGAATAAATGACAGAGGAATGAATGAGGACATAGGATCTGGATATGGGAATCTAGAAAAATACTTAGTACATGATGTGTAAGCTGGAGCTACATGCCTTGTGGGCCCCTCTCAGTAGCGATTGAGGGTTCCATAGGAAGATAAGTATCCAATAGTGTGTGAAGTTTTCACATGGTGTGTGGTACCCTTTAGTGAGATCAGTGTGTACCTCAGAGGGTACCCAGACACAAGTTGACAGTACACATCCATGGGCATGCCGTGTACTCCTAGACAGACATGTCCATAATGGTATGTACACAGGAAAAAGTACATAGGAATTACCACACTATGTTCTTCCACACAGACATGTACACATTCCATTTACATGAGTAGGAACCAGGGTCGAATGGATATGACATGTAACCCTACTACATGTAGTGTAATTGATGTTTTCTTGGCGCCCTTATCCTCTATATCTCAAACATGTTTTGTTAGGGCATGTTCCCCATATCCATTCTCTAAGGGTTAGTATGGAATCTCCTCCTACACATAGGACATCAATCCATTCAATAGAAATTCTTGGATAGAGTTCTTGGAATCCTTCCATGTGACCCAGAGTGATATCCTTTATTCATATTTGTGCCCTAGGTTGAGTTATTGGTATCGTCATGACCAACACTATGTGAGAACAGATCCTCTACTTAGCAGGTTAATCCAGATTGAGTTGTTGGTATACCCCATGGACTTTGGTTTGATCCTCATCTTTGTATTGTATCTATTTAGACTTTTAGTGTGTACTTCCTATAGTGAGACCCGATGAGCACTACCTCTTGAACAAATGTTATCAGTGCTATCAGACTTGTGGAGGGTGTTCTCTTGGATGAGTGATTGGTGGAACCTTGGAGCTGGAATCCTAGGATGGTATTATAGTTGTGACTTCCCTTTATTCTGGGTGTCTTTATTGAGTATTTTGGATATTCATGTTATATGTTCTATAAAAATATACCTGTGTAGAGATAAATATTTTTCCTTTGTTGTATGAATTTTTGTTTTAGGGGTGTCCTATTGGGTATTGTTATAATCACCCATACATAGGATTTGCATGCACATGTCGTGTCTTGTGAAGATGATCGACTTTTTGATATAGTCTGAGATGGACCAGGATAAGACAGTGCTTAGTGAGACCATACATACCGATGTGTCTTCCTGTGGTATCTTAACAGTAGTCCCCAGTTTACTTTTAGGTTGTACTTATTTTCAAACTCATTGTGGTGGGATTGTATTTGTCCCTATTTACTTTTCTGTACTTATTGTCATACTCTAGTTGTGGGATTTAGATGTATGAATTCATGTTAGTTCAGTTGTTTTTTATATTTTGGCATTTTATGGGAATGGATATGTGTTCTTGTGTATAGGTTGTAATATCTCCAATTTTTTCGTGTATTATTTTTAAATATTATATGGAATTATTTTGAGACTAGGAGCTAAGACAACGTGAGATTCCAAGGCCTGGTGTCCCTAGAATAAATGTTTGAAAAATATTAAACGTTAAATATCATGCATGATCAGTTTTCCTAAAAAAGTGGAATAACATCTAAACGGGTTCCCGGATCAGAAATCCAAGGGCACTGTTGCATTCAGAAAAGAATCTTTACCCTAGGCGGGGCCTAACATCGGCCGGTACGGGCCAGCTGTGAAAGTTAGTTTTTGGACATTTAATGAATAAAATAAATTGTTAATTTATTTTATTTTGACGTTACATCGATGTAGTGATCTTTCCATTTAATTAAGAATTGTTAGGAAATTCAAGGTTATCACCATAACCTTGGAATTCCTTTGAGACCTGGCAAGGAAACCTCTCGACAAACAATGACGACAGATCAAGCGGATCATGGAATATTGCACCAATGAACTTAGAGGATCTCGTCAATGACGAAAACACAACCGTTCTTTGTCAATGATTGATCCAAACTCTTGGTAGGACATTTTTTTTATGATTTTACATCCCTTTCTTAATCTAGGATGAATGAGGATCAATTTAGAGAATAAAAATTGATACCCGCCTTGTCGGTAGGATTAAATTAGATGAATTTGATTTCTCTTCATTTATCCTTCTAACAAGAACGAATCGAGGTCGACACGAACAAATGATGAGGTTCGTTCCTTGGGAATTATTTATTCTTTTTTCTCCCATGTTCTTTTCGCTTTCTCCATTGGACCCTCATGTCCAGGGTTTGACTTTCCAGATGTTTTCTCATGCGATCAGACCCCCCTGATTTGAGTAAAACTGAGGACAAGGGTTGAATCAGTGTAGAACGGGTCCTGAGGAACCCAAATATGCAACCGTTTTAGATTTAAGACACTAGAGGTGGCCTGGTGGTATGAATAAGGGAGCACTGGTGTGGGTCTAGTGCAGCGGTCCGGCAAGGCGAGGTGGTGGTGGTGCAGCGGTCGAGAGTGGCATGTGATGGCGTGAACCAGCGACTGGAGGTGGCGGCGAGTAGAGGCGGTGGATGGGGTTGTAGATGGTAGAGACACATGGATGTGGAAACAAGCTATGTTGGAATCATAGGACATGAAGGAGACATTCCTCATAAGAGCCGCAGGATGTGGAGGCCGAAGCGAAGCCAGGGGCGGCATCCACAGAGCGTGCGGGAGCCGGGGACATGGAGGCCACAGCGGACCAGCGGGGTACAACCAGGTGATCCAGAGGACTAGGCGGACTGAGGTGGACTGGGGAAGTCCGGATTGGGTCAGAACAGGCTAGGGCAGGCTGGACGGGTTAGAACCAGGTTGTTCTATGGCCCAGTAAACCCCCCCTTCTGAACCTTCAAACCCCCATATATTTTAAACCATATGTCTGATTGATGAACTGTCTATGGTGTTGGGACCTTAACGATGAGATAGTACTTTTGAGACCAATGGTAGGTTATAGATCAGACATAATTACAGTGACATGATCTGTTTACATGGGAAGTACCTGGTTTCAAGGGACATGGTGGGTGGGACTACTACTCACCGTGCTCCCTCATTTTCTACATGGGATGATTCTCTCATCCACCATATCTTGAGTGAGTTTAATTAGGTTTTATTCCCTTTATAATTTTCCTAAAGGTTTGTTGGTATCATTTCCTACTCACAAGAGTATGATCCCTTCAGTAAGACTTCCAGGATAGAGTTTTTGGAATCCCCCAAGAGGCCCAGAGCAAATCCTCTATTCCTTCTTCATGCCCTAGGTAGAGTCATCAGTATTGACATGACCAACTTCACTAGGCATTGATACTCTACTTACCAGGTTAATCTAGATAGAGTTGTTAGTATCACCCATGGCCCTAGTTGTGATCCTCATCTAATGTATCATGTCTCTCTTCAAATCTATCAGCATATCTCATTCATGACGAATTCCAACGAATGGTACTTCTCAGATGGACGTCATCAGTGATATCAGACTTAGGAGTGTGTTCTCCTGGATGAGTGCTTCATGGAATCTTTGGAATAAATCCCTAGTTGTGGTATGTGGTACTAGTGGATTATCTCTCGACTATGTGTCTTGGTTTGGGTATATCTAGATATTCATGTTATATGTTGTAGACATATACTTGTGTAGAGATGACTGTATCTTTCCCTTGTATTTTGATTTATAGTTTTGGGGTGTCCTACGGAGTATTGTTAAACTCACCCCTGCATGGGATTTACCGACACATATCTTGTCTTGTGCAGAAGAGCATCCTTTTGACAGAGTTTGGGGCGGGCCAGGACCAAATAGAGCATTGTGAGACCAGACGGACCATGGTGTCCCTACGCCTTCAGACAGTAGACCCAGTACCTTGCATTTAGGTTGGATCAGGTAGTGTTTTCTACGGATGAGTTTCATGAACTTTTTTGCAAACTTTATTTTTGGTGGGATTGTATTCTGGATTAGTTTACCTTTCCATTCCTTACTCTCCTATCGTACTCTAGTTGGTTTATAGTGGTATTCATGAATTTGTTTCTTAGTGGTTTTTACTTTTTAGCATTGTGGGCTTGGAGATGTGTGTGTGCATATTAGTACTAAGGAAGTGCCTCCCATGTTAGTGATATGGCTACTCGGTGCTAGTCACCAGCCCCTGGACTAATAGAGGTAGGATTGGAGAGTTGTGGCATGGGCCCCACTGGGACGGGTTGTGAAAGCCTGGTATCAGAGGTGGTCGGTTCTACCTAGGATCGAGAGTTTGTAAGATTGGTTTAGGGAATAGTGTTAAGTGTTTCGAGTTCGTCTTTTAGGATAGGGACTCGAGTGTTGGTGCGGCGACCGACATATCCATACACCATGACTCTAATAACTTGGTTTTCAACTTGGTACATGAGAACACTAGTTCCAGGGAAAACAATGGTACATGCATCATATAGGAATGGGTTGTGGTTTTCATGTCCGTCTTGATTCAACTATCCAGATATACTCAATTGACCATGATACATCTTGATTTTTATAGGAATCTTCCGTGATGAATAACATCTAGGATTCAACAGATCGATCATGAGGATGACTCCATTAGTGACGAGGCTTCAGTATGGGGACCTGTTTTCTAGATGTTACCTCTAGGTGGTGCACCAGCTATACCACCACCTGTGAAGCTACTAGTGGTACCTACAGTACCAGTAGACAAGGATCACAGGTTAAGCACGCTTCATGAGTTTTAGAGACAGATACCCCTCAGTTTCCAAGGTGATCCCGACCCTCAGGTGGATAAGGACAAGCTTGAGGTGGTGACTTGAGTTTTCTATTTAGTTCGGACACCAACTGATCTTATGGTGGTCCTGGCGGTGAGCCTTTTGCTGGGATCAATAGGGTGATGGTGGAGTTTTTCTACCCAGACTCATGACGAGGCGATGCTCTCATAGAAAAAGTTTGAGCACCTCTTTAGAGAGGAGTTCTCACCTGTTACACTGAGAGCTGTGCATATACATGATATTCTTCAGCTCAAGAAGGGTATTATGATGGTAGCTGATTATTCATTGAGGTTTACCAAAATTTTCAAGTACTCAATGGATACTATTATATATTAGTATTTCTGGGATCAGTCCTTTGAGCGGGGTCTATGTAGATACATATGAGCTAGTATTATCTCTCTGAGCATTCCTACTTATGATGGGGTGTTTGAGTGGGCCATGGTGGTGGAGAGATTCCTGGCTGAGCAAAGATAGCCGGTGTCAGTCAGCAGTGGACATGTAGGTGAAGAGACCTTGGTAGTAGGGATCCGACGTCAGTCTTAGGGATCCTAATGTGGGAGAAATTTTAGGAGGAGGTCCCATGACATAGGATCTACACTTTAGGGTTCACAGGGTGGATCCAATCATCCTAGAGAGAGGCAGTTCTACTCATGAGACAAAAGGGGACATCTCACTCGAGATTTTATAACCCTCCATGATGCTGACAGGGAGGTAAGGGATGGACCACCTAGGTAGAGGTAGAGGTAGGAGAAGGAAGATCTATATGGTGGAGGATGTGGTTGAGGAGATGGGAGTGTAGTAGGAGGTGGTCGATGTTTCGACTCGTTACCACCAACACCCCTAGGTGGTTCGCGCTAGGCTCTGGCAGCTAGAGGATAGGGGCGAGGACAGCTGTATGCAGTCGAGGCTTATGACCCAGAGGATCTAGGGATGATTCAAGGTACAATATGTGTCTTTTCTACTCTAGATGTTGTAAAGACCTGGATTTTCCATGATTTTTTTTAATTATATAGAATTATTACAAGTCTACAAAAATTGACGACATGTGATTCTGAGGCCCGGAATTCCCAGAATGAATTTATGAACTTTTTTTAAGGTACGTTCAGTAAACACACGAGTGGTGTTTTCTAACTTTTAAACCACTTATCAGATTAAAAATAAGAGGGCACCATTGAATCCACATCACCGAGTTCGCTTAAGGGAGGCTTTACTTTGAACGCATTTGGACTGAAGAAAAAGTTATGTTTTGTGACTTTTTAAAAGAAATGAAATGAAATAATTTTTTTTCATATACTCCAATGGACATGCAAAGTGTGGGGCCGATGATGTTTCAAGCTAATAAATGGACTGACCTTCCAATCCTAAGTAACGTCGTCGTTGGGGAATTAGGAAGGTTCCTAATTTATGAGCCCCCAGTAATTCCCCCCGTCGTTACTTACCATCCCCCACTCCTATATATATGGAACTCGGGGAGGGGTATTAGTATAGCTTCGCCATGAAATGAAGTGCTAAAGGAGCACCGTGACGCCGGACCCTTAGAATATTGAGCCGATCCTAGCAAAAGGTGACGGGTGACACTGAACCACGAACTGGAGGAAGACGTATGAACGTCGTCATTAGGAACCTATTGCGGGAATGAAAAACACGAACCACCTTCAAGCGCAGACATTCTCCAATGGGTTTACGAGGTAGGGGGTTTGTTTTCTTGTTCATTTCAAATGAATTCTTGAACCCCTTTTATCCTCTCTTGTTTATGAGCTAATGCAGAGTGCGCATGCCTAAAAAACATGGCCCGAACCCTCTGCTATCTTGATATACTTGCACCTCCATGGAAGACCACCGGCATGGCGGCACCCGTGCGCCGACGCACGTCGCTAGAGGAGGCCGCGACACAAAGCTGTGATGGTCATCGGAGCGGCCGGCACCGGCCGACCGTGGAGGAAGTGCTGCTTGTCGTCGCGTGCTGCCGGTGAATAGAGGGTCGCGACTCGTCAGCCATGATGACCATAGGAGGCGCGCTGCGCCATCGCACGCCGCTGATGAACAAAGGGGGTCGCGGCTCGTCAGCGACGAGGACCGGAGAAAGTTGGCCGGCACACCGGCCGGTAGCGGGTGGCGGAGTGGCGCGCCGTCGCGTGCTGCTGGAGAAGTCAGCCAACAGGCTGTCTGGCTATGATAGAGTCGATAAGACATGCTCCAGCAGGTCCCGCTTACCACCTAGCGGTGCCCTACCAGGCCGCTACTGCGGAGAAGACCGAATGAACTTTGCCTGTTTAGGAAAACCGGGGGTCGATCCTCTGGTGGCGGCTAGGGAAGACCCCCTTGTGGGTCGCACATCATGTGGCCATGCCTCCTCTCGACCGGGCCACCTCCCTAGTCGGCCGCTGCCCTACTGGCCCCCACCCCAGCGGGCCGCCACCCTAGCGGGCTTCCCCTTTGTGGGACACCCCTTTTGCGGACCGCCCCCTTATGGGCCATCTTAGAACTCGGCCCAACGGGCTGAGTCCTCCACGGCCTAGCCTAGACCGGGTCAGCTCGGGTCAGTCCAGCCGGGTCGGATCGGTCCCGGGCCCAGAAACACAGAAAGGGCCATATCTTGAGAACCAGACGCCCGTTTGACGAACTGTCTGTGGTGCTGAGACCCTTGGATAGAGAAAGTACATTTGGTTTACTACACCTAAGTTTTGGATACAGTTGGAGTTCAACCAGATTGGATCGAACCCAAATCCAACCGGGCCCCCAGAGCTAAAATGCTTATAACTCATAGACTGGGCATCCGATTGATGCACCATCTGTCGCGTTGGAACCCTTATGACATGGAGGTACTTTGGGTTATTCTTTTTTTGAGATTATTGGAGTTCGAGGTACGGAAAATATCTCGAGGGAAGATTCTATGGAACTCAAGCGCACTGGGTGCGAGGAATCCAGTGGCTGGTAGTGAGGCAGAGGTTGGAGACAGATCATACAGAGGTTAGTACCAAGCGGTCCTGTGTGGGTCAGCACGTAGAGTTCCTATGTGGATCATCACCCAGAGATCCTATGTGGATCAGCACCTATTGGTCCTATGTGGATCAGCACCTCACTACCCGATGAGGACCATCCTTAGAGCGACCTGTCGTGGTTCAACGATATACCGATCCTGGGAAGATCAGATCCTGTGTGGGTCATTGCAGGGGTTAGTTACCTATCGATCATGGGCGGATCAGATCTTGTGTGGGACATTGCAGAGGTTAGTACCTTTCAATCGTATGTGGTTCAGACTATGTATGGTCAGATGCAGTGCCTCTTGAAAGAATAAGTTGATCTAGCTTCGCGACTAATCATCTATACTTCTATACTTCACTGAAAACCTGGTTTGAGTTGAGACTCTTTTTGAGCTATTTCCACTGCTTGTGTTTTTTGATTGAGATCATGATTTTTAGTGTTTCATTGTGGAATTCTAAGAGACCTTTAGGGGTCTCGGGGTCCCTATTGGGTATCTTTATACTCACCCCTACATGGGCTTCGTCCCCAACTTGTTGTGTCTTGTGCAGATGACGTGCAACTGGGCTGGGGTTTGAGGGAGTCGGGACTTGGCGGTATACAGAGGAGACATGCAAACTTGGAGTTTTGAGGAGACGATCTATACCTACCCTTTAGGTAGGATCCTCGGAGGAGGACCCAATAGCTATTTTCCCTTTTTCATTTGAATTGATCGTTTCAGCTATACTTGTACTTTTACAGTTGGGCTTGTATTCTGGCCCCCTTTTACATTTATCTTTCTTTTACTACAACAGTTTACTTCATAGTTTCTTCTTGTTGTGTTCTCGAACCGTGTGTTTTTACAAGTTTAAAGGCAATGCCTTACTGTTTTAGGGAATACGACTTTTGGTGCTAGTCACCAACCCCTGGCCTATGGAAGGCGGGCTTGGGGTGGTCACGGAACAGGCCCCGGGGGACAGGTCGTGACAAAGTGGTCTCAGAGGAGTCAGTTCTACTGAAGAACTAGGACTCTGATCTTTTCAAAGTAGTAATAGTGTTAAGTGTTATGAGTATGGTTTTCAGTTTGGGGAGTCCAATGTTGGTTGGGCGGCTGACATATCCATACACCAGGACCCTGAATTATGATCTCTGAATCAGTACATGAAAGCACTGTTTGGGTGTCTTTTTGAAGAGTTTTTCCTGTTATTTCTTTGATTCAGCTCACCAGGTATAACTTATTAACCGTGGCACACCTGTCTTCTTTCAGGATGCTGCCACATGGATAGCCATCCAGGATTCCATAGAGAGCACACGATGACAGCCCACCGAGCGATGAGGCCTCGGTGCAGGGCCCTCTAATGACGTTAGCACCTTCGGGTGGGGTACCAGTAGCACCACTACCCATCAGGCATCCACTGCCACCAACACCACCAGTAGAGGGTGAATGCCAACTGAGCACGTTGCACGAGTTCCAGCAACAAAGGCCTCTATGGTTTTGAGGAGAGACGGACCCACTAGCGGCTGAGGACTGGCTGGAGGCTGTAGTCAGAGTTTTCCACTTGGTTGGGACACTAGCTAACCTTATGGTGATCCTAGTAGCCCGTCTCTTCCAGGAAGCAGTAGAGATATGGTGGAGTTTGATGCTCTATATACACAATGAGGCGACCCTTATCTGGGTGGACTTCGAGAGCCTATTCAGGGCAGAGTTCATTCCAGTGACCTTACGCTCTGTACGTATACAGAAGCTACTGCACTTACAAAAGGGCATCATGACAGTGGCCCAGTACTCGGCAAGGTTCACCGATCTCTCCCACTACTATACCGACATGGTAAGAGACCCTTTCTTTAGGGCCCAGACCTTTGAGAAGGGTCTCCTATGGGAGATCAGAGCATCAATGGTATCACTCAGCATACCGACTCATGTCGGGGTACCAGAGAAAGCGCTATTGGTAGAGAGATTCTTAGATGAGCAGGCACCCACAGTGAGAGACACCACCAGACATTAGGTAGTAGATTCATCTCTAACAGGCTACAGGCAGATGACATAGAGGTCCAAGCAGACTAGACCTTCTGGTGTATGACCCTAAGATGTAGGGTCAGAGGTGCGGGGCTCACGAGGCAAAGGAAGTCAGGCAAGGGACAAGCAGTGTTACACGTGTGGCGGATAGGGTCACATGGCTCGCGACTGACCATCCTGCCGTATGGGCAACTAGAAGATGGTCGAGGTACCACTGAGGGAAAGGAAAAGGTTCGATCAAGGAGGTCTGTAGGGAGGCAAACACGGTAGAGGAGCTGGCCGTGCAGTAGGCGGTGGGCGACGATATGAGGTTCTACCGCCACCACCACCAGGTGGCCCACCCTTACCAAAGGGAGCAGGTGGACAGGGACGAGCTCAGATCCAGGAAGCTGAGGCCAATGTCCAAGACACTCTGGCGATGATTAGAGGTAGAATCTATGTCTACTCCATCTTAGCTTCAGTACTTATAGACACATGTTCCAGTCAGTCTTTTATTTCCACGACCCTCGTTCAGATCTCGAAGATTCCAGTGGAGCTGTTGACTTTATCCTTACGGCTAGAGACTCCTACAGGAGAAGATTATACAATTAAACACTGGTTCTGATAGTTTTATCTTACTCTAGGAGGTCAGGATCTCCTATTAAATGCATCAAGGCCTTACAGAGTCATCTTTGGTATGAACTGGTTATCCACAGTCCATGCTCAGATTGACTGTATTAGGTTCAAAATGAGGTGTGTCCGCGCAAATGGGAGTGAGTTTTCCTTCACTAGTGAGAAGGGAACCTTTACAGCACAGGATGGACTTACCCAAATGTGGGTGAAACCGACTACACATCAGTTGGATAGACTTACCCTCAGAGTAGTAGATGTTGAGATTCCGAACAATCTTGTAGTGGTGGACCAGTATGCTGATGTCTTTCCTGATGACATCCCAGGACTACCTCTACCCAGAGAGGTAGACTTTCACATCAACCTATACCCTGAGATGACATCGATGTCTACACCAGTATATCAGATGGCTTCTGCAGAGCTTCGTGAGTTACGGGTACAGTTGGAGGAATTGAAGGGAAATGGGTTCATAAGGCCCAGTGTTTCTCGACGGGCAACCCCGATTTTGTTTTCCAAGAAGTAATATTGGAGTTTGATACTCTGTGTAGACTACCGATGCTTGAACTAGGTGACCGTGAAGAACAAGTATCCAATTCTGAGGATTGATGATATTTTTGATCAGCTGAAGGGAGCTCGTTGGTTTTCAAAGATACACCTCAGATCAGGATATCATCGGCTCAGGGTACGAGATGAGGATTTGTAGAAGACGACCTCTAGATGTCAGTATGGCCACTATGAGTTCTTGGTTATGCCATTCGGTGTGACTAATTCCCTAGAAGTGTTCATGGGACTCAGGAATAGGATCTTTTACCCATACTTTGATCGCTTTGTGGTGGTGTTCATCGATGACATCTTGATATACTCAGTGACGGAGGGGGATCATGCCTATCATCGACAAATAGTTCTGGATACACTTTGAGAGCACCAGATTTATGGTAAGCTCTCGAAGTTCCAGTTCTGGATATGAGAGGTCCATTTTTTAGGACAAGTTATCTCTGAGGATGGATTTGAAGTGGATCCAGTGAAGATATAGGCTGTAATTTCTTGGGATCCACCCACGAGTGTGACTGAGGTGCGGAGTTTATTGGGGTTGGCTGGATACTACCAGAGATTTGTGCCTGACTTTTCTAGAGTTTCGGCACCATTTTCAGTGTTAAAGAAGAAGGGGATTCCCTTCGTGTGGATGGAGAGATGCCAGTAGAGTTTTCATAAGCTGAGGCAGAGACTGACGAGTGCCCCCATCTTGAGGCTACCAGAAGGGGGCGTTGGGTATGTATTATACTGCGACACATCAGGGACCAGACTTAGGTGCGTCTTGATGCATGAGTGAGAAGTGATCACCTTTGACTCATGAAAGCTAAGACAACATGAGAAGAACTACGCTACCCATGACCTGGAGTTAGTAGCAGTGGTCTTCACCTTGAAGATGTGGCAACATTACTTGATGGGCAAATGTTTTATAGTCTACTCTGATCACAAGAGTATCAGGTATATATTCCCTCAGAAGGACCTGTACCTGAGACACCGATGATGGATAGAGTTCCTCTAGGACTATGACTTTGAGATAATATATACTACTGGGAAGAAGAATGTGGTAGCAGAAGAACTCAATAGGAGGTCTAGTCTACAGTTACTGAGTGAGGCGACAGAGCAGCTAGCCGCGTTGTAGATATCTTTCATGGATAGAGATGGAGTAGTATACCTCCAATATTTGATAGTTACTCCCCCAATCCTTTTTCGAGTCAGGGAGGCGCAACATGGGGACATTGACTGCAAGGCTTGACGTGCTCAAATATCCTCAGGACATGCACTTGATGGATTTTCTGAAGGTGGGGAGAACGTAATCCTCTTAAGAGGACATACCATGGTACCAGTGGTGCTACGGGAGGAGGTGTTGAGGAAGTTCCATAAAGCCCCTCTGGCGGTACATCCTGGTGTGGCGAAGATTTACAGGACCTCCAGCGTCAGCACTAGTGGCTAGGGATGAAGAAGGTAGTGTCATAGTTTGTTTCACTATGCCTCACTTTCTAGCAAGTGAAGGCCGAGCATCATGTTCTAGCAGGCTTATCTCATCCACTAGAGGTGCCGGAGTGGAAGTGGGATGAGATCTATATGGAATTTGTGATAGGTATTCCACATACATCCATGGGACATGATTCTAACTAGGTGATCATTGATTGAGTCACAACGTCAGCCCACTTTCTACCTATCTGAGAGAAGGTATCAGTAGAGGTCTTGGGACACCTATATGTGCATAATATTGTGTGACTTAGTGAGGTGATATCGATGATCATCTCTGACCGTGACACGTGTTTTACATCCGGGTTGTGGAATGGATGGTAGGAGGTGTCTGGGACTCACCTATATTTGAGCACCGCCTTTCATCCTCAGACGGACGGTCAGACGGAGCAGACCATTAAGATGATGGAGGACATGCTTCGTGCATGCATCCAAGATTTTGGCCGTAGTTGGGAGGATCATTTTCTCTTGGTGGAGTTTTCATACAATAATAGTTATCACTACACCCTCGGTATGGAACCATTCAAGGCCTTGTACGGTCGACCTTATAGATCACCTCTTTACTGAAAAAACCTAGAGGAGTCAGCACTTATGGGTCCAGAGTTGGTACGATCTACCACTGAGAAGGTGGAGATCATCTAAAAGTGGATAAAGACTGCGCAGAGTAGGAAGAAGTCTTATGATGATAGGAGATAGAGACCTTTGTAGTTCCTGGAGGGGGACCGCGTATTCTTGCGAGTCTCCCCTCGACGGGGACTATGGACATTTGGACGAGGTGACAAGTTATCACTGAGGTTTATTGGATCATTCTGATACTTCAGAGGATAGGTGAGGTGGAATACCGCTTGGCTCTTCCACTACAGTTGGAGAGGGTGCATGACATCTTTCACATATCCCAGCTGAGGAGATATGTGCACGACCCATCTCACATCATCGACCATGGAGAGATAGACTTAGATGATGGGGTGATGTTTACAAAGGTTCAAGTGGAGATTGAGGATAAATATGAGTAAGTACTTCATGGGCGATTGATATATCTAGTGTGCATTTTCTCGAATCATGGGAACCTCCAGGAGAGCACTTGGGAGCGGGAGGCTCAGATTCGTGCTCAGTACCCCCATATGTTTCCTTAGTCTATGTTTTGTCTTTGGGGGAAGAAAATCCTTAAGGTGGGGAGAATGTAAAGACCTGGATTTTACATGTATTTTTTTAATTATATGGAATTATTACGAGTCTATGAATATCGACGGCGTGTGATTTTGAGGCTCAGAGTTTCTGGAATGAATTTATGAACTTTTTTTTAGGTACACTCAGTAAACGTGTGAGAAATATTTTCTAACTTTTGAACCGTTGCTCGAATTAAAAATCTCAGGGCACCGTTGAATCCATAGCACCGCAATTCGCTTACGAGAGGATTTACTTTGACCACAGTAGGTGCGGAGAAAAAGTTAAGTTTTGTGACTTTTTTAAAGAAATGAAATGAAATAATTTTATTATTTTATTTCATATCCTTTAACAGACAAGAAAAGGGTGGGGCCAACGATGTGTCAATCCAATAAATGGCCTGACCTACCAATCCAAAATAACGATGTCATTGGGGAATTCGGAAGGTTCATAATTTATGAGCCCCCATTAATTCCCCATGTCATTACTTACCCTCCCCCTCTCCTATATATATGGAGCTCGGGGAGGGGTATTAGCACAACTTCACCAAGCAACGAAGTGCTGAAGGAGCATTGTGACGCCATACCCTGAGAAGACATAGTCGATCCCAGCAGGAGGTGATAGGTGACACCGAACCATGAACCATGGACAACGTACGAATGACATCGTTGGGAACCTGTTGCGGGAACAAAGAACACAAACCACCTTCAAGCGTGGACATTCTCCAATGGGTTTATGAGGTAGGGATTTTTTTTTATTATTTCAAATGAATTCTTGAACCCCTTCTATCCTCTCTTGTTTACAAGCTAACGCGGAGGGTGCGGGCCTAACAAACATAGCCGGAACCCTCTGCTATCAATCTATCCTTGCACCTCCAAGGAAGACCACCGACACGAAGACACTTGTGTGTCGATTCACGTCGCTAGAAGAGGCCATGGCACAAAGCCGTGACGATCATAGGAGTAGCTGACACTGACCAGCCATGGAGGAAGTGCGACATGCCATCGCGCACCATCAGTGAACAGAGGTCCGCAACTTATTAGTCGCGGTGACCAGAAAAGGTACGACACATCATCGCGCGTCGCCGATGAATAAAGGGGGCCAAAAATCTTCATCCGCGATGACCAGAGTAAGGTGGCCAGAACACCAGCCGACCATGGGTGGTGGAGTGGCGAGCCATCGCGCGCCGCTGGAGAAGTCTTCTGACACGTCGGCCGGCCGCAACAGAGTCGGCATGACTCACACTAGCAGGTCCCGTGTACCACCTAGCGACACCGTACCGGGCTGCCGCTGTGAAGAAGACCGAACAGCCTTCAGCAATTTGAGAAAACTCATGGTCTCTCCCCTGGTGGCCGAAAGGGTGGACCCCCTTGTGGGTCGTGGCTCATGTGGCTGGGCCACCACCCTAGCGGGCCGCCGCCCCACCGGCCCCCCCCCCAAGGCCAACACCCAACCGGGCCGCCCTAGTGGGCCAACCCTTTTTCATGCCACCCCCTTGTGATCCAGACCAGACCTCATCCCAGAAGGTTGTGTCCACCGCGGACCAACACAGACTGGGTTGGGACGGGTCGTTCTGACCGGGTTGGACAGGACCCGGGCCCAGAAACACATAAAGGGATATATCTTGAGAACCGGACATCCGTTTGACAAACCGTCTATGGCGCTGGGACCCTTGGATCGATATGGTTATTTTTCTATAATACCCTCATGTTTTGGAGATAGTTTGAGGATGTAATTGTTGGATCGAACCCGAACCAACCGAGCCCCCGGAGCTAAAATGCTTATAACTCACAGACCGAGCATCCGACTGATGTACCGTCTGTCACGTTGGAACACTTAAGACATGGCGGTCCTTTAGGTTACTCATTTTTGGAGATTAGTGGAGGTAAAGGAACGACCAATATCTCGAGGGTAGATTCTATAGAAGTCAAGCGCACTGGGTGCAAGGAATCCAATGGCTGGCAGTGAGGTGGAGGTTGGAGACAGATCATACGGAGGTTAGTACCGAACAATCCTCGGTGGGTGAGAACCTAGATGTCCTATGTTGGTCAGAACCTAGAAATCCTATGTTGATCATCACCTAGAGGTCCTGTGTGGATCAACACCTCGTGACCCAACAAGGACCATCCTTAGAGTGGCCCTTCGTGGTTCAGCGATATACTGATCCTGGGCGGATTAGATCCTATGTGGGTCATTTTTTGGGGTTAGTTACCTATTGATCCTGGGTGGATCAGATCCTGTGTGGGTCATTTCAGGGGTTAGTACCTTTCGATCCTATGTGGTTCAGACTCCATATGGTCAGAAGTAGTGCCTCTTGATAGAATAAGATGATTTAGCTTCGTGATTAATCATCTGTACTTCTATACTTCATTAAAAACCTAGTTTGAGTTGAGAATATTTTTTAGATGTGTCTACTGATTGTTCTTTGAGATTGCGATCATGATTTGTGGTGTTCCTTTTTAAAATTCTGAGAGACCTTCTAGGGTCTCAGGGTCCCTACGGGGTATCGTTATACTCACCCCTACACAGGATTTTCCCGCACCTTGTTGTGTCTTGTGCAGATGACGAGCAGCTGGGCTGAGGTTTGAGAGAGTCGGGACTAAACGGTATGTGGAGGAGACAGGTGGACATGGAGTTCTAAGGAGGTGATCCATACCTACCCTTCATGTAGGATCCTCGGAGGATGACCAATTAGCTATTTTCCCTTTTTCAGTTGTATTGCTCATTTCAGTTGTACTTGTACTTTTACAGTTGGGCTTGTATTCCGGCCCCCTTTACTTTCAGCACTCTTTTACTACAACATTTTAGTTCATAGTTTCTTCTTGTTGTGTTCTCAGACTGTGTGTTTGTACAAGTTTAAAGGCAATGCATTCCCATTTTAGGAAATATGCCTTTCGATGCTAGTCTCCAACCCCTGGCCAGTGGAAGGAGGGATTGGAGTGGTCACAACACAGGGTCTAGGGGATAGGTCGTGACAAATGTATTATTGATAGCCATAGGTTCTCGTCATTACTTTTTCCCCACATATCTTGTTCGAGACCTTTAGATTCTGATAAAACTTTTGACTCAACTCTTATACTCGGTGACACCTACAGGAGGAGACTCGACGATCACACATCTATGCCAATAGTGTGACCTTACCCTTAGAGGTGAGACTTTGATTGGAACCTATTGGTAGCAGCGTCAAGGCTTTACAATGTCATTCTTGGTATGAATTGGTTATCTTTAGTCCATTACCATATTGAATATTTTAGGTGAAGGGTGTGGTGTGTCCGCAGTGATGGGATGAGGTTTTCCTTCTTTTGTGAAAAGGAAACCTAGTCCACACAGGATGGACTCATGCATATGAGGGAGTGGTCAATAACTCAACAATTAGCCAGCCTGACCCTCAGTGCAATATATTTTATGAGTTTCTAGTTGCTAGCAGTAGTGGTGATGTATGAGGATGTATTAACTGAGGATGTTATAGTATTGTATTGTTATCAGGATATATAATTAATCATCAAATTACACACCGAGACAACAATAATAGCCTCACCATCATATCAGATGGATCCCGCAGAGCTTCGCGAGATGAGGGTGCGGTTGGAGGATTTGCAGAGGAAGGGATTTGTGAGACCTTGTGTTTCACCCTAGGAGGCCCCAGTGTTGTTTTCCAAAAAGGTAGATGGGATATTGAGTTTTTGTGTGTATTAATGGAGCTTGAACTAGGTGGATGTAAACAAAAAGTATCCAATATCAAGGATCGATGGACTCTTTGATCAGTATAGAGGGGCACGATGGTTCTCAAAGGTTGACCTTTGATCAGTCTATCACCAGATGCGAGTATGGGACATGGATATACTGAAGAAGACTTCCAGATGCTTCTATAGTCATTATGAGTAGTTGGTGATTCCCTTTTGTGTGACGAATGAACCAAAAGTTTTCATGGGACTCGTGAACTGGATATTCCATCTCTACTTAGTATGGTTCATGGTGGTCTTCATCGATGATATAATTGTGTACTTAGAATCTGAGGAGGAGCATGCAAGACACTTAAGGATGGTTCTAGATGTACTTCAAGAGCACTGGATTTATGGGAAACTCTCTAAGTTTTAGTTTTGGATTCAGGAGGACCACTTTCTGTGACATGTTATCTCAACATATGGAGTGGAAGTGGACCCGACCAAGGTCAAGGCAGTGTTAGCATGGGAGCCACCTAGAAGTGTGATAGAGGTGTAGGGCTTCCTTGGGATGGAAGGATATTACCATAGATTCATACCTGATTTATCTAGGATAAAATCGCCTATGAAATCTTTGAAATGAAAGGGGAATCCTTTCATGTGGATGAAGAAGTGTCAATAGAATTTCCAATAGTTGAGGTAGAGTTTTATGAGATCCCCAATCTTGAGATTGCCGGAGGAGGGTGTTGAGTATGCAGTGTTCTATAATGCATCGGGAACTAGGATTGGTGGCATCTTCATGTAGAGTAAAGTGGTGATTTCCAATGGTTTACACCATTTGAGACCACATGAGAAGAACTATAAAACCCATGCTCTTGGGTTGGGAGCGGTAGTATTCACATTGAAAATGTGGCGACACTACCTGATGGGTGAGTGATTTATCATCTACTCTGATCAAAAGAGTCTCAAGTATATCTTCTCTCAGAATGATATGGACTTGAGATAGAGTTGGTGTCTAGAGTTCCTCAATGATTATAAATTTGAGATCGTTTATACTCCTGGTAAGGAGAATGTGGTGGTAGATTCTCTAAGTATGAGATCGAGTTCACAATTTCTGGACAAGGCGTCAGAGCAGTTTGTCTTGTTGTAGTTATCCTTGGTGGATGGAGATGGGATAGCTTACCTTTAATCGATGGTTGTTACCCCTACACTCTTACATCAATTCAGGGAGGTGCAGCTTGGGGATACTGACTGCAAGACTCTACGTACTCAATTATCCCCAAGACATGCTCCTAATGGTTATTCAAAAGGTAGGGAGAACATCGTTCTTCTTAGAGGGCACACAATTGTACCAGTGGAATTGTAGGAGGAGGTTTTGAAGGATTTTTATACATCCCCTTTAGTGATTCATACAGGTGTGGAAAAGAAGTACCATGAACTCCGACATTAGTTTTTTTGGCCAGGGTTGAAGAAAGTAGTTTCGGAGTTCGATTCTCGGTGAATCACTTGTCATCAAGTGAAGGATGACTGCCAGGTTCCAGTAGGTTTATCCCAACCCCTTGAGGTGTTGGATGGAAGTGGGATGGGATATCAATGGACTTTATGATGGGTTTACCACGTATGTACATGGGACAAGATACCATCTGGGTGATCGTTGTCTGAATCACCAAGTCAGTCCACTTCCTACCTATCCGGGAGTAGAGTTCATTAGAGTGCTTGGTGCACCTCTATGTGTAGAAGATAGTTTGACTTCATGGAGTACCATCGATAATTGTTTCAGGTTGTGATGATCATTTCACACCTCGATTGTCGAAGGGATTGAAGGAGGTATTTGGGACTCAATTATGCTTGAGCACGACATTTCACCCCTCAGACAGATGTCCAGATGGAGAGGACCATTCGGGTTTTGGAGGACAAGTTGCAGGCCTACATCTTAGACTTCAGTCATAGTTGGGAGGAACCCCTACCAATGGTGGATTTTGTGTACAATAACAGATACCACTCCACCATTGGTATGGCACCATTCAAGGATCTATATGGGCGGCCTTGTAGGTCACCACTTTGCAGGACTGACCTAGGAGAGTCAACACTCATGGGCTCGGAGTTGGTGTGAGATACTACTGAGAAGGTAAAGATCATCCTGGAGAGGATGAAGACTACACAGAGTCAGAAAAATTCATATATTGATTGGAGATGAATACCTTTGGATTTAGAGGAGGGAGACCATGTGTTTCTTTGGGTATCACCTCTATGTGGGTTGTGGATATTTGGTCGGGGTGAAAAGTTATCTCTGAGGTTCATCAGCTCTTTCCAGATACTACGTAGAGTTGGTGAGGTGGAATACCACCTAGCTCTACCCCCGCAGTTGCATTGGATACATGATGTCTTCCACGTTTCACAACTGGGGAGGTACAGGCATGACCCGCCACACGTCATCGACTATGGCGAGTTGGACATTGAGGATGGAGATAATTTTTCAAATTACCTGGTGGAGATAGAGGATCGTTAGAAGAGAATACTTAGTGGGTGAGTGATTCCCTTGGTTCATGTCCTTGGCAGCAAAGGAATCTCTAGGAGAGCATGTGGGAGCAGGAGGCTCAAATTTATGCATAGTACCCACATCTTTCTGAGTATCCTTTTTTTAGATATTTGGGGATGTAAATACCTAATGTGGTAGAATTTAATGTCCCATATTTTTTAATTTATTAATTTAAAATATCATATAGAATGTTTTCGAGACAGGTGTTGAGACATCATGTGATTCTGAGGCCCGGTGTGACCAGAATAAATGTTTGAAAAATATTAAACTTTAAATAGCATGAATGAGATATTTTCTTGAAAAAGTGGAATAACTTCTAAATGGAAGCTGCAGGACGTGGAGGCTGGAGTGGAGCTGCGGGCGGAATCCATAGAGTGTGCGGGATATGGGGATACTGAGGCTGGAGTGGGATAACGGGGTGCGACTAGGCGGGACGAAGTGGGCCAAAGCGGGCTGGGATGGAGGACCGGGTCGGGCCAAACGGGTCAGACCTGGGTTGGTCCTCAGCCTAGTAAACCCCCCTTTTGAACCTTCAAACCCCCATATATTTCAAACCATACGTCCGATTGAAGAACCGTATATGGATTTGAGATCCTAAATATGAGACATTCCTTTTGAGACCTATGGTATATTTTAAATCAGACATAATTACAGTGACATGGGATATTTATGTGGACAGTAACTAGGGTCAAGGGGCATGATGGGTGTGACTATTACTCACTGTGTTCCCTCCTTTTCTACGTGAGTTGATTCTCTCATCCACCATATCTTGGAAGAGTTTTTTATGGTTTGTTCCCTTTATCGTTTCCATGAAGGTTTATTGGTATCATTTCCTACTCACAGGAGTATGATCCCTTCATCACGACTTTTCGGATAGAGTTGTTGGAATTCTCTGAGAGACTTGTAGTGGATCCTCTATATTTTATTCATGCCCTAGGTAGAGTATTCGGTATTGATGTGAACAACTTCATTAGGCATCGATTCTCTACTTAGAGGGTTAATCCAGATGGAGTTGTTGGTATCACCCCATGGCCTTGGTTGTGATCCTCCTATGATGTATCATACCTCTCTTTAGATGTATCAGCGTATCTCTCTCATGATAGTTTCCGATAAACGATACTTCTTAGATAGACATCATCAGTGCTATCGAACTTAGGAGTGTGTTCTCCCGGATGAGTGCTTCGTGGAATCGTCAGAATGAATCCCTAGTTGTGGTA
Source organism: Viscum album (assembly GCA_963277665.1). Classification (NCBI taxonomy): domain Eukaryota; kingdom Viridiplantae; phylum Streptophyta; class Magnoliopsida; order Santalales; family Viscaceae; genus Viscum; species Viscum album. The sequence continues at coordinate 28,812,886 of OY728142.1, read as the reverse complement.
TGTGGTAGTTGTGTCTTATCTAATGACTACATGTCTTGGTTTGGGTATATCTAGATATTCATGTTATATGCTATAGACATATACTTATGTAGAGATGATTGTAGCTTTCCCTTGTGTATTTCTTTGTGGTTTTGGGGTTTCTATTGAGTATTGTTATACTCACCCCTACACTGGATTTTCCCACACGTTTCATGTCTTATGTAGATGAGAGAACTTTTTATAGAGTCCAGGGGTGGACTAAGAATGTATGGAGCTTTGCGAGATCAGATAGACCGTGATGTCCCTAAACCTTCAAACAGTAGCCCCAATACTTTTTCTTCAGGTTGGATCAGGAATGGTTTTCTATGGATGAGTTTCAGGAACTTCTATATAGACTTTTTTGGTGGGATTGTATTCTGTATCGGTTTACCTTACTATGCTTTAATTTCTTTTCATACTCTGGTTGGGTTATAGTGCTATGTATGCATTTATTTCATAGTGGTTTTTTACTTTTCAGCATTGTGGGATTGGAGATGTGTGTGTGTAAAGGTACTAAGGAAATGACTCCCATGTTAGTGATATGCCTACTCAGTGCTAGTCATCAGCCCCTAGCTTATTGGAGGTGGGATTGGGGAGTCATGGCATGTGCCCCACTGGGATGGGTCGTGACTTAGATACTTAGGCTATGTCCTCCCATGTTAGTGATATGCCTACTCAGAGCTAGTCTTCAGCCCCTGGCCTATTGGAGGTGGACTTGGGGAGTCATAAAACAGTTCCCGCTAGGAAGGGTCATGAAATAGTGGTACCAGAGTGGTAATTTATAACTTAGGACTAAATTCTATGATATTGGTTTGGGGAAATAGTGTTAAGTGTTTCGAGTTTGGCTTTCAGGATAGGGACTCAAGTGTTGGTGTGGCGGCCGACATATCCATACATCAGGACTTTGATCACATGCCTTTCAATTTGGTACATGAGAACACTAGTTGTATGTAAAAAGTGGTACATTCATCATATAGGAATGTGTTGTGGTTTTCATATCCTTTTTGAGTCAGCTCTCCCGATATACTCAATAACCATAGTACATCTTTTTTACTTTTAGGATGCCTCTGCAAAATATGCTAGTTAGGATTCAGAGTTAAGATCACGAGGATGATCCCCTCTGTGAAGAGGCATCAATATAGGGACCAGTCCCAAATATATTACCTCCATATGGTTCACCATCTATACCACCACCTATGGAGTAATATACGATACCCAAAATTCTAGAGAATGAGGTTTTCATGATGAGTGAACTTCACAAGTTTCAGTGATAGAGACCGCTGAGGTTCTGAGGCAAGCCTAATCCACATGCATCTGGGGATTGGATTGAGGTGGTGATGTGATTTTTATGTCTGGTTAGGACACTATCAGATCAGATGGTGGTCCTAGAAACAAGCTTTATTTATGGATCAGTAGGACGATGGTGGGGTTTAGCAACCAAGTCTTATGATGAGGAAACTCTAGAATGGTTATATTTTGAGTGGTTTTTTAGAGAGTAGTTTTATCCAACTAAGATGAGGGATGTTCATATCTATTAGCTTATACAGCTCTAACAGGGCAACACGACAGTAGCTGAGTATTCATCGAGATTTACCAACCTCTATAAGTACTCGATGGATATGGTTCAAGATCAGTTCTTTGAGGATAAAACATTCTAAAGAGGGATGTTTAGAGAAATCCAATCTAGTTTTATCCCTCTTTTCATTCCTACTCATACTGGGGTGCTAGAGTGAGATTCGGTGGTTGATATTTTCTTGGCTGAGCAGACAAAACCCGTGGTTGTGAGTAGTCGGAATGTAGAATAATATACCTTAGTAGAAGGGAGCCAACATCAGTCTTAGAGGCCTAAATGTGCGATATGTTTTAGTAGGAGGTACCATGATAGAGGTTCTATGGTTCAAAGCTCATAGAATGTGTCTAGTCATCCTAGGGAGAGGCGGTGCTACTCATGTGATGGCAGAGGACATCTTGTGTGAGATTGTATGACCCACCGTATAACTAATAGGGAGACTGTGGATGGGATACTGAGGAATTGGAAATAGTAGGAACATGCATGTATGAAGGGTGGAAGATGTGGGAAAGGATCTAAATGAGTATCCAGATGTGGTAGATGCTTTGAATTGTTACCACCAGCATCCCCAGGTGGTCCACTCTATGCTCAAAGAGTTAGAGGATAGGGATAAGGCCAGTTACTGGTGGTCAAGGCTTACAAACCATAATCTTTTATAATGATACGAGGTACGATCTATGTATTTTATACCTTAGTAGAAATATTTATAGACACAGGTTCGAGTAATTTCTTTCTTTCCACCTATCTGTCTTGAGACATAGAGAATATGGTTGAGCCCTTGGCTTGACCCTTATGCTTAGATACTCCCACTGGAGATGACTCAATGATCAAACACTTATGCCGATAGTGTGACCTGACTCTTGGAGGCAAGGGTTTCTACTGGTATCTCTTTATACCAGTGATGATCCCTTACGATATCATATTAGGTACAGAATGGTTATCTACAATTCATGCCCATATTGACTATTTCAGGTGAAGGATTTTTTGTGTCCACAGCGGCGGGACTAGGTTTTCCTTTATGGGTGAAAAGAAAAATCAGGTAGCATAGGATGGACTCATGAATAGGAGGGTACAACCAATTACTCATTAGTTGGATAGCATGACCCTTGGTGGAGTGGATGTTATGAGTTTTTAGTTTCCTATAGTGGTGGTGGAGTATGAGGACGTCCACCCTTAGGATGTTTCAGGATCACCTACCCACCAGGAGATATAATTATACATTGATATACACCCTGAGATAGAACTGATTTCTATGAAAGTATATGAAATGGATCCCATAAATATTCATGAGTTGAGGGTGAAGTTGGAGGAGTTTTAGAGGAAGGGATTTGTTATAATTAGTGCTTCACCTAGGGAAGCCCTAGTTTTGTTCTCTAAGAAGGCATACAGGAGCTTGAGGTTATGTGTGGACAACCGATGCTTTAACCAGGTGACCGTGAAGAAAAAGTATCCACTACCGAGGATCGATGAACTCTTTGATTAGTTAATAGGGGTATAATGGTTCTCGAAGTTTGACCTCAGGTCAAGATATCACAAGTTGTGAGTATGGGATAAAGATATACTGAATACAACATTCAGATGTTTCTATGGTCACTATGAGTACTTGGTGATCCCCTTAGGCATGATGAACTCCCTAGAAGTGTTCATGTGACTCATGAACTGGATCTTTAAGCCTTTATTAGATCAGTTTATGTTAGTCTTCATTGAAGATAACCTTATGTACTCAGTTCCCGTGGAGGATCACACAAGACACTTGAGGATGGTTTTAGATGTACTATGAGGGAACCTACTTTATGGAAATATCTCAATGTGTCAGTTATGGATACACGACGTCCAATTTATGGGGCATGTTATCTTAGCATCTGGAGTGGTAGTGGACCTAAAAAAGGTCGAGGTAGTGATAGCTTGGGAGCCTCCCAAGAGAATGATGGAGGTGAAGAGATTCCTTATCCTGGCATGATATTACCAGAGATTCATACCCAATTTCTCCAAGATATTATCACCCATGATAACTTTGACCCGAAAGGGGCTTCCTTTAATGTGTTCATAGAGGTTACATCAGGATTTTCAAGAGTTGAGGAATAGATTTATGATTGTTCCCTTCATGAGATTAACATAAGAGGGTGTAAAGTATGTAGTGTTCTAAAATGCATCAGGAACCAAGTTTGGTTGTGTTCTGATGAAGGGGTAGATGGTGATTGCCTATGGTTCACATCAGTTGATGCCATATGAGTAGAACTAATCAACCCACGATCTTGAGTTAGCAGTGTTAGTCTTAACAATAAAGATATGAAGACACTACCTGATGAGATAGCGGTTTATTATCTACTCTGATCACAAGAGTCTCAAGTATATATTCTATTAGGAGGACCTTAACTTGAGATAGAGGTGATGGATAGAGTTCCTCTAGGAATATGAATATGATATCCTCTATACTTATGGTAAGGGGAACATGGTAGTAAATTATCTCAGTAGGTGATCTTGTTCATAGTTGTTGAACGATGCATCAAAGCAGCTGGCTTTGTTGTAGTTATCCTTTGTTGATGGATATGGGGTAGGTTACCTCTAGTCGATGGTTGTTACCCATAGGCTTTTACAGCAAGTTAGGGATGAAAAACTTGGGGATACCGACTTTGAGAACCTATGTACTCATATATCCACTAGACATGCTCCTGATGTATTTTCTGCAGGTGCAAAGCATGTTGTTCTTTTTAGAGGATGTATAATGGTACTAGTGACATTGTGGGAGGAGGTTATGATAGAGTTTCATACATACCCTTTGGTAGTACACCCAGGAGTGGAAAACATGTACGAGTACCTTTGATGCCGTTTTTGGTGGCCTGGGATGAATAATAGAGTTGAAAAGTTTGTCTCTTGATGTCTTAGTTGTCAGTAAGTGAAGGATGAGCACCAAGTTATAGTAAGATTAGCTCAACCCATTGAGGTGATATAATTTAAGTGGGATGTGAAATTAATGGAAATTGTGATGGGATTACCACATACATCCATGGGACACAATTCTATCTGGGTTATCATAGACTGACTCACCACGTCATCCCACTTCCTAGCTATTTAGGAGTAGAGTTTAGTAGAGAGCATGTGACACCTATACATACAGAAGACAGTCCAAATCAATGGAGTTTCATTGGAGATCATTTATAATCATTATTATTGATTCACATCCCTATTATGGAAGTTATTACATTAGGAATTTGGGACTCAGTTATGATTGAATGCAATATTTCACCCCCAGAATGATGACCAAAATAAGCATACCGTTTAGGTTTTGGAGGATATTCTATGTGCATTCATGTTGGACTTTGTCCATGGTTGGGGGGATCATCTACCACTGGTGGAGTATGCATACAATAATAGTTAACATTTCACCACCGGTATGAATACATTCAAGGATTTTTATGGGCGAACCAGTAGGTCAACACTTTACTAGACTGACTGAAAGAGTCAGCACTTATGGGCCTAGATCTGGTGCGAGAAACTATCGAGAAGGTTAAGATCATCTAAGAGTGGATTAGAACTACATACAACCTTCAAAAATATTATGCAGATAGATGACATAGGCATTTGGATTTTGAAAAGGGGGACCATGTTTTTCTATGGGTTTCACCTCGATGTGGATTATTTATTTTTGGCCGAGTAGTCAAGATATCCCTGAGATTCATTGGCTCTTTTTAGATATTGTATAGAGTTAGTGAGGTGGAATACCACTTATCTCTACCACCTCTATTAGACCAGGTAAACGACATCTTCCATGTGTTATAGCTAAGGAGATACGTGCATGAACCATAAAACCTTATCAACTGGGGTGATATGAACATCGAGGATAGAGATACCTTTGATGATTACCCGGTAGAGATCGAGGATTGCATGAGATGATTCTTCATGGGTGAGAGATTCTTTTTGTTAATTTTTGGTAGTATCACAAGAATCATCAGGAGAGCACCTGGGAGTGGGAGGCTCAAATACATGCTCAGTACCCACATCTCTTTGTGTAGCTACTTGTTTTGATTTTTTGGGGATATAAATCCCCAAGGTGGGGAGAATTTAATGACTCATATTTTCCATGTATTATTTTTGGAAACTGTATGGATTATTTTCAAGATCATTAACTGAGATGACATATGATTATAAGGCCTGGTGTGCCCAGAATAAATGTTTGAAATATATTAAATATATTAAATAGAAAGTGAGCATAGGTTTACTAAAAATGTGGAATAAATTATAAATGGGGGACTAGATCAGAAATCCAAGGGCATCATTGAGTTCAAAACTTGGGATTTACCCTAGGAGCGACATAACCTTTATCACTTCAGGGAGTTTGTGGAAAAGCCGTCACCGACATTAAATGAATAAAATAATTAAATAAATTATTATTTTTTATTTCGTTGATGCAGTGACTGGTGTGTCTTTTAGTAGAATGTTATGATGGAATTCTAGGGTTAGCCACAAAACCATGTAGCCATTGGATAACCCTTTGAGAGAGCAGTATATGACCTTTATCATGAGAAAATCAACCAAATCAAATATCAATGATCGATATGAAATGAGATTCAATGATCTTTCCAATGATGATGACACTGAATCATTCTTTGTCAACGATCGATCCATATTAAGGTAGAACATTTTTTTTATGTTTGGATTATTTCCCTGGTTTTTATTTCTATGATGAATGTGAATCAATTGACCAATGGATTGATTCACAGATCAATCATTTTGTGGGATGGGATTATTGAAGGGTTTTTTGGAGAATTTATTTGTGATTAAATTTTTATCTCTTCATTCTTCATTCTAACAACAATGAATCAAGGTCGAAACAGACATAGACCAATGTCTGTTCCTCATGATTGTTTTTTGTTATTTTATCTCCTAATTCTCTATTCATCATGGGTGTTCTTTGTTTGGATTGTGGTTTGAAATCCACCTAGGAATAAATCATTTCACACCCATTTCTTGGTTCAATGATCCAATTTTGTAGATTTGGGATTGGAATAACATTATAGTTGTGCAATGACGGAAAAAACAACGGATTAGACTATGTAGATACCCAGTTTTTGTGTTCTTCAGTGTGTAATGAAGAACACCATTTGGAGGAATTTTTTGAATAGATCGAAGGGATGGAACATGATGATTTGAAATGGCATGAATCATTAGGACATAGATATAAATTTTCTGGTAAAAATAATTTCCATAATGAAGGCTGAAAGAACGACCGAGGACCCAGGATCTAGATTTGAGATTTTGAAAAAATCCACACCAAATAGTGTGTAAGTAGGAGCTACATGCTATGTGGGACCATCTCAGCATATTCTAGTGTTTATAGAGGACGATAAGTATCACACAGTGTGTTACCATGTTACACGACATGTGGTCCCCTTTAGTGAGCTTGGCATGTACCTTAGAGGGTACATGGACATAGGGTGAGAGTACATGACCATAGGCACACAATGTACTCCTACACGGACACAACCATGATGGTATGTACATGGGATAAGACATCTACTGGTACATAGGCATAAGTACATAGGAAATAGCATGCTGCATACTTCCACACAAACATAGAAACTGGCCGTTTACACGGGTAGGAAACAAGGTCAAAGGGACACGATGAGTAACCCTACTGCACACCATGTACTTGATGTTATCTCGGAGCCCTTATCCTTTTCATATAGGAAATGTTTTGTTAGGGTATGTTCCCCATATCCATTCCCTAGGGGTTAGTATGGAATCACCTCCTACACATAGGACAATAATCCCTTCAGTAGGACTTCTTGGATAGAGTTTTTGGAATCCTTCCATGAGGCCCGAAGTGAGATCCTATATTCATCTTCATGCCCAAGGCAAAGTTATTGGTATCACTATGACCAACACTACATGGTTTATAGTCCTCTACTTAGAAGGTTAATACAAATTAATTTTTTGGTATAACTCATGGACTTGGGTGTGATCCTCATCCCTGTATTGTATCTCTTCAAACTTTCAAAGTGTACTTCCTATGGTGAGACCTGATGAGAACTACCTCTCAGATGGACATCATCAATGTTATCAGACTCATAAAGCGTGTTCTCCCAGAAAATTACTTTGTGGAACCTTTGATCTAGAATCCTAGGCTGGTATTATGGTTGTGACTTACCTTTAGACTGTGTGTCTTTGTTCAGTACATCTGGATATTCTTGTTATATACGTTGTAGACATATACTCGTGTGGAGATTAATGTAATTCCATTGTTGTATGATTTGTGGTTTTGGGATTTCCTAATGGGTATCATTATACTCACCCCTATATGGGGTTTTCCCACACATGTCATGTCTTGTGAAGATGATCAACCTGTTGACAGAGTCCTAGATGGACCAGGACCAGATGGTGATTAGTGAGATCAGATAGACCAAGGTATGTTCCAGCAGTATCTTGACAATAGTCCCCAGTTTAATTTCACGTTATACATGTTCTTAGAATCTTTGTGGGGGGATTGTATTTGGCCTTGTTTACTTTACTTATTTCCGTACACTGGTTGTGGGATTTAGATGTTTGCATTCATTGTTTTTTCAGTTTTTTTACATTTTGGCATTGTATGGACTTGGAGATGTGTTCACGTGTATATGTACTTAGGATAAGTCTTTCCATGTTAGTGATATACATACTCGACACTAGTTTCCAGCCCCTAGCCTATTAGAGGCGAACTTGGGGAGTCGCAGCATGGGCCCCACTGGGATGAGTCATGACAATAAGAGAAATATTCACTAGAGCTATAGAATGAGTTTTACATTTTAAAGTAGATATAAAATTATTTTTAACTCAAGATATTTCAAATTCTAGAGAAATTGGAAAAAGTGAAAATCCACATACCTTAAAAATGACCGACACAATGAAATATTCACACGATATTATAGATATTGAATATTTCATCCATTACTATAATGAATCCTAGAAATTTGGATAAAAAAATTATTCAATACCATATATTTTACCATAAAAAACATAGTTTATATAACACCCCAAGCTTCCATGGTACGCTTCTCTTTGAATAATACAATAGCTTGCGCTGTATGCAACTTCAAGTTCTAACACACCACGACCAATCAAACTCGCCGTTATGAATATTAATACCCACTTTTTGAAATTTTATAAATTTTATTTTTCAAAATGGACTTCATTTTTGGATTTGGAATATCAAAATTATCTTAGGGTTAATTTTTGGTATTTTTCTGAAAACTTTCAATTCTTGATGAATAGTGAAAACACTGCGTTATTGTTTAAAACCGACTTTTTATTTAAATAATTAGTTATTTTATTAAAATTTATTTTAGGTAAAAATACATACATAATACCTATTTATGTTCCATATAATTCATTTGAGTAATTTTATAATAATATTATATATATAAAATTTTATTGTACTTTTTGCCGTCTTTTACCCACCTTCTAGGCACATTTGCAAATTTGTATAAAACGTAATTTTCCCGCTTCTGTGAATTTAATTTAAAAAATCCAAGAGACACATTTTAAATCAATAAGTATAATGTGATTCAATAATATGAAAATAATTTTTGGTGAATAGTAACTTTTGACTTTTATTTACCTCGGTTAAAAGTAAATAAGGTAATTAAATGTAAAAAATGATATTATAATTACTCTAAAACTTTTACTAATTATATTGGATAAGTTTATTTAGACCAAAATAAACCTTAGGAATAAAATATGATCCTTTTGGTCCACTTGGATTAGATTAAGAAATTTATTATTATTTTATTTAAAGAAGAGTTAAAAGTGTTAAATTCAAAGTTTAATAACTAAACCATTTTTAATATAGGGTTATACATAATATAAATTCACCTATAAAAATTAATTATAAATATATAAATATTTCCTACATAATGGTATTTTATTTATAATTTTTAGACATTAAATAATTAAATTTATTCATGACACAATGATGATGCAGCAATTACCTTGTTTATGAAAGATTAAAATAATTGATATTATAAATATACAAATAAATGTAGATTGAGACTTATGATGAATTAAACTAATTTTCTAGGTTAATATGACATGTTACGGTTGATTAAATAAATTTTTTGAAGTGATAAAGTTTTTATGACTTTCACAAAAACAAAATACCAAATAGTGTCAAAATTGACATAAATGAGTTTTCAAAACAAACACTATATTATTAATTGATATAATATTCCTAAAAATATAAGTTTCAGCCAAAGGAAATAGATAAGTTTATATATATCAATAATTAACCACTTGGGGTTCTCTTAGATTTTAATAGTAAGTTTATTAACCATTTATTATAATAATACAAGAATACATGGTAAAAGTTAAACTATTTAACTAAGAGTTAAATCTAAAAGATAAGGTTAATATGGTGACCTAAACCTGTCTAAAACATGTTGGTTGAGAGGTTTTTGACCCATCACCACCTTATCCTAGAAATAAATTCCTTTGGAGCCATTATAAACTGAATATGATTGTATAATAAAATAATATTTCAAGATTTTCCTAAAGTGACCCTCATCTCTCTTATAAAAGGGTACTTCCCCTTCTCTAAAAATAACACCTCCAAATCCATTTGGATCATCCAAACCATACTAAAATATCCTCTTAAATACCCTAAATTTTACCTAGAGGCCTTAATTTGATCAGAAATACAACCTAAGGATCCCTTTTGATCAACTCAAAAGGAAACGCCCAAAGAAGAGGTAATAATTTCACTACCTATTTCAAAGTTCTTTTCTTCTTCCACTTCCTCTTTCTTTGTTGTTTCCATACCAAAATAATAACTATAGTAACTTATACATACTGTGATGTTATTATAAATATGTTATAACCATATTCATTGTTATATCCATCCTAAGAATGACAAGTCACCATACGTGCGTACGTACGGCTTACCGTCTTCACGTCGTGGTGTAGTTTGTTATTCAAACACTTAATTATTTGAATGGGTATAATAATGAGTATAACTGATGTAAATAATAAATATAACATGTTAATTATTCTTTATATATGATATAAAATCCAATTAAATACTTTTTCACCATCAATAGAATTATATTTTTGCTCGTGCATACGTACGGATTATTGTCTCCACGAACGCGATGAAATTATTTCCCCATAATAACCATTCAAGAATAATTTTCATTTTATGATTAAAATTTATTTTTAAGAACTTAATATCATTTTGGATATGAATCAAATACATCCTATCCATAACAAACATGGTTTACGTAACCAAGCATTTAAAGGAAAACAAATCGGTTAACACCTGAAACAATGATACTACTGAAATATTATTAACAAAGTAATATTAGAAGATCATATATGATATCATATGTATGTTTGTGATTCTTTTATAATTTAATAAAATGATTTAACTATTATACAGGAGGTTAAAGTACCCTCGATCAAGGAAAATTACAAGGCAAAGGTTAATTTTACTATCTCTTTTATCTGAGGTTGTTTATATGTAAGTATCTCCTAGGACCTCTTTATCATCCACATATGTGTTTCTTAAAAATTTATTTGAAATTTTTTTCACTATTTACTATAATATGGTTTAAATTCATTTATAACCTTGTTTTAATTTTTAAAAAATGGTTTGAAAGGAATATTTCCATCGTTTTCCAAACAAGGTACTTTATGACCTTTTCGATAAATTAAGGTAAGAATGTTTTTTAACTTATATGGCAGGTGAAGCTATTTTTCACCATTATAACACCTTCAAAGCTTCCCTTACAAGCTTATAAAAATATTTTCAAAATAAATTTTTTATTTTATAATTACATGGCTTTTAAATGATTTCATAATATATGGAGATATTCCTCTCAAATAGTTTTGATTTCATCTATGTCAACATCCTTTGATTGATTTTTACACTTGTTTAAAGTTGATTTATTACGATACAATATTCCATACTGTATTGAAGGTTTTGTGATATTTTTGACTTTGGATATTTTCTTTTTATACCATTCATGGTTTATGGTTAGAGTATTAACATTCTGTATGCTAGTTTTAATAAGAATGTTTATGTTATGTTTCAGCCTTTTCATATGAGGAATGCATTGGACTTAGTAAGTGACGAGTGGAGCCTGCTATAGCTCCTCGATGCATTGGTTGGTCTCATGAGACAAAATAGTGTCTTGGAATAAGGCCTTGACAAAATCTTTTTTGTAGTCTTGGTACGAGGCCTTGACCATTTGGTTATGATGTCCGACATTATGCATTCCATCATTATGAAAATGGTTATTTATATTACATGTGATTATTAGACTAGTAGAATATCGATGTGAATAAGTAAATGGAATTATTTGATTATATTTTCCATATTATGCTAAAGTTTAAGTTTAAAAGGCTTCTGTTTTAGTCTTATACATTGCCTTAAATGTTTATTCTTATTTATGATAGTTTCCACTATATTGTTATCCATACTGAACATTTGATCTCACCCCTTTCTTTTGTTTTATTTTTCACAGGATGCAAAGAAGTATATTACGATTAACCAGTAGGAATAGGCTAAGGGATATAATAGTGTTCAAAGGGGACACAATGTTGTTATTTTTTATTTCATGATGTAATGTAAAACTTATGTATGTATCTAGTACTTTCAAGGCTATAAAACTAATCGGTCTTTATATAATTGATATCTTGTGATCATTCCAATGTTATATAATAATTCACCAACTCTGGGTAACTATAGTTGAGGCATTTCAGTTGGTATCAGAGGAATTTTAGTACAAACCTTGGAAACTAGATTTATAAAAACTCTAATTAGAGATCATTACACTAAGATATAATTTGAGGATTAGTATAGAAGAACTTCCTAGAATTTTGGTAATGTATATATTTTGTGTATTTTCCAAAAAATAGATCCCTTTCTAGATATGATCAGGTAGAGACGGCTCTGGAACAAATGTACCTTGAAGTGAAAACTCTAATAAGGAGTCTCATGCTTAACCCAAGGTATCCTGGTACACGAAAAAGGTCCTTGCTACACTCCTGGTTACGACCCTCCCATGGGATATGCTTAGGATAATTCACAATTTCTTTACAAAACATTTTAAAGGATTTATGATTAAATACTTCCTCAAAGAAAACAATTTTTTATGATTATGGATTATATGCATAAACTGTTCAATTTATGTTAGGTATTTTACTAGTTTGGCATTATGTATTACGATTCATAAACTAATCTAGTGTATTCCATTTTTAGAAATAGCGCCTAGTGTAAGGAATGGAAACTATATAAAGGCACATAATCCATGTAGGGATTTCCCTCATACTCAAGATAATTATAGTGGATCTGGTGATGCAACCAGTGTTGAACAACTAATACCATACTGGGACAACTCACTTAGGTTATAAATAATAACCTTACCCATATGGAGCACCCTGATACACAATGTGGAGGATCAATGTTAGAGCGATTCATGAGGCAAAAAACACTAACATTCAATGGGATTAAAAATACATTTGTAGCTAAACAATGGATAAGTTCCTTAGAGAAAATATTTCATGATTTGGGGAGTAGCGAAAGGGAAAAAGTTGTCATGAAAGTTTATCGCCTCACGGGAGATGAAGATCAGTGGTGGTCATTAATTAAAAACACAAAGGATGATGAAGAAGTATAAAATATGGAATATAAGGAGTTTAAAGAACTTTTCATAGAAAAATACTTTCCTCATGACTATCAAGCAGATATGGAAAGAGAATTTCTAAGTCCGAGACAAAAGGAGGATGAGAATGTCGAAAAGTATGAGGCTAACTTTACAAGTTTAGAAATACATGCAACAAATTATATACGTAACCCAAGGAGTAAGATTGATCGATTCTTTTATGGGTTAAAACCATTTCCCCATCGATCATTAGTCTCAAAATCCTTCTCATCATACAAATATATTGTCTCTTGTGTTATCAAGACATAAAAGTAATTCTCTATGTCTTACGACTTTAAAGAAAAGAAAGAGAAGAATAGATCTGTTGAACACTCTAGAAATGGAAATAAGGGGAAGAAGGGAAAAGTTGAATTTCTATCCTACGATAAATGTGGGAAGAAACACCCCAGTACTTTCCTGAAGGGAATGTGAGTCTGTTACAAGTGTGGTGAAAATTCCCACCAATCTCGTGATTGCAAGGTAATGAAAGTGGATTTCAATGTTGAATGCTACAGTTGTATAGAAATGGGGCCTTAGGAAAATGAATGTCCTAATCACCAAGGAAACTTACCTCAGAAAAGGCCAAGAAAGCAAGGCTAAGCTTATTCGATCACTACTGTTAAGGTTGAAGCTCCAAATTATGTGGTGGAAGGTATTTTAATGGTTTCCTGAAATTTAGCCAATGCTTTTTTTTTGATTCTGGATCATCACATTATTTCATATCTTCCCAGTTTGATAAAAAAATTAGATATTTCCAATTTGATTTAACAAGGTAATTTTCAATCAAAACTCTTAAGGGAAGTATCATTGCAACAATGTTTTTTGAATCAGTTCCCATTAGGGAATATAAATGTTATTTATCTGATGATATCATCGTCATAACCATGATTGAATTTTATATAATCCTTGGTATAGATTGGATTTTGGACCATGATGAAAACATTTATTGTAAGAAGAAGGAGGTTACAATTTTTGATGATGACAAGGAGTACCTTATCTTTATAGCAGAAACATCACCACCTAATTCTTATCTAAATCCATGCCCTGTAGCTCTACTAAATTCAATTATTAGGAAGGAAGAGAGTGAAATAACTATGGGTGAGGAAAGGAATGTTCAAATAGAGGATGTACCTATTGTGAAAGAATATTTTGATGTGTTTCTAGAGGATTTACCTGGACATCCTCCAAAACGAGAAATTGATTTTTCCATTGATTTAATTCATTGTTCAAGGCCCATATCAAAGACTGCTTATAGAATGGCCACTGTGGAATTAGTGGAACTAAAGAAACAACTAGAGTAATTGAGTAATAAACAATTTATTATCCCTAGTGTTTCTCTATGGGGAGAACCTATTCTTTTTGTTAAGAAGAAAGATGGATCTATGAGGTTGTGCATTAACTACAGGGAAATCAATGATATAATAATAAGGAACAAGTATCCCCTCCCTTGCATTGATGATTTATTCAATCAAATTCATCGAGATCAATATTTTTTCAAAGATTGACCTTTGATCTGGATATCATTAGTTATGTGTGAAGGAGGAAGACATTCCAAAGACAATATTTTGTACCAGGTATGGGCATTAGGAGTTTACAATAATGCCTTTTGGACTGACTAATGCACCCTCTGTCTTCATGGATCTAATGAATATAGTTTTCAAGTAATATCTCGATGAATTTTTAGTGGTATTTATTGATGATATCTTGGTATACTCAAAAAGCTATGAAGATCATGAAAATAACTTGCGCACTATTCTAAATTATCTAAGAAGAAATAAATTATATGGGAAGTTTAGCAAGTGAGAATTCTGGATTTAGGCGATTTCTTTTCTTGGATATATTGTCTCTAAGGATGGAATCTATATTGATCCTTCTAAGACAAGTGAAATACAAGAATGGCCAGCACCGATGAGTATAACTGAGGTACACAATTGTATTGGTTTGGCATGTTATTATCAGCATTTTGTCCAAGATTTTTCCTGATTTCCTAACCCATTAACCCAGATCACACGTAAAGGGGTTAAACATTTTTGGAAAAAAGAGTGTGAAGAATTTTTTGAAGAATTGAAGAGAGTATTAGTCAATGCTCCTATATTGACTCTACCATCAGGGAATGATGGGTTTGTTATTTATAGTGATAATTCAAATAAATGACTTGGTTGTGTCCTTATGAAAAATTATAGGGTTATTTCCTATGCATAATGAAAGCTAAAAATTCACAAAAAAAACTATCCTACTCATGATCTTGAGTTAGCAGCTGTAATATTTTCTTTAAAGATATGGAGACACTATCTCTATGGTGAAAAATGTGAGATATATACTGATCACAAGAGTTTGAAGTATATTTTCTCACAAAAATAACTCAACATGAGGAAAAGAAGATAGGTTAAACTACTAAAATATTATTATTACACTATACACTACCACCCGGGGAAGGAAAATAAGGTGGAAGATGCTTTGAGAAGAAAGGATCATGGAGGTTTGAACAAGATGAGAGTTAAAAGGGATCTTATGTTCATGGATCTAGTAAAGATGAATATGGGAAAAATCATGGAAGGCGAAACATCAAATATTTTTAAAATGGATTCCAAACAATCTTTACTAGAAAAGATAAAAAGTTCTCAGCTTGATGATGAGGAGTTTCAAAAGAAAATTAAAGCTGTGACTGATGAGAGATTGATTGACTTCATATATGAAGATGAGATTTTGAAATTTGGGAAGAGACTTTGTGTTCCTGACATACCTGATCTAAAAAGGGAATTTTTTGATGATTATCATAGCTCCAATTTCTTTATACACCCTGGTAGAACTAAGATGTATATATATTTGAAGGAAAGTTTTTGTTGGGACAACATGAAGAGGTAGATTTCTGATTATGTGTCAAGATGTATGTTTTTTCAACAGGTGACGGTTGGAAGACAACATCCTAGAGGATTCATGCAACCTCTTCCCATACCTAAGTGGAAATGAGACGATATTACAATGGACTTTGTTATGGGGCTACGAAATATTCCTAGAAGGAATGATGCAATATGGGTCATTGTTGATCATCTTACCAAGTCAACACATTTTCTTGCTATAAGAGAAGATTAACCACTTGAATGTCTAGAAAGACTATATTTTAATGAAGTTGTAAGACTTCATGGAGTACCCCTATTGATTTTTTCTGATCGTGATCCCCATTTTACATCAAGATTCTAGAAATGTCTTTATAAGGCCTTGGATATTGAACTTCGTTTGATCACTTCCTACCACCCTCAAACTGATAGAGAATCAGAACGAACTATTCAAACCTTATAAGACATGTTGAGATCTTGCTCACTTGACTTTCAAGGTATGTGGGATCAATATTTACCTCTTGTAGAATTTTCCTATAACAATATATTCCATTCAAGTATTCAGATGACACCATATGAAGCATTTTTTGGAAAGAGATGTTGCAAACCAACTTGTTCAGATGATGTTGGTGAAAGAAAACTCGTAGGCCCAGAACATTTTGAGGAAACAATGGAAAAGGTGAAGGTTATCCAAACCCACATCAAAGTAGGTCAAAGTAGGCAAAAAATATATATCGATAACCGAAGGAAAGATATAGAATTTCAAGTAGGAGATCATGTTTTTTTGAAGGTATCTCCATGGAAGGGTGTTATACGATTTGGTAAGAAGGGAAAATTAAGTCCCAGGTACACCAAACCTTTAAAAATTCTAGAACAAATTGAATGACTGAACACTACCATTTTTATTGATTTTGGAAACACACCAAAAACAACATACAATAATCACATCATGGAGGTCTAATGTAGTAGATCCCTAAAGCATCATTGATAACAAAGATACTACCACCGGATGGAAATGAACCAAGGTTAAGGAAAAGAGAAACTTATGGTTTGGGGAAGCCTGATATGCCAAGAAATATGAAACCTTAATCCCTTCAAGCCAAGTATGAGTGATCGCTGTATGAAATCCCATAAGCAGTTTGCACTTGCAGAAACTATATTCAATACATCACGGTCAGCTTCCACTTTCCATGAGTACTTTTGTAGAGGATCAAGGAATCTGTTTCCACAGCCTTCAAAGTATGTTGTCTTTGATCACTTAATTCCAACCCCGTAACAAAATCCGTTTCCTTGTCCTGAAGAGCGTCACCACTACTGTAAAAGGCTGATAAAGCAGCAAAAAAACCCCTATGGTCCCTAATCACACCTCCCTCTTCATCTGTCCCCTCAAGAAGGACCCATCTGTGTTGAGTTTGAGCCCATATCTATGGGGGAACCAGCGAACCCAATTCCCCTGGGCCCTCCTCTCAAACTGGTTGGACGCATCTGGATAAAACGACCTCACTGATGGGGCTCCTTGTAAATCAGAACAAACGCTTTCTAAGTCCATCAAAGCGTTTTTCATCTTAAAGCCGATACTGGTGCAAGTAGCAGAAGAATTCTTCTGAGGCGCTTCAATCCTAGATTTCCAAATGACCCAAAAACCCTCAATGAGGATGATTTCCCTTTCTAGCCACTCAGAACCGTTGTCGCATGCACCATCAAACCACTGGCTGAGAACATTCTCCTGCAACCCTCCGACATCATACCGACCCGAGAAATCTCCATACACCTTCCATGACCAGCGATCCCAATCACTGTCAAAAAAGAGATGCATTTCTATTTATTGCTTAGGGTTTTTGCAGCACCAACATTTGGATGCCAAAGATACCCCCATACGTTGGATGTTGCCATCAGTGGGAAAAGAGTTATTCCTCATACACTACAAAAGGAAATTGATTTTTTGGAGAGATCCCCCTGCACCACAGCATTTTTCCCCACGGGTCACCTGTATTAGTATCCATTCTAACACTACCATAATCATTCGTTGAAAACTCTCCCGAAAAGGAAACTATGAAGATGAGCCTATCAGGATCCTCACTGAGGAAAATTTCATTAAAAACACCACGTTGAGTATCATTGAAAATGGCCTGCAGAAAGGCAAGGTGGCCGCACACTTCTTTGAATGAGATATCTGGTGTGGGGAAACTAGGAAACCAAAGAATTCCTGCTCCCTAATCCTGATTCCAGAAGTTCACCTCTCCTCTCCCCATCATCCACCTTGCATTAGGACACAGTACCTCCGTAAACGGCTGAATAAGCTTCCAAATCCTAGATGACCGAGACCGCTGAACCAAACCATCCAGGCCACATTTCTCATTCATGAGCATTACCCAAAGCGTTTGACATGCCATAGCCTCCCATGCAAGTTTTTTATGCATCCCTTGCATGGTTGAGTTCACACTCCGTAAATTGATTCCACCTTCAGCAAGCGTTTTTGAGAGAAGCTTCCCCAATGCCCAGTGGTGACGACTTTCCATATGGCCATTCCATACAAAGGACACCATGATCTTCTCCCTATTAAAAACCACACTTTTGGGAATCTTCAAGGTGGAAAGGAGATGCATGGGGATAGAGACAAGGATGCTATTGACCAAGGTAATGCATCCTCCAAATGAGAGGAACCTATTATTCTAGTTGAATATGTGCCCCGTGATCTTGCCCACAATCTTATCAAAATGATGAACGCGAAGGGAATTAGGACTAACTGGTGCTCCAAGGTACTCCATGGGAAAGAACCCTTTCCTCACATTCAAGGTTTCTTCCAAAATCCTGACCCTCCTGACCGAGAGTGACTTAGAATAAAAATAGAGGCTTTTATCCATGTGCACCTCCTGCCCGCTCCATTTACAATATTAATCCAGCAGCCCATTCATGCCAATCACTAATCTCATGTTTCCATTAATGAAAATGATAGTATCATCTGCGAACATCAAATGAGAGATGCCTTCCGAAACATTTCTATCCCGATAAGGCATAATTTTACCCATGTGGAGACCCATTTTAATATAATGGATGATAAAATTTTGAGAATGAATAAATAACATGGGGGAAAGGGGATCCCCTTGATATAAACCGCGATAAGCCTTGAAGAAGCCAAACTGCTTACCCAAAAAGGAAGTGGAGATCCATGCTGAGCTAAAACAACGAAACAGCAGGTCACGTGTCCACTTGAAGAAGCCCATGCAGCCCAACACCTTCAAGATAAAACCCCATTCCATCCTATCATAGGCCTTTCTCATGTCAAGTTTAATTACCAGATTATTCCTGAAGACCTTGTTGTTAATCCCACTGATCATTTCTTTCACCAACCCAATTGCACCCTGGATTGATCGGCCTTAAATGAAGTCGTGCTGCTCTGTTTCTATCCATGTGTTCAAGTGAGGCGCCAACATTTTGTTGAGAATACAAGAAAGAACCTTGTAAGGCATGTTACACATACTGATTGTCCGATACTACTCTACAGACTCGGGTTGCTCACTTTTGGGATCAAAACCATCTTTGTAGCACTAGAAATGTGTGACAGGTTCCCCCCATGGAATAAATCCTTCACTGCTTTTATTAAATCACCTTTGATGGTATCCAATGCAGCCCTGTAAAAAGAAACAGGTTTGTCATCCGGCCCTGGTGCGCTATCTGGTTTCAAAGACCACACCGCTTCACACACTTCCTCCTCCTCAGAAGGACATCACAAGCGCCAATCAATCACCCCCACAAAATTGTTGGAAAGTCCTCAAACAACTCTGTATCCTCCCTTGGGTAACCTTCTCCCTTGTTAGGATTGGGACCTACAAGAAGGGCTTTGATGGAGTTCTGTTCCATTACCCCTACCTCATCTCGATCATTGGAAAAAGAACCATCCTCACTAAGAATATTAGGCTTGTGAATATGTTGCCTCTCTTTAATAAATGCATGAAAATACCCGGAATTCCTATCCCCCTCACGAAGCCAACGAACCCGATCTCCCTCTCTAGCAAGCCTCTCTTGCCACAGAAGAATGTCAGAAAGAAGACCTTTCTTGGTCCTGATCTCAACAAAGAGTTTATCATCCCATTCCTATTCCAGACTAGCCTCCATGCGTTCAACCTCCTCACTCACCACGCTCAGGTCTCGGTCACGGGCAGGAAGAGACTTCCTCCACCTTAGCAACAGAATTTTAAGCCTCCTAATCTTATTATGCAGATAAATCCACAGGTTTCCTGGATTATTACTATCTCAAGTTTCCCTGACCATGTCCAAGAAGCCAGGTTCTCCCACCCACATCCTAGAAAACTCGTCGCGATCGACTCTCACATCTCTTGAGCTCAAGACTAGCCGCATCAGAGAGTGGTCGGATAAGCACCGAGCCAAGTGGGAAACTTTTGTATCCGGTAAGAGAGTGATAGCAGCTTCGTTCAACAGACACTGGTCCATATGACACTAGGGGAACCTTCCAACCCTTTAGTTATTACTCCAGGTGAAATGGTCACCCTCAAACTCGACATCCATCAGACCTGATCTGGCCAAGAAGGAAACAAAAGCTAGACTTTCCCACCTTGGAAAATCACGCCCCTCATTTCTCCTCATGAGAGGTTATAATGTTTAAGTCACCCCCTACAATCCAAGGGTTGTTATCTTCAATCATCCCTTCTAAGTCGTGCCACAGGTCCTCTCGTTCCTGTGCAATGGATTTGGCGTAAATGAAAGTGAAGAAAATCTCTTGAGCACCTACTATAATTTTAATGGAAAGATACTAGTCCTATGCATTCATAATATCAAAATTATCTTAGGGTGAATTTTTGGTATTTTTATGAAAATTTTCAATTTCTGATGAATAGTGAAAACACTGTGTTATTGTTAAATACCGAATTTTTATTTAAATAATTAGTTATTTTATTAAAATTTATTTTAGGTAAAAATAGATACATAATACATATATATGTTCAATTTAATTTATTGGAGTCATTTTATAATAATATTAGATATATAATGTTTTATTGAACTTTTTACCGTCTTTTACCCACCTTCTAGGCGCATTTGCAAATTTACATAAAAAGTAATTTTATCGCTTCTGTGAATTTAATTTCAAAAATTCGACAGAAACGATTGAAAACAGTAAGTAAAATGTGGTTCAATAAGATGAAAATATTTTTTGGTGAATAGTAAATTTTGAATTTTATTTACCACGATTAAAAGTAAAAAGGGTAATTAAAGGTAAAAAAAATGATATTATAATTACCCTAACACATGTCCTAATTCCATTGTATAAGTTTGTTTAGACCAAAAACAACCTTAGGAATAAAATATGATCCTTTTGGTCCACTTGGATTAGATTAGGACATTTATTGTTATTTTATTTAAAGAAGAGTTAAAATTGTTAAATTCAAAGTTTAATAACTAAACTGTTTTTAATATAGGGTTATACATAAGATAAATTCATATATAAATATTCATTATAAAGATAAAAATATTTTCTACATAAAATTATTTTATTTATATTTTTTATTAATTAAATAATTAAATTTATTCATGACACAATGATGATGCAGCAATTACCTTGTTTATGAAAGATTAAAATAATTGATATTATAAATATACAAATAAATGTAGATTGAGACTTCTGATGAATTCAACTAATTTTATAGGTTAATATGACATGTTAGGATTGATTAACTAATTTTTTTTGAAGTGATAATGTTGTCATGACTTCCACAAAAACAAAATACAAAATAGTGTCAAAATTGACATAAATGAGTTTTTAAAAAAAATACTATATTATTAATTGATATAATATTTATAAAAATCTAATGTTTGGACAAAGGACTTAGATAAGGTTATATATATCAATAATTAACCACTTGGGGTTCTCTTGGATTTTTATAGTAATTTTATTCACCATCTATTATAATAATACAAGAATATATGGTAAAAGTTAAACTATTTAACTAACAGTTAAATCTAAAAGATAAGGTTAATATGGTGACCTAAACCTGTATAAAACCTATTGGTTGAGAATTTTTCTACCCATACACACCTTATACTCGAAATAAATACTTTTTTAGCCATTATAAACCGAATATGATTGTATAATAAAATAATATTTCAAGATTTTCCTAAAGTGACCCTCACCTCTCTTATAAAAGGGTACTTCCCCTTCTCTCAAAATCACACCTCCAAATCCATTTGGATCAGCCAAAACCTAATCAAATATCCTTATAACTACTCTCACTTCTACCTAGAGGCCTTAATTTGATTATAAATCCAACCTAAGGATCCCTTTTGATAAACTCAAAAGGAAACACCCAAAGAAGAGGTAATAATTTCACCACCTCTTTCAAAGTTCTTTTCTTCTTCCACTTCCTCTTTATTTGTTGTTTCCATACCAAAATAATAACTCCAGTACCTTATAAAAACTATTATGTTATTATAAATATGGTATAACCATATTCATTATTCTATCCATCCTATAAATGACAAGTCACCATACGTGCATACGTACGGCTTACCGTCTCCATGTTGTGGTGTAGTTTATTTTTCAAACACTTCATTATTTGTATGGGTGTAATAATGAGTATAACTGATGTAAATAAAAATATAACATGTTAATTATTCTGTATATATGATATAACATCCAATCACATAGGATTTCACCATCAATATAATGATATTGTTTCTCGTGCATACGTACGGATTACCGTCTCCACAAACGCGATGAAATTCATTCCCCATCATAACCATTCAAGAATAATTTTCCTTTTATGATTAAAAATAATTTTTAAGAACTTAATATAATTATGGATATGAATCAAATACATTCTATCCATAACAAACATGGATTACGTAACCAAGCATATAAAGAAAAACGAATCAGTTAACACCCCAAAAAATAATACAACTAACATATTATTAACAAAGAAATATTAGATCATATATGATATAACATTTATATATGTGGTTCTTGTATAATTTAATAACAATGATTTAACTATTATACAGATGGTTAACGTAACCTCGATCAAAAAAAGTACAAGGTAAGGGTTAATTTTACAATCCCTTTTATCCGAGGTTGTTTATATGTAAGTATCTACTGAGACCTCTTTATCATCCACATCCGTGTTTCTTAAAAATGTATTTCAAAACATTTTTAATATTTAATAGACTATGGGTTAAATTAATTTATACCCTCATTTGACTTTTTGTAATTTTTTTTAAAGGAATCATTCTATCGTTTTCCAAATAAGGTACTTTATGACCTTTTTGACAAATTAAGGTAAGAATGTTTTTTTAACTTATATGGCGGGTGCGACTATTTTACGTTGTCATAACACCTTCGAAGCATCCCTTACAAGCTTATAAGAGTACTTTAAAAATATTTTTTTTCTTTTATAATTACCTGACTTTTAAATTATTTCAAAATATAAAGAGATATTCCTCTAAAATAGTTTTGATTTCATCTATGTCAACATCCTTTGATGGATTTTACACTTGTTTGAAGTTGATTTATTATGATACAATCTTCCATATTGTATTGAAGGTTTTGTGATATGTTTGACTGTGGATATGTTATTTTTATACCATTCATGGTTTATAGTTAAAATATTAACATTCTGTATGCTAGTTTTAATACGAATGTTTATGTTATGTTTCAACCTTTCCATATGATGAATGCATTGGAATTAGTAAGTAATGGTTGGAGCCCGCTATAACTCCTCGATTCATCGGTAGGTCTCATGAGACAAACTAGTGTCTTGTCATGAGGCCTTGACAAAATCTTATTTCTAGTCTTGGTACGAGGCCTTGACAATGTGGTGATAATGTCCATCATTATGCATTCCATCATTATGAAATTGGATATTGATATTACATGTGATTATTCGACTAGTGGAATATCCATGTGAATAAGTAAATGGAATTATTTGATTTATCTTTTCCATATTATGCTAATGTTTAAGTTTAAAAGGATTGTGTTTTAGCCTTATACATTGACTTAAATGTTTATGCTTATTTATGATAGTTTCCACTATATTTTTATCCTTACTGAGCATTTGAGCTCACCCATTTATTGTATTTTATTTTTCCCAGGATGAGAAGAAGTATATTACGATTAACCTGCAGGAATAGACTAAGGGATATAAGAGTATTCAAAGGGGACACAATATTGTTGTTTTTTATTTCATTATGTAATGTAAAAATTTTGTATGTATATAGTACTTCTAAGGACACTAAACTAATCAGTCTTTTGAGACTTGATCTCTTGTGATCATGCCAATGTTATGTAATAATGCATTGAATCTGGGAACTAGGGTCGGGGAATTACAATTAAGGGTTTCAATAAAGATGAAATTAGTAGATCTAGATTATAAGGGAATAATAGAACCCTTATCTTTTTTTTTCAAGATAAAAAACTCGAAGAATCATTGATAACGGAGTCCTAAAGTCAAATATTTCCAAAAATCACCTAGAGGATGGTTTGGAGTTAAGAACCTAAACCAGGGAAATAAGAATGATGGATTTTGAGAGATATTCAGGGTTTAAATATAATTTTTGTAATTATTTAATGATTTCCTATGTTCAGGATGTATGATTTGGAAAACCATAGACCAACCATGACATCACCACTTTCCAAGAATTTACAAGTCACCCGGTTAAAAAAACTATGTTTAAAAGGTACAAATGGACAATATTAAAAAAATCCCCAAACACATAGTTAGGTCTCATGGTTATATATACCAATCTTCAATTGTGCTCCTACACAGTAACTCCCACATTCACCCCACACAGTTCTTAAAAAATCTATTTGGTTTCCCTTAACTATGATCAAACATTTCACCCTTAAAAATGCTTTAAAATCATTCCAAAAAAATCTAGAAACTTCTTAACACATATACTAACTATTCCATTACTTAAAAATATAGAATAAAATAGATAATTAACTCAAAACAGAGGTGTTATAGTATAATATCACTTCTACACATAGGAATCTCCGGATATCCATATTCATAGTAATAAAAGCCCTCAATTAAGATGATTATAAAATCATTTGTCTTCTAATTCATAGAATCCCTCAATCAAGTAGGATTAGTAAAATAAAAATTACAAAAAAAATTCTCATATATTTAAAAATAAAACCTTACATCAGTATCTCTTAATAGTATAACTTATAAAGAAAAATATTACACTGATCATAAGTACACTTCGTATAAATTAACTTCAAATATTCTAAAAATATACAAACTTTAATAATGCTTGATGTGAAATCAGGTGTAAATACATCAGAAAAAACTTATCTATCTACTAATTAATTTAATAATTAATTCTACAGTGCTTCAAAATCCAATGGATATAATATTGCATGGAATTTTAGATCACCATATATTCATAGAATAGTTTTAGTTCTATGATATTTCAGTTATCAGAAGTTCATTATGAATAAAAAAATAACTCAAGTAAAAACTAAATTTAGATCATTTTCATATAAATTGTATTATTATTTAAAAAATAAATAAATAAAGTGAGTTATTGGCTAAAAAATATCCCCCTTTTTGGAAAGCACAATACACATAAAAAATTTGAAAAATATGAACTGAAATTAAAAAGTAAGATCCATGTAATCTTTATAATTATATAAAAATGGTAATTTATCCCCTTTTCATTGGAAAATAATTAAAAAAACTTTATTAATGAAAATCTAATATTTTACCCCCCATCAAAATAGATTCATCAGGATGAGAAAAATAATTATTAAAAGTGAAAATAAATATTATTTAAATCTTTACCTCTTTGTTATTTTAAAAAATAAAGATAAAAAACACAAAAAGATATCAAAAATTAAATTCTATTTGAAAATTTTATGATCATATGTTTTAGTTGATTATGAAACTTCTGCATCTCTTTGAATCTTTAAGAAAAGCCATTTTAACATGGTTGATGTAATCAAACTTTTCAACATGAATTCTATTTTGACCATACTTTCCTATCTAAAATGATCTTCTCATAAAGTGAGTTTTTTTTAACATTACTTTCTCCACCAGTCATAATGATCTTATTAGGAATCTCTATATATTTATTGATATGATTATTCATTATTAGGATTTGAAGTTTACCTTCTTCACTATTAATCAATGAGATTACTTCAGCTATATCTAATTCTCTTACTACTTTGGAAAGGGAATATTTAATATTCACAGATGTCCTTTTAGGATTCTTCACATATAATTTTTTAAAGATACTTGTAATGTGAAATATTTTACTATAAAAAAGAGAAGATATAAAACTGAATGTGAAAAAATACTTGAGATTGAATTCCTTATATTTTAATTTAATATTTCTATCACAAAATAATTTGTCCTTTAATGTATGAGTGGTCCTAAAATATACACATGGAAAGGAAAGGACAAAACACATGATGTATAGATTCTCTTAATGATTAAATTTAATATTTTAAAATGGTAAAATACAAAATTTTGTTTTTGAGAAATACTAAAGAACCCATTATAAAGATAAATTAAGATAGAAAATAATATAACCTTTTAAATGTTTTAATCGTCTCCCCCTATGGTAAACAATAATAGAATATGAATATTAAAATAGTAAAATACACAGTTGAAAAGATTAAAATATCCTGAAGTTATCTTCCAAAATTAATGGATGACCTTCCTATTTGGAGGATGGTTCAATACAATTTTGTTAAATTTAAAATCTTTTAAGAAAATGTAAAATTAAAGTAATAGAAAATTCATGTAAATTTGATAAGAAAAATGAAGATTTTTTTGAAAAATTGATAAGTTTAAAAAATCAATAAGTAATTTGATACTTTTTCACTTAAAAGATATTTTAATATGAGGATATATTTAAAACAAGAATTGGATTGAATATCACTTTAGGTTGATCATTCCCAACATCCATTTTTATAAATTTTAATCCATCAAAAGATAAAAGTTTTGTGAAAATATCAGCGAGATGATTTTTATTTCTGATAAATCCAAGAGAAATATCTCATTTTTTTGTGTGATGCCTAAGGAAATGGTGTCATACATCTATGTGATTTTCTCATGAGTGATGTGTTGGGTTATTAGAATATTAAATGACACTAGTATTATCATAAATAATTAGAGTTTGAGTGAAACTGAAACCAAAATTTTTGAGTGTGTATTACATTCACAACACTTGAGAAAAATGAATTCTGGATGCTATATATTTTACTTCTGCAATGGAAAGTGAAACAAAATGTTTCTTCTTTATTGACCAAGATAAAAAAGTTTCTTCTAAGAAATAACATGTTTCGAAAGTAGATTTTCTATATAACCTTAAACCTCTAAAGTTAGAATCTAAGTAACTTTTTAGAATAAAATCATTTTCTGAAGAATAAAATAAACCAAGTTCCAAAGTTACTTTAAGATAATGGAAAATAATTTTTGATGCTTATAAATGCGAATCATTTGTATTTTCCTAAAATATCTCATATAAATATAATATTTGGAAAACTTTCTATAAGATAAAGTAATTTTTTGATGACACTTCTATAAATTTTTTGATATACCATTTTACCAGATTCAACGAGATCAAGTTTGATAAAAGTTTTTACTATAGTGATTATACATGATGCATTTTCAAAGCCAAAAAATTTGAGCAAGTCTTTGATATATTTATATCAAGTTAAGACATTTCCTTCCTAGATGAAATTATAGGTCGGAAATGGTTTTCCTTCCTAGAAGAAATTATACATTGTACATGGCATTCCATCCTAGATGATATTATAGGTTGAACATGGCGTTTCTTCATAGATGGGATTATGAGTTGGAAATGTAATTACATCAAGTTATTGCACTATGTTTCAAGCATAGAGACATATTAAATCATTATAAAGTATGTTTGGTTAACCCAGTGTGTCAATCCAAAGCTCGAGGTTTAGTTTGTTTATTTGATGTTCCACATTAATTTATGAATTAATGAACCTATTTATCATACTGTTGCATGAACTATATTTTCAGAATGGATTGTTTAGTCATCATGGGTATTATCCTACTTAGTTATACTCACACCCTATTTGGGTGCCATTTGGTGCCCAGATAGATTTCATGGATGTTGTATGGGAAAGAGTAGGGGGCCCTGTGCTTTATTTTATGCTTTCCTAGATGGTATTAGAGCATTGAGATGGGACCAAGCATGGGGTTTGGGACTAGGGTTTTTGGAGTTTTTATTGGACTATGTTTTTAGTTTACTTATGTGAATTTAAACATATCATTTAGTTCTACATACATTATGGAATGATTTTATTTAATATTTTTATTTGGATCTTTGGTTATTTATAAATTTCTAGTTTGAGTTGGCTATGTTTGGATATATTACCTTGATATTAAAACTCTGTTCTAGAGGGTATAGTCTCTCCACAATACTCCTTACACCCTCACTACTATTCGGTAGCCTCTGACATATAGGGAGGCATGCCAGAGGTTGAGTAGCAACCTGACTTAGTCACATAAGGGAGTACTAGTCTAGGGATGTTATAACATACTAAAATGAGATTATAACAAGTACACCAATAGTGAATTTATATAAAAAAACAAGGGAGGTGAGAGTTACTATTAAAAAGCATATATTTTAAACCCATGTATGAAAATTTTATAATGCCATGTATATGAATATATTCAAGCATGAAAATATAAAACACTACATATGGATATTTCAAGAAATAAGATATCCATATAAGAAAAAATATTTATAGATGAAAATATCATGTAAATGAATTTTCACATATATAAATATTCTAGTAGGGGAACAAAAACACATAAGGGAAGTTTTAACATATTCCATTTAAGGGTATTTTAACATAAAGGTAAAAAAATTTCAAAATATTTATAGAATTGAAACAAAAATATCCAAACATAAAAAAACATTATTATAGAAAATATGAATCCATAAACATGTGATATTGTGAGGTATTGTAATATTAAAAAATAACAAAAAATAAAACAAAAATACTCACAATCTCTACAAACCACACTAAACATAATCTAATCAAAGTCTATGCACTGAAGAAGTAATTATAGATAAAAGTTTTTTTTAAACTACAAAATTTAGATTTAATTTGAATAATAAAATTTATATTATCTAAAATTTGATCATTGGATATATGATTAACTAAATTTTGATCAATATAATTCATACAAGAATTAGTTTTTGAGTATAATTCAATGGAATGTTTTGAAATTTCTATTGTTAATTTCAAAAATCTTTTATTAGAATTAATAAGTTTTCTTCAGTAAACTCATAATTACTCGTCAAATTGAAATTTTATTTTTTTATAATAATTATATATCTATCCGTTTTAGCTATATTAAGTAAATTTTCTTTGTTTTTTGATAAATTAACATTTTAAACATCCAATAGATTATATTTTTCATTATATAGTTAAGTAAAATAATCATCTTCAGAATCATAATCAAATTTACAATCTATAGTTAGTTTTGTTAGAGTTTTAACAGTTAAATTTTACAATTATAATTTTTCATTCCTCAAAATATTTAAATATAATCAAAATTATTTTATTAATTTTTTCCTACTATATTCTGATAGACTTTCATAAGATGTATCAATTTCACTAGTACTCCACATTTCCAAATATTCTAATATTTTCTTCCCTTTTTATTTTAGAATACCTTCTTTATTTTTTATATTTCTTATTTATTTTAGGACAATAAACTCTAATATGACCTAACTTATTATATTCATAGAAAATTACTTCTGATTATTTCTTCTTATCATGTATGTATTTCACATATTTTTTATAAGTATTCAAAAAATTAAAATAACCTTCAAGTTTATTCATTAACCTTGAAATTTGATCAATTTCATTATCACTATCACCTGACTCACTTTGATGTAAATGCTTACTTTTACTTATCAAAACATGAGATTTATAAGTATTAGTATATTCATTAAAAGTACCATAAATAGGATTACTAGACGTAAAATTAAAGGCCACTCCATTATTCCTCTTCTCATTCTCAGCATCTCTCTTGAATCTCATTTTATATTTCATTAAGGTTCCAATTAATTCATCTACACTTAACTTTTCCAAATTATTAGTATCATCGATTTCTGTCCTCTTGGATTCCCAATATTTAGGTGTAATATCAATAAATTTTCAATAAGTTGATCTTGTAATAACTCTTTCTCACCCAATGACTGTAGAATATTTACAATAAAAATAAAACATTTATGAATTTGATTTAATGTTTCTCCTCACCAAAAGTCAAAGGCTTGATATTCAGCACTAAATGTAGCTTTAAGAATTTCCAAAACTTTATAAGTTACAAAATGTTTAATATCAATCTTTTTACTAATTCATTTTTTCATTTCAAAATATTATATTTAGATATAGATAATTTTGGTCATAAAACATAATATATTATTATGAACTTTATGATTTATTTGATATTCCTATTTTTCCTCTCGAGAAAAATGATAAATTTATTTCTTCAAAACTATATAATTTCCTTTCACCATGATAATGTTTTCAACTCCAGTATTAATGATATGTGACTTCATGGGATCACACTAGTAATCATAATATATGCAGTCAAAGATCGGTGGCTTGGTTGGATTTAAATTTTGAAGTGTTCTAACTGAAAAAATTCCATTACAAAAATATATTTTCTCTTCCAACACTATTATTGTGAGGAGACTGAAATGAAATTATGATAAACTAATGGACATTTAGAATTATGTATCTCATAAATAGGTAGATACTTTCTTTGATACTGACTGTTGTCCCAAGGATGTAATTACAATGTAAATACAATGGGGGGGGTGTGAATTTTAGTTTTAAGATATACTTAAAAAATATCTACCTTTACTCAAGTTTAATGTAGATCAAATTTATAAAATACTAATCAATTTAAAATGAGAGTGAAATATCATATGTAATGAAAATATAAACTATATGAAATATAGATAGAATAATGGAAATTAGTTTCTTATAAGTTTATGAAAATATGATAATGGTAATATAAATAACATAAAATAGTAACATTTAAATCAGTGGAAGTTTAAAAACAAAAATTAGAGTATTGGTTAGAAACTAAATACTCATTTAAAGTACATATTCAAAAAAAACATTTAAACTAAAGTTTAAGATAGATATTTATACCAGATCTAAGGTATCCATTAATTTCAACCTATTGTAAGGTATCCTCTACTCTATAACCTATGGGAATGGGTATCTTCCTATCCCCAGAAGCCCTAGACTAAACCTATCGATAATAGATCACTTTCACACACTTAATGTTACTGAGATCTATATTCCTAGCAATATAATCCCTTGATCCAGATGGTTGTAAAATACCTTGTTTTCCTATCCATATAATTCCTCAATCGCACAATTTCTGTAAAAAAATAATTACAATGAAAATTAGTAAGATCTTTATAAATCCAACCTTACATTATTATCTCTAAATAAAAACACTCAGAAATAAAATATTACAATGATCAGAAGAACTCTCAACAATAAAAAATTTCAATTCTTCAAAACAATTAGAAACTTTCAGAATTCTTAATGTTTAATATTTTTTTGTCACTTATGAGGCTCGAGGTGAGAATTTATTTGTAGGCATCCTTATAAAAAACATCAATGGTTATATTTTGAAAATATTAGAGTCATTTGTAACTTCATCATCAAAAAATTCTCCATATACAAATGATTTTAATCAACACTACTATATTGCTTCAAAATATTATGGATGCAATTTGGTGTGGAAGTTCATATAACAATATTTTTTTGAAAAAGTTTTAGTTATTGGGAAATTTAGTTAACAGAATTTTATTCTTAAAAAACATTAAAATTTAAGAAAAAAATCAAGTTAGATAAATTTCATATTAAGTGAATTGTGATTTCCAAAATAAAGAATGAAAGTGAGTCATTAACTAAACAACCTCAACATCAAAGAACATATTAACCTTAAAATTTATCTATAACTTTAAACATATATCTCTAGAAATATAATAAAATTCTTAATAAATAACCATCAATATAAATCACATGATAAAAATAAGGGATATATATACCTCAATCATTTATTCTTCTTAAATCTTAATAAATATCTCCTAAAATATCATTAATCACCTCAAAATCCAATCATATATTACTTTAAAATGGAATATATTTCTTTGAAAATATGATCAAACGTAAACTTATAAACCTATAATTCAATTAAAAACTCTTAAATTATCCTCATATGATAACATCTTAACCTCTAAAGTTACCAAATACGTAGTCCGATGCCAACTCTAATTCCCCAAACCCATACACCCAGATCTAATGTTAAAAACACTCTCTTTACATATTGGGTTTAATACTAATTGAAGTGAATCAAACTGAATCTTCCATAATTAAAATTTAAATAACAAGTACCGAGTCATATACATGCCTAATACCTCTTATTTTTAGAGGTTTTATATAATTATAAAAAACCTTTAACTAATATAACCCATATTTTTCTCATCCAAATGATATTTTTCCGTTTATACCAAGAACTTATTATTTCATAATAAGTCTTCAAAATTTCCCTCAAAATTCTCTAAACATGACACCCTTCTATAAAAGGAATACATAATACTCATCTTCATAAACTTGGGAAATGGAAACATAATAAGGGTGATATCAAACACTCAATATGGTATAACATAGGAATTAATAATAAAAGATCATAAATGAGCATAAAATGATCATGTGGGTATGAAAATATAATAATGGTATATAAACATAGCATAAAAAAATACTAACCAATAAACATGGTTTATAAATAATTATTTATAACATATATATTGGGATAAGACATTAAAACAATTAGTGTGAAATCATGAGTTAATAATCATGGGATATGAAAACATAACATTGATACATTTCCAATTTTTAGCTCAAAAATTATATAAAAGAATTTCATAATCAATCATAAAATCATTTAAAAAATCATGAAGGAATATTAGGAAAATATATTTATCACCTGTGTTCACTTGTAATGGAATAACTTAACCAGTAAATTCTAGCATTATTCATAAGGGAAACACTTATTTAGTTAATTTCAACATCATTTTCTCTAGAAAATAAATCATTAACCAATGAAATAGAGGTATATATCCCAAGACCACCCATCATAATCTATAATTTATAAGAATTATTACATTAATAAAACACATATGGGATTTTAATTTCATCCTAAAACTTATAAAACATTCACTATTACTTCACAACTTAATTAACCAGTGGGATATAATTGAGTTTAATAAAATTTTTCTTAAAATTTCATCGTAATCCATTCATAGAAACATGGTGTACGATATAATTTTATAATTTCCCCAATGAAGCATAAAAATCATTTAATAATGCTTTTATAGATGAAAAATAATTTTTTCAAAGCATTAGAAATATTCTTTGAAAAACGTGAATTAATATACTTTTCTTTTAATAACTTAAAAAAATCATAGAACACTGAGAATAATATTTTTTTTTGAAAAAAATAGAAAAATAAAAAGGAAAACTTATAAAAATAATGAACATGATGGCAGTAAAATGCAATCAAGTGGTAAACGTTACAATTTTTATTTTATTTTCACACCTTTATCAAAAAAGCTAAAAAATGATCCTTTCTGAATTTTTTTAAAGGATTCCATTAAAAAACTTTATAAAAAAATTCAAATATATTTGAAAATTATCTATAAAAATCATTAAAATATATAGAATAAAATTCTTGGATTATTATAAAGAATACAGATTAGGAGGAAAAAGAGTTGGATAAAATAATTTAAAACTATTAAAGTAATGATTTAAAATTAAACTCTTTATGACTTTTTAAATAAAAATACCTTGAAATAATGAACTTAAAAATGAACTTTGAATAACACGAATAAAATAGAAACATGATATAATATTTCAAATTGGAATTAAATACACCATATAAATGAATATAGGCGCATAATATAAAATATGCCTCAAGGAAGGAAAATCTAGATGAGAAACCTGTACAAATTTTGTAACCTTTTAATCAAAACACCTTGAAGAAGATAAATTTAAATTTAATATTAAATAACATGAAAATGGATGGAATCCTGATATAATATTTCAAATAGTTAGTGTATACACCATATAAAATAAAATTTGTTCACAACTTGAAATATGTCTCAAGGAAATAAGATTGTTACAAAGAACACTTTTAGATTTTAAAACATTCGAAACAAAATCCATTGAAATAAAGAACTTGATTTTGATATTTAAATCCCATGAAATATATGAAAAATATAATATAATATATTCAAGGGGAATTTAATTAAAACAATAATATATGAAAGTAAATATGGTGCATAAAATGAAACATGTTTTAGGGAATTGAAATTCAGACCCAGAAACCTTTATGACTTTTATAACACTTGAATAAAAACCTCTTGAAAGAGAGAACTTGAAATGGAACTTTAAATACCATGAATAAGTATATAATAATGATATAATAAGTCAATAGGTAGTGTATACACCATATAAAAGAAAATGTGTTTATAAATTGAAATATGTCTCAGGGAAAGAAAATTGAGACCAGGAACCCTCATTACCATGGTAACTTTTGAATCACACCCCATTGAAGAGTACCTTATAAAGATTTATAAATCCATTTAAATGAACTTAAATCATTATAAAATATAATCATGGGTAGTATTGATGTAACAATCCACATTTTTATAAATGAAATTCTCTTTTTAAATGAATAAATTTCTTATTAAGTAATGTAGTTATAGAAAACACATGCACTAATTTGGTTATTTTGGATAGTTATAGCCTACCAGGTTTAAAATATTGTTAATAATAATAAATATTTATGATATAGAAATTATAAAATGACCATTATTATTATTATAATATGGATTATGATAAATTCCAATTAACACAAACAGAATAAGTGATGGCTTAGACCAGTAGGATCGTAGCCAACGAAGCCCATTTATCAGAGTTTCGAGGAAGATGGCATCAATGAGATTTACCCTTGACCATTACCATGATTATATTCAATAACTAAAGAATAATTAAAACATTTTATATGATAATTTCAAGGTTATTGAGATCATGGACCAAACCATGTTCGCCGAATCACCACAAGAAAGTGTCACCATCGTACACCTTACCCTTAGGGAATACACTGGTGTAATAAGAGGTTCTATATCTATACCCTAAAAATATGAATTTTTATATTTAAATTTTTAATAAACCAATAATTATATTTATCCTTTTTTATTATTATTTATAAATGATTAAATAACGAGTTTGATTAAAACTAGAGTTTCGTACGATGAAACACAAATTATCTTTTGGAGAAATATACAGTTTTAACAAAGACAACCTTTTTGAAAAATTCAAGAATTTTTTAAATAAATTTTATTTTAATTAAATATTATTATTAAAAAGTATTTATTTAAATATAAATGAAAATATATTTTTATGAAGTCAGATATAATTTTTATAAGGTTCAGAAAACTGTTATCATGAAAAAACATAGTTCTTTTTATTAAGGGAGGTTTTTTATTTAAAAGTATAAATTATTAACTCTATAAAATTATTTTTATAAAATAAATATTATTTTATAAATCTTCACATTTAAATTTTCCAATGGTTATTTTTTCATAATTTTATAATATAGTTGAATTTTTGGGTGAAAATTAATTATGGTATAAATATATGGTATGTGTTTTGCCATCATAAAAGCCCAAAAGTGATGTAATAAATAATATAAATATAATAAATGAACAAAAGTATGTTTCCCCTTTAGATTTTTTATGTTATTTGATTAATTTTATAAAACCTTATTAAATTCTCGAAAACCAATATTTTATTTTAGGTTTTTAAAAATAATTCTTTATGAACATGAATCAGTTCCACATCAATAAGGGTACTGTTTTAATGATTTTGGATCTTAGAATTAAAATATAATTAAAAAAACTCTTATTTTATAGAAACCATGGGAAAAAAATATGGGAAACGACCATGGGAAAAACCATGGGAAGGTTTGTGATTTTGATTATTTTATCATATAGAGTCTGAAACTAAATTTTAGGCATTAATAAATAATTACCCTCTCTTTGGCTATAAAAATCCTCCCAACCCCCATTACTCTTTACTCAAAACCATTTTATCCTGAATTTACTCTAAATTTCCCTATCTATATACCTCTCAATATGTTCTCAATATCTTAATAAGATCCTCACAATTTTTTAGAAGTTCCCTCCCATGGTAAAGGATACTCTTCTTCGCTTTATTCAAAAACCTTCTTTAAATTATGTATTTTGATTTCCAATTTTTCATGTTGGGATATGTTTTCAAACATCCATATTATTTTTCATTATTATTTATAAGTGATGATATACCCCTTTAAATTTCATTAAACCCTTCCATTAAGCTTTATGTACCCTTGTCATGCTACTGAAATTATCCTATGATTTTACATGCCAAACATTTGTGTAATGAATACCCATCCCAATTCTCACTCAAGGGTATTCACCTAGATATACCTATAATTAATTGATTGGGTATTTTCATGTATGAAACTCATAATCCATAATAAAGGTATTAAAAATGATGAAAGACATCAATATGTTTTATGATCTATGTGACACACTTATGCATGAACATTATATGAATGTGACTGGTGGGCTTGAAATTAAATTTCTATACAATGCATTGTGTAATGATTTTATCACATTAGAAACCATGTATGTTGTACATGAGTTTATACTATACACACTATGTTATGATGTTTTTATTGTTAGACTTGACTTATGTTTATGATGTGATGTTTTATGTTGTTGCCACATTCCCATGTTTCATTTATGTTATCATCTTATATCATGATTGAATGTTTAGTTTTAAGATTCTCACACCTATTATGTTACCTTAAATGTTATCTTGAATCGCATATAATTCATTAAATTATGATATTATTTGATCATTATATTAATAGGATTTATATCTCACCCCTTTCTTATGTACACCCCCGGTTATCCCATGCAGTTTTAGAAGATCAAGGGATTTCATGGGAATGTTATAGGGATTTAGTTTATGTAATTTTATTTATATTTCATTTTATTATTCTATGTACCTAATTACTCAAATGAAACAAGTCTCGCGATCTTTCGGGGTTTTATTTAGTGTATCTTTATGAAATAAATCATTAAATAAAGTGTATTAAGGATATGGGTTGTCATAGTTGGTATCAAAGAAAAGACTAGTTATTTTTGGGGATTTGGATTGGAAAACCCTAGTGAAAGACTTAGAGATAAGAATAAACATAGGAAAATATCAATAAATTTTAGTAAAATATATATTAAGTGGTTTTCAAGAAAGGAGATCCTTATCAGGATGAAAAAATTAAATTTTGATCTAGTATAGTTGTACTAAGGAATAATAACCTCAAAAATGGTGAATTGAGATTGACATGATCATCACCTGATGCATGAAAAAGAGGTTGTACTATATACCTAGTTTAATACTTTATGGGAAATTCTTTGGTAAGTTCACATGGTCATTACGAACCATTATTAAGGGAACAAAAATTTCTATAAGATTTTATGTTAGGAAATTGATCATGGGAAAATTATATTGAATCTTATAAATTTATAGGTTGAGGAAATTATTTCATTTTTGATTTATCCCTTTAATGTTCATGGTTTTCCATTTATGTGTTTAATAGTTTAAAAATTATCGTCCCTAATTTTCCCATTATTCTAATCAATGGCTGGAAATAAGAGGAACTGAGTGAAAAACCAATGTTATGGAAAATGTGATGACTTCCCAAATGATATTCCTAACCCAATAAGAGAAGTAATCAAGAACTTCATTAAAATAATTTCTCAATTAACTCAAGTTTTGAACAAAAACTTGAATCACGGGAAAACCCACATCCCCATAAAAAAGATCAAGCTTCAATTGAGACCTTTATGCAACAAACTCCTCTAAATTTTAGTGGATATTTTGATTCCTTAATCGTGGAACAATAAATCAACTCTATTGAAAATATCCTATCCATCCTTCACTGCTATGACAAAGGGAAGGTCATGCTGGCTGTTTATCAAATGGAAGGAAAACATGATCACTGGTGGATATTGATAAAATATATGAATACTGATGAAGATATCAAAGAGATGGAGTGTAAAGAATTTTGGAATTTTTTTTGATAAATATTTTTCTTGAACTCTCATATAAAATAGAGAGGTATTTTTTAGGCCTCAAGTAGAAGGATGAAGAATCCATCAAGATGTATACGGAAAAATTTATAAGGCTTTCATGATATGCCTATGAATTTATCATTACCCCTAAAATTAAAGTTTACCAATTATTTGGTGGGATAAATCCAAGTCTATGAAATTATTTTCCATTTGGTACTTTGAAAACTATGATAAAATGTTCCTATGTGCCCTAAATGTCAAAATAGATATCAGTGAATCTCATGGTCCTGAAGGGTCTGGATATAGGAAGTGGATAATGAAATTTAATTCTATTGGAGTGACTGATAAATATCACAAGATAGATAAAGTCCAACATCCTGCTTTTCAAAATTATGGTAAGTAGTATCCTAGAAATTTACTGAAAGTGAAAAGGAAATGATTTAGGCAAGGGAAGGAAAGGAACTTAGCTAGCGATTACCGATGGGAGAAACCCACCAATGTGATGGAAAAAAGGAATTCTCTAGTAAGAAATTAGCCTATGTTCCAATGTTTCAATTATAAAGAAAAAAGAAAATTTGAAAATAATT
The DNA here is from genome assembly GCA_963277665.1 of Viscum album. NCBI lineage: Eukaryota > Viridiplantae > Streptophyta > Magnoliopsida > Santalales > Viscaceae > Viscum > Viscum album. The sequence continues at coordinate 28,773,984 of OY728142.1, read as the reverse complement.
GCACTAATATAAGGGTTGTCGCAGAAAATCGATGACAATAAATTCCAAGTCCTAGAAATAATGGGTGGTATTATTCCATCATAACTGTTGAGGTGGAACATAACAATGATATAGTGATAGTTACACAAATTATTCATTCAAGAATAAAAAATAAACTATTTAATTCTAGTTCTGCACATTCTTTCATATCACACAAGTTTATTAGAAAAATTCAAACATCACCTCAAAACATGTAAGTGGAGCTATCTTTGAACACAAAAAATGGATAAATTATTTCATCTTAGTTTTATAACTTCTCCCCTATCTATATTTCTAGGCTGAACATCAAATAAAAAATTGTGATACCCTCTTTATAAGAATTTGATGACATTGTCGGTATGGACTGGGTATCTTTGTTTAAAGACACCATAAATTTTTTAGATAAAGAAATCACCCTTCACATCACAAATTGTTCTATAATTATTTACAATTGAAAGGAGAAGAATGAATATTATTTGGTATCACCATATCAAGCATGGATGTTATTACCTTATGAGAAAGTGTATTAAGATCAAATTATTGAGACCAAGGAAAAGATCATCTTTGATGACATGCCCATTATAAGAGAATATACATATGTGTTTCTCAAATAATTTCATAGCCTTACACCAATCCATAAGGTTGAGTTCTCATTATATATTATACCTGGATCTTCGGAAATATCCAAGACTCTATATAGAATGACCATTTTTTAACTTGAGGAGTTGAATGATAAACTATATAATAATATAGATAAAAGGTTTATAAACCCAAGTGTTTAACCATGAGGTTCATTAGTAATTTTTTCAAGAAGAAGGATGGATCAATGTGCCTATGAATTTATTATCACAAGCTCAACAAGACCACGATAAAGAAAAAGTATCATTTTCTATAGATTGATGACTTGTTCGATCAGTTATGTAGACCTCAATACTTATCTAAGGTGTATATTTAGTCAATATCTTATTAATTAAAGGTGAAGAAGGGTGATATCCCCAAGATTACTTTACATATAAGGTACAATAACTATGAGCTCATAATGATTCTATTTGGACTGACTAATTATACAACTATATCTCTGGAATTTATGAATAGATTATTTAGGGATTACCCAAAAAAAGTGTGGTAGTATTTATAGATGATATTATTATCTACTCTAAATGTAAGGAAGAGCCTGAGGAGAATTTTAATGATATACTGAAGACCTTTAAGAAAGAAAATTTATATGAAAAGTATAGTAAATGTACGTTTCAGATGGATAAAGTAACATTCATGGGGTATGTTATCACCAGAAAAGGGATATCCATGGAAGCTTAAAAATATAGGCAATTAAAGATTCCCCATAATAACATCTATGATAGAGATATGTCGTTTCCTTAGATTAGCTAGGTAATTTCATCTATTTGTGGGAAACTTATCATGATTTTAAATCCCACTAACTAATATATCTCGTAAGGGAGTGAAGTTTTTCTAGACTGATTAATGTGAGGAAATAATTAAATAATTTAAGAACATGATAATTACTATACTTTTTCTCACATTACCCACATGTGAGGAAATATTTGTGATCTATAGTGATGCATCCAAAAAGGTATTGGGTTTTGTACTCATGCAATATGAAAAAGTGATAGCATATTACTCCGACCAATTAAATATACATGAGTAGAACTACCCAACACATGATGTAGAAATGGATATACTGATATTCTCATTGAATATTTTGTGACATTATCTATATAGGGAGAATTGTGAAATATATACAGATCAGAAAGGTCTAAAGTATATATTCACATAAAAGGAGCTCAATATGCACCAATGAAGGTGGTTAGATCTGATTAAGTATTATTATTGTTAAATCCATTACCATCTAGGGAAAGAAAACAAAGTGGAAACGCTCTGACTATAAAGGATCCCACAACACTATCCCTGATGTGGATTGAAAGGGTTATAATATTCTTGGACATTCATAGGATAGATATGAGAATAATAAAGGGATATTCATCCTACCTTTCTCAAATAACTTCTTGACCATCTATTATTGAGAGGATCAAGGAGTCCTAGAAAGATGATGAGGTGCTATAAAAAAATTCAGTAAGTATTATGGAGTTCAACTTTGATAAATATGGACTTATAAGGTTTGGAACCCAAATATGCATCCCATAAAAACCAGAACTGAAGAAGGAAATTATAGATGTTGTGAATAACTCATAATTTTTTATTCATCTAGGAAGCACTAATATGTATAGAAATATAAAGTATAAATTTTTGTGGGATAATATGAATAGGGAGACTATAGAATTTCCATCTCGATGCTTGGTATGCCAACAAGTCAAGGCCAAATTATAGATGTCTTTGGTCATGATGAAACCATTATATAAACCAGTATGGAAATGGGAAAACATAATAATGTAATTCATTATAGGAATCCCAAGGACACCTAAAGGCAATAAGACCATTTGGGTGGTGGTTGATTTCCTTAAAAATTTATCTTATTTCATTTCTATCAAGTAATATTTATCTCTCAAATAACGCACTAAGATACACATAATGGAAGTGGTAAGACAGTATGGGGTTCCACTTTCCATTGTATCTAATTGAGATCTGGGGTTTACCTTAAGGTTTTGGAGATACCTTTAGTAAGTGTTGGATACAAAGATGAGTTTCTGTGATTCTTATCACCCTAAAATGGATGGTCAGTCTAATATAACCATTCAAACTATACAGTACATACGGAGATCATGTTCAAGGGATTTACAAGGATGTTAAGATCACCACCTTACTATAGTGGAGTTCTCATATAACAAAAATTTCTATTCTATCATTGAAATTCTACCTTATGAGGCTTGATATAGGAAGAGGGTTTAGACTCCAAAATTCTTGGAAGAATCTATAGATTTGAAGCTCATGGGACCTAATATTATCTAATAGATTATAGATAAGGTTCAAACCATTTAATGTCATATGAAATCCACACAAGTTCGATAGAATATCTATACAAAAAATCATAGATGAGACCTATATTTTGAGGTCACAGATAAGGTGTTCCTTCATATATCATCATGAAATAATGTCATGAGGTTTGGGAAAAAGGTAAAGTTTAGTCAAAGATACATTTTCCCCTTTGAGATCCTTGATCACTTTGGATCTCTGGCCAATCTATTATCACTCCCACCAAACCTATCCCAAGTACATGATGTGTTCCTTATATTTATATTGAGGAAGTAAATACCAGACCCCTCACATGTAAAAAAGTCCAGAGTTGGTTCCATTATAGAATGGTCTTTCATACATGGAGCAACTAGTGAAGATATTATATCATAGAGACAAAGTTATACGAAACAAGATAACCCACTTAGTCAAAGTAATGTGGAAGAAAAACAATTTTGAGGAAGTAACCTGGGAACCAGAGGAAGCAATGAAACATAATTACCCTTATCTATTTTAGTGTATGAAATGAAATTTCAAGGGTTAAATTTATGAAAGGGGGAAGAATGTAATGACCCAAAATTTTATAAGTGAAATTACCTTTCTAAATAAATAAATTCCATATTAAGTAATGTAGTTATGTACAAATTATGCAAAACATTCTTTATTTTTGATAGTTATAGCCAACTGTATTTAAAAGATCATTAATCATCATAAACTCTGACAATATTTCCTTTTTATAGTGACCATTTAGATTAAGATATTAAGGGTTATGATAAATTCCAATTGACATGGATTAAAGAAGCTATGACCTCGACCAGTAGGATCATACCTTTTGAATCCCATTTATCTGATTTCTATGGGAGATGTAATCACTAAGAATTAACATTGACCAATACCAATCCAAGTTTCAAATACTAAATCATGAGTGAAACTATTTATGTTATATGTTCAACCTTATCAAGATCACAACCTAAATAATGTTCACCAAACCACCCTTAGAAAGTTTCACCATCACAAACCTTACCCTTAAGGCACACATTCGTGTAATAAGGGGTTATGTATCTTGACCCAAAAATTAGGAATTATTATATTCTTATATTAATAAAACAATGATTACATTTTTTCATTTTATTATTATTACTTTATAAATGATTAAATAACAAGTTTTAAAAAAATTAAATTTTGATATGATGAAACCCAAATTGTTTTTTTGGGAAATATATAGTTTCAATCAAGTAACTTTTTTGATGAATTCAATAATTTTTTAGATAAATTTTATTTTCATTAATTATTATTAAATAATATTGATTTAAATATAAATGATAAAATAACATTATGAAGTCAACTGTAATTTTTATTAGGGTAAAAAAAATATTATTATAAAAAAACCCACATTTTTCAATAATTAATGATTTATATTTAAAAGTTTAAATTATAAAATTTTGGAAATAATTTTCATAAAATAAATATTATTTTTTAAATTATAATTTTGAAATTTTATAATAGTGATTTTTTCATAATTTTTCAAGAGAGTCGAATTTTTGGGTAAAAATTAAATACAATATTAATATATAGTATGTAGTGTGACATAATAAAAGCCCATAAGTGATGTAATAAATAATATAAATATAATCCAAGACAAAAATTATGTTTCCACTTTAAAATAATGTGTTTTTATGTGCTCTTATTTATTTTATAAACCCTTAACAAATCCTTTGAAACCTATTTTATTTTTTAAGGTTTTAAAATTAATTCTTTATGAATATGACTGAATTCCACATCACCAAGGGTATAATTTTAATGATTTATATTCTTATACTTATAAAATATTTAAAACCAATCCTATTTGGATTAAAACATGGGAAAATAATGGTATGTTTTCTGGTTTTTATTATTTTATCCTATAGATTCCAAAACCGATGTTTAGAAATTAATAATGATTTCCCCTCTCTTTTTCTATAAAAACACACCCATATTCCAATTAATATTCAATAAATAAACTTTTATCATGAATTTAATTTTAATTTTACTCTCTATATCCCTCCCATGGTGTTTCCAAGCTCTCAATAAGCTCCTTCTAAGCTTTTAGATGCGCCCTCTCAAGGTAAGGGATCATCTCCTTCTCCTCTTTATTCAAGCACGTTCTTTATATTATGGCTTTTAATTTCCAATTTTTCATGTTGGTATATGTTTTCAAACATCTCTCTTAATTTGAGGTATTATTTAAAAGTTATTATATACCCCTTTCACTCCCATTAAACCCTTACATGAATCTTTATGTACCCCCGTTATACTGGTAAAATTATCCAGTGATTTTTTGCGCCAAACATTTGTGTAGTGCATACCCATCCCCATTCCTATTAAATGGTATTCATCTAAATGTACCTATAATTAATTTATTAGGGACTTCCATGTATGTAACCCACACCCATTAATCATGGTATTACAATTTATTAAGGACATACATATGTTGTATGATCTATGGGGCACACTTATGCATGTACATGATATGAATGTGACATGTGGGACTGAAATTATACAACCCTCCAATGCATTAGGTAATATTTTAATATCATGATATACCATTTATGGTAAATGATAATTTATCCTAATAATGTTATGTTATGATTTCTTATTGGTTATCCTTGACTTATGTTTATTATTTCATGTTTTATGTTATTTCCGCATTCCCATGTTTTCTTTATATTGTCATTTTATATAATGATTAGATATTAAACTTTATGATTATAATCCTTATTTTGTTACCTTTATATTACTCTTGAATCACATTTAATACTTTAGATTATGATATGTTTTTATTATTCCCTTACTGGGCATTATAGCTCACCCCTTTCTTATGTACATCCCCAAGTTATCCCATGTAGATTTATAAGATCAAGGAAATTTAAGGACATGTTAAAGAGTTTTAGTTTATGTAATTGTATTCTATTTCAAGTTATTATGTTTTGTACCTAATTACCCAAATACACTAGGAATATTGATCTTATGGGGTTATTTTAAGTTTATATTTATGTAATAAATGAAGAAATAAAGTGTATTAAGGATATTGGTTTTAATAATACACACCAAATAAAATAAAACAAGTGAGGAATATGAAACATATCTCATTGACGAGAAATTGAGAAATGAAACTCTTACCTCAAACTTCCATATTGTTAAACACAATCTAACATCAATATATAATAAAATTAGGTTTATTATTCATATTAATAAGAACCCTATTCATAATTATTTTACTTTATACTATCTATTTATCATTATTTATTTTCTATATATTAATTTTTTATTGTTAAAAATAATATTTGGGTGTTAACCATTCTGTTTCCCTTACATGATTCAATTTTGAGGTTATAGACCTTGAGTCTTGTTTATGAGTTCATCACCCCAAAAATGTTCATGATAAGGTAATAAATGTATTTTATATATTTTTGGAGTGTCAAAACTATTTTAAAGAACTTATGGTGACAATTCACATTGAACACTTAAAAATTCCCCTTTTCGATGATTTTTTGAATTATCAAAAGAATTTAGATTATAGGTAAATATATTTTTGAATATTACCACTTAATAATTATTAACACATATTAAATTCATATTTATTTTATATTTTTAACAATATTTAATTTTTCTTATTCATTCATGTGATAAAAATGTTCATGTAGGTAGTAAAACCAACCAAAACAAGAACATGTTATAATAGTCGAATGCGGAAAATAATGGTATTATACAGTTATAATATAACTTTAAACAAACTTAATGATTATAATTTTTTTAAAAGTGAAAAATAATATTCAATAAGAGTTTAATGAATAATATAAATTAAAGAAAATGGTAAGAATTTATTACTTACGAAGTGTTTTGGTATGCACATTTTAGGTGGGTAAGTTTTATAATTACCATTTATTGTTAATTTTTTTTATAAAATGAACAAATTATATTTCAAGAAACTTAATAATGTTATAAATATCACATATATTAATAAAATTTTATTTTAGAACCTTCCATGTATGGTGGTAATGAAAAATTAAATATGTCATTCACATAGGTGGTGATTTGTATGTAACAAAAGTGATGTTTTCATTTTCCAACGGATGGAAGGTAGGAAGGTAAATGTTGTTACATAAAAATAATAACATTTTAGTATAATAATTATACTAATTTCATTGTATTATTGTGGTTATAATACATTTTAAGGAGGTGGAAGATGAAGGAAACTTGAAAGAACTCAGTTAAAACAATTACCTCTTCATTGGATACCCTTCTTTAAGCCTCTTATTAAGACTTATTATATTGGTATTATGTGAATTCTTAGACCTATAGAACGTTTTAAAGAGATTCATGGAAGAATTTGTTCATTTATTGGTCAAAATAAGTTGATCAATGTGCGTATAAGTGAGGTGGTGAAGAGATTATTTTATAAGTTAGAGGAGTGACACTCTTGCAAATATATGTTTTATTAATATATAATAAATTTCATACTTAAATAAAGTGGTAGAAAATTAGTAAAAATTAGATTATAAGATAGGTATGGTATGTACTACACTCAACCAATGAATGAAAGATATGTTTATGTGGTCGTATCTATTAATTTAACCCCATTATAACCATTTTAACCTATACCATGGTGACTAACTTTTTCCAAAGTAATTTATTTTTTATGACTAAAAAAGATATTAAAATTATTCCATAATTTTAATATTATGATTAAAAATATTAAGATAAATTTATAACATTCAATTTCTATAGATGGTAAGAATTTATTTTAACAAAAGCACGCTTAACATAACAAAACCAATTTTTGGAAAATATATTTTTAATCATAAAAGTTAATTTACATAAAAATAATGTATAGTATTGATTACCATGATATTAAATGTTTTATGGTTAAATAAATAGAATTTTTATAACTTTAAAAGTAATGAAAAAAATTAACAGGTCATTGTCAATACTTAATTAAAGGAAAATGACCGAAATTATTTTTTATTATAATTATTTTTACTTATGTTCCAAAATGCCAAACATAGATTTATAAATTCAACATAATATTTTTAAATGATTTATTTTACTCCTTAAATAATTATTTTTTCTAAAAAAATATTTTTTTAAATTTTAATTCATTATTATATCATGATGATGTCATAAATTAGTTGTATTTATAAAAACAAAATTTCTCACCATTTACCTAAAATGTCAACCTTTTAGAAAAAAATTCAAAAAATTCACCCTAAGATAATTTTGGGTTAATAAATTCAAAAATGGATTTAATTTTATCAAATTAAAATTATAAAATTTTGGAATTTATGTTGTAGATAAAACCATTTATTATAAGGAAAAAAAATTATTTAGAATAAAAAACTATTCTTTTCTTAAATAAAAACGATGTTATTTTTCATACCTTGATAAAATTATTTAAATAAATATAAATTTTCATAAATATGCACTTATAAAATATCAATAAATTAATCAATTTTTTTAAATATATCAAAATAATATATATATATGTGTGTGTGTGTGTGTGTGTGTATGACCTTAATGGTTAGTTTTATACATCTAATTATGAGTTTTAGGATATAGTTGACTTGTTAATTCTAATAGTTAGGTACCTATAAGAATTAAGTTAAATTGATTAATTAAATAATTAGGGTAAGTTATTGCCTATCTAGATTTACAAGAGTTATATATGATATATTTTAAATAATTGTTTACATGAATAATTATTTTTTGAGAGAACACTAATGTTGACTCCAAACTTAGAGAAATATGAATCTTTTATCACTAATTTATTTGGTGTAAGGAGTTACCATTTTAATGGGAGAATATTTAATAAAATTTCTTATTGAATAACTTTGTAACATATGATACTCAAATGAAAATTATTTTACAGTGGATTATAATGGAATGAAATAAAAGATTTATTTTTATAGTGATATCTATTTTATCCTTTTTTTGAAGTGCATTGGTCAATTGGAGTTCCAATAAGAGGGGTAGGTGAATAAGTGGAACAAGTATTTAAAAATTATTTCAAATTAAACCTCTATGAAATTTTAAAGTCTTGATATACTCTGTATAAACACTACCTCACCGAGTATGAAACTAAAATGAAAAGACTTCATAACTGTAAGATCCCGACCTGAATCATTGGGTCTAATCCGAAGTACTATAAAACCTAATATGCTCCTCCCCATATAAAATAGGCTACTGACTAGAGGTGAGGGTCTAAATTGATGAGGGGAGACTATAACCTTGGTAAATATAGCCATACACTAGAAAATAACAACATAAACATAAGTCAACTAAACAACACAACATAAGATAACATGAATATATTATATAACAAATGTCATGTCAAGTCATACAATAATAATCAAAGGGACCCCAATGTGGAAGGTCAATAAGTAAGAGACGTAAAACTAGAAATGATCATAAATAATATTTATATAATAAATATCCAAATTTTATCTCTATACCACATCCATATCCCAACTCTAAGATCCTTATTAATCTTCTATAGGGGACTTTCCCTTCTTTGGATCCCTCATCATGAAGTATATATATGCACCAAGATACCCATGAAGGGTGTGAGTATAAACCTAATAGGAAACCACCATTACATCCTTAACATAAATAAACATGTTGGTACAACTGTATGAAATGACAGAAAGGTAAATTCACACATAATAAAACCACCAATCATTTACCTATTGATCATTCACTAACCAATCTTCCATGAACCTTGGTCATTCATTCTTTGATTCCATGCTGAAAAAGTTTCACAAGTAGTTATCACATGACTTAGACCATGATATGTTACTTAATCTGAATTTAAGGGAAATAAACATTCCAAATTTAAGGAAAAAATACCAGCATGCCTTTAAGGGATAGTCACACCCATGAATTATTGTTACCTGCTTTCCTTTGGTGGTATGCATGATTAGTATGCCTAAATCAATGGAACTATACATATATATATGGACCATTCCCATTAGAATATCATACTGGAATATGGAACCTCTTCCAATGGTGTATAGAGTTACCCTATGGACCAAACAAATACCAATATTAGGTTTTTTTCCATCCTACATAAATCCAAAACCAATGTGTCTTATCATCCATGCTACCCCTCTAAGGGGTCCGCTAAGTCCGTCAGGTCACCTGTCAACTTGAACATTAAAATGAAAATTCCACTGGATATGTAAAAATAATTCATAACACAGAAAAGAACAATATATTATAATAAGTATTCCAAGACTATAAAAAATATACAAGTAATAAAAATCATAAAAATAAACAACCTGGAAATATATCACAATAAGTATTCTACATGCTATGAAATGTCACACAAGTATTATAAAAAACACCAAAGAAGAACATGGCATGTCAAACATTCTACTGGCTATTAACTAACCACATATAACATTCAAATTTGCAAGGAAAAAACAATAAATAACCCGTTAATGGTCTCATGGGACACCCTACAGACTTAAAACATACATTTCAAGTACAAGTATCTACACTAGACACACACACACAATCCAATCACGCCAAAAAAATATAAGGGACCAATACGGTTAGCACTTCCTACTTTTAACATGTCTATGCCAAATTTCAAGATTCACTAAATAATGATACCCTTTTCACTTCCCCACACCGATGTTCACCAGTAAAAGTCCCAATCCATTAATATATAACCTCTAGGATTGGAATTCATGGAAGGAATCAAGCTAGGGGTAGAAATACGCATCAACATACCAAAAGGGATTTTCCACCAATGGTAGATCTAGATCCACTAAATGAAACAATGTTAAATCTATAGATCAGGTGTCTATGAAAAAAAACCAAGAATTATCCATTATATTATGATATAAACCATATATCTATCCAATGTAACTTTGATCTAAGATTCATCTCAAGAGAGAAAGAACAGATATAGGATAGATGTAAAAAATAGAGGAATAAATGACCTATTATCTTGAATTCACATGATCCAATGATCTAGATCCATCGTATTTGGAGTATAGAGGGATAAGAACCACTAATAATCACCACAAGATTCCCTAGGTTTGGGATCCTTAAACATAGGAGGAATAATGATAGGTTTCTGAGAGATTTCAGCCTTAAAATCCAATTTTTGGATTAATTAAAATCCCGTGTATGGTTTGGTCACATTGTTGGCCAAAATGTGTGCCAAAAATGATTCAGCTATATCAAAAGACACATGATTTTCTAGGAAAATTTACATACTTATCTCTAACCATGTGAAAACCATGATTTTTCTAATGTCATTCTCCAAACAATCCATATAGTTTCCTATAGAGAGTATTATGATTTCCCTTAACCATGTGAAAACCATGAATCTACTTTAAGGAATATAATGCCCTCTAAAACGAACTGGAAGCTATCTGAGACTTCACCCAAGAAAATAATAACTCCAAAACACTTAAAGAAGGGATAAAATTAATGCATATGGTACATAAAAAACTCTAATTCGTTACAATATCCCCCTCTAAGGACTTATCACCCCTAAGAAGTTACTCTAGGGTTCCTTCTAAATAACACAGGCCATTAAGCTTGTACATTAATACCATGTATCTTCTTGGATACATACATACTACCATATGAATTTGAAAAGTGGCACCATATTTCCTCAAAACAACTTCTCATTTTGGTCTATGATACCACTACTAGAAAAACAGCTATTTGCGACGGGCTAGTTGCGACGGGATCCCGTCGCAAATGGCTTTTTGCGACGGGACCCCGTCGCAAATAGCCCGTTGCTGAAAACGCCGTCGCAACTACACTTATTTGCGACGGGCCCGTCGCTATAGCGGTTTATTGCGACGGGCATTCTCCCCGTCGCAAATAGTATTCCGTATTTTTGTAAAAACTTTTAAAAACGTTTTTGCGACGGGACCCGTCGCAAATACTATTTGCGACGGTACCGTCGCAAAAACGTTTTTAAAAAAATAAAAAAATATTAATAATACTAGTATTTGCGACGGGCATCGCATCCCGTCGCAAATAATATTGATAGTATTTGCGACGGGTCCCGTCGCAAATAATATTTTTTAAAAAAAATAAAAAACTATTAATAATATTAGTATTTGCGACGGGTATAGTATCCCGTCGCAAATACTATAAAAAAAATAAAAAAAATAAATTTTTAATAAATTATTTTAATGAATATAATAATAGAATTATAATTTACAAATGAAAATAATAAATTATTTTAATTACTATAATAATAGTAAAATTATAATTCAAAAATAAAAAATAATAGAATATTAATAAATGATTTAATTAATATAATAATATTACAATTATAATTCATAAATACAAAAATATTAATAAGTTATTTTAATTAATATAAAAATAATAGAATTATTTTACATTCAAATATTAAAATAATTCAAGTATTACAAAAAAAATAATTAAATTATAATATTATAAAATTTTAATATATATATAAAATTTAATATTATAAAATATAAATAATATTATTATTCATATTAATATTGTTATTTAAAAATATAATATTATTAATTATTCCTAATTATTACTAATTATTGTTAATTATTCCTAATTATTACTAATTATTGGTAATTAATACTAATTATTGGTAATTAATACTAATTATTGGTAATTAATACTAATTATTGGTAATTAATACTAATTATTCCTAATTAATACTAATTATTCCTAATTAATACTAATTATTGGTAATTATTACTAATTATTCCTAATTAATACTAATTATTCCTAATTATTACTAATTATTGTTAATTATTCCTAATTATTACTAATTATTGTTAATTATTCCTAATTAATACTAATTATTGGTAATTAATACTAATTATTGGTAATTAAGACTAATTATTGGTAATTAAGACTAATTATTGGTAATTAATACTAATTATTGGTAATTAATACTAATTATTTGTAATTAATACTAATTATTTGTAATTAATACTAATTATTCCTAATTAATACTAATTATTTGTAATTAATACTAATTATTCCTAATTATTCCTAATTATTGGTAATTATTACTAATTATTCCTAATTAATACTAATTATTCCTAATTATTCCTAATTATTACTAATTATTCCTAATTATTCCTAATTATTACTAATTATTGTTAATTATTCGTAATTATTGTTAATTATTCCTAATTATTACTAATTATTGTTAATTATTCCTAATTTTTACGAATTATTGGTAATTAATACTAATTATTGGTAATTAATACTAATTATTGGTAATTAATACTAATTAGAGGTAATTAATACTAATTATTGTTAATTATTGGTAATTATTACTAATTATTCTTAATTATTGATAATTATTAGTAATTAAATGAATAATTATCAATAATTAGAAATAATTACCAATAATTACAAATAATAACATTATTAATATATTTTATTATTAATATTAAAATAATATAATTTTCTAATTTATATACAGTTCTTTTTTCATCTGTGCGTTTTCTATCTCCACATACAAATAATACATGTGAAGACAGCAAACACACAGATGAAAAAAGAACTGTATATATATAAAAAATTATATTATTTTAATATTAATAATAAAATAAACTAATAATGTAATAATGTTCTTATTCTTAATTATTGGTATTTATTACTAGTTATTAATATTTATTCTTAATTACTAAAAATTATTACTAATTATTCCTAATTACCATATAAACAATTAAAAATAATTAAATTACAACTAATTAATAATAATAAAAACTAATAAAAAATTAAAAATAAATAAAAAATTAAAATAAAGATAAATACCTTGAAAATTGATCTGTTCTGATCGTTCTTCAAAACTTTAATATCGGCTCCGGAGAAAAAACTTAAACTAGAGAAAAACTCAACTCTAGAAATATGATTCTGAGAGAGAGAGAAGATAAGGAATGAGAATGAAATGAAAAAAACGGATGGGGGTATTTATAGGTTAGATTAGTTGCGACGGGCTCATTTGCGACGGGATTCCCGTCGCAACTAGTATTATTTGCGACGGGAGCCGTCGCAAATACCTTAGCCAACATTTATTACGGTCAACCGGTAAATAGTTATTTGCGACGGGTCCCGTCGCAAATAACCCTCTGCCGACATAGTATTTGCGACGGGGAATATTTCCCCGTCGCAAATACGTTTCCCGCGATTTGTTATTTGCGACGGGAATATTTCCCCGTCGCAAATACGTTTCCCGCGATTTGGCGCGCATCGCGGGAAAACTATTTGCGACGGGGAAAAAAATCCCGTCGCAAAAGCCTCCTTATTTGCGACGGGAAAATACCCCCGTCGCAAATAATTTTTTAACATGACTATTTGCGACGGGAATAAATCCCGTCGCAAATAACCCGTCGCAATTGCTCATTTTTCCCGTAGTGTACACACCGAGTGCCCCACAAATAATGTTCCAGGATCTAGTTCAATATCCTCCTAGCCAATAACCTACACAGGATCAGATATGTACCTCATAAGTTTAGATACATAGAACACATCATGAATACCAAGATACCATGGAGGAAGATACAAATGACATCACACTATCCCAACATGCTTGCTAATATCAAATGGTATAACAATTCTTATCACTAGCTTCTCTTACTTCCACAGATGTCGATGCCCTAATCAAGGAGTCACCTGTAAGAAAACTTAGCCACACAAAGAAAAATTCAATGGTATCCTCCACCTGTATGAATATGATTTCTATCTTCTATGAGTAGTGTCTAACCAATTTGATCAATTTTACTCTCTCAGAGGTCTCTTATGATAATCTCGACCCCAAAACTACTACCTCACCAGGTTTGTTCCAAAGTAGCAGTGAGTGGAACAAACTACTATAAAGAGCCTCAAAAGATTACAATTGAATTGAAGTGTAGATGTTATTATTTTATGAAAAATAAACCAAGTATAGTTGATAATATCAAGTTAAACTAATGTCCATAACACATGATAATAACATATCCTCTAAAATTTATATTTTTCTCTCTGACTATCTATTATTCTGAAGATGATATGTTGTACCTATTTTCAACTGGGTACTGAAAGCCTTATGTAATACCTACCAAAACAACAATATTAATTACATGAATATATATGATAGAATACTCAAGGGATATCCATTTAGGAATATAATTTCCCATAAATATAGTTTTCCCAACTCATCCACTAAATGGTATCTTGAATTGGTAATAAATGATCAAATTTTATCAGCCAATCAACTATTACCCAAAAAACTTAATGACTCCTCAGGGTCCTAGGTAACCCTATCAAAAATTCATTACTCATGTCATCCCAATTCCACATAGGAACTAAAAGGGGTTGAATCAACTCACCAGGACACTAATTCTAAGCCATAATCCACTTGTAGGTAAGGAATCATAAAACCAAACCAATGATATCTCTCTTCATACCTAACCATAAAAACTAAGTTCAGATGTCATGGTATATATTTTTCAACCCTATATGTACTTCCCACTTCAAATAATGAGAGTATCTCATCAGCTCCTTCCTTAAATAAATTGGTTCTACTAACCTCCCATGAATATATATAATGTATTCATCATACAAGGACCACCCTAGGGCCGAATAATCCCCCGTTAAGTTATACTATATCACTATACACTCAAGATTCACCTCCCAAATAGCCTTTACCTGGTCTATTAAAGAATAAATGATAACTAAAGTAACACATGTAATTAATCCAGGATCCTCACATACATCCACTAGGAACTCAAACATAAAACTAATCTGACACCACTCCTCTTGAAAAGTCTTCTCTCTAAGATATCCCATCTCTAACATTTTTCTACTGATAGAATTTTCAATGAAATTTCCCTTCCCCTTAGCACAAGGAATCTTGAAGTTTTATTTCTATAGATACTCCATCGAACTCCTCTACTTCAAACTCATATCCCACCAAGATAATATATATCAAAATCTCCCATGGTTTATGTAGATTAAAACCCTCTCACTAAAGAGATAGTTCCACTAACACTTCAGAGTGTAGACAACAATTTCAAACTCAAAGTCATGAACTGATTAGTTCTACTCATATGGTCATAGCTGATGTTAACCATAAGAGACCTCCTAATCTATCTACATCAACAAAACTCCCAACCCAACACCCAAGGCATAAAAGTACACAATGTATCCAATCCCAAGCTCTGGCGGGATCAAAACTAGATTTGTCATCAATATCATCTTAAACTCAAGAAAGGCCTCTTCATACTGATTAGACCACTCAAATTACACCCACTTTTTGTCAGATTTTTCATTAGTGATTTCATATGGGATAAATAATTGATTAAATTTTGATAGTATGACACAAACCCAAGAAAAATCTTGATCTCAAACACATTCTTGGGTCATTCTCATGAAATCACAACCTCTACCTTTACTGGGTCCACTGAAATTACTATATTATAAATTAGATGCCCTAGTAATTACACTTCTAATTAAAAAAGTTACACGTTGATAGTATTTAATTAATATGATGTGCTCAAAGTTTACTCAATACAATATCAAGTTGCCTTACATGCATATCTGCAGTCCTCAAGTATAATATGACATCTTCTATGTATAAAATGATCAAGGAGTCAAGGTAGGGATGAAAAATATTATTCATGAGATCCATGAAAATTGTTAGAGATTTTTTCAACCAAAAATAAGTGAAAATATTCCCATACAACTCATATGTACTCTTAAATGCTATCTTTTAAAAATCTTACCCCCTAACTCGTAGATGATATTAGCTTGAAAAAAGGAAACCCTTGGAAAACCATTGGTCTCATCATAACTAATCAATATTGAAAAACATAGTTATTGGGATCACAAAATTAATTTTATACCATTTCATAACACCTTGAACCAAATCACTAGGTCTGATATGAAGCTCCACAAAACCTCAGTCATGCCTCCCTATACGCAAGAGGTTGCCGACTATTGGCGAGTAGCTAAAGTGATGAGTCGATACTATACCCTCAGTAAACATAGATATACACTAGAAAAATAATAACATAAATATAATCCATCTAAAAAACATAGTGTAAGTTGACATGAATAAATGCTATAAGATATGCTATTTTAGGTCATACAATAATAATCAAACATATCCCAATGTGGTTGACCCACAAGTACAAGCAGTATTACTGGAAATGACACTAAATAAAAGTGTAGTGGAAACTATAAAGAGTCCATACTGGTACTACATACATCTCCAAACTTCAATCTCATCAGTAACTTGCTACATGACCTTTTACCTTTTCTATATTACTAATCATTAAGACTAAAAGTGAACCAAGAGTCCCTTTCATGGTGTGAGTATAAACCCTATAGAACACCACTAATGAATCTTTAACATAAGTTCATATGTATATACAAGTGTATAACATGATGGAATGGTAAATTCACACATAAGAATACCACTAATCAAGTTCCGAGCGATCATGTGTTAACCAAGCTTCCATAAACCCTCTACATATCTTCTTTGATACCATACTAGAAAAATATAAAAAGTAGTTATCACATAACTTAGACTATACTATGTAACTCCATCCACCTTTAATATTAATGAAAAATCCACCTTTAAGGAATAGCTCCGCACCCACCTTTATTTTTAGGATCCTACCTGATTAGAACTCCAGAGTTAAGCATGCTTATCCTAGAGTAGTTTCTAAATGGGTGACCTCTGAGGATGTTTTCCATGATGTGTGTGAGAGAGGAAGAAGAACACTGAAATAAAATGTGTTGGGTTGTGGGGACAGTCATTAGATTGATAAGTGATCTAGATGGGTAATATTTTATGGTTTACTAGGAAGGAAACAAAAACATTACAAAAGACCCATGGGGACACATGACAAGGTTCATGGCCCAAGGAGATAGGTTTATGAAAAATATCATTAGATCTAATACCCAACCATAAGTGTAGTGTCATTACCTGGGTTTGACGTGTGGGTTCTATAATGAGTATAATGTGATTTAAAGAACGGGACATTGTAACACTCCTAATAAAGTGATACTTAAAAGTATACATGTTGTTACCTAAGCTAACAAGGTTCAAATTTCTTTTTTAGACCCTACCTTATTATAAATTCACAATTATGTGTGCTTGGATTGGAGTAGTATTAGGATGGGTGGCCACATGGGAAGTTTCCTAGGGAGTGCTTGAGTATGAAAAAACACACTCAAATAACATGTGTTTCTCAATTTGGATAGTAATTAGTAAGATTATTGAACCTTATGGGTAATAGGCTATGATGTGCTGGGAAGAAAATAAAGGTATTACAGGAGACCCATGAGTCAGATGACCATGGTTCATGTCTTGGGGAGGTTAGGTCATGAAAACAATGTAGATAGGGTTTTTAAAAGGTTTTTCCACAAGGTAAGATCTTAATACTCACTAGGTTTTGGTAGATATTTGATACCTATATTATCACTAATAATATAAAAATGATTACAAGAGAGGGGTGGTGTTCTTCCTTAACTCTTGTTGGGATGTTTGTATCTAGTTTAAAATATAGGAAGTATCCATCCTTTATATTTTTTCAAAAATAGAAACAATGTTTCATCATTTATACTACTACCAACAATATTGAAGATCATTCCTTTCTCTTTATGGTGAACAAGATCTTAAGTATATCGTCACGTGACTTAGAATGTATGGATATTAACTTATCTTGAAAGTTCCTTGAATTCTAAAAAATTATCATTATAATAACAACATTTCGAACCTCCTATCATATATTCAGAATAATCAATTTATACATCAGATAATGCATAAAAAATATGATAGTCTTACTTATAAGGAAAAATCATATAGATGATCAATAATTATAAGTACTTGTATAGACTTAATGAGAAATCACAAATGGATTACAGGTCGATGCTTATTCAAAATTATCTCTTTTTTACACATAATTTATTTAAAATAGAAAGTATCAGGGACTATTCTTAATTCCAAAACACACATTTAATCTTCATTTATTCTTTTTATATTAATGAAAATTCATGAATAATATTTCTATAATAATTATGGAAGCTCTTATTGATTATAAACTACATAGAATTTTACTAAAGAATATAACCTTTGACAATGTATAATAATTTCAAATATTTTAATTTTAAATCTCCCTATAAACCATCCTCCATACTTATCATTTAATCTCCCTTTAAGACTCAACAATTTTTGGTTAAAATCACATATTTGAATACAAAATGTGATATTTTTAAACTTAAGTATAAATAAGCATCATTTAAATTAATTAAATGTTCACTGATTTTCATAATATAGGATCCATACATATGTTTTATCCTTATGATGAATGATCTGTATGTTTACTAGAATGATCCTTATATTGTTTCATCCTTATATGAATTTATACTTATGAAGTCCATGAAATAATCCTTATAAGACATAAAATTTTCCTTACACACTTCAAAAACATCCCTATAAAGTGCTCATTCATCACTATGGAGTAGGAAAATTACCCTTACAAACTCTTGTACCATCCTTATGAAGTCACCTATTTTCTATTTTTTGATATCTCTAGTACAAAAATGATCCTTATGTATTACCAGGTGTTTCAGTTGAATCTTATATCCTTCAATAGATGAATAATATATATAGTTAAGGATTATTACATGAGCACTAATGAATCTTATGTAGATCCAGATGACTTATAGGTGGTCTTCCATTTTTCAAAATCTCAATCCTTTGTATAGAAATGAATCCTATGTACATCCACAGATGAATACTTCCTTTGTGATTTTTTAGATCCTAAAAAAAATAAACATACTTCACCAAAGTCACTTAGATCCTTCTAGATTCACCTAATCTATTTCCAAATAGCTAAAAAAATTCAAACATATGAAAATAAATTCTTAATAGCCTCTAACAAATGTTTCATAGAAAATAAAAATCCTTCAATAATTATATAGGGTACTTCAATCCCCCTCCTATGGATTTTTTATCAACCTAGGTCAAATCATTCAAAAACAAAGAAACTCACACAAGAGTCATCAAATCATAGCCTATCTCATATGATATGTATCTTGAAAACACACTGAAAAACTAATGTAGTATTTTTTATATAATTCTCTCTCTTAGTGAGAATAAAATTTTGGCCAAGTAATTTGAATGCCCTCTCCCTCAATTCAAGCACCCACATTTAAAATTTCTCCCCATTTTTACTATAAAAACAACTCCTATATAAAATTTAGATAAAAATAATTAATAACTTCTTCTATGAGAGTTGTAAAAATTTTCTACCCCTTTTACAACACAATCCAAAACAAATTTGGTGTTAGACCAAAGCCTCTTAAGAAAGATGGAATGGTTGGACTTTCATATTCATCCTTAATGGCTCAAACCTATCCTTGGGAAAAACCTTGGTGAATATATCATCAAGATAGTCTCATGTAGGAAAAAATTATAGATTAATATCATTATTGTAAACCCTTTCTTTGATTAATTTAAACTTTAGGTCAATGTTCTTTGATATTGAGTGTTGAATAGGATTTTTAGAATGATAAATATAAATTTGACTGTCATAAGAAATTCTATGAGGTATTTCAATATTCACTCTCAATTCCTCTAGATATCCATTCACCCAAATAATTTGTGCATAATAACTAGTAGAAAAAATATATTTAGGCGATGTGGTACTTAGTGTAACTGAGTTTTTTTCTTTAAATACCAACTCACACAACTTATTTATAATATAAATAATCATCCTGAAGTGGACTAACTATCATCAGAATCTCCTTCCTAGTCTACATTAGTATAACTATATATATTCAAGTGTTCTAATCTTCTTTAAATCATTCATAATATCAAAGTACCCTTAATGTATTTAAGGACATTATGGGAAAAATTTAAGTGTGATTCCATAGAATCACTTTGATATATAGCACCATAGATCACTGTAAAAATATTGTCTCTTCAATAAGAAGTAAGATAGAGTTGGTTTACAATTAGTTTTCTAAACTCCATCGGATTTACTCTCTCAACTTCAGCATCTTTGAATAGTTTTAGATCAACTTGAATATGTGTAGATATTGGATTAGAGTATTAAATTCTAAAATTCTTCAATAATACCTTTTCATACTTTTCTTAAGAAATAAAAATGAAATAATACTTTTTAAATTCTTTTAGTATCAAAAAATATATCTTATCTCTTAGTATAGACATATCAAATTTTTTTATTCATTTTACTTGAAAAAACTATAAAATAATTCTATTGATTGCCTATAAAAATGATTTCATCAACATATACATTTATAATGGGATCACTTGCCTTAATTTATTTTATATATAGTTTTCTTTCAACTTTTCCATTTTTAAATTTCATGTCCTTCAAGTATCTTCCTAGCTTTGAATACTAGGCCTTAGGGTATTTATTTAATCCGTATAAATCCTTCTTCAGTTTGTACACCATAAAACCATCATTCTCTATCACAAAATATCTCGAAAACACAATATAAAATTGTTCTTCAGTCTAAACATTTATGAAGGAAAATTTAACACCCATCTGATAATTTTTTATTGAATATAAGATAAAACTATTAAGAACTTTCTTATAGGATCTAATTTTGAAAAAAGAGTAAAGGTTACTTCAAAATTAATTCCTTCAAATTGAGAGTACCCTTTTTAAAAAAGTATGTACTTATTCCTTATGACTTATCCTTTTCCATTAAATTTATTTTTGAACACCCACTTGGTCCCAATAACATTTCTTTCATTTAGTTTAGTAACAAGATCCCAAGTGAAATTTTTCTCTATTTGATCCAGTTTATCATTCATAATTCCAATACATTCTTTAGTATTGATACCCTCAACCATTAAATGTTGCTCTAATTGAGATATTAAAGTATTTTTATTTTCAAATCTCCATAAATTTCTATTTTAAATAGGATAAATTTGATTTATAATGATATTTCATGCCTCCACATGCTTCTTGATGTTATGATACTTATGGGTTTCAATTTTAGTAGCATCCACCTCTTCACCAATCATATCAGTGTCATCATTTACTACATGTGATTCAATCTTAATATGTTCTTCCCTAGTTTCCTTAGAATTCTTCTCACTATATTCAATATATTCCTCAAAATTTTCTTTATTTGGATCAATAATTTTAGTTTTATTTTCAATAATTTTCACCTCATTAAATCCAAACACTTTGTGAAGTATTTTATTCCAGCATCAGTATCCCTTTCCATTGGATAAATATCCTAAGAAGAAAACTTCGTCAAAATTATCATCAAACTTACCCAGTTTTTTTTACTTTTAATATTCATAAGAAAAGGACTATCAGGCACTATAAATTAGTACACAATGGGATTATTACTTTACCACATCTCATAGGAAGGCCTGTTGATTTTATTCTTAGTATTTTCCCAGAAAGATAAGGTGGAAAATCTACAATATTGGGGGTGAATTGTAGTTAAAAACAAGATATTTTTTTTGATCCACTTAATATTTAAATTTAAAAAATGACACAAATTTATAATAAACCTAAAAATTAGAGCAATATAAAATTAAAAGTAGGAGAAATAGGAAAATAAGTTAAAATTTATATAAGAATATAGTAAGTAAAATGAGTATAAACTTAATAAGCACAACAAAGATTGAAATAAATCATAGAGTACTGGTTAAAAAACTAGTAAATACTAAAAAAGATATTATAAAAGGTAATCATCCTCCAATAAAAAATGTATTTGATTTAACCCAAAGTGGAAAGGGATTCTTTGAACTAAATCTATCTATCTCATTCCAACCATAAAATCCATAAAAAACAAAAAAAATAAAAGGATTTAACTACTAGAAGCTTCCTCTACACAATGGATGAAACCATATCTCTACCCCATAATAATATCATCTGCCTTTCAAAAACAGTATGCTTCCAAGCACTAGAATACCCTCAATCAACATGATCATAAAATACCTATTACAACTCGGTACGCTAAGGTCTGACCCATGACTACCCCAACCCAACCTCCAATAAGACGGGGGTTGGAAACCAGTGCCAAGTAGGAATATCACAAAAATGGGAGGAATTAGCCAAAAGTACATATACATATGAAAACATATCTAAGCCCAAAAAATGCTGAAATGTAAAAATTGAAACAAATGCATGCATACATCTAAGATCCCATAACACATTACAACGGTAAAATATTTAAAATAGAAAAAGGGGCCAAATACAAGCCCAACCAAAAATTTTAAAGATTCCAACCTTCTCAAAGGGTGAGGACTAAAGTCAAATGAAATATATTGGTAAAATACATCAGTCTGACAAGTTACACCTATGATCCACCCACTATCTATCCTCTTAGGACACCGTCAAAAGGAATATCATATTAATAATACATGACACGTATAGGTAAAGCTCAAATAGGTGTGAGAATAACAATACCCAGTAGGAAACCCCCAAAAAACACTAAACATGAAACACTAGGTACAAATAGATAAATTAAAGATATAAAAATCAATGTTTAAGAGAAAAACCCAGATATAATCAGGAAAGAAATCATGCCACCAGGTGTTCATAACAAACTATCATCCATAGGATTATGCTCGAAGAAATGCTCGTTCTGGGAGTGTGCACTACATGAGCCATGATACCACCAGAGAAACTCGATGAAGAGGTCTAGATCATTGGGCCCTTCCCAAGAAAAATAACCAGTCTAAAGAATACCCTGATACTCTGATAGGGGGTCACAATAAAAATCACTAGGGGACACAAAAAACCTAATTTGGATCAACCTGCTACGTAGGGAATCATATTACCATGATACCACCAACCCTACCGATATAGACAGCTATATGGAGGATCAAATACCTTCTCAGGGAGGTCATGCTAATTCCACAAACCCCACCTATGGAACAAAGATGATAGTTGATCAGACTCCAGTCTCATGGAGGGAAACTACAACACTATCAGAGACTTGAACTCTAGAGGGGATCACAATAATGTGATGTGGATGTAATGTCTCACTGTACCCTTAAGAAAAAAAACCAATGGAACACACTCAACCTTTATTGGTCCAAACTAATGAAACAAAGAGCTAAAAAACTCTTTAAGGGGGTACACTGTGTATACCAAAGGGTACATGGCATGTCCAGCTATCCTCAAGAATTAGCTTGTGGTAAATAATAACATGACATGTATGTCTCCACATACTCGACATATAGAAGAAGTACATGGTGTGTAGAGACACATGACATCCTGCATGTTTCACCTAGACGTATCTGTGTATGGTGTCCGTGTCCATGTCCCAGCTCATGTACACCTGGCCATGTCTGTTCCCAAGTACACAGTGTTCCACCTGGCTGTGTACTTTTTCCCATGTATATGTACTTTCCAAAGTATATATTGAGCCAATTGGGAAGGGGTTACACACCATGTGATAGGGGTCACATGCTATGTGATCTTTATCTTTATCCTGAAACCCTACCCACCAAGAAACAGGCCCCACACAACATGTAATCCTAATTCATACATCGTGTTGCATAGGATTTTCTAGTTCTTAAGGTTTCTCTTATATTATTCCTCAAAAACCATTTCCCCCTCATTTCTTGGTGTAAATAACTCTATAGATTCCAGATCTAGGTTGATCGAGCCCCGCCATCACTTTCTTGTCAGAATACGGCCTTCAGAACAGATCAGAAACATACCCCCATCAACTGATTTCTGGGAACCACCAGAGAATTTGAAGAACCACTGATCCATTCTAGTTATCCTTTGATCCAAACAACATTTCCATCAATTCAAAAACCATAACCACTATTACATTCCATACATGTGGTTTTGATCTACTGCGTTGAAGAATGGTCGCGCAATGATCAGGAACTAGGTATTGGTTGAATTGTTGGACAAAAGAAATTCTAATGATGACTGAGCGAAGAAATTGGGGATAAATCCATAAGAAATAACTTTTTTATAAAACAACTCAACCATTTTTTGTTTGTACTTGATTCATTTTAATATAAGGAGACTAACAAAGAGGAGAAGATAAACAAGGAACAAGAGCAATTATTCCATTAAATTAAATCTACCAATGATGCGTGAATAGATTTTTTTCATGGAATTGATACATGTTTGTTCAGGATTAAGAAACAATATGAAAATAAAAAAGCAAAAAATCATACTTGGTGTTTGAATCGATTGTTGACAAAGAACAGTTGTATTGCCATCGTGTATGTGATCCATAGAATCCATTGGCACAACAATCCATGATTTGATACCAATCCATCATCCTCCACCAAGAATTCTCTCCTCTAATGGCTTATAGGTCTCCAGGTTTTAGAGGAAAACCCTAAGACAAAATACATATCCATAAATTTAAAGTGGAAGGAGGTCGTTGAATCGAACAAAAATAAAAAAAATCTTTAATTAATTTATTTTATTAATTTCTCACACATGATAACTTTTTCACAAATGGACCATATTAAAAAATATTATGTCATGACTTGGGTAAAACCCACATTATGAACATAACAGTGCCTTAATATTTCTTATTCAGGACCCCATTTGATATTTATTTCACTTTTTTAGGAAATCTATATGCACGTGATATTTATTATATTTCAAACATTTATTCTGGGAACACCATGCCTCAAAATCACATGTCATCTTAGTGCCTGGTCTAAAAAATAATCCTTTTAACATTAATAAATAACAAACCGAAAATCCTAGTCATTAAATGCTCCCCACATTAGGGTTTTTTATCTTGAAAAAAGAAAAACCTACAAAAAAATATGAGGGTAATGGGATTGTATTTGGGTATCCTGCTCCCAGATGCTCTCTTGAACATTCTCATGCTTCCACCAGACATGAACAAGGGGAATTGATCTCCCATGAATGATCCTATCCTACGGATCCTCAATCACCACTAGGTACTTTATAATGGTATCTCCATCCTCGATGTCTAACTCACCTCAGTCGATAACGTGTGATGGGTCATGCATGTATCTTCTCAGTTGCAACACATAGAATAAATCATGTACCTAACCTAGCTATGGAGGTAGATCTAATTGGTACCCACCTCACCAATTCTACACATTATCTAGAAGGGACCAATTAATCTTGAAGCTAAC
The DNA here is from genome assembly GCA_963277665.1 of Viscum album. Taxonomy (NCBI): domain Eukaryota; kingdom Viridiplantae; phylum Streptophyta; class Magnoliopsida; order Santalales; family Viscaceae; genus Viscum; species Viscum album. The sequence continues at coordinate 28,747,898 of OY728142.1, read as the reverse complement.
TTTCCACCGTGGCCAAATATATTCAATACACATCGAGGGGACACCCTAAAAAACCCACCATCTCCCTCCTAGAACACTAGAAGTCTTCAAATTTTGTCCACATAAGGATTTTGATGGATTTATGCAGCCCTAATCCACTCTTGTATGATATGTACCTTCTCTATATAAACTCATACCAAATCTAGGCCCATGAGTGACGACTCGCTTGGATCAGTCTAACAAAGTGGTGACCTGCAGGGTCACCCATAAAAATCCTTTAGTGGTTCCATACCAATAGTGTAATGATATTTTTTGTTGTATGAAAACTTATCCAATGGTAGGTGATACTCCCAATTACGACAAAATTACAACATGCAAGCCCGTAACATGTCCTCCAAGAACTAGATAGTACGCTCTGTCTGACATTCAATCATGGGGAGGAACATTGTGCTCAAATGCAAATGAGTCTTTAAATATTCCTGTAATCCTATCCATAATCAAGATGTGTAGAGAGCATCATAGGTAGATATAATCATCGATAGAACTCTATGGTGTCATAATATCTTCTGCATGTAGAGGTGTCCTAGGCTTTCTACTGAACCCTAATCTCAAATAGCTTCTAAGTGGTCTGTCTTGGTGATTCAGTCTAGGATCACCCATATAGAATCATTTCCCCTAGATGTACATGGTAATCCATTCACAAATTCCATGGATATCCCATCACACTTCCACTATAGAACCTCAATGGGTTGATCTAAACCCACTGGAATTTGGTTATCAACATTCAATTTTTGACAAGTGAGGCATCGAGAGACAAGATCTACAAATCCCTTCTTTATTTATGGCTACCACAACTTATTTCAGAGGTCCTAGTATATCATTGGAACACCTAGATATACCACCAAAGGGGATGTATGAAACTCTCACATTACCTTATCCCACAACATCAAAGTTACCATCACCTGAACTCTTAAAAGGATAGCGTGCTACCCATCTTCATAATATCCATCAAAATCATGATCAGTGGACATATGAGTATGCAAGGTCTCACAATTAGTATCTTCACACTGAGCATCCCTGAAATGATATAAAAGAAGTAGGTTAATAACTATCAACTGAAGATATGAATCACTATCCTTGTCCATGTAGGACAACTGCAATGAGGATAACTATTACAACACCTTGACAAACAACTGAGAATAGGATCTCCTACTGAGAGCATCTTTCACCGTGTTCCCCTTCCCAAGAGTATAGAAAATTTCAAAGTTATATTCCTAGAGTAACTCTAGCCATCAAATCTATCTCAATTTGAGATCCTTCGGGGAGAAGATATACTTGAAACTCTTATGATCAAATTGAATGATAAACCACTCACCCATCAGGTAGTGTCTCCACATCTTCATTATGAAGAATACCACTACAAACTTAAGATTTTGGGTCAAATATTTCTTCTCATGTGGTCTCAACTGGCATGAACCATAGGAAATAATTTACTGTGTCTACATCAGAACACAAACAAGTCTGGTACCTGATGCATCATAGAAAAATAAGTACTCGAAACCGACCTATAGAAATCACAAGATGGGAGTGCTCATCAACTCGACTCGGCTCCTAAAAGTACTTTTGGAACCATTCTGTCCACATAAAAGGATGCCCCTTTCAGGTCAAGGCTATAAAGGGTGTTTCCACTATGAAGAAACTGAGTACAAACCTTCAATAGTACCCTATCAACCATGGAAACTCTATACCTCAGTAACACTCTTGGGTGGATCCCAAGAAAGCATTGCCTCAACCTTTTCTAGGTCCATGGTTATTCTAGCCTTTGAGAGGATGTGTCCTAGAAAGTGGACCCCTCAAATCCAAAACTGATGATTCGAGAGTTTTCTGTAAAGCTAGTTCTCCCAGAGTGTGTCAAGGACCATCCTCAAGTGTCTCACATGATACTCCTCGTATTCTGAATACACTAGGATTTCATCGATGAATACCACCATGAATCTATAAAAAATAGGCTAAAAGATCCATTTCATGAGTCCCACGAACACTGCTAGAGAGTTTTTCATGTCTAAAGGCATCACCAAGTACTCATAGTTATCATAGACACATCTAAATGCATCTTTGGTATATCCTCATCCCGTACTCGCAGCTGGTGATAGCCTGATCCGAGGTCAATATTTGAAAACCATTGGGCCCCTCTCAACTAATCAAAGAGTTTATCGATCCTAAGTAGTGGATACTTATTCCTCACAATAACCTAATTCAAGTTTCTGTGATCCACACATAACCTCAATCCCCTATCCTCATTTTTGGTTAACAACACTGGGGATACCCAGGGGGAAAAATTGGGTCTCACAAATACCATCTCTTATAATTCTTCCAGATGCACCCTCATCTCTCAAATCTCTATGGGAACTATCTGATATGCTGGTTCATAAATTGGTGTCATCCTAGGATGCAATTTTATGTATAAGTCTAGCTTTTAATAGGTAGGTAAACCTGGTACATTCTTAGGAAATACGTCCTCGTACTTCTCCACCACTGCAATAAATTGCTATCCCAAAGCATCCATTTCTCCAAGAGTCATACTATATTACTGGTTAGTAATTTCTTGTACCCTCCTATGCCTAATATAATCCTACTCTTCCACGGTCTCCTTTTCACCCATAAAGGAAAATCTTATTCCTTCATTGCAGACACTCCACATCTTCCACCTAAAACATCCAATATGGGAATGAACTATAGATAGCTAGTCCATACGTAAAATGACATCCTAAGGAATCATTTATTATACAAAGAGGTTCCATAAAAACTCTCGCCTCCAAGATTTAGGTCACACTATTAGCACACATGCATAATCATTGAGTCACACCTGTCAGAGTCTCCAACCACAAGGGTTGAGCTAAAGGTTCAACCAGAATCTCTATGTCTTGAACCATAGAAGTGGAAAGAAAAGAATGAATCTCACAAGTGTTTATTAGTACTGAAACTAATGTATAAAATAAAAATATCATACCTCATATCATCTATGATGCCTCGGGGTCATAGGCCTATATGGATTACAGCTGGCCTCATCCCTATCCACCAGCTCCCTGAGCCTGATACGGACCACCTAGGGGTGGTAATGGTAGTAGGTCAAACCTATGACCACCTTCTACCACCTTTCATGTCCCTATACTATATCTTCCTCCCTAAATAACACCATGTTACTGCCCCTATCTCTATCTCGATGGTCCCTTGACCATCTCATGATCAACTGTATGACAGGATACACAATCCCAAGCCACATGTCCCCAACTATTGCAGGAGAAAAATCGCCTCTCCCTTAAATGATTCGAGCCACCCTGAGAGCCCTAAACTACTGACCATATGTCCTCGTATTTCCTCCTAAAGAATATGAAATTCTTCGATCCCTGTGACTGTCATCGACTACCTGCTTCCAAGGTCTCAGCTACTGGGTTCCCACTACTATCTCCCACTTCGGTTCGTGCTCTTCCAGAATTCTTTCCACCACCATGGTCCACTCAAGAACCCCAGTATAGGTGGCAATGTAAAGGGATACTACTAAATTCCTAATGTCTTGGTGTAATACATAATCAATGGTTAAAGCTCTGAAGAACGGATCCCACACCATATCCAAGGAGTAACGTGAGAGATTAGTGAACCTAACTAAGTACTCCACTATAGTCAAACTGATCTACTGTAGATACATAAGCTCATGTATGAATACCAATCTTAACATGGATAGATAGAAATCCTCCCTAAATAGATTCTCAAAGAATGACTAGGAGAGTGTTGTCTAATTATGTGACTGAGTCACTAAGCTCCACCATCACCTATCAGATCCCGGAAAAATATTATTGCGAGGACCACCATCTGATCTGCATGTGTCCTCATAAAGAGGAAAAATAGAGTGACTAGATCTAGAAAGTCCTTAGACACCTAGGGGTCCGGATCACCCCAAAAACTGGGAGGTTTCTACCTTTAAAAATCATGAAACACATTCAGCCTATGTGCATCCTCAGCTGGTACTACCAACACTAGCTGTGGATCAATAAGTAGTGATATAGCTGGTAAAACACTCAGAGGTTCTATCTCTGTTATAGACCCCTGTATCGAGTCCTCATCACTAGGAAGATCATCCTCATGATCACGTAGTATAATCCTAACGAGTTTTCTTCGTGAATACATCCTAAAATAAAACAAGATGTACCATGGTCAAAAGAGTATATCTAGAGAGAGGAATCAAGAAGGACATAGAAAACAAAACCATTCTTATATGATTCGTGTACCAATAATTTTTCCTACAACCAATGTTTACATGTATCGATTCAAAAGGTAGGAGATCAGAGTCCTGATGTATGGATATATCGACCGCTACACCAACACTTGAGTATCAGGCCTAAAATCCAAACGTGAAACTCTAAAAAATATTGCCCCCAAAAATTCTCATTGAATCTGGTCCTATGATAGAACCAACTCCTTTGATAGCACTATTTCATGACCCGACCTGCCAAGGTCAGACCCGTTACTGCCCCAAGCCTACCTCTAATAGGCCAAGGGATGACAGCTAGCACTGAGTAGGAATATCCCACAAATGGGAGATATTTGTTGTACCCCACACTCTTTGATTTTCATGATCACAATCACTTTCATATGTTTTTAACTTTGTTTTTAAGTGTTGTGGATGATAGGCAAAAGATTGCCAAAGGATTGGCCCAAGAATGGACAAGAAATGGACTGAAATTCAGTCCACCGGCCAACCGGTGTGATAGCACCGGCCAGCCGGTGGAACTGGCAGAGGGATTGCCCACTGCCAGGTTCCACCGGTCGACCGGTGGCTCTGTCACCGGTCGACCTGTGGCACCCAGCCCAAATAGTATTTGCTACTGTCTTGCCACCGGCCAGCCGGTGGCTCCTCCACCGGTCGACCGGTGGAGCCTGGACCAGATTTCTCCTCCACTGCCAAGGCACCGGCCAGCCGGTGGAGCTGTACCGGCCAGCCGGTAGCCCAGTCAAACTAGCCGTTGGGTTTGACCAGTCAACCTTCTTTTGGCCTCCAACGGCTCCGAGGACTTCTCCAACGGCTCCGAAGCCTCCTCAAGGGTTCCATGCCTATAAATAAAGGCCAAGGAATCCCCGGACACTAACCGGAACTATTGTGAAGCCTACGGACATATTTTGCATCAATTGGCCAACCTCCGGCGACTTCCTCCAAGGGAACCCCAATAGCTCCAACGACTTCCACATCCAAGGAGCCCCTTCAAGAAGCTTGGGAGAGCACGCTACATCAGCTCCATCATCCAATTGGCGCCCAAGTCTTCCTCCAATACGGTTTTTATTTTATATTCATTTTGAGCTTTAAAATTGGGTTTGTGCCTACAAACCCCAAACCCTTTTCTCATCCCCCTTTCTTTTTGGTTCTCACATCACCATTAAGGTGTGAAGAGGTTAGTCAAGCCTTTCCTTTTAAAAGGCTTGAGTTTTCGGTGAGCTAGCCTTCACCCGTTAAAAAGTCTAGTGGGTTCTTACTTAACCATTAAAAGTAAGTGGGTTCTTGCTTAACCATCAAAAGCAAGTGGGTTCTTGCTAAACCACAAAAAGCAAGCTGTAATAGGTCCTAGTGCTACCTCAAAGCCTAGTGGGTTTCTTGCTAAAACCATTGAAAAGCAAGCGGTAGGAATCTCTCAACGGTTGAGTTGGGAGCGGAGACGTAGGCCGGGTTTTTGGCCGAACTCCGTTATCATTTGCTTGTGTGATTGCCTCTTTTTTTTCCGCTGCATCTTTACTTTGATTTTTAATTTGTTAATCATATTTTTAAAAAGGCCATTCACCCCTCTCTTGCCATCATCTCCCCGTTTTTCCGACCCAACATTTGGTATCAGAGCGAGGTTTCGAATAATTCCCTAACCGGTTTCAAATTAAAGATCCTATTTTTTTTTTGATGGCTTCTACCGCTTCTTCTTCTCAAACTCTTGAAGGACATTCTTTGGATCGTGCTCCATTCTTTGATGGAGCCGATTATTCTTTTTGGAAAACCCGCATGACCACTTTTCTTAAAAGCATTGGTTATCCTATTTTTAAAATTGTCATGCATGGTTATTCACTTTCTTCTCCCGATGAGTCTAAATGGACCCCCGCCGACATTGCAAATTTCGAGCTTGATGGCAAAGCCATGAACGCTCTTCATTGCGGGTTAGATCGTAATGTTTTTGATTGTATTTCTTCTTGCTCTACTTCACATGATATTTGGAAATGTTTAGAGCTAACCCATGAAGGTACTAGTATGGCTCAAAAGCAAGAACCCACTCGAAAGCAAGAACCCGAGGCAAAATCCGTACCCAATTGCCCACTCCACAAGAAAAGGGCCAAGAAAAAGGAGAAGAAGAAGGCTTCAAAGGCAACATGGAGTGATAGCTCCTCCTTCTCTTCTTTCTCCTCGAGCGACAATGGTAATAATTGCCTAATGGCAAAACACGAGGTAACTTCTTCCGATTCCTCATCCTCCTCCTCTAGTTCTTCTAATTCATTTAATCATTTATCTTATGAAGAACTCTCACACGCTAGAGATCAATTAGAAAAAGGTTTTCATGCTTTATCTTCAAAATTTGTTTCTTTGAAAAAGTCTTTCAAAAAACTCTCTTCCGAAAAAGAACAACTTCTTAAAGAGAAGGAAGAGTTGACCCTTAAAATCCAAAACCTCCCGGATATTGATTCCATGGAATCAACTATCAAAGACCTTAGGGAATCTTTAGCCAAGTTCACCCAAGGGGAACAAAATTTGACCAAATTATTGGGTTCTCAAAGGGTTTCTAGAACCACCCAAGGGCTAGGATATTCTAATATAGCTTCCTCCTCCCATGCTCCAACTGTTTTTGTAAGGGGGAGCTCTAGTTTTAAATTTTGTAACTATTGTAAAAAACCCGGGCACCTCATTTATGAGTGTAATTGCAAAAATGCCCGGTACGGCCAACCCAAATCGATTTTTTATTCGGACGAATTCTATAGGAGAAGACCCGCCATGAGACAAGTATGGATTGAAAAATCCCTTCTAGCGAGTCTCTCCGGGCCGAAAATCATCTCTTTTCAAAATCCCTCTCCCCGGTGATTTTTTGTTTTTATTTAGGGGGAGTTAGGTTTGTTTTAGCTTTTTTCGATTCAAGCTTTCAATTTCAACTCTTGGTTTCAAAATTTTCATTTCAAAATATTCAATTCGAATTTTTCATTTCAAAAATTTCATTTGGTTTCAAATTTCAAAATTCAATTGGTTTTTGATTCAAAACATTCAATTCAAACTGTTATTCAATTTTCATTTCAAAATTTTCAACAATTGATATCATTTTCAATTGGTTTAAAATCTTGATTTTCAAAGTTTTCCCTCAATCAAGTTTAATGCCCCACGCTATTTTGATAATCACAAAGGGGGAGAAATTTCTTGATTGATTGGGGGAGAATCTTTTCTCTCATGCTTAGTATTTATTTTCAATTTATCATTTAAAGCATGCCTTTCATTTAAGTTTTTACATTGCTTAGATAAGTGATTGTGATCATCAAAATAGGGGGAGATTGTTGTACCCCACACTCTTTGATTTTCATGATCACAATCACTTTCATATGTTTTTAACTTTGTTTTTAAGTGTTGTGGATGATAGGCAAAAGATTGCCAAAGGATTGGCCCAAGAATGGACAAGAAATGGACTGAAATTCAGTCCACCGGCCAACCGGTGTGATAGCACCGGCCAGCCGGTGGAACTGGCAGAGGGATTGCCCACTGCCAGGTTCCACCGGTCGACCGGTGGCTCTGTCACCGGTCGACCTGTGGCACCCAGCCCAAATAGTATTTGCTACTGTCTTGCCACCTGCCAGCCGGTGGCTCCTCCACCGGTCGACCGGTGGAGCCTGGACCAGATTTCTCCTCCACTGCCAAGGCACCGGCCAGCCGGTGGAGCTGTACCGGCCAGCCGGTAGCCCAGTCAAACTAGCCGTTGGGTTTGACCAGTCAACCTTCTTTTGGCCTCCAACGGCTCCGAGGACTTCTCCAACGGCTCCGAAGCCTCCTCAAGGGTTCCATGCCTATAAATAAAGGCCAAGGAAGCCCCGGACACTAACCGGAACTATTGTGAAGCCTACGGACATATTTTGCATCAATTGGCCAACCTCCGGCGACTTCCTCCAAGGGAACCCCAATAGCTCCAACGACTTCCACATCCAAGGAGCCCCTTCAAGAAGCTTGGGAGAGCACGCTACATCAGCTCCATCATCCAATTGGCGCCCAAGTCTTCCTCCAATACGGTTTTTATTTTATATTCATTTTGAGCTTTAAAATTGGGTTTGTGCCTACAAACCCCAAACCCTTTTCTCATCCCCCTTTCTTTTGGGTTCTCACATCACCATTAAGGTGTGAAGAGGTTAGTCAAGCCTTTCCTTTTAAAAGGCTTGAGTTTTCGGTGAGCTAGCCTTCACCCGTTAAAAAGGCTAGTGGGTTCTTACTTAACCATTAAAAGTAAGTGGGTTCTTGCTTAACCATCAAAAGCAAGTGGGTTCTTGCTAAACCACAAAAAGCAAGCTGTAATAGGTCCTAGTGCTACCTCAAAGCCTAGTGGGTTTCTTGCTAAAACCATTGAAAAGCAAGCGGTAGGAATCTCTCAACGGTTGAGTTGGGAGCGGAGATGTAGGCCGGGTTTTTGGCCGAACTCCGTTATCATTTGCTTGTGTGATTGCCTCTTTTTTTTCCGCTGCATCTTTACTTTGATTTTTAATTTGTTAATCATTTTTTTAAAAAGGCAATTCACCCCTCTCTTGCCATCATCTCCCCGTTTTTCCGACCCAACAATATTAACCTAAATTACCTATACACATGCACACATATCCAAGCCCACAAAATGCTGAAATGTAAAAAAAATAAAACCAATGGATGCATATATCTAAATCCCACAATAGAGTATGATAGTAAAGTACTGAAAGAGGAAAAAGGGGCCAAATACAAGCCCAACCAAAAACTATGAAGAGTCCAAACTTCTCTAAGGGAGAGGACTAAAGTCAAATAAAATATCCCAATAAAATAAATTAGTTTGAAAATCTCTAGCTATGCTCCACTCACTCCCTATCCTCCTAGGACACCGTCAAAAGGGTCATCGTCTTTATAAGACAAAACACATACTGGAAAATCCCATGCAAGGGTGAGTATAAAAATACACTGTAGAACACCCCGAAAAACACTAACCATGAAGAACCCAGTACAGTAAACTCAATACAATATATAAAAATCAATGCATAATAGAAACACCCAGATATATTCAGGATAGACACCATGCCACGAGGCGGTCATAACCAACTTCCAACCTCATGATTTTGCTCGAAGCAATGCTCATTATAAGAGAGTCCACTCCATGAACCATGACACCATCAAAGAAACTTGACGAATAGGTTTATAACATTAGTCCCCACCCAATAAAACTCACTGGTCTAAAGAATACCCTGATACTCAGATATGGGGCCACGTCTTGAACCGATGGGGACACCATGAACCCAATATGGATCAACTCACTATGTAGGGGATCATATGAAAACAATACCACCAACCCTACTGATATGAATTCCTATATGGAAGATCAATGCCCTGCTCAGGTTGGTTACACTGATTCCACAAAATCCACCTAGTGAAAAAAGATGATATAGGATCACATGCTAGTCTCATGAAGGGACACCATAACTCTATATGAGACTTAGCCTCTAGCAGGGATTAGAATCTTGTGATGTGGATGTAATTATACATTGTACCCTCAAGTAAAAGGCCCAAGGAAATAAAATCAACCTATAGTAGTCCAAACTAAGGAAACAAGAGCTAAAAACACTCTTGAAGGGGGTACATAGAGTGTACCCAAGCATACATGGTGCATCCAGCTACCCCCAATCCTTCCCATGAGGTAAAGCCAAACACGAAATGTAAGTCTCCACATACACGACGTGTAGAAGAAGTAAAAAGTGTTTAAAGACACATGAAATCCTACCCTTGTCACTTGACCATGTTTGCATGTGGAGGCCATGTCTATGCTCTACTTATTTACACTTGTCCATGTCCATTCCAAAGTACACGACGTGCCACTTGGATATGTACTTTTTTCCATATTCGTGTACTTTTTGAAGTACACAACAAGCCAATCGGGAAGGATTCACACACTATGTGATAAGGGTCACATGTTGTGTGATCCTTATCTTCATCTTGAAACCCTAGACACTGTTGAATGAGACCCACATGACGTGTAATTCCAATTCACATGTTATATTGCTTGAGATTTTACAGATCCAGAGGTTTCTCCTCTACTCTTCCTCACACACTGTTTTTCCCTCATTTCCCACTAGAAACAACTTCTTAAATCCCAGATCAAGGTTGTTCGAGCATTGCCATCTCTTTATCACCATAATTCAGCATTCAAAATGGATTATAAACATATCCACAACATCCAATTCACCATGCTCCACCTAAAAAGAGAAAGAACCTCTAATATAGTCTTGTTCTACTTTGATTCAACCACCTTCATCATTTATTCACAAACTACAACCTCCATTTCATGTCATACCCATAGTTTTGATCCACTACGCTGAAGAATGGTCTCACAATGATCAAGAATTGGGTATTATTCAAACCGTTTTCCAAAAGAAATTCCAATGATGACTGAGAGTATAAATTGGGGATAAATCTATAAGCCATAAATTGAAAGGAATGAACCTCGACTATTGTTTGTTTGGAATCGATTCATTATCATAAAATAAGACAAAAAAATAGGATAATATAAACAATGAACATTAATAATTATTCCAAAAAATTAATTCTATGGATGATGTGTGTATCAATTATATTCATGGAAGTGATCTGAGTTCACATGAGATTAAGAAACGGGGCAAAAATCATAAAGAAAAAAAATCCTACCTGGAGTTTGGATCAATCGTTGATAAAGAACTATTGTGTTTCCATTGTTGACAAGATCCACAGACTCCGTTGGCGGAAGGATCCATGATCCGATCATGATTCATCATTGTTCTCCAAGAATTATCTCCTCCAATGGATTCTAGGTCTCCAGGTTTTAACAGACAACCCTGAGATAAAAAACTATAGCCATATATTTAAATAAGAAGTAGTTCACTGCATTGAACATAAATAAAATATTTTTTTATAATAATTTATTTTATTAATTTCACGTCCACAATAGCTATTTCACATACGAAACACACTGGAAAAAATATATTGTGACTAGGGTAAAAATTGTATTATAAACTCAATGGTTCCCTCATATTTCTGATCTGTGCCCCCCATTTGGGAGTTATTCCACTTTTTTAGGAAAAATGCATGTGCATTCTATTTAATATATTTCAAACATTTATTCCAAGAACACCAGACCATGGAATCACACACTGTCTTAGTTCTTGTTATAAAAAATAATCTGTATAATATCCAAAAGAATACATAAAAAATAAAAGTCATTCCAATCTTACTTCCACACCCTAGAATTTCTTAAATCAACATGATTTCAATAAAGTAAACACCCAAATTCGATCTCTTGAGGATACCACTCAAAAACCATCCTACTATTGTCATTATTTATAACTAGAATATACTAATAAAATATAAAAATAATATAGTGTGGGGGGGTGGTTAAAATGAATATGATATATAAATATAAATGAAACCATAACACAAATAATTTAGTGAAGAATAATTAAGGAAGAGAAGTAATGTCATTATTAAGAGTTCATAGTGAAATATATCATCGTTTATTAATATATAAAGAATATACTTTTGGAAGTATATATTTTCACATCAGTTTTTAACCAATTTTTATGAAGGAGATGTTATAAATAACATTTTAGACGTTGGTTTTAATAAAAATTATGTTTAAAAATTATTTAAAATTGAATTTAATAGGGTTTTCAACATCATTTTTTTTATAAAAACTGATGTCTAAGGTCTCATAGATTAACATTCCATGTCAGTTTTGTGTAACAACCAATATGGAAAGTCTATAACTAATACTTTAGATGTTAGTTTTTTTTAAAAACCCACATGGTAACTCTTTATGATGGATTTTTGAAGTCATTTTTCTTAAGAACCGACATCAAATGTCTCATCAATGGACATTCAACATCATTTGTTTAAAAAATGATGTGGAAAATCCATTATTGATATTTTAGATGTAGGTTATTAATAAAATGTATGTTGAAAATACTTCATGGATAGTTTCCACATTGGTTTAAAAAAATCCAACGTTGAAAGTTTAATTTTTTTTAAAAAAATATATAGATTACGTGCATAAAAATCTAAAAACCTGTAAAACAAGATAGAATAAATTTACATAGAATATATTTCACAATAGATACCTATAAAAATAAATTTGAAAACTAATAAAGAAATTATATAATATTTCACAAAATAATTTAAAACTTTAAAACATGTTACCTTTTGAAAACCAATAATTATAGTAAGAATCTATTCACTTAAACAATCGATAAATCTATTCATGAAGGAATATAAGTTGATTTTATGGGTAACACATGAGAAAAGTTAACTGTAAATCAATTTCTAGCATGTGAAAAAACACCAAAATTAGTACAAGTAGAATGCCATCATCTTTAACATAGTAAATCAGTTCCAACAATGGTATTTGAATAAAAATTGTAGAATATGACAAATCCCTTATTGTATTGGAATGTTTTAATAACTTGGAAAGTACTTTTAATTTTGATATAAATTCATGAGGGTGGAAAATAATAATGAATGATATTTCATTAATGTCAGACCAAAAAATAATTAAATTAGAAAATCTAATATTTTTATAAAATATAGTTCAAATAGAAAACCAATCAAATCATAAAATTAGCTGAATAAAAACTTTTCATTTGATGAACATTTTATGAATGCTAATTGAAGAAAATAAATATGAAGTTGGTATTATTTGTAACCCCTCATGTCCTGATTACCAAAAATGAAAAAATGTAAACAATTAATTTTTCATAGAAGATGCTAATGATAATAAACATGTAAAAGTTAATTCTATTACACTTTAAAGGAAATTAAAGGAATAATAATTATAAATTTTCAATGATTCATCGTCATCAAAGCCTTCCATGATCTTTATTTTAATATATCAATTATCAAAACACATATAAACAACATTAATTAAGAATAAAGTACTTATAAAAAAGAATAAAACATAGTTCTTTAATAATTTTCTAAAAGATTTGCGTACTCCACCTAATACACTACCTTAATAAAATGAACAACCTTGTAAAATCAAACAAAATATACCAAATAAAAAGAGATTTTTTTTTTGTATTAATAATAATTTATTTAAATTTAATTAAAAGAGACATACCTTAAACATATGAAACCTATAAAAAATAGAATATATAATTTTTAAGAAAAAAAAGATTGTATAATTACTCATTTTTTAAACTTTAACTAAAAGTTACATACCTAATAATTTATAGGCTTGTGTAGTGTGGATATTTTTTTAAACATCTATAACCCTTTATACATCAGATGGAAACACTATAAAAATAAATAGAATATACCAACTTAAAGTAGAAAATTATTATCTAAATACTCATTTATATAACTTTTATTAAAAAAGATATACCTAATAATTTAAATGATAATCATACATAAGAAATAGTTTGAAAATAAATTGTGGATATGGGTAAGTTCATTATTTTTATACGAATCAATATCATTGAAAATATATAGTAACAATGAATATATAAGATAAAAAATAGAATATTTTCTATAAAATATAAAATAATTAATATGACTAACCTTATCAAATTCAGTTTTTGACCAAGTTGTGATTATCTCATACGTAAATCTTAAACCATAATAACCACATTCTACACTTCCTTTTGGACGATGAAACTATGGTTATAAAAAATTAAATTGAAAATAAAAACCAGCACACACACACACATATAAACAAATATTATAAAATATGAAATATATTCCTCATTATTTCCATGTATTATATTATATTTTCATTATTTATTAACAAGTGGTATTTGTTAAACTTTTTCCATGACCAACATTTTCATATATATCAACTAAAAAATATGTAAAAATAATAAAAATTAAAAATAAACTTATAAAAAACAATAAATATTACATGTCTAACAAGACGATAAATTTTTTAGGAACATCTCCTAATAAAGATAAAAACCAATATATTTTTCATTCTTTTGGGCATAATACGCCTAATATCTAATAACCTCTACATTATAAAAAGTTCACAATTCATAAAATTATAATTACTATTACTTCATAATAATCTTAGTGTTCTTACCAATCAATGAATAGAAGAAACTAGCACCCAATATCTATATTTGATAATCTATCAGATATATATGAAACTATATAAGGAGTTTTCAGATATTTCATAGCCATTGAAATGAGTACTAGATCTATAAAACCATTAACACCAGTGGAATCATTTTGAATAAGAAGAGTATGTAGATACCTAATTAAATAAGTAATATAGTAAGTCACTGAAATAATATTTATTTAAATAAATAAAAATAGAAACATAAATTTACTTAAATAGAAAAAAACTAAAACACAGGCACACTGAGATCATAAAAAATAACCAGATCATTAATATATTTTTTAGAATATTCTCTATGGAAAGTCTCTTCCACATATATCAGATGTCATCTGAAACTCGTAAATATTATACAAGGAAGAAGAAACTTGGGATAATATTTATAGTCCATCAACAATCTCACAAGTATCTATAGTTTTTGTTACCTAAATTTTTTGTTTCCATTGTACTAATTTTTTGGATATTAGATACTCTTATATAAATTTAATGTCATAAAAAATTATTTTATTTTTAATCAAATGTAAATAATACTTAAAAAACAATGCATATCACATATATTAGATAATGGATAAGGTTAGTCGAACAAAGTAAAAAATGACCCATATAATCTCCAACTCTAGCAACATCATCATTAAAAAATGGAAATAGACTATTTGGATCAATAATATTATGTACTCATATTCTTACCTGACCCAACTACATAGGATGATGATGTAAAGAATCCCTAAAAATATGAATGACTCTGTACACTACAATACGTATATGGGGATCTCCAACATACAACTCAAAGTATATGGTCAGGTTCGACGAGGAGTTAGAGGATCCGAGTAGGCAGGCTGGGTAGATTGGGCGGGCTGCACAGTCTGTGATTGTCCAGTCAGTTTTCCAAACATAACCTCCAAAATGGATTGAATTTTATCATCCATAGAATATTTCATGTATTTAATCTCATATTTTTATGAATATATTTCTGCGTATCTTTATTTCTTACTTTGATGAAATTTTTTTTCCTAACACTAAGACCCACCCATATCCTCTTATCCACCGAAGGTGTTCATGATTTTCTAAAGAAGTTGCTAGGATGTCCATCCTACCCTCAGGGATAAAAGTCCCCTGCATCAATTACTCCTAAATTTAATCATAAAATGAATAATTAAAATGGTATATTAGTTTTATTAATTTAAAATATACAAACATTCATGTAGAATAAAAAATAATTTCTAAATTTTTTTTCAGATACTTTCTTAGATTTCTCTATAAGATACTTTTTATTTTTTTTATTCTTAATAGTTTCAATTTTCAAGGTAAGTGGGGGGAGATGAAGGAACGAAATGGACCTTTTATGAACCACTAATAGGTTTATCTCTTAATGCATCAAATTTTTATTCAATCATTCTCTCCTATAATAAATGATACCCTCCACGTGATAAAGTATGAGGGAATATGTTCCACAACTAGATCTCTAAATGAGATCTCATGGAGGTCTATTTCATATAAATAAACTGGTAAGTAATTTAGTAATATACAAGAAATTATAAAATATTGAATAATTATAATACCATAAATTCTTCATCATGTCGGTTGGTGAAAAATTGATTCCATGTATTTGGATCTAAAAACCCATACTTGAGGCAGAAGTTTTCATTTTTTAACTTCTCCAAAACATAATTTTCTGTTAGTTTTGTTTTAAATATCGCCATTGAATCGCAGCTAAAGATATAAATATTTTCTGAATTTATTTCATTTCTAAAAAATTTAATATCATATGTGATTTAATAAATTAAATATTAGTAATTTTAAATATATAATATATGAAGAAATGAGAAAAAAATAAATCAATTGAGATATTTTACCATTATGGACAACCACAAATACATTTTCACGATGTTTTTGAAAGACTTATAATCAGGATATAAAATGATAATCCCATAATGGATTTGCAGGGAGATATAATTGGTAAACTGTGTTGCATTTGGGCCAGTGAAGTTATCATCATCATCAGATTTAATATGTATTCTGCGGTCTCTATGGGAAAGTGACAGTTTTGTTAAACATGCAATCCCACATTTACCAACACTAGAAATAAATTTTCTATAGAGGAAGTAGAAGACTCTTCAGATTGAGGTGAATCAGTGGGAGACACATCAGTAGTCCTGAAATTATTTTTTGTAAATTAAAAATTTTCAATCATTATATAATTATATTGCAAAATATTTAATAATATGAAAAATGAATACCTTGATAAATGTTCCTCTACCTCTGTGTCTTATATTGAAATAAGAAAATGAAATTAAATTCTATGTACCAACATATTATTAGAGAAGTGAATCTTTAAAGACAATGATTATAAAAATATGTAAGTAAACAAACAGTGACTCACGTGTGTAAGTTTCAAAAAAATGGCATCATGATTCTTATCTAAAAAATATGAAATTGAAACTATTATATATAAAAATTAAATCTAAAATTATAAAAACATATATAAATTTAAATATCACAGTCACAAAAAATGTGTTTTTATATGCATAAATTAAACTAAAACATAATGATGTACATCGGGTTTTCCAATTTAAATATGTTTAGGCATAATCATTGAATATAAAATTTTTAAAAATAATCATATAAATAGTAAAATATATATAAATAAATATATGATAATTAATAAAAAAATAGACTTTACACATATAAATTTCATAAAATAATTATAATATAAAAATTTACTTGAATAATTAAGAGATTGATTTGGTGTTTTCCCATATCCCTTTAGCATGATCATTTCATATAACATGGTCTATGTTTACATTATAGTTATTGTTATCATCCAAAAATATTGTATGAGATGAAAAAGCCTCATATATATCTATAACATCATTATCATCCTCATCACCCAAATGAATTATTTTCCCTTGAAAAATGACAGACCACTTATTATTCGATTAATCAATGATATAAAATATTTTCTTTCCATGTGTCAACATGTTAAATGGTTCCTCTTTGAAACTGAATCTTTTAAAATCTACTAGTGAAAGCCCATAATCATCATGTTTCAGACCACTATTACAATCAATCTATTTATACTTAAACACTATGACTCAAAATTTAGTATAAAAAATTTCCCATATATCCTCAAGAACTCCAAAATATTCTTTTGATGTAAAAATTAGATTTTTTATATTTTTCAATTGAAAAATGCAGTGCTTCAATGATGACCATTACCCAACTATTTTGAATGGTGATCTTATCATACTGATTATTTATATTAAATGTGTAACCATTAATGTCAAAACCAGACCATGTGATCCCGTTATGAGACGACCCCCTGCCAACCATTTCAATTCTTTTGATGAATATATATATTTATGATGAATTTATCTTTAAACAATAAAACAAATGACATTTTATGCTCAATCATCAACCAATTTTCATTTATTTTCATATATTGAAACTTTAATTCAATAATATGTGATGATATATATGGTTAAACCTCATCTGTGTTGTTCAAAATGTATAACTATGCCTTCATCACTTCATCACATAGAATAAACTTTAACCTTAAGCCTCGAATCCATCTACCTTCATTATCAACAGTCATATGTCAAGATATAGGAAGACCAATATGATCCACTTTATACAAATAATCAGTACATAACCTAATCACCTCTTCTTATGCATATTTTTGAATAATATAAGCCTTTGGTTGATGATTATTTTTTACATATCCTTCAAATTAATTCATATATCTTTCAAAAGGATAAATCAAACATAAATAAATATGTCCATGTATTCTTATATCACACACTAGATAAATCATGAAATAAACCATTATATCAAAAAATTTAGGTGGGAAATACATTTCTAGTTCACAATGTATAAGATAATCTTTATTCTCTAATGAATCTAACAAATTTGGATCAACGAATTTGCTACAAATGGATTCCAAAAAAATCACATGACCTGATGACAGTCTTTATGATAGGATTTAGTAATATACCACGTAGTGTGACTGATAGTAGTTGTTTCATAAATACATGAAAATCATAAGATTTCATATGTATTAATTTATAATCATTCAATGAAACCAAATTATTAACATTTTAAGAATATCTGTTGGGTACTTTTATTCTATGTAGAAACTAAAAAAAATCATCTTCTCACTCTTGATTAATGTGTGACAAGTCAGAGGTAAATATTTTACATTTCCATCTATAGTGGGAGCTAACTCCAAACATATTCCAATTGATATCAAGTATAATCTAGCAAGAAATCCACATTTTTTATTTAATTTTATGTCTAAAAAAGTTCCAATAAAATGGTCACATATGTTTTTATCACCATGAATAATGTCAATGTTATGTTTTATCTCTAAAAAACTCCAATAAGGTAGTTAAAAAAAGATAGACCTTTTCTTCCAGATATTATTTTGATGACCAAAACATCATTTCTTTCCAAATGTGAAATCAATATTTTTTACCCTATTGTAATATTATTGAACTAATAATGGTTTTGGGGAAATATTATATTCCTATAAACATTTAAGAAATTTTTTCAATCTAGGATAAGTATGATCAATTTGAAAAAATATTCAATGTACCATGTACACTATTTTCTTTCCATTCTAAAATTGATAATATGAAGTATCATATTCACAAATTAGAAATGATTTATGTCCCTTAACATTGTATCTAAATAAGTTTCAATATGTAGGAAATTCATTTATAGTGAACATTATCATAGGACACAAAAGAAAATTCTCTTTCTTGTATGCATCAACAACTGTAACACTCATTTCCCATAGAAGTTTCAAATAATCAAAAAACGATTAAAGATACACATCAATATCATTTCTTGTCTAATTCAGTATAAAAATCATCAAGATCATTATAACATATTTTTTCTTCATACATATCTATATAGAAAATTTATAAACTACCAAAAAATAGTACATGAACTATTTTGGAAACTTAGGATCTGATATGGATCCATTCCATCTATGCATAGTCCCATTATAGGATATCTAACTTAACTTACAAAATAAGAAATTTTCCATCAAATATATTCCATTGTGGTGAATGAATAGGGTGAAATAATTTACCATTAGAGATGTTCTCATTTTTATACCATATTAAGCTTTTTGAATCAACTAAATTTGAAAATAGATGCTTTAAATGAGGAATTATTGAAAGGTACAAAATTTATTTAACATGAGATTTTATTCTGATACTTGAGAATGGATCTGATTTAAATTATTTAAATTATAGAAAGAAATTATTGGTAGATACCAAATTAATTTAGAATGAGGTTAGATTCCGGTACCTAATAATGAATCAGGGTTGAATTTTTCATCCATATTATAGCATGATGTCCCAAATAAATGACATTTTTATAAATATTCATATTATTTAATATAAAATACACAATCATTGGGGGGGGGTACATGTATATTTTTATAATCTAATCCCATTGGGTATAATATTTTATTTTCCTCATAATTGGAATCTGGAATCCAGTTTCCTTCTAGAAGTATCTCTTCTGAAAGTTCAAGAAAATCAGAGAAACTTTTATCACTCCACCCATTTCTTTGTTTCAAGTTAACTAATCACATAAATTTTGATAACACTATATATTTAGTGCATCCTAATAATAATGGTTTCTTATAATCTCCAAACAATAGTTTAATAATTTGTTTTGATAGTTTAAATGCCTACATCATGAATTAATTATTTAATTTGATACTCTATCTCATTAAGTATATTTACATCAATATTAGATATTAAATTTTTTGTTCTTTCCCCATTCTAGATCCAACATGTATAATTATGGATAAAACTATAGAAAATGAGATGATCCTTTATTTCTCTAGAATTTAAATTTCTCACATTCAAACACCTCATTCATGAAAAAAAAATAAAATATATATTTTGAAGATTTCATTTAGAAAATTACAAGAAATCATCAACTCATTTTTTATATTCACCAGCGGTTCTTTAAAAATTTATCCAATTACGATCCATAAAATATCTAATATCACAATATAAAATAGGAGTATATTATAACATATAAAATTTAAAAATATCTATAAATAGGAAAATTTTAAATATAAAAACATATAATCAAAATGATTGGAGATTAGGTGGAAAATATCTATCATTATTAGGAATTAGATCAGAAATAAATTACTATAGGAATTTATTTTATTTAAATTAATTATAGAAGTATGTGTAATGTTATTAGTAAAGGAATAGGGATACTTTTTTCAAGTTTAGATACCTTGTTTTTAAAAGACTATCACACCACACCATTTTTGTTTTTCTTAGATCCTTAAAAATAGTCATCAATATTCTTATTTAGTTAACCTAGAATAAATAATGTCAAACATAAAATCAAAATTATTATTATTAGTAAAAAATTTAAATTTAATAGGGTAAAAAATATAGTTCAAATGAATCATTGAATAAAATAAGAAGAAAATAGAAATAACTCATTGATTGAAAGACCCAAACAGAATATGATAATATTGGAGAGAAATCACGTAAACATTCATTTTCGCGATAACATAATATGAAATCATTTAGAAAAAATGACTCTTCTAATATACTAAACCCATAATTTTATTCAACTTATTTGTTTTATAAAAATCTTCTAGAAAAATATTACCATATGATAATATTCACCAATTTTAAGAAGAACCTATGATAAACCTGTAATATGATTATCATGAGAAAAAATTACCAATAGGTATCCACTTCACAACTCATGCATCACATTTAAAATTAAATTTATTTCATGCTAGTTTAAAATACAACTATAGATGTAATATTTTTGGTTTTATTAAAAACCTGTAAAATATCTTTAACATTTAAAATCATTTAATTTAAAGCATTAAAGCTATATATTTAAAAATAATAGTCCCAAAATCTATTAAATAAATGAATCATTGATATAAAAATAAAATTTGAAATGTGACATTGAAACTACCCATGTGTAATAAAAATATAAGAAAAGTAAAATCCTTTGTAAAGAAGTCATAAGATATGAATTTATTCTTTTAAAAAGAATACCTGTGGTAATATAGATCAATCATAATACATAAAAAATAATAATTATTAAGGTTTAATAGGGTGTAATACTAAATCAAATATCATGAAAATAGGGGAATTATAGGGATCATAATATAATCAAGTCAGTAATAATTGGAACACCTTTGATCTCTAGGGACAATCTAGGATAAAAATAAAATAGAATCCATCTAATCGACACCTGATACAATTCGAAATTTAAAATATAACTTACAAAATCTGGATTTTGATAATGAGAAATTGATATTGAATATAGATAAGCTCCCTTGAAGCTGGTGACAGGATGAACACTACAATATTGAAGAAACACATTTTAAAAAACGAATAAGAATAAAAAAACGAACAAAAACCTTCAGTTGTTATTGTCGATCAACCAAAATAATGTTTCCAAGAACTTATTTTTTTATCATGAAATAATGACAGAGAAGGAAATATTTGTGATCAATGATAGTGAAAAGATGATTAGAATGGACTAAAATTTTCTTAGAATATCATCAGATGGCTGTGGGTTTAGTGGTTGACTGAAATAGGGTTTTTGGGAAAAAACCCAATCTGTGGATTGTGAAAAAATGGAAAAAGAGGATAGATCAATGATCAATGAGAGTAAAAATATTACAAAAGATGATTAAAATGAAGAAAGTTGAGATCAATGATTGGTGGGTGGAATTGGTTTCTTCGACGGTCAGGAGAAAATAATGATTTGGAAAATATTGAATGAGGGTTCAGGAACATGGTGTTTTTTTAAACTATTTTAATGTCAATTTTTAACAAAATTTTTGTTGAAAAGTTTTATAAATTTGGATTCGATGTATTTTTTTGAGAAAACCAACACCGAAATGATTTTCTAGATATTTAATGTCGATTTTTCTAAAAACCAATGTTAAAGGTCGAAAACATGATCTTTTAACATTGATTTTTTAAAAAATTTATGTTAAACATTTCCCACATAACTTTTAATGTCTGGATATATAAAACCTTCATTATAACTATTACATTAAATAAAATATTTATACTAGTGATATTATATCCAATATTGAGATTAACTCCATCATTAAACATCCTCCCATTTGAATTATTAATAACCCACAAGGACCCTCTATAAGTGGGATAATACTCTTCCTAAAGTCATATAGGTGACCTATTTTTTTACGATCACTACCCAAGTAAAAATCTTCTATATGAATGACTTATAAAGTAAAGGGAATAAATATTAAAAAATAAGGAGGAAAAAAACAATATTGGTGAAAAGAAATATACTACATAATCTTATTGATTTAAATACCATTGAAATATTATAATAAATTAAGGATAAATGTTGAATAAAAATAAACTCAAAGAAAAACACTAATTCCTCCCTCAAAAAAGCAACATAGTCAGTTATACATTTTCAAGGAGTCAAGAATGGAATAGTATAACAACCCAAGATTTTCATACTTAGATATTACATCTTATTAGATGAATATTCATTACATTACATAAATACATGCTCAAGAACCATAATAGTTTAGTGTCTTTGGAGAATAGAAGTAAAATATTCTTATTTCATGAAAGACCATCAAAATATCCCAAAAATATCTTCTCATATAGTACTCCTCTAAGAAACACCCAAATTAAAACCTTTCCTCATAACCTAGGGAAAAGAAACATAAGAAAGGGTGAGCTCATATGCTCAGTAAGGGTAAATAAGGGAGATACCAACATAACATAAGTATAAGGGGATGAGGAAATGAGAATAACATTTGAAAAACCATAACCGACATATCATATATCATAAACTTGAGTCATGGAATAATTCATGGTAGTTCCTAAGACATGAATCATAAAGGAATCAAAGAAAACGAGTCATGAGAACATAACATAAGACATAGATTTGTGGAAAAAACATAATAAAAAAAATATTATATCAAGGATACCAACTAAGACATTAATAACATGCTATAATGGGGCTAACCACTTGTTTACCTACTTCAGGATTGGGCTAACCACCCATGTACTAGATTTGTTTGGGCTTGGGATAACCACATATGTACCCTCTTTTTCAGGCTTCGGCTAACCACCCATGTACCCTTCTTTTCATGATTGGTATAACCACCCATGTATCCTATTTTTTGGGTTTAGGCTAGAAAACCATGTACCCCCCTAAGCTCGTAGAACATAAATCATTACCCATTACATTTTACGGAGATACATGTCTTACCCGTCCAATAATTTAAACATTTGTGTGCCATAAGATCATAAAAAATTTATCATATCAGAATCCATGAAAAGAAATGGGTTTCAAAAATATTCTATCATATTATATCCCATAGAAAGATAAACAAGTTTCATAGTCATTTAATCATGTTATAACTTATGGAAAATAAATGGGTTTCATAAAAATTTCATCATATGATATCTTATGGAAATAGAATCAGGTTTCATAAGCATTTAATCATGGTATAAATTTTGGAAATGAAACGGGTTTCAAAAACACCTTGTCATTAAAAATGTAAACCATTTAGAGAAATGATAAGAATGGTATCATTGGATCATATCCTCATTAAAGAATGTTAAACATCAAATTATTCCATATTAGATGGAACGTTATTTTTAAATATCACTTGGAACATTTCTTAATAAAAATAGCATTTTCACTTTGAAAAATTATTTTTAAAACATAAAACATTTTCAAAATACTTTTATTTTAAAATTAAATTGGAAACTTATGAAAGAATATTTATAAATAATTTATAATATTTTTTGAGGAAAATAGTCTTTCCACTTAAAAAAATACTTTTTAAAACATAAAACATTTTAAAAATCATATTATTTGAAAATAACCTTTAAAAATTATAAAGGATGATTTAAAAATAATTTAAAATAATTATTGAGAAAAATAACCTTTACACTTTGAAAAATACTTTTTAAAATATAAAACCTATATTTAATTTTTTTATAAAAAATGGACATGGAAGAAAACTAATTTTTGACAAGAGAGAAATATATCATCGGATTTTCCTTAAAAATATATTTTTGATATCTCGAGTAATTTAAGAGAGGGAAATGAATAGAAAACATGTCACACCCTGACCTTTATTTCGTTTTTATTTATTTAATTCTTGGATTCGGGTTCTCGCGCCAATGTTCGGGCTAGGTCTCGACTTAAAATTTTTCATCGTTTAATGTTCTTGGTAAGTTTCAGACCCGTGCATGGGCACTATGTGGTATGAAATGACAGTGGGGTCGCCCCAAGTGCTTGTGCAGGTGCCCAAGCGGACGGCGTTGAGGCGCGCTTTCTGCGCGCGCATTTTCTTTAGGCTGTGCGTTGAGCGTGTGAGTACCTGGTTCTTATAGTTTGGTAATTAAATGTAGTGTTTTAAAAATAATGTTGTTAATAACAAAAATATTACGTTGTTATTATTATTATTATTATTAAATTTATTATTTGTGTTGTTTGTCAATATAGTTTTATTATTATTATTATTATCTTAATTATTGCAATTTTATTTGTATTATTTTTCTTGTTTCATTATTATTATTATTATTAGTCTTATTATTATAATTAGTTCCCTTTTTAAAAAAAAACAAGAAAAATGGCTAGAAACCTAGCCCCCGGCGCCTCCCCCTTATTTTCCCCCCTCTTCCATTCTTGCGCCGCCTGCAGCCTTCGCCCCCCCTGCTCTCCCTCTCTTCATTAGGCCTCCGCCTTAAGAGCACCCGCCCGCGCCTTCACCCTCCGCCCCAAGCGCACCTGCCGCCGCCTGCTCTCCCTCTCTTCTGTTTGTCCTCCGCCGCTCCCCGCATGCCTGCGCGACCTGCCTCCCCCTCTTCTTCCCGCCGTCGTCGCCCCTGCACTCCAGGCCGTCGCCCCTGCACCCTCCAACCAACCTTCTCCGGTCGCGCCTCCTCCAGCCTCGCCCTCGCCCCTGCGCTCCATGCCGCCTCCCTAGTCCGACTGCCCCCCATCTGGCCGCCTCCTCCTACCGGCGGCGCCCCGTTCGGCCTCCCTCTCTACCTGCACAACACCTTTTTTCCCCATTTTTATTTTCTCCTTTTCCACACCGTGGCTAGAACTCCTCTTCCTCACTTGCACCACGCCCAGCAGCCCTCCCTCCGGTGAGCTGCATCCGGCGGACCTGACCTCATTTTCATCTTGCCCTGCAGCGACCCAGCCACCTTCGTCCAGTCTTGTGGGACCCCACTTACCCTCCTACTCATTCTCCGACCACCTTCGGACTACAAATCCGTCTTCCGACGACCTACATCCTGTTACCCCGGTCTCTTGCGCACCGGCCATCTCCCTTCGTGTCCTATTTTCTGGATACCCGCTACCCTGACCTGCTACTCTGATTTCCCGCCTGTGCATGTTGTTTCCAGCGGTCTTCTGGAAAGATCGCAGCACCTCCGCCTCCCCTCCAGTGTGTGGATTCAACTTTTCCGGTGTTTTCTTCTTATATTATTGCATTATTCATTCAAATTTGGAAAAAAATCATTGTGTTCAGTTTAGATTCTGTTTGTTTTTATCTTAGTTTTAGATGCACGCTCTGTCCGCAAGGTGTTGCTTCTCATTCCATTGATGTTTGTCACGCTCACTCTGCTTTGAGGTAGGCTAATCCGCTTACTCCTTTCCAAATAAGTCCATATGATGCTTTCATGTCTTTAATTAATTCATTTGCTTGATTCGTGCCTTTGCAAGTTAATTGGTCAATATGTTTTGATTATTTCAAGTTTGTTTAAATCTAAAATTGTGTTCTTTGTTTTTATTTTGTGGTGCGTTAGATGTTTTAATGTGGTTTGGGTTTCTCTTTGTAAAATCGTTTTATAAGTTTTAGTGTTTTGGGAAATAATGTAGATGGTGTGTTTTTCATCCTGGTCTTTTTTTGGTTACTTTATAGAAGTGTTTAATCAATTTGTTATTGGGTGTGAATTATATTTTTAAGGTGGTGAGCATGTGTAAGTGATGCGAACATTTCTTTTGAAAGCGACGATGTTTTGTGTGTACAAATGAGTGTGTTATTTTTTTAAAATGTTTTATGGGTTGGTTATTTGGTGCGAGACATGTTTTGGTTGTGATATTTTCAAAACGTGTCGAGCTGGTTATTTTGCATTGTTTGTTCGTTTGGATAATTTAAAGTCCATGTTTATGCGTTTTTATTTGTCTTTACGGTTGCAGCACGTTCGCAAGGTTGCCCCGCGATATTGTTGTCATCGGCTAGCGCTTGCCTGTACGCCTGCGCGAGGCTTGTTGCGCCTTTGTGTTTGGACAGCGAGCCCAGGTAGGTCCCCCATTGCACTCACCTTTAAATTTAGAATTTATTAATTGCTTGATGTTCTGTTAATTTTAATGAATGATAAATAATATTAGATAATAAAATTTTAAATGACTATTTAGTGTGAGAAGAGCCGTTTATTTTATACCGAACACTTGGAATATTTTTTTGACGGGCGGACACCCAATTTTGAAAGAATGCCCGTTTGGCCTTTAAACATAATCCACAGAATTTCAAACAAACTTCTAGTTTTAAAGATAAATTATTTCTTCTGAACAAGTGTTTTTGGATTTCTCAAGAAATGATGTTTTGATTTAAAATTGTTGAAGGCCCGTTTGGCACTTTAATAGAATAGATTATTTTGGAAAACCCACTCGGGGGGGTGATCTTTGGTGTGCATTGATCGTGTGAGGTATATGTGATGTCAGTGCTTTGTGACTGCTTGATTTACATTGTGACGCACCCCACTCTTATTATATGTGTTGACATGGGAACCTGGCATATTGAGTGAATTTTCTGAGAATGATTGCTGCACTAGTTTAGACCACGCACTGGCTAGTGGCCCCATAGTAGGGGAATACTGAGTTATTGCTACTATGGGGATTGGGCCCCTCGGTTAGGCCATGCAGGGCTATGCCGAGCGTTAGGGCGTTATGGCGTCATCGAGTTATGGCATGCCTTTAGGATGAGTCACATGTATAGTACGTTCTAGATTGTTCACGATCTCCTAGGTTCGACCCATGTTTCTTTTAGTGTTCATTTGTGTGTGGCGGACGATTGAGAGGTCGAGTTCGGTTGCTGACCCGTGTGTTCCACTTTTAACATTGCCCTTAGTGTGTGTTGTGTGTGATTATCCTTTTGACTAACAACTAAAGTTCGGATTTCTAAATTGTTCGCAAAATGTTAAAAAAAATGCAATGCACCTATTTCTTTCAACATTAAACTTGTTCTAAATTAAAAAGGGCAATGGACTGTTACTTGTTTTAGAAATTAAAGTGTGTGGAAACCATATTTTATATAATGTAGTTCAAACTAGAAGTTGGTAAATTCTTTATTTATTGGTATGTGCTTTGGGATAGAATTAGTCGGGCCTACCTACTGAGTTTTAATACTCACGCCTATAGTGTTTTCTTGTTTTTAGTTTTGTTGCAGGTTCCAGATTCAGTTGTTCACCTTGAGCGATGTTGGTTGTGGTATTGGAGAGTGACCCACGGGGTCACCTGGAGTTTGGATCGTGGTCAGGTTAGTACTGTTGTTGGTTGATCTTTCTTTATTCTTTTTTTGTTCTATTTTATTTTTCAATGTTTATTTTATTCTTCCTTTGGGCCAAATCATTCCCACTTGCTTAATTTTGATGTCTGTCACTAGTTGCCAGCCCGTGGGGATCGGGAACGCCCTTCGGGCCATGTCGCGGGCCGACTCGAGTGACCGGTTCAGGGTCAACCCGGGTTGGTTCGTGACAAAATGGTATCAGAGGAGGTTTTTGTTATTTGGGGTGTCTGGTAGATGAAGATTAGGATTTTCGGGGCTTGAGAGGTAGGTACGTGAAGGAAATCATGAACCCTCGCCCGTTCTGCACCTCGAGTCGCCAGGGATAGTCCGGGAATTGAGTCTTTGTTTTGTTTTGGATTGTTTGGGATTAAGGGATGACAACGGAGGTAATCCGATGTTACATCGTGATTTCACATGGAGTAGTGACCCATGTGGAGTGTAGGTACATGGTTTGAATTCCTCCTAGTGGTCGACGCCTACTTGGGACATGGCCCACTACCATGTCACCAGGTTAAGCGTGACTACTAGTCCCTCACTTTGGTGTTTGATGCAATTTAAGTGTCATTTTTGTTCTGGTTGGTGTTAGTGCATTTTTGGAAATGGAAAAAAAGGGTTTTTGAAAATGAGACTGATTTCTTTTAATGGAATTTAAATTTATGAAATGGGTTTTAAAAACTAAAAGCATTTGGTTTGGAAAACTGATGTTTTATTTGAAATTGGTCAAGATCGGTTTGGGGTGAACCTCAGGTACTCCTTATGGACGTTTGCACATGTGAGAAGATGCGTGGAAAGTGCGCGTTGGTGCGTATGAATGAAAGTGGATGAATACATGTGCAATGGTTCATGAGATTACCTGGGTGTGTTTGAAATTTAAGGATTGACCTTGTTTTGTAAATTGTCTTTTAAAGAGGAAAATGGTTTTGGAATGTGGTCTTGAAGGAAAGAAGTTTTGAAAAAAAGGGGTGTTTTTGGAATTTAAAATGGAACAAGAATTTTGGATAGAAAATTTTGGGTTGTGTTTGTGGTTGTTTGGTTTTTGAGCTGGTCATTTTTGGATGATGGTGTTTTCAATGATATTGATTTGATTTGATGTGAGTTTCGGCCTGGTGTTTTATACGTTGTTCAGAAATGCCGCCCTAAAAGGTCCCCAGAGGTTTGATGAGTCATGCTCAGTTTTTGGTCCTTCTTGGACTTTGTCCGTACTTCATGATGATTGGAGTCTGTTATAGATAGTGCAGTGGCTTGAAGAGGTCGAGCGCGTCTTCAGGGTATTGGGAACTCCCGAAGCTGTTAAAGTGTAGGTGTTTTGGTCCTGTTCGAAGGTCCAGCTCTGGACGAGTGGGATTTGTTCGCCCCGCCATTGCTGTAAGTTGGGATGATGTAGTATATCTTTAATGCCATCTTCGTACGACGGTTTATACTTGTGGAGGTGAAGATGATGAAAATGAAAGAGTTCATACGTGTTCAACATGGCCAGAAGACCGCTGGAAACAACACGCGCAGGGGGGAAATCGGAGTAGCAGGTCAGGGTAGCGGGTATCCATAAAATAGGACACGAAGGGAGCTGGCCGGTGCGCAAGAGACCGGGGTAACAGGATGCAGGCCGTCGGAAGACAGATTTGTAGTCCGCAGGTGGTCGG
The DNA here is from genome assembly GCA_963277665.1 of Viscum album. NCBI lineage: Eukaryota > Viridiplantae > Streptophyta > Magnoliopsida > Santalales > Viscaceae > Viscum > Viscum album. The sequence continues at coordinate 28,718,325 of OY728142.1, read as the reverse complement.
AGAACGAGTAGGAGGGTAAGTGGGGTCCCACAAGACTGTCCGAAGGTGGCTGGGTCGCTGCAGGGCAAGATGGAAAGGAGGTCAGGTCCGCCGGATGCGGCTCACCGGAGGGAGGGATGCTGGGCGTGGTGTAAGCGAGGAAGAGGAGTGCTGGCCACAGTGTGGAAAAGGAGAAAATAAAAATGGGGAAAAAAGGTGTTGTGCAGGTAGAGAGGGAGGCCGGACGGGGCGCCGCCGGTAGGAGGAGGCGGCTGGATGGGGGGCGATCGGACTGGGGAGGCGGCATGGAGCGCAGGGGCGAGGGCGAGGCTGGAGGAGGCGCGGCCGGAGAAGGTCGGTTGGAGGGTGCAGGGGCGACGGCCTGGAGTGCAGGGGCGACGACGGCGGGAAGAAGAGGGGGATGGGGGTCGCGCAGGCATGCGGGGAGCGGCAGAGGCCAAACAGAAGAGAGGGAGAGCCGGCGGCGGTGGGTGCACTTGGGGCGGAGGGTGAAGGTGCGGGCGGGTGCGCTTAAGGCGGAGGCCGAATGAAGAGAGGGAGAGCAGGGGGGGCGAAGGCCGCAGGTGGCGCAAGAATGGAAGAGGGGGGAAAATAAGGGGGAGGCGTCGGGGGCTAGGCTTCTAGCCATTTTTCTTGTTTTTTTTAAAAAAAGGGAACTAATTATAACAATAAGACTAAAAATAATAATAACAATGAAACCAGAAAAATAATACAAATAAAATTGCAATAATTAAGATAATAATAATAATATTAAAACTAGATTGACAAAAAACACAAATAATAAATTTAATAAAAATAATAATAATAACAACATAATATTTTTGTTATCAACAACATTATTTTTAAAACACTACATTTAATTACCAAACTATAAGAACCAGGTACTCGCACGCTCAACGCACAGCCTAAAGAAAATGTGCACGCAGAAAGTGCGCCTCAACGCGGTCTGCTTGGGCACCTGCACAAGCACTTGGGGCGACCCCACTGTCATTGCTTACCACGTAGTGCCCGTGCACTGGTCTGAAACATACCAAGAACATTAAACGATGAAAAATTTTAAGTCGGGACCTAGCCCGAACATTGGCGCGAGAACCCGAATCCAAGAATTAAATAAATAAAAATGAATTAAAGGTCAGGGTGTGACAATTCTCCCCACCACAGACACTTTCTGCGCCCAGAAAGTCACCCAGTCAAATGATGGACCAAACAAGAATACATTCCCAAATAAAACTAGAAGAAACCACAACATAAGAATCCATGACGTCATCGAGTTATGGCATGCCTTCAGGATGAGTCACATGTATAATACGTTCTGGATTGTTCACGATCTCCTAGGTTCGACCCATGTTTCTTTTAGTGTTCATTTGTGTGTGGTGGATGATTGAGAGGTCGAGTTCGGTTGCTGACCCGTGTGTGCCACTTTTACCATTGCCCTTAGTGTGTGTTGTGTGTGATTATCCTTTTGACTAACAACTAAAGTTTGGATTTCTAAATTGTTCGAAAAATGTTAAAAAAAATGCAATGCACTTGTTTCTTTCAACATTAAACTCGTTCTAAATTAAAAAGGGCAATGGACTGTTACTTGTTTTAGAAATTAAAGTGTGTGGAAACCATATTTTATATAATGTAGTTCAAACTAGAAGTTGGTAAATTCTTTATTTATTGGTATGTGCTTTGGGATAGAATTAGTCGGGCCTACCTACTGAGTTTTAATACTCACGCCTATAGTGTTTTCTTGTTTTTAGTTTTGTTGCAGGTTCCAGTTTCAGTTGTTCACCTTGAGCGATGTTGGTTGTGGTATTGGAGAGTGACCCACGGGGTCACCTGGAGTTTGGACCGTGGTCAGGTTAGTAGTGTTGTTGGTAGATCTTTCTTTATTCTTTTTTTGTTCTATTTTATTTTTCAATGTTTATTTTATTCTTCCTTTGGGCCAAATCGTTCCCACTTGCTTAATTTTTATGCCTGGCACTAGTTTCCAGCCCGTGGGGATCGGGAACACCCTTCGGGCCATGTCGCGGGCCGACTCGAGTGACCGGTTCAGGGTCAACCCGGGTTGGTTCGTGAGAAAATGGTATCAGAAGAGGTTTTTGTTATTTGGGGTGTCTGGTAGATGGAGATTAGGATTGTCGGGGCTTGAGAGGTAGGTACGGGAAGGACATCATGAACCCTCGCCCGTTCTGCACCTCGAGTCGCCAGGGATAGTCCGGGAATCGAGTCTTTGTTTTGTTTTGGATTGTCTTGGATTAAGGGATGACAACGGAGGTAAGACGATGTTACATCGTGATTTCACATGGAGTAGTGACCCATGTGGAGTCTAGGTACATGGTTTGAATTCCTCCTAGTGGTCGACGCCTACTTGGGACATTGCCCACTACCATGTCACCAGGTTAAGCATGACTACTAGTCCCTCACTTTGGTGTTTGATGCAATTTAAGTGTCATTTTTGTTCTGGTTGGTGTTAGTGCATTTTTGGAAATGGAAAAAAAGGGTTTTTGAAAATGAGACTGATTTATTTTAAAGGACTTTAAATTTATGAAATGGGTTTTAAAAACTAAAAGCATTTGGTTTGGAAAACTGATGTTTTCTTTGAAATAGGTCAAGATCGGTTTGGGGTGAAACCTCAGGTACTCCTTATGGACGTTTGCACATGTGAGAAGATGCGGGGAAAGTGCGCGTTGGTTCGTATGAATGAAAGTGGATGAATACATGTGCAACGGTTCATGAGATTACCTAGGTGTGTTTGAAATTTAAAGATTGACCATGTTTTGTAAATTGGATTTTAAAGAGGAAAATGGTTTTGGAATGTGGTCTTGAAGGAAAGAAGTTTTGAAAAAAAAGGGTGTTTTTGGAATTTAAAATGGAACGAGAATTTTGGATAGAGAATTTTGGGTTGTGTTTGTGGTTGTTTGGTTTTTGAGCTGGTTGTTTTTGGATGATGGTGTTTTCAATGATATTGATTTGATTTGATGTGAGTTTTGGCTTGGTGTTTTATACGTTGTTCAGAAATGCCGCCCTGAAAGGTCCCCAGAGGTTTGATGAGTCATGCTCAGTTTTTGGTCCTTCTTGGACGTTGTCTGTACTTCATGATGATTGGAGTCTGTTAGAGATAGTGCAGTGGCTTGAAGAGGTCGAGCGCATCTTCAGGGTATTGGGAACTCCCGAAGCTGTTAAAGTGTAGGTGTTTTGGTCCTGTTCGAAGGTCCAGCTCTGGACGAGTGGGATTTGTTCACTCCGCCATTGCTGCAAGTTGGGATGATGTAGTATATCTTTAATGCCATCTTCGTACGATGGTTTATACTTGTGGAGGTGAAGATGATGAAAATGAAAGAGTTCATACGTGTTCAACATGGCCAGAAGACGGTGAAAGCATATGTTGAACATTTCAAGGATTTTATGTCTCTTTTTTCGGGTGTAGTGTCGCAGGACTGGATGAAGACTTCTCCTTTCATCAGGGGTCTTCGTCCAGAGATCAAAGAGCGGGTCCTCCTTTCTAAGGACCATCACTTTGAGAATCTGGTGGGTGAGGTGTTCTTAGTTGAGTTGGTCTTCGGAGAGGAGATGTTTGACAACCCAGCATATCCAGTTGTTCGTCAAGGTTTCCCATCTAGCGAGCAGAGTGTGCCAGAGGGACCTATTCTTAAAGAGTTCTCTTCAATGGCTCTAACTTTCAGTTCGTCGGACCATCTAATGGTGTACCATCAGTATGGACGTTTGGGGCATACCAGCCGTCATGTCACACCCCTTTGAGGATGTGTCATCATTGTAGGTGTCTAGGTCATCTAGAGAAGTTTGTGGGATGCGTCACTTGAAAATGACGCTGCGACTGAAGATTTCTGGTGCCTAACTGTGAGGCAGGAGATGCTTCAGCTATCAGAGCCCCAGCCAAAGGTCTTGGGGTGAAGCTCGCGCGTAGTCAGGAGTCGTCGGGGGTGTGACACCTCAGTTCGGGTTTCGTGATCCGTGTTAGCAATAGAACATTTAAAGCCCTTTGGTTCTCGTCTTTCCACTGTTAAAGTGTTAGCGTTATTTTAGGTTCTTTGAATCGTCGTGAGGTTGGGATGAACGTGTTCGTTTGTATCCAAACAGTCTCGTTTGTCTGTTTATGGTGTTCTAGATCGTGCGTTTTTCTTAAAAGTGTGTTTGAACCTTATACGAGTTAGTCTTAGTCCGACTGTGTTCGTTTGGGGATATAAGTGCCTATGGAAGGATCGACGTTTTTGGTAATGCTCGAGTTTACTTCATGGGTTAAGTTCTTCACGGAAGTTTCTTTCTAGTGTTTGAGGATTTTGGTCTATGTCGAGAGTACCAAGTTTTAGCGGAGGTGTTTTTTTGATATTGCTATAAAGGTTAGTCTGGATCAGTTGGGAGTTCTCGTGTCGTCCCCCCTTCCCGGGATGGTATATTTGGGTGTTAAAATTTCCACACTAGTTGAGTTCTGGTGGTGGGGAGAACCCTCTCGTGTTCTCTCTATCTCTTATGTTGTGGTTTCTTCTAGTTTTATTTGGGCATGGATTCTTGTTTGGTCCATCGTTTGACTGGGTGACTTTATGGGGGCATAAAGTGTCTGTGGTGGGGAGAATTGTCACACCCTGACCTTTAATTCATTTTTATTTATTTAATTCTTGGATTCGGGTTCTCGCGCCAATGTTCGGGCTAGGTCCCGACTTAAAATTTTTCATCGTCTAATGTTCTTGGTAAGTTTCAGACCCGTGAACGGGCACTACGTGGTAAGCAATGACAGTGGGGTCGCCCCAAGTGCTTGTGCAGGTGCCCAAGCGGACTGCGTTGAGGCGCGCTTTCTGCGTGCGCATTTTCTTTAGGCTGTGCGTTGAGCGTGCGAGTACCTGGTTCTTATAGTTTGGTAATTAAATGTAGTGTTTTAAAAATAATGTTGTTGATAACAAAAATATTATGTTGTTATTTTTATTATTATTATTAAATTTATTATTTGTGTTGTTTGTCAATCTAGTTTTTTATTATTATTATTAGCTTAATTATTGCAATTTTATTTGTATTATTTTTCTGGTTTCATTGTTATTATTATTTTTAGTCTTATTGTTATAATTAGTTCCCTTTTTTAAAAAAAAACAAGAAAAATGGCTAGAACCCTAGCCCCCGGCACCTCCCCCTTATTTTTCCCCCTCTTCCATTCTTGCGCCGCTTGCGGCCTTCGCCCCCCTGATCTCCCTCTCTTCGTTCGGCCTCCGCCTTAAGCGCACCCACCCGCGCCTTCACCCTCCGCCCCAAGCGCACCCGCCGCCGCCTGCTCTCCCTCTCTTCTGTTTGGCCTCCGCCGCTCCCGGCATGCCTGCACGACCCCCTCCCCCTCTTCTTCCCACCGCGGTCACCCCTGCACTCCAGGCCGTCGCCCCTGCACCCTCCAACCGACCTTCTCTAGCCGCGCCTCCTCCAGCCTCTCCCTCGCCCCTGCGCTCCATGCCGCCTCCCCAGTCCGACCGCCCCCCATCCGGCCGCCTCCTCCTACCGGCGGCGCCCCGTCCGGCCTCCCTCTCTACCTTCACAACACCTTTTTTCCCCATTTTTATTTTCTCCTTTTCCACACCGTGGCCATCACTCCTCTTCCTCGATTGCACCACGCCCAGCAGCCCTCCCTCCGGTGAGCCGCATCCGGTGGACCTGACCTCCTTTACATCTTGCCCTGCAGCGACCCAGCCACCTTCGGCCAATCTTGTGGGACCCCACTTACCCTCCTACTTGTTCTTCGACCACCTGTGGACTACAAATACGTCTTCCGACGGCCTGCATCCTGTTACCCCTGCCTCTTGCGCACCGGCCAGCTCCCTTCGTGTCCTATTTTCTAGATACCCGCTACCCTGACCTGCTACTCTGATTTCCCCCCTGTGCGTGTTGTTTCCAGCGGTCTTCTGGCACGATCGCAGCACCTCCTCCTCCCCTCCAGTGTGTGGATTCAACTTTTCCGGTGTTTTCTTCCTCTATTATTGCATTATTCTTTCAAATTTTGAAAAAATCCTTGTGTTCAGTTTAGATTCTGTTTGTTTTTATCTTAGTTTTAGATGCACGCTCTATCTGCAAGGTGTTTCTTCTCATTCCATTGATGTTTGTCAAGCTCGCTCTGCTTTGAGGTAGGCTAATCCGCTTAGTCCTTTCCAAATAAGTCCATATGATGCTTTCATGTCTTTAATTAATTCATTTGCTTGATTCGTGCCTTTGCAAGTTAATTGGTCAATATGTTTTGATGATTTCATGTTTGTTTAAATCTACAATTGTGTTCTCTGTTTTTATTTTGTGGTGCGTTAGATGTTTTAAAGTGGTTTGGGTTTCTCTTTGTAAAATCGTTTTATAAATTTTAGTGTTTTAGGAAATAATGTAGATGGTGTGTTTTTCATTCTGGTGTTGTTTTGGTTACTTTATAGAAGTGTTTAATCAATTTGTTATTGGGTGTGAATTATATTTTTAAGGTGGTGAACATGTGTAAGTGTTGTGAACATTTATTTTGAAAGCGACGATGTTTTATGTGTACAAATGAGTGTGTTATTTTTTTAAAATGTTTTATGGGTTGGTTGTTAGGTGCGAGACATGTTTTGGTTGTGATATTTTCAAAATGTGTCGAGCTGGTTATTTTGCATTGTTTGCTCGTTTGGATAATTTAAAGTCCATGTTTTTGCGTTTTTATTTGTCTTTACAGTTGCAGCACGTTCACAAGGTTGCCCTGCGATATTGTTGCCATCGGCTAGCGCTTGCCTGTACGCCTGCGCGAGGCTTGTTGCGCCTTTGTGTTTGGACAGCGAGTCGAGGTAGGTCCCCCATTGCACTCACCTTTAAATTTAGAATTTATTAATTGCTTGATGTTTTGTTAATTTTAATGAATGATAAATAATATTAGATAATAAAATTTTAAATAACTATTTAGTGTGAGAAGAGCCGTTTATTTTATACCGAACACTTGGAATATTTTCTTGACGGGCGGACACCCAATTTTGAAAGAATGCCCGTTTGGTCTTTAAACATAATTCACAGAATTTCAAACATACTTCTAGTTTTAAAGATAAATGATTTCTTCTGAACAAGTGTTTTTGGTTTTCTAGAGAAATGAAGTTTTGATTTAAAATTGTTGAAGGCCCGTTTGGCACTTTAATAGAATAGATTATTTTGGAAAACCCACTCGGGGGTGATCTTTGGTGTGCGTTGATCGTGTGAGATATATGTGATGTTAGTGCTTTGTGACTACTTGATTTACATTGTGACGCACCCCACTCTTATTATATGTGTTGACATGGGAACCTGGCATATTGATTGAATTTTCTGAGAACAATTGCTGCACCAGTTTAGACCATGGACTGGCTAGTGGCCCCATAGCAGGGGAATACTGAGTTATTGCTGCTATGGGGATTGGGCCCCTCGGTTAGGCCATGCAGGGCTATGCCGAGTGTTAGGGCGTTATGACGTCATCGAGTTATGGCATGACTTCAGGATGAGTCACATGTATAGTACGTTCTGGATTGTTCACGATCACCTAGGTTCGACCCATGTTTCTTTTAGTGTTCATTTGTGTGTGGCGGACGATTGAGAGGTCAAGTTCGGTTGCTGACCAGTGTGTGCCACTTTTACCATTGCCCTTAGTGTGTGTTGTGTGTGATTATCCTTTTGACTAACAACTAATGTTTGGATTTCTAAATTGTTCGCAAAATGTTAAAAAAAATGCAATGCACCTGTTTCTTTCAAAATTAAACTTGTTCTAAATTAAAAAGGGAAATGGACTGTTACTTGTTTTAGAAATTAAAGTGTTTGGAAACCATATTTTATATAATGTAGTTCAAACTAGAAGTTGGTAAATTCTTTATTTATTGGTATGTGCTTTGGGATAGAATTAGTCGGGCCTACCTACTGAGTTTTAATAATCACGCCTATAGTGTTTTCTTGTTTTTAGTTTTGTTGCAGGTTCCAGTTTCAGTTGTTCACCTTGAGCGATGTTGGTTGTGGTATTGGAGAGTGACCCACGGGGTCACCTTGAGTTTGGATCGTGGTCAGGTTAGTAGTGTTGTTGGTAGATCTTTCTTTATTCTTTTTTTGTTCTATTTTATTTTTCAATGTTTATTTTATTCTTCCTTTGGGCCAAATCGTTCCCACTTGCTTAATTTTGATGCCTGGCACTAGTTGCCAGCCCGTGGGGATCGAGAACGCCCTTCGGGCCATGTCGCGGGCCGACTCGAGTGACCGGTTCAGGGTCAACCCGGGTTGGCTCGTGACAAAACATGCATTTTAATTAAATAACCAGTGCATAATAAAATAAATGAGAATTTTTGAGAGATATATAATAAGATATCATCACCATAAACTTAATCCTAAACAATCTTGATAAACCTTGCGATTGTTACATAAAATCATTACCACTTGGGTAAAATTGGAATCATAAACCCCCTGAAAATGAGATCCAAAAATATATATTTAAATCCCAATAATTATAAAGATAATAATAATAAAATATATTCATAGGAATTATACAAACCACATAAATGAAATAGTTGGTGAATATGGATATTTTCTCAAAAAAGTAAAAAGTGAGATGAATATCCCTTACCACTTTGGTAAATTTCCAATCGTAAATCCCATTAAGAAATAACATCAAATGAATAATTTAATATAATTAAGAGAAGAATATTAATGATATAAAATGTCAAAGGGTACGTATATACACCTCATAAAATAAATTAGGATCATAACATTACTTATATCTCAAAGAAGAAAAACTGATAGAAAAATCCCTTACCTTATGTCTCGATGTCCTTCATACACATTCAAACCTTATCTATAATAAATATAGGTTTATTATAAATATATTATATAACCACACAAATATATATATAATACCATATAATATTGAATTATGACCTTTTATCACCTATTTATTAACAATTCATTGTTAGAATTACATTTCAGGTAATAACTATTTTGTTTTTCACGTATGTTTTGATTTGGTATTTTCGGTCCTTTTACTTTGATCATGGTTCTATAATTTCTATGATTTTAATCTCAATAAAAATATAATATATATTCATTATATATTTATTTATATTAATACATTAAAATTAGATATAGAAAATTAACTATACCGTTCATGGATATGGTAGGTTGTACGTACGCATGAATGTTGTTTCCATTTTCTCGATAGATGGTACATACGAAAGGTAAATGATATATCAGATTTCTAGAAAAATAATTATTTAATATTTATCATATATATATATATATCATATATATTCATTTAAAATAACCTAATTACCATCCAAGTAAAACATAAAGGAAAAACACATCACATCGATTTGTGAGGCGGTAGTTTTCCGTACACATGAGACAACTTATTATTTTATAATGGGTTAGGAGGTGAGAAGTTATATGTGATATTATATTTAAATATGTTTATTGAGGCCATAAATATCACATATATTCATTAAATTTATCCCTTTTACCTTTTACATAATGTGTTAGTGAAAAATGAATCACATCGCTTCGTGAGGCGGTGTTCTGCCGTACACACAAGTGACGTTATCATATCCCATATGGAATAGAAAGTAAAATAGTATATATGATATAATAATTCCATAAGTATAATAATTATATATATATATAATATATATATACTTTAAATCCATCATCATAACAAGCCGTAAGAAACAATAATAGAAAATGAACTACATCTGTTTGCGAGGTGGTAGTCACCGTACACACGATTGATGGTTTCATTTTCCATTTTAGGGAAATGTATATGGATATAGGTTATTAAATTTATATAATAAATTATCAGTATATTTTATATATTTAGGTTATTATATCATAATTTTTTAATGTTAATTGAATTAGGAGGAAGAATAAATAAAACAAAAACCCATATTTAAGCAATATATCTCTTTTTCGGGGAACTCATTTATGTTTACACATAAAGCCTTATTAGGAGAGCTTCCTAATCAGAATAATCCCTCTATAAAGTGATGAGATAATAAAGGAATATGTTTAGTTTGGTATTTTATGAACTAAAATGATCTTGGGGTGTGGATAGGAGATGATGGGAGAGGTCCTTTTATAAGTGGGGAAATGAACCCACTTGGAACTACTGGGAAATTTCCCAAAAGAATCCAAAATAATAAAGTTTTTCTAATTGAAAAAGCTTTGAAATGACCCTATATTAGAAATTGGGAAGGATAATATAGAAATATTTACATCCAATAGTATTTATACATGGTTTTTTTCATTTTTAACCCCTATCATTTTAGTTTAACCCCCAGTAAACCCATTTTTACCTTAACCGTGGTAATTATTTTTTTACTTTTTTCACTATTCCTTATGGTAAAAAATTAAGTTAAAAATATTACATAATATTAATTATTATGATTTCAAATGTGGAATAAATTTCTTAAAATTTCATTCAAATAAGTGGAAATTTTTAATTTATTATTAAACTTGAATGCATGAAAAAAACCCAATTTTCCAAAGAATTTTTTTTTATAAGTTTAGAAAGTTTTAACATAAAAATTGAATATGAAATTGATTAAAATTATAAAAATTAAATTAATTAATATATAATTGAAAAAAATTTACTATAAAAACCATCTTAATTTTTTTTATGTTTTTAAATGCTTTAAATAAAATTATAACTCTTAATAAAAACCAATATATTTCATTATTCACTGAAAAATTTATCTTTTCATAAAATTATAAAAAAATAACTCAAACATAATTTTGACATTTGGATTTTAAAAATTAATTTTATTTTTTCTAATACATTACCTAAAATATGTAAAAATGACTTTTATTTTTTTCATAAAATGTAATAAAAAAATTTGTTTCGAGAAAATAGTATTTTCAAAACATATAAAGTCTTTTCTAAAATTTAAGTACCTTTTTATCAATATGTTTTATTTATATAAAACTGTTATACTTAATATTTTCAAATTATTTATTATTATTCATGCTACTAATTTTAATTTCTAGGTTATAATGGTCATGTTTAAATAATAATATATCATAGTTTGTTAAAATTTGGTACCGTGTGTAATGAAAGATAAGCTCAATGTTGCACATAATGTAACATAAACTAGATGTATCTTATAAAAAAGCTAAAATTAGCGTTTCTTATAAAATAATCTATCAAAGTGTTTAATTTATTCAAAAATATTAATTCTTTAAAACTCAGGGTATTAGACCTGGTAAGAGAACACAGAAGATAAAATAAAATAAAAGAGTGGAAGAGATGCTAATATACATTAAAAAATTATAATACTATTACATCAGTAATACAACACCTTCAATAATTGAAATGGATAAATATTTTTAATTGAACAAGATTTATGAATTTATAAAGAAGAAGGTGGATCATTTTTACTTCAAATTTGAACTCTAAAAGTTGGTGTATTTTTTGATGATTAATGGTAGAATCATGGAATATAATAAAATCAAAATTTTTTCTCAATTTTTTTCTCATGTCCCTTTAATATTTACACTTATGTGGACTCTTGTATCTAATTTTATGATAGGATTACTTGAAAAAATCATAAAGAACGACAAATAATTCATTCTCATCTCTTTTTTTCATTTATCTATTTTATCATTTTTTTGGAGAATAAAATGATACGAATTAATTACAAAGAATAATTAATCATGAGCATTTAAATATTTTCAAATTTTTAGAATAATTAAAAACACCTAAAACCACCCTTTAAGGAATTTCATCCCTAAGAACACACACAAAAGGCTAATCCCCTACACTTAAACTTGAAATATCCATGAAAAAATTTTAAGAGTGAAGGTAGGTAAGTAAATAATGGATTATAATGTGGATTAAACTTCTAATAAAATTAAAGTATTGTAAGGTCTAATTTAGAGAATATGTAAAAATAATTCTCAAGTTAAAATATATAAAACCAAATAAGTGCCTTAATCATATCATAAAAAATCATAAACTCCAATGATTTGAAAGAGAAATAATAAAACTTTTAGGATGAAAAAACATGAATCAAGAATCTAAATAAAAATAGAATGTAAATAATATGTTAAATTTTTTTAGAAACCTCTCAGGTTGGGAACGTTTTTCAATTTGGATAGTACTAGTGAAAATGTGCTTCACAATCATTGAAAACTCCTTAAATGAAATTATTAGAAATCAAGAAATTAAGAATCTATATCAATAATAATTTAAAACCTTATATATTAAAATAAAGTAGTGTGTAAAGGATACTAATATTTTTTAAATTTCCCAAATTATTCAATGAAGTTCAATAATCCAAAAAAAATTCAATTTTTTAAAAAATATAGAATTATAGAAATAGCATGAATAAAAAAAGAGAAAAGATAAAATATCCTAAATATATATTAACATCAAATCATTAATTAGTATATAACTACCATTATATTTAATCACAAAAAAAATTAGAAATATAATGAAAGATAAAACAAAGGGAAGGAAAGATAAATCCTGAGTTTATTTTTCAATGGAATAATTGAATTAAGCTCCAACTACTTGCATTCGATACCTATAAAAAAGCATGAAAAAAACATGAAAAATTTATTAAAATAAAAATAAAGAAAAATAAATTTAAATGGTAGAGAAGAAAATAGATAGAAGTTCATTTGATCCCTTAAGTGAGCATTATTTTTTAACTACTTCTAGTTGGGAAGTTTTAGCGGGTTATCCCCAATCGTAAGGTGGGTTCGGTTTATTACTCATAAACAACCAATATATTTTCCTTCTAGTATGTATCCATAAAAAATATTACATAATAATACTTGGATATAGTACTATAGATCCATACACATATCATTGATATTCAACTTTAATGGTGATGGAATGAGAAAGAATGATTCCTCTTTTTTTTACTTCGACCACTTATTATTTAGCCTCCAATTCAACTTATCCATGGTCTGATCAACTGTTACTATATAAAAAAATTTATAAAATGGGAAATTATAAAAAAAATTAAACTAGAATAATATTAAAAAATAAAGAATAAATAAATAAATCTTCCCCTCCAAGTAGGTCATCTTGAATATTTATTTCTTCATGCAGGACACTAGACACTCGATCTCAGTATATGTATCTTCAACTTTTTATTCATCCCACAAGGAAACCCATGTGTTTTCCAAATATAAAATTTTAAAATCATGACAGGTAATAATTAATCAATTTTAAATAAAATTTAAGAAAAATGAGTTCATGAAAAGATCATCGCTCTATATGGATCATCCTTCAAATATTTTTCTTTTCTTAGTGTCACTTGGAGTTGGATTGTTGGAGTTGGAGGCAGGTAGTCAATTTTCTCCATATTCTCTTCAAACTCCATAACTTCAGTATTTTTTTCTTCTAAATCAATAGAGAGGTCTAATGGTAAATATTTTTCATTATAAAATATGTTATAATCACATATATTTTCAAAATCCATCCCAATATTTATCTAAACATCTTGATCTCCTACATATTCATTTGTTGGAAATTATTATTCTTAAAGGAATGGGAAATAATTTCCATTTATTTCCTCATTTCTTAAATAATTTTAAAATTCTATTAAAATTGATTCATAATTTATTCTTCTCTTATAGGATCATAAAATTTATTACCAATAGGAACAACATAATAATAATTACTATGATACTCCATCTTGACCAAATGAGATCATTAAAATGATAAGAAATGAACATCTATTTTTATATTTTTGAAATTTATGATTTTTTGTATTTTTTTTAAAAATGGCGAGTGAAGGGTAGTTTAATCCTTAGAAATAGATTAAAAATGATAAGATTTATTTTTTTGTAAATCCCTAACTAATAAATTATTATTTACCAAGGAATAAAGTATAGTGCACATGAAGGTTTTTCTCTCGTGGAGACCACTTAAAGACACCTTTATCATATTGTCATTATTTATAACTATAATATACTAATATAATATTATAATAAAATAGTGTAGGTTTAAAAATGTTCACGATATATAAATATAAATGGAAAAAATACATAATGTAGTCAGTGAAAAATAAAGAAATAAAAGAAGTGATATTTTCTATGGGAGTTCACAGGGATTGATATCCTTGTTCATTAACATATTCTCAATATTTTATCCAATGCTAAGATCAAAACTATCACACAAAACCCTCCCATTTTAATTATTATTTCCCCACATTAAACCTATACAATAGGTATAATACTCTTCTAGAAGTTATCTATGAGATCTATTCCCTGAGAAACACTACACAAGTCCAACTCCACCATATGAGTGACTTAAATAGTGAAGTGAAGGAATATTAATTAAAAAGGGAGAAGAAAATAGTATAAGTGAAAAGGGAGATACCATATAACCTAATAGATTTATCCACTAATAAAATATTTTAATAAAATAAATAGAACATTAAAGAATAATGAATTCAAATCAAAACACTTCTCTCTCCCTAAAACAAGCAATGAATTTAGTTATCTATTTTCATTGAGTTGTGAAGGGAACTATGGTAGAAAAGAAAAGATAAAAAAATATAAGAGATCAATATGAAGTAATATATATTAAAAAAAATTATAATACTATTACATAATAAATAAACATCATTATAAAATAAAAATTACTAACTATTTTGAATGGAATAGTAATAAAAAAATTATAAGAAAAAAGGTGGATCACTATTTCTACAAATTATACCTCTAAAATTTTGAATGAATTTTTGTTATTAATTGGAATAATACAGTAATGTGGTAAAATATAAATGTGTTCCTCATTTTATTAGTCATGAACCTAAAACTTTTATCTGATTTGAACATGTGCACATTTATTTATAACATGATTAATCATGAAATGTTTTTTATCCTGGTCAACATTCTATTTCCCATGATTCACTTTACCATGAATTTAAGACCTTTAAAAAGACTTAATATCAAGTATCTATATTTGAAGTAAAATTTCCTTAGAATTTACTCTCTCTATATGAAATTTTATATTTTTTGGATTATACATTTTTGAGATATCATCCCATGTTTAAAATTCATCAAATCTTTACACAGTTTACAAGGACCAACTTATGAGCATTATTCGGTCCATAAAAGTTTTATTCATCATTTGGGCCAATTATATTAAATGTAGAACATGAAGCCTAAAACCATAAAAAATAAATTTTACATTTTGGATTAGCGTATAAAACATTATGGCCGAAATACCAAGCTGATATAAAAATAATTAAATTTAAATATTAATACATTTTTATAATTGAGCTAAAATTATTCCCAAAACCTAAAATTGTGACAATTACCCTTGAAAATTGTTATTAAAAACATTTAACTATTGAATAATATGTATGAAAATATTATATTCATCCATCTAACACACTTAAAAAGTTCACTCATGATCAATCATATATTATGAGTTCAAATAAAACTTCTAATGGTATCAATAAAAACACCACTTAATTATCACACCCAAAGAAAATATCATGCCTCACCCAAGGGTTAATTTTTTTAACTCTTATATAATCATAAAATTCCATTCAATCTCATGTTAATCCTCATGTTCATATAATACCTACCTCCTTTAAAATTTATTTCCCCTTTCATTCAAGGATTTTTCATGTTGAGATTTTCTGATTCCTAAATTGATGCATTATTTCCATAGGATTGTAAAAATTATTATCTCTTCACACCATGAGGAATAAAATGTTTTCAATCGTGTTGTATTTTCAAGTAGATTTTTTTGGCTAAGGTTCGGTTAGTAAAAACATTTAAAAATGTAAGGATAAAAAGAGGAAGTTGAAATATTTTATATAATACATGAATATTAAGTAAATTATAAAAACAAAATACCTTACTCAATTCCCCCTACACAAGTTAAACATCAAATCCACATTTTGAATGACATGATACATGAGTCAAGAAATGGATATAATAAATGAATTCATCAATATTCTTAATATGTTTATTTTTTATTTTTTATTATTATTGTTTTTTCATTATAAAGGATGAGATGAAAATTTAATACAATGAATGAATGATAAGTCATGCCCCAAATTTTTGAGAAGTATGTGTGTCATAAAATTAAGCACAATTAATAATTCAATCTCATCACCTTTTTTTTCATTTATCTATTTTTTCTATTTTTTAGAGAATATAATGATATCAATAGTGTATAATTAATAATACCATTTAGATATATTACATCTCCCAAAAAAATGATACACACCACACATAATCTTTTAATGAATTTACTCCCAAGGACACACATTAAAGGCTAGTCCCTTACACTCAAACATGAAAGATCCATGAAAAAACATTAAGAGTGAAGATAGGTATGGAAAAATTTGCTATAATGTGACTTAAACCTATATAGAAATCTTTGGGTGTGATATCTTTCTTACGAACCACCAAACCATTTCCTTCCAATTTGCATCCCTTTACAATTGTTTATAAGACTCTATGGATAGAGTACCGAAGATCCATACCATTACCAGGGATATATATATTGCGTAGTGGGCGAATGAGAAATAATGAGTCATATTTTTTTACTATGGTCACTACTTATTTGACCTTATATTATACTTCATCCTAGGTTTTCTCAATTATTTATGCATCTTAAATTCCATAAATGTGTAAATTAGAAAAAAAATTCAACTTGAATGAGATTAAAACATGAAAAATCAATAAAAAATATCCGTGTAGAATTGGTCTTCATGAAACTTGATTTGTTTAGTCAAGGCCACTAAAAAAATCTCAATCTGTTCATTTATTTTTTTTCTTCATCCTCCAAAGACACGCATGTGTTAGATAAATATGAAAATTAATAATAGTAGGAGGTAATTATTAATTAATTTATTATAAAATAACAAATAAATGGGTTCAAGAAAATATTATCTCCTTAGATTGGACTGTCCTTAAAATTATATTCTCTCTTTAGTGCCATTTAGAGTTTGGTTATTAGATTTTGTGGTAGGTAGTGAATTCAATCCTTATTCTATTTGAAATCAAAAACCTCAATGGTGCCTTCTTCTTAATAAATATAGAGGTATAATGGTACTATTTTATTATTATCAAAGAAGGGATAATCATAAACCTTTTTGAATAATACAAAATTATCCCAATATTCTTCTAAATCATCTTGATCTCCTATATGTGAAACTATTGAAAAGTACTACTTTTAAACCTCCTATAACAATGGTATTGATATATTTGAGCATTATACCTTTATAATTTTACCCTCATAGATTTATTTAATGGAAAATTGGGAGGAATAATCTTTGATTATTCCCTTTCTTAAGCCACTTTCCGAGCTTCCAATTCTTTCAGGGATGGGGAAATAATTTTTATTTATTTCCTTATTTATTCAAGTTTTTTAAAATTAAATTTAAGTTGATTCATAATTTTTATTCCCATATAGGATCATGAAACTTCTTATCAATAAGAAAAGAAATATAATAATCACTATGATACTCCATATTTCCCAAATTAGTTCATAAAAATGATATGTAATGAACTTATATTTTTTAGATTTTGAAATTTATGATTTTTATGTGTTTTTTTGTGAAACATGGAGAGTTTAATCTAATTTCCTCCTTGTAAACTAAGTAAAATTTATAAGAGGATTTTTTTTGTGAATCTCTAATAACTAAATTCTTATTTACCTAGGAATGATGTAAAGTGCACACCGTGGGTCGATCTCTCAAGGTGACCACTCACACACACCGTTAATCTATTATAAAATATTATAACTAGAATATACTACTAATATAGTGGGGGTGTAAAAATGGATATGATATATAAATATAAATAAAAAAAGACATAATGAAGTTAGTGAATAAGAATGAAATAATAAAAGCGATGTCATTCTTGGGAGTTCACAATGATTTCTATCATCACTCATTAAAATATTATCAATGTTCTATAAAATACTGAGATTAAACCTATTACTAAAAACCCTATAATTTTAATTATTATTACCCCACACTAACCTTATGAATATAGGATAATACTTTTCCTAAATTTTTTCAGCAGACATCTTCACTGGCCAACACTACCCAAGTCAAACTCTACCATATGAATGGCTTAGATAGTGAAGGGAATGAATATTAATGAACAAGGATGTAATAAATAGTAGTAGTAAAAAGAGATAAAATATATACCCTAATATATTTAACTACCACTAAAATATTAGAATAATAAAAATATAAATTTTGAATCATAATAAACTCCAAACAAAACAAAGATCCCTCCCTTGAACAAACAAGGAGGTTAGCTCTCTATTTCCAAGGAGTTGAGAAGGGTACTATATGGGAAAACAAAATATAAAATGAAAGAGAAGAGAGGAATAATAAGTAATATATATTAAACAAATTAAAATACTATTAAATTATAAATACACCTCTTTAGATAATGAAAATTCCTAATTCTTTTGAATGGAATACGAGTTATGAATTTATAGGGAAGAAGTTGGCTCATTTTGGATCAAATTATACCTTTTTATGTTGTTATTTTTTTCAATAAATAAATTTATGGATATCATAATATGGAAAAATAGAAATTTATTCCAAAATTTTATGCTCATTCACCCTCAACATTCTATCTTATTTGGACACATGTAGTTGAAGTTATGATAAGATTATTTGGGAAAAAAATTCTAGACTGGTGACTATTCTAATTACCATGATTCAATTTACCATGAATTTATGATATTTAAAAAGGATGAATATTAAGTAGTAATAGTTGAATAAACTATTCTTAGAACACTCCACTATCTCCATGTGAAATTTATGCTCCTTTATAACAACGATTTGTGAGATATGGGCATAAATTGAAAATTTATCAAACCGATACAAATATTCCAAGGCCCCACTTATTAGCTAAATTTGGGCTCTAAAATTTTGTTTTCATAATTTGGTGCAATTTGATGAAATGTATACCATCAAGCCTAAAATAATAAAAAATTAATTTCAAAGTTTATATTAGTGTATAAAAATTCATGTGTGAAATACCAAGAAGATATAAAAATACTTTAATTTCCAAAATTAATTCATTTTCACAATTGAACTCAAATTATCCCTAAAACCTAAAATTTGATAATTAACCTTAAAATAAAAACTGGTTGTGATTATAAACATTTTACTATAGAATAATATATATGAAAATATGAGCTTTATCAATCCATCACACAAAACCATTACTCTCCTTGGAAATTGTATATACTAAGGTCAAATCAAACTTCTCAAGGTATAAATGACAATAGAACTTAATTCTCACAAACAAAGAATATATTATGCCTCATACTTGGATAAAAATTCCTTAACTCCTATATAATCGTAAAATTATGTTAAATATCAGGTTAATCATCATATACATGTTGCGTCTACTTCCATAAAAATATATTTCTCACCTCAATCAATGATTTTTCTTATGAATATTTTATTATTCCAAAGAATCTTAATGATATCCATAGGTTTGTGGAAATTAACATCTTTATACAACATGAAACATAAAAATCATTTCAATCATGATGTCTTTTCAAGGTGATTTTGGTGGTTTAGGGTTGGTGGGTAGAAATATTTAAAAATTTAATGCAGAAAATTAGAGGTTGAAATCTTATATATAATTCATGAATACTCAAGTTAAATCATAAGAAATCTACCTCACTCAATTAATAATTTACATGTGAAACACCACAAACCCTTTTGTAATGATACTGTCCATGAGTTAAGAAATGAATACAATGAATTAATTCATCCTAATTCTCCATTTTTATTTTTTATTTTTTCATTTTTTTATTTCTTTGTCTTATTTTTTCTTCATAAAGGATAATATGATAATCAAATAAAATTAATGAATAAGAATACATACCTCATATTTCTAGGAGGGACTTGGGTCATAAAAGTATGCACAATGAATAATTCAATATCATCACCATTTTTTCCATTTATATATATATATTCTATTATTTTAGACAATAGAAAGATATTAATAAAATACACTAAATAATGGCTCATTCCCATTTTGATCTATTTTATTTCCTAGAATAATGATGCCCATGACATACAACCATTCGATGATTTTCATCCCCAAGAACACACATGAAAGAAAACTCCCATACACTAAAACTTGAAATATCTATGTAAAAATTTTAAGAGTTGTAATGTGACTTAAACCAATAATAGAATTCATAGATTCTATGGGCTACACATGGGTATATATAAATTTTCGTTTTGAATTAAAATGTATCTAGCCAAATATATGCCCTAATTTTATCATAAATATTTTAAAAACTCTAAATCTATGAAAGAGAAATAATCACAAGTTCTGGATCACACAACACTAATAAAGACCCTCAAGAAAAATATAAACATTAAGAAGATGTCAAGAAGGTTTAGAAACCTATCAGTTTCAGAAAAAAATTCAATTTGGATAGTTTTAGTGCACATTAGTTTCACACTCTATCCAAAATTCCATAAATGAAAAGATTATAAATCTAGAAACCAAAATCCATGTTATTATCCATTTAAAACCTTATATATTAAAATAAAGTTTGAGCCAAAAATAACAAGATGGTTTAAATTTCTCAAAGAATTTAATGAAGGTGAAGAATACTTAAAACACTCCAAAATTTAAAAACAAAAAAAAGAAATATTTCTAGAAAAAGAATTAATAACCAACACAGAACACAAAAAAAATTCTAAAATAATATTTAAATCCCCCCATACATAGGATATAAATTTCCTTGAATTTAATTACAAATATAATAAAAAATAAAATGGAAGAAAACCCAATGAGAAAGAAAGATACTACCTTAGTTTATTTTTCAGTGGAACCCTTGAGTTATACATTTAGTTTCTATTAATATAAGCATATAAGAAAGAAAAAACTCATGATAAATTTATTTAATGGAAAAAAAGAAAAACATGAAAATGGTAAGTGACATAAATGAAATATAACTTGGTTTGAACCCACACGTTTGTACTTATTTTTAACTGCATCTAGTTGGGATGTTGTAAGGGGTTATCCCCGATCTGAAGGTGGGTATGGTTTCTTTCTCATAAACTACCAAACTATACTTCTTCCATTTTTCATTCATTAAAAAATGTTTTAGAAGAATCCATGGATAGAGTATTTCAGTTTCCTCCCCTTATCAATGATATGTATCTTGAATAATAGGGGATAGATAAAAAATGAGTGCTCTTTTTTTACTTCAATATGTAATTGTTTGACCTCCTCTTCAACTTCATCCAAGTTCTTATCAATTATTAGTGTATTAGAAATTTTACCAAATAGTAAATTAGAAAAAATTTCAAAATGAAAAATATTAAATAAGTAATAATTAATAATGAAATATCCCCCTTCAAGTAGGTCTGCTTAAAACATTATTTTTTAGGAAAGTCCAATAGAAACTCGATCTCAATAGGTTCATCTTATTATTCTTCTCCTTCAACCTTCATGTAATCCCATGTGTTAAAAAAATTTAATAACTAAAAATAATGGGAGGTAATAGTAAATAAATTTTCAGTAAAATAAAAAATAAATGAGTTTAATAAATCATTTTATACTTAGATTGGATCGGTCTTCAAATCATCTTATTTATATAGTGCCACTTAGAGTTATGTTTTTGGAGTTAGAGGCTAGTAGTCAATTTAATACATGTTATCTTTGAACTACACCATTTAAATCATGTATAATTTGAATGAAATAGAGAATTATAGTGGTGCTTATTTTTTATTATCAAATATAGGATAATCACATACCTTTTTTCTTCTACAAAACGATTACAATATTCATATAAATCATCTTGATCTCCCATACATGAATCTGTTGGAAAGTGTTCTTCTTTAACCTTGTATGACAATAGTATTGATAATTTTGAACATATTACCTTCATAATTTCATCCTAATATATTTATTAAATAGAAAATTGGTAGGAATAAGATTTGATTCTTCCTTTTCCTAAGACTCTTCATAAACTTAAAATTCCTTTAGGGATGTGGAAGTAATTTATTTTTGTTTCCTCATTTATTTAAGAATTTTAAAATTCTATTATTCTTTATTCATAATTGTTTCTTCCCTTATAGGATTATAAATTTGATGATAAATAGGAAAATCATTATAATAATCAGTATGATACTCTATCTGGACCAAATTAGTTAAAAGATTATATACAATTAACTTATAATTATTTTAGTTCTTGAAATTTATAATTTTTAGTGCTTTTTAAAAAAATATAGTGAGTGAAAGACAATGGCCTCCATAATTGCGATTCTAAATTGATTGTAGGTGTTTTTTATGAATCCTTAACCATTAAATTACTAATTACCTAGGAATTTAGTAAAGTGCACACCCATGGTTGATCTCTCAAGGTGTCTAATCATACACATAATTCTCCTATTTTCACTATTTATAACTAGAATATAATTTTATAATATAATAATAATATATTGGGGGTTTAAAAATGTATATGATTTATAAATTTGAAAAAAAATAAGAATGAAATAAGGGAAGTGATGTTTTTCTTGGGTGTTAATAATTATTTATATCATTTTTTTATTAAAATATTATCAATGTTATATCCAATACTAAGATCAGCCTTATAACTCAATACCCTCCCATTAAAATTATCAACACCCCAAACTAAACCTCTTCATACGATATAATACTCTCCCTAAATTATTCTAGGAGACCTCTTAATGGACTAAAACTACCCACGTCTAACTCTAGCATATGAATGACATAGATTGTGAAAGTATTGAAAATTAATTAAATAAGAAAAAGAAAATAGTAATAGTGAAAAAGGAGTGACCACATAGCCTAATTGATTTGACCACCATTAAAACATTAAAATAAAATAAATAGAAACATTGAAGTATAATATACTCAAATAAAAACACTTATCCCTCTGTCGAACAAGTAACAAAGATAGTTCCCCATTTTTTAGTATTCATAAGGTCATGGTGGGAGAACAGAAAATATAAAATTAAATATAAGAGAGGAATATGAACTAATATATATTAAAAATATTATAATACTATTAGACAATAAATACCCATACTTATATTATTAAATATATATCTATTTTGAATACAATATGTTATAAAAACTTATAGGAAAGAAGGTGGATCATTTTCACTCTAAATTAGACATCTAAAAGTTGGTTCATTTTTGGCCCATTAAATTGAAAATATCAAAATGTGGTAAACTAGAAAGTTGTTTCTCTCTATAAAGTACATGTTTCCTTATAAATTTAACTTATTTGGGAATATGAGGTTGAAGGTACAAGAAGATTACTGAGAAATAGTTTTATTTCTTAAAGATTGTTTTAATTAGCATGATTTCATTCAACATGAATTTATAAACTTAAAAGAGGATAAATATCAAGTATTTGTAAATAAAGAAAATTTTCATTGGAATTGAAACTATTTTCATTTTAAATTCCATCTTCTTTGGACAACAGATTTTTGATATATTTGAAAATATTTAAAATTCATTAAATCGATACACAAATTATATGGACCCACTTCTGTGATTAATTTGGGACTTAAAAGTTTAGATTCATAATTTTTTTTAGTTTGATAAAATTTAATAGGTATAGTCTGAAATCATAAAAAAAGTATTTCATATTTTGGATTAGTGCATAATAAGTTATGACCAAATAACAAGATGATATAAACATACATAAATTTTCAAAATTAATCTATATTCATGATTGAGGTCAAATTATTCCTAAAATCTAAAATTGTGACCACTAATATTAAAATAAAAAATATGGGTTAATAATAATTGAGATATAGAATAGTATTTATGAAAATATGAGATTTATTGATCCCACACACTTAGACATTACAATTAGGGATAATAATTTATACTATGATAAAATCACACATGTCATGGTATAAAAGGAAACACTAATTCATTATCAAAACTAAATAATATATCATGGCTCACACATGGATCAAAATTTTATAAGTCCTCTCAAATTATAAAATTCCATTTAATATCATATTAATCACCATGCACATGTCTCACATACTTTCCAATAAATTTATTTCTATATTCACTCAAGGATTTCTCATATGAGTCTTATCTAATTCCTAAGATCATGCATGATCTCCATAGAATTTTGGAAATCATCATCTTTTCACACTGTGAGACATAATTTTTTTTGAATGATGAGGTATTTTTAAAGTGATATTGGTTGGTAAAAATATTTAAATATTTAATTCTGAAGATAGAATGTTTAAATCTTATGTATAATGCATGAATACTCAAGTGAAAACATAGGAAATATACCTCATTCAATTCCCCTTACATATATGAAACACTACACCCCTTTTTTATTGTAATGATCAGTGATTCAAGAAATGAATACAATGAATAAATTCATCATAATCCTCTTCTTTTTCAATTTTTTATTTTCTTATTATTTATTTCATTAAGGTTGAGATTATAATTTAACATAATGAATGAATGATAATTCATTCCTTATATTTTTGAGAGGGATATGAGTCATAAAAGTAAGAAAAATGAATAATTCAATCTCATATCTAATTTGTTCATTTATATGTTTTTTTATAGAAAATATGATATTAATGAATTAAAATGAATAATGAATCATTCCTATTTCAATATCTCTATTTCCCAAAAATAATGACACACTCTTTACACCACCCTTTAATGAATTTAATTCCAAAGAACACATGCAATAGGCTAATCCACTTCACTGAAAATTGAAATATACATGAAAAAAATATTAAAAGGGAAGGTATGTAAAGAAAAATAATCTTTTAATTTTTATTAAACCTATAGTAAAATACTTGGATTATAAGGGATAAAAAATGGTAGATGTAAAGGTAGGTCTCAAATTAAAATATGGCTCGCCAAATGTATGGCTCAATAATATTAATTTTTTTTTATAAATTCCTTATATTTGAAAGATAAATAATCATTTTTTTGGATCAAAAAACATGAATCAAGAATCTCAAAAAAGATAAATATAAAAAATATTTAAAATTGTTTAGAAATCTATCAGGTTCAGAAACATTTTCGATCTAGACAATACTATTGCATATGAGTTTCATAATCAATCAAAATTCCTTAAATTAAAATATTGGAAATTAGGAAAGAAAAATTCATATAAAAAATCATTTAAAACAATATATATTTAAATCAAGTAGTGTTTTAAAAATACCTAGATGGTTTAAATTTCCCAAGGTTTTCAATTAATCTAAAGAATCCTAGAAACATAGAAAATTTTAAGAAAAAAATCATAATTCTTAAAAAAGTATGAATAAAGAAAGGGAATAAATACTAAAATCAGATTGATATACTTTCACACTTAGAATCTAATTACCCTTATATTTAATTAAAAATATAATTATAAAGATAAGGACAAAAAACAAATATAAGGAAAGTTATCATCATAGTTTATTTTTTAATGGTAGTATTGAGTTAATATCCAAGCTGTTACTAGTGTAGACCTCTATTAACAAAAGAAAAAAACATGATAAATTTATTAA
Source organism: Viscum album (assembly GCA_963277665.1). Classification (NCBI taxonomy): domain Eukaryota; kingdom Viridiplantae; phylum Streptophyta; class Magnoliopsida; order Santalales; family Viscaceae; genus Viscum; species Viscum album. The sequence goes on along the minus strand of OY728142.1, from coordinate 28,692,850 downwards.
AATAAAAATAAATAAAAAGTAAGATAAATGGAAGATAATCAAGGATATATAACTGGGTCTAAACGCCTATTTCGTATTGGTTTTTGATTGCCTCTAGTTGGGAAGTTTCTATATTTTATTCCACTTAGAAGGTGGGTGTGGTTTCTTTTTCATGAACCAAAAAACTATTTTACATCCAATATAAATCCCTTCACACTAGTTGTAGATGAATATAAGAATATAGTACTGTAGCTTTATCCCCTTATCAATGATATACAAATTCAATGAAGAGGTGAGGAGAAATAATGAATCATTTTTTTATAACTTCGACCGCTACTTGTTTGGCCTCACCTTCAACGTCATCTTGGGTTTGATCAATTTATTTTATATGAGAAATTTTAGTAAAGGGTAAATTATAAAACAATTCAAATTGAATAATATTAAAACACTAATAATAAATAAATAAATATTCCAATTTAAGTAGGTCAGTTTGAAACTTGATTTCTTCGGGCAAGTCCATTGGAAACTTGATACTAGTATATGTGTCTTCTCATTCTTCTTTATCATCCAAGGAAACCCATATATTAACCTAATATAGAAATTAAAAATTTTGGGATGTAATAATCAATTAAATTTCAATAAAATAAGAATAAAATGAGTTAAATAAAGGATTATCTCCCATTATTGGATCTACCTTCAAATACTCTTATTTTCTTAGTTCCACTTGGAGTTGGATTGTTGGAGTTGGGGGAAGGTCGAAAATATACACCATTTTTTATTAGAACCGCACCAATTAAGTGGTATCTTCTTCTAATGTAATAGATAAGTAGAGTAGTACTGATTATTGATTATAAAATATAGGATAACCACATGCCTTTTCAGTTTTTACAAAATTATCCTAACATTAATTTAAATCATCTTGATCTCCTACATGTGCATTAATTGAAAATTCATTTCATTTATCCTCTTATAGAACTGATATGGATAGGTTTGAACCTATTAAATTTCCAATTTCATCTTAAGAAGGTTCTTAAATGAAAAAAGTGGTTGGAAATTTTTTTATTATTTTATTTCTTAATCCCATTTCTGGGCTTCCAATTTCATTAGGGATGTGCAAGTAATTTCAATCCATTTTCTCATTTATTTAAGAATTTTTAAATTATGTTGAACATAATTTCTCGATCTCTATTCCCTTTTAGGATCATAAATTTTTTTATTAATAGGAAAATAATAATAATAATGAATATGATACCCCATTTTGATTAAATTTGTTCAAAAAATGATCTGTAATATTCTTCTTTTTTTAGTTTCTAAAATTAATGATTTTTTTCTGTTATTTGAAAAATATCACCAATGAAAAATATTTTTCCCCCTAAAAATAAAACAAAATTGGTAAAAGAGAATTTTTATGAATCCTTAACTATTAGATTCTTATTTTCCTTTAAATGTAGTAAAGTTCACACCCAGGGTTGATCTCTTGGGGAGACCAATCGCACACACCATTCTACTATTTTCATTATTTATAACTAGAATATACTAATATAATATAATAATAATATAGTAGGGGTATAAAATGAATATTATATATAAATATGAATGAAAACAAGAAAAAATAAGCTAGTGAATAATAATGAAAGAAGATAAGTGATTTCATTATTGAGTGTTTACATTGATTTCTATCATTATTAATTTAAATATTCTCAATATTCTATCCAATGATATCATTAAAATTATCACTCAACACCCACCAATTAGAATTATTATTACCCCAAAATTACTATCTACATGTGATATAATAATCTCTATAAATTTATCTAGGATATCTCTTCACAGACTAACACTACCCAAGTAAAACTCTACTATATTAATGACTTATATACTGAAGGTGTTGGATATTAATGAACAAGGATGAATAGAATATTAGTAGTGAAAAATAAAATACCTTATACCCTAAAAGATTTAGCCACCACTGAAATCATAGAATAAAATAAATAGAAACATTAAAACATAATTAACTCAAATAAAAACATTGTTCCCTTCCTCAAACAAAAAATGAGGTCAGTTCTCCATTTTAATAGAGTTCAAATGGGAACAATGGGAGAACAAAAAGGTAAAATTAAAGAGAATAGAGAAATAGGAACTAATATATATTATATAAAGTATAATACTATTACAACATCAATACCCTTACTTAGATAATAAAACCTCCTTATTATTTTGAATGAAATTGGAGGTAGAGATTTATAGGGGAGAAGGTGGATCATTTTTGATCGAAATTTGATCTCTAAATGTTGTGGTATTTTTAACTAATTAAATGAATGAATATCATGATTTTTAAAATAATTTTTTTATATTTTTATTTGGAATTTTGACTAAAACTTTAATCTTCTGCTTAAATGTATATATAATGTTATGATAAGATTAATCATGACATATTTTTGTCCTGTGACTATTTGAATTCCCATGATTTTATTCCCCATGAATTTATGACCTTAAAAGTAGTTGAATCTTGAGTATCAAGTTTTGAATAAATTGTTCCTCAACCTAAACCCTATTTAATATGAAATTTAATCCCCTTTGGACCATCCAATTGTGAGATATTTGCATGTCTTTAGAATTAGTTATTTCTATAAAAATATTCTAAGATCAAAATTGTGAGCTTCATTTGGGACTTAAAAGTTTGGATTCATCTTTTGGTTAGGTTTTTCAAAATGTATCCCATAAATCCTAATATCAAAAAAAAGTTATTTAACATTTTAAATTAGTGTATAAAATGTTATAGATAAAATACCAAGATGATAAAAATAATAATTAGACTTCTAAAATTAATCCATTTTCATAATTGAGTTCAAATTATTCCTTAAACCAAATTTGTGAAAATTACCCTTAAAAAATTTTGTGAGATAATTTTTTTTTACTATAGAATGATATGTATGAAAATATAAGCTTCATAAATCCCTCAAAATTAAACATTATAATCTCATAAAATCTTATATACTAATTTCCAATAAAAATTCTCAAGGTATAAATGGAAACACCACTTAATTATCACACCCAAATAATATTTCATACCTCATACATGGATAAAAACTATCTAACTTATTTATAATAATAAAATTTCATTCAATCTCATGTTAATCCTCATGTGCATGTCGTACCTACCTCCCTAGAAATTTATTTATATATTCCCTCAAGTATTTTTTATATAAAACATTTATCATTCCCAAGAACATGAATTATATCCATAGGATCGTGAAAAGTTTCATATTTTCATACCATGAGACATAATTGTTTTCCCATCATGTGGTCATTTCAAGGTGATTCTGGTATTTAGGGTTTGGTGGGGGTTTTTTTAAATTTAATGTTGAATAGAGGAGGTTGAAATCTTTTATATAATTAATAAATATTCAAGTGAAAATTCATGAAATATACTTCACTCAATTCCTATTACATATATGGAACACCGCACCCTCTTTTTGTATAAAATGTTTTATGAGCCAAGAAATGAATATAATTAATGAATTCATACTAATTATCCCATTTTTATTCCACATTTGGTTTTTCTTATTTTTTTCCCTAATGTATTAGATGAAAATTAAATATTATTAATGAATGAAAATTCATTCCCTATATTTTTGGGAGGTACATGAGTTATAAAAGTAATCAAAAGGAATAATTTAATATCATTTCCATTTTTTCATTTATCTATTTTTTTCTCATTTTTAGATAATAGGATGTTATCAATGAAGTAAAATAAATAAAGGATCATCCCCATTTTGATCTCTTCCATTGGCTAAAATAATGACACAAACCTGAAACCACCCTTCAATGAATTTCATCCCAAAGAACACATATTAAATACCAATACCTCACACTCAAACTTGAAATATCTATGAAAAAATATCAAGTGTAAAGGTATGTAAGGAAAAATAGGCTTGTAATGTGGTTTAAACCAATAAAGAAATGCATATATTCTATGGGATAAATAAGTGTAGATGTAATTATAGGTCTCAAAAATTATGAACTCTAATTTTTTTTAAAAATAAATAATCACATGTTTTATATCACATAACTTGACTCAAGACTCTAAATAAAAAGGAAAATGTAAAGAAATTTTCAAAAATGTATAAAACCCATTCAGTTTGGGAAAAACTTTCAATGGATGGTACTATCACATATGATTTTTATAATCAATCAAACTTAATTATATTAAAATATTGAAAATCAGGAAATAAAAATATTTATTAGCAATCATTAAAAACCTTATATTCAAATATGGTATTATTCCAAAAATACTATGGTGGTTGAAATTTACCAAAGTATTAAATGAAGGTCAACAATCCTAAGAAAACTCTAAAAATTAAAAACAAAAATAAACATGTATAATTATAGAAAAATAATGGATAAAATAAAGAGAACATAAAAAAGTAACTTATATCAAATAAAATTAAGATAATTTAACTTCAGGAGCAAGAAAAGTTACTTGCAAAAAGGGGTAGCATAAAGATGTAATAAAAAAATTTCTCCTCATTTTTTGGAGAATTTTTCAAGATTATGATATAGAATATAATATAGAAATTATGATGAATTTACATTGATTAGACCTAACTTCTATTTAATATATTCAAATATAAAGAAATTTAATGAGTTATTGAAAATATTATCAATATGATCCTTAGAAAAGATAATCAAGAGAATTATTTCTCATTTTTTATGGGATACTATTGGAAATTGTGTCTTATATCAATTTTCTTTTCATATAAGTGATGTGTTGGGTTTCTATATAAATAAATAATACTTGTGTTATGTAACAACCACATACCCGCACACCCAAATTGGTGATAAAAACATAAACTTTACATTTATGGAATTGATATTGATAAATGTGACCCAATTTTTTCCATTTAGAACTTGAAATATCAAAATGACATAATGGATCACTTATATACCCAAGTACATTTTAGGTTTAGAGTTTTAGATAATTGGGACAAACTCTTAATAGCCTAGGTTCATAAACAACTAGTTTATAAAGATAAACACCATATCCTACTATACCCATCTTTTCATATTCCATGTTATGTATTCAAAATCTCCCATAAAATTATTCACATATGAAACCTTTATAAACATATATCATTTAGAATCATTCTTGATAAACTGAAAAAAGGCAACATAAGAAGGGTGAGCTAAAATTCTTATTAAGGGTAAACATATGCATTAATAGTTGAATGTCATCAGTGATAGTGAGATAAGAATAAGGGTGTAATAAAATAATAATATTTTATAATCATAACATAATGTAATTCATACCCATAAATTCCTAGATCAACAATCATGAAACATGACATAATGCTTTAACAAAGGCAAGAGTCATAAAAATCAATAATCATGAGCAATGTGATGTAATACTTGATCAAAGGAAAAATTTATAACCTATAGAGAGGATAAATAAAACATGTTGGTATCTTAGAACATCATATTCATAGAACCCTTACAAAACCCTTACAAATTGGAATAACCATATGGTCGAATTCCAATTAATTTCCTAATTCATTGGAGTACTATCTGGGATCACCCGTCATCAAGAGATATATAAAGATTTCCTGTTATCATAAACAATTTCCAATAACTATAAAATGAATAAAGTATATAGAGCATGTATTTTATTATAAAACTCATATGAACAACAATTATTACTTTCATAACTTGATTAACCCATAGAAAATAAATATATTCCATGAAAATATATTTTAAACAATAATAATCCATCCAAACAAAGAATGAGGATGGTATCAATACAAAATAACTCAAATGAAGTATGATTAACATCAAGGGTTATTGAAATTGGTGAATAAAAATTCCATTCAAAGATCATTAAAATATTTTTTAGGAAAATAAAATTTTCACATTGAAAATATATTTTAAAAACTAAAATCTTCACACATATTATAGAAACCATTTTCTTTGAAAACAACCTTGAAAAAATATAAAGGAAGCTTCAAATAATTTAGGCATAATGATGGTGGGAAAATATTTTCATGTCGTAAATGTTAAAAATAATCATATTTTTCAAACATTTTTTTTAAATGGAGTATAAAGTAACCCATTTTGAAAAAAAAATTAGAGATTTAATTTTTTAAAACCTTTTAAAATATGATTAAACACCATGTGAAATAGATTCTGTAAATAATTTTTCTTTTTAAAAGAAAATTTTTGAAAACATTTTTGAAAACATTTATATAGAAGAGAAAGATTCCAGATCTAAATAAATACACAAGATTGGTATCACTTACAAATAAATTTATTAATGTTTCTTTATTAAATAAAGGGATAAATGGAAACCAAACATGAAAAGAAAATTATAAATAGAGTAGATTAAAATAAATTTGTTTTATGAAAAAAATATTGTATGATTTCCCCAAATGGAACTTTAAACATAAATAATATTGAAAAGAAAAGAGATTGAAACATAACACCTTTTCCACAATGCTAACTTTTCAATCATAAGCCCCATAAAATAACAACGTCAAATGAAACTTTTGATATCTTTAACATAAGTAGATTCATGATATAACATCTTAAAGGTTCAATATATACACCTTAGTCTACGATGTGGTAGTCTATTGTACACACAAATGATGAACTCTTTTTCCCATTTGATGGAGGTTAGAGATGGAAATAGGTTTTGACATTAAAATAATAAAATCTCAATATATGGAATATATTTATGTTACTTTATAATAATGGTTACAGAATATTTGAAGTAGGTGGAATAAGAAATAAAATAGAAATGCTTAATTAAGAATGTTACCACTTCTTCAGATAACCTTTTTTTTAACACCTTATGACCACTAAGGTTGGTATTATGCCATAAATAAGGCTTCTTAAACATGATGAGGTATTTTAAGAAGGCATTTTAGAAGAAAATTTTCAAATAAAATGGGGGTTTAAGTGTTAGGTAAATAGTATAAGCGATTCCCTTTTGTAAAGGAGGGGAGGGTCACTCTAGGAATTTCTTAAAATATTAAATTAATTTTGTTGTCAAAACGGGTTAAAATTGTTAATATTTGAATATAAGATGAATATGAGTATAAATAATCTCATAAAATTAAATTTGGATAAGTTTTGTTTATCTTTTTACCATTATCTCTTTGTTTTAACCCCCATTAACCCTTTTCATACTTACCATGATGATAAGGTTTTTTATTTTTCGAGAGTCATTATAGTTTTTATAAATATAAAAAAGGCCCATAATGGAGTTTAGTTGATATTATAAACAATATAATAATCACTTGTATAAATCTAAAATTTTTATTAGTTTTATATATTTTAATAAATTATTATTTATTATAAACTATCATTAATGTCAATGTTTAAAACTATTCATCACATTGACATTAATAACACCAAGAAAACAAATTAATTTAGAAAAAAATATTTTATCACATCCATAACCTATTATATTCAACCATAAAATTCATGTATCACATTAATTATCTAAAATTATATTTATTTTAATATTTTTAATATATTTTATTATATTTTTCTATTAATTGAATAATTGTTTCGTCACCTTTGTGTAAGAATTTAAGGTAATTTTCATCCCTAAAAAGTAATAATAAACAATAATGATTAGTATAAATCATTTATATTTCAAATTAATATTTATAATTGAATAAAAATTTTGTTTATCCACATGTTATAAATATTATAGTTATTAAAAATAAGAGTGTGGCATTTTTGACATTTCTTTATATAAAATATTATAAAGGTCACGATCACATAAAATGGAAAAAGGCCATATAACCGAATATTAGATGATTATGGACGAAATGGAATCATAAAATTAAATTAAGTAATGTATGAGGACCATTTTTGAGACCTCACCATTTTATTTCTAACTTTAATTATCTGATCTACCCTTCACCATGGTAAAAAATTACTGATTTTACTATTCATATTAATAAAAAAAAGGAACTATTTACCAAATTTGGACCCACTGATTACAAATATTGAATCAATTTTTCAAAATTCAAAACATATAATTAGAAGAATATAATTTAAAATTATACAAGAAAATTTCTATTCAAAATAATTTTTCAGAAAAATGCCCTTTTTAAATATAAGATGTTTTATGCTAATTTAAAGTATACAATTCATTTAAAAAACCATATTTGGATTAATTTAAATCAAATAAAACTAATTAATTTTTTTAAAAAAATCTAAAATAGAATTTTAATATGTAAATACTTTAAAATAAAAGAAATTTTTTAATAAAAATAGTTATTTTTCACTATTTACTGAAAAAACAATCTTTTCAGAAAAATACCAAAATTTCACCCAATATGAAATTTAATATTTTTATTTAAAAATGATATTTATTTCATCAAATAAAATTTATAATAGTTTCAAAAATTAGTTATAATATTCAATTAGAAAAGGCAATAAATAATCATTTTTAAGAAAACATATTTTTTAATAATAAAACAACTTTACTAAAAATTGGGAACTTATTTCCTAAGAATTAATAAATTCATTTTTATTTATTAGAATATTTATATTTATATATTTTTCAAAATTTAGTTAATCCTATTCATAACCACCAATTTAATGACTAGGTTATAACAATCATATTTAAATAATGATATATCGTGATTCGAGTGATGTGTATTTTGTATGCTTGGAACATAGTTGTTGTTTTTAAAATACTGGGATATTACATTCTACCTCCACCTTTAAAAAATTTCATCTTTGGAATTTTTAACTTGATCTTAGTAATCAATGTTTTACATTTTAAAATACCTTTTTTGAAATCCCACACCATAAAAATGGTAAATAAAAATTTCTCTTGAAAAGAGAGAAAGAGGAGTACGAATGCCATCTAGGATAACACAAAACTAGGTTTATGGTTAGAAAAAAATTAGTAGGAAGTTGTATTTTTTACATATAAGAGAAAAATAACATCCAAGGATTAATAGAGAGTGATAGATAACATGGTCTTCAAAAAGTTAACCATAAAAAAACCATAAATCTATGATGGGTTAAAAGACCATTAATTTCTCGGTAAGAAAAGTAAATAGATAACATTCTTACCTTAAAGATCTTTTTAATTGATATTAGGAATTTTTTTACCCTTTAGACTAATAAAATAAATAAATATACTTACTTTACAATTATAATTTCAACCCTTAATCGTTTTCCATCACAATATCATCTTTTACTCTGATGATGAGTATTCAAGATGATTTTTTAATGCCTAACGTGCTAAAATTAACTTTTAAAGGATCACATAATCCAAAAAGTGTAACAATATATATCTAATATCTTTAATAAAAAAAATGTACAACAAGATAAGATAATTTAATAAAACTTCATATAAATAAATACAACATTAATCTCCAAAATTCAATAGTAATACTCAAAGTTCAAACTAAATCATTCCATAAATAATTGTCCTTAAAATTATTCATAATATTCTCAAAAAATATTGAAACATAAAAATCAGAAGGATTTGACTAAATATTATTTAAATATAAATTTAACATTTATCTCTAAATAAAATTAATTACTTCTAAATTATATACCCAAAATGGTATATGCCCTTAATCACTAAATAATTTTTAAATCTAATGGTTATCTACACAATAAAACTTATGTTCTAAAAAAACATAATAATTATTTTCCAAATTATTTAACATTAAAAATAATGTGATAATAACTAGGACTTCATGTAGACTTATAGTAGGAATTTAACCCTTTTCACCCTTCGATTTTGGGTTCAACCCCATGGCCTTTTTTTATGTGATAGGTTGTTTTATGGACTACAAGTTTTCCTTTTTCTAAAACTATATAATTCATGTAAGGTTATTCTTAATCATCAATCATCATATAAACCCTAAAATTTATAAATAACATTAAAAATTATTTCCACAAATTTTAAACTCATTCAGATTCAAATAATACTTCATGTTAAACCTAAGTATTTTATATACCTTAACCAAATAAAAAATATACCAAAATATCATTAGACACCTTAAAATTCCATTACATAAAACTTTAAAAATTGTGTCCATGAATCTGAACTTATGATCAACCTCAAACTTATATACTCATGATGATATTTATAACCCTTAATATAAATTCACATGAAAATATCCTAATATCTAAAGTTATCTAAATCCATATCTGATACCAACAGTAAAAAATCATAAACCTGCACTCCCATATCCGATGCTAAAAACATAAAATTTATATTTCTAGATTTGATACCGGTAAATGTGACCAAATTTTTTCCATCCAAAACTTACAAAAAAAAAAGGAAATATTAGATCACTTATATACCCAATAACCTTTTAGGTTTAGAGTTTTAGAGAATTGGGAAAAACTCTTAAAAACTTGGGTTTATAAATAACTGGTTCATAAAGATCTACACCATCTCCCACTATACCCATCTTTTCAGATTACTTGTTAAGTATTCAATATCTTCCATAAGATTATTCACATATTAAACCTTTATAAACACATATAATTTAGCCTTATTTTTCATAAACTGGGGAAAATTTAACATAAGTAGGGTAATCTCAAATGCTTAGTAAGTGTAAACATAAGCATTAATAGTTGAATTTAAAAAGTGGTAGTTAGATGTGCATAAGGGAGAAATGAAATAATCATAGTGAATGATCATAACATAATGTAATTCATACCATAAATACCCGGATCATCAGCCATGAAACACATAATAAATATTTGACAATGGAAATATTAATAAGAATCAATAATCATGAAAAATGTGATATCATATTTGATCGAAAGAAACATCTATAGCGAGTATAAAAAAACTTGTTGGTATCTTGGAGCATCATCTTCAAATAACCCTTATATAACCCTTAAAAATAAAAATAACCATATAATTGACTTCTAATTAATTACCCAATTCATTGGAGTGCTATCAAGGCGTACCCATCATCATGAGATATATCTGGATCACATGTTACCATAAAAAATTTCCAAGAACCATAACATGAATAATGTAAATAGAGTATGAATTTCATCATAAAACCCATAGGAACATCCATTATTCCTTTCATAACTTGATTAAATCATGAAAAAATGGGTTCCATGAAAATATATTTGAAATAATCATAATTCATCCCAAGAAATAATGGGGTTGGTATCAATAAAAAATAAACCCAATGGAGTATATGTAATATAAAGGGTAGTTGAAATTGATGAATGGAATTACTATTAAAATATCATTAAAAACATTTTTGAGGAAAATACATTTTCACTTTTAAAATATCCTTCAAGAACTAAAATTTATGCAAATATTAAAGAATTAATTTTCATTTAAAATAACTTTTTGAACTTATAAAGGCAGCTTCAAAGCATTGAGTATTCATAATGGTGGGAAAATTAGCTCATGTCGTAAACATTACAAATAAATATTCTTTTCAAACATTTTGTAAAAGGGGTTTTAAAATGACCAATTTGGAAAACTTTAAGAAATTTTCTTTTTAAAACCATTTTAAAGAAGGTCAAAGACCACGTGAAATAGGTTTAGGATATAATTTATGCCTATAAAATAATTTTTTGAAAATATATTAGAAAAAATGGATATAGAAGGGGAAGATTCCTAATCTAAAGGAAGATATAAGATCAATACCACTAAAAAAATTTCTTGATGTTTCTTTTTTCAATAAGGGGGGAAATGGAAACCAAATAAGTTAAACACATTCATAACCAGATTATAATGAATGATATATGGTTTTTGAAAATAGTATTTTATGATCCCCCCAAAAAGAACTTGAACAAAAATAATATAAAAAAGAAAATAGATTGCAACATAAATCCTTTTCCAATTTGTTAACTTGTCGACCATAAGCCCCATAAGAGATTAAATTCAAATTAAACATTAAATATCATGAACTTATGTAGAATCATTATTTAACATGTTAAAGGGTAAATATATACACCTCAAAAATAACATAGGTGCATATCATAAATGTATGTTCCAAAGAAATAGAATTTGAGACAAATAACCCTTAAAAAGATAATATCATTGAAATAAGACTTAATAAATGAAGATATTATGTGTAAAAAATATAAATCCATAAAAAAGTAAAAAACAAAAAAAATTATATATCAATTCACACATAATAATTTCACAACAAAGTCAATAAAGAAGAGTTATAACCCAATGAAAGGAAATTGAGTTAAAAACCATTTACCACTTGGTAACTTTATGTCAAATCCTCTTGGATAAAATAATTCAAATTATAATGTAAAATATAATTAATTAAGAATTATTCATTATATAACATGTAATATTGAAATACATACACCATATAAATGTAATTAGGATAATAATAACTAAGTATGGCTCAATGAAAAAAAGTTGAGACAAAATCCATTACCTCGAGTACAGACTTTCCACGCATGTCCTTTAACTCTTATATACTAAAATAATATAAATTATTTGATTTCATATGATATATTTATAGCTTTAATCCTTTATACTTAAACCATTTATTACATTTATATTAATGATTTAGTTAATTAATCAATCAATTAAATCCATGTTAGGTGTTTTAAGGACATTCTATTCATAAGTTCAAAATGACTTATGTAGGTTGACTAAGGATACAGGGGCCATTATTAAATCACCTAAAAAATAATAATCACGAAATTATTTTTATTTTTATAAATTAATTATACTTTTAAAATCAATCATGAAATATGGTTATGAAAAATGAAATATGTTACAATCATGGAGATGGTAGACTGTACGTGCGCATGAGTAACATTTACATTTTTCAATGATGATTTTGGAAATAAGGTAAGTATTTTTTTTCAGAATGATAATTATATCATAAATATCATATTAGATCTTTTAAATATACTTATATACATCATCCATGTTATGTGGTGATGAAAAAAGAATCACATCCCTTCGTGGAGGTGGTAGTCCACACGTCTGCACAAACGACGTTATCGTTTTTTAGTAGATAGAAAGGTAAGAAATTAAATGATATATTATATTTTAAGAGTGATAAATATTTCATGAATGTCATATAGAGAAATTTTTTCCATAATTATAACCATCCATGAGAGGTGGTGATGGAAAATAAATCACATCATTCTGCATGGTGGTAGTCTGTCGTACACACGAGCGATGAACTCCTTTACCATTTGATAGAGGTTGGATATGGATATAGGTTATAAAATTAACATAATAAAATATCAGTATATGTAGTATTATGATGTTATTATATAATCAAGGTTAATAAATATTTTAAGGAGGTGGAAGAAGATATAATACATAAAAAAACCAATTATGAATGATACATATTCTTTGGAAAACCTATTTTTATTAACATATTAAGACCACTAAGGTTGGTATTATTCCATAAATAAGGAATATAGAACATGTGGAGGGATTTTGGCAAGGAATATTTTTATATAATGGCTCAAAAATTGGTTTTTAGGTGTTAAGTAACGAGAAGATGTTATTCCATTTTATAAGAGAGGGGAGGGGTACTCTTGAAATTTATTACAATATGAAATTAATATAAATTAATTTTGTTGTAAAAATGGATCCAAATTTATAATATTAGAATAAAATATGATTATGAGTCGATATAATATCATGAAATTAAATTTTGAAAAGTTTTTACTATGTTTTTACCGTTTTATTTTAGTTTTAACCCCCATTAAATCTTTTCACACTTATTGTGACAACAAAGTTTTTTACTCATTAAAGGTCATTATAGTTTCTAAAAATGAAAAAGTCCCTCAAATGGTCCATGGTTGATATTTTAAACCATATAATATTCACTTGGATGAATATAATACTTTTAGTAATTTTATATCATTTAATAAAATATTATTTATTATAAAATATCAATATTTTTAAATGTTAGAACTATTCATTACATTAAAGTTGATAACATAAATAATAAAAATTAAATTAGAAAAAATATTTTATTACGTATATAACCTATTATATTAAATCATAAATTTCATGGATCACATTAATTATCTCAAATTATATTTCTTTTAATACTTTTAATATTATTTATTTGACTTTTCCTGTAACGCCCCGACCCTAGTTACCCAGAGTCGGTGCATTATTACATAACATTGGCATGATCACAAGAAAGATCAAATCTCAAAAGACCGATTGGTTTAGTATCCTTGGAAACACTAGATATATTCATAAGTTTTACATTACATCATAAAATGAAAAACTACTACAACAACATAATGTCTCCACAGTCCACACTATTATCCCCTCATAATATCCCTGCAGGTCATTCATAACTTACTTCTTCACATACTGGGGAAAATAAAACATAGAAAAGGGGTGAGCTCAAATGCCCAGTAAGGATAACAATATAGCGGAACATTCAAAATAAGCATAAACATTTAAGGCAATGCATTAATAAAACAAAAGCCTTTTAAACTTGAACTTCAACATAGTATGGCAAAAGTAAAATGAAATAATGCCATTTACTTATTCACATGGATATTCTACTAATCGAATAATCACATGAAAAATCAATAACCACTTTCATAATGATGGAATGCATAATGCTAAACTTTAATTTCTTTGTCAAGGCCTCGTCCCAAGACCTTGGGGCTAACTGTAACCGGAACCCAACCCGGAGTGCCTCTAATAACCGGACACCAACCCGGAGTGCCTCTAATAACCGGACACCAACCCGGAGTACCTCTAATAACCTGAGACCAAACTGGAGGGCTTACTTTTACCAGTCCCTAACCTGGAGGGCTTACTTTTACCAGTCCCCAACCTGGAACATACTTGTCCAACACATTCATATGAAGTAAATGTTGAAATATAACATAAACATTCTTATTGGAACTAGCATACGAAATGTCAATACTTTACTCATAAACCATGAATGCTATATAAATGACACATCTACAGTCAAACATATCACAAAAATTCATTACAATATGGAAGTTTTAAATCATAATAAATCAACTTCAAATAATCTAAAAATCCATCAAAGGATGTTGACATAGATAAAAATGTTTTTTAAAAAATTATTGAGAGAAATATCCCTTTTTCATGAAAACATTTTAATGTTACACAATTTAGAAAGTAAGTCATTTAAATAAATTTTTGAATCAAAGTGTCCCATACCACTTTCAAAACTTTTGAATGGAATTAACACTTTTAAAACATTCATTTTCATATAAATAAATCCTTACAAACCATTTTGAAAACGTGGACATAAATGAGGATGATTTAGAAGAATATATATTTAAAACATTTAAAATGATGTTTTAGTAAAAGTTCCCTTAGAAATAATCCCTTTGAAAACTATTTTATGAAATATGGACATGGATAGTAAATATGTCTCTGTAGATACTTACGTAAAGACAACCTCGGATATTAAAGAGATTGTGAAGTAAACCCTTATCAATTTGGTAACTTATGAAACATACAACCCATGAAAGAGGTATCATACAATTAAAATGTAAACACACATAAGTTAAAGTGTATTACACAAATAATACAATTATGGGCAGTACATACACCACACAAAAGATAATAGTGGAAATATGGCATGAATCTCACGGAAATAAAGAGTGAGATGAAAACCCCTTACCACGTTAATCAACTGAGTCGTATGGACAAAAGTTAATAACCACCAAACTATTTACAGAATAACATGAATATAAAGATAATCATGATAATATATATCAAATGCCAGTACACAATACACCACTTTCAATAATTTAGGGGCGAATAATGGAAATCTCACGGAATTGAATGTGAGATAAGAAAATCCCTTACCTTGTACTTTTACTTGGTTGGGGTAGGTTAACCTCCTGTATAATATTGAAATAATTGTTATTAAATTATACAATAATCATATATATTAATATCATATCATATATGATCTTTTAACTTTTCTTTGTTAACAATGTCTTAGTATTATCGTTGTTTCGGGTGTTAACTTACTCATTTTCTTTTATATGTTTTATTACGTAAGCCATGTTTGTAATGGATAGGTTGTATATTATTCATATCCAGAATGATATCAAGTCCTTAAACATCATTTTTAAATCAGAAAATGATAATTATACTTGAATGGATATGATGGAGAATGAATCTCATCGCGTTCGTGGAGACGGTAGTCCGTACGTACGCACGAGCGACAATATCATTCCTTTGATATTAAAATAATATATAAATGAATGGTATATCATATATACAGAATCACTAACATGTTATATTTATTATTTACATGAGTTACACATCATTATTATACCCATCCAAATAATAATATATTGAATAACAACTACACCACGACGTGGAGACGGTAAGCCGTACGTACGCACGTATGGTGACATGTTATTCAAAGGGTGGATAGAATACTGAATATGGTTCTACCATATTTATAATAACATCACAGTATATATATGATACTGGATTTATTATTTTAGAATGGTAACAACAAAGTAAGAAGAAGTGGAAGAAGAAAGGAACTTGAAAAGGGGTGGTGAAAACATTACCTCTTCTTCGGGTTCTTCCTTTTGATTTGATCAAAAGGGATCCTTAGGTTGGATTTCTGATCAAAATAAGGCCTCTAGGTTGTAGTGAGGGAAGTTGGGAGAGTATTTGGGCAGATTTTGGCCGAGCCAAGTGGCTTGAGAGGTGTGAGGAATGAGTAGACGTGGTCTCCTTTTATAAGGGAGAGGAGGGGCTCTTTAGGAAAGAGTGAAAGTATTACTTTATAATATAATTATATTCGGTTTATAATGGTCCAAATGTCATTGAGGTCGAAGATAAGATGACTCATTTTCTAAATAACATCAACCAATAAGAATTGGACAGGTTTTAGATAATATTTTAATCATTATAATCTTATTTATTTAAATGATTTATTAATGAGGTAAACATTGCATCATTATTGTGTCATTAATAATTTAAATTATTGGATGTCTAAAAATTATTAGTAAAATATCATTATGTAGGAAATATTTTTAGCTTTCTAATGAATATTTATAATCTAAAATCAAACATGTATAACCCTATGTAAAAATTGTTCTTCTAAAAGATGTAAGCTTATGCCATTTTTATTTTTATTTTAACTTTATTAATATAATGTGTCCCTACCACATACAAATGGCTCTAAGGGGTCCCCAAATCGACCCAAGGATGCCCATGGTCGGGTATGTGTCCACCAATAAGGTTAGGACACGTTTTAGGGTAATTTTGTATTATTATAATATTATTTTTTAACCCTTATTTACCGGATTTACCCTTTAACCATGGTAAATAAAATATTTACCGCAGTAATTATTCAAAATGTGTAAAAATAAAAGTTAAATATTTACATAATTTGGACATCCTGATTCCAAATATGGAATCCATTTTTCTAAATTCAAAACACAGAAGTGGCAGAAATTAATTTAAAATTAATTCCCGCTGTCAAAACAAAAAGCGTGTTTTTAAGAGATAATAACTATCAAAAGACTGACACTTGTTTATGTTCGGTATAATTGTAAAATTATGTCCAATGACCAACATTATATTAAATGGTAAAAATATATTCTAAATATACTTTAAAACCACTCAAATTCACAATTTATCACTATTAATTATTTTGATTAAAAAAGTTGTTTTTAATTAAAA
Source organism: Viscum album (assembly GCA_963277665.1). NCBI lineage: Eukaryota > Viridiplantae > Streptophyta > Magnoliopsida > Santalales > Viscaceae > Viscum > Viscum album. The sequence goes on along the minus strand of OY728142.1, from coordinate 28,675,203 downwards.
TTTAGTAATTTTCACTATTCATCAAAATATGAAAGTTATCCGAAAAGTACCAAAATTTTACCTTAGGCTAAATTCGATATTCCGAATCCAAAAATGAAGTCCATTTTAAAATATAAAATATATATAATTTCAAAAAGTAGGTATTACTATTCATAACGGCTAGTTTGATTGGTTACGGTGTGTTAGAACTCGGTGTTGCGTACAACACACGCTAGCGTACCGTAGAAGCTTGGGATGTTTCATTTTAAATTTTTGATGTCCCCATTTAGTCAAAAAGTTTAAAATATAGTATCTAAAAAGGGTTCACTATTAAAATTTGGTAAAGTACAATACTGAAAATGAATTTGTTCTTACATTATGTCTAAGAAACTCATAATATGGATTCTAAAATTTTAAGGATTATATAAAGTTTAAAATTTAGATAATACTATTCATAACCTCTTTTGAATGGATTTTTTTTTGTAAGTCATGGTGTGATTGAACTCGGTGTTGCGTGTAGTGGAAGTTATTGAATTATTTTGAAGAAATAACACACTATAAAATATTGGGGTGTTACATTCTCCCCTCCTTCAATAAATTGTGTCCTCGCAATTTGAAGTTGTTCTTCGAAAATAAAAGGTTGAAAATAGAAAATATCTTTGTGGGAAACCCCACATCGTAAATTGGGTTACTAAAATTTAGTCTTAATATGAGGAAAAGAGAAATGAAAGGATCACCACCAAATTATGATCTCTATTAGGAGAACATTGGTGGCAATTAGAGACATATAATTGGAGGAAAAACGTAAATATTTATAGGTAGTGATTGAGGTCATCAATCACAAAAAAGTATAAAATTGAGGTCCTTAAAATCATCAATCTATGATGATTTGAAATACCATCGGTTCAACAAAACATAGGGTATTGGGATAACACATTTTTGACCTTTCAAAATATCTTAGTTGAAATCCCACATCGAAAAATGAATTAATGAGGCCTCTATTTTAAATAAAGAGTGGAAAGTATGAAGATTACCGAAAATAACACATACTAGGGTTCCATGTAGGAAAATATGGATATGGAGGAGAAATCTAACCATCAATTATCTGATGGAGAGTGGTAGAGAACATGGCTATGAAAAGGCCAACAATCCCAAAGCCATGAATTAGTGATGATTTAAGGTACCATCTAGGAAAACATTTTTGTTCTAAGTTGCTTTTCTTAATGTTGAGGAATTTATTTATGAGATTGGCTAAGATCATAAGGAGATATACTTACTTTATAATTAGAGTTTTATCCATTAATAAATTTCAACCACAAACTCATCTTTCACTCTAAAAGAAAATAGAATGTAAAAAAAATTCTATTTACACTATTCGTATAGGGTTCCAAAATAAACGAATTTATAATTCATCTACAAGATCTTTTAATAAAAACTACATTATTTAATCCAGGACATCTCGTGGGCTAGTGGTAGGTGATACACCCTTGTCGCCCTTCGGTTGCGGGTTCAAGTCTCGCAGCCTTGCCGGACGCGACGGGTTGCCGCCCGACCTCCGTGTTGTCCTTTTATGGCAATCCAAAATAATCCAAACTAGAGCTATCCAAAATACTTCTGTCCAAACTCACAGTCCAACATTTATAAGGAAGGTAAACATAATGTAGATCCTTTTTACCCCGTAATAGCATATGAATACCTTCATCATGTATTCTTTTAATACACTGAAACATCCTGAATTACCATATTCCTTATTGATTACATTCATGCTCCCTTATTCCATATAGAATGCTGGATATACTTCATTAATCCAAAAATGTTTTAAACCCCAACAATAATGGAATATAAAAATCATTAATCAGTTCCAAGGTAGTCAAGAATATCCAATATAATTTATCCAAAACAATCATGTATTATTCAAAAATTACTACCTCGGTATCATAACTATATTATGGTTTATCATTCTCTCAACCATATATTTTCCAAAAATTTATCCTGCTATTGAGTCACTTTTCTTTGTTCCACACAATCTCAAGTCCTTAATGAAATAGTACTGCAGTACAATCCTTATATACTCCATAATCATTATAACAAGTACATTGTTGATACAACACTCAATTGACATAATCAACATAAGAACTCTAATCATTCCTCTTCATCTATGGTAGTATCATAAATTGATTATTATCCAATAGCATCATTTGCAGCATAGTCTGATGACTGGGACATAGGTTCACGTAGTGTCCAAACTCCTTGCAAATGAAGCATTGTACATTTGAAACCATTTTCTTACCCTTGCATTCACGTAATTTGTGCCCTTTTCCTCCACACTTATAACAAACTCCCATTCGTTTCAGGCAAGTTCCAGGGTGTTTCTTTCCACAGTTACCACATATGGGAAAATTCTTCTTTTCCCTCTTCCCTTTATCCATCTTTCCTTCTTCCATCCTTTTATTCTCTTGCTTCCCTTCAAATCCATAGGACTCAGTAAACTCTTTACTTATCTTATCAACACATGATATTATTTCTTCATATGATGATAATACATACGAGACTATTTCTCTTATAAATTCTGGCTTAAGACCATGAAATATATGGTCCTTCTTTCTCTTTGTATCATGTGCATTGCTGGATTTCTCATTCCTTCTACTAGGCACCATTTCTAAACAATGGAATACACTAGATTAGTTTATGAATCAAAATACATAATCCCATACTTATAAATCACTTAACATAAATTGAACTATTTATGGATATAATCCATAATCATAAAAAATATTTTTTTTGAGGAAGTATATACTCATAAACCCTTCATAATGATTTGTAAAGAAAATGAGAGTTATCCTAAGCATATCCCCCGGGTGTGTCGTAACCAAGAGTGCAGCAAGGCCCGTTGTCGTGCACCAGTTTTCGTTCGAGTCTAGCTCAAAGCGGTGGTTTCGGGTTTTACCCCTAGGTACATCTGTGCCAGAGCCGCCTCTACCTGCTCGTATCCAGATAGGGATGTATTGCTCGGAAAACTCATAAAATATCTACAATACCAAAATTATAGGATTTTCTTCTATACTAATCCTCAAAGTTCATCTTAGGTCTACGTTCTCTAATCAGAGTTTATCTAAATCTAGCTTCCAAGGTTTGTACTAAACTTCCTCTGATACCAACTGTAACGCCCCGACCCTAGTTACCCAGAGTCGGTGCATTATTACATAACATTGGCATGATCACAAGAAAGATCAAATCTCGAAATACCGATTGGTTTAGTATCCTTGGAAACACTAGATATATTCACAAGTTTTACATTACATCATAAAATGAAAAACTACTACAACAACATAATGTCTCCACAGTCCACACTATTATCCCCTCATAATATCCCTACAGGTCATTCATAACTTACTTCTTCACATCCTGGGGAAAATAAAACATAGAAAAGGGGTGTGCTCAAATGCCCAGTAAGGATAACAATATAGCGGAACATTCAAAATAAGCATAAACATTTAAGGCAATGCATTACTAAAACAAAAGCCTTTTAAACTTGAACTTCAACATAGTATGGCAAAAGTAAAATGAAATAATACCATTTACTTATTCACATGGATATTCTACTAATCGAATAATCACATGCAAAATCAATAACCACTTTCATAATGATGGAATGCATAATGCTAAACTTTAATTTCTTTGTCAAGGCCTCGTCCCAAGACCTTGGGGCTAACTGTAACCGGAACCCAACCCGGAGTGCCTCTAATAACCGGACACCAACTCGGAGTGCCTCTAATAACCGGACACCAACCCGGAGTACCTCTAATAACCGGAGACCAAACTGGAGGGCTTACTTTTACCAGTCCCTAACCTGGAGGGCTTACTTTTACCAGTCCCCAACCTGGAACATAATTTTCCAACACATTCATATGAAGTAAATGTTGAAATATAACATAAACATTCTTATTGGAACTAGCATACGAAATGTCAATACTTTACTCATAAACCATGAATGCTATATAAATTACACATCTATAGTCAAACATATCACAAAACTTCATTACAATATGGAAGTTTTAAATCATAATAAATCAACTTCAAATAATCTAAAAATCCATCAAAGGATGTTGACATAGATAAAAATGTTTTTTAAAAAATTATTGAGAGAAATATCCCTTTTTCATGAAAACATTTTAATGTTACACAATTTAGAAAGTAATGCATTTAAATACATTTTTGAATCAAAGTGTCCCATACCACTTTGAAACTTTTGAATGGAATTAACACTTTTAAAACATTCATTTTCATATAAATAAATCCTTACAAACCATTTTGAAAACGTGGACATAAATGAGGATGATTTAGAAGAATAAATATTTAAAACATTTAAAATGATGTTTTAGTAAAAGTTCCCTTAGAAATAATCCCTTTGAAAACTCTTTTATGAAATATGGACATGGATAGTAAATATGTCCCTGTAGATACTTACGTAAAGACAACCTCGGATATTAAAGAGATTGTGAAGTAAACCCTTATCAATTTGGTAACTTATGAAACATACAACCCATGAAATAGGTATCATACAATGAAAATGTAAACACACATAAGGTAAAGTGTATTACACAAAGAATACAATTATGGGCAGTACATACACCACACAAAAGATAATAGTGGAAATATGGCATGAATCTCACGGAAATAAAGAGTGAGATGAAAACCCCTTACCACGTTAATCAACTGAGTCGTATGGACAAAGGTTAATAACCACCAAACTATTTACAGAATAACATGAATATAAAGATAATCATGATAATATATATCAAATGCCAGTACACAATACACCACTTTCAATAATTTAGTGGCGAATAATGGAAATCTCGCGGAATTGAATGTGAGATAAGAAAATCTCTTACCTTGTACTTTTACTTGGTTGGGGTAGGTTAACCTCCTGTATAATATTGAAATAATTTTTATTAAATTATACAAGAATCATATATATTAATATCATATCATATATGATCTTTTAACTTTTCTTTGTTAATAATGTCTTAGTATTATCGTTGTTTCGGGTGTTAACTTACTCGTTTTCTTTTATATGTTTTATTACGTAAGCCATGTTTGTAATGGATAGGTTGTATATTATTCATATCCAGAATGATATCAAGTCCTTAAACATCATTTTTAAATCAGAAAATGATAATTATACATGAATGGATATGATGGAGAATGAATCTCATCGCGTTCGTGGAGACGGTAGTCCGTACGTACGCACGAGCGACAATATCATTCCTTTGATATTAAAATAATATATAAATGAATGGTATATCATATAGACAGAATCACTAGCATGTTATATTTATTATTTACATGAGTTACACATCATTATTATACCCATCCAAATAATAATATATGGAATAACAATTACACCACGACGTGGAGACGGTAAGCCGTACGTACGCACGTATGGTGACATGTTATTCAAAGGGTGGATAGAATACTGAATATGGTTATACCATATTTATAATAAAATAACTGTATATATATGATACTGGATTTATTATTTTAGAATGGTAACAACAAAGTAAGAAGAAGTGGAAGAAGAAAGGAACTTGAAAAGGGGTGGTGAAAACATTACCTCTTCTTCGAGTTCTTCCTTTTGATTTGATCAAAAGGGCTCCTTAGGTTGGATTTCTGATCAAACTAAGGCATCTAGGTTGTAGTGAGGGAAGTTGGGAGAGTATTTGGGTAGAGTTTGGCCGAGCCAAGTGGCTTGAGAGGTGTGAGGAATGGGTAGAAGTGGTCTCCTTTTATAAGGGAGAGGAGGGGCTCTTTAGGAAAGAGTGAAAGTATTACTTTATAATATAATTATATTCGGTTTATAATGGTCCAAAAATCATTGAGGTCGAAGATAAGATGACTAATTTTCTAAATAACATCAACCAATAAGAATTGGACAGGTTTTAGATAATATTTTAATCATTATAATCTTATTTATTTAAATGATTTATTAATGAGGTAAACATTGCATCATTATTGTGTCATTAATAATTTAAATTATTTGATGTCTAAAAATTATAAGTAAAATATCATTATGTAGTAAATCGTTTTAGCTTTCTAATGAATATTTATAATCGAAAATCCAACATGTATAACCCTATGTAAAAATTGTTCTTCTAAAAGATGTAAGCTTATTCCATTTTTCTTTTTATTTTAACTTTATTAATATAATGTGTCCCTACCACATACAAGTGGCTCTAAGGGGTCCCCAAATCGACCCAAGGATGCGCATGGTCGGGTATGTGTCCACCAATAAGGTTAGGACACGTTTTAGGATAATTTTGTATTATTATAATATTATTTTTTAACCCTTATTTACCGGATTTACCCTTTAACCATGGTAAATAAAATATTTACTGCAGTAATTATTCAAAATGTGTAAAAATAAAAGTTACCTATTTACATAATTTGGATATCCTGATTCCAAATATGGAATCCATTTTTCTAAATTCAAAACACAGAAGTGGCAGAAATTAATTTAAAATTAATTCCCGCTGTTAGAACAAAAAGCGTGTTTTTAAGAGATAATAACTATCAAAAGATTGACACTTGTTTATGTTCGGTTTAATTGGAAAATTATGTCCAATGACCAACATTATATTAAATGGTAAAAATATATTCTAAATATACTTTAAAACCACTCAAATTCACAATTTATCACTATTAATTATTTTGATTAAAAAAGTTTTTTTAATTAAAATTTAGTAATTTTCACTATTCATCAAAATATGAAAGTTATCTGAAAAGTAACAAAATTTCACCTTAGGCTAAATTCGATATTCCGAATCCAAAAATGAAGTCCATTTTAAAATATAAAATATATATAATTTCAAAAAGTAGGTATTACTATTCATAACGGCTAGTTTGATTGGTTACGGTGTGTTAGAACTCGGTGTTGCGTACAACACACGCTAGCATACCGTGGAAGCTTGGGATGTTTCATTTTAAATTTTTGATGTCCCCATTTAGTAAAAAAGTTTAAAATATAGTATCTAAAAAGGGTTCACTATTAAAATTTGGTAAAGTGAAATACTGAAAATGAATTTGTTCTTACATTATGTCTAAGAAACTCATAATATGGATTCTAAAATTATAAGGATTATATAAAGTTTAAAATTTAGATAATACTATTCATAACCTCTTTTGAATGGATTTTTTTTGTAAGTAATGGTGTGATAGAACTCGGTGTTGTGTGTAGTGAAAGTTATTGAATTATTTTGAAGAAATAACACACTATAAAATCTTGGGGTGTTACATTTCCATTAATTAAATAATTACTGTGTCAACTTTTTGTAAGCATTTAAGGTAATTATTTCTTAACTAAAAATTAAAATTAAATTATCATGATGAATATAAATCATTTTTTTAAAAAAAATTAATATTTTTAACCTAACATAACTTCTATTTATCACCATGTTAACAATATTATAGTTATTAAAATTAAGAGTGTACCATTTTTGACTTTTGTTTACATAAAATATTATAAAATTCATAATCACATAAAAATGGAAACAAAAGGCCATATAATTGAATATAGTATGAGTATAGAAGAAATGGAATCACAAAATAAAATTAATAAAAGTTTTAGGGTCATTTTTGAGTCCTCAATATTTTATTTTTTACTTTAATTACCTGATTTACCCTTACTGTGCTAAAAAATAACTATGTTTATTATTCATATTAAACAGAAATAAAAGGGAAATATTTACCAAATCTAGACCCATGAATTAAAAATAAGGAATAATTTTTTTAAAATTCAAAACACATAAGTGAAATAATATAATTTAAAATAAAACTGTCAAAATGGAATGAAATATAATTTTTTAGAAAAATGCCCTTTTGAAATATATAATGTTTTTATACTAAATTAAATTATAAAATTCATTTCAAAAAACATAATTGGATTATGTTAAATCAAATGGAAGTAATTAAATTTTGAAAATAAACCAAAATAAATTTTTAATTTTTATATACTTTAAAATAGAATACATTTTCAATAAAAATTTGTATTTTCCACTATTCAATAAAAAATAAATCTTTTCTAAAAAATTTAAAAAATTTCACCCAATACAAAATTAGATATTATGATTTCAAAAATTATAGTTAATTAATAAATTAGAATTTATAAAGGTTCAAAAAATAATTTTAATATTCACCCACAAAAAGAAATAAAAATCCATTTTTGAAAAAAACATGTTTTTGAAGAATAAAATGACTTCACTAAAAATTTAGAGCATATTTACTAGGAATTAATCCATAAATTTGTATTTATTATAGCATTTATATATATTTTTAAAAAATTAATTAATCTTTTTCAAACCCATCAATTTAACTACTAGTTTATAATGGTCATATTTAAATCATATTATTTCATGGTTTGATTACACTCAGTGTTGCATATTTTGTACGAGAATGAAAATAGTAATTATTTTCAAAATATCATGACGTTACATGTTATAAAAAATGATACAGTTTGAGTGAAAATAAAATCAAAATTTATGAGTGTGTATTACATCCACAATACTTTATCATAATAAATTCTAGCTACCACTGATTAGCTTTAGTAGTGGAAAGAACAATCGAGTGTTGCTTCTTGCTTGATCGAGAAACTAAAGCTTATACTAAAAAATGGAATGTTCCATAACTACTCTTTTTATCCAATATAAAACCTCTAAAATCCTAATCTTGGTAAATCTTAAATATAAAATTAGATCCATAAGAATAAAATAGGCCATGTTCCAAAGTACATTTTAAATAATGAAAAAAAACACTTAGATTCTTTTAAATGTGATTACTTAAAATTTTCTTGGAATATTTCAAAAAAAACACTCAAAAATAATAATTTCAAATAAAATAGATGTTAGGTATAGTAAAATTCCAATCATACCACTATAAAAAAATTTATCTACTGGTTCATGGATTCATCAAGCTTATGTTTAACAGAGACTCCTACTAGAGTACTTATACTAGAATCATTATAAAAAATAGAACATTTTTATAAATCTATAATATATTTATATAGATTTAAAATATTTCCTTATGATTTCTGGGTAATTTGAAAACCTTGTAAAAAATTAATCACACCCATCATGCTCATTTGAAACTCACTTTTAATAAGTTCTGAAAAAAAAATTATAAAGATATTTTTGAGTTGATCCAAAAATGAAGACATAAACCTAAATTTAAACAAAGTTGGAATCTTTTAGAACTTTATTGATAAAGAGAGTTGGATATGAATTTACCTAAAAAATTATTCTGAATTAAAAATCTAGTTTTCATATCATATCAGGATCGTGGAGCTCATTTCAGGCTCTAAAGATATTTAGTAAGTTTATATTCATGTTCTGGAAATTTCACATCTTCAAAACTAGGGGGTTTTTCAATATAAACATCCTTATAGACATATTAATTAATAAAATGACTTTTAATATCCATTTGGAATAATTTTAATTTCATATTTTAAGAAAAGTTTAATAGGATTCAGATAGAATAAAGCCTAACTACTGTTGAAAATGTCTTTCTATAATGTATTATTTATTCCTAAAAATAAACCTTGGAAAAAATCTTGATTTATTCATTCCCATTATTCCATTTCTATCAAATATATTTCTAAAACATAATTTTAATCCTATTACCATAATTTATTTAGGACATTCAAATAAATTCCAAACTGGATTCCATTTGAATTGATTTAGCTCTTCTTGTGTGGGCCTTATCTAAATTTCATCACCCATGGATTCTTCTACTATTTTAAATTTAAACTAGGATAGGAATTCATGATGATCACATTCATTTCTTAAAAATTTCAAATTTTTACTGGTTGGTTTAGATCATCAATTATATTTTTAATGGAATGATTCCTTAAGAACGAATTGTTTTGTCATGAACTGACCCCCCGAGGCCCACCTGGATCAAGGTAAGTTGAGTCTGACCACCCTAGGCCCACTTCCAATAGGCCAGGGGACGGAGACTGGTTCCTAGTAGGAATATCACACATGTGTGAGGCCTTATAATAATATACCTACACACAAGCACACGTCTCCATACATCCATACATCCATACATTACTGAAAGGTAGAAGAACACTGATACAAAAAATTCATGCATAATATCTATCCCATATATGTGTAAAATATAAAAGACTAGAAAGTATAATGGCCCAAATACAAGCTGACCAAAACTAGAAATAAAATCCAACCTAATCAAAAGGAGGGGACTATTGTCAAATGTAACACCCAGATAACACCTCGATCTGTCTAGCCCAAACTATGCTCAGAAGGAGGGGACTATAATAGATATAGAATCTTTATTTCATTTATCCAATTAATCACAATAAAGTTTAATCAAAACTTGTCTAAACCCATATATTCATCTATAAAAAATATATTCAAGGGATATATTCAAGAGAAAATGAGAAGATCTAGATTATAAGGGAGGAACAATTCCCTTACTTTTTATTTCCGAGATCCAAATTTTTATGAATAATCAAGAATTGAGTATGAAAATCAAAGATAACAAGAAATTTCCTAGAGGAAGGTTGATATTCAAGAGAATAAGATAGGGAAATAGGAATGAGTTTTTTTTGGAAAGTTTTGGGTTTTAGATCTAACATGTAATTTTTTAATGACGTCGCATGGTTAGAAAAACCATGTTCTAACCATGTAATACCCACTGCCCAAGAATTTCCATGTCACATGGTTATGTCACATGGTTAGAAAACCATAAAAAACATGAAAATGTACACTGACCAAAAAAATCTAAAATTCATGGTTATGAAAAATAGTTATAAAGATTGTGCACCATCTAAGTAACTACCATATTCACCCTATATAGTTTTCTAGAGAATTTTCACAGTTTCCCTTAACCAAATTCAAGTTGTACACCCTTGAAAATGCTTCATAAAAATTCCATAACCATCTATAAACTTCCCAAGACATATATGAAAAAAATACATAACTTAAAATATAGAATAAAATAGAGAATTAAATCAAAATAAGGTTGTTACATTCTCTCCACCATTAATATTTTTGTCATTGGAAAGTTAGATATTAGATTTGTCTTTGAAGAGTTCTGGTCATTTCTCCTGCATGAATTACTCTTATTACCAAGTGTCTTTTAAACTTTTACCATGTTTCTATAATACTTTTACTAAGGAAATAGTTCTCCCTCATAATCTCTTTTCCTATCTATCTAGAGTCTGAATTGGTTCGTAGATAAACGTTATATATGGCTCAAGATTCATATGATCCCAACTAATCAAATAACCAGGATCTGAATGGTACTTATTTAGTTGAAATACATGGAAAAATTATTTAAATCTCTAAATCCCATAGGTAAAACTAATCAATATGTATTTTTAAAAATACATTCTGAAATATCAAACATTCTCACATATCGAGGAGCTAGTTTTCCTTTCTTTCCCAACCGATGATGACCAAATCATGATGAAACTTTAAAAAATACATGTTCACTTACATAAAAATATAATGGGTGATAATGGTGATCAACATATGACTTCTGTTGGCTCTAAGACATAGGCATCCACTTCCTGGTCATCTGAGTATTTTTCATAGTCTCCTGAATAGAACTATGTACAATTAGTGAATTTTCTTCCATTTACACCCTAAAAAGAAGAGATCGATAAGGAAAACTATACAACTCCTTGAAAAAAGATATATGTATCATAGATAGTAATTGTTTTTGTAAGAGAACTCCACTAAAGGTATTTAATCTTCTCATGAGACATCAAATTCCATGACACAAGCTCTAAGCATATCATACAACATCTTAATCGAATGTTTTGACTTTAAATTCATACGAGGATGATATTTTATACTCATGGTAAATTGGTTTCCATGAGAATATTACAAATATCACTAAAATTGATAAGTAAACTGGGGATCTATTTTAGAAACAAAGGATTCTAGTAATTCATACAACTTGACAAATTCCTAAATATGAAACTTTTCCATATCCTCTACCATGTTAAACTCTCAAATAGGGAGAATGCATGCGAAATTTGTGGGTGGATCCACAATTAACCAAATAGTCTCATGGTTTCAAAGCATTCGTGGTATACCTATGACAATGAATTTAGAAATTTTCACCCAATTCTAAATAATTATTGGTATAGTTATAGAGTATATCATACTTGATAGACGTTACTAATCAGCCTTTACCTATTGACAAGTGAGTCATTTTAGAACATGGTCCTCAATATTTATTTTCATACCTAACCACCAGAAATGATATTTCATTTCCTTGTACAATTTATGAGCACCCGGGTGAATATCCTATTTCTAATGGTGAAACGTTGAAATAATATAGTCTTGGAAAGACTGGTGTACCACAATTTGGTTATAAAAACACAATACCAAGTTTTTATCTTATGTATAACCATCCATGGTCTCCCTACCATTTATGTTTAACATAATGGTGATGTAGTCAGGATCTGATCGTGAATCCTCATTGACTAAATACTTCAAAATAAGGGTAAGAGTGATTGGAAAGAAAAAAATACATTTTTATTCTATTCATCATAGTACGATTTTTAGGTCTACAAGGCTGAATACCCTGAGAGGAGGGTGAATTAGGGTATGAAAAATTTAAAATTAACGCCCATTCTGATCTTGTAATGCTATTAAGAAAAACACTCTTATCTCTCTTTCCTGATGCACAATGTAAATAGAAAGTAAAACATGTACAAGACACAACTATTTTTACTTGGTTCACCCTCACTGGGCTACGTCCAAGGAGCATACACCGAAAAGTTTTCGGTCGTACCAAATTCCACTAAACTTCACTAACTGTGGATACAAGGTTTAGGTACAGTCACTTTGTCCCAGGGTCACTGCCTTTACAAGATTTAGAGTCATCTCACTGCTTTCCCAAGGGTCACTCCCTGTTTCTCTCTCTCTGGCTCACTACTGGTGGAGAGGATCACCTTCTTCCTCTTCCTTTAATCACTGCTCTGGAAAGGATCCACTCACAGTTTATAGACTTGTAGGTCTCTTCATTTGCATGAATTATTGCATCTTACTCAGTATGTAGATGCTCTGTTGAATCTCAACTTTCACCCGTAGATGAATCTCTCTTTGCACCGAAGGTATCGGGCAAACTTCCAGCTTCCACGCTGCCTGAAAATCACCACTGTAAATAAACCTTACATGGTGCGCAAGTCAATCTCAGCGCGCAAGTATCAGCGTGCAAGTCACAATTTGCATGCAAGTCCTCTTCAGACCCTTGCGCGACACAAGCTTCCCAAACTCCAAACCTATGCTACTCTCTTCCTTTTACACCCAAACCAATATTGGCGTGCAACTACCAACCGGCGCGCAGCTTCTACCAACCGACGCGCAACTTCTACCACTGGCATGCAACTCCACCTATGCAACCACACACCACTTGCGCGACCACCACACCTACGCGACGGGAGCTCTGATTTCTCAAAGTGTTGAACTCCGGTAATAAATGTGGAGGGTGGTCCAGTATTTATAGGCAATTTGACCACCCTGTGCGATGGCGAGCAAGTCAACCCTCGGCGTGCATGTCTCTTCCCTTGAAAGTCACTTGTGCGACCTACTTCCAAACTTACGCAAACCTCTTTCCTTTTCCATATTTTGAATTTCTGATCTTGAAAAACCGTAGGTGCTCAAGTTCTCAAGCTCCCAAGGCATCGGCGTGCAAGTCTCTTCACGACACACAAGCCACCTGCGCAACACCACCAATACTTGCGTGACACTTATCCCTTTTCCATATTTTGAAGATATGATCTTCAAAAACATATGGCGCGCAAGTTTCCTATCCTCCAAGACCTCGGCGCGCAAGCCACTTTTCCAAAACCACTTTTCTCCATTTGTCGATTTTCAGGCCCAAAAATTTGGTAAACACTGGAAAACGGCGCCACTTTGTATATGTTCTTTTTATATCGCCTCCAGGTCATTCATTCCTTTGTCTATGTTCTTGAATAAATAAGGGATCGTTGACCTCATCTCTTGAACTCGACATTCCATCATGAAATCCCCTTTGTCAACAAATTTGTATGTCATCGTTTTCCTTTGTCAACAATCACCACTAAGATGTCCACTTTTTCAACAAACACAATCACCTCAAAAATGATTCAATGATACCTTGAGGGATTTTTTCCCAACAAAAATGCATGTCAGCAATAAATATCATTAAAATCCATTAGTCACAATATTATCTGACCATCTAATTATAATACTTTAGACTCAAGTTATCATCCATTGAATACTATTTATTAAGTGTAAAAACCCAGGTTGAAGTTAAACATCTAGATATAATCTATCCAACATTGTTTCCTCAAGTTTAGGTATATTTGAGAGAAGATATATTTTATGATTTTATAATCAGTGAAGAATATGAAAATTTCCACAAAGAGATATCAACACCATGTTCATAATGCATGGACCAATATGGTTAATTCTAGGTTGTTTGTTAGATAACTCTTTTAATCTGTTCTCAATCCATTGGACACAACATGATATCCCTATATAATATCATAATATATCTATGATTTAGAGGTATCCCAAAAATACCCCATATCCCTTACCTAGTTCTAGTAGATAAGGATAGGTGCTGGAGTGATTCGAGGTTGAATCTCATAAAATGAATTCTAAAATAATTTATCCCTCTTGAATGGAATCCCCTTTCTCATCAACTAAGGTATAGGAGAATAAATCCTTGAAAAATCCCAACCAAATCAATTATAATACCCTACTAATCCCAAAATACTATGTATCTTCTAGAAATCATTAGAGGGTTTCCAATAAATGACCCCTTTGATCTTCCCAAGGTCAAAAATCTTGCCTTCTTCAAAAATAAAATTCCTACGGAAGTAACAGTTTTGAATCCAAAAGTCACACTTATAAATTTTTTCATAAACCTTATGATCACATAATATGGTCAATATAATATCCAAGTGCTCCTCATGGTCATTCCTACTTCATAAGTAAACCAAAATTTCATCAAAATATACCACAAAAATGGAATCAAGATACCTATGGAAGATACAATTCATCAAGTCCAGGAAAACATTAAGTTAATTTTTTAGACCAAAGGTCATGATAATATATTCATAATGGCAATATAAACTTCGAAATGTTGTCTTCAGAACATCACTTTTCTTAACTCTTAGTTGATGGTATCTGGATCATAGATCAATCTTAGAAAACCAATTGTATCCCATAAATTGATTAATATGATCTTTGATTCAAGGAAGAGGATATCAATTATTTATTTTAACTTAAATTTAATTTATTATAATCAATGCACAATTGAAGAGAACAATATGGATTCTTTATAAACAAAACTGGAGCATCCTAAGGTGCTGTACTTGGTCCAATGAAAACCTTTATCTCCAATTCTTCTATTCATTCATTTAATTTCCCCAATAATGTTGGATCCATTTGATATGATGGAAGTGAAATGGGATTTGTTCCCAGAAGTAGATCAATAGAAAATTAAATTTCTCATTCAAGGGGTTTCTTAGAGAAGTAATTCATAAATACATATGGGTATCGGTCCCCTATTGTATGAATAATACTATTTTTAGTTTCATATATAGCACCCAAAATCATTACTTCACGATGAATGGAGAAGGCTTTATTGAATACCACTAAAGGTCCTTCTCTACCAATATTTATATATAAATCCCCTTTTAATACATGCACAAATATATTTGGGGATGTGAAATTTACTTTCTGACTAAACATCCCATTGCAAATATTACATAAAAATATCCATATCTAATACATTAAAGTCCCAAAGATACTATAAAACATCATTGGTAATGGTAAAATATGGGAACCTAAATCCTATGCATTACTACTGATTAAGAGGTATCTTATTAATAATTACATGAGGAATTACCTCCACGTGCAAGACCAATTTTTTAACCACATGAGAAGAAATAAAATAATACGATGCATCAATATCAAACAAGATATTTATAAGGGCCAGGATCAGAAGAATGGTACCTTACACAGTTAAGGGACGTTGATTTGTAGCAAAAATTGACTGTCAAACTCTATATAATTATCGATAAGATATCATAGAATAGTCCTTGATCTATTTTTGTGGTGTAATTTGGATAATAATGGTATTCTTAGAGTCATCCTAGTTCACCCGATTCATTGGGTGATAACTATTCGAACGAGATTATTATAATTGGGCATGGGAGACATGATATTGATTCGAGCCATCTACCCCGATTGAATTTAGAGGTGTAAGTCAAACTTTCTTGAGATTACATATTTTGAAATAGTTGTGACAATACCATGATGGTGTATTATACTCCTTTTCCTATGCTAATGATAGGAACACTGAAAGAAACTTTGTATATTGTTGCGATGCTGGGGATATGAGACTGATCTATTAGACTAATTATTGAGTTCCATGTTACCCTTGGAATAACTCTCCCTTATCTACTTATTCCTTTATTGGAAGTCCTTTAATTCAATTGGGTTTATGAATATTCCCCCTTCACTAGGATTCCTTGTATAGTCTCTCTCACACACTAGTACCTTTCTCACCATCTTCGTATAGTCTGTAATATAGAACATGACTACTTTGGAGTGAATATAAGTTCATATACTTACCTCGAATATTTCTACCTTCATCCTTTCACTATATGCTACATATGGAATGAAATAAATTAGGTTTGTGAATTGAGAAACATATTGGGTCATTGAAATAATTCATTATTTCAGATTTGAGAATTATGTCATCTTATCTAGCTGGAAGGTGTAAAGATAAACCTTTTTATTGAACAAGACCTCAAACCCATAGAAAGTAAGAGTTTGATGAATATTTTCTTGACCAAATATAACTCACCATTATAGTTCTAGGTATTCAAGGATATAAATTGATTTATTGAACTTTATCTCATCTAGAGTTTTGAGGAATTCAGATATCATATTCATCACACCCAGCCATACCTCTACTTGCTCGGGTCCTAAATCGCGCAAAAAAAGTCAGGGGATTCTACTTCTGCATCATAGATGAGTGATTCATATGACAATGTTCCTCAACCCAAGGTCCCTTTTTAATGGATTGGAACACGTTCACAGTAAACTGAACCAATTTCTGGTTCACCTATGGTTTTGGTGGAACCACATTCTCTACTCCTCCCTCTTATTGGTTTCTTGTTCTTCTAATTGATGGAATTCTAATTATATAACCATATAAACAATTACCAATTAATTATTTTACTACTTCCTTATTTTGGGTTATATAATATATCATATCAAAATAATCAAAATCATAATATCATGATACCAAATTCAAATGATCATGTGATAATGCAGTCCTAGTGGGAAGACTTTGTACTAATGCATGACACCTTACTCTCATCAGCTAAGCCCACGATGATGAGGAAAGAACGCAACTAGAAGTATTTTAAAACAATTTTGTACCCATAAAATCTTATTTAATTGAATTTAAATATAAATATTTTTGATAAATTTTTTATTATATACATTTCAGGTCTTGACACATCCCATCCATTTCAACCTTCTCGACCGATTGATCAAAACAAATTGATACCAATTATAACAACCCAACCCTAACCATTGGCTTGGAAATTGTTGAGGTGACACTGACCATAAGTGACATTCCCTATACACCATAGGTTGAGAATAAATGTTGTGGGATTAAAAAAGAAGAGGGGGAATATTTTACCCATTTTGAATGTACACCCAAACACTGACATGAAACCACAAAAAAACCCAATATAATGATATAAATGATTCATGAGTAAATACAATAATTTAAGGAATAGAAAATCATTAAACATAGTAATAACTGAAATAAATAATCATAACTAAGACTCTAAAATGAAGAAAAACTTAGGCACAAATGTGGAATAACTCCAAACTTCTAGAACATAACCAAATCCTAAGATCCATGTCCAAACATCCATAAACTAAACCTCAAAAAGATCTACTAGAGAAATATGAAATATTACCCTTTCTTGTATAATGGAAACCAAAATCTTCATACACACCAAGGTGTATATGTAGGGGTGAGTAATTAAACCCATTAGGAAAATACGAATACTTCCCATAGATTCCACTAAAATAAGAATAGGGTTAGATCATAATTTTATAAAACATTTCTATAAAGTATCAGTGAAGTTAAAATAGTTTTTTTAGAACATATAAAATAGAATAAATCATATCAAATTAGTTGATCAAAAATTATTTTTTATAAATTTAATTTATAATTCATTTAAATCATCTTTAAATATATAATTTAAGTTCACACACACATACCCATGCATATTTAATGACAACCCCAATACACATGAGTGGTAATATGTTATTCACCAAGTCCTTACTTGGTAAAATACCGTTCCATGCCTCTAGTCTGTCCTTGAGTTCCAAGTCCATACAAATAAGGTCTATACAATTAAAATATTAAAAAAATGATACATCTATGATTTTTTTATATTATACAACCCAAAACCCATTTGTTTTAATGAAATACATTAAATAATTTTGTAAAACACATTGTGGGAATCACCCAAAATCTAATATTTCATGATTAACAAATAAGATAATTTTTCACTAGAGTTCCAACAAGAGTTTTTATTTTTAAATTAGATAAAACATTATTTTTAATTGAAAAGTCTTCATATTATAGAGATCTTGGAAAAAATTAAAAATCTATATAACTAAAAAATTATCGACACGATTGAATATTCACATGATGTTACAGATCTAGACTCTTTCTTCCATTGCACTAATAAATCACAATAATGTTTGATAAAAACAATTCTGATCCAATAAACCCTACTATAAAAATATTAGTATAGGGTTTCAATCTAGATATAAACTGTATATCAAGATTAAAAGTGAATAATTAATCCCTTATCTTTTGTTTCCAAGATTCTATGTTCATAGAATCATTGATAATGGAGTCTAGATGTCAAATATTTCCAAATATCCCCAAGTGGAAGGCTGAGAGTTGAGATACTAAGCTAGAGAAATAAGAATGATGATTTCTGGGTGATTTTTGGGGTTTATATCTAAATTTTGGATTTTTTTAATACCATCACAAGGTTAGAATGCATGGTTTGGAAAATCACACTCCAACCATGTGATCAACACTTTCCAAAAATTTCCAAGTCACATGGTTATGTCACATGGTCAGGAAAACTGTGTGCCAACTATGGAAATGACCACTATAAAAAAACTTCTTAAAAAATAGTTAGGACACACAGTTAGTCAAACCATGCACCAAATTTTTGTATGCCCTATAACTCCAACATTAACACCACATGGTTTCCTGGAGAAACTATACAGTTTACCTTAATCGTGCTCTAATTGTTCACCCTTAAAAATACTTCAAAAACATTAAAAAACCATCTAAAAACGTCTTTATACTTAGGCTAACTATTCCATAACATAAATACAGAATAAAAAAATGAATTAACTCAAACCAGAGGTGTTATTTAGAATCTCACTTCCATACATTGAAAGTTTCTGAGCTCTATCTTCCTAGTAATAGAATCCCTCAATTCATAAGATTATAAAATCCTTTATATTACAATCCCTATAATCCATCAATTAAATTGGATCTGTAAAATAAAAACTACAACTTAAACTGATAATATATTTTCAAAGAAACCCTTTCATCAATAACTATTAATAGAAATACTCATAAAGAAAAATATTACACTTATCAAAAGTACTCTTATTAGTAAGAAATTACAATACTTTTAAATAAATATCAACTTTTGGAATGTTTGATGTGAAATCAATCACTATCAATTATGATTCATGAGGTGTATCTATATTTATAGGAATCATTAAAACAAACATTAATGATTTGATTCCTCAAAACTAGGAGTCATTTGTAAATACATCTACAAAAGATTCTTTTATCTCTATGACTTTAATCATATGGAATATCAGATCACCATATTTTCATAAAAAGTTTTAGTTCTCTGGTATTTGAGTTATTAAATATTTATTATGAACAACCATAATAATATAAAAAACCCCAAGTTAGATCATTTTCATATAAATTTTATTATGATTTTCCAAAATAAATAAAGTGTGCTATTTTCTCACAAATTTACCCCCTTTAGGTAAGAACAAGACACACAAGAAAATTTTAAAAATAATAAATGAAATTAAAAGGGAATATCCATGTAATATTTATAATTATATAAAACTATTAATTATTCCCCCTTTTCTTTGAAACAAAATTAAACAAACTAAATGAGGTAAAAGATTTAGAAAATATACCCCCCTTCAAAAGTGAATTATCAAAATATAAAAAATAAATATTAAAAGTGAAAACAATATGTATTTAAAATTTCCAACTTTTTCATTTTAAAAAATAAAGGGGAAAAAAGAAATAAAATAATGAAAAGGAAAAAAAATAAAACTATAAATTAGAGATTAAATTAAATTTTTTATTTTTATGATCATATGTTTTAGTTAATTATGAATATTCTTCATCTCTTAAAATATTCAAGAAAAGTCCATTTATAATGGATAATGTAATAAAAATTATCAAAATAAATTCCATTTAGAACTTGATTTCTTATCTAAAAAGATCGTCTCATAAAGTGAGTTTAGGTTGAACATCACTTTCTTCACTAGTCTTAATGATCTTATGATGAATTTATGTATAATAATTGAAAAGATTATGCTTTATTAGGATTTCAAGTTTTCCTTATTCACTTTTGATCAATGAGAATACTTAGACTACATTTGTTGATCTTGTTACTTTGGAAAGGGAAACTTTAAGCTTCATAGATTTACTTTTTTGATTCTTTAGATATGATTTTATAGATATAATTATGATGGGAAACATTTTAGTATAGAAAAAAGAAGATAGAAAAATGAATGTGAAAAAAAGAATTGTGATTTCATTCCTTATATAGGCATTTAATATTTATATCATTCAATAAGTTATCCTTTAATGTTTGAGTGGTCATAAAATGTTTATGTGGAAAGGAATGGCTGAAACATATGTTCTTAGATTATGTTAAGGATTCAATTTAAAATTTATTTAAAAGGGAAAATGAAAAATTGTGTTTTGGAGAAACAATAAAGAACCCTCTATTAAAGGAAATTAAGTTATAAAAAATATTACCTTTAATAATTTTTTATCATATACCCCTATGATAACTAATAATACCAGGGAAGATTAAAATAGTAACATATATATTTGAAAATAATAAACCTTTCTAAATTTATCTTCCAAAATTAATATATGGTCTTCCTATTTGGAAGATGGTTCAAGAAAATTTAGTTGAAATTGAAAATATTTTTAAAAAAATTAAAATAAAAGTAATATAAAATTCATTTATATATGATGACAAAATTGAGTAAAATAACTTGGAAAAACCGATAAGTTTGGAAAAATGATATGTTTAGAAAATTGATAAGTATTTTCATCCTTTTTAACTTTATATGCTTTTAATATGAGGATATAGTTGAAATAATAATTGGATTTAAGATCAATTTACGTTGATTGTTCCAAAATACTATTTAATAAATTAAAATCTATCATAGGATAATTTTTTTTCAAAATATTAGTAAGTTGTTTTCAGTTCTGATAAAATCAAGAACAATATCTCTTTTTTATGTGTGATGCCTAAGGAAATGTCTTACATCTATGGGATATTTTTAGGAGTGATGTGTTGGGTTATTATATTAATTAATAGTACTAGTATTATCAAAAATAATTAGAGTTTGATTGAAACTCAAACCAAAATACATGAGTGTGTATTACATCCACAGCACTTGAGAACAAAAAATTTTGGATGATACATATTCAACTCTAGTAGCCGAAAGTGCTAAAAAAATGTTACTTATTTCTTGACAAAGTGACTAAATATTCTACTAAGAAATTATATGTTCTAAAATTAGATTTTATATGTAACTAAAAAACCACTAAAATCACCATCTGATTATTTTTTGAGAATAAAATAATTACCAAAAGAATAAAATAAACCAAGTTCTAAGTTTCTTTCAGGATAATGGAAATACCGTTTTTCAATTTTAATATGATTCCTTTGGATTTTATCAAAATATCACACATAAATATAATATCAGTTTTACTTGATGCAATATAAATTAAGAATTTGGTCATATTTATATAATGTTTTTGATATCCCATTTTTCCAAATTCATCAAAATCAAGGTTGATATAATTTTTTATTGGATTGTTTATACATGATACATTTTTAGAACCAAAAAAGTTGAATAATTATTTTATATTTTTATATCTAGTTAAAATATTTACTTTAGGTTTTTGATAAAATATAAAAAAAAAGAAAAAATTGAGTTCTCCCATCATGGTCAAATGAAACTCATTTTTTGTAAGTTCCAAAAAACTATCAGAATGATATTTTTGTGTTGTAACAAAAATAATGTAATTAACATATGTTTTTTACAATGATGGTATATTTAAAAACATTATTTATAAAAATATTTGGATCAACACATCCTTTAACAATTTTTTATGTAAATATTTGGTAAGTGTATCATACCAAGCTCTTAGGAATTTTTTAAGTCCATCAAGTTATTTTGTAAAATTAAAAACATTTTTATGAAATTTAGTGTCTTTAAAACCAAGAGGTTGTTCTACATAAATTTACTGATGAACATAACCATTAACAAAAACACTTTTCAAATTCATTTTAAATAATGTAATATTAAGATATCTTGTAAAGGTGAATAAGATTTCATAGATTCTCATCTTTCCACCAGTATAAAATTTTCACCATATTCTATGCCTTCTTCTTGAAAATAACCGTTAATGATAAGTATTTCATTATTTTTAACAATATTTTCATTTTAATCACTATTGATTCTAAGAATCCATTTGAATCAAATTACAAGTATATTTTTGGGCCATTCAACACAGGTCCAAATTTAATTAATTTGAAATTGATTAAGCTATTCTTGCATAACACCTATCCAGATTTCATCACATAAGGCATCATGTGACATTTTAGGTTCAAATTGTGATTATAATGCATTATTATCACATTAAATTCTTAAGGATATCTTGTTATGAATAGCTTAATAAATTATATTATCTATAGGAATACACTTTTAGATTAATTTTCTTAGGTAAAGTGTTATGTTGGTTATCAATAGCCGATGGTATATTTTTTTGAAGTTAATTCAGTAAATTGAAATTTTAATGATATAACTGTTGTAGTGTTTATAATCAATATTTATATATTAAATTATAGTAAAATATCATGATTTCATTTCAAAAACATCATATAGATGATGTACATCTAAAGGTTTTTCCAAAACAAAAGGATCAGATTCATCAAATTTTAAATGAACTATTTCTTCAATAGTATTAATACCATTATTAAAAACTTTATAATCCTTAATAGTTGAAGAATAACAAATAAAAATTACTTCATGAGATTTTGGATCAAATTTATATAACTAATATTTAGTATTCAGAAATAATTATATTTCTTCATTCAAATACACAATTTTTTTTGTGGTGTTATAGGTATGGAAAAATTATGAGTAATGCCTTTTTAATACAAAAATATTCAAAATCAGTGTTTGTAAACTCACCACCATGATCATTCAGAATAGTAACCAAAGGTAGTTTTTTATCATTTTTAACAGTAGAATGAAATACTTTGAAATTATTAATAGATTTAGATTTTTGAGTGAGAAAATAAAACCAAATTAATCTAGTGTATTCCTAAACCAAGACATGTACATAGTGTTTTCCTCCAATACTTACAGTTTATGCATGACCAAATAAATCCATGTTCACTAACCATATAACTTCAAAAGTTGAGACTTAAATTTTTTTATTTAAAGTTATATTCTTTCTTGATAAATTGATATGGATCACAAACTCTGGTTTAATTAAATATAAGTTTTGTTATATCCCTAATATATCCATTATTAGAAATTTTCATTGAATATTAAAATTTATAGTGTACTAGTCTCTTGTTCCATAACCAAGATTGATCTTTAGTTGAAATTAATCTTGAATAATTCTGATGACTTAAGTATTATAGGTCAAGAGTTAAAACATTCTCATTCATATTGGTATATAGAATGAATGTACCTATGAAATTTAAATAGTACATTTATCATTCATGAAGTTAATATGATAAACCTCATAAAATAACTGACTTATGATAATATGGTTATACATAAGACTTAAAACATTTAAAACATTTAAAACTATAGTTTTTACAAGAAAATAAAAATCACTCACTCTAATGATTTCACTCCATGCATTTTCTTCAAACATGACTCGTTCTCTATTTAATTTATTCAAATTATAAAAATTAGACTTGTCCCTTGTCATATGCTGATAAAAACCATTATCCTTATACCTTTTTTTAATGTTGTTACTCAACTTATATTCCTAAAATATATAATATTAAATTCTTATTACCCATACTTGTATGGGTCCAGTTATGTTAGCACACAGTATTTTTAGAACCCACATCGTCCCAACTCTTTTATATTGAAAAAATTATAGCTCTTACAAAAAAATTGTTTGTGAAAATAAAAATATTGATATTTTTTTAAAGAAAAATAATTTCCCCATTTACCTCCTTTTTTATAATCAATGAAAAAGGTCCACTTCTAAGTAAAAAATCATTGATTGAAAATGATATTTTTTGGGAGAAAAAAATTTCATTGTAGCTTGATCACTTCTTACAAAATAATAACACGTTGAATCATAGAATTAAAATCAAAGTAATGGATGAGAAATGATTGAAAGGGAAAAACCATTCAGTATCATTTAATGAAACAATGAATGACTTTTATTAGTTGTGTGTTTTTATTTAAGTTGCCTTGATCATTATTTAGAGACAACTCATCAACAGTTATTTCATAATCTCCCTTAATTTTAATCACTTTGATGTTTCCTAAAAACTAAATGAAACATTAAAATGTTAATTAATATATAAATATAAAAAATATTACCATTACCTATTTTTGGAAAACTATTTTTGTATTATTCATGTAACACTTCAAGCTTCCACAGTACACTTCTCTTTAAATAATACAATAGTTTGCGCTCTATGCAACTTCAAGTTCTAACACTCCACGACCAATCAAACTAGCCGTTATGAATTTTAATAACCACTTTTTGAAATTTTATATATTTAATTTTACAAAAAGGACTTCATTTTTGGATTCTGAATATCAAAATTATCTTAGGGTTATTTTTTTGGTATTTTTATGAAAACTTTCAATTTTTTATGAATAGTGAAAAACACTATGTTATTGTTTAAAACCGACTTTTTATTTAAATAATTATTTATTTTATTTAAATTTATTTTAGGTAAAAATAGATACATAATACCTATATATGTTCAATTTAATTCATTGGAGTCATTTTATAATAATATTAGATAAATAAAATTTTATTGAACTTTTTACCGTCTTTTATCCACCTTCTAGGCGCATTTGCAAATTTGCATAAAACGTAATTTTAACACTTATGTGAATTGAATTTAAAAAATCTCAGAGACACGGTTCACATCAATAAGTAAAACTTGGTTTAATAAGATGAAAATAATTTTTGGTAAATAGTAACTTTTGACTTTTATTTACAACGGTTAAAAGTAAATAGGGTAATTAAAGGTAAAAAATGATATTATAATTACCCAACCGCATTTCCTAATTCTATTGGATAAGTTTATTTCGAACAAAATCAAACATAGGAATAAAATATGATCCTTTTGGTCCACTTGGATTAGATTAGGACATTTTTTATTATTTTATTTAAAGAATAGTCAAAAGTGTTAAATTCAAAGTTTAATAACTAAACCATTTTTAATATAGGGTTATACATAATATAAATTAGATTATAAAAATTCATCAGAAATATAGAAAATATTTAATACATTATTTTATTTTATTTATAATGTTTATACATTAAATAATTAAATTTATTTATGACCCAATGATAATGCATTAATTACCTTATTAATGAAGGATTAAAATAATTGATATTATAAATATCCAAATAAATGTAAATTGAGACTTTTGATGAAATCCATTAATTTTTTAGGTCAATATGACATGTTAGGGTTGATTAAATAATTTTTTTGAAGTGATAAAGTTTTTATGATTTTTACAAAAACAAAACACCAAATAGTGTCAAAATTGACATAAATGAGTTTTTAAAA
The DNA here is from genome assembly GCA_963277665.1 of Viscum album. Classification (NCBI taxonomy): domain Eukaryota; kingdom Viridiplantae; phylum Streptophyta; class Magnoliopsida; order Santalales; family Viscaceae; genus Viscum; species Viscum album. The sequence continues at coordinate 28,649,006 of OY728142.1, read as the reverse complement.
CAAATACTATATGATTAATTGATATAATATTCGTAAAAATATAGGGTTTGGCCAAAGGACTTAGATAAAGTTGGATATATCAATAATGAACCAATTTTAGTTCTATTGGCTTTTTATAGTAAGTTTATTAACAAGTTATTATAATAATACAAGAATGCATGGTAAAAGTTAAACTATTTAACTAAGTGTTAAATCTAAAAGATAAGGTTAATATGGTGACCAAAAGCTGCATAAAACCTATTGGTTGAAGGTTTTTTGAACCCATACCCACCTTATCATAGAAATAAATCCTTTTTTATCTATTATAAACCTATAATTATTGTATAATAAAATAATATTTAAAGTTTTTCCTAAAGTGACCCTCACCTCTCTTATAAAAGGGTACTTCCCCCTATATAAAAATAACACCTCCAAATCCATTTGTCTTGGACAAACCCTACTAAAATATCCTCCCAACTACCATAAATTAGACCTAAGGGCCTTAATTTGATCAGAAAGCCAACCTAAGGAGCCCTTTTGATTAACTCAAAAGGAAACACCCGAAGAAGAGGTAATAATTTCACCACCTCTTTCAAAGTTCATTTCTTCTTCCACTTCCACTTTCTTTGTTGTTTCGATACCAAAATAATAACTCTAGTAACTTATACTTATTTTTATGTTATTATAAATATGTTACAACAATATTCATTATTCTATCCATCCTATGAATGACAAGTCACCATGCGTGCGTACGTACGACTTACCATCTCCACGTCGTGGTGTAGTTTTTTATTCAAACACCTCTTTATTTGTGTGGGTATAATAATTATTATAACTGATGTAAGTAATAAATATAACATATTAATGATTCTGTATATATGATATTCCATCAAATTACATACTATTTCACCATCAATTTAATGATATTGTTGGTCGTGCGTACGTACAGAGTACCGTATCCACGAACGCGATGAAATTCATTCCCCATCATAACCATTCAAGAATAATTTTTATTTTATAATTAAAAATAACGTTTAAGAACTTAGTAAAATTCTTGATATGAATCAAATACATCCTATCCATAAAAAACATGGCTTACGTAACCAAGCATATAAAGGAAAATGAATCAGTTAACAACCCAAACAATGACACTACTGAAATATTATTAACAAAGCAATATTAGAAGATCATATATGATATCATATTTATGTTTTTGGTTCTTGTATAATTTAATAACAATTATTTAACTATTATACAGGAGGTTAACTTACCCTCAATCAAGGAAAAGTACAAGGTATGGGTTAATTTTACAATCTCTTTATTTTCTGAGGTTGTTTATACGTAAGTATCTAGTGGGACTTTTTTATCATCCACGCTTGTGTTTCTAAAAAATATATTTCAAAACATTTTTACTATTTCCTAGACTATGGGTTAAATTTATTTATACCCTTGTTTTAATTTTTATAAAATGTTTTGAAATTATTCTTTCTGTCATCTTATGAACAAGGAACTTTATGACCTTTTTGACAAAAAATAATGTAATTATGTTTTTTTAACTTATACGTTATAACACCTTTGAAGCTTCCCTTACAAGATTATAATAATATTTTTAAAATAAATGATTTATTTTATAATTACATGACTTTCAAATGATTTCAAAATAAAAAGAGATATTTCTCTTAGATAGTTTTGATTTCATCTATGTCAACATCCTTTGATGGATTTTACACTTATTTGAAGTTGATTTATTATGATAAAATCTTGCATATCGTATTGATGTTTTTGTGATATGTTTGACTATGTATGTTTTATTTTTATACCATTCATGGTTTGTGGTTAAAGTATTGAAATTTATTATGCTAGTTTTAATACGAATGTTTATTTTATGTTTCAACCTTTTCATATGAGGAATTCATTGAACTTAGTAAGTGACGGGTGTAGCCTACTATAGCTACTCAATGCATCGGTAGGTCTCATGAGATAAACAAGTGTCTTGGAACAAGGCCCTGACAAAATCTTATTTGTAGTCTTGGCATGAGGCCTTGACTTTGTGGTTGTGATGTCCAACATTATGCATTCCATCATTATGAAATTGGCTATTGATATTACATGTGATTATTCGACTAGTAGAATATCCATGTGAATAAGTAAATGGAATTATTGATTTTTATTTTCCATATTATGCTGAATTTTATGTTTAAAATGATTTTTTAGTCATATAAATTTCCTTAAAAGTTTATGCTTATTTATTAAAGTTTATTCTATATTGTTATCGTTACTGAACACCTGAGCTCGCCCTTTTCTATGTTTTATTTTTCCCAAGATGCGAAGAAATATATTATGACTGCCCTAAAGGGATAGTCTAATGGAGATGAATGTGGTCAAAGGAGACACAATGTTGTTGTTTTTCATTTCATAATGTATTGTAAAACATATTTATGCATCTATAACTTCCAAGGCTACTAAACTGATCGGTCTTTCGGGATTTGAACCCTTGTGGTCATGCCAATGTTATGTAATAATGCACAGACTCTGGGTAACTAGGGTCAGGGCATTATAGTTGGTATCAGAGGAATTTTAGTACAAACCTTGGAAGCTATATTTATAAAAACTCTGATGAGAGAACATTACCCGAAGATATACTTTGAGGATTAGTATAGAAGAACTTTCTATAATATTCGTAATATAGAGATTTTGTGAATTTTCCAAGAAATACATCCCTATCAGGATACGAGTAGGTAGAGGCAGCTCTGGAATAGATGTACCTAGGAGTGAAAACTCCAACAAGGAGTTTCGAGCTTGACCCGGGGTATCCCGGTACACGACAACAGGCCTTGATGCACTCTTGGTTTTGACACTCTCAGGGGATATGCTTAGGATAATTCACATTTTCTTTACAAACCATTATGAAGGATTTATGAGTACATAACTTCTCAAAGAAAACATTTTTATGATTATGGATTATATTCATAAACTGTTCAATTTATATTAAGTGATTTACAAGTTTGTAATTATGTATTGCGATTAAAAAAATAATATATTGTATGCCCTTGTTTAAAAATGGGTCCTAGTGGAAGGAATGGAAACCATATCAACAAACGTAATTCATGTAGGGATTTCCCTCCTACTCAAGATAATTATAGTGGAGCCGGTGATGCAACCAGTGCTAAATAAATTATTACCATACTGGGATAACACACTCAGGTTATGAATAATAACCTTACCTGTATGGATCACCCTGATCCAAAATGAAAATGATCAATGTTAGACTACTTTATGAGGGACAAATACCAACATTCAATGGGTCTACAAATCCATTTTTAGTAGATTAATGGATAAGTTCCTTATAGAAAATATTTCATGCTTTAGGGAGTAGCAAAAGGTAAAAAGTTGTTAGGGAAATTTATCACCTCACAATAGATGCAGATCAATGGTGGTCATTAATTCAAAACACAAAGGAGGATGAAGAAGTATCAAATGTTGAATGGAGGGAGTTTAAAGATATTTTCTTATAAAAATAATTTCTTCATGACCATCGAGCGGATATTGAAAGATAATTTCTGAGTCTAAGGAAAAATGAGGATGAGAATGTCACAAAGTATGAGGATAACTTTACAAGGAAAGAAAGGAATGTAGAAGATTATATACATAACCTAAGGAGTAATATTGATCGATTATTTTATGGGTTAAAACCATTTCTCTGTTGAGAATTAGTCTCACAATCCTTCTCATCATACAAAGATATTTTCTCATGTGATATCAAGACAGAAAAGGAATTATATTTGTATTACGACTTTAAATCAAAGCAGGAGAAGAAGAGATCTCCAGAACACTCTGGAAATAGAAATAAGGGGAAGAAGGGAAAAGTTGAATTTCCATCCTGCTGTAAATGTGGGTAGAAACACCCCGGTACTTTCCTAAAGGGAATGAGAGTCTGTTACAAGTGTGGTGAAAAGGGTCATCAAGATTGTGATTGTAAGGGAAAGAAATAGACTATCAATGTTGAATGCTATAATTGTAGAGAAATGGGTCATTATGAAAATGAATGTCTTAAGGGACAAGGAAACTTACCTCAGAAAAGGACAAGGTAGCAAGACCAAGATTATGCGATCACTACTACTGAGGTTCAATATCCTAATGATGTGGTGGCTGGTAATTTAATGGTTTCCTCAAGTTTATCCAATTCTTTATTTGATTCTGGATCATCGAATTGTTTCATATCTTCCCATTTTGCTAATAAAATTCGATATTTCCAAAAAAATTTAACAATGGATTTGTCAGTCAAAAATCCTAATAGAAGTATCATTGCAATAAAGTTTTGTGAATTAGTTCCCATTAGGGCATATAAACATACTTTATCTGCTGATATCATCGTCATACTCATGATTTAATTTGATATAATCCTTGGTATGGATTGGATTTCATACCATGATGAGAAAATTTATTATAAGAATTAGGAGGTTACAATTTTTGATGATGATAAAGAGTACCTTATCTTTAGGGAAGAAAAGCCACCATCTAATTCTCATCTATATTCACCCCCAATAGCTCTACTAAATTCAATTATTGGGGAGGAATAGAATAAAATAACTATGGGTGAGGAAAGGAATGTTCAAATAGAGTAAGTACCTATTGTGCAAGAATATGTTGTTGTGTTTCTATAGGATTTACCTGGACATCCTCTAGAATGATAAATTGAGTTTTCCATTGACTTAATTCCTGGTTCAAGGCCTATATCTAAGACCCCTTATAGAATGGCCATTGTGGAATTAGTGTAACTAAAGAAACAACTAGAGGAATTGAGTAATAAGGGATATATTCTCCCTAGCGTTTCTCCATAGGGAGCCCATGTTCTTTTTGTTAAGAAGAAATATGGATCTATGCGGTTGTGCATTGACTATAGGGAGATCAATTCTATAACTATAAAGAACAAGTATCCGCTACCCTGTATAAATGATTTATTTGGTCAACTTCATGGAGCTTAATATTTTTCAAAGAATGACCTTCAATCTGGATATCATCAGTTGTGTGTGAAGATGCAAGACATTCTGAATAGATCATTTCGTACCAGGTACGGGCATTTCGAGTTTACAGTAATGCCTTTTGGACTGACTAATGCACCCTCTGTTTTCATGGATCTAATGAATAGAGTTTTCAATGAATATATTGATGACTTTGTAGTGGTATTTATTGATGATATCTTGGTATAATAAAAAATCTATGAAGATCATGAAAATCACTTGAGCACTATTTTAAAGACTCTTAGAAGAAATGAATTATATGGGAAGTTTAGCAAGTGTGAATTCTGGCTTTAGGAGATTTCTTTTCTTGGAATCATTTTCTCTAAGGATGGAATCTCTGTTTATCCTTCTAAGAAAAAAGAAATACAAGAATGTCCAGCACCGATGAGTAAAACTGAGGTACGCAGATTTATTATTTTAGCAGGTTATTATCGGTGTTTCATCCAAGATTTTTTATGATTGGATAACCCATTAACCAAGATCACATGTAAAGGGGTTAAATTATTTTGGAAAAAAGAGTTTGAATAATTTTTTGAAGAACTGAAGAGAATATTATTCAATGATCCTATTTTGACTCTACCATAGAGGAATGATGGGATTGTTATTTATAGTGATGCTTTAAAGAAAGGGCTTGGTTGTGTCCTTATGGATAATGATAGGGTTATTGCCTATGCATCACGACAAATAAAAATTCATTACCAAAACAATCTCACTCATGATCTTGAGTTCGAAGCTGTAATCTTTTCTTTGAAGATATGGAGACACTATCTCTATGGTGAAAATGTGAGATATATACTGATCACAGAAGTTTGAAGTGTATTTTGTCACAGAAAGAACTCAACATGAGGCAAAGAAGATGGGTTTAACTAATCAAATATTATGATTTCACTATACAATACCACCCGAGGAAGGAAAATAAGGTGGAAAATTATTTGAACATAAAGGATCATGGAGTTTTGAACAGGATGAGAGTCAGAAGGGATCTTATGTTCATGGATCTAGTAAAGACGGATATGGGAATAATCATGGAAGGTGAAACATCAATAATTTTTCAAATGGTTGCTAAACCACCTTTACTAGAAAGGATAAAAAGTTCTCAGATTGATGATGAGGATTTTCAGAAGAAAATTAAAGCTATGAATGATGGGATATTGATGGACTTCGTATATGAAGATGGAATTTTGAAATTTGGGAAGAGACTTTGTGTTCCTGATATACCTTATCTAAAAAGGGAATTGTTGGATGATGTTCATAGCTCCAATTTCTCTATACACCCTAGTAGCATTATGATGTATAGAGATTTGAAGGAACATTTTTGGAGGGATAACATGAAGAGGGATATTTTTTATTATGTGTCAAGATTTATAGTTTTTCAACAAGTTAAAGCTAGAAGACAACATCCTGGAGGAGTCACACAACCTCTTCCCATACCTGAGTGGAAATGGGATGATATTACGATGGACTTTCTCATGGGGCTACCAAAGAATCCTAGAAGGAATGATACAATATGGGTCATTGTTGATCGTTTTACCAAGTCATCACATTTAATTGCTATAATAGAAGATTTACCACTTGAAGATTTAGCAAGACTATATATTAATTAATTTGTAAGACTTCATGGAGTACCCCTATTGATTGTTTCTGATCGTGATCCCCATTTTACATCAAGATTTTGGAAAAGTATTTAGAAGGCCTAGGATACTGAACTTCGTTTGAGCTCTACCTACCACCCTCAAACTGATGGACAATCAGAACGGACTATTAAAACATTAGAAGACATTTTGAGATCTTTCTCACTTGACTTTAAAGGTATGTGGGATAAATATTTACCTCTGGAAGAATTTTCCTATAACAATAGCTTCTATTCAAGTATTCAGATGGTAGGATATGAATCATTATATGGAAAGAGATGTCACACACCAACTTGTTGGGATGATGTTGGTGAAAGAAAACTCGTAGGCCCAGAACTTGTTGAGGAAATAATGGAAAAGTTGAAGGTTATTCAAACCCACATCAAAGAAGCTCAAAGTAGGAAAAAGAGTTATGCCAATAACTGAAGGAAAGATTTGGAATTTCAAGTAGGAGATTATTTTTTCTTGAAGGTATCTCCATGGAAGGGTGTTATACGATTCGGTAAGAAGGGAAAATTAAGTCCTATGTACATTGGACCTTTCAAACTTCTAGAATGAATTGGAGTTATAGCTTATCATTTGGAAATGCTGCCAAGTATCTCCATCACTGTTGAGAAAATACATGTCAGACCCAACACATGTACTCACCTATGAATAAATAGAACTAGAACCCATACTATCTTATTGTGATGATCCTATCATAATTTTTGATACCAGAGATCAATAGTTGAGAAACCGAATGACTTTTCTAGTGAAAGTTCTATGGAGAAACTATAAGATGGAAGAGGCAACGTGGGAACCTGAGGAACTTATGATGAATAACCACTCAAATATTTTTATGCAGTAGTATTCTAGAAATTTCAAGGATGAAATTATTTGAAGGAGGGAAGAATGTAACACTACAAGCTTCCATGGTACACTCTCTTTGAATAATACAATAGCTTGTGTTGTGCGCAACTTTGAGTTCTAACACACCACGACCAATAAAACTAGCCGCTATGAATAATAATACCCACTTTTTAAAATTTTAAAAATTTTATTTTTCAAAATGGACATCATTTTTGGATTCGGAATATCAAAATTATCTTAGGGTGAATTTTTGGTATTTTTCTGAAAACTTTCAATTTTTGATTAATAGTGAAAAACACTGCGTTATTGTTTAAAATCAACTTTTTATTTAAATAATTAGTTATTTTATTTAAATTTATTTTAGTTAAAAATAGATACATAATACCTATATATGTTCAATTTAATTAATTGGAGTCATTTTATAATAATATTAGATATATAAAATTTTATTGAACTTTTTACCGTCTTTTACCCACCTTCTAGATGCATTTGCAAATTTGCATAAAACGTAATTTTACTGCTTCTATGAATTGAATTTCAAAAATATGAGAGACACGGTTTACATCAGTAAGTAAAATTTGGTTCAATAAGATGAAAATCATTTTTGGTGAATAGTAACTTTTGACTTTTATTTACTACAGTTAAAAGTAAATTGGATAGTTAAAAGTAAAAAATGATATTATAATTACCCTAACACATGTATTAATTCTATTGGATACATGTATTTTGACCAAAATAAACCTTAGGAATACAATATGATCTTTTTGGTCCACTTGGATTAGATTAGGACATTTATTATAATTTTATTTAAAGAAGAGTTAAAAGTGTTAAATTAAGAGTTTAATAACTAAACCATTTTTAATAAAGGGTTATAAATAAGATAAATTCGACTATAAATATTAATTATAAATATAAAAATATTTCCTACATAATCGTATTTTATTTATAATTTTTAGACATTAAATAATTAAATTTATTTATGACACAATGTTGATGCATTAATTACCTTATTAATGAAAGACTAAAATAATTGATATTATAAATATCCAAATAAATGTAAATTGAGACTTCTGATAAAATTAATTAATTTATTAGGTAAATATGACATGTTAGGGTTGATTAAATATTTTTTTTGAAGTGATAACGTTTTTATGGCTTTCAAAAAAACAAAATACCAAATAGTGTCAAAATTGACATAAATGAGTTTTTAAAAAAAATACTACATCATTAGTTGATATAATATTCCTAAAAATCAAAGGTTCATAAAAAGGACTTATATAAGGTTAGATATATCAATAATTAACCACTTGTAGTTCTATTGGCTTTTTATAGTAAGTTTATTAAACATTTATTATAATAATACAAAATACATTGTAAAAGTTAAACTATTTAACTAAGAGTTAAATCTAAAAGATAAGGTTAATATGGTGACCAAAACCTGTATAAAACCTATTGGTTGAGAGTTTTTTGAACCCATCCACCTTATCATAGAAATAAATCATTTTGGATCCATTATAAATATAAAATTATTGTATAATAAAATAATATTTAAAGTTTTTTCCAAAGTGACCCCCACCTCTCTTATAAAAGGGTACTTCCCCTTATTTAAAAATCACACCACCAATGCCATTTGGCTCGGACAAACCCTGATAAAATATCCTCCCAACTACCCTCAATTCATCCTAGAGGCCTTACTTTGATCATAAATCAAACCTAAGGAGCCCTTTTGATCAACTCAAAAGGAAACACCGGAAGAAGAGGTAATAATTTCACCACCTTTTTCAAAGTTCATTTCTTCTTCCACTTCCTCTTTCTTTGTTGTTTCGATACCAAAATAATAACTCCCATACCTTATACATATTTTGATTTTATTATAAATATGGTAAAAACATATTCATTATTCTATCCATCCTGTGAATGACAAGTCACCATACGGGCGTACGTACGACTTACCGTCTCCACGCCGTGGTGTAGTTTGTTATTCAAACACCTCTTTATTAGGATGAGTATAGTAATGATTATAACTGATTTGATAATAAATATAACATGTTAATTATTCTTCATATATGATATTCCCTCAAATTACATACTATTTCACCATCAATATAATGATATTGTCACTCGTGCGTATGTACGGAGTACCGTCTCCACGAACGCGATGAAATTCATTCCCCATTATAACCATTCAAGAATAATTTTCATTTTATGATTAAAAATAATGTTAATAACATAATATAATTTTGTATATGAATCAAATACATCATATCTATAACAAACATGGATTACTTAACCAAGCATATAAATAAAAACGAATTAGTTAACAACCAAAACAATGATACTACTGAAATATTATTAACAAATCAAAATTAGAAGATCATATAAGATATCATATTTATGTATGTGGTTCTTGTATAATTTAATAATAATTATTGAACTATTATACATGAGTTTAACTTACCCTCGATCAAGGAAAAGTACAACGTATGGGTTAATTTTACAATCTCTTTATTTTCCGAGGTTGTTTATATGTAAGTATCTAGTGGGACTTCTTTATCATCCAGATATGTATTTCTGAAAATTGTATTTCAAAAAAAAATTAATATTTCCTATACTATGGGTTAAATTCATTTATACCCTTTTTCTAATTTTTATAAAAAAATTTGAAAGGAATATTTACGTCATTTTCCAAACAAGGTACTTTATGACCTTTTTGAAAAAATTAAGGTAAGAATGTTTTTTAACTTATACGGAATGTGTGGATATTTTCCTCCATTATAACACCTTAGAAGCTTCACTTAAAAGCTTATAAGAATTTTTTCAAAATAAATGTTTTCTTTTATAATTACGTGACTTTAAATTGATTTTAAAATATAAAGAGGTGTTTCTCTCATATAGCTTTGATTTCATCTATGTCAACATCCTTTGATGGATTTTACACTTGTTTGAAGTTGATTTATTATGATATAATCTTTCATATTGTATTGAAGGTTTTGGGATATGTTTGGCTTTTTATGTGTTATTTTTATACCATTCATAATTTTGGGTTAAAGTATTTACATTTCATATGCAAGTTTTAATACAAATGTTTATATAATTTGTTTCAACCTTTTCATAATAGAAATGCATTGGACTTAGTAAGTGACGGGTGGAGCCCATTATAGCTCCTCAATGCATCAGTAGCTCTCATGAGACAAGCTTGTGTCTTGGAACAAGGCCTTGATAAAATATTATTTGGAGTCTTGGAATGAGGCCTTGACTATGTGGTTATGATGTCCAGCATTATGCATTCCATCACTATGAAATTGGCTATTGATATTACATGTGATTATTTGACTAGTAGACTATCCAAGTGAATAAGTGAATGGAATTATTTGATTTATCTTTCCCATATTATTCTGAATTTTATGTTTAAAAGGATTTTTTGCCTTATATATTTCCTTAAAAGTTTATTCTTTTTTATGAAAGTTTCTGTTTTATTGTTATCCTTACGGATAACCTAATCTCAACCCTTTCTATGTTTTATTTTTCCCAGGATTCAAATAATTATATTTTGACTAACCTGTAGGGATAGTCTAAGGAAGATGAATGTGTTCAAATGAGACACAATGTTGTTGTTTTTCATTTCATAATATTTTTTAAAACTTATTTATGTATCTAGAAATTCCAAGGCTACTAAACTGATCGGTATTTCGTGATTTGATCCCTTAGGATCATGATAATGTTATGTAATAATGCACCGACTTTGGGTAACTGGGGTCGAGGTGTTACAATTCATGCACAAAAATCTTAAAAACAAATTCACACATCTTTTTTATCATTTATATGTAATTTATAAATCAATAAAACATTTAAAATAAATCATAATGACTTATAGTTATTAGAAACATAAAATTGAATTAAAAATTGAGTATTGTAGACTAAAAATTTTGGAAAATTATTTTTACATAACTAAAATAAACAAAACTACATAAGCTATTAGAGAAACCACATAATGAAATTAAAATAATGTGAGTTAATGTGAAAATGTTTTTACACTACAATGTTTGTGGCTCATTCAAACCATGTCTTTCCTAAAGATTCACTTCACCTTGATCACTATATCCTCTATGAATACAAAACAACTTGAGTTACTATAAATTACAGACTGTAAATACGTTTTTATGTATGTATCTTATTTTCTGTAACTCTTGATATATAAGTTGGGATTGATATTCCTTTAACAACTATATATTGCATGTCTTGGATGCAGAAAATTGAGTTTTATTTATATTTAAACATAACTAAATATAAATGATTTGATCTAAATAGAAATCAATCTATATTGTCAGTTTGTAATGATCAAGCTTTAAGTGAGGATTCCATTCATGATCTTTATATTCATATTCAACAAGTCTACACATCAATTCATACTATATAAATGCATAGAGTTTAGTGTTTATGAAGTCATATACTAAATATAAAACATGATTCATTGAGACTGTAATGAGTACACTAACCAAAGACTACTATACAAAAAATAGAGTATTTATGACTTATTATTTAAAAATAATATGTTTTAAACACCATATATGTTGCTCAAGTTTTTTATTACGAGGATGAAATAAATTTTAATAAATATATTTCTCTAGTTTACTGGATTAAAGATATTTTTATTTCATTATATTTTGTTTATTTTCAAGGTTTTAAGATATTTGAGATGGATTTTTAGTGTGACTTTTTAAATTGTGTTATTTCTAAAGAGGTTGTGTCAATCAACCCTCCGTATTTGAAAATGATAATTTTCTAAATAATGTTTGTAAATTTTATAAATCTTTATATTGTCTTAAGAAATATCCAAGAGCATAGTATGAAATACTATCTTTACTTATTTTTTGTATAATTATTTTAATAAAGGTAAATTTGATCCAAATTTATTCATTAAAAGTATTTCTAGAGATATTTTATTTATTCAAATATATGTTGATGATATAGTTTTTGGATCTTCTGAAGAATCTTTGTGTAGTGAATTTTCCAATCTCATCGTTAGTAAATTTGATATGAGTTCTATAGGAGAATTAAAAATGTTACTTGGTATTCAAATTTCTCATAGGTAATATGGGATATTTATTAATATATCTAAATTTGATAAATAAATAGTTAAGGTGTTTGGTTTAGATTATCTTAAAACTTTTTTAACCCCATGAGTTCCGATTCAAAATTGAATGTTGATGAATATAGAAAACCTATAGATATAATGTTTTTTGGAGGTTTGATAGTAATTTTTTTATTTTAATACATCTAGACCTGATAACACTTTTAGTGTGTAGTTGTGTGGTAGATTTCAGGATGGTCCTAAATAAATTCATCTTACAGCTATTAAAATAATTATATTATACATTAGAGGAACTATTAGTTTTGGATTATTCTATTCCATTAAAACTATTTTGATTTAATATCTTATTCTGATTCTGATTTTCAAGGTTGTCGTATAAGCATAAAGAGTACATCTAGTGTGTGTTTATTTCTTAGAAAAAAGTTTATTTCCTTGAAGTTATAAGAAAAATTTATCAGTTGAATTTTTTAAAAAGAGTCACAACTCAAACCAAACATACCTTTTTAAGTGGAGATATAACCAAATATTGAAACTTTATTTTTAGAGAGAATTCATAAATTGAAGTTTAAGCATAAAAAATAAAAAAATAAATGACACGATGATGAAAACCATAAAGATAAACAATATATTTTTGATCTAGTTTGATCACTTATTACAATATAATGACATATTGAAGCATAACAAGATGATCAGAACAATGAAGCTGTAGTGATTGTAAAGTAACAACTTTCCAGTACCTTTGAATGAAACTGTTAATAGATTGAATTAGTTCTATTTTTTTCTTCAATTTACATTGATCAATATTTATAGTCAACTCCCCAATGATTATTTTTTAATCACCCTTAATTTTAATCACTTGGGTGGTTCCTAAAAAATCATTAAAATATTCAAATGTTTAGGAAAATGAAAATATAAAAATATTACAATTATTGGTTTACGGAAAAATATTCTAGCATTATTCCTATATCAAAATATTAAAAACCAATTCACACAGATTCATCAAAATTTATAAATAATTTATAAATCAATAAGAAATTTAAAATAAATCATAATAACTTAAAATAATTAGAAACTTAAAGGTGAGGTAATAAATGAGTATCGTAGACCCAAAAATATGGAATTATTTTTTTAAAACTAAAATAAACAATAGTACATAAGGGGTTAGAAAAAACCACATAATGGAAATAAAATAATGTGGGTCAATATAAAAATGTTTTCGAACTACATGCATTCCAACAATTCACATGACTACTTCAAGCCGAGTATTTCATAAAGCTTCACTGCACATCAAGAACTGCATTCTCTATGGTGTAAATAAACTTCCATAGTTAAATATGAGTTATTATAAATCATAGAATGTAGATGTATTTTTATACATGTATCTCATTTTTTGTAACTCATGATCTTCAATCCGGACATCAAATTCCATTAACAACAATGTACTGAATATCCCACATACAAAAAATCAAGTTTCCATTTTCTATGAAAAGAACCAAATATTGAGGATTTGAGAAGAATAGAAAAAAGATATAATTTTAGTTCATAATGTCGGTTCTTTAGGGATTGAAACTAAAGATTCATGTGAGGCTTCTATTTATGATATTTATGCTCATATTCCACAAGTATACATGTCACTACATACTATATAAATGCAACAAGTTCATTGTTTATGAAGACAAAGACTTAATATACTAGATTGTAAGATCCCATATTTTCCCAGGAACGTTTCAATTCAAGTTTTTGTATCAGCCATTTAAATTATGTCAAAGAGTCTTTTCCCTGGATGAGATAAATTGATGGATGTCTTCATATGGGAAAATATAAGGGAGAAGGGAGTCTATCTACAAGAACTAATTCATTTCATGAATGTGTATTAATGACGTGAAATGTTTGGGCCACATGACATGAAATTATTTTAGGGTGTGAATGGGTCTTCTGGCAAGAATCAGTTCAAGAAATGAGATATCATTCATGACATGAACTGGTTCTCAATATTTTAAGTTGAGAAGAAATATTTTTTAGCATACATGAAAACTTAAATGTTCACATTGTAAAACAATGATTCACGTTGTGAATGTGGTTGTGTCCAGTAGTTTTATTAACACTCATTCCCTATGTTTATCCTAATCCTAATTCTACTTTATCTTGAATTTTAGTGCTCTCTTAGGCGATTTAGGGAGTTATCTTCTATCCAAAGGCAAATTATTTTGGATCTTGGTGATCTAGACCTAGATATTGAAGGGAATACTAGAGTAACCCAATTCTACCTTAGTCATAAATGAATTTATTAATCTTCTATTCTTTTGCGGTGAGTGGTCTAGAAAAAATCCCTAAAGAATGGTTTTTTATTTCTCTAGAATGTGAAATAATTGTGATCACATCTGTATTCCATGTGTGTACCCCAAACCATTTGGAAACCCACTATTTTAATGAAACCATATGCATGGACCTCCCTCGAACCACATTGGGTCTATTAGAATTGAGACATGGACTTGTGTCCACCTGAGGGGTGTGACAACCCTTGGATCTAGGCTATAAATTTAACAAAATGAACATAGATCCTCTTGATTAATTTTAAATTTTTTATGTTTTGGATTGAAAATGTGAATTGGTTTATCATGTGAATTAATAAATTGGATTGACATGTAAATCGATTAACTTGGTAATCGTGACGACTAGTTTGATAATAAATTACATGACTTAAAATTGGTAATTTGGAATTTAATTAATATTGGTATAATTACCTAATGAAATAGAGATATGATGAGATGTGAAATGATAATTATGGTTAAACTATAAGTGAAGTTAAATTAGTTAAATTTAATGTTATAATTGGTAACTTGGTTTAAATTGATAATTTCTTTATATTTTGTTGTTGGTATGAATTTGGTAAATGAATTAAACGGAATGATATTTGGAAAATTGAGGAATTAACCAATAAGTCTTATAATAACATGTTTATCATGTTTATGTTTGTGTTTTATAAATGTATTTCTTGGATTTTTGTCTTTTTATGACTCTTGGGATACTTAATGCCTGTGGATGATATATTGGGATCAAAATGGACTTCTTTCTTGGATAAGATTTTTGGGTGCACATGGAATTCCTTATCGAATGAGATAATTTCATGGAAATTGGGTTCCTTCCTAAATGAAATTATAGGTTGGATATAACCTCTCTACCTAAATGAAATTATAGGTTGGACATGGAATTCCTTTATAGGAAAGATTATTGGGTGGACATGGCATTCTTTCCTAGATGAAATTATAGGTCGGACATGGTGTTCCTTGATGAAATTATTGGGTAGACATAGAGATACTTTATAGTTAAAATAATAGGTTGGACATGGCGTTCCTTATTATATTAAATTATATGATGTAAATGGTGTTCCTTCCTAGATGAAGTTATTGGGTGGTCATGGTATCCATTTCTATATGAAATTATAGGTTGGACATGGCATTCCTTCCCAGATGAAATTATTTTGTGGACATGGTGTTCCTTCCTGGATTATATTATAGTTTAGACATGATGTTATTTCCTAAAAAAATTATAGTTTGGACAAGATGTTCCTTCATGGATGAAATTATGCGTTGGACATGGTGTTGTTTCCCAGACGATATTATTAGTTAGGAATAGTGTTCCTTCTATTTATTTCGCTATGTTGCAAGGATAGCGACATTCAGTATCATGTTGAAGTAGCTTTGTATGGCCCTATGTGTTAAACTAGAGATCAAGTGTAATGAATTAATTTTTTCTTTGTAAGACAATAAAATATTTCCAGAAATATTTTTGAATTTAGGTGATGAGTCAACATGAAATTTCAAAGCCTGAATATCCTTGGGGAAGTGATAATAAAAATATTTTATATTTTATATCATGCACATGAAGGTCTTTAGAAAAAAAGTTTAATAACTCCTGAACAGAGTCTCAAATCAAAGATCTAAGACCACCGTTTAATACAAAATGTGGGGTTCTCCTATGTGGGAAAAAAATTTGGTCGACACTAGGATTTTTGTGGAGGGAAACTATTGGTGGACCCAATACTTAATTAAATAAAAAAATTAATTAATTAAAATGGGTGTATAATACCCCCCAGGATTTCCTTTACACACATAGAGGAAAGGTATAAGGATATCCCTTACACTATAAATGAAATAAGGGAGATAATAGGTGTTTTTAGACTTCATCCTTGATGATGATCAACATCAGATCATGGTGTAGTGGCTTCCGGGCATGGATATGGGCTCAAAACTTTGGTGTTCCACCATGAGGTAGGCATATTTATGAGTTTTATCTCCCAATTCCTATATACACATAATTTTAAGGATTTATAGACCTTTTTTACTTTCATAGATCCCATGGGGATCTATTTATTAGTATTTGGAGAAAAAAAGGTTATTCATAAGATTGTATAGATTTTCCATTCGGAATTCCCAATCACATGGTGTGTGGTACAGGAGCACATGCCATATGTTATTCTTATTCAGGGATGATTAAGTTTTGGGAACTACATTCCATGTACGAGGGGTACACATTATGTTGTGGGACTTGGCAATGTGGCCAAATACATAGGTAGGCATGCCATGTAAGGGGATATGGCCATGTTCAAGAACACAGACAGACCTAGAGTGTACACAAGTAGAAGGAAACAACCAAGTACATATGTGTGGTCCACTATACACGGGCATAGGTTTCTATATACAGGCATGATATAATGGGCATGAGATTGATATGGGCTAATAAAAACATGTCATGTACCCCATGTACAAGCTGAGTGGGACAACATGGTCATCCAATCTGTGTGAGGATGAGGACATGCCCATGTGTTCACATGAGATCACACACTGTATAAAATATGGTACACACTATTTACAATACTTTTACATGATGAGTAGTTCTAGGGGACACATATAGGGATTTAATTCCTGATAAATTCCATGTACCCAAGGAGGAAACATTGTGTACTCCCCTTAGAGACTTTTCCCTCATGTATGTCCTTCTTCAAGACTGAGATTAGGGATCCTGAGTAGCCTATATTGAGTAGTTTTACATGTTTTATGTAATGGTGGACATCATTTTGATATTAGATACGTGACATGAGGTGATGGTATTGGGATTCTTCTTTCAGTGATGTGTAGTCCAATTATAGTTGGGTGAGTTTCCTTGGTCTATCCCTCTGAGAGTACAGTGTGGATTAAATCCTAAGAAAAGGATTGTGATCCCCTATATGAGATTGATTTCGATAGAGTTTGTGAATACCTATGGGAAGACTAGGGTGGGATACTCTATCACATCATCTTCCCCTGGTGGGTTTTTTGGAATCATCATGACCAAATTACTAGGGCACACGACCCCCTAGTTAGTAGGTTTTTACAGATTGGAATTGCAGTGTCCCATAGTGGTCCTAGGTGTGATCCCCTATCCATGTATTCTGATTATATGTTTTATATTGGGTTTTTTGTGTCCTCCAGTGGTCCTTGTTGTGATCCCCTATATCATCATTATAATCTTCAGAGTTCAATATTGGGTTTTTCGTGTCCCACAACAGTTTTGGGTGTGATCTCTTTTTTGTGTATTGAGATATTTTTTGTTTAAGTAGGGTTATTGGTATCCCCACGAGACATGAGTGTGATCCCCTATCTGAGTATCGAGATATTTTATTTTCCATCATAAATTTATTTATTGTAAGACCAAATAAGTAAGATCCATCATATGAATACCATCAGGGATAGAAGAGATGTTTTGTTATTTTAGAAAGACCCCATGAGTGAGACCTATCATATGAGTGTTATCCGAGATGTCATGAATCTTGGAGTTATTTATCCTTGGCGATTGGTACCTTTGATCCTTAAGTATAATCATATGGCTGACAATATTACTAAGACCTTTTTGAGACTTGGAGTCTATTATATCTGGGTGTTCCAGTTTTTATGTCTTATATATTGATTGACATACCTTGGTGAAGTTAATCTGAATCATTATTCTTAGTGGAGTTGTGAAGATAGATATTTGTATTATATCTCACTTGGTATTTCTATACCCTCTTTCTTATGGGATGAGTGGTCTATTTTATTTTAGATACACCCTTTGTTTTTGGTTTTTCGGGGTGCCTACTAGTTATTGTTATACTCACCCCAGAATGGGATCTTCCCACACATTTTATTTCTTATGTAGATGACAGGTGATAAAATGAATTCATATATATATATATATATATTCGAATATGTTTCCTTGGGATTTATTCATGATTTATTAGATAATTCCTTCAAATTTGGTTAGTTTCTATAGGAAATAGGAATTCGGTTCTCAAAGGAGGTATTGTAGTAATTTTAAAAAAAATTAGACATTACATGTTATGAAACATGTTCATGACATGTATTCCTCAAGAAAATGAACTTTTCAGACTGAAGGACAACTCTAAAACTAGTACAACTCATGAATACTCTAAGATAAAGGAATACAGGATGTGAATCCATTACATGATGTGAAATATTCAATTTTTGTGGCCATTAAAAGATACAAGCCATGCAATCCAAGAGATGCAATATTTCTAAAGATATTTTAAGTTATGATTACATGATGTGAATTTCTATCACACATTTTTCAAGTTTCGAGGATGAAGTAATTTAAAGGAATCAACCTGTTAGGTTCCAATACCTAGATCAATAGATTTTCAAGCTTTTCCATATGTGTTTGACCTTATACAATTTCTATTATATGAGTTTATAGCCAGTGTAGTTTTGGAAATTATAAATTTATAATCTAACTAATTCCCTTTAAAATCAATAATGTTGTGTGGGCTGATAAAATTTCATCATCATTTACAGGGATTGATCCTGGGTAACCCACATGATAGTACAGGGATGAATCCATAGGGACAAGTAAGAAAAGATGGTGATCTAGCAGTTGGAACCTGACAGGTGGATTCCCCATGTGATTCCCATAGGTTGGGTTTCTATGGCTAAGAAGTTTGGTTGTACTTCATAAGAAATAGAATGGATCGGGGTCAATTTCAAGGATATTTTGGAAAGGGTATTATTAAATATGGATTTGGATGGTCCTATGGATAAACCTACATATCGGTACAGAGATCACCAATTGGTTTTGGTTAAACCACTTGGATCTACCTAAGATGGAAAATACACTTTAGTCTAGAGCTAGTCAATAACCTAAGTGCATAAGGATTATCTTGAAGGGTAGAAAGAATTACAGGGTATTGATCCTATCCTTCTCAACCCCAATTTTATTAGGGTCCTTCTATTACTATTCCCAAGATCAGGGTTATAGAAAATAATGTGACTAACATGTGTTCTTAACCTAATACCTATAAATAGGGTTACTCAAGTATTAATTTAAGGATATATTAGGTTTAGGCTACCCCAAATCTCAACCCCTAACCCTAGTAGATTAGTCCCAGAAGATTCCAATGGTATTAAATGAAAGTGGAAAAGGTAGAAAGATTACCATATTCATAAAGTAGATTGGTATTGAAGCAATTCACAATTAAAATAATTAAAACATTCAATTCACTAACTCATAATGAAAGGAAAGAATAACACACATAAATTAAAGTTTAAAGTAGTAATTGGAATGGAAAAATTAATAGTAATAAGGTTAAGGAAATAAAAAATTACTTGGAATGAAGTGTAGTACAAAAGTATAAAAAAATCAGGAATGGAAATGGAAGAAACTAGGTTTGGAAAATGTGAAGAAGAAAGCATAAAAATAAAGAAAGAAAGATTTGGGCCATCTGAATCCAATATCGGGTGATGTAATACTTATAATAGCATTTCTATCATTATGTCTAAAGGATTCACATAATGATATTCCATTAAATTAATTCTCCTTGAAACTTTTACAACATGTGATGGAAATTCATGTCATTTTGGCAGATCTTAAAATATCTTTAGAAATATCCTTTATCTCAAATTTCATAGCTTATATATTTTGGTGGGAACATAATTTAATTATTTCATATCATGTAATGGATTCACATACTATTTTTCTTTTTCCTAGAATATTAAAAACTTTTACATGCTTCATAGGCTGGACTTCAGTTTACAAGGGCTCTATTCTCGAGGAATACACATCTTGAACATGTTTGATGATGTGTAACGTCTGAAATTTATTAAATTGAAGCAAAACCTCCTTTGAGAATTAAATTCTTATTTCCTATAAAAACTTACCAAAAATCAAGCCATTATCTAATAAATGATGAATAAATCCCATTGAAACTTATCCAAAAAATATATATTAATTCATATAATCAAATTACCCCACACTTGAACAATTTCTTGTTCTCAAGAAAAAAGAATCTCAATAAAGATTCCAAATGAAACATGTTTTAAACAGGAAAGATGCATTACAACTAAGTTAATAAAACTAACTATTAGTGGAAAAATATTGTCCTCCAAAATCAATCCTACAGAGAGAATCAGTCATTCCTCATAATCAAGTACATTATTCAAATTCTTTCTTCCTTTAATTACAATTTTTCAGTAGTTCCTTAGAAGTTATACCAATATTGTAATTTACCTCACCATTAATTTTCTCTCATCACTCAAGGTAAAATAAAATTGGAGTTCTTATCATACCTTGAATACATGTCCCTAACCATAGAATTTCATTGATCATAAAATCTTCACTTTATAAATAGAAACACACAATTAATCATGAGGGATTTAGAAATATGGTTAAAATGAATCTAAGGCCTAGGGTAGGTGGAAAGATGATAAAATTCAAGCTCAAAATGGAGGGTAAATTCTCAATTATAATTCATGATCATTAGGTATAGTACAATTAAGAACCTCCTCCATAAAATAGAATCTTCACACTCACAAAAGATCCAGGAAGGTCTATAGATGTGTTATAAAAGTTCAATGAAAGTATCATTCTTTATATTTTTCTCTTTTTTTCAAAATTCATGTCTAGGAAAAAGCTTACATCTATCACCTAACCACATATGATCTATCAAAAGATTCATCATTTTGGTAATAGTGATTTCTGAACTTCTTAATACACAAACCTTTTGTTTTACATGATAATCATAAATTGTATATTATAATAACCATAGACCACTTTCCACAAATCATATAGAAAAGTCACTGTACATATCATATTAGCAAACATCCCACATCCATTAGTAATGATCATCCCCCCACACTTATTCAAGTAACAATTATGTAGTTGTACCAATAGTAGGGTAGGAAAGGATAAAATTATCTTTCAACACGGCTCAATCATAACAAGTTCATTCATGGATTCTATGGTCTTAAGAAGGATAAATGTACAAGCATTTCTTAAGATAAATGGACCAAAAATAATTTCCGTAATCATTTTAGTAGTATATTTTTTTCAGTCATGGACTCTATAAGATTCCATTATAAGTTTTTATAGGTTTATATGTCACAAATATATCACAATAAATATTCTCAAAAAATAATATGATAGTGTAGGTCCAGAATTCTCTTTAGAATGGGAAACATAAAATAGGAAAATCACTCAGGGCATAAAAACTAGTAATAATTAAATCAAAATAAATTTCAAGAAACAAGAATCAAAAGTAAATTAATCTACTCATCAATCATGATAAAATTCTAAGCAAGACCAAAAATGTATATTAACATTTATATCCAAACTATTTATTTTATTTACATTGGTCAATTAGATTTCAAGTTAAAACATGATTTAAATGAAAAATGTCTCTTAGATCAATGATAACAAGTGATAGTCCTAGTGTAAACACAATAAATCTCAAGATCCTTCGCACACTTAAAATGAAATAGTGTTTGAAATTTTTTTAAAGTGATGAGGGAGAGAAAGGAATAATAACATAGACAGTATGAAAATGGAAATTATGAATTTAAAGTCAGGAATCAAGATCTTCTTGTAACAATGGTCATTCTATGGGGGGAATTTGCTAGATGGTGATGTGAAATGAGGATCCTGCCAAAATGTTAGAATAAAAAAAAGTTCTACATTATATAAACCATTATTACACAAAATATAACCATTATGTAAGAAGAAAATGCGGTAATTTCACACAACAAATATAAGGAAAAAATAGCTCAAAAATATTTATGGACCAAGCTCTAATAGGGGACCTAGGGAAAGTCCCAATAAGAAAAAATGGAAAATGAAAAGAAAAGACCTAATAACACTATAAAAAATAAAAAATAAAAAATATGGTTTGCCTCCCATAATGTGTTAACAATAAAGTTATCTTCCAAATAAATGGAAGAAAGATCAGTCAGTGGCATCCATCAGCTCACCCATCTGCTGTCACTTACAGGACATAGTAGCTATATCATTGAGCTTATGGGGGTTCTTGGTTGTGAGAACCTGACTCCAACTTACCCGGTGTCGGTGCCTTAAAAACATTATGTTTAACTTTTAACAAAAAAATGAACTGATAAATTACACATCATGTCCCATACCGAGGATCGAATTCGGTTCAGGTTTTGGGAAACCATCCACTTCTGTCAAGATTCTTCAGCTGAAAACTGATACCTGAAAATTTTTATTTAAAAATGTATAGTGAGCATAAGAATTTCCAGTAAGGGGTTTAAAACATAATAAACCAATATAAATTTTGAAACATTCTTTTAAAAAAATTTATAAAACATTTTAAGAAATGTTGAAACACATCTATCATAACATAATAGTTGTCTAAGAATTAAAAGATCACAATTAAAAGAATACTAAAAAAGTTACAAGGAAACATGTTTCAATTATAGGAATTATCATACGCGGTAAGAAGTAAAATACATTCCATGTGAAAATGAAAGTACAAAATTAATAACTAAGAGTATTACATGATCAGATTTGCGCTTAAATAAAAACTTCAATTTCATCCTTTACTACTAAGAAACATACATTGGATAAAGTCTCCAAGTACTGCATAAATACTATGCCATAACTTGTACTTCTTCTGGTTTTCATGTGCATAATATCTTTAACCAAAAATATTCTACTAGTCGAATATTCTTCTCGTTGATTAAATTTCATAGCCATAATGAGGAAAGTGCATATGTAGGACATCATAAACATACTATCCAGGCCTCGAGCCAGGACCATAAATAAATATTTTTTCAAGGCCTTGCTCCAAGACTGTAGTTTGTCTCATGAGACTCATCGATGTATCGAGGGGCTATAGTGGGCCCCACCCGTCACATAATTCTAATGTGTTCCTCATCTCAATAAATCAAAGTGCACATACCACTTTGATTTATTAAGTTACTTATTACTTATCTTTTCAAGTGTCACATATTTCTTATTTCCTTATTTCACATTATTCAAAGTGTCCCATACCACCTCGAATAATTTAATTTAACATTCTATATTATTCAAAGTGTCTCATACAACCTTGAATAATTTAGTGGTTAA
The DNA here is from genome assembly GCA_963277665.1 of Viscum album. NCBI lineage: Eukaryota > Viridiplantae > Streptophyta > Magnoliopsida > Santalales > Viscaceae > Viscum > Viscum album. The sequence goes on along the minus strand of OY728142.1, from coordinate 28,625,049 downwards.
TCCATATTTGGTCATGGTAGTTAAATTTAATACTTTAACATTTACATATATATATAAAGTGAGTCATCCATTTAGAGGTTAATAACAAAACTTTCAACTACATGACTATGTCATTGAATGGTAAATATGATAAGCAGATTATGGTATATGTGATGAAAACCAAAATACTAAAGGAAAAAACAAGTTTTTTCACACGAAATGATAACCTTACAATTCTAAAACCTTATTAATCAAATACATATTGGAATTTCATTTGGATGCATAATTAATTAAAAGTTAAACCAAACATTTAATATGGGGTATTAACTCACAGATGCTCATACATTTCTTACTGAGATGTTTTGGTATAACACACCACAAGGGCGTACATAATGCTAAAACTGAAAATCATGAGATTCAACTGTAATTAACACCATTTAATATATATATATATATAAAAGTAATTCATACATATTAATATAAAATTTGAAAACCCCAAATATTATACTCATGAGCTCTCCACAATTACTAAATACATCATAAGTATAATATTTGGAATATCCAAAATTAGGGTTTCGTGTTGTGAAAATTGTTTATACAATAGGGTGTATATAAAGAGTAGTGTTTAAAAAAACTAAATATATTTTGAAAACACAGATTTCATATTTACTTTGAAAACCCTGGAAAATTATAAATAAAATTATGGAACAAAGTTGATGTGTTCTCCTATATTTCCACATATCTGAAAATACATCATGTATAAAATGGGTTAAATCAAAAATCTATTGACACCCATATGACTTTATTATTTTAGCCACATTAATCAACTAAAGTCCCTAAAACTTTAAGTCATAATATAAATTTTTAAAGGGTTTATTTATTAAAAAATCTTATATAAATTTTTATGTAAACATATGCAACATATATGTATAGTTTAGTCCTACCCTAAAGTTAATTTCCACTTACTTATTTATCAAAAACATCAATTATTCATAGAAGTTCAGTGTTGAAAGATTTAGAACTGGTCCATAAGGTGATTTATACAAAATATACAATTATATAAGTCCGTGTATACTATATATAAACATATATGAAAATATAATTCCATATGTTTAAAACAAAATTCTACTTCATCGTTGAAACTCAAAGTGTAGAGGACTTGAAACCGAAACATCATAGAGGTTCATTTTTTTAAAACCATATGGTTTTGTGTATATATATATAATTACATATATAATCGGGTGTATAATGTATATAATATATATTTCATGAGGATAATAACCCTTCAAGTTAAAAAAATTACCTCATAACCCATAATCCATAAGTCCTTGGACCGGGTATATGCGGGTTTTTGAATAAACCTCAAGGATGTATACTTTTATATGTGAGTATAGATATATATATATATTTTTATAAACCGAATATATAAAGTTTACAAACATATTATTTTGTAAGTAAAAAAATGTATTCTAACTCTTACATCCATTATACTACTTGAACTCGAAAACTCAAAGGCCTAGGATCAACATAGAAGAACATTTTAACCGAACTGCAAGGTTATAAATATACTTTTATGAGCATCCATATATATGTATATATAATCTCAAAAACACAATCACAAGACAAATTAACCCTTACCTTATTTCGAGGAGGAAGAGGGGATTGGGAAGACTCAGAGGTTCTTAAAGAAGGTGCTGGAGGAAGAAGAATAGCCAAGGGATTCTTGGGGTGAAAAGGTTGGTTTATAAACTAAAAAAAGAACATTTAATGCTACCATAGGGAGAACAGTGCCTATTAAGTATATTAAATGACCAGGGTGATTTGTGGAAAAAAGAGGGCAAGGAGGGGGCACCGTGGCTGCCATGGGTGAGGAAAAAATAGTAAAAATAGGTTGTGTAAGGGTTACTGGTCCAGCATAGGAGGATAAGAAGAGGACAGCGTGGGAGAGGAAAACCAGAGATTGAATGGACGACCTAGATTAAACATGGACAAGATTGGATGATGGAGGAGTAATCATGGGTTTTAAAAATGGATAGATGACTTCGATTTGATCGAGGTTTGATCAGGTGGCTTAGGTCAACACGAAATTTTTTAAAATAGGTGGACATTTGTGATTAGATCACACCCGATCTGATGGAGAATGAAAACATGGAAGTTTTACCGTGGCTGCTGGGAGTTGAGCACCAGATCGAAACCGACGACCCAGATCGCATGCGGTGAGATCTAATAGCCTGGATTCAATCCTGGGTAATTTTTTTCATCCCACATCGAAATGGTGAGAGGTTTTTCAACTATTTATAAGCCCGAGACTCCGTAGGACTTCTTAGAAAAAACACAACACACCCACAAGGGGGCCTTATACATGGGCTCCCTCCCCCCACAGGCCTTGGCCTACCCTTGCCTCGTCGGGGGCTCACAACCACGATGTCACACTATGATCCCTCATGCACTCATGTGTGCCCTTCGGGGAAGTTATTCCCCTGCTCGGGCCGGCCTGTGCTGAGGCTGGGGGCTAGGCTCAGCCACCTAGCGTGAGCTGCCTCCCTCGGCCCGGCTTAAGGGATGGCCCTAGTGGGATAATTTTTTTAATAAAAGACAACTTTCAAGATTATAAAGTCATAAGAAAATAGATACATTCATTTTAACTATATAGATAATAACTTGAATTTTATAAAACATGAATTTTTATTTAAACTTTGAAAGATTAAAGAATACAAATTAAATTATACCCTGTCTTAACTAAGAGTATTACTAAAATTATTTATAAACACTAAAGTTTTAAAATAAAAATTTGTAACTTTAATATATCCATATGAAAACTTTTATACTAGTATTATTGAAATCAAAACATAGTTTAGTTAAAACATTGTTTAAGCATTAAGAATGAAAACTTTTACAAGATATTTAAAATATTTGTAAGATGTTTGAAATCCTAATCTCATTTTAAAAATCAACTAAGTGTAATTCAAAATATTAACTCATTGTTCTTTTAAAGTTCATAATAACATGTTGTATTAAATTTTCATAACATAAATGTTTTGAAAAAATAAATTAGATATTTTTTATTAAACCACCTATAATACCAACAGCTATAATTATAGCCTTTAGAACTCAACAGTCTCAAACATCTCCAACTGTCATCCAATGGGTAACGGTCAGGTAGATGCCTTATAAAACCAAACATTTTAGTGTCCTAAACTCAAGAAAATTTAAGAAGATGGTGCTTGCTATACCACTGATGCTCAGTATGGTTTTCATGATTTTGGTTGTGATGTTCTTCATTATAATTGACCCGAAGGTGCTTTTCTATTTACCTGGTCTCATTGTTGTTGTAGGGGGCCTTCTAGTAGTTCTAATAAGGTTTTTACTAGGTATATTTGGTTAGCATGATTTACATTTTGATCTTTGAGTATTTTAAACACTATGGTGTTTTATTTAAATAAAAATCCTTGTTTCCAATTTGTATGTTTATTCGGATTGCAATAAAAATAAAATAAAATAAAACCATATTATTATTATTACATGATAAAAAGTTTTGGGGAGTTACATTGGTGGGGTTCACCACCTCGAGATTGGGATGACTAAACATCTAATGTGGAAGTATTATAATCTGATAAGGTTATATCTTGAGCTCCTAGCGCTGTATAAGAAAATCATCCACTTTAGGAAATACCGCATGTTGATGGCCTATGGGTGGCCTAACCAACTCATTGATAGTCATAATAGAGGTATAAGAGCAAGATATATTAGACTAAATTCAAAAATGAGAGAGATTTTATAATAAATCCATGCATTAAAAAATCATATCACATACATTTGATAAAATAAATGATACGATCAGAAATATGGAATATAGTGAGTAAAATGTTCAACCAGAAGCAGAGTACAATGGGGGAGGGGTACACGGGGAAAAATCGGGTTGTGTATTAAGATTGTCAAAAATAAAAATTACCATACAGATGAATCATATGATGGATTATATATGGTTAGATGATGGATTCAATATCTTACTTAGATATGACTTTTGAAAAAAAGATAATAAGAATAAATAAGATACTTTCATTTCACTTTTATGACACATCCATAGACCTTTCCTATGATTTTGAGAGTGTGAAGAAGCTAATTATTGGAGGAGGTTCTTTATTTCACTATTCCTTATGATCATACATTATACATTAGAATTTAACCTCCTTTTTGAGCTTGAATTTTATCATCTACCCACCTACCCTCAGCCTAAGAGTTAGTTGAACCTAATTTCCAAAGCCCTCATAATTAATTGTGTGTTTGTATTTATGAAGTAGATATGTTAGAACCAATGAAATCCTATGGTTAGGAACATGTATTCAAGGTATGATCATAACTCCAATTTCATTTTACCTTGAGTTATGAGAGAAAATTCTTGGTGAGGTAAATTTCAATATGGGTATAGATTCTAAGGAATAGTTTAAAAAATATAATTAAAGGAAGAAATAATTTTAATAAAGTACTTGATTTCAAGTAATGACTAATTCTCTATGCATGAGTGATTTTGGATGATTATATTTTTCCCAAAAAACTTAGTTATATTTTCTTGGTTGTAATTCACATTTCCTATTTAAGAATTGTTTCAATTGGAATCATTGTTGAGATGATTTTTTCTTGAGGATAAAGAATTATTCAAGTGTGGGGGAATTTGATAATATGAATTCATATAAATATTGGATATATTTCCTTCGGAATTATTCAAGATTTATTTGATAATTCCTTAGTTTATAATTAGTTTTTATAAGAAATAGGAATTCAACTATCAAAGGAGGTCCTACTGTGATTTCTATAATTTTTGACATTACAAGTCATAAAAGATGTTCTAGAAATGTATTCCTCAAGCATATGATCCCTATAGACTGAAGGACAACCCATAAAACCAATAAAAGTTATGAATCCTCTAGTAAAAAAAATACAATATGTGGATCCATTACATGATGTGAAATATTTAATTTTTTTCCCACCGAAATATACAAGGCATGAAATCCATGAGATATGATATTTTTAAAGATATTTGAATATCTGATTACACAACATGAATTACCATTACAAATCATTCAATTTTCAAATAAGAAGTCATTTAATGGAATCTCTGACATGATACCTTTACATATCATGAGATAATTGATCTTGTAAATATTCTGACACCTGATACTAGATAGGGATGGATAAACTTTTTATTTATATCTTTTTTTACACTTTCTTCTTCACATTTTCAAACCTAGTTTCTTTTATTTCCTTTGATGTATAATTCATCATTTACTGTTACACTCCCTTCCAAGGAATTGTCAATTTATCAATCCGTTTTCCTATTTCAATTTAAATTTCTATTACCAATTTTAATGTTAATTATTGTGTGTTCTCAGGTCCTTTCATTCTAAGTAAGTGTATTGATTGTTTTAATTTTGAATTACTTCAATCCCAAAATACACTATGAATATACTAAGAATTTTTCCATTTCCTCTTTTATCTAATACCATTTTTTATCATTCATAGCTAATCATCTAGGGTTAGGTGATGAGATTATGGGTATCTTAAACCAAATTAATCCTTAAATTAAAACTTTTGTAACCCTTTGTATAGGTATTAGGGAAATAAATCATGTGAGTCGGATTCTTTTTCACAACCATGATATGAGGAATTACAATTTAAGGACCACGATCTAATTGGATTTGAGCAGGCTAGGATCAATAACCTTGTTCTCTTTTTACAATTTATGTTAAACCTTATTCACTTGGGTTATTGAATTCCTCTAAACCAAATATTAGTTTCTATCTTAGGTTGATCCAATGAGTTTGACCAAAACCAATTGGTGACCTCTGCACTGCTTAGTAGCCTAAGCCATAGGATCATCCCAAGCAAGATTTAAGATTATCCTTTTCATAAGCTCCCTAAAATTGACCCTGATCCATTCTAATTCTTATTAAGTACAACAAAACTAATTATCCATAAAAACCTAACCCACGAGAGTCATGTGAGGAATCCATGTATTAGGTTCCAACAGCTATATTAACAACTTTTCCAACTTGTCCCTGTGCATTCCACCATGAAAGAATTATGATATGAGAGAAGATGATGAGTTTGGAGAAGAAAAAATACGTTAAGTTTAGTATAATATTAAGATTGAATAACTGCACGAGGTAGGTATTATTGTGAAAGAGAACATACAAAATAAAACTAATGAGAATAATAAAGAGAAGATGAGAGGTCAGACCACTGACACTAGAAGAGAGAATTCCTCCCCCAAGTTTGAGAAGGGTAAATAGATATGGTTAGTAAATGAACTTCCATTTAGTTTTTCATAATTAAGGAATAAATGGTGCATAAGATTGATTGAAATTAAGTTAGTACTACCATCAAAAAAAGTTTATCTATTTAGAGAGGGAGGATAAGGACCGACCTACATGGACTGGTCACAACTGAGACCATTCATAGACCCCAACCAAGTATAAAATTTTCAATCAACTTTCACGTGTGCTGAATATGAAGGAGGTAAGGTCGAGCCAATGATTTAAAAAAATATCTTCCTGGAGGTAACTCGAGTTTTTTAGGATTTTTTTTATTTATTTTTAGGCACATAAACTCTCCCCAAAATCATTCAAATTTCATTGATAATGGAATGTACTTTCACTTGTGCATTGTATTTGGTAGGACCATAAAAACACTAGAAAGAAGAAAGAGAATAAGCTACAAGACCAACTCACATATTTAATACCATACACACCATGAAATATAGAAAATACACATCATAAAATTTATGCATGTTGTAAATTCGAAGTAGGAAGAACCTATTCACCCACTTCAATGTTCGATAAAAAGGGGAATAAGTGTTTCAATTATATAATTTTATACTGTACTCCCCATATTTATTTTGTTTATATATTTGAACTATCATTTGAATACCCCACCTTGATTATTACTTTAATCAATAGGACTATGAGACATAAACTACTTAGGATACATTTCATGACATGAATTTTAAATTTATTTCAAAATAAAGTTAAATGATAATAATGGGGAAAATAATTTGTTGAGATAAGAATGTGGTTTTGGATTTAAAAAATCTTGATTTAGGGGAGTATGCTAATTTTTAAAAATGAATTTTCTATAAGATTTGGCCATGATTTGATTTTTTGATATTTATCTTAGTTGATTTAATTATTCATATAAATTTCCATGAGTAGTTGTCCCAATAATTTTTCTCATTCCCAATACATAAGCTGAGAAAAATAATTTATATTCTTTCTTTCATATATTACTTGAGTGATACCTGGGCATGTTATCTTCTAGAACTTTCTTGGAATCTTATCAAATATATAACTAAATAATCTCTTTTAATAGGACTAAGGTATATTTTTATCCCTTTATCCCTTTATCCTTATAACCACCTTACATTAATCATTTTAATTCCTTAGAATCCATGAAAAACCTTGTTAAGAAATGATTCACGTTAAAAAATCCGATTTTTTCTATTTTTACCCTACTCACAGTGTATTTCTTAATATTTAAATGAATAAGTGTGAGGGATATATTTTCTATAGTGACCAGACTATAATTAATTGAAAAAACTCATTAGGGGGTTTTCTTGTGATTTTGTGAGAGGACATGTATCATTCACCATACTTTATTATTGCACCTCTCTTGATAATGAAAAAAATGAAAAAATTAAAATAAAAGAAAAAAATGGATTGTGTATTAGGAGGGTAAAAATAACCATTACTATAATAATGATTCTCATGAAATATAATATGTATTTAGGTGGTAGATGTGAGATCTATCTTGAACATTATTTTTCAAAAAAGGGAAAAAATAAAATCGAGAGAGGATGATTCATTCATTATTCTTACTTTTATCATGATCCAATTTTGAGCTTTCTGGGGGGGAGAGATATGACATCTACAAAGGTATATTTCTATTAAGATTATCTTTTTATATATCATGCACTATAATTTAGTGTCCAACTTTATTTTTGAGATTTAGTTTTTCATCATTTACCTACCTTCCCTAAGCTTCATAATCATTTTAACCTTAATAAAATACCTCATTATTATTGGTGATTCTGTCTTTACATAGTGAAGATGATAGATGCCTTAAAATCATAGGGTAAGTGACATGTTCTTGAGGTATGTGTTGAGATTTATTTATATTGTTACCTTGATGATAAGTGGAAAAATTCAACATGAGGTAAATTGAAAATGAATGCACATTAATAATGAATTGAAAAACAAAAATGGTTGAATGAAAATGTGTGGATATCTTAAAATAGAAAAGGTAAAATACTTGGTTGATTTGTTTCTTTGAAAAATGAGGCATTGTTGAACTTTCTTATGTGATGATTGAATAGTTATTTTCCTATTTTATCAATTGATTATATTAAAATTAAAATTAAATCATGGTTGAGTGATAATCCTTTGTAGTATGTTAAGATTCCATCCTTAAGGATAAGTTGGAATTCAAGTTTTGGTGATTTTGTTACATTCATTTATTGTATGTATTTTTTATATTAAAATGCATTGATTTTATAAATATTATTTTTAGTTCATTCCTATAAAATTAATATTTTATTCATATTGGGAAGGATTATATTATTATTGTTAAATGAGAAAAATAATCCAAAAGCGACCATGAATTCCATTGAAATATGGATTCCCACAATTATAGATGACCATAGGTCACTTCTGAAGGTTGAAAATGATGAATCGGGGTAAAATAGAGGTTAACGTGCTGGAAACTAGAAATTCAAGGATCGTAACCAATTCAGACCACGTAACCAATTTTGTTCCTATAATAATTTTAGTATGTGGAACCATTACAAGGTGTTAAAACATTATAAGGAATGAAAGTTATAGGATTTTCCAAGTAAATGAATATTTTGATGGAAATATTGATGAAATAATGACCCAGAACATCGCTCAAAAACATGGATTGAAGAAAGACTCATAATGGGACATATTAATGATGACATAAATCCAAAATGATCCAAATTTAAGTATATAAATATATATATATATATATATATATATATATATGAAATTCCACTTATAGGGATAGATTCTGGGGACTAAAGTTTGTGGCGAAGTGTTGTGCTGTTGCAATTATCTTCTACCTTTATTATCTCCAGTTTTCCTTCATGTTTTCTTTTATTGTATTCCTTACCTATTACTTCCTCGTCACTAGGATTAGGGGTTAAATACCACCTTATTATATGGTTATATATCCAAAGTGGGATGGTGTCATAGGATCTATTTTTTTATTTTTTATTCATGCATTGGTTTTCTACAATTTATTTATCCAATTCCAAATCCTTTATTTTTGTTTAATAATGAAAATTGGTTAATAAAACTTAGAGAAATATTTTAATTGTGCAACTAGCAACACTAAATTAGGCATGAAAAATTTCACATTTAGGGTAACCAGATTTTAAACATATTATTGAGAAAAACTTGATTCAACAATGCCCCAAATTACCTGGCCATGGGAAAATGGGGATTACCACATTGAGGAGAGGATGTCAAGATCATTAGATCCACATTATCTTGAATCTGACACCACAAATTTATTAATAATTTAATTTCTAAAATCCAATTTTACATGAACCCTGAAATTAAAGAACCCTGCAATCCCTTCAAATCTGATTTCAAACAAACCAATATTTTTCACCATCATTCAATTCTTTATTCAAAATTCCTTCAAAACTATTTGTGATTATTTTTCCTTTATTAAATCAATATATAAAAATATTTTAAAAAAAAACATAAATAAACTAATTCACTATTTAATAGACTATCCCAATCTAGATTTAGGAATACCTATTTCCTAGGCTCTGAAATTGACCCCAACTCCTCCTATTTCTTCTGATACAAAATTAAACTACTTAGCCTTATAAATATAAACCTATGAGAGTTATGTGAGGAATCTACCTATCGGGTTCCAACCACTATGTTACCATCTTGAAAGTTTTTCCCTATGTGTTCGACCATGTACTGTCACTATGATAAACCTTTGTAGCTAATGTAGTTGGGAGAGTATAAATTTCTAATTTGACATACACATGTATGAAATCAATGATGTTGCATGGGCAGGTCAAATTTTGGCACCATTTTTAGGGACTAGCTATTTCTTAGGCATGGTGACCTTTAGGTAAAGGCTAGTATTTCCTTAAACATTATTTCTCATTTATCTTTTCTTTTATTTCTTTTTACAACCTTCATGAATGGACTAGTACCTTCAATTACATATTTCATCTAGTGCATGTGCTAGGGCCAACTGACTCGCTCTAGGATCATGGTTATGAAATAACATCTACCTTTGACCCTGAAGTTAAAAGATATATTTCTTTACATTAACATACACATATGGATAATAAAAACCAACCTGTATTTACTAATCTTCAAAATGTTCAATATGTATAACCTGAATAGTAGGGAGAGTGACCACTATTAAAGAAACACACCATTATAGAATATGGATTGGTATCCATTAGTGGTTCTTCAAAAAACATAATTATTCCTCCTATCCAGATGCATAATTTCTAAATAAAACCTTGACCCATTAACATGATCCAAAACCTAGGGTCAATTCAAAGGACTTTAGAGTAAAGATCCATATGATCATATTTCAAGTTTACGGGAAATTTTTGATGCCTTTAGGAGTCAAATTGTTATGTCTGATATAATCAGACATAGAGTTTTCCACTTCTCCTTGCATGATAGAGACAAGGATTGGATCAAAATTCAAGGTCTTGAGTAAATTAAAACTTGGTATGATTTAACCAAGAAATTTTTAGACAAATATTTCCTACCTATACAAGCCTGGAAACTCAGAAATGATATCCATAACTCCACCCAAGTAGGTAGAGAATCTACTTGGCAAGCTTAGTATCACTTTATAGAACTGCCCCAGAAGTTCCCACATCATGGACTTGATGTGTGGATATAACTCCAAACATTTTACCAGGGCCTACAACTAGTTTCATGCAAATTAGTGGATGCCACCACTAATTGAGAACTCATTATCATGGCACCAGAAGTTCGTAAAGAAATTTTGGATGAAATATATGATAATAACAATATTTGGAAGAGCGAAAGAGGACTGCACTAAAATAGAATTCAATAAGTGGAAGATAATACCCACCTTTAACCCCAAGTTGAATCCCTCATAAAGAATCTAGAAACCTTTCATCTTCCTTCTACACCACTACCACCTCCTACCCCAATTATGGAAATTCAAGCATGTGAAATGTGTAGAGGCCCACACCAATACGAGGACTATATGTGACGTCCCAACCCGAAAGCCACTGAATGGTGCCTCGAGCCTGTTGGCCACATGCCCTCAAGCACACCTACCTGTACGCCAGAGGGTTCTGACTAGCAGTGAGGGTCTATTAAGTCAGTATTGGGAGACTATACCCTCTTTTATCAGAATAAAACACCAGCAGAAGCAAATAAAAATTAACCAAGTACGGAAGCATATATAAATAAACTGAAAAGATCCATGACATATGATTGTCAAAACCAGAAAATACCATATTAAAATGAAAGGTAAATCATGATATGACAAATAAAGTGCCAAGTGTCTATAATGAAACTAAAATTAAAGACACAAAGACTCCAAAATGGGTCCTAAACCACATCTGGTTCCCTCTCCCATGCTCCAAACCCAAACAAAAATCTATCCCAGGGCCTTGCCCTTATCATGTCCTGCAATAACAAAGTCTTCTTGGGTGCCGATCAGGTGGCCTGAATAGGGTGTGAGTACAACTCAATAGGCCACCATCAACAGTGTCTAAAATGAATCCAGTCAAAAGATAGTGCAAGCATTTTTATGAAGTAATAAATACGATGCATAATCTAAAAAGTTGTCACATTGTCATTTAATCTTTAATCAACACATTAGGACAAGTTCAATTCATGTTTCCCATTTGAATCCTCATTCATTATCATTAATCATTTGGTGTAGGTCATCACGCCTAGCACCCCAAATATTATTTGAATAATAATTCATTATTATCAGTAATCGTTCAGTGTATGACGTCATTCCTAGCACAAAAAATCTCTTTGAGTGTAGGTAGTCATTCCTAGCACTCCAAAATCTTAATATTGGAAAACTATTGGGTAGGAAAGACATGTCCAAGTCCCAACTTCTAATCTTTCTAGGATGCCATTCCTAGAACCATAAAATCTCATCCATTTAATCATTCCTTAATTCTTAATAATTTTCCACATTATTCATTTACTAGCCAATGATTAGTTAAATATTTAAAAGGCCATTAGTTAATTATGTAATTAACTAATAACAAAACCCATTAACTAATTCATCAATTAATTAATCAATCCAAACCATTTTCATTTCAAAATTAATTCTCACAATTAATTATCTTTAAACACATCATGACACATAATTAATTCTCCTAATTAATTATCTTTTGTCAACATCATGGCACATAATTAATTATCACAATCAATTATCTTTCAAAGCCAAACATCCTTCCATAATTAATTTCCCCCAATTAGTTATCTTTAAACATTCAATTTAATATCTCAACTACTATATAAACTCTCCCAAAGATTAATTTGGGGAACCCCCTTATTTGTTCCATGACCAATCATCAATTAACCACCAAGGCAACTATCATGTCGAAGCTATATTCCTAATTTCTCCAATTTAGGAATTCATTTATCAAGGGAATCTAGAAATTTCATAACTCATACAAATATCATAAATCATGACTATGGGAGATCAATTTAGACCACCTACTTTGGTGTATTTATGGAAGTTATCCTAACAAAAATCCCAAAAATTCAAGAGGCACAATGTTGTCGATCAAACTCCAAATCAAAGTCCCTAAACCAAAATTAAGATCAAAGGAATTAAGATCTTGAAACACTAGATCTAGATTGCAACTCATAGGTTTAGATCTATGGAAACAGTGGAGATATTCCTTGAAAAGATCAAGGAAAGATAAAGGAAAGAATGTGAGAAGCATCGAGATGAAATCCACTTACCGGGAGGAAAGCAGATCTTCAATTCGGGCTTTCGATTTCAAAGAACGGTGTTCATATCACCTTAGAATCCCTCCATAAGACTTTGAGAACACCTATAATTTTTCAAGACTGATCCAAGGTCGAACTATGGGAGTCCCAGGGGGTTTGGGAGGGTTTAAAAGAGATTTTCAGATATTAAAAACCATGTGCATAGTTTCCTGGGTAGAGGCACATGGTTAGGCAAACCGTGCACCAAACGTGCAGAATCCACTGCCTAGTTTTTCACGGTTGGCACGGTTTGGTCGCACAGTTTGTTAAACCATGCGTAAACCATCCATACTCCTCTATCCAACACTCTTGGCACGGTTTGGTCGCACAGTTTTTCAAACCATGCGTAAAAAATTCACAACCCATTTTCCTTTAGTTTTAGTTAAAAGTTCACCCAAACGCACCCCAAGACACTAAATCAAATTAAAGGTACTTAAAAACATCAAAAATTACCTTAAGACACTAATCACGTTTGAGGCATCAGTAGCGTGTCTGGATGCTGGGGTACCTGGCATGTCTGTCTGTTATCCTCGATCACAAGGCTTCTCGAGGGCGTGGAAGCCCGAGGCATCCCACATCGAGCGCAGGGAATTACATGTCATAGACACGTATCTGAGGTTTTCCTCAGCTTCCCATGTTCAACATAGGGTATGCCGCGAGTTTAACGTCTTGCGGAGACGGTTGAGAATGAAATGGGACCATCGCAGGGGGGGCGACAGCGAAGTTGGGCTTGAGCCTTGAAGAGGCTTCCTACGTATCCCCGTGGCAGGGAATCAAAGTCCGAGTAGTTCAGGATGGTGCCGGTAAACCGACGTGAAGCTGGACCTTGGTCCGAGGAGAGTTGGGCTTGAACCTCTGGGAGGATTCCTACGTACCATTCCTTGACATGGATCAAAGTCCTCGTAGTTCAAATAATACAGTTTAACGTCATGCGGGACGATAATGAACCCTGACGTGAATAAACGACGGGTGGTGGGTGTCGGTGAGCCGACGTAAGCGAGGGACCTTGATCCACTATTGATGGGCTTGAACCTCGTGGAGGCTTCCTACGTACCATGCCTTGACATGGATCAAAGACCTCGTAGTTCAAATGGGGGTGGGTCACAATGGCTTACCACTGGACTAGGATGTAGTTTAACGTCATACTGGACGTAGGTAGAAAACGACGTGAATTGGGTGATGGGTGGGATTGAACCTCGTGGAGGCTTCCTACGTACCATGCCTTGACATGGATCAAAGACCTCGTAGTTCAGGTGCCACAACGGCTTACCGCTGGACTGGAATGGGACCCGACGTGAATGAGCGACGGGCGGGCTTGAACCTCGTGGAGGCTTCCTACGTACCATGCCTTGACATGGATCAAAGACCTCGTAGTTCGGATGAAAGTAGACCTTGGTCCACTATGGGTGGGCTTGAACCTCGTGGAGGCTTCCTACGTACCATGCCTTGACATGGATCAAAGACCTCGTAGATCAAGTGGGTTTCGCCGGTGAACCGACGTGAAAGTAGACCTTGGTCCACTATGGGTGGGCTTGAACCTCGTGGAGGCTTCCTACGTACCATGCCTTGACATGGATCAAAGACCTCGTAGTTCAAGAGGGTTTGGGTCGCAATGGCTTACCACTGGACCAGAACGTAGTTTAACGTCATGCCGGACGAAGATGGGACCCGACGTGAAGAAACGACGGGTGGGCTTGAACCTCATGGAGGCTTCCTACATACCATGCCTTAACACGGATCAAAGTCCCCGTAGTTCGGATGGCGCGGTCAGGGTCGGTGCTCACTCTAAGCCCACGTGAGTCATGCTCGGTGTGAGAAACAAGAGGTTGCAAGGACCTGACGATCACGTCGCGAAGGGTGCGTCCGTGAGAAGCGAAGAGGGGCTTACGCGTTGAGCGGCCCATGGTGTTGGGACTTACTCCAGGATGGAGGCCCATGGCGCGACAAAGCGCGGGAAAGATGGACCTTGGTCCGACAATGGGAGGTGCCTCGTTCCCTATCACGTCCTCCACTGACCTTGGTAGTGGGGAAGTACCGAGATGCACGGGTGCAATCATCCGTACCAAAGGTTAGGGATTTACGCTCTGAGGCGACCCTTCCCCTGCGAACATACACCACTCCGACAAGGAGGATCTCATTCCATGTGCGGAAGAGTTCCATTCCCGTGGAGACGAGTGGTGTAATGAATGTTCGAGCTGGGGGGACCCTTCGTGAGGGAGACGAGGTTGGGTCACAGTTTAACGTCATGTGTTGAGGACGTGGTGCTTGGCAGTTTAACGTCCTGCAGCTCGGACGAGGTGGGTTCACTCCACACCCCTAGGGCTTACATAACCGGTACCCTCTGGTCCTTAGGGAAGGGAAGGTACCGGTAAGGCCATGGTAAAGGGGGGTCGCGGGAGGAACCATCGAAGGGTCCACGTTAGCGTGGCCATGCGAAGAAGCAATAGCCGTTAGCATGCCTATGCGAAGAAGCATTAGGCGAAGCAACGCTACGGGAGGTGTTGTCCATGGGACTTTGAAATCACATCGTGCAAACCTGGAGGGTCGCACGGAAAGAGGAATCGCTAAGCAGAGGAGTGTGCTTTGCGAAGTGGGGTGCCTTGGCCTTAGCATGGGGCAGAGGTGGGAGTGGAAGGTGCTTCGCGAAGTGGAATAGTGTTCGCGGAGTACTGCCTCACGAAGAAGGAGTGGTTCGCGAAGCAGGGTCCTGCCAAGCAATGTGCTTCGCGATGCATAGTTATCCTGCCTTGGCATAGGGATTACTAGCATGGGTTGGGTGTTTCGCGAAGCACAAGTGCTCCGCGGCTGCCCGGGTTCCCTTGGGAATCCCCTTCCTTTGCGAACGCCCTTGGGCTTCGCGAAGGGCATCCCTCTCGGAAGAGGGGCTCAAAACGAAGCAAATCAGAGTCGTCTCGCGAAGTAGAAATACCTCGCGGAGCTCATGATTCACGGGGCAAAGCTTGCTTCGCGATTCGGGAGAGGAGAATCTGAAAGGTCGGGTTGTCCGTCCTCTGGGACTCAGGGGGAGTCGAGTATTTATAGTGAAGGGGCGCTGCGATGCAGGGCTCGCGCGCCGCCTTCGGAGCTTCGCGGCGGCTCGCGAACGTCAAACGGGTTCGCGGAGGATTACCGCCTCCGGTGCTTCGTGGCGGCTCGCGAACGTCAAACGGGCTCGCGGAGGATCACCACCTCTGGTGCTTCGCGGCGGCTCGCAAACGTCAAACGCGCGCGCGGAGGATTACCGCCTCCGGAGCTTCGCGGCGCCGCCAGGGTTGGGGCGCTTCGCGGCGGGGCTTCGCGGCTGTGCTTCGCGACTGTGCTTCACGGGGCAGCGCGCCGGCTGTCTTTTTCGTTCCTTCCTTTCGGGCCACATTTTTGGCGCCAACAAATGCCCCCCCTCAGACTTGGAGCCGCGGAGGGCGAAGGGTCAAAGTCTGAGGGACAATCGCCAAAAACTGTCGGTGGTTCGCGATGCAGCATCGCGAAGGAGGCCCGCGATGCTCGCCGGGGCCGCAGCTCCGGACGCGCCGCGATGCTTCACGCGGATAAGGCGCGCCGTGATGCTCCGGGGTCGTCGCCTATAAATAGGGGGTCCGCCCTCTTTTGTCTTTACGTGCCTTCCTTGTCCTCTTTGCGCTCTCGATTTCGCGAAGCTCCGCGTACTCCGCGACAGCCCTCCGCGAATCGAGCTTCGCGGCGAACCGCGGGTCTCTGACTCCGAGTCCGCGCCAAGCAAACCTTTGCGTGCCTGCCTTGGCCGGACTTTCGCGGTTTTGATCTTGCGACCGACCTTCGCGATCCGGCTTCGCAATCGAGCTTCGCGATCGAGCTTCACGACCCATCCGGAAAAATCCTTTTCTGAGGGCCAGAGTCAAAATGGCCCATCAAGAAGCTGTGCGGGAAGTGCTTGCAGATGCTGCTCGCCGGGATGAGATGGCCAACCGTCCGGGCTTGGGGGAAATGGTTTGGAGCCACTCGGACCACACTTCCTTGACAGACCTGCTGTCGGAAGGTCAGAGGGATTATCCGCAGTGCAAGAAACTGCCGTTGTACGGCTTCGGACTGAGGGATGACGTCTTCATCCCTGAGGCGAGAAGGGATGAACCAGCTTGCTGGTTCAAGAGCACGCCATGCCAGCACCAATGGTTCAGGGCGGCCGATGGTCATGCACGGGAGGATTTCACACCCGTTACTGCTGATTGCCTCTACAATCATGTAAATGACATTGATGGGAGGCCACTTCAACCGGAGACGTCCCCTCCTCTCTACCGTACTATACTGAAGGCGGCTCTGCAGGATCCGAAGAAGGGATGGTCTGATGAGTGGGACCTGCGCCAGGGCGGCAACTTTACCGATGACTGGGCCTGGGCCTACTGGGTAGGCGCCTCATGCGAGGAGTTCGAGGCCGAGCTGAGGAGAGTGGGATTGTATGAGGCAGCATGGGCCTCCCAGTTCCACATTTACCAGCCAAAGCAGCTGATGCCGGAACTGCTGAGTAGATGGTCGTCCAGGACCAACACTTTTCACCTGCATCACGGGGAGGTGGGAATCAGCCTGTGGGATGTCCACCAGATTTCCGGGGTCCCGATCTTGGGGGCCATGTATGACGAATTCCTTCCCGTTGCCAGCGTGTGGGGAGATGCTGAGCAAATGCCACGGCTGGCGTCAGCGCTGATGGCGCTTGTCCTTGGAGAGGACAAGGAGGCCATGAGGGACGTCCACTTCAAGAGGTGGTTCATGTGTTTCCTGAACTTTCCAGAGAATCGAGAGTTCCCTCCAAGGCCTCGAACTTGTCCGAGGGCAGCCCAGCGGGGCAAGGAACACTCGTATTGGCGGGTTTTGGAGGACAGCCAATGGAAGACGTGGGGCTTCAGCGTCAGCACTGAACAACAGCCAATAGTTAGGCTGGCGGCGTTCATCGCGGCTCTCATATGTGGGTGGATCCTACCAGTGAGAGATACAAGCATGGGGGTATGGCCCAGCTCGTTCATCATGGCATCGATGTTGGCCATGGGGCAGCGGATCAACCTGGGGATCCCGATGCTCGCCAAGCTATACAGAATGATGCGGCGTATTAGCGAGGGCAAGAAGCCTCCAAGAATATGTGGGACCTTCCACCTCCTATATGGGTGGATCGCGGCGCATATCAGGGGGATTTACGAGTATCCAAACCCCATTTCGCTGCCGGGATCAGACTTTCGCCCTTCCATTCTGAACTCAGTTGGGAGCTTCCCATTCAAACTGGTCGTTCCGATGGTGCTGAATAGGGTGTGGAGGGCGGACGAGTTCAACTTTCATCCCTTTCCACTGCCGACGGGGAGGCTTACTGATGATGGACGGGGAACGGAAGAGCATCAGGCTTACCTCCTGGCCTTCCGAGGTGGAGTTTTGGTGGCTCGGATAGATCGTGAGCCGATCTGTGAACCGTACACCCCAATCCGTTTCGCGAGACAGTTTCGGTGCCTCCAGCGGCTGACCCCGCAGATATACTGGGAGGTGCGTCACGAGGAGCACCCGTGTGTGATGAGGCAGCTGTGGCTCATGTTCACACGTGAGGATGGAAAGATGCAGATCACATTGCCTCCATCCACCGCCGCCTTCGGCTTAGTGAAGGAGTACGCCATCAGCTGGGAGGCCGCTTATCCCGGGGAGATGCTGAAGCATCCACCGATCCGGGTTGGTGACGGTGGGCCTTCTTTATCTCGAGGTCGGGGTCGGAGGGCAGCTAGGGCCGCCCGTGGCAGCGGGGCTGCCATGGCAGAGAGACCCGCACCGGCCGAGGGTATGGCAGCAGCGGCGGATCCGGTGGTTCCGGGAGAGCAGGGTCATCCGGAGGGGCGGCCACCGAGGGGATTCTGTCGGATATCCGCTCAGGCTCCGGGGAAGCGGCTGCGTCACATTGACATGGTAGAAGATGCTGTCTTTCCGGAAGCTTGGGACGTCTGGGACGTCAATCGAAAATTCCTCAGCCCATCTGAGATGTGGGCCCACCTGAATCGCCTCGGGATGAGACTGCCGGGCATAGGCCCAGTCCGGGCTGGATTCATGGTGTCTCCGGCGGAGGCGGAGCAATACTTGAACGAGCTGGAGGATTACATCCACTCCAGTGGTGTCCCTCACCCAATGACAGACCGGGTGAGGGTACTGTTGAATCAGACGGTCCCTCCACAGCTATCGGCTGCCGATCTGAGGGAGCGCTTCCCCTTGCCGGAGGAATCAGGGGATTCTTCTCGGGATGATGAGGCTGGAGGGGGGGACCCGCTGGAGGAGGGCGAGGTCGGAGACCGAAGCTCAGAATCCGACGACTTCGCGGAGGCTCTCGAGGTAACATTCCGAACTTCTCTTCTTACGATCTGTTCTTGAATCCCTAAGGACTTCTCACCAATGTTTGGGTCATGCAGGAGGAACTTGTTCGTAGGCCTCGTTCTCGCTCCTTGGCGGGTGACGATGCGGGCCCTTCAGAACCCGCGCCTATGGCTGCGTCCAGTTCTGCGTCTGGTGGGACCAGGGGGTCTGAGGTGGCTCCTCTGAAATCTCCAGATCTTCCAACAGTATACGGGGGGCCCCGTCTCGGAGTCCCGTCAGTACCGGCCCAAGAGCAGCGCTCGGAAGTCGACCTTCGTAAGTCTCCTCCACCGGTCTCTTCGTTGCCGCACGTGGGCCATGTCGACTAACGTTTATGTCTCTTTCTGTCATACAGTTCTCCGACTGGTGTGGGCTGCTGCAGCGAGGCTGGTTGGGATGTCAGGCGGCGTCCCTCCCAGGGGCATGCCGGTGATGGTGACGATAGTCCCTTCACCTCCTCCAACTACGGCGCACACCATCACTGGCGGGACCACCAGCAGGGTCATACCTGAAGTCATCGAGGTGGACTCCGAGGAAGAGGATCAACCGGTCAGTCCCAGTCCTGTCGTGCCTGTGCCGGCGTCAGGTGTCGTACCAGACTCAACACCAGATGCGGATCCCGCTGAGGAATTCCTGCAGGCATATCCTGTATACGAGCCTGCCGACCGCGTGGATTGGGACGAAATAGCCTCTGATGAGGAAGACAGCAGCATAGTCCGCCGCTGGTCGTGGAAGCTGATCACGCGCTTTATCAGGGACACTCCCCAAGCGCAATGGCTGGCCGAAATGGATAGGCTCCGCTCGCGGTTGCGCGAACTGTGTGCCGGGGGAGTGGATGCCCAACGCCCTCACGCGCTCATCCGAGACCTCATGGCTGAGAAGATCCGGGAGCATGATCATGGGCTGAGCGTGGGATGGCAGCGGAGGAAGGCGACCAGCATCAGGAAGCTCCAGGAGGCTGAAGGTGAGGTCCAACATATGCAGATCCGGGCCAACGAGCTTTCGGCCACTCTCGATGCACAGTCTGAGCTGGTCTTACGATTGAAGGCCCAGCTGGCAGAGGCTGAGGAGCATATGGAGAAGACCTCTGGAAGGATGGTTGTCGTCCAGGCCGAGGTGGAAAGGGCCCAGGCCAGGGTTGACAGATTACGCCCCGCCGCTGCTGAAGAGAAGCGGGAGTTAAATCAGCAGCAATAGGCTCTGGACGCCGCAAGTCAACGGGTGGCGGAGCTGCAACGCTCTTTTGACGGAGTCAACCCGTCCATGGGGGAAGTCAACCCCCGAGTGTTGTAGTGAACTCGAATGAATCTTTTATTAACACTTTTGTGCTCCAACTCTTTCTTTCTACTTTGTTTTGAGTTCCGTAGCACGCACGATTTCCACTGTTGAATTGCCTTGTTGCATCCCTGCAATGTTTGCGGGACGTTTGACGACAATTCCCTCAAACCAGTCCAGATTCCCGAAAGATGGGGAAGGCTTGATCGGAGGAGGAACTTCCAGGATAGCCGAATTACCGTTTCTCCAACGTGCTCTTATGCACGATCGGGGCAACACCAGGGGCGCTGAAACCGGTTCAAACAGATGAAAATGGGAAGTGTGAATCACGATGCCCAGATTCGGAACACTGTGGGGATGGCGTGACAATAAAGGACAACCGCTAACCGTGGCGGACAAACGGTATCCTTAATGTTTTAGCCTGAAATGGGGACAACAAATGAGCATCGACCGCTGACCATATTCGCAACGCGGGATTTTATCAATTTTTTGTCGATCAATCTTTCAGGGCGTTGGCCCAGGATAGTTGGTGGACCATAGGTCAGACATCCATACTGTTAGGGGGTCCTTCCAGACATGACCAGTCTTCCGGAACGTTGGCCCAGGACGTTAGGTGAGCCGATGTGGCACAAGACCAGGCCGTTA
Source organism: Viscum album (assembly GCA_963277665.1). NCBI lineage: Eukaryota > Viridiplantae > Streptophyta > Magnoliopsida > Santalales > Viscaceae > Viscum > Viscum album. The sequence goes on along the minus strand of OY728142.1, from coordinate 28,603,750 downwards.
GGGGGTTCTTTCAGACATGAAAGAGGACAAGAGTCCGAATAAGGGACACGCAAAGCGTGGAACATGGAGTGGTGGTTTGTTCAAACAGAATCCAACACCTCGGTAGTTGCACCACCGTGGAGGGAGTACGCCAGATGGGCGCATGGACCTGATCACGGATCATTCCTTTTTTGGGACAGGGCCTCTCTGGCGAGGGGATCTATCGCTTCCCAATGGGATCTTGGGGCATCCTGAACTTGTTCAGGGTAAAATTGTAGCTACATAGTTCTCCCCGGGGGGTCAGGCCAGAGGGCTGGAAATGGGGAGGAACAGGATTTTGTGATTCCTGGGGCTGAACCCTAGGCGAAATGTCTGGGCGTCTCTACGTATCCCACGTGATGATGGGAATCAAGCCGCAAGTAGTTCTGGAAGCGCAGTTTAACGTCGTACTGGACGAGGAGCAGCCTAACCGTGTTGGTACACATCCAGCCAAAACTACTAAGCCCACGTGAGTCGTGCTCGGTGTGGGAAACAAGTAGTAGTGGTGGGAATTTCCCGACGCAGAGAGGGGCAGGTTGGGGAAAAGGGATGCTCGGTGACTACCGGCCCAATGACACTAACACGATCATTCAGCGCACCTAGATGCGCGAAGAGAAAGAGCCGAGTATGGTGGAGTTCCACTTGAACATGAGGGAGTGGAAATGTGTGAATCATGACGCTCGAGATTCGGATCACGATGGTGGCGGCGTGGCGATGGAGGACTACTGCTGACCATATTCGCAACACATCATCCTATCACGTTAGCCTGAAATGGGGACAAACAAATGAGGGTCGACCGTTGACCATGTTCGAAACACGGGACCGTGTCACAAATGTTGTCAAATATCCGCAGGGACGTTGGCCCGAAACGATTGTAGGGCCCTTAGGTCCAGCATTCATGGAGAGCCCTTAAGCTTAGTATCCACGTTGTCCGAGGGTCCTTTTGGATGTGGAAGAGGATGAGGATCCAAATAGTGAGCTCACGAAGCTTGGTCATGGGATGAGGGGAATGTCCCTGTGAAAATCCCATGCTTCGGGCTTTTTGTCAAAACACATCTGAATACGTCAACGAAACGTATTAGAGAGAGGGAGCAGATTCCTTTCCCTTGGGGAGATCTTAGTTTATGGTCATAGAATTTGGACCATGGATTGGAAAAAGGGATCAGGGGACGCATGACATCACAGCCTGACGTGAACGAGCTCGAGTCGAGGGACCGAACACCAGGGTTAGGCTGGGCCCGCGGGGAAGTACCCGGGCGCTCCTACGTATCTCATGAGGATGAGAATCAAGCCATACGTAGTTCTGGAAGGTGGCAGGGTAAGGTACCAGTGCCAGGGTAAAGGGGAAGTGCGGACGTGGCCCTTGCACTAAAAGAAGCGGAATTTGATGTATCTTGTTTGTTCTTTGAGGTGAATGGTTTTTTTTTTGTGAAGCGACAGGCCTAGAACTGTAGGTCGTGATTTCGCCACAAGAATCAAGCCGTGATGGGCATTGACAAATGGCATGGCGCGTGGCCAGTACCCAATGTGATGTCCTCTACAGCGAGGTCACCACAATGCGGTTCCGTTTTTCGTCGTGCGGCCAGGACGATAATGTCACAGTTTAGGGTCGTATGATAGGACCAAGCATGCATTTTATCGTCATGCAGCGCAGACGTAGCAGAGACGATGCTAAGCGGGAAATGTGCGCAGTGTTATAAAACACAATTGATGGAGACATGATCCCACATCAGATTGTACGCCATTTGGAGGGGGAAACCTTAGGCCGAGGGGCCTATACAGAGGTGAAACAGGGAGAGAGACTGGCTTCCTGAATGGGTTGTACCCAGAGACAGGGCGTCTAGGCGGTCCTACGTATCCCATGAGGATGGGAATCAAGTTAAACGTAGTCCCGAATGGATCTTAGTTTATAGTCTTAGAGCTCGGACCATGGGAGCCCCAAAGGGCGCCAGATTGCAGCTTTGTCCCCCTAGCATGCAAAGGTGCACTGAGGGATAGCGCCAAAAGTGTCGAGATTCCACCCGGACATGATGGGGTGGAAAATGATGTGAACCATGCAACCAACATTCAAGGACTGAAGGGGCTGGCGTGAAGACAGGGGATTACTGCTGACCATGTTCGCAACACAGCATCCTGTCGCGTTAGCCTGAAATGAGGACTAATAAAACGAGCATCGACCGCTGACCATATTCGCAACGCGGGATTTTATCGATTTGTCGTCCGTAACCCTGGAGGGCATTGGCCCGTATCGGTAGGAGAGCCCTTGGGCGTAGTATCCAGGCCGTTCTTGGGGGTCCCTCTGGGTGTGAAAGATGATGGAAGTCCGAATAGAGGGGAACACGAAGCATGACAAGTGGAAGGAACTTGACCAAGTTGAATCTGACACTCTTGGTGCTAGACTAGAGTGCTCTTAAAACATGGGTGAACCACTGCAGGGAGCCAAGGGACTCAACCTTGAGGGTGATCGAGAGATGGCATATCCCCAGGGGAAGGGGGGCATGGTGCCCAAAACCTTGTATCATACATGCACACCCCCCGCTGGAGAGGGATGGACCAAGTGGCCTAGGTGACCGGGAAATCAGGAGATCTCCCAGATGTGGGGCTGGACCTGAATCTTAGACATTCAGGTGGTCCTACGTATCCCATTAGGATGGGAATCAAGCCATACGTAGTTCTTCAAGGTGCCTTTTAACGTCATGCAGGACAGAACAGGAGGACTGAACCTCAGAATGGGGGCGTGCGTGGTGCAGTTGTTGCAAACCCGACGTGAATGAGGACGTAGTCCTACACTGCGCCACGCAGTCCTGTGATCAGGGTCCTGAAGAGAGGATTAGAGAGGTAAATTTGCTGAACTCAAGCTGGGTCCAAAGACAAGGGGTCTTGAACGTAGTTCCAGATGAGAGTCTTAGTTTATGGTCTTAGAGCTCGGACCGTGGATGGTGACAACTCCCGAGTAAGCACAGATGTCAGCCCAATCCCTAAGCCCACGTGAGATAAACTCGGTGTGGGAAACAAGGGGGGCATCCTCATTGCAATACTTGGGGCATCCATCAAAGGGGAGTCAGCAGAGAGTTCCAAAGGACACCTTTTATGTAGCTTGTTCCTCAAACGCGCAGACGTGCACGGGGGAAAAGTACCAAGATTCCTGAAATTCTACTTGGACACGATGAAGTGATGAAGGGTGTGAATCGTGTACCCGGCATTTGGGCTTAATGGGTTGGCGTGACGACAGAGGAAAACTGTTATCCATGAAGGAAACACAGCGTCTGTATCGCGTTAGCCTGAGGGGGGAACAACAAACGAGCATCGACCGCTGACCATATTCGCAATGCGGGATTTTATCGATTTGTTGTCCGAAACCCTGGGGGGCGTTGGCCCGTATCGGTAGGAGAGTCCTTGGGAATTGTATCCAGGCCGTTCTTGGGGGTCCCTCTGGGTGTGAAAGATGGTGAAATCCCTGATGCGGGGATACGCAAAGCCTGTAAAGCGGGTGCGGACGTGTCCGAGTAAAGCTTGGCATTCCAGGTAATGAACCAGAGTACTCTTAAGCACATTGGAGAACCGCTGAAAAAGGGGGATCGACGAAACAACTCCGCAGGGGGTGGGAGCATGGCGTGGTCATCACGAGACCGTCGTGAATGAGGACATAATCCCACACCGCACCATATGATCCCCTCATGGAGGAAGGATGGGCCAAGGGGCCAAGATGGGATGAGGATTCCCGAGAGATGGGGCTGGACCCGGATCTTGGACATCCAGGTGTTCCTACGTATCCCATCAGGATGGGAATCAAGCCACACGTAGTTCTTGAAATGTAGTTTAACGTCATACCGGACGAGGAGGGGAGTAACATACCCCTAAGCAAGGTGTACAGTATGGCGAAAAACCGACGTGAATGAGGACATAGCCCTACGCCATACCGTACAATCCTATAAGATAGGTCCTGGGCCGCATCCTGGAAAGGCCGAGGGGCTTGGGGCTGAGCCTCGGTCAGGAAGAACTGACTGGTTTGTAGTTTAACGTCTTACATGAGGACGGGGGGCCAGGGGCCCAAGGAGGCCAAGGGGCCTGAGGCTGAGCCTCGGAAGGGGAGTCGTACGACATGGTACATGATCCCAACGTGAACGAGGACGTAGTCCCACACCACACCGTACACTCCGGGTAAGAAGGGACCTAGGCTGTGACCTGGAAAGGCCAAGGGGCCTAAGGTCAAGTATCAATCAGGAAGACCTGACTGGCTTGTAGTTTAACGTCTTACATGAGGACGGGGGGCCAGGGGCCCAAGGAGGCCAAGGGGCCTGAGGCTGAGCCTCGGAAGGGGAGTCGTACGACATGGTACATGATCCCGACGTGAATGAGGACGTAGTCCCACACCACACCGTACACTCCGGGTGAGGAATCCTGGGCTGTGGGCCCGATCACTAGCACCACCTGGGGGAAGTTTGTCACCTCAGGATGGGGCAGAATGAATCAATGTTGACCATATTCGAAACACAGCATTCCCATGGTGACCCGCATGGGGGAAACAAATGAGCATCGACCACTGACCAAATTCGCAATGCGGGACTTGTATCGATTTGTTGCTTGAGAAACCCTCGGGGGCGTTGGCCCAGATTGGTAGGAGAGCCCTTGGGCTTTGTATCCAGGCCGTTCTTGGGGACCCCTCCGGGTGTGAATCCATCCACGAAAGGGGAAAACACCTCCAGGGGGGAATGTGCAGCCGGGTCGAGGCTTGCTCGACGTGGGTCGGGGAAAAAGTGTGCACCCTACCGTGTCTTGACCCGAGGGGAAGATTTTGGCTTTTGGGCTGGGCCGACGGATGAAATGTCTGGGCGTTCCTACGTATCTCATAAGGATGAGAATCAAGCCATACGTAGTTCTTGAAGGCCATGCAGTTTAGCGTCGTACGGTGAGGACGTGGGAGGGTAGAAGAACGGGAGTGGGCACATGGTGCGACCCCCACAATCTTTGCGTGAGTGGGGTTGCATGAGCGGGGCCAAGAAAGCCGACGCCCTGCTACACAAAGATCCTCCAAGGAGACTATCCCAGGGGGAATAGCGGAAGAGAAAAGCTTGGGGCTGGGCTCAGGACGAGGCGTCTGAGCGTTCCTACGTATCCCATGAAGATGGGAATCAAGACATACATAGTTCTCGGCATGCAGTTTAACATCATGCAGGACGGTGAGAAGCACCCCCTTTGGGGATATGTATGGTCGACAAGTAATCCGACGTAAACGGGGACATAGTCCCACACCATGCCGTACAATCCCGCAAGAGGGTAAGTCGGGGAAAGACCAAGGGGGGGGCCGAGGCCAAGCCGCGGTGGAGACGGGGCCAGGGGCCCAAGGAGGCCAAGAGGCGTGAGGTCGGGCCTCGGTCAGGAAGACCTGACTGGCTTGCAGTTTAACGTCTTGCAGTGAGGACGGAGAGACAGTTTAAGGTCATGCGGGACCAAGTCGCAGTTTAGAGTCATGCAGGACCAATGCAGTTTAGGGTCGTGCAGGACCATCTCGTAGGTTAGGGTCATGCAGGACCATCTCGCAGTTTAGGGTCATGCAGGACCATCTCGCAGTTTAGGGTCATGCAGGACCATCTCGCAGTTTAGGGTCATGCAGGACCATCTCGCAGTTTAGGGTCATGCAGAACCACTTTTGCCCTAGGCAAAGTATCGCTTGAGGAATCTGGCATTGGTGGGAGGGGTTACACGCCCTCCATCTGTGGTCAGGATGAACCTACACTGGTGGGCTGTTGCCGGCGGATACGGTCCCACTACATCGAGTCCCCATACCGCAAATGGCCAAGAGTACTTGGTGGGGTGGAGGGGTTCTGGCGGCCGATGCAAGAAGTTGGCGTGCACTTGGCACGCGTGGCATCTCTTGGCGTATCCAATACAATCGTGGATCATGGAGGGCCAGAAGTACCCTAGCCTCCGGATTTGATGGGACAGCTTCGGTCCAGCTTGATGGGTGCCACAGGAACCGGCGTGAACCTCTTGCATAACTTGAGGTATCTCTACTCCTTGGATGCAACGGAGGAGGACACCATCAAAACTCCGTTTATAGAGGGTCTGCTCAAGACTGGGGCCGCTCTGGAGGGTAAATTGAAGTGCGCGGCTTCGGATTCGCTCGCGCTCGGCCCGGTTGTCCGGGAGCTGACCATTTTGGAGATACTCGACAAAAGGTGCTCTCCAATCGGGGGTCGTTTCAACCACTGCGTCTGACGAACCCGGGACCCCTGATACGGAGGGTCCGGCGGTGAGATGACTTACCCGCAGGCTATCACGGTCCTCTTGGGTGACGGGAGCAATGACTCTCCGGTGGGCCACGTGTATGACCAAATCATCTTGCTCGGGTTCTGCGAGCGATGCGGCTAAGCTAGCTAGGGCTTCCGCTTGGCCGTTCTGCGACCGCGGGACATGGGTAACCTCTGGCCGAGAAGAGAACTGGGCTATTAGGAGGAGGGTGTACTCCAGCAATGGTGCAAGCTCTGGCTTCCTGATGACGTAGTCGCCATTAACCTGTTTGATTACCAGCTCGGAATCTCCCTTCACATGTAGATGGGGTACATGGATCTCAAGGGCCAACTCGAGGCCGGTGATGAGAGCTTGGTACTCTGCCTCGTTGTTCGTACAACCTTCTGACAACAGGAAGGAGTACGGCAGGACGGCTTGCGTCGGGGTAATGAAAACAATACCCAGACCCACTCTGTTGAGCTTGGGGTCGTTGATCCTTCTACCGGTGGGGCTCCGGGAGGCGCCGTCGAAATGCATTTTCCAACATGGGGCAGCATGATCGACTGAGAGGATCGTCTTGTCGGGAAAATCCAGGTCCAGGGATTGATCCGCGGAGGTTGGGTGGGCAGCTAAAAAGTCTGCCAACGCTTGTCCCTTAACGGCCTTCTGAGGCACGAACCTGATATCAAATTGCTGGAGAATCACCGCCCACCGTGCTAGTCGGCCAGTCAGCATGGGGCGGTTCAGGATGTACTTCAGCGGATCTACCTGAGAGATCAATTGTACCTCGTGGTGTTGCAGGTAGTGCCGCAACTTCTGCACAGCGAAGACGAGCGCAAGGCAGCTCTTTTCGATGGGGGAGTATCTGACCTCCGTATCGAGAAGCATGAGGCTGAGATAGTAGGGACTATTCTCAGTGCCCTCGTTATTCTTCTGGGCGAGCAGCGCACCGAGGGATCTCTCCAGGGCGGTCACATAAAGGACCAGCGGATTTCCGGAGACGGGTGGCATCAAGACCGGAGGTTGGAGCAGATACTGCTTGATTTCCTCGAAGGCGGCCCGATACTCCTCATCCCATTCGTAGGCAGCGTCTTTCTTCATGAGCCGGGAAAAGGGCTTACACTTGCCGGCCAGATTCGCAATGAATCGGCGTATATAGGCTAAGTGGCCTTGCAGGCCTCATAGCTCTCGAATGTTTCTCGGGGGAGGAATTTGGCTGATGGCCTTGATATTCTCCGGGTCGATCTTGATACCTCGGTATCTGACAACAAAACCCAGAAACTTCCCGGAGGTGACCCCGAAAGCACACTTCAGCGGGTTCATCTTCAGGTGACGGGAACGGAGGAAACCGAACACTTTCTCAAGGTCTTTGAGATGGTCCTGGCGCTGGCACGATTTGACTACAAGGTCATCCACGTAGCATTCCACCAATATCCCGAGGATCGGTTTGAATATGCGATGCATGGCCCTCTGATAAGTGGCACCTGCATTTTTCAAACCGAATGGCATTACCCGGTAGCAAAAGGTACCCTGGGGAGCCCTGAAGGCAGTGGACTCCTCATCTTCGGGGGCCATCCGGATCTGGTTATACCCGGAATACCCATCCATGAAAGAGAGGGCTTGGAACCCGGCCGTGGCTTCAATCAACAGCTCCGTCACTGGGAGTGGGAAGTCATCCTTTGGGCAGTGGCGATTGAGATCGTGGAAGTCGATGCAGACTTTGATCTTCCCATTCTTCTTCTTGACCGGCACAATGTTGGAGAGCCATTTGGGGTACTGGACCTCCTTAATGAAGTTGGCTTTGATAAGCTTGTCAACTTCGGCCTCAACCATAGCGCCATGGGAAGGGTGCATTTTCCTGGGAGGCTGCTTGAACCCACGATGTTTTACTGGGAGGCCCAGACGGTGGACGGCCACTTGGGGATCCAGCCCTGGCATCTCATCGTAACTCCAGGCAAACACATCGCGGTGCTGTTTGAGGAAGTTTACATACTGATGCCGCTCCTCGAGGGACATGGACGCACTGATCAATGTGGGTCTTGGATCTGCCTCGCTACCAAGGTTCACCTGTACCAGCTCATCGACCGTGGTAGAGACGCCTTCTTCGAAGGCTGGGGGAGCATCCTCCAAGTCTTCCTCCCCAGCCGTGGGGGGACTTCCCGCGATGGATAATACTTCTGGGCTTTCAAAACCCGAGGGGCGGCTGGTGCCGGCTTGGGCAGCAGCGGTCATCACATCAGGAGACTCACCTGTCTTCGAGACCATAGCAATGAATGCATTTGATCCTATCCCATCCGGCCTTCAGCCAAAGGGGCCACGCTTGATGATATCGAAGCAGTGGTGACGTGTCGGCCTGAGTCGGTTGATTCCAGCCCGGTGAAAGAGACACGTATGGTGCACCGCTGTTGCCATCAGCTTGACGTCTCGGTACCGTACAGGGGTAGGAGGTTCCGGGATGACCCGAGCCTGGTTGATGTAGGAGTACGAGGTGATTTTCCGCCGTCGCTTGGACGCGGGAACATGCCTTCCTTGCGTACCTGAAACAACGAAACATTGTCCCATGTCGGGGGTCGTGGCCTCCAACCGGTGGATCGGGAGGATGTAGGCGTCGTCCATGCTTGCCCAAGGATCACTTGTGATCGGGGCGGGCTCATCCTCGCTCACCAGGATTTGCTTGTCCTTACTTTTGTAATAACCCGCATCCAGATAGCAGGCCTCACAAGAAGCGAAAGGGGACGCGTCTCCTTGGAGCACGCCTACTCGACCGTTGAGCGAGTACTTAAGGCACTGGTGATACGACGAGGGAACCGCTGCATGCAGATGGAGCCATGGCCTACCCATCAATGCGTTGTAGGCGGTGTCCTGAGAAACAACCATGAACTCGGTGCTGGGAATTAAGCCACCGAACTGGGTCTTCAGGCGGATCTTGCCGACCGGGGTTTGCTCTGTCCTGTCGTACCCCTGAATCCTGAGGTCAGAGGGAGTCAAATCTCCTTCGGACAAACCCAGCTTTCGCAGCGTCCGGGTCGGAATTAGATTGATTCCAGAACCCGTGTCAACGAGGCAGCGACGGACTTCCACACCGTTAAAGTGGCCAGTGATATACAGTGGGAGAATGTGCCCCTGTATAGGAGGGTCTTCATCTTCACCAGAGAACGAGATAACCGCCTGACATTCGGCGTTTTCAATAGTCTCGGTATGGAAGGCCTCTGCGGCTTCCACTTCCTTCTCGAACTGGAGGGGGCTCCTTAGGGCCTCAGCAAGTGCCTCGCGCATCTCGGATGAAAAGCGCAGGGCCTCAAGGATGGAAAGCCTTGCCGAAATGCCGGCTAGGTGCTTTAGGACATCATACTTGCGTGCCAAACGCGAACCTCTGCTTACAGGGGGTTTTTCGGCATTTGGGGGCATAGCGGGTCCTGCTGGTTAAACTGGCGGTCGGCTAGCACTGGGTACATCCTGCTGCCTGCTAGTAGAAGCCTGGAGAGTAGTCGCCGGGCTAAGATCGAACAGCAGGGGCTGGCCCGTCGCCGGGCGAGACTGGCTGTGATACGAACGAGGCGGCTCTCCCTGATCCAGCAATACGAACAGCGGTGGAGGTAGAGCCGAGGGTGCTGGATGGGTCTGCGCGTGCTGAGATCTGCGCTGAGCCTGCTGCCTGGTCTCGGTAGCGTGCACGGCTTGGTCACAAGTGCCTGCTGACATACTTCGGTGACCGGCGCGATTGCGATTCCGCTAACGTTGACGTCGGCTGGAAACATTGGGGCGGTCTGCCTGGGGTTCCCCCTCGTCGGGGGTCAAATAGGGCTTTACCAGCTCCACGGTGTTAACCGAAGCGTACCCTTGACTGTCACTCGAAGAGTCATCCACCGCTGGGCGGATTCTGGGGGGAATGCCCATTTCGGGAGGCATAAAGTCGCCGAGAGTGCGGGATGACGACGGCACTGGCGGTGCACGTTGCTTCTTCTTACGTCGCCGCTGCTTGCCCTTTTGGTCAGAGGTCGACTGTGAAGACGATTTTGAGGCGCCAACTACTTCTTCTGAAGGTTCCGACTGCTTCAGGCGTGCCCGGATGATACCCTGGGCACGGACGACGGTTTTTCGAGCCATCCAGTCATCGTATTTCTGGGACCCGCGGTTAGGGACCTGCTGCCACTCACCTTCGCCGTCGCTGCCGATTTCTGATCCCGCAAAGACACCTTCCACTTGCACTGGCGCTGGGCCCAACTTGACTATGTTGTTGTTGACCTGGTCCTGAAGCTAGTATTTAAACACATAGCATCACTTGAGGGTGTGCCCCAGGATCCGATGATAAGGGTAGTAGTTGGGGCGATCAGTGAGATGCGCCTCTGCGGGCCTCCTGCACTCAGGCAGACGCACGATCCCTTGCTCTAGAGCACTTCGGAAGTAACCAGGGACCTGATTTTCGTTAAACGAATAGGTATGGTACTTTCTTTCCGGGTAAGGAGCCCTGGGGGCCTGGTCCTGTCGAGGGACCGGAGGGGCCTGCCGAGGGGGCGGCGCCTGGTTGTCTCACCTAGGTGGCGGTGGCGCGTTGCGCGGGGGAACCTGTCGGTTCTGAGGCGGTCGCTGCTGGGCAGGAGCCTGTGCTTGCGGTGGAGGACCTCTGCGGGGTTGCGGGGGTGGTGCCGCCGGTAACAATTCCAGCTGCCTCGGGGCTTCTATTTGAGCCACTGCGGCGGGTTCAGCCCGGGCGGCCCTCCTGGCTGGGATCATAGGGGGCAGCAAACGTGCCTGACTAGCCTGTTGCAGGGCCTCCTCGAGGCGCTGGGCCTTATCCGAGAAATATCTGAACCCTCCAGGGTAGTTCTGGGTAATCAAGGAGGGTACCAACTCTGTCTTGACGTTCCCCACACACATCGTCAGTAATTGCTCCTGAGTGAGTGGCATATCGAGGGAATACGTAAGTCCTTTCCACCGGGCGATGAAGTCTGCAACCCGCTCATCAGGCCTCTGTTTGCACTTAAAGAGGTTCGCGATGCTGGTCTTCCGCGTGGTGGAGCTGAACTGGTACAAGAACTGCCGGCGAAGATCCTCCCAACCGGTCACTGATCCGATGGGGAGCTGGCTGTACCAGACGAATGCCAGACCTTCCAACGTCTGTACAAAACATCGGAGCTTAGCGGCTTCTTGCTGAGCCGGGGTCCCCAGCATGGGGCCACACCTGGAAGAGAAATGAGTGAAGTGCTGGGGTGGGTCCCCTGTCCCGTTAAACGGTGAGAAAGTGGGGTTCCCAAAACCCGGAGGCGCGGGCATATCATCCACCCACGCGGGATAAGGCTTGCCATCCGGTGGGACCGCCACCTGCCGTGTCTCCAACGCCTCGAGGCGGGCTGTGAGTGCCGCAATAAGGTCCTCCGGGTGGGGGTCCAGGTCTTGACGGGGGTCCCTAACCACAAGCGCATTGCCAGGTTCTTCAACACGGTAGACGGCTTCTGCTGCTCGCGGGTTGACTGGTCGGATGACCTGTTGGGCGACTGGGGGAACCCGGGTTGGGTTCTTCAAATTGCCCCGTCGCTCAGGGGGGTTTGGCGGGACGTATCGCGCCCTCTTGCCGTATGTTCCGGCTTCCGCCCTGTCCGCGGCAGTAGCATGATCAGGGTTTCCCGGAGGCATCTCACCGGCGGGAAATTGTTCCTGCCCCTGCTGCCCCGGCCTGGGATTACCATAGTCGTGTCGTCGCTCTGCGGCGTGTTCAGCCAAGAGTTCGTCGACCAGCCTCTTCTGTTCAGCAAGCTGCTGGCGCAACGTGGCCTTCTCAGGGTCTTCGTTCGTTTTCTGCACAGAGGCGGACGGGTCGGAGTGCTTGACTATTCTGACATGCTCCTTACCCTTGCCAGTGCTTCGACCGAGTGCCAGTGACTCGGTGGGTACGGGGAGGCCTAGCAGGTTCCTTTGCTGACGGGTGACTCTCCCTGATGGGTCGAGTAGTGGCGGTACGCCCTCGGATGGCAAGTCCCCATCAAGGAACTCAAGCTCATCTTCCTTATCCACAACGTCGGCCATGTGGACTGTGACCCCTCTTGAGGGCATATCCTCGATGTCGCATAGCGAATCAGGTTGTCGTCGGATAGGGTCAAAGAGGAGAGCGGCATAGCGTCCCCAACCATGGACTTGCACATGGGGGGTGGCTTCCCTGACGATCTTGCGGAGTGCCTTGAAACTCTGAACGCATTTTCGTTGGAGGGTACTCTGATGACCGGGCGACTCGGGGTGCTGGGCTGCAAGGAGCGCCGCTGCATCAATCAGGCGGCACTGTTTTCCAATCTCCTCGAAGTTCTCTCGACTCCGGGGGTACACTACCCGTTCCCAGCGGAGGCGGAAGTGCGTCGTCCACAGGGTTCGACAAAAGCATCCCACTTCTTCAGGGGTAAGCGACTCGGGTACGCGAAAATCCAGCGCCGCCGTGGGCCAGAACTTCTCTGGGAAGTAGTCCGCTGCAAGAATACTCCAGAAGCTCCTGGGTTCGTCCTCGGGGTTCAGCCCTACATTTACCCACTCATCAACCGGGGGTGGCTGAGGGACCGGTAGCGGTACCGAGGCGGACCTCTGGGATAGCAAACTCGGCGGTGGAGAATACGGCGAGCGAGCAGACTGGCCACCGTACTCTGGGCCTTCCTCTGAAGAGCGAGGTGACCTGACCACAATGTCACGATAGGACGGGCTAACAGCCACTACTTCGGGTACGGGAATTTCCGTTACCGGTGTCCGGTCATGTCGTGGCTCTACCACCGTTGACCCCCAAAACAGCTCCTCGTGATCCCGAGTAGAGGTAGAGGGCGCTTCGGGTGACGATGGCGGTGACTGCGCGGTCGAAACCTGCGAAGTTCTCAGAATCTCTTCCTCCTGAATGTACTTGCGGAGAGAGACGGGAATCCGGTGGACCTCAAATTCTGGGAGAACGAGGCTGACGCGTCTGGTTCCTGCCCCAGTCCTTGATACGGAGGAGCTGGGAGAAGGTTCCATCGCTGAATCGCATTCCGCTTCCGAATCAGAGAAACGGGCAGGTTTGATTTCCCCCTGGGCCTTCCCAGGATTCTTCTTGTGGTGGCGACGACCCGCTCTTCTTCCCCTGGGTGGCTCTTCGGGACAGGGTTGACCCCTATCAGGCGGCCCTAGGGCGGCGCTAGCGCCGTGGCAGAGAGGGCCCCCACATGAGACAGCCGGGGTGCGAGGGGCACCAGGGCAAATGTCGAAGGGTACATGGGGAGGACCTCCATGAACAGTACCCGTGTGGGTGGGGCCTCTGTTGGAACTGGAAGGAGCATGGGGAAGACCTCCATGGTCGATGCGAGTGGAGCGAGGCTGACCTTCACTCCTTGAGTTGCTAGGGCGAGGAGGACCTTCGCCAGTCGCGGAGAGGACGTAGGGGGGACCCCCACGTTGAAGAAGGACCGGATAGACGGTGCCCTCAGAAGGATGGACTCCGTACCCCGTACAGCGGGCGCGGGAAATGTTTCCTCGCTGAGCATCACTGCCCCGGGGCAGGTCTTCCTGCAGGATGGGGGCAGCACGAGGCATGCCTCCATGACGAACCTCAGAGCGGGGAAGGCCCACGCTCTGTGGAGTAGTGGTACGGGGAGGACCTCCGTACGGGGTGACATCACCGCGGGTTAGCTCGCGACGATCATCACTGGGGCCTGCAACCCGGAGAGTCAACCCGGCCTGCCCATGGGGCGGCTGGGGTCTCAATCTTGGTTGGGCGAAGGGGTGCCCCTGCTTAATGTAGGCGGGGGCTTCATAATGTACGTCGGCGGTGGCTTGGGCCACTGTAGCTGTCGACGTGGACGCGGCTAGGCGAGCGTCCTCAGCCCGGGCCCGGCGCTGACGTCGGGTCAGGCGGGCCGGTGCAGGAGGTGCAGGGACGTAGTCTGCCTGTTCTTCCTACGGGGCCGGACGGCGGCGCTGACGTGGCCGGACGGGAGCTCTCGCCTGGGGGCCCTGGGTCGGGGCCCTGAGCGGGCTGAGCCGGACCGCGCCTGCCTCTTCGGCGTAAGGCGAAGAGTCGTCAAGGCGTTCTGGGGATAGGCTCCCGAAACGGTTGAATGTCGAGGTGGGGAGCAGGGGCTCCCTGCGCGGCCTGTTAGGGCGGCGTTGACGGCGGGGCCTGGAAGCCTCCAGGTCCAAACGGGCCATATCCCTGGTCGGTATGACCCCTTGTTCCTCATACCTGCGCACGAGGCTGTTGATCACCCTTCGTTGGATGACCTCTGATGGGGAAAGGGGACGTGGACGTCCCGCATCCCGTGACGTGGCAGCCGTCGTGGCGGTAGTGGCGCCATGTGGAGTGGTCGTAGTGGTGTTGCCCCTGCCCCTGCGCGGGCGAGGAGTGGATGGTGACCGCATCTCTGAAATAGCAACCTGGTTCCTGGCAAACGAAGGGATCAACTCATCAGTACTGAGAGGAAAAGGATTGACAGCCAGTGCCCCAGCGTTCTTCCATCCTCCATGTCTGTGAGAAGGATCCACGCCAACACGCTGCAGAGCGGAGCGCCCCACGTTCTACTACCCCGACTTCCGGTGAGTTCCACGACAGGCCCGCCATTTGCTTGGCGGGACCAGGCACCGGATATCTGGATCCGGTGACACGTCAATCTACTGGTGTCTCGAACGCTACTAATCCCCATGCTGAGGAGAAGAAATTCACGTCGGGTTCACCATTTCTGTTTCCGACGCTTTCGCCGGGGCGCGCGCGCATCCGTCCGCGGAGGAGGGGGACGCGCGGCTTTGTTTCCCCGCATTCCCGCTTTCCAAAGGTGGGCGGCATTCGTTCCTTATTCAGGGACGTCTGCTCCTTGATCGAAACGGGATGATGGGATGTCGGTTCTTCCTCCTGTGGATTCCTCCTCAGAACTCGTCACCTAGTCCGGATCTCCCTTATAGATTTAATACGTAGTTCGTGAAACTCTTCCCAGTGCCATGTTTCCATGGACGCTGGTTAATTACACTGCTTCTGTCGGGACATTCCAAAGGGTCCAGTCAGGGCAGCAACCTTCGGTCAGGGGAGTAATCACGTTTGAGGCATCAGTAGCGTGTCTGGATGCTGGGGTACCTGGCATGTCTGTCTGTTATCCTCGATCACAAGGCTTCTCGAGGGCGTGGAAGCCTGAGGCACCCCACATCGAGCGCAGGGAATTACATGTCATAGACACGTATCTGAGGTTTTCCTCAGCTTCCCATGTTCAACACAGGGTATGCCGCGAGTTTAACGTCTTGCGGAGACGGTTGAGAATGAAATGGGACCATCGCAGGGGGGGAGACAGCGAAGTTGGTCTTGAGCCTTGAAGAGGCTTCCTACGTATCCCCGTGGCAGGGAATCAAAGTCCGCGTAGTTCAGGATGGTGCCGGTAAACTGACGTGAAGCTGGACCTTGGTCCGAGGAGAGTTGGGCTTGAACCTTTGGGAGGATTCCTACGTACCATGCCTTGACATGGATCAAAGTCCTCGTAGTTCAAATAATACAGTTTAACGTCATGCGGGACGATAATGAACCCTGACGTGAATAAACGACGGGTGGTGGGTGTCGGTGAGCCGACGTAAGCGAGGGACCTTGATCCACTATTGATGGGCTTGAACCTCGTGGAGGCTTCCTATGTACCATGCCTTGACATGGATCAAAGACCTCGTAGTTCAAATGGGGGTGGGTCACAATGGCTTACCACTGGACCAGGATGTAGTTTAACGTCATACTGGACGTAGGTAGAACACGACGTGAATTGGGTGATGGGTGGGATTGAACCTCGTGGAGGCTTCCTACGTACCATGCCTTGACATGGATCAAAGACCTCGTAGTTCAGGTGCCACAACGGCTTACCGCTGGACTGGAATGGGACCCGACGTGAATGAGCGACGGGCAGGCTTGAACCTCGTGGAGGCTTCCTACGTACCATGCCTTGACATGGATCAAAGACCTCGTAGTTCGGATGAAAGTAGACCTTGGTCCACTATGGGTGGGCTTGAACCTCGTGGAGGCTTCCTACGTACCATGCCTTGACATGGATCAAAGACCTCGTAGTTCAAGTGGGTTTCGCCGGTGAACCGACGTGAAAGTAGACCTTGGTCCACTATGGGTGGGCTTGAACCTCGTGGAGGCTTCCTACGTACCATGCCTTGACATGGATCAAAGACCTCGTAGTTCAAGTGGGTTTGGGTCGCAATGGCTTACCACTGGACCAGAACGTAGTTTAACGTCATGCCGGACGAAGATGGGACCCGACGTGAAGAAACGACGGGTGGGCTTGAACCTCATGGAGGCTTCCTACGTACCATGCCTTAACATGGATCAAAGTCCCCGTAGTTCGGATGGCGCGGTTAGGGTCGGTGCTCACTCTAAGCCCACGTGAGTCATGCTCGGTGTGAGAAACAAGAGGTTGCAAGGACCTGACGATCACGTCGCAAAGGGTGCGTCCGTGAGAAGCGAAGAGGGGCTTACGCGTTGAGCGGCCCATGGTGTTGGGACTTACTCCAGGATGGAGGCCCATGGCGTGACAAAGCGCGGGAAAGATGGACCTTGGTCCGACAATGGGAGGTGCCTCGTTCCCTATCACGTCCTCCACTGACCTTGGTAGTGGGGAAGTACCGAGATGCATGGGTGCAATCATCCGTACCAAAGGTTAGGGATTTACGCTCTGAGGCGACCCTTCCCCTGCGAACATACACCACTCCGACAAGGAGGATCTCATTCCATGTGCGGAAGAGTTCCATTCTCGTGGAGACGAGTGGTGTAATGAATGTTCGAGCTGGGAGGACCCTTCGTGAGGGAGACGAGGTTGGGTCACAGTTTAACGTCATGTGTTGAGGACGTGGTGCTTGGCAGTTTAACGTCCTGCAGCTCGGACGAGGTGGGTTCACTCCACACCCCTAGGGCTTACATAACCGGTACCCTCTGGTCCTTGGGGAAGGGAAGGTACCGGTAAGTCCATGGTAAAGGGGGGTCGCGGGAGGAACCATCGAGGGGTCCACGTTAGTGTGGCCATGCGAAGAAGCAATAGCCGTTAGCGTGCCTATGCGAAGAAGCATTAGGCGAAGCAACGCTACGGGAGGTGTTGTCCATGGGACTTTGAAATCACATCGTGCAAACCTGGAGGGTCGCACGGAAAGAGGAATCGCTAAGCAGAGGAGTGTGCTTTGCGAAGTGGGGTGCCTTGGCCTTAGCATGGGGCAGAGGTGGGAGTGGAAGGTGCTTCGCGAATTGGAACAGTGTTCGCGGAGTACTGCCTCGCGAAGAAGGAGTGGTTCGCGAAGCAGGGTCCTTCCAAGCAATGTGCTTCGCGATGCATAGCTATCCTGCCTTGGCATAGGGATTACTAGCATGGGTTGGGTGTTTCGCGAAGCACAAGTGCTCCGCGGCTGCCCGGGTTCCCTTGGGAATCCCCTTCCTTTGCGAACGCCCTTGGGCTTCGCGAAGGGCATCCCTCTTGGAAGAGGGGCTCAAAACGAAGCAAATCAGAGTCGTCTCGCGAAGTAGAAATACCTCGCGGAGCTCATGATTCCCGGGGCAAAGCTTGCTTCGAGATTCGGGAGAGGAGAAGCCGAAAGGTCGGGTTGTCCGTCCTCTGGGACTCAGGGGGAGTCGAGTATTTATAGGGAAGGGGCGCCGCGATGCAGGGCTCGCGCGCCGCCTTCGGAGCTTCGCGGCGGCTCGCGAACGTCAAATGGGTTCGCGGAGGATTACCGCCTCCAGTGCTTCGCGGCGGCTCGCGAACATCAAACGGGCTCGCGGAGGATCACCGCCTCTGGTGCTTCGCGGTGGCTCGCGAACGTCAAACGCGCTCGCGGAGGATTACCGCCTCCGGAGCTTCGCGGCGCCGCCAGGGTTGGGGCGCTTCGCGGCGGGGCTTCGCGGCTGTGCTTCGCCACTGTGCTTCGCGGGGCAGCGCGCCGGCTGTCTTTTTCGTTCCTTCCTTTCGGGCCACATTTTTGGCGCCAACAATCATGACTATGGGAGATCAATTTAGACCACCTACTTTGGTGTATTTATGGAAGTTATCCTAACAAAAATCCCAAAAATTCAAGCGGCACAATGTTGTCGATCAAACTCCAAATCAAAGTCCCTAAACCAAAATTAAGATCAAAGGAATTAAGATCTTGAAACACTAGATCTAGATTGCAACTCATAGGTTTAGATCTATAGAAACAGTGGAGATATTCCTTGAAAAGATCAAGGAAAGATAAAGGAAAGAATGTGAGAAGCATCGAGATGAAATCCACTTACCGGGAGGAAAGCAGATATTCAATCCGGGCTTTCGATTTCAAAGAACGGTGTTCATATCACCTTAGAATCCCTCCATAAGACTTTGAGAACACCTATAATTTTTGAAGACTGATCCAAGGTCGAACTATGGGAGTCCCAGGGGGTTTGGGAGGGTTTAAAAGATATTTTTAGATATTAAAAACCATGTGCATAGTTTCCTGGGTAGAGGCACATGGTTAGGCAAACCGTGCACCAAACGTGCAGAATCCACTGCCTAGTTTTTCACGGTTGGCACGGTTTGGTCGCACAGTTTGTTAAACCATGCGTAAACCATCCATACTCCTCTATCCAACACTCTTGGCACGGTTTGGTCGCACAGTTTTTCAAACCATGCGTAAAAAATTCACAACCCATTTTCCTTTAGTTTTAGTTAAAAGTTCACCCAAACGCACCCCAAGACACTAAATCAAAATAAAGGTACTTAAAAACATCAAAAATTACCTTAAGACAAGCCTGAGATGACACTAGAAAAATATGGGATCTTACAGTCTCCCCACCTTATAACAGCTCATCCTCAAGCTGCACTCTTGAACTTCTCTAAGATTCCAAGCCAAAAATATTAGGCCATTGAGCCCTCATGTATGCTTCTCATTCCCATGTTTCCTCTTGAACATTACCATGTTACCATAAAACATGAACTAATGGAATAGTATTTCCCCATAACACTTTCTCACTACGACCCGGAACACATACCAGATGCTCCTTAAAGGAATCATCTATCTCAAGGTCAAATTCCTCCACATCAATCACATGAGAAGGGTCTGGGTGATACTGTCGGAGTTATGACACATGTAAAACATCATGCATAGCACTGGATTTCTGCAGAAGTGTTAATCGGTACGCCACCGGCCCAATTCTCTCCACCACCACGAATGGTCCCACAAACCTGGGTGCTAACTTGCCCTGCCTCTGTACCCTGTGGTGACCCAATCTAGGAGACACCCGAAAGAATACATGATCACCCTTTGTAAACTCTAGGGGTCTTCTCCATTTATCAGTATATGACTTATGTCTACTCTTATCCGTAAACATACATTTTCAAATCAACTGCACCTGCTCTGATGTCTCCTGAATAGCTCTGACTCACCCACCTCTAACCAATATGGAGGTGATCTAAAAGGTCTACCATAAAGTGCCTCATATGGTTCCATATGTATAGTTTCTTGATAACTATTGTTATGGGTGAAATCCACTAAAGACAAGTGCTTCTCCCAAGAACCACCAAAGTCAAGAACACATGTTCACAACATATCCTCCAACACCTGTATGGTACGCTCTGACTGCCCATCTGTCTATGGGTGGAAGGCCATACTTAATAGAACCTGTGTACCAAGAGCCTTTTGTAAGCCCTGCTAGAAGTGTAAAGTAAAGCAAAAATCGCGATCTGAAACTATATTCTGTGGAACCCAATGCAAAAGAACTATCTCTCTCATGTATAGTTCTCCTAACTACTCTACTTTAAAGGTTTACTTGATAGGAAAGAAGTGTGATACCTTCGTTATTCAGTCCAGAATGACCCAAATTACATAATTATTCTTAAGAGTCTTTGGAATTCCCACCAAAAAATCCATTGTCATGTCATCCCACTTCCATTCCAGAAAAGGTAACGGTTGCAATAGGCCTCCAGGTCGTTGATGCTCCACTTTCACTTGCTGACAGGTGAAACATCTTATTACGAACCCTTCGATATCCTTTTTCATTCCTGGACACCAAAACTGTCATTGAAGGTCATGGTAAATTTTTGTCACCCCAGGATGTACTGCCCACCTTGAATCATGAAATTCTTTCATGAGTTCCTCCCACATACTCATTGGCACAACAACCCGATTTTTCACAGAGATGATCTCATCATCATCTATTTTCCAGTCTAAAGGTGTCTTCACACCTTCAAGGATTTCCCTCAAGGCCAAAAACTCTATATCCTCATACTTCCTGTCTCTGATCCATATCAAGAGTGTAGAATCCACTTCCATAGAAACCAAAGTCTTTCTCTCTTGACTCTCCTAAACTACCACATGCATTTATTCAAGTAAGGTAATGATCTTCCACTCTGTACTCGACTCACATACCAACTGAGTTTGAGTTTTTCTGCTCAAGTAATCATCTACATTATTCCCCTTCCAGGGTGTATATTCCAGTTCAAAATCAAAGGACTGTATATACTCTACCCATCTTCGCTACTGAAGATTCAAGTTGTGTTGTGAAAAGATATTCTTTAATCTTTTATGATCCGTAAAAACTGTAAAATTTTCACCCAAAAGATAGTATCACCAACATTTAAGAGCATAAACCTCTACTGCCAACTCGAGGTCATGCGTAGGGTAATTCCATTCATGTGGCCTCAACTTCCATGACCCATAAGCAATGACTCTACCCCCTTGCATCAATACTACTCTGAGTCCGACGCCAGAAGAATCACAATACACTGTGTACTCTTCACATGAATCAGGTAAGATCAAAATTGGTTCTGATTTCAAATGCTTCTCTAACTCCTAGAAATAATTCTCTCATGATATTGTCCAAAAAAACTTTATCCCTTTCTTGGTCAAACCTGTAAGCGGTGTAGCCAACCAGGAAAAGTCCTCAATGAATCTCTTGTAATAACAATATAATCCCAGAAAATATCGAATATCAAAAACATTTTTGTGATGCTCCCATGAAATCACTGCCTGCACATTTCCTGGGTCCACTGGCACACCTTCTTAAAAGATTAAGTGCCCCAAAAAGTGTACCATGTCAATCCAAAACTGACATTTAGATAGATTGGAATATAGCCGATGCTCTCTCAGTGTACCCAGTAAGATGTTAAGAAGTTGAGAATAATCGTCATGAGTCATAGAGTACACTAAGATGTCATCCAAAATACCACCACAAACTGATATAAGTACAAATGAAAGATCCAATTCATCAAGGCCACAAACCCTACTGGAGCATTATTCAACCCAACCAGCATTATGACAAACTCATAAAGGACATACCTACTCCTGAAAGCAGTTCTTGGTATATCAGAAGTCTGTACTCTCTCCTAATGATACCTGATCTCATATCAATCTTTGAGAATACACTGGCCCCCTTCATCTGGTCAAATAAATCATCAATACATGGAAGAGGATATCGGTTATTCACAGTCATTTTATTGAACTTTCGGTAATCGAAACATAAGTGTAGACTCCCATCAGCCTTCTTTTCAAACAAAATAGGTGATCCCAAAGGTGATATAATTGGACAGATAAAAACTTTATCCTCCAACTATTACAGCTGCCAGACCTATATGGTGTAGAAGCCCCCTTCCCACACTCTGACTCTAAGCAGCTTCTCCCTTAGCACCAGCCTGCCGTTGCTTCCTATAAAACCTCTGTAGATGTCTCATATTTCCACAAAACTGACACTCCACTGGTGGTCGAGGACAATGTGTATGATAGTGTCCCTACCTACCGCATTGGTGGAAAATCACATGAGAAAGATCTGGTGTAATTTTTCCTCCTTTCTTTCCACTATCCTGACTAAGATTCTCATAGTAGTGCTTCTGGATCTTGGATGGCCCACTTCCTAATCATCCAACTACCTGTGCAGTACTAGAAGCCTCCTTCAGGTTCCCCTCAGAAATGAGAGGCTGATTAACTACTTATGAAAATTTCTTCAGCCTAATGATATTCACCTAGGACTTAATTTCACACTTAAGTCCATCTTGAAATCGTTTTTCCGAAGATGCCTCATCTACCTCCAAATCCGAAGAAAAACGCAATAAATGTGTGAATCATTCAGCGTACTCCATTATGGACATGCTCCCTTGTGTCAGATGCATAAAATCTATAGCCTTCTCTTTCCTCAAGGTGTCTGGGTAGAAGTGCTCTATGAACTTCTCCAGAAATTCCTTCCATAACATTTCGTCAGTCTATCCAGACCGTACCTAAAATCCCCACCAACGCTTTGTGGAACCCCGCAACATATAATCATCCAACTTGACCCTCCTATAAGCCAGAGTCTCCAAATGGTCAAGTATCATCTCTATGGATTCAATCCACAATTCATCTCCCTCAAGTCCACCCTCTCCAGTAAAAGTATGAGGGTGCTACTGCTGAAACTCCCTTGTCAACTCTGACATGCTTTTCTGAACCCACCCTAGGTCTCTCTCCATAAACTGCATGAAATGATCAAAGTTCTCTCAGAACTTCTCTTCTTATTCCTTAGCATGCATCAATGGTGCCTCAAGCTCCCTGTCTGGAAGTTCGTTCTAGGACATACCCCTTGGTATCTCCCTCAACATGCGTCATAGAGGCATATTTCTACAAATCCAAACACACGTATTAGGTCTTATAACACAACATTGTAACATTTATGTTAGGTAAGAAACTAACACAACAAGTTTCAACAAGTCATTTATCCATTTTCTCACCACACAGTCAACACCGAGGCCTTATCACTTCCCTTAACCATCCTACTCCTAGGTCTTGGTTAACAAGGGTCCATTCATTCTCATTAATTAATCAACCATTAATTAATCACATTATCTCAAATTAATTAATTAATCATTCCCATTTCATCAATCAAGGTTATCATTAGAAACCTATTATTCTCATTTTTCAACATTGTTTCAATATCACATCATGGAAAACAATTCATGTTTAACAACTCACCCATGACCCATTTTCCCGTGAGTGCCTAGAATGATGCATGTGACAACAACACTGAGTGCCTAGAATGATGCATGAAAACCCAACTATCATTCCTCTTTAGACCACGAATCAAAATTCAACAATTTTTAAAATAAATATCACACCACACCACAAGTGCGTCACCCAAGGTGAAATAATATACAACTATAACAACAAAAAACAATCACAACAATCCCACCCTGAGTACTTGGATTTTACCCCATAAATGGGTTTGTTACTCCCATGCAAGAGATCATTACCAAGCCTCGACTCTTCCTAGTATCTTGTCTAACTTTCCCAAAAAAGTAAGGCAAAAGAAGAAGAAAGAAAAGAAATCTCCTTTGATACCACTTTGTGACGTCACAACCAGGAATCCACTAAACAGTGCCCCGAGCCAGTTGGCCACATTCCCTAAAGCATGCCTCCCCATACACTAGAGGGAGCATACTAGCAGCGAGGGTCTGGTAAGTCGGTATTGGGGAGACTATACCATATTTTATCATAATAAAACACTAGCGAAAGAAAATATAAATTAACCAAGTATGAAAGAATATATAAATAAACAGAAAAAATCCATGACATATGATAGTCAAAACCAGAAAATAAAATATTCAACTGAAAGGTAAAGCATGATATGACAATGAATGTGCCATGTGTCTACAATGCAACTGAAATTAAATACACAAAGTCTCCAAAACGGGTCCCGAACCACGTCTAGTTCTCTCTCCCATGCTCTAGACCCAAAAAACAATCTATACCAGGGCCATTCCCTTATCCTATCTTGTAATAACAAAGTCTGATTGGGTGACGATCAGGTGGCCTGAATAGGGTGTGAGTACAACTCAATAGGCCACCACCAACGATGTCTAAAACGAATCCAGTCAAAATATAGTGCATGCAGTTTTACGAAGTAATAAATATGATTCATAATATTAACATTTATCACATTGTCATTTAATATTTAATCAACACATTAGGCCAAGTTCAATTCGTGTTTCCTATTTGAATGATCATTAATAATAATTAATCATTTGGTGTAGGTCATCATGCCTAGCACCCCAAATATCTATTGAATCATCATTCATTATTATCAGTAATCATTCAGTGTAGGATGTCATGTCTAACACCACAAATCCCTTTGAGTGTAGGTCGTCATGCCTAGCACTCCAAAATCTCAAGCTTGGATAACTATTTGGGAGGAACACTATGTCCAAGTCCCAACTTCTAATCGGTCTAGGACGCCATGACTAGCACCAAAACATATCATCCATTTAATCATTCTTCAATTCTCAATAATTTTCCACATTATTCATTTATTAATCTGATGATTAGTTAAACATTTCAAAGGCCATTAGTTAATTCAACAATTAACTAAGCACATAACCCATTAATTTATTCATCAATTAATTAGTCAATAAAAACCATTTTCATTTTATAATTAATTCTCACAATTAATTATCTTTAATCACATCATAACACATAATTAATTCTCCCAATTAATTATCTTTTGTCAATATCATGGAACATCATAATCAATTATCTTTCAAATCAAAAAAACCTTCCATAATTAATTTCCCCCAATTAATTATCTTTCCACATTCAATTTAATATCTAAACTAAAATATCAACTCTCCAAAAGATCAATTTGGGAAACCCTGTTCATTTTTTCCTTGATCAATCACCAATTAACCACCAAGGAAAATCACATGTCAAAACTATATTCCTAATTACTCCAATTTAAGAATTAATTTATCAAGGGAATATAGGAATTTCATAACTCATACACATATCATAAATCATGACTATGGGAGTTCAATTTAGACCACCTACCTCGGTTTATTGATGGATGTTATCCCTACAAAAATCCCCAAAATCTGAGCGGCACAACGTCATCGATCAAACTCCAGATCTAAGTCCCTAAAACCAAAATTAAGATCAATGGCATCAAGATCTTGCAAAACTAGATCTAGATCCACAATCCTAGATATATATCTCAACTCATAGGTTTAGATTTATAGAAACGGTGGAGATATTCCTTGAAAATATCAAGGAAATATAAAGGAAAGAACACGAGAAGCAATGGGATGAAATCCACTTACTGGGAGGAGAGAGGATCTTCAATTTGGGCTCTCAATATCAATGAAAGGTGTTAAGATCGCCTTGGAATCACTCTGGAAGTCATTAGGAATTCCTATAATTTTTCAAGCCTGAGCCAAGGTCGAAATATGGGAGTCCTGGGGGGTTTGATTGGTTTTAAATGAGATTTTATGATATTAAAAACAGTGCACTTGGTTTCCTGGGTAGAAGCGCACTGTTAGGAAAACTGTGCACCAACCGTTTGGACTCCACTACCCATTTTTGCATAGCTGGCACAGTTTGGTCACACAATTTTTTAAACCGTGTGCAAAATGTGCAGACACCTCTGTCCAGTTTTTCACACTTGGAACGGTTTGGTTGCACGGTTTGTCAAATCGTGTGCAAACCATGCACAAACCACTATCCTTTAGTTACCCTTAAAATTTCACCCAAACGCACCCAAATCCACTACTTCAAATTATAGGTACTTAAAAACATCAAAAAGTACCTCAAAACACACCTGAGATGACACCAGAAAAATCCAGGATCTTGCACTATAGATATGGAATAGAAGAATCCTAAAACTTGTATTTTAATTACATTAATTATAACAAAAAACCAACAATTTAAATAACCTCAGTAATACCAGTAGTCATATTATCAAAAAAGACAAGCTCAATAGCTGCAAGAAATCAATCAAGGTTACTAATAATAGAAGAGTGGTCAAAAATCACCATGAAATTAGGGAGCACCTATCTACCCACATCAGAGTAAATCTCCTAGGACCCAACAACAATTTTCAAAGCAACCTTTTCCCCTTAGATCTCAACAATTTTTACCTACTCAACAAAAAAAAATTCAATAAACTCTAGAAAGGAATACACTATAAGCCCCACCTCCAAAGTCAAATCTTGAAAACCTACTCACTACATTTGTTCAAAAAGAGGATTAGAGAATGAAAACCTAAGAAATTAAGATGCAGAATCAAAGGCCTTCCCTAGAAAACATTGAGAACCAAGTAGGATACACCTTCAAGAATATAGTAGACCGATTATCAGGTACACTTTCCAGCAATATAGAGAAAAATCTGGTAGAGGATTATAAGGTTCTAGTCGTTAAGAGTAGAAAAAGAGATTAATTTTTTATCCATACATAGGTGAGTAAAATAAGCTAAAGTAACAAAAAATATGCGTGGAAATCATCAACACAGATAGTGATGATAGCACACACAAAGATGTTCAAGAATGAAATATGGAATCCAAGAAAACTAAAAAATCTCATATATAAGAGAAGCCCAAAAAATAATATGTTTACATGGAAACCCCAACATAAAACTCCCCTCTTGCCTTTCTAGAAAGAATGATACAAGGTAATATAAATGGGTAATAAAAAAGTTTTAGAGATTTTTAAGAAAGTACACATCAATATCCCCTTTTTAGAGTTCATCGCTTTGATTCTTGCTTAGATAAAAATTATTAAAGGTGTTTTCTTTCAAATAAAATAAAAATAGAAGACTTGAGAGTCATATCCCTGAATGAATAATTCTTCACAATTATTCAGTATAAGATCTTACCAAATATGTGATACCCTCTAAGCTTCTTGATTCCCTCCACTATCAGAATGTACTATTTTATAAAATCCTTGTGCGACCTCAATGAATATAATAATATCAAGACCATGCATGTATTATAAAATTTGGGGATCTAAGATATGAGACCAATGAGAGTTTCACTTTAGCTAGTTGACCGATCATATCAAGTATCCTTGAGGAATTCTATAAGATGTTTTATTCAAGGTTGGTAAATTAATTTTTCATGTTGATTTTCTTATTTTTGAATATGGGGGATAAAGGAGATGTCAACATAATTCTGGGGAGATCATTTTTTCCACTAGTAATAAATAGATTTTTGTGAATCATGGAAGGATTATATTTATATTTAGTGATGAATAGGTAGTGTTCAATTTAGTGAAATCCACAAAAAAATGTGGTAATTCATTTTATTGCCAATCCAACATTCTGACTAATGAAAAATATGATTACATAAGAGAGGCCTTGTCTCCTGAGGAAGATGGTTGTAGAGAATTAAAGGAGGTGAATTACCTTGAACACCTAATGAGAGACACCATCCCACCATTCATACCCTTAGTCATCATGCCACCGATGTTAGAATTAAATACACTTTAGATCATATTAAAGTACTCATTATTAAAAACTGAAGATACACTACAGGTCATCATTAGCTCAGAGATGAATTAATATCAAGAATGAAAACAAATTAAATACCTGAAAAGGAATATAAAATCAATATGCTAGGGTATGGATGATATAAAAGGGATCATCCTAATTATTTTCACCCACAAAATTTTGTTGGAAGAAGGTACCAAACCAAAACATCAACCCCAGTGGAAACTCAACCCTCTAATGAAGGAGATCATCAAGAAGGTGTTTTGAATATTCTTGACACTAGTATAGTATTTTCCATTTCTAATATCGAATGGGTGATATTGCTGCAATTCATCCTAAATAAAGGAAGCTTTAATGCTATCAAAACCAATAAAGATGATTTAATATCAAATATAACCATTACTGGATGGAGAGTATGTGGTGACTATAGAAATCTCTACACCACAACTCAAAAGAACCATTTTACACTTACATTAATTGATTTTATTCTATATAGATTAGCTAGTCATGAATTCTATTACTTTATGGATGGATATTCCCATGCAATCAAATCTCGATCAACATAGATGATTTTTCAAAAACCACATTCACATGTTCTTTAAGAACCATAACCAATTGAAGGATTTCATTCAGAATATGAAATTCATTGGATAATTTAAAATGGTGTATTGAAAAATATATTCATTATATGGAAGAAGATTTTCAAGATATTTTCATGGATTATTTCCATGTATATGGGAGATACTTAAAAGTTTACTTGAATAATCTGGAGCCAGTTTTATAGCACTATGAAGAGAAGTTCCTGGTGAAAAAATGGAAAGAAATGTCATTTCATGTTCCAAGGAGGAATAGTCCTCAGACATAAACTATAAAATACTAAAATGGAATTTGATCAAACAAAAATTAATGTGATTAAGATTTACCTTGGCCCATGATAGAGAAAATTATAAGGAGTTTTTTTTGGGTTATGTGGGATTCTAAGGACATTCCAATTGAGTTCGGTGAAGAGTGTCAGTGGGAATTCAATATTCTAAATAATAACATGGTGGACGATCCTATCATAGTATCACTTGACTAAGATAAAGATTTTGAAATGATGTACGATTCCAGTGACTTAACTGTGGGTGTTTTTTTAGGAAAATGGGTTGGAAACATCTTCCGCCCCATTTATTATGTCATCCATACCCTAAAAAGTCACTGTTCAACTATAAAACCATAGAGAAGGATCTACTAGTAGTGGTCTTTTCTTTTGATTTTTTTATCATACCTAATTATTTCCAAAGTTGTGGTGTATATAGATCTTACGACACTAAAATTTCCATTGATAAAAAAAGATATTGAAATGCGGTTGATATAGCAAATCCTTCTGCTATAAAAATTTGATATATCCATCAAAGACACAAAAGGGACTAAAAATGTCCTTGCTGCCATTTTTATATACTCCCACTACCAAGTATAGAAGATGAATAATATCTAATTATTAAGGAAGATTTTCCTTTTTAAACACTTCTAAATATAGATACACAATCACAACCATGCTTTGATAATATTGAGAACTATCTTACCATGGGATCTCTTTACCCACACTTCTCATATCAATAGATGAAGGAGTTATTTGTTGATTCTTCATGCTATTATTGGGATTAGATTATATTATTTAAGCATTGTGTTTATGATTTGATGTGATTCTTCATCCCAAAATTTGAAATTCAAATTATACTAGAGTTGTGTTACACATCATTAGATGGAGAACATCATGAGCCCAAACACACTATTTCTAAGATCCTAAAAAGTGATCTATTATTTTCCACACTTCATTGGGAAGTGATTAGTTTTAAAAAAATGTTGCAATTGGTTCCATAGGATGATAAACATTGGGAAACATAATGAGATACCCCAGAATCCCATCTTAGAAGTTGAAGTATTCCATGTGTAGGGAATTGATTTTATGGGCCCATTCCCCAATTCTCTTGGGAAGTATTACATCCTATTTGGTGTGGACTATGTTTCAAAGTGGTTAGAACATGAATCCACCACCCATGAAACAACCAAGGTGGTCTTGTATTTTTTAAGGAAAAACATCTTCCCCAGATTTTGTTTTCCATGATTTCTCATTATTGATCATAGAATTCACTTTAAAAATTATATCATTAAATGATTGGTTGAAAATTTTGGAATTTTATACAACAATGGAACTCCCTACCACCCACAAGCAAATGGGAAAGTTGAATTATACAATCATGAAATTTAAAATAAATTCAAAATACATTACATATATGTTGGAAGTTTTGGAGCATAAAATTGGATGATGAACATTGGGCATATTACACAGTGTATAAAATACCCATCAACACTACTATGTTCTAACATGTTTTTGGGAAGACCCATCACCTACCAGTGGAATTATATCATCTCTATTATTGGTCAATCAAAAATATAAACTTGGATTCTGAAAAGTCTAGATAATAAATAATTATAAAAATTAATGAGTTGGAATAGATTCGATGGGACGCTTACAAAAATGACCAAATCTATATGGAAAAAACAAAGAAATGGAAATATTAACACATCACGTGATGGAACATTAAACAGATGGATAAGATTTTATTATTTATTTCCCACCTAAAACTCTTCCTAAAAAAATGAAATCCTCATGGTTATGTACTTTTGAATTCATTATGGTTTTTCAATATGGAATAATAGAAATCCAATGAGGTGAAGGTCCAACCATTAAGTTAAATGACCAGCTATTAAAAATATATAAAGAAAACTTTCATGAAGGGTATGTTATTTCATTAAAATTAATTTTACTTGAATCCTATATAGATAATGACATTAAACAACATGATGATAGAGAGGAAACCTAGGCTAGGTTACATAAGTTATAATATATTTTCTAAACTTTAGGGTGGTTCAGTAACGCTGACAATAGGTCAGAGGCTTCTATATAACAAGTTCTACAAATGGCCTTATTCACGGTTTGTAAATATTACATTAATTGAATTTTTCAGGGCTAGGTTAAATCATTTTGTTGCATATTACATGTCATGAATAACATAAAATACATGGAAACCGTAGGACCTCTTTATAAACCATGATCCTAGGGCTCATGGGCGATGCACAGGTCATCTTCCCCCCCCCCCCGACCGATCGACTCCCCTATCTCCACCTCCTCCCTCGACCACCACACACCCCCACTCTTCCTCTTCCTTTGTGCATGAAACTAAGATTCTATACTCTCAACCTTCTCCACTCCCACATTTCCTCTCTCTACCATGTACCAGATAAATACATTCCATGTTTCATCCTCTAAGCATGCAATCCACCATATCGATCTTCCTCCACCCAAGAGTCTGGTTCATGATCCTCCATCACCACCCATAGATCATTCCCCTTATTTATCTGCATTAGGTTCTTCCACTCCAAAAACCTATAACCATTCATATCCTTCTTAAAGATAGTTCTAGGGAGCTTCCTAGCACCCATACCTACATCCCTGGTTATACTTTCCTGTGTCTGAGCATCAAGTTCTCTTGGTCCTTCTTCAGGATAAGCCTATGAGGACCAATAATTACCTAGACCAGGCCATTCTTGAGAATATTCTCATTCATGAGGAGTTATTGTAAATAATTTTATAGATTCACCTTTAGATTATTGGTGATATACATGGGGAGATATACCATGAGCTATTCCTAGAGTTCCTATCCACATCAGATCTTGACACCACACATGTCACCTTTCATCTAGGTGGAAGGTCGTGAGAGGTTATGTTGGGATATTTCATCATTAAGATATGTATTTATACATTTGATTCCTTTACTTCATTATTATATTATACCTTGTGGACTAATCCAAATAAGTTAGACACTCCACAAAGTTGGGTATTGATCACCCCGGACCCCGAAAACATTCATGACCCATGTATTGTGAAGAGAACCCATATGAGTGGTGATGCCTTGAAGATAGTAAATCGAGATCTCGAACATTATTGGATAGCTAGAGGATATGATCACAGGACTATAAGTTAGATATAGGTGATCATTTTGGTCTCTTCTATGGATGGCCCTTCCATAAACATGGCTCAACAGTTCTCTATCTACTATAAGGCCTAGGATAGGAGGGATCATGGTACCTTGATGCAGTAAAGATTTCTCACTCATATCACACATCATCTTGGTATTTTGAATGACTCTATGTACCATTCCTATCTTGGGAAAATAGAGTCAATTGATCATATAATGCTCCACATAATGGGGATCTTGAAGGAGATCAGGAATAACTATGAGTGGGATCCCGAGTACGTCAGGATGTTGATGAGGCCCTAGATTCTCATGCTACAACCCCAACTACTCCAACTCAAGAGGAAACTACTCCTACAATCCCAACCACATATCCTACTATCCTCCCATCCTTGGTTGATATCAGGAATACACCACACCCTTCCCCCACCTCTCTATATGAGTTTCTACCACCTTCCCATTCTAATACCAACCCAAACATTCTATTAGGTATATGGATGGAAGTTCAAATGAATGATGGTGTTCTACAGTGCATTTGGGAGAACCAATAGTGAATATGCCTTCATTTTGGCATTCCTTTTTCAGAGCTTATCCACCAGGACATTGCCCCATCTAATACCACCACCACGCCATCCACCCACCCATCAAATACTATATCTGATCCTACTACAAGATCTGATCCAACACCACACACCCTATCCCCTATTGTTCCCTCTACTTATCTAGCTCTATAGTTTATAGATTCTGAATTTTAGTAGGACAACTTAGCATCTCAATATTATCATGAAAAGCTACCCACCTTACCTACATCATTTGAGGTGTCATTCATTGATCCCGCTTCCATACACACAACCACTATTCAGATAAGAACATTATAAGTTTTTACTTACCACACTTCCAACACTATGAAACCATATTTAGATGTCGATCTATTTTCCACTTCCTCTATTATTTCCATATATATGGTAGAGCATATCTAGAAAACCACTGTTCAGGAGGGTACCTCTGATGATGATAGCAGAGAGTCTTCCCACACTCTTTTTTCCCGTGTACCCATCCCTCGTTGTACTCTATTTCTAAGTGTATTTTATACTCACTGTATTCTCCATTCCTGATTATATCATTTATTATATATAATAGACAAGATACTATTTTTGAATGCATTTATTTCTTATATACTCATACTCATTTGAAATTTTGGTCTGATTTGTATCAGTCTTCTACCTCTACTATAACTATTTATGAGTCTATGAGGAAAACCATAGGCCTCCTCCCTGAGGTATTTCCTCAAGTGGATTATTTACAGATATAACTATAGTATCTCAAGATAAAACCTTCCCGACTTTTACTACTTCCACATGAGATGTATGGTCAGGCCATCCCTGAGATAATGAACCCCACCAAGAACCCCCATGAGTTTGAGGATACAACTACCATTTATTATATTTTAAATTATATGTGTAAGCTGATGGAAACCACAAAATGGGTTTTTTTCATCCAAATGGTTAACAACATCATTGTTAGCACCTTATGGGAGGAAAAAAATATTTTTGACCATTTCAGTTTTTACAGTGTTATTAGGTGTTTTCTTTTTATTTTCTATGTTTTCTTATTTGGTCTTTCCCTAGGACCCTTTTTGTATCCTAATACATGAAAATATTTGATCTGATCATCCTTTTTATCTATTGTGTGAACCTACCCCTTTTTTCA
This sequence comes from Viscum album, assembly GCA_963277665.1. NCBI lineage: Eukaryota > Viridiplantae > Streptophyta > Magnoliopsida > Santalales > Viscaceae > Viscum > Viscum album. The sequence goes on along the minus strand of OY728142.1, from coordinate 28,570,585 downwards.
TTACATAATGATTATATTTTATGCATTGATGGTTTATCTAGTGTTGGAATATTTTTCTTCTAACTCTATGGAAATTTCCCCATTTCAGATAACCATCCAACATCCCCCCATGGCATGACCTTTATTACAGGGATCACTCAATTCCATACTTTAAATTGATAATTTCCATTTGTAGTCTCTTTATGTTATTATTACTTTCTATCCCATGCCACTTTCCAAAATAGTGTGGTCACTATTTCATATTAAGTGTGTGGGGGGGAGGGAATTATTTTGATTTATTGTGTTTACAACTAGATTGTATCTTGTTTTCATTATTATAGGAAATATTTTTCATTTGAATCATGCTTTAACTTGAAATCTTATTACACCCATGTATATAAAAGAAATTTTTTTGATGGAAAATGTTAAAATTCATTTTTGGTCTTGCTTAGAAATTTAGCATGATTATTGAGTTGAGTAATTTACTTTTAATTATCATTTTTTGTAATTACTTTTGATTGATTTATTACTGGTTGTTATGACCTAAGTGATTTCCTATTTTTTATATCCCCATTCCCAAGATGATTTTGGACCTACATTTACATATTCTTTTTTGAGAATATTTTTTGAGAGATACTTGGGACATGTACACCTTTCAGAAATTAAATTGGAATATTATTGAGGTTATGACTAAATAAATTCAATTTTAAAATGATTAAGTCAATTATTATTGATCCATTTATCCCGAGAACTTATTATACATTTATCCTTATTAATCATGTAGAATCTATGAATGAAATTGTTTGGATTATGTCATGTTATAAGACCATTTTAACCTTTCCTACCCTACTCTTAGTAAAATTGAAAGATTTTCACTTGAATAAGTGTGGGGGAGATGGTCATTACTTATGGATGTGGTATTTTTTCTATTGATGATATGTACGGTGAATTTTCTGCATGATATGTGGGAAGTTTTCCATTGTTCTTCTAATATACTAATTATTATTATCCTATAAAACAAAAAAATAGGTTCTATATTAGAGGGGTAAAAAATCACCATTACCAGACCAATGAATCATATGATGGATCATATGTGTTTAGGTAATGGATGTGAGATTGGTCCTAGACATGAATTTTGAAAAAAAAGAAAAAGAAGAAACATGATAATTTCATTTCACTTTTATGACACATCCATACCCCTACCCTGAGCTTTTACGAGTGTGGAGATGATTATTTCTAGAGTAGGTTCTTCATTACAGTATTCCTTATTATCATGCATTACACTTGAGAATTTACCCTCTTTTTTTAGATGGACTTTTATCATCCACCCACCTACCTTCATTCATAGATTCATTTGAAATTGATTGTTAGAGACCTCATGATTAATTGAGTCCTTTTATTTAAAGAGTGAAGATGTTAGAGACAATTAAATCCTATGGTTAGGATCATGTATTCATGGTATGATCATAAGTCTAATTTCATTTTACCTTGAGTGAAAATAGAAAATTCACGGTGAGGTAAATTGAAACATTGGTATAGATTTTAAGTAAAAAATGTAATTAAAGAAGAAATAATTTGAATAAATTAATTGATTATGAGGCATGAATTATTCTATCTACATTAGTGATTTTAGAGAATGATATTTTTCAATTAAAACTTAATTTTATTTTTTTAGTTGTAATGCATGTTTCCTATTTAAAAATTGTTTCATTTGGAATCCTTGTTAAGATGTTTTTTTCTTAAGGAAATGAAATTTTTCATGTGTGGGGTAATTTGATAATATAAATTCATATATATATATATATATTGGATACATTTACTTGGGATTTATTCATGATTTATTTTATAATTCCTTGGGTTTTGGTTAGTTTTCATAGGAAATAGGAATTCAATTCTAAAAGGACGTGTAGTTTTAATTTCACTAATTTCAGAAATTACACATCATGAAACTTGTTCATAATGTGTATTCCTCGAACATAAGACCCCTGAATAATAATTCCAACCCATAAAACTAATAAAATTATTTATTCCTCTAGGATAAAGAAATACAATATGTGAAATATTCAATTTCTATTCCTGTTGAAATATATAATCCGTGAAATTTGAGAAATACAATATTTCTAAAAATATTTTAAGATCCAATTACATGACATGAATTTCCATTACAAATCATTAAATTTTCGAGGAAAAAGTCATTTAAATTAATCTCATGAAATGAAACCTTTACACATCATGAGAGAAATGGGAATATAAATATTCCAGAACCCAATGCTGGATAGGGACAACCAAACTATTTATTTATTTATTTTATATGTTCTTATCCATATGTTACGGACATAGTTTCTTCCTTTTAATTTATTTTTTTATTTATAGTTTTATACTTTAATTCCTTTCAAGTCATTGTATATTTCTCAAACCTTGTTCTGATATATATTTCAATTATGATTACCTCTTTCAACATCAATTTCAATGTGTTATTATATCCCTTTATTTTGAGTAAGTGATTTGATTTGTTTTAATTACTTTAATTGTTAATTGATTTAACACTGAACTGCTTTATAGACATTCCAAGTATGTTGTTGTTTCCTATTTGATATAATATTTTTTTTATCATGCATGGACAATCCTATAGGGTTAGGGTCATGATTAGGTATGTCTTAAACCTAATGAATCCTTAAATTAAAACTTATCTAACCTTTTTTATAGATATTAGGTTATCAAATTATGTTAATCCCATTATTTTTCCCAACCATGATCAAGTGAATTGTAATAGAGGGACCATGGTCTAATTGGAGTTGAGTAGGATTGGACTAATAGTCTGTGAGGCTTTCTTCCCTTGAAGTTATAATTATTTCACCTAAGTTATTGAATACATCTAGAATAAAGAGTATTTTTCAATCTAGGTATATCCAATTAGTTTGAACAAAATAAATTGTCAACTTACGCACTGATTTTCAGCCTAATCCATAGGGATATCCCAAGATATATTTAGGAATACCTGTTTCCTAGGCCCTAAAATTGACCTCGATCCTTTCTCTTTATTCTGAAGTAAAACCAAAATAATTATATTTATAAATACAAAACTATTAAAGTCACATGAGGATTCCACCTGTTAGGTTCCAACTATTAGATCATTATCTTTTCCAGCTTTTCCCTATGAGTTTGATCCCATACTTCTTCTGTGTTACAAATTTTTAGTTAGTGTAGTTTGGGACATTATAAATTTATAATATCACCAATGACTGTGTGAAATCAAATAAGTTGTGTGGTCCATTCTAAATGAATTTATATGGTATCCTTGGAGGGATGGGAGTAGGTGGATCATAGTTTGGGCTATACTAACAATGGTTCATACCGAGTATTACATTTGATAGAAGGTCCCTCCTTCTGATCATGTTAGACTCTTTTGCATTTTTTGGTGGGAATGAATTTGAACCTTAATGATTTTTAGTAATTTTTCATACTCTAACGTGGGATAGTTTTTATGCGCGCTTTATGGTATCAGATGTGTTTAGCTTTCAAATTTATCTATGCACTATTTCATGGATATTGATGGTCGGAATGTGTATAGTTTCATTAGGATAAGCCCTCCCATGTGTGTGATATGACTACTCAAAACTTATCTCCATACCCTAGCCTATTGGAGGTGGGATTGGGGTGGTCACACTTGACTTATGTCTGACCAGTCGAGCCTTGGTGGGTTGGGTTGTGATAGAGTTTTATCAGAGCAGTTTCATCCAAGGAATGGTGTTTGGTGATTTTTCAATTTGTGAGGTTTGGTTTGGGATTTTTGGAAATAGTGTTAAAGTGTTTTGATTTGATCTTTCTAGTTATGGAATTCAGTGTTGGTGTAGTGGCTGACACATAAATTCACTAGGAATCTTATAAACTTCTTGTGGACTCGGTACACTAGTTTTAGGGAACATTGGTAGATGCATCTTATAAGAATGGGTTGTGGTTTCCATGTCCTTCTTGAGTCAGCTCCCCATATATACTCCTTGACCATGGTATATATTTATTTTATTTTATGATTCCTATGCTATTAGATCTATCTAGGATTAAATGGATGGATAATGATGATGATCCACCTAGTAATAAGGATTTTGTTCAGGGGTATACATAGGAGGGGTACCTTCAAGTTGTTTACCAGTCATGTTGTAAGGTCCTAGATCTACATGGATTGGACATTTTCATGTTCGTGAGGCTTTTGGAGCATGGATTAGTCTCGAAGGAAGTTTGGGGGGGACTCAAGTGTTCAGAAATGGGAGAAAGGAACTTTCATGGTGTGAAAGTGGGTTTCACGTCGTGTAGAATAATTTCACAGTGTGAAAGTGGGATTCACGTCATGTAATATTTCTAGGTTTGGAAAATAAAATAAATGATAAATTTGGTTATTTTTTAACAGAAATAAACCTTGTGGCATTACATAGTGTGAAAGGGGATTACACATCATGTAATCCCCTGATGCTCTATTGTTTTTTAAGTGTTTTTCCATCTGCTCAGGTTTTCAAACCCTACTGCTATGGTTTCCCTCTCTCTCATATCAGGAAACCCAAAATTCCCCTCATTATCATTTTGGAGATCCCTTTAATGGGAATCGATCTTGGGATTCCATATTCGATTTGTGGTGATCTGACTTGATCCAAGTTGTGTTTTCCTTCATTTTCTATCTATTTCTCCTAGTTTGACCTCGTTTCCTCTCGTATCTTCTATCCATGCTATGGAAGATTCTTACCCATTGTTCTAATGGGGTTTCTATCGGGTTTTTTTGGTGTGGTTTTTTCATGGCATCCTCAGTTGGATGCAGTTCTTATATGAGAGGTGATTAGAGATCTATTACGTGGTGAATTCTCATGCAAATAATGTCGACAACCTTTTGATGTGGAGGACTCATTGCTTATCTATTTAATTTTGTGAAATCATAGATGTAGAATGGTTTATCCCCATGGATCACAATGAAATTGACCTAATTAAGTACTTGAACCAGATTAATGAATCGGTATTGATCACATAGAGATGTTGTTCCTTTGTACCGTCATGATAGTTTGCCTCTTGATTTTCTACATAGTGTGATATCTATTCCTTTCTTGGTTTAGTATGTTTTTCTTGATGGAAATTGGTAAATAAAATAAATCCAAAATTACTTTATAATTAATTGTATAAAAGATAAATAGGCACGTTTGATGAATCCATTTTTTGTTGTTGTAATTTTATGATAATCAAATTGATGTAAGTATGCATGTTTAATTAAATAGGTTAATGAACCTGAAGAATGATGGTGATTTTTGATAAAATAATTATAGGCATGATAAATTAATTATTTAATTAATTTGTGATATCTTTTTTATTAGGTTTCATATGGTTGAAACCTATGAATAATGAATCAATCAATTCAATAAAGAATAAAGAACCGGTTATGTGATAAAATATAATGCCTTTGTGGGGACTGAGTTTCCCACTTCCTTATAAAGTCCAAGTGCCTTATGCTTTGAATCCATGAGGGATCATTGTGTGTAAAGGATAAATTCCCTGATTTAGGGCCAAGATCATGTTTTCTATGTTTGTAACCCATTACTTTTGATATGGATGAGCCTAGAGGGTTTTTTTGGTTTGTGGGGGCAGGGAAGCTCAAATGTGATGTGAGACTGGGATGGCTGATCCTGGGGGGGGATATTATGGTATGAGGGGTAGGGAGGCATGTTTTTGTGGTAGAAGTTGACACCTATAGGGGAAAGATGCCTCAGTTTATGTATTTGGTGTTTTGGAGGACACTAGAGGTGATAAAACATGTTGAATTCGGGCTTACCCATTGTTATGAAAGTTGGATTCTTGTTTGAATCTGTTGTTTGGATAGAGGATCAGTTGTTTGTTTATCTACTTTATTTTCCTCACTTCTGGAGGTAGACAGATATGTTTGGTTACTCTCCTTCCATGGAATTTGAAGGCTCACGCGGTATGCCACATTCTTTCCATATTTAGCTCCTTGTGGTTGGACGAGTTTATTGTCCTGCTATAGGTGGTAAAGACTCGATGGGTAGTTCATCTACTCACCATGTTTAACCCCTAGTGTTTGGGGATATTAAAAATATTCCTAAAGCACCTTTTGATGTGGAAAGTAATTTTTTTAAATAAATGAATAAATGTTTAACCCATGGGGTTGGATATTACTGGGATAAAATGCTGAGGTTGAAATTTTGAGAAGTCGTGGTCTCCATTTTCTTATTCCTAGAGGGAAAGGATATTTGTTTAAATACTAATGAAATGTAATGTGGAAAATTATAATGGTTAATTAATGGTTAAAGAAATAATTAAATTAAAATGAAAATGATAAAAAGGGATAAATTAATTTAATGTAGCTCTTTAAGTGGTTGTGTGCTTATAGGATATCTAGTCTTAGTAGTGGCAGCCAGGAATCTGAGAGACGTTAGCTGTAGTTGAGTCTGAGACTAGTTTATTACCATGGTGTGGTTGTAATATATATTATATCCTATACATTTCAGGTTTCTTTATTCTAATCCACCCTTTCAGTTAGGGAAAATAACACCTCGGGGATTCTGAACCTTGGGGGTGTTTTCCCCAACATCCTAATGAGAGTATAGATGGTTGACTACCCCCTTAGGACCTACTCTCTTATCATGGTAGTTACTTGTTCTGGTATGCACGATAGTTAGTTTTCCCAATATATGTGTATAGAGGGATATAATGGCTTGTGGTTATTTCACACATGTTTATTCTAGATACAGTTTCCTAAGGAATACTATTGGTATAACGTTTATAGGTTGTGATGTCTTGAGGATCCTTACTCGGTGTATGGGCTGTGATGGATTGAGGTATAATATCCAATGTATGATAAAAATTATGTGATCTATGGTGGCTCTTGAAAACTACCTGGTTACTTTTGGTTATGTGGATGTGGTGGTGTGTTACATGAGGTGCATGTTTTGGTGCTTTTCCTAGGTGTCTGTGGGCTAGTCTTTTTGGATAGAGATGCTCTGGATGTGCAAAGTTGGGTTAGAGTTAAAAACAATTGAGTAAGTAGAAGTGAGGTACCCTTGATATTCTTTATTATATTATATGTTCTCGTATGTGATACTTGGTGAGAGTAGCCATGGCGAGGGTGGGAACTTAGTATACTTGTTTTGGTGATGAGTTAGTTTCACTTTTTGGTCACTGCGCTTTAGCATGATTTATTTAATTTTTCATGAGAGGCTCTAGGGAGGATCCTATTGATTATACTGTTATACTCACCCTACGCATATATAAACCATTTTTCCGGTCAGTTGGAGCAGGTTGGAGATTAGGATGGTTACTATTATCTTGTGGGTTGCAGGAGCTATTTGGGATTTGGGGTTGTTGTCATCTTTACTTTCTTTTGGTACTTTCAGTTTTCCCTTTCCATTGTAGTAGTCTTGCATGAAATTAAATTTTTCTACTTGGGGTTTATTTTATATTATAGTTTGAGTAGGAGTTGTTTGGTGTTTATCTTATCTCTCTCTTCCGCATGTGTTTACTATAACATCTGTTCTAGTCACCAACATGGGGCCAACTGGAGGTGGGACTTTGGGGTCACTATCTCTCTCCTCCCATTTCAGGCCCAGGAGGGGTACACTTTGTATGGATGGGTCATGAATGAGTGGTATCAAAGGTCAGGGTGAGGGATAAGATGAAGTTTGGAGTTAGGGATAGGTGAGGTTGCATGGGTTGGTAGGGAAATGGTATAAGCTAAGTTAGAAAGCAATATAAACACAGAAAACCTGCTGAGACACGATTATTTAGGGCCGCCTCTGATCTGATGCATGGACCTTTATTCTTATAGAGGCTACTAAATTAAGTGATGCTAGCTGCAGGGTAGAGACCTAGTGACCATGAATCATTATTCTTTAATCATATGTTTGAATGGATAGACCTTAGGGTAGGTTAACCTAAAATAAATAAAATAAAACAATTCATTAATGTTAAAGTCTTCCATATTCTAGGTTTATGAGCTCTGACTATTTATTCTTTTGTAGGTATGGATCCAGGTTGACGTCCTCTTCAGGTTCACACAGGAGATATTTATAAGGTTGATCCAACAGATCGCTACATAGTAGAGGATATTGATGACAACACTTGAAGGAGGAAACTCTGAGAGTTTCAATGCTAGAGTCTACATAGGTATGAGGTCTCTATTTCAGATACAGTCAAAGAAGACTATTTGTAGGAGGTTGATATATCTTTCAGTTTTATCCATGATCAGAAGGATCACTGAGTGTCATTGGCTTTGAGGATGCTATGTGGGGCAGTGAGGCCATGGAGGTTCTTGTTCCTCCGATATCGTGAGGGGTTGATAGTCTCATGGGAGGAGTTTTGAGACCGGTTTAGAGTTGAGTTTCTTTTTTTTACCATGAAGGTGGCTAGTTTCCAGGAGTTTCTTACCCTTCAGTAGGGGATCTCCATTGTGTGAGACTTTGGAATCCATTTCAATAACCTTTTTCTATATTCTTCAGACTTATTTCCAAATGAGGAGGCTAGGGCAAAGCATTTAGAGGAGGCTTTGCATTTAGAGATTGAGCACTAGGTCACCATATTTGTGTTGAAGAAATATATCGAGGTGATAGAAAGTACATAGGTCATCATGAGTATGTTATCTATAATTGTATTGTCATGAGAGGGGAGTTGTTAGGATTCCTCATGAAGCAGAGTTGTGGTCTGGGATTCCCGACTGTCAGGATAGAAGTACTTCTGATCAGCTGAGGGTAGGTTCCAACCCTCAATGTCTCATTTCTCTGGGGTGATGGATCTCAGACCTGTGCTATGGGATCAGACACATGTTTTTCTTGTACAGTCCTAGGCCATTAGTGGTGAGAGTTCATAAACATTCTATGTATTCAACATGAACCAGTTGTTCTGCTTTAGGTTTCTCCATTGAGACCATTCCAGTCGAGGCAGTAGAAGTATTTTTCTCTTGTTTGGGGTCAACCAAGAGTATATGGGGTAGGAAGAGGACAACCCTGATACACTCCTCATCCTTAGAGAACTATTCATTACCATATAGTTGGGAGTTAGCATGGATAAAGAGTTCATGGAGCAAGTCGTGGTTAGCTTCAGGCTTTAGCATTTCCAACTCTTGGCAATCCAAACGTCATTCGAGATACCCTTTGCTTAATTTTTACTTGGTTGAATGCATTGTTTTATAAAAAATTGAATCAATCCATCATATAACCTACCCTTTTCCATTATTGGGGTCTTGAGGTAGATAGGATTCTAGTTCCCTTCGCGTTGACTAGCCAGTTGGAGGTCAAGCTGACTTGTTTGAATTTTGTAGAAACCGTGTGCTAGTGATGTGGAAGCACCGCTCTTGGAGATTTTTAATATTTTTATGGATAAAACCATCTGAAATCATCCTAATCATGGATTTTTTGTCTTTGGTGTAGGATATTATAGTCTAATTCATGAGGGAGGTGGTGTTCTTAGATGCTGATGGAGAGAAAACTGTATTTTTTGGTGAGAGAGACCCCCCGATGGGTCAGATGTGTGTTTCATCCTTGTCATCCTTGAAGGATGAGTTAATGATAAGTTTTTAAAAGGTTTAGTGGTTGGCATTTCCTAGGGTCATAAAAGATCAATCTGATGTCTTTTCATAGGAGGTTGTATAATTACCCCCTCGATGAGAGATCAAGTTTGGGATTGAGCTTCTTCCAGGCATGTATTATATCTCAATGTCTCTATACAGGATGATGCCTTCTATGTTGCAAGAGATGCATATACATCTCAATGGTCTATTGAAGTGTAGTTTTGTTCGGACGAGTGTATCACTGTGGGGTGCACTGATTTTTTTTATAAATAAGGTTGACAACATTTTCTGATTGTGTATTGATTATCATTTCTTGAAGCAAGTGACAGTGAAGAACCACTATCATATTCCATGAATTGATGATTTATTCGATCGGATGAAGGGTGCATGTCGGTTCATGAAGATTGATTTTTGGTTAGGGTATCTCATATGTGAGTGAAGGATGATGATATTCTGAAGACTTATTTTCATTATTGTCATGGGCATTATGAGTTTTTTGTGATGTCATTCGGTGTGACAAATTCTCCATCTATGTTCATGGGGTTAATGAATGTTGTGTTCTATGAGTTCCTAGAAAATTTCATGGTTGGTTTCATCAACAACATCATTATGTACTCCACAACTGAGGAGGAGAATAAAGATCATCTATGTGCCATTTTGGGAGTTCTTCATCATTACCAGCTATTTGGGAAGTTATAAAAGTGTTATTTTTGTGCTCTATAAGTCCATTTCTTGGGAAATGTTGTGTCCCAGTAGGGATTATCTATGGATATGTTGAAGATAGAAGTAGTTGTATCTTGGGAATCCCCCCAGATAGTATTATAGGTAAAAATATTCCTTGGTATTGTGGTCTATTACATGATGTTTTTAGTCGCTTTTTCTTAGGTTGTGAATCCTTTGACAGTGTTGACCAGAAAGGATCTAGTTTTCTTATAGGTTGATCAGTGTCAAACAGCTTTTGAGTATCTGAAAGAGAAGTTGGTCAGCAATCCAGTTCTTTTTTTTCCAATAGAAGGAGTTCAGTTTAAAGTTTTCTGTGATTCTTCACTTCTTAGGTTGGGATGTGTTTTCATACAGTATAGATAGTTCATTTCTTGTGGGTCTCAGTAGTTACATCCCCATGAGCGTAATCATCCCACCCATAATCTCAATTTGGCGACGGTGGTGGTTTCCCTAAAGTTGTGGAGACATTACCTCATCGGTGAGCGCTTTGTGGTCTTTACTGATCATAAGAGCCTGAGGTATGTTTTCTCCCAACATGACTTGGACTTTCACCAACATTGGTGGATGTGATGCAGTCTGTGGATAAGGTGATTCATGGAGAGTTATAAAAGAATTTTTATCATTGCATATAGATATGGGGGAATTTAGGGGAATAGGTTTTCCTTTTCAGATGATGGTGTTGTCATCTCTAGTGCATTTGGTAGAGGAATCCCAGTTGGGGGATCTTGAGGTAGATATCTGGAGAGACCAAGTTTTTTGTGGTGAGGCCCCTAATGGTTGGTCTGAGGATGAAAAACATCGGGTTTTGTTTCAGGGAAGTCTTTTTCCCCTTGGCGATGTGTGATATGGTTTTCCAGGAGTTACCTAGTTCTCATTTGGCATGACATTCTGTCATGTGAAAGATGTACCAAGCCTTAAGAGGATAGTTTTTGTGTCCTGGTTTTAAGCGTGCAGTTGTAGAGTTTGTATCAGGATGTCTGATCTTCTATAATGTGAAGGTCGATCACTGTGTTCCCAGTGGTTTTCTCCAACCATTAGATGTTACTTAGTGGAAGTGGAAGGACATATCGATGGACTTTTTCACCCGTTCACATCAAGACCATAGATGTTATGATGCTATATGGGTGGTAGTTGATCGTCTAATGAAATCAACCCACTTTATAATGATCAAGGATTCAACCTCATTGGAGGTTTTATTGAGGTAGTATCTGGAGGAGGTGGTGAGACTCCATGGAATCCTACGGATGATCATTTTAGATCGATATCCTTATTTCACTTCTAGAGTGCTGAGAGGTCTTCAACATGATTTTGGTTCTCAGATATCCCTTAGCATTGGTTATCATCTGCAAATGGGTGATCAGACAGAGTTGACCATCCAGACTCTTGAAGAAATGTTGCGCTCTTGTGTCTTGGATTTTTAAGGTTCGCGGATGAGACACTTTCCCTTAGTAGAGTTTTATTAAAATAATATCTTTCACACCACCATTGGTATGGTTCCATTTAATGCCTTTTATGTATGACCTTTCCATTTTCCATTGTGCTAGACTGGGGTTGTAGAGTCAGCAATTATTGGGCCGGAACTAGTATAGAATACAGAAAATATGGTTCATGTGATTTTTGAGAGGATGAAAGTAGCACAAGATTGTTATAAATCCTATGTCGATAATAGGAGAATACATATGGAGTTTGAATTTGGGGATAATGTGTTTCTGAAGGTGACTCCCCATCGTGGTCCGCAAAGGTTTCTTTTTAGGAGTAAGCTTTCTCCCCAGTTTTTTGGGCCATTCTAGGTGTTGGATTGTATTGGAGATGTGCTTTATCAAATAGTACTTCCCCCATAGATGAGTTGAATACAAAATGTTTTTCACATGTCACAACTCCATAGTTATCTTCATGATGACTCTCACATCATCGGTTTGGGTGAGATCATTGTTGATGATGATTTCACCTTCAAGGAGAGGCTTGTAGAGATCTAGGACCACCAGGAGAAGGTGTTTCATGGGTATGATATCCCCTTGGTCCATGTATTGTGGTGGCATAGTGGCATGGAGGTGAGTACCTGGGTATGTGAGTCATAGATTCCTACTCAGTACCCTGATTTGTTTGATGTTTAGCTCTTATCTTAAAACATTGATTGTTTTATGGTTATAGAACATTTTATTTGTGAGATGGATTTCTCTTATTTCTTGTTGTATAATGCTCTCTTTTTAGAGGTATCTCCATTAGGATATTTTTTAAGAGATGGTTGTGGTTGTTGTGTGGTTTGCGCTTATTCATCTAGTGAGGTGGTGAGCTCCTATATTGATGAGAACCTTGACAGGTATCTTGCGGGTGGATATTCGTATGACCTCGTTTTTTTTCCTCTCAAGGATGGTTTTGGATTATAGAGGATGAGAATGTTTTGAGAGGTATTTAATTTAAGGGATTGTATCCACGTGCATCGACCCTTTTTGTGTTCTTGAGGCTTTTGGAGATCAGAGGAGGCTCGAAGGATGTCTGGAGGGACTTAGGTGTTGAGAAATGGGAGCATGGAACTTTCACAGAATGAAAGTGGGTTTCACGCCCTGTAGAAGAATTTCACAGTGTGAAAGTGGGATTCATGTTGTGTAATATTTCAGGGTTTGAAAAATAAAATAAATGTGAAAGGTGACTATTTTTTTCTGGGGAATAAAACCACAAGTTATTACACGATGTGAAAGGGGATTACATGTCGTGTAATCCCTCGATGTTGTAATGTTTTAAGTGTTTTTACAACCACTTGGTTTGTCAAACCCTAAATCTACAGTTTCCCTCTATCTCGTCTTAGGTAACTCGGAAGTACCATCTTCAGTGTTCTAAAGATCCCTTCGATGAGAATCAATCTTGGGCTTCCATCTTCAATCCATGGTGACCCAGATTGATCCAAGGTGTCTTTTTTTTACTTTGTTTTCTATTGGTTTCTCCTGGTTTTATATCGTTTCCTATCATATCGTCTCACTGTGTTATGGAGGTCACTTACCTATGGTTCTAATGGGGTTTATCTTCATTGTTTTTGGTGTGGTGGTGATGCGGAATCCTCATTTAGATGCAGTTCTTATGGGAGAGGTGATCAGAGATCCATTTCATGGTCCATTCTCATGCAAAGAATGTTGAAGACCTTTTAAGGTTAGTGATTCATTGATTCTCTATTTAATTATGTGAAATCGTAGATCTAACAGGGTTTATCCCCTTGGATTACAATGAAATTGACCTAATTAAATACTTGAACAAGATTAAAGAATTGGTATCGATTGATTAGTGATGTTGTTTCTTTATACCATTATAATGATTTGCCTCTTGATTTTCTAGATAGTGTGATATCTATGTATTTCTTGGTTTAACATGTTGTTCTTGATGGAAATTGGTAAATAACATAAAACTAGAATTAATTTATAATTAATTGGGTAAAAGATAAAGAGTCATGTTTAATTAATCTAGTGGTTGTTGTTCCAATTTGATTATAATCAAATTGATGAAAGTATGCATGTTTAATTGAATTGGTTAACGAACCTGAAGCATGATGATGCTTGTTGATAAAGGAATTAAAGTTCTATTAAATTATTTTTTGATAGCTTATTTATTAGGTTTCCCATATTTGGAACATGTGAATAATGAATAGGTTAATTCAATATGGACTAAAGAATGTTTTGTGTGATAAAATATAATACCTTTGTAGGGCCTGAGTTTCACGCTTTCTTGTAAAGGCCAAATGCCTTATTCTTTGGAACCATAAGGGATCATTTGGTTTAAATTATGAATTCATTGATTTAGGTCCAAGATCTTGGTTTTTATGTTTGTTTCATATTTCATGTGATATGGATGGTCCTGGAGGGATGTTTTGGTTTGTGGGGGTATGGAGGTCTAGATGTGACGTGAGCCTAGGATAGTTGATTCTGGAGGGATATTGTGGTATGGGGGGTAGGGAGGCCCAATTTTTGTGGTAAAGGATGATTCCTAGAGTGGTGAGATACATCCATTTATGCATGTAGTGTCAAGGAGGACACTAGAGATGATGGAACATGTTGAAGCTGGGCTTACCCATTGTTATGAAAGCTAGATGCTTGTTTGAATATGTTGTTTGGATAGCGGTGAGGTTTTTTTATCTTCTTTCATTTCCCTATTGCTTGAGGAATATGGATTTGTTTGGTTACACTCTTTCAATGAGAGGTGAAGATGCATGGGTTATTCCACTTGTTGGTCTACCACTTGACATAGTGACATAGTGAGATTGCGTGCATGATATATTCCATGTGTCGCATCTAAGAAGACATGTTTCTAAATTTTTGAATGATGTTTACTTGGATGAGATGGGCATTGAGGGTGGAGTTACCTTTTTGGTGTTCCCAGTGGCATTTGATAACTGACTAGTGAAGACCCATTGTGGGAAGTGGTTCCTCTAGGTTGATGTTGTTTGACATAATGGGAACCTTTTAGAGATATCACTATAGAAGTAAACCATGTTCAGAGCTCAATGTCCTCCCTTGTGATTTTGTTTTCTATTTTTGGGATGAAAATCCTTGAAGGTGGGGAGAGTGTAACAATGTAATTTTTTTATATAAGACATTGGATTATTTTTAAATCTTAGAGCTGAGTCAGAATGGAATTATGAGGCTCAGAGAGCCTTGGTATAGTGATAATAAAAATATTTTATATTTTATATCACATGCATATATATTTTCAAAAAAAGTGGAATAAATACTAAATTGAGTCTTGGATTTGAAATATGAGGTCTATATCAAATTTGAGATATAGGTTTTACCCTAGGAACAATAAAAATTTGGTTGGTGATGGGAATTTAGTGGAGGGAGACTATTGTTGGATTTGATATGAATTAAATGAAAATTTTAATTAATTAAAAGGGGTAGAATATCCCCCCTTAGGTTTGAATTCTGACATTAAGAGGAAATGGATAGGGAGATCCCTTTCATGATGGATGAACCAAAGGAGAGAGGAGGCACCATTGGACTTTGTCCTTGATGGAAATTGACACTGGATCACGGTGAAGTAGCTTCAGGTCACATATTTGGTCCTGAAGTTTTGGTGTTTCACTATGAGGTAGGAGGATTTATGATTTCTATGTCATGATTGTCATATATGAGCAATTTTAAGTTTTATAGCCCATTTATGACTCATATAAATCCCATGGGGGCTGATATGTTGGTATTTTGGGAAAAACAAGGGTTTAGGGAAGATCATAGGGATTTCCCATTTGTAATTATTAATCACATAATGTGTTATGTAGGATCACAGGTTGTGTGTTCTTTCTATTCAAGGAACATAGGGTTTTGTGAACAAAAAGCTATGTACTGATGGTATACACCATGTAGTGGGACATGTCCAGATAGCAGAATACATGGGAATGCATGCCATGTAAGGGGACACAATCATCTATAAGAACTCGGCCAAACCCCAGGTTTACATAGGTTGGAGGAAATGGACAAGTACGTGGGGATGGGATGTTGTAAAAATGTACAAGCTTATGAATACAAGAATGGGATGATGGAAATAGGCTTGGGATAGGATAGAATTAACAAGTTGTGTACCCCATGCACCTTTTGTGTAGGAAAATATGTCTACCTATGCTATATGTGGGTGAGAAAACACCCTAGGGTTTTGGTGAGGTCACATTCCATGTGACATTGTTTCAATACTATGTACATTACTTTTAAATGTTGAGTACCATGAGCGGACACGACCATGGTTTGGATTCATGAGATATTCCATGTTCCCTAGGAGGAAACATCATGTACTCACCTCAAAGAGTGTTCCCTCACACATTCCTTTCTTTAGTACTTTAATTAGGGCTCATAAGAAGGCTATCCTATGTGGTTTTCTATGTAGAATGAAATGGTGGACATTTTTTTGGAATTAGAGATATGACACAAGGTGATAATAGTAGGATTATTCTTTCAGTGATGCGTAGAAGAGTGATAGTTGGGTGCATTTCCTTGTTCCATACCTCTAAGGGAATAGTTTGGAATTATGTCTTGTAAAAAGGGTTGTGATCCCCTATATGATATTGGTTGGATAGAGTTTTGGAATCCCTTTAGAAATCCCTGGGTTGGATCCTTTATAGCATCATCTTCCCTAGGTGGGTTTTGTGGAATCGTCATGACCAACTTACACTGTCATATGATCCTCTACTTAGGGGGTTGTTCTGGATTGGGTTTCTGGTGTCCCCTAGTGATCATGGGTGTGATAACTTATCTATATATCATGATTATGAATTTTTTATTGGGGTTTTAGTGTCCCACAGTGGTCCTAGGTGTGATCTTCTATTTGAGTGTTGTGATCACCAGAGTTCCATATTGGGTTTACGGTGTCCCCCAGTGGTCCTGGGTGCGACACATTATTTTTTTTGAGATATTTTGAGTTATAGAATGGTTTTTGGTGTCCCCTATATGAAATGGGTGTGATCCCCTATCTGAGTATCGAGATCCTATGGGTTCCAACATGACTTTATTCATGGTAAGACCCAATGAGATTGATCTCTAAAATGAGTACCATCTAGGATGGAAGGGGTACGTCATCAATTTGGAAATACCTGGTGAGTCAGAACTCTCAGATGAGTGCCATCAGGGATGGCATGAATTATGGAGTGAGTTATCCCAAATGATCATTACCTTTTAATCTCGAGTAGAATCTGGAGGATGGATTTTTGGTTGAGACCTCTTTGAGACTTGGATTCTGTTCTGAGTATATCTAGGTGTTCAAGTTTCTATGTATCATATCTTGATTGACATATCTTGGTGAATTTGATCTTACTCATCATTCTTACAGTATATATGGAGATGGGTATTTCTATTCCCTCTCTCTTGGGATTTTATATATCCTTTTTCTTATTGGTTGAACAAGATATATCATTTCATCTTCTCAATTTCTTTTTGGGTTTTTTGGTAACCTACTATGTATTTGTATACTCACCCCTACATGCTATGTACCCATACATGTCATGTATTATATAGATAAAATGCCTTTTAGTGGTTTCCTTATAGAACCAGGAGCAGGTGGAGCATATTTATGGGCTAGAATGAGCAAGGATTATATCATGTGTTTCATTTTATAGTAGTCTCGTCCTTTTAAGAAGGTTAAACTCTTTTTGTAATTTTTGTGGGCTTGTATTTGTCCCTTTATGCTTTCAAGGACTTTTATAACACTCTGATGTGGGATAGTTGTTATTCATGCATTATGGTGTCTTCTTTTTTTACCTTTCATCTTTATCTCTTCACTATTGTATGGAGATATATGTGTGGTCATGTATATAGATACTTTAGGATAAGGCCTTCTATGTGTGTGATATTCTTTCCCAACACTTTTCACAAGCCTCTATCCTATTGGAGGTGATATTGGGGTGGTCACACTAGGATTATCACTGGCCAGACGGGTCCTGGTGGGTTGGGTCATCATATTGAGTGTTGGCAGGTTTATTTGATGTTCTGTATTACTTTATGAATTTGTGATCCTATTTATCGTATAATTTCATGAACTTTATATTCAAACTGAATTGTTTGCACACTATGTCTGTCAAAATACTAAGTTGTATTCACACCATATTAAGGGACCATTTTCTACCTGTGAAGATTTCATGGATGCAAGTATGGGCTGGAGCAAGGGTCCCTATGCTTGATTTTGTGCTTTTCCAGATGTGACTAGATCATGGAGACAAGACCGAGCTTGGGGTTGGGGATCAAGGTTTTTAGAGTCTTTATTGGAGTTTATTTTTAGTTTACTTATGTGAATTTAATCACATAAATTATTTCAATATAAATTATGTCATGACAAAATTTATTATTATTATTATTATTTGGATCATTGTTTATTTATAGATATTTAGTTCAATTTGGTTGGGTTTGGATATCTACTAGATTGATTTTATTGTTTTTAATCTTATTTCTACTAATATTACAACTCTTTTCTAGAGGGTATAGTCTTCTAAATATATTCCTTCCACCATTTTTTCTAGTTAGTAGCCTCTACCATACGGGGAGTGGAGCCTGAGGTCCAGTAGTGACTCGACACGATCACAGATAGGGCATCGGGTTGAGGATGTTACAAAGTGGTATCAATGGTTAAGAATTTTCTATTTCTTTATTATTTGGTAAAGGTATAAATGAGACTAAGATTTTTTGAGGAACGGTAATAAGCTCATGCATGGGAGTAGATAACCCATGACCGGTGTAAAACCATAGTTCCTAGGGATGGGATCGATGTTCATGTTATTCGTTTTTTTGTGTTGATGTTATTTTAACTTATATAATTCACTTTCATGTGATGTTACTATTTATTGATATTTTACTCATTAGATGGTATGACATGAGATGAGTATGCATGAATCATGGTAGGAGTTTAGGGATATATCTATACATGTATTTCTCATGCTAGGGACATATTTTTTTCATGTGATATATCTGTCTACATGATTTGTGAAATGTGATTCCATACTTTATTTGATAATAAGGAATAAGTGGAACTATTATAACATTCCAATTAACTTATTAATCATTTTAGCCATTAATTATCTATTGTTTTCTCACCTTTTTAGGTTGATCTTGTTGTATATCCTATGTTCTAATGATTGTGTTGACCCTTGAGAGAAAGTTCCTCCAAGTCATCTTCGAGTTGAGCATCAGGAGAGTGGTAATAAACACACTCCAAAACCATATAATATGGAACATCATAAATATTTGGGTAATGAGATAGAATATTATATTCATGGAAGTTTCCTATGTTTCGTTTTATCCATGAAGAGGGTGACTTCTCATACTATACCTTCAATGTATGACCCAATGAGAGAGTTTTGGCCATAGAACCTGGCTACTTTCACTGGGGAGGGAAGCCCCCAGGCAGTTGAGTTTTGGATCGAGTCAGTTTAGATGATATTTAATCACCTTGAGGAACCCATATAAATGGGGATGAAACTTGATGATTATATTTTTCGAGGACCAGTCAAACACAAGGGAGACATCCTAGAGAAATATGGTTAGCAAGAGGAACCATATCAAATTAGTTAATAAAAATTTTATTTTTCATAAATAGTAGTCATAAATATTTTAAACCCACTTGGGATCCATCATTAATTTTCTTTCTCCCTCTCTCCCACACACACCCATGCACTCCAAATGACAATCTCATTACCTATGTATAGTGATCCATCCTTCACCAAGTCATCACTTGGTGATATACCATCCCATGAATCCAATATAGTATTTAGTGACATGTTCATAGCAACAAGGTTTCATACAATGAAAATATGAACACACACCACATCCATTATTTTTCTATGTTCTGACATCAATAACCCATTCTTTTTGAGGATAACCATTAAATCATTTTTTCAAACACATTCTCGGAATCACCCACAACCTAATATTCCAATACCAACCAAAAAAGGTTAATTTTAGTAGAGTTTCGACATGATTTTTTCATTTGAAATTAGAAATAAAATTCTTTATAACTCAAGATCCTTCACATTTTAGAAAAATTATAAAAAGAGGAAATCCACCTGCCTTCAAAATGATCGAAACGAAGAAATTTTCATATGATATTGTAAATCTAGACACTTTTTTCCATTAATATAATGAATCATATGGAATTTTGATAAAAATTTGTTTGATACCATATATTCATTTATAGAAAACCAATTCTAGGGTTTTTTTCAAGAGAAAAAAAAGTATATCTTAATTACAAGGGTAGAACAGAGCTCTTACCTTTTGATTCAAAGATCCAACTCTTGAATAATTATCAATAATGAAGTTTGAAAGATTAATATCACTAGAAATATTCTAGATGAACATTGAGAGTCAAGAGACTAAGATAGGGAATGTATAACAATATTCTTTAGGTGAGATTTTAGTTTTAGATCTAATTTTGTTAATTGTTTAATGATGTCACATGGTTAGGAAAATCATGTTCCAATCATGTGATCACCATTGTCCAAGAATTTCCAAGTTGCATGGTTATGTCGCAGGGTTAGGAAAATCATGTGGAAATCATGTGAATGAAATTTCTCATAAAACAACTAAAATTCATGGTTAAGACACATAGTTAGATAGATTGTACACCTGTCATGTAACGTCTATATTCAACCAATATAGTTTCTTGGGGAAGCTACACAGTTTACCATAACCATGATCAAACTGTGCACCCTTCAAAATGATTTTAAATCATTCCAAAACCATCTAGAAACTTTCTAGTACTTATCCAAACTATTTCATAACTAAAAATATAGAATAAATTACATAATTATTTCAAACCAAGGGTATTACATTCTCTCCACAATTGGGATTTCTTTCTTTGGAAACTTTGAGATTAGCATTGTCTTTAAAGATTTTTGGACTTTTATCTAGTATGAATTACTATTGTTCCCAAGTCTCATTTTAAATTTGACAACATTTCCATAATACTTATACTAAGTAAATATTTCTCCCTCATAATGTATTTTCTTGTTTATTCAGAATCTGAATTTGTTTATAGATAAACACCACATATGGATTAAAATTAACATGATCTTAGTTAATCGAATTACTAGGATTCAGTTCATACTTATTTAGTTTAAATAAATGGAAATAATTATTAACAATACTAAATCTAGATGGTAAAGATAATAAATATGAAATGTTTTTGATATGTTCTAAAATCTCAAATGACCCTATATATCAAGGAGATAACTTTCATTTATTTCCCAACCAATGATAAATCAATAATGATGACATTTTCAAAAATACATGGTCACCAAAATAAAAATATATTGGGTGATAATGTGATTTTCATATGACTTATTTCCACTATAGTACGTATCCATCCACTTTCTAATCATCTAATTCTTTTTTGTAGTTTCTTGAACAAGACTAGGTCTAATTAGTGAAGTTTATTTCATTTACACCCAACAAATTAGAGGTCCAAAAGGAAGATGATACAAGTCCTTGAATAGAGCCATATGTATCATGACTAATAATTTTTATTATAAGATAACTCCACTAAAGGAATATAATCTTTCCATGATCCACCAAATTCCATGATACAATCTCTAAGAACATCTTCCAATGTATAAATATTATGTTCTGACTACCCATTCATCTGAGGATGATATGTTACACTCATGGTCAATTGGGTTCCAAGATACTATTATAAATAGAACTGAAATTGAAAAGAAAATTGAGGATCTCTATTAGAAATAGTATATGTTGGTACTCAATACAACATGACCAATTCCTAAATATAAAACTGTTCTATATCCTCTGCTGTGTTAGAATCTGAGATGGGGAGAAAGTGTGCCAACATTTTGATTCAATACATAATTAACCAAATACAGTCATGCTTTTAAATAATTCATGGTAGACCCCTGACAATATCTATAGAAATTTTCTCAAATTTATAAGTAGGTACATTAATAGATTGAATAATACTCAATGTAAGTTTATTCTCATCATTTACTTTTTGATAATTGATACATATCATGAAATAGTTGACACTATTTCTTTTCATGACTAACCACCAGAAATGATTTTTCAATTCCTTATACATTTTTAGAGTACACAGGTGAATAACCCATTTCGAATAGTGATATGCTGAAAGAATCTATTCCTATAAATATCGAGGTACCAAAATTTAGTTAGGAAAATGGAATGATGAATTGTCAACCCTTTTCTGATTTTCCATGGTCTCCTCGCTATTTAGGTTTGACCTAATGGTGACATAGTAAATATATGATCACTGATCCTCTTCTACTAAATCCTTGAAATCGGGAGTGTAAAGACTTGAGCTATTAGGGTTGGCCTAACCTACAGAAGGTTGAGTCGTCATAACCCCAATCCCTCCATTAATAAGCCAAGGGATGTAAACAAGTTCCAAAAAGGAATAATTATGATGGGATTCCTTTTCCTAATGAACATGTATACATGCACCCAACCATCTCTATGAAAAATTTAAGATGAATATAAAGTAAATACTTTAATATCTAGAGATAAACCATGCTTGTAATAAACTCTGGGGAATAAAACAGAGTACAAATGAATGAAACCAAAATGTAAAGGAGAAAAATAAATGCCCAAATAGAAATTAAGTCCCAATATAACAAACACTATAAATAGTGAAATCTGAGAGAGACCTACTTCTGATCTCCAAGCCTGGACACCATATGTGGTCAATACACCCATGTATCACTATGATCCACCATAATCATAGCTAATATGTCTGTCATCTTCATGAGACATGACATTTATAAGAAAAGGCCTTGTAGGGGTGAGTATATACATACCTAGTAGGAATCCCTCAAAACTGAAATGTAGTGATAGAGAGATACAACAATAGTCAGATCAACCCAAATTAAGAGGGAAATTAAACCCAACAGATACACATATAAATGATCATAAATAAACCCAGACAATAGAGAAATTGGATCTCCATATCACAACCCATCTTAAGTTGATGAGTAAGAACACAGCTCCAAAAGTCTAAATCCAATGACCGACATCAAATGTAGCCTCACCAGAATATGTGTGGAGATGTATGCACCTCATAATTGTGTTCTATAGTCAAGGGAGGACACATCTCCTATGGAGAACCTGCACCTCACCAGAGCTCAAATATGGGTAGTAGTGCTTCATAGGTAGATAAAAAATTCCTTTTAGTAATAAGGGGAGTATTGACCCTACTTATTTATAGAAATAGGTAACCTGTGCCCTGGTGTGATAGGGGATTACTGACCCTGATATTTCTCTTATATCCCGAGGAACCCGTACCTTAGTCTAACAAGGGAGTAATAACCTCATAATACCCCTAATGGTATGGATAACACAATCCATGGTATAATAAGGGAGTATTTAACCTAGAATCTATCAGGTAGTCACACCTGATAACTTCCACCATTAAGTACTTCCTGAATAATCATTATGCTTGGAACATCTCACATTATATCTCAAAGTCCATTGTGAAAGCCACCATCATGTTCTATATAGAAAAACACTCATAATTGGATACTCATGGGATAGAATACATGTCCAAATAAATAATATATGAGGGGTATAATATGTATATAGGTCTATACAGTGTGTATAGGGTCCACACGGTGTTTGGCCCCGCTCTGTTACTTGGTCATGTTCTCCCAGAACACATCTCAGGAAGTTATGTATCTTTACAAGGTGTTCCATATGAGATACAAGGTGTGTATTACCACCTGAGGTCCTATTTGTGCATCTCAAACTATACCTGTGTATTCCTAATTGTGAATGTATAATTTATTACATAGCGTTTTAGTCCACACAGGGCCCTAGACATGTGTAGCTAGCACACATCTTGGACACCTGGCCAAGGTCACATGGTGTGTTGGACCACCTACGTGGCATGTGGTATTTAACTTCTCTTGAACCCATAGCATCATAGGTAGCTGGGTCTACACGATGTTTTTTCATTCCAATACATTTACTGTAGTTGGTGTCTTCACTGAAAGTCATGTTCTTCGATGAGGTATCTAGATTCACACCCATCATCCAGAATCATGCCCATATATCACCTGAAATTGGAGGGAACCACCTCCGACCATCATTTCTTTAACTCTGGTGGCCAAAAATTGAATTTGATGATCCTATGGAAGATCATATCACCTCCCATTATGTAGCACCTCATGTCTCCACCCGTCATTTATCTGGATCCAAGATCCATGAAGTTTTACCCACAACCCATCTCGATATGCCTAAAAAACACCAATCTGTTAATTTCTTGTAAAACCTCCATGAATACGGGGGGTTCAATCTTGCCTAAACCCACCCTAAAAATGTCAAATAGAGACCCCATGGTCCAAAGGTGAAAAAATGAAAAATATGTGGGGAAAAAGAATAATTATAAATTCAAAATTTTCATTGGCCAAGTGTTCGTGAAAAGTGATCATAGATCAGGGAAACTGACTAGGTATATAGCATAATTCAAGAAGTAGATAAATTAAATAATTTAACTCATCTACAATCTCATGAGAAGAATGTGTAGTCACGTGATCAAAAGAAGATAACAAATCGATACTCAATATTTTAATAAAAATGGATAAATCTACAATTGATGATCCCTATCTCAAAAAATATATATTTTTGGTGAAGAACACATTCACCAAAAAAGTAGAAGGTCCTATGTGTCTGTTACCTCTCGGTCCACCTCGATCGGATAGTCGTTCTTCATCCAATTTCGATTTTCCAATGAGGAATGCACTGAACTTTCTCTTAGATATCACAAGGTTTATGTGGATAACCCTTATAAAATCATTATAAGAGGGTATTTAAAGAGGATTTTAATTAATTCATTTAATAAAACAAAAAAATTGATAATTTATTTATTTTAATTAAGTGCACCCACCAATGACAGCCTCAACTGGACATCTGCCTCTGAACAACCTTAAGTCACACATAGGGTAAACCCTACATCCCAAAATCAATCATAGGTGTGGATTTATGTTTTAAGGATCCATTTGGGAGTTATTTCATTATTCCCAAAAAACTATATTAGTGTGATATTATTATGTTTAATATTTTTATAATATCAATTTCATGCTCACCGAGCATCGAAATCTTGTGTCGTCTCAACGTCTGGCTACAAAAATATTCTATAAAATATTTTAAAGTCTTACAAAGAAAAAATAGGTTCAGTAGATTATTACCCTATTCAAGCCTTTTCACCCCCAAAGAATACAAGGTAAACAAAAAGTTTGGCATACTGGGCCTTCATCTAGATCTCTTGTTCCCAAGAGCTCTTTTATATTCTCCCATACTGCCACAACACATGAACCAATGGAATGGTCCATCTTCATAGGATCCTCAATCATTTATCCTCGATTTCCACCATGTACTATTAAAAGGTGGATCCATCCTTTATGTCCATCTATCTCTAGTCAAAATAAATTTGTAGGATAATCTATGTATCTCCTCAACTGCGACACATGTAAGATGTCCTAAAGTTGCTCTAACTATAGTGGTAACGCTATGTGGTAAGCAATATCCCCAACCCTCCACAGGATCTCTAACATTCTGATGAACCTTTAGGATATCTTACCACCCCAAAAAAACCTCCACAATCCTCATTGTAGGGAAACTCTTAGGAAAACATGGTCTCCCTACTCGATCTTCGGGGGAATATGACATCAATATGTGTAAGATTTATTTTGGATATGGGCTATCCTCATATGATCGCAGATCACATGAACTTTATTCATTATTTCCTAAACTATCTTTGAAAAAACTAGAGTTGTCTCACCAATCTCATTCTAGTAAAAGGGTGACCCATAGTTTCTCTTGTATGAGGCCTCTATAAGTTATATGTAGATCATAGAGTGATAGCTATTATTATAGGAAAACTATACCAATGAAAATTTATCATCATATCCCTAGACAAATTCCAAAACACAATATATCATAATATCCTATAAAACTTTGATAGTTCACTTGTTCTTCTCATCCATATAGGGGTGAAACACCAGACTCATATGAAACAAGGTCTCGGATGCCTCTTATGGGCCTCTCTATAATTGTGATGTAAACCAAGTGTCTTGGACATAGACAATGATTGAGGGTACCCTATGGAGTTAGATGATCTCCTACACATACAACTATCCCACACCCTCCACCAAACTCTTCTTTCTAATGGACATGAAGTGTTCCAAATTCATATTTCAGTTTATTACCACCCATATGGAATCATTGAATCACACTATCCATAGAAACCCTGTAAAAAAATTCAATAGATATTACATAATATTTCCAATATAAGATCTCAAGAGGCTGTGTCAAATATAACAGAACACGGTTCTAATCCTTCACCTACTGGCATGTGAGACAATAAGACATGAACTAAAAAAAATTCCACCTCGTTCCATCCAAAAACAATTCCACTAAAGGTATTTGTACATATTCCCTACACTGGTATATACAACCAAATGAAAAGTGTGAAACTCCCTCATCACCACCTCTTGCATTTCAACAAAAAACACTATTCATCCCTAAAAAAGGATAACATGTTCCCCTTATTCAGAAAATAAATCTGGTGAATCTCTTGAAGATACTTGGTCACATAGAACCTCATAGTTGATGTATCCCAACTAATCCTCCCTCACATGATGAATAAGTATAGGAGTCAAAACCATATACTGAAGATAAGTTTCACCCCTCTCCTCTACTAGGGTCTGCTGTAAAGAAGCCAAATAATCTGATGCATCCTAAAGCAAATGAGAATGAGACTTCCTACTAAGGGAATCTACCACCAAATTTCACTTCCTATAAGTGTAGATAATATTTAAGTCGTACACCTATGATAACTCTATTAGGTTACTCTATCATAGGTTTAAATATCTCTATGTGAAGATATACCTGATATTCTAATTGTCTAAGTAAACAATGAAGTGATCTCTTAAATGATAGTGGCACCACATCCTCAGTGTGAATACTGCCATTTCCAAATCCATTTTGTGAGTCTTGTAGTTCTTCTCATGAGGTCTCAACTGCCATGACCCATATTCTATCACTTCCTTCCTTTGCATGAATATTCAACTGATCCCAAATACGTAGGAATTACAATACACTACGTACTCCACAACCTTCTATGGTAATCTCAAAATAGGAGCACTAGTCCTCCTTAACCTCAACTCCTCAAAAGATATCTAACATTTCCCAGTCTAGGTAAAATTATTACCTTTCCATGTAAGAGTGTTCAATGGGGATATAACCCCAGATAAAACTTCCAGGAATCTTCTATAGTACCCTAATATACCGAGAAAACTCTTCACATCTGACATTCTCTTGGGTGGCTCCCGAGAAATCACTGAATCAATATTCATCAAGTTAATATCTAATCCATGATCATAAATAAAATTCCATATAAAGTGAACCTCATAGATCAATAATAGACACTTCGAGAGCTTACTGTAAAGATGGTGCTCCTGGAGAAAGTCTAGGACCATCCTCAAGTGCTCTGCATGCTCCTCCTTCGAAAAATAGTAGAAGAGTATGTCATAAATGAAGACAATCACAAATTAGTCCAACTATGGTTGGAAGATCCATTTAATCAAAGACATAAACACAATGGGGGAATTCATCACATTGAAAGGAATCACCAGGGAATCATAGTGTCAGTAGCGACATCAGAATGCCAAATTTAGAATATCATCCTTGCAGACACTCAAATGGTTTCAACCAAACCGAGGATCAATCTTTGATAACCAAGTCACACCTTGAAACTGATCAAAGAGATCATCAATACTTGGAAATGGGTACTTGTTCTTTATTTTTTTAGTTTTAGGTGATTATAATCAACAATAATCCATGAGCACCTGTCTATATTTTTCATGAACAAAACTGAAGCTTCTTATAGGGACACACCTGATCTAATAAAACACTTCTCTTGAACATCCTCTAATTTTACTCTCAGGTCGTTGAGATCAGTAGGGTCCATTCGATATGAAATATAATATATCGACATGGACCTAGGGTGCATGTCACTGAAGATTTCCATTTCTATCCTCAGAGGTAGTCCAATAGAATCCTTAGGGAAGACATCCATAAAGTCCTCCACTATCAAAGGAATGTAGATGTATGAAGAGACTATTGAACCAAGGTATAAACTCACTAAGTGATGGGAAATGGTATGTATCCTCTTTCATGCAAGGTCCACTCGTTCCAGCATTAGATCTCTCTTTCCCACAAAGGAGAATCTCTTCCCATCTATCTGAAGGCATCTGAAACATCTACAATGACATTCAATCTTATCTCAAACCATGGATAACCAATACATACCTTGGATGATGTCATGTGGTTTCAACATCATGACCAATAGGTACCATGTGAAACTCTATCCAACGAGTGATAAATTTCACTATCGAAATATGAGTGATATTAAAGAATCAATCCTTGTAGAAACCCATAACAATAGTTGTTGCGATAATATATCAACTGAAAGCTACATATCGTGCACCAAGAATAAAAAGATGAAGTAATGACTTGAACCTCTGTATAATAGTACTGATAAAGATTATAATAAACATATATCCAACCTTGGATCATCTCTTGTACAACCTAATCACACTCCTTTATGTCCAGTAACTCCCAAAAACTCGACTATCTTCTCTCGAGCCTAATGCAAACCCTCTATTGGTGGTGGTGGTAGCATCTTATAACATCATCCTACACCAAATGCTTCTCCCTATAGATCTTCTAATTCTCCACTCCCAACACTGCCTCCCTAAGGGCCTCTATGGCCACATCTGAGAGATCCTTGATCAAAGAGTTTCCTATTCCATGTTGGTCTATCCACTCTTATCTAGTCCTGATCAGTGCCAATGGTCAGGAAATCAAAATGTAGGTGACCATGCATATCAAAATTATAACATCACTCCTCTCAGATATGACTAGATACTCTTCCAAATATCTAGGCCATAGACCCATGTGTTTGAGTCAGAAAATGAATTCTCTACTAAGATATAAACATTTGACTCTTGTTACCTATTTTAGACAACTCATTCATATTCTTCCCACTATTGTATCCAAACATCCAACACCCCTCTACTAGTAAGATCTTAGTCACCAAATCCCTCTCTATAACTCCACCATAAGTGGGTAGGAATAAAGAGAACACGCTGTCTTTAATGTCTCTATGGAGAGCCTACTCAAACTTCATTTCATGGAAGATTTCGTCTCAAACCATGTTGAGGGAGTACTGTTTAAGGTTAGTGAAACTCTTAACATACTCACCTACTATTATGATACCCTATTGAAACTCAATAATCATCTGCATCCAAACTGAGTGCAAGCATTATGGGTAATACTCTTTAAGAAATAATTACTAGAAGTCAGACCATGAGAGAATCATCTCATCACGGGCCTTCATAACCAAACTCCACCAGTGCCCAGCTTCTCTATAGAAATGACTTAATACCATTGAAACCATCTAATCTATTGGGGTATGAACCAACCCAAAGACTCATGATACTAACTTAGGATAATACTCCATTTCTTCGGGATCTGACTCACTATAGAACCTTAGTGGTCTATGATGCCAAAACTCATAGAGTGGGATAAGACTATGCACATACTCATCCTGAAATACTAGTAATAACTACTTATTGATAGGTAGGGGTGTTTTTACCTACCATTTTATAGGAAAAATATCATGGGATAGCCCCAAAAATGAGGCCTTTTCACTAATCAGATCTTAATAATGACCCTAAATTAGTAACCTGGTTGGATATTATCTGGAGGAATCCTAAAAGTAATTAAGATATACCACATTCAGATGAGAATATACATATGGGTAGATGTCACAAGAAAAGAAAGTCAAAGGACTCAATACAATATGATGCATGTACCATTTTTTCCTAAAACCAATGTTTTGGTACACCGAGTTGACAAAAAATAATTCAAATTCTTGGTGTGTGGATACATCAGTTGTTGCAAAAACACTGATTTTATTGTCCTGAGAGTTTTAATTAAGAAAATACAACATGGTTTCCCTAATTTACCAACCAATAATCATAAGGTGAAAAATCCAAACACCATCCTAAGGATAAACCACCACTGATACCACTCTGTAATGACCTGAACCACTAGGGCCCTCCTAGCCTGCGGAAGGCCGAGCCATCACAACCCCAATTCCACCTCTAATATGTTATGGCTAGTGAAGAGTTCTGAGAAGTCATAACTATTATGGGAGGCCTTTTCCTAAAGAAACTGCACACACACACCCAATCATCTCCATGAGCAGGTGTAGAGGAATATAAAGTAAAGATTTTAACATATAGAGATAAACAATTCATGCAATAAACTCTTGGGAATAAATAAATGTACAATAGAATGTAACCAAATTATAAAGCTGAAAAGTACACACCAAAATAGAAATGAAGTCTTAGTCTAACAATAATTTGAAATAATGAAAGCTGAGAGAGCCCTACCCCGATCTAAAATTCTAACCACTGTACACGGTCATGCACCTAGGTATCACTATTCTCCACTATAATATCTTATGATCTTTCCATCATCTACGTAGGACATTACACATGTGAAAAAATATCATGTCGGGGTGAGTATATACACACCCAATAGGATGCCTTGAAATTGAAAGGGAGCGATAGATAGATTCAACAATAGTTAACTTGAACAAAAGTAAGAGGGAAATGAAAACCAACAGATACACACATATATACTTATAAAGAAACCCATACAAGAGATAAAGGGTATCTCCATCTCAGAGGCCACCCAAATTCAATGGGAAAGTCTACAGCTCCATAAGTCTAACACCATCTCCTAACATCAAACACAACCTCACCAAAATATGTGTAAAGGGACCCACACCTCACAACTACACTCCCCAGGTGAGGGAGCAAACATCTCATATGGAGGACCTACATCATTGAGGATCTTGTATATAGATTATTACTACTCTGTAGGTAGAGAACCCATTCCCTATATTAGTAAGTGGAGTGTTGACCCTACCTATATAAAGAAATGGGGAACATGTGCCCTAGTGTGACATGGGAGTACTAACCCTAACATCTCTCTGATGGCCTAAGTGACCCACAATCCTATTTGACAGGGTCTTACTGGACCCAACATCTCTTTGATAGTATAGGGAACCTGTACCCTTGTATAATAGGGGATTATTGACCCCAATATCTATCTTATGATCCCATTTGATCACTACCATCATCAATCATCATCGGAATAAGAATCATGCTCATAACAGCTTCCATCATATCTCAAAATCCACTACAAAGTCCACTATCACATTCTACATGATAAAACACTCAGGATTGGCTACTCATAGGCCAAAATTAAAGTAAAACTGAAGGATATAAGAGAGGTATAAGATTTATATAGTAGCACACAGTATGTATGGGGTTCACATGGTGTGTGGATATTCTCTGATACTTGGACTTGTTCTCCCTATAAACAGCTTGGGAACCCATATCTATGTACAAAAAATTACCTCTAGGATACACAACATGTATGACTACTTAGGGTCCAAGCAATGCATTTCAAACCATGCATGTTTATTCTTTCTTGTGACCATGTACTTTGGTATACAGTGTGTTCGTCTACACTGGGCCCTAAACATGTGCATCTGGAACATGTATTTTCCACCTGGGTAGGGTCACACATTGTGTAGTCCACCTACATAGCATGTGACATTTAACTTCACCTGAAACCCTAGCATCGTAGCTGGGTGGGGAAACACAACATGTGTTCATCCTAATACATGTCGTGTAGTCATTTTTTTTGGAAATTCAAGTTCTTCCCCATGGTTTCTTGATCCATACTCATTGTCATGAATTTCACCAATAGATTGACTAAAATCATAGGTAACTACCTCTAAACATTGTTTCACAGCCTTTAATGGCTAGAAAACATAATCCAGTGATCCGCCTGAATCCCAAATTGACTCCCTACACTTGTAGTGCCTCAAATTTCCACTCATCACCACTCCATATCTAAGTCCCATGAATAATCTCATGCAATCCATCCTAATATTACTGTAAAACACTGATGTGTTCATCACTCTCCAAACCAATATGAATATGAGGGTTCAATCATTCTTGAACCCACCTCATAAATGTTGAACCAAAATGCAATGGGACAACAATGAATAACGGGTACGGGAAAGGCATAAGAACAAAGGTGAAAATTTCATTAGACATCCATTATTTTCCAATTACCATAGATCGGGGAAACTAGGATGATATGATTTCATAATTCAATAAATAAATGAAATAAATAATTTAACTCATTTATGGGCTCATGTGAAGAACTTTTAGTCAAAAAATCAAAATAATATAATAAATAAATGCTAAAAAATTTAATTAAAAGGGAAAAAATATTCAATTGATGATCCCTGACTTGAAAAAACCGATCATTGATAAAGAACAAGTTATCAAACAAAGGGGAAGATGCACTACATCTGTTGAATCTCGATCCACCTTGATCTGATTATCATTCATCATCTGATTTTGATTCACCAATGAGGAATGCTCTGAATATCCTCTCAGATATTTCAAGGGTAATGTGGATAACCCTTGTAAAATCATCATAAGATGGTGTTTAGAGTAGATTTTAATTAGTTTATTTAATTTAAAAATTAAATAATGTATTTATTTATTTTAATTAAATGATCCAGCCAGCAGATGACTCAACCAGACATTTGGCACTGACCAACCGTAGGTTTTATCTAAGGTATACCCCACGTATGAGAATAAAGTGTGGACTCAGATTTCTAATATGATCCCATGTTTGGGATTTATTTCATTATTCCTAAAAACATGTATGCATGTGATATTAATATATTTTATATTTTTATAATATCAATTTTGGGCTTAATAGACTTCAGAATCTCACACCGTCTCAACATTTGGCTCCAAAAATATTCCTCAAAATATTTCAAAGTCTTACAAGGAAAAAATAGGGCCACTGTAAGAAGTAAGAGTGATCTGGAAGAAAACATATTTTTTATTCTATTCGGCATAGTACAGATACATGTTAGTAATAA
Organism: Viscum album; assembly: GCA_963277665.1. Taxonomy (NCBI): domain Eukaryota; kingdom Viridiplantae; phylum Streptophyta; class Magnoliopsida; order Santalales; family Viscaceae; genus Viscum; species Viscum album. Next base: position 28,537,809 of record OY728142.1, on the reverse strand, counting down.
ATTTCATCAACTACCATTTTTCATGAACTTATCTAACCATTTAATTATAATACTTTTGACTGAAGGCATCATTCATTAAATACCTTTTCCTAAATGTATACACCAATATGAATTTAAATATCTAGAAATACTCTATAAAACATTGTTTCCTAAAGTTAAAGTCTCTATGAGAGAAGATATATTTTAATATTTTTTTATCAGTGGAGACAATGAACTTTTCCCCAAAGAGATATTGGTGCCATGTTTTTAAGGCATGGACCGCTGAAGATAATTCTAGGTCATACATTAGATAACTCCTTTCATTTATTTGCAACTATCTCAATCCATAGGACACAACATTGTCTCCCTGTATAAGAACAATGTTGATTCCTAATCCAGAGACAACAAAAAATACCACATATACCTTACCTAGTTCTGGTAAGATGAGTATAGCTTCCAAAGTTAGCCAAGGTTGATACTCCTAAAATGAATTCTGATAATGTTCAATCCAATTGAATGGAATATTATTTCTCATCAACATAGTTATATGAGAATAAAGACTTGATAAATTCTAAAAGAAATCATTAATAATACCCTGATAATCTAAGAAAATTACTTATCTTCAAGACATTATTAGGGGGTTTCTAAGAAATTACTTCTTGGATCTTCCTGGGTTCAAATGATATTCCTTCTTCAAAAATGACATTCCTATGTAAAAAAAATTTATTGTATCTAGAAGTCACACCTGAGAAATTTGACATAAAGATTTTGACCATGCAATAGGCTCAATACAATCTCCATGTTCTCCTCATATTCATTCCTACTTTGTGAGTTAACCAAAATATCATCAATAAATACCAAAACAAGGAATCAAGATACCTCTCAAATATATGGTCATCAAGTCCATGAAAACTATAAGTGAATTTTTTAGACCAAATGGCATGACATTATATTCATAATGGCTGTTTTGAATCTAAAATGTTGTCTTTGAAATATCATCTTTCTTTACTCTTAGTTGATACTATCCTAATCATAGATCAATCTTAGAGGACCACTTGGATCCCTTAAATTGATTCAATCACTATTTGATTCGAGGAAGAGGGTATCAATTATTGATTTTAACTTAATTCATTTTATGATAATCGATGCACAATTGAAGTGAAATGTCTTCCTCCTTTACCAAAAAAATAGAGTTTCTCGAGGTTATGTACTTGGTCTAATGAATGACTTGATATCTAATTATTCTATTTGAAACATTAATTCGAGAATCTCTATTGGATCTATTCTATATGATGGATATGAAATAGGGATTTTCACTAGAAGTAGATCAAAAGAAAAATCATTGTTCCACTCAGGGGGTATCCTAGAAAAATCATTCGAAAAGACATTTGGCTATCATTCCACTATAGAAATAAGAGTACTATTTATAGTTTCATCTATATCACCCAAAATAATTACTTTCATATGACTGTAAAAGGTTCCATCTACTACCACTAAAAGTCCTACTCTACCGGTATTTATATTCCAATCCCCTTTGAATACATGCACAACTCCATCTGGGGATATGAAAGTTACCCATCAAGCATAGAAATTGATATGGGATTTGAATTCCAATAACCATCCATTGTAAACATTATGTCATAAATATCAATATCTAAGACTGTAAACTCACATAGAAACTATAATACATCAATGATAATGGTACAAGATGATAACTTATATCATTTTCATTCCTACTAACCAATAGGTGTATTCATGCTCATGATGAAGGGCATTATATCCATGTATAAGACCAATTGTTTAACCACTTGAGAAGTAATAAAATAATATCATTCACCAATATCAAAAAAAATTATAAGTGCCAAGATAAGATGAATGGTACCTCACACAATCAAGGGACCTTGTTTATTAATCAAAATAGCATGTTGAACTCCATATAACTATCAATAGAATATCATATAGTAATCCTTACTTTGTTCTTTTGGTTTTATCCGAACAATCATAGTGTTCTTGAAGTTATCCCGGTTCACCTTATTTGGAGGTTGAGAACTATTCTGATGAGATTATTCTAATTGGTAATGGGATACATGAAATTTATCTGATCCATATTACCTTATTTATTTCAGAGTTCTAAAGAAATATTTCCTGATATTCCCTCTTTTTCAATAGTTGTGACAATCCCATTGTGGTTTAGCACACTCTTTCTTCTTGTGTTGATGATAGCCACACTGAAATAAATGTTCTATATTATTGTGATAAGGGGGATACAAGACTAATTCAGTAGAATGCTTCCATAGTAATAACTCTTTATTTGATAATTATTCCCTTCACTAAAGTTTCTCCCTATACATTGATTGAAAAATGTGTCTCCTCCACTAAGATTCCCAGTAATATCTCTCTCTCCCACTAACACCTTATTTAGCATATTAGTATAGTTTGTAATATAGAATATGACTACCTTTGAGAAAATATAAGGACATATACCTGCCTCAAATATTCACACCTTCATCCATTCTTTAGAAGCTACCTATGGTGTGAAATGAATAGGGTTTGTGAATAAAGAAACATATTAAGTCACTAATATTCTTTATCTTTTCATATTGAATAATTTTATGATCTTCACTAGATGGAAGGTGTGTGGATAAAAAAAATTATTGAAAAAATCCTCAAACCCATCCCAAGTAAGACCTTGGTCTATATTATCTTAAATAGATACGTATCACCATTGTAGCACTATGTCTCCAAGGATATACATCACTAGATTGAACTTTATCTCAATTAGAGTTTCAATGAAGTTAGATATCCTATTCATCCTACTCAGTCATAACTCTACTTTATCGGGTCCCAAATCACCTAGAAATTTTAGTGGATTCTGCTTCTGGAATTTTGATAGGTTATTCACACCAATATGTTCATCATCCTAGGGTCCTCTATTCAAGGCCTATAACACTTTCAAAATAATTTAAACTAGCTTCCAGTTCACCTATGGTTTAGATGGAACCACATTCTTCACTATTCTCTCTTGCTATTTTCTTGTTCTTTTAACCGATGGAATTCCTATTATATAACCATAGAAAAAATTGGTAATTAATTATTTTACTATATCCTTATTCAAGATTATATCTTATATCATTTAAAAATAATCAAAATCATAATATCACAATACCAATTTCAAATATTCATGTGATAATGTAGTCATATTGGAATTTTTTTACTAATTCATGAAACCTTACTCTCATCACCTAAACCCGTGACGATGAGGAAACAACACTGCTAGAAGTGTTTTAAGACACTTTTTGTGCCCAGAGTACCATAATAACTTAAATTTCAGTATAAAAAGATTATATATGTCTTTTTATTCTATAATTTTCATGTCTCGATACATGCCATCTTTTGATACCTTCCCGACTAACATATTGAAACAAATTCATACAATTTATAACAACCTGAACCTAAACATTGTCTTGGAATGAGTCGAGGTACCACTAAACTTAGGTGACATTACCTAGATACTAAAGGTTGGAAATAAATTTCAAGGGTTTAAAATGGAAAGCGGTAACATTTTACCCTTTTACACACACACTCAAACACACTAATTCAACCATGAAAAAAATCCTATAAAATGATATAAAAGATGCACGATAAATCTAAAAATTGAAAGCATAAAAAAACTAATAACCAAAGTAAAAAAATGAAACAAATAATCATAATAAAGACTCTGAAATGAAGAAAAAATAAGGAACCAAGGTTTTATCACTCTAGATTCCCAGAAAACAACTAACTCCCAAGCTCCATATCCATACATCCATAAACTCAACCTAAGAAACTCCACTAGATAAATATGAAATCTACCCAATTCTTGTATAATGGGAAAAATATCTACATACACACCAATTTTTATATGCATGGGTTGAGTGATCATGCCCAATTATAAAATATTAATACTTCCCATAGATTATACTAAAACAAGAATTGGGTTATCTCAAAATTTTATAAAACTGTTGTACAAAATATCAAATAAGAGAAAAACGTTTTTCCAAAATATATATAATATAAGAGAGTATATCAAATCAGTTTATCAAAAATAAAGTTTTTATAAATATTAGTCATAAATCATTTAAACAAACTTGGAATCCCAAATTCAGGTTCTCATACCCATACATACCGAATGACAATACCAATAATTGTGAGTGGTAAATAGTAATTCACCAAGTCCATACATGGTGATATAACCTTCCGTACCTCCAGTATTACACTAAGTTTCAAGTCCATACCAACAAGGCCCCATCTAATGCAAATATGAAAAAAATGAAAAATCCATGATTTTTCAAAATTCTCACACCCAAAAACCATTTTTTAATAAAACCATTAAATCATTTTGTTAAAAACATTATGTGCATCACCTAGAATCCAAAATTTCAAGATCGACCAACAAGATAAATGTTCACTAGAGTTCTAGCATGTGTTTTACATTTTAAAGTACATAGAAAATTATTTATAAATCAAGAGCCTTCTCATTCTAAAGAAAGTGGAAAAAGGGAAACTCTACATACCATATAAATGATCAACACAATTAAATATTCACTTGATCTTACAGATATACACTCTTTCTTCCTTTACTCTAATGAATCATAAGAAATTTTGAAAAAAAATTGTTTGATACCATATATCTAACCCTAAAAAACATATTCTAGGGTTTTAATCTAGAGAAAACAATTATATATATATTAGAAAATAATAACGTATCCCTTATATTTTTTTCTAATATAAAATTCTTGAAGAATCATTTATAGTGGAGTCCTAAAGTCAATGATTACCAAAAATATCCTAGAGGAAGGTTGAGAGTTGAGAAACTAAACTAGGGAAAAATAATGACAATTTTTGAGTGATTTTCAGGGATTAGATATAATTTTTTTAAATTTTTAATTATTTCATAAGTTTATAACACACGGTTTGGAAAACCATGTGCCAACCATGCATCACCATTTTCAAAGAATTTCCATGTCACACGGTTATGTAACACATTTAGGAAAACTACATGACAACATACAACTGGACACTATAAAAAAACTTCCTAAATGTATAGTTATGATGAATGGTTAGATTTACCACACACAAACAATGTTCCTACCCAATAACTCCCATATTCACCTCACATGGTTTTCTAGATAATCTATATAGTTTCCTTCCACAATTATCAAACTGCCCACCCTTAAAAATTCTTCAAAAACATTCCAAAACCATCCATAAATTTCTGGATGCATAGAATAAATATTAAATAGCATAAAACATAAAATAAAATAGATAATTACCTCAAACTAGGGGTGTTATAATAGAGTCTGAATTCTACACATCGAAAGCTACTGAGCTCTATCTTCCCAGTAATGAAATACCTCGATTCATATTATTAGAAAATCATTTATCTTCTAATCCTTGGAATCCATCAATCATGCAAGATTGGTAAAATAAAAATTACAACATAAATTTCTAATATATTTAAATATAAAACAACAAATTTGTATATCATAATAGAAACACTTATAAATAAAAATATTACACTGACCAGAAGTTCTCTCAGTAGAAAGAACCTTCAAATATTTAAAACAAATTCAATATTTAAGAATGATTGATGTGCAATCAGTTGTAACTATATTGACAAAATCTTCTCTATCTAACAATGAATTTATCATAACTACTATAGTTATTCTAAATCCTATGGGTGTAATCTAAAATGGAATTTTAGATCATAAAATTTTCATAAAATAGTTTTAGTTCTCTAATATTCCAGTTATCAAAAGTTCATTATTCATAAATAGAATAACTTAAGTAAAAAATCTTGTTAGATCATTTTCATATAAATTGTATTTTTATTTCAAAAATAAAAAAAATAATATGAGTTATTGACTCAAAAATATCTCCATTTTTTGAAATCACAATACACATAAAAAAAATTTTGAAATAAGAACTAAAATTAAAAATGAAGCTCCATGTAATCTTTATAATTCTATAAAATTGGAATTTCTCCCACCTTTTATTTGAAACAAAATTAAAAAATCTTATTCGGTAAAAAATAGAGAAAATATAAAAAATTTCTCCCCCTTCAAAAAATATTCATCAGAAAAAAATAAAAAAATATTAAAAGTGAAAATAAAATTTATTTAAATCCCACCCTTTGTGATTTTAAAAAATAAAGAAACAAAAGGAAAAAAATACAATATTATTTTAGAAATTAATTTCTATTTGAGAATTTTATGATAATATGTTTTAGTTGATTATGAAACTTCTACATCTCTTTGAATCTTCAAGAAAATTCCTTTTAACAAGGTTGATGTAATCAAACATGTCAACATCAATTCTAATTCGACCATTCTTTCCTATCTAAACATATCTTTTTATAATGTGAGTTTAGTTTCAACTTCACTTTTTTACACTAATATTAATGATCTTATCAGAAATATATATATATATACTCAAAAGATTTTGTATTATCAGTATTTAAAGTTTAACTTCTTCTCTATTGATCAATAAGATTTTTTTATCTACATCTAATTCTCTTAATAATTTGGAAAGGGAAGCTTTAAGTTTCACATATGTCTTTTTGGGCTTCTTCAGATATACTTTTGTAAAGATAATTCTAATGAAAAATATTTTAGCATAGAAAAGACAATATTGAAAACTAAATTTGTAAAAAATACTTGATATTTCATTCCTTGTATAGGAATTTAAGATTTATATCATCCAATAAGTTTTCCTTTAATATAAAAGTGGTCCTAAAATATTTACATGGAAAGGAAAGACCAAAATTTATTTTTTATAGATTCTATTAAGGATTAAATTTATTTATTTTTTGTAACGTAAAATAAAAAATTGTGTTTTTGAAAGAAAAAAAATACCCCATTATAAAAATAAATTAATATAGAAAAAAATACTACCTTTCTTAAGTTTCGATCATCTCCCCCTATGATGAACAATAATACCATGGGAAGATTAAAAAATTAAAATTGAAGGTTGAAAAAATTAAAACATCCTGAATTTATCTTCCAAAATTAATAGTTGATCTTCCTCTTTTGATTATGGTTTAAAAAATTTAATTTGAAAATATTTTAAAAAATATAAAATGAAAGTCATAGAAAATTCATGTAAATTTGATGAGAAAATTGAAGTTTTTTTTGAAAACTGATATGTAATTTACTCCTTTGTCACCTAAATAGATTTTAATATAAGAAGATACTTGAAACAATAGTTGGATTGAAGATAACTTTAGGTTGATCATTCCAAACTTCCATTTAATAATTTTTAATATATTAAAAGATAAAGTCTTTGTTGAAATATCAATAAGTTTATTTTCAGTTCCAATAAAATCAAGAACAATACCTCCTTTTTATGTTGGATGCTTAAGGAAATGATGTATTACATATATGTGATTTTATCATGAGTGTTGTGATATGTTCTTATATTAATAAATAGAAAAATTATTATCACAATTAATTAGAGTTTGAGTGAAACTAAAACCAAAATTTTTTTGTGTGTATTACATCCACAACACTTGAGAAAAAACTTCTGCCTAGTACATATTTAACTTTAGTAGTGGAAAGTGATACAAAAATTTTCTTCTTTATTGACCAAGATACTAAATATTCTCCTAATAAATGACATGTTCTAAAACTATATTTTCTATCTAACCTTAAATGTCTAAATTTAGAATCTGAGTAAATTTTGAGAAAAAAATTATTTTTAGAAGAATAAAAAAACAAGTTCCAAAGTTCCTTTAAGATAATTTAAAATACATGTTACTGATTTTAAATGTGATTCCTTTGTATTTTATTGAAATATCACATGTAAATATAATATCTGGTTGACTTTCAATAAGATAAAGTAAATTTATGATCATACTTCTGTAATGTTTTTGATCTACCATTTTACCAGATTCGTCAAGATCAAGTCTGAGATAAGTTTTTATCAGAGCGATTATGCGTCATTAATTATCAAAAACAAAATAATTGATTAATTTTTTGATATATTTATATTGAGTTACGATATTTATCTCCTAGATGTAATTATAGGTTGTACATGGTTTTCATTCTTAGAAGAAATTATACATTAGACATGGCATTCCTTCCTGGATGATATTAGGGGTTGGATACGGTGTTCCCTCCCAGATGAGATCATGAGTTGGACCTGGAATTCATTCTAGTTATTTCACTATTTATCAAGGATAGATACATCCAAAATTTATTTTAATCGGGATTGGATAACCCCGTATGTCAACCCAAAGCTCGAGGGTCGACATGTTTATTTGATGTACCACATCACTTTATGAATTAATAAACCTATTTATCATACTATTTCCTAAACTAAATATTCATACTAGATTGTTTAAACACCATGGGTACCATTATACTTGGTTGTAATCACACCCTATTTAGGCACCATTTGGTACCCTGGTATATTTCATGGTTGTTGGTATGGAAAAGAGAAAGGGTCCTTGTGCTTTATTGTGTGCTTTCCTTGATGGGATTGGAGCATTGATACATGACCAGGAATGGGGTTTGGGACCAGGGTTTTTAGAGTCTTTATTAGACTATGTTTTTATTTTAATTATGTGACTTTGAACATATAATTTAGTTCTAAATACATTATATAATGATGTGATTTATTATTTTTATTTATATTATTGGTTATTTATAAATGTTTAGTTCGAGTTGGTTTTGTATGGATGTATGTGGGATTGATTTTATTATTTATTTATCTTATTTCCCTTGATATTGAAAATCTATTCTAGAGTTTGTAGACTCTCCACATGTTACTTACACCCTCACTACTTGTTTGAAACCTATGGAATACAGGGAGGTGCACCAGAGGTCCAGTAGTGACCTGACTCAATCAGGTGAGGGAGTACTAGTCTTGGGATGTTACAACATATTTCAATGAGAGTGTGATGATTACACCAGTAGATAAATGATATAAAAATAGGTTAGGTGAAATTTACTATTGAAAAAAATATATTTTAAACCCACTTATGAAAATTTTATAATTCCATATATAAGAATATATTCAATCATTCAAATATAAAACACTGCATATGGGTTTTTCAAGAAAGAAGATATCCACATAATAAAAAATATTTATGGATGAAATTATCATGTAAATGAGTTTTCACATATATAAATACTCATGTAGGGGAAAAATACATAAGTGAAATTTTAATAGATTCCATGTGAGGGAATTTTCATGTAAAGGTTAAAAAAATAAAAATATTCACAAAATTCAAACACAAACATACTAAACTTAAAAAAAATTATCATAAGAATCATTAACATATAAAATATTAATTTTTAAAAATGTGATAAATTTAGGTATTGTAATATTCAAAACAGAAAATAAAAAATTAGACAAAAATACTAAAAATATCTAAAACATTCACTAAACATAATCTAATCATAGTCTAGGAACTAACAACGTAATTCTTGATAAAGGTTTTTTTAAACTAAAAACTTCATATATTATTTGAACAATAAGATTTAAATTATATAAATTTTTATCATTGGATATTTTATCAACAAAATTCCGATCATTAGAATTCATAAAATAATTAATTTTTGAGTCCAATTTATTGGAAGGTTTTGGAATTTATATAGTTAATTTCAAAATTATTTTAGTATAATAAATAAGTTTTCTTTATTAAACTCATAAGTACTATTCAAATTGAAAATTTATTTTTTTATAATAGTTACCTATCTATCCATTTTATCAATATTAAGTAAATTTTCTTTGTTTTTTGATAAATTAATCTTTTCAACATCTAATAGATTATATTTTTCATCATCTGATGAAGTTTAATAATCATAATCTGTTCCATAAAATATATGTGGTATGGTTGGATTTAAATTTTCAAGTGTTCCAAATGGAAAAAATTAAATTAAAAAAATATCTTTCGTCTACCAACACTGTTATTGTAAGGATACTGAATTGAAATTATGATAAACTAATAAAAAATCATAATTATGTATCTCATAATTGGGTATAGTCTTTATCTGATACAAAAGTTTTTCCCAAGGATGTAATGGAAATTTAAATAAAATATGGGGGATGAATTTTAGTTTTAATATTAACTTAAAAAAATTCAAGCTTTCCTCAATTTTAATATAGTTCAAATTTATGAAATATAAATCAATTTAAAATGAGAGTAAAATAGTGTACAAAAAAAATATAAAATATATGAAATACATAAAGCATAATATAAATTGGTTTATTGTATGTTGATGAAAATACAATGATGGTAATAAAAATAACATTAAATAGAAAATTTTAAATCAATAGATGTTTAAAAAATAAACTCGTAGTGTTGGTTAGAAACTAAATACTCCTTTAAAGGATATATTCAAGACACACTTTTAAACCAAAGTGTAAGATAAATATTTATACCAAATCTAAGGTATCAATTAATTTCAACCTATTGTATGGTATCCTCAATTTTATAACCTGTAATAAGGTCTATCTTCATATACTTAGAATCCCTCGACTAAAAATATTGGTGGTAGGTCACTTACATGCACTGGAAGTTACTGAGCTCTATATTTCTATTAATAGAATCCCATGTTCTAGATGATCAAAAAATCCTATGTTTTCCTATCCTAAGAATCTCTTAATCACAAAGGATCTGTAAAAAATAATTACAATATAAATTAATAAGAGAATTGAAAATCCAAACTTATATTGGTATCTCTAAATATAAACTGTCAGAAATAGAAGATTACATTGATCGGAAGAACTTTCATCAATACAAAATTTCAAAGAATCAAAACAATAAAAAACTTCTATAATGGTTGATGTGTTATCACTTGTTTCCACTTACGAGGATTGATGTGTGACTCCATTTATAGGCATCATTGTAACAAAATTCAATGGTCAGATTATGAAAAACTCCTATTTTGTAACTACATTAGCAATAACATCACCATATATAAATGAGTTTAATTATAACTCCTACAGTGATTCAATATCTGATGGATGTAATTTGGCATGTAAGTTCATGTCACTATATTTTTGTAAAACATCTTTAGTTACTGAGTAATTTCATTACCAGAAGTTTATTCTTCAAAAATATAACAACTTAATAAAAAATTCAAGTTATATCATGTTCATATAAATTGTATTATGATTTCAAAAATAAATAAAGTGATTCATTTACTAAACAACCTCAACATCAAAGAAAATATTAACCTTAAAATTTATCTATAACTCTCAAATTATATCCCCAAAAATATAATAAAATTACTCACAAATAACATTCATTCTAAATCACATGTTAAACCTAAGGATTATATATAGCTCAATCATGCATTCTTATTAAAACCTAATAAACATCTCCTAAAATATCATTAATCTCCTAAAAATATAATAACATATGACTTCAAAAGGGAATATTTTCCTTTGAAAATATGATCATAATTAAACTTATATACCCATAATTTTATCAAAAACATTTAATGTATCCTCATATGATAAAATCTTAGCCACTAAATTTGTCTCATCCCTAGTCTGATAACAACTAGAATTCCCCAGACCCATAAACCCATATCTAATGCTAAAAACATACTCTTTGCATACTTCCATTAATACTAATTGAAGTGACTCAATCTGAAACATCCATAATTAAAATGTTAATAATAAATACCTGGTCATATACATACCCAATACCATTTAGGTTTATATTTTTGTAGAATTATAAAAAACTTTAACTAATACAAACCATATATTTCTCATCCAAAGGATATTTTTCCCCTTATACCAAGAACTTCTTATTTCAAAATTCGCCTTCAAAATTTCCCACAAAATTCTCTAAAAATAATACCCTTTTATAAAAGTAATACGTAATACTCCTCTTAATAAAATTGGGAAATTGAAACATAATAGGGGTGAGATCAAACACTAATTATGGGTAAACATAGGCATTAATAATCAAAGATATTAAATGAAAATAAAATGATCATGTGTGCATGATAATATAATCAACGAATGTGAACACGACATAAAGAAATCATACCCAATAAACATGGATCATAAATAATGATTCATAACATAAATCATCGCATAGGACATTAGTAAAATAAGTTTAAAATCATGAGCCAATAATCATGGGCTATGAAAACATAGCCTTGATACATTTCCACTTCTTAGATAAGAAATTCCATAAAACAATATCATAATCCATCAAAAAATCATTGAAAAAGTCATAAAGGAATATTGGGACAATATATTTATCTATCATGTTCACTCGTAATGGAATAACTTAACTAGTTAATTCCCACATCATTCGTACTTAAAAAATAATATTTAGTTAATTTCAACATCATTTTCTCTAGAGAATGAATCATTACCCAATGAAATGGAGGTCCATATCCCAATACCACCAACCATAATATATAATTTATAAGAACAATTAAATTAGTAAAACACAGTTGGTCTTTCACTTTCATCATAAAACTCACAAATACATTTACTATTCCTTCACAGCTTAATTAACCTATGGTAAATAATTTAGTTTCATACAAATTTCCTCAAAAATCATCACAATCCATTCATAGAAACATGGTTTATGATATCATTATATAATTTCCACAATTAATAATAACAATAATTAAATTATACTAACATATATGAAGAATAATTTTATCAAATCGTTAGAAATATTCTTTCAAAAATGTGAATAAAAATCCTTTTCTTTTAGTAACTTGAGAAAACTAAAAAATCACAGAACAATGGGAATAAGATTTTATTTGAAAAAATATAAAAAAATATAATGTAATACATATAATTAATAACTAACATAATTAAAGTAAAATTAAATCAAGTGGTAAATATTACAAAAAATATTATCAAACGTTTATAAAAAGTTAAAAAATGACCCTTTTAGAAAATGTTTAAAGGATTTCATTCAAAAAACTTTATGAAAAAAGTAAATATTATAAAAAATGATCTTAAACAATAATTAAAATATTTAGAATAAAATTATTATATTATTATAAATAATATGGACAAGGAGGGAAAAGAGTTGGGAAAAATACTTAAATTATTAAAGTAATGATTTAAAATTAAACTCCTTTATAAATTTTAAATAAAAATACATTAAAATAAAAAACATAGAAAATGAACGTTAAATTACATGAATAAAATATAAACATGGTCTAACATGTAAAATTATAATTATATACACCATATAAATAAATATTGGCACATAATATGAAATAAGTCTCAAAAAAAGAAAATTTAGATGAAAAACCTTTACAACTTTTGTACCCTTTGAATTAAAACAAAAAGAAGAAGATAACTTGAAATGGAATATTAAATACCATGAACAAGGATATAATCATGATACAATATTTTAAATAGGTTTCCTATAAACTATATAAAATAAAATTGGTTCATAACTTGAAATATGTCTCAAGGAAAGAAGATTTTGACAAAGAACCCTTTCAAATTTTATAACATTTGAAACAAAATAAATTTAAATAAAGAACATGATTTGGATTTTTAAATAAAATTAACTATATTAAAAATATAATATAATATATTAAAGGGGTATTTAATCAAACTAACACTATATAAAAGTAAACATGCTGCACAAAATAAATCATGTGTCAAGGAATTGAAATTCAGACCAAAAAACCCTTATTAATTTTATAAAATTTGAATCTAAACCTCTTGAAATATATAAGTTTAATTGGAACTTTAAATACCATGAATAAATATATAATCATGACAAAATAAATCAATAGGTAGTGTATACTCCATATAAAATAAAATGTGTGCACAACTTGAAATATGTCTCAAAGAAATAAAATTGAGACCAATAACCCTTATTTCCTTAGTAAATTTTGAATCATAATCCATTTAAGAGTACCTTATATGGATTAATAAATCCTTTTAAATGAATTTAAATAATTATAAAATACAATCATGGATATTACACAAATAACAATCCAAATTATTATAAATTTAATTCCTTTTTTAAATGAATAAATTTCTTATTAAATAATGTATTTATACAAAATACAACCACTACTTTGGTTATTTTGGATAGTTATAGCTTTTCGAGTTCAAAATATCCTTAATCATTATAATTATTTATAATATATAAATTTTATAGTGACCATTAATATTATAATATAAGTGGTTTTTATAATGTCTAATTGACATAGACGTAAGAAGTGATAGCCTCGACCAGTAGGATTGTACACTATGAAGCCCATTTATCAGAGCTTCCAAGGGAGATTGCATCACTAAGATTTACCCTTGACCAAAACTAAGATGAGATTAAAAAACTAAAGCATCATTAAAACCTTTTATAGGATAATGTTAAGGTTATCAATGTCATGTCCCAAACCATGTTTGTTAAACCACCCCAAGAAAGATTCATTATCAGACACCTTACCCTTAGGGCATACGCTGGAATAATAAGGGGTTATGTATCTATACCCTAACAATATGAAATTTTATATTACAATTTTTAATAAAATAATGAATATATTTATCCTTTTTAATTATTACTTTATAAATTATTAGATAATTATTTTGATTAAAATTATACTTCGATATAATGAAACACCAATTATATTTTTGGAAAATATATAGTTTCAACCAAGACACCCTTTTTTATGAATTAAATAATTTTAAAAATACATTTTATTTTAATATAATAATATTATAAATAATTTTTATTAAAATATAAATGATGATACATTTTTATGAAGTCAAATATAATTTTTATAAGGGTTTGAAAACTATTATTGTAAAAAACCAGTTCTTTTTTGTAAATGTAGATTTTTATTCAAAATTATAAATTATAAAATGTAGAAAATTATATTTATTAAATAAATATTATTTTTAAAATCAGCACATTTAAATTTTAAAATGATAAAACTTTCATAATTTTCTAATACAGTCAAATTTTTGTGTTAAATTTAAATATGGTATAAATATATGGCATGTGTTATGACATCATAAAATCCCAAAAGTTATGTAATAAATAATATAAAGATAATACATTACGAAAATTATGTTTAAAATTTAAAATAATGATTAATATATTATTTTTATAATTTTACAAACTCTTATTGAAAACTAATTCTATTTGATAAAAAACTTGGGAAACCCCAATGGTATGGTTTGTGGTTTTGATTATTTTATCATATAGAGTCTAAACCCAAAGTTTAGAAATTAATAAAGAATTACCCTATTTTTTTATAAAAACCCCACCCGACCTCACATTACTCTTCACTAAAAACCCTTTGATAATGAATTTACTCTAAATTTACCTCTATAAATTCCTCCAAATTTGGTCTCAATATCTTTAGAATATCCTCCAAAGATTTTAGAGGCTCCCTCTCAAGGTAAGGGATCCTCTCTTTATCCTCTATATTCAAAAAGCTTCTTTATATTATGTCTTTTTTATTTCCAATTTTTTATGTTGGGATATGTTTCAACACATCACTATTACTTTTATTATTATTTAACAAGTGATTATATAACAATTTCACTCTCATTAAACCCTTCCATGAATCCTTATGTACCCTTTTTGTACTGCTGAAATTATCCTCTGATTTTAAATGCCAAACATTTGTATTGTGAATACCCATCCCCATTCCCACTCAATGGTATTAATATATATATACCTATAATTAATTTATTAGGGACTTACATGTATGTAAACCATACTTCATAATCAATGTATTAAAAGTGATTAAATACATCAATATGTTGTATGATCTATGTGGCACACTTATGCATGTACATGATATGAGTGTGATAGGTGGGCCCGAAATTATATTTCCATCCAATGCATAGGGTAATGTTTTTATCTCTTGAGATAACATGTAGGGTGAATGGGAGTTTATCCTATTAAAACTATGTTACGATGTCTTGGTTGTTATCCTTGACTTATGTTTATGATTTAATGTTTTATGTTGTTTCCACATTCCCATGTTTTCTTTACGTTATCATCTTATATCATGATTCAATGTATAGGTTTATGATTAACACCCATATTATGTTATCTTGATTTTACTCTTGACTCACATGTACATATTTAATTTATTCTATGCTTTTATAATTCTATTACTAAGCTTTATAGCTCACCCTTTTCTTAAATATGTCCCCAGGTTATCCCGTATAGTTTTAGAAGATCAAGGGATTTTATAAAAATGTTATAGAGTTTTAGTTTATGTTATTGTATTTTTATTCCAAGTTATTATGATATGTACCTAATTAATCAAATTCACTAGGCCTCATAATCTTGTAGGTTTTTATTAAGTGTATATTTATGTAATAAATCATGAAATTAAGTGTATTAAGGATATGGGTTATCATAGTTGGTATCAAATTAAAGTCTAGTTAATTTTGGGGATTATGATTAGAAAACCCTAGTGAATGCCTTATTGATAATACTAAACTTAGGAAAACATCCTTAAATTTTGATTAAATATAT
Organism: Viscum album; assembly: GCA_963277665.1. Taxonomy (NCBI): domain Eukaryota; kingdom Viridiplantae; phylum Streptophyta; class Magnoliopsida; order Santalales; family Viscaceae; genus Viscum; species Viscum album. The sequence continues at coordinate 28,521,344 of OY728142.1, read as the reverse complement.
ATTAATTGGATTACAAGAAAATTAGTCAATTTCTGGATACAAAAATTAGATGTGGATTTGGAATAGTTGTACTTAGGGATAATAACACTGAAAAGGGTACATTTATATTGACACGATCATCACATGGTGCATGAAAAAGTGGTCTTTATACACCCCAATTTTAACACTCCAGGGTATATTCTTTGGTAAATTCATATGCTCCGTACAAACAACTGTTAAGGGGACAAAAATTTACATAAGATTTTATGTTAGGAAATAGATCATGGATAACTTATATGGAAACCTATAAATTTATATGTTATGGAAATAATGTTATTTATGATTTATCCCTTTAATGTTAATGGTTTTCCATTTATGTGTCTAATAGTTTAAAAATTAGCATCCCTAATTTTCCCTTTATTCTAATCAATGGCTAGAAATATGAGGAACTGAGACAACAAACAATGTGAGGGGAAATGTGATGAATACCCAAATGAGATTCCCAACCCAATGGGAGAATTAATCAGGAACATTAAAAAAATAATTTCTCAGTTAACTCAAGTTTTAAATAGAAATTTAAATTATGGGGAAACCAATATCCCCCTAAGAAAGTTCATGTTTAAATTGATGCCTTTAGAAAAAAAATCCCTCTAAATTTCAATCTATATTCGTATTCATTAATCATGGAATAGTGGATAAACTCTATTGAAAATATCTTCTCCATCATTAAATTCTCAAAGAAATAGAATTCCATGCTAGATGTTTTTAAAAAGTAATGAGAATCTGATCATTGGTGGATGTTGATAAAATATATGAAGCCTAAGGAATATATTGAAGCAATGAAGTGTAAATAATTTTTGAAAATGTTTATTGATAAATATTTCCCCATACTCTTCAACATAAAATAGAGATGGATTTATTTTTCCTCAAGTAGAAGGATGAATAATCCATCAAGGTGTATGAGTCAAACGTTTAAATATTTTCATGATATGACTTTGCCTTTATCATTACCCCTGAAAGTAAATTTGACAAATTATTTTATGGGATAAATCCAAGTCTATAAAATTATTTCCCATTTGGGAATTTGATAATTATGATGAAATTTTCTGATGTTCCCTCAATGTCAAAATAAAGATAAGTAAATCTCATGGGTTTGAAGGGTCTAGAAATAGGAAGTAGATAATAATGTTTAATTTTGGGGGAGTGATGGAGAAATATCATCAGAGAAATAAATTACAACATCCCACTTGTCCAAAGTATGGGAAGTAGCATCCTAGAAATTTTATGAAGGTGACAAGGAAATACTTTTGGTGAGGGAAAGAATGGAACCTAGATAGATATTTTCAATGGGAGAAACCCACCAATGAGATAGAAGATATGAATGCTCTAGTAAACCCTTAGCCTATTGTCCAGTGTTTCATCTATAGGGAATAAAGAATCTATGAAGATAAATACACTATTCTAAGGGTTTTCAAAGACAACCAATGACAACAACCTCCAAGGCCTAGAGATAAAGGAAGAACTTATGCCATCACAACTAATTATGTGATACCCGACAATAATGTGGTGACAGGTATATAGACTATTCATTCAAGAATTGGAAATATACTATTTGATTCTAGTTCTCTACAATCTTTCATATCAAAAAAATTAGTATAACTATTCAAACATCATCCCAAAACATGTAAGTGGACCTATTTGTGAACACAAAAAATGGGTAGATTATTTTATCCCAAGTGTATAACTCCTCCCATATCTATATTTGAGGGTTGAAATTTCCAAAAAAAAGTGATACTCCCTTTAGAGTAATTTAATGTTATTTCAAGTATGGAATAGATTTATTTATTTATAGAAAACATAAATTGTTGAGAGAAGGAAATCATTCTCTGTATCACAAATTTCTCTCTAATTCTTTACAATTTCAAGGAGGAGGATGAATATTATTTGGTATCTTCATATCAATCTTGGATATTATTACCTTATTAGAAAGTGTATCAAGATGAAATGATTGAGACTAAGGAAAATATCATCCTTGTTGACATGCCCATTGAAAGGGAATATACTGATATATTTCTAAAATAATTTTTTGGTCTTCAACTAAGCCATTAGGTTGAGTTCTCAAACGAACTTAGACCTAGAGCTTTAGAAATATCAAAGAATCTATATAGAATGACCATTTTTTGAACATTAGTAGTTAAATAATAAAATACAGAAGAATCTAGATAAAATATTTATAAACCCAAGTGCTTCACCATGATATGCCCTAGCCCTTTTTTCAATAATAATGATGAGTCAATGTTACTATAAATCAATTATCATGGGATAAAAAAGAACACAATAAAAAAGTATCCTCTTCCATGGATTGATGAACTGTTTGATCAGTTATGTGGATCTCAGTACTTATATAAGTTGTATCCTTAGTTAGGATATTATTAAGTAAAGGTGAAGAAGGAGGATATCCCCAAGACTACTTTTCATACAAGGTATGAGTACTATGTGTTCATAGTGATTCCATTTGGGCTCACTAATTCTCCAACTATCTTCCTAGAATTCATGAATAGAGTCTTCAAGGATTATCTCAAAAATTTATGGTAGTCTTTACATATTATATTCTTTTCTACTCCAAAATTAATGAAGGTGATGAGGAACATTTGAATTTTATTCTGAAGAACTTGAAGAAATAAAATTTGTATGAAAAGTATAGAAAATGTGAGTTTTGGATAGAGAAAGTTACATTCTTGGGTCTTGTTATCACCAAATAAGAGATATTCATGAATCTATAAAAAATGGAAATTAAAGGATGTCCCATACCAATATCTCTGATGAAGATATATAGTTTCCTTGAATTAGCTAGGTGCTATCATCTATTTGTAAGAAACTTATCATGATTTTCAATCCCACTAACTAAGATATATTGTATGGGAGTGAAGTTTTTATGGACTGATGAATGTGAGGAAATCATTAAAGAGTTGAATAATTGGAAAATTAATACACCTGTACTCACATTACCCACTAGTGCGGAAAGATTTGGGATCTATATTGATTCGTCTAAAAAGGGATTGGGTTGTATAATTTTTTTAGATAAAAAAGTGATTGTGTATTCCTCACACATGAGAGTCAGCCTAGTTGGTGAGGTATCCTTAAGTGAATCCACGAGACCTAGGTTCAAAACTAGGTAGAGTCATATTTTCTGGTGCTGTAGCAGGTACTATATCAAGCACTGTAGCAGGCACTGTTCGAGTATTGTAGCAGGAACTGTAGCAGTTACTGTAGCAGGCAATGTTCGGTACTATAGCAGCTGGACTATTCACCTTGGGCCACCGATTTGGGCTTGGAGTCCTTAAGGCTTTTGGGCCACCCAGTCCTTCAGGTAAGTAGGTATTTTGGGCCACCTTTAAGGCCTTAGGGCCACCTCAAGGCCTTCAGGCCACATGCAGTTGCCCCAAACAGACTCTACAAAAAAGGAGCATCCCCAGAAGACGATTTAGAGCAGGTGCACTCACCAAAGAAGATCCAAATGGATTTTTCAGAATGAGAGGGTATGGCTATTCCATCGGGACAAGCCTTTTCTTGCATGGGAATCCTAGCCAGATGGTCATGAAAAGGTGGAGAGCTACTATCATGATGTATATGCTGGGGAGGGGCAGTTCCTTGTAGATAGTCTGGTTGAATTCCCTAAGACCTTCGGGTCATGTAATCTCCTAAGCCTACGGGACATGTAATATCTGAACCTATATGCCTTGTAAGGGTTCCCCCTTATCCCTTGAAAGAGGGGTTATCAAAAATCAATAAAAATGAAGGCCTTAGGGCCATTCAGGTGATAATGTATTCCTCATACCAATTAAAGATCTATGAGCAGAACTACCGAACACATGATCTAGAATTAGTTGTAGTGATCTTCACATTGAATATTTTAAAACTTTATATCTAAGGGGAGAAGTGTGACATATATATAGATCATAAATTTCTCAAGTATATATTCACAAAAAAAGAGCTTAATATGTTCCAATAAAGGTGGTTATATCTAATCAAGTATTATAAATTTCCAATCCATTACCATCTAGGGAAAGATAACAAAGTGGTGATTCTATAAGTAGAAAAGATCCCAAAACCCTATCCATGATGAGGATTGAAAGGGATACAATATTATTGGACATGAAAAGGATGGATATGGGAATAATAAAAGTATCTTTATCCTACCTTATTCAAATAACTACATAATAATCTATTCCTGAGAGGATTAAGGAGGGCCAGAAAGATAATAAGGTTCTATAAAAAAAGGTAGTGAATATTTTGGAGTTTAAATTAAATAAAGAAGGATATATAAGGTTTGGAATCCATGTATTTGTCTCATTAAAACAATAAATAGAGACGAAAATTCTAGATTATGCACATATCTCATCCTTCTCTATTCATTCAGGAATCACTAAGACATATAGAGATCTGAAGTAAAACTTTTGGTGGGATAACATGAAGACGGAGATTTCAATATTTGAATCTTGATGGTTGGTATTCCAAAAATTCAAGTCCAAATAACATAAGTTCATGGGAATTTTTCAACCATTTTTTATACCAGTATGGAAATAGTAAACCGTAAACATGGATTTCATCAATAGACTCCCTAGGACACCTAAAGTCAATAACACCATTTGGGTGGTGGTCGATCTCCTTAAAAAGTCAGCACGTTTTATTTATAACAAGGAATATTTCTCTCTCAAACAACTCACTATTATATACATAAGGGAGTGGTAATACATTATTGTGTTCCACTCTCCATTGTATCTAAATGATATTTGAGGTTTTTCTTAAGGTTCTATAGAAGCCTTCAGTAAGTGTTGGATACAAAGATGAGTTTCAGTACTACTTATCACCCTCAAATGGATGTTCAGTCTAAGAGAACCATTTAAACTCTATAGGAAATTATGAGATCGTGTTCAATGTATTTCCAAGGATGTTGGGATAATCACCTTACCATAGTGTAGTTCTTGTATAACAACAGTTTCCATTCCAGTATTGAAATTACACCTTATAAGGCTTTTTATGGGAAGAAGTTTTGGACTCTAAAATTCTATGAAGAAGTTAGAGATTGGAATCTTATGGGACATAATCTTATCTAAGAAATTATAGATAAGGTTCAAACCATTTAATGTCATATGAAATCCATACAAGGTTGATAGAAAATATATTCATAAAATCATCAATGAGACCTATAATTTGAAGTTGGAGATAATGTGTTCCTTCATATATCATTGTTAAAAAAATCATGAGGTTTGAGAAGAAGGGAAATCTTAGTCATAGATACATCTAACCCTTTTAGATCCTTGATCATATCGGAGCTCTGACATATCTACTATCACTCCCACCAAACCTATCTCAAGTACATGATGTGTTAATTGTATCCATCTTGAGGAATTGCATACCAGATCACTAGAATATAAATATTTCATAGGTAGTTCCATTAGAGAATGATTATTTATATGAGGATTATCTGGTGAATATATTATACCATAGAGACATAGTTCTATTAAACTATAAAACTCACTCGGTCAAAGTATAGTGGAAGAAAAAAAAATTTGAGGAACTAACTTGGGAACTGGAATAGGTGATGAAATATAAGTAGCCTCATCTATTTTAGTGTATGAAATTAAATTTCAAGGTTGAAATTTATGAAGGGCGAATAATGTAACTACCTAAAATTTTATAAATGAAATTCCCATTTAAATGAATAAGTTCCTTATTAAGCAATGTAGTTATATAAAAATCATGAACTACTTTGGTTATTTTGGATAGTTATAGCCTACTGTGTTTAAAATATCATTAATCCACATAATTGTTGATAATATTTATTTTTTATAGTGACTATTAATATTAGTATATTAATGGTTATGATAAATTCCAATTAACACAGATGGGAGAAGAAATGACCTCAACTAGTAGGATCATACCCTATGAGTCCCATTTATTAGATATTCTGATGGAGATGGAATCACTAGGATTTAACCTTGAACAATCCAAATATGATATTCAACTACTAATGCATGAGTGAAACTCTTTATGGGATAATTTCAAACTTAACTAGATCATGGACCAAATCATTTTCACCAAACCACCACATCAAAGTTTCATCATCGCACACCTTACACATAAGGCATACATTGGTGTAATAAGAGGTTATGTATCTAGACCTCAACAATATGAATTTTTATATTTTTATATTTAATAAAAAAATGATTATATTTATTATTTTTATTATTATTACTTTATAAATTATTAAATAATGAGTTTGACAAAAATTATATTTTGATATGATGAAACCCAAATTGTATTTTAGGGAAATATACACTTAAATCAAGACACTATTTTGATGAATTCAAGAATTTTTTAAATAAATTTTATTTTAGTTAAATATTATTATTAAATAATATTTATTTAAATATAATTTATAATATAATTTTATGATGTCAAATGTAATTTTTATAAAGGTCGGATACCTAGTATTGTTAAAAACCCAATATTTTTCAATAATTGAGGATTTTGATTTAAATTTTTTAATTCTAAATTTTATATAATTATTTTGATAATGTAAATATTATTTTTAAATCAAAATGTTGAAATTTTCCAATAGTTAATTGTTTATAATTTTCTGAGATAGTCAAATTTTAAGGTAAGAATTAAATACATTAGAAATATACGATATGTATAATGACATCATAGAAGCCTATAAGTTATATAATAAATAACATAAATAGTATCCATAACCAAAATTATTTTTTCCATTTAAAATAATGTGTTTTATGTTATTTTATTAATTTTATAAAACCTTAATGAATCCTCCAAAACATATATTATATTTTATGGTTTTAAAAGTAAATCATTATAAAAATGACTAAATTCTACATCACCAAGGGTATCATTTTAATTATTTAGATTATTATCCTTATAAAATAATTAAAAATACTTCTATTTTGATTAAACCATGTGAAAACCCCATTGTAAGGTTTGTGGTTTTGATTATTTTATCGTATAGATTTCAAAACCCAAGTTTAGAAATTAATAAAGAATTCCCCCTCTTTTACTATAAAAACCCACCCAACCTCCCATTCTTATTCACTAAATGCCCTTTGAGAATGAATTTAATTTTAATTTACCTCTATATATCCCTCCCAAGGTGTTCCCAAGCTCTTAATAAGATCTTCCCAAGCTTTAATAATTTCCCTCCCAAGGTAAAGAATCCTCTCATTCTCCTCTCTATTCAAGCACCTTTATTATATTATGGATTTTTATTTTCAATTGTTCTTGTTGGGATATGTTTTCACACATACCTATTAATTTATATATGATTTCAAAGTGATTGGATACCCCTTTCACTCCCATTAAACTATTACATGAATCTTTGTGTACCCTCATTTTTCTTCCAAAATTATCCAGTGATTTTTTATGTAAAAAATTTGTGTAGTGAATACCCATCCCCATTCCCACTCAAGGGTATTCACCTAGATGTTTTTATCCATCATTTTTGGGGGAATTAAATGAATTTAACCCACACTACTTAATCATGGTATTAAAAGTGATGAAATACGTCCATATGTTGTATGATCTATGTGGCACACTTATGCATGTACATGATATGAATACGATGGGTGGCATGAAAATTATATAGCCCTATAATGCATTAGGTAATATTTTTATCTCATGAGATACCATGTATGGTTAATGAGAGGTTATCCTAATAATTTTATGGTATGATTTCTTAGAATTTATCCTTGAATTATGTTTATGATTTCATGTTTTATTTTATTTCTGCATTCTCGTGTTTCCTTTATGTTATCATTTTATATTACGATTAGATGTCCAAGTTTATGATTCTCACACCTAGTTTGTTACCTTAATATGCCTCTTGACTCCTATTTACTAATTTACATTATGATATGTTTTTATTATTCCCTTAATGGTCTATATATATCACCACTTTCTTATGTACGTCCCCAGGTTATCCTGTGTAGATTTAGAAGGTCAGTGGATTTAAGGGTATGTTATGGTGTTTTAGTTTATTTCATTGTATTTTTGTTTCAAGTTATTATGATATGTAACTAATTACCCAAATACACTAGGCCTCATAATATTTTGAGGATATACTAAATGTATATTCATGTAAATAATCATGAAATAAATTGTATTAAGGATATGGGTTGTCATAAAACACACCAAATAAAATAAAACAAGTGGGGAATATGAAGCATATCTCATTAAAGAGAAACTGAGAAATGAAAATCTTACCTCAGAGTTACATATTGTCAAACACACTCTAATATACATGTATAATAAACATAGATTAATTATTTATATAAAAAAGAACATTATTCATATTTATTTTACATTATACTATCCATTTATCATTCCTTATTTCCAATATATTAATTATCTATTGTTAAAAATAATATTCAAGTATTAACTGTTTGGTTTCCATTAAATGATACAATTTCGAGGTTATAGACATTGAATCATTTTTATAATTTCACCACCTCCAAAATTTTAATGATTAGGTAATAAATTTTTTTGATGTATTTCTGGAGCCTCGTAACCATTTTAAAGAACTTATGGTGATAGTTCGCATTGAACACTTAAAAATTCCCATTTTCAATGATTTTTTGAATTATAAAAAGAATTTAGATTATTGGTAAATATAATTTTGAATATTAAAACTTTATAATTAAGAAAAAATATTAAATGAATCATTATTCTATCTTTCTTACAATATTTAATTTTTCTTAGACATTCATGAGATAACAATGATCATGTAGGCGGTAAAATAGACCAAACCAGAACATGTTAGAACGGTCCAATGGGGAAGATAATGCAATTCTACAATGATAATATAACTTTAAAAAACATAATTATTTAAAAAAATAAAGTTAAAAATTATTTTCAATTAGATTTTAATGAATAATATAAATGAAATAAAATGGTAAGAAGTTATTACTTATGATGTTTTTTGGTATGTGTGTTTTAGGCGGTTAAATTTCATGATGACCATTAATTATTAATATTCTTATATAATGGAAAAATTATATTTCAATAAAATTAATAATTTCATAAATATAAAATATATAAATTAAATTCGTTTTTAGAACCTTCCATGTAAGGTGGTGATGAAAAATGAAATATGTCGTCCATAGAGACGGTAATCCACATGTAATACAGGTGTTGTTTTAATTTTACAATGGATGGAAGGGATGTAAGTAATTTTTTCCATAAAAATAATAAAATTTTATTATAATAATGATACTGATTTCACTGTATTAGTATACTTATAATTGAATTGAAGGAGGTGGAAGATGAAAGAAACTAGAAAGAAATTAGTTAAAGTAATTACCTCTTCATTGGATTCCCTCCTTTAAGCCTCTTATTGATCCATATTATATTGGGCTTATGAGAATTCTATGACATATAGAATGTTTGAAAGAGATCCATAGAGGTTTTTTTTCATTTATTGGTCAACATATGGTACTCAAGGTGTGTGAGCAAGTGAGGCGGTGAAGGGATCCTTTTATAAGTGAGAGGAGTGATACTCTTGAAAATACTTGTTTCATTAATATATAATTAATATAAAACCCAAGTAAAGTGGACAAAAATTAGTAACAATTAGATTATAAGATAGGTAGTTTCAAGAATCTACTCAACCAATCAATGGAAGATATTTGTTTGTGGTCTTATCAATTAATTTTACCCCTTTTAACAATTTTAACCGTTACTACGGTGACTAAAATTTTCCTATGTAATTTATTTTTATGAATAAAAATGAAATATAAATTATTCCATAATTTGAATATTATGATTCCAAATATGAAAAAAAATTAAAATATTCAATTTATATAGGTGGTAAGAATTAATTATAATAAAAGTTCACTTAACACAATAGAAACAATTTTTAGAAAATATTTGTTTAAGCATAAAAATTAATTTACATCAAAATCATGTATAGTATTGATCTCAATGATATTCAATGGTTTATGGTTAAACTATAAAAAAAAATTATGACTTGAAAAGTAAGAAAAAACCGAATGGATCATTGTGAATACTTAATTATAGGAAAATGAACAAAATTGTTTTTATTATAAATTTTTTTACTTATGTTACAAAATGTAAAACATAGATTTATAAATTCAACATAATATTTTTAAATGATTTATTTTAATCCTTAAATAAATATTTTTTCTAAAAATATTTTCTAATTTTTTAATTCATAATTATATCCTGATGATTTTATAAAAGTTATGGTATTTATAAAAATAACACAATTCACCAAAAAAATCATCCTTTTGGAAAAAACTAATAAAATTCACCCTAAAATAATTTTTGTGATGATGAATTCAAAAATGAAGTTAATTTTATCAAATTAAAAGTATACATTTTTGGAATTCAACTTTTAGATAAAACCATTTAGTATATGGAAAAAAATTTATTTAGAATGAAAACCTTGTTTTTCTCAAATGAAAACCATATTATTTTTCATACCATGATTAAATTATTTATATAAATATAAATTAATATAAATATCCATTTATAAAATATCCAACAATTGATTAAATATTTATATATATCAAAATAAGAAATAATTTTAAAAAAATATATTTAATCCTCTATATTAAACAACTTTTTGCCACAAATTAAGAATATTAATTTAAAACGTATAATTGGTATAAAATTAATAATATCATTTGAGATAGGATATAAATATATATAAATTATTTAGGTGAATATATAAATTTTATAATCATAAATATTTATAAATTATATTATTAAAAATTGGCATAAGTCTATATTATATGAAATGATATATAAAGATATATCCCTATATCATATAATAAGATAGAGACATCATGTAATATGATATAGATGTAAAGAAAATTATTTGATAAATGAATAATCATTTATATATTGTTTATAAATTATAAAATCAAGAGAATATAAAATGTTTATATTTAATGTATGAAAAATTAATAAATGTATTTAAGTTGATAATTATCAATAATTATAATCCTTAAATATTTATAAAATATTTAATAAATAAAATATAAATTATTTATATTAATGTCATATTTTAAAAAATGTCATCGCATGAATTTAGTTCATATAAAAATTGTTTTGAAAAATGAAATAGTTTTTTTAACCTCTATGAATTTTTAAATTCTTTATATACTCTATATAAACACTCCCTCACCTAGTATGAAACTGAAATGAAAATATTCCATAACTGTAAGACCCCAACCCAAATCACCAAGTCTAATCTGAAGTACCAAAAAACCTCATGTGATCCTCCCCATATACAAGAGGATACTAATTAGCAGTGAGGGTATAAAGTGACAAGGGGAGACTATAACCTTGGTAAATATAGCCATACATTAGAAAATAACAAACATAAACATAATTCAAGTAAGAAACCCAACATACGATGACATGAATAAATTCTATAATAGATGTCATTTCAAGTCATACAATAATAATCAAAGGGACCCACAATGTAGAAGTTCAACATGTACAAGAAGTATAACTAGAAATGTTAATAAATAAAAGTGATATAATAACTATCTAGAGTTCATCTCCATACCGAATCCATCTCCAAACTATAAGATCCTTATTAACCTTCCATGGGACCCTTTCCCTTTTTTTTATCCCTAATCATGAAGTCTATATATGCACCAAGATAACCATTAAGGGTGTGAGTATAAACTCAGTAGGACACCACCATTGCAAATTTAACATAAGTGAACATGTAAGAATAAATTTTGATATGAATTAAAGGTAAATTCACACACAATAAAACCACCAATCATATACTAATTGATCACGTACTAACCAAGCTACCAAGAACCTTGGTCGTGCCTTCTTTGGTTCCACGATGAAAAAATTTCACAAGTATTTATCACATTACCTAGACAATGATATCTAACTTCATATGAATTTAAGGACAATGCAAATTCCAAATTTAAGGAACAAATCCTTGTCTGCCATTAAGGGGTGGTCACACCCATGAATCTTGATTACCTACTCTCCTTCGGTGGTATGCATGATTAGTATGACTGAATCAATGAAAAACTACACATATATATAAAACTTCACAATTAGTATATCATACCATAATATGGAACCTCTTCTAATGTAATATATCATTCCACTATAGTCTAAACACATGTCAATAACAGGTGATAAACATCATATAAAAATTGAAAATCAATGTGTCTTTTCATACATGCTACCCCTCTAGGGAGTTAGATAAGTTCGTAAGTCCACCAGTCAACCTGAACAATGAAATAGAGATTCCACTGGCTATGTAAAAATAATTCATAACACCCAAAAGAACAATATATTAGAATAAGTATTCAAGGACTACAAAAATTACACAAGAAATAAAAAAACATAGAAAGAAACAATATAAAAATATATCACGATAAGTATTCCTTATTCTATGAATTGTCACACAAATATTACAAAAAATACCAAGGAAGAAAATATAATGTCAAACATTTTACTAGCTATTAAGTAACCAGATATAAGTAGCAACATAATAAGGAAAAAACAAGACATAACCAAGTAAAGGTCTCATGGGCCACCCTACACACTTCAAACATACCTTTCATGTAAAGGCATCCACACTAGATACATACACACAATAAAATCCTGCTAAACAAATAAAAGGGACTAATATGGTTAGAACTCCCACCATTAACATGTCTGGGTCAGATTCTAATATCCACCAAAGAACAATACCCTTTTCACTTACACACATTGATGTTCACTAGTACAAGTCCCAGTCCATTAATATATAACCATTGGGATTGGAATTCAGTGAAGGAATCAAGACAATGGAAGAAATCTACATCAACTTAACAAAATGGATTTTTCATCAACAGCAGATCTAGATCCACTCAAGGAAATAATGTTACATCTTTAGATCGGGTGTCTATCCATAAAAAATCAAGAATTATCCATTATATTGTGGTATAAACCATAGATCTAGCCATTTTATCTTGGATCTAATATTCATCTCAAGAGAGAAATAGGATATCTATGATAGATTTGAAAAATAGAGGAAAAATGACCTTTTATGTTGAATTTACATGATCTAATGATCTAGATCCATATTATTTGGAGTATAATGGGAGAAGAACGACCAAGAATCGCCACCAGAGTCCCTATGTTTGATATTATTATACGTAGGTGGAATAATGATAGGTTTTTAAGAGGTTTATGCCTTAAAATCCAATTTTTGGATTAATTAAAATCTTGTGTATGGTTTGGTCACATATTTGGCCAAACCGTGTGCCAACCATGATTTAGTCTCTATCCTAAGACACATGGTTTTCTAGGAAAAGTCACAAAGTTATCTATAACTATAAAAAACCATGATTTTTCCAATTTCATTATCTAAACAATCCATATTATTTCCTAGGGAGATCCACATATTTTAACCTAACCATGTGCCAATCATGAATCCCCTTTAAGGCCTATAATACCCTCTAAAACCAACTATAAGAAATCTAAGACTTCACTCTAGAAAATAATAACTGAAAAACTTAAAAAATGGATAAAAGTTATGTGAAAGGTTTCTAAAAAACTCTGATTTGTTATAATCTCCCCTCTAAGTACTTCTCATCCCTAAGAAGTACCTCTAGGGTTCCTTCTCAGAAAACATAGGACATTAAGCTCATACATAATATTCCTACTCCGAAATCTCTTCTTGGATATGTCTATACTTCTATATGAATCTGATAAGTGGAAGAATATTTCATAAAAACACCTTCTCGCTCTGGTCTATGACCCGCAGTGATCGATCCACAAATAATGTTCCAAGATCTAGTTTAATATTATCATAGTAAATGACCTACACAGGATCATATATATACCTAAAAAGTTGGGATATATGGAACACATCATGAATACCTAGATACAATGGTGGAATATCTAAATTATAGGACACAATACTTTCATTCTCGATAATATTTAATGGTCTAACAAATCTTGGCACAAGCTTCTGTTTCTTATACAGACGTTGATTCCCTAATCAGGGAGTCACCTATAAGAAAACTTGGTCAGGTAATGAAAACTATAAGGGTATACTCCTCCAATATGAATATGATTTCTATATTTTATGAGTATTTTTTATCCAAATTTATCAATTTTACTCTCGTAGAGGTATCTTATGATAAACTCGACCCCACAACTGCTACCTCGCCAGCTTTGTGCCAAAGTAGCAGTGAGCGTCATGAACAACTATAATGATCCTCAAAAGATTCCACTTAAATTTAATGGTAGATTTTAATATTTTATAAAAAATAAACCAAGGATAGTTGATAATATAAAGTTAAAATGATGTTTATTACACATGTTAATAACATATCCTCTGAAATCTATATTTTTATCTCTGACTGAATATTTTTATATAGATGATATGTTGTACATAGTTTAAAATGGGTACTCAAAGGCTTCTGTAATCCCTACCAAAACCAAAATATGAAGTATGTGTATCTATATGATAAAATAATAAAGAGAGATACATTTAGGACTATAATATCGCATATATATATTTTTCCCAACTCATCCACAAAAATGATCTCTTTAAATGGTAATAAATGATCCAATTTCATCATTCGATCAACTATTGCCAAAAAAACATAATGAGTCCTCGGGGTCCTGGGTAACCTCATCACAATGTCCTTCCTCATGTCATACCACTTCCACATGGGAATTTAAAGTGTTTGAATCAACACACCAGGACACCAATGCTTATCCTTAATCCACCTATAGGTAATGCATCACAAAACAAAAACCAATGATGTATCTCTTCATAACTGGCCATGAAAACGGACTTTTGATGTCATGGTACATATTTTTCGACCACAGCTATACTTCCCACTTTAAAGAATGAGATTATCTCATCATCTCCTCCCTTAAAAAATCATTTCTACTAACCTCCCATGAATATATATATATATATATAACATCTTCATCATTAGAGGGCCACCCTGGGGATGAATCATCCCCCACCAAGTGCTCCTATATCACTATACACCCAAGATCCACCTCTCGGTCATCCTCTACCCGGTTTATTAAATAAGAAATTATAACTAAGGGAGAAAATGTCATAACTCCACAATCCTTGTATTTATCTATTTGGAATTAAACCATCAAACACATCAAACGCCACTCCTCCTGTAAATTCAACTCTTCAAGCTCTCCCATCCCTTGTGGTTCATGTAGATTAAAAACCTCTAACTAAAGATATAGTTCCACTAACACTTCTGATCGTAGACCATAATTTCCAACTCTTATTCATGAATTGTGTAGTTCCACTCATAGGGTCACATATGACATGAATCATAAGTGACCACGTTATCTATCTACATCAACACAACTCGCAACCCAACATTCAAGCCATAACAATACACTATATATCCAATCTTGGGCTCTAAAGGGATCAAAACAAGAGTTGTAATCAATCTCCTCTTCAACTCAAGAAATGCCTCTTCATACAGATTAAACCACTCGAAATCAACCCAATATTTGGTTATATTTTTCATTGGTGCTTTCATATGTTATAAATACTAGATTATTCAATATTACCTCACAAGCCCAAGAAAACTCTTGATCTCAAACACATTCTTGGGACTTTCTCATGACATCGAAACCTCTACCTTTTTTGGGTCCATATAAATTACTACATTAGAAATTACATGCCTAAAGAACTTCACTTATGATTCCAAAAGTGACACTTTGATGTTTTTCAATTAGAATTATGTGATCAAAGTTTACCCAATACAATATCAAGTTGCCTCAAATGCATATCTGATGTCTTCAAATATAACAGGATATTCTCCATGAATACAATGATTAGAAGTCAAGGAATGGATGGAAAATATTATTCAAGAGATCCATGAACACTACTAGATATTTTTTAAACCCAATGGGAATGAAAATATTCTCATAAAACTCATATGTGCTCTTAAATTCTATCTTGGGAATATCCTCTTCCCTGAACCGTGGTTGATGGGATCCAAAAAAAGGATCACTTTTGGAAAACCACTGGGCATATAATAACTGATCAATATTGAAAATACATAGGTCTTGGGATCAAAACCTATCTATGATACCATTTTATAACACCCCAAACAAAATCATTAGGTTTGATATGAAGTGAAACAAAACCTCATGCACTCTTCCCAATATTCCAGAGACTCCTGACTATTGGTGAGTGGCTAAAGTGATGAGGGGATACTATACCCTGGGTAAACATAGACATACACTAGAAAATAATTACATAAAAATAATCTAACTAAACAAGGTAGTGGAAGTTAACTTGAATAAATGCTATAACATATGATATTTCATGTCATGCAATAATAATCAAATAAACCCCAATGCGGCTAACCAACAAGTACAAGTAGTATAACTGAAAATTATAATAAATGAAAGTGTAGTGGAAACTATATGGAGTCTATCCTGGTACTAGATTCATCTCCCAAATCCATGATCCTCAGTAACCTACTGCATGACCCTTTCCATTCACTATATCCATGATTATAAAGACTATAGGTACGATAAGATTCCATTGAAAGGTGTGAGTATAAACCATGTAGGACACCACCAATGAATCCTTAACATAAGTACGTATGTATTTACAAGTTTATAAGATGATGGAATGGTAAATTCACACACAATAATACCACTAATCAAGTATCGAGTGATCATGTGTTAACCAAGCTTCCATAAACCTTATACATACCTTCTTCGATACCATACCGGAAAAATATCACAAGTGGTTATCACATGACATAGACGATACTATATAACTCCATCCACCTTTAAGAACAATGCATGATCTACCATTAAGGAACAACTCTGCACCCACCTTTCTTTTCAGGATCCTACTTGATTATAACTTCATAGTTAGGCATGATTGTCTTAGAGTAGTGTTAGGATGGGTGACCTCCTATGAAGTTTCCCAAGGTGTGATTTAGTAGAACAAATCACACTGAAAGAACATGTGTTGGATTATAGGGATATTCATTGCATTGATAAATGATCTTGATGGGTAATATCCTATGGTTTGCAGGAAAGAAAACCAAAATATTACAAGACACTCTTGGGTCACATGACTAGGTTCATGACCCATAGAGATTATCTTATGAAAAATGATATTAGATCCAATATCTGGCCATAAGTGTAGTGTCACTACCTAGGTTTGAGGTGTGGTGTCTATAATTAGGATGATATGATTTAAAGAAGGGGATATTTTAAAACTCCTAGAAAAGTTAGACTTAAAAGTATAAATGTTATTACCCATGCCAACAAGGTTCAAATTTCTTTTTGAGAACCTACCTGATTATAACTCCATAATTAAGTGTTCTTGTCATCGAGTAGTTGTAGAGACCCAAATATTGACGTACATAGACATTACATTACTTTTTCAGAATACTTAATACATAACAAAAACAAACACACAAGGACCGTAATAGTTTAGTGTCTTTGAAAACTTAGAAAAATAATCTTCTAATCATGGTGAAAGATCTTCAACATCTCCCATAAAGATCTTCCCCTTTGTTTTCTTACCTAAAACCATTATTTATATCCTGGGTAAAAGAAAACATATAAAGGGTGAGCTCAAATGCTCAGTAAGGTTAATCATGGAGAAAATAAAACAAACCATATACATTTGAACATAAAAACATGAACATAATGTTTAAACATCTAAATCTTGAGAAATGACATAAAACATGGAAGTACATAAGGCATAGATCATAAAGAAACATTAATCATGATAAAATAGCATGGGTATAAAACATGTAATTGTGGAAAAACATTAAGCACATGATATTATTTCCATAGAAGCCAAGGCATTGCTGCCAAGACCATCTTAGTGGACAAAGTTACTTACTGAACCGGGTTTACTTGTCGTTCTAGCCCTGTATTACTGAACCAAATTTACTTGATGTACTAGCCATGTCTATATCATGATATATAAATATTTACCCAATTCATTGGAGGGATATATAGTTCCCACCCATCTCATAATGAAATCATTCTTACTTGTGCCACAACATAAACATAAATCATTCATCATAACCCAAAGAATAAAATGGGTTTCATTAACATCATCCCATCATAACATAATCCATATAAAACAAATGGATATAATTTCATCATAAGAAATATAAAACCATGTAAATAATAGAGACATTATACTTGAAACATAATCATACTAAATAATGTCATCTTAGATGGAAAATAGTTTTGACAAAACACTTAAAATGAATTCTTTAGAAAAATATCCTTTCTTCTTCAAAAACATTTTCTTTTCACAAAATTCCATGAAATTTTAACAGAAAATTATTTTTTTGAAAATACTTATGGAATATTATAGAGTAAGCTTCATGAAAATATTGCATTATGAAACCGTAAAAATCCGTACATGACGTATAAGTTAAAAATAACATTATTCTCATACTTTTGTCGGAAAAGTCAAAAAGTACCTCGTAAAAGAAAGATTCTATACATACCATGTATTCAAAGTCAAAATGGTTAAAAAGGACTTTAAACATAAATGAAACCATTTTTAGGAAACATGGACATGAATGATAACAATAACCCCAGTAAATACTTACGGATAAACAATCTCGGATAAAAACGATATTGGAAAAGTTATCCCTTACCTTAGGTCTGATATGCTTCGTACGTATCTGAAACTCCTGTATAATGATTTAAATAA
Source organism: Viscum album (assembly GCA_963277665.1). Lineage (NCBI taxonomy): Eukaryota > Viridiplantae > Streptophyta > Magnoliopsida > Santalales > Viscaceae > Viscum > Viscum album. Next base: position 28,502,602 of record OY728142.1, on the reverse strand, counting down.
TTTCATTGACTTATTATAGAATCATATTCACTGTTATGATATTATATATGGTTCACTTATGACTTTATATTACCTGTTCTTTTGTAAATCCCATGTTAAAGCAACGTTTTGGGTAAAATCATCTTATTTATCGTACGTGGCTGGACTCGTTGTTCTTGATGTTATTATTAATTATATAATGATTTACTTACTTCAAGAATGTAAATAATGATTTATATATTTCATATATATTCATTATATATCCATCATATACATGTATTTATAATAGTACATAACATATAGTGGTAAGAAATGAAATGCACCGTTCATGGAGACGGTAAGATGTACTTACGCGTGAACGCTACTTTCATTTATATTTATTATTTTAATGGAATAGGTATATTATAATTCATGTATAATATCATATATAATATCATTAACTCCATCCTTTATACATCCCACATAAGGAATTAACGAATCACATCACTTTAAGGGGGTGGTAGTCCGCACTTCCTCAAATGAGATCATCGTATTTACCCACTATGGAAACCATAAAGGCTTGATATAATTGGGAAGTAAGTAAGAATAAGGAAATAATAAAAATAATATATATCATATATAAATACAGTTCCATTATAATGGCCACCAAGAGAGGCGGTGGGAGAAAATCAAACAATCATCGTTTCGTGAGGCGTTAGTTTGCCATCACAGAAACATTATGTTCTTCATCCATTAGATGGAGGTGTGTGTAAGTGTAGTTATAATCCTTCTCATAACAACATCATAGTATTTTGATGATACTGTTTTTGTTACAAAATAAATTATTAAAAAGAGTTTAGGGGTTGGAGAAGTAGAATAAAAGAAAACAACTTAAGAGAAATTGTTACCTTTAATTTGACTAACTTCCTTTGGTTTGAACCAAAAGGACTTCTTGAAGTTCCTTCTGCCTAATGTAAGGCTTATAGAGGGAGGATAGGGATGTAGGGAGATTATTTTGGCAGATTTTGGATGATCCAAAAGTCTTGAGAGGTGTGGGGAATTTCATAGAAGTGGTCGCCTTTTATAAGGGAGAGGAGGGGCTCTTTAGGAAAGTGTGAAAACATTATTTTATTATAAACTTATCTTCGGTTTCAAGAGGTCCAAAACACATTAATGCCGAATATAAGATGACTCATATTCGAAATAAAATCATCCAATAGTAATTGGACAGGTTTTGGATAATATTTTAATCATTATAATCTTATTTATTTAAATCATTTATTAATGAGGTAAATACTGCATCATTATTATGTCATAAATAATTTAATTTATTTTATATATAAAAATTATAAAAAATAATACCAACATGTAGGAAATATTTTTATATTTCTAATGAATATTTATAGTCGAAAAGATAATTTATATAGCCCCTTATAAAAATTAATTACTAAAGGATTTTTGTTAATGCCAATTTTGTCTTTACATTAAATCAATTAATCTAATGTGTCATTGTCTTTCATAAGTGGCTCCATGGGGTCCCAAAATCAACCCAAGGATGCCCATGGTCAGCCATTACTCATAAAATAAGGTTTGTATAAGTGTTAAGGTAATTTTGAATTATTATAATGTTCTTTTAACCATGAATTACCCTATTTACCTTTAACCGTGGTAAAAAAAAGTAAAAAGTTACTATTCACCAAAAATTATTTTTATCTAATTGAACCACATTATACTCCTTGATATTAACCATGTCTCTCGGATTTTCGAAATTCAACTCACAGAAGCAGTAAAATTAAGTTTTATGAACAATTGCAAAAACTCCTAGGAGGTAGGTAAAAGACAGTGAAAAGTTCAATACAATTTTTATAAATCTAAAATTATTATAAAATGACTCCAATGAATTTAATTGAACTTATGTAAGTATTATGTACCTATTTTGACCTAAAATAAATTTAAATCAAATAAATGATTATTTAAATAAAAAGTCGGTTTTAACCAAAAACTCAGTGTTTTCACTATTCATCAAAAATTGAAGTTTTTTAGAAAAATACCAAAAATTTAACCAAAGATATATTTGATTTTCCAAATTCAAAAATGATGTATATTTTTTCAAATTCAAAAAATAGAAGTGGAATTAATTAATTTTAAAAGTAATTCTCGTTATCAAAACAAATAGCGTGTTTTTAAGAAACAATAACTATCAAAAGATCATCACTTGTTTATGTCCAATTTCAAAGTGAAATTAATTCCAATGACCAACATTGGATTAAATGGTAAAAATATATTCTAATTACACTTTAAAAGAAATTAAAAAGATAATCTAGCCATATAAATTATTGCAATGAAAAAAGTTGTTTTTAATTAAAATATAGCGTGTTTTTACTATTCATAAAAATATGAAAGTTATCAGAATAATATGAAAAATTTATCCAGATTAAATTTATATATCCTGATTCCAAGGAAGAATTTTATTTTGTCAAATTGAACTTATAAACATGTAAAAAACAAGATTTAAAGTGGGTGCACCATTAAAAGGCGTCAAAACTACATTTTTTTGAAAAATACTTATTTTACCCGAAAAAATTATTTTGTTCTCATACCATGTTCTAGAAAATATGTAAGATGAATAGTAATGTTATAAAATTAAAAATGTAGTTAATAATAATCATAAAATCTAGTCCATAATAATATTATAACAATATATCATTGTTTAGTGAAACCCGGTATTGCGTACTACACACGCTATCGAGAAAGATCGCGATTGCGTATAATACAAGCCAAGTTAGGGTTGTGTGTAGTGAAAGACTCCTTTGTTGTTGCATATAACAAAATCCAATCATATTTCATTTATACATTGAATATTTATATATATATACACTCAATGTTGCGTAGAATAACTACTATCAAACAAACTTGAAATTGTGTGAAACACGATCCAAGAATAGTGTTACGCATACTACAAGCTAATACGGTGTTGCGTATAGCGCAAGATAATCTTGGTGTAGCGTACAATAGAAGATATGAAAGAAATTAAAAAGAACATATCTCATAAAATCTTGGGGTGTTACATTCTACCCCCCTTAAAATGAATTTCGCCCTCGAAATTCTTCGGGGTTATAAATGGTTTACTACATGAAAGTTTCTTTAATAGAAACTCACATCGTAAAAAGGAATACAAAAACTTGACTTTAAAAACTAAAGTATGAAATGTAACGGTTACCGAAATTAACTAATCATTGGGTTTCCACATATGATAACATAGGTGAAAATATGGATATAGAAGAGAAATCTAACCATCATGTTCTGATAGAGAGTGGTAGAGAACATGGCTATGAAAAATCCAACAGTCACAAAGCCATAGATTTGTGATGATCTAAGGTATCATCTGATTCATCGGATATAAGGGCACTAGGACAACATTTTTGGTTTTCAAGATCATTTACCTAATATTGAAGAATTAAAAAAAATACTTACATGATTTTTGGTACAATCTCACTATTGTTCGTGCCTTGAACAATTTCCAATTCATCTCTTAAAGAAATAAAGTTGAATTTTTTATTCGTGAAGTGTAAGAAGATCATGCGATAGAATGATAGGTCATTCCATCTATCTCAAACAAAAGGTTAGAAAAAGTTATCAAATATACATATGTCCATCTATGGTGAGGTTAATCGTATATGATTCCAAAAAATAACTTATACTTCATCTATCATACCGATTAATAAAATAAAACTATTTTTCACTGACCAGGGACTTCCTGTAGGCCAGTGGTAGGCGATAAAGGCCTATCACACTTCGACTGTGGGTTTGATTCTCACAGCCTTGTCCGACGCGACGGGTTGTCGCTCATCCCATGGGTTGTCCATTTTCTAAAACTATACTATTAAAACATTCTAGATATAATATCAAAAAATAGGTTCTATACTTAAATAATAATATCTTATGTCCTACATAATCCATTATAATCTTTAGGCTTATCCAAAATACATCTGTCTAATCTCATATTATAGTGAAAAAGATTACCAGAGAGGTCATATAACAAGCATGTGAATACCAACATTTATCCCCATATATCATAATATATGTCTTGTTGGTCACATTACAAACATTCTAAGGCCTTAATCATGTATTCTCTTGAAAAATGAATACCCATTGAACCTTAGTGAAAACATGAGTGCTGTCAAAAGTTAACTCTTTCCACATACCAAAATCCCAAAATTCTGTATACTCAAAACATGATATCACTTAATCCTGATAACAATCATGAGCTCATGAATACTATCAAACATATTATTTCCTCTTTATCCATTCATTATGTGCATATCATCTTCTTTCCAAAAATATCTGAATAACCTTTCATGGTTACCAGTACCATTCAACGAATACTTTCAAAACTTAAGAAAAGACAACATTGTAACAATCCTTAGATGTCTCTTTATTCCATAGTACCATGAGATAACTTATACAATATTACTCTTGATAAACATGTAATCATTCCACTACCTTCTTAAACCATTGACCGAGCTTCAACAATTATTTCATCTCACATATCATTTGTAGTCTCTTCATCATCATCCACATAAATACTACCCATATAACAATGCTGATTCTCTTTATGAGATTTTACCATAGGGCATTGGTTTGCATATTGCCCGTACATTCCACATTTAAAACATTTAACCTTTTTTTATGTCTTAGAAATACCATTATCCTTGTTCATGGTGTTAACTAAACCTTTTACTTTTCAATTACTTGCTTTGTGTCCTTCTTTTCCACACCCAAAGCATCTTCCAGTTCCTTTGAAACATTCTCCCTGATGCCTCTTCCCACATGATTTACATGAGGGGAATTGAACTTTCTTTCCTCTTTGATCATCATGAAACTCCATCTTTCTCTTATTAGCTGAGTAAGGAAACTTACCAAAGTTGAGGTTATTGATCATATTATGAGATTGATGATTAGGTATAATAACGATATGTGGACCTCCAGATCCAATTTCATTTGGTTGCTCATGAAGAATATCATTTCACTGTCCATCATATCCTCCATTATCGTGAATCTTCCTGTTTCCAGCCATTTTCTAAAACCCAAAAAGAATAGTGTGTGAGGCAAAAAACATTCTAGGAAAACAGCATAATAAAGAGGGAGTACCTTCAATATCTAACATCTTAGGTTTAATTCTAATATGGTTTCCGTAATTCTAGGATTATAACCTATACTTATACTTAACCTTAGGGACATCCCTGGACATACCTTAGAAATATCTCTAGGGATCTCACTAAATTTCTCACATCCTAGTTTCAAAAGGTTGACTAAACCTTTCCTCTGATACCAACTATAGAGACCCAAAGCTTGACGTACATATACATTACACTACTTTTGTGTAATAATTAATACATAACAAAAACAAACACACAAGGACCGTAATAGTTTAGTGTCTTTAAAACTCGGAAAAATAATCTTCTAATCATGGTGAAAGATCTTCAACATCTCCCATAAAGATCTTCCCCTTTGTTTTCTTACCTAAATCCTTTCTTTATATCCTGGGGAAAATAAAACATATAAAGGGTGATCAAAAATGCTCAGTAATGGTAATCATGGAGAAAATAAAACAAACCATATACATTTGAACATAAAAACATGAACATAATGTTTAAACATAGAAATCTTGAGAAATGACATAAAACATGGCAGTACATATGGCATAGATCATAAAGAAACATTAATCATGATAAAATAGCATGGGAATAAAACATGTAATTGTGGAAAAACATTAAGCACATGATATGATTTTCATAGTAGCCAAGGCATTGCTGCCAAGACCATCTTAGTGGACAAAGTCCCTTACTGAACCGGGTTTACTTGTCGTTCTAGCCCTATATTACTGAACCGGATTTACTTTCCATTTCATCCATGTCTATCTCCTTAGATATAAATCTTTACCCAATGCATTGGAGGGATATATAGGTCCCACCCATCTCATAATTAAATCATTCTTACTTGTGACACAACATAAACATAAATCATTCATCATAACCCAAAGAATAAAATGGGGTTCATAAACATCATCCCATCATAACATAATTCATATAAAACAAATGGATATCATTTCATGATAAGAAAAATGAAACCATGTAAATCATAGAGACATATACTTGAAACATAATCATACTAAATAATGTCATCTTAGATGGAAAATAGTTTTGACAAAACACTTGAAATTAATTATTCAGGAAAATATCCTTTCTTCTTCAGAAACATTTTCTTTTCAAAAAATGCCATGAAATTTTAAAAGAAAAGGATTTTTTTGAAAATAATTATGAAATATTGTAGAGTAATCTTCATGAAAATATTGCATTATTAAAACCGTAAAAATCCGTTCATGCCGTATAAGTTAAAAATAACATTCTTCTCGTACTTTTGTTAGAAAAGTCAAAAAGTACCTCGTAAAAGAAAGATTATTTACATACCATGTAGTAAAAGTAAAAATGGGTAAAAAGGAATTTAAACATACATGAAACCATTTTTAGGAAACATGTACATGGATGATAAAAATAACCCCAGTAAATACTTATGAATAAACAATCTCAGATAAAAACGAGATTGGAAAAGTTATCCCTTACCTTAGGTCCGATATGCATCGTACATATCCAAACCTCCTGTATAATGACTTAAATAATTTCATTGACTTATTAAAGAATCATATTCATTTTTATGATATCATATATGGTTCACTTATGACTTTATATTACCCGTTCGTTTATAAATCCCAGGTTAAAGAAACGTTTTGGGTAAAATCATCTTATTTATCATACTTGTTTGGACTTGTTGTTCTTGATGTTATTATTACATATATCATGATTTACTTACTTCCATAATTTAAATCATGATTTATATATATCATATATATTCATTATATATCCAGTATATACATGTATTTATAATAGTACATAACATATAGAGGTAATAAACGAAATGCACCGTTCTTGGAGATGGTAAGTCGTATGTACACCTGAACGCTACTTTCATTTCTATTTATTATTTTAATGTAATAGGTATATTATAATTCCAGTATAATATAATATATAATATCATTAACTCAATCCTTTATACATCCCACATAAGGCATTAACGAATCACATCACTTTAAGGGGTGGTAGTCCGCACTTCCTCAAATGAGATCATCGTATTTACCCACTATGGAAACTATAAAGGCTTGATATAATTGGGAAGTAAAAAAGGATAAGGAAATCATAAACATAATATATATCATATATAAATACAGTTCCATCATAATGGCCACCATGAGAGGCGGTAGGAGAAAATCGAACAATCATCGTTTCGTGAGGCGTTAGTTTGCCATCACAGAAACATTATGTTCTTCATCCATTAGATGGAGGTGTGTGTAACTGTATTTCTAATACCTCTCATAAAAACATCCTATTATTTTGAGGATACTATTTTTGTTACAAAATAAAGGACTAAAAAGAGTTTAGTGTTTGGAGAAATAGAATAAAATAAAACAACTTAAGGGAAACTATTACCTTTAATTTGGGTAACTTCCTTTGGTTTGAACCAAAAGGACTTCTTGAAGTGCCTTCTGCCTAATGTAAGGCTTAGAGGCGGGGAGGGATGTAGGGAGCTTAGTTGGGAAGAGTTTTTATGAGCCAAAAGGCTTGAGAGGTGTGAGGAATTGCATAGAAGTGGTCTCCTTTTATAAGGGTGGGGAGGGGCTCTTTAGGAAAGTGTGAAAACATTATTTTATTATAAACTTATCTTCAGTTTCAATAGGTCCAAAACATATTAATGTAGAAGATAAGATGACTCATATTCTAAATAAAATCATCCAATAGGAATTGGACAGGTTTTGAATAATATTTTAATCATTATAATCTTATTTATTTAAATCATTTATTAAAGAGATAATACTGCATCATTATTGTGTCATAAATAATTTAATTTATTTGAGGTCTAAAAATTATAAAAAAAATACCAAAATGTAGAAAATACTTTTATATTTATAATGAATATTTATAGTCGAAAATATAATTTATATATCCCCTTATAAAAATTAATTACTAAAGGATTTTTGTTAATTCCAATTTAGTCTTTACATTAAATTAATTAATCTAATGTGTCATTGTCTTTCATAAGTGGCTCCATGGGGTCCCAAAATCGACCCAAGGATGACCATGGTCGGCCATTACTCATCAAATAATGTTTGGACAAGTTTTAAGATAATTTTGAATTATTATAATATTCTTTTAACCTTGAATTACCCTATTTACCTTTAACCGTGGTAAATAAAAGTAAAAAGTTACTATTCACCAAAAATTATTTTTATCTAATTGAACCACATTTTACTTCTTTATATTAATAGTGTCTCTTGGATTTTTTAAATTAAACTCACAGAAGTGGTAAAATTATGTTTTATGAACAATTGCAAAAGCTCCTAGGAGGTGGGTAAAAGACGATGAAAAGTTCAATACAATTTTTATAAATCTAAAATTTTTATAAAATGAATCCAATGAATTTCATTGAACTTATATAAGTATTATGTACCTATTTTGACCTAAAATAAATTTAAATTAAATAAATGATTATTTAAATAAAAAGTTGGTTTTAACCAAAAACTCAGTGTTTTCACTATTCATCAAAAATTGAAGTTTTTCAGAAAAATGCCAAAAATTCAGACTAAGCTATATTTGATATTCCGAATTCAAAAATGATGTATATTTTTTCAAATTCAAAACATAGAAGTGGAATTAATTAATTTTAAAAGTAATTACCATTATCAAAACAAATAGCGTGTTTTTAACAAACAATAACTATCAAAAGATCATCACTTGTTTATGTCCGATTTCAAAATGAAATTAATTCCAATGAACAAAATTAGATTAAATGGTAAAAATATATTCTAATTACACTTTAAAACAAATTAAAAAGATAATATATCCATATAAATTATTGCGATGAAAAAATTTGTTTTTAATTAAAATATAGCGTGTTTTTACTATTTATCAAAATATGAAATTTATTAGAATAATATGAAAAATTTATCCAACTTAAATTTATATATCCTGATTCCAAGGAAGAATTTTATTATGTAAAATTGAACTTATAAACATGTCAAAAACAATATTTAAAGTGGGTGCGCCATCAAAAGGCGGCAAAACTGCATTTTTTTTTGAAAAATACTTATTTTACCCGAAAAATTTATTTTGTTCTCATACCATGTTCTAGAAAATATGTAAGATGAATAATAATGCTATAAAATTCAAAATTTAGTTAATACTATTCATAACGGCTTGTCCATAATAATATTATAACAATATATTGTTGTTTAGTAAAACCCGGTATTGCGTACTACACACGCTATTGAGGAAGGTCGCGACTGTGTGTAATGCAAGACAAGTCAGGGTTGCGTGTAGTGAAAGACTCCTTTCTTATTGCGTATAAAAAAATCCAACCATATTGCATTTATACATTGAATATTTGTATATATATATATATACACTCAATGTTGCGTAGAATAACTACTATCAAACAAACTTGAAATTGTGTGGAACACGATCCAAGAATAGTGTTGTGCATACTGCAACCTAATACGGTGTTGCGTATAGCGCAAGATAATCTTGGTGTAGCGTACAATATAAAATATGAAAGAAATTAAAAATAATATATCTCATAAAATCTCGGGGTGTTACAGTAGTGTTAGGATGGGTGACCACATGGGAAGTTTCCGAGGGAGTGAGTGAGTGTTGGAAAAACACACTGAAATGACATGTGTTAGAATATGGGGATAGTCATTAGTTAGATTAGTGACCCCTGTGGGTTATATTCTATGAGGTTCTGGGAAAGAAACTAAGGTATTAAAAGAAACCCATGGAGTCAGATGACCATGGTTCGTGGCCTGGGGAGGTCTGGTTAGGGAAAAAAACATAGGGTTTTTACAATGTGTTTCCATAATGTGAGGTCCTACTCCTTACTAGGTTATGGTATAGATTCTATACCTATATTATCACTAGTAATATGAAAATTATTACATTATAGGGATGGTTTTCTTATTTAACTCTTTTTGGGATGTCTGTATCTAGTACAAAATATGAAAAGTATTCATCCTTGATTTTTTCACAAAAATAAAAATAATGTGGACTCATTTATACTACTACCAACAATATTCAAGATTATTTCCTTAGTCTTGATGGTGAAAAAAATATTCAGTATATCGTTGTGTGACCTAGAATTAATGGATACGAACTTATCTTGAAAGTTCCTTGAATTCCAAAAAAAGTATAATTATAACAAAAACATGTCAAACTTCCTCTCATGTATTCAGAATAATCAATCCATCCATCAGATCATGCATGCACAATATGATTGTCTTAGTTCTAAGAGAAAAGTATATATATGAATAGTAATTAGAACTACTTTTCTAGACTCAATCATAAATCACATATGGATTACAGGCTAATGCTTCTTCAAAATTATCTCTCTTTGACACAAAATTTCTTTAACATAGAATGTATCAGGGTCTCTTCTCAATTCATGAACACACATTTATTATTTATTTCTTCCTTTTATATTAATTACCAATCATAAATAATATTTCCATAATAATTATGCAAACTCTTTTTAATTCTAAACTGTATATAATTTTTCTGAAGAACAATAGATTCAACAATATATATTAATTTCAAATATTTGAATTTGAAATATCTGTGAAAATCATCCACCATCCTTCTTATCTAATCTCTATTTAAGTCTCTATAATTGTTGGATAAAATGAAAAAAATGACCACATCCTGTGATATTTTTAAACATAAGTAAAAAAGAATCATCATCTAAATTAATTAAATGATAACTGATTTTTCTATATGGGATCCATACAAATGTTTTATTCTTATGATGAATGATCTATAAGTTTCTTAGAATGATCCTTATATTGTTTCATCCTTATGTTGGTTCATATTTATGAAGTCCATGAAATCATCCTTAAAAGATCTAAAATTATCCTTACACACTTCAAAAACATCCCTATTAAGTGCTCATGAATCCTTATGGAGTAAGAAAATTATCCTTAAAACTCTTTTATTGTCCTTATAAAGTCATCTATTTTCAATTTTTTTATATCTTTAGTACAAAAATGATTCTTATGTATTACAAGGTGTTTCATTTTACTCTTATATCCTTCAAAAGATGAATCATATGTAGAGTGAATGATTCTTACATGAGAACTAATGAATCTTATGTAGATCCATAGGAATCATAGGTGATCTTCCCTTTTCCAAAATCTCAAACCTTTTTTTAGAAATGAATCTTATATCGATCCATATATGAGTCCTTTCATTGTGATTTTTTAGCTCCAACAAAGAATAAATATACTTCACCAAAGTCACTCAGAGCCTTCTAAATTCACCTCATCCATTTCCAAATATCTCAAAATAGTTAAAATATATTCAAATATATTCTTAATAGCCTCTAAAAAATGGTTTATAGAAAATAAAAGTCCTTAAATAATTCCATAGGGTAGTTCGATCCCTCTATATATTTTTTATCAACCTAGATCAAATATTCCCAAAACAAAAAAATTCACACATGTGTAATCAAATCACAGCCTATCTCATAATAGATGTATCTTAAAAACACACTAATAAATAATTTATTATTTTTTATAGAATTATATCTCTTAGTGAGAAGAAAATTTTGGTCAAGTAATTTGAATGATCTCCCCATCAATTCAATCACCCACATTTCAATTTTATCCCACATTTTATTATAAAAATGGCTCCTTGATAAAAGGGAGATAAAAAGAATTAGTACCTTCCTCTATGAGAGTTGTACACATTTTCTCCCCCTTTCATAGCACAATTCGTAAAAAATTTGGGGTTAGACCAAATCCTATTAAGAAATAGGGAATGGTTGAGATTTCATATTTAACCTTAATGAATCAAACCTATCCTTGGGAAAAACCTTGGTGAATATATCATCAAGATAGTCTCGTGTGGGGGGAAATTCTAACTTAATATCACTATTAGAACCCCTTTATTTGATAAAGTAAAACATTATGTAAATGTTCTTTGATATTGAGTGTTTAATAGGATTTTTATAAAGATCAATAGAATGTTTATTGTCATAAAAAATTATGACAGTTATTTAAATATTCACTCCCAAGTCCTCAAGTTGTTCATTCACCCAAATCATTCGTGCATAAGAACTAGAAGTAAAAATATATCTAGACTCTGTGGTACTTAGTGTAACTAAGTTTTTTTTCTTATAATACCAAATCAAACAACTTATTCCTAATATAAACAATCATCCTGAAGTAGAATACCTCTCATCACAATACCCTACCTAGTATATGTTAATATACCCATACAAATTCAATTTTTGTCCTCTTCTATAAATTATTCCTAATCTCTAAGTACCCTTAATGTATTTAAGGACTTTTTTACAGAATTTAACTGTGATTCCTTAGGATTAAATTTATATCTAGAACCAAATATCACTATAAAAATAATGTATGGTCAATAATAAGTAATATAGATTTGGTTTCCAATCAGTTTTCTAAACTTCATTGGATTTACTCTTTCAACTCCAGCATATTTGGATAGTTTTAGATTAACTTGAATATGTGTAGATATGTCATTAGAGTATTCCATGCTAAACTTATTCAAAAATACATTTTCATAATTTTCTTAATAAATAATAATGAGATATTTCTTTTAGAATACTTTTAGTATCAAAAAAAAATATCTTCTCTCTTAGTATAAAGATCTTAAAAATGTTTATTGATTTTATTGGAAAAAACATTACAAGAATTATCTTGATTACCTGTAAAAATGTTGTCATCAACATATACAATTTCAATTATATCTTATTCTTTCATTTCTTTTATAAATATATATTTCTTTCCACTTTTCCATAATTAAATTTCATGTCCTTAATTATCTGCCTAGGTTTGAATACCAGGACCTGGGGTATTTATTTAGTCCATATAAATCCTTCTTCAGTTTGTAAACCATAAGAAAATAAATTTTTTATCAAAATATCTCTAGGATACTCAATATAAAATTCTTCTTCAATCTCACAATTAAATAAGGAAAATTTAACATCCATCTGATAATTGTTTTACTGAATATAAGCTAAAACTTCTTGGAACATTCTTATAGCCTCCAATTTTTTCACCAGAGTAAAGGTCTCTTTAAAATAAATCCCTTAAACATGAGAATACCCTTTTCAAAAAAGTATGACCTTATTCCTTATAACTTATCACTTTTCATTCAATTTATTTTTGAACACTCTCTTGGTCCTTATAACATTTCTTTCATTTGGTTTATTAACAATATCCCAAGTGAAATTTTTCTCTATTTGATTCATTTTATCATTTATAACTTCAATCCATTATTTATTATTGATAGCTTTTATCATTTAATGTGGATTAAATTTAGATATTAGAGTAGTTTAATTTTCACATCTCCATCTCCTCCTAGTTTAAGTAGGACCACTTTTTATTCTAATGATATTTTCTGCATCCACATGATTCTTGAAATTATGATACTTGTGGTTTTAAATTTAAGTAGAATCCTCCTCATCACCAATAAGATCAGTATCAGTATTTACTACCTATGGTTCAATATCAATATGTTCTTCCCAAGCTTCCTCAAAATTCTTCTTACTATCTTTAATATATTACTCAAACTTTTCTTCATTTGGATCACTAATTTTAGGTATATTTTCAATAATTTTTACCTCATTGAATTAAACCAATTTTTGAAGTATTTTATTCCACTATCAGTGTCCTTTTCCATTGGATAGATATCCTAAGAAGATACCTTCCCCAAAATTCTCATCAAACTTACCCATTTTTCACTTTTAATATTAATAAGACAAGGATAACTAGACACTCTAAATTAGTACACAGTGGGATTATTATTTTACCAAATATCAAATGAATTCATGCTGATTTTAGTCTTAGTGTTTACTTAGATAGATAAGGTGGAAAATCAATAATATTGGAGGTGAACTGTAGTTAAAAACAAGCTATAATTTCTGTAACCCACTTAATTTTTAAGTTCACTAAAAGATACAAATTTTTGATAAACATAAAAATTAGAGTAATATAAAATTAAAAGTATAGGAAATACTAAAATAAGTTTAAAATGATATAACCATAGTAGAAATAAAATTAGTATAAACTTAGTAAGCATAAAAAAATTGAAACAAATCATAGAGTATTGGTTAATATACTAATAAATCCTAAAAATGATACTATAAAACGTAAGAACCCTCCAATCAATGAGGTATTTTATTTAACCCAAAGTGGAAAGGTATTCTTTGACCTAACTATAGGTATCAACTTACAACCATAAAATCCCTAAAAACATAAAAAACACAAGGATTAAACTATTGGAAGCTTCCTCAACATCATGGTTGATAACAGATTCATATCCTCATTATCATATCATCTTCTTGTCAAAAACAGCATGATTCCAAGAATCATAATCCCCTAAATTCTCATGATAAAAAAATACTTATCATGACCCAACCCACTAAGGTCTAACCTGTGATTATCCCAAGACCTCCTCCAATAGGTTAGGGGTTGGCGACCAACGTTGAGTAGGAATACCCACAAATGGGAGTCATTCTCATAAAGTAATTGTACACATGCACACATATACAAACCCACATAATGATAAAATGTAAAACAAATTAAACCAATGAATCCATACATCTAAGATCCCATAACATATTACGACATTAAAGTACTAAAAGTAGAAAAAGGGGCTAAATACCAGACCAACCAAAAACTATAAAGAGTCCAAACTGCTCCAAGGGAAATGGATAAAGTCAAATTCAAGCTCTCGGTAAAATACCTTGGTTTGACAAGATCCATCTATGCTCCTCCTACTCCATATCCTCCAAGGACACTGTCAAAATGGTTTTTGTCTGTATAAGACATGACACATGTGGGCAAAGCCCATGCAGGGGTGAGTATAACAATACTCAGTAGGACACCACAAAAAACACTAAACATGAAGAATCATGTATAGTCATATCAATAAAAGATATAACAATAAATGTATAACAAAAACACTATAATATACTTAGGAAAGACACCACGCTACCAAGTGATCATAACCAACTATCAACCACATGATTCTACTTGAAGTAATGATCATTTCAGGATATTCTACTCCAAAAAACATGCTACCATCAAATACACTCAACTAATAGGTATAGATCATTGGACCCCACCCAAGGAAACTCACTGTTCTAAATAATACCCTAATACTCAGATAGGGGGTCACGCCCAGAACCGCCAGGGGACACCATGAACCCAATTTGGATAAACCTGATATGTAGGGGATTGTATTCTAATGATACCACCAACCTTACCAATATCGTATTCTAGATAGAGGATCAATTCCCTACTCAGGGAGGTCTTTTTAATTCAAAAAACACCCCCTAGGGAGTAAAGATGATAGAGGATCACACTCAAGTCTCACAAAGGTATACCATAACTCTATATGAGACTCGACCTCTAGAGGGGATCAGAAGCCTGTGATGTGGATGTAATGTCACATTGTACCCTAGAGTAAAATGACCAAGTGAGCACACTCAACCTATATTGTTTCAAACTAAGGAAAAAAATAGTTAAAAACAATTTTTACGGTGGTACATAATGTGTACTAGAGGTTATAGGGTGTGTCTAGTTATTCCCAAGCCTACTCGTGTGGTAAAGCCTCATTTGATATACATATATCCACATATAGAGCATATATAAGAATTACAAATCATGTTGAAACACATGGTGTTCTACCCATTTCGTGTGTTCGTGTCCATGTATAGTGGGCGTGTTTGTGTTCCAATCCATGTACACCTGGTGATGTCTATTCCGAAGAACACGACATGCCACTTGGTTGTGTAATTTTTCCTATGTCTGTGTACTTTCTAAAGTATACACCAAGCCAATCGGAAAGGGGTCACATGCTATGTGACATGGGTTACATTCCATGTGATCCTTATCTTCATCCTAAAACCCTAGTGGCTGCTGAATGGGCCTCACATGGTGTGTAATCCTAATTCACACACCTTGTTACTCAGGATTTTCCAGATATAGAGGGTTCTCCTCTATTATTCCTCATACACTATTTCCACCTCATTTCTTAATGAAAATAACTCCATAGATACTAGATCTAGGTTGACCAAGCCCTATAGTTGCTTACTCACCGGAATCCGACCATCGAAATGGATCAGAAACAAAACCCTGACATCTGATTCATCATGCGCCGCTCCAGAAGATGAAGAATGTCCAATCTGGTCTTATTCTCCTTTGATCCATCCACCGTCATCATGGATTCACAAACCATTATTTTTATTGCATGTCATACCCTCAATTTCTATCTGCTTCACCAAAGAACGGTCATGCAATGATCAGGAACCATGTATTTGTCAAATCATTGGTCAAAAGAAATTATAATGATGGTGGAGTGAAGACATTTGGGAGAAATCCATAAGCCATAAATTTTTAGTAATGAGCCTCATCCATTTTTGGTTTGTCCTCAATTCATTTTCATAGAAGGATACCAACAAATAGGAGAAGATAAACCAATAACAGGTAAAATTATTCAATCAAATTAAATCTACCGATGATGTGCATAACAATTCTATTCATGGATCTAATCCATGGTCATCTAGGATTAAGAAACCGGAAATAAGTCACAAATAAAAACATACTACCTGGAGCTTTGATCGATTTTTTATGAAGAATGGTTACGTTTCTGTCATTTATGAGATCTACAGACTCTGTTGGTGCAAATTTCCACGATATAATCCTTATATGTTGTCCTTAACCAAGAACACTCTCCTCCAATGGATTCTAGGTCTCTAGGCTTTAGAGTCCAACATTGAGACAAAATCCATAGCCCATAAAGAAGTAGGTCGCTACGTCGAACATAAATAAAAAGATTACTTTAATTATTTTATTTTATTATTTTTATGCTCACGATAAAATTTTCACAAATGGACCAAACCAATGAAGATTATTTATTTCCAAGGGTAAAACCTGAATTTAAAACTCAATGATGCTCTCAGATTTTGGACACAATTCCCCATTTGTGATTTATTCCACTTTTTTAGGAAAACTGAATGTGCATGTTATTTAATATATTTAATATATTTCAAACATTTATCCTAGGAACTTTGGGTCTTAGAATCACTCATAGTTTCAGCACCTGGTCTTTAAAATAATCCATATAATATCAAAAAATAATACACCAAAAATTCAATTCATTACATTCTCTTCACCTAAGGTCTTTTCTTCCCGAAAAGAGAAAACCCTACTCAAAATGATCGGGGTACTTGGCTCGCATATGGGTCTCTTGATCCTAGGTCCTCTCTTGAATATTCTCATGTTTCAAATAGAAATGAAATGGGGGAATTGATCACCCCTGAAGGATTATCTTCTGATGATCCTTGATCTTCATTGGGTACTCTGCAAAGGTAGCTTCATCCTCGATGCCCAGCTCTCCCCAATTGATAACATGGAATGGGTCATGAACAAATCTTCTTAGTTGCGACATACGGAATGTGTAGGTTACCCGGTCTAACTACAGATATAGAGATAATTGGTATTCCACCTCTCTAATTCTACACAATATCTAGAAGAAAGAATGAATATTGGAGATAACTTTTCACTGCAGCCAAATATCCTCAATCCATGTCGAGGTGAGACCCTCAGGAACATGTGGTCTCCCTCCTCAAACACTAGAGGTATTAATCGTCGGTCTTCATAAGTCTTCTGATAGCTCTGTGCTATCCACTTCCACTCTTGGGTGATCGACACCTTCTTTATAGTAGGTTGCACCAACTTTGAGCTCATGAGTGTTGACTCACCTGCATAAGTCCAACAAATTGGTGACCTAAAAGGTCTCCTGTATAAATCCTTGAATGGTGTCATACCAATAGTGTAATTATAGTTGTTTTTGTATGAAAACTATACCAATGGTAGTTTATCCTCCCAACTACATAAAAATTCCCACATGTAAGCTCATAGCATTTCCTCCAAGACTTGGATAGTCTACTCTATCTGTTCGTCGGTCTAGGGATGGAACCTTGTGCTCAAATGAAAATGATTCATGAAATCCTCTTGTAATCCTATTCATAACCAAGATGTAAAGCAATTATCATGGTCATAGATGATCATTGAGGTAACTCTATGGAGTCATACTATCTCTTGAACATAGAGGTTTCCTAATATCTCTATTGAACTCTACTCTCGAATAGTTAGGAAGTGTGTCGTCTTGGTGAGTCGGTCTATGATCACCTAGATAGAATCATGTACCATAGACATATGTGGTAAGACCATAAAAAAAGTCCATAGATATCACATCCCACTTCCACTTTAGAACCTCAACGGGTTGAGCTAAACCCACTAGAATCTGGTGCTCATCCTATACTTTTTGAAAAGAGAGACATCAAGAGACGGACTCTACAACTCCCTTCTTCATGTCTGGCCACCAAAACAGATTTCAGAGGTCTTAGTATATCTTTTCCACAACTGGATGTACCACTAAATGGGATGTATAAAACTCCCAGATCACCTCCTCCCATAATTTCAACGGCATAATCACCCATCCTCTGAAAATTATAGCATGCTCTCCGCCTTCATAATATCCATCAGAAGTATGTCTAGTTGAGATTTGACTATGTAAGGTCTCACGATCGATATCTCCATGTAGAGTATCCCAAACATGCTATAGAAGTACCAGTGTAACAATCATCAACTGAATATATAAATAACTATCATTGTCTATGAAATGAAAATTCAATGAGTCTAATTATTTTGAGGCATCAACCAACAACTGAGAAAAAGATCTTCTGCTGAAAGAATCTACCACCATGTTCCCCGTCCCAAGATTATAGTCAATTTTTAATTCATATTCCTCGAGGAACACTATCCATCACCGCTATCTCAAGATTATATCCTATGATAGAAGATATACTTGATACTCTTGTGGTTATATTAAAGGATAAATTTCTCAACCATCAGGTTTTGTCTCCACATATTCAGTGCGCAAACTACCGCTACATCTCAAGATCATGGGTCGCGTAGTTATGCTCATGTGGTCTCAACTGGTGTGAACCATAGGAAATAACTTCCTACCTATGCATCAAAAAACAACCAAGTCTGGTCCGTGATGTATCATATAATACAATGTACTCAACACCCTCTTCTGTAAATATAAAGATGGGAGCGCTCATCAACCTCTACCTCAGCTTCTGAAATCACTGCTGAAACCTTTCTGTCCACATGAAATGCTATCACTTCTGGGTAAAGGCTATAAAGGGTGCTTCCACTATGAATAAAATGGGTACAAACCTTCTATATTACACTACCAACTTAAGGAAATTTTTTACCTCAATGAAACTCTTGGGTGGCTCCTAACAAATCACTTCATCAACCTTTTTCAGGTCTATTGTTACTCCATCCTATGAGATGATGTATCCTAGAAAGTAGACATTTCAAATCCAAAATTTACACTTTGAGAGTATACCATAAAGATATTGATCTCAGAGTATTTCAAGGACCATTCTAAAGTGTCTCTCATGTTCCTCCTCAGACTCTGAATACACTAGGGTATCATCGATAAAGACCACCCTTAACCAGTATAAGAAAGGTTGAAAGATCAGTTTCATGAGTCCCAAGAACACTGTAGGGGTGTTCATCATGTCGAATGGAATAACCAAGTACTCATAGTGATCATAGATACATATAAATATCATATTTGATATATATATTTTTTTTAATCATAAATGGTGATAGAATGATCTTAGGTCAATCTTTGAGAACCATTACACCCCTCTCAACTGATCAATGGGTTCTTCTATCCTTGGTAGTGCATAATTATTTTTCACGATAAGCTTATTCAAGTACTGGTAATCCACACATAACCTCAAGATCCTATCCTATTTGTTGCTGAACAACATTGGGGATTCCTAAGGGGAATCATTGGGTCTCAAAAATCCCTTCTCCTACAAATATTTTAATTAAACCCTCACTATTGAAGTTCTATGGGACCCATCTGATATGCTGGTGTAGAAATTGGTGTCATCCTGAGATGAAAGTTGATGCAGAAGTATAGCTCTAAGTAGGGAGGTACACCTGATAAGTCCTTTGGAAATATGTCCTCATACTATAACACAACCATAGTAAATCGATATCCTAAATAATTCACTTCTCCATGAGTCATGCAAGCTAACTAGTGAGTAATTAGTTGAACACTCTTATGCCTGACCACATCCTGCTCTAATAAGGTCTCATTTCCACCTACAAAGAAAAACCAAATTCCCTCACTATATACACATTGCATCCTACACCTAAAATAGTCAATATGGGCATGAACATTGGATATCCATTCCATGCCTAAAATGACGTTGTAAGGACTCAATGTTTGCTACAAAGAGATCCCATACAAAACTTTCTCCTCTATGAGTAAAGTCACACTGGCAGCACAAGTGCATAATCACTGAGTCACCACTTTTCAGAGAATCCAACCACAAGGGTTGAGACAGAGACTCAACCGAAATCTCTATATCTCAAACCATTGAAGTGGAAAGGAGGGAATGACTCACACCTGTGTCAATCACTACTACAGCTAAAGTAGAAAAGAAACAGATTATACATAATATCATACCTAGATCCTTGGGGTCATATGACTCTATTTCTTATACCTATCCTCCTTTATATTCACCATCTCCCTGAGCCTGGGGCGGACCACTTGGGGGTAGTGGTGGTAATAAATTAAACCTCTAACCCCCTCCTGCTAACCTTCTGGT
The DNA here is from genome assembly GCA_963277665.1 of Viscum album. Classification (NCBI taxonomy): domain Eukaryota; kingdom Viridiplantae; phylum Streptophyta; class Magnoliopsida; order Santalales; family Viscaceae; genus Viscum; species Viscum album. Next base: position 28,481,803 of record OY728142.1, on the reverse strand, counting down.
CCCTCTACCACATCTTCTGCCCAACGGACCACCCTGATAATTCCTCTATCTACATATTAGTAATCCATTGACCATCTCACAATCATTTGTGTGATGGGTCGTAAAATCTAAAGACAAATTTCCCCAACCATCACAGGAGAATCACCACCTATCCCTTAGTTGATTCGATCAACCATGAGAGCCCTATACCACTGAACCTATGTCTTGGGATCACCTCCTTAAATATATGACATTCTTAGATCCATGTGAATTTCATTAGTTTTCTACTGCTGAGGTCTCAGCTAATGGGTTCCCACTACTAGCTCCCACTAATGGTGTCTTCCCTACTAGAAATATTTAAACCACCAAGGCCTTCTCAAGCACCACATCATAGGTGGGAATGAAAATGGGTATTATTTAAGCCTTGATGTCCTAGAGTAAACCCTTATAAAAGGTTCAATATATGATTAACTAATCCCACACCATAACTAGGGAGTAACATGAGAGATCAATGAACCTCATTGAGTACTCCACAATGGTTAAAATACCCTACTATAAATATAGAATATTATGTATGTGTACTAATTTCAACATGGATGGATAGAAATCCTCCCCAAAGAGACTCTCAAAGATTTACTAGGAGAGAAATGTCTCGTCATGTGACTAAGTCACTAAGATCTACCATCACCCAGTAGATCCCTAGAGAAGACTTGTCGTGAGGACCATTATATTCTCTATAGGTGTTCTCACAAGGTGTAAAACACTAGTGAATACCTATAGCCAATAATCATCCATCTAGGGGTCTATCTCACACCAAAACCTAGGAGGTTTTTGCCTCTGAAACTCTTGAAATGTATTCACCCAATGTATATCCTCAGTTGGTACTTCCATCGCTAGCTTCAACTCAACAAGTGTTCATATAGCTGGTAAACCACTAGGAGGTTCTATCTCTGGTACAGTCCCCTATACCAATCTCTTATCACTAAGAGGATCGTTCTCATGATCGCATAGTGGAATCCTAACTGACTGTATATCTAGAGGAATCCTAAAATAAAATAAGATGTATCATGGCCAAAAGAGTAAATCTGGGGAGCTTACTCAAGAAGTAAAAGGAAAACAAAACCATTCCTAAATGATTCATGTACCCAAGAGTTTACCTAAAAACAATGTTTACATGTACCGAGTCAAAAGGAAGGTGATAAAAGTCTTGGTGTAAAGATATATCGGCTGCTTCACCAACACTAGAGTCCATGGCCAAAAATACAAACTCAAAACACTACACATTATTTCCCCAAACCAATATCCCCAAATCCAGTCCTAAGATAGAAATGAATCTCTGATACCAATCTTTCACAACCCGAACTACTAAGGTCTAACCTTCTACTACCCTAAGACTACCTCCAATAAGATAGGTTTTGGTGACCAATGCCGAGTAGGCATATCCCACAAATGGGAGGAATTATCCTAAGGTTCCTATACTCACGCACACATCTCTAAGACCACACAATGATGAAATATAAAACAAATAAAACCAATTCATGAATGCCTCTAATATCCATAAACAAAGTACGATGATAAAGTACTAAAAAAGGAAAAAATGAGTCAAATACAAGCCCAACCAAAAACTATGGAGAGTCCAACCTAATCCAAGGAAGAGGACTAAATTCAAATGAAAGATCTCAGTAAAACACCTAGATCTAAAAATATACAACTAAACTACAGTCACTCCCTTTCCTTCCAAGACACCGTTAAAAGGTCATCATCTTCATAAGGTATGACACGTGTAGGAAAATACAATGCATGGGTGAGTATTAAAATACCCAACAGGTCACCCCAAAAAAAATAAACAAGAAGCACCAAGTATAGTCATCTCAATATAAGATATAATAATAAATGTTTAACAAAAACACCCAAATATACTTAGGAAAGAAACTATGCCACTAGGTGGTCATAACCAACTATTAGACACAGGATTTGGCTCAAAGAAATTCATGTTCTAGGAGAGTCCACTCCATGATCCATGTTACCATCATAGATTCTCAACAAAGAGGTCTACATCATTGGGACCCTCCCAATAAAATTCATTGGGGTAAAGAAAACCCTGATACTTAGATAGGACATCACACCCAGAACCACCGGGGGACACCATGAACCCAAAATGGATCAACCCACTGCATAGGGGGTTGTATTATAATGATACCACCAACCTTAGTTATACAACATGCTAGATGAAGGATCAACACCCTGGTCAAGGAGGTCACATTGATTCCACAAACCCCACTTAGGAAACAAATATGATAGAGGACCACACTTCAGCCTCACTGAGGGACACCACAACTCAATATGAGACTTAACCTCTAGAGGGGATCCCAATCCTATGATGTGGATGTAATGATTCATTTTACCCTCAAGGAAAATAATCAAGGGAACACACACATGCTATACTAGTCCAGACTATGGAAATGAAGAACTATAAACACTATTAAAGGGAGTACATGATGTGTACCAGAGGGTACATGGTGTTTCCAGTTATCCCTAAGCCTTCCCATGTAATAAAGCTTCACACAGAATGTAAGTCTCCATATACACAACTTTTAGAAGAAGAACATGGTGTGTAAATACACACGGCATCCCACCTGTGTTACCTGATCTTGTCTGTGTCCATGTCCCAACCCATCTATACCTAGTCGTATCCATTCACAAGTACAAAAAATGACACTAGGTCATGTACTTTTTCCTGTGTCTGTATAATTTATGAAGTAAATTCCAAACCAAATGGGAAGGGGTAACACACCATGTGAATTTTATCATTATCTTGAAACCCTAGATGTCACGAACCGTCCCCCGAGGCCCGTGCCATGACTACCCCAAGCCCGCCTTCTATAGGCCAGGGGTTGGTGACTAGAAACGAAGGTGTATTCCCTAAAATTGGGAAGGAATTACCTTTATAACATGTAAGCACACACAACCAAGCACACAGTAAGATACGAACTCAAGTAAAATAAACAAAAAACAGAGTGAGTATAGTAAGTAAAAAGGGTCCAGAATACAAGCCCAACTGGAAAGTACAAGAAAGTGAAAGTACAAGTGAACTGGAATAGAATGGAAGACAATTGCTAGATCATACTCCAAAATTCCTACCTGAAGGGTAAGAACAGATCGCCTCCTCATCACTCCTCATCCACCCATCTCCTCCACATATGAACACGCCGTATGGTCCACCTCCGGGCACCGTTCAGTCCTGGTACTCTCAGCCTCAATCAGTGTTGTCTTTCGTCTACATCCAACACAACAAGGTGCGGGCATAGACTGTGCAGGGGTGAGTATAACAATACTCAGTAGGGATCTCGAGACCCTCAAGGTCTCACAAAATCAACCAAATATAAACCAAAAAGTATGAAATCAACAGATAACCCTACTTAGGTATATGACCAAACATATACCTAAGTTATCAAGTAATCCATCTCAATCATGAGGAAAACATAGAGGTACTGACTCATCTCACACCAGGATTTATTCTAGGGGTAGTAATAAGTAACATCCCTAGTCACATCGTCGAACACATTGGCTATTAGAGATCCCCTCCTCTATCGAGTATAGTGGGCCTACCTCAACACACAGAGGCGCTTCCCACAATCCTTGGATAGCTATGGTACTCCTCCTGTCGAGTATTGTGGGTCTTCCACGTCACACAGAGGCACTCCCCGCCATGGGTCTGTTGCGTCACACAGAGGTGGTCCCCCTCGTGACTTGCTGAGGTACTCCACCTGTCGAGTACTGTGGGTATGTCCTGTCACACAGAGGTGCTCCCCATCGTGGCTTGTTGAGGTACTCCTCCTGTTGTGCATCGTGGGTCTGTCGTGTCACACTAAGGCACTCCCCACCGTGTGTCTGCTGAGTCACACAGAGGCGCTCCCCACTGGGCAATTCAAGTCACTCCAAGTCGAAAAAGCCAGCAGTCGTCAAGTCTCAGCCAGCTACTAGGTTCCCTCACTATGCTCACTCGTCTCCTGGACGATCTACTTCACAAGTTACTGGTTGATACTCTAACTTCCACGAAGTCCCACAGAGAAGTATCCCAAAGGACCGCCGCATCATAGGGGTCTCAACATAATAGACGGTGCGTTAATCAAACGCCCGGTCTATGAGTTATTAGCCTTTTAGTCTCGAGGGCCTGGTTGGATTCGTGCTCGATCCAACCTGACTGTACCCCATCATTATCCAAAACTACAGTGGGGTTTACTCAAAGGAATTTTCTCACTCCAAGATTTCCAACACTGTTGACGGTTCGTCAAATGGATTTCTGGTGCCAAAGATATGGCTTAAGGATCATAAATGGGTCGTAATGGGCCCGGGTCCGGTCCGACCCGGTCGTACCGACCTGGCCTGGCCTGGCTTGGGCCGACCCGGTTCGGGTCAACCCGGCCTGACCCGCTTGGTGGCCTGGTTCATTGGGTCCTGCCCGGTCTGTGCTGGGAGGCATGACCCACTGGGTCCGGCCCGGCCCACGAGGGCCGTGAGGGTGCCACAAGGGCAGCTCAGCTGAGGGGTGACGCGAGGGTGTGGGACTGCTCGACTCGGCCCAAGGAGTCTCGGCCGAGTATGGTGCGAGACGACAAGTCGAAGGCCCTATCATGGGGCGGCGGTCGGGCCACGGGGTGGTGGTCCGGCAACGGGGCGGTGGTCCAGCCGCGGGGTGGCACGGAGCCGCGGATGGCGGCAATGTCCGTAGATGGTAGGGAGTTCGTGGGGCGGCGGTGTCCGCAGATGGTGTAGAGGACGCGAGGCGGTGGCGGCGGTGGCCGCGGGGCGGCGGCAGTGGTGGCCGCGGGGAGGCGTCGTTGCACCGTCACCTTTGTTGAGGTGAGACCCGTAAAAAGATGTGGTCACCTTCCTCGAACTCCAGAGGTCTCCGTCTCCTATCGGCATATGACTTCTGCCTACCCTGTGTAGTCTTCATCCACTCCTGGATGATCTGAACCTTCTCTGTGGTATTCCGTATCATCTCTGGTCCCACTAGTGCTGACTCCCCTGGGTCAGTCCAGCACAAAGGTGATATACAAGGTATCACGTACAATTCCTCGAAAGGTGCCATCCTAACGGTGGAGTTATATCTGTTGTTGTATGCAAACTCCACCAAAGGAAATTTGTCCTCCCAGCCACGACCGAAGTTAAACACACAAGTATGCAGCATGTCCTCGAGGGTCTGAATGGTCCACTCATCCTAACCATCAGTTTGAGGATGGAAGGAGGTGCTCAAACAAATCTGCGTCCCAAAATCCTCCTACAACCCCTTCCATAGCTGGGATGTAAAACGTGCATCACAATTGGAGACAATCGTTGAAGGTACTCTATGTAGCCGGACAATTTCCTGCACATAGAGGCGTCCCAAGATCTCTACTAAACTCTGCTCTCTGATCGGTAGGAAGTGAGCCGACTTGGTGAGTTGGTCGACGGTCACCCAAATAGAGTCATGACCCCTGGATGTATGTGGGAGACCTATCACGAAATCCATGGATATCCCATCCCACTTCCACTATGGGACCTCTAAAGGAAAAACCAAGCCTGCTGGTACCTGATGCTCTTCCCTCACTTGCTAACAAGTGAGGCATCGAGAGACAAACTCTACTACTTCTTTCTTCAATCCTGGCCACTAGTACTGTCATCAGAGGTCCTGATACATCTTTTCCACTCATGGATGTACCGCTAGAGGGGATTTGTGGAACTCCCTCAACACTTCCTCCTGAAGTGACACCAATACCATGGTATGTTCTTTGAAGAGAATGATGTGCTCCACACCTTCAGAAAATCCATCAGGTTCCTATCCTATGGATATCTAAGCATGTCGAGTCTCGAAGTTAGTGTCCCCACACTGTGCCTCCCTGACTCGCTGAAGAAGTGGGGGAGTGACTGTAAGAGACTAAAGAAAATATGCTCCATCCTGGTCCACAAAGGATATCTGCAAAGTGGCCAGCTACTCTGTCTCCTCTCCTAGCAGTTGTATACTAGATCTCCTGCTGAGTGAATCTGCTAAAACATTCCCCTTCCCAAGCGTATATACTATCTCGAATTCATAGTCATGGAGGAACTCAAGACAACATCGATGTCTCAGATTTAGGTCCTTCTGAGAGAAGATATACCTGAGACTCTTGTGATCAGAGTATACTATAAAATATTTCCCCATTAGATAGTGTCACCACAACTTCAAGACGAAAACCACTGCTGCTAACTCTAGGTCATGGGTAGTGTAGTTATAAAAATGTTGTCTCAGCTTTCGAGAACCATATGTGATCACTTCTCACTCCTACATCAGGACACATCCAATTCTGGTCCCTGATGTGTCGCATTAGACTATGTACCCTATGCCTTCCTATGGAAGCCTCAAGATGGGGTAACTAGTCAGCCTCTTCCTCGACTCCAGAAAGCTCTGCTGGAATTTTTCCAACCACACAAAGGGTTGCCCCTTATTTTCCAATGCTGATAGTAGTGATGCAACTCCGAAGAAATCTAGCCCAAATCTCTGGTAGTATCCATCCAAACCCAGGAAACATCGTACCTCTGTCACACTCTTGGGTGTCTCCCAAGCAAGTACCGCCTCAATCTTTGCGGGATACACTACAACCCCATCCTCCAATATGACATGTCCCATAAAGTGAACCTCTCTGAACCAGAATTGGAACTTTGAGAGATTACTATAAATTTGATGATCTCAGAGTGTGTTCAGTACTACCCACAAATGGTAGGCATGCTCCTCCTCAGTAGTCGAGTAGATCAGAATGTTGTCGATGAAGACTACTATGAAGCGATCAAGGTACGTCTGAAATATCATGTTCATGACTCCCATGAACACTACTAGAGCATTGGTTACGCCAAATAGAATAACCAAGAACTCATAGTGTCCATACCGACACCTGAAAGATGTCTTCTTCACATCCTCATCTTGCACTCTGAGCTAGTGATAGCCCAATCTGAGGTCTATCTTCGAGAACCATTGTGCTCCCTTCAGCTAATCAAAGAGGTCTTCAATCCTCAGGAGTGGGTAATTGTTCTTCACGGTCACCTAGTTCAGGCGTCGATATTCGACACAAAGTCTCAGGCACCCATCCGCCTTCTTGGTGAACAAAATCAGGGCTGCCCAGGGAGAAACACTGGGCCGGATAAATCCCTTCCCTTGCAAGTCCTCTAGTTGTACCTGCAGCTCATGAAGGTCCTCGGGAGCCATACGATATGAGTGTGTAGATATCGGTGTCATACTGGGGTACAAGTCAATGTAAAATTCCACCCCTCTGTGAGGAGGTAAACCCGGAACATCATCAGGGAAGACATCTGCGTACTGGTCCACCGCTACAGGATAGCTCGGACTCTCCACATCAACCGCTCTGAGGGTAAGGCTAGCCAACTGATGAGTAATCAGTCACACCCTCCTCCGGGAAAGTCCATCCTATGTTTCCAAGGCTCCCTTCTCTCCGGTGAAGGTAAACCTGGTCCCATCCGTGCAGACACACCGCACTTTGCGCCTAATATAGTCAATCTGAGCATGGACTGTAGATAACTAGTCCATACCCAAGATGACGTCATAAGGCCTCAAAGCTGCTACTAGGAGATCCCAACTGAAGTTATCACCTCATAGAGTAAGCTCACACTGCCAGCACCAGTGTGGAATTGTCGAATCTGATCCTGTAGGAGTCTCTAGCCGTAAGGATGGAACCAACGGCACCATCAAAATCTCTGATCTCTGAACGAGGGCAGTGGAAATAAAAGAATGATTGGAACATGTGTCTATAAGTACTGCAGCTAAGGTGGAGTATACACAAATCATACTTCATATCATCTCTGGAGCACCATGATCAAAATCCTCAACTACCTGGAGCTGAGCTCTCCCATGTCTACCTTATCCCTGCAGTTGGGGTGGACCTCCTGGTGGTGGTGGCGGTAACATCTCAAATCGTCGTCCACCGCCAACTGCACGGCCAGATCCTCTGCCACATCTTCCTTCTCCCTGCGAACCTCCTTAGTCAAACCGATGTCTCTGCTTAGGCATCCCTTCGACCATCTACTGATTATCTATATGACGGGTCAGACAGTCACGAGTCATGTGACCCTGCCCACCGCATGAGTAACGCTGCATAATCCTTACCTGACTGGTTCCACCTCAGGTGCTCCGCACAACTGCTCATGAGTCATGTGGTCTTCCACCTGTAGGTCTGGTTGTATTTGACCTCTGTGATGTCTATCTACTTCCAGCTACAGAAGATTCCACTATGTGATGACCGGTAGTGGGTCTCGCCACTGGTGACTATTTGGCAAAGAAACTCTCCACCAAGAGGGCTCTCTCTAACACCCCCGCCTGCGTCGGGATGATAATTGAGATCATCGAAGCCCTGATCTTCTTCCTGAGCCCCTGATCGAAGGTCCGAGCCTTGAAGAATGGGTCTCGCACTATATCTGTAGAGTAGCGTGAGAGGTCAATGAACCTCACTGAATATTGAGCTACAGTCATGATGCCCTACTGCAGATGAAGTAGCTCCTGTATGCGCATTGTGTAAAGAGTCGCTGGAACAAACTCTGCCTGAAACAGGCTCTCGAAGTCTGTCCATAGAAGCGTCGCCTCGTCGTGAACCTGGAGAATCAAGCTCCACCATATGCCCGCTACTACCTGTAGAAGGCTAGCGGCAAGGATCACTATGAGATTGGATGGTGTCCCTACGAGTCGAAAGACTCTCACCACAGCCTCCAGCCAATCCTCAGCCGCCTGTGGGTCCATCTCTCCCTTGAAACTGGGTGTCCTCTAGAGCTGGAACTCGTGCAATGCACTCAATAGGCATGCACTCTCTGCTACTGGGGCTGGTGTCATTGGTGGCCCAATGGGTAATGGTATCGCTGGTGCCTTCGTTGGTGACTCTACTGGAAGAGGGACCTACACCGAGGCCTCGTCGCTCGGTGGGCTATCAGTGTGTACAATTCTTGAAACCCTGGCTGGCTGTCTGTGTGGAGGCATCCTGAAAAGAAACAGGTGAGCCACGGTCGATAAATTATACCTGGTGAGCTGACTCAAAATAACACAAGAAAACTTTTGAAAACACACACGAAATCAGTGTTTTCGTGTACTGAGTCGGAAATCAGAAGTCAGGGTCCTGGTGTATGGATACATCGGCCTCCACACCAACACTGGACTCCCTGAACTGAAAACCGCACTCATTACCCTTAACACTATTGCTTCATAGAAAATATTAGAGTCCTAGTTATTCAGAAGAACCGACTCCTCTGATACCAATTTGTCACTACCCGCCCCCTAGGGCCCATGCTGTGACTACCCCAAGTCCGTTTTCCAGAGACCAGGGGCTGGTGACTAGCACCGAAGGCGTATTACCTAAAACTAGGAATGATTTTCCTTTATAACTTGTAAGCACACACAACCAAGCACACAGCAAGATACGAACTCAAGTAAACTAAATAGTAAATAGAGTGAGTACAGTAAGTAAAAAGGGGCCAAAATACAAGCCCAACTGGAAAGTACAAGAAACTAAAAGTACAAGTGAACTGAAAGAGGAAGGAAGACAGCTGCTGGATTGTCCTCTGAGATTCCTACCTGAAGGGTAGGAACAGATCGCCTCCTCAGCACTCCTCGTCCACCCGTCTCCTCTGTGTACCGACACGCCGTATGGTCCACCTCTGGCCACTGTCCAGTCCTGGTACTCTCAGCCTCAGTCAGCATTGTCCGTCGTCTACATCCAACACAATAAGATACATGCATAGCCCATGCAGGGGTGAGTATAAAGATACTTAGTAGGGACGTTGAGACCCTCAAGGTCTCACAAAATCCACCAAGGATAAACCAAAAAGTATGAAATCAATAGATAACCCTCCTTAGGTATATGCCCATACATATACCTAAGTTATCAAGTAATCCATCTCAATCATGAGGAAAACACAGAGGTACTGACTCAGCTCACACCAGGATTTATTCTTGGGGTAGTAAAAAGTAACAACCTCAGTCACATCGTTGAACACCTCGACTACTAGATATCCCCTCCACTATCGAGTATAGTGGGCCTACCGTGTCACACAGAGACGATTCCCACAAACCTTGTATTGCTGAGGTACTCCTCCTGTGGAGTATTGTGGGTCTTCTGCGTCACACAGAGCCGCTCCCCACCATGGGTCTACCACATCACACAGAGGCACTCCCCCTCGTGACTTGTTGAGGTACTCCTCCTATCTAGTACCATGGGTCTGCGGCGTCACACAGAGGCGCTCCCCACCGTGGCCTGCTGAGGTACTCCTCCTGTCGTGTACCATGGGTCTATTGTGTCACACAGAGGCGCTCCCCACCATGGGTCTGTCGCGTCACACAGAGGCGCTCCCCACTGGGCATGTCAAGTCACTCCAAGTCGAAAAAGCCCGCAGTCGTCAAGTCTCATCCAGCTACTAGGTTCCCGCACTATGCTCGCTCGTCTCCGGGAGGATCAGCTCCACAAGTTACTGGTCGATACTCCAACTTCCATGAAGACCCACGGAGAAGTATCTCAAAGGACCGCTACATCATAGGGGTTTCAATGTAACAGACGGCGTGTCAATCGGACGCCCGGTCTGTGAGTTATTAGCCTTTTAGTCCCGGGGGCCCAGTTGGATTCGTGCTCAATCCAACCTGATTGTACCCCATCATTATCCAAAACTGAAATGGGGTTTACTCAATGGAACTGTCTCACTCCAAGATTTCTATTGCCGCTTATGGTTCTTCAAATGGACGTCTGGTGCCAAAGATATGGTCGAAGGAGTGTAAATGGGTCGTAGTGGGCCCGAGTCCGGTCCAACCCAATCGGATTGACCTGGCCCGACCTAGGCTGACTCGCTGGGTCCAGCCCGGACCATTGGGTCCTACCCGGTCCGTGCTGAGCAGCCCAGCCCGCTAGGTCCGGCCTGGATCGTGAGGGTCGCGAGGGTTCCACGACGGCGGCTCGGCTGAGGGGTGTTGCGAGGGCATAGGACGACTCTGCTCAGCCTGGGGCGGGGCGGCGGACTGGCCATGGGGCGGCGGACCGGCCGTGGGGCGGCGGACCGGCCGTGGGGCGGCGGACCGGCCGCGGGGCGGCGGACCGGCCATGGGGCGGCGGACCGGTCGCGGGGCGGAGGACAGGCCGCGGGTCAACAGACTGGACGGGGGGCAGTGGTCCGGCCATGGGGCGGAGGTCCGGCCACAGGGAGGTAGTCCGGCCGTGGGGTGGAGGTGGTCTATCCGCGGGGCGGCAGTCCGGTGGCGGGGAGGCAGTCCGGCCGTCGGGTGGCGGTCCGGCCACGGGGCGGTCGTCCGGCCACGGGGGTCGGTCCGACCGCGGGGTGTCAGTCCGGCTGCTAGGTGGGGAAGAGCCATGGACGGTGACGATGGTCGCGGACGGCGCGGAGGCCGTGGGGTAGCAGTGGCCGCAGACGGTGCAGAGGCCGTGGGGCAGCAGTGGCCGCAGACAGCGCGGAGGCCACGGGGCAGCAGTGGCCGCAGACGGCGCGGAGGCCGCGGGGCGGCGGCGTCGGCCGTGGGGCGGCGTCGTTGCACCGTCGCCTTTGTCGCAGCTGACGGTGGTGTTGGCCACTGTTCTTGTGTTCCACCGGTGCCAACCGTCAGCACTGGTCACCATCACCATCGTGTAGAACACACCAAAGGACAATGACGAAGGGGATTAGGCCATGTTTGTTTGGCCCACACCCTCCGCGTTAGAGTGGTAGCAAGCAGCTCAACTCAAACAAGAATCAAGAACGAGGATATTAATCGAGGAGGTTCATGAATTAAATAACCATCCCTACCTTGTTTGTTGTTGGTGTTGGCATGAGGAAGAAGGTGAAGTTTTCAACGTTCGTCTCCTCTTCCACACACCTCCAATCCCAGGCTCGTGCGTTGGTTCATTGTAGTCAAAGACGTTCCTCGTTGGCGTTCTTCGTGGAGGAAGCGTTCTCTATGGAAGAAGTTCTTCATTGGAGAAGCTTTCTCCCAATTCCACCCAAATGTAAAGTGGTTCCAAAATAATAGATTATCCCCTCTATTATGTTTTTTAGCATAAATTCAAATTGGATTAATTAAGTTGGCTCCACTTAATTAATTGCTGATGTTGGAAAAAAATTAATTAAAGGATGGTGGCATAATTAATGTGGAGAATCTCAAGAGGATCCTCCACCTTAAAGAGTGAGTTAAGAGGTTTCTCCCTCATTAAGAGGGGAGTCCAAGAGGTTTAGGCCTCGGGTGGTCCCCACCACCATAACCTCTCATGAGAGGTTTGGCTCGAGTGGTCCCCACCACCATAACCTCTCATGGGAAGTTAAGGTTTGGTGGTCCCCACTTCTCAACTTCCACATGGAGAAGGTTTTAACTAATAAAATAAAATGTTACACACTTTATTTTATTTTATTATTTTCACAAAAAATCCAAAAATTAACTTTCACTATTGACCAACTATCGTCGTGGTGAAAGTCTTCTTAAGAAAATAATGGCACTGCGAGTTCAACTGTGCCCTCAAATTTCAATTCCGAGCACCGGTTAAAAAGTTAGAAAACCACGCTTGTAAGTTTACAGAACGTACCCAAAGAAAAGTTCTGAAATTGATTCTGGGCACACCAGGCCTCTGAATCACGTGTCATCAATTTTGCGGACTCATAAAATTCCCATATATTAAAAAAATACATGGAAATATCGGGTCTTTACACAAGACACTACTCAACAATCCCGACATAGTGTGTAATCCCAATTCACATGTTGTGTTGCTCAGTATTTTTCAAATTTGGTGGTTTCTTCTCCGTTCTTCCTCGCATGCTGTTATTACCTCATTTCTCACCAAAAATCACTATGTATATCCTAGATCTTGGTCGATCGAGCTCTTTAGTTGGTTTCTCACTAGAATCTGGCATTCAAAATGGATCATAAACATACCCTCATCATATGATTCTCCGTGCACCACCCAGGTAGACAAAGAACATTTGATCTGGTCTTTTTTTCCTTTAATCCAACTAACTTCATCATCAATTCACAAACCAAAACCTCTATTATGTGTTGTACCCACAGTTTTGATCCATTACACGAAATAATGGTCGCACAATGAATGGGAACCAAGTATATTTTAAACCATTGTCCAAAATAAATTCCAACGATGATCAAGCAAATAAATTGGGGAGAAATGCATAAGCCATAAATTTTGAGTAATGCACCTTGGTCATTGCTCATTTAGTCTGATCTGTCATCATTCTCTAAGGAAAATCTCCTTCAATGGATTATAGGCCTCCAGGGTTTAATAGCCAACCCTGAGAAAAAATAAATAACTGTATATTTAAAAAGGAAGTAAGTCTCTTTGTCGAACATAAATAAAATAAATTATTTATTTTATTTATTTTATTAATTTCATGCACGCGATAAGTTTTTCACAATGGAACATACCGAAAAAGATTATGTCATGACAAGGGTAAAACCCATATTCTGAACTCAATAGTGCCCTCATATTTCTGAAATGGGCTCCCATTTGGGATTAATTCCATATTTTCATGAAAACAATGTGTTCATTCTATTTAATATATTTAATATATTTTAAACATTTATTTCAATCACACCAGACCTCGAAATCTCAAGTTATCTCAGCACCTAGTCTCAAAAATAATTTGTATAATATTCAAAAATAATACATGGAAAATAAGATTCATTATAGTCCCACTTCCACACGCTAGAATATCTTTAATCAACATAATTTCAATAAAGTGAACACCCACATTTGATCTCTTGAGGAGACCAATCAAACACCATCCTCCTATTATCATTATTTATATCTAGAATATACAACTAAAATATACTAATAATATAGTGAGGGGTTATAAAATTCATTTGATATATAAATATAAATGAAATGAAGACATAAATAATTTAATGAAGAATAATTAAAGAAGAGAAGTGATGTCGTTCTTGAGATTTCACAGTGATTTCTATAATTATTTATTAATATGTAAATAATATACTAGTGTGGATATATATTTTCACATCAGTATTTTTTTATTTTTTACATTTTTTTTAACCGAAGTTTATGCAGGAGACATTATAAACAACAATTTTGACATTGGTTTTAATAAAAACAACATCTAGAAATTAATTAAAATTAAATTTAATAGGGTTTTCAACATTGATTTTTATAAAAATGGATGTCTAAGTTCTCATCGATAGATATTCCATGTCCTTTTTTTGTATAAAAAAGACCTGGAAAGTCCATTACTGAGATTTTTTATGTCTGTTTTTTAAACCCGTATAGAAACTCTACATGATGGACTTTTGAATTCAGTTTTCTTAAGAACCGACACCAAAAGTCTCATTGATGGAATTTTGATATCAATTGTTCTCAAAACCGATGTGGAAAATCCATCGCTGAGACTTTTGATGTTGGTTCTTAAGAAAACCGGTGTTTAAAGTCTTTTATGGAGAGTTTTCATGTTGTTTTTTAAAAATACCAAGGTTGAATGTTTTTTTAACATAAATATTAAATTCTTAAAAATATAAAAACCTATAAAAAAGATACAAAAATTTAACATAGAATATATTTCACAATAGATACCAGTAAAGATAAGCATAATTTAAAAACTAAAATGGAAATTATATAATATTTCACATGATAATTTAAAACATAAAAACATATTACCTATTAAAAATAGACAATTATAGTAAGAATGTATTCGATTAAATAACCTAAAAATATATTCATTAAGGAAAATAAATTGATTTTATGGTTAACACAAGAGAAAATTTAAGTGGAAATCAATTTCTAGCATGTGAAGCCACACCAAAATTAGTACAAGTAGAATATCAGTAGTTCTAACTTAGTAAATAAGTTACAAAAATGGTATTTGAATAAAAAATAGTAAAATATGAAAAATCCCATTAGTATTTAAATGTTTTTGTTATATAATTTTAGTGAAAGCCTCATTTTAATAACAATTATTTCAAATAACTAACATAATTTTATAGTTGGATAATTATATTACAGAAAAAAAAATTATTTTTTTTGTTTTTAAAAAGAACACTTACCTTATAATTCCTAAAATTATGGAAACTGGAAACAAGAATTGACATTGGTCATTTAGGAAGGATGAGAAGGTCACTTGTATTTTTCTGGAATGCTTTGCTCACTTGGAAAGTACTTTAAATTTTTATAGAAATTTTTGAAGGTGGAAAATAATAATGAATAATCATTCGCTAATAGTAGACCAAAAAAATAATGAAATTATAAAATCTAATTTTGTAAGAAAATATCGGTCAAAAAGAAAACTAATCAAATCATAAAATCACCTGAATAAAAACTTCTCACTTGATGAACAATTTTTCATACCGAGTGAAGAAAACAAATATGAAGTTGGTATTATTTATAATCCCACATGTTCTGATTATCAGAAATTAAAAAAACATTAACAATTCATTTTTCATATAATATTCCAATGATAATAAACAAGTAAAAGGTATTCTTCTTACACTTTAAATAAAATATAAGGAATAATAATTATAAATTTTCAGTGATTAATCGTCATCAAATCCTTCTATGAATTTTATTTTAATATATCAATTATAAAAACACATATAAACAACAATAATTATGTATAAAGAACTTATAAAAAATAATAAAACATAATTATTTAATAATTTTCTAAAATATTTTAATACTCCACCTAATACACTACCTTAAGGCAAAGAACACCCTTGTAAAATCAAACACAATATACCAACTAAAAGTTGAAAAAAAAATTAAATACTCAGTTATTTAAATTTAATTAAAAGAGACATACCTAAAACATCTAAAACCTATAAAAATAAAATAGAATGTACAAGTTTTAAGAAAAAAAAAATTTATAATTACTCATTTTTTAAAATTTAAAAAAAAATACATGACTAATAATTTATAGAAATGTTTATTTTTGATATTTTTTTATAAATCTATAACCTTTTATAGATTAGAGAACAACCCTATGAAAATGAATATAATATACCAACTTAAATTATAAAAGGATTATCTAAATAGTCATTTATCAAACATTTATTAAAATAGATATAACTCATAATTTAAATAATAATCATACTTAAGAAATATTTTGTAGAAAAACTATGAAGATGGGTAAGTTCATAATTCATATATGTCTTGATACCATTGAAAAACTATAATAACAATGAATTTTATAAGATTAAAAAAATATTTTGATACAAAATATAAAATGATTAATATGAATAAAGTGGATTAATTAAATAATTAAAGTATCTATATTTCTAAGAGTTATATATGATGTATTATATTGCCTATATAGATTTATAACAGTTATATCTGATATATTTTAAATTATTTCCTACCTGAATAGTTATGTTTTTAGAGAATACTAATGTTGACTCAGAGCTCAGAGAAGTTTGAATATTTCAACACTAATTGATATGGTGTAAGGGGTTATCATTTTTGTGGGAGAATATTTAATAAAATTACTTATTGAATAATTTTATAACATATGATACACACATGAAAAATATTTTTTTGTAGATTATAATGGAATGAAACAAAATCTTCATTTTGAAATTGATATCTATTTTATCATAATTTTTTGAAGTTCCTAGGTCAATTGGAGTTCCGCCAAGAGGAGAAGATGAATTAGTGGAACAAGTTTTTATAAATTCTTTCAAATTAAACATCTATGAATTTTTAAATTCTTGACATACTCTATATAAACACTCCCTCATCGAGAATGAAAGTAAAATGAAAATAATTCATAATTTTAACACCCGGACCGGAATCATTGGGTCCGATCTGAAGTGTCACAAAACCTTATGTTATCATATCCATATGAAAGAGGAAGTTGACTAGAAGAAAGGGTATAAAGTAATGAGGGGAGACTATAACCATGTTAAATATAGTGATACACTAGAAAATAACAACATAAACATAATTGAACTAAATGACACAACATAAGATAACATGAATATATTCTATAAAATATTTCATGTCAATTCATATGATAATAATCAAAGTGACCCCCATTGTGGATGGTCAAAAAGTACAATAAGTATAGCTAGAAATGATAATATATAAAAGTTCTATAACATCTATCTAGAGTTCATCTCCATAGAGAATCCATCTCCCAACTCTAAGCTCCTTATTATCAAGCCACATGGACCTTTCCCTTCTTTGGATACCTGATCATGAATTCTATATGTGCACAAAGATACCGATGATGGGTGTGAGTATAAACCTAATAGGACACCACCATTGCATCCTTAACATAAGATCACATGGAGGTATAGGTGCATGACATGACATTAAGTTAAATGCAGAAACAATAATGAAAACAATCATATACCAATTGATCATGTGATAACCAAGCTACCATGATCCCTGACCATACCTTATTTGGTGCCATGTTGAAAAAAAAATTAAGTAGTTATCACATGACTAAGAAAATTATATTTAACTTTTTATGACTTTAAGGACAATGCATGTTCCATATTTAAGGCACAACTACCTGCTCACCCTTAAGGGTTGGTCACACCCATAAATCATAGTTACCTACTCACCTTCAGTGGTATGATTTCTTGGTATGCCTGAATCAATGGAACACTACACATATACATGGACCTTCCCCATTAGCAAATCATTACAGAATATAGAACCTCTCCCAATGGAATATAGAATTTCCCTATGGAATAAACACATGCTAAGATCAGGTGTTAACCATCCTACATAGATCCACAACCAATGTGCCTTTTCAACCATGTTCCCCCTCTAAGGGGTTGGCTAAGTCCATCAGGCCACTTGTCAACCTGAACACTAAAATAGAGATTCCACTGTCTATGTACAAATAATTCATAACACAGAAAAGAAAAATATATTATAATAAATATTCCATAACTATGAAAATTTCAAAATTAATAAAAAATTATAGAATTAAACAACATGGAAATATATCACCATAATTATTCCATAAAATATGAAATTTAACACAAGTATTACACAAAATTCCATGGAATAACATGGTATGACAAAATTTATACTAGCTAATAAATAAAAACATATTACTCACAACATAGCAAGGAAAAAAATACATATCCAAGTAAAGGTCTCATGGGCCACCCTAAACACTTCAAACATACCTTTCATGTAAAGGTCTCTATACGAGACACATACACAGAATCCAATCATGACAAACAAATACAAGGGACCAATATGGTTAGAAATTCCTACATTTAACATGTCTATGCCAAATTCCAAGATCTACCAATGAATGATATCCTTTTTACTTACCCACATAGATTTTCACTAGTACATGTCCTGATACATTAATATATAACCTCTCATATTCGAAATTTTTAAAGGAATCAAGTCAAGGGAAGAAATCCACATCCACTTACCAAACAATATTTTCTGTCAATGGTAGATCTATATCGATTCAAAGAAATGATGTTAAATATATAGATCAGTTGTCTATATAGAAAAAACCAAGAATTATCCATTATATTATGAGATTAATCATAAATCCTTTCAATGTTTCTTGGATCTGAGAAACATCTCAAGAGAGAAATAGGAGTTCAAGGATAGATGTGAAAAATTGAGGAATAAATGACCTCTTATGTTGAATTCACATGATCCAATGATCTATATCAGTCGTATTTCAAGTGTAGAGGGAGAATAATCACCAAGAATCACCATTTTAGTACTTAGGTTTAATATCCTTAGATATAGGAGGAATAATGAAAGGTTTCTGAGAATTTTCATCCTTAAAAATCCAATTTTTAGATTAATTAAAATCGTATGTATGGTTTGGTCACATAGTTGACCAAACCATGTGTCAAATGTGACTTTAAATTTATCTTAAGACACATTGTTTTCTAGGAAAAGTTACATAGTTATCTCTAACCATGTTAAAACCATGATTTTTCAAATGCCATTCTCCAAAAAATCCAATTTCTTTACTAGGGTGATCTGCATAGTTTCCCCTAACCATGTGCCAACCATGCACCCCCTTTAAGGCCTATAATACCCTCTAAAACCAACTATAAGCTATCTGAAACTTCACCCAATAAAATAATAACTCAAAAACAATTAAATAAGGGATTAGCATAATGCGTAAGGTAATAAAAAAACTCTAATACATTATAATGTCCCCTATATGGAATTATCTTCATTAATAAGTAATACTAAGGTTTATTCTCGAAAAACATAGGCCATTAAGCATGTACATTATATTCCTACTCCCAAGTCTCTTCTTGGATACGTCCATACTTCCATAGGATTCTGAAAAGTGGCACCATATTTCCTCACAAAACCTTCTCACTCTAGTCTACGATCCACAATGATTGCTCCACAAACAATGTTCCAGGATCTAGGTCAATATCCATATAGTCAATGACCTTCACAGGATCATATATGCACCTCTTAAGTGGAAATACATGGAACACATCAAGAATACAAAGACATCATAGAGGAAGATCCAAATTATAGGACATTATCCCAACATTCTCAGTAATCTTGAATGGTCTAACAAATCTCAACACTAGCTTTTCTTGCATCTACAGGCGTTGATGCCCTAATCAAGGAGTCACACATAGAAAAATCCAAGGGTATCCTTCTCCTCTAAGAATATGATTTCTATCTTATCTAAGATGTTTCTTTCTAATTTTATCAATTTTACTCTATCAACGGTCTCCTATAACTAACTCAACCCCACAACTACTACCTCACCATCTTTTTTCCAAAGTAACAGTGAGAAACACAAACAAATATAAAGAGCCTAAAAATATTCTAATTGAATTTGAATATAGATGTTATTATTTTATGAAAAATAAACCAAGGATATTTGATAATATCAAGTTAAATTGATTTCCATAACACATGATGATAATGTATCTTCTAAAATCTATATTGGTCTCTCTAATTTTCTATTATTCTATAGATAATACGTTGTACCAAGTTTGAACTAGGTACCCAAAGGCTTATGTAATCCCTTCCAAAACAAAAATATGAATCATGTGTATCTATATGATACAATACTCAAGAGAGATCTGTTTAGACCTATAATATCCTATAAATATATTTTTTCCAACTCATCCACTAAAAGGGTCTCTCGAATCATTAAGAACTGGTCCAATTTCAGTAGTTGATCAACTATTACCCAAAAACATAACATCTCCTTAGGGTCATGGGTAACCCCATTACAAAGTCCTTCCTCATGTCATCCCACTTTCACATAGTAACTGAAAGTCGTTGAATCAAATAACTAGGAAACTGATGTTCGGCCTTAATCCAGTTTTAGGTAAGTCATTACAAAACAAAATCATTGATGTCTACCTTCATACATGACCATCAAAACTAAATTCATGTGTCATGGTACATCTTTTTTTACCCTCTATGTACTTACCACTTCAAAGAATGTGTGTATCTTATCATCTATTACCTTAAGGAAGCTGGTGGTACGAACCTTCCATGAATATATATAATGTCTTCATCATCTAGGGACCACTTGAGGGCCAAATAATCCTCCGCCAAGTGCTCATGTATCACTATACACTCTAGATCCACCTCTCGGGCAGCCTTTACCTAGTATATTAAATAATACATGATAACTAAGAGAACACATGCCATAAATCCATAATCCTCATATACATCCACTAGGAACTCAACCATAAAACTCCTAAAATTCCACTCCTCCTACAAAGACTTCTCTCCAAGCTCTTCCATATCTACCATTTTTCTAATGAAATAATTTTCAATGACATTTCCCTTCCCCTAAGCATAGTCCATATTGAAGTTGAATTTCTATAGATACTCCACACAACTCTTCTACCTCGTACTCATATTCCACTAATATAAGATATATAAAAATATCATGTGGTCCATGTAGATGAAAAACCTCTCACTAAATAGATAGTTCCATTAACACTTCAGAGTGTAAGCCAAAATTTCTAACTATAAGTCATGTGTTGGGTAGTTCCACTCATAGGGTCATAGCTAATGTAAACCATAACAGGATATTTTCCATGAATACAATTATGGAGTCAATTTATGGATGTAAAATATTATTCATGAGATCCATGAACACTTCTAGAGCATTTATCAACCCAGAAAGAATGAAAATATTCTCATACAGCTCATATTTACTCTTAAACGCTATCTAGGAAATATCCTCCTCCCTGACCCGCGACTGATGGTAGACTGAAAAAATATTACTCTTGGAAAACCATTGGTTTTCTAATAACTAGTCAATATTAGAAAACAATAGGTCTTGGTATCAAAACCTGCCTCTGATACCATTTTATAACACCCTGACCTGAATCATTGGGTCTAATATATAGTTTCAAAAAACCCCATACATGCCTCCCCATACATACGTTTCTTCTGACTATTGGAAAGTAGCTAAAATGATTAGGGGAGACTATAACCTCGATAAACATAGAAATAAACTAGAAAATAAAAACATAAACATAATATAACCAAACAACATAGTGGAAGTTAACAAGAATAAATGAAATAGCATATGTTATTTCATGCCATACAATAATAATCAAATAGACCCCAATGTGGCTGACCAACAAGTACAAGAAGTATAAATATAAATGATGATAAAGAAAAGTGAAGTGTAAACTATCCAGAGTCTATCCTAGTATTATATCCATCTCCCATCTCCAAGCTCCTTAGTAACCTTCTGTATGACCCATTCCCTTCTCAATATCTTGGATCATAAAGACCACAGGTGCACCAATATTACCTTGAAAGGTGTGAGTATAAAACCTGTAGTACACCACCAATGAATCCTTAACATAATTTCATATTTATATACAAGTGTATAACATGATATAAATTTAAATGCACACACAATAATACAATTAATCAAGTACCAAGAGATTATGTGTTAACCAATATTCCATAAACCATTTACATACATGCTTTGATAACATACCAGAAAAATATCACAATTAGTTATCACATAACTTAGACTATACTATGAAACTCTATCCACATTTAATAATAATGCATGCTCTACCTTTAATGAGTGGATCTACACCCACCTTTCTTTTCAATATCCTACTTGATTATAACTCCACGGTTAAGTGTTCTTGTCATAGAGTAGTGTCAAGATGGGTGACCTCCTAGGAAGTTTCCCAAGGTGTGGGTGAGTGGGGACAAAGCACACTGAAATAACATGTTTTGGATTGTGGGGATAATCATTAAATTGATAATTCATATTGATGGGTAATATCCTATGGTTTGTTGGTAAGTAAAAAAATATTACAAGAGACCCATGGGGTCACATGACCAAGTTCATGGCCTAATAAGATTATCTTTTAAAAAATGGAATTAGATCCAATAACCATCTAAAAGTGTAGTTTCACTAACTGGGTTTGAGATGTGGGGTCTATAATGAGGATTATCTGATTTAAAATGGGGGAGAGTGTAACACTTCTAAAAAAGAGAGACTTAAAATTATAAATTTTATTACCCATTCCAACAAGGTTCAAATTTATTTTTGAGATCTTACTTGATTATAAATCTATAATTAAGTGTGCTTGTTGTGGAGTAGTGTTAGGATGGGTGACCACTTGGGAAGTTTCTCATGGAGTGTGTGAGTGTAGAAAAAAACTAAAATAACATGAGTTGGCCTATGGGGATAGTCAATAGTCAGATTAGTGACCCCTATGGGTAATAGGATTTAATTTTCTATGAATGAAACAAAGGTATTA
This sequence comes from Viscum album, assembly GCA_963277665.1. Classification (NCBI taxonomy): domain Eukaryota; kingdom Viridiplantae; phylum Streptophyta; class Magnoliopsida; order Santalales; family Viscaceae; genus Viscum; species Viscum album. Next base: position 28,459,104 of record OY728142.1, on the reverse strand, counting down.
AAGGATACCCATTAAGTCAGATAACCAAGTTTCATGGCCTGGGGAGGTCGGGTCATGAAAACGAAACATTGGGTTTTTATAAGGATTGGCCACAATGTGAGATCCTACTCCTTGCTAGGTTTTGGTAGAGATTTGATAACTATATTATCACAAATAATATGAAAATTATTACAATATAGAGGTGGTGTTATTAACTCTTGTTGGGATGTCTGTATCTAGTAAAAGATATATAAATTATTCATCTTGAAATTTTCAAAAAAAAAATCGAAGCAATGTGGCATCAATTATACTACTACCAATAGTACACAAGATTATTTACTTGATCTTGATGGTGAAAAATATCTTCATTATATCATCATGTGACTTAGTATTAATGGATAAGAACTTATCATGAAAGTTCCTTTAATTCCAAAAAAGTATCATTTTGACAAAAACATGTCAAACTACCTCTCATGTATTCAGAATAATCAATTCATGCATCACAGCATGCATACAGAATATGATCATTTTAATTATAATAAAAAATATATAGATGATTAGTAATTAAAAATAATTTTCTAGAATCAATCAGAAATCAGATATAAATTATAGGCCAATGATTCTTTAAAATTCTCTCTTTTTGACAGAGAAGTTATTTAACATAGAAAGTATCAGTGTCTCTTCTCAATTCATGAACACACATTTCTTATTCATTTCTTCCTTTTATATTTATGAAAATTCAGGAATATTATTTCCATAATAATTATGGAAACTCTCCTTGATTATTGACAGCATATAATTTTCCTAAATAATAGCATCTTTGATAATGTTTAATAATTTCAAATATTTGAATTTTAAATATCCATGAAAATCATCTACCATTATTCTCATTTAATCTCCCTTTATGTCTCTATAATTTTTGGACAAAATCGCATCATTGAATATAACCTATGATGTTTTTAATCTTTAGTAAAAAGAAGCATCATCTAAATTGATTAAATGTTCATTGATTTTCATAATATAGGATCCATACATAGGTTTTATCCTTATGATGAATTATCTATATTTTTCTAGAATGATCCTTATGTTATTTCATCATTTTATGGATTCATACATATAAATTCCTTGATATCATCCTTACATGATCTAAAATTATCCTTACACACCTCAAAAACATCATTATGAAGTGCTCAAGCATCCATATGAAGTTGGAAAACTATCCTTACAAACTCTTGTACAATTATTATGAATTCACCTATTTTAAATTTTTTTATATATCCATTACAAAAATGATCGTTATATTTTACAAGGAGTTTCAGTTGACTCTTACATCCTTCAAAAAATGAATCATATATAGAGTAAATGATTCTTATATGAGAAATAATGAATATTATGTAAATAAAGATGACTCATTGGTGGTCTTCCCTTTTCCAAAATCTAAATCCTTTGTTTAGAAATGAATCATATGTAGATCCACATATGAGTCCTTCCTTTGTGAATTTTTAGCTCTATCAAAGAATAAACATACATTATCAAATTCATGAATATCCTTCTAAATTCAACTCATCCATTTTCAAATAGCTCAAAAAAATTCAAACATATTCCAATACATTCTTAATAGCCTCTAAAAACATATTGAAAACAAATACAACTCCTTTAATAATTATATAGGGTACTTCAATCCCCCTCCTTTGGATTTGTTATCAACCTATCTCAAATCTATCCAAAACACAAAAAATCACATGAGAGTAATCAAATCATATCCTATCTCATATGAGATATGTCTTGAAAAAACACTAAAAAAATAATATAGTATTTTTTATTCAATTGTATCTCTTAGTGAGAATAAAATTTTGGCCAAGTAATTTGAATGCCCTCCCCCTCAATTCAAATACCCACCTTTCAAATTTCTCCCCCTTTTAATAAAAAAATAGCTCCTAGATAAAAGTAAGATAAAAATAATTAGTACCTTCCTCTATGAGAGTTGTACACATTTTCTAATCCTTTGAAATCACAATACAAAATAATTTTGGGGTTAAACCAAAGCCTCATAATAAATAGGGAATGGTTGAAATTTCATATTCAGTCTTAATGTCTCAAACCTATTATTGGGAAAACCCTTAGTGAATATTTAATAAAGATAGTATTGGGTAGGGATAAATTCCAGCTTAATATCACTATTGTAAACCCTTTGTTTGATGAATTGAAAATTCATGTCAATTTTCTTTGATATTTATTTTTGAATATGATTTTTAGAAATATCAATAGAACTTTGATTATCATAGGAAATTCTTAGAGGTATTTCAGTATTCACTCTCAGGTTCTCAAGCTACTATTTCCCCCAAATTATTTGTGTATAATAAATGGTAGAAAAAATATATTCAGACTATTTGGTACTTAGATTAACTGGATTGTGTTTATTAAAATACTAACTCATACAACTTCTTCCTAATAAAAATAATTTTCCTAAAGTGGAATACCTCTAATTACATTCTCCTTCCCAGTCTACATTAGTATAACCATATAGATTCAAGTGTTCTTCTCTTTTATAAATAATTCCTAATCTCAAATTACCCTTAATGTATTAAATAATTCTTGGTAGTATTTAAGCATGATTCCTTATGATCATTTGGATACCTATCACCAAATATCACTATAAAAATAATGCCTGGTCAAGAATCAATAATATAGAGATAGTTTCCAATCAGTTTTTTAAACTCCATCAGATTTACACTTTCACCTTCGGTATCTTTGTATAGTTTTATATCAACATCTATAGGTGTAGATACTATCTTAGATTATTCCATGCTAAAATTATGCAATAATTCCCTTTCATACTTTTATTAATAAAGAAAAATGAAATATTTCATTTAAAATACTTTTAGTATAAAAAAATATATCTTCTCTCTTAATATAGACATCTCAAAAATGCTCCTTCTTTTTACTTGAAAAAACATTTTAAGAATTCTCTTGATTACCTATAAAAATGATGTCACCAACATATACAATCATAATGATATTACCTATTTTCATTTCATTTATATATATTTCTTTCCAATTTTCCATTTTTAAATTTAATGTCCTTCAAGTATCTTCCTATCTTTGAATACCAGGCCCTTGGGTATTTATTTAATCCATATAAATCATTACTCGGTTTTTACACCATATTACCATCATTTTATAGCATAAAAACACTAGGATACTCAATATAAAATTATTCTTCAAGATCATCATTAATGAAGGAAAATTTAACATCCATCTAATAATTTTTTTTTCTGAATATAAGCTTAAACTACTATGAACATTCTTATAGATGAAAATTTTGAAACAAGGGTAAAGGTATCTTCGAAATAAATCCCTTAAAATTGAGAGTACTATTTTCAAAAAATTATTCCCTTGTTCCTTATTACTTATCCATTTTCATTCAACTTATTTTTGAACACCCACTTGGTCTCGATAAAATTTCTTTCATTTGGTTTAGTAACAATATCCCAAGTGAAATTTATCTCTATTTGATCCAGATTATCATTCATAACTTCAATCCATTATTTAGTATTTATATCTTCAATCATTGAATGTGGATCATATTCAGAGATTATAGTAGTTTTATTTTCACATCTCCATATCCTTTTAGTTTAAATAGGGACACTTTGATTTCTAATGATATTTTGTGCCTCCAAATACTTCTTCAAATTATGATACTTATGGTTTTCAATTTCAGAGGTATCCTCCTAATCATCAATCAGATAAATGTCAACATTTACTACTTGTAGTTCAATATCAATATGTTCTTCCCTAGTTTCCTCAGAATTATTCTTACTTTATTCAATAGTTTCCTCATAATTTGATTCATTTGGATCACTAATTTTAGGTTTATTTTCAATAAATTTCACCTCATTGAATTCAAACACTTTGTGAAGTCTTTTTTTCTAGCATCATTATCCCTTTCCATTGGATAGATATTCCAAGAAGATACCTTCCTCAAAATTATCATCAAACTTACCAAGTTTTTTTTACTTTTAATATTCAAAAGAGAAGGACTACCAAACACTCTAAATTAGTCCACAATGGGATTATTATTTTACCACATCTCATAGGAATTCATTTTGATTTTATTATTAGTGTTTCCCCAGATAAATAATGTGGAAAATATAGAATATTGGGGATGAATTGTAGTTAAAAACATGCTACAATTTTTCTGATCCAGTTAATGTTTAAGTTCACCAAAAGGTACAAATTGATGATAAAAATACAAATTAGAGTAATCTAACATATAAATTATAGGAAATAGTAAAATAATTTAAAACTAATATAACAGTATCATAAATAAAATGTGTATAAACTTAGTAAGAACAAGAAGAATTTAAACAAATCATAGAGTACTGGTTAAAAAAATAAGAAATCCTAAAAAGGATATTATAAAAGGTAAGTACCCTCTAATCAAGGAAGTATTTTATCTAACCAAAAGTGTAAAGGAATTATTTTACCTAACTCTAGGTATTCCCTTAAAACCATAAAATCCTTAAAAACATTAAAAACATGAGGGTTAAACTATAGGAATCTTCCTCAAAACCATGGTTAACAACAAATTCCTATCCCCTTGAGCATATCGTATGCTTTTCAAAAAGAACATGCTTCCAAGCACGATAATACCCTTAATAAACATGATCATAAAATCCCACTTCCACACACTAAAATGTCTTCAGTCAATGTGATATCAATAAAGTGAACACCCAGGTTCAATCTCTTGGGGAGACCACTCAAATGCCATCATCCTATTATCATTATTTATAACTAGAATATACTATTAAAATATACTAATAATATAGTCAGGGGTTCTAAAATGAATATGATATATAAATATAAATGAAACCAAGAATCAAATAATTTAGTGAAGAATAATTAAAGAAGATAAGTGATGTAATTTTTGGGAGTTCACAGTGATTGTTATCATTATTTATTAATATATAAAGAATATTATATCCAATACTGAGACAAACCACACCATTAAATACCCTCTCATTTGAATTATTGTTATCCCACATAGACCTTATGAAATTGGGATAATACTCTTCCTAAAGTCATCTTGGTGACCTCTTTTCTTACAAACACTACCCAAGTTAAACTCTACCTTATAAATGACTTAGATAGTGAAGGGAAGAAATATTAATTAACAAAGAGGAAAAAATAATATCATTGAAAAGTAAGAGAGCACATAATATGATCTATTTATCCATCAATGAAATATTATAATAAAGGAGAAATACTGAAGCATAATGAACTCAATGTAAAACACCACTGCCTCCCTCGAACAAGAACATAGTTAGTTATCCATTTTTATAGAGTCGAGAATGGAATATTATAACAACCCAGGATTCTCATACATAGATATTACATCTTATTAAATAAATATTAATTTCATTACACAAATAAATGATTAATTACTATGATAGTTTAGTGTATTTGAAGACTAGAAACACAATATTCTTATTTCATAAAAGACCATCAATATCTCCCAAAAAGATATTCACATATAGCACTCTTAAAAATACCCTACTTAAGACCTTTTATGATAACCTATGGAAAGAAAACATAAAAAATGATGAGCTCAAATTTTTAGTAAGGGTTAATAAGGGAGATGTCAACATAATATTAGCATAAGGGTATGGGAACATCATAATAACATTTGAAAAACCATGCCCTACTTATCATATATCCTAAAATTGAGTCATGGAATAAATAATGATAGTTCATAAGGCATGAATCATAAAGGAATCAAAGAAAATGATCCATTAGAACATAAAATTGTCATAAGAAATAGATTTGTAGAAAAAATGTAATAAAAAAACCTTATGTCAGGGCTACCAACCAAGACATTCATAACATGGTAGACTTGGCCTAACCACCTATGTACCAACTTCAGGATTGGGATAACCACACATGTACCCTATTTTTTGGGCTTGGTCCAACCACATGTGTACCCTATTTTTCAAGACCAGGCTAACCACTTTTTTACCCTCTTTTTCATGCTTCGGATAACTACCCATGTACCCTCTTTCTTGGGATTAGGCTAAACACCCATGTACTCTCTGAGCTCGTAGAACATCAATCATTACACAATGTATTGTAGGGAGATATAGGTCCCACCCATCACATAATAAAAATATTTCTATGCCACAATATCATAAAACGTTGATTATATCATAACCTATAAAATAAATGGGTTTCATAAACATTTCATCATATCATATCCCATGTAAAGGGAAGGAGGTTTCATAAGCATTTAATAATGGTATAACCCATTGAAAAGAAATGGGTTTCATAAACACCTTATCATCATAAAAATAAAATACTAAGAGAAATAATAAGAATGGAATCCTTAGATCATATCCCTAGTAAATAATAACTAACTTCAAATGATTCCATCTTATATAGAAAATGATTTTAAAAAAATACTTAGAAAATTTCTTAAGAAAAATATCCTTTTTAGTTTGAAAAATGATTTTTAAAACATAAAACATTTTAAAAATAATTTTATTTAAAAATGAACTTGGAAACTTATAAAATAATATTTAAAAATAATTTAAAACATTTATTGAGGAAAATATCATTTCCACTTAAAAAAACTTTTTTAAACATAAAACATTTTCAAAATATTATTCATTGAAAATAACATTGAAAACTTATAAAGGATGATTTAAAAATAATTTAAAATAATTCTTGAGAAAAATAACCTTTACACTTAGAAAAACAATTTTTAAAACCTAAAATGTTTCATTATTTTTTTAGAAAACACATACATGGAAGAATAAAAAATTCGACTAGAGAGAAAAATATCATCATATTTTCCGTAAAAACATATTTTTGATATCTTGAGAACTTGAAGAGAGGGAAATGAAAGGAAAACATTTATTTTGATTAAATAAAAAGTGTATAATAAAATAAATGATAATTTTTTTGAGATATATCCTAATATACCATCATTATAAACTTAATCATAAACAATCCTTACAAACAATGAGATTGTAACATTAAATTATTACCACTTTGTTAACATTTGAATCATAAACCCCATGAAAGATAGATACTAAAATTGATATGTAAACACAAATAATTATAAGATTAACCAACATAAAATATATTCATGGGAAGTATATACACTGCATAAAATAAATTGGTGGTGAATATGGCATTTGTCTCACAAAAGTACAAAGTGAGACGAGCGTCTCTTACCACTTTCGTAACTTTTAAACCATAAGCCCTGTTAAAGAATAACATAAAATAAAACTTTAAATATCATTAATAGAATAATATTCATGAAATAAAATTTAAAATGGTAAGTATATAAACCTAATAAAATAAATTATGACCATAACATAAATTATATCCCAAATAAGACAAATTGAGACAAAAATATCTTACCTTAAGTCTCAAAGTCCTTCATACACATTCGAACCTCCTGTATAATAAATATAGGTTTATTTTAAATATATCATTGAACCATAAATATATATATATATATATCATACCATATATTATTTAATTATGACCTTTTATTACCCACTTATTAACAATTCATTGATAAAATTGCATTTTGGGTAATAGCAGCTTTGTTTTTCATGTATGTTTTGGTTTGGTATTTTTAATCCTTTAAATTTAATCATGGTTCAATAATTTCAAGAATTTTAACCATGATAAGAATATAATATATATTAATCATATATTTATTTATATTAATCCATTAAAATTAGATATGGAAAATGAACTACACCGTTCATGGAGACTGTAGGTCATACGTACGTATGAACGATGTATCCATTTTTTCGATGGATGGAATGTAATAAAGATAAATAATATATCATGTTTATTGATTAATTATGATGTAATATATATCATATATATATAATATATATTCATTTAATATATACTTATTACCATCCAAATAAAAAAAGATATGAAATACACATCTCATCGGTTTGTGAGGCGGTAGTCCATTGTACACATGAGTGGCCTTATTGTTTTCCAATGGATTGGGAGGTAAGAAGTTATTTATTATATTATATTTAAATAAGTATTTTTAGGCCATAAATATCACATATATTCATTAAATTTATCCATTTTACCTTCTATGTAAATTTTTAGTAAAAAATGAATCACATCACTTCGCGAGGTGGTAGTCCATCGTACACACGAGTGACGTTATCGTATCCCACAGTAAATGAAAATTAAATAGGTATATGTGATATAATAATTAATTAAGTATAATAATTTTATATTAATAATATATATACTTTAAATACATCATCATAACATGCTGTGAGAAATGGTGATTGAAAATAAACTATGTCAGTTCACGAGGTGGTAGTCCTCCGTACATATGATCAGCTGTTTCATTTCCCATTTGAGGGAAATGTATATGGATATTGGTTATTACATTAATATAATAAATTTTAAGTATATGTAATATACTTATTTTTTTATATCATAATTGTTTAATGAGAATTAATTTATGTTGAAGAATAAATAAAATGAGAACACATAGTTAAGGAATATACCTCTTCTTCAGATAACTCATTTAGGTTTACACCTAAATCCTTATTAAGAGAGATTCCTAATAAAACTAATGCCTCTAGGAAATGAGTATATAAATAAATAATAGGTTTTTTAGTTATTTTATTAACTAAAATTATCTTGGGGCGTGGAGAGGAGAGGAGGGGAGAGACCAATTTATAAGTTGGGAAATCAACCCACTTGGAAACAACTTTGAAATTTCCCAAAATAATCCAAAATGATAAAGTCTTTCCCATTAAAAAAGCTTAAAAATGACCCTATATTAGAACTTGTTAAGTATAATATGAAAATATTTCCATACAATAGTATTTATACATGTTTTGGGTTCTTTTTAACCCTTATCTTTTTAGTTTATCCCCTTCATAAACCCATTTGTATCTCAACTATGATAATTAATTTTTTTTGTTTTCACTATTCCTAATGGTAAAAAATTAAGTTGACCTTATCATATAATATTAATTATTATTATTCAAAATATAAAATCTATTTTTCAAAATTCCATTCACATAAGTAGAAATTTTTAATTTAATACTAAACCTGAAGGCAGGATGAAAAATCAGTTTTCCAAAAATAAAATGTTTACAAGTTTATGAGGTTTTAACATAAAAAATTACATATGAAATTGATTCAAATGACCTAAATTGGATTAAAAAATATATAATTGAAATAATTTTACTTTAAAACCCATCTTAAAACAATTTGGATATTTTTAAATTCTCTAATAGAAATGATAATTCTTAATAAAAACAGTATATTTCATTATTCACTAAAAAAATATCTTTTCATAAAATTATAAAAAAATTAATCCATGATAATTTTGACATGTAGATTTAAAAAATTAATTTTATTTTTTCTAATCAATTACTTAAAAGTGGTACAAAATACTTTTACTTTTTTCATAAAATATGATAAAAACAAAATAGTGTTTTTGAAACATATAAAGACTATTCTAAATATAATTTTTATCAATATATTTTATTTATATAAAAACATTATAATTAATATTTTAAAATTATTTATTACTATTCATATCTCTAAGTTTAATTTTCAAGTTATAACGGTTGCATTTAAATAATAATATATCACGGTTTGTTAAAATTCAGTGTCTCATGTAACACAAGCTATGATCAATGTTACACGTAACACAAGCTAAACACTGTGTTGCACATAATGTAAGATAAACTCAATGTTGCATATACAAAAAGATATATAAGTATCTAATTTATTCAAAAATAATAATTCATAAAAACTTAGGGTATTACACATGGTGGGATAACATAAAAGCTAAAATGGAAGAGAAGAGAGGAAGAAGAACTAATATATATTAAAAAATATAATACTATTACATCAGAAATATACCTCATTAGATAATTTATATGCCTATCTATTTTGAATGGAAAATGAGGTATGAATTTTTAGAGAATAATTTGGATCATTTTTTCTCTAAATTAGACCTCCGAAATATGGTGTGTTTTTTTCTGATTAATGGTCGAATCATGGAATGTGGTAAAACCAAAATTCTTTCCTCAAGGTTTTTCTTAAGTTCCTTAAATATTTCCTCTTATGTGGACTTGTGTATATAATTTTATTATAGGATTACTCAAGAAAATTTGTATGGCCCTAATACTATTCTAATTTCAATTCTTTGGTTTCCAATGCATTTATGACCTTGAAAAAGGAAAAATGTTGAGTAGACATAATTTAATAAATTATTCCCCTCAAATTCCTATCTCTCTATGTAAAATTTAAACTCCTTTTGACTAATAATTTGTAAGGTATGGGCCATTATTTAAAATTCATCAGACATATACACAGATTCAAAGGCCCTACTTGTGAGCATTGTTTTGGAATTAAATGTTTTGGATTTAGTATTTGGTCTAGTTTAATGAAATATAGATTTTTAAGTTTGAAATAATAATAAAAATAAATTTCATATTTTGTATTAGTTTATAAAAATTTATGGTAAAATTACCAAGTTGATATAAAAATATGTTAATTTACAAAATTATTTCATTTTTATAATTGATCTTAAATCATTCTTAAAACCAAAAATTGTTACAATTACTCTGAAAATGAAAAAAAAATCAGACTAAAAATATTGAAATATAAAATAATATGTATGAAAATATGAGCTTCATAAATACCCTACACTTAAACATGGAATTCATAAGAAATCATCTTTACTATGGTCAAATCAAACTTCCCAAGGTATAAATGGAATCACCACTTAATTATCACAACCAAATAATACATCATTACTCACAAATGGTTCAAAAATCCCTTAAATCCTCTCTAATCATAAAATTCTATTCAATCTCATTTTAATCCCCATGTGATGTTGTACCTACTACCCTAGAATTGTATATATATCTTGAATCAATTATTTTTCATATAGATATTTTATCATTACCAAGAACATGCATAATCTCCATAGTCTTGTGAAACTAATAATCTCTCTACACTAAAAGGCATAAAAATGTTTTGATTCATGAGGTCATTTCAATGTGACTTTGGTGGATAAGGGTTGGTATATAATTTTTTAAAAAATAAATATGAAAAGGGGAGGTTTAACTTAGATATATAATAAATGAATATTTATCTGAAAATATAGTAAATATACAACACTCAATTTCCCATAAATATGTGAAAAACCACACCACATTTTTGAATGACATGGCCCATGAGTCAGGAAACCGATACAATAAAAGAATTCATAATAATTCCCCTTTTTTATTTTATATCCTTTTTTTGTTTTTCTATTAAATGATGAGATAAATATTGAATAAAAATAATTAATTGAAATGCATGCCCTATATTTTTGATAGGGACATGATTCAAAAAAGAAATCACAATGAATAATTCAATCCCATATCTATTTTTTCATTTATCTATTTTTATCTATTTTTTTAAGAACAATATGATATGAATGAATTGAAATGAATTATTAGTCATGAACATTTTTATCTTTTCCAATTCTTATAATAATAAAACGCACCCCACACCACCCTTCAATTAATTTCATTCCTAATATGGTACACAAAATTCAAATCCCCTACACTTAAACTTGAAATATCCATGAAAAAATCTTAAGGGTCAAGGTAGGTAAAGAAATATTGGCTTGTAATGTGGCATAAAATTATAATACAATTTGTGTATTCTAAGGTCTAAATAAATGAATATGCAAAGGTTGGTCTCAATTTAAAATATTTCATACCAAATAAGTGCCTTAATAATATATAAAAAATCATGAAATACAAATATTTTAAAGATAAATAATCAAAATTTTATGAACCCAAAAGATGACACGAGATTAAAAAGATGAATATAATTTAAAACATATGTAAAAAAGTTTTCAAACCCTCTCAGGTTGGGAAACATTTTCAATTTGAACAATACTGGTGAACATGAGTTTCATAATCAATCAAATCTCCTTAAATTAAATGATTTGAAATCAGAAAAGAAAAAATATATATCAACAATCATTTAAAACCTTATATATTCAAATAAATTAGTGTGTAAAATATACTAATATCTTTAAAATTTTAAAAACTATTCAATTAAGTTCAATAAAACTAATAAAATTATAAAAATAAAAATAAAAAACAAACATATAGAATAATATAAAAAGAATGAATAAAAAAAGATAAATGATAAAAAATAAAAAATGTATATTGATATCCCCTACACAGTTAGTATATAACTAACCTTCTATTTCATCACAAAAAAATTATAAAGATAATGAAAGAGAAACCAAAGGGAAGGCAAGATAAAAATGGAGTTTATTTTTCAATGGAATCATTGAGTAAAACTTCAACCTTTTTCACCCTATAGCTAAAAAAATTCATGAATAAAACATGAGAAATTTATAGGAAGAAAAATAAATTGAAATGGTATAGAAGAAAAGATATATAAATTCATTTCATCCACCAAGTGGGTACTATTTTTAACTGCCTCTAGTTGGGAAGTTTTAATGGGTTATCCCCAATCCGAAGGTGGGTGTGGTTTACTACTCATGAACCACCAATCTATTTTCATTCCAGTGTATATCCCTTAAAAATGATAATAAAAGAATCAATGTATATATTAATATATCTTCATCCATATATCAATTACAGTCAACTTTCATAGTGGTGGAAAGAGAAATACTGAGTCCACTTTTTTTACTTTTACCACTAATTATTTGGCCTCCTAGTCAACTGTATACATGGTCTTATCAGTTGTTAATATATCCAAAATTTTAGAAAAATAAAAATTTGAAGAAAAAAAATTAAACTTGAATAATATTAAAAAAATTAATAATAAATAAATAAATATTTCCCTCTATGTTGGTTAGCTTGAAACATTAATTCTTCTGGTATGCCACTAGAAGATCAGTCTCAGTAGGTGTATCTTCATCTAATATTCATCCTCCAAGGAAACCCATGTGTCATCTAAGTATAAAAATTCAAAACAATAAGAATTAATAATCAATTAATTTTCTATAAAATCAAAAAAAAATAGTTCATGTAAATATCATCTCCATGGATTGGATCAACCTTCAAATATTCTTCTTTTCTTAGTGCCACTTGATGTTGGACTATCATAGTTGGAGGTTAGTAGTCAATTTTATCCATATTCTCTTTAAACCCCATCACTTCAGTGTTGTTTTATTTTAAATAAATAGATAGTTCGAGTGGTATAAATTTTTCATTATCAAATATGGTATAATCACTTAACTTTTCAACTTCTAAAAAACCAACCCAATATTCATCTAAATCATCTTGATATTACACATATGAATTAGTTGGAAATTATTCTTCTTAAACCTCTAATATAAATGATATAGATAGGTTTGATCCTAGTACCTTCATAATTTTATAATAATGAGTTTAATTAATGGAAAAATTGTTATGGATAATCTTTGATTCTTCTTTTTCATGAGATTCTTTCTGAATTTCAAATTCCTTAAGGGATGGGAAAATAATTTCTATTTGTTTCCTCATTTATTCAAGCATTTTGAAATTAAATTAAACTTGATTCCTAATTTCTTATTTTATTCTAATATAGTAAAAAAATTACCAATAGGAAAAGTATAATAATACTCACTATGATACTTTATCTTGACCAAATCAAATTAAAAAAATTATATGCAATGACATTATATTTTTATAATTTTGAAATTTATGATTTTTTGTGTTTTATTTGAAAAAAAATGGTGGGTGAAAGATAATTGACTCCCTGAAAATATATTAAAATTTATAATAGTTTTTTTAAATACTTGACCAATAAATTCTTATTTATCTTGGAATGGAATAAAGTTAACACCAATGTTGATCTCTCAAGGAGACCACTCATACACACATCATTCTCCTATTATCACTATTTATAACTAGAATATACTAATATAATATTATAATATTATAGTGGGGGTTTAAAAATTCATATGTTGTATAAATATAAATGAAAAAAATACATAAATTAGTTAGTTAATAAGAATTAAATAAGATAACTGATATTGTCTTTGGGAGTTCACAGTGATTGTTATCACTGTTCATTAATAGATTTTAAATATTTTATACAATTATAAGATCAAACCTATCACTCAACACCCACCCATTTTAATTATTATTTCCAAAAAATGACCTTATGTATGAGGGATAATACTCTTCTATAAGTTACCTAGGATACCTGTTCACTGACCAACACTACACAAGTCAAACTCCACCATACGAATGACTTAGACAGTGAAGGGAAGGAATCTTAATGAACAAGGGAGAAGAAAATAGTATTGGTGAAAAGGGATATACTGTATAAACTATTAGATTTAACCACAACTAAAATATTATAATAAAATAAATCGAAACATTAAAGCATAAAGAACTCAAATAAAAACAGTTCTCCCTCCCTCAAACAAGCAATGAAGTTAGTTCTCCATTTTCATGGAGTTTTGAAGGGCGCCATGGGAGAACACAAAAGATAAGATGAAATGTAAGAGAGTAATATGACGTAATATATTTTAAAAAAATTAAAATACTATTACATTATAAATACACATCTTTATAAAATGAAAGTTCATAACTCTTTTGAATGGAATAGGGATTTCAAATTTATAAGGAAGAAGGTATATCACTTTTTCTCTAAATTAGACCTCAAAACATTGGCATATTTTTCACTGATTAATTGGAATAATATAGGAATTTGGTAAACTCGCAAAATTTTTCACTCATTTTTTAGTTCATGAAACTAAAAATATTAGATTATCTGGACATGTGTACCTGTAGGTATGAAAAGATTAATCAGGAAATTTTTTCTAGCCTGGTGAACGTTATAATTCCAATGTTTCACTGCCCCATGAATTTGGGACCTTAAAAAAGGCTGAATATTAAGTATCCATCATTGAAGAAATTTTTTCTTTTCAATTCCTCTCGTTCCATGTAAAATTTTATGTTTTTTTAATTTCTATTTTTGAGATATCATCACATTTTTAAAACTCCTCAAATCATTAGATATTTTACAAGGCCCTAATTATGAGCATTATTTAGGCTATAAACTTTTTGATTTATCCTTTTTTAAAATTCAATGAAATGTACACCATCAATCCAAAATTTGTAAAAAAAATAAATTTCCCATTTTGATTTAGTGTATAAAAAAGTTATGACTGAAATACCAAGATGATATAAAAATAATTAAATTAAAAAATTAACACATTTTTACAATTGAGCTAAAATTATTCCTAAAGCCTAAAATTGTGACAATTAACCTTAAAAAATGTTGGTATATAAAACATTTAAATAGAGGACAACATGTATGGTAATATGATCTTCATCAGTCCAACACACTTAAACATTTCACTCACGATCAATCATCTATCATGAGGTCAAATACAACTTTTCTTGGTATAAATGAAAACACCACTTAATTATCACACCCAAATAAAATATCATTCCACATGAAAGGATCAAAAAAATTAAATTCTCTATTATAATAAAATTCCCTTCAACATCATGTTAATACTCATGTTCATATCATACCTACCTCCTTCGAAATCTATTTCTGATTTCATTCAAAGAGTTTTTATATGGATATTTTCTCATTTATAAACACATTCCTGATATCCATAGGATTGTGAAAATTATTATCTCTACATACCATGATACTTAAAAAAATTAACCATGTTGTATTTTCAAGGTGATTTTGGTGGCTAGGGGTTGGATAATAAAAACATTTAAAATTTTAAGGATGAAAAGAGTGAGTAGAAATCTTATATATAATACATTAATATTGAAGTGAAAGTAAAATAAAAATACCTTAATCAATTCCCATTACATATATGAAACACCATACCACCTTTTTCAATGACATTATCCATGATTCAAGAAATGAATATAATAAGTTATTTTATCAATATTCTCATATTTTTTATTTTTTATTTTTTTATTATTGTTATTTATTTCTTCATGAGGAATGAGATGAAAATAGAATACAATAGATGAATGATAATTCATGCCCCAAATTTTTGAGAGGGATATGATTCATAAAAGTAAGAACAATGAGTAGTTGAATCTCATCACCATTTTTTCATTTATCTATTTTTTTATATTTTTTAGAGATCACTGTGATATGAATAGAGTTTAATGAATAATGAATCATACAAATTTATATCTATTACATTGCTAAAAAATTACAAACACCACATATCACCCATTAATGAATTTCTTCCCTAAGAAATCCGATGAAATTCTACTCCCCAATACTCAAACATGAAATATCCATGAAAAAATATTAAGAGTGAAGATAGGTAAGGAAAAATTGGATATAATTTTACTTAAACATTTAAATAAATCTAGGGATTATAAGGTCTAAAAATGGTAGATGTAATAGTTGGTCCCAAGTTAAAATGTGTCTAGCCGAACAAGTGCTTCAATTATATAAAAATATTTTATGAACTCTGATACTTTTAATGAGAAATAATCACATGTTTTGGATCACACAACATGAAAAAAGTCTCTCAAGAAAAATATAAATGTAAATAATATGTCAAAACATTTTAGAAACCTCTCGGGTTGGGAAACATTTTCAATTTGGACAGTACTAGTGAACATGAATTTCATAATTAATCAAAATTCCTTAAATTAAAAAACTATAAATCCAGAAATAAAAATCCATAACAACAATAATCTAGAACCTTATATATTCAAATAAAGTTTTGTGATAAAAATAACAAGATGGTTTAAATTCCTTAATACATTGAATGAAGTTCGAGAATAATAAACACTCTAAAAATTAAAAATATAAATAAACATTTAGAATTATAGAAATGGAAGGAATAAAAAAGGAACACACAAACTTTTTTGAAATTATATTGACATCCCCCCACACTTATGATCAAACTACCATTTCCTTTAAGAAAAAAATTATAAATATAAGGGTAGAAAAACCAATGGGAAAAAAAGATACAACATGGAGACCATGAATTATGCTCCTAGTTTCTATCACTACAGACCTATAAGAAAGAAATAAAAAAACATTAGAAATTTATTAAAAGAAAAATAAAGAGAAAGGGAATATATAAATGAGATAGAATATGTTTTTAACCTTGGAGTTAATGTTTTTTTTCAACTTCCTATGGTTAGGAAGTTTTAGTGGGTTATCTCTAATTATAAGGTGGGTGTGATATATTTCTCATGAACCACCAAACTATTTACTTCTAGTTTTCATCCATTTAAATTTTTTATAGAAGACTCCATCAATAGAGTACCGTAACTTTATACCCTTATCATTGATATATATCTTGCATAGTGGGGGAAGGAGAAACAATGAGTCCTATTTTTTTACTTTATTCACTACTTATTTGACCTCCTCTTACACTTCATCCTGGGTTTTCTCAATTATTTTCACATAATAAGTTTTATCGAAGGGGGAATTAGAAAACGATTCAACTTAAATAATATTAAAACATGAAAAATCTATAAAAAATATCCCTATAAATTTAGTTCAGCATGAACCTCAATTTTCTTAGGCAAGGCCTCTGAAAAAATGATCTCAATTTGTGAATTTTTTCATCATCATCATCCTCCAAAGACACCCATGTGTTAGATAAATATGAAAATTAAAAATAGTTGGAGGTAATTAACAATTAATTTTTAATAAAATAAAAAATAAATGGGTTTAAGAAAATATTATCTTCTTAGATCGGACCATCCTTATAATTATCTTCTCTACTTAGTTCCACTTGGAGTTGGGTTACTATATTTGTAGGTAAGTATTCAGTCTACTCCCTACTGTCTTTTAACTCCACCACATCATTAGTTCCTTCTTATGAAGTAAGGGAGAGGTTCATTGTTACTATTTTATCATTATAAAATATGGTATAATCATAGAACTTTTTTACTATTGAAAAATTATCCTAATATTCTTCTAAATTGGCATGACCTCCCACATGTGCAACAGTTGGAAAGTTTTCTTCTTCAACCTCCTCTGGTAATGGTATGGATAGTTTTGAGTCTTTCATATCCATAATTTTATCATCATGGATATATTTAATGAAAAATTGGGAGAACTAAGCTTTGATTCTTCCTTTCCTTCATCCACTTTACGACCTTCCAATTCTTATAGCGATGTGGAAATATTTTTTATTTATTTTCTTTTTTATTCAAAATTTTCAAAAAAAAATTGAATTTTACTTCTCAAATTTTATTCCCTTATAAAGTCATGAAATTTTTTATAAATAGTAAAATCATAAGAATAATCACTATGATACTTCAAATTGTCCAAATATGTTAAAAAAAAATGATATGTAATGCAATTTTTTTAGATTTTGAAATTAAAGATTTGTTTGTGTTTTTTTGAAAAAGATAGTGAGTGTAAGATAATTTCCTCCTCATAAACTGATTCAAAATGATAAGAGGGTTTTTTTTAATCTTTAACCAGTAAATTATTATTTTCCTAGTAATGAAGAAAAGTGCACACCCTAGGTTGATCTCTTAAGAAGACCACTCACACTCTCCATTCTTATATTGTCAAATTTATAACTAAAATATACAACTAATATAACATGGGTTTAAAAATGGATATGATATATAAATATAAACAAAAACAATACATAATGAAGTTAGGTAATAATAATGAAATAAAAAAATGATGTCCTTCTTGGAAGTACACAATGATTACTATAATTACTTGTTAAAATATTATCAAGGTTTTATTTAATATTGAGATCAACCCTATTACTCAACACCATCTATTTTAAATTATTATTTTCCCAAATTAACCGTCTAAATGTAGGATTATACACTTCCTCAATTCACGTAGGATGCCTCCTTACTGACCAACACTACCCAACTCAAACTCCACCGTATGAATGACTTATATAGTGAAGGGAAGGAATGATAATGAACAAGTATGTAGAAAATAGTATAAGTAGAAAGATAGAAACTAAATACCCTAATAGATTTAACCACCACTAAAATCTTATAATAATATAAATATAAATGTTTAAGAACAATGAACTATAATAAAAACACAGATCCCTCCCTTGAATAAACAATGGGGTTATTTATCCATTTTCATGGAGTTGAGAAGGGTACTATTGGATAAAAAATATATAATGAAAGATAAGATAGTAATAAGAAGTAATATATATTAAAAAAATACTATTATAATATAAATAACCCTCTTTAGATAATAAAAATTTATAACTCTTTTGAATGGAAGAGGAGGTATGAATTTATACGGAAGAAGGTGGCTCATCTTGGCACCAATTATACCTTTTGATATTGGAATGTTTTTAAATAAATAAATGTATATATATCATAATATGGTAAACTAGAAAGGTGTTCCTAAATTTTATGCTCATGAACCCTTAAAATTTTAGCTTATTTGGATACATGTAGTCGATGTTATGAAAATATTACTTGGGAAATAATTTCTGGACTGGTGACAATTCTAATTACCATGATTCAATTTACCATGAATATATGATGATGAAAAAGGAGGAATATCAAGTATCCATAGTTGAATTAACTATTATTAGAACATTAATCTATCTCTATGTAAAATTTCAGATCCTTTAGAACATCCACTTGTGAGATATGGTAACATTTTTAAAATTTATCAAATCTATACAATAATTCTAAGGCCCCACCTATGAACTTAATTTAGGCTCTAAAATTTTGGATTCAGAATTTGGTGAAGTTTGATGAAATTTATACCATCAAGACTAAAATAATAAAAATGTTAATTTCACATTTTAGATTAGTGTATAAAAAGTTATTATTGAAATACCAAGATGATATAATACTACTTAAATTTATAAAATTAATCCATTTTCACAATTGAACTCAAATTATTCCTAAAACCTAAAATTTTGACAATTACGCTTAATATAAAAAATTGGTGGGATTATAAATATCTAACTATAGAATAATATATATGAAAATATGATCTTAATCAATCCATCACACATAAACATTTCACTCTTTAGAAATCATCTATATTAATTTAAAATCAAACTTTGCACGGTATAAATAAAAACACCACTTAATTCTCACAACTAAAGAATATATCATGCCTCATAACTAGATTAAAATTATTCAACTAATCTTTGATCATAAAATTCTACTAAATCACATGTTAATCATCATATGCATGTTGTACCTACATCCATAAAAATTTATTTCTCTCTTCACTTAACGCTTTTTCATATGGATATTTTCTTATTATCAAGAACCTTAATGATCTCCATATTCTTTTGAAAATTATCATCTTTATACATCATGATACATAAAAATCTTTTCAATCAAGAGTTATTTTCAAGGTGATTTTATTAGAGAAGGGTTGGTGGGTAAAAAAATTAAAAATTTAAGGGTAAAAAGAGGAATTTGACCTCTTATATATAATGTATGAATATTTAAGTTAAAACATAAGAAATATATCTCACTAAATTCCCCTTATACATAGGAAACATAACAACCCCTTTTTGAATGATACTTTCCATGACTCAAGAAATGAATAAAATTACTAAATTATTTATAATTCTCCCTTTTTCTTTTTCTTTTTTTCCTTTTTTGTTTCTTTATATTACTTTTTTCATGAAGGATGAGATAACAATAAAATAAAATGAATGAATGGAAATTCATGCCTTGTATTTTTGGGAGGTACATGATTCATAAATGTAAGAAAAATGAATAATTAAATATCATCACCATTTTTTTCATTTATCTATTTTTTCTATTCTTTTAGATGATAGGATTATATGAATAAAATACAATAAATAATGACTCGTTATGATTTCTATCTCTTCCACTTCCTAGAATAATGATCCACATGATACACAACCATTCAATTATTTTCATACCCAAGAACACACATGAAAGAAAAATCCCCTATAATTAAAATTTAAATATCCATATAAAAAATTTAAGAGTTATAATGTGACTTAAAGCGATAAGATAATTCATGGATTATAAGGGATACACATGGGTATATATAAATTTTAGTCTCAAATTAAAAAGTTTCTATCTAAATAAGTGCCAAAATTATATCAAAAATATTTTACAAACTCCAAATCTATGAAAGAGAAATAATAAAAATTTATGGATCACACAACACTATTAAATATTCTCAAGAAAAATAGAAATGTAAATAATATTTCAAAAGGTTTAGAAACCTCTGGTATTGGGAAACATTTTCAATGTGGATGTCTCTAGTGCACATGAGTTTCACAATCTATCAAACTTCCATAAATGAAAATATTGGAGATCTGGAAACAAAAAACCATGTCTTTAATCATTTAAAACCTTAGATATTCAAATCCATTTTGTGTTAAAAATAACAACATGCATTAAATTTCTAAAAGTATTGAATGAAGCTCAAAAATCCTAAAAACACATGAATATTTAAAAATAAAAAAAAATCATATTTATAGAAAAAGAATGAATAACCAACATGGAACACACAAAACTTACTAAAATAATATCAACATCCCTACCATAATTGGGATCTAAATTCCCTTCTATTTATGTACATAGAGAATAAGAAAGACAAGGTTGGAAAAACCAATGGGAAAGAAATATACTACCTTATTTTATTTTTCAGTGGTACCCTTGAGTTATGCTCTTAGTGTCTTCTACTCTATACCTATAATAAATAAAGAACAAAACATGATAAATTTATTAAAAATAAAAAATAAAAAAAATGATAATGGTAAGTGACACAAAAGAGAGAGAACCTGATTTTCACCCCCAAGTGGGTACTAGTTTTTAACTACATCTAGATGGATAGTTTTAGTGTATTTTTAATAGTTAGAAGGTGGGTATGGTTTCTTTCTCATAAACTAAAAAACTATATTCATTATAGTTTTAATCCCTTAAAATGGTTATATAAGACACCTTGGATATAGTATTGAATTTCCATATCCATATCAATGATATATTACTTGGATAGTGGGGAAGGATAAAGAATGAGTACTCTTTTTTACTTTAATCAGTACTTATTTGAAATCCTATTAAACTTTATTGAGGGTCTGATAAATTTGTATTGTATTAGAAATTTTATCAAAGGTTAAATTAGAAAACAATTCAACATGAATAATATTAAAATAAGAAGAATTAAGAAACAAATATTCTCTTTTTAAGTAGGTCATCTTAAAACATGATTTTTTTCAGGCAAGGCCAATGGAAACTCAATATAAGTACTTCCATCTTCTTCTTCTTCTCTTTCATCCTCCATAGACTCCCATGTGTTATAAAAATATAAAAACTAAAAATAGTGTGAGGTAATATTAAATTAAGTTTCAATAAAATAAAAAATAAATGATTTTAATAAAGTATTTAATCCTTGGATTGGATCAGTATTAAATCCTTTTATTTACTTAGTGCCACTTAGAGTTATGTTTTTGGAGTTAGAGTTTGGTAGTAAATTTTTTACATGTTCTTTTTTAACTCCTCCACTTTAGTGGAATATTATTTGAAAGAATGATAGAAGTAGAGTGGTACTGATTATTCATTACCAAATATAGGATAATAATATACCTTTTCAACTTATATAAAACCGGACCAATATTAATCTAAATCATCTTGATCTCCCACATGTGAATCCATTGGAAATTCTTCTTATTCAACCTCCAGTGAAAATGGTATTGATAGGTTTTAGTGTATCACCTTCATAATTTAATCCTAATAGGGTTATTCAATGGAAAAGTGGTAGGAATAAGATTTGATTATTTCTTTTCTTGATCCTCTTTCTAAACATCCAATTCCTTTAGGTGTGTGGAAATAATTTCCATTTATTTCCTCATTTCTTCAAGAATTCTTAAATTATATTGGTCTTGATTCCTTAATTTTTCTTCCCAAATAGGCTAATAAATTTTTTTATCAATAGTAAAATCATAATAATAATCACTATGACACTTTATCTTGGCCAAATCAGTTCAAAAAATGATATGTAATGAACTTCTAGTTTTTTTTGTTCTTCAAATTTATGTTTTTTAATGTTTTTTTAAATAAAACGAGTGAAATATAATATCCTCCCCAAGAGTTATTATAAATAGATTAGAGTGATTTTTTGTGATTCCCTGACCAATGAATTATTATTTGCCTAAGAATGTAGTAAATTGCACACCCATGGTCAATATCCTGAGGTGTCCTCTCACACACACCATTCTCATATTATCAATATTTATAACTAGAATATACTACTATAATATACTAAAAATATAGTGGGTTTTAAAAATTCATATGATTTATAAATTTTAACAAAATAATAATAATAAAATAAGAGAAATGATGTTGTTCTTGGGTGTTCACAGTGATTTTTATCATTGTTTATTAAAATATTATCAATATTCTATCCAATACTGAGATCATCCCTATCATTAAATACCCTCCCATTTAAATTATAAATACCACACAACAAACCTATTCATGCAGGATAATACTCTCCTTAAATTCATCTAGGATACCTCTTCACTAACCAACACTACCCAAGTCAAACTTCAGTGTATGAATGATGTATATAGTAAAAGGAAGTAAAATTAATGAACTATGAAGAAGGAAATAGTAATAATGAAAAGGGAGTAACCACATTAACTAATAGATTTTACAACCATTGAAATATTAAAATAAAATAAATAGAAACATTAATGTATAATGATCTCAAATAAAAACACTTATCCCTACCTCGAACAGGAAATAAGGATAGTTCTCTATTTTCATGGAATTGAGAAGGACATGGTGGGATAACATAAAATATTAAATTAAACAGAAGAGAGGAATCTGAACTAATATATATTAAAAATATTATAATACTATTAAATCATAAATAACCATCCTTATATAATGAAAATGGACAAGTATTTTTAATGGAAGAGGATATAAAATTTTATAGGGAATAAGGTGGTTTATTTTCGCTCTAAAGTAGATATCTGAAATTTTGTGCATTTTTTCCCATTAAATGGAAAATATAAAAATGTGGTAAACTATAACGTCATTCCTATATGTAATACATGTGTTTCCTTTTAAATTTATCTTATTTGGAAACATTTATATGAAGGTTCAATAGTGTTACTAAGGAAAACTTTTATTTCCTAGAGACTGTTTGAATTACTATGATTTGATTCAGTATGAGTTTAAAACCTTGAAAGAGGATAAATATCAAGTAGGCATAGCTTGAGAAAATTTTCCTCATCCTTGCCTATATTTACATTTTAGATTTTATCTCCATTAAAAAATACCTTTTTTATATATTAGATAATATTTAAAATTCATTAAATCTATACACAGATTCTAAGGACCCACTTGTGTGATTCATTTGGGACTTAGAAGTTTAGATTCATAATTTGTTCCAATTTTATGAAATTTATCCTATATATCCTGAAATCCTACAAAAAAAATAATTCCATATTTTATATTAGTGTATAATAGGTTATGACCAAAATACCAAGATGATATAAAAATACTAAAATTTCCAAAATTAATCCATTTTCATGATTGGTCTCAAATTATTCCTAAAACCTAAAATTTTTACAATTAGTATTAAAATAAAAAAATATGGGTTAAAACATTGAATTATAGAATAATATGTATGAAAATATGATCTTCATCGATCACCCACACTTAGAGATTTCACTGTAAGACAATCATTTATATTAAGGTCAAAGCTTACATTTCATGGTATAAAAGTAAAAATCACTTAATTATCACAATCAATGAATATATCTGGCTACATAAATGGATTATAATTCTCTAAGTCCTATCAAATCATAAACTTACATTAAATATCATGTGTTAGTAGTTTTTTATTACCTTCTATTTTGAATTTTTATAGGTTATTCCAATTAGAAGGTGGGTGTGGTTTCTTACTTGTGAATAACAAAACTATTTGGCTTCCAATATTCATCCCTTAAAAATGGTTTTAGATTACTATAAGGATATATTAATATAGATCTATCCCATTCTCAATGATATATATATTGCATGGTGGGGGAAGAATAAATAATGAATCATTTTTTTATAACTTCGACTACTACTTGTCTGGCCTCATCTTTAATATCATATAGGGTCTACTAAATTTTTGGTGTATCAGAAATTTTAGTAAATGGTAAATTAGAAAACAATTCAACTTTAATAATATTAAAATATTAATAATTAATAAATAAATATTCCCCATTGAGTAGGCTAATTTGAAACTTAATTTCTTTATGAAAGGCTATTGGAAACTCGATCTTAGTATGCATGTCTTCTTAAACTTCTTCATCCTCCAAAGAAACCCATGTGTTTACAAAATATAGATATTAAAAATAGTGGGAGGTAATGGTAAATTAATTTTAAATAAAATTATAATTAAATGAGTTAATTAAAGTATTATCCCATATGATTTTATCAAACTTCAAATATGTTTCATTTCTTATTTCCACTTGGAGTTGGATTGTTGGGGTTGGAGGAAGGCAGTCAATCAACACCATATTCACTTTGAACTCCACCAAATATTTTGTATCTTCTTCTAAAATAATAGATAATTAGATTGAAACTTATTTTTCATTATATAATATGTTACAAACACATACCTTTCTAGTTTCTACAAAATTATCTCAATATTCATCTAAATCATCTTGATTTCCCACATGTGAATCAGTTGGAAAGTCTTTTTATTTATCCACTTATAGAACCAAAATATATAGGATTGAACCTATTAAATTCATAATTTAATCCTCACAGGTTTCTTCAATGGAAAAAATCTAGAGGAATAACAATTGATTTTTTCTTCTCTTAATCACCTTTCAAGGATTCTAGTTACTTTAAGGATGTGGAAGTAATTTATATTTGTTTTATCATTTATTCAAGCATTTTAAAATTATGTTGAACAATATTTCTCAATATTTATTTCCTTTTCAGCTTATAAAATTTTTCATCAATAGAACAATCATAATAATAATCATAATAATACCCCATTTTGATCAAATTAGTTCAAAAAATTATTTGCAATAAACTTCTATTTTTTAGTTTATAAATTTATGATTTTTTTGTGTTTTCTTTTTTAAATATAGAGAGTGAAAGATAATGGAATCCAAAGAAATGGAAAAAATTGATAAAATATAATTTTTAAGAATACCTAACTAATAAATTCTTATTTACCTTGGAATTTAGTAAAGTTCCCACCCTAGGTTGATCTCTTGAGGAGACCAATCGCACACACCATTCTCCTATTTTTATTATTTATAACTAGAATATACTACTATAATATACTAATAATATAGTAGGGGTAAAAAATTAATATTATATATAAATATAAAGTAAAATAAGAAAAAAATAGCGAAAAAATAATGAAAGAAGATAAGTGATGTCAATCTTGGGAGTTCAGAGTGATTGCTATCATTATTCATTAAAATATTCTCAATATTCTATCCAATGTTGAGATAAAAATTATCACTAAACACCCAATCATTATAATTATTATTACCCCATAATGACCATATATATGTGATATAATACTCTCTATAAAGTTAGCAATGGTATCTCTTCACTAACCAATACTACCCAAGTCAAACTCCAATATATTAATGACTTAGATAGTGAAGGGGGTGAATATTAATAGAAAAGGATAAAGAAAATAGTAGTTGTGAAAAATAAGATACTACATGACCTAATAGATTTATCCACCACTTAAATCATATAATAAAAACAAGAGAAACATTAAATCATAATTAACTTAAATACAAACATGGTTCCCTCCCTCAAACAAGAAATGAGGTTAGTTCTCTATTTTCATAGAGTTGGGAAGAGAATAGTGGGAGAACACAAAAGGTAAAATTAAAGACAATAGATAAAGAGGAATAAATTTATATTATATAAATTATAATTATATTACAATATCAATACCCTTACTTATATAATGAAAATGCCTAACTTTTTTGAATTAGACTAGAGGTATATATTTATAGGGAAGAAGGTGGCTCATTTTAGATCCAAATTAGATATATAAAAGTTATCATATTTTTTGGATGATTAAATGGTTGAATATCATAATTTTTTAAAATATAAAGTTTTTTATATTTTTATTTGGATTGTGACCTAAAACTTTCAACTTCTCCTTAAATATATATATGATTTTATGATAAGATTTCTCGTGAAATGTTTTCTGGCTTGAGACTATTTGAATTTCCATTCTTTGTTTCACCATGAATTTATGACCTTTAAAGTAACTGAATATTGAGAATATAGTTTTTAATAAATTGTTCCTCATCCTCACCTCTCTCTTAATGTGAAATTTTAGCTCCTTTGAAACATCCATTTATGGGATATGATCTCATATTTAAAAAATTTAAATTCTGTACAAATATTTTAAGTCCCGAATTGTGAGCTTTATTTGTGCCTTAAAAGTTTGTATTTGTCTTTTAGTTCAGTTTGATGAAACTTATCCCATAAATCCTTATATAAAATAAAAAATTAATTTCACATTTTAAATTCATGTATAAAAAGTTAGGGATAAAATACCCAGATTAAAAAAAATACTTAAACTTCTAAAATTAATCCATTTTCAAAATTGAGCTCAAATTATTCTTAAAACCTAAAATTATAAAAACTAATCTTAAAAATTTGGAGGGATAAAAAACGTTTAAACACATAATAATATTTATGAAAATATAAGAGTCATCAATCCCTCGCACTTAAACATTTAACTCACATACAATCATCTATACTAATGTCAAATAAAACTTCTCAAGGTATAAATGGAAACACCGCTTAATTATCACACCCAAATAATAGTTAATGTCTCATACATGGATAAAAATTATCTAACTTCTCTACAATAATAAAATTATATTCAATTTCTTGATAATATTCATGTGTATATCATACCTACCTCCCTAGAAATTTATTCCTATATTCACTCAAGGATTTTTCATATGGAATATTTTTTATTCCCAAGAACATACATTATCTCCATAGTCTTGTGAAAATTATAATATTTCCACACAATAAAGAATATTTATTTACATCATGTGGCCATTTCAAGGTGATTTTGGTGTCTTGGGGTTGGTGGGTAAAAATATTTAAAAAATTAATGCTGAAAAGGGGAGGTTGAAATATTTTATATAATGAATTAATATTCAAGTAAAAACACATGAAATATACCTCACTAAATTCTAATTACATATGTGAATCAAAAAATCCTCTTTTTGAAAGAAATGGTATATGAGTCAAGAAATAAATATATTGAATGAATTCGTCTTAATTATCCATTTTTTCTTTCCCCCATTTTTCGTTTTTTTCTAAAGTATTAGATGGCAATAGAATATTATTAATTAATGAAAATTAATTACTAAGATTTTTCAGAGGTGCATGAGTCATAAAAGTAATCATAATGGATTATTTAATCTCATCTCCATTTTTTTCATTTATCTTTTTTTTATCTTTTTTTGGAAAATAGGATGTTATGAATGAAGTAAAATGAATAATGGGTCAATACTATTTTTATCTCTTCCATTGGGAAGAATAATGACTAAAACCTCACACCACCCTTCAATGAATTTCATCCCTAAAAACACACTTTAAATACAAATACCTGGTACTAAAATTTGAAATATATTTGCAAAAATATTAAGAGAAAAGTTGAGTAAGGAAAAATTGGATTGTATTGTGGATTAAACCTATAAAGAAATTCATGGATTTTATGGGATAAATAGGTGTAGATTTTATGGTAAGTATCAAGTTAAAATTTGGTGATCTAGAGAAGAACCACAATAAAATCAAAAAAAATTATTAAGCCTAGATATTTTAAAAATAAATAATCACAAGTTTTAGGTTACACAACATGAATCAAAACTCTAAACAAAAAGACAAATTTAAAGAAGTTGTCAAAAGGTTTTAAAACGCTTTCATCTTGGGAAAAAATTACAATTTTGATACTAATTTGGCACATGAGTTTCAAAATCAATCAAACTTCCTTATATTAAAATATTGAAAATAGGAAAGAAAATTGTTTATTAACAATCATTTAAAACCTTAATTATTCAAATCAAGTAGTGTGATAAAAATATAAAGGTGGTTTAAATTTCCCAAAGTAGTCAATGAAGGTCCAGAGTCCTAAAAATACTCTAAAAATTAAAAACAAAAATAAACATGCAGAATTATAGAAAAATAATGGATAAAATAAATGGAACAAAAAAAATAACTTTCATTGAATAAAATTAAAATCATTTAACTTCAGTAAAAATGAAAGTTACCTATAAAAAAGTTAGCATAAATGTGAAAGAAAAAATTTCCTCCCCATTTATTTAGGAATTTTAATATACTAGGATATATAATTCAAATAATAGGTTATGATCACTTTATATTTACCATTCTTAACTTATATTAGATATATTAAAATCTATTGGAATTTAATGAACTAGTGAAAATATTATCAAGATGATCATATGTACGGATAAACATGAGAATTATATCACCTTTTTCTGTGTGATCCTATAGAAAATCCAGTCTTATATCAATGGTATTTTCACACGAATGATTTTTTGGGTTTCTAAACAAAAATAATAATACTTGTGTTATATAGAAGCCACATACCCTCACTCCCTGATCTAATGTTAAAAACATAAACTTTATATTTCTAGATTTTATATTTATAAATATGAAATAATTTTTAACATCCAAAACTTACAACATCAAAAGTAAATATTGGATGACTTATAAACTCGATGACCTTTTAGGTTTAGAGTTTTAGAGAATTGGGGAAAACTCTTAACATCTTGGGTATATAAATAACTATTTCATAAAGATCAACATCATCTCCCACAATACCCATATTTTCATATTCTATGTTATGTCACGACCCGCCTTCACCAAAAGGAGGGAAGGGTCAGCAGATTGCTAGGCCATTCCTTCTTTAAGTTGAAGGAGAGATAATGACCCATGAGACCCATCTTCAATAGGTCCCGGAGTGGCGACTAGCACCAAGGGTATAGAAATTACAAAAAAATGGAAGGAATTACCCCTTTTTGTTTTATAGGATCGGAGATAAGATGATGAAACCCAAAAACACCAAAACTAAAAGAAAAGTAAAACCGAAAGTAAATCATTCCCACATGCATGTTCCAAAAGTAAAATCCACAAGGTACAAAGTGACTACAAAGGTAAGTACCAAAGAAAGAGAGAAAACAGAAACTGCAACTGCCCCAAAGGTCCAAGCTAGTATGGTCATGCGTGATCCCCGAAGTCCTCCTGGAAACCTGAAAGCAGTTTTATACGTAGGGTGAGCATACAAGTATACTCAGTAGGTAAAACCAAAGACTCTCGTGCACAAGTGGGGGAACATACTAAAGTCTTGTGAGAAAAGGAGTAAACCAAACACCTAACAAGGTAAACTATCCACCCAAGCCTCACCAAGGCACACTCCCCAAATAACGCACGTCAAGTAATATATATAATAAGAGCACATAGATGTTTGGGTACCCCGCGCCACTTTCCCACTGGTTATTGAGACATCCTACGCATCGAACCAATCCCATAATTCTCACCACAGTCCCACTGCCACACCCGACCGCACACACCTAGGCCACAACCACACGCAGTCCCACTGCCGAATCCCGCCCGCAAACACCTGGGCCACAACTATCACATGTAACCATGCCTGCAAACACCTAGGCCAAAACAAACACCACCACGTCCGAAGACACCTGGGCTAGAAGATCCACTGCCATGCCCGAAGACACATGGGCCTCATCCGGAAGACACTTGGGAAACCACCTACCGCACACACCTGGCCAACCACCACACTACCCTGCCCGAAGGTTCTTGGGCTAATAATGGACCTCAGGCCAACACAGCCTGGCCAAAGATACTTGGGCTATCTAGTAAAGGGAGCAGAAAAGGAGATAATAACAAGTCACTAATAATAGTGTTGGGAAAAACACCCTCCCCCATGAAATGGGGGTGTTCGGCACTAAGTTCTCAACTTTGGTGGGGCGCGAATAAGAAACACAAAACTAAAAATATATATACATAGGTAACAAGCACTCACCCAAAGTTCAGGTTTTTCTTCATCCAACCTAAAGGACACAAACAGCACTCAGGTCTGAGTCACGACTATCACCAACAAACCCATTTTCCCCTTTCTTGTTTTAATGTTCAGTAATAATGTTCAAATAAGTTTAAGCACTACTGGGCAACTAACACCATAAGTATAACCAAGGAAAATAAACCAGCCAAACGTCAATTAAGTATCCACACCCGGTTATCTTGTAATGTCACAACAACAAAGGAGTAAGTGTGATCCCTCGAAGTTCTGGAACCAAAGACAACCCCAAGACACTGCCCCATGTCCCCTCCCCCAAAAAAAGGTTTTTCATCAACAGAGAATCCCACCCCAATTCGTGATATAAACAAGGTAACCACCCGATCTTAAAACTCACAACCACCGAATCCATAACAACAGGGGATATCATCCCCAAATTTCATAACCACCGAGAGTATAAAAACAGGGGTTCCCATCCCCTCCCACATCTCCAGCAATCAGCCCGTAAAAGAAAACAACCAAACCACTACCACCAACACAAAGCAGGGCCATGCCGGTATCTTCAGATTTATAATATTTAACACACTCCATGATTTCAATTCTCATGTACTTTAACCAGGGTTATCACAGAAAAGGATTCATCCTGGTGCTTCCAATTCATTTATCCAAATATACGTAATTAAAGAAAAATCCTTTACACAGCAAGGGTTATCCACCACAAACACGATCCATTTAAACATCACCAGAGGTAAGGGTTCGTTAGTGCGCAAACAATGACCACCAACGGCCTCGATTTTCAGTAGGCGTAAGCCACCACAACTTAGAAAAAAAGATCATAATATAAACAACATCAACGATCACATCCCCCTTCATTATTTATAGAATCCATTCATTTTCTTTATTTAGGTCTGGTTTATCCAATTCTACAGAATCAAAACCACACCCACCCCGCATGATACACAAAAGGGAGAGACAAAGGAGAAATTCCCTACCTGTTGATCGATGATCAACGCTTAGGCCGTGAATGGAACTTTATGCATAATGATGCGGCTCGCCTGATGCACAAAAATCTGATCGTCAGGACGAAAGTACTCATGGCTGAGGGTGATTGAGAAAAGATAAACCCAAGGCGAAACCTTTAGTTATAAGGGTCGTGGACGGTTGAGATAAGAATGCGAAACTGCGTAAGGCGCGGGGTCGTGGGTTGACCACGCGGCCCCACACGTTATTAAAGGGTTCGGGTGGTTTAAACTGATGCATTAATTCATTAATTAATTAATTAAAACATTTAAGCACGTTACCAGGCTTTAAAACACGCTTAAAGGAGTCAAAACACAATTTTCGCAAAAAGGATCGCTACTAGAAAGAACCTGTGAGGGTAGGCCAGAGCCACCGGTAGCTGAGAGCTTCCAGTGGGTGACAGCTACCAGTAGCCGAGCTAGCGGTAGGTTACAGCCACCGGTAGGTCGAGCTACCGGTAGGTTGCAGCCACCGGTAGGCCGAGCTACCGGTAGACCGCTCTACTGGTAGGCTGCAGCTACCGGTAGACCGAGCTACCGGTAGACAGATCCACTGTTAGCTGCAACTACCGGTAGACCGAGATACCAGTAGACAGAGCTACCAGTAGACTGCGGCTACCGATAGACCGAGCTACCGGTAGGCCTGCTACCGGTAGGATAAGGCTACCGGTAGGCCTACACCACCGTGATTCCTAGACCAGAAAACCCAACATGAGATTTTCACAAAGTAATGGACCCCAAAAACCCAGGCTGTTACATTAGATACCTCTTAAAAGATTCTCGTCCTTGATAATCAAAACAAACCAGAAGGAAAGAGAGGGTCCGAACAACCAACTCTAAAGATACCTCTTAGGAGTGAACCCATGGTAAAAAACACTTCCAACATTCCATGCCAAACTGCCCAGTCATGTGGGTTGGGGAGTCTCCTCCCCCATGTCAAGATACTATCCGCTTTGGGCGGCACCGACTCGCCCGCACGAGTTTAATCTCATCCACCTTAATGCGTCCTGATTAGGGTTTGGGTTCTCTCCTCCCTATAGCTAGGGATTTTCACACACATTTAGAGGAAAGAAAACCAGTACATTTCATAGCCAAAGAGACAAAACGTTCTACCACAACAGGTACAACAAGGAACAAAACTCAAAACAACTCTGGTTACTGGGTACACATTTGTGCTTCCCTCTCCCACGTACTTTCCTCAAGCCCACCATGTCTCCACAACACACGAACCAAGGGAATGGTTCGCCCACGAATCACCTTCTCCTTGCGATCCACGATCACCACTGGTCTCTCCAAAAAAGTCACGTCATCCTCGATGTCCAGCTCACACCAATCAAGGATGTGTGAATAGTCTTGCAGATACCGAAGGAGATTGGACACATAGAAGACATCATGTATCCTTAGTAGCAGCGGTGGTAACGCTAGCTGATAAGCCACTTCACCGACCCGCTGCAACACTTCGAAGGGTCTGATGAACCTGGGAGAAAGCTTACTCCCCTTGTCGACCCTCCGATGCCCACGTCGAGGGGAGACCTTCAAGAACACATGGTCTCCAACCTCAAACTCCAAGGGTCTCCTTCTGGTATCAGCATATGACTTCTGTCGGTCCTGGTCCGCCTTCAACCTTTCCTGTATGAGCTGAACCTTTTCTTTCGTGCTCTGCACCACTTCCGGTCCAAGGATGTCTACCGCTCCTACTTCAGTCCAACACACAGGTGAACGGAATGGCCTCCTGTACAAGGCTTCAAACGAGGTCATACCAATGGTAGAGTGGTAGCTATTATTGTAGGAAAACTCTACTAGGGGAAAGTATCGCATCCATGATCCCCCTGAGTCCAGAACACATGCCCGCAGCATATCCTCCAAGGTCTGGATGGTGTGCTCTGTCTGTCCATCTTTCTGGGGGTGGAAAGTAGTGATAATACGTAGCTGGGTGCCAAAAGCATGCTGCAAACCCCGCCATACTCATGAGGTAAAACGTGCATCCACATCCGAGACTATATACCTCAGAACTCCATGCAACCGCACCACCTCATCCATGTACCTTCGTGCCAAAGCATCCACTGCACTCAACTCCCTGATCGCCAGAAAGTGAGCCGATTTCGTCAACTGGTCCACTACCACCCAGATGGCGTCATATCCCCCTTGGACCTTGGGTAGTCCCGTGACGAAATCCATCGAGATGTCGTCCCACTTCCACTCAGGGACATCTAGGGGCTGCAGTAGGCCACCTAGAACTCGTTTTTCAGCCTTCGCTTGCTGACACACTAAGAACTTGGCCACAAACTCTACCGCTGCTCGCTTAACTTCGGGCCACCAAAACTGCCACTTCAGTCCCTGGTACATCTTGGAAACTCCTGGGTGTACCTCTAGGCCTGAGTTATGGAAATCACTGAGAACCTTGCCACACATCGCCTCCGGAACAAACAACCTTCCCTGGAAAAGCATCTGGTTCTGACCATCCTCTGTCCATCCTTCCGGAGCATTGCCCAGGTCAACTCGGTCAGGCATCACTTCGCACTCCGGGTCTCCCCACTGAGACTCCTCCACTTGTGGAAACAGAAATGACTGCACTTTCATATGATATACGCAACCTCTACCGCTATCCATCTTCGCATCTAGGTGTAAGGTAGCCAACTCCCCCATCGCCTTCCAAGCGTCTGCCAACTCTCGGACTGCATCCTTTTGCGTCCTCCTACTCAAGGCATCGGCCACTACATTTCCCTTTCCCTCAGTATAATAGATCTTGAAGTCGTAATCCTAGAGGAACTCCACCCATCTCCATTGTCGCAAGTTTAGGTCCCGCTGGGAGAAGATATACCTCAAGAATTTGTGATCTGTGAAGACCACAAAGCGTTCTCTGATGAGGTAGTGCCGCCATAACTTTAGTGAAAAAATGACCACTGCAAGCTCCAGGTTGTGGGTGGCGTATTTACGCTCATGAGGGCATAGCTTCGTGGACCCATAAGAGATTGCCCCTTGTCGCTGCATCAACACACATCCTAGGCCCTATCCTGAAGCATCGCAGAACACCTCATAAGCCGCCCCTTATTCTGGAAATCTCAGCACTGGGGCACTAACCAATCTCTCCTTCAGATAGCTGAAGGATGACTCGCACTGCCCACTCCACACGAAAACCTGGTCTTTCTTGGTAAGGGATGTAAAAGGGGTTGCAACTCGGGAGAAGTTGGGTACGAACCTCCGATTGTAACCTGCCATCCCGAGGAAACTACGGACTTCTACCACATTCTTGGGTGCTGCCCAAGAAACAACTGCCTCAACCTTTGATGGGTCCACCTCTACCCCCTGCTCGGACACCACGTGCCCGAGGAAGTGCACTTCTCGTGTCCAGAACTTTCATTTCGACAACTTCCCATAGAGATGATGATGTCGGAGGACCTCCAGAACCGTCCTCAGGTGCTCTGTATGGTCCTCCTCTAGTCTTGAGTAGACCGAGATGTCATCGATGAACACAACTATGAACCGATCTAGGTACTCCCGGAAGATGGAGTTTATAATCCCCATGAACACAGTTGGGGCGTTCGTAACACCGAAAGGCATGACTACGAACTTGAAGTGTCCATATCTGCATCTGAACGCTGCCTTCAGGATTTCTCCCTTCTTCACTCTCAGCTGGTGATACCCAGACTGCAAGTCGATCTTCGAGAACCATCCTGTCCCTTTTATCTAGTCGAAAAGATCGTTTATCCTCGGAAGAGGGTAGCGATTTTTTATCATCACTTGATTCAGCCTCATGTAGTCTATGCACAACCTGAGGCCACCATCTGCCTTCTTTGCGAACAAGACTGGAGTGCCCCACGGTGACGCACTTGGCCGAACATAACCCCTCTTCATCAAATCATCAATTTGGATCCGCGACTCCCTCATCTCTGAAGGTTCCATCTGATAAGGAGCCATCGAGGTCGGATGAGTGTCGGGCTGCAGGTCTATCCCGAACTCGATATCACGTCGAGGGGGTAGAGTCTTCACCTCCTCAGGGAAGACATCCATAAACCCACGGACGATCTCTGGCACTTCCACCATTTCAGCATCTACTGGCCCTACTCAAAGCTCAGCTAACAAGGAGAGGAGGGGTTCCTCTCGCCTGTTTCCCTTCTGACTACTTTGCTCACCGGTGAAGGTAACACGTCGGCCGCCCAAGTCTGAGAACACGACCCTTCTTCGGAAGTAGTCAATGACGGCACACATAGATAATAGCCAGTTGATGCCTAGGATGACATCGTATGGTTGTACCTGTAGTAGAAGAAGATCCATAACTGACTGATGTGGCCCTATTATCAGTCTACATCCCCGAAAAACAAACTACGAGTCGGTCTGACCTCCGACTGGTGTACTCAACACCAGGTGCACTGGAAGTCTCTCGGAATCTAGACCCAAGGCACGGGCTAGACTAGGCGCAACAAAGGAGTGCGAATCTCCAATATTGAACAAGGAAAAATCAAAGGTACTAAACAAACTAATTGTACCTTGAACAACCTCCTGCCCTACTGGAACTGTTGTCTCTGCCGCATGTAACTGTCCACGCCCAGCTCTTCTGCCCCTCGGCTGTCAGCCACCTCCCCGACCACGCCCCATTTGAGGTCCCTGAGGAGCGCCCTGAGGTCGGCCTCCTCCTCCCACGTCTGCCCTCGGAGGAGCGGGAGCTTGCTGTCCCTACTGCTGCTGCTGGAAAGGCCTGGCTGGAAGCTACTGCTGGGGCGGGTGGTGGGGTTGTCCGCCACCGTCGTACTGCACCCGGTCCGGGCACTGACTATGGAGATGTCCAGGGATCCCACAGACGAAGCACCATGGTCTCGGGCCTGAAGGAAAAGGGTGAGGACCAGGGGATCGAAACTGAAACTGCTGCGGCCTGCTCCCTGCCGGTTGGAACCTAGAGGGTCCTGACATAGGAGGCCTGGTGCTGACGGCCTTCCCCTTCGATGGACCCAGCTAGATCCCTTCTCATGACACTCCTCCTAGAGCATGCATCCTCTCCACCACTTCGGCCTTCTTCTGGACCTCCAAGTACGTTGGAAGGGTAAAGGGGGTAACAACATACTGGAGGGAGGGTCAGAGTGCCTCCTCCAAACGTCTTGCCTGAGACTCCTCGTCGGGAAAAAGGTCTGGAGCAAAACGTAGGAGGTCCTTGAACTTGATCCCTAGCTCCCTCACTTACATACTCCCCTGTTGGAGGGAGAGTAGCTCCTGTCTCTTTTCCGCCATCATCGTCAAAGAGAGGAATTCTGTTTGGAACTCCCTCTCGAAATCAGCCCATGCCGCCTCAGCTTCTCTCCTCCCCCCCAGGTAAAACGCCCACCACTGAAGCGCCGCTCCCCGCATCTGGCTGATGGCCAGAGGAACCCAGTACTCGGTCGGAGCCCAGATCAAGCCGAAGGCTATCACTATCTCCTCTATCCACCTCTCCATCTTCATATTAGAGGTGTTTCCCTCATACTTCTCGAGGGTCTGTCGCTGGAAGGCCTGAAGAGTCCTCTTCCACTGGTCATCCTCCTCTTCCCATTCAGCTCTCTGCCGATCGGCCAAGGTAGTCTGCGGGGCTTCGATCGCATGTACCACACACGGTCACCTTCCAGGTTCCATAGCTTCAAGGTAAAAAAGGAATGCCTAAGCCCAAGTAGTGCAGAATGTCGTTCTTTAAAACTTCTTAAACCTTTCATTTATTCTTCATTCCCAAAACACCCTATAAACACAAGAACACAAGTCATTATGATGCATGTACCTTTCCTAGGGTTTATCTACCCTGCAATCAGCATGGACTTACTTGGTCGTTCAGTAGGTCTAGAGACCTTGCATCTGATCACAGGGGTCCCTAAAATCCCATGTCCTAGCCGGTCTTCCCTGGCCTATGTCACGCACCAAGATTAACCAACATTGTTTCCCTACCATCCCATTCAATCCTCACCGTGCCTAACTCCAGACTCCATCCAATCTCTCAACCATCACCTTTGATACCATTCTGTCACGACCCGCCTTCACCAAAAGGAGGGAAGGGCCAGCAGATTTCCAGGCCCTTTATTCTTTAAGTTGAAGGAGAGATAATGACCCCCGAGACCCGCCTTCAATAGGTCCCAGAGTGGTGACTCGCACCAAGGGTATAGAAATTACACACAAATGGAAGGCATTACCCCTTTTTGTTTTATAGGATCAGAGATAAGATAATGAAACCCAACAACACCAAAACTAAAAGAAAAGTAAAGCTGAAAGTAAACCATTCCCACATGCATGTTCCAAAAGTAAAAGCTGCAAGGTACAAAGTGACTACAAAGGTAAGTACCAAAGAAAGAGAGAAAACAGCAACTGCAACTGCCCCAAAGGTCCAAGCTAGTATGGTCCTGTGCGATCCCCGAAGTCCTCCGGGAAACCTAAAAGCAGTTTTATACGTAGGGTGAGCATACAAGTATACTCAGTAGGGAAAACCAAATACTCTCGTGCACAACTGGGGGAACGTACTAAAGTCCCATGAGAAAAGGAGTAAACCAAACACCTAACAAGGTAAACTATCCACCCAAGCCTCACCAAGGAACACTCACCAAATAACGCAAGTCAAGTAATATATATAATAAGAGCACATCGATGTTTGGGTACCCCGCGCCACTTTCCCACTAGTTATTGAGACATCCTACGCATCGAACCAATCCCACAATTCTCACCGCAGTCCCACTGCCACACCCGCCCGCACACACCTGGGCCACAACCACATGCAGTCCCACTGCCGAATCCCGCCCGCAAACACCTGGGCCACAACTGTCACACGTAACCACACCTGCAAACACCTAGGCTAGAACAACCACCACCACGCCCGAAGACACCTAGGCTAGAAGATCCACTGCCACGCCTGAAGACACCTGGGCCTCATCCCGAAGACACTTGGGAAACCACCTTCCGCACACACCTGGCCAACCACCACACTACCCCGCCCGAAGGTTCTTGGGATAATAATGGACCTCAGGCCATCACAGCCTGCCTGAAGATACTTGGGCTATCCGGGAAAGGGAGCAAAAAAGGAGATAATAACCAGCCACTAATAATAGTGTTGGGAAAAACACCCTCTCCCATGAAATGGGGGTGTTCAGCACTAAGTTCTCAACTTGGGTGGGGAGAGAATAAGAAACACAAAACTACAAATATATATACATAGGTAACAAGCACTCACCCAAAGTTCCGGTTTTTCTTCAGCCAGCCTAAAGGACACAAACAGCACTCAGGTCTAAGTTACGACTCTCACCAACAAACCCATTTGCCCCTTTCTTGTTTTCATGTTCAGTAATAATGTTCAAATATGTTTGAGCACTACTGGGCAACTAACACCATAAGCATAACCAAGGAAAAGAAACCATCCAAAGGTCAATTAAGTATCCACACCTGGTTCTCTTGTAAAGTCACAACAACAAAGGAGTAAGTGAGATCCCTCGAAGTACTAGAACCAAAGACAACCCCGAGACAATGCCCTGTATCCCCTCCCCCAAAAAAAGGTTTTTCATCAACAGAGGATCCCACCCCAATTCGTGATATCTACAAGGTAACCACCTGATCTTAAAACTCACAACCACCGAACCCATAACAACAGGGGATCTCATCCCCAAATTTCATAACCACTGAGAGTATAAAAATAGGGGATCCCATCCCCTCCCACATCTCCAGCAATCGGCCTGTAAAGAAAACAACCAAACCACTACCACCAACACAAATCAGGGCCATGCCGATATCTTTAGATTTATAAGATTTAACACACTCCATGATTTCAATTCTCGTGTGCTTTAACCGGGGTTATCACAGAAAAGGATTCATGCTAGTGCTTCCAATTAATTTAGCCAAATATACGTAATTAAACAAAATTCCTTTACACAGCAAGGGTTATCCACCACAAACACGATCCATTTAAACATCACCAGAGGTAAGGGTTCGTTAGTGCACAAACAACGACCAGCAATGGCCTCGATTTTCAATAGGCGTAAGCCACCACAACTTAGATAAAAATATCATAATATAAACAACATCAACGATCACATCCCCCCTTCATTATTTATAGAATCTGTTCATTATCTTTGTTTAGGTCTGGTTTATCCAATTCTACAGAATCAAAACCACGCCCACCCCGCATGATACACAAAAGAGAGAGACAAAGAAGAAATTCCCTACCTGTTGATCGATGATCGACACTTAGTCCGTGCGCGTAACATTGCGCATAACGATGCGGCTCGCCCGATGCATGAAAATCCGATCATCGGGATGAATGTACTTCTGGCCGAGGGTGATCGAGAAAAGAGGAACCCAAGGCGAACCCTTTAGTTATAAGGGCCGCAGACGGTTGAGATAAGAATGCGAAATTGCGTAAGGCGCGGGGTCGTGGGTTGACCACACGGCCCCACATGTTATTAAAGGGGTCAGGTGGTTTAAACCGACACATTAATTCATTAATTAATTAATTAAAACATTTACGCGCGTTACCGGGCTTTAAAACACGCTTAAATGAGTCAAAACCCAATTTGCGTAAAAAGGATGGATACTGGAAAGAACCCATGAGGGTAGGCCAGAGCCACCGGTAGCTGAGAGCTACCGGTGGGTGACGACTACCGGTAGTCGAGCTACCGGTAGGCTGCAGCTACCAGTAGGCCGATCTAGTGGTAGGCTGCAGCCACCGGTAGGCCGAGCTACCGGCAGGCTGTAGCTACAGGTAGGTCGAGCTACCGGTAGGCTACAGCTACAGGTACGCCGAGCTACCGGCAGGCTGCAGCTACAGGTAGGTTGAGCTATCAGTAGGTGGTAGCTACCGGTAGCCCGAGCTACCGGTAGGCAGCAGCTACCATTAGGCCGAGCTACCGGTAGGCTGAAGCTACCGATAGACCGCGCTACCGGTAGGTTGCAGCTACCGGTAGGCCGATCTACCGGTAGGCTGCAGCTACCCGTAGACCGAGCTACTGGTAGACAGAGCCACTAGTAGCTGCAGCTATCAGTAGACCGAGCTACCGGTAGACAAAGCTACTGGTAGGATGCGGCTACTGGTAGACCGAGCTACTGGTAGGCCTGCTACCGGTAGGCTAAGGCTACCGGTAGGCTTACACTACCGTGATTCCCAGACCAGAAAACCCAACATGAGATTTTCACAAAGTAATGGACCCCAATAACCTGGGTTGTTACATGTTAAGTCTTCAATATATCCCATAAAATTATTCATATGTGAACCCTTTCTTAACACATATCATTTATCATCATTCTTCATAAACTTGTAAAAAGGCAATATAATAAGGGTGAGCTCAAATGCTTACTAAGGGTAAAAATAAGAATTAATAATTGAATATCATCAGTGAAGGAAAATTGAGACAAAATCTCTTACCTCGAGTCCAAACTTTCCATGTATGTACTTTAAATCCATTATAATAAAATCTTATAAATTATTTTATTTATTAATAAAAAAATTAGTTTAATTACTTATTATTAAACCAATTATTTCATTTATCATAATGAGATAGTTAATCACTTAATCAGTTAAGTCCAAATATGGTGTTTTGAGGACGTTTGGTTCATAAGTTCAAAATGACTTCTATAAGTTGAATGAGTACATAGATTATTAGATAATATATATAATAATAATCATGAAATAATTTTCATTTTAATATATAAATTTTAATTTTAAAACCATTCATGAAAGATGGTTATGAAAAATTAACTATGTTGCAATCGTGGTGATGGTAGGTT
Source organism: Viscum album (assembly GCA_963277665.1). NCBI lineage: Eukaryota > Viridiplantae > Streptophyta > Magnoliopsida > Santalales > Viscaceae > Viscum > Viscum album. The sequence continues at coordinate 28,417,330 of OY728142.1, read as the reverse complement.
TTATGTATGCATGAGTATCATTTTCATTTTTCAACGATCATTATGAAAAGCAGTTAAGTTTTATTTATATTAAAAAAATTATAATTATATCATAAATATAATATTAATTATTTTAATATACTTATATATATCATCCATATGATGTGGTGATGAAAAATGAACCATATCGCTTCATGGAGGTGGTAGTCCACACATGCGCACGAACGACAGTATCGTTTTTCAGTGAATGGAAAGGTAATAAATTAAATGATATATTAACTTTTAAGAATAATAATCAAGCTATTAATATCATATATAAACATTTATTCCATCATTATAACCTTTCTTGAGAGGTGGTGATGGGAAACAAATTACATCATTCTACAATGCGGTAGTCCACCGTACCAACGAATGATGAACTCATTTCCCATTAGATGGGGGTTAGAGATGGAAATAGGTTGTGAAATAAGAATAATAAAATATAATTATATTTAATATGTCTATTTTATTATATAATAATGTTTAAGAAATATTATAAGGAGGTGGAATAATAAATAAAACAAATACGCTCAGTTAAGAACAATACCTCTTCTTCGGACAGTCTCCTTTTCTTAACACATTAAGACCACAAAAGTTGGTATTATGCCATAAATAAGGCTTATAGAACATGGTTAGGGATTTTAGGAAGGTATTTTGGAATATAGTTTACAAATAAATTGTTTTTTTAAGAGTTAATTAAATATTATAAGAGATTACCTTTTGTAAAAGAGGGGAGGGGTACTCTTCGAATTTCTTAAAATATTAAATTAATATAAATTAATATTGATGTTCAAATGGATCCAAATTGATAATATTTTAATATATGATTATTATGAGTCTAAATACTCTCATAAAATTAAATTTGGACAATTTTATCCCATTATTAGACCCTTATCTTTTGGTTTTAAATCCCATAAACCCTTTCACACTTACTGTGACAACAAGGTTTTTTACACTTTGAGGGTTGTTATAGTTATAATAAATAGACAAAAGGAAAATAATGGATAGTATTTGATATTATAAACAATATCATAATCACTTGTAAGAATATAATTTTTTATGAATTCTATGTCTTTTAATAAAATATTATTTATTATAAATTATAATTAATGTCAATACTTAGAACTATTCATTACATTGACATTAATAACATAAATAAAACAAATTAAATTAGAAAAAAAATATTTTATTACATCTATAACCTATTATATTAATCTATAACATTTATTTATCACATTAATTATCTCAAATTATATTTATTTTAATATTTTTAATATCATTTATTTGGTTTTTTCATTAATTGAATAATTGTTGTGTCAGCATTATGTAAGCATTTAAGGTAATTATTTCATCAATAAAACTTAAAAACAAATTATCATGATTAAGATAAATCATTTATATTTAAAATTAACATTTATAATGGAACATATATTCTATTCATCCACATGTTAAAAATATTATAGTTATTAAAAACAAGAGTGTGACATTTTTTACATTTCTTTACATAAAATATAATAAAGGTCATAATTACATCAAATGGAAAAGAAGGAAATATAAATAATATTGGATGATTACGGAAAAAATGGACCCATAAAATAAAATTAAGTAATGTTTTATGGTCATTTTTTTGTCCTCGTTATTTTATTGTTAACTTTAATTACAATATTTGTCACGACCCCCTCCCACCAAAGATGCCCCTCCTGAGCTGGCAATGGTGAAAGGGAGATAATGACCCCCGAGTCCCGCCTCCAGTAGGCCCCAGGTTGGCGACTAGCACCAAGGGTATGAGTTTTCACAAATATGGGAGGCATTACCCTTTTTATTATTTTGGATCGGGAAATAGGACAAGTCAACCACCAAAAAAGGGAAAAGAACAAGTGTATATAAATAAACCCAAACCAAGACCACATGCATGTTTAAACAATTTTTATAACAAGGTACAAGTACAAGGAAGCTCAAAAGTACAATGCCAAAGAAACAAGAGAACAACAACAGCAACAACTCCAACTGCCCGACTAGTAGGGTCCCGCATGGCCCTGGTAGTCCTCCTGGAAACCTGAAAGTAAACGTAGGGTGAGCATACAAGTATACTCAGTAGGGAAACCTAAAGCTCTCGTGCACAAGTGGGGAGACACCCTAAGGTCCCGTGAGAAAACAGAAGAACCAGAAACTAACAAGGAAAAACTATCCACCCAGCCTCATTGGTCACACTCACCAAGTAACACAAACAAGTTTAGTATATATATAGAACAAAACTATTGGGTACCCTACACCATTTCCCACTTAATTAGATGCTGCTCTTCCTAACGGCAAACGTCCTGATGCTACCACACTCTTCCCGCCCGCACACACCTGGGCCAAACCACGCATCCCGCCCGCACACACCTGGGCCTCACAACCACGCATCTCGCCCGCACACACCTGGGCCACAACCACTAACCCGCCCGCAGACACCTGGGCCTCATCCTGAAGGTTCTTGGGAACGGTAAGCCTGCCCGAAGTGTCTTGGGCTAAAGGTCGCCTCAAGCCATCACAGCCTCCGAGACCTACCCGAAGAGTCATGGGTGTAAGGTCACCTCAAGCCATCATAGCCTATGGAAGAAGGAGCAGGAAGGAGCTAGTAACTAAGGGGGAACACCCTCTCCCATAAAATGGGAGTGTTCGGCACTAGGTGCTTGACATGGGTGTGGTGCGACAAAACACAAAGATACACTTATATTTATACATATACCAAACACACAGCCCAACCTATGGCTTCTTAAAAAGAGAAACTGAGCATGTGCCTCGGCACTGCTACCACGAAGCATGCATCAACAACCAAACAATCATCCCCCAACCCCATTTAGGTTTTCATGTTTCATGCAATGGTTTAACAAATTATTACCACTGGGCAACTATCATCCAGACAAAACCTTTCACAAACATATCCCTGCCATCCACAACCAAGGTTAGGTAAAACGCAAGCAACCACATGCCATTTCATTTACAAAAGATTATCACAACCATACAACATTCCATCATTCATTTATTTCAAAGTTCCACACATAAAACCCTTTCCACACACAAAACATTTCCGCATTTGAAAACACCTTTTACTTCAAAACACATTTCATAATCAAAACACTTTTCATAAATAAAGGCATTTTCCACAAAACAACCAAACCACCAACATGTTCATTATTCCAACTTTGTCCAACCGAGGTGATCACACAAGGTTTTCATTCTCATTTAATCAGCCAGTCTTTACGTGCTTATCCATTTTCCATGTTTTAACAAAACCAACCACAAACAATTCAGATATCAATTGCGCACGCAAAGGCCACCAACGACCTTGATTTTCAGTAGGCAAAGGCCTTTCAATCCAAAATCACAATCAGAAGATAAAGAAACTGGAAGGCAATAGAAACAGCACAAAACCCCAAACCCTTCTTTATCCGGTTATTATCTTTATTTAAAGTTTAACTGCATCCCATGGAACAAAAGAAAAATATCCCACCCCGCATGTTGCACCAAAAAGAGAGATGAAGGTAAACCCCTACCTCAAAAGGTCCCGATCACGTCGCTTCCGACGACGTCCTTCGGTGTCCTCCGCCTTCGCCAAACCTGACAAACGCCTCCTAGGATGGAATCTGGAGAAGGAAGGCCGGAAGGAAAGGTGACAAGTCCGGTCTTAGAAGCTTCGTCTCATCGCTACGATCCTGTGGCCGCTGACGGATCGTAATTCGGAGCTCGGACAAAGAAGTTAGAGGAGGAATACTTCTTGATCATCCAAGAGTGTCGTCGTGCGAAGAAGAAGCGATTGGTCTGGAAATAATCCGTGACCCTTTCTTATATAGGAAACGAATAGGTAAAACAGTATGCAGCGTGTATTGATAAATACACGGTGTGACCGTACACCTGTTACGCGTTTTGACTGGTCAACACACGACACGTCACGCGGTTTCCACGCGTTTTAATAATAACGTCAATTTTATTAATATGTGTGTTTCGTTGACCCGAGACATAACTCATAAAAAGGTATCCATCACTGGTCTTAAAATGACCGTCTTAATTACAGGATTACACTGCCGCTGACGGTTCGTCATTCCGACACCATATGAAGAAGTTATAGACTTTTTAAGTTTTGATCACCCAAAATAATAATATTATTATTTTATTATTATTATAATAATTTAATATTTTGATCAAAAGGGCTTGTGGAGTGAATCTCTCCCCTTACACCATGCGCACTCCCTTATTTTATTATTGTATTACTATTTTAATATATTAAATCAACATTATATAAAATATATGATATATTAAATTAAATTATATAAAAAAAAATTATACAAGGGAAAGGGGGCATTCACGCCTCCCCTCCCCATCTCATGCGCCTCCCCATAAATTTATTATAATTTATTAAATAAAACCATTTTCCTTTTAATTGTATTATTATATTTATTATACGATCAATGTTATTAATTTCATAATTCAATTTTGGGAGAACCTATGCACAACCATTCCATGTGACTCAAAACCATTTCATTTAATTGAATTAAATGACAAAACAAAATTAATATAACATACATATTCAACCCCATTTTAATACATTTAATTTTATTAACCTCTCACATATAGTTTTACGCCATCATTGTTATTTATTGTTCTTCAATAACAATAACATTTCATTAACTTATTTTATTAACTCACCGATGTTATTGTTTTTAATAACAAAAAGATTTACGCTCGTCGCATTGACCACATTAAACCACCCTGTTGGATATCTGAATCCGACCATGCCACGTCAATGTCGCATAACGTCCATTAATTTAATTATTTAATTCTATTTATTTCTATTTCACACTGATTAAATTGAACCACTTTTATTAAATTAAAACCATTCATTTTAATAAACCCAACATATTTTTATGCCACCATTATTATTATTATTTAACATAATAATAATAATGAACTCACCTTCAATTTTATTAACGCACCACAAAGGCTTCCACTGTGCATCTTCATTTATTTGTTTGCAATAAATACCATGACTCATTTCATTAATTTCTCATTATTATTAATATTATGAATAATATTAATAACACAACACCCATTATTATTATTCAAATTTAATTTCAACAATTACTCAATTAGTAATCAACCGCATGTTTCATTTATCAACCTATAATGGGTCACACACCTTCCCACTTCACATCATTAATAATAATAACACCCATTAAATCATTTTATCATGATTATTCTCTTTTTAGTTTAATTAATCACACAATTTATGTCATCATCATTATTATTTAACATATTTTTACGTTATCATCATTATTAAAAAAATTATCATTATAACGCACGTCGTGTTGACCACATCGATTTCAACAAGGAATGGACCGGAAGGGTCCGGGCCATTACATCAGATACCTCTCAAAACATTCTCGTCCTCGAGAATTAAAACCAACCCATAAAAGGGGGAAAGGTCCGAACAACCACCCCTCAAGATACCTCTCAGGCCTCTTGTCATAACAAGAAACAACCGACAACCCTAATTATGTGAGTTAGGAATTCCCTCTCTTATGTCGAGATATTATCCGCTTTAGGCGGCACTGACTCGCCTGCACGGGTTTAATCGCATCTGCATTAATGCCTCTCGATTAAGGACTGAGCCTTCCCACTTCCATATATTAGGATTTTCCAACTTACACTGCCCCTCAACACCATACAAAACATCAATAAATTGCCCGAACACATGTCTTGAGGAATTCCTTCTCCCATGTCGAGATATTATCCGCTTTAGGCGGCACTGACTCTCCTGCACGGGTTTAATCGCATCCACATTAATGCGTCTCGATTAGGGATCAGGTCCTCCTCTCCCCACATGTAAGGACTCTTCACACACATTTAAAGGAAAGAGGGAAATAACATAGTATTATAGACTCATGGAAAACAAGGTCCAGGCCCAAAGCATGGGCAAGAATGAGGTTCAAAAAAGGATTGTGATGCTCTTGTATTTAAACAAAACATAAACAAGAGAATTTAGGTAAAACCGAAAACATCTCTCTCGATCTCTGACCATGCTAGGGTTTCCACTTCTATTGCGTGCAACTGTCCACATCCCACTCCTCTGCCTCTCTATTGACGTCCATGTTTCATAGTTGTATGGTAAACAAAGAATGCCTAAGCCCAAGTAGCAAGGAAATTTCTCAGGGTTTCATTTTATCACTTTATTTTAAATTTCTTTCCCAGAACACCCAAATCAAGTAAAACACAAATATGATGATGCATGTACCTTCCCTAGGGTCTCTACCCTACAATCAATGTAGTCTCACTTGGTCGTTCGGTAGGCTCAGAGTCCTTGCATCGGATCACGGGGGGCCCTAAAATCCCGTGTCCTAGCCGGTCTTCCCTGGCCTATGTCACGCACCAAGATTAACGAACACTATTGCCCTACCATCCCATGTAATCCTCATTGTGCCTAACTCCAGACTCCATCCTATCTCTCAACCATCAGCTCTGATACCATTCTGTCATGACCCCCTCCCACCAAAGATGCCCCTCCTGAGATGGCAATGGTGAAAGGGAGATAATGACCCCCGAGTCCCACCTCCAGTAGGCCCCGGGTTGGCGACTAGCACCAAGGGTATGAGTTTTCACAAATATGGGAGGCATTACCCTTTTTATTATTTTGGATCGGGAAATAGGACAAGTCAACCACCAAAAAAGGGAAAAGAACAAGTGTATATAAATAAACCCAAACCAAGCCCACATGCATGTTTAAACAATTTTTATAACAAGGTACAAGTACAAGGAAGCTCAAAAGTACAATGCCAAAGAAACAAGAGAACAACAACTGCAAAAACTCCAACTGCCCGACTAGTAGGGTCCCGCACGGCCCTGATAGTCCTCCTGGAAACCTGAAAGTAAACGTAGGGTGAGCATACAACTATACTCAGTAGGGAAACCTAAAGCTCTCGTGCACAAGTGGGGAGACACCCTAAGGTCCCGTGAGAAAATAGAAGAACCAGAAACTAACAAGGAAAAACTATCCACCCAGCCTCACTGGTCACACTCACCAAGTAACACAAACAAGTTTAGTATATATATAGAACAAAAGTATTGGGTACCCCGCACCATTTCTCACTTAATTAGATTCTTCTCTTCCTAACGGCAAACGTCCTGACGCTACCACACTCTTCCCGCCTGCACACGCCTGGGCCAAACCACGCATCCCGCCCGCACACACCTGGGCCTCACAACCACGCATCTCGCCCGCACACACCTGGGCCACAACCACTAACCCGCCCGCAGACACCTGGGCCTCATCCCGAAGGTTCTTGGGAATGGTAAGCCTGCCCGAAGAGTCTTGGGATAAAGGTCGCCTCAATCCATCACAGCCTCCGAGACCTACCCGAAGAGTCTTGGGTGTAAGGTCACCTCAAGCCATCATAGCCTATGGAAGAAGGAGCAGGAAGGAGCTAGTAACTAAGGGGGAACACCCTCTCCCATAAAATGGGAGTGTTCAGCACTAGGTGCTTGACATGGGTGTGGTGCGACAAAACACAAAGATACAATTATATATATACATATACCAAAAACACAGCCCAACCTATGGCTTCTTAAAAAGAGAAACTGATCATGTGCCTCGGCACTGCTACCACGAAGCATGCATCAACAACCAAACAATCATCCCCCAAACCCATTTAGGTTTTCATGTTTCATGCAATGGTTTAACAAATTATTACTACTGGGAAACTATCATCCAGACAAAACCTTTCACAAATATATCCCTGCCATCCACAACCAAGGTTAAGTAAAACGCAAGCAACCACATTCCATTTCATTTACAAAATATTATCACAACCATACAACATTCCATCATTCATTTATTTCAAAGTTCCACACATAAAACCCTTTCCACACACAAAACATTTCCGCATTTGAAAACACCTTTTACTTCAAAACACATTTCATAATCAAAACACTTTTTATAAATAAAGGCATTTTCCACAAAACAACCAAACCACCAACATGTTCATTATTCCAACTTTGTCCAACCGGGGTGATCACACAAGGTTTTCATTCTCATTCAATCAGCCAGTCTTTATGTGCTTATCCTTTTTCCATGTTTTAACAAAACCAACCACAAACAATTCAGATATCAATTGCGCACGCAAAGGCCACCAACGGCCTTGATTTTCAGTAGGCAAAGGCCTTTCAATCCAAAATCACAATCAGAAGATAAAGAAACTGGAAGGCAATAGAAACAGCACAAAAACCCAAACCCTTCTTTATCCGGTTATTATCTTTATTTAAAGTTCAACTGCATCCCATGGAACAAAATAAAAATATCCCACCCCGCATGTTGCACCAAAAAGAGAGATGAAGGTAAACCCCTACCTCAAAAGGTCCCGATCACGTCGCTTCCGACGACGTCCTTCGGTGTCCTCCGCCTTCGCCAAACCCGACAAACGCCTCCTAGGATGGAAGCTGGAGAAGTAAGGCCGGAAGGAAAGGTGACAAGTCCGGGCTTAGAAGCTTTGTCTCATTGCTACGATCATGTGGCCGCTGACGGATCGTAATTCGGAGCTCGGACAAAGAAGTTAGAGGAGGAAGACTTCTTGATCATCCAAGAGTGTCGTCGTGCGAAGAAGAAGCGATTGGTCTGGAAATAATCCGCGACCCTTTCTTATATAGGCAACGAATAGGTAAAACAGTATGCAGCGTGTATTGATGAATACACGGTGTGACCGTACACCCGTTACGCGTTTTGACTGGTCAACACACGACACGTCACGCGGTTTCCACGCGTTTTAATAATAACGTCAATTTTATTAATATGTGTGTTTCGTTGACCCGAGACATAACTCATAAAAAGGTATCCATCACTGGTCTTAAAATGACCGTCTTAATTACAGGATTACACTTCCGCTGACGGTTCGTCATTCCGACACCATATGAAGAAGTTATAGACTTTTTAAGTTTTGATCACCCAAAATAATAATAATATTATTTTATTATTATTATAATAATTTAATATTTTGATCAAAAGGGCTTGTGGCGTGAATCTGTTCCCTTACACCATGCGCACTCCCTTATTTTATTATTGTATTACTATTTTAATATATTAAATCAACATTATATAAAATATATGATATATTAAATTAAATTATATAAAAAAAATTATACAAGGGAAAGGGGGCATTCACGCCTCCCCTCCCCATCTCATGCGCCTCCCCATAAATTTATTATAATTTATTAAATAAAACCATTTTCCTTTTAATTGTATTATTATATTTATTATACGATCAATGTTATTAATTTCATAATTCAATTTTGGGAGAACCTATGCACAACCATTCCATGCGACTCAAAACCATTTCATTTAATTGAATTAAATGACAAAACAAAATTAATATAACATACATATTCAACCCCATTTTAATACATTTAATTTTATTAACCTCTCACATATAGTTTTACGCCATCATTGTTATTTATTATTCTTCAATAACAATAACATTTCATCAACTTATTTTATTAACTCACCGACGTTGTTGTTTTTAATAACAAAAAGATTTACGCTCGTCGCATTGACCACGTTAAACCACCCTGTTGGATATCTGAATCCGACCATGCCACGTCAATGTCACATAACGTCCATTAATTTAATTATTTATTTCTATTTATTTCTATTTCACACTGATTAAATTGAACCACTTTTATTAAATTAAAACCATTCATTTTAATAAACCCAACATATTTTTATGCCACCATTATTATTATTATTTAACATAATAATAATAACAAACTCACATTTAATTTTATTAACGCACCACAAAGGCTTCCACTGTGCATCTTCATTTATTTGTTTGCAATAAATACCATGACTCATTTCATTAATTTCTCATTATTATTAATATTATGAATAATATTAATAACACAACACCCATTATTATTATTCAAATTTAATTTCAACAATTACTCAATTAGTAATCAACCGCATGTTTCATTTATCAACCTATAATGGGTCACACACCTTCCCACTTCACATCATTAATAATAATAACACCCATTAAATCATTTTATCATGATTATTCTCTTTTTAGTTTAATTAATCACACAATTTATGTCATCATCATTATTATTTAACATATTTTTACGTTATCATCAGTATTAAAAAAATTATCATTATAACGCACGTCGTGTTGACCACATCGATTTCAACAAGGAATGGACCGGAGGGGTCTGGGCCATTACAATATTTACCCTTTACCGTGCTAATAAAATTACTATATTTACTATTTATATTAATCAAAAATAAAAGGAACCAATTTAAAAATTTTGAACCCACTGATTTAAAATATGGGATCCATTTCTTAAAATTCAAAACATATAAGTGGTATAATATAATTTAAAATAAAATAAGAAAATGTGATTAAAAATGGTTTTTCAGAAAAATTCCCTTTTAAATATAAAATGCTTTTATACTAAATTCAAGTATAAATTTCATTTAAAAAACCATATTTGGATTATTTTAAATAAATTGTAACTAATTAAATTTTAAAACAAATAAAAAATATAATTTTACTTTGTAAATACTTTAAAATAAAAAACAATTTACAATAAAAATTGGCATTTTTCATTATTCACTGAAAAATCAATATTTTCCAAAACATACCAAAATTTCACACAATGATAAATTTGATATTTTGATTTAAAAAATTAAATTTATTTCAAAAAATAAATTTTTAAAAAGTTCCAAAGTTAAATATCATATTCACTTACAAAAAAGCAATAAAAATCATTTTTTAAGAAAACATATTTTTAAAGAATAAGACGACTTTCTAAAAATTGGGTGTTCTTTTTCAAAGAATTAATCAAAAAAAATTATTTATTTGAATATGTATATATATTTTAATGTCCCGTAATTTCCATATACTTTTTTTAACTATATTGAATTATTTCATGACCGCGAAATCTGACGGCGTGCGATTCCGCAGCCTGGAGTGCCCAGAATGAACTGTCGAAGTTTTGTTAAGCTTTATTTAACATGCGTAAGCAGTTTTCCTGAAAAAGTGGAATAATTCTTAAACGGTTTCCTGTATTATAAATCTGAGGGATCACTTACGCTCAGGATGGCAGGTTTACCCTAGGTGTGACTTAAGTTTAGTTGGCGCAGGCCTCCTGTGAGAAAACCTGAAAATGGCATAACCGTAAACAAAATAATTAAATAAAGTTATTTTATTTTTCAAATGATTATAACTCACGAATGGTAAATCGGATTAAAAATCTGAGACCACCACTGAACTCGTGATTATATTCTTTCTTTAGGAAGATACTAACATTGATCGTAAATAAACTAATTAAGTGACAATTATTTTATTGTAAAATCCATAACGTTTAAACGGTAACTCGGATTAAAAATATGAGAGTACCGTTGGGTTTGTTGGGGCATATTTCACCTAAGAAGATCCTAACCTTGACAAGAGAGGGTCAAGGGTGACTAATAATAATTTTCCGAAATTTTTTTCGGGTACGTTCAGTAAACGTGTGAGCAGCGTTTTGTAACTTTTGGACCGATGCTCGGAATTGAAATCTGAGGACACCGTTGAACTCGCAATTACGATATTCACTTACGAAGACCTTTACCTCAACTACAATAGGTCGAGGGTGAAATTTAGTTTTCAGACTTTTCATGGGAGAAAATAAAATAAACATGCTTTATTTTATTTTTCTTTTTGAAACCTCTTTTTTGAATTGTGGAGGTGGGGACCACATGAGGGTGGTCATTCATTTAAGGATGGACATTAAATTCCAGGTTACACAAATTGTGTAACCACAACTCTCATTAATTAATAGGGTTCATTAAATCTAATTTAATGACACAACTTTTCAATTAAGAGTTATTTTTATTAAACTTCTCTTGAGGGTGGTGTTTCTTTTGGCGAAAGGGATAGAAGAGCCTTGTTGTAGAACTCTCGAAGGAAGAACTTTCTCCAACGAAGGATATCCTCTGATGAAGAATGGCTTCCGAACGAAGAACAAGGAACTGACTTTGGAAGCATCTTGTGGGAGCGACGAACGCCAACGTCCCCTTTATCGACTTCGTCTTCTTCCTCGCGACATCTCCAACGAATGTCAAGGTAGGGGTTTTAATTTGAATATGATTAAATCTTTTTTTGTCAATTATTATTGTTCTCGATTCACAACGATCATGGAAAAACAAACAAGGCCATCATCCCGCACATATACCTTGACCCCTTTATCTTATGTTCTTCACACGTTCTTCATGCATTCTTTGACGTCAGATATTTAATGACGTTGGAAACACAAAGTTATGCCGAGCGCGACATATGGACGCGGAGCACTCGACCCGAGGATCGTGAATATGTGAACAACATAATTTTAGGGCTTGGAACAAATCCGCAATGGCTCGCGGAAGAAGGTGGTTGCTGGAACCCGGCCGGCCGCGAGGAAGGTAGGGAGGCGCGCTTCATCCGGACGAGCGCGTGGCAGAATGGCGGCGCACGTCCGCGCCGCCGGTAGAGGAGAAGGTTGCGGCCTCTTGGCTGCAATGGAGGCCGAAGAGCGGTCGGTCGGGCCGGGCAGTCCCCTTCGCAGGCCGGACTGGACCACGGCCCAATGGGCCGGGTCCACCGAGGCCCAGGCCATCTGTCCTGGACCCGGACCCAGATGGGTCGGCCCGACCGAGTCGGACCGGACCCAGACCCATCCGGACCCAGTTTCGCCTTTTGGCCATATCCTGAGAATCGAACATCCATTTGACGAACCGTCTATGGCACCAGAATCCTTGGATTGATATGGTCCTTTTTTTATACTCTACTTGAGTTTTGGATAAAGTTGGAGTATGGCCAGGTTGGATCAAACCTCGAATCCAACCGGGCCCTCGAAGCGGAAATGCTAATAACTTACAGATCGGGCATCCGATTGACGCGTCGTCTGTTGCGTTGGGTCCCTTATGACATGACGGATATTTAAGATACTTCTCTGTGGGACTTCATGGAGGTTTAGGTACAATCGATATCTCAAGGGACAGATTCTACAGAACTCAAGTGCACCGGGTGTGAGGAATCCAGCGGCTGGCAGGGAGGCGGAGGTTGGAGATGGATAATACGGAGGTTAGTTACCTATCAACTCTAGGTGAGTCGGATCTTTTGTGGGTCATTGCGGGGGTTAGTACCTATCGATCCTATGTCGGTCAGCGCTCATCGATCATGTGTGGTTCAATGCATACCGATCCTGTGTGGGTTAGATCCTGTGTGGGTCAGCGCTCAACGATCCTGTGTGGGTCAACGCATACCGATCCTGTGTGGGTCAGTGCATACCGATCCTGTGTGGTTCAGATCCTATGTGGGTCATTGCGGTGGTTAGTACCTATCGATCATGTGTGGGTCAGACTCCGTATAATCAGCAATAGTGCCTTTTGATAGAATAAGATGATCTAGCTTCGCGACTAATCATTTCCACTTCTATACTTCACTAATACCTGTGTGAGCTGAGTCTTATATCTTTGTGGTACTATCTTCATGGTGATACATGTGTGGTACTTTTACCATCATGGTACTATCTTTGTGGTGATACATGTGTGGTACTTTTACTTGTGTGGTACTTCTATCTTCGTGGTGTTACCAGTGTGGTACTTTTAACTTCGTGGTGTTACCTTTGTGGTATAATTCCCTCATGTATGAGATTAATATATCTCAATAACTTAGGTATATGTATGGGCTTATAACTAAGTAGAGTTGATGTATTTCTTTGTGGTTTTTCATTTGTTGAACTTTAGGAGACCTACGGGGTCTTGGGGTCCCTACTGATTATCGTTATACTCACCCATGCACGGGCTTTTCCCGCACCTTGTTGTGTCATGTTCAGATGACGTATGACATTGATCAAGGATGAGGGAGCCAAGACTGGACGATGCTTGGAGGTGGACCATTTGGTGTAACGCGACGTAGGGACTACTGATCGTGATCTGTACCTACCCTTCATGTAAAATCTAGGGTGGACCGTTTGGTGTGACGTGACGTAGGGACTACCGATTGTGAGCTGTACCTACCCTTCAGGTAGGATCTATGGTGGAAGAACCAGGAGCTACTTTTCACCTTTTCAGCTGTTTTTTACTTTTCAGTTATACTTGTACTCTTCCAGTTGGGCTTGTATTCTCGCCCCTTTACTTTCAGCACACTTTTGCTACAGTAGTTTACTTCACAGTTTCTTCTTGTTGTGTTCTTAGACCATGTGCCTGTACAGGTTTAAAGGAAATGCCTTCCCGTTTAGAGAATATGCCTTTTGGTTCTAGTCGCCAGCCCCTAGCCTATGTAAGGCGATCTTGGGTTAGTCACGGTACGGGCCCCGGGGGATGGGTCATGACAAAGTGGTATCAGAGGAGTTCGGTTCAATTGAAGAACTAGGACTCTGATCGTTTCTCTGTGGAAATAGTTTTAAGTGTTATGAGTGTGGTTTTCAGTACTGAAAGTCTAGTGTTGGTGCGGCGGTCAACGTATCCATACACCAGGACCCTAGATTCTGATTTCCGACTCAGTGCACGAAAACACTGATTGCTTGTGTTTTTGAAGAGTTTTTCTTGTGATTTCTTGAGTCAGATCACCAGGTATAACTAAATGACATAGAACACTTATTCCTTATTAGGATGCCACTGCATAGACAGCCATCTAGGATTCCCGATAGAGCACACGATGACGGCCCACCGAGAGACGAGGCTCTGGTGTAGGGCCCTCTTACTATGTTGGCACCTTTGGGTGGTGTACCAGCAGCACCACCACCCATTGGGAAGCAGTTAACACCAGCTTCACTGGTGGATGGTGCATGATGACTAATCGCATTTCACGAGTTCTAGCGGTAGAGGCCTCCGAGGTTTTGAGGCGAGACAGATTCCCAAGCAGCTGAGGGCTGGATGGAGGTTGTGGCTAGAGTTTTCTGCCTAGATGAGACACCAGTAGAGCAGTTGATGATCTTAGATGCTAGTATTTTCTAGTGTGTGACCATGAGGATGGTCTGCATCATGATGAGGCTTTGTTACGTGGATCATTGCCTGAGATGGTACCTTCAGGATGTGTGCTAGCTATATCATTGCCTGTTGGTCAGTAGTTATGACCGGCAGTACCAGTAGAGGACACTTTTAGGCTTAGTTCCTTACACTTGTCTCAGCATCAGATACCCCTCAGGTTATGAGGCGAGCCCAACTCACAAGTAGCTAAGGACTAGATTGATGAGGTGTTCAGGTTTCCACCTAGCCAAGGCACCATTCGATCAGATGGCAGTCCTAGTAGAGAGCCTTCTACGTGGATCTGCAGGATGATGACAGGGTTTAGGTTACCCTGATCTTACAAAGAGGTGACATTTCCATTGATAATATTGATAACCTTCCTCAGAGAATGGGGCTTCTTTCCATAAAGAGATAAGGGATGAGATTTCCCTAGAAATTCTACAGCTTCGGCAGGACGACATGACGGAATCTGAGTATTCATCGAGGTGTACCAACCATTCCTGGTACTCGATGAATATGATATGATCATTGCTTCAGGGCTCAGACATCCGAGATAGGTGTGTTTAGGGACATCTGATCCAGAACTATTCCTCTATGTGTTCTTACTTATGTTAGGGTTCTAGAGAGAACCTTTGTGGTTGAAGGTTCTTTGGTTAAGTGGATACAACCAGTGAATGTTAGCAGTGGGAAAGCAGGAAAATAGCACCAGTCTCATAGACTTGGGTGTGTAAAATGTTTTGGGAAGAGGATGTGATAGGGACAGACAAATATTAATGGTTGCAGACATGGAAGCAGATCTAGAAGAGCTACAAGATATGGTTTACATTTCAACATGTTACAAACCACCCCCCTATGTGGTCCCCACCAGGCTCAGGGAACTAGAGGATGGAGGAAGGGAGTAGCTGCATGCGGTCAAGGAGTGTAACCCAAGGGCTATAGGAATGATTCGAGGTACGGTATGTGTCTACTACTAGCTGTCGTGTTAATAGACATAGGTACCAATCATTCCTTCCTTCCACGAATCTTGTCCAAGACCTATAGTTTTCGGTTAAACTATTGACTTCAACCTCACGTCTGGAGATACCTTTGGGAGGAGACTCAATAATCACACTTATGCTGACAGTGTGATCTAACCATTAAGGAGAGAGTTTCAGTTGGAACCTCTTGGTGGAAGCGTCGAGGCCTTACGACGTTAGTTTGGGTATGGATTGGACATCCACAGTTCATACTCAGATTGACTGTATTATGAAAAAAGGGTTGTGGTTTATCTACAACGATGGAATGGGGTTTCCTTGGTCGGTGAAAATGAAAACCTAGGCAGCACAAGTTTAACTCATGCATAGGATGGTGAAACCAATCACACTTGAGTTGTCCAGACTTACCCTCGTGGCAGCAGGAGTTTTGAGTTTTCAGATCCCAATAGTAGTGGCAGAATGTGGGAACATCTTTTCAAAATATGTTTCCAGGAATACCTCCCCGAAGGGAGAGGGACTTCTGCTTTGGCTGGGTACTACTAGAGTTTTGAACCTGACTTCTCCAGGGTAGTGGCACCCTTGTTAGCTTTGACAAAGAAGGGGGAGCCTCTCCTGTGGATGGAGAAGTGTCAGCAGAGCTTTCAGGGGAGGAGACAGCAACGATGTCTAGAGTTCCTCCAGGACTATGACTTTGAGATAGTCTATACTCCTGGGAAGGGGAACGTGGTAGCAGACACACTCAGCAAGATTTCTGGTCTACAACTGCTGATTGAGGCATCAAAGAAGCTAGCCGGGCCGTATATATACTTCATGGATAAAGTTGGAGTAGATTACCTCCATTCTATGACTGTCACTCCCCAATTCTTCAGTGAATTCGGGAGGCACGGCTTGAGACATTAACTGTGAGGCCTGACGTGCTCAGATATCCTCAGGACGGTCTCCTGAAGGATTTTCTAAAGGTGGGGAGAAATTCATCCTCTTCATAGGATTCACCATGGTACCAGTGATTCTTAGAGATGAGGTGTTGAGGGAGATCCATATATCCCCTCTAACGGTACATCCTGGAGTGGCGAAAATGTCCTAGGACCTCCAACATTAGTACTGATGTCCAGGGATGAAGGAAGCAGTGGAATAGTTCAAATCATGATACCTCACTTGTTAGCAAGTGAAAACTGCACAAAGTCGGCATAAGTCTTATACCGACAGGAGGAGGGAGACCATGTCTTCCTATGGGTCTCACCTTGACGAGGTTTGCGGAGTTTTGGCTGGGGAGCCAAGTTATCACCAAGGTTTATCAGGCCATTTCTGATACTTTGGAGGATAGTCAAGGTGTCATACCACTTTTCACTTCCACCATAGTTGGAGAAGGTGCACGAAATCTTCCACATATCTCAGTTGAGAAGATACGTGCACGACCCATCTAACGTCATCGACCATGGCAAGATGGACTTAGACGATGGGGCGATGTTTACGGAGGTTCCAGTAGAGATTGTGGATCGATAGAAGAGAGTCCTTCATGGGCGATCAATACCTATGGAGTGCGTATACTGACAGCATAGGAACCTCCAGGAGAGCACATGGGAGCGGAAGATTCAGATTCGTGTTCAGAACCCCCCATTTGTTTCCTTAGTCTATGTTTTGGATTTCGGGGATGTAAAGTCCTAAGGTTGGGAGAATGCAATGTCCTGGAATTTCCGTATAATTTCTTTTAATTATATGAAATTATTTTGAGACCTTGAAATCTGATGGCGCGCGATTTCATGGCGTAGAGTGCCCGAAATGATCCGTCGAAGTTTTCTTAAGCTTTATTTAACGCTCATAATCAGTTTCCTAAAAAATTGGAATAACTCTTAAATGGTTGCTCGAATCAGAAATCCAAGGGCACCATTGCGCTCAAGAGGGCAGGTTTACCCTAGGCGTGACTTAATTTTAGTCGGCGTAGGCCTCCTGTGAGAAAAACCTAAAAATGGAATAACTGTAAATAAAATAATTAAATAAAGTTGTTTTATTTTTCAAATGCTTATAACTCACGAATGGTAAATCGGATTAAAAATCTGAGACCACCGTTGAACTTGTGAGGTTATTCTTTCTTTTGGAAGATACTAACATTGGTCGGCGCGGTCCACCAGTGAAAGTTATTTTTTGTCCATAAATAAAATAATTAAGTGAAAATTATTTTATTGTAAAATCCATAACTCTTAAATGGTAACACAGATTAGAAATCTGAGAGTATTGTTGGGTCCGTTGGGGAATGTTTCACCTAGGAAGAGCCTAAACTTGACTGGTGCGAGTCAAGGGTGACTGATAATAATTTTCCAAACTTTTTTTCGGGTATGTTCAGTAAACGCATGAGCGGCGTTTTGTAACTTTTGGACCGGTGCTCAGAATTGAAATATGAGGACACCGTTGAACTTGAAGCACCGATATTCACTTAAGGATACCTTCACATCAACTTTAGTAGGTCGAGGGTGAAAGTTAGTTTTCGGACTTTTCGTGGTAGAAAATAAAATAAACATGCTTTATTTTATTTTTATTTTTGAAACCTCCTTTTTGAATTGTGGAAATGGGGACCACACGAGGGTGGTCGGGCATTTAATGTTGGGAATTAAATGCCTAGTTACACAAATTGTGAAACCACAACTCTCTTTAATTAATAGGGTTCAATAAATCTAATTTAATGACACAACATGTCATTTAAGAGTTATTTTTATAAAACTCCTCTTGAGGGTGGTGTTTCCACTGGTGAAAGGGAGAGGAGAGCCTTGTTGTAGAACTATCGAAGGAAGAACCTTTTCCAATGAAGGATATCCTCTAACGAATAATTAATTCCAAACAAAGAATGAGGAACCGAATTCGGAAGCATCTTGCGGGAGCGACGAACACCGATGTCCCCTTAATCGACTTCGTCTTCTTCCTCGAGACAACTCCAACGAACGTCAAGGTAGAGGTTTTAATTTGAATATGATTAAATCTTTTTTTGTCAATTCTTCTTGTTCTGGATTCACAATGATGATGGCCAAACAAACAAGTCCATCATCCCACACATATACCTTTCCCCCTTTATCTTTTGTTCTTCGCGCGTTCTTCATGTATTCTATGACGCCAAAAATTTAATGATGCTGGAAACACAAATTTTTTCCGAGCACGACATATGGACACAGAGCCCTCGATCCAAGGATCATGAATATGAAAATGGCATAATTTTCGGGCTTGGAATGAAACCGAAATGGCTCACGGAAGAAGGTGGCGGCCAACACCTAGCCGGCTGCGAAGAAGGTGGGGCGGCGTGCGTCTGCGCCGCCAGTTGAGTAGGAGGTCGCGGACTGTCGACCGCAGCGGATTAGGTAGGAGGCCGACATCCAGCCGACCGCTTGGTGGAGTGTCGGTGTGCGTCCACACCGCCAGTGGAGCAAGAGGTCGCGACCGCTTGGCCGCGGCGAAGGCCAAAGATTGGTCGGTCGTGCCGGCCACGGTGGAGCAGCGGCGCGCAACCATGCCATAGGGAGGAGGAGGACCGGTTAGAACACCAGCTGACCGTTGCACTTTGGTGGGACCTGCTCAGGTCCCGCGGTGACTTGGCAGCACCTAAAGGTGCTGCCCATTGCCATTCCGAACGAAAGGGGGACGCTCCCTCTTCAGCGCCAGGTCGGGCAGACTGTGCCCAGCGGGCTATGCCAGCGGGCCATCCCTTTCATGGGCCAGACCATACCACGGCCCAATGGTCCGAGTCCGCTGAGGCCCAGTACATTCGGGTCGGACCCGGACCGGGTCAGGTCGGTCCGACTGGGTCAGACCGGACCCAGACCCTTCCGGGCCCAGTTTCTCCTTTTTGGCCATATCTTCAGAACCAAACGTCCATTTAATGAACCATATGCGGCACCAAAATACATGGATTGATATGGTCCTTTTTTATACTCTAATTGAGTTTTGGATAAATTTGGAGTACATCCGGGTTGGATCGAACCCTGAATCCAATCAGTCCCTCGGAGCGGAAATGCTAATAACTTACAGACCGGGCGTCCGGTTGACGCGTCGTCTATTGCGTTGGGTCCCTTATAATGTGACGGATATTTGAGATACTTCTCCCTGGGACTTATTATTGGTTGAGGTATGACTGATATCTCGAGGGACAGATTCTACAGAACTCGAGCGCACCAGGTTTGAGGAAGCCAGTGGCTGGCAGTGAGGCGGAGGTTGGAGATGGATAATACGGAGGTTAGTTGCCTGTCGACTCTGGGTGATTCGGATCTTGTGTGGGTCATTTCGGGGGTTAGTACCTATCGACCATGTGTGGGTCAGCTCATATTGATCCTGTGTGGGTAAGATTTTGTCTGGGTCAGTGCTCAGCGATCCTGTGTGGGTAAGTGCTCAGCGATCCTGTGTGGGTCAGATCCTATGTGGGTCATTGCAGGGGTTAGTACCTATCAATCCTGTGTGAGTCAGACTCCGTATAATCAGCAGTTGTGCCTCTTGACAGAATAAGATGATCTATCTTTGCGACTAATCATTTGTACTTCTATACTTCACTAATACCAGTGTGAGTTGAGTCTTCTATCTTTGTGGTACTATCTTCGTGGTGATACCTGTGTGGTACTTTTACCTTTGTGGTACTATCTTCATGGTGATACCTGTGTGGTACTTAAATCTTCATGGTGTTACCTATGTGGTACTTTTACCTTCGTGGTGTTACCTTTGTGGGATAATTACCTCATGTATTAGATGAGTATATCTCGATAACTTAGGTATATGTATGGGCATATATGTAACACCCCGAGATTTTATGAAAAATATTATTTTAATTTCATTAATGTCTTGTGTTGTATTCTACACCAAGATTACCTTGCGCTATACGCAACACCATATTAGCTTGCAGTATACGCAACACTATTCTTGGACCGTGTTACACACAATTTTGATAATAGTTATTCTACACAACAT
This sequence comes from Viscum album, assembly GCA_963277665.1. NCBI lineage: Eukaryota > Viridiplantae > Streptophyta > Magnoliopsida > Santalales > Viscaceae > Viscum > Viscum album. The sequence goes on along the minus strand of OY728142.1, from coordinate 28,396,387 downwards.
TGAGTATATATATATATATTAAATGTATAAATGAAATATGGTTGGATTCTGTTATACGAAACAACAAAGGATTCTTTCACAACACGCAACCCTGACTTGGCTTGCATTACACGCAATCGCGACCTTCCTCGATAGCGTGTGTTGTACGCAATACCGGGTTTTAATAAACAGTGATATATTATTATAATATTGTCATGAACTAGCCGTTATGAATAGTATTAACTAAATTTTGAATTTTATAAAATTATTATTCATCTTAAACATTTTCTAGAACATGGTATAAGAACAAAATAAATTTTTCGGGTAAAATAAGTATTTTTCAAAAAATGCAGTTTTGTCGCCTTTTGATGGCGCACCCACTTTAAATATAGTTTTTGACATGTTTATAAGTTCAATTTGACAAAATAAAATTCTTATTTGGAATCAAGAAATAAAAATTTACTTTGGATAAATTTTTCATATTATTCTGGTAACTTTCACATTTTAATGAATAGTAAAAACACGCTATATTTTAATTAAAAACAACTTTTTTCATCGTAATATCTTATGTGGTTAAATTATAATATTTAATGGTTTTAAAGTATAAATATAATATATTTTTACCATTTAATATAATGTATGTCATTAGCATTGATTTTACCTTGAATTCGTAGGTTAAATCAATTCAATCTTTTGCAATGTTTTAAACAAAAACCCGTTTTTATTCGACAACGGGATTAATTTTAATTTAATTTCTGCAACTTCTGTGTAGTGAATTTTAAAAAATGGATTCCATATTTGGAATCAGTGTGTCCAAATTATGTTAATAGGCTACTTTTTATTTTTGGGAATTATGAATAGTAATTACGGTAAATTTTATTTACCATAGTTAAAGGTAAATCGGGTAATTAAGGGTAAATATAATATTTTAAAATTACCCTAACAAATGTCAAAATCCTATTGTATGACTAAAAGTCGACCCATATCACCTAAGGGTCGGATTAGATTCATTTAATTAAATTTTTTCAATGAAAATAATTTAATTATTATTAAAACCAAAGAATGTGACAACATGTCACTTTCTTAAATCTTATAAGTATAATAATTTTAATCTAGTGATAAACTTCATGAAACTTAGAAAATGAATATTCTACAGAAAGATAATAAAATTATATACATCATAGGAATTTATTTATAATTTTTAGGGATTAAATAATTATCATTTATTATGACACATAGATGATGCAGTAATTGTCTTATTAATGAAATATTGACATAATTGATGTTATAAATGCCCAAATAAATGTAATTTGAGACTTTGTATGACTTACACTAATTTTATTGGTTAATATGACATGTTATTGTTGATTTAAGTAACTTGGTTTGAACTTTTCATTCTGTTATGAATTTCATAAAAATCATATACCAAATAGTGTCAAAATTGACATAAAATAGTTTTTAAAACAAATATTATATTATTAATTGTTATTTTATTCCTAAAAATCTAAGTTTCGGCCAAATGACTTATATAAGATTATATATATTAATAATAAACAACTTGGGGTTCTTTTGGCTTTATATAGTAATTTTATTAACCATATAGTGTAAGAAAACAAAATGACATGGTAAAAGTTAAATTATTTAACTTAGAGTTAAATCTAATTGATAAGGGTAAAATAATAACCTAAACTTGTCTAAATCCTATTGGATGAGAGGATTTCGACCCATCCCCACCTTATCCTCGAAATAAATCAATTTGGATCTATTTAAAACCGAAATTTACTTTATAATAAAATAATATTTTTAGTTATTCCAAAGGTGCCCCTCTCCTCCCTTATAAAAGGGCACCTCCTCCCTCTCTTCCTCACACAACTTTGAGCCTTCAATCTCGGCCAACCCCTGCCAAATTATCTTCTCCACTTCCCTAGAAACATCCTAGAGGTTCTTTTGTTCCTCAAAGACCAATTTTTTTGCCCTAAGAGGAGGTCTCAAAGAGGCGCTTCAAAGAAGAGGTAATTTCCGTTACCGATTCTTTCACCTTTATTTCTTCTTCCACTTCTTCTTCTTAGGTTGTTTCATTATGAAGTAATAACATCAGTATCACTCATATACTTATATGTTATTATAAGTATGAAACAATCCTATTTCATCATCTATCCATCCTATGGAAAACGAAATCACCGCGCGTGCGTACGTACGGAATACCGTCTCCACGCCGTGGTGAAATCTATTTTCCACCACCACCTTACTTGGATGGGTAAAATGGTGTAAATAATAACTATATATAATTATTATAAAGTGATATTGATACTGAAATAGTATACATACACTTCAACACAAGTTCACGAACATGAGAACGATATCATCGCTCGTGCGTACGTACGGATTACCGTCTCCATGACGCGATGAGATTCATTCTCCATGTTAACCATTTAAGAATGATTATAAAGTATATATAAGAAATAATAATGAAATATATGACATTATAAAGCTACTGGATTTATGTATATATGTATGTCATCTACTTACTTCCATTCAAGATAATAAGGAAAGGAAAACAGCGTTCATGCGTACGTACGGACTACCGTCTCCATGAACGGTGTGTTTCATTTAATTTATCTATATTATATATATATATATATATACTGAATATATATGATATATAAATCATGTTTTATATTCTGGAAGTAATTAAATCATGATATAAGTAATAATAATGTCAAGAACAACAAGTCCAAACACCTACGATAAATGAAACGATTTTACCCAAAACGCTTCTTTAACATGGCATTTACAAAAGAACGGGTAATATAAAGTCATAAGTGAACCATATATGATATCATAACAATGAATATGATTCTTTAATAAGTTAATGACATTATTTAAATCATTATACAGGAGGTTCAGATACGTACAAAGCATATCAGACATAAGGTAAGGGAAATATCACAATCTCATTTTTATCCGAGATTGTTTATACTTTGGAATTTATTGGGGTGTATTTTATCATCCACATCCATGTTTCCTCAATATGTAATATTATTTCCATCCACCTACAATTTTTTAAATCCAATTTTACCCTTTGGTGAGTTTTTAGTAAAAGATATGAAAGGAATCTTTTGTCGTTTTTCGTACGAGGTACTTTTTGACTTTTCCGAAAAAAGTACAAAGAATGTTTTTTTTAACTTATACGGCATGAATGGATTTTTAAAAACATTATTTCCAAGAAGATTCCTTTAAAAGTTTTCAAGTTTATTTTTAATCAACTTCTTTTAGTTATAATTTTATGACATGTTAAGAAATGAAAAGTGTTTTTGAAGTATAAAGGATATTTTCCTCAAGAATGGAGTTCAAGTGTTTTATCAAAATTATTTTCCATCTAAGATAATAAAGGGTTCTGTTTCTATCCCTATTATTACATGGATTTGATTATGTTGTGATGGAAATATTTTTTATTAATTGCTTTATCTTATATGAATTGTTTTATGATGTCACGATGTTTAATATTCCAATTTTTATTACATGGGTTATGCAATGATGTATGGTTTATGATTTTGTGGCACACATAAGAATGGTATCATTATGAGATGGGTGGGACCTATATCTCCCTCCAATGCATTGGGTAATGATTTTATATCTCATGAGATAGACATGGCTGGAATGGTAGGTTATACCGGTTCAGTGAAACAGGACTGAAACGAGGGTGACTCGGTTCAGAAAGGGACATTGTCCACTAAGATAGTCTTGGCAATGATTCTTGACTAACAAGAAATGATTCTCTATAATTATGTGTGTATGACACAAAGTTTAATGTTTTAAGTTATGATTATTGTGATTACATTTCTCTTCCATGAGTTATCCCAGGTTATGAAATTATGATCTCTTTCACAGGTTAAGATTTCCAAAAGTTATGTGCTTATGTATATGATGTGATTGATATTTCTTTTGTTTACCCTTACTGAGCATTTGAGCTCACCCTTTCATGTTTTCTTTTCCCCAGGATATAAGGAATGGTTTTAGGTATAAAAAAAAGGAAGATCTTTATGGGATATGTTGAAGATCTTTCACCAGGATTAGAAGATTATATTCCGAGTTTCCAAAGACACTAAACTATTACGATCCTTGTGTGTGTGTTTTTGTTATGTACTAAATATTCCGAAAAAGTAATGTAATGTCCATGTACGTCAGGCTTCGGGACTCTACAATATACCTAAGTAGAGTTGATGTATTACTTTGTGGTTTTTTCTTTATGGAACATTAGGAGACCTACGGGGTCTCAGGGTCCCTACTGAGTATCGTTATACTCACCCCAGCACGGGCTTCACTCGCACCTTGTTGTGCCATGTGTAGAAGACGTACGACATTGATCGAGGATGAGAGAGCCAGGACTGGACGGTTCTCGGAGGTGGATCATTTGGTGTGACGTGACGTAGGGACTACTGATCGTGAGTTGTACCTACCCTTCAGGTAGGATTTGGGGTGGACCGTTTGGTGTGATACGACGCAGGGTCTACTGATCGTGAGTTTTACCTACCCTTTAGGTAGGATCTATGGTGGATGAACCAGAAGCTGCTTTTCACCTTTTTAGCTGTTTTTTACTTTTCATTTGTACTTGTACTCTTCCAGTTGGGCTTGTATTCTAGCCCCTTTACTTTCATCACACTTTTTCTACAGTAGTTTACTTCACAGTTTCTTCTTTTTGTGTTCTCGGACCGTGTGTTTGTATAGGTTTAAAGGCAATGCCTTCCCATTTAGGAAATATACCTTTCGGTGCTAGTTGCTAGCCCCTGGCCTATGGAAGGTGGGATTGGGGTAGTCACGGCATGGGCCCCGGGGTACGGGTCATGACATATATTTTAAAATTCATTAATCCTATTCATAACCACCAATTTAATATCTTGGTTATAGTAGTCATATTAAAATAATAATTGTCGTGATTCAATTATGCTTAGTGTTGCATATTTTTATGTTATGAAACATAGTCATTGTTGTTAAAAATTTTGGATATTTCATCCCCCCCCCAAATTCAAACTTTAAATTTTTAGCTCAATCCCAGTAATCAAATTTTGACATTTTAAAATACCTTTGTTGAAATCTCACATCATAAAAAGGGTTAATAAAACTTTCTCTTGAAAAGAGAGAAAGGGAAGTATGAAGGTCATATGGGATAACACAAAACTATGTTTCTAGATAGAAAAACACTAGTGGGAAATAAAAATATGTATATAAAAGAGAAAACTAACATCCAAGGATTAATATAAATGGATAGATAACATATTAATGAGAAATTAAACCATCACAAAATTGTAAATATGTGATGGGTTAAAAGACCATTGATTTCTTGATAAAAAAATCACTGGATAATTTTTTTTCAAGATCCTTTTCCTAGAGATGGGAAATTCCTTTACCATATGGACTAAGAATGAAAATAAATATACTTAATTTACAATTATAATTTCAACCATTAATTAATTCCCAAAATAATCTTATCTTTTTATTCGAATGATGAGTATTCAAGATGAATTTTTTAATGGCTAAAACACTAAAATTAACTATTAATGGATTGTATAATCCACAAAAGGATAAAAAGCTATATAACCTATCTTTAAGGAAAAAAACAAAATGGTTAGAATAAAATAAGATAATGGAATAAACCTTCATATAAATAAATACAACATTAATCACTAAAATTTAAGAGTAATACTCAAAGTTCAAACTAAATAATTCCATAAATAATTTAACTTAAAATTTTCAAAAAAATGACCAAGATTGAAGCCCAAAAATCAGAAGGATTTGACCAGATATTCTTCGATGATAAATTTAATATTTATCTCCAAATAATATTAGTTATTAATTTAGTATATACCCAAAATATTATATACCCAAAACAGTATATACCCAAAATAGTATATACCCCAAATAGTATATACGCTAATCATATAATCTCCATGATATGATAATCAGTTCCATAAATAAACTGAATCACCATAAATAAAAATTAATATTATATATGGTTCAAAAGGATAAATAAAACTTTATTCCTTAAATAAAATCTCTTGATATTCTGTTTAACTTTAACATATAAAGTTCCCAAAATAGAAAAATTCTTCTAAAATAATATTAAGAACTTAATCACAAAATAAGTTTTAAATATAATGGTTATCTAAATGATAAAACATATTTTCCAAAAATAAACATAATATTTATTTTCCAAATAATTTAATTTGAAAAACAATGTCATAATAACTAGGATTTCATGTAGTCCAATGGTACGTGTTGTTCCCTTATCTCCCTTAGATTGTGTCTTCAACCTTATGACCTTTCCTAGTATGATAGGTTATTATCTGGCATATGGGTTGTCCTTTTTATAAAACTATATAATTCTTATGATGTTCTTCTTAATCATCAAATATAATATAAACCCAAAACTTTAAAAAATATTTTCACAAATTTTAGACTTATTATTATTTAAATAATACTTCATATTAAACCCAAGTATTACATATACCTTAACCAAATAAAAAATCTTCCAAAATATCATTAACCAACTTAAAATTTCATCACTTAGAACCTCAAAAGGGGTGTCTAAGAATATGAACTTATGATCAACCTCAAACTTACATACCCATGATGATATCTATAAATCTCAATATAACTTCACATCAAAACATCCTAATCTCCAAAGTTATCTAAACCCAGTTTTGATATCAATTGTAATAGCCACAAACCTACACTCCTTGATCCAGTGCTAAAAACACAAACTTTATATTTCTAGATTTGATACTAATAAATGTGACCCAATTTTTTCCATCCGAAACGTACAACATCAAGAGAAAATATTGTGTCACTTATATATCTAAGGAACTTTTAGGTTTATATTTTTATAAAATTGGGACAAAATATTAATAAATTGTGTTCATAAGAAACTAGTTCATAAAGATCAACATTATCTCCCACTATACCCATATTTTCATATTCCATGTTAAGTCTTAAATATCACTCATAAAATTCTTCACATATGAAACATTTATAAACACATATCATTTAGAATAAATCTTTATAAACCGGGGAAAAGGAAACATAAGTAGGGTGAGCTCAAATACTTAGTAAAGGTAAAAATAAGAATTAATAATTGAATGCCATCGGTGATAGTGATATGAGAATAAGGGTGTGATGAAATAATCATAGTATATGATAATAACATAATGGAATTCATACCCATAAACACTTGGATCATCAATCATGAAACATGGTATACATATTTAACAAAGGAATAAGTCATAAGAATAAATAATCATGAGAAATTTGATTCCATACTTGATCAAAAGAAACATCCATAGAGAGTATAAAGAAAAACTGCTGGTATCTTGGAACATAATCGTCATAGAACCCTTATAGATACCTTACAAATTAGAATAACCATACGGTTGACTTCCAATTAATTTTCTAATTTATTGGAATGTTATCTAGGTGAACCCATAATCATTAGATATATTGGGATCACCCATTATCATAAATAATTTCCAAGAACCATAACATGTATAAAGGTTATAGAGTTTTCGTTTGATCATAAAACTCACAGAAAAACCATTATTCCTTTAGTAACTTGGTTAAATCATGGAAAAGAAATAGGTTCCATGAAAATATATTTGAAACAATCATAATCCATCCAGATAAAGAATGCGGATGGTATCAATAAAAAATAACCCCAATGGATTATAAGTAATGTCAAGGGTAGTTTATATTGATGAATGGAAATACCATTAAATGGTCATTAAAAACATTTTTGGGGAAAATATCCTTTTCACTTTGAAAATATCTTTTAATAACTAAAATATATTTATATATTAAAGAATCCATCTTCATTGAAAATAACATTATAAACTTATAAATTAATATTTAAAGCATTGAGCCTTCATGATGGCAGGAAAATATGTTCACGTCGTAAACATTAAAAATAAACTCTTTTCAAATAAATTGTAAAAGGGAGTTTAAAGTGACCCATTTGGAAAACTTGAAGACATTTACTTTTTAAAGCCTTTTAAAATAATTTCAAAGACCATTTGAAATAGGTTTGTAAAATAATTCATGTTTAGAAATGAATATTTTTTAAAACATTTTAGAAAACATGAATATGGAAGGGAAAGATTCATGATCTCAAAGAAGATTCAATATCAGTATCACATAAAATTAAATTTCTTAATGATTCTTTATTCATTAAGGGGGAAAATAAAAACCAAACATGTAAACCACATTCATAACTAAAGGAGAATAAAATATATTTGGGTTTGGAAAATATGATGGTATTATTCACCCCAAATGAGAATTGAATATAAATAATCTCAAAAAGAAAAGATATTGAAACATAAAACCTTTCCACTTTGTTAAATTTTAAACCATAATTCACAAAAAAATAATAACGTAAATTAAAATTTAAATATCATGAACATAATTAGATTCATGATTTAACATGTTAATGGGTTAGTATATACACCTTATAAAATAATATATATGCATATCATAAATGTATGTCCCAAAGAAATAGAATTTGAGATGAATAACCCTTATAAAGATCATATCATTGAAATAATAATTAACCAATGAAGACATTATGTGTAAAAAATATAGATCTAAAAAAAATTAAATAAAAAAATATAGATAAATTTGTACATAATAATTGCATAAAAATTTAATAAAGAAGATTTATAACCCATAGAAATGAAATTTTGTTAAAAACCATTTACCACTAGGTAAATTTAAGTCAAAAAACCCTTTGATAAAATAATTTAAATTTAAATTTAAAAAATAATTAAGTATGAATTATTCATGATATAACATTTAAAACTTAAATATATACTCCATATAAAGTAAATTTGGTACATAATAATAAATTATGTCTCAATAAAGGAAAATTGAGACAAAATATCTTACCCCGAGTCTAGACTTTCTACGTATATCCTTTAACTCGTGTATCATAAAATCATATAAATTATTGGACTTCATAAGAACATTTTCTAGCATTAATAATTTATCTTTAAACCATTTATTGCATTTATCTTAATGATTTAGTTAATTACTTAATCAATTAATTCTATGTCAGAAATTTTGAGGATTTTTGGTTTATAAGTTCAAAATTACTTTTGTAGGTTGAATAAGGTCAAAGAGACAATTATTACATACCCTACAGAATAATAATCATGAAATAATTTTTATTTTTATAAATAAATTATACTTTTAATATCAATCATGAAATATGGTTATAAAAAATGAACTACATTACAATCATGTAGGTCGTACGTGAGCATGAGAAACATTTCCATTTTTCAATGATCATTATGGAAAGGAGGTAAGTATTTTTTTCAGAATGATAATTATATCATAAATATAATATTAATTCTTTAAATATACTTATATATCATCCATGTTATTTGGTGATGAAAAAAAAATCACATCGCTTCGTGGAGGTGGTAGTCCACATGTATGCACGAACAACATTATCATTTTCCAGTGAATAGAAAGGTAAGAAAGTAAATGATATATTATCTTTTAAGAATGATAAATACTTCATGAATATAATATATAAGCATTTATTCCATCATTATAAATAGTCATGTGATTTGGTGATGGAAAACAAATTTCATCATTCTATGAGACAGTATTACGTTGTACACACGAACGATGAACTCCTTTCCCATTTAATGGAGGTTGGAGATGGATATAGGATATTAAATTAACATAATAACATATTTTTATATGTAATATTTTTCTTTTATTATATAATAATGTTTAAGTAGTATTTTAACGATGTGGAAAAAAAATAATACACAAATTATCAGTTAAGAACGATACCTCTTCTTCGGATAACCTATTTTTCTTAATAGCTTAAGACCACTAAGATTGGTATTATTCCATAAATAAGACATATAAAACATGAATAGGCATATTAGTAAGGTATTTGGTCAGATAATGGCCTAAAAATGGGTTTTTAGGTGTTAGTTAAAGAGAAGAAGAAATACCAATTCATAAGAGAGGGTAGGGGCACTCTTGATATTTCATAAAATATTAAATTTATATAAATTAATATTGATGTAAAAATGGATCCAAATTTATAATATTAGAATAAAATATGATTTTGAGTCAAAATAATCTCTTAAAATTAAATTTGGACACGTTTTGACTATGTTTTTTGATTTTGACCCCCCCCCCCGTTAAACCTTTTCGCACTTACCATGACAACAAGGTTTTTACTATTCAAGGGTCATTATAGTTACTATAAATGGAAAAAGGACTATAAATGGACCATGGTTGATATTAAAAACCATATCATTATCATGTGTCTAAATCTATGATTTTTAGTAATTTTATATCATTTAATAAAATATTATTTATCATGCAATATCATTAATGAATATATTTAAAATTATCCATTAAATTTAATTTAATAACATCAATAAACAAATGAAATTATAAAAAAAATATTTTATTACATATATAACCTATAATATCATCTATAAAATTCATAGATCACATTAATTATATCAAATTATATTTATTTTAATATTTTTAATATCATTTATTTTATTTTTCTATTAATTGAATAATTATTTTTTCATCTTTGTATAAGCACTTGAGGTAATTATTTATTCACTAAAAATTAATATTAAATTATCATGATTAATATAAATCATTTATATTTCAAATTAATATTTATAATCAAACATATCTTTTATTTATCGCCATGTTCAAAATATTATTGATATTAAAAATAAGAGTGTGACAGTTTTTACTTTTTATTACATAAAATATTATAAAGGTCAAAATCACATTCTAATGGAAAAAAGAACATGTAGCTGAATCTTGGATGAGTAAGGATGAAATGGACTTGTAAAATAAAATTAAATAAAGTTTTAGGGTTATTTTTGAGTCCTCAAAAAAATTAATTTAATTGCTAGATTTTCCCTTTACCGTGGTAACACAAATAACTAAGTTTACTATTCATATTAATAAAAAAATATAAGGGACCTATTTACCAAATTTATAATCAATAATTCCAAATATGGAATCAATTTTTTAAAATTAAAAACATAGTAGTGGAAGAATATAATTTAAAATCAAACTAGAAAAACGTGCTGAGAAATGATTTTATAGACAAAATCCATTTTAAAATATAAAATGTCTTTATACCAAATTAAATTATAAATTTTATTTCAAAAACCAAAATTGGATTATTTTAAATAAAATGGTACAGATTTTATTTTAAAACTAATCCAAAATAAAATTATACTATGGAAATAATTTAAAATAGAATACAGTTTTTAATAAAAATTAGTATTTTTCACTATTCACTGAAAATCAATCTTTCAAAAAAATAACAAAATTTTAGGAAAATATAAATTTTATATGATGATTTAAAAAATAATGACTATTTTATAAAGTAAATTTTCTTAAATTTAAAAAAAAATATAATATTCACTCACAAAAATAAATTAAAATTCGTTTTTGAAAAAAATGTAATTTTAGAGAATAAAATGACTTTACTAAAAATTAAGTTCTTATTTCATAAGAATTGATAAATAAATTTTTATTTATTAGAAACGTCATATATATATATATATCAAAAATTGTTTAATAATATTCATTCCCATCAATTTAATATCTAGGTTATAATGGTTATATTAAAATAAAATTATTTTACGGTTTGATTACGATCAGTGTTGCATATTTTGTATACTATCAAACATGGTCATTATTTTCAAAATATCAGGATGTTACATGATATCCTAAAGAATTTTAGTTTGAGTAAAAATCAAATAAAAACCCATTAGCTTGTATTACATCCCCAACACTTGAGCATAATAATTTTTATCTACCACTTATTTAGCTTTAGTAGTGGAAAGAACAATAGAGTGTTGTTTCTTGATTGATCAAGGAACTAAAGCTTGAAAAATTGAATATTCCAAAGGTACTCTTTTTATATAATCTAAAACCACTAAAATTATAATCTGAGTAAATCATAATTATAAAATCATATCCATAAGAATAAAACATGCCTTTTTTAAGGTACCTTTTTAATAATGGAAAATACACTTAACTTATTTTAAATGTGATTAATTCAAATTTTCTTGGAATATTGCACAAAAACACACACAAATCATAATTTCCAGACAAATAGCTATTAGTAATAGTAAAATTCCAATCATACCACTACAAAAAAAATTACTTACTAGTTCTCGGATTCATCAAGGTTAATTTTAGCAGAGGTTCCAACTAGAGTATGTATACCAGAAGAATTATCAAAACCAGAACATTTTAATAAATATCTAATATATTTATATTGATTTAAAATATTTCCTTCTAATTTATGGGTTACTTTAAAACCATGTAAAAAATTAATCTCACCCATCATGTTCATTTAAAACTCAATTTTCATATGTTTTGAAAACCATCATAAAGGGATTTTTGAGTTGAACCAAAAATGAAGTCATAGAAATAAATTTAAACAAAGAAGGTGTATTTAAAAAATTTCTACATAATGAGAGTTGGTTATCAATTTACCTTAAAAAAGTTGAAGTAAAAATCTAGTTTTCCTATCATACCAAAATCTTAGAACTTGTTTAAGGTTGTAGATCTATTTGGTATGTTTTTATTCATCTTCTAGAAATTTTACATCTTCAAAACTTGTGGTTTGTTCAATAAAAACTTCATTCTGAACATATACATTAATAAAATCACATTTAAATCTATTTGGAAGAAATTAAATTTCATATGTGCAAAAAAAGGATAATAGTATTTAGATATAATCAAGCCTAGCTGCTGGTGAAAATGTCTCTCCATAATCTATGGTTTATTCCTAAAAATAACCCTTGGTAGTAACTCTTTATTTATTCATTACCATTATTCAATTTTCATCACATTTATTTATAAAAACTCATTTGAATCCTATTACCAGAAGTTATTTAGGATATTAAACTAAATTCCAAACTATATTACATTCAAATTGATTTAACTCCTCTTGCATGGTCCTTATCTAAATTTCATCACCCATGGATTATACTACCATTTTACATTTAAATTGAAATAGGAATGCCTGAGGATCAAATTCATTTCTTAAACATTTCTAATTTTTAATGGTTGATCCAAATCAATAATCATATTTTTAATAGAATGATTCCTTCAAAACGAAAGGTTTTGTTATGACCCAACCCATCAGGGCCTGCCTGACTGGGGGTATGCTGAGTGAGACCACCTCGAGCTCACCTCCAATAAGTCTGGGGATGGTGATCAGTGTAGAGTAGGAATATCACACACATGGGATGCCTTAGCTGAAGGCACATGTACACAATAACATGTCTCGATACATCCATATAACTCTAAAAGGTAAAAGAAAATTGATACCAAAAATGCATGCATAATATCTATCCCACATCAATATACAACATAAAGTAATGGAAATTATAAAGGAATAAATATAATCCCACCAAAACTAGAAATAAAATCTAACCTATCCAAAAGGAGGGGACTATTGTCAAATACAACACCTAGTAAACACCTCACTCTATCTATCCCAAACTATACTCAGAAGGAGGGAACTATTGTAGATATTGACTCTTTCTTCCATTCCAATAATGAATCACAATAAAGTGTAAAATCCTAACCTGGGTGCCACACATTGATGCCCCGAGTCAGTTGGTCACATGACCTCAGGCATGCCTCCTCGTACTCCATAGGCTACTGACTTGTAGTGAGGATATAATACCAATCATGTGGAGATTATACCCTCTTTATCAAATTATCATAATGGAAGAAATAAATAAGAATAACAAAATTATATAACCAATAACCAGTATCACACGATGACCAAAACAAGAAATACAATATCCAAAACTAAATAATAGATATGTCATTACAAATACATGTCAAGTGTTAATATGAAAAAACCAAAATAAATAAAGACACTGAAAAATCCCAAGCATGTATCGAATCATGTATGGTTCCCTCATCCATGCTCCATCCCAAATTCACCATATATCATAGGTCCCTTGCCCTTATCATATCCTGCAAACATGAAATCTATTCAGGTACCAATCAAGCAGCCCCAGTGGGGTGTGAGTACAACTCAGTAGGCCACCACCAATGGTGTCTAAAATAATATCCATTCAAACAGTGTATGCAATTGTATAAATAATAAAGTACAATTAATAAATTAAATAGCCATCACATTTCAATATTCTTCAATTAACCGTACAAACTCTTGGGTTTCTGAGAACAATTGAACCCTCAATACCTACTTCGGCCTATGCCGAAGTCTAAAACATATCACATATTCAATTCACAATTCATTATAACACATGGGTTTTCATTATCCCTTTCATTTCAATTCATATTACAACTAATCGGAACCATGGTCCACTGCCCACATTTTGGGCTCAGATTTCCATGTTCATCACCCCATGGGTATTTTAAGCAGTAGTCTGTGATCCAAAACTTGTTTATCAAAAAAATACACAAGTTGGATTTTAAAGAAAAAATATGTGTCCCACACTCATTTATCACACAATCACATAATCACACAAGTGGTATTTTGAAGTAGCAATCTGTGTTCCACACTAATTTATCACTATGGGGTTTTGAAGTAGCAGTTCATGTATCAAACTCATTTATCACTATGGGATTTTGAAGTAGCAGTACGTGTCCCACACTCATTTATCACTATGGTAGTTTGAGGCAGCAGTCCATCTCCCAAACACGTATATCAAATTTATCACAATATCACATATATCAAAATATCACATACATCATATCAATCAAGGTTAAGAAACATTAAACTTCTTATTACATTTCACATCATGATATTCCATTTTAATTATCAAAACAAATCATAGTCAACACTTTAATCACATGGAAATAATATTACAAGTCACCATTATTCCATTTATCAAAATTTAATCATATATCCCACTAACCCATTAAGAATAAACCAATCATCACATAATTATCACAGTCAATTAATTTATAAACACATTAATTTTCCATTTACACCAACCCATCAATTAACTAAATCAAGATTCAAATAATCAATCAATTCAATAATCACAACATTTAATTAATTAATTTACTAATTAATTAATCCAACTCTACTAATTTCATAATCAAAATATTCCATTAACTAATTAACCAATTAATTAATCGAATATCGCCAATTTCAACTGCCCCCAATTTACCCAAACTCATTATCATATGAAAATTGATTTAAATCAATTCAACTTCCAATGCAATTTCCCAATCAGCGCAATTGAAAATTTTCACAATTACACACATGTAATTAAATCAAGACTATGGGATTTTCAATTTAGATAACCTACCTCAAAATTGATGACGAATGATCTCCAACAAAAATCCTCAATTTAAGAAGAACCAACAAGATCATAACGAATAATGAGATATTAATCTAAAACCTAGATCAAAGAAAAAAAGAATATATATCCAAACAAACCTAGATCTAGATCCATCACAAGAAGAGGAAAACACCCCTTTAAAGGATGAGAGAAATATGGGAGATAGGTTGGAAACCATGGGGATGAGAATCTCTTATCGAGAGAGGTGAAGATCCATCAAAAGATCTTAAATTCATTAACAATGGAGGATATAATGCCTTTAAATACTCTAGGTACCTCCAAAAAGGAGATAAATAGGTTTATGGTCGAGCTAGGTGGTTTAATTATATAATATGAGGGTTCCAGAATTTTTTTAAAGAATTTTCAGGGGATTTAATTTCTGCGTGCATGGTTTTCTGATCAGGGCACACGGTTTCGACTAAACATATGCCTAAAAGTACGCCTCTTACCAGGGGGTCACAAGGTTACTAATAATAGGGCATAAAGTTTTTCAAACCATGTGCCAACTGTGTAAATCCCCTCTATTTGGGTTCACACCATTTTTTTTCCTGGGTGCGCGGTTTGGGAAAATCATGCACTACCCCCACCTCCCTTAGAAATTATCCAATTTCACCTAAAACAAACCCAAGATATAACCCAAACAAATTAAAATAAAAAAAAGGAAACATATTACCTGAAACAAGGTTGAGACATATTTAGAAAAGTTCAAGATCTTACAATATCCCCACCTTATAACAGATCATCCTTGAGATCTAATCCTAAGCATCATTAAGATTCTGAGCCAAAAAGGTTAGTCCACTGATCTTTCATATCCAGTTCTCTATCCCAAGTTTCTTCTTGTACACACCCATGCAGCCACAATACATAAACTCTAGGTACAGTCTTTTCCTGCAACACTTTCTCACGGCGATCCAACACATGTATCATATTCTCCTCAAAGGATGCATCGACCTTAAGATCAACATCAACCAAATCAATCACATGAGAAGGATCTGGGTGATACCTCTGAATTTGTGACACAAGGAAAAAATCATTGATAGCATTGTTTCTTTGTGGAAGAGCCAATCAGTACACCACCAGCCCGATTTTCTCCACAACCTCAAACGGTCCAACTAACTCGGGTGCCAAATTTACCTCTCTTTGTATCCTATTGTGACCCAATATAGGTTAAACCCAAAGGAATACATGATCACCCTCTTCAAACTCTAGGGGTTGTCAATTTTTATCGACATATGACTTTTATCTATCCTGAGTCATATCCATACACTTCTGAATAGGCTGAATTTTCTCTAACATCTCCTAGATGAGACTCAGTCCCAACAACTATGACTCAGATACCTCCATCCAACATAGAGGTGATCTTCATATACTACCATAAAGTGACTTATATGGTTTCATTTAAATAGTTTTTTAATAAATATTTTTATAGGAGAACTCCACCAAATCTAGGTGTTTCCCCCAAGTCCCATAAAATTCTAGGTCAAATGCTCAAAACATATCCTCAAGAACCTATATAGTACATTCCAACTACCCATCTATTTTTGGGTGTAATTTTATACTCAGTAAAACCTATGTACCAGGAACTCTATGCAATCCATTATAGAAGTGAAAAGTAAAACATGAGTCGAGATCTGAAGCACTACTCTATGGCACCCCTTTCAGATAGACTATCTCTTGAATGTACATGTCTCTCAACTGATCCACTGAAATAGTCTCTCGTACTGGTAATAAATGTTCTAACTTTGTCAAATGGTCCACAATGACCCAAATAGAGTCATTCTTTTGGGGCGTTCCTAGAATACCCACAACAAATTCCATGGTAATGTCATCCCACTTTCATTATGGAATAGGCAATGGTCTTAGTAAACCACCTGGTCATTGATGCTTAGCCTTCACCTATTGATAGGTGTAGCATCATGTTATGAACCCTACTATCTTCTTTCTCATTCCTATCCACTAATACTATTGATATTGGTCACAGTACATTTTTGTGAAACCCAAATTCACCAACCACTTCGAGGCATGAAATTTACACATCAACTCCTCCTGCATACTCATAGGCACAACAACATGATTCCTGATATAGATGATCTCATCCTCATCTATAATCCAATCGAAAGGTGACTCACTTACTTCAAGGCTTTCCCTCAAGGATAAAAATTTGGTATCATCATATTTTATATCCCTAGTCCATCTCAAAAGTGTAAACTTCACTAAAACTGATACAATATTCATATTCACTTGACCCTCATGAACTACAACATTCATTTCAGCTAGTAAAGTCATTATTTCTCTCTCAGAACTAGACTCCTGAACTGCCTGAGTCTAATTTTTCTAACTTAGAGCATCAACAACATTGTTTCCATTCCTAGGAATATATTATATATCCAGGTTGAATGACTTCATAGACTAAACCCATCTCCACTTCTAGAGATTCAAGTCTCACTGTGAAAATATTACTTTAAGATCTTGTGATTAGTATACAAAGTATACTTCTCGCCCAAAATATAATGTCACCAACACATCAAATCATAAACCACTATATCCAACTATAGGTTGTGTGCAGGGTAACTTCATTAATGTGTCATCAACTGCCGATACCCATACACAACAATTGGATCTCACTACATCAACACTTATCCAATCCCTATCCTAGAAGCATCAAAAAACACCGTATAATCCTCACATGACTTATGTAGGATCAAGATTGGTGCCATTGAAAAAATCTTCTTCAGCTTCTAGAAAAAATTCTCACATGATCTAGACCATTAAAAAATTATTCCCTTCTTCATCAAGCCCGAAAGTAGTACTTATAAATGGTTCAACTTCCGGTAGTAAACACATAAGCATGAGGTCCTGTCAAAATTATTTGAAAACAAGACTAGAGAACCGCAAGTTGACATACTTGAATGGATAAATCCTTTATCTTCAAACTATTCCAACTAATTCTTGATCTCTTGAAGATATTTTGGTGCCATGGTGGAATATAAATAGGATAAATCCCTAGCATGAGAACAATCGTAAATTCCACATCTCTATCAAGTGGTAACTTTGAGAAGTCCTCAAAAAACACATCCTAGAACCTTTTCACCATGGTTGGAAAGATGCCATGCTTTACACTACCATCATCCTGAAACAAACTAAAAACATGGATGATAAGATCCCCCAGTTGCTAATGAATTGGCCCTGAACAACCCACTTGGATATCACATTCTCCACAGTGAATATAATTTTCACCCTTAGGGGATGTAAAACTCACTCTCATGTAATAACAATCTATGTGGGTTTGGTATTCTCCTAACTAGTCCATACAAAAAATTATGTCAAAGCCTGAAAAGTCAATGGTGTAAATATCCTATAGAAATTGATACTTCCCAACCTTGATAGAACACCCATTTCACAAATAGATGTCCCTAGACCATACTCATAATGGTGTATCTATTGTCATAACCTATCTTAATAACTCCATAGACTGGCTCAAACCATTCACAAGTTGTGCAGATATAAAATAATGAGAGACACTAGTATCAAATAAGTCACTAGCTATCATTGAAGCTATAATAATAGTAGCTCTAACTGTTGACAGTCTAGCCTCTCTATCCACCAGTCTAGGCTGAATAAAATTCAATTTTATTACCCCTCTTCCCTGTGATGTAGTCTGAGTCCCATGATCTTAACCACTCAGATGATATTCGAACTCTTTCCCAGAAGTATGATGTCCATTTCCTCTACTTCCACATCGAGTAGAACTATAACTGCATGTCTGGTACGGTGTATAATACCCCCCCCCCTTCTCATATTATGGTTCTTCCTGGATACTCCATAAGTACCCATATTTTGTGGGTTCCTACATAACCTCTATAGATGTTCTATCCTACCATAGGCTTGGAACTATACTGTTGATTAGAGATAATGTCTATGAAAAATGTCTTGATCTACCACACTGGTGATAGATCACTTGTGTGAGGTCATGCATAATGGATCCATCCCCCTAGCCACTCTAATTTCCACTACTCTGGCTAAAATTCTCATAACAATGAAATCTTCTCTCGAAAGTCATACCTCATGATTTTACATCAGAAACCATTTTTTCACTACTATAATCCTTCTTTAGGTTCCCCTTAGAAATGAGATCCTTTTTGAAAACTTCTAAAGACCTCTTTAGCCTGAAGATATTCACCTGGGACTTAATTTCACATTTAATACCATCATGAAACTATTTTTTCACAGTATCCTTATCTTCTTTTAAAACTGGAGAAAATAACTACAAGTCTATAAAGAGACCATCATAATCCATCATGGACTTATTCCCCTGATTCAACCTTATAAACCCAGCTTTTATCTCCTACCCAGATTCTCTAGATAAAAGTTCTCTAGGAATTTCTCCCAAAAGTCCTTCCACTCCATGTTTTCTAGTTTTCCTTCCCAAGTCTAGGTGTCTCACCAATACTTTTCTTGACCACATAACATGTAAGTGGCCAATTTGACTCTCTTCTCATAAGGATTCTTCAATTGTTAAAGTACCATCTGGATAGAATCAATCTAGAACTCATTTTCCTCAGGTTCACCCTCTCCAGTGAATGTTAGAGGGTGCTGCAACTAAAACTCTCATGTCAGATCAGATATCCTTTTTACAACCTACCCTGGTTCTATTTCCATGAAATTCATGAATCGGGAAAAGTTATCAAGAAACTTCTCTTCGTATCCCTCACATGGTACTATCAATGCCTTTGGTTCCGCCACAGGAGGAATATTTCTATCCATTTCCACCTACTGTCCTATCAAAAAATGTTGTTAGAGAGGAATGTCTCTATAATTCCAAAAAAATGTCTTAGAAAACATTTCACAACATTAACACAATTAACAATAGGTATTCACACAAAGTCATAACAAGTCATTTCCCCTTTTTCCGCCACACGGTCAAAACTGGGGAACTATCACTACCCTTAACCATCCTACATCTAGGTCATGGTTAATAAGGGTAAACACACTCTCATGTTCAATTTTTTTTAGACACCCAATTATTCATATTTTTCATCATTTTAAAACTTTCAATTTCACATTAGGTATCAATTTCAGTTTAACTTCAATAACAACAAAAACATTTCACTTTTAACAACTTACCCAAAACCTACTTTTCCATGCATGCCTAAAATGATGCATGTCACATAATAAACATGATTTCCCAGAATTATGCACACATACTAATCTCTCATGATATACCATTCCACAAGTAAAATATCATAAAATATCAAAATCAATAATTATTTCACACAACAAGTGCATCAATCGAGGTGAAATAGCATTTAACTATAACAGCACAAATCACTAACAATAATCCCACCCTAGGGTACTTGGATTTTACCCTCATACATGGCTTAGTCACTCCAATGAATGAGTTCTTAACTAAGTCCTAACTCATCCTATTCTCCTATCTACCTTTACAAAATAGTAAGAAAAAATAAAATAGAAGAAACTAGCCTCTAATACCTCTTTGTAACATCCTGGACCCGGTGCCACACAAAGGTTCCCCTAGTCGATTGGTCACATGAACTTAGGCGCACCTCCCCATACGCCATAGGTTATCGACTAGTAGTGAGGGTGTAATATCAATCATGGGGAGACTATAACCTCTTTATAAAATTAGCACAACATAAAAAATAAAATAGAATAACCAAATGAAATAACAAATAACTAGTATCACATGATGACCAAAATAGGAAATACAATATCAAAAAACTAAAAAGTAGATATTTCATGCCAAATATGTTTTACGTGTCAATATACAAAACTCAAAATAAATAAATATGATGATAACTCCTAAGTAGGTCCCAAATCATGTCTAGTTCCATCATCCATGGTCCATCCCAAATCATCCATCTAACACATGACCTTTTCCCTTATCCTATCCTACAAGCATGAATTATATTTAGGTACTAATCAAGAAGCCCAAGTGAGGTGTGTCTGCAACTCTGTAGGCCCCCACCAACAACATATAAAATAATATCTAGTACAATAGTGTATGAATTTGTATAAATAATAAAGTTCAATGTATAGAGTAAATAGTTATAACATTTCAATATCTTTTAATTAACCACATAAACCCTCGGGTTACCAAGAACACCTGAACCCTTAATACCTACTTCAACCCATGCTAGATTATGAACCATGTCACATATTCAATTCATAATTCATTATAACACATGGTATTTCATTATCCATTTCATTTCAATTCATATTATTAATAATTGTAACCATGGTCCAATTTCAACAATTTGGGCCTAGATCACCATGTCAAGTACCCTATGGGTATTTGAAATAGATATCTATGACCCACAACTCGTTTATCAAATAATCACACAAGTGTTAATTTTAAGCAGTAGTCTGTATCCCACACTCATGTATCACACATTCACATAATCACACAAGTGGGCTTCTAAAGCAGCAGTTCATGTCCCACACTCATTTATCACTATGATATTTTAAAGCAGCAATCCTTGTACCACACTCATTTATCACTATGGTCTTTTAAAGTAGCAGTCCATATCCCACACTCATTTATCACTATGGGATTTTGAAGCAGCAGTCCATGTCCCACACATGTATATCACATTTATCACAATATCACATATATCACAATATCCCATATATCACATCAATCAAGGTTAACCAACATTAATGTTCTTATCACATTTCACATCATGATATACCATTTCAATTATCAAAAAAATCATGGTCAATAATTTAATCACGTGAAAACAATATGAAAAATCACGATTATTTAATTTATCAACATTTATTCATATATCCCTTTAACCCATTAAGTTTAATCCAATAATCAAATAATTCTCATACTCAATTAATTTATAAACACATTAATTGACCATTTACACAAACCCATTAATTAACCAAATCAACATTCAAATAATCAATCAATTCCACAATCAAAAAAAATCATTAATTAATTTACCAATTAAATAATCTAACTTCACCAATTGCATAATCATGATATTTCATTAATTAATTAACCAATTAATTGATTGAATTCCACCAATTTCAATTTCCACTTATTTATTAAAACTCATTATCATATGATAGTTAAATTAAATCAATTCAATTTCCAATGAAATTACCCAATCATGGAAATTGAAAATTTTCACAATTACACACATGTAATTTAATCAGGACTATGGGATTTTCAATTTAGACCACCTACCTCAAAATTAATAATGAGCGCTCTCCAATTTAAATCTCCAATTTAAGCGAAACCACAAAGATCATGAAAAAGAATGAGATCTAGATCTAAAATCTAGATCCAAGATCAAACGAATGAAGATCCAACAAACCAATATCTAGGTCCATCACAAGTAGAGTAAAACATCCCTTTAAAGGATGAGATAATGATGGGAAATAGGGAGGAAACCATATGGGATGAGAATCTCTTATCAGGAGAGGTGCATATCCGTAAAAAATATTTAATTCATCAAGAACGGAGGGTAGAATGACTTTTAATCCATCTAGGAACCTCCA
The DNA here is from genome assembly GCA_963277665.1 of Viscum album. NCBI lineage: Eukaryota > Viridiplantae > Streptophyta > Magnoliopsida > Santalales > Viscaceae > Viscum > Viscum album. Next base: position 28,373,483 of record OY728142.1, on the reverse strand, counting down.
AAAATGAGAGAAATAGTTTTAGGGTCAAGCTAGAGGATTATGGATATACGATAGGGGTTCAATAATTTTTTAAATAATTTTTAGGGGATTTAATTTTTGTGTGCACGGTTTCATGATCGGGGTGCATAGTTTCCCCTAACCTTGCACCTCTTCCCACAGGGTCATATGATTACTACTAAGAGGGCACATGGTTTGTCAAATCATGCACCAGTTGAGTGAATCCCCTATATTTGGGTTCGCATGATTTTCTTTCCTGGGTACATGGTTTGGGAAAATCATGTTACAACCATGCATTGTCCCACTTCCCTCATAAATTCTACAATTTCACCTGAAACACAACCAGGATAAAACCCAAAAAAAGTAAACTCAAAACAAGGTGAGAGATTAGATAAAAAAATCTCGAGACATTTCCAAAAAAATTGTAATCTTATAGAAAGTTTGATCAATACTTATCTAATCCCATGGATTCAACTATAAAAACCTGGTCAAGGTCTCTGTTCAAGAGAAAACAAGTAGATCTAGATTATAAGGGATGAAAAATTCTATTAACCTTTATTTCAAGGATCCAAATATTTATGAATCATAAAGAATAGACTATGGAATTCAAATATCACAATAAATCACCTAGAGGAAGTTTTATAATTGAGATCCTAAACTAGTGAAAGAAGAATGAGGGTTTTTAGGTGAGTTTTGTGTTTTATATCTAATGTATAATTTTTTTATGACATCGCATTGTTATGAAAACATTATGCCAACCATGAAATCACCACTTCCCAATAATTTCCAAGTCACGTGGTTATTTTATATAGTTAATAAAACTATATAGAAACCATTAAAATTTCCACTATCAAAAATATTCTAAAATTAATGGTTAGGACACATGGTTATAAAGACCTTGAACCTTCCAAGTAACTCCTATATTCACCCCCACATAGTTTCCTGGAGAAGTTTCATGGTTTACCTTAACCGTTCTCAAAATTTTCACCATTAAAAATTCTTCAAAAACATTCCAAAATCATCCAAAAAATCACAATACATTTCTCAACTACCCTATAACTTAAAATATAGAATAAAACAGAGAATTGCCTCAAAATAAGGGTGTTAAATTATCTATACCGTTGGTATTTTTGTCATTGTAAAGTCAGATATTAGAATTTTATTTGAAGAGTATTGTTCTTTAAACTTGCATGAATTTCTCTCATTCCCGAGTCTTTTTTAAAATTTTACCATGTTTCCATATCATTGGTTCTAAGTAAATAGTTCTCCCTCACAATATCTTTTCCTATATATCTAGAATCTGAATTGTTTCATGGATAAATGTCACATATGGATCAAGATTCACATGATCCCAGTTAATCAAAATAATAGGATTCAGATAATAATTCTTCATTTGAAATACATGAAAACATTACTGAGAACACTTAATATCATAGTTAAAGCTAATCAATATGTAATGTTACTGATACATTATGAAATATCAAACATTCTCACATATTGAGTAGCTAGTTTTCATTTCTTTCCCAACTGATAATGACCCAATCATGATGACTCTTTCAAAAATACATGGTATCCTACATAAAAATATAATGGGTGGTAATGGTGATATTTATATGACTTCTGTTGTCTCTAGGTTGTAGGCATCTACATCTTGATCATCCGAATATTTTTCATATTTTCTTAGACAATACTATGTCCAATTAGTAAATTTTATTCCTTTTCCACCCAAAAAAGTGGATATATACAAGGAAAATTATGTAAGACCTTGAAAAATCTGTATGTATAAGGGATAATAAATATTATTGTATGATAACTTCACTAAAGGTATATAATATTCCCATAAATCACTAAATTCTATGAGACAATATCTAATAATATCTTCCAATATCTGAATTCAATGTTTTATGTTCAAAATCATCTGAGGATGATTTGTTATTATCATTCTCAATTAGGTACCATGATCCAATTTCAAAGATCAATAAAATTGATAAGGCAATTGAGGATCTCTATCAGAGACAATAGATGTTGGTACTCCATGAAACTTGGTATGGAATATTTATTTTCATACCTAACCACCAAAAATGCGATTTCAATGCTTTTTAAAATTTATGATTACCCATGTGAATATCTTATTTCGAATGGTGAAACATTGAAATAATATATTCCTCGAAATGTTGGGGTACTATAATTCAGTTATGAAAACATAACACTAAGTTTTAATCCTCTATCTAACCATCAATAGTCTCTCTACTATTTTCCTTTAACCTTGTTGCGATGCACTCAAGATCTCGTAATTAATCCACTTTGACTAAATCCTTCAAAACATGAGTAAGAGTGATCAAGAAGAAAATTTCATTTTTATTCCATTCGGTGTAGTCTAGATGAATATTAGTAATAAAGATCATTAACTATCATTAGTCATGATATTATCTGACCATATCATTATAACACTTCTGAATCAAGTTATCAGCCATGGAATACATTTCCATAGGTTTAAAAATCAATTTGAAGTCAAACATCTAGAGATACTTTATCCAACATTGTTTCCTCAAGTGTAGGTATCTCTAAGATAATATATATTTTAGGATTTTATGTTCAATGAAGACTATGAAATTTTCCCAAAAGAGATAGAAATGCCATATTTTTAATAAATAAACCACTACGAATAATTCTAGTTTGTGTGTTAAATAACTATTTTCATCTATTCTCAAATGTATCAAGCCATTAGATATAACATTATCTCCCTGTATACGAACACAACTGAGTCCTGATCCAAAGGCATCAAAAAAATACCACATATCCCTTATCTAGTTCTAGTAAGATGAGGATAGGTGTAGAATTGATTTGAGGTTAAAGCTCATGAAAGGAATTCTGAAAATATTCATTACACTTTAATTGAATCCCATTTCCCATAAAAATAGTTGTAAGAGAATAAATCCTTTATAAATCCAAAAAAATAGTGATAATATCATATTAATCCTAGAAAACTATGTATCTTCAGTACATTATTGGGGGGTTTCCAAGAAATGGATAATTTGATCTTACGAGGGTCAATAAATATACCTTCTTCATAAATATAATGCATGTGGAGAAAAAATTCTTGTATCCATAAGTCACATTTATAAAATTTTTCATAAATCTTGTGATCACACAATATGCTCAATATAATCTCCAAGTAATCCTCAGAGTCATTCCTACTTTGAGAGTAAACCAAAATATCATCAACATATACCACAAAAAAGAATCAAGATACCTATGGAAGATATGGTTCATTAAGTCCATGAAAACTGTAAGTGAATTTTTCATACTAACGGATATAATAATGTATTTGTAATGGTTGTATCAACTCCAAAATGTCGTCTTTATAATATCCTCTTTCTTAAATCTTATTTGATGGTATCTCAGTCATAGATCAATCTTATAGAACCAATTATATCCCTACAATTTATTAATATAATATTTTATTCGTGGAATAGGATATAAATTATTTATTGTAACTTAATTAAATTTATGATAATCAATGAACTATTGAAGAGAAATATAAGCCTTATTTATAAACAAAACCAGAGGAGACCAACGTGATCTACTTGGTCTAATTAAACCCTTTCTCTCTAATTATTCTATCCATACCTTTAATTCCCCAAACTTTTTTGGATCTATTATATATTATGGAAGAGAAATAGGGATTTTTCCCATAATTAGATAAATAAAAAATTGAATTTCACATTCATGGGGTTGCCCAGATAAATAATTTGGAAAGACATATGGGTATCGGTCCACTATTGTAGGAAGAATTTTCTTTTTAGTTTCATTTATAAAACCAAAAATCATTACTTATAGATGACTAGAAAATTTTTTATCTACTTCCACTAAAGGTCCTTTTCTACCAACATTTATATCGAAATCCCCTTTGAATACATAAAAAACTCCATTTAGGGATTTAAAATTTACATTCTGACAATAGAAATTGATATGGTATTTGAATTACAATAAACATCCCATTAAAAATATTACATAAAAAATATCCATATCTGAGATAGTAAACTCCTATAGAAACTATATTTCATCAATGATAATGATACAAGATGGTAACTTGAATCCTCGACATTCTTACCAACCAATAGGTCTCTTGATGCTAATGACGTGAGGAATTATCTCCATGTGCAAGAAAAATTGTTTAACCACATGAGAATAAAGAAAATAATATGATGCAGAAGTATCAAAAAAGATATTTATAAGGGTTGAGATCAGAAGAATGGTACCTTACATAGTTGAGGGACCAAGATCCATGGTCCAAATAGACTATTAAAATCCATATAAATATCAACCAGATATCATATAATAGTTCTTTATCTGATTGAGTATGGGATACAAGATATTGATTTGATCTATCTACCCTTGTTGACTTTAGAGGCCTAAGGAAATATTTCTTGAGATTCCCTCTTTTTCTAGAGTTGTGACAATCTCATAGTGGTTTATTACACTCTTTCTAGTGGAAAAGATATACACATTGAAATAAAATAGGTATATTACTACAATGCATGGGATATGTGATCAATCCAGTAGAATTATCATTCAATTTCATGTTACATTGGGAATAACTCTCCCTTATCTAGTTATTCCATTCACTGAAGTTGCTTCCTATACTTGTATAGATGAATGTGTCCCCACCACTAGGATTCCCTATATGGTCTCTCTATCACACCAATTCCACATTCACCATCTCAGTATAGTCTATAATATAGAGCATGGATACATTAGAGTGAATAAAAGTTCATATACCTGCCTCAAATATTCACACCTTTAGCCTTTCGAAAGATGCTACCTCTGGTGAAAAATAAATCAGGTTTGTGAATCCAGAAACATATTCAGTCACTAGCATACTTACTTATTTCAGATTTAAGAATTATGCCATCTTCTCTAGATAGAAGGTTTGTAGATAAAATTATTTACTGAAAAAATCCCCAAACCCCTAGAAAGTAAGACCCTGATCAATATTCTCTTGGAAATCTAAGTTCGGTCATTTTAGTGTTATTTATTCAAGTATATACATCGCTAGCTCGACCTTTATCTCAGATATAGTTCTAAGGAATTTTGATGTCACTTCCATACTACCCAGCCATACCTCTACTTTCTCGGGTCCCAAATCTCCCAAAAAAAGTTTATGGATTCTACTTTTGGATTACTGATGATTGATTCACAATAAAATGTTCCTCAACCCAAGGTCCCTTTTTCAAGTCTTAGAATGATTCCAAAACACACTAAACCAACTATTAGTTCACCTATGGTTCTGGTGGAACCACATTCTATACTCATCCATCTTATTGGTTTCTTATTCTCCTAATTGATGGCATTCTCGATCTATAACCATAGAAATAATTACCAATTAAATATTTTACTACTTAATTATTTAGGTTTATATCATATATCATATCAAAATAATAAAAATCATAATAGCACAATACCAAAGTCAAATAATCATGAGATAATGTATTCCTTGTGGTAAGTCTTTTTACTAATGCATGATACCTTATTTTCATCGGCTAACCCCATGAAGATGAGGCGTGAACACACCTATAAGTTTTTTAAAACACATTTTGTACTCAGACCACCCTATTAAGTTTAAGATCAATATAAATATGTTAGATATGTCTTAAATTAATTGCATTTCAAGTCTGAACACATCCCATATCTTGCTACCTTCTCAACCGACGGATCGAAACAAATTGATACCATTTATAACAACTCAACCCTAACCAATGGTTTGGAAATATATGGAGTTCCATTGATCATAGGTGACATTCCCCATACAACAAAGGTTGATAATAAATATTTAGGGTTTAAAAAGGAAGAGGGGGAACATTTTACCCTTTTTCACACACACTCAAACACTCACACACAACCAAAAAAATCCCAAGAAAATAATATAAATAATACATGAGTAAATATAATAATTGAACAAATAAAAAAATCTTAATAATCGAAGTAATAGATGATACAAATAGTCATAATTAAGACTCCAAAATGAAGAAAAACTTAGGAACCAAGTTGTAATCACTCTAGACTCCTAGAATGTAACTAACTACCAAGATCCATCTCTAAACATCAATAAAATCAGCCTCAAGAATCTCTAATAGAGAAATATGAAATATCCCCCTTTCTTGTATAATGGAAAAAAAATCTATACACACACTAAGGTGTATATGTAGGGGTGAGTAATTATACCCAATAGAAAAATACCAAGATTTCCCATAGATTCCACTAAAAAAAGAATTGGTTTAGCTCATAATTTTATAAAACATTTGTATAAAATATAAATGTAGTAAAAATAGTTTTTCCAAAATATATAAAATAGAAGGAAGCATATAAAATTATTTTATCAAAAATAATTTTTTTATAAAAATTATTCATAATTCATTTAAACCCACTTGGAATATATAATTAAAGTTCTCACACACACAAAGCCATGTATTTCAAATGACAACCCTAATACCCATGAGCAATAATTTGTCCTTTACCAAGTCCTTACTTGGTGATATACCCTCACATGCATCCAGTCTGACACCAAGTGCCAATTCCATGAAAACAAGGCCTTTTACAATGAAAATATGAACAATTGACACATCTATGATGTTTTCAAATTATCACACCCAAAAAACTTTTTTAATGAAAACCATTGAATCATTTTTTTAAACACATTGTGGGCATCGCCCAAAACACAATATTTCAAGATCGACTAACAATATCAATTTTCACCAAAGTTCTAATCGGATTTTTTCATTTTAAAGTAGAGAAAAAATAATTTAGAACTCTAGATTATTCAGATTATAGAGAAAGTGGAAAAAGGTAAAATCCATATACCTCAAAAATTATCGACATGATTAAATCTTTACACTATCTTACATATCTATAAACTTTCTTCTATTACACTAATTAGTCATAAGAACATTTGATAAAAACATTTCTGATCCCATAGATCAAACAATAAAAAAATATCTAGGGTTTTGATCAAGATATAACAATAAGATATAGATTATAAGGGAAGAATTAAGTCCTTATATTTTGTCTCTAAGATCCAATGATCAAATAATCATCGATAATAGAGACTGGATGTCAAATATTTTCAAAAATCACCTAGAGGAAGGCTGAGAGTTGGGAGAATAATCCATAAAAAAAAGAGTGATAGTTTTTAGGTGATATTTTAGGTTTTATATCTAAATTTTGGAATTGTTTAATGATGTCACGAGGTTATAATACATGGTTTGAAAACCCACATTCCAACCATGTGATCACCACTTTCTAAGAATTTACAAGTCACCTAGTTTTACCACACAGTTAGAAAAACTATGAACCAATCATTTGAAAGGACACAATCAAAAAAATCATAAAAAAATAGTTAGGACAAATGGTTAGACAAACCATGCACTAACTTTAAACCTACCTAGTAACTCCTACATTCACACTGCATGGTTTCCTATAGAATTTTTATAGTTTATCTTAATTTTTCTCTAACTTTTATCCCTTAAAAACACTTAAAAAACATTCCAAAACCATCTTAAAAATTATTGATACTTATCATAACTATTACATAACATAAATACAAAATAAAACAAGGAATTACCTCAAAACGTTGGTGTTATTATATAATCTCACTTCCATACATTGAAAGTTCATGAGATCTATCTTCCTAGTAATAGAATACCTTGATTCATAATATTAGAAAATACTTTTTATTACAATTCAAAGAATCACTAAATTGCATTGGATAGGTAAAATAAAAATTACAATGAAATTGATAAGAGATTTACAAAGAAACCCTTCCATCAGTAACTATTAATATAAATACTTATAAATAAAAAAATTACATTTAACAGAAGTACCCTTAGAAGTAAGAAAATAAAATTATTTAAAAGAAATATCAACTTTAATAATACTTGATGTGTAATCAATCATCATCACTTCTGATAAATTAGGTCTATCATTATTTATAGGCATCATTATACCAAACATCAATGAATAGATTCTAAAAAATTAGGAGTTAGTTATAATAACATCGGTAATAGCTTCTCTATCTACCAATGAATTTAATCATGACCACTACAGTGCTTCTAAACCAAAAGGATATAATCTGGCATGGAATTTCATATCACCAAATTTTCATAAAATAACTTTAGTTCTCTGGTATTTTATTTATCAAAATTTTATTATGCACAACTAGAACAACTTAAAAAACTCAAGTTAGTTTATGTTCATATAAATTTTATTATGATTTTCAAAATAAATAAATAAAGTGAGTTATTGACTCAAAAATATCATCATTTTTTGGAAAGAACAATACACACAAGAAACTTTTTAAAAGAATAACTTGAATTAAAAAGTAAGCTCCATGTAATCTTCATAATTATATAAAAATGGGAATTTATCACTTTTTATTTGAAACAAAATTAAAAAAAAATTAGGTAAAAATATAGAGAAAATATAAAAAATTTATCCCCCTTAAAAAGAGATTCATGAGAACATAACAAATAAATATTAAAAGTGAAAATAATTTTTCTTTAAATTAATCCCCCATTGTGACTTTCAAAAATAAAGAGAAAAAAGAAATGGAGGAATGTAAAGAGAAAAATATAATTGGAAATTAGAAATTAAATTTTATTTTTGAATTATATGATCATATGTTTTATTTGATTATAAATCTTCTTCATCTCTTTGAATATTCAAGAAAATTCCTTTTATCATGGTTTATGTAACAAAACTTATCAACATAAATTCCATTTCAACCATGATTTCCTATCTAACATGATCTTCTCATAAAGTGAGATTAGGTTGAACATCACTTTCTCCACCAGTCTTAATGATCTTATTAGGAATATCTATATAATAACTGAAAATATTCTGAATCATCAAGATTTAAAGGTCACCTTCCTCACTTTTGATCAATTTGAGTACTTTGGCTGCATTTGATCATCTTACTACTTTGGAAACGGAAAATTTAACCTTCATAGATGTTCTTTTGGGAATCTTCAGATATGATTTTACAAATATACTTCTAATGAGAAACATTTTAGCATTAAAAAGAGAAGATAAAAAATTAAATGTGAAAAAAAGCCTTTTACTTGCATTCCTTATATAGGAATTTAAGATTGGTATCATCTAAAAAGTTTTACTTTAATGTATGTGTGGTCCTCAAATATTCATGTGGTAAGGAAAGGCCAAAAAATATGTTCTATATATTCTCCTAAGTATTAAATTTAAAATTTCTTTAAAAGGGAAAAGGAAAAATTATGTATCTAAGAATCAATAAAGACCCCTCCATAAAAACCAATTAAGATATAAAAAAAATATTACACTCCATAATTTTTTATCATCTACCCATATGATAAATAATAAAAGCATGGTATATTAAAACAACATCATATATAGTTGAAAATATTAAACCTTCTTAAAGTTATCTTCCAAAATTAATGGATGGTCTTTCTATTTCGAGGATAGTTCAATAAAATTTTGTTAAAATTAAAAATATTTAAAAAATGTAAAATGAAAGTAATATAAAATTCATCTATATATGAAGATAAAATTGAAGATTTTTTTTTTGAAAAACTAATATATTTTAAAAACTGATATGTTTAAAATTTTGATAAGTATCTTCCTCTTTTTCACTTGAAGTGATTTTAATATAAAGAGATTTTTGAAACAATAATTTGATTGAAGATCACTTTAGATTGATAATTAATAAATTATATTTAATAAAATTGAATATATCAGAATATAAAAGTTTTGTCAAAATATCAATAAGATGATTTTCAATACCGATAAAATTAAGAACAATATCTCTTTTTTATGTGTGATGGATAAGGAAATGATGTATTACATCAATGTGATTTTCTTAGGAGTGATGTGTTGGGTTATTTTATTAATAAATATTACTAGTATTATCATAAAGAATTTGAGTTTAAGTGAAACTCAACCCAAAATATATGAGTGTGTATTAAATCCACAACACTTGAGAACAATAACTTATGGCTATTAAATATTCAGCTTTAGTAGTGTAAAGTGATAAAAAAATGTTTCTTCTTACTTGAACAAGTAAATAAATCTTCTAATAAGAGATTACAAGTTGAAAAGGTATATTTTTTATCTAACATAAAACCTCCAAAGTCATCACCTGAGTAATTTTTTAGAACAATATCATTTCCAGAAGAATAAAATAAACCAAGTTTCAAATTTCCTTTAAGATAATGGAAAAAATTACCAATTTAAATGTGATTTATTTGGAATTGATTCAAATTTCACACATAAATATAATATTTGGCCAAAATTTTGTAATATATAGTAAAATTTTGATCATATTTATAGAATGTTTTTAATATACCATTTTACCAAATTTATCAAGATCAAGTTTGATATAATTTTCTATCAAAATTCTTATACGTGATGTATGGTAAAATTAAAAACAAAGTTGATTTATTATTTTATATATTTATATCTAGTTAAAATATTTAATTTAGGTTTTTAATAAATTTTATAACCAAGGAAAAAATGTAGTTCTCCCATCATGCTCAAATCAGAATCATTTTTTTCATGTTCAACAAAAACTGTCAGGAAGATATTTTTGTGTTGAACAAAAAATAATTTCATAAAAATAAATTTGAACAATGATGGTATCTTTAAGAAATTTATTTATAAAAATAATTGGATCAAAACATCCTTTAAAAAAATTATTTTAATGTAAATATTCAGTAAGTCTATCATACCAAGATTTTGGTGCTTCTTCAAGTCCATAGAGTTCTTTTGTAAGATTAAAAACATTTTTTGGAAATTTAGTGTGTTTAAAACCTAGATTTTGATCAACATAAACATCCTCATGAACACAACCATTAAATAAGGCACCATTAACTTTCATTTTAAGTAAAGTAAAATTCAAATGTGTTGTAAAGGTAAATAAGATCTTATATATTCTAATATTTCCACCTGTGTAAAAGTTTCACCATAGTCTATGTCGTCTTCTTGACAATAACCCTCAATGATAAGTTTTAATTATTTTTAAAAATATTTTAATTTTAATCACATTTATTACTAATAACCCATTTGACTCTAATCACTGGTAGATTTTTGGTTCATTCAACAAAGGTTCAAACTGGATTCCTTTTAAATTGATTGAGCTATTCTTTCATAAACCCTATCTAAATTTCATTACCTAAAGAACCATCTACCATTTTAGGTTCAAATTGTGATAAGAATGAATTATGTTCACACTTATATCTTAAGGATCTCTTATTCTGGATAATTTAATTACATCACCAATAATATTATCTATAGGATGACTATTTTAGATTGGTTGGTTTTTAGGTAAAGCGATAATTTGTTTATCAACATTCAATTGTATATCTTCTATTGAAGTTAATTCCATATACGGAAAGTTTGATGATCTAACTATTGGAGGATTTAAAATCAATATTTATATATTAAATTCTAGTAAAATATTAGGAGTTTTTTCAAAAACATCATCAGGTGGTTGTACTTATAGAGGTTTTTTCAAAGTAAAAGGATCAAGTTCATCAAATTTTAAATGAACCATTTCTTATAAAATATTATTCCCTTTATTAAAAACTCTATAAGACTTACTATTTTAAGAATAAACATAAAAAATTTCTTCATCATCTTTTAGATCAAATTTATGTAACTTATATTTAGTATTCAGGATGAATACTTTATATCCAAAAACTTTGAAGTTGGAAAGTTTATTCTTTCTTCTAGTAGAAGCCTCGTAAGGAGTTTTATTAAGAAAAAATCTGAGTAAAACTCGATTTATAGTACAACAAGTAGTAATAACATCCTCAACCCAAAAAAATTATCAATAAAATACTCACTCAAAAAATTTTGAGTAATTTTTTAAAGAATTATATTTCTTCATTCAACTACACCATTTTGCTGTGGTGTTCTATGTATGTAAAAATTATGATTGATTCCTTTTTTACTACAAAAATATTCAATGTTGGAGTTTGTAAACTCACCAACATGATCAATCTGAATAGTAACCAAAGGTAGGTTTTTATTATTTTTAATAATAGAATAAAATACTTTAAAATCATTAAGAGCTTTATATTTTTCAAGTGATAAAATAAACCCAATTTGATCTAGTTTATTCCTCAACAAATAAATGCACCTAGTGTTTTCCTCCAATAATTCTAGTTTATGTAGGACCAAATAAATCCATGTGAACTAAATGTAAATCTTCAAAAGTTGATATTTCACTTTTAGATTTAAATCTATACTATTTTTTATTACCAAATTGATAAGTATCACAAACAATGGTTGGTTTAAATTTAAGTTTTGTTAGATCCCTAACATATCATTTCTTAGAAATTTTGGTCGAAGATTAAAAGTTAGAGTGTCCTAATATCTTGTTCCATAACCATGATTGATGTTCAATTTCACTTAATCATGGAGAATTCTGATGAATTAAGTATTCTAGGTCAAGAGTGAAAAAATTCTCATGCTTATCAACAGATAGAATGATTGTACCTTATGAAATTTGAACAATGCATTTATCATTACCAAAGTTCATATGATAACCTTCATTAAATAACTAACTTATACTAATAAGGTCTTTATTAAGAATTAAAACATATAAAACATTTTAAATTATAATTTTTTAAAGAAAATAAAAACCACTCATTCCAATTATTTGACTCTATGAATTTTCTTCAAATGTGACTCGGTCTCCATTTAATTTATTCAAATTTTGTAAATTGGACTACTATCCCATCATATGTTAAGAAAAAGCATTTTATTTATACCATTTGTTTTTAATTCTGTTACTCAACTTCTTTTCCTAAAAAATATAAAATTATATTCTTGGTACCCATGCTTGTTTGGGTCTAGTTATGTTAGAAAATAGTATTTTAAGAACCCAAATATTTCTAAATCTTTAATATTAAACAAATTTAAGTTATTTTGAAATAAATTATTTGTGAAAATAAAAATATTGAGATTTTTTTAAAGAACAATGCTTAATCTAGTGACCTTATCTTTGACAATTAGTGAAAAAAGGTTTACTTTTAGGTAAAAAATATTTTGATTAAAAATGATATTTTTTGGAAGAAAAACCAATTCCATTAGATGTTCTGGAGGATCTTATTTATATATACATCTTATCAAAATTCTTATTACCCAAAGTATATTGAATTGATAAGTTATTTCAAATAGGTCTAAAGGGGTGAATTAACCTTATAAATTTTTCACTAAATTCAAATTATCAGAGTAATATGTAATGATGAACCCATTTAAGAATATGCACAATAGTGTTAAAAACATTATAGTAAAAAACTAATATAAACCCAATTTTTTTATAGTAGTTAGATTCAATTTCAAAATACATCTACCCTTCAACCTTTCTTCTTGGTGATAAGAAGTGTACCCACTATAAGACCTCACTTTTGAAGGGAGTAACAACCCTTTAAAAACACTTACCTTTCTATAGACCAAAGCACAACAAAAAATAATTACAGACCTGAATTGTTAAATGAGATTGAAAAATAAAACCATACATACCTTTTTAAGTGGAGTTATAACCTAACTTGAAACTTTATTTTTATAGGGAAATCATAAAATGAGAGTTTAAAAACAAAAAAAATAAAATATACAACACTTAAAACCAGAAATATGAAGAAAAAATGGTGATGTAGCTTGATCACTTATTAAAAAGGAATAACATTTTGAATCATATAATGATGATGATAGTAATGGATGAGTGGTGATTAAAAAATAACAACCTTTCAATTCCATTTAATGAAATAATGTATGACTTGTATTAGTTTTGTTTTTTCTTTAAGTTCCCTTGATCGTTATTTATAGAAAATTCCTCAATGGTTATTTTATAATCTCCCTTAGATTTAATCACTTTGTTTTTTCCTAAAAACTCATTGAAATATTAAAATGTTAAGGAAAATAAAAATATAAAAATATTACCATTACATATTTATGGAAAACTATTCCTTTATTTTTCCTAAACAAACATATTAAAAACAAATTCACATAGATTTTTTATCATTTAAAAATAATTTATAAATCAATAAAAAATTTAAAAAAAATCATAATAACTTATAGTAATTAGAAACATAAAATTGAGGTAAAATATATTATTATATATCCAAATATTTAGAAAATTATTTTTATATAATTGAAACAAAAAAACTACATAAGGTGTTAGAAAAATCATATAATATAAATAAAATAATTTGGTTTAATGTGAAAATGTTTTTACACTGCAATATTCATAGATACTTCAATCCCTGTATTGCATGAAGCTTCACCACACCTTGAGCACTGTATTCTCCATGAAGATGAAAACAACTTGAGTTTTTATAAACAATAGACTTTAAATACATTTTGTATATGTATATTATTTTTTGTAACTCATGATATATAAGTTGGGCTTTAGATTCCTTTAACAACTATGTATTGCATGTCTTGTATGCAACAAATCAATTTTCCTTTTTCTTTAAACAGAAATTAATATCAAGTATTTTATCTAAATGTAAATCAATTTATATTTACTATTTTTAATGATAAATATTCAAGTGAGGATTCCATTCATGATCTTTATATTCACATTCAGAAAGTCCACATGTCATTACATACTATATTGAGATTAGTTTTTATGAATACATAGACTGAATATACTGCATGTTGTAATGAAAGTTTAATGAGTACACTAACATTGAACTGATATAAAAAAAATAGGGTATGCGAGAGTTACTATTTAAATGGAATAAGTTTTAAACACAACATATGTTGCTCAAGGTTTTTATCAAGAGGATGTAATAAATTTTGATAAATATTTTCTCCAGTTTCTAGGATTAAAGTTATTTTTATTTTATTAGATTTTTTTTATTTAAAATGATTTAAGATATTTCAAATGGATGTTAAAAGTTACTTTTAAAATAGTGTTATTTCTGAATATTTTTATATTAATCAACCCATCGTATTTGAAAATGATAAATTTCCCAATCATGTTTTAAAATTGGGTAAAGCTTTATATGGTCTTATTCAAGTTCCAAGAGCTTAGTATGAAAGACTATCTTTATTTATTTTTTATAATTATTTTAAAAAAGGTAAATTTGATCTAACTTTATTCATTAAAAGGATTTATAGAGATATTTTAATTATTAAAATATATGTTTATGATATAGTTTTTGTATATTCTTATAAATCTTTGTGTAATGAATTTTCCCATCTCATAGTGAATGAATTTGATATGAGTTCAATTGTAGGATTAGAAACTTTCCTTGTTATTAAAATTTCCCATAGGTAAGATGGGATGTTTCTTAATATATCTAAATAATCTAAAGAATTAGTTAAGAGGTTTGTTTTAGATTATTATTAAACTTTTAGAGCCCCCATGAGTTCAAATTCAAAATTGGATATAGATAAATATTGGAAACCTGTAGATATAAATTTTTCCTGAGGTTTGATATGAATTTTTATTATTCGACTACATCTAGACCTGATATTTTGTTAAGTGTGTAGTTGTGTGCTAGATTTTAGGATTATCCTAAATAAATTCATCTTAAAGATGTTAAAAATAATTATATGATACATTAGAGGAACTATTTATTTTGGTTTTTTATATTATAATAAAAACTATTTCGATTTAATATCTTATTCTGATTCTGACTTTGTAGGTTATAGGATATAAATAAAGTGTACTTCTAGTGTGTGTTTCTTTCTATGAAAAATTTTATTTCCTTGGAGTTTTAAGAAAAAATTATCATATGAATTTTTAAAAAATATTCAAAACTCAAACCAAACATACCTTTTGAAGTGGATATATAACCAATCTTGACAATTTATTTTTAAAGGGAAAACATAAATTTATAGTTTAAACACACAAAAAATATATATGATGCTAAAACCATAAAGATAAATATAATATTTTTGATGCATTTTGATCACTTCTTTCAATATAACATCACGTTGAATCATAACACTATTATCACAACAATAAAGTCATAATGATTGTAAAGGAACAACTTTTCAGTATCTTTGAATAAAACAGTGAATAGATTACATTAGTTCTATGTTTTTCTTCAAGATACCATGATCGTTATTTATAGTCAACTCCCCAATGATAATTTTTTAATCTCAATTATTTCAATCACTTGGGTGTTTCTTAAACAATCATTGTAATATTAAAATTTTAAAGAAAATAAAAATATAAAAATATTACTATTACTGGTCTATATAAAACCATTCCTACATTATTCCTACATCAAAATCTTAAAAACCACTTCACATAGCTTCATTGGAATTTATAAATAATTTATAAATCAATAAAAACATTTAAAATAAATCATAATAACTTGCAATAATTAGAAACTTATTGGTGAGGTAAAAAAAGAGTATCATTGAACCAAAAATTTGGAAAAGTATTTTTATATAACCTAAATAAAAAAAAGTGCGTAAGGGGTTAGAAAGAACCAGATAAGGGAAATAAAATATTGTGGGTCGATGTGAAATTGTTTTCACACTGCATTCTCATTCCAACAATGTGCATGGCTCCTTTAACCCAAGTATTACACGAATCTTCACTATACATCAAGAACTGCATTCTTCATGGAGTAAATAAACTTCCACATTTCAACTTGAGTTATTGTACATCACTAACTATAAACATATTTTTATACATATATCTCATTTTATGGAACTCATGATCTTCAATCTGAAATTCAAATTCCTTTAACAACTATGTATTGTATATACCACATGTAGAAAATCAGGTTTCCATTTTATCTAAACGGAATTGAATATTATAGATTTGAGTATAAAAGAAATGAAGATATAATTTATGTTCATAATGTTGGTTCTATGGGGATTGAAACTCAATATTCATGTAAGGATTCTATTAATGATCTTTATGCTCATATTTATCAAGTCTACATGTCACTGCATACTATATACATGTAATAAGTTCAGTGCTTATGAAGAAATAGAATAAATATAATATATTGTAAGATCCCATATTTTTCCTTGAGTATTAAAAACTTGTACTAGTTTTGCGGGTTGGTCTTAAGTTTTCAGGGGCCCTATGCTCAAGGAATACATGTTGTGAACAGGTTACACAGTGTGTAATGCCTGAAATTGCTGAAATTTCAACAAAACCACCTTTGAGAATTATTTTCCTATTTCTTATAAAAACTATCCAAATCCCATCACATTATCTAATAAATACTAAATAAATATCCAGGAAACATATCCAATATATATATATATAAATTCAACATATCAAATTCCCCCACACTTGAACAATTTCTTGTCCTCAGGAAAAAACATCTCAACAAGGATTCCAAATGAAATAAGTTTTCAAAAGGAAACATTCATTACAACTAATAAAATAAAATAAAGAATTATTGGAAAAATATAGTCCTCCAAAATCAATCCTATAGATAGAATCAGTCATACCTCAAAATCAAGTTCTTTATTCAAATTATTTCTTCAATTATTAAAAATTTTCAATAGTTCCTTAGAATCTATACCCATATTTTAATTTACCTCTCCATGACTTTTCTCTCATCGCTCAAGGTAAACTAAAATTGGAGTTATGATCATACATTGAATAGATGTTCCTAACCATAGGATTGAATTGGTTCTAACAACTCTACTCCATAAAGACAAACACACAATTAATCATGAGGGATTTAGAAATAAGGTTCAAATGACTCTAAGGAAAGGGTAGGTGGGTAGATGATAAGAGTAAAGATCATAATGGAGGGTAAATTATTAAGTATAATTCATGATCATCAAGAACAGTGCAATGAAGAACCTCTTATAAAAAACAACATCTTTACACTCCCAAAAGCTCGAGGTATTCCCATGGATGTTTTATAAATGTACAATGAAAGTATCATGTTTCTTCCTTTTCTCTTTTCTTCAAAATTCATGTCTATAAAAGATCTCACATCCATAAACTAACCACATATGATCTATCATAATATTCATCAGTCTGGTAATGGGTATTTTTGACCTTCCTAATACACAACCCTTTTATTTTATAGGATAATCATAAATGGTATATTAAAAGAACCATGGACCACTTCCCACAGATCATATAGAAAATTCATTGTACATATCCTTAGTAGAAATAATCCCACATCGATAAGTAATGATCATCTACCCACACACTTATTCAAGTGACGATCATGTATTTATACCAAGAGTAGGGTAGGAAAGGATAAAATAGTCTTGTAACACAGCTCAATCCTAATAAGCCCACTCATGGATTCTATGGGATTAATAAGGATAAATGTACATATTCTTCTCAAGATAAATGGCTCAACAACAATTGACTCAATCATTTTAATAGTATATTTGTTCATTCATGGTCTCAACAATATTCCAATGAAAGTTCTGATATATTTACATGTCTCAAGTATCTATCAATAAATATTCTCATAAAATAATGTGATAGTGTAGGTCCAAAAACCTCTTGGGAATGGGAATATATAAAATAGGGAAATCACTCAGGGAATAACAACTAGTAATAATTCAATCAAAATAAATTTCAATAAACAAGAATCAAACTTAAATTACTCTAATCATCAATCATTCTAAAATTCTAAGCAAGACCAAAAATAGATTTTAACATTTTCCATCCAAAATTTTTCTTTTATTTACATGGGTGAAATAATATTTCAAGTTTAAGTATGATTCAAATGAAAAATATCTCCTATACTAATGATAAAAAGAAACAATCCATGTGTAATCACAATAAATCTCAATAATTCCTCCCCCACCCCACTTAAAATAAAATGGTTTATACACTATTTTGGAAGGTGATATAGGATAGAAAGGAATAACAAAATAGATAGAATACAAATGGAAATTGTGATTATAAATTATGGAATCAAGATCTCCCTATAACAAAGGTTATGTCATGGCGGGGAAATGTGGGATGGTGATGTGAAACTAGACACCTACCAAAATGTTAGAAGAAAAATAGTCATGCACTAGATAAACAATCAGTACAAAGCATATAACTATTATGTAAGAAGAAAATGGGGTAGGTACAAATAGAGATAGAAAGGTATATCAACTCAAAATATGCATGGATTATACTCCAATGGGGGACCTAGGGAAAGTACTAATAGGAAAACATGGAAAATAAAAAGAAAAGACATAACAAAACTATAAAAAATAAAAACAAAAAATATGGGTTGCCTCCCATAAATCACTAATAATGATTTATCAACCAGAAGGATGAAAAAAATATTTTTCAGTGGAATCCATCGAATTAGTCATCTTTTGTCTATTTCAACACCTGGTAGTTATATTCTCGAGCTCATGGGGGTTACTTGGTGGGGTTCACCACCTCAGGATTGGGCTGACCAAACATATGATGTGGTAGTAGTAAAATCTGAGAAGGTCATGTCTAGATCTCCTAAGGTTGTATAATTAAATCATCCACTCACAAAAATACCTCATGGGGAAGGCTTATGGGTGGCCTAACATACTCATTGGAAGTCATAGTAGAGGTAGAATATTAATACATATCAGACTGAATTCACAAATGATAAAGATTATATAAGAAAGCCATGTAGTCGAAATTGTATTTCTTCCATTCAATAAAATAAATTATACAACCAGGAAAGGGGAATATAATGAGAAAAAAATACAAACTGGAATAGATTATAATAGGGGAGGAATACATGAGGGAAAAAATTGGGTTGTGTATTAGGAAGGTCAAAAATCACCATTACCATACCAATGAATCTTATGATAAATCATATGTGGTTAGGTGATGGATGTGAGATATTTCATAGACATGAATTTCTAAAAAATATTAAAAGAATAAATAAGATATTTTCATTGAACTTTTATGACACATCCATAGACCTACTTTGAGCTTTTGGGAGGGTGGAGATACTGATTTCTGGAGGAGGTTCTTAATTTCACTATTCGTGATGATCATACATTATAATTGAGAATTTACCCTCCTTTTTTATCTTGAATTTTATCATATACACACATACCCTCAGCCTTGGAGTTATTTGAACCTAATTTCAAAATCCCTCTTGATTAATTTTGTTTTTTTCTTTATGGAATATAGATGTTAGAACCAATGCAAGCCTATGTTTAGGAACATGTATTCAAGGTATGATTATAACTCCAATTTCATCTTACATTAAGTGATAAGAGAAAATTATTGGTGAGGTAAATTACAATATGTGTATAACTTATAAGGAATAGTTTAAAAAATATAATTAAATGGAGAAATGATTTGAATAAAGTAATTGATTACGAGGAATAACTAATTCTCTATGCATGAGTGATTTTGGAGTACTATATTTTTTCACAAACACTTAGTTATATTTCCTTGGTTGTAATGCACATTTCCTATTTAAAAATTATTTCAATTGGAATAAGTGTTGAAATTATTTTTTCTTGAGGCCAATTAATTGTTCAAGTATAGGTTAATTTTATAAGATGAACTCATATATATATTTTGGATACATTTCCTTAGGAATTATTCATGATTTAATAGATAATTACTTTTGTTTTGGTTAGTTTTTGTATGAAATGGGAATTCAATTATCAATAGAGATGCTACTATAATTTCTATAATTTTATAAATAATAAGTCATAAAACTTATTCACGACATGTATTCCTCAAGCACAGGACCCCTTCAGACTAAAGGACAACCCATGAAACCAGTACAAGTCCTGAATCCTCTAGTCCAAATAATTACAGGACATGAATCCATTACATGATGTGAAATATTCAATTTTTGTTCCCACTAAAATATGCAAGCCATGGAATCAAGGAGATATGATATTTCTAAATATATTTGAAGATATGATTATATGCTTTGATTTTCCATTACATGTCATGCAAGTTTTGAGTAAAAAATCATTTAAAGAATTCTCGTGATGTGAAATCTTTACACATTATGAGATAACTAAGCATATAAATATTCCAGCACATGATGTTGGATAGGGATGGTCGAACATTTTATTTATTTATTTTTAAACTTTCTTCTTCACATTTTCTAGTCCTGATTTCTTCCGTTTCATTTCATGTTTTATTTATCCTCTGTTTCTTCACTTACTTCCAAGGTGTTATGGATTTCTCAAACCTTTTTCCAATTTCTGTTTAAATTTTTATTACCCCTTTCAATGTCAATTTTTCCATTTTTTTATTTTTATTTCATTATAAGTAAGTGTGTTGATTATTTTAATTTTTTTAATCATGAATTACCTCAATCCTAAACTGATTTATGAATATTCTAAGCAAGATTCCATTTCCTCTTTTATATAATACCATTTTTATCTTGCATGGCTAATCCAATAGGGTTAGGTAACGAGTGTATGGTATCTTAAACCTAATGAATCATTAAATTAAAACTTAGGTAACCCTTTGACTAGGTATTTGGTTAATAACACATGTTAGTTGCATTCTTTTTCACAACCTTGATTTGAGGAATTATAGTAGAAGGACCCTGATCTAATTGGATTTAAGCAGGCTAGGATAAATAGCCTATAGTTCCTTCTTTACTTTATGTTAAGCCTTATTCACTTGGGTTTTTGACTGCATCTACACAAAATATTAGTTTCCATCTTAGGTTGATCCAACTAGTTTGATCAAAACTAATTGGTGACCTCCACACTGCTTTGTAGACTAATCCATGGGATCATCCCAAGATATATTTAAGAATTCCCTTTTCATAATCTCTCTAAAATTTACCCTGATCCCTTATATTTATTCTGAAGTACAACAGAACTACTTATCCTTAGAAACCTAACTAATGATATCCACATAAAAAATCCATATTTCTGGTTCCAACTACTAGATCACCATCTTTTCCAACTTGTCCCTATACGTTCCACCATGTAATGAATAATTTTTATGTGATAGAAGATCATGAGTTTGGATAAGACAAAATACTTAAAGTTGAGTATATTTTTGATATTGAATAAGTGCATGAGTTAGTTTTAATTATTCAAGAGGACAATCAAAATAAAAATACTTAGAAGAATAAAGAGAAGATGAGAGGTCATACCATTAACACTGGAAGAGAAAACAACTCCACCAAGTTTGTGAAGGTCCAATAGGTATGGATGGTATATGACCTTCCATTTAGTTTTTCAGAATTAAGGAATAAATGGTGGATCGGCCAGATAAAAATAAAGAAATTATTGCCATCAGGAAGAGTTGAGATATTTAGAGAGGGAGTAAAGGACTGACCTATATAGATAGATCACAGATGATACAATTCATGGACCCTAACTAGGTAAAAAAAATTCAATCATCCATCATTTGAGTTATAGTTTAAATAGGTAAGGTTGATCCAATGATGTTAAACAAAATCACTTCTGGGAGGCAACTTGAGTTTTTTTGGATTTTTATTCATTTATTTTCAGGCACATTCACTCTTCCCAAAATATTTTAAATTTCATTAAGAAGGGAATGTACTTTCATTTGTGTGTTGTATTTTGTAGGACCATCAACACATTGGAAATAAGTAAGAGATAAATCTACATGAAAAACTCACATCATGAATACCATACACGCTGTGATATATAGAAAATACACATCATAAAAGATACTCACATTATGAATCTAGAGTCGGTAGAACCTTTGAACCCACTTCAAAGTTCCAAAAAAGGGGGAGTAAGTGTTTCAATTCTATAATTTTCTAATGTACTCCCCACATTTATTTTTTTAGAGATTTGAATTGTCTATTGATTACCCCACCTTGATTATTGCTTTAATCAACTTAACTATAACACATAAAATTTTCAGGATACTTTTCATGACATGAATTTTAAATTTATTTTGATAATAAATTTTAATGATAAAATTCAATAAAATAATTAGTTGCGATAATCATGTGGTTTTGGATTTAGAAAATCATGATTTAGGGAAGCATGATAATTTTTGTAAATGAAATTTTTATAATATTTGGTCATGGTTTGAATTTATAATATTGTTACTTTATTTTATTAGTCATATGAATTTTCATGAGTAATTTTCCCAACCACTCTTCTCATTCTTAATACATCCTCTGAGCTAAAAAATTCAAATTCTTTCTTTCATATATTTCTCGAGTGAGACTCGGGCATGTTCTCCTCTAGAACTTTCTTGGAATCTTATCAAATTTTTTATTGAAAAAAATCACTTTCAATATGATTAAGTAATTTTTTAACCCTTTATCCTTATACCCACCTTAAATTAATCCTTTTTAAGTCCGTAGAATCCATGAACAACCTTATTAGGAAATTGGTTGAGCTACAAGCCTATTTTATCCATTCCTACCCTACCCATGGTGTATAGTATGATATTAAAAATAATAAGTTTAGGGGAGATATTATCTATGGTGACCAGTATGTACTTCATTGAGGAAACTTTTTAGGGGGGTTTCTTGTGATTTGGGGATATGCCATGCATCATTAACCAAACTTTATTATTTCACTTCTCTTGTTAATAAAAAATAAAAAGAAAATAAAAAATGGATTTTGTATTATGAGGGTGAAAAATAAACATTACCAGACTAATAATTATCATGAAAGATCATATGTGTTTAGGTGGTGGATATGAGATCTATCTTGAACATGATTTTTGAAAAAAAAAATAAGTGCAAGAGAGGATGATTCATTCATTATGATTACTTTTATCATGATCCCATTTTTTTCTTTCTAGGGGGAAGAGAGAGATGAAATCTGTAAAGGGATATTTCTATTGAGATTGTCTTTTTATATATCATTCATTATGCTTTAGTGTCACCCCTACTTTTTGAGATTTAATTTTGCGTCATTTACCTACCTTCCCTAAGCCTCGTAGTCATTTGAACCTTACCAAAATCCCTTAGGATTATTATTTATTCTATCTTTACATAGTGTAGATTCTAGATTCCTTGCAAGCCTATGGTAAGTAACATGTTCTTGAGGTACGTGATAAACTCTATTTACATTTTTACCTTGATGATGAGTGGAAAAGTTCAAAGTGAGGTAAATTGAAAATGTCCTTCGTATTAATAATTAATTGAAAAATAAAAATGGATGAATTAAAATGTGTAAGTGTTTCACAATAGAAAAATTAAAATACTTGGTTGATTTATTTCTTTGAAAAATGAGGTGTTGATGAATTTTCATATGTGATGCTTGAATATTTAATTTCCCATTTTATCAATTGATTATATTAACATCAAATTTAACTCATGGTCGAGTGAGAATCCTTTGTAGTATGTTGAGATTCCATCCTTGATGACATGTCTAAATTCAAGTTTGGGGGATTTTGTTATGTTCATTTATTGTAAATATTTTTAATATTAAAATGCACTGATTTTGGAAATTTTATTGTTCATTAATTCCTGTACACTTATTGTTTTGTTCAAATTGTTAAGGATTCTATAATTTGTTTTAAATGAAAAAAATAATCCAAAAGCGACAAATAATTCCACTGAAATATGTCTTCCCATGATTTAAGATGATAATATGATGCCTTCGGAGGTCAAAAATAATAAATCGAGGTAAAATGGAGCTTCAAGTTATAGAAACTGGAAATTTATGTCTTGTAACCAATTCTGGTCCTATAACCAATTTAGGTCCTATAACAAGTTCTAGACATAAAACCATTATAGGGTGTGAAAACATTACAGGGCGTGAAAGTTGCAGGATTTTCCTAGTAAATACATATTTTACTGGAAAACTTGATAAAATAATGACCCAGAATGCTACTCAAATCCCTAGATTTAACTAAGACTCATAATGGGTCATATTTATGATGACTTAAATCCAACATGATCCCCATTAAATTCTATAAATAAATATCTGATCTTTTTATTCTAGGGATGTATTGTGGAGACTAAAGTTTTTGGTGAAGTGTTATGTTGCTACAATTATATTCTACCTTTATTATCTCTAGCTTTCAATCATGTTTTATTTTGTTTTATTCCTCCCCTCTTACTCCCTTATAACTAGGATGAGGAAGTAAATCCTGCCTTGTTCTAGGGTTATGTATCCAAAGGGGGAAGGTGTTGTTGGATCTATTTCTTTATTTTTATTTATGAATTAGTTTTCCACAATTTATTTATCCAATTACAAACCCTTTATTTTTGTTTAATCATGAACATTGGTTAATAAACCTAAAAGTAAACTTTTAATTGTGAAACTAGTTACCCTAAATTAGGCATGACCAATGTCACATTTAGGGTAACTAGGTTTAAACATGGTATCGATACAAACTCAATTCAGCAATGCCATAAATTACCTGACCATGGGAAAAGAGATATTTCTACATTGAGGAGAGGATTCCATGATCATTGGGTTCACCTTGTCTTGAATCTGATGCCACAAATGGAATAATAATTTAATTTATAAAATCTAATTGCACCTAAACCCTAAAACTAAAAAACCTCAGAATACCTTTAAATCTTATTTCAAACAAACCAACCTGTTTCACCTTCATTTATTTCATTCTTCAAACTACCTTCAAACCATTTTATGATTCTTTACCCTTCCTTTAATCAATTAATAAAACCATTTTCTATAAAAACCTAAAGCAAATAATTCACCCTCTCATAGACTATCCAAATATGAATTTAGGAATACCTGCAGACTAATCCCTAAAATTGACCACTACCCCTTTTATTTCTTTTGGCGTAAAATAAAACTGCTTATCCTTAGAAATATAAACCTACGAGAGTCACTTGAGGAATCCACCTATTAGGTTCCAACCACTATATCACTAAGTTAAAAAAAAATTCCTGTGGGTTCAACCTCATACTTCCACCACGCTATTCCTTTGCAGATAATGTTGTTGGGATAGTATAAATTTTTAATTTGACTAGTGCATGCGTGAAATCAATGATGTTTCATGGGCCAATCAAATTTTGGAACCATTGTTGGGGACTAACTGTTTATTAGGTACAGTGACCTTAGGTGAAAACCTGGGATTGCCTCAAACTTTCTTTCCCCTTTATCTTATCTTTTATTTCTTTTTACAACCTTCATGAATGGACTACCACATACGTCTTTCTTTTCAGCTTGTTCATGCACTAGGGAACTCTAACTCACTCTAGAATACTGCATATGAATAAACTTCTCTCTTTTGAACCTAAAATTAAAAGATATATTCCTGTATTCTAACATACACTTATAGATAATAACAACAACCTTGTGTTTCTTAATCTTCAAAATGTTCAATATGTGAAACCTAAACAGTAGGGAGAGCGACATTTGCTACAGAAGTGCACCATTATGGACTATGCCTTGACATCCATTATCATTTCTTCACCCAAAATCATTCTTACTCTTATCCATGTGCATACTTTTGAAATAAAACCTAGACTCGTTCGCATGATCCAGAACCAGGGAAAATTTAGTGGACTTCAGAGAGAAGATCCATATGAGTATATTTCAAGTTTCAGGAAGTTTGTGATGATTTTAGGAGTCAAGGTGTCATGTATAACACAATTATAATTATATTTTTTTCCTTATAATTATGCGATATAGCCAAGGATTGACTCAAAATCCAAGATCTTGATTCCATTATGACTTGGTACAATTTATCCAATAAATTTTTAGACAAATATTTCCCAACTATATGAACCTAGAAACTAAGAAATGATATCCATAACTTCAACCAAGTAGATAAAGAATAAACTTGGGAAGCTTGGGATAACTTCAAATAACTAACCCAGAAGTTCCCATGTCGCTGAATTGATGTGTGGCTATAGCTCCAAACATTTTACTAGGTCCTGTAACTAATTGCATGAAAAGTAGTGGATGTCACTACTGATAGAGAACTCATACTCAAGGAACCATAAGTGGGTAGAGCACATTTGGATGAAATAACCCACAATTCCAATATTTTTCATAGCAATAGAGGACTACCCTGACATAGAATTCATCAAGTGGAATAGAATACCCACTATGCATTCCAAGTTGAATGCCTTGAAAAGAAGATAGAAACCTTTCATCCACCTTCTCCACCACTTCCACCTCCTTCCCCAGTTATAGAGATTCAAGAATGTGAAATGTGCATATGGTAGCACCCATACCAGGATTGTAGAATGGGAATGGAAGAAGCCTAAAATCATGATTTTAATTAAATAAATTACAACCAACAAAATCAAGAATTTCAAAAACCCAATCAACACTAGAAGACATATTATCAAAATAAATTGGCTCCACTGTAATAATAAAACAATCAAGGTTACTAACAATAAAGTAGTTGTCAATAATCATAATGAAATTAGTGACCACTTAGGTACCCACCTCAAAATCTAGGTCCTAGGCTACAACAACCATTTTCATAAAAACCTTTCCCCCTAGAGCTCATCAATTTCAACCCACTCAATAACAACAATTTTAGTAAGCTCTGCCAAGGCATCCACAATAATCCCCACCTCTACAATCAAATAGTGAAAACCTGCTCACTATATTTTTTCAAAAGGAGGATCAAAGAATGAATACCCAAGAAAATGAGATGAAAAACCAAATAACTACCCTCTAAAACCTTGATAACCAAGTGGTATTGAAATTCAAGACTCTATCAGACTAATTACAGAGTACGCTTCCCAGAAATAATGAGAAACATCCAAGAGAGGAGGTTAAGGTTGTAGTCCTTATGAGTGGAAAATGAGTTGAATTTTCAGTAGTTGTGTATAGGTGAGTAAAAGAAGATAAAGGAACCTGAAATATGTGTGACACTTGTCAAAACAGATATCGATGATAGCACACACAAAGTTAGTCAAGAATAAAATCTAGAATCCAAGAAAACTAAAGAAACCTCATATATAATAGAATCCTAAAAAGAAGATATTTTTATGGAAATTCCACCACACAAACCCCCTATTCTTTTTCTATGGATAATTAGACAAAGAAAGATAAAGGGGAAATAAAAAATAGATATGTTTAAGAAACTACGCATCATTGTCCCCTTTGTAGAGTCCATCGCTCATATTATTTCTTACATGAAACTATTAATAGAGTTATTTTCCAATAAAAGAAAAATATAAAACCTAATTTTCATCTCCCTGAATGAATAATTCTCCATAGTTGTTCAGTGTAATATCTTACCAAATATGCAAGACCCTGGAATATTTTTGATTCCCTCCACTATCAGAACATGAAATTTAAAATAAAACCTTTTGCGGCCTCAATTAAAGTATTAATATCAATACTATGAGTGTATTCTAAAATTTAGGGCTCAAAGATTTGAAAATAATGAGAGTTTAACTTTAGTTGGTTGACCAATCAGCTAAGTATCTTTGAGGACTTCTCGAGTACATTTTAGTTAAGGGAGGTAAATTTAGTTTTCCTGCTGATTTCCTTATTTTAGATGTGGATAAAGAAGGAGACATCCCCATCATTCTAGGGAGACCATTTCTCACCACTAGTAAGATGTTGATTAATGTGAGTTAAGGAAGGATGATATTCAAAGTTGGGGATGAACAATTTTTGTTTGATTTAGTGAAATCCACCAAAAAAGTGGTAATTCATTTGATTCTCAAACCATATTTCTGATCAATGAAAAAGATTATTACATTACCATTGGGGATGAGATAGAGTCTATGTATCCTAAAAAATATGGTTACAGTGAATTCAAGGCAGCGAATTACCTTAAACCTATGATGAGAGACACCATCCCACCATTCATACCTTCAGTCATTAAGCCTCCAATGTTATAATTAAACCCTCTATTGAGCATATTAAAGTAATCATCCTTAGAAAATTAAGATACACTACCGGTCATCATTAGGTTGGAGTTGAATCAAAATCAATAAGTAAAATTGGTTAAAGACATGAAAAAGCATAAAACTCAATAGTTTGGCGTGTGGCCAATATCAAAGGGATCATCCCAACAATTTCCACCCAAAAAATTTGGTTTGAAGAAGATATTAAACCAAAATTTCAACCCCCAGAGGAAACTCAAACCTCTAATGAAAGATATTTTCAACAAGGAAGTTCTGAATCTTCTTGATGCTTGTATAATATTTTCCATTTCTAATAGTGAATGGGTGATCCCACTACAATTCGTCACAAAGAAAGGCAGTTTGACTATTATCAAAACCAATGAAGATGATTTAATCTCAACTAAAACCATTAAAATATGGAGAGTATGTGTTGAATATGAAAATCTCAACATATAAACTCATAAATACCATTTTCCACTTTCATTTATATATTATCTTCTAGAGAGATTACCTGGGAATTAATTCTATTGCTTTCTGTATGGATATTCCAATACAATCAAATTGCTATCGACATATATAGTTTTTCAAAAACTGTATTCACATGTCCTTTTAGAACCTTCACATATTGAAGGATTTAATTCAGAATATGAAATGTAATGGTGATTTTTCATTGGTGTATAGAAAAAAAATCATGATATGAAAGGGGAGTTTCTAGATATTTAATGAATAATTTCTATGTATATGGGAGATCCTTTGAAGTTATCCTGACTAATCTAGAGCTAGTTATATAGCACTATAAAGATACTTTCCTAATGCTAACCTATGAAAAATATCATTTCATGATCCAAGGAGGCATAGTCCTTAGACATAAAATATCAAATCATGCCTTGGAAGTCAATCTGAAAAAAATAAATGTGAATAAATATTTACCTGGACCCATGAAAGTAAAAGGTATAAGGAGTTTTCTGGGCCATGCATGATTCTAAGGACATTACAATTGACTTCATTGAAGAGTTTCAGTGGTCATTCAATATTCTGAAAAATAGTATGGTGGATGCTCCAATTATAGTATCACTCGAATGAGATAAATATTTTGAAATTATGTGTGATGTTAGTGTCTTTGTTGTGGGTGTCATTTCAGAACGGCAGGTTGGAAACATATTCCACTGCATTTATTACCCTAGGCATACCCTAAATAAAGCATAGGTCAATTATATGACTATATATAAGAAGCTTCTAGAAGTGGTTTTTTCTTTTTAAAAATTTCAATCATACCTCGTTCTTTCTAAAGTTAAGGTGTATACAGATCTTTCATCACTAAAATACATATTGAGAAAAAAGGATGCCAACCCATAGTTGATACGCTGGATCCTATAGCTATAGGAATTTTATATAGGCATTAAAGATACAAATGGGAATAAAATTTCATTGTTGTCCATTTGTATATACTCCCACTTCCAATTATAGAGGATGATGAATATCTGGGTATTGAGTATGATTTCCCTAATGAAACACTTTTCAATATAGATATGCAAGAACACATATGGTTTTCTAATATTGTGAACTATCTTTCCATGGGATCTCTTTACCCACACTTCTCCTATCAATAGATTAATAAGTTCTTTATTGATTCTTTATGCTATTACTAGGATTAAGCACTATTATTTAAGCATTTTTTTAAGGGTTTGATGAGATGATATATCCCGGAGGACGAAATTCAAAGTGTACTATAGTTTTTTCACATGTTGTCAGATGGTAGATATCATGAGATTGAACACATTGTAGATAAGATCCTAAAAAGTGGACTATTCTTTCCCACACTCCATTGGGATGTGAGGGTTTTTATATAAATTTGTGATCAGTTCCAGAGGAAGGGAACCATTGGGAAACGTAATGAGATTCCCCAGAATCCAATCTTGGAAGTAGAAATCTTTGATGTGTGTGGAATTGATTTTATGGGACCATTACCCAATTCTCATGGGAAGTATTACATCCTAGTCAATGTGGACTGTGTTTCAAAGTGGGTAAAAACTCAAGCCACCACCCATGAAACAACTAAGGTGGTTGTTACTTTTTCAAGGTTAAACAATTTCTCTAGATTTGGACTTCCTTGATTACTCATTAGTGATCAGGTAACGCACTTTAAAAATAAAATCATTAAAGGACTGCTTGAAAATTATGTAATTCGATACAACATTAGAACTCCCAACCACCTATAGACAAATGGGAAAGTTGAATTATCCAATAAAAAAATTAAAAAAAAATTAGAAAATATAGTACATAAAAGTAGTAAGGTTTGAAGCCTCAAATTGGATGACGTGCATTAGGCATATCACACGGAGTATAAAAAAACCCATCAACACTACTCTTTTATGACTTGTTTTTGGTAATCCCTAACACCTACTAGTGGAGTTAGAGAATATCTATTATTGGGAAACCAAAAGACTAAACTTTTATGATCAAAAATATAGACAAAAATAATGATGCAGATGAATGATCTAGAAGAGATCTGACAAGAATCTTATAAAAATGACCAAATTTTTAAAGAAAAAACATAATAGCATGACCGACACATCGCATGAAAAAACTTTACACTGGGGGACAAGGTGTTATTATTTAATTCCCACATGAAACTCTTATTAAAAAAATGAAATCCTAATGGTTGAGTCCTTTGGAATTAATTAAGGTTTTTTATTATGGAATAATTAAAATCCAATAAGGAAAAGGTCAACCCTTTAAGGTAAACGATTGGAAATTAAAAATCTATCAAAAACCATTTCACAAAGGGTGAATTATTTATTTAAAATTCATTTGAATTGAAGCCTTTATATATTTCAATATTAAATTAAGTGATGAGTGTGAGGAAACCTAGGATAGGTTCCATAGGTTAGAATAGGTTTTATGAAGTTTAGGGTGGTTTGGTAATGTCGACAGTAGGTCAGAGGATTCTAGATAATTATTTCTACAAATGGAATTATTCACGGTATGTAAATCTTACATGACTTTAATTGTTTGGATCCAAGAAAAATCATTTACCGTATATTACATGTCGTGAATAACATACACGACGTGAAAAACTCAAGATGTATTTATAAGCCATGAGCTTAGGGATCACAGGCGAAACATGGGTTCTATCCCCCCCCCCCCACCCCAATCAATCGGCTTCCCTATCTCCTCCTCCTCCCTTAACCCCCCCCCCCCCCCCCACGCACACACACACACTTTTCCTCCTATGAATGTGAAACAAAGATCTTTCAGTCTCTACCTTCCCCAATCCCTCATTTACTCTCTCTACCATGGACCTGATGAAGATCATCAATGTTTCATCCTCCAAGAACATAGTCCAGCATTATGATCCTCCTCTGCCCAAGAGTTTGGCACATGATCCTCCACAGCCACCCATATATCCTTCCCCTTTATCATCTACATCAGGTTTTACCACTCCTACATCCTCCAAAAATTTCCACTATTATTATATCCAATCCTAGAGAACTTCCCAACACTCAAACCTATATCCCTACTTACACTTTCCTAAGCTTGAGTATCAGGTTCACTTAGTCTATCTTCAGGGAAATCCCATAAGGACCAACTAGTCCCTTGACCTAGCTATTCTCAAAAATATCCTCATTCAGGAGGATATCCTAGAGCTTATTAGATAGATTCACCTTTTGAGTATTGGTGAGGTACATGAGGAGATATACTGAGAGATATTCTTGGAGTTCCTACCCACATAGAAGCTTTTAATCACTCACTTCACCTTTAGTCTGTGTTAAAGGCCTTATTAGATCATGTTGGGAGAGTTCAGAATTTGGATATTTATTTATACCTATGGTTTCATTGCTTCACCATTTTATTCTACCTTTTGGATTAATATGAACAAGGTAGACACTCCATGGAGTTGGGAATTGATTTCCCACAACACCCAAAGCATTCATGACCCATATACAGTGAAGAGAACCCAGTTGAAGGATTCTTCCTTATAGATAGTGCATCGATCTCTCACCCATGCTTGTATTTCCAAAGGAAATTCTCATGGGGCCATAATTCAGATAGAGGTGATCATTTTGGTCTCTTATATGGGTAGAATTTCCATCAACATGGCTTGATAGTTCGCACTCTACTACGAGTCCCATGAGAGGAGAGTTCATGGTACCTTGATGGGGGTAGATTTATCACTCATATCACACATCATCTAGGTATTTTTTATGTCTCTCATCCCCTTTCATCTATTAGAAAAATGGATCTGATTGATCTACTAATGATCCATGTGATGGGGATCTTGCGGAAGATAGGAAAGCACTGTGAGTGGGTTCCTGAGTATGTAGAGCATGTTGATGAGGCCATAGCTGCTCATGCTCTAGCCCCACCAGCTCCATCTCATGAGGTACATGCTCTAGAAGCCCCATCCATAGATCCCATCATCCACCCATCCTCTACTGATACTAGGACTGCACCACCCCCATCCCCAGCCTCTCTATCTGAGATGCCACCACCTTTCCATTTTGATCCCAATCCACCCATTCCATTATATATGTGGGTGGAGATTTTCATGCATGATAGTGTTATCCAGTGAATTTTGGAGAACTAGTGTTGGATATGAATTCATTTCAACATTCATTTTTTAGAGACTACCCACCTGGGAACTACCCCAGCTGATACCACTACCACACCATCCACCCACCCATCCACTACTAAAATCGAGCCCACTACATGCTCTAATCCAGCACCATCCACCCTAGCCCCTATTGTGCCTTCCTTTCATCTCCATTTGGATATTATAGATTGTGATGCTCATAGTTACTACTTAGCATCTCAGGCTCATTGGGTAAAGGTCCCCACTTTACCTTCATCATATGAGGTTTCATTCATTGATCCTACTTCTATACACACGGCCACTATATAGATCGACACCTAATAAGTTTTGACTAAATGCACTTGCAGTACCATGAAACTATATTTAGAGGTTGATTAATCTTCCCCTTACTCCATTTCTACCATAGATATGACGGGATGGATCCAAAACACCCACTGTTTTCAAGATAACCTCTAATGCTGATAATAGAGAGTCTTCCCACACTATTTTTTTCCCATGTAATCCTCCACTATTGTACTCTATTTTTGGGTGTATTTTATACTCATGGTATTCCTCATTCTTAGTTGTATCATTTATTTTATCTAATTGATGGGATATGATTTTTGACTGCATGGATTTCTTACATAATCATTCTAATTTATGCATTTGATCTAATATGTCTTAGTCTTCTACCTCTACTATGACTATCAATGAGTCTGTTAGGATACCCATAGGCCTTCTCTATGAGGTATTTCCTCGAGTGTATGATTTACATATATATCTCTAGGATCTCCATATACAACCTTATTGGCTTCTATTACTGCCACATGAGATGTTTGGTTGGGCCATCCTTGAGATGGTGAACCCCAAAAAGCACCCCCATGAGCTCGAGTATATATCTACCAGTTCCTGCAAGAGGCATTGGATGTTTGAGTTTATGGACACCACCAAATGATATTTTTTCAATTTTTATGGATAAATATGTCATTATTAGCGATTTATGTGAGGAAATCCATTTTTTTGATCTTTTCAATTTTTACAGTGTTATTAGGTCTTTTCTTTTCATTTTCTATATTTTTTTATTTTGTCATTCCCTATGCCCCCATTATATACTGATCCCTGCATATATTTGAGCTGGTGATCCTTTCTATCTATTATGTGCACCTTTCCATTTTTCTTCTTACATAATGGTTATATTGTATGTATTGATGGTTTATCTAGTGATGGACTATTTTGCTTCTAACGCTTTGTAAAGTACCCCATTTCACATCACCATCTAGTATTTTCACCCCATGTAATAACCTTCATTACATGGATCACTCAATTCCCTTCTTCTTTACCACATAAATTTCCAAAATAGTGTGGTCACTATTTCATTTTAAGTGTGGGGAGTAAATTATTTAAATTTATTGTGTTTACATGTGGATTTTTTCTTATTATCATTAGTCTAGGAGATATTTTTCATTTGAAACAAGCTTTAACTTGAAATCTTATTTCACCCATGTAAATAAAATAAAAATTTTGGATGAAAAATATTAAAATCTATTTTTTGTATTTCTTATAATTTTAGAATGATTGTTGAGTTGATTAATTTACTTTTGATTATCATTTCTTCAAATTTGTTTTTATTGAATTATTATTGATTTCTATGACCTAATTGATTCTTCTATTTTATATATTCCCATTCCTAAGAGGATTTTTGACCTATATTGTGATATTCTTTTCTGAGAATATTTCTTGAGAGATACTTGGGACATATAAGCCTATTAGAACTTTCATTGGAATCGTATTGAGGATATGACTAAAAAATACACTATTGAAATTATTAAGGAAATTATTATTGATCCATTTATCCTGATAATTGCTAATACATTTATCCTTATTAATCCCACAGAATCTATGAATGACTTTTTTAGGATTGTGTTATGTTAAATACCCATTTTATCCTTTCATACCCTACTCTTGGTATAACTTCATGATTTTCACTTGAATAAATGTGGGGGAGATGGTCATTACTAATGGATACGGGATTTTTTCTATTGAGAAGATGTATAGTGAATTTTAAACATGATCTATGGGAAGTGGCCCATTTTTCTTCTAATATACTTTTTATGATTATCCTATAAAACAAAAAAAAAATAAAAAAAAATGGGTTTTGTATTAGGAAGGTCAAAAATAACCATTAATAGACTAATGAATCATATGATGGATCATATGTAATTAGGTGATAGAGGTGAGATCCGGCCTAGACATGACTTTTGAAAAAAAAAGATAAAGAAGAAATTTATACTTTCATTACACTTTTATAACACATCCATAGACTTTCCCTGAGCTTTTGGGATTGTGGAGATGCTACTTTCTAAAGGAGGTTTTTTATTTCACTATTTTTTATGATCATGCTTTATACTTGAGAATTTACGCTCTCTTTTTTGGATGGAATTTTATCATTTACCCACCTACCCTAAACCTTATATTTATTTGAACCTGATTGTTAAAGCCCTCATGATTAATTTTGTGCTTGTCTTTACAAATTATAGATGATATAACCATTTCACGCCTATGTTTATGATCATATATTCAAGGTATGAGCATAACTCCAATTTCATTTTTCCTTGAGTGGAGAGATAAAATTCATGTTGTAATAAATTGCAATATGGGTATATCTTATAAGGAATGGTTGAAAAATTATAAATAAAGGAATAAATAATTTGAATAAAGTACTTGATTATGATGGATGAATGATTCTATATACATGAGTGATTTTAGAGAACTATATTTTTCCACTAACACTTAGTTTTATTTTCTTATTTGTAATTCATGTTTCCTATTTAAAATAGTTTCATTTGGAATAGTTGTTAAGATTATTTTTTCTTGAAGAAAAGAAATTTTTTATGTGTGGAGGAATTTGATAATATGAATTCATATATATATATATATATTGGATACATTTATTTGGTATTTATTCATGATTTATTAGATAATGCCTTGGATTTTGGTTAGTTTTTTGCAGGAAATAGGAATTCAATTCCCAAATTATGTTTTGCTATAATTTTAGAAATTTTATACATTACATGTAATAAAACCTATTCAAAATTTTTATTCCTTAAACACAAGACCCCTAAAGACCAAAGGCTAACCCATTAAACAAGTAAAAATTTTTAATCCTTTTGGATAAATAAATATAGGATATGAATCCATTACATGACGTAAAATATCCAAAAAAAATCTCATCGAAAGATATAAGGTGTGAAATCTGGGAGATACAATAATTTTAAAGATATTTGAAGATATTATTACACAACATGAATTTCCATTACATATCATGCAAGTTTTGAGGAAGAATTCATTTAAATGAATATCATGACACGAAAACTTTACACATAATGAGAGAACCAAGCTTATAAATATTCTATCACCTGACGATGGATGGGGACAGCTAGAATATTTATATATTTATTGTATGCATTATTCTATATATGTTCCAATCCTATTTTATTCCATTTATTTTCTAGTTGTATTAATTATTTTATCCTAAACTTCATTCCAAGTCATTTTAGAATTCTCAAACCTTGTTCTGGTTTCTGTTTAAATTATGATTACCACTTTTAATGTCAATTTCTATATATTCTTATGTCCCTTCATTCTGATTAAGTACATTTATTTGTATTAATTATTTTAGTTATGAATTGATTCAACTCTAAACATATTTATGGATATTCTAAGTATGTTTTCATTTTCTATTTCATCAAATAATTTTGTTATCATGCACAGCTAGTCTGATAGGGTTAGGGGTCATGAGTAGGTGTAGTTTAAACCTAATGAATCATTAAATTAAAACTTGGGTAACCCTTTGGATAGGTATTAGGTTAATAAATCATGTTAATATCATTATTTTACATAACCCTGATCCTAGGAATTGCAATAGAGTGACCTTGATCTAATTGGAGTTGAGCAGGATATGACCAATAGCCTATGATGCTTTCTTACCTTGAAGATATACTTATTTCACCTAATTTGTTGAATAAATATATACCAAAGAGTATTTTTAAATACAGGTAGATTCAATTGGTTTTAGCAAAACCAATTGGTGACTTTCTCATCACTTTATAGCCTAATCCATAGGGTTGTCCCAAGAAAGATTTAGGAATGCATGTTTCCTAAGCCCTGAAATTTACTATGGTCCCTTTTATTTATTATAAAGTAAAACAAAAACACTTATCCTTAGAAATAAAAACCTATGAGAGTCACATTATTAATCCAAATGTTAGGTTCTAACTACTAGTTGACCATATTTTCCATCTTTTCCCTATGATTTCGACCTCATGTTATCGCTATGTTACACCTTTGTAGCTAATGAAGTGTGGGACATTATAATTTTATAATATGACCAATGCCTATGAAAAATAAACAATTTTGTGTGGGGAAGTCAATATGAGTTTCAATAGTGTCCTTGGAGGACTGGTAGAAGTAAAATCATAGTTTGGGCTAGACTAACCAAGGTCCATACCGAGTGTTACATTTGGCAGTAGTCCCCTCCTTCTGAGTAGGTTGGAATCTTTTGTAGTTTTTGGTGGGCACGTATTTGTCCCTTTATGATTTCCAGTACTTTTTTTGTAATCTAATGTGGGGTAGTTGTTATTCATGATTTATAGTATCATTTGTGTTTAACTCTCAACTTTATCTCTATGTTTTTTCATGGAGATGAATGTGTGGGTGTGTGTATAGGTAATTTAGGATAAGTCCTCCCATGTGTGTGATATGAATACTCAGAGCTTATCTCTAGACCATGGCCTGTTATAGGTGATCTTAGGGTGGTCACACTCAAATTAAATCCAACCAGGTAGGCCCTAGTGGAATGGGTCATGATAGAGTGGTATTAGAGGAGTTTCATCCAAGAATTGGAGTTTAGAGATTTTTTGTAGTTGTGAGGTCTGGTTTGGGATTTATGGAAATAGTGTTAAAATGTTTCAAGTTTGTATTTATATCAATGGAATATAGTGTTGGTGCGATGTATGATGCATCCATTCACTAGGATTTTGATAAACTTCTTGTTGACTTGGTACATATAGTAATTGGTTGCAGGAAACATTGTTACATGCATCATATAATAATGGGTTATGGTTTTCATTTCCTTATTGAGTCATCTCCTCTTATATAATCCTTGAATGTGGTATATATTAATTTTATTTTAGGATTCCCTACAATGATATAAATCTAGGATTCCATGGTGGGATCTTGATAATGATCCACCTAGTGATGAGGCTTCAGTTCAAGGGTCTGCACAGGAGCTAATATCTCTGAGTGGTTTACTAGTCGTTCCACCACCCGTTGAGTAGTAGGTTATGCCAGAAGAACCTGATAAATATGTGTGTAGTATGGTCCTAATTAATGATTTTTGTAGTTAGAGACCTTCTAGGTTTCAGAGTGATCCAAACCCCTAGGTATAAGAGTATTGGTAAGAGGAAATTACCCAAGTTTTTCTCTTGGTAATGAAAACTAAAGATCAGATGGTAGTCCTAGAGGTGAGTCTTCTTTGGGGCTCCACAGGTTGATGGTGGAGTCTGGTATCTCATATCCTTGATGATGAAATGATCACTTGAATAGAGTTTGAGATCATATTTATGGAGGAGTTCTGATCATCCACATTGCGAGCGATGAATGTACATGATATTTTGCATCTTTAGTGGGGCAGTATGACCATGGAAGAATATTCATCAAGGTTCACCAACCTATCATGACACTCTATGGATATGGTTTGAGATCCATTTTTTTGAGAAAAGGCATTCTAGAAAAGGTCTATGTTGTGATATCAGGGCAGTGGTGATATCTCTTTGCATTCCCACATTTGTTAGAGTGCTCAAGTGGGCCTTGTTAGTGGAGAGTTTTCTGGTTGAGAAAACACTGACTATTTGTGATAGTAATGTGCACGTAGGATATGATACAATAGTAGTGGGTAGATGATGGTAGTCATAGGTATTTAGGCATGAGATAGATTTTAGGAGATAATTCCAAGACCAAGTTTCTGTAATTAAAGGCTATTAGGATTATTTTAGTCAGTTGAGAGAGAGGGGGTGTTTCGCTTGCAACGGTTGGGGACATCTCATGCAGGATTATCTGACCCACTATGTAGTTGATAGGGAGATGGTTGGTATACATACCAGGTAGATATGACAACATGATCAAAGATTATTGTGTGATGTTATGAATTTTAGAGGAGCTAGGATGTTATCAAGAGGCAGTATATGTTTTGAACTATTTCCACTACCACCCCCATGTGGTCTGCGCCAGGCTCAAAGAGATGGAGGATGGAGGTGAGGATAGTTGGAATCCACAGAGGCCTATGACCCAGAGGATCTAGGGATTATTCTAGCTATAATATATTTCTTTTCTAATCTTTTTTAGTATTGATAGACATGGGTTTAATCCACTCTTTTCTTGACACTTCTTATTTGAGACCTTTCTAGGGTGACATGGGGAATCAGTGTGACCCTATGTTAGTGATGTTTGTCATGGTTTTGAGCTTGAGAGAAGGATGTATACTTCCCCCACCAAGGTTTGTTCTTTTCACATGATCCAAAACTATGTGGGAAATATATTTCCACCCAAATAGGATAGTTTCAAGGCTTGGAATACAAGTTCCTTTTAATTGTGTGTTTGGGGTAGTTGGGTGTGCTAAGGTCTCATGGTAAGCTCCAAATTTTGTTGAAATGGAAGGAAAGGGGGATTCTAAGCTTCTGGAATGAGGGAATTCTAACCTAGAGACTTTGATTATGGTTTGAGGTATGAAATGTTTCTTTACTTCACTAATTATAGTTTTAGCACAGAATCATAAGCCACTTTTCCCTGAGCATAACCCCTTTTCAAGGCCTAGTAGAACTATTTTAGCTCAAACCTTATGTTAGAGGATCCTATAGAGAGGATCAGTGATTACACACTTCTATAAATAGTGTGACCTAACTATTTAAGAATAGATACCCTCATTTAGAATCTTTCTATAGTATAAGAGATACCCTATAATGTTTGCCTCACTATGGACCGGTTTCCAAGCATCCATGCTCAGTTGCTTGCTTCCAGTCAGTGTGGTAGTATTTCTAGATTGTGGGATGTAGTTTTACTCATGTGATTAGACGTGACCCCAGATAGAGAAATATGAGATCATGTGTGGGAGGGTACATCTTATTTCTTATCATTTGGCTAGTATGACCCTTGGATCAATGATGCTATGATATTTCAGTTTCTTATAATGGTGGTGGAGTATGAGGACATATTTCCCAAGGAAGTGTCATGTTTTATTCCTCATTGAGAGTTATAATTCCATAATTGATAGCACCCAGGGACTACCCTGATATTCATTCCATAATATTATATGGTTCCCACTAAACTTCATGAGATGGGGTGAAATCAGGGGTTTACAAAGAAAGGGCTTGTTAGACCTAGTAAGTTAACTTGGTTAGTCATGTGTTGTTCACCTAAGAAGAGGATGATTTCTTGAGGTTAGGTTTGAATTTACATCATCTACATCATGTGAATATTAGAGAGGAGTATCCACCCCCAAGAATCAATTAATTCTACACCTAGTTGTTAGGAGTGGGGTGGTTCTCGAAGTTGACCTCATGAAAGGTTATCACTATCTCCATGTTCATAGGGAGTTTGTACCAAAAGTGGATTTCTAAAACTTTTTTGGTTTCTTGAGTTCATGGTGATACCCTTTAGTATGTTGGATTCCCTAGAAGTGTTTGAGAGACTTATGAACCAGGAATTTCAACCCTTCTTGTATCAGTTCATGGTAGTCTTATTCGTTTGTACCCTTCTATACTCAGCGTTAGAGTTGGAGCAAGTGAGACACTTGAGAATAGTTCTAGACATGCTCCAAGAGTACCAGATTCAGAGGGATATCTCATGGAGTCAGTTATAGAATCAGGATGTCCACTTATTATGATATATCCCCTTGGACATTGGATTGATAGTGGGGCAGGAAAAGGTTATGGCAGCTCCAGATAGAGATCCACCCAAGGTTGTATCCATGGTAACAAATTATCACAGTTAAGTCTTTCATATATTATTATTGATAAAGGTAAAATAATATTTGACCTATTTATAGTTGTCCCTTATGGGTGAGGATGGTTTAGTGTACCCCAATAGATGGTTGTTACCCCTCCCCTTTTTCATCAAGTCAGGGAGGCATAGCTTGGGGATATTGTTTTTAGGGTCTTGCATGACTATATATCCATTGGACTTGTTCTTGATGGATTTTCCTATGGTGGGGAGTACGTCATCCTTCATAGGATGGACAATGACACCAAACATGTTGTGATAGGAGGTGATTAGGAGGTTTCCTTCCCTCAGCAGTGTTCCCATAAGAGGTATGGGTGTACCAATATATTTTGGAATCAGGCTTGAGTGGCCAAGGATGTTATATCTTGATGTTGAGTTTAACTATTGATGTATCTTCTATTAATAGGTGGAGACTGAGGTGCTCGAGTGGTAGTGTAAATGGTGTGGTGACTTTGTATGGAGTTTCCATGAGCAAAAAGAGGTTAAAACACTATATGAGTGTTTATATATTGGATCACTAGGTTGACCCATTTCCTAACCATATGAGAGTAGATCTTAGTGGGAATTTTGGGGTGCTTGTGCATACATAAGGAAGTTTAGCTTCATAAAATTCCCTCCATGATCATACCAAATCGTGACGTTCTCATCACATCACAATTATGGAGACGATATAAGATAATTATGGATATTCTTCTAGGATGGTAGGATATCTTTTCGGTTCACAGACCCTTTTTCTAGTTACTGTGTTTGGTAGTAAGTTTTCATACCACTTGACCCTATGATTGTAGTGAGACTGGTTGTGCGATGCATTCTATATGTCATAGTTAAGAATACATGTGCCTAATTTTGTGTATGATGAAGACCTAGATTATATAGGAATTGAGGGTGGAGTTTCCATTTTTACATACCCATTGTAATTTGAGAAATGACTAGAGAAGACCCTTTATGGGAAAGTGGTTCCCCTGGGGGCATTTTGGTTAACAGCATGGGAACCTTTTGGAGAGCTCGCTAGAGTGGGAAACCTAGTTGAGAGATTAGTATCCCCCTTGTGAGTAGGTTTTATCTTTTTGGGATGAAAATACTTAAAGGTTGTGAGAGTGTAACAACTCCATTTTTTCAATATAAGAATTTGAAAATTTTATAGGAATATTTTTGAAGCTAGGCATTGAGTCAGTAAGGAATTATGAGGCTTAGAGAGCCTTGGTATAGTGATAATAAAAATATTAAATATTTTATATCACATGCATGAAAATTTTTATAAAAACATGGAATAACTCCTAAATGGAGTCATGGATTAGAAATATAAGACCTCCATTAAATTTGGGATATATTTTTTACCCTTGGTGCAACAAAAAGTTGATCGGTGCTAGGTGTTCAGTGGAGGGAGACCGTTGGTGGATTCGATAATTAATTAAATGAAAATTTTAATTAATTAAAAAGGTGGTAGAATATCCCCCCTTGGGGTTGACTTCCCACACATAGAGGAAATGGAGAGGTATCTACCTTTCATGATGGAAGAACCAAGGGAGAGATGAGGCATCGTCAGACTTAATCCTTGATGTAAATTGATACTGGATCATTATGAAGCAGCTTTGGGGCATGGATTTGGACTTTAAGCATTGGAGTTTCACCATGAGGTAGAAATATTTATGGTTTTTATGTCATTATCCTCCTATATGCATCATTTTAAGGTTTTATAGCCCATTTATGACTCATATAGATCCCATAGGGGTTGATCTGTTAGTATTTGGGAAAAAATGGGGGTTTCATGAAAATCATAGGGATTTCCCATTTGGAATTCCTGATCACACATTGTGTAGTATAGGAGCACTCACTATGTGTTCTTCCTATTCAAGGAATATAGAGTTTTGGGAACACCATGCCATGTACTGAGGGTACACTCCATGTGGTGGGACATGGACAGCTAGCCTAATACATAGGAAGGCATTCCATGTAAGGGGATATGGTAGTGTGGAAGAATACATCCAAACCTTGGGTGTACATAGTTCATAGGACATGGGAAAGTACAAAGGAAGAAGACATTGTACACTGGCATGAGTTATCGTACACAAGAATGGGGAGGATGGAAATAGGCTTGGGTTAGGCTAGAAAGAACACACTGTGTGCCCCCATGTACCCATCGTGTGGGATAATATGTCTAACCAGGATATGTGTGGGTGAGGATACACCCTAGTGTTCGGGTGAGGTCACACGCCGTGTGACATAGGTTACATGTCTTGTACATTACTTTTACACATTGAGTACCATGAGGGGACATGACCAAGATTTGGATTCATAATATATTCCATGTACCCTAGAAGGACACATCATGTACTCCCCTTATAGAGTGTTCTCTTGTGCATCTCCTTATTTAGGGATCACATCAGGGCCCATGAGATGGTCATATTGAGTGGTTTTCTATGTAGGATACAATGGTGGTCATTGTTTTCTCATTAGAGATGAAACATGTGGTGATACTAGTGAGACACTTCTTTTAGTGACATGTAGGACAATGATAGTTGGTTTCATTTCCTTGGTTCATCCCTCTGAGGGTACAGTGTGGAATTATGTCCTTATAAAAGGATTTTGATCCCCTATATGAGATTGGTTCGAGAGATTTTGTGAGTCCCTCCAGAAATCCTAGGGTGGTATCCTCTATATAATTATCTTCCCTAAGTGGGGTTTGTGGAATCTCCATGAACAACTTACACAATCATATGATCCCCTATATATCGGGTTATTCCATATTGGGTTGTCTATGTCCCCTACTGATCATGGTTGTGACACCCTATCTATGTATCATGATTCTGAGTTTTAGATTGGGTTTTTTGTGCCCCTTGGCGGTCCTAGGTGTGATCTTCTATCTGAGTGTTGAGATCTTTAGAGTTCCCAATTAGGTTTTCAGTGTTCCCCAGTGGTCTTGGGTTTGATACCTTATCTGTGTTTGAGATCTTATGAGTTCTAGTATAGTTCTTGATGTCCTCTATGAGACATGGGTGTGATCACCTTTTAGAGTATTGAGATCCACTAAGTTCTAGTATTAATTTCTTCATGGTAAGACTAGATGAGATTGATCTCTCTAATGAATACCATCAGGGATGGAAGATTTGGAAAGAATTGATGACAGAGACCTCTCAGATGACTTCCATCAAGGATGGTAGGACTCATGGAGTGATTTCTTCTGAATAAGTGTGACCCTTGAGTAGAATCCTATGGATGGATATATGGTTGAGACCTCTTTTATACTTGTAGTCTATTATGGGTATATCTAGGTGGCTTAGTTTCTATGTATCATATCTTGATTGGAATACCTTGGTGATGTTGATATTACTCATCATTATTAGTGGATATGTGGAGATGGATATTTCTATTCTATCTCACTTGGGATTTCTATAAACTATTTATTATAGAATAATCATGATATTTCCTTTTATCTACTCCCTTTATTTTTGGGTTTTTGGGGTGCCTACGGGGTATTTTTATAATCACCCCTACATGGGATCTTCCCACACATGTCATGTATTATATATATGAAAGGCCTTTTGATGGTGTCCTCAGAAGACCAGTAGAAGACATATCATAGTTTGTTCTAGATTGGATGAGGTTCGTACTGAGTGTTTCATTTG
Source organism: Viscum album (assembly GCA_963277665.1). Lineage (NCBI taxonomy): Eukaryota > Viridiplantae > Streptophyta > Magnoliopsida > Santalales > Viscaceae > Viscum > Viscum album. The sequence continues at coordinate 28,328,535 of OY728142.1, read as the reverse complement.
ATATCAGTCACATCCTTCTAAGTAGGTTGGACTTTTTTGTAGTTTTTTTTGGGCTTGCACTTGTCTATTTATGTTTTTCAGTACTTTTTTTGTACTCTGATGTGGGATAGTTGTTATCCATGCATTATGGTATCAGCTGTTTTTACCTTTCAAATTTATCTATGCACAATTTCATGGAGATTGATGTGTGGTTGTTTATACATGTACTTTAGGATAAGGCCTCCCATGTGTGTGATATTCATACCTGACACTTGTCACACTCCCCTATCCTCTTTTTGGCATGCTTGGGGTGATCACACTGGGATTATCTCTATCCAGGAAATTTTTGGTGGGTTGGGTCATTACATCGTGTGTTGGTAGGTTTATTTTATGTTTTTCATTACTTTATGAATTAATGATATTGTTTATCATACGATTTCATGCACTTTATATTCAGACTGTATTTTTTATAAACTATGGGTGTTGGACTACTAATATGTACTCATACCCTATTCAGGCACCATTTAGTGCCTGGGAAGATTTTATGGACCTAAGTATGGACAAGAGAAAGGGAAACTATACTTGATTGTGTGCTTTTCTAGATGGAATTAGATCATGGAGATAAGACCAAGCATGGGGTTGGGGATCATGGTTTTTAGAGTCTTTATTAGAGTCTATTTTTAGTTTAGTTGTGTGACTCTTATCACATCGTTTAATTCAACATACATTATGGAATGAAATTATTTATTATTATTATTATTATTATTATTATTATTATTATTGGTTATTTATATATCTCTATTTCAATTTAGTTGGGTTTTGGTGTCTATTGGATTGATTTTAATGTTTTTTATCTTATTTTTGATGATATTTTAGCTCTATTCCAAAGGATATAGTCTCTTAACTATATTATTTAAACCCTCATTGCTAGTCGATAGCCTCTAACATATAGGTAGGGGCACCAGAGTTCCAGTAGAAACTTGATTTGGTCACATGATATAGCATCGGGTGAGCATGTTACAAAGTGGTATTAGTGGTCAAGTATTTTCAATTTATTTATTATTTGGGAAAGGTAGAAATAATACTAGGATGTTTTGAGGCTTGGTAATAAGATCTTTAATGGGAGTATCTAACCCATGATTGGGGTAAAACCCGAGTTCCCATATATGGGATTGAAGTTCATATTGTTTTCTTGTTACATTTTTTATGTTATTTTATTTGGATAATTCACTTATTGTATGATGTTACTATTTATTGAGGTTTTACTCATGATACAATATGAAATGTGATGAGTATCCATGCATAATAATAGGCACATAAAGATATATATTGATATGAATTACTCATTCTATGAACTTTTTACATGTTATATATCTTTCTACATGATTTTTGAAATGTGATTCCATCTTTTATTTGATAAAAATGAATAAATGGAATTGTTATGACATGCCAATTTACTTATAAAGTCCTTAATCTAGTCATTATCTGCTGTTTTTTTTTACATTTTGAGGTTGATCATATTGTATTTATTGTGTTCTAATGAGTGTGTTGACCCTTGAGATAAAATACCTCCAATTTATCTTTGAGTTGAGTTTTAGGAGAGTAGTAATCAGCACACTTAGTAATCAGCACACTCTAAATGCATCTAAGCTGAAACTTCTTACAGATCTAGGGAACAATATGGGCGATCAACTTCAAAAAAAATTCCTATGGTTCATATGGTCCATGTAGAGGGAGACTAATCATAATGTACCTTTGATGTATGACCTTACGAGATATTTTCAGCCAAAGAACACACCTATATTCACTAGGGAGGGAGGCCCCCAGGTAGTTGAGCTATGGATTGAGTCATTCTATATGATCTTTATGTACCTCAAGACACACATATAAATTAGGTTGAAACTTGATGCTTATATGCTCTAAGGAACATTCATACACTGTTGGGACATCCTAGAGAAATATGGGTAGCAATAGGACCTAACTTTGAAGGACATTGAGGAAAAGTTTCTAAGTCTCTTATATCAAGAGACACTTAGGGATAAGAAGTATTGGGAATTCATGCACCTAATTAAGGGGTTTATGTTACTGATGGACTATATTGTATTCTTCACTAACCTATAGTGTTTTTCTATGTCCTTGTAATCTAATAAGACTTCCAAGGTGAAACTTTTCCAGGATGGGGTTTGGTGTGATATAAAGTCACAAGTGAACATCTTTCACCTGAGAAACTTTTTAGATGGGATGAATAAATATCTCATAAAATAATGTAACTTAAAGGAGGACTCAAATGGTGTCCATGCAATCTTGATAGGGTGATCAGGGATCTATTCCTTAGGTGTAAATAATCTTCACTTCGATAGTTACCACTAGGGTAGTGGTAGGCAGAGCAGCTAATGGAGTGGGTAGTCGTCTCAATATTTCATCCTGGTTTAGTGTTATCAGTGTGGTGGGGCTATCGAAAAGTGGTATTAGTGTCCTTAACCTATAATAAAGGGTTTTAATTTTGTTAGGTTGGGTCATCCATAAAGGTTTTTGAGGATCCTACAATAGGTGAGCGATGGAAGAGGGTCAGGATAGGCACTAGGGTATGGGAAGGACACACTTACACCTTGGCAGATAGGTGGTTTTAGTTCCATTGGATGCTAATACCAAGGAAGGGGGATGTGATACCCAGACAAAAAATTTAAATTACTGACTATATGTAGCATCACATGGAGTTCATACTATAGTCTAGAGTAGAGGGGTGAGTCTACTACATTCTATACAGTCTACTCCTACTAGTCTGGATGCATGACCTTCCACTGCGAGAGGTACGATTCTTATATCATCTATAATTTCTTGAATTTTTTTGATATATGAGCATTGCGTTTATTTTTATTTTATCAATTTTAAAATAGTTTAGGTTTGGATTTAGATATCATGGATATTGGTAAGATAATTAACACACCACTAGGGGTGTGATCAGAGGGTATCAGACGCTTCAAGGAGTGTTTTATTAAAACTGGTGGCTTCCATTTATTTTGGGAGATTTTCTTGCTATAAATAGAAATATTTTATTTGATTCTTGGTATAGATTGATTAATTTTTTACTAGGATCATATTTATTATTATCATATTATAGTTACTTTTATAACTCTAGAAGGGGGTAGCTATACCCATCATGGAGAATGAGATCTTCGGCTAGTTATGCAAGACCAATTCAGTATAAATTGGAATGTATCATGGATCAGAGAGTATAAATTTTTCTATATGATGGTGGTATGAAAAAGGGTACTTTTACTCTAGTAGTGGGCCATTTTCAAGAATTTTTTCATGAATATTTCTACATATTACCACCCGAGCGAGAGATTGATTTCACTATTGAGTTAGTTCTGGAAATCCTGACAATTTATATCCCTCCTTACAAGATGGAACTGGAAGATATTTGGGAGTTGAAAGTACCATTGTAAGATATGGAAGCTAAGGGTTTCATACAACCTAGTACTTCACCATACGGTTCTCCCATAATCTTCTCCAAGAAAGATGATGAAACTTTGTGCTTGTGTTTGGATTATTGATGATTAAACCAGATTAAGTTCAACAACTGGTATCCCCTTCCTCACATTTATAATCTCTTAAATCAGTTGAGAGGTAACCATATTTTCTCCAATATAAACTTGAGGTCAGGGTTCCATCAGTTGATGGTGATCCAATTAGAAATACCCTAGATATCTCTTAAGAGTATGTATTTTCTATATGAGTTAATTGTGGTGATTTTTGTTTTTATGAACACACTGAAGGTATTCATGGACATGATGAATCAAATATTCCATTAGTTCATGGATCAATTTTTTCTAGTTTTCATCGATGAAATCTTGGTGTACTTCCAATCTATAGATTATGACTCCCAATATCATAACATCATCTTGAGTATACTAATAGATCATTGGATTTATTACCAACTATTTAAATATAGTTTATAGTTTGAAAAAGTTAACTTCTTGGGCCATGTTATCTTAGAGTATAAAGTTTCAGTAGACCCATAGAAGGTTTTAGTTGTGGTTTCTTGGGAGTGACCCTTGAATTTTTTGAGATTCATAGATTTCTGGGTCTAGTAGGATAATAATGGAATTTCATTCATGCCTTATCATATATGGTAAAACTGATGTCCAGGATGACCAAGAAAGGGGTAAAGTTTCTTTGGTCATATTCTTATGAGAGTTATTTATATGAGTTTAAGAGAAGGTTGACCATTGTACTGATCCTTACTTTATTTGATCCAGGTAAGGAATATACCATGTACTGTGACTCATTGATTTTCAAACTTATAATAGTTATGATATTGGAAGCTCAAGTGGTTGTTTATGGCTCCAAGTAGTTTGTACTACACAAGAGGAATTATCCTACTCATTATTTTGAGTTGGATACAACGGTACATTCCCAGAGATACTAGTGACATTATATTATGGGAGAGAGTTTTGTTGTGTGCATGAATCACAAGAGCCTCAAGTACATATTTTTTTAGTGGTAATAGAACCTTTGGAAGAGGAGGTGGTTCAAGTATCTAAAGCCTTTTGACTTTGAGTTGGTTCACACTCTAGGTAAGGGAAACATCATTGTCAATTGATTGATCCATGATACATGGAAAGGGGTGGTGTGGGAGTATTATAATGAGTGGAGACTGATGATACTATTTGGATACATGCATCTAGATGTTCAAGAGTCCTAGAGATAAGAATATCTAACTTTGATATATGTTATACTCATGATCTTATACCAAACTGAGAGAGAGTGGTTATATGATCTAGAGGTATTATCTCTGAGGGAAATATTATATAGTGGGGATCCACCATCAAGATGGTCTCTTGATAGAGGAGATATTCTTCTTGTCCAAGACCAATTATGGGTTCCTTCGGGATTATGTTAGGAGATGATGATGGATTCACATGCCTCTAAATGAGAGGTACATCCTAGTTTGACAAAGATGTATCATGATCTCAGTAGCTAGTACTAGTGGCTAGGGATGAAGAAGAAATTAGTTGTCTTTATGAAGATATGTTTCATCTGTTAGTAGGAGAAGGTTAGGCATCAGAGTCCTATTGGGTTGTTGTAGCCTTTTCCCATTCTGTAAAGGAAGTGGGATTATGTCACCATGGAATTTATGAAAATATTACCTAGGACACCTTGGAAAAATGATAATGTCTGGGTGATCATGGATCAACTGAAGAAGGTATCCCACTTCTTTCCCATTAGTAAACCCTCACCATCAATGATCTTGGTAGTCTCTATGTATGGGATATAGTTTAATTTCACGGTGTTCTAAGGAGTATCATTTCGGATCGAGATCCTAATTTCGTGTTAGATTATGGAAGGTCCATAAAAAGGATTTGGGATTACATGCTCTTTTAAGTATGACCTAATCTTATAATATTGATGGAAAATATAAGTGGATGATTCAAATTCTATATGATGTGTTATGATCCTCTATTTTAAATTTTAGGGGTTCTTGGGAGCATCATCTAACACTCATATAGTTTGCGTATAATAACATCTTCTAGGTATCAAACCAAATAGATCATTTTGAGTACTTTTATGTAAGGTCATTCCATTAACCTATTTTCTCATTATAGGTGGGTGAGTTGGCTTTTATTGGACCAAGTCTTGTATAGTAGATGTATGAGCGATTTTAGTTGATCAAAAAGTGGTTGGTGAGCACATAGAGTAGGAAAAAATCATATGCTAACCATCAGAGATAACCACTAGTGTTCAATGTCATTCATAAAGTTTTTCTTCAGGTTTCACTGAATCTAGTACAATTTAATATCCAAAAATAAGGGAAGCTAGCACTTAGGCTTGTTGGGAAGTTTAAGATAGTGGATAGGGTCAGTCTAGTGGCATAGTTTTTGGACCTTCCATGACACCATAATTCCATTCACAATGTGTTTCAAATGTCATAGATTTGGATATATCACTCTTACTCTTATAACATGATAGATGTTAATGATGTTGAGCTACATGTCTATGCCTTCTTTAAGAAGCTCCAATATATATTGTGGTTTGTAATGAGAAGAATATATAAGGGAATACTATGCCTCTAGTGCGAGTGTGGTGATAGCATGGGCGCTTTCAAGGGGAGACCTGGGAGTGGGAGTTGGATATGTTGGAGCAATGACCCATGTTGTTCACCGATACCCCTATAGTTATTCTTGGGAGCATAGCTCAAAGATAATCTATTTTATGGTGTGGATGTTGTAATATCCCGTATTTTTCTATGTATATTCATCTTTAAGTTTTTGTATGATACTTTTAAATTTTTTTCATCAAGTCTTGTCTTTGGCTGGGTTAAATTATTGGAGGTCTTTATAGGGGAAAAGTGATGGGAGAAGGTAATATTTATACCAAAACTAATTCATGTTGTGAATGTGCATCCATGTTGTGAAATGTTATGTTCACATGACATGATATTCATTTAGGGAATGAAAGGGTTTTCTAGGCATAATAGATTAATGACATGAGATATCATTCACTATGTGAACTGGTTCTAGGGATTTTGAGTTGATATTACATATTTATTAATGTATATAACAACTCAAATATTCACTGTGTGAAACCTAGATTCATGTTGTGAATGAGGTTGTGTTTGGTATTTTTATTAACTCCTTTTTCCTACATTTCTCCTAATCCTTATTCTCCTTCCTCTTGAATTTTATCCATCCCTTAGGATATTTTGGGTGTTGTCATTAATCCAAAGGTAGATTCCATTGGATATTGGTGTTCCAGACCTAGAGATTCAAGAGAAGGAATGAGTATCCAAAATCTACATTGGCTGTTGAAGAATTTATTCATCTTATCTTCTTTTGATGTGGGTAAAATAAACAACTCCCTAAAGTCTATTTTTTACTTCCCTAGTATGTGAAATAAGTTTGATCATGTTGGTACACCATGCATGTGATATAACCCAATTGGGAACCCACCTTATTGATGAATCCATATGTATTGACCTCCATCAGACCCCATTGGATCTTTTGGCATCAAGACTAGGACTTGAGGTCACATGAGGGGTGTTCAAACCCTTGACTCTAGGTTGGAACTTGAAAAAAATGAACCTATATCCCATTTATTAATTTAAAATTGGTTATGTTTTGTATTAACAATTTTAATCATCTTGGCATGAGAATTTAGAACTTGGCTTGACATGTAAATGTATTAAATTTATAATATGGTAATTGGTTTTAGAATAAATTACATGTCTTAAAAGAGGTAATTTAGCATGTAATTTATATTGGTATGATAGAATGATTAAATATGGATATGATGATATGTGAAGTGGTAATTATTCTTAAATGATAAGTGAAATGGGAATAGTTATAATTAATGTGATAATTGGTAACTAGGTTTAAATTTATAATTGCCCTATATTTGGTTATCGGCATGAATTTGGTAAAGGGTGTAAATGTCATTATATTTGGATAATTGATGAATTGACCAATAAATATTATAAAAACATGTTTGGAATGTTGTTTTTTGGGTGTTATAAATGGATTTTTTGAATTTTTTCTTTTTATGACTCTTATGTTACTTAATACCAGTGGATGACATATTGAGTTGGACAAAGTGTTCCTTCCCAAATGAGATTATCAGGTAGACGTGGAATTCCTTCCCAGATGATATTATTGGGTGGATATAGAATTAATTCCTAGATGAAATTATAGGTTGGATATGGTGTTCCTTCCTAAATGAAATTATAGGTTGGACATGATTTTCCTTCATGGATGAAATTATTGGATGGGCATGGTGTTCCTTCCAAGATGAAATTATAGGTTGGACTTGATGTTCCTTCCTAAATGAAATTATTTTTCAAACATGGTATTACTTCCAAGATTAAATTATAGGTTGGACATGGTATTTCTTCCTAAATGAAATTATAGGTTGGACATAGAATTATTTCTGGGATTAAATTATTGGTTGGACATGGTATTCCTTACTAGATGAAATTATAGGTTGGACATGGCGTTACTTATTAGATGAAATTATGTGGTGGACATTGAATTATTTACTATATGAAATCATTGTTTGAACATGGTATTCTTTACTAGAAGAAATTATAGGTTGGAAATGGTGTTCCTTTCTGGATGAAATTATGGTTTGGACATGGAATTCCTTCCTAGATTAGATTATAAGTTGTAAATAGTGTTACATCTAGTGATTTCACTATGTTTCAAGGATAGAGACATATAGAATCATGTTGAAGAAGGTTTGGCTGACCCCAAGTTCCAACCCATATCTTGAGGGTCGGCATGTTTATTTGATGTTCCACATTACTTTATGAATTAATGCTCATGTTTATCGTACCATGGCATACACTATATATTTAGACTATATTTTTTGGACACCATGGGTATCATCCTACTTAGTTTTACTCAAACCCTATTCATGCACCATTTGGTACCTAGATAGATTTATTGGATTTAGGTATGGGAAAGATAAAGGGGCCCTATGATTTATTTTGTGCTTTCTTGGATGGGATTGGAACATAGAGATGGGACCAGGCATGGGGTTTGGGATCATGTTATTTAGAGTCTTTATTGGACTCTATTTTTAGTTTAATTATATGAATTTAATCACATAATTTAGTTCATGATACATTATTTCATGACATTATTTATTATTTTTATTTGGATAATTGGTTATTTATATATGTCTAGTTAAATTTTCTTGTGTTTGGATGTCTACTGGATCGACTTTATTATTTATTTATCTTATTTCAACTGATATTTCAACTCCATTCCAGAGGGTATAGTCTCCCAACTATATTCCTTACACCATCACTGCTATTTGGTAGCCTCTAGCATACAGAGAGGAATTCTTGAGGTCCAGTAGTGACCCAGATCGGTCATGTGAGGGAGTACCAGGCAATGGATGTCATAGCATGCTATAATGAGAGTGTAACATGTACACCAATAGTGAACTAATATAAAAAATAGTGGAGGTGAGAGTTATTTTTGAAAATAATATTTTTTAAACCTATGTATGAAAATTTTATAATACCATGTAAAACAATATATTCAAGTATGAAAATATAAAACACCACATATGGATATTTCAATATAGAAGATATCTATATAAGAAAAAATATTTATGGAATAAAATATCATGTAAATGAATTTTCACATATATAAATATTCATGTAGGGGAACAACACACATAAGAAAAATTTTAAAAAATTCCATGTAATGGAATTTTCACATAAAGGTAAAAAAATTAAAAAATATTCAAATAATTGAAACAAAAACATTATAAACTTTAAAAAATATTATTATAGAAAAAATTAACATAGAAAATATGAATTTTTAAACACGTGAGATTATGAGATATTGTAATATTCAAAATATTAATCAAAAAAACAAACAAAAATACTGACAAACTCTATAAACTTCACTAAATATAATCCACACATAGTCTAGGAACTAATAAAATAAATCTAGATAAAAATTATTTTAAACTAAAAACGTCATATTTAAATTGAACAATGAAATTATGATTATCTAAATTTTTATCATTGTATTTATGATTAACTAAATTCCAATCAATAGAATTCATATAAGAATTAGTTTTTGAGTCTAATTCAGTGGAATGTTTTGGAATTTATATAGTTCATCTAAAAAATATTTTATTAAACTTAATAAGTTTTTCTTTAGTAAACTCATAAGTACCCTTCTAATTAAAATTTTACTTATTCATAATAGTTACATATCTATCCATTTTAACTATAGTAGGTAAATCTTCTTCATTTTTTGATGAATTTATTTTTTCAACATCCAATGGATTAACTTTTTCATCACTTGATTAAGTTGAATAATCATATTCAAAATTATAATTGAATTTAGAATCTATATTTATTTATTTATTATAGATTCCTTAGTTACCTTTTACATGTATAATTTTTCATTCCTCAAAAAATTCAAATACAATCCAACTATTTTCAAAAAAAAATTATTCTACTATCTTTCGATAAACTATCAGAAGATGTATCAATTTCACTAGCACTCTGCATGTCCAAATATTTTAAACTTTTATTTACTTTTTCTTTTATAATACCTTCTTGATTTTATATATTTCCTATTTATTTTAGGAGAGTAAATTATAATATGACCTACCTTCATAAATTCATAGCAAATTACTTTTGATTATTTATTCTTGTCAGGTCCGCCTTTCCTATATTTCTGATAAGTATTATGAAAATTCATATTACCTATAACCTTATTCATTCTACTTAGAATTTGATGAATTTCATTATCACTTTCATATAAATCACTTCTATCTAAAAGCTTACATTTAATTTTCTAAACATGATATTATAAGTATTTGAATAATCATTAAAAGTACCAAAAATAGTATTACTAGATGTAGAAGTAAATGCTACTCCATTCTCCCTATTCTTCTTCTCAACATCTCTTTTGAATATATTTTCATATTTCATTAAGTTTATAATTAATTCATAAAGACGTAAATTTTATAAATGATTAATATCATCGATTCCCACCTTTGTAGATTCCCACTCTTTAGGAATAATAACAATAATATTTTCAATAATTTTATCTTTAAATAACTCTTTCTCAAAAAAAGTATAAAAATTATTTACAATAGTAATAGAATATTGATGAATTTGATTAAATGTTTCTCCATGATGAAAATAAAATCCATGATAATCATCTCAAAATATATCTTTGAGAATTTACAAAACTTTAGAACTTCTAAAATGTGTAATCTCGTTATTTTTTCAAATTCCATTTTTTGTTTAAAAAGATGATATTGAGCTATAGATATTTCTGCTCATATAACATAATAAAGTATTATGAACTTTATGATTTACTTGATATTCAATTTTTTCCTCTTGAGAAAAATGAACAATGACTTTATTTGTAACTTTATAATTTCCATTCATTATGATAAAGATGTCAACTCCAATATTAATGATATGGGGATTCATGGTATCATGAAGTTAATCATAATACACTACATCAAATATAGGTGGTCTATTTGGATTTAAATTTTCAAGTGTTCCAAATGGAAAAAACACCCTTACAAAAATATCATTACTCTACCAACACCATCAGTGTAAGGATACTAAATTGAAATTTTGATAAAGTAATGAAAAATAATAATTAATTAAATTTTAGAACTTGGTATTGACCTATTATGATATCAATTGTTTTATCAAGGATGCAATGGGAATGTAAATACAAGATGGGGGTTTAGTATTAAGATAAAATTAAAAAAAATACCTTTAATCAATTTTAATGTAGGTAAATTTTATGAAATAATGATCAATTTAAAATCAGAGTAAAATAGTCCATGCAATGAAAATATAAACTATATGAAATAAAGATAGCACAATGGAAATAAGTCTATCATAAGTTTATGAAAATACAACAACGGTAATATAAATATCATAAAAATAGAAAATTTTAAATCAGTAGGAGTTTAAAAACTAAACTCAGAGTATTTTTTATAAACTAAATAATCCTTTAAAGGATATATTCAAACCAAAATTTTAAACCAAAGTTTAAAATAGATACATATACTAGAACAAATCTATCCATGACTTTCAACCTATTATAAGCTATCCTTTATTTTATAACCTAACATAATCCATGAATTTTTATCCTCAGAAGCCCTCAACTAAGCCTATCAGTAGCATCCCACTTTTACACATTTAAAGTTACTAAGCTCTATCTTCTTAACAATAGAATCCCTCAATCCATGTGATAATAAAACCCTATATATTCTTATCCCTAGAATCCCTTAATCAAATGGGATATATAAAATAATAATTATAATGTAAATTACAAATTACTTTAAAACTAAAACCTTACATTTTTATTTATTAATAGAAACACTCAGAAATAAAATATTACACTAATTAGATTTACTCTCAGTAATAATAAATTTAAAAACTTCAAAATAAAAATAAATTTTCAGAATACTTTATGTCTAATCAATTTTCATCACTTCTGATGATCGAGGTGTGACTCTATTTATAGGCATCATTGTAAAAAAATTAAATGGCTAGATTCTAAAAAAACTAGAGTCATTTATAACTGCATTAGAAATAGATTATCCATCTAACAATTATTTTAATCAGTGCTTATATAGTACATAAAAATCTAATGGAAGTAATTTGGAATAGAAACTCATATCACCATATTTTCATAAAACAGTTTTAGTTCTTTGTAAATTAAGCTACCAGAAGTTCATTATGCACAAACATAATAACATAAGCAATAAAATAAAGTTAGATCATTTTCATATACTATGTATTGTGATTTACAAAATAAATAAATACAGTGAGTCATTGACAAAACAACCTCAATATTAAAGAACATATTAACCTCAAAATTTATATTTATCTTTCAAATTATATCCTTATAAATATAATAAAATTTTTTTAAATAACCTTCACACTAAATCACATGTTAAACCTAAGTTTTATATATACCTTAGTCAATTATTCTTCTTAAAACCTAATAAACATATCCTAAAATATCATTAGTCACCTCAAAATCCAGTGACATATGACCTTAAAAGAGTATTTATGTATTTGAACATATGATCAACCTTAAACTTGTAAAAACATAATGGAATAAATAAATCTTAAATTATCCTCATATGATAACATCTTAACCTCTAAATTTATCTAATCCTTACTCTCTAATAGTGTAGAAATAATTTTTCACGTTGGATTTTTTTTCTTTTTCACATCAGTTATTTGGCGATGTTGTAAATAATTTTTTAACATCGGTTAATTAAAACTGATGTTTTAATTAAATCTATTTTGGGTTTTTTCATGTCAGTTATCCAATAACCAATGTAAAAAAACCCTTCTATATTGGTTTTTCACATCGTTTATCCAATAAATGACATGAAAAACATATTTATCATGTTAGTTTTTTTAAAATAATGAAAGTGATAAAAAAATTCACATTGGTTATGGGATAACTGACATGAAAAATGCAAGGTATTTTTCCACATTGGTTATCTAATAACTGATGTGAAAAACAAAACAAAAATTACTAATTTCATTTTGATTCCTCCTATACACAACATACAAGAGCAAAAAACTAGTAGAAAAGGTACCATAAAAACCAAAAAAACATCCAGAAAAAGACACTTAGAATTGAACATTCAAAATTACAATATATATACCAAATAAACTAAAAATCAATCAAACCTGTAAAATTATTTGACCATTTAATATTTATGTTTTTCAAATCCTATTAATTATATGTACATGGGTCATTAAAAAATAAAAATAATAAAGAAATCATTTAACTTTTATTTTCAAAAAAACAAATTAATTATTAAGGAAAACTTTATAAAAAAATCTAACCTTCTGGAACTTCGTAACTATCCTAGTTGAAATTATTTCATACATAAATCTGAAAACATAATATGCACATTCTTTTACACCTTCTTGTTAATGAAAATGTTTTTCCAAATAAATTTTAATTCAAAATAACTTTTTTAAGTAATATATCCAAAATTTAGTAATTTTAAATGAAAATTCACATTAGCTTGTAAAAAATTTATCTTGGCACTCTTATTTATTGTCATATATCTAAATAAATTCATTCCCTATTTTAAAATAATATGAATAAAATAAATTTTATTTATTATAATATAAAAAAATATAGAAATATTCAAACTTATTTTTTCAATAAATTCTTAAAATTTTCTCCCACTTCACCATGGATAGAGCATAGCCAATACAGGGTCTTATCTCTTAGACAAAAAACTCCCAACATACAATGGCCACTTATATATAATAAAATTTATTTTGAGATTTTATTATGTTAATAGATATATAACATTTTGTGAGAAATATGTTTCATACTCTTGAATATCTCGAAACATCCATCACTGAATATTGTGGGTCCATAAATCCATATACATCTATCTTTTCTTGCTTTGTAAAAATTATATAAAGATACCTAATATAAAGAAACATAATTATAAATTTTCAATAAATTAAATGAATGGAAAAAAATTAATCGACTTACATAGAAAAAAATTTCATTGTGTTGATTCCCAACTAATATCTAGATACAAGATCCATGATATCACTTTTCAAAATCCTCACAATCATTACATTTTCACAAACAATATCTTCAACTGGTATCTCATATACATTCAATAATAAGTTTGAATATGTTGAAAATCTATAAAGACTAGTAGAATCTGTATCTGAAGTCATTACACTTTATATTTTTTGTTGTCTATATAGTAATTATTTACCTTTAAAGTATTCCTATAAAAATTGATAAATATATAAACATTAAAATGATAAAAAAATTAATAGAAAAATGAAATAAAATATAAAATATATACATACCTATATGGTAATATGTCAAACAAGTCTAGATGAAAAAACTAAAAAATGGTCGATACTTTGTCCAACTATACTCACCTCATCTGTAGGACATGGTATTTGACTGATCTATCTATAATATCTTGTACAGTGACCCTATAATTCTCTATATCTAGCTATAGATGATTAATGGTATCATTGATATATAATATCATCTCATATGAAATAATATGTCGGGGATCATCAACATATAACTCATAATAACCGGGAAGTTGTGGAGGAGGGGTGTTGGGGTAGGATAAGAAGGAGTGGGGTTTGTAGGTAGAGATGTATGAGTTTGATAAGTAGGAGAAGTGGGATCTACTTGGGGAGGTGGAGTGGAATAGGTAGTCTAAAACTGTCTTTTCATGTCTACCAACATCAATTGTACTGAAGCTCTGATCTTGTCTTCCATCATCACATGAATATTCTAAACTTCAGCTTCTAAAGATTCTATTTTTTTTATAAACATCCTCCATTGAAGAATATTCTAAATGTGGAAACACTTTATTTACTAATACACCTATTGGGTATCCTTATACATGATCAGGGTGTTTGGGATTTCCCAAGGATATAGATAAAATATCCTTTCTACCCTCATCTATAAAGACCCCTTGTGTTCTCTTCTCATCAAGAGAATATTATATGGAATATATGAAAAAATATGTAATGAATCACAATATATAAATAATTGATTTAACTTAAATAAATAAATAAAGTAAACATCTTACAATCCTCTCAGCTACAACCCTCAACTTTGTTGTAAGATATTGTCCTTTTTCTCATCTGATCCCTCTTCTATTTTTCATGTCTAGCGGTTGGAAGGATGGGTAACCTATACAGACCATTTAGACTCAGATCTCAGATTTTTAAGTTTTTATATTTTCATTTGTTCTTCCAATTATGTATACCCACATTGAGATATCATATGAGGGTATACATTTCTTGATTGGATCTCCTAGTGAGATCTCCATGAATTCTGTAAATTAAGAATTAAGAATAAATAAATCATTAACATGGATATTGATATAAAAAAACATCTAAAAGGTAACATTGCACTTGTCAAAAATTATTCTCATCATCTGACTTCAAAAAATTACTTTCATATATCTTCATTTATAAATGGATATATATCACATGGATTATGATGTTGTCTGTCCCCAAAAATTAATTATGATGTGAGGGATGATTTAAAATCCCTCCATATCCAGGCATCCAATGATAAACATTTCCTCCTAAATCCTCTAGTATCAAGTGTATCACATGTCATCTGATAAGAAGGTGGAAAACATATATTAGTATAAAAATTTCAAGATAAGTAAAAAAATAAAAAATGAGCTTACCAAAATAGTCTCCCAAAAGTTTGATAATGTCACTTTGTTAACACTTATCCAATCATCAAACAAAATACTAAATTTTATTTTATCCAACAATGCTACAAAAGTCTTGAATTTTTTTTAATTTGGACCTCTTGGAATATCATTATCATCAAATTATACCGGTATCCTCTAGTCCTAATTATGGGTAAATGATAATTTTGGTAAATGTGTGGACCCACATTTACCAACCCTTGAACTATTTTTTCCCTTGAGAAAGTAGATGTCTCGTGTAAAGAAGGGTAAGGAGGCTCATCAATAAGAGCATGTGTACATTCCTCCCTAGAGGTATGAGTACAATCATGCTCATAAGTATGTGGTGCGTCATATGATTGATCTTTCATTATCCAACAAATCAAAGAAACAAACAATTAGTACAAAAAAATAAAAACTAACTATTACATACAAATGTAAATAAAAAATTAACAATTATCAAACAAGAAGAAAATTAAACTAAACTTAACACATTTTTATTCATATTTTTTATAGTTAACTAAAATGATAACAATGTTAATGAGAGATTAAATGAAATAAATGAATTAATTCAAATCCAAAAATATTGTGTGAATAGGAAAAATTCTCAAACATGATAGATCCTTTTTACACCAAAAATAATTTTTTTAATATACTCATATACAATATTTTTTGTTTTTATTTAACATATTAAATTGAAAATAATTGTTTTTCAACAAAATAAATTAATAGATAAGTTGCATAAGGGTAAACATGGTAAACTAAACAAAACTAAATTAATATAAACTAACAATTTAACTTATTATTTATAATATGTGTTTTAATAAAGAAAAAAAATAAAAATATCTAATAATTTATGAGATTTAAAAAAGTAAATAAAAAATAAACATATGTTACCTATAATATTAGGAATGTATTAAATGAATTTTTTCCTAAATTCCTTCATCATAATCATTCAGTATGGCATAAACCATGTCTACAATGTGCTCGTCAATATTATTTGTTAATATTTATATGGAAGTAGGGATCTTACATAAATCAGAATCTTCACCAAGTTTATCATTACAAATATATTGTTTATTTCCTTGTAAAACAATAGACCACTACATATTGGATTGATTAAGAACATAGAAAAAAATTTCATGTGTTTCCATGATAAAAGGATCCGCTATGTATTCCAATTTATTTAGATTAACTAGTGTCATTACAAATTCATCATGTATGACACTGTTGTTACCAATAAACCATTTGTATTTAAACACTAGAACTTGAAATTTAATGTAATAAAATTCTCATATTTCTTCAATAACTCCATAATATATAGTTTATGTAGAGATTTTGTTTTTCCTTCAAAAATCAAAAAATGAATTACTTTTGTGAACACCAATACACTACTATTCTGAACCACACTTATGTTGTCTTGATCTTTCATATAAAATGTATAGACATTAATGTTATACCTGAACCATGTTATCAAATTTAAACTTGGACCACCCACTAACCATATAAATGTTTCTAATGCATCTGATCTACTAAGACCAGTCTCTTTAAACCATGGGAAAAAATGTTATGTTAATTCAAAATCCACATATCTTTCTTCTTCGGATAATATTATTTCAATACATTAATATTAAATATATGTTTGGGAATCATCTATGTTATTCAAGATGTATAAATGTACCTTCTTTATATGTTCACCTATCAATGGTTTTACTTTAAATCCATGGATCCCCTTTCCCCCATAATTAAAACATTCATGGTGAGATGTAGGCAAACCTATGTGATCTACTATAGAAAAATAGCTTATACAAAACTCTACAGACTCCTCAGAATTATACTTATTAACAATGTAGGATTCAGTTTGATATGGATTATTAACATACCACTTCAATATCTTCATATTCCTTTCAAAATGATACATACAACATAGATATATAGTTCTAAAAATCGTTATTTCTCACACCAAGTGAACCATTAAATGCACTATGATATCAAAAAGAGATGGAGGAAAATAAATTTCTGATTGAAAAGGTATAGAAACCACTTCATTCTCCAAAGTGTTCAAATAATTCAAATCAATCACCATATTACAGATTTAATTGAAAAAATAACACACTTTTATGATATTTATTCTAAAATTGATGAGAAATATTCCATGCAATTCAACTGGTAGGAGGTGTTTCATCATGAAGTGACAATCATGAGATTTCATACCTATCAACCTCAAATCCTTTGAAGACACAAAAAATTTTAAATTTGAAGAATAACCCTATGGAACTTTGATATCATGATTACATTGAAAAAATTTAATTTTTTCCCTCTTGGATATTGTATGAAAAGATGGGGGAAGGAATGTTTTCCTTCCATCTGGAGTGAGATCCACCTCCAAACATATTCCCATTAAGAGTAAGTCTAGTTTTTCATTCAACCCATCTTTAGTATTTCCTCTAATATCTAACAATGTTACAATCAATATATCACATATATTCTTATCCAAATGCATGAAATCAATGTTATTTTTGACCTCATGATATCTCCAATATGGAATCTCAAAAAATATTTATCATTTATTCCAAATATTTCTATCATTACTAAATTTATGTGTCTTTTCAAATGTTACATCAATGTTTTTCACCCTATCAAAATATAGATCCTTGGATAAATGTTTTGGAGCAATATCAAATTCATGTGAGTCATTGAATGAATTTTTTCATTATTCTATAAGATTTATCCATAGAAAAAAAATTGATGACCCGGGTATACTTTTTTTCTTCCATGATACAGGTGATAATATGAAGTATTTTGTTTACAAATTGGACAAGATTTATACCCCTTAACACTATATCTAGAAAAAATTTCCATATTATGGGAATTCATTTATAGGGAACATAATAATTGCATGTAGTTGAAAATATTTCATTTTATAAGAATCATACACCCTTATACCTTCCCCCCATAACAGTTTTAAATCATCAATTAATGGTGATAAGAAAACGTCAATAACATTTACAGGTTGTTTTGATCCAAAGATCATTAGAATCAATATGACATATTTTTACTTCATACATAATTCGAGAGATAAGTTCTAAATTACCAATAAAATAGATCATGAACTATGTGTGCTACTAAAGATTCTATATGGATTCATTTTATCCATGCACAATCCAAGTCTGAGTTTCTAACTTCATTTCTGAATGTAGGAAACTGGTGATTAATTTTCTTCCACTATGGAAAATCAGATGGATGACATAATTTTCAATTACATATCCACTCATATACATTCCATATTAAACCTTTTTAATCATCTGAATTTGAAAATATTTGTTTCAAATGAAGAATTATAGAAAGATACCAAAATGCCTTGGTAAGGGTCTCTATAACTGCTAAATCAGCCTGTAATTTTTATTTTAACTTATACCATGACATCCCAGATTGAGGAAACCCTGAAATAAATTCATATTACTTCCTATATAGAACACATTCATTCAGGTAGGCATGTAATTTTTTATACCCTAATCCCATCAGGAATAGTATTTTATTCACTTTATAATGTGAATCTGGAAGATCATTATCTTTCAGAATAATATCTTTCAACACTTATAGAAACACTATAAAACTCTTATCACTCCATACATTTTTCTCCTTCAAGTTAATCAATCTTAACACCATCAATAAAATTATAAATTCCATACAACCTGAATATAATTGTTTTTCATCATTGCCATATAGACACACAATTATCGATTCTTTCTCAATTACCTATACTTTAATATCATGAATCATTTCTTCAATTTGATCAGAATTATCATCTTGAAAAACATCATCATCAAAAGATCCAAAAAATTTCCTAGTTTTACAATACCAAATCCAAGTGATTTAACTCAAATCAAAACCATGCAAAATTAAATGATCTTTGATCTCTCTGCTTTTCAACTTCTTCATGTTTAAAAATTTAAGGCATGGATAGAAAAACATGTCATTATTTAGAACATTCCATTTAGAAAATTATAAAAAAAACATCAACACCTTCCTCATATTCCTCACTTATTTTAAGTGTCGTAATCCAACTTTGACACATTATTATCTATAAAAAATATCAAAAATATATAACTTTTCAAGATAAAACAATTTTAATTTTATATCAAATATTCTATAATTTGAAAGTAACACAATTTTGAAATATAAAACAAATATATGTGTATTTGAAAAGTATAATTATAAATTCTAGAAAATAATAGAATATAAGTTTAAATATAAATGGTAAATCATAAAAATAAATTCATGGAGAAAATATAGCTAAACCATTCTCTCATTTTTCATTTTCTTTTGAATGAAATTATATGAAACTTTAAATTGAATATTATTGAATAGAATCCAAATCAAGTGTGAATTTTCCATTTTGATTAGTATCTTTATCATCAAATTTTATAAGAAACTTTTTTTCATGAAAAATCCAACAATTATCAATTGAAATATTAATTCATCCTATGATATAATCATATAGTAGATTTCAAACAACACAATGATGAATTTGTAATGTGGTACGTGTATATATATATACAGAATTAATATTATATATTATTTATGCATATTGTATTATGAAAATTAAGAAAATAATATTACGTAATGTGTATTCTATGAAAACATGTTTTATTTTAATGTAACACACTAATAACCCACATTTTAAATATTACAGTATACTTCATTTGATATAATAAAAATCCAAATTTATGGGGAGAAAAATGCTTTCAATGTGAATACCATGTAATGTATGTGTAATTCCATGAAAATATATATATATAAATATAAAAATGATATGTAAAGGAACTAATTAACGTTTATTATTGTGTATTGACCAATAATGTCAACATTATATTGATAGTAACTCATAATACGTAGACTGTAAATTTAACATATGAATTTTCAAGGAAAGAATGTGCTCACATCAAAAGAAAAGTGTTGATATGCATATACACTAGTTATATGATATCATATATTGAACTATATTTAAATTTAAATATATGTATTCATTACATTTTGAGATTACAAATTCACTAATAATTTTATAACACTAATTTAAATTTATCCATATACATGGCAGTGTATGCATAAAAAAATTAATCATAAACATCATCCAAATAAGAAACATTTTGAGATTCAATGTAAAATTTATGATGGGATGTAGAATAAAAATCTATTAAACAACTAAGTGAAAATGAATTTTCATTTAATAGAAACCAAACTACATTAAGATATAATGAAATACACACATTTTTCACTTATATCAATGCATAATTAAGGAATATGAATAGGGTAATGTGAGATTTGAAATTATCATATCAATATTTGAATGCTCAATGATGACACCAATGAAATCTTAGGGTTTAAGAAGATGGTAATGAGAGATTTGAGTACATGGAATAGAAAAAAACAAAATTTAGGGCTTTGGTGCCATTAAACGACCAAAATAGAGGATCAATGTGTGAGTCTTACCTAGGAGTGGAGTAGATCGAATGTGCAGTAATGAGGCTGATGAAACCTAAGGATATATGAAGATGGAAAACCAAGATTTGAGCCCACCTAATCGAAGAAAAGATGGTTAGGGCTTTCACATGAGAGAAATGAGTCAGCTTTAGTGAGATATAATAACACTAAAATGATTCAAAATGATTATTCATAAAATTTTAAATGGTATATAACATTGGTTACATAATAACTGGCATAATAAAGATGGTTTTTCATTGTGGTTATCATATAACCGATGTGAAAAAGAAATGAAATTTTCTTTGTCACGTTGGTTAGAAAATAACTGATGTGATAAAGAGGCCTTATCATGTTTTTTATTATGTAACTGACGTGATAAATGGGTAACTTGTTTTATCACATCAGTTATTATAAAACTGATGTGATAAAGCAATATACCTGGATTTTTCACATCGGTTAAATAATAACCGACGTGAAAAAATATGTAAACCACTTTACCACATTGGTTATATAATAATTGATGTGATAAATCAAGATAAATTCCTTTTTCACATCGGTAATGAATAACTGACATGAAAAGGAAAATGTGATAAATACTTTTTGTACTAGTGCTGATACCAACTATAATTCCCCAAACCTGTGCACTCAGTTCTAGAGCTAAAACATTCTTTACATACTGGATTTGATCTAATTAAAGCGACTCAAAATGAAACTTCCATAATTGAAATTTCAATAACAAATATTGATTCACATACATACCTAATAAATTTTAGGTTAAGAGTTTTAGAGAATTATAAAAAACCTTTAACTTAAAAAATCATATCTTTCTCCTCCAAATGATATTTTTTCCTTTATACCAAGAACTTCTTATTTCATAATAATTATTCAAAATTTCCCACAAAATTATTTACACATAATATCCTTCTATAAAAATCATACATAATACTCCTCTTTATAACCTTATGAAATAGAAATATAATAGGTATGAGCTCAAATTCTTTGTATGGTTAAACATAGGCATTAATGATCGAAGATCATAAATTAGTATAAAATGGTCATGTGGGTATGAGAATATAATCAGGGTACATGAACATAGAATAAGAAAATCATACATAATAAATACAAATCGTAAATAATGAGTCATAACATAAATATTGGAATAATACATTAGTAAAATAAGTATGAAATCTTGATTTAATAATCATGGGTTATGAAAACATAACATAGATACATTTTCACTTCTTAGCTCAAAAATTCCATAAAACAATCTCTTAATCAATTATAAAAGAATTTAAACGATCATTAAGGAATATTGTGACATTATATTCATCACCTTTGTTCACTCGTAATGGAATAACTTAACCATTTAATTCCAATATCATTCGTAATAGAATAACTTAATTAGTTAATTTCAACATAATTTTCTCTAGAGAATAAATCATTACCCAATGCATTGGAGGGATATATCTCAGCCCCACCCATCATCATCTATAATTTCCAGGAACCATTAGATTAATAAAAATATAGGATCTTCACTTTCATCATAAAACTCATAAAAACATTCATTGTTCCTTTATAGCTTAATTAATATGTAGTAAAAAATGAGTTTCATAAAAAAAATACTTAAAACATCATCATATTCCATTCATAGAAACATAGTAGATGATATAATTATATAATTTCCCTATTGAATCATAAAAATAATTAAAGGGTGATGACATAGATGAAAAATTATTTTATCAAAGTATTAAAATTACTCTTTGAAAAATATAAAGAAATATCCTTTTATTTTAGTAACTTTAAAAAACTAAAAATTAACAAAACAATAAGAATAATATTTTATTTGAAAAAACATAGAAAACTATAAAGGAATATTAATAATTAATAATGAACATGATTATGGGAAAATAAAATTAATTGGTTAACATTAAAAAAACATTCTTTTCACACCTTTATCAAAAAAGTAAAAAAATGATCCTTTCATAAAACGTTAAAAGGATTACATTCAAAACCATTGTAAAAAAAGTCAAAGATAGTTAAAAATGGTATTGAAAATTCATTAAAATATAAATAAGAAAAATATTGAATCATGAAATAAGTTGTAATAATGGTATAATATTTCAAAGAGGTAGTGTATACACCATATAAAATAAAATAGTTTTATAACTTGAAATATGTCTAAAGGAAATAAGATTGAGATAAAGAACCCTTACAGATTTTATAAAATTTGAATCAAAATCCATTGAAATAGAGGACTTGATTTGGATTTTTAAATATCATGAACTATATAAAAAATATAATATAATATATTCAAGGGAAAATTTTTCAAAATAACACTATATAAAAGTAAACATAGTGCACAAAATGAAACATGTCTCAAGGAATTGAAATTTAGAACAGGAAACCCTTATGACTTTTATAACTTTTGAATAAAAACCTATTATAAGAGTGAACTTGAAATGGAATTTTAAATACCCTGAATAAATATAGAATCATGATATAATAATTCAATAGTCATTGTATACACCATATAAAATAAAATGTGTGTATAACTTGAAATATTCCTCAAGGAAAGAAAATTGAGACCAAGAACCCTTATTTCTTTGGTTACTTTTGAATCAAAACCCATTGAAGGGTACCTTATATGGATTTATAAATACCTTTAAATGGATGGAAATCATTATAAAATACAATCATGGGTAGTATACATGTAATGAACCAAAATTTTATAAATGAAATTACCCTTTTAAATAAATAAATTATTTATTAAGAAATGTAGTTATAGAAAACACATGAACTATTTTGGTTATTTTGGATAGTTATATAATGTTGTATTTAAAATATCATTAAGAATCATAGCCAGTCATAATATATTTTTTGTACAATGACCATTAATATTATTATATTAAGGGTTATGATAAAGTTTAATTGACACATATGGAAGAAGCGATGGCATTGACTAATAGGATTGTACCCTATGAATCCCATTTATCAGAACTTACAAGAGAGATGGAATCACTGATTTTATCCCTTGACCAAGACCAATATAATATTAAACAACAAAATAATGAGTGAAACAATTTACGTAATAAGTTCAATCTTATTCAGATCATATCCCAAACCATGTTTTCCGAACCACCCCAAAAAAGTGTCACCATCACACACCTTACCCTTAGGGTATACACTGGTGTAATAAGGGGTTATGTATCTAAACCCTTAAAGTATGAATTTTTATAATTTTA
This sequence comes from Viscum album, assembly GCA_963277665.1. Classification (NCBI taxonomy): domain Eukaryota; kingdom Viridiplantae; phylum Streptophyta; class Magnoliopsida; order Santalales; family Viscaceae; genus Viscum; species Viscum album. Next base: position 28,304,095 of record OY728142.1, on the reverse strand, counting down.
TTTTTAATAAAATAATTATGATATTTATCATTTTATATTATTACTTCATAAATGATTAAATAATGAGTTCAATAATAATTTGATTTTGATACGATGAAACCCAAATTGTATTTTTGGGAAATATATAGTTTCAATCAAGACACATTTTTTGATGAATTAAATAAATTTTTAAATAAATTTTATTTTAATAAAATGTTATTATTAAAAATATTTATTTAAATATAAATGATTGTATATTTTTATTAAGTCAAATTTAACTTCTATAATGGTCAGAAAACTGTTATTGTTAAAAAAACATGTACTTTTCAATAAATAAATATTTGTATCTAAAAAACTATATAATTTGAAAAATTATTTTGATAAAATAAATATTATATTTGAAACCAGCATGCAGAAATTTTTCAATGGTGAATTTTTCATAATTTTCTAATACAGTTGAATTTTTGTGTGAAAACTAAATATGGTATAAATATACCATATGTGTTATGATATCATAAAATAACAAAATTGATTTAATAAATACTATAATGAGAATCCATGAAAAAAATTATGTTTCCCCTTTAAAATAATTTTTTTATTTTATTTTATTAATGTTATTGGCGCTTAATAAATCCTCTAAACCCAATATTATATTTTAAGGTTTTAAAAATAATTCTTTATGAACATGACTCACTTCCACATCACCAAGGGTGTTATTTTAATGATTTAAGTTCTTATCCATATAAAATATTTAACACCACTCATTTTTTGTAGAAAAATTTGGCAAAAACCATGGGAAGATTTTTGGTTTTGATTGTTTTATCTTATAGAGACCAAAATTTAAGTTTAGAAGTTAATAATTAATTTCTCTCTTTTTCTATAAAAACCCACCCAAAATTCCATTCCTCTTCTCTAAAAAACCCTTTAAGCATAAATTTAATCTACCTTTACCTCTATAGATCTCACCAAATGTGTTTTTAATCTCTTAATAAGCTCCTACCAAGATTTTAGAAGTGCCCTCTTAATGTAATGGATCCTCTCCTTCTCCTCTTTATTCAAACACCCTATTTATATTATGCATTTTGATTTCAAATTTTTAATGTTGGGATATATTTTCACACATCCATATCACTTTACTTACGATTTATAAGTGATTAGATACCCCTTTCACTCTCATTAAACCCTTCCATAAATATTTATGTACCCTTATTATGTTGATGAAATTACCCTACGATTTTCCATGCCAAACATTTGTATAGTGAATACCCTTACCCATTCCCAAACAATAGTATTAAAGTTGATGTACCTATACTTAATTGATTGTGTACTTCCATTTATATAAACAAAACTTCTTAATCATAGATTTAAAGTGATTAAATACATCAATACGTTGTATGATCTATGTGGCAGACTTATGCACGTACATGATATGAATGTGACTGGTGGACCCAGTATTATATAGCCCTACAATGCATTGGGTAATGTTTTTATCTCATGATATACTATGTATAGTGCATGGGAGGTTATCCTATACGCACTATTTTATGATTTCTTGGCGATTATCCTTGACATATGTTTATGATGTCATGTTTTATGTTGTTTCAACATTCCCATGTTTCCTTTATCTTATCATCTTATATCATGATTCGATGTTAAAGTTTATGATTCTCACAAATATTATGTTACCTTGATATTCCTATTGAATCATTTGTACTTATTTAACTTATTCTATTATTTTATTATTATCTTACTGAGATTTATAGCTCACCCCTTTCTTATGTATGTCCTCAGGTTATCCTGTGCAATTTTAGAATATTAAGGAATTTTAAGGACATGTTTTAGAGTTTTAGTTTATTTCATTGTATTTTTGTTTTAATTTATTATTCTATGTACCTAATTACCCAAATACACTAGGCCTCATGATCTTATGGGGTTTTATTAAGTGTATCTTTATGTAATAAATCATGAAATAATGTATATTAAGGATATGGGTTGTCATAGTTGGTATTAAAGGAAATTATAGTTTTATTTGGGGATTAGGGTTATAATAACCTAGTAAAATCCTTAGGGATAATACTATACATATGAAAACATTCCTAAATTTTGTTAAAGTATATATTAAGTGGTTTTTAATCAAATACAACCCTATCAGGATACTACAAGTGGATGTGTCTCTAGAATATTTGTACCTAGGGGTAATAACCTTAAAAAGAGAACATTGGGATTGACATGATCATCACCTAGTGCATAAAAAATATGCCTTGATACACACCTGGTTTGACACTCCTGGTAGATATGAATTGGTAAATTTAGTGGCTCCTTATAAACCATTATTAAGGGAACAAAAATTCCCATAATATTTTTTGTTATGAAATAGATCATTGATAATTTAGTTTGAAACCTAGAAATTTATAGGTCAAGTAAATGATGTCATTTATGATTTATCCATTTAATGTTCATGGTTTTTTATTTATGTGTTTAACATTTTAAAAATTATCATCCCTAATTTTCTTTTTATTCTAATCAATGTCTGAAAATCGGATGAACTGATTCAACAACCAATGTGAGGGGAAATGTGATGACCTTACAAATGATATTCCCAACTCTATAGGAGAAAGAATCAAGAAATTCATGAAATTAATTTCTTAGTTAACTCATGTTTTGAATATAATCTTAAATAATGAGAAAAATCACATCCCCCAAAGAAAACAAAAGTTGCATTTAATACCTTTATGAAATAAAGGCATCCAAATTTTAGTGGATCTTACAATTCCTTAATTGTGGAATAATAGATCAAATATATAGATAATATATTGCCCTCCATTCAATGCCTTGATAAATATATGTCCATGCTGGTTGTTTATCATATGGAAGGAGAATCTGATCAATGGTGGAATTTGATCAAAAATATGAAGCTCAAGGAAGAGATTTAAGCGATAGAATGGAAATAATTATAGAAAAAAAATTGATGAATATTTTCCCCACACTCACTGACATAAAATAGAGAGGGATTTCCTTGGTATCAAGTAGAAGGATAGTGAATCCATCAGGGTGTATGACATGAACTTTACAATAATTTCATGATATAACTCTAGCATTTTCATTGCCCCAAAAAGTAAAGTTGAATGCTTCTTTGGTGGGATAAATACAAGTCTATGAAATTCTTTGGTCATTCAGGACTTTGAAATCTATGAGGAAATTTTCTGATGTGACCTCAATGTCAAAATTGGGGTTAGTGAATCTCAAGGGTCTCATGGGTCTAAATACGGGAGGAAAATAATGGTGTTTAATTCTAAAAGATCCATGTAGAAATATCATGGGGGAAAGAAATCCCAACATCCCACTTTTCAAAAGTGTGGGAAGAAGCATTGTGTAAATTTCCTAAAGGGGGAAAGGAAATACTTTAGGTGTTGGAAGGAAGGGCACCTAGCTAGCAATTGCCAACAGGAGAAACCCACCAATGTGATAAAAGAAAGGAATACACCATTAAACTTTCAGCTTATTGTTTAGTGTTTCAACTACTAGGAATAAGGATACTATGAAAATTAATACACTAAACCAATGGTTATTGATGAAAATTGATGACAACAACCTCTAAGGCCTAGAGATCAAGGGAGAGCTTACTTCATCGCAACTACTGAGGTGGAACCCAAAAATGATGTGGAGATAGGTAGACTGGTTATTAATTAAATAAGTTTAGACATATTATTTGATTATAATTTTATATATTATTTCATATCAAGGAAGTTTAGTAGAACTATTAAAACATCACCTCAAAACATGGAATTGGAGATCTCTATGAAAATGAAAAATGGGACAATTATTGCATCCTAAGTGTATAACTCTTTCCCTATCCATATTTGTAGGATGAACTTCCCATAAAACCTTGTGATACTCCCTTTATAGTGATTGTATTCTATTATGGGTATGGAATGGATTTATTTGTATAGAGAAAACAAAATTTATTAGAGAAGGAAATCACCCTTCATATCAAAAATCTCTCTCTAATTCTATACAAGTGCAGGGAGGGGGTGAACCATATTTGATATCATAATCTCAATCATGGATATTATTACCTTATGATAAATCATATCTAGCTCAAATTATTGATACTAAGGAAGATACCATCCTTTATTACATTCCCATTGTGAAGGAATATGTGTTTCCTAAAAAATTCCTAGTCTTCCACTAAGACATGAGGTTGAGTTCTCAATAAATACTATACCTATAGATTTGTCAATATCCCAAATTCTATATAGAATGACTATTTTTTAAATTTATTAATTGAATAAGAAACTATAAGAGAACATATATATATATATATATATATATATATATGTGGTTTATACTCCCAATTGCTTCACCATGGGGTGAACTAGTTCTCTTTATCAAGAAGAAAGATGGGTCAATGCACCTCAACATTGATTATCATAAGCTCAACACGATCACGATAAATAACAAGTATCCTCTATCACAAATTTATGACTTGTTTGATCAGCTATATGGAGACCAGTACTTCTATAAGGTGGATCTTTGCTTAGGATGTTATTAACTAAAGGTAAAGAAGGCGGATATCCCCAAAACAGTTTTTCGTATAAGGTACGAGAAGTAAAAGTTCATAGTGATTCCATTTAGACTCACTAATTTTCCAGGTATAATCATAGAATTTATTAATAGAGTCTTTATGGATTACCTCGAAAAATTTATGATATTATTTAAAGATGATATTCTTATCTAATCCAAAATAAAGGAAGAACATGATGATCATTTGAATATTGTTCTTAAGCAAGAAAGAACATGAGGATAATTTGAATAATTCACTTAAGAACTTTTAGAAAGAAAATTTTCATGGAAAGTAAAATAAATTTTATTTTTAGATGGATAAAGTAACATTCCTAGGGCATGTTATGACTAACAAAGGGATATCTATAGATCCATAAAAAATAAATGCAATTGAAGGATAGACCATACTAATATCTTTGATGGAGATACATAATTTCATTAGATTAGTTGGGTATTATCATCTATTTGTGAGAAACTTCACATGATTTTAAACCCCACTAACTAAGATAACTTGGTAGGGAGTGAAGTTTTTTTGGAATGAAAAATGTGAGGAAATATTTAAAGAGTTAAAGAAGAGGCACATCACTCCACCTATACGCACATTAACCACCAGTGGGGTAATATTTTTTATCTAAAGTGATGAATCCAAAAACTTCTTGGGTTGTGTACTCATGATAGATGGAAAATTGATAACATATACCCTCACCAATTAAAGATCCATGAGTAGAACAACCCAACACATGATCTAGAATTGGTTGTAGTGATCTTTACATTGAAGATTTTGTGACATTATCCCTATGGGGATAAGTGTTCCATATAGATGAATCATAAAGGCCTCAATTATATATTCACACAAAAGGAGCTCAATATGCACCAATAAAGGTGGTAATATCTAATCAAGTATTATGATTTTTCAATCCATTACCAACCAGGGAAAGCAAACAAAGTGGTGATTATCTAAGTAGAAAGGATCCTGCAACCATATCCATTATGAGTACTAAAAGGGATCCAATCTTCTTGGACTTGAAAAGGATGGATATGGGAATAATAAAAGGATATATATCATGTTATTATAAAATAACTACTTAACCATCTATTCTTGAGAGGATCAAGAAGTCCCAGAAAGATGATAAGGTGTTACAAAAAAAGGTAGTGAATATTCTAGAGATAAACTTTGATAAAGATATAGTTATATGGTTTAGAACCTGGATATGTGACACATCAAAACCAGAACTAAAGAAGGGACCACTACTACAAATACCCCTTTTATCAGCACTAAAAATGGCCTTTAACAGCGCTAGAAAAGAACTGTTAAAGCCGGAGAAGATAAAGGGGGGGTCCCCTTTATCAGCGCTCCAAAAAGCGCTGATAAAAGACCCATTTTATCAGCTCTTTTTTTAGCACTGATAAAACTAAAAAAATTAAAAAAAATAAAAAAAATACGGCCAATATCAGGGGGGGATTTTTATAGCGCTTGAACCCCCCTTTATCAGTGCTTTCCCGCACCTCCAGCGCCCACACGCACCACCTCCACCCTTTATCAACGCTATACCCTACCTTTATCAGCGCTAGCCCATCTAAATCACCCTTGCGCATGCGCCACTGCCTCCTCCCAGATTTGATCTTGAGACCTCCCCCCTGCGCTCCTGAAGCCTTTGTCACTCCCCTATATTGATTTGTTCTCTTATTTATGATATATCTATTTATTTATATATATATTTAGTTATATTTATTCGTATAGTAATATATATTTATATTAATATATATAGTTATATTAATATATATATATAGTTATATTAATATATATATATATATATAGTTATATTAATATATATATATATAGTTATATTAATATATATATAGTTATATTAATATATATATAGTTATATTAATATATATATAGTTATATTAATATATATATTTATAGTTATATTAATATATATATATTTATAGTTATATTGATATACATATTTATAGTTATATTAATATATATATATAGTTATATTAATATATATATTTATTGTTATATTAATATATATATTTATAGTTATATTAATATATATATATATAGTTATATTAATATATATATAGTTATATTAATATATATATAGTTATATTAATATATAGTTATATAAATATTCCTATATTGATATATTAAATAAAATATATATTAGTTATTATTTAGATAAAGCTAATATATTTTATATGTAAATATGTTTAATTATTTATTTAAAAAATTAAATTTTTAGGTGTGAATATATAAAAAATATGTACATATAGTTATATATTTGATTATAAATAGCAGTGCATTATAAAAAACGATAAAATTTCAAAGAAATAATATCAATATGAATATAATACCTTGGAATAAATTCAGTCCCCAGCAAAAAAATCCAATAATACCTCCTTAAATGAGGCTGAAAATCCACAAAATGTTAAAAAATCGGGGTACCCCGACTAAAAACTCAATTTTGGAGGCCGTCTGGGCCTTTTTTGGCCTCAAAAAATGCAATAAAGACTTTTTCTAGGCCACTAGCGCGTAGATCTCATCACAGGATTCAATTTGATATGTGGTAGAGCTCAAACGGACACCCGGATCAAAATTTATGGTCGTTTAAAGTTCGAGTTGCGTTTTCAACATATTTTGGATATTTTTTTATTTTTTTATTTTTTTAGTCTTCAAATTGTTATTAAATGACTATTACTCCATAATAATTAGAAAATTATTAAATAAAAATATTTTTTTTAATTTTTTTATAAGCCATTTTTACTAAATATCTTATATATTAAGTATATTAAGTGTAAATGTATATTTATACTTATCTAAAATATATTTAAAAATTATATATTATATTTATATCAATATAACTATATTTATATATAAATATATTATTTTTAATTTTTTTTTTTTTTTGAAGTCGACCCTTTATCTGTGCTTTTTCATTAGCGCTGATAAAGGTTGGCACCGGGAAAAACTATTTTTTTGGTAGTGGACATATGGATGATGTGCATATATCATTATTCCCTATTCATCCATGAATCACTAAGATGTATAGAGATCTAAAAAAAGCTTCTAGTGAGATAACCTAAAGAGGGAGATTTCATAATTTGTATCTTGATGCTTGGTATGCCAACAAGTCATGGCTAAATGAAATAAGTCTATGGATATTATCCAACCATTTACCATAGTAATATAAAAATGGGAAAAATAACCATGGATTTCATCATAGGACTCCCAAATACACCTAAAGGAAATAACTCCATCTGGGTGGTAGTCGATCACCTTACAAAGATAGCACATTTTATTACTATCAAGGAAGATTTATCTCTTAACCAAATTACTAGTATGTATATAAGGGAAGTGTTAAGACTATATGTAGTGATACACTCCATTTTATTTGATCAAGATCTAAGGTTTACATCGAGGTTCTAGAGAAGTATTCAACAAGCATTGAATACAAAGATGAGTTTCAGTACTTCTTATCACCCTCAAATGGATGGTTATTCTAAGAGAACCATTAAAACTCTAGAGGACATGATGATATTATTTTCAATGGATTTCAAAGGATATTGGTATCATCACATTCCCATTGTGGAGTTCTCATATAACAACAGCTTCCATTATAGTATTCAAATAGCACATTATGAAGATCTTTATTAGAAGAGGTGTGAGACTCCAACATGCTAGGATAAAGTTAGAGATAAGAAGAAGATGGGACCTGATCTTATCCAAGATATGAAAGATATGGTTCAAACCATTCAAAATTATATAAAATCCTCATAAAGTCAAAATAAAATCTCGTATACAACTGTCAACGCGACTTGGAGTTTGAGATTGGAGATAAGGTGTTCTTTCATATATCACTGTAAAATAAAGTATTGAGGTTTTGTAAAAATGGAAACCTTAGTCCAAGATGCATCATCCCCTTTTATATCCTTGATTGTATCAAAGTTTTGGCCTATATAATATCACTATTGGAAAACATATCTCAAGTACATGATGTGTTCCATGTATCCCTCTTAAGGAAATACATACCAGACCTATCGCATGTACTGAATCCATAGGTAGTACCATTGGATAATGTTCTTTCATACGAGGAGTAGCTGATGAAGATCTTATATCATAAGAAAATGTTTTATGAAACAACATGACTCACATAGTCAATGTACCATGGAAGAACCGCAAGTTTAAGAAAGAAACCTAGGAACCGGAAGAGGTGATTAAATAGAATTACCCTCATCTATTTTAGTGTATGAAATGAAATTTCAAGGGTGAAATTTTTGAAGGGGGGAATAATATAATGACCTTAACTTTTATAAATGAATTTTACTTTTTAAATGAATAAATTTTGTATTAACTAATATGGTTATATAAAACACATGCACTACTTTTGTCATTTTGGATAGTTATAGCCTATTATAATTAAAATATAATTAAGCATCATAGCCATTGATTATATATCCTTTGTATAGTGACCATTAAGATTAGTAAGTTAAGGGCTATTTTAAATTCCAATTGACACGTATGGAAGAAGTGATGACCTTGAACTATAAGATCATACCCTATAAATCCCATTTGTTAGATATTTTGAGGGAGATGGAATCATTGGGTTTTACCCTTGACCAAGCCCAAGCTAAGATTCTAAAACAAGAAAATTTGAAACTATTTATGGGAGAAGTTCAATCTTATCGAGGTCATGTCTCAAACCATGTTCACTAAACAACCCCAAAAAATTGTCATCATCACACACCTTACCCTTAAGGAATGTACTAGTGTAAAATGGATTTATGTATCTATACCCTAATAGTATGAATTTTTACATTTTTATATTTAATAAAACCATGATTATATTTATTCTTTTTATTATTATTACTTTATAAATTATTTAATAAAGATTTTGATGAGAATTAGATTTTGATATGATGAAATCCAAATTATATTTTTCAGAAATATATAGTTTCAATAAAGACGCTATTATTGATGAATTCAAGAATTTTTTAAATAAATTTTATTTTAAAAAAAATATTCTTATTAAATAATATTTATTTAAATATAAATGATAATATAATTTTGTGAAGTCAAATGTAATTTTTAAAAGGGTCAGAAAACTATTATTATAAAAAACCAATATTTTTCAATAAATGAGGATTTTTATTTAAAATTATAAATTATAAAATTAATATAATTATTTAGATAAAATAAATATTATTTTTGAAATCATCATTTCAAAATTTTCCAACAGTGATTTTTTCATAATTTTCTAAGACAGTCAAATTTTTAGGTAAAAATTTAATACAGTATAAATATACAGTATGTATTATGACATCATAAAATCCCATAAGTGATGTAATAAATAATATAAAGAGTATACATGAATAAAATTATGTTTCCCCGTTAAAATAATGTGTTTTTATGTTATTTTTTTAATTTTATAAACCCTTAATGAATCCTCCAAAACCTATATTATATTTTAAGGTTTTAAAATTAATTATCTATGAACATGACTCACTTCCACAACACCAAGGGTATTATTTTAATGATTTTTATTCTTATAATTATAAAATATTTAAAACAAATCCTCTTTGTAAGAAACCATAGGAAAACCCATGGTAAGATTTGTGGTTTTTATTACTTCATTATATAGAGTCTAAAATCTAAGTTTATAAATTAATAAAGAATTCCCCTCGATTTTCCTATAAAACCCACCCAACCGCCCATTACTATTCCCTAAATACCATTTAAGAATGATGTTACTCTGAATTTTACTCTCTATATCCCTCTCAATGTGTTCCCGAACTCTTAAAAATCTCCTCTCAGGATTTTAGAAGCACCCTCTCGAGGTAAGGGATCCTCTCCTTCTCCTCTTTATTCAAGCACCCTATTTATATTATGGATTTTTATTTTCAGTTGTTCATGTTGGGATATGTTTTAACACATACTTATTACTTCATTTATGATTTCTAAGTGATGACAGACCCATTTCACTCTCATTAAACCCTTCCATAAATCTTTATGTATCCCCCGTTATGTTGCCGAAATTATCATGTGGTTTTCCATGTGAAACATTTGTGTAGTAAATACCCATCCCCATTCCCACTCAAAGGTATTCACCTAGATGTACCTATAATTCATTGATTTTAGACATCCATGTATGTAAACCACACTCCTTAATCTTATTATTAAACTTTATGAAAGATATCCATATGTTGTATCATTTATGTGGCACACTTATTCTTGTACAAGATATGAATGTGATGAGTGGGCCTATAATTATATTGCCCTACAATGAATTTAGTAATGTTTTTATCTCATTATATACCATGTATGGTGCATGAGATCTTATCATAATCACACTATGTTATGATTTCTTAGTGTTTATCCTTGAATTATGTTTATTATGTCATGTTTTATCTTTTTGTCACGTTCCAATGTTGCCTTATTGTTATCATCTTATATCATGATTTTATGTTCATGTTTATGATTCTCACCCCTCTTTTTTTACCTTGATATTTCTCTTGAATCACATGTACTAATTTACCTTATGATGTGATTTGATTATTCCATTACTAGGATTTATAGCTCACCAATTTCTTATGTATGTCCCCTGGTTAACCTGAGTATTTTTAGAAGATAAAGGGAATTTAAGGTCATGTTATGGAGTTTTAGTTTATGTAATTTTATTTTTGTTGCAAGTTATTACGTTATGTACCTAATTACCAAAAGACACTAGATATCACAATATTATGGGGTTTTATTAAGTGTATCTTTATTTAATAAAACAGTAAATAAAATTTATTAAGGATATAGGTTTATATAATACACACCACATAAAATAAAACAAGTGGTTAATATGAATCATATCTCATTGATTGGAAATTGAGAAAAGAAACTCTTTCCTCAAACTTCCATGGAGTCAAAAACACTCTAAAATACCTATATAATAAAATTTGGTTTATTATTTATATAAATAAGAACTGTTTTCATAGTTATTTTACTTTATACCATCCAATTATCATTCCTTATTTCCCATATATTAATTTTTTATTGTTAAAACTAATATTCGGTTGTTAACTATTCTGTTTCCCTTACATAATTTAGTTTGGCGGTTCTAGACCTTGAGTATTTTTTATGAGTTCATCACCTCCAAAAATTTTATGATATGTTAATAAAAAAAATATATTTCTAGAGTCTCATACATATTTTATGGAACTTATGGTGATGGTTCTCATTGAACACTTAAAAATTCCCCTTTTCGGTGATTTTTTGAATTATCAAAAAAAATAAGTTTATTAGTAAATATAATTTAGAATATTACCACTTAATAATTATAAAAAACATATTAAATTCATCCTTATTTCATATTTTTACCAATATTTATGTTTCCTTAGTCATTCATGAGATAACAATGTTCATAGAGGTGGTAAAATCGACCAAAACAAGAACATGTTATGACAGTTGAATGAGTAATAACATGTTATTATATAGTGATAATATAAATTTTATAGAAACTTTGTGATTTAAAAAAAATAAAAATTTATAAATCAAATTCAATAAGAGTTTGATGAAAAATATAAATGAAATATAATGGTAAGAAGTTATTACTTATGAAGTGTCTTGATATGAACGTTTTAAGTGGTTAAATTTTATGATGACCATTTATTGTTAATATTTTTAATATAATGGAACAATTATATTTCAATAAACTTAATAATATTATAAATATAAAATTTATTCATTAAATTAATTTTTAAAACCATCCATGTTAGGTGGTGGTGAAAAATGAAATGTGTTGTTCATGGAAGAGGTAACCCTCATGTAACACAAGTGACGTTTTCATTTTATAAGGGATGGAAGGGAGGTAGATAATTATTGTTCCATAAAAAATTACATTTTATTATACTAATGATACTGATTTCACTATATTAGTATGGTTATAATAGATTATAAGGATTTAAAAGATGAAAGAAACTTGAAAGAACTCGGTTAAAATAATTACTTCTTCCTTCAATACCCTTATTTAAGCCAATCATTAAGTGTTATTATATTAGTATTATGGGAATAAAAGGACATATAGGATATGGGAAAGATATTAAGGGAAGTATTTTTTTAGTTATTGGTCGATATAATTTGCTCAATTTGTGTGGAGAAGTGAGGTGGTGAAGGGATTCTTTTATAAGTGAGAGGAGTGACACTCTTGTAAATACTTTTTTTATTAATATATAATAAATATAATACTCAAGGAAAGTGGTACAAAATTAGTCAAAATTATATGATAAGATAGTTAGGGTTAATAATCCACTCAAATAATCAATTAAAGATATGTTTTGTGGGATTATCTATTAATTTATCCCCCATTTAACCATTTTAATCTTTACCGCTGTGATTAATTTTTTGCTATGTAATTAATTTTTATAAGTAAAAATGAAATTGAAATTATTCCAAAATTTGAATATTCTAATTCAAAATATTAAAACCAATTAAATTATTCAATTTCTATTGGTTTTAAAATTTAATTTTAAAAAAAGTACGCTTAACGCAATAAAAACAATTTTAATAAAAAATAATTTCTTAAAAATAAAAATAAATTTACATAAAAATAATATATAGTATTGATTCCCAGGATATTTATTTCTATATGGTTAAACAAAGAAAAATTTTATGACTTTAAAAGTAAGGAAAAACTAAATGGATCATTATGAATACTTAATTAAATTAAAAGCACCAAAATTGTTTTTTATTAGAAAAAATATAACTTAGGTTCTGAAATGTCAAACATAGATTTATAAATTCAACATAATATTTTTAAATGATTTATTTTACTCATTAAATACATATTTAGTCTAAAAATTGTTTTTAAATTTTTAATTCATGCTTATATCATGATGGTTTCATAAATGTTGTGGTATTTATAAAATAATATTTCTCACCATTCACCTAAAAATTCATCCTTTCAAAAAAATCCAAACAATTCACCCTGAGATAATTTTTTGATGATGAATCCAAAACATTAGTTAATTTCATTAAATTAAAATTATATAATTTAGGAATTTAAATTTTAAATAAAACCATATAGTTCATGGAAAGAAAATTTATTTAAAATCCAAAACTATTCCTTTACCAAATGAAAACCATATTCTTTTTCATACATTGATAAAGTTATTTATATAAATATCAATAAACATAAATAACCATTTATAAAATATCCAACAATTAATCAGTTATTTAAATATATCAAAAATAATAAATCATTTTAAGAAAATATATTTAATCCTTTATATTAAATACCTTTTCTTTCACAAAGTAAACATATTAATTTGAAACGTATAATTGGTAGAAAATTGATAATATCATTTGGTACATGATATAAACATATATAAATTATTTAGGTGAATATATAAATTTATAATCATGGATATTTATAAATCATATTTTTAAAAATTGACATAGTCCTATATTATATTATATGATAAATGATGATATATCCATATATCATATTATAAGAGAGAAATTCCATGTAATATGATATAGATGTAAATAAAATTATTTGTAAAATGAATAATAATTTACATATTGTTTATAAATTATAAAATCAAGCCAATATAAAATGTTTATATTTAATATATGAAAAAAATAACAAATGTTTTTAAATTTCTAATTATTCATAATTTTAATTATTAAATATTTATAAAATATTTAATAAATAAAATATTAATTTTCAATATTAATTTCATATTTTAAAAAATGTAATCACATGACTTTAGTGCATATTAATATTGTTTGTAAAAATTAAATAATTTTATAAAGTGAATGGAACTTCTTCCAATGGAATATAGCATTCCCCTATAGATTAAAAACATGCCAAGATCAAGTGATAACCATCCTAAATAGATCCAAAACAAATGATTATTTCCATCCTTGCTCCCCATTTAAGGGGTTATCTAAGTCTATCAGGCCACTTGTCAACCTGAACACTAAAATATAGATTACATTGGCTATGTACAAATAAGTCATAACACATAAAGGAACTATATATTATAATAATTATTCCATATCTATGTAATATTACATATGTAATAACAAAAACAGAAAGGAACAACATGGAAATATATCAGGATAAACATTCCATGGGATATGAAATATCACACAAGTATTACACAAAATACCAAGGAACAACATGGAATATCAAATATTCTACTGGATATGAAATAACCACATATAAGGTGCAACATAGAAAGGAAAACAAAATAAGTAACCAAGAAAAGGTCTCATGGGTCATCCTACACATGTTAAACATACCTATCATGTAAGGATATTTAAACTAGACACATACAAACAATCCAATCATTCCAAACAAACTCCATACAAGGGCCCAATATGGTTAGGACTTCCTACCTATAACACATCTATGAAAAATTATAAGATCCACCAAATAATGATACCCATATTGTATCTCTGTGGTAATGTTCACTTGAAAAAGACCCAATACATTAATATATAACCTCTATGATTCAAATTAAAGGAATTAATTAGGACAAGGTGTGAAATCCACATCAACTAACCAAAAGGGATTTTTCATCAATGGTAGATCTAGATCTTCTTAAGGAAATGATGTTAAATCTACACATTAAAAACTATCTAAAAACCCATGAATTATTCATTATATTATGATATAACCCATAGATCTAGTCAATGTATCTTGGATCTAAGATTTATCTCAAGAGAGAAAGAGGAGACCTGGGATAGATATGAAAAACAGAAGAAGAAATGATCTCTTATGTTGAATTCACACAACACAATGATCTAGATCTATCAAATTTGGAGTATAGAGGGAGATAAATAACAAAGAATCACCACAGAATTCCCTAGGTTTGAGATCCTTAGGTGTAATAGTAATAATGATAGGTTTTAGAGAGGTTTTAGGCTTAAAATAAAATTTTCAAATTAATTAAAATCATGTGCATGGTTTGGTTACACAGTCGTCCAAATCATGTGCTAACTGTGTATTAACCTCTGTCCTTAGACGCACAGTTTTCTAGGAAAATACACATTGTTAGATCTAACCATGTGAAATCCATGATTTTCCAACTGTCCTTCTTCAAAAAATATGTATAGTTTCCTAGGGAGATCCTCACAGTTTCTCCTAACCATGTTCCAACTAGTCATCCCTTTAAGGCCTCTAAAACATTCTAAAACCAACTATAATCAACCTAATACTTCACCCAAAAAAATAATAACTCAAAAACACTTAAATAAGGGCTGAACATAAGTCATAAGGTACCTAAAAAACTCCTATCCATTACAATCTCCCCCTCTAAGGACTTCTCATCCTCATGAGGTGTCTCTAGGGTTCCTCCTAGAAAAATTCAGGCCATTGATCTCATACATAAAACTCCTACTCCCAAGTAACTTCTTGGATATTTACATACTGCCATAGGAATCTAAGATGTGGAACCATATTTCCTTGTAATACCTTCTCACTTTGAACTATGATCTGCACCAGGTACTCCACAAACAATGTGTTCAGCTCTAGTTCAATATCCTCATAGTCAATGACCTACACAGGATCATGCATGTACCTCTCAAGCTGAGAGACATAAAACACATCATGAATACTTAGATACCATAGAGGAAGATCCAAAATATAGAACATTATCCTAAAATATTCGATAATCATTAATGGTCTAACAAATCTAGGCCATATCTTCCCTTGCTTTTGTAGACATCGATTCCCTAATCGAGGATTCACCCGCAAGAAAACTCAGTGACCCAAAGTAAACTCCAAGGGTCTCATACTCCAATAATTATATCATTTATATATTCAATGAGTAGTGAATAACTCTTTTTGATCAATTATACTCTCTCAAAGGTATCTTGTACCAAACTTTACCCCACAACCACTACCTCACCAGCTTCATGCTAACGTAGCAGTAAGCAACACGAATAGCCATAAAGAGACTCAAAAAAATCCATTTGAATTGACACCTAGAAGATGATATTGTATGAAAAATCAACTAAGTTTAAGTGATAATATAAATATCCAATAAATTATAGAACACATGCCTATAACATATCATCTAAAATATGAATTGTTCTCTCTGACTGTCTATTATTCTGTAGATGTTACATTGTACCTAGTTTCAACTGGGTACCTAAAGCCTTATATAATCCCTGAAAAAACCGTGATAGGAAGTTTGTGTATCTATCCAATATGATACTCAAGGTAGATCCATGTAGTCCTAAAATATTCTATAAATACTATTTTCCCAACACATTCATTGAAAGGGTCTCTCGAATTGGTAAGAAATGATCTACTTTCCTCATCTGATCAACTATTACCCAAACAGTATAATGACTCCTCAGGGTCCAAGTTAATCCCATCACAAAGTCCATCCTCATGTCATCCCACTTCCATATAGGCACCGAAAGTGGATGAATTGACTCACTAGGACATCAGTGCTCATCCTTAATCCTTTTACAGGTAGGGCATCACAAAACAAAACCAACGATGTATCTCTTCATACCTGACCACAAAAAATGATGTCAGATGTCATGGTACATCTTTATCGACCCTGTACTTAATTCCCACTATAAAGAAAGAGGGTCTATCATCATCTCCTCCCTTAATAAATTCTATGCTACTAACCTCTCATGAATATAGATCTTGTATTCATTATCTAAGGACCACCCTAGGGTTGAATCATCCCCTACCAAGTGATCCTACATCACTACACACTCAAGATACACCTCCTAGATAGCCTTTAACTTGTCCATTAAAGAATACAAGATAAATGAGGATTCACATTTTATACCTTTATGATCCTTATATACATCCACTTAGAACTCAACCATCAGACTCATCAGAAACCACTCCTCCTTCAAAGGCCTCCCTCTAAACTCTTGCATCTCTAGCCTTTTCATACTAAGAGGATTTGCAATTACATTTTCCTTTCCTAGAGAATAGTCTATCTTGAAGTCGAATTTCAATAGATACTCCCCCCAACACCTCTACCTCAGATTCAAATCCCATCGAGGGAAGATATATCTCAATATTTTGTGGTTCATATAGATGAAAAAAATCTCACCAAAGAGATAGTGACACAAACACTTCAGAGAATATAGCACAATTTCCATCTCTAAGTCATGATTTAGGTTGTTTTTCTCATAGGGTTATAGCTGATGTGAATGATAAGTGACCACCTGATCTCTCTATAGCAACATAGCTCCTAACCTAACACCTAAGGCATCACAGTACACTTTGTATCCAATCCCAAACACTGTAGGGATCAAAATTAGAGTTGTCATCAATATTCTCTTTACCTCAAGAAAGGTATCATCGCATTGATTAGACCACTCAAACTCCACCCACTTTTTGGTCAGCATTTTCATTGGTTCTATAAAATGGGAGAAATCCTAGATTAAATGTTAATAATGCCCCACAAGCCCAAGAAAGATCCTAATCTCAAACACCTTCTTAGGATGTTCTCATGACATCCCAACCTCTACCTTTCTTGGGTCCACTAAAATTGTTGAATCTGAAATTACATGCTCGAGGAACTACACCTCTTAATACAAAAGTGACACTTTGTAAGTTTTTCATTAATTTTATATGGTCAACGTATACTCAATACAATATCAATATTCCTTGCATGAAAATATTAATCCCTCAAATATAATAAGATATCATCCATGAATACAATGAGAGAGTCAAGGTATGGATGGAAATATTATTCATGAGAGCCATAAAAACTGATATAGAATTTTTCAACCTAAAAGTATTGAAAGGATTCTTATACATTCAATATCTACTCTTAAACACTATCTTGGGAATATCCTACTCTATTACCCATAGCTGATGGAAGCCTAAAAAAAGATCAGTCTTGGAAAACCACCAGGATCCTTGTAACTAATCAATCTTTGAAAATCATAGGTCATAGGATCAAAACTTTCAAATGATGCCATTTTTTAACACCCTGTAATAAATCCCTGGGTCTGATATGAAGTTTCATAAAACCTCATGCACACCTCCTCATACGCAAGAGGTTGTGTACTAGTGGTGATGGTATAAAGTGATCAGGGGATACTATACCCTTGGTAAACATAGACATACACTTGAAAATAAAAACATAAGCATAATCCATATAAACAACATAATGGAAGTTAACATGAAAAAATTCTAAAAAATAATCCAATTTAGGTCTTAAAATAATAATCAAACAGACCCCCAATGTTGCAGAATAATAAGTACAAGTAGTATAACTAGAAATGATAATAAATAAAATTATATCAGAAACTATTCAGAGTCCATCCCAGTACCACATCCATCTCCCAACTCTAAGTACCTCTGTAACCTACTACATGTCCATTTACCTTCTCTATATCCATAATCATAAATTCTACACATGCACCAAGATTCCCTTTCATGGTGTGAGTATAATCCTTGTAGGATATAACGTCTCAGACCCGAAGAGCCACCTGAACAATGCTAAACGGGTCGAGTGTTACTACCTTAGGTGCACCTACCCGAATGCTAAAGGTTTCCGACTAGCAGTGAGGGTCTAAAAAGGTATAGTGGGGAGGATATACCCTCTTAGAGGATAATTAAGGTACTGTCCTAAGTATAATATATAATAAAAGACTCTGCAGACTCGAACCAGACCCACATAGAGGAAGCACAACAATATAAAATAAGCAACTAAAGTGATAAACAAATAGAAGCAATAGAATATAAACACAACATAATGCTGAAACCACTTGTAAAAACTACTAAAACAGACAAGTTATGCATCCATAGCAAGTTAAGATATAAAGGGGTTTCTAATGGATAACCAATAGTAGCTACAATAAACAAGGGAAGCATGCTGATACAGGAAAGAAGGAAAAACAAAGTAAACTCTAGTTAGGTATGACCTCAAGGTCCATACCATCTCCATGAAATAGCTAATACAATCTAGCTCCTAAAGCCGATCTATTTCCAGCACGTAAATTCATAAAGTCTACATGCATCCCAAAGGGCCCGTGTAGGGTGAGAGATGAATATCATTAAGATACCACCCAATGGTGTGTACCTAGTATAAGTGTTTAAAAAGGAATTCAACTTTGAGGAAAACAGTAAACAATACAATGCCCAAGGTAAACACAACCTACACTGGTGCTTAGCAGCCACCATGGAGTATCACCTACTTCGACCAACACTAGAATCTCAGTCAAGTAACCTGGCACCATGTGCCTCTTGAAACCTCATGTCTCAAGTACTGAAATCTCAAAGGCATGCCCAAACAATGGTAAACCTGCTCAAAAGCTCAAGTCTTCCCATGACACAATAACTGGAGGAACAGCGACGTCTATCCTCAAATCAGTAATTGGTGGGACAGCGATGTCTTACCTCAAATAAATAACTATAGGTAAAGTGATGTCTTCCCTCAAGTCATGGAAAGATTCTTCCCCCAACCTGATAGCCTCAACTCTATCCTATGAAGGCTTCTCACCTTCCACATGTATTCCTTTGGAAAGCACCCCCAAACCAATAGTACCTAACTACAACTATCATGGGCCTCTACCCAATGAGTGTTCAAAACCACCTCATCATAGATTCTATCTGTGTGCACACTACTCAAATCACGGGTGAGCGTTAATCGCTAAAATAAGTTACCAAGCCACAACACCTCTGACACCTCATGTCCCTGCGACCATGTCGCTCAATTATGATGGTCTCTCCATCCAAGTAACCTAGGACATGACCAACCTTATAGTCACACTACCTCAAGTCGATGTCCATGATTCTAAATCCCATGGTCAGAACCACCCAATGTAATTCAGGCCAAGCCCAACCTGTGATCAGCATCACTCAACAATACCCAGTTCATGCCCAACACAACCCGAAGGTTCCAGTATATGAAATATCACACATCACATATATATAGTCAAAATAAATACTTTAAACAAGAAAAACAAACTAAATAGTTGAATTTCACTACCCATGTGATGTACCATACCAGCACTGAGGTATTTAAAGCCTCTAAAAAACTTAATCATTCTTAACAATTCAAACTTAGCAGTTTAATTCACAGTAATTCAATTATAACCATTTTGGAACCCCCGGTAAAAATTCCCCAAATGAACAGAATCCTCTAACCCAACATCACTCAAGAATAAAAAGATAAGGGAATACCCAACGTCATCCCACAATGTATACGATCATTTAAATATAATTAAACAAGGGTCTCGCTCAATACCCGATGTCGCGCTAAAAATCCACAACCCTCAAATGACCATGAAAACACGAAAGAAGATATGCACCACCTACCTGAGACTCATAGGCATAGGCAAATCAGATATCGAGCTCCAATTATAAGCCAATATTCATAGACCTATGTTTCTATCAAATCCTAGAAATTTTTCTTGGATGGAATCTGTGGTGTGTGAGGCAAAGAAACTAGGACGAAAGAGGGTGCACGTGTTTAGACTTACCGATGCGATCCCACATCCACCAAAGCATTGAAGAACAAATTTTGGATGATGATTCTAGGTTAAGGTATGTTCTTAGGGATTATAGAATGGAGCTGTTCAGAAATTGGGGAAGAATAAGACGTATTCTAAAATTAGACGTGACGCCCTCCCGTATAAATGAATAAAAATAAAAGTACACTATGTGTATGAAGGACTACATGTCATGTAGTATCTTTTTCTGTACTCTGACTTAAGCGGAGGTAGCCAAACGTCTTGGACGCGACACACGAGTCAACACACGTCTAATATTCAGCTAGTACACGGAAGGAAGATACACGTAGTTTCAAGTAACACTACACTCCATGTAGTATAAAATTCTTACACGGTCACCACACGACATGTACTTGGTTAGCACATGGATAGTATACACCTAACCCACACACGCCATGTAATTTGGAGTACATGGAGTGTAATCTATAAATTTCAAGAACTTCCCATATTTTCCCAGTTTTCTCATAAACAAGTTAAAAATTCAAACACGATCAGGATTTTGACCCGTTCCAAAAACTCGGGTTCTTACATAGGACACCACCAATTCATCCTTAACATAATTTCACATGTATATATAGGTGTATAACATGATGTGATGGTAAATGCGCACACAAGTATACCACTAATAATGTACAGAGGAATCATGTGCTAGCCAAGATTCCATAAACCCCAGTCGTACCTACTTCGGTGCCATATCAGAAAAATATCATAAGTAGTTATCACATGACTTAAACTATGCTATGTAACATTGTAAACCTTTAAGGGAAATACATGTTACACCTTTAAGGAACAACTCTAGACCTGCCTTTCTTCTCAAGATCCTACTTGATTAGAACTCCATAGTTAATCATACTTGACTAGAGTAGTTTTAGGATGGGTGACCTCCTCGGAAGTTTCCCATGTTGTGTGTGAGTGAGGAAAATCACAATGAAAGAACATGTGTTGTATTATGGGGACAATAATTAGTTTGATAATTGATCTCAGTGGGTAATATCTTATGGTGTGATAGGAAGGACACTAAAATTGTAATGTCCCGACCCGGAAGCCACTAAACCGGTGCTCCGAGCCGGTTCGTCACAAGGCCTAAAGCGTGCCTCCCCATATGCCAGAGGCTGCCGACTAGCAGCGAGGGCCTAGGGTGTGATAGTGGGGAGACTATGCCCTCATACCAGAGTAAGAAAATAGTGGAAATAACTAAGTATCATACATAGCGGAAAGTAAACAGAGTGCGGAATCAGTAAACAACTGAAATAGAACAAGCTGTAATAGTAAAATGCTATAAAATCCCAAACAGCTATGCAAAACAATACAACACTGGTCACCCACCGGGCCGACCATACTGATACAAGTACAAAAGAAACTGAAAGAAAAAGTACAGGTCACAACTACTAACTTCGAGCCAACCCACGTACCTGATATCCAAACACTGTCGAACCGCAGCAGCCCAATCAGTAGAACCACTCAGGCAGCTCCGCTCGATCATGCAACACTGGGCCCCATCCCAATCCACCATGCAACTCATTTTCAACCTGAAAAGCATACATAAGGTCTACACGTCCATTGAGGTGCACGTGTAGGGGTGAGAAATAATCTCAGTAGGGATCCCCGACAAGCAACCTATAATTGTGCTACTAAAAGTGTATGCAACAGAAACATCCTCAGCCTAGCTGGAACACAACAAAAGAAAAAATAAACGTGCAACCATAGTTGAACTCAAGGTACGTAATCCATGTCAACTGGGCAAGTGCCACCATGGATTTCCATATCTATATGTGTACACATGTATAGTCCCATACCTATACACATATACATAAATATGAATATTCATGATTAGGTTATTCAAATAACAAGAAACCACATCAGCAGTTGATCCTTGGGACCATAAGCCCGATCTCCTGGACATCATGTGCAAGGGAATTGAGATGGACGTCGTGCCACTCAAACCGTGTATCAATAAGTCCATCTATGGGTCCGTAATCCCATCGACATGTACCTGCTTCAGCCAACGCCGGTAATATATCTCTGAACAAGTTAACCAAAAACAAGTAACCATTGTCCTCAGACATAAGAATCCTTACCCTCAGGTGAACAGAAACAAAACCCTCAGGTTACTTCCCTCAGGCATAATGAATAAATCCCTAAAGCGTATAAGAATCTTGCCCTCAGGCACGGAAGCTACTGCCCTCAGGCACGGAAGCTACTGCCCTTAGGCACGGAAGTTACTGCTCTCAGGATAAACAACACTGCCCTCAGGATAAACAAGCACTGCCCTCAGGCATGAGAAATGTTGCCCTCAGGCTAAACAAACACTGCCCTCAGGCTAAACAGAAACTTTCCCTCAGGAGAAACAAAACACTTCCCTCAGGCTAAATAAAATACTTCCCTCAGGCATTCCATAGGAAATCAAGTAACCAGGCCGATCCCAACATACAAACAAGAATTTATATATGTTTCCTCTCAAGAAAACTCAAACATGCTATCATCACAGCATACCCATGGGTATCCTGTCCAAACGGCTAAACAAGGGAAACGCACCCACGGGGTGGCCCTAGATCCAAGAAATGATCCCAAAAAACAGTTTATTTGTATCACTAGATTGTCTATGCAATTCTAGATATCTTATCGGCTAAGGCCTCAGCCACACGACACCTCAAGCATGGGCTTGTGGCACAACGGTACACAAATTCAACTCAATAGTTGGAATTAAACACCAGACCACCTACTAATCAGGCACACAAGGAAAAGTAGGCATCCCAAAAAATAAGAAGACGCCTCGCATCAAGATCAAAATCCACCAACCAGGAATCACCTCTCGTAACCACCCTAGCATCAGCAAAACCAAGTCAAATATAAACAAACGAGTGAGGGTAGCCCGAATGCCCAACCCAACACTACATCCACAGCCCCATGGGATTACCAGTTCGGCACAGGTTCTAGTTGACACCCAAACACCATCTCTACCCAAACCCAACGTAACAACTTAGGGTCGGTCAAACAATGGGCACCCACTGGGTCCCTAAAGTCAAACACTGAGGAGGAATCATACTCGGGATCCTCCAAGTAAACACGAGAGAAGGAATCCTATGCGGGATCCTTAGCAAAGAGTAAGGGAGGAATCCTACATGGTATCCTAAAACTAAGAACAACAGAGGAATCCTTCAACATGGATCCTCTCAAAGTAAAATAGGAGAGAGATCCTACAAGGGACTCCCTAAGTCAGCACACAAGTAAAGGCATCCCTTAAGGGATCCTTGGAAGTACCCGGTCTCATAGCCTCATAGGTCAGGAGGGAACGTCTTACAAGGGGAATGTCCTCTAAAGAATATGTGACAGGATATATCTCATAGCTCATCTCATATTAAAGGTCTCGACTAAGTTGGTCTAAACACCCAACCTATCAACCACGCCAAGTCTCACTCTCAGGTGACAACTGAACTCGATAACTGGAGGAAGAACCTCTCTATTTATATAGAAACCCAAAAAACACCATTTATATGACTTGTAAATGTCAAAAGGATTCCACCATTGTGATTTATGCAGAAAAACTCTCATCATAAACTACCCACATGCCCAATTCTGACTTCCAGAGCATAAGTTACGCCAAAACTACTAAACTGAAGCAATACATGGCCAGACCCATGGGGTCTTCTTATGTAAAAGTACACAGCATGTGCTTTACTATACACAGAATTTACTATTCACAAAAATTCACCCCGTGTTCGTTTTCACTAAAACACATTCCCAAGTACCACTATATAGCATGTACTCATAGTACACAGTGTGTACTTCAAAAAAACCACTAAAATCGTGTTCCATTTCACACGGCCAGTCACACAGCCACCCACTACACAGCGTGTACTCAAGTACACGGAGTTTACTTTATAAAAACTTGTCTTCCCTGAATGTTAAGAACACATGGCGTGTTCCCCTGGAACACACGCCTTGTATTCTGGGTTTTCCGATGGGAAATCCCAGAATACACCCGAAACACCCGTTTTCACCCCCGAAACAACAGATCGAGCCCCACAGGCTTACAAGAAAGAAATATAAGGCTTTGAAAACATAAATAAACATGTTTTAAGGGGATATATGGTGAAAATGTAAACGTAACTACCTTTGGGTGGAAACCACCGAAGCCTCGGTTGATTCCACGGTCCACGGATGTCGCACGCCGACTCAGCGCGTCGAGGGCTTTGAATCGGTACCCCTCTCACCTTCTATCTCTCCCTATTTATTGATCTCTAAATCCCCCATAGAACACGGCAAAGGAGGAGGATTATGAGACATGTGCAAGGAGGAGGGAGGAATAGAGAAGAAATAAAGGAAAAGAAAAGGAAAAAGAAGAAAAAGGGACCCGGACTGGCCTCGGCGCCCGATATGAGTTTATGCCTTCGCTAGGCTAAACTCCTCATTCCGAACTCAACGATGCAGACGGAATATCAATCCGATGCTCTGTTTAAAAGTTATTTCCAAACGAACCTAAGTGAATAAATTAATATTTAATTTAATAATATTAAATATTAAATATTCATCCAAAATTCGTACATCTTTGATTTTCACCATACTCCTATCCTAGGTTAAAATACCTATTTTGGGACCAACGGAGTTGTCAGAAAAATTATCCGAGATCATATGGTAGGGGAAATGACCATTTTACCCCTCAAGAGCATCCAAGAGAAAAAAATCAAATTTCTTCTCAAAACTGTTGTCTGGAAAAACACGGGTTCTTACAAGCTCCCCACCATAAACCTTCTCGTACCTAAGAAGCCCAGTGAAAGGACCAGCAGCCATGCTCCCAACCCGAGCATCTTGACAAAAAATCCATCTAGACTATCCAATGACCATCCTTATAGTGTTAATAACCACCTTTTACACAGAAGACACTCAACTATGACCAATCTGGTACTCCCCACCATAGGAATACCCTTATCGTCGTCTTAAGAATAACACTGAGCTCAAAAGACCACTGGAAAACACCGTAGTGTAACCTAAACATGGAAAACCACCCTCAAAAGGCCATTGGTGCACTTCCCACCATATGGATTTCCTTACACCGCTCCGAGATAACTACCAGAATAGGTTTCATCCTCTACACAGATGAACATTAAGAAAGAAAAAGAGGAGATCGGTGTAGGGCCGAAGCTCTCTCAGCATACTCAAGACGAATCAAGATAGCGCATGATCATCTCTAATAGGAGTACACTGGGCTTTCAACAAAAGTGTTCCCAGCTCCCTTTGAGCCACACTAACACCCTGCCAAAACCTGACCAGGATTCAAGCACAGGTCAACCATTCTCACACAGGTTTCCCTATAACAGAACAAACATCGACCTACAAGGGTTCGATTCAAAACCAACGGTCTCTAGGTATTCCACCTATCCCTACATAAAAAGCATCACAACTGGGTCACAAGGTCTAACCACCTAGACCAAAAGATACAAAACCTCTGACAAGAAGGTAAAGATTACAACGACCCAAGAAGGTCAAAACCAAAACACAGCCTACAAGAGCCCTGATCCTCTCCGAGAATCCTCAAAGGAACTAATCCCTGGAGTTCACAACCCAAGCAGAAGAGAAACTGAACTGACACTCATCGGGTATCCATATACAAAAATACAACAAGGAGGTCCAGTTCACAAGAAAAGCCTTGGTATCTATCATCATCGTACTCAACGATCCGACTAGATAACCACAGACCCGAGAAACAACACCCAAAAAGGGGTTAAATAGAATATTATCACACGCCACATAGACCAACTGGGGTCACTGCACCACCTGTGCATAAGGATTGAGTCATCAGCCTCAACAAAAATGCCTCAATGTAGATCCACGTAACCTTCCATCATAGTAAAAAGTATGTGTAAGCAGACCCAAAGGTCTTAGTCATCAATAAAAACACACACTAGTAGGCCTATATGTTGTGAATCCTACATGCCTAGTATGATGCATGAGACGCCTCTTGCCTTTTCCATCCAAGAGTCAAAATCCATCCCTGGAATCTTACCAATGGACAAGATCTACAGATCCATAGTAAATCAGAACAACACACAACATGTGCGTCGCTCAAGGTGAAAATCATATACAACTGTAACATTGGAAAATCAGAACAGCAATCCCAAACCCTGGAAACAAGGACTTCTTACCGAAACAAGTGTTCTCGATGCACCAGTCTAATATCCATCACAGGTTCCAACACATTCCTAATACTCATGTCTACCATATCCCAAATAGTAAAGACCAGGAAAGAAAACTCCTCTGATACCACTTTGTAACATCTCGACCCGAAAGCCAATAAACCGGTGCTCCGATCCGGTTCGTCACAAGGCCTCAAGCACGCCTCCCCATACACCAGATCCTACCTACTAGCAGTGAGGGCTTAGGGTGTGATATTGGGGAGATTATTCCCTCATACTAGAGTAAGAAAATAGCGAAAATAACTAAGTATCATACATAACGGAAAGTAAACAGAGTGCGGAAGCAGTAAACAACTGAAATAGAACAAGTTGTAATAGTAAAATGCTATATAATCCTAAACAGCTACGAAAAACAATACAACACTGGTCACCCACCGGTCCAAACATACTAATACAAGTACAAAAGAAACTGAAATCAAAAGTACAGGGCTCAACTACTAACTCTGAGCCAACCCACATACCTGATCTCCAAACACTGTCGAACTGCAGCAGCCCGATTAGTAGAACCACTCGAGTAGCTCCACTCGATCATGAAACACCGGGCCCTAGCCCAATCCACCATGAAACTCGTGCTCAACCTGAAAATAAGACATAAGGTCTACAAGTACACTGAGGTTCACGTGAATTGGTGAGAAATAATATCAGTAGGGATCCCCAACAAGCAACCTATAACTGTACTGCTAGAAGTGTATGCAACAGCAACGTCCTTAGCCTAGCTGGAACACAACAAAAGAAAAACCAAACGGGCAACCACAGTTTAACTTAGGGTATGTAATCCCTGTCAACTAGGAAAGTGCCACCATGGATGTCCATATCTATATACATACACATGTATAGTCCCATACCTATACACATATACATAAATATGAATATTCGTGATTAAGTTATTCAAATAACAAGAAACCACATCAGAAGTCGATCCTTGGGACCATAAGCCCAATCTCCTGGACATCATGTGCAAGGGAATTGAGCTAGACGTCGTGACACTCAATTCGTGTATCAATATGTCGATCTCTGGATCTGTAATCCCATCGACATGTACCTTATTCAACCAATGCCGGTAATATATCTCTGAAAAAGTTAACCAAAAACAAGTAACCATTGTCCTCACACATGAGAATCCTTACCCTTAGGTGAACAGAAACAAAACCTTCATGTGACTGCCCTCGGGCATAATGAATAGTTCCCTCAGGCGTATAAGAATCTTTCCCTCAGGCACGGAAGCTACTGCCCTCAGGCATGGAAGCTACTGCCCTCAGGCAGAGAAGCTACTGCCCTTAGGCATGGAAGCTACTGCTCTCAGGCTAGACAACACTGCCCTCAGGCTAAACAAGAATTGCCCTCATATATGAGAAACTTTTCCCTCAGGCTAAACAAACACTGCCCTCAGGCTAAACAGAAACTTTCCCTCAGGCGAAACAAAACACTGCCCTCAGGCTAAATAAAATACTTCCCTCAGGAATTCCATAGAAAATCATGTAACTAAGTCGAGCCCAAAATACAAACAAGAATTTCTATATTTTTCTTCTCAATAAAACTCAAACATTCTATCATCACAGCATACCCACGGGTATCCTGTCCAAACGGCTAAACAAGGGAAATGCACCCAAGGGGTGGCCCTGGACCCAAGAAACGATCCCAAACAACAGTTTATGTGTATCATTAGATTATCTATGTAATTCTAGATATCTTATCATCTAAGGCCTCAGCCACACGACACCTCAATCATGGGCTCGTGGCACAACGGTACACAAATTCAACTCAACAGTTAGAATTAAACACCAGACCACCTACTACTCAGGAACACAAGGAAAAGTAGGCATCCCAACAAACAAGAAGATGCCTCGCGTCAGGATCAATAGCCACCAACCAGTAAGCACCTCTAGTAACCACCCCAGTATCATCAAAACCAATTCAGATATAAACAAACGAGTGAGGGTGGCCCGAACGCCCAACCCAACACTACATCCACAGCCCCATGGGCTTACTAGTTCGGCACGGGTTCTAGGTGACACCTGAACACCATCTCTACCCAAAACCAACATAAAAACTCAGGGTTGATCAAAAAACGGTCACCCACTGGGTCCCTCAAGTCAAACACTGAGGAGTCATCATACTCAGGATCCTCCAGGTAAACATGAGCGAAGGAATCCTATGCAGGATCCTTAGCAAAGAGTAAGGAAGGAATCCTACACGGGATCCTCAAATGAAGAAAAACAGAGGAATCCTTCAAAATGGATCCTCTAAAACGAAAATACGATAGAGATCCTACAAGGGACTCCCTAAGTCAGCACACAAGTAAAGGCATCCCTCAGGGGATCCTTGGAAGTACCCGGTCTCAGAGCCTCATAGGCCAGGAGGGAATGTCTCACAAGGGGAATGTTCTATAAAGTATATGTGATAGGAGATAGCTCACATCTCATCTCATATTAAAGTTCTTGACTAATTTGTTCTGAATACCCAACCTATCAACCATGCCAAGTCTCACTCTCAGGTGACAACTGAACTCGATAACTAGAGGAAGAACCTCTCCATTTATATAGAAAATCAAAAAAACCATTTATATGACCTTTAAATGTCAAAATGATTCCACCATTGCGATATACATGGAAAAACGCTTAGAATCAACTACTCACACGCCCAATTCTGACTTCCAGAGCATAAGTTACGCCAAAAATACTAAACTGAAGCAGTACATGGCTAGACCCATGGGGTATGCCTGTGTAAAAGTACATGGTGTGTACTTTACTGTACATGGCGTAAACTGTTCACAAAAAGTCACCCTGTGTTCGTTTTCACTAAAACACATTCCCAAGTACCACTACACGGCGTGTACTCATAGTACACGGTGTGTACTTCAAAGAAACCACTAAAATTGTGTTCTATTTCACATGGCCAGTCACACGGCCACCCACTACATGGCGTGTACTCAAGTACATGGCGTGTAATTCATAAAAACTCATCTTCCCCGAATGGAAAGAACACACGGTGTGTTCCCCTAGAACACATGCCATGTATTCTGGGTTTTCCGAAGGGAAATCCTAGAATACACACGAAACGCCCGTTTTCGCCCCCGAAACAACAGATCGAGCCCCACAGGCTTACAACCAAGCAATATAAGGCTTTGAAAACATAAATCAACATTTTTTAAGGTGATATATGGCTAAAACGTAAACAGTCCTACCTTTAGGTGGAAACTGCTAAAGCCTCGGTTGATTCCACGGTCCACGGATGTCGCACGCTGACTCAGCGCGTCAAGGGCTTCGAATCGGTACCCCTCTCGCCTTCTGTATCTCCCTATTTATCCATCTCCAAATCCCCCATGGAACACGGACAAGGATAAGGCATACGATACATGTGCAAGGAGGGAGGAATAGAGAAGAAATAAAGGAAAAGAAAAGGAAAAAGAAGAAAAGGGGGCTCAGGTCAGCCCCGACGCCCGACATGAGTTTATGCCTTCCCTAGGCTAAACTCCACATTCTGGACTCAACGGTGCAGAAGGAATCTCAATCTGATGCTCCGTTTAAAATTTATTTCCAAATGAACCTACGCGAATAAATTAATATTTAATTTAATAATATTAAATATTAAATATTCTTCCAAAATTCGAACAGCTAAGATTTCACCAAACTCATGTCCTAGGGTAAACTCTCTATTCCAGGACCAACGGAGTTGTCAAAAAGGTTATCCAAGATCATCTAGTATGGTAAAATGGCCATTTTACCCCTCACGAGCATCCAAGAGCAAAAATTCAAATTTCTTCTCAAAACTACAGTCCGGAAAAACACGGGTTCTTACAGAAATATTACAAGATACCCTTGGTGTCACATGAGTAGGTTCATGGCCCAAGGATATCAACTCATGAAAAATGGAATCATAGCCAATACCCATCTGGAAGTGTATTAGCACTTCCTGGGTTTGAGGTGTGGTGTATAAAATAAGGATGATGTGATTTAAAGTGTTGGAGAGTGTAACTCTCTTAGAAAAGTGAGACTTAAAATTATTAATATTATTACCCATATCAACAAGTTTCACATTTATTTTTGAGGGAATTCCTGGTTATAAATCCACAATTAAGTGTGTGTGGCCTGTAGTAGTGTCAAAATGGGTGACCTCTTGGGAAGTTTCCCAGGGTGTGTGTGATTGAGGAAAAAACACACTAAAAGAACATGTGTTTGTCTATGGGGATGGTCATTAGTAAGATTAGTAACCCTGGTGGTTAAAAGGCTATGGTGTGATGGTAAGTAAATTAAGGTATTACAGGAGACCCATGGAGTCAGATGACCAAGGTTCATGGCCTGGGGAGGTCGGGTCATGAAAACAACACATAGGGTTTTTACAAGGTTTGTCCTCAATATAGGAGACTACCATTTACTATGTTTGGTTCAAGATCCAGTGCCTATATTATCACTAATAATGTGAAATTGATTATAATAGAGGGTTGTTTTTATTCCTTACCTCTTTTTGGGTTGTCTATATCTAGTACAAAATAAGGTAGGTATTCATCCTTGAACATTTTACAACAACAGAAACAATGTGGCATTTCTTATACTACTACCACTAGTATACAAGATTATTCCCTTACTCTTGATGGTGAATAGTATATTTAGTATATTTCCATATGAATTGTAATTAATGGATAATAACTTCTCATAAAATTTCCTTGACTTTTAAAAAAATATAATTAAAAAAACAATAAGTCAAACTTCCTCTCATGTATTCAGAATCATCAATTCATGCATAAGAGCATGCAAACACAATATGATCTTCTTACTTCTAAGAAAAAAATATATAGATGATCAATAATTATAAATACTTGTATGGAAACAATAATAAATCATTGATGTATTATAATTCAATGCTTCTTCAAAATTATCTCTTTTTGATACTAAAGGTATTTAACAAAAAAATTATTAGGGTCTCTTCATAATTCATGAACACACGTTTCTTTTTCATTTCTTCCATTTATATTTATGAAAATTCATGAATAATATTTCTATAATAAATATAGAAACTCTTCATAATTCTAAATTATATGGAATTTTCTTAAAGAATAGTAGCTTTGACAATGAATAATAATTTCAAATATTTGAATTTGAAATCTCCATGAAAATCATCCCCCATATTTCTCATTTAATCTCCATTTAAGTATATATAATTTTTGGATAAAATCACATCTTTAACCATAACCTGTGACATTTTTGAACTTAAGTACACATAAGTATCATATTAATTAATTACAGGTTTACTAATTTTCATAGTATAGAATCCTTACATAGGTTTTATCCTTATGAGGAATGATCCTTATGTTTCCTAGAATGATCCTTATATTGTTTGATCCTTATGTGGATTAATCCTTATTAATTACATGAAATCATCCTTATGATAAATTAAATTATTCTTACACACTTTAAAATAATACCTATGAAGTGATTAGACATCCTTATAGAGTAGGAAAATCATCCTTATAAACTCTTATACCATCCTTGTGAATTCACCTCTTTTCTATTATTTTATATCTATGGTAAAAAAAAATGATCCTTGCATTGTAAATAGTATTTCAGTTGACTCTTAAATCATTCAATAGATGAATAATACGTAGAGTGAATGATTATTACATAAGCACTAATTACTCTTATATAGATCCAAAAGACTCATAGGTTGTCATCCCTTTTCAAAATATCAATCGTTAGTTTGGAAATGAATCATATTTAGATCTACATATGAGTCCTTCCTATGTGAATTTTCATCCCCAATAAAGAATAAAAAAACTTTACCAATGAAACTCAAATCCTTATAAATTAACTCTCATCCATTTCTAAATAGCTTAAAAATAGTTCAAACATATTCAAATGCATTCTTAATTGACTCTAACAAATGGTAGATGAAGAATAAAAATCTTTTAATAATTCTATAGGGTACTTCAATCCCCCTCATTTGGATTTGTTATCAACCTAGCTCAACTATTTCCAAGACACAAAAACTCACACAAGAGTCAAAAATTCATAGTCAATCTCACATGATATGTATCGTGAAAACACATTAAAAAAATAATGTATTATTTTTTATAGAATTATATCTCTTAGTGACATGCAAATTTTTTCCAAGTAATTTGAATGCACTCCCCCTAAATTCAAGAAATTTTCTATAAAATTTCTCACCATTTTTACCATAAAAACAAATTATTGATACAATTGAGTTAAAAATAATTATTACCTTCCTCCATGAGAGTTGTTCACCTTTTCTCCCCCCTTGACAATATAATCCAGAACAAAGTTTGGGTTAGAAAAAATACTCTTAAGAAATAGGGAATGTTTAAACATAGATATTCAACCTTAATGGCTCAAAACTATACTTGGGAAAAACATTAGTGAATATATCAGTAAGATAGTCTTAGGTACAGTGAAATTCCAGCTTAATATCACCATTGGAAACCCTTTATTTGATGAAGTGAAACCTAATGTCAATGTTCTTTGATATTGAGTGTTGAATATTCTTTTTAGAATGATCAATAGAACTTTGATAGTCATAGGAAATTATGATATCCATTTCAATATTAACATTAAATTAATAAATATACTCATTCATCCAAATCATTTATGCACAAAAACTTGTAGGATAAATATATTCAATATCTATAGTACTTAGTGTATTTGAGTTTTGTTTATTATAATATCAACTCACAAAAATTATTCTCAGTAGAACAGATGAAAGGTGGTTAATAGTTATTACCTTAGAATAATAAAATTAACTATACAAACAATATTTATTTAATTTTATTTTAATTATAAAATTATAATTTAAAAAAATATAAAGGAAGAAACTTTAGGGAAAATGAGTACTCACATTGAGAACTTTGTATTTTACTTGGAAAATTCAATGTAAATAGAGGGAATAGGCTCATTAATTGTGACTAGAATCTTATGTAAGTGAAGAATGATTATAGGATAAGAGAAAATGGTAGGGATTCAAGTTTAAATATAAATTTTGGAGTTCCTTTAAGGGGTGTTGTAATTCCCCTTTTATAAGTGGTGAGAATGACATTTTTGTAAATACTTTTTACTTTACAATAATGTCAATACATTATTAAATGATAAAGGCTCCAAAAATTAACAATAATGGATTAAGGTATGGTATAAGGTATATCCTCCATCAAACATCAATTATTACACTTTTTTTAACATTTTTTAGCCATTTTCACAAGTTTAACCCCTTTTAACCCTTATTTACATGTATTGCAGTAACAAAATTTTTACCCTCAAAAACTAATTTTAATGAATAAAATAGAAAATTTACTTAACAAAAAATTTGAAAATTTTGATTTAAAAAAATAATATGATTTTATAAAATAAATATTACAAGGTTGAGGAAATTTAATTTTAAAATTAGTGCACAAACAAATAAATATCCTCTTTTAGAGAAAGTGTATTTTTAAGCATAAAAATTATGATTGCTGTATAATTATGAATTTTGTTGATTTATATAGAATTTATTGGTCTATTATAAAACAAATAAAAAAATTGGATTTAAAATCAATATAATGCCAAGTTTTACCAAAATATTATTTAGATAAAATAAAAGACTAAAAATAATTTTTATTGAAAAATATTACTTAAGTTCCCAAAATGTTAATCATAGGTTTTATAAATTTAATATAGTACTTTTTAAAATATATAGTTTTAATTATTAAACAATTATTTTATCAATTAAAATTTTTATAAACTTTTAGGTCATGCTTATACAATTATAAAATTACAGTTTTGGTAAAAATTGTATTTTCACTATTCACCTAAAAATCATTTATTTTATAAAAATATTAAAAATTTATCCTAAGATAATATGGTTATTTTGAATCAAAAAATGTAGTTAATTTTTTAAAATTAAAATTATAAAAATTGATAATTTAACTTTTAAATAAAATCAAAAAATATAATGAAGAACTTATTTTATATGAAAATAACTTTTCAAAGAGTTGGCCATTCTTATTTTTATTTTTTATAAATTACTAATAAAATTAGTGCTAATATATTATTAATATAAAAATATATATAATTCATATCAATCATAGACCTTCAATATAACATATTTAGTTACATAAAAAAATGCATAAAAATCTAATTTTAGAAGAAAACATATTTCTAGCATAAAATGATCATACTAGTTATTTAGATACATTAATTTTATCAATTAATTAGTATTAAAATTAAATTTATTTTATTTCTACTCATATTTCATAATGTGTTTACCTTTATTTTTACCCTTCAATTCAATAAATACATTTCAATGGTCATATAACATTTTGTGGTTCGTTTTGGTTTGAGGTTGCGTGTGAAGAAAGAAATCGACATCATGTTTATTTAAAGAAAATTTATATAGTAAAATAATTGGGAGTTACATTCTCCCTATAAATACCTGAACTCCAATAGTCTAGATCTATTGGTCACTTTATTACATTTTTACTAGATACAATCTATTGTATCCCAAAGGATCAAATAGTTTAGTAGTCTTGGTAAACTAGATACATACTTGAATCTCAAATACATTTGAAAACAAAAAATAAAAAAAACAATTTTCTTTGCGAAAATCATTATCCTTGCTAGAATATCCATTCAAATCAATCATAGTACACTTACTAACATCCTAGGTAAATGAAATAAAATAATAGTGAACTCAAATTCTCAATAAGGGTTACGTACAACAGAAGTTAAATAAGGAATAATCAACATGGAAAAGTGGATAATCAAAACACATGTTATTAAATAAACACTTGAGTTCAATGAGTATCCATGGATAATATCAACATATAAAACATAAGGATAAAGAAAACTGAATTATTAATAAAGGAAATTCATAATTTTGGAAATTTATAATCAATTTTGCTCAACCAAGATATCATGAATCTTACCATCATGACCTTTCAACCAAGAAATTATTCTTAATAATTAGCTAAGTATAAAAAAATACCCATCTAATATAGAATGAAATATATATTTTCTAATGATACCTATTAATGCATTGAAGTACTATCCATAATTGGGGATCACCCGTCACTTTCACATCTTATTGATTTCTTATATTTTTAATGATCAATACAATTCATTCTCAAAATGCCTTATAAGTCAACAATTATCCATATTGAATCAAGAATACAGAACATCAGTAATTTATCATCATAAACCATATAGATAAATTATAAAGATTATATCATTGTATCATATCCCCAGTAATACCAATGGGTGTTTTTATAGTTGAAAATACTTATAAAATATCACTGGTAAATTTATTGAGGAAAATATCCTTTTAAATTTAAAATCACTTATTAAAATATAAAAAAACCCAATTATTAAAGAAAAAAATTTCTTTGAAAATAACTTTCTAAAATTATAAAGTAAACTTAAAATAATTTAGAGGTCATGATAGTAGTAAATTGTGTTCATTATATATACATTAAAATAATGATTTCATTTATATTTTTGAAAAAAAGTCAAAAGTACCTCATTTAGAAAATGAAAAGAAGATTTTTTTTTCAAAAACGTTTTAAAAAAAGTTAATCATAGGTAAAAAGACGTTAAATACATAGGGTAATATTAAAAACATTTTTGAAAAAAAATAGAAAACATCGACGTGGAAGAAAAATATTCCCAACAAAAGATGAAATAAAGTAGATTTTTATTAAAAACATTTTCTTGATAATTTTAAGTACCCAAGAGAGGAAAATGGTACTATTACTTGAAAATTTCATGAATAATTAGAGGATAAGAAACTTACAGTGTTTTATCAGATAAGTATCATATAATC
The DNA here is from genome assembly GCA_963277665.1 of Viscum album. Classification (NCBI taxonomy): domain Eukaryota; kingdom Viridiplantae; phylum Streptophyta; class Magnoliopsida; order Santalales; family Viscaceae; genus Viscum; species Viscum album. The sequence goes on along the minus strand of OY728142.1, from coordinate 28,267,063 downwards.
TCTCTCAATGGAAATCAAACATAAATAATCTCAAAATAAAATGGGATTATAAAATAAATCTCTTACCATTGGTTCAATTTTCTTCATAAGTGTTAAAAAATCTTATATAATAAATATAAATTTATTATACTTATATACCAAAATCATTTACATACTTATAATACCATATATTTCCCACTTATAATATTTTATCACCCATATATTAATAATTCTTTATTCTCTCCCTCACTTTATGGATGAACCCTATGTGATTTTGGGAGACCTTCCAGCCTATCTCCTTATGCCTTGATCCTTGGGTTATGATGGTGGTGTTTTAGTGATTAGTGTTAATTTCTTCTTACTTTATCCATTTTTTCTTATATTATTATTTGGGTTTCCATTTTGGAATTGTTGGTTTTGGTTATATATTTGTTTTGGTCTATGTTTTGATAATCCCTTAATGTGGTGTAGGTTGATCCATGAGTTTCGTGTGTGGATGTGGTTTCCAGTTTGTTCATTCTTCTCCCTATGGTGCACAGAAAGATCATAAATATTCTTTGAGGCATGGGATCCTTGTTCTCTCCCTTTATACATGTTATGTATGGGATTTTTATGGTTATGTTTCCTTTGGTTGGATGGTAAGGGTCAGTATAAATAAAGATAATAATTGGAATGACTAATTTGATGGTTATAAGGGAGATATCGCATTCATTACTACTTTGATATATGTTGTTGATGATGTTGAGAATTTTTGTTTCCAATTTTAAAAATAATGGTTTTTTGGAGTCTTTCTTTCATAATAGAGCATATGTGTTGAGACCCTTACTATATTATTTTTTGATTATAACTAGAATAAAAGGTTAAATAACATATATTTGGATAATAAGTTAGTTTCTCATGGAAACTTGGTTTGTTTGATAATAACCATGCTAAATAAATAAGTAATGTGATAAAGTACCTGAATAATTTTTGAAAGTCGATGTGTATTACTGTGATGTGAGTCTGTGATTGTTGTGTTGACTTGTGTAGTTTGGTATATTGTGCGGAGATGGTGGTGACCAGTTGGGTTATGTGATGTGTGGGGTTGTGATACAGTTTTTGGTTGGCATGGATGTGATATGGGTAGTTGTGTGGTGTTTGATGTGGTTTTGGTGTGCAGTGGTTATGGCACACAGTGATTTTTTTAGTGTTGTAGTTGTAGTTTTGTGGAGGTTGTGTTGTGTGATAGTGATGTTGTGTGGTGTGGTGATGATGATGAATGTGTGTTTTTGTGGAGATGGTTATGTGAGGTGGTGATTTGTTTGTGTTGTGGTTGTGTTAGTTTCCAAGTTATCCATGGAATAAATAATTTTGATACTGAAATAAATAATGTGGGTTGGTAAATGGATAAATAATGGGATGAAAGTTGATGTGTGGTAATTAGAAAAATGAATTGAATAAATTAAAGGGATGTGAAAATGTAAATGAAATGGATTGGTAAATTAAAGTTAGTGTAACTTTTTAAATCTGTAAAATGGTGGGATTGGTAATTGAAAACAAAAAAATGTGTGGTTGTGTGTGGTGGTGGTGTGATGTGTTTCATGTAGTGGTGATAGTATTTGTGATGGTTGATGTGTGGTACAATGGTGGTAGTGCGTGATAGTGTAGTTATTATGAACCCATAGGCAAGGTATTTTGTGTTATCTATATATCATGTATTTTATGTTATTTCTTTATGTGACACACCCAATTTGGAAAACCTTACCAATGTTTAGAGTCTATTCATTATGATTTTTTTCCCCAACATCTAGGATGGTGGTGATATAAATGGCTAGATACCCCTATTCATCGCTCTTCCTTCATTAGTGATGGCCTAGATGTCTTCAGGTGAAGTGTGACATGATATCCTAGGTGTCTTCATACTGGATGTATAGTGGTGGACTAGGTTTCTTTGGTCGATAAGTGATGTGGTGAGATATGATGAGATGTGATATGTGGTGGGGGTCATGCATGGTGTGAAGAGGATATGAGGTTGATTTCCTTCAAATTCATGATACCCTACTTCTCTTGTTATATGATGGATGTGATGTGATGGACTAAGTGTCTTTGGGTGAGATGTGATGTAGTTATGCATAATTCTAGCACCAGATGTTGGACCTTGGAAGGGTGTGGTAGGTAGTGATGCATATTGACTCACATAAAAGATATTTGGTATGTGATGTGATATGTATATAAGTGATGGGAACATGGTACATTTGATGTTTTGTAGTCAGAGCAGAAAATAAGTGGGGAAGTGGTAGTGGGGCACCTTCTTTATTATGATCTCAATGCTATATTACTATATTGGATGCCTGATTTGGTGAGTGATCTATAGTGAGTTTGGGTTTGGTTAGGCGGCCTTATTAAGTTCTTATTGGTTCTATTTATTTTTTATAATCACATTAGCATTTTCTTTTCACATGTTCACTTGAGACCTTGGGTATGATCATATTGAGTATACTTGTATGCTCTCTTTATGTATATAAACTATTTTTTAGGCTTCCAAGAGCACTTTGGGCACCGAGCTGGACATTTCTAGCTTGGGTTAGAGTTTTTTTTATTCTTTTCCATGGATTTTTATTTTAGTATATGTTGGAGATTTTTATATGTATTAGTCTACTTTTTTCATGCATGTGGGATAGTTTTTGGTTTATTTTATATTACCTACTAGAGTTGTTGGGTGATTTTTTATCATATCTCACGATCCTATTTTACTATAGAGGGTAATACCTACCATATTGTGGGACTTTTTATACTCTCGATTCTTATCGCCAACCCAGGGCCTACTAGAGGTGGGACTCAGGGGGGTCATTATATATCTTACTTTATTGTGATATCTTTGGAGGGAGGGGGTTCATTACAATTTTCTTCCTCCTCCTTTATCAGTAACCTCCAATGGATGTTCTCAGTTATTCTTCTTAGATAAAACAATGTATCAAATATTCTTAATCATAATTATAAAAAATTTATCTTTATTTATTTCATAATATTTATAATAATTGAATATTGTGTAAATATTATTCCCAAATTCAGTTATGTAAATTTACATTGATTTTTAGTCGTACAGATCATCCCAGTCAAACTCATGATATTTGAGTTAATGTTTTATTCAAAATCTTCCTAAAATTATGTCTAATGATTCAACTTGTTTCCTTTACGTGATATTTGAATTATCATGGTATTCTCCTTCATTTAAATCCTCCATAAAATCCCCTTCATTTAACTCATATGAGATTCCATTCACGTGTGCATGAACTCACACATGGAGATGTGGCACCTCATTCTATAATGTGTGACTCTCTCAACACAACCTATTTATCCCTTGGCCGGTTCAATCTTCATCATATCTTGAATCATAATCATGTGTTTTACTATGATATTTAATCCACAAATAACCCCAAAAAAGCATCATCATGATTTATTCTCCTTTTATTTCATCAGAATATAAATTTTGGAATATCAACTCTTAGTATAGAAAAAACCTCAAAAATTATCTAAGCATTGAAGTCTTATGTGAAGCCTATAGGTGACTCTAAATTTCATGAATTTATATTCATACAATTGGTTCAAATACTTATGATTAGCCATAAAAACTTATGTTTGGTAGGAAAAATATTATGATCTTCAGATCCTATTGATGAATCCTTATGGTGAATACTTATGTTGGAGCACAAATACATATGATGGTCTTACAGTGATACAGTCACATACTCAGCTTTAGTAGAGGTTATTGTAACTGAGGTTTTCTTCCTTGAATTACATTAAATATAGATTCTTATAATAAAAAATACCCCACCATATATGGATTTCTTATCATCCACAACTCTTGCCCAGTAAGAATTAGTAAATCCACTCAAATCCAACTCACTTGTCTTCTTATACATCTTACCATAATTGAAAGTATTTGAAATGTATCTCAAGATCCTCTTTGTAGAAAACAGATATGATTCCTTAGGATTGTATTAGAACCTGACACAAAGAGTGAAACCATCCAGTTTATATTAAATACATAAGACTTATAATCAATCTTTCTAACTAATTCTCATTAATAATCTTCCCTTTATCATCCTTTATTATATTTATACCCATCTGAATGGGTGTGAACACCCCTCTAGATTCCTATATGTCAAACATATTCAATATATCTTTAGATTATTTTTCTTATGAATCAAAAATGAAATCTACTTCTTGGGTAATATATAATCCAAGAAAATCGTTATTTCTCCAAGAATTGGAATTTAAATCCTTATTTCATGTGTCTTGAGAACTTCTCATACAAGATTTCCTTATTTCTAGAAAAAATTATATCATCAACATATAAAATCCCAAAAAGTGATTCAGTGTCAATTTTATTTACATACAAGTTGTTATCTACCATACCTCTCTAAAAACTATTGCCTTTAAGATACTTATAAAGATTTCAATACCAAGAACTTAAATCCTACTTCAAACCATATAGATCTTTCTTCGTATTACTTACTCTGGTTTTATCTGAATCAAGCATAATGCCTTGATATAGTTATATGTATACTTCTTATTCAATCTCACCATTCATAAAAGATGATTTAATGTCCATTTGAAATATTTTGAATCTTTTTTAAGTTTCTATGGATAAGAAGACTTTTATATACTCAATTATAGCCACTAGATCAAAATTTTCATCAAATCCGGCCCCTTCAATTTGTGGTTACGCCTTGTATAAAAATCTAGATTTTTTTCATTCCATTTTTTCATTTTCATCTTGATTGTTCCTAAAGAATAATTTTCCTCCAATTACATTCTTTTCAATGGGTCTGGGAAAAAGTTCCCAAGTCCCATTATTTTCTATTTGATCAAGTTTTTCATTCAAGTCATAGACCCAGTCTTTATTATCCAAAGATTATTATATATATTTTGGATAAAATCTTGATAGTAAACTGGTGTGGCTTACTTCTATGACTTTCCCCCTTGTTTTTACACCTTATCTTTGGTCACCAATTATGTTATCAACATCTGTATAGCATCTTGATCTTGAAATTACACCTATTTTAAACTGATCCTCCTTTTTATTACTAACACAAAATTCTATTTACTTATAAATATATTCAGCGTCACTATAGACATCATAATATACTCCTTATACTTGAGGTTTTATGATTTCAGCTAATCCAGTTAAGACTGATCTATTAGTATCATCTATTCTATCTAACAAGATAATTCTTATAAATCCTTCTTCATCCTTGGGAACTTTACATCATCACTCTCAACAATTTTTTATAACTTCCTTTTTAAGCACCTATCAAGTTCTAAAGGATTGAATAAAAATTGATAAGGGGGTTGAATTATTTATTCACTTTTATAAGTTTCAATACTTTTAAAAACTTAACCCATATAACATATTAAATTGTATATCCTTATCATATTTTAGTAAATAATCACGCATGAAAAAGTGTAAAAGCAAGTAAAGAACATGTAATTTACAAGGTTCAGCCTTAGTGTGAGAACCTACATCCTTTCCATAGCCACTCCTATGGGTCTATGGAAAATAACTATTATAAAGAAATGAATAAAACTTGTGATAACTCCCATTTGACACATTCTATATCCCGATGTGAATGATTATACTGACTACCATCAGTTTACAAATTTTTCTTATAAATAATTGAATCAATACAAAAATATAAAAACTTTATACAATTTGATCCATAAAAGTTTCTAAGTCTGATGATCTTCGGTCTGATGAACCCAATACAATTGACTTAGTTCGATCGACTAAATACAATAATCCCTTTCTCAATCAGTGCCTAAAGAAAATTTTTATTCTTTCTGGATAACAATACTTGTGATTCTTAAAAACTACTCAAAACTTAATCTGAACTTCCTCAATCTGATGAATTCATTTCGATGGACTCAGCATGATGAACTCAGCATGATGAACCCATTATCCATCTTCATAACTCATACTCTACTCAATTTATCCATTTGATCTTCTCAGTCTGGTAAACAAATCATTTAGTAGTTTGACCTTCTTCTAAGATCTCAATTTTGAAAGAAGACTTTGACAAGAATTTATTCAGTTCTCTTCCTTTTCCACATGTCAAAAAGGATACAAAGTAGGAATGTGAATTGCTAGTATTTATAGGTGACTCAGAATAGAAAAGGTGGGAAACTGAAAAACTTTTCCTGCTTACTCAAATTCAAAAACTCCAAGATTTATGTAGACTTGAATTTCAACTTTTATTATTTTAGACCTTCTCAATATTTCACCGAAAGCAGTCTTTTTTTCAGTATGATATAAATTCATTATTATTAACTTCCTTAGCTCACTGTAATTTTACTATCTTCCTCTGGTCATTATGATCTAACTTTCTCATCTCAGTACAATCTGACTTTCTTAGCTCATTATGATGAACTTCCTTAGTAGATGACTTATTGGTATCATAGCTCATCCAATTGAAAACTTGAACTCTCCCTTTATTTCTTCTCAAGTAAACCCAACTCTTTTAGAATCTTCACTTACTTTCATAACCGATCTCCCTTTGATGGATCGTTATCAGAAACTCTAACCACTTTGATGTGTTATCAGTGTGATAAATTCATTTTGATGAATTGGTGCATGTTCATGATCTGATGGATAGGCTTCATCTCTTAGTATGATGGATCTTCCTTAGCTCTGTCTAACTAAATGTATTCACTATTAAATATTTCTCATTGTAATGGAAAACTCATTATGAGGTTCTACATCCAATGATAACTCTACTTAGAAACTTTGAAATTCTTCAAACTTCATCATCATTACACATTTATACTTCTAAAAACTAATATGACCAGTAGTTCTAGACCCGATCTTTTGTGTCCGGGTTTCTGGAACTGATAAAAACTATTCATATATCTTCAACATCCTTAATTATTTAAATTATCTTATCATAATACTTTATCATGATTTATGAGAACTCCATGACTAGTAGAGAATAGTCTGATTTAAGGTTATGAAGTTTAATAACTTTCTAACTCCTATCATCATGGTCTTCCTTCATTCTATTTAGAATCATTTTGAATTCCTCAATCCGTAGCTTATTGATTTCTAAAAAATGCCAAGTCCAATGAATCTTGAACTTCATGTTGATGGATCTGAGTCTAATGGTGCATCTAATCAACAACTTTACAGAACTTATAGCTCCCATCTTCCTTACACCTTCTGCATCTGGTGATGCTTAGTTTTATACTCCATGTTTGGTATTGTTCAATCCAATCCTCTGTGTTTGTAAAACAACTTTCTCAAAAACAAACCCCCCCCCCCTCTATGTTTGAATTTGAACAATCAGAAAATTTCACCTGTTTTTCAAAAACATTATTTTATAATGGATTATTTGTCAATGAATACAAAATAAAATTAAGGAAAAACATTACAATAGATCTTCAATCACCCCCTTTAGATTTTTTAAAAACTTTTTCTAATAACTTTTTCAACTCTTAGGATTTTTTCACAACTCAAATTTTGTAAACAACTCAAGTTTTTTTACTTTTATCAAAACACAACCTTTCTCAAAAGAGAGTGTCCTAACACCACACAACTAGATAAATTAATATTTTTTAAGGAATTTCACCCCTCGGTGGGAAGAAAATTTTTCATCCATGTTAAGTTAAAATCCTCCTTACTTTTATATTTTCCTCTCACTTTTATTTTTCTCTCCCCAATTTTATGATAACCACAACTTCAGATTCATTAAAGAATAATAATTAAAATATTTTTACAAAGTAAAAAATTTATTAATTTCTCTCCCCCTTTTTCAATATAATCCAAAGAACGGTGGGGGACTTTCCTTAAGAGGTTTAAGAATTAATGGGAGGGTATGAACATGAATTTATAGCCTTAATTACACAAATCTCTCTTTAATCATATCTTTTATAAAGATATCTGCAATCACTACTAGAAACTGTACCTATACCAATAGTTTGTAACTGTTGGTATAAGTCCCAAAACCATTGGTATGGTCTATACCAATGATTTGGGTTACTATGGGATACCTTGACATCAGTATAGGTGGATATACCAATAGCTTCTAAACCATTGGTATATGTGATATGAATTACCTATACCAATGGTTTTCAAAACTATTTGTATAGGTAATTCAAAAAAAATCTAGTATATTTTGATCCCTAGACCTCTGAATTATAACTCAATGACCTTACCACTAAGTTACACTATTTTTTTAATATAATTTGATAAATATGTATATTCATATTTATAAGTAATATAATTCTTGATTTTTTTAGCATTATTTGACAAAATAATTCATTAAAAATCTAAATTTTTATACCAACGATTTTCCAAAACATTGGTGTTGGTATTTAGAATTTTGGGACCTATACCAATGGTTTTGTAATAACCATTGGTATAGGGTCATTTAATAGAGGATATACCGATGGTTTTATCCAAACCGTTGGTATAGTCATTACCTATACTAATGGTTTGGCCAAAACTGTTGGTATTGGTCTAGTTTCTAGTAGTGAATTTGAAACTTTGTTGGGATATATTCTAGCATAACATCTCTGGTATAAAATTTCTCTTTTATAAATTGAAACTTTATATCAATGTATTTTGATCTTGAATGTTAGACGGGATTTTTAGAAAGATCAATTACATTCTAATGATCAAAAAGTATCCTAAATGGTTTAGAAACTTTTACTTTCAAATATTATAGCTAAACTTTCATCCATAACATCTGAGTACAAGCCTGAGTAGCTGAAACATATTTTGATTCTACTTTTCTCAAAGTTACTAAACTTTTTTCTTACTATGCCAACTCACACAACATTCACCCAAGAAAAAGGTTCCTCTTAAGTATGATTTTCTATTATTACAATCTTCAGTCTAATCAACATCAGTATAACCATAAAACTTCATCTCAAAATTTATTTTCTATAATAACCCATGTGAAGTTATTACTTTTACATATATTCTAATTCTCTTTTCTTCCAATAAATGTGATTCTTTTGGATTACTTTGATACCTGGAACACAAATTCACAACATAAACAATATCAAGCCTTGAAGCTGTTGGTAAAGTGTACTTCCTATCATCTTCTAAAAGTATTTTTGATTCATAATTTTTCCATAATCATATTTACTTTGATTTTTTATCATAGATATAAGAGTAGAAACTTATTTGGATTATTCCATCCCAAACTTTTTTAACAATTCCCTGGAATACGTTTCTTGAGATAATAATATGTACTTTTCTTTTTGTTGAACTTATAGGCCAAGGAAGAAATTTAATTCTCCCAAAATTGACATTTAAAAATTCTTCTTCATTTCCTCAGAAAATTATTTACAAACTTTTTCTTACTCCCTAGAAAAAAAATATATCATCCATATAAACAATTACAATTAGAGTTATGATGTTATCATATTTCACATATAAGTTTCTATCAACTTTTCCTTTATAAAGATTCAATATTCTAAAATAGCTATCAAGTTTTGAATATCATGTACATGGGGCTTGTTTCAACCCATACAAGGCTTTATCCAATCTAAAAACCTTGTTTTTATCATTATCATGTTGAAAACCACAAGGTTGTTCAATGTAAAATTCCTCCTTAATCTCACCATTTAAGAAAGTTTACAATACATCCATCTAATAAACCTTGTAATTTTGATGTGCAGCCACTGATAGAATCATTCTAATAGTTTCTAATATTGCAACTAGGGAAAAAATTTCTTCAAAATCAATACCTTCCACCTATGTATATCCTTTAAAAACAGGTCTTTATTTGTTTCTTGAAAATTCTCCATGCTCATTCAATTTTTTTATATAAACCCACTTTTTTATGATAACAATTTTATTTTCTAGCCATGGAATAAGTTACCATGTTTCACTTTTCTCAATCTGATCCAACCCTTCATTCATAAAATCCACCCATTGTTTGATTTGAATAGCTTCTGAAACTAATTCTGGTTCAACTTTTGAGATTAGTGAAGTCTTATTTTCTAATATCAACTTTTTTTTGGTCTGAACTAGAGCCTTATGATATCCAATAATTTTTTCAAACTCAACATATTTTTATAAGGTAGTAAATTTAAATTTTTCTTTCCCATTAGAACTTTCCTCATCACACAATTCTTCTGAATCTTGATAAGTTTGTTTTATATCATTCTCACTTTCATTGGAAACATTTAGTTTATCCTCCTCAACATTCTTGAAAAAAATTGTTAATGGATTTTGATTTTCAATAACTTTATTATCATGTGAGTCAAATAAATTTTGTAAATGTTTGTTCCAACACTTGTAACTTCTTCCATTGGGTAAATAACCCATAAAAAATCCTTCTTTAACTTTATAATCAAACTTTCCAAGATCCATATTTTTAATTTTTAGCAAACAGTGACTTCCAAAAACCTTGATGTATTTCAATGAAGGTTTTTTGTTATATCATATTTCATAGAAATTCATGTTGTATTTATGTCTCAAAAAATATCTATTCTGAACATGTACAGTAGTAATAACATCTTCTATCTAATATAACTTTAAAAGTTTGTATTCTTCTAACATCCTTCTTCCCATTTCCACCAAACTTCTATTCTTCCTTTCTACTACTCCATTTTGTTGTGGGGTATATGGAGCACTATGATGTTGTAATATTCCATGATTTATTGGATAATTTTCAAGATTATTGGATGTGAACTATGTTCCATTATCTGTTTTCAAATTCTTTATATAAACCCTCTTTTCTTTTTCAACATATTTTCTGAAGAATCAAAAAATTTCAATAGTCTCCGACTTGTTCTTCATAAACATGATGTTAGTTATCTTAGTGAAATCATTAATAAAAGTGATATAGTACAAGTATCCTTTTGTTTATTGATGTCTCATCGGGCTATATAAATCAAAATGAATAAGTTCAAGAGGTCTTGAAAACTAAATCTCAACTTTATTATGACTTTTATTAGTCATCTTACATTTTTGACAAGTAACACAGACATCTTCCTCTCTTATTTTAAATCCTGGAAAGTTTTTTATAACATCAACTTTAGAAATTTTGTTCGTACTTTTATTCCCAATATGGCCAAGTCATTGGTTCCATAACTTATTCTCGTCTTTATCACTTAGATAACATGAGTTGTTAAGTTCTCCAGCTTGAAAAATATTTCCACCAGTTTTTATCCTTTTTGTGATAAATTTTACATCCTTCACACTTCTAATAATTCATGAATCTTTTCTGAAAATCACTTATTTTCCATAATCACAAAGTTTAATTACACTAATTAAGTTATGCTTTAGTCCATCAACAAATAAAACTTCCTTAGATTTTAACTTTTCTTATTCAAACCCAATAATTCTAATTCCTATTATTTTTAAGGAACTATTATTCCAAAATGTAACAACACCTCCGTCATGATTTTCAACATTTTTAAATATTTTTAAATCACATGTCATGTGGGAAGAACAAACACTATCAAGTATCCATTGTTTCTTATTTTTACTTTCTTTTAAGGATGTTTTAACAACAAAGTCTATTTCCTCAACTTTATTTTTCTTAGCTTCCTTTTCTTTTATACCGTAAGAAACTTGTTCTAGAAAAAGTTTCATAAAACTTTCTTCATAATGACCAACCTGATCACATCTTCCAAAAATTTCTTCAATACATTAAAATTGATTATTTATTAGAACATTTCTCATATCTTGATATTTTTATTTTCTAACTTCCTATGGATTAGGAAAGTTACTCATTCTTCTTTCGCCATTCCTTTATCTCTATTCAAACCTTCTTCCGAGAAGAGATAATTTATTCCAAAAATTATAAGTCCAATGCCCATATATTCCATATAACTAATAATAACCATCATATCGTGGTTTTATATTGAAATAAGAGCTTTATTTATAGAAAATTTTTTGGGGTTGATAACTTCTTCCTCCTCCAACATACTCTGGTCATGAACCTTATTTCTTCCTGAGTGAGCTTTCAAATTTTGTATATGTGATAGGTTTATAACATTATTTCTCCACCCATTCTTTCCCAAAACTTTTTTTATCACCTGAAATGTTATAAAAATCAGAAGAAACATTATTTTTGGTGGGTGATGATTTCACCTGATTCTTGATTTGATCCTTCTCAGCAACATTAGAAGTCTTATCTTTTACTTAAAATGATTTGTTTATGTTTTCATTCATCTTTATTAAGGTATTTTCAAACTTGAGAAGTTCTTATTGAAACATTTTAACTTTATATTCCTTAGATTCCAACTTCTTACTAGGGTATTCAACCATCTTTACCTGTTTATAAATTATAAGTTTGTAACTTAAGATGTCATAAATGTGATATTCCTCCTACTTGATGGAATCTTTACTTCCTTTAGAAACTTATTCACAATCATTCTTAATTACTTTGATTTCTTTCTTTAGAGTTTTTTGTTTCTCAATACATGAAACAAGTTATGTTCTGAGATGATACTCTCTGTAAGATTATCCACCTCCTTTTTCTTCACTATTTGAGGAGTATTCAACTTTCTAAACTTATAAAATGAATGTTCAAAACTTTTATGAACTTTCATCCTCTAAGGAATTATTTTCAGTTGAGTCTGATTTAACTTTCTTACTCAGTATACTTCTTTTGTATCCAATTAACTTATTCTTATATTTATTGGATGACTTTTCTTCTTTAGAACTTTTGTTCCACCTCTTCCATTGAGGTTTTTCATCAAAATCATCTCAATATTCTATAACTTTCTTCTGGGGGAAATTCATAGTAAAGTGTTTGATTCCACTACACTCAAAACATTTGAGTGGAAGTGTACCTTTATACTTTTATCTTCCTCTTCAATAGTTTTTAAATATAAGAGACATGATTTTTTCATTCAACTCAGCATCCACTTTATCTTCAGAGTCACAAGGATCAACATCCTTAGTATCATGTATTTTCATTTTTCTTATGGATTCAAAATCCATTTCATATTTAATCTTCTTTTTGAACATTTTATATTTTCTCATTTTACAAGAAATAAGAAATTTATGCAACTCATCAAGAGATAAATCATCTTTATCTTCTAAAGTAGAAATTTTAGAATCAAAACTATCTGAAAATTTTCTCATAAGTTTCTTCACAATTATATAATGTTCCAAGAAATTTATAAATCCTCAGATGTTGCAAACAATTTCATTTAATCTGTTGAATTATTCATTAATGGTTTCATCATCTCTCATTATTATGTCTTCACACTTACTATGCTAGATTTGTATCTTTTCTCCCTTTACTTTAGTATTCCCTATGAAAATAATTTATAGCTTATCCCACATACTCTTTGAAGTTTTGAGCCCCATCACCTTCATATAAAATATTTTTATAAGGAAAAAATGATATAATTTATAGAATTTCTATAAACTTCTATATTTCTATTATCAACAAAAGTCATCAGAGCATCCTTTTCAATAGGTGGAAAATAAATTATAGTTGCATCAACAAATTCTAGACCAAGAGATAGAAGATAAGGAATCATCCTATTTTTACATCCATAATAATTTTTTCTGTAAAAGGTAAGAATTCTTCTACTATTGATAGAATTGATATTATCCATTATAAAGATTCAACAAGGGAACCTTTGCTCTGATACCAATTAAATCTCTAAAAGATTGAATAAAAATTGATTAGGGGGGTTGAATCAGTTGTTCAATTTTATAAGTTTCAATACTTTTAAAAACTTAACCCCTGCAACTTTTTAAATTTTATATCCTTATCATCTTTTAGTAAATACTCATGAATGAAAAATTATAAAATCAAGTAAAGAACACAATATTTACAAGGTTCGACCTCAGTGTGACAACCTACATCCTTATTATAGCCACTCTCATGGGTCTATGGAAATTAACTATTATGAAGAAGTGAATAAAACTTGTTCCAACTATCATTAGACACCTTCTATCTCCCAATAGGAATGATTATACTGACTCTTGTCAATTTAAAAAATTTTCTTACAAATAATTGAGCCAATATAAAATATAAAGAGTTTTTTCAATCTGATCCATAAAATTTCCTGAGTCTAATAATCTTCTGTCTGATGAACCCAGTCTAATTGAATAGGTTCGATCGAATCAATATGATTCTCCCTTTATCAATCAGTGATTGAAGAAACATTATGTTTTGTCTGGATAACAAAACTTGTGCTTCTTAGAAACTACCCAAAACTCAATATCAACCTCCTCATTCAAATGAATTTAGTCTCATGGACTTGGTATAATGAAATCAGTATGATGAACCCATTCTCAATCTGAATAACTCATACTCTACTCAATTTCTCAGTCCTATCTTTGTAGTCTAGTAAACAAAACATTTAGTAGTATGACATTCTTCTAAGATCTTAATCTGGAAAGAAGACTTTGATAAGAATTTATGCAGCGCTCTACCCTTGCTATACATCAAAAAGGATACAAAGTATGAATATACTCAACTTATATTTATAGATGACTTGGAATAGAAAAGGTGGGAAACTGAAAAAATTTTCCTACTTACTAAAATTCAAAAACTTCTAGATTTAAGCAGACATAAATTTCAAATTTGACTAGTTTAAACCTTATCAAGATTTCACCAAAAGTATTCTTCTCTTTAGTCTGATATAACTTCATTACAATCAATTTCCTCAGCTCACTTAGATCTGACTATATTCCTATAATCATTAAAATATGCCTTTATTAGATCATTATGATATTAATTTCTCAGCATGTTACGATGAACTTCCTTGATAGATGACTTATTGGTGTCTTAGCTCATTTGGTTGCAAACTTGAACTCTCCCTTTTTTTCTTCTCAAGTAAACAGAACTCTTTTAGAATATTCACTTCTTTTGATAACCTTTCTCCCTTTTATGGATCGGCATCAGCAAATTTGACCACTATGATGTGTTATCTATGTGAGCCATTCATTTTTATGAATTGTTTCATATTCCTGATCTGGTGGATAGGCGTCTACTCCTGGTCTGATGGATCTTCCTTAGCTCCGTATAAGTGACTTTATTCATTACAACGTATTTCTCATTATGATGGAAAAGTCATTACGATGTTCTAAATCTGATGATAACTCCACTCAGTAACTTTTAAATTCTTCAATTTTCATCATCTTTATACATTCAGACTTCTGAAAACTTCTGTGACTAGTACTTCTGGATATGATCTTCTATTTTCAAGTTTCTAGAACTGATACAAACTATTCAAACACATTTAACAGCCTCCATTATTCAAAATCTCTTATCATGAGAATTTATCATGATTTATAATAAATCCATGACCAGAAATTTATTTTATGATTTAAGGTTAGAAAGTTTAATAACTTTCTAACTCTGGACATCATGGTATTCCTTTATTCTCTTGAGCATTATTCTGACATCCTCAATCTGCAACTTCTCACTTTCTAAACAATGCTAAGTCTGATGAATCTTGAACTTCATGCTGACAGATCTAAGTTTGATGGTGTATCTGATCAAAAACTTTATATAACTTCTAGCTTCTATCTTTCTTACACCTGTTATGTTCGTTGTTTCTTAGTCTGATAATTTTCATTTAGTGCTGCTCAGTCTGATCCTCTATATCTTGAAAAAAACTTTATCAAAAACAAAATTTTTCTCCCCCGTTCTGTTTGGATTCAAAAATTCAGAAACTTTCACCTATTTTTCAAAAAAATTATTTTACAATAGATTAGTTTTCAGTGAATACAATAAATTTTTTTAAGGAAAAACATCACAAAGGATCTTCTACCTGTAGAAACTTCCATTTGGGTTATAACCTTATAAAATTCCATCTTTATCCTTTTTATCAAATTTTCCTCCACTTTTATTCTTTTTCTTGATAATTCATGGACTCCCAAATACCTTAAACTGTTTAAAATGTGGTTTCATTATGAACCACATTTAATAAGGTATCATTTTATATTTTAGTCTCAAGAGATATCTATTTTGAATGATTACAGCAGTTGTGATTTCCTACAGCCAGTAAAATCTTGATGTGTCATGTTCTGAAAACATTATTTTAACTATGTCTACCAAACTCATATTATTTCTTTCAGCTAATCCATTTTTTTGTGTATAAGGAGCCCTGAATTCATGTATAATTTCATGTTTTTCAAGATATTCAGTAAAAAAATTGGTATACTTAGTTTCATTATCTGATCTCAAAAACTTCAAAATAGTCATGTTTTCTTTTCTAAAATTCTTCTAAAACTCTTAAACTTACCTAATTACTATTATTTATGTGACATAAACATTATATAAATCCCCCCTATGAAGTCATAAATGAATTTAATAAAATACCATTCTTCACTGGTTGATTTTTCAATCATGGGGCCACACATATCAAAGTGGACTATCTTTGGTTTTGATGTTTGAATTTATCCTCCTTTGTGGGATTTGTTTACCATATTTCCTTTCTTATAATATTTAAAAACTGAAGTAGTATATTATTTTATGATGTTAATATTTCTCATAGTTTCTTCTTTAATTAGTTTCCTCATACTCTTTTGGCCAATATGTCCAAGTATTCTATGTCACAAATCATTTTCTTCTTACTGACTTAGATAACAGTTATTACTTGCCTCGTCAAATTAAAATAGGTTCCATGGGGTTCTCAGTACCTTTTTCATTATAGATCCATATTTAAATATTTTGACAATACAACCATTTATCCTGAAAATAATCTCATTTACAACATCACACGGTTTTGATACTCTCAATAGATTGTGCTTTAACCCATCAATAAACAAAACATTTTTAGAGATGATTTGACTCTTACCAATATATTTTTTTCTAATTCCTTTAACTTTGAGAGAGAGATTATTTCTAAATTTTATAGTGACTCCATCATATTTATTAACATTTTTTAGATTTCTAAGATTTCCTTTCATGTGAGATGAACATCCATTATTTGTGACCTAATTTTTTTCAGTTTTACAAGAATTAAATGTTACTTGAACTATATTTGAATATTTTCCTGATATATATTTGATTCCAATCATTCAAAAAACTATAAAAATACTTATCTAAGAAGGAATTAATTAAACACACATATCTAATGTGTTTATATCTTGATCAAACCTTCCACACACCTCTTATAGGCATTCAAAATTATTTCTCAATTCATCCATCTTTCAAAACTATTGATGCATTTGATGAGTTATCACTTGTGATTATTGTTTACCCCCCCTGATTCATACTCTATTATTATTCTAGGAAGATACATATTATAAGAGAAGTTATAATCCTTATGGAAAAACATACCACAAAACCAGAATCACCCCTAAAATATTCTATTCTAATAAAAATTATACGGCTAAAAATTTTGTTATCTTTCTCTATTTTTAGCCCTTGAATGAATGGATCTCACTAGGTCCTCTTGTGAAGTTATTCTTTGAATATTTGTGACATATGGAGTCCCTTTTTTAGTAATTATTTTTTCCCATTTCTGATCATATTTGTGTCTTTATTCAGAACATTCATTTGTAATAGATTGAATCTATCATATGTTTATTTAGAAGAATCAATATCCCTTTACACCATAACTTCTATAGACTTTCACTTTTCATATATTGTATATTTATTTGAGTATCTACTTGTTGTAGGTTTATTAGAACATTCTCTTTATTCACTAATAGACTTATTTTTTTATATTTAATTTTCTTATCTTGGTTCTTTGTTTCATCATTCTACCTTATAATTTTATCAATTTCCTTATCTCCAAATATAATGGTGGAATTCATGTATTCAATGATTTTTCTCTTTTTAGAAATATCAGACTTTGGAAACTTAATTTCTTTGACAAGGTTTTCTTTCTCATCCATATATCAAATTTTCTTTCCTGTTCATATTTTCATTTGAGTGTTTTCTTCTCTAGATATTCCATTCAAACATGCCTTGATTCCCATTCTCATGGTGTATTCCTTATGAGTCTCTCCTTTCTATACTGAAAACTCACCATTATATTGAGATTCATATTTTTATGGGTTTACCTCTTCTTCCTCTTGTTCCATGATCACTCTCTGAGAGACATATATAGGATATTTTTCATCACCACTTTCTTTAATGTCAGACAAACCTTCTTCAACTAACATAATGTTCCTTTTGAAGGAACTAGGTTAAAAATTATTCTTTAATTTTGATTGATCATATGAGAGATCTCTAATACTGGTTTTCCTAGAATCTTCCTTGTTATTATTTTCTCTTCCAGGTTTCAAAGGATAGATACTATATAAATAGAAAACCTTTACACAATTAAAACATTTTAAAGGTAGTTTACCTCTATACTTACCTATTCTGCCTCTTGTGAAATTTCTTGACATGTAAGAAAGAGTTTTTGAAGAATATTCCATGTTATTTAATAAATTCAAGTAACCCTTCTTATCCTCTAACTACATACCTCTAAGGTACTTAAAAGTAATTTCGTTTTTTTTCTTACCTTTTATCTTAAGTTTAGGTCCTCTTCTCATCTCATAGTAGATGAGAGTACTTTAGAGTTCATAAATGGTGGAGCAATCAAGATCTATATCTTCGAGAGATGTGATCTTTACATAAAATTTTTCATGTAGTATCCTCATCAATTTATTTACCAAAGTGGAGTCTTATAGAATTTCTACAAGACCTCTAATTGTGTTGAAAACTAGATTTACTCTGGTGAAAACACATTGATAGTATCATCCTAAAACATTCTAATGTCTTTAAACTTTTATTGACCAATTTTCATCTTTTATTTTTTACCTTTTTAATTTCCTTATAAATACTATTATGTTTCTTCCAAATATAATTAGTAGTTTTTCATCCCATGTCCTTTATCGGTCCTTTTTAGATACAGATTATTATAGAGAATTTATAGCATTACCATCAATTTCAATGTTTTTATTTTTAGTTAGGGATTGTGTTGAGGATTTATCAAGTATAGTTAATTCATATTGCACAGATTCATGAACATCAATCCCTAGATAGAGAATATAAAGAGTTATTATTTCTTTCTATGAGTCAAACATTTTTCATAAAATGTTAGGATTCATTTTCTATTAACATAATTGTGTTGATCTATCTTGTGTACTTGAGAAAGATACCATAGAGTAAACCTCACTCTGATACCAATTATTAGATCACACAAAGGGTAATACACACAAAAGGGATGAATCAGTATGTATAGTAATTGCAAATCCATTTACTCTCATTATTCTTGATCACATATATCTTAAGTTACTCACTAATGCAAAAATAAGAAATACATGGTAAGTTATTTTATGTGGTTCGTTGACCCTGGGGACAAGTTTTTATTATCCCACATATGCAGTTCCCTTCTTATTTTCAAAAGTAACTCGAGCAAGGGAATAATCTTAAACTCATACAATAGTTGGAACCAACCAGTTTCAATATCACATCAAAAAAATAAGAAAATACTTTTGAATAATTATAATATATGAGCATATGAACCTAAATAAGGACTCTAGATGGTGGTCTTCTTCCTCCTACTTACCCAGCAACCTCTAATGGCTATTCACGTCTCTTCTTCTTTGATACAGTAGTGTATCAGATTTTCTTCCCTATAATTTTTACACATTGATATTTATTTATTTATTTATATTTATATTAACTTGATATCATCTGAATATTGTTCCCATATTCAGTTATGGAAACCTCCCTAGTTTTTAGTGGCACAGATCATCTCATTCAAACTCATAATCCTCATGTCATGGCTTTATTCAAAATATTCTTGAAATTCTGACTAAAGACTCAGCTTATTTCCCTCACTTGATTTTTTTTAATTATTATGGAATTATCCTTAATTTAAATCCTCCAAAAAATATGCTTTATTTAACTCGTATGAGATTCCATTCACATGTGCATGAACTCATACATGGAGATATGGCACCTCATTTTGCGACATGGAACTCTCTTAGCATAACCAGTTTCTCCCTCAATTGGTTTAATATTCACCTCATATTGAATCATTATCATGTGTTTGATCATAATATTTGATCCATGAAGAACATAAAAAAATAATTTTCATGATTTATTCTCTTTCTATTTCCTCAGAATATAAATTCTAGAATATCAACTATTCATACAACAACAACCTCAAAAATTCTCCAAGTTTTGAAGTCTTAAGTTTGGCCTATAATTTACTATACATCATATGAATTTAAATTCATATAGTGGGTTAAAAGACTTATAATTATCCATAAAGACTTACATTTATAAGGAAAATTATTGTGATCTTCAGAGTCTATCACTGAAGCCTTGTGATGAAGACTTACATTAAATCACAAATAATTATGATGGGATTACAGGATTGTGATGAAGTCTTACAATCGGTGGATTTTCCATTTTTTTATTTGAAGTGAAGTCTTAATATAAGTAGTCAAAGCCTTGTGATTAGGGAATTTTCCATTTTTTTGGTGTCATCTAGAAGTAGTATACTTTCTTCAAATGGCTTCTGGTCTTCTTCAAAGTGACTCCATCACTTCTCTAACACTTAAAATCATCATCCAAGGAATCTTTATAGTAACCTTAAATTTCAATACACTTTGGGTGGATTTTACATTGCTTAAAATCATCCATCATTTATTCAGTCTATATTTCAACATTATAACCAGCATCTCTCAAATCTATACAAAATAGTTTCATATCAAAGTATTTCCAAACTATTGTAGATAGTTCTTCCACAAATCTGGAAATTTTCAGGTTTCATAAAGACTGGATTTATTGATCATCACACTTAAAATGTAATGACAACAAATAAAAAACCATACTCAAGAGGGTAAAATATTCAATACTAAAAAAGATGTAGAATAAATCCATAATCAAAAAGAACATGGACATGAAAGATAAAAATAAATTCAAACAGGAGATAGAGAGTGATAAAGAACATAATCATAAGGAAATGAGTTAACTGAGAATAATCTTTATACACTACTTAAGGTATAAAACATAAATCAGTAGGGAATGAAAGGAGACTATAAATTAATTATAAATTAAGGTTTTGTAGTAAAGGAAATTATTTTGGAAAATAGAGAGTAAAATGGATGAAAAACATTAAAAATAAATTTCATTAAATATTTTGTAACTTTGTCACAAAAATAAAAATATAAATCACATCTAAAACTATTTTCAAGAGATATTATGAAAAGTTTTAAAAAATTATTTTTTGAATAATTTAAAATAATAGAATCATAAAAATAAAGTATACTGAAGTAATAAAATGTGGAGTGGAAAACAAAAATATACATTAATAAAATGAAATACCTTTTCAAAACTTTTAAGAAAATAATATCCTTTTATTTTGATATAAAAAATGAAAAATTCATAGAATAATATGAATATAAATTAATTTTTAAAACCATAAAAACTTGGAGAGGAAGATAAATAATAAATAATGATCATAACAGTGGTAAAATTAATTTATGTGGAAAATGTTAAAAATATATTCCTTTCACAGTTTTGTAAACAAATTCAGAAATGACTTGTATGGAAAATGTTAAAAAGATTATTTTTTAAAATCCAAATAGAATTTCAAAAATAACATAAATTGATTTTAATAAATCATTGATTTATAGAAAGAAAACATTTTTGAATAAAAATAAAGAATATGTATATTTAATAGAAAAATTCCTGACCAAAAAAGGACAAAAAAGGTCGGATTTTATTATAAACATTATTTTGATTGATTTGAGTAAAAAAGAAAGGGATAGTGGAAAGGATACTCAAAATAACCATAATATAATAAAATATATGGGTTTTAGAAGATAAATAAAATACATTTCTGCTTAATGGAAATTAAAACATAAATAATCCTAATAAAAAGTGAGAATATAAAATAAACCCTTATGGATCTAGTAAATTTTGAATCTAAAGACAGAAAAAGTTAGAAAATGAAATGGTTATATTAA
Organism: Viscum album; assembly: GCA_963277665.1. Lineage (NCBI taxonomy): Eukaryota > Viridiplantae > Streptophyta > Magnoliopsida > Santalales > Viscaceae > Viscum > Viscum album. The sequence continues at coordinate 28,245,195 of OY728142.1, read as the reverse complement.
TCACATTAATTATAATAAATAATATGTTAAAATATATTCATAGTTCAATAAATAAACCATATAAAATAAATAATAGTGCACAACCTGAAACATGTTTCAAGAAATTTAAATTGAAAAAAAGAAACCCCTGCCTTAGATTCTTGCTTGGTTAGACATGCTCTAACCTCCTGTATAATAAACATAATAATATTAATAAATTATTTTAAAACATTATTCATATATTTTAAATTTTATATTCTTGAATTATATTCATTCAAAACATATATATTAGTTAGTTAATGTTTATTTTTATCATTGGATATCAGTAATTTCGATTGATCATACGTGTTTCGTAATAGTGATGTTAGGCCTCGTTATTTGATAAAAATTTAATCATTAATAGATTATAAAAGGTATTTTGAAAAAAAATAAATTATTTATGAATCCTCATGTTCATTTTTTGAAATTATGGGTATGGTTTGTGAGAATGGAATCCATCACAATCTAGTTTTGGTTAATTTACCGATATCAATGGATTTCTTTATAATATGGCTTATTTCTTGTATTATCCTTCAAAAATAATATTCATGACATATTTTACTCTTTAATATCATATATATTTAAAAAATTATGTTTTAAAACCTACCAAGTAATATGGTGATGAAAAAAATAATTCATCATTCAGGGAGGAAGTAGTCTACACATATCACAAGCAAAATTTTAATTTTTAATTGTTAGGAGGAAGGTAGAAAAAGATTACTCTATAAAAATAATAAAATTTTAGTATAATAATTATATTGATTTAATTATGAAAGTATGGGTATAATATATTTTGTTTAGTTATAATAATAATGAATAGAATATAAATGAAAAAGGGTTGATTAGGAGTTCTCTCTTTACTCCTCGAGAGGACTCCTCGAGTCATCTTATATTGGTATTTTAGTGATAAAAACGCCTCTTTAACATGGTAAACATAGTTGGGAAAGGTTTTTTTCAAGGTTTGGTCAAGATAAAATTCTTTATATGTGAGTATATATGGGGTGGTGAAGATCACCTTTTATAAGTGAAAGGGGTGACATTTTTGTAAATACTCCTTACTTTATATTAAATGCATGTCACTTTCAAATAAAATTAGATCCAAAAGTGAAAAATAATGGATTATAAATTATTATTGGTCCATAAAACTCTCATACACACAAATAAGGGATAATTTTTGAGATATTTTACACCTTTTCCCCTTGATTTAACTTTTTAGCATGATTTACTTTTATCGTGGTAACACATTTTTTTACCTTGGTAATTTATTTTTATGAACAAAAATTAAATGGGCCTTATTAAATAAATTTAATATGATTATTTTAAACATGAAAAACATTTTAAAATATTCAAATTGTAGATGTATAAAAAAAATAATTTTAATAAGTACGCCCAATGTAACAAAAACTATTTTTAAAAAAATGTATTTTTAAGCATAAAAATAAATTTACATCAAAATCATGAGTAGTATTTATTACAATGAAATTTATTGTTGTGTATATAAAAAATTATATTTATTGAGATTTAAAATAAATCAAAAACTGAATTTATCATTTTGAATGTTTAATTAAAGGAAAAAGGCTAAAATAATTTTTTTTATTTGAATAAAATATAACTTGGTTTCCAAAAAGTTGAGCATGAGTTTATAGATTCAAAATAATATTGTTTTAATTACTTTATTTTACTTCTTAAAAACATCTTTCTTCAAACCTAATGTTTTATAAATTTTTAGGTCAAGCTTATATCATGATGATGTCATAAAAGTTACGATATTTGTAAAATAGTATTTTTCACTATTCACCTAAAAATCAATCATTTTAAAAAAATCCAAAAAATCACCCTAATATTATTTTGGAATGTTGAATTTGAAAAATTAATTTAATTTAATAAAATTCAAAATTCAAAATTTTGAGAATTCAACTTTTAAATAAAAACATAAAATATAATAAAATACAGTTTTTTATAGAAAATTGACTATTTTATAACATTATGTGTCATTGACCATATTTCATATCAATTAACCATATGGGTTAATTTAATTTTTTATAAATTGAAATATTTTATTATAATAATTTTTTAAAAATTCGCAATTCAATATTTTAAGATAAAAAACATGATATATAGAAAAAAATTAAAAATATGTCTTTTAACACTAAATGATTTTAATATAATCCCATTGAATTTGATTCTATATTTTCTAACCATTTAATTTCTTAAATTAATTAGTATTTTAACACATCAAATTATTCTTTAAAATAATAATAATGTGTAATGAATTAAAATAAATTATTTTAATCAAATTTTTATTTGCTTTAGGTTTTACTCCTTTTATAATTTTCTAAATGATATTTAACATTATATTTTCATGATTTATTAATGTTTATCTTACATCATAATAAATTATATCATGGTTTTTTTGGTTTAGTTTTGTGTTAAATACAAGATGCTCAGAAAATTATTTATTTAAAGGAAAACACATACCAAAATCTTAGGGTGTTACATTCTACCAACTTTAAATAAATTGCATCCTCACGATTTTAATTTCTCCTACTATTGAAAACATATGAGGGTTTTCTTAATATAGTTATGATATAATTTATATTAATTTATCTACCTTAGTACCATAGGTAAGACTCATTTTTTACTTCATAATAGACATATATCCATATTTTCATTTGTCACCTCTATTTGAACCAAACATACTTCCTTAGTTATAAGACTAAAGGGTTTCTAGAAACATACCTTTCATAGATTAATTTTCATGATCCTACTTTAGACTAAATACTAAGACCAAATTATCATGATAACAATTGATAAACATGTTAAAATCATCCATAATTGTTTTGCCCTCTAACACTTTTATTTCAACCTAAAATGTATTCAATTCAACTATATTTATTTTAGTTGTACCTAGATTTCCTTAAGTTCATCCTATTAATTTCAAAAACCTAATACCTTGAAATAAATAACCTGGATTTTCCAGGACCTAATAATATTCTAAACCCAAAATCATGTAAACCTATACTCCCATGAGTCAAATTAATCTTTATCCCAAAACAAAATTAACCATATATAAATAAATTATACCTTAATTATTAATACTCTCTAAAATATTTTAATCTACCAAAAATAAAATCAATCACCTTGACTTAAAATTACTTTTCAATCCCAAAGTTTATGTATACTTCTCAACTTATATTCCCAAAATCAATTAACCCATTTTCCCAAATTCAACCATATTTACCTCAATATAAAATAACATATCAAAAAAAAATTCTATATCTCAATCATGTATTATTCCTAAAACCCATTGAAAATCTCTAAAATATCCTTAATCATCTCAAAATCCAATCACATAATACCTCAAAAGGTGTATATATGTCTTTAAACTTATAATAATCCTTAAAATTATCAAACCATAATGATATCCACAACTCTTAAATATCCTTAACCAATAACATTTTAAACTCAAAATTTATCCAAACCTCACTTTGATACCAGCTGAGACACCATAACCCACACTCCCATATTCAGTGCTAAAAACAAACTCTTTACATACTGGCTTTGAAACCAACTGAGAGACCTAATTTTAACCATCCATAATTATAACATAAAATGAAATTACTGATTAAATTATATATCAAAGTTCTTTTTTGGTTTTTATATTGAGATAATTATAAAAACTATTACTTAACAAAACCCATATCTTTATCACCCAATGGATATTTTTTCCAATATACACAAATTTTCTTATTCCATAATAAGTCTTCAACATCTCCTATAAAATTCTTCACGCATAAAACTATTCTAAAAATATCATTTTTATTACTCTTTTTTATAACTTGGGGAAATGGAAACATAATAAAGGTGGTGTAAAATTCTCTGTAAGGGTAACATGTAGTGGAAGTTGTCATAGAGAAACAAAACTTGAGTAATATAGCAGAGTAAATAATCAATAAATGTGTTATATAATCAATAACTTGAGAATGAAATAATTACATGAATAAAATAAAAATTTAAATAATCACATGGACATCAATAATAGTCTCCATAGTAATTAAATGAATAATGGTGGACATATTACCATTAAGTCATTGGCCAATGAAATTATAAATAATTTGATCCATATTGTCAAGGCCTCGACCAAGACATTACCAACAATCTAATCCATAAATACAATGCCTCGACCAAGACATTATGATTGTATGGGAAATTAAACACTAAATAATACTCATTCTAGTTTTTCTAATAATAATTACCCGATGCATCTAAGGACTATATTATATTGGTCCCCATCTGTCACTTAAATGAGTTCAATACATTAATTATATGATAAGGGATGAAAAAATTATATAATATATAATTAAACTTAATTTATAATAAATAATAATCCATATTGAAATAATTAATTTTCAATTTTTCCCAGTATATAATCAATCTAACTTTATCAATCAATAATCATCCATATTGAATTAACAAGTATATATATTATCAATATTTTCCTAGTCAATAACCAAATTATCATTTTTTATAATGACTATCTAGTCTGAATTATATATGATAGGGGCATAATATAGATTAATTAGTATACAACTAATTAAATACTATAAATTATATAGAATACATCCATGATAATAAAGAACATTAACATGAAGGACAGAATAAAGTTAAATGGGATATGGAGAGTGATAAAGAACATAATCACAGGGAAATGAGTGAACTGAGAATAATATTTTTACATCAATTAAGGTATAAAAAATAAATCTATATGAAATGAAAATAGATAATCAATTCATCATAAATTTTGGTTTTTTAGTAAATACAAGTCTTTTGGAAAATAAAGAGGAAAATGGAAACAAAAGTTAAAAAAATCCCTAAAACTTTTGTACCTTTGTTGCAAAAACAAAAATTATAAATAATTTCCAAAAATATTTTCATGTGATGTTAATAAGGATTATAAAAAATTATTTGTTAAATAATTTACAATAATTTAATCTTGAAAACAAACTATACTTAAGTGATTAAATGTGAAGTGGAAGATAAAAATATACATATTTGAAATGAAATCCCTTTTCAAAACTTTTAATAAAATAATACACTTTTATTTTGATATAAAAATGATAAATTCATAGAATAATATGAATATATGTTAATAAAGAAAACCATAAAAATTTGTACAATAATATAAATAATTAATAATTTTCATGATGGTGTGAAATGTTGTTCGTGTGGAAAACATTAAAATAAGATTATTTTCACACTTTTGTAAAGAAAGTAAAAAATTAAATGTTTGAAAAACATTAAAAATATTCCTTTTAAACTTATGAATATGAAGTAAAAATTAACATAAATTGATATTAATAAATAATTTGAGTATATAAAATAAAATTCTTAAAGAAAAATAAATAATGTGGATATGGAAGAGAAATATTCCTGACTAAATAGGATAAATAAGGTTGGCTTTTCTTATAAACATTCTTTCAGTTGATTTGAGTGAAAGAAAAGAGTAAAAACATAAAGGTTACTCAAAAAACCAAAAAATAACTAGATTAGAATAAAATATATAGATTTTAGAGAATAAATAATATATAATCCCCCTAATAGAAAGTGAAACCTAAACAATCCTGATAAAAAGTGAGATTATAAAATAAACTCTTACAGATTTCATAAATTTTGAATCAAAATCAATCAAAAGTAAGAACATGATATGTTTATTTAAATAAAATGAATTACATGGAATAATATTTCAAAATATTTTTATGATAAATTAAGTAAACTATATCAAAGAAAGGATGGTGTACAACCTGAAACGTGTCTCAAGAAATTGAAATTAAGATAAAGAAACTCTTACGTTGGAGTCCTACTTGATTGAACATGATATAACCTCGTGTATAATAAACATAACCATATTAATAGATTTTTTAAAAATCATATTAATATACATTACCATTTATATTCATTAATTATAATCATTCACTGCACATATATTAGTTAGTTAATGTTTATTTTCATCATCAGATGTTAGTAATTTCGATTGTTTCATACTTGTTTTTTAATGCCGATGTTGGGCCATATTATTTGATAAAAAAATCATAATTAAAATATTATAAAAGGATTTAAAATCATAATTTTTCAATTATTTATGCATATCCATGTTAATTTTATGGAAACTATGGGTATGGTTCGTGAGTATGGAATCTATGACGAGATTGTTTTGGATAATTTACTTATATCAACGAATTACCATATAATGATAATTAATTATTGAGTTATCCTTAAAGAATCATATTAATTACATATATTAATTCTTAATATCCTATATATTCATAAAATTTATTTTTATAATCATACATGTAAGGGGGTTATGAAAAATGAAATATGTTGTTCGTGGAGGTGGTAGTCCGCACATAGCATGTGCGGTATTTTCATTTTTTGAATGGTTGGGTGGGAAGGTATAAAATAATTATTACATCAATATAATATAATTTTATTATAAAAATGATACTAATTTAATTATGTTAGTATGTTTTTAATATATTTTATGGTGGTAGAAGAAAAATGAAAATGATAGGAATGGAAAAGGAGGGATTTGGAGTTCTCACCTTACTCCTTGTGACAACTCCTTGAACATTATTATATTGGTCTTTTGGTGACACCAGAATCAATAGAACATGAGAAATAGATTATGGAAGAAGTTTTGGAAAGTTTTTTTCAATATAATAGGCTTTATATGTGAGGTGTAGTGGGGTGGTGAATGGATCCTTTTATAAGATGAAAGGGGTGTCATTTTTATAAATATTCCTTACTTTATATTAAATACATGTCACTTTAAAATAAAAGTGTCTCCAAAATTAGAAAATAATGGATATAGGATGAGTATTGATCTTTCAAAATCTCATTCACATAAAAATGGATAAGTTTTGAGATATTTTAGGCCTTTTCCCCTTGATTTAACTTTTTTCCATTATTTACTTTTACTGTGTTAACTCATTTTTTTATCTTGATAACTTATTTTTATAACCAAAAAATAAATAAAAATTATTAATAAATTTTAATGTGTTTATTTAAAATATGAAAACAATTTTACAAGATTAAATTTCTATATGTGGAAAAAATTAATTTTAAAAAGTTCACTTAACATAAAAAACATTTTTTAGAAAAAATGCCTTTTAAACATAAAATGAATTTACAAAAAAAAATCATGTGTAGTATTAATTCCCATGATATTTATTGTTATATTTATAAGAAAAATAAATTTTTTTTCTTTAAAATTAATTTAAAACCAAATGGATCATTATGACTACTTAATTAAAGTAAAGGGACCAAAATAGTTTTTTATTAGAATAAAATATAACTTGGGTTCTAAAAAGTCAAGCATGGGTTTCCAAATTTAACACAATATTTCTAAATTTTTATTTTAATAATTAAATACATTTTTTTCAATATAAATGATTTATATATTTTTAATTCATGCTTATATCATGATAATGTCATAAAATTTAGTGTTTGTAAAAACAATATTTTTCACTATTCACCTAAAAAACAATCCCTTTAGAAAAATCATAAAAATTCACCCTAAGATAATTTTGGAATACTGAATTAAAAATTTTAGTTCATTTCATAAAGTTAAAGTTTTAAATAAAAACGTAAAATATAACAAAAAACTGTCTTTATAGAAAATTGACTTTTTAAAACATTAGGTGTTTTTAACCATATTTCATATCAATTACCCGTAAGGGTTAATTTATTTTTTTATGAATTGAAACATTTTATTATAATAATCCTTTAAAAATTTTAATTTAATTTATTAATATAAAACTACACAATATATAGAAAAATATAATTCATTGAAAAATAGGCCTTTTAAGTATTAAATTATTTTAATCTAACCCCATAGAATTTTACTATCTATCTTCTAACCATTAAATTAACTTAATTAATTAGTTTTTGAACATATAAAATTATTCATTAAGATAATAGAAATATGTACTAAATTAAAATAAATCTTTTTAACCATATTTTTATTTAAAATTTTACTCCTTTTGTAATTTTCTTAATGATATTTTCCATTTTATTCTCATGATGTATTAATGTTGATCTTACATCATAATAAAGTATATTGAAATTAGTTTTTGTTTTGTGTTTTGTGTGATACAAGATACTCAACAAAGTATTTATTTAAAAGAAAACACATACTAAAATCTCAATGTGTTACAACTAAGTGGTTCTATAAATTGAAAAAGGAAATGAGAGTCAATTCATAGTAATAATAGTGTATATATGATCACTTTTATCTCAATGTGAGGTGATAAAATTTGATCATCTATTCATTGATTAAGTAATAATGATAATATTACCTTTTCATTGTAGACTGTGATGAAAATAGTTTAGAGGAACTGCTTGGGATCATCCATTGTTCACTCTCATTATTACATAAATTTTATTTCACTTTTTTCATTTCATTAATAAAAAACAAATCAAACACAAACCCCATGTTTTCTTTTCTATGCTCTATTTCTTTAAAAATAATAAAAGGTAAAAAATACTAATATTAAAAAAAAGAATGGTGAGTGAAAACCTGGACTCCTGGGAGATAACATGAGGTCATTAAACTAAGATGCACCTATTAGGAATTAAATATTATTTGATGTTAAGTCCCTTAGATAGGGTCATGCATTAACAACTCCTTAGTATGTAGTGCAATGAGAAAATATAGGGGAATACCTCCTTTTAAAAAGGTAAAACATGTTTATCATGGACCCAAAACTTGAATACACCAAATTTTACCACTAATGAAAAAATGTTTCCCTGAGTAATACTTAACTAATAGAATTTTAATCTGAGGATCAAATTTTGAGATATCAGTATTTTTCCACTGGGGCCCGAACTTGTGGAAATATTTATTTTTTATATTTTAATTTCTTCACTTCTCATGGATTCTAATTAAATGTCCAAAAGGATAAATAATTCAACTATGATAATTTATAGATTTAATACAATAAATTAGAGAGAACAATGATTAAAATAAGTAAAGTAATTCCTAAGAAATACCATAGATGTTATACCTTATCCCTTTCACCATGAACCCACTATCAAAAAAAATATCGATCTACCACTAGATAAATAAGATAGATGAATAATAAGATTGAGAAAAGTATAGGGTATAGTACTATGCTTTTAAATGATTTTTGATTAATAGTTAAAATATAGTATTTTCCATTTAATCCAACTAAGATTACAATAAATAATTCAATGGTCCCTCATTGGGTACTCGGTGGAAACCTACTTTTAATATACTATTTCCACCCTCAACATGTACTTAGTGGTCTCTACACTTTCCCACCAAGATATTATCATTTTCTTATCCACAAAATTATTTTTTTAGAAAAATTATGAAATATTTCATATCAATATTCCAAGGCCTCTCATTATCACTATAAAGTTTTAACTCACCCAAAAATTCAATCCAAAATTATTTTAAAATAATTTATCCCCTAAATATTTATTTAATATTTTTTTACATGTGTGTTATATTTTCTTTAATTTATAGATATTTTTCCTGACTTCTTATAGAACTCATTTATGAAAACCTTTGAATGAATACTCATTTTAGGTATTAGATTCCACCAAATACCCTTCTTGATGAGTATCATATTTTCCACATTGTTAGAATAATGGTATTATTATTAATTTATCATCTCTTTGATTAGGGTTTTGTTATTTAGCCTAAATTTTTATAAGAAATGATATAAGTTGCATGGAAGATAAATTGTTATAAAAATCATGTACCATGCATCCGTATTTTTCTTTTCTTGGGAAATTTTTCATTGAGTGTTTAAAATGGTTTGAGACAAGTGGACCCAAAATTATACACCCCCATAAATGGATTGAAAAAGTATTCATTTTTTAATATACTATGTATAAGGTACTAAAAATTATGATATAACTATTTGAATGTGATACTTATACATAAGATTTCTTAGTTGTTAAACTTGATAATATTTTTATTGTAATGAACTAACCTAGGTTGATCAAACACATCACCTGAGATGACCCACCACAAGGTGAGCATCATCAAAACAACCAAAAAGGTCTCATGAAAAACTGAAATGAGATAAAACAATGGATTACATAGAGTAAGAAAGAGTACACATCCATGATACATACAAATTAAATCCCAAGGGGATAAACCTAAAATTAAAACAAATAAACCATAAGATGAATATCTATGTGATCATCTATCACCACCAAATAGTCTGACTATGAAGGCGATGAAAACCAAGAGAATTCATAATACTACATAATTTCCTTCCCTTTACCTGAGTCCAACAAAATCACATATACAAATTTCTAAAGGAAAAAAGAATGGTGTGAGCACAAATCCCAGTAGGATCTCACCAAAGAATCTCTACAAAATCTAATGTCATGAAAACGTTGTCCCTAGATTTAAAACAAAACCAGTTTATAAAGAAATTTCAAAAGATAAATTGTTTGTAAATCATCCTTTTATTTTCCTAAAAATTTTCCATATTCACATAAACAAGTAATATATAAGTTACATGTGATAAATCGTGAAATAATAATCAAAACCATCCATGGATACACTATATGACAATCAAGTGATCAACCAACCATGAAATATACCATCATGAGTAAAACCAAGCATAAATGAAAAGTCACACGATTTGGGTTCTAGCCTATGGGAATACGTACTTGGAAATATAAAGAAAACACTAATCCATGCATCATGTGAATCCAACTGATATCGATTCCTGTCATGGTATATTGATATCAAACTGTTGGTGGTATCATCTACTAAAGTGATATAGTCCATTTCCCAATGTATCCAAGGTTTATAATGTGATATTATTTCTAAAAACCATTTTAAAATAATGATCATGATTTATAAAACATTTTCACAGTGAAGCATTATCGCTTCCATACTTGAAAATCCATTTAGTAATCAACCCCACCTTTAAGTAATTTTATTGAACACATAGTGTACACAAAACTATTTTTAAATAAAAACCCCTTTAAAACATATTTTTCATGAATAAAATATATCTTAATATTAAATTCATCAATTTCATAAATCAAACCAAAGTAATTTTATAATAACATCAAGAAATTCATGAATTAGAACCTTTGTATAGAGACACCTACCTCAATAATGAAGAGAGACCACCAAGAATTTATCTCCTAGGGTCGGGGTTCTATCCGATCAAAAAGGGGCTTCAAGGGCCTTCAAAAATCTCTCTTGGGTGCCTATGGTTTGAGAGAGAAAGTTTGAAAAAGAACTGGTTTAAAGGGGGTTCCTGTATTTATAGGCAGTCTGGAATTTAGAAGACTACAAAGAAACCTCATAACCATGCCACAAAGGTGCTAATAGAATCCTATACTATAGTGAAATGTGATGGACCATGTCATAGCCCTTCTGGTTAAAACCATGAGAACCACGATGTGAATCCTATTTTCTAAGAGAGGGTAATATGGAACAGCCAATACCACCATTCCATAGATCCCCATTTTCAAAATGGGAGGCTATGTCGCAACCTACTTCCTACGGTGCAACTAACCTATAATTTTAAGAACCACCTAAACCAACCCATCAGAGCACTATGGCATAGTATAATACTCCACACTATAGTACTCAACTCAAATAAACCATATCCTCCCTCCATGGTATAGATATATTGAAATTGGTAATGGAACCAAAAATACACCCCTAGACTCCACTCTATAGGTAGCTCATCCACTCCATAGCCAGCCTCACCATGCCACATTCTCTCCCATCCACGGTACATCCCCCTATAGAATTATAGATTGAATCCAAAAACTACTCAAACTAAGGCTAAACCAATGGATGATCAAAAAAGGAGTTCGGATTACTTGGGAGATGGTGATGGGATGTCACCATCACCCCACCATAAATGATCTTCCCCCCCAAAAAAGTGATCGAGATCCTAGACTCATAAAAAGGGAAGGCCATTATTGCTTCACTAATGATTCCCACTCCCACATATTTTGGTTATCCTATCCTTACTAGAATAGTACACAAACTAGGGGGATTGTTTTACCACACAGTACCTTATCTTGGTGATATATAATTTGAATGGGTTGCTTAATCATAGTGGTTTTAGGATCAAGATCAACATATTATCATTAAATCACATGGGAAAAGTCTGGTTGATACCTCCTCAAATGAGAAACATGAAACACATCATGAATTGATGTCAAGTGAGATGGAAAGTCCAACAAATATTACAACTTTCCAAGATAATAATTGATATCAAAGGGGCCAACAAATGTCGATTCCAACTTACCCTTCTTACCTAACCGAAGGTTTCACAAGAAAGGTGAGACTTGAAGAAAGATGTGATCACTAAACTAAAACTCTAACAGTCATCGTCAATAATCTACATATGATTTATGATGAATCTGTGTCATGACCAATCTCTTTTGGATCAACTTCACCTTTTTCATCATCTCTTAAACAAGGCTTGGTCCAACCAAGGACTGATCTTCCAACTCTACCCAACACAAGGGAGATCTACATGGATAAACATTCAATTCTTCTAAGGGTTCCATCTTAATCTAAGCCTGATGAGTATTTTTATTAATAAAATTTGACCAGAGGAAGATTATTTTCCTAGGAACCACAAAAATAAATCACACACACTCTGAGTATATACTCAAGAATATGAATAGATCTCTTTATCTTATCATTCGTCTACATATGATATATCATACTTAATTTCAACCACGAACCCATCTCCAGTTATAAACCTTTCCAAAACCTATATGTAAACTATAAACCACTAAAATTATTTTTATTTAATAAAATAATTGTTTTCTTCTTTGTTTTGAGTTGATCTATATTTTGGAAAAATTATTGGGGCTTAGAGAAGCTAAAGTAGGCTTAAGGGGTGTTTTGGATTGCTTCCAAAACTGGGGTGGTTGCACTGTAGCCTATATGACTACACCGCAAAGGAATAGGATACTTATTTGTATGATTATCTATGTTGTAGTGTGTTTTGGGGATGATTTTATGTCATATTAGAAGTAGTTTTTGTTATAGTGTTTTTTAAGGGATGTTGCACCATAGATGCCACTGTGGAGGAGCATTCAAGAAGTATGCATTGTGGTATCCTACACCATGTTGTAGAATCATTTTTGTATCAGTTATAGATGGTTGAATAGATTTTGATCATCAGGAATTAAATCCTCTTAAATAATTCATTATGATATTCAATCAAGGAAACATCTATAAAGGCTTTATGATATAATTTACTCACACAGAATAAACCCCTAAGGTATTGAAAATACACTCTTCCTCTCTCTTCATTGATAGAGTTCCATTTTTTCTGAAGGGATGTAGAGAAAACTCCATTCCATAGAACTCATCTCTAAACATAAATAGTTCAAATTCTAGCTCTTTTATAAACCTTATCTATGTTAATTGTTCTTTCCACCTTCATATAGTGGTGGCTAAACTCTGCACCATTGTGTTCTCTATTTCATTTTTGTAGTTCTATTTTTCACTGTGGAGGTCTCTCTTATACCAATGGTGTTCAAGATTCCACACCACAGTCAATAGTTATGTGTCTTGGTATCCTTATTTTTTGTTTTTCTGTCCCTAACCTATGTCATGGTGGTGGTATCCAGTGCACCTACATGCCTTATCCTTCTCAGTTACGTCATGAAGCCTCACTTCTAGAATCTATTTCAGAAGATCTTGGAGCTTTCTAACGATTGAACTCGATTAAGAAATAGTTCTACCCTTTGGTCTTTTTATCCTCACATTATATAGAACCCATGAAATTTTTGATTGGACTAGTTCTAGAATTCCTTGGAAAGTGTTTGATTTTTAGTTGGTGTGAGAGTGTGGTATGGGTGATCAAACCTCTGAGAAACTTTAACATTAACATGGGCAATCATAAGGTAGGAAGTTCCTTACCATTTTGGGAAATGTATATGATGTTGTCATGATATGTTGTTTATTATTTACTAACCCATAATTGATATGAGTTACATGTGGCTACATGAGTGCCTATGAGGATTTCTTGATTATGACCATGTGATTATATGTGGATCCTGATGTTGTTGTTATTGTGCCTTGTAATTCCTTTCTACGACTTATATTGCTTGTTGTGTTTCAAAGCCTATGGAAGTATGTTTCAATTATCGAGGTGATTAGGTGGATCCTTGAGGTTGGTATGATGTGGTCCTAAAATCCTTAAAGGTGGGAATGGCTATCCTTTTAGAGGGATGTGCATATGTGGTCAGTTAACCAACCCGGTATAGTCCAGACATCCTTAAATGGAAACATGGTTATACCTATAGAGGGATGTGCATAAGTGGTTGATTGGTAGATGTTGATATGGAAATACTATAGACCTGGGATATAGGTGATTAAAAGGATAGTCAACTGAGGATCAATGACCATCTGGGTGGTGTGAGATGTGTAACCTTAAAGGCAGTACTTGGTGACTTATTTGATATCCTTACCAGAAACAAGATGAAGTGGGTGGGGATGGGGTTCATGGAGGATTAGTTAGTTCATGATGAATCAACACATGTATGGTTTTATGTTTATTTTAGCATTTACTTATGTCACTATATACACTATTATATATATAGTTCACTTATATTAAGGATGCATTGGTGGTATCCTACTGAGTCTTGTAATCACACCCTACTCAGGAATTTTGGTGCACTTGTAGATTTCATTACCAGAGATCCGGTGAATAGAAAGAGATCTATGGTAGACCATTGAGAAGTGGAGTGTAGAGCTGGAGTGGACTGTGATAAATACTAGAGGACCCTGCAAATGTTTTTTTATTTGTTTATTTATTTATCTGTTGCTTATACTCTGGATAGGCTTACCACTTTGGAATCTATTTATATCTATATGACATGTATGAAATTTATTTATTTATTTCATGTTTACTCTGATGATTTATTATATTGTTTATTGTTTCTTATTGATCCTATTATATGATATTGATGGTATAGTCTCTCCACTATTAGGCTAAGACCCTCACTGCAAATCAGCACACTCTTGTATATGGGGAGGCAAGCATGAGGTCATGTGGATCCTAGATTGGACCTGATGGTTCGGGTCAGGATATTAAAAAATGGTATCATAGCATCAAGACTCACTAACATTTATCTTCTCTTGCCTTAATTTTAGACAAGGTAGATTAGAGATAATACAGTTGGGACTTAGGTAGAGGAACTATGACACTTCCTAGATAGTACTATATAGTGGACCTCCAAGTTTCCATAAAGTGGGTGAATTATGTTTTTCTATTACCATTTATTAAATTCACATTTGGTGATGCACATGATTTTGATATATTATTTATGATATATTGGGTGTGTTAATGCATCATGACTAGGAATGTAGGTTCACATTTCATATATATACCTATTATTGTGTTGCATAGTAGTTCTTTAATTAAATTTCTTGATTTGTGCTATCTGTTTAGGATAGTTTCTCTTGTGTGATATATTTTTGTTTATGTGCTTTTATGATAAATATTTTTTGGAATTAATGAGTTGAACTGAGCATTTTGTTTTGTTAGTGTATATATGATGATTGTGACTAACGTGAAGGGGTGGAGATTGGGGTGGGTTGGTAAGGGTATACCTTGGGTTGAGGGATGACTACTAGGAGAACATTATGTTATCCTATAGACTGGTTAGGGATTTTTATATTCCTAATTTTCTTCATAATGATGATATTTTACCTTGGATATGATTGATGGAACCGCTAGCTGTGGAAGCCCAATATGTTCTTTTCCACCACCTATGGTGTAGGAGTATGTTCCCCAACATGATCATATTCCATCATAGGTGATCCAGGCTCCAGAGCCCATTCATCCAAGAATATTTTAGATAATGCCTATTCAAGGTGGATTCACTCAGAGTACTATGACTAACCATGTATGGGATTTTTAGCTTCAGCAACCCCTAACATTTCGAAGCAATGGTGGCCCACAGGATATAGAGGATTGGATGGACTTAATCAATAGAATTTTATCTAGTTCATACTCCTAAGGAGGGGTGAGTTATCCTAGAAACCTTTATTTTATAGGGACCCACCTAGAAATGGTGGGCTTTTATGATTCAGACTTGGAGGCAAGAGGATCTTACTTGGGTGACCTTTAAGGAGATGTTTCTCTAGAAGTACTTATCAGACACAATAAAATTGGACTGTTCCCAGGAGTTTATAGAACTATTATAGGGTTATACGAATGTATCTATATACTCTTATTAGTTTATGGAGTTAATTTATTTTTCTTCTTTGTTTTATGGTAATTAAGTATAGAAGAATGAAAAGTTTGATATAATCCTTCGATCAAAGAACAGATGTCATTTCAGGGGCTTTGACATGATCATACACTCATAGGTGATTCAAAAGGCCCTAACCTTTGACAGAGGATTGGAGGAAGACAGAGTAGAAAGATTAATTATGGACCAAAGAAATCTAGTGACTAAGATTTATCTCACTTCCACAGGAGTTTCTTCTGGTAGTGGGAATATAAAGGAAGAGCAGGAGTAGCATAGTAGAAGATAGTCAGGTCAGAGTAGGACTTATTTAGTATCCTCTATGGGAGATAGGTGCTACAACTATGGTCTAATGGGTAATTATAGCAGTTATTGTAGGAATTTGTCTTTAAAGTGAAACCATTATGGAAAGGTTGGTAATATTCAATACCTTTTCTTGAAGGTGTCTTAGTGGGGTACTAGGAGATCAAGGAAAGTTAGGGATAGAGGACCTCATCAAAGGATGTTAAGTTTCTAGATGATGATTACTTAGGGAAAAGATCATAGAGCTAAGGTGAGTCAATTATTTATAGTGGATTTGGTCCTAGCATACGATGGAGAGGGGGGCATAGTTGGGGTTTGGCTTAGTGGTAAGAACCCTATAATCCTACATGAAAAATGGGGGTTCAAAACCCATTGGGCACAGGTACTGTAGCGGTACTATAGTGACTGTAGCAGCAGTGGCACTGTAGCTACGGCGGGCACTGTAGCAGAGGCAGGTCACTATAGCGGCGGTAGGGTACTATAGTAGTGGTGGGTACTGTGTAGTACCGTAGCAGTGGCAGGTACTGTAGTAGTACTATTCACAGAATGGGCCTTGGGCCAAAAATTTGGGCCTACGGGCCATGTAATGGGATAAATGACCACTTGGACTTCGGGATATGTAATGGGTCTCCCTCTACCCAGTTAAAAGAGGTCTTTGGTTTTCTTTAATAATAAAATGAGGCTTTGGCCCCAACCATTTAAAAAATATGATGGAGAGGGGCCATCTATTATTTGAGGTGTGGTTTTGATCACTTCCATATTATCTACTACTTTGTTCAATATCAGTTATTATCACTCCTTTATATCTTCCCAAGTAGTATCTAGACTTGAACTACTAGTCAAGTTATCTTTTAAGCTATTATCCCTTGACACGCCATTGGGAACAAAAGTGGACCATCTCTAGTGTTACCTAGAGTTTCCGATAGTTTTCATCAGCTATGGGAATCTATGGGAGTTCATGATTATATAGATGATGACCTTATATGTGATTCTCAACATGGATTGGATAACTATATTCTAAGATCACATTGACTACTATTGGAGATGTGTGACATTCACATCACTAAAGGGAGAGAAGTCAATGATGACCGTAGAATGGGAACTGGGAGTAGGTATAGATAGACCAGACTTGATTCATCTTAGGACTATCATAGAATAGATGGAAGTTTTGACTCTTTCAAAAGAATTAGTGAAATTTACCTTAACTTTTCCTCCAGTCATGGATCTCTATCAAGACATCTTTCTATGAAAATTCGTAAGACTTATCCCTGATATATGATTTAACATTTAGTTAGAGCTCATGATGAGTGTACAAACCATATCAATACTCCCATATCATATGTCACCAACCGAGCTAAAGGATCTCAAGGTGCAACTGGAAGACTTGAAGAGGAAGGGATTTATGTGACCGATCACTTCATTGTGGAGTGCATGTGTGTTCTTCTCTAAAAAGGCATATATTAGTACTAATCTTTGCATTGATTACTGGAATTTGAACCAGGTGATGGTGGAGAACCAATATTTGTTTCCTAGGATCTATTATCTATTCTACCAGTTATAGGGATCTTGATGGTTCTCTAAGATTGATCTTTAATCGAGAAACCACCAGTTCCAAGTTAGAGAGTAGGACATTTAGAAGATGAAATTTTGGATTAGTTATGGGTTTTATGAGTACTTAGCGATGTAGTCTAGGATAATTAAATCACCAAAAATGTCCATGAACCTCATGAAAAATACCATTACCCTATACTTAGACTCATTCATCATAGTGTTCTTTGAAGAAATCCACATCTACTCATCATCATTGAAGTGGCATGCTAGGTACCCAGAGATAGTCTTGAGTGTACTTCGAGCACATAGGCTTTATGAAAAGTTTTCAAAGTGTGACTTATATATTCTAGAGGTGAAGTCACTAGGACATGTAGTGCCTGAGATGGGTATATCTATGGACCCAGATAAAGTTGAGGCAGTCATGTCTTGGACATGTACCCATAACATGTTTGAGATTAGGATATTTCTAGGTTTAGCATGATATTACTATCATTTTATCTAGGATTTCTCCAATAATATTATCACCCATGACTACACTAATGAATAAGGGAGTGAAATTATAGTGGTCATATCAGTATGAAGAGGAATTCATTGAAAAAGTTGATGTAATGTCCAATACTGACACTACCTGAGCCTATGATTGGTTATGTAGTGTTTTGTGATGCATTAGGCATTAGTCTAGGAGTAGTGATGATAAAGACAGAGTAATTAGTGGTTGATGGGTCATGTAAAATATGACCCCACAAGGGAACTACCCTACACCTGACTTGGATCTAGAAGTTATGATCCATACTCTAAATTATTGGTGCCACTATCTCTTTGGTGAAAGATTTTTTGTTTACATGGACCACAAGTTCCTTGTCAATATCTTCACACAAATGGACATGAACCTAAGAAATAGGTTTTGGGTTGAGTATCTATAGTCATATAGATTTTATATGTCTTATTCACCTATTAAAGGTAACTTCATCATATATTCTCTTAGCCATAAGATGTTGTATGATCAGGATCTTGGTGAGAAGAATTTAGAGGAGCAGTTGTTCTTGATGATCTTATTGGTTGATTGGAGGATAAATGCTTCTAATGATCAGGGATCCATGACTTTTTCCCTTTTAGTGGTCACATCTTAACTTTTGTATTGGAAAAATTGGTCAGGAGTCAGACCCATAGTGTGATGTGATGATGGAGCAATTGTCTGGGGGTGACTAGATACTCGGATAATCGATGGACGATAATGATGTGTTCTTGGTACATGGGGGAGTGTTAGTCCCTTCTTCCATATGAGATGAGATAATGATATATTACCATACCTCTAAATGGGAAGTACATCCTGGTGTGACCAAGATGTATCATGACATCAAATGCTAGTTCTAGTGACTGTGGATGAAGAGGGACATTGCTGGTTTTGTCTCTTGATGCCTTACTAATAATTAGGTGAAGGCCTAGAATTAGAGAACTGTGGGTTACTTCATACACTTCCTATAACCATGTGAACATGGGAGGAATTCACGATGGACTTTGTGAAGGGGTTAACTAGGACCCTGAGGATTCATTACATAGTCTGGGTGATTTTTGATTATCAAATAAAGATAACTCACTTCTTAACAATTAGAGAGACTCACTCAGTGGAGAAGTTGGGAAAGCACTATGTTTGTGATATTGTACACTTTAATGGATTATCCTTGAGATTTTTTTGGAAATAGATTCCCATTTTACATCACATTTTTTGCAGGTACTGTGTAAGACCCTAAGGACTCAGCTAAGATTGAGTATAGCATACCATCCACAGACAGATGGACAGTTCAACCAGACTATACACATATTAGAGGATATTCTTCAGGATTATGTTCTTGCTTTAGGTGGATTGTGGGATAATCATATATCCTTGGTTTATTTATCCTATGGAAACAGTTTCTAGGATTCTATTCAGATGTCACCTTATGAGGCTCTATACAGGAGACTATTTTGTTCACCTCACTATTGGCCTGAGGTGGGTGAGGTAGTGGTTGTCATCCCTAGTATGGTTCAAGAGACCTGTGAGAGATTAAAACTAATTTAGAAGAGGTTGATCACTAATTAGATAAAACATATATCATATGTTGACCATTTTAAGGTTCCTTTGGAGTTAAATATGGGTGGACAAGTTTTCTTGAGAGTGGCTACTCGGTTAGGGAATTGAGATATGAGCAAGCAGGGAAACCTAAAACCATGTTTTGGGGGACCCTTTGAGATTACTGAATGGGTGTAGATAATGGAATACCATATGGACCTTCCTCCATGTTATTGAGTTGTGCATGATGTGTTCCATGTTTCTTAGCTTCGAGGGTACACGGCCAATCCTGCGCAAGTTATAGATTGTGAAGATGTTGAGTTGGAACTATATGCAATGTATAAGGAGATTCCAGTGCATATCATAGACCAGAGTGAGAATGTAATCTGATTAAATATAATACCAATCATTCTTATTTGGTGGAATCATGGGCATATCTATGTGGAGACATGGGAGTGAGAGGATGACGTCTGAGTACAGTGGCTAGACTTGTTTGATTAGGAACCCTAGAGGAACTTCTTGTGGATGATAAGTCCTTGGATGGGGATAATTCTAAAGCCATGAAAAAAAAATTCTTTAATAAAAGACTCGTTTTCCTCTTTTTTTGTTTTTGATCTGTGTTTTGGAAAAGGATTGGGGGCTTAGAGAATCTAAAGAACGCTTATGGGGTGTTTTGGCATACTTCCAAAACTAGGGTGGTTTTGTTGTAGCCTATATAACCACATAGTAAAGGACTAGGATATTTTTTAGCATTAGTGGTTGTGTCGTAGTGTTTTGTGGGGATTAGGATATGCTGTAATGGAATGATCTTGCACCATAGTTTGGTTGTTCAAGGGAGATTACATTGTAGATGCCACCATGGAGGGTATTCGAGAAGGTTGTACTATGGTGTCCTACACCACACTGTAGAAGCCTTTCTGATTAAATTATAGATGGTTGTACAGCTTTCATTCTTCAGGCATTGAAGCCTCTTAAAGAATTAATCGTGATCTTCATTCGGGGAAATGTTTATGGAGGATTTATGAGAGAATTTACTCAGGAAGAATAAACCCTAGAAGGATTTCAAATACCCTCTTCCTATCACTTCTTTGATATGGTTCCATTTTTTCCTAAGGGCTATAGAGAGAACTCCACACTGCAAACCTCATCTCTATGCTGTAGTGGTTTGAATTTCAGCACTTTCCTACACCGTAGCTATGTAAACTGTGTTGTGCTGAGAACCTTCACACTGTGGTGGCCGACTTATTAACCATGGTGTTCTCCCTTGCACCATGGTAGCCTTTTTTCACCATATTGGTCTCCCTTACACCCGTGGTGTCTGAGATACCACACCGCAACCATCAGTTTTGTGTTATGATATCCCAGTTTTGTATCATGGTGTCCCTAACCTATGTCATGGTGGTGGTATCCAGTGCACCTCTATGACATATCCTTCTGCCTTGTTCTGTAGAGCCTCACTTCTAGAATCTATTTCAATAAATCTTGGTATTTTCCAATGATCAACCTTGTGTAAGAAATGGTTCTTTCCTTTGGTCTTTTTATCCTCTCCTTATATATAACCCATGACATGTTTGATTGGACTATTTATATGAGTCCTTAGTGAGTGTTTCATTTATAGTTGGTGTGTGAGCATGGTACGAGTGAAGACACCTCTGAGGAACCTTGACATTGATGTGGAAAATCATGAGGTAGGATATTCTTTACCATTTTGGGCCATGTATATGATGTTGTCATGGTATGTTGTTTTTTATTGATTAAAACATGATTGATATGAGTTTGATGTGGGTAAATGAGTGTATATGAGGATTTCTTGATTATGACCATGTGATTATACATGGCTCCTGATGTTGTCTTTTATGTGCCTTGTAGTTCCTTGCTATGACATGTATTGCTTGTTATGTTGCATGGCATGTGGAATTGTGATTCATGTATTGATATGATCAAGTGGAGCCTTGTGGTTGGTGTGATGCATTCCAAATGTCCTTAAAGGTGGGAATGGATATCCCTATAGAGGAATGTGCATATGTGGCCGGTTAAACAACTTTATGCAGTCCAAACGTCCTTAAAGGAGAGCATGGATATCCCTATAGAGTGATGTAATTAAGTGGCCAATTAGTGGATATCGGTATGGGATTCTTACGGACTTAGGATATAGCTGATTAAAAGGATAGCTGATGTAATATCCTTGACTCGGAATCCACTAAACTGGTTCCCCAAGACGAGTCACCACCTGACCTTAAGCGCACCTCCTTGTACGCCAGAGGTTTCTGACTAGTAGTGAGAGTCTAATAACCCATATGGAGAGATTATACCCTCTTTACCATATTAAACCAAAGAAGATAAAAATAAAATAGAGGAAACAATATGTAACGTCCAATGAACATGAATAACAAAAAATTTCCCAAATAGAGCATACTTTCATAATCAAATAGTAAATATGCCACGTCATGCTAACTGCCAAAAGTGCAGAAAACCCAAAATAAAGAAAAATAGTAGAATCCCCAAGATGGCCCTGACTATAAGTCTAGAACCTCATCCCTACACATACCAAGCCCTACTCAACTCCCAAGAATTGGGCCCTTGCCTCTATCTTGACTTGAAACCATGGAATCTTCTCAGGTACCCAATAGAACCCGAGCAGGGCGTGAGTACAACTTAGTAGGCCACCACCAATGGTGTCTAAAAAATATCCAGTATAATCAAATATTTCTTGTAATTAATAAATAAATGAAAAGTAAACAAAGGAAAACTTGAGTTTCATTAGTTAATAATATTTACTTTAACCCCTTTCTATCATTTATGTCATCTTCATTACTTAATCCATTTTCATCATATGTTCCATGGGTTAGGCATTTACGTCATCTACACAAGGGTCTAAGGAAATCAATCAATATGCATAAGGGAATAAGTCAAGTCCCTCTATCACTAGGGATAAACACGTCATAACAATACATAACACTCACCTTGGAGCCTCATTCTAGATAGTTTCATCAAATGAAACCATTAGGGGCATAGATCATCAGTCTGACTCCCTAATCTGGGCATTCCTAGGTGGGGTTAGAGCATCAGTCTAACCCGACCCATGGGAGGAGCCTCAATCCTTTATCCCACCACCAATACATGTGAACATGCTTATATATACATTAACCACATGTATCATACCACAAACCATGAACAAACAATACACATAACAATCAATTGGAATTAATATTATGTCGTCGCCCATTAACACATTTACCACTTACATTACATAGCCCATTTAGCTCAATTACTATTTTCATGCCCCTACCCATTAGGAAAATTAAATAATTGCCTTATATTAACCCATTTAACATATTTATCAATTCCCATATGAAATCCCATTAAACATAATCTTCAATTCACAATACATTACCAATTTAACATATTCATCATTTTGTGTGCACTAACCCTCTTAGGCATATCAACATATTTTATAATCCATTTGACACATATTCAATGTAACCCAATTAACCTATTTTCATGTCATTCCAAAAACCCCCTTATTCCATCATCACAACCTTGGAACAAATATCAATATTTCATTTTCAACTCAACCAATCATATCAACATGTTCATCTTGGAATCTACCTTATCACAAAAAAAAATTCAGGATTAGCATTACCATTTTCCATGTTTGGGTTAATTGGTGCACCCCATGGGTGGCCCTAAATTGGTATAGACATCCTCAATTAATCGTAAGGGGGTCATGAGGGTTTCAATTTATCTCTTAACCAACCAAAATTCCAAAACTCACTAATGGAAACAAAATCAAAACAAAGAAGAAGTAAATTCATAAACTCACATGTACAAATCTAGAACAAAACTATGGGATATAACTTGTAGAACACCTACCTTGAATCTGATGATGAACGTACCCTTAATCATATCCTTAGATCTAGATTTAAACACCATTTGAATCCCCAACCAAGATTCCACTGGGGAAAAAAGATGGTTTTAGGGCTTCAGAAGATGATGGGAGGAACTACAAACCCTAATCCAGAAAAAGGAAGAAAGAGGAGTGTTAGACTCACCTGGGGCTTCGATATACAACCAACGGCACTCCAAACGTCGAAGAATATAAGGAGAGACACCCTTGGGAAGCTTGGGTTGATTTGGTTCATCCCTAGGGTTGAAAGGGAATAAATTAGGGAGAAATTAGGTTGGGATCTAAAAATCCTGAGATGGAAAAAATGAAAATTTCTCAACTTTTAATGGGGTGAAAGTTTTGTCCACACAGTTTTCCTAACCATGCATAACCATGTGCAAGACAAAGTCTAAGGGGAGTGAGGTCACATGGTTTCTTGGGAATATTCGCATGGTTTGACAACTGTGTGCCAACCGTGCAGAATTCCACTATCCAAGGTTGTATGGTTTGGCTCTCCCCCTTGCATGGTTTATCTAACTGTGCACTTCTTCCTCCTGGTTAGCACGGTTTGGGAGAATGGTTTACACTAACCATGCACCAACCATGAAACATGATCAGAATGGCCATTTTCCTTTTTCTTTCGTGATCTAAACCCCTAGAACACCCACAAGATTCCTCATACACCCAATGAATGTTTAGTTAAACAATTATAAGGGATAAAAACCAGAACTTAAACAAGTAAATACCTTCACTAGGACCAGGATCTTACAACCTCCCCACATTATAACGACTCATCCTCGAGCCATTCTTCCCAAGCATCACTGAGATTCCAAGGTAAAAAAGATTGGGCCACTAAGCCCACATATCTGAATCTCATTCCCAAGTTCCCCCTTGAACATTACCATGTTTCCATACACTTGGCCTAAAGGTACAACCTTACCACACAAAACCTTCTCATTTTGATCCACAAGAAAAACTAGATGCTACTTAAGGACTCATCATCCACAAAACACACATTAGCCACTAGAATTCCATAGGTAATCCTAGGAAACACTACAGAAAACGCAACATAAGGAAACTTTTCACACTGCATCATACCATCATGTAGTATCCAATCGGAACCCCATTGGTTTGATCCTATTCACAACTCATGACCCCAGTCACTTGGAACTATTTTACTCTATTTTCAAAACTATAATAATGACCTGAACTTGGCATCGCCCGAAGGATACACATGATCCTTACAACCACATTTTTGGACTTATGTCAATCCACAACTCGAGGCATATGGTCCCATTACACAATAGAACATCCATAATATAACCACAACACTCAAAGAACTTAACCAGTCAAACTCGAGCCAACACTCACTACCATGTCCAACTTCCCTGAATGGTAATCATTCGATTCTATCCAACCTGAATCACTGATCTCTACATCAACCAACCACTTTACTAATGTGGTCCTCTCCCACTATACACTTTAGCTCACCCCCACCATATTTCGATGATTGGAACCTCCATGATCAAATAAAGACCACTTAAACCTCAACTCAAATTTCACAGCATACCTGATGCTTTCCCAACTCACCGCACTTGAATACCCATAAGGAATTCACCCTGCATTAGCATCCAGCCTCACCGTTGAAACCACCTGGGCACCATCCATTCGTAGAATAATAACTTGACCTTATTCAAGTTCACCTTCATTTCAAAAAATCTCTTTCCACTACAACATCAAACCAGAGGTGGGTCATAACTTACTACATTCATTCCTTTTACCATATCATGTCAGACCACCCCTGATTGTCTTGCACCAGAACATTTATCTTACATGGTTGTAATGCTACCCCTTTTTACCTCCCCAAGGTGCTTACTGACTTGAGTCTGATCATTATCCAACATAGCTACTGGGGTCATTCCCTAACTTTAGGTAGAACTCTGCCATTACAGCATCACTACCCTCTAAAACATCATTGGGATCCACCGTCCCCATCAACATTCCCAACACAAGCACTCTGACCACTCATACACTATATAAAGAAGGTTATATTCTTACTCAAACCCAATCCAAAATTTAAATGTCCTTTTCATCCCAAAACATCCACCGAAGGTGTTTTACAACTTGCCACATTCGTTCCTTACTCCTAGTCGGGTCTGGCTATCCCTAGCTGACTCATCCTAGAAATGATCAGCTTAACTACTAGCACATCATTACCCCACTTGATCGAGATGCCTTCACACCTAATAATGCTCCATTGTCACCAAATCACACATACCAGAGTCCATGCTCGATATCAATTGGGGTTTTTAACACTAAACCTCCATTATCATGCCATCAACAATTCTAACACATGCATTTCAGATTCCTCTTAGAATAGCCCCGATCCTAAAGACAACACTTGTCTTGACCAATCACCATATCCAAGGCCCGCATGGTCCTCTTCCAAGGAACCCAATGTGCACCTCAATGTTTTCTCATTAGTATCCCAATGCCACCACATAGAATCCATTTCCTACTCCACATATTCAAGACCGACACTTCCCTCCCCACCTTAGGAGTGTCGTTACCATTGATTTCCATGAATAATTACAACCACCATGGTCCACACTTTGATCACAAGTTGAACCCCAAAACATAGACATGGATATATAGATTTTCCTAGAACAAAAAAACAACCATCATCTAATACCCATTCCTGGCTTCCATGAATGGCACCCACGGTATTCATCGATAGAGAGTCTATCCTAAGGGATTCACCCATAAACTTTCAATGGTGTGCATCCCACCATCTATCTACAAATATACCAATCCATGAGAACAACCTCCATGATGTCCCATATCCAAACCAAACACATTCAAGTAACTTAGCATAAAGCCAGAGCTTTCTCATCATACCTAGGATGATGTTAAGATGTTGATCACAATCTTCAGTGGCTAAAAGTATGCTAAGAAGTTGTTGAAGAACACTAACACAACTCATCCAACACTGATATCACCTCCCACTATGGGACACCATGACCTTACAAGAGTTTCAGCCTCCCTTCCCACACACGTCTCTTCAGTGCTTAACCACCATCGCTCAAGCATGATTTCCAACCTAGACTCACCATTGCTCCATGACCATCTTCCAAATAGTCGTGAACCAAATTTTCCTTTGTAAATAATTCCACTACATCACTCGAGTGATTTTGGCATGACCCTAGCAATTAAAAATCAAAAAAATAATTGTCCACCTTACCGATCAAAACCAATGGTCTCTCACATAGACACACTTCCTACTTTAGTTTCATAGAGAGCGACAGGTGCTTATCCTGAGTCACCATCTTGACCATCCTGAACGGACCCATACCTTACCATCATGCACCCGCATATGAACCTCATCAGATCCCTCGACGTATCACACCCTTCTACGACCACACACTTAAACCTTCTTTAGATCACATAAGACAAAATCACCAGAGCCTAACCCAATTCCTGCTTACTCATCTGACCATGCATCATGATATATCATCCCCATCGACCTAAAGGAATTATTAACATCTTTTCCCAACAACCAAACCATTCACACATACAAGCCCAACCATGTGACCACCCTCACCTCGAGTGTCACCTTCATAACAAATAATCTAACCACGATTCAATCACCCTTGTCTTTTTCACCTGAAATCAACATCGAGGCCTCCTTTAATCATCATCCAGACAGATGGGTTAGACCTATGACAATACAACCTTTCAAAACCAGCCACACAACTAAATACAAGCACTCAGGTGCCTTCCTGAAAGAAACCAAGGTACAACCATACCATCTACCAAAACTTGATGGTACTCATCATACATTGATTCTGCCACTAAATAATTTCCCATGATTCATATTCCAAGACACCTAAAACACGAGGCTAATCCCCCACTAGGTCACCCTTGATTCTCCCAAGACTATCCACTCACCATCATAACTCGAGTCGTATCTCTAAAAACATTGACCTCCCCACTTATCCATCTCGGCCAAATCCAAAATTGTCCACACCCAAAGCATCACTTGTTCCCCATGAACCCAAGATCACCAACAAAACTACCAACCACTCTCACAGATCACTCCTGAGGGTCGAACGATATCAACTTCCCGACTAGGTAAGCATAACAAGTCACTAAACCCTCTCTCTATCTATGACACATGCATCAAGCTTACAACCAGTAATTACTCATGGGTGGATTTCCTACCCATATTCCAGAAAATAGCATCCAATGAACCCTAGAAACATTCACTCTAAGTCTCTCTCCAAGCGTACTTGCACACATACATCGGTACCATGAACCAAAAATCCTACACAATGGTCCAAAACACAACTCACAAGGTCTGAACTCACATGTTTCATTACATGCACACAAAAAACAACCATAACTATGGAAACTACAACCAAGACACTAATTATTAATTCCAACATAAAACCTATGCAATTAAAACCCACAAGGGTTACCACTTTCACCTTATCAGGCAACATCTCAAAACCTCCAGGTCACGTCCCTAATAAAGCATAACAAGAAACATCCCTTTATCTACAAATCGGGACTCATCAGGGTCTCCTGACATATAATCAAGGTCTCATCCTAGGGACCTTTCACTGCCCAAACCACCCATAAAAGGGATATATAAACAACACTCGGAATGCTCAATATCGTTCTTCACCAAAAAAAAATCTGTCATTACGCATATTTTATAATTAACTTCTCCATTTTGAAAACCCAATGGTTTACTCTTTAGGACGTTTTGTTTTCCCCAACATTTCAAAAATCCCTACTTATTCAGATTCATATTTCAAAACATTTTCATCAACAAAAATCTCAAGGGAAGTCCAATCGGTGAAGACCTAAATGGAAAATACACTACCTTCCATACTCAACCCACTCTACATACACTATTCCAATGGACGTGATCACATATCTAATACTACCCCCAACCATTACTATCATGGTTCATGGTCAACATTGGGTAAGACAGCTATCATAGATACAATTATTTCATTACAATCCCTTTTTTGAATCCATTCCAACTTTCACAATGAAAATCTCCCCCCTTTATGTACCTTTCTCATTTTTTGAAACTTATTAAAACCCTTAGTTTAACTCATTCACAACCTTCAAAAAGTATAATTATTTAACCATTTTACCATCATGGCAGAAACCTTTCTCTTTTATACACCATTCCATCTTTACAATTTATCACCACCAAGAATTTTAACCCATTTATAACATTTCTTTAAACATGATATTCTTCAACCATTCATTTACATTATTTCACTTTTAACCATTTTCCCCATCTTTATTAGACACTATTTTATTCAAATTTTCCAAGAAAGTAAAATGCATCCTACCTTCCATGTCCCACACAGCCATCCTGTGTGTTCCTACCGTGATGCATGCTGCCTATATCCCTAGGTTCCTATAATGATGCATGAATGTGCAATCTCATGTCATTATGGCCATGAGAAAAATATAATAAAATGGTCACATCACACAATAAGTGAATCACCCAATGGTGAAATATCATCAAAGGTAACAACACACATTAAAATAATAATTCCCACTCAGGGCACTTGGGTTTTCCCTCATACATGGGTTAGATACTCCCAAGAACGAGCTCATTACTAAGTCTTGACACTTCCTAATCTCTTGTATACCATCCCCAAATAGTAATTCAAAGAAAATAGATACTCTGATACCACTTTGTAATATCCCCGACCTAGAATCCACTAAATCGATGCCCTGAGCCGAGTCACCACATTACCTCAAGTGTGCCTCCTCATGCACCAGAGGTTACCGACTAGTAGCGAGATCTAATAATCCATATCGGGAGACTATACCCTATTTACCAAAGTAATCCATAGAAGATAATAATAAAATAGTAGAAACTATATGTAATATACAATGAGCATGCATAACAAAATATTTCCGAAATAGGGCACAAATCCACAATCAAATAGTAAATATTCTATATCGTGCTAATTATGCCAAAAGTGTAGGAAACCCAAAATAAATACAAATAACAGAATCTCCAAGATGGTTCTAAATCCAAGTCTGGAACCTCATCCTTATACATCCCAATCCCTAATAAACTCCCAAGCATTGGGCCCTTTCTCTTATCCTGGCCTGCAACCATGGAATCTGCTTGGGTACCCAAAAACACCCAAGTAAGGTGTGAGTACAACTCAGTAGGCCACCACCAATGGTGTCTAAAAAATATCCAGTCTAAATAGATAGTGCATTAAAGTAATAAATAAATTAAAAGTGAAGGATAATTCGGGTTCCTTTAGTTAACAATATTTACTTTAAACCATTTATATCATTATTACCATTCCATCATTTATGCCATCTTCATTAATTAATCCATTTTCATCACGTGTTCTATGGGTTAGGAATTTACATAATCTACACATGGGTCTAAGGCAATCAATCACTATGCATAAGGTAATAATTCAAGTCCTTATCTCACTCAGGATAAACACATCATAACAATACATCATAATCACCTTGAAGCCTCAATCCAGGTAGTTTCATTGAATACAACCATTGTGGGAATATAGCATCATTATGACTCCCTAACTCATGTATTCCTAGGTGGGATTAGAGCATCATTCCAACCCAACCCATGGGAGGAGCCTCGATCCTTTATCCCACCACCAAGCCATGTGCACATGCTTATATATCCATCAAACACATGTATCATACCAAAAACCATAAAAAAAATACACATAACAATCACTTGGAATTAATATTATTTCATCACCCATTAACACAATTACGACTTACATTACATATCCCATTTATCCCAATTCCCATTCTCATTTCCCAACCCATTAGGCAAATTCAATAATTCCATTATATTAACCCATTTAACATATTTATCAATTACCTTATGAAATCCCATTAAACATAATCTTAAATTCACAATCCATTACCAAATTAACATATTCATCATTTCGTATAAACTAACCCTCTTGGGAATATCAACATATTTCATAAGCCATTTGACACATCCTCACTTTAACCCAATTAACCTATTTTCATTTCATGCTAAACAACCCCTTATTCCATTATCACAACCTAGGAATACCTATAAATATTGCATTTTAAACTCAACCAAGCATATCAACATGTTCATATTGATCTCTTCCTTATCAAAAAACAATTCTAATCTTAATGTTACTATTTTCCATGTTTGGGTTCATTAGCGCACCCCATGGGTGGCCCTAAATTGGTCTAGATATCCTCAATGCATTCCAAGGGGATAATTAGGGTTTCAATTTATCTATTAACCAGCCAAAAAATCAAAACTCACTAACGAAAACAAAATCACAATAAATCAAAAGTAAATTCATAACATCGCATGCACAAATCTAAAACAAAACTGTGGGATATAACTTATAGACCACCTACCTAGAATTCAATGATGAGCGCACTATTAATCATAGACTTGGATATTTATTCAAACACCCTTTGAATCCCCAACCTATATTCCACTCGAAAAAAGAGGGTTTTAGGGCTTCAGAAGATGATGGGAGGAACTACAGATCCTAATCTGGAAAAAAGAAGCAAGAGGAGTGTTAGACTCACCCGGGGCTTCGATCCGCAACCAACAGTGATCTAAATGGACAAGAATCTAAGGAGAATCACCCTTGGTAAGATTGGGTAGATTTAGTTCATCCCTAGGGTTGATAGGGGAATAAATAAATGATAAAATGGGTGGGGATCTAAAAATCCTAAGATGGAAAAACTATAAATTTCTCAACTTTTAATGGGGTGTATGGTTTATCTGCATGGTTTTACAAACCATATGAAAAATGTGTGAAAGCCACTATCTAATGGGAGTGAGGTCACATAGTTACCTGGGAAGCTCCACATGGTTTGAAAACTATGCACCAACCATGTGGAATTCCATA
Source organism: Viscum album (assembly GCA_963277665.1). NCBI lineage: Eukaryota > Viridiplantae > Streptophyta > Magnoliopsida > Santalales > Viscaceae > Viscum > Viscum album. Next base: position 28,213,160 of record OY728142.1, on the reverse strand, counting down.
GTCTAAGGCTGCAGGTTTTTCTCTCCCCCTTTCACGATTTATCTAACCATGCACCTCTTCCTCTTGGTTAGCATGGTTCGGGCACATGGTTTACACTAACCATGCACCAACCATGAAACATGCAAAGAATGGTCATTTTAATTTTTCTTTCATGCTCTGAACCCTCAGAATACCCCTAATATTCCTCATAAACCTATTGAACATTCAATTAAAAAATTCTAAGGTATACAAACCAAAATTTAATTAAGGACATACCACCACAAGAACTGGGATCTTACAGCTAACTAAGTATCAACATGGTGGAACATGTGATATTCCTGATGAAAACCACCATCTAGGTGGGGCGATCTATATTACGTTAAAGTTGGTACTTGGTAACAAATTTTATATCCTTACTAGTAAAGGGCTGAAGCAGGTGGGGTTGGGGTTCATTGTGGGTTGGTCAGCGCACAATGACTTGGAATATGTGTGGTTGTATATTTATTTTAGCATTTACTTATTTCATGGCATAAACTATTATATATATAATGAACTTATGTTAAGGATGCATTGGTGGTTTCCAATTGAGACTTTTACTCACACCATACTTAGGAATTTCAATGTTCTTGTAGATTTCATTATCAGAGATCTAGTGAAGAGAAAGGGACCTATGGTGGATGGTTGAGCAATGGAGAATGAAACTGGAGCAGACCATGGTAAACTTTAGAGGACCCCATAGATGTTTATTTATTTATCTCCAGCTTATAATCTGGAATGGATTACCACTTGGGGATCTATTTATATATTCATGACATGTATTCCATTTATTTATTTATTTCATATTCACTCTGATAATTTATTATATTGTTTATTGTTTCTTATTGATCCTATGACACGATACTAAGGGTATAGTCTCCCCACTATCTTACTTAAACCCTCACTACTAGTTTTCAGCCTCTTACATACAATGAGGCACACATGAGGCCATGTGGAACCCGTCCCAGACCCTATGGTTTGGGTCAGTATGTTACATGAACCATGGGTCCCTGTCAAAAACAATCATAGAGGGAACCCCATGTAGTCTCACAACCTCTCAGACATACAAGTACCTGAGATACTCCACTTTCATCATATCCTTGATTGATAGGACATGAGCTGATTTCTTTGGCCGGTCAATGATATCCAAAATCACATCCTTCCCACTATGATTCAATGAAAAACCAATGACAAAGTCTATAGAAATATCATCCCACTTCCATACTGAAATGGGTGAGGGTTGCAACAAACCAGCAGGTCTTCAGTGTTCCAACCTAATCCTCTAACAAGTAAGGCACTGTGACATGAAATCTAAAATTGACCATATCATCCTCAGACACCAATAACAAAATCTCAAATATTGATACATCCCAGTAGTACCATGGTGTAAAGACCAGTAACACCGGTTTCCATCATCCATAAATTCTTTCCTAAAATATATAGAAACAACCAAACTACTTCAGAAACACAAAGTGCCAATGAGGGACCGATACCACTCACTTGAGGGCTCCCCACCATTTAGGATACCACTAATGTACATGAAATTAGTGTATAATAACTTCTTTAGATAAACCCATTCATAAAATGATGATTCATCCTTTCTCGGGTCTAAGAACACCTTCCCAACAGCCTATTTCACTCCTAATCTCATATCAACAAAAAAACTCATCAGAGACCATTCCTTCACTGATTCCTGTACTAATTCCTTCAAGGACTGATTCGGTAATTTTCTACTTAATGCATCGATAATCATTTTCCCTTTCCCATAGATATAAGAAATATCAAAATTGAATGTATGAAGATAATTAAACCAACCACTCTATTGAAAATTCAGATCCCTATAAGTAAAAAATATACCTCAGACTCTTTTGATCATAATATACCATAAACCACTCCCTAAAGAGATAGTAACACCACATTTTGTGATCATGCATAACTACTACTAACTCAAGATCATGGGTAGGGTACTTCTTCTCATGAGGACATAGTTAGTGAGAGACATAGCCCACCACCTGCTTTCCCTACATCAAGACACACCCCAAACTCATACCAAAAGAATTATAGAAAACATCATAACCTGAAATTGGTTATGTAAGAATAATAACTGAAGATGAAGTCAACCTTGCCTTCAGTTCCTCAAAATATCTCTAAAATTTTTCATTCCACTCAAACTTAACACTGTTACGATTCAATAATTTCATTGGAGATGCAAGCTTGGAGAAGTCCTGAACAAACCTCCTGTAATAAACGGACAAGCCCAAGAATCTCTGAATATAAAACACATTTATGGGAATCTCCCATGGAATTACCACCCAAATATTTTTTATATCTACTAATATTCTCCGCTATGATATAGCATGCCTCATAAATTTTACTTCTTGGATCCAAAACTCTCATTTGGAAATCTTATCATAAAGATGATGTTCCTTCATGGTTCTAAGGATGATATCCATGTGATCCCTATGATCCTCCTCTAACTTTTAGTACACAAAAATATCATCCAAAAACATGAATAAAAAAATATTTCAAGAACTAATGAAGTATGTGGTTCATCAACACCGTAAATACCGTAGGAGTGTTAGCGAGATCGAAAGGCATAACTAGGAACTTGAAATACCCATACTGGCTCATAAATGTTGTCTTAGATATACCCTCATCTTGGATTCTCAATTGATGATACCCTGAAAAAATTTCAATCTTAGGAAACCAATGATCCCCTCTAAGTTGATGAAAAAGATAATCAATTCTTGGTAAGGGATACTTGTTCTTAATGGTCACCTGATTTAACTTTCAATAATCAATGAAAATTTTGAGGCACTATTTAGCCTTCTTGGTAAAGAGAACAGGTGAATCCCAAGGTGACATGTTAGGATGAATAAATCACTTATCCTCAAGGTTCTAAATCTAGACTTTAATTTCCATTAACTCAGAAAGTTCCATTAAATAAGATGTCATATAAATAAGCATCGTACTAAGAAGAAGGTCAACATTGAACTCACCTTATCTCTATGATGTTAACCCAAAAAAGTCTTCCAAAAAGACCTTGGGATATACAATCACCACTATAGGAAGTATACCACGCAATAGATATCCAACAACATCAAAAAACATCTTTGAAAATTGGAATGATATTATTCTAACATAAGGAGAAACAAGAACTGCTCTCCCAGATCTAGAATCTCACTCACCCAGAAAGTTATGAGAGACCCCATTGGGAGATAAAAACTGAACTTGATGATGATAATAGTAGATCTGGTCCTTAATGTTGATCATCAAATCCATTCCAATAATCAGGTCGAAGATATCAAGATCAATAAACAAGAAATACCACGCCACTTTGAAGTCAACTATCAGCACCCAACACGCGGGACATTTAAAACCTTACTCAGATCTCTTTCCCAAAGGAGTGGAAAGATCTAACAAGAATGTAATAAGTTCTAAATACAATCCCAACACATAAACTAACTTTGAAGATATAAAATAATGAGTCTCACTTATATCAAATAAATCTAGTACCATAAAGGATAAAATAAATTCCATACCACTAACTGTAGTCATCCCTACCTCAGATTCCTCTAGTGCATATTCAACTATGTAATGATTACCAGTATCAAGTCCTTCCTAAGATTTATTAGTTACATGAACATCATCCTTGGTAATAGGATAAGACCCTCCACCCCTATAAGTATTAGAATGAACCTATGAATCCCTGGTGAGATTTGATCCTTCTCTACTGCCCTGTGACATCTTTCCACACAAAAAACTAAGGTTACAAGATTTTCTACAATGATGACACATCCTAGGATCCTCTATATAGTTGGTCTTAGTGTGACTTATCCTTATGTACTGATATAAAATTTCATATTATTTTCCCGAATAAGCCACTAAAATTGGTCCTGATGTAAACTAGTTGCCCTTACATTTTTTTCTGGATTGAAGACACACCTTGGATAACAACTGTAGTAATAGAAGATACACCTAAACTCACCCTTACAGCTATATATACCTCTTCCATAGTTGATTTATCAACTACCTAAAAAAAATTAAAGCATAAGATTATCATCATTGCCTGAATATTTTTCCTCAGACCCATCTCCAACCTCTGATCCTTAAGGTAATCATTAGTGAAAAGCTTGGGTGATAGGTTCACCAACTCAATGTAATAGGTGTAATACTCAAAAACCCCCTAACATAGGGTTATAAATTCCTAGGTATTCACCAGAGGTAACATTTTAGTATAAAACTGTTGGTTTAATATTTTCTTGAAATAAGTCTAGGTAAGATCCTCATGAAACTTGGCTTGCACGTTGGAGTCCTGCCATCTCCTTCCTGGTCCTTCAATAATATACATGGAAAAACCCACCTTAGATTCCTTAGGAGATTTTAGAAAAAGGAAGATCATATCAATATTCTCAAGACACTCTCTATATTTCAGGGGACCCTTATTACAAAGTAAGATAGTTGGATTCAACTTTTTGATCCATGATCCACCACTCATCCCTGGTTCCCAATGCTCACCTAACTTAGAGTCTGAACAGTGTGGATTATAGATTCAACCAAAGAAGGGTGAAATGGAGGATTTTTCTATGGAACTTGTCTCATAGAATCCTTACACAAATTTAGAATATCTCTTCTAGGAGGCATTGTCTAATAAACACAAGACAACAACCAATCAGTTTATGAAAAAATTCCCAAATCATAATATCAACTTCCAGAATCCATATTAATTCCTTTAAACAAAAAGAACTTAAAGAAATAATGGATTATAAGAATTAAATACAACACCTTAAAAAGAAATAGGTACATTTAAATAAATCCAAAATTTAGTTTATTTAAATAACCTCAAACACCAAGTCATAATATTGGAAAATTTTCCCCTAACCACCAATGATAACTCGAGTTCAGACACGAAAGTGAACCTTTATATTTTCAAGTTCTATGAAAATATATAATCCTATGTGAACAATTTTTCTGTCTTCAGATGATATCTCAAAGGATGTACCTAAACTGCTTCGAATTATACTACCTTGATGATACGAGCTGATCTAATACTCAAAAACTAGTACATATGATTCTCTTTTTTATCGTATATCTATTTCATTCTAATTTTTTGTGTTTTTAATAGTACTTATTATCTCTCATGTGTTCTCTCAATTTTTTTTATGTTTTTTCATACAAAATTATTCTATTTTTTTGGGCTCTGACTCCCAAATTCTAAATTCATGACCATTTGGTTTGTGACTCATTCAGTTTAAAGTCAGTGTTGTAATTGTATTTTGACCCCTTTTACAAAGTCAGATTTCTTGGTTATACTTCCACTAGAAAAAGTAAGTTGAAATTGAGTTATTAATCCCCTTTAAAAATTATTATAATGCAAAACATATCTCTCGCAAGGTAGATAGGTATAATAGTGGATTAGTTCCACATTGGACCGATAACATCCTAAATTTTTTAAAGACAATAAAAACCCTCATTGATAATAATTAATGATTATTTTTATGTGAAAATATAATTTTTCAATAAAAATAACTTAATAGATTATTTAAAGGCTTTACATAAGGGAAAACCTAGATAACACCATGGAATATTCTATAGAATATTTTCAGAGTGAGGCGTTGAGATAGCATGGGATTCTGATTCCTGTAGAGCCTCGGCACAGAAGGAATAAAAATATTAAATATTTTATATTACATGTGTGTGAGTTTTTTCCAAAATAATTGAATATCTCCCAAATGGTGCATCGTATGAAAAATCTAAGACTACCATTAGGTCCGGGATGTGAGGTTTACCCTAAGTGGGGTATAACTTTTATGTGCGTTGGATGTTTGGTCAGATTTCATGTGAGGATAAGTTATTTAATATTTTTATTGTGTTTGTTCCAAAAATAATTGAATATATCTCAAACGGTGCATCGTATGAGAAATCTGAGACATCGTTAAATCCAGGATGTGGGGTTTAACCTAACAAGGGCATAAATTTTATGCACGTCTGATGTTTGGTTAGATCACACATGAGGATAAGTTATTTAATATTTTTATTATATTATTTTTCCAAAAAAAATTAATATCTATCAAACAGTGTGTTGTATGAGAAATCTGAGATCACCATTAGTTTCGAGATGTGATGTTTACCCTAGTTGAGACCTAACTTTTATTCTCATTGGGCGTTTGGTTGGATCTCACATAATGTTAAGTTATTTAATATTTTTATTAAATAATTAATATTAATTTACTTTAAAATTAATTTTTAATTGAATCTTCTCTTATAAAATGACAAAAACTCCATGGTTAATGGATGGGTTGATTTGAAACATTCATATTTCGGTTGTTTTGACTTGTTTTAATTAGAAACAACTTAATGAGATGAATTAAAACCCTCCTAATCAATTTTTAGTTGAAATGAAACTTAAAATGGGGTATTGAATTTTCCATTTTGAAAGGTTGTGTATAGGGAATGGGTTCCATATCATCCAATCAAATTCTAAATTTTGGTGGATTCCATTGATCTCAGACTATCCCAAAACTCCTTTGTACATGATTAGTGAAACAGTGTTAATCCTATGTAACGTCCTAACCCCGCTCACCACTAAGACGATGGTCAGACCGGTCACCACATGACCTCAAGCACGCCTCCCCGTACATGAGATATTGCCGACTAATAGAGAGGGTGTAAGGATAGTCATTGGGGAGACTATACCCTCTTATCAGAGTTACACAACGGTATAAAAGAGTAAATAACAATCAACAGCGGAAGTAGTAATACATAATTGACAAAATAGTGGAAGATAGATTTCATATTAATGAACAAAAGTGACCAATGCCAGTTTATACAATAGATGAATGCATGACATGGTATTGATATATTATGAAAAGCAGTAAATAGTATAGCATGCCTTTCAATACAATACAATGTAGGACTTAAGTAAAGAAAAGAACAAAAGACCAAAGGCGATCTCCACGAGCATCCCGAGCTCCAAATCAGTCCTTTTCTCCTACTCCAGATACAATCAAACAGCAATAAGCAAGGTTTAAGTCCCTGTAAACAAGAAAGGTCTACTCAGGTACCTCAGTGCAATGGCGTCCCAAGTAGGGTGTGAGATATAAATCTCAGTAGGCGGGCACCACCGGTGTCTAACCCAATCCCAACAGTTTACTATAAATTAAACAGGGTGCAAGCATGCATAAATAAAGTAAGCAGTACAATGTAACTAAATACCCAAGTACCTGCTTCATCCCTCAGCTGGTGTCTGAACATGTAACCAGTTATTTAATTAAGCAATTACCATTTAAAGTTATTATGTCATGTGAGGAATAGCTAGAACCAACAACACCTCGTGATAGTATAGGTAGTGAAGATTCCAAGATGTGATAAGGCAACCTGAAAATAATATCCAGTGTGGGAGTTCCAGGGTAATAACCAAGGTAACGTAAATCTCACGGAACGCTAACTCAATAGTATCTGAGTATAGCTAAGGGGTAAGAGTGTAATCCAAGGAGCGTAATCCAAGGCATTCCATAATAAGTCACCTACTGAGTCCAAGGTGATCGGCCAAGGTAAAATAGGGCTAAGCCAAGACAGATCCCAATGGACTTTAACCATGGAACCTACTAGCCGATGCTGGATCCAAGGAGTGTATCTGAGGTATCATGTAATAGTGAGAAGAACCCAACGGTAGTATACCGGGAATCCGAGGATAGAAAAGAATTGGAGTGTAGGTGGGTATCAACCTAATCAAACTGCATCCTTGAATTGTAATGGGGTTCCCGATACCCAAGGTATTCTCCTCTAAGAATCCAAGGCAAAATCGAGTTAGCCCATTCCTATTTGATATTGCAATCATGTAATAATTCATTTGGTCCAAGTCTTCCCTTCCATTAGTGTGGATAGGTCAAGTAGAGTTGTAACCATTTATTTATTGGTACAAGCCTTGTCTTCTATTAGAGTGGATAGGCCAAGTAGCATTGCAACCATTTATTGATTTGGTTAAATCCTTTCCTTCCATTAGTTTGGAAAGTTCAATTAGCATTGAAACCATTTAGTGAAAACCATTAAGGCATTTTCAAAGGTCAAGGTCCACACCACTACCTTCCCTTAACATGGTAAGGGTTGCCACAAACGGGGAACCAATACTTGTCTCATGAACCCTGGTCCGTCCATGGAATTCCTACATGGGAATTCATGTATCTCCCAAGGTATGAGTATGAAAACCCATTGAGTCCATCATGGAATTCCTACTTGGGAACCCATGTGTCACCCAAGGTGTTATTAGCATTCAAAACATTTGAAAACAATTTGGTAATTTGTTTTGAGGGTCAATCATTAATCATTAACCATTCATTTAACTCAACTCCTTACATTTACCAAAACATGTCAATTGTATTTATAAGACTAGTATCCCTGGGAGAGGGAAATTTCCTACATGGGTAATTCCAATCTAAAAACTAGACCAAACACTTAGATGATGCCTTGGTCTTTTAATCATTTTGAAAAGGGAAACTCCATGTTTCTAATGCCATTAGGGTTGTGTCTTAAACATTCTATATTCCAACATAACATCAAGGCATAAGAATTATAAACACGACAAGTCAAGCAAGCAAGGTTTAACCACTACTTTTTAGCTTGAAGGCAGCGCACCTCCGTTGGAGGGGTTTTATTATGAAATCGTGATTTTACTTATCACACAAATCATTTATCACCTTTAGCATTTAAAATCTAAAACATGCTAAACCGCATTTAATATCATTCAATATAGATACTTCACTACATGAATTTAAATTCTAACTAACTGTAGTAAGTAATTAATTAATGCATTTATATAATTAGAGTACTTGGAAAGGGACCCTACCTCGAGGTGGAACCAAGCCGTCCATTTCGGAGACAAACCAAAATGAAGTGAAACCACCTGGAACAACTCAACGCCATACCGATTCAATAAAAAGAAGTCAAGGACACATAAAGATCTTAATTCAAGAGGTGAATAACCAACCAATGGCATTAAATCCTTACCTCGATTGGCGGCGATAAACCAAAATGAGATGAAACCACACGGTGAACCTTAACGCTCTACAAGCAACATGTCGGGGACTCATAAACATCAAAATCCAAAAAAAATAACTAGGTAACAAGGAGAAAACTTACCCTGAAGCAAAAATGGTGGATGGAAATGATCTAAACCTCCTTGTCTTTGGCGGTGGTTGCTGGAACATGCACCCTCGGGTCCCAAGAGACCTTCCTCACCAATCTAGACCTAAAGAAAACCAAAAATGAAGACACTACAAAACCTAGGGTGTTTGGAAGAACCAAAAATAGGGAAAAGGGAGGTCAAAAATCAGTTAAGGAAGGTAGGAGAGGAGAGGAGGTAGCTTAAAATGACAATTCGAATGATATTCTCAAAGAAGAATGGCCGGAATTGAAGAAAGAAGAGGAGGCTGAGGAGGGGGTCGTGTGCACGTCTCAAAGGAGAGCCCCCCTGGTGTGTCATGTTTGAGATATGGTGAGGATGAGGGTTTAGTTATATTTTATTTTTTATTTTAATTAAATTAAATTAAATTAAAAAAAATCTAAATCTAAAAATTGGGTGTCACGCACGGTTTGACCCGCACAGTTTCCCAAACCATGTAGAGTCTTCTTCTTCCAAGATGCACCCCGCATGGGCTAGGTGCACGGTTTAAGAAACTATGTGCAGCCTGTGAACTAAGACACTGCCCCTATTTAAAAAGGGTCGCACGGTTAACTTCTGTGGGCCGCACAGTTTCACAGACCGTGGACAAACCGTGTTCACTCTACTGTCATTTAAAACTTGAAGTTTTTCGGTTCCGAAACTCCCAAAACTTCTCAAGCCATTCAAAAAACTTCTCGAGCCTTCTCACATGCCCAAAAACATCACTTAGGAGTGATCCAACTCTCGTAATTAAGTTCTGAAGCTTGGTTCTTAAAAAGACTCATCCAGTAAATGAAAAAGTTCAAAAACATTCATACTTTAGTCCAGTTCAAAAACACGGGATTCTACAATCTACCCACCTTAAAAACTTCTCATCCCCGAGAAGCCTTCAGGAACAACGTAAACATCACCTGACCTACAATGGTCATGATGTTTTGTTCAAACAGCCTCCTAGCATTACCAACACCCAAAGCACCTTAAACATTTCCTATGCATTCTACACTTCGGCCTTTATAACCCGATCCAACATTCAAAGTTCAACATAAACACAAAAATGGAGCTTACTTGAGCCAGTTTAGATAGAGACACAGCCACATCAGAGTCTCAATAAACACTCGACTGATGGTTATTCCCACCATAGGTCTTAACTTAAGGAAGGAGTAAATTTAAATCCACGGTACCTCCACCATTGGAATTTTCATACAAAGCACAACCTCAGGTGTTATTACGATACCCCTAGCATGATTTTGTCAAAAGGAAATGGTCGAATTATGATCAACGTAACATAACTAGTTGATAAAGCTCTCTCATAAGGCACTACTGACCTTGATACCACACTTTCCTTTACTTGGAAATGTTCTATAAAATAGATTTATCACCAACCATAAACATCAAACTAAAAAGAAAGAGAAAGAGTTGATCCACTTGTCTGACATATCTCGAAGAATTCTAGATTAGGTGGCCAGAGAAATTCATAAGAAACGGCTAGAGTCCATGAGTCCGAACAAGGAGTTACTACATGGGAACCCAGGAATCACTCGGGACATACCAAGCCTCGATAAGCACCACGCTTTAGCATGTAACACTGACAAAGATCATCCAACAAGTTCAACAGATTTTAAAGATTTAGCATGGTGTAATACCGATGCTCTCTTAGTGCATCTAGTATGACGTCAAGATAGGGTACATGATTTTCTCTTAAGAAGAGTACACTAAGAGGATTTAATATAGGGAATCTAGTTATGAACCTAGAAACTGGATGGCAAAACAGTCAAATTAGATCAAATTTGTGCTGCCAAGTAAGCACTGACACGATTTAAGACTTGTAAGCCTCAAGGACATTCAATCAACCCGACCATTTCCCAATGGTCCCCTTAGGTGTTACTTCTACTTGGAATGGCACGTTAACCATCTTAACAGGACACTACCCACCTTAGGGGTGTCCTAATCAAAGGGGAATAAAACTAACCTCTCAAAAGCGCTATAGATTATAACAACATGATCGGTGTGTCAAAACACCCGAGTTTATTGAAAACCGTCCCAAGTATTGGAATGAACTGATTCTTTAATGCTCAAGTCACTCTACTTAGAGATGACTCGAGACCGTACTCAACAGTACAAGAAGATTTATTTCGAAGTCATATTGCCTCATATGACTATTTTTCCTAGATGACGCCACACCAAGTCGTCCATCACTAAGGAGAAGAGAGGGTCAAACGACCTACGAAGTGGCCAACCATGCCTGAGGCATGTCTAACTAGCTAAAAAATAGCATTAATCGATGATTGATCCCATAATAAGGTCAAGAAAACATGACCACCCGTCTACACAAGGGTGTCACTGCAAATCTGAAAGTCCTACTTGGGACAAAGGCACCCAAACGGCACCAAGAGTGAGAAAGGTCATAGCACTAGCAAATAATTTAAGTTCTGATGGCGCTACCTACACAGTTTATCCCCTTAAGAAGGAAAGGTTTCAACCCTAACACTGGTTAACATCAAATAAAAGTCACTGGGCTTAAAATATGATCATTAAGATATTGATACGGAAAATAACGCCTATGGAATGTACTCACGCTTATGTTCCAAGGAAACTCAAAGAGAAGTCTGAACTACCCTTACACGAGGGTTTTAAACCATGGACACCACTATAGGTTCCATTTCCAAGACTCTTATATTTAATCACATTTAATCTTTAATCATCAAAGGATTTAAACAAAACATCAAACTACCATTTTCAAAACAAATCACAAGGTACTTGATTTTAACCAACGCCCCAAGGGAAAAATAGGAAAGTTTTATTAAACTCCCATTTTAAAACATTTTACATTAGTTTTCATACATCATTTTTAGGTAACTTATCAAAAAAAACTCCTTTTAAGCAGGATAAGCGACCTACGAGGGTCCCATTTTAACCAACATGGGTTCTCTAGAAAGCAACCCAATAGAAAACACACAATTATTAAAATTTTAAACACCCAAACGGGTCATCTCATAAAAGCATTCCCCAACTGACCTACTTGGGTCCAGTTGCATTTTAAAAGCCAACCATTTGATTTTAGATCAACACTAAACATCTTTAACGCTTATGGGCATTTCACAAGGCATCGTTCCATTTCATTTAATATGGTTTTCCATTTCCCAATTCATGAAGTGCCCATACACTCCATAGATTGAAAATTGGCTACCATTAATCGGTACCAATGTCAATTCAGAATTTAACATGATAAACATAATGGTCCAAATTATATGGGTGGCCATCTACCAATCTGTAAAGTGCCTATACACTTTATAGTTTGTCATTTGGCTCCCTTTAGTCTAAACCATATTCACTTAACAATTGAATTTAGCAACCTTTTCACAATGGTTCAATTATATGGGTTACCTTTTCCCATATATAAGGTGCACATACACCTTACAACTGAAAACTGGCTCCCGTTATAACCATAACCAATATTTTTTTTCCATGAAACTATTTACATGTATCAATGTAAGCTATCATGTCACTATAAGCAGCTAACACAGAGCAACAAGATGAAATCACATAAGCATGGAAATAACAAGAATTAATCATATAAGGCATGCTAATGTATTACCTAAATAGGTATAAATCTCAGCATGGCATATTAATAAGGCACTAAATCATACTTAGCAAGCAACCTACTAATAAAACTACATGTCATGGCATATATGCATGGAATTTGAATTTATATGTACCTAATATGGTGCATGTAATGCAACTTATTTTCCATATTAGGCCAAGGAAAGTTTCCAAAATTCCAAAAAAAATCATAAGCAGTGGAATGTACACCAGTCACTCTAGGTGATATCCTATCAATTGCAATAGGGAACAGCATAAACAGTAATCCTAGCCCTGGTCACTTGGTTATTCCCCATACGCGGGGTGATCAGTCCCAAGCATGGCTATTTTCCAAGTACTAACACTTTCCTAGTCTCCTATATACCAACCCCAAACAGTAAGACAAAAGGAAAAATCACCTTTGATGCCACTTTGTAACATCCCAACCAGGCTCACCACTAAGACGGTGGTTGGACCGGTCACCACATGACCTCAAGCACGCCTCCCTATATTCCAGAGGCTTCCAACTAGCAGTAAGGGTGTAAGGATAGTTAGTGGGGAGACTATACCCTCTTATTAGAGTTGCGCAGCAGTATAACAGAGTAAATAATGATCAACAGCAGAAGTAGTAATACATAATTGACAAAACAGTAGATGACAGATTTCATATTAATGAACAAAAGTGACCAACACCAGTTTATAAAATAGATGAATGCATGACATGGTATTGATATATTATGGAAAGTAGTAAATAGTACAACATGCCTTTCAATATAATAAAATGTAGGACTCAAGTAAAGAAAAGAACAAAATCCCAAAGGTGATCTCCACGAGAATCCTGATCTCTAGCTCAGTCCTTTTCTCCTACTCCAGATACAATCAAACAACAACAAGCAAGGTCCAAGTCCCTTCGAACAAGAAAGGTATACTCGGGTACCCCAGTGCAATGGCGGCCCGAGTAGGGTGTGAGATATAAATCTCAGTAGGCCGAAACCAATGGTGTCTAACCCAATCCCGATAGTGCATTATAAATTAAACAGGGTTCAAGCATGCATAAATAAAGTAAGAAGTACAATGTAACTAAATACCCAAGTACCTTATTTATCCCTTAGCTAGTATCTGAACATGTAACCAGTTCTTTAATTAAGCAATTACCATTTAAAGTTAATAGGTCACGTGAGTCACATCCAGCACTGACATCACCTCATGATATTATAGGTAGTGAAGGTTCCAAGACATGATAAGGAAACATGAAACTAATATCTAGTTAGGGAGTTCCAGGGTAATAACCAAGGTAACATAAATCTCACAGAACGCTAACTCAGAAGTATCTGAGCCTATCTAAGGGGTAATATTGTAATCCAAGCAGCGCAATCCAAGGAATTCCACAACAAGTTTCCTAACGAGTACAAGGTGATCAACCAAGGTAAAATAGGGCTAAGAAAATATAGGGCCCGGTGGGATTTAACCATGGAACCTACTAGTCGATGTTGGATCTAAGGAATGTATCTAAGGTATCCTGTAATATTGAGAAAGACTCAATGGTAGTATACCGGGCATCTGAGGATAGACAAGAACCGGAGTCTAGGTGGGTATCAACCTAAGAAAACCGCATCCTTGAATCGTAATGGGGTTCCCGAGACCCAAGGTATTATCCTCCCATAATCCAAGGTGAACTTGAGTCAGTCCATTCCTATATGATATTGTAATCATGTAATAATTCATTTGGTCCAAGTATTTCCTTCCATTAGTGTGGATAGGTCAAGTAGAGTTGTAACTATTTATTTATTGGTTCAATCCTTATCTTCCATTAGTGTGGATATTCCAAGTAGCATTGAAACCATTTATTGATTTGGTTCAAGCCTTTCCTTCCATTAGTGTGTAAATTTAAATTAGTATTTCAACCATTTAGTAAAAACCATTAAGGCATTTTCAAAGGTCAATGTACACACCGCTACCTTCCCTTAACATGTTAAAGGTTTCCACAGACGTGGAACCAATCCTTGTCTCATGAACCCATGTACTTACATGGAAATCCTACATGGGAATCCATGTATCTCCCAAGGTATGAGTATGAAAACCCATTGAGTTCATCATGGAATTCCTACTTGGGAACCCACGTGTCACCCAAGGTGTTATTATCATTCAAAACATTTGAAAACAATTTGGTAATTTGTTTTCAGGGTCAATCATTAAACATTAACCATTCATTTAACTTAACTCCTTCCATTTACCAAAACATGTAAATTGTATTTATAAGACTAGTATACATGGAAGAGGGAAATTTCCTACATGGGTAATTCCAATCTAAAAATTGGACCAAACACTTAGACGGTACCTTGGTTCTTTAATCATTTTGAAAAGGGAAACATAGTGTTTCTAATTCCATTAGGACCATGTCCTAAACATTCCATATTCCAACATATCATCAAGGCATAAGAATTATAAACACAAAAAGTCAAGAAAGGAAGGTATAACCACTACTTTTTAGCTTGAAGGCAGCGCACTTCTTTTGGATGGGTTTTATTATAAAATCATGATTTTACTTATCACACAAATCATTTATCACCTATAGAATTTCAAATATGAAACATGATAAATCGAATTTTAGAGCATTCAATATAGATACTTCACTGTATGAATTTAAATTCTAACTAAGTGTAGTAAGTAATTAATTAATTAATTTATAGAATTAGAGGACTTAGAAAGGGACCCTACCTCAAGGTGGAACCAAGTTTTCCACTTCGTAGATGAACCAAAACGAAGTAAAACCATCCAAAACAACTCAAAACCCTACCAATTCAATAAAAAGGATTCAAGGACACATAAAGATCTTAATTCAAGAGGTGCGGAACCAACCAATGGAATTAAATTCTTACCTCAGTTGGTGGTGATAAACCAAAATGAGATGAAACCACACGGAGAACCTCAACACTCTACAAGCAATATGTCGGGGACTCATAAACATAAAAAGCCCCAAAAATTAACTAGGAAACAAGGAGAAAACTTACCCTGAAGCAAAACCAGCAGACCAAAACAATCTGAGATGCCTCGCCTTTGGCGGCGGTTGTCGGAACATGCACCCTTAGGTCCTAAGAGACCTTCTGCACCAATCTAGACCGAAATAAAACCAAAAATTAAGACACTCCCAACCCTAGGGTGTTTGGAAAAACCAAAAATATGGAAAATGGAGGCTGAAAACTGGTCAAGGAAGGTAGTAGAATAGAGGAGGGAGCTTACCACTATGATTTGAACAAGATTCGTGAAGAAGAATGGCCGAAATTGAAGGAGGAAGAGGAGGCCGAGGAGGGGGGTCGTGTGTGTGGCCCAAAGGAGATACCCCTAGTGTGTCGTGTTTGAGAGAGGGTGGAGATGAGGGTTTAGTTTTATTTTCTTTTTTATTTTAATTTAATTTAATTAAATTAAAACAAATCAAAATCTAAAAAATGGGCATCATGCACGGTTTGACCCGCACGGTTTTCCAAACCGTGCGCAAACCGTGCGGAGTCTTCTGGCTCCATGAAGCACCCCGCACAGGCTAGGTGCACAGTTTAGGAAATTGTGCACAACCCGTGTGCTAAGCCACTACCCCTATTTAAATAGATCCGCATGGTTAACTACTATGGGACGCACGATTTCGCAGACTGTGCGCCCTCTACTGTCATTTAAAACTTGAAGTTTTTCGAGTCCAAAACTCCCAAAACTTCTTGAGCCACTCGGGAAACTTCTCGGGCCTTCACCCATGCCCAAAAACATCACTTAGGAGTTATCCAACTCTTGGAATTAAGTTCTGAAGCTCGGTTTTGAAAAAGACCCATCCAGTAAATGAAAAAGTTCAAAAACCTTTGTACTTTAGTCCGGTTCAAAAACACGGGATTCTACATCCTATATGGGTTTCTTCTCTTATTTTAAGCACGGTAGTGTCTCCCATTTTTTTTCTTCTTAGTGGAGCACCTATCCTACCCAAGTTAGTTTTTTTCATTTTTATTTATTTTTAATTCTTTTTTTTCCACTTTTCAAATTGGAAAAAAATGAATTTAAATAAAATAATAAAACCTAAAGAAATTATCTAAGGATATTTTCATAAATTATCAAAAGATAACTGTGTGAAATTATCTAAGATAATTGAAAGTTTTTTTATAAGAATATATCATTGGGAAATTATCATGGATAATTGTAATGAATTTTCAAATGATAATTATTATTTTTTTATTATCAAGGATAATTAATAAATAAATTATAAAAGATGATAGTGCAAGATTATCAAACTATAATTTCACAGAATTATCAGAAAAATAATAATGAGGAATTATCAAAGGATAATTTCAAAGAATCATCAAATAATAATATCATCAAATTATAAAAATATAATTACGTACAATTTTCAAAGATGATTATAATTAATTATCAAGGGATAATTTATAGGATTTCTAGATGATGGTTAAATTAATTTATCAAAAAGTAATTATTAAATTATCTAAAGATAATTGAAAGTTTATAAAAGGATGAATTATAATAAATTATCAAAATATAATTATAAAGTATGATTTATAATAAATTATCAAAAGATAATTATAATGGATAATTTATGATAAATTATCATAAGATAATTATAAAAGGATAATTTAGGATAAATTATCAAAATATAATTACAAAATATAATTTATGATAAATTATCGAAAGATAATTATAAAGGATAATTTATGGTAAATTATCAAGAGATAATTATAAAAGGATAATTTATAATAAATTATCAAAGTATAATTATCAAAGGAAAATTTATGAGAAATTGTTAAGAAATGATTTTAAAAGGATAATTTATGATAAATTATCAAATGATAATTATAAGAGGATAATTTATGAGAAATTATTAAAAGATAATTATAAAAGGTTAATTTATAATAAATTAGCAAAGGATAACTATAAAAGGATAATTTATGAGAAATTATTAAGAAATTATTATAAAAAGGGTAAATTGTGATAAATTTTCAAAAGATAATTATAAAAGGATAATTTATGAGAAATTATCAAAAGATAATTATCAAAGGATAATTATAAAAGGATAATTTATAATAAATTATCAAAATATAATTATAAAGGATGATTTAGGATAAATTAATAGAGATAATTATAAAAGGATAATTGATGATAAATTATTAAGAGATAATTATAGAAGGATAATTTGCGGTAAATTATCAAAAGATAATTATAAAAGGATAATTTATAAGAAATTGTCAAAATATAGTTATAAAACGATAATTTATAATAAAATATCAAAGGATAATTATAAAAGGATAATTTATGATAAATTATCAAAATATAATTATAAAGGATAATTTATAATAAATTATCAAAAGATAATTATAAAGGATAATTTAAGATAAATTATCATAGATAATTGTAAAAGGATAATTTATGATGAATTATAAATAGATGATTATAAAAGAATAATTTATAATAAATTATCAAAATATAATTATTCTTATGGAGAATATTGTGAATGCATGAGCTGGCCTAGAATGATAATTTTGAAATTATCTAGGAGAGAGAAATTAGCATCGCATGTGATATTTTATTTCTTTTTTAAATAAAATAACTGGTTTCCATTATAGGAACCCTTGATGAACCTTAAGATTTTATGTTTCAATGTTTACGATAATAACTCCATGAATAGGTTTCCTTGACTGTTGAGGTTTCCACTCCAACTATCAAACCACATATGGTCGTTTATCCTTGCCTTGACATAGATGACTTTGAGGTAGAAAATTCCTTACTTTTTTTGGATTTGTTACACACATTTCCTTAATATTATTTATGTATAGGAATATATGATGACCATGATAGATTATGATCACATGTGGGTGGGTGGGTGGTTGTGTGGCCCTAAGAACCTTATGTTGTTTCCATGAGTACTTTCTGTCTTGTTATTCGTGTTTGATATTGATCACACATATTGTTTTGATGCCTTACTTATGATGATTTTATATGATTTATCATGTATCCCACCATGCTATGTGTGATTTTTTGGTATTTTTCTTGGAATCCAAGGTAGGTGGACCATCGTGACATGTTTATCCCATAGAGGGGGGTGTGCATGATTTGAGATGATGGTGGCGAGGGACCCATGTAAAGGGTAGGTATACAGCGATGACTTGTGGATTCCATGTGATTCACTTGAAACCTAGAAGATTCCAAGGGGTATGTTCTCAATACCTAGTGAATTTTGAGTGTTACTCAATTCCTATAGAATGTCGAGAACATGACTTTCTTGATACCTAGAGTATGCTGATTTTCACAATCACATGATGTCGACTGGTATGATTTATGAGCCTTGTGGATAGTCCTTGATTCTTCTGACACCATGATTATCCTTCCAGAATAGATCTGAAGAAATTACAACTAGGGGTTTGGGGCAACATGGTTAGTGCACAACCACTCATTTTTGGATTGTGTGTTACTATACTTGTTACGCATTTATTATTATTATGGAATACACTTGTATACTTGAGTATATGAGGTTAAGGATTCATTGGTGGTGTTATAATAAGTCTTGTACTCACATACTAATCAAGCATTTTGATGCGCTTATAGATTTTATAATAGATCTAGTGAAGGGAAACAGTCATGTGATAGATGGATGAGTAGTATAGCACATAACTAGTAGTGGATCGGGATAGACTCTAGATGACCTGTTGTTTATCTATTTATTTATCTATTGCTAATTACACTGGTTTTTCTTGCCACATTGGGAGATTATTTATTTGTATTACATGTATGCATTATTTATATTTCAACATGTTTACTCTGATTATTTATTATATTGTTTATCATTGAATATTGATCTTATGACATGATACTGAGGGTATAGTCTCCCCACTAATATACTCAAACTCTCACTGCTAATTGGAAGCCTCTTGCATATGTGGATGTGTGCATGAGGTCATGTGGCCTTTTGGCTCAGACCCAGTGGCTTGGGATAGGATGATACAAAATTATATCATAGGATCAAGACACACTGACTTGTTTCTTCTCTTATCTTAGTTTGGGATAAAGTAGACGGGAGATTGAACATTGGGACTCGGGAAGGGGAACTATACCAATGACTAACCAGCACTATATAGTGGACCTCCAAGTTTCTATATAATGGGAAATTTATTATTTATTGTAAATATTGATTAAACTCACCTTGGGTGGTTCACATGATGTTGATATGTGATTTATCATATTTTAGGTGCATTCACACATTATGAATAGGCACATAGTTTCACATGACATATATATACTTGTTTTTATGCTACTTAGTAGTTAGTTAATTAAATTACTTGATTTGTGATATATGTTCGGGATAGTTTCTCCTTGTGTGATATATCTATTTCCATGTTGTTGTGATATATTTTTTGGAATTTATTAGTTGAAATGAGCATACTATTGTGTTAGTATGTATATGATGACTGTGGCTAACATGCAGGGATGGAAACAAGGGTTAGTTCTAGGAGGGATATACCTTGGGTTAAGGGTATACTCCTAAGAGAACCTTGTGTGATCCTGTAGAATATTTAGGAGAACCTTGTGTGATCTTATAGACTAATTAGGGTATATCCTAACGACTTTGTTTCTTTTCTAAAGTGTTTCCTTCATGTTATAAAAGATGGTACCTCAATGTAGTCTTATGGAACTACTTGGGAAGAAGGATAGAATACTTCTACAAGGGAGGATGTTTTAGCATTACCATTAGACATATATGAGAATTTAGTTAAGATAAAGATCATGTCAGGTGCACAGCCAGTTTGATACCCCCATATCGTATGACACCAATCAAGATGAAGGATCTCAAGGTACATTTGGATGAATTGGAGCTAGAATGTATGGTTGATACTCTTAAATTATGTAGAAATCACCTATTTTGTGATATATTTGTTATCCACGTGGACCAAAAGAGACTTCACAATATCTTTACACATAGGGACCTGAATCTGAGACTGATGTGTTGGGTTGAGTATTTTTAGATGTTTTACTTTGATACAGTGTATGAACTAGGGAAAGGTAACATCATTGTATATTTAGTTGTAAGACACAGGTGGATCTTGATCTTGGTGAGAGGCCCTCAGAGGAGTAGTGGTTCTTGATCAGCTTGTTGTTCAACTAGAGGGTAGATGCTTCAAAGGATTAGAGATATGTGACTTGTACCCCTTTTAAGAGCACGTACTCACTTGTGTACTAGGTGAAGAATGATCAAGAGTCAAACCATAGTGTAATGTGATAAGGGAAAATCTATCTAGAAGTGACTTGATACCTTAATGATTGATGGATAACGACAATGTGATCATGGTAAATATGAGAGTAGTAGTCCTTACTTCCATCAAAGAGGAGCTTATGAGAGTCTTCCATACCTTGATATTTGTGGTACATCCTAGTGTGATGAAGATTTAATATAAAATTAGGTGATAGTTTTAGTAGTCGGGAATGATGTGGGACATCCTTGGGTTCATGTCTCAATGCCTTACCTGTGAGAGGGTAAATGCCAAGCACTAGTGTCCTGGTGGTTTGCTCCAGAATCTTCGTGTTCCCTTGTGTAAGTGAGAGTACATCATGATGGAATTTTTGAAGGGGTTACCTAAGACCCTGAGGATTATTGACATAGTCTGTTTGATTGTTGATTAGCTAACAAAGTCTTCTCACTTCTTACCAATTAGAGAGACTCACTCGGTAGAGGAGCTAGGAAATCTCTATGTTCGTGAGATTGTACACATGCATGTAGTTCCCTTAAGCATTATTTTGGATAGAGACTCATGTTTTACATAATGATTTTGGTAGGGCTTATAGAAATCCCTAGGGAGTCATCTAATATTGAGCATGTTATACCATCCTCAAACCAACAGACAGTCCGACTGAACTATATACATATTGGAAGATATGCTTTGAGCTTTTATGTTGGACTTTAGTGGAGTGTGGGATGATCACCTAGCCTTGATTGAGTTCACATTCAATATTAATTACCAAGATTTTATTTATATGTAACCTTATGAGGCTCTTTATAAAAGACCATGTCAATCACCACTTATTGGTATGAGGCAGGTGAGGCAGTGTTTGTGGGATCGGTTTGGTTCAGGAATCCTCGAGGAGAGTGCATCTGATTTTGAAAAGGTTGATCACCACTCATAGTGGAAAAAGATATTATGTTGACCATTGGAGGAGACCATTGTATTTTTCTATGGGCGATCAGGTTTTTTTGTGAGTGACTCCTCAGTTGGGGTGGAGACATCTAAGAAAGCAGGGAAAGCTAGAACCAAGTTTTGTAAGACACTTTGGGACCACCTAGGGGTGGGAACAATGGATTACCATTTTTACTTTCCTCCATATTGATGAGGCATGCATGATGTGTTCCATGTTTCTCATATTATGAGGTACATGCTCGATCTTACGCATGTTATAGATTGTGAGGACATTAAGTTAGAACCTGATGAATTTTATAAGGTCCGTCCAATGTGGATTACAAACCAATGTGAGAAATTTCTATGAGGGGAAAACAATACCGCTAGTATGGATTTGGTGGCATCATGGATGGGTCCAAGAGGATACATGGAAGCGTGAGTTTGATGTTCAAGCTTAGCGGCCTTAGTTTTTTGAGCAATACCACTAGAGATATTTATCAAGGATAAGAAGTTGATAGAGGGGGAGAATTATAACATCCTAAATTTTTTATAGATAATAAAAACCCTCATTGATTATATTTAATGATTATTTTTATGTGAAAATATAATTTTTCAATAAAAATAAACTAATAGATTATTTAAAGGCTTTGTGTAAAGGAAAAAGTCTAGTTAACACCTTGGAATATTATATGAAATATTTTTGAAGTGAGGCGCTAAGATACCATGGGATTTTGAGGTCCTATAGCCTTGGTGCTTAAGGAATAAAAATATTAAATATATTATATTACGTGTGAATTATTTTTTTCCAAAATAATTGAATATCTCCCTAATAGTGTGTTTTATAAGAAATATGAGATTACTATTAGGTTTAGGGTGCAGGTTTTACCCTAACCAGAGCATAAATTTTATATACATCAGATGTTTGGTCAAATCGCATGAGAGGATAAGTTATTTAATATTTTTATTATATTTTTTCTGAAAATAATTAAATATCTATCAAATGGTGTATCGTATGAGAAATATGAGACCAACATTAGGTCTAGAACATGAGGTTTACCCTAGGAAGGGAATAAATTTTATGCGTATTGGATTTTTGGTTAGATCACATGTAAGGATAAATTATTTAATATTTTTATTATATTATTTTTCCAAAAAAAATTCATATATTCCAAATGGTGTGTTGTATAATAAATTCAAGACCACCGTTAGGTCTGGGATACGGGGTTTACCCTATATGGGACATAAATTTTGTGTGGGTTAGGTGTTTTGTCAGATCGCACTTAATGTTAATTTATTTAATATTTTTATTAAATAATTAATATTAATTTAATTTAAAATTCATTTTTAATTGATTATTCTCATATGCGATGCCAAAACCTCCATGGTTAACAGATGGATTGATCCAAAACATTCATATTTTGACCGTTTTGACCAGTTTTAATTAACAACACCTTAATGAGATGAATTATAACCCTTTGTAATAAATTTTTAGTTAAAACAAAACTTAAAATGGGGTAGTGATTTTTTTTATTTTGAAAGGATGTGCGTATGGCATGGGTTTCATATCAGCTAATCAGATTCTGACTTTTTGTGGATTATGTCACGAACCAACCTGGGTTGACCTCGAACCGGTCACCCGAGCCTACCCACAATAATGCTCAAAAGGTGTTTTTGATCCTCCTGAGCTAGAAACTAGTGTTAGGAATGAGATAAAAATTAGTTGGGAATGATTTATCCCATAAATGATAGATACACTAATAAATAGATAAAAAATAGAACAATAAAATAAACACTAGCAGCGAAAAAGAAATAAACTACTACACGTAACTCCATGTGACCTCTTGGGTCACCTCTAACCATAGGATCACACTCACACTAAGAGCGATCCAAAACTAGAAGTACCTGAAACTGAAGAATATAATGTAGACATGAGCATCAAGATTCTCAGTAGGGATGTCAAAATAATAACCACACCATAAACCTTACCTTTAAAAAGAAAACCATGTCATGATATTTTTAAATACATATTTTTAAAATAAGGTCTTCATTTTCTTTTAAAACAAGTAACAAGCGAATAATTTCAAAAGAAACATTTTCCTATCCTTTTTTTCAAAAGGTTTCCAAAGAATGAATGGTTTTACAATAAACTATTTTACAAAGAAGAACATGCTGTAAAGGAAATGCCCTAGTGAAAAACAAGCAGTGGAAAGCGGAGTACAAGTAAATAAGTGCTGATATAAGAACTACTGGTGGAAACATAAAAGTTGAAATGATTTTATTAAAAACATCACAAAATTATGTAAATTAGAATAAATGTGAATTAGATGTCATGGGATATACCTAGACACCATGTGAAGAGACTCTAGATGTTAGGGCTGTCCATGGGTCGGGTTGGGTCGGGTTGAGGGAGTTTTAGGGCCCGACCCATGGAAAACAGTTCGGGTCGGTCGGGTCGGGTCACAAGCCACATGAGCAGCTGACCCGACCCAACCTGACCCATTGAGGTCGGGCCATCCGACGCATGCCCAAAGGACCCAACACAACCCAACCTGATGTGGGTTGGGTCAGTTCGGGTCAGGTTATATGGGTAAACCCGACCCGACCCAACCCAACCCGACAGACCCGAGCCAAAAACCCAAACCTGAACCCCCCAGATAAACCCCTTCACTACACCTAAACCACCAACCCAGCCCATCCCCCCCTGCACTGCACCTGGACCACCAGCCCATCCCCCCCTACACTGCACACCTGGACCACCAGCCCAACCCCCCCCTGCACTGCACCTGGACCACCAGCCCATCCCCCCCTGCACTGCACCTGGACCACCAGCCCAGCCCCCCCTACACTACACCTGGACCACCAGCCCAGCCCCCCCCCTGCACTGCACCTGGACCACCAGCCCAGCCCCTCCTGCACTGCACTTGGACCACCAGCCCAGCCCCCCCTGCACTGCACTTGGACCACCAGCCCAGCCCCCCCTGCACTACACCTGGACCACCAGCCCACCCCCCCTGCACTGCACCTGGACCACCAGCTCAGCCCCCCCTCCCCCCTGCAACAGCCAGCCTCTCCCCTTCCCCCTCCCCTCCCCCCTTTTCTGCACCCCTCCCCCCTTTGCTGCACCCCTACATAGCCCAACCGCTGCACATACACCCCCCTCCCCTTTCCCCTCCTCTCATGTACCCCACTCGTGCACCTAAGAGAATGGTTGTGAGCCTATTTGAGTTTCTTAAGAAGTTTCAACCGAGTGGGGAACCTTCTTATGAATCTTATATGGTTCTAGATTTTCAGAATTAGTTTGATCAACTATTTCCATATATGAATTTTGAATCATATCAGATTCATTCACTTTAATGTGAAGTTCTATCTACTGGGTTGTTGCATGATATCAGAAAGGATATGTTTGGTGAATTCAATGATACAAAAGAATCTATCAAAAGATATGGTCTTGGAACTGTTGGATCCTGAAATGAGATACTTGGATTTCTCAATGAATTCATTCATTCATTTGATGAAAAGGTGAATGAAACTAGAGATATATCCAAGAAGATTAGATATATGGTTTCATAATCTATTGATCCAATCAATAGAAACCGTCATAATTTCACAACTATACTAGATAAGATGTATGATGTAGTTTTAGATATCTATAAAGACTCTTTATAAGAGAATTCTAATTCCTCAGAGTTAGAATAATTTCCTACTATACTAGCTGAATATAAATTAAATGATCTTATAGTGTAAAAATCTCTCGGTCCATTTGATCTAGTTCCACAAGATACTAGTGCTCGATTTTATCAAGATCTATCTTCTAATTGTGATCAGTTTTCTCGTGTGATCATAGAATATTTATCCAACTTACATCATAAGAGTTCTTTGGAATGAAGGGTAATAGATTTACAATCCTCTGTTGATAGGATTCAGAAAAAATTATATTCAGAACCTCATATAGATCCATCTAGTTCTCAATAAGAATCTTTAATTTCTATTACCTATCATATTTTTTCCTCCAGATGGATTGAAAACTTTAAAGTCTTGTTGAACAATGTTTTATAATTAGTTTCTCAAATAAATAGACAAGCTTCAACTACTGTCTTATATTTTCTAAAATCAGGCATTATCAAAAGGATTCATTTGTGTGTTGATGCTCTTTTACCTCTAAGAAGAAAAATATTTCTTAGACCAGTACCTTAAAATACATATATAGGTTCTCAATATATATTGGATGTTGTGTTTGATACATTATTGGTGTTACTACTAATTAATCTATAAAAAATAATGCTACTTCTTGATACCCTAGAAAGAATATGGCCTTTGTTAATTATAGATCTTATGACTTTAGTGTTGCTTCTCAGAATCTTGACAAAGTCTTAAGAACACCTTCTTAGAGACCCAGGTACAAACTAGCTTATGAAGCTGAAGATAGTTCAATTGTGGATCTTGTAAGAGTTTTTCTACCTCCATTGGTTGCCACTACAACTACTTATTCCTTCCCTCATTCCTAATACACCCCTCCCCCTTTCCCCTTTGTTGCACCCCGCTCTAGGAATACAAATAAGCTAGTCCCCCCCAAAAAAACCAACAGGTAAGCAATCCAAAAAAAAAGCTTCAGTGCATACTTAGCTGTAACAAAATCAAAACATGCATGATGCTCTCCTATAATTTGAAAGAAAAGTGACCAAAAAAATAAATTATATTATTCCCTTCGTAAATATCTGACAGATAGAAGAAAGCATCATGCAACAAAAAATAAGAAAGGATTTTGGAATCCTTATAAATAACAATGTATTCATGCATCACCTCTCCTCTCCTAGTGTTTTTAAAGTATATGAAAATGTTCAGAGAGCGGAAACTCCAACTTTCATGGAAGGATTGACATCAGAAGATTGGAGCTGTAAAATCACACGATGTTTTATTGGGCATGTTGAAGTACCAACTCTATGATGGAACCAGATAAAAATCCAAATAAATGACTAAAAGAAATATATAATCAGACCTGTTCTCCAAGAAATATTAAGAAATCTATTTTTATAGGTTCCAGCATTTGATCAGTGACACCAACATGAATAATATACAAAACGCAAGCCTACAAAGGGTTATAGATAAATCTATGAGTTCATATCATGAATAATGGATCATTTACTACATGATAGCAATAAGTATACAAGGGCGACAGAACCAAGGAGACCTAACTTTCAACTTTTCAACTTTTAAAGACTAAAAGAAGTTAACATGTACATTTTCAATTCCAACATACATAATATTTTTTTTTTAAAAGGATAAACTACAAAACTAAGTAAGAGAGTAAGTAAAGGATGACAATATTCCCTCTAGGACAAAAGAAAAGTGAAATACAAAAATTAACTACTATTAATAATCCCCATTGAATTTTAATAAAGAAATTCAAGTCACCATCCAGAGAAGCAAAAAAAACACTCCATTTCATATCTAATCTAATTGAAAGAAGATATTGTTGTCATGAATGATGCCTTCATTCTATTAAATTCATAGATCCCACAAAGGAGGGAAACTTCACATAAGAGGAGGAATCAATACATGTGAGGAAACTATATATTATTATTATTTGGGAGTGATCTATGTATGTAAAACAATATAAATCTATACCTTAATAAAGAGTTCTACATCATGATTCATCCTTTCTTCTTCTACATTAGACATTGAAACTCTAATCATGAATTGTGGTGGTGGATGGTGGCATATCTTAAAAAACACAACAACAAAAAAGAACAAGTTAGTATTTTACTTTTTCAAACAAATGATTCTAATTGAAAAATGACAAATGATAGAAAATTATAATATTTTTAATGGTACCTGATTCAATCGATTCCACTTCTTCTAGTTGCTTTCTAATGTCAATTGGTTTGGACTTTCTAAACCAATTTTGTGAGAAAATTATTACTTCAACAGTGTTGGGATTCAAACAACTACGAAACGGATCAAGGACTCATCCTCCTGTACTAAAAGCAGACTCTAAAGATACTGTAGTTAAAGTAATTGCTAAAATATCTCTAGAAATGCATGAGAGAACATGATATTTGCTTTCCTTTCCTTACCGCCAACTTAAAATATCAAATCCTTCTAAATAATCTTCACAATCATCAATCTCAAGATATCTCTCTAGTTCATTCCTTTGTTGTGTCAATTGCCTTTTCCTTTTCTTTAATCTATATGCATCTTTCCATTTCTCATCATCCTAGCTATTAGTACTAGCATCATGAATTTGTGACTCTTGATGAGAACTTGACTCACATCTATCAACAATTAGAATGGAATATTTACATTTTTAAAACTCATAGAGATTATTCAGAACCTCTGTTAATTTACTGATCAACTGATTTTTGTCTTCTTCGTTATCAAACATCATTTCAAAACTATCCCGAACATATT
This sequence comes from Viscum album, assembly GCA_963277665.1. NCBI lineage: Eukaryota > Viridiplantae > Streptophyta > Magnoliopsida > Santalales > Viscaceae > Viscum > Viscum album. The sequence goes on along the minus strand of OY728142.1, from coordinate 28,184,846 downwards.
CCAATTTATATAGGGGTTCAAGAACAACTTCCACAAGTAAGAGAGAATTAAAATTTGAACCAATACCCCAATACTTGTCAAACTTAAGCTTCATTGCAATAGCCATTTCACTCACTGTAATATCATGACTCTTCATCCATTTCTTGATTTTTCTATATATGTCACAAAGAGTATGAAAGAAAGTGTGACATGACACATGCATAGAACTAGAAAACTCCACAGTGCTATCATAAAAAAAATTAGGAACTTGACAGATACATGAGCACGCTCCCAATCATATGTTGTAGGAGCCCCACCTTCACAGATAAGAGCACTCCTAAAACTTGAATCCTCCTCAAGGTGAATAAATACTTTCTCATACTTCTCTAAAACATCCAACATAAAGTAACAAGAATTCCACCTAGTAGGCACATCAAGAATTATGGCTTGTTTACTAGGAATTTTTAACTCCTCGGTTATGCTCTTGAAAAGAGTCAATCTTAAAGGTGAACTTCTCACAAATTTGCAGGAAACTATGATTCTAGCAATTGATGTTGATATTTCCTTCAACCCATCACTAACAATATGGTTTAAGATATGTGCACAACATCTCACATGTATATGCTCTCCATTAAGAATAGACCCATTCCAATCATTAACCCTCCTCATCAAATAACTGATTGATGTATTATTAGAACTATCATTGTCAATGGTAATAGTATTAATCCTTTAAATCCTCCATTGTTTCAATGTTTGTTCTAATACTTGACCAATTGTTTCCCCTTTATGATCCGCAACAATAAAAAATAGAATGATTTTTTATTTAAGATCCAATTATCATCAATAAAATGTGCAGTCACACACATATAATTCAAATTATGAATTGAAGTCCATGTGTCAGTGGTAAGACATACCATGTGATAGAACATATCAAACATAGACTTCAATTTCTCTTTCTCTACCAAATATAACTGCAAGCAATCCCTAGCAACTGTTTGTCTAGATGGAACTTGAAATTGAGGTTGAACAACTTCAATAAATTCTCTAAAACCTTGATTCTCAACATATTTAAATGATAACTCATCAATGATTATCATTTTAGAAAGAGCTATTCTGCACTCTTCTTGATTAAAATGAGCTACTGAAATTTTAATCATCCCATCATCATCATCTTCGCATTTATTTCTAAGACTGAGAGTGGTTTGAATTTTGTCAAGATTTTTGTGTGGATTTTTATTGCAACTTATCAAATGCCTATTCAAATTACTAGTTCCATGTTGTCCTGATGTGAAAGCGTAATCTTTTCCACAATAATTACAAACATCCCTTCCATTTTTCTTATGAAAATGATCCCAATCTTGAGAAATTATATAACCAGTAGGAGCTTTAGGAATTGTTATATTTTTAGGAGACCTCTTACCATCCTCACTTTCTTAAACCAGTATACTACTACTCTCCCCTCCTATTGAATGTGCAGTTAGAGTAAATCCAATATGACTTTGGGTTGCACCAACTAGAGGATTAGAAGAACCACTTAATTTATCACCTTCCATGAATCTCTAATTGTTGTTAGTCATGGCACACCCCTGGAAGAATATAAGGAGAATAAATTAGAAATAGAGATATGGATTTAAAATTAAAAGGATAAATGAAATCAATGCAATGTAGATTATGCCTCATGGTGGATTCTCAACGAACCCATCCTAAAATTCCTACAACAAAAACTACATCACCAACCAAAACAGAATTGGGCCAAGTGCAATAATTCTAACTTAACTTATAGCAACTAACTAAGCTGTCAATATTTGTGACCAAACCAGAATTCTATAGGAGTTCGAGTAGATAAACAAAATTGAGAACTCATACATACATAATGACAAACAAACATCATTTAAAATAACATGATAAAAAAACAACTGCTTGCTTTACTTACAACCACACTCCGGACCGGGCACACAGCAGCAAGCAGGACTCAGGAGGAGGAGGTGACACGATACCAAGGTATTTTTCTCCTAAACCTTGATTACTTGGAAGCTGTATATTGGGGGAGGATGCAAGCGCGAGGAGACCTTTTCTGGGTGGGTTTGGTTGGAGGTGAGAAATGAGGCAAGATAAGAGGAGAAGAAAATGGATGGAGGGTTTTTCGCAAGGGAGAAGAGGGATCATAAGTCGAGGTTGAGGGGTTGGGGAAGCTCTGGGAAGGAAGGAGGAGAGTCGTCGCCATCGCCGTCATCGCTTTCGAGGGAAGGAGGGGAGTAGGGTTTACGTGAGGGAGGAAGGTTGGGGTCAGGTGGGGGAGAGATGAGCGGGCACTGGGCAGGCAGTCGCGAGTCGTGACTCCACGAGTCTTTGAGACAGAGGGGTATTTTTATTTTTTTTGACTCACCGTCGCTGCTTGCTTCAGGTCACGGGTCGGGTTGGGTCTAAATTACTGCAACCCACAACCCGACCCAACCCATGTACGGGTCGACCCGAGCTGAACCTGACCTGGGTTTTTTTCGTTGTGACCCGACCCAACCCGGTTGGGTTGGGTCTGGACACCCCTACTAGATGTAATCAGTTTGGAATCCATCTGTCATCCTATCGATGCAATCCATAGTTAATAACCAACCTAGTTGCTCTCAACTATCCACACCAGTGGAACATCCCACATGGACTTTCCCTACAATGGGGATCTATCTAATCAGGACTAATTAGAAATTATCTCTCAAAACACACTATGACACCTAGGATACCATGTTAGCAGCATAAAGGATAAGCGAGGAGTTCACTACATGATTGACACTAACACAGGTTCCAATGTGCATGTCTAGCCCACTTCCCGACACCATCCATGAAGAGACCCTCTCTAGATGGAGGAAAGACATGGGGGTTACCATCATATAGAAATCATTTTGAAGGTGTCAATTGGGCTTACACATCATGAGAGTTCAAAACCATTTTCCAAAATACACTTATGACAAACGAGCCTTAGTATTTGAAATAAATACTAATCATTTAGAAACCCCTTTTATACATAGCTTTCATATTTAAAAATCATTTATAAAATAAATCCAATATCCAAGGTTCTTTAATTTTTAAAAAAACTTGGAAACATGCTTCAATAAAGGAAAACTCAAGAGAAAACTTAGGAAAGTATGAAAAACATGGAAGAAACTCATTCCAATTACCACAACCATTTACTATATTATATTTACTTCACAATATAATAAAAACATGCGAATAAAAAAGAAAGTAATAATAGTTTTCAAATTAAATGCTTCGACATAGGGAACCTACCTCAAAACATGTTGCCTCTAATAATGGTAATCCTGAATCCACTTTAAAGGGGATTCCACTAAAGTAAGAGAGTCTATGAGGGACTTTGGTGAAGAAAAAAACTCCTTAAAACTCATACACATATGCACCTATACATATATATATATATATACCCCTAGTTATAATGCACATATTCGCCTCTCTATGAAGAAATATGTACAAAAAGGATATATATATATATATATATATATCTTACCCATGTGTATGTGTTCAAGTCACCTTAATGAACAGTGGCCCAAGACACTAGAAAAATATGAGAAATCCAAAAATTACAAAAGGCCTAATTAAAAATCATATGAAAAATTAGAATGGAAAAACACAAGCGAGTTTAATAAAATTCCTTTAACAATCCATGTAAAAATTATAAATAACTTATGAGACATTAAAAATACCCAATGTCACTTTAAAAACCATCAAAGTGTTTTCTAGAAAAAGGAAGAACACATTTTTCCAAATAAAAGGAAACCCAAGGGATAATCTATGGAAAACCAATTTGAAACATAAATTCATCCTTAGAGATTATACAAACATCCATAAAAAAATTACTATGTATCAAGAACACCCATTTAAAATCCAAGGAATCAAATGTTATAGAATTAAATGGTAAATCATGGGGTGGACCTACCTAGAACTTTCCCAAATTGAAAAACCCTTCAATAAGGATGAGAGGAGGGTCCTGAGAAAAATCTGCACACACTAGGAATGGAACCCAAAAGAAACACATCAAAAATCAGCCAACCCTATACCCTAGGGTTTGGCCTATGCCCAGCGTACCAAGGGAGAAGTAGGTGGAGGGAATAAAATGGAATAATAAGAAGTTTGAGAGGTAGAAACACTTGCCTAGGATGATCACACACTGAATCGAAAGTAAAAATAGAGAAGGATGGAGGCCGGACCGAGAGGGGTTGTTCACGAGGAGAGGTTGGTCGTGGGAGGGGGGTGTTGCACGAGGTATGAGAGGAGGGGGAGGTTTTATGTTTTATTTTTTTATTTTTATTTTTATTATTATTATTATTTATTATTTATTATTATTTATTATTATTATTATTAAAATTAAATCAGTAAGAACTTGGTCTTGGTGCACAATTTACCAAATAGTGTGTCGACCATGTGCTGACAATCCGCAGGGCATCATTAATTCCTATGGGGATAAACAAATTTAATTATTTATTAATACTATAACAACCTACTAAAAATATAGTACTTGTTAAGTATAAGTGTCAAACATAAAGGGATGATATGTATGTTCTAAATTAATTAAGAAATTTTAATTGTAATTGTTTGGTTTGGTTTGAAAGAAAGAAACAGCTAACAGGATTGATTGGGTTGAATATCAATACGGTAGACATGATAGGTTCAGTGATTTTGGGTTTGTGTTCTAGGGATTTAATTGAAAATGTGTTTATTCAGTTTTAATGTTTAAATTGGGTCAATAGGGATCCTTTTTCTAGGTATCCCACACAAATCCTATGATTGGACCGTTGGAATGGTTATCTACTAGATTCAATCATAGAGATAGGTGACCCAAAACCTTGTTTAAACATAACTAACCTAGATTTCATAATGGTAATATGAAAAGTAGACTAATTAATTAGTACAATAAAATAATACTCCTCAGAATGTAGTAATGGTCATGAAATATGAAAAGAAAGAGATTTGGAATTGAATAAATGGTTTTCAGCAATCCAAAACATGAATAGAAAGTAGAAAATAATCCTTAAGCATCACATACCCCTACAATCACATCACCTGGCACTAAAGAAACTAATATCTCATGCTAGGAATGATGAGAATGAGCAGAATGAGTACTTGAAGAAGAAATGGGGAAAATAATGTTGTTGATGTGAGACCCCATATCGTCACTCCATTATTTGGAAGCCTTATGTTGGTGTCTCACTGCTTCCTATATTCCAGAGTACCTTGGAAGGGTGGTCGAGGGTTTAATTTATAGGCAAATCCCATCAAAACCCATGGTCACTGTGTCTTTATTTTTTTTATGCACGTCAACACTTACATGATGTGAAATGGGGTTTCACATCGTGTAATCCCTCTAAGTTTTCTTCCATGTCTTTTGAATTTGTGAAAATCTCGCGCGAATATCATTTGAACTTTGACTCACTTCACGATGTGAAATCATGAATCACGACGTGTAATTGTATTTCACATCCTGTAACCTCTTCACAAATTGTCCAGTGCAGCAAATTAATTTTGAAAAAAGTCACAATGTGTAATGAAATTACACAATGTGTAACTGTATGCTACATTTTTCTAGCTCTGCTTCTCTTCAAAAATCCAATTTCGCACCGCTTCGCTTCACTCACGTCACAAAGGGTCTTTTAGCTCGTAATTTCTCCTCTTTTTATTACTTTTCATAAATCTATTTTTTCTTTCCAAAAATCATAAAATAAGTCAATACATACCAAAATTGTCCAGATTATTCATTTAAAACCAAAACAATACATTAAAATACTCAAAAATGTATGCATGAAATAGACTTATCATGCGCCCTATACTGGGAACTCTGGGAACCCGCATGGGTTGGTTGCATTATTTAATAAACCGTACGCAAACCATACAAAATTGATATTCCATAGTGACAGAATCAACCACATAGTTGTCTCATAGTTTTTCTAACCATTCCACAAAATCATGTGACACACTGAAAAAAAATTAAATTTAAAATTTTCCCAAATTAAAATACTCAAACCTACAAAACAAAAACATAATTAAATAAATAAATAAAATAATCATTATATAAGGGTCAGGGTGTGAAAATTCTCCCCACCATGACCCTATTTTCTATCATAAATCCATTGGACTCACAAATTAAGACACATGGAAGAAAACTTGTCTGGAAAAGGAAACCACCCAAAAAACTCCAAACCACTCAACTTCTAAATTTACACGTCAAACCTGGCCAAATTGATCAATGGATATCCCCATAATTTAAGGATTTCTCTAGAATGGTGGATCAATAAGGAAAGGTTACTCTAATAGAATTACTATAAAACATAACCCAACCTCCCAAACAAGGGGAATCAAGCAAAACCTGTGACAAGAAGCTCATCCAAAAACCCACTAAAACAAACACTGATTCTCCAATACACTAGAACTTGGAATAAAACTAATATTACTATTAAAGAACAAGATATAAAGAAATAGAAAATAAAATAAAGATAGAAATAATGGGATACCTCAAAATCTTTACCCAGACATTCTCAAAGAAGATCACAACCTTAAGATAACCTTGATGATTTCCCAAAACAAGAACCACAAACATACTCATCATCACGTTTTTACCTAGGAACAAATGGAAAAAGATATAAATCATGAAAATTCCTCTTTAATGATGGAATGGAATCCCCTCCAATGTCAAATATAAATAAAAGGATGGCCTAGGAACTTAAATACAAACCACCAACCATGGAGATCTCAACAATATCCAAACCAACACCAGTCCAAGTGTAAACTCGACTGGTGTAGAATCTATCCTAGTCACCTAGAGTGCACACCGAGGGTTTCCAATGTCTATGCAACCAAAATAATACCTCACCACAACCCTCATAACATAAAATCCTCAATAATAATATCCCCACCAACATGATAAAAACATAACCGAAAATCATCTCAAATGACATGAACAATCAAAGAGGGATCCATAGAAAAAACCCAAGCAAGGACCACCTTAAGAACTCAACTCGTCAGGAATCCACAATAGGAAATCACCCAAGTCCGACAACACTCAAGGATTTTCTGGGAGGCATATCCAAACAAAAAAAACACAAGTTCCAAAAGAACACTAGTCTCATCTCAATAAGACAAGTGAAAAACCTCTTTCAAAAGAAACTGAAATCCTAGCTCTAAAATCCTTGAAATTTCATGAAAATCATCAGTTTTTTTCTTTCTTAAAAATTTACTTTTCAAAGATTTTTACAAAATTGAAACCCAATTTAAAACACCACAACCAAAAATTAATTCACATTTCAAAACAAAAAACAAAGAACTCAAATAAACCACATGTAAAATAAATCAAAAACCATACAAATACATTAATTCATCCTTTAAAATAATTTAAAAAACCCACATTTGAATTTCAAAACCTTGAATCCTTATCAAAAAATTGTTTTGATCCTTACTTTTCAATTTCCAAAGTGTTTGGATCTCTCTAAAACCCATCTAAAATCCCACACTTCCATTCTTAAAACACCAAACAACCATTTAAAATTATTTTAAATACTTCACAAGTTCTTTTTGGAAACATTTCCGAATTCCATACACAAAATCCATTTTACTTCATTTTAAAGAAAACCCTTGTTAACCATTTCGAAAAATAATTTTACTATTTAAAACCAAATTCCATTTTAAAAATTCATTAAAAATCAAAACAAAACCATATCAACTTATCACACCAAGCAATTTCCAAATCCATAGGAACGAAAAATAAAATTACAAAGGGGATAGTGGATGTTTGTGGTTGGAACACAGGGTTTGAAAAACTTTAGGCCAATCATGAAATAACCATAGAGATTCACTTGGAACCATCTTCATGGGATCCACATGGTTTGTCATACCATGTGATCTACTAGTGCCTTTCGTTCCACTCTATTTGCACCCCAAATTTCAAAAATATAACAAAGAAAATCTCAAAATCAAAATTCAAATCCTGACTACCCCTAATAGCTCAAGTTTTTTCATGATCGGTGGTGATCAGGAACCAACCCACAACCTACCTTCTGATCCCCAATGATATTATCTCCCATCTACCCAACATCCCAAATAATAAGGGCTACCTGTGAGAGATTCAAGGTTCCTATAGAGAAAAGAACTTGACTTGTTTGATACCATTTTATCACAAACCAACCCGGGTCAACCCTGAACCAATCACCAAATTAGACCTATAATAAGTCCTAAGAGGAATTCATGATCCTCCTGGGATGGAAACTAGTATCGATAAAAACTCAATTGGGAAATATTTAGCCAATAAATTATAGATAGACTAATAGATAGATAAAAAACAGAACAATAAAATCAAAACTAGCAGTGGAAAAGAAACAAACTACTACACATACCTCCATGTGATGTCATGGGTCACCTCCAACCATAGGATTACACTTTCTTGAAGAGAGATCCAAAACTAGAAGAACCCAAAACTGAAGAAGATAATTTAGGTGTGATAACTGAGATGAGCAGTAGGTATTCCAAAAGAATAACCTTTCCCAAAACCTTACCTTTAAAAATAAAACCATTTTATGATAGTTTGAAATACATATATTTAAAATAATATTTTAATTTCTATTTAAAATAAATAACAAGCTAATAATTTTAAAAGAATCATTTTCCTATCCTTTTTCCTAAATTATTTTCAAAGAATGAAAGGTTTTCCAATAAACTATTTTACAAAGAAGAACATGTGGTGAAAGAAATACCATAGTAAAAATTAAGCAGTGGAAAGCGGAGTATAAGTAAATAAGAACTGATATAAGAACTACCATTGGAAACATGATAGTTGAAATGATTTTATTAAAAACATAAAAAAACAAGGTAAAGTAGAAAACATGTGAATCAGATATCATGGGATATACCTAGACACTAAGTGAATATACCCTAGACCTGCTCGGTTCAGAATCCATCTACCAACCTATCAATGTGATCCATTGTCAATAACTAAACTAGATACTCTCAACTAACCACACCAGTTCACATCCCATATGGAATTTCCCTACCATGGTGATCTAGTCTATCTAATCGAGAATAAATAGAAATCGTCTCTTGACTCCTACCACGACACCTAGGATCCCATGACAGTAGCATAAATGATAAGTGATGAGGTCATCACATGTTTGATACTAACACAGGTGCCAACATGTATACCTTTCCCACTTCCCAACACTATCCATGTAGAGACCCTCTATAATTGGAGGACAACCATGGGGGTTCCCATCATACAGAAATCGTTTTGAAGGTGTAAACCAGGCTTACACATCATGAGAGTTTAAAATGGTCCAAATGGGCCATATAATTTGAAGTAAATATTAATCATTTCGAAACTCCTTTTATACATAGATTTCATATTTTAAAACCATTTAGAAAATAAATCCAACATCCAAGGTTATTGAATTTTTAAAAAAAACTTGGAAACACGATTCAATAAAGAAAAACCCAGGGGACAACTTAGGAAAGTATGAAAAACATGGAATAAAACCATTCCAATCATCACAACCATTTCCTATATTATATTTACTTCAAAATATAATAAAAACATTCAAATAAATAAGCAAGACATCATAGTTTTCGAATTAAAGGCTTAGAAATAGGGGACCTACCTCAAAACACATTGCCTCTGATGATGGAAACCCTGAATCCACTCCAAAGGGGGGTCCACAGAAGCAAGAGAGTCCATGAGGGGATTTGGTGAAGTAAAAAAACTCCTTTAAACTCACACACATGTGCACCTATACATATATATATATATATATATATATACCACTATATGAAATTCACATATTCCCCTTTCCATAAGGAAATATGTACACATAGTATATGTATATATTTACACACCTTACCCATGAGTATGTGTACAAGTCACCTTCATGAATGGTAGCCCAAGACACTAGAAATATATGAGAAATCTAGATATTACAAATGCACAAATTAAAAATTGAATCAACAATTAGAACAGAAAAACAAATGTGAGTTTAATAAAATTCCTTTAACAATCAATATAAAAATTATAAATAACTTATGAGACATTAAAAATAACTAATTTCACTTTAAAAACCATCACAAGTATTTTTCAGGCAAAGACGAAACACATTTTTTAAAATTAGAAGAAACCCAATAAATAATCTATGGAAAACCAATTTGAAACATAAATCCATCCTTAGAGATTATACAAACATCCATAATAAAATTATTAGGTATCAAGAATACCCATTTAAAAGACAAGTAATCAAAGGTTGAATAATTAAAAGTTCAATCATGAAGTAGACCTACTTGGAACTTGTGCAAATGAAAAAACCCTTCAAGAATGGTGAGAGGAGGTTTCTGAGAGGAAGTCGCAAACCCTAGGAACAAAACCCAAAATAAACACATCAAATCAGCCAACCCTATACCCTAGGGTTCTACCTACATGCGGTGCACCAAGGGGGAAGCAGGTGGAGGGAATAAAATGGAAGAAGAAGAAGGTGGATAGGAGGAAACCCTTACCTAGGACAATATCACATTGGATTGAAAGGAAAATGGTGAAGGATATATACTATACCAAGAGGGGTCGTGCGCGAGGAGTGGATGGTCATGGTAGGGGGATGTCACATGTAGTATGATGGAAGGGGGAGAGGGTTTAGGTTTTATTTTATTATTATTGTTATTATTATTATTATTATTATTATTTATTAATTTTTTTCTAAAATGGGAGAAACTCGCACGGTCTTAGTGCACGGTTTACCAAACAGCGTGCTGATTGTGCTCCCTTTACTCGGAACACTAGGCACCCACATGTTTTGGTCACATAGTTTAATAAACCATGCACCAATCATGGGAAACTGGTCTGCTAAGGTGATAGACTCAACCACATGGTTTTTGCATGGTTTGTCCAACCGTGTGATGCACTAAAAAAATTAATAATTAAAAAAAACCCAAATTAAAAGACTCAAAAATCCAAAACAAAAACATAATTAAATAAATAAATAAAATAATAATTAAATAAGGTTTGGTTGTGACAATTATCCCCACCATGACCCTTTCTACCCCCAAAAATTCATCGGACTTTCAAAGGAAGACACATGGAAGGAAACTTAACTAGAAAAGGAAACCACCCAAATAACTACAAACCACTCAACTTCTGAATTTACATGTCACGCCTGACCAACTTGATCAAAGAAGACAAACATTGGACACTCACAATGGATTTCCCCGCCATTTAAGTATTCCTCTAGAATGGTGGATCAATAAGGCAAGGGTAATCCAATATAAATATACAAAACATGTCCCAAATTAACAAAAGAGGGGAATCAAGAAATGACCTTACTTGAACGGGGAACTCAAGTAGAACCTATAACCAGAAGCTCATCCAAAACCCCACTGAAAAGAACACTAATTATTCAATGTACCAGCACTAGGATCAAAACTAATAGTACTACTGAAGCACAAGAGAGGAAGAAAGAGAAAAAAAGAAATAGGGAAATATAGGGATACTTCAAAAGATTTACCCAACCATTCTCAAAGAAGATCACAACCTTAAGTGGACCTCGATTATTTCATAAAACAAGAACCATGAACACACTCATTACCACACTTTTAACTAGGAATAAAAGGAAAGAGATATAAATCATGAACATGCCTCCTCAATGATGACATGGGCTCCCCTCCAATTCCAATGATAAAAAGGGATGACCTAGGATCTCAAATCCAAACCACCAACCATGGTGATATCAATAATATTCAAACCAACACTAACCCAAGTGTAAACTTGATTGGTGTAGAATCAGTCATAGTCAACTAAAGTACACATCGAGGGTTTCCCATATCTATTCAACCAAAATAATACCTCACAACAACCATCATAACATAAAATCCTCAAGAATCACATCCCCTGTGGAGAGTTAAAAACATAAACCAAAATCATCTCAAATGGAATGAGTAATAAAATAGGGATCCAGAGAAACAAACCCAAGAAAGGAACTCCTTAAGAAATAAACTGATTAGTAATCCACAATAGGAAATCACCCAATACCAACAATGCTCAAGGCTTTTCTATAAGGCATATCCAAACAACAAAAAACACAATTTCCAAAAGAGCATTGGTCTTATCACAATAAGAAAAGTTAAAAACCCATTTCAAAATAAACTAAAATTCCAAAATTAAAATCCTTTAATTTTCATGAAAATCGTCAAATTTTTTTCTTCTTAAATATTTACTTTTCACACCCTTTTACAAAATTGAAACCAAATGTAAAACATTATAACCAAAAATTAATTCATATTTAAAAACAGTAAATCAAGAGCTCAAATCACAACCACACATCTAAAAAATCAAAAATCATACAAAGCCACTAATTATTCCTTTAAAATCATTTAAAAACCACACAATTTAATTTCAAAACCTTGAATCATTGTCAAAAAATCATTTTAATCCTTACTTTCTAATTTCTAAATCATTGGTGCCTACTAAAACCCATTTAAAATCCCACACTTCCATTCTTAAAACCCCAAATGTCAATTTATAACTATTTTAAAAACATCACAAGTTCTTTTTGGAAACACTTCATGAGTCCTTACACAAAATCAATTTTACTTAATTTAAAATAAAACCATTTTTAACCAATACAAAACTCACTTTTGACCATTTAAAACCAAATTCCATTTTAAAGCTTCATTGAAAATCAAACCAAAACCGTATCAACATATCACCCCAAGCAATTTAAAAATCCATAGGAATGAAAAATAAAATCCCAAAGGGGGTAGTGTATCTTCGTGGTTGAACCACATGGTTTAATAGACCATAGGACAATCATGAAACAACCACAAAGAGTCTATTAGAACCATATGCATGGGATCCATATGGTTTTCAGGCCATGAAATCTATAGGTGACTTCTATTCCACTCCCTTATCACCAAAAAATTCAAAAATATTACAAATAAACACTCAAAATCAAAATTCAAATCCCGATAGCTCTGGTTTTGTCATGAGCAGTGGTGATCAGGAACTAATCCATGACCTACCTCCTAATCCCCAACATTCCTATCTCCCATCTACCAAACATTCCAAATAATAAGGTCTGTCTATGAGTGATTCAGTTGTAGCGCATCAAACCAATTATCCACTCGAACTATTCTTTTGGTTAGAGTTCCATTGGGCCTTAGGCATGCCTCCTTATACTCCAAAGGATTTTGAATAGAATAGAGGGTGTGAAATAATAATATTGGGGAGACCATACCCTTAGGTGATGATATAATAATGGTATAATAGATATAGTAGTCGAATAAAAGACCATCATACTCAATACTAGTAACCTACCAAAGGCAGAAGCACAATAAATGTCAGATAATAATAGAAGCACAACTAAAACAATAGAATAATTAAATAACCAACCAACATACCATTTTTAGAAATTGAAAATAGTCCATGCATACATAACTGGTCATAGATATCAATAAACAGGAAGGTCACCAATGGCTGACCTCATTACGTACATATGATATAAGCATGATAAAACAAAAAAGGAAAACAAAAAAGGTAAAATCCATCTAAGGTCGAAACCAATGGTCCCTTACCTACTTTCCATGATAATGAACACTAATATCCAAATCCCAAGCCCAAAAATTTTCTTGAATGCAAAAAACATAAAGTCTACACACATCCTGGATGGCCCGTGTAGCATGTGAGAACAAGTCTTAGTAGGGTACCACCCACATGTACATACCCTACATGTTTTATTAAGTAGGTGTGAACAATAAATAAATAAAACAAAAACACATGTATATAATTAAACACACACTTCATTGGTGCTCAAAATCCACCAGTAAATTATCACTTTCCTCGACCAATGCCAGAATGTCGTAGTGGAGAGGAACCTTAGCCCATGGCCTAAGGAATATCCTGATATAGAAATGTCCAGGAAAACCATTAGGTTACACCTCTAAATAAGTCACTGAAACCATGTACCTCCCAACCCCTCATGTCCATTCCATGTCACAGAAATCCTAAAGGCATGCCCAAGCAATACAAAACTAGTCCCTCAGACCCCTTATCAAAATAACTCATCGACTTGAAGCCCAACATCCACATGTAGAGAAATATATGTCATCAAATAATATCATCATCAGCTCAAAGCACAACTTCCTGAGGAATGTTGATCTCCATCCTCCAAATATAGTCTTAGACCAATGGCCTCAAGCATAGTGAGCCTCATACCCCAACTGATAGCCTCAACAATATCTTTTGATGGCTCCTTATCATCCTCAAGCCTTTCTATAGAAAGAACCCCCAAACCAATTTTCTAAGTCTCACTATCAGGGGTCTCTGCCCACACGAGTAGTCAAAACCACCTCATCACTGAGTCAACCTATGTTCACATTACTCCAATTGTGTTTTGTCCAATCACAGGTGAGTGGTAATCACCAAAATAGTACCTAAGCCACATCAACTTTAGTACCACGTGCTCCTGCGACCATGTCACTCAAATCTGATGGCCATGCCATCCAATATCATGGAAAAATCCCTCAACCTGATAGCCTTTCCACCTCAACTCGACGACCATGTCTCCCAAATGGTGATCATGTCACCCAAGTAACCCAGGACAAGCCTAACCCAATGATCACATCACCTCAATTCCTGATGAACATTGTCATCTCAAACCTCGAGCCAAGCCCATCGTGATTCCATGGATCTCAGAAACATATCACAAGAAAATTAATATGTATAATTCAATTCAAATTAAAAAAATAAATTTAATTAACATAAACATATCCCCCAACCTAAATACCCAAGGTGTTCTATGGCCTCTAACCCATCCCCACATGAATATATTTTTCTAGGTCATGCACAACAGCATCCCTCAAGATTCAATTTAATTAATTAAAAGCAACCATTAAATTTATGGGGTCTCGCTCAGTCAAAACCTCGGCATGCTAAAAGTCACACCCCCAAACACTCATTAAATCTCAAATAAGTATATACACTACCTACCTTGTATTTGTAGACATAGTCACATCTGATCTTAGGCTTTAACTCTGGCTGATTTGGAAGAAATCAGTATTTTTGTCGAACACCCATAAAATAGGTAAAAACGACTCAAAAGGATTTAGCATCCCATGATACCAGAGAAAAGAAGAAATGAGTTGATAGAAAAGAATAAATGAGACATGGGTGAGGAGAGACTTTTTAATATGGATCCAATGCCATAAATGGATTTAAGAATAGAGCTCAGACAAATGAGAGGGATCGCACCCTAGGGGATGAAGACATGGGTGAGACCCCTGCTACTATGCGTGAACCAGGAAGGATAAAGGGAGAAATAGGAGGGAAGGTAAATTCAATCATTTCACCCCTTTAAGAGGTCACATGGTTAGCTCACATGGTTTTCCAAACTGTGTGGAAACCGTGTGGGCTACAGTGTGAAGGTACAGCCTAAGTGGCACTACCCGTGCAGCTTGCGCACGGTTTTCCAAATCATGCGCAAACCATGCGGAAGCCCTCTGTAAAAATTGTTGAATTCCACACATGACCATGTGACCCAACCTAAATGGTTTTCCAAATCATGTAGAAGTACAAAAATGGAATGCACTGCTAGCATTGAAAAACCACACATTTTACCCAAACCGTGCACCTCAACCTATAACTTCCAAAATAGGGTCTTAGAGCCTCCAACGCACCTAAAACCCATATGAACACTAGATGAACTTTAAAAGACTCTAAAATCATCCAAAAAATATATTTGGTTAACAAAAAACTCGGAATTAGGTTCTGATGATCGAAAAATAAATTAGCATACCCACCAATTTTAAAGATTCAAAACAAGTGGGGAATTTGACCCACTCTAAAATACCTGAGATGTTACAATCTCTCCACCTTAATATAGCTCTTCCATGAGCTATAAAAAAACCTAGAGATGGTTCCAAACATACCCATCCCATTAAAACCAACCCATACTACCCCGATCATAAGGGAATAGGTCAACTACCTCAAGGTGTCTCCCCACCTTAGGAGTTACCTACCCAGGTCGTATCCCAACCCAAAGATCAAAAAAAACTGATGGTTCATCCACAATCCCAAGACTCAAACATCCTCTCATGATTCATCATCACTCATGAACCTCATTAGGTGCTCCTGGGTCATACCTGACACCCATCATAATCCTGCACCGCATCGATTCCCACCTCATGCCCATGTCACACATGGCACCAATGAGGTCTTACATCTCATTAGATGCTCAAATCAGTCTTATTGCCTCGCACCTCAATCAAGTCTCACATCACAATGATTCCTAGTTACTAACTCACCCAAATTAACCCACATCTCCTTGATTCCCTGATTCTTAGGAACCTCAATAATCATGTATCCAACGATGCTCATATAATTCCTAGTGCCACATACCTCATATATATATATATATAATGCACCCGATTTGGTGCCAACCTACTAACCAGAATATGGTTAGTATATGTATATATATCGTACACCTCATGCACCTAAAATGGATATTCCTCAAAAGGCCATGTCGAAATAAAACAAAAAGAAAACCTGGTCATGTCCATGGAATACCTCTAACCATCATCAGCTCACTAGCATGCTCGGCACTTGGCAACGCCACGGCATACACCTGGATTGAATCCTGAATACCTGAATCCTAGCCCCCCTATGGTGATACACCATCCATCAGCCACTAACCCCATTGTTGGGTCCCACTGTTTCTTCTACAACCACTACGTGTAGCTGAAACTCTGCTACCATCACCTGGTATGGCTTCTAGTCTGATATCTGAGCCCCGAGTCTACCCTAGTACTTGATATTCAGTTATCCGATAAGGATTCCTATAAAACCTCTAAAGATGATTGACCTATCCACATGTTTTTTACTCCTTTTTAGGCCACACGCACTGAGTCCGGACATTTCCTAGCTACCCACACTTGAAGAAAATCATCGAAGACCCACTCTGAGGTGGTATGCTCGAGTCCTTGGCCTCACTACCCTACTAGAACTCATCCCATCCTCGCTTATTTCTATCTGAATCATCGACACTAAAGTCACCTGACACCATCACCTTGACCAAGTAATACCTATCCATCAAGTTGCCTTCGGTTATGAGTGTCTGGTTCATCACCTATGAGAATTAGGTCAACCTAAAAATGTTTACCTACACCTGAATGGTGATCCATAAACCATCTTTGAAACACCTCACCCTCGATGTGTCATTGTTCACCATGTCGGGTGTGAATAGATACAATTAGGTGAATATCGTTGCATAGTCCATGACGGACATGTCACCCTGCTGAAGGCTCAAGAACTCCCGAGCTCTTTCTTCCCTCAGCATCTTCAAGAAGAAGCGATCAAAGAACCTAGCCTCTAATTCCTTCCAAGATATTCCCTCATGTATACCTACTTGAACCTGCATATCCCACAAAATCTTAACCGATCCTATGAGCATATATGTAGCCAGCTTCACCCTCCACCCTGGAGGCATCTCTAGCTGCTCAAAAATCATCTTCATGGACTTAATCCAATTTTCAGCCACCTGTAGACCACCCTCGCCCTTAAAAAGTGGTGGGTGTTGTGAATGAAACTCTCAGGTCAAATATACCATGGAAGGATCAGCTCCTTAAGGTCCCATATCAATACCTTGGATAACTTATACTAGGCTCAAACTAATCTTATCATCAAGACGCATCCCAGAAGCGGTCATATCGGGTGGTTTCCCCACCTATACTGTAACCTGTACTTGTGGTTGTACCCGCAGCTCATGATATGCCTGACCCTCAGGGGTCTCAACTTGATCATGCTCCTACGATACTAAACCATCACCCACCTAAAATTTTATCTGAGCCGTCTATGTGGAAACCCATTGAATACCATTACATGATCAGATATCCCAGATGATATATATATCACAGATAAGGAAAGTAGTAATAGGAAGTGTCAACTCAATACCCTTACTCTCCCCCATTGCAACCATGAATCGCGGCATCTCAACCTCATGGCCTCCTTACCCACCCATAACTGAGCCAAGTATCATATATTCCCTAGAACATTCCCATCCTGATGAACCATGCCACCTCAAACCAATGACCACGTTGCCCAACTAGGTGATCAACATCACCCCATTTCATTGTACATGCCTTCTCCTATAATATCCAGGCCCATATCACACATCACAAGAAATTTTTATCATGGAAAACACGTATACACATTACAGTCCTATTATGTACCTATCAAAACATAAACATGAATAAAAAATCCCCTTTCCATATCAGTCCAAGGGTCCAATATATTCTTCCTTGTTGTATCAGGCCAACGATCACAAGTTATAACAAGTAACAATTCACATCCAAGTAATTCACTCATGGTGGAAATCAAAGAAACTATAAAATGATCAATGGAAGGACATCAATTCCCACCCCTGGAAACTTGGTCCATCCCTCGTGCATGGGGTTGTAGGCACCCAAGCACGGGCTATAAACCCAGTTCTGAAAATATATGAATCTCTAGTCTACCATAGCCCAAATATTAAGACCAGCAAAAAATAAAATAAATTGGTACCATTAGTATCTAGCTGAATGTTGCCACTAATTCTCAATCAATAATGGCTCTAATACCATTTGTAGCACCCCAACCCAATTAGTCACCCAAAAAGTGCTTTCGGGCCGAGTGCCACTAGGCCTTAGATGTGCCTCCCTGTATGCCAAAGGTTGTCGACTAGCAGCGAGGGTGTGAAAGAGTAATAGTGGGGAGACTATACCCTCATGTAATGATATAATAATGTTCTGATAGATATAGTAGCAGAAGAAAAGACCAACAGACTCAATACTAGTAACCCACCAAAGGAAGAAGCAAAATCAATATCACATAATAGCGTAAGAATAACTAAAACAACAATAGAAGTAAATAACCATCCAACATACCATTTGTATAAAATAAAAATAGATCATGCATACATAACAGGTCATACATATCATTAAACAGAAGGGTCTCTAATGGATGACCTCACTACATACCTATGATATAAGCATGATGAAACAAAAAGGAAAACTAAAAAGGTAAACTCCAACTAAGGTAAGAACCAATGTTCCCTTTCCTTCCATCCATTCTAAGATCCACTAAGATCCAACTCTCGAGCCTGTACCTTTACTTAAATGCAAAAACATATATTCTACACGTATCTTGGAGAGCCTGTGTAGGGTGTGCGAACGAGTCTCATTAGGGCACCACCCATGTGTGTATACCCTACATTTTTTATTAAGTAGGTGTGAAAAATAAATAAATAAAATAACAACACATAAATATAATTAAACACACACTTTATTGGTGCTCAAAAGCTAATTGGAAGTTTTCACTTGCCTCAGCCAATGTCGAAATGTCATAGTGGAGAGGATCCTTAGCCCATGGCCCAAGGAATCCCCTGATATAAAAATGTCCAGGTGAACCCTCAGTTTCAACCTCTAAATAATTCAATATCATCATGTGCCTCCCAACCCCTCATTTCAATACCATGTCACCAACGTCTTAAAGGTATGCCCAAGCAATACAAAACTGGTCCCTCGGACCCCTGTTCAAGAGCACCTGTCGGCTCAAATCCCATCTTCCAGAAGCATAATGATATATGTCCTCAAGTAATATCACCATTGGATTAAAGGATTATGTCCCAAGGAATGCTGATTTCCATCCTCCAAAGATATTACTAGCCCAATGTCCTCAAACACGGTGAGCCTCAACCCCCAACTGATAGCCTCAAAGCTATCTTTTGATGGCTCCTCTCCATCCTCATGACTTTCTATAGTAAGAACCCCCAAACCAATTTCCTAATACACACTATCAGGGGCCTCTACCCACATGCGTGGTCAAAACCACCTCATAACTGAGTCAAATTATGTGCACATGACTCCCACGACACTTTGGCCAATCACGGGTGAGTAGAAATCATCAAAATAGTACCTAATCCACATCAACTCTGGAACCTTGTGCCCATGTGACCATGTCGCTCAAATTTTATGGTCATTACATTCAATATCATAGGTCATTCCCTCAACTTGATGTCCTTATCATCTCAACCCAATGACCATGTTGTCCAACTAGTGATCACATCACCCAAGTAACCCAGTTCAAGCCTAACCTAATTATCACATCACCTCAATTCCTGATGACCATTTCCATCTCAAATCTCGATCCAAGCCCATTATGGTCCCATGGATATTAGAAGCATATCACAATCAAATTCATATGTATAATTCAATTCAAATTAAACAAAAAAATTTAATTAACATAAACATCTCCCTCGACCTAACTACCCAAGGTGGTTGACGGCCTCTAACCCGGCCTCACACAAATAGATTTGGCTAGGGCATGCCCAATGGAATCCCTCAAGGTTCAATTTAATTAATTAAAAGAAACCATTAAATTTATGGGGTATCACTCATTTAACACCTCTACGCACTAAAATTCACGCCTATTAACACTCATGAAATCTTAAAGAAATGTATGAACCACCTACCTTAGATTCATAGACATAGGCACATTCGATATTAGCCTCTAACTCCGACCGATTTGGAAGAAATTTTCATTTCTATCAGACACCATGAAAATAAGGAAAAATGACTCAAATAGATTTAGCAATATATGAGGCAAGAGCAAAGAAGAAATGAGTAATGGGTGAGGATAACATTACTGTGATGGATCCAATGCCGTAAATGGATTGAAGAATAGAGATTGGATGAAGGATAGGGATCACACCCTAGGGGAGGAAGAAATGGGTGAGCCCCCTGCTACTACATGTGACCCATGAAGGAGAAAAGAAGGAGAAAGGTAGGAATAGGAGGGAGGGTAAATTTGGTCATTTAACCCCTTTAAGAGGATGCATGGTTATCTCTCGTGGTTTTCCAAACCGTGTTGCAACCATGCTGGCTATAGTGAGAAGGTACTGCCTAAGTGGCACTACCCATGCAGCTTATGCATGGTTTTCCAAACCATGTGCAAATTGTGTGTAATCCCTCTCTAAAAATACATAATTCCATGCATGGTTGTGTGCCCCAACCCATGTATTTTTTCAAACCACGTGGCATTAAAAAATGGGTTGCACGGTTAGTATTGGGAAACTGCATGGTTTACCCAAATCATGCACCTCAACCTATAACTTCCAAAATAGGGCCTTCGAGCCTCCAATGCACCTGAAACCCATATAAACACCGGAGGAATTTTCCAAGCCTCTAAAACCATCCAAAAATAAGATATTAGGTTGATGGAAAACTCATAATTATGTTCTGATAATCAAAAAAATTGGCATACCCACCAATTCCAAAAATTCAAAACGAGAGAGGAACTCGACCTGCTCCAAAATAACTGGGGCGTTACATCAGGGTTCCTATGAAGAAATGAACTAGATTCCTTTGATAACATTTTTCACAAATCAACCTGGGTCAAACCCAAACTGGTCACCCGAGACAGCCCGCAATAAGGCTCGAGAAGCGTTCTCGATCCTCTCGGGTTGGCAACTAGTGTCAAGCATCAGATAAAACTCAATTAGAAATTATTTAGCCTATAAATAACAGATGAACTAATAAATATATAAAAAAAAGAATAATAAAATAAACATTGATATCATAAAAGAAATAAACTACTACACATACCTCCATGTGACCTCATGGGTCACCTCCAACCATAGGATTACACTCACTCCAAGAGAGATCCAAAACTGGAAGAACCTAAAACTAAAGAAGAGAATGTAGGAATGATCATTAAGATTCTCATTATGGATTCTAAAAGAAAATCCATTCCCTAAACCTTACCTTTAAAAGGAAAACCATGTCATTATAGTTTGAAATACATATATTTAAAATAAGGTTTTCATTTCCTTTTAAAACAAGTAACAAGCTAATAATTTCAAAAGAACCATATTCCTATCCTTTTTCCAAAATGGTTTCCAAAGAATGAAAGGTTTCCCGATAAACTATTTTACAAATAAGAACATTCGATGAAGGAAATACCCTAGTGAAAAACAAGTAGTGTAAAGCGTAGTAAAAGTAAATAAGCAATGATATAAGAATTACCAGTGGAAACATAATAGTTGAAATGATTTTATTAAAAACATCACAAAACAAGGGAAAGTATAATACATGTGAATTAGATATCATGGGATATACCTAGACACCAAGTGAATATACCCTAGATGTACTCAGTTTTGAATCCATCTATCATCTTATCGATGTGATCCATAGTCAATAACTAACCTATATGCTCTCAACTAGCCTCACCATTGGAATAGACCACATAGACTTTCCCTACCATGGGGGTCTAGTCCATCTAATCATGACTAAATAGAAACAATCTCTCAACTCCCACTATAACACCTAGGATCCCATGCTAGTAGCATAAAGGAGAAGCGATGAGGTTATCACATGCTTGACACTAACACAGGTGCCATCTTGCATGCCTTGCCCACTTCCTAACACCATACATGTAGAGACCCTCTCTAACTGGAGGAAAACCATAGATATTTCCATCATATAGAAATCCTTTCGAAGGTGCCAACCAGGTCTACACATCATGAGAGTTCAAAACCATTTTATAAAAAGTAATTATGACAAACGGTCCTTAGCATTTGAAATAAATTTTAATCATTTGAAAACCCCTTTTATATATATATTTGATATTTTAAAACCATTTCGAAAATAAAGACAACATACAAGGTTCTTGAATTTTTAAACAAACTTGTAAACATGCCTCAATAAAGGAAAACCCAAGGGACAACTTAGGAAAGTATGAAAAACATGGAATAAACTTATTACAATCGCAGCAACCATTTTATATATTATATTTACTTCACAATATAGTAAAAACATGTAAATAAACAAGCAATAAATCATAGTTTTCAAATTAAAGTCTTGGATACAGGGAAACTACCTCAAAAAAAAATTTCTATGATGATACAAACCCTGAATCCACTTCAAAAGGAGGGTCCATGGAAGCAAGAGAGGCCACAAGGGACTTTGGTGAAGCAAAACCCTTCTTTACACTCACACACATATGCACCTATATATATATACCCCTAGTTACAATGATCTTATTCTCCTCATCATGAGAGAATATATACAAAGAGGATATATATATATATATAGACACACCTTACCCATGGGAATGTGTGCAAGTCACCTTCACAAACAGCAGCCCAAGACACTAGAAAAATACGAGAAATCCAAAAAATTACAAAATCCCCAATTAAAAATCGGTTAAACAATTAGAATGAAAGAACACATGTGAGTTTAATAAAATTACTTTAACAATCCATATAAAAATTATGAATAACTTATGATACATTAAAAATAACCAATTTCACTTTAAAAACCATCACAATTATTTTTTGGGTAAAGGCGGAACATGTTTTTCAAAATCAAAGGCATCCCAAGGGATAATATATGGAAAAAAAAGTTGAAACATAAATTCATCCTTAGATATTATAAAAAAATCCATAATAAAATTACTGGGTATCAAGAATACCCATTTAAAATCCAAGAAATCAAAGGTTACAGAATTAAAAGGCCAAGTATGGGGCAGACCTACTTGGAACTTTCACAAATGGAAACCCCTTCAAGAACAGTGAGAGGGAGTCTCGAGAGGAATCTACACACCCTGAGAATGGAACCCAAAAGAAACACATCAAAAATTGGCCAACTCTAGACCTTAGGGTTTAGCCTACATGTAGTGTACTAAGGGGGAAAGAGGTAGATGGAAGAAAATGGAAGAAGAAGAAACTGAAGAGGAGGAAACACTTACCTAGGATGATCGCACGCCAAATAGAAAGGAAAAACAATGAAGGATTGAGGTTGGACTGAGAGGGGTTGCGTGTGAGCAAAAGCTATCCATGGGAGGGGGATGTCGTGAAAGGTATAAAGAGAGGGGGGTTTATGTTTTATTTTTATTTTATTTTATTTTATTTTTTTATTTTTTATTTTTATTATTATCAAAAAAAATCTAAACCAGTATGAACGTGCACGGTCTTGGCGCACGGTTTACCAAACCATGCCCCCTTTACTAGGAATAATGGGCACCAGTATGGGTTGGGTGCATGGTTTAATAAAACATGTGGTAACCATGAAAAATCACTTTACCGAGGTGATAGGCTCAACCACACAGTTTGTCCAACCGTGTGGCTAAACTGTGAGACACACTAAAAAATTAAAATTTAAAATTTTCTAAAATTAAAATACTCAAACCTCTAAAACAAAAACATAATTAAATAAATAAATAAAATAATAATTAAATAAGGTTCAGGGTGTAACAATTATTCCCACCATGACCCTTTCTTCCGCTATAAAGACATCAGACTTGCAAAGGAAGGCACATGGAAGAAACCTTAACTAGAAAAAGAAACCACCCAAACAACTCCAAACCACACAACTTCTAAATTTACACATCAAACCTGACCACCTTGATCAAAGATAACAAAGATCAGACACTCATAATGGATACCCCTACCATTTAAGGATTTAGCTAGAATGGTGGATCAACAAGGTAAGGGTAATCCAATATAATTGATAAAAAAACACAACCCAAACTCCCAAATAAGGGGACTCAAGAAGAACCTACAACCATAAGCTCATACAAAACCCCACTGAAAAGAACACTAATTCTCTAACATACCAGTACTAGGATAAAAACTAATGGTACTACTGAATCACAAGAGAGGAAGAAATAGAAAGAGAAAGAAAGAGGAAAATATAGGGATACATCAACAGCTTTACCAAACCATTCTCAAAGAAGATCACAACCTTAAGAGTACCTCGATGATTTCCCAAAAAAATAACCACAAACATACTCATCACCACACTTTTACCTAGGAACATGGGGGAAGAGATATAAATCATGAGCATTTCTCTTCAATGACAACATGGGATCCCCTCTAGTGTTAAAGATAAAAAAGGGATGACCCAGGACCTCTAATCCAAACCACCAACCATGGCGATATCAACAATAGCTGAAACAACACCGACCCAAGTGTAAACTCAACTAGTGTAAAATCTATCCTAGTCACTCAGATCACACACTGAGGGTTTCCCATGTCTATTCAACCAAAATAATACCTCACCACAACCCTCATCACATAAAATCCTCAAGAATAACATTACCATCAATGAGTTAAAAATATAACCCAAAATCATCTCAAATGGTATGATCAATCAAAGAGGGGCCCAGAGAAACAAACCCAAGAAAGTACCACCTTAAGAACTCAACCAATCAGGAATCCAAAATAGGTAATCACCCAATCCTGAAAACATTCAAGTCTTTTCTGGGAGGTATATTTAAACAATGCAAAACAAAATTTCCAAAAGAAAATTGGTCTCATCACAATAAGGAAAGTTAAAAATCCCTTTCAAAACAAACTGAAATCCTCACTTTAAAATCCTTGGATTTTCTTAAAAGTCATCAGTTTTTTTTTTCTTTCTTAAAAATTTACTTTTCACTCCCTTTTATAAAATTTAAACCCAATTTAAAACACCACAATCAAAAATTAATTCACATTTCAAATCAAAAAATCAAGAACTCAAATCATAACCACACATCAAATAAATCAAAAACCATAAAAATAAATTCATTACTACTTTAAAATCATTTAAAAACACCAAATTTATATTTCAAAACCTTGAATCCTTATTAAAAAACTATTTTGATCCTTACTTTCCAATTTACAAATCTTTTGTGACTAATAAATCCTATTTAAAATCTCACACTTCCATTCTTAAAACACCAAACATCGATTTAAAATTATTTTAAAAACTTCACAATTTCTTTTTGGAAACTCATCCTGATTCCTTATACAAAATACATTTTACTTCATTTTAAATAAAACCCTCATTATCCATTTCAAAACTCACTTTTACCATTTAAAATCAAATTCCATTTTAAAAATTCATTGAATATCAAACCAAAACCATATCAAAATATCACCACAAGAAATTTCCAAATACATATGAATGAAAAATAAAATTCCAAAGGGTCTATTAGAAGTTCATGGTTGGACTACATGGTTTGACGGATCATAGGCCAATCATGAAACAACTGAAGAGTCTCTTAGAACCATCCACACAAGCTCCACATGGTTTGTCAGGCCATGCGAGCTATCGGTGTCTTCCATTCCACTCCCTTTTCACCCCAAATTTCAAAAATATAACTAAACAAAGTTCAAAATCAAAATTCAAATCCCGACAACCCCTGGTAGCTCAGGTTTCATCATGATTGGTGGTGATCAAGCACCAACACGTGACCTACCTCCTGAGCCCCAACAATCCTATCTCCCATCTACTCGACATCCCAAATAACAAAGGCTACCTGTGAGAGAGTCAAGGTTCCTATCAAGAAAATAACTAGACTCCTCTAATACCATTTTTTTACGAACCAACCCAGGTCAACCCCAAACTGGTTACCCAAGCTAGCCCACAATAAGGCCCAATAGGCGTTATCAATCCTCCTAGGCTGAAAACTACTCTCATGCATCAGATAAAAATCAGTTGGGAACAATTTAGCCCGTAAATTATAGATAGACTAATAAATATATA
This sequence comes from Viscum album, assembly GCA_963277665.1. NCBI lineage: Eukaryota > Viridiplantae > Streptophyta > Magnoliopsida > Santalales > Viscaceae > Viscum > Viscum album. The sequence continues at coordinate 28,158,293 of OY728142.1, read as the reverse complement.
AAAAAACAAAAAAATAAAAATAAAAACTAGTGTTAGAAAATAAATAAAATGTTACACGTAGCTCTATGTGACCTTATGGGTCACCTCCAACCATAAGATCACACTTTCTCCAAGAGAGATCCAAAACTGTAAGAACCTGAAACTGAAGAAGATAATGTAGGAGTGATCACCAAGATTCTTAGTGGGGATGTCAAAAGAAGAACCATTACCTAAACCTTAAATTTAAAAAGAAAAACATGTCATTATATTTTAAAATACATTTATTTAAAATAAGGTTTTCATTTTCTTTTAAAATAAGTAACAAGCTAATAATTTCAAAAGAACCATTTTTCTATCCTTTTTCCAAAATGGTTTCCAAAGAATGAAAGGTTTTCTAATAAACTATTTTACAAAGAAGAACATGCGGTGAAGTAAATACCCCAGTGAAAAACAAGTAGTGGAAAGAGGAGTATAAGTAAATAAGTGTTGGTATAAGAACTACTAGTGGAAACATAATAGTTGAAATGATTTTATTAAAAACATCACAAAATGAGGTAAAGTAAAACACATGTGAATCATATATCATGGGATATACCTAGACATCAAGTGAATAGATCCTAGACATACTCATTTTGGAATCCATCTATCGACCTATTGATGTGATCCATAGTCAATAACTAACCTGGATACTCTCAACTAGCCTCACCAGTGGAACGGCCCACATGGCCTTTCCCTGCCATGAGGATCTAGTTTATATAATCGGGATTAAATAGAAACCATCTCTCGAATACCACTATGATGCCTTGGATCCCATGACATTAGCATAAAGGAAAATCAAGGAGGTCATCAAATGCTTGACACTACTCCCACTATGATTCCTTGGATCTCATGACAGTGTCATAAAGGATAATCAAGGAGCTCATCATACGCTTGACACTAGCACGGGTGCCAACATACATTCCTTAACCACTTCCTAAAACCGTAAATACAAATACCCTCTCTAACTGGAGGAAACTCATGGGTTTTCCCATCATACAAAAATCATTTCGAATGTGCTAATCTGGATTACATGTTATGAGAGTTCAAAACCATTTTCCAAAAAGTACTTATGTCAAATGAGCCTTAGCATTTGAAATAAATATTAATCATTTAGAAACCAATTTTATACATAGATTTCATATTTTAAAACCATTTAGAAAATAGATCCAACATAAAAGGTTCTTGAATTTTTAAACAAACTTGGAAACATGCTTCAATAAAGTAAAACTCAGGAGAAAACTTAGGAAAGTATGAAAAACATGGAAGAAACTCATTCCAATCACTGCAACAATTTTATATATTATATTTACTTAAAAATATAATAAAAACACATGAATAAACAAGAAATAAATCCTAGTTTTCAAATTAAAGGATTGAACATAGGAAAACAACCTCAAAACATGTTGCCTCTAACAATAGCAACCCTGAATCTACTTCAAAGGGGGGTTCCACGGAAGTAAGAGGGGCCACGAGAGACTTTGGTGAAGAAAAACCCTCCTTTGCACTCACACACGTATTCACCTATACATACATACATACATACATACATATATATATATATATATACATGCCTTAATCATGCATATGTGTGCAAGTCGCCTTCACGAACGGTGGCCCAAGACACTACAAAAATATGAGAAATCCAAAAATTATAAATTCCCAAATTAAAAATCAACTAAACAATTATAATGGAAGAACGCATGTGAGATTAATAAAATTAATTTAAAAAACCATATAAAATTTATAAATAACTTATGAGACCTGAAAAATATACAATGTAACTTTAAAAATCGTCATAAGTATTTTTCAGGTAAAGGCGGATCATAATTTTCAAAATCAGAGGCAACCCAAGGGATAATCTATGGAAAACCAAGTTGAAACATAAATTCATCCTTAGAGATTATATAAAAATCCATAATAAAATTACTAGGTATCAAGAATACCCATTTAAAATCCAAGAAATTAAAGGTTCCATAATTAAAAGGTCAATCATGGGTCAGACCAACTTGGAACTTGCACAAATGGAAAAAACCCTTTAAGAACGATGAGAGGAGGGTCTTGAGAGGAAGCCAAACACCCTAGTAATGGAACCTAACACATCTAAAATCATCCAATCCTATACCCTAGGGTTTTTCCTACTCACGGATCACCAAGGGGGGAGCAAGTGGTGGGAAGAAAATGGAAGAAGAAGAAGTCGGAGAGGAGTAAACACTAACCTAGGATGATCGTACATTGAATCGAAAGGAAAAACGGCGAAGGATGGAGGCATGACCGAGAGGGGTCGCGCGCGAGGTGAGGTTGGTCGTGGGAGGGGGCTATCGCATGAGGCATGAGGGGAGGGGGAGATGGTTAGGTTTATTATTATTATTATTATTATTATTATTATTATTTAATTTTTTTTCTAAATCAGGACGAACTCGCACGGTCTTGGTGCACGGTTTACCAAACTATGTGTCGACCATGCACCCTTTAATATGCATATTAGACGTCTGCATGGGTTGGTCGCATGGTTTAATAAACCGTGCAGAAACCATGCGAAACTACTCTATCAAGATGACAGACTCAACCGCATGGTTTCCGAATGGTTTGTTCAACCGTGCGCACACTGAAAAAAAATAAAAAAATAAAAAAAATCCCAAATTTAAAGACTCAAACCTCCAAAAAAAATAGAAATAAATAAATAAAATAAATAATCATTAAATAATGTTCATGTGTGATAGATTTTATCGAGCCTGTACTATCCCGAAACTCTTTTTCACATGATTAGTGAAACTCTGTTCATTCGATATGAGTTTTGTCTCCGATTTGAAGCACGGTAGTGCCACCCTTTTTTTTCTTCTTCTTAGGGCAGTACCTCTCCTACCTAGGTTAGTTTTTTTCATTTCTATTTATTTTTAATTCTTTTTATACCAATTTTTAAATTGGAAAAAATGTTGAATTTAAATAAAACAATAAAACCCAAATAAATTATCTAAGGATATTCCCATCAATTATTAAAAGATAACTGTGTTAAATTATCTAAGATAATTGCGAGTTTTTTTATAAGATGGTATCTGTGTGAAATTATCATGGATAATTTTAATGAATTATCAAATGATAATTATTATTTTTTGATTATCAATCATAATTATTAAATAAATTATAAAAGATTATTGTGAAATATTATCAAATGATAATTGCCCAAAATTATAGGAAAAATAATAATGAGGTGTTATCAAAGGATAATTTTAAAGAATTATCAAATGATAATCTCATTGAATTATCAAAATATAATTACATAAAATTTTCAAATATAATTGCAAAGAATTATTAAGGGATAATTTATAGGATTTCTAGATGATAGTTACTTTAATTTATCAAAAAAGTAATTATTAAATTATCTAAAGATGATTTTTAGTTTATCAAAGGATAAATTATAATAAATTATCAAAAGATAACTATAAAGGATAATTTATAATAAATTATCAAAAGATAATTATAAAGGATAATTTATGATAAATTATTATAAGATAATTATAAAGGGTTAATTTAGGATAAATTGTCAAAATATAATTATAAAGGATAATTTATGATAAATTATCAAAAGATAATTATAAAGGATAATTTATGGTAAATAATCAAGAGATAATTATGAAAGGATAATTTATAAGAAATTATCAAAGGATAATTTATGAGAAATTGTCAAGAAATAATTATAAAAGGATAATTTGTGATAAATTATCAATACATAATTATAAAAGGATTTTTTATGAGAAATTATCAAAAAATAATTATAAAATGATAATTTATAAGAAATTATCAACAGATAACTATAAAAGGATAATTCATGAGAAATTATCAAGAAATGACTATAAAAGGATAATTTGTGATAATTTATCAAAATATAATTATAAAAGGATGATTCGTGAGAAATTATCAAAAGATAATTATAAAATGTTAATTTATATGAAATTATCAAAGGATCGCTACTACAAAATTGAGCATTTTCATCTGTGCACATGGGAGACTGCCTTAGGCGGTCACTAATGATAGGAAATATCGACCTCCTAAGATGGTCACTACACTTATTCCCAAAAAATAAAACCCTGACATGCCCCCACTGTAACACCCTAAGCTTCTACGGTACGTTTCTCTGTGAATAATGAAATAGTTTGCGCTGTACGTAACTTGGAGTTTTAGCACACCACGACCAATTAAACTATCCATTATGAATAGTAATACTCACTTTTTGAAATTTTATAAATTTTATTTTTCGAAATGGACTTCATTTTTGGATTCGAAATATCAAAATTAGCTTAGAGTGAATTTTTTTATTTTTCTGAAAACTTTCAATTTTTGAAGAATAGTGAAAAACACTACGTTATTGTTTAAAACCTACTTTTTATTTAAATAATTAGTTATTTTATTTAAATTTATTTTAGGTAAAAATAGATACATAATACCTATATATGTTCAATTTAATTCATTGGAGACATTTTATAATAATATTGGATATATAAAATTTTATTGAACTTTTTACCGTCTTTTACCCACCTTCTAGGCACATTTACAAATTTGCATAAAACGTAATTTTACCGCTTCTGTGAATTGAATTTCAAAAATCTGAGAGACAAATTTGACCTCATTAAGTAAAATGTGGTTCAATAAGATGAAAATAATTTTTGGTGAATAGTAACTTTTGACTTTTATTTACCACGGTTAAAAGTAAATAGGATAATTTAAGGTAAAAAATGATATTATAATTACCCTAAAACATGTCCTAATTCTATTGGATAAGTTTATTTCGACCAAAATCAACCTTAAAAATAAAATATGATCCTTTTGGTTCACTTGGATTAGATTAAGACATTTATTATTATTTTATTTAAAGAATAGTTAAAAGTGTTAAATTCAAAGTTTAATAACTAAACCATTTTTAATATAGGGTTATACATAAGATAAATTTGACTATAAATATTCATTATAAATCTAAAAATATTTCCTACATAATGGTATTTTATTTATAATTTTTAGACATTAAATAATTAAATTTATTTATGACACAATGATGATGTAGTAATTACCTTATTAATGAAAGATTAAAATAATTGATATTATAAATATCCAAATAAATGTAGATAGATACTTTTGATGAATTACACTAATTTTATAGGTTAATATAACATTTTAGGATTGATTAAATAAATTTTGTTCGAAGTGATAAATTTTTTATGACTTTCACAAAAACAAAATACCAAATAGTGTCAAAATTGACATAAATGAGTTTTTAAAACAAATACTATATTATTAATTGATATAATATTTCTAAAAATCTAAGGATTAGAAAAAGGACTTAGATAATTTTATATATATCAATAATGAACCACTTGGGATTCTCTTGGCTTTTTATAGTAAGTTTATTAACCATTTATTATAATAATACAAGAATACATAGTAAAAGTTAAACTATTTAACTAAGAGTTAAATCTAAAAGATAAGGTTAATATGGTGACCTAAACCTGTATAAAACCTATTGTTTGAGAGGTTTTAGACCCATACCCACCTTATCCTAGAAATAAATCATTTTTAGCCATTATAACCTGAATATTATTGTATAATAAAATAATATTTCAATCTTTTCCTAAAGTGATCCTCACCTCTCTTATAAAAGGGTGATTCACCTTATCTCAAAATCACACCTCCAAAGCAATTTGGCTCGGCCAAACCCTACTCAAATATCCTCTAAACTACCCTCACTTTTACCTAGAGGCATTACTTTGATAATAAATCCAACCTAAGGAGCCCTTTTGATCAACTCAAAAGAAAACACTCGTAGAAGAGGTAATAATTTCACCACCTCTTTCAAAGTTCTTTTCTTCTTCCACTTCCTCTTTCTTTGTTGTTTCCATAACGAAATAATAACTCCAGTACATTATACATACTGTGATGTTATTATAAATATGGTACAACCATATTCATTATTTTATCCATCCTATTAATGACAAGTCACCATACGTTTGTACGTACGGCTTACCGTCTCCACGTCGTGGTGTAGTTTGTTATTCAAACACTTCATTATTTGGATGCGTATAATAATGAGTATAACTAATGTAAATAATAAATATAACATGTTAATGATTCTTTATATATGATATACCATACAATTACATACTATTTCACCATCAATAGAATGATATTGTTGCTCGTATGTACGTACGGATTACCGTCTCTACGAATGTGATGAGATTCATTACTCATCGTAATAATTCAATAATAATTTTCATTTTATGATTAAAAATAATGTTTAAGAAATTAATATAATTATGTATATGAATCAAATACATCTTATACATAACAAACATAACTTACGTAACAAAACATATAAAGGAAAATGAATCAGTTAACACCTGAAACAATGATACTACTAAAATATTATTAAAAAAGCAATATTAAAAGATCATATATGATATCATATTTATGTATGTTGTTATTGTATAATTTAATAATAATGATTTAAATATTATACAGTAGTTTAACATACCCTTGATCAAGGAAAAGTATAAGGTAAGGGTTAATTTTATAATCTCTTTATTATCTGGGGTTGTTAATACGTAAGTATCTACTGGGACCTCTTTATCATCCACATCTGTGTTTCATAAAAATGTATTTCAAAACATTTTAACTATTTACTAGACTATGGTTTAAAGTCATTTATATTCTTTTTTTACTTTTTATAAAATGTTTTGAAAGGAATCTTTCCATTGTTTTCCAAACAAGGTACTTTATGACCTTTTCGAAAAATTAAGGTAATAATGTTTTTTTAACTTATACAGTGGATGCGGCTATTTTCTGCCGTTATAACACCTTTGAAGATTCCCTTACAATATTATAAGAATATTTTCAAAATAAATGTTTTATTTTATAATTATGTGACTTTTAAATGATTTCAGAATAGAAAGATAAATTTATCTCAAATAGTTTTGATTTCATCTATGTCAACATCCTTTGATGGATTTTACACTTGTTTGAAGTTGATTTATTATGATACAATCTTCCATATTGTGTTTAAGGTTTTGTAATATTTTTGACTATGGATATGTTATTTTTATATGATTCATGGTTTATGGTTAAATTATTAACATTTTGTATGATAGTTTTAATACGAATGTTTATGTTATGTTTCAACCTTTTCATATGAGGAATGCATTGGACTTAGTAAGTGATAGGTGGAGCCCGTTATAGCTTCTAGATGCATCGGTAGGTCTCATGATACAAACTAGTGTCTTGGAATAAGGCCTTGAAAAAATCTTATTTGTAGTCTTGGCACGAGATCTTGACTATGTGGTTATATTGTTCGTCATTATACATTCTATCATTATAAAATTGGCTATTGATATTACATGTGATTATTAAACTAGTAGAATATCCATGTGAATAAGTAAATGGGATTATTTGATTTATCTTTTCCATATTATTCTGAATTTTAAGTTTAAAAGGATTGTGTTTTAGTCTTATACATTGCCTTAAATGTTTATGCTTATTTATGAAAGTTTCCGCTATATTTTTATCCGTACTGAGCATCTGATCTCACCCCTTTCTATGTTTTATTTTTCCTAGTATGCGAATAAGTATATTATTACTGACCTTCAAGGATAGTATAAGGGATATGAATGTGTTAAAAGTAGACACAATGTTGTTGTTTTTCAATTAATAATGTAATGTAAAACTTATGTTTGTATATAGTACTTCCAAGGCTACTAAACTGATCGGTATTTCGGGATTTGATACCTTGTGAATTTTATGTAATAATACACCGACTCTGGGTAACTAGGGTTAGGGCGTTACACCCACCTCGCTTTCCGCTGCCCACCCCCACTCCCTCCCCCCCCTGATTACACGCACCCTCTTATGGCTCCCTCACCCTATGCATGTTGTTGCCACTGTTTCTCGTTGTTGCACATCCATCTCTCGTTGCAGCACCTCCAGATCCCATTGTTGATCCCCCCCCCCATCAAGAATTCTCCCCCTCCCCCCGATCACACACCCTCTCCCATGGCTCCATCACCATCTGTTTGTCATCATTGATGCCTCTCGACACCGCTGCTCAGAGTCTGTCGTTGATCCTGCTGATCTTGCTCACCTCTCGCCACCGATCTTGCTCCCGCTTGTTGGTGTCATTGATCATCGCTTTCTATTGTCATCAATCCGGTTCAATCCCTCCACTACAGTCACTCCCAATTTTTTCGGTCTCTACCAGGCCTAATTTATGTGGTCTCCATAACCCCCATTTTATCTACGCCTGATCCCTCCCTTAGTCTCTAGGTTCACGAGTTAACCCTATTTTGAATATATATTCTTGATTCATTGAAAAAAAACTCTATTTTAGGGTTCTAATATTTTCATATGTAGATTCTATAGAAAAATATTTGGATGCAAACACTAGTTTTAGAAATTTTAATTATTGTGTTACTTATGTGTTTTATTTTATATACTACTTCTTCTTGGTGTATTGAATTTGCATTAGTTACATTGTGTACTTTTTATATCTGCATGTATTTAAGAATGTATGATATTTGATGATGTCTTATTCATAGGAAAAAATATAATTTTTCATGAAAGAAATATCTATATTGAATTATATATATTTTACATGAAATATCAGCTATAAGTTTATAGCGTTACATGATCAATTATAGCGTATATGCTTAAAGATATTTTAACACATGGGTTATTACTATTTAATAATGAATGACTGTATCACTTATTGCATGGTGTATTTTCATGGGGAGATGCCAACAAGCCTATACCCAAGTGGTAAAGGCTCCGGCTTAGAATCCAAGAGGTCCTAGGATCAAGCCCTGTTGGGAACAGATACTATTTAGTACTATGCAGGTGGTGATGTAGGCATGATGCAGGTCTGGTGACACAGGCAAGATGATGTAGGCATGGCGATGCACTGGGTTTTTGGTCCATGTATTAGGCTTCATTCCCATTGGGCATACGGGCCATGTACTAAATAAATAAGGCTTTATGGATAATTTATCCCCTTTGGAAGGTCTATGGCCTACCTATTCATCCTATTTGTGTGGTGTGTGTGTGTGATTGAATATAATTATATCCCCAAACACCTAATATATATTTTCATGGGGAGATATTTAAGCGCATGATGAAGAGAAATTTTATACAACATGATTTATTTGATATTATATTAGAATAACAATATTATAGTTTCCTTTTATGGGTTGAGTGTAAGGAATTGGTGCAGGAAAACCAACTCATGATTCTACAGCCAGTAAAAAAGTGTAGTGATACCATTACGCACACTACATTAGCCCCAACATAACAAAACAATGTCAATGCAAGATTTGTCACCATTCCAATATTCTACATTTAATATTTATGATTTATAGTGAATAAAATGTTTTATACTATTTTTGATTTACAAAATAATGTCAGAACTCATCGCCCACACAGTCTATGTATTCCACATTATGTATCATGATCTGCACTATTTAAAATGAAGACTAACCATAAAGCATCAGAAATCTACATCTTATATAGGTTCCTGAAAACTAACTACTAATATTAGTCTTCATTCTGCTAGCCTCTAAATGCACTAATTCCCCTTATTATTTTTTAGAATGAGAGATAACATCATATAATAACATCGACTTAGAAGGAACAAGTCAAAATCCACTATTAAATATATGTTTAAAAGGTTTTTTAGAATGATTTGTTCAATTCATATTATCCGATATATCATGTTAACAATTAATAATTACTTCATTATTGTATACATTCTTTTTTTGTGTTTCAGATAATATTGAACTCCAAAATTTGAGCAACAAAAGACCTCACACACCGTGTACTAGTCTTAAAATTAAACATCATTCAACATTAGAAAATTTACTGTTCAATGGTAAGAATATTATTTCTAAGAAGTTTTTAATTATCTAACACTAATAATCTAAAATATTTTTTTCTCAACAACAAACATACAATGGTGTGTGCATTTTTAGAAACTGTACTTGCCATTAATACGCCACCTGTAAAAGTAATAACAACCACAACATATGGTAGTGGTCAATGCATCTCAACATTGACACAAAATCTATGCACAATCTCTTTTCATTATTATTATAACTTTTTTCCTTCTATATTTCTAAACAATTAGATGTGATTATTTCATTATTACCATACTTTTGTCTATCCTTGATGTTTTTTCCACTGACTTCATGTGGTGGAACATATACTACCAGCCTACCCTCTCCTATCTCAATTTCAAATGTGACTCCTACCAAGTGTATTACATCAGGAAGACATTTCATATCAAATCAATATATATTTTATCTTAAAAATATTCAAGGTAATCACTCTTATAAATTAAAATACTGTCATGATATGCATCTTTTATAGGTCTTAGATTACATGGATCAATGGGGGTCTGAGATATGTGATTCAAAATTACTAGGATGTAATGAAAATTTGTAACTGGGTGGGGTATCCAGATTTTTTTATTACATTCACTTATAATCCGAACTGGCTTGAAATTTCTAGGTATGTAAAAGAACGCAAACTTTTTCTATTGGATTATTCGTAAGTACTATCGAGAGTTTTCAACATGAAGTTTAACCATATAATAAAATATTTATGAGAAGAATGTATCTTTGGAACATGTCATGCTGGTATTTCTTTCAAGGCACTTTCTATATTTTTTTCATTGTGAGGAAATTTTTTAATGTACTCTTTCTTTCAACTGTTATTCATTCTACCATTTCTATCTAGTTATTCATATTGTAGAATTCAAAAAATGAGGTTTGTCTCATGCACATGTACTTATTAAAATTTGTTTACATACTTCTTACATTAGTTTGATGTTTCTTATTTTGGGTTGACATGTGTACATATTTGTTTACATGCTTCTTATATTAGTTTGTTGCATATACATATTCATTCCAAAAATGAGGTTTGCCACATGTACATATTCATTCTTCCATATTTCTTTGTTTCCCATTAATTTTTTTTACATGGTTCCTATATTAGTTTGATGTTTCTTATTGTAGGTTGACACGTGTTATGGAACTTCCCTTTCCAATACTAGAAAAATTGCTGCCAACACAACTTCAGTTGAGCCAATATGAACAACTATAGTACTAAAATCTCCTTTAAACACCTTTTATTAGTTAAAAATTCATGTTGATCTATATTTAACATATATAATCATAGGTTAATTCTTTTTCACAAACTCCAATTTGTAGTATTAGTAAAGTTAGAGAGCAAACAACTTTTTTTCTATTGTAGTGATTGACTTCATTTGAAATTTCATTCCCAACAACGTCGATTTTAGGTTTCTTAAATATTAAAACTTATTTCCTATTTCAAGAGTAATCTTTTATGGTTAAAATATGAATTATCTCTATTTGAAACAATGGTTCCATTGTCTTTAGTTTATTAATAGTTCTATTTCATTTTTAAATTATTGAATCTAACTTTGTATGCTCATTATTCTGGTATGATTTCCTTTAAATTTATTATATCTATGTTAAATCTTTCTTATAATATGTAACATACATGTACTTCTATATTCTATATTCATCTATTAAGTATGTAGTATTCATATGCTGAATATGCGATATGTATATACTAACTAAGTGAAATGAATTCAATTGCCTAGGTGGTGGTGGGGAAGGTTCTTCTCTTGATGCTTTTGGCTGCTCGAACCCCATTCTTAGGATATGCAATCTCGACATATAGGGTGACAAGACTTCTACAATTCGATTCTCATCTCCCAAGTCTTGGATTTCATCATCACATCAAGTACATTTTTAATTTTAATATTAAATAATTTATTGACATAACTATGGAGTTTTTTCACTTTCGGTTTTTAGGTAATCAACCCATATGCATCCTTACCAATATTTCCCTATTTTCATTCTAATAAATAGGTTAATACGGATCCTTTTTATGCTTAATTATCTTATTTTCTTCATTCTTGATAAATAAGGGGTTATGTTTTCCATTTGCATCACTGTTTAAAGTATCATATTTAGATAGTTTTTTCATGGTAATTATGGGAATTGGATTCATATAATCTTCGTGAAGTTTTTTCCCTTTCAGAAGAGTACCTATTAGGTAATTTCAGATCTGTTATATATGTATTCCTTTTAATGCATTCATTTGATTGTAATGTATTGTTTTACTTGTATGTTCACCACACACATTTTCTTAAATTATTAATTCTATTTTTTGTTTATGTATTGACTCTCTTAACATGGAATACATGTGATCTCTCCTTTTGATGGGTTCATTGTAGGTTATTATAATATCAACTCTAAATTTTTTAGAAGAGTACCTAATAAGTAATTTCACATCTATTATATATGTATTCCTTTTAATGCATTCATTTTATTGTAATGTACTATTTATCCTATAACTAATTTTTTGATTTCCATATTATCAATCCATCATTGCCCTTACCAATATTGTCATTTTTTATTTTAATTTTAACAGAGGTTCATCTATTTATCCTTGTATTTTATTTTAAGTATGTGGTTTAATGTTACCTAGATCACTATTTACCATTCACAACCATTCATATAGATTCTGCTTTGTTATAATATGGTTTTATGTTTTTATTTTCCCACAAAGATATTTGTAATGAAGCGTGATCACATCAGAAAATGCCAATGTTGCAAAAAATACCCACCACTTATACATGTTTTTAAATATTTAGTTATATTATTGAGATGTATTTTAGTTTATTTTTAACATTTCATTCAACATTTACTATAAATTATTAATTGTATTTTTTTATGCATTGACTCTAAATGTTAAATGCATGTGATATTTCTTTTTGACAGGTTCACTATGAAATTATAACATTAACTCTAAATTTATCAGAAGAGTGCCTGATAGGTAATTTCACAACTGTTATATTTGTATTCCTTTTTAATGTATTCATTGTATTTTTTTATTTCTACAATTTTTTAGAGATTGTTCACTGTGGAGTTTGTTTGGAACCATATTTGTCTGAACAATGAAATTATGAGATTTGAAAATAAATTTTATATCATTGTATATCATGTGGAAGAGTTGATTTAAGCCGATGTTGGTTGGTCTGGTGAAGTAGAGAAGAATGAGGGAGTCAGTCTACATGTTTGGTGAAATGCTTGAAAGGGGATTGAAACCAAATGTAATCACATAAAATATAGTGATTGATGTGTACTATAAGCTGTATGATTTGAATGATGATATCAATGTTCGACAACAAATGTGGTTGAATAACATCTCTCTAAATATTATTACCTTTAATTCTCTATTAACTTGGTTGTGCCATGCTTAGAGAATGGAGGATACAGGGAGAGTGTGGGAAGATATAGAAAGGTATAAATTTTCTCTGGATGACTTTAGCATTCTTTTTTATGGTTATTCAAGATATAATAATGTTGACACTAATTTTTTGATGTTTTTTGTTTATTCAAGAAAGGTATGGATTTTCTCTGGATGGCTATAACATTCTTTTTTTATCACTACTACAGATATGGCCTTTAAAAGCACACAAAAAAGGCATTTACAATACTTAAAAAGCACTAATAATCTAAGCGCTATTAAAAGGTGGTCCCTTTTATCAGCGCTAAAAACACGCTTATAAAAGGGTTCTTTATCAATATTTTTTTTAGCGCTGATAAAATTCTCATTTATCAGTTCTTTTTTAAAAGTGCTGATAAAAGTCAAAAATAAAAAATAAAAACTGCAAATTAGAGGGTAGACTCACCCCCTTTTAATATCACTTGACCCCCCCCCCCCCCCCCTCAACAGTGCTAGGAATCCCCCCACCACCCCTTTAACAGTGCGCTAGTAAGGCCCCCTACTTTAACAGCGTTAAACCTGTTTCACCCGCCCGCGTGCGCCCTTGCCTTTGCTGGGTTTCAAACCTGATACCTCCCCCTTATACCCCCACACCTTTTCCACTCACCTATATTTTTTTCTTCTGTATTTTATGATATATCTATATATTTATACATATTTCATTACATTTTTTACCCATATTTATATATATATATTTATTTAAATACATATATAAAATATGTTTTGTGTGTGTGTGTTTATAAATACATACATATATATATATATATTTATATATGTGTGTGCATATATAAATATAATTATACATGTTTATATTTATTTACATGTATTACATATTAATATTTATATACATATATTAGAATATATAGATAAATATATATGTGTTTGTCAATACACACACAAATATATATGTATATATATATATATATATTAATTGTATAGGTATATAAATATCCATACATTTGTATTTTAAATAAAATAAATATTAGTTTTTGTTTAGATAAGGCTTATATATTGAGAAATGTATTTCACATGTAAATATGTTTAATTATTTATTTATAAAATTAAATTTTTATGTGTGAATATATAAAAAAATATGTATATATTGTTATATATTTGATTATAAATAACAGTGCATTGTGAAAAACGATAAAATTTAAAAGCCATAATATCAATATAAATATAATCCCTATGAAAAAATTCAGTCCCCACTAAAAAGGGCAAAAAAATCCCTTTAAACGAGACTGAAATTCTATTGAATGTTAAAAAAAATTGGGTATCCCAATTAAAAACTCAGTTTTGGAGGTCTTCTGAGTCTTTTTAGGGGTGAAAAAATGTGACTTGAGCTATGTGATCTTGTCATTGGTCCTCCATGATGTAGGGCTTGTTGTAGGCTTCGATTTGATATGTGGTAGAACCCAAACAGAGACTCGAATCCAAAGTTATTGTTGTTTGAAGTTCGAGTTACGTTTTCAACTTATTTTAGATATTTTATTGATTTTTTGATTTTTTTTATCTTCAAATTGTTATTAAATGACTATTACTCGATAATAGTTAGTTAATTATTAATTAAAAATATTTTTTAAATTATTTTGTAAGTCATTTTCACTAGATACCTTATATATCAAATGTAAATGCTTATTACCTTATCTGAAACATATTTAAAATATATATATTATATTTATATCAATATAAATATATTATTTTTAATGAAATGTATTTTTTTTAATGTACCATTTATCAGCGCTAGTAAAAAAATGCTGATAAAACCCCCATTTATCAGTACTAAAAAAATCACTGATAAAAGGGGTCTCTTTAATATGGCTAAAAATCACTCATAAAAGGGTCCTTTTAACATCGTTTTTTTAGCGCTGTTAAAAGCACATTTTATCAACACTTTTTTTTAGTGTTGTTAAAGAGTGGCACCGCGTGAAGTTGTTTTTGTGGTAGTGTGTTTTTTGGGGGCTGATAAAATGTTATATTTAAAAAAAAACTGAAGACTAGCGGCCGCCAATGCATTTTTATTTTTGGACCATTAGCGACCATCTGTCGCAATCATTAAAGCTCACCCCAGCGACTGCCACCGCAATCATTTAGGCACCCCCTATAGCAATCGCTATTAGCAGTCGTTATTTCCCTTTAGCGACGGGGCAACTGCGACCGTCAAAAGTGATCAGAAGGCGGTCACTACAGGTCAAATTTCTAGTAGTGGATAATTATACAATGATAATTTATGATAAATTATCAAAAGATAAATATAAAGGATAATATATAATAAATTATCAAAAGATAATTATATAGGATAATTTAGTATAAATTACTAGAGATAATTGTAAAGGGATAATTGATGATAAATTATCAAAAGATAATTATAAAAGGATAATTTGTGGTAAATTATCAAAATATAATTATAAAATGATAATTTATGAGAAATTATCAAAAGATAATTATAAAGGGATAATTTTTAAGAAATCATAAAAAGGTAATTTATGATAAATTATCAAAAGATAATTATAAAAGGATAATTTATAATAAATTATCAAAAGACAATTATAAAGGTTAATTTAGGATAAATTAACAAATATAATTGTAAAAGGGTAATTTATGATAAATTATCAAGAGATAATTATAAATGGATAATTTATGAGAAATTATCAAAAGATGATTATTCTTATGAAGAATATTGCAAGTGCATGCGCTGACCTAGAATGATAATTCAGAAATTATTCAGGAGAGAGAAAGTATCATCGATGTGATGTTTTTTTTAAATAAAATAACTGGTTTTGGTTTTAGGAACCTTTGACGAACCTCAAGTTTTGACATGTCGACGTTTGCGATAATAAGACCGCGAAGTGGTGTCCTTGACTGTTGAGATTTCCACTCCAGCTATCGAACCACATAGGGTGGTTTATCCTTACCTTGACATCAACGACTTTGAGGTAGGAAATTCCTTACCTTTTTTGACTTTGTTACACATGTTGCCTTAATATGATTTATGTGTAGACATATTTGATGATCGTGATAGATTATGATCGCATGCGGGTGTATGTGTAGCCCTACGAACCTTATGTTGTTGTCATGAGTACTTTGTAGCTTGTTATTCATGTTCGGTGATGATCACATGTATTGTCGTGTTACCTTACTTATGATGATGTGTTATGCTTTCTTGTGTATCTTACTGTGTTATGTGTGTTTTTATGGTATTGTTCTTGGAACCCAAGGAAGATGGACCGATGTGACATGTTTATCCCCTAGAGGGGGAGTGCGCACGATTTGCGATGATGACGACGAGGGACCCATGCACGTGGTAGGGATACGACGATGTCTTGTGGATGTCGTGTGATGCACTCGATGCCTAACAGATGTCAATGGATATGTTCTCACTACTAGAAATCATACCTATACCAACGCATCTATACCAACAGTTTGCCCAAACCGATGTGAAATGGTACTTCGAGACCACTTTTCCCAACAAGTTCGCTTTTCCCAACGGTTTTGCCAAAATCATTGAAAAAGGGTACTTTGACACCACTTTTCCCAACAGTTTGCCCAAACCGTTGGGAAAAGGTACTTTGAGACCACTTTTCCCAACGGTTTGGGAAAACCATTGGGAAAGGGTGGGTACCTATCCCAACGGTTTTGAGAACCGTTGGGATAGATACCTTTATTTTTTATGAATTCTTTTGTCGAATATCATCAAATAAATCAATATATTAATTACACACACACACACATCCAAATATATTCACAAAGGTGACTGTAGGATAGTGGTAAAATCTTTGATATATAACGTGTAGGTTGTGGGTTCAAATGAAACCTTTGTTGTAATTTTTTTTTAGATTTACCTATCCCAATAGTTTGGGTTTATCTTTAGGAAAGACATATCCCAATGGTTTGGAAAATCGTTGGGAATGACTTATCCCAACAGATTTCAAACCGTTGGAATAGGTCTTTCTCAACGCCAAATCACCCAACGGCTTACCAAATCATTGGTATAGGCTATACCAACGGTTTGGGAACCAATATCATCGGTTCCAAACCATTGGTATAAGCATTTTTTTCCAATAGTGTCCCAATGCCTAGTGAATGCCGAGTAGCTCTCGATACCTAGAGAATGTCGAGAACATGACTTCCTTGATGCCTAGAGTGTGCCGAGTTGCACGATCACACAATGTCGAGTAGCATGATTGATGAGCCTTGTGACTAGTCTTTGATTTTTCTAACACCTTGATTATCCTTCCGACAGAGCTAGAGCAGGTACAACCGGGGATTTGTGGTGGTTTGGTTAGCGCATGACCGCTCAGTTTTGGATTGTGTGTTACTATGGTTGTTACACATTTATTATTATTATGACACGCACTTGTATACTTGAGCATATCAGGTTAATAACGCATTGGTCGTGTCTTACTAAGTCTTGTACTTACACCCTACTCGGACATTTCGACGTGCTTGTAGATTTTATGAGTGATCCGGCGAAAGGCAAGGGGCATGTGAGGGACGACTGAGCAGCAGAGCACAGAACTAGTAGCGGACTGTGATGGACTCCAGAAGATCTGCTATTTATCCATTTATTTATCTACTGCTTATTACATCGGTTTTGATTGTCACTTTGGGAGCTGCTTTATTTGTATGACATGTATGTCATATTTAGCTTTCCGCATGTTTGCTATGATTATTTATTATATTGTTTATTATTGATTATTGATCCTGTGACATGATACTGAGAGTATAGTCTCTCTACTGACGGACTTAGACACTCGCTGCTAGTCGGTCGTCTCCAAATAATTAATGCAAAAAAACTTTAATATATATATACATATGTAACATGATTTGATATAATACATTACAATATAATTGTAAAAATTGTTTTACTCAATATACACAACTAAAATAAAGAATCAAGGGAAAGGGGCCTTACAAATGTGCATTTAGAAGGATATTTTTTTGATTTTTTTTAGAATTCGTGAAATTTGGAAAGATGACCATGTTTAATAAGAGTGGTTAGGAAAACAAGAGATATAATTTAAACATAAGAAATAATCAACATGAAAAAGGATTATATGTGATAAAAGATATCAAATGAGACTAAATGGATCGAACTCGTTAGTAATGGATTTACGAACATAATTTTGAATTATGCAAATAATAATACAAAAATCACATATACAAAATTCCATGAATGTTATTAATTATTTTGATTTGAATTTTAAAGACATCACATAAAAATACCATGTAAATGTTTTTAACAATAGATGACATTTTTAATATATAAAATTTAAAGTAAATACAATGTTAAATATTTAAATGAATTTTAAGAAAATAAAAGAACACAGATTAAAATGATTTTAAATTTCAAAAAATTAAATATGAATTTCATTTATAATTCAAACATTATTTCATTAAAAAATTAAACTAAATTATAAAACTAATTAGCCCTTTTAATTTCTTATAAAAAATATTTCTCAAATTGAGATCGGATGAATTGAAGTGGGGTGGGAGCTTATTGGGTTTTCTTATAAAAACCCCAACACGTAACGAGTGGCCGCGAGTCGCGTGAGCGCCGGTGCCCTAATCTGCGTCTACAAGTATAGTTTCTCCTCGGTCGTCTCCTCCTCTCGCAAGGCATCGAACATGAAGGTCTGAGTCATTCTCATTCTTTCATGCGTCTCCATTTCGATCGGATTTCGCAACCTCGAATCCGATCTATTGCCCTGTATAATTTTCGTGCTGTTTTTTTTGTTGCAGTTCAATGATGCAAACCCCACGAGACTCACGAGTCTTTGGGTGTGCGAAGGAACGATCGAGAATGCCGTCAATGCGCTTCTCAAGTGGAAGAAGTCTAAATCCAGTGGCCAGAAGCCCAAACTCCTGGAACAAGATCAGTTCGTGTATATCATCTTAACCCTCAAGAAAATCCCCTCGATGGCGGTCTCAAAGCCTCGCAAAATCCCCCTGCCCCACCCTCTCCACTCCCCGCTCACATCAGAGATCTGCCTCATCATCGACGACCGTCCCAAATCCAATGTATCCTCCGAGGCCGCGAAAAAGAAGATAAAGTCTGAAGATATTCCGATCTCCAAGGTTTTGAAGGCGTCGAAGCTAAAATCTGATTATCGGGAATTCGAGAAGAAGCGCAAGCTATGCAATTCGTACGATTTGTTTTTGACAGACAGGCGACTCGAGCCGATACTGCCAAGGCTCCTCGGGAAGCATTTTTTTAAGAAGAATAAATTCCCGGTCCAGGTGAATCTCTCTCACCATAGCTGGAAGGAACAGATTGAGAGGGTTTGTGGGTCGGCATTGTTGTATTTAAGGACTGGCACCTGTAGCGTGCTGAAGGTCGCGAGGGTCTCCATGGAGAAAGATGAGATCTTAGAAAACATTTTTGCTGCCATTAACGGAGCTGTTGATATCTTTCCAAAAAAGTTGTCGACTGTACGGTCTCTTCATTTGAAATTGTCCGATTCATTGGCCTTGCCGGTGTATCAGGCCTTTCCAGAAGTAAGGTTGAAGATCGAAGGGATTGAGAGTATTGAGCGGAACATGAGCAATGAGCGGAGGACTGAAGGGAAGTCGGACAAAGATGAAGTGACAAAGGGAACACCAAAGAAGGGTAAGAAGGATAAACTGAAGAGGGGCAGGATTCATGAAATTCGTTACATGGACGATGACAGGGAATTGGTGGGTGGAGATGAATTGGGCATTGGTGACTGCGAGGGCAATGGTGGTAGCGAGGAAATTGAAGGGGTGAAGGGAATGAAGGAAGGTCTGATGAATGAAGGAACTTTTGGCAAGATCCGTAAAGGTAAAGAACTGAAGCCGAAGGAAGTGGGAAATATTAGAGGGGACAGAGCAAAGAAAAAGAAACGGGTGTCATCTTCAATAGATGGAGTAGATTCGGGGGCATGCAATGAGAAAAAGAAGACTAAAACGTGAAAGCTGAAAGATGGTGAAAGGAAAGCGAAGGATAAGAAGGGTAAGAAAACTCGGGCACTGCATTAGTCCACTCCGGGCATGCTGTGAGAACACTCTTTATTTTACTTCTTATATCCAAGTCAGTTATTTATCCCCTGCCCTTTTAGAAATTGCTTCTTGCATTGCTTGATCATGATTTCTGTCTGGTTGATATTTTTAATTTTTTGCAATTCTTATTCATGCCCTTCAATTCACATGTTTCTGCATGTGATGTTTATAGTATGGCCCAAACAGGTGCATGCTGGAGGATTAAGAATTTTATTTGAATTACTACTGTTTTGATTTCTACTGCATTCGAAAAAGCTCGGATTGCAAGACTCAAATGCCAATTTTTTGTTTAAGATGAAGTGTTCTGCTTCTTAAGGAAATCAACATTAGTATTTTTTATTCTATTTGTTCTTATTTTTCTTTAGTTTCATATATTGAACATTGAAACTTAATGACATGGACAATAACATGTGTTTGATCGGCATTGGGAAACTTAAAGCCATTATCCATGTACAGAAGTGTTTTACACAATTAACATGGACAATAATATGTGTTTGTGGTCCATTGTGATGTTTATATTTATTCAGCTAAATGGTCTCATGTGTGGGTGATGCTCACTAGTGATGTTGTTTTTGCTAAATTTCTGGCACAAACAGTAAAGTTACAGGAGAGTTTTCTCGAACATCTTCATGCAGTTCATTTGGGTAACACCGGAGAATTTTATATGATTTTTTATGGTTTTTTGTATGCTGATAAGAATTGCTAGTGAACATCCTGTTGCACAAGTAGTAATGTTGTTTTACTTTATTGCTAGACCAATGCTCATGTAGTCCAAACTACACGTTTTCACTTGATGGCATGACATCATGCATGCTGTTTTAATTTATTACTAGACTAATGCTCATCTGTTGTGTAAGTTCTTGTAACACAACTTCAATGAATTAATTCGGGGACTGCTTGAAATTTATTTTGGTTTTGATTTACCTTTAATTATTAGATATTAATTAGAGTACTAATTGTAAGTTGCTAAATTTATGCATCAACTTTCCTTCAATAGATGACAATATCAGTGATTTTGAAGAAGAGATTAATTGACATACATCAATATTATTAAACGATCAAACACAAAAATTCATGTGATCTTGAAGTTCAGAAGATAATACTTCGGCAGAACGATGCAAAATTGGTTGCATAATATTTTTAATGATACTAAGAGGTTTACTCGATCTCATATGTCTATTTGGAATATTTTGTAAAAATGTTCGATTCCCATTGATTGACAAATGAAAATATCAGAGAATCTAATGCATTAGATATGTTGGTGCAAATATATCATTCCATGGAAATTATGAATGATAAATAAAAGCAATTGCACAAATAGAGGTAAAAAAACTACATGTTTTTATAATAATCATTTCAGAAGCGGTTTTGGTACTGAAAAACAGTGAGGTCTCATATGTAAATGATATGATGTTGGTGTATTATCATATATTCATATGTATATTTATGCATGAGATTATTGTTGATATTGATTTTGATCCCTGAACTGTGGTGGAATATAAACAACATTCTGGTGATTGATATGATGGAAGGGTACAGCTTGAACTCATTCCTTTGGACCCTCCATAAGGAGGGATGGACCTCATGGAAATATACATGATTGAGTTAAAACACTTGGTCAAATCTATGTTCTATTTTCTTCTTTTGATGCCATGAGTTGGAGGCATGTCTTCAAAACAAGGTTTTATGATTGTTATATTATAGCTAATGGAACACTTATAGAGACCAAAGTACTTTGTTGCTAGTTTATCTTCATCAAATACATTGTTGAGGAAGGAAGATTGAACTTAGACAAGATTCGATCTTCATGTTTTGATTTGGTGTGCGATTTGTCTTAACCTTCTTTTGTTTCAAAACTCTTTAGTGGTATTAGAGACCATAGTCTATGGTATGACTTGATCAAAATATAGCAGTTGGATTGATTAATCATATTATATGATTAGTTATGTTTTAGGGCATGATGTATATCACATATTACTGTATGTCATGTTGTTGAGTATAATTAGATTTGTATATGGATCTAGGGGCCTTCTTTGTGTGATGAGCCCAACTTAATGAAAAGGTCTTATTAGATCCAGCGACTTGTCCAACCCAATTAATGATAAAGTTGATTTTGGGCTTTAATAAGTGACCTGGTACGTGACCCGCCTAACTCCATTAAACTATATTGTAATGATATTTTAAAATAAACTATAATATCATGTATTAATATTTTAAATTAATGATTATTATATATAAAATTTATTTAATTTAATATTATTTTAAGGTTGGATTAATAAATGTGGAAAAAAATTTAAACGGGCATTTAATTGTTTTTTGCACGACATGATTAATAAACGAGTCGGGTTAGAGTCGATTTAACCAATCCTAATTAATAAATGATTTTTTTAAGCCTTAATCGATAGGCTTGGCCTGAGTATAAATCTAAGTACAATATGAATGATATGCAAAAATGAAGTGTTGTCCCACTTTTAGGTTATACATTATATTGTAGATCCTTGGATACAATATAATTCGGAATCATGGTATATCAAAAGGTACATTATACGAATATTATAGGGGTATGAATTTCAACCATCATAATGCCGAAGACCCATACACCTGAATCTAGTGCTAAAAACACACTTTTTACACTCTAATTTTGATCTAATCGAAATGATCTAAACATAATTGTCCATAATTAAATACGGAGTCATTTTCACATCTAATACCTTTTACATTTAGAGTATTAGAGAATTATGAAAAACATTTAACTAACAAAACTCATATCTTTCTTATCCGATGAACATTTTTCCTATCATACTAAGAAATTATTTCATAAGTCTAATATTTATAAAAAATGAGTACTCATGTTATGAACTTGTTTTTGTTGGAGATTTTTACAAAAATGAAGGAATTAGAATAATTAATTATGGCTTGAAGCATATTTAAGTATAAGGTAAATGGGAAGGTTTTGAAGAGGAAATTAAAATTTTGGAGTTTCTAAAAAGTGTGGTGGAAGTTCTCTTTTATAAGTGGCGAGAATGACGTTTTTGTAAATACCCATTATTTTACAATGATGTATTTAAATTATTCAAGGATAAAGGTTCCAAAAATGAATAATAATAGAATTGGGGTGGGGATAATGTTGATTATATCTTAAACATCCATTGGAACACATGTTTTTAACATGTTTTATCATTTTTCACTAGGTTAAACCCTTTCAACACTTATTTAACCTTACCACCATTTTTACCCTTGTAAATTAATTTTAATGACAAAAATTGAAATTGGCATTAACAACTAATTTATAATTATTATTTTAAAAAAAGAATATAATTTTATCTAATAAATTTTGTAAGGGTGAGGAAATTTAATTTTAAAATTAGCGTACAAACACATACAAACCCATTGTTGGAGAAAGTGTATTTTAGCTATAAATTAAAATTGTTTTTATATGAAAATAGCTTTTCAATGTGTTCACCATTCTTATTTTTATTTTCTATCAATTAATAATAAAATTAGTGTTAATATATTATTCATATAAAAATATATATTATTAATATCAAACATCAATCTTATCTATAATATTTTTAGTTTCTTAAAATAAAACGCAAAAAAATCCAATTTAAGAAGAAAATATATTTTTAGCATAAAATGATCTTATTTAGCCACATTAATTTTATTAGTGCATTAGTATTAAAAATGATCTTTATTTTATTTCTACCTGTATTTCAAAATTCAGTTACTCTTTTTCCTGCTAATTCAATGACTACATTTCAATGGTTATATAACGTTTCACGGTTCATTTTGGTTTGGGGTTGTGTGTTAGGAAAGCTATTGACACATAACTTATTTAAAGAAAAAATATATATCAAAATCTTGGAACATTACATTCTTCCTATAAATACCCCAAACTTTATTACATTGTCACTTGATACAAGTGATCACATCCAAAAAGACTGAATAATTTTGTAGTCATTGTAAACTAGATACATACTTCATCTCACATACACTTGAAAATATAAAATACGACAAAGTATTTTCTTTGATAACATCATTTTTATATTTTGAATATCTTTGAATGTCAATCATAGGAAACTTTCCGAAATCTTGGGGAAAAGAAATAAAATAAGGTTGAGCTCAATTGCTCAGTAAGAGATACATATAACAAAAGTTAAATAAGGTATAATCAACATGACCAAGTGGATAATCAAAACAAATTCCAATCAATCAACACTTTAGTTCAATGAGTATCCATGGATAATATCAACATAGAAAACACACGGATAAATAAAATGAATTCTTAATAAAGGAAACACATACATAATTATGGACATTCATGATCAAGGTCTCGCAACGAAGATATCATGAATCTTACCGTCATGACCTCTCAACTAAGACACCATTCTTAATAATTGGGCATGTGTAAACCAAATACCCATCTAATATGACATGCCGACTATTTTGTCTCATGAGACCCATCGATGCATCAAGGAGCTATCTATAATCGGGTCCCACTCATTACTTGCACATCTTATGCATTTCTTAAACTTTGAATGATCAATACAACTCATTTCAAAATGCCTTACAAGTCAACAACTATTCATATTGAATCAAAAAATACAAAACATCAACACTTTATCATAAACCACCTAGAAAAATAATAAATATGGTATCATTGAATCATATCCCTAATAATACTGGTGGGTGTTGTCATAGTTAAAAATATCTCTAAAAGAAAGGAATCTTCAAAACATTGAGTGGTCATGACGACATGAAATTCTGTTCATGCCGTGCATGTTAAAACAACGATTTTTTTATATTTTCAATAAAAGTCAAAAGTATCACGTCCAAAAAATGATAAGAAGATTTCATTTTTTTTTGTAAAAATCCATTAATGGGTAAAAATGTCTTTAAAAACAACAGGGGAATATTAAAAATATTCTTGAAAACATTTTTAGAAAACATAGACATGGAAGAAAAAGATTCCCGACTAAAGATGAAA
The DNA here is from genome assembly GCA_963277665.1 of Viscum album. Taxonomy (NCBI): domain Eukaryota; kingdom Viridiplantae; phylum Streptophyta; class Magnoliopsida; order Santalales; family Viscaceae; genus Viscum; species Viscum album. The sequence continues at coordinate 28,132,921 of OY728142.1, read as the reverse complement.
TAAATTCTGTTTTTCTTAAAAACATTTTCTTGATGTTCAACACCCATTTATTAATCCCATAATAAAATGGGATTATAAAAGAAATCTCTTACCTCATGTTCAACACCCATTTATTAATAATTCTTTATCAAAATAGTCATTTCCAAGTGTTAATTGTTTCGTTTTTCATGGATGTTTCGATACTGCAGTTCCCATTATTATACTTTGATCATGGTTACATCATCTACAGAATGTTAAACATGTTATAAATATCATATATATTCATTATATATATATATATATATATATATATATATATTTATTTATTTAGAGTCATCCATAAAAGGTAGAGATAAAAAAATTAATTACATCGTTCATGAAGATGGAAGGTCCTATGTACGCATGGACACAATTTCCATTTTTTGATAGATGGGATGAAAGAAAAGTAATTAATAATTAACCTATATATAATCTTAATAATATCATAAATAAAAAATATATTTATTAAATCCATCATTATAACCATTCAAGTAAAGTGGCGATGAAAAACGAATTATACCGCTATGTGGAGATGGTAAGCCGTACGTATGAACAAATGATGTTTTCGCTTTCCGTAAGATGGAAAGAAGGTGGACAATAGATGTTCCATCATCATAATAACAAATCAGTATATTAAATACATACAAATCATTATTTTATAAAGGATACCATGGATTTAGAGGTGGTTGAAGAAGAAATAAAACTGAAAATACTCGGTTAAGGGTTATACCTCTTCGTTGAGAAACCTCTTTTAGCTTACATCTTAAGCCTTAAAGGAATGATATTTTGAAAAGACCAAAATCTCTAAGATGTGGTGAAGGAAGTTTGACAGTTATTATGGTAGGGCCTTCATGAGATATAAGGATCAAAAGGCGTGAGGAAGAGCGGAGAAAATGTGTCTTTTTATAAGTGAGGGGAGATGCACTCTTAGAAGATGACCCTAAAGTGACATATTTAAAAGACAAGATGAGTATAAGTTGAAATCATCTCATATAATAAAATTTAGACAAGTTTTGGTGATGTTTTAATTCTTATCTCTTCGTTTTAACCACTGTTAATCCTTTTAAAAATTACCACAATATCAAAGTTTTCTACTATTTAAGGGTAAATAATGTTACCATAAAAGGACAAGTGACACATAAATAGACCATGTTTGATATTTTCCACCATATACCATTCAATTGGGTGAAGATATGATATTTATGAATTTGAAATAATTTAATAAAATATTATTTATTATAAAATATCATTAATGCCATTTTTGGAATTATTCATTTACTTTGAATTTAAAGTCATTAAGATAGCCATGAAATTAGAATATAAACCTTTAAAACATACCTAATGTGTTATATTTATCTAAAAAATTCTTGTAACACAATAATTCATCCAAATTGTATTACTTTTAATATTTTTAAAATTATTTATATTATTTTTCTATTAATTGAATAAATACTCTATCACCATTATGTAAACATTTAAGGTAAATATTTAATCACTAAATTTTTTAAAAAATTACCATGATAAAAAAATTAATTTATCTGTCAAGTAAACATTTATAACTAAACTAATCCTCTTTTTATCCTTATGTAAAATTTTTAGAGACATTAAAGTCAAGAGATTGAAATTTTTTATTTATTCTTTTCTTAAAATAATATAAAGATCATAAAAAAATAAAAATGGATCCAAGAATGTAACATCCCGGATAAATAAAGAATAAGACATTTTCATATTTATTAATATTTGTGAATTAAATATTAATTTTACTTTAATGGGGTTGCTATGTTCGATGGCATACCCGATACGTAACAACAAATTTCTTTGAAATCTTAAGTTGCACACTAATAATATAATAATATTATTTTAAATGGTAGTTAACACGTAGCCGTTGTATTGGCGAGAATGAATGGAAATAACTAAAATATGATTATATATGTTTTTTAAATGTTTTTACATTTATCCAATAAATGTTAGATGCCTAAAGTGCGAATGAATTTAATTTTAAGCATAAATACTCTAATATTCACTAAAAGGTCGATTTATCACCTTTTGTTGGAGAACCCTCTTTAAATATAGTTTTGGTCACTCTTATACGTTCTATTGGACCAAATAAAATTCTTCTTTAGAATTGGGACATCAAAATTTACTTTGTGCATGTTTTGTTATTTTTCCGATAAAATTCATTTTTTAAATGAATAATGAAAAATGTTGTATTTTAATTCAAAACCTCACTTTTAATCTAATTTATTTATATGGTTATATTATATTTGTAATTGGTTTTAAAGTTTAATTAGAATATATTTTTACCATTTAATCCAATGGTGGTCATTGGAATTAATTTCACTTTGAAATTGGTCATAAACAAGTGTCAATCTTTTGATAGATGTTGTTTCTTAAAAACACGCTATTTATTTTGACAGCGGGAATTAATTATAAAATTAATTAATGAAACTTCAATGTTTTGAATTTGGTAAAATGGACATCATTTTTGAATTAGGAATATCAAATACAGCTTAGGGTGAATTTTTGGTATTTTTCTGAAAAACATCAATTTTGGATGAATAGTAAACCACTAAGTAGTAGTTAAAAACTGATTTTTTCATTGAAATGAAATTTTAGCGCTTCTGTGAATTGAATTTCAAAAATCCGACATACATGGTTGTCATTAGTAAGTAAAATGTGGTTCAATGGGATGAAAATAATTTTTGGTGAATAGTAACTTTTGAGTTTTATTAACTGCGATTAAAAGTAATTAGGGTAATTTAAGGTAAAAATAATATTATAAAAATATAAAAATACCTTGACACATGTCCTAACCTTATTGGATGAGTCATGACCAACCAAGAAAATCCACGAGTCAATTTGGGGGCCCCATGGAACCACTTGAGTATGATAATGACATTAATAACTTTTTATTTAAAGTAAAAATAAAAATATCACAAACATGTATTGTTTTACTAAAACAATTTTTACATGGGGCCATATAATTGATATATTTGGCTATAAATATTCATTAGAAAGCTAAAAATATTTCCTACATCATGGTGATTTTTTATAATTTTTAGACTTCAAATAAATAAAATTATTTATGACACAATGATGATGCAGTGTTTACGTCATTATTGAATAATTTAAATAAAAAGGAAGATAAAGTTTAAAACAATATCCAACACTTGTCCAATTCTTATTGGATGATTTTATTTCAAACATGGGCCACCTTATCTTCGACTTTAATGATTTTTGGACCTTTAGAAACTAAAAAAGCATTATATAATAAAATAATATTTTCAAGCTTTCCAAAAGAGCCTCTCCCCTCCCTTATAAAAAGACTCCACTTCCTACCCATTTCACACACTTCTTAAGCCCTTTGGATCATCCAAACTCTCTACTCAAATAATCTCCCAATATCCCTCTCTTCATCATAGAAGCCTTACCTTAGGCAGAAAGCACTTCAAGAAACCCTTTTGGTTCAAACCAAAGGTAATGTCTTCTCTTATGTTCTTTTGTTTTATTTTGCTTCTCCAACCCCCTAAACTCTTTTTATTCCTTTATTTTGCAACAAAACCAGTATCTTCAATATACTAGGATGTTTTTATGAGAAGGATTCGAGCTACACTTACACACACCTCCATCTAATGGGTGAAGAAAATACTGTTTCTGTGGACGACGAACTATTGCCTCACGAAATGATGATTGTTCAATTATCTCCTACCGCCTCTCATGGTGGCCATTAAGATGTCACTGTATTTATATATGATATATATTATTTTTATGTTTTCCTTATGCTTTTGTATTTCTCATTTATGGCATACCTTTATGGTTTCCATAATGGGTAAACGCGATAATTTCATTTTAGGAAGTGCGGACTACCGCCCCCTGAAAGTGATTTGAATCATTAATGCCATATATGGGATGTATAAAAGATGGACTTAATAATATTATATATGATATTATACTGGAATTATAATGAACCTCTATATCATAACGGTTTCATTCCATTAAATGCGAAATAGAAATGAAAGTAGCGTTCATGCGTACGTACGGTTTACCGTCTCCATGAACGACGCATTTAATTTCTTACCTTCAAATGTTATGTACTGTTATAAATACATATTATACTGTATATATATGATATATACGATATCTACATCATGAATATCATTCTGGAGATAATAGATATTTTACCACATGAAAAACTTGCAATTATAAGAAGTTTATTTTTGACTCAAGTACCAAATATCGACAAAATGACCTTATTAACTTAAATGATTACATAATGTTCATAACATGGTAATAAGTGATATAAAAGGTATAATGAACTTTAAAAAGGTTCTTAAGCAAGTATAAATTAACTTTAGTTTATTATTCAGGAGATTAAAGAACGATCGAGTCAAGTCAGACATGAGGTAAGGGACTTCGTCTCAATCTCCTTTCATTGAGACATATTTTGTTTTAATACAAGACTTTATTTTATACAATGTATAGACACCTTTGACTTTTCATTTCATTCAAAGGGAATCTTTTTCTATGAAGCGTTTTACTAAATGAAAAAAAAGAATGTTTCTTTTAACGTATGCGGTGACAACAACCTTTCCGCCACCGAGAGTATTACTTGATCATTGACTTCCTTAACAAGTCATAATGTTTTTAAAAGGAAAAATAAATACCATATACCCTATTATGTATTTTGGTATTGAAAATGGTTTTGATAATGGATTTTTTATGTCAATATATTTAAGTGATATATTGTGATTGAAATGTGGAAATGTTTCCTTTCCTTTATATTTGTTGCATGTGTTATGATTTTATAATGGTACTTGGAAATTTGACGGGTGGTTACGTGATAAACCAAATGGTGGTGCCGTGATAAAACAGGATGGATGGTTACATTATAACCTCTAATTCATTGGGTATGGAAGTCGGTTGTAAGGCTATTCCATTTAGTGACATGTGTGGAAGTCAACCGTATGGTTATTCCATTTAAGTATGTTTATGTTACAAGTTACCTTTATATGTTATGTATTCTTTATATGGGTTATATGGTGACCTTTTGGTTACAAAAGGGTAAGCAATGATATTTTATTCATTGAAGAGTATTTACTACTTCATAGAGGTGAAAAGTATTACTTATGATTAGGTATTTATGGTTTACTTGTTGTTTTGAAAAACTAACAGTTTCCTTCTTTGTGTATTCCTTACTGAGCTTTTTATGCTCATCCCAAGTTTTTGAAATGTCTTTCACAGGATATAAAGTGGAATAGGGTCAAGGATGATATCAAGGAAAGTCACACTGTCTAAAACATGGAACTGGATATGACTATTTTTTTCAAGAGTTTTTATTTTATGAAAAAATGGAAACTGAGTAGAAGTGTCTACTTTATAACTTTTGAGATGTAATAGTTATGGTCTAATTCTCTAAAACTCTAAACCTGAAAATATCCTCAATGTGAATTATTCATTTAATTCAAGATTAAGTAATGTTTTAAGGCTGGGTCCTTATAGTTGGTATCAGATGGAGGTTTAGACAACTTTAGGAGTTAGAATATTGTTAAATTCATGTCCATAAATTAATTTATGGTATGATTGAAATGATATAGCATTTAAATATTACCATGTTGCTTCGCCTAATATATTTATGTGTTTAGAATGGTTTTCCATAGAGGAAACAAGGAAGCTATGTTGGGATGACATCAGGAGGAAAACAACCTTCCTAATCAACAACTTGAGATGGTCGAAATCAGAACTGAAAAGTTTGTTGCAGTGATGGCATAGTTGACTCAGGCTATAAATGGTGGTGGTATCCATACATGAGATCATCCAGATCAACCATAGAGGAACATGTCAGTAGTGAAGTATTTTATGAGGCAACATCCCCCATCATTCATAGGATCATCTGACCCTGTGCTAGTAGAAGGGTGGATTAAAGCACTGAATAAGATTTTTGATGTTATGGAGTGTTCGGAACATCAAAAGGTTAGTCTCACTGTTTACCGTTTTGAAGGTGAAGCTGATCAGTGGTGGTCGATGGTGAAAAATATCAGGGATAGTGAGGAGATTGATGATCTTGACTAGGATGAATTCAAAGGTATGTTTTTTGAGAAATATTTTCCTAAGGTGGTTTATCTTAGGATGGAAAAACAATTCCTAGAATTGAGGCAGGAGGATGACTCAGTGGATACTTATGAAGCAAAGTTCACTCGACTGGTAAGGTATGCTCCAAATTTCATACAAGATCTTGATAGTAAAATCAACTATTTTTACTCCGAGTTAAAGCCAAAGTATCGAAGGTCTTTAGCTTCTCGTGAGTTCAAAAGTTATGAAAAACTTGTTCGATGTGCAGAGAAGGTGGAAATGGAGTTTTCCGATGATCAGATGTTTTTTGACAAACAATAGAATAAGAGGTCCAGTTGGCAGGCAAAGGGAAAGAATTCATCAAAGAAGCCTGGAGGTAAGAAAACCAAATATCCATACCGTGAGAAGTGTGGTAAAATGAATCCTGTAGAATGTTTATCCAGTCTGGAAAGTGCTTTCAGTGTGGTAAGTCTGGTCATATTGCTTGTAACTGTAAGGAAGATGGTCAAGAAGACAATGAAAAGCCAAGTAATATGTTTTAAGTGTAATGAAATGGGTCATTATGCAAATGAGTGTCTAACAAATAACTCAAGTGAAGGAAAACATCCAGAATATAGATAGAAAGGGGTGGTGAAATCCTTTGCAACTACTTCAGCAGATGTTGGGCCATCGAATGAAGTAGTATCAAGTACACTGTTTGTTTGTTCAGATTATGCCAATGTGTTGTTTGATTTAGGGTCTACACATTCTTTCATTTCTGAGAAGTTTTCTAGTAAATTGGTAATTCCATCTCAAGATACGAATCCTGAACTTATAGTAAAAACACTAGGGGAAACGTTGAGACAAAAAGAAATTATAAGAACCTTTCTATCCTTATATGTGAAAAGAATCTACCAACAAACCCTATTATTTTGCCTCTAGAAGAGTTTGTTGTTATTTTGGGCATGGATTTACTTTCTGTTTATCATGATAAGATTGACTACAGAGCTAAAGAGGTTTCTTTTCAGAAATATTTTCAGTTTGTATATAAGAATTAACCCTTACTTTTGTTAACATATCAAGAAGTTGAGAAACTAGTAAACAATTTAAATGAATGTTACCTTGCACATATTGTTGAAAACAAAGAAACAATTCAGATTAATGATGTTCCAGTGGTAAATGAGTATCTTGATGTTTTTCCTGATGAGTTGCCTGATATTATACATGATCGGGAAGTTGAATTTACTGTTGACTTAGTTCCTGATTCTAAGCCAATTTCAAAACCCCCTTATCGAATGACTCAAGTTGAACTTTTAGAGTTAAAGAAGCAATTGCAGGAGTTATTAGATAAAGGTTTCATTCGACCTAGCACATCACCATGGGATGCTCCTGTCTTGTTTTTTTAAAATAAATATGGTTCAATGAGACTTTGCATTGATTATTGATCATTGAATAACATCACTGTTAAGAAAAAGTATCCTTTGCATCATATTGATGATTTGTTTGATCATCTCGAGGGAGCTTAGTATTTTTTGAATATTGACTTGAGGTTAGGGTACCATTAGTTGAAAGTAAAAGAAGCAGACGTTTCGAAGACCGCGTTTCGTACTAGAAATAGCCATTATGAATATTTAGTTATGCCTTTTGGTTCAACCAATGCACCTGCTGTATTCATGGATCTAATGAATAGAATTTTCAATGAGTTCTTAGATAAGTTTGTGGTTGTGTTCATTGATGATATTTTGGTTTATTCCAAAAGTAAAGAGGAACATGAAATTCATTTAAGGGTTATCTTTCAAATCTTAAAAGAAAAGAAAATGTATGGAAAATTCAACAAGTGTGAGTTTTGGTTACAACAAATTTCTTTCCTTGGTCACATTGTTTCAAAAAATGGCATAACTGTTGATCCTACCAAAACAAAAGTTGTTGAAGAATGGACAAGACCCACAAATATAATCGAGATCCATAGTTTTCTTGGTTTGGCAGGTTATTACCGGAGGTTTGTTGAAAACTTTTCACAGTTATCTAGTCCAATGACTAAGTTAACTCGAAAAGGTGTTAAGTTCATTTGGATAAAAGAATGTGATGATTGTTTTCAGGAATTGAAAATAAGATTGGTGAATGCTCCAGTTTTGGAACTGCCTTCCAGAAATGGTGAGTTTGTTATCTACAGTGATGCTTTGTTGAAAGGACTTGGTTGTGTCCTTATGAAGAATGATTAGGTAATTGCTTATGCTTCACGTCAGTTGAAAACTCATGATTTAAATTACCCTACACATGATTTGGAATTAGCTGCTATTATTTTTTCTTTAAAAATTTGGAGGCATCATTTGTATGGATTAAAGTGTGAAATATATACCGATCACAAAAGTTTAAAGTATATATTCACTTAGAAAGAATTGAACATGAGACAGAGGAGATGGATGGAATTAATCAAGGATTACGATTGTACAATTCATTACCATCTGGGAAAATCAAATAAAGTGGACGATGCTTTGAGTCAAAAAAGTAATGCTTTATTAACCATGCTACGTTTGGAACGAGATCCTTTGGTTTTTGATTTGATGAACTTTGGCATAGAAGTTTTTGGTGTATGAAGTTCTTCTGTTTTGTTTCAGGTGTTAGTGAGATCATCTATATCAGACAGAATTAAGCAAGCGTAGAAGAAAGATAGTGAGTTGTAGAAAAAGGTAGAGCTGGTTCAGAAGGGTAAGTTGTCTGAATTTAATATTGATAATGATTGTGTTTTGAGGTTTGGGAAAATATTATGTGTGCCTTGTGATTCAAAATTGAAGAATGAGTTGTTATGTGAGGCTCATAGTTCCCCGTTTTCAGTTCATCCTAGAAGTACTAAGATGTACAAAGATCTACGGGAGTATTACTGGTGGGATGGAATAAAAAGAGATATTGCTGATTTTACTGTGAAGTGTTTGACTTATCAGTAGGTTAAAGCAGAGCGGTAGTTGCTGAAAGGGATGATTCAGTCTTAACCGGTGCCAGAGTGGAAATGAGAAAATATTTCCATGGACTTCGTTATGGGATTACCAAAGAAATCTTAAAGGTAATAATGCAATCTGGGTTATTGTTGATCGATTGACTAAATCTTCTCATTTCCTTCCTATTCGAGATATATTCTCTCTAGATCAACTTTCTCAGTTGTATGTTAAAGAGATAGTCAAGTTACATGGAGTTCTCCTCTCCATTGTATCTGATCGTGATCCCAAGTTTACTTCTAAATTTTGGAAAGGCCTTCAGAATTCGTTGGGTACTAAATTAAATTTTAGTACAGCTTTTCATCTGTAATCAGATGGGCAGTCAGAACGAACAATTAAGACCTTGGAGGATATGTTATGTGCTTGCATGATGGATTACCAGGGAAGTTGTCTTTGGTTGAATTTTCTTATAATAACAATTTTCATTCCAGTATACAGATAGCTCTGTTTGAGGCATTATATGGTAAATGATGTCGAACTCCAGCTTTTTGGGATGAAGTAGGGGAAAGGAAGCTGGTGGGACCAAAATTGGTAGAAGAGATGGTAGAAAAAGTTCAGTTGATTCAGAAGCACATGAGAACAACTAAGAGTTGGCAGAAAAGTTATGCGGATAACCAGAGAAAGGATCTTTCTTTTGAGGTAGGTGATCATGTTTTTCTCAAAGTTTCTCCATAGAAAAGTGTGATGCGTTTTGGCAAGAAAGGAAAGATGAGTCTGAGGTTCATTGGACCTTACGAAATCTTGGAGAAAGTTGGATCAGTTGCATACAGAGTGGCATTACCTCCAAGTTTGTCCCTGGTACACAATGTTTTTCATGTTTCAATGTTGAGAAAGTATATTCCAGATCCATCTCATGTTTTGAGCCCAAACGTAGTTCAGTTGGAAGAGAATCTCTTTTATGAGGAACAACCAGTCCAGATTCTTGACTGTAGAGAGTAAGGGTTGTGGAATAAGGTAATTCATCAGGTGAATGTTTTGTGGAAAAATCATATGGTTGAAGAGACAACGTGGGAATATGGAAATGCTATGAGGGATAAATACCTCCATTTATTTGATAAGTGAATAAAATTGCGAGGATACAATTCCCAAAAGAGGGGAAAGTTGTAACATCTCAGGTAAATAAAGAATAATACATTTTCATATTTATTAATATTTATGAATTAAATATTAATTTTACTTTAATGGGGTTTCTATTTTCGATGGCGTACCCGATACGCAACGACAGATTTCTTTGAAATCTTATGTTGCACACTAATAATATAATAATATTATTTTAAATGGTAGTTAACATGTAGCCGTTGTATTGGCTATAATGAATGTACATAACTAAAATATGATTATATATGTTTGTTAAATGTTTTTACATTTATCCAATAAATGTTAGAGGCCTAAAATGCAAATGAATCCAATTTTAAGCATAAATACTCTAATATTCACTAAAAGGTCGATTTATCACCTTTTGTTGGCGAACCCTATTTAAATATAGTTTTGGTCACTCTTATAAGTTCTATTGGACTAAATAAAATTCTTCTTTAGAATCAGGACATCAAAATTTACTTTGTGTATGTTTTGTTATTTTTCCGATAAAGTTCATTTTTTAAATGAATAGTGAAAAATGTTGTATTTTAATTCAAAACCTCACTTTTAATCTAATTTATTTATATGGTTATATTATCATTTTAATTGGTTTTAAAGTTTAATTAGAATATATTTTTACCATTTAATCCAATGGTGGTCATTGGAATTAATTTTACTTTGAAATTGGACATAAACAAGTGTCAATCTTTTGATAGATGTTGTTTTTTTAAAACACACTATTTGTTTTGACATCAAGAATTAATTATAAAATTAATTAATGCAACTTCTATGTTTTGAATTTGGTAAAATGGACATCATTTTTGAATTTTTAATATCAAATAGAGCTTAGGTTGAATTTTTGGTATTTTTTGAAAAACATCAATTTTGGATGAATAGTGAAACCACTTAGTAGTTAAAAAATGATTTTTTCGTTTAAATGAAATTTTAGTACTTCTGTGAATTGAATTTAAAAAATCCGACATACATGGTTATCATTAGTAAGTAAAATTTGGTTCAATGGAATGAAAATAATTTTTAGTGAATTGTAACTTTTGAGTTTTATTAACCGCGATTAAATGTAATTAGGGTAATTTAAGGTAAAAATAATATTATAAAAATATAAAAATACCTTGACACATGTCCTAACCTTATTGGATGAGTCATGGCCGACCAAGAAAATCCATGGGTCAATTTGGGGGCCCCATGGATCCACTTGGGTATGATAATGACACTAATAACTTTTTATTTAAAGTAAAAATAAAAATGTCACAAACATGTATTATTTTACTAATTTTTTTTACATGGGGTTATATAATTGATATATTTGACTATAAATATTAATTATAAATATAAAAATATTTCCTACATCATGGTAATTTTTTTATAATTTTTAGACATCAAATAAATAAAATTATTTATGACACAATGATGATGCAGTGTTTACGTCATTATTGAATAATTTAAATAAATAAGAAGATACAGTTTAAAACAATATCCAACACTTGTCCAATTATTATTGGATGATTTTATTTCAAACATGGGCCACCTTATCTTGAACTTTAATGATTTTTGGACCTTTAAAAACCAAAAAATCATTATATAATTAAATAATATTTTCAAGCTTTCCAAAAGAGCCCCTCCTCTCCCTTATAAAAATACCCCACTTCCTACCCATTTCACACACTTATCAAGCCATTTGGATCATCCAAACTCTACTCAAATAAGCTCCAAATATCCCTCTATTCATCATATAAGCCTTAAATTAGGAATAAAGCACTTCAAGAAACCCTTTTGGTTCAAACCAACGGGAGTTACCCGATTTAAAGGTAATGTCTTATCTTATGTTCTTTTGTTTTATTTTGCTTCTCCAACCCCCTAAACTCTTTTTATTCCTTTATTTTGTAAAAAAAAACATTATCTTAAATATACTAGGATTTTTTTATGAGAAGGATTTAAGTTACACTTACAAACACCTCCATCTAATGGGTGAAGAACATACTGTTTCTGTGGATGGTGAACTACTGCCTCACGAAATGATAATTGTTCAATTATCTTCTACCGCCTCTCATGGTGGCCATTAAGATTTAAATGTATTTATATACTATATATATTATTTTTATTTTTTCTTTATTATTCTGTATTTCTCATTTATGGCATACCTTTATGGTTTCCATAATGGGTAAACACGATAATTTCATTTTAGGAAGTGCGGACTACCGCCCACTCAAAGTGATTTGAATCATTAATTCCATATGTGGGACATATAAAAGATAGAGTTAATAATATTATATATGATATTATACTGGAATTATAATTAAACTCTATATCATAATGTTTTCATTCCATTAAATGCGAAATAGAAATGAAAGCATCATTCATGCGTACGTACGATTTACCGTCTCCATGAACGACGCATTTCATTTCTTACCTTCAAATGTTATGTACTGTTATAAATACATATTATACTGGATATATATGATATATACGATATTTAAATCATGAATATAATTATTGAGATAATGGATATTTTACCACATAAACAACTTGTAATTATAAGAAGTTTATTTTTTGACTCAAGTACCAAATATCGACAAAACAACTGTTATTGACTTAAATGATTACATAATGTTCATAACATGGTAATAAGTGATATAAAATGGATTATGAACTTGAAAAAGGATCTTAAGCAATTATAAATTAACTTTAGTTTATTATTCAGGAGATTAAAGAACGATCGAATCAAGTCAGACACGAGGTAAGGGACTTCGCCTCAATATCCTTTCATTGAGGTATATTTTGTTTTAATACAAGACTTTCTTTTATACACTGTATAGACACCTTTGAATTTTTATTTCATTCAAATGAAATCTTTTTCTATGAAGCATTTTACTAAATGACAAAAAGTAATGTTTCTTTTAACGTACGCGGTGACAACAACCTTTCTGCCGCCATGAGTATTACTTGATCATTGGCTTCCTTAACAAGACATAATGTTTTTAAAAGGAAAAATAAATACTATATACTCTATTATGTATTTTGGTATTGAAAATGGTTTTGATAATGGATTTGTTATTTCAATATATTTAAGTGAAATATTGTGATTGAAATGTGGAAATGTTTCCTTTCCTTTATATTTATTGCATGTGTTATGATTTTATAATAGTACATGGACATTTGACAAGTGGTTACGTGATAAACCAAATAACGGGTGGTGCCGTGATAAACCAGGACGGGTGGTTACGTTATAACCTCCAATGTATTGGGTATAAAAGTCAGCCGTTTGACTATTCCATTTAGTGACATGTGTGGAAGTCGACTGTATGGTTATTCCATTTAAGTATGTTTATATTCCAAGTTACCTTTATATGTTATGTGTTCTTTATATGGGTTTTATGGTGACCTTTTGGTTAAAAAAGGGTAAGAAATGATATTTTATTCAGTGAAAATATTTACTACTTCATATAGGTGAAATGTATTATTTATGATTAAGTATTCATGGTTTACTTGTTGTTTTGAAAAACTAACAGTTTCCTTCTTTGTGTATTCCTTACTGAGCTTTTTATGCTCATCTGAAGTTTTTGAAATGTCTTTCATAGGACATAAAGTGGAATATGTTCAAGGATGGGATCAAGGAAGGTCATGCTATCTAAAACATGGAACTGGATATGACACTTTTTTTCAAGAGTTTTTATTTTATAAAAAAATGGAAACTGAGTAGAAGTGTCTAATTTATAACTTTTGAGATGTAATAGTTATGGCCTAATTCTCTAAAACTCTAAACCTGAAAAGATCCTCAATGTGAATTATTCATTTAATTCAAGATTATGTAATGTTTTAAGGCTGGGTCCTTATAGTTGGTATCAAAGGGAGGTTTATACAACTTGAGGAGTTAGAATATTGTTAAATTCATGTCCATAAATTAATTTATGGTATGATTGAAATGATATAGCATTTAAATATTACCATGTTGCTTCGCCTAAAATATTTCTGTGTTCAGAATGGTTTTCCATAGAGGAAACATGCCAACTATATTGGGAGGACATCATGAGGAAAACAACCATCCAAATCAGCAACCTGAGATGGTCGAAATCGGAACTGAACCGTTTGTTGCAGTGATGACACAATTGACTCAGGCTATAAATGGCGGTGGTATCCATACACGATATCAGCCAGATTAACCATAGAGGAACATGTCAGTAGTGGAGAATTTTATGAGGCAACATCCCCCATCATTTAGAGGATCATATGACCCTGTGCTAGTAGAAGGGTGGATTAAAGCACTGGAGAAGATTTTTGAAGTCATGGGGTGTTCATAACATCAAAAGGTTAGTCTCACTGTTTACCATTTTAAAGGTGAAGCTGATCTGTGGTGGTCGATGGTGAAAAATATTAGGGATAGTGAGGAGATTGATGATATTAAATAGGATGAATTCAAAGGTATGTTTCTTGAGAAATATTTTCCTAAGGTGGTTCGTCTTAGGATAGAAAAAAAATTCCTAGAATTGAGGTAGGAGGATGACTCAGTGGCTGCTTATGAAGCAAAGTTCACTCGACTAGCAAGGTATGCTCCAAATTTCAAACAAGATCTTGATAGTAAAATCAACTATTTTTACTCAGGCTTAAAGCCAAAGTATCGAAGGTCTTTAGCTTCTTGCGAGTTCAAAAGTTATGAAAAACTTGTTCTATGTGTGGAGAAGGTGGAAATGGAGTTTTCCAATGATCAGATTCTCTTTAACAAACAACAGAATAAGAGGTCCAGTTGGCAGGAAAAGGGAAATAATTCATCAAAGAAGCCTAGAGGTAAGAAAATCAAATATCCATCCTATGAGAAGTGTGGTAAAATGCATCCTGGAGAATGTTTATCCAAGTCTATAAAGTGCTTTCAGTGTGGTAAGTCTGGTCATATTGCTCGTAACTGTTAGGAAGATTGTCAAGCAGGCAATGAAAAGCCAGCGGTAAGATGTTTTAAGTGTAATGAAACGGGTCATTATGAAAATGATTGTCTAACTAAGAACTCAATTGAGGGAAAGCAACCAAACTACAAGCATAAAGGGGTGGTGAAATCCTTTGTAACTACTTCAAGAGATGTTGGGCCATCGAATGAAGTAGTATTAGGTACACTGTTTGTTTGTTCAGATTATGCCAATGTGTTGTTTGATTCAGGGTCTACCCATTCTTTCATTTCTGAGAAGTTTTCTAGTAAATAGGGAATTCCATCTCAATATATGAATCCTGAACTTATGGTAAAAACACCAAGGGTAAACATTGAGACAAAAAGAAATTATAAGAACCTTCCTATCCTTGTGTGTGGAAAGAATCTACCAACAAAGCTTATTGTTTTGCCTCTAGTAGAGTTTGATGTTATTTTGGGCATGGATTGGATTTCTGTTTATCATGATAAGATTGACTGCTGAGCTAAAGAGGTTTATTTTTAGAAATATTTTCAGTTTGTGTACAAGAATGAACCCTTAATTTTGATAACATATCAGGAAGCTGAGAAACTAGTAAACAATGGAAATGAATGTTACTTTGCACATATTGTTGAAAACAAACGAACAATTCAGATTAATGATGTGCCAGTGGTAAATGAGTATCTTTATGTTTTTCTCAATGAGTTGCCTGATATTATACATGATTGGGAAGTTGAATTTACTGTTGACTTAGTTCTTGATTCTAATCCAATTTCAAAACCCCCTTATCAAATGACTCAAGTTGAACTTTTAGAGTTAAAGAAGCAATTGCAGGAGTTATTAGATAAAGGTTTCATTCGACCTAGCACATCACCATGGGGTGCTCATTTCTTATTTTTTAAAAAGAAAGATAGTTCAATGAGACTTTGCATTGATTATAGAGCATTGAATAACATCACTGTTAAGAACAAGTATCCTTTGCCTCATATCAATGATTTTTTTGATCAGCTCTAGGGAGCTTAGTATTTTTCAAAGATTGACTTGAGGTTAGGGTACCATCAGTTGAAAGTAAAAGAAGCATACGTTTCGAAGACCGCATTTCGTACTAGATATGTCCATTATGAATTTGTAGTTATGCCTTTTGGGTTAACCAATACTCCTGCTATATTCATGGATCTAGTGAATAGAATTTTCCATGAGTTCTTGGATAAGTTTGTGGTTGTGTTCATTAATGACATTTTGGTTTATTCCAAAAGTAAAGAGGAACTTGAAAGTCATTTACGGGTTATCTTTCAAACCTTAAGAGAAAAGAAAATGTATATAAAATTAAATAGGTGTGAGTTTTGGTTACAACAAATTTCTTTCCTTGGTCACATTGTTTAAAAAAATGGCATAACTATTGATCCTACTAAAACAAAAGTTGTTGAAGAATGACCAAGACCCATAAATATAACTGACATCTGTAGTTTTCTTGGTTTGGCAGGTTATTACTGGAGGTTTGTTGAAATGTTTTCACAGTTATCTAGTCCAATGACTAAGTTAACTCGAAAAGTTGTTAAGTTCATTTGGAAAAAAAGAATGTGATGATTGTTTTCAGGAATTGAAAATAAGATTGGTGAATGATCTAGTTTTGGAAATGCCTTCCAAAAATGGTGAGTTTGTTATCTACAATGATGCTTTGTTGAAAGGACTTGGTTGTGTCCTTATACAGAATGATCAGGTAATTTCTTATGCTTCACGTCAGTTGAAAACTCATGAGTTAAATTACCCTACACATGATTTGGAATTAGTTGCTGTTGTTTTTGATTTATAAATTTGGAGGCATCATTTGTATGGAGTAAAGTGTGAAATATATACTGATCACAAAAGTTTAAATTATATATTCACTCATAAATAATTGAACATGAGATAGAGGAGATGAGTGTAATTAGTCAAGGATTACGATTGTACAATTCATTACCATCCAAGAGAAACAAATAAAGTGACTGATGATTTGAGTTGAAAAAGCAATTCTTCATTAGCCATGCTATGTTTGGAATGAGATCCTTTGATTTGTGATTTAATGAACTTTAGCATATAATTTTTTGGTGTATGAAGTTCTTCTGTTTTGTTTCAGGTGTCAGTGAGATCATCTCTATCAGACAGAATTAAGCAAGCGCAAAAGAAAGATAGTGAGTTGCAGAAAAAGGTAGAGCTGGTTCAGAAGGGTAAGTTGTCTGAATTTAATATTGATAATGATTGTGTTTTGAGGTTTAGGAAGAGATTATGTGTGCCTTGTGATTCAAAATTGAAGAATGAGTTTTTATGTGATGCTCATAGTTCTCTGCTTTCAGTTCATCCTGGTAGTACTAAGATGTACAGAGATCTGCGGGAGTATTACTGGTGGGATGGAATAAAAAGAGATATTGCTGATTTTACTGTGAAGTGTTTGACTTGTCAGCAGGTTAAAGTAGAGTGGAAGTTACCAAAAGGGATGCTTTAGTCCTTATCGGTTCCAGAGTGGAAATGGGAAAATATATACATGTAATTCGTTATGAGATTATCAAAGACATCTCAAGGTAATAATGCAATCTGGGTTATTATTGATCGATTGACTAAATCTGCTCATTTCCTTCCTATTCAAGATACATTCTTTCTAGATCAAATTTCTCAGTTGTATGTTAAAGAGATAGTCAAGTTACATGGATTTCCCCTCTCCATTGTATCTGATCGTGATCCCAGGTTTACTTCTAACTTTTGGAAAGGCCTTCAGAAGTCATTGGGTACTGAATTAAATTTTAGTACAGCTTTTCATTTGTAATCAGATGGGCAGTCAGAATGAACAATTCAGTCCTTGAAGGATATGTTGCGTGCTTGCACGATGGATTACCAGGGAAGTTGGGACCAACATCTTTCTTTGGTTGAATTTTCTTATAATAACATTTTTCATTCCAGTATACAGACGGATCCGTTTGAGGCATTATATGGTAAACGGTGTCGAACTCCAGTTTTTTGGGATGAAGTAGGGGAAATGAAGATGCTGGGACCAAAATTGGTAGAAGAGATGGCAGAGAAAGTTTAGTTGATTCAGAAGCACATGAGAACAACTCAGAGTCGGCAGAAAAGTTATGCAGATAACCATAGAAAGGATCTTTCTTTTGAGGTAGGTGATCATGTTTTTATCAAAGTTTCTCCATGGAAAAGTGTGATGCATTTTGGCAAGAAAGGAAAGTTGAGTCCGAGGTTCATTAGACCTTATGAAATCCTGGAGAAAGTTGGATCAGTTGCATACAGAGTAGAATTACCTCCAAGTTTGTCCCTGGTACACAATGTTTTTCATGTTTCAATGATGGGAAAGTATATGCCAGATCCATCTCATGTTTTGAGTCCAGACATAGTTCAGTTGGAAGAGAATCTCTCTTATAAGGAACAACCAGTCCAGATTCTTTAATGTAGAGAGCAAGTGTTGCGGAATAAGGTAATTCATCAGGTTAAGGTTTTGTGGAAAAACCATATGGTTTAAGAGGCAATGTGGGAATCTGAAAATGCTATGAGGGATAAATACCCCCATTTATTTGATAAGTGAATAAAATTGCGAGGACGCAATTCCCCAAAGGGGGGAAGGATGTAACATCCCAGGTAAATAAAAAATAATACATTTTCATATTTATTAATATTTGTGAATTAAATATTAATTTTACTTTAATTGGGTTGCTATGTTCGATGGCGTACCCGATACGCAACAATAGATTTCTTTGAAATCTTACGTTGCACACTAATAATATAATAATATTATTTTAAATGGTAGTTAACACGTAGCCGTTGTATTGGAGAGAATGAATTGAAATAACTAAAATATGATTATATATGTTTGTTAAATGTTTTTACATTTATCCAATAAATGTTAGAGGCCTAAAATGCGAATGAATCTAATTTTAAGCATAAATACTCTAATATTCACTAAAAGGTCGATTTATCGCCTTTTATTAGCGAACCCTATTTAAATATAGTTTTGGTCACTCTTATATGTTCTATTTGAACAAATAAAATTCTTCTTTAGAATCGGTACATCAAAATTTACTTTGTGTATGTTTTGTTATTTTTCCGATAAAGTTCATTTTTAAATGAATACTGAAAAATGTTGTATTTTAATTCAAATCCTCACTTTTAATCTAATTTATTTATATGATTATATTATCTTTTTAACTGGTTTTAAAGTGTAATTAGAATATATTTTTACCATTTAATCCAATGGTGGTCATTGGAATTATTTTCACTTTGAAATTGGACATAAACAAGTGTCAATCTTTTGATAGATTTTGTTTCTTAAAAACACACTATTTGTTTTGACAGTGGGAATTAATTATAAAATTAATTAATTTAACTTCTATGTTTTGAATTTGGTAAAATGGACATCATTTTTGAATTTGGAATATCAAATAAAGCTTAGGGTGAATTTTTGGTAGTTTTCTGAAAAACATCAATTTTAGATGAATAGTGAAACCACTAAGTAGTAGTTAAAACCTGATTTTTTTTGTTTAAATGAAACTTTAACGTTTCTGTGAATTGAATTTACAAAATACAACATACATTATTGTCATTAGTAAGTAAAATGTGGTTCAATGTGATGAAAATAATTTTTGATGAATAGTAACTTTTGAGTTTTGTTAACCGCGATTAAAGGTAATTAGGGTAATTTAAGGTAAAAATAATATTATAAAAATACAAAAATACCTTGAAACATGTCCTAACCTTATTGGATGAGTCATGGTCGACCAAGACAATCCATGAGTCAATTTGGGGGCCCCATGGAGCCACTTGGGTATGATAATGACATTAACAACTTTTTATTTAAAGTAAAAATAAAAATGTCACAAACATGTATTATTTTACTAAAACAATTTTTACATAGAGTTATATAATTGATATATTTGACTATAAATATTAATTATAAAGATAAAAATATTTCCTACATTATGGTAATTTTTTTATAATTTTTAGACATCAAATAAATAAAATTATTTATGACACAATGATGATGTAGTGTTTATGTCTTTATTGAATAATTTAAATAAATAAGAAGATACAGTTTAAAACAATATCCAACACTTCTAAAATTCTTATTGGATGATTTTATTTTGAAAATGGGCCACCTTATCTTTAACTTTAATGATTTTTGGACCTTTAAAAACCAAAAAATCATTATATAATAAACTAATATTTTCAAGCTTTCCAAAAGAGCCCCTCCTCTCCCTTATAAAAAGGCCCAACTTCCTACCCATTTCACACAATTATCAAGCCCTTTGGATCATCCAAAATCTACTAAAATAAGCTCCCAATATCCATCTCTTCATCATATAAGCCTTACCTTAGGCAGAAAGCACTTCAAGAGACCCTTTTGGTTCAAACAAAGGAGAGTTACCCGATTTAAAGGTAATGTCTTCTCTTATGTTATTTTGTTTTATTTTGCTTCTCAAACCCCATAAAATATTTTTATTCCTTTATTTTGTAACAAAACCCATATCTTCAATATAATAGTATGTTTTTATGAGAATTATTCAAGCTACATTTACACACACCTCCATCTAATGGGTGAAGAACATACTGTTTCTGTGGATGTTGAACTACTGCCTCACGAAACGATGATTGTTCAATTATATCCTACCACCTCTCATGGTGGCCATTAAGATGTCACTATATTTATATATGATATATATTATGTTTATTTTTTTACTTATGCTTATGTATTTCTCATTTATGGCATACCTTTATGGTTTACATAATGGGTAAACGCGATAATTTCATTTTAGGAAGTGCGGACTACCGCCCCCTCAAAGTGATTTGAATAGTTAATGCCATATGTGGGATGTATAAAGGATGGATTTAATAATATTATATATGATATTATACTATAATTATAATTAACCTCTATATCATAATGTTTTCATTCCATTAAATGCGAAATAGAAATGAAATTAGCGTTCATGCGTACGTACGGTTTACTGTCTCCATGAACGACGCATTTCATTTCTTACCTTCAAATGTTATGTTCTGTTATAAATACATATTATATTGGATATATATGATATCTAAATCATGAATATAATTCTAGATATAATGGATATTTTACCACATGAACAACATGTAATTATAAGAAGTTTATTTTTGACTCAAGTACCAAATATCGACAAAATGACTGTTATTAACTTAAATGATTAAATAATGTTCATAACATGGTAACAAGTGATATAAAAGGGTTAATGAACTTGAAAAAGGTTCTTAAGATTGTATAAATTAACTTTAGTTTTTTTATTCAGGATATTAAAGAACGATTGAGTCAAGTCAGACACGAGGTAAAGGACTTCGTCTCAATCTCCTTTCATTGAGGCATATTTTATTTTAATACAACACTCTCTTTTATACACTGTATAAACACCTTTGACTTTTAATTTCATTCAAAGGGAATATTTTTATATGAAGTGTTTTACTAAATGAAAAAAATGAATGTTTCTTTTAACGTACGCAGTGACGACGACCTTTCCACCGCCGCGGGTATTACTTGATAATTGGATTCCTTAACAAGACGTAATGTTTTTAAAAGGAAAAATAAATACCATATACTCTATTATGTATTTTGGTATTGAAAATGGCTTTGATAATGGATTTGTTATGTCAATATATTTAAGTGATATATTTTGATTGAAATGTGGAAATGTTTCCTTTCCTTTATATTTGTTTTATGTGTTATGATTTTATAATGGTACTTGGACATTTGACGGGTGGTTACATGATAAACCAAATGACGGGTGGTGCTGTGATAAACCATGACAGGTGGTTAAATTATAACCTCCAATGCATTGGGTATAGAAGTTGGCCATATGACTATTCTATTTAGTGACATGTGTAGAAGTTGACCATATGGTTATTCCATTTAAGTATGTTTATGTTCCAAGTTACCTTTATATGTTAAGTGTTCTTTATATGGGTTTTATGGTGAAATTTTGGTTACAAAAGGGTAAGAAATGATATTTTATTCATTAAAGAGTATTTACTACTTCATATAGAAGAAAATTATTACTTATGATTAGGTATTCATGGTTTACTTGTTGTTTTGAAAAACTAACAGTTTCCTTCTTTGTGTATTCCTTACTAAGCTTTTTATGCTCATCCCAAGTTTTTGAAATGTATTTCATAGGACATAAAGTGGAATAGGGTCAAGGATGGGATCAAGGAAAGTCATGCTGTCTAAAAATGGAACTGGATATGAATCTTTTTTTCAAGAGTTTTTATTTTATGAAAAAATGGAAACTGAGTAGAAGTGTATACTTTGTAACTTTTGAGATGTAATAGTTATGGCCTAATTCTCTAAAACTCTAAACCTGAAAAGATCCTCAATGTGAATTATTCATTTAATTCAAGATTATGTAATGTTTTAAGGCTGGGTCCTTTTAAAGGCACCCCAAATTCAAAGATAATTTGTGATATGATCAATATAAACTAAACCAATCATGTTGGGGAAAGTATTGGATACATTTTAAGCCTTATCTTCTAGTTAAACCACTTTAAGCCTATTTTAACTCTTATCATGATAGTTTGACTTTTTACCATGATAACTTAATTATATTACCAAAAACAAAATGGTAATTCTAACTAAATTTGTACATGAGGATTCAAAAATATAATCCTTTTTATTAGATTTAATTTATCTAGGTGGAATAAATTAATTCTAATATAAGAATGAAAAATGCACGAAAAACTGTTTTTAAGAAAACACTCGATTTAAGAGTAAAATTCTTTTCAACTTGATATAAAGTAATAAATTTTTTTTACACATTTTTTTTGTTAAATAATAAAAAAATGAATGTTTTTTGACTTTTGGATCAATCCAAAATCAAATGTCATCTTCCAATAATTCCATTAATTGCAAAGACTCAAAAATAGTTTTTAATTTGAATAAAATGTAAATTATCTTTCAAAAAATTCAACCTTGAGTTCCCAAATTTTAAACAATGTTTTAAAATATATTATTTAACCACTTAAACACATATTTGGTCTGACACCACTCATCCAATAGGATGAATTCATATGTTTAAGAGATTTTAATGTCTTACCCCATAGTTTTAACCTAGTTTTACCTCTTTTACTAATACTACAAAAAAAAGCTAATTAAAAACATTTTAAAATGTCATTAATTCATTTACTGAAGTTTCTGAAAAACTTTGTTAAATGAGTTGTCACTAATTTAATGATATCTATAAATGTCGTCAATTAGTGACATTTATAAACATTTCTATTTAGTGACACCTCATTTACTAATGTTTTTTAGAATCATCGGTATTTTTTTTGAAATTTATATTTTTTTTACAATAACCCCTCATCCCTACTAGCGTGGTTCCCCCACCCCTATCCATCTCCCATCTTGGTACCCCACCCTGTCACCTACTCCCGGTGCCCCCACCCCCATCCTGCTCCCGTCCCGATGCCCCCACCCCCGTACCACTTTCATCCTAACACCCCTCCCTCATCCCACTCCCATCCCAACACCCCTTCACTGTCTTTCAACCACTACCATCTCCCCACCCCAAATCCCATCCCATCACCCCACCCCCACTACCAGCACCCGTCTCGAAGCCCCTCCTTCATCCCACTCTCGTCCTGACACCCCTCCCCCATCCGTAACCTGCTCCCAACTCCCCCACCACCATCACCTGCTCCTAATTCCCCCACCCCTATCTTGCTCCCGCCCTAACACCCCACCCCATCCTGTCACTCGCTCCCGATGCCCCACCCCCGTCCTTCTCCCATCCCGAATCCCCCACCCCCGTAATGCCTCACCCTTTAGCCAAAACCTGTATCGGGGCCCCCACCACACCTCCAGTATGCATACGCTGCCTCAACCCCCTCTAGTATGCCTTACACCCATACACTTCCCCACCCCACCACCTCCTATCATGAACCAACCCGAGTCGACTCTGAACCGGTCACCCGAGACGATCTGCGACGAGGCCCAAGAGGCGTTCTTGATCCTCCCGGGCTAGCGACAAGCACCCAGGCATCAACAGAGTACAAATGGGAATTATTTTTCCCAATGAAAATAAACTAAGTAGTAGAAATAGAATATAACAACACAAAATGAATAAACATTGGGAAAGAAAAGAACAACCAAAAACACAACTAACCTACCCACGACTAAGACTCCACGTAACCCCATGGGTTACTCTCTGATACTGAAACCAAACATCACCCAAAGTGATATAAACCAGAGATATAACCTGTAATAGAAACTAAAAAAAATAAAACACTATAGGCATGAGTGTTAATACTTAGTAGGTAGGCCTGAATAATCTATTCCCAATGAAAATTCTTTAAATAAATAAAACATTGACTTTAGGTTTGAAATACAATCTATAAATATATAATTTACTACACCTTTGATTTTTTTAAAGTAAACAAATTACAATCATAATCCATTACCCTCAAGTTCAAAATAAGGTTCAAGAGGAGGAAAGAAAAGAAGATAAAAAAAATCATTCATTTTTCATAAAAGTGTCAAAAGAAAGAGTTATTTTTTAAAAAATTTTTCTTGAAAATATCTTTAACAAACCACACATTTACAATTTTACATGAAAACACCAAAACTAAGAACAATGGGAATCACTTCATATAGTGAGGGAAACAATACTAACTGTACTAGTGTCAAAGGAAACATAGGAAATCCTAGGAACTCGGAGGAAAATGAGAATTTATTAATACATGTGACTTATCCTGAAGGCATGTCTACTCTCAATGACATCATAACACCCAAACGCTCAGTGTTTCCCTACCTGGACTAACCGATGGGCACAATCCCCTAGCAGAGCAAAATCTATACTAAGGGCCACTAGCTAGTGCATAGTCTAAACTAGTGCAACAATCGTTCTTATTCAAACCTCTTTGCTATGCTAGGTTCCATGCATAATTCACAAGAGGGTGTGCCATACATTCCAAATAACAACCCACATATATATAACTGAACACTCCACACAACTTGACACCACCCCGACCACCTCAAGGGTAATCCTTGACTTAAAATAATAATTATACAAGGAAGGTCCCATACTGAGGACTCTCCCATATCATGATCAATCGATGAGGCAAGAGACCCAACCCAAGATGGGTTTTCCAAATAACCATTCAAAAGTGACAACTAGGCCTTTACCTATGAAAAAATCTAACATTTATCAAATCATTTAGAAAACTATTCCCAGAGAAAATAAAAACTTAATTTTACATAAACCTAGCCAAATGGGCCCTTCCTCCAAGTGTTCAACAATTTTCAAATTTTAAACCTTTTTATGAATAGTCATACATAGGTTATATTAAACACCAAACCAACTTATAAATCCAATTTGGAAACACCAAACACCATTTTAATGTCAAAATATAATTTACAAAACCAATTCATGCCTTTATAAATCACGAACTACTTAGAAAATCCAAACAAGAACTTAACCAACCCTTGGTGTGCATAATCTAACAAAAACACACCACACGTTTATAAAAAATCCATTTTTAAAACCATACAAAATTAATTTGAACGACACAAACCAACTTGGGAACCCATTTAAGGAAAACCAATCACCTCTTTAAATCCGGAAAACATTTATAAGATCCAATCAGGCATTTGATAAATTCTTAGTTTTCATAGCACAATCCGACCACTTGAAAAATTTCAAATGGGCCTTACATATTTTCCTCAAACTAACTATTATTATACATAAGTGCAACACTCCAATTTTAACCCAAAACACATTGGAAATCCATTTTAGAAAATTTCAATAACCATTTTTTTAAACATAATAAATATATTTTTAAGACCAAAACATGCTTCTAAGTTTTTTTAACCATTTGCAAGAGCCAACAGTGTTATCAATCAAACATGAGGCGTGCGTCATTCTTCAAATCCACGTCACACATTCAAAGCAATCAGACAAAAATTTTCATTTCACATAGAACAAATATGATAAAAACAGTACATTACTAATTTAATAACTAAGGAAGTGTAAAAAATAATAAACCAATGAAATCATGAATTTAAAGGCAATGTGCAAAGGGTCATACCTCAACTCGTATCTCAATCATGATGACATGACTTGCATCATGCTTGCACATAAGTACCCATGAACCGATGACTGTGGCATCATAGGTTTACCTCACCAACATGCTGCAACAAATGCAAAGCATCTAAAAACACAGAAACACTAAATTTAAATAATCCAAATGAATAAAGAATGAAAAACTCTCCTTGATACTGGGGAAGGTGAAATTATGTGAATCCAAACCACTCGCCTTCGGTGGTGGGTGTTTGTCACATGACCAGTTGAGAACAAGGCGCGCACGACTGGTCGTGCGAACGAAGATGGAATGGGAGCTGATAGGGCTGGTCGTTCTGCCTCGGAAGGACAGCGAGGGGCTGCGGGGCACTGGAATGGTCACTGGTAGGTGGGGCGCATGGCTGGGAAGGGCGTGCGGCCAGTCAGAGGGAATACGACGGGTCAAAAGGTGTGTGAAAGGAGGGAACCGACTAGTCGAAGCTGTGCAATGGCCAAAAGGAGGCCTGGCAGGTTGTTCGCTGGTTGGAAAAGTGGCCGGTAGGGGTGGAGGGCTGATAGCATGAGCGACATCGACTGAAAAGGGAAGCGGTGGTCAGAGGGTGCGTGGCCAGAGGCCGGATGGTAGCTGGACAATGAGGGTGAGGCGCTGGGCGAGGGCGAGGGCACTGGGAGAGGCTGTTGGGTGAGGCTGCTGGGTGAGGACAAGGGCGATGGGCGAGGGCCTGGATGCCGAGGGTGGTCGGGACATGGCGAGGCTGGATCGCAGGAGACCGATGCGGCCAAGCGAGGGGCGTAGTGCGGGACGAGGGTGGAGGCCTGGGCACAGCTTGCGCAGGAGAAGGGAGAACAAGGGTCAGGGTGCATGCCACAATGTAGGGGGGAGAAGGGTGGATGGGGGGGATAGAACTAGGGTTTATATATTTTTTTATTTTAACTATAATGTAATAATAATAATAATAATAATAAAACCAAAAATAATAATAAAAATAACAATAATAAATATAACAATAATAAAAATTAATAACAATAACAATAATAAAAATAATAATACAATAAATAAAATAATAATAATATAGTAAGAATAATGAGTAATTGCCTGGCTCTTAGGCCGATTGCACAGCTACCACCAACTGCACGGTGACTGCGCACGAATTTGAAGCCAAGTAAAAATATTAAACGACAAAAATTTTAATCCGGGACCCATCATATACCTTGGTGCGTAATTATCCAATAAAAACATATATTTTAATCACATTTTAATGGTATTAAATGTTCATTTTTGATCTTATGGGCCGAAGTTAGTGCATTTTCATTATGAACATCCATTCTCATCATTTGTGCACTTCATGCCTAATGTACACCAATTTAGGCCCAACGAGTCATCTGATTCTAAGAAATGTAATTATCAATATTTTAATTTGATATTTTGGGAACTATATCTACACTTAAATTTGAACATTTTTCATTTAGGGATCAATGGATGATTCATAAACGATGATGGAGATATTTAGAGATGAATGGAAGAAATTCTAGAGAAGACAGATTGGATTCCATCCCACTAATGAGACTGTGGGGCCCAACATACAGTCCCAATGAATCCCAAATCTTGTGGGATGATAGAAGAAATGTTTAGAAACAAATAACTCTTTATGAGATGATGATAATTCGGCCTATATGGTGGTAATTAAGGTGGCCCAATTTAGAGATAAAATTCTGGGCTAGATTCTGTGGCCCAGAAAAATAGTCCACTAATTTGACCATATCTCGGAATAAAAAACTCCAAATGGGCCCAAAATTTACAGGAGGTTAGAATACATCCGAGGATCCATTTTATTATTCTATGGCCCACTCTGTTTCTACCATCTAGAAGGTCTTACAAGTGCATCTGTTCGGTAGATGAAAGCTGGCTGCCACCTCGGGTCAAATGTGGAAAAGTCCAAATTCCACAATCTTTCCACCACCTATGGCCTACCAAAATTAACTGAGATGATTTGTACTGTTGGAGGCTCGACCCAAGGCTCCCAAAATTCCTATTTAAGGCAGTGTTGGTGAATGAGTTCTGAATCTTTGGTGCTTGGTTCAATTGTAATGTTATGCTGCGATTTTGTTGTCTTAAATTTGTCTTTCCCTTGTAAGTTGTTCAATTCACATTAGTTTCTTAATAAAAGTTCTTCTTATCCTATTATTCTATTGTTATACATCTCAATTTGATACCTTTTCCTCAAGGTGTGAATTTATTCATACCAAACCTTGTGAAATTATTCACACAACGGTGGAGTGATCATTTTATTTTTGTTGTTTTCTTTACTTCTCCATTTCCTCCCTCATGAGTCTACTTTCCGCTTCCATTGAAACCATGGGATCAATGGAGGGCTAACCCACTTATGGGTTGATCCAAGGGAGTAGAAAGGGGATGGATTGGATGTTATTTATCACCCCATTAATGTATAATCACTTCTTTAATTGAGATTTTTATTTGATGATTTTTAAACTCCATCATCCTTGTTGAATTTAAGGCCACACACTTCATGTACTAATACGAACCTTTACCTTGAAGTGCTCAAAACTTTGATCCTTCAAGTGTATAGGTGATTAGTATTAAAGGGTGTAGGTATTAAACCATTAAGTGATGATGTTGTTTTATCTTCTTAAATGAATCCATCTCAAATATAAGAAATTGAAATCATTGAAAAGGAAATACATCCAATCCACCCCGAGCGATAACCTAGGATCAACTCATTCTTTTAAATTGAATTTCACTTAAATCTGTTAGTTAACCTTTAAACCAATATAATATCAACCCAAGTTGACCACTTCATAGCCAAAAACAGTCCATATAATGTACATGTCGATAGGTTTCTTCTTAGGTCTCTGAGGATTCGATAACCCAAGCTAAACTATAAGGACCCACTACTGGAAAACTGCCCTATACCCACGGTTCAAAACCGTGGGTATAGCCCCCAAAACTGTGGGTATAGGCTATACCCACGGTTTTGGGAACTGTGGGCTGGAACGACGTCGGGATAGGGGGTCGGGCTATACCCACGGTTTGAAGAAACCGTGGGGATAGGTTAGGCACAGCGTAGCAGGTGCATGGCCACGCTGGCACCGCGTTGACCCCACAGTTCTCAAACCGTGGGGATTTAATCTTCAAAAAAGACACCCAGGAGGTTTCGAACCCCGGTCTCACGCCGCACATGACAAACGTGCCCAACCAAGAAACCACCCAAGCTATGACATCAATCTGTAATATATACATGGATCTGCTTATATAAATTAATATTCTGTATTAAAATTAGAAAAAAACGCCCAGCGTGTTTCGAACCCGTATCTCGCACAAAGTCTCATGACGACACCCACAACAACCAACCGACCTGTGAGTTATATTTGATATATATATTTACTTATGCTATTATATATAAATATAATGCACATGGTTATTTAAATAAAAAAATGTGTCCAGAGGGATTTGAACCGGTGACCTACACTAGACGCTGCGAACGGTTTTCCAACCGAGCTACTGAGTTTTTGATATTAGATATTTACATTTATATAAATATATTAATCTAAACAGTGAATAAATGCCTTCCCGCCAAATTTTTTTTCATGTCCCGCCTAATTTTATTTTCCTTACATAATACGGGAAAGCTATACCCACGGTTCTGGTGAACCGTGGGTATAGGTCTTCAAAAAAAATCCCAATATCTACGGTTTTGATGAACCGTCAGTATAGGACTTCGGAAAATACCCTATACCCACGGTTTTCTCAAAAATCGTGGGTATAGGTCTTAAAAGAGGACTATACCCATGGTTTTTGTTAAAAACGTGGGTATAGGTGGCCTATACCCACGGTTTTCCAGAACCGTGGGTATAGGTTCACATACTACCCCTATACCCACGGTTCTGGAAAACCGTGGGTATAGACTGATTTTCCAGTAGTGACCGTCTTACCTTCTTCTCTTGGGTAAATTTGAGTGAGAACCAAATTTTGGCACCGTTTTCGGGGATCTAAGTAAGTTATCTTAGACACTATCATCCTTTTTTTCATCCCTCTTCTATATTCTCATATCCTCTATTTCATTCCAATGGAAATCCCTTTTGAACAAACCCAGACATGGGGAACCTATCCTTATATTGATCACCCCACACCATGTATGATGTACAATGACCATCCTAATTCCTACTTGTGGGATCATAAACAACCTACTGAACAACAATGTTTTTATTCATATGATCCACAATACATTCAAAGCTTTTATGAGTTCCAATCCCAACAAGGCCAATTGGAACATCTTTCTATGGAATTCCAACAACTTAATTATCCACCTAGAATAAACCATATTTCTCAACCCCTTGCCCATAATGATCCACAACCATTACTTGAAAAATTATGTAAAAAAATGGAGATAATGAATTTTGAGGTTTCATCATTGAGGTTAGAACTACAAAGCATTAAAACTTGTGAGGAACCCATCCCTACACAAACTATCTCTTTCATAACCTTATATGAAGTGTCTAGTTTCCCACAAACCCCACATTAATTTATTGAAGAACCAACCTTTGGATTTGGGATAGATAAAGAGGATTAAGGAATTGTTGAAGGGTCTTTAAATCAAGAGGAAATTGACTTTTTGGATTCAAAAGAATAGAATTTGACATCGTGGATTGAGTCTCATGAATATAACTCTGTTGATGATTTTTCAAAAACACAAATCATTGAACCATTAATAGAAATCACAAACTTTGAGTCCATTCCCATTTCTAACACTGATATTTCCAATTTTGTGGTTGAATATTCTATTCCAAAGGAACCAATTCTATTGATAAATTTTGAAAATAAAATTCATATCTATCCAAATTCCCAACCTATGTCTAAAACTGTTAGTCTGCCTGAACTCAAACATGTGTCCTTTCCATCCTTCCTCAAGTTTTCATTAGTTGAGGATATCCAAAACCATCCTGTTTTCATTGTTTCTTCTCTTGATATAAATAAAATTGGAATGACCCTTGATGTATTAGGAAATACTAGAGAAGCAACTAGATCCACCATTTCTGATATTCCTTGGATTTACTAACTCATTTTAGAACATAGGTTTGTTAATGAAACAAATTATAAACATGTAATTAATCTAAACCTAGTTTAATTGGTGAAACATGTGGTCCTTAAAATTTTTAAAGTTGGTATTGGGTAAGTTAGGGGGTTCATGTCGAGCTAACGACATTAAACAAAGCGCTGCATGGGAGGCAACCCATTGTTTTCAAGTTTCCAATAATTTCATTGTTTTAATAAACTTTATATTTTAAATAGGGTTAATGAGACATTGTGATATTTCGAAATAAAAAAAATAAACTGTTGACCTGTTCTTCTATAATGAGTATGGATGAGTACGAAAGGGGAGCACCATATTCATCCGTGTCACATGGTGTGATCCTTGAGTAATACCTTACCCAGAAATTTAAAAAAGAAGACAATGTATCATCAGTTTAATTTACTTTATTTTTATGTGTTTGTAGGTTAAAAAATAAAAATACAAAAATAAAAATAAAAATATAATAATAAAAAAATTCCACATTGTAGGTCGTGGGGCAAACCCCGTCACAACCGGCGAAGCCGCGGGGATTCGAACCCGGGACCGAAGGGAGACAGGGGTGCGCACTTACCACTGACCTACGACTTAATGTGATTAATTATTCTATAATTTATATATATATACTTATATTTTACTTATATATATATATTGTTTTGTTTTGTTTGTTTGTTTCCTTTTTTTTCCACTAGGGAACTTTGCAAGCGACATGGATATCAAAGGACTAAATTCGAGCGGCAAGAACTTCAAACTTCAACCACCAGGTGACTTCATTCCATGATCCTCATATTTTAATTTCCTTATTTAACTCACCTTTTATTCCTCTACCCCATTCTAAATTTTATTTTTATGAAACTTAGGACAATTTCATTCTAATTTGGGGGGTGTGGAAACAAAATGTTTGTTAAAAAAAAACAATGATAAAAAAAAGTAAAATTCCTTTATCATTCATATAGTAACATCTTTTCTCACATTAAAAATACATAGCAAATAAATTTTATTTTCTTGACTCTTAATTTAATTCATGATTAAGTTTAAAAGCATTGATTTTGGAAGTTTGGTTGTCCAATGAAAATTTTCATCATTTTTATTTTCATCCATTAAATCAAAATGCCACAATGCACATCCTCTAGACTGTGGGGTACTAATTTGAATTTTTGGGGTCCCATAATAAATAGCATAGGCTGGTTTTATTTTTATGAATAATATGAGTATTCAAAAAAAAAAAATTAAAAAAAATTATTAATTTTTTTTGCGTGTAGAGCAATGGATTGATAAAATGCGAGGCTTTCGACACTTGGGGATCGTGACTCCAAAGTTTTCTAGCCCTGAGTTTTTCAATATATCTCTATTTATGGAAATATGACTTTGTTTTTGATTAAGTTAACTCGAGACGATTCCCGAGTATGTGGGCTTCACTTGGTGCCCTAAGGCCTTTGAGTCTGGGAGTCATCGGCAAAGTCTTGCTACATGGGTTAATTTGATTAACTGCAATCTCAATTACTATGGAAATATTACAAAAAAAAAATCAAAAAAAAAGGAATGAAGAATACTCATATTAGGATTAAATGTGATTCCACCTAGCACTTCCATGATTTCCCCCTTGAATGAAAATGAACCCCCATATCTATTGTGATTCACAACACATCATTACACCTAATTGAGTTGGATGAAGTATGATTATGGATTTGATCAAAGGAATGGGCTTGGGATTGGGATCTTCTTTTAAATTAATCTTGTTTTTAATTATCTTGATAGGTTATAAAAATATATTTGTGTGCAGTTTACATTGTGAGCACTGTTTGTTATAATGTGTTTGAAGAAAGGAATTCAAATAAAATCATTGAATTATTTGCTCGGGACTAGAAAATATCAAGTTGGGGGGTGTGATTATCCAATAAAAACATATATTTTAATTACATTTTAATGGTATTAAATGTTCATTTTTGATCTTATGGGCCTGAGTTAGTGCATTTTCATTATGAACATCCATTCTCATCATTTGTGCACTTCATGCCTAATGTAAACCAATTTAGGCCCAATGAGTCATATGATTATAAGGAATGTAATTATAAATATTTTAATTTGATATTTTGGGAACTATATCTACACTTAAATTTGAACATTTTTTATTCAGGGATCAATGGATGATTCATAAACGATGATGGAGATATTTGGAGATGAATGGAAGCAATTCTAGAGAAGGCAGATTGGACACCATCCCACTAATGAGACTGTGGGGCCCAACATACAATCCCAATTAATCCCAAATTTTGTGGGATGATATAATAAATGTTGAGGAATAAATAAATCTTCAGGATATGATGCTAATTAGGCCTCTATTGTGGTCATTAAGGCGGCCCAATTTAGAGATAAAATTCTGGGCTAGATTCCATGGCCCAGAAAAACAGTCCAATAATTTGACCATATCTCGGAATAAACAACTCCAAATGGCCCCAAAATTTACAGGAGGTTAGAATACATCCGAGGCTCCATTTTATTATTATATGGACTACTCTGATTCGTCCATATAGAAGGTCTTCCAAGCGCGTCTGTTCGGTGGATGAAAGCTGACTGCCACCTCGGGTCAAATGTGGAAAAGTCCAAATTCCACAATCTTTCCACCACCTATGGCCTACCAAAATTAATTGAGATGCTTTGTACTATTGGAGTCTCTACCCAAGGCTCCCAAAATACCTATTTAAGGAAGTGGTGGTGAATGAGTTCTGAATCTTTGGTGCTTGGTTCAATTGTAATGTTATGTTGCGATTTTGTTGTCTCAAATTTGTCTTTCCCTTGTAAGTTGTTCAATTCACTTTAGTTTCTTAATAAAAGTTCTTCTTATCCTCTTATTCTATTGTTATAAATCTCACTTTGATACCGTTTCCTCAAGGTGTGAATTTATTCATACCAAACCTTGTGAAATTATTCACACAATGGTGGAGTGATCATTTTATTTTTGTTGTTTTCTTTACTTCTCCATTTCCTCCCTCATGAGTCTACTTTCCGCTTCCATTGAAACCATGAGATCAATGGAGGGATAACACACTTATGGGTTGATCCAAGGGAGTAGCAATGGGATGGATTGGATGTTATTTATCACCCCATTAATGTATAATCACTTCTTTAATTGATATTTTTATTTGATGATTTTTAAACTCCATCGTCCTTGTTGAATTTAAGGCCACACACTTCATGTACTAATACGAACCTTTACCTTGAAGTGATCAAAACTTTGACCCTTCAAGTGTATAGGTGATTAGTATTAAAGGGTTTAGGTATTAAACCAGTAAGTGATGATGTTTTTTTATCTTATTAAATGAATCCATCTCAAATATAAGAAATTGAAATCATTGAAAAGGCAATACATCCAATCCACCCCGAGCGATAACCTAGGATCAACTCATTCTTTTAAATTGAATTTCACTTAAATATGTTAGTTATCCTTTAAACCAATATAAGATCAACCCAAGTTGTCCACTTCATAGCCAAAAATAGTCCATAGAATGTACGTGTCTATAGGTTTCTTGTCAGGTCTTTGAGGATTCGATAACCCAAGCTAAACTATAAGGACCGTATTACCTTCTTCTCTTGGGTAAATTTGAGCGAGAATCAGCGCGAGATCCTAGAGCCAAGAATTAATAAAAAATTAATTTAAAAAGGTTTAGGGTGTGACAATTATCCCCACCACAAACACTTTCTGACCCCATAAAGTCACTCGGCCGAACAATAGACAAAATAAGAGTCCATGCCCGACTGAAACCTAGAGAAACCACAATACAAGAGAACAGGCGGACACGAGAGGGTTCTCCCCACCAAAAGAACTCAACTAATGCAGAAAAATTAACATCCAAACATATCACCTTAGGAAGGGGGGCCGACATTGGAACTCCCAACTGATCCAGACTAACTTCTATAGCACGAGCGAAACAGCACCTCTGCTGAAACTTGGAATTCTCAACCCAGACCAAAAACCCCAAATACTAAAGAAAACCCTCCAAGCAAAACTTAACCCAAACAGTGAATCTGAGCATAACCATAAACATCGATTCTACCATAGTCACTTACACATCCAAACGAACACAGCTGAACCAAGATCAACCCATATAAGGGCTAAACACACCTTTAAGAAAAATGAATGACTTAGAAAACCACACCCACACAACCAGGACTTCTTGGATTATAATAGAATGAGTCCATCATAACTCCATGACAAAACAATAAACTTATAACAATGTTCAAAATTTAATAGCATAAAAACAAGAACAAAAAGTCTTTAAATGTTCCACCACCCAAAAGGAACACAAAACCCAAACTGAGACTTCACCCCCGACAACTCCTGACTGTGCGCGAGATTCACCCCAAGACCTATGGATGGAGCTCTGATGGCTGAAGCATCTCCTGACTCATATTAAAACACTAGAATCCTCTAGTCACAACATCTTCTTCAGGCGATGATTCCTATAGAACTACTCTAGATGACCGAGACACCCACAACAACGGCACATCTTCAGAGGGATGCGACATGATGGATTTGTGTTCCCTAAACGTCCAACCTGATGGCACAACACTAAACGATCCAATGAATTGGAATCCAGAACCACTATAGAGGATTCTTTAGATATAGGTCCCTCTGGCACACCCTGCTCGCTAGATGGGGAACCTTCATGAGCAACTGGATACATTGGATTTCCAACTATCAGAGCTCCGGGGACCAACTTAGCTAAGAACGAATCATCCAACAACTTCTCAAAATGATGGTCCCTAGAAGGGAGGACTCTCTCCTTGATCTCTGGATGAAGACCACCGATTAAGAGAGAAGTATTCATCAAATCCTATGATTCTACCACCGGATAAAAGGACACAAGTTCCTTGAAATGGTCAATATGTTATTTCACCATCCATTGTCCTTGTTGGATACACATGACCACTTCCCTTTTCTTTGTCTTCACCTCTTCTGGTATAAACCATCAGATGAATATGGATTTAAATACATCCCACATCATCCCAACTTTCAGTGATGGTAGGGCAAACAAATCCCATTTTTCCAGAGTTGGACCTTCGAATAGACCCAAAACGGCACACAATCTGACAGCTTCAGGAGTTCCTAATAACCTGAAGATGCGCTCGACCTCTTCAAGACACTATACTACCTCTAATGGAACCCGATCACTATGAAAGACATAAAATATCCAAAAAGGACCAAAAACTAGTAATGACTTATCAGAAACCTTGGGGAAATTTCTAGGCAGCATTTTATGAACAAAATATAAAACACATATCCAAAACCAATATCAATCCAAAGCAACATCATTGAAAGCGCCTTCATCCAAAAACAACTAGCTCAAAAACCAAACAAATACAAACACAACCCAAAAATTACTTTTTAAAAATACCCTTTTTATTTTATATTTCAAAACCGCCTTCTTTCAAACCCACTTTCCAAAAATTAAACCCACTTTTCAAACTGAATTCACTTTCCAAAATCATTTCCCCTTTTAAATTCACTTTAGAAAAACAAGATCAAGCCTTTAATTCTAAGTACACACCCCAGTAATCCCATGAACCATTGCACATGTCTTCATTCGCTTTCATACATATGAATAAACATGCACTTCCCATGCATTCCCTCACATGAGAAAACATTCATAAAGAGTACCTGAGGTTGAACCCAAACCATTTCTCTACCAAGTCCAAGAAAAAACCAAATTTTTAGACTAAGATCTTTCAGTTTTAAAAACCCATTTCAAGAATTTAAAACCATTTAAAAGAAATCATTCTCATTTCAAAAACCCTTTTCACTTTCAAAAGCATACTTACACCAACCAGAACCAAGAACATACAAAACTTGCATTAAACTACCGAAGTGAGGGACTAATATTCATTCTTAACCTAGAAATTTAGTAGTGGGCCATGCCCCAAGTAAGCTTCAACAACTAAGAGGAACCTAAAATGTGTACTTGGACTCCACATGGGTCACTACTCCATGTGAAATCACGATGTAACATCGGTTTTCCACTATTGTCATCCCTCAATCTAAAACAAACTACAAAGAAACAAGGACTCAATTCCTGGACTACCCCTGGTGACTCGAGGTTTGAAACAAGCGAGAGTTCATGAAGTCCTACCTGTACCTACCTCTCGAGTCCTAAAAATCCTAATATCCATCTACTGGACACCCCAAATAACAAGGTACCCTTTTGATACCATTTTTTGTCATGAAACAACCTAGTTCGACCCTAAACCGGTCACTTGAGAAGATCCACGACAAGACCCGAGAGGCATTAACGATCCTATCAGGCTAGCGACAAGTGCCAAGGCATCAACAAAGTACAAATGATAATGATTTCTCCCAATTAAAATAAACTAAGCAGTAGAAATAGAATAGAACAATGCAAAATGAATAAATAATAGGAAATAAAAAATGACCAAAAACATGACTAACCTTCCCATGACTAAGACTCCACGTAACTCCGTGGGTTACTCTACGATACTGAAACCAAACATCACCCAAAGCAATCTGAACTAGTGATGGAACCTGCAAGAGAAACTAAAAACAAGAAAACACTATAGGCATGAGTATTAAAACTCAGTAGGTAGGCCTGACTAATCTATTTCCAATGCAGATTCTTTAAATAAAGAAAACACTGACTTCAGGTTTGAAATAAAATCTACAAATATAGAATTTTCTACACCTTTCATTTTAAGGTAAAAAAATCACAATCATAATCCATTTCCCTCAAGTTTAAAATAAGGTTTAAGAGGAGGAAAGAAAAGAATACCAAAAAAAAATAATTCATTTTTCATAAAAGTGTCAAAGGAAAGAGTGATTGTTCATTTAAAAATTTTTTCTTGAAAATATCTTTAGCAAACCACACATTTACAATTTTACAAGAAAAAACCAAAACTAATAATAATGGGTATCACTTCATATAGTGAGGGAAACGATATTAATTGTACTAGTTTTAAAGTAAATGTGAGAAATAATAGGAACTCAGAGGAAAACTAGATTGTACTAATACATGTGACTCATCTTGAAGGCATTTCTACTCTTGATGATGTCATAACACCTAAACACTTGGTGTTTCCCTACCTGGCCTAACTGAGGGGCCCAATCCCCTAGCAGAGAAATGTTCGTACTAAGGGACACTAGCTAGTGCATAGTATAAATTAGTGCAACAATCATTCTCAGTAAACCTATTTGATATTCTAGGTTCCCATGTATAGTTCTCAAGAGGGTGTACCATACATTCCAAATAGCAAGCCACATATATTTTATTGAACACTCCACACAACTTGGCACCAACCTAGCCACCATAAGGGTAGTCCTTACCTTAAAATAATAATTATACAAGGTTGGTCCCATACCAAGGACTCTCCCGTATCATGATCAATCGATGAGGTAAGAGACCTAACCCAAGAGGGTTTTCCAAATAACCATTCAAAAGTGACAACCATGCCTTTACCTATGAAACACTCTAACATTTATAAAATCATTTAGAAAACCATTCCCATAGTAAATTCAAACTTTATTTTACATAAACCTAGCCAAATGGGCCCTTCCGCCAAGTGTTCAACAGTTTTCACATTTTAAACCTTTTTATGAATAGTCATACATAGTTTATATTCAACACCAAACTAACTTATAAATCTACTTTATAAACACCAACCTCCATTTGAATGTCAAAATATCATTTACAAAACCAATTCATGCCTTTAGAAATCACGAACTACTTAGAAAAGACAAACGAGCACTTAACCAACCCTTAGTGTGCAGAACCTAACAAAAAACACCACATGTTTATAAAAAATTCATTTTTTAAACCATACGCACTCACTATGAATGATAAATGCATACTTGGAAACCCATTTAAGGAAAACCAAAAACCTCTTTAAATCCATAAAATATTTATAAGAGCCAATTGGGCATTTGATAAACACTTAGTTTGTACATCACAATCCGACCACTTAAAAAATGCCAAACAAGCCTTACATATTTTCCTCAAACCAACTATTCTTATACATAAGTGCACCAAGCCAATTTTAACCCAAAACACATTGGAAATCCATTTAAGAAAATTTCAATAACCATTTTCGTAAAAATCACAAATATATTTTTAATACCAAAACATGCTTCTAATTTTTTTAACCATTTGCAAGAGCCAACAGTGCTATCAACCAAACGCGAGGCATGCGTCATTCTTTAAATCCACATCACACATTCAAAGAAATCAGTCTAAAGACTTCATTTCACATAGAACAAATATTATTAAAATAGTATATAATTAATTTAATAACTAAGGAAGTGAAAAAAATAAGAAACCAATGAAATCATGAATTTAAAGGCAATATGCAAATGGTCCCACCTCGACTCGCAGCTCAATCATGATGACGCGACTCATATCACGCTTGCGTATAAGTACCCATGAGATGATGACTATGACATTTTAGGTTTACCTCACCAACACACTGCAACAAACTCAAAGCATCTAAAAACACAAAAACACTAACTTCAAATAATCCAAATGAATAAAAGATGCAAAACTCGCCTCGACACTGGTGCAGGTGAAACAAAGTGAATCCAAACTGCTCACCTTCATCAGTAGGCATTTGTCGCGCGCCTAGTTGAGAACAAGGTGTGCGTGGCTGGTCTCATGAATGAAGATGGCACAGGAGATGATGGGGCTAGTGATTCCACCTCGAAAGGAAGACGAGGGGCTGTGGGGCGCTAGAAAGGTCACTGGAAGGGGGCACGCATGGCTGAAAAGGGTGTGCGGCCGGTCAGAGGGTACGTGATGGGTTGGAAGGCACGTGAAAGGAGGTAACCAGTTGGTCGGAGCTGCGTGGTGGCCGAAAGGAGGTCTGACAGGTCGGTCACTGCCCGAAAAAGTGGTTGGTATGGGTGGAGGGCCGTTGGCAGGGGTGGCGCCAACTGAAAAGGGAGGAAACGGTCAGAGGGTGCATGGTTGGAGGCCGAAAGATGGCTGGACGATGAGGGCGAGGGTGCCGAGCGAGGTTACTAGGTGAGGGCACTGGGAAAGGGCCTGGATGCCGTGGGAGGTCGGGATGCGGCGAGGCTAGATCAGGGGAGGCCGCCATGGCCGGGTGAGGGGCGTAGTGTGGGACGAGGGTGGAGGTCTGGGCGCAGCTCACACATGAGAAGGGAGAATGAGGGTTAGGGTGCACGCTGTGATGCAGGGGGGAAAGAGAAGGGAGGATGGGGGGGGGGGGTAGAACTAGGGTTTCTATATTTTTTTCATTTTAATTATAATGTAATAACAACAACAACAATAACAATACAAAGAATAATAATAATAATAATAATAATAATAATACAAATAATAATAATAATAATAGTAATAAAACCAATAATAATAATAATAAAAATAACAATAATAAAGGGAACAATAATAAAAAATAATAACAATAAAAATATTAATTATAAAAATAAAAATAATAATACAATAAATACAATAATAATAATAGTAAGAATAATGATCAATTTCTCGAATCCTAGGCTGACTGGGTGGCTACCGCCAACCGCGCGGTGATCGTGCATGGGTCTGAAGCCTAGTAAAAATATTAAACAACAAAATTTTTAATCCGGGACCCAGCTCGGACCTTGGCGCGAGAGCCCAGAGCAAAAAATTAATATAAAGTTAATTTAAAAAAGTTTGGGGTGTGACATGTCCAACATGCTTACGTTGCCTCACCCTCTACCCAAACCACCCCCACTGTAGTACACCTCACACCCATGTCTTAATGAAAAAAGCCTGTGTTGGAAATTGATCCCTGTACCTCCAAGATCACAATAAAGAAGGGGACTGACCCACCTATTTGGTTTTTTATTATATAAATGTATCATGTTATATTTATATATATATAAATAGATTTTAGTATTTTAAAAAATTATATTATATACATATATTAATATACATATATTAACATACATATGTTTATATTTTGCATATATATCTATATGTCTATATGTCTATATATATATTTTATGTTTATATATATTTTATAATTTATGTTTATTTATATGTTTATATTATATATATATGTTTATATATATATATATGTGTGTGTAAATATATATGTGTATGTATACATACATACATATATATAATTAGCCATGTTTTAAAACATTGGTAAAAATATCACTAAAATAGTCACGTTTTCTTAAAAATCTGACTAAATCTAAAATATTTAATTATATTATGTTATATATATAGAAATAAATTTTAGTATTTAAAATTTAATATTATATATATATTTTATATATTGATATACATATATTATTATATATATATGTGTGTGTGTGTGTTTATATTTTATGTTTATATATATTTATATATGTTTATATTATATATATATGTTTATATTTTATATTGTATATATACATGTTTATATATATATATATATGTTTATATTTTATATTTTATAGATATACATGTTTATATTTTATGTTATATATATATGTTTATAATTTATGTTTATATATTTGTTTATATTATATATATATATATATTTTCCTATTTTATATATATCATATGTTTACATATATCTCTCTCTCTCTGTGTGTAAATATATACGTGTATGTAAACATATATATAATTATATATATATATATATATATGTATGTATATGTATATATAATTATGCATGTTTTAAAACACTGGTAAAAATGTCACTAAAATAACGACATTTTCTTAAAAATGTGCCAAATTTAAAATATATATGTTTGTGTGTTTTAATATATATATAAATATATATATATCTAAATATATATTTACATCAATGTGGAGAAATGGACTATATAAATATATATATATTTAGTGATGTTTTATGAAAAACATTGCTAATATAGCCATGTTACCTGAAAAACATTTCTAAATTAGTGATGTTTCTTGAAAACATCGCTAAATTAGTGATTTTTTATTAAAAACCTAGATAAATTAGTGACGTTTTTTTAAAATGTAGCAAAAAAAAAACGTCGCATTGTTTAAGTTTTTTTATAGTATGAGGTGACAAATCGTTATCGTGGT
This sequence comes from Viscum album, assembly GCA_963277665.1. NCBI lineage: Eukaryota > Viridiplantae > Streptophyta > Magnoliopsida > Santalales > Viscaceae > Viscum > Viscum album. The sequence continues at coordinate 28,090,668 of OY728142.1, read as the reverse complement.
CACCATTCATAATGAAAAAAAATAAATTGACCCTATTAAATTATATTAATTATGATGATTAAAAGTATGCAATACATTTTATAAAATTCAATTCACATAAGTGACATAATCTAATTTAAAATTAAACTTGCAAAACGTGACGAAAAACAGTTTTTTCAGAAAAAATGTATTTTTAAGTGTAAATAGTTTTTTAACAAAATTAAGCATAAAATCAATTCCAATGATATTAATAGGACTATTAGTAATATAAATGAACTAATTTTAGTTTGAAACTATTTTAAAACAAAATGGAACATTGTAAATGCTTGAAATGAAAATACAGTTTTCAATAAATATTAGTATTTTCTCTCATTCACTGAAAAATTAATCTTTTCAAAAAAATCACAAAATAAAATCCTAAGTAAATTTTAATACGATGAATCTTAAAATAATATCATTTTTTTCAAATACAATTAGTAAAAGTGGTAGAAATTAATTATAATATTTCTGCACAAAATGCCATAAAAACCATTTTTGAAGAAAATATATTTTTGAAATCTAAAATGAATTTACTAAAAAAATGAGTACTTATTTGTTATCAATATATAAAATATTTATACATATTTTTTACAACATGCTTATTCCTACTCATTTTCTAATTTTAATGGCTAGTTTGTAACAATCATGTTTAAATAATACTATTTTAATAGTATATCACAATTTTTTAAATTTAGTGTTGCATGTTACAAAAACTATCAAAGAAATTAGATTTATTTAAAGAGAAATATATTATAAAATATTAGGGTGTTACACCCCCCTTAAATACATTATTTCCTCACAATTTTAATTATTACCTACTAATGAAAGAATCTAATGGTATCTAAATGATAGATATGATCTAGGTTATAATTTATAGAAAGATATCAAACCTAAAAACTTAGAGAACATATCCTTTTCATCAGATGAGTCCTATCCCTAATATTGACTTTTTTTTTGTCCAACTATTTGAGCTAAGAGTTTATCATTAATTAGTATTAAGATCCATATTATATAATTTCCTTCTAAAGGGTGTACATAATCATACTTTCATTGATAGACTATCGTGGTTTGATATAAAATGTGATTTCCTTAGTCAAATTTTTTCCTAATTAGATAGAGATATCCATTTCCAAAATCAAATTAAATTTATATGAATGAAGGATAATAGGGTTTTCACAAATAATTATGCCACAAACCTTAAATAAGATTCATATACCTTGGATACAATAATGCTACCACCAGGTGTTTTTATTTATATAACTTATAGTTAGTGAAAACTTACATGCCATAAGACATCCTTAAATCTAGAGTGATGAATAAGAGTACATAAAACCTCTTAATTATAAATATCCACTTAAATAATAGCCGGTGCATAGTATTTTTCCTTATTCACATGGTCTAGGAGGCTTTTGGTGTCAATTGTCATCTTAATCCATTATATTAGTGCACTGGTTTGTATAGTTCCCAAATTTCTCACATCTAAAACATCATATTTCTAGTGAATCCTTAGGAAGAACATTATTTTCCCCCACTTGTTAACTAAAATCTTCTATTTTACCTTAGAATATTATTTCTTTATTCCCTCCTTTATTATATATCAAACACATTTCAGTTTATTTGAGACATTCCACTAGGTATTTCTTCACACATTTTTGACATAAAGGGGAATGAATCTTATGTCCTTTATAATCTTCATCATCTAAAATTCCATGAGACTCCATCCTTCTCTTCTTTGGTTTGTTTTTGATTTCAACTATGTTTACATTTTTAATCATTATTCTTGATATATGGTTTGACATAATTATAAGATTTATTACTCAGTATTCTATCCCATTTGGTTTCTCATTGGGATAATCTTTATATTATCTATAACATCCATTGTTAACTTGGTTTCTTAAGTATTATTACATTACTAAATCCAAAAGGGGTTAGCATGTGTGATTAATAATTATCATTATAATAGGATTATTATAAACAATATTATAAAAAACTCAAAATCAAAATGTATTACTATTTAAAACCATCACATTAGATTTCAGTTCAACCTAAATCACTCTCGGTTCAATATTGGTTTCTTTAGAATAGGTTCTCTCATACTCCTTAACCTAATTATTTAACATAATGAATCCTTTATAATGGTTCATAAATAGAATCTAATTGAAAAAAACATATCTCCTGAGAGTTTCAAACTAGGTGTAAAGTCAGGTCTCTTTGTTGTGCATTAGGTAATGAGTGAGTTAATACTCAATATTCCCCTTTCAGGGTAACTAACCCTAGGCAAATCTATGCCAGAGCCTTCATCCATGTGAAATATCCATATAGTGATGTTATTTCCAAGAAAACCATACAATATCAATCTTAAAAAAATTTAGGATGTTATTCTATACTTAAACATATTCATTTTATTTATCCCTTTAGTTTTAACTTAATTTTTCTAATCATAATCCCAAAAAATAACTATACTAATCCCAAAAAATAACTAAACCCTCATTTGATAGCAATTATATCCGCCCAAAAAAAAACATATCTTTATTTTATAACTTTACCATAATTTAACTATTATATCCCATAATAATCTCACATATCTCAACGAACCTTTTGGTTTAGTGTCATTAAGGACCTGTTACATCGGAAACTTATTTTAAAAACTGGTGAACATTTCTACATAATCTAACTCTTCTAGACCCCCTTATATAATTATCATAAGTTATACTTGTCTTTACAACCAGGGTAAGGGAAATATAGGAAAGGGGTGAACTCAAATTCCCAGTAAGGAAAAAATTATCAACATTCTATCAAGGGTTATATCATAATCATATGATAAAACATGTGTATAGTGAAATTTATTATTAAAAAGTACACATAACAATAATATTTATCCATAAACCATGAAGTAAGGACCTATAATCTCAAAATAAAAAACATGTACTATGATATAATAGTGTGAGATAAGAATGGAAATATGGAATAAGGAAAAGATATCACAAAATCATGGAATCATAAATATGTTTAATCAACATAAATCATGAAATCATAATCATATATCAAGTTCCACTCCCAAGACTATCATCACATAGTGGAAAAATTCCCACAGTGGATTTGGTTTACTCTCATTCCCATAAAAATAGTGTACATAGTTCTATGGTGTATTGGATTCACACACCATTCACATAGAAATAGTGGAAAAAGTCCTATAATGGATTGGGTTCACTTTCTAATCTCATAAATATAGTGGACATAGTCTGATGGTAGATTGAGTTCACTCCCCATTCCCATAAACATAGTGGAAAAAACCACATAGTGGATAAGGTTCAAGCCCTAATCCCATACATAAAATATTATGATATATAACAATTTACCCAATGCATTGGAGGATTATATAATTCTAGGACCACCCATTACATAACATAAAATGCTTAGGCTAACTACTTGTGCACCGTACATGACATCTCATGAGATAGAAAAATTAAGTAATATATTGGTGGGCCATATAATTTCAATTCCACCCATCACATAATTAAAATAATAATATGTACCTGAATATTTGTTCCACATGAGGAAAAATACCATATATAAAGCATAATAATGATAAAACCCATGAGAAAGAAGTGGGTTTCATAATCTTGTCTCAAAGAATAATTGAAGGTGATATCATAAGGATTCCCAAGAGAAGAAGAAATTAAATCATTTTTATGTTCATATTTTAATAAAAAAACATAGGTCTTGAATATTTAGTTCCAATTTAGGAATATTCATGAGAAGGATCATGGGAAAGTAAGAATAAAAAAATGAACTACATAGGTGATGATTTTCGAAATGAGCCTAAGAAATTTTATGGAAGGAAATATATTATTAATTCAATTTAGACCATAATTGAACTAGTATGGGTTTCCATAAAATAATTAGGGTTTTTAAAAGCTATTCATGGTGAAAATAATTTATGGAGGTGACACTTCCTATGAAATAAAAAATCAAAAAGTTCCTTTAAACCGGGTTTACTTTAAAGTAGGAATTTCTAAGGGAACTTAAAAATTTATTAACCTAAAAAAATAATGTGAAATTAAACTTTGTATATATGTAAGGAATATATATAAAATATATATAAGAAATAAATTATAATAATATAGAGAAAAATGGAGAAAAATAAAGAGAATGCATAATCTAAAGGTAAAAAGGGTGGTTTTAGAAGATCCCTTTTTATGTTTTAAAACACTTTTTTTTGAAATAACACATTGTAAAAAGGATAATAAAACTTTATTTTAAAAATAGGATAAAGAAAATATGATTTTTATACGAGATAACAAACAATTAGGTATTTAATTAAAAAGGATAACATTAGTGGGAAGGGAAATTATGGTCAAGGATGGTAAACTATCATTGAAGTGGATGAAAATTATTCCTAACATAGTTGCATTTTCAAGAAGGAAGAGAAATGATAAAGAAGGGATATTTTAAGAAAAATTGATCTCCCGATATATAAATAAGTTATACCATATGAAATGAAATATGAATCTCAAGGAGAAACACTATAACTCTATAAGGTATATTGATTTATGAAAAAGCTTATATTTTAGGTAAGATATCAATTATAAAAAAAGGAAGATCATGGATAAAAGTTAAGTTTCCAAGTTCAAAAATAATTTATGATATTATAAGTCAATGGTTTAGTAGTTACACTATAAAAATGAATATTTATGTATAATATCAAAGCATGCATCAATGAAGGGTGATTGAGATGGAAACCCTGATCTTTTATCTTGATTTCCTCAAATTATTTAATAAACTTATTCTTAACTATTAACATTTTTAGTACAAATTTATAATCATTATTTATGTTTATATTAATTAGTTACTATATATTTTCAATATCATGTATGAGTAATCATGATCGTTTTGAACTAGTTTCGTGATAGTGTTGTCAGTATTCATTATTATCCAGAAGTTTCTCATAATGAGATCATTAAAGGTAATATAAATTATGATTTATAATTATTTATATATATATAATTAAATTATTTTAGAGTTTTATTTACAATCCTTGAATATGAACTTGATGATGAGCATGTTTCAGTGTTTTTTAACAAACGAGTAGTGATATATTAGTGAATTAGTTTAATTTTAGTATTACCATTCAAGAAACAAAATAAAAAAAATTTATTTTCTTATTTATATAATATTTTATCCATAATTAATTTTCTTTTAGTCATACATGATATTATTTTATAACATTTTTCAATTATGTGGTTAAACTGACTCAAACATGAACATACCATAATGAGTGGATGATTATGATTTCAAAAGTGGTTTATTTTGGTATAATATCATTATTAAATAATATTAATGATATTATTAATATAATTTTACTTTTTTTGAACAATATTTTAATATTTTTTAATAAATAATAAATATACTAGAAAAAAATGAGATATGTTACTTTATACTGGCAGCAGTCCTCACAACACACAATTAACATTTCTATTTCTCAAAGAGTGAGAGGGAAAGAATATGTATTATAATTTTAATATTCATAATAATAATAATAATAAATATTTCATATTTATTCTTAAATTTTACCCTTATAATCATCCAATAGAGTTGGTGGTGAAAAACGGAAGTCGTCGCTTCATAGATTCGACAGTCTGCACAACACATGAATAACAATTTTATTTTTCTTAATAGAAATGGTGAGATGTGGTTAATAATTATTATATTAGAATAATAAAATTCAGTATAAAAAAATAATACTTTAATTATATATGGTAAATAAAATTATAATTGAATAAGTAATATTGATAAGAATAAACTTTAGAAAAAATGAGTACTCACGTTAAGAACTTTGATTTTTCCTTGGAGACTTCCACAAAAATAGAGGGATTAGAATTATTAATTATGGATAAAAGATTATATAAGTGAAGGAGGATTATAGTATAAGGTAAATGGGAAGTTTTTTAAGAGTAAATTTATATTTTTTATTCTTTTATGGTGTGATGGAAGACTCCTTTTATAAGTAGTGAGAATGACATTTTTTGTAAATACCCATTAATTTACAATGATGTATTTAAATCATTCAAGGATAAAGGCTCAAAAAATGAAAAATAATAGAGTTGGGGTGGGGATAATGTTGATAATATCTCAAATATACATTGGAATACATGTTTTAACATGTTTTATCATTTTTCATTAGGTTAAACCCCATTAACACTTATTTAACCTTACTGCGACAAATCCAGTTTTACCCTCATAAATTAATTTTAATGAAAAATTGAAATTATAACTAAAAAATAATTTAAAATGATTATTTTTAAAAATAATATAATTTTATCAAATAAATACTATAAGGGTGAGGAAATTTAATTTTAAAATTAGCGCACAAACACATACAAACCTCTTTTTGGAGAAAGTATTTTTTAAGCATAAAAAATATATATAGGGTAAAATTATTAATTTTGTATATTTATATATAATTAATTGGTTTATTATAATACAAATAAAATTTATGTTAATTTAAAATCAATCCTAAATGAAATTTTATCAAAATATTATTTAATTAAAATAAAAGACCAAAAGTATTTATTATTGGAAAATATAATTTATGTTCCTAAAATGTTGATAATAGATTTTAAAATATCAATATAGCATTTAAAAAATACATAGTTTTAATTCTTAAACACATATTTTATCAATTAAAATGTTTTTAATATTATAGGTCTTACTTATATAATTAGAAAGTTATAGTTTTTTTGTCAAAATGATATTTTCACTATTTACCTAAAAATCATTTATTTTAGAAAAATCAAAAAAATTAATCTAAGATAACATGGCTATGCTGAATAAAAAAATTCAGTTCATTTTTCCAAATTAAAAATATAAAATTTTAGAATTTAACTTTTAAATAAAATCATAAAATATAATGAAAAAATATTTTTATAAGAAAATAAATTTTAAAAGTTTTATCCATTATTATTCTTATTTTCTATAAATTCATAATAAAATTAGTCTTAATATACTATTAATATAAAAATATATATTATTCATATAAACCATATACATTATCTATAATATATTTAGTTTCTTAGAATAAAACGTATAAAAATCCAATTTTAGAAGAAAATACATTTTTACCATAAAATGATCTTATTATTTATTTAGTGACATTAATTTTATCAATTAATTAATATTAAAAATTGACTTTATTTTATTTCTATATTCATTTTATAATGCGGTTACATCTATTTTTACCCTCCAATTTAATGACTACATTTCAATATTTATAAAATGTTACATAGTTTGTTTTGGTTTGAGATTGTGTGTGAAGAAATCTATCAACATAATGTTTATTTAGTGGAAAATTATATAGTAAAATATCATGGCATTACAACTTATCATATATATATATATAACCATGTTTGTACTTTTGTTATATTCATACTTATGAATGAGTTTTCTTAGGCATCCCTTGATAGTTGGGTGACGTTTTCCACATAAGCCTTGATAGATTTATCTTCCTTTTACTTGAGTTTGAAGAATTATTTTAAGATAAAGAAAGTGAATATGTGAAACTATATTTACTTGATTTTTTTACATTATATAAGTGGAATTTCATCATTTTATTGTGTGTTTCAATCAATTTCTACCTATATTTCATCTCACATTTAAAATGATGAATATCCGAGATGATTTTTAAGCCTAAATCATGAAAATCAACTCTTAATGGATCATGAGATTCACTAAAAGATGATGTTACTCATTAGGTGAAGGATTTTTATAACAATATATTCCTCTTATTTCAAAACCAATTACAAAAAATAAAAATGGCTATTTTTAGTAAAGATAATACCCAATGAAATATGAATAAACAATCATATGAAGTAATAATTTAATATCTAAAACCTCAATATAAAAAATAATGACCAAATGTTTAACTTATATTATTCCACAAATAACTAACACTAAAACTTTTCAAAATATGCCTGACCAAGTTTGAAACCCAAAAATCAGAAAGATTTGATCACATATTCTTCTAAAATAAACTTAAAACATATTTCCAAACAAAATTAATAATTCATTAAGTCACATACCAAAAATGTATATACCATTATCATATATTCTCCAAAATATAAAAATATTTTCCCAAAATAACCTAAATCACCATGAAATAACACCACAAAAAATCATATATGTTTCCAAAATTTAACTCTATCTCTATTCCTCAAATAATATCTACCACTTTGACATAAAATAACATACAAGCCAATAATTTTCCATTCACCTTAATTCTATAATGGTCCCAAAAATGTGATAAACCTTTATCCCAAATAACCATAATTACCCATGTTGTCCAAAGTATGCAATGAAAATGTAAATACAAGGGGGGGGTTTGAATTGTAGTTTTAAGTTAAACCTAAAAAATTCCAACCTTTACTAAAATTTAATATCAATTAGATTTATGAAATACCAATCAATTTTAAATCAAAGTAAAAATTTCATGTAGTGGAAATATAAAATATATTAAATACATATAACATAGTGAAAATAAGTCTGTAGAAAGTTTATAAAAATCCAACAATTTTAATATAAATTATAGAAAATAGAAAAATTTAAATCATTAGGAGTTTAAAAACTAAACTCAAAGTATTGGTTTACAAAACAAATACTCCCTTAAGGGATATATTCAAATTATAGTTTTAAACCAAAGTGTAATGTAGATATTTATACCAGATTTATGGTATCCATAAATTTCAACATGTATTAAGGTATCCCAGATTTTATAACCCATAAAAAGTTCTATCTTCCAATCCTTGGAAAACCTCAAATAAATTTTTTGGTAGTTATAAAAACCTGAACCTAACCATTGGCTTGAAAAGATATGAGGTTACACTAAACTTAGGTTAAATTACCTAAACACCAATGGTTGGAAATAAATTTTAATGTTTTAACAAGAAATATGATGAACATTTTACCCCTTTCACACACACACACACATGAACACACACATGCAAAAAAAAACAAAACAAAACAAAATCATGAAAATTATGTAAATGATGCACGAGTAAATTCAATAACTAAAAGAATAAAAAAACTGATAATTAGAGTAAAAATAGAAACAAATAATCATAACTAAGACTCTAAAATAAATAAAAAACTCAATCACTAAGGTAGAACCACTCTAGACTCCTATAATATGACCAAATCTCAAGATCCATCTTCAGACATCCATGAACTCAACCTCAAGAAGCCCCACTAGAGAAATATAGAATAATTACCTTTTCTGTATCATGGGAAACAACATATGCATATACACATAGGTGTATATATATTGGTGAGTAATCATAACCAGTGGGAAAACCCCAAGACTTCCTATAGATTCTACTAAACTAAGAACTGGGTTAGCTCAAAATTTTATAAAACAACTGTGAAAAGTACTAAAGTAGTTGAAATAGTTTTACTAGAATATATATAACATAAGGAATCATATAAAATAAGTTTATAAAAAATATAGTTTTTATAAATATTATCCATAAATATTTTAAATCCACTTGTAATCCATAGTTTAAGTTCCTCATCTCTCTCACACACACACCCAACATACCGAATAACAATCCCAATACTTGCGAGTAGTGATTTGTACTTCATTATGTCATCACATGGTTATATAACCTCCTATTCCTATAGTATAACACTAAGTAGAAAGTTCATAGAAACAAGGTCCCATACAATTCAAATATAAACACACACCACACCCATGATTTTCCAAGTTTTTACACCCAAAAACCATTTATTCTAAGGAAAACCATTAAATCATTTTGTCAAAAACATTATGAACATCACTCACAAAAAAAGATTTCAAGATCAACCAAAAAGTTTAATTTTAATTAGAGTTCCATCATGATTTTTTATTTCAAATTAGAGAGAAAATTCTGTAGAACTCAAGAGCCTTCACATTATAGAGAAAGTGGAAAAAGGGAAAAGCCACCAACCTTAAAAATGATCGGCATGGAGAAATTTTATTATGATATTATACATATAGACTCTTTCTTCCATTAAAATAATGAATCATAATAAAGTTTTATTAAAAATTTTATAATACCATTGATTTGGATATAAAAAATCTAGTTTAGGGTTCTATTCAAGAGAAAACGAGAATATCTTGATTAGAAAGGAAGAAAAAAGCCCTTTCCTTTTGCTTCTAAGATCCTAATCCTGAAGAATCATCAAGAATGGAGTTCAAAAGTCGAAGATCACTAGAAATATCCTAAAGGAAGGTTGAGAGTCAAGGTACTAATCTATAGAAATAATAATGATGGTTTTCAGGTAAGTTTTGGGTTTTAAAACTATTTTTTTTAATTTTTAATAACACCACATGGTTAGGGGAACTGTGTGATAATCATGCGATTGACACTGTAAAAGAATTTCCAAGTCTCATAGTTATATAACATGGTTAAGAAAACTCTGGGGAAACTATGTGAATGGAAACTATCAAAAAAAATTTATGTTTAGGATACACATTTAGACAGACCACGCACTTGCCCAGTAACTCCCATATTCACTCCCCATAGTTTCCTAGAGAAGCTATGTGGTTTCCCTTAACCATGATCAAATTTTGGACCCTTAAAAATGATGATAAAACACTCCAAAACCATATAGAAACTTCTCAAGAATTATCCCAACTATTCCATAACTAAAAATATAGAATAAAATAGAGAATTAACTCAAAAAAGGGTGCCATATTCTCTCCACCATTTTGATTTCTATCCTTTGAAAGTTTGAGATTATCATTTTCTTTAAATATTTATAACCATTTATCTAGAATTTATTACTCTCATTACCAATTCTATTTTTAAATTTAACCATATTTCCATAATACTTATACCAAGGATATAGTTCTCCCTCAAAATTTCTTTTCCTATCTATCTAGAATCTGAATTAGTTCATGGATAAATGTCACATATGGATCAAGAGTTGCATGATCACAACTAATCAAATGACTAGGATCCGAATGGTACTTCTTAATTTGAAATACATGTAAAAATTTACTGATAACACTGATTCTAGATGGTAAATCTAATCGATAATCAATGTTATTGATAAGTTCCAAAATCTCAAAAAGCCCCACGTATCAAGAAGTTAGTTTTCCTTTCTTTCCCAACTGACGATGACTTAATCACGATGACACTTTGAAAAAAACATAGTCACCTACATCAAAATATAATGGGTGATAATGGTGATTTTCATATGAATTCTATCATATCTAGTCCATATCCATTCGCTTCCTGATCATATGAATCATTTCTATAGTTTCCTAGAAAATACTAGGTTCAATTAGTGAAGTTTCTTCCATTTCCACCCAAAATTCCATGAAATAATTACTAAGAACATCTTCCAATGTCTAAATCGTATGTTTAGACTACCCATTCATCTAAGGATGATATGTTATACTCATAGTCAATTGGGTTCCAAGATCCTATTGTAAAGTGCACTAAAATTGAGATGTAAATTGAGGATCTCTATCATAAATAATAGATGTCGGTATTCTATACAACTTGACCACTTTCTGAATATAAAAATTTTATATATCCTATACTATGGTGGACTATGGAATGGGGAGAAAGCATGTCAAATTTTTAAGTTGACCCAAAATTAACCAAAGAGAATAATTATTTCAAATCATTCATGGTAAAAACATGGAAATATTTATAGAAATTTTCTCCCATTTCTAAATATGTATAGTTATAGATTGCATCATACTCGATGGATGTTGATGATCCACCTTTACCTTTTTAAAAGTGATACATTTCATGACATGGTCCAAAATATTTATTTTCATACCTGGCCACCTGAAATGATATTTCATACCTTGTACATTTTTAGAGTACCTAGGTTAATATCCCATTTCAAATAGTGATACACCAAAAGAATCTATTCCTAGAAAATATTGGGGTACCAAATTTTGGTTATGAAAATAGAATGATGAATTTTCATCCCATGTCCAATTTTCATGGTCTCTCCACTATTTAGGTATGATATAATGGTTATTTAGTTAGGATATGATCATTGAGCCTCTTTGACTAGATCCTTCAAATCAGGAGTGTAATGACCTGACCCACCAGGGCCCGCCTGGCCTATGGAAGGATGATTTTTCACAACCCCAATCCCATCTACAACAATCCAATACCTAGATATATGTTCCAAGAAGGAATAAATATGACTGAAAGCCTTTGAATAATGAACCTTTATGCACACACCCAACCATATCCATGCAAAATTATAGAGGAATATAATATAAAGATTGTAATATCTAGAGATAAAACATGCATGAAATAAATTTTAGGGAATACAATAGATTAAAAATGAATAAAACCAAAGTGTAAAGGGAAAAAATACATGACCAACCAGAAATTAATTCCCAACCATAAAATAACTATAAATAATGAAATATGAGATATCCCTTCTCCTGATCTCTATGCCCAACCACCATACGATGTCAATGTACACAAGTATCACTATGCTCCACTATAATCACCTTTGATCAGTTTTTTGTATTCATAAGTCATGGAACATGTGAGAAAATCCTATGCAGAGGTGAGTATATACATACCTTGTAGGATGACTCCAAATCGAAAGGGAGTGATAGAGAAAAAAATAATAGTTAGCTCAGCTCAAAGAAAGAGGGAAATGAGACCCAACATATACACATATATATGCTCATAAAGAAATATAGATGAGAGAGAGAGGGGATCTCCATCTCATAGCCCAGCCAAAGTTGATGAGTTACCCTACAACTTTAAAATTCTAACACTGATGCCCAACATCAAACACAATATCACTAGAATATGTGTGGAGGGGCCCACATCTCATAACTGTACTCCACAGATGAGGGAGAACACATCTCCCATGGAGGACCCACACCCCTCTAGATCTCAAATATGGGTAAGTACCACTCCATAGGTAGAGAAACTATACCCTATAGTAGTAAGGGGAGTACTTAACCAACCTATATAAAGAAATGGGGAACCCGCACCGTGGTGTGATAAGGGAGTGCTGACCCTGATATCTCTCCGATAGCATGAGGAACCCACACCCTAGTATGATAGGGGAGTACTAAACCTAAAATCTCTATGATAGGATGGGGAACCTATGCCCTTTTCTAATAAGGGAGTAATTATGCCAACATCTATATAATAGTCCTTCCTAATAACTTCTATCACTAAGCATTTACTGAACAAGTGTCACACTCCAAACATCTCACATCATATCTCAAAATCCACTATAAGGAAACTATTGTGTTCTATGTGGAAAAACAATCAGAATAGGATTTTTGTGGTCTAAAATCTGAGTAAAAATAAAGGATATATAAGAGGTAGAAGATTTAAATAAGAGTATATAGAATGTATGAGGTCCACATGATATGTATCCCTACTCCAATGCCCGACCATGTTCTCCTTAGATATATCTCATGAATCCATGTATTTGTACATGATATTTACTTTAGGATACATGGCGTGTATGGCCACCCAAGGTCCTATCCTTGCATCTCAATCTATGCCTGTGTATTCTTGCCCATGACCATGTACTTCAACACACAACATGTCCTTCCACACGGGGTGTTGGGCTTGCACATTTAGCACACAACTTGGCCACTTGGGTAGGGTCACACATTATGTAGGCCCACCTACATGGTGTGTGATATTTAACTTCATATAAAACCCTATCATCGTAGTTGGGTGGGGCTATAAAACATGTGTTCATCCCAGTACACATTGTGTATTTGGGTTTTTAATATAAAGTAAAGTTCTTCCATGCATTTTTTAGATCTATGATCATAACTATGAATCACAACCATAGATCACATGAAATCAGAGGGAACCAACTTTGGTCATCATTTATTGGCCTCCTATGGTTGAAAAATGGAATCTGGCGATCCATTTGAAGCCTACGTCACCTCCTATCACTCGTAACGCTTGATGTCACCATCCATAATCACTCTAGATCAAAGATACATGAAGCATAAACCAAAATCCATCATGATTTTCCCACAAAACACTGATCTATTTTTCACTCTCAAAACCACCATGAATCTAGAGGTTCAATTGCGCTTGAACCCGCCCCAACAATGTTGAACCTCAATCCTGTGGGCCAATAATGAAGAACATGAATAACGAGTGATGGAAAGGAGCAAGAAAAAAATGTGAAAATGCTATTAGTCAATAGTTCATGGACAATTATAATAGATTATGGGAACTAGGGTGATAATATGGAATGATTGAATAAATAAGAAAATTAAATAATTTAACTCATCTATGAGCTCATGTGATGAATGTGTGGTCACAAAATCAAAATCAGAAAATAAATTAATGCTCAATATTTTAATAAAAAGGGAATAAATATAAAATTGATGAGGCCTACCTAAAAAAATACTGAATTTTGGTGAATAACACATTTTCTAGTGAAGGATAAGACCAACTGCATCTGCTGCCTCTCAATCCACCTCAATCCAATTATTGTTTGTCATCTGATTCTGATTCTCCAACAAGGATTAATCTGAACTTCCTATTAAATATCATAAGAGTTATGTAGATAAAACTTGGAAAATAATAATAATAGGGTATTTAGATAGGATTTTAATTAGGTCATTTAATAAAATAAATAAATAAATAAATTATTTATTTCAATTAAATGCACCCTCTAACAGCTACCTCAACCGAACATCTGACACCAACCAACCTTAGGTCGCTCCTAGGGTAAACCCCATATACTGAAATGAACCATGGTCTTATATTTTTGATCCAAGGATATATTTTTGAGTTATTCCATTATTTATAAAAAAATACATATGTGTGATATTAATACATTTAAAATTTTATAATATAAAATTTTGGCTCACTAGGCCTCAGAATATCATGCAATCTCATTTACTAACTCTAAAAACATTCCTTAAAATATCTCAATTTCTTATAAGGAAAAAACAAGGTCACTATGTTATTCCCACTATAAGTATTTTCATCCCCGAAAATAACAAGATAAAAATGGTGGGGATACTGGGCTCACATCTAGTTCTCCCACTCATAGGAGATCTCCTGTATACTCCCATTCTGTCACAACACACTAACCAAGGGAGTGGTCCATCCTCATAGGATCATCTCTTTTCAATCCTTTATCACCACAAAATACTCTATGAAGGGGCATCCACCCTTTATTTCTAGCTCACCTCAGTAAAATGATGTGCATAGGATCATGTACATATCTCCTAATCCATGACACATAGAAGATGTCATGAAGTCGCTCCAACTTTTTGGGTAAGTCTAGGTGTTTATAAAAATCACCAAATCTTTGTAGGATGTTAAATGACCTGATGACCCTCAGGGTTAGATTTCTCCCCATCCAAACCTATGAAATCCTCATCATGGGGAGAATATCAGGAAAAATGGTATCCCTGATCAAAATCCAAGGGCCTATGATGTTGATTTGCATAATATTTTTGTAATCTATGGGGTTTCCTAACATGATCATGGATCACCTAAACTTTCTCCATCATCACCTTCTCTATCTATGGCCTAACTAGTGATGTCTTTACAATCTTAATCTAGAACATGGGTGACCTGTAGGGTCTCTTGTACAAGGAATAAAAGGGTTACATGATGATGATAGAGTGATAACTGTTATTATAATCAAACTCTACTAATGGAAAGTGATCCTACCAACTTTGGCTGAAGTCCAAAACACATGATATTAGCATATCCTCCAACACTTAGATAGTGTGCTCAGTATTCCCATCCATCTAGGGTGAAATTATGCACTCATCCATAACTGGTTACCAAATTCCTCCTTTAGGACTCTCTATAACTGTGATGTAAACCAAAAATATCCATCACAAACAATCATTGGGGGTACACCATGGAGCTAGATGATCTCCCACACATATAACTATCATATACTCTCCACAAAAATCTACTCCTTAATGACAAAAAAGTGTGCTGACTTTGTAAGTTGGTCAACTATCACCCAGATATAATCGTGGCCTCACACTATCCATGGAATCCCTATCACAAATTCTATGGATATGCTGTCACATTTCACTCTGGGATCTCAAGTGGCTGTGTCAAACCTACTAAAACCTGGTGCTCAACCATCACCTACTGACATGTGAGATATCAAGAGACAAACTTGACGACACCCCACCGCATTATATCCCACCAAAACAACTATTTAAGGTATCTATACATCTTCCCTAAATTGGGATGTATAGCCATAGTAAAATTGTGAAATTCCCTCATCACATCCTCTCTCATCACAATTAGAACCATCATCCATACATGAAAAAAGATGCCATGTTACCATCCTTTAAAAGTCTATCTGATTATTACCCTGAAGATATCTAGTCATAGAGAACCTCATAGTAGTTTCATCCCAAATGAACATCCCTCATACAATAAATAAGAGGAGTCAACACCATCGACCAAAGATAATTTTCACCCCTCTCCTCCAACAGGGTCATCTATAGAGAAACCTACTACTCAGATGCCTCATCCACCAAATGATAATGAGACTTTCGGCTAAGGGAATCTGCCACACCATTTCCATTCATATAAGTATAAACTATCTCAAAGTTATACTCATGTAGTAACTCCAACTAACGCCTCTGTCTCAGGTTCAAATCTCTTTATGTGAATATATACCTAAGAATCTTATGGTTTGATTAAAAAAAATCATTCTCCTAGAATATTGTACCTCTAAATATTCAGAGTGAATACTACTATTCCCAACTCCAAGTCATGAGTCATGTATTTCTATTTGTAGGGTCTCAACTTCCTTGACCCATATGTGATCACTACCCGCCTCTACATCAACACGCAACCGATACCAACTCTAGAGTCATCATAATAAACTACATACTCTATGTCCTCCTCCAGTAATCTCAAAATAGAAGAACTATTTAGCCACAACCTCAATTACTCAAAGGATCTATGACACTACTCAGTATAGGTAAACAACCATCCTTTCCACATCAAAGAGGTCAAAGGGGATGAAAACCTGGATAAGTCTACCATGAAACTCCTATAGTACCTTCCAAGGCAAGAAAACATATCACCTTATAAACACTCTTAGGTGGTCCCCAATAAAAATTCACACCTTTACTTGCCTCTTTATCAGATGAATCAGGTATTGAGGATTCTAGAATGTAAGATTTCCATTCATGGCATATCACAACCCAAAGGCATCTAAACCACTTATGAAAGTTACTACCTATTTGGAGGTTGTATTTCTCTAATATTTATTGTAGGGATAATGTGGATTATGAGGTTTAAATATTTATTATACAATTAAAAGAGAATATTATTAGTAATTTTCTTGAATACTAATTATGTGAGAAATAATATATTAATTTATTTTATTAATAATTAAATCTCCCACTATTTTATCAAGTCCCAAAATCCCTCTCCATTTAACTCAGAATATCTAGCTTCTAGGAAAATCTGGTGGAAATTATCTATATTACCCTTTTTATAAACCCAACAAGGGTTGGTCAAGCTACTTAAATGTATTTAGGTTGGAAAGTCTTTTCCAACTACGGGCTTGCAACTCCTTGATTTGTTGAGTGGATTCACTAATTATAAAATCTTGACTTGGATTTCATTAACACTTGCCTCCAAATTACACCAAGTCTAGAAAGGGATACTCCTATTGATATAAAATGGTTAAGTCAACCAAAATCCTTTATCAGAACTCTCCTTATAAAAGTAAGTGTCCCAATAAGGGTTGTTCAAACACTTAGCTATATTGAGTTTCATTCCTAATCAAGTAATGGAAGACTGAGTCTGACTTAATATTTAACTTAGATATTTTAATATATTGTGCATAAATTTTATCTTTTTTTATCCTTTACATATCCTTTTAATATTAAGTGGATCTTACTTAATTAATTAATCATGTTGGATAAAACATTTATGTAAAATACATTTATTTAAATTCTATCTTTTCACATTAATTCATTTATTTGTTTGATTACGATCTTGCATCCATAAAATAAATAATTTCATAGACAAAAATAAATAATTAAATGACATGTTTATGAGATTTATCTAATGGTTGATTTAATGAGAAATCATTAAATCAACTTTTGACCAAGGGGAAATAACTCTTATTTAAAGTCTTGGAATGGGTTACAATATTCCATCTATCTACCTATGTATCACCTAAGTTGGTATTATAATGGTTCCATCTTGAATTGACTTCATTCACCTTGGGATACTCTATTAATTAAATTTATTTATGACTCATAAGTAAGTAAGGGGATCCGAAGGATTGGTTAAAAGAGGATTGCATAAATATCCTTCGACACATAGGTCTTATATAATATAGGGAAGGATGACACATAGACCATCATATTTCATTTAATAATAAATAATTGCAAACCCATGAAATAATTAAAATAAAACATGCAATACATAAATAGGTCTTGTTCAATATTATGAACGATCATACATACAATGAATATGAAAAAGTAATTATCTAGAATTCATTACTTTATTCATTCATTATTATTTATGATAAATGCACTTGAATTAATTAATTAATATATGAATTAATAAATTCCATTTCATCTTAATGATCATCCATATATATTTAGAGATACCCATCATTTTTGGAATTCATGGAAAATAAAGGATAGAACCAATAACTATATATTAATTACAATAAATTAATTGATCATTTAATATTCTTTAATTCCATTATTAAAATTTCCAACACACATTGGTGTGCCAATCAAAAAAATAAGGTTTTAATGCTGTAATTTTTAATTTAATGTAATTTTTAATTCTATCCTTTAATGGGAGACTAAAAATTTTGTACAGTTCATCTACATGTTGTGTACCTTAGTTACTATGTATCTAAGTCACATGACTTGGGATTTAGTGTGTTAAATCATCCAGACTACACAACATGTACATTAAAACTACATTCCATATATCCTCTTATTGTGTGTAATAAATGTACTACATGTAATTAAACACTCGGAATATTTAGGTACGATGTGGATGGGTACACAACATGTACTTTGGATAAATGTCATGAAACCTAGTTTTACCGGCCAAATATTTGGCACTTTCTAATGGCATATCTGTTTTTTCTTCATCTATTCTTAAACCTTTAATAAAATGAAAATCTGAATGAACATGATTAATATGTTGATAACATGTTAATTGAAATAATATTAAATAATTAATAATAATAAATGAAAATTAAACCATAATTTCATTTGAATAAAAATAAAATAAACAATTATAAATTTAAATGTGACCGATCTGAAACTAGTTGTTAGTTCTGGAGGTAGTGGAAGCATGCAGTGGTGGGCGATATATTAAACTTTCTTTTAATATTTTTATAACTAAAACCATGAATGAGGATCTTGCATGTCAAATTTATAATTAATTTATTTATATCATAATAAATGAATACTCGAGAATATGATATTTATTTGTTGATGAATATTAATTGTTTGAAAAGGCCTTTTTGAATTGCCTTCATTGCACTTGTGAGGATCCAATGATAGAATATGTAACATCCCAGGTAAATAATGAATAAAACATTTTCGTATTTATTAATATTTACGAATTAAATATTAATTTTACTTTAAAGGGGTTGCTATGTTCGATAGCGTACCCGATACTCAACGATGAGTTCCTTTGAAAACTTACGTTGCACACTAGTAATATAATAATATTAATTTAAATGGTAGTTAACATGTAGCCGTTGTATTGGAAGGAATGGATAAAAACAACTAAAATATGATTATATATGTTTTTTAAATGTTTTTACATTTATCCAATAAAATATAAAGGCTTAAAATACGGAAAGAATTCAATTTTAGGCTTTTATACACTAATTTTCACTAAAGGTTCAATTATCACCTTTTGATGGAAAACCGTCATTAAATATAGTTTTGGTCACTTTTATACATTCTATTGGACCAAATATAACTCTTCTTTAGAATCGGGACATCAAAATTCACTTTGTGTAAATTTTTGGTATCTTTCCGATAAAGTTCATTTTTTAATGAATAGTGTAAAATGTTGTATTTTAATTCAAAACCTCTTTTTAATATAATTTATTTATATGATTAGATTATAATTTGAATTGGTTTTAAAGTGAAATTAGAAAATATTTTTACCATTAAATCTAATAGTGGTCGTTGGAATTAATTTCACTTTGAAATCGGACTTAAACTAGTGTCAATCTTTTGATACTTATTATTTCATAAAAACACGCTATTTCCTCTGACAACGGGAATTAATAATTAAATTAATTAATGAAACTTATATGTTGTGAATTTTGTAAAATGGACTTAATTTTTGAATTCAGAATATCAAATATAGCTTAGGGTGAATTTTTGGTATTTTTCTGAAAAACTTCAATTTTTGATGAATAGTGAAACCACTAAGTGGTACTTATAAAAACTGAGTTTTTGTTTAAATGAAAATTTACCACTTATGTGTTTTGAATTTCAAAAATCCGACATACATGGTTGTCATTAGGAAGTAAAATGTGGTTCAATGAGATTAAAATAATTTTTTGGTGAATAGTAACTTTTAAGTTCTTAATCGCGATTAGAGGTAATTAGTGCAATTTAAGGAAAAAATGATATTATAATAAAATAAAAATACCTTGACACATGTCCTACCCTTATTGGATGTGTCATGGAAGACCAAGACTAGCCATGGGTCAACTTGGGGACCCCATGGAGACACTTTGGTTGGGAAATGACATAAATAACTTTTTATTTAATGTTAAAGTAAAAATGACACAAACATGAGATGTTTTACTAAAACAATTTTTACATGGGGTTATACAAGTCATATTTTTGACTATAAATATTCATTAGAAAGATAAAAAGATTTCTTACATAATAGTATTTTTTTTATAATTTTTAGACATTAAATAAATTAAATTATTTATGACATAATGATGATGCAACGATGACCTCATTATTTAACGATTAAAATAAAATGGAAAGATAATGTAAAATATAAGACCTAAACATGGAAAAAACCTATTGGATGGGTGGATTTCGAACCCTTATCACCTTATCCTAGAAAAAAATCAATTTGGGACCTCTTAAATCCGAATACCATTTTAAAATAAAGTTACTTTTCTTTACCTTCCAAGAGTGCCCTTCCTCTCCTCTTATAAAAGGCCCCCACCTCTACCTCTTTACACACACTCCCAAAGCCTTTTTCTCGGCCAAAACCTGCCCATTTTGGCTCTCCACATCCCTATATTACTCCTTGAAGCCTCACTTTGGGCAGAAGTCTTCCCAAGGAAGCCTTTGAGCTCAAACCAAAGGGAGTTACCCGATTTTAAGGTAATGTCTTCTTTTGAGCCCTTTTGTTTTATTTTGCTTCTCCAACCCCCTAAACTCTTTTTATTATTTTCTTTTGTAACAACTCCAGTATCCCAAATATACTAGGATGTTGTTATAAGAAGGATTCGAGCTACACTTATACACACCTACATCTAATGGTTAAAGAACATACTGTTTCCGTGGATGGCGAATTTCTGCCTCCCGAAACGATGATTATTCAACATTATTTTAACACCTTAAAAGGTGGAAATTAAGATGACACTATATTTATATATGATATATAATATTTTTATGTTTTCCTTAAGCTTCTGTATTTTTTATTTTGGGCATACCTTTATGGTTTCCATTATGGGTAAACGCGATATCTTCATTTAAGGAAGTGCGGACTACCGCCCCCTCAAAGTGATGTGATTCGTTAATGCCATATGTGGGAAGTATAAAGGATGGATTTAAAGTTATTATATATGATGTTATAATGGAATTATAATATACCTCTATATCATTATTATTTCTTTCCATTAAAGTATGAGATAGAAATGAAAGTAGCGTTCATGCGTACGTACGACTTACCGTCTCCATGAACGGTGCATTTCATTTCTTATCCCCAAATGTAATGTACTATTAAAAGTACATGTATATAATGGATATATATAATGAATGATACATATAAATGATGAATATAATTCTGGAATTAAAATATACATACCTATCATTTAGTTTTAATTCCATTAATATGACATAGAAATGAAAGCAGCATTCATGCGTACGTACGACTTACCGTCTCCATGAACGGTGCATTTCATTTCTTAACTCTAAATGATTATGTAATATTATAAATACATGTATATTCTGGATATATATGATATATATGATATCCAAATCAGGAATGTCATTCTGGATATAAATAACCTTTGCCACACGAACAACATGTAATTGTAAGAAGTCCACTTTCGATTTAAGAACCAAATATCGACAAAACAAACATTATTAACTTAAATGGTTACATAATGTTTATAACATGACAATAAGTGATATAAAAGGAATAATTAACTTTAAAAAGGTTCTTAATCAAGTAGAAATTAACTCAAGTTTATTATTCAGGACGTTAAAGAACGATCGAGTCAAGTCGGACTCGAGGTAAGGGACTTCGTCTCAATCTCCTTTCATTGAGGCATATTTCGTTTTATACATAACTTTCATTTATATGGTGTGTAAACCCCTTTGACTATTACTTTTATAAAAAAGTAATCTTTTTCTACAAAGCGTTTTACTAAACGAAAAAAAGGAATGCTTTTTTTAACGTATGCGGTGACAACGACCTTTTCCGCCGCCGCGAGTATTATTTGGTCTTTGGCTTCCTCAATAAGAAATAGTGTTTTTAAAATAAAATAAATGCCATATACTATTTTATGTATTTTGGTATTGAAAATGGTTTTGATAAGGGATTCTATTATGTCAATATATTTAAATTATATATTGTGATTGAAATGTGGAAATGTTATCATTCCTTTATATTGGTTTTATGTTTTATGATTTTATATTGGTACTTGGACATTTGACGGGTGGTTACGTGATAAACCATATGACGGGTGGTGCCGTGAATACCAGGTCTGGTGGTTACGTTATAACCTCCAATGCATTGGGTATGGAAGTCGGCCGTATGACTATTCCATTAAGTATGTATGGAAATTGGCCGTATGACTATTCCATTAAGTGATATGTGTGGAAGTCGACCGTATGGTTATTCCACTTAAGTATGTTTATATCCCAAGTAACCTTTATATGTTATGTGTTCTTTATATGGGTTTTATGGTAATCCTTTGGTTACAAAAGGGTAAGTAATGATATTTTATTCAGTGAAGAGTTTTTACTGCTTCATAAAGGTGAAGGTATTACTTTGATAAAGTATACATGGTTTACGTGATGTTTGAAAAACTAACAGTTTTCGTTCTTTGTGTATCCCTTACTGAGCTTTTTATACTCACCCCAAGTTTTTTTGAAATGTTTTTCACAGGACTTAATGTGGAATAGGGTCAAGGATGGGATCAAGGGAAAGTCATGCTATATAAAACATGGAACTAGACATGTCTCTTTTTAAGAGTTTTTTTTGGAAACATAGTAGAAGTGTCTACTTTGTAATCTTTTGAGATGTAATAGTTATGTCCTAATTCTCTAAAACTCTAAACCTAAAAAGATCCCCAATGTGAATTATTCATTTAATTCAATATTAAGTAAGGTTTAAGGCTGGGGCCTTATAGTTGGTATCAAAGGTCGGTTTAGACAACTTTAGGAGTTAGAAAATTGTTAAATTAAAAGTTAATTTATGGTACGATTAAAATGATATAGCATTTAAAGATTACCATGTTGTTTTGCATAAGATATTTCTGGGTTAAGAATGGTTTTTCATAGAGGAAACAGAACAACTTTTCTGGGAAGGAATATAGAGGGAAATGAACTTTGAAATCAGTATCCTGATATGGTTAGAATCAGAACTAAGTAGTTTGTTGCAGTGATGGCTCAGTTGACTCAGGTTACTACAAAAGGAGTTGAAAAGAATATTAGTGAATGCCCCAGTTTTGGCACTTCATTCCAGGAATGGTGAGTTTGTTATATATAGTGATTCTTCATTGAAGGGACTTGGATGTGTCCTTATGCATAATGATCAGGTAATTGCTTGTGCTTCACGTCAGTTGAAAAATCATGAGGTAAATTACCCTACACATGATTTGGAATTAGCTGCTGTTGTGTTTGCTTTAAAAATTTGGAGGCATCATTTGTATGGATTAAAGTGTGAAATATATACCGATCACAAAAGTTTAAAGTATATATTCACTCAGAAATAATTGAACATGAGACATAGGAGATGGCTAGAATTAATCAAGGATTATGATTGTACAATTCATTACCATCCGGGAAAAGAAAATAAAGTGGATGATGCTTTGAGTCGAAAAAGTAATGCTTCATTAGCAATGTTGCGTTTGGAATGTGATCCTTTGGTTAAGGATTTGATGAACTTTGGAATAGAAGTTGTTGGTTCAGGAAGTTCTTCTGTTTTATTTCAGGTATCAGTGAAATCTTCTCTATCAGACAGAATTAAGAAAGCACAGAAGCAAGACAGTGAGTTGCAGAAAAAGGTAGAGCTGGTTCAGAAGGGTAAGTTGCCTAAATTCAACATTGATAGTGATTGTGTTTTGAGATTTGGGAAGAGATTGTGTGTGCCTTGTGATTAACAGTTGAAGAGAGAGTTGTTATGTGAAGCTCATAGTTCTCTGTTTTCAGTTCATCCTGGCAGTACTAAGATGTACAGAGATCTGCGGGAGTATTACTGGTGGGATGGAATGAAAAGAGATATTGCTGATTTTACTGTGAAGTGTTTGACTTGTCCGTAGGTTAAAGGAGAGCTACAGTTACCAAAAGGGGTGCTTCATCCTCTACCAGTGCCAGAGTGGAAATGGGAAAAATATATCCATGGATTTTGTCATGGGATTACCGAAGACATCTTGAGGTAATAATGCAATCTAGGTTATTGTTGATCGCTTGACTAAATCTGCTCATTTCCTTCCTAAACGAGATAATTTTTCCCTCGATCAACTTTCCGGTTTGTATCTTAAGGAGATAGTCAGGTTACATGGATTTACTCTCTCCATTTTATCTGACCGTGATCCTTGGTTTACTTCTAACTTTTGGAAAGGCCTTCAGAAGTCGTTGGGTACTGAATTAAATTTTAGTACAACTTTTCATCCTCAATCAGATGGGCAGTCAGAACGAACAATTCAGACCTTGGAGGATATGCTACGAGCTTGTTCGATGGATTATCAGGTAAGTTGGGACTAACATCTTTCTTTGGTTGAGTTTTCATATAATAACAGTTTTCATTCCAGTATACAGATGGCACTATTTGAGGCATTATATGGGAAGCGGTGTCGAACTCCAGCATTTTGGGATGAAGTGGGTGAAAGGAAGCTGATGGGACCAGAATTGGTAGAAGAGATGGGAGAAAAAGTTCAGTTGATTTAGAAACACATGAGAACAGCTCAGAGCAGGCAGAAGAGTTATGCGGATAACCGGAGGAAGGATCTATCTTTCGAGGTAGGTGATCATGTTTTTCTTAAGGTTTCTCCATGGAAAAGTGTGATGCGATTTGGTAAGAAAGGAAAGCTGAGTCCAAGGTTCATTGGACCATATGAAATTCTGGAGAGAGTTGGATCAGTTGCATATAGAGTGACATTACCTCCGAGTTTATCTCAGGTACACAATGTTTTTCATGTTTCGATGCTGAAAATGTATAGGCCATATCCATCTCTTGTTTTCAGTACAGAGGTAGTTCAGCTGGAGGAGAACCTATCTTATGAAGAACAACCAGTCCAGATTCTTGACCGAAGAGAGAAAGTGTTGCGAAATAAGGTAATTCACCAGGTAAAGGTTTTGTGGAAAAACCATATTGTTGAAGAGGCAACGTGGGAATCTGAAAATGCTATGAGGGATAAATACCCCCACTTATTTTGATAAGTGAATAAAATTGCGAGGACACAATTCCCAAAAGGGGGGAAGGATGTAACATCCCAGGTAAATAATGAATAAAACCTTTTCGTATTTATTAATATTTACGAATTAAATATTAATTTTACTTTAAAGGTGTTTCTATGTTTGATAGCGTACCCGATACTCAATGATGAGTTCCTTTGAAAACTTACGTTGCACACTAGTAATATAATAATATTAATTTAAATGGTAGTTAACATGTAGCCGTTGTATTGGCGGGAATGGATAGAAACAAATAAAATATGATTATATATGTTTTTTAAATGTTTTTACATTTATCCAATAAAAGATAAAGTCTTAAAATACGGAAAGAATTCAATTTTAGGCTTTTATACTCTAATTTTCACTAAAGGTTCAATTATCACCTTTTGATGGAAAACCGTCATTAAATATAGTTTTGGTCACTTTTATACATTCTATTGGACCAAATATAACTCTTCTTTAGAATCGGGACATCAAAATTCACTTTGTGTAAATTTTTGGTATCTTTCCGATAAAGTTCATTTTTTAATGAATAGTGTAAAATGTTGTATTTTAATTCAAAACCACTTTTTAATCTAATTTATTTATATGATTAGATTATCATTTTAATTGGTTTTAAAGTGAAATTAGAAAATATTTTTACCATTAAATCCAATAGTTGTCGTTGGAATTAATTTCACTTTGAAATCGGACTTAAACTAGTGTCAACCTTTTGATACTTATTATTTCATAAAAACACGCTATTTGCTCTGACAGCGGGAATTAATTATTAAATTTATTAATGCAACTTATATGTTGTGAATTTTGTAAAATGGAATTCATTTTTGAATTCAGAATATCAAATATAGCTTAGGGTGAATTTTTGGTATTTTTCTGAAAAACTTCAATTTTTGATGAATAGTGAAACCACTAAGTGGTACTTATAAAAACTGATTTTTTGTTTAAATGAAAATTTACCACTTCTGTGTTTTGAATTTAAAAAATCTGACATACATGGTTGTCATTAAGAAGTAAAATGTGGTTCAATGAGATTAAAATAATTTTTTGGTGAATAGTAACTTTTAGGTTCTTAATCGCAATTAGAGGTAATTAGTGCAATTTAAGGTAAAAATGATATTATAATAAAATGAAAATACCTTGACACATGTCCTACCCTTATTGGATGTGTCATGGATGACCAATACAATCCATGGGTCAACTTGGGGAGCCCATGGAGACACTTTGGTTGGGAAATGACATAAATAAATTTTTATTTAATGTTAAAGTAAAAATGACACAAACATGAGATGTTTTACTAAAACAATTTTTACATGGGGTTATACAAGTCAGATTTTTGACTATAAATATTCATTACAAATCTAAAATGATTTCCTATATCATAGTAGTTTTTTTATAATTTTTAGACATTAAATAAAGTAAATTATTTATGACATAATGATGATGCAGTGATGACCTCATTATTTAACGATTAAAATAAAATGGAAAGATAATGTAAAATGTAAGACCTAAACATGGAAAAAACCTATTAGACGGGTGGATTTCGAACCCTTATCACCGTATCCTCGAAACACATCAATGTGGGACCTCTTAAATCTGAATACCATTTTAAAATAAAGTGACTTTTCTTTACCTTCCAAGAGTGCCCCTCCTCTCCTCTTATAAAAGGCCCCCACCTCTACCTCTTTACACACACTCCCAAAGCCTTTGTCTCGGACAACCCCTGCCAATTTTGGATCTCCAAATCCCTCTATTACTCCTTGAAGCCTCACTTTGGGCAGAAGTCTTCCCAAGGAAGCCTTTGATCTCAAACCAAAGGGAGTTACCCGATTTTATGGTAATGTCTTCTTTTGAGTCCTTTTGTTTTATTTTGCTTCTCCAACCCCCTAAAATCTTTTTATTCTTTTCTTTTGTAACAACTACAGTATCCTCAATATACTAGGATGTTGTTATAATAAGGATTCGAGCTACACTTACACACACCTACATCTAATGGTTAAAGAACATACTGTTTCTGTGGATGGCGAATTTCTGCCTCCCAAAACGATGATTGTTCAACATTATTTTAACACCTTCAAAGGTGGCCATTAAGATGACACTATATTTATATATGATATATAATATTTTTATGTTTTCCTTAAGCTTATGTATTTTTCATTTTGGGCATACCTTTATGGTTTCCATTATGGGTAAACGCGATATCTTCATTTAAGGAAGTGCGGACTACCGCCCCCTAAAAGTGATGTGATTCGTTAATGCCATATGTGGGAAGTATAAAGGATGGATTTAAAGTTATTATATATGATTTTATACTGGAATTATAATATAACTCTATATCATTATTATTTCTTTCCATTAAAGTATGAGATAGAAATGAAAGTAGTGTTCATGCGTACGTACGGCTTACCGTCTCCATGAACGGTGCATTTCATTTCTTATCCCCAAATGTAATGTACTATTAAAAGTACATGTATATAATGGATATATATAATGAATGATACATATAAATGATTAATATAATTCTGGAATTAAAATATACATACCTATCATTTAGTTTTAATTCCATTAATATGACATAGAAATGAAAGCAGCGTTCATGCATACGTACGACTTACCGTCTCCATGAACGGTGCATTTCATTTCTTACCTCTAAATTATTATGTAATATTATAAATACATGTATATGATAGATATATATGATATATATGATATCCAAATAAGGAATGTCATTCTGGATATAAAGAACCTTTGACCACACGAACAACATGTAATTGTAAGAAGTCCACTTTCGACTTAAGAACCAAATATCGACAAAACAAACATTATTAACTTAAATGGTTACATAATGTTTATAACATGGCAATAAGTGATATAAAAGGAATAATGAACTTTAAAAAGGTTCTTAATCAAGTTGAAATTAACTCAAGTTTATTATTCAGGACGTTAAAGAACGATCGAGTCAAGTCGGACTCAAGGTAAGAGACTTCATCTCAATCTCCTTTCATTGAGGCATATTTTGTTTTATACACAACTTTCTTTTATACAGTGTATAAAACCCTTTGACTTTTACTTTTATACAAAAGGAATCTTTTTCTACGAAGCGTTTTACTAAACGACAAAAAGGAATGTTTTTTTTAACGTACGCGGTGACAACGACCTTTTCCGCCGCCACGAGTATTATTTGGTCTTTGGCTTCCTCAACAAGCCATACTGTTTTTAAAATAAAATAAATACCATAAAATCTTTTATGTATTTTGGTATTGAAAATGGTTTTGATAAAGGATTCTATTATGTCAATATATTTATTTTATATATTGTGATTGAAATGTGGAAATGTTATCATTCCTTTATATTGGTTTTATGTTTTATGATTTTATATTGGTACTTGGACATTTGACGGGTGGTTACGTGATAAACCATATGATGGGTGGTTCCGTGAATACCAGGATGGGTGGTTACGTTATAACCTCCAATGCATTGGGTATGGAAGTCGGCCGTATGGCTATTCCATTAAGTATGTATGGAAATTGGCCGTATGGATATTCCATTAAGTGATATGTGTGGAAGTCGACTGTATGGTTATTCCACTTAAGTATGTTTATGTACCAAGTTACCTTTATATGTTATGTGTTCTTTATATGGGTTTTATGGTAATCCTTTGGTTAAAAAAGGGTAAGTAATGATATTTTATTCAGTGAAGTGTTTTTCCTGCTTCATGAAGGTGAAGGTATTACTTTGATAAAGTATACATGGTTTACTTGATGTTTGAAAAACTAACAGTTTTCGTACTTTGTGTATCCCTTACTGAGCTTTTTATGCTCACCCCAAGTTTTTTTGAAATGTTTTTCACAGGACTTAATGTGGAATAGGGTCAAGGACGAGATCAAGGGAAAGTTATGCTATATAAAACATGGAACTAGACATGTCTCTTTTTAAGAGTTTTTTTTATTTTTTGGAAACATAGTAGAAGTGTCTACTTTGTAATCTTTTGAGATGTAATAGTTATGTCCTAATTCTCTAAAACTCTAAACCTGAAAAGATCCTCAATGTGAATTATTCATTTAATTCAATATTAAGTAAGGTTTAAGGCTGGGGCCTTATAGTTGGTATCAAAGGTCGGTTTAGACAACTTTAGGAGTTAGAAAATTGTTAAATTAAAAGTTAATTTATGGTACGATTAAAATGATATAGCATTTAAAGATTACCATGTTTCTTCGCATAAGATATTTCTGGGTTAAGAATGGTTTTTCATAGAGGAAACAGAACAACTTTTCTGGGAAGGCATATAGAGGGAAATGACCTTTGAAATGAGTATCCTGATATGGTTAGAATCAGAACTAAATAGTTTGTTGCAGTGATGGCTCAGTTGACTCAGGTTACTACAGAAGGAGTTGAAAAGAAGATTAGTGAATGCCCCAGTTTTGGCACTTCATTCTAGGAATGGTGAGTTTCTTATATATAGTGATGCTTCGTTGAAGGGACTTGGATGTGTCCTTATGCAGAATGATCAGGTAATTTCTTATGGTTCACGTCAGTTGAAAAATCATGAGTTAAATTACCCTACACATGATTTGGAATTAGCTGCTGTTGTGTTTGCTTTAAAAATTTGGAGGCATCATTTGTATGGAGTAAAGTGTGAAATATATACCGATCACAAAAGTTTAAAGTATATATTCACTCAGAAAGAATTGAACATGAGACATAGGAGATGGCTAGAATTAATCAAGGATTATGATTGTACAATTCATTACCACCCGGGAAAAGCAAATAAAGTGGATGATGCTTTGAGTCGAAAAAGTAATGCTTCATTAGCAATGTTGCGTTTGGAACGTGATTTTTTGGTTAAGGATTTGATGAACTTTGGCATAGAAGTTGTTGGTTCAGGAAGTTCTTCTGTTTTATTTCAGGTATCAGTGAAATATTCTCTATCTGACAGAATTAAGAAAGCACAGAAGCAAGACAGTGAGTTGCAGAAAAAGGTAGAGCTGGTTTAGAAGGGTAAGTTGCCTAAATTCAAAATTGATAGTGATTGTGTTTTGAGATTTGGGAAGAGATTGTGTGTGCCTTGTGATTCACAGTTGAAGAGAGAGTTGTTTTGTGAAGCTCATAGTTCTACATTTTCAGTTCATCCTGGCAGTACTAAGATGTACAGAGATCTGCCGGAGTATTACTGGTGGGATGGAATGAAAAGATATATTGCTGATTTTTCTGTGAAGTGTTTGACTTGTTAGCAGGTTAAAGCAGAGCGACAGTTACCAAAAGGGGTGCTTCAGCCTCTACCAGTGCCAGAGTGGAAATGGAAAAATATATGCATGGATTTTGTCGTGGGATTACCGAAGACATCTCGAGGTAATAATGCAATCTGGGTTATTGTTGATCGCTTGACTAAATCTGCTCATTTGCTTCCTATACGAGATAATTTTTCCCTAGATCAACTTTCCCGTTTGTATCTTAAGGATATAGTTAGGTTACATGGATTTACTCTCTCTATTGTATCTGACCGTGATCCTAGGTTTACTTCTAACTTTTGGAAAGGCCTTCAGAAGTCGTTGGGTACTAAATTAAATTTTAGAACAGCTTTTCATCCTCAATCAGATGGGCAGTCAGAACGAACAATTCAGACCTTGGAGGATAAGCTACGAGCTTGTTAGATGGATTATCCGGTAAGTTGGGACCAACATATTTCTTTGGTTGAGTTTTCATATAATAACAGTTTTCATTCCAGTATACAGATGGCACCATTTGAGGCATTATATGGGAAGCGGTGTCGAACTCCAGCATTTTGTGATGAAGTGGGTGAAAGGAAGCTGATGGGACCAGAATTGGTAGAAGAGATGGGAGAAAAAGTTCAGTTGATTCAGAAACACATGAGAACAGCTCAGAGCAGGCAGAAGAGTTATGCGGATAACCGGAGGAAGGATCTATCTTTCGAGGTAGGTGATCATGTTTTTCTCAAGGTTTCTCCATGGAAAAGTGTGATGCGATTTGGTAAGAAAGGAAAGCTGAGTCCAAGGTTCATTGGACCATATGAAATTTTGGAGAGAGTTGGATCAGTTGCATATAGAGTGGCTTTACCTCCGAGTTTATCTCAGGTACACAATGTTTTTCATGTTTCGATGCTGAGAAAGTATAGGCCAGATCCATCTCATATTTTGAGTCCAGAGGTAGTTCAGCTGGAGGAGAACCTATCTTATGAAGAACAACCAGTCCAGATTCTTGACCGAAGAGAGCAAGTGTTTCGAAATAAGGTAATTCACCAGGTAAAGGTTTTGTGGAAAAACCATATTGTTGAAGAGGCAACGTGGGAATCTGAAAATGCTATGAGGGATAAATACCCCCACTTATTTTGATAAGTGAATAAAATTGCGAGGACGCAATTCCCAAAAGGGGGGAAGGATGTAACATCCCAGGTAAATAATGAATAAAATATTTTCGTATTTATTAATATTTACGAATTAAATAATAATTTTACTTTAAAGGGGTTTCTATGTTTGATAGCGTACCCGATACTCAACGATGAGTTCCTTTGAAAACTTACGTTGCACACTAGTAATATAATAATATTAATTTAAATGGTAGTTAACATGTAGCCGTTGTATTGGCGGGAATGGATAGAAACAACTAAAATATGATTATATATTTTTTTAAATGTTTTTACATTTATCCAATAAAAGATAA
This sequence comes from Viscum album, assembly GCA_963277665.1. NCBI lineage: Eukaryota > Viridiplantae > Streptophyta > Magnoliopsida > Santalales > Viscaceae > Viscum > Viscum album. Next base: position 28,058,093 of record OY728142.1, on the reverse strand, counting down.
AGGCTTAAAATACGGAAAGAATTCAATTTTAGGCTTTTATACACTAATTTTCACTAAAGGTTCAATTATCACCTTTTGATGGCAAACCGTCATTAAATATAGTTTTGCTCACTTTTATACATTCTATTGGACCAAATATAACTATTATTTAGAATCGGGTCATCAAAATTCACTTTGTCTAAATTTTTGGTATCTTTCCGATAAAGTTCATTTTTTAATGAATAGTGTAAAATGTTGTATTTTAATTCAAAACCTCTTTTTAATCTAATTTATTTATATGATTAGATTATCATTTGAATTGGTTTTAAAGTTAAATTAGAAAATATTTTTACCATTAAATCCAATAGTGGTCGTTGGAATTAATTTCACTTTGAAATCGGACTTAAACTAGTGTCAATCTTTTGATACTTATTATTTCATAAAAACACGCTATTTGCTCTGAAAGAGGGAATTAATTATTAAATTAATTAATGCAACTTATATGTTGTGAATTTTTTAAAATGGACTTCATTTTTGAATTCATAATATGAAATATATCTTAGGGTGAATTTTTGGTATTTTTCTGAAAAACTTCAATTTTTGATGAATAGTGAAACCACTAAGTGGTACTTATAAAAATTGATTTTTTGTTTAAATGAAAATTTACCAATTCTGTGTTTTGAATTTCAAAAATCCGACATACATGGTTGTCATTAAGAAGTAAAATGTGGTTCAATGAGATTAAAATAATTTTTTGGTGAATAGTAACTTTTAAGTTCTTAATCGCGATTAGAGGTAATTAGTGCAATTTAAGGAAAAAATGATATTATAATAAAATGAAAGTACCTTGACACATGTCCTACACTTATTGGATGTGTCATGGTAGACCAAGACAAGCCATGGGTCAACGTGGGGACCCCATGGAGACACTTTGGTTGGGAAATGACATAAATAACTTTTTATTTAATGTTAAAGTAAAAATGACACAAACATGAGACGTTTTACTAAAACAATTTTTACATGGGGTTATACAAGTCATATTTTTGACTATAAATATTCATTAGAAAGATAAAAAGATTTCTTACATCATAGTATTTTTTTTTATAATTTTTAGACATTAAATAAATTAAATTATTTATGACATAATGATGATGAAACGATGACCTCATTATTTAACGATTAAAATAAAATGGAAAGATAATGTAAAATCTAAGATCTACACATGGAAAAAACCTATTGGATGGGTGGATTTCGAACCCTTATCACCTTATCCTAGAAAAACATCAATTTGGGACCTCTTAAATCCGAATACCATTTTAAAATAAAGTGACTTTTCTTTACCTTCCAAGAGTATCCCTCCTCTCCTCTTATAAAAGGCCCCCACCTCTACCTCTTTACACACACTCTCAAAGCCTTTGGCTCGGCCAAACACTACACATTTTGTCTCTCCACATCCCTATATTACTCCTTGAAGCCTCACTTTGGGCAGAAGTCTTCCCAAGGAAGCCTTTGAGCTCAAACCAAAGGGAGTTACCCGATTTTAAGGTAATGTCTTCTTTTGAGTCCTTTTGTTTTATTTTGCTTCTCCAACCCCCTAAACTCTTTTTATTTTTTTCTTTTGTAACAAATCCAGTATCCTAAATATACTAGTATGTTGTTATAATAAGTATTCGAGCTACACTTACACACACCTACATCTAATGGTTAAAGAACATACTGTTTCCGTGGATGGCGAATTTCTGCCTCCCGAAACGATGATTGTTCAACATTATTTTAACACCTTCAAAGGTGGCCATTAAGATGAAACTATATTTATATATGATATATAAATGTTTATGTTTTCCTTAATCTTCTGTATTTTTTATTTTGGGCATACCTTTATGGTTTCCATTATGGGTAAACGCGATATCTTCATTTAAGGAAGTGCGGACTACCACCCCCTCAAAGTGATGTGATTCGTTAATGCCATATGTGGGAAGTATAAAGGATGGATTTAAAGTTATTATATATGATGTTTTACTGGAATTATAATATACCTCTATATCATTATTATTTCTTTCCATTAAAGTATGAGATAGAAATGAAAGTAGCGTTCATGCGTACGTACGGCTTACCGTCTCCATGAACGGTGCATTTCATTTCTTATCCCCAAATGTAATGTACTATTAAAAGTACATGTATATAATGGATATATATAATGGATGATACATATAAATGATGAATATAATTCTGGAATTAAAATATACATACCTCTCATTTAGTTTTAATTCCATTAATATGACATAGAAATGAAAGCAGCGTTCATGCGTACGTACGGCTTACCGTCTCCTTGAACGGTGCATTTCATTTCTTACCTCTAAATGATTATGTAATATTATAAATACATGTATATGCTGGATATATATGATATATATGATATCCAAATCAGGAATGTCATTCTGGATATAAATAACCTTTGCCGCACGAACAACATGTAATTGTAAGAAGTCCACTTTCGACTTAAGAACCAAATATCGACAAAACAAACATTATTAACTTAAATGGTTACATAATGTTTATAACATGAAAATAAGTGATATAAAAGGAATAATTAACTTTAAAAAGGTTCTTAATCAAGTATAAATTAACTCAAGTTTATTATTCAGGACGTTAAAGAACGATCGAGTCAAGTCGGACTCGAGGTAAGGGACTTCGTCTCAATCTCCTTTCATTGAGGCATATTTAGTTTTATACATAACTTTCTTTTATATGGTGTGTAAACCCCTTTGACTTTTACTTTTATACAAAAGGAATCTTTTTCTATAAAGCGTTTTACTAAACGACAAAAAGGAATGTTTTTTTTAACGTACGTGGTGACAACGACCTTTTCCGCCGCCGCGAGTATTATTTGGTCTTTGGCTTCCTCAACAAGCCATAATGTTTTTAAAATAAAATAAATACCATATACTCTTTTATGTATTTTGGTATTGAAAATGGTTTTGATAAAGGATTCTATTATGTCAATATATTTAAATTATATATTGTGATTGAAATGTGGAAATGTTATCATTTCTTTATATTGGTTTTATGTTTTATGATTTTATATTGGTACTTGGACATTTGATGGGTGGTTACGTGATAAACCATATGACGGGTGGTGCCGTGAATACCAAGACGGGTGGTTACGTTATAACCTCCAATGCATTGGGTATGGAAGTCGGCCGTATGGATATTCCATTAAGTATGTATGGAAATTGGCCGTATGGATATTCCATTAAGTGATACGTGTGTAAGTCGACCGTATGGTTATTCCACTTAAGTATGTTTATGTACCAAGTCACCTTTATATGTTATGTGTTCTTTATATGGGTTTTATGGTAATCCTTTGGTTACAAAAGGGTAAGTAATGATATTTTATTCAGTGAAGAGTTTTTACTGCTTCATGAAGGTGAAGGTATTACTTTGATAAAGTATATATGGTTTATGTGATGTTTGAAAAACTAACAGTTTTCGTTCTTTGTGTATCCCTTACTGAGCTTTTTATGCTCACCCCAAGTTTTTTTGAAATGTTTTTCATAGGACTTAATGTTGGAATAGGGTCAAGGACGGGATCAAGGGAAAGTCATGCTATATAAAACATGGAACTAGACATGTCTCTTTTTAAGAGTTTTTCTTGGAAACATAGTATAAGTGTCTACTTTGTAATCTTTTGAGATGGAATAGTTATGTCCTAATTCTCTAAAACTCTAAACCTGAAAAGATCCTCAATGTGAATTATTCATTTAATTCAATATTAAGTAAGGTTTAAGGCTGGGGCCTTATAGTTGGTATCAAAGGTCGGTTTAGACAACTTTAGGAGTTAGAAAATTGTTAAATTAAAAGTTAATTTATGGTACGATTAAAATGATATAGCATTTAAAGATTACCATGTTGCTTCGCATAAGATATTTCTGGGTTAAGAATGGTTTTTCATCGAGTAAACAGAACAACTTTTCTGGGAAGGCATATAGAGGGAAATGACCTTTGAAATCAGTATCCTGATATGGTTAGAATCAGAACTAAATAGTTAGTTGCCGTGATGGCTCAGTTGACTCAGGTTACTACAAAAGGAGTTGAAAAGAAGATTAGTGAATGCCCCAGTTTTGGCACTTCATTCCAGGAATGGTGAGTTTGTTATATATAGTGATGCTTTGTTGAAGGGACTTGGATGTGTCCTTATGCAGAATGATCAGGTAATTGCTTGTGCTTCATGTCAGTTGAAAAATCATGAGGTAAATTACCCTACACATGATTTGGAATTAGCTGCTATTGTGTTTGCTTTAAAAATTTGGAGGCATCATTTGTATGGAGTAAAGTGTAAAATATATACCGATCACAAAAGTTTAAAGTATATATTCACTAAAAAAGAATTGAACATGAGACATAGGAGATGGCTAGAATTAATCAAGGATTATGATTGTACAATTCATTACCATCAGGGAAAAGCAAATAAAGTGGCTGATGCTTTGAGTCGAAAAAGTAATGCTTCATTAGTAATGTTGCGTTTGGAACGCGATCCTTTGGTTAAGGATTTTATGAACTTTGGCATAGAAGTTTTTGGTTCAGGAAGTTCTTCTGTTTTATTTCAGGTATCAATGAAATCTTCTCTATCAGACAGAATTAAGAAAGCACAAAAGCAAGACAGTGAGTTGCAGAAAAAGGTAGAGCTGGTTCAGAAGGGTAAGTTGCCTAAATTCAACATTGATAGTGATTGTGTTTTGAGATTTGGGAAGAGATTGTGTGTGCCTTGTGATTCACTGTTGAAGAGAGAGTTGTTATGTGAAGCTCATAGTTCTCCGTTTTCAGTTCATCCTGGCAGTACTAAGATGTACAGAGATCTGCGGGAGTATTACTGGTGGGATGGAATGAAAATAGATATTGCTGATTTTACTGTGAAGTGTTTGAATTGTCAGCAGATTAAAGCAGAGCGACAGTTACCAAAATGGGTGCTTCAGCCTCTACCAGTGCTAGAGTAGAAATGGGAAAAATATATCCATGGATTTTGTCATGGGATTACCGAAGACATCTCGAGGTAATAATGCAATCTGGGTTATTGTTGATCGCTTGACTAAATCTGCTCATTTCCTTCCTATACGAGATAATTTTTCCCTAGATCAACTTTCCCGTTTGTATCTTAAGAAGATAGTCAGGTTACATGGATTTACTCTCTCCATTGTATCTGAACATGATCCTAGGTTTACTTCTAACTTTTGGAAAGGCCTTTAGAAGTCATTGGGTACTGAATTAAATTTTAGTACAGCTTTTCATCCTCAATCAGATGGGCAGTCAGAACGAACAATTCAGACCTTGGAGGATATGCTACGAGCTTGTTCGATGGATTATCAGGTAAGTTGGGACTAACATCTTTCTTTGGTTGAGTTTTCATATAATAACAGTTTTCATTCCAGTATACAGATGACACTATTTGAGGCATTATATGGGAAGCGGTGTTGAACTCCAGCATTTTGGGATGAAGTGGGTGAAAGGAAGCTGATGGGACCAGAATTGGTAGAAGAGATGGGAGAAAAAGTTCATTTGATTTAGAAACACATGAGAACAGCTCAGAGTAGGTAGAAGAGTTATGCGGATAACCGGAGGAAGGATCTATCTTTCGAGGTAGGTGATCATGTTTTTCTCAAGGTTTCTCCATGGAAAAGTGTGATGCGATTTGGTAAGAAAGGAAAGCTGAGTCCAAGGTTCATTGGACCATATGAAATTCTGGAGAGAGTTGGATCAGTTGCATATAGAGTGGCTTTACCTCCGAGTTTATCTCAGGTACACAATGTTTTTCATGTTTTGATAACGAGAAAGTATAGGCCAGATCCATCTCATGTTTTGAGTCCAGAGGTAGTTCAGCTGGAGGAGAACCTATCTTATGAAGAACAACCAGTCCAGATTCTTGACCGAAGAGAGAAAGTGTTGCGAAATAAGGTAATTCACGAGGTAAAGGTTCTGTGGAAAAACCATATTGTTGAAGAGGCAATGTGGGAATCTGAAAATGCTATGAGGGATAAATACCCCCACTTATTTTGATAAGTGAATAAAATTGCGAGGACGCAATTCCCAAAAGGGGGGAAGGATGTAACATCCCAGGTAAATAATGAATAAAACATTTTCGTATTTATTAATATTTACGAATTAAATATTAATTTTACTTTAAAGGGGTTTCTATGTTTGATATTGTACCCAATACTCAACGATGAGTTCCTTTGAAAACTTACGTTGCACACTAGTAATATAATAATATTAATTTAAATGGTAGTTAACATGTAGACGTTGTATTGGCGGGAATGGATAGAAACAACTAAAATATGATTATATATGTTTTTTAAATGTTTTTACATTTATCCAATAAAAGATAAAGTCTTAAAATACGGAAAGAATTCAATTTTAGGCTTTTATACACTAATTTTCACTAAAGGTTCAATTATCACCTTTTGATGGTAAACCGTCATTAAATATAGTTTTGGTCACTTTTATACATTCTATTGGACCAAATATAACTCTTCTTTAGAATTGGGACATCAAAATTCACTTTGTGTAAATTTTTGGTATCTTTCCGATAAAGTTCATTTTTTAATGAATAGTGTAAAATGTTGTATTTTAATTCAAAACCTCTTTTTAATCTAATTTATTTATATGATTAGATTATCATTTGAATTGGTTTTAAAGTGAAATTAGAAAATATTTTTACCATTAAATCCAATAGTGGTCTTTTGAATTAATTTCACTTTGAAATCGGACTTAAACTAGTGTCAATCTTTTGATACTTATTATTTCATAAAAACACGCTATTTGCTCTGACAGCGGGAATTAATTATTAAATTAATTAATGCAACTTATATGTTGTGAATTTTGTAAAATGGACTTCATTTTTGAATTCAGAATATCAAATATAGCTTAGGGTGAATGTTTGGTATTTTTCTGAAAAACTTCAATTTTTGATGAATAGTGAAACCACTAAATGGTACTTATAAAAACTGATTTTTTGTTTAAATGAAAATTTACCACTTCTGTGTTTTGAATTTAAAAAATCCAACATACATGGTTGTAATTAAGAAGTAAAATGTGGTTAAATTAGATTAAAATAATTTTTTGGTGAATAGTAACTTTTAAGTTCTTAATCGCGATTAGCGGTAATTAGTGCAATTTAAGGCAAAAATGATATTATAATAAAATGAAAATAAATTGACACATGTCCTACCATTATTGGATGTGTCATGTATGACCAAGAAAATCCATGGGTCAACTTGGGGAGCCCATGGAGACACTTGGGTTGGGAAATGACATAAATAACTTTTTATTTAATGTTAAAGTAAAAATGACACAAACATGAGATGTTTTACTAAAAAAATTTTTACATGGGGTTATACAAGTCATATTTTTGACTATAAATATTCATTAGAAAGCTAAAAAGATTTCCTATATCATATTAGTTTTTTATAATTTTTAGACATTAAATAAATTAAATTATTTATGACATAATAATGATGCAGTGATGACCTCATTATTTAACGATTAAAATAAAATGGAAAGATAATGTAAAATGTAAGACCTAACCATGGAAAAAACCTATTAGATGGGTGTATTTCGAACCCTTATCACCGTATCCTCGAAACACATCAATTTGGGACCTCTTAAATCCGAATACCATTTTAAAATAAAGTGACTTTTCTTTACCTTCCAAGAGTGCCCCTCCTCTCCTCTTATAAAAGGCCCCCACCTCTACCTCTTTACACACACTCCCAAAGCCTTTGGCTCGGAGAAACCCTGCCAATTTTGGATCTCCACATCCCTCTATTACTCCTTGGAGCCTCACTTTGGGCAGAAGTCTTCCCAAGGAAGCCTTTGATCTCAAACCAAAGGGAGTTACCCGATTTTAAGGTAATGTCTTCTTTTGAGTCATTTTGTTTTATTTTGCTTCTCCAACCCCCTAAAATCTTTTTATTCTTTTCTTTTGTAACAACTCCAGTATCCTCAATATACTAGTATGTTTTTATAATAAGGATTCGAGCTACACTTACACACACCTACATCTAATGGTTAAAGAACATACTGTTTCCGTGGATGACGAATTTCTGCCTCCCGAAACGATGATTGTTCAACATTATTTTAACACCTTAAAAGGTGGACATTAAGATGACACTATATTTATATATGATATATAATATTTTTATGTTTTCCTTAAGCTTATGTATTTTTTATTTTGGGCATACCTTTATGGTTTCCATTATGGGTAAACGCGATATCTTCATTTAAGGAAGTGCGGACTACCGCCCCCTAAAAGTGATGTGATTCGTTAATGCCATATGTGGGATGTATAAAGGATGGATTTAAAGTTATTATATATGATTTTATACTGGAATTATAATATACCTCTATATAATTATTATTTCTTTCCATTAAAGTATGAGATAGAAATTAAAGTAGCGTTCATGCGTACGTACGGCTTACCGTCTCCATGAACGGTGCATTTCATTTCTTATCCCCAAATGTAATGTACTATTAAAAGTACATGTATATAATGGATATATATAATGAATGATACATATAAATGATGAATATAATTCTGGAATTAAAATATACATACCTCTCATTTTGTTTTAATTCCATTAATATGACATAGAAATGAAAGCAGTTTTCATGCGTACGTACGGCTTACCGTCTCCATGAACGGTGCATTTCATTTATACCTATAAATGATTATGTAATATTATAAATACATGTATATGCTGGATATATATGATATATATGATATCCAAATAAGGAATGTCATTCTGGATATAAAGAACCTTTGACCACACGAACAACATGTAATTGTAAGAAGTCCACTTTCGACTTAAGAACCAAATATCGACAAAACAAACATTATTAACTTAAATGGTTACATAATGTTTATAACATGGAAATAAGTGATATAAAAGGAATAATGAACTTTAAAAAGGTTCTTAATCAAGTAGAAATTAACTCAAGTTTATTATTCAGGACGTTAAAGAACGATCGAGTCAAGTCGGACTCAAGGTAAGGGACTTCATCTCAATCTCCTTTCATTGAGGCATATTTCATTTTATACACAACTTTATTTTATATGGTGTGTAAACCCCTTTGACTTTTACTTTTATACAAAATGAATCTTTTTCTACGAAGCGTTTTACTAAACGATAAAAAGGGATGTTTTTTTAACGTACGCGGTGACAACGACCTTTTCCGCCGCCGTGAGTATTATTTGGTCTTTGGCTTCCTCAACAAGCCATACTGTTTTTAATATAAAATAAATACCATATACTCTTTTATGTATTTTGGTATTGAAAATGGTTTTGATAAAGGATTCTATTATGTCAATATATTTAATTTATATATTGTGATTGAAATGTGGAAATGTTATCATTCCTTTATATTGGTTTTATGTTTTATGATTTTATATTGGTACTTGGACATTTGACGGGTGGTTACATGATAAAACATATGACGGGTGGTGCCGTGAATACCAGGATGGGTGGTTACGTTATAACCTTCAATGCATTGGGTATGGAAGTCGGCCGTATGGATATTCCATTAAGTATGTATGGAAATTGGCCGTATGGCTATTCCATTAAGTGATATGTGTGGAAGTCGACTGTATGGTTATTCCACTTAAGTATGTTTATGTCCCAAGTTACCTTTATATGTTATGTGTTCTTTATATGGGTTTTATGGTAATCCTTTGGTTACAAAAGGGTAAGTAATGATATTTTATTCAGTGAAGTGTTTTTACTGATTCATGAAGGTGAAAGTATTACTTTGATAAAGTAAACATGGTTTACGTGATGTTTGAAAAACTAACAGTTTTCGTTCTTTGTGTATCCCTTACTGAGATTTTTATGCTCACCCCAAGTTTTTTTGAAATGTTTTTCACAGGACTTAATGTGGAATAGGTTCAAGGACGAGATCAAGGGAAAGTCATGCTATATAAAACATGGAACTAGACATGTCTCTTTTTAAGAGTTTTTTTTTTATTTTTTGGAAACATAGTAGAAGTGTCTACTTTGTAATATTTTGAGATGTAATAGTTATGTCCTAATTCTCTAAAACTCTAAACCTGAAAAGATCCTCAATGAGAATTATTCATTTAATTTAATATTAAGTAAGGTTTAAGGCTGGGGCCTTATAGTTGGTATCAAAGGTCGGTTTAGACAACTTTAGGAGTTAGAAAATTGTTAAATTAAAAGTTAATTTATGGTACGATTAAAATGATATAGAATTTAAAGATTACCATGTTGCTTCAGATAAGATATTTCTGGGTTAAGAATGGTTTTTCATAGAGGAAACATAACAACTTTTTTGGGAAGGCATATAGAGGGAAATGACCTTTGAAATCAGTATCCTGATATGGTTAGAATCAGAACTAAATAGTTTGTTGCAGTGATGGCTCAGTTGACTCAGGTTACTACAGAAGGATTTGAAAAGAAGATTAGTGAATGCCCCAGTTTTGGCACTTCATTCCAGGAATGGTGAGTTTGTTATATATAGTGATGCTTCGTTGAAGGGACTTGGATGTGTCCTCATGCAGAATGATCAGGTAATTGCTTGTGGTTCACGTCAGTTGAAAAATCATGAGGTAAATTACCCTACACATGATTTGGAATTAGCTGCTGTTGTGTTTGCTTTAAAAATTTGTAGGCATCATTTGTATGGAGTAAAGTGTGAAATATATACCGATCACAAAAGTTTAAAGTATATATTCACTCAGAAAGAATTGAACATGAGACATAGGAGATGGCTAGAATTAATCAAGGATTATGATTGTACAATTCATTACCATCCGGGAAAAGAAAATAAAGTGGCTGATGCTTTGAGTTGAAAAAGTAATGCTTCATTAGCAATGTTGCGTTTGGAACGTGATCCTTTGGTTAAGGATTTGATGAACTTTGGCATAGAAGTTGTTGGTTCAGGAAGTTCTTCTGTTTTATTTCAGGTATCAGTGAAATCTTCTCTATCAGACAGAATTAAGAAAGCACAGAAGCAAGACAGTGAGTTGCAGAAAAAGGTAGAGCTGGTTCATAAGGGTAAGTTTCCTAAATTCAACATTGATAGTGATTGTGTTTTGAGATTTGGGAAGAGATTGTGTGTGCCTTGTGATTCACAGTTTAAGAGAGAATTGTTATGTGAAGCTCATAGTTCTCCGTTTTAAGTTCATCCTGGCAGTACTAAGATGTAAAGAGATCTGCGGGAGTATTACTGGTGGGATGGAATGAAAAGAGATATTGCTGATTTTACTGTGAAGTGTTTGACTTGTCAGCAGGTTAAAGCAGAGCGGCATTTACCAAAAGGGGTGCTTCAGCCTCTACCAGTGCCAGAGTGGAAATGGGAAAAATATATCCATGGATTTTGTCGTGGGATTACCGAAGACATCTCGAGGTAATAATGCAATTTGGGTTATTGTTGATCGCTTGACTAAATCTGCTCATTTCCTTCCTATACGAGATAATTTTTCCCTAGATCAACTTTCCCATTTCTATCTTAAGGAGATAGTCAGGTTACATGGATTTACTCTCTCTATTGTATCTAACCGTGATCCTAGGTTTACTTCTAACTTTTGGAAAGGCCTTCAGAAGTCGTTGGGTACTGAATTAAATTTTAGTACAGCTTTTCATCCTCAATCAGATGGGTAGTCAGAACGAAAAATTCAGACCTTGGAGGATATGCTACGAGCTTGTTCGATGGATTATCAGGTAAGTTGGGACCAACATCTTTCTTTGGTTGAGTTTTCATATAATAACAGTTTTCATTCCAGTATACAGATGACACCATTTGAGGCATTATATGGGAAACGGTGTCGAACTCCAGCATTTTGGGATGAAGTGGGTGAAAGGAAGCTAATGGGACCAGAATTGGTAGAAGAGATGGGAGAAAAAGTTCAGTTGATTCAGAAACACATGAGAACATCTCAGAGAAGGCAGAAGAGTTATGCGGATAACCGGAGGAAGGATCTATCTTTCTAGGTAGGTGATCATGTTTTTCTCAAGGTTTCTCCATGGAAAATTGTGATTCGATTTGGTAAGAAAGGAAAGCTGAGTCCAAGGTTCATTGGACCATATGAAATTCTGGAGAGAGTTGGATCAGTTTCATATAGAGTGGCTTTACCTCCGAGTTTATCTTAGGTACACAATGTTTTTCATGTTTCGATGCTGAGAAAGTATAGGCCAGATCCATCTCATGTTTTGAGTCCAGAGGTAGTTCAGCTGGAGGAGAACCTATCTTATGAAGAACAACCATTCCAGATTCTTGACCGAAGAGAGCAAGTGTTGCGAAATAAGGTAATTCACCAGGTAAAGGTTTTGTGGAAAAACCATATTGTTGAAGAGGCAACGTGGGAATCTGAAAATGCTATGAGGGATAAATACCCCCACTTATATTGATAAGTGAATAAAATTGCGAGGACGCAATTCCCAAAAGGGGGGAAGGATGTAACATCCCAGGTAAATAATGAATAAAATATTTTCGTATTTATTAATATTTACGAATTAAATATTAATTTTACTTTAAAGGGGTTTCTATGTTCGATAGCATACCCGATACTCAACAATGAGTTCCTTTGAAAACTTACGTTGCACACTAGTAATATAATAATATTAATTTAAATGGTAGTAAACATGTAGCCGTTGTATTGGTGGGAATGGATAGAAACAACTAAAATATGATTATATATGTTTTTTAAATGTTTTTACATTTATCCAATAAAAGATAAAGGCTTAAAATACGGAAAGAATTCAATTTTAGGCTTTTATACACTAATTTTCACTAAAGGTTCAATTATCACCTTTTGATGGAAAACCGTCATTAAATATAGTTTTAGTCACTTTTATACATTCTATTGGACCAAATATAACTCTTATTTAGAATCAGGACATCAAAATTCACTTTGTGTAAATTTTTGGTATCTTTCCGATAAAGTTCATTTTTTAATGAATAGTGTAAAATGTTGTATTTTAATTCAAAACCTCTTTTTAATCTAATTTATTTATATGATTAGATTATCATTTGAATTGGTTTTAAAGTGAAATTAGAAAATATTTTTACCATTAAATCCAATAGTGGTCGTTGGAATTAATTTCACTTTGAAATCGGACTTAAACTAGTGTCAATCTTTTGATACTTATTATTTCATAAAAACACGCTATTTGCTCTGACAGTGGGAATTAATTATTAAATTAATTAATGAAACTTATATGTTGTGAATTTTGTAAAATGGACTTCATTTTTGAATTCAGAATATCAAATATAGCTTAGGGTGAATTTTTGGTATTTTTTTTGAAAAACTTCAATTTTTGATGAATAGTGAAACCACTAAGTGGTACTTATAAAAACTGATTTTTTGTTTAAATGAAAATTTACCACTTCTGTGTTTTGAATTTCAAAAATCCGACATACATGGTTTTCATTAAGAAGTAAAATGTGGTTCAATGAGATTAAAATAATTTTTTGGTGAATAGTAACTTTTAAGTTCTTAATCACGATTAGAGGTAATTAGTGCAATTTAAGGAAAAAATGATATTATAATAAAATGAAAATACCTTAAAACATGTCCTACCATTATTTTATGTGTCATGGCAGACGAATAAAAGCCATGGGTCAACTTGGGGACCCCATGGAGACACTTTGGTTGGGAAATGACATAAATAACTTTTTATTTAATGTTAAAGTAAAAATGAAACAAACATGAGATGTTTTACTAAAACAATTTTTACATGGGGTTATACAAGTCAGATTTTTGACTATAAATATTAATTAGAAAGATAAAAAGATTTCTTACATCATAGTAGTTTTTTTTAATTTTTAGACATTAAATAAATTAAATTATTTATGACATAATGATGATGCAACGATGACCTCATTATTTAACGATTAAAATAAAATGGAAAGATAATGTAAAATCTAAGACCTACACATGGAAAAAACCTATTGTATGGGTGGATTTAGAACCCTTATCACCTTATCCTAGAAACACATCAATTTGGGACCTCTTAAATCCGAATACTATTTTAAAATAAAGTGACTTTTCTTTACCTTCCAAGAGTGCCCCTCCTCTCCTCTTATAAAAGGCCCCCACCTCTACCTCTTTACACACACTCCCAAAGCCTTTGGCTCGGCCAAACCCTACCCATTTTGGCTCTCCACATCCCTATATTACTCCTTGAATCCTCACTTTGGGCAGAAGTCTTCCCAAGGAAGCCTTTGAGCTCAAACCAAAGGGAGTTACCCGATTTTAAGGTAATGTCTTCTTTTGAGTCCTTTTGTTTTATTTTGCTTCTCCAACCCCCTAAACTCTTTTTATTCTTTTCTTTTGTAAAAACTCCAGTATACTAAATATACTAGTATGTTTTTATAAGAATTATTAGAGCTACACTTAAACACACCTACATCTAATGGTTAAATAACATAGTGTTTCCGTGGATGGCGAATTTCTGCCTCCCGAAACGAAGATTGTTCAACATTATTTTAACACCTTCAAAGGTGGCCATTAAGATGAAACTATATTTATATATGATATATAATATGTTTATGTTTTCCTTAATCTTCTGTATTTTTTATTTTGGGCATACCTTTATGGTTTCCATTATGGGTAAACGCGATATCTTCATTTAAGGAAGTGCGGACTACCACCCCCTCAAAGTGATGTGATTCGTTAATGCCATATGTGGGAAGTATAAAGGATGGATTTAAAGTTATTATATATGATGTTTTACTGGAATTATAATATACCTCTATATCATTATTATTTATTTCCATTAAAGTATGAGATAGAAATGAAAGTAGCGTTCATGCGTACGTACGGCTTACCGTCTCCATGAACGGTGCATTTCATTTCTTATCCCCAAATGTAATGTACTATTAAAAGTACATGTATATAATGGATATATATAATGGATGATACATATAAATGATGAATATAATTCTGGAATTAAAATATACATACCTCTCATTTAGTTTTAATTCCATTAATATGACATAGAAATGAAAGCAGCGTTCATGCGTACGTACGGCTTACCGTCTCCTTGAACGGTGCATTTCATTTCTTACCTCTAAATGATTATGTAATATTATAAATACATGTATATGCTGGATATATATGATATATATGATATCCAAATCAGGAATGTCATTCTGGATATAAATAACCTTTGCCGCACGAACAACATGTAATTGTAAGAAGTCCACTTTCGACTTAAGAACCAAATATCGACAAAACAAACATTATTAACTTAAATGGTTACATAATGTTTATAACATGACAATAAGTGATATAAAATGAATAATTAACTTTAAAAAGTTTCTTAATCAAGTAGAAATTAACTCAAGTTTATTATTCATGACGTTAAAGAACGATCGAGTCAAGTCGGACTCGAGGTAAGGGACTTCGTCTCAATCTCCTTTCATTGAGGCATATTTCGTTTTATACATAACTTTCTTTTATATGGTGTGTAAACCCCTTTGAATTTTAATTTTATACAAAAGGAATCTTTTTCTACAAAGCGTTTTACTAAACGACAAAAAGGAATGTTTTTTTAACGTACGCGGTGACAACGACCTTTTCCGCCGCCGCGAGTATTATTTGGTCTTTGGATTCCTCAACAAGCCATAATGTTTTTAAAATAAAATAAATACCATATACTCTTTTATGTATTTTGGTATTGAAAATGGTTTTGATAAAGGATTCTATTATGTCAATATATTTAAATTATATATTGTGATTGAAATGTGGAAATGTTATCATTCCTTTATATTGGTTTTATGTTTTATGATTTTATATTGGTACTTGGACATTTGATGGGTGGTTACGTGATAAACCATATGACGGGTGGTGCCGTGAATACCAAGATGGGTGGTTACGTTATAACCTCCAATTCATTGGGTATGGAAGTCGGCCGTATGACTATTCCATTAAGTATGTATGGAAATTGTCCGTATGGCTATTCCATTAAGTGATATGTGTGGAAGTCGACCGTATGGTTATTCCACTTAAGTATGTTTATGTCCCAAGTTACCTTTATATGTTATATATTATTTATATGGGTTTTATGGTAATCCTTTGGTTAAAAAAGGGTAAGTAATGATATTTTATTCAGTGAAGAGTTTTTACTGCTTCATGAAGGTGAAGGTATTACTTTGATAAATTATACATGGTTTACGTGATGTTTGAAAAACTAACAGTTTTCGTTCTTTGTGTATCCCTTACTGAGCTTTTTATGCTCACCCCAAGTTTTTTTGAAATGTTTTTCACAGGACTTAATGTGGAATAGGGTCAAGGACGGGATCAAGGGAAAGTCATGCTATATAAAACATGGAACTAGACATGTCTCTTTTTAAGAGTTTTTTTGGAAACATAGTATAAGTGTCTACTTTTTAATCTTTTGAGATGGAATAGTTATGTCCTAATTCTCTAAAACTATAAACCTGAAAAGATCCTCAATGTGAATTATTCATTTAATTCAATATTAAGTAAGGTTTAAGGCTGGGGCCTTATAGAATACCTCTAGCGGTGATCCACACATGATCCTTTGATCTCTAAGTAATTCCAAACGATCTTCAGGTGGTAGGGTAGGGAATCAAAAGTGTTTTGTTGTTTATTATTGATCTCTCATTCTCCAGTCTTGAAGAAATATCTCTAGCATTTCTCATTCTTGAGAGGGAGAGAGACTGAGGAGTCAAAATAGAAATCATTGTATGTAACAACTCTCTATTCTTTATTTTTAATAGAATATACAATAGCCATAACCATCTATTTATAGTGATAGGGTTTAGGTTAAAATATTATTTAATTGTATGCCAACCATTAAATAACATTTAAAAACTTTAATAATCCCCATTCCATATATTATTATTATTATTTTGTGGTGTGCACTAACATGAATAATAAAAAATGTTATTTAATCATATTTTTAATTAATATTTGTCAATGGACTCGATGCTGATCTGTTTGAACTCCTCTATCATTTATTGAACACCCAAATAAATATTTTATTCATAAAAAAATATTTTAAATTCACAATCCAGTGAATAAATAATATATTAAAATATTCAAAAAATAAGATAAATATTTTACTCATAATCTGGAAAATAAATATTATACATATATATATTCACATAATCAAATAAATTATTTATTAATAAAAATAATTATTTATTACATTGTGAATATTAGAGATCAATAAAACTTGAATAAAGTTATTCACTGGTCTTGAGAATAATATTTATTCCAATAATTAAATTCAAATATAACTTAATCAAGATATTAGAAAACACTTATTGTGTGACCCTATAGGATTATTTTTCGTTGGAATTAGCCAGGATTTCCTAAATCCCAATATTACTATCTAGAAATGGGTCAAGGAACCCAAGAGAAAGAAATTAATATCACAATGATGATAGCCACATACAAATGCTCACTGTGTAATATAACCCCTTTTTCAAAATATCTCATCAAGTAGTTTGCACATTTGTGTCACCAACCTATATGATTGATACGTCTTTATTTGTCTATCTAATATAAACAATTCGTTACACCATGACCATGGAATTTAGGGAGACTATTTTATTCCAATCAAAGGGCTGAGATATCAGCTTCCATAAATATGGAAGGGACAATTCATTCACCATCTTATCCATTAATGACATGTTAATCATGACACACCCAATATACCATAATTCCTACAAACATATTACGTAATGGTTTTGGTAATTAAATCTATGTTTTCAATTACTAACATGTATTAATGATAATATTAAAGTCTAAGGACCATTACACATGCTCATAGATAAGAATATCTGATGACACCCAAACATAAAAAATTCCTATTGGTGGGTCTATTCTCATAATCTCCCATCTTGAAGATTACCAAGTGTGAACTTAATGACAAAAATCCTCATCCTCTTATGAGTACTCAGAACTAATAGTATATGTAATATGTGTCCCATCATAGTATATTTTCTAATCACATAAAATTACTTAATAATATCATCATATAACTTCAAGGTTCTCATTATAGCAGGGAACTTTTATAAACTTATCAATGCGACATATAATCTAGGATATTATTACATTAGATTAATGCAGAGAAATGAACAATATTTAATAATAAGTTTTATTAATATTCAATATATTGAATATACATGTAATAAAATAACAATTAGCTGGTCCTAGGACACAAACTCCAATATTCTATACTTTAAAATCCATTTAGTAATCAAAACTAGCTTTAAGGAATTTTATTAAACAAATAGTGTGCACAAAACCATTTTTTAATAAAATACCATTTAAAAACATATATTTCATGAAGAAAATACATCATAATATTAATACATCATTTTCATAAAACAAAATAAAGTAATTTTAAAATAACATCAAAAAATTCCTAAATTAGAACCTTTGTATAGAGACACCTACCTCAAGAATGAAGAGAGACCACTAAGGATTGATCTCCCAAGGAAGGGGTTGTATCTGATAAAAAATGGGCATTAAGGGCCTTCATAAACATCTCTTGGGAATCTAAGGTTCGAAAGAGAAAGTTTTAAAAAGAACCAATTCAAAGGGGGTTTTTGTATTTATAGTCAGTTTAGAATTTATAAGACCATAGTGCATCCTCCTAGACTATACCGCAGAGGTGCTAATAGTAGCCTATACTACGATTCAATGTGAGGGACTAAGCCACATTTGGGTAAAAACTATGAGAATGATGATGTAGATCCTATTTTTTGGAGAGGGTGATACAATGAAACCAAGGATACCATTAAACAAAGCCCCATATCCAAAAATGGAGGCTATGCCTTAGCCTAGTTCCCATGGAACAACTACCCCATATTTGGTATAACTACCCAAACCAATCCCTAGGAGCACTATGGAATAGTTTTCTCCTCCACACCACATCACTTGAACCGCCTATTCCAAAAACCCACTCCACAACACATTTATTCCAAAATTGGTAGTGGAACCAAAAATCCACCTCTTAGACTTCACACCATAGTCATCTCATCCACATCATAACCAGCCTCACCACACTGTAATCTATTCCATACACAACACACACCCTATAGAATTCCAAGACGACTCTAAAAACTACTCAAACCAAGGATAATTAAGGGATAATCAAAATAAGGGGTTAAGAGTACCTGAGAGATGGTGATTAGAAGTCACCATATTCCCACCATAAATGCTTTCTACCCCTATAAGGATTTCAAGATCTTGGACTCATAAAAAGAGACAACCACTATTGTCTCACCAATAATTCTTTCTCCCATGTATCATGGTTACCCCGTCTGAATTTCCATAATACACAAACAAGGGGAATTATTTTACTATATAGTAATGTATCCCAATAATCCATAATCTAAACACATTTCTCAACCAAATGGTTTCAGGATCAAGATAAACACTTTCTCATTCGATCACATGTGAGGGGTCTGATTGATACCTCATTGGCTAGGAAACATGAAACACATCATGATTAGATGTCAAGCGAGGTGTAAATTACAACAGATACAACACATTTTCAAGGTTCTCAACAATCTTAAAGGGGATAACAAATCTTAGTGCCGACTTAACCTACTTACCAACCCAACGGTGTCCCAAGCATGGTGATACTCGAATAAAGACTCGATCAATAACCTAAAAATTTAGAGGTTGTCAATGATGATCCACCTAGGATTTATGAAGATTCTATGTTGTGACCAATCACTTCTGGATCAACTTCACCTTTTCTATTGTGTTTTGAACAAGGCTCAGTCCAACCAAGGATTTCTCTCCCAACTCTTTCCAATACAAGGAAGATCTACATGGATTACCATATAATGTTTTTAATGGATCCATATTAATCAAATCTTGATGACTATTGTTAGAGGAAAATTTTACCAGAGAAAGATGCTTTTCTAAGGAACTACCAAAATCAAGTGCACATGCTCTAAGAATATCTTCAAGAATCTAAATAGTTATCTCTATATACCCATTTATCTGTGGATGATATGTTTCAACTAGTAACCCATAACCTCTTGTAAATCATTAAAAAACCTAGATAGTAACTATAAATACCTCAAATTATTATTCTTTAATAAAAGACTCATTTTCCTCTTTTTTTTGAGTTGATCCATGTTTTTGAAAAAGGATTAGGGGATTAGAGAAGCTAAAATAGGATTAAGGGGTGTATTTGATCACTTCCAAAACTAGGGTGATTGCACCATTACCTTTATGACTAGACCATAATGTCCTAGTATATGTTGTAGCATGAATGGTTTCACCATAGTGCATTATGAGGCTAATAATACACTAAAATGGAAGGAGGTTGTGTTGTAGGGTGGTTATTTGAGTAATATTACACCACAACCTCCACCATGGAGGGGTATTTGAGAATAATGCACTATGGTGACCTACACCACATCGAATAATCCTTTCCATATCAGTTATAGATGGATGAAAAACTTTTTTTCTTTGGGAATTGAATAATCTTAAAGAATAAATTAGGGTATTTATTCATGGAAACATTTATTGAGGATTTATTAGGTAATTTAATCATATGGAATGAACCCTCAAAGTATTGAAAATACCATTTTCCTCCATCTTCATTGACAGAGTTTTAGTTTTCATGAAGGGATATATAGATAACTTCACACTGCATGCCTCATCTCTAAGCCATAGTGGTAGGAATTATATAACTTTCCTATATCATATATATATAAACTATGTTTTGATTTGAACTTTCACATCATGGTGTCCAACCTCTACACCGTGTAGTTCTAAATTTCACTGTTGTAGCCTTGTTTTATACCGTGGTGGTCTTCCTTATGTCGGTGGTGTTTGAGAGTCCACACTACAACCATCAGTTCTGGGTTGTGTTATCCCTATTTTGTGTCATTTTATCTCTGATATGTACTATAGTGGTGGTCTCTAATGCACCTCCACTACAAAAACTTATTCCACGTGACAAAGATCCTCACTTTCAGTATATCTTTTAGTAGATCTTGGATTTTTTACAATGATTGAAATTAGTTAAGAAATGGTTATATTCTTTGATCTTTTTATCCTCACCTCATATAGAACCCATGAAATGTTTTATTGGACCAGTTATATGATTCATTAGTGAGAATTTTATTTATAAATGGTGTGTGAGCATGGTATGGGTGAGGACATCTCCAAGGAACCTTGACATTGATGTGGGAAATCATGAGATAGGAAGTTACTTACTATTTTGGGCCATACATATGATGCTGTCATGATATATTGTTTATGATTGATTATACAATGCTTGATATGAGTTTAATGTGGGTGAATGAGTGGATATAAGGCTTTCTTGATTATGGAAATATGATTATATGTGGCTTCTAATGTTGTCCTTGATGTACCTTGTGCTTCTTTCTATGAAATGTATTGCTTATTGTGTCATATAGCTTGTGGAACTGTATTTCAGGTATCAAGATTATCAGGTAGAGCCTTGAGGTTGGTACGATGTGATCCAAACATCCTTAAAGGTGGGAACTACTATCACTATAGAGGGATGTGCATATGTGAATGATTAACTAACCCAAATCACTCCAAACATCCTTAAATGTAGGTGTGGTTATCCTTGTAGAGGTATGTACATAAGTGGGTGATTGGTGGATACCAGTACAAGATTCCTACAGACTTAGGACATAGGTGATTAAAAGGATAGTATACCAGGGATCAAAATAGTGGAATGTGAGGCATTCTTAATGAAAACCACCATATGGGATGGGTGTGTTGTGTTACCTTAAAGGTGGTACTTGGTGACTTATCTAACATCCTCACTGAGAAATGAGACAAAGAAGGTGGGGATGGGGTTTGTAGTGGCTTGGTCAGCACATGATGAGTCGACACATATATGGTTTTATGTTTATTTGAACATTTAATTATGTCATGACATACACTATTATATATATAGCACACCTCTATTAAGGTTACATTGGTGGTGTCCTACCGAGTCTTGTACTCACACTGTACTTATACATTTCAGTGAGTTTTAGATTTCATGACTAGAGATATGGTGAAGGGAAAATTCCCTAAGGTGGTTTATTGAGAAGTGAATCTTAGATATTGAGTGGACTAGGAATGACTCCAAAGAACCCCACATATTTTGAATTTATTTATCTACATCATATACTATAGATAGGGTCACTACTTTAGGAGCTATTTATATTTTTATGACATGTATGTAATTTATTTAGTTTAGGTATATTTACTATGATTATTTATTATATTATCTATTTTTTCTTATTGATCACATGGAATGATACCGAGGGTATAGTCTCCCCACTATTGAAATTAAACCCTCACTGCTAGTTAACAACATCTTTCAAATGGGGAGTCATGCATGAGGTCATGTGGTACCCTTCTTGGACCCGGTGGTTTGGGTTGGGATATTACAAAATGGTATTATAGAATCAAGACTCAATAACATGTATCTTATCTTACCTTGATTTTAGATAGGGTAGATAGGATATAGGATGGTTGGGACTCGGGAATGGGAACCATGATAGTGCCTGGACAATGCTGTATAGTGGACCTCTGAGTTTATATAAAGTTGGGGAATTATTTTTTTCTATTATCATTGATTAAATTCACCTTGGGTGATACACATGATGTTGATATGTTATTTATGATATTTTGGGTTTATTCATGCATCATGACTAGGTACGTAGGTTCACATTCCATATATATACCTATTATTGTGTTGTATAATAGTTCTTTAATTAAACACCTTGATTTTTTCTATATGTTCAAGATAGTTTCTCTTATATGATATATCTATATTTCCATGATGTTATGACATATCTTTTTTGGCATTAATTTATTGAACTAAGCATGCTGTTGTGTTAGTATATATATGAAGAATGTGACTAACATGTAGGGATGAAGATAAAGGTCAATGCTAGGAGGGGTATACCTTAGGCTAAGGGTAGACTTCTAGGAGAACCTTGCGCAATACCATATACTGGTTAGGTCTTTTTATGCTTCTAATGTTATTCATATTGTATGGATTCCACCTCCAATATGATTGAAGGGTCTGCTAACTATGGAAGCCTGGGATTTTCCATGCCACCACCTATGGTGTAAGAGAATATTCCCTAACATGATCCTACACCGACATAGGTGATTTAGGTTGTGTATCACATTCATACGGGACTATTTGGGATAGTTCCCATCCAGGGCAAAGTCACTCAAAGAACTATGACTGTCCATGTATGAGATTTTTAGCTTTAGCATCCCCTGAAATTCTAGGATATTGGTGGCCCACTGGATACAGAGGATTGGATAGACTTCATTGAGAGTATTTACGAGTTTGTATTGACTCCTTGGGAGGGGAAAGTTATCATGGTGGTCTTTATGTTCTAGGTACCCGCTAGGAGATAGTAGACTTCCATGAGTTGGGATAAGAGATGAGAGGGTCTTAATTGGGTGGTATTTAACGAGTTTTTTCTTGAGCAGTACTTCTATGAATTAATGGAACTATACCTTTTATAGGATTTCATGGAATTATGAAAGAGTTTTATGAATGTCTTTACACACTCTACTCATTTTAAGGAGTTACCTTTATTTTCTCTTTGGTTGGCTAGGTATGATGCACAGAAGGCTCAAAAGTTTGAGATAGGCCTTCTAAAAAATCTAAAATGTTAGGTCAGGGGATTTTATCTAACAACATACTCTTAGGTACTTCACAATGACCTTACCTTTGAGAAGGTATTATAGGAATATAGAGAAGTATAATTACTTCAATCCCAAAGTAGGATAGTGACTGAGATTTATATAACTACCATGAGGGTTTCTTTAGGTAGTAGGAAGAGAAAGGTGGAGTAGGGATAACAGAGTGGTATATAGTCATGTTAGAGAAAAAATTATTCAATACCTCTATAGAAGATAGGTGATACACCTGTGGGATGAGTGGGAATTATAGCATCTTTTATAAGAATACATATTTGGATTTCCACCATTATAGAAATGTTGGTTACCTTTGATACTTTTTCTCAAAGGTCTCTCAGAGGGGAACTAAAAGACTATATCTAGTTGAAGGTAGAGGATTTCAACAAAGGATACAGACTTCCTAGATGATGAAAACTTAGGGACAAGATCACAGAGATGTGACATGGAAAGTCTATATAGTGGATCAAGTCACAATTGATGGGAGATGGTCCTTCTCCCATTCAAGGAATGTTTTTGATCACTTACACCTTAACCACTACTTTGTTTAATACTGGTGCTTCCCACACCTTTATATATAATCAAGTAGTAGATGAATTTGAACTATCGATCAAGTTATCTTCTGATCTAGTATCCCTTGACACACTATTGGGAATGAAAGTGTACTATCTCCAAAATTTTCCAAAGTTTCCCATAGTTTTTACAAAATATGAGCATCTATGGGAGTTCATGATTCTAGAGATGATGAACTTCGATGTGATTATCAGTAAGGATTGGTCGACCATCTTCCAAGATTATATTTATTATTATTGGAGATGTGTGACATTCACCTCACTAAAGGTAGAAAATTTTATGATAAATGAAGAATGGGAATTGGGAGTAGGAAGAGTTGGACTAGACTTGAGTAATATTAGAATAATTGCAACATAGATGGAAGACTTGTTTCTTTCAGTAGGATTAGTGTAAATAAACTCATATTTTCCTCTATTCATAGATTTATATCAAGATGTATTTCCATATGACTTCATAGGACTTTCCCATGATATAATACTCAACTTTGAGTTAGAGATCATGTCGGGTGCACAACCCATATTGATACTCCTATATTCTATAGATTCAATTAAGCTGAAGGATCTCAAGGTGTAGTTGGATGACTTGGAGAGGAAGGGATTTGTTTGACCTATCACTTCACCATGGGGTGAACCTATGTTGTTTTACAATAAAAAATATTCTTCATCCTTGCATTGATTAATGGAAGTAAAACTAGGTGATAATGAAGAAACAATATATGTTTCCTATAATCTATGATCTATTAGACTAGTTATGGGAATCTCTATGGTTCTCCAAGATTGATCTTTGATTAGACTACCACTAGTTGCGAGTTGGATAGTTGGAAATTTTAATATGATGTTTTAGAGTAGGTATGGGTTATATGAGTACTTAGTGATGTCTTTTGGGATAATGAATGTGTTGGTAGTGTTCATAGACCTCATGAAAAAGATCTTTCACCCATAATTGGAATAATTTTTCATAGAGTTCATGGAAAATTTCCTCATCTACTCACTGACATTGGATCAACATGATAGGAACCTTGAGATAGTATTGAGTATGCTTTGAGCACATAGGCTTTACACTAAGTTGTCAAAGTGTGACTTCTGTATTCAAGAGGTGAATTTCATAGGATATGTGGTTTCTGAGATGTCTATATATATGAACCCAGATAAAATATAGACAATCATGTTTTGGAAATTCCCTCAAAACACGTTTGAGATCATGAGCTTTGTATGTTTAATAGGATATTACTGGTAGTTTATCCAAGATTTATCTTGAATATCAGCACCCATGACTGCAATGATGAGGAAGGGAGTGAAATTTTAGTGATTGGACCTGTATAAAGAGGCATTCCTTGAGCTTAATATAAGGTTGGTGATAACTCTAGTACTAACACTCCCTGATCCTGGGATTGGTTATGTAGTGTTTTGTGATGCATCAGGTGTTGGGTTGAGAGTAGTGTTGATTCATATAGAGTAGTTAGTATCCTATGGTAACATCATCTAAAACCAAATGAGAAGAAATACCCTACACATGACTTGAATCTGGCAGTCATGGTCCATACTCTGAAGTACTGGAGACACTATCTCTTTAGTGAAATATTTTTTGTTTACATAGACCAAAAGATCCTTCTCTATATATTCACATAGAGGGACCTAAACCAGAGATAAAGGAACTAGGTTTATTATATTTAGATGTGTGAATTTGATATGGAATGTTCACATGGGAAGGGTACCATCATCACATATGCTCTTATCCATAAAATGAAAGCTAAATAGGATCATATTGAAAATCTTTATGAGGAACAGTGGTGGTTGATGAGGTTATTGAATGATTGTAGGATGGATTATTCTGAGTATCAAGGATCCATGATTTCCCCCCTTTAATGGCCACATCATCACTTATGGATTTGGTGAATACTAATCAGGATTCATACCTAGAGTGTGTTGTGATGAGGGAGAAACTATCTAGAGGTGACTAAATACCCATATGGTTGATGGAATATGATGATATGATCTTGTTACATGAGAGAGTAGCACTCCACACTTCCATTTTAGAGGAGATAATGAGATACTACAATACCACTATATGGTTAGAACATTCTGGTATGACCAAGGTGTATCACAACTTCATACACTAGTTATAGTGGTTAGGGATAAAGAGAGATATTGTTAGTTTTTTCTCCTGACGCCTCACATGTTAGTGGGTGAAGGCAGGGCTTCAAAGAAATGATGGATTTATTTATCCACTTTCTATACCCATATGGAAGTGGGAGGACATCATGATGGACTTTTTTATAGGGTTACCTAGGACCCTGAGGATCTGTGATGTGGTTTGGGTGATAATTGATCGGATAATAAAGATAACTCACTTTTTACCGATCAGAAAGACTCACTTAGTGGAGGAGCTGGGAAAAATCTATGTCCATGAGATCATACAATTTTATGGATACCCCTTGATCATTTTTTTATACATAGACACACGTTTTACATCATATTTTTGGTAGGGTTTATAGAAGGCCCTAGAGACTCAGATGAGATTTAGTACAGTGTACCATCCATAGAAAGATGGACAGTATGAGCAGACTATACTCATATTGAATTATATTCTTTATTCTTGATTTATAGAATTTTTTTGGAGTGTGGTATGATCATATTTACTTGGTTGAGTTTTCTTACAGCAATAGTTACCAGGTTTCGATTTAAATGGAACCTTATAAGGCTCTATATAGGATACCATGTCATTCACTACTCTGTTGGAGTGAGGTGGGTTAGGTATTAGTTGTGAGCCTCAGTATGGTTTGTGGAACCTCCAAGAGAGTATATATAATTCATAAGATATTAATCACCACTCATAGAAAATAAATATCATACACTGACCGTATGAGGCTTTTTGCGTTTTTTGTGGGTGACTATGATTTCTTAAGAGTGACTCCTTGGTTAGGTCATTAACATCTAAGGAAGTAGGGAAATCTAGAACCACATTTTGTGGGACCCTTTGATATCAACAAATGGATGGGGATAATGGCATTATATCTATACATTCCTCCACGTTATGGAGGACTTCATGATGTGTTCCACGTTTCTTATCTCTGTAGGTACATTCCCAATCCTAGGCATGTTATTAACTATGAGGACATTGACTTGGAAT
The DNA here is from genome assembly GCA_963277665.1 of Viscum album. Lineage (NCBI taxonomy): Eukaryota > Viridiplantae > Streptophyta > Magnoliopsida > Santalales > Viscaceae > Viscum > Viscum album. The sequence continues at coordinate 28,030,714 of OY728142.1, read as the reverse complement.
GAGATTCATTATATGATAAGTGTTTGGTGAAAATCATATACTGGAGTGAGAAATTACTTCAAGAAAAGAAGGTACCACTCATTTAGATTCAATGGAAGTATGGTCAGATCTATGAAAATATCTGGGAGAAAGAGAATGATGTTTGAGCACAGTGGCCAAAATTGTTTGACCAAGAACCCTATAGGTGATTCCCAGGGATGAGAAGTCCTTAGAGGGTGATAATTATAAATCCATAAAATTATTTTTCTTTAACAAAATACTAATTTTACTTCTTTTTTTGAGTTGATATATGTTTTGGAAAAAGGATTATGGTATTATAGAATCCTAAGGAGTCTTAAGGGGTGTTTTGGATTATTTAAAAAAATAGGGTGACTACACTGTAGCTTGTATGACCCCACAACAAAGTCCTAGGATACATTCTAGCAATATTGGATATGCCTTAGTGTGTTATGGGGATACGAATATTCTGAAATGAAAGGAGGTTACACCTTAGTGTGGTTGTTCGAGGGATATTGTGTCATAAATACCACCATGGTGAAGTATTCATGAAGGTTTCACCGTGGTGTCCTACACCACATCATAGAAGCCTTTTCAGGTTAGTTATAAATGACTATACAACTTTTGGTTTTTAGGCATTTAATACTCATAAATAATTATTTATGTTATTCATTCAGGGAAATTTTTATGAAGGATTTATAGGAGAATTTACTCATGCAGAATGAACCCCTAAAGAATTTAAAATACCATCTTCATCCCTCTTCTTCAATAGAGTTCCAGATTTACCAAAGTGCTATAGAGAGAATTACATGACACATACCTCATATCTATGCCACAACGGTTTTAATTCCAACACTTTCCTATGTCATAGCTATTTTAACTATGTCATGGTGACCACCTTTACACTTTGGTGGATGAACTCTAAACTATGGAGTTATCCCTTTCACTACTGTAACCACATTTTCACTGTGGTGGTCCCCCTTATACACGTGGTGTTTGAGAGTCCATGTTTCATCCACCAGTTCTGTATCATGGTATCCCTATTATATGTCATAGTGTCCCTAGTAAATATCATGGTGGTGGTATCCAGCACACCTACTTGCTGCATCCTTCTTCCTTCACCATAGATCTTTAATTCCAGAATCTCTTTTAGTAGATCTTGGTGTTTTTCAATGATCAACCTTAGGTAAGAAATGGTTCTACCCATTAGTATTGTTATCCATACCTTTTATGAAGCACATGATGTGTTTGATTGGACCATTTATATGAGTCCTTGGTGAGAATTTTATTTCTGGTTGGTGTGAGATCATGGTACGAGTGATAAAACATCTAAGGAAACTTGATGTTGACATGGAAAATCATGAGGTAGGAAGTTACTTACCATTTGGGCCATGTATATGATGCTGTAATGATATGTTATTTATGATTTATTAAACCATGATTTATATGAGTTTTATGTGGGTATATGAGTGGCTATGAGGCTTACTTGATTATGAATATGTGATTATATGTAGCTCTTGATGTTCCTTTTAGTTTATTGCTATGAAATGTATTAGTTGTTGTGTTTTATAACCTATGGAACTATGTTTCAAGTATCGAAATGATCAGGTGAAGCCTTTAGGTTGGTGGGATGTGGTACAAACATCCTTAAAGGCAGGTGTGCCTATCCCTATTGAGGGATGTGCATATGTGGCCAATTAACCAACCTAACATAGTCCAAACATCCTTAAAGGTGGGCATGGCTATCCCTGTAGAGGGATGTGCATAAGTGGATGATTAGAAGATATTGGTATGAGGTTCCTATAGACTTATTCCATATGTGATTAAAAGTATAGCCAACCAGGGATCGATATGGTGGAACATGCGACATTCTTGGTGACAACCATCATCTGGGTGGGGTGAGCCATGTTACTTTGAAGGTAGTACTTAGTGACCTATATGAAATCCTTACTAGTAATGGGACAAATTAGGTAGGGTTAGGGTTCTTGGAGTCTTGGTTGGCACACAATGAATCAACACATGTATGGTTGTATGTTTATTTGAGAATGTACTTATGTCATGACATACACTATTATATATATAGTGAACTTATATTAAGGACGCATTATTGGTGTATAACCAAGTCTTGTACTCACACCATACTCTAGAATTTTGGAGTGCTTTTAGATTTCATGACTAGAGATTCGATGAAGTGTAAGGGAACTATAGTGGATGCTTGAGATATAGAGAGATTTAGTGGACTGTGACAGACTCCTTAGGACCCTACAGATGTTCATTTTTTTTTCTTCATTTATCTACTACTTATAGATTGGAAAAGCTTACCACTTCAGGATCTATTTATATCTATATGACATGTATTCCATTTATTTAGTTTCTGCAATTTTACTCTGATGATTTATTATATTATTTTTTGTTTCTTATTGATCCTGTGACACTATACTAAAGGTATAGTCTCCCCACTATCGACTAAAACCCTCACTACTAGCTGGAAGCCTCTTGTGTACAGGGAGGCGCGCATGAGGTCATGTGGAACCCAGACCAGACCCAATGGTTCAATTCAGAATGTTACATGAACCATGGGTCCTAGTAAAAAAATAATCACATAGGGAACCCTATGAATTCTAAAAAACTCTTGGACATACAAGTTCCTGAGTTTATATACCTTCATTGTATCCTTAATAGGGAGTAAATAAGCTGATTTTGTTATCCAATCAATGATTTCCCAAATAGTATCCTTCCCACTCAGAGTATGGAAAACTAATGACAAAGTCTATAGAAATCTCATCCCACTTCCATACTGGAATGAGTAAGGGTTGCAACAGACCTACAAGTCTCTAGTGTTTTGCCTTAATCCTTTGATAATTAAGGCACCATGACATTAAATCTGCAATCGATCATCTCATCCCTAGCCACCAATACCAACAACACAGATCACGATACATCTTGGTAGTCCCATGGTGTATGAAATTTCAATACTAGTGTCTATCATCCATCAATTATTTATTAAAATATATAGGAAAAACCAACCTACTTTTGAAAAAAAAGTGCCAATGGGAGACTAAGACCACTCAACCAAGGTCTCCCCACCATTTAGGATTTTACCAATGCATTGGAAATTGGTGTATAATACTTACTCAAGACAAAAAATTCATAAAATGAAGATTTAGCCTTTACCAAGGTTAATAAAACTTTCCCACTAACCTGTTCCACTCCCAAGATCTTCTCAACAAAAAAAACTCATCAGAGACCATTCCTCCATCGATTCCTTCAAGGATTGAGTCAGTAATTTCTAACTCAATGAATCAGTGACCACATTCCCTTTCCTACAAATATAAGTAATGTAAAAATTGAATGTCTAAATATTATCAACCCATCACCTCTTTCAAAAATTCAGATCCCTCTGAGTAAAAATATACTCTAGGCTCTTGTGATCATAATATACCATAAATCGCTCCCCAAAGAGATAGTGACACAATTTTTTGAGACCATTCATAAATTATAATAAATTAAGGTCATGGATAGGGTAGTTATTTTCATGAGGGAGTAGTTGGTGAGAGATATAACCTAACATCTACTTTAATGACATCAAGAAACACCCTAAACCCATACTAGAAGAATTGTAGAAAACATCATAACATGAACCCAATTCTGCAAGAATAAAAACTAGAGATGAAGTCAACCTTAACCTCAGTTATCTAAAAGATCTCTAACATTTATCATTCCACTAAAACTTAACACCCTTATAGGTCAAGTATGTCATTGGAGATACAATCTTAGATAAGTATTGAATAAAACACCTTTAATAATTGACCAAGACCAATAAACTATTAATCTCAAACACATTTATAGTATTCTCCCATGAATTTACCTCCAAAATCTACTGAGAGTCTCCTATATGATATAACATACCCCAGGAAGTTTACTTATTGTATCCAAAAATCACATTTGGAAAGATTATCATAAAGATATTGTTACTTCAAGGTTTTAAGGATGATATCCAAGTGACTCTTGTGCTTATATAATAACTTTTAATACACTAAAAAATCATCCAAAAACATGACTATGTAAGAGTCCAAGAAAAAAAATTAAAGATTCAGTTCATCAACACCATAAATATCATAGAAGAGTTAGTGATATTTAAGGGTATAAACAAAAAATCAAACATCCCACACCAGATCCTAAAAGTTTTCTCAGGTATATCCTCATCTCGAACTCTCAACTGATGATACCATGAATAAATTTCAATCTTAAAAAAAACCAATGATCCCCTTAGAGTTGATAAAAAATATCATCAATTCTTAGTAGGGGATACTTGTTCTTAATGGTTATCTGATTTAAATTTCAATAATAAATGCAAATTTTGAGGCTCCCATTTTCCTTGTTGGAAAAGAGGGCAAGAGAATCCCAAGGTGACACACTAGGATGAATAAATCAATTAACCTCAAGGCCTATAAGATAGAATTTAAGTTCCATTGAATCTAGTAGGTTCCATGTGTTATGATTTCATAGAAATAGGCATTGTACTAAGAAGAAGGTCAACAATGAACTTAGCCTCTCTCTAAGGTGGTAACTTAGAAAAATCATCCAAAAATACATCCAGATATGCACTTACTACTATAGTAATTTGACTTACCAAGTGAGAGACAACGACATCAATAAATATATTTGATAATTGGAATAATATTATTCTAGAATAAGGAAAATGATGACCATATCTCCCAGATCTACAATCCCACTCACCCTAAATGGCATGAGAGACCTCATCATGAGATAAAAACCAAACTTAAAAATGATAATAGTCAATATGATCCTTAAATTTGATCATATAATCCATGATAATAATCAAGTTGAAGATATAAAGTTCAAGAACAAATAAATCCCACACCACATTGAAGTTGGCCATCGTCACCCAACACGTGGGGCATTTAAAACCTTGCTCGGACCTCTTTCCCAAAGGTGTGGAAAGATCCAGTAAGAATGGAATAAGTTCTTAATGAAATATCAACACATCAAATGACTTTTTTTATATAAAATAATGAGTAGAACTTGTATTAAATTAATCCAGTACCATAGAGGAAGAAATAAACACCATACCTACAACGATAGCCAAACCTACCTCAGATTCCTCCAATTCACTCTCCAATATGTAAATATCTCCAGTATTAGATCCAATTTAAGCTTCCTTAGCTACATGAAACCCCCACTTGGCATGAGGATAAGACCCACCACCTCTAGAAGAACCAGAGCGAACCTGCAAACTGAAGGTTTTGGCACAACAGAAGTGCATGGTGGGTGAGGATGATAATTAAAATTTCTTTTAATTTAAATTTCCTAAAATCCCAATAGAGGATCTTTCATGTTAAGCTTATAATTAATTTATTTACATTGGAATAAATAAATTACCTATTCTTAGGTTTCTTTCTTCATAGAAAATTTTGATCATCTGAAAAGAACCTTTAGGATTTTCTTCATTACATTGTGAGGATCCAAGGGTAGAATCACTCTAGCGACAATTTACATGTGTCCTAATGATCTCTAAGAAATAAAAATTAATCTCTAAGTGCTAGATCAATGAATATAATGCCTTTAATTGTTCATTATTGACTGATCATTCTTCAGTATTGAAGAAATATCTCTTGTGTTCTCATTCTTGATAGGGATAGAGATGTAAGAATTGAAAGAGAATTTGTTATGTGTAATAATTATCACTTTTTTGATTACCTACACAATAGTTGTAATAGGATATTTATAGAGGTAGGGTTTAGGTTAAAATATTTTTTAATTTAATTTCATACCTTAAACAATATTAAAATCTTTAATAATCCACATGCAATAAAATAATAATAATAATAGAATTATTATTTTTCATCATTCACTATATTGTGAAAATGATAAATAATATTTTCTGGATTGTAAATAATTATTTATCCCCAAACATGGTCATGGTATATTTTAACTCCTTAGTATTTATTGAATACCCAAATAAATATTTCATTCACATACTAGAAAAATAAATATTTATTAAATATTTAATTAAATAAATAAATATATTTTTATTCACATTCTAGTGAATAAATATTTATTTATATTATACAATCAATGTAACTTGAATAAAATTAGTCCTTGGTCTTGAGAAAAATATTTATTCCATTAATAAAATTCAAATATAACTTAATTGAGATCAATGGAAACACTTAGTGTGTGACCCTCTATGATTCTTTTTCATTGGAATTAGGCAGACTTTCCTAAAGTCCAAGATTACTGTCAAAGAATAGGTCATGGAACACAGGAGAAATAAATTAATGTAACAACCTCAACAACCACATATGAATGCTCAATGTGTAATATAATCCCTTTTTCATAATATCTCATCAAGATGGTTTCACAATGATGTTATAAACCTATATTCTCAATATGTCTTTCTTTTACTATATGAAATAAACACATTGATACACAATATCCATGGAATTTAGGCTATGGTTATATTCCAATAAAATTTATGAGATATAAAATCCCATAAATATGGAAGGGAAAAATCATTCCTCAACTTATCCATTAATTACATGTCAATAACGATGCACCCAATGTACCCTACTTCCCACAAATATATGGCATGAAAATTTTTATCAGTAAATCTAAGTGTACGAATCATGAAATACACCAATGATAATCTTAAATTCTAAGGGCCATTACATATGCTTACAAATAGGAATATCCAATGACACAAAAACATGTGGAATTCCTACTGGTAGGTTTATTCTTATAATATCTCATATTGGAGATTACCAAATGAAAACATCATGAGAAAAATCCTCATTTTCTTATGAGTACTCACACTTAACGGTATAAATTCTTTATGTCCCATAATAATATGTTATCAAACCATAGAACTATATTAATAATATTGTTATATATCTTCAAGGTTCTCATCATAATGGGAAACTGTTATAACCTTATCAATGTGAAAAATACTCTACGATATTATTACATTAAATTCATGAAGAAAAATGAACAATATATAATAAGATGTTTAATTAATATTAAATATATCAAATATAAATGTAAGCACAGTACAATCAGTTTTTCCTAATACACCAACTCCAAAAAACTAACACATGAACTAAATCTAACTGCCTATGACTTTTAGTTCATTATAACTCACAATATAATCAGGTCTCTATTGAGTCAAAGTTTTAATGAAGGGGTCCACCATGTGGTATTCCCTGGAAATACTTCTCACTTTAACCTCAACTATCTTATATAAATCCCTTAAGATATGATACTTCTAAAGTATATGCTTCTTCTACTGATGTGACCTTCACTCTATTACGATAGCCACCGCTGTAGTATTATCATAATATAGTTTGATTGGATATTTAATTATAGTTACCACTTCAAGATCTTGGATGAAGTTTTGTATCTATAATGCTTCCTAAGATGACACTAAAGTGTAAATATACTCAAAATACCCTGTAGAATCTGCAACCACAACCTACTTTGAGCTCTTCCAGCTCACAACACCTCCATTCAGTGTGAATATGTGTCCAATATGTGACTTCATGTCATATTGATTTGATTGAAAACTATCACCTTCACATACTCTTATGACTAGTTCCTTATCTCCTATATAGAACAAGAACATATCCTCAATATATCTCAAATACTTAAGGATAGTCTTGACTGCCATCCAATGGTGGTCACCTAGACTAGCTTGACATATACCTACCAAACTCAATGTGTAGGCAACATTTAGCCTAGTATATAGAATAACATATATGACTAAACCAATTTTTGAAACATATGGAATCATTTCCATTCTATTTATTTCCTCATGTGTTTGAGGAAACATTTTCCTAGAAAAATAAATTCCATGTGACATTGGAAAAAATTTATTCTTGGATTATTTCATACCGAATCTCTTTAATATATTGTTAATATATGTACATTGAATTAGGCTGAGTAGTATCTTGGATCTATCATGATGGATCTTGATCCCAAGAATATATCCTACCTCACCTAATTCCTTTATAGAGAAGTATTTATTCAATCACGCCTTAACTGTCCATCGTTTCTAGTAGCTAATATGTCATCAATATATACTATTATAAAAATAACCATACTTCCATTAAACTATTTATAGACACACATATTTTATTTGTTCTTTATTAAACCAAATTTCATTATGGATTCATCAAAATGAATGTTCCATGATCTGGATGCTTGATTTAATATATAAATGGATCTTCACAACTTTCATACCTTATTATCATTTTTAGAGTTAAAAAACATTCAGTTTATTTCATATAGACTTCATCCCAAAGGTTCCCATTAATGAAGGATGTTTTTACATCCATTTTCTAATTCTGATAATCATGGATGGATGCTACGAAAAGTATAATTCCGATAGATTTCAACATAGTAACTGGTGAAAAGGTTTCATTTTAGTCAATGCCTTGATGTTGTATAAACCCTTTTGAAACCAGTCACACATTATTGGTACTAACTTGTCCTTACATTTCTAGTTTCTTCTTGAATACCCATTTTCAACCAATGTGATTTAAATCTACTAAATAGTCTACCAAAATCTAGACTTGGTTTTGGTATATGGAATTCATTTAATAATTCACGACTTCTGGAAACTTGAAAATATCTATGCCACTTACTACTCTACCTTGTAGCTTTGAGTATCATTATTATCAACTAATAATGAGTCACTATCCTTAGTTACTAGAAAACCATAATGTTCTAGTGCTCTAACCTCTCTTGTACTCATACATAGTACTTGGGTCTCCAGAATAGTTTCTTCTTCCAAGGGGCTTTGTAGAATCTGTTCTTATACCAACTATTGTGTTCCTTGAGCCTTGACTTCATCAAACTCTATCTCACCCCCACTATCTATTTAATATATGTGATACCTCTCAAGTAATATGACATTTATTTCCACTATAAACTTTTTTCTAAGGGTTTTTATAGTAAATATCCCATTGTTTCCTTGTGGTATCCTATAAAGGAACACTTTGTGCCTTGGGGTAAAAGTTTGTTATCTGAAGAGGCATTAACAAACTATTTTATTCCCCACACATGTAAAATTTACAACATGGATTTTTTATACTAAAAAATTATTATGGAATACCATTTATCGATTTATTTGGTACTCAGTTTTGTATATGAGCTTTTGTTTGTAACACGTATCCTAAAATAGATAATGTAAGACTCACAAGAATCATCATTGATCTCACTATGTACAATAAGGTGTGGTTACTCCTTTCACTTATACCATTCCATTGAGTTGTATAAATAGGAGTGAGTTAATATAAAATCCCAAACTCCCACAAATAATTAATGAAGTCTTGATTGAGATATTCTCTACCATGGATTGAGTGGAGTTTCTTATTATTCTTACCAAGTTGTTTCTAAATTTCATTCTTGTATTCCTTAATTTTATCAAAGGAATTCGACTTATACCTCATTAAGTAGACATATCCATGTCTATTAAAATAATCAATAAAATTTATGAAGTATGAGTACCCATCCATTTCTTCAACAGGAAATAGTCTAAACACGTTTGTATGAACTAATTTCAGAATCTCTTTGGACCTTTCACCTTTCCCAAAAAATGGAGATTTAGTCATTTTTCTTTGAAAACATGCATGAAATACACCAATTAGTTTTATTTAAAAATAATCTAAATATCCATCTTGATTCAATTTAGCCAAGAAATTTTTGTTTACAATACCTATCTAGGGATGTTAAAGTTGGGTGTGGTATGAGTCATGTGATGTTGTTTCATTATCAATTGGTATTAATTGTTTTGTGTAATCCAACACGTAAATACCATTATTTAAATGTATCTTACCATAAAAAATGATATCTTTATAAAATAAGAACATTTTAATTCCAAATTTGAAAATAAAACCATATGTATCTAGTCTAGATACTAATATAATTTTTTTGGTTACAGATGGAACATAATAAAAAACTTTAAAAACAATGATCATTATAGTCAACAACATGTGGTGGTAGTCCCTAATAGCTACAACAATAAGTTTAGATCCATTGGATGCTCATATATCTACCTCCCCTTGTTCAATTTTTATGAATCTACTTGGTTAATGTATTTGAATACATATGTGATAACCACAAGATTTATCTAATAACCAATTTGTAGAAATAGATAAATTGAAATTGATAAAAAATTCACCTAAATATTCCCCTTTATTCTTAGGCTGGGTGTAATTTTTCTTCCAGTGAACATTATTTCTACATGAAAAACAAACAACATGCTATTCCCTTGTTTTCTCCTTGATCTTCCTCCTCTTCAAAGGGTGTTGTGAAGAAGCCTTGGCCTTGGAGATTTTTTCTTGGCCTTTCTAATTGATCACCATAAGAAATGAAAGATTTTCTTGTTTTATATCCTTATACACTTGGATAAGAAGAGTGATAAGATATGATATAGACTTCTCAATGTTGATAATATTAAAATTCATAACAAAACTAGAGAATATCTTAGGGAGTGATGCAATAATGGGACCAGTGCCCAGTTCATTAGGGAGTTTAAACCCCAGAACCTCTACGCACTCAATGTTTCCAATAAGCTTGAATATAAGAGGTATATCTAGGGAACCTTCTCAAAGATTATGTTGAAAAATATCCTTGGAGATATCAAACCACTCATATCAAATCTGTCCTGATATAGTACATAAATATTCTCAATCATGCTATACGTATCCATATTTTCACGAGACTTCATGAAATCAATAGACATGAATGAATAGATCAAACATCAAACATAAAACATACATTTTATTTGTTTCTAATAGTCCATGATACCTTCATCACTTTCATTCTTAGCAGGAAGATTAGGAAGTGATGATTCTAGGATGTATGATTTTTATTCATGGTGCAAAACAACCTGAAAGAATCTATACTATTTATAGAAGTTAATACCAGTTAATAGATGGTATTTATCCAGTATATATTGAAGGGATAGTGTGGATGATGATATTTCCATTTATTCTAAAATTTAAAAGAGTAGGTTATTAGTACACATCATGATTACAAATTAGGTGAGATATAATAAATTAAGAGTTTGTATTAAATCTCCCACTATTTTATCAAGTCCCAATATCCCTCACCATTGAACTCAGAATTTCTAGTTTCTATGAAATTCTAGTGTCAAGGATCCATATTTCCCTTATTATAACCCAAATGAGGTTTGGTTAAGCTATTTGAAGGTATTTAGTTAGGCACATCTTTTCCAACTGCAGGCTTGCATCTCCTTGATCCATTGAGTGAACTCCCCAATCCTAAAATCCTGACTTGGATTTCCTCAACACTTGCCTCAAAATTACACAAAGTATATAAAGGGATACTCTTCTTGATGTAAAATAGTTAATTCAACTAAAAAACTCAAAAATAACTCCCCTTATAAAAGTAAGTGTTCCAACAAGGGTTGGTCAAACACTTAGTTCTATTGGTTTCATTCCTAATCAAGCAATGGAATCCCAAATCTGACTTAATATTTAACTAATGGATTTTAATTTATTATACATAAATTTTATCTTATTTTATTCTTTATATATCTTTTTAATATTAATTGGATTTTACTTAATTAATTAACCATGTTGGATAAAACATTTATACATAATTCATTTATTTAAATTCCATCTTTTCATATTAATTCATTTATTTATGTGATTGTGGTATTGTATAAATAAAATAAATAATTCATAGATAGAAATAAATAAATAAAGTAAATAACCTGATCAAGAGGTTATCTAAAGGTTGATTTAATGCACGTACATTAAATCAACATATTAACTAGGGTAATAACTCCATTTTCTAAGATTGTAATGGGTTACAAAATTCCACATGTACACCTATGTATCACAGAGTTGGAGTCATCATGGTTTCATCTTGAACCACCTCCACATGCCTTGGTATGCTCCATTAATTACAAGTATTTTTTACTCACATGCAGGTGAGGGGAACCAAAGGATTGGTTAAAGGGTATTACATAAATATCCTTGTATATGGAGGCCCTACATAATAATGGATGGTGGGATGAATCTCATGCCATCATATAATTTAATATTAAATAATTGAAAACCTATGAAATAAATTAAATTAAATTAATTCCAACACATACATAAGTCTTGATCAAGTTCATGGTTGATCATACATGCAATTAATATGAAAAATTAACTTACTAACATTCATTTATTTATTCATTCTTTATTATTAAGATGAATGTGCTTACATTAATTAATGAATGAATGAATTAATTCCCTTTAATCTTAATTTTCATCTAAACTTAATTATAGATAACCATTATTTATGGAATTCATGGAAAATAAATGAAAGAACCAATAATGACATATTTATTACAATAAATTCATTGATAATTTTTTTTAAATAATTATTAAATTTTATAACACAAAACTGAGTTCCAATCAATAAAATAAAGTTTTAATACTGTTAGTTTTCAATTTAATATAATTTTTAATTCGGTACTTTAATGGGAGACTACACGGTGTTCACAAACTATCTTCATGCCATGTATCTCAGTTTTTATGTATCCAGGATACATTCTTGGGTCTACGTCATATAACTTGGCCAAACTACATGGCATGTACAGACCAACTATATGTTGTGTGTTCCGCTTGTCATGTGTTCGGGTTACATGACTGGGTCTTCGGTGTGTGTTTCAGACATAGTAATTGATGAACTACATGATTTTTACACCTCATATACATCATGTATATCCTAAATAATATAGGTTTTCAGTCTAATGTGGGTTTTACCATGTATAATGAGCACACAGATCACACGATTTACACCGCTAATCGAATGTCTTACATTTTTCATTTTTGATTGCTCATTCTTCGGTCTTGAATAAATCTCTCTTATATTCTCATTCTTTAGAGGGATAGAAATGAATGATTCTAAAGATATTTTTTTATGCATGAAAATTATCTCCTTTTCAATTACCTACACAATATCTATAATGAGATATTTATAAAGGAAAAATTTAGGTTAGAATATCGTTTAATTACATGATGATATTTAAATAATATTAAAACTATTAATAAAACTCATGCAAAAAAATTATAATAGTATAATTATTATTTAGAGGCATGAACCATTTTGTGAAAATGATAAATATTATTTATCAGCTCATAAATAATTATTTATCACCAGATGCAGTCTTGATCCATTTGAACTCCTCGATGTTTATTGAATACCCAAATACATATTTTATTCATAAATAAATATTTCATTCACATACTAGTGAATAAATATTTATTAAATATTCAATAAAATAAATAAATATATTTTTATTCACATGATGACGAATAAATATTTATTTAATTTATGAGATCAATGTAAATTGAATAAAATTATTCTTTGGTATTTATAATAATATTTATCTCATTAATTAAATTCAAATAGAATTTAATCAAGATCAATACAAAAACTTAGTGTGCGACCTTCTATGATTATTTCTCATTGGCATTAAGTAGGTTTTCATAAAGTCCAAGAATACTGTCTAGAAATGGGTCAAGACACCCAAGATAAAAGACTTAATGTCACAACATCAACAACCACATATGAATGCTGACAATGTAATATAATACCTTTATTATAATATCTCATCAAGATGGTTTTATGAGGGAGTCATCAACCTATATACTCAATACGTATTTCTTTGACTATCTAAAATAAACATGTTGATACACCATGACCTTAGAATTTATGTGGCGGTTATATTCTAATAAAAGTTCTAAGATATAAAATCCCATAATTATGGAAGGGAAAAATCATCCCTCGACTTATCTATTAATGACATTTTAATCATGATGCACCCAACGTACCCTACTTCCTGCTAACATATGGCGTGATGATTTTTTTCCATTAAATCTAAGTGTGCGGGTCATGATATGTACCAAAGATAATATTAAAGTATAAGGACCATTACACATGCTCATATATAGGAATATCTGATGACACCAAAACATGTAGAATCTTACTAGAAGGTTTGTTCTCATAATCTCTCATCTTGGAGATTACCAAGTGCGAACTTGATGAGAAGAAGCCTCATCTTCTTATGAGTACTTGCACCTAACAATATATATACTATGTGTATCATCATAGTATTTTATCCAACTATAGAACTATATTAAGAATACTATCATAGCACTTCAATATTCCCATCATAGTGGGGAACTGTTATGAACTTATCAATGCGAAAAATACTCTAGGAAATTATTAAATTAAATTCATGCAAAAAATGAAAAATATGTAATAATATGTTTAATTAATATTCAATACATAAAATATACATGTAATAAAAGTATAATAAGTTGGTCCTAGGAAAAAAACTCCACTACAAACCCTTAGTGAGAGTGGATCCTGCTATGCTGCCTTTTGAAATTTTTCCACAAAAATGTCTACAGTGATCAGATTATCCACAGTAGTGACACATATTGGGATTCTATATTCGGTTATGTTTTTTGTGACCCAAAATTCTAAAAAAATATAAAATCACCTATTGTTGTCTTGAAGAAGCCCCTGAAACTGGTCTCAATGTAAACTAGTTGCCCTTAAATTTCCTTTTCAGGCTAGAAGACACACCCTGGATAAGAACTACAACAACCGATGCTCCACCTAAACTTGTCCTCTCAGTTATTTATGCCTCTTACATTGACGCTTTATCAACTACATAAAAAAATATTAGAAGGAATAAGATAATTAACATCAACTAAATATCAACCCTTAGACCCATATCGAACCTTTGAGCCTTAAGGTAATCATTAATGACAATATCAGGTGTTAGGTGCACTAACTCAATAAAATAGGTGGAATACTAAAAAATCATATGCTCCCCCACTCTAAGGTTAGAAATTCCTAGGTATTTTCCACATGTAACATTTTAGGATAAAACTACCATTTGAAGATATTCTTGAATGAATTCCAGGTAATATCCTCATGCAACTTAGCTTGCATGATGGATTCCCACCATCTCCTTTGTAGTCCTTCAAGCATATACATAAAAAAACCCACCTTAGAATAACCAATCACCTTATAAGAAAATCTTAAAATCTGAATTCCAACTTCCAGAATCCATAATAATGCCTTTAAATAGTAATAACTTAGATAAATCATGGATTCTATGAAAAAATACAACACCTTAAAAAGAAATAGTTACGTTTAAATAAACCCAAAATCCAATTCATTTAAATAAACTCAAACACCAAGTCTAAAGATGGAAAAAATTCCTCTAACCACCCATAGTAAATCGAGTTCAAACATGGAAGTGAACCTTCATATTTTAATGTTTTGTGAAAATCTGTAATCATGTGTGAACAATTGTTATTTCTCTTGATGATATATCAAAGGTTGTACCTAAACTGTTTCGACTTCTTCTACCTTGAAGATACGAGCTAATATAATACTTAACAACCAATACCTATGCTTATCTTGTTTATATTATATCCATTTCATTTTGGTTTTTTATGTTTGTAACATTACTTCTTATCTATCACATGTGATCTCACTTTCTATTTATGTTTTTTCATACAAAATCATTCTCTTTCTTTGGACTGTGACTCTAAGATTCTAAATTCAAGACCGTTTGGGTTGTGACTCATAAAGTATAAATTCATTGTTGTAATTATATTGTGACACCTCATACAAAATTCAGATTTATTGGTTGTAATTCCACTTTAAAAATTAGTTTTTAATTGAGTTATGACTTCCCTTTTAAAAATCCGTATAGTGCACAACATATCTCTCACAAGGTAGAGAGGTATAAAATTAGAGTAAGTACACTTTGGACCAAACAATTTTAAAAATGATCTATGTTCATTATTTTATTTTCCACTATTAATTAACTCTGATAATAAATTTAGGTAATTAATTCAATTTTTTAAAATTATAATCTTAACTAACCACCCCCTTTAGAACATTCGTAATCACTGTTTGACCTAACATAAAAAAATTAAATGTAATCAAAACAATACACACCAAACATATTAAAAGCAGATAAAAAATATCCAAATAATTAACACAAAAAATCTTTAATATATATATATGTATATATATAACATAATATGATATAATACAACAAAATATAATTGTCAAAAATGTTTTACTAAATAGACACAATTAAAATAAAGAATCAAGGGAAAGGGGCATTACAAATGTTCATTTAGAAGGAACAAACTTCAAAATTTATTAGGATTCATGAAATTTGCAAAGATGACCATGTTTAATAAGAGTAATTTGTAAAATAAGATATATAATTTAAACATAATAAATAATAAACATGAAAAAGGACTATTTATGATAAAAGAGATCAAATGAGACTAAATGTACCAAACTAGTTAGTAATGGATTTATCAACATAATTTTGAATTATCAACTCATTCAAATAATAACACAAAAATCACATATACAAAATTCCATGAATGTAATTAATTATTTTTATTTGAATTTTAAAAACATCACATAAAAATACCATGTAAATGTTCTTTATAAATATATTATATTTTTAATATATAAAATTTAAAGTAAATATATTGTTAGATATTTAGATGAATGTTAATAAAATAAAATAACAACTATTAAAATAATTTTAAATCTCAAACAATTAAATATGAATTTCATTTATAATTCAAACTTTTTTACATTAAAAATTTAAACTATAATATAAAACAGAATTTCCCTTTTATTTTTTTCCTAAAAAATAGATCTCAAAATGAGATTAGATGAATTAAAGTGGAGTGTGAACATGCTGTATTTTTTTATTGTTATGTGTGATAATTTTAATTTGAGTGGCATTAAATATGATTAATTATATGGTAAAATCAATGGTTTGAAATTCTTTTTTGGTGGTGAGATGATATCTAATAGATTTCAAATTCATTATTGGTCATTTATTTTTCTGTTTTAAATCAAAGGAAAAGTAATAAAAAATGATATTTTTTTTCAAAAAATATATACAATATAAATTCAGTTGATAAAATTTAAAAATAATAATATAGATTATTTTATTTAATTTATTTTACAAATAACAAGACTCTTAAGGAGTGAAATATTAAATTTTTATAAAAACTCCAACACATAAAGAGTGCCCACACATCATGTGAAAACCCTGAGAGAAGTGGTGCCCTAATCTAAAACTATGTGTATCATTTCTCCTCAGTCACCTCCTCCTCTCTCAAGGGAATACAACAGGAAGGTCCAAGTCATGATCATTCCATCTGTTTTCATGCATCTTAATTTCTTCCAGCTTTCACAACCTTGAATCTGATCTATTTTCGTGTTTAATTTTCAGGTTGTTTTTTTCTAGTTCAAAGTTTCAACCCCACGATACTTACGAGACCTTGGGTGTTTGAAGGAACGATCAATAATGTCTTCAATGTGCTTGTATTATGGAAGAAGTCTAAATCCAACGGCTAGAATCTCAAACTCCTGGAATGATATTAGTTTGTGCATCTCATAATAACCCAAAGCCTCACCACTCCCCAATCACATCAAAGCCATGTCTCATCATCGATGACCATAACAAATATAATATATCCTTTGAGGCCATAAAAATAAGTTAAAGTCTAAAGATATTCTAATCTATAGGGTTTTGGAGGTATTGAAGCTAAAATATGATTATTGGGAATTTGAGAATAAGCGAAAGATCTACAATTCATATGATTTGTTTTTGACAAATAGGCGAATCAAGATGATTCTTCCAAGGATCCTTAGGAAGAAATTTTCTAAGAAGAATAAATTCTCAGTCCAAGTGAATATCTCATAACATAGTGAGAAGGAACAAATTTTGAGGGTTTGTGGGTTATCATTGTTATATTTTAGGACCAACACCTGTAGCATTATAAAGGTCACGAGGGTCTCCATAGAGAAATATGAGATCATAAAAAACCTTTTAGATTCCATTAATGAAGGTGTTGATATATTTACAAATAATTTATTGAATGTATGCTTTCTTTATTTGAAGTTTTCGAATTCATTGGACCTTCTAGTGAATTAGTCTGTCACAACTCCCTCCCCAAAAAGTGTACCCCTCTTGGACCTGCAATGTGAGAAGGGAGATAATGACCCCTGAGTCTCGCCTCTAGTAGGCCCTGGGTTGGCGACTAGCACCGATGGTATAGTAAACACACAAATGAGAGACATTACCCTATGAGAGAACACATACGGAAGAGAGAGATAAGATAGAACCCAATAAACTTCAACTCAGAGCTGGAATATAAAAGAAAACCAAGTGCATATATAAAATTTCATGCAAAAGTACTACAACTGGAAGGGAAAAATTGCAAGTACCTAAAAGAAAGTAAAAACAGCAGCAACCACAAACCCGAACAGCTCCTGCAACTCCAAGCTAGTAGAAACCATCTTGATCTCAAACCTGCTCCAAGTGACCTGAAAAATAGCTTATATATACATAGGGTGAGTATAACAGTATACTCAGTAGGATCCTCCCCGATGCCTCTCGTGAAAAATTAAATAAATAATGCTAAAACACACTGAACAACAAGTGAAACTAACTCGTCACCTAAACAAGTATACTAAGTTCCCAACCTCACCATGGATACTATCACCAAGTAACGCATACAAGAATATATCATATAATAAATAATATCAAGGGTACCTCGCTACTAATTCCCCAATGGTTTGCCGCTTTGCCCCAACATCGCACATCCTAAGCATCTCTCTCCAAAAAGGCTTTCACACAAACACCTGGGTGAAGTAACACAATGTGTACCTCATGCAACAAAACCACCACGTCCATGTAAGCAAAGTAACCAGGTAGTTTTTGGGAGCCACCAAATCTTGCATAACGTGTATCATACGTCAGGTATTATACCTCAAGCCATTACAGCCCATACACTAAGTAAGGATCCTCAAGCCATCACAGCCTATACACGTTACAACTATAGTAGTCCATAGAGAACTATATCTAGAATATATGTGTGTGAATAACCACAAGCCATTACAGCCCTCTACACAAATATATGGGGAAAACTAACCAATGTTCCTGCCAGCACAAGTAACTACCAAGAGAAGAGAGCGTGGCCAAAGGGGGTAGTCAGCCATCCATCCTCCCACCAGAATGTTGGTAAAAACACCCCCCAGGGCTCAAAATCCCCGGGGTGTCAGTTTCCCTTACTGACTGGGTGGATTAGCATATAGAAACACAAAAATTACAATATATATTATATCTCACAACCACACTATGGGCATAACCTAGTCTTAGACACAACTGCAGCTAACGTCTCTCAGACTCTAGGCTGCTACTTCTAAGGCTAGGTATCCTATAAGCATACAACCATTTAAAGATCTTTATTAGATTACTTCATTCCATTTTTATCAGTTTCACTTTACGTTAATTAATTATTTAAACATTAATTAACCATTAACAATTCCACATTAAATTTCATTAACATCACACCCAAGTCTACTGTTCCTTCAAAATTACAACCTCATCATTATGTTCCAGCAACTCCATCCCCATGGGTTAACACTATTTATTCAATTATTCATTATATAATTACTTTCCCACATTCTCAGGCATTCTAGAAAAACATTCTATGCTACTATACACAAGGGGGCTCAACACGGTGAGTAGATGTACTACCCGTCGAGTCTTTGCCTCTTATAGTAAGAGCATAAACCCATCCTTCCTTGAGAAGCTAAACACAGAAATCACGTGGAATACCCTACGTGTATTTGCCTCCTTCGAAAGGAGGATAATTAAGACAAGATTCTTTGAGCAGTGGGGAAAAGTAAAGCAGATAAACAACCAAAAGAAACAACAAGCATCCAATAATCACATCTGTCCCATTCCATCATCCCTAGTGTCCTCCCTGACACCCACATGCATAAACCGATGCATCTTTCCACTCTAGGCGTCACCTGCTACCACAAAAAAAAGCCTCCATGCCCCCACATATCACAATGGCCATCCAGGATCACATCACTGCACAAGCACTAGGAAAACAACATCACATCAATAGGGATCTTGGCCCTTTAACAATTAAGAGGGTAACTCAGAACCCTTTAAGGAATTATCAAACAATCAGTTCTTTAATCCATGTTGAATTAACAGATGTATTATTTATAGGTTCCAAATTCAAGAAACCTAATCAGTAAGATATCAAAAATAATTAAACATGCTTACTTCACTAATTTGATTAACATCAAATTACAACAAGAACCAGATTCATTTACATGCCTCTTCATCTTTAGCCAAACAATTATCAATTAATCCCAATTTACATTCTTTACCGATTTCCATCAAGAATGAACAACTAAGCAAAGAAATCATAGATGTCACACTATCTAGCAAAACAAGAGGCAATAACATAAGATTGATATCAATTTATTTATCCGGTTAAAACATCTATTATGTCAATTCCATTTTGATCTAGTGGGATTAAACATGCTATCAATTCAGTTGCATGTAAAAGAAAATAGAAGCAACGAATCCCCTACCTCAAATAGTTCCTCATGTTTTTTATCCACACAACGGGTCATGATCCTCCTCTCACGACAACTGAATCCACCCGAGGATGCCACAATATGATCACACCAACCAAACCCCAAGAAAAACCCCATTAGAAGCATGGATATTACATGATATAACATGGGAAAGAGAAACAGGAGAAAATGATCCCAGAAGGAATGAAGATATAACATACCTTATATCAAAGATTGATCGATACAGCTTGGTTGCATCAAAATAGAGCGGAACCAATCCGAGGAGTAAAGTTTAATTGTGCAACTCCTATGGGAAGGATTGAAAGTTTCTAGCGTCTCATAGCCGAGAACAAAGAGGAAGAAAAAGGGAGGAAGATATCTCGTCCCTTTTGAATATTTAATGGGGCTACGGTTTAAGATACGCTTAATTCCCCATTAAAAGAGGATCGCATTAACCCACACGTTTTGACCAAGTAAAAAGATACCGAGCCATAGGAATAATTAATATAGGATTTATGGCCTTTGAATCAGCCTTAAGAGTCCTTAAAATAAGGCTTTAAATGTATTTTACATCAAAGGAAACGTCAAAGGGGAGAAACTGTAGGAAGCTGGAAACACTGTACACCTAATGTGACTGTACACCTACCGTTAGAGGTTACCGATAGACCTCACCATTCTGGAAACACTGTACACTTATTGTTACTGTAAACCTATCGTTACTGTACACCTACCATTAGAGGTTACTGATAGACCTCACCGTTCTAGAAACACTATTCACTGAACCTCACCAATAGAACACTGTTCACCAAACCTCACTGATAGAACACTGTTCACTGAACCTCACCGATAGAACTCTATTCACTGAACCTCACCAATAGAATACTATTCACTAAACCTCACCGATAGAACACTATTCACTGAACCTCACCAATAGAACACTGTTCACTGAACCTCACCAATAGAACACTGTTCACTGAACCTCATCGATAGAACACTCTTCACTAAACCTCATCGATAGAACACTGTTCACTGAACCTCACTGATAGAACACTGTTCACTGAACCTCACCGATAGAACACTGTTCGCTGAAACTCATGGATAGAATACTGTTCACTGAACCTCACAGATAAAAGACTGTTCACCTACTGTTATAGGTTACTGATAGAACTATTCACTGATAGAACTATTCACAGAATTGGAAATTTGGAAAAGTGTTGGGGAAAAGTCACCTTGACCTCTTGGAACACCTCAACACCACATTTTCACAATGTAATGGACCGGAGAGGTCCTAACCATTACATTAGATACCTCTCAAAACATTATCGTCCTCAAGAATTCAAAACCCACCTAAAGAGAGAAATAAAAAAGAAATGGGGTTCGAACAACCACCCATCAAGATACCTCTCAAAAGAGAGAAAGCCACAAAAGCAACAAAAGAAATTCATAAATAAAACATGAAAGGTCTAACCACAAAGGGAACATTGTTACATGAAAATATTTAAACATCAAACAACTCTAGGTACTGAGCACATATCTATGACTCACGTTCCTAGGTACTCTCCTCCATGACACCGTGTTGCCACAAGACATGAACTAATAGAAGATAAAGCCTACGCAACACCTTCTCCTTGTGGTCTTGGATCTCCACAGGTCACTCCTCAAAGGTTTCATCATCATCAACATCAATCTCTCTCTAATCGATGATGTGAGAGTCATCATGAAGATAACGCCAGAGTTGTGATACATGGAAAACATCATGTATCTGACTCATCTAAGGGGGAAGTGCTACTCGATATGCCACAGCTCCAACCCAATCTAACACCTCAAAATACCCAAATAACTGGGGAGAAAGATTACTTCCACGACCAAACCTTTGTTGCCCACGATGGGGAGTCACCTTTAGAAACACATAATCCCCAACATTAAACTTAAAGGGTCTCCTCCTTTGATCAACATATGATTTCTGATGATCTTGCGCCATCTTCATCCTCTCACGAATCACCTAGACCATCTCTGTTGTATTTTGTACTAGTTCCAGTCCAAGAATTACTGACTCTCTAACCCCAGTCCAGCATAACGGAGAATGGCATGACTGACCATACAAGGCTTTAAACAGTGCCATACAGATTGTAGTACCCCCGATTTCTGGTATGTATCCCGTGGTTTATGCTTTTTAAGTACTTAAAGCATATGAGGAATGGTGGGGGAGTGTTGGGAGATTTGAAAGTGTAAAGAGGGAAAAAGTGGGGACACACAGGCTTCGCACGGTTTTCCAAACCATGCAGAAGCCATGCGGGTAGTAGTAACCTGGGTAGAGGAGTCCGCACAGTGTATGCACGGTCGGGAAAAACCGTGCGAGGAGGCCGTGTGGAGAGCCCCTCTCTAGAAGTGACTACCACACGGTTAGCACACGGTTTAACAAACCATGCAGACTAACCATGCGTAAAGTCAACTTAGATCATATTTATTAGGATCTAATCAGTTTTATCATTTAACCCTCTCATTTTTTCTCCCAGATGGCCTAAACTTTGGATTTCTCTCTGTGGAAGGTGGGAGAACTCTTACCAGTCATTTTGGAAGTGATCCGGAGGGTTTCCTTGGCGTTTAGAGGCCGGTTGATTGTGGTAAGTCTTGTTTCCCTTTGGTTTTCTTAGATATCATTCTCCCCTCTTGATGGATCCTTAGATCTATGCCCTAGGTGTATAGATCTAAGTTAGTGGATGACTTTTAAGTTAGGTTTTGGTCTTGTGGGTGATAGGGGATGGAATCTAAGGAGGTTTCGTGGTGTTTCGACCCAGTTCTCGATGGTTTTCACCTAAGTTGTTGAGGTAGGTGGCTTCACTCTTGACTCCTCTTTTTAGAATTGATTGAATTAGTTTTAAATTGGGATATTGAAATGAATTCGATTGTGCAAGCATGGAATAAATCTTCTTTAGTGATGATTTATGGTTTTGATGGAATTGTGAAATCTTGGTGGATTGTTGTATATAGTAATTTGGATTTTGAATTTAAAATATCAATTTTAAATTGTGGATTTACTGAAATGGTAAATTATTTGATGAAAGATGGGTTTTTAACAAAAAGGGGTGTTTTATTGAAATGGTTTGAATTGGTTGAACACACTCAGTTTGAATGGAAATGGTTTTCAATAAAAGGTGTTTTATTGAAAGGATGGTTTTGGCATGATTGTTTTGAATGTGTGGTGTGTGTTCATGTTGCATATATGAGTCTTGGTTGAAATAGGACCTTGTGCTCGGTGCCAAATGTTTAATGGCACATGGGACTTTTAAGTACAAGGCTTGGTTGAAACATGAACTTGTGCTCGGTGCCAAAGGTGTAATGGCACATGGGGAACAATTACCTTGTGACAACTTGGTAGATCGATGAGAAACCGCTCATGAGTATGGAACTATCATAATGAAGCATGCATGGTTGATTTCACGGGGTTGTGAAATGGTTGGGTATGCCAAAAATGAATGTTTTTGAAATGGTTGGAAAGTTGTTTGTTTATTTTTCTAGAAAAATAACTTATTTGGAAAATTGGTTTATTTGGTTATGAAATGCCTCTGGTTATGAATGGTTTGTAAACTTGTTTATATATAGTTATAAACTATTTTTGTGAAACTTTTTTATATAAACTGTTTTTATATAAATGTTTATAACTCTTCTATCCTAGTGGCATGAGTAGGGAAGTCATTAGGGGAAACCTACTGAGTTATACTCACCCCTTCGTTGGAACTTTGGTGCTTCTGTAGATGTCATGTTTCGGGACATAGGTAAAGGTAAAGCACCTCATTACTAGTGGTTCGTGGTGGTGCTTGGGATATGTGGTGGTTCTTGGAGCATGGAGCTCGGTGTGGAGCCGTGAAGTGTGTTCTGGTCTGTTTTGGGTCTTGTGCTAGTCTTCCGCTTGGTACTCTGATATTGTGTTTGTTGTATTGGCTCATGGAATTATGTAGTTTTTCTTTTGTGTACATGAGTTGGTTGTTTTAATAACATGCATCATATAGTGGTTGTTAGTGGATGTTTTGGTTTAGTTTCTTAAAGGTCAAATCATCCCCCAATTGTATTTGAAACCCTTCGGCATTTATTGCCAGCCTTTGGCACCTTGGGGATGTCGCTTAAGGCCAAGTAATGACTTGTTGTATTCTTAAGCCAATAAAGATAAGTGGGTCATTACACCGATGGTGGAGTGAAAACTATTATTGTAAGAGAACTCCACCAAGGGTAAGTGCCTCATCCATGAGCCTCCAAAATCAAGAACAAAAGAGCATAACATGTCTTCAAGAGTCTGGATGGTTCGCTATGTCTGACCATCCGTTTGAGGATGAAAAGAAGTGCTAAGGCATATTTGAGAACAGAAAGCATGTTGGAGACCTCTCCACACCCTGGAGGTAAAACGAGGATCTCAATCAAAAATGATCATCATAGGGACTCCATGAAGTCTCACCACCTCCTCTAGATATTGCCTTGACAAAACTTCCACTGAGCTCTACTTCTTGATCCCTATGAAGTGGGCCGATTTTGTTAAATGATCCACTACCACCCAAATAGAATCATGTACTCTCAGAGCTCAAGATAAACCAGTAACAAAGTCCATTGAGATGTTCTCCCACTTCCACTGAGGAATCTCTAATGGCTGGAGAAGACCACCAGGAACACGGTGTTCAGTCTTCACCTTCTGGAAGACTAAACATCGAGACACAAACTCCGCAATCACACGCTTCAGCCCAGGCCAACAAAACTGAATCCTCAAGGATCAGTACATCTTTTTCATGACCATATGTACTGCTAAAGGTGAACTATGTAACTCTTTGAGAATCGTCTCACACATCGTCAAGGGAAGAAAAATCCTTCCATGATACAACACTCGGTGTTGTTCATCCTCCGACCAACCATCAGGGGCCTCACCACAAACAACTCGGTCTCTCCAGACCTCCACCTCCAGACCTCCCAACTGGGACTTTTCCACCTTTTGCATTAGGGATGACTATACCGTCATCTGAAAAATACAACCTCTACCCCCAACTTCTCCCATTTCAAGATGTAATGCTGACATTTCTTCCATTACTCTCCAGGAATCACCAGATTTATGCACAGCATCACTAAGTGACTTTTGGCTCAACACATCAGCTAAAACATTCCCTTTTATAGTTGTATATGATATTTTGAAGTAATATTCTTGTAAGAAATCCATACACTGATGTTGTTGTAAGTTTAGGTCACACTGGGAGAAAACATACCTCAAAATCTTATGATCGGTGAAAACCACAAAGCGCTCACCAATTTGGTAATGTCTCCAAAACTTCAGAGAAAACACCATGGCTGCCAACTCAATATCATGGGTGGCATAGTTGCGTTTATAGGGACATAACTGCTGAGACCCATAAGAAAAAAATGACCTCTATTGCATGAGAACACAGCCTAACCCCAGATGTGAAGCATTACAAAAAACATCAAACTGAACTCCCTCAGCTAGAAGATAAAGGATTGGAGCACTTAATAACTTCTCCTTTAGATACTCAAAAGATTCCTGACACTAATCAGTCCATATGAATGCCTGATCCTTCCTAGTAAAAGCTGTCATAGGAGTCACAACTCATGAGAAATTGGCTACAAACCTCTTATAGTAGCCTGTGAGACCAAGGAAACTTCGCACCTCTAAAACTGTATTGGGGGATGCCCAAGACACAACTGCTTCTATATTTGATGGATCCACAACTACTCCCTATTGGGACACAACATGCCCCAAGAAACAGACTTCTCGAGCCCAAAACTCACACTTTGACAACTTCACAAACATCTAATGTCAATGAAGAACTCCCAAAACAGCTTGTAGATGCTCTGCATGATCCTCTTCAGATTTGGAGTACACAAGGATTTCTTCAATGAAAACTACCAAGAAATTGTACAGGAACTCACAAAACACAACATTCATCAATCCCATGAACATAGCTGGAGAATTTTTCACTCCAAACGGCATTACAATGAACTCATAATTCCCATGATGACAATAGAAAGTAGTCCTTGGGATATCCTTATCCTTCACACGCATCTGATGATATCATGATCGCAAGTCAATCTTTGATAACTAACTTGCACCCTTTAGTTGATTGAATAAGTCATCAATCCATGGAAGAGGATAACAATTATTTATTTTCACTTTGTTTAAGTGACGATAATCGACACCCAACCACAAACTACTGTCATCCTTATTCACGAACAAAACGGGTGCACCCCATGGTGACACACTTGGCCGAACAAAACCGCACTGTAACAGACCATCAATCTGTATACGTAGATCTCATAACTCAGAAGGGGACATCCTATATAGTGAAATAGAGATAGGAGACACTCCTGGATGTAGCTTGATCCCAAACTCGATCTCTCATTGAGGGAGTAATGCTACAACCACTTCTAGAAAGACATCAGGTACTCCTCTACGAACCTAGGAAATGCCAACTGCTGAACCTCTGAAGAACTCAGCATCATCTCAGCCATCATGGATGATAAGGATGGAATGTGCCTATGACCCATCTGAGGGTCTCTCTCACCAACAAATACCACTTTCTCTCCATCCGCACCAATGAAAACAACCTTCTTCCTGAAGCAATCCACGATAGCCTACACCGAATATAACCAATCCATGCTAAGTATGACATCATATGGTTGTATTCGTAAACATAAGAAATCTCCCCAAGAGAAGTGTTGCCCCAAAACTAGCTCACAGTCTCTACATACTTCAAACAAGTCATCTTGACCTTCAACTGGTGTATTCAACACCAAGGGCACTGGAAGCTTCTCTACCTCAAGTCCCAAAGCATGGACAAGGGAAGGTGATATGAAGGAGTGTGTCACTCCTGAATAAAACAAGGCACACACCAAGGTATAAAACAAGAAAAGGGTACCTTGAACGACGTCTGGATCACCTGGAGCTGACAATGCTAGAGCATGAAGCTGACTATGACCTCCTCTATGGCCTCTCTGACCCTAATGGCGACCACCACCATGGCCGTGCTCTACTATCTGAGGATAGGGAGCTTCATGGGGATGTCCTCTACCTGCCCCATCTACCCTCTCCTGATCTAAAGCTTGTGCAACGGGATGTTGCTGCCTCGGCTGGAACTTCCTCAATGGAGGAACCTGGAGCATAGTGCCTGGTGCACGATGACTACTCTAAAAGGTCGGGCACTCCCACTACTGATGGACATGACCACCACAAGAAAAACAAGTGCTTGATCCCTTGACATAGGCCTAAGATTTGCTGCCTCTGGTGAAACGAGATGTGAAGGGCTGTGACCTACCCCCGACTGAACAGAAACTCTTCTGCCCTAAAAACCGAGAACCTCAGACCATAGATCTGCTTCATGAGGAATCATGCCAATTCCCCTCTCTTGATGATATAGTCTGGGCCAAAGTCCTCTAGTCAACCTATTCCCTCGCCAGTACCTCAAGACATGTTTTCAGCATAAATGGGGTAACCTGGCGTTGGATCTCTGGATGCAAATCCTCCTCAAAATGTCTCTCTCTGGCCTCCTCATCTAGAAATAGGTCTGAAGCATATCATAAAAGGTTTCTGAAATGGATTCCAAACTCATGAACATTGGAGATCCCCTATTGAAGGGTAAGAATCTCCTGGTGACTGGACTCCTTCACAGTCAAATAAAGAAAATCGACTCTAAACTTGTCTCAGAACTCCTCCCATGAGATCGCTGACTCCTCACGATCATTGAGAACAAGAACCACCACTACCTCAATGCTCCACACAGCATCATCACAACCAAGGAAACCTAGTGATCCTTCCGAGCATGGATCAAACTGAAGCCAATCTCAACCTCCTCTAACCAGTCTTCTGTGACTGCATCTGAAACAGAGCCCTCGTACTTCTATAGACTCTGGTGCTAAAACTCTCAGAGTGTCTTCCTCCATGTTTCGTCGTCGTCAACCTTTACCCTACAACGATCTCCTGGAACAACCTGCTGGATATTTTCTGCGCAAAAATGATGAGGACGTAGACCTGGATCCATACCTGTAAAATAAAAAACCATTAGAGATCCTAAACCTAGAATATGGAAGACTCAAAATTAATTAATTAATTATTTTCTTTTATTGATTTTAGGTTAACCTATCCGAAGGTCTACCAATTCAAATACAGGCATAAAGAAGAATGATGCATGATCCTTTCCTAGGTCTCTACCCTGCAACTAGTATCACCTTGTTTAGTAGCCATTGTAAAATTAAAGGTCCATAAATCAGATCATAGGGGTCCCTAAATGCCTATCTCTTAGCCAGTATCTAGTGTTTACCTCACTTGATAAACATTAATTACATCGTTTCCCTACTAAACCATGAAACCTCATCTGTGCCTAACTCAAAATTCCATCCTATCCCTCAACCAGACCTCTGATACCACTCTGTCATGACCCCCTCCCCACAGAGTGTACCCCTCCTGGGCCTGCAATGTGAGAAGGGAGATAATTACCCCTGAGTCCCGCCTCTAGTAGGCCCATGGTTGGTGACTAACACTGAGGGTATAGTAAACACACAAATGGGAGGCATTACCCTCTAAGAGAACACATGAAGAAGGGAAGGATCAGATAGACCCTAATCAACTCCAACTCAGAACTGGAATATAAAATAAACCCAAGTTCATATATGAAATTTCATGAAAAAGTACTACAAATGGAAGGGAAAAACTACAAGTACCCAAAAGAAAGTAAAAACAGAAGCAACCACAAGCCCGAACAGCTGCTGCAACCCCAATATAGTAGAAACTAGCTTGATATCCAACCTACTCCAAGTGACCTGAAAAATAGTTTATATATACATTGGGTGAGTATAATAGTATACTCAGTAGGGTCCTCCCTGAAGCCTCTCGTGAAAAAGTTAAGAAAGCATGCTAAAGCACAATGAACAACAAGTGAAACTAACTCATCACCTAAAAAGGTATACTATGTTCCCAACCTCACCATGGATACTCTCACCAAGTAACGAATACAAGAATATATCATATAATAAAGAATATCAAGGGTACCCTGCTACTACTTCCCCACTGGTTTGCTGCTTTTCCCCAACGTCGCACATGCTGAGAATCTCTCTCCAAAAAGGTTTGCCTGTAGACACCTGGGTGAAGCACCAAAACATTCACCTCATGCAATGAAACCACCACTTCCACGTAAGAAAAGTAAATAGGTAGTTTCTGGGAGCCACCATAGCTGGCATAATGTGTATCATACATCAGGTATTACAAATTAAGTCATTACAGCCCATACACCGAGTAAGGATCCTCGATCCGTCACAATCTATACACGTTACACCTATAGTAGTCCATAGATAACTATATCCAAAATATATGTGTGTGAATAACCACAATCCATTACATCCCTCTACACACTTATATGGGGAAAAATAACCAATGTGCCTACCAGCACAAGTAACTAACAAGAGAAGAGAGCGAGGCCAAAGGGGGTAGTGAGCTATCCATCCTCCCACTGGAATATTGGGGAAAACACCCCCTAGGGCTCAAAATCCCCAGGGTGTCAGTTTCCCTTACTGACTGGGTGAAGTAGCATATAGAAACACAAAAATTATAGGATATATTATATCTCACAACCACACTATGGGATTAACCTAGTCTTAGACACAACTGCAGCTAACATCTCTTAGACTCCGGGCTACTACTTCTATGACTAGGTATCCTATAAGCATAGAACAATTTAAAGAGATTTATTAGATTACTTCATTCCATTTTTATCAGTTTCACTTTACATTAATTAATTATTTAAACATTAATTAACCATGAACAATTCCACATTAAATTTCATTATCATCACACCCAAGTCAACTGTTCCTTCAAAATTACAACCTCATCATTATGTTCTAGCAACTCCATACCCATGGGTTAACAACATTTATCCAATTATTCATTATATAATTACTTTCCCACATTCCCAGGCATTATATAAAAACATTCTATGCTACTATACACAAGGGGGATCAACACGGTGAGTAGATATACTACCCGTCGATTATTTGCTGCTTATAGAAAGAGCATAAACCCATCCTTCCTTGAGAAGCTAAACACAGAAAGAATGTGGAATAACCCACGTGTATTTGGCTCCTTTAGAATGAGGATAAGTAAGACTATCTACCTTGAGAAGTGGAGAAAAGTAAAGCCGACAAACAACCAAAATAAACAGAAAGCATCCAATAATTACATCCATCCCATTCCATCATCCCTAGTGTCCTCCCCGACACCCACATGCATAAACTGATGCATCTCACCACTCTAGGCATCATCTGCTACCACAACCAAAAGCCTCCATGCCCTCACATATCACAACGGCTATCCAGGATCACATCACAACATAAAAAGTAAGAAAACAACATCATATCAATAGGGATCTTGGAAATTTAACAATCTAGAGGAGAACTTAGAACCCTTTAAGGAATTATCAAACAATCAGTTCTTTAATCCATCTTGAATTAACAGATTTATTATTCGTAGGTTCCAAATTCAGGAAACCTAATCACTAAGCTATCACAAGTAATTAAACATGATTACTGCACCAATTTGATTAACATCAAATTACAACAAGAAACAGATTCATTTACATGCATCTTTATCTTTAGCCAAACAATTATCAATTGATCCCAATTTACGTTCTTTACTAATTTCCATCAAGAATGAAAAGCTAAGAAAAGAAAGCATAGATGTCACATTATCTAGCAAAATAAGAGGCAATAACATAAGATCGATATCAATTTATTTATCCGGTTAAAACATTTATTATGTCAATTCCATCATCATCCAATGGGATTAAACATTCTATCAATACAGTTGCATGTAAAAGAAAAGAGAAGTAATGAATCCCCTTCCTCAAACAGTTCCTCATGTTTTTTATCCACACAACGTGTCATGATCCGCCTCTCGCGACAACTGCATCCACCCAAGGATGCCACGGTACGACCGTACCAACCAAAACCCAAGAAAAACCCCATTATAAGCATAGAGATTACATGCTATAACATGGGAAGGAGAAATAGGAGAAGATGATCCCCAAAGGAATAACGATAAAACATACCTTATATCGAAGATTGATTGATACAACTTGGTTGCATTAAAATAGAGAGGAACCAATCCGAGGAGTAAAGTTTGATTGTAAAACTCTTATGGGAAGGATTAAAAGGTTCTAGCATCTCATAGCCGAGAACAAAGAGGAAGAAAAAGGGAGGAAGATATCTCATCCCTTTTGAAGATTTAATGGGGTGAAGGTTTATGATACACTTAATTCCCCATTAAAAGCGGATCGCATTAACCCACACATTTTGACCATGTAAAAACATCCTGAGACATAGGAATAATTAATATAGGATTTATGGCCTTTGAATCGGCCTTAAGAGTCCTTAAAATAAGGCTTTAAATGTATTTTATGTTAAAGGAAACATCAAAGGGGTGAAACTATAGGAAGATGGAAGCACGGTACACCTTCCATTACTGTACACCTACTGTTACTGTACACCTACCGTTAGAGGTCACCGATAGACCTCACCATTCTGGAAACACTGTACACCAACCATTAGAGGTTACTGATAGACCTCACCATTCTGGAAACACTGTTCACTGAACCTCACCGATAGAACACTGTTCACTGAACCTCACTGATAGAACACTGTTCACTGAACCTCACCGATAGAACACTATTCACTGAACCTCACTAATAAAATACTGTTAACTAAACCTCACCGATAGAACACTGTTCACTGAACCTCACCGATAGAACACTGTTCACTGAACCTCACCTATAGAGCACTGTTCACTGAACCTCACTGATAGAAGACTGTTCACTGAACCTCACCGATAGAACATTGTTCACTGAACCTCACCTATAGAACACTGTTCACTGAACCTCATGAATATAACACTATTCACTAAACCTCACAGATAGAACACTATTCACTGAACCTCACCAATAGAACACTATTCACTTAACCTCACTGATAGAATAATGTTCACCTACCGTTATAGGTTACCAATAGAACTGTTCACAGAATTTGAAATTTGGAAAAGTGTTGGGGAAAAGTCACCTTGACCTCTCGGAACACCTCAACACCACATTTTCACAAAGTAATGGACCAGAGATGTCCAAGCCATTACACAGGCCTTTTTGGAAGTAATGTTGAATATTTAAGGGATTGAGAGTATTAATAGGAACATGAGTAATGAAGAGAGGACTAAATGGAATTAAAAAAAAGATTAAGAGACAAAGGTAACACCAAATAATATGGGTAATAAGGATAAACTAATGAGGTGTAGGATTCATGAAATTCGTTACATGGATGATGACAAGGAATTGGTGTGCAGAGAGAATTGGGAATTGGTGACTGTGAGGGAAATGATGGTAATGAGGAAATTAAAGGGGTGAAGGGAATGAAAGAAGGTCTGATGAATGAAGGGACTTCTAGAAAGATCTATAAAGGTAAATTACCAAGTTTGTAGTAAGTGAAAAATATTATAGGTGAGAGATAAAAGAAAAAGAAATGGGTGTCATCTTCAATATATAGAGTATATTATATGGCATGAAATCAGAAAAATAAGGCTAAAACGTGAATGCTGAATGATGGTGAAAGGAAATCAAAGGATAATAAGGGTAGGAAAAATTGAAAACTGCATTTATCCACTCTGATTATTCCATGATAACACTCTTTATTTGACTTCTTATATACAAGTCAGTTATTTATCTACTTCCCTTTGTTAGAAATTACTTCTTTAATTGCTTGATTATAATTTTTTCTAGGTTGATATTTTTAATTTTTAACAATTCTTATTCATTCCCTTCAATTCACATGTTTTTTCACGTGATGTTTGTAGTATGGTACAAATAGGTGTATGCTGGAGGATTAAGAATTTTATTTGAGTTGCTACTATTTTTATTTCTACTATATTCAAGATTTTTTCTTGGACTACAAGACTGAAATCCCAAATTTTTGAGGTGGAGTGTTCTACTTCTTAATAAAATAAATATTAGTATTTTTATTCTATTTTTCTTATTTTTTTAGTTTCATATATTGTACATTGAAACTCAATTACATGGACAATAACATGTGTTTGATCGACATTAGGAAAAATTAAAATGACTATCCATGTGTAAAAGTGTTTTACACAATTAACATAGGCAATGACATGTGTTTTTGGTACATTGTGATGTTTATGTTTTATAAACTAAATGTTCTCATGTTTGGGTGATACTCTCTAGTAATTTTGTTTTTGATAAATTTCTAGTGCAAAAAATAAAGTTATAAGAGAGTTTTCTCGAACATATTCTTCATTTAGTTCATTTGGGTAACACCGAATAATTTTATATGATTTCTTATGGTTTTTTGTATGATGATAAGAATTTCTAGTGAACATCCTATTTCACACATAGTAATGTTTTAATTTATTGCTAGACCAATGCTCATATAGTCAAACCTACATGTTTTCATTTGATGGAATGTAATTATGCATGTTTTTTTAATATATTTCTAGACTAATGATAATCTATTGTGTATGTTCTTATAAAAAAATTCAATGAATTAATATGGAAACTTCTTGAAATTTATTTTGGTTTTTATTTACCTTTAATTATTAGATATCTGAAATCTTCAAATGGTGATATTTTTAGAGTAATAATTGTAAGTTACTAATTTTATGTATTGGTTTTACTTTAATATATGACAATAAAAATGATTTTAAAGAATATATTAGTTGACATGAATCAATATTAATACATAATCAACACAAAAATACTTGTGATCTTGAAGTTAAAAAGATAATAATTTTGTAGAAAGATGCAAAATTGGTTGCATAATATTTTTAATGACACTAAGAGGTTCACTCGATCACATGTCTGTTTAGAATATTTTGAAAATGTGCTCGGTTCCCATAGAATAAAAAATAAAAATATAAGATAAGTTTAAATATATAATTATATGGAAAATATTAATGATAAATAATAGAAATTTTCCAAATAGTGGATAAAAAGACGATATGTTTTTATACTAATAATTTTAGAAGCGGTGTTGGTATCGAAAAACAGTGTTATCTCATATATAAATTATATGAAATTTTTGTATTATCTTATATTAATATGTATAGTTATACATGATATTATTTATGATATATATTTTGATCCCTAAAATATGGTGGAATATAAACATTGTGGTGATTGACATGATGGAAGGAAGAAATACATCTTGAAATCATTTCTTTGGACCCTCCCTAAGGAGGGATATATATCATAAAAATATACAATATTGAGTTAAAACACTTGTCAAATGTATTTTCTATTTTTTTATTTTTATTCGATGAGGTGGATGCATGTCTTCAATACAACAAAAGTTTTATTATTGTTATTTCATAGATAATGGAACACTTATAGAGACAAGATTTCTTTGATTGTATCTAGTTTATCTTCATCAAATACATTATTGAATAAGGAAGATTCAACATAGACAAGATATGATATTCATATTTCTATTTGTTGTGAAATTTATCTTAACTATATTTTTAAAGTTTTGTTTTACCATTATGTTTAATTCATAATAGATGTCTACAAAACCCATTAGTGGTATTAGAGACTCTCTGATGAAGGGAGGGAATTTGGATTTTTTAGAAAACCCTTTATTTTTATAAAAAAAGAATGTTGTATAATATAATATATTATATTTTATTACATGACATTATGATGTAGGCTATGACCTGAGGAAACCATAGGTTATGTTATGAATTGATTGAAATATAGTATTTGGATCGATTAATCATATTATATGATTAGTTATGTTATAGGGCGTGACATATGTCACATATTATGGTATGTCATGTCATTGGGTATAATTAGATATGTATATGGATCTAGGGGCCCATATGGCCTGATAAACATAACCTAATAATAGGGTCTTATTAGATTTAGGGAACCGTCTGACCCAATTTATGAGAGTTGAGTTTGAGTTTTAATAACTAACCTAGTACGTGACCTGCTCGACCCAATTAAAATATATTATAATGATATTAAAAAATATATATAATATCACACATTTAATATTTTAAATTAATTAGTATTATATATAAATTTTATTTAATTTAATACTCTATTAAGGATCAATTAATAAACATGGAAAAAAATTTAAAAGGACATTTAATTGTTTTTTCAAGACCCAGTTAATAAAAGAGTCAGGTTAGATTCAATCTAACAAAACCTAATTAATAAATGAGTTTTTTTGTCAGGCCCAAACCCGATAGGCTGACCCATGTATGGATCTAGGTACAATATGAAAGATATGAAAAAACTATGTTTTGTCCCACTTTTATGATATAAGTTATATTGAAGATCCTTGGATACAATATAATTCAAAATCATATTTTTAGGTATATAAAACGGTACATTATACAAATATTACAGGGGTATGAATTCTAAAAATCAGAATTCCCCAGACCCATACACTCAGATCTGATGCTAAAAACCCACTTTATATATACTGACTTTGATACCAACTGAAGCGACCCAAACTTTAACTTCTATAATTACTATTTCAATAAAAAATACTGATTCATTTACACATATAAGACCTTTTAAATTTAAATTTTTAGAGAATTATAAAAAAATAATTAACCAAAAAAACTCATATCTTTCTCATACAATGAACATTTTTCCTATTATACCAATAAATTATTTCAGAACAAGTTTTAACATTTCTCAAAAACTCTCCACACATGATACCCTTATAGAAAAATCATACATAATAATAATAACTTGGAAAAATGGAAACATAAGATTAGGGTAAGGATAAACATAGGTGTTAACAATTAAAGATAAAAAATAAGCACAAGATAATCATGTGAGTATCTGAATATAATCAAGGTACATGAACATAACATAATGAAATCATATCCACAAGTCATAACATGAAACTTGACATAATACATGAGTAAAATAAGTGTGAAACCATGAGTCAATAATCAAGGGTCATGAAATCATAACATAGATAATTTTACACTTCATAAATTATTATTTTAAAATAATATTATAACTAATCATAAAAGCAATAAAACAATCAAGAAGGAATATCAAGACATTATATTCATTACCTATATTCACACATAATAGAATATCTTAAGCAGTTAATTCCAACATCATTCACAATGGAATAACTTAACTAG
Organism: Viscum album; assembly: GCA_963277665.1. NCBI lineage: Eukaryota > Viridiplantae > Streptophyta > Magnoliopsida > Santalales > Viscaceae > Viscum > Viscum album. Next base: position 27,994,026 of record OY728142.1, on the reverse strand, counting down.
TTAATTTCAACATAATTTTCTCTAAAGAATAAATCATTACTAATGTATTGAATAACTATATCCTCAACCTATATATCATTATCCATAATGTCCAAAAACCATTACATGAATAAAACAAACAATGACTTCCACTTTTACCATAAAACTTATAAAAAAAATTATCATTCCATAATAGATTAATTAACCCATGAGAAAGAAATAAATTTCATTAAAATTTTATTAAAATATCATCATAATAAATCCAAAGAAATAATTTTGATAATATAATTAGATCATTTCCCTAGTGAAGTAAAAAAATCATTAAAGGATGCTGACATAGATGAAAATACTTTTATAAAATCATTAGAAATATATTTTAAAAAATAAGAAGAAATATATTTTTTTGGTAAATTTTAAAAAATAAAAAATTTATCTAACAATGAGAATATGATATTCTTTAAAAAACCATAAAAACTTTAAAATAAAGTTTAATAATGAAGAACGTACAAGATGGAGGGAAAATGTGGTCAAACGATAAATGCTAAAAAAAATATTTTTCACACCCTTTAATAGAAAGTAAATGTCTCATGGGCACAACCTAGTAGTTTTTTCTTATGATAGTGTTTGGGGGTATCAGTTTTGAGCCTCCTTATGAACGATTAGATTATATTTTCATTTCTTTCTTCCCCAATCTTTGACCGATGTATATAAATAATGTCATAAATGACCTGTACAAAAAATGGATAAAAGATTAATTATAAAACCTTTCTAAAAAAAGTCAAAGATAGTTGAAAATGACCTTTAAAAATAATTGAAATATATAGAATACCATTATTGAAACAGTGTAAATAATATGAACATGAATGAAAAAAATTTGAGTATAATACTTCAAAACTTTTAAAGAAATAGTTTAAAATAAAAATTCTTATGACTTGTTAAATAAAAAACCCTTTAAAGAAATAAAATTTAAAAGGAACTTTAAATACCATTAATAAAAAATAAATACTATTTAATATGTTATAGGAAGTATATAAATCATATTAATGAATATATTTTCATAATATGAAACAGGTCTCAATGAAGGAAAATTGGGATGAAAAACCCTTATGACATTGGTAACCTTTGAATCAAAACACATTAAATAAGAGAAAATTAAATGGAATATTAAATAATATGACTAAGGATATAATCATGAATAATATTCCAAATATTAGGTGTATACTCTATAAAATAAAATAGGTTCATAACTTGAAATATGTCTCAAGAAAAGATGATTGAGACAAAGAACCCTTATGAAATTTATAACATTTGAATCAAAATCCATCGAAAGAAAGAGATTTATTTGATTTTGTAAATCTGATGAAATACATGAAAAATATAATATAATATATTCATGGGGTGATGAATCAAAATAAAACCATATTAAAGTAAACACAATGCACAAAATTAAACATGTCTCAAGGAATTAAAATTGGGACCAAGAAACTCTTATAACTTTTATAACATTTGAATCAAAACCTATTGAAAAATAGAAATTGAAATAGAAATTTAAATAACATGAATAAAGATAAAATCATTATATAATAATTTAATTGGTAGTGTATATATAATATAAAATAAAATAGGGGAATAATTTGAAATATGTCTTAAGGAAAGAAAATTGAGACTGTGAACCCTTACTGCCTTGGTAAATTTTAAATAAAAACCCATTGAAGAGAAACTTATATGGATTAATAAATTACTTTAAATGAAGGTAAATAATTATAAAATACATTAATGGGTAGTATACACACCATATAAAAGAAAAAAGTGGTGAATATGAAGTTTATCTCAAAAAGGGAAATTGGGAATAGAATCCCTTACCTTAGACTTCTGCTTAGTTGAACGTGCTCTAAAATCCTTGTATAACAAATTTAAGTTAATTATTCATATGAATAAGAACATTATACACAATTATTTTACTTTATAACTTTAGTTTATCATTCCTTATTTTCTATATATTAATTTTATATTGTTAAAATTAATATTCAGCTGTTAACTGCTCTATTTCCCTTACATGCTTTGGTTTGGCGGTTCCAAACCTTTAGTCATGTTTATGAGTTCATAAACACAATAATTTTTATTCTAATTTAATAAATGTGTTTAATATTTTTATGGATTCCCACAACCATTTTATGAAACTTATGGTAAAGATTCACATGGAACACTTAAAAATTCCCCCTTTCAGTGGTTTTTTGAATTAGCAAAAGAATTTAATTTATTGGTAAATATAATTTTGAATATTACTATTATATAATTATGAATACATCTTAAATTCATAATTATTTTATCTTGTTACTAGTATTTAAGTTTTCTTAGTCATTAATGAGATAAATTTTATAAATATGTTTACGCATGCAGTAAAACTGACCAAAAAAAGAACACATTATAATGGTTGAATGAGTAAGGACATGTTATTATATAGTGATGATATAAATTTTATAGTATCTTAATGATTTCAATTTTTTTAAAGTGAAAAATCAAATTCAACAAGTGACATATGAAGAAGATAAATTTAAAGAGAATAGTAAAAAGTTATTACTTATTAAGTGTCTCAATATGCCCATTTTAGGCGATTAAATTTTATGATGACTATTTATTGTTAATATTATTTATAAAATGGAAAAATTATCTTTAAAAAACCATAATCATGTTATAAATATCATATTTATGAATAAAATTCATTTTTAGAACCATCCATGTAAGAAGATGATGAAAAATGAAATATATTGTTAATGGAAGCGGTATTCCGCAAATACCATGTGTGGAATTTTCATTTTTAATGGATAAAAGAGTGGAAGATAATGGTTATTACATAATTATAATAAAATTTTAATATACTGATGATAATAATTTCATTATATTTTTATTATTATAATAGATTTGAAGGAGGTGAAAGCAGAAATAAACTTAAAAGAACTTGCTTAAAAAAATTATATCTTTATTGGATATCCCCCATTAATCCTCTACTTAATCCTTATTATATTGATATTTTTGGAATACCAAAACATATAGGATGTAGGAAAGATAATTGGGGAGAGATTTTTGTAGGGTTTGGTTGAGTTAAGGTGCTCAATGTGTGTGGAGAAGTGAGGAGATGAATGAATTCTTATTTAAGTGAGAGGAGCAACACTCTTGTAAATAATTATTTTCTTAATATATAATAAATATAAGGTCTATCCTCTATCAACCATCCATTAGTACACATGTTTTTAAATTTTTTAATCCCTTTTCATTGGGTTAAACCCTTTTAACCCTTATTTACCCTTATCATAATAAGTCCATTTTTTACCCTCAAAATCTAATTTTAATGTGTAGTTGGGGTGTTGGAAAAGTGGTTTGGAAACCCTATAACAATAATAATATGAACCCAATTTGGGGATCTTCACTGACAATTTATTTCACAGAAGGGGGTGCTGGTGATGATGGCGGACCGCACGATACAATGCTAGGGGTGAGGCGTAACAGATTTTTGGAATCAACGATGTGAGGAGTAGTGGTATAGTCATTATTTGTTGTAACATCCTAATATTTTAAAAATAAAACACTATGTTTGATAGCGTACAAGACACATAACTCCGAGCTTAAACAAACAACAAAATCTTATCATTTAAATGTGACCGTTATAACCTAACAATTAAATTATTGATAATGAATATTTTTAATGGAATTATAAAATATATAATGGTTATAATCAAGACTAATGTATTAATTAATTATTTTTAAATAGTCACTCAAAATTTTAGTAAACCCATTTTATTTTTTCAAGAAATACATTTCCTTCAAAAAATGGATTTTATTTCATTTTATTAGTGAATATTAAAATTAATTTTTTAAAATTTTAGAAAATTAATTTCATAAAATAAAATTCATTCCTAAAATTATAATATCAAGTTTTAATTTGAGTGAAATTTTGGTATTTTTTAGAAAATATTAGGTTTTCAAGGAATAATGAAAAATACCAATTTTTGTAAGAATATCATTTCTTTTCAATAAATTATAAAATTTAAAAGACAAATTATGTTTTGAATGTAATTTAAAATAATAGAAATATTATTTAGTTATATTTTATCCACTTAAATTCTTTTTAATCAACTTTAAATTGTATTTTAGAATAAGTTTATTTTTGGTTTTAAAAACATGAGTTTTTTGAAAACTATTTTAAAGTACATAATGTTTCTCATTTTTAATTAATTAAAATAATACTTATTGGTTAATGTTTTAATGAAATTTATATATTATATATAATTAAATATTAATTGATTTTCATACAATTATTATTATTATTCATAGAGTTAATATAAATTCATTTTTCTCATGAAAAATACACTTCTTGAAAAACAGCTTTTTCATCACGTTTGACGGTTTTGTTTTAAATTTAATTTTTCCAATTACATTTATTGAATTTAGTAAAATGGATTCATTATTTGGAAACATATGGTCCAAATTAGACAATAAGTTCATTTTTATTTTTCATCATAAAAAAGTTATCATGGTAAAAAAAGATTTACCATAGTATAAGTAAAACAACAAAATAGGTTAAAGTTAGAAGGTAAAAGATTAAAATACCCAAAAAATAAAAAATTAAATGGGTGGTTGATGTGTTTAAAAAACTTAAAAATCATTTAAAACCTTAATTATCAATGAAATTATATGTAATTAATGCCACCCAAATGTGGTTGGATTTAAATATAAAATAATCATTATTTAATCACTTTAACCCACCCATCCTCAAGTATAAATACCACTCCTCACCACCCATTTCTGCTAAAAAGCATTGTATTTATTAAAATATATTAAAAAACCTCTACTACACACTCTACCTACATCCAAATCCTGGTGGTCTCACCAAAATACCAATTTCTAGGTCCTTAAGGGTCAATTCAAGGAGGTGATATTCAAGAGGTAACTTTCTCAAACTACCCTCTTAATTTCTTTTTTTTCTTCTACTTTATCCTCAAATAATTAATATATAAAATAATAATAAATAAAATATAATTTATATACTATAATTTTATATTTATAATGTAAAATATTATATCCACCTCTTTTCTCATCTCCACTTATTTAAAGAAATGAAACCATTGTCCAAATTATGGTGGTTAACCATTTCCATGGATAATGGTTATTTTTTTTCCATTACAGCCTTCAATGATGGTAATGAAAATATTATTATGGTTAAATAATATTTAAATAATTATATTATAACTAATTTCATGTTCTATAACTAATATATATATATATAATATCAAATAAAACAAAACTAGTTCGTGATGGTCGGAAAAAACCGCCAAAATAAACTAAACATTTATCATTAAAAATTTGTCAAATGAATCATCCTCATGTTAGAAAAAAATGATATATGGGAACATTTATAATTTTTTAAAATAATTAATACCATTTCATTAGAATTTTGGATCATTATTTCCATTTTACAAAAAAAATCCATAATTATACACAAATGAGTTGACCATGAAACCATGAAACGAATGTACCTGAAACAATAAAAATAATGAAATATTATTAATGAATGGGTAGTAAGATGTTATAAAAGGGCCATATATGGTAGTATAAATATTAATATAGTTCTATAATAAATTAATAAATTTCTTTAAAACATTATATAATAGGTTTTATCATGTTTAAAAGAAGTCAAACCCGTGGTAAGAGATTTCATAACTCAATTTACATTCATTAGGTTAGACTTCTACTTTATTGATTATGTCATGCTAAGATTATGTGTGAAATGAATTTTGATTATATTATTACGTATTTATGATTTTTTTGTGTATTTATAGTGGATACACATTATTTATTCATTTGATTAATGCTCACTTCAATGATATGATATTTGTAAGGGTTTTTCATCTCACTTTTAATTCTGTGAGAAATATTCCTTATTCACCACTAATTTATTTTTATGTGGGGTATGTAATTACCTTTGATACATCATATCATGAATATAATTATCTTCATGATATGAAATTTTTAATTTTATAATTATCAATTTTATGGGGTAAATGATTTGACTGATTATAAAGTGGTAAGAGATTTTATAACTCAATTTCCATTCATTGGGTTAAAATTATACTTTATTCATTATGTTGTATTAATATTATGTGTGAGATGATTTTTAATTATATTATGATTTATTTAAACTTTTTTTAAATGGATTTATATCTAATAAAAATCATTGATTCATTTGATTAATTACCACTTCAATGATATGATATTTATAAAGTTATTTCTTTTAAAAATTATATTTTTTTAAAGTTTCCCTTAAAACACACTTTTTCTTTCATGTCTCTATTTTCTAATTTTTTTTCCAAAAATGTTTTTTCTATTCTCTTATGAATGTTTAAATTCATTTTTACTCATGTTTTATTTTTTTAAAAAAAATGGATTGAAAGGATTATTTTTGTTGTTTTCTAAACGAGGTTCTTTTTTTTTCTAACAAAAATATAAAAGGAATGTATTTTAACTTATACGGCATAGGCATATTTTCCCGCTATAATAACACCTTAATTATTTGAAGATTCATTTTCAATTTTACATTGTTATTTTCAAATAATATGTTTTCATTTTTAAGTATGAATATTTTCTAAAAATATGTGATCTAAAAATGAAAGGGTTATTTTCCTTAAGAATATTTTTCTAATGAAAGTATTCATGTTTATGATTATGATATGGTTTTTGGGAATTTTTTATGATGATGGGTGGTTAAATTATAAACCAATTATGGGTGGTTAAATGATAAACCAAGTATTGGTGGTTACATTATTAACCAATGATGGGTGGTTCCATGATAAACCAAGGATGGAAGGTTACGTTATAAACTCCAATGCACTGGGTACTCTAGAGTTAGAGGTTGGACATATTGGTTACTCCATTTGTAAGAGTGATATAAAAAATGATGTCCCAAGAAAACTATTTAATTTTTATATGTTTTATAAAGTGTTTTCATCTAAATTAATTTATTTTAAAAAGTTAAGATAATAATATTTTTGAAAAGATGATTCCATTTTCAGGGTAAAAAGGTATATTTTTAAGTGGATTTTTTATGTTTTTTACAGGACTAATGGTTTTCATTATTTTATGTCCCTTATTGAGATTTTTTTCTCATACCATATTTTAAATTGTTTTTTATAGGTTTAAAGGGAGAGTAGGGACAAGTATTAGGTCAATAAGAATATTGTGAAGATTTATCATGAAATAAAATCATGTTTTATTTTAGAAAGTTTTGTTTTGTAGGAAAAATGGATACTCATTATAAGTTTCAACTTATAATTCACGAGTTTAATTTGTAAGAGTTTTTCCCAATTCTATAAAACTCAAAACCAAAAACATCCTTAAGATTATAATAATGTGAATTATTGTTTAAAATCACTAGGATATGTAATGTTTAAGTCAAGTTCTTATAGTTGGTATCAAATTATAGTTTAGAAAAATTTATATATTAGAATGTTTTCTTTAGAGTTATGGATATCATCATGGTTTTAAAATTTTAAAAATTATTATAATTTTGAAGTCTTAGACACACATTTTTTTTATTTAAAGTGATGGATTTTTAGGATATTAATTATATTTTTAGATATTGGATTTAGAAAGGTAATCAATTTAGGTATAAAGGATTTTAAGGTTAAAGTATTATAGAGTTTCTATGGGTATTATCTTTAAAAGGATTATTTTAATGTTAACATTTAATAATTCATTTCATGTTTTAATGATGTTCTATTGATTAAGGATCGTTTATCAAGATGGAAGGAAAGAAATCTTCCACAACCTTCTAATACCTCCCGGATGATTTGGTTATAACTATTATTGAAAAAAATTATTCAAATGATTTTAAAAGCTTTATGAGTATTCAAATCACCTGTAATAAACTATTTTACTTATCTAAAACCTTTTATTTTATCTAAAAATTTTATAGTTCATGGTATATTTTTAATTTGATTTCAAAATCTCAACTTTACTAAATATCTTGAAAAATAAAATCCCACCAAGGACAAGACCATTAACTTTCTATAAGTTGGGTATCATGTCAGTAGATAAATGGGACATCAAATAAATCCTGATGTATGTATTTAATGTATGAATTATTTTCTTATGTTAAAAATATGAAACATTTTTGGGTTGATATTGATGAATTATAAGAACATAATTTATATCTTTGGTTATAAGAATGAAGTATTAAGGAATAAGATGATGAATCGTGGTTAATGGTTTAAGAAGGATATTGAGTGAAGGATATGTTTATGCATCGATTTTTAAAAATTATTATATATTGGTATTTTATAAATATTATTGGAATCATGGAACACCTAAGTATTTTTCTATAGTAGGTTTTATTTTCATAAATTTAGAAACATATGTTAGATGTAATTAATACCTTTGAAAAGTAGTAAAAATATTATAATTTTTGGGATAAATTTATGTTTGAGGTAGTTGTAACCCTTAATTTTAAGATATGAAAAAGTTTATTTGAGGAAAAATTCATTTAATTTTGGTGGATATAATTTTAAAGGTTTTTTAGTCTTTTTTATTTATATAATCTTTGATTTTGAGCTAATTATGGGTCATTACTTTTTTGGGATGTAAAATGAAAGGTATAAGATAACCTTTGAGGATAAAATATTCATTTAATATTGAATATTTTAAGGTTATTTTTGCGTATGTTTCTAAAATTTATGTAATTTTATAAGCATTATATTAATATAGTTTTAGAAAAAGGAAAACTCGTTGGACGGGTGATAATGAATCACATCTAGAAAGGCCACAAAAATTGAACCCAAAATAAAAGGGTGAAAATGGTGCACCACCTAACACTAGCATACGTGATGTACAATTTATAATGAATTATTTATTTATTTATTTAAACTATATTATGGATAAATTTTATGTTCATTTTAGGAATATATGTTTTATTATATTTATAACCATGGGATTAGAATTTGATTTAGTGATTAAGTGAACAATGTTATTTTAGAAGACTTTAACTATTTTAGAAACCCTATATGATTAAGTTAAAAAGAATATTATGAAATTTTATTTAAGGAATAAATTTTGAATTGTATTTTAGAGGAATATAAGATTTTATTGTATATTTATAGTGATTCAGGTTATTTATAGAAATAATTATCATATATTGAAGATTATCAGATTAGGGTGATTACATTTTGGTATGAGACTTGTGATTGATATTATTTGAAGATAAATAAAATTTATCTTAGAAGACTATGTGATAAGATTATTCTGATTTTTTGGTTTCAATTTTAGTCTTGAATATTTTTAGGAATTTTAAGGATAGTTTTTTTGTTGAATGATATATGTTGAACTTTGGGTATTACTATTGAATTTTGAGATTAAAGTAGTTTTTTTGTCATATAAAGGTTTATTATTTCTAAATAATTACATTATATTTTACTAACCATTTTATTTTTGGTTAATTACTAAATATAGGAGGAATAGATAGTTATAATTGTGTGGATTTTGTGATCCATATAAGTTGATTATAATGCTTCAGGTATAAAAAATTCATCATGAATTCTCATTGTTTAGAGAAAATATGAGGATGAAATTTTAATTTTCAAGTAAGTATATTTCTTTATGTTCTTAGTCTAGGTGGTAAAATAATTACTCAACTCTAGAAAAAAGATTCTTGAAATAAAAATTTTATTCATTTACTTTTCTTACCAAGAAAACAATGGTCATTTAACATATTATAGATTTACAATGGTCAAATTTCTCATGACCATGTTATCTATCACTCTATATCAGTCCATGGGTGTTATATTTTTTCTTCCATGTCCATGTTTTCCTCCATGGAAACCTATTATGTGTTATCTCTGGTGACCTTTATACTTTCCTTTCTCACTTTTCAAGTGGAAGTTTTATCACTCCTATTTATGACGTGGGATTTCAACAATGGTATTTTAAAAAGTCAAACCCCTAGTTTTTCATCCCGAGTTCAAATTTTGAGGAAGAAATTTTTTTTGGGGGGGGGGGGGAGAATGTAACATCCCAATATTTTTAAAACAAAATACTATATTTGATAGCATACAATATATATAACTTCAAGATTAACCAGACAACAAAATCTTATTATTTAAATGTAACTATTATAATATAACCATTAAATTAGAAAGAATGAATATTATTAATGGAATTATGAAATATGTAATGGTCATACTAATTTATAATGTATAAATTAACTAATTTTAAATAATAACTTAAATTTTTAGTAAAGTCATTTTATTTTTTGAAAAAAATACTTGTTCTTTAAAAAATGGGTTTTATTAAATTTTATGAGTGAATATTATAATTAATATTTTAAAATTTTAGAAAATTAATTTCATAAAAAAAATTAATTTTTAAATCATAATATCGTGTTTTAATTTGGGTGAAATTTTGGTATTTTAAGAAAATATTGGGGTTTCAGTTAATAGTGACAAATACCAATTTTTGTCAAAATATCATTTTTTTCAATAAATTAAACAATTTAAAAGTACCATTACGTTTTGAATATGATTTCAAGTAACACAATTATTATTTAGTTATATTTAATCCCATTAAATTCTTTTGAATCAAATTTATATTCTATTTTAGAATAATTTTATTTTTGGTTTAAAAAATGGGATTTTTTTTTGAAAATTATTTTAAAGTACATATTTTTTTATCCATTTTAATTAATTAAAATAATACATATCATGGAATGTTTTAAAGGAAATTTATATATTATATATCAGTAAATATTAATTTATTTTCATTAAATGATTATTATTATTCAAATATTTAATATAACATCATATTTTTCTTAAAAAAACATTTCTTAAAAACCGCTATTTCATCGCGTCTGTGGGTTTTGTTTTAATATTAATTTTTCCAATTATGTGTATTAAATTTGGTAAAATGGATTCCTTATTTAGAATTAGAAGTTACAAAATATTTAATAAGTTCTTTTTCATTTTTAGTCATAAAAAAGTTACAGTGATCAAAAAATATTTACCGCAGTATAAGTAAAACAATATAGCGTGTTAAAGTTAAAATATAAAGGATTAAAATACCTTAAAACCACAATATTAAATGGGTGTTTTACATGTTTATAAACCCTAAAAAGAATTTAAAGCATTAATTTTCAACAAAATTCATTGTAATTGATTCCACTCTAATGATTTTGGCTTTTAAAAATACAATAATAATTATTTAATCACTTAAAACCACCCCGCCTCAAGTATTAATAACACTCCTCACCACCCCATTTCTACTAAAAATTATGTAATATCTTAAAATAGCTTCCAAAAACTCTACTACCCAATATTACCACGTCCAAGTTCTGATGGTCTCACAAAAATACCAATTCTATGGTCCTAAAGGGCTCCTTCAAGGAGGTGATATTGAAGAGGTAACTTTCTCAAACCACCTCTCTTAATTTCATTTTTTATTCTACCTTATTCTCACCCAATTAGTCTATAAAATCATAATAAATACTATTTCATGTATATAATATAATTTTATAATTATAATGTAAAATATTATATCCTCCTCTTTTCTCATCTCCTCTTATTCAAAGAAACAAAACCATTGTCCACATTATGGTGGTTAACCGTCTCCACAGATAATGATTATTTTTTTTACATTTCTGCCTTCATGTCTAGTCATAAAAATATTATTATGGTTAAATAAAATTTTAATAAGTATATTATAACTCATTTTATGTTTTTTAATTAATATATAGACATAATATTAAATAAAATAAAAATAGTCCATGATGGTCTGAAAAACCACCAAAATAAACTAAACATTTATCATTAACATTTTATCAAATGAATCATCATCATGTTAGAAAAAAATGATATACGATACCATTTATACTTTGGAAATTTAATTAATACAATCTCATTACACTTATATATTATTATTTCCTTTTGACAAGAAAATCCATAATTATACAAAAATGAACTGACCATGAAACCATGAAATGAACATACCCAAAACAATGAAAATAATGAATTATTATTAATCAATGGGTGGTAAGATGTTATGAAAGAATAATATAAGGTATTATAAATATTAATATAGTTTTTAAATAAATTAATATACTTATTTAAACTATTATATATGAGGTTTAAACATGTTTGGAGGAAGTCAAACCGGAAGTAAGGGATATCTTAACTAAATTTCCATTAATTGGGTTAAACTTCTACTTCACTGATTATTTCATGATAAGATTATGTGTGAAATTACTTTTGGTTATATTATATTGTAATTATTCCTGTTTTATTTTGATTTATGGTGGATACACATAATCAATTCATTTTATTAACTCTCACTTCAATGATATGATATTTTAAGGGTTTTCCGTATCACTTTTACTTCTGTGAGATATATGCATTATCCACCACTTATTTTTTATATATATACTAGCCTTTGATATATCATATCATTAATCCCATTATCTTTATTATATTAAATATTTAATTTGATAATTATTAATTTTATGGGGCATAAGATTTGACTGATTAGAAATTAGTAAGGGATTTCCCAACTCAATTTCCATTCATTAGATTAAACTTATACTTCATTGATTATGCCTTGTTAAGATTATGTATGATATGAATTTTGATTTTATTATGTTTTGTTTATAATTTTTTATGTGTATTTAAATATTATATACATAATAAATTCATTTAATTAATGATCACTTCATTGATATGATATTTATAAGGGGCTTTCTTTTAAAAATTATCATTTTAAAGTTTCCTTTAAAACTCTATTTTTCTTCCATTTATGTGTTTTATAAAATTGTTTCTAAAAATGTTTTTACTATTATCTTATTAAATTTTAAAGTTATTTTTACTCATTTTTTAATTTTTACAATTTTTTTTGAATAGATTATTTATTTTATTTTTTAAATGAGGTTCTTTGTGATTTTTCTGACAAAAATATGAAAGTAATGTTTTTTAACTTATAAGGCATGAGCGGATTTTCCCTCCATCATGAAACTATCATTATTTAAAGCTTTCTTTTCAAGTTTAAATGGTTATTTTAAAATAAAATATTTTCCTTTATAAGTTCATAACTTTTCTAAAAATATGTGATTTAAAAATGAAAGGGTCATTTTCTTTAAGAATATTTTTATAATGTAAGTATTCATATTTTATGATCATGATATGATTTATTGGAATTATTTATGATGATGGGTGGTTACATTATAAACCCATGATGGTTGGTTCCATTATTAACGAAGGATATGTGGTTATATTATTAACCAATGATGGGTAGTTCTATGATAAAATAAGGATATGTGGTTATGTTATAACCTCCAATGCATTGGGTACTTTGGAGTTAGAGGTTGTCCATATTAGTTAATCCATTTGTAAGAGTGATATAGAAAATTATATCAAAATATACTTATTTAATTTTTATATGATTTCTAATGTATTTTAATTGATATCAATTTATTTTCAAAAGTTAATATAGTGATCTTTTTTCAAAGATGATTCATTTTTTGGGTAAAAAAGGTATGTTTTTAAGAATACGTTTTTATGATTTTTACTGGATTAATGGTTTCCTTTATTTTATGTCCCTTACTAAGTTTTTTTGTGCTCATCCAATGTTTTAAATTGTTTTTATAGGGTTTAAGGGAGAGTAGTGACAAGGATGAGGTCAATAATAAAATTTTAAATATTTATCATGAAATAAATCATGTTTTATTTTAAAAAAATTTATCTAGTAGGAAAAATGGATACTAAGTATAAGTGTCAACTTGTAATGTATGGGTTTACTTTGTAAGATTTTGACCTAATTCTCTTAAACACTAAACCAAAAATATCCTTAGAATTGTAATATTGTGAATTCAAATTTACAATCACTAGAATATGTAACGTTTAAGGCTGGTTCCTTACATTAATGATGGTGATGGTGCATGATATAACAATAAGGCATCTGGTTGTGTATGTATCATGATCGATTGAGTACAGGCGGTCTAGTGAATGATGGGTTCCAAATGGGGTGCGAGGATCGCTGTAGTGCACAAGGTGAAATTTGTCCATGCAGACTAGGTGGAACTATAGGGTTAAGGACTTTTGGTTATGTTTTCATGGTCTTTATACACATTGGGCCTAAGATTCATGTAATTGGATCCCTCTTACCATAAAAATGTGATGGATTTGTTTAGTTTAATTAAAATGGAGGAACCCCCTACCTATAAAAAAACTAATTTTAATGACCAAAATTTAAATTTACATTAAAAAAAGTGAAAAATACTGATTTCATAAAATAATATAAATTTATAAAATAAATATTATAAGGGTGAGGAAATCTAATTTTAAAACTATGGCACAAATACATAAAAACCCATTTTTATAGAAAGTGTATCTTTAAGAATAAAAATTCTGATTAGGGTAAAATTATAAATGTTATTGATTTATATGGCTTTAATTGGTTTATTATAAAACATATAAAAGTTATGTGGATTTTCAATAAAGTTAAAACCAAATTTTACCAAAATATTTTTTAATTTAAAGAAGACAATAATTTTTTTATTAGAAAATATTACTCGAGTTACTAAAATGTTAATCATAGGTTTTATAAGTTTAAGATAGTATTTTTAAAATATATAGTTTTACTTATTTAAACATATACTTTTTTAATTTATTTTTTTATAAACTTCTATGGATTAATTATATAATTATAAAGTTATGGTTTTGCTAAAAATGATATTTTCACTATTCACCTAAAAATCATTTATTTTTGAAAAATCCCAAAAATTTATCTTATGTTAATATGGTTACAATGAATCCAAAATTTTAGTTCATTTTGAAAAATTAAAATCATAAACTTTTTGAATTTAACTTTTAAATAAAATCATAAAATATAATTAAAAATTGTTTTTATATGAAATTAAATTTTCAATGTGTTAGCCTTTCCCATTTTTATTTTATATCAATTTATAATAAAATTAGTTTAAATATATCATTAAAATAAAAAAATATATATTACTCATATCAACCATAAACCTTATATATAATATTTTTAGTTTATTAAAATAACAGGCATAAAAATACAATTTTAGAAGAAAATATATTTTTATCATAAAATGATCTTACTAGTTATTTAACCACATTAATTTTATCAATGCATTGGTATTAAAAATGACCTTTATTTTATTTCTACCTGCATTTTAAAATATAGTTACCTCTATTTTTACCTTCCAATTCAACACCTATATTTAAATGGTTATATAACGTTTCACGATTTGTCTTGTTTTGGGGTTTCATGTAAGGAAATATATTGACATATAGTTTATTTAAGGAAAAAATATATAGTAAAATCTTGGGGTGTTGAATTCTCCCTGTAAATACACCACCTATAATAGTATAAAGCTATAGGTTACTTTATTAAATTGGTACTTGATACAAACCATCGCATCTCAAAAGACCAAATAGTTTTGTTTTCATTGTAAACCAGATACATACTTGAATCTAATATACATTTTAAAACATAAAATAAAAAAAGTATTTTATTTGAGAATATCATTTTTCTATCAAGAATATCCTTGAATTTAAATAATAGGACACTTCTTGTCATCTTGGGGAAAATAAATAAGATAAGGTTGAGCTCAAATTCTTAGTAAAGGACACATACAACATAAGTTAAATAAGACATAATCAACATGGCTGAGTGGATAATCAAAATACATTCTGTTCAATCAACACTGGATTTCAATGAGTATCCATGAATATTATAAACATAAAAAACACATGGATAAATAAAACTTAATTCTTAATAAAGGAAACACATAATTCTATATATTCATGATCAAATCCTCTCAATAAAGATATTATGAATCTTACTATCATGGCCTCTCAACCAATATTTCATTCTTAATAATTGTGTATGTGTAAACAAAATACCCATCTAATATGGAATTCCAAATATTTTGTCTCATGATATGTGTCTATGTATTTAGGGGATATCCATAACCAGACCCTACCCATTACTTTCATGTTCTATGCATTCTTTAAATTTTGAATGATCAATATAATTCATTCTCAAAAAGAATTATAAGTCAACAATTATTTACATTGAATCAAGAATAAGAAACACCAATACATTATCATCATAAAACATATAAATAAATAATAAATATGGTATCATCAGAACATATCCCTAGTAAAACCAATGGGTATTTTCATAGTTGAAAATACCTCTATAAGATCACTGATAAATTTCTTGAGGAAAATACCCTTTTCATTATGAAATTACTTATTAAAATCTAAAATTTTTCAAAATATTAAAGAAAAAATTTTCTTCATTTTTTTTGGAAAATTGTAAAGGAATATTCAAATTATTTAGTGGCATGATGGTGTAATATTAAATTCATTTTTTGTACATTAAATAAATATTTTTTATATTTCCAACAAAAAATCAAAAGTACCTCGTTCGGAAAATGATAAAAATATTTCATTTATTTTTTTTAAAAAAATAATTAATGGTTAAAAATGATTTTAAAAAATTATAGGGGAATATTAAAAACATTATTTAAAATATTTCTAGAAAACATGGACATGGAATAAAAAGATTCCCTATAAAAGAGGAAATAAATTCTATTTTTCTTAAAAACATTATATGGATATTTTTAATTACACAAGAGAGTAAAATGATAATATTACTTAAAAATTTCATGAATAAACATATATAAGAAGAAAATTAGAGGGTTTTATCAGATAAGTATCTTATAATTTCCCTTAATTTAAATTCAAACATAAATAATCACATAATAAAATGAGTTTATAAAAGAAATCACTTACCTGAGGTCTGAATTGCTTCCTAAGTGTTCAAAAACCCTATATAATAAATATATATTTGTTATAATTATATAAAATAATCATTTAAACAATTATAATAGAATATATTATCCAATTATAACATTTAAACACCCATTTATTAATAATTATTTATAAAAATAGTTATTTACAGGTGTTAACTATTTTATTTTTCATGGATGTTTCGGTACTGTAGTTCCAGTCATTATAATTTGATTATAGTTCAATCACCTAAATAATGTTAAAAATAATATAAATATCATATATATTCATTATATATATATATTTAGAGTCGTCCATAAAAGGTAGAGATAGAAAAATTAATTACACCATTCATAGAGATGGAAGGCCATATGCACGCATGAACATATTTTCTCTTTTTTGATAGATAAAAAAAATAAAGGTAAATAATAATTAACCTTTATATAATCTTAATAATTTAATAAATAATAAAATATTTATTAAATCCACCATTATAACAAAATATGTAAAGTGGGTATGGAAAATGAATTACACTTCTATATGGAGATAGTAAGCTGTACGTATGCATGAATGACATTTTCACTTCCTATAGGATGGAAAGAAGGTGAATAATGGATGTTACATCATAATAATAAAAGATAAGTATATTAAATATACCTAATTTATTATTTTATAATGGAAACCTTGTATTTATAGGTGTTTGAAGTTGAAACAAAATTGAAAATGCTCAGTTAGGGGTTATACCTCTTTGTTGATAAACCTCTTTTGGCTTACACCTTAAGACTTGAAGGAATGGTATTTTGGAAAGAATAAAATCTATAATATGTGGTGAAGGAATATTAGAATGTATTATTTCAAGTAATTACTGAGATATAAGGATCAAAAGGTGCTAGTAAGAGAGAAGAAGAGGTGCCTTTTCTAAGTGAGGGGAGAGATACTCTTAGAATTACTTAAAGTATTAAATTAATATAAATTAATTTTTATTTTAAATTGTCCCCAAATTAAAATATTTAAAATATATTATGATTATAATTTTAAATCATATCATATAATAAAATTTAGATAACTTTAGGTGATTTTTTAAAATTTATCTCTGTTTTAACCCCTCTTAATCCTTTTGAAAATTACTAAAATATCAATGTTTTCTATTATTTAAGGGTAAATAATGTTATTATAAAAAGAAAATTGACACATAAATAGACCATGATAGATATTTGAAACCATATAACATTAAATTAAATGAATATATTATTTTTATGAATTCTAAATAATTTAATAAAATATTTTTTATTATAAAATTTCATTTACATCATTTTTGTAACTATTCATTTATTTTGAATTTAAAGTCATTAATATAGATGTGGAATTAGAATATAAACTTTTAAAACATTACTAATATATTATATTTATCTAAAACATTCATGTAACATAATAATTTATCCAAATTATCTTACTCTTAATATTTTTAAAATTATTTATTTTATTTTAATTAAATAAATACTGTGTCAAAATTATATAATAATTTAAGGTAATTATTCAATAAATAAAAATTAAAAAAAATTAACATGATAAAAAAAATTAATTTATATTTAATGTAAACATTTATAAGAAAATTTATCCCCTTTTTATCCTTGTGTAGAAATTATAGAGATATTAAAGTCTATAGAGTGACATTTTGTATTTATTATTTTCTTAAAATAATATAATGGTCATAAACAAAGAAAAATAGAACCCAGAAACCCAAAATTCAAATATAATATGTGATAGGGTTTAGATAAACTCAAAAAATCACATTGGGGCATGTTTTGAATATATTTTAAGATTTATCTTCTAGTTAAACCACTTTAAACCTATTTTAACAATAACCATGATAATTTAAAATTTACCATGAAAAATTAATTATATTATCAAAAATAAAAGGGGAATTACACAAGGATTAAAAAATTGGAATCATTTTTATCAGATTTAATTTCTCTAGGTGTAATAAATTAATTTTAATATAAGAGTGAAAAACACTTGAAAAAACGTTTTTAAGAAAACATTCGATTTAAGAGTAAAAATCATTTCAACTTGATATAAAGTAATAAACTGGTTTAAACACTTTTTTTGTTTAAATAATAAAAAGTAATTTTTTTATACTTTTGGTTCAATCAAAAACCAAGTGGAATCTTACAACCATGATATTAATTGAAAGACTCAAAAATAGTTTTTAATTTGAATAAAATATAAATTACCTTTCACATAATTAAATATTAGGTTTCCAAATTCAATAAAATGTTTTAAAATATATTATTTAACTACTTAAAAATATATTTTTTCCAACACAACTCATACAATAGTATGGATTAATGTTTTCATAATACTTTGATGTTTTACCCCATAGTTTTAACCCAGTTTTACTACTTTTATAGAGGTGAAAAATCTTTACTATGGTCACTATTCATAATGAAAAAAATTAATTTGAACCTATTAAATTATATTAATTATTATGATTAAAAATATAGAATCCATTTTATAAAATTCATTTCATATAAGTGGCATAATTTAATTTAAAATTAAACCCACAAAACGTGATGAAAGGCGGGTTTCCAGAAAAAATGTATTCGAAAGTGTAAATAGTTTCTTACCAAAATCAAGCATAAAATAAATTAAAATGATATTAATAGTATTATTCATAATATAAATAAAATAATTTTAATTTTAAACAATTTTAAAATAAAATATATCTTTTTAAATTCTTGAAATGAAAATACATTTTTCAATAAATATTAGTATTTTCTACTATTCACTGAAAAATTAATATTTTTAGAAAAATCCCAAAATAACATCCTAAGTTAATTTTGATACGATGAATACAAAAATGATATACAATTAATAAAATAAAATATTTAAAATATTTATAAATTAATTATAATATTTGTGCAGAAAATTCCATAAAAACTATTTTTGAAGAAAGCATATTTTTGAAATCTAAAATGACTTCACTAAAAAAATAAGTACTTATTTATTATCAATATATAAAAAATTTATATATATTTTTCATAAAATTTTTATTCCTACTCATACTACTAATTTTAATGTCTAGGTTGTAACAATCACATTTAAATAACCATATTTTAATAGTATATTGCGTTTTTTTAAATTTGGTGTTTCATGTTACACAAAATATTAAATAAATTTGAATTATTTAAAGAGAAATACATTCTAAAATATTGGGGTGTTACACCAACCATTTAAATACATTTTTTCCTCAAAATTTTAATTATTAACTACTAATAAAAGTATTTAAGGGGATCTAAGAGATATATATGATCTAAGTTTTAATTTCTAGAGAGATATCAATCCTACAAACTTACAGAACACATATATTTCCTTAAATGAGGATTATCCCTAATATTGAAATTTTTATCCAACCATTTGATCCAAGAGTTTATCATTAATCAATATCAATATATATATTATACAATTTAATTCTAAATTGTGTTCATAATCATACTTTCTATTTTCTTCATCCAATTTTTTTCTAAGTAGAGATATAAATACATTTCCAAAAACACATTAAATTTATATAAATGAAGGATGATATGTTTTTTTCACAAATCATTATCCCATAAAACTTGAGAAAGATTCATATACCTTAGATACAATAAATCTACCACCAGGTGTTTTTATTTTAAAAACTTATAGTTAGTGAAATATCATATGTCATATGAAATACATAAATATAAAGTGATGAATGAGAGTAGCTAAAACCTATTAATTATCACTATACACTTAAATAGTATATTTCTCATAATATTTTTCCTTATACACATGGTCTAAGAGGTTTTTATGTCAATTTTCATCTTAATCCATTGGATTAGTGCATTGGTTTGTATAATGCCCAAATTTCTCACATCTAAAACATCAAATTTCTAGAGGATCCTTAGGAAGAACATTATTTTTCCCATCATGTTAACTAAAATATTAATTTTCCTTGGAATATTATTTCTTGATTCCCACCTTTATCATAGATCAAACATCTTTTAGTTTCTTTGATACATTACCCTAGGCATCTCTTTTCACATTTTTGACATAAAGGATATTGAATATTCTTTCCTTATATTATATTTATCATCTAAACTTCCATGAGACTCTATAAATATCTTTTATGGTATAACACCCAAATATTTATGATATGTACCTTGTTAAATAAATTCAATTTACTTGATTTCTTATGTTTCATGCAACACTGAGCTTATACTAACCGTGATATACTATTAAATATTAGCATGATCATTTGGAATAGTAATGTGACCATTAGAATAATAAAATCACCTATAAAATTATAAATAAAATTTAAGTATCTTATAAAAGAAAATATGATAAATTTATATCATATAATTAGTAAATAAATGTTTTAAAAATGATAAATTAAGTGTTGGTATTTTTGTAGAAAGTAAATGTTTATTTACAATTTTATAATTAATATAACAATTTAAAAAAAAATTATTTTCATAAAATTGATTCATGAATTAATATTTTTTTTGTATTATATTTATAATATAATTTTATGAGACCATAATTTATTTTTCAAAGTGTCATAAAATCAGTTATAATATTAAAATCAGTATTTTTTGAATAAATGATGATTTTAATTAAAAATTAAATTTATCATAGTTAGAAATTTATTTTTATTAAATGGATTCCATTTTCAAAATATAAACTTCAAATAATTATTAGGGTGAAAATTTTGAATTTATCTAAAATAAGTGAATTTTTGGCGAATAGTGAAATTCAGTAATTTATGGTATTTAACATTATAAGTAAATAAATGAGTTATTAAGTCATGTATGATGTATGGATGAGTTAAGAATAAATTAGTTAGAACTAAATTTATATATTTACTATACTTAGTCACAATAATCATCACTATTGACTGTCTCGAGCCCAAATAATAAACTAATGAATAAAATAATCAAAAAACAGCCCTCCTCCACTATAAATACCACCTCTCACCACCCCTTATCCTCACACCTTATATGACTAGTATATTTATAATATTCTACCCAATTACTCTACCAAACCTCTTCCCCACATCCAGGAGCTTCTGGTCTCAAAAAAAGACCAAATCCCAAGTTCCTTAAGGAGGTTCTCATGGAGAATAAATTTAAGAGGTAAAACCCTTTATCCTCCTCTTTCAATTTATTTTATTTTTTTCTTATTATCTCATAACCTACTCTTATAAAAAGAGGAACGATGACTCCTGTATCATATATATACTATAATTTTATTATTCTAATGGAATATCATTCATCAAATCTCTTCTTCTCTCCTTTTAATTATAAAAATGAAAAAACTCGTCTGTGAGGTGTTGATTCACCACATTCATGGATGTCGAGTTTTAATTTATCATTATCGCCTTCAAGTATGGTAATAAAATATTTTTTTATTATTAAAAAAGATTATAATATTTTTATTAAAACTTATTTAATATTATGTAAATAATATATAAGCGTAATATTAAATGAAATGTTACTAGTTCGTGATGGTCGTAAAAATTGCCAAAATAAACTAATCATTTTTCATTAAAATTTTATCTAATGAATAATCCTCACATCACATAACAAAATTATATATGAGACCATTTAAACTTATTAAAGTTCATTAATACTAAATAATTTCACTTTTTTGAGTTTTTCTTCTATTTTATAATAATTCCCATAATTATACCCAAGGGAACCGACCATAAAAGCATGAAATAAACTATCTAAGAACAATGAAATTAAATATTATAACTCATCAGAATGGCCATAAATGAACTTAATAAAAATATAATAAATAAAATATATGTTAAGTTGGTTCTATATTAATTAATTAATGAATATCATTTGATTATCTAGGATATTAAGTACAAGTACAAAAAACTTTTAGACCTAAGGTAAGGGACTTCGTCTCAATATCCATTTCATTGAGACTTACTTGGTATTTTGATTCTAATAATTTTTATGTGGTGTATCTACTACCCATTTAAGATGATTTTTCATTTGAAATTATGTTACTCTTAAATATCCATATTTCTTGTATCATGAATACGATTATTATTTAATCCATATACCATTTTTCCATATGGTGTTTACTTTGAATGCTATTTTAATTAGTAAATATTGATAAATACATATCCTCTAATCAATACAGATATTGTGATAAGGCATATTGTTTATGAATTTAATCTATTTATTAATAATTCTTTGGAAATGTAGACATGGGTGGGGCCCGATTATAGATAGCCCCTCGATGCATCAATGAGTTTCATGAGACAAAATAGTTAGCAACAAACCCTTCGCGTTTGTTTCCCAGAAGAATCAGATGGATTTATACCCAAAGACTTAAAACATCTTATGAAAGGTATTGACGGTAGTGTTTCATTTTCCAGATACATTCCATCCAATAATTAAGATTTTTCTTTATTCAGTATTCAATTATTACTTTCCATGATATTTTCTCTATGAAAAAAATCTATGGTTTCATTTTCATTCTTAGTTTATTGATGGAATGTGTTTTTTAGTTATTTAACTTTCCATAATTATTATTCCTTATTGATTTTTATTCACTTATTATTGATTCATGTAAACCTTATTGAGCATTTGAGCTCACCCTTTTATTTAATTTCCTTCCCTAGGTTATGAATATGAAATATTTTAATAAGTGTTAAGGAAGTAATTTATTTTACTTTGTTATGTTATATATTTAATTACTAATGTAATATAAGAACCATATATGTATCTAGTTCTTCAAGACTACTAAACCAATCAATCCTTAGTGTTGTGGTCCCTTGCATCTATTCCATTGTAATAAAATAACCACCGACTCTGGGATACTGGGGTCAGGGTTGTTATATCTTGTTTGTTTGTGATTTCAACTATGTTTAAATTGTTAATCATAATTATTAATAGATAGTTTAACATAATTATATGATTTATTACTCAATATACTATCCCATTTGGTTTCTCGTTGGGATAATCTCTTTATTGTATTTGAAATCCATTTTTAACTTGGTTCATTTGGCCTTCATCCATTACTATATTGAAAAAGGTTATCATGTGTGATGAATACTTATCACCATAAGAGAATTATCACAAAAAAAATAATGAAAAAACTCAACCTCAAAATGTATTACTATTTAAAACCATCACATTAGCTTTTAATTCAACCTAAATCACTCTTGGTTAAATCTAGGTGTCTTTAGGATAGGTTTTCTCATACTACTTAACCTAATTAGTTAAAATAATAAATCCTTTATAATGGCTCATAAATAAAATTTTACTGACCAAAGAATATCCCCCGAGAGTTTCAAACTAGGCGTAAAGTAAGGTCTCTTTATTGTACATTGGGCGATGAGTGATTTAATACTAAATACGCCCCTTTCAGGGTTACTACCCCTAGTAAAATCTATTCCACTGCCTACATCCACTTGTAGTATCCATAAAGGGATATTATTTTTAAGAAAACAACACAATATCAATCTTAAAAAAATTTAGGATGTTATCATATAATTAAACATATCCATTATATTTATCCTTATGGTTTTCACTTAATTTCACTAATCCTAATCCCCAAAAATAACTATAATAATCCCAAAAACTAACTAAACTCTCATTTTATACCAACTATAAAATCCCAAGAAAAACATATTTTATTTTACAAATTTACCATAATTAAAATATTACATATCATAATAATATCATATAGCTCAGATAACCTTTTGGTTTAGTGTCATTGAGAACCCGTTACATAGGCCGTAACACCCCAAGATTTCATAGTATGTTATCTCTTAAATGTAATTCAATAAATTGCGCTACACGCAACAACGAGTTCAAGCACACCATGACTTACCAAACTAGCCATTCAAAAAGCATTTTTGAATAGTATTAACTATATTTTGAATTTTATATATATCATATATAATTTTAACATTCATATTTTATGTTTCTTAGATATAATATAAGGACAAATTCAATTTTTTAGATAAAAGAAGTATTTTTCAAAAAATGCAATTTTATGGCCTATTTAATGGAGAATCCTTTTAAAAAAATATTTGACACTTTTATATGTTCAATTTAATGAAATTAAATTCTTCTTTATAATTTGAATATAAAAATTTAGTTTGGATAAATTTTTGATAATTTTCTGATAACTTTCATATTTTGATGAATAGTGAAAAATACTAAAATTTAATTGAAAACAACTTTTTTAATTGAAATAATTTATAGTGATAAATTATGCATTTTAATGGTTTGAAAGTATAATTATATTATATTTTTATCATTTAATACAATTTAGATCATTATAACTAATTTCACATTTAAATTTTACATACACACATGTTAATGTTTTGATAGTTTTTACATTTAAAAAACCCGCGTTTTGGTTTTGACAACATGAATTAATTTTAAATTAATTAATGAAACTTATATGTTTTTAATTTGGTAAAATTGAATTTATTTTTTAATTTATAATATTAAAATTATCTTAGGGTGAATTTTTGGTATTTTTCTGAAAACATTCAATTTTTGATGAATAGTGAAAAACACTACGTTATTGTTTAAAACGGACTTTTTATTTAAATAATTATTTATTTTATTTAAATTTATTTTATGTAAAAATAGATATATAATACCTATATAAGTTCAATGTAATTCATTGGAGTAATTTTATAATAAAATTAGATGTATAAATTTTTATTGAACATTTTATCGTCTTTTATCCACCTTTTAGGAGCATTTACAAATATGAATGAAACTTAATTTTAACGCTTCTATGAGTTGAATTTCAAAAATCCAAGACACATGGTTGACATCAGTAAGTAATGTTTGGTTCAACAAGATGAAAATATTTTTTGGTGAATAGTAACTTTTGAATTTTATTTACCACGGTTAAAAGTAAATAGGGTAATTAAAGGTAAAAATGATATTATAATTATCCTAAAACGTGTCCTAATTCTATTATATAAGTTTAATTAGACCAAAAACAACCTTATGAATAAAATATTACCCTTTTGGTCCACTTGGATTAGATTAGAACATTCATTATTATTTTATTTAAAGAAGAGTTAAAATTGTTAAATTCAAAGTTTATTAACTAAAACATTTTTAATATAGGGTTATACATAAGATAAATTTGACTATAAATATTCATTATAAAGATAAAAATATTTCTTAAATAATGGTATTTTATTTATAATTTTTATAGATTAAATAATTAAATTTATTTATGACACAATAATGATGCAGTAATTACCTTCTTAATGAAATATTAAAATATTTTATATTATAAATATTAAAATAAATATAATTTAACATTTTTGATGCCATACAAGAATTTTATAGGTTAATATGACATTTTAGGTTTGATTAAATAATTTTTTTTCTAAGTGATAAGGTTTTTATGACTTTCACAAAAACAAAATACCAAATAATTTCAAAATTGACATAAATTAGTTTTTAAAACAAATACTATATTATTGGTTGATATAATATTACTAAAAATATAAGGTTCAATAAAAGGTATTAAATAATATTATATATGTCATTAATTATCCAATTTATGTTCTCTTGGAAGTTTAGAGTAAGTTTATTAACCATATAATAATACAAGAAGACATGATAAAAGTTAAAGTATTTAACTAAGAGTTAAATATAAAAGATAAGGTTAAAATGGTAACCTAAACTTGTATAAAACCTATTAGTTGAGAGTATTTTGACCCATAACCAATTAATTCTCGAAATAAATTCATTTGGGGCCATTATAAACCGAATATGATTTTATAATAAATTAATATTTTAATCTTTTCCTAAAGTGACCCTCACCCATCTTATAAAAGGGCACTTCCCCTTCTCTCAAAATCACACCTCCAAATCCATTTGGATCAGACAAAACATTCCCAAATATCCTCCAAAATTCCCTCACATCAACCCGGAGTCCTTAATCTTATCATAAATCCAACGTATGGATCCCTTTTGATCAAATCAAAAGGAAACACCCGAAGAAGAGGCAATTATTTTATCACCTCTTTCAAATTTCTTTTCTTCCTCCACTTTCTCTTTATGTGTTGTTTCCATACCAAAATAATAAATCTAGTACATTATACATACTGTGATGTTATTATAAATATGGTACAACCATACTCATTATTATATCCATCCTATGAATGATTATGTCTGTCACGAACCAGGCTGGGTCGCCATCCGACCCGGTGCCCGACCTGGTCCGCGACATGGCCCAAAGGGCGTTCCCGATCCCCACGGGCTGGAACAAGTGCCCGGGTGTCAAAAATAACACATGGGAATGATTTTACCCAAAATAAAAGACAGAAAAACAAATAACCAGATAAATAAGCTGAAACTAGAAATAGACAACCAAACACACCTTTAAACTATGAACAAGTTTAAAGTCTACAACTCAAACCAATAACTAAAAAGAAAAGATGACAACAGAAACTAAAACTCTTACTCAAACCTCAAAGCAACAGGAGAGGTGCGATATCCACACGTCACAAACTTTAACCTGCACGAGAAGACCACCAATGACCAACCACCATCACTGAGCATGGTGCCTCAACCTGGAATACACAATGAACAAGGCCTACATACAACCAAAGGTGTATGTAGGGTGTGAGCAAAGAGCCCAGTAGGACGTCACCCAATAAAAAGGTTCCAGGCATAATTATTAAAGGACAAATACATTTGCAATATTAACTAGAGAAAAGAAATAAAAACTTGAACGGTTTAAAAGAAAACAAAATTAAATAAAACAATTTTAAATAGAACAACTTAAATTAAAACACACACACCCTTATTTTTTTAAAATAACCAATATTTCACACCGACGAGAGCAAAGTAACCAATGAGAACTAATGTGGGGGAGGCTGCATGGGTATTAGCTAGCTTGGGTCCATAGATCTCCGTGTCTCATTGAAACGTGGCTTAGGAGGCCACGAACCTCAGAAAATGTGGCTTAGAAGGCCACAACCCTCAGAAAACATGGCTTAAAAGACCACGACCCTCAGAAATGCATACGTTTAGTTAGTGTTGCAATCGTCAGTCCTGGCAGTGAAACTGGGTCGAGTCACTTCCGGAACACTCGCTCACTAGTCTAGTATGCCGTCCTAGCTACCCGGGCTTCCCGGTTTGTACTCAAACAAGTTTCAAGTTAATGTCACATGTCACACTAATACATAAAAGCCAAACAGGGTACTCACACATGCGAAATCACAGTTTGAACACCCAAACCCACTTTTAAAACTATACGCACACCAAAATCTTTTCAAAACACAATCTAGATATGTTACATATTCAATTGAACAATTTTCACAATAATAAAAAAAAACACTTATCATTAAACAACCACCACTAACACATATAAATACCATTTTGAAATAAGGTGCACACAAAAAAATCATAAAACTAAATCTTCATTGGTTACACACCCAATTAAAACAACTAAACAGTAAAAGAAACCACTTTCAACATCAAACACACCATTAAAAGATTTTATTAGACAATTTTCACACAGGTCGCACGACTTTACGCACCAAAAACATTTACACAATTTACTACAACCAATTTCCTTTACACCATTAATAATTATTTAATGAAACAATTCAAATTTTCATAAACAAATTTTTTGAAAAGATAAAAGACACCGCTTTACAGGCTAAACCGACCCAAACCCTCTTACACGACTACACGCACACGACGTCACCTCCGGAACACAATCTGCATTATGCACTAAATTAAATAAGTCACTCACATAGTTGGACAGACCATTACTACAGTTACACAAACCCCTAGAACAACTTGCCAACCCGTTAAAAAAATGCCGCACGACTAAAACGCCAAAAATCCACTCAAAACTCATTTTCGACCCGATGCATATAGATGTTAAGCCAAAACACCACTCTCACTCTTTGCACATTCTAAAAAAATAATTTTCACAATTATAAAACACTATTAAATAGTTCATCATGAGTTTTCCACAAAAAGAATTACCCACATGCAGCATAAACATGTTACTACCAAATCAAAGATGCATTAAATCTCAACAACAACCAAATTCAAAATGGTAAAACTAATAATTAAACATGCTAAACCAATCAAAATCGCAAATTAATTCGTCAAACAATAAATATGTGTGGAACCACCTACCTCGAACCAAAACGCATCCGGAGAGACGGTGCGAAAATTCAATCGCTTGTCGTTCACACTACAAAGAACCTAATGCGAACCCGCAAACATGAATTCAAAAAAAAAATCAATTTAGAACCCCAAAATCAGAACATAAACCCGCTGAAAAAAAGAAAACAACAAAACTCAAAGGAAAAGAAAGAAAAAAAAACAGCAATGAGAAGAAGACATAACCAGGGGGGTCGACGCCGATAACCATCGGACAGCAGCACACCGGTAGGAGGAAGCAACACCGAAAGGAGGTGCAGTGCGCGGGCTGGTGGACGAATGAGAGGTGTGGATGGCAGTCGCTGGATGGAGAAAAAGTAGGGGGCAGTGCAGCGGGGTTCCAGGGGGCACGGCGTGAAGTAGGGGTGAGGATGGGGGCGAGCAGGCTTGTGAGGGCGTAGCACGTTGCTTAGGAGGTGCGGCGGGGGTGTTTCTGGGGAACAAAACAGCAGCGTGACTAAGATGGGGGGAAAGGGTAGCAGGCGACGCGATCTGGTTCCCAGGGGAAAAGAAAATGCGATGGGAAATGCAGGTAAGGGGGAGGTGAGTTCGCGCGAGGGTGGGGTGTGGCCTAATGGCTGGCCGGGTGGAGGGTTGTTTGGGCAGCGACATGTAGGGTTTGGGGAGGTGTTCTGTAGTGTGACAACATGAAGGGGAAGGGGTCCGACTGCTGAAAGGTCTGGTAATAATTTCAGATCAGGGGGAGAAGCCTCGGTGCTATTTCTTTCAAGGGGGAGCTGGTCACGCGATGAGAAGGGTCGGACAATGCAAGAGGGGCGCTGGGGTTTGCCGGAGGGTGGTGCTACGCCGGTGGAGAGGTCCGGCGAGGAGGGGGGTGAGTCGTCGTGTCTAGGGCATGGGAGTGCGGGCTGGGGGTTGGTGCACTGCCGAGCTGAAGGGAGGTCGCCGGTGAGGGAGGGGAGGCGGCGCGAAGGAGTTAGACAGAAGGAGGAGGTCGACGGGGAGAAGAGAAAACCAGGGGGGTGCGGTCTCGATGGGAAAAGAAGAAAAAAACACAGGGGAGGGGTGCGGCACAACAGGAAATGGGGGGGGGGGGGAACCCTACCCTAAACGATAAAAAAAATAAACAAATAAAATAAAAATAAAACTAAAACAAAAATAAAATAAAACAACTAATAAAAATAAAGATAGTAGTTATAATAATAATACTAAACTTTACAATAATAAACTTAATAAAATGAAAATAATAAAAATAACTCTCAATTAAATTATTATCCAAGATAATAATAATGAAAATAATAATTTCATTAATTAAACATCAACAAGGCGTGCGGTGAACCGGGCGGGGTCGTGTGGCGACCCAGGCGAGGCCGCGCAGCTTCGACCGCGTTGCGCTGGACGCAATCAAGACCAAAACGCAAAGAACTCCAAATCTTAAGTCAGGTTTCAACCCGAACTACCCATTCCCTAAAAATTAATAAAATAATTTATTTAAATATGACGGGTGTGACAATTCTATCCACCATAAATATTTCCGTCCCTGGAAAGCCATAACTAGAACCAAACCTCAAAGCAGAAAACCACACTCCCTTAAGGTTCAAAGGGGATCCCCACAAACATCAAACAAAGAGAGGCAAAATTATTGTAATCAGAGAAAGTGACTCAAATGAAAACCTCAAGAACGCGTAAAAAGGCTTTATGATATGTGTCGCCGCTCCCAAAGAGCTAGAACACCTCCAGTTGATTGATCAAGAAAAGGGGACTCTCGCACCCACGGAAACTAACTTCACAAGTCGAAACATCTCAAACATTATTAAACGAAAACCACACCATTTGGCTAGAAAGAACAACAAGGTCATACCACGTCCACGGAACACTCTTATCACTTATCAACAATCCATATTTAAAAAAAGAAGCAATAGATCAACATGGGGAGGCCTGAGGGGCTCCCCACCATTTGGAACTCACTGACGCTCGAGACGAGACTGGAAAACTGACACGGGGAGGTTCGAGCGGACTCCCTTCCATTAAAGAAAAGTCCAGCACTGATTCATTCTTGAGGCATTTGTGTGAGACCCAATGTGGGTCTCCCCACAATTAAGAACATACCAACGCCCAAGACGAGACTAGAAGACCAACATGGGGAGGTCCGGGCAGACTCCCCACCATTAAGGAAAGGCCAACACCGATTTATTCTAGAGACCTTTGTGCGAGACCCATCGTGGGTCTTGCCTCCACTAGAACTATCAGAGGATATAAAACTTTGAAAAATTCTCGATGGTGACCAAACACCCCACCACAAGGGGCGGGGAGGGAGGGGTCCGACCACCCGGGAGTCAAAACCACGACCTAAGACCAGACCAACAACATTCACATCCCAGGATGACCATTATAAAATTTTGAGACTGATTTTTCCCCAACAGACTCTCAAGGACCACTAAAAGTGATTGCATCCAGTGGGATGCAACCCCCAAGACTTTAAGGCAACGAGAAGAACACTCCTCCACATGGTCACGAAAACCTTATGCAACCAGACGGTTCATTCGGAGCAGAACAACCATAGAAAACATTTTAAGCTGCTTTCACTTTCAACACCGATGACAGAAATAAATTCGGGTCTCATACACTCTCGGGGTTCCTGACCACGCGCCAGCTTCACTCTGAGGCCTATGGCTGGAGCCCTGATGTTTGAAGCATCTTATGCCTCGTAGTCAGGCATGGAAGACTCCCGAGCGGAGCTTCTCCTTTTGGTGTCACACGCAATCATACTGCACCTGAGGAAACACCATCAGACACAACACGCCATGACATCCAATTACTCTCACACTGAACATTCACCCGAACGAGAGCTTAAATGGTACACGTGCATCATCCCTTGTTACACTGAATGAGAACATGACACCAAAAATCGTCGCTCAGAACGATCATTGCTATCGAGAGAAACATTACGTTGAGAAAGACTTTAAACTGCATCTTGAACAACACATGATTCCTGCAAACGACCATAGCAGCCTCATACAACTGGGTCTGCCAAACTATTAGCCTAACACGAACCTTCCCTTAAACGAAACAAACCAAAGACCAGAGGTTACTTATAACGATAGACCTCACCAACAACTTAGGGTTGCTTCCACATTTTTCCCACTAGAGTCTCCTTTACCTCTTACAAACCACCGTTGACTATCAAAGGGACCTCCCACTGCAAGACGTCACCGAACATGACCCTTGCAACCGATGTAAATACTACAAATCCCTTCAATACACTGGTCAACACTGAAAATTATGAACCGCCTTCACCCTTCCCCGCTAGATTTCCTTTCGTCATTTCCAGGGAAAATCTTCAAACATGACGATGTCAAACTTCATACCCAACAGGTCGAGACTGTTGGATCTGAATCTACGGATTACACACAAGAGGGGGGGGGGGGGGGTGAATTGTGTCTTTTCAAAATTATTACAATCTCTTCAATTTAGACAAATTCTGTCCACTATGCTTTAGCACGATTAAATATGCAGCGGAAAAAGTAAAAGCATGAACACAGGGATGTATAGTGGTTCGGGGAACAGAAGGCCCCTAGTCCACTCCACCAATGCTCAAATCCACGAGCTTGGCGATTTTCACTATCTGGTCCTCGTTTCCACAGACCTATTCACAACTGAGTACAGGCAGTTGACACCTTTACAAGTTTCAGGCAAACACAGCCTTCCTAGTTCAAACACGAACCCACACAGCTTAGAACGAGAAGCTGATCACTCAAAAATAAAAAGGGTTTCGATAAAGAAAACACTTCTCCAGTTGTTCTTCACAATTGCAACAGAATGCAATTGACAGTAGATAGATCGTCCTCTTCAGAAAATAAATATCTGTAATCAAAACAGTTCTGAGTCGATCCAGTTGCAATAGATATTACAAGAAACTTCACAACTTCAGCAGCAGTAGATTCACAACAGATAGTCGATGTAGAACACGTGAATCTGCTATCAAGATCTTCCTTCGGTAATAAAGGTTTTACACTTCTTCTCGATCACCAGAAAAGAACGCATTTACACAGTCTCTGTTTCTTGCTCGTTAAAAGATCAATCTCTATATTTCATACACTTTCCTGTGTATATATATATATCTGAAGTTTCCAAGATAGAACATATATATTCAAATCTGAGAAAATCTTCCGCATAAATAGATCCATAAAAATCTCCTTTAGATTCGCGATATTAAAAAAATGAAATAACAGAGTCGTTGTAACTCTCCTGAAGAATCGGCATAAAAAGCTCCGTTTAAATCAATCATTAATCCGTTGAAAATCGTCTTTAATTCAGTCAAAGTCGTACTTAAGAATCGGCTCGAAATCCGCTTAATAATCCGCCTGTTTGACCAATGCAAAAGGAAATATCGTCTGTCAAAAATATCCCGACGCCAAACGTAGAGTTGATGACGTGGCTCCAAACGTAGGGTTCACAAACGTAAGGTTCACAAACGTAAGGTTCAGAACGTAAGGTTCAGAACGTAAGGTTCAGAACGTACGGTTGATTATAAAAGTAAGGTTGATGATCCATACTTTTGAGAAACAAACTCAACACTGAAAACTAACGTACGGTTTCTCTTCCATACTTGTCCAACAACAAAAACGTAAGGTTCCTTCCAAACGTAATGTTCTTCTTCCATACTTTTCAACAACGTAAGGTTCATTAACCATACGTTTCAAAATAACGTAAGGTTCCTTAACCATACGTTTCTTTTAACATAAAAAGTAAACTTTTCATCCATACGTTATGTTCATCAACGTAGGGTATGAACAGTGATTCTAGTACGCGCTAAAACTGATCTCGCGCTACAGTGATTCCAGAACGCGCTAAAATTGATCTCGCGCTACAGTGATTCCAGAACGCGCTAAAATTGATCTCGGAATAAATGAAGTATGAAATCTCGTTATATGAAATAAATAAATAAAATAAATTCCTGCAAAATACTCAACGAAATAATTAGTAAATAATTAAGGGTATTTGTGAGCATCAAAATCATCATAAAGAGACAGAGTATTATTTAAAATAATCTCCCCCTTTAAAAAACATTATTTTGAATTGTTTGAAAACAATACATTGCTCAACAATCTCCCCCTTTTTGATGATCACAAAACCCATAAAATAATAGAACTAATTTAATTGCAATCTTTATTGAAAAATTAGTTTTATAAAATTTTAGAATTTTGAAAGGATTAAAACAATATTTAACTATAATAAAATTTCTCCCCCATAAAAATAAATTTTTAGCTAAAAATAGATAAAAGATAAATGTCGTATATATCCAAATTCTCACATATATCCAAATTTCTTCATAGGAAACAAATGAATTTAAATGTTGTGTTTATCCAAATTCTCCCCCTTTTTGTGATATCAAAAAGAATGAGAAATTACGGATTTGAACACATTCAATATTGCACTGAACTATAAGTAAATGCTATAATTAACTGTGTATGAATAAGTGAATTTGTTATACTGACTAACTCAATCATAAATCAATAAACAACAAAACAAAAAAGAAGTAAGAAAAGAATTTTCATTCACAAGCTGTTATATATATAAACGATTGTGATATACAGAGGAATCAAGGTTCATAGATAAGACAGGGAAAAAGGTGTCTATCTCCTTTGAATCGCGGTCTTTATCTCTGTAAACTATTCTCTGTGCCTCTTCATCATCCCATCTCCTAACTTGATGATAAGATCTCTGTTCTTTTGAGTCATATGAATATCTTCAATCAAATTAACTCTGAAAAACTCATGCATTCTTTCTTCTTTTTCAACAAAAAGAGCCAGTTTTTCTGATAACTGATTCAAAAGAATCCTAATCGGTTGCTCTCCAGATGTCAAATGATCCACTAAAAATCTCTGGTTATCTAGCAAAACTGACAAAGGGGCACTATTACACTGAAGATCGTGTAATCTGTCACTCATATTGCTCATTGCTGTAGTAATTGCTTGAAATCTCCGAATCAAATCAGGTGAAGAGCCTGATCCACTCACAGCACTGTTTGCAACAGACTCAAATTTATTCTCCATGTAAATCTTCAACTCAGACAAATCATCTTTCTTTACCATCTCTGATTTTAACTGACCAACAACATGCAGCATATCAGTCTTAAACAAATCTACTTCCTGTCTTGAAATAGTACATTCTTTCAGCTTCTGAAATTTCAACTGCTCTAAGTTCAGAGAATTTCTGAGACTAACATTCTCAGATTCTAACTGAGAGATACGCTTGTACAACTCAACAACTTCTTCTTTTCTCGAATCAGGGGCACCCTGTGCTCGATTCTCATGTCCAGAATTAGGTTGATGAAGCAGGGCAAGTGGTAAGGAATCTGCATCTGACTGTTCTTTGTCCTTGTCCTGACAAGGTTGATCCACTGAACTATCTTTTGAAGCCTGAAACTCTTCCACTGAAAAATCTTCCTGAAGTACCTCTGTATTAGCTTCAGAAGTATGTTCATCATGAACAGTAGTCTCTCTGACTTCTACTGATTGGTCAAGAACAATATTTTCATGTAAATCTTGAGGTCGGGACACTTCTTCACTAGGCACTGCCTCCATAAGTTGTTCTTGTTGAATTACTTTTTCAACGGCCACAACATCAGATTGAGGTTCTTTTTGAGTTTCTGTTTGAGCTGCTGGTTCCTCTATCGGTGCAGTCTGCTCCACAACAGCTTCTCTCACAAATGAATAAGAAATTAACGGTTCAGAGGATTTCAAGGCAGGAGAGATAATTTCTTCATCAATTGACCTCTTCCTTCTAGATTGAAGTCCTTCTTGACTTCTCTCTTCCTCAACTTCCTCCATCTCAAAACGAATTCTCCTTGCCACTGTACTAACTCTTGATTCTGCTTGTCCCTCCTTGGACTTAGCCGGTTGAGCCTGGGCACTCTCCGAGTTTTCCGCAGCTCCAACAGGTAAGAGTTTTCCTTTAATTGTGCTCCAGAAGTATCCTACTTTCCTCAAAGTTCCAGCATTAAAAACATTACTGTAGTGACATTTCACCCCAGCATCTACCAATCTGATCATTCCTCTTTTAAACAAAAACAAAGAAATGAACCTTCCATAAGGGAAAAAGGCCATTCTTGCTTCACTCTGACAGCAGTAACTCAGATATCTTATCATAAACCGAGGAAAATTAAACTTAATACCACACATCAGAAGATACATTATGTACATGTCAGGGTATAGGATTTTCTCCATCTCAGCCATTCTTGGTGCTAAACCAGTCTGAACAAATTTTACCAAGATTTTCTGATCGGGCTCCAAATCCTTAATAAACATCTTCTTTATCACTCTGGTTCCAAACAGAAAAGACATAATGTCTTCAGACTTATGTACAGAATCTCCAATATTCCGTAAATCGAAATGAAAAACTCCTTCATGAGGGCAGTTAAGAATTTGACTTATCTCTACAGATGATATTGAAAAGTCCTTATCCTCTATTTGAGCCAATAAACTATCCTCTGTATCTCCAAGGCTAAACTGAACAGTTCTAAAGAAATGTCTCATTTCTGCCTCATATAGAAACTCAGAATTTTCACTATTAAAAGCTTACTCAAGGCTTTGAAACGACAACGCTTGCTTCAACAGTAAATTAGTTTCAAACAGCCCCTCTAAATCTATGACTTTACCTTGCAGTATTTTTCGACCAACTACCTTAGGTTTCTTTGCAGCACTGCTCTCGGCTTCATCTGGACGCTTAGTCTTTGCCATTCCAACAACGATTTCTGAAGGTTCGTAAGTTTAGGGTTTGAAGATTCAGAAAAGGGTTTTGGAGCAGATGTGCGGTTTTAGGTTTTCGAAAGGGTTTCCGAAAAAGGTGAAGCAGTTTAGAAGGTGAAACGGTTCTGACAGCCTTGATTCCCGTGTAATCACTAATCATTACTTTTATTTAAAACAAAATAAAATTACTTATAGCGGGAAACAGAAATTAAGCAGAATTCGAAAACAGAATAAGATTTAAAAAAAAAAACTATTTAAAATTAAATAAACCTAACTCCCCCTTAATAAATTCAAACCTTGTCGTGGGAAGTGGTTTAGTAAAAATATCTGCTAATTGATTTTCTGTATTTACAAATTCTAAAAATATATCCTTTTTAAACACATGATCTCTTAAAAAGTGATGTCTTATATCAATGTGCTTAGTTCTAGAATGACTAATAGGATTTTTTGAAATATTAATTGCACTAGTATTATCACATAAAATAGGTGTATTATTGAAATTTAATCCAAAGTCCATAAGAGTGTTTTTCATCCACAACACCTGTGCACATCAACTACCTGCAGACACATATTCTGCCTCGGCTGTTGACAGGGCAACTGAGTGTTGTTTCTTACTAGACCATGATACTAAAGACTTCCCTAAAAAGTGACATGTTCCTGAAGTACTCTTCCTATATAATCTACAGCTTCCAAAGTCAGCATCTGAATATGAAATTAAATTAAAATCAGAGGTTTTTGGATAAAGCAAAGATTGATAAATAGTACCTTTTAAATATCTAAAAATTCTTTTAACAGCAGTTAAATGGGATTCTTTGGGATTTGATTGAAATCGAGCACAAAGACATACTGAATACATTATATCTGGTCTACTAGCAGTATGATATAACAAACTACCAATCATACCTCTATATAACTTGTTGTCCACTGATTTTCCAGTTTCATCCAAATCAAGTTTTATATTAGTACACATAGGAGTTGTAAATGGCTTGCTGTTTTCAAGTCCAAATTTCTTAAGTAAATCAGTAATGTATTTGCATTGATTTAAAACATTTACAAAATCTTTTTGAAATATTTGAAGACCCAAAAAGAAATTTAATTCTCCCATCATACTCATTTCAAATTCTTTTTTCATTAATTCTGAAAATTTATGACAAAGAATTTTATTGGTTGATCCAAAAATTACATCATCAACATAAATTTGAACCAACAAAACATTATTTTTCACAGTTTTCTTAAAGAGTGTTGGATCTTCCAGTCCAACAGTAAAATCATTTTTCAAAAGAAAAGAACTTAGTCTTTCATACCAAGCTCTAGGTGCTTGTTTAAGGCCATAAAGAGCTTTAGTAAGTTTGAAAACAGAATCTGGTTTTTGAGAATTTTCAAAACCAGGAGGTTTCTCAACATAAACTTCCTCCATTAAATAACCATTTAAAAAGGCAGATTTAACATCCATCTGAAATAATTTAAAATTCATATAAGATTCATAGGCTAAAAGGATTCTAATGGCTTCTAACCTGGCTACAGGTGCAAAGGTCTCATCATAATCTATTCCTTCTTCTTGATTGTATCCTTTAGTTACTAATATTGCTTTATTTCTAGTTATTATCCCTTGATCATCCTGTTTATTCCTAAAGACCCATTTAGTTCCTATTACTGGATAATCATGTGGTCTTTCAACTAATTCCCAAACCTTATTTCTCTTGAACTGGTTCAATTCATCCTGCATTGCTATTACCCAGCTCTCATCATCTAAGGCTTCTTCTATGGTCTTAGGTTCTTGTTGGGATAGGAAAGCAGAGAATTCAACTATGTTTCCAAGGTTTCTTCTAGTTTGAATACCAGTCTCTAAGTCACCTATCACAGATTCTAAAGGGTGATTCTTTAAGGTTCTAGACTGTCTAGGCATTACATTCAAAGGTTCTTCAGAGTCATGTTCTTCTGAACTGGACTGAATTTCTTTTATATCATTTTCAAAATCATTCTTTAAATTCTCAAGTCTCATGTTTTCATTAGAATCAGGTTCATCTATTTGTTCTATCCTTTTCTCAAAAGGATCAGATTCATCAAATTTCACATGAACTGATTCTTCAACAATCCTTGACTTTTTATTATAGACTCTATAAGCTTTGGAGGTTGCAGAATATCCTAAGAAAATACCTTTATCAGATTTTGGATCAAATTTACCAAGATTATCTTTGGTATTCAAGATGTAAACCTTGCATCCAAAAACTTTAAAGTAATTTACTTTAGGTTTTCTGTTATTCCATAGTTCATAGGGTGTCTTTTTCAAAATAGGTCTTATTAAAATTCTATTCATTATATAACAAGCTGTATTAACAGCTTCTGCCCAGAAATATATAGGTAGGCTATATTCATTTAACATAGTTCTAGCCATTTCTTGAATAGTTCTATTTCTTCTTTCTACAATCCCATTCTGTTGAGGTGTTCTTGGAGCAGAGAAGGTGTGTTTAATACCCATGTTTGAGCAAAAGGAATTAAATTCCTGGTTCTCAAATTCTCCACCATGATCACTTCTCAATGAGATTATATTAAAACCTTTTTCATTTTGAATAGATTTACAAAAACCTTCAAATAAACTAAAAGCTTCACTTTTAAATTTCAAAAAGAAAATCCAAGTAAATCTAGAATAATCATCAACTAATACATAAACATATAATTTACCAGCTAAACTTGCTACTCTTGAAGGTCCAAACAAATCCATATGGATAAGTTCTAGAGGTTTAGTTGTAGCAACTTTATTAACAGATTTGAATGATGATTTGTGTTGCTTGCCAAGCTGACATGCATCACAGAATCTGTCATTTTCAAATTTGAGACTAGGAAAATCAGAAACTAGATGTTTCTTAGATAATTTATGTAAAGCATATATATTTCAATGACCAAGTCTTCTATGCCAGATCCAGGATTCACTTATATTAACAGTTAAGCAGTTTACTTGTTGTTTACACAAGGAATACAAATCCAAAGTATAAACATTATCAGTTCTGGGTGCTCTAAACTTAAACAGTTTATATTTAGAAACAGTACAACTATTGTTAATAAAATAAACAGTTTATCCATCATCACAGAGTTGAGAGATACTTATCAGATTGTGTTTTAACCCTTGTACATAAAGTACTTTGTTGATTGAGACTGTCTCTGGATCTCCAACTGTTCCAATACCAATAATCTTTCCTTTGGCATTGTCACCAAAGGTGACAAGTCCTCCTTCCTTTCGAGTAAGAGATGAGAAATTAGCTGAAGTTCCACTCATGTGTCTTGAGCATCCACTGTCCATATACCATATTTCTTTCTTTCTTTGGTGACCTGCTACCTGTAAAGACATTCAAACAAATTGCTTTGGTACCCATATTTTGTTGGGTCCAGGAGTGTTAGCAAGCAGTGATCTGGGTATCCAGATTTGCTTTGTTTTCTTAAAATTGATTGAATCATATAGATCATTGGAAATATAAGATTTCTTAATTCCACATATTTGAGGTTGTCTTAGAAAACAGTTTTTAGCTATATGACCTTTTGTTCCACAGAAGTTACAAATAACCTGTTTAGTGCTAGGAACAAAATAATTTTTGTATAACTTAGGTTTTTCTCCTTTACTTCCAATTCCAAACCTTTCCTTTTTAATTACAGTTTTTCCAAGTATCTCATTTAAGGCGTTTTCTCCTTTTGTAAAAACTAATGCAGCCTTTTTATAAGATTCTACTTCATCCTGTAGAGTTTTTATTTTTGATTCAAAATTAATTTTATTTGAGTCAGCAGAGTTGTATTTGTCAATTAATTCCTTATGTTGTTTTAGCAAAGTATTTCTCTCATCTGAAATAGCTTTATGCAAGTTCTTTATAGATTTATATTTTTTAAATAATGAGTCATACCTTTCTTCAAGCATATTGCAGTAAGCTGCAAGTTTTTTATTTGAGAAGCTTGTTTCAGAGTTTGATTCATTATTTGAGTCAGAGGAGTAGTATGAGTGTACCTCATCAGTTTCAGCCATGAAACAC
This sequence comes from Viscum album, assembly GCA_963277665.1. Classification (NCBI taxonomy): domain Eukaryota; kingdom Viridiplantae; phylum Streptophyta; class Magnoliopsida; order Santalales; family Viscaceae; genus Viscum; species Viscum album. The sequence continues at coordinate 27,953,260 of OY728142.1, read as the reverse complement.
ATATTTGATTTTAAATTGGCTTCCTCCTTCTCCGAGCTTGATTCAGAATAATTACTTGAGTCTTCAGAAACACTCCAAGTAGCTTTCATAGCTTTCTTGTCTTTCTGCTCATAATCATCTATTTTGAAGAATTTCTTCTTCTTTGCATCTTTCAATTTTGGGCAATCCGGTCTGATATGTCCCATCTTTTTGCATTCATAACATCTCACTTCCTTGCTATCCTTCTTGAAGGATTTCTTGAAGTCTTTCTTCTTACTGTAGAACTTTCTGAATTTTCTGGCTAGCTGAGCCAGTTCTTCATCCGAATTTGAAGAATCAGAGCTTTCTGATTTAGCACTTACTTCTCTGTTCTTCATCTTTCTATCCTTTTGTTGAGAAGTCACTTTCAAAGCAGTATTTTCCCTTTTTATGTAGACTTTATGCTCATTTACCTCATCTTGCATTTCAGCCTCGTACATCATCAATGTACCAATCAACTCTCTCATAGTTAGATCTTTAACAGAAGTTGATTGTCTGATTGCTGCAGAGATTCCATTCCATCGAGTAGGAAGTACTCTCAGTACCTTTAACGCTTGATCAGCCTGCTTGATTGGTTCTCCTAGAGCTGTTATATTATTGACAATTTCTGTCAATCTTCCATTCATCTGAGTGATGCTCTCTCCTTCAATCATTCTGAAAGTATCGAATTTTAATTTAGCAGTTGCATATCTCATCTTTCTTACATTATCTGTTCCTTCATAAGCAACAGCTATTGTTTACCACATTTCATATGCAGTCGGGCATTGAGATACTCTGTTAAATTCATCCGGTCCTAGACCACAGATGATTGCATTCATAGCTTTTGAATTCATGTCATACTCAGCCTCTGTAGCAGCACTCCATGTATCGGGATTTTCAGGAATTTCATAGGGAGTGAGAATCTTTGAATAGACTTTGTAACCAAGATTTTTCAGATAAATAATCATACGTGATTTCTAGCAGCCATAATTATCTCCATTAAAGTAAGGTGCTCTGACCATTGACATTACCTCTCTCGTATCAGCCATGATACACTATGTATAATCTTTAAATACTTCTAGCTTGATAAGACTTTAAAAATAAGAAGCTCCTCCTTTGATACCAATTGTTGGATCTGAATCTACGGATTACACACAAGAGGGGGGGTGAATTGTGTCTTTTCAAAATTATTACAATCTCTTCAATTTAGACAAATTCTGTCCACTATGCTTTAGCACGATTAAATATGCAGCGGAAAAAGTAAAAGCATGAACACACGGATGTATAGTGGTTCGGGGAACAGAAGGCCCCTAGTCCACTCCACCAATGCTCAAATCCACGAGCTTGGCGATTTTCACTATCTGGTCCTCGTTTCCACAGACCGGTTCACAACTGAGTACAGGCAGTTGACACCTTTACAAGTTTCAGGCAAACACAGCCTTCTTGGTTCAAACACGAACCCACACAGCTTAGAACGAGAAGCTGATCACTCAAAAATAAAAAGGGTTTCGATAAAGAAAACACTTCTCCAGTTGTTCTTCACAATTGCAACAGAATGCAATTGACAGTAGATAGATCGTCGTCTTCAGAAAATAAAGATCTGTAATCAAAATAGTTCTGAGTCGATCCAGTTGCAATAGATATTACAAGAAACTTCACAACTTTAGCAGCAGTAGATTCACAACAGATAGTCGATGTAGAACACATGAATCTGCTATCAAGATCTTCCTTCGGTAATAAAGGTTTTACACTTCTTCTCGATCACCAGAAAAGAACGCCTTTACACAGTCTCTGTTTCTTGCTCGTTAAAAGATCAATCTCTATATTTCATACACTTTCCTGTGTATATATATATATCCGAAGTTTCCAAGATAGAACATATATATTCAAATCTGAGAAAATCTTCCGCATAAATAGATCCATAAAAATCTCCTTTAGATTCGCGATATTAAAAAAATGAAATAACAGAGCCGTTGTAACTCCACTGAAGAATCGGCATAAAAAGCTCCGTTTAAATCAATCATTAATCCGTTGAAAATCGTCTTTAATTCAGTCAAAGTCGTACTTAAGAATCGGCTCGAAATCCGCTTAATAATCCGCCTGTTTGACCAATGCAAAAGGAAATATCATCTGTCAAAAATATCCCGACGCCAAACGTAGAGTTGATGACGTGGCTCCAAACGTAGGGTTCACAAACGTAAGGTTCACAAACGTAAGGTTCAGAACGTAAGGTTCAGAACGTAAGGTTCAGAACGTACGGTTGATTATAAAAGTAAGGTTGATGATCCATACTTTTGAGAAACAAACTCAACACTGAAAACTAACGTACAGTTTCTCTTCCATACTTGTCCAACAACAAAAACGTAAGGTTCCTTCCAAACGTAATGTTCTTCTTCCATACTTTTCAACAACGTAAGGTTCATTAACCATACGTTTCAAAATAACGTAAGGTTCCTTAACCATAAGTTTCTTTTAACATAAAAAGTAAACTTTTCATCCATACGTTACGTTCATCAACGTAGGGTATGAACAATGATTCCAGTACGCGCTAAAACTGATCTCGCGCTACAGTGATTCCAGAACGCGCTAAAATTGATCTCGCGCTACAGTGATTCCAGAACGCGCTAAAATTTATCTCGGAATAAATGAAGTATGAAATCTCGTTATATGAAATAAATAAATAAATTAAATTCCTGCAAAATACTCAACGAAATAATTAGTAAATAATTAAGGGTATTTGTGAGCATCAAAATCATCATAAAGAGACAGAGTATTATTTAAAATAATCTCCCCCTTTAAAAAACATTATTTTGAATTGTTTGAAAACAATACATTGCTCAACAGAGACACTCAAAGAGACCGAAATTCCCTTTAGTTCCCCTCACATATATCATCCCACTGCGAGAGGACCTACTTAACCGAAAGGAAAAAGAGATTGACATAGCACTACCACCAAAAAGGGAGAGTCCTTACTTTAATCAACTGGAGGGTTGGCCAACGACGAATTACCGGTGGCCGCACGTCATTCGCACATTAACTCTTTATTAGGGACATACACTAGCCAGGAAGGAGAACCGTGGACCCAATCAAATAGGTCTGATGGTCAAGACATACCACAAGCAAATAGCAAACATGCAGGGGGGAACCACTACAAGGGCTTCCTGATGTACTTTTCAAAATAATTAACTAGCTACACACTTGTGTACCAACTTACAAATAATAATTCAAACTCAGTACATAAGTCATTCAGAAAGGATCCTCGGCTCAAAACGCCTCACAGCTGACATTTCCAAAACACAAGGACACATCACGCAAACACCGGTTTCTTAAAAAAACACCAATTTTTTCATTTAATAAAACTTTTTGAAAATAAGAAAAGCCAGTGGGTTGCACAAACACCAATAGTGTCCCATAGGCCTCACACATGCATGTTCTCGTGCTGCACTGGCACCCACCTCATATCCATCTAGGTAATCATCCGCTCGTGCCATTAACCATTTCTTTTTCTCATATACACTCATGCATGTGGTTGCCCACGAGAACACCAAGGGTCAAAACCAAAGATTTCCATTTTTTCAAAACCAAAACATCCAACCCACACTTTTCAAACCTCACACGCCATTTCATTTTTAAAGCGCTTCATTTGAAAATATTTTCCAAGACCAAAACATTTTTACATAAAAAACCAAATTTCCATGAATCCAAAACAAAGAGACAAGAAATGATGCAATGAAAAACTTGTGTCAGTGGGTGATTGGAACATATGGTTGGCGGCCATACGCCAATCACACCACTGCCACGGAGGGTATTCCAGGACAGCGTCCCCAGCTCCGCATGGCTTTCCAGGCCCTGCGAGCTCACTAGGACCACTGACCTTACCCCTTTTTCATTTCCCTTAGACAAGATTAACCACAAGGACCAAAACTCAGAAAAACCCCAACATACTTTGGTAACTTGAGTCCCGCCATGAGTTGTGCTGGCCAGGCACCTTCCTCGTAGCCAGGAAGTTGAGTCCCGACAACTTTAACTCAAGACTACCGTGTCTCTATCCCAAAATAAAATGACTCAAGAGAGCAAACCTTGCCCTCTGATACCATTTTGTCACGAACCAGGCCGGGTCGCCATCTGACCCGGTGCCCAACCCGGTCCGCGACATGGCCCGAAGGGAATTCCCGATCCCCACGGGATGGCACAAGTGCCCGGGTGTCAAAACTAACACATGGGAACAATTTTACCCAAAATAAAAGACAGAAAAACAACTAACCAGATAAATAAACTGAAACTAGAAATATACAACCAAACATTCCTTTAAACTATGAACAAGTTTAAAGTCTACAACTCAAACCAATAACTAAAAAGAAAAGATGACAGCAGAAACTAAAACTCTTTCTCAAACCTCAAAGAAACAGGAGAGGTGTGACATCCACACGTCACAAACGTTAACCTGCACAAGAAGACCACCAATGACCAACCACCATCACTGAGCACGGTGCCTCAACCTGGAATACACAGAGAACAAGGCCTACATACACCCAAAGGTGTATGTAGGGTGTGATCAAAGAGCCTAGTAGGACGTCACCCAATAAAAAGGTTCCAGGCATAATTATTAAAGGACAAATACATTTGCAATATTAACTAGAGAAAAGAAATTAAAACTTGAACGGTTTAAAAGAAAACAAAATTAAAGAAAACAGTTTTAAATGGAACAACTTAAATTAAAACACACGCACCCTTATTTTTTTAAAATAACCAATATGTCACACTGACGAGCGCAAAGTAACCAATGAGCACTAATATGGGGGAGGCTGCATGGGTATCAACTAGCTTGGGTCCCTAGATCTCCGTGTCTCGGTGAAACGTGGCTTAGGAGGCCACGACCCTCAGAAAATGTGGCTTAGAAGTCCACGACCCTCAGAAGACGTGGCTTAGAAGACCACGACCCTCAGAAATGCATATGTTTAGTTAGTGTTGCAATCGTCAGTCCTACCAGTGAAACCGGGTCGAGTCACCTCTGAAACACTCGCTCACTAGTCTAGTATGCCCTCCTAGCTACCCGGGCTTCTTGGTTTGTGCTCAAAAAAGTTTCAAGTTAATGTCACATGTCACACTAATACATAAAATCCAAACAGGGTACTCACACACACGAAATCACAGTTTGAACACCCAAACCCACTTTTAAAACCATACGCACACCAAAATATTTTCAAAACACAATCTACATATGTTACATATTCAATTGAACAATTTTCACAATAATAAAAAAACACTTATCATTAAACAACCACCACTTACACATATAAATACCATTTTGAAATAAGGCGCACAAAAAAAAATCATAAAACTAAATCTTCATTGGTTACACACCCAATTAAAACAACTAAACAGTAAAAGAAACCACTTTCAACATCAAACACACCATTAAAAGATTTTATTAGACAATTTTCACACACGTCGCATGACTTTACGCACCAAAAACATTTACAAAATTTACTCCAACCAATTTCCTTTACACCCTTAATAATTATTTAATGAAACAATTCAAATTTTCATAAAATTTTTTTTTGAAAAGAGAAAAGACACTACTTTACAGGCTAAACCGACCCAAACCCTCTTACACGACTCTAAACACACGACGTCACCTCCGGAACACAATCTGCATTATGCACGCAATTAAAGAAGTCACTCACATAGTTGGACAGACCATTACTACAGTTACACAAACCCTTAGAACAACTTTCCAACCCGTTAAAAAAACGCCGCATGACTAAAACGCCAAAAATCCACTCAAAACTCATTTTCAACCCGACGCATATAGATGTTAAGACAAAACACCACTCACACTCTTTTCACATTCTAAAAAATAATTTGCACAATTATAAAACACTATTAAATAGTTCATCATGAGTTTTCCACAAAAAGAATTACCCACATGCAGCATAAACATGTTACTACCAAATCAAAGACGCATTAAATCTCAACAACAACAAAATTCACAACAGTAAAACTAATAATTAAACATGCTAAACCAATAAAAATTGCAAATTGATTCGTCAAACAATAAATATGCGTGGAACCACCTACCTCGAACCAAAACTCATCCGGAGATATGGTGAGAAAATTCAATCGCTTGTCATTCACACCACAAAGAACATAATGCGAACCCGCAAACATGAATTCAAATAAAAAAAAAATCAATTTAGAACCCCAAAATCAGAACATAAACCCGCTGAAAAAAAGAAAACAACAAAACTCAAAAGAAAAGAAAGAAAAAAAAACAGCAATGAGAAGAAGACATAACCGGGGGGGTCGACGCCGGTAACCATCGGACAACAGCATGCCGGTAGGAGGAAGAAACATTGAAAGGAGGCGCAGTGCGACAAGCTGGTGGACGAATGAGAGGTGTGGATGGCAGTCACTAGACGGAGCAAAAGCAGGGGGTAGCGCAGCGGGGTTCCAGGGGGCACGATGTGAAGCAGAGGTGAGGATGGGGGCGAGCGGGCTTGTGAGGGAATAGCGCGTCGCTTAGGAGGTGCGGCGGGGGTGTTTTTGGGGAACAAAACATAAGTGCGACTGAGATGGGGGGAAAGGGTAGTAGGAGACGCGATCGGGTTCACAGGGTAAAAGAAAACGCGATGGGCAATGCAGGTAAGGGGGAGGTGAGCTCGCGCGAGGGTGGGGTGTGGCCTAATGGCTGACCGGGTGGAGGGTTGGTTGGGCGGAGACATGTAGGGTTTGGGGAGGGGTTCTGAATTGTGAAAACATGAAGGGGAAGGGGTCCGACTGCTGAAAGGTCTGGTAAGAATTTTAGATCAGGGGGGAGAAGCCTCAGCGCTATTTCTTTCAAGGGGGAGCTGGTCACGTGATGAGAAGGGTCGGACAATGCAAGAGGGGCGCTGGGGTTTGCCGGAGGGTGGTTCTGCGCCGATGGAGAGGTCCGGAGAGGAGGGGGGGGGGTGAGTCATCGTGTCTAGGGTAGGGGAGTGTGGGATGGGGGTTGGTGCGCTGCCGAGCTGAAGGGAGGTCGCCGATGAGGGAGGGGATGTGGCGCGAAGGAGTTAGGCGGAAGGAGGAGGTCGGCGGAGAGAAGAGGAAATCAGGGGGGTGCGGTCTCGACGGGAAAAGAAGAAAAAAAACACAGGGGATGGGTGCAGCGCAACAGGAAATGGGGGGGGGACCCTACCCTAAACAATAAAAAAAATAAACAAATAAAATAAAACTAAAACTAAAACAAAATTAAAATAAAACAACTAATAACAATAAAGATAGTAGTTATAATAATAATACTAAAATTTACAATAATAAACTTAATAAAATGAAAATAATAAAAATAACTCTCAATTAAATTATTATCCAAGATAATAATAATGAAAATAATAATTTCATTAATTAAACATCAACAAGGCATGCGGTGAACCGGGAGGGGTCGCGTGGCGACCCAGGCGAGGCCGCGCAGCTTCGACCGCGTTGCGCTGGATGCAATCAAGACCAAAACGCAAAGAACTCCAAATCTTAAGTCGGGTTTCAACCCGAAATACCCATTCCCTGAAAATTAATAAAACAATTTATTTAAAGATGACGGGTGTGACAATGTCACCATGCGTGCGTACGTATGGCTTACCATCTCCACGCCGTGGTGTAATTTGTTATTCAACACTATTATTTGGACAGATATAATGATGAGTAATATGTATATAAATAATGAAAATAACATGATAATTTCTATGTAAAATTAATATACCATCCAATTCCACACCTTTTAATCATTAAGGAAATGATATCATCGCTCGTGTGTATGTACAATTTACCATCTCCATGACACGATGAGATTCATTTCTTGGTTCACCATTCAACGATGATTATAAAAATATATATTATTAATAAGTATGTAGTATATGACATAATAATTCTACTAGATATATATATATATATGTATGTATTTATGTACTTACGTATATCTTATTCACTTACTTCTGTTCAATACGGTATGAAAACAGAAACAACGTTTATGCGTACATGCGACCTACCGTCTCCATAAATGGTATTTTCAATTTCATATATCTATCTATTATACATATTTATATTCTAAATATATATGATATATAAATAATGTTTTATATTCTGGAATTATTTAAATTATGATCTAAGTGATACGATCAAGAATAACAAGTTAAAACACGTACGATAAAGAAAGCTATTATTACCCAAAATGTTGATTTAACATGGAAATAATTATTAAATGGGTAGTATAAGGTCATAAATGAATCATGTATGATATAATAAATTTGAATAAGGTTATGGTATAATTTAATAACATACTATGGTCATTATACATAAGGTTAAATGTACCCTTGACCAAAGGAAAGTTCAAGGTAAGGGTTAATTCCTCAATCTCATTATTTTCCGAGATTGTTTATGTGTAAGTATTTTCTCAGAAATATTTATTATTCATGTCCATGTTTCATAAAAGAAATTTCAAGATGATTCTTTTAATGTATTATTTAACTAAAACATCATTTTAAATGTTTTAAATATTTATTCTTCTAAATCTTTCTCACTAATTTCCATGTTCTCAAAATGGTTTTAAGGATTTATTTATATGGACATGATTATTTTAAAATGTTAATTACTTTAAAAAGTTAAAATTGGTATGGGAAAATTTGATTCAAAATATATTTTAAATTAATTCTTCTATAAATGTGTGACTTTTAAACGATTTCATGAAAAAGGGGTATTTTACTCAAAGAGTTTTACTAATCATTTTCAACTATATCATCATCCTTTATTGGATATTGTTTTTGATTGAGGTTGATTTATTATAATACAATCTTCCATATTATATTGAATGAGTTATGATATGTTTTACTATGTATGTTCTATTTTTATACCATTCATGATTTATGGCTAAAGTATTGACATTTCATATGCTAGTTTTAACACGAATGTTTATGTTATATTTTAAGAATTTCATATGAGGAATGCAGTGGACTTAGTAAGTGATGGGTGGAGCCCGCTATAGCTCCTCGATGCATCGGTAGGTCTCATGAGAAAAATTAGTATCTTGGAACAAGTAATTGACAATAATTTTATATGTAGTCTTGTCATGAGGCCTTTACTATGTGGTAATGATGTCCGACGTTAAACATTCCCTCATTATGAAATTATTTATTACGTGTGATTATTTGACTAGTAGAATATCCAATGTATGATTTATTTTTTACATATTATGTTCAAGTTTATGTTTAAATGGCTGTTGTTTTTTTATTAAACATCTTTCCAAAAAAGTTTATAGCTTCTGCTAAATTATTTACCCTTAATGAGCATCTGAGCTAACCCCTTTCTTATGTTTTATTTTCCCAAGATTCCAAGAAGTGTATTATGATTGATAAGTAGGGTTAAGCTAAGGGAATAATGGAATTCTCAAAGAATTATTTATTTTTTGTTGTATGTTATAAAATGTAATGTAACATTTATGTATGTAATCTATTTTCCAAGACTGCTAAACCGATCAGTCTTTCGAGACTTGATTCCTTGTAATCATGCCAATGTATTAAAATAATGCACCGACTATGGGTAATGGGGGTCGGGGTGTTACATTGGGAACTCATTTTAAAAACTTGTGAATATTTCTCCATGATCAAACTCTTCTAGTACCCCTTCTAGAATTCTCATAATTTAGACTTATCTTCATAACCAGGGGAAGAGAAATATTAGAAATGGGTGAGATCAAATGCCTAGTAAGGGAAAACTTATCAATATTCCATCAAGGGTTTGATCATAAGCATATGAGAAAACATGAGTAGAGAGAAGTTTCTTATTAAAAAGGACATAGAACAATAAGAGTTGTTTATAAATAATGAAGTAAGGACCAATAATCTTAAAATAAAAAACATGTTCCATGACATAATAGTGTGAGATAATCATGGAAACATGTAATAAAAAAATGGTATCATAAATTAAAGGAATCATAAATATTTTTAATTAACATAAATCATGACATCATAATCATAGATCAATGTTCACTCCCAAGACTATTATCACATAGTGGAAAAATTCCCATAGTGGATTGGGTTTACTCTCCATTCCCATAAATATAGTGAAAATAGTGCTATGATGGATTGGTTTTACTCTCTATTATAATACACATAGTGGAGAAAGTAAAATAATGGATTGGGTTTACTCCACATTCCCATAAACATAGTGTACAAAGTCACATGGTGGATTGAGTTCACTCTTTATTCCCATAGAAATAGTGGAAAAATAACATAGTGAATAAAGTTCACTCCCTAATACCATACATAAAATCTCATGATATATAATGATTTAACCAATGCATTGGAGGGCTATATAATTTCATGTCCACCCATCACATAACATAGCGTGCTTAGGCTAACTGCTGGTGCACCATACACGGTATCTCATGAGATGAAAAAATCACCCAATATATTGGAAGGCCATATAATTTTTGTACCACCCATAAAATAATTAAATAATAATATGTGCATGCATATGTTTTCCACATGAGGAAAAGATACCATATATAAAGCATAGGAATGACAAAACCCCTGAGAAAGGAGTGAGTTTCATAATATTGTCTCAAAGAATAACCGAAGGCTATATCAAAAGGATTCCCAAGAGAATAAGGAATTAAATCATTTTTGATGTTCATATTTTAATAAATAAACATAGTTCTTAAAATTTGAGTTCCAATTTAGGAATATTTATCAGATGGATCAAGGGGAAGTAAGAATAAAAAAATAAATAGCATAGGTTATGATTTTTGAAATGAGACGAAGATATTTTAAGGAAATAGATTGTTATATACCTTTATAAAATAATTGAAATAGGTTGTTTTACATAAAATAATGAGTGTTTTCTAAATATATTCATGGAAAAATCATTTTATGGAGGAAAAACTTCTCGTGAAATAAAAAACCAGAATGTTCCCTTAAGCCAGGTTTACTTTAAAGTAATAATTTCGAATGGAACATAAAAAATGTATTAACCCCAAAAAATAAAGGTAAATTAAACTATATATATAAGGAAGATATATAAAAAACATGGAATAAATAAATGAGAATAAGATAGATAAAATTGAATAAAAATAAAGATAATGCATAATCCAAAAGTAACAAGGGTGGTTTCAGAAGATCCCTTTTTATATTTTAAAACATTTTTTTCAAATAAATCATTATAAAAAGGATAATAAAACTTTATTTTAAAAATATCATAATTAAATTATCAGGGAAACATGATATAAAACACAATTAGGTTTTCAAGACATTATCAATAAGGGAAATTATGGTCAAGGAGGGGAAACCATCATTGACGAGGATGTGAATTATTCTTAGCATAGTTTAATTTTCAAGAAGGAAGAAAACTGATCAATAAGGAATATTTGAATAAAAAATGATCTCCTGATACTGAAATAGGTTATACCATATGAAATAAAATATAAATCCCAAGGATAAACATTATAACTTTAGAAAGAAAATTATGTTATGAAAAACCCTTATACTTTACGGAAGATATCAATTATAAAACAAGGAAGAGCATAAATTGAAGTGAAGTTTCCAAGTTAAAAAACAATTTATGATATTATAAGTCAAAGTATTAGTAGTTATTCTATAAAAATCAATATTGATGTATAATATCAAATCATTCCTCAATGAAGGATGTTTGAGATGAAAACCCTTACCTTTTATCATTGTTTCCTCAAACACACTCTAACCACCTATATTAAAAAAAATAATATCTTAGTTAATTATTTTATAACCATATTATTATATATTACAATTTTTACTCCACATTTATAGTTATTATTTATGTGTTTATTAATTAGTTACTATCTATTTTCAATATCAGCTGTGAGTAATCTTGATCATTTTAAACTAGTTTCATGATAACATTTTCAGTATTCATTATTATCCAAAATTTTATCATTATAATATCATTAAAGGTACTGTAAAATATGATTTATAATTATTTATATAGTTATAATTTTATTCTTTGAGAGTTTAAATTGTGATCCTTGAAGTCGAACTCAATGATGAGTATGTTTCAATGTTTTTTATCAAACAAATAGTGATATATTAGTGAATGAGTTTAATTTTAGTATTACCATACAAGAACTAAAATAAAAAAAATTTATTTTCAAATTTATATAATATTTTATCCATAATTATGTTATTATAGTCATCCATGATATTATTTTATATCATTTTTCAAGTAGGTGGTCAGACCAACTCAAACATGAATATACCATAGTTAATGAATGATTATGACTATAAAAGTGGATTATTTTAGAATAATATCAATTTTAAATAATATTAATGATATTATTTAGATACTTTTAATTATTTTAACAATATTTTAATAGGGTTTAAAAAATAATAAAAAAACTATAAGAAAAATGATATATATTACATCGTGGCGGCAACAGTCCTCACAACGCATTGTTAATGTTTCCATTTCTCAAAGAATGAGAGGGAAAGAATGTTTATTATAATTTTAATCTTACTAATAATAATTAAATTACATATTTAATATTTATTTTCAATTTTACCCTTATAATTAGCTAATAGATGTAGTTGTGAAAAAAGGAATTCATCGCTTCATAGAGGTGGCAGTTTGCACAATGCATGAATAACAATTTCATTTTTCTTAATAGAAATGGTGAAAGGTGGTTAATAATTATTCCATTAGAATTATAAAATTCAGTATAAAAATAATAATAATTCAATTATATATGAATTAGAAAATTATAATTGAATAAGTAAGATAGAAAGAATGAAATTTTAGGAAAAATGAGTACTCACATTAAGAAATTTGAGTTTTCCATGGAGACTTCCATGGAAATGGAGGGATTATGATAATTAAACATAGATAGAAGTTTATAGAAGTGAAGGAGGATTATAGTATGAAGTAAATTGGAAGGTTTTTAATTGGAAATTGATATTTTGGAGTTCCTTGAAGGTGTGGTTGAAGTAACCTTTTATAAGTGGTGAGAATCATATTTTTCTAAATACCTATTACTTTACAATAATTTCTTTAAATTATCCAAGGATAAAGGATTAAAAAATAAGCAATAATATATTTGAGGTGGTTATAATGTTTATAATATCTCACAAATACATTGGAACACATGTTTTTAACGTATTTTTATCATTTTTCAGGAGGTTAAACGCTTTTAACACTTATTTAACCATACCACAACAACTCCAATTTTACCCTCATAAATTAATTTTAATGAACATAATTTAAATTGGAATTAAAAAATAATTTAAAATGATTATTTTAAAAAATAATATAATTTTATCAAATAAATACTATAAGGGTGAGGAAATTTAATTTTAAAATTATCACACAAAAACATACAAACCTGTTTTTGGAGAAAGTATATTTTAAGCATATAAGATATATTTAGGGTAAAATTATCAATACTATTGATTTATATGCAATTAAATGGTTTATTATAATAAAAATAAAATTTATGTGAATTGAAAAGTAAGACACAGTGGAATTTTATCAAAGTATTATTTAATTTAAAGAAAATACCTAAAATATTTATTATTGGAAAATATTATTTATCTTTCTAAAATATTGATCATCAGTTTTAAAATGTTAATATAGTATTTTTAAAATGTATAGTTTTAATTCTTAAAGAAATATTTCATAAACTAAAATGTTTATAAACTTCTAGGTCTTTATTATATAATTACAAAGTTATAGTTCTGGTCAAAATGATATTTTTCATTATTCACTTAAAAATCATTTATTTTATAAAAAATCCAAAAATTTATCCTAAGATAATATGGTTATGTTGAATCAAAAAGTTTAGTTTATTTTTTGAAATTAAAATTATATAATTTGATAATTTAACTTTTAAATAAAATCAATATATATAATTAAAAAATATTTTTCTAGGAAAGTATTTTTTCAAATTTTATCCATTATTTTAATTATTTTCTATCAATTTATAATAAAATTAATATTAATATATTATTTATATAAAAATATATATTATTCATATAAACCATATAAATTATCTATAATATATTTAGTTTCTTAAAATAAAATGCATAAAAATAAAATTTTAGAAAAAAATCTTTCTGCAATAAAATGATCTTATTAGTTATTTAGTCACATTAATTTTATCAATGAATTAATTTTAAAAATAAAATATATTTTATTTCTATTTTTATTTCATAATGTATTTACCTCTATTTTTACTCACCATTTAAATGACTACTTTTCAATGGTTATAGAACATGTCATAGTTTGTTTTGGTTTGAGGATGCGTGTGAAGAAAGTTATCAACTAATGTTTATTTGGAGGAAAATTATACAGCAAAATCTTATGTAATTACAACCTATCATATCTATATATATAACCATGTTTTTTAGTTTTATTAGATTCATACTTATGAATGTGTTTTTTTAGGTGTACCTTGATAGTTGGGTGATGTTTCATACATTAGGATTTCCAGATTTATATTCCATTTAGTTGAGTTTGAAGAATTATTTTACCATCAAGAAACTGAATATGTGAAACTATACTTACTTTATTTCTTTCCATTCTATAATTTAATTCCATCCTTTGATTGTGTGTTTTGATCAGTTTCCACCTCTATTTCATCTCACATTCTGAATGATGAATGTACAACATGATTTTTTCGAGCCTAAATAATTAAAATTAGCTCTTCATGGATTATGAGATTCACTAAAATATAGTGTTCCTTATTAGGTGAAGGATTTTTATAACAAGCTATCCCTCTTATTTCAAAACCAATTACAAAAAATCAAAATTGTTATCATTAGTAAAGATAATACCCAATGAAAAATGAATAAACCATCATATAAAGTAATAATTTAATATCTAAAACATCAATATAAAAAATAATGACCATTGTTTAACTTAAATCGTTCTACAAATAACCAACACTAAAAATCTTCAAAATATGCCCAAACAAGTTTCAAACCCAAATACCAGAAATATTTGATAATATATTATTCTAAAATCAACTTAAAATATATCTCTAAACATCATTAATAATTCATAAAGTCACATACCAAAAGTTTATATACCATAATCATATATTGTCCAAAATATATTAATCATTTCCCAAGATAATGTGAATCACTATGAAATAAATCCACAAAAAATCATTTATGCTTCCAAAAGTTAAATTAATCTTTATTTCTCAAATAATATCTACCACTTTGACATAAAATCAAATATTAGACAACAATTTTACATTCACCTTAATAATTTAATGATTCAAAAAATATGATAACCCTTTATTAACCATAATTAACCCTATCTTTCCATGTAAGTATTGATAATGTAAATACAGGGTGGGGGGTGAATTTTAGTTTTAAGTTAAACATAAAATTATTGAACTTTACTCAAGTTCAACATTGATGTGGTTTATGAAATACCAATCAATTTTAAATCAGAGTAAAATATTTCATATATAGGAAATATAAACTATATAAAATACATATAACATAGTGAAAATAATTCCATCACAAGTTTATAAAAATATAACAATGTTAATATAAATAATAGAAAATAGAAAAATTTAAATTAATAGGAGTCTAAAAACTAAACTCAAAGTATTGTTTTACAAACCAAATACTATATTAAAGGATATATTCAAACTATACTTTTAAACCAAAGTTTAATGTATATATTTATTATATATATAAGGTATCCATAAATTTCAACATGTCAAAAGGTATCCCTGATTTTATAACCCATCAAAAGGTTTATCTTTCTATCCCTAAAATACATCAACTAAACCTGATAGTAGTTGTAACAACATAGACCTAACCATTGGCTGGGAAAGAGATAAGATTCTACTAAAATTATGCAACATTACCCTAGCACCAATGGTTGAAAATAAATGTTTAGGTTTTAACAAGAAAGTGGAAGAATGTTTTACCCTTTTTACGCACACGTGTTAACGTGAACATGAAACAAAAAAAAAACAAAATCAAGATAATGAAATTAATGACGCCTGAGTAAATTCCATAATATAAAGAATAAAAAACGAATAATCAAAGTAAAAAATGAAAATAAATAATCATAACTAAGACTCTAAAATAAATAATAACTCAGGCACCAAGGTGTCACCACTCCAGACTCCTAGAACATGACCAATTCCCAAGATCTATATTCAGAGATCCATGAACTCAACCTCAAGAATATCCACCAGAGAAATATAGAATCTTCCCTTTTTATGTATCATGGGAAACAATGTCTACATAATCACTAAGGTTTATATGTAGGGGTGATTAATCATACCCATTAGGAAAACCCCAAGACTTCCTATAGATTCCACTAAAATAAGAACTGAGTTAGCTCACAATTTTATAATTTTTTTTTTCAAAAATAACAAAGTAGTTAAAATAGTTTTACCAGAATATATATAACAGAAAGAAGTATATAAAATCAGTTTATAAAAAATATAGTTTTTATAAATAGTATCTATAAATATATTAAATCCACATGGAATCCATAGTTCAAGTTCTATCTCTCTCTCCCCCTCTCTCACAGACACCCATGCATGCCAAATGACAATCCTAATACTCATGATTAGTAATTCATCCTTCACTAAGTCATTAATTGGTGATATAATCTGTTTTCCCTCTGGTCTAGCATCAAGTACTAATTTCATAGAAACAAGGTCCCATACAATGAAAATATGAACACACACCACATCCTTGATTTTCCTAAGTCTCAACACCCAAAAACCATTTGTTTTAAGAAAAACCATTAAATATTTTTGTCAAACACATTGTGCACATCACCCACAACATAAGATATCTAGATCAACCAACAAATTTAATTTTCATTAGAGTTATAGCATTATTTTTTCATTTCAAAGCAAAGATAAGATTCTATATAACTCAAGAGCCTTCACATTTCAGAGAAAGTGGAAAAATGGAAAATCCACATACCTTAAAAATGATCGACATGAAGAAATTTTATTATGATATTATATATCCAAACTCTTTCTTCCATTCCTATAATGAATAATAAGAAAGTTTGATCAAAACTTGTTTAATCACATAGATTCAGCTATAAAAAATCTAGTCTAGGGTTCTATTCAAAATAAAATGATCAGATCTTTATTAGAAGGTAAGAACAGAGCCCTTAGATTTTGTTTCCAAGATCCTACTCTAGAAGAATCATTAATAATAGAGTTAAAAAGTCTAAGACAACTAGAAATCACCTAGAGGAAGGTTGAGAGTCATGATCCTAATCTAGGTATAGTAGGATGAGGATTTTCAGGTAATTTTTGTTTTTAAATGTATTTTTTTTAAATTTTTTAAGGACATTAAATGGTTAGGAAAACTATGTGACAACTATGAAATCACTACTATATAAGAATTTACAAGTCACATGGTTATATCGCATGGTTAGAAAAACCATTTGGAAATTGTGTGAATGTAAACTATCAAAAAATATTTAAAATTAATGGTTATGACACACTGTTAGATAGAACATGTACCTACCCAGTAACACCCATATTCACCCACACAGTTTCTTGGAGAAGCCACATGGTTTCACTCAATCGTTGTTATACCGTGCACCCTTAAAAATTATTAAAAAACATTCTAAAACCATCCACATATTTCCCAAGACTTAGAATAACTATTACACAACTAAAAATATTGAATAAAATAGAGGATTACCAAAAACCAAGGGTGTTAAATTATCTCTACCATTGAGATTTTTATCCTTGGAGAGTTATATATTAACATTGTATTTAAAGAGTTCCGACCATTGATCTAGCATGAATTAATCTTGTCCCTAAGTATCTTTTTAAATTTGACCATATTTCCATAATACTCATACTAAAGAAATAGTTCTCCCTTGAAATGTATTTTCTTGTCTATCTAGAATCTAAATTGGTTCATGGATAAATGTCACATATGGATTAAGAGTCACATAATCCTATCTAATAAAATGACTAGGATCTATATGGTACTTATTTATTTGAAAGTTATGGAAAAAATTATTTATAGCACTTAATATAGATGGTAAATAAAATCAATATTCAATTTTACCTATATGTTACACAATATCAAATTGTCTCACATATCGAGGATATATTTTTCCTCACTTTTCCAATAAAAGATGAACTAATTAAGATTCCACTTTAAAAACCGAATGGTTACCTACATAAAAATATAATGGGTAATAATGGTGATCTGCATATGACTTCTATCGGCTCTAGGCTATATCCATATGATTCCCGATCATCTAAATATTTTCAATATTTTCCTAGATAATACTAGGTTTAATTAGTAAAGTTTCTTCCATTTACACCTAATAAAGTAGAGATTGAAAAGTATGATTATAAAATTTCCTTGAACAATGTCATATATATCATAACCAATAACTATTATTATAAGATAAGTCCACTAAAGGCATATAATCTTCCCATATTCCACTAAATTCCCTAACAAAATCTATAAGAATATCTTCCAATATCTAAAGTATATTTTATGACTACCCATTCATCTGATGATGATTTATTATACTCATGGTCAATTGGGTTCCAAGATCCTGTTGCAAAGTTCACTAAAATTGATAAGTAAAATGAGAATTTCTTTTTGATACAATAGATGACGATACTCTATGAAACATAACCATTTATTGAATATATAACTTTTCTATATCCTATACTATGTTAGACTCTCAAATGGGGATAAAGTGGTCCAAATTTTTATTTTGAACCATAAATAACCAAAGAGAATCATTATTTCAAAGAATTCATGATAGTCCTATGAAAATATATATGTAAATTTTCTACCATTTCTAAATAGGTATAGTTATATATTGAATTATAATTGATGGACGTTGATTCTTAGAATTTACCTGCTAAAAATGAGAAATTTTATGACATGGTCCACAATATTTATTTTAATACCTCAACACTAAAAATGAGATTTCAATGCCTTGTAAAATTTCAGAGTACCCTGGTTAATATCCCTTTTCAAATAGTGATATTTTAAAATAATAAATTCCTAGAAAAGATTAGCATACCAAATTTCAATTATGAAAAAGGAATGCTGAATTTTCATCCCCTGTCCAATTTTCTATAGTATTCCCACTATTTTAGTTTGATCCAATGGCGATGTAGTCAGGATCTGATCATTAAATCTCTTTGACTAAATCCTTCAAACTAGGAGGGTAACGACCTGAACTACCAAGGCTCTCCTAGGATATATAAGTCTAATCCATCACAACCCAATACTTCCTATAATAGGACAAGGTCTGGTGATAAGTAATAAGAAGGAATAACTATGATGGGAGGCCTTTGACTAATAAACTTGTCTGCATACACCCAACCATCTCCATGAATAAGTGTATAGGAATATAATATAGAGATTTTAATATCTAGAGATAAACCATGCATGTAATAAACTCTAGGGAATACAATAGATTACAAAAAAATACAACCAAACTACAAAGGGAAAAAATACATACCCAACTTGAAATGAAGTCCCAACCCAATGAAAAATGGAAATAATGAAATCTGAGAGATCCTTTATTCTGATATCTATGACCAACCACTGTATATGGTGAATGAACCCAAGTATCAATATTCTCCACTGTAATCACTGCTGATCTGTCTGTTGTCTACATAAGACACGGAATGTGTGGGAAAATCCTATGTAGGGGTGAGCATATACATATGCAATGGGACACCCTGGAACCAAAAGGGAGATATAGAGAGAATCAACAATAGTCATCTCAACCCAAATAAATAGGGAAATGAAACCTAATAGATACAGATATATATTCTCATAAATTTACCCAAATGATAGAGAAATGGGAACTTTATCTCACAAGCTATCCAAAGTTGATGAGTAAGCCTATAGCTCCAAAAGTCTAACACTGATGAAAAATATAAAACACAACCTCACCAAAATATTCATGGAGGGGACTACACCTTGAAACTGTGCTCCATAATTGAGGGAGAACACATCTCATGTGGAGGACTTGCACCCCACTAGAGCTAAAATATAGGGGAGTACTGATCCATAGGTAGAAAACATTTACCCTATATTACTAAGGGTAGTAATGACCCTACCTATATAAGTAAATGGGGAACCCATTATTTTGTGTGATAGGGGAGTATTGACTTCGATATCTCTTCGATAGCCTGTGAAACATGTTCCCTAGTGTGAAAGGGTATTCCTGACCCTGACTTATCTCTGATAGCATGGGTACTCATTTCCCAGCCTAATAGGGGAGTAATGACTTCAACATATATCTAATTATCCCTCCTAATCACTCCCGTTATCAAGTATCTCCTAAATAAGGTTCACACTGAAAATATCACATCACATTTCAAAATATACTAAAAAGGACACCATTATGTTATACTTAGAAAAAACTTATGATATGCTACTCATGGGAAAACATTTGAGTCTAAAAAAAAGATACATGAGGAATATAAGATTTAAATAGGAGTAAACGACGTGTAAGGGGTCCACACGAAATGTGCCCCCACTTCTTTGCTTGGTCATGTTTTCCTTGGACACAAATCAGGAAGCCATGTCTCTATACATGGTGTGTCCTCTGGGATACATGGCATGTATGACCATTCATGGTCCTGTTCGTGCATCTCAAACCATGCCTATGTATTTTAGATCATTCCCATGTACTTCAGTAGATGACATGTCCATCCACACGGGGCACTGGGCATGTAAATATGGCACATGGGTTGGCCACTTGGGCAGGGTCACACAATGTTTAGGTCCACTTACACAATGTGTGACATTTAACTTCACCCAAAAACCTAGCGCCATAGCTGGGTGGGGATACATAGCGTGTTTTCATCTTAGTACACATAGTTTAGTTGGGTTTCTTCATAGAAATCCAAGTTCTTCCACATAGTTACCATATCAGTGCTTTTCACTACAAATGATGCCTATAGATCACCCAAAATTAGAGGGAACTGCATCTAACCATAATTTCTTGGCCTCCAATGGATGAAAAATGGAATTCGGTGATCTACTCAAAACTTGAATTTCCATTTGTTCCATATCACCTAATATTGTCACCCATCACTAATCCAAATCCAAGATCCATGAATCATAAACAATAATACATCATGATTTTCTCACAAAAAATTGATCCATTCATCACTCTCTAAACTTCCATGAATCCGGATGTTCAATCGCGCTTGAACTGTAAGAACCCAAATTTTCTTTTCAGGCATGTTTTTCCTTTTCTGGTTGTTTTTGAGAAAAGAGGAGTTTTTTGGAAATTTCTCAAGTACACGTCGTGTACTTCATTTCCACAGGAGACCGTGTGCTGCCCATGTCTTGTCCACACACACGGTCATGTGGGGTGATGTGGAGGCCGCCTAAAGTGGAGTACGGAAAGAGAAAGTACACACTATGTACTTAAAAAGTACACATTGTGTATTTTTTTCATTAAACAGACCGAGGTCGCATTTAATGGACAAGGGTGTCTTCTTCTTCAGTCGAAATATCCCAGAGCACCTGTACGATGCTGAGACTTCCCTGAGACCCCAATCACACATCCGTTCTCCGAATCAACCGCCGTCGATTGCGTTGGAATCGAAGCGGTAAGCTCTTCTTTCTTCTAGAGCATCATTTTCCAATTCCTTCTCTCTTACAAGTTATCATAGGTTGAAAATTTTATGAGTTTTTATAGATCTACATTGTTCTAAGGATATTTAAGCTTCAAGGTTCAAGTATATTGATCTTCTAACCCTGAGGTAGGTGTTTTTTGCCTTTCTGTAGAAAGTATTTAGTATTATGTGCAAATTCCCCCAATACCCTTGAATGGGGTATTGCGTGTTTACTATTTTTCCCATATTGTTTGCATTATTTGATTTTATGCCTGAGTAGAGGTTATTATTTGTGAATAAGGTAATTATATGTGATTTGGATGTATTTCCCATGCATGTTCTGCCTGCTTTTGACCTTTGGGTCTAGTTTGCCCGTTTGGCTGCTGTTTCCTTTTCCATGCCTAGTATTGTAGGATGGAGTGAATTTTGTTCTAACATGCTGTTATACTGTAGAATTATAGCTAAGTAGTTCTTGAGGTTTACCTTGTCCTTTACACGATGCTATGATTTTTGACTTAAACAGGGCCATGAGAACCTTGTGTATATACCACAGGGAGAATTGACGTTGAGGACTTCTCTAGAGTGTCTTTATAATTACGATGAGAGACCACAAGGGGAATTGATGTTGAGTGCTTCCCCAGAGTGTCTATAGTTCCTCGACGTGGGCCACAGGGGGAATTGATGTTGAGTACTTCCCCAAAGTGCCTTTAGTACGATATGATACTATATGGGGAATTGAAGGTGAATGCTTCCTTAGAGAGTCTATACTTTAGCTAAACCAGAGGGGTGAGACTGTGTGTGCTGCCCATAGGGTTTCTTATGCTTGATAGGTAGGACCAGAGGGGATAAGCTATGGGTACTTACTAGAGGGTTACATATTGTGTTATCTCTTCTGCTGTTGCATGCTATGTGGTGTTTTGAAGGCTCAAACTATGGATTGTTTACTGCTTAGTGCTTCCTTGTTTACTACTTTCTATACTTTTACCTTCCATATACTTACTGAATGTTAGGAACATATCTTTGGGTGTTTGCCTACTAGTATTTAGTCTTACACCCTATTTGGGTCATGCTTTTGGGCCCAAACATATTATATTACTGCAGGTATAGATAGGGGAAATCACCCTTCGACTTCAGGTACTTGATTGCATTGGAGCTAGAAAGCATGGGACCAAGCCGAGGCTTGCGATGCTGAGGAGTTTCTTATATATTTTCTTTTTGTACTTTGGTTTAGTACTTTATTCAGCATTGTGACTTGTTTGGATGATTTCCTAGACATATATGTATCATGCATCATTTATATATATTTATGATCTAGTTGTTTCTTTATTAGACTTCTGTTTTTTTACTACTGTTAGATATTTACTGCTTCCTCTATTGTGTGATGTTTACTTCCACTGTGTACTCTGCCAATGAGGGCATAGTTTCCACAATATCACACCCAAGGACCTCACTACTATTCAGACGCATCTGGCGTTTGGGGAAATTCTCTTGAGGCCATGTGAAAAACTAGGTATGGGGTACCTCTGGGTGGCTTCCAGAACCAGGAAGTTACATGAACATACCCTAGAAATGTCCAATGATGACCTCATGGTCCAAAAATGAAGAATGTGAATAACAGGTAGAGAAAAGGAACAAGAACAAAGGTGAAAATGTTGTTGGCCAAGATTGATTGAAATGTGGTCATATATCAGGGGAACTGGGGTGATAACATGGAATAATTCAAGAAATAAATAAATTTAATAATTTGACTCATCTATAGGATCATGTGAAGAATGTGTGGTTGTAGAATAAAAAATGATAATAAATTAATGTTAAATATTTTTATTAAAATGGAGGAAATTCATAATTTAAGAGCCCTAATTATAAAAAGATCTATTGTTGGTGAAGAACAAATTTTCCAGCAAAGTAAAAGACCAATTGCATTTTCTACCACTTGATCCACCACGATCTGATCATCGTTCGTTATCTGATTTTGATTCTCCAACGAGGAAAAATTTGAACATCATATAAGATATCACAAGTGTTATGTGGATAAACCTTGGAAAATAATTATAAGAGGGTATTTAGAGAGTATTTTAATTATGTAATTTAATAAAAGAAATAAACAAATTATTTATTTACTTAAATTAACTACACTCGCCAGCACTTTCTTTAACCCGACATCCAACACTGACCAACCTTAGGTCACTATTAGGGTAAAACCAACACCTCAAAATCTACCATGGTCTTAAATTTTTTATCCAATGATCCATCTGGGAGTTATTAAATTATTCCCCAAAAAAGTCACATGTATGATATTAATATATTTAATATATTTATAATATAAATTTCAGGCTCACCAGGCGTCAGAATCTCTTACCATATTAGTTCCTAGGTCCAAAAATATTCCTTAAAAAATATTTTAGTGTCTTATAAGGAAAAAAAGTCACTTCATTATTCCACATTCAAGTATTTTTATCCCCAAAATGTACAAGCTAAAAAAAGGTGTTAATACTGGGCCTTCATATGGATCTCATACTCCCATGATCTTTCCTGCATGCTCCCATGCCACCACAATACACAAACTAAGGGAATGATCCATTCACAAAGGATCCTATCATGCCGATCCTCGATTTCCACTAGGTAGTCCATGATGGTTTATCCATCCTCGATGTCTAGATCACCCTATTCAAAATATGTGCATAGGTTAATTTATGTATCTCATTATCTACGACACATGGAAGACGTCATACAACTGCTCCAACTGTGGTAATAAATCTAAGTGTTAAGAAAACTCACCAACCCTCTATAGGATCTCAAATGGCTCGGTGAACATTGGGGATAGCTTGAATCCCTAGCCAAACCTCCACAATCCTCATCATGGGGAGACTCTCAGAAAAACATGGTCTCCCTGATCGAACTCCAAGGGCCTATGATGCTGATCTACATAATATTTTCATTAACTCTGGACTATCCTCATATGATCTTGGATCACATGAACTCTCTCCATTGTTGCTTGCACCATCTCTGGACCAACTAGGGATGTCTCACCAATCTCATTCCAACACATGTGTCACCTATAGGGTCTCTTTTATATGGCCTTGAAAGGTTCCATGTCGATCTTAGAGTGATATATGTTATTATAATCAAAATTTTCCAATGGAAAGTGATCTCTATAGTTCTATACAATTTCTAAAACACAATATCTCAACATATCCTCCAGCACCTATATAGTACGCTCAGTCTTCCTATCCGTCTGGGGGTAAAATTCCATACTCATCCACAAATAGGTACCAAATGCCTCCTACAGGAATATCCACAACCATATCATAAACCATTCATCTAGATCAGATAAAATCATTGAGGTTACCCCATGGATCTAGATAATTTCCCACACATACAACAATCCCAAACTCTCCACTGAACTCTGCTCCCTGATGGCGATGAAGTGTGCCGACTTCATAAGTTGTTCAATTATCACCCTAATGAAATTGTGGGCTCGTACTACCCATGGAATCCCTATCATAAACTCCCTATATATTATGTCCTATTTCCACTCTAGGATATCAATAGGATGTGTCAAACCCACTAAAACCTGGTGCTCAGCCTTCACCAGCTGACATGTGAGACATCGAGAGATGAAATCAGAAACACTCCACCTCATGCTAGCCCACTAAAACTGATGTTAAAGGTCTATATACATCATCCCTACATCAATATGAACATCAAAATGAGAAGTGTGAAACTACCTCATCACCTCCCCTATCATCATGACTAGAACCACCATATGTACCTAATAAAATTTTACATGTTTCCATCCTTTAGAAATCCATCTGGTGAATCTACTAGAGATTTATGGTCATAGAGAACCTCACTTTCAATGTATCCTAATTAAACCTCCCTCACATGCTAAATAAGAATAGGATTCAACACCATATATAGAAGATAATATTCACCCCTTTCCTACACTAGGTTCAGTTATAAAGAAGCCTACTAATCAAACACCTCCTCCACCAAATGAGAACAAGAATTCCTATTAATAGAATCTACTACCATGTTTCCCTTCCAAGGTGTATAAAATATCTTGAAGTTATTTTCATGTAGGAACTCAAACTAGTGCCTTTTTTTGAGGTTCATATCTATTTGACTAAATATATATCTAATACTATCATGATACGATTAAATAATGAAGTTCTCTCCTAGAAGATAGTGCATCCACATATTCAGAGAAAAGAATACCAATATGAACTCTAGGTCATGAGTTGCATAGTTCTACCCAAGGGGTCTCAACTACCTTGACTCATATGTGATCACTACCTACCTATACATCAAGACCCATCCAAGACCAATTCCAAAGGCATCATAATAAACTACATACTCTATGCCCTCATTTTGTAATCTCAAAACATGATCACTATTTAGAATCATCCTCAACTCCTAAAAGGATCTCTCACACTAATTGGTCTAGGTAAATGACTATAATTTCCATGTTAGAGTTTTAAAAGTGGATGAAACCCTAGATAAGTTTGCCACAAACCTACTATAGTACCCTACCAAGCTAAGAAAACTTTACACCTTCAACATTATCTTAGGTGGTTCCCAATAAAACTTTACACCTTCACTCAAATATTTAGTAGTTAGATCATGCATTGAGAATTGTAGAATTTAATATTTCCAATCATGGCATAGAATAACCCAAAGACATATAAACCACTCCTAGAAGTTGCAGTCAGTTATGAGGTTTTCTTTCTCCTATATTGATCATAGGGATAATGTGGATGAATAGATTTCCATTTTTATTCTAAAAATAAAAGAGAATATTATTAATACTTTTATTAATTAAAAAAAATGTTATAAATAATAAATTTATTTATTTTATTAATTATTAAATCTACCACTATTTTATCAAGTCCCAATATCCCTCACCATTGAACTCAGAATGTCTAGTTTCTAGGATATTCTAGTGTAAAGGATTCATATTCCCCTTTTCATAACCCCAATAAGGGTTTCTCAAGTTACTTGAAGGTATTTAGGTAGGTAGGTCTTTTCCAACCACAGGATTGTAGCTCATTGATCCATTCAGTGGATTCCCCACTCTTTAAATCCTAATTTGGATTTCTTTAATACTTGCCTCTAAATTACACGAAGTCTAGAAAGGGCTACCCCTATTGATCTAAAATGGTTAATTAAACCCAAAACCTTCAAAAGAACCACCCTTATAAAATTAGTTGTCCCAAAAAGGTCTATTCAAACACTTAGTTCTATTTATTTTCATTCCTAATCAAAAAATGGAATGGAAGGACTAACTTAATATTTAATTAAGGGATTTTAATTTATTATGCATAAATTTTATCCTATTTTATCCTTTACATGTCTTATTAAAATTAAGTGTATGTTAATTAATTAACCATGTTGGATAAATTTTTTATACACAATACTTTTATTTAAATTCCATATTTTCATATTAATTCATTTATTTATGTGATCAAGTTATTGCATCCATTAAATAAATAATTTCATAGATAGAAATAAATAATTAAATTATTCATTCATGAGAATTATCTAATGGTTGATTGAATGAGAGAACATTAAATAAACATTTTACCTTGGGGAAATAACTCTTACTATCAGTCTTGGAATGAGTTGCAGCATTCTACCTATCCACCTATGTATCACCTGAGTTAGAATAATAATGGTTCATTCTTGAACCACCACTATGTGAATTCAGATACTACATTAATTACATGTATTTATGACTCACACATAAGTGAGGGGAACCAAAGGATTGGTTAAAAGGGGATTACACAAATATCTTTGGACATGTAGGTCCTACATAATAAATGTGGGAGGGATGACACACATGCCATCATATTTAATTTAATAATAAATAATTAAAATCCAATGAAATAAATGAAATTAAAATATCCAAAACATACATAGGTCTTGGTAAATCTCATGAATGGTCATACATGCAATGAATATGAAAAATTAAATGGATACGATTCATTTCTTTATTTTTAATTTATTATTTAAGATGAATTCAATTGCATCAATTAATTATTTATTGAATTTATTAATTATATTTATCTTAATGATCATCCAAACATAATTGGAGATACCCATAATTTTTGTAATTCATGGAAAATAAATGGAATAACCAGTAATGACATATTAATTAAAACAAATTAATTTAGCATTTAATATTCTTTAAAATCATTATTAAATTTTCAAACACAGATTGGTGTGACAATAAATAAAATAAGGTTTTGATGATGTAATTTTCAATTTAATGTAATTTTTAATTATGTCCTTTAATAGGTGAATACACATCATGTACAATTCACTTACATTGCATGTACCTTGGTTTCCATGAATCTCAGTCACATGCATGGGGATTTGGTGTGTTAAATCATCTAGACTACACAACATGTACATTCCTTATACACGCCATGTATCTACATTTCATGTACTAGGTTGGATTGGTCAACACGTGGTGTTAAATATATGCACCATGTGTAATTAACTTCTTGATGCATTCAGGTTCAATGCGCATGGGTACATGACATGTACTCCGAGCACACACTGTGTAACCTAGTCTTACCGGCCAAAGATTTGGAACTTCTTAATGGAATCTAAAATCATTCTTTATCAGTTATCATACCTTTAATAAAATTAAAAACTAAAAAAACATGAATCAGATTAAAGAATTAATAATAAGAAATGAAAATCCAACCATGATTTCAAATGGATCAATAGTCAAATAAATAATTATAAATTTAAATTTTACTGCTCTGATACCACTTGCTGGTTCTAGAAATAGTGAAAGTGTGTAGTTGTAACACCTGAGACTTTTATGAGAAATATTTTTTTATGTTATCAAAGGGATCATTTACTACACACAATACTAGCTTGGCTTTCTTTACACGCAATCACGACCTTCCTCCATAGCATGCATCGTACGCAGTATCGAGTTTCACTAAACAACGATATGCTATTCAAATATTATTAAAACTAGCCATTATGAATAGTAATAACCACTTTTTGAAATTTTGTAAATTTAATATTTCAAAATGGAGTTCATTTTTGGATTCAGAATATTAAAATTAGCCTAGGGTGAAATTTTGGTATTTTTCTGAAAACATTCAATTTTTGATGAATAGTGAAAACACTGGGTTACTATTTAAAAACAAAATTTTATTTAATTAATTATTTATTTTATTTAAATTTATATTAGGTAAAAATTGATACATAAAACCTATATAAATTCAATTTAATTCATTTGAGTCATTTTATAATAATTTTAGATATATAAAAATTTTGTTGAACTTTTCACCATCTTTTACCCACCTCATAGGAGAATTTGCAAATTTACATAAAACTTAATTTTACAACTTCTGTGAGTGGAATTTCAAAAATACAAGAGACAAGGTTGATGTCAGCAAGTAAAATGTGGTTCAATGAGAAGAAAATAATTTTTTTGTGAATAGTAAATTTTTACTTTTTTTACCATGGTTAAAAGTAAATAGTGTAATTACGGGTAAGAATGATATTAATATTACCCTAACACGTGTCCTAATTCTATTGAATAAATTTAATTCGACCAAAAAACCTTAGGAATAAAATATGACCATTTAGGACCACTTGGATTAGATTAGGACATTTATTATTAATTTATTTAAAGAAGAGATAAAATAGTTAAAATCAATGTTTAATAAGTAAATCATTTTTAATATAGGGTTATACATAAGATAAATTTGACTATAAATATTAATTATAAATATACAAAGATTTCCTAAATAATGGTATTTTAGTTTTAATTTTTAGACAATAAATAAATTAATTTATTTATGACACAATGATGATGCAGTAATTATCTTATTAATGAAATATTGACATAATTGATGTTATAAATACCCAAATAAATGTAATTTGAGACTTTTTATGAATTAAAATATTTTTATATGTTAATATGACATGTTATTATTGATTTAAGTAACTTTTTTGGAACTAATATTTCTGTTATGATTTTCACAAAAATCAATTACCAAATAGTGTCAAAATTGACATAAAATAGTTTTTAAAACAAATATTATATTATTAATTGTTATTTAATTCCGAAAAAATCTAAGGTTCGGACAAATGACTTATATAAGGTTATATATACTAATAATAAACAAATTTGGGTTCTTTTGTCTTGTTATGGTAAGTTTATTAACCATATAGTGTAAGAAAACAAAAAGACAGGGTAAAAGTAAAATTATCTAACTTAAAGTTAAATATAAATGATAAGGTTAAAATAGAAACCTAAAATTGTCCAAATTCTATTTTATGAGAGGATTTCGACCCATCCCCACCTTAGCTTCTAAATAAATCAATTTTTATCTATTAAAAACCGAATATGACTTTATAATAAAATAATATTTTTAGTTTTTCCAAAGGTACCCCTCTCCTCCCTTATAAAAGGGCACCTCCTCCCTCTCTTCCTGACACCACTTTGAGCCTTCATGCTCGGCCAAATCCTGAAAATTTATCCTCTCCACTTGCCTAGAAACATCATAGAGGTCTTGGTATTCTTCAAAGACCAATTTTAGTGCCCTAAAATGAGGTCTCAAAGAGGCGCTTCAAAGAAGAGGTAATGTCTGTTACCGATCCTTTCAACTTTATTTCTTCTTCCACTTCTTCTTATTTAGTTGTTTCATTATGAATTAATAACATAAGTATCAATAATATACTGATATGTTATTATAATTATGAAACAACCCTATTTCACCATCTATCCATCCTACGAAAAACGAAATCACCGCGCGTGCGTACGTACGGAATACCGTCTCCACGCTGTGGTGTAATCTATTTTCCATAACCACCTTACTTGGATGGGTATAATGGTGCCAATAAATAACTATATATTATTATTTTAAAGTGGTATTTATTCTGGAATAGTATACATACACTCAAATACAATTCCACGATCATGGGAACGATATCATCGCTCGTGCGTACGTACGGAATACCGTCTCCACAATGTGATGCGAATTGTTCTACATGATCTTAATTGCATAATGATTATATAAATGAATTGAATAAATAAATATGATATATAGTACACTAATAACATTCTATAAATGAGGTATCTATAACTTAAAGATAAGAATAAGAATTTATTCGACAAAACACGCATAAGAACAAAAAGTAATAAACACCCGAATAACAAGTAGCAATGAAATATTACTAATAAGAAGCTAAGAATATGACCATATATGATATCATAACAATTATTATGATTTTGGAATAAGTCAATGACATTATTTAAATCATTATACAGGAGGTTTGGACACTTACGAAGCAAATCGGACCTAAGGTAAGAGAAAATATCACAATCTCATTTTTATCCGAGATTGTTTATACTTTGGTATTTACTGGGGTGTATTTTATCATCCACATCCATGTGTCCTCAATATGTAATATTATTTATATCCTCCTACAATTTTTTAAATCCAATTTTACCCTTCGGTGAGTTTTTAATAAAAGATATGAAAGGAATCATATGTCGTTTTTCGTACGAGGTACCTTTTGACTTTTCTGACAAAAGTATGAGAAGGATGTTTTTTTAACTTATACGACATGAATGGATTTTTAAAACATTATTTCCAAGAAGCTTCATTTACAAGTATTCAAGTTTATTTTTAATCAACCTATTTTAGTTTAAAATTGTATGACATGTTAATAAAGGAAATTTTTTTTGAAGTATAAAGGATATTTTCTTCAATAATGGAGTTGAAGTGTTTTATCAAAATTATTTTCCATCTAAGATAATACAGGGTTCTATTTCTATCCCTATTTTTACATTTATTTGATTAAGTTATGATGGAATTATTTTTATGATGTCCTTTTATCTTATATGGATTATGTTATGATGGTATAATGTTTAAGATTTCCATTTTTATTACAAGGGTTATACAATGATGTATGATTTTTTGATTTTGTGACACACATAAGAATGGTATCATTATGAGATGGGTGGGACCTATATCTCCCTCCAATGCATTGGGTAAAGATTTTATATCTCATGATATAGACATGGTTGGAACGGTAGGTTAAACCGGTTCAGTGAAATAGGACTGAAATGAGGAGTGAACTAGGTTCAGAAATGGACTTTGTCCACTAAGATAGTCTTGGAAATGAGTCTTTACTAATAAGAAATGATTCTCTATGATTATGTGTGTATGCCATAAAGCTTGATGTTTTAAGTTATGATTATTGTGATTACATTTCACTACCATGATTTATCCCATGTTATGAAATTATGATCTCTTTTACAGGGTAATATTTCTAGAATGTTATGTTCTTATAAATATGATGTGATTGATATTTCTTTTGTTTACCCTTACTGAGCATTTGATCTCACCCTTTTGTATGTTTTATTTCCCCAGGTCAGGAAGAAGGTTATTAATTAAGATATGCCAAAAGGGACTATAGATATGATGAAATAAATGGGAGACAATGTAGATGCTTTATGAACCAGTTGTTTATGTTTCCCAGTTTCTAAAGACACTATACCTATACGGTCCTTTCATGGTTTTGTTATATGTTGTAATAAGTATGATTAAATTTTGAAGTATTAACCATGTATGTAAAGTATGAGTCGTTATAGTTGGTATCAGAGGAAAGGTATAGTCAACCTTTGGAAACTAGGAAGTGAAAGCCTTAGTAAGAACCCTAAGGATAAGTCTAATCATAGAACACAATCTTAGTGTTTTAGAAATGGCCATGAATAACCTATGATAAAACCTTAATTGTGAAATTTTATTCTTGATTATGTGGTTTTCCTATTATAATTAGTGTTTCTCACACTATTCTTCTTGGTTTTAGTCAATGGCTGGAACTTGAAGGAACCGTGTTAATGCGGAATACGACGGGCAATGCAATGATTGTACTCCTGAGC
This sequence comes from Viscum album, assembly GCA_963277665.1. Lineage (NCBI taxonomy): Eukaryota > Viridiplantae > Streptophyta > Magnoliopsida > Santalales > Viscaceae > Viscum > Viscum album. The sequence continues at coordinate 27,920,723 of OY728142.1, read as the reverse complement.
AACCAAAAATTATGGGAGATGGAATAAAAAATCTTGTAGCCATTCTCACACAACTTTCTCAAGCTATGAATCATGCAGGACTTCAAAATGAGCAATGGAAGGAGAAACATTCTGTTGAATCCTTCATGAGATAGCGTCCACCTTCATTCAGCGGGTCTACTGATCCATTAGTTGCTGAACAATGGATTAGTTCTACTAAAAAGATATTTTCAGTTCTTCAATGTTCTGAACATGATAAAGTCATCTTAGCAGTGTATCATTTGGAAGGTGATGCTGATCAATGGTGGAATCTTATCAAGAATATGAGGGCAAGAGATGAAATTGAGTCCATGGAATGGGACGAGTTCAAGAACTTATTTTTCAATAAGTACTTCCCTCGTATTCTCCGAACAAAGTTGGAGAAGGATTTTCTTGAACTAAAGAAAAAGGTTGATGAATCTGTTGGTACCTATAAAGCAAATTTTACAAAACTTGCAAGGTACGCTTCTGGTATTATTATCCAACCCGAGAGTAAGATCGATCAATTCTTTAGTGGATTAAAACTAAGTCTTCAAAGGGGGTTAGCCATAAGGGACTTCAATAGCTATGAGAAAATAATTCGATGTGCTCTCAAAGTTGAGATGGATATTGGAGTAACCCATCAGTCATATGGGTTTGATAAGAATAGGAAAATGGAATTCAAAGGAAAATCTAAAGAGCACACTGAAAAGAAGATGAGTTTTCCCTTATGCTCAAAGTGTGGAAAGAAACATGGAGGGAGTTGTCTTAAAGGGACAAGTAATTGTTTCAAATGTAGAAAGGAAGGTCATCGAGCATTTGAATGCTGCAATGATGGGAAGAAGATGTCTAGTGATGCGAACAAATAAAAGGCTACACAGAGTGCTCCTCCTACACTTCAATGTTACAAGTGAAAGGAAATGGGGCATTATGCCAATCAATTCCCTAATACAAGGGTTGTTGATGATGATCAACATCAACAAACTCTTAAGGCTAAAGACAAAGGAAAGTCACATGAAATTTCTATCGGCGATGTGGAGTATGATAACGATGTGGTGAAAGGTACACTTACCATCCACTCTAAAGTAGAAAATGTTTTATTTGATTCTGGATCCACCCACTCTTTTATTTCTGAAGAATTTTCTAAGGGTATCACCATATTACCTCAACAATTAGATGTTGAGTTAGCTGTGACAACCCCTAATGGCACAACAGTTGCATCAAAAGTTTATAATTCTTCTCCGATTGAAGTTTGTGGGAAAGTTCTTCCTGCAAATCTTGTGATCCTTCCTATAGTGGAATTTTATGTGATTCTTGGAATGGATTGGATTTCTCTATATGGAGCTCATATCAATTGCTAAAGAAGGGAAGTCACATTTCATATTCTAGATCAATCTATGACCATCTATCGATGCAAGGATGAACATAACCTTCCAGTGAAAATTTCTTCCATCTTATGGGTCTTGATTCCACTAAATGAGGGTTATTTATCTCAAATGGTTGGAGAGAAACTCACGATTACGAATATTCCCATTGTACGGGAGTTTGATGATGTCTTTCCAGAGGAATTTCTGGGTCTTCCACCAAATCGTGAAGTAGAGTTTTCAATAGAACTCGTATTGGGTGCTTTGCCTATTTCAAAGACACCTTATAGAATGGCCCCAATTGAGTTACAGGAATTGAAGAAGCAACTCCAAGAGAATATTGATAAGGGATTCATATGCCCTAGTGAGTCACCTTGGGGAGCACCTGTTCTGTTTGCTAAAAAGAAAGATGGATCAATGAGACTCTGCATTGATTATAGATAACTTAACAAGATCACTATCAAGAACAAATATCCTCTCCTGCGCATTGATGACTTATTTGACCAACTACGCAGAGCTCAATACTTTTCCAAGATTGATCTTTGTTCAGGGTATCATCAATTAAAAGTCAAAAGGGATGATATACCAAAGATGACTTTCCGTACAAGGTATGGACACTATGAATTTATAGTGATGCCTTTTGGTCTTACTAATGCCCCTGCTATCTTCATGGATCTGATGAATGGAGTCTTTAGAGACTATCTTGATCAGTTTGTGGTAGTCTTTGTAGACGATATTATTTTCTATTCAAAGAGCAAGGAAGAACATGAAGATCACTTGAGAATTATATTGAAGACCCTGAGAAAGGAGAAGTTTTATGCCAAATTTACCAAGTGTGAATTTTGGCTTCAAAAAGTTTCATTTTTGGGTCACATAATCTCAAAAGAGGGGATATCTATGGAACTAGCAAAAACAGAGGTTATAGAAAGATGGTCGAGACCAACAACAGTAACTAAGATCTGAAGTTTTCTTGGTTTGGATGGATATTACCGACATTTTGTGAAAGATTTTTCAAGGTTATCTAATCCACTCACCAGGTTTACTCAGAAAGGAGTTAAGTTTGTTTGGACGGAGAAATTTGAAGATAATTTCAAGGAGTTGAAAAGAAGGTTATCTAGTGCACTTGTACTCACACTGACTTTTAGTGGAGAAAGGTTTGTGATCTACAGTGATGCATCCAAGAAGGGATTGGGGTGTGTTCTTATGCAAAATGATATGGTGATAGCTTATGCCTCACGATAGTTGAAAATCCATGAGCAAAATTACCCAACTCATGATTTGGAGTTAGCTGCAGTAATCTTTGCATTAAAGATTTGGAGGCATTATATTTATGGAGAAAGGTGTGAAATTTCTACTGATCATAAAAGTTTAAAGTATATTTTCACACAAAAGGAGCTGAATATGCGCCAAATAAGATGGTTGGAACTGATTAAGGATTACGACTGCTCAATTCATTACCACCTTGGGAAAACAAACAAGGTGGAAGATGCATTAAGTCGACAAGACCATGCTAGCTTATCCATGATGAGGATCACAAAAGATCCAATATTTATGGATTTAAAAAGGATGGATCTTGGAATTATAATGAAAGGGGAAAAATCATATCTTTCTCAAATGAATTTTCAACCATCTATACATGTGAAGATTAAAGAGGCACAGAAAGAAGATGTTGAGTTACAAAAGAAGGTGAGAAATGTTCCTGAATTCAACCTTGATTGTGATGGGATAATAAAGTTCAGGAATCGGGTTTGTGTTCCTCCCATCCCTGAACTAAAGAAGGAGTTGCTGGATGAGGCTCATAGTTCTTCATTCTCTATTCATCTTGGAAGCACGAAAATGTATAGGGACCTGAAAGAGTAATTCTGGTGGGATGGCATGAAAAGAGATGTTGCTGAATATGTCTCTCGATGCTTGGTTTGTCAGCAAGTTAAAGCTGAGAGACAGAATTCTAAGGGGATGTTACAACCATTACCCATACCAGAATAGAAATGGGAAAACATCACTATGGACTTTGTCACTGGACTTCCTAAAACATCCAAAGGTAATAATGCTATCTGGGTCATAGTTGATCGTCTTATAAAGTCTGCACACTTCATTGCTATTAGAGAGGATTTCTCTCTAGATCAGCTTTCCAGGATATATGTAAAAGAAGTGGTAAGATTGCATGGAGTACCACTTTCTATTATATCTGATCGGGATCTGAGGTTTACCTCAAAGTTTTGGCGAAGTCTTTAGTATACTTTGGATACAGAGTTGAGTTTCAGCACTGCTTATCATCCTCAGACAGACGATCAGTCTGAGAGGACAATTCAAACTCTAGAAGATATGTTGAGATCTTGCTCTATGGATTTCAAAGGTGATTGGGATCAACACATACCTTTGGTGGAATTTTCTTATAATAATATCTTTCACTCCAGTATTCATATGGCTCATTATGAATCTCTCTATGGAAAGAAATGCAGGACTGCAACTTGCTGGGATGAAGTTGGGGAAAAAAGCTATTAGGACCTGATCTTGTTGATGAGATGGTAGAAAAGGTCCGATCTATTCAACAACACATAAGAGCAGCTCAGAGTCGACAAAAAAGTTATGCCGACAACTGAAGAAAAGACTTAGAGTTTGAAGTGGGTGATAAAGTGTTCTTATGAATATCTCCTTGGAAGAGAGTAATGAGATTTGGAAAGAAGGGAAAGCTGAGCCCTAGGTATATTGGTCCTTTTGAAATACTGGATCGTGTTAGGAAGGTAGCTTACCTATTGGGGATTCCACCGAATCTCTCTCAAGTTCACGATGTGTTCCATGTATCTCTGCTGAGAAAGTAAATACCTAATCCTTCACATGTACTCAGCTCAGAAGCTGTACCGCTGGAGCAAGATCTTTCTTATGAAGAACAACCGATAGAGATTCTGGATCGTAGCGAAAAAGTCCTATGGAATAAGTCCACTCGCTTGGTAAAAGTTTTATGGAGGAGCCACCATTTAGAAGAAGCTACATAGGAACTTTAGGATACGATGAGGGAGATGTATCCTCATCTGTTTGTTACAAAGTGACGAATTTCGAGGGTGAAATTCATTCTTAGGGGGGTAGAATGTAACACCCGAGACTTTTATGAGATTTTTTTTATGTTATAAAAGGGATCATTTACTACACACAATACTAGCTTGGCTTACTTTACACGCAATCACGACCTTCCTTGATAGCTTGCGTCATACGCAATACCGAGTTTCACTAAACAACGATATACTATTCAAATATTATTAAAACAAGCCGTTATGAATAGTAATAACCACTTTTTGAATTTTTTTAAATTTCATCTTTCAAAATGGACTTTATTTTTGGATTTGGAATATTGAAATTAGCCTAGGGTAAAATTTTGGTATTTTTTTGAAAACATTCAATTTTTGATGAATAGTGAAAACACTAGGTTACTATTTAAAAACCAAATTTTTATTTAATTAATTATTTATTTTATTTAAATTTATCTTAGGTCAAAATTGATACATAACACCTATATAAGTTCAATGTAATTCATTTGAGTCATTTTATAATAATTTTAAACATATAAAAATTTTATTGACCTTTTCACCGTCTTTTACCCACCTCCTAGGAGAATTTGAAAATTTACATAAAAATTAATTTTACCGCTTCTGTGAGTGGAATTTCAAAAATCCGAGAGACACGGTTGATGTCAATAAGTAAAATGTGGTTCAATGAGATGAAAATAATTTTTGGTGAATAGTAACTTTTTACTTTTTTTACCACGGTTAAAAGTAAATAGGGTAATTACGGGTAAAAATGATATTATTATTACCCTAACACGTGTCCTAATTATATTGGATAAATGTAATTCGACCAAAAAAAACCTTAGGAATAAAATATGACCATTTAGGCCCACTTGGATTAGATTAGGACATTTATTATTAATTTATTTAAAGAAGAGATAAAATAGTTAAAATCAATGTTTAATAAGTAAATCATTTTTAATATAGGGTTATACATAAGATAAATTCGACTATAAATATTAATTATAAAGCTAAAACGATTTCCTACATAATGGTATTTTATTTGTAATTTTTAGACAATAAATAATTTAATTTATTTATGACACAATGATGATGCAGAAATTATCTTATTAATGAAATATTGACATAATTGATGTTATAAATACCCAAATAAATGTAATATGAGACTTTTTATGAATTCCAATAATTTTCTAGGATAATAGGACATGTTATTATTGATTTAAGTAACTTTTTTAGAACTAATATTTCTTTTATGATTTTCACAAAAATCAATTACCAAATAGTGTCAAAATTGACATAAAATAGTTTTTAAAACAAATATTATATTATTAATTGTTATTTTATTCCTAAAAATATAAGGTTTGGAAAAATTACTTATATAAGGTTATATATATTAATAATAAACAACTTTAGATTCATTTGTCTTGTTATGGTAATTTTATTAACCTTATAGTGTAAGAAAAAAAAATACACGGTAAAAGTAAAATTATCTAACTTAAAGATAAATCTAAATGATAAGGTTAAAATAGTTACCTAAACTTGTCAAAATTTTATTCGATGAGAGTATATAGAACCATCCCCACCTTAGCTTTGAAATAAATCAATTTGGAGCTATTAAAAACCGAATATGACTTTATAATAAAATAATATTTTTAGTTTTTCCAAAGGTGCCCCTCTCCTCCCTTATAAAAGGGAACCTCCTCCCTCTATTCCTCACACCACTTTGAGCCTTCTTTCTCAGCCAAACCCTGCAAATTTATCCTTTCCACTTCCCTAGAAACATCCTAGAGGTCCTGGTCTTCTTCAAAGACCAATTTTAGTGCCCTAAAAGGAGGTCTCAAAGAGGCGCTTCAAAGAAGAGGTAATGTCCGTTACCGATCCTTTCAACTTTATTTCTTCTTGCACTTCTTCTTCTTTAGTTGTTTCATTGTGAAGTAATAACATCAGTATCACTCATATACTTATATGTTATTATAATTATTAAAAAACCCTATTTCACCATCTATCCATCCTACGAAAAATGAAATCACAACGCGTGCGTACGTACGGAATACCGCCTCCACGCCATGGTGTAATCTATTTTCCATCACCACCTTACTTGGATGGGTATAATGGTGTAAATAAATAACTATATATGATTATTTTAAAGTGGTATTGATTCTGAAATAGTATACATACACTCCAATTGTAACACCCTAGGAAAATAAAGAATATGACATTTTTATATTAATCCCTATTTGTGAATAAAATGTCAATATTAATTTAAATGGAATGCTATGCTCGATGGCTTACCCAATACGCAACAATGAGTTCCTTTGAAATCTTACGTTGCACTCTAATAATAAAATAATATTATTTTAAATGGTAGTTAACATGTAGCCATTGTATTGGCGGGAATGGATATAAATAACTAATATATGATTATATATGTTTTTAAATGTTTTTACATTTATCCAATAAAAGATAAAGGCTTAAAATACGGAAAGAATTCAATTTTAGGCGTATATGCCCTAGTTTTCACTAAAGGTTCACTTATCGCCTTTTGATGGAGAACCGTCATTAAATATAGTTTTGTTAAATCTTATACATTCTATTGGACCAAATAAAACTCTTCTTAAGAATTGGGACATCAAAATTTACTTTGTGTAAATTTTTGGTATTTTTCCGAAAAAGTTCAATTTTCAATGAATAGTGAAAAATGTTGTATTTTAATTCAAAACCTCTTTTTAATCTAATTTTTTTATATGATTAGATTATATGTTGAATTGGTTTTAAAGTGAAATTAGAATATATTTTTACCATTTAATACAATAGTGGTCGATGAAATTAATTTCACATTGAAAACGGACTTAAACTAGTGTCAATCTTTTGATACATTTTGTTTCATAAAAACACGCTATTTGTTTTGACATCGGGAATTAATTATTAAATTAATTAATTCAACTTATATGTTTTGAATTTTTTAAAATAGACATCATTTTTGAATTCGGAATATCAAATATAGCGTAGGGTGAATTTTTGGTAATTTTCTGAAAAACTTCAATTTTTGATGAATAGTGAAACCACTAAGTGATACTTATAAGAATTGATTTTCTGTTTAAATGAAATTTTTCCACCTTTGTGTTTTGAATTTCAAAAATCCGACATACATGGTTGTCATTAATAAGTAAAATGTGGTTCAATGGGATTAAAATAATTTTTTGGTGAATAGTAACTTATTAAGTTTTTAATCGCGATTAGAGGTAATTAGTGTAGTTTAAGGTAAGAATAATGTTTTAATAAAATGAAATGACCTAGAAACATGTCCTACCCTCATTGGATGTGTCATGTACGAACAAGACAATACATGGGTCAACTTGGGGACCCCATGGAGCCAATTTGGTTGGAAAATGACATAAATACCTTTTTATTTAATGATAAAGTAAAAATGACACAAACATGAGATGTTTTATAAAACAATTTTTACATAGGGTTATAAAAGTCAGATTTTTGACTAAAAATATTCATTGGAAAGATAAAAAGATTTCCTACATCATAGTATTTTTTTATAATTTTTAGACATTAAATAAATTTAATTATTTATGACATCATGATGATGCTGCGATGACCTCATTATTTAACGATTTAAATAAAATGGAAATATAATTTAATATCTAAGACCTAAACATGTCCAAAACCTATTGTATGGGTAGATTTAGAAACCTTATCACCTTATCCACGAATTATATCAATGTGGGACCTTTTAAATCCGAAACCCATTTTCAAATAAAGTAACATTTGCTTACTTTCCAAGAGTGCCCCTCCTCTCCTCTTATAAAAGGCCCCCACCTCTACCTCCTTACCCACACCTCTCAAGCCTTTGGATCGAAAAAACTCTGCCCATTTCATCTCTCCACATCCCTCTCTAACTCCTTGAATCATCAAATTGGGAAAAATCCTTTCCAAGGAAGCCTTTGAGCTCAAACCAAAGGGAGTTACCCGATTTTAAGGTAGTGTCTTCACTTGTGTTCTTTTGTTTTATTTTGCTTCTCCAACCCCCTAAACTCTTTTTATTCATTTATTTTGTAACAACTACAGTATCTTAAATATATTAGGATGTTTTTACAAGAATAATTCGAGCTACACTTACACACACCTACATAAAATGGTTAAAGAACATACTGTTTCTGTGGATGGCGAATTTCTGCCTCACGAAACGATGATTGTTCAACACTCATATAACACCTTAAAAGGTGGCCATTAAGATGTAACTATATTTATATATGATATATAATATGTTTATGTTTATTTATTTTTCTTTTGTGGCATACCTTTATGGTTTCCATTGTGGGTAAACACAATAATTTCATTTTAGGAAGTGCGGACTACCGCCCCCTCAAAGTGATTTGATTCGTTAATGCCATATGTGGGATGTATAAAGGATGGATTTAAAGTTATTATATATGTTTTATGTTACATATAAATTATGAATATAATTATGGAATTTAAATATACATACCTATCATTTGGTTTTAATTCCATTAATATGACATAGAAATGAAAGTAGCGTTCATGCGTACGTACAGCTTACCGTCTCTATGAACGGTGCATTTCATTTCTTACCTCTAAATGATTATGTAATATTATAAATACATGTATATTCTGGATATATATGATATATATGATATACAAATCATGAATATAATTCTGGATATAATGAACATTTGACCACACGAACAACATGTAATTGTAAGAAGTCCACTTTCGACTTAAGAACCAAATATCGACAAAACAAACATTATTAACTTAAATGATTACATAATGTTTATAACATGGAAAAAAGTGATATAAAAGGAATAATGAACTAGAAAAAGGTTCTTAATAAAGTGGAAATTAACTCAAGTTTATTATTCAGTACGTTAAAGAACGATCGAGTCAAGTCAGACCCGAGGTAAGGGATCCTACTCCTCTCTTTCTTTTTAAGTACACTCTTTTATGTCATTCCTTTTAAAGATCATATTTATTGTTATTGGGATTTTCTTTTATATTAATCTTACTTTAATTTCTATGTTAATGTGATGAGAGACCCTATTCTCTCTCATCAATCCATTTTGGAAGTTTTGAGTGGCTCCGTTAGGCTGCCGAATTTTCGTAAGAGATCTAACCTCTCTCTTCCTTTTTAAGTACTCTCCTTTATGTCACTTCTTTTAAGATTATCTTTGTTATGTTGGGGGATGTTATTTTATATTCCTATTTCTATAAACATTATGTTAATATGATTAGATACCCTATTTGATCTCATCAATCCATTTTTGTAAGTTTTATGTGGCGCCGTTAGGCTGCCGAGTTTTCATAAGGGATTTTTCATCTCACTTTTATTCCCGTGAGATTTATGCTACATTTGCCACAATTTCCTTTTATTGGTGTATGTACTGACCATTATTATACTCTTTGTGTAATATAATTTATTTTATGAGTATTTACATCAATGATGTATTGTCCTTCTTTCATGGGGTGTATGTTTTGAAAGATACCCAAGTCTGTAAGGGAACCTTTCACCCTCCTCTTTTTAAAAGACTTCTTTTGCTGGGTATTTTAATTTACATATTGTTATGTTGGGATATGTTCTCATATATCCTTATTGATGTAAATTTTATGTCCATGTGATGAGATACACTTTTTATCTCTCATCAACTCATTTTGATGTGACACCGTTATGCTGTCAAGGGAACTTCTTAACCCAATTTCGATTTCTTTGGGTTCAACATGTAGCTATTGAATATGTCATCCTTTGAATATGTGTGAATGGCCATTGATTATTTTACACTTAATATCCACTTATATTTGGTGTATTCTTTTGTCACACATAATTATGTAATTGATTTATCCTTAAACCAAGGATACCGTCTTTGTAAGGGACTTCGTCTCAATCTCCATTCATTGAGGCATATTTTGTTTTATACACAACCTTCTTTTATACGGTGTATAAACCCCTTTGACTTTTACGTTTATCCAAAAAGGAATCTTTTTTATACGAAGCATTTTACTAAATGACAAAAGGGAATGTTTTTGTCGTACGTATGCGGCGACAACGACTTCTCCGCCTCCATGACCATTATTTGAGTTTCGACTTCTTCTACAAGCCATACCTTCTTTTTAAAAGAAAAATAAAAACCATGTTTTACTTTTCTTTTATTTTGGTATTGAAAATGGTTTTAATAATGTTTTTATATCAATGTGTTGTATTGATATCTTGTGATTGAAAGGTGGAAATGTTATGTTTCCTTTATGCATGTTTTATGTGATATGATTATGTTATAGTTCTTGGGTATTGTTATGAAAACGGGTGGTTCCGTGATAAACTAAGGGCGGGTGAGCCCGATATAGCTCTCCAATGAATTGGGTAACACGAAGGAGTGAAACGTTAAGGTTTCTCCGAAAATATTTAGGGAATATACTGTGGTGGGTATTCCAAAAGTAACCAAGAGGGTTACTCCCTACGTAAGAATGTTATGAATGCCTCAAGTTGCCTTTTATGTATTATGATTTCTATGATTTATTCATGATTTGATGAGGTATGTTAAAGTGCCTATGTTTTATGGGTAAAGTATGATTTCATTCTTATGTATATATGAACTCATGTTTCCTTTCCATATTTTTATAACCCTTACTGAGCTTTTTATGCTCATCCCAAGTTTTTGAAATGTTTTTCATAGGTCAAGGGAAAGGTACATGATGTGATGATAGTGTCAAGGATGTGTCAAGAAAGAATCCGTGTTTTATTTTAAATATGTTTCCATTGATGGGAAGAATTAATACTGTCTTTTATGTAACCACTTTGTTTAAATGTGGAATGTAATGCAAGTTTCATGATCTAATTATCTAAAACTCTAAACCTGAAAAGATCCTCAATGTGTAATCTTATAATAACTCAAGATTAAGTAAGGTTTAAGGCTGGGGCCTTATAGTTGGTATCAAAGGTCAGTTTAGATAACTTTAGAGGTTAGGGTATTCTCTAAGCATAAGTGACAGTACCATAATGGATAGGATTTCAGAAAGAGTCCTAGTTTTAGATAAAGTGAATGAGTAAGTATATCTTAGTGGTTATCTCCATCATTAGTACATGATGGTTTTGTTGATATACTCACACTAACATTTCTGTTTTTAGTGAATGGATGGATCTAGCAGGCACCAAGGTGACAATAGGTTTGAAGGAAACTGTGGTGGTTCTCTGATTAAGAGACTGGATGAAATGGGGTATTCAATGAGGAAACTCATGATTTTTCTAAACCAACTATCAAGGAGTCATGATCAACCACTTGAACCTTGGTATGTTCTATAATTCATCATGTACGAGATGACCAATCGATGTGGAAGTTCAAGTAATAATTATAAATGTAACCATTAGGGTTTATATTATCCTTACTTTTGAGGTAATTATGGGTTATTATATGTTATGACGGAAAATGAAAGGCATGAGATAAACTTGAGGTTAAAATATGTTATGATTATTTTTGAAGATTTTATCTCGTTTTGGGAAATGTTTTAAGAATTATATAGTTTTGGAAAAATGACAACACACAGACCATGTGACAACCCGTCGCGTCGGACAAAGCTGCGGGAATCGAACCCACAACCAAAGTGCAACTGGTGTTTATCACCTACCACTGGACTACATGAAGTCCTTGGTTAGTTTGACTGATTATTTTTAGTTAGATGATTTTATGAATTAAGAGTAAGTTGATTTTGGGTTATCTATGGATATTTATTAACCTATCATGGAGGATATGTGATTAGGTTAATTACTTTTCAATACGAGACATTAAGAGCAACTGATGTTGTTTGGAGATAAATGTTACAATTTAACTTGGAAGACTATGTGACTAAATCCTTCAAATATTTGGGTTTCAATCTTAGTTTGGTTTACTTTGAAGAATTTTATGGACAAATTGATTATCGAATGGTCCTAGTTGAACTTTGGGTTTTTTTGGACAAATTTTGGAGATTAAGAATAGATTTTATTTTTATAAAGGGTTATCCTTTTCTGGATTATCTGATCTTGTACTAAACTTTTTGGTTTTGGTTTTGGTTAAAGTCTAAATACATGGGAAGTATATAGTTCTCTTTTTTGGATTAGGTGATTCTCTAGAAGTTGATTATAGTACTCTTAATGTGAACAAGTCTTCCTAAATACTCGTCTTTTGGAGAAAATATGAGTTTGTGTAAGGAATCTAATAAAAGTTGGAAGTCAACATGATAAGTGATTATGTTTCCTTATGAATAAATTCCTCAATAAAAATTAACTTAAAACAAAAATGTTGTCTATTAAATTTTCCTACCGGGGAATCAAATACCGTTTAACCCATCACAAGTTTGTGATTTTCTTATGGTTAACTTTCTCTTAGACATGTTTACTATCACTCTCCCTCAAGAACATGACCCTTTGCCTTTTCTTCCATGTCCATGTTTTTCTACATGGAATCCTAGTATGGGTTAAATCAGGTGACCTCTGTACTTATCTTCCTTTATTTTAAAGTGATTGTTTTACCGAATCTTGTTCCGATGTGGGACTTTCAAGGATGTTTCCAAGCTCAATTTTAAAATTGCGAGGACGCAATTCCCAAAAGGGGGGAAGGATGTAACACCCCAGGAAAATAAAGAATATTACATTTTTATATTTATCCCTATTTGTGAATAAAATGTCAATATTAATTTAAATGGAATTCTATGCTCTATGGCTTACCCAATACGCAACAACGAGTTCCTTTGAAATCTTACATTGCACTCTAATAATAAAATAATATTATTTTAAATGGTAGTTAACATGTAGCCGTTGTATTGGAGGGAATGGATATAAATAACTAAAATATGATTATATATGTTTTTAAATGTTTTTACATTTATCTAATAAAAAATAAAGGCTTAAAATACGGAAAGAATTCAATTTTAGGCGTATATGCCCTAGTTTTCACTAAAGGTTCACTTATCGCCTTTTGATGAAGAACCGTCATTAAATATAGTTTTGTTCAATCTTATACATTCTATTGGATTAAATAAAACTCTTCTTAAGAATTGGGACATCAAAATTTACTTTGTGTAAATTTTTGGTATTTTTCCGAAGAAGTTCAATTTTTAATGAATAGTGAAAAATGTTGTATTTTAATTCAAAACCACTTTTTAATCTAATTTATTTATATGATTAGATTATCTTTTGAATTGGTTTTAAAGTTAAATTAGAATATATTTTTACCATTTAATCCAATATTGGTTGATGGAATTAATTTCACTTTGAAATCGGACTTAAACTAGTGTCAATCTTTTGATACATTTTGTTTCATAAAAACACGCTATTTATTTTGACAGCGGGAATTAATTATTAAATTAATTAATGCAACTTATATGTTTTGAATTTTTAAAAATAGAAATCATTTTTTAATTTGGAATATCAAATATAGTTTAGGGTGATTTTTTGGTAATTTTCTGAAAAACTTCAATTTTTGATGAATAGTGAAACCACAAAGTGATACTTATAAAAACTGATATTCCATTTAAATGAAAATTTTCTACCTCTGTGTTTTTAATTTCAAAAATCTGACATACATGGTTGTCATTAATAAGTAAAATGTGGTTCAATGGGATTAAAATAATTTTTTGGTGAATGGTAACTTATTAAGTTTTTAATCGCGATTAGAGGTAATTAGTGTAGTTTAAGGTAAGAATAATGTTTTAATAAACCGAAATGACCTAGACACATGTCCTGCCCTCATTGGATATGTCATGGACGACCAATACAATCCATGGGTCAACTTGGGGACCCCATAGAGCCACTTTGGTTGGAAAATTACATAAATACCTTTTTATTTAATGATAAAGTAAAAATGACACAAACATGAGATGTTTTAATAAAACAATTTTTTACATGGGGTTATACAAGTCATATTTTTGACTATAAATATTCATTGGAAAGATAAAAAGATTTCATAAATCATAGTATTTTTTTTTATAATTTTTAGACATTAAATAAATTAAATTATTTATGACATCATGATGATGCTGCTATGACCTCATTATTTAACGATTTAAATAAAATGGAAAGATAATGTAATATCTAAGACCTAAACATGTCCAAAACCTATTGGATGGGTGGATTTAGAACCCTTATCACCTTATACACTAATTATATCAATGTGGGGCCTTTTAAATCCGAAACTCATTTTCAAATAAAGTAACATTTGCTTACTTTCCAAGAGTGCCCCTCCTCTCCTCTTATAAAAGGCCCCCACATATACCTCCTTACCCACACCTCTGAAGCCTTTTTCTCGGCCAAAATCTAACCATTTCAACTCTCCACATCCCTCTCTAACTCCTTGAAGCCTCACTTTGGGCAGAATCCTTTCCAAGTAAGCCTTTGAGATCAAACCAAAGGGAGTTACCCGATTTTAAGGTAATGTCTTCACTTGTGTTCTTTTGTTTTATTTTGCTTCTCCAACCCCCTAAAATCTTTTTATTCATTTATTTTGTAACAACTCCAGTATCTTAAATATACTAGGATGTTGTTATAAGAACCATTCGATCTACAATTACACACACCTACATCAAATGGTTAAAGAACATACTGTTTTTGTGGATGGTGAATTTCTGCCTCACGAAACGATGATTGTTCAACACTCATATAACACCTTAAAAGGTGGCCATTAAGATGTCACTATATTTATATATGATATATAATATTTTTATGTTTCTGTATTTTTCTTTTGTGGCATACCTTTATGGTTTTCATTGTGGGTAAACACGATAATTTCATTTTAGGAAGTGCGGACTACCGCCCCCTCAAAGTGATTTGATTCGTTAATGCCATATGTGGGATGTATAAAGGATGGATTTAAATTTATTATATATGATGTATGTTACATATAAATTATGAATATAATTCTGGAATTAAAATATAAATACCTCTCATTTGGTTTTAATTCCATTAATATGACATAGAAATGAAAGTAGCGTTCATGCGTACGTACGGCTTACCGTCTCCATGAACAGTGCATTTCATTTATTACCTCTAAATGATTATGTAATATTATAAATACATGTATATTATGGATATATATGATATATATGATATCCAAATAATGAATATAATTCTGGATATAATGAACATTTGACCACACGAACAACATGTAATTGTAAGAAGTCCACTTTCGACTTAAGAACCAAATATCGACAAAACAAACATTATTAACTTAAATGATTACATAATGTTCATAACATGGAAATAAGTGATATAAAAGGAATAATGAACTAGAAAAATGTTCTTAATAAAGTTTCAATTAACTCAAGTTTATTATTCAGGACGTTAAAGAACGATCGGGTCAAGTCGGACCCGAGGTAAGGGATCCTACTCCTCTCTTTCTTTTTAAGTACACTCTTTTATGTCATTCATTTTAAAGCTCATATTTCTTGTTATTGGGATGTTCTTTTATATTAATATTAATGTAAATTTTATGTTAATGTGATGAGAGACTCTATTCTCTCTCATCAATCCATTTTAGAAGTTTTGAGTGGCGCCGTTAGGCTGCCGAATTTTCGTAAGAGATCTAAGATCTCTCTTTCTTTTTAAGTACTCTCCTTTATGTCACTTCTTTTAAGCTCCTCTTTGTTATGTTGGGGGATGTTATTTTATATTCCTATTTCTATAAACTTTATGTTAATATGATGATATACCCTATTTTATCTCATCAATCCATTTTTGTAAGTTTTATGTGGCGCCGTTAGGCTGCCGAGTTTTCATAAGGGATTTTTCATCTCACTTTTATTCCCGTGAGATTTATGCTACATTTGCCACAATTTCCTTTGAGTGGTGTATGTACTTCCCATTATTCTACTCTTTGTGTAATATAATTTTGTTTATGAGTATTTACATCAATGATGTATTGTCCTTCTTTCATGGGGTGTATGTTTTGAAAGATACCCAAGTCGGTAAGGAAACCTTTCACCCTCCTCTTTTTAAAAGAATTCTTTTGTTGGGTCTTTTAATTTACATATTGTTATGTTGGGATATGTTCTCATATATCCTTATTGATGTAAATTTTATGTCCAAGTGATGAGATATGCTTTTTATCTCTCATCAACTCATTTTGATGTGACACCATTAGGCTGTCAAGGGAACTTCTTAACCCAATTTCGATTTCTTTGGGTTCAACATGTAGCTATTGAATATGTCATCCTTTGAATATGTGTGAATGAACTTTGATTATTTTACACTTAATATCCACTTATATTTGGTGTATTCTTTTTTCACACATAATTATGTAATTGATTTATCCTTAAACCAAGGATACCGTCTTTGTAAGGGACTTCGTCTCAATCTCCATTCATTGAGGCATATTTTGTTTTATACACAACTTTCTTTTATACAGTGTATAAACCCATTTTACTTTTACATTTATCCAAAAAGGAATCTTTTTTATATGAAGAGTTTTACTAAACGACAAAAGGGAATGTTTTTGTCGTACGTATGCGGCGACAACAACTTCTCCGCCTCCGTGACCATTATTTGAGTTTCGGCTACTTCTACAAGCCATACCTTCTTTTTAAAAGAAAAATAAAAACCATGTTTTACTTTTATTTTATTTTGGTATTGAAAATGGTTTTCATAATGTTTTTATATCAATGTGTTGTATTGATATCTTTTGATTGAAAGGTAGAAATGTTATGTTTCCTTTATGCATGTTTTATGTGATACGATTATGTTATGGTTCTTGGGCATTGTTATGAAAACGGGTGGTTCTATGATAAACTAAGGGCGGGTGAGCCCGATATATCTCTCCAATGCATTGGGTAACGCGAAGGAGTGAAACGTTAAGGTTTCTCCGAAGAGATTTAGGGAATATACTGTGGTGGGTATTCCAAACGTAACCAAGAGGGTTACTCCCTATGTAAGAATGTTATGAATGCATCAAGTTTCCTTTTATGTCTTATGATTTCTATGATTTATTCATGATTTGATGAGGTCTGTTAAAGTGACTATGTTTTATGGGTAAAGTATGATTTCATTCTTATGTATATATGAACTCATGTTTCCTTTCCATATTTTTATAACCCTTACTGAGATTTTTATGATCATCCCAAGTTTTTGAAATGTTTTTCACAGGTCAAGGGAAAGGTACATGATGTGATGATAGTGTCAAGGATGTGTCAAGAAAGAATCCATGTTTTATTTTAAATATGTTTCCATTTATGGGAATAATGAATACTATCTTTTATGTAACCACTTTGTTTAAATGTGGAATGTAATGCAAGTTTCATGATATAATTCTCTAAAACTCTAAAACTGAAAATATACTCAATGTGTAATCTTGTAATAACTCAAGATTAAGTAATGTTTAAGGCTGGGTCCTTATACCAATACAATTCCACGATCATTGGAACGATATCATCGCTCGTGCGTACGTACGGAATACCGTCTCCAGGATGTGATGCGAATTGTTTTACATGATCTTCATTGCATAATGATTATATAAATGAATTGAATATATAAATATGATATATAGTACACTAATACCATTCTGGAAATGTGGTATCTATAACTTAAAGATAATAATAAGAATTTATTCGATAAAACACGCATAAGAACAAAAAGTAATAAACACCCGAATAACAAGTAGCAATGAAATATTACTAATAAGAAGCTAAGAATATGACCATATATGATATAATAACAATGAGTATGATTCTGGAATAAGTCAATGACATTATTTAAATCATTATACAGGAGGTTCAGACACTTACGAAGCAAATCAGACCTAAGGTAAGGGAAAATATCACAATCTCATTTTTATCCGAGATTGTTTATACTTTAGTATTTACTAGGGTGTATTTTATCATCCACATCCATGTGTACTCAATATGTAATATTATTTATATCCTCCTACAATTGTTTAAATCCAATTTTACCCTTTGGTGAGTTTTTAATAAAAGATATGAAAGGAATCTTTTGTTATTTTTTGTACGAGGTACTTTTTGACTTTTCCGACAAAAGTATGAGAAGGATGTTTTTTTAACTTATACGGCATGAATGGATTTTTAAAACATTATTTCCAAGAATCTTCCTTTACAAGTTTTAAAGTTTATTATTAATCAACTTCTTTTAGTTTAAAATTGTATGACATGTTAAGAACGGAAATTTTTTTTTGAAGTAGAAAGGATATTTTCCTCAAGAATAGAGTTCAAGTGTTTTATCAAAATTATTTTCCATCTAAGATAATATAGGGTTCTATTTATATCCCTATTTTTACATTGATTTGATTATGTTATGATGGAATTATTTTTATGATGTCCTTTTTTCTTATATGGATTATGTTATGATGGCATTATGTTTAAGATTCCCATTTTTATTACCTGGGTTATGCAATGATGTATGATTTTTTGATTCTGTGGAACACATAATAATGGTATCATTATGAGATGGGTGGTACCTATATCTCCCTCCAATGAATTGGGTAACGATTTTATATCTCATGAGATAGACATTTCTGGAACGGTAGGTTAAACTGGTTCAGTGAAACAGGACTGAAACGAGGAGTGAACTCAGTTCAGAAATGGACTTTGTCCACTAAGATAGTCTTGTCAATGAGTCTTGAATAATAAGAAATTATTCTCTATGATTATGTGTGTATGCCACAAAGCTTCATGTTTTATGTTATGATTATTGTGATTACATTTCACTACCATGATTTATCCCATGTTATGAAATTATGATCTCATTTGTAGGGTAAGATTTCCAAAATGTTATGTTCTTATGAATATGATGTGATTGATATTTCTTTTGTTTATCATTATTGAGCATTTGAGATCACCATTTTGTATGTTTTCTTTCCCCAGGTCAGGAAGAGGGTTATTAAGTAAGATATGACAAAAGGGACTATAGATATGATGAAATAAATGGGAGACAATGTAGATGATTTATGAACCAGTTGTTTATGTTTCCCAGTTTCTAAAGACACTATAACTATATGGTCCTTTCATGGTTTTTTTTATATGTTGTAATAAGTATTATTCAATTTTGAAGTAGTAACCATGTATGTAAATTATGGGTCATTATAGTAGTGGTGGGAGATATATTAAAATTTATTTTTATATTTCTATACCCAAAAACTGTAAGTGAGGATATTTGAAGTAAAATTTATAATTAATTTATTTAGATCATAAGAAATTAATACCTAGGCCTAAGAAATTTCTTGATTGATGAATGTTGATCATCTGAAAAGATCATTTCATATTTCCTTCTTTGGGCTTGTGAGGATCCAATGATAAAATCCCTCTATCAGTGATCCACACATGTTCCTTTTATCTCTAAGAAATTCGAAATGATCTCTGGGTGCTACTATGGGGAATAAAATATCCTACGTTGTTCATTATTAGTCACTCGTTATTTGGTATTGAATAAATCTCTCTAGTATTTCTTATTCTTGAGAGGGAGATATATTGAGGATTCAAAATAGAATTCATTATACACAAAAATTATCTATTCTATATTTTTTATACAATATACAATATACATAGCTGTATATTTATAAATAGAGGGTTTAGGTTAAAATATTATTTAAGTGTATGTAATCCATTAAATAATAGTTAAAACCTTTAATAATCCCCATTCCATATAATAATAATATTATTTTGTGGCATATGATAACTTGTGAAATAATTAATATTATTTAACTATTTTGTTAATAAATATTTATCATTGGACTTGGTCTTGGTCCATTTGAACTCCTATAGCATTTATTGAACACCCAAATAAATATTTTTATCCCAATCCCGCAAATAAATATTTATTAAAATATTCAATAAATAAAATAAATAATTTATTCACAATCTAGTGAATAAATATTATATATATATTCATGTAATAAAATAAATTATTTATTAATAAAAAGTAATTATTTATTACCTTGTGAATATTAGTGATCAATAAAACTTGAATAAAATTATTCCCCAGTCTTGAGAATAATATTTATTCCAATAATTAAATTTAAATATAATTTAATCTATATCATCATAAATACTTAGTGTGTGACCCACGAGGATTATTTCTTGTCAGCATTAGGTGGGATTTCCTAAATCCCAAGATTACTATCTAGAAATGGGCCAAGACACCCAAGATAAAGAACTTAATATCATAATGATGATAACCACATACAAACACTCATTTTTTTAATATAATTTATTTGTCAAAATATATCTTTAAACATATTTTACATCTATGTCACCAACCAATATGATTAATACATATTTCTTTGACTATCTGAAATAAAAACATAATTACACCATGGACATGGAATTTAGGTAAATGGTTCTAATCCAATCAAAGTGTAGAGATATCATCTTACATAAATATGTAAGGGACAAATCCTTCCTCGAATTATTCATTAATGAGATGTCAATCGTGATACACCCAATGTAATATAATTCCCACCAATATACTGAATGATGTTTTTGGTCAGTAAATCTAAGTGTGTGATTCATGAAATGAATCAAAAATAATATTAAATTCTACGGACCATTAAACATGCTCATAGATAAGAATATCTGATGAAACCAAAACAAGTGAAATTCCTACGGGGGGGGGGGGGGGGGGGAGGGGGGGTCTATTCTCATAATCTCCCATCTTGGAGATTACCAATGTGAATTTTATGAGAATAATCCTCATCCAATTAAAAGTACTCACACATGATAGTCTATGTATCATGTGTCCCATCATAGTAAGTTATCCACCCATAGAAAATTATTTAAGAACATCATCATAACACTTCAAGATTCTCATCATAGTGGGTAACTACTATGACCTTATCAATGCGACATATACTCTAGAACATTATTACATTGGAGTCATGTAGAATAATGAACAATATGTAATAATAAGTTTTATAAATATTCAATATATCGAATATTCATGTAATCAAATAATAAGTAGTTGGTACTAGGATGATAACTCCAACATTCTATACTTGAAAATCCATTTAGTAATCAAAACCACCTTTATAGAATTTCATCAAACATATAGTGTGAAATAAACTATTTTTAATGAAAATACCATTTAAAAACATATATGTCATGAATAAAATCCATATTGATATTAAATTCATCATTTTCATAATACAAAACAAATGAATTTTAAAAAAACATCAATAAATTCATTAATTAGAACCTTTGTATAGAGAAACCTACATCAAGAACAAAGAGAAACCACCAAAGATTGATCAACCGATGAATGGTTTGTATTCATTAAAAAAGGGTCTTTAAGTGTCTTTATAAAGCTCTATTGGGTACCTAAGGTCCAAAATATAAATTTTAGAAAAGAATTAGTTTATAGGGGGTTTTGGTATTTATAGTAAGTCTATAATTTAGAAGACCACGATACAACCTCCTAGTCCATGTCGTGAAGGTTATAATAGAAGAATATACTATAGCACAATTCAAGTGTCCAAGGAATATAAATTATGGTAAAAACTATGAGAACAATGATGTAGATCTTATTTTTTAGGAGATGGGGCTATGACGTAGTTGAGACCACCATGCCATAATCCCCACTACCAAAAAGGTAGGCTACATCGCAACCTACTTCCCATAGAGAAACTACCCCATATTTGGAAGAACTATCCAAACCAACCACTGGGATAACTTCAATATAGTATGATCCTCCACACCACATCACTCGAACCACCTATGGAACAACTTTTCTTCACATTACAACTATGCCAAAATTAGTAGTGGCACAAAAAATCTACCTCTCAGACTCTATACCACAACTGAATTGTGCACATAATAGCTAAGATTACTGTGCTACAGTCTATACAATACATGTAAAATACCCTATATAATTCAAAGTTGACTCTAAAAACTACTCGAACCAAGGCAAAACCAAGGGATAATCCAAACAAGGGGTTAGGAGTACTTGAGACCTGGTGGAAGGATGTCACTGTCTTCCCACCATAAACACTTTCTACGCCTAAGAAAGAGCTCAAGATCCTTGAATCACAAAAATATAAGGCCACTATATTTCACCAATGATTATTTATCCCATGTATCATTGTTATCCCATCTTAATTTTTATTGTACATAGATTGGGGGAATGTTTTTACCATACAATACCTTCTCCCGATGATCAATAATCTGAACTAGTTGATCAACCAAATCGTGTTAGGCTCAAGATAAAAAATTTCTCCTTCGTTCACATGGGAAGGGTCTGGTTGATACCTCCTCAGATGGTAAACATGAAACACATTATGAATCTATGTCAAGAGAGATGAAAATTCCAACCAATTGACCACCATTCCATGATAATTAATGATAAAAAAGGGGATAAAAAACTCAGTGCCAACTTACCTAGATTACCCACCAGATGGTGTCCCATGAAAGGTGAGACTCTAAGAAAGAATTGATCGATAACCTAAAACTCTAGAGACTACTGATGATAGTCCATATAGGATTTCTGAAGACTCTATATCATGAACAATATCTTATGGATCAACTATACCTTTTTTGTTATCTTATGAAATAGGCATAGTTTAACCAAGGACCACTCTCAAAACTCTTCCCAACACAAGGTAGATCTACATGGATATCCATGAAACTCTTTTAAGGGACACATCTTAATCAAAGCCTGATGAATATTGTTATATGAAAATTTAACCAGAGGAAGATTATTTTCCCAAGAACTACCAAAATCAAGTGCAAACGCTCCAAGCATATACTCAAGAATCTAAATAGATCTCTATGTATGAACATCCATCTATGGATGACATGTCAAGATTAATTTCAACTAGGGACCCATAACCACTTATAAATCATTAAAAAACTTGGACAAGAATTTTAAATCCCTGAAATTGTTGATCTTTAACAAATACTCACTTTCTAATTTGCTTTTAGTTGAGGCATGTTTTGGAAAAATTATTAGGGTCTTAGAGATTATAAAAGAGTCTTAAGGTGTGTTTTTGATTACTTCTAAAACTAGGATGGTTGTGCCATATCCTGTATAACCGTGCTGTAATGGACTAGGCTATGTCGTGACTTGACTGGTTGCACTATAGTGCATTATGGGTATGAGGATACTCCACAATGGAAGGAGGTTGTGTTGTAGGGTGGTTACATGAGGGATATTACACCATATTTTCCACCATTTAGGGGTATTAGAGAATAATTTATCATGATATCCTACACTATTCCACATAATCCTTTCCATGTTAGTTAAAAATGGATGGATAGTTTTTTTTCTTCGGGAATTGAAGCCTCTTAAAAAATATATTACAGTCTTCATTCATGGAAAAATTTATTGAGGATTTATTAGAGAATTTACTCATGCATAGTGAACCCCAAAATGATTAAAAATACCCTCTTCATCCATCTTCATTGATAGAGTTTTAGTTTTCCCAAAAGGGTTATAGAGATAACCTCACACCACATACCTCATCTCAACACCAAAAAAGTTTAAATTTCTGCACTTTCCTATGTTTTAGATATATACATTGTTTCATGGTGAGAACCTTCATATCATGGTGGATGAAATCTACACCATGGGGTTTTCCCTTGCACCATGGTATCCTTATTTTATACTATGGTGGTCTTCCTTACACCCGTGGTGTTTGAGAGTCCACACCATAGCCGTCAGTAATATGTTGTGATATCCCTATTTTGTATCATGGTGTCCCTAACTAGCACTATGGTGGTGGTCGCTAACAAAAATATATGCTACAAACTTATTCCATGTTTTGTGGATCCTCACTTACAGAAGATCTTTCAGCATAGATTGTATGTTTCCAATGATAATCCTCAATTAAGAAATGGGTTTACCATTTGGTATTTTTATCCTCACCTTCTATGGAACCCATGACATGTTTTATTAGACCAGTTCTATGAGTCCTTGGAAATAATTTTATTTTTTATTAGTGTGTGAACATGGTACATGTGACAACACCTCTGAGGAATCTTGACATTGACATGGAGGTAGGAAGTTCCTTACCATTTTGGGCCATGTATATGTTGTTGTCATGGTATGTTGTCTATTCTTGATTAAAAAATTATTGATATGAGTTTCATGTGGGAGCATGAGTGGATATGAAGATTTATTGATTATGAACTTGTGATTATATGTGGATACTAATGTTTTTCTTGATGTTCCTTGCACTTCCTTCCTATGACATGTATTGCTTATAGTGTTTCATAGCTTGTGGAACTATCTTTCACGTAATGAGATGATCAGGTGGAGCCTTGAGGTTGGTGTGATGTGGTCCAAAATTCCTTAAAGGTAGGCATGGATATCCCTATAGAGGGATGTGTATATGTGTTCGATTAACTAACCTCACACACTCCAAACATCCTTAAATGAAGGTGTGGTTATTATGACAACCCTGCTTTTTATTACAACTTAAACATGCTTTATTACATAAAACTTCACTTGATACAACAAAGGAGATCGAGAGGTTTAGTGTCTTTGGGGCTTAGGATCATTACATAAAAACTTTAAACTTGAAATACAACATCCTTATTGAAAACTTCCTTTACATGACCACTACATTCCTTCGTACTTAATTGCATGGGATAACCTGAGGACATGCATAAGAAAAGGGTGAGCTATAAAGCCCAGTAAGGGGGTGCACAATGAATAACATGAGGAGTACAATACATGTTAGGCAATAGGCATATCAATAGATCATAAGAGAGACATGAACATAAAGGCATGATAAAGCATGATAATCATAACGTGGAAATGTGGCAACAACACTTAACATTGAATTAGCATGAGCCAAGGCTCATTGCACATGGAGCATGAGTAAACCCTCATTGCACTTGAAGCACGAGTAAACCCTCGTTGCACTTGAATTAGCATGAGTCAACACTCATTGCACATGACGTATCATGATACTATACTTTACCCAATGCATTGGAGCGCTATCAGGGCGCACCCTTCTTAAACATTTCATTTCATGCATAAGTGTGCCACATGGATCATAAAACATGGATTCATAAAACATAATAATTTATTCCACGATAAAGGAATGTGGAATTCATACATTAAACTTTACAATCAATAAGTAAACGTGCATAAAGGTGAATACCCTTGATGGAGAAATGGGCATGGTATTCACTACACAATGATATTGGCTTAGAAAATCGGTGTGATTTCGGCAGCATAACGGCGTGACATAAGAATTCATAAAAAAAGCTGATGAGAGAGAAAGGGGTTCCTCATCATATTTACATGTAATGGACAGTAATAAGGTCATATAGATACATGTCCCAACAATTGAAAAGGAATTTAGATTCATGATACAAAAGTATTGCTTGAATATAGAAGAGGAGAAAAAGGTTCCTTTCGGAATTTCGGCATAGTAACGGGTGTACATGAGAGGAATTTAATGAGAGAGAAAGGGGTCTCCCATCATTCAAACAATAATAGGGCAGTATGGGAGAGGTGCGAAACCATACCCCAACATTCATAAATGAAATTAAAAGGGCAATACAACTTAAAGAAAAATTGACAAAAATGAGAAAGGAAGAAAAACCCTTACTTGGAAGTGTGCTTCCAAAGGCTAGAGAGAGGCTTGTGAGAGGCTTCTTGGGATCTTGGGGCACCTTGAGAGGATTCTAGAGAGAGTAGGGCAGAGTTTGGACGAACTTAAAGGGCTTTGAGTGAGGAGGAAGTGGGAGCTTGGGTGGGTTTATATAGGAAAGGTGAGAGAATTCTTTATTATTTGGGTTTGGGACCCCTTATATTAAAATAATCCAAACCACAAACCATCCCATGGTATTTGCCCATGGTTTCTGGAAAAGGGAAGAGGAAAACAATATTTTACAAGGCCAAGGTCCGAACTTATTAAAAAAATTAGGGTTGCTTATGTGGAGGTGAGTCACACTCCCATGGAAATTAATTTAAAAAGGCAAAGTGTTGAATAAGTCTTGAGGGCTCCATTAATGCTTTGAAAAGTGAGTCAAACAAACCCAAAACCTCATTATTTTATTGATAAAACACATATTGGCCGAACATAAGGATTATGGTATTTTATTACATCACCATTGGGTCATTATGATGTCATAAAACACATTATATATTTAAATGGTATTTAATTTTTACCCAAAAATTTGACTGTCTCAGAAAATTATGAAAAATTCACCGTTGGATAATTTCAACGTCCTGATTCCAAAAATAATATTTATTTTAACTAAATAATTTTCTAAATATGTGAATTTTCACTTTTAAAATAAAAACCGACATTTATAAAAATTCACGGGTTTTGACAGAAATGGCTTTCAAACCTTAATAAAAATTTTAATTGCATTCATAAAATTATAAGATCATTTATATTTAATAAAAATTAATTTAATATTAATAATAATATTTTATTAAAATATTATTTAATTCAAAAATCCTTTAATTTAATAAAATATAATTCTTAATTAAATAATAACTAAAAACATCATTTGTACTTTAAAAACTAATTACAATGCATCAAAAATGACTAGAAATTATATTCATTATTATATACAAAAATAATGTACATGAACATGGTGCTACTTATTTGTTACATAACCCCTTAAAATAGCCGCATAAGACCTAAGGGTAAGGTGTGCGATGGTGACAGACTCTTGGGGTTGCTCGGATAACATCGCTCGAGTGGTAATCTCTATCAACTTCCATTTTTCCCGTAGACGATCACGTTCGAGCTTGACTTGATGAAGCTCAGCTTGGGCTTGGTCAAGGGAAAAGCCCAAAGACGCCACCTCCTTTCCGAGCTCCGACAAATGGGCTTCGTAAGGGGCAATTCTACTGGATGAGGCCATCGCTTCCTTTGTCTGAGTAGAAAATTGGTTCGTTAAAGCCTTATATTTAAACTACCCAGATGATCACTGTTCAACGGCTATAAAAGTAACGGTCAAAAATCTTAACGTTAAACCAAAGAAGTTGACATCATATAAAAACATAAAGAAACATTTAACTGGATCAAGAGGGATTTTCCATTAATGAAATTTTGGGTCGTTACAACATTCCCCCCTTAAGAAATTTCGCCCTCGAAATTTTCCTTTTCCCACACTAAAACAAATGTGGGTAACTTAGCTTCATCATATCCTCCGACTCCCAAGTTGCTTCTTCAAACTTGTGGTTTCTCCACAACACCTTGACGAGGGGCATTGTCTTATTTCGTAGAACTTTTTCTCTACGATCTAAGATCTTCACTGGTTGCTCCTCATAAGAAAGATCGTCTTCTAATTGTACCACCTCGGAAGAGAGTACATGTGAAGGGTCTGGTATGTACTTCCTTAAGAGGGATACATGGAAGACATCATGCACCTTGGCCATAGTAGGTGGAAGTGCTAGTCGATAGGCCACAGCCCCAACACGATCAAGAATCTCGAAGGGGCCGATGTACCTTGGACTTAACTTCCCTTTCTTTCCAAACCTCATGACCTTCTTCCACGGAGATATGCGTAAAAACACCATGTCTCCGACTTTAAACTCAAGGTCTCGTCGACGATTATCTGCATAACTCTTCTGTCAACTTTGGGCTGCCTTGATATGCTGCTGAATGGTTTTCACCTTCTCCACCATTTCTTCGACCATTTCTGGTCCAAGCAGCTTACGTTCACCGACCTCATCCCAACATGCCGGTGTTCTACACCTTTTCCCATACAGGGCTTCATATGGTGCCATTTGGATGCTCGAGTGGAAACTATTATTATAAGAGAACTCAACTAGGGGAAGATGTTGATCCCATCCTCCTTTAAAGTCCATTGAGCACGCTCTCAACATATCCTCAAGTGTTTGGATAGTCCGCTCGGATTGGCCATCAGTTTGAGGATGATAGGCCGTACTGAAGTTCAGTTCAGTATTCAGAGCATGTTGAAGACTCTTCCAAAACATAGAGGTAAATCTTGGATCTCGGTCCGACACAATAGATAGTGGTACTCCATGAAACCGTACCACTTCCCTGATATATATCCGTGCCAGTTGATCCAAAGAGAAATCCTCTCGAATAGCAATGAAGTGTGCAGTCTTTGTAAGACGATCCACAATAACCCAGATTGCATTGTTGCTTTTGGATGTCCTTGGAAGTCCAGTGACGAAGTCCATGGTGATGTTCTCCCATTTCCATTCTGGTATGGGCAATGGTTGCATCATCCCCTTAGACTTCTGCCTCTCTGCCTTCACTTGCTGACACACCAGGCACTTTGATGTATATTCGGCGATCTCCTTCTTCATATTATCCCACCAAAAGTTTTCTCGGAGATCTCAATACATCTTTGTGCTCCCTGGGTGAATAGAGAAATTTGAACTATGTGCATCATCCAAAAGTTCCTTCTTCAGCTCTGAACTTGATGGGACACATAGTCTTTTCCCAAACCGCACAATTCCTTCTTCATTAACATTAAACTCTGAGGATTTTCCCTTTTTGATAGCTTCCACTTTTTCTTGGATTCTCGCATAATCCTTTTGAGCATCCTTTAACCTTTCCAAAAGAGATGGTTGAGCAATCATTTGTGAAAGGATTGATGATGTTCCCTTCTTTATGATTCCCACGTCCATCTTCATCAAGTCTAAGAAGATTGGATCCTTCTCAATTCTCATCATTGATAGAATTGCTGGATCCTTTCTACTTAGGGCATCTGCCACCTTGTTCGCCTTCCCAGGGTGGTAATGTATTGAACAGTCATAATCCTTGATGAGCTCTATCCATCTTCTCTGGCGCATATTAAGCTCTTTCTGTGTGAATATATATTTAAGACTCTTGTGGTCAGTATATATCTCACATTTCTCCCCATAGAGATAATGCCGCCAGATTTTCAAGGCGAAGATCACCGCCGCCAACTCCAGATCATGCGTTGGATAGTTTTGCTCATGGATTTTCAACTGCCTTGAGGCATAGGATATCACTTTATCATTCTGCATCAGCACACATCCTAATCCCTTCTTCGAAGCATCACTGAATACCACAAAAAGCTCCCCACTTGTGGGTAAAGTGAGCACAGGTGCAGTGATAAGCCTCCTTTTCAACTCCTTGAAGCTTTCTTCGCATTCATCACTCCAAGCAAACTTTACTCCCTTTCGAGTTAGCTTGGTAAGAGGGTTGGACAATCGTGAGAAGTTTCTCACAAATCGTCGATAATATCCATCTAACCCCAAGAAGCTACGGATATCAGTTACCGATGTTGGCCTCGGCCATCCCTCAATTGCATCTGTTTTGGAGGGGTCCACAGATATCCCATTGCTTGTGATGATATGGCCCAAGAATGAGACCTCCTTCAACCAGAACTCACACTTGCTGTACTTGGCATAGAGCTTCTCCTTGCGCAAAGTCTCCAGTACAGTTCTTAAATGCTCCTCATGGTCCTCCTTGGTTTTGGAGTATATCAGAATATCATCTATAAAGACTACCACAAATTTATCTAGGTAATCTCTAAAGACTCTATTCATCAAGTCCATGAATATTGCTGGAGCATTGGTGAGTCCAAAAGGCATTACTATGAATTCATAGTGCCCGTACCTTGTACGAAAAGCAGTCTTGGGGATATCTTCCTTCTTCACCCTTACTTGATAATATCCCGACCGCAAGTCGACCTTGGAGAAGTATTGAGCTCCACGCAGCTGATCAAACAAGTCATCGATTCTTGGGAGAGGATACTTGTTCTTTATCGTGATTTTGTTAAGTTCACGATAATCGATGCAAAGCTGCATTGACCCATCCTTCTTCTTGACGAAGAGGACTGGTGCACCCCATGGCGATGCACTTGGGCGTATAAACCCTTTATCCAGATTCTCCTGTAGTTGTTTCTTCAGTTCTTCAAGCTCAACCACAGCCATTCTATATGGAGTCTTGGATATTGGTAGCACCCCAGGTATAAGTTCAATTGAGAACTCAACATCTCTTCTTGGAGGAAGAACATGAAGTTCCTCGGGAAATACTTCAGCGAATTCCCTCACAATAGGCATTTCTTCAAGGGTGGTTTCTTCCTTGGACTCAATCATCTGAGCCAGATATGCGTGCTCATAAGGTAGTAATATCCATGCTTGAGATGATGGAGCTAAAGGAGATTCATCTTCCTCCTGACACTTGTAAAGAATCGGGGGTCGATTCTCCATATGGAGTGTGATTTCCCTCTCCCGACAATTTATGTTGGCTCTATATAAGGAAAGCCAATCCATGCCAAGAATTGCATCAAATTCCACCAAAGGGAGTATGACGAGGTTCGCCGGGAAATTCAATCCACAGATTATAACAGGGGAGGACTTATACTCATGGGATGCAATGATTGCCCCATTTGCCGTACTCACCGACATCTTTACTTCCATGACTTGTGGTGGTGCAGGGATTATTCTACTAAACTTTTGAGATATAAAAGAATGCGTAGAACCTGAATCAAAAAGTACGTTCGCTATTTTTGAATGAATAACTAGCGTACCTGTCACCACTTCGTTTTCGGGGTTCACTTCGGCAGAAGTGATGGCAAAAGCTCTTCCTTGCTGTCTTGGAGGTTGTTGATTGCCTCTGATAACCCTTGGATTAGGGCACTGATTCGCAAAATGACCCGGTTCTTTGCATTTGAAGCATTGAACAACGCGTTGAGGTTCGAACGGAGCGTTCCTCCCCTCCGTCGTAGCCGCGGGTCCTTCTTGCTGACAGTTAACAGCTAGGTGCCCTTCTCTTCCACACTTGAAGCATTTTCTTGTCCCCCTAAGGCAATTTCCAGGGTGCTTCTTTCCACACTTTTGGCAAGTGGGGTGCTGGAATTTCTTAGCGCCGTTGGATTTATCCATCGGACCACCAGCATTGAAGTCCACCTTCCGCTTCTTGTCCCCATGATACCCCTGTGATTCTCCGATCTCCATTTCAACCTTAAGGGCACATCGGACAATTTCCTCATAGCTGTCGAAGTCACGGATCGCTAATGCTTTCCGCAAGCTAGGCTTCAGCCCACCAAAGAAGCGGTCAACCTTGCATTCGGGGGTAACGACAAATCCAGAAGCGTATCGTGCAAGCCTTGTGAAGTTTTCCTCATATGCTCCCACAGATTCCTCATCTTTCTGCTTGAGGGAAAGGAAGTCCCTTTCCATCTTAAGACGGAGGGTGCGTGGAAAATATTTATCGAAAAACATCTTCCGGAATACCTTCCATTCCAAAGCCTCGATCTCCTCCTCAGGCTTCGTATTTTTGACCAATGTACACCATTGATCAGCTTCACCCTCCATACGATAAGCCGCGAGGAGGACCTTCTCTTTTTCAGAGCATTGGAGGATGGAGAATATCTTTTCAATGGAGTTGATCCATTGTTCAGCAATCGTGGGATCAGATGATCCACTAAAAGTAGGAGGCCTTTGTCTCATGAAGCTTTCAATAGCGACTTGTTCTTTCTTAGGGGGGGTTGAACGTTCCTCTTGACCAGTGTTTCTATTCAAAACTTGAGTTAACTGAGAGAGAAGCGTGACAAAGTTCGCGATTCCCGCTCCCATTGGATTGGGCATCTCATTGGTACAATCATCACACTGATCTTCACAACGGTTGTTAGCCCGAGTTCTCCTATTACCGGCCATTGGCTGGAATAAAAGGAAAGTTAGGGGTAACACATAAAGGGTAATCCAAAGACAAAAGTTGATGACTTATAAATAAACTTTAATCTCTTCAACTCATGAGTCTATAGGATTCAATCCAGGCTTTTCATGATCTTCCTTCTAACATATATTCTTAGGGGCATTTTTCCCTTAATAAGGGTTCATACTAAGATTGTGAATTTATCAAAACATATCCCCCGGGAGTGTCGTAACCAAGAGTGCAGCAAGACCCGTTGTCGTGCACCAGTTCCCATTCGAGTCTAGCTCAAAGCGGTGTTTTCGGGTTTTACCCCTAGGATACATCTGTGCCAGAGCCGCCTCTACCTGCTCGTATCCAGACAGGGATGTATTTGTTTGATAAACCACTTACTTAGTATTTACCAAAACTTAGGGATGTTTTTATTATGCTTAGTCTTGTATCTAAGGCTTTACTAGGGTTTCCTAATCCCAAAAATAACTAAACCTATCCTCTGATACCAACTATGACAACCCTGCTTTTTATTACAACTTAAACATGCTTTATTACATAAAACTTCACTTGATACAACAAAGGAGATCGAGAGGTTTAGTGTCTTTGGGGCTTAGGATCATTACATAAAAACTTTAAACTTGAAATACAACATCCTTATTGAAAACTTCCTTTACATGACCACTACATTCCTTCGTACTTAGCATTGCATGGGATAACCTGAGGACATGCATAAGAAAAGGGTGAGCTATAAAGCCCAGTAAGGGGGTGCACAATGAATAACATGAGGATTACAATACATGTTAGGAAATAGGCATATCAATAGATCATAAGAGAGACATGAACATAAAGGCATGATAAAGCATGATAATCATAACATGGAAATGTGGCAACAACACTTAACATTGAATTAGCATGAGCCAAGGCTCATTGCACATGGAGCATGAGTAAACCCTCATTGCACTTGAAGCACGAGTAAACCCTCGTTGCACTTGAATTAGCATGAGTCAACACTCATTGCACATGACGTATCATGATACTATACTTTACCCAATGCATTGGAGCGCTATCAGGGCGCACCCTTCTTAAACATTTCATTTCATGCATAAGTGTGCCACATGGATCATAAAACATGGATTCATAAAACATAATAATTTATTCCACGATAAAGGAATGTGGAATTCATACATTAAACTTTAAAATCAATAAGTAAACGTGCATAAAGGTGAATACCCTTGATGGAGAAATGGGCATGGTATTCACTACACAATGATATTGGCTTAGAAAATCGGTGTGATTTCGGCAGCGTAACGGCGTGACATAAGAATTCATAAAAAAAGCTGATGAGAGAGAAAGGGGTTCCTCATCATATTTACATGTAATGGACAGTAAGAAGGTCATATAGATACATGTCCCAACAATTGAAAAGGAATTTAGATTCATGATACAAAAGTATTGCTTGAATATAGAAGAGGAGAAAAAGGTTCCTTTCGGAATTTCGGCATAGTAACGGGTGTACATGGGAGGCATTTAATGAGAGAGAAAGGGGTCTCCCATCATTCAAACAATAAGAGGGCAGTATGGGAGAGGTGCGAAACCATACCCCAACATTCATAAATGAAATTAAAAGGGAAATACAACTTAAATAAAAATTGACAAAAATGAGAAAGGAAGAAAAACCCTTACTTGGAAGTGTGCTTCCAAAGGATAGAGAGAGGCTTGTGAGAGGCTTCTTGGGATCTTGGGGCACCTTGAGAGGATTCTAGAGAGAGTAGGGCAGAGGTTGGACGAACTTCAAGGGCTTTGAGTGAGGAGGAAGTGGGAGCTTGGGTGGGTTTATATAGGAAAGGTGAGAGAATTCTTTATTATTTAGGTTTGGGACCCCTTATATTAAAATAATCCAAACCACAAACCATCCCATGGTATTTGCCCATGGTTTCTGGAAAAGGGAAGAGGAAAACAATATTTTACAAGGCCAAGGTCCGAACTTATTAAAAAAATTAGGGTTGCTTATGTGGAGGTGAGTCACACTCCCATGGAAATTAATTTAAAAAGGCAAAGTGTTGAATAAGTATTGAGGGCTCCATTAATGCTTTGAAAAGTGAGTCAAACAAACCCAAAACCTCATTATTTTATTGATAAAACACATATTGGCCGAACATAAGGATTATGGTATTTTATTACATCACCATTGGGTCATTATGATGTCATAAAACACATTATATATTTAAATGGTATTTAATTTTTACCCAAAAATTTGACTGTCTCAGAAAATTATGAAAAATTCACCGTTGGATAATTTCGACGTCCTGATTCCAAAAATAATATTTATTTTATCTAAATAATTTTCTAAATATGTGAATTTTCACTTTTAAAATAAAAACCGACATTTATAAAAATTCACGGGTTTTGACAGAAATGGCTTTCAAACCTTAATAAAAATTTTAATTGCATTCATAAAATTATAAGATCATTTATATTTAATAAAAATTAATTTAATAATAATAATAATATTTTATTAAAATATTATTTAATTCAAAAATCCTTTAATTTAATAAAATATAATTCTTAATTAAATAATAACTAAAAACATCATTTGTACTTTAAAAACTAATTACAATGCATCAAAAATGACTAGAAATTATATTCATTATTATAT
The DNA here is from genome assembly GCA_963277665.1 of Viscum album. NCBI lineage: Eukaryota > Viridiplantae > Streptophyta > Magnoliopsida > Santalales > Viscaceae > Viscum > Viscum album. The sequence continues at coordinate 27,886,135 of OY728142.1, read as the reverse complement.
ACAAAAATAATGTACATGAACATGGTGCTACTTATTTGTTACATAACCCCTTAAAATAGCCGCATAAGACCTAAGGGTAAGGTGTGCGATGGTGACAGACTCTTGGGGTTGCTCGGATAACATCGCTCGAGTGGTAATCTCTATCAACTTCCATTTTTCCCGTAGACGATCACGTTCGAGCTTGACTTGATGAAGCTCAGCTTGGGCTTGGTCAAGGGCAAAGCCCAAAGACTCCACCTCCTTTCCGAGCTCCGACAAATGGGCTTCGTAAGGGGCAATTCTACTGGATGAGGCCATCGCTTCCTTTGTCTGAGTAGAAAATTGGTTCGTTAAAGCCTTATATTTAAACTACCCAGATGATCACTGTTCAACGGCTATAAAAGTAACGGTCACAAATCTTAACGTTAAACCAAAGAATTTGACATCATATAAAAACATAAAGAAACATTTAACTGGATCAAGAGGGATTTTCCATTAATGAAATTTTGGGTCGTTACAGTTATCCCTATAGAAGGATGTATAGAAGGGGGTGATTGGCGGATATCAGTATGAGATTCCTATAAACTTGGGTCATATGTGATTAAAAGGATAGTAAACTAGGAATTGAGATAGTGAAATGTGTGGTGTTCATAATTAAAACCACCATATGGGACGGGTTATATATTCAACCTTAAATGTGGTACTTGATGACTTATCTGATATCCTTACCAGAAAAGGAGACGAAGCAAGTGGGGTTGGGGTTCATGGCCTATTGGTCAGCACATGACGACTCGACACATGTATGATTGTATGTTTATTTGATAATTTACATATTTCATGACATATACTATTATATAAATAGTTAACTTATGTTAAAGACACATTTTTGGTGTCCTACCAATTCTTGTACTTATACCCTACTCAGACATTTCAGTGAGCTTGTAGATTTCATGACTAGAGATCTAGTGAAGGGAAAAGGACCTATGGTGGATTATTGAGTAGTAGAGAATGAATCTGGAGTGTAATGGGATAGAATTTGGAGAACCCTACATATTTTTATTTATTTATTTATTTATATGCTTCTTATACTCTAGATAGGCTTACTACTTTGGGAGATATTTATATCTGCATGACATGTATGTAATTTATTTAGTTTCTACATGTTTACTCTGATAATTTATTATATTATTTATTGTTTATTATTGATCCAATGATAAGATACTGAGGGTATAGTCTCCCCACTATCGGGATTAGACCCTCACTTCTAGTCGGAAACACCTTGCATATAAGGAGGTGCACATGACGTCATGTGGAACTCGACTTGGAACTGGTAGTTTGGGTTGGGATGTTACAAAATGGTATCAGTGCATCAGGACTCACCAACATGTATATTCTCTTTCATTGATTTTTGATATGGTAGATAGGAGATAAAACATTTGGGACATGGGCAGGGGAACTATGACAGTGCCTGGCCAATATTGTATAGTGGACCTCCAAGTTTCCATAAATGGGGGAATTATGTTTTTCTATTACCATTGATTAAATTCACATTGGGTGATACAAATGATGTTGATATATGATTTTTGAGATTTTGGGTGAATTCATGCATCATAAAAAGGAATGTTGGTCATATTCTATATATATACCTATTATTGTGTTTTATAATAGCTCTTTAATTAAATTCCTTGTTTTTTTCTATCTATTTTGGATAGTCTCTCTTATGTGATATATTTGTGTTTCTATACTGTTATGATATATATTTATTAGAAATAATTAGGGGAACTGAGCATCCTGTTGTGTTAGTATATATATGATGACTGTGACTAACATGTAGGGATGGAGACTAGGGTTAGTTCTAGGAAGGGTATACCTTGGGTTGGGGGTAGACTTATAGGAGAACCTTTTGTGATCCCATATATTGGTTAAGACTTATTTTTTACCTAATTTTCTTCACATTTCAAAGATTTCACTCCGAGATGATTTATAGGACTGCCATCTATAGAACCCCAAGATGTTTTGTGCCACTAACCACGGTGAAGAAGGATATTACCTAAGATGTTCATGCATCATCATAAGTGATTTAGGCTGTAGATACCCTTCATTCGAGACTATTTAAAATAGTTCCATCCAAAGTGGAGTCACTCAAAGGACTGTGAATGACCATGTATGATATTTTCATCTTTAGAAACCCAAAATATTCCAAGGTATTGGTGGCCTACAGGATATAGAGGATTGTCTAGAATTCATCGATAGTATTTATAAGATGGTATATACTTCTAAGGAGGGGAGAGTTATCCTGCTGACCTTTATGTTCTAGGTACCTTCCAGGATATGGTATAAATCCATGAGTTGAGTCAGGAGATGAGCGGGTCTTAATTGGGCGATATTCAAGGAGATTTTTATTGAGTAGTACTTCCCTGACATAATGAAATCAGACCTTTCATAGGAATTTAGGGAACTATGATAGGGTTTTATGAATGTCTCTAAACACTCAACTCAATTTATGTATTTACTTCACTTTGATCCTTTTTTGGCTAGGAATGATGCACAGAAGGCTCAAAGTTTGAGATAGGCCTTTGACTAAAGATCAAATGTTGGGTCATGGGATTTGACCTGATGACATACTCTTAGGTGCTTCGCAAGTCCATAAACTTTGATAAATGGATTACAGGAAGATAGATAAGTAGACTTAATTTCATCCAAAATCAGTCTACTGAATGATATTTCTCTAACTAACAGAATATTTTCTTCTAGTATTAGAAATAGAAATAAATATTAGGGGTAAAAAATTTGTATACATTGAGGTTAGATAATGTATTATTTAATATATCTATGGAAGAGAGGTGCTGAAGCTTTGGGATGAGTGGAAATTATATTAGTACTTGTAGGAATTCATATTTGGAGTTCCACCATTATGGAAAGTTTGGTCACCTTTAATGATTTTTCTTGAAGAGATCTCATAGGGGTACTGGGAGATTAGAGAAATTTGGGGATAAAGGATATTATCAAAGTATGTAGACTTCCTAGACAATTATAACTTAGGGACATGATCATATAGAAAAGATAAATAAATTCTATATAGTGGATCGGGTCTATGTAGATGACGGAGAGGGGTTATCTACCATTCAAGGCATGGTTTTGATCACTTCCACCTTATCTATTTCTTTGTTCAATACTGGTGCTTCCCACTCCTTTATATCTAACCAAGTAGTATATGGACTTGACATACTGGTCAAGTTACCTTCTAAGCTAGTCTCACTTGAAATGCCTTTGGGAATGAAAGTGGTCCATCTCTTACATTTCATAGAGTTACCTACAGTTTTCACAAACTATGGCCATCTTAGGAGTTTATGATTCTAGAGATGATGAGATTTGATGTGATTCTCAGAAAGTATTGGTTGACCAACTTATATTCTCAAATTGAATATTATTATAGATTCATGACGTTAACCTCACTATAGGATATATGCATGATAGAGGAGTTTAATTTGAGTTAGATCTCATGTTATTTGAAAAACCCATCTTGATACTCACATATTGTATGTTTCCAATCGAGCTAAAGGAGCTCAGGTGTAGCTAGATGACTTAGAGAGGAAGGAATTTATCCAACCAAGAACTTCACCATGGGGTGAGCCTATGTTGTCCACCAATAATCTTAACAGTAGTCTTTGTCCTTATATTGATTACCATAAGAAGAACATGATGATTCTGAATAACTGATATTTTTTTCCTAGGATCGATGATCTATTTGACCTGTTATGGGGAGATAAATGGTTATGCAAGATTGATATTTGATTGGGCTACCACTTGTTGAGATTTAGAAAGGATTAAATTATAAAGATGAAATTTCAGAGTAGGTATGGGTTATATGAGTACTTGGTGATGTTTTTCTTAATGATGAATGTGTTGGTTTTGTTCACAGAACTCATAAAAATGATATTTCAACCATACTTGGACTCATTTTTCATAGTGTTCATCAATAAAATCCTCATCTACTCACCAACACTAGAGAAAAATTCTAGGAAACTAGATATAGTCTTGATTATGCTTTGAGAACATAGTCTTTACGCCAATTTTTTGAAGAGTGAATTTTGGATTTTAGAGGTTATGATCATAGGGCATGTGGTTTATGAGACATGTATATCTAGACACCTAGAGAAAATTGAGGTAGTAATGTTCTGTACATATTCCTAAAACATGTTTGAGATCATGAGATATATAGGTTTAGCAGGATATTATTGGTAGTTTATCCAGGATTTATCCCAACTATTAGCACCCATGAATAAAATGAAAAAGAAGGGAGTGAAATTTTAGTGATCAAACAAATGTGAAGAGGAATTCCTTAATTTGAATAGAAGATTGATGATAGATCCAATACTAACACTCTATGAGCCTCGTATTGGTTATGCAGTATTTTGTGATGCAACATGCATTGGTCTAGGATTAATGTTAATGTAGAGATAGAAGTTAGTAGCCTATGGTTCACGTCATCTACAACCTCATGATAAAAACCACCATACACAAGACTTGAAGTTGTTAGCCATAGTAAACACTATGAAGTGTTATAAACACCATTTATTCAGTGAAAGATTTCACATTTACATGTACCACAAGATCCTTCTCTATATCTTCATACATAAGGACCTAAACTAGAGACAAAGGCACTAGGTTTAGTATCTATAGATGTATGATTTTGATATGTCCTACTTACCTGGGAATGGTAATGTCATCATAGATGCTCTTAGCCATAAGACATAATCTAATTTGTAGCTTAGAAATAAGCCTTCAGAGTATCAATAGTGCTTGATGAGATTATTGGATAAATAGAGTATGGATAGTTTTGAGGATCAAGGATATATGAATTGTTCCCTTTAGTATTCACATCCTCACTTGTGGATCGAGTGAAGACTAGTTAGGAGTAATACCAAGAGTTTGTTGTTATGATGGAGCATTTATCCGGGGGTGACTAAAGACCCATATTGTTTACGGAATATTATGATGTGATATTGGTACACGAGAGAGTAGTAGTCCCTACTTATATCATAGAGAAGCTAATGATAGATTACCATACCTCTATATGGAAAATATATCCTGGTGTGACCAATATGTATCAAGACTTTAAACACTAGTTCTAGTGACTGAGGACGAAGAGGGACATTTCTAATTTTGTCTCCCAATTCCTTACATATTAGTGGGTGAAAGCCAATTATTAGAGACCTGGTGGATTGATATATCCACTTTCTATACCCATATGGAAGTGGGAGGACATCACAATGAACTTTATTATGTGGTTACCTAGGACCCAAACAAGTCATGACGTGGTTTGGTGATTTTCGATCTGCTAACGATGATAAATCACTTATTACTAATCATAAATACTCACTTAGTGGAGGATTTGTGAAATATATATATCTATGAGATCATACAATTTCATAGAGTCAAATTGATCATTGTTTCAAAATTATATGCACGTTTTACATCACAGTTTTGGCAGGGCTTACAGAAGGCCCTAGAGACTTAGCTGAGAATAAGTATAATGTACCATCCAAAAAAAATGGAATGTCCAAGATGACTATACACATATTGGATGATATGATTTATTCTTATGTTATTTAATTTTTTGGATAATTGGATGATCATATATTCTTGGTTGAGTTTTTCTACAATAATAGTTACTATGTTTTGATTTAGATGGCCCCTTATTAGGCTATATATGGAAGAATATTTTATTCACCACTCTGTTAGTGTGGGCTGGGTGAGTCAGTAGTTATGAGACCTAGTATGGTTTATGAAAACTATAAGATAATATTGATAATTTATAAGAGATTAATCACCAATCATAAAATACATAGGTCTTATGACAACTGCAGGAGGAGGCATTTGGAATTAATTATGAGTGGCCATGAATTCTTGAGAGTGAATCCTCGGTTAGGGAATCAATGTTTGAGGAAGTAGGGCATGATCTGCCCACATTTTGTGGGACCTATTGAGATCACCGAATGGGTGGGGATAATGGTATATTATCTAAACTATCCTCCATATTTTTGAGGCATGTATGATGTGTTCTATTTTTCTTAGCTTTAGCTGTATATTCCCAAACCTACATGCATTATTGAATATGAGGATATTGAGTTGGAACTAGATGTATCCTATGATGAGCATCCAATTAAAATTAAATATTTTAGTGAGAAATAAATTCAAGGAAATTATGTAATACTCATTCATATTTGATGGAAGCATGATCGAATATAGGAAAATATGTGGGAGCAAGAGGATGAAATTTGAGAAAAGTGGCTAGAATTTTTCAATCAGGAAACCTAGAGGTGCTTCTCGGGGATGATAATTTCTTAGTGGGGAATAATTTTAAATCCCCAAAATTCTTGTTCTTTAATAAAATAATTTTTTTTCTTTTTGTTTTGAGTTGATCCATGTTTATGAAAAAATATCGGGGCTCATAGAAGCTAAAGAAGGATTTAGGGGTGTTTTTGTTTGCTTAAAAAACTTGAGTGACTGTGCCGTAGCTTGTATAACCATGCCACAAAGGTCTAGAATACACCATAGAATAACTAGCTATGTCACTGTGTGTTGTGGGGATGAGGATATGCAGTAATGGTAGGAGGTTGCGCCATAGTGTGGTTGTTTGAGGGATATTTTAGCATAACTGCCACCATGGTAGGGTATTCAAGATGGTTTCACCATAGTTTCCTACACCATGATATATAATCCTTTTGATTTTAGTTATAAAGGAATGTACAAATTTTTATCCTTGTTAATTTAAGCCACTTAAATTAGTAGTTATGGTCTTCATTAAAGGAAATGTTTATGGAGGATTTATAAGAGAATTTACTCACAAAAAATGAACCCACAAAGGATTTAAAATACCCTCTTACTCCCTCTTCTATAATAGAGTTATAGTTTTCCTAAAGTACTATAGAGAGAACCATAACATAGACCTCATATCTATACCACAATGGTTTGAATTCAAGTTCTTTCCTATGCCATATCTATATTGACTATGTTGTGGGGATCACCTTCACACTATGATGGACAACATCTAAACTATGGTGTTATCCCTTGCACCATCGTAACCCTATTTTTCACTATTGTGGTATCCATTATGGTTTTTATGTTCGAGATTCCATTCCATACCTGTCAGTTCTATGTCGTGGTATCCCTATTCTATGTTGTGGTGTCCTTGACCTGAATCATGGTGGTGGTATCCAGTGCACCTACATGTTTCAGCCTTCTATCTTGAACCATGGATCCTCATTTTTATAATCTCTTTTAGAAAATCTTGGTGTTTTTCAATGAACAACCTTGGGTAATAAATGGTTCTTCCCATTAGAATGGTTATCCTCACCTTCTATGGAACCCATGATGTGGTATCCCTTTGACATGTATTTCTTATTGCATTTCATAGCATGTGGAACTATGTTTCAGGTATTTAAATGATTAGGTGGAGCCTTTAGGTTGGTGTGATGTAGTCCAAATACCCTTTAAGGAAGGCATGGATACCCCTATAGAGGGATGTGCATATGTGTCAAGTTAAACAACCGAACACAGTCCAAACATCCTTAAAGGTAGGCATAGATATCCCTATAGAGGGATATGTTTAAGTGTATAATTGGTGGATACTAGTATGGCCTTCCTACAGACTTGGGCCATAGGAGATTAAAAGGATAGATGAACAGGGATTGACATTGTGGAATGTTTAGTGTTCCTGGTGACAACCACCGTCTGGGTAGGGTGAGATGTGTTACCTTGAAGGTGGTACATGGTTACTTATCTGATATCATTACCAACAATGGGCTGGAGAAGGAGGGGTTGGGGTTCATGGAGGCTTTTTTAGCACATGATGACTCGATGCATGTATGGTTATATGTTTTTTTGAGAATTTCCTTATGTCATGACATACACTATTATATATATAGTGAACTTATATTAATGACACATTGTTGGTGTCTTAATGAGTCTTGTACTCACACCCAACTTGAGAATTTTGGTGCGCTTGTAGATTTCATGAACAAAGATCTGATGAAGGGAAAAACCTTATAGTGGATGGTTGAGTAGTAGATCAAGGAACAGAAGTAGACTGGGACAAAATTTGGAGGACCTACATATAGATATTTTTATTTTTATTCATTTATCTACTTCTTATACTCTGGACAGGCTTACTAATTTTGAATTAATTTATATCTATATGACCTATATTCCATTTATTTAGATTTTTCTTATTTACTCTAATTATTTATTATATTATTTTTTTCTTCTTATTGATCCTATGAAATGATACTGAGGGTATAGTCTCCCCACTATTGACTCCACTAGTACAAAAAATATTTTTAACGTCGCCTTTTTTCACGTCAGTTTTTTAGAACCGACATGAAAATATTTAAAAATTGTTTTTTCAAGTTGTTTATTATATAACCAACATAAAAATACATTTTTGATGATTTTTCATGTCGGTTATATAATAGCCGACGTGAAAAATCTATTTTATTTGATTTTTCATGCCGATTATATAATAACCGACGTGAAAAATCAATGTACATCACTTTTACACATCGGTTATTAAATAACCGACGTGAAAAATCCATTTCCATGAAAATATATTAAAATTTTCACGGTTTTTTATCATTAGTTATTCTAAAACTGATGTGAAAAAATCAATCTTCATCACTTTTTCACGTCGGTTATTAAATAACCGATGTGAAAGACGATTTTCAAGACTTTTTCACATTGTTTATTTAATAATTTATGTTAAAAGGTAATTTTCACATCGGTTATTTAATAATCGACATGAAAAAAGTTTACAAAAATGTAGTTCATTTCAAAATATTTAATTTGATAGGTCACGGAGCTCAAATGGAGTTACGGATTAAAAATTATAGCCTTCAGAAGTTGATCATCTCTAAAAAAAGTATTAGGGAAGGCTAACTTTTGAAGGCCATAAATTTTAATTTGTAACTACATTTGAGCTCCGTGACCTGTCAAATTAAAGATTCAGAAATAAACTACATGTTTTTAAACCTTTTTCATATCAGTTATTAAATAACCAATGTGAAAAATATCTTTTAACATCAGTTATTAAATAATCAACATGAAAAAGTCATGAAAATTGATTTTTCACATCGGTCATTTAATAAACAACCTGAAAAATTGATGAAGATTGATTTTTCACGTTGGTTATATAATAACCGATGTTAAAAATAAGTGAAAATTTTAATATATTTTCACAATGGTTATCATAAAACCAACGCGAAAGATAATTTTAATATCCTGCAAACGCGAAATTTCAATTTTTTTACATTGCGACATCGAAGTTTTGAATTTCCGCCTAAAATTTTTAATACCATGTTTTCTCTTATCATATCAATTATTTGTTTCCATTATACCCATATCCTAATTTTATGATCATTTATTTCAACCACTATCATTCCCCCAACTCGACTCGTTTGATCTTCAACGTGAATCAATTATTTCTTCTTTCCACAATCTCGTCAAGGTATATTTAATCATTTATCCTAGATTTATGGGTTTTTTGATTTTTTCTTAACTAATATACCATTTAACAATCATTTCATTCAACCATCACCATTCCACCGACTCAACTTGTTTGATCTTCCACGCGAATCCACTATTTCTTATTTTCATGATCTCGTCAAGGTATTTGTAATTATTTTCCCATGATTTATATTTTCTATGAGTAGTTTTCTTAATTGATATACCATTTAATGATTAGTATTTTATTATAATGATGAATAATTCTCCATATCATGGTAAAACTACAAATCCTCCTATGGATTCAAAAATTCCTTTTAAGATGAATCTAGAGTTGGCTCATTCAATCTTTCTTTGAAAAAAATATTAAACTTATGATGGTCATAACTTTTAATCCGTAACTCCGTTTGAGCTCTACGACCTTTAAAATCAAATATTATGAAATTATCTACAAGATGGTAAATAGTTTTTACATCGGTTATTTAAAAAAATATGTTAAAAATTACTTTTAACGTTGTTTTTTAAATAACTGACGTAAAAAATAGATTTTTAACACCATTTCCATAATGTCTTTCATGTGGGTTTTTAAAAAAGAAAATGTTAAAAACTATAAAACCCCCTTTTTAATGTGGGTTATTAAATAACTGACATAAAAAATTATATTTTTAACGTCACTCATAATAACTTCTCTTAAAAACTGATGTTAAAAAGCAAAAAAAAAAACTGAAGTAAAAAAATGTTTTTGTACTAGTGCTCAAACCCTCACTACTAGTTGGGAGGATCTTATATACAGGGAGGTATGAATGATGTCATGTGACACCTAGATCAGACCCGATGGTTTGAATTGGGATGTTACATGAACCATGGGTCCTAGTAAAAAAATTGAAAGGGGAACCCGATCAAGTCTCACAACCTCTCAGACATACAAGTTTCTAAATTCCTACACCTTCATTGTCTCCTTGATAAATATGAAATAATCTGATTTCATTAGTTGATAAATGATTTCCCAAATCGAATATTTCCCACTCATAGTCTATGGATGAACAATGATTAATTCTATAGAAATATCATCCCACTTCCATATTATAATGGGTAAGGGTTTCAAAGAACCAATAGGTCTCTAGTGTTCCGCCTTAATCCTTTGACAAGTAAGGTACTACTACATGAAATCTGAAATTGACCATCTCATCCCTGGCCACTAATAACAATGTCTTAGATCATGATGCATCTTGGTAGTCCCATAGTGTATGTACAAGAAATAATTGTGTCTATAATATATCAATTATTTTCTAAAATATATAGGAACAACCAACCTGATTTAGAAACACAAATCACCAACCAAAGACCAAGACCACTCAACCAAGGTCTCCCCACAATTTAGGATTTTACCAATGATCTGGAAATCAGTGTCTAATACATGCTCAATACAAAACCATTTATCAAAGTATGAGTCATACATTAATTAGGAAAAGAACACCTACCCATAAACCTCTTATACTCCCAAGATTATCTCCGAAAACAAACTCATCATAGATCATTCCTCCACCAATCACTTCAAGGCTTGATTCAGTAATTTCCTACTCAATGCATCGATGACCATGGTCCCTTTCCTATAAATATAGACAATATCAAAATCAAAAATATGAAGATACTCAACCCTGAATCTCTAACACAAATTTGGATCCCTATGAGTAAAAATATAATTCAGGCTCTTGTGATCAAAATATATCATAAAACAGTCCCCAAAGAGATAGTGACACCACATTTTTAGAGAATAAATAATTGATGCTAACTCAAGGTCATGGGTAGGGTATTTATTATAATGAGGGAGTGTTTGGAAAGATACATAGCCCACCATCTACTTTCCCAACATCAAGACACACCCCAAACCCATACCATAAGTTCTATAGAAAACATCATACTCCGAACTCAATTTTGAAAGAATCAGAACTATATATGAAGTCAAATGTACCTTCATTTCTCTAAAATATCTCTGAATTTTTTTATTCCACTCAAAATTAACACCGTTATGAGTCAAAGATGTCATTGGAGATACAATCTTGGAGAAGTATTACATAAACTACATGTAATAACCAACCAATACTAAGAATCTATGAATCTCAAACACATTTATAGGATTCTCCCTTGACAATATTGCCCAAATATTTTTTGGATCTCTTGAGATTCCCGTATCTAATATAACATTCCCTAGAAATTTTAGTTCTTGGGTCCAAAACTCACATTTGGAATGATTACAGTAAAGATGATGTTTAGTTAAGGTTCCATGGATGATATCAATGTGATCCCTATGATCCTACTCTAACTTTTAGTGCACCAAAAAACCATCCAAAAAATGACTATGAAAGAGTCTAAGAACCAATAAAATATTTGTTTGATCAACACCATAAATACCGAAGGAGTATTAGTGAGATCAATGGGCATAAACAGAAACTAAAAATTCCCATACTAGCTACTAAAGTTGTCTTAGGTATATCCTCTTCTTGGAATCTCAATTTATGATTCCATGAACAAAGGTTAATCTTATAAATCCAACGATCCCCTCTAATGTGATAAAAATATCATCAATTCTTGGTAAGGGGTAATTTTTCTTAATGGTCACCAAATTTAAAATTTGATTATCAATGAAAATTCTAAGGATCTTTTTTTCCTTGATGGAAAAGTGGATAGGTGAAGCCCAAGGTGGAATTCTAGGATGAATAAATCACTTATTCTCAAGGTCATAAAGATAGAATTTAATTTTGATTGAATTAGAAGGTTCTGTGTGATAAGATGGAATAGAAATATGCATCTTACCAAGAAGCTAGTAAATAGTGAACTCAACCTCTCTATATGGTGGTAACCTAAAAAAATCATTTAAAAAGACCTCAGGATGTGAATTTTTAAATATAGGAAGTGGACTTTCCAAGAGAGATCCAACAACATCAACAATCACCTCTAAAAAATGGTAGGATATTATTCTGGAATAAGGAACAACAAGACCTGCTCTCCTAGATTTAGAATTCCAGTCTCCCTAAAAGGCATGAGAGACCCTATAGAGAGATAAACACTGAAATCAGTGATGATAAAAGTCTATTTGATCTTTAGTATTTATCATATAATACATTCTAATAATTAGGTTGAAGATATCAAGATCAAGAACCATGAAATCCCACACCACATTGAAGTTGGTTATCGTCACCCAACATGCGGGAAAATTGAAATGTTACTCGAAAATATTTCCCAAAGGCATGGTAAGATCCAAAAAGAATGAAATTAGTTCCCAATTAATTTTCAACACATCAACTAACTTTGATGAAATAAAATAATGGGTAGCACTTGTATCAAATAAATCTAGCACCATAGAGGAAGAAATAAACACCACACCTCTAACGGTATATAGCCCTACCTCAGATTCCTCTTGTGCATACTTCAATGTGTAAAGATAAACAGTCTCATATCCTCTATAATATTTCTTAGTCTTGTGAACATACCCATTGGAATGAGTATAAGACCAAATACCCCTAAAAACACTAAAATGAACCTATGAAATGAAGGTTTCAGGCATAATAGATGTGTGTAGTGGGAAATGATGATAATTAAAATTTAATTTAATTTTAATTTCCTAAAAACCCAATAGAGGATCTTGTATATTATATTTATAGTGAATTTTTAATATTAGAATAAATCAATTACCTCATCTTAGGTTTATTTTTTTGTAGTCAATGTCTATCATCCGAAAATACCCTTTATGATTTCCATAGTTTCACTTATGAGTATGCAAGGATAGAATCCATCAAGTGGTGATCCACATGTGCTCCAATGATCTCCAAGAAATTCTACTTGGTCTTTGGGTTCTAGAGTGGAAATACAATGTCTTCTGTTGTTCATTATTGATCACTCATTATTTAGTCTTGAAGAAATATCTCTTGCATTTTCATTATTTATAGGGAGAGAGATGTAGAAGTTGAAAGATAATTAGTTGTTTGAAAAAAATCTCTATTTTTTGATTACCTACACAAGGGTCATAGTGGGTTATTTATAGTGGTAGGGTTTAGGTTAAACTATATCTTAATCAGGTGTTGAACCTTAAAAAATATTAAAACCTTTAATAAAACCCATTACACAAAATAATAATAATATAATTTTTATTTTGTGGTGTGCGACATCTTGCAAAAATGATAAATAATATTTACCATCTTGAAAATAATTATTTATCACCTGAAACAGTATTTGTTCATTCGAACTCCTCAGTATTTATTGGATACCCAGATAAATATTTTATTCATAAATAAATATTTTATTCACATACTAGAAAAATAAATATTTATTAAATATTAAATAAAATAAGTAAATATATTTTTATTCACTTATCGGTTAATAAATATTTATTTAATTTATGAGATCAATGTTACTTGAACAAAATTATTCCTCAGTGTTGAGAATAAGATTTATTCCATTAATTAAATTTAAAAATATTTTAATCGAGATCAATGGAAACAGTTAGTGTGTGACCCTCTAGGATTATTTCCCGTTGGAATTAGGATGACTTGCCTAAAGTATAAGATTACTATCTAGTAACTAGTCAAGGAACCCATGAGAAATAACTTATTATCGCAATATCGACAGCCACATATGAATTATTTGTGTAATATAATCCCTCTTTTACAATATCTCATCAAGTAAGTTGCACAATGATGTCATCAACCTATATGTTCGAGATATATTTCTTTGACTATCTAAAATAAACACATCAATACATGATGGAAATGGATTTTCGGTGACAATTATATTCTAATAAAAGGGACAAGATATCAAATCCCATAAATATGAAAGGGAAAAATCCTTCCCCAACATATCCATTAATGACATGTCAATCATGACGTACCCAACATACCCTACTTCCCACCAACATATGGAATAATGGTTTTTGTTAGTAAATCTAAGTGCGTGAGTCATGACATGAACCAATGATAATCATAAAGTCTAAGGACCCTTACACATGCTCGTAGATATAAATATCTGATGATACAAAAACATGAAAAATTCCCAATGGTAGGTCTGATCTCATAATCTCCCACCTCATAGATTACCATGTTAAAACTTCACGAGAAGAAGCCTCATCTTCTTACAAGTACTCACACATAACAGTCTATATACTATGTATCCCATCATAATATGATATCCAACCATATAATTATATTAATAATATTTTCATAGCACTTCAAGGTTATCATCCTAGTGGGGAGTTGTTATGACCTTATCAATGTGACAAATAATCTAGGACATTGTTACATTAAATTCATGAAGAATAATGGAAAATATGTAATAAGATGTTTAATTAATATTAAATATATAGAATATAAATGTAATCAAAGTAAAATTAGATGGTCCTAGGAAAACAACTTATAAAAACTCTCATTTTCACTATAGACAACTAATTATGAATTTTAGTTTGTTAGACCTCACATGATAATCATGTTTCTCTTATATTAAGGCTTTAGTGAAGGGTCCGCCACATTGTCTTCCATGAAAATAATCCTCACTGCAACCTCACCTCTTTGAAAAAAGGCCCTCAAGAGATGATACTTATGAAGTATATGCTTTGTATATTGACGTGAAATTGGCTCCTTTGTGAGGTCCACCACTGTTGTATTATCACAGTAGAGTGTGATTGGATCTTTACTTCTAGTTACCATGTTAAGATCTATACTGACCCAAAATTTTATCAATGAAGTTTCTCCCTTCTTATAGTAATTTAATATAGTATAAATCACATATAATCACTTATAAACCATAATAAAAACTTTATAAATAAATAATTAATGAAATACTAAGTATTTTTAGAAGTTAAGGAACTAATACTGATGAAATAAAAATTTGACCTTAGGAATAGTAATATGACCCTTATGAATAGTAAACTATCCAAATGAATAGTAGACTCACCCATGAAAGTATAAATAAAATTTTGGAATCTTATACGTCAAAACATGATATAATTATATCATAGTATAAGTAAGTAAATATTTTAAAAATTATTAATTAAGTGTTGGTATTTTTATAAGGCATAAATATTTAATTTAAATTTTATAATTAATTTAATAATTTAAAAGAAAATTTATTTTCATAAAATGTATTCATAAATTAATATTTTAATATCTTATGATTTTAAGATAATTTTATGAGACCTTAAGTAATTTTTTAAGTGTTACAAAATTCGTTATAATTTTAAAATATGCATTTTCCAAGTAAATGACTATTTTAATTAAAAATTAAATTAATTATATTTAGAAAATTATTTTCATAAAATGGAGTTCATTTTTTAATTATACACATTGAAAAATTATTAGGGTGAATTTTTGGGATTTTTCTGAAATACTTGAATTTTTGATGAATAGTAAAATACGATAATTTTTGACAAATGCTAAATACAAGAATTTTTGAGTCAATGTTGATGTAAGGATGATTTAAGAACCTTAATAACGAACCAAAATTTATTATTTTAATATATTTAGAGATAATTATAAAAATATTCTTAGTATTGATCCAAAATAATAAACTAATAAATATAATATTGATAAAACACCCCTCTCCTCCACTATAAATACCACCCATCACCCCCTATTCTACTCAAACTTATCAAGATTTGATACATTCCTATATTCTACCCAATATTCTTCCCTAGCCCCTCCAACATTTTCAGGAGCTCATGGTATCATCAAAATACCAAAACCTTTTCCCTAATAAGGTTCTCAATGAGGATAACTTCAAGAGGTAAAACCTCTCACTCTTTCTTTTATTTCCTTTCAATTTCAATTATTTTATTATTCTTTACTCACATACATTAATAAAAATAGAATCATAACTCTATTATGTTTTATATAATGTAATTATATCACGTTAATTTAATATTCATCATTAAACACCATTCTCTCTCTCTTTTATTTTAAAAATGAAATCGTCCCCCGTGATGTGTCAATTTACCGACATTGCGGGTGATGCAATTTCATTTTAATTTAACAACTTAAAGTATATTAATAAAAACATTAAATGGATGAAAAAATATTGAAAATTTTATTTTATAACCATCTTTAAATTTTGGAATCAACTTATACACATAATAATAAATGAAAAAATAAAACAAATTCACTATGATCAAAAAACCGCCAAAATTAACCTAAAACGATCATCATTAACTTGTATCTAATGATTATTCATCATTACATATAACCAAATTATTTATAAGATAATTAAAAATTATATAATACCATTTATAAAATATAAAAACAATTCTGGATATTTATCATCATTTTACACGACCTTCCATTCATGAATACAAGTTAACTGATTGTGAAAACCATGAGAATGAATGCTTACAAACGATGAAATTAAATACTATAACTCATCAAAAGGCCCTTAAATGAACATAATAAAACCATAATTAATTATATTCATGTATAAAAGTTTATTTAATTGTTAATTAATGAATCTAATGATATTATACTTAACATTAAAGTAAATAAAGCATTCAGACACAATGTAAGGGGAATTCTCAAACCCAAATCTATTTCTTTGGGGTTTCCATATTTCACCCCATTTTTAGTATGAATATTCCTTAAATATCATTTATTAATCATTATATTACTTTTTTAGGATATAAATTTTTTCTACATGAGTTTATGAAAAACATAATGTTTCCCAAAAGAAATCTCTAAAAAAACAACTTTTACTTCTCGATATTGTTTATTATTCACTCATGGTTGATGATTATTATATCAAGTATGTTATTACCAAAATCATTTTGTAACCAAAATTTTATGAATTAATTATTTATGAAATGAAATTAATTCCTTTCTATGGATTATTATATGTTCAATATTGATGTATATTCTATATAGCATGCATGAAAATGTTAATGTAATTATGTGATGGGTGTGCCGAAAATTATATAGTGATCCGATGCATTGGGTATTGTGAATAAAATCACGAGGTAAAGTGAAATATGTGTAAAAATGATTCTATATTTGTTCAAAACTATATTTTTTAGTTGAACACTAATACATGATGTTTCATTTTTATGCATTTCCACATTCCATGCCTTTTCTAAATGCTTCCTCTCATGATTATGATCCTATATATATGTTATGATCATGATCACCCCATGTAATATTGTTTCATGTTATTATCTATCCTATTACAGGGCTTTTATATTTCCCATTTTTGATGTATATCCTTAGGTTATTACATTTACTTAGGATAATTCAAGGGCCAATAAGAATCTAAAGAAAAAGGAATTAAATAAATGTTTATGTTTTATTTTGTAAATGTTATGTATGATCCTAATTTTCCCAAGACACTAAACCTTTGTATCCTCATTGTGTAATGATTTTAACATGTTTTTCTTTAAAATGATGTAATAAGATATGTAAGAAAAATCAGGGTCACTATAGTTGGTATCATAAGATGATTTAGTTAATTTTGGAATTAGGATTAGTGAACCTTAGTGAAAAGCCTTAGTATGTGACTAAGTATAAGTGACCATCCAATAAACTTTTATTTTTGAAAATTCCAAACATAGAGATCCCATAAGACATTAATTTAAAATTAATTTCAAAAAGGAATAAATTATTTATTCATGGCTTGTTGTCTTATGTTTTTTTATAACTTTTTCTATTTTAGAAAATGGTGGGAACCAGGAGAAACCAGGACAACATCCCATACAAGGGAAAGTGAAGTGATTGCTCGAATGACATCCCCAATGCTTTGTGTGGCGGAGTTAAAAATTTCACAGATATTCTTACCCAACTATCTTAGGTTATTAACAATAAACTGAATAATGTTGAATGACCTACTTTACGAAAGAGGTAGCAACTGGCTATTGAGTTTTTTATGTGGCAACGACCACCGATGTTTAGTGGATCTTCCGATCCACTAGTTTTGGTATAGTGGGTCAAATTAATAGAGAAGATATTTTTTGTTATTCACTATTATGAGATGGAGAAGGTGAATCATTTTATTTATCATCTAGATGGAGAGGCCGATCAATGGTGGTCTTTGATTAAGAACACCAAATCGAGGGACAAAATTGAAGATATGGAGTGGGAATACTTTAAGATAAAGTTTCTTAACAAGTATTTCCATTGAACTCTTAAAATGAAGATGGAGATATAATTTATAGAGCTGAATCAAAGGGAAGAATAATCTATCATGAACTATTAATCAAATTTGACTAGGCTTTCAAGGTACTCTTAGGGTTTTGTTATCAACAATTATATCAAAATTGATAGATTCTTTAGTGGTTTAAAACCACACCTTCGAAAGGCTCTAGAAATTTGAGACTTTTGGAGTTATGAAGAAGTTTTTAGATGTGATCTCAATATGGTGATAGAATTTAGAGAATGGAAACATGGTTATGTGATAAGAAATTAAAGATGGAGTTTCATGCTAGAGGATCTCATGGAAAAGGTGGAAAGAAAACTCAACCAACCACATGCCAAAAATGTGGGAAGAATCATCATGGGAACTGCCTCAAAGGGACAAGGAAATGCTTCAAGTGTAGGAGATAAGGCCACCAAGCTCATTAATGTTGAAAAGACATGAGGAACCAGGGTAATGTGGTGTAGGAAAGGAGAGAACAACCCATGGTTTAATGATACAACTGTAGGGAATAAGGGAACTATGCAAGTCAGTTATCTAAACCTCAAGTCCTTGAGGGGAATCAGCATCAACAACCACAAAAGACAAAGGATAAAGGTAAGAATTATGCCGTCACTACTACCAAAGTGGAATAAGAAAATTAAGTCATACTAGGTATACTTCATATTCACTCAAGAATGGAAACAGTCTTATTCGATTCTAGTTCTATGCATTCCTTTATATATTATAAGTTTTCTAAAACTATTGAATCTAAGACCAGAAACCTTAAAGTAGAGATATCTATAAAAACACCTAGTGGTGAAATCATTGTGACCCAAGCATTAGAATATTTTCCTATTGGTGTATATGGGAATATTCTTCTAGTAAATCTTGTAATACTTACCTTGGTGGGATTCGATTCTATAATGGGGATAGATTGGATCTCGTTATATAGAGCACATATCAACCATCAGGAAAAGGAAATATATTTTCATATTCTGAACCATCCCATGATCCTCTACAAATTTAAGTAAGAACATGAATCTATTTTGGAAAATCCTACAATGGTGTGGGTATTGATTCCCTATAAAAAATCATACCTCACTCAAATGGTTGAGTCAAATGAAGTTACCAATCTAGGTGAAATTCCCATTATGAGGGAATACAGTGATGTATTTCCTAAAGAGTTACCCAGAATCTCCTCAGATCACGAGGTAGAGTTCTCAATAGAACTAATACTCAAAGATAATATTATATAAAAGTATCCATATAGGATGGATCCTATCAAACCAGTGGATTTAAAGAAGAATCTACAAGAGTATTTGAAAAAAGGGTTCACACACCTTAGTGCATCACCTTGGGGTGGGCCAACGATCTTTTTCAAGAAGAAGGATGAATTAATGCAGCTGTGTATTTATTACTATAAACTCAATAAGATCACCATAAATAAAAAATATCCTCTTCTAAGGATTGATGACTTTTTTGATTAGTTACGAGGATCTTAGTACTTCTCAAAGGTGGATCTTCATTATGGATATCATCAACTAAAGGTAAAGAAGGAAGATATTCATAAGACTACCTTACATGCAAGGTATGGGAACTATGAGTTTTTGGTGATGCCCTTCGGACTTAACAATTCCTCTACAACCTTCATGGATTTTATGAATATAGTCTTTAGACATTACCTCGAAAAATTTGTGCTAGTGTTTATCATTGTTATTCTCATCTAATCCAAGATAAAGGAGGAACATGAAGAATAACTAAGGATTGTGTTGGAAACATTAAGGAAAGATAATTTTTACACCATGTTCATAAAGTGTGACTTTGGTATGTAGAAAGTAACATTCATGGGACATGTGATCACAAGTGAGGGAATTTCTATGGACCCTTTAAAAACAAAGGTAATTAAGGAATGGACCAAACCATATAGTGTCATAGAAATCCATAGTTTTATTGGATTAGTAGGGTACTGTAGATGTTTGGTGACAAATTTCTCATGATTTAAATCCCACTAACTAAGTTAACAAGGAATGAGGTAAAGTATGTATGGATGGAAGAATGTGAGGAAATCTTCAAGGAGCTAAAGAGAAGGCTTATCACTGCACCTGTACTTACATTACTGAAAAGTGGAGAAAGTTTTGTGATATATAGTGATGATTCCAAGAAATTATTGGGTTTTGTAATCATAAAAATGATAATGTGATGGCCCATTCCTTGAGACAATTGAATATCCATAATTAGAACTACCCGACGCATGATCTGGAGCTAGAAGCTATGATTTTTTCCTTGAAAATATGGTGGCACTACATCTATGATGAGAAGTGTGACATATATACCCATAAGAGACAAAAGTATATATTCACAAAAAAGAATCTCAACATGCATCAAAGTAGATGGTTATAGATAATCAAAGACTACGATTTCTCTATTCAATATCATCCTAGTAAGGAAAACAAGGTAGCTAATGCTCTTATCAAAAAAGAACCTGCTACTATATCCATATTGCAGATTGAAAAAGACCATATCTTCTTAGATATTAAAAGGAGAGATTTGGGAATGATAATGGTAGGTAATACATCCTACCTTTCCCAATTTTTTTCAAAACCATATATCCAAGAGAATATTAAGGAGGAACAAAGGGATAATCTGGAGTTACAAAATAAGGTGAGTGTAGTAAAAGAAGGGAAGCTATAAGAGTTACATATTTATGATGATGGTGTAATTTAGTTTGGAATGATGATTTGTGTGACTTCATCAATTGGGGTAAAGAAGGATATTTTGTAAAATGCACATAGCTCAATTTTCTTTATCTATCCCAGAAGTACCAAGATGTACTGTGATATACGAGAAAATTTCTAGTGGGACAACATGAAGAAGGAGATTGCATAGTATATCTCAAGGTGCTTGATATGTTAGAAAGTTAAAGATGAGTGACATAAGTCCAAAGGGATGATGAAACTATTTCCTATACCTATATGGAAATGGTATAATTTCACTATGGACTTTTTCAGGGGTCTCCTAAAGACATCCAAAGGAAATAATGTGATATGGGTTGTGGTGGACCGAATCACCATGGCTACCAACTTTATCATTATTCGAGAAGATATTTTTATTGAAAAACATGCTAAGATATGTGTGAAGGAAGTGGTGAGACTGCATGGAGTTTTCTCTTGATTTTTTCGAATCATGATCCTAGTTTCACATCTAAATTATTGAGGAGTCTTTAACATGCTTTGAGTACTAAATTAAATTTCAGCACGACCTATCACCCCAAACTGATAGAAAATTGGAAAGGACTATTTAGATACTTGAAGATTTTCTAAGAGCCTTCTCTTTATAATTTAAAGGTGGATGGGATTAACATCTCCCATTGGTTCAGTTCTCATACAACAATAGCTTCCACTCTAGTATTTATATGACTCCATATGAATCTTTTTATGAAAAGTTATGTATAAATCCAATATATTGGGATGGAGTTGGTGAAAGAAAGCTACTCAGACCTGATCTTGTGGAAGACATGATATAGAAGGTTCAAGCCATCCAAAATCATATAAAAGATTATCAGAGTTGAAAAAAGAGAAATGATGACAACCATCGAAGGGACTTGGAGTTCTATGTTAGAGATAAATTCTTCCTTTGAATATCACTGTGGAAGAGAGTCATGTAGTTTGGAAAGAAAGGGAAGCCAAGTCCAAGGTACATTGGACCCTTTGAGATCCTTGACTGCATAGGATATGTGACCAATCGACTTTAACTTCTAAAAAATATGGAACAAGTTCATGATGTGCTCTACATATCATTCCTAAGGAAGTATATACAAAATCCCTCACATGTATTTTACTCAGAGGTGGTACAGCTGGA
Source organism: Viscum album (assembly GCA_963277665.1). Classification (NCBI taxonomy): domain Eukaryota; kingdom Viridiplantae; phylum Streptophyta; class Magnoliopsida; order Santalales; family Viscaceae; genus Viscum; species Viscum album. The sequence continues at coordinate 27,863,662 of OY728142.1, read as the reverse complement.
TCATGATCTCTCTTAAGCAGCCAGTAGAGATTTTTGATAGGAGAGATAAGGTTATATACAACAATAAAACACACCTAACCATAAGTATGAATAATCAACTTGGGATTTAGAAGAGGTGATGAAGGAAAAGTACCCTCACCTATTTATGTAAAAACAAAATTTTGAGGGTGAAATTTCAAAAGAGGGGAAGAATGTAATGAACCAAACTTTTATTTATGTAATTTATTCATTCTTATAGTAATTTTATATAGTATAAATCACATATAATCACTTATTTACCATAATAAAAACTTGATAAATGAATAATTAATGAAATAAGAAGTATTTCTCTAAGTTAAGGAACCAATACTAATAAAATAATAACTTGACATTAGGAATAGTAATATGACCCTTATGAATAGTAAATTGGCCAAATAAATAGTATCTTTACCCATGAAAGCATAAATGAAATTTTGGAATCTTATATGTTAAAATATGATATAATTATATCGTAGTATAAGTAAGTAAACATTTTAAAAATTATTAATTAAGTGTTGGTATTTTTATAAGCCATAAATATTTAATTACAATTTTATAATTAATTTAATAATTTAAAATAAAATTTATATTGATTATATGTATTCATAAATTAATATTTTTATGTATTATGATTTTAAGATAATTTTATGATACCTTAAGTAATTTTTCAAAGTGTTACAAAATCAGTTATAATTTTAAAATCTTTATTTTCCAAGTAAATAATGATTTTAATTAAAAATTAAATTAATTATATTTAGAAAATTATTTTCATAAAACTGAGTTCATTTTTTTAATTATAAATGTCAAAAAATGTTTAGGGTGAATTTTTGGGATTTTTCTGAAATACTTGAATTTTTGATGAATAGTAAAATACGACAATTTTTTGTAAATGCTAAATACATGTATTTTTAGTCATTATTAATGTAAGTATAATGCAAGCAACTTAATATCAAACCATAATTCATTATTTTAATATATTTATATATAATCCTCAAACTATTCATAGTCTTGAGCCAAAATAATAAACTAATGAATATAATATTGATAAAACACCCCTCTCATCCATTATAAATACCACCCTAACCCCCTCTTCTCCTCACACTTATCAAGATTTCAGAATTGCCTATATTTTTTTTCCAATAGTCTTAATTATCCCATCCCCTATTTCTAGGAGTTATTTCTCTCATAAAAAGACAAAAACCTTTTCCCTAAGGAGGTTCTCAAGGAGGATAACTTCAAGAGGTAAATCCTCTCACTCTTTCTTTTAATTTCCTTTCAATTTCATTTCATTTCTTATTATTTCCTAACCTACCTTCATGAAAATGGAATTATAGATCCATTATGTTTGATATAAAATAATTATATCATACTAATGTAATATTCATCATTAAACACCACCCTCTATCTCTTTTATTTTAAAAATGAAATTATCGCCCGTGATGTGTCAATTTACCGACATCGTGGGTGATGCACTTTCATTTTCATTTAACACATTCAAGAATGTTGATAAAACCATTAAATTTTTGAGAAAATATTTTAAAGTGTTTTTTATAACCATATTTATGTTCTATAACTAACTTATACACATAATACTAAATGATAAAACAAAATTAATTTGTTGTGATCGAAAAATCACCAAAATTAACCTAAAATGATCATCATTAACTTGTATCTAAGGATTATTCATCATTACATATAGCCAAATTAGTTATATGATAATTAAAAATTATGGAATATAATTAATAACATATAACCGCAATTCTATATATTTATCATCATTTTACAAGAACTTCCATTCATGAATACAAGTGAACCGATCTTGAAAACCATGAAAATGAATGCTTCTGAATGAAGAAATTAAATTATATATCTAATAAAAAGGCCCATAAAATAAAATAATGAAACCATAATGAATCATATTCATGTATATAAGTTTATATAATTGTTAATTAATGAATCTAATGTGATTATACATTACATTAAAGTGAAGAAAGAATTTAGACACAAGGTAAGGGGAATTCTCAAACGCAAATCCATTTCTCTGGGTTTTCCCTCTTTCATCCTATTTTCAGTATGGATATTCCTTTGATATAATTTATTTAAAATTATCTTACCTTGGGATGTACATGTTTTCTACATGAGTTTATGACAAACACAATGTTTTCCAAAAGAACTATTCTCTAAAAAAACACACCTTTTATTTATCGAGATTGTTTCTTCTTCACTCAAGGTTGATGATTCTTATATCAAGTATATTATTTCCTATTTAATTTGGGAACCCAAATTTTATTAATTCATGATTTATGAAATGAAACACATTCCTTTCCATGGGTTATTATATGTTCAAGATTGATGTATATTCTATGTGGAATGCATGAAAATGTTAATGTAATGATGTGATGAGTGCACCCAGAATTATATAGTGATCCAATACATTGGGTAATGTGAATAAACTCATGAGATAAAGTGAAATATGCATTAACATGATTCTATATTTGTTCAAAACTATGTGTGGTAGTTAACCACTAATACATGATGTTTCATTTTTATGCATTTCTACATTCCATGTCTTTTCTCAATGATTCCTCTCATGATTATGATCCTATGTCTATGTTATGATCATGTTCACACCATGTCATATTGTTTCATGTTCTTATCTATCCTCTTACTAGAATTTTATCTTGCCCATTTTTGATGTATATCCTCAAGTGATAACATATAATAAGAATAATTCAAGGTCCAATAAGAAGCTAGAGAAGAAAGAATTAAATAAATGTTTATGTTTTATTTTTTAAATGTCATGTATGGTCCTAATTTTCCCAAGGTACTAACCCTTTGGATCCTGATTGTGAAATTATTTTATGTTATTTGTCTTTAAAATGATGTAATAAGACATGAAAGAAAAATAAGGGTCTCTATAAGATCTTATATGAATCTATATATCCATTATGATTCCTTAGCTGCCTCATAAGCCTCAATATACCTAGAATCCCCTGTAAAATCTATGACCATATCCATCTTTGAGCTCTTCTAGCTCACAAAACCTCAATTCAGAGGGAATATGTATCCTGTTTATGATTTCATGTCAACGTAATTTTCTTGGAAACTATAATATGAATATCCTCTAATTAATAGTTCCTCATATCCTCCATATACTAGGAATATATCCTTAGTATGTATTAGATACATAAGGATAGTTTTGACTTCCATCCACTAATGGTCACCTGGACCAGATTGATATCTTCCTACTACACTCAATGCATATGAAACATTTAACCTAGTATATATCATAACATACATGACTGAGCAAATTTTTAATGTTTATGTAATCATTGACATTATTATTATTTCCTTATGTTTTTTAGGAAACATTTTCCTAGAAAGATAATATATAAACACAGGCTTAAAATACGTGGATATTACATCATCTTATATGAATATTCAGCACATTACAAAAGTAAATGACTGAGGAATGTAATAGTTTAGTGTCTTTGAAAACTTGGAAATAAAATATTTTGAATTGGTGAAATATATTTAACATATCCCATAAAGATATTTCCCTTTATAACCCTTCATAATCATACCCTACTTAAAACCTTTCTTATAACCTAGGGAAAGGAAACATAAGAAGGGGTGAGATCAATTTCTCAGTAAGGTTAAATAAGGAAGATAAGTAAGCATGATATAAGAATAAGGGTATGATAACATGATAATAAAATTGGATAATCATACCACACATATCAATGATTATAAACATGAATCATGGCATAAATATTGGCATTTCATAAGATGTGAATCATAAGGAAATAAAGACCATAATCCATGAAATCATAACATAAGAACAAGACATGGAATTATAGAAGACACATAAGCATATAAACTGGTTTCCATAGTAGTAAAGTATTATTTACAAGGATATATTAGTGGAATGGGTTTACTTCCCAAACCATATTAGTAGTCAAGGTTTACTCCCAAGATCATCTTAGTAGTCGAGGTTCACTCCCAAGATCATCTTTGCAGACAAATTACTTTACTAAATGGAGTTCACTCCCCATTCCAGTCATGACTATCTCAAGAGATATAAATATTTACCCAATGCATTAGAGGGAGATATAGGTCCCACCAATCTTATAATTAGATCATGCATATGTGTTCCATAAGATAATAAATAGTTATCATATCATGAACCATACAAAGTGATGGGTTTCATAAACATCATTTCAAAACCCATGAGATGAAATGGGTATCATAAACAATTCATCATATCATAAAATATGGAAAAGAGACATGTTTAATAATAATTTTTTCATATCATAACCCATGAAAAGAAGAGGGTTTAATAATTATATAACCCATGGAAGAGATATGGATTTCCTAAATAAATTCTCATCATAAATATAAACCATTAAAAGAAAGAATAAGAATGGTGTCCTTAGATCATATCCCTAGTAAAGCATAATATATATCAAAAGATGTCATCTTAGGTGAAGAAGGATTTTTAAAGACCACTTGGAGAATTTATTAAGGAAAACAACCTTTCTTTGAAAATAATTTTTTATACATAAAACATTTTCAAAATCCTTTTCTTTGAAAAAGACTTTGGAAACATATGAAGTAAGCTTTAAAAACTATTTAAAAAATTTCTTGAGGAAAATATCTTTTCTTATTTGAAAAATAATTTTTAAATCATAAACCATTTGTAAAAAAAATTTCTTTGAAAATAATATTGAAAACATATAAAATATTATTTTAAAATCATTTAAAATAGTTTTAAAACATAATTTTTAAAGAATTTTTCTTTGAAAATAACAACAAAAATTTATAAAGGAAGATTTGAAAATCATTTAAAATATTTGTTAACCATAAAAAAATTTTTAAAACATTTTTATTTGAAAATAACCTTGAAAAATTATAAAAAAATATTTTAAAATAATGTAAAATAATTTTTAAACATAAAACATCTTTAAAAACCTTTTTCCTTGAAAACTTATAAAGAAATATTTGAAAACCATTTTAAACACTGTTCAAAACATAATTTTTTAAAATCATTTTACTTAAAACATAAATAAAAATATCATTTAAAAAAATTGAAAACATTTTTAAAAAACATGGTTTTTGAATAAAACAGATTTTTGACTGAAGAGACAGGTAAGGTTATATTTTATTGAAAATACATTCTTAATTATATTAAATAAAAAAGAGTGGAATAATGGTACTATTACTTGAAGATATAATGAATTACCATAGGAGAATAAAATTCATGAGAGTTCTTGAGATATGGATTGTAAAATTTAATTAATGGAAGCATAATCATAAAAAATCCCAATGAATGATGAGATTATAACAATAAACTCTTACCAATTTGATAAATCTAAATCATAATACACATAAAATAATAACCAAACATGAAGCATACATTATCAAAAAGGAATGGTATTATTTATATAACATGTTAAACAGAAGTATAAACACCTCATAAGATAATATTTGTGCATAACATAACTTGTGTCTCAAAAAAGTCAAATTGAGACAAAATTACCTTATCAATTTGGTAAATTTTAAACGATAAACCCTAGAAATGAGAGAACATAAAATGGATATGTAAATACCCATAAATTTAAGTATAATAATCATTTAATACATTCATGGGTGGTATATACACTAACTAAAATAAATTAGTGGGGAATAAGGCATAAGTATCACAAAAATAAAAGTGAGACTAGAAATCCCCTTACTACTAGAGTAACTTTCGAATCAAGAGATACATGAAATAATAACATAAATTGAAACTTTTAATATCATAAAATAATTTAAATCAATGATATAAAATATCAAACATAATTATATACACCACACAAAATAAGCGAGTGGTGAATATGGCATGTATCTCACGGATATAAAAAATTATATGAAATTCCCTTACCTTAAGTCTTGGATTTTTTCATACATGTTCAGACCTCATGTATAATAAATATAAGTTTATTATAAATCTACCATAGAAATATATTATTACATATCATACCATATATGTTTTTATTATGACTTTATATTACCCATTTATTAACAATTTCATGTTAGAATTACGTTTCGGGTAATAACTAGTTTTTTTTTCATATATGGTTTGAATTTGTATTCTTGATCCTCTTAATTAGACCATGATTTAATTATTTATAAAATTTCAAACCAGATATAAATATAATATATATTCAATATATATGTATTTATAGTAATCTATAAAATATAGAAATATGAAATGAATTACACCATTCATGGAGACGGTAGACCGTACGTATGCATGAATACTGTTTCCATTTTCTTGTCATATTTTTAAAGAAGAAAAAATAAATGATATATATATGATCTTTAAAATATAATTATTATGAATTATATATTACATATTTTTATTAAATCTTTTTTTAATACATTCCATGTAAAGTGTAAATGAACCACATCACTTTGAGAAGGCGGTAGTCCACATGTCCACAAACAAAGTTATTGTATTCCCAAAAAATATAAATCATGTTGGTAGGTATTATATAATAATTAAATAATAATAAATAAATCATAAATATCATATATATCATAAAAAATAGTAATTACATCATTATTCCCAACCTTTATAGGTGGTAATGGAAGAACGAATGACATCCGTTCGGGAGGTGGTAGTCCACCATATACACAAATGATGATTGTGTATCCCATATGGAAGTTTTTGAAAGTTTAGGTCATACACATAACATAAAAATATATAATTATATTGAGGATACTTAAGTTATTATATAATAATGGAATAAGAATAATTTAAGGGGTGTATAAATAAATGAAACAAAATATCTCGTTGAAGAATGTTACCTCTTATTCAGGTAATTCCTTTTGGTTTTCACCGAAGGAATAATTTGGATTGCTTTATGAAAAAATTGAGGCTTATAGGATTATAGGAGATAAGTTTTTATATTTATTTTCAGTGTTTTGTTGATCCAAAGGTCTTTATATGTGTAATGAAGTGAGGCAGTTGAGTTCCCTTTTATAGTTGAGGAGGAGTGACATTCTTATAAATACAAAAATGTAAACACTATTGAGAGGTCTAACTTACATAATGTGCTAAAAATAATGGTACATTTTCTATCCAAGATGGTAAATGATATAAATATTTTCATCCAATATATTATTTACATTTTTTTAGTTAATTTTACCCTTAATTTTAATGTTTAACCACTAAGTGCACTATTTTTTCACTTAATCAATGTAATTAATTTTAATTACTTTCAATAATATTTTTGGTCAATTTTTTTGACCCTTATATAAATTATATATTATATTAATTAAAAATATGAAATCCATTTTTCAAAATTACAATCACATAAGTTACATAATTTAATTTAAAATTAATCCTGTAGGCGGGATGAAACAACAAGTTTTAAAGTAAAAAGTTCAAAAGGTTGAAATGTTTTTATATCTAATTTCAATGTGAAATTGATTTAAATAAACTAAATTGGATTTATTTATTTATAATTGAACTAATTATCATTTAAAAACAATTTAAATTATAATTTAAATATATAAATAAATTAGATAAAAATTCAGTTTTCAATTAAAATTCAGTGTTTTTCACCTTTCATCAAAAAATAAAACTTCTCAAAAAAATACCAAAAATTTACCCAAAGTAAAATTTGATATTAAATTTTAAAAAATGAAGTTTATTTTTTCAAATAAAAATTATAAAAGTTACATAATTGTTTTTGAAAATAAGTATTCCACTAAAAGGTTTTAAAACAACCTTTTAGAGTAATACAGTTTTTATGCCTAAAACTAGATTTGTTCTTATTTTATGCTCATCAAACTGATTGAATAAATGTTGAAACATTTGTTTGAGTTTATAATATAAAAATTTCATTAATATCTCTCACTATTAGTGATTAATTTAATTTATTAATATAAAATTCCTTTGTGGTCATAAAAATAGTTTTTTCATAAAAGACATCATTTATATTCAATTGATTTTATATTTTTATTTATAATTAATTGATAACCAAAGAATTAATTTTATAAACATGTTTAAAAAATATTTTAATAATTTATTTAATATTATTCATATTTTTTATTCCAATATTTAGGTGATAACTATAATAATATTTTAATAATAATATTAATAGTATATTTTAGTTCAATAAAACTCAGTCTTGTGTGTAACACAAGCTATTGAAAGGACTCAAAATTGTGTGTGACACAATATAATCATATTGTTGTGTATAACATTGGATTAACTTGGCGTGGCATGTAAAAAAAATACAAACTTAGTTATTTCATATAAAACTAGCTATATTCAGTGTTTTATGAAATGAAAAATATCAAAAAGTTTAAATTAATTCAAAAAATATATTTCACAAAATATCATGGTGTTATGTTCTACCCCCTTTAAAATTAATTTCACACTCAAAATTCATCTGGGTCATTAAAGGTTTAATACTTGAAAGTTACTTTCATAGAAAACCACATCATAAAAATGAATACTAAAAATTTCTTTAAAAATAAAAGTTTTAAACATAAGATTTACCCAAAGTAACACATAAATAGGTTTCCACATTGGTTAACATAGGTGAATATTTGGACATGGAATAAAAGAATAAAAAATTATAGAGAGTGATAAATATCATTGACCACAAGAAATTTGGTTATCCAAAGAAAGTTAACAATCACAAAACCATAAACCAAATAGGCATAAAGAGGTCATTGATATCATAAAAGATGATGATAACATGACAACATTTCAAGATCATATTCATAAAATTGAATAATTTTCACAAGAAGATATAATTACTTTATTTCATTCCATAAGCACAATCTCACCCTTTGGTTATGTCTGGATCAAATTCCACCTCATCTTTTACTCTAAGAAATGAAGTTGAGTTTTTTATCCATGAATAACTAATTGATCATATGATACATAAATATAATGATAATTTATTCTGTATATCATAAAAAAATGGTTAGTGTAGGTTATAATTATGCATTAATACTCATATAGAGGGATAATACATTAATATATTAAATCTCTTACAACGTTTAACTTAAACCATTCCATAAATGGTTAACCTTATAACCCTTTCAAAATATGAAAAACCAAAAGTTTAGAAACAATGTCACTAAATCTCTCAAAATAAACTTAACATTTATCCCCCATATATCATAATGTATCTTTTGATTGTCAAATTACAATCATGTGAATATCTCCATCATGTATTCTATAGAAACATGGTAATAACCTAAATTACCATAAATAATTATCGAAAACGTGCATTATTTATTATTCCAAATATTATAGGCAATATTACTTAAATCCAAAAATTATATAAACTCCATCCATGATAGCATAAACCACTTTTTCAATAAATCTTTAATTTATTTCCAAGGTAACCAGTACAATCAAATTTACTTTATTCTTATCCAATATCTCTTTATCCAAACTAAACACCATTTTCTCAACATTAGGAACTTGTTAAGGGTTACCTTACATTAATCATGTGTTTTCCATAAAATATAACCCTTCCATTAAAGCACTTTTCCGTTCTATCAGAACCATTAAATATATTCTTATAAATCCATAAACTGAAAAATACTTATATATTTTATAATTCATATAACATAATTTCAATGCTTAAACACTTAAATTATTACACTTCATCCTTAAACCATTAACAAGGATACCTCATCCTATTACTTAATACCTATTTCCTTTCACATTTAACCTTTAGTATCATCATCATTAACAATATAACCATTACACGTACCACCTTGCTGATTCTATTCATGAACCTTCCACTTAGAACATCTATTTTCATAATGACCATTGATTCCACATTTAAAACATTTAACCATCAATGATGTCTTAATGAGGACATTATTCTCATTCATTTCATTAATTTTTTTTCATTTCCCTTCATAGTTAATTGTTTTGTGTCCTTCTTTTCCACTGTCAAAACATCTTCTGATTCCTCTAAAACATTTATTTCGGTGCTTCTTTCCATAGTCATTACACAAAGTAAAATGAATCTTATTTCTCACATAGTATCCATTACATTAACTCTCATTGAAATCCTTAGTTCTCTTCTTTGGTGAGTCTAAGAGTTGTTTAAGGTACACGTTGTTAATAATGTTCCATGAAAACTTGTTAGGCATGATCACAAAATCCTTTACTCTAATCATCATCCCATTTTACTTCTCATAAGAAAATTGTCTATCACATTCAACATTAACCCAATTTCTTTTGGTTTCCACCATTGACTAAAACCCAAAAGAGTAGTGTGAGCAACACTAATCATAGTAGAAAAATATATAATCATGAAAATTGATTATAGGATGTCTAAATCATGACAACTTAGTCTTAACCTATGTTATTCATATTCATATTATATTTAAATCATTTATGATGGTTCATGATGATTTTTTTAATTTCCAAAGCATATCCCCTGGGAGTGTCAAACTATGTGTGCAATAAGTCCCATTGTCATGCACCAGTTCTCGATTGAGTCTAGCTAAATATGATATTTTTCATGGTTGTTACCCATATTAAAATATATTCTAGAGCCACATATACTTATAGTATCTAGAAAAGTATGTATTTCTAGTAACCAAATCACTCTATCCTTTACTAAAATTCCAGGACATTTTCCTATACTTTGAATCATTGTTAAACTTATCCTTACAAACATCCCTAGACATATCCTTAGAAATATCCCTAGGGGTATTAGTAATGTTTTCTCATCCTAGATCCTAATGGATGAATAAAAATTTCCTTTGATTCCAAATATAGTGACCCAAGATAAACATACATGGATATTACATCATTTTATATGAATATTCAACACATTACAAAAATAAATGCTTAAGGACTATTATAGTTTATTGTCTTTGGAAACTAAGAAACATAATATTATAACTTGGTGAACGATATCAAAAATATCTTTTAAAGATCATCCCCTTTATTAATCTTTATAAGGATACCCTACTTAAAACCTTTCTTTATATCATGTGGAAAGTAAACATAAAAAGGGTGAGCTCAAATTCTCAGTAAGGGTAAATAAGGAAAATAAGTAATCATGACATAAGAATAAGGTTATGAGAACATGAGCATAAAATAAGATAATAATAAACTTCATATCAAAGATTATAAACATGAATAAAGGAATAAATATTGTAAATTCATAATACATGAATCATAAGGAATTAAAGAGCATATTCCATGAAAGCAAACATAGTAACAAAACATGTAATTATTGAAGAAACATGTGCATATAAAATTATTTCCATATTTTTAAAGTATTATTTACAAGGCCATATTTGTGGAATAGGTTCACTCCCCAAACCATCTTAGTAGTCAAGGTTTACTCTAAAGACCATCTTAGTATTCAAGGTTCACTCCCAAGACCATCTTAGTGAACAAAGTCCTTTATTGAACTATGTTCACTCCCCATTACAACCATGTATATCTCCTGAGATATAAATATTTACCCAATAAATTATAGGTAAATATAGGTCCCATATATCTCATAATTAAATCATACATATGTGCACCGTAAGATCATAAACAATAATTATATCATGACCCATAAAAATATACAGGTTTCATAAACATCATATCATAATCCATGAAATAAAATTGGTATTATAAACAATTAATTATATCATAACCTATGGAAAATAGTCACGTTTCATAATCATTACATCATATAATAAACTTGTAAAATAAGTGGGTTTCATAAGCATATAACCCATGGAAGAGAGACAGATTTCATAAACAACATGTCATTATAAATATAAACCATTCAAAGAAAGAATAAGAATGGTGTCCTTTGATCATATCCCCAATAAAGCATAATATATATCAAAGGATGTCCACTTAGGTGAAGAAGTATTTTTATAGATCACTTGTAGAATTTATTAAAGAAAATAACCTTTATTTGAAATTCTTTTTTTAAACATAAATCATTTTCAAAATCATTTTCTTTGGAAACCAATTTGAAAACATATGAAGAAAGCTTTAAAAAATATTTAGAACATTTATTGAGGAAAATGTCTTTTCTACATTGAAAAACTATTTTTAAATAATATAACATTTTGAAAGCCTTTTTATTTGTAAATAATCTTGAAAACATATAATGTAAGCTTTTAAAATCATTTAAAATAATTTTTAAACATAAAGCATTTCTGAAAAAGTTTTTCTTTAAAAATAACCTTGAAAACTTATAAAGGAATATTTGAAAATAATTTAAAATAATTTTAAACATAAATCATTTTTGAAATCCATTTTGTTTGAAAACAAACTTAAGATATTATAAAGGAAGAATTTAAAATCTTTTAAAATACTTTTTAAACATAAAACATTTTTGAAAAACTTTTCCCTCAAAAACATATAAAATAATCTTTCAAAAGAAAAAAATTTAAACACTTTTCAAAAAATAAAACATTTTTAAAATCCTTTTCATTTAAAATTTTCTTAAAATATTATTTTAAAACATTTTTGAAAATATTTTTAAAAAACCTATTTTTTGAATAAAAAATATTTCTGACTGAAGGGGGAGACAAGGTCATATTTTTATAAGAACACATTAAAAATTATCTTAAATAATAAAGAGTGGAATAATGGTTCTATTACTTGAATATATGACGAATAACCATAGGAGAATAAAATTCATGATATTTCTTGAGAGTTGGATTGTAATATTTCATTAATGGAAGCATAATCATAAATAACCCCAATGAACGATGAGATTATAGTAATAAAATCATACTAGTTTAGTAACTTTGAATCATACTAACCATGAAATGATAACATAAAATAAAGCTTAAAATATCTTAAAATAAGTATTTTCATGATATAACATGCCAAATGGAATTATATACTCTTCATAAAATAATATAGGTGTATAACATAACATGTGTCTCAAAGAAGGAAAATTGAGACAAAATTATCTTACCAATTTGGTTATGTTTGAATCATTAACCCCATAAAATATATTACATAAAATAGATAAGTAAATACAAATAAATTTAAGGATAATAATCATATAATATATTAATGGTAATTATATAAACCACACAAAATAAATGCGTGGTGAATAATGCATATGTCTCACAAAAATAAAAGTGAGATTATAAATCCCGTTACTACTTGAGTAATTATGAATCATGAGATTATTAAAAGAATAACATCAATATAAAATTTTAATAGAATTAAATAATTTAAATTCATGATATAATAGTTCATAGTTAATTATATAAACCACACAAAATAATTGAGTGGTTAATATGGCATGTATCTCATAGATATAAAAAAAGTGAGATGAAATTCCCTTACCTTAAGTCTTAAATTTATTTGTAAATGTTCAAAAATCCTGTATAATAAATTTAATTTTATTATAAGTCTACCAAATAATAATATTCTTATATATAATACCATATATTATTTTATTATTACATTATATTACCCATTTATTAACAATTTCATGTTAAAGTTACATTTCACGTAATATCTGATTTGTTTTATCTTATATGTTTTGACTTGTTATTCTTGATCCTATTACTTAGATCATGATTTACTTATTTATAGAATGTAAAAACTGATATAAATATCATATTTTTTAGTATATAATTATTTATAATAATCTACAAAAGATATAAATTTGAAATGAAATATACTATTCATGGAGGTGGTAGGCCGTACATATACATGAATGATATTTCCATTTTCTTGTAGTATTTTTAACAGGGAAAAGTTAATGATATATATAGGCATATATTATATTTATAGTAAAATTATTATTTCATATATATAAAATATTTTTATTAAACCCATCCTTAATACATTCCATGTAATGCGTGAAAGAATCACATCACTTTGAGGAGGCGGTGGTCCACGCATCAATAAACAAAGTTATCATATTCCCACAAAATGAAAACAATGAAGGTATGTGTTAATAATAATTAAAAAAGAATAAATAAATCATAAATATCATATATATCATATAAAAATATTAATTATATCATTATTACCAACCTTGAGAGGTGGTAATGGAAGAACGAATGACATCATTTTTTGAGGCGGTAGTCCGCCGTACACACAAATGATGATTGAGTATCCCATTTGATGGAAGTGTGTGAAAGTGTTGGTTGTACCATTAACATAATAACATATTAGTATATTTAGGGCACCTAGGTTATTATATAATTATTTAATAGGAATAATTTAATGGATGGAGAAATAAATGAATCAAAAGTTCTTATTAAAGAACATTACCTCTTCTTCAGGTAATTTCTTTTGGTTTATACCAAAAGACTAACTTGGTTTGATTTATGACCAAATGGAGGATTATAGGATGATATGATATAGTTTTAGAGCTTATGTGGAATTTTTTGGATGATCCAAATTGATTTAGAGGTGTGAATAATTGAGGGGGTGAGAACCCTTTTATAGTGGAGGAGGAGTAACATTCTTGTAAATACAAAAAGGTAAACACTATTGAGAGGTATCCATTACATAATGTGCCTAAAATAATGTAACTTTTATATAAAAGAGGGTAAATAGTTAAAATATGGTCATAAAATGGATTTTGGATAAATATATATGTCATTTTCTCCTCAAGTTTAAAGTTTAACCACTAAGTAAACCCGTTTTTCTCTTAATCGCTGTAATTAATTTTAATTACATTCACTAATATTTTTTGTAAAAAAATAAGTTGAATATAATAGAAATTATAAATTGTTATTATTAGAAATATATAATCCATTTTTAAAAATTCCCATCATATAAGTGATATAATATAATTTAAAATTAATCATATAGACGGGACGATACAATGAATATTTAAAGTAAAAAGTTCAAAAGATTAAAATGTTTTTAAATACAATTTCATAGTTAAATTGATTTAATTAAAATAAATAGGATTTATTTTTTTATAATTGAACTAATTATACTTGAAAAAAATTTTAAAATATAATTTAACTATATTAATAAATTATATGAAAGTCAGTTTTTTATTAAAATTCAGCGTTTTTCACTATTTATCAGAAAATGAAACTTCTCAGAAAAATATAAAAAATTAACCCATATTAAATTTTGATATTATGATTTAAAAAATTAAATTTATTGTTTAAAATATAAATTATAAAAGTTTCAATTTTTTTAAAAAACAATTCTACCATTAAAAGGCGGTAAAACTATATTTTAGAATAATAGAACTTTTTATGCCTAAAACTAGGTTTGTTCTTATTTTATGCTCATAAAAATTATTGGATGAATGAAAAAATATTTTTTTTGAATTTATAATATATAAATTTCATTAATATATATCACTAATAGTGATTAATTTGATTTATTAAGATAAAATTTCTTTGTGGGCACAAAAATAGTTTTTTAATAATACCCATCTTTTATATTAAATTGGTTTTTTATTTTAATTTATAATTAGTTTATAACCAAATAATTTATTATTTAAACATATATAAACCATAGTTTTCTAATTTGTTTAATATTATTCATATTTCCCATTCCAACAGACAGGAGATAGCTGTAACAATATTTTAATAATAATAATAATATTATATTTTAGTTCTGTAAAACTCAATATTACTTGCAATGAAATCTATTAAAAGGACTCGAAATTGTGTGTAATACAATCCAATCATAGTATTGCATGTAAAAAATGATTAAATTGGTATGGAATGTAATTCAATCCAAACTTAATACTTCCATATAACATAAGTTACATTCAATTTTGCGTGAAATGAAAAATATCAAAAAGTTTAAATTAATTTGAAAAAAATATTTCACAAAATCTTAGGGTATTACAGATAAATTCTATGTTTCATTCGAAAAAATTATTTATTAGATTATTCTATACTAAATATCTTCAGTATCTTGTTAATATATGTACTTTGAATTAGGCTAAGAAGTCACTTAGATCTATCATTACAGATCTTAATCCAAAGAATATATACTTTCATGCCAAAGTCCTTAATGGAGAATAATTTATTCTATCATGCCTTAATAGACTATAACACTAGAATTTCATTTCCAATAAGTAATATTTCATTGAAATATAATATTAATAAAATAACAAAACTTGCACTAAACCGTTTATAGACACACAACTCATATTCATTCTTTATGAAACCAAATTATGTTATGGCCTCATCAAAATGAATGTTCCATGACCTAGATGCTTACTTTAATCCATAAATGGATCTTTGAATCTTGCATTCCTTGTTGGCATTATTTGGAGTGACAAACCCTTTGAGTTTTGTCATATATACATCTTCTTAAATGTTCCCATTAAAGAAGGATGTTTTTATATCCATTTTACAAATCTCATAATCATAGAAGGACATAATGGAAAGTAGAATTATGATGGATTTTAGCATTATAATGGATGAAAAAGTTTAATCATAGTCAATGCCTTGACACTATTTAAACCCCTTTCCAGCCAGTCATGCCTTATAGGTGCTAATGTGTCCTACCATGTCCAGTTTCTTCTTGAATGTCCATTTATAACCAATGGGTATTAAATATACTAGAGGTTCTATTGAAATACAGATTTAATTTTGGTATGTGGGATCCATATCAGAATTCATGGAATATTTCCACTTAGAAAAATTTGTTCCACTTACTATTTACTTATAGGTTAGAGGACCATTATTATCAACTAATAATGTGCAACACCCCAAAATTATAAAATAAAAAAATTAAATTCCATATAGTATGTAATAAAAAACATTGAGTTAACCTTTCATTACATGCAATGATGAGTTTATATTTCTTTATATATAACAACGAGTTTATTCAAAATCATGCATTACACAAAGGGTCGAGTTTTACCAAACAACAATATATTATTAATATTATTATTTAATATGATAATCATCTTGTAGACAATGAAATAAAAGGTAAGAATAGGATTAATTAACTTATAAAAATATATAATTTACACATGTTTATTATATATCTATTAATTATAAATAAAATAACAATCATTTAAAATAAAAAGAAATGTTTTTTGAAAAATAGTATTTTTTCTAAAAGATGGTTTAATCACGCTTGGTGCACATTATTTAAAATTAAATTTTAACACTTTTAGAAAATTAATTTGAAAAAATAAAGTATATTTTTTAAATCTCAATACCAAAATTATATTAATGTGTTTTTTTGGATTTTTTTGAGAAGTTTCATTTTTGATGAATAGTGAAAAATACTAGATTTTAATTGAAAAGTGTCTTTTCATCCAAATTATTTTTAATTTTAAATTATATTTTGAATTGGTATTAAAGTAAAAGTTGTTCAGTTACACATATATTAATCCAATGTAGTTCATTTTGATCACTTTCATATTAAATTTTGATATAAAAACAATATAAACTTTTGAATATTCTCACTTTAAAAACCCACTTTCTTACCACATATATAGGATTGATTTTAAATTAAATTATACCACTTATGTGAGTTTAATTTGCAAAAATAGATTAAATATTTGGAATCATAATAATTTATATTACCTAATAAGTTCAACTAAAATTTTGACTATAAGGATTAGTGAAAATAGTTAAAATTAATTACTTTGTTTATGGTAAAAACAAGTTTACATAGTGATTAAAATAATAATACAAGTGTTAAAATGACTTAATAATTTTTTCAAAACCCATTTTATGTCTATATTTAGAAATATTTAGACCTAGGATCCAATGTTATGGATTTTGGGGACACTTTTCCATGAAAGTGACCCATATAATAATTAATTTTATAAAAAGACAAAAAATGCACCTTCCTTGATTTGAATATCCATAAATATTTGGGATAAGGGAAAAAACTACATAGTTTTGTTTATAAGTATTCATTTAAAAGAGAAATTATTTTTAGTTATTATAATAATTTATATTTAATTTTTATAGATTAAATAATTACCTAAAGTGCTTAAGAAATGCTAACACAATAATTATTTAGTTAACAATAAAATAAAATAAATGATACTAAAAATATTAAATGTAAAGTAAATTGAATGAATTATTATGTTAGATTATTTTTTAGAAGAATATATAATTATAAATATATTTTAAATTAATATATTGAAATTTAATCGTTTTATTGATATTTTTTAAATTCAAATTAAATGAATAATGTAATAGTTGACATTAGTGCTATTTTATAATAAATGATATTATATTAATTGATTTAAAATTTCTAAAAATCCAATATTACATCAAGTGATTGTAAATTTTAATAAATATAATCTATGTTATTTTAATGGACCAATTGTTCTATTATAATGACTATATTGACCATTAAATAGTAAAAACTCAGTTAGCATGATTGTGATTTAAGTGGTGTTTTTTCACATTACCTGTTCTTGTGTTAAAATTAATTTTCAAAAAACATAGGTTTTTATTTCTTAAATTAGATATAATATTTAGAATAATATTTTCCAAAATTTTATAATAAGTATCACTCTAATTTATTCATAAATGTAAATTACTATGGTTAGAAAACTAGTTAACATAATGAAAAAACCAAATGGTAAAATTAGAAAATTTAGTATTTAAGGAACAAAATGTTTACAAAATGGGTTATATTGTTTTTTGGAGGTGTTATTTTTACTATAAAATCAACCCAAACCATTAATTATTAATCTTGGAGCCACAATAGGTAAGGGATACCTCCCAATAGTGAATATTTTTGAGTATTTACAAGAATTTCACTCCTTCTCAACTCTAAAAAAGCATAAAATCCCCTCACTTATTTTACACATCTCAAGCTATTTGGATCAACCAAGATATATCCAAATCAATCACCAAATTTCATTCCCTAATCATATAATTCTTATTCTAGGTATAAATCATACAAATCAAGGTCTCAATGAAAACCTAAAGAGGATACCTAAAGAAAAGATAATTTTATTCTAAAAGCATTTTTATGATATTTCCTTCTCCATATTATTCAATTACTATTATAACATGATTATATAATAAACTCAGTATATTCCATATTCTGATATATTTTTATGTTAAAGGTAAAACCTATAACTTCACACTCTTCCATCAAATGGGTAATGAAAATATAGTATGTATATACAATGAACTACCGCCTCACGAACCGATGCTGTTCGTTTTTACATTACAACATTTAATGGTTGGGAATAATGATGGATTTATAGAATATATTAAAAAATATATTAGATTTATTATTTTATTATTCTTTTTTAATTAGTATTCCACACATACCATCATGCTTCCCATTTTGTGGGAATACGATATCATCGCTCATGTGTACGATGGACTGCCACCTCACAAAACACTGTGATTCATTCATACTTTACATGGAATTTATTAAGGATGAGTTTAATAAAAATTTGTGATATATATGATAAAAAATGATACTATAATGATTATATATATATAATTCACTTTTCTTTCTTTCAATATGATACGAAAATGGAAATAGTGTTCATGCGTACGTACGACCTACCGTCTCTATGAACAATGTATTTCATTTCCTATCACCAAATTTTATGTATTAATTTAAATAATTATATAATGAATATATATGATATTTAAATCATGGTTTTAATTTTTTATATGATGAAATTATGATCTAAATAAGAGGAACAAAAAATAACCAGTCAAAACATACTCGAAAAACAAGGCAATTAACACTAGAAACAATTAAAATAATGAGATATTATTAATGAAAAGGTGATAAGATGTTATAAAATAATAATATATGATATTATAAGTATAAATATTATTATTTTATAAGTTAATAACATGTTTAAAACCAATATACATGAGGTTAATGACTTTTTAACCAAAAGGAAGCATAAGGTAAGGGATTTCGTCTCAATTTCATTTCATTGAGGCATATTGAAATGTTATGCACCTAAATTATTTTATATGGTGTATATAATTCCCATTTTACATGAAATTTAATGAAAATAATCATTATTCTAGTTATTTTAATTTTAAATTTGAATTATTTCATTTAAGGTATTTTGAATAAAAAGTTACCAAGTGGTAAAGAATTTCATAACTCAATTTATTTTCATTGGGTTATTTACTTCCTAATTATTATTAATATTCTAAGATTATATGAAAAATAACTTTTGATTATCTTATGTTTTATTTACATTTATTTTATGTGGATTTACAATTGATACACACAATCAATTTATTGGTTTATTCTCACTTCAACGTTATGATCATTTGAAGGGTTTCTTTCCAGATTTGATTCTAATCGAGATGATTTATTCTAGAATTTCAATTGAAGGAAATTATTTGATAATTGTATAATAAACCAATTAAATTTTATTATAAAATTATTATTGATGATATTTTCAAGTCATAGTACCATTTATCCACTCTTTGTTCAGAAATCCATTTTCTTCCAAAACCATGTTTTCTATTTTTTTTCAAAAATGTTTTTAACATTTTCAAAATGATTTATCAAAGAAACTTTCACCCATTTTTTACTCTTTAATTTTTTAAATGAATCTTATTTCATTTTTAAAACAATGCCCATTTATATTTTACTGAAAATGTGTAAGGAATCTTTTTGTCATTTTCTGAATAGGGCACTTTCCTAACCTTTTTACAGTGGAAAAAGAATATTCTTTTTTACTTTTATAGCATGTATGTAATTACTCACCATCATGAATTTAATTTATTTGATGATTCATTTTCAAGTTTATTAGGATATTTTTAAATAATTTTTTTTAAAAGTGATTTTCAAAGAAAATTATTCTCAAAGAAAATTATTTTCAAAATTATTTTCAAAATGAAAAGGACGTTTTCTTCAATAATTTTTTAAATATATTTTTATATTATTTCTATTCATCAATGATAACAACCATTTATCCTTACTATAATGGGTATATATATTGATACAATTATTATTCTTCCTTTATATGGTTTATGATCATTTTGGCTAAGGAAAGTATTAAAAATTAACTTCTTTGATTAATTTTTATTGTCAATAACTTTATAAAGAAATATTTAGTTTTCTATGATCATTAGACATTAAATTTCTCCAAAATATGCATATTATTTATCATGTATATGCTTAATTCTTAAATCATATTGAATTTTTAAATATGTTTTTAAATTTAAAATTTATTTGTTTGAATGAGGAAATATTGATAAATCCATATCCTTTATTCAATATGGATATTTTATGTTAAGGAATATTGATTCCTTTATTAAATAGATTATTTTATATCTAAGGAATTCTTTGGACTTAAAGTGATGGATAGTCCCTAAAATTATATAGCCCCTTGATTCATTGGTAGGTCTCATGAGATAAATCAATCAAGCTAGTATTAAATAGGTTTTTACCAGTACATTAAACTATATTGTGAAAGGTCTTGAAAGTAGTGGCATCATGTTCTAGATATATGACATCTAATAATTAATAATTACCTTCACTCATAATTCAATTATTATTAATTTCCTTGATATTTTCACAATGATAAAATCTATAGATTCATTTCATTATCAGTTATTGATTAAATGGCATGAGTTTTAGTTATTTACCTTGCTATATTGATTATTCCTTATCCAGTTATTTAAATGGAATGTGTGATCAGTTATTTACCTCTACATATTTATTATACCATATCCATTTATTTAAATGAAACATGTGCTCAATTATTTACATTTATATATTGATCATTCTTATTGATCCATGTTCTCTTTTGTTATACCTAACCCTTATTGATAATTTGATCCCACCCTTATGTTGTTTCTTTCTTCGGAATCCATGAAGTTTACTATGATATACTTTTTGGGATTCACTTGACGGAATAAATTTATTCTCAAAAGATAATAAAAATTGTATCATAATTTTTGTATTAAAATGTAATGTAAGACTCATATTTGTATCTAGTTTACCAAGACTACTAAATTGATCAATCCTTTGGGATGAAATTCTTTGTATCTTATTCTAATATAATAGTATTATACACTGACTCTGGGTTGCTGGGGTTGGGGTCAATACATAATGAGTCACCATTCTTAGTGGTTAGATGTAATGTCTCAGATTTTTCTGTTTATTATTTTTAAATATTATATGGAATTATTTCGAGACCTAGCATGAAGATGACACATCATTCTGAGGTCCAGTGAGCATGGAATAGTGGTTTGAACTTTTTTGTAGTGAGTTGGCACTTGTGTGTAGTTGTGGCAGTTTCTAAAGGGATGCCCAGATTAAAAATATAAGCACAATGTTGCGTTCGGGACAATGAATTTACCTAAGAATGAGGCTAACCTCGACCGGCGTGGGTCGAGGGAAAAAGTTAATTTTCAGAAATTTTAATAAAAAAATAAAAAAAAATAAAATAAAAATCTAAATGTTTATTTAATTTTATAGAAACAACCACTATAGCGTGGTAAAAGGGAATCTGTTTCCTTAATTAAATACTGTGTCATAAGGACAAATAATTGAAAAGTTGGACTCTTTAATATGCAGAGACGAGACGTTTGTTTCCTTAACTAATGGTGCATCATAATGACTCAAGATTTGGCAAGTAGAAGTCATTAATATCACCGCATAATTAAGTGACAATCTTTTTTCCATTTTTAAAGGGGTGAACAATTGTTGATAGTTGGAGACATTTGAGAGGAACCTCTACCGAATCCGTGGGGCATTGGAGAAATTTCTCGACAACAAACGATGAAGGATCGAGGCTGCGAATCGCTGCGCCAACGATGTTGAAGGATCTCGACGATAAAGGCAACATGACACCTTCATCAACGATCGATCCTTACTAAAGGTAGGGGTTTGTTATTTCAATTCCCTTCCCCGTTCTTGAGTTTAAACCATGAACACGGATCAACCACGAATAAGTTGATCCGCAGATTCGTGCGTTCTTACGGGAGGGATTTTTCTTTGTGATGATTTTGGGGAATTGATCCATGCTTTATGTTGTTGTTGATTATTGCTCCGTTTAAGCCTATT
This sequence comes from Viscum album, assembly GCA_963277665.1. NCBI lineage: Eukaryota > Viridiplantae > Streptophyta > Magnoliopsida > Santalales > Viscaceae > Viscum > Viscum album. The sequence goes on along the minus strand of OY728142.1, from coordinate 27,840,654 downwards.
AATGGGAGCAGATCAATGCCTTGATAAATGATGGTGGAGTTTCGTTCCTCATTTTGTTTATTTGGATTTCTTCCCCCTTCTTTCCTCACGCATTCTTCACGTTCTTCGCGGGGTGACGAACAACTGATTGTTGTGCATCCATTATGTGATGCGACATTCCCAAATCGAAGGTTTGACACTGCAACGACCTTGTGTAGGTGCGGTGATGATGGAGCACGATGAATCAGACAGGACCGGAAAGGGCGTTCTTTGAGCGTTCTTCATGCGGGAAGATCAAAACACGTTTTCAGAGCCGATCGGAGGTCCAAAAACACCGAAAGCAGCTTCTTGGTATTGAGGCAACTAAAACCTGAAGGTTTCATGGTAATCAGATGACTGGATCAATGTTCGGAGGAGCACGGGAGGCACGCCGATGAAGAACGCCGTTTCTAGAAATTTCCAGAATACACGGTGTGTACTTTTGAAGAACACGCCGTGTATTACTGGTAGCGGAAACTAGGGTTTCAGGGTCATAGAAGAATCACATGGCGAGTGACCCTGGTCACATGGTGTGTTGGACCTTCTCTTAATCTCGGTGTGTACTTTGGGTAGTACACGGACATGGGATAATCTACACGGCTTCAGGCGGCACGGCGTGTACAACTTGGCAGAAGCGGCTATGCGGGACTCGACATGTATCTCGAGGATACACGAACACAGGATGGAGTGCATGACCGTGTACTTCATCACACGCTTAGGCGAGGCCAGCAGTGCGGGTCACCCCGTGTGCGTATTACACAGGTTGGAGTACACAGGTTGATGACCATGTACGGGCACATGGCCAGAGTACACGGAGCCAACCCCAATTACCCAGAAATGGCATGTACACCGTACTACACACCGTGTACTTAGTTTTTCCTACATGACCAGCCTATGACACGGGCCATTGTACATGGGTAGTACCCAGGGTCAGACAACACGACATGTATCTTTTATACACGCCATGTACTTTTTGGAAAATGGCATGGTCCTTTCATTCACCGTACCTTTGAAATATTTATTTTGGGTTAGTTCCCCTTCTTCTTGTTCCCTTGAAGGTCAGGCATCATTTCCCACTCAGGAGTATGATCCCTTCAGCAGGACTTTCTGTCATAGAGTCAGACATCCATCTGAGGGGCCCAGATCGAGATCCTCTATCCATTCTTAACCCTAGGTAGAGTCAGGAATCGACCTGAACAACCTTACCAGGTGTTGATCCTCTACCTAATTGGTGTATCACCTAATTGGTGAATCCGGATGAGTCGCGGTATCTGCCATGGCCCTGGCAGTGATCCTCATCTGTGTATCATGATCTTTCCCACTCAAAAGTGTGTCTCCCGTAATGAGTGATTCTATCTATCTATTGTAACCTTTTCACTCAGGAGTGTGTCTACCATAATGAGTGTAGCTATCTCTCATGACGGTTATCGATGAACATCACTTCTCAGACAGATGCCATCAGAGCTATAAGGCTCGTGGAGTGTGTTCTCCTGGAACAAGTGCATCACGGAATCTTCGAACAGAATCCCTTACGGGGGTATGTGGTTGTGTGACTTGTCTCTAGACCACGAGTCTAGGTTTTGAGTATATCTGGTTTGTTCTATATGTCCTGCAGACATATACTATACATAGATGATTATACCTTTACTTTGTATTGATTTGTGGTTTTTTGGGGTCCTCTACTGAGTATTGTTATACTCACCCCTGCATGGGCTTTGCCCGCACATCTGGTGTCTTGTGCAGACGAGCAGCCTTTTGACAGAGTCCAGGGTAGACCAGGGCATGACCGAGCTTTCTGAGTTCCCTACAGGCTGAGGCGTTCCTACGACTATGAGCAGCAGTCCCAGAACCTTTTGTTTTGTAGGTTAGAATTTGCAGTTTTCAGACTCTTGTTTTTTTTGGTGGGCTTGAATTTTGGCCCAGTTTACTTTTATAGTACTCTACCTTTCATCGTACTCTATTGGTTGGGTTTAGTTGTATGCATGCATTCTTTTTTCCTTAGTGTTTTTTACATTTTAGCATTTGTGGGCTTGGAGATGTGTGCGTGTGTACAGGTACTTAGGCAATGACTCCCATGTTAGTGATATGCCTACTCGGTGCTAGTCACCAGCCCCTGGCCTATTGGATGCGGGCTTGGGGAGTCATGGCATGGGCCCCACTGGGACGGGTCGTGACAGAGTGGTATCAGAGGTGGTCGGTTCTACCTTAGGACCAAGAGTCTGTGAGTTGGTTTGGGGCAGTAGTGTTAGGTGTTTCGGGTTCAACTTTCAGGCTAGAGACTCTTATGTTAGTGAGGCGGCCGACGTATCCATACACCAGGACTCTGATAACCTGCTTTTTGACTCGGTACATGAAAACACTGGTTGCGGGAAAATAAAAGGTACATGCATCATATAGGAATGGGTTGGGTTTTCCATGTCCTTTCTTTCAGCTATCCAGATATACTCATTGACTATAGTACATCTTGTTTGTTTACAGGATGCCTCTGCGACACATACCCAGTAGGATTCAACAGCACGATCACGAGGATGACCCCCTCAGTGACGTGGCTTCGATACAGGGACCATCTCCCCAGGCGATACCACTAGGTGGTGCACCTGCTATACCACCACCATTGGAGCAGCCAGTGGTACCTGCAGTACCGACCGATGAGGATCACAGGCTTAGCATGCTCCATGAGTTCCAGAGACAGAGACCCCTCAGGTTCCGAGGCGAGCCCAACCCTCAGGCAGATGAGTACTATCTTAAGGCGGTGACCATAGTTTTTTGTCTAGTGAGGACACCAGCAGACCAAATGATGATCCTAGGAGCGAGCCTTCTTCAGGGTTCGGTGGGACGATGGTGGAGTCTGACCACACAGACTCGTGATGAGGAGAATATTTCATGGATGGAGTTTGAGCGAATCTTCCTGGAGGAGTTCTCTCCGGTTATGCTGAGAGCTATATGCATCCAAGAGCTTCTTGAACTCCAACAAGGCAGTATGATAGTAGCTGACTATTCATCGAGGTTCACCAACCTCACCAGGTACTCGATGGATATGGTTAGGGATCAATACTTCAGAGATCAGACCTTTGAACGAGGTATATGGTGTGGCATCCGAGATAATGTCATGCCTCTATGCATTTCCACTTATGCTGGAGTACTCGAGTGGGCCTTGGTGATCGAGAGCTTCTTGGAAGAGCAGATACAACTGCCTACAGTCAGCAGTAGGCAGACAGAAGAAGAGACCCCGACTACATGGAGCCGACATCAGGCATAGGGATCTAGACATGGGAAACATTATAGGTGGACCCAGGACAGGGGATCAATAGTCCATGTATCTCAGGCTGTATCCATTCAGACTAGGGAGAAGTGATGTTACACATAATATAGTAGGGGACATCTCGCTAGAGATTGCCTGACCCGTCGAGCTGCTGATAGGGAAGCAGTTGATGGACCACCGAGGCCAATGCAGAGAACAGAGTAGGCAGACCCGCCAGGCAGCAGACGTGGCAGAGGAGTAGGGAGAGCTGTAGGTGGTGGAAGACGCTTCAACTTACTTCACCACTACCCCCAGGAGGTCCGCACTGGGCTCAGGGAGCTGGGGGACAGAGGTGAGGACAGCTGCATGCGGTCGAGGCATATGACCCGGGGGCTCCTGGGATGATTCAAGGTATGATATGTGTCTTTTATACCTTAGATACCATACTCATAGACATAGGTGCCAGTCATTCTCTTATAGCCACATGTATTGTACAAAACCTCGAGATTCTGGTAGAACTGTTGACTCGATCCTTATGCTTGGAGACACTTATGGGAGGAGACTCGATGATCACGCACCTTTGTAGACAGTGTGATCTTACCCTTGGAGGTGAAAGTTTCGGTTGGAACCTGTTGGTGGTAGCATTGAGGCCTTACATAGTCATTATCGGTATGGATTGGTTATCTTCGGTCCATGCCCAGATTGACTGTTTTAGGCGAAGGGTGCGGTGTGTCTGCCGTGATGGAACAAGGTTTTCCTTTGTCGGAGAAAGGGAAACCCAGGCAGCACAGAATGGGCTCATGCATAAGAGGGTGTAGCTGATCACTCATGAGTTGTCTAGCCTTACCCTAGGAGTAGTAGATATTGTGAGCTCTCAGCTTCCAGCAGTGGTGGTGGAGTATGAGGACGTCTTTCCTGAAGATGTTCCAGGATTACCTCCCCGCCGAGAAATTGACTTCTGCATCGACTTACACCCTGGGATGACACCGATTTCCTCATCGGCATATCGGATGGCTCCCGCAGAGTTTCACAAGCTGAGGGTGTAGTTGGAGGATTTGTAGAGAAAGGGTTTCGTGAGACCCAGCGTTTCACCCTGGGTAGCCCCGGTCTTGTTTGCCAAGAAGGCCGACAGGAGTTTGAGACTGTGTGTGGATTACCGGTGCCTGAACCAGGTGACAGTGAAGAACAAGTATCCACTGCCGAGAATCGATGATCTCTTCAATCAGCTAATAGGGGCATAATGGTTCTCGAAGGTTGACCTTTGATCAGGCTATCACCAGCTACAAGTGCGGGATGAGGATATACAGAAGACGACTTTTAGATGCCGCTACAGTCACTATGAGTACTTGGTGATGCCTTTTGGCATGACAAACGCCCCCGTAGTGTTCATGGGGATGATGAATTGGATCTTCCAGCTGTACTTGGACCATTTCATGGTGGTCTTCATCGACGACATCCTTGTGTACTCGGCGACAGAGGAGGAGCACGTGAGACACCTGTGGATGGTTCTAGACGCACTCTGGGAGCACCATCTTTATGAAAATCTCCCGAAGTGTCATTTTTGGATTCAGAAAGTCCACTTTCTGGGAAATGTCATCTCAGCAAATGGAGTGGCTGTGGTCCCAGCCAAGGTGGAGGCTGTTTTAGCATGGGAGCCACCTCGGAGCATACCGGAGGTGCAGAGATTCCTTGGGTTGGCAGGGTATTACCAGAGGTTCATTCCTGACTTCTCCCTGATATCAGCACTGATGAAAGCCTTGTCCAGGAAGGGAAAACACTTCATATGTATGGAGGAGTGCCAGAAGGCTTTCGAGAATTTGAGACAGTGTTTGATGAGCTCCCTAGTCTTGAGATTGCCTGAGGAGGGTGTTGAGTATGTAGTTTTTTACGACGCATCAAGGAACGGTCTTGGCTGCGTCCTGATGCTGTGTCATGCAGTGATGGATTATGGTTTGCGCCAGCTTAGGCCACATGAGTAGAACTATGCAACCCATGATCTCGAGTTAGAAGCGGTAGTCTTTTCATTGAATATGTGGCGAAAGTACTTTATGGGTGAGCGATTTATTGTCTACTCTGACCACAAGAGCCTCAAGTACATCTTCTTACAGAAGGATCTAAATCCGAGGTAGAGGCGTTGGCTAGAGTTCCTCCATGACTATGATTTTGAGATTATCTATACTCCTAGAAAGGGGAATAAGGTGGCAGATTCTCTTAGCAGAAGGTCTAGCTCCCAACTATTGAGTGAGGCAACACAGTAGTTAGCCACGTTACAATTATCCTTTGTGGATGGAGAGGTTACATCTTACCAAAAGTCGATGGTTGTCACCCATCCACTCTTACAGCGATTTAGGGAGGCACAACTTGGGGATGTCGACTGTGTGGCTTTACGTGCTCAGTTATCCACAGGACATGCTCCTGATGGATATTCACAAGGTGGGGAGCACATACTTATTTTCAGAGGACGCACTGTTGTACCCGTGGCGTTGCAGGAGGAGGTCCTAAGGGAGTTTCATACATCCCCTTTGGCGGTACATCCTAGAGCGGAAAATATGTACTAGGACCTCCAACGACAGTTCTGGTGGTCAGGCATAAAGAAGGCAGTAGCAAAGTTCATTTCTCAATGCATCACATGCCAGCAGGTGAAGGCTGATCACAAGGTTCCAGTGTGATTAGCTCACCCCCTGAAAGTCCTAGAGTGGAAGTGGGATGGAATATCGATGGACATCGTGACAGGATTACTGAGAACATCCAAGGGGCATGATTCCATCTGGGTGATCGTTGAACGACTCACCAAGTCGACCCACTTCTTAGCTATCAGGGAGCAGAGTCCTGTAGAGAGCTTGGGATGCCTCTACGTGCAGGAGATAGTTCGGCTTCATGGAGTTCCCTCGACTATAGTCTCAGAACGAGATGCCTGCTTCACATCCTGGCTGTGGAAGGGATTGCATGTGGCTTTTGGGACTCAACTAGGCTTGAGCACAACGTTTCATCCCCAAACGAATGGTCAGATAGAGAGGACCATTCAGGTTATGGAGGATATGTTGAGGACCTGTATCTTAGACTTTGGTCGTAGTTGGGAGGACCACCTACCACTTTTGGAGTTTGCGTACAACAACAACTACCACTCCACCATCAGTATGACAGTGTTTGAGGCCTTGTATGGGAGACCCTGTCAGTCACCGCTTTGCTGGAACGACCCCGGAGAGTCAGCACTCATGGGTCTAGAGTTAGTGCGAGCAACCACAGAGAAAGTGCAGGTCATCTGAGAGTAGATGAAGACTGCCCAGAGCTGGCAGAAGTCTTATGTTGACAGGCGATGGAGACCTCTGGAGTTCGAAGAGGGAGACCACGTCTCTCTTCAGGTCTCACCTTGATGAGGGTTGCAGAGATTTGGCCGAGGTGGCAAGATATCTCCGAGGTTTATCGGACATTTCCATATTTTGTACAGAGTTGGAGAGGTGGTGTACCACCTAACTCTACTGCCACAGTTGCATCAGGTACATGATGTCTTACACGTGTCGCAGCTGAGGAGGTACGTGCATGACCCATCGCACGTCGTCGACTGGGGCGACCTGAACATCGAGGATGGAGTGACCTTTGCTAAGTACCCGGTGGAGATCGAGGATTGGTAGGAGGGGATCCTTTGTGGGCAATCAATTCGATTGGTGCGTGTCCAGTGGCAGCATGGGAATCTTCAAGAGAGCATGTGGGAGCGGGAAGCTCAGATCCATGCTCAGTACCCACATCTTTTTGAGTAGCCCTTGTTTTGGCTTTTTAGGGATGAAAATCCCCAAGGTGGGGAGAATGTAATGTCTCAGATTTTTATGTTTATTATTTTTAAATATTATATAGAATTATTTCGATATCAGACATGAAGAAGACACATCATTCTGAGGTCCAGTGAGCCCGGAATGGTGGTTTGAACTTTTTTTAAGTGAGTTGGCACTTGTGCAGGGTTGTGGAAGTTTCTAAAGGGATGCTCGGATTAAAAATCTGAGCAGACCGTTACGTCTGGGATAACGAATTTACCTATGAATGAGGCTAACCTCGACCGGCATGGGTCAAGGGAAAAAGTTAAATTTCGGACGTTTTAATAAAAATAAAATAAAATAAAAATCTAAATGTATATTTTATTTTATAGAAACAACCGCTGCAGCATGGTAAAAGGGCAGCTGTTTCCTTAATTAAATGCTATGTCATAATGAAAAATAAATGGAAAGTTGGACTATTTAATATGCAGTGACGGGATGTTTGTTTCCTTAACTAATGGTGCGTCATAATGACTCAAGATTTGGAAAGTAAGAGTCATTAATATCGCCGCGTAATTAAGTTCCAATCTTGTTTTCCTTTTTAAAGGAGTGAACAATTCTTTATCGTTGGTGACATTTGAGAGGAACCTCTGCCGAATCCGCGGGGCGTTGGAGAAATTTCTCGGCAACAAACGACGACGGATCGAGGCTGCGAATCGCTGCGCCAATGATGTTGAAGGATCTCAATGACGACGGTAGTGCGACACCTTCATCAACGATCGATCCTTACTAAAGGTAGGGGTTTGTTATTTCAGTTTCCTTTGCTGTTCTTGAGTTTAAACCACAAACACGGATCAACCATGAACAAGTTGATCCGTAGATTTGTGCGTTCTTACGGGAGGGATTTTTCTTTGGGTTGATTTTGGGGAATTGATCCATGCTTTATGTTGTTGTTGATTCCTACTCCATTTAAGCCTATTAACGGGAGAGGATCAACACCGTGATGAACGACGGTGGAGGTTCGTTCCTCAATTTTTTTATTTGTATTTCTTCCCCCTTCTTTCCTCGTGCATTCTTCACATTCTTCGTGGGGCGACAAACAACAGATCGTTGCGCATCAGTTCTATGATGAAACGATCCCAAATCGAAGTTTAGACACCACAACGACCTTGTGGAGGTGCGGTGACAATGGAGGACGACGAATCGGACCGGATCGGAAAGGGCGTTCTTCGAGAGTTCTTCGTACGGGAATATCAAAACACGTTTTTGGAGCCGATCAGAGGTCTGAAATCACCGAAAGCGGCTTCATGGTGTCAGGTCGACTAAAACCTAAAGGTATCATGGTGATTGGATAGCTGGATCAAAGTTCGGAGCAGCACGAGAGGCGCGTCGGCGAAGAGCGCCGTTTCTGGAAATTTCCAGAATACACGACGTGTACTTCCGAAGAACACACCGTGTAGTACTGGCAACAGAGGCTAGGGTTTCAGGGTCATTGAAGAATCACACGGCGAGTGACCCTGGTCACACGACATTTTGGACCTTCCCCAAATCTCGGCATGTACTTTGGGTAGTACACGAACACGGGATGATCTACACGGCTTCAGGTGGCACGACATGTACAACTTGGGAGAAGCAGCTACGTGAGACTTGGCGTGTATCTTGGGGATACACGGACACGGGATGGACTGCACAACCGTGGACTCCATCACATGGCCAGGCGAGGCCAGCAGTGTGGGTCACCCCGTGTGCGGATTACACGGGTTTGAGTACACGTGTTGATGACCATGTACGGGCACATGGCCAGAGTACACGGAGCCAACCTCAATTACCCAGACACAGCGTGTACACCGTACTACACACCATGTACTTAGTTTTTTCCTACATGACCAGCCTATAACACGGGCTGTTGTACACGGGCAGTACCCAGGGTCAGACAACATGGCATGTACCTTTTTTACACACCGTGTACTTTTTGGAAAACAGCATGGTCCTTTCGTTCACTGTACCTTGGACATATTTTGTTTGGGTTAGTGCCCCTTCTTCTTGTTCCCTTGAAGGTCAGGCATCATTTCCCACTCAGGAGTATGATCCATTCAGCATGAATTTCTGTAATAGAGTCATACATCAATTCGAGAGGCCCAGATCGAGATCCTCTATCCATTCTTGACCCTAGGTAGAGTTAGGTATCGACATGACCAACCTTACCCGGCATTTATCCACTACCTAGCTGGTGTATCACCTAACTAGTGAATCTGGATGAGTCACGGTATCCACCATGGCCCTGGCAGTGATCCTCATCTCTGTATCATGAGCTTTCCCACTCAGGAGTGTGTCTCCCATAATGAGTGCTTCTATCTAAATATTGTAACCTTTTCACTCAAGAGTGTGTCTCCCGTAATGAGTGTAGCTATCTCTCGTAACAGTTCCCGACGAATAGAAATTCTCGAACAGATGTCATCAGAGCTATAAGACTCCTGGAGTGTGTTCTCTCGGAACGAGTGCATCATGGAATCTTCAAACAGAATCCCTTATGGGGGTATACGGTTGTGTGACTTGTCTCTAGACCACGGGTCTAGGTTTTGAGTATATCTGGTTTATTCTATATGTTCTACAGACATATAATGTGCATAGATGACTGTACCTTTACTTTTTATTTCTTTGTGATTTTTCGGGGTCCTCTACTCAGTATTGTTATAATCACCCCTGCACGGGCTTTGCCCGCACGTCTGGTGTCTTGTGCAGACGAGCATCCTTTTGACAGAGTCCAGGGCGGACCAGGGCAGGAATGAGCTTTCTGAGTTCCCTATAGGCCGAGGCATTCCTACGGCTACAAGCAGCAGTCCCAATACCTTTTGTTTTACAAGTTGGAATTTGTAGTTTTTAGACCCTTGTTTGTTTTTTTGGTGGGCTTGTATTTTGGCCCAGTTTACTTTTACAGTACTCTACCTTTCGTCGTACTCTGTTGGTTGTGTTTTGTTGTATGCATGAATTATTTTTCCTTAGTGTTTTTTTTACATTTCAGCATTTGTGGTCTTGGAGATGTGTTCATGTGTACAGGTACTTAGGCAATGCCTCCCATGTTAGTGATATTCCTACTCAGTGCTAGTCACCAGCCCCTGGCCTATTGGAGGCGGGCTTGGGGAGTCACGGCGCAGGCCCCACTAGGACAGGTCGTGACATTAGAAAACCATAACATTATGGTTCTCTAACCTCTCATGTACTCCTATACAGTATTTGTGTCTCTGAAATAGTTTATTATTCCATGGGTCTTTGTGAAATCTATTCCTATACCAACTATTGTGTTCCTTGAGCCTCAAATTCATCGAATCCTATCTCATTCCCACTATCTCTTTTAGATATGTGCTCCCTCTTAAGAAATATGGAATGTATTTACACTATAAACTTTTTTTTCTGAGGGGTCTTATAGATAATATCCCCTTGTTTCCTTATAGTGTCCTATAAAGGTACACTTTGTGCCTTGGGGTGAATGTTTGTTACTTGAATATTCCTTAAACTCTTTGCTTTCGCACACACGTAAATTTGATAACATGATTTTTCTTACTCTCAAAAATTCATATGGAATACCATTTATCGATTTAGTTGGTACTTGGTTTAATATATGTGCTACTATTTGTAATGAGTATTCTCAAAAGGATAATAGAAGACTTGTGTGACCCATCATTGATCTCACCTTGTCAAAAAAGGCATGGTTCATCCTTTCACTTATATTAAGGGTCGATAATCCTTAAACCAAACAATTAAAGATAGGGTTTTGTGGTCTTATCCCTTAATTTAACCCATTTTTAATAATTTTAACATTTTATGTGATGACTAACATTTTCCTAGGTAACTTATTTTTATGATTAAAAATTAAATATTCCTTATTAACTAATTTTAATCTTGTGATTTCAAATATGAAAACCAATTTACAAGTACCAATTTCTAAATGTAGTAAAAATAAATTAAATCATGATTTTACATCAAAATCATGTACAATATTGATTCCATTGATATTTATTTGTTTATGGTTAAAAAAAGGAATGGTTTATGAATTTCAAAGTTAGTAAAAACCAAATGAATCATTATGAATATTTAATTAATGAAAAATAACCAAAAATGTTTTTTATTTGAATAAAATATAACTTATGTTTCAAAATATCAAACATAGATTTCTAAATTCAACACAATATTTTTAAATGATTTATTTTAAAAATTAAATACATATTTTTTTTAAGCCAAAGTTTTTATAAATTTTTAAGTCATTCTTATATTATAATGATTTCATAAAAGTTATGGTATTTGTAAAACAAATTATTTTTTACTATTCAATTAAAAATTCTCCCTTTTAAGAAAAAATACCTAAAATTAACCATAATCTAATTTTTTCATGATGAATGAAAAAATTAATTTCATTTTATCAAATTCAAATTTTAAAATTTATAAATTTATCTTTTAAATAAAACCATATAGTGCATGGAAAAATAATTTATTTTGAATGAAAAAGTATTATTTTATCAAATGAAAATAACATTTTTTATACCATGATAAAAATATTTTTTTGAATATTAATTAACATGAAAATACATTCATAAAATATCCAAAAAATAATAAATTATTTAAATATATCAAAATAAAAAATCATTTTAAGAAAATATATTTAATCTTTTATAATAAATGCCTTTTATGTTAAAAAGTAAACATATTAATTTGAAATGTATAATTGGTATCTAACTGATAATATAATTTGAGACAAGATATAAACATATATAAGTTATTTATGTGAATATAAAAATTAATAATCATATATATATTTATAAACCATATCATTAAAAATACACAGGTTGTCACATCCCACGCAAGAAATTGCATCCTCATAATTTTATCTTGAGCTCAAAGAGAAGAAGTTTGTGAAGAAATAAGGAATTTTTTTGAAATATATTTAAAAAGGTAAAAGAGGATTTCAAAAACCATAATTTTAAATTGAATCCCCATTCATGAAACCTATAAAGGAAATTAAGGTAAGGATAATAAATGTGTAGTGAAATATAAAATAAGTATATAGAAGTGACCTTCGGTATTTTGGGGGAGGGGGAATTCTTAGCTTCTTGCAGCCATCAACCATGACCTAGGTGGATATGGACACTACATTTGTCCCTCCTTCATCAGAGGGGGAGGTAATCCCTTCCTAATGGGTAATATTTCCATCTTTTCTCTCTTTCTCTAAACCAAATTCATCTCACCTTTCCCTGATATCACGCTCATCCCTAAAGTGACTGATCTTCTTGATGGATTTCCCCATATAGAGATTTCAAACTTGATGTTATCTAAATCATTGGCTCTCTTAAACCAAAACTTGGTGGATTGATTCAGATCACACTGTCCATTTTTTGAATCTTTTAACATATTTGTGTTTTTATCTTGGTGTCTGTAGGAGCGGGTGACTGTTGTCCTCCTCAACAAGTGGTATATCATGGTTTATTTCTCATAGGATGACCTAACAACAACAACACTAAGGGTAGCTTCCCTAAATTCCTCTTCTTTTCCAAAACCCTTAAATTATATGAATTCTTGAGAATATAGTTAGACATTTTTTGTATTATAACAATAAAACAATTTTTTTTATCACCCAATATCCCCACATATTATTGTTGAATTCAATATTTTAAAACCCCTAGTGGAGTGGGTGTAGATCTTGGTTGGGTAAGAATTTCCCTACAAATAACTAGTTATCTTTGAGACTTGGACATATTTTTTATCCTCCTAAAAATGCCTAGAAAACTTGTTCTCATCATGATAACTAGGAAGAAAGGACCAAAAAGGGGGTGGGGGTGGAGGTTCATTTTAATCCCTAGGTCTAATGGGACTAATATTTTTTCCCTATCTATTGAACATTTGAATATCAGAGGGTCTTCCGAGGCTACTTTTTTTCTAAAATATATGGGTATTGTGTATGATGATCCAAAGGTTACAGATATCTTTGAAAACATGAAACATGATTTGGGTGTTTACAGTTTAATATCACAGGTCTAGGGAGACATTAGACCATCTATACTAATGGAATATCCCTCCTTTACTGATGCATTGAAAGATGGAGTCATGGGAAAAATCCATGATCGTAGTAAAGAAGTGGGCACTAGGACAGATTGAAATAAATCCCTATCTATTCCAAGCCCACTCTCTTTAATTTAGGTGTCTCCTGGCCTAAATGTTTTATTTTCTCTAAGTTGGTGGTCTTCTAGACTGAAATAACCATCAAGCTCAATACAAATCTAAAATCATTTATCTTCCTTGAATGGGGATGGGAAGAAGAATGTGGATCTAGAAGTATGGATAACCTATATTCAAAAATAGAAAAGGTAGAAGGCTGGATCAAGGTCCCTTGAGGATACTAAACTGAGTAAAAAGGAAAAAGACTCACAACCAATGATAGACTATGAGAAGGACCCCCACATAGTTATGAGTGTTGGGTATGGATAAATAAATGGCAAGAAAGGCAACCTTATTTCTAGAAATTTCCTATTTATCAAAAAAAATCAAGGCTACTCAAGGACTGCTTCAATCTACCAAAAACCATGGTCACCAGATATTCAGGTAAAAAAACAAATTATGGGGTAGAGACTAGGTCAGTCAAATAAACATGTGTTGAAGATGTTACTAACTAGATTTATATATAAGGTAATCAAGCATTAACTTTTATTTTTAAGGGTGAGAAGGAATAATGTGTCATGAGCATGGACTCAGAAATATTGATGGGAACTTAGGTGGATAGGTAAATCATTCCTGATCTAAAGAAAATTTCAATTGTTAGTTCTCCAAAGGGTGAAGACATGAAGGTTACTGATAGAGAATATGTTTAGGTGCCCCTCCTCAATTATAATGAAGTGATTCTAAAGGATTACATCATGATCAATATTTATAAGGAGGATTATTATAGAATGTTTAAAAGACCATTTCAAGTCAATTTTAATGAAAAATAGGTTTCTTGGATCAATAAATGAAATCATATTCTGATATATATATTCAATAAGGGTAAAAATAGTTTTTAGGAACATGTATAAACATGAAAAAATATGGCCTTCCAGTTTTAGGATCTTATCAAAGAAAATACAGACTTGAAGGTAACCTCTATCCAATGGAAATTATATATGGTTAATTCTTCTAACTCTTTTAATTTTTGTTGGAATGAACAAGTCTTATCATATATCATTTGATTTTTCTTTTAATATTCTGAAATTTGTTGGTTTCCCACTTTTACTTTAAATTTATTTCTTGAAATAAAAAATTATTTTGGTGGTGGTAATATACATAAGTGACATGAAATACCTTCTAGGTTTTATTAATGGATTTTAATGAAACACAGATTAAAAATAAAATATAACATTTCCTTCTGAGAAGAGATGGTGTGAAATATTAATTATTTAGAAGAGAATACATATTTATCTTCCAAATTAAGATAACATATATGGTAAAAAATAACTTAGACCTAAAGGAAAAAATATTCAATATAGAGGAGATAAATTATTCTTAAGGAAATTATAAAAATTCATCAAAAAAGAATAACCTAACAAGAAAATGTAATTTACCTAGAGAAAAATAAAATAAAATACCATTTGATAAAGATAATGGTATAATATATCAATCATAGAAGAACATGGTTAAAGAAGAAATATTATGGGTCAAGAAAAAGTGATTGAGTCAATAAAATCTATTTTAAATAAGGTGATGTCTGAATTATAAAAACATAAGAGAAAAAAATACTATCAATTCATAATAAATTAAAATAATATATTCTTTTCAAGATATTTTATTGTAGGAAAAGAATAAAGATATGGAAAATAGATCTTAAATATTAGTAATTTTCATTTCCAAGTCAATAATATGTTTTTTATATAACATAAAAGGTTAGAAATATATTTATTTTACATCATTACCATAATTTAAACATAAAATATCATAATAATATCACAGAGGTCAGAGATCCTTTTGGTTTAGTGTATTTTAGGACCAGTTACATAGGAAAATTATTTTACAAACATGTTAAAATTTATCTATAATCAAAATCTTCTAGAATCCCTTATAGAATTATCATATCTTATACTTATCATTATAACATGAGGAAGAGAAACATAAGAAAATGGTGAGTTTAATTTCTCAGTGAGGGAAATTTTTTTCAACATTCCATCAAATGTTAGATCATAAGAATATGAGAAAATAAGAGGAGATATAAATTTAAAATTAAAAAGGACATGAAATAATAATATTTATCTATAAATCATGATATAAGTACATGTCATCGTAAAATAAAATACATGTACTGTGACATAATAATGCATGTTAATCATAAAAAATGTCATAAAGAAATGATATCATAAGATCACAGAATCAAAAACATGCGGCATTAAAATAAATGATGACATCATAAGAATATGTCAAGGTTTATTCTCAATGACATCATTACATATTGGATTAATTCCCATAGTGTATTGGGTTTACTCCCCATTCCCATAAACATAGAATACAAAGTCATATGGTGAATTGGATTTACTCCCCATTCCCTTAAACATAGTGTAAAAATATCATAGTGGATTGGGTTCACTCTTCATTCCCATAAATGTAGTGGATAGAGGACTATTGTGGATTGGGTTCACTCCCCATTCCAATAAAAATAGTGGAAAAATCACCATAGTGTATTAGGTTTACTCCCTAATCCCATATATAACATCACATGGGATATAGAGTTTTACCAAATGTATTGGAGGGCTATATAATTTCAGGATCACTCATCACATAACATTACGTATTTAGGTTAAATTCGTATTCACTATACATGATATCTCATAATATGAAAACATTACCCAATTCATTGGAGGGATATATAATTATGGGCCCACTTGAGGGTGGTTTCAGAAGATCCATTTTTATTTTTTAAAACACCTTTTTTGACATCAAACATTGTAAAAATGATAATAAAACATTATATTGAAATAGTAAATAATAAATATGAAGGTCACATGAGATAATATAAAATTAGGTTTCCAATTTAAACAGAGAAAATTGGAAAGAATAGAAATTATGGAAAAATAGGGGAAACCGTTGTTTAAGAGGATGAGAATTATTCTTAACAAAGTTTTATTTTAAGGAAGGAAAATAAATCATCAATAAGGAATATTTAAATCAAAGTGATATCCTATGATAGAAATAAGGTATACCTTAAAAAATAAATTTTAAGATCATGGAGAAACATTATTACTTAAGAAAGATGATTTAGTTATGAAAAATCCATATATTTTAGGGAATATATCAATCATACTATACAATAAATAAGAGTATTAATGCAAGTAAAGTTTCAAAGTTTAATAATAATTCATGATATTATAAGTTAATTGAGGAATTGGTTACACTATAAAAAAGAATATTGTTGCATAAAATCAAATCATGCCTCAATAAAGGCCGATTGAGATGAAAACCTTTTCCTTTTATCTTGATTTCCTTGAACATGCTCTCAATTATTTAATAAAAATCATAAATATATTAATTAATTATTTAATCAACATACTCATAACTATTACCATTTATAATATTTATTTATAATCATTATTTATATGTATATTAATTAGTTATTATAGATTTTCAATATCGAGTGTGAGTAATCTTGATTGTTTTGAACTAGTTTCGTGATAACATTATTAGTATTCATTATTGTATGAAATTTCATAATGATAATATCATTTGAGGTACTATAATTGATTCTTTATAATTATTTTTAAATATATAATTTTATTCTATGGGATTTTTTATTATGATGCTTGAAGACAAACTCGATGGTGAGCATGTTTCAGTGTTTTTTAGCAAATGAGCAGTGGTATCTTAGTGAATGAGTTTAATTTTAGTATTAATATTATAGAAAAAAATAAAATATTTATTTGTTAATTTATATAATATATTATTAGTAATTAATTTCTCATATTAATATATGATAATAATTTATAACATTTTTCAAGTAGCTGGTTAGACAAACCCAAACATGAACATATTGTAATTAAGGGATGATTATGATTATGAAAAGTGGTTTATTTTGGAATAATGTAATTATTAAAGAATAATAATGATATTATTTATATACTTTTGTGGCGGTGAATCATATTTTAATATTTTAAAATAAATAATAAATAAACTAGATGAAAAATGAGATAATTTACTTTGTGGAACTAGTAGTCCGCACAACACATGATTAAAGTTTTCATTTCTATAATAATGAGAGGGAAAGAAGGTGGATTATAATTTTATTATTATTATTAATATTTTTTATTATATTAAATATTTCATTTTTTTATTCAATTATACCTTTATAATCAGTGAAGATAGACGGTGTTAAAAAATGGTAGTTGTCGATTCATGGAGGCGGTAATCCACATAACCCATGAATGATGATTTCATTTTTCTTAATAGAAAAGGTAAAATGTGTTTAATATTTATTACCTTAGAATAATAAAATTCACTATACAAACAATATTGATTTAATTATATATGAATTATAAAATTATAATTGAAAGAAAGATAGAAAGGAAGTAACTTTTGGAAAAATGAGTGTTCACATTGAGAAATTTGAGTTTTCCTTGGATAATTCCACAGAAGTGGAGGGATTATGATAATTACTTGTGACTAGAATATTATGTAAGTGAAGGAGGACTATATTATAAGATAATATGGTATTTTCTAAAGTTTAAATTGAAATTTTTGGGTTCCTTGAAGGGGTGGTGGAAGTTCCCTTTTATAAGTGGTGAGAATGAAATATTTATAAATATTTTTTACTTTACAATAATTTTATTGAATTATTAAAGGATAAAGGATAAAAAATGATCAATAATGGACTTAGGTATTGGATAAGGTTGAGATTCCCCAAACCATCCATTATTACACAGGTTTTTAAAAAAGTTTTATCCCATTTCACTACATTAAGCCCTTTTAACCCTTATTTACCCTTAATATGATAACTCCATTTTTAGCCTAAAAAATAATTTTAATGTGTAGTTTAGGTATTGGATGAGTTTTTTTGAAACTATATAATACAACATCTAGTTAAGGTTTCAAATTAATATGAACCCAATTAGGGGATCTCCAGTGGTGGTTTATTATGTAGAAGGGGACACTGATGACGATGTTGGGGTACTCGATACAATGCTAGGGGAGAGTCATGATGATTTATAGTATCAAATATGTGATGAATGTTGGTTTGGATAGTCTTCATGATGTTTATGGTGAATTATATTGCATAAAGGTGTCTAGTGGTGAATATGGCATGCTTGATTGAGAACAGGTGGTTCGACGAACGATGAACATCGAATGGGGCACAAGGATCACTGTATAGTGTGCAGGGTGGACGTTGGCTATATGGACCAGGTGAAACTATAAGTTTTGGACTTTTGGGTAATGTTTTCAGGGGTTTATACCCATTGTTCCTATGAGTCATGTAATTATATCCTTTTGTCTAAAAAAATGAGAGGGGTTTGTTTGGTTTAATTAAAAAGGGGGGACTTCGCCCTACATGTTAAAAAAACTAATTTTAATGAATAAAATTAAAATTAGACTTAAAAGATAATTTGAGAATGCTTATATAATAATATAATATAATTTTATCAAATTAATTTTACAAGGGTGAGGAAATTTAATTTTAAAATTTACACAAAAACACATAAAACCCCATTTTTAAAGATAATGCATTTTTAAGAATAAAAAATATGTTTAAGGTAAAATTATCAATGCTATTTATTTATATGGAATTAATTAGTACATTATAAAACAAATAAAAGTTATGTGGATTTAAAAGAATATAAAACCAAATTTTACCAAAATATTTTTTTATTAAAATAAGATGAAAAATTTTTTTATTGGAAAATATTACTTGAGTTACTAAAATATTAATAATAGGTTTTATAAATTTAATATAGTATTTTTAAAATATAAATTTTTACATATTAAACACATATTTGATCAATTAATTTTTTTATAAACTTGTAGTTATTTATTATATAATTATAAAGTTACAGTTTTGGTAAAAATGGTATTTTCACTATTCACTTAAAAATTATTTATTTTAGAAAAATCCCAAAAATTTATCCGAAGTTAATATGATTATTATGACTCCAAAAATTTTTATTCATTTTAAAGAAATTGAGAATTTAACTTATAAATAAAATCATAAAATATAATGAAAAACTGTTTTTATAAGAAAATAAATTTTCAATGTATTAGTCGTTATTATATTTATTTTCAATTAATTAAAAATATTTATTCATATAAAATATATATTATTTATATAGACCATAAAATTTATCTACAATATTTTTAGTTTCTTAAAATAAAATGCATAAAAATCCAATTTTAGAAGAAAATATATTTCTAGTATAAAATGATCGTACTCATTATTTAGCCACATTAATTTTATCTGTTCATTAGTATTAAAAATGAAATTTATTTTATTTTTACCTATATTTAAAAATTCAATTACCTATATTTTTACATTTCAATTCAATGACTACATTTCAGTAGTTTTATAACATTTCATGGTTTATTTTGGTTTGGGGTTTCATGTGAGGAAAGCTATTGACAGATAATTTATTTAAAGAATTAATATATAGTAAAATATTGGCTCATTACATTCTCACTGTAAATACTCCTATTCCAATAGTAAAAATATGGTTGTTAATTTTGTTATATTATCACTTGATAAGAGTGATCACACCCCAAAGGAACTGAATAGTTTTTTCGTAATGATAAACTAGATATATACCTGAATCTCACATACATTTGAAAACATAAAATTCAACAAAGTATTTTTTTGAGAACACCATTTTCTATCTAGAATATACTTGGATATCAATAATATAAAAATTTCTATAATACTAGGGAGAATAAATAAAACAAGGTTGTGCTCAAATGATCAGTAATGGACACACACAAAAAATGTTAAATAAGGCATAATCAACATGGCCAAGTGGATAATCAAAAGACATTAAATTAAATCAATAATTAAGTTCAATGAGTTTCCATGGTTAATATCATCATAGAAAAGAAATGGATAAAGAAAATTGAATTCTTAATAATGGAAACACATAATTATAGACATTCATGATCAAGGCCTCCCAACAAAGATATCACGAATCTTACCGTCATGGCCTCTCAACCAAGAGATCATTCTTAATAATTGGGTATGTGTAAACCAAATAACCATATAATATGGAATTATAGCTATTTTTTATTATGATACCTATTGATGCATCTAGGGGCTATCTATAACCGCCCCCAACCATTACTTGTACATCATATTCATTCCATAAATTCTGAATGACCAATAAAATTCATTCTCAAAATACCTTATAAGTCAACAATTATCCATATTGAATAAAGAATAAAAAACACCAATACTTTATCATCATAAAAAATATAGAGAAATAATAAATATGGAATCATTGGATCATATCCCTAGTAATACCAATGGTCATTTTCATTGTTGAAAATACCTCTAAAAGACCAATGATAAATTTCTTATGGAAAATACTTTTTTTTCTATAAAACCTCTTATTAAAATCTAAAAATTTCCCAAATATAAAAGAAAACATTTTATTTATTTATTTTGAAAATTTTTAAAATAATATTCAAATCATTGAGTGGTCATGATGGAGGAATATTTCTTTTATGTTGTGTACATTAAAACAAATATTCTTTTTACATTTTCAGTAAAAATTCAAAATTACCTCATTTGGAAAATGAAAATAAGATTTAATTTGATTTTTTTTTATAAAAAATAAATCATGGGTAAAAATAATTTTAAAAATCATAGAGGAATGTTAAAAAAAACTGTTGAAATCATTTTTAGAATACACGGTCATGGAAGAAAAAGATTCCCGACTAAAGAGGAAAGAAATTCTGTTTTTCTTAAAAACATTTTCTTGATATTTTTAATTACCCAAGAAAGGAAAATGATACTATTGCTTAAAAAGTTTATGAATAAACTTATGAGAATAAAATTAATGGGGTTTATTATATATTTTTCATATAATTACCTTCAATTTAAATTCAAACATAAACAATCACATAATAAAATTCAATTATAAAAGAAATCCCTTACCTCAGGCCCGACTTACTTTGTAAGTATTCAAAACCCATGTATAATAAATATAGATTTATTATAATTATATACCAAAATTTTATAAATAATTATAATATCATATATTATCCACTTATAACATTTAAACACTCATTTATTAATAATTATTTATTGAAATAGTGTTTTCTAGGTGTTTATTGTTTTGTTTTTCATGGATATTTCGGTAATGTAGTTACCATAATTGTACTTTGATTATGGTTCCATAATCTCCAAAATATTAAAAATAATATAAATATAATTTATATTCATTACATATACATATATATTTTGAGTCATCCATAAAACATATAGATAGAAAAATCAATTACATCGTTCATGGAGATGGAAGTCCGTACGTAAGCATGTTTACAATTACAATTTTTTTGATGGATAAAATGAAAGAAAGGTAAATTAAAATTAACCTTTTTATAATATTAATAATATTATAAATAAGTAATATATTTATTAAATCCATCATTATAACTATCCCTATAAAGTGGTGATGAAAAACAAATTACACCACTATGTGAAGACAGTAAGCCATATATATACACGAACGATGTTTTCACTTTTCATAGGATAGAAAGAAGGTGGATAATGGATTTTACATCATTATAATAACAAATAAGTATATTAAATATACTAAAGTCATTATTTTATAATGGATTCCAGTTACTTAGAGGAGGTTTTAGAAGAAATAAAATTGAAAATGCTTGGTTAAGGTTTATACCTCATCGTTGAAAAACCTCTTTCGGATTAGAGATTAAGCCTGGAAGGTATGGTATTTTGAAAAGACCAGAATATATAATATTTTGTAAGGTAATCATGAAAGTTATTATGGTAGGGACTTTATAATATATAATTATCAAAAGGTGTGAGGAAGATATATGAAGAGGTGTCATTTTATATGTGACAGGAGATATACTCTTGGAATTTTTTAATATATTAAATCAATATAATTTTTTTTTATAATAAAGTGGCCCCAAATTGAAATATTTAAAATATAGTATGATTATAATTCTAAATAATCTCATCCAATAAAATTTAGATAAGTTTAAGTGATATTTTAATTCCAATCTCTTCGTTTTAACCCCCAATAATCCTTTTAAAAATTATCACAATATCAAAGTTTTATACTATTTAAGGGTAAATAATGTTTCCATAAAATTAAAATGACACATAAATAGTCTATGGTTGATATTTGAAACCTTATAATATTAAATTGGATGAATTTATTTTTTTTATGAATTTTAAATAATTTAATAAAATATTGTTTATTATAAAATATATTTAATGTCATTTAGAAACTATGCATTTACTTTGAATTAAAATTCATTAAGAAATATATAGAATTATAATATAAACCTTTAGAAAACCCCAATATGTTAAATTTACTTAAAAAATTATTTCAACACAATAATCCATCCAAATTTTAATACTTTTAATATTTAAAAAATTATTTATTTTATTTTTCTATTAATTAAATAAATACCATGTCAGAGTTATGTAAGTATTTATGGTAATTATTCAATCAATAAAAATTTAACAAATTACTATGCTAAAAAACTAATTTATCTGTCAATTAAACATTTATAACTAAACTTATCCTCTTTCTATCCTTATGTATAAATTTAACATATATTAAAGCCGAGAGAGTGATATTTTGTATTTATTATTTTCATAAAATAATATAAAGGTCATAAACAAATAAAAATGAAACCAATTCACCATAAAGTCAAAGATAATATGTGATATATTTGATATAAACTCAACCAATCATGTTGGGGAAATAATTGGATACATTTCAAGCCTTATCATCTAGTTAAATCACATTAAACCTATTTTAGCTCTAACTATGATAATTTAACTTTTTACCATTATAACTTAATTATATGACCAAAATAAAATGGTAATTATAAAATAATTTGTACATGCGGAATAAAAAATTGGAATAATTTTTATTATATTTAATTTATATAGGTGTAATAAATTACTTTTAATATAATAATTCAAAACATAGGAAAATTCGTTTTTAGGAAAACACTCGATTAAAGAGTAAATATCAGTTCAACTTGATATAAAGTAATAAATTGGTTTACACAATTTTTTTGGTTAAATAATAAAAAGGGAATGTTTTTAGACTTTTGGAGAAATCCAAAACCAAATGGAATCTTCCAACCATGCCATTAATTGAAAATTCTAAAAAAAAGTTTTTAATTTGAATAAAATATAAATTATCTTTCACAAAAGTCAATCTTGGGTTCCCAAATTTAGAACAATGTTTTAAAATATATTATTTATCTACTTGAACATATATTTGGTCTAACACCACTCAACCAATAGGACGAAGTTAATTGTTTGATATATTTTAATGTGTTACCCCATAGTTTTAACCCAAGTTTACCTCTTTTAATGATCACTATAAAAAAACTCAAATTAGTGACATTTTAAAATGTCACAAATTCATTTACTGATATTTTTGAAAAGCAACGCTAAATGAGTTGTCACTAATTTAGTGATGTTTATAAACTTCGTGAATTTAGGGATGTTTATCAAGGTCGTCAATTAGCTATATTTATAAATTTGATTATTTATAGATAGCTTATTTATCGAAGTTTTTCAGAAATATCGATAAATGAAACCTCATTTAGCGACGTTTCAAAAAAATTTTGATAATTTTTTTTTGAATTTAATAATATATATATATATATATATTTTAAATTTATAGTTTTTTACAATAACCTCCCATTCCTTCGAGGGCGACGCCCCCACCCCCATCACCCGCTCTCAGCACCCCCATCCCCACCCACTCCCATCATGACACCCCCATCCCTCTCCCATTGTGACACCCTTACCCTGTCTTTCACATACTCCTGGTGCCCCACCCCCAGTCATATCCTAGTGCCCGACCCCTGTCACCTACTCCCAATGCCCCTACCCTATCTTGATCCTACTCCGATGCCCTCTCCCATCCCACTCCTGTACTAATGCTCCTCCCCCGTCTATCATCTGATCTCAGCACCCACACCCCCATCACGGTCCCATACCAACTCCCCAACCTATCCTGTCACTCTCTCCTAGCACCCCCACCCCAGTTCCACTCCCATCCCAATGCCCCACCCTCATCCCATCACCCGCTCTCAATTCCCCCACCCCATCCTTCTCCCATCCTGATGCCCTACCCTCACTCTCATCCCAATGCCCCCACCCCCATTCTGCCTCACCCTTTGGCCGACCACCATCTTAGGCCCCCACCCCACCTCCAGTATGTGTATGCTACCACTCCCCCTCCAGTATTCCTCAAAACCATACACTTCCCCATCCACCACCTTGAGAATTATTACACTACCTCACCTTGTAACACCTCAACATTTCATATCACGTTATTTCATTAAAGTAATTCAATAACTTGCACTACATTCAACACTGGGTTGTAGCGCACCATGACCTACCCAACAAGCCGTTTAAAAGCAGTTATGAATTGTATTAACTGAATTTTTAACTTTTTATAATCCTTATAATTTTAGAATCCATATTATGAGTTTCTTAGACATAATGTAAGAACAAATACATTTTTTTTTCAGATAAAAGAAGTATTTTTCAAAAATGAAATTTTTCCACCTTTTAATGGTGAAGCATTTTTAAATACAATATTTGAATCTTTTATATCTTCAATTTGAAAAAATAAACTTCTTCTTTAGAATCAGGACATATGAATTTAGTTTCAATAAAGTTTTGATGTTTTTATGATAACCTTCATATTTGGGTGAATAGTGAAACATACTATATTTTAACTGAAAACAACTTTTTAAATAAAAATAATTTATATTGTTAAGTTATAAATTTTAATGGTTTGGAAGTATAAATATATTATATTTTTAAAATTTAATCCAATGATGATCATTCTATGTAATTTCACTTTGAAATTGGACATAAACAAGTGTCAAACTTTTGGTAGTTATTATTTCTTAAAAATACGCCTTTTGGTTTTGACAACGGGAATTAATTTTAAATTAATAAATGAAATGTATATGTTTTGAATTTGGTAAAATATAATTCATTATTGAATTCATAATATCAAAATTATCTTAGGGTAAATTTTTGGTATTTTTTTGAAAACTTTTAATTTTTGATGAATAGTGAAAAACACTGAGTTATAGTTTAAAACTGAATTTTTATTTAAATAATTATTTATTTTATATACTTTTTTATGTAAAAATAGATACATAATACCTATATAATTTCAATTTAATTCATTGGAGTCATTTTATAATAATTTTAGATATATAAAAAATTTTATTGAACTTTTCACCGTCTTTTACCCACCTCCTAGGAGAATTTGCAAATTCACATAGAACTTAATTTTACCGCTTCTGTGAGTGGAATTTATAAAATCCAAGAGACACGGTTAATATCAAGGAGTAAAATGTGGTTCAATAAGATAAAAATAATTTTTGGTGAATAGTAACTATTGACTTTTATTTACCGCGGTTAAAGGTAAACATAGTAATTCAATATAAAAAGTATATTATAAAACTACAAAATTACCTTAACACTTATCGTAACCTTATTGGATGAGTCATGGACGACCATGGGCATCCTTGGATCGATTTTGAGACCCCATAGAGCCACTTGAGAGTGATAATAACTCTTTATATTAATTATTTTAAAGTAAAGACAAAAATGACACAAACAAATATCTTTTAGTAAATTAATTTTTACATGGGGTTATATAAGTTATATTTTTGACTATAAATATTAATTGGAAAGATAAAAATATTTACTACATCATGGTATTTTTTTTATAATTTTTATAAATCAAATAAATTAAGTTATTTATAACATAATGATGATGCAGTAATTACCTTATTAATGAAATATTAAAATAATTGATATTATAAATACCTAAATAAATATAATATGATACTTTTAATGAATTAAACAAATTTTATTGTTTAATATGACATGTTATTATTGATTAAATAATTTTTTTTTGAATTAATAAAGTTATTAAGACTTTAAAAAAATTAATTATTAAATAGTATCTAAATTGACATAAAGGAGTTTTTAAAAAAAATATCATATTATTAATTGATATAATATTCCTAAAAATCTAAAGTTTAAAAAAAGGACTTATATTATGATAGGTATATCATTAATGAACCACTTGGGGTTCTATTGGAAGTTTATAGTAAGTTTATTAACCTTATAATATAAAAATACATAGAGACATGGTAAATGTCAAACTATTTAACTAAGAGTTAAATCTAAAAGATAAGGGTAAAATAGTGACCCAAACTTGTCTAAAACATATTGATTGAGTGGTTTTAGACCCATAACCACCTTAGACTTTAAATAATCCAGTTTGGATCCATTATAAACTGAATATGAATTTATCATAAAATAATACTTTAAGTTTTTTCTAAAGATCCCCTCCCCCCTTATAAAAGGACACCACTTATAACCAATTCCTCACACCTCTAAAGCCTTTTGGATCATCAAAAATCTGACCAATTAAGCTCACTAAATCCCTATACTCCTCCTAGAAGACTTACCATAGGCAGAAGGAACTTCAAGAGTCCTTTTTGGTTCAAATCAAAGGGAGTTACCCAAATTAAAGGTAAAGACTTCTCTTAGCTTCTTTTCTTTTATTTTACTTATCCAACCCCTAAACTATTATTATTCTTTTATTTTGTAACAAAACCAGTATCCTAAATATACTAGGATATTATTATGAGAATTTTTCGAACTACACATACACACACCTCCATCTAATGGGTGAAGAACATAATGTTTTTGTGGATGAAAACCAAATGCCTCACGAAACGATGATTGTTCAATTATCTCCTACCGCCTCTCATGGTGGCCATTATGATGAAACTATAATTAAATATGATATTAATGATATTTATTTTATATATAATCTTCTGTAATTCCATTTTATATCATACCATTATTTGTTTCATGTTGTATATATATATGATAATTTCATTTGAGGAAGTGCGGACTACCGCCCCCACAAAGTGATATGACTCGTTCATACCATACATGGAACATATAAAGGATGGTGTTAATGAAATTAAGTAACACATATAAGATATTATAGTATTCTGTAATAATAATATACCTATGTATCATTTGGTTTTTATTCCTTTTAAAATGAAAAATGAAATGGAAGTAGTGTTTGTGCGTACGTACGGACTACCGTCTCCACGAACGCGATGAGATTCATTCCCCATCGTATCCATTCAAGTATAATTCTCATTTTATGATTAAAAATAATGTTTAAGGACTTGATATCGTTCTGGATATGAATAAGATACAACCTATCCATAAAAAACATGGCTTATGTAACAAAACATATAAAATAAAACGAGTAAGTTAAAAGCTGAAACGATGATAATACTAAGATATTATTAACAAAGCAATGTTAAAAGATCATATATGATATCATATTAACATATATGATTATTGTATAATTTAATAACAATAATTTCACCATTATACAGGAGGTTAAACTACCCTCAACCAAGGAAAAGTACAAGGTAAGGGTTAATTCACAACCTCTTCATTATTCAAGGTTGTTTATATGTAATTATTTACTGGGACCTCTTTATCATCCACATCCATGTTTCATAAAAATATATTTCAAAACATTTTTACTATTTACTAGAAAATGGGTTAAAGTCATTTAAACCCTATGTGTTTTGAAATGAATCTTTCTGTGGTTTTCCAAACAAGTTACTTTTTGACCATTTCGATAAATTTAAGGTAAGAATGTTTTTTTAACTTATACGGCGGGTGCGGATATTTTCTACCATTATAAACTCATCGAAGATTACCTTAAAATATTATAAGAATATTTTGAATGTAAATGTTTTATTTTATAATTAGGTGACTTTTAAATGATTTCAAAATGAATATTTTAATAATTTGTGAAAGTTACTCTTTATCAAGATCAGAATTTTAAATGTTTTAATGATTTATCATTATAAATATTTTTAATTAATGTCCATGTTTTCAAAATGATTTTAAGGATTTATTTATATGGACATTAATGTTTTGCAATGATATTTATTTTCAAAAGTTTCAAAGTGGCATGGGAAACTTTGATTCAAAAATCTCTTTTAAATTACTTCCTTAATAAATGTGTGACTTTTAAATGATTTCAAAAAAGAGATATTTCTATCAAATAGTTTTGATTTCATCTATGTCAACATCCTTTGATTGATTTTGAGCTTATTTTATGTTGATTTATTATGATACAAAACATCCAGATTGAATTGAATATTTTGTGATATTTTTGACTGTGAATGTGTTATTTTCATACCATTCTTGGTTTATAGAGAAAGTATTGACATTTCGTATGCTAGTTTTAATATTAATGTTTATGTTATGTTTAAACCTATTCACATGAGGAATGCATTGGACTTAATAAGTGATGGGTGGAGCCCGCTATAGATCCTCGATGCATCGGTAGGTCTCGTGAGACAAACTAGTGTCTTGGCACAAGGCCTTGAAAAAATCTTATTGAAGTCTTGGAACGAGGCCTTGACTAAGTGGTTATGATTGTCTGGCATTATGCATTCCATCATTATGAAATTGTTTAGTGATATTGCATGCGATTATTCAACTAGTAGAATAACCATGTGAATAAGTAAATGACATTATTTTATTTTATTTTTGCCATATTATGTTGAAGTTAAAGTTTTAAAGGATTTTGTTTTAGTTTTACATTGCCTTAAATGTTTATGATTATTTATTAAAGTTTCCGCTATATTGTTATCCTTACTGAGCATCTGAGCTCACCCCTTTCTATGTTTTATTTTTCCCAGGATTCCAAGAAGTGTATTGTGATTGATATGTAGGGTTAAGCCAAGGGAATAATGGCATTCATAAAGGATTATTTATGTTGTTTTCTATGTTATAATGTGTAATGTAACATTCATGTATGTAATCTATTTTCCAAGACTACTAAACTAATCGATCCTTTGGGACTTGATTCCTTATAATCATTCCAATTTATTAAAATAATGCACCAACTCTGGGTAACTGGGGTTGGGGCGTTACACACCCTCTGTTCGACCCACCCCCACTCTAGTATGCCTCACATCCATATCCTGAAGAAAAAATCCTACACTAGAAATTGACCCATGTACCTCCAACATCACAACAAAGAAGGGGGCCAACCCACCTATTAGGTTTTTAATTATATAAATGTATTATTTTATATATATATATAAATATTTTAGTATTAAAAAAATTAATATTATATATATATATATATATTTTATATACAGATATATATATATATATGTTTAAATTATATATATGTTTATATTTTACATATATGTCTATATTTTATATTATATATATGTTTATATTTTATTTATATATATTTTTTATATTTTATGTTTATTTATATGTTTATATTATGTATATATATGTTTATATATATGTATATATATATATAATATCTTTACAAATATATATGTTTATATATGTGCGTGTGTGTGTAAATATATATGTATATGTAAATATACAAAAATATATATAATTAGCCACGTTTTAAAACGTTGGTAAAAATGTCACTAAAATAGTCATGTTTTCTTAAAAATGTGACTAAATTTAAAATATTTAATTATATTATGTTATATTTATAAATATATAAATATATTTTAGTATTTAAATTTTATTATTATATATATATATTATATTAATATACATATATTAATATATATATATATATGTGTGTGTGTGTGTGTTTATATTTTAGAATTTATATTTTATGTTTATATATATTTATATATGTTTATATTATATTATATATATGTTTATATTTTACATATATGTTTATATTTTATATTATATATATGTTTATATTATGTATATATGTTATATGTTATATTATATATATATTTATATTATATATATATGTTTATATTTTATATTTATATATATATGCTTATATTTTATATTATATATATATATATATGTTTATATTTTATGTTTATATATACATATATGTTTATAATTTATGTATATATATTTGTTTGTATTATATATATATGTTTATATTATATATATGTTTATATATATATATATATATGTGGGTGTGTAAATATATATGTGTATGGATACATATATATAATTATATATATATATATGTATATATAATTAGGCACATTTTAAAACACCCATAAAAATGTCACTAAAATGACCATGTTTTCTTAAAAATGTACCTAATTTTAAAATATATATGTGTTTTTATATAAAAATATATGTATATATTATATATATTTATATATTTATGTATATGTGTGTGTGTTAATATATATATATGTTTATATATATGTGTCTGTATATATATATATATATATATTTAAATATATATTTACATCAATGCAGTTAAATGGGATATATAAATAAATAAATAAATATATATATTTAGCGATGTTTTCTGAAAAATGTCATTAAATTAGTGATGTTTCCTAAAAGACGTCACCAAAATCATGACATTTTCTTAAAAATGTAGCTAAATTAGCATCGTTTCCTGAAAATTCCTTAATTTAGCGATGTTTCCTACAAACATCACTAAATTACCAATTTTTTTTAGGAATCATCCCTAATTTCACCATGTTTTTAAGGAAACGTTTCTAATTTAGCCACATTTCCTAAAAAACATCGCTAAATTAGTGATGTTTCCTTAAAAACATCACTGAATTAGTGATGTTTCCTTAAAAATGCGGCGAAACTAGTGATGTTTTACTTGAAATGTTTCAGAAATAGTGATGTTTCTAGAAAAAACATCTCTAAATTCAAAATTAGTGATGTTTTTAAAAAGTGTCGCTAAAAAATCATCGCTAAATCCCAATTTTTTTAGTACAAGGCAACAAATCTTTACTATGTTCACTATTCATAAGGAGAAAAAAATTAAGTTAACCATATTAACTTTTATTAAACATGATGATTAAAAATATGGAACCCATTTTATAAAATTCGATTCACAGAAGTGGCATAATTTATTTTTTAAATTTAAACCCGTAAAATGCGATGAAAATGAGTTTTAAAAAAAATGCCTTCTTAAGTGTAAATAGTTTTTTTCCGAAAATCAAGTAAAAAATAAATTATAATGATCTTAATAGTTTTATTAATAATATAAATGAACTAATTTTGGTTTGAAACCATTTTAAAACAAAAATTGAACTTTATAAATGCCCGAAATGAAAAGACAGTTTTCAATAAATATTAGTGTTTTCTATTATTCACTAAAAAATTAATCTTTTCAAAAAAATCATAAAATAACATCCTAAGTTAATTTTGATATGATGAATCCAAAAATGATATCCAATTTTTCAAATACATTTTTTTAATTTTTTATAAATTAATTATAATATTTGTTCAGAAAATGCCATAAAAACCATTTTATGATGAAAATGTATTTTTGAAATCTAAAATGAATTTACTAAAAAAATGAGTACTTTTTTGTTATGAATATATAAAACCCTTATAAATATTTTTTATAATGTTCTTATTCCTACCCATATTACTAATTTTAACAGTTAGGTTATAACAATCACATTTAAATAATAATATTTTAATAGTATATCATGGTTTTTTTTTAAATTTGGTGTTGCATGTTACACAAACTATCAAAGAAATTAGATTTATTTAAAGATAAATATATTCTAAAATATCAGGATTTTATATCCCTTTAAATACATTTCATCCTCACAATTTAAATTATTACCTACTATGAAAGTATATAAGGGTATCTAGAAGATATATATGATCTAGGTTACAATTTATAGAGAGATATCAACCCTCCAAACTTAAAGAACATATCTTTTTCTTACTCAGATGAGGATTATCCCTAATATTGAGTTTTTTATCTAACCATTTTATCTAAGATTTTATCATTAATCAGTATCAAGATCCATATTATACAATTCCCTTCTAAATGGTGTGAATAATCATACTTTCATTGATAGAATATCATAGTTTGATATAAAATGTTATTTCCTTAATATAATTTTTTCCTAAGTAGAGATAGAAATCAATTTCCAAAATAAAATAAAATTTATATAAAGGAATTATAATAGTATTTTCATGAATAATTATCCAAATAACCATGAAGAATATTCATATACCTTGGATGCAATAATGCTGCCACCCTGTGTTTTTATTTCAATAAATCACATCTAGTGAAAACATACATGACATAATACATTCATAAATATATAGTTATGAATAAGAGTACCTAAAACCTCTTAATTATCAATATCTACTTAAATAGTAGTATTTTAATAGGATTTTCCTTATTCACATGGTCTAGGAGGTTTTTGGTGTCGATTGTCATCTCAATCCATTAGATTAGTACACTATTTTGTACAATTCCCAAATTTCTTACATATAAAACATTGAATTTATAGTGGATACTTAGGAAAAACATTATTTTTTCCCATCATGTTAACTAAAATATTTCTTTTTCCTTATAATCTTATTTCTTAATGTCCTCCTTTACCACAGATTAAACCTCATCCAGTTTTTTGAGACATTCCCCTAGGTTCCACTTCCCACATTTTTTACAATAAAGAGAATGAATATTCTATCACTTATAATCTTCATCACATGAACTTCCATGAGACTCCATCTTTTTCTTATTTAGGTTTTTAGAATTTCAACTATGTTAAAATTGTTAATAATAATTATTGATATATGTTTTGATATAATTATAAGAAGTATTACTCAATCTTCTATCCTATTTGGTTCCTCTTTGGGATAATCTCTATATTTTCCATTACATTCATTTTTAGATTGGTTCATTTTGACTTCACACATTACTAAATCCAAAAGGGGTTAATGCGAGTGATGAATAATTATCATCATATGAGGACTATCATAAGAAATTTTATGAAAAACTCAAACTCAAAATGTCTTAATATTTTAAAACATCACATTATCTTTCAATTCAACATAAATCACTCTTTTTTGAGTTTAGGTTTCTTTAGGTCAGGTTCTCTCATACTTCTTAACATAATTCATTAATATAATAAATCATTCATGAGGGAGCTCCCGACGATGATGACCTATAGTGATGGAACCCTAGGTGATTACTGAGGCTGATTCCCCCCTTCTTGGAGGTGGGAGTGTGGAGGAGAAACTAATCTTGCCACCTCTAATCTTGTGGAAACCATTCATTCCCTTCTCAAACCCTAGATTTCTCTTTGAATTCTTGAATATTTCATTAATCTCGAAAGTTATTGATCTTCATCTTGGCGACCCTCCATTATTGATCTTGTCATAGGAGTTCTATGAAGCATCAAGTCATCTGGAACTTACACTAGTGGATCATTTCAATCATCTAAGTCCCTTGATCAATGATTTTGATCGTTTCGTATTTGGTAAGTGGTATTTTCAAGACCACATAGTTTTTATTCTTCTTGATAAATGTCACTTCATGATCTGATTTGCTTCAGAAGATAATATGGTCTGAGATTGGTCCAGTGCCCCCATTGATGTAATGGATGCAGGTTTTTCCTCCTTTGCTGGTCATTTGATCTATATATGAGTTGCGATCCATCCACTATAGCGACATGGGTAAGTCTCCCTCAACCCCCTATACCTTTCCAAAATCTAGAAATTATTCATTTGATTGGTAATATGGTGGGTCGATTTCTCTGTTTTGATGTTCAAACATCCACTGTAAGTCATCTAATCAACCCCCTCCTCTGTGTTGAGGTTGATGTTGTGAGGCCTTCGGTCTATTGGATCTGGATTACCGTTGGTGAAGAGTTTAGATGGAAGCGGGCCGTTGTATTTGAATATTGGGTACACTACTGTAAGACCTACTACTGATTAAGGAAAATAGAATCTAAATGTCAATGTGAGGTTATAAAAAGAAGGACCTCTGATCCGAGGGAG
Organism: Viscum album; assembly: GCA_963277665.1. Taxonomy (NCBI): domain Eukaryota; kingdom Viridiplantae; phylum Streptophyta; class Magnoliopsida; order Santalales; family Viscaceae; genus Viscum; species Viscum album. The sequence continues at coordinate 27,806,576 of OY728142.1, read as the reverse complement.
AGACTAGGTTAGTCCTCTGGTCTGAGGCTGATGTCTGCTGTGGGTGCTTGTTCTGGAAACGTAGATGGTGTGGTGAACTGGGTTGGATCAAATTCGGTGGATTATGTAGGGGAGACCCCTAATCTGAATGTTTCTGCAGTGTTCAGTCAACTTCGGTATGATCTGAATTCAGGGGATGGGGTGAAACAGGCTTCTTCCAAGGATGTTTTTGGTGCTGGAGGTGTTAATGTAGTTACAAAGTACATACTACAAAAAGTTTTTTTGTTATTAGTTACTAACAAGAAGGCTGGGGTGAGTGCAAGGGGTCAGTGCCTATGGTTGAGGAGACTTTGGATGTTATAGGTTGTGATAGTGGTCCCTTGGGGGTTTTAGAAGTTTCTAATGGAATACAAAGGTGGGATTTTAGTGATTGAGGTGTGGTGGTCACAATTTCTACTGGAAATAGTTTCTAAGATTTGGAGCAGGAGAATGCGGAGGAGGGAATTCCAATGAATGAAGGCGTCAATATACAGCTTGGGATTCATTCTCAGGAGGTTGGAACTGGAATAGAAATTCTATAGTAGGGGAAAATGGTTGGTTATGAGTCTGTGGAACATCCAAAGTGTCTAGCAGTGATTGAAACTAATAGTTAATTTCAGAAGGAAAGAGGTGGGAAAGATAGATATCATGAGGTCAATATCCCTGGTAAATAGGGGGATTACTCTAAGAATGATAAAGGTAATGATGGTGATATGGTCATGCCTTTATTTAGTGATGTGGTTCAGGGTGGGAGGATAAAGAAGACCAGGAATCAAGAAGTCATGACTGCTCCACCATGATGAAGGCTGAGGAAATACTACTCATATCTACCAAAGCCTGTGTCCACCAAGTCTTCTATTTTAAATACAAAGCTTTTATCCTTGGAGTAAATGAACCTTCGAAGGAAGTATACTAAGGTTATGAAGCATTATTAAATCTCGAAATGGGGATTGGCTACTATAGAGAAAGATTTCTACCAGGGATGCAGTGATATGTATGGTTTTTATGATATATAATTTTCTATTTTGGATTTTGGTACTTGCTCACTATCCTTTTATTTTATTTTAATATATGGTAATGGGGCTATCCCTTGAATGAGATTTTCTGGTATAATAAATCATTCATAATGGATTATAAATAGAATCATATTGAGCAAAGCATATCCTCCAAGAGTGATAAACTTGGTTTACAATCAGGTATCTTTATTGTGCACTGGGTGATGTGTGAGTTTATACTCAATACACCCTATTTAGGGTTAATAACCCTAGGAAAATATGTTTGAGATCCTAAATTCACTTTTTATATCTATATAGGGGTGTTATTTCCTAGAAAACAACACAATATCAATTTAAAATTTTTTAGGAAGTTATCTTATACTTAAAAATATCCCTTATATTTATCAATATGGGTTTCACTTAATTTATCTAATCCTAATCCCAACAAATAACTAGATGAATTGAAAAAATTACTAAATCCTCATTTTATGTCAACTATTACAGCCCAAGAAAAAAATATCATTATATTACTACATTACCATAATTTAACTATTACATCTCACAATAACTTCACATAGCTCAAAGAACCTTTTGGTTTAGTGTCATTGAGGACCCGTTATATAGGAAATGTATTTTAAAAACTTATAAACATTTATCCATGATCAAAATCTTATAGGCTCCTTTATATAATTATCATAAGTTATACTATCTTCATAACTAGGGGAAGAGAAATATAGGAAATGGGTGAGCTCAAATTCCCATTAAGGAAAAACTTATCAACATTCATCAAGGTTTAGATCATAATCATATGATAAAACATTATTAAAGTGAAATTTCTTATTAAAAAGTACATAGAACAATAAGAGTTATCCATAAATCATAGAGTAAGGTACTGTAATATCAAAATAAAAAACATCTACTTTGACATAATATTGTGAGATAAGTATAGAAACATGGAATATGAAAATGTTATCATAAAATCATGGAATCATAAATATATTGAATTAACATAAATCATGGAATCATAAGAATAGATCAAGGTTCACTCCCAAGACTTTTATCACATTGTAGATAGTCCCATAATGGATTAGGAATACTCCCCATTCCTATAAACATAGTGTAAAAAGTGAAATTGTGGATTTGGGTCACTCCCCATTCTCATAAACATAGTATTAAAAGTCACTTATTGTATTGGGTTCACTCCCTATTCCCATAAACATAGTGGATAGAGTCCCATATGGATTGAGTTCACTCCGCGTTGCCATAAGCATAGTTGAAAAAAATCCCATAGTGGATAAGGTTCACTATCTAATCCCATATATATCATCTCATAAAATATAATGATCTACCCAATTAATTAGAGTAATATATAATTATAGGACCACCCATAACATAACATAACATGGTTTGTCTAACAGCCCGTGCACCATAAATGGTATCTCATGAGATGAAAAATTACTCAATATATTAGCGGGCTATATAATTTCAGTCCCAACCATCACATAATTAAAACCATAATATGTACATGAATATGTGAACCACGTGAGGAAAATATACCTTATATAAATCATAAGCATGATAAAACCACTAGAAAGAAGTGGGTTTCATAATCTTGTCTCATGGAATAACCAAAGGCTATATCATAAGGATTCACAAGAGAAGAAGTAATTAAATAATTTTTTATGTTTATATTTTAATAAAAAAAATAGGTGTTGAAAATTGGGTTCCAATTTAGTAATATTCATGATAAGGATCAAGGGGAGGTAAGAATAAAAAAAGAACCATATAGGTGATGATTTTAGAAATGAGCCTAAGATCTTTTAAGGAAGGAAATAACTTATTATTTACCTTTATAACATAATTGAACTAGGATGGTGTTCTATAAAATAGTTATGGTTTTTAAAATATATTCATGGTGATTTTTTATATATTTGAAACTTATCATGAAATAAAAAATCAGAAAGTTCCCTTGAGCCAGGTTTACTTTAAAGTGAAAATTTCAAAGGGAAAAATGTATTAACCCCCAAAAAAGAAAGTTACATCAAAATAGGTATATAGGTATGGAAAATATATACAATAAATGTAATAAATAAATGATAATAATATAAAGAAAAATAGAGAAAAATAAAAATAATGTGTAATCCAAAAATAATAAGGGGGTTTTATAAGATTACCTTTTATGTTTTAAAACACTTTTTTAAAATAAAAAATTATAAAAAGGATAATAAAACATTATTTTTAAAATAAGATAAGGAAAATATAATTTTTACATGAGAAAAAAACAATTAGGTTTTCAATTTAAAATGAGAACATTAATGGGAAAGGAAATTATAGTCAAGGAGTGGAAACCGTCATTGAAGAAGATATAAATTATTCTTAACATTGATTTATTTTCAAGAAGGAAGATAATTAATCATTAAGTAGTACTTGAATAAAAATTTATCTCCCAAGATAGAAATAGTTTATAACATATTAAATTAAATGTGATGCTCAAGGAGAGACATGATACCTCTAGAAAGCAGATTGAGTTATGAAAAACCCGTATATTTTAGGGAAGATATCAATTATACAGAAAGAAAGAGCATGAATAGAATTGATGTTTCCATATTAAAAAATAATTTATGATATTATAATTCAAGGGGATATTATTTACACTAAAAAATGAATATTTATATATATTATCAAAGCATGCCTCAATGAAGCATGATTGAGATGGAAACACTTACCTTTTATCTAGATTTCTTCGAATATACACTAACCTCCTTTATAAAAAATATAACTATATTAATTAATTATTTAAGAAAATTATTCATAGCTAATTAACATTTTTTCGCCACATTTATAATAATTCTCTACATGTATATTAATCACTTACTATGTATTTTGAATATTTGGTTTGAGAAATCTTGATCTTTTTGAACTAGTTTTGTGATAGCATTACTAGTATTCATTATTTTCAAAAATTTTATCATTATGAGATCATTAAAGGTACTACAAATGATGATTTATAATTATTTATATTGATATAATTTCATTCTGTGATGTTTTTAGTTACGATCCTTGAAGATGAACTCGATGATGAACATGTTTTAGCATTTTTAACAAACAAGTGGTGATATATTAGTGAATGGGTTTAATTTTAGTATTACTATTCAAGAACCAAAAAAAATTATTTTATTATTTATATAATATTTTATCCACAATTAATTTCTCAAATTTATCTATGATATTATTTTATATCATTTTCCAAGTAGGTGGTTAAACTGACTAAAAAATGAACATATCATAATTAATGGATGACTATGATTATAAAAGTAGTTTCTTTTGGAATAATATTTTCATTAAATAATATTAATGATATTATATATATAATTTTAATGTGTTGAATATTATTTGAATGGGGTTTAATAAATAAGAAAGGAATTGGAAAAAAATGAGATATGTTACTTTGTGGTGGTAATAGTCCTCACAACGCACTACTAAAGTTTCCATTTATCGAATAATGAGAGGGAAAGAATGCATATTATAATTTAAATATTCATAATAATAATTAGAATAAATATTTTATATTTATTCTTCAATTTCAACCTTATAATCATCTAATATATTTGGTAGTGAAAAACAAAAGTGTTGACTTAATAAGGATATCTTATGACTTCTCCATTCCTTATAGTTTTATGTTTTGAAAATCACAAACACTTTTTCTAAGTTCTAAATTTTTTAAGTTCTATATTTTTCATAAGATATGGAATTATCATTCCATTAAACTTATAGATATATCATTACGTATTTCCAATCTATTAGATTTACAGATCTGTCATTACGATTTGTCTTTCAGTTTTTATGATTTTAAATCCGATGTATATATGATTCAATTTTTATGATTCCGATTCCGATGTATATGTGATGCCGATTTTCAATACTGAATCCAGTGTATATGTGATTCTGATTTTCAATACCAAATCTGATGTATATATGATACGAATTTTCAATACCGAATCTGGTGTATATATGATGCCGACTTTCAATACTGAATCTGGTGTATATATGATGCCGACTCTCAATTCTGAATCCGGTGTATATGTGATACCAATTTTTTCAATTCCAAATTCAGTGTATATGTGATGCCATTCTTTTTCAATACCGATTCTGGAGTATATGTGATGCCGATATTCATGATACCAAATCTGGTGTATTTGTAACTCCAATTTTATGATTTAGTTTTCTTAAGAATGTTGTTTCTAAAAATCCTTTTTCCTGATTTCTTAAGATTACATTTTCTTGTTAATGTTAGAGATTGCCTAATGTATCATTCCAATGATATCAGATTCCAAGATTTCTTATACCTAATATTTATATTTAACTTAATATCTTTTCTGTTACTTGGAATAATGTCATACAATCTGTTACAAACTAACCATTGTATGTTTGCCACGTGTCCAGGTCCCTCCAAAATTTAAGGAAAATATGACCGTTGGAGAGGAGCCGACTGTTGGGATGGTTTTCCTATAAATACAAGATCATTTGAACGAGAAACAAACATATGGTAGAGTGACTTCTACTTGACAGTGAACAAGCTTGTGAAGTGATTTCTAGAGAGAGAGGATCTTACAACTCTCAGTGCTTTGTGCGGATGCTTTGAACAACTTGTTCAGGAATGAAAAACTTGTTTAGACTTACTCTGTGTTGACTCTAATCATGCTGATCGTGGGATTCTTGGTTTGGAATACAGAGGTTCCGATTTACTTCTAAATAGAGGGCTTGCGGGGATTGTAAGAAAGATACCGATCTTTGGATTGTGGGCTTACCTGGGTTTGGGTAAGACAAACATTCTTGAAAGTTTAAATAAAGGAACCTTTATCCAAGTTTGTTAGATACCCTTCTCTTTGGGTTAAAATAATCCTATTGTTACTTGTTTTCTTCTATAATTTGTTTTATTTCGCTGTTTTATCTTAACTCTATTAAAGTTAGAAAGTATAACTTTCCTATACTTTTTAATTCTGTTACTATGATTATATTACAGATTCTATATGATTTAAGGTAGAATATTTCTTTTAAGAAAAATAGAAAAGGTTTCTTTAAGAGGACTTGTGAATGTTTGTTTAGCCTTGTTAAACTTAACTTTTAAAGGTTCCAAAGGAATTTTTAAAGTACACAATTCACCCCCTCTTGTATATTGAGCATCTAAATTCTTATTTCGATCCTACAATTGGTATCAAAGGAAGGTTTTTGAAATACTTATATCAAAATATAAGTCTTCTTGTTCAAGTTTTTCTTTTCTTAAGGTTATTAATATTTGTTCTTAAATTTTTACTACTAATAAGTTTTGTGGGAAGAAATATCTTTTTAGAATGGTAGGAATTCATACTCGATCTTTAGATAATCTCAATCCTACTAGACCACCAATATTTGATGGAAATGACTATGAGTACTGGAGAGATAGAATGAAGACCTTTGTGATGACTCCCCATATCTAAACACCCAGATATAGTGCAAAAATATTATTTATTACATACAAGATTTTATACCAAGTAAATTACCCAAATTAAACACTCTATTATAAAAATATAAATATAAAATAATAGTCACTTATATACAAGATAACAATTAGGTTTTGAGTTTTAGATAATTAAGACATACCTTTAACAAACAAAGCGTATATATTTATCATATAATAGAGGTTTTTTCCATTATACTACGATATTATTATTCCAAAATATGTTTTCAAAATCCTCTACAAAATTATCCTCCTAATATTCCCTTATAGACATATCATATATTTTACTCTTCCTCATAACCTAGATAAATGATAATAATAGAAGGTTGATTTTATATTCTTAGTAAGTGTAGTTATAAAAGATTGAAAAAGGAATTAATAATATGGTTGATAAAATTAATAATAAAATGATTACATAAAACTGATCACATTATCTTGAAACATATCCATAGATTTCATAACCATACATATAATCCCATAGGAAACAATAAAAAATTCCACAGTGATATAATTCATAATACATAAAAATTTAATCTGACAATCAAGGTCGCATGCTAAGGAATATTTCAAAAGATGGTAATACATACTCCCAATTACCAAAACTATTTTGTCTCATGATAATAACTGATGCATCAAGGGGATATATAATTTTGAACCCCAATATTTACTAATTAACTCCATTAAATTCATTATATTATTGAATTAATAAAAAGTGCAATACATAACCATCAATCCTTATTAATTATTTAATATCATCATTGAAATAAAAATGATTCGAATTTTCATGATTTTACCATCCAATAAATGGAATAAATCTCCTAGTAATAACTCTTCAAACTAACACTGTATAGTGTTATGGTTATAAAGTTAAGTTAATACTAAAATAAACAATATATAAATAGTGTAAGTGATACACGATATATAAATAAAATAAAAAATATGGACATGAAGGAGAAAAATAATGTCAATAGAATGATCACGAGTAAAATAGAACATAACCCTTATGAATAAGTTGTGCTATGAGATATAAAATCATTAGATAATTTATAGGGTAATATATGTAAAATAAATATAAAAATATTTATGTATTTTATAGTTTGGTAGGAAAATTGATGAGAAAATATGTAAAATAATTTTCATAAATCTTTTCTAATATGGTTGTGAAAAATACTTATGCCACTTTCATAAATTCTATGTCCTAGAGTGAAATGTGAAAATTTAAACCCTTATTTAAAAATTAAATCTAAATTTGTATACATTGAAAAAAAGGATGTTGAAAAATAGATATGTTAAAATCAAGATAAAAATATACATCATTGGAATGATATCATTTTATATATTCTTCTAAAATGTTAAACATTATTTTTAAAAAGAAAAATTCAAGGAAAATTAAGAATATTATTCAATATTAGAATCTATATAAATTTAAAAAGGAATAATAATAATTTATAATGGTTATTATGGTGAAAAAATGAAGTCGTATGGTAAATGTTAAAAAGAAACATTCTTTTCATGCTTTTGTAATGAATGTAAAAAAAATTACCTGTATCTAAAATGATTAATAGATTCCAATAAAAAAAATTTAGAACGAATATTCCAAAAGAAAATGACTTTAAAAGATAATATAAATATACATAAGTTAATTTATAAAATAAAATAATGAATATAGACATGTGATTGAAATATTCTTGACCAAAAATTGGTGATATTAGAAAAGTAACTATTAAGGTTTTGATAACTTACGAATCAAAAAATATAGAAAGAGAATATTAATTTACCTTTTAAATCAAATGAAAAAGGTGATTTATAATAAAATAAATAACTACAGAGTAATTATAAAATGTAATAAAGAATAGGTGCATAATTTTTAATATTTATCAAGAAGTGTAAATTGATACAATGAACCCTTAATACATTAAATGTACATGAATAAAAATACATTGTAAGAAGGAAATTTATTTTCCCTTTTAAGTCCATTTAATTACATGATAAATGTAATATAATATATCCATGGGTTAGTGAAACAAAATAACACTAAATGAAAGAAAACTTGGTCAACAAAATGAAACTTTTATCAAGGAATTGAAATCAGGACCAAGAAACCCTAACTTAGGAAATTATCTTAGTTAGGAATGCTTTAAATTCCCTTTATAAAAAATATAACATTATTATTAATATGAGTAATAAACTTTTTCTTATTTATTTTACTTGATATAATTAATTTATAATTATTTATTACCCTTATTTTATTTATTTATTGTTAAAATTTATATTTAGGTATTTATTATTCTATTTCCCTTGAATTCTCTGGTTTGAAGGTTATTGCCCTTTAGTATTTTTCATGAATTCATCACCTAAATAATTTTCATTATTATATATAAATTTTTTATATCGTTCTTGTCTCCCATATCCATTACATTTTACTTATGTTGACAGTTCAAATGGAAAAACTAAAAATTCTTTTTTTAGTGATTGATGAATTAAATAAATTATTAGATTTATTAAAAAATATAATTTTCTGTATAACCACACAATAATTATTAAAAATTCTTAAAATTTTAAATTATATATTTTATTACCATTACGTAAATTTTCTTAGTCATTTATTAGATAATAATTTCTACAATATTTATATTGGTGGTAGAACATACCAATACAATTACACTATATAATAGTTGAATGAATAAAAAATAATAAATTATATAGTAAAAATATTGATATTATAAAAACTTAATGGTTTGAAAAACATGTTTATAAAGTGATAAATCAGATTCAAGAATTGTTATATAAACAATATAAAATGGAATTATCGAGTATAAGATATATCTTACGTTGTGACCTTGAAAATCTTCTAGAAGGACCTCTTCGAAATGATATGGAAAAGGCTTATTATTGGTACTAGAAACAGAATAATGTGGAACAATATTATCATGGAAGGAAATATGGAAAATTAATGGGTGGTATTATATATTTTTTTGGATTTGAAGATGTGGAAGACGTACCCTTTTATAAGTGAGATGAGTGACATTTTTGAAAATACTCATTACTTAAATAAAACAGTAGTCACATTAAAAGTAGAGTATATCCAAAGTGTAAAATAATTATAAGGGGATACGTATTGGACATTCAATAAATAAATCTACATTTATAGATTGCGCTTCATTATATTTTGATATTTTATCACTTAGTTTTAACCCTTCTAACATTTTCCATGGAACTCATTTTACCCTAGAAACTATTTTTTTATGGATAAAAATAATTTATTCTATATTAAATATTTTGTAAATTATTATTTAAAATATTAAAACCATTTTTATATTACAACTAACTTTAATGTTAAAAATTATATTTCAAAAATCATCTTAACCCATGAGAAATATACATTTTAAATGCAGCATAAAAATGAATTTACACCAGAATCATGTATAGTATTTATTCACATTAAATTTAGTTTTTATGAGTAAAAATAAGTATTTTTTTCATTAAAATAAATAATAAAGATAATGGAATCCCAGAAATACTAAATTACAGGTAAAATACCAAAAATAATTTCTTATTTGAATAAAATATTACTTAAGATAAAAAATTCAATCATTGATTTATAAATTCGACATAATATTTTTAAATGTTTTATTTTACTCATTAAATAGATATTTGGTCAATATAACGGTTTTACGAAATTTTAATTCATAATTATATGATCACATTTTCATAAAAGTTATGATATTTTTTAAATTGTATTTTCACTATTCACCAAAAATGTATTATTTCAAAAGAATCAAAATAATTTACCCTAAGATAATATTGAAATGTTGAATCTAAAATTATAATGAATTTTATTAAATTAAAATTCCAAAATTTACAAAATTACCTTTTAAATGAAAATATAAAATATAATGAAAAACAACTTTTTAGAAGAACCAACTTTAAAACATAAAGTGTTTTTCAACTTATTCGATATTTTTTAATTAAATATATATTAACATATTATATTATATATTGAAACATTACATACTCTCATTTTCTTATTTTTTATGAGATTAATTTAATTTATTGAGATAAAATAATGAACACATTAATAATAATTATTCTCTAAAAAATATCAATTTTTAACATTGAATGATTTTAATAATATTACATTAACTATTTATCTTCAAATATTGAAATTTAATCTATTAATTTGTATTATAACATATTACATATTTAAAAAAACAATAATAATAATATGTATGGAATTATAAAACTTGTTTTTGTAATAAAACATTTTAATATATTTTTTTACTTGAGTTTTTATTATTTTTTTATTTTTATCAGTGACCTTTCACAATATATATTCATAATTTATTAATGTTTACCTTTAATTATAATAATATATGTCATGGTTTATTTTTGTATGGTGTTCAGTGCATTACATGCTACTCAAAAATGAATTTATTTTAAGAAAACTCATACTAAAATCCCAGGGCCCTACCAATAACATGCTTCATGATTAATATTGTGGTTCTTTAAGTTGTTTTCCACTTAATATAATGTGTATTCTATTTCTAAGTAAGATATCAATATTTCTATACTGAATATGATATTGTTTTTGGAACTCCTTTTATAACTCTTTATACACTCCATGACTTCACTTTTTCGTAGCATGAATAAAACACATGACTTTCTAATATAATAATCAACATAAATTATATATAACTCTCTCCACAAGTGTATAATAGATTCCTTGGCTGAAAACATCAGTTTGAACCAAATCAATTTGATTTGAGGTCATTTTCTTCATGGTCAATTATGATTTTTGACCATCCTTCTACTATCATAATCCATAGATTAGATTTAGTTTTTTAAAAGGGGTTTTGCAAAACACCTTACAAATTCATTTTAGTGAGGGTTATGTGAAAACCCCACTAATCATATAATTTAGAGGGAGTTCTGAACCTCTTATATTTTTTTTCATTATTTTTTTAATATTTGATTGAATTTTAGAGGAAACTATATGAAAATTGATGCAAATTTAATAATTAGTGGTGCAACATGTTCGGTTTGATTTTAGAGGTGCTATATATATTTATAGAATATTTTCTGGGATATTAGAGGGTATATATATATTGGAGTTTTTAGTGGGAACAGTGGGTGATCACAACACTCTCGAATCTCTTAAATTAGAGTGCGTTGATAAACCACTGGTAATCCCTTTTATTAGAGGGGGTTGTGAACCCCCTATAATTTAATAAATAAGGGGGGGGGGGGGTTGAACTCCCTCTAATATATAATATTATAGGGGGTTTAAAACCCCTTATAATTTTATATATTATAGGGGGTTGTGAACCTCTTTTAATTTATGACATTAGATATGGTTTTCAAGCCCCAATAATTTAAGAAATTAGAGGGGGTTTATGAACCGCTGCAAATCCCTTTGATTAGAGGGGTTTTTAAACCCCTATAAAAATTTATGTATTTTTCAAAATAAATATCATATAAATTTAAATTCTATATTATATATGTGTGTGTCTGCATGTGTGTGTGTGTGTGTGTGTGTGTGTGTATGTTACATAAATTTATTATATAAATGTATTTAAATTCATTATAACCACACACACACACATACACATATATATATTAATTCATCATATAAATACTTTAAATAAATACTTATACATGTAAAAAAATATTCATATATATATATTGGTATACAATACTTAAATATAATTATAAAAATATTTATTCAAATATAAAAAATATAAATGTGGTTTTATAAATATTATACATTTATATAATGAATTATAGTGTACATGTATTATATTAAACAGATTTTTAATGTATATTTATGTATAAATAAATTTATATAATAAAATATTTACAAATATATATAATATAGAAATAATTAAATATAAATATAAATATAAATATAAATATATTATATATTTATATTATATATATATTATATTATGAAATATTTGATGATATATAAATTTATATATATTATATAATTATTTATATACATTATAAAATATTAATTTTAAATTTATTTAGTTAATATATATATATCATTTAATTATATGATATATTTACTATTATAGTATTTTATTTAATTTCGTGTCTGTATGTATGTGTATACATGATATAATATAAATGTAAAATATTTATAAAACTTGAATATAATATGTATAGATTAAAAAACAAGTGTAATAATAAAAATAAAAATTAGTAATTAATAATATTGTTATTCCACACACACAGACCTATATATAAGTATATAAAAATTATTATATAAATATAAATATATTAAAAATTTATTATATCTATAAAAATTATATATATACATTAATAGACATAGATAAGAAATGTATACATATATAAATATTAATATATATGATATAAACATATTTATAAATATATTTATTCAAATTTATACAATTTATATATGGTTTTATACCGAAAAGGTTGGAGGAAAGCCCTTTGTTCAAAATGAAAAAGAAAACATGATACCCCTTTGGAATATGATAATGGAAAACCAATTACCATCCCATATGCCCAAAGGCGCATATCCTTAAAATTCAGTGGCTGGAGAGCCTAGTGAGACAAAATCTATTAGAAAACCAAAGCCCCTTACAATTTTGAAGAAAAAATCCATGACAGATCAAGAACCCACAACAAAAACAAATCCAGACCCTTAGTCGAGAAAGCAGAGTCCACTGCACTAGCCTGAGCACCACCATGCCAAAGAACATATTTCCAATGGAGCATTGTCATCACTGCCAAGACACCTCAGACCCCTACCGCCACCTGCACGAAGCGCCGCCACTTGCTCCCCCAGTTGAAGCTTGATCACTTGCACCAGAAAAATTCCATCCATTCCACAAGGCCACCGTACACTACCAAGGTCACCAAATCTGCTCATAGTTGTCCACTGATAAAGCTCACCACAACCAGATCTGATCCAGCCAAGCCACAAATCATCCATTAGCCACAACTCTATGTCGATACTGCCCAATGAGCCAGATCTGCCGATCCATGCCGCCACCATCATCAATCCTCAAAGTGTTGCAGATGACTGTTGTCGTATCCCCTCTATATCCCCATTTGGACAAGATATCGTCTGAAATAGGCTAGATCTATGGAAATAAACTTCCAATAAAAAAAGGTTGACCGCTATCGAATCGTAGCCATCATGCCACTTGGATTCGCACTAAGGAAGTCAGAGGAAGGCCAAGGGATGAAACCAATTATAAGAGATCTCGGTTAAAGTCAAGAGCCCCCTAAATATAACAATTTAGTAAATACTATACATTTATATTTTGATTAATATTATACATATATTATATTAAATATATTTGTATTATATATATATGTGCATAAATACCTTTATATTATATTATAAATATTTTATTATATATAAATTTATATACATTATATAATTATTTTATATATATTGAAGTATATAATATGAATTATAAATCAAATTAGTATATATATATATATCATATAATTATGTTATATATTTTCAATTATAGGAATGTATTTTATTCAGTGTGTGTATATCTAAATGTGCATATATGATATAATATAACTGAATATAATGACATACATAAATATATATATAAATGAATTTGTTAAAAAATATATAGAATATTAATATTAAAATATTTAAATTTATAGTATTTCTAAAACCATAATATAATTTCTTTACTTCAAAAATGATATGTAATTATCCTAATAAAAAATATTACTATTACAAAAAAAAAATGTATAGTTATTTAATTTTTGACATATATTATATATTAGGTAGGTATATGGGGGTAAAATTACATCAATCCCAGACACAAACACATACAAACATTAGGATCACACCTAGCCCATACAACCCTCGTGGCATATTAACAATACCCACAACTTATATATATATATATATATATATATATAATACATGGGAGATGTACACTATCCCCACATCTCCATCACCGTTCGGAGGGGCCCATTCTTCAATTCTACTGCCGAGAGCCGCCCACCGCCTTGCAGATCAGTCCTACAGCACTGCTATCCCCTCTCCATCATAGGCTCGGGGTTCCCATTCATCAAAAAACATCATGGAGCTGCCCTTCATTGTAGATCGGCCCCGCACAACATCCATTATACCATCGTTCGATTGGGGCTCTATTGTGCCGCTGGAAACCACATGTCGTTGTTGAAGCAATCGCCTCCGCCTATATTAGCTACTGAGAAATACATCAAACCTTCCCACGTCAATGACTCCACCCATCAACCACATAATAATAGAGCCACCATCTTCTAGTCCGTCTGCAGCTAGTCTGAGCCACCAAAGGCATCAAGTCCCTCCTGCACATAGTGCATCACCTCGTTGTGATCATACACCCACCGGTGTCACAGACACCCTTCACACCAGCCCACATCCACCACCCCCTAACAAAATGAGTGATAATTGATCAAGGGCTAAGGACTGAACCCCAAACAACCTTGATATAGGGCGTTGAACCAGTCAACCACCACCTCATCTGGTATATTATATATAATAATATGTATAATATAAATCTATAATTATAAATATATTATATATATAATAATAATTAATATTATTATTATTACACTCACACACAAATAAAAATGTATTTATAAATATATGTATAAATTTATTTATAAATATATATTTATAATATAAATGTATAATAACAAAATTTTATCTTATATTAATTATAAATATATTAAGCATATATATTTTATATGTAAATAGGTAAAACAATAATATATAATATAAAACTATTTATGTAATTATTAATATATGTAAATATTTTTTTTATATAATATATATATATTATACCTAAATATATAGTATAAATAAATATATATTCTGCATAAATATATATTATATTATTTATATTTCTATAGAAATATATATATATATATATATTATGTCATGTATATTTATTTATATAAATAAATTATATTGCATGTAATTATCCGGAAGTGAAGTGACATAGTAGCATGGGTGCTGATAGTTTTTCGGTTGGTCCTGGTTTCAAATCCTAGTAGATTCGTTTTTTACCATCTTAGATTTGGGGTTTCAGTGTGTTTCGTGACCTTTTTCATGCGGGAGGTGTCAGGGTGAGGAGTTAGGGTGTGTCAGGTGGAAGATAATGATCATGGGTGTGTTAGGCGGTGATCTCGGTTGGGTCATGTTTTATGTTTCAGGAAATAGTGATGGGGATGTTCTCAGGCATGCAGTGGGGGGTGGTGGGTGGGGGGTGATCTCCAACATGAAACAGGGGATGATCTCGGGGGGTTTTAGGTAGTGATCTCAGTTGTGTGATGCAGATATAGGAAGATCTTGGGAATGCATTTGGGGATGATCTATGGCATGTCATGTGTCCGGCGGCAGCGGTGATGAGGATGATCATAGTTGTTTCATGTGTCAAGCGGTGATGAGGAGGATGATCCCAGGTGTGCGGTGAGGGATGATCTCAATTGTATCTTGTGTCGTGTATCAAGCACGGGGGGGGGGGGGGGGAGGGGGGTCGATGTCAATCGGAATTTCATTTTGGCCATAGAATTAAAAAACAAAAAACAAAATCCTCATAATGAAAATTTTTACATAGACGGTCTTTAACGTTCTAAAATAGGATCCCAACCTCTCTCTTTCATATCTCATGCTACTCTAGGCTCTTTCTAGATTCTCTCTAGCTCTCTCTAACTCTCTCTAGATGGAATTTGAATCTCTCTATCCGCTCTCCAGGTCACTCCAGTCGCTCTCCAGCTCTCTCCAACTACTCTTTCGCTCTCAAGTATTGGATCCCCAC
The DNA here is from genome assembly GCA_963277665.1 of Viscum album. Taxonomy (NCBI): domain Eukaryota; kingdom Viridiplantae; phylum Streptophyta; class Magnoliopsida; order Santalales; family Viscaceae; genus Viscum; species Viscum album. Next base: position 27,790,257 of record OY728142.1, on the reverse strand, counting down.
CCTCTCTCCAACTGCACTTAATCTCTCTTTGTATGCTCTCTGTCTCTATATGGTTGTGCATTGGCTACTCTTTAGCTTCTCTTTAGATCCATCTGGATAATCTCCGGCTCCCTTCAGCTACTCTTCAGTTATGCTCTGGCTCCCTCCGTCTTCTCCCTTATTGCATTTGGCTGCTCTCCGGCTGTTCTCCATCTTTCTCAGGATGCTCTTCATCTCTCCCCGTCTTCTTTCTGGATTTATCTGGCTCTTGTAGGCTACTATGCAGCTACTCTCCAGCTCTCACTAGCTTCTCTCCGTCTCTCATATGGCATCTCTCATATAGGATCCCACACCTCTCTCCACCCTCTCTCCCACATCTCTCCAGCTCTCTCCAGCTACTATGTGGATCTCTATGGCTCTCCCCAGATTCTCTATGGCTCTCACTAGCAGCTCTCATGCTATGTCACAAGGGATCCCACCCTCTATCCACTCTCTCTGTCCATTATCTATCTGTCTCTCTACAACTACCCTCTGGCTCTCTCACATAGGATCCCACCCTCCCTTCAACTGCTCTCTGGATCTCTCATACTCTCTCCATCTAAAAAAGATGATCAAGTAAAATTACATTGTGACACCCAACATTTTTAGGGTTTATTAATTATTTTATACCGAAAAGGTAAATAATTTCACCCCACTACCTTCCCAATTGATGTCTTCCACCACGGTAACTGCCATATTGCAACCACATATTCCATTATGCCAGATTAGATAGAACAATTTATCTCCCAAATCCCAATCACATAATATGACTTGATTGATGGTAAGGTTGAACATGAAAGTTATCTGCATGGACCCTATGCTCCCACACTAATATAAAACCCCCACAACTTGTGAAATATTATGATATAATATTGGTGCTTCATTATGGAGCTTATGATAACAGTCCATCAGAAGAGGAAAGATGATGAAAAACCATAATTGAGATTCGTGAACTGAGAGAAAAATATGTTTATCGAACTAAGGATACTGAAAAACCAAATTCCATCGATTGTGTTGGATTATTTATACCAATTCATTAATCTATCAACCCTAATTCCTTTTGATTAACTAGAAATTAACTGATTGAGTACCACAATGTCAATTCCACTGTCTCCTCCGAACTCAAAAAACAAAATTAGTCATTTTCTAGACTTATGGAGGGGTACCAACCTTGTTAGGCCTAAGACTGCAAAGGATGCAGTTGAGGGTGTAGCCGAGAGTACAATTATTACAATGCCTCAAACTACTGAGGGTGTAGTGACTACCGAGGGTGCTGAGACTACCAAGGGTGCAACTACCCACCTTTGGATCCACCCATTTTGTTCTTCAAATTCATTGTACCAAAGAATTAAAGAACCTATGACCACTATGATGTACATTTTGTCTACTAAAAAGCTTATTGAGTGTGGATTGAAGATCAAAAAGGCCGACCCTAGCTGCATTCTGAACATAATGTTTGACTCAGTCAAAGGCATGATAAAGATACCATTCCTTTCAATCACTTCATGCATAAAGTCTTTGATTTTGAATCTTTGCAGATTTGAGTAGGGACATGGGGGACCGTGTGATTATGAAATCTCATCATATTACTTAATTAGGGATAACCTCATCAGCGATTCACCAAATGTTGTCCATATATACATGGATAAGATCATCCACAATAAGATGGGGGGTCCATATGAGGTGGTGTGTCTCTTAAAAAATTCCTACCCAAACTCAATATGGCGTGAGTCCACTTACCATGATTTGAGGGCAGTTATGGAAAAATACTACCAGTGGAGGGGACAAGGTGGCGTGATTCATTCATTTACTAATATTTGGATAGTACTCAGAACAGTTTATTTCATCATTATATTCTTCATCATTGTCACACAATTGGTCTTTATTATATTATATACTCATTAATAATGATAAATTTATATAATGGGTTTTGTTTTAAAAATATTTTTTACCATGGTTTAGGTAGGTATATGAATACATATATGTTTTTGTGATTGTGATGGAGATTTCATTTTATTGTATCCATTAACCTAATATTTATAAAAAAATAGGATCTAAAATATTTCATTCTATTGTGGTTAATGGGAACAATAAAGTGCACCGTGAACAATACGATATATGTTTATAATTAGCTTAAACTGATAAATATATATAATTAGTCGCGTTTTTTTGTAATTATAAAAATAAAAATATTTTTCAAACAAAAGTTGTATTTCAAATTATTTTATATATATAGTTAATTATTAAATAAAAAATATAGTTTATAAAAATATTTATATATATATTTATATAATTTTATATAAATTTATTATTTTAAGAAATATAATATTTATAAATATAAAATGATATTTATTTAAATGATTATATAAATAAAAAATATAATTATATTTATATTACTAAATTTTTATAATAATAAATTTTCAATACAATGTAATTCTAAATATACCTTTAAATTAAAACACTAATAAATAAATTTAAAATAAATTTTTATAAATATATATTAATATAAATATATTTAAAATTAATATATAAATATTTATATAATTATTTATGAAATTATATATTTCTTGTAACACCCCAGGTAAATAAGAAATATGATATTTTCATATTTATCCATATTTGTGAATAAAATATTAATATTACTTTTAAGGGGACGCTATGCTCGATGGAGTACCCAATACGCAACAACGAGTTTCTTGAGAATCTTATGTTGCACTCTAATAATAATATAAGATTATTTTAAATGGTATTTAATGCCTAATGGCGGGAATGAATGAAAATAACTACAAAATGATTTTATATGTTTGTCAAATATTTTTACTTTTATCCAATAAATGTTAGAGGCTTAAATTGTGACTGAATCCAATTTTAAGCGTAAATATTCTAAAATTCTTTAAAAGGTCGATTACCTGCCTTTTGATGGAGAACCTCTTTTAAATCCACGTTTTGAAAATTTTATGTGTTATATTTTACAAAATAAAATTCTTCTTTAGAATCGGGACATCAAAATTTACTTTGTGTAAAGTTTTGGTATTTTTCCGATAAAGTTCATTTTTAATGAATAGTGAAAATGTTGTATTTTAATTCAAAACCTCTTTTTAATCTAATTTATTTATATGATTAGATTATCTTTTGAATTGGTTTTAAAGAGAAAATAGAATATTTTTTTACCATTTAATCCAATAGTGGTCATTGGAATTAATTTCACTTTGAAATTGGACATAAACTAGTGTCAATCTTTTAATAGATATTGTTTCTTAAAAACACGCTATTTGTTTTGATAGTGGGAATTGATTATTAAATTAATTAATGCAACTTATATGTTTTGAATTTTGTAAAATGGACATCATTTTTGAATTCAGAATATCAAATATAGATTAGGGTGAATTTTTGGTATTTTTCTGAAAAACTTCGATTTTTGTTTAATAGTTAAACCACTAAGTGGTAGTTAAAGAAACTGATTTTTCGTTTAAATGAAACTTTGCCACTTCTGTGATTTGATTTTCAAAAATCCGACATACATGTTTGTCATTACGAAGTAAAATGTTGTTCAATGAGATAAAAATAATTTTTGGTGAATAGTAAATTTTAAGTTTTATTAATCGCGATTAAAGGTAATTAGTGTAATTTAAGGTAAAATTAATGTTTTAATAATATTAAATGACCTATACACATGTCCTACCCTCATTGGATGTGTCATGGACGACCAATACAATCCATGGGACAACTTCGGGACCCCATTGAGCCATATTGGTAGGAAAATGTCATAAATAACTTTTTATTTAAAGTTAAAATTAAAATGTCACAAACATGTGTTGTTTTACTAAAACAATTTTTACATGGGGTTATAAAAGTCATATTTTTAACTATAAATAATTATTATAATTCTAAAAAGATTTCCTACATCATTATTTTTTTTATAATTTTTAGACACTTGATAAATTAAATTATTTATGATACCATGATGATGCAGCGATTACCTCATTATTTAACGATTTAAATAAAATGAAAAGATAATTTAAAATATAAGTCCTAAACTTGTCACAAACGTATTGGATGGGTGGATTTAGAATCCTTATCACCATATCCTAGAAATATATCTTTTTGGGACCTTTAAAATCAAAAAATTATTATATAATAAAGTAATATTTTAAACATTCCAAGAGTGCCCCTCCTCTTCTCTTATAAAAGGCCTCCACCTCTACCACCTTACCCATACCTCTCAAGCTTTTGGCTCGGCCAAACCCATCCCATTTCATCTATCCACATCCCTCTCTTCATCATTGAAGCATCACATTGGGCATAATCCTTTCCAAGGAAGCCTTTGAGCTCAAATCAAAGAGAGTTACCCGATTTAAAGGTAGTGTCCTCTCTTGTGTTCTTATGTTTTATTTTGCTTCTCCAACCATATAAACTCTTTTTATTCCTTTATTTTGTTACAAAACCAGTATCTTAAATATACTAGGATGTTTTTATGTGAAGTATTAGAGCTAAACTTACACAAACCTTTGTCTAATGGTAAAAGAACATACTGTTTCTGTGGATGACGAATTACTGCCTTACGAAATGATGATTGTTCAATATTCTTTTAACACCTTCAAAGGTGGCCATTAAGATGTCACTATATTTATATATGATATATAATATGTTGATGTTTTTCTTAAGCTTATGTATTTTTCATTTATGTAACACCTTTATGGTTTCCATTATGGGTTAATGAGATATCTTCATTTTAAGAAGTGCAAACTACCGCCCCCTCAAAGTGATTTGATTCGTTAATGCCATATGTGGGACGTATAAAGGATGGAATTAATGGTATTACATATGATATCATACTGGAATTATAATATACCTTTATATCATTATTATTTCATTCCATTGAATACAAAAAAAATGAATGTAGCGTTCATCCGTACGTATGGCTTACCGTCTCCATGAACGGTACATTTCAATTCTTATCTCCAAATGTTATGTACTATTATAAGTACATATATATAATGGATATATATGTAATATATTACATCTAAATTATGTATATAATTCTGGAATTATAACATATATATCTCTCATTTTGTTTTAATTCCATTAATATGACAAAAAAAGAAAGTATCGTTCATGCGTACGTACGGCCTACTGTCTCCATGAACGGTGCTTTTAATTTTTTTATCTCCAAATGTTATGGAATTTTATAAAATAAAAAAATATGGGATATATATGATATTTTAAACATCAATACTATTCTGGATATGATGTACCTATAACTACATTGAAAATTCTTGTCCAACTAGTTCAATTTTTACTCATGTACCAAACATCGACAAAAACGTCTGATATGAACTCACTTTATTAACCAATTATTATAACATTATAAAATGTGATATGAACTGAATAATAATATTTAAAGGAGGTCTTTATGAAATTATAAATTGACCAAATTTTATTATTCATGATATTAAAGGATGATCGAGTCATGTCGGACATGAGGTAAGGGATCCTACCCCTCTCTTTCTTTTTAAGTACACTCTTTTATGTCATTCCTTTTATGCTCATCTTTCTTATGATTGGGATGTTCTTTTAGAGAATTAGGACATAACTATTACATCTCAAAATGGTTTTAAGGATTTATTTATATGGATATTAATGGTTTAAAATGTTAAAATCATCAAGGGGGTATGGGACACATTGATTCAAAAATAACTTTATTAAATGTTTTAAATGGTTTTTTTGAATGGATTCATGATTTCAATATCTTAAAATGTTATATTGTGATTGAAATGTGGAAATGTTATGTTTCCTTTATGCATGTTTTATGTGATATGTTTATGTTATGGTTCTTAGGCACTGTTATGAAAACGGGTGGTTCTGTGATAAACTACGGGCAGGTGAGCCCGATATAGCTCTCCAATGCATTGGGTAACGCGAAGGGGTTAAACGTTAAGGTTTCTCCAAATAGATTTAGGGAATATACTGTGATGGGTATTCCAAACGTAACCAAGAGGGTTACTCCCTACGTAAGAATGTTATGAATTTATCAAGTTACCTTTATGCCTTATGATTTCTATGTTTTATTCATGATTTGATGAGGTATGTTAAAGTGATTATGTTTTATGAGTAAAGTATGATTTCATTGATTCTTATGTATACATGTACTCATGTTTCCTTTCCATATTTTTATATCCCTTACTGAGATTTTTATGCTCATCCCACGTTTTTGAAATGTTTTACACAGGACTTAAAGATTAATAGGGTCAAGGAAAGACATTCTATATAAAACATGGAACTAGACATGTTTCTTTTAAGAGTTTTTTATCGAAACTTAGTATATGTGTCTACTTTGTAAAATTTTGAGATGTAATAGTTATGTCCTAATTCTCTAAAACTCTAAACCTGAAAAGATCCTCAATATGAACTATTCATTTAATTCAATATTAAGTAAGGTTTAAGTCCAGGGACTTATATTTCTTATATATATACATATGTATATATATTCGGGGTGTAACCAAGTCCCTAACCCTACTACAACACATGACCAATATTTTTTGTCATGTGAAGCAATTATGAAGAAAGGGTATCACCCAATACAAAAAAAAATATGCCAGTTATGAAAGTCTGATGTCCAAAATTGAAAACCAAAAAAGACACCCCGAGACACCAAATGGGGTGCCACATGATTTCCTTCCCACAATGTAAAATCAAATTAGTAGGCATAGAATTGATACAGTAGGGATCTGATCATTACAACCAATGCGTCAAAAGGTTAAAATGTGATATCTGATGAAAATAAAGAGTTAATCAAGATTTAGTAGGACCCATATGTATAAATATATACTTAATTAACCCCCTTAAATAAATACATTTAAATAAAAAATCATATGATAAATTCATATTGGTTAATAATCATGTAATGGGATTTCCCCCTATACATTTTTATGTGTTATTGGTTGGTTATTTTTTTTAAATAAAGAAACATTTTTGTGGATGATTTTATAAATAAATGTGATATAATATCCATATAAAAATATTTGATCATGATATACAATTTTTAGCATTGGTTATTTTAAATAAGGGGCGCCAAATTAACTTTATAATGAAATCAGATACTTACACATAATTTATCTAAACAAATGAATATATGTAAATAAAAAGTCGTTCCTATTATTGAGAGTGAATTCCATTGTTTTTTCAAGTGTTTTATGACTCCTATGGTTTCCTAGGATCAACTGTGTCACACTGACATGTCTTCATTCGTGGTGTTGATAGTGACCCCTCTACCGATGATTCCCTTCTGCTCCTATGCTGGATACATGCTATAATGGAGTTAGATTTGATAAAAAGATGAAAAAATGTATCGCTCATAGATAAATAGAAATTGGATATTGTTTCAAAGACAGATGAGGATGTATTTATAATTTATGAGTGTCTATCCTTATCATCATAAAATTTATACTCAATCATCCATTTAACCCGATCTACCTAAAAAATACTTAGCAAAATGCTTGGAATTTAGATGATTGTATGTCCATTAAAGAACCCAAATTTATTGAAAGTAACATTTGTGATGTAATTCTATTCAATATAGTTGTTTGATGAAAAGTTAATGTGACATTAATTTTAGGATGGTGTATTTACATTGAATTATTTTTTAGAATCATTAATGTTTTGGAATGTTTTTTTATTGATGATGTCTCTTTAGATGAGGAAATATTAAATGTGATGATTTCAGAGTTTTTCTTATGGGAAAAAACATGTTACAATTTCATATGAATAATTTACATTTGTTTCCACATTTTTTAAATATCATATGATACTGATTATCAGCCTTTAAACTAAGGAAATGTAAATAATATGAATACATGCATCCCATGTTTTTTATGACCCCTCTTCATATTTGGAATGTGCACTATTAATTTTAGATTTCATAATTTCTCTATGATTTGTTTGTCAAAATGGTCATTACCATGATACGAGAAGTTTTTATACTCTAATAACATTGGGAGATGAGAATTTTATTTACTATCCACCTGATATAGATTTTTTTTCATCCTCTATCATTTCAAAAGAGAGTCCTTGGACATGCCTACGATTATGCACCCATTTTGGTTAAAAGCCACATCTAATCCTAAGTCATGGTGTTGAATCACAGTTAAGAGGTTGTGTCACATCCCATTCACATATAATGCTTTATCTTCATCATCTCATCACCTTCAAAATAGTTATTTCCCCTTTAATTTTCAATTCTCTCTCATTTCTAAAACACATTGTTCTATCAATGAACACTATAACATTTTTAGGAGGTTCTGGTTTTCAGTCATATAGGATGAAAACCCACTAAAAAAGATCTTGGTTTTATTATTCTTTGTTTCTTTGATATTGATTTCAACCAGATCATCCTTTTCTCTCTTCTTCTTTCCATTTCATGAGATACCCAGTTGAGTGGAGGAATAAGATAGCATCTCCTCTTTCTCTTTAGCATAATTTTTATAATCATACTCATATTAACCTTCTAATACGAAGTAATTATTTTTCAATGAAATATTTTAAGGTTGTTTCATATTCACATTCCTTTGACCTCCACTAGGGTAATCATCATTTCTTCATTGTCTACAGTCTATATATTTATGATTGAAATTAGAAAAATTAAATGAAAATTATTGAAAATAATTTCTTATATGTGGTGAAGGATATGGTCATATTATTATTTACCATATTCTAAATAATTTGAATTGAATTTTCTCATTTCCTATTCACAACAGAACATGGTTTATCCATGATAGAGATGTTCACTCTGCTTTCCCCCATTTATTGCTATAATTGATTGTTCTTCCAATGTCATAGTATTGATTCTAAAATATCCAACATTTGAATCTCCTTTAATTTCATTTTCTAATGTTGTAAATTTTGATGTATTGATATCATAACTAATTAAAAATTTACCCAATAATCTATATCTTTGTTTATTTAGAATTTTCTAAACACTTACTAAGCCTCACATATCCCTTTCTAATAATTTTTCATTAGATAAATTCCTAAAGTGCAGATTTTTCTTTAATTATATTTATTTAATTTTTAATTCAATATTTTTTCTCAACATAGTGACCTCTTCTTCAAGGTATTATAATTTATTTTCCTTCTACTATACAAAATCATTTAGTTAATAAAATAACATAACATGTTATTCAATATTCAAATCATGGTTCGATACATCAGAGATCACTTGACTGAATATTTTATCATCTACTTATTCTTCATATTAGTTAATCTAAGTTTCATGCTGATCTATATATTTTAAATATTCTATCAAAAGAGAAAAAATCAATCAATTTTTGTTTTTTTGACATCATGGTATTTAAAAGAATTATCAAGTTACACATTTAGATCAACTACCTCATTCCCAATTAGATATTATTTTATTGTTAAAAAAATACTATTCTCTCTACTTCTCATAGATATTTATGAACATAAATGAAATCATGAATGAGACACAACAAATTTAGTTGGTTACCTCATTGGGCTACACACAAGGAGAATACAATGACACTGTGCTAATGTACCAACAATATTAATTCTCACTGCCAAATCAAGGTTTGGGCTAGATCACATATATACCCAGACTCACTACATTTAAATTGATTATGGCTAGCACACTATTTTCCCAAGGGTCAATCCCTAACTCTCTATTGATGGATCAACGTAGGTGGAAATAATCACCTGCTTCAACTTACTTTTCCCGCTACTGTAGAAACAATACACATATTGTTTATTGGAATTTCGGTTTGTTCATTAGAAATAATTAATACATCCTCAACAGTTGTTAGATGATCAATTGATATAATATTTTCAACTAGTAGATGAAATACACATTACAATGTATTGTGAGTTTTTTAAAATTGATTTCTCAAACTATCATGTCCCTTTACGAACTTCCTTTCTCCCTTTGCAACTCTATTGAATCCTCTATGAACTACCTTGCACTGCATGGCATGAGTGACTAACATACCTCCTTTTCATATTATTCCACCTCTCCTTTGTGGATGAATGATGCCTCATAATCCAATATGCTACACGAATCACCGTTTCTCCATTGTCCCTTTTCCTTTGGGTTCTAACAAGCTCCAATAAATCCCTTTTGAGTATTGTATTCATGAACTATCTTCTTCACATAATTTCCTCCTCTCAAAACTCTTCTCCTTCACAGAATCCTCCCTCGTGAACTACTTTGGACTTCCCCAAATTATTAAATCATCTATTATCTTCTCTAATGAAATTCTATCTTTTTAATTATGTGATTAGGTTCCATTATATAGTCAAATAAATCCAGTAAAACTTGTTAAAAAAATACCCAAAACTATGATGTGGTACATCCTTTACCAAAATCTTTCTATAAATTTTGCATAATGCCTTTATCCTTTATGTTTTCCGATGTTTTTTTTCAAATAATAAGATTTTTTTTGCTACTAAAATCACCACCTCAATTCTGAAAATAATGATCCTCCAATGAATGAAGATCCTTCTACAAACTAATTTGCTTATGTCATTCATGTAGTGCAGTTCGTAGTTTGCATACCTCCTTTGTGGTCTTCTTAGCATTGATTATCTACTATGTGGTCCACAGACCCCACACTTTACAATCCAAAATCTATAGTATGCGAAATCCATGCTGGGATCTTCGCGGTTCCCATACCTCATGGGAAATGAAATCACATTTTGTGCCAAATTTTTTGCACCGCTTCCAGTGCATCTATTACTTTGCATTGGATATTTTTCAATATAATGTGTTAACAATATCTCCAAAACTCCACAAAATTCCATTGAAACATTCTTTGTACATAAAAATAAACACAAAAACACTGAGATGATGCCTGGATAGATTTTTACCATTAATATCCCCCTTTTTGTTTCTTTGAAACTCTTCACAATTTGATACAACGTTAAATTTTCTTCCATATTCTACCAAAACAATATTCATGGGATATTGATAGTGATCATATATTTACGTAACATACACTCTAATACCACATAATACATGATTGGAAAGATAAACAAGTGTATCTTGAAATGTTTATCAATGAATCACGTCATTCAGGACTACCCAATTTCTTTCATCACGAACCCTATCTGTCGTAATATATATCACTTGATCGATCATCTATTGAATCATCAGATTTAAAATCCCCCCTACATCACATCTCCCCTATAAGATTCTCTCCCTGTCTTGATTAAAAAAATTTCTTCCCTTTAATAGCCATAATTTATCCCCCTTTTTCAACGAACCCAAAGGTGAATTCATTATGGTCTCGTACATGGTAAAGAACACCGATCATTGCATTTTTGGAAACACACATAATACCTTAGAGAGAGGGGGTCCCACATCCAAAATTTTTCAAATGAAATGAGTCAACATAAATCCAAGTTTCATTCAATGCTGTTGCAATGTTTCTTTGGGTAAGTCCTTTGTAAGGATGTCTACAACCTATAGTTTTTTAGACAAATATTTCAACTTCACAAGCCCTTGCTACACCTTCTCCTTGATAATATAACACTTTATTTCAATGTTATTTTTTATGAGTGATGGAGTGAATTTTATCTATGAATTATAGAACATTAATTATCACACTACATTCTGATTAGAGTCTTTACGTCAACTCCCATATCAGCAAGATGTTACTTGATCCACAATAACTATGTGTGTGCCTGAGTAAATGAAACATATTCAGCTTAATGAGTGCACAATGAAATGAAATATTCATTCCTTATTAGCTAAGAAATACAAAATTCACCTAGATAAAATGCACCACCTATCATTAATTTTCTATTATCTGTTGATCTGTCCCAATCTACATTTGTACAACTTAATAACTCCTGCTGATATTTTTCATGGTACAAAAAACAAAAAACCACCATTCCCTCGATATTTATAAATATTTTTTTTTCAATAAAAGAAAGTAGGTTTCCTTGGAATTTATTTAATATCGTGTAGTATGGCATGTAGAAAACTTATATCAGGTATTTTTTTCTATAAATTATAATAGACTACCAATTATTTTCCTATATTATGTGACATTAATGGCATTCCCTTCATTATTCCCTGATAGTTTCATCCGATTAGCCACTAGACTCATCATCTCTTTGAAATTATGCTTTCCAAATATTCTAAAAACCAAATTGGAATATTTATATAGAGAAATTAATGTATTTTTCATTCCTTGTGTCACCTAAAATCCAAGAAAAAACATGAGTTCATCCAAAATTAATAATTCAAATTCACTTTTCATGATTTCATTGAACTGATTGCACTGCACTTCATCTTATCCACAAAAAAATTATGTCGTCAATATATAAAATCATTGTAATCTTTTTATTACTATAGTTATCAAAAAATATACTATAATAAAATATAACATGATGAAAAAATGAATTCTTAAAAAACATATATAGTCATAAATACCATGATATTTGTTATTACCTTAACAAATATTGCACCTTATTTTGTCAAAAAACTATATTCTTATCTTCATGAATGAAAAAACCATATGGTTGCTCAATATAATCCTCTTCTTCCAGAACCCCATTCCGAAATGTTAACTTGACAACCATCTAGAAAACATTGAACCTTCATTAAAGTGGTATGGACATGAATAATATGATTATCTGTATCCTTCAAACAAGTGATAATATTTCATCAACATCGACACCCTCTATCTGGGATTACACTTTGCACACTACTCTTGCTTTGTTTCAAATCACTAATCCATCTCCATTCACATTATTATGAAATATAAATTTATTCATGATGAAATTATTATATGTTGGTCTCAAAAAAATCAAGCATGTTTGATTCTTTTCAATTTTTCAAGATAATCATTCATCGTTGAAACCCATTTTTCATCTCATGCTTCATCCTAAAAACATTTAGGGTCTACCTATGATATGAATGATGCTTTCTTTATAGCATTCGTGCTTTTTTTTCTATACTCACATTATTTGATCACTAATTATGTTTTATCTATCAATTTCGTCTCCTCTATTCGATCTTTGTGTAGATACTGGTTTATTCCCAGCATTTTAATTATCTGAATCCTATTTTGAATCAACACCTAGAACTAGAAAATCCCTTAATTTTCTTATCTCTTTATCACTGTACTCTTGAGACAAGTATTTGTTGAAGATTCATCTCATTATCTACCATATTTACATAATTTATTTCATAAAACAATCCCATAAACTTATTAAAACATTAATATACTTTTATTTTGTTTGAGTAGGAAAAAATATTGCTTTATCTCCCCAAGATTCAAACATCCTATGTTTCTCATTATTGAGAACAAAACAAATACCTAGGAAGACTAGAATGTAATTCAAAGATGAAATAATTCCCTACCATATGTCATATAGAGTATTATCTTCTATAAGACATAATAAATTTCTATTTCAAGTGAAGATTTATTTCATCACTGCTTATTTCCAAGACTTCTCTAGAATGACTTTCTCAATGAGAATTTTTCTAGTCATATCCTTCATAATTCAATTTATTCTATCAAATTGTTCATTTTCTAAGGATTTATTACTGTTAAATCTTGGTTCTGTATCCCATGTTTCTCAAGATAATACCACACTAGACTATTTTTTAACTCTGTTCCCTTATTTTTTTGGATCTTTAAGATTTTCACGACCCACATTCAGTGAAAAGAGGGAAGGGACAGCATATTTCCAAGCCCTTCGTACTTTAAGTGGAAGGAGAGATAATGACCCCCCGAGTCCCGCCTCCAGTAGGCCCCGGAGTGGTGACTAGCACCAAGGGTATAAATTTTTTACAATATGGGAGACATTACCCTTTTTAGTAAACCAAGATTGGGAGAAAGAATGAGTCAACACCAACCACCACCAAGTATAGAAAAAACAAGGTAAAAACCAAACTACATGCAAGTTTTAATAATAAAACTGAATAAAGTACAAGGAATCCAATGTACAATACCCAACAGGAAAGAAAAAAGGCTATGTAGAATCTAGTAGCGAGAAACAACAACTCCAATATCCAGACTATTAAGGTCTTGCATGACCTCTGAAGCCCTCCAGGAAACCTGATAGTAAACTTAGGGTGAGCATACAAAGTATACTTAGTTGGAAAACCTGAAGCTCTCGTGCACAAGTGGGGAGATTTCATAAAGTCCCGTTAGAAGAAGAAGAAACATCATTTATCAAGGAATATATCCATCCCACCTCACCGGCCACACTCACCGAATAACACCTGCAGTAAGATAATAGTAAGAACAAAACGTTTGGGTATCCCACACCACAATTTCCCCCACCAGCTAGCTAGTCATCCCTAACGAAAAACGTCCTGACGCTACCATGCTCTTCCTGCCCGCACACACCTGGGCCTCTCAACCATCCATCCCTACTCGCACACACCTAGGCCTCACAACCATCCATTCCTGCACACACACACACCTGGGCCTCATCCCGAAGACAACTGGGAAAACAAACCTGCCCGAAGAGTCCCGTGTCACGACCCGTCCTCGGGGCCCGTGCCGTGACTACCCCAAGCCCGCCTTCCTTAGGCCAGGGGCTGGCGACTAGCACCAAGGCGTAAATCCCAACAAAAAGGGAAGGCATTGCCTTTGAAAAGTAAAGAAGCACCACAGAGTAAGCAAGCGGAAAAGTAAACACTAAGTAAAACTGTACAAGCTGTGCTGAAAGTAAAAAGGGGCCGGAAATACAAGCCCAACTGTAAAGTACAACTGAAAGGGGAAAAACAGCAACTGAAAGGAAAAACTGCAGCGTCGAGCCGTCCTCTGGAAGTCCCACTTGAAGGGTGGGTACAGATAGCCTCCACTGCTCCTCGGGTCCACCTAACCGCTCCGAGTACGTCCCGCCCAGTGGTCCACCTCCAGGTACTGTCCTGCTCCGCACGCCTCCTCCACGATCAGCGCTGTCCGTCGTCTGCAACCAACACCACGAAGTGCGGGCATAGCCCGTGCAGGGGTGAGTATAAGCTACTCAGTAGGGACCCCGAGACCCCCGAAGGTCTCCCGAAATCCACAAAGGATAAATCAAGAAGAAGGGATGCAATCACGAAGTAACATCTGACACGGCTTAGGTATATGCCCATACATATACCTAAGTCTTCAATTCCCCGTTCGGCTCCAACGTCCGAGCCCAAGCACAACCCAGTCCACACAGGAAAGCAAAACGCATACCCACGCAGGATAGAACAACACAATCCACAAAGGAGAGTAAACAGTAAATCCACACAGGATAGCTCAACACAATCCACAAAGGAGAGTAACACAAGATTCAGCTCACACAGGTATACTTCTTCGGATGACGAATAAGATGATCATTGAACCATCTAAGTCGTCGGACCCACGAAGGATCGATAGGTACTAACCTTGCAGTGACCCACACAGGATCGGGCCCACGCAGGACCTGTAGGAGTTGGCTCACATAGAACCGCTGAGAGATGACCCACACAGGATCGGGCCCACACAGGACCAGGCCCACGCAGGACCTGTAGGCGCTGGCTCACACAGAACCGCTGAGCGCTGACCCACGCAGGATCGGACCCACACAGGATCGGGCTCACACAGGACCGGTAGCACTGATCCACGTAGGATCGCTGAGTGCGGTCGTCGTCGCAGCAGTCCACTGAGGATCTCTGCACGGTCGTCGTCGGAGTCCATGGAGGATCTCTGCACAGTCGTCGCCGCAGTCCACTGAGGATCTCTGCACGGTCGTCGCTGTCGAAGTAGCAATCGCAGCCAGCACTAGGGTTCCCGCACACAGCAAGCTCGTTCGGGAGGGTCCGCTCCACGAGCCGAGAGGCTGATACATCAACTGACACGAAGTCCGAAGTTGATGTACCCAAAAGTTCCGTATCGTCAACAGGAACTCAACGTCGCAGACGGCGCGTCAATCGGACGCCCGGTCTGAGAGATATTGGCATTTTCGTCCCAGGGGCCCGGTTGGTTTTTAAGGCAAAACCAACCCGACCGTACTCCACCTGCGTCCAAACCTCGGGCGGAGTATGCCAAAAGATTTTTCTCACTTAGAGGAATTCAACAAAGCTGAAGGCACGTCAATCGGACGTTCGTAGCTCAAGATATGAGCATTTCCGCTCCGAGGGCCCGGTTGGTCTCGTGTACGAACCAACCCGGCCGAACTCAAAGTATTCCGAAACCTTGAGTGCAATATACCGAAACGACCGTCTCGATCCAAGGATCGCTTTTCCGCTAACAGTGAGTCGTTTGGAGGCACGAAACTCAAGGTACGGGCGTTTGAACGAAAACGTCCGAAGATGGGGGGGTACGGGCCCGGGCCGACCCGGCCCGACCCCCCCTGGGTCGGCCCGAACCGGGTCGACCCGAACAGGGCCGACCCGACCCGGGTCCAACCCGGCTGGCCCGGCTCGGCCCGGCCAGGGCCGGTCCGGCTCGGCCGGCTCGGCCGGCTCGGCTTGGCCGAGCGGCGCGGGTGGAAGCCGCGGGCGCTGACCCGCGGCTTGAGGAAGAACCGCGGCCCGCGCTGGCGAACCGCGGACGCGGCTGAGCCGCGTCCCACCTGGATGAACCGAACCCGCGCGCCGCGGGTCCGTTGGCCGCCGCCACCGCGGCGCGCCGAGGCGCCGCCGCCTCCGGCCGCCGGCGCCGCCGCGCCGGTGACCCGCGCCGCCGGCAACTTCCGCGGGCCGCTGGCGTCGCTCCGGTGGCCCGTTTTCCTTCCCGTCTGCGCCGTTGCTCCTCCCGGGATCCGTTATTTACTGCGGGATCGTCAAACGTCCACTGCGGCACGTTCCGTCGTCGACCGTCAAATCCGCACAAAATGAAGAACGGCAGAGGGTCGTCGGGCCGTGTTCGTTTGGCCCGCACCCTCCGCGTTAGAGATAAAAAACCGGGAGAAAAAATTGTTCAACACAAGAACCGACAATTTTAATTAAAATAAAATTGTTCATTTGAAACCGACTTTTTAATTTTCAAAGAACGTTCACCGGAAAATTAAAAAGGGGTAATTTTCCAAAAGAAATCCCTACCTCGTCGATCGTCGTGCGCGGGCGTTCTTCGCGGAAGAGATCGTCGCGGAAGAGAGGGATCGTCGCGTCGTCACGTCATCGCGGGGAGGCGTCGCGTCGTCGCGGAAACCGGCGTTGATTCGGCGAACTCAACGAACCAAGAACAACAGATTTAAATTATTAGTATTTAAATCTGTGTTTAAACCCAAAGAAAAGAACCTTGAGCGGAAGTCCGAAATCACTCACCTCAAATGGTCGGTGATCGGAGATCGGAGATCGGAGATCGGAAGAACGTCTTGGGCGAAGGCGTCGTCGATTTCCGGGTTCGGCGTTCTTCGCGTTCTTCACGTTCTTCGCGTTCTTCGCGAGGGAGAAGAAGTTACGATGGTTCTCTCAAATCTTCTCAAGAGAAAATAACCAGAGGTTAAGCGTTGGCCTTATTTTATTATTACGCCAACGAATTTGAAAAACTGGTTAAGAAACGATCCATCAATTCGTTGAATTAATTCAACGAAAGAAACGACCCATTTAATTCATGAAAGAAACAGCCCATTTAATTCACGAAATAAACCGCCCAATTAAATGGTCTGTTAAGAATTTATAAAACGCGTCGGTTGACTTTCATTAAGACGGGTTTTCACGGGTGCGTTTCTTAGCGGAAAGAAACGGCGGGGCTCGTGCGGGCCCCACCTCACAAATATCCTACCAAGGGGGGTAGGATATTTCTGGATAGCATCCTATCCAGTTCAACTCAGTTCAAGCTGCCTTTAAGTGGCTTCAAGTGGCTTCCAAGTGGCTTATGTGAAATAAAATAAAGTTGTCGCAAAATTATTTTATTTCTTAACTTTAAGCCCGAAAATTAAAAACCACAGCCGAGCAAACGCATCTCCGGAAAAGGCGTTTCTAAGAGAATACCGGCGCTGCGATTTCATCGGTGCCCTCAGAATTCGATTCCGGGCACCGGTTCAAAAGTTAGAAAAACCCGCTCGTCCGTTCACTGAACGTACCCGAGCCAAACTTTGGAAAATGATTCCGGGCACACCGGGCCTCGGAATCAGGCGCCGTCAGAAACTGCGTTCTTGTAAAATTCCAAAGAAAATTAAGAAGAAAAAAAAAATTCCTTGAAATTTATGGGTCTTTACATTACTCCCACCTCAGGACTTTACGTCCCCGTAATGATACATCAAAAACTAGGGAAACAAATGTGGGTACTGAGCACGCATCTGAGCCTCCCGCTCCCAAGTGCTCTCCTGGAGGTTCCCATGCTTCCATATGATGTGCACAAGAGGAATCGATCACCCACGTAGGACCCGCTCCTGTCGATCCTCTATCTCCACTGGGACCTCCGCAAAAGTCGCTCCATCATCCACGTCTAGCTCCCCAGAGTCAATGATGTGCGTCGGGTCGTGCACGTATCTCCTCAACTGGGATACGTGGAAGACGTCGTGCACCCGGTGCAACTGAGGTGGCAGAGCCAGGCGATAAGCCACCTCGCCAACCCTGCTGAGGACCTGGAAGGGTCCGATGAAGCGTGGAGACAACTTGCTGCCTCGGCCAAATCTCCTCAAACCACGTCGAGGTGAGACTCGCAAGAAGACGTGGTCGCCATCCTCGAACTCTAGTGGCCTCCGCCTCCTGTCAGCATATGACTTCTGCCGGCTCTGTGCTGTCCTCATCCGCTCCTGGATGACCTGGACCTTCTCTGTCGTGGCCCGGACCATCTCTGGTCCCACAAGTGCTGACTCCCCAGGGTCTGTCCAGCATAAAGGAGATCTGCAAGGCCTGCCGTACAACGCCTCGTAGGGTGCCATCCCGATGGTGGAGTGGTATCTGTTGTTGTACGCGAACTCCACCAAGGGTAGGTGGTCCTCCCAGCTGCGACCAAAGTCAAGGACACATGCGTGGAGCATGTCCTCGAGAGTCTGAATGGTCCTCTCCGTCTGACCATCCGTCTGTGGGTGAAAGGCGGTGCTCAGACGTAGTCACGTCCTGAACGCCTCCTGCAACCCCTTCCAAAGCCGGGAAGTAAAACGAGTGTCCCGATCGGAGACGATAGTCGATGGCACACCGTGAAGTCGTACAATCTCCTGAACGTAGAGACGCCCCAAGCTCTCCACTGTGCCCTGCTCTCGGATGGGTAAGAAGTGTGCCGACTTGGTGAGTCGGTCAACAATCACCCAAATGGAATCGTGACCTCTGGAAGTGCGTGGAAGTCCAGTCACAAAGTCTATAGATATCCCGTCCCACTTCCACTCCGGGACCTCCAAGGGCTGTACCAAGACTGCTGGTACCTGATGCTCTGCCTTCACCTGCTGGCAGGTGAGGCACCGTGAAAAGAACTCTGCCACAGCCTTCTTCATGCCCGGCCACCAGTGCTGTCGTCTGAGATCCTGGTACATCTTCGCCACTCCAGGATGTACCTCCAAAGGAGAAGTGTGAAACTCTCTCAGCACCTCCTCTCGTAAGGCGACTGGTACCAAGGTACGTCCTCTGAAAAGGACATCGTGCTCTGCTCCAAGGGAGAAACCATCAGGTGCCTGTTCCGAGGATATCTGTGCACGCCGCGTCTCACAGTCAACGTCCCCATGCTGTGCCTCTCTGACACGCTGAAGAAGTGGAGGAGAGACTGTGAGAGACTGAAGGAAGGCTGCTCCGTCTCTATCCACGAAGGATATCTGCAAAGCGGCTAGCTGCTCTATCGCCTCCTCAAGTAGCTGGATGCCCGTCCTCCTGCTGAGGGCATCAGCCACCACGTTCCCCTTCCCAGGAGTATAGACTATCTCAATGTCATAGTCCTGGAGGAACTCGAGCCATCACCGCTGTCTCAGGTTCAGGTCCTTCTGAGAGAAGATGTACCTGAGACTCTGGTGGTCAGAAAAGACTGTGAAGCGCTCGCCCATCAGATAGTGTCGCCATGTCTTCAGGGCAAAGACCACTGCTGCCAACTCTAAGTCATGGGTAGCGTAGTTCTGCGCATGCGGCCTCAGCTGACATGATCCGTAGGCAATCACGGCCCGCTCCTGCATCAGGACACACCCGAGTCCGGTCCCTGATGCATCGCAGTAGACTACGTATCCAACTCCCTCCTCAGGAAACCTCAAGATAGGTGCGCTGGTCAACCTCTGCCTCAGCTCCTGGAAGCTCTGCTGACATCTGTCTGACCACACGAAGGGTTTCCCCTTCTTCGTCAATGCTGAGAGTGGGGCCGCAACTCTGGAGAAGTCCGGCACAAATCTCCGATAGTATCCAGCTAGGCCCAAGAAACTCCGCACCTCTGTCACGCTCTTGGGTGGCTCCCAAGCTAGCACTGCCTCGATCTTCGCGGGATCCACTGCAACTCCCGCCTCAGAAATGACGTGCCCCAAGAAGTGGACCTCACGTAACCAGAACTGACACTTCGAGAGCTTTCCATAAAGCTGGTTCTCTCGGAGTGTGTCTAGCACAACACGCAGGTGGTAGGCGTGCTCCTCCTCCGTCGTCGAGTACACCAAAATGTCATCGATGAAGACCACGACAAATTGATCGAGGTATGGCTGGAAGATCCTGTTCATGAGGCTCATGAACACTGCTGGAGCGTTGGTCATGCCGAAAGGCATAACCAAGAACTCATAGTGGCCATACCGACACCTGAAGGCCGTCTTCTGTACATCCTCGTCTCGAACTCTGAGCTGATGATAGCCTGACCTGAGGTCTATCTTCGAGAACCACCGTGCTCCCTTGAGCTGGTCGAAGAGGTCATCAATCCTGGGTAGCGGATACTTGTTCCTCACTGTCACCTGATTCAGGCGACGATAATCGACACACAGTCGCAAGCTCCCGTCCGCCTTCTTGGCGAACAAAATCGGGGAAGCCCAGGGCGAAACACTGGGTCGGATGAACCCCTTGCCCTGTAAGTCCTCCAACTGTACCCGCAGCTCTCGAAGCTCAGCGGGGGCCATCCGATATGCTGGAGTGGATATCGGGGCTGTCCCGGGGTACATGTCAACATAAAATTCTACCTCTCTGCGAGGAGGTAGTCCTGGAACGTCGTCGGGAAAGACGTCCGCGTACTGATCCACCACTGCAGGAAAACTGGGACTCCGCACGTCAACTGCTCCTAGGATGAGGCTAGCCAACTGATGAGTGATGGGCTGACCTCTCCTCTGCGTGAGTCCATCCTGTGCTACTAAGGCTCCCTTCTCGCAGGTGAAGGTGAACCTGCTCCCGTCGGTGCGCACACATCGCACCTTGCGCCTAATGCAGTCAATCTGAGCATGGACCGTAGATAACCAATCCATGCCCAAGATGACGTCGTAAGTCCTCGACGCTGCTACAAGAAGATCCCAGCCAAAGCTCTCGCATCCTAGAGTAAGCTCACACTGCCGGCACCAGTGCGTAATCGTCGAGTCTGCTCCCGTAGGAGTCTCTAGCCGTAAGGATCGAGCCAACGGCTCTGTCGGAATCTCCGAGCTCCGAACAAGGGCAGTGGCTATGAAAGAGTGACTCGCTCCTGTGTCTATCAGAACTGCAGCAAGGGTGGAATAGACACAGATCGTACCTCGAATCATCTCTGGCGCGCCGTGGTCGTAGGCCTCCGCTGCCTGGAGCTGAGCCTGTCTCTGCCCGCCAGCTCCCTGTGGTCGAGGCGGCCCTCCTGGTGGTGGTGGTGGCAGAGCCTCAAAGCGTCGCCCACCACCTGCTGCTCGGCCAGATCCTCTGCCTCGTCCGCCTCCTCCCTATGGACCGCCACGGTCTACCCTCTGCCTCTGCCTGGGTGGCCCCTCCACCATCTGCTGGCCCTCAGTACGACGGGTTGGGCAGTAACGAGCCATGTGGCCCTGCCCGCCGCACTCGTAGCACTGTCTGCCTCTCGGAAGGCTGGCTCCGGGCCGGGTGCCCTGCACTGCTGAGCCAGTGTCCCGAGGTCGCCTGCCGGAAGGTCTGGTCCGCCTGGAACCCCGAGTCATCCGCCGGCTACCAGCTGCCGAAGACTCCGCTATCTACCGCCCTGCGGTGGGTCTCGCTGTGGACTCAGCCAGGAAGCTCTCGATCAGGAGGGCTCGCTCCAGTACTCCTGCCTGGGTCGGGATGCTGAGGGAGATCAGCGATGCCATGATCTCGTGTCTCAAACCCTGGTCGAAGTTCCGGGCCCGGAAGAAGGGGTCCCGTACCATGTCTGTCGAGTACCGAGAAAGGTCTGTGAACCTCGCCGCGTACTGAGCGACCGTCAAGCTGCCCTGCCGCAGCTGAAGAAGCTCCTGGATGCGCACCGCTCGAAGGGTGGCCGGGACGAATTCTGAGCGGAAGAGGATCTCGAAGTCCGTCCAGATGAGGGTGTCCTCATCGTGTACCTAGAGCATCAGGCTCCACCAGCGTCCGGCTGCTGCGTGCAGTAGGCTCGCCGCGAGGATCACCATGAGGTCTGCTGGCGTCCTCACTAGCCTGAAAACTCGGACGACCGCCTCCAGCCAGTCCTCGGCTGCCTGGGGGTCCGACTCCCCACGGAACCTGGGTGGTCGCTGGCGCTGGAACTCGTGCAAAGCTCCGAGGCGTCGTGCGTCGTCAGCTGCCAGTGCTGGTAGCATCGGGGGCTCGGCGGGTAAAGGTACCGCCGGTGCCTCTGCTGTCAACGGGCCCTGTACCGAGGCCTCGTCGCTCGGTGGGCTGTCGTCGCGCCCTACTCTAGGAACCCTAGCTGGCTGCTGTCGTCGTGCCATCCTGAAAAGGAAACAAGTATGCCACGGTCAGAACAGTATACCTGGTGAGCTGACACAAGTAATCACAGAGAAAACTTGAAACACACATGCAATCAATGTTTTCGTGCATTAAGTCGGGAATCAGAAGTCAGGGTCCGGGTGTATGGATTCGTCGGCCGCCACACCAATACTAGACTCCCTGGACTGATATCCACACTCAATACACTAAACACTTTTGCTTCACATAGAAGAAAGATCAGAGTCTGCGGCAGAACCGACCACCTATGATACCAATTTGTCACGACCCGTCCTCGGGGCCCGTGCCGTGACTACCCCAAGCCCGCCTTCCTTAGGCCAGGGGCTGACGACTAGCACTAAGGCGTAAATCCCAACAAAAAGGGAAGGCATTGCCTTTGAAAAGTAAACAAGCACCACAGAGTAAGCAAGTGGAAAAGTAAACACTAAGTAAAACTGTACAAGCTGTACTGAAAGTAAAAAGGGGCCGGAAATACAAGCCCAACTGTAAAGTACAACTGAAAGGGGAAAAACAGCAACTGAAAGGAAAAACTGCAGCGTCGAGCCGTCCTCTGGAAGTCCCACCTGAAGGGTGGGTAGAGATAGCCTCCACTGCTCCTCGGGTCCACCTAACCGCTCCGAGTACGTCCCGCCCAGTGGTCCACCTCCGGGTACTGTCCTGCTCCGCACGCCTCCTCCACGATCAGCGTTGTCCGTCGTCTGCAACCAACACCACGAAGTGCGGGCATAGCCCGTGCAGGGGTGAGTATAAGCTACTCAGTAGGGACCCTGAGACCCCCGAAGGTCTCCCGAAATCCACAAAGGATAAATCACGAAGAAGGGATGTAATCACGAAGTAACATCTGACACGGCTTAGGTATATTCCCATACATATACCTAAGTCTTCAATTCCCCATTCGGCTCCAACGTCTGAGCCCAAGCACAACCCAGTCCACACAGGAAAGCGAAACGCATACCCACGTAGGATAGAACAACACAATCCACAAAGGAGAGTAAACAGTAAATCCACACAGGATAGCTCAACACAATCCACAAAGGAGAGTAACACAAGATTCAGCTCACACAGGTATACTTCTTCGGATGACGAATAAGATGATCATTGAACCATCTAAGTCGTCGGACCCACGAAGGATCGATAGGTACTAACCTTGCAGTGACCCACAATGGATCGGGCCCACACAGGACCTGTAGGAGTTGGCTCACACAGAACCACTGAGGGATGACCCACACAGGATCGGGCCCACACAGGACCGGGCCCACGCAGGACCTGTAGGCGCTGGCTCACACAGAACCGCTGAGCGCTGACCCACGCAGGATCGGACCCACACAGGATCGAGCCCACACAGGACCGGTAGCACTGATCCACGTAGGATCGCTGAGTGCAGTAGTCGTCGCAGCAGTCCACTGAGGATCTCTGCACGGTCGTCGTCGGAGTCCACGGAGGATCTCTGCACAGTCGTCGCCGCAGTCCACTGAGGATCTCTGCACGGTCGTCACTGTCGAAGTAGCAGTCGCAGCCAGCACTAGGGTTCCCGCACACAGCAAGCTCGTTCGGGAGGGTCCGCTCCACGAGCCGAGAGGCTGATACATCCACTGACACGAAGTCCGAAGTTGATGTATCCAAAGGTTCCGTATCGTCAACAGGAACTCAACGTCGCAGACGGCGCGTCAATCGGATGCCCGGTCTGAGAGATATTTGCATTTTCGTCCCAGGGGCCCGGTTGGTTTTTAAGGCAAAACCAACCCGACCGCACTCCACCTGCGTCCAAACCTCGGGCGGAGTATGCCAAAAGATCTGTCTCACTTAGAGGAATTCAACAAAGCTGACGGCACGTCAATCGGACGTTCGTAGCTCAAGATATGAGCGTTTCCGCTCCGAGGGCCCGGTTGGTCTCGTGTACGAACCAACCCGGCCGAACGCAATGTATTCTGAAACCTTGAGTGCGATATACCGAAACGACCATCTCGATCCAAGGATCGCGTTTCCGCTAACGGAGAGTCGTTTGGAGGCACAAAACTCAAGATACTGGCGTTTGAACGAAAACGTCCGAAGATGGGGGGTACGGGCCCGGACCGACCCGGCCCGACCCCCCCTGGGTTGGCCCGAACCAGGTTGACCCAAACCGGGCCGATCCGACCCGGCCCGTCCAGGGCCGGTCCGGCTCGGCCGGCTCGTCCGGCTCGGCTTGGCCGAGCGGCGCGGGTGGAAGCCGCGGGCGCTGACCCGCGGCTTGAGGAAGAACCGCGGACGCGGCTGAGCCGCGTCCCGCCTGGACGAACCGGACCCGCGCGCCACGGGTCCGTTGGCCGCCGCCGCCGCGGCTTCAGCCGCAGCGGTCTCGTCCGGCGGCGCGCCGGGGCGCCGCCGCCTCCGGCCGCCGCGCCGGTGACCCGCGCCGCCGGCAACTTCCGCGGGCCGCCAGCGTCGCTCCGGTGGCCCATTTTCCTTCCCGTCTGCGCCGTTGCTCCTCCCGGGATCCGTTCTTTACTGCGGGATCGTCAAACGTCCGCTGCGGCACGTTCCGTCGTCGACCGTCAAATCCGCACAAAACGAAGAACGGCGGAGGGTCTTCGGGCCGTGTTCGTTTGGCCTGCACCCTCCGCGTTAGAGATAAACAACCGGGAGAAAAAATTGTTCAACACATGAACCGACAATTTTAATTAAAATAAAATTGTTCATTTGAAACCGACTTTTTAATTTTCAATGAACGTTCACCGGAAAATTAAAAAGGGGTAATTTTCCAAAAGAAATCCCTACCTCATCGATCGTCGTGCGCGAGCGTTCTTCGCGGAAGAGATCGTCGCGGAAGAGAGGGATCGTCGCGTCGTCGCGGGGAGGCGTCGCGTCGTTGCGGAAACCGGCGTTGAGTCGGCTAACTCAACGAACCAAGAACAACAGATTTAAATTATTAATATTTAAATCTGTGTTTAAACCCAAAGAAAATAACCTTGAGCGGAAGTCCGAAATCACACACCTCAAATGGTCGGTGATCGGAGATCGGAGATCGGAAGAACGTCTCGGGCGAAGGCGTCGTCGATTTCCGGGTTCGGCGTTCTTCTCATTCTTCGCGTTCTTCGCGTTCTTCGCGAGGGAGAAGAAGTTACGATGGTTCTCTCAAATCTTCTCAAGCGCAAATAACTAGAGGTTAAGCGTTGGCCTTATTTTATTATTACGCCAACGAATTTGAAAAACTGGTTAAGAAACGATCCATCAATTCGTTGAATTAATTCAACGAAAGAAACGACCCATTTAATTCACGAAAGAAACAGCCCATTTAATTCACGAAATAAACCACCCAATTAAATGGTCTGTTAAGAATTTAAAAAACACGTCGGTTGACTTTCATTAAGACGGGTTTTCACGGGTGCGTTTCTTAGCGGAAAGAAACGGCGGGGCTCGTGCGGGCCCCACCTCACAAATATCCTACCAAGGGGGGTAGGATATTTCTGGATAGAATCCTATCCATTTCAACTCAGTTCAAGCCGCCTTTAAGTGGATTCAAGTGGCTTCCAAGTGGCTTATGTGAAATAAAATAAAGTTGTCGCAAAATTATTTTATTTCTTAACTTTAAGCCCGAAAATTAAAAACCACACCCGAGAAAACGCAACTCCGGAAGAGGCGTTTCTAAGCGAATACCGGCGCTACGATTTCATCGGTGCCCTCAGAATTCGATTCCGGGCACCGGTTCAAAAGTTAGAAAAACCCGCTCGTCCGTTCACTGAACGTACCCGAGCCAAACTTCGGAAAATGATTCGGGGCACACCGGGCCTCGGAATCAGGCGCTGTCAGAAACTGCGTTCTTTTAAAATTCCAAAGAAAATTAAGAAGAAAAAAAAATTTCCTTGAAATTTATGGGTCTTTACATCCTGGGCTAACAACACACCAATCGAATCCTACCCGAAGAATCTTGGGTGTTTGGTCGCTTCCATCCATCACAGCCGAGGGAAGAGGGAGTAGGAAGGAGAGTAACTTGGGGGAAACACCCTTCCCCATTAAATGGTGTGTCCGACACTAAGTTCCAAATGTGGGTTGGGTGTGACTAAACACAATACATACAGTTAGACATATATGCTAACACAAAGCCCAACCTATGGCTCCCCAACCAAAACAAGCTGGTGGTCAAGCACTACTGCCTCAGAAAAGAGGCACACAACAAATAGTTCCTAGTTTCCCCTATTCATGTTATCATTTCATAACAGTTCAGTATGAGTTAATCCCTTCACTACTAGGCAACTAACAGGAACATTCACTTTTTAAACAACCATAAGAATGAAAGGAAAACCATTGTGTAATTTAAGCATTCACACCCGGTTTTCTTGTGATGTCACAACAACTAGGGATCAAGTGAGATCCCTCAAAGTACTGGAAAAAAAACCCCAAGGCACAACCCCATGTCCCCAAAATCCAGGAGCCAATGGTTTCTCAACAACAGATTATCCCACCCAAATTCATGTCATAGCAGAGAAACCACATAGCCTCAGATTCACAACCAGTGAAAGTATAACAACAGGGGATCCCATCCCCACCCATATCACCCCAGAAATCTTATCCCATGAAAGGAAACAACCAAACCACTACCACCAACACAAGAAAGACCCTTGGAGGTATTTTCAGAATTAAATGTTTTAACGCACTCCATGGTTTCAATTCCACTGGGCTTTAACCAGAGTTATCACAGGTTCTTTGAATTTATTTAACCAGGTATACGTAATTAACCAATTCCATGTTACGTTTATTTAAACTTCCAGGAGCACCGAGGTTCATTAGTGCATAGATAAAGACCACCAAAAGCCAGGATTTTCAATGAGCATATCCCCGTATAATTCAAAACACATATCAACATAAAAGAGTCCCACTGAACATCGATCACACCCCCCTTTTCTTCTTTAGGTCTGTTCATTATCTTCATTAAGTTTTGTTTTATCAATTTACATAGGGAAAAAATCATACCCACCCCACATGAAGCACAAAAAGGAGAGAAGAATGAAAAAATCCCTACTTGATTGATCAAGGATCGAAATTAAGTCCTCATGTGGAAAATGAAAAAAAAATGTAGTAGGAAATCCACGGAACGCGATCAAGGAAACATTCGTGGTGGTACAACTCGTCCGAGGGAAGGGTATTCTGACACAGGGTGATAGAGAAAAAGAAATGTTGGGAGAAGAGAAGCCTTTAGGTTATAATTGCTGAGATACAACATCCCTAGGATGGTTATGATATGGAGAAAAACTTGAAACCACGGAAGAAGAGGAATCGTGGGTTGACCACGTGGCTGGGACACCCCACATGTCTAACCTAAAAGGTCCCCGCCCTTTGGGGTGGTTAAAACTGACGCACACCTCCTTAACCCATGACTCCAGGATGCGGTGAAGGAATTTCTGAAAACGCAGTTAAATACATGACCAAAACACATGGTTTTCCATTTAAGGAGGGTACCTCACCAATAATTTAATTAAATTCCATTAATGGGCTTTAATATAGTCTTAAAGTGGTCAAAACATTGTTTATAGCCCAATTCGTGCAAATAGGAGGTGCCACTGGAAAACCCATGGAGGTCACCGATATGCTAGGTCTACCCGTAGACCAAGATACTAGTAGGCTGAGTGACCGGTAGGATGAGCCACTGGTAGGCCGAGCGAGCAGAAGGCCGAGGCTACCGGTAGGCCGAGCCAGCGATAGGCCGAGCCACCGGTAGGACGAGGTTATCGGTAGGCTGAGCCACCGGTAGGCCGAGCCACCAATAGGCCGAGGATACCAGTAGGTTGAGGCAACAGGTAGGCCGAGGCAATCAGTAAGCCGAGCCATCGGTAGGCCGAGCTACCGGTTGGCCGAGGCTACCATTAGGTCGAGCTACCGTTAGAAGTCTTAAGCTTTACCAAGAAGCTAGGATGGCCTTCTAGACCACCCAGAACACCCCAAACATCAAATTTTCACCATGTAATGGACCCCAAAACCCCGAGACATTACATTCGATACTTCTCAAACTATTCTCATCCCCGAAAATATAAGAACAAACCAGAAGGTAGAAAAGTGGGGTCCAAACAACCACCCTCTAAAGATACTTCTCCGGGGAAAACCCATGAGTTGTTCGAAAGATGGAATAGAACACCCTACATCCAGGAATACTCCCCCAAGAGTTATGAACCACAAACACTCACAACAAGCACAAGGATTACACTATCCAACACCCGAGTCAGGGAGTCCCTTCCTACATATCAAGATATTATCTTCTTTGGGAGGAACTGACTTTCCCGCAGTGGTTTAATCACATCCACATTAATGCGCCTTGATTAGCAGTCAGGTTATCCCATCATCACACATTCAGTCTCAAAACAAGCAGAGCCATCATTTCATATATTAAAGCACAAGGTGAAACATCTCAACAAAAATCAGAACAACAATATCAACAAGGAAGTCAAAAAAGCTTTTGGTACTAAACGTGTAACTGGGCCTCCCGCTCCTAAGTGCTCTCCTACAGGTCTCCATGCCTCCGCAACACACGAAACAAGGGGATGGTTCATCCACAAAGAACTTTCTCTTTACGATCCTCGATCTTGATTGACCGTTCTATGAAGGACTCATCATGTTCGACATCTAACTCTCCTCAATCGATGACGTGGGAGTTGTCGTGTAGATATCAACAAAGCTAGTAGATGTGGAAGACATTGTGAACTTTCTCCATATGCGGTGGAAACGCCGGCTGATACTCAACCTCACCAACTCGTCCTAACACCTTGAAAGGTCCGATGAACCTAGGGGAGACCTTACTCCCCTTCCTAAACCTTCGCTTCCCATGTTGAGGCGAAACCTTCAAGAACACATGATTCCCATCCTAGAACTCCAAGGGCCTCCTCCTATGATCGACATAAGATCTCTGCAGGTCCTGGGTTGCCTTCATCCTCTCACGCATGAGCTGAACCTTCTCAATGGTTCCCTGTACCACTTCTAGCCGAAGAACAGCTGCTTCCCCAATCTTTGTCCAGCAAACGGGTGAACGAAACATTCTTCCATAAAAGACCTCAAACGGTGTCATACCAATAGTGGAGTGGAAGCTATTGTTATAAGAAAACTCCACCAGAGGAAATTGTCATTCCCATGATCCCCAAAAATCTAGAACACAAGCCCGCATCATGTCTTCCCTTGTCTAGATCGTTCATTCTGTTTGCCTATCTGTTTGAGGGTGGAAAGCAGTGCTAAGGCGTAGCTGGGTGCCAAAGGCATGCTGTAATCCTCTCCATACTCGTGAGGTAAACCACGTGTCTCGATCAAAGAAAATAGATCTTGGAATCCCGTGCAACCGCACCACCTCCTCGACGTATATCTGGGCTAAGGTGCTCACCGGGATCGACTCCTTAATCTCCCAGAAGTGTAATGATTTTTTCCACCGATTCACCACTACCCAGATGGCATCATAGACTCCCTAAGCCCTGGGTATCCCTGTGACAAAGTCTATCGAGATTTCATCCCACTTACACTCGGGAACATCTAATGGCTATAACAAACCTCCAGGAAAATGGTGTTCAGCCTTCACTTGCTGACACACCAGACACTTAGCCACAAACTCTGCCACAACCCGCTTTACCCCGAGCCACCAAAACTGTCCCCTCAGGACTTGGTACATCTTTGAGACCCCAGGATGTACCATTCAAGACGAGCCATGGAACTCACAAATAACACCGTTACACATCATATCCTGAACAAAAATCCTTCCACGGAAAAGCATCTAATGCTGACCATCCTCCGACCATCCCTTAGGAGCATTTCCCAGATAAATATGATATTGCATCACTTCCACCTTCGAGTCCCCACACTAAGACTCTTCCACCTTCACCAATAAAGAGGAAACTACAATCATATGAAATAGACAGCCTCTTCCATCTTCCTACCTTGCATCCAAATGCAAGGCCGCTAACTCTTCCATCACTCTCCAAGCATCTGAAGATTCCAGAACTAATTCCTTTTGCTATTTCCTGCTCAGGGAATCAGCCACAATATTTCCCTTGCCCTCAGTATAAGATATATCAAAGATGTAATATTAAAGGAACTCAACCCATCTCTGTTGCTTCTTGTTTAGATCTCATTGGGAAAAGACATAATGAAAGCTCTTGTGATCTGAGAAGACCAAAAAGTTCTCTCCGATGAGAAAATGCCGCCACAACTTCAATGTGAACCCCACGGCTGCAAGCCCCAGATCATGGGTGGAATAGTTACGTTCATGGGGATATAACTGCCTAAACCCATAAGAGATCACTCCTCACTACTGTATCAGCTCTCATCCCAACACAAGGCCAGAATCATCACAGAATATTTCAAACAACACCCCTTCCTCTAGTAATCTGAGCATTGGAGCACTAACTAGCTTCTCTTTTAGGTAGCCAAAAACGGTCTGGCACTTGTCGCTCCACACGAAGGCCTGGTCCTTCCTAGTCAAAGCTGTCAATGGAGATGCAACTCGAGAGAAGTTAGGCACAAATCTCCAGTAATAGCCTGCCAAACCCAGGAAACTACGAACTTCTGCCACATTCTTGGGTGCTTCCCATGAAATGACTTCATCGACCTTCGACAGGTCTACTTCTATTCCCTTCTGAGACAGTACATGTCCAAGGAAATGTACCTATCGCGTTAAGAACTTTCACTAAGACAGTTTCCCATAAATATGGTGATGTCGAAGGACTCCCAAAACTGTCATAAGATGCTCAACTTGCTCTACCTATGATCTTGAGTATATAAGGATGTCATCGATGAGCACCACAACGAACTGGTCCATAAACTCTCAGTAGACAAATTCCATGAGGTTCATGAACATAGCTAGTGTGTTTTTAATGCCAAACGGCATGACCACGAACTCAAAGTGGCCATATCTTCACCTAAAATCCGTCTTCAAGATATCACCTTTTTTCACTCTCAACTGGTGGTATCCAGACCGCTAATAGATCTTACAAAACCAACCTGCCCCCCTCAGCTGGTCAAAAAGATCGTATATCCTCGGGAGGGGGTAAATATTCTTGATCGTCACCTGATTCAACCTCAGGTAGTCTATTAATAGTCATAGACTACCATCTTCCTTCTTTAAGAACAAAACTGGAGCACCCCACGGCGACACGCTGGGTCGAACAAAGCCCTTCTCCATCAGATTGTCAATCTGAATCCGCAACTCAGAAGGTGCCATCTGATAAGGATCCATCAAAATTGGGTGGTCACCAGGCTGTAAGTCTATCCCAAAATCCATGTCACGTCGAGGGGTTAGAGTCACAACATCATCGAGAAAGACATCAGGGAATTATCTTAAGACCTCTGGGACGTCCATCATTCATGAATCCGCCGACTCCACTGACACCCCATCCATCATAGAAAGGAGTGGCTCCACATGTCGACTCCCCTCCTGATAATTCTGCTCCCCAACAAAAGACACACGCCGTCTATCCTTGTTGGATAATTCAATCCTTCTATGATAGCAGTCAATGATGGAATGCATGGAGAATAACCAGTCGATGCCTATAATGACATCGTATTGCTACATCTGCAATGAAATAAGGTCTCCACTGGACTGATGCGATCCCAACATCAGTCTACATCCCCAGAGAAAGTAAGATACGCTGGTCTGACCCCCAACTGGTGTTCTCAACACTAGGGGCACAAAAAGTCTCTCGACATCCAGACCCAGATCATGGGCTAATTCGGGCGTAACGAAAGAGTGTGAAGCTCCCGAATAAAACAAGGTAGAAAAAAGAGTGTTGAAAAAACTAATCGTACCTCGAACGACCTCTGGTCCCGCCGGAGCTATTAACTCTGCGGTGTGCAACTTTCCACGCCCATATCCTCTGCCTCGCTATTGTCGAACACCTCCCCGGCCACACCCTGGTCGAGGTCCCTGTGGAGCACTCTGGTTTTAGTCTCCTCCTTCAAGGTCTCCCCATAGAGGTCCAGGGGCCTACTGCTGCTACAACTAGAAAGGCCTTGCCGACAACGGATGCTGCTGAGGTGGGTGCTGAAACTTCCCACCTCCACCATGCAGAGCTCGATTCGGACACCTACTCTGGACGTGCCCAAAAACTCGGCAATAGAAAAACTTCGGTCCTGGCCCTACGGAAAAGGGGAGAGGGCCAGAAGCTTGGGACTGGAATTGATGAGGCCCTGCTTGTCGAAACCTGGAAGGCCCTGTCGCTGGAGACCTACTGCTGAACACCTTCCCCTTTGATGAACTCAGATGGTTCCCTTCTCGTGCTATGCCTCCCTTCGAGTGCATCCTCTATACTAACTCGGCCTTCTTATGTACTTCTAGTTACGTCGAAAGTGTGTATGGAGTGACAACGTACTGAAGAGAAGGACGGAGTGCCTCCTCTAACCGTCTTGCCCAAGACTCCTCATCCAAAAAGAGATCTAGGGAAAAGCACAAGAAATCTCTGAACTTGATCCCCAACTCCCTCACTGGCATGATTCCCTGCTGAAGGGAGTTCAACTCCTGTCTCTTCTCATCCTTCTCCATAGAGGAGAGGAACTCCTAACGAAATTCCTTCTCGAAACTGGCCCATGAAACCCTTGCCTCTATCTTCTCTCCTAGGAAAAGCATCCACCACTGACGCGCTGCTCCTCTCAGCTGACTAACGGCCAACGGAACCCAGTACTCCCTCAGAGCATGGATTAAAGAGAAGGTGATGGCTAGATCCTCAAGCCATCCCTATGTTAGTGAGTCAGAAACACTGCCCTCATACTTCTAGAGGGTTTGTCGCTGGAAGGAGCGCATAATCCTCAGCCCCAAGTCATCCTCCTCATATCGGTCAACCCTCTGCTAGTCATCTACCTTGATCCGCTGGGCCTCAACTGCCCGAGTCGCTCATCGTTAACGTTTGGGTGCCATAGCAGCATGGTAAACAATGATTTCCTAAGCCCGAGTAGCAAGGGAATTATTATTATTATTATTATTATTAAATTTTTCTCCACAAGGTGTCCCAAATCAATTAAAAACACAATCAGAATGATGCATGTACCTTCCCTAGGGTCTCTACCCTGCAATAAATGTAGACTAACTTGGTCGTTTGATAGGCTCAGAGTCCTTGCATCGGATCACGGGGGGCCCTAAAATCTCGTGTCCTACCCGGTCCTCCCTGGTCTATTTCACAAACCAAGATCACCTAACCTTGTTTCCCTACCATCCCATGCAATCCTCAGTGTTCCTAACTCCAGAATCCATCCTATCCCTCAGCCTCTTCCTCTCATACCATTCAGTCACGACCCGCCTTCACTGAAAAGAGGGAAGGTACAACAGATTGACAAGCCCTTCCTTCTTTAAGTTGAAGGAGAGATAATGACCCCTGAGTCCCGCCTCCAGTATGCCCCGGAATGGAGACTAGAACAAAGGGTATAACATTTTCACAATATGGGAGGAATTACCCTTTTTAGTTAACCAATATTGGGAGAAAGAATGAGTCAACACCAACCACCAGCAAGTATAGGAAACTCAAGGTAAAAACCAAACTACATGCCTGTTTTAATAATAAAACTGAACAAATTACAAGGAATCCAATGTACAATACCCAATAGGAAAGGAAAAAGGCTAAGAAGAATCCAACAATGACCAACAACACCTCCAACGTCCAGACTAGTAAGGTCCCACACGGCCTCTGAAGCCCTCTTGGAAACCTGAAAGTAAGGTAGGGTGAGCATACAATGTATACTCAATATGAAAACCTAAATCTCTCGTGCACAAGTTGGGAGACGTGCTAAAGTCCTATGAGAAGCAGAAGAAACATCATTTATCAAGGAATCTATCCATCCCACCTCACATATTGCGCTCACCAAATAACACAAGAAGTCAAATAATAGTAAGAAAAAAACATTTGGGTACCTTGCACCACCATTTCCTTGCACTAGATAGCTGCCCATCCCTAATGGAAAATGTCCTGACGCTACTACTCTCTTCCTGCCCGCACACACCTGGGCCTCACAACCATCTATCCCTGCCCGCAGACACTTGGGCCTCACAACCATCCATCCCTGCCCGCACACACTAGGGCCTCATCCCGAAGAAACATGGGAAAACAAACCTTCCCGAATAGTACTGGGATAAGAACACACCAATCAAAACCTACCCGAAGAATCTTGGGTGTAAGATCGCCTCTAGCCATCACAGTTGAGGGAAGAGGGAGAAGGAAGGAGAGTAATTAGGGGAAACACCCTTCCCCATTAAATGGTGTGTCTGACACTAAGTGACAAACGTGGGTGGGGTGCGACTAAACACAAAACATACAGTTACACATATATGCCAACACACAACCCAATCTATGACTCCTCAACCAATACAAGCAGGTGCCCAAGCACTGCTGCCTCAGAAAATAGGCACACAACAAACAGTTCCCAGTTTCCCCTATTCAAGTTATCATTTCATAATAGTTTAGTATGTGTTAATCCCTTCACTACTGGGAAACTAACAGGCACATTCACAGATGAAAAAAATAAGGCAGAAAGAAAACCATCAGGTAATTTAAGCATTCACACCTGATTCTCTTGTGAAGTCACAAAAACTAGGGATCAAGTGAGATCCCTCAAAGTACTGGAAACAAAACAAACCCCGAGACACATCCCCATGACCCCAAAATCCAGTAGCTAATGGTTTTTCAACAATAGAGGATCCCACCTGAATTCCTGTCATGGCAGAGCAACCACACAACCTCAGATTCACAACCAGTGAAAGTATAACAATAGGGCATCCCATCCCCACCCATATCACCCTAGAAATCTAAGCCCGTTAAAGGAAAAAACCAAACCACTACCACCAACACAATATAGTCCCTTGCAGGTGTTTTCAGATTTAAATGATTTAACATAATCCATTGTTTCAATTTCATCGAGCTTTGACCCGAGCTATCACAGGTGCTTTCAGTTTATTTAACCGAGTATACGAAATTAACCAAATCCATGTTGCGTTTATTTAAACATCTAGGAGAACCGAGGTTCATTAGTTCACAGAAAAATACCACCAACGACCATGATTTTCAGCGAGCATAGCTCCGTATAATTAACAACACATATCAACATAAAAGAGTCCAGAAGAACATCGAACACACCCCCCAATTTCTTCTTTAGGTCTGTTCATTATCTTCCTTAAGTTTGGTTTCATCAATTTCCATAGGGACTAAATCATACCCACCCCGCATGATGCAAAGAAAAGAGATACGAAGGAGAAAATACCTACGTGATTGATCAAGGATCGATGTTAAGTCCTCACATGGAAAATAGAAAATAGAAGTAGCAGGAACTCCATGGAAAGAGATCAAGGAAAACTTTGCGGGGGTACAACTCATCCGGGGGAAGGGTATTCTGAATGCAGGGTGATAGAGAAAAAGAAACGTAGGGAGAAGAGAAGCCTTTAGGTTATAAAGGCTGAGATACATCATCCTTAGGATGGTTAATATATGGATAAAAACATGAAACCCTAGAAGAAGTGGAATCATTGGTTGACCATGCGGCTGGGCCACCCCACACGTCCAACCTAAAAGGTCCCCACCCTTCTCGGTGGTTAAAGCCAATGCACACCTCCTTAACCCAGGACTCCAGGATGCGGTGGAGGCATTTCTTAAAACCCAGTTAATGTCATGACCAAAACGCATGGTTTTCCATTTAAGGAGGTTACCTCACCAATTATTTAATTAAATACCATTAATGGGCTTTATAACAGGCTTAAAGGGGTCAAAACAGGGTTTTAAACCCAATTCACGCAAATAGGAGGCACCACTGGAAAACCTGTAGAGGTCACCGGTAGGCTAGGTTTACCGGTAGACCAAGTGACCGGTTGGCCGAGGCTACCGATAGGCCGGGGTTACCGGTAGGCTAAGCCACTAGTAGGTAGAGCAACAGGTAGGCCGAGCCACCGGTAGGCCGAGCCACCTGTAGGCCAAGCCACCGGTAGGCCGAACCACCGGTAGGCCGAGCCACCGGTAGGCCGAGCCACCGGTAGGCCGAGATACTGGTAGGATGAGCCACAGGTATGCAGAGCGACCGGTAGGCCGAGCCACCGGTAGGCCGAGCCAACGGTAGGCCGAGCAACCGGTAGGCCGAGCCACCGGTAGGCCGAGCCACTAGTAGGCCAAGGATACCGGTAGGCCGAGCTGCTAGTAGGCTGAGCCACCGGTCTGCAGAGGCTACCGGTAGACTGAGCGACCGGTAGGCCAAGGCTACCGGTAGGCCGAGGCCACCGGTTGGCCGAGTCACCGGTAGGCCAATCTATCGGTAGGCCGAGGATACCGGAAGGCCGAGCTACTGTTAGGAGTCTTAAGCTTCACCGAGAAGCTAGGATGGCATTCGAGACCACCCAAAACACGCCAAACATCAAATTTTCACCATGTAATGGACCCCAAAACCCCATGTCATTACAAAGATTTTTTTTGACCTAATACCTTTTCAAATTCCTATCAGTAAATTATTATTCAACTCAACACCTCAGACTTCTGAGTGATGAATGAAAACCATTCCATTCTGTTAAAATAATCAATGAAGAGAACATAATATCTCCTCCCATAAATAACTATTGGTAAAATAGGTCTGCACACATCAATATTAACAAACTCAAGCACTTTTTTTAACCTTATCTCTTTTTCTTTATATGTATTTCAAATGATCTCCCCTTGTTGGAAAGTGTCACATGTATGGGTACAGTCACGTGATAACCTTGGGAGGTCTCACCCCGCATCACATTTCATCAGATATTTCAAAGACTTTTGGATCAAATGACTAAGGAAATTATTCCATAATTTTTCTTATTTTTTCCTTAAAAACATATTTTCTTCTCCACTTACAAAGTATAGATTTTACTTCATAAGATTTCCCTGTAAAAAAACCTCACCATACTTTTTATTAATGCTACATAATTTTTTTAAACATATTATTGTATGTACTGAGTCACACAGTTGACATACACTTAACAATTTGCGATTGAGACCTCCAAAAACTAAGACTTCTTCATAAATCCTGACTTTTACACCACACATGGATTTTTAATGGCCAATAATTCTCAGACCTTAATCATTACCAAATTAAAATTCTTTGTTTTATCTGGTTCCAATCACTAGTTCCATATTTTCATTCATATTAGAGGTCTGTACACTATTAATGATCTATATTCCAGTGCGATCTGATGATTTGAATGAAATATCTATAACCACTGCCAGTTCATATCTTTTCTTTCTAATCCATGTCATTGAATTATATTTTTGAATATTCTAGAATCATGATAGACCACATTCATCTAGTAAATATAAAAATTGATTATATGTTTTCCTCCTTATTAATGATAAATTGGATGTATTTTTATGAACACATTTATTCTACTTTGACACATTTTTCAAAATTGATGATGAGAAGTATTCCTCTATGTGCTTGAATCCTACACACCTGAAATAGTGACCATAGAATAATGTTTTGGGGAATTTATCTCTATATGGTTTCCACAATTGGTATTGTTCCTTTCGGTTCATCTTCAATATGAAGCATACATTTTTTAAGTGTCCCACGTATACCCCACAATAAAATAAACTGTGGGGTGTAATCATGTGTGTCATTACTGAAGCACTAGTTTTCCGTTGGGTTCTATGAATCTTCTGGTTTTGATTCGTACCCAAATAAATCTTCAACCACTGAGTGGATGCTTATTGTATAACTTCAACCATTACTAATTTATGTTTACAATAAATCCCTATACTAATTTTATCATTCTGATCACTCGTTTTCCATTCCTAATACTTGTTCATCAGTTTCATTAGAACACTGAATTCTATTTCTAATATTTCTTTTTCATTTGTATCCTACTTTTTTGGAATCAAGTGTTTCTCGTTTCCATTCAATTTCATTCACATAAAAGAAAACTTCCTCATCAAGTTCATTAATATTTTTTATTTAAACTTTCTAGAATTAGTCAAACAATCAATCTCTCATTTATGTTCTTCGATTTTGAGTTCTTACTAAATAGAATTTTATGATTTCTCTAGAATTGAAGATTTAAGCCTTCCATTTTCATCATCTAGATTATAATTTTCTTATTCATAATATTTCATATATAGTTTTTTATCATTATATACCTTGTTTTGTCTCTCCAAACACCTATCTCTTCATTGCAATTCGATCTAAAGGCCAACTCTTCCTTGGACTTATCCTTCGAGTTTTTCACTATATTCTCTTGTTTGGGAATTTCTGAAAACTACCAACATAGTATCTACTTCAGGATCCTTATAGTCCTCTAATTATTCTACCTCAGATTCTTTTGAACTAAAATATTCTTTGGAAAGTAGATTAATCATTTTGAATAAAATTCTCATGGTAGTTCTCATACCTTTTACATTGTCTGAATAGAACTTCCTGGTAAATTTATCATTTTATTCATCATTATCTTAAAACCTCTTAGCTCATTTTCTACATGATTTCCAATCATAACACATCAAAAGAATGCAAGTTGATGTTTTACATGAACTTTCTCTTACAGTTTGGAGATTTGAGGATATAAATGACATGACATCATCCACATTTCCTTTCTCGTGATTATCCATAATTTTTATCTTTTCCATTTACTTGAATGCCACTTCTTTGGAAATCCCATTTCCACTACATTTGTATCCTGATTTCTCATGTTGTGTGTGATAATAGAATTATTCAAGCAATATAATGACAACATCTTCTGATTATTATCTACCAATATTAAAAAATTTGGATTAAAAATAGGTAGTAGTTTTTTTCATGATGCTCATAACAATATTTATATCTATAATAATTTATTTAAGACCATGAAAGTTTTTCAGAACAATATTCTGCCAGTAAAATAATGCTTCAACAAATTCATTAGGGATCATTCTCATTTCCTAATATTTTTTTTCATAGAACATGTAGTTTTTCTTCTCTGACTTTTTAGTATCCCTCAAAAATATTTAGAGACTTTTCCCACATATCATGTGATAAATTACATGACATCACCGTTGTATATATTCCATTAGATATGGATCACCCTAAATCATTGATTCCTTTGGCATCAATATCCAATTACATTTTCTTTATTCTCATAAAACATTTTTATCCATGCTGGCTAAAAGACTATGAATTTCAACCACAAATACATCGATAAGAAATGATTTATGATGTTTCACTTTTTAGTATTCCATAGATAAGGATTGTTTACATCAAATATTTAATTCCTTTTGGATTAATAGCTTCTATTTCTACAATTGATAGATAACCATTAACTTTCAAACATTATCTTTGATAAAAACATTTATCCCAACTATGCTAAATACCCAGAAAAGAGGGTGACTTAGGGTATGATATATTAAAATAACTACCCCTTTTGGATCTTGTTTTGTAGTTAAACAAAACACACTTATATACAATTCCCATTGTAATATATGAATAGAAACAAAATCATTCATAAGACACAATGATTTTATTTGGTTCACCATCATTAGGTTACATCCAAGGAGAATATAATGGTAATGTGCCAACGTACCAAAATTATTAAGGCCCACTGCCAAATCAAGGTTCATGCAAGATCACATCTATGATCAAGCTCATTACCTTTATAATGTTTAGGTTCAGATCACTAATTTCCCAAGGGTCACTCTCTAACTCTATTTTAATGGATCATTGTAGGTTGAAAGGATCAAATTCTTCCGCTTCCATTGGACACTACTCAGAAAAGGATCCAAAACTAGTTTATGGACATGTAAGAGCTTTCATTAACAATATTTAATGGATCATAATCTGTAGGTAAATACTTTCTTGAAGTCCTATTTTCACCTATGAGAAAAAATAAAATTTTTCCAAATATGGTATGTTTTTTTAGAAATTGATTTTCCTTACTATTTTATACCTTCAAGAGCTTCCTTTATCCCTCCACAAAGTATCTTTCATCCTCTACGAACTACCTTACACCATATGGCATGAGTGCATTTTGGACCTCCTTTTCT
The DNA here is from genome assembly GCA_963277665.1 of Viscum album. Classification (NCBI taxonomy): domain Eukaryota; kingdom Viridiplantae; phylum Streptophyta; class Magnoliopsida; order Santalales; family Viscaceae; genus Viscum; species Viscum album. Next base: position 27,749,580 of record OY728142.1, on the reverse strand, counting down.
CTATGGTCCACCTATACATCACGGGAGACTGATGCCCTGAAAACCACAAATTATTAATGGCCCACTATGGTTTCATGATCCCTTTTCCTTTGAGAGTTACTATTCTCTTCAAAACACCTTTTCTGAACTATCTTCACATGATAACTCCTTCTTGGAATTTCCTCCACATGAAACTCTTCACCTTCATAGAATTCTTCCTCGCGAACTACTTTTTACTTCTTTAAATTATTCCTGCAGTGTTGATATTCTCTAGTATAATTATATCTAATTAATTATATGATTAAGTTAAATTATATAAGAATATAAATTCCATAATACCCATTAATCAAAAATACACAAAACTCTGATGTCGCACATCCTTCAGCACAAAAATACTTTGTGGTATGCATAACACCATTATCCTTTATGGCATTAGGTGTTTTCTAGAGACAAGAACCAATTTTAAGATCATTATGTCACCACCTAAATTTCCAAAATTATGATCCTGCCATGAATGATGAGCCTTATGTGAGATGATTTTCTTTTGTGGTTCATGTAGCATGCTTTGCGGTTCACATACCTCCTTTTCAGTCAGCATAGAGTTGTTGTGCTACTATGATATCCATGTAGTCAATGATTTTCAGTCCAGAAAATGCGGTTTACAATATCATTTTTTTGGAAAACCTTCCTTTAAAAAAAATAAACACTTGACTGTGAGTCCCAAAAATTTGTCAAACATTAGGAAAATGCGTCAGCTTATGTATGCCATTTTTTTACTACTTCTAGAGAATCCATTCAATTATATTAGATCTTTGTCCATATACTGTATCTAAAATATCTATAGAAATCCACAACATACCTTCAACACCCACTTTTTCAACAAATTCAATCAACCCAAAAATGATGAGACGACGCCTTGAGGGATTTTTTTGCAACACTTATTATGAAGGAATTTGAGATTTTCTTCTTTATTTAAATTTTCAAAATTATATATATTTGGAAAATTATCCCATATATAATTTATAGATTTAAATATCATCAATTTTTATAGATCTAGTATGTTAGAGCAAAAAACAAATTATTTTGAGCATATTCATCAACATCAAGTAACACTCTATATTCTTTTAATAGTAACAGTTCTGAAATATATTTTACATGTATACCATGTATGGTAAGTGTGAACATATTTATCCTAATTAACCTTAAGTGTGATATCATCCTATTCTTCATGACCTGATAAAGGATTCTAGAAAAAAGGTACCCCTTTAGAATTGAATAAGTTCTCTATACCAATGAGATTTAGATGCTAGATTCAATGATTTTTTCATTTTCTATGATACTACTTGTCACAACCCCTGACAACTTTAGTGTGGGTGAATATGGGTGTGATAATCTTCATGTTAATTTAGATATTTTCATATAATTATTAATAACATGACAAAAAAGTTATAGTAAACCTCAAATCTAACCCAATTACAAATACATATATTAAAATGAGTTATAACATTTTATTACTTGGTTCAAAAGTGTTGGTCTAAGGATCATACAGTCACCAGTGTGGTAGTTTTACAAAATTAATTATTTTTCAATAGATCAATGAATGAAATATTTCAGTCATGTTCACTCTTTTCTTAGATCACTACCTTAAAAATTATATTTAATTAATAATGTACTACCTATCTCATAAAACTTCCATCAACACCACATTTATTCACTCATTCAAATGGATTTGATCTCAGTTTTTTACTATCTGGAACAATTTTCTTTTATGAATAATGTGAATATTTATTTGAATAATGAAATCCAGAATATAATTATTCAATACACTCCATGATATTTTAATAATAACTAGTAATAGCTGCATATATTTTTTTGTGGTATAGAATTCACTACATACAATCCTTCCCTAAAAAATATCTTTCACGCTACTCCTTCATGAAATACCATCATGAACAACCCCTTCATAAACTATATTGTGATATTGAACATCACAAACTATGTCAAATGACCCCCTTTTTTGAAATACTATGTTCTTTATAGAAGACACTAATTTTCTCAAACAATCCTTTTTCATGAGTGTATATGATTGATACATGTTTTTATTCAGGGATATACTTTATTTTTTGGGGATACTAATTCATGATATATTTTATTCATTAACTAATATTCATTCAATGAAATTATACTACTAAAAAAATATGGGATTAATTCATTTATCATCCATTAATTTTTCATCAATACTTATTAGAATGTGTTTAGGGTATTTATAGATAAATACACCTAGAAAAATAACTTAACAAAAGACTACCATTTTACACTTCACATAATTTCACTTTATCGATGATATTATTAATTTTTTGTCCAAATAAGAACACTGAAAGTAATTAGAAAACAAACTCCTTAACGACTTTTCATAGCTTCTTTATGAGACCTTTACCGTTGAAAAATTTACTTCACTTAAAAATTCCATGGAATCTCATTACATCTTTATTCATTATTCAAAAAATATTTTTAATAATTATTCCCAAATGAACCACCACACTTGATTCCATTTTGTGTTTGTGAATCTCCAAGAGAATCACGTTACCATGTGAATCTTCTATGAATCATGTACCTCACAACTCCTATGTGGTCATGTAATATCTATTTGGAATTTTTTTATTTTCTCACAATTTTTTACTATACACCACTGAATCCTTTACAATTATATTGATCTTTTTCCATTTATTTGAACTCCTAAAAACATTAGTAATGTTGGATTTGGTATAATATTATTTTTTTACAATATCTATGTGAATGATTCAATAAATGGTACTATCATTAAAAATGAAACCATTTTAAAATAATATCTTTAACTTAGACCACCTTGGTTATAATATATTTTCTTATATATATGTATTTCAATAATGTTTCATGATTTTAACCTTAAATATATTTTTAATTTTACTTAACTCTTATTGATGTAAATTATATTTAAACAGATCGAATCACTGATTGATGGATGATTTATTGGTAGTTATTGTTTCAAAAGTTATCAATTATGTTTAAATTTCAATTTTTTTATTATTTTCATTTTTCACATCCTAAATGGGAGAGGATTGTTGTATCTTTTTTTATTGATTATGTAAATGGGAGAAATATCATCGTGGTGGGGACCCTAAAGGAAGAGATATTTTAATTTCAAGACCTAAAAGTTTCTCCATTAAAATAAGAAGTAAGGGATAGTAAGTTTCATTGAATTTACATGAATATTTACATCATTTCTTAGTTTTAGTTGAGATTATATTTTATTTTGTGGTGATTATTTTTTAACTCTTATAATTTAAAAATATTTCTGAACCCTTCATTTTCATTTGTTTTATATTATTCTTCTTTTGTTTTTAAAAATAAAAAATTGGTAGACGTTAAAAGATTTAGTGGTGTGGTATGTTTTTCATTGAACATGGAAGAGTTTTTTTATAGTAATATTTTTAATGTGTATTTTTATTAAATAAGGATAATTTAATATTTTGGATCTTATAACATGGGGAAGTATTATAGTAGGTAACAAAGAGTTTCATTTATTTTTTATTTCATTCAATCATATTGTTCATTTTTTGTATTATGATTGCCAAAATGGAGAACATTGTTGAGTCATTGGAATGATGGTCAATTTTTATTTAATATAAAAAATTCTTAATTCCCCCAAAATAACTATAACTGAAGAAACCAAAAAATCTTTAATGAAAGTCAATAATTTAGATAAATTTAAACCAAATAAATAAAATAATAAATAAAAAATGATTATTTTAATTAAATTTCCATAAAAAGTAAAACATACATGATGAGTTGAGATTTATAAAAAAATCATATGTTTGAGATCTAAAATAATTTGACTAGGATTGAAAGAGTTTAGAATAATGTTAAATCTTTTTAATTTTTATAGTTATAAATATAAATATAAATATAAAATTATAAATTGGAAATATATATAGTTACTTCATTAAAATTAAGTCTAGTTTTTCCCTCAAAGATACTTATGAACTCTAATAGATTCTGGGTGGCTCTCTAGGTTCTTGATGGATCAATAACTAAAATTTAGTGGTGTTTAGAGGATAATAGTTACACGAGAAAGATTACCTAAATCCCATTGAGCCTCTAACAGGTTCCTAGTGGCCTCAATTCCAATCCCCCAATAATCAAGTTCCTCAATAAACATTATAATTACTTTCACCCTATTATTTAACAACAAAACATAAAAAACACACTTAATTAAATTCAAAAAAATAAAAAATAAATTATATAGATACATAAAATATAAAATGTTGTCAAAAAGGTAATTCCCACAATAATAGTAGATTATATAATATTGAAGCTATAAAAACATTTAAAAATATGTGAAATGTGTTGTGATGCATTTTGTAATAGTGAGATGTTATTATATATATGTTAATAGATACATATATATAAAAATACATTGGTTTCCAGTTATTGTATAGTGTTCCCATTCCAGGTTTTTTATATATTATCACTACACTAATAAAGAAAACAAGAATGAAAATACACAATATAAAACTTATTAATTATCGAGTGTGTATAAAATATTAAATATAGTGTATTGATTTTTAAAATGTGAAATGGTGTTTGACCTATTTTTTGAATATTTACGTATTAGATTTAAAAAATTAAATTTTTATTTAAATATATTTTTCAGAATGAGAATCTATTATTTCATTAAAAAATACAAAATAATAGTTAATTAATATTATAAATTGAAATACCTTATAGTCATCACAACACATAGTTCCACCTTAGCTTGTTTGGTATTAAAAAAAATATAATTCAAATTTATTGTTCATCAAACACATCCAAAATATATTTTTTGATTTTTATATTATTATAGGAGTCCATTATAGTTTCTAGTATTAATGTATGACGGGGTCTTAAAAAAACTAACATTCCCTTATGAAGGGACTACATATTTTTTATGTAAATTTCTATAAATAATAAATATTTATAAATAAAAATAAAATGATTTTATCCATAATTAAAAAAATGTATTATGAAAAAAGTCTAATATATACATTAATGATGGAGAAAACTAAATATTAATGATTATTAATGTAATTTAGATTCTCGATAATAATAAGGTCAACAGTCTCTATATTGTATTTGTCTTCTCCAAATTTAATATCAATAGTTTTACCATATTTCATTAATATATTTATAAGAACATGTAATGTCACTAAGTACAGATACCCAAACTCTAGTAAACTAGAGCCAATGTCAACCTTATTAAATTGGTGTGTTATAAAATGGATATAAACTTGAAATAAAAATCAATTTATTAATCTTTAAGAATCATCTACCTGAATGATTTATGTATTACATTGAAATGTAAAATAAATAAATTAAGAATCATTATCTCATCCATGATATTGTTCATAACATCTTTCTTCATATATATGAGAAAGGGAATTAAATAAATTGAGAGCTCAAATGATCAATAAGATTTATGTATAGAAAAATATATAATGAGTAAATAATGAATAATCAATATGGAAAGGTAAATAATTGAAAAACCTACCATTTAGTCGATAAATTTAGCACAAAATGTGTATATGGATATTATCAATGTTGTAGTATCATATATAACATTAACAAAATTCATAATGGTAGAAATTATTAATGTGGGTTTCAAAATTTCAGTTAACTTGATATCTTTACCATCAAGGCAGTGTTCAAAGAAACATTAGTCAATGGTTATGTATATACCAAAAACCAATTAAATAATTTTGTCCAACATGTTTTTCTTTTGAAACTCATCGATGCATAGAGAGGTCATCAATAATCGGGTCCCACACATCACTGCATTTCCAATACATTCCTCATATATTGAATGATAATTTTCATTCATAAAACATATACCTTATCAAAAAATAGCCATGTGGAGTGAAGAATTCAGAATATTAGGATTTCCCCATTCTATCAAATTACCTTCATAGTGATACACCATATATAAAAATGGTATATAGTTTAGGAAATAATCATATCCATGGTATAAAGATGATGAATATTTAATAAAAATTTAAGGTCCAATTAAAATGATTACTAGAATGTTAATGTTTCATGGTAATGTTTACAACAATAAAATAAAAAAGAGATGAAATATGACCACAAATTCAATAAAAAATATACATTTTGTAATAAAATAATATCCTTCACATAATAATGGAAAATGGAAGTAAAATATTTACATAATATTAAATTATCATGTTATATTTTAAATACCATTTAAATCTTTTAGAATAATGATATATAACATAAAATGGTTTTGGTGGTAGGAAAAAGTTTTAATGATGTATATGTTAAAAACATTCCTTCTGATTTTTTTGTAAAGAAAGTTGAAAAAAAACATTAAGAAAAAATAGAAATCATCCCCTAAAACTATTAAAAAAAGTAAAGGATTACATAAAATTCCCTTAAGAATATTTTTTATTAAATTAAAATTTCTTTTTTAAAACAATTTTGAAATATATACAAATTGGATAAAAACAAACCCGATCAAAAATAGAAATAAAATCATATTTTATTTTAAGTGTTACTTTTCTTGATTTAAGTACCAAATAGGGTAAAAGTTATACGAAAACAATCCATCCAATTAAACATTCAGAGAATAAGAAAATACAAGTATTTTAAGAAGGGTGAATTAAATGATTCCTTCAATGAAAATATGTGCAATCCCCAAAAAAATATAATTGTAAAATAAATTAATACCAATTTGATAACTTATAAATTGTATGCCCTTAAAAGTGTAAATATATATTAAAAATTTAATAATAATTTATACATATATATTCTGGTTAAACACATATATGGTGGCATATACACCATATAAAAATAAATTGGTGTACAATACCAAATATGTCTCATTGGTGTTGAAAATGATATGAAATCCCTTACCGTAAGTTTGACTTGTCTCATAATTGATTATAACCACTTGTAAATTTAATTTTATATTTATTATAGTTACATATAATAACGTTATATAGACATATTATATCATATATAATCAATTTATAACATATTACCATCAATTTGTTATCAATCATTTTATATAATTATTATTATTTTTACTGTCAATAACTGCATTTTTTCTTGTATGGTTTGATTTGGTATGTTCCTTCCTTGAATATTTATCACGGTTAAATTTTATATATATATATATATATATATATCATGACGTAAATATCATTTATATTCAATATATATATGTTAATAGTCATTTCTAAAATATTTAGATACAAAATTATATATACCATTAATGAAGATTGTAGGTAGTAAGTACACATTAATGATGTATTCGATTTTTGATGGATGGAATGGAAGAAAGGTAAATAATAATTCAAATTTATATAATTATTTCTAAATAATATATACCATACAGATTCCATAAATATATCCTTATTACCATCCTTGTAAATCATAAATGAAAAATAGATGACATCACTTTGTAGAGGTGGTATTCCACAGGTATACAGGAGTAACATTATCATTCCCAAAGGATTGGAAGGTAATAATGTATATAACATTATATAATTAAATAATAATAATTATTCCAAAAATATAAAATATTATTAACATTTCCATCTTTATAACCATCCATTTAAATTGGTGACTAAAAAGGAATTACGCCGCTATGCGGAGACGGTAAGTCATACATACAATCATGGGATGTTCTCTTTTTTCATAGGATAAAAAAGATATTTTAAATGGTTTCAAAAAATTAATTATAACATTTATGTATATTTATGATCTCAGGGTAAATATTTTATGATAGTTAAAATATTTTTACAAGAAGTATAAGAAAAAACAAAATTAAAAGAGTTGGTAAATATGATTTCTTATTCTTCGGTAGAATTTCTTTAGATTCCTTCTTACGGTACCTAGGAATGGTATAATAAAAAGGGAAGGACCCATAATTAGGGTATAAGGAAGTGGAGGATATAATTTCATACGTTTTTATCAAGCTATATGGATACATGTGGAGTAAAAAATAGAGAAGGGGTTTTCTTTTATAAATTATGGGAGGAACACTTCTGTAAATCCCGAAAATATTATTATATAACAGGTGTATATATTTTGTAAATTGTTTAAAATATTATATAAAATATAATATAAGGAATATATGGTATTTATATGCTAATGAAATAAATATAGGATATGTTTATATATTAATTCCAAACATACCCTTTGGATTAACCCCTTGGTCAACAAAGTTTACATTAGATATGGTAATGACATTTTAAATTTTAACGGTTTATAATTTAAATTATATTGTAAAAATTGGATCATAAATGTCCATTGGATTTAATTTTAAACTATATATTATATACCTTTCTATCTTTATGTATTTTTATATATTTTAAACAATTTAATAAAATTTTATTTTTATAAAATCTCATTAATTTCATTATTGATACTATACATTTAATATACCATTAAAGACACTAATAAAAATATGTAATTATAATATAATATTTCTACACCTACTAATATGATATTTTATCCTATAAAATATTTGGAACATAAAAATTAAACAAAATTATATTACATTTAAAAATTTTAAGTCATTTAATTTATTATTCTATTAATTGAATAAATATTTTATGGGCAATACATTACAATAAATGTAACTATTCAATGCATAAAATTTTAAATTAAACTAAAATTATATAAAATTTATTTCATATTTCAAATGAATATTTAAAAGTTTAAATAATCACTTTTTGTCATTATGGAAAAATATTTGAGATTTTAATGTTTAGAGTGTCTCATTTTGTGTTTATTATTTTATTAACAAAATATAAAAGTCAACATATATGACATATATAACCAAGTGGTCATATATTCAATAATGTATGTAAATTCCTGAACTACAATCTTCCAATAGGATAAAGTTAAGTGTTAGAGAAATTTTAATGCCATGTCACAGAGTTTTAACCCTATTTTACTCACATTACCATTATCAAGTTGAAAAATGTCAACCTGAGTAACTATTTTTAATAAAAAAAAATAAAAAACACATATTTAAAAATATTTAACACCATGATCACAAATATTGAATAAATTTTTCAAAATTCATCTAAAAAAATAGATGAATTTATTTTAATAAAAAAATGGAAAACACATATTTCAATTTAAATTAATGAGAATTTTTTAAAAATAATAGATTTTTTTTTACAATCCAATGAAAAAAGCATTATTTTTCATAAAAATAAAAAAATTTCAAACCTAGATAATATTAACATGAATAATTCAACAAAAATTATAATTTTCCAATGGAAATAATTTTATAGTGTTTTGTGGTTTTCTTAAACATGGTTTTGTGTGCAATGTTAGAAATTATGAAAATTTATTTAAAGATAAATATATCATAAAATCTTGTGAGGTTACATTATAAACCCATATAAGATATTTTACCTTGAAATTAAATCAGTCCAAAAAAAATTGAGGATTGTTATACATCATCATTTCCTTAGGATCCCATGTGGAATCCTCAATTTTATGATTTTTCCCAGAATATTCACAATATGAGTATTCTTGTTTCATAGTCATTTATTTATATGATCAAAAATACCGATTAGTTGTTCCTCATAAGATATATCTTTCTCAGATGGAACAACCAATTATTTTAGTACATGTGAATGATATGGTATTCACTTCCTCTAGAGAGATACATGGAACATATTATGAACATGAGAGAGATTTGGTGGAAGCTCCAAGGGATAATCTACCATCCCAATTCAATCAATAATTTAAAAGGGGTTGACATATATAGAGCTGAAAATTACCATATTTCCAAATCACATAACCTTATTATAGGTAGATATTCATAGGAATACATTGTCACCAACATTGAACTCTAGATCTCACTGATTATTTTCAGTATAACAATTTTCTGGCTTTGAGATTCCCTTATGTGTTCTAGAATGAATATAACCTTATCTTAAATTTCATCAACAATATCACGTCCAAATATATATTTTTATCCAACTTATTCATACCACATTTGAGTTATGGAATTTTTTTCATAGTGGGATTCATAAGGATCCATATGAATGCTCGAGTGAAAGCTATTATTGTCAGAAAATTCATCCAAATGAGGGTGTTGGTCCTAAAAAACATTTGAAACTATAGATTAATTTCAAAAAATTTATTCTAGTGTATGAATATTCCCATTAGATAGAATATATTTTTGGGTGTGAAAATAAGTACAATAAAAAACTATGTATCTTGAAGATTTTGATGTCTTCCTTAGAACTTTGAGTAAATCCTTGGATCCCCATTAGATATGATTGAGAGTGGTACTAATTGAAATCACACAATATATTTAATCAGTAACTGAGTAAGATGATCAAAACATAAATATTATTTAATAGAAATCAAATTTTGTGATTTCATAAGGATACCAACTATAAACTAAATATTATTGTTCCCTTTAGATTTTTTGGGGAGTCCGATGATGAAATTAGTGGTAGAATTTTCCCATTACGATTATCAAATGGGTAATTGTTATAACAACAACATAGAATTCTGTCTCTCATAATTAACACACTGAAACACATATAATTAGGATACAAAATTAGAAATATATTTTTTATGTTATCCAACAAAAAATATTCTTCTAGATCTATACATATCTTTGTACTTTTAGGATCAATATGGAATGATTAACTGTGATCTTCATCCAAAAAATCTTTCTTCAAATATGGTATTTATGGGAAACTTACTCAGTTACTAAAATTTATCATTCTATCGAGATCATGGATAAACATAGAAACATTCCACAACTTCTTTTGTAATTCAATAACTTCCTTACATTTCATTTTATATTATTTTGGATGGAAATTAGAACCTTCATTTGATAAATAGAAGATATACTCAACTCCTATACATTTTATGATAAATCTTCTTAAAATCCATTTATATTAGATCTATTTTAATCCTCATCATAGAAAAACATTCACGATTTTTCCAAATTATTGAATCAGCTAAAATAATTCATTCTATGGTGGTAATGTATTGGGAAATCATAATCATTGAACAAATACAACCAACTTCTCTAGAACATATTCAATTATTTATGTGTGTATATATATTCATAAATATTTTATTATCTGTTTATATATCAAAAAATTCAACATAAAGATAATTCCTCCATATATTCAATTAATTAATCATCACCACCAAATCCAAATAATGATTTACATAATTATTCCCAATAATTTTCAATTTCTAGGAAGCATTATGCTATCAACACATCATTAAACATGAGGATACATCCATGACCATTAATTTATTCATCACTATAGATAAAAAACCCTTATCCACAGAAGGGTAGTTTAATAACAAGTGTGTTGAAAAAATTCTCTTTCATTCTATAAAATTATCCTCACATTCATTTGACCGAAATAAATCAACACACTTATTAGTCAACATGTTGAGCTAGTTAGATAGTCATTTGAAATTTCTCACAAAGTGTCTATAATATCCATCCAACCCATAAAGACAATGGATATCAGTTATTGTGGTCAGTTTATTCCATTGGTAAAAAATTCAATCTTGGAAGGATCCACTAGTATACCCTCATTTGAAATTATATGATCAAATAATGAGAGATAATGTATAAAAAAGTCAAACTTGGTAAATATTTAATATAGATTATCCTTACTTAGGGTTTCTAACTAAATTCTCAAATCTCATTCATGCACTTCTTTGATCATGTAATATATAATAATATAATCTATAAAAACTACCAAAAACTGATCATGGTATTCTAGTAATACTCTATTAATCAAATCAATGAACATGTAAGGAGTATTTTTAGGTGAAAATGATAATATAAATTCATAATGACCATACCTTGTATGAAAGGCTATCTTGGGTATATCATCCTTTTTGAAACTTAACTAATATTATCTGTATCAGAGATAAATTTTTGAAAAATTTTCAGCTGTTAATAATTGATCAAATTGATTATATATAAGGGGTAGATGAATCTTTTTCTTAATATTCAATTTTTCCCTTATAATCAATAAAAAGATTCATTGACCCATCTTTATTCATTAAAAATAAATTGGTTCCCCCCATGATGAAGCACTAGTAATAATGAATCCCTTATCTATATTCTCTTAGATATTCTTCTTCAATTACTCTAAAAAAACTAGGAGAACTCTATATAGTGTATTTGTAAAAGTTGTTATTCCATGTACAATTTCTATAGAATACTCAATGATTTAGGGGAAGACTTAGTAACTCTTCTAGAAAGAGATCAACTAACTATAATACAATATACATATCTTCAATCCCCATTTTCTTCCCAAAATATGAGATAAATATACTCCATTTGTAGGAATTAATACCCATATGATGGATGGAATTTAAAATGGGAGTTCTGGTTGATCTTTACTCTGAATGACTATAATAAGTTGATTCAAAATATTGAATTTAACTTCCCTTCCATGAAAATTTATACAAGATCTGTATAGAGAGATCTAATGCATTCCCAAAATAAAATCAAATTCAACTAGTGGTATAATAATAGTATTTTAAAGAATAAAATTCGCATAATCTTCTATCATATAGGATCTATTGAATTGAGATGCGGTTATCCTCCTATTAAGAGTTCATACTGACAACTCAACATTTAATAACTATGGCAGTGATGTGATACCATTGAAAAACTATTTAGATATATAATAATGTGTACAACCAAAATCAAATAAAACATTTTCAATTCTAGAGTGTATGATAATAATAAATTTTACCATATTGGTTTGAACTTTTACTTTTATTGTGGTAACATGATATATTTTTCCTTCTTCCATTGACTTATTTTTTGGTATGTTCCCTAAATGCTTGGATAACTAGCTTGAATAATTCTCCATCTATATATTTTTGAATTACAAGATAGTATTGGTTTCCTCATTTTCCTTATAGTCATTATCCATGTGACCAATATATCCAAACATGTAAAAAAATCCCATTCCCTTCAATCAATTACCTTAATTTTTCTTCCCATGTTTTTTTACATGATGGAAATTTCTCCATTCTCATATTATTCATTGATGTGTTTATGTTTTTGGTTCTCATCAGAAATATTCTTCTCTTTATTTCTCTTCAATATATTAGCTGTATAAATACATTCTCTACCTTAATAGAAAATGATACTATATTATCATAATATGAAAAAATGGACAAAATAGTTCCCTTTATAGAATCGAATTCTGCCCAATAAATAAATGGTCAATACTATTTTCCTTATTAAATATATAGATTGAAGAATGATTCAATAATCCTATAATTTTATCATCATACTCTACAAAACATTATTATTCCTTATAATTTAAAGTGAGAAACTTCCTCTCCATTTCACATAATTTTTCTTGGTGGAAGCATTTCAATAATAAAATAAATTTAATAATTTTTCCTTTGATGAATTATATTTACTCATCCACTTTAGTGTCTTCGATCAATGAAAATAATAAATTTAAATCTCATTTAAATCATTACACTTCATGAATAATCTCCTAATTTTTATTACTTACCAAATCTAGGAATATTGTTTTAAGATACTTAATCAATTTTTGAGCTACCATCGTATTGATATTCTATTAAAAGAGGGATTCATATTTCACTTAAAGCAATCCAACATCGGTGAATAATGATGTAGAAAATTAGGTTTATCCATCCGTGTAAGGTTATTCATCATAATATGAGTAATTTTCCCTAACATATCCATGATCTACAAAGTTCCACCACTATATTCATTTTCCTTCTCATCATGTAAATCCCTATAATATCTACGAGTATTGATTCACTTTATTCATTTAATCACCATAACTAAATAAAATCACCCCTATAATAACATCATAATCATCAGGAATATTCAGACATAAATTAAATATCCCTATTAGGGTAAAATTAATCAAATCCTTAATGGTATTATCATAATTATCATGTTATCTATGTTTATTAAAAATCTAATTATGTTGGTTTATACTAATATTCTCCAGATACTAATTCTAGAAACCCAAACTCCAAATACCTAGAGCTATTGTCTACTTTATTACATTGGCATAATACGAAAGGTATCTTGTCCCAAAGGACCAATCATTTTAGTATTATTGAAGAACCAGATACATACATAATTCCAATATGATATTATAAATATAAAATACATAGAATAAGAAGCATTATTATATCCAAGATATTATTTAGAATCTCATTCTTCTTATATTGGGGATAGTAAAATAAATTAAGGGAGAGATCAGATGCTTAGTATTTGATGAACCAGACCTGGTCACCCTCATAAATTGGTACCCATCTAGAATTGTCCCATTCTTGAAGGGTGTTCCCAACCCCCATGGGATGGATAATAGGACACAAGCATAAAAACTATAAGATTAAATGACTTCACCCAACCTGATGTAGAAAGAATGAAATATATATATATACACACACACATGATGAGAATAAACAACATAAGTATAAAACAAAAAATAATTTCCATAGAAAAAAAGAAAACAATAAAAATTATATAACTCAAAATTAATTAAACTATATCCATGGAACAATTCCAACAAAAAAAAATATGAAAAAGATACTCCATGTCATAATGTGGGAGAAATCCCACCATCTCACCACTATATACCTAGACACAACAAATAGAAACCCCACAACCTCATAGAACCATCTTAAATTTATTTATATAAAAATACATAATAAGATCTATGCAACACCAAAGGGGTGCGTAGGGTGTGAACTAAATAGGGTAAGTAGGACCCCACCTAGGTGTTCCAAAAAAAGACTCTGTACAATAATCCAAGCATTCTAAACATTAATGATAATAAGGAATGATAATCAGTTAAACATATTTTATCAAAATCATCAAAGATCATTCCCCCTTTTCTCACATTTCTAAATAAACTTGGTAAAATAGTTTTAAAGAATATCACTTATATAAAAAATATCAATGTATATATCACATATAAAATCACATCGAAGTAGTACAAACCAAAGAACATGGAATTCATTCCATGGATAATTACATGTCAGGTAGCGAAAGCACGCATACCTAGGCATATAAAATCACACAAATTGAGTCTCTAGATATATGCATCAACTCTATATAGAATAGAACACCCCAAAAAGTGTACCTCAATATAGGTCTAACAACTCCCTAGGACAAAAGTCATAGGGAGTAGTGGAACACCCCATGAGTAGACCCCCTAACAACATCAACAGAAAAGGCCTATTACTGAACCTTCCACATAAGTACGCAATTCTTCCCATGTAGTTCGTTTTCAAAACCATTTCATCAAAGATATTAATTGAAAACCATTTCATAAAACCATTTCATAATTCTTTTAAAATATCATTTCTATTTTTCAAAATAATGGGATAATATATTTTCTCAAAAAACCAATTGCAAAAAAAAAAAAATCAATCAATTATGCCATTTTATTTATGAAATAATTTATCAAAGTAATAGAAATCAGGGTTCATCCTTCATAGGCTAGAGACAGAACCATCAACCTCAAAATCGGGTAACATATGCCAGTAACGTGATCTACCAACAGCGAAGAACAAAAATGCCGTAGTGGTGTACCTAGAATCAATCCTTATATCTAAGAATCAATTCATCCAAAAAATGGTCAAGAAGGACACTAGAACAAAAAATTCCTCGTAAAATAACATTCTGTAACACAACAAACAGAATGGTTGACCTCTAGAGGAGTATCCCACAATAGATTTAGAAATAATCAAGAAGAATCAACACCACAAGACCAACAGATCTAAAAAATGTAGTGCAACAATCCTATAATGAATAATGGAAATGAAAAACTAAAAATATAACTTACCTAAAGTGACATAGTGAGACGAAAATAATGATCAATAACTGAATGAAATTATTTTGAATGAGAAAAGATCCCTAAAATCATATGTGAGATTTCATGGTCTTGATTGAAAATAATACAAACTGAATAAGAATAGAATCAGACATGCAGTACTTGAAAACAAACATATAGTGAATATATCATGATATGAATCCTGGTTTTTGGAAATTAAATACACAATAGTAATATATATCAAAAAAGGATGCACCTCAGTTAAAAAAACACTGAATGAACATTTCATGATGTGAACGAGTTTCACAATGTGTAATCCTTTCACACTCCAAACTAGTTCATGACATTTGATTGAAAATATATTCATGATGTGTTATCAATTCAAGATGTAAAATTCGTCCATATAAAAAATGTATAGAAAATATTTGAAAAATAACCCATATCACCTAAGACCCCAAATGAGATAATTTTAATCCTTTTTCACATTTATACCCATATGATATTAATTCCATAGAATATACATCCCCAAATAGTAGTTCGTTTTCAAAAAAAAAACTCTTTCCATCCTTGGATGTCCTAAAACACACCAAAATATAGAGGGACACAAAAATAGAGATGAAAAAAACCTTAAATAACATAGTTGAATGTTACAAAATCCCCACTTTGGGATTTTTTATCACTGGGATGTCTTGTGGATGGATGGTGTCTGGAAAGAGGGGAGGCCACTAATCCCTCATCGACGACTCATGATCTAATGTCTCATGAGAATATGATTCATGTAACTATAATTATACAACAAGATGTTCCAGTCCTGACTTGGGGTAATCTGAAACTTGACCACGGGCCTTGTTGCACACCTAGTTTGACACTCTTGGGGGATATGCTTTGTAAATTAAAAAACTCTTCACAAAATTTTATTTAGTATTTGAATATAATATGACTACGAAAAACCTAGGATAAATATAAGGTTTCATATATTAAATTTGGTTCCATAATTTAGATATCCTATATAAATTATTCATGCTTTTGTGGATTTCTTGTATGATGTGTCTTTCTCACCTCGTGCTTTCTGGTTTTAGTGAATATAAATAAATATTAACAACATGGTTAAAATAAAATTATTTAGATTTTGAATGTATGGGAATTATGAAAATAGATTTCCCAAGTGTAAATCTCATAAACAGAATCATTAATTTGTTATGATAATTGGTTAATCTTCAGAATATAAAGAGGAAATAAATGAAATTTGAAATGCATGTGATATTCAATAAGTATTGTATACATTAATCATAAATATCATGAAGAGATTGAGGTTTTGGATCCATAAGTCATGATTAATTTTTAATATTCTATAAAATATTTATTATGGAATAAGTTGATGAATCATGGGTAATATTTCGAGAATAACGTTGGATGAATGAAGTACTTTTTTTCAGAATTAAATGATTATGTTATATGAATCACAAAATATATAAGTACCTTTTATATAAGTTTTCGATAAGGATTTAAAACTATATGTTTAATGGTAATAAATATATAAAAATTAATATTTGGATTAATGAAAGGGTACCCTTAATGTGATTATGATGTTAAGAAAATTGTTTTTTTCATGGATAAAGAGATTATTGATTTGGATAAAGTAAATTAGGTAGCACTAATTACCCTAGATATGATAGTTGATTATTTTATAAAGATTTATATATCATCATGGATTATTTTTACAACATATTGGATTTAATTAATATATTTTGTAACACCTATAATGAGGAATCATGCATGTTTTCCTGATGTATTTATTGTAATTCAAGTTACTATAATGTTTCAAGGTAATATATGAAGAGGGTATTCACATGCTCAGAATGTGAAAACCAATATATACTATGTGATATTTGGTAGACTAATGTTATGATGATTTTGAAACTTCTTTATAATGTTTTTGATTTTCATCATTCAAAATGGTTATAAGGTTAACCATTTATCGAAATATTAAGTTAAAAATTTAATGGTGTTTGTGATAATATAGTATTATCTTGCCACATGAGGATTTAAGAATATTGAATAACAAGTTATAAAAAAATGGTATGGATGAAAACATACAATAGATGGGATTGAATATCACAACGCTAATGGTCTTTTAGTGCTCTAGGAAAGAAAAATTTACCTTTTTGGAGAATGAAGTGAAGCGGATCAAAGAAAAAAAAAGGGTGAGGTTTCCCTAAAATCATGAAATTATATCTTTTCATGAAAAATAATTAACTTTAGAAAAAAGGACATTGAGACCAAAAAAAATTATCATAGAAAATCTATTTTTAATGAATCAGATGTTCCCTTAATTCATCAAAAATTTACTACTTTTTGATTGTCAAATTACTCTTAACATTGTACTCTATCTTTTTCCATCATAAAATCATACATAGATTTCTCCTCCTTGTCAATGATTTTAATTACAACCAATGATTTCTTATATGGAAACCTAGTTATGTTTTAAATTGGGTAAATGTTATATTTCTATATTTTCATATTATAAGTATGTTTTAGTATTCATTTTTTACTTTGTGATATTCTTTGAAAGGAAAATTAAAATAGAAAACCATTGATAACACACGTGAATTTTGAAGGTGAAATTCATTTTAAGGGGGGTAGAATATAACACCATGAGTTTTTGTGAACAATTTATTTTTGAATAAATTATCTTTCATTGATGTATTATATATCACTATAAAATACATTCCATTTATATGACACTAATTGGCATGGGCTACAAGAAAAAAAAATTGGATTTCATTACATGAAACATTGTTTTGGAATAAATTTCACAGAACAACTACTTGGAATATGTTACATGAATCACTTACTTGGCATATGTTACACAAAAAACCAACATTTGTATAAAACATAATTTTACTATTATAATTATTTAAATGGGATAATTATATCCTAGAAGTTAAAAATAGTAATATGAATAGTAATAGCTATATATTATATATTTTTTATAATTTTTTAACATAAATAAAACATATTAATAATGAAATATATATTTTTTGGTAAAGTCCTTATACGTTTAAAAATATTATTTTCTCAAATGAACTACTTTTAACATCCTTTTATGAAAAATAATAAAATTAATATTAGAAACATTTAGAAGGTAAAGATGTAAAATAAAATTTATTTGTTAACTTAGAATCTTGAAATTATCTTAGGGTGGTTTGTTTTGGATTTTCCAATAAACATCATTTTTGGATGAAAAGTGAAAAATACATGAATTTAATTCCAAAATACATTTTCATAATTTATTTATAAAAATAAATTATAAATTAATTTAGTTTAAAAGTTTAATTAGATCATATTTATATCAATTAATTAAATTTAGGTCATTTTAATCAATTTCACATAGAAATTGTGTATAGAAGATTAGTAATCATTTGGACGTTTTTACTTCAAAAACCTAAAGTGTCATCCCATCAGCGGGACTAATTTTAAATTATTTTCAACCACTTATGTTATTATAATTTAGAAAATGGATTCCATATTTTCAATGAGTATAATTTATAATTTATAATGAGGTCAAATTAGTTTTTTTACCATAAATATTAGTGAATGTGATTAAAATTAATTACAATGGTCAAGAGAGAAATTAGGTTAATAAAGTACTAAACCTCACATTTATGACCAAAAAAGACCAATAAACTTATCCAAAACAAAATTTATGGAAATTATTTGGCCATTAACCGTCCATTATCTATTTAGTTTAGTTTGTTATGACTTTTTTAGTTAAAAACGTGGTTACACCAAACTTGATTTCAAAAATACCAAGTGTGTCCTTTCCCTTCTCTATAGAAGGCCACCCCTCTCCCACTTATTCACACATATAAAACCTATTATTTTAGACCAATATATGAAAAATATAAATTTAAACATCCTTCCCTTACTCCTTGAATCATACCATTTGGTATAAAGCAATCTATAGAATCCTTTTGGCAAAAACCAAAAATAGTTAGATGATTAAGAGGTAACGCCTTCTCCCAAGCTCCTTTATTTTATTTCTTTTATCCACACCCACATCTCTATTTATTACATGATTTAATAATAAAAATAGTAACTTCAATATAATAGGATTTTTATTCTCATTTTATCACCTATACTTACACAAACCTCCATGAAATGGGTAATAAACTTAATGTTTATGTGTACTGTGAACTGTAGTATCAAAAAACAATGATTGTTCATTTTTCTTTTACCGCCTCTCATGGTGGAAATAACGATGGAAAATAAATTTATATATGTTATATATTATATTTATTATTTATTTAAGCTTATGTAATACTTTTACAAAAAATATCATTATAATATATACTTGGTGTAAATATGATAATTTCAGTTGAAGAAGTGTGGACTACCGTCCCCTTAATGCTATGTGATTCATTTACACACGACATTGAATTTTTTAAGGATGAGTTTTTTGATATCTTATGACATATATGAAATAATAATTGAACTATAATTATAATATATATATATACAGATATATGTCATTTTATTTCTTTCTTTTATTATGATAATAAAAATAGATACAATGTTCATACATATGTACGAATTACCAACTCCATGAATGGTGTATTCCATTTCATACCACTATTTAATTTATATTATTAAAATAAAAATATAATGAATATAAATGATATTTATAACATTTATTAAATTAAATAAATAAATAAATCATGACCTAAGTAATATGACTAAGAATAACAAGTCAAATCATGTACAACTAACAAGGAGTTTATCACATGAAACATGGGGTTAATTATAAATAGGTAATATACATACTTAAAATAAAAATATATGGTATTATATATATACATATGTTTCTATGATATATTTATAATCAAATTATTCTTACCATACATTATTTTCAAATGATTACTATGAAATTCAAAACATAAGGTAATGGAATTACATATCACTTTTTATTACTGTGAGATGCATGCCTTATTCACCACTAAATTTTATTTTATGGTATATAAAATTACGAATGAAATGATATATCATGAATATAATTTTTTTCATGATATTATATTATTAATGAAATATCATTTTGTTACATGAGGATTATGATTCTATGTTACCAAATGGTAAGGGTCTTTTGAAACAATATCATATTTTATTATGATTATTTTTTATTATGATTCAATTGATGACATTTCATGATCCATCCATAAAGAAAACCCTTGAATAATATTTTAATTAGGTTTTCCATGATATAATAATTTATTTTTACCATTTTATCCACTCTTTGGTACTAAGGTTAACTAAGAATTTTTTTTAAAAAAATTAGACTTTATTTCTCATTTCGTTCAAAAATATAAGTTATTTCAAAACTATGATTTGAAAAATGATATAAAAAATGATTTAATTTTATGATATGATGTTAAATGAAATTTTATCCCATGTTTTACCTTCTATGGTCTTAATAGGGATATTCTTTTCATTTTCATATAAAGTAACTTTTCATAACATTTAGGGTAAAAGAGGAATGATTTACATATACTCACTTACCAACATTAAAAATATAATTTACTTAAAGCTTAAATTGTACATTTAGAAGTTTAGTTTAAAGTATTTTTTTCTTTATATTCTGTAAATTTATTTTTTTTAAAGTGGTTTTCAATGAATTTTTTTTTCAAAAATGTTTAATGATTTTTTAAAGATTCTTTTAAAATACATCAAAGATATTTTAAAAGAAAAAAGTTTTAAAGGATGTATTATATTTATTAAATTTTTTATATTTTTTCAAGAATTATTTATAATTTTTTAAATTAAAATGTTAAAATAATTATTTAAAATCTTTATTTCTATGTATTCAAGTTTATTTTCATGGATATGGTTTTAAAAAGTTTTTATTTTTTAAAAAAGTAGTTTTTAAATAACAAAATATATTTTCCATAAAAGGTGTTTTTAAAAGATCATTCCATATTATTTCCCACACAAGGTGACATCTGTTGGGGTTACTCATGAAATATTTGGGAAATTATTCAATGGTACCATTCATATTATTTCTATGAATGGTTAATGTTTTGATGACATGATTTTTAGGAAACTCATTTCTCATTCACAAGTTCTATGCCTTTAAAACCCGCTTCTTTTTTACGGGAGGATATTATGAGACCTAACTATTTTCCATAGGTAATGATATGGTTAAATTTTTATGATTAATATTTCATATCATAGGTTATGATATGATAATTTTTTATGATTTTTTGAACTCATATAGATGATTTTGTTATGTCTTGTGTTGGATCTATATCTACCTCCAATGCATTTTGTAATGATGGATGACTAATGAGTATAAATGTTATGTGGGAACCTGATTTCATGTTCACAATGTTATAGTTAAACCTTATTACATGTTCAAAATGTTATGTATGGACCCAGTTTCATGCCTATAAACATATTCAAGAACCTGATTACATGTTCAAAATGTTATGGGTGAACTTGATTTCATGTTCACAATGTTATACATGAACCTTGTTGCATGTCTATAATCTTATGTGTGAACATAATTACATGTTAACAATGATATGAGTGAACCTTATTACGGGTTCAAAATGTTATGTATGGACCTTTTTTTTCATGTCAATATGTTTATGTGTGAACTAGATTACTTGTTTATAATGTTATGCATGAGCCAAATTTCATGTTCAGAATGTTATTGATGGAATTTGTTTCATCTCTATAATGTTTTTTGTGAACATGATGACATGTTACTTTTGTTATTCACAAACCAATTTTAATTACTATAAGTTGATGTGGGGTGTTATTTCAAGTCCCTGACATAATGAGTGAACATGTTTCAACCTATAATTTTTCATATCGTTATAAACAAACGTGCATTCAAAAAATTTCATATTTTATTCTGATGTTATGCTTTTATGAATTATTCTCTAAATTCTCTCATTATCCATGTATTTTCAACTTCCAATATTTAATATGATCTCTAATATAGAGGGTATGATCTTCAATTGTTATTCTCAAGTTTCATACCCTTTTGTTCATGTTATGATTACACATTTCATTTATTTACCCATCTGAGTATCTGAACTCACCCCTTTCATATGTTTCATTTCTCCATGTTATGAAGAAAAGTTTTAGGTAAAAGTATTAAATATGGAGGTATTTATGGGAGATGATGATGATCTTTCGCCAGGATAGAAGATTTTTTCTCCATGTTTCTAAATTTACTATACTATTACAGTCCTCAGGAATGTATTTTTGTAATGTACTAAATATTCATCTAAAATGATGTAGTATCCATGTAAGTTAAGGAAGAGTCTCTATATATCATATAACTATATACATGTCAGAGTAAAAATGATGAAATCCCTAGCGAATGAAACAAAATAAGGGTGATCTCAATTTTTTTAGTAAGGGTTAAGTATAAATGTACAAATAATGAATTAGAGAGAAAAATTAATAGGGAAAGGTAAACAACTGAAAACAAATACCATTTAATAAATAAATTGAGAAGTAAGTGTATAAAAAATATAGAAATGAAAATAAATGAAAAAACCTTCCATTTTAAGAATAACATGACTATAATGACTTCATAAGGAATAATTCATTTGGAAAGGTAAATAAAAAGCACACATTTAATATAATCAGTAAAATGATAATGAAATGCATCTATATATTTTTTTCATAGTGAAAATATCATGGATAATAATAACTGAATCTGAACAAAGAAAATTATTAATTATTAGACTCCATGTTTCTTGTACATTATACATTTACTTTTAAGACATTTTAAACGACAGTTTAACATACCACTACCAATACCTCTAAAAAAGTAGTTTAAAAATACTAGTTACAAACTCATAGGGTGTTTTCCAACTATTTTTATCTCGTAAGACTACCGATGCATTGAGGTTCTTACATTATCCGGACCCTAACCCATGTTGTACCTATCCAAATCATTACACATATAATGAATAATTGATTTTTTTCAAAAAACAATATACCTTATAATAATGTATCTGTATTGAGTAAAAGATACATATTATCAATTTTTTCCTATATAGCCAAATAACATTTAATGTGAACACCATATGAAGAATGGTATACAATTTAGGTAATAACCATATCCATGATAAATTATATCAATATTTAGTGAAAATTTAATGTTCACTGATCGTGGTAAAGATAACTTTTAAACAGAAATTTATTGACTACAAAAATGGATCATGGAAATTAATTTCAAAAATTTCCTTAGTAAAAATGATCACAAACCATCCATATAAATAATATGGATGGTATCAATAGAGTATATACCCATTGGATTTGGAATTAGGGTTTTTATTTTCAAGAAAATAAATGATCTTCCAAAAATTTCATGAGTAAAATAACATTTTTTATTTGAAAAACATTTTGAAAAACATTTTATAGTAAAATCGCAATTAAAAAAATTTTATATGAAAAGTTCCTTGAAAAATATAAATACAGGCTTCAATTAAATTTTGGTCATATTGGCCAGTAATTCCATACTTATTATTAGGAATATTATTTTTTCAAGGTAAAAATTATAGAAAATCACCTTATTCAGAATGAGACAAAGAGATACTATTAAAAATATTTATAAAAGATTAAATGTGTAATTTGTTTTTAATAAATAATTCTTAAATTTTTAAAAACATTTTTAAATGCAGTGTTTTAGAAAATATGGTTTTGATAGAAAACAAATATTCAACCAAAGAGATAAATTATGTTGGGTTATTTTAAAAACATTTTTAGTACCAAAGAGTGGGAAAATAGTACTGTCAATAAAAAATATAATTAATAACCAAATGAGAATAAAATTAATGTAGTAATATAACAATGAAAAAATAATATTCTTCAATATAATGTTAAAGGGAAAGTATATACACTATATAAATGAAATCATGTTCATAATAATATAATATAACTTAATGAAATGAAATTGAGATGAAATCCATTACTGTATGTTTCTTTTTAATTGAACATTCCTTGACCAAATTTATATTGTTTTGAAACATTTTTTAACTTATAAAAAAATATTAATATTTATGACAACATATATGATCCTTTTCTAACATTTTTTTACCATTCATTAATAATATTTCATTATTTTAATTATTTCAGGTGTTAATTACTTTGTTTTTTCATGTGTGTTTTATTATGAATGATCTAGTTATTGTATATATTATATAGGTACATAATCTCTAGAATAAAAATAATGGTAAAATTATAATATTTTTAAGTAAATTATACTTTCCAAACTAATCAGGAATTATTGTTATGAAAAATTATATACATTACGTTCATGGATATTGTAGGTCGTACGTACACATGAGTAACATTTTAATTTTTCAATTATCCTTATGGAAAATAGGTATGTAATATTTTACATTTATATAATGATCATAATATGATTAATAAAATATTATATATATATATATATATATAGGTAATGATTAGTTTGAGGTGTTACATTCTTCCCAAATTAAATAAATTTAATCTGCACGTCTAATCCAAATATCGGTAATGATTAGTTTGATATTTTAAAATTATTGTGAAAAGAAACCCACAACATAATTGGGTGAATAAAATATCCTCTAAATAATAGTGAAAAATAATTATAATGGTCATATTAAATAACTTATAACTAGGATTCTAGGTAGGAGAAAACTAACGAAACTTAAATTTTTGAACATAGAGGTAAATCATAAACAATTATAGGGGGTGATTTTGGAATTACCAAAAAATTGGGTTTCTATAGTGCCACCCTTTATCAGTGCTAAAAAACATGCTGATAAAGGGGGGCCTTTATCAGCGCTAAATAAAGGGTTGATAAAGGGAATTTTTAACAGCACTAAAAAAGGGATATTAAAATTGACCCTTTATCAGTGCTTTTTTAGCACTGATAAAGCCCCCCCTTAGCCGTTCTTTTTATCACTCTTAAAGGGGACCCTTTATCAATGCTTTTTTAGTAGCTTTGATATGGTCTTTATTAGTTCTTTTTACTAGCATTGACAAATTTTTATTTCAAAAAAAATCTTGAAAAATAATATATCGGTATATATGTATATTTATATTGATATTATTATAATATATATTTTTAAAATATGTTTTATATTTGGATAAATAGACAATTATATTTAATATATATATAATTTGGTGAAAATGACATTAAAATATTTTAAAAAATACTATTAATTAGTAATTTTCTAATTATCGTTGATTAATAATCAATATTAACATTTTAAAGGCACAAAAAATCCAAAAAATTAATAAAAAATATAAAATAAGTTTAAAATTTAACTCAAACTTCAAACAGACCTAACTTTAGATCTAGGTGTCTGTTTGAGATCCAAAATATATCAAATCGAGCTTGCAACAATATCTATGTGCTAATGCCCAAATTGAACCTCGTATAGAAGTTTTCGAGGCCTAAAAGGTCCCGTAAGGCCTCCAAAACTGAGTTTTTAGTCTGGATACCCCGATTTTTTAACATTAAAATAGGTATAACTTTTGATCCGGATATCTGCTAGGCCTATACCACATATCATATCGAATATTGTTTCATTTTTTTCGATTTTACAGGTTTTGGAGTTGAAAAAGACTTCTGGATTAGAAGTTATGGTCGTTTTAACATTCTATGGATTTTCAAATACACAAATATATGTATTTAGTTGTAAATATATATATAAGTGTGTGTATGTTTCTAACTCTATGTTTATGTTGTATATATGTATGTATACATATATTTATTTATAAACAAACATAAAAAATTATTTTTTAAATGTATTTAAAATTAATCTTATAAATATATATTTATATACAAATAAATATATAGATAAAAAATTATAACTATATATATACTAATATATGAATAAATATATATGTGTTAATATAACTAAATATATTTATATTAATACAAATCTATATTAATATACGAATAAATATAACTATATATATATATAAATATATATATTAATATATGAATAAATAAATAAATAAATAAATATTAATATGTTAGAAAATATATATGTATAAGTATAACTAAATATATTTATATTAATATGAATATTTATTAATATTAGAATAAATATAACTATAAATATAAATAGACATATCATTACATAGAGAAAAAAACAAAATAGCCATGTGGTAATGGTGGAGGCGCACAAGGGGGGAGGTCTCGGGTTCGTGTTCGGTGAAAGCAGGGATGGGTGCTCGGGCATGTGGGTGATACGGGGGCAAGGGAAGTATGCAAAAGATTGGGAGGGGGGGGGGGGGGTTGCCAAGTGCTGATAAGGGGGGGTCAAGTGCTGTTAACCCCCTATTATATATTATTTTTAAATTTTGTTTATTTTGTTTAATTTTATCAGTGCTTAAAAAAAGGGATGATAAAAGACATTTTTATCAGTGCTTATTTTATCATTGATAAAAGGCCCCTTGTATCAGTACTTTTTTTAACGCTGATAAAAGGGTCTATTATCCTCACTTTTCTAAGTGTTGATAAAAGAAACCCCCTTATCTTCACCTTGACTAACTACTCTTTCTTTAGCGCCTTTAAAGCCCTTTTCTAGTGATGATAAAGACTATATTTGTAGTACTGTGGTCATTGATCAAAATAATGTGATTGAAAAATGGAAATTTGAGGGCCTCAAAAACATAAATATATGATGTTCTAAAGGAACACTTGATTCATATGATATAAATGTAATAGTTTAACATTTTTGTTTCAAGACCATTTTCCTAATGTTGTGGAGATATTTTACTTCCATGGAATATGAGAATATATACTTACTTAATAGGTTTCCATTATATAATCCAAATATAATCCATTGGTTGTGATTCAATCGCTTACTCCAAGAAATGAATATCTATAAATGATTTTTTCTAAGCCCGATGAACTAAACTTTATTATAATAGATCAAAGGATCTATAAAGAAGTGAAAAGTTTTTATGTATGTCTCTAAATATGTTAAAAAACCAATATAAATAATACATTAATCATTAATCCTCAAATTTAACACTACTGGTTCATCGATAACATTTATTAATCAAATTATTTAAATATAAACATGGTAATATAAACCAGGACATCTTATAGCCTAGTGGTAGGCTAGAAACCCATATCGTCCTTCGATAATAGGTTCAAACCTGATAGCCTTACCAGACATGATAGGGTTTTGAACAGACATAAAGGTTTTCCTTTTTCTAAAACCATATTAAAATGATTCAAAATGAAATGTGAAGGAAATCCTACAACTTTAATCATTAAATAATATTTTTTAAAAGGTTTTCAATAAAACCCAATACATAAATAATTTATCCATTTAATTTACACATTATTTATTTCTTGTTCTAGATTCCATCGTAAACATTATTTTTCATTTGAAATTAATTTATTTATGACCTTATTTTCCACAAAAAGAATTACATGCTCATTCAAGACACATTCTAGGGTGTCTATTTACACATTTATTACAAGATGGTATTCTATACTTCTTTCTTGAATAGTCTTGACCATTTAATTCTTAGATAAATCCATCCATATCAACTTTGTTGAGTCTTTGAGTTCATTAGTGAATACATTGCTAGTAATATTTCTAGAATATTAATTAAGAATGATCAAAATATCTTTTTCTCTATTATTCATCTCATTTAGTTTCTTATATCTATCATCTTTTTCCTTTTATTCAATGTTATCATGTTGTTTTAAAGTTCCAACCATTGACTAAAAACATATGCATAATGTGTGTATCAATAATAATAATGGAGACACCATTTAATCATTTATAGGATGTATAAATCATAACACATTATTTTAATGATAGGAACCTAGTTTTTACCTAGATCATTCATCTCCATCTTCTATATAAATAATTTATAATGGTACATAATGAAAATGTGAATTATCTTAATCATATTTCCCAGGAGTGTCAAACAGGGTGAATAATTAGTCCTATTATAGTGTATTGTGTTGCAATCGAGTCAAACCCAATGCACCATTTTTTGAGTTATTACCCCTTGGTACATATGTTCCAGAACCACATCCACTTATAGTATACAGAAAAAGATTTATTGCTAATAATACCCACATATTCTTTTACCTACCAAAAAATTAAGATGTTATTCTATAAATATCATCAAATTATATCATAGGATTATGATCCATAATATATGTGTTCCTTAATATAGATTCCAAAGATGAAACGAAACATTATATGATACCACATGTAGTGACCTAGACCCCAACAACCTAGAGCCAGTGACTACTCCCATTACATTATCAGAAGATACAGGGAATCACATAATAATAGACTAATCAGTTTATTAGTCTTGTCAAATTAGATACATAAATGACTACTATATTATAGTTTAATACACAAATTTCAACATAATTTGTTTTTTAGAATAAATTTATTCCCTATATAATATCTCGACATATCAATCATAGTAAACATCCTAGAATCATGGGGATGAAAAAAATAAGAGTGATCTAAATTTATTATTAAGGTTTATATCCATTAGAAGAAATAACTATTCAATCAGAATAATCAATATAGAACGTTAAATAACACAAAAAAATTCCTTATAGTCAATAGCATAAGAAGGAAGTGTGTAAACAATATCGAATGGTAAAAAATAGTAAACACATTCCATTTAATCAATATAATTACTATCAAAATTGGATATAGAATAATCGATATGGAAAAGTAAATAACTGAACAAACATTTCATTTAACAAACAAAATGATTATAATATGAATCCACATATTTTTTTCATAGTTAAAATACGATGGATAATAATAATTGAATATGAATAAATGAAATGATTAATTATTAGACTCAATGGTTCCAACATTCATTAAATCTTTTCCATCAAAAATTTCATTAGATATTTTAGCATAATACTGTCAATAAAATTCACAAGACAGTTTAATAATATTAGTTAAAAATGCATAGGGTTTGTTTCTTACTAATTTACTCTCATGAGACTATTGATGCATTGAGAGGATTGCATTAACTGGTCCCCAAAAAATGTCATACTAGTCCAAATCATTCATTATACATCTAAAAATGGATTTAATTCATAAAAAATTAGCCTTATTATAGTTTATCCATATTGAGTAAAAGATATATATTTATCAATATTTCCCTAGTTAACAAATTAACTTTTGAAGTGGAAACCATATGTAAAAATGGTATATTATTTAAGAAATAATAATATTCATTATAAATAATATGGATATTTAGGGGATATTTAATGGCTAATGATAATATGAAAGTCGAAATTTAATGGGAAATTTATTGACTAAAAATGGATCAATGATGTTAATTTCAAGAATTTTCTTAGAAAAAAATACCATAAACCATCCTCAAGAAGAATTAGGATGTTATGAATATAACATATTCCCATTGGAGTAAGAATAAGTGTTTTTTCATTGATGAAATTAAAGATATTTTAAAACATTAGTGATGAAAGAATTATATTCATTCCGAAAAACATTTGGAAAAGGATTTTATTTTAAACATTTTTGAATAAATTTTTAGAAAAACTTATTTTGATAGAAAATAGATTTCCGAATGAAGAATGAAATGAAGTTGGATTTTATATAAACATTTTCTAAAACATTTTATATACAAAAAGTGGGAAAATGGTACTAAAAATTCAAAAATATAATGAATTAGTACAGTATAATTAAATTAAATGGTTTATTAAACAATTAAAATATAATTTCCTTCAATCTAAATTAATGAATAAGAAATCCTAATTAAAATTGAGATTATAAATTAAACCATACAAACTGTAGTGCCCGGACCCTAGAATCCCAGAGTCAGTGCATTATTTTATTACATTAGAACGATTACAAGGAATAAAATATGGAAGGACCATTCAGTTTATCAGTCTTTCATTTCCAGATTACATACATGATACCCATAATACATTGGGAAATAGGAAATAAAAACTTGATACTTAAAAAGAAAATAAAACGTATCCATGAATACTTATTCAATGATTTTTTCTTCATAACCTAGGGAAAGAGACATAATAAGGGTGATTTCAAATGATTAGTATGTTTATGTAAAGAGGAATAAATAATGAATCACTAGGAATTAATTTAGTAGGATAGGAAAATAACTAATAACACATGCCATTCAAATTAATAGATAAGGAATATCCAATATAGAAAGGTAAGAAACTAAAACAAATTCCATTTAATCAATGAACTAAAATGAAATGTATCCATAGATATGTCGAAGAAAAATCTAATGTATGAATATTAAATTAATTTAATATGAATTAAATGATTTCTTAATTGACATAATGTATAAGGCACATGAGGACATATACAGTCAAGATCCATCCTCCATTAAGTTTAACACTACAAGTAAAAACCTGTTTAATTTGGCCAACATAATCATCTCATGAGAACCAATCGATGCATGAAATATCTTTATAATGGATGGGCTCTACCTATCATTTCATGTCCAAATCATTCTTGATGTCTAGTAATCTATTTAATTAATAAACAATGTGCCTTGTCAAGTATCCATATGAAATAAAGGATACTTAATTATCAGTATTTACCAAAATAATAAAATAAATATTAATATAGTGACCACATTAAAACTGGTATATTATTTAAGAAATATTAATATCTTTTAAAAATTAAATAGATAATTAAGGTAATTTTAATATCCTATGAAATTTGGTGATTGAATCTTTCCTGTAAATTAATAAATGAATCAAGGATGTGAATGTGAACATTATCCTCGGACAAATCAATAAAAAACAAAATAGATAAAGAATAATGGTTTTATCAATAAAATAAATCCCAATTGGATTAAAATAATTTGTTTTTTTATTAATATAATTACTATAAAAATATATATTTTTTTAAAAAAACTTTTTTTAGGAAAATAATCTTTAAAAATTCTAAATTGTATCGTACCACTTTGAAACATTAGACTCATAATATCCATAAAGGTTATACATTAAATGAAACTTAAAATATCATGAGAATATGATTATTCATGATATAACATGATAAATACATTATATGAAACACATAAAAGTGAATTGGTTCATAATAACGAAAATGTCTTAATGAAATGTAAATTGATGCGAAATTCTCCTACCTTAACCTTTCTGTTGTTGTGTGGTCATTATCCTCCTGTATAGTGGTTAAAATTATGTTACTAACTTATAACATAACCAAATTAAAGTTTATAATATCTTATAATATCTTCTTATAATATTGTATTACCCATTTTTTAACAATCTTTCTTTATTTTCACAATTACATGCTTTAATTCCCTAGTTTTCACAACTATGTTTTGACATGTTACATGTTGTTATTATTAAATTGACCATGATTTAATCATAAAAAGAATATTAACCATGATTTCATTATCATATATATTCATTAAATATATATTTATATAATATATAATGTTTCTATAAAATAAATGAAATACATCGTTCATGAAGACAATAGTCGATATGTATGCTTGAATGCTATTTTCATTTCATTGACATATTAAAAGTATAATGAGTAAATGATACATAATTATATCATAATTAAATAATCATATATATATATATATATATTTTATATATGTTTCATAGGTCTATTAAAATTTTACTTAATACATTACATGTATAGAATGAACGAATTACATCCCTTTGAGGGGGTGGTAGTCCGCACTTCCACTAATGATGTTATCATTTTTACATAAAATGAAATTTATAATGATATGTATTGTAAAATAAAAAAAATTAAATACATAAAAAATATTATATAATATATATATATAACTTGAATTTCCATCATAATGGATACCATGAGAGGTGATAATGGGAAATTGAATAATCATCGTTTAGTGGGTTGGTAGCTACCACACATGTAAAAAACATGTTCGTTACCCATTAGGAGGATGTGTGTGTATGTGTAGGTCAAAATATTAACATAATAACATCCTAGTATATTGAGGTTATATGTATTTTTATTTTAGCATGGAATAAGGAGAATTTAGGGAGTGAAATATGGAAATAAAATTAAAGGGATTTAGGAAGACCTTACCTCTTAATCGCGTAACTCTTTTTGTTTTGTCTGAACAGGAATCCTTTGATTGTTTTATTCAAAATATTAGTCTTAAAAGATAATTTTATGGATGTTTGAGGTTGAACTTGGTAGTTTTTGGATGAACCTATGTGGCTTGAGAGGCGTGGGTAAGTGGAATTGAACGATGCCTTTTATAATGGAGGAGGGGAAACACCCATGTAATATTTTAAAAGAAAGGAACACAATTTTTTTAATGTGGATAAATAATGTTCTAAAGTGTATCCAAGGGTTGATTGGGTCAATATATGGTCATAAAATGGATTTTGGATAAGTTTTTATTTCATTGTGGGCCTTAAGGTTACATTTTAGTCGCTTAGTATGGTTAATTTTTCATTAATCATTGTAATGAATTTTAATTAAATTAAATAATAATTTTTGGAAAAAACTAATTCAACCATGTTATAAATTATAAATTATTTTTATTCCAAACATGGAATCCATTTTCCAAATTCCAACTACATAGGTGGCATAAATTAAATTAAAATTAATCCCACATATGGGATGATAATGTTGGTTTTTAAAGTACAAACATCCTAGTGATTTCTATGTTTTTATAATCAATTTGAATGTGAAATTAATTCCAATGACCCCAATTTTAAAAATAGATAAAAATATAATTTTATTAAAATGAAAAACTAAGTAAAATTCTAATTTTCCATTATAAATAAATTAGTTGAAATACTAGTTTTGGATAAAATTTCAATATTTTCCAATTATTCATTAAAAAACAATGCTTTACAGAAAAGTACCAATACACAATGATAATAAAATTTTTATGTATCACTTACAAATATTATGTTTATTTTGACATATTATAAATATTAAAGGGTCCAAAATGGATTTAAATATGGTACTACATAAAAAGGCTAAAAAACTACATGTATAAAAATATAGTATTTTATGTGATTTATTGTAATCATTTTTATCTTATGCCTATCAAATATATTAGTTGAGTGTCAAACTATTTTAATTGATATAACTACCACAAAAACAGTTTTTCACAGCGCCCCCCTTTATCAGTGCTAACGAAAAAGCGCTGATAAAGGGGGGTGCCTTTATCAGCGCTAAAAAAGCAATGATAAAGGCACCCCTTTATCAGCGCTTGTTTAGTAGCGCTGATAAAGGGTCGGCTTCAAAAAAAATTTAAAATATTTTAATTTATTAATATATAAATATAGTTATATTGATATATAAATATAATATATAATTTTTAATTATATTTTAGATAACTATAAATGTACATTTACACTTATTATACATAATATATAAGATATTTAGTGAAAATGGATTCTTAAAAAAATAAAAAAAAATTTAATTAATAATTTGCTAATCATTATGGATTAATAGTCATTTAATAACAATTTGAAGAATAAAAAAACTAAAAAAATTAAAAAAAGATCCAAAATATGTTGAAAACGCAACTCAAACTTCAAACGGACATAACTTTTGATCCGGGTGTCCGTTTGAGCTCTACCACATATCAAATTGAAGCCTGCAACGAGATCTACGTCGCTGTGACCCCAGGTGTCCCCGGTCAAGGGATTTTCGAGGCTAAAAGAGGCCCAGAAGGCCTCCAAAACTGAGTTTTTAGTCGGGGTACCCCGATTTTTTAACATTTTGTGGATTTTCACCCTCGTTTAAGGTGGTATTATTGGATTTTTTTGGTGGGGTATGAATTTATTCCAAGGTATTACATTCATATTGATATTATGTCTTTGAAATTTCATCATTTTTTATAATTCACTGCTATTTATAATCAAATATATAACAATATATTCATATATTTTAAATATTCACACCTAAAAATTTAATTATAAATATAAATAATAAAATATATTTTCATATAAAATATATTAGATTTATCTAAATAATAACTAACATCCATTTTATTTAAAATACAATGAATATTTATATACCTATATATAAATCTAACTACATATATATATTAATCTAACTATATATATATATTAATCTAACTATATATATATTAATCTAATAACTATATATATATTAATATAACTACATATATATATATATATATATATTAGTATTACTATAAATATATATATTTATATCACCATAAATATATATATTAATATCACTATATATATATTAATATAACTATATAAATATATATTCATATAACTATATATATGTTAGTATAACTATATATATGTTAATATAACTATATATATGTTAATATAACTATATATATGTTAATATAACTATATATATGTTAATATAACTATATATATGTTAATATAACTATATATATATTAATATAAATATATATTACTATACGAATAAATATAACAATATATATATATATAGATATATATTAATACCACTATATACATATTAATATTACTATATATATTATAATATAACTATATATATATTATAATATAACTATATATATATATTAATATAAATATATATTACTATACGAATAAATATAACTAAAAAAATAAATATATATATATATATATAGATATCTGGAATTGGAAAGCAAATCAAAATAGAGTAGTGGTAAGGGCTTAGGCGCGCAGGGGGGAGGTCTCGAGTTCAAATCCTGGTGGAGGCAGGTGTGCGTGCGCATGGGGAATATTGGAGCAAGCGCTATTAAAGGGTGGAGGGGGTGCGTGGGGTGAGTGGGGTGCTGTATAGGGGCTGAAAAGCGCAGTAAAGGGGGGGGGGGGTTCAAGCGCTATAAAAGCCCCCCCGATTGGCAGTATTTTTTAATTTTTTTAATTTTTTATAACTTTTATCAGCGCTAAAACTAAAGCACTAATAAAGAGGTAATTTTATCAGTGCTTTTTTTTAGCGCAGATAAAGGACCCCTTTTATCAACGCTTTTTTTAGCCCTGATAAAAGTGGTCTTTATCAGCGCTTTTCAGAGCGCTGATAAATGGGACCCACCCTTTATCTACGCCAACTTTATCATCGCTTTTTCTAGCGCTGATAAATGCCATTTTTAGCGCTGATAAAGGCCGTATTTGTAGTAGTGTATATATTATATTAATTTACTATATAAAATCTATACTATTTTTAGAATTTTATTGATTGTGAAAAATGATATTAAGTAGTTTTTTGTTTAAATTAGTTGTTGTCTGTATTACAAAGCTATCAAAAAAATATAATGGAAAATATGGTAAAATATTTGGGTGATACATTTTCCCCACCTAATAAAATTCATCATCTTAATTTTAGGTGTATTACCTTCAAAAATATGTTGGTAGTTCTCCTTTATAGAATCCTATGGTCACCATATTTATTATTCCATTTTGTAATTTGTCTAGAATACTTTTAATAAACATATTATTCAATTTAACAATACTTTCTATCTGGTACCATGAATCTAGAAGGGTTCTTTGAAATATGAATGGTTAGGTTCCAACCCTATCTCATTACTGGGGAGACACGTGTTAGGTTAGGCATATATTTCCTCATCATATATATATGGAACACATGATGTTACTTTGATATATTTGGAAGTATTTACAAAAGATAAGAAAAGATTCCAAATACATTAAGAATTTTGAAGGTCAAATGTACATCAAACACGATTTCCCTTTATTAATAAATCTGATAACAACCTTCCTTGAAGATACCATCAAGAAAACATGATATCTCATTTGTACACTAAATATTTCTCTTGATTATCGATTGAAATATTTTTCCTACATTGGGATGATTTAATATGAGATTTAATTAACTTTTCCTTTGTTTTTTTCTCTTCAACAAGTCCTGGGTCTATGAGTTTCCTTTCCCCAACTTTATCGCAACATGTTAGAGTATAAAATCTATTTCTATATAAGGCTTCATACAGTTCCATTTGAATACTTATGTGAAATATATTATTATTGGAAACTCTAACAAAGGTATGAACTGATCCCACAAACATTCACAGTAAAGTAAACATGATCTAAACATTTCATCTATTGTTTGAATTGTTCTTTCAGACTTCCCATCAGTTTTAGGATGGTAAGAAGTTCTCAAATGAAGCTCAGTGTCGAGAGCCTTATGAATAAGTTTTCTATATTTATGATCTAAATTGGGGATCTTGAGTAGAAAAAATTGATAGAGGTGTACAATGATGTCTTACAACTTCATTAATGTAGAGCCCTGTGAGGTTCTCAAGAACAAGATCTTCACTTATATGAAGGAAATGAGTAAATTTATTTTGGAGATAGAAAATAAACCATATTTCACCATTCCATCTAGGAGTCATTGGTATTCGTATGTTAATGTGCCTATTAATTTAATCCCATTTTCATATAGGGATATGTATAGGTTACAAAACACCTTTAGGATGTTGCCTTATATATTTCAATTATTTAAAAACAAAGCATCGTGATATATAATCAAAAATTTACTACTTCACGTTATCCCACCAAAAATGTTCCTTCCTATCCCTATACATATTTGTGCTTCCAGGGTGTATAGATATGTTTGAGATATTATCTTCATCCAATAATTCCATTTTTAGATTAGGTAGATATGGAACACATAACATCTTTCCAAACATTATAACACCATCTTCATAAACAATGTAGGCTAATTTTCAATCATTCCATTTTTTAATTTTATTTTGAAAATCTTTATCATCAGTTTTAGAATTACTTATCCTCTCTAATAAAGTTAGTTTTTTAAGAATTTGATAAATTATTGATGTCTACCCTTAGTTAGATATTCTCATATCCATCTTTAATGGACCCCTGAACATAGGGTTCTTCTCAATCCTCATTTGGGTTAAATCTACCTGATCTTTCCTACTCAATGTTTCTTGCACATTATTTTATTTTTCTAGGTGGTAGTGTATTGAGATAACATAATACTTGAGTTGTTCAATCCATAAACATTGTCTCTAATTGGGCAATCTATATGAGTATATGTATTTCATTATTTTATGATCCGTGTATATATCCCATATTTCTCCACAGAAATAATGTATCCATATTTTAAATATCAAATATTACAACTGATATCTCTAGATCATTGGTTCGATAGTTTTTTCCCGAGTCTTCAATTTCTATGATTCATTTGTAATGACAGTATCATTTTTCTTTAAGACACACTCTATTCCATTATTTTATGCATAAATACATATGAAATACCGATCAGTATGAGATGATGGAGTCAAAATCCAAGAATTGACTAATCTTCTCTTTACTTCTTCAAAGAATTGTTCACATTCCTTTGTTGATAAAAAAAATAAACCCTTTACATGTAATCTTGTTTAAGGGATTATCCAATCAATAAAAATTCTGAATGAATCTCTAATAGTATCCCACAAAATCAAAGAAACTATATACCTCAATTATTTTTTCTTTGAAATATGACATTCTCTCGCATCCTTTTTCTTAACAAGATCAACTGATATTCAATTTTGAAAGAAAATGTGACCATGAAAACAGACATCTAAAACCAATAAATCATATTTACTAAATCTTACATATTAATCATCCCTTATAATAGGTTTAAGTATAATCCACTTGTGATTGTCATGATACTCATTGGTTTTATAATAATTTTGAATATCATTAATGAATACTTTAAAAATATTGTCATGACATTACTTTATTACTCAATTCATTAAGACCATAAAAATATTGTGTGAATTAGTCAGCATAAATGGAATGACAGTAAACTCGTAATGTCCATACCATGTCCAAAAAGCTATTTATGGAATGTATTCCCTCTTCACTAACAATTAGTGATAACCAGAATGAAGTTCAATATTTGAAATATATTAGGCTTTATGAATTTGATCAAAAAAGTCATAAATGAAAGGTAGAGGATACTTGTTCTTTTTTTCTGATTGAATTAATTTCCCTATAATCAACACAAAACCTCATGGTTCCATCTTTCTTCATAACAAATAGGACAAGGGATCACCATGGTGAACCACTAGAGAGAATAAATCCCATATTACATAAATACTGTATTTATTTATTAAATTAAATTAAATTTTATTGTGTCCATTCTATAGGGATTCTCTGATATTTTCCTTGAAATAGGCGTTAAATCCATATAAAATTCCACTTCACGATCTTGGGGATGTCTAGGTAAATACTAAAAAAATACATCAATATAATCCTCCACAATATGTAAATATTTAGTTTTAATATTAACTCCTAATTCACTAGATATAATTTTCTCTTCTCCAATAATAATTTCATGCAGTAGACCTACTCAGGGTAGAACTAAATAAGAATCTTGTGTGGATGCTTCTACTCTCAAGACAAGCCATTCTACATCTTCCTAACAAATTAGAACTCCCTTACACTTGTAATAAATTTTTTCATTATATTTCAAGAGACATTTCATTACAAGGATAATAACAAAGTCTACTATAGTTATGATAACAAGGTTAGAAAAAAAATATGCTCATGTGTCTTAATGTGGACTTCCTGACACATCTTTTTCGAAATGATGTAATCCTTATGTGTTTTGACATAAAACACTCAAACTAAATCAAAAGGGAAATGTATAATTTTCTTAGAAAACTAGATACATATAAAAGAGTGATATGATCCAATATCAAATAATTTTTTTTTAAAAATTAGATTATTGGATTCATATAACTACCACAACATCATTTTGTGCTTATACCTACGATGTAGTGATCACATAAACATGGCCATTTCCTCTTTTCGTCTTCTGGGGTAGATTCCCCTGACACTTAGGGTATTGATTTTAATATTTACCCAAATACTTATAGATGAATCATTGGGTATAAATGTTTTCCTTTTTCCCTCTGCAATCATGAGCCAAGTCACCCCTATCTCTTCACTTAAAACAAACTCCCAATCACTTCAAACATTTTCCAAGGAGTTTCTTTCCGTAGTTTCTAAAAGATGTAATCAATTGAGTTTTATTATTCTTCTTAAACATATTACCCTCTTCATGATGATCATGTTCTATCTTCTTCAACCGATGTACCTTGAATATATTTATTCTATAAAATTTCTTCTATATCTTGATGGAACATAAAACTATATCTATATATGATATAAAATTGTAAGAAACCTTCGCCCTACAGGGATATGGATTAAAAACCTCAATGAAGTGGACAATATTTCACTCTTTATTTTGTAAATAATCAGAGGAATACATAAATAACCTTATAAAGGTATCTTTATAATCCACAACTCTCTATACTTACTTCAACCTTAATATATGGAATACACTCTTCATCTCAAATTTTTGACCATGAGGAATGTATTTGTTGATGAATTTTTCCTTAAACATTCTTTATTCCATATGTTAAATTTATTTTTTGTCCCTTATATTTTATATTATATTCCATTACTGATTTGAATCACCTTGTAGACTATAAAACACAAGTCTAACCATTTCCTTTTAATTGTATTCCTAGTATGTAAAAATATTATCGACAGACTTAATCTATTGTTCATCTACAATTGGATTTGTAGTCCCTCTAAAATTTTCGGGCTTCTATCACATAAAGCAATCTAGAATAGGATATTCCCTTTGTGGAAAAGGTTTATTCATTTGATCAAGGTTATTTTCCATAACCTGATTATGTTGACACAATATTTTCCGGATTATCTCTATTCTAATACCATCTATATTGGTTTCCTCAGAAGGTCAATCTAAGCATTTACCATGAGTATTGACTCCATTCTTTCGTCCATGAACCATTTCTAAACAATTTCATGCACTGGAATAGCTCAGAATATATAATTAAATATATTTAATTATTCACAACATAAATTTAGGCATCATAAATCTTAAAATCATAAACATTGGTAACTTTGGGTGATTCATTAATTTAAAATCAATTATAATAGTATTAAATAAAATTTGAATTATCTGAAGAATATTCCATGGTAGTGTCAAACCAGGTGAATAGTAAGGCCCATTATCTTATACCAGGTTTCCCTGAGTTTGACCCAGAATACCTTTTCAGAGTTATTTCTACTAGGTACATTTGTGCCAGAACCATGTCCACTTG
Organism: Viscum album; assembly: GCA_963277665.1. Taxonomy (NCBI): domain Eukaryota; kingdom Viridiplantae; phylum Streptophyta; class Magnoliopsida; order Santalales; family Viscaceae; genus Viscum; species Viscum album. The sequence goes on along the minus strand of OY728142.1, from coordinate 27,708,577 downwards.
TAGTATCTAGACAGTGATGTATTATTAATAATACCCATATAATCTCCATCTTTCCAAAATTCCAGGATGTTTTTCTATACATATCCATAATGTCTATATTATTGTTGTGATCTAGAATCTATATTTTATAAATTTAGTTTCCAAGGTATCTTCTAAACATCCATTTATACCAATTTTAATGCATTGACCCCAAATGCCCAGAGCTGGTGCATTATTTTATTACATTTACATGATTAAAATGAATGAAATCTTGAAGGAACAATTAGTTTAGAAGTCTTGAAATTCTATGTTACATATATTATACCCATAATATATTGGAAAAAATAATATATAAACATGATATATAAAAATAAAACAAACTACATCCTCGAATAATTTCTCAAATATTTGTTCTTCATAACCCGAGGAAAGAAAAATAATAAGGGTTAGATAAAGTACCTAATATGGGTATTTAAATAAAATATAATAATTAATCAATAGGAATAAATAAACCTGTCAGCGAAAATAATTTATAACACATGCAATTCAAATTACTAAATAATGAAAATTCAATACGGAAAGGTAATAAATAGAAACACATTCCATTTAATCAATGAAATAAAATGAAATGTTTCCATAGATATGCCAATGAAAAATCTCATGGATGAATAATAATTTAAACTAATATGATGAAAATGATTTCTTAATGGATGTAATTTCTAAGGTACATGAGGACCAATGCTATCATAATCCATCTTCAGGGTAGTTTAACACTTCAAGTATAAACTTGTTTAATTGGTCCAACTTAATATTCTCATGAGAACCTATAGAATAATCAAGGAGATATATAATATCTGACCTCCACCCATCATTTCATGTACAAATCATTCATCATATCGATTAATCAATTTAATTAATAAACACCATGACTTATCAAATATCTATATGGATTAATTAATATAGTATTATCAATATTTCCCCAAATAATCAAATGACTATCAAATTAAAAACCATATGTAAAATGGTCTATGGATTAGATTGTATTAATATCCATGAAAAATGAAATATACACTTATGGTAAATTCAATTTTTGATGAACTCATTAGATTAAATATTTCAAGAGAACTAACACATGATTCAAGGATGTGAACGTTAATAATATCCTTGGATAAATAACTAATATATTATACAGAATAAGAATAAGGATGGTATCAATATAAAAATTAAAAATTAGAGTAATATAAAGGGTTTTTGTTCTCGATGAATAGAATTATAATAAAAAAACATTAAAAAATATTCTTGCAGAAAATAATCTTTAAACATTCCAATGTGTCCCATACCACTTTGAAACATTTGAATCATAATCTATAGAAAGTTATAAATTTAAATGAAACATATAATGTCATTAAAATAAACTGATTCATTATATAACATGAAAAAAGATGTATATACACCAAATTTAAGTGAATTGGTGCATCATAACAGATAAGACTCAATAAAATGTAAATTGAGATGAAATTCTCTTACCTTAACATTAATTTTGTTGGGTTCCCTTTAAACTCTATTATATTTGTTTAAAATATGTTACTAACTCATAAAATAATCATAAAAATGTTCATAATATAGTATATCATCTTCTTAAATTATCTTATTATCTGTTTTTTAACAATCATTCATTATTTTTCCTATTTCGGGTGTTAATTGACTAGTTTTCTCAAGTATGTTTTGACTTTTTACCTTTTGTTATTGTTAAATAGATAATGATATCATCATATCCAAAATTTAAAACATGATTTACTTATCATATATATTCATTACATATTTATTTTTAATAATCTATAATGTATGATGATATGAAATGAAATGCACCATTCATTGAGACGACAGTCTGTATGTATGCATGTACGCTACTTTCATTTTTTTCTTATTAAAAGGATGAATAGTAAATGATATGTTTTTATATCATAATTCCATAAATATATATATACATATATGTAATATTTTTTACATAGTTTTATTAAAATTATCCTTAAAACATTGCATTTGTAGAATCAATGAATCACATCACTTTGAGTGGGTGATAGCTTTCACTTCCACAAATGATGTTATTATTTGTACACAAAATGGAATGTGTATGGATATGTGTTGTAAATTAATTAAATAAGATTAAAGAAAAAAATAAATATCATATATAACATATATAAATAGATTTTCCATCATAATGGCCACCATGAGACATGATAATATAAAATTGAACCAATCATCATTTAGTGAGGTGGTAGTCAGCCTTACACATAAAAAATATGTTCATTACCCATTATATTGATGTGTAAATTAGTGTAGGTAGAAATATTAATATAAAACATCCTAGATTATATATAATATATATTTTTATATTATCATGGAATAAGAATAATTGATGTGGTGAATAATGGAAATAAAATTAGAAGGCTTTAGGAAAGATGCAACCTCTTAATCGGGTAACTCCTTTTGGTTTGTACCAAAAGGAATACTATAATTAATTTCTTCGGTAATAGAGGAATAAATTAGGAATGGATGGATGTTTGGGAGTGAATTGGGTAGAGTTGGGATAAACCTATGTGTCTTGATAAGTTTGGGGAAGTGGAAGTGAATGAGGCATTTTATAATGGAGGAGGGGTGATACCGTTATAATATTTTAAAAGAAAAAAACCACAACCATGTTTTTTATTAAAACTGGATAAATAATTATCCAAATTAGACCCAAGATATTATTGGGTATATATATATATCCTTAAAATTGATTCTAGATAAGTTTATAGGTCTTCTTGGTCCATATGGTTATGGTTTAATCCCTTATTAAGAGTAATTGATCTTTAATCGTTGTAATTAATTTTACTTAATTTCACTAATTTTTTTTCAAAAACTAATTTTAGATAATTATAAATTATAAATTATTCTCATTTAAAATATGGAATCCATTTTTAAAAATTCCAATCAAATAGGTGGATTAAATTAAATTAAAATTAATTCCACAAACATGACAACAATGTGGGTTTTTAAAGTAATAATATCCTAAAGATTTCTTTGTTTTTATGGTTAATTTCAATTTGAAATTTATTTTAATTAACTAAATTGAATTAATTTTTAAATATATAGTATAATTCAACTTTAAAACAAATTAAAAATTAAAATTTTTCATTAAAAATAAATTATATGAAAAATTAATTTTGGATTAAATTTATGTATTTTTCATTATTTATTGAAAAAATGAAACATTATAGACAATTACCAAAACATCTCCCTGATAATTTTTTTTTCTTTCTATAAAAAATATGATGTTTATTTTTATATATTAAATTTATAATAGGGTAGAAATTAGATTTAAAGAGGGTTCTCCACGAAAATGTGGAAAAACTAAATGTATAAAATATGGTACTCTATGTGTTTTAATTGGTTTGTTTGTATCTTATACATATCAAATATATTATCTGAGTTTCAAAATATTTTACTGGAAATAAAATATATAAATTTACTATATATGGTCATTAAAATTTTTATTATTTTATTGATTGTGAAAATTATAATTAATTAGTGTTTTGATTAAACCGAGTGTTTTCCGTATTGAAAAGCTATCAACAAAATATAAATGAAAATATTGTAATGTATTCATGTTCTACAAAAATTCAATAACGTATAGGTGGGAATAGACCAATGAATAAATAATGGGGATAAACTATAAATCAAGATAAAAAAGTGCATATTAAACAAAAGATAATCAAAATTCATTATACACATATTCATAAAATATTAATGATAATGAAAAAGTAATATAACCCAATTAAATGAAATTGAGTAATGAAATTTCTTTATGACTTGGTAAATATAAATTCAAAATCCAATAGAATAAATGATTAAAATTAAAAAATAAAATACCATGAATAATCAATTATTGAATATAATATAATAATTTATATATGATACAATGACTGGATAGGTGTAATTAGGTTATAAATATAATATTAATACATTATATCCATCATAAAACGCAATCTTTAATGGTGCTAAAGTAATAACGAATGACAATGGTTCACGAGTCGGTAGTCCGCCGTACACAGGAACAATGATTTTTTACACTATATGATGGGTGTGTGTGTGGTTGTAGTTCATAAAAATTAAATAAAAAATTCTCAGTACCTGTAAAATAATTAGGTTAATTTATCCTCATGTTTTGAAAATAATTAAATTAGGCAATGAAGGAAATAAAATAAAGATGTTTTTAGAAGAGCATTACATCTTTTTCGGGTATCCTCATTAGGTTTTCACTATAACCTTAAAAGGATTGATTTATTACAAACATAAGGATTATAGGATTAGTTAATTGTATTTGGGAAGTTATTTGCTCCATTATTGGCTGAACCAATGTGTTTTTAAGGTGTGAATAAGGGAGGAGTGGGGGTGGTGTTTAAGGTGTGGAGGAGAGGACACCATAGGTATTTTGGAAAATTATTGAATGATCCAATGTTTTTATCCTATAAATTTGATCCATTAATTTGAAATATAGTATTTTTAAGGAAATATTTCTAAATATGTCTTTCCAACGGATTTTGGAAAGGTTTCTAGGTCACCTGACCCCATAAGTTTATATTGTTATCCCTCAATAAACCTGCATCTCTCATAATAACTGTTACTAATTCTAACTATATTCACTCATAACTTTGGTAAAATATTAAGTCTAACTTATTATAAATTATAAATTATTTTGATTCCAAATGTGTAACCAATTTTTCCAAATTCAATGAATTTAAGTTTAAATAATTAATTTAAAATTAATCATGTAGACGGAGCTACAAAACATGTTTTCTAAAGTGAAAATGTTCAAAAAGTTTACTAAGATTTTTTATATTAATTAAATAGTAAAATGATTCCAAAAACCTAAATTTTATTTGTAGATGTATAATTTATCTAATTTAATTTTAAAACCAATTTAAAATATAATTTATATTTATAAATTAGTTTTATGAAAATCCCGTTTTCAATTAAAATTCAATATTTTTCACTATTCATCAAAAAATGTATATTCCTAGAAAATTACAAAAAATTCACCCTAATCTATTTATGAAATCACTATATTATAAAATTAAGATTAATTTTTAAAATAAAATTAAGAAATATTTAAATATTTGATTTTAATATAAGTGTTTATTAAATGGTGACAAAAATACATTTATAAAATTACAATATATATGTGTAAACATGGATTTGTTCTTATTTAATTCCAATAAAATCTATTGTATGAAGGTAAAAATATTTTTTAAAATATATAATATATAAATTTTATTAATATAATCAATTAATATTAATTAATTTATTTTATTATGGTAAAAGACCTTTGGCGTATAAAAATAGCTTCTAACAATAAAATTTCTTTATATTAATTTTTTTTATATTTATTTCTAAATAATTTGAAAAAATGAATCAAAACATATATTTTCATTAGTTAGACAATCCTATACATAACATCAAATTTATTTTCTATGAGATAATTATAATTTTTAATAATAGCATTATTTGTATTTGAAGAAACTCAATCTTAGTGTAATGCAATACAACAACGAAAGTCATAATTACATGTAATGCAAGATAAACTCAGTGTTGCATGAATTTCACGCTTTATAATGTATTTAATTTACATAAAATAGAAAATATATGGTAAATTCTTGAGTATTTATATTTCCTTATATGATTGGAGTGGTGTGTCATACATGCTATCAAATATGATGTTCATATTTTAAAATTTCGAGGTGTTACAATTATATTTATAATATGATTATTTCATGGTTCACTGAAACATGATGAAATATGTCATGAATGCTATTGAATAAACTTGTTATTATGGGAAATGGTAGGTAAATTTGGTGTTGTATATAATTCATGATTTTTACAAATTTAAATTAATTGGAAAAAATCATTAAATCTAAAGATGTTACATGTGTAATAAATTTGGTATGGTAAATAACTAAAAACAGATGACATTTAATCAATAACTTGAGAATAAAATGAATCCAAAGTTAATGTTAATACATTAATTCCATTTTTAATAATATCTTGATTAAAAATTAGGAAAATTATTAATTTGAAATGTTTTGAACATAGACATTATGATATCTTTACCATCCAGGACATATACTAAGAAAATTTAATTGATCGATAGGTATTTACCAAAAAACCCATTTAATAATTTTGGATAACTAATTTATCTCATGAGACCTGTCAATGCATCGAGTAGATACCTAAAACTATGACCCACCCATATTTTCATTTCCAATGCATTACTAATATATTTAATGATCACTTTAATTTATAAAAAATATGACTAATAAATATATATCCTTATTGAGTAAAGAATACAGAATATTTATATTTCCCCAGCTAATAAAATAATGTTCAGAGTAGAACATTGTATAAATAAATGTTATAGATTTTATGAAATAATCATAATAATGATTAGAAGAATATGAAAATATAATTGAACAGTAATTTACAATTAAAATATAACAAAATTAAAGGAATGTTTTAGGATAAATTTAATGGCTATAAAATTAATAACATATTAAAATTACTATCAATTCATAAAAAATATAGGTTTTGTACTAAAATCATTTCCATTGAATAATAATGGAAAATAAAAGACAGAACTTATCTTATATATATATATATTCACTAAATATTTTCATTTTAACATGATGGAATTATTTTAGAAGAATAAAAATATCAAAAAATAGTTTTAGCAGTGGGAAAACCTGATAACATCAAATATGTAAAAAAATTCCTTATGAATTTTAATAAATAAATTCAAAATGTAATCTTTTTTAAATAAAAAGTGTTATTTATTTATTTTTTTAAAAAATATAAATATGAAATTAAATTTATATAATAAATCATTTGATATAATAAAAATTGGTTTTGTGAAATAGTTTTTAAAAATATGGAAAAGAGATAAAAATAAACCCGATCCAAAAATGAAAGAAGAATGAATTTTCTTTTAAATGATTATTTGCAAGAATAATGTTTCCAAATATGGTATATATTAGTATAATACACATAAAATTTAGATATATATATATATAAAATAATAAAATATATGTTTTTCTGAAGGATTTATTATAATATTACTTCAATGAAAATTTGAGAAATCTTGAAAAATGAAATTGTAAAATTAATTCTTACCCACTTGTTACCTTTTATATTGTAACTCCTTGAAATTGGAAACTAAAATTAAAAAATTATTCAGTATGAATATATATATATATATTCAAGATAAATACAACATGTACAAGAATATAATTCTCATAGAAATAAATAATTACATAATTATAAATATGTCTCAATGGAGTGGAAATTGAGATTAAACCCCTTACCTAAAGTTTTACTTTCCAAAGATGAAATTTAAAGAAAATGTATAATATTTTTTATTATAATTAAATAATATAACCACATTACAATATATTATTTCATATTAGATTCATTTAAAACATACTTTCACCCATTTTCTAACAGTTATTTACTATTATAATTATTTTAGGTGTTAACAACTTAATTTTTCATACCTATATTGATTTGGTAGTTTCAATCCTTGTTTACTTATTTGTGATTCATTATTTCCAAATTTATAGTCATTACATACATATCATAAATATAATATATTTATTTATTTGTATTCATCCACATAATATTGAAATATTAAAATAAATTAAATAATTTATGGATAGAGTAGGTTGTACGTTCGCATGAACAATGTTTTAACTTTTAGATAGATGGAATGAAATAATGTTAAATAATAATTCACCTTTATAGAATAAATATTATATAATATATATAATATATATTTATTAAATCAGTCCTTATTTCCACCCATTTAATTTGGAAATTAAAAACTGATCAAATCGTTTCATTAACATGGCATTCAACACATATGCAAAACTGTTGTTATCATTTTCCAAAATACTAGAGAGTAAGAAGATTTAAAATATGATATAATTACATAAGTATAATTATGTCATATATTATATATATATATATAATCTTTATAACAATACATTTAAATTGGTGATAAAAATGAATCACTTCGCAAAATGGGGATGTTAAGCCACACATAAACAAAAGGGTTGTTTTAACTTTTTATAGGATGGAAAAGAGACTAAAAATGGTTGTATAATATTAATAATAATAACATATTTGTATGTTTATTATACTTAAGATGTTATTTTACGATGTAAAAATAATATTTATAGGAAATATTACAATAAATAAACATGAAAGAGTTGGAAAAGACAATTACCTCTTCTTCTGTACAATTCCATTAGATTCTATCCCAAGGAACCTTAGAAAAGGATTTGAATAATAAAAGTACCCCAAATTCATGTATATTGAGGTGGATAATATAATTTTTAGGGTTTTATAAAGATATATGGCTCAATGTGGTGTAAAAAAAAGAGATAAGTGGTTTTTTATAAGTGAGTGGAAATGTTTTTTTTTGAAAAATCATAAAATATTATAATATAATATGTTTTTATAACATGTAAACTAGTTTCAAAATTAAATATATTAAAATATAAGGATTATATTTTATTAATACAATTATATAATTAAATTTTTATAAATAATATATCATTTTATTCCTTGTCTTGTTGATTAACCCCTTTATTATCCAATTGTTACCTTAATCATGGTAATGATTTTTTTAATATTTAATGGTTATAATTTTACATAAAATAAGAAAATTAGATCACAAATGGTCAGGGAATGAAATTTTAAACCATATATTATCCCTTTTATACTTTTTCAATATTTTTATGATCCTCAATTAATAAATTATTATTTTCATATAATTCCATTAGTGTCATTTTTAACACTATTCAATTAACAAGACAATAAAGACATGAATAATTTTTTAAATTTGAATATAATCCTCTCACACATTCTAAATATGGTATATTAACAAATAAAATTAATTTTAATAAATAATTAATCCACATTTTATGACTTTTAATATTTTTAAAATCCTTTATTTTATTTTTCAATTAATATAATAAATATAGTAATGGTGTTTTGTAAGAATTCAAGGTAATTATTAGTTTACTAAAAATTAAAAAAAATTCCATGATAAAAATATTAATTCATATTTCAAATTCAAACATAAAACTTAACATGTCCTCTTTTTATCGTTATGGAAAATATTATAGATATTAAATTCAAGGGTGTGAACTTCTTTATTATTATTTTAAATTAATTTAAATAATATATCAATGAATTATGGTAACAAGTGGATAAATTTTATATAATTTTATGAAAATGGATGAACTCCATTCATCCAAAAGAATAAATGAAAAAAAGTCCATGGAAATAATATAATATGATAACATAACACAAAATTGATTTCTTTTAGAAAAACATGCTCTTATATCATTAAATTATCTTGTAAAAAAATTATTTACAATGATGATGATTGAAATTTAATAATTAGATAATTTATAAAAAAAGATTTATTATGTAAATTTAGGATTAAATTTAAATCCTTATGGGAGTTTTCAGTTAAAATAAATTATAGATTTATAGATATTTGAATCTTTTGACTAATCATTTAAAAAACAATCTTTCCAAAAAAATTAAACCTAAGAAAATATTAACATGATTAATCCAATATTATATAATTATCATGTATCAATTCTTTAATAGTTTTTCACTATTTATTTAAAACATGTTTTGTGTATTAATAAATCTATCAAAAAATAAAGGAAATATATCACAAAACATAGGTTGTTACACTATGTGTGTTTCCTTTGTTTATGTGGGAAAATTCAGGTCCTAATTTATCTTTTTTAATATAAAAATTAAACCCTTTGATTACATTTACCTAGGATTTTATTTCCCCATTTCACATAACAAGAAATATTTTTAACGTTTTATCAATTTTAAAGGTTACTTAATGTAATCTATGTTTCAAATGACATATTTTTTTATCATCATATGGATTTATATAATTTAATCTTAATACAATAATATTTCTAAAAATCTATTACACCATTTTAATACCAACATCATCATTGGGAATATGTACCTTATATTTAATCTCATGTGCTGCCGAAATCCCATCAACAATGTGAAAAAATAGTAATGTTTTATTTTTGAAAGAATCTCTCTAAATTCTGATTATAATACCTCTTACCATGATGTGATCCATGAGTTTTGATAAATATAAATCACCTTAAAATTCACCCTAAAATATTTTAAATTTCATAAATATTAAATATATGTTTACCTAACATGTATTATAAAATGTTTTGTAATATGTGATTTCCATAGTTTATTTACACATTTGAGGAAAAAACTACCCTTACATATGTGGGTCCATCCACCAATGAATTATTTTTATTATTACTTTTATTTTTAATATTGATCACATTAAAAGATAAAATCTATTAATACATTTTACGTCCTTATCTAGTTAGTTATTACATTTATTATATCTTCTAGGGTATTAACCTTAGAATTTAATTCTTGTAATTTCATTTCAAAAAGAATTTTGAATCTTTTTTTTGAAATTAGTCTATTTTTGAGGCTCATGAACCCATCCCCATAACATGATCATACTATTCTAGATTCCATATACCCATTTTCTGTAGTCCTTTCTATACTATAAAAAAAGTATAATATTTTTTCTAAGCCGTATACAAAAAGAAACTAAGTACTTGTTATAATATTTTAATATATTGATTTAAAAATTAATAACCAACTATTAAAAACTTATATTTCATTTCTATATTTTTTGTGTGTTGTAATCTTTATGTTTTCCCTTTTTATATTATAGGCTTGATTTTAAAGAACAAGACTTGTGATAGGAGAAGTAATGGACTCTTACGTATTAATAGTCATTTCAAAATTTAAATATATATCATTTTTAATTTTACATAACATAAAATATTAATTATAAATTCAAAGTACATATCAATTATTTCTCATGTGTAGTATACCCAAACATTGGTTTATGATAATAGTATAATAAAATATTTTGTTTTCATTATTCTCATAAATAATTATTTATTTTAAAAATTAGAATTTATATAATTTAATATTTTAGAAAATTCATTTCAACAAATTAAAATTTGTTATAATATAATTTAAATCTCTTATCCACTTGTCAAGAAATAAAATCATCCCAATTTTATTTGAATATAATTTTTCATATATAGATGGTGGCTAAGGATTGAAATTTATTTTATCATATCTATAATATTTATAAAAATATATATTAGGAATAGTCTATGAGTCTTTTAAAAATAAATCTATGTCTAATTTATCATAAAGTCATGTAGTATAAATTTATTTTAAAAAAATTTAATATAAATCATTATTTCATTATACGATCTTTAGGGAAAATATAGAAACTATAAAAAATATTATTGTGATGTATTCCCAAATGGGTTCCTTATATGTAAGAAAAAAATAATGCTAATTTTTTCAATTAAAATGATATTTCAACATCCATACCCATTATAACATATAAAACTGTATTTTATTTAAATAAGTTAACCATGTCCATCATTCCCAACCTCAATGCTTTGGAGTATACTTATTTCATAAATAATTTTCTCTTCTGCAATCATGCATTGATTCTATTTTGATTCATCTATTGGACAATAATTTTTTTGTTTCTTGTATTTGAGATCATTATTATGTTTTATAGTGACAAAGATATCACCATTAGGAGGATAAGTAAATTTATCACCACATGTAATGAAAATAAATTAAAAAAATGAAAATAATGATTTGAATAGAAATTATAAAAATAAAACATATTATATATATAAATTAAACTCAATCCATTAAAATATTCAGATATTCATTAATTATCAAATGTAATTTCAAACTATGGGTTATATAACTCTCTCCCACATGGATGCTTCCGGCATACAAGATACCAGATCTATTCGGGTCACACTAAAATGAATGTGATGTCTGAAGGAATGAATCACCCCTAATAATTTTCATTATATTATTTTGTTTTTTATTATCTAGTAGTGAATCAATTTTCATTTTTTGGATTGGGTGTGTGAAATAAATATAGGGTTTTGTTTTCAGTATTAAGAGTTTGAATTTGTAACCTTTTTTAGTAGAATTTACTTATAAAGATATCAATTTATCAACTTTAACTGCAATAATACTATCAAATATTTAATATCAAAGAATCATCACCTTTTATATCATATAATCCAACTACCATATTTTTTTATTATATTTAATTATGACATATTTGTAAATATTTGATTTCAATCCTCAAAACAAGAATCATGGATCAGTTCATCTACTGGAGTGAATCCACTATTTTTGAATCAAAATATATTTATCATGTATCTTTTTTTATAATATAAAAAATAATTTCACACCCACTATAAACAAGTTTATTTATAATATTGGGGATTAAAAGGGTCTAATATTTTTTTTAGAAGTTACACAAAATATTTAAATCCCTTATACAAGATCTCCGAAGAATGAAAATTGAAAATTATGTAAAAATAAAATAATGAACTACAATAATTATATCATACCATACACCAAAGTATATTTTCAAAATTCAATCTATATTTCATGGGTTTTATAGAGATCATATTACTAGAACACAATAGATATCCCACATTTGGAGGTATCCAAGAGCTGGCATGAATCATCTAATGTTTGAATGTGGCTTTCCATACCTTCCAAATTTCTAGTTCCTTAGGTGTAAAAGGGAATAAAAATAAATTATTGAGTTCAGGGAGGTTAGGAAAAATGTATATAACCCACATATAATCCACTTTAAATTGAATGAAAGTGATATATAAAGCCACATGAATGCTACTCATGATACTATATTTTTTCAATGAATTTATAATAATGAGTAAATGAAAATTTGACCAACTCATGTATGGATGGATAAAATAAATTTACTCCCCACAATTCTATCTTTTGGAATGATATGTTTAATGATATCATATTTGATATAATCACTAAATGATAAAAGTTTATCATTTACCTTTCCCAAGAATTCTTCATGGAATAATATACCCCTTGTTCATGCATATAATTTTTTTAATGAAATGAAATTAAAATCATAAATATATTATTTACATATATATATTTAAGTAATATCTCCTTCAATATCCCACTTTTACTAAATCTTCAATGTATTTGTGTTATTTCATGTTATCTTTTATCATATATAATAAACCAAGAAATCAAATAAAAAAATCATTTTGGATGTCTTCAAAAAATATTTTGGAAGGTTATCATTAACCACAAAATGTTAAACATCACATGTAATGTCTTGTGAATACCCATAAAAATATTTTAGAATATGTCAAAAACAATTTTAGAGAATCTCCTTGAGATAAACACAATCCTCATCTATCCATAATTCTGCAAGGTGCAATCTCAAATTTTACCAATGTCCAAGACATCGAGTGATGCTGGAACACCTTGTATGTCGATTCCAAAAGTCTAACTCAAGGTTTTTCAATTTACAATGTATAGACTTATCTTTTCAAACAATAAGTCACAATAAATTCACCATCGATAAGCACATCACATGTCTTTTATCCATATTGATATTAAATATTCTAGTGTTCCTAAAAACATCCATAATTTATCTCCATTAAGGGATATGATGCCATACATGTCAAATGAGAGGGATAATTAAATCATGGTTATTCATTAATTAATGACATGATTAGTAGCATACCCAAAATCCCTCTGATTAGATATGTTGTCAATTACTCTTGTGTTTTTATGAAATAAAAGTATGAAGATTCTAAAGATAATGTCTCCTTGACCTTAGGTAGCAGGGACATAAATACGATTCGTGAACTGATGATATTAAAAATATATCCATATGAGACTTTATGTGGTTTACCTTGTGGTTTATTCATCCCAAAAAATGCATTTTTAAACTCATGATCATATTATATATTATTATATGAGAATCCTACTTATGATAACATTATCATATCATCATAACATATAATACTCTTGGATAAACATTGGTTAGGGATAACACAATGTAAGGCATTGAGAGGTCAATTACCAATACACTTCATGAAATGTATATCTATATATTTATCAAGACAACCCAAATAGAATAATATAGTATAGATTTCTTCTAATGTGATACCATTTATATAGTTAAAACCCTTTCAAAAATATTAACCTCACCTTACATAATAACCTATATTATAAATAATATAGGATAAATAATAAGATAATCATTTTTTATACCACACATTTATGTGTTCTGTTAACTCAATAAATCATATGCAATTCCTGACACATCTCCCTATGACCATATAAGAAAACTAATCCACTAAATCATTAGGGATAAACATCTATAAAGTAATAAAATTTTAATGATTTTGATATTTTGGAATTATAATCATAACTATTTAAATCATATAACAAATTCAAAATTATGTACTTCATCACATCAAATTATATAACGAATACATTAATTATCAAATTAGAATTATTTTTATGGGAATAATCATCATCCATGGAACTCACTCAATTATAAATTTTCCATGAAAAAGTTTTCATATACAATGAATCTATTTAAAAAAATATTTACAAGCATATCCAAACCCATCTAAGATAATGTGACATTTATATTATTAAGGTAAAAAATGTGCCACTTAAATATTTTAAAATATTTAGAAAATAGAGTGAAGAAAACATTAATTTTAGAGTGGTATAATATTTTATTTACTAATTTTGAACTTTTCTAAGTCCAAACATACACCAACTAGCCTCCTTGATACTATATTATTTTTAAATTATCTTCCTAATATATAAAAACAACATTGTATTTAGGAAGTAAAATTTATTTACCTAATGTAGGAATATTATCAAATAAAATATTATATTAATATCAAATATAACATTCTATATATTTAGATTATTTTCATCTTAAAATGTAATTTATCCTTAAAATAATCCATTGATGGGTAGTAATTTCATTACATCATATTTTAGAAATTAATAAAAAAAATATCATGGATAAACACTTTCATTATTATCTTTTATTTAGAGCATGTTAAAGGATTCTAATAATCATAAACCATGTGTATATAATTAATCATAAAATATTTTTCAAGTAAAAAATTTATTAATTAATAACTTCTCTAATTATATAAGAAAAATGAGGTAAATATTAACTTCTATAGCAATATTCTTTTGAGCATGACACAGTTCCTTACATCTATTTTGTAATGAAAAAACTATTTTATTTATAACATGATTGTTAACTACAAGCACCAATAGTTGTTCTTTTTATTTTAATCAGCAGAATATTTTAATCACTTTTAAAATATACATTTGTTATTATATACCATTCAAAATAAAAGAAATAATTTCTATAAAATCCATACCTGACATGGAAATTCCATGTAATTTTATAAACACCATAAGGTATTTTGAATTATACTATTTTATAGATTTTTATTCCTCCACACTAAAAATTAAAGATTATAATTCCATTTGTTATCTTGGTGAAGAAACATTTTTAACTGTAAAACAAACATTTCTTCTTCTAGTTTAAACTTTTACCCACTAATACTTACCATAAAACATTTATAATATATATATATATATCATATTCCTAGTTCTTCTATCCTCATCACTTTAATAATATTAGGAAAAAGTTTCTATAATTCATCAAATTTTTCAGAACATTTTTATCACTGACAATATGATGAAATTATTAACCCAAATAATTCATTTTATTCTACCATAAATCATGTTATATAATTAATCAAGTCATAAACAACGTGTATTAAAATAACTCATCTTCATTTATAAAAACAATTATTTACATGATCTTACGAAGTTAAAAATGTGATAAAATACACTTCTTATTACAAGTTAAAATAATCATGAAGTATTCAATTCTATAATATAGCAACCCATTTTCATTATTACATGAAAAAATTAAAATTTTAATCATAAATCCACTTTTATCTTCTGAACTACTATATATTAACAACGTTTATAAACATATGATTGATATCATTTATTTTTAAGAATAATAAAATTGTTTTTTATAACATTTATAAATTATGTGGACCTTCCAGAAGATTTATTATATCCATTTTTATAATATAATTTTTTTTCTCTAATGTGAAGCTTTTAAACAATTAAATCATTGTACTTTTCTCTGCCACTCCATATTTAATGATGGTGTGGACTCTCTATGACCTCTTTTATTCCCATTTTGGATTTATTATTTACCTTTATCTTTATATTCCATGTTCATGGTACTGGATCTGTGAATACACACATACTTATCAATAAATGTCAACAAATTGTGGAGATCATGTAAAAGTTTAAAAATAACAGTTATGTTATAATTCGCAACAAGATAATGGAATCTGATAGTGATTAAAAAATGAAATATGTTGCCAATTTAATCATTAGAGGTGAACCTATCCTCTCTAAGTCATTGATATACCCAATCAGATTGAGTACATTAGTGGAGATTTTGGATCCTTCTGATAAATTTCACCAAAAAATATCTTTTCACACATTATACCATTTATTCATTTCTTTATTTTGATAAAAAAATTTAGGTTATATATCAATTAATAGAATATATTTCCTAATTTTTTTACACTTCATGTGCATGGTAAAATGAATGAGTGTTGCAACTTTTAATAAATATTTTTGATGTTCATCAAATTCAGATAAATACTTTTTTTGAAATAGATACTCTATTTGGATTATTTGGAACACTTTGTTCCCACACGTAAAATAATCCTTCTTGTTTGATAACTATTCATAAATTTCAGAACCGGTCAATAAATTTTTCTATAATTTAGTTTTTTCTTTTCAATGATTTATTTCTAGTTCACGTATAATAAATATTCCATTTATCTAAAACTAAATATGTTTTCATATTGGTATCATAATTTATTAATAACTAGCACTTTCACATTCATTCACACGGTGATACAACACAATTATTAGATTATACAATCGCACGGGGATATGATTCCATGCATTTTTAAGTAGAAAATACTATATTTCAATGTTAATAATAAAAATCAATATTCAATATTTTGAAATAATAAAAAAATTATAATTATTATTAGAATACCATTGGAAAAAACATGGAGAAAAAATTATGATATTATATTACATTTTGGATAAAAACATTTGAAAATATGAAGAACAATCTACAAAAAATAAATTTTTTTAGCAGGGATATATAAAATAAATGTATGAAAAGAACACTGATTTTGACATTTGAAATTTTGATAATTATGATAAATATTGTTATAATTGAGTTCATACTAATGTAAACAACAAAACATGGAATAAATGATTGGACTGTAAAACATATTATCTTATAGTAATATCCTGATATATATAAGTGGAAAAAAATATTGAAAATAGTAATCAAAATAATGACCAAATAATATTTATTACAAGACAAGTACCTTTAAAGCGAAGAAAATGTGAGTATGTAGATCAAAAATACTTTATATAAAGCATCAGAGATAAAGTTTCACAATGAGTTCCTACAAGAGATAGTATAACCTTGGGAAAAGACTGGAATGTGATCTCTCTATCCAATTACACGAGGGAGTACACCCTCACCATGAAATATTCATTGTAGTCAACACTCTAGCAGCCACTGTATCCTCCTGAAATGTACCCTATAAGTACCAGTACCATTACAACTGTAGAAAATAAATAATACCTTCTTTTGACCAAAAACAACCTAGAGGTTCTCTTGAGCTTGTTAACGTATGGACTAGATCCAAACAATATCAAAGATGAATGGGTGGAATGGTTCGCTAGTTTCCTATTTATGAGTTTAGGTACAATATAACCATGTGTTACATATTTATGTAAATACTTCAAGACCAAACTAAAAAAAGTTGAAGAAAATACAACTTCTGTTTAAGATGGAATTATATTTGTGAGGAGTTTTTGTTGTGTAATAGGTAATAATCTAGGAGCTCACAACCTAAAAAATCAGCCAACATGTCTATCTACAGATAAAAAAAGTGCTTAAAATTAAAAATACTTACTACTTAATAATGAAATATCTGAATGGAACATTCAAATGATAGATAAAAATAGAGAGAGAGAGAGGGGGATGGTTTACTTCAAAATGATACCATGAAAGGATCCAATAGTGAACATGGAATTCACCACCACATCCGGTTTTTCAAGTGTGATATCCTCTTCATGAATTGATAATGCAGCAGGCTCCTGTAATGGGATGAAATTTCTATTAATTGTAATTTTAATTTAAAAAACAAACTGCAATGTAAACACCCCATTACGTAACACAATACAATAGAATGCATTGCAATGGGAATTAAACCGGAAGACCAAAAAAATATATATAGTGATGAACATATGATAATGTTAAATCATTATGAATGAAAGTAAACTAATGATGTTAAACATCAAACAACATAACAAAATGATTCTACAAAAATAGACCATCAGATTATATATAAACCAATTAAAGACTACAAACTATAGTAAACATCCCAATTTTTCTTCTGAGAAAAATAAATCAACTGAGTATGGTCTATAATTCACATCTGTTTTAAAGTGACAACCTTAATTAAATGAAGAGACATAATATCCTAATAAGTTCAGATATTTAAAAGAACATTTGGGTCAATTCCCTACTATTGAATCAGAAAAAAAAACAGAGGCAACACAAATAGTTTAAATAGTTTATCAAATACCTCATCATGAGGTGCCTAGTTTTTTCTTAATATTCTTGGTGATCCTTCATTATATATCATGAAAAGGTCTCTAATCCATTCCCTGGCCTCACCCTCTTCCATGGCCCATCATGTGCATAGATTCCAATTTTTGTGCATCCTGCAAGAGAGTTTAAATGTATTTGTCATCTGAGACTGAGCTGTCAGATGGAGAGTCATATTTTCATAGAATTAAGTCATCCTTTCCATGTATCCACCCACAATTTCTAGAAAGTATTACACACTTCCCGGATTTAGCCAGCTATCGAGTCATCCATATCATTCTCATAAGCTACAGGATGGTGCATTTTTTTATATTGGAGCCACATCTTCTGTCAATTACTTAGAGAAAGTATGCATCATTGGTGAAGTGGCCAAAGAGGTATTCTCCCCCGATGGACACCACCATATCTTCATCAGGTTGCTCTGAATGGATAATAAGAGAGTAACAATTAACAAGAACAACCTGCACCTTAGTAGAATGTTAATCCCTATCAAGTGTTGCGGTTGGACAACTCATAGAATAAATGGAAGCCAAACGGTTTGCTGTAATTGACTGGTTGATATCCTTAAGAGGGTTCTGAGGATTTATTTTCTACTTGTACTTCTATTGACATCTTACCATGATGACTTTTATTGTCTTTGATGGAATTAGCGGGTTAAGATTTACCACCCATCATGACATCCAAATTCCAAGTGGAATCAATATAAGAGGGGCCATCTAATTTCACCTCTGTTGAGATGCCTTCAGCTCCCCCTCAGAAAGAGATGAATCATGTTATGTAGGGCATATTTTTTCCTAAAAACATATCCCAATGGAAACAACAGATTAGGTATTCACTTCTTAAACATAGTACATCATCCAGTTTTCATAAAAATGTATCACAATAGTATACTGTATGTACCATTCAATCATGTTGTTTGGTGTTAAAAATGATTTATTATTAATGTAACCTCTACTGATAATTTTATAATATATGAAAATGCACATCAGAAATAAATAAATTATAATAATTATGTAATCATCCCAAAACTATAACAGCGCAGAGGTTAGGATGTGAAAACATTCCAAGGTTTTAAAACTATCGTAGACCAATACTGGGGAAATATATCCCAGGATTATAAATTATAGGTTATTATCGACAAAAATTACAAAATATCACCAAATTCATATAATGAGTAAGATATAATTTCAATACATAGAAGAAAAACTCAAAATTTATCCCATAGTATGATTAAAAGTCATTATAGTGATCAAGAAGAGTGAAATTTTATAGTACATAATGAAATGAGATTATTATTTAAATATCATACCTTAGTTGTTGGAGGGATTATGTCTGGACAACATCGACTCTAGGTACTCGCTGCTCTGTCCTAGGGGTGGATACTGAGAATTTGAGACTTACAGATGGATAACATAACTGTTTGTTGGGCGTAAGTAAAAGCACCTACCACTACTCAAAGCTAGTTTTAAATTGGAAGCTATATTAACTAGGGAGAGTCCAAAGTTGAGCAGTACACCTTAAGATGTAGATTCCTGGAAGCCAATACAAGTATCCCAACTGGTGATGAGTGTTGAATCCTTATATAACAGATTTCTTACACTGAAAAAATCACAAAACTCATATGAAAATTTTATACACAGGGAAAAAAGGAAACATGAATTATAAAAAAATATTATCATTAAGTGTAATTAGTTTATAAGAAGAAAAACCATTTAAAAAATATGATACACTATTCATCATGTTAAATTCAAGAGATATGCTTTAGTGATGGATTAATGTGTTTTTAGGTTTGAAATTTGGTAGTATAAAAACTCTTTGGCGTCTGTGTATGCCTTCAATAAGGATTCAATGGAGGGATTCCTATAAATAGGGATAAATATCATTTTTATGTATCAGGACATACAAATTTCCATCTTATGTTCTAATAAAACCCGAGACTATTATATTTTAATATGTAAGCACTAAAATCATTAGGAAAAAATTATTCAATAAGGAAACCATTATAGTAACTGATTAAATTCTATAAGACATTAATCCAAGAAGAAAAAAAATCTATAATCATGTAAGTTTCATTGAATCAGTATTCATTAGTTTATGTGTGGGTACATTGGGTAAAATAAAGCATGGAATATAATAAAATAGAAAGATATGTATTCTTGAAAATAAATTACTTTCACTGGTAGTTTACTATATGATGTGGTGAAATAGAAAGATGGAAATGCTGATAGATATAAGTCTAAATGAACAATAGCAGTCTAGATGGATCTGTTGAATCAAGAAAGGGGAAATAAATTATAAATTTTTAAAAAGTTGTTAATAAGTTCTTGATACTGATAGAACATGTGTCTTTGGAAGTAAGAGTAGTTGCATGTTGATTTACATGTTCACTTATCTTTAATGAACAACAAGATGTAATGTTGAAGAAAACTGAATACATCATAGGTGTAGAAGATGTAGAAGAATAGTATATCAAAAAAGTATATTAACTTGAATAGTTTCATAAATATCTATTAAAGAGAGAACAAATTCACATCTTGTCTAACTGTGACTTGAATTTTTCATCCCTTTTGAGAATTATCTGTAGCAACACTAACAAATTTAAGGGAAATAAATTTAGGTAAAGGATTTACTATGTTTAAAAGTAATGAAAATTAGAATTCAACTGTTGATGAGATGCTCGTTGTCAATACATGTAACCAAATTGAATATTTTTTTATCTTTTTAGATCACATAATAAAAAATAATGTAATCCTTCTATGAGATACCTGTAATTGAAAGAAAATATAGATAAATGAATGATAAATACTGTTATTATGAGAGAACATTATTACAAATAACAATACTGATAATAGAAAATAGTTGAAACTACTATACATAAGAAAAAATACATCAAACAATGATTTCCTAGAAGATGCAAAATAATTATATGTCAAAACAATATTGATGACGTGAAACAAAACAATAAATGAAACAATATGTAAATGGAAATATAAATAATATTGATAATCAATTACCTTGTCTTTGATACCATTACATTCAAAAACTGAAGAAGGTGACAAAGAAACCTGAATCATAGAAGGCATGTAAGGTCATTTCGCATTGTTTTAATAATCATGAAATATAGAATCAAAGTAGAGGATGTGGGTAACCTTGAAATTAGTAGAACATGAATAAAATAATGAAGATAAATTAATGGGTTATCATAGGTAAAATAAAAGAACACGATTGTATAATGCATGCACAGATTAATCTATATCTGTTATGAAGCTGTCTCACACAGATCTAGGAATGAAATGAAATCTTTAAGAACACTGTGTATGAACAATTGTAAAACAATTCAAAAAACAATCCAAAAATATCTATGTATGAGTAATATGGAGTTACATAAATCTAAAAAATCTCAAAACAATTATGTTTGAACAACTTAAAAGGATTTATGTTTTATGGAATCTATAAGAATATGTATTATGGAATAAAATAGTACATAAACTCGTTATACCTAAATTCATGAAGATTCTTGAAGGGGGGGTCGAATCAACTAAGAAAAGTAAGAGTTTTTTAGCAATACACAGCTTCCTCTTCTTGAATCGATCTCTGCAAATCCCTAAAAATTTTCATGAGAATAATAGCTAAAACTATTTTAACAGGACACCCCTTTCTATGGAAAAGAATTTATCGTAATGATTCCCAAGAATAAGCTTCAAAAATAGTAGTTTCAATGAAAAAAATTAATCATAAAAATGAAAATAACAAAAATTAATCATCATAAATCCTTTGAAGTGAAAAAAAATCATGAAATTGACCTAGTTAAGATCCTTAAAAATCTGAAAAAATGAAATACATGCATGAGACTAGAAAAAATGAATTAAAATCACTATAGAAGATGGTTCAAACAGGCCATTGGGTCAATTTAGAGGATATGGGGGACGGTAGGGAGGGAGTTAGAAATCAAGGCATTCGATATAACCTTGGGCATGAAATGAACACTCTATTATTATATAGTTAAAAAGATAAAAGAAGATTATTTTTCATAGAATAATCCAACCTTGGGGTTTTTTCAGAAGCACGGAGGAAGAGGAAGAGCAAGTGAAAGAGAAGCTAGTAGATGTGCATGAGTCGTAGGAAGTGAAGGACAAACAGGTGGATGCAGAGTAGGGGGAGTTGGAGCCGTGGTAGATGGATGCATATGAGTCGTAGTTGTTAGGGCCAGACACGTAGGATCTGGAGGCGTAAGAGCATGATCTGTAGGAGGCAGAGTGGTTATTGGCGGAGCGACCAGAGGGAGGATGAGTTTGGGAGCGGATGTGGGGTGCCAGCGAGTGAACATACAGGAACCATAGGCTGTAGAGAAATAAGTATCAACTTCCAGGAGTGGGGGCGGGGGTAAGGTGTGTGTGGGGACAGAGGCACAGGTGGTTTTGGAGATGTGAGTTCGAGGGAGATGGATACCCGTAGAAAACCAAGGATCGATGGAATGATTTTTCATGGGAGGGAGGTGCGCTGGATAGAGGAAAAAAATAGAGATGTATATTTTGGATACATGGAAACGTGTGGAGGTTACACGTGTTGGAAAAATTCTTCTTTAGTGAATATATAGATTTAATATGTGATTAAATTAAATGGTCTTCCACAAAAATGATGACAACTTTCTAAATATTCATCATACCCATTTATGGGTCAAGATCCATATTACACAATGAAATTAGTCCACGTTAGCATTCATATCAATACTTTTCTATACATGTAGTCATATCATATATGAATATTATATTATAGAGTAGAAAACCCTTTGTTGAATCTGTCATATTGATAGACGCAACTCTATTCCTCCAGTATCATAATCATTGGTGTTTCCTGACTAGTGTAACCAATAGAAATTACAAGAATATACTAAAACAGGACAATATAGGAGCACCTAGGTTTGAAATGACATTAATTAGGGATTACCCACTTTCACTCATCACATCCTTTCCTTACAAAATATAACCCAGTGGCATATGATTTTTGAACAAAACTACCTAGTTGGATGATCAGGGTCTTGAAAATTTCTTATTTTGAAATAATCTAGAACTTTGTATTTTAAGTTGATTTAATCTCACAATCTTATATAATTTTATTCATTTATGTATTTATTTTTCAAGTTATTTATATTTTAACCTTCTTCCCTCTAGAGAACTTATATATTAAAACTATATTATTTTGTAACTATTTAAACCACCTACAAGTTTTTGTTACTCACCAAAAATATAAGTTAATTATATTCATATATATCTAAAAAATTATTTGAATAAGATATATTAATAATTATTATAAAATTTCATAGTTATATGAGATTGATAATCTTCACATGAGAGTGATTGATATCTAACCCAATTCAGCTTTATAGACAAGGAAAAATCCTCCAGACTATTAGGTTGTTCGACCCCAAGTCCCATTACCTAGGTATATTTCACTCAAGTGAGATTTTAATTCCTAGTAAATATAATACCTAGTATAAAAAAATATAAAAAACATAAAAATTAAACAATATAACTTTAATTATAAGCTGAGGTCAAGGTAAATGAAAAATTAAATTCATTTTCATACCTATAATGTAAATACATAGATTCATATATGGAAATCTCTAAACATAGTTTATCATATTATACTAAATAATACATATTCCTAATATAAATAATTTATGTACTTCAATAATTCAAGAGATAAATTTAAAATAAATGAATAATTCATGTATTTAAACAAGATAATACTTTTTTTAAACAAATCAGAAATAAAAGGCAGTTTTAAACACTATATAATTTTATCTTAATTATAATGTAAATTCTACAATCTTGAATATAGAACATCTATAATTATTCTAATATTAAATATTTCATAATATTAACTATATGGAATTTCACCTTATATATATGATATTTTATGAATTATAAATTATTTAGTATTAAATAAATGGTGTGTAAACAATCATAAAATAGTATTATATACTTATCATTATTTAAACGATGATCAAATCAATCATTAAAATATTTATATTTAGATTAAATTAAATCAAAATAATATGCCATTAATTTTAACAATTCAAATTAATTATCTATTGAAAATTCATATTTTAAATATAAACACCTTGGAATTTTGGATTACTTGTATAATTTTTAAACAATTTATAAATTAATGTTATGAATACTAAATAAAAATGTTTATTTATTGATCACAATACATTCCATATAATTTATTAAATGGTATTCTAATTAATAGAAATTAATATTCATAGAATATTTAATGATAAATGTTTCATAATCATTAATTAATTAATTATAAACACTTTATAATTAATAAATTAATAAAAATTTATTAATTAATAAATACCCTATAATTTCTAATATCATAATTTTAAAAAAATTATAAATTATAAGAAATCATA
This sequence comes from Viscum album, assembly GCA_963277665.1. Classification (NCBI taxonomy): domain Eukaryota; kingdom Viridiplantae; phylum Streptophyta; class Magnoliopsida; order Santalales; family Viscaceae; genus Viscum; species Viscum album. Next base: position 27,683,381 of record OY728142.1, on the reverse strand, counting down.
AGAAAATTTAAAATTTAAAATGTTTTACTTTACCAAAACGCAAGAGAATCTTTCTGTATAAAGGCAACATTTTTTACATTTATATATATATATCACATTATTCATTATTCATAAAATCAAACACAAGTGAACTTTATTCATTAAGGTAAAAACATGTTTTTTTAAATATATCTTATCTGCAAAAATTTAATGTTAGTGATCTTTTTGTAGAATATTGTTTTGGATAATAAACATAGATTACCTTTACGAAGAACCTTTCAGTGTAAAGGTAATTTAGATTACCTTTACACTAAATAAAAATTACATTTTCACATCTATTTGTAAAAGTAATTTTTTTATAAGGAATTTGAAGAATAAAAAAACATGATACATAATATTTCAAATTTTCTTCATTTAAAGTAATATTTCACAAAAAAAACATTGGATATCTCTAATACCACTGTTGGGACTTAAATGAGACAAATAAACTTTAATAGATGAATTAGAAATTATTTAAATCCTTTATAAAAGATATTCCATGCATAAAATATGAATACTACATAAAAATCAATTGAAGAACTATTGTAAATATAGAGTAACAGACACAAAAACGAATTTGAAGCATGTCAATCACTATCACATGAGTTTTATATATATTTAAGGAGTGGAATACAAAATATATACCACATTTGGTGGTATCCACATGCAAATAAGAATAATAAAATGTTTAAGAAGGATTATCCACCCCTCACAGAATGCTAGTGCCTCATGTGTAATAAGGAAGAAGAAGATAGAATCAGGTTCAGGAAGGTCTGACCAGGTGTAATAAACCGACACACTATCCAATTTCAATTGAGGTAAAATGATATATAGATCCACATTAATGCTACCCACACTACTACATTTACTCATGTATTTATAATAAATTATTATATGATAGTTCAACCAAATCATATATGAATTCATCAAATGAAATTACTCCCTATATATTCATATCATTACGTGGTTTCATTAATCATAAAAGAAATGGGAGGATCACTAAAAAATATCAGTTTATCTTTTATCCTTCCAACACATGTTGTAAGTAATAATATATCCATTAATTCTAAAAATAAAAATTTGTATCTAACAAAATTCATCTCATAAACAAATCATAGACATGTATGAATTTAAGGAATATATCCATCATTTTCATGATCCTTAGGTTTGACACTATAATCTTCCATAAATTGATTTATGGTTTTTGAATAATGATTTAACCACTCTGTCTAAACAGTAACTTATAAAATATAGATTATTAATATTTGATAATCTTCTTTTAGATCAAATTGAAGTTTAATTTATAAAAATGTACTTGTGATTTTCAATATACGGAACAACAACTATATTATTCTATAAAAAATATAAGTGATCTTGTTCGTAATCTATGATGGTTATTGTAACTCATCTTCCTAAAATTTCATTACCCTTGATGCACCTAGTTTGATGAAAATTTGGGAGGCCATTTTTATCCATGTTAGATTGGAATTTTGAATAAAATTAAATATAATATTTAACAATATACAACTTAATAATATAAGATTCTTAATATATTTTATTTTTGACATACCATTTCGATATATTTTTATACGGTTCAATGGGTTAAGCCCATATAAAATGTAAAAGACCATACATTCAGATATCATTCACAAAGTGAACCATTAGGTAAAGTATAATATCATGAAATAATTATTGTAATACAACCTATATTTAAAAAAATGATAGTAATATATTTTTCCACAACATAAAATATTTTTTGGTTAGTAAAATTGATATATATTGATATGAAAAGGAATGAAATATTAGTTATTATGCATAATTTGTTTTAGTATAATGAAACATAATTCCAGAAGCATTGAATATTTCATCATAATGTGATAGTCTTGTGATATAAATAGCTTTAAATTCAATTTATTTTTGATACAATATTCTTGATATTCTATGAATACCCCTATAAAATTTATACACTAATTAAAATGTCTAAAAATTGAAATCAATCCTTCCAAGAAGAAAATTGACTTGATGAAGGAAAAAAGGCACATCTTCCCTCTTTCACCCTAAAAAACTATTCCATTATACTAATTTCAATAATGTCTGACATTTCTTGAATGTAAAATTTTTTTATTCATTTTTAAATTTAGTTGTTTTTTAATGATTCTATCAAATATATAAATTTTGACATGCATTATATTTAAAAATTGAATGACATATAAAATATTTTCGTATGGTAGTTAAAATAAAATTGATTTATTTTTTCATCTTTATTTTTAATTTTTTTTATAAATATATAACAAAAATAGTCACAATATATTTTTTATTTTGGAAATATTCATCATAATTTAATGGAAATGTTGACACACATTATATAAAATTCAGGTCAAATATTACATTCCATGATTGATATTTGTACAATGAAAGTATCAATTTATGATTTAAGTGAAACATGTCCATCATATAATGTTTTGAAAAAATTTACTCTGTTCCATATTTATATATATGTCACCCTAGAATTCCTTTAATGTTTTGTATTGAAAACATAGAAAAATTTGAATATTAATTTATCAAATCGAAAAATATAGCACTTAATGTGAATTTTTTTTGATCATCTTAAACCAATAATTCATATCCAAAATAAGTATAAGATATTTAATTAAAGGAGACAACAAATTTCATTATCATTACAAGGTTTCATTAATATTCTAATAAATAGGGATAATAAGATATAATTATTTTTCATGCATAATCATGGTGGTAAATTATAATTCACTAATACAATCTAACATATAATAGGTTCAACATTTTACAGATCATAAGGGTTCATGTTATACATAGATCAATCAAGATTAATGATTCATGTCTCATTTTTCGATTTAGGATACTCATAATAAAATTTCTTCCAAGAAGAAAAATTGACTAGATGAAAAAGAATAATGGATCTTGTCTTTGTAGGCATCCACTTTATAGTTTTTTTGGTTGAAAAGATCATGGATGAGGTATCAATGTTTAGATGTTTTTGTAGATTTTGTTTTATTGGATTCGGGATATTAATGACATAATATAAGGATTTATGGTGTGAAGGTGAGTTTTAATGCTTGGGTTTTTTGTGATTTAGTATTTGTCTATGGTAAGGGAGAGATCATGAATTCAGTTTATACTATTATAAGAATATTAATATTATATATTTAACCCATCATAGTGTTCCATGTGTTAAAAAGAAATGGGATTTACAGCCTAAATCTATTTTTTACATCTTTTAACCCATAAACCCCATAAAATTTATAGAATAAATATATAATTTACATCATAAATGGTGTAACTTTTAACCTATATAATGTTTTTATTCCAATATTATTTTCTATCATTTATATGTTATTCCTCTTGGGCTTGGATGAATATTAGATTATTTTCTTTTACATTCATTCATTTCTCCACTTACATTGATCCTTGGTTTCTAGCTGTTGATTTTAAGCAGTATAAGATCAGTTATTCTCCCTTCCTCTAATGTTTCCTTGTGTTCTTACCATGGAGATTGTCTATGGTGTAGTTGTTTTTATGTGGGGGTAAATTTGGATTTCTTTTTTGTGATCCCATTGTATGGAGATTCAAGTCATAATACAAGGAATTTGGGATTCTTTTTAATGATCCCTTTGGTTGTTGTTTTGGTGTGGGGTGAATTTCGGTTCCTGTCATCTTTTTTATGTACTATCTTTGGGTAGTACATGATTTCCCCTTCCATTGGGTGGATATTAAGGGTAATATTAATGAATAAAATAATTTTTCATTAAAAAAATGATGGTTATGTGGGATAATCACATTATTTAGATAATTTGATATTTTTTTGATATTTTTATGCCTGATATTGAGCTTGATGAAAATAATGGCTACTGGAAACCTTTTTATCACTGTCAATAAGTTTTTGGGATGACCCTTGTTATGTTATTGATTAATCCCACACTAGATAAAGGTATAAATAGTTTATATATGGATAATTAATTTTTTCCCATGAAAAATAATATTTGTTTGGAAATACCAATGATAAGTAAATAATAAATGTAATGAAATCCTTTGAATAATTATTGAATATGGGATGTGTTTCTATTATCTGATGTAGCATTATTTTTTACCTTTTGTGTTGTGGTTGTCGTGTGGTCATGGTGGTGAAATTATTGGTAGTTAGTGGGGTATTTTGTGGGAGGTGGTGGTAAGTTGGAATGGATTGGATGTGGGATGGTGTGTGGTTATGTGGTACGGTGTTTGAGACATGTGCTTGTTTTGGTGATATTTCTTATTTGATGTGGTGTTGTGATGTTTATTCATGTGAGTTAGGCCGAATATTTTGTGACATGGGATTGTTAGATACACTGTTAGGAATGAGTAAATTATGATATTATATAGAATGTATAAAATAATGGATTTATAACTAAATAAAAGAATAGGCTGTGTAAATGTGAATGAAATGTCCTGTATATGGTAGTATATATAAATTCATTTAATCTAGAAATTGTAAAACTTGTAATTAAATTTTTGGTTTGTAGATTTTGTGGTAGTAGTGTTGAGTGTTTTGAATAGCAGTGGTAGTGGTTGTGATAATAGATGTATAGTTTAGTGGTGAAGAATATATTTCATATTGTTGTGTAGTTGATGGAAATCCATAGGTTGGGTATTGTGTGCTATCTATATAAAATTTATATTTATGTTATTTCTATATGATGCTCACCTAAGTTGGTTATCCTTACCAATGATAAATGGTTATGTGTTTTATGTGTTTTCTATAATATACAAAAATGTTGTGAAAAGATGGCTGGTGGGACCCTCTTCCCCAATCTTCCATCAGTAGTAGGGTTCACCCTACGGTTTGATGCATGCCTGTCATGGGGAATGATCAAAAGTAAAAAAATATTTTATCTAGAATAGAATAATGTATGGTTAGGGTTATCTCTCTTTAGGAGCCTTTTAGTTTTTTCACTTTCTTTTTCTAAATCACCTAAGCTATCTATTTATTTTGGATTTATGTATTTAATGAAAATAATGATTTTTTAGGGTTTTTGATTTAGGACTTGTAAAATGGAAATTCTAATTTATACTATCATAAAAATTTAACAGAATGAGTTAAGGAAATAAAGAACCTTGTCTTGGGTTTCGTTTTGGATTCAATCATTATTTTTCATTTAACGTTCAATTTAAATTTTATAATAAAAACATGTTATCTGATGATTAAACTACAATTCATTATATAGAAATTTTAGAAAATCATCGATTTCATAAACACTCTCAATTCTACATCCTTTTTTAATCAATGCTGATGACGCTTCTTGGTCTTGGATGTTCCATCTTCTAGGACCCAGCTCTATCAAGGTATTTTCATCCATTGATTAGCTAAACACCAAAATGTGAAGAACTAACTAATGGAGGGAGGGAAAAGTTATTAAATAAAATAATAGAGATAGATTGAGTTTGATGTCATTGGGGGAATTCAACACATCATGTTTATTCTCCTCACCCATGCATGATACTCAATTCTATAAAAAACATAAAATTAAACTTTAAATAAAATTCATGAACACCCTAACTTCCCCTTGGAAACTTCTTTAGGATTATCCTCTCATTTCTAAATGTAAAAGATCACTTGGTGTAGTGGGAAGAAGATAAGAAAAAGGGAAATAGAATAAAATTATGAATAAAAAGAATGGTGGATGAAGGGAGAGAGGGAATAAAATAAATTCAAATAAATTAAAATATGTAATTTATAAATAAAGTTAAAATAATAATTAAGAGAATAATTTATTTTTTTAAGAAGAAGAAGAGAAAGAAGAAAATTATAAAAGAAAAAATAAATCCCAATATATGAATGTTAATATAAATATAATATTCCTAATGATAATAATAATAATAATAATAATGATATTAATTATTATAATACTAATAATAAAATAGAGGAATAATTGGAGAAGAGGATGAAATTGGTAGAAACAAAATTAAAATAAATTCATGATTTTATTGAAATTTAAATTACAATTGAAAACTAAAAAACAAATAAATAAAACAAAAAAATGATGAAGAGTAGTAAATGGTTGAGGAAGAAGATGGAGTATTATTGCTCCTTGGTGGATATATCCTTCTCTATGGTTGAAAGATGGTATGTGATTTTTTTAAAGGAGATGGTTTCCTCCTTTTATAGAATAATAATGTTACATAAATATTTTATGCATGTTTTCTCCATTAAATGGAAGAATAGGGTAATGGGGTCTTAATAATAGTTTTTCATAAAAAAATTTCAGGTCCTCCCTCCAACTTTCATCGTATTTGTACATTTTTAGAGAGATTTTTTTTCATTTCATTCCAGGAATTTTTATGTCTAGAGAGACTCCCAATAGTCCATATCTCCTGTTTCCCATGCATTAATGGACATGAAAATGGAAGATTCATTCATGGATGCCTTCATAAAAGTTGTTATTCAATGTATTTCATGTATCCAATCAAAATTCAATCATATTTTATATTTTCAATCATGATATATGGTCCAAAAATAAAAATCAATAGATATATGAAGTTTTTTCAAGACCCATCATATGCGATGGTTTTGGGCTTCTAAATAGTGGATTTTACTTTGGGTATAGAAGAGTCAAATGAATACAAGGATGTATTTAATTCTAAAATGTAATAATTTATTGTTTTTGATAAGTATAATAAATTTTACGGCTAAAATACATTAAAAATTTAAAACTTTTCTAATCCAAATTATGATTTCTTTTCAAATTAAGCCCAAAATAATCATAAAATAATAAAATTAGACAATTTTCATTAAAATAACACTTTTATGGGATTAAAGAAATTACATTCAAAATAAAATTATGTAAATATATTTTTTCTACCAATTACTCAACACACATACCGTGCTTCTCCTAATGTATAGAATCTCAATATTTTCAATTAGATGGCACCAATGTTACCAATATTCAAATTTCTAGGGAGAAAATTAAATAATATTCAATGTCAAATCAAATTATCAAATGTTAAATAAAATATAAATTTAATTTCCTATTATTGAAAAAAAAAAATCAATTAATTTATTTTACTTTACCCTTATGAAAAATGATGAAACATCTCCTTTTATTCATTCAAACCCCTTAGTTAAATAAAATTAAACATTAAAACTCCTGATATACCTCACTTTTGAATCTTTTCTCTCATCACTCATGATAAAATTCAGGTATATTTACTATCATATCATGTGAACGTGGTCATTTTCAATAGGATTGTAAAGGAACTATTATCTCTACTTTGTAATGATGAAAGGCACATAAAATCATAAGGACTTGCAATAGAGGTTTTAATGCCTTTAAGTCTTATGGTTGGTAGAATTTGATTTTATAATGTAATTTTCAAGTAGTGGGATTAACTCTTAAAGGACAAATCATGATATTTTAAATAAAACATTTAATGAAATTATCCCCTTAAAATTATAACAACTCCCAACATTTCCAAAGACTCAAATAAAATGTCATGAATAATGAAATCATAATAAATAATGTGAATATTATTCAATTTTTCACTACTTTAATATTTTTTTTGTTTTTCTAAATAAATTTTCTCTTTTTTTAAATTTTTCTATAGTTATTATTAGAATAAACCTCACATCCACCACCTAACCACATATAATAAAAATCATTGGTATAATTATGGTGCTTTTTTATTCTTCTAAGTCACAACCCATTCATTTTTTCCTTTTTTATTATTTTCAAGAAGTGGAAACAATTAAGTAAATTGAATGAAAAAAAATTATTTTTAATCAAAAAATCACCCCCACGCTTCTTATTTACATACAAACACTCCCTTTCACCCCCAAAATTCAATTTTACAATATTAGGAAAATAAAAAGGGGAGGTTAGTAATAGATAGAAATGGATTGAAACATAGATCATTCCTATAATGTTTCGTCAAGTTTTCTATGGGACAAAAAAGGATTGATGTAAATGTGGTATTTAGGATAATTTTTCTATCAAAATATTCTTCATTCATATTAATTGGGTTTTTGTTGAGTCATTTATTTGAAAAGTTCAAATTAAAGTTCAAGAAGGTGACATGTCCCAAGATCACTTAAGAAATATGCTCAAGATTAATTGGATGTTTTCGGTCTAGAAATACTATCAAGAATGGACATATGATTTGGTATAGTAACTTAAGGAATGATTAATAATAATAAATAAATTCATATGAAGTTCAAAAAATTGAAGCTTGAAAATGGTTGAGAAATTTAATTTAGATGAATCAATTAATTCCTTCAAATCATACATCCTTATATTAAATTACATTATTCACTTTTATCATTCAATTTCTTATTTTAGTCATTCAATATCATTATCATTTATATATATAACCCAAAATCATAGGATTCTTAAAAAACTCATGTATCCGAGATTAGTCATGTAAAGCATAATTGAATCATGGGTATATGATTTTACATTATGTTTGAAATATTATTTGAAAATAAATGTAAGGAGGTTAGATGTTTAAAAAATAAAAAGTTAATTCTATTTCTCATGAATCTTAGTCCTTATCCTTCACTGGTTTGAGGTTTCCTTCTTCCACTATGATCCTAGTAAAATAGAATTACCAAATTATTCATAAGGATCACGTTAGTAAGGATTAAAAACATAGTAGGGAATGGAATTTATGCTAGACTACTTTCTAGGAAATTTAATTGAAATACAAATTCCTAGAAAAAAATGAATGTCATATATTTTGGTATGATTATCCAAGTGGGACAAAGATTTTTACTTCTTCTATATGGCAGTACAATTTGTTATCCAAAATCAGATAGTGGATGATGTTTCTTTAATTTGAACCACCACATGGGAATTTTCCCAGCTTTTCCTTCATCATTATGGGGGATAAATGATCTATGTATAGAGTACACCAAATCCCCACCCCTTCACAATTTGATATTTCTTACATTATTGGAGTCAGTGAAAGAATTAACCATACTCTTCCTTGCTTGATACTTGTGAAACCTCCATCTCTAAAAGTGTTGGATTCCCATAGACTGTATGACATGAATAATTAAAGGGAAAGTAAACATGTGTTTTTACTTGAATAAAATGCGAATTTTTAATTAGTAATTTTTCCATTAAATAAGAGAAGACACATTTCATATTTCTTCAGGAACAACTACTTCGATATCATTATATGGATCCTCAACTGTTTCTACATTGAAATTAGGGTGCTCCATGTATCCCTTAGTAGGTTTCTGAACACCTTATTCATTATCCTTTAGGGCATGAAAAACATTGTGTGAATCTAAAAATTCAAATCAATAGGGAGTGACAAACAATTCAGTTTCAATAAAATCGAAAGAGGTACAATATGAGAATAGATCATCTCCTTTTCTTAGAATATATTCAAATAATTCCTCAGCATTAAGTACCTCTTGAAGCATATTTTTAGTGGATGGAGGTAGGTAGTCGAGATCCTCTATCATTACTTCAAATTTCACCATTTGAGTGGTGTATTTCATCACTGATGCTGGATATTTTTATTTTTATGGGGTGGGGTAATCAACAAGTTCCTCACATTTTTTTCAAATGTTATCCAATTGATTATTATCTCCCACATATAGATTAGCATGAAATTGTTCATCCTTTCCTCCCTAGGTATGAAAAGTGGTCCATCTTATGTATATGGTTCAAGCTCAGTTTCATGTTCTGTAGATGATTCTTGTAAGTATATATTTATCCATTCCATTTTTCCTTTTAGATCTTGAACCTTTTGATCAAGCTCTCGAAAATCATACCTGACTTTTTATTTCCACATCCTCTTATAATTCCTTGTGGGATAACTTTTAAAAAGTTTTTTGAGGAAATTAGGAGCACTATTATTTTTACTTGTCAAATTTTTGATAGAATTTTGGGAAGTAACCCTATAATTCTGTGAGCTATCTAACCAATCCTTCAACCACCGATTACTAAATGGTCTCCTTGAGATATTGGATGATGCCTTTTAATTTCTACAATTTTCCAATTTGTCTTCATTCTCCCCTAATCTATCTATCCCATAATGAAACAATATCTATTATAGAAAATATTTATTCTACTACTTGTTCTTTCACATGAGAGTAATTGTTCCACGAAATAACTAAATGATCATCTTAAAAAATCATGTATATTTTCATAGATTTTATTATAAAAGTTGTAAATTATATCTAAAATGTGAAATTTAAAAAAATAAATGAATAACTAATTAGATCCTCATTAAAGGTACCATTTTTTATGCATGGCTATTTTGAGGCATGGTTAAAAGAAATTTTATATTTTTTCTATGATAGCAGAGTGGGTGACCAGATTCATTCCACCTGAGGAGCATTTCAGTTTTTTTACTTTCTTCTTGTAAATCATTTAATCTATATCTTATTTTTGGTTTTATGTATTTAATTAAAAACATGATAGTTTTTTTGGGTTTTTGTTTTATGACATGAAAAATGGATATTCTAATTTATACTATTATGAAAATCTAAACAGAATGAGTTAAGGAAAGAGAGAACATGGTCTTGAGATAGGTTTTGGATTCAATCATTATTTTCATTTATATTTTTTATTTCAGTTTGATAATAATAACATTAAATATCATGTTTTATCAACTATTATTTATTTAAAAATTACAGTATCTCATATAATTCTTAAACACTCATAATTTTACCCCCTCCTTTAATCATGGTAGATAACACTGCATGGTCTTGGAGGTTCCATCGTCCAGGACCTTACTCAATCGATATTATTTCATCCATTGAATATCTTAACTGCATCATGTTAAGAACTAACAAATGGAGAGATGGAAAATTGATTAAATAAAATAATAGAGAGAGATTGAGTTGGATTTCCTTGGGGGCAGTCAGCACATTGGGGAAATTCGCATCACCCATACATACAACTCAATTTTATCAATAAACAAGAAATTAAACATTAAAGAAAATTCATGAACAACTTAACCTCCCCCCCCCCCCCCCCCGGGATAAATCTTGGGCTCATCCTATTATTTATAAGATTAAGAGATCACATGGTGGAGTGTGAAGAATTGAAGAAGAAGAGAATTATAATAAAAGTAGAAACCAAATGAATGGTGGATAAAGACATAGAGAGGGAGTGATAATAAAATAAAAGAAAAAAAATAATCTATATAATTTATCTACAATTATAAAATAATAATAATATTATTTATATTAATTTTTATTATTATAATTAATAGAATAATTTATTTTTTTAATACGAAAAAGAGAAAGGAGAAAATGAGAAATGAAAAAATAAATTTTAAAATAAGAATGTTAAAATAAATATAATAATAAAAATAGTAATAACATAATTTTAATAATAATGATATTAATTAATATAATACTAATTAAAATTAAAAATAAGAAGAATTAAATAAGAGGATAAAATTTTAGGAAGCAAAATTAAATTAAATGCATTATTTTATAAAAAATTTAAATTATAATTTATAACTGAAACCAAAATAAAGAAAAATAAAAAATAAAGAATAATAATACGAAGAAATATGGGAAGAATAATATGGTGTAGTGCGATTACTTGGTAGAGATATCCTCCTAGGTGGTCGATTGGTGGTATGTGATGCTTTTGAAAGGAGGTGATTGTCTCCTTTTAGTGGCTAAAATTTTTCTTTAAAAAGTTCTACATGCTAGCTCCATTAAATAGCCAATTTGGGAAATTGGGTGTTTATAATGGTTTTCAATAATTTTTTTGCACATCTCAACTCCAAATTTCAGCATATGAGGACATGTATAGACAGATTTATCTCCCTTTAACATAGGTAATTTATTCTGCGTAGGAAGAATCTCTATATTCCATATCATTGGTTTCTTATACATTAATGGCCTTGAAAACCACCAATTCACGCATAGAAGCCTTCTAAAATATCTTCATTAATGTCTTGTTCCTCTCCCCTCCAATGTTATATATATTTGGTCCATCCAATCATGATCTATGGTCCCAAAATAAAAAATCTCCAAATCTATGAAAATTTTTTAAGGCCCAATATCTGAGCTAGTTTTGGGCTTCCCAATGGTGAATTTATCTTTGGGTCAAAATTAATGAAATGAAGACCATGATGAAGAGAATTATAAAAAAAAATAATTTCACAATTTGGATAATTATTGAAAATTTTATAGATTAAAAAATTTATAATTTCAAATAGTTATAATCTAAAATATTTAATATTTTTGATTAAGCTCAAAATATCACTAAAATAAAAAAAGTGAAATTTTATGAAAAAATAATACTTTTGTTGGTTTAAAACAGTGAAATTGAAATTAAAATTTTGGGAAATATTTGTTATGTCCCAGCCTTTTATAGAGGTGTGATGTGTTAAATATGTTTCATTTGGGAAGGTGTGATGTGTTGGCATATGATTCTTCAAGTGAGGTTTGATGTGTTGGAATGTGTATCCTTTGGGTGAGATGTGATGTGATTTGATGTTTTGTGGTATTTATAGAATGGATGGAAGCAATGGAAGTTTTTTATTGGGTAATGAGAGAGGAAAATCAGTGGGAAAGTGATTGTGAGGCACCATGAATTTTTATGTTCTTGATATTTAGTTAATATATTAGATTCAGGATTTGATTGGTAAGCCACCATGATATTGGGATTGTTTAGAATACTTGTTTATGTACATTTTTGTAATAATTTTTTACTTGGGCATTATAATTCCATTTTTGATATGTGCACTTGAGACCTTAGGTAGTATCATAATGGTTACACTTGAAATTCATACACAACATATATAAAAACTATTTAACTTATTTCCAAGAGGACTTTTGGGACCCATCTTGACATTTCTATATTTGGTTGGAGATGTGGTAGAGAATCTTCTATTGGAATTGTCATTTGGTACTTTACATGGAGAATTTTATTGTGTTTATTTTCATTTGATCATGCATTATGGGATGTTTTTTGTATATATATTTTTTTAAAATTATATAAATGATTTATGGGTGTTTGATTATCATAAATCATAATCCAATTATTTGATGGTAACTACTTCTATTTGTGATTTATTTATACACTCTTAGATTTTTTCACAAACCCAATGCCTTTGAGAGGGGGCTTAGGGGTCATTATCTATCTTAATTCACCATCATCCAAAGATGGGTATCTTTGGAGAGAGCGGGTCATGGTTGAGTGCTATCTATGCCTTTTGGGTGAGATATAGGATGGTGTTTCGAGTTAGGAACTATGATAATTTCAATGGTTCGTATGTCAATGGTGGAAATTGACCATGGTTCACAAAATAGGCAATATAGATAATCTAGGTAACAAGAATTTAGGCCCCCAATATCTGATTCATGGAATCCATGATTATAAAAAAACCCACGTGAGGTTGACCTATTTACATAGTAGATAGCTAGGAGTAGTAAATAAATCATTATTGATTATTTTTGTTTTTTAATAGGGTGATTATAATATGTTAATCCAATAAATGAATAAAATGAATAAAAATGTGATATAATTTCATCATACTTAGAATAGGATGTTCTCCTAGATTTTTAGTAATGGATCATGGTCATCATTAGTGAGTGGTTCAAGTAGTTGAGGTTGAGTAGGATGATCCTTTTAATCATCGAAGGGTTTAACCAAGAGAATAGGATGGTTATTTCTATCTGTATTTATATTCCTTGCATTAGTAGAGTCAAGGAATGTATGAAGAGAGTGAATTAGATCTAGATTCAAAGTATTGGAAGGAATAAATCACGATTTAATTTGGTCTAATCTGAGAATGTAGTGAGTTCTTGGTTCCTTTGGAAGACACTCAGTTTAGAGAGCTACCCGTCAGTTGTTCATGATTTTTCATGGTTACTATAAGAAAGAATATTTGTGTGGCATGAATTTTATAAAGAGTTCTATTCAGAATTACTATCACCGTCGATGATGTCAACCAAGAGGCATGAAATTCTCTCCATACAAAAAGGGAAACTATGTTTTCTTATTATTGGGATGAATATCAAAGACCTGCAATATTTTTCTCTAAACATTTTTCTAGATGGGGATTTCAAAGCGTAATGTTTGAAGGAGGTATTCCCCAAGGTGATCAAGTATATAGTCCCACCAATTACAGTACTAATATATTTATAGGTGTTTAAAAATTATGAGGATGTTGAGGAGAAGTATTATTTGGGTGTTAAGACTCAAGAGCATGGCCATCGGGGCAGCTTAATGAAAAAGGATTCAAATAATGGGTTAGGAGTGTTCAGATAGTTGAGGTTCCAATGGGTGGGTAACCAAATGTGGAATATATTTTCCCATCCTTACAAGGATGTTGGATTTGGATCACCTAATAAAGGATTTATATTTTCATTCTACATATATAAGGGACATGGTCACCACCAAGGTCAATGTTTGACCGCATAGGGAGACCAGTATTAGGTGGGTGTTTAGGACAATTTTAGATAGTAATAACATTTTGTTATGAGGAAATTGGTACATCAATAATTTCTGATTCTCATGAATTGTTCTATAATTTCGGACTATATATTTGTATGCATCCAGTGACCATTGAGTTATCTACACTGATTATTAGTCAAGATGATTTGATTGATTTGGAATTGAAATAAAAATTGGTAATAGGGAAACATGAGATAATGGGAGAGATTTTTTAAATTTTTGATACTCTAATATGATGTGATCCTTTCTATGGATTGAATTTTTTTCATGCATGAATTTATATAATGCATCTATATGAGATGTTAATTTTCTAATGTGGAAGGACAGTGAATGCTGCCCATTAGAGAACAAGGTTATCAGTTGAGTTTAAGAAAATGGATCCTTTTTTCCTAGTTGGAGGAGCCATTGGTGGAGGAATAGGTAGATGGAAGTCCTATGGTTTTAGAGGAGTAACTGAATGTTATTTTAGGATGAGGTTGTGGCACAACCACAGCAACATGATTCTAATTTTAGGATAGAATTATGGATGTGTAAATCTTTCATTGAAAATGATCCGAATCTATTTACACCTATGATGTAGCATTATTTGAGGTTGGATGATGACGATCTGAGGTAGAGTGGTTTCATCTATCATTATGTTTCTCCATGGGGTGCCCTAGTGTTTTTCTCCATAAAGGGGGATAGTGGTCTGAGGTTGTACGTAGAATACCAAAGGTTAAATTAGATAATGATCAAGAATTGTTACACCCTTATGATAATTTATTTTAACACCCCATAATTTTATTAAATATATTTTTTAAATAAATTTAATTTCTTTGATAGCTGCATTACACACAACATCGAGTTTTAAAGAAAAAAGACACACTGATAAAATATCATTGTTTAATATAATAGTTATTTATTATCCATTAAAATGGATTTTATGAATTTGATTAAATAAATTATGATAATATGTGGTTTACACTTGTATAAAAAATGAATTCATTGTCCATCATTTATTTTATATTAAAGTAATATCAATTTGAAAATCAAGGATTTTTTTCCCTAAAAATACTATTTTTATGCTCATAAGTGTGGTTCGTCTCAATAAATTAGATAAATCAATTTTGGTGAATGATTTTAATGTAATTTATATATTATATAGTCAATAATTTTTTTAATAAAAATCATATCTATTTTCACGTCATAATAAAATTATAAATCCAATCTAATGCTTAAAAATCGTAATTTTCTAAAACGGCAGTTTTATCACATTTTTTACACATATTTTAAATGTAATTTTTATCACTTTTATAAAATTTATTGGAAAAATAAATTTAATTTTAAGAAATGATCATGTCAAAATTTTATTATAGTAATTGTTTTGATAATTTTCAAAAAGGTAATTTTTTTTATGAATAGTGAAAAAATAATGGTTTTTATTAAAACAATTACTATATCAATTAAATAATTTAAAAGATAAATTTTATATTAATTTGGATTAAAATTAAAATTATAGAAATTATATATCTATTAATCTAATTGATGTCATTTTATAAATTTAATACTGAATATTGATAAAAAAACATTTAATCCTTTGAAACTTTTTTTGGAAAACCACATTTTCATCGTGTCTGTGAGATGAATTTTAAATTAAACTTTTACACTTATGTAAATGTAATTTTTAAATTGCATTCCATAATAGAAATAAGAATAATTTATAGAATAAAATATGTTAAAATTAATTTTTTCCAATAATGAATAGTGATAATAGTAATAATTAATTATCAAAGTTAAGGTTAAAATCAGTTTATTGGGGGTTATACTAAAAATACAATGATTAAAATGACCTAAAAACTTTTAAAACCCCATATAATGAACATGTTTCATTATTATAACATACATGCTTATATAATGGACCCTTTTATCTCTTTTTCTCATGTAGAATACATGGGTAAACCATTTTGTTTTCAATGTTCACAACTATACATCTCACCTCACTTAAAAAAGGGCACACCATGCGCTCTATACTTCACGCATACAAAACCCTTTGGATAGGAAAATAAATACCAAAATATATTCAATAAATACCATCCCAAATAATATATTTTTTGGTTAGATTATAATTCCAATATTGTAATTATTTAGGCATAATCCCAAAGAGGTTCTCTGAATAAAATGTATTGTCCTTAAAATTTTAATTTTTATTCTATTTTTCCTTGAAATCAATAAAATCCTATTAAAATATTAGTATATAATTAAAAACATATCTATCATATACTTAGATATTATAATTTTATTGGGAAATCCTAAATTTATAAAGACCCAACCTTATTACATACATAATCTGGAATTTAGTCAATAAAACACTTCCTTTTACATTTATGATCTGTTCATGTTTAGAGCATTAGAGAATTAGGAAAATACATTCATAGAATTACACATTATTACGAAGTGGATACCATAAAAACAGTTTCCATTTTTTTTCAAAATATAAAACATTAAAACATAAAACATGACTCCTTGACAATTAATTAACATTTAACACATCTTCCTTCCTTATATTACACATCCATTAACCTGGAAAAAATCATTTAAAAACATGGGATGAGCACAAAATCTCAGTAAGGTATGGAAAAGAATGAAAGATCACATTAGTCCATGAATACTTGTAACATGTGAAAGAATTTTCAAAAGACATTATTGTCACCCATATATACATACTTTGGGTAACATGAGATTTACAAAATATACACACAAAACATGAGAATATAAATATAATCATAAATGTATCTTGGGGAATTACTTACATAATCTTGTAACCATTCTTTTCTACCTTATAATTTGTAACCCTCACGGCTACCTTACTTTGTGTAACCATAGCAGTTACACTTGGAGTAACCATACAGCCGACCTCCAACATACTCAAACTCAATGTAATGGAGGGAGAAATAGTTCCTACCCTTCATTATAAATAATTCCGAAGATCCAAAACATAATCATTAAACATGAATAATTCCATAAAAACATTAATTTGGTATTTCGTAAAACCAAATTTAAAAGGAGGATTTTTAAAGAAATTCCCCTTATAAATATTATACAATTGAAGAGAGGCATAATAGAGTTGATGTAGTATATATATATACTATAAATACACATAATGAAACATTATATAAACAGAACCCATCACACAAACAATTTGAATATCACATAAATCATGAAGTAGAAGGTTAACCCAAAGAATGGAAATCTGGTTAAGAATTCCCTTACCTCGGGTTTGTCTTAATTACAACTTGTTTAAACCTCATGTATAATGGTTAAAAGTGTTGTATTAATATTTTATAAAAACATGTTCATGTTTATAACATCTTATATGATCATTTCATAACACCATTCCACCCTTAATTGTTGGTGTCTTTCCCCTTACACTGTTTTTGGGTGAATTCTTAACATGATTTCTATGATTGGTTCATGGTGGAAATTATTGTCGATTGGAAGTGAAACTACATAATTTGAATGGAGTAGTATTTAAATATACCCAGTAACATAAATTATACCATTTATCACTTTGAATCTTACATAAGGATGATTCATAAGTTAGAACATTAATGATGTTCATTTAGATCATTTTAGTGGTTCTTTGAAAATAACAACCTCGTTTTGTCTTATAAATTAGAACCATGAGTAAAAAATAATTAAATAACCATAGGTGAGTTATAAATAATATATTAAAACCTGATTCAATGATAAAAAAATGGTTTTATGACCAGACATGAAGGAATTAATGGAAATTAAAATCACATCGTCCACGATGTCGGTAATTCGACACATCACAGACAATATTATAATTCCTTGAATAAGTGGGGGAGAAGAAAAATAATGATGATAAATTTTCCATGAACATGAGAGAATCCAGAATATACATGATTCTATAGATTTAATGCCTCTTGGTTAAGAGGATGTGAGTAAAGAAGAAGAAAAGAATGGTATCTTAAAATTAAAAAAAAACCTGATAATTTTTTCATGAAAATTCTGCAGCCTGACGACGTCTCTTAAAATTTCATAAAAATGGTTTTATGAGAGGAAGGGGATATTTAATAATTCATACATAATATGGTAATTAAGGGGGATATTTAAAAGGAAGTGAATAACATAAAATGATAAAAAATAAAGAAAATAAAAGAGGATGTTTACCTCTTGATTTCTTCTCCTTGAGATCCTCCTTAAGGGCTTTGGTTTTGGTCTTTTGGTGAGAGAAGTAGCTCTAGGCCATGGGAAATAAGATTGGGGAGGGAATTTGGAAAAAATTAGACAATTCTCAAGGCTTGAGAGGTGTGGGAGGAAGAGGGGAGTGAGGGTGGTATTTATAGTGGATGGGAGGGGGTATTTTTCATCATTCTAATCATTATTATAATATTTTTTCTCAAGACTATGAATAATATTAATTCATGTGACCCCAAATAGTAAAAATGGCATGTGAGATCAAACCAAGTGGGATTACATCGTACTTCAATCACTTATGATGTAGTAAATCAACTATTTAGCATTTATCGTATTTTATCGTATTTAACTATTCATAAAAAATTCTTGAATTTTAGAAAAATACCAAAAATTTAGCCCAAACATTTTTCGACGTTTAGAATTCAAAAATGAAGTCAATTTTTGAAAAATGATTTTCTATATATTACTAATTTAATTTTTAAATAAAATCATACTTAATGCAAAAATTAACAGGTCCTATTTTACAACTACATCTTTGTCAAAATGAAAAAATAACCTAGATTCTATTATCTTAAATCCTTAATAAAATAAAATAATAATAAAATTTACTATACATTATGATCAAATCACTATTCATAAGGGTATGTTACTATTCACCAAAAAAACAAGTTGGTTCTAATAGACTCCAAATTACATACTGAACACAATAATATATGAATGTTTCTTAAAATTTAGAACATAGAAGTAGAAAAGTTATGTTTTAAATGCTAATTAATAATATCTAATTAAAACATAGTTCCATGCATTTAAATTTATTTTTAGAAAATCTCGGGGTGTTACATTATCCCCACCATCTTGAAATTACATCCTCTAAATTTTATGTACTTATTTAACAAGTGAGGGTACTTCTCCCTTATAGTATTTTCAGACTCCCATGTTGCTTCTTCAACCATGTGGTTTCTCCAAAAAAAACCATAACCTGGTGGATTAACTTATTCCACAATACATGTTCCCTTCGATCAAGAATCTGAACTGGTTTCTCTTCATAAGAAAGGTTCTCTTCTAGTTGAACTACTTCTGGGCTGAAGACATGTGATGAATCTGGCACATACCTTCTCAACATCAAAACATGAAAAAAATTGTGTACCTGAAACAAACTCAGAGGCAAAGCTACGCGGAATGTTTCAACTTTCTCCAAGATTTTAAAATGACTGATGAACCGTGGATTTATATTTCCTTTCTTACCAAAACACATCACACTTTTCCTATAAGAGACTTTAAGGAAAACATGGTCACCTACCTTGAAAGAGAAGCCTTTCCTTCTTTGATCTGTTAACTTTTCTACCTGCTCAAAGATTTCCTCATGTGCTGCTAGATCATCCTCACTTTCTCAGCCACTTCTTCAACTAATTATGTCCCCATCAACATTCTTTCACCGACTTCATCCCAAAACATTGGAGTCTAACACCGCTTCCCAGACAAAGCCTCAAAAGTTTCCATATGAATACTAGAATGAAAACTATTTATCTAAGAAAACTCAACTAAAGAAATATGTTGATCCCAACTTCCCAGATAGTCCATTGAACAAGATCGAAGCATATCCTCCAATGTTTGAATCTTTCTTTCTGACTGCCCATCGGATTGAGGATGAAAAGCTATACAGAAAGTTAAATCTATACCCAACGACTTCTGAAATCCCTTCCAAAAGTTAAAAGTGAACCTGGGATCTTAGTTAGATACAATGGATAGAGGAACTCCATGTAACCTGGCAATATCCTTGAGGTACAATCGAGAAATCTGATCCAAATACATTGTATCTCGAATTGATAGAAAATGTGCAGAAAATGTTAGTCGATCAACAATAACCCAAATCGCATTGTTACCTCGATAAGTCTTTGGTAGTCCCACCACAAAGTCCATGGATAAATTCCCCCATTTCCACTCTGGCATTGGAAATGGCTGAAGAATCCCCTTCGGTAACTGCCACTCTGCTTTAACCTGTTGACACATAAAACATTTCTTGTAAAAATCAGCAATATTTATTTTCATTCCATCCCACCAATAATACTCCTGAAGGTCTCTGTACATCTTAGTATTTCCAGGATGAACATAAAATGGAGAACTATAAACTTCGAACAACAAATAATTCTTCAACTGAGAATCACTAGGCACACACAACCTATTTTCAAATCATAAAGCACAATCTCTATCAAGATTATATCCTGGAAACAAAACCATTTTAACCAATTCTACCTTTTTCTGTATCTCACGGTCTTCCTTCTGTGCTTTCTTAATTATTTATGACAACGAGTACTGCACTGAAACCTGAAACAAAACAAATGTATTCCTTTCCCTAAAAAATTCCAATCCAAAATTCATCAAATCATTAATCAAGGGATCATGTTCCAAATGAAACATGGTTAATGATGCATGATGTTTCCGACTTAAGGCATCTGCTACTTTATTTGCTTTTCTAGGATGGTAATTGATCATGAAGTCATAATCCTTTACCAATTCTAGCTATCTTCTCTGCCTCATGTTTAATTCATTTTGAGTTAATATATACTTTAGGATTTTATGGTCATTATATATTTGGCATTTGGTTCCGTATAGATGATGCCTCCAATTTTTCAAAGGAAAAACCACAACTGCTAATTCCAAATCATGTGTGGGATAGTTTAGCTCATGAGGTCAATATTTTCTTGAAGAATAGGCAATTACCTGATCATTATTCATCAAAACACAACCAAGTACCTTCAAAGAAGCATCACTACAGATGAAAAACTCACAATTTTGGGAAGGTAAGTCCAAAAAGGGAGCATTCACAAATCTATTCTTTAGTTTCTAAAAGAAAAAGTCACATTCTTATATCCAAAACAATTTAACCCCTTTTTTTGTTAATGTTGTTATTGGGCTAGATAACCGTGCAAAGATCTTAAAAAACCGTTGGTTATAACTTGCTAAGGATAGAAAACTAAAAATATTTGTAACATTTGTGGGTGTTGGACATTCATCAACTACTTTTGTTTTGGCAGGATCAACTATTATTCCATCCTTATTTACAATGTGCCTAAGAAAATAAATCTTTTGCAACCAAAAATAAAACTTTCTGAATTTTCCATATAGTTTCTTTTCTTTTAAAGTATGTAAAAAAACCCTTAGATGTATTTCATGCTCCTATATAATTTTAGAAAATACCAGAATTTCATCAATAAATACAACCACAAACTCATCCAAGAACTCATGAAATACTCTATTCATAAGATTCATGAATATAGCATGTGATTTAGTTAATACAAATGGAATAAAAAAAATTCATAATGCTCATATCTAGTACGAAAGGCTATTTTCGGGATGTCATCCTCCTTCACCTTCAGCTGATGGTATCTGGATCTCAAATCAATTTTGGAAAAGTACTGATCCCCCTAGAGTTGATCATACAAGCCATCAATATGAGGCAAATGATACATGTTTTTAAATGTGACGTTATTCAAAGCTCTATAATCAATGAAAAGTCCCTGGAACCATATTTATTTTTAACAAACAAAACAAGGGCTCCCCACGATGAAGTGCTAGGATGAATGAATCCCTTGTCATGAAAATCCAGCAACTAATTTTTCAATTCAAGAAGATCTATCAGAGCCATACGATATGTGGGTTTTGAAATTGCCTTAGCATCAAGAACTAAGACAATTATGAATTTGACTTCCCGATCAAGTTTGACACTGGTTAACTAATCAGAAAAAACATTAAGATATTCATTTACCACTAGCACATCATTAATTTGAATAGTTCCCTTGTTTTAAACAATATGAGCAAGATAACTTTCATTTCCATCTTTCAATAGTTTCTCAGATTCCTGATATGTTATTAATTGTACGGGTTAATTCTTGTATACAAACTAAAACTCGTTTTGAAAAACAACTTCCTTAGCTCTACAGTCAATCTTAGCATGATAATCAGAAAGCCAGTCCATCCCCTGAATAACATCAAACTGGATAAAGGGTAAAACAATAAATTTTGCAGGTAAAGTATTTCCACAAACCACAATATAAAGATTCTTAAAATTCCTCTTTACTATAACATTTCCCCCTGGTGTTTTAACGACAAGTTCGGGTCTCATTTGTTGAGGTGATATTTCCAATTTACTATAAAATTTATTAGAGATAAAGGAATGTGTAGACCCCGTATCAAACAAAACATTAGAAAAATCTAAGTGAACAAACAAATCACATGATACAACTTCATTGGATGGCCCAACATCTGATAACATAGTCGCAAAGGATCTCACTAAACCTTTCTGCTTGTAGTCTGGCTTCTTTGCATCATTCAGATCTCTCTTTGGGAAGGGATTTGAATAGTGACCCATCTCACCACATTTAAAACACATTACAGTTTTCTTATTAGGATTATTATTAGGATCATTTTCATTGCAATATTGGGCCATATGTCCAAACTTACCACTTTTCAAACACATCCCAATTTTGCTAAGACATTCCCCAGGGTGTTTCTTTCCATGAATTTCACAAAATGGAAATTGGATTTTCTTACCATCAGATTTATTTGGTTGATTATTAAACATTACTTTCCAACTGGACCTCTTATTCTTTTTGTTTCCAAAATTAACGTGATCATCAGCAAACTCCATCTCTACCCTCTCAGAAAATCAGACAAGTTTCTCATAACTTTTGATTTCACGAGAGGCCAACGCCCTTAGATACCTTGGATTCAATCCTGAGTAAAAGCGGTTGATTTTGTTATCAAGATCCAGAATAAGATTTGGTGCATATGTTGTTAGTCAGGTGAATTTCATTTCATAAACAACCACTGAGTTTTCCTCCTTCTATTTCAGTTTAAGGAATTGTTTTTCCATTCTAAGTCACACCCCCTTAGGAAAATATTTTTCAAGGAAAAGACTTTTAAATTCATCCCTCTCTAAGGAATCAAAATCCTCTCTACCCCTGATATTCTTTACCATTGACCACCAATGATCAGCTTCCCATTCAAAATGATAAATGTCAAGACTTACCATTTGATATTCTGAACATCCCATAACATCGAATATCTTTTCAAGGGATTTGATCCATCCTTGAGCTGCTACTGGGTCAAAAGATCCATTGAATGAAAGAACATGTTGTCTCATAAAATTTTCCACTATTATCATGTTCCATTGTGTAACCTCTACTGGTTATATTTCATGGATTATACCACCATTTATTTCCTGTGTTAGCTGAGCCACTACTGTCACAAACTGCTCAGTTCTAATCCCTACCATTCTGGGCTGTAGTTCTAGAAGGATGTCATTCTGTCGGTGCCTCTCCTCTTCATTATCCATGTTCATTTTGTAGACAACCATTCTGACCAAACATGTCTTAGATAAAGAAACTTGTTAATATTTAAATTCTACATCAAATTAAACATAGATTGAAAATCATTTATGTCATTCTATTAACATCACCCTAACCCCTAAAGTTATCTATACCATCCTCTGATACCAACTAAAAAGACCCGACCTTATTTCATATATAATATTTAATTTAGTCAAGACAGAACTTACTTTTAAATTGAAGAACTTTTCATGTTTAGATATTTATAGAATTAGGACAATACATTCATGACATTACACATTATTACAGAGTGGATACCATAAAAACAGTTTCCATTTTTTTTCAAAATATAAAACATTTAAACATAAAACAAGACTCCGTGACTATTATTAAACATTTAACATGGATTACATCCTTGTATAACACATCCATTAACATGTGAAAAATCATTTAAAACTTTGGATGAACACAAAATCTCAGTAATGTATCGAAAAGAAGGAAAGATCACATTAGTCCATGAATACTCGTAACATGTGAAAGAATTTTCCAAAGACATTCTTGTCACCCATATATAATTACATTGTGTAACATTATATTTACACAAGATCCACACAAAACATGAGAATATAAATATAATAATAAAGGTATCTAGGGAAATTACATACATAATAGTGTAACCATTCTTGGGTACCTTATAATTTTTAACCCTCACAGCTGCCTTATTCTGTGTAACCATCGCAGTTACACCTGGAGTAACCATATGGCCGACCTCCAACTAACTCATACCCAATGCATTAGAGGTAGATATAGGTCCTACCATTCATCATAAATAATTCCCAATAACCAAAACATAATCATAAAACATGAATAATTCCATAATAACATTACTTAGGTATTTCGTAAAAACGAATTTAAAAAGAGGATTTTTAAAGAAAAGCCCCTTATAAAAATCATACAATTGAAGACAGACATAATAGAGTGGATGGAGTATGTATATATACTGTATATACACATAAAAAAACATAATATAAACAGAACCCATCACACAAACAATTTAAATAGCACATCAATACTGAAGTAGAAGGTTAACCCAAAGAATGGAAATCGGGTTAGGAATTCACTTACGTCGGGTTTGTCTTACATACAACTTGTTTAAACATCCTTTATAATGGTTAAAATAGTGTTTTTAATATTTTACATAAACATTTTCATGTTTATAACATCTTATATGATCATTTCATTACATTATTTCACCCTTATTTTTTAGTATTTTCCCCCTTGCTCGGTTTTTGGGGGAATTCATTACATGATTTCTATGATTGGTTCATGGTGGACTTTCTTGTCAATTGGAAGTGAAACTACATAATTGGAATGGAGTATTATTTAAATATATCTAGTAAAATAAATTATTCAATTTATCATTTTTAATTCTTACCTGAGGATGATTCATAAGTTAGAACATTAATGGCGTTCGTTTAGATCATTTTAGTGGTTCTTTGATAATAACAACCTCATTTTGTCTTATAAATTATAACCGTGCGAACAAAATAATTTCAGAACCATAGGTGAGTTATAAAAAATATATTAAAACCTTATTAAATCATAAAAAATGGTTTTGTGACCATAAATTAAGGAATTAATGCAAATATAAATCACATCGTCCACAATGTCAGTAATTCGACACATCACGTACAATATTTTAATTCATTGAATAAGTGGGGGAGGAGAAAAATAATGATGATGAATTTTCCATGAACATGAGAGCATCCATAATATACTAGATTTTGGAGATTTCATGCTTCTTGGTTAAGAGGAGGTGAGTAAAGAAGAAGAATATAAATGAATCATAAAATAAAAGAAAGCTTGATAAATTTCTCACGAAAATTCGGCAGCCTAACGTTGTCTCTTAAAATTTTATAAAAATAGTTTGATGAGAAGAAGGGGATTTATCATAATTCATACATAATATGGGAAGTAAGGGGGAATATTTAATGAAATATACCATCATAATCCAAAGGGAAAGGAAGAGAACACCATAAAATGAACAAAAAGAAAGAAAATAAAAGAGGATGTTTGCCTCTTGATCTCTTCGCCTGGAGTTTCTCGTTAAGGGCATTGGTTATTGGTCTTTTGGTGAGACCAGTAGCTCTAAGACGTGGGGAAGATGATTGGGGAGGGAATGTGACAGAAATTAGACAATTATCAAGTCTTGAGAGGTGTGGGAGGATGAGGGGAGTGAGGGTGGTATTTACAGTGGAGGAGAGGGGGTATTTTTCATTATTTTAATCATTATTATAATATTTTTGTTCAAGACTATGAATAATCTTAATTCATGTGACCCAAAATCGTAAAAATGGCATGTGAGGTCGAAAAAAGTGGGCTTAAATCATCCTTGCATCACCTATGATGCAGTAAATCAACTATTTATCATTTATTGTATTTTATCGTATTTTACTATTCATAAGAATTTATTGAACTTCAGAAAAATCCCAAAAAATTTCCCTAACAATTTTTCAATGTGTAGAATTCATAACATAAGTCCATTTTTGAAAAAAAAATTATAAATATTATTAATTGAATTTTTAAATAAAAGCATACTTAATTCAAAAAATAACATTTCTAATTCTACAACTACTTATTTATCACAATGAAAAAACAACCTTGATGCTATTATATTAAAACCATAATGAAATAAAATAATAATAAAATTTAATATTAATTAGGGTAATATAACTATTCATATTAATATTCATAAGGGTATGTTACTATTCACCAAAAAACATGTTGGTGTCAATATACTCCAAATAGCATACTGAACACAATTGTAGATGACAGTTTCTTAAAATTCAGAACATAGAAGTAGAAAAGTTATGTTTTAAAGGATAATTAAAAATATATAATTAAAAAAAAGTTCCATGAATTTCTATTTATTTTTAGAAAAACTTGGGGTGTTACAAAAATCATCTACTCTTCTATCAAGTGGGATACGAAATCATCAGTTTTGTGTATGGTGGACTACCACCTCAATAACTGATGTTATTTTTTCTCCATATCCATATTTCATTAATTGATATACTGATGCATTTAATTTTTATATGTCAAATTTATGATTTTATTTTCCATCTAAAATTATATTATCAAATGTACATTTAAAGCATACAATCTATTGAAAATAATAATGTCGCTCGTGTGTATAGAGTACCGCCCCTCTTGAATCGATGTGATGTGTTTTTCTCAATCCCATTTTACAAGGATTATAATAAAGACGAATATAATGAATATATATATGATATTTTTAAAATAATTACACTTATTTAATTTTGGTATCACATATACCTTATTACTTTATATTCAGTGGGGGTATGATAACATCGTTCGTGTGTACGACAGTCTACCGCCTCATATAGCAATGTAATTCAATTTTCACTAATGTTTTTCATGGAAAGTAAAAAGTGTAAATTTAATTAATATATTTTATATATATTACATAAAAATTATTCTATAAATTTAATATATTTTTTATCTTTGTTTCATTTCATCCATTTATAAAATCAAAATAGCATTCATGTGTACGCACAACCTACCATCAAGATGAACAATGTATTTCATTCTATATATATAACTTGTCTTGATTACTATATATACATAAGTACTTAATATATATTATTTATATCATGTTTAAAATTATGGATATTATATATCCATGGTCAAATTTAGAGGTCCTAAAATAATAAATAATAAATATACATGAAAAAAAGCAGTTACTACCCAAAACACGATTTTTACCAGGAATTGTTGATAAACGAGTAATACAAATTATTAGTATGTAATATATAGTATGATGCATATGATTATGGTTCTTTAATATATTTATAATAATCTTATATTTATTTTATTGGTGTTTCCAATGTGAATGATGGAATTCAATACATATGGTAAGGGATTTTTATCTCACTTTTATTTTCCCGGAGACACACACTACATTCTGCATCTGTTTATTTTATGTGGTTTACATACTTCCCATTATTTTTTACTATGCTCTTAATAAAAATTTTGGGAATTTATATTTTTATTTTGGTATATCACTTTCATGGGGATTATGGTTCAAAAGTTACCCAAGCGGTAAGGGGTTGTTTGTCACAAATTACATTATTTAGGACACAAGTAATGTTATAGACCTATAATCTTATATGAGGTTTATATAAAGTGACATCAACATGTTATATTATGGATATAATTATTTTAATGTTATTAAATTATTCATTTGATTTTATTCTTTAATGGGTCTAATGATTCAATATATATCATAGAGGTAAAGGTTCGATGTTACGATCTCATTATTTTTCAGCATTGTTTATGATTATGATTTCAATAATGAAATGTTGTTATATATTTCAAAAAAATCATGAATTTTATTATAATAGGGTTTTTTTATGAAAATACATGATTTTATTTCATTTTACTATCTTTATGTACTCAAGATACCTAAATAACATGTCATGGAAAACATATATTATTTTTTACTATGATCGAAAACCATTTTTTTACATGCCCACGTGTTAAAAAAATATTAGAAAATATATTTTAACATTATCCAAAAGAATTTATTAAATAAATTAGTAATCATTTTAACATTTTATAGACTTTTTTAAAATAATATTCTTTTTATTCTCTTAACAAGGCTCATTTGTATTTTACTAAAAATGCGAAAGGAATATTTATTCTAAATTGTGTGAAATAAAAAATATTATCCAATTTCATGACCAAATAATTTTTTTAATGTGTACATTATATGTTTCTAAGGTTAATTTCAATGAGAATTAATTTTAATGTTTTATATGTTTTAAAAAATGTTTCAAAGTGCAAAGGATGTTTTCCTCATGAAATGGTTTAAATGTTCTTAAAGATTACTTTTTATGTTTTTAATTATATTTTAAATGAATATTATTTTTAAAATGTTTTTTTAAAATGTTTTTAAAAAATTGGAATGGATATTTTCCTCAAAAAATATTTTAAATAATATTAAAATCTTCCTTTATAAGATTCCAAGGTAATTTTTAATGAAAAGTTTTTGGAAATATTTTTATGTTTTAAAATATTTTTCTTCAAAGTGGGAAGGGTATTTTCCTCAAAAAATGATTTACTTTTTTTAAACAATAAATTATATGTTTCTATGGTTGTTTTGAAAAAAATACTTTGAAAATTATTTATTATTTATGAAGTTTTTCTAAAATGGAAAGGATATATCATTATGAAATGCTCCACGATAGCTTTTAAAATCATTTTCTATATATGGTGAAATAATTTGATGTTACATATTCTTTATTGGGAAAATCATAATAGGATACCATAATTACTCTCTCTCTAAATGGTTTATTCATTTTATGACATGATTTTTATGAAGCACGTCTATATTCTACTCTTAATACCATGATAAAACTTTCATAAAACCCATTTGTTTTTCCATGGTATATGTTATGATGGATTGATGAAAATATTATAAAACCGAGTTCCTTTCCACTAGTAATTATATAATTAAATTTTTATGAACCCTATTTCCTTTCATGGGTTATATTTTGATTAAATCTTAATGATCATATGGTACACATTTTCATGATTTTCATCATGTTATCGGTGGGACCTATGTCTCCCTTGAATGAATTGGGTAGTCACTGAAATTTCATGAGATAAATTGAACAGTAATAGGGAGTAAAACCAATTCAGTAAGGGACTTTTTCCACAATAATAGTCATGGGTGTGAAGAATTATTAGTTAGATGGTTTTGGGACTAGACCCATTCCAAAATGAAAGACATGAAAATGAGCATTGAATAATGTGGACGAGATTTTATATGATTATGTGTATGACACAATTCCATGTATTATGTCAATGTTATACTCTTTTGGATCATGTTATTTGATTTCATATTAATTTATGTCTTATGTGTAGGATTGTAATATCTTCTCATGTGGTTATACTTATAGAATATGGGATTAATTTTATTTTAAAAACATATCTCAAGAATTTTATACAAAAAATGCACAAGAATATTTATGTTTGGTTTGTAAATACAGACTCAATTTAATCAAGAAGGTAAAAGAATTAGAATTATATACAGTCCAATTATATCCTATTAAAAATCATAATAACTATAGATCCAATTTACCATAATGTTATTACAGTAATTTGAGTTAATATTATTAAAAAATTATAATAGAAATATGAATACAATGACTCCCTTTATATAAAATGTAGTTAAAATATAAAATTTTAAACTACATGTTATACAGTAGATAACAAAAGTAAAAATGAATTACATGAAATTTTAAATGATAAAACTCTTTCAGCCATAAAAGTAAGGTATTGAATAACCCTCACTAATGGTATCCACTATTTTAAACATACAATGATGTCTATCATTCCTTACTAGGAAAACCATCAGTACGATGATCAAATTGACTCTATCATCATATCCTCAGATTCCATCAATATAATGATCTTCTATATTTTACTATCCCGACCATACCTTGATCTGATGGGTTTGATTCTTATTCTTCCAATCCCTAAAATCCCTCAATCGTAATGATGATCAGATGAAAATAAAATTTCAAAATTTCTTAAGAAAATATCTCTAACAAGGAATCCATAAGAATGAAACTCTATAATGAAATAAAAAATAACAAGAATGACAAGATCATGCTGGGTATTCTATAGATGACTTGTGGAAAAAAGAATTTTCCTCAAAGTATTCAACTAACTTGGTATTTTTTAGTGATATATCAAGGGTCATATTTCCATGTTTATTGTGGTATCCTAAGACAGCTGGAACATGACATCTCATAATGATCTATCATAACTGAATATCAGAATTTGTATTTATAAACAACATCACACTATTAAATGTATTCCTTACATTAGAAACAAGTTTATATATTTCGATTATAAATTCTAGTCAGTTTGATGGACTTCTTTAACAATATTAATACGATATTCCTTAAGAGTGATATTCTGATTGTATCAGTATCAATATTAGTCTGATTTTATGACTTTTTTAGTAAAATTGTCATGAATAAAGTCTATTTTCTATTCTATTAAAGGAAAATATAATAAATCAGACACATACTCATTCTTGTTACTGTAATTATGCATAATAATGTTTATATTCTTAATATATTACATCTTATTCAAGGAATAGTAAAATATATTGTTTTCTATAAAAACATACTAAAATAGTTTGACATAAAAATTTAGTAAACATGCTTTTAAGAAAGTGTTAATGATTTCCAAAAAATTGAATGAATGAGAAAGTAAAAAGTATAACTACTAACAAAACAATATCCCCATTTTTGGAAAGCACAAACCCCAAAATATAAATTATAACTAATATAAATATTTAATAACCCATTATTTTTAAGAACATTGTATTTAGGGTATATCATAAAACCTTATCTCCTCTCGAGTTTTTAACTCGTTATAATACTATAGAGAGTACAAAATCAAATATGTTGAACTCCACCTTTGGGTGATATCACCCACATAGAATTTTTTTATTCTCTTAATATAAAATTCATATAAAATTCACCCCTTGGTATTATAAAACCACCATTATTACGAATTAACCATTTTTAATAATTTCTCCCCATTTCTGTAAAATTATCCCCCTGTGGTGTTCTCATAAATGAATGTGGAAAAGTTCATAGTTTCGTAAAATATTATAGAAATAATGAAATATGAATCAATTTTCATTACTCAATATTCTCAAAAAATATGAAATAATATTCAACCAGTCATAATTGAAAAAACATTCCGACAATTAGGATATGGAGGAAAAGGTAATTCCTTCATAAATAGAGTTTCAAATGTTATTCAAAATATTTAAAACCAGATTTAAAAAGAAAAAATCAGTCCTTATTTATCGGGGTTTTCACAAATGATTTTATATTCTCGAACTCCCTTCAGTCTTTCTATAGATTATCAAATCATTCTACTTGAGTCTGAAATTTCATAGAAAAATATTTCTTTTATTCATTCATAACTATGAGCTCATTTTCACATTATCGGAGTCTGGACATCTTTAACTCCAAATATCTGATCATGTGTTCTAAAAGATTTACATATTTATAACTTTAATTGGTCTCATTTTGATAATCTTCCCAAAACATAACACAGTCTGTCATGTATTTGGATAACTTATTCAACTATAAACTTATTAATCAAATCAAATTTATTATTATACATCCTAAAATGTACCTCAACCTGGTTATTCCACATAACCATATCATTGCCTTATTTTTGGAGAGTATGATAACTTTCTTGAAAAACTTTTAATTTAGCTTAAATGAGGACAACTTTTCTGTTAAACCATTTATATATTCTGATTTATTATTGATACTTTATTGAATAAGATGGAACTAAGACTCAGGTTTTGGAAAATAAGGAATAATTCCTTATAAACATTTCAAATTATGAACAATTTAATCAACACCGTCTAGAGGTATGGTTTCAGCAGAGTCTGATTAATCTTACTAATCCTCAAGAGGTTTTATTCTACTTGTACTGACTTCTATTTCTATTCCTCTATTCTTATCCTTCATTCAAAATTTTTTCATACCTTACTCAATTTTTTTTTATCATCAGATATTTAAATAATATACATATCATCAGTGGACAATTTATCATCAACTTTGGTCTTATAATGTTGATCATCATCATCTTTATTAGATGACAGATTTTCTTTTTTTTATGAAGAGGATCCTTATTGTTCAGAACTACAAACATTACTATCCTTATAAGTATTTTAAGGTACGTTTAATGAGGATGATTATAATGATGATGATGAATTTTTATCTGAATTTTTTCTTTAACCCTCTTCATTTAATTCATCATCACTTTATTCCTCCCACTCTTCTTCCACCTCTTCTTCAATATATTCTTAAAAATCATTGAATTATCCACCTAAATAATCTTAATCTACTTCTTTTTAATCATTTATTTCTCAATAAATATCTTCACAAATATATATATCAAGATCTTAACCATGTTTAGTGGGTATTATAAGAAATCCATTCTGGGTTGTCTTGAGTTCCGATTCATTATGAGGTAATTTTTGAACCGATTATTCCTCAAAAAAATTATCTTCTTATTTATCACTAAGAGAATGAACTTTAGTAGAAACTACATAAGTAACATCAGCAGGTAATACTGATGTTTCTTTAAAAGTTACTCTAAATTCTGGATTAATTTTATTAGTCTGGGATTATGGAGAGACTTTATTCTTAGAGGCTCTTTTAACATCTTTCCAAATATTCTAACAAAGAAAAAATTCTAGAATCCTTTTCTTATATTTAATTTTCCTGCCTTATCCCTAAAAAATATCATTAGCTCAAATTCATTATGCCGTTGCTTTGTTGGGGTTGGTTCTAAACTCAAGATCCCATTGTTTCTTATCAGATTTATCTTTCAACCACTAATCAAAAATCTATTTTGGTACTTTCATTTGTTTCTTCCATTTTTTATGAGGAGAGGTGTATTATTTTCTTATCCATTTCATCTCATCCAATTTATAATCTTTTCTTGATGGATATGAGTTAGAGGAATCCCATCAACATTCTCAATAGACAATTTTTACTTTAATCAAAAATCAAATTCATTATATTCATTGTGTCATCACTGATAAATGAAATCTTCTTCCCCATCGAATATAATTTTTTAAATAATTTCAAAACATTCATAAACTCAACAATTATTATTCTTATAAAATACAGGAACAAGGTAATCTAGGATTTGATAGAGGCCATCTTGATATTCTCCACAGTGATAAGGACAAACATTAAGAGATATATCTTTCACATATTCACTATGTAATCAAATAAAAACCCACATAATACCTTTAAAGTGTCTATATCACTATTTATTTGAATGATAAACCCTTGAAATAATAAATCCACCACTCTATTATCAAGTGTTAGATATGAAACCTTCCTTTATTTAATATAATGTGAAAATAATGAATCTTAATCTTGGGTATTATCAAAAGCACAAAGAATTTTTGGAATCTTATGAGATAGGAAATAATAGTCACCTTTTGAAGGTATTCCAACAAAACATGAAATCTTATTATATGAAAACATACACATTTTAATTATATGGAAAAATAAAAATTTCTTTCCCCATTATATTTGAAAAAACTGAATTGATGTATAAAACTCATGAATAATATATGGAAAATACAAATCAACGTCTTTGTCTGGTTTTTCAGTAGAAATTTATTCCCAAAAATAGAAATACATTATATTCATCAATGTAGAGTCATAATTTTTATACCATGAAATTTCCACTAACCACTATTTGAAAACAGACCACTCTTTGATATCATATTTTGTATCCATCACATCTAAAACTGATATCGAGAATTAGATGAAAAGGAAACTTATAATACAGGTAGATTTTTAAGCATAGAAAGTCAAGAGAAAATCATTGTAACAACCGATGTGGTATAGGGTAGCGACCCTCCTTATACAAGAATCAGTTGTGATGATTTAAATTCTATATGATAACTGATATTTAAGATTGAATCCATTCTGATTTAACAGTTGGCATTGATCCAAAGAATGTTTTAAATAATTTTGAACAGTTATAGTGATTAAAATTTTTCTTCAAATATGAATGAATATGATTAAGATTTTTTTTTAAAAATAAACTAAAAAAACAAAATTATTATAAAAACAAAAAATTTATGACAATAAAAAAAAATAATGTTAATGATTCAGAGAAATAAATAAAATAATAGAATATTAAATTTCAGAGTGGAAACATTCATCAGTATCTATAACAATATTCTTCTTGGTTTCAGAAAGAAAATTATGATAGTATTGAGATAAAGAATTTATAATATATTTCAAATAAAAAAACTAATTACCATAGTTTTCAATAGAAAAAAAATCAATAATGTTTTAGAACTGAATAAAATAATTAAAAAAAAACTAATTATAAAATGTTTTAAATTTGAAATGTTTTTTAGAAATTGTAAATCCATATATTTTATATCATTTTTAGTGTCTGATAAAATTTTTTGGAATCATAACACTAAATATATTTTTAAAAATATTTGAGTCCAAAAAATAGGTAACGATAAAAGTTTTTTGAAAAACATATATTTTTTGATACCTAATCATTTTGAAAAAAAAACTAATTTACTCCCCCTTTGGAAGAGTGTAATTTAATGTAAGAAGATGGGAAAAAAAGATTTATATATGAATTAATTTGTTAAATTGATCATTCCTAACATTAGATTAATATATTATAATCTTTTGGAATTAAGTGGTTTGGTAAAAATATCAATGAGTTGTTCTTGTATTCTGATGAATTATAAAATGATAAATCCATTAATTATGTGATCCTGAAGGAAATTTTTTGCTATATATATATGTTATTATCATGTGAGTGACATGTTCTATATATTATTTTCCTAACAATTATACAAACACAACCACTAAATAAAGAATCTAAAAAACATTTTAATTCAAAAACATTTCTATAAGATTAGAAAATGAATAAAATACACAATTCCCTTATTATAATGAACAATTCATTATACAACTTTAAAATGGGATTCTTTGGGATTTTTTTGATATCTTGAACTCAATAATACACAAATAATTATATGTGGATGACTAGTAGTTATGTTAGGTAAAATTCCTATCATACCTTTAAAATTTTGTTGATATTCTAGTTTCCCAGACTCAACAAAATCAACGGTATTGGATGTACTAATAAGAGTACATATACTATTAGTATTGTTTTATCTAAATTTCGTAAGAATATATTTTATACACTAATGTAGAGATATAAATTTTCCTTCTAGTTCTTGAGAAATTTTAAAGTTATGAAAATAAGTTAACTCATCTATCACAATCATTTAAAACTCATATTTCCAATGATTCATAAATAAATATTTTAAATATAGTTGAGTTAAACATAATATAATTTCATAAATATAATTTTTTTAATCATAATTGTTTTATTAACATATTTTATAAAAATATTTGGTTCCACAACACCCTCAATAAAATTTTGTTTTGTAAAAAAAACCTATTACTCTATCATACCAAGATCTAGGGTATTGTTTATGTATATATAAATTCATAGTAAGTATAATAATGTATTTGGGATGTTTTTTATTTTCAAAATAATAGGTTTTTTCAACATAAAATTACACATGAACATATCCATCAAGAAAAACACAATTCATGACCGTTTTAAATTTTTTGAAATATATGAATTTTGTAAAGGCTAGAAGTATTTGAATAGCATATAGTCTTGATAACGATGCATAGTTTTCTTCATAATCAATTACCTATTCTTGATTATAACCATCAAAAAAATTAAAGCATTATTTCTAACAATAATTCCATTTTCATCACAATTGTTTAAAAAACCCCATTTTACACCAATTATAGAAGTTTTTATAGGTCATTCAACTAATTTCTAGACATTGTTTCTCTCAAACTCATTGATATAATATTGGATTTTTTTAATCCAATACTCATCACCTAAATCATCATCACGACTCTTAGGTTCAACATAGGATAAGAAATCTAGATGTTAAAATTCATTTCATAAGAAACTTATATTTTTAACCAGTTGATCAATATCACTAATGATTCTTTCATTATGATTATTCCTAAGAAACAACTAAATTTTGGGGGTTTAAATAGTCTTTTCCTAAAAAATGTAGAAAATATTCCTCATGAATAACTCCAAAAACTATTTATTGATTCAATTTATTATGATAATATTCTTATAGAAAAAGATGAAATTAAATTTTAGAAATAACATTTGAGTATGTTGTTTGGGATTGTTTGAAAAAAAGGTATATTTCATTAAACATAACATAAAATATTTTATCAACAGTAGAATATTTTTTATTAAAAACTCTATAAGACATAGAATTAGTGGAATAACTTAAAAAAATTCCTTTTTTATATTTAAGTGAATTTTTTATAAATTATATTTAGTCTTCATGATAAATGCTTTGTAACCAATAACATTGAGGTATGAAACGTTTAGTTTTATACTAATAAACTACTTATCAGTTGTTTTACTAATAAAAGGCCTGATTAAAACTTGGTTTATATTATAAAAATCATTATTAAACACTTCAAACCAACAATGTTTATCAATTGAGTATTCACTCAACATGATTCTAGTTATTTCATGAATAATTCTATTTCTTTTTAAACAATACCATTTTGATTTTCGGTTCTAAGAGTTTAAATTTTTTTTTATTTACTATTCATTCAATTTTTTTTAAAAAATAATGTTCAAATTCACCACCATGATCACTGAAAATATTTAACAAATATAGGATTATCTCATTTTAAACCCAGGATAAAATGTTTTAAAATAACAAAAGACTTCAGATTTTGTTGTGACAAAATAAACTCCTTGTATATATAGTGTAATCATCGGCTAAGAAATATATATAGTATTTTGGACTAAGAATCATGGTTTTTGTAGATCCAAATATGTCTAGTTGAACTAAATATAAATCATTATAAGTTGATAATCACTACAAGATTTAAAACCTGACTGATGTTGGTTACCAAATTGACAAGAGTCGTAGTCTTCTAAAGTATCAAACCTATGTTTTAATAGATCTATTACAGGTTCATTCATATTCAGTTTAGATAATTTTATAAAGTATAAATGTCTTAAAATTATATACCATAACATATATTGATCTTTTATTGTACATAGACAAGGTAATTCCTAGCTCCTATGGTTTTCTATGTTATATAGGTAAATATTCTCATGCAGATAAGATAAAAGAATAAATTCATCAAGGGAAATATGTATAAAACATTTATCATTCATAAATATAATAATTTAACCTTCATCATATAATTTTATTATGATTATATGGTTTTTTAGAACTTTAACAAACAAGTCATTTGAAATAAGAGATTTCCAAAAAAACCATGTTTTTTATTCTAATAATCTCTCCCTGAGTATTCTATCCAAAAGTTACTTTATCACCTTTCAACTTGATTATATTTTTGAATAAATATTTGTTTCTAGTCATGTATCTTGAACACCAACTATCCATGTACCATTTTATTGGTACTACTATTTTTTTCTAGAATAAAAAACGATAACACTTTCATTGCCCAATCCTTTTTGAGTTTGGTAATTCTAGAAAGTAAAACATTAGGAATCCGTATTTGTTTAGAAAATTCATTTGGGGATAAAATACAGATTCAAAATTATTAAATTCATAATAATTTTTACAATGTCCACCACCATGACACTTAGTGAAAGAAGTTCCTATTTTTTGAACAAAAAAATTTGTACCCAAAATTATTTTTTATTTCAAAACCCATTTTCAAAATAACTCTCATAAGGAAAAATTTGTTTCTACATTTTATCAATGTATTATTTACCTGTGGTAATGTTTGATAATTTTTTTTTCAATGAATAAATTTAAAATTTTAGTTTTATAGCTATATTTTTATATTCATTAGTAGTAGTTTTATAACTAAGCTTATCAAAATTGTTTTTTAAAATATTTTTCTTAGAAATAACGTTTTCAAGGTCTTTTGAAATCATTTATTTTTAAAAACTAGTATTTTCAAGATATTTAAAAAGATCTAATATTTAATTTTTCAAAAGGTTATCCTATAATTAGACTTAACAAGTTTTTCTTTAGAAATATCAATTTTTTGGAATCATACAATTTTCATTTACTAAATGTTTTTAAAAAAAGGAAACTTTCTCAAAATAAGGTAATGAATTATTTTATATAAAGGAAGAGTATTTATATGAAGATCTAGTTTTTTCTCTCATCAAGATAATAATATTTCAATTACATTATATTGATGCATTTCTCTATCTGTACCTTAGCCATGAAACATTAATTTACTAGAATTACTTTCACAAAAAGACTTATTTTTATATGTTCAAAAAATTAATTATTATAATAATTCTTATAAGAATAAAAAACAATGAATCTCTATGTGTCAGAAGTATTAAAGACTTTCATTCATTTTGATTTATTATAATTTATGGAATTTCTTTCCGAATTTATTTCTTTTTTTAATTTCCACTTGAGCTCTGGACAACTTTGATGGATATGTCCAGCTTTCTTACACTCATAACATGTGACTTAAAAATATTTTTTGTCACATTTATCCTTATAAATAATTTTATAAATATATTTAAAATAATTCTTTCCCACTATCTTATTCATTCTTTTGGAGATATTATCTAATCCATTATCATTATATCCAAAATAACTAGAATTATATTGAATAATAAATTTCTTCTTCCGTGAGGATTTAACAAATTTCATAGGTGATTATATTTTAGAAGGAACTATATGAGTAGTAGTAAATTACACACCTCTGTTTTTCTTTTTCCCTTTTTATCATAATCTCTCTTGAGTATACCCTAGTATTACATTAGGGTTCCAATAAGACCTTCTTAGATAATATTACTTAACATTATTTTACCATCATCATTTGTTATTTTTTATTCCAATTAATTCGGTATTACATTAACTATCTTTTAAATATATATTTCATCATCATGTCCTTTAAAAAAATTTATTATAAAATATTAATGATGGAAGGAATATCTTTGTAATAGATTCTCTATGAAATAAATCAATGTCTTGATAGTCTGCTCTGATTATAGCACTTCTGGTCTAAGAAATATTTGATGTTCCAAAATGTGTAAATTCAAGATATTTCCATAAACTTTTTGGCTTCATAAGAAGATATCTATATATAAATACTACTTGTCATGGAATATAAAAATGTGTTTATTAATCTATAATTTAACTAATACACTAGTATTTCCTTATGTGAAAAAGTAATAACTTCCTGATTTAGAATTTTATAGTGTCTAGTGAGGATGAAAAAACTATCAACTTTTGTATTTATAAATTTGTTTTAAATTATATCTCTCTAGTACATATAATAATCACCATAAAAATAGGTTTTATTCTTGTATTTATATTTTCTACTAAACCAATATTATGATCTTCTATATTTAAAAAAATAATAGATTTTTCATAAATAAACATCAGTGTACCACATTTAATAAATAGAAATTTTAAGTAAAAACTTAACAACATTCAACCATAATGAAAGTAATAACTAAACATGTATTTCATCAATGAAATCCATCTTTGATAATAATTTAATGATCATGAGATCTTCTAATATGGTTATACTTAAATGAGGGAGTGAATTGTAGTTTAAAAAACTAGTTTAAAAATTTTAAACTAAATAATACACAAGACTCTTTATGTATGATTATCATAAATAGATTCATTATGATTATAAAATTCATAAAATTATAATTAGATATAGTTAGATTATATTAGAGTAAAAATTGTAATCATTGTGGATATAATTTATGATAATGTGGTTCTCATAAATGTAGTTAATAAAATAAAACAATTTGAAAACAAATTTTAATATGATGACTAACATTTTATTAAAATCACAAGAAAAATATAATTCTAAACAACAAGTAATAAAATACCTAAAAAATATAAAAAAACATACACTATATTTAAACTGATAATAATATTTTAACCTTAATAGTAAGGTATTCAGTAAACCAGACTAAATAATCTACTTTTTTATACTAATAGTAAATTCTATCTTTTCTTAACATGAAATCCCTCGATAAAAAGATTCAATTAAATCTATAATCTCTTCCCAAAAATCCTTCAATGTGATGATCAAATCTGTATTACTATTCTTGTATGCCTCTAATCCGATGAATCTGATTCTCCACCCTCCTATCCCCATAATGCCTAAATCGTATCATTCATTAGACAAAATACAATTTCCAATGATCTTAATGAAATAACCCTAACAAGGATTCCTTAAGAATTCAACTCTCTAAATAAATAAAATAGACTAAGAACAAGAAGATCAGACTAAGTATTCGTAAGAGGAATTGAGAGAAAAAAAATTAGATCTGAACTCTTCAAATGACCCAGTATTTGTAGGTGATATCCCAACAGTCATATTCCCAAGGATGTTGCAATGACCTCAGAGAGATGGTGATTGACATATCATACTTATATGACATAATTGAATCTATGACATGATATTGTTTAATACTATCATAGTTTGATAAGTATTCCATACATTAAAAACAAGTTTAAGTTTTATAATTATAAACTTTAGTCAGTTCAATGGACTTCCTTAACATTTTCCACAT
Source organism: Viscum album (assembly GCA_963277665.1). Classification (NCBI taxonomy): domain Eukaryota; kingdom Viridiplantae; phylum Streptophyta; class Magnoliopsida; order Santalales; family Viscaceae; genus Viscum; species Viscum album. Next base: position 27,642,154 of record OY728142.1, on the reverse strand, counting down.
GATAATACATATGTCTTTATGTCTAATTATATAGGTACTAGTATTAGTATAATTTTTCGGAATTTTCTTCAGTTTGATAGAAATGAATAATGTCTAACTTATGGTCTAATAAAGGTGATTTTGATTAATTGAACACACACTCATATCGATTAACATAATGAATAATTCTAATTTTTATATTCATAAGAAATGAAAACTTTTTATAAGTATTGTAAAATGTAATGTTATCTACAAAAACATAATAAAAAATGTTGGATGTAAAAATATAGTAAAAATATTTTTAAGAGAGTGATTGTGATTTCAAGACAAATGGAATGGAAAAGTAATATATATGAATTTTAACTCAGTATTTTGAACTACCAATATTTATGCCAGTAGAAAATATTTTTTTCTTTGAAATTTAGGGTATGGTTTTTTTATCTTATGATCATATTATCATTCCATTATTATCACATTATGATTAGGAACTTCCCTTTCTTACCCTTACTTTTCATTTGGTCTCTCTAATTCATATGTTTCATTCAACAAGGTTGTGATGAAAGCCATTATTTATTATATTTCTGAGAAAGATATTAGTTACGAAGAACTATGTGTTATGTGATCTAGAAATCTAATGAACAAGTTGTTTATGTTTTTGGGTTTCTAATGGAACTATACCTTTATTATCATCAAACATGATCTTGTGTAATGTAATGAATGTTTATAAAAAATATTAATAACTATTTATTAAATGACATGGTGTTTATAGTTGGTATTAGTGGAAATGTAAGGAAAAAAAATACTTGGGAACTCCCAATTATGAACATTGGATAAAGCATGGCTCTCTGCACACAGGTCCACAAGTAAAGGGATTCTACTAGGGATAGTGGTGTGTCCTACCTAGTAGGTTTATCCACCCATGGATTGCCCTGATAATTATAAATAATAGTCCAATAGATATATTTTGATAATACTATAGTTGGAATCCTAGGATATTTTTAGTTATCGATGGATACTAAAAGTAGAGAACCTTAATGAGAACCTTTAGGATAAACCTAAATAAAGTCTTGCATTATAAAGTTTTGGTAATGAATTTATTATGCATGTTACATAGAAATAAATCCTTTTATGGATACTTCAAGTGGATTTGGATCTTGTACAAATGTACCTAGGGGTAAAAACTCTAAAAAGTCATATTGGTATTGAATCTAACGTTACCTAATACCCAAAAATTGGCCTCACTATGTACCTAGTTTGACACTCCTAGAGGATATGTTTTGGTAATTCACAAACCTTATAGTAACCATCATGAAGGATTTAAATAATGACTATGAATGAACTAGGTTTAGACTAACGTGTCATAAATTAAAAATATTGTATCCCGAATTAGTCTTACTAGAAATAAATTTTAATGCTTCTTTCTTTCGCACTATGAATATTGTTTCTCAAACTATTTTTTCGGATTTATTCAAAAGAGGGAACATGAAGGAACCAGGTTTATATTGAATGTCATAGATAATGTGATGAGAAAACAAATTGGATGATTACTGGAGTAATGGATCTTGTGATTATGAATAATTATTTATCATGATATATTATTAAGAACATAAATCATAACAAAATCTCAAACTCACCAAAGAAGAAAAGGATATAGTTTATTTATAGATAATGGGGTGGGGACTATGGAAGAATAAATATTTAGTTTCCTATATGTTAATAGTGTGGGAAGAATAAGTCAAGTGAATGTATCAGACATGGAAATATGTTTTGAGTGTGTAAAATAAGGAGGCAAAACATGTAATTTCTTAGGAAAAGAGGAATGTTTGTTTAATAAAATAGATGCAAATCATAGTTTCCTTGAGGTATTGTTGATGTTTTAATGTTTTAAATGTGGATGACATAGTCATTATGATATTTTATATCCTAGGGGGTGCTCGGGAAAAAAATTAGCAATGTTGTATGAGTAATGGTTATTCTAATGATTATGGGGAGACTACAAATGACATATATAAGGTATGGGATATTATACCATTATTTTTTATGTTAAACAAAATAATCATGCTTATATTGAGGATGATGAATCTTAATACATGATTCTAATTTAATATTATTGGAAATAGGTATTAAGTAATAAGATGATGAATCCTAGTTAATGGTTTAATAATAAAGCAGGATAACTGAGGTGTTAATGTGTTGTAATTCATGACCAATGTTATAGGAATTGTGAAATATATACAGATTATTCTCTATAGGTTTTAAATTAAATTTTATAATGAATATATTCAATAGTATTGATAACCTAGAAAAATGGCTTAATAGAATTTTTATTTTTTATAAAAAGCACATGGTTTTTGTAAGAAAACCCTTAATATGTTCTCTATATTGACATAATGATGTTGGGATAAAGAGACATTGGATATGAATAATGTAAATTGGATAGTATGGATGTACTAATAATATATTAATGATTTCTAAAAAAAGTGGTTTATTTTATCTTTAATAGAGTTTACATAATAATTGTATTGATAAAATATAATCAATAATATGTTTTTTTAAGGAATGAAGAAGTATGTATTTTTTCATTACATTTTTATGATAAATCTATTTATTTACATATTTTAAGAAAATATATGACCAAGGTATTCACATATTTGGAATGTGACAATTAAGAGTTAATTTATAATATTTTGGAGATTAATCTTATGTTGATTTTCAGAATTGTAGTGACTTTAATTTTAAATATTTAATTTGTGATGTTTCATATTGTTAACCATTTATGGAATGTTTAAAATAGAACTTTGGGTGATAATTTATAGATTTATTTATTTTTTCACCATATAAATATTTATGAATATTGTATAACCTATGCTAGCCATTTTTTTTATAATAACTAGTGTTAAAAGTAATGTATTATCATTATTTTATGGATCTTATTATCCTTTGGTGATTCATGCATGGATCATTTATCTAAAAGAGTAAGATATGATGTAAAACATTTATCAAAGAACAACCAAAGGATTAGATTGTGATTATGAAATTGAAAAAAATAAATTAAGTATATATTCTCATGAAAATTAATTAACACTGGGAATGGATTTTAAAATAATAATGCTACCATAATATATTAATTTCTGATGAAGAGATTTCATTTCCACTCATTCCAAATTTATGAAATTTTGGTTTTAATTTTTTTTTGATCTTTTAGTTTATTATAATTAATGATATATATCACTCTCAAAAATTGGCAATGATTTATTCCATGTAAAAATATTCAATTTACCCCAAACATTATCCTATTTACAAAACTAATCATGTGTTATTGAATATGTCCTTCTCAATTTCTTTTTCCTCTTATCAAAAGGATTTTTATTGTCTCTTTTTATAATGTGGTTTTTCAACAAATTAATTTTGAAATGTAAAACCAACTGATCATAAAATAAAATTGTGTGGATGAAATTTTTTTAAATGGATATAATTTTACACTAGGATATTTTATGAAGTACATATATTTGTAAAAATTGAATTTTTTATAGCTTGTATTACAAGAAACCCCAAGTTTTAACCAAACAGAAGATAGTATTAAAATATTATTATTTAGTATGATTTTTATCAGCTAGAAATTGTAATTAAGGTTATGAATATAATTAAATATGTTAAAAAAATGTATGTCTTACACATTTATAAAAAAAATAATTATTTGGATACCAATTAATTAGAAACTAAAGTAATAACTATTTGATAATAAATGAAATTATTTTTTGGAAAACAATTTTCATGTGCATAAATGTGTTTTATCTTAAGGAATTTATTCAATAACTCTTTGTGAATGACATTATAAAAAATTTTATATCATATATTATATATTTTTTGTAAAATTATTCTTATATTTTTTCTAGACATAAGATAAGAATAAATTTAATTTTATGCATGAAAACTGTATTTTTCTGAAAAAGAGGATTTGTCTCATTTTTTATAATTATATTAAATTTGTTTTGTCACTTTTTAGGAATTTATTTGAAAAAAAATTCATTTTTGGAAATCATCACATAAAAATTACCAGATATTGAATTTTTAATAATTTTATTAAAAGATATATCATTTTCTGAATAGTTAAAAATAATGGTTTTTATTAAAAAATGCCATTTCATTCAATGTATTTACAAGATAAATTTTAATTTAGTATGTTAATAAGGGTAAAATAATTTAAATTATATATCTATTGACAAAATTTGGTTCATTTTAATCAATTTCATATTGAATTTTTATATAAATAGTTTTTAATCGTCTGAAACATTTCTCTATAGAAGACCACATTTTTCATCCCGTCTAAAAGATTAATTTTAAATTAATGTTTCAAAAATATTTTTATAGAATTTGGAAAGGAGATTAAACAATAAGAATCAAAATAATTTATATTATATATTATGTTTAACTTATGTTTTGACCATAATGAATCATAAAAATAGTAAAATTTTATTACAACCATTAATGTTAAAACGTGTTTATCGGGTGTTAAACTTCAAAGATAAGTGGTAAATTGTCATAGAAACTTTTCAAAAATTAATTTAATATCAATTTTTGGACCCTATTAACTATATGGTTTTATAATGTATTATTTTAGACACCTTTTCTTTCTTAAATACATCGGTAAACATTTTTCATTTCGAAAATTATTGGCATTCCAGTCATCTCACTTAAAAAAGGAAACCCACTATCATCTCTTCTGGACACATGAAAAACTATTTGGTTTATCCACATACTACCCAAATATCTTATTTATATCCCTCTGACATCATAAAGGAATTTTTGAGACTATAAATCCATTCTAGGGATGATTAATGTGTAAACCTAAAAAAGTTCTCTATAGAATATGTATAATCCTTATACATGTGTTTTAATTTTATTTCTTCCTATAAGCCCTTTCAATATAATTAAAATATGATGATATAATAAAAATATAAAATCACATATAGTGATATTTTCTTTTTTTACTTTAATTTACTAAATATATATAATCTTTTATCATATGGGATAAGAAGACATTATTCGTGTGTGTGATAGACTATCGCCTCCCGAACTGATGTTATTCGTTTTCCATCACCACGTCTCAAGGATGGATATAATGATGCATTAATTGTTTATATGAGATATTTCTGAAATTATGATAATTTTTAAACTATAATATCACATATAAATTCTTACCATAAAACCCTTTGGAAAACAATAATGTCACTCATGTGTACAACTGACTAAAACCCCACGAACAAATTTAATGTTTTTTCCCATTTCCACTGAAATTAGATAGTAAAAAGATATATTAAATCAATATAAATGTTATTTAAAACATAATTATACTTTTTAGATATTTTTATCTCATATACATTCATACTTTCCATTCTATGAAGGATATGATAACATCGTTCGTGTGTACAAAATTCTAAAAGCGATGTGATTCAATTTTCTCTAACACTTTACAAGAAAGATAATAAGCATAAATTTAATTTATATATGTTATATATATATATTTAAAATTATTATATCAATGTAATATATTAATTACCTTATTTTTATATATTAAGAAAAAAAGAAATAGGGTTCATGTTTACGTATGACCAACTGTATCCATGAATTTTGTATTTGATTCTTCATCTCTAAATTTTATGGATTATTATAAATAAATATATAATAAATAAATGATATATTTATATCATGTTTAAAAAAATTTAGATCATTGAACCATGATCAAATTATGATGATCAAAAATAAAAATTCAAAACCTGAATGAAAATAAATACAATTATTACACAAAATGTGATTCTAACATGGAATTATTGATAAAAGTGTAATAAAAGTTATAAGAAAATCATATATGGTGTGATATAAATGTGTATAAATTTTTAATATTTTTATAATAAACTTATATTTATTATATGTGAGGTTTTGACATGTAATATGTATATCAAGACTTAAGATAAGAGATTTCCATCTAACGTTTTATTTTTTGTGAGAAATATTTCATATTCTCCAAATTTTTCATTTATGTGGTGTATATAATAAACTTGTATTTTTTTAATTATGATTTTACTAAAAATAATTGGTATTTACAAACCCATATTATGTTCCCACATTCATGGGGTTTACCGTTCTAAAGTAACCTAAGTGGTAAAGGATTACTTTTCTCAAACTGCCTTATATTGGATATATGTTATGTTCTGCACCTATATTATTATATGCGGTGTATATTCTTCACCTATGAAATTATGTATAATGAATAATATTCATTTCATGATATTAAAATTTTCATTTTTTTATTATTTATTTGTTCCTATGATTCAAAGGATACCAGAGAAGAAAATGTTTGATGCTACAATCTCATTGTTTATCAATATTTTCTATGATTATAATTTTAATGATGAAATATTGGGATATATTTTTCAATTAACTAATAAATTTTATTATCCTTTTATTATTTAATTAAAATAAATCCATTCCTTTCATTTTTATCTCTTTATATACTCTAAAAAAATACTTTTTAGGGAAAACCAATTTTATTTCTCAATTTGGTCGAAAACCAATTTTATTCTATGCTCATATTCTATAAAAAAGGTTTTAAAATTATTATTAAAAATATCAAAACTATTTATTAATGTCATTTTTAAATATAATTAAATTTTAAAAAATATATTTTAAAAGTAATATTATTGTCATTCTCTAAATAATTTGTGTTTCTATTTTACTGAAAAAATGGATGGAATTTCTATTTTAATGTGAACAACATGGAGAGTATTTTCCGCCATTATGGAAGACTTATTATTTAAAATTTTTATTTATAAGTATCTATGTTTATTTTAAAATAAAGGTACATTGAAAATATTTAATGTTTTAAAAGTGTTTTTTAAACTAGAAAGGATATTTTCTTCATGAAAAGTTTTAAATGATTATTAATGATTACATTATATGTTTCAATGATTATTTTAAAAGAAAATTATTTTAAAAATATTTATGGTTCTAAAAGTCTTTTTCAATGTGGAAATAATATATTATTCAGAAAAATTATAAATTATTTTTAAAATAGGCCTTTAAAAGATGCAATGTTTATTTTAAAAGAAATTAGTTTTTAAAATATCTTATTTTTAAAAAGTTTTTTTCAAAGTGGAAAAGATATTTTTATCAGGAGATATTTTAATGATTTTTAAATATTCGCCCACAAGTTTCCAATGTTATTTTCAATGAATGTGATTTTAAATTTTTTTTATTTATTAATAAAATTTCAAATGGGAAGAGATATTTTTTCTCAATAAATGTCCCATGTGATCTTTTAGAATAATTTTCCATCAATGATGAAATTCTTTACTGTTACATACTCTTTAGTAGTGATATAATCCAAGGATACCATTATTTTTAATTCTATGAATAACTTATTATTATTATCAAGAAATTATTTTTATGAAACTAATTTATATCACTTGGGTTATACCATGATAAAATTATTATGAAGCCTACTTATTTTTTCATAATTTATAAATTGATGAAATGATGAAATGAAAAAATATTATGAAACCCACTTCTTTCTGACTAGTTATTCTATATTGAAATGTTTATGAAACCCATTTGCTGTCATTATTTTTGATATGATGAAAAGTTTATGATACACTGGCACAAATTTTTTAATTTTCATTATTTTATGGGCTGGACTTATATATCACTAAAATTCATTGTGTAATTATTTATATATTTTGAGATTGATAGGAAAAGATTGGGGAATTATCCTAATATAGTAATGTAATTTTTCCTCTATGATGGTCTTGGGAGTTCACCTTGACTACTAAGATGGTTTAGTGAGTGAACCTATTCTATTACGATGGACTTGGCAATGAGCGTAGACTATTATGGAAACGAATTTTTATGCTTATGTGTATGTCATAATTACACATCATATGACATTGTTATACTCTAATGGATCATGTTATTTGATTTACTTATATTTTAATATCTGATAAACAACCAATATTTATGAAATGAATCTATATTTTGACCTATGATATGTAGTGTATGGTTTTCATATGTTATTTTCATGTTCTCCCACCCTTATGCTCAGGTTATGTTTACAAATTTCCATTTTTTATCCATACATATAATATAAGGTGACCCTTTCTTATGTTTCCTTTTCATAGGTTATTATGATTGGTATTACGTGTGATATGTATAAGAAGGGTGATAGTTATAAGTAACTAGGTTGGAGATGATTTAGAACTCTTATTCACTAGTTTTTTAGGTTTCCATGTTTTTAAAGTCATTATACCTTAATGATCCTTAGCCTTTTGTTTGTGTTATGTAATGAATGTTCATAATAGATATATAATATATAAGTAAGAAAACCATGGTTTGTTATATTAAATATTTTTTTAATCAATTGAGAGAGTCTTGTTTGTTTTTTGATATTGATTTTTAATTGAGATATCACCAGTTGTGTGTAAAGAATGATGATATTCCAAAAACTTCTTTCTAGATCTAGTATAAGAACATTGAGTTTGGGTTTAGGACGTTCAGTTTAAAAAATGTACCATCCATGTTAATTGTTCTAATAAACTCCATATTGTATGATTTCATGAACCATTTAATCACCTTTTTCATCAATGATATCTTGATCTAATCAAAGTTTGAGGAGTAGCATGGTGAGCATCTCATAGGTGATTTATTGGACCTTCAAAACCACCAGAACTATAAAATGTTTTCCTTCTGAAGGTTCTAAATGAGGGAGGTGTGTTTATATTGATATGTGGTGTCACAAAAAGGTGTGATTATGGACCCATATAAGGTCAAGGTGGTTGTTTCTTTGGAAGCACCTAAGAGTATAGTGAAGGTGTATAGTTTTCTAGGTTTTTTTATCACAATTAGTGGGTTTTTCTAATTTATATTTGGTTATAGATATATTAAAATAATTGTCTTAGAAGGATAAATATTTTATTGAGGATGATCAGTGAATGATATTGTCCATTTATTTGAAGGATATGTTTTTCAATGTTTTAATGCATCATTTTCTTGTGGAGGGTGTGTTGTTTACGGTTTTATGTTATGTAACCTGTAGGGGATTGATATTTTTCTTGATGTATCAAATGGAATTGATTTATTATGGGTCTAGGTAGCTATCTCCCCTTGAGTTTAACTATGCTTATCATGATCTGTATTTGGATGTAGGTGTGTTTGTGCTAATGTTATGGTGACATTACCTTACTGGTGAGCACCTTATGTTTTTCAAGAAATAGAAGAGCCTAAAATAAGTCTTCTCTTAGTGACCTATGAATCCCTGATAGAAAAAGTGGATTGAGTTTCTATAGGTTTATTATTTTGATATCTCTTGCACCCTAATAAAGGGGAATGTGGTTGATAATTTATTAAGTCGGAATTCCCAAGGGGTAGTTTCTCGGAAGTCTGCGAACGTTTGTAATAGGTTATAGGATCTTACAGAATTTCCTTATAATGTTAGAGAGAGATGATTTTTTGGGTTCCTATGTTATATGACTATAGATTCATCCTTGATGTGAAATATGGAAGAATCTATATTGGGAGACTCATCATAAGAGTTAATGTGTGACCATGTCTTCTATGGTTATGCCCCTGAGAGATAGTTAGAGGATGGCTGGAATCAAATTTTGTTCTAGGGGAGGTTGTTTATTCCAAAAACGAGGTGTGAGAGAGTTCTACATGAGTTTCACATCTCATATTTAGTGGTACATTCCAATGTAAAAATCTTGTATCCTTTATTAAAGAGACCACATTGGTGAATAAATGTGAAATGGTCAGTGATAGAGTTTTAGGCAGGGTGTCTATTTTATAGTAGGTGAATATTGAGAACCTTGTTGCTATATGTTTCTTGTAGTTAATTGATGTTCCCAAAAAGAAATGTGTAGACATATCAGTGTATGTTTTCAGTGGGATAACTCAAACTCATAGTGTTTGTGATGTTGTATGATTTGAATATGACGAACTAATGAAGGTGACTCATTTTTTAGGGATTCATGAGTCGGGTGAAAAAGTTATTTTAGTGTGTTAGTATATAGATAATGTGGTTAAGGTTCAAGGGGTACATAGGACCATCATATCTAAATAGAATCCCTTTTTCATTCCATGTTTGGAGGAGATTAAGACACATTTTTGGCTCCTATTTTCTTCTTAGCAATACATTCCATACATAGACAAATAGAAAGATTGAGCAGAACTTCTATAGAGAATAATATATGATGTGATCCAGTGTCATGTACATTGGAAGGTCATGGGTAAGAAACATGACTTAGGAATAGATTTTATATAATAATAGATATCACTCATGTATTGGTATGGATATTTTGGAGGAATTATATATACCAGCAAGCCATTCCACATTATTCTAGAAAATGATTAGGGGTTAGGAGTCCTTAGTCCTGATGTGGTGTAGAGAATTACCAAGAAGATATAGTTGGTTCTAGAGAGGATGACAGTGTCCTAAAGACATTATAAGACCATTTCTAATCATGGGTAGAGGCCCCTATATTTCTAGGTTGGGGGTGATGTGTTCTTGTGAGTCTCCCCTCAATATGAGTAGTGTAGGTTTGGAAAGAGAGTAATATTTCACCCAATTTTGTTTGACCTTTTGAGGCAATGGGGTGGTTTGCTAAGGTGGAATGAGTTGTCATAGACACCGTGGATAGAAAGGATCCGATGAATCTTTCAAATGTACCAGTGTCATCTATATCTTCATGATGACTACCACATCATAAAAAATTGATTACTAGATATCTAGGGCCAAATGACATTCATGTAGTGACTAGTAGAGATCCATGGTCATCATGAAAATGTTCTGAAAAGGAAAACCATCCCATGGGTTGATAAGTTCAGGAGGAATGGTTGTCAATAGGAGAGTACATTAGAGAAAGATACATATATGTGTTCCAAATACCCAAATCTATTTTTTTCATTGGTTTTTTATGTTATGATGATGTGATATTTTGATCCTTTTGTTTTATGATATGTTATTTATATTAATGTTTTAGTGTGTGATAAATATTTTGTAATATTAAGAATGAAATATGAGAATCCTAATCAAGATGTGTTATAATATGACATGAATAAAATAGTACGACTGAGTCTGTGCTAGAAAAATAAGATAATATATTAACATGTTAGACAGAATTCCATTATTTGTGTTCATGTGGAGTTCTATGAATGTTGGTTATGTCAGATGATGGTACAAATAGTGTGGAGTATGAGATGGTTGTGCATATATTTATGGATAAATTTTCTAGTCTGTGTCTGGTGTCAAATGATATGGTGTTATTCATAGTAAGTGGAGGTAATGTGGTTGTGTGAGGTGTTTTTGAGGTCATCTTGTTTGGCATTTTTTTTTCTAGCAGTAGCATTTTTTGTTTGATGAAATCCTTAAAAGGTATCTTGTGGGGTAGTTTTTAGACTCCATTATTTGTTTAGGATTGGTTTTCATTCTTTTGGATTATAATAATTAGATAGTAGTTTAATATAATTCCAAAAACCTTCTCACCCAATAAAATTAATAGTTTTGTGGTTAGAATGTGATAGGAGGAGTTCCTAGAGGGTTTAAAGGAGTTGTAGCTTTAGTTTTGTAGAAATAGAGATACTTATAATTTAAAAGAAGGATTTAGTGTATGAATGTGTTTTTATGGGTTGTGAAAATTTAATTTTACATATTATATATTGTGATACATAATTTTTGAAACTTTTTTATGCAATAATAATTAGATTTATGACATTATTGTATCCTAGCCGAAGGCATTGTGGTTTTCGGAGGAAAATATATTTATAGACTAAATCTGGTTTTTACATATTGTAACACATAGAACCCATGAAATTTATATTGTAAATATATATTTTAAACCATAAATTGGTGGAATTATAGATTTTATAGAGTTTTTAGACTGAATTTTATCCCATTCATCCATTCTTCTTCTTAATTGTAAATGTTCCCTAGGAGATTTTAGGAGAATTTGTAGGATGTCTTCCCTCAACATGATCATTGGGTTATGGTGGTTGATATTTGGTGATTCTAGGTTTGTTCTTCTCTCTTATCCAAATTTTCCTTGCATTATTCACTCATATATTCACTAAAGTGTTGTTTCTTAAGCATCTGGTGAATTTGGGTGGTATTCTGATGAACCCTGATTGTGGTTCAAGTTAATCATGGGTTTTTAGTGAAATTGTGGTGTCTGAGGTGTTTCTTCTTCTCCCACTAGTGTACATCTAGTTAGAAAAGATTATTTGAGGTTAGGTTAGCTTGTTATCACATTTTTACATAACAAGTGTGGGGATTTCATAATTTTTCTTCCATTGGGTGGATATTATGGGTTGGAATATTAATTTAATAATTTGGAATATCATATAATTTATGGGGTTGGGGAGTAATAACTTGTTTTAGATGCTTTGATATTATTATTATTGTTTTATACTTGATATTTTCCTTGTAGAAAATAATAGGTTTTAGAATCCATGTTTTAGATGTAGATGAGATGTCATGATTCCCATTACTATGTTATTGTTTGATCTCACCCTGACCAAAAGGATCAATAATGTATATCTAGGTAATAACATTTTCCATTCAAATTCTTATTTTCATGGATGTACCCTTGATAAATAAATAAGTAATGTGAGGATAGATCATGAATAGTTATGGAATCTAAGATGTGTTAATGTTGTATACAATTGCATTTTTGTGTTTCCCTATGTGTTATGGGTTATCCTGAAGTGGTAGTGGTGATCAGATGGGATATTATAGTGAGGAGATATGGCATGTGGTGGTAGGTTGGCATGGATGTGATTTGGGAAGTTGAGTGGTAGTGAGGTGGGGTGTTTGGGCCATGAGTTTGTTGGGGTGAGATGGATTGTTTATTGTAGTGTTATAGAGATGGTTTATGTTAGTTAGGTCTATAATAATGCGATGTTTTTTTGTTATTTTCAACATTAGAAATGGGATAAAATGTGATACTAATTGGAATGAATAAATGAATGGGTCGATAAATGAATAAAATATCAGGTTCTTTAAATGTGAATTAAATGGATTGGTAATGGGTGTTGGTAGAAACATGTTAAATATAGAAAGAGTGGAATTTGTAATGATAGTTGGGGTTGTGGATTGTGTTGTGGTTGTGTGGTGTGTTTTTCATATAATGGTAGTAGTGGTTGTGAAGGTAGATTTATTTTGAAGCGGAAGCAATATGGTGGGAACTAGTAGAGTTTATGGGAATTCATAGATTGTCTATTGTGTCCTATACATATACTAGATATCTTTTTTTGTTATTTATATACACTCAAACCTAGGTAGGATAACTAAACCAATGATCAATGGTTTTGTGTTTTAGGTGTTTTCTCTATAATTGTGTATATTGGGGATTTTTCTGGATGGATAGCCTTGCTTTCCAACTCATAATTCACCATAAATGTTGGCCTTGATTCATTTAGGCGAGGTGTGATGTGTTTTCCCATGTGTCATCATGTTAGTTGTGATTTTTTGGCGCATGAATCTTTGGATGAGATTTGATTTGCAGATACAATGTGATGTAAAGTGATGTGTATCATGAAACAAAATAGGGTGCCACTCCATAATTATATTGAGATCCTTATAGATTCAAAGGGTCCTGTTGATATAATTGAGGGTAACTACTATAAATAGTGGTTATAGACTTGGGGTTTTAACCACTTTCCTATATAACTGTGGACATATTTAATAATATTTTTCCAATTAACACCATGAGTATACATTCTTCCATGAAAATGGTGTAGGAAGGACCCTATTTCAATGATCTTTATTGTCATAACAATAGGTATTTGAAAATGTATCATATAACCATGGTCATCAATGACCATTGTTATAGGTATTAAGAATATACCATGTAGTGATGGTTTTTTATTAATGAGGCTATATGCCTTGAAATCAGGCCATGAGTCCATAATTATCAAGAATAATGTCTATACATATTAAAAAATGAACCTTATATCCACACACATAGATGATCATGTCTATATTTCTAGAACACATACCCTATATCAATGGTCATTTGTGACTATGGATATGTTTTTTTACATCGGTAAAAAAATATAAATTATTTAAAAATAATAGTCGAATAGGTTTATGAAATATTATATATATTTATATATATATATGTATTTATTTATGTATATGTAAATGTAATATAGAATATTATGGGAGTATAGTGGATTATACATGTGAGGTCATGGTTAGAATCATGACTATAATATGTTTTTTAAAATAATCCTACAACTATAGTCAAGTGACCATGGTAATATGAATCCAACATGGATAGGCTATAGCCATGACCCCCTTTCCCCTGGCTATAGAGACTTCATCGACCAAGTTCCATATTATACTAGCTATATCCAAGAGTAAGGCCCCTAGATGTAACTAAAGCATTATAGCCATGGATTTTATATAAATTAATGCTTTATCACATGATATAGAACATAGTCACATGAATTTTGGCTATAGATTTTGGAATCTCGCATTTTTAAAGAGCAGTTATCGAATGCGTATTTGAAAATATGATTTGAACTATGATTTTTTAACATTATACAGACAGAATACTATAATTTATTGAAATTATTTACAACATAATATGTTAAAATAGATGAAAATAATTCCTTAATTATATAAATCATTATTTGGTTTTGACGATTTTAGGAATATCTAGAGTATATGATATTTTTTTAAAATTTTGGACGGTTGAATTGGTCACTTGTAGATATTGTAAGAATCAGGTTCATATTTTTGAGGTATGGGATTCTTATTCTCTCTTTTCCTTAAGTATTATTGTGAAAATAAGGAAAATGGGGAAAATACCAACATTTTGGAAGTAAACATCATGTACTTTTGGCCATGTGGGATGATTACATAGGGCGTGTGGCCATGTCGGTGATGAAGGGTGTAGGAACTAACTACACACCGTGTAGTGTTCCTTTACACGCCGTGTAGTCAGTCGGTAGGCGAATAGTAAGGCGGTGGCCAGCTGTGCGACAACACACACCGTGTACTCATGAAGACATGCCATGTAGTCATGTCGGTAGGTGAACAGTGCCACGCTTGCGGGAAGCCACCAGGGGAACAGTTACAAAATGGGAAGTACGCGCCGTGTACTTTGTTTTTTTCACTTAAAATGGGCAGTAGCCTCACCTGTTCATAGGTAAGGTTTAGAAAAGGAAGAAGGAATAGGAGAGGGAGGCTGGAGCTTCGGAGATCCGCTGATCGCACATCGGGAATCCGTTTCTGCCTCAGACAATCTTGTTGGAACCGCACGGGTGAGTTCTCCCTTCTCATGCAGTAGTTCTTACCAATTATTTCTTGTAAGTAAGTTATATATGTCTGAACGGGTTTTCTTCTAACTCATATCTACGTCATATTTGGGGGTTTCTGGGATCGACGATCGTGTATACCGCTCGTTGGTTTTTATGGTAGGTGGCTTGGTGTTTATTTTCCAACTTTAGTGCATTTTTTTGTGTTTTTGAGCTACGAACCCATATTTGGGGTGTCATGTGGCTGAGGCTGTGGCTATTTTAAAAAACTAGAATTGTATAGGTAATTAAATGTGATATTAAAATGTTGTTTGGGATCAGTGATTTGATCCAGGACCACCCCAGGGGTGCATTCCACTATTTTGCCGCTTGGCCAGGATACCCGAGGGTATGCCATGTTTATATTATGCATTACTTTTTCCTTGAGAGGAATTGAATGTGAAATTATATTTACATATTGGGAATGTACCGATTACTTGCACCTGAGGGAAGTGTTTTACTTAGCCCGTGGGCATTGTTTTTCTTAGCCCGAGGGCAGTTGTTATCCTAGCCTGAGGGAAACTTCTTTCGTGCCTCTGGGTAGATGATTCTGTGCCCATGGGCGACACATCTTATACCTGTGGGCAATATCTGTATGCCTTTGAGAATATTATTGTGTTTGGACACTCTTTACCTGAGTGTAGGAGTCCATGTGTCTGAGGACATAGATTGGTTGTTTACTTATAATATTCACTGTGGTGGTATTTTTTAAAATTAAATGATTAAATGGATATTAAAATGGAAATATAATTGGTTATGTTAGTTACTTTTTAGTACTGCTTTGTTTCATTTTACTATTGTACACTATTGTTGCATGCTTTCACACAGTTGGGCATGAGCCTTTGGTGGGTGCCTACTGGGATTTATTTCTCACACCTTGTTTGGGTCATGCTTTTTGTCCCAAAGAGATTAGGTTTCTGTAGGTGTAGATAAGGGAAAGGGACCTTATACAGGTACTTGATTACTGCTAGGGTGTAAAAGAGCATGGGACCGAGCATTGGCTCGTGATGCCGTAGGCTGTTCTATTTTTCTTTTCTGTACTTGTACTTTAGTTTTATTGTATTTATTGGGTAACATGTTCTAGATATTTTATAGAATAGTGATAGGCTGCATCTTCATATATATATGACTGTTGGTTTCCCTTTTGTTATCAGTTATCCATTTCAGTTACATATACTGTTGTTTCTTCCGTTGTTGTTGTATGTTTATATTATATTCCGCTGCGCTACACTTGGACAAATGAGGGAATAGTTTCCCACTATCAGACTTGGGCCCTCGCTTCTAGTTGGCAGCCTCTAGCGTTAGGGGAAATTCACTTGAGGTCATGTGTCGAACCATGTTCAAGGCACCCGTTGAGTGGCACCCAGAACCGAGACGTTACAAAGTGGTATCAAATGGATTTTATTTTCTTCACTGACTATTTGGAGACTTAGTCAAGGATAGGATGGGAATAGTAGTTGGTAATAAGCTGTTCCCGGGCGTAGCTAACCCGTGTAGAGGGAAAATCTAGTCTACCTCGTATTTTGCAATTCGTTTGATTTTGCAAAATTTACAGTTGATCTGTTTTCACCATTGGGTGACGCACTTGAGACTGTGCTGGTCATATTTTATCTATGGGTTCTATTAAGTTGCAACCCGATGAGATGAGGGTATGCCATCTCATGCATCATTTAGGCACATGTTAGAAATCACATGCCATGCATAGTTCCACGCCATGTAGGTGCATTAGAATTTCACATGTTGTTATGATAGTTGTTGGCTTGTAAAGCATCCTGTTGTGATAGATGCTTTGATAAAATACCTTCTACGTGATAGGGTAATTTTATTTGAGCTTATTTATGGAATGAACACCAAACTTTGGTCTTTGGAGAGTATGGGCCCTCATTGACCAGAATTTGGTGGATCATGGACTGTTTATTTTACTATAACATAGATAAGATGCCAAACATTGATTTTCCGAGACTATGGGCCCAAACGGCTCAGAATTTGGCACTTAGGTGTTGTTTTTATGTATTTCGGGGTTCTGGGGAAGTTTCTGAGGCATACTGTCTGGAAACCCAGTATACACACCATGTAGTATCTTTAAACATGACGTGTATGGTCTTCTGTTCGAGAAGAAAAATAAACCTTTTGATTACATGATGTGTACCCTGAGTACACACTGTGTAGTCTCTTCCCATGTCACAAACCGTGTGGGCGGCGACATGGGGAAGGGAAGAGCTTGGGTAAAACATGTCGTGTACATGATATACACATAGTGTAGTGTTGACCCAAAGTCTGGCTGTGTAACTAAAAACACAGGTCAGTGAACTCTTTTCTTGAACACGCCCTGTCAATAATGAACACATTGTGTAGTGTGACCTGGGGACTCATCCATGTAACTAAAAACACGGGCTAGAGGCACCTCTCCTTGAACACGCCGTGTACCTATGGGACACACCGTGTAGTCTTGTCCGTGGACAGACCGTGTGGACCAGACTGTGTGGCTGGGAAGACAGGGAGGTGTACACGTAGTGTACGGATGTAACACGCCGTGTAGTGTCAAGCCGAGTAGTCGGATGTGTCAAAAATGACACGGGTAGTTGGAAAATTACACCATACACGCCGTGTAGATAATATACACGCTGTGTAGTTTTACTAAACGAGAGTCGTGTGGCTTAGCCATGTAGAAGGACCTGGGCAGGGGAAGAGAGGTCAAGTACACGCCGTGTAGTTGGTATACACGTAGTGTAGTCTTGTTTTGAAAATTGTGAAATGTCTTCTTCCTCTTGTTCGATTTGTGGTTCCATCACTTTTAGTCTCGATAATCTTGAATCTAGGGCATGTTTATGACCTTGCAGTGTCGTGCCGCCTAAACGATCACGCATTGTTCGCCAGGATAGCAGTGGTGAGTATACTCCATAGATGGTGGGCCTTGGGCTACCCGTATATCCTCCAGCAGATCTAGATGCGACGCCAGCTATTATACCGGACACACGAGCAGAGGTGAAGTTCTGTGAAGGCTTTATGCGGTTCCTGTAGACCTTTCAAGGAGCACCGCAGGCAGCCACATCTATGGCCGAGATGACACGTATATTCCAACAACAGCATCTGCCTACGTTTTCAGGGGATATAGGACCATAGGATGCAGAGCCTTTTCTAGGATCAATGCAGACTATTTTAAAGAATCTTGAGATGCCTCCAGGGTGGAGGGTCAAGCTCGCGATATATATGCTGCGTGATTCCTCCAAGAGGTGGTGGGATGTTACTACCCAGTCATAGCATCACAGGGACATGGCGTGGGAAGCTTTTGAGGCAGTCTTATATGAATTCTTTTTCCCAGAGACGCTGAGGGCTGATAGAGCTTGAGAGTTGATGAATATGCAGCATGGTGTTATGTCTGTGATGTACTATTATGCTCGTTTCACCGAGCTTCAACGCTTTTCACCCGTGATGGTGGGTGATAAGACGTTGAGGTCCAGACATTTTGAGGATGGTCTTCCTTATGACATCCGACCGCTTGTGATTGTTTTCAGGTTGCCTTCAGTACATGCTATTGTGAACCATATGCTGATTACAGAGAGGAACCTTCCGGAATCTAGTGGTGTGGGCCAGGGCGATTCAACACCAGTTACTGGTACTATTTCTACTGGCAAAAGGAAAGGACGGATGGACTTCTCTCAGGGTGGTTGTACCGGTCAGAAGAATGCTTCATGTGGCCTGGTCATGTGCTACCAATGCGGTAGAGAGGGGAACAAGAGGACACATTGTTCACGAGATGCAGTGGAGTGATGAGCTTGCGGCAGGATGTGTCATCTACAACGCTTTTGCAGGGCATTTCCATTGATGGCTAGTGAGAGGGGTTCTGTGCAGACTCCACGTGCAGGAGCAGGACCAGTGGATTCTTACCAGTCAGGGAACTGGAATACGTCAGGGCATGTGGGAAGAGATGGTGGTCGTGGTCATGGTAGCCAGACACCAAGATCTCAGAGGCAGTAGGGCGGGATGGCTCAGTGTAGGCAGGCTATGTCGCAGGGCCGCAGCACTGGGAAGGTAAATTTAGTTCAACAGAACCAGCAGAAGCAGGATCTCAGAACTTCTACAGTCAGAGGTACTATTATAGTATCTTTTGTCTTATCTTCAGCACTTTTCTATATGTGAGCTATGCATAGTTTCATATTTGTACCCATTATGGAGAGCCTTGGTCTCTGTGTTTCTTCTTCTTCTAATATCATGACGCTAGACACTCCGTTGGGGACTAGAATGGCTGGTGTGCATCAGTGCGGAGAGTGTCACCTTGATGTTGGAGGGTGTCACTTTCTTTGGGACCTCTATGTCTTAGAGATGACATCTTATGATGTCATTCTCAGGATGGACTTGTTGGTTCCCTTTCGAGACTTTGTAGACTACTATCATCATAGGGTGAGTTTCACGTCACTAGAGGGTGGAGAGTTTCTATACAAGGGTGAATGGGATGCTCAGGCGAGTCGAGCTGGACCAGAGCATCGTGGGCAAGGTGGAGTCACAACCCTGATTTCGAGCTTATATCTGGATGACTAGGGGACATTTCAGACGGATTTCCCTCCAGTGGTTGAACATTTCAGGGATGTCTTCCCGGACAACTTTTCAGGTCTACCTCTAGAGCGAGAGATGGATTTCTCTATTGAGCTCGTTCCAAGAGCAGCACTGGTGTCCATTCCTCCTTATAGGATGGATACACCTGAGTTATTGGAGCTCAAAAGATAGTTGGAGGAGTTACAGGCAAAGGGATTTATTTGACCTAGTACTTCTCTGTGGGGTTCTCCGGTCCTTTTTGCGAAAAAGGCGAACGATACCCTCAGACTCTGTGTGGATTATCTAAAGCTAAAAGAGTTGACGGTCAAGAAACGATATCCTTTTTCAAGGATACATGATCTTTTTGATCAACTTAGAGGAGCACGAGTGTTATTGATGATTGATTGGAGATCAGGATATCATCAGCTGTGCGTGAGACCATCAGATATACCGTTTACAACTTTTCAAAGAAGATATGGTCTGTACATGTACTTGGTTATGCCGTTCGGACTCACGAACGCACCAGTAGTTTTCCTGGATCTGATAAATCATATGTTCCATCCGTATCTTGATTCTTTTGTGGTTTTATTCATAGACGACTTTTTGGTGTACTCTCACACTCAACAAGAGCATGCCACTGATCTTGAGATCATATTGAGTACACTGAGAGAGCATCGTCTATATGTTATGCTCTCAAAGTGCCACTTTTGGATGGACCATATTCACATCCTAGGTCATATCTTCTTAGAGGTAGGATTTTCTGTGGACCTAGAGAAGGTGAGAGCATTAGTTTCCTGGGAGCAGCCTAAGAACATATTAGAGATACGGAGTTTCTTATGGTTGGATGGTTACTAAAGATTCTTCATACATGACTTCTCCCGCTTAGAAGCACCGTTGGCGGGTTTGACTAAGTGGGGTGTAATGTTCTCTTGGTCGGAAGCTTGCGAGACATACTTTTAGGACCTGAAAGGAAGGTTGAAATCAGCACCAATCCTGAAACTCCCAGAGTAGGAGAAGAGCTATACAGTTTACTGTGATGCATCAGGTATTGGGCAGGAAGCAGTGTTGATACAGGGAGATTGAGTTGTTGTGTATGGGTCATGGCAGTTGAGGCCACATGAGATGAATTACCCAACGCATGACCTTGAGTTGGTTGCAGTTGTGCATACGTTGCGTTGTTGTAGTCATTATCTATTGGGGGAGCATTTTGTGGTTTTCACCGACCACAAAAGCCTCAAATATATCATTACTCAGCGTGACTTTAATCCGAGGTAGATAAGGTGGGTCGAATACCTAGTACTTTGATTTTGAGCTTGACTATACACCTGGTAAAGGTAATGCAGTAGCTGATGCACTAAGCAGGAAGACTCAGATACAGGCAGTGCAGGAGGCCAGTGGTGAGTGGCAGCTTATGACCTTGTTCTCTGAGATGCATTTGAAGGTGCATGGTAGTCAGGGGAAGCCTTATCTTTCAATTTTAGTTGTGACTTCTACCCTCCTGGATATAGTGAGGATGAGACAACTGTCTGATTCTGAAGGCCTAGTTCTACGGGAGTCGGTGGCAAGTGAGGACCGTCCTCCCGGTTGGATGATAGGAAGTGATGACGTTCTGCATTTCCATGAATGGGTATGGGTTCTAGGGGATATACGCGATGAGATGATGCGCGAGTTTCATGATTCCACTTGGGATGTTCATCCTGGGGTTACCAAGATGTAACATGACTTGAGACGTCAGTACTGGTGGCCGGGTATGAAGAGAGAGATAGCTGGTTTTGTTACGAGTTGTTCCACCTATCAGCAGGTGATGGCAGAGCACCAGAGGCCAGCTGGACTGTTACAGCAGTTACCAATTCTGTATTGGAAATGGGATGATGTCGCAATGGATTTCGTGATGGGGTTGGTGAGGTCACCTCGAGGCAATACTACCGTGTGGGTTGTTGTGGATAGACTCATGAAGGTAGCTCACTTTTTGCCGATCAAGGAGACCTTCAGAGTCAACGAGATCAGGAAGTTGTATATCTGAGAGATCATACGTCTTCATGGGCTCCCTCGTTCTATCATTTCAGATAGGGATGACTGGTTTACGTCTCATTTATGGCAGAGTTTTCAGAGGTAATTGGGTATGCAGGTGCTTATGAGCACATCATACCACCCTCAGACCGATGTCCAGTCAGAGCATTCGATTCAGGTGCTAGAGGACATGCTACGTGCATGCTTCCTAGACTTTGGGGGCTCTTGGGAGAAACATATACCCCTAGTTGAGTTTTCATACAATAACAGTTTTCATGAAACTATCAAGATGGAAACTTATGAGGCTTTATATGGAAGGCCATGCCAATCACCTTTGTGCTGGTCAGAGGCAGGTGAAGAAGCTTTTCTGGGACCACGTCTCGTGTAGGAGACTTTTGAGCTGGTCCAGTTGATTCAGAAACGGATGGCTACTGCACAGTCTCGTCAGAAATCATATTTTGATCACCGCAGACCACCCTTGGAGTTCGTGGTCAGGGATCAGGTTCTCTTGCGTGTTTGGCCGAGGCTGGGACACAGAAATATTAGGAGACATGATAAACTCTCACCGAGGTATGTGGGGTCATTTTAGATTCTGGAGAGAGTCAGGCCATTTGCCTATCGGCTGTAGTTTCGACAGAGGTACCAGGCCATGCATGACGTCTTCCATGTATCTCAGCCGCACCGCTATCATTCAGACTCGTCTCACATCTTTCATCCATAGGAGGTTGAACTTGAAGATGATGTGTCCTTTGAGGAGCATCTGATTCGTATCGTTGACAGGAGCACAAAGGTTCTCTGAGTCCAGTCAGTTCCTCTCGTACGGGTGCTATGGCAGTATGGCCAAGTGCAGGACGAAACCTGGGAGTGGGAGACCGATGTACGTGCTCAGTGTCCAGAGTTGTTCTGATCTTTATCTTCTCCACCTTAGTAGAGAAATTAGGGGACAAATTTCTTTAAGGGGGGGATTTTGTAAGAACCTAGTTCTTATTTTTGAGGTATGGGCTTCTTCTTTTCTCTTTTCCTTAAGTATTTTTTAGAAAATAAGGAAAATGGGGAAAATCCAAAAATTTTGGAAGTACACGCCGTGTACTTTTCCACACCCCGTGTACTTTTGGCCATGTGGTATGAGTACATAGGGAATGTATCCATGTCGTCGATGATAGGTGTAGGAACCGACTACACACCGTGTAGTTGTCCTTTACACGCCATGTAGTCAGTCGGCAGGCAAATAGTAAGGCGGTGTCTAGCTGTGTGACAACACACTCCAAGTATTCATGAAGACACACCTTGTAGTCATGTCGACAGGTGAACAATGCCATGATGGTGAGAAGCCGCCAGGGGAACAGTTAAAAAATGGGAAGTACACGCCATATACTTGTTAATACACGCCCTGTACATTTTTTTTGATTAAAATCGGCAGTAGCCTCCCCTGTTCACAGGGAAGGATTAGAAAGGGAAGAAGGAATGAGAGAGGGAGGCCAGAGCTTCAGAGATCTGCCGATCGCACTTTGGGAATCTGTTTCTACCTTAGACGATCTCGTTGGAACCGCATGAGTGAGTTCTCCCTTCTCCTGGTGTAGTTCTTACCCATTATTTTCTATAAGTATGTTATTTAAATTTTAACGGGTTTTCTTTTAAATCATATCTAAATCATATTTGTGTGTTTTTGGGATTGAAGATCGTGTATACCACTCGTTGGTGTTTGAGGTAGGTGGCTTGGTGTTCATTTTCCAACTTTTGTGTGTTTTTGTGTGATTTTGAGCTATGAACCCATATTTGGGGTGTCGTGTGGTTGATACCATGGATATTTTAAATACCAAAAATTGTATAGGTAATTAAATGTGATATTAATTTGTTTTTTGGGATCAGTGCGTCGATCCAGGACCACCCCGGGGGTGCGTTCCTCTGTTTAGCCGTTTGGCCAGGATACCCGAGGGTATGCCATGTTTATATTATGCATTAATTTTTCCTTGAGAGGAATTGAATGTTACTGTTTATTTACATGTTGGGCATGGCCTAGTTACTTGCGCCTGAGGGTAGTGTTTTACTTAGCCCGTGGGCATTTTTTTGCTTAGCCCGAGGGTAGTTGTTATCCTAGCCTGAGGGAAACTTTTTCCATGCATGTGGGCAGTTGATTTTATGCCTGTGGGTGAAACTTCTTACGCCCGTGGGCAATATCCACATGCACGTGGGTAGATTCTTGTGTTTGGATACTCTTTACCTTAGGGTAGGAGTTTACGTGTCTGAGGACATAGATTGGATGTTTACTTAAAATATTCACTATAGTGATATTTTTTAAAATTAAATGATTAAATGGATATTAAAATGGAAATATAACTGGTTAAGTTAGTTACTTTTTAGTACTGATTATTTTGTTGCATTTAACTACTGCACACTATTGTTGCATGCTTTCACACAGTTGGTCACGAGCCTTTGGTGGGTGCATACTGGGATTTATTTCTCACAACCTTTTGGGTCTTGCTTTTCGGCCCAAACAGATTACGTTTCTGTCGGTGTAGATAAGGGCAAGGGCCCTTATACAGGTACTTGATTGCTACTGGGGTGTAGGAGAGCATGAGACCGAGCATTGGCTCATGATTTCGTGGGCTGTTTTATTTTTCTGTTTCATACTTACACATCAGTTGTATTGTATTGATTGGGTAACATGTTCTGGCTATTTTATAGAATAGTGACATGCTACATCTTCAAATATATATATATGACTGCTGGTTTCCATTTTGATATCAGTAATCCATTTGAGTTACATATACTATTGCTACTTTTTCTATTGTTGTATGTTTATATTATATTTCATTGCGCTACACTTTGAAAAATGAGGGCATAGTTTCCCCACTATCTGACCTGGGCCCTCGCTGCTAGTCGGTAGCCTCTGGCATTTCGGGAAATGCTCTTGAGGTCACGTGGCGAACCGAGTTCGGGGAACCTGTTGAGTGGCACCCAGAACCGGGAAACTACAAATATAATTCAACTAATATTGATTCTTTTAGTGATATCAAATAAATGAAATGTGTTATTATAACAGTGAATTATTTAGAATAAAATTTTCATGATATTAAAGAAAGATTAAAGGAATGGATTGATAATGAGCATGTATTGAATGTTTTTATTACATATATGGAATCCTATAAATGATATAATTTAGTGAAAACTATTATTGATGATATTGAATTGATATAGAAGGTTTTGTAAAAATAGAAACAAATTCATTGTTTGGTGTCAAATATTTTAGTGATATATTTATTCAGTGAACTATATGTAAATCATGTTTTTATTTATTATTCAAAAATGTTTTAGGATGGGAATAAATAGTGAGTGACTTCTAAAATTATGATGGGACAACTTAAATATTTATAATAAAAATTTCAACTCATTATTTGGTAAATCAAGACATCATCTATATATACTCCTTGGATATAGACGTTGGTGATGAACCAAGTAAAAATTTTAAATTAATTTTATATACTTTGTATATTAATATATTTATGATATGATCTTGATATTTCCTGGTTTGATGTGTAATTGGAAACATGGAAGACATGATGAATTTGATGATCAGATGAAATCCATACCATATGTTAGCCCCAACATAAGGTGTTTTTGGGATGTTTTTGTTTGTAAAAAGTGGTATCCGAGATAAATGGTTAACCATAATGAATTTATTGATTGATGATATTTGATATATATAATTTTAAAAAAATTAAGAAAACATCGTTATTTAATGATTGTAATTATTATATTTAGAAAAACTAAATGAGATCACATCAACAGTTACTTAGTCGCGATGTTATATCTACCATCATACATGAAATACATGTTAGTAATCATGAAATGTTATTATTGACTTAAATAGATAAAAAATAAGTAAGAACTATACCAAATGAACAATATTTAATATCTTGATCATTATTAAATAAAATACTAATTAATTTGATGAGTTACACATTTTTAGGATATTTATGATAATTGGATAATATATATAAAGGTGAATAAATGTGAAGGATGAAATGTTGAAATTATATCACAATAAGATTAATTATTTAAAGGTGAATTATAATATACATATTGATGTTTAATTCAATTTAAGCCACGATTTTACCATACATATTTGTATATTAATACTGATGTAAAAGATGTAGAGATGTGGAAGAAACTATATCTTCGATTTTCACCTTTTGTAACCCAAAAGTTTCAACACCTTAGTAGAGAAATATTTCAATGCTTTTACTCAATGAGTATAATAGTAAATTGGAAAAATATGGGATATGTGTGAATCTAGAAGGAACAATAAGTCATTCATAAAAATCAATAGTAATAAAATATTCAGATACTTTGATATTAATGGATTCGAGGATGTACAAAATGATATAAGTTATTATTTTTATCACATGTAATAGAAAATTAAAGAGGGTAAGTAGTGGATTTGAAGTAAATCTATCACTTTTTTGTGATCATGTTATACATAATGTTGTAATATGATCAAGGAGACTCTATGGTGATGAAAATGAATCCAAATTCCCATAAAAACAATTGATGATTATTCCCATATAAAAAATGAAACATAATAAAACATCCATAACTAGGTTTCAATAATGTGGTTTATTGAGTATAGAAGAGTAAAATGGTCTGTTATAGTTTGAAAAACTATAAATTGATTTAAAATTATATTCAATGGATTTTTTGAGATATATTGTTGAATATTCTCTTTCAAAAATTGAATAATAATGATAACTAGTAGGTGTTACTAACCTTAAGGTTGAATTTTAATGTGTTTTTTTGGAGTTAGATTCAAAAATCAAGAAAAATAAAATTATTAGTGCCCATTTTTATGATCATTCTGAGTGTCCCTACAAACATAAACAAAAAAAATCACTTTTATAGTGTAAATTACTGAATTTCTGTGTGTTTCTCATAAAAACCCCAAGAGATGTGGTGGATTTTAATATAGACATTTAATATTTGGATAATTTAATTTATGATCCAAATTATTGTGTCGAAATAATAATAAAACAGTTTAAATAAATTGATTGATAAGTGGATAACATCAGAATGAGACTACGTGTTAAAATAAAATATAGTTTTCCCAATAAGAAGCTACAGTTAAGAATATTCCTTAATGTAGAGTATAGAGAAGGACCTAAAATAGGCATGAAAAGTGGAGAGAATATACTGAGAGATCAAAGACCAAATTACATGGGTAAAAGATGAATGGTTTTTATATGAGAATATATTATAGTTAAGATAACAAGAAATTACTTTTAATGGAGAATAGTCTAATGTTATGGAAAAATTTAATTTATAAAATGAATTAAAATTGATGACGGTGAATTTATTTCATCAAGGGATTATAAAAAACCAATGATCTATTTGGAGGATCGAAACATATGAAGAGAACAAGATATGATATTCCCCCTAATTGATTTCCAATTTTTTGTTAACTTATGCCACATGATGACATATTTTGAGGAATTCAAAATCTATATAAAAGTATATATATCCTGATGTTAATAGAATATAATCAAAATATATCCTACATCCAAAAGAATTATATATATATATATATATTATTTTTGTTACTATAATATTATAAACAAGTTTTTGATTATAAGAAATAAAGTAATGGATGTAATTCCTATAGAATGAAAATGAGAATCTATAAAAATGAATGAACAAAATTAAATTAAAAAATAAATTCTCCCAATTTTAAGTAGAATAAATATATTTTATTATTTATGTTAGAATTAACAACGAGATACCGTTTTATGTCTCAAGACAATCAGTTATACTATGTAAATAGAATATGAAAAAATATGAGGTCATTACCTTTTATATTTATCTCATGGTGGAAAACCAAAAAAACATGGAATATTTATTGTGGGTTTTCATCCCACATGACAAGGAAATTGAGTTTTTTGAAGAATAAATAATTTCATATTGATGAAACATTTAGATTTGAAAATGATTGATAATTAAGGATTTGAAAGAATTGGAATTATAATACTAAATCTAGGCGATTTTAAAAAAATGGAGGTACATTATATAGATTGAAATTTACACAATATATTGATAATAAGTTAACTTTCTCAAATAAGAATATAAGTAACATTTTTTCAAATGGATCCCTCATCAAAAATACAACTGGAAATTTTATGACAAAAGAATGGTTAAAAAATGGAAATATTTGTCAAGTTGACAAAAAAGAGTACTTTTATTCTTATGGTTTAATATATGAATATATTGTTTCATTTTGGGTTTGGTCACATTAGTCAATAATGTTACAAAAATATATCAAATATAAAATAATGATAAATTTTTTTAATCTAATTAGTAATTGATAGAAAAATTATGATTTTGATATGATATAGAAGATGTCGATAATTCTATATTAATGATATATATTGAAATAAAAGAAGAAAAGCTATCATTTTATTTTTGAAGTGTGAAAGTAGGATGGTTACATTATGTTCTTGAAAACCAATAAGGAATTTATGTAGTTCATCATATGAATTTAAGGAATTATAAAATGATAATGGAATATTTATTAGGATTATTCAATTAAAATATTATATAGAGTATATTTTTGATTCAGGTAGAAATCGATTTGGATAATTCTATTATCACATACAATGATTCAATGTTGGGGAAATCGTAAAAATGGTTGTTTGAGACATTAAACGAAAAAATTAATAATATATAAAATACACTACTAATTAAAAGTGATATTTTTTGAAATATTGAAAGGATGAGGCACAAGGGTTCATTTAAACTCAAAAATCTCTATGTTATGTCAAGGATGGGTAAAACACATTAAGATACATAGAATTAATTGAATCCTACATTGAAACACATTAGTGTTTCTGGAAAAGAATGGAACACCCATAACAAATAAGGAAATAAAGGGAAGTATGTTGATATAGATGATAGAAAAGTATTATTATACTTTTAAATCAATAGTAAAGACAATATATAATTCAAAAAAGAATGGATAAAATAATATAAAGTAATCATTTTATGCTTATTGAAGGGAGAGCCTAAATGAATACATAGGCTCATATTTGAATAAATATTGTTATGTTAATGAATGTTTTTACACAAATTATAGAGGTCCTCAAAATCATACACATGATGAGGTTTTAAAAGATGAATTGGAGGATGTAGTGAATACTTAATAGATTTGATAATTGACTCAATGGTGATTGTGATGAGTTAATGTTTATGAATCAAACATTACTGATGTACAATATAATCAACCAAAAACCTATTTAATGGTGATTCTATATTACATAAAATTATTACCTCGAGTAGATCTAATGACATTTATAATATACTAAAAACAATCAATCACGAATTAAATCCAAGAATGAAGAACTATATAAAATAAAAAAGAATAAAAATGGAAGCTTATAAAGAGATTGGATGATCACAATATCATTATAATGAAGTGGAAGATCAAAAAAATAATGGTTATGAAAATTTTATATAGAATTAATCAATATTTTTGTCCAAGGTCAATGAAAAAGTATATGTAATTGATATAGCAGAAATAATCACACATGTTGCAAGTCTTGAATCATTTTTTTGGAAATAGTCTTTTAGAGAGGCTTAAAATTATTTCAAATGAATATAAAGGAAACATTATTTAATTGAGTAATTAGGGAAGAAGATTAAATTGAACAACCAATGGGTCTTTCAATTAGTGATAATGAATAATAGTTTTTTGTTTAAAGAAATCGTTATATATTTTGATAATATGACCAAGACTATGGTATGTTTGATTAGAATATTATTTGAGGAAGGTGGGATTAAAACGATGCATCTATGATCATAATATTTATAAAAAAAATAATTGGAGTATGTATAATTAATGGAACTTATCTATGTTGATGATATCATCCTTTGTGTAAGAAATATGAAATTAGTGTAATAATTAACGAAACATATACGTTCAGAGATCAAGATTTCAATGATGAATGAGATTAATTATTTTTTTGAGTAAAAATTTAATCAAAATAAGAAATAATATTTTATTTATAAAAAAAATTATGAGTGTAAGTTATTTAAACCAAACATTAAATCCACATTTATGGGAATATTTTTAATCCCATTAAATACTAAAGAATACTGGAAGATCATTATACATCATAACAATAAGACCATGCGTTGTCTCGAAAACATTATTATATATTCAATTTCAATGTAATAAAAACGAATAACATATCATTTTTTTTGTAAAATTCACATTACTAAAAACCATGGTTTATCCAATGCAACTCCTTTAATAGTTCTAGATAAAAACACTATTAAAGACACCATTTATCAGTTCAAAAAACACTATTAAAAGGGGTCTATAAAAATTATTTTATTCAGCCCTATTAAAGGTGGTCTTCAACTTTACTAAAAAGAGTTGTTAAAGGGGGACCTTTATCATTCATTTTTTATGCTCTGATAATGGTCCACCTTTTATGAGTGCTTTCTTAGTAGCTCTGATAAATAAGGGTATTTATTGGTGCTTGTAAAAAATAATTGATAGGGGTTATCTGTGCTTTTTAAGAGGCATTAATAAAGACCACCCCTTATAATCAATTTTTAGTATCTCTTATAATGGTATTATTCAAAAAAATATTTCATTAAAAAAAGAATAATATTATATAAATATAATTATTTTGTTATATGTATAATATATAATTTTAAAATATGTTTTAGTTAAGTTAAATAGGAATTTACACTTAATATATAAGATATTTTGTGAAAAGGATTATAAAATAATTTAGAAAATATTATTAATTAATAATTTTATTATTATTAATGAGTAATAGTAATTTCATTATAATATGAAGATAAAAATAAATTAAAAAATTAATAAAATATCTGAAACAGGTTGAAAACCTAACTTGAACATCAAACAGTCATAACTTTAGATCTGGGTGTCCGTTTTTTATCTACCCCATATCAAATTGAAGCCTAAGATGATAAATATACCATTAGTGATAGAGATAAAGAGATATCACATTATTCAATTTTAAAAGGGCCATAAGACCTCCAAAACTGATTTTTTAGTTAGGTTAACATAATATTTGAACATTTCATGGATTTTAAGACTCTTTTAAATTTGACATATTTCTATTTTTAAGTGGTGATTGAATTTATTACTATATATTACAGTTATATTAATATTATGGTTTTTAAATTTTATCAGTTTTTAAAATGAAACTTTATCATCAAAAAATTACCTATATGCATGTTTTAATATATTTAATTATAATAAATCACTCATATTGATACGTATATCAACTTTTTTACAAAAAAAGTATATTTTATTATATCTAAAAAAATATACATTCTCAAAATGTATTTAAAACAATATCTATCCATTTTTTACATTATATAAATATATTTTTAATGATTATATATACATGTAAGTGTTCATTAATAAATAGATATATATTTATATTATATTCTGGTAGATGTAAGTGAGTATAATATATAATATATTTAAATTACTATATTTATATATATCTCAAACATATATATTTTTTATAAAAATATTTTAAAAAATTATATATGTTTATATATAAACAGTTATATAATTAAATAGATTGAAAAAACATGGTGTAGTGGCAAGTCATTCCATATTCAAAGGATAGGTGCAATGTTTGATTCTAGTTAGGCGTGAATGAGGCTGGAAATATTCAAAGCATTGATAAAAGGGGGTGGTCTGATGACAAGTTACAATAATGGGGGGAGCGTTGTTAAAGGGATTATGTAAGAACAACTAAAGAGGGCATATGTGTTCGAAAAATATATTATTTACCCCCCTTAATAGGTCTTACTTTATTAGTGATAAAAAAGAACTATTAAAATAAACCTTTAATACCGCTAAAAATTACTATTATGAAGGACCTTTTATTTTTCTAAAAAAGAATTGTTAAATGGACTTTTTAACTAGGCTTCTTTTAGCGCTATTAAAGGGGTCCTTTAACATCGATTTTTTTTCCGAAAAAAGTGTCAGGCATTTACCTACGCTCCAATTATCAGCATTTTTAGTACTAATAAAAGACTATTATAGCGTTGTTAGAGGCCTATTTTATAGTAGTGTAGTCATGAGGTATATCCAAGGTATTACTAATTATGTATTTGTATTCAATATCAGAAAATGTAAAGATTTATTAGCAATTTTTTATAGTGATTGGGTTAGAGATAATATCAAAAAATACATGTAGAAAATATTTCTTTTTTTGAAGATAATTCAATGTATTGATTATCAAGAAGTAGGAGATAATATCACTTCTTTTTTTAAGAGTAATATATTTTCATGAACAAACAGTGTACACAATTTGTTATATATCAATAAAAAACTAGAACATCAATGTAAAGAGGTGAAATTACATATGTTAGTCTATTATAATAACAAAAATATGATAGTGTTGAATAATAATATAAAATTGAAATATATAATTAATAATATAAAATCACATTATGTTATAAATAATGTAACATCCTGAACTATTATAAATAAAATTCTTCTTTTTGAATTATTTGAATTTCTTATTATATAATATGGTTATAAAAGACACAAGAACTCCTTTGGGGTTATCCTAATGTATTTATGTGGACATTAAGAATCATTAACATTGGTAATATAGTTGTTTAGATGGGATCACATTATTAGTATAAATATTGGGTTTTGATAAATCTAATTGTCATAGATAAAGGATGTGATGTCCCCAAATAGTAGAGTCATACCATACTAATTCCATTTATTAGAGATTACTAGAGATATATTATTTCTAGGATATATCCTTGACTAAACCATTGTTTATATTCAAAAAACCTAAACATGAGTGAAACCATTTATGGGTGAAGTTCAAGCTCATTGTGATCGCGACTCAAACCATCTTTACTGAACCATCCCATGAAAATCCCACTATCGTACACCTTACTCTTTGGGAATACACTGGTGAATTACATGGATATGTATCAAGACCCTATTAATATGAATATTTATAATTTTTTACGTTGAATAATGAATATATTTTAATCCAATTATTGTTACTTTGTAAATGATTTTTATTTTAATATAATAATGATTTTTTTATTTTTAATTAATATTAAAATTCAATTAAAGAATTAATTTATTTTTAAAAAATTTATATTTTTAATAAAAAATTATTATTAAATAATTTTTATCAAATATAAATGATCATATATTTTATGAAGTCAAATGTTATTATTTTATAAATCTTCAAAATCTTTTTTTGTCAAAAACCCATCATTTTCAATAAATAATGTTTATTATTTTAAACGTGAATATTAACATATTTATAAAATTATTTAGATAAAATGAATATTATTTTTGGTATCAAAATGTCTAAATTATCTAATTGTAAATTTTCATAATTTTATAAAACAATTTTATTTTCAGGTTAAATTTAAATACCATATAAATATAATTTGTGTATTATGACATCATAATGACCCAAAAGAGATGCAATAAATACTATAAATGGTATAAATGACCAAATAAATTTTTTAATTTAAAATAATTTGACTTTAATTTTATTTAATTTATTTTATAAAGCCTTTGTAAACCCTCCAAAACCAGTTAAATATTTTAAGGTTTTAAAATCATTTGTTTAAGAGTGTGACTCACCTCCACATAAGAACTGACATTATTTTTATAATTTCATAAATTTCCTTTATAAAACAATAAATACCACGCCAATTTAAAAAAGACATGGTAAAAATAGGGGATGGTTTGTGGTTGTGAATATTTTATTATATAGTGTCCAAAACCAATATAATAGAGAAATCCTCCTTTTTATTAAATAAACCCACCGAAGATCCCATTTATCTTCACTAAAAATAATTGGATAACTTCTATACTCTTCCCCCACTATCTATTGTACTTACTAGTCCCCCAAAGCTCTCATGAATCCCCTCTCTGGCTTTTGTATTCACATACTCAAGTAAGGGATCACGACCTTCCCCTCATTCTTTCAATTCCAGAACATTTATAAAATTAGTCTCTATAATTTAAACTAGTTCAATTTTAATTAATTTACTATGATTTATGCACTTTTAGGTTTATATTATTTTAATGTTAGTATATTTATACTCTCTCAATTTGACCCTAACTTAAGCAGTTATGATGCCGAAATTTAGTAAGGGATTTATCTTTTCTCATTTCCATTCAAGGACTTTTTTTATAATATGTATCTCAAATAAAATATTATTATGTTGGAATATATTCTTATGTATTCCTATAACTTTCCATTTAATGTATAAATTATGAGATCCAATTTCCCTCTCATTAAGCCTCCCATGAACCATTATGTTCTCCCGTTACCATACCAAAATATAGTTACGATTCTTTTCTCTATTCATGTTTCTTAATTACATTGTACCTTATATTTCCAAATTTATAAGGCCAGGACATGATTTTTCATTACCCTATTAATTAACATTTTATTTATATTTTATGTTATAACTATTTCTCTCTTTCCAATCTATTTTTATGAATCATTATGTGACATTGTTATGATACTAAAATTTCACTTTGGTCCTCCATGCCAAAACTATTGTGTACTGAATACTATACATATTTCATATCCTGAGTGATAACATTTATTCTCATATACATTTTTATTGGAGACTTACTCATATTTATCCCACACTCTTTAATCTTGGACCTAATAATGATGATTCTTGAATCCATAATTTTTGATCTATGTGGCACACTTATGCTTGAGAATGAAATGAATATGATGGGCGTGCACAGATAGTGATCTAATGAATTTGGGTAATATTTAGTATCATCATACATCCTCTTTGGGCAAAGAGTTAACCCTCTTCATTTATGGATATTTTTCTACACTTATTTCTTGGAAGTTTATCCATGACATATTTTTATGATTCACTGTTTTATGTTCTTTATACATTTCCAAGGTAATGATCATCATGTTATATGAGGACTCATTGTTTATAATTATGAGTCCTACACATTTAATTCCCCATTGATATTCATATTTTACAACATGTATCTCTTTATGCAATTTTTATTCCCATACTAGGCTTTAGAGATCACCCCATTATCATTTTTCCCCAGTTTATCCCATGCAGTTTTAAGTATAAAGGAATATTATGAATATTTTGAAGAGGTTTTCGCAATGACAATGCATTTCATGTTTTATGTTTTTTTGAAATGTACCTAATTTCCAAATACACTATACTTAATAATAGTTTGTGTTGTATTAGGTGTAATATTTTGTAATAAATCATGTATTAATGTGAAATGAAGAGCATGGTTTTTATAGTTAGTATCAGAGGAAACGTTTAGTTATTTTTGGGATTTGGAATAGGAAACCCTACTGAAAGACATAGGGGTAAAACTATGGATATGAAAATATCCCAAAATATTGGTAAGTATATATTAAATTGTTATTTAGGAAAATACATGCTTGGATGGATGCTACATGTAGACGTGGTACTAGCATTTATGTACCTAGGGGTAAAAACATCAATAAGGTGTCTCAAGAATGACTCAAGGTAACCTAATACACAACAATGGGCATTATTGTGCACCAGATTTTGAAACTACCAGGGGATAAGATTTGTTAAATTCATAAGCTCTTTATTATCCATTAGTAAGGGAATAATTAAATTACCATAAAATTATTTCTTAGGAAATATATTAGGAATAACAATGATTGAATCCTACAAATTCACAAGTTAAGGAAATATGTACAATTTATAAGTTATCTCTTTAATTTAATTGAATTCCCATTTATGTGTTTAATATCTTAAAAATAATCATCCCTATATCAATATTGGATAAATTAGAACTAGAATACAGAAGGTGTAGTTATCATCCATAGATCTACTCATCAATTCATATCCTCAATGTTTAATATAACTATTCAAAACCACTGCAATGCTTTGATGTACAGATGTTGGTAAAAATGGAAAATGTAAAAATTATTGCATCCCAAGTATTTAAATCATCCCTTAGCAAAATTTATGGGTTGAACATCCCAATAAACCTTATCATACCCCCTTTAGTGTAACAGGATGAAATTTGAGGTACGAATTGGATTTCCCTCTATAGAAACCACATTAACTTCCATGAGAAGGAAATCACTCTCTATAATGTGAGTCGATACTAGATTTTTTACATGCATGTAGGGTCCCAACAAATCTAAAAACAGAAAGAAAATACTCCCAAAAATTTGGTAAAGGAAAGAGATGCATATGGGGATGAAAATTTGAGGATCATATTTAAGAAATAAAATTTAGAAAACGACCCAAACTAGCCTGGATATGGGTTACCAGGAAAGTTACGTGGAAGGT
Organism: Viscum album; assembly: GCA_963277665.1. Classification (NCBI taxonomy): domain Eukaryota; kingdom Viridiplantae; phylum Streptophyta; class Magnoliopsida; order Santalales; family Viscaceae; genus Viscum; species Viscum album. Next base: position 27,605,920 of record OY728142.1, on the reverse strand, counting down.
GCAGAAGGCAATCCATGTAGTACATGAACATCCAAGGAAACGTTAGACTAGAAAGAATTGGCCAATGAAACAAGCCCTTTAAAGATGAGATGAAAATAGATAACAAATTCATCTCAAACTATTTCATTGTAGAAAACGTGATAGATAAAAAGTATCCGCATATCATTCTAATAGACTAAGCTATTCGCAGATGAGGAGGGGTTGGCAACATTTTGCAAACTGTGATGTTCACGGTATTGAGGCGATGATTTATTTTGTCATGAACCGAAACACCAGGAACCTCGGTTGACCTTGTCTTCTGTGAGTCATATGATCCCTCCATGGGATTATGAAAAAAAATTTAGATTCCCATAGATTGAGTATCCCCGTCATTCTAAAAAAGGGACCACAAGGGGAATTCTGAAGGATTTTTTTCTGATAGCTTATAGTTCAGAAATGGATGATTTCGAAGGAAAATGATTGACATAGTACAGAACCATGAACAATTTAAAGTAGGTATAAACCCCCCTCAAACCATAAATGGACGGAAAATAATAATAATAAACCGGTCGTGAACCTATTTGGAGAAACGCAAACCATAGGCCTTTCATGTATGAACTTCCTATGATCCGCATGCAAAGTGACCCCACTTCATTTTGGAAAATCACATGGTGAATTTCTATGCAGAAAAGAGCCTGAACTTCCTAGAACCATGCTATGTGGATGAATCATGAGATTTAATATGACCATGGTATGTGCTAGCTCTCTTCCAGGTCGACATACCACTTCGTTACATGGATGAACACTTCCCCTACATAACAATACGCTGTGCGGGAATCCCCACCCCAAATGAGAAAATGATATGTGGAATGGGGTGCCTGCGAGGATTGCACCTTCTTGCTCAAATATTGTCCTTCTATTCATGTAACTCACACCATGACCCATATACTAAAATTTCCCCCAACATCATGCCAAATCCTCTTCCTAGAAACCAGACCCATATGAGTAGACTGTTGGGCGTGTCAACAAGCCTTTCTGAGTCTATATATCTTAGTTAAGAGGAGGCAAAAAGGTGGTTCCAACAATGTATCAGACTCCCAGGACATCCATAAGTCTAAATTCCCAACGTAATCTAATGTCCAACCTTGTGATGCTGATTTGAACCTCTACATTCTAAGGATCAAGGGTAATCACCGAAATTTTCACTCAATGAAGGATAATGACAATCCAAATGGATCATACATACTTTCCATTTGATGAATAAAAATACTTATCCCATTTCCTATAACTCATTTTAGGGAACCCCTTTGGAGGTAAGCCCCTACCATTTTTATGGGAGTTGGTGGTTTCTCCCATCTTCGGTCTGGAATAGGATGTGTGCAGATAGCTCACTAGACGCGACTAACCTTAGTATCAACACAACCATTGTGCGGACATATTCCAATCCCATTTATCCCTCCCACTGGGCTTGTAGATGCACCATCATCCAACAACACCCTCTTCCTTTTCTCTCATCAGATAATAGAATGTGTGCCTTTGTTCAATCTTTCACTTCTTCTTGTTTTTCACAACGAGCATGAATCACGTGTGCTTAGAGGTTTGTGATGAAATTATATTCACAAAACCCCATCATTAACTATGAGAAATATGATTTCCAAACTAACATAGATACATATGAATCCTTTAGCTAGTCCCAAGCTCCATGTCATCTCACCCATGAATTTAGAGATCATGAACCCTTCAAATGGGAAGAATCTATGCATAAACCCCAATAATTAACTATGAGAAATCTGATTCTTACTCTAACAGAGGATATGTAGGATTCTTTTCTAAAGGCCTAAGCTTAAGGGGGATACTCTTCAAACATTTCAAATGAAAATACCTAATCATTCCCCCACAAATAGGGCCTCCCTTAAGGTTTAATCCCCATCATAAAACCAATTATGAGGGATTTGATTCCTAGATAGTCAATATACATATGAATCATCCATAATGTCCAAACCCAACCCACAGATCACCCTAGTGTTTACTGGGCCATATCCCTGATTTGGTTTTATCCACCCAGAAGACCATATCTCTTGTGGGTCCTTTCGGACAAATCACCATATGTCCCACATGAAATCATGACTATAAATCTTCCTCTTGGATATCATAGTGACATGATATTAAACTACAAGGATGGGTCCTCATCGCATGACCTTAAATGTTGAAGTGTCTAGTTATGTGTCATCAAACTACATGAGCTCTAATTCCTCTAATGAAGATACATAGAAATCCCATATCATGGGCCTGACCATGATATCAAAATAACTCCCATCCTCTCTAGATGATCATAGACTCTAGATAACCTCATCAAATGTATTAAACTAGTGTATTCATAGTATTTACTGACTTATACATACATATATGGTTAATCATGAAACATATGGGTAATCTGTGGTCAGACTCATAGGAAATAAACCAAGGATTCATGAACATAGGAACATTACTTAAATATATAATAGTTCCCTAGAGTAAGAAACAATTCCCCCAAAATGGTGTGATGATATCGACCTCCCATCCACTGGACCATTAGATTCCTTAAGTGTAGTTGGCCAAATCATCATCCAACGAGTGCCTTCCTTTGAAAAAAAGGTTCATGAGTCATGGATACAAGAGCTGTTGGGTGATTGTGGATCAATGAATAAACCCTTTGTAGACCATCTGAGGACATAATACTAGATATGAAACAGTTTATAATAATTGAAAATTCTTCATTGTCCATCGGTCCATTCCATCGGCCCCCTGGTATGACATGAATTAGGTCAAAACAAAAATGGTGAATCTAACGTGAATCCTTAGCAAAAGTGGAAGGTCACCCCACCCAAGACCCTTTTTCATTCAAAAGGAAGAGGGTTGAGAAAGATTACAAATCATTCATGTGATCATGAGATGTTACCTTGTTAATGTTTCTGTTTCTGTTCCTGTTAGATGTATTTTAGGTTTCACAGAGCTCTCTTCAATCCAAATGGAATTTGAAAATATTTCTTAGAAAAATGTGTCATTATCCACACAAGTGAATAGTTCCCCAAAAGACAGGACTCCATTACCTTCCAAGAATCATTAATGACGGTTCTCCAATTTGTTGATTCAATTGTATCACCATAATAGTATTTTACCCCTGGTGGAGGCTACAAGGAAGACCCTCCAATCAGTGAAAGCATGCCAGCCTCCTCTTTAGTCATAGTTGGTGGTCCAGCATAGGGCGACTCCACAGGCTATCTGAAATCATTTTGAGTGCCTTTCCCTAGAGTGAGACAATGTGTACCTCCCTTATCTTAAGAAGGTAGATTAAGTATGATTCTTATTAATTCATTCCAGCTATATTGGAACCCCTCTTAGAAGCTACTACGATAGGATATTTCCACTACCGGCATACAACCCAATATCCTCACTCTAAAGAGGACCCCATGATGAGGGAACCTACTGATTTCCAAAATACATGAGACTTTAAGGAATCCTCATAAGGGAGAATAAAACATAATCAAGAGTAGGTTATTACCCAGGATCCTAAGGAGGAGGTCATCCATTTCGGTTTCGGGCGCAGCGGAAGCACGTTGGTGGGAGTGCCCAACTTTGATTTTAGCATTAAATAATGTTCAAACCGAGATCGATCATGATATAAAACATAAAATCTTCAGAATAGAACAAATAATTAAAAACAAAAGAGGGATTCCCAAAACCATAGATATAGAATCATCATATGTTGGTTGTAATTAATTTAATTAATTCACAATAATTACCTTGGTGGAATTCATACTTCGTTGATGTCTCCAGTCATGATCTGATGTGATCAGTCATTGCGTCATAGAATCCATGTGTAGTATTCCTATAACGGTGATCCACACATGCTCCACGTATCTCTGGATGTCACGGAAGGGATCTACAGGTGCTAGCACGGAAGAACCTTCAATTACGATGTTTTCCTTCAATCTCCTTGATCCGATGGAGGAAGATCTATCTTGGTCTTGAGAGCGTTCTTGGAGAAAGTAGTTATTTCGTCCTTGAATGAATTATCTATAATTGTTGTGCACAATGATTGGGGAAAATTATTTGGGTTTTGAGGATATATATAATCGGGTTTGAGGTTATAGAGTTATGATAATAAATAAATGTGTTACGCGTTTTATTTATTTCATTAACTCTTATTGAAAACCCCTATGTTGAATTATTAATTCCTTTAAATTTTCCCATGCTGATTATAATAAATATCATTTAAAAAAAACAATAAAACATCCTCAAAATCCTGACATGAAAAACTACATGACATGTAATCACTAATACACGATGTGTACTCATTTTCCATAAAACTGCAAGGCGTGTATATTTAATATACACGACATGTACTTTTATATTCCATTTTCCTTTATTTTCTCCACCACATTTATTAGTCCTTGAGTAATGGCTATTAATTAGTTAAATAAATGTGACTACATTACTCGCTAATATATATATATATTATTTTTCCCACAATATATTCTCTCGAATAACTTGTGTCGATATAAATGCAATCATGCATTATTAAATAATTATTAAACCACAGTCTGGAAGAATATTTATTTAACATGTTAAATTAATATTTTACTGATATTCATGGATACACTTAGTGTGTGACTGTCTAGGCCCCTTTCTCAGTGGAATTATGTGGAGCCTGCCTAACGTAAAAGGTTAGCATCTAGTAACACGCCAAGGCACCCATAGAGAAAGATGTTAATGCTACAATGATGTGTCACCTCTTACGAACATTTACTATGTAATATAATCCCCTTTTCATGATATCTCGAATCAAGTAGGTTGCATGCTAGTGTCATCAACCCATGTGCTCGATTATTCTTTCTTTGACTTTCCAAAATTGAACTCGCCCATACCTTACCATGGCCATGGATTTATTTAGGATATATAAATTCCATCAAAGGGAATGATATATCTACTTCCGTTATGGATCATAAGGGACATATCTTTTTTCACATTATCTATTAATGCAGTATTACTCATGATGCACCCAACGTATCCTACCTCGCTGTGAAAAATGTGTCATCATAGTTTTCGTCAATACATCTAAGTGAGTGAGTTGTAATACCCATTAATAATAATCTTAAATTATAAAGACCAATACACACGTCCGCAGATAGGAACATCCAATGACACTATGAAATGTGGATTTCCTTCTGGCGGGTCTCGTTCTCATAATATCCACCTGTATATTACCAAGGGTGCACACCATGAGAAGGTGCCTCAATGTTTTATGAGTCCTCACCCCTAATGGCCTGTATTATTTGTGTCCCTAAAATAACATCATCCAGCCATAGAACATATATTCAAGAACCGAGTTATGGAACTTCCGGGTTCTCATCATAGCCGGGATCCTCTATGACCCTTTAATGAAATAGCTGTCCTTTGGACATTATCACGTGCATTGTCGCGTAGAAGAACAATCAAGATGTGATAAGGAATTTATTAATGAATAAAGTACAATGCAGTTTGTTCTAGGCCACCAACTCTAACACACTCCCACTTGGACTAGAGCAAACTGCTAACAACCTTTATCCCGCTAGTTCTCAGATGATATTCATGCTTCTTCTAAGATAGGACATTATTCATGGGGTCTGCCACGTTCTCTTCCATGGACACTCTGCTCGTTGCAACTTCACCCCTCTGATAGTAATCCCTCAAGAGATGATTCTTCTGGAGTATGTGCATTGTCCGTTGATGTGACCTCGTTTCATTTGCAAGAGCCACCACTATAGTATTATCACAATATAATGTGACAGGGCCTTTACTGCTAGGCACCACATCATACTCCTGGAAAAAGTTTCAAATCTAGATGGCTTCCTTGGATACATTAGAAGCCGCTATATATTGAAACTCCGCTGTAGAATTGGAGACAACTATCTTCCTTGAACTCTTCTAGCTCACAAATCCTCCATTGAGATAAGAAACATATCCAAATTGCGACTTCTGATCATTCTGATCTATCTAAAAAACAGCATCAACATACCCTCTAATGACAAGCTCCTCGTCTCCTCCATACACCAGGAACATATCCTACGTTCTTCTCAGATAATTAAGGATAGTCTTAACAATAGTCCGATGATGTTCTCCTGGATCTTATTGATATCTTCCTAGCATGCTCAGTGCATAGGCAACATCAATCATGGTATATAACATAGCCTACAAGATGGATATTATAGCCGAAGTGTATGGGATCTTACTCATTCTATCTTTCTCCTGTTGTTTTGGTGGATTCATTTTCTTAGAATGATGTAGGCCATGTGACACTGGAACTAATCCCCTCTTGGATAGTTCCATACTAAATATCTTTAGTTTCTGGTCAATGTATGTACCCTAACTTAGTCCAAGCATCCATTTGGATCTATCACGAATGATCTTGATCCCTAGAATTTAGGTTTCTTCACCCAAGTCCTTCATGGAGAAACACATGTTCAACCAGTCCTTAACTGACGGTAATACTGGTACATAATTTCCAATAAGTAATATGTCGTCGACATATACTACTAGGATAATGATCCCATTCACATTAAATCGCTTATAAACACATGCCTCACATTCATTCTTAATGAAACCAAATTCTTTTATGGCTTCATCAAATCAAATATTCAAGGACATGGATGCCTTCTTTAATCCATAAATTGATTTCTGACACTTGAAAACCCATTTTTCTTCACCTGGTGTCACAAAACCTTCTGGTTGTGTCATATAGACATCTTCCTAAAGGTTCCCATTAAGGATTGTTGTTTTGACATCCAATTTCCAAATCTCGTAGTCATGGTAAGCTGCTATGAAAATTATGATTATTATGGATTTAAACATGGAAACTGGAAAGAAGGTTTCATCATAGTCAGTTCCTTGATGCTATCTGAATCCTTTATCCACTAGCCTGCTTCATAGGTGCTAACTTGACCTTACATGAACAATTTTCTCTTGAATAACCATTTTCATCCAATAGATTTTACATCAAATGGCTCAACAACTAGAACCCATACTTGGTTCTTATATAGGAATCCATATAAGAATTAATAGATTCTAGCCATCATGCAGCATCTGTGCTTTATACTACTTCCTTATTGGAGAGATGTTCATAATTTTTCAACAATAATGATTCACCATTATCTGTGACTAGGAAACCAAATCTCTCTGGTTCCCTTACCTCTCTTGAGCTCCTATGCAGTACTTGTGTTTCTAGAACCTCTTCCACGGGGACCTGTAGAACTTGTTCCTGTACAAACTCTGGTGTATCTTGAGCATCAACATCTTCGAAGTAAATATTACTCCCACTATCCCTTTTGAATATGTCCTCCCTCTCGAGAAAGAAGGATTGTTTGGCGATAATAACTTTCTTGTTTGATGGGTTATATCAGTAATATCCATTATTTTACTTGGGGTATCCTATAAAGATACACTCCAGGACCCGAGGTGCTAGTTTTTATCTTGAGAAGACCTTAACAAATTCCTCGCATCCCCATACATGTGCGTGCGACAAAATGGGTTTCTTTCCATTCCATAACTAGGATGGAATTCCATTTGCCTCCTTAGTTGGTACTCGGGTTAATGTGTATGCTGCTGTTTGTAATGAATATCTCCAAAATGATAATGGAAGATCTTCATGACTCATCATCAACCTCACCATGGCCAACAAGGTGTGGTTCCTCCTTTCACTAACACCATTCCACTGTGGTGTATAAGGCGGAGTGAGCTGAGATAGAATCCTAGACTCCCGTAGAAGATCGGTGAACTCTAGGTTCAGATATTCTCCACCTCGATCCGATAGAAGCTTCATTAGATTATTACCAATATGATTCTCCACATCATTCTTGAATTCCATAAATTTCTCAAAGGACTCTGACTTATAGCTAATTATGTAGACATAGCCATATCTACGTAAATCATCAGTAAAAGTAATGAAGTAAGAATATCCACCTCTGGCTTTAATTAGAAATGTTCCACATACATATGTGTACACCAATCCTAGAAGCTCTGTGGCCCTTTCACCCTATCCACCAAAAGGTGGCTGGGTCATTTTACCTTATAAACAAGCATGAAATCTACCAAGTGGTTTTAGCACAGTAGAGTCTAAATAGCCATCTTGGCAGAGCTTTGTCAGGCGCTTCTCATTTACATGACCGAGATGGTGATGCCACAACTGGGTGATGTATGATTCATTTGAGTTTGTTTCATTATTGATTTCAAACACTTTGTTTTCATAATTTAATACATAAAAAAAATTATTTAAATGTTCCATACCATAACATATTGTTGGTCGGAGTGGATACTCAAGAGGGGGGTGAATTGAGTTCAAATTAAAATTTTTGTTAAAATAGTTTCTATTAAAATCCCCCAATTTAAAAACAATGTTAAACTGTAGTGATTCTATATAGAGTGTAATAGTTCAATTAGTTTCTCAAAGATTGATTAGGTCCATTTAACTTAATTTGAAGATTAAATTAACTTTTGAAACTAACTTACTGGTTTACAGTAAGCATAAACACTTGATAATTTAACTATCAAAATAGCTTTAAAATAGTTTTTTATTTCAAAGTAATAAGCAGCGGAATATGTAAAATATATATGTAATACTTATATACATAAAATAAAAGCACAAAAAAGTTAACCAAGAGGGTCAGTCTCAAGCCGAGACTTATTCCTCTCAACAATTTATATAAATTGATCCACACCCTAGATCAGGGGTGAACAACAGTACACTACTGTCCAGGTACAAAGACCTCTACCACAGTTCTTCGTGGGAAAAACAAACAACAGCTCACAAGCTGTTCAGGTCTTACTCGAACTCTACCACCATTCATAGTAGGAAACAAAAGAGTTATGGAGTTTGAGTGAGGATTTAAGAATCCTTCAGTTTAGCACAGGAGACAGTGTGTGTGTAAAATAAACAGGGTACACACACTACTAAAAATATAAAGAGAGAATCACTAAGAGAAGTATGATTGAGTTTATAAATTCTTTAGTGATTAGCAGTGCAGCTCTGGACTCATCTGGTTTATCAGAAAATCTTCTGAGTCCTTCTCTGGTTTTTCTCAGAAAATAGAGTGTCGTTTTCTTCTTTGATTCTTGGTCCAGCTTAGCAGCCTGAGTGCATGGAATGATTGTTGTAGTTCTTCACTCAAGATGCATCTTGTGTTCTCCTCTAGAATAAGTTTCTTCGTGTATGTCAAGGATTCTTGAATTATTGATGTATACTAGAGAAAAATGCTCCACATTTGAATGATGTTCAGCTCTTGTCTCTTTCACCCTTCATGTGTCTTCTTAGTGCCTTTCGTGTAATATGCATCACCAATAGTGCTTTCGAGGAGTGTTTTTTGAACGAACTTTTTCTGTCCCTTTATAGCTTTCAGCTTCAGCAGAAAAGAATAATCGCCTTTTGCATGGGTACTAGGTATGGTTCCCAGACATGCAACAGAAATCATTAAATAAAATTAACTTCATTAAAACCATAAAATGTAATCGTTAGCTAAATAAATAAATAGTATAAAGAGTATAGTTTTTGACTTGTTGGTCAATCATTAGTAGTGTTCTATTGGTATACGTGCATGGTGGACTTTGTGTCTTAGAACCTTCCATCAGTAGCTCTTTTAAACTTGCATCGGTAGCTCATATACCGGTGGGTTTAGTTCCATCGGTAGCTCTTGTTATCGGTAGTTGTTACTCCATCAGTAGCTATCTTTCCATCAGTATATTTCTCTCCATCAGTAGATATCTCATCAGTAGTCTATCTGTAGACTTATACTATCAGCAGCCTTCTATTGGTAGCTCGATATATCGGTGACTATACCTTTATCGGTAACTATCTATGAACTGGCTCTCTCGGTAGACATCTATCTATCGATAGACCTCTGGTCTATTTGTCTGTTGGTAGCTTGGTAGACTAGTTATATCAGTATACTTCCTCATATCGGTAACTCTGGTCTATGATTCAGTACTCGTATCAGTAGGCTTACTCTACTTGTTACTATTGGTAGACATGCACATCGGTAGCTCATCTGTTCTGTCGGTAGACTTTGTTTCTTCTTTTTGGTAACTCTATTTATATTAGTGACCTTAGTGTATCGGTGAATCTGTCTATCGGTAGACTAAGTCTATCAGTAGACTGAGTGCCAGTACCTCTATACCAGTAGCTATAACACTTGTCTGTTTTATGCAAAACACATCCGAATGGGCTATAATTACTCCAGAACTTATATAAACATGGATAAACATGGATTAACATATCTCAGGGATAATTTTAATTTTATTATCATCTTGATAATAGATTGAAAGAATTAATACATAGAAAAACATTATATTGAGATTATAAAAGTATATGAAAGCATAATTAGAGACAAAAGAAAAATCCATGATATCGAAGGTAAAATTTAGTGGTATCATAGAACATCAGAGAACTAAATGAAATGATATCAGAGAATGAGAGAAAAAGCACTGGTATTAGAGGATGAAATTTAGAGGTATAAAATGTGCAAATCATGATAGCTCTTAGATAAAATTTATCCCCCTTTTATTAATGTTTCTCCCTCTAGGTGAAGATGTCTTCCTCTTTTGATACTTAGAGAGTATTTCTCCTCCTTTGTAAAATATTTCTCCGTTTTTGTGATAATCAAAAAGTGGGAAATAATAAAGAAAAGTGGAACAATAGGAATATAAGAGGATCAATTTTATTAAATGTGACAAAAAGGTATAAAGACAGAAAACAATATACATATGATTCCTATCAAACAGTCTAGCTACTGGATCAATCTTCATCCTCAACGTGAGATTTTCCCTTAGGGTCAGAAGAGGATTCAGGAGGTGAGGATTCTGGTGAAGGCTTCAGAATTCCTGAAATGACCACAGGAGGTTGAGGAACTGACACTGTGCCAGGCCTGTATTGAGGAGTCCATTGTGTGATCATATGTGTGAGGATTTGAATGGCTTGAATATGAATCAGCTGAATTGGAGAAGCAGTGGTGGTAGAGGCAGGCAAAGTAGGAGTGACAACTACTGGCCTGACATCAACATGCAAAAAGGGAAGTAATAGATTTCTGAAATCCATAATGATTCTTCAACCTCTCTCCATTGTGGATATGAAGTCATCCTTATTCTCCATAAACTTGTCCAAAGATGGAGTCAATTCTCTTAGTTTGCTAACCTGCTCCCTAAAGACTTGACTGACAGGAGGAAGTTTCATATTCTCAATCAGAAGCTTGAAATGAGTGGTCATTTGGGTCTTTGTGTAAATTTTGGAGAAATAGGAGTCCAATTTTTCTTTGAATTCTTTGTGAGAGGCAGAGGCTTCTCTCATTTAGTCTTGGACTATCTTCATAATTTCTCTGGGTGAATCTCTAGTAGAGAGAACAACTCTACTCAGCTCAGATGAGTCCACAGAGCCACTAGTGGAGGCATAACCAAGCTCTTCTTTCATCATAGCTCGAATTTTATTCAAATCCAACGAAGGATTAGATGGATGAGAACCAACAGAGAATGATATAGTCTCTTTAAAGCTTTTGGTCAATCCACGGATAAGATTTTGAACATCGGATTCCTGGGTTTTAATATGATCTTTCATAGAAGTTTTGAAACCTTCAAATACTGAAACCATCTGGCTTAAAACACTCTTCACATAAGCTAAGTCCTTATATGCCTGGGATTTTGAGCTCATGTAAGAGTCTAAAGAAACAATAGATTCCTTTAGAGCTTCAAGATCTGCTTCAAGTATTGAAACTTGAGCCTGTCTTTATTTAACATCTTCAACTGTTTCACCCATAAAAGTTGATAAATTAAAGGAAAGAGATAGTTCAAATGACTTTTCCAGCATAACCATTTCTTCAGCAAAACGATGCTTCATCTCAGAAACTGAGGCACAAAAATATTCTTTCAGCTCATCTCTTGAGACATCCATATCATCCTTAGTAACCAAATTATCTGGTGCACCTGCTACAGATTCTCTTTCAGAAGCTAAACTGACCACAGAGTTTGTCATAACTGATTGAATTGAAGATGCAATAGAAACATCCATTTTAATTACCTCTTCCACAAAACTTTCCTTAAGGTTTTTCTTTAAAGTATCAAGGTAATGAATTTTGACCACATCTTCAGGAAATAACTCAGAATCGACATCATAAGTAATCTTAGGTCTGTTGTGAGATGCTTCATTATCAGAATCCGAATAGTCTAAACCATAGACTACAAAACCAGGGTCTTCTGTCCAATCATTAAAACCAATACCCACTGTAAAACTTCCATGCTTAGATCAATGCTCCCCCTCAATGGGTGCATCCTCAATTAGGATAACAAAATTATCAGAAACATTCACAGCAGCATCCTCAGCAGGTCACTCATCTTGAGGAGAATCTTCAACAATCAATTCCATCACTGCAGCTGCAGGAGGGTCTTCTGGATTAGGTAAGGATATTTCAACTTCATTTGCTTCCTCAGTAGGTACTAAAGATTGTACACTCACTAGAATCAGACTCAAATCCACTGACATAGATGCTTCACTCTCATGAACATCTTCTTCAATCTGTACAACAGCCTCTCCAATAGCTTAAAAAGAAGCTTCTTCCTTATCTGATATACGTTGAACTAGATTTTCATGAACTGGGCTTGGAGGCAAGTCAGGGTCTCCTCTTTCATCATCAGAGGACTCTTCCTCTTATGAATCATCACTGTATTCTGGATCCTCTTCACCAGGTCCTAGACCTGAATCCCTCACATCCTTTGGTCTTGAAGGATGATTCACAGGATTAAACTTGTCATACACCCTCTGGTCATCATTGATCCATTCTCCTCTCCAAGGGTTCCATTTTATTTTCATGTACTTACAAACTGTAGTTGTGATACAGAAGTTATTCTTTACTACCACTGTCTTATCTTGAGACTCAGAAACCCCTTTTACCTTGATCATCACAGGGATTGGCTTAGCAAAGAATAGGGAATTTGTCTTTGATTTCAGCCTAGTCATATCTTCCATCTGGAGCATCAGAAATCTGCACAAATTAACCTTTACACAATGTCTTGGGAGGTGCAGGAGATAGATATCCTGATATATCAAATTGGAAAAGTCTCCTCTCCTCGGTATCAAGACATGTTGAACAAATTTGAACATCAGTCTGTTCTCTCCATCCATTTCTGCAGTAACTACTTGTCTTTGACTTCCATCACCAGTCAGATCTTCCAAAGCAGTCTCATAATCGAAAATGTAACTGGTAGGTGGCATGGATCTCGCGACATATCCAGATACTCCTTCATGTGTAACTTTCAAGCACTCATCCCATTCAACAGATGAAAACGACATCCCTCTTCCATTCCCAAAATAAGATACTCGATTTTCATTCTCTGATTCTTTAAAGGTTACAAAATCGTAAAACTGTTTCACTAATTTTGAAAATTAAGGACCATTGTCGTTTGAAAAACACTCTACCCATTTTTGATCTTCAAGAACTTTGAGGACTAAAGACCTGCTAGGCAGTAGCCATTCTACACATAGTTATTTTTCAATCACAATAACACGATTTTCCAGATGAGGATTCACTGGTCATCTCCCCGGCCTAGTTCTAGAAACACTTCCACTAACACTTTATTCTTTCTTGGTCCTTTGAGTATTTGTTTTCGGCTCACCAGAGTCATCTCTGACGGTAGGATGTTTGGTTTTTTCCATCGCTGGTTCGAAGGATTTAGGGTTCTCTAAGGATTTGGGAGCTAAGGTTCGAGGGTTAAGGTTTGAGGCTCGGTGGATTTAGAAGTAGCTCGAACTTTAGTTTTATCATTTAAGAATCATAAAATAAATAAACAAAATGAAATAAAGTAAAAAAGATTCAGATTCTTGCGGCATGCAGATGTTTTAAAACAGTGCACACATCGGTGAGAATTTCTATCCATGAGGTTACATCGGTGAGGTTTTCTATCAGTGAGGATTTACATCAGTGAGGTTACATCGGTGAAGTTTTCTATCAGTGAGGTTACATCAGTGAGGTTTTACATTAGTGAGGTTTTACATCAGTGTGAATTTCACATCGGTGAGAATAGCTACTGATTGAGGTTAAACATTCCTAACTTGTGTCTGATATAACTTAACCTATGCAAACTCAAAGGTTTAGTGAAAATGTCAGCTAATTGATGTTCAGTGGCTATAAACTCAAGAGTAATATCACCTTTTTGGTAATGATCCCTCAAAAAATGGTTCCTTACATCAATGTGTTTGGTCTTAGAGTGAGACATAGGGTTCTTCGATTTATTTATTGCACTACTATTGTCACAGTTGATTGACATGTGTCTAAAGTCATTTCCAAAGTCCTAAAGAGTGTGTTTCATCCACAGAATTTGTGCACAGCAATGTACTATGCTTCAGCAGTGGATAATGCTACAAAATTCTGCTTCTTACTACACCAAGATACTAAGGACTTTCCTAATAAATGACATGTTCCAGAAGTGCTCTTTTATCCAACTTGCAACCAGCAATTTCCGCATCTGAATAACTCATTAACTCAAAGGGTTGTCCTTTTGGTTAAAACAAACCAAAGTTTACAGTATGTTTAAGATACTTAAAAATTATTTTAACAACATGTAAATGTGATTCTTGTGGATTCTCTTGATATCTTGCACACATACACACACTAAACATAATATATGGTGGTCTAGCAGTGAGGTAAAGTAAGCTTCCTATCATACCTCTGTAATTGGTTTGATCCACTGGTTTCCCAGTTTCATCTGCATCCAATTTACAAACATTTCTCATAGGTGTTTCACTATCCTTAATACTATCCAAACCAAAACGTTTTAAAAGATCCTCTGTATATTTATTTTGATTCAAAACAATACCATTCTCATTTTGAAACACTTCAAATCCAAGAAAATATTTAGGTTCTCCCATTAAACTCATTTCAAATTCATTCTGCATATTCTTTGAATAATCAGTACATAAAGAATTATTATAAGATCCAAAAATGATATCATCAATATAGATTTTAAGTATTAAAACATCTTTAGAAATTATTTTAATAAAAAGAGTTGGATCAACAATCCCTTTAGTAAAACTTTTGGAAATAAGAAAATTACTAAGTCTATCATACCAAGCTCTTGGATCTTGTTTTAAGCCATATAAAGCTTTAGAAAGTTTAAAAACTTGATTTGGAAAATTAGGATTAATAAATCCAAGTGGTTGTTCAACAAAAAAATCTTCAACAATAAAACCATTTAGAAAAGCACTTTTGAAATCCATTTGATATAGCTTGAAATTCAGATAAGCAGCATATGAAAGTAAGATCCTAATGGTTCTAATATGGCTATAGGTGCAAAAGTTTCCTCATATTCTATTCCTTCTTATTGACTATATCCTTGTGAAACTAGTCTTGGTTTGTTTCTAACTATGTTTCCAGACTCATCAACGTTGTTTCTAAAAACCCATTTTGTGCCTACTGTTAAAGTGTCCTGAGGTATGTTAACTAATTCCCAGACTTTGTTTCTTTAAAATTGACTTAACTCTTCTTACATAGAAATTACCCAAAATTCATCATTGATAGCATCATTGATATTTTTTAGGTTCTAGATGTGATAGAAAATCTTGATGTTCAACCTAATTTCTTAGAGAATCTCTAGTCTGTGTCCCTTTATCAAGATTACCAACAACAGCATCCAAAGGATGATTCTTTATAATACATGTTGATCTAGTAAAGGCAGGACTAGAAATTTTAGTTTCATCTATAGTTTCGGGTTCTATAGAAGCAGATTCTGGAATATGTCCAAAACTGGATGTTTTTACAACAGGTTCTTTAGATTTATCATTAAGGTTCAGAACACATAAATCTTCTTCAAGATTTTCAAGAGAGGTTTTAGGCTCATGTGGATCAGTTTCATCAAACATGATGTGAAAATATTCTTCCACATATTTGGTTCTTTTATTAAATAATGTATAGGCTATTCTAGTTAAATAATAACCCTGAAAAATTCATTCATCACTCCTAGAAGCAAATTTGTCCAGATTATCCTTTGTATTAAGAATAAAAACTTTTCATCCAAAGACTCTAAAGAAACTAACATTAGGTTTTCTATTATTCCACAAATCATAAGTGGCATTCTTAAGAACTGGTCTAATTAAGACTTTATTAATAATATAACAAGTTGTATTCACAACTTCATCCCAAAAGTAAATAGGCAAGTCATATTTGTTGAGCATGGTTCTAGCTATTTCTTGAAGGGTTCTATTCCTTCTTTCTACTACACCATTATTCTCAGGTGTTCTAGGAGTAGATAATTTGTGACTATAGCCATTTTGTGAGCAATAAGATTCAAATTCATGATTTTTGAACTCATGACCATGATCAATTCTTGGATTTTTAATCTTAAGTTCACTAAGATATTTAATAGATTTGGAGTACTTAACAAAATAAGAACAAGCTTCACTTTTTTGAGATAATAAGTATACCCAAGTATATCTAGAAAAGTCATCTACTAGAACATAGACATAGTGCTTCCCATTTAAAATAGAAACTCTTGATGGTCCAAACAAGTCCATGTGAACCGACTCGAGAGGTTGAGAAGTTGAAACTTCTCTCTTTGATTTAAAAGAAACTTTATGTTTCTTTCCCTTTTGATAGGGATTACAAACTTTGTCATTTGGGAATTAAAGTTTAGGTAGGTCTCTAACTAAGTTCTTTCTGGTTAGTTTTATAAGTGAATAGATATTGCAGTGTCCTAATCTTCTGTGCCAAAGCCAAGACTCTTTATGAAAAGCATTTTGGCAAGTAACATTTTGTTTAACTAATGAATTTAAATAAACAACATATACATTTTCATTTCTTAAAGCTGAAAATACTAAAACATTTTTTGAATTAAAAACATTACAAGAATAATTTTTAAACTTCAAATTAAATCCATCATCACATAATTGAGAAATACTTAACAGTTCATACTTAAGTCCATCAACAAATAAAACTTTATAAATTAAAACTGAATCAGTGTTACCAATTTGGCCTTGCCTGATGATCTTTCCTTTAGAATTTTTACCAAAGGTGACATGGCCTCCATCAACCTTTATTAAACTTTTGAAACATGAATAATCACCAGAAATATGTCTTGAACATCCACAATCCAAGTACCATACTTTCTTGTGAGAACTCTTTAATCATGTTTCCTACAAAACAGATTTAGATAGGAATTGATTTTGGTACCCAGATCTTCTTGGGTCCGGAAAGGTTAGCAATCAAAGATTTAGGTACCCATATTTGTCTTATGGGTCTCATATAATTTATAGAATCAAAATACTTTTAAAGATAAACTTTATTTTACCTATAACCATATGAATAATTGGTTGAAGCATAAGAATTTCCAGAACTAGAATAAGAAGAATTTTGTCCAGACTTAAGAATAAATTGAGTTTTAGTGAACTGTCTCTGTCCAGGTTGGTATCCCAAACCACTAGTGTAGTTAGGTGCAACTTGTTTACCTAAAATTTGAGTAAGTGTGTGTTTTCCATTTGTAAACTTTTCTAAGTCTTTTCTAAGTTGCTCATTTGACATTTTCAGTTCATTATTTTTTTTAACAGGTGAGAATTCTTCTCTTTTTCAATAGTAAGTTCAGTTTTAACGGTAGTAGTGAGAGAATGTTGTTTCTTTAATGATTTGTATTTATCCTTATGTTCATTGGATGTCTCCCCCAACAAATTACAGTATTCAAATAATTCATCACTAGTCATGTTTTCATAATGAGAATCAGATTCTGCATCATCTTTAGAATAATAAGAATTTAAAACATGAGTATCCAAGGTTACCTCAGATGTGTTGGTCATGAAACACATGTTGGCATGATTCTTCTCAAAATCAGAATCTTCATATTCACTTGTTCTCTCTTCAGATGCACTCCATGTTTCTTTCATAGCTTTCTTATACTTATTGTCCTTATAATCATATTTCTTTTTTACTTTTAAATTTGGACAATCAGCCTTGATGTGTCCTTTCCTTTTACACTCATAGCATACTATTTCACCATTCTTGGTAGATTTCTTCCAATCCTTCTTTCAGTGTCCCTTGTTTTCATACTTTCCTTTGTAGATAGATTTCCTAAAGAATTTATTCTTCCTATAAAACATCTTGAATCTCTTGGAAATTTGAGCCATCTCAGCATCACTATCTGAATCAGAATCTTCACTGGTTGAACTCTCAGTAGGTATTTTCATTTTCTCCTTGTCTTTACTCTTAGAGGCAGTAGACTTGAAAGCTATAGATTTTCTCTTAGGTTCATCATCTTCCTCCTTATTCACCTTGAGTTCTTCCTCATACATCATTAATATACCAATAATCTCCTTTACTAGAAGTGCTCCAATGTCACATGACTCTCGGATTGAGACAGAGGTGCATCTCCATCGTTTTGGTAGACATCTCAGTATCCTCATAATTTGTTCCCTAGATGGAACAACTTTTCCAAGTGAACTGGTTGTATTGACTTTCTCATTACACCAAAGATACATATCAGAAATAGGTTCATCATTTTTCATTTTAAAATTTTCATATTTAATAGTATAAGTATTCAATCTCATTTATTTAACATTTGTTATTCCTTCATGAGGAACACCTAAAGTATCCCATATTTCAAAGGCAGTTTTACAAGCAGAAATTCTATTAAACAGTTCATCTCTTAAAGCACAGTACAGAGCATTCATAGATTTATAATTATCATTTTAAGCAGTCTTTTTAGGTTCATCCCAAGTTGTTCTTTCAGTTTCTAGAATTTAATTATTGAGACTCTATAGCAGTCCAAATATCAAAACCCATGATTTCTAAATGAATTTTCATTTTCAGTTTCCAGTGGAAATAGTTTGTGCCATTAAAGAAAGGTTGCCGGTTAGTAGCAGCACCCTCTAGTCTATTATCCATAAGTAGATTTTAGAAAATAGGTTTAAAGAGATAAAATTTAGAACTAACAGAAATTTAAGATCTTTAAAGATGCAACTAAAATCACAGTTGAAAAACAGAGTATTTCAAAAATCCTTTAACAAAAATAATCTTCTAATACAAAATGTTGGTCGGAGTGGACACTCAAGAGGGGGGGGGGGAATTGAGTTCCAATTAAAATTTCTGTTAAAATATTTTCTCTAAAAATACCCCAATTTAAAAAAAAATGTTAAACTGTAGTTAATCTATAGAGAGTTTAATGGTTCAATTAGTTTCTCAAAGATTGATTAGGTCTCAGTTAACTTAATTTGAAGAATAAATTAACTTTTGAAACTAACATACTGGTTTACAATAAGCATATACACTTTCTAATTTAACTATCAAAGTATATTTAAAATAGTTATGTATTTCAAAGTAATAAGCAGCAGAATATGTAAAATATATATGTAATACTTATAGACTTAAAATAAAAGCACATAAAAGTTAACCAAGAGTTTCAGTCTCTAGCCGAGACTTTGTCCTCTCAACAATTTATATAAATTGATCCACACCCTGGATCGGGGGTAAACAACAATACACTACTGTTGAGGTACAAAGACCTCTACCACAGTTCTTTGTGGAAAAAACAAACAACAGCTCACAAGCTGTTCAGTTCTTACTCGACATCTACCACTATCCACAGTGGGAAACAAAAGAGTTATAGAGTTTGAGTGAGGATTTAAGAATCCTCCAGTTTATCACAGGAGACAATGTGTGTGTAAAATAAACAAGGTACACACACTACTCAAAATATAAATATATAATCACTAAGAGAAGTTTTATTGAGTTTAGAAATGCTTTAGTGATTAGTGGTGCAGCTCTGGACTCGTTTGGTTTATCAGAAAAGATTCTGATTCCTTCTCTGGTTTTTCTCAGAAAACAGAGTGTCATTTTCTTCTTTGATTCTTGGTCCAACTTAGCAGCCTGAGTACATGGAATGTTTGTTGTAGTTCTTCACTCAAGATGCATCTTGTGTGCTCCTCTAGAATAAGATTCTTCGTATATGTCCAGGATTCTTGGAGTATGGATGTAGACTAGAGAAAAATGCTCCACATTTGAATGCTGTTCAGCTCTTGTCTCTTTCACCCTTCGTGTGTCTTCTTAGTTCCTTTCATGTAATATGCATCACCCATAGTGCTTTCGAGGAGTGTTTTTTTCAAGATCTTTTTCTGCCCCTTTATAGCTTTCATCTTTAGTAGAAAAGAATAATCGCCTCTTGCATGGGTACTAGGTATGGTTCCCTAACAGGCAACAGAAATCATTAAATAACATTAACTGCATTAAAACCATCAAATGTAATCATTAGCTAAATAAAATAATTAGTATTAATAGTATAGGGTTCGACTGGTTGGTCAAGCATTAGTAGCATTCTATTGGTAGACGTGGATGATGGACTTTGTTTCTCAGAACCTTCAATTAGTAGCTCTTTTGAACTTGCATCGGTAGCTCATATACCAGTGACTTTAGTTCCATCGGCAGCTCTTGTTATCGGTAGCTGTTTCTCCATCGGTAGTTGTCTCTCCATCGGTAGTTGTCTCTCCATCGGTAGTTGTCTCATCAGTAGTCTATCCGTAGACTTATACAGTTAGCAGCCTTCTATTGGTAGCTCGATATATCAGTGACCATACTTGTATTGGTAACTATCTGTGAACTAGCTCTATCGGTAGACTTATGTCTATCGGTATACTTCTGGTCTGTTTGTCTATCGGTAGCTTGGTAGACTGGTTCTATTAGTAGACTTCCTCATATCGGTAAATCTGGTTTGTGATTCAATACTCGTATTAGTAGGCTTACTCTACTGGTAACTATTGGTTGACATGCACATCAGTATCTCGTCTGTTCTGGCAGTAGACTTTGTTTCTACTTACCGTTAACTCTGTTTATATCAGTGACCTTAGTGTATCAGTGACTCCGTTTATCGTTTGACTATGTCTATCAGTAGACTGAGTACCAGTAGCTCTAAACTAGTAGCTATAACACTTGTCTGTTTTATGCAAAACACATCCAAATGGTTTAGAATTACTCCAGAACTTATATAAACAAGGATTAACATGGATTAAAATATCTCAGGGATCATTTTAATATTATTATCATCTTGATAACAGATTGAAAGAATTAATACATAGAAAAAAATAAGATTGAGATTATAAAAGTATATGAAAGCAAAATTGGGATTATCAAAACAGGTGAGGTCAACACATATATTGTTATTATAAAAGAGACGACCCTTATTTCAAAACATGAAAATAAATCCATCCATATCCAAACAAGATACAGAAATTAGGTTCTAGGTAAAACTAGGAACATAATAATAGTTATGCAAAACCAAAATCATCTCAGTCGGCAATGAGAGTTGGTCATATCCAATAGCCAACGCAGCCATCTTTGCACCCTTTTCAGCTCTAAGATCCACCTCTCCTCTGACAATACTTCTAAATCTACTTTGTTCTGACATTTGAATACAGATGTGATCCCCACAAGCTATATCTAATACCCAATGTGTAGAAATTGAATGATTACACTCGATAATGAATGTACCTTTAGTGTCCCCATGCTTTCGGGTGCAGTTCCTTTTCCAGTGGCCTTTCTTTCCACATGGAAAACATACTATCTCCCATTCCTTTCCCTGCCTCTGGATCTTCCCCTTCTTGTAAGGATAGGGATTGGGGGCTTCAGACGGTTTATAAGTCTTTGTCCCCTTTGCCTTTTCCTTCCTTTTCTTATTCACCATAAGGACTGCGGGTTTGTCACGCCCCATGTCCTTAGCTACCTTGATAATTAAGGATAGAATTTCCGATAGACTCTTTTCATTATTGCACATGTTTCAGTTAACAATAATTCTTGAGAAGGCCTTGGGAAGTGGTGATAGGATGATATCTGTACGCAAATCATCCGGGAACATAATCCCTAAGATCTCCAGGAGTTCAACGTAGCCAATGAGCTTTACTACATGAGGCCCAACTGGCGTGGACTCTCCACGCTTAGTCGTAAACAAAGCGTTGGAGATCTCATATCTCTCCGGTCTCGCCTTCTCTTAGTAGAGATTCTTAAGGTGAGACATCATGTTATACACATCCATGTTTTCATGTTGCTTCAAGAGCTCATTAGACATGGATGATAGAATGAAACACTGGAAATTTATGGAATCATTCATGTGTTTCATGTAGAGAGATAGTTCCTCATCACTGGCCTCCTTTCCAGGAACAATAGGAAGAGGATATTCTAGCACATACAATTTCCTTTTGTGGTGAAGGATGATTCATAAACGCCTCTGCCACTTTTGGAAGTGGTGCTGGTGAGAAGTTTTTCCTTCTCGAGTATTGTTCACAATGATATGTTTGAAGTCATTATTCTTGCCGTTTCTACATATTAATATGAGTAAATGTTTAGTGCTTTATTAAAAAAATGAGAAGTAAATTAATTAATACTTATTAGTCTCCCACTATTTTATCGAAATCCAATATCCCTCATCATTGACTTCGAAATATTCTGTTGCCTGAATATTCTATTGGCAAGGATCCATATTTCCATTCGCATTACCCCAACTAGGGTTGGTAAAGAAACTTTAAGGTTTTTATGTAGGCATTCCAAATGCTAACTGCATTAACTCACAACACCTTGATTCGCTGAGTGGACTCTCCAATCCTGAGATGCTTTTATTTTTTATTTCCTCATCCTTTGCCTCTTGGTCACACCAAATCCTACTGTAGTTGTCAACCCATGATGTGAACCATGTCAATTAAACCCAAAACCATGAATTATAATTCCTTGATAATTGAAAGCACCCCAACTAGGGTTGGTCAATCACTTTGAACTATGGTTAGATTCTATCCAAGATTATGAATGGCTGTACAAATTTACTATTTTATTGAGGGATTTTATCCTTATACATAAATTAATATTTTATGATCATTGATTACATTCTTTTTAATATTAAGTGGGACATACTTAGGTGATTAACCATGTCTATGATAATATTTACGTATAAGGTAGTTTTATTTTAGTTCCATCTTGTATGCTTGTTTAATTCATTAATTGTGTGATCGTGACAACACACCAACAATAAATAAACCATGAAACTGACAGAAATAAAATAAATGGTATGATCATGAGCTTTTTCTATTGGTTAGTTTACCTAGCAGTTGATATACTATCCCAAGACCTAGGGTAGAAACACATTGAACCTTTCGGGTTCGTGTTTATAGCTTTCCACCTATCCACCTTTGTATCTCCTTGGATTGGTTTCGCTTTGGCTCCTGACATGAGCTTCCTCCACTAGCTTGGGAGCACCATCCATTACATATGCATTTATCTCACACGCAAGTGAGAGGTAAAAAAAGGGTTTTTACATAAAATAATATTAGGGTGCACAGGCCCTTCATATTAATGATGAGAAGGCTTGCAGGCCAACAAATTTAATATAAATAAATTAATTAATGAAACTATACAAAGGTCTTGGTCTAGATCATGATCATCCACAAATGCAATGATATTTACGCATAAATAAAACTAGCATTGAATTATTTAATCGTTCTTGTTTATGATAAATCATGCTCGAATCAATTAATTATCTTTAATTAATAAATCCTTTTATCTTAAACCCTTTTCTGAATTTCCTGGAGATTCTTATCCCTCATAATTTTAAACAAATAAATTCATTTAAAATTGTCTTTGTATATAACTGGTACCTTGGAGGCAACCCGGTGAATTCATGTTCAATACAAAGATGATAAATGAAACACACATATATAAAACACCTATCATGTGTTGTGCCTCAGCTTTACGCCTACACTATGGTACACGTCTCCAGCGTTTGTATAATATAATAATAAAATTTTATAAATCTGTGTACTTTGGGTGAGTACACAACATGTAGTTCCGACTAAAGAGTGTGTACTTTTCATGACCATCCATTCGAAGTACACGCCTGGGGACATGGCATGTTGATGTACATTGGAAATTGTCAGAGTACATAGTGTGTTCAGTTGGACACACACCATGTAGTATCCACGTTACATGTATTCTCGCTGGGCAAGCTGTTTACAGGGTACACGGTCCAATCCCATCCCAAAGGGACTACACGCCGTGTTCAGTGGACCACACAGAGTTTAATCCGGAAACCATGTGCCACCTGTTCTTGGTCAACACACGATGTCATAAATGACTTAGATAAGATCCAATACACGGCTTGATTTGGCGGACCAGTCCATTGCTTTGAACCTAGACTACATGGCGTGTACTTCCGAATACATGCCATGTTTTCTGGTGTTCTGTGACCAGGAACGTTTGGCACCTCCGGAAGAGTTCCTCTATTCTATTTTAATCAAAATTAAAGGATAATTTTGTTTCTGTTAGGTGAACAAGAAATGAGAGGGGAAGAACATATCTCAAGATTCAGATTTTAAATAATGATTAACTTGAATTGAAACAACTAAAATATTAAATGCGTAAATCCCCAATGAAAAACTAAATAATTATAATCAACGATATGACCCTTCTGATACCACTTGTAGGTTCCAAGAACAGTGAAAGTGTGTTGGTGGGAGTTCCCAACTTTGATTTTAGTGTTAAACAACATTCAAACAGAGATCTGTCATGATATAAAAGTTCGTATCTTTAGAATAGAATGACGAACGAAAAACAAAAGAGGGAGCCCCGGAACCATAGATATAGGATCATCATATGTTGGTTGTAATTAATTTAATTAATTCTAAAGAATTACCTTGGAGGAATTCGTACTTCATTGATGTCTCTGGTCACGATTCGATGTGATCGGTCATTGCATCAAAGAATCCAAGTGTTGGATTCCTCTAGGGGTGATCCACACATGCTCCACATATCTCTGGATGTCACCGAAGGGATATCTGAGGGGTAGCACGGAAGAACCTTTGTTTGGGATGTCCACCTTCGATTTCCTTGATCCTATGGAGGAGGATATCTCTCGGTCTTGAGAGCGTTTTTGGAGGAAGTAGTTCTTTCGGCCTTGAATGAATTATCCATAATTGTTGTACACAACGATTGGGGAAATGAATTGGGGTTGTGAGGATATTTATAATCGGGTTTGAGTTATAGAGTTATGATTATAAATAAACACATTACACATTTTATTTATTTCATTAACTCTTATTAAAAACCCCAATGTCCAATTATTAATTCCTTGACATGTTCCCATGCTGATTATAATAAATACCATTTAATAAAACAATATTACATCCTCAAAATCCCGACTGGAAAAACTACACGGCGTGTAATCATTAATACATGGCGTGTACTCGTTTTCCATAAAACTACGCTGCGTGTATATTTTATATAAACAACGTGTACTTTTATTTTCTATTTTCCATTATTTCCTCCACCACATTTATTAGTCCTTGCGTAATGGCTATTCATTAGTTAAATAATTGTAACTACATTACTCACTAAAAAATATATATTTTTTCGCCTAAAATATATTCTCTCGTATAACTAGTGTCGAAATAAATACTATCAAGAATTCTTAAATAATTATTAAATCATAGTGTGTAATAATATTTATTTAACTTGTTAAATTAATATTTAACTAAGATACATTGACACACTTAGTGTGTGACCCACTAGGCCCCTTTCATAGTGGAATTAGGTGGAGCATGACTAAAGTCCAAGGTTAGCATCTAGAAACATGCCAAGGCATCCATATAGAAAAAAGATAATTCCACAATGATGTGTCACCTCCTACAGATGTTTACCGTGTAATATAATCCCTTTTTCATGATATCTCGAATCAAGCAGGTTGCATGCTAGTGTCATCAACACATGTGCTCGATTATTATTTCTTTGACTTTCCAGAATTGAACTTGCCTATACCTTACCATGGCCATGGATTTATTTAGGCTATATCAATTCCATCAATGGGCCTGAGATATCTACTTCCATTATGGAAAAGAAGGGACAAATCCTTTCTCGCAATATCTATTAATGTAGTATTACTCGTGATGCACCCAACATATCCTACATTTCTGCAAATAGTGTGTCATCACAGTTTTTTTCAATACATCTAAGTGTGCGAGTTGTAATACCAATTAATAATAATCTTAAAGTCTAAGGACCAATACACACATGCGCAGATAGGAACATCCAATGACACTATGAAATGTGTATTTTCTACTGCCGGGTCTCGTTCTCATAATATCCTCCTGGATATTACTGTGGGAGTACACTGTGAGAAGGTGCCTCAAAGTTTTATAAGTCCTCACCCCTAATGGCATTTATTATTTTTTTCCTTTAAATAACATCATCCATCCATAAAACACATATTCAAGAATAGTGTATGGTACTTCTGGGTTCTCATCATAGTAGGGATTCGCTATGAGCCTTTAATTCAACAATTTTCCTTAGGACATTATCACATGCATTGTCATGTAGAAGAACAATCAAGACGTGATAATGTATTTATTAATGAATAAATTACAAAGTTTTTGGTTCTAGGCCACAAACTCCATCAATACACACAAACACGACGACATATAATGGACATGGATATTATTTTTCCCCTCCTACTGAATCCCATTATAGAAATACGATGGAAATTAACAAGAGGATGCATATCCCCACTCTCTACTATGAATTACATAATGGAAATAGGGTTCCTCAATTCATGTAAACGCATATTACTCCTAGTTCTTATCGGTCCCACCATGCAGTAAGAGTAAGAAATTATAGGCAGATGAAAATATCTACAAATAGGCAAGAATCCCATCATCCCTGTAGGATGTGCACCAGATATAAGTAGGTGAAAATTACCACTGATGCATAAAAATCCCTCCATCTAAATGGGGAGGAAAATAATGGTTAGTCATATAACTATACCAATGCATATGAATCCCACCATCCAAATACCGACGAATGAAAATATGATCAGGGTCAAATTATTGTGGATTCAAATCAATCATATAACGAAAATACAGAGGAAAATGGGTAGACACAAGTTATTAATCAAAAATATAATTCCTACTAGTCAAATACAGTGGAAACTGGATAAAATATTTGGCTTATCACAGCTAGTCTAGCACATACTCATTTTTCCCCGACATAGTGGAACCACCCGTACCCACTAGAAACGTAAGGAGGGCCGAAGCCGGCCCAAACTCACTCTCCAAAATCAGAATGGACATTTATACCCATTCCATCCAAAGACATATCTCAACACATATTTTCCCAAATGGAGGATTAGGCATTGATCCCAAACTATATTTCCCAGACATATCAATATGTCATTGCAATAATAACAAAAGCGAGGAGTCATGTCTATAGACTGATCTCCCTCGGTGGGGTGATTCATCCACCAAAAAAATCACTCCAGAGGAGACCAACATCCATACTCTTTTCTAGGAGGGTTGACAACCATATCCCGTGATACAAGGATAATTTGATCGGGAAAAAATAATCATTCCAACTGGGGGATACTGGTCCAACATGGTGGCCGCTCTAGGACATGAATATATCCCTGCTAGAACTCAAGTTGATCATCTGTGCATCCTAAAGATATCATGTAATACAATAAAACATGGTCCCACATATGAATCATGTTACCAATAGCAGGTGTACCCCATTTCTGACAATATAGAACACAAAAATAAAACATTCCAAAGGAAACCAAAAATGAATAGCACATTCATGATTATGGTCTACTAGATGTTGGCGTTCTTGACACCATAAAAAATCTATCAATGGAGGATCAAGATCCTAATGATCCATTAACAATTTATAGATATGAAAATACTAGTTCTGAAGGGCCTTCCCACCTGTCACTACCATTAACTCGGAAGGTCCTCCCCAGAGCACCCAAAGGGGCTTACTCCATGGGCCACAAATGATCAATCATGAGAGCCTGTCTCTTGATGCATGTTAGGTTAACCCTCCATCTAACCAAATGATTATATAATCATAAGGCCCTCCCCATATTGTAGTCTACCCTAATAGTACTTCCTAGAGTATACACTATAGATATGTTTCTCCCTATAGTCATATTTCAAGTTTTCAGGGTAGTATTTGACATGATAGATGTCGCTACAAATTCCCTCCCCACAGTGACATAAAGCAATGAGAAGGTCCTCCCATCATTGCAGTACATCATAAAGGCTCTAACCTAGATGTACACTACATATATTCTCCCAGAATCATGAGTTATGATGCTAATACTCACCATGTTTTTAGTAATTATGAAGGCCCTTCCCTCAATGGTGTTAAGAAACAAAAAGGTCCCCCCCTTGATGCAGTCCTCCTTGAAGGTCCTCCCCTGGGTATACACCACATAATTCCTCTCTACGGCCAGAAATTAAGCCACAATGGTAGACCTCGACTTAATGACACTGACAATGAGGGTCCTCCCTACATTTAAAATGTAATCTGGTGAGATGGTCCTCCACTCATTGGGTAAAATGAGTGAAATCCTTCATATGTTGAGGTGCTTGAAAAAATGGAGTATGACATGTGGAATACTCTCTCCATGAGAAAAAAAAATCATTTCTCAATGGGAGGATGGCCTAGATCCATGCTTGTATTTTGAGCCCCCATCATACCCTTCACATGTCAACGAGACTCTTGATAACCCCGTCGCTTGGAATGAAATCATTACAGAGTAGTCAGATAAGGTGAATTAAGTAGAAGATTCCCTAGTAGAATAATAAGATATATTTCTTGTGAGAATAACAGTATCTATGGACAACATACCAGTGATTTATTAGACAAAATCCACTTATCAGTTTAACATACCAAAAGTGTTTTTATAAGAATGTATCTGTAACAATCACCTCAATATATAAGTAACTCTCCACTAGTTAAAATAAATTTTGTTGCCTTATTATGGGTACGCAGATCATGTTAATATCCAGGGAGAGATTCACTATTAAATCGACATCTAATACCTTCCATCTGCATGGTATCCAAAATCATAATGGAAAATGAAATACCTTGATTCTTCCTACCTCCATTCACTGAACATGTTGCGTGGACATATCAACTATGCCTTGTCTTGTGTTCATATATATGGATTGGGAGAAAATAGAGCTCTACACATCACCCCCACTTCATGTCTAGCAGAACCCACTTGATGTGACATCTTAAAAAGTATTTAACCCCATTAAGAAATAAAATGATATCATTTCTATGGAAAGGTGGAATGCTCAGAATGAACTGGCCTTTAATATTTCCTAGAAGCATCAGACTCGATGAGATTAGTCCATTATGAATCTCTTGAACTATCCCATTGAGAACATCTAGCCCACTACCCATATTAGAGAATCCAATCAAAGAGAACAGATCATTTCCTCAAATGTATGTAAGTCACATGCATAACTAACACCATATCTTTCTCACACCCGTATAAGAATTCTTGAGGTCATGAAAATATCAATTGGCTGTAGTTGCTGCCGCAACATGGGATCATCCCTAGGCCACATGACTGGGGGCATTTTTTTACACAAAATTCCCCCATAAGACTATAAAATCTGGGCTGAGGAACATCAACAATGGAATGGTAGAAACCCCATACCATGGGTATGGGTAATTTTGACTTCAAATTCATACCCAAAAAATGGATTTCTTCTCCCAACTTGGGAGAAAAATGGATAGAGTGGTCACCCTTTCCATCCCTTCCCATGAATCGCATCCCCTGGGATGGAGGCATACTTCAAGGACATATCAGGGCTTCCTTCAAGTCAATATTCACCAAGAAACCCAAAGAGTATCAAAAAAACATTTGTTGAATATCCAACAAAGGATGTTATAAGATCTCCTACCATTCATCACATGGTATACCACCCCAATTCAGTGTGCTTCTGGGAACATCATAGACATCTTCCCCATAGACCTCACTGAAAATAATAAAAATAATGGGGAAATCGGAGAGGAGGGTTCCCTCCCAGAGATTGTCCACACCATTCCTGGAAAAGTGCACACTGGAAACCAAAAAGTTTTCTTAACTTTGGGCTCCCATTCAGTCAATATGCCACCACCTCCCACGCAAATCCACAATAAGAAGAGGAATAATAAAAATGTATAATACCCAATTCCTCATCCCCATGAAAACAATTCTCTCATACTTGGGGAGATATTCTCTCAACAGGAATAAAAAAAGATATACGGTGAATAAACACTTATAATCTATGAGAAATCTATCCTATTGGGTATGTTCCTCAGGTGGAGTGTCAAGATACACTTCGATCAGATGTACCTCTAACTCACTGGCTCATCTCTGCAGATTATGAAAGGATGGAATGATCATCCATTGCAGGACTAGGACCTTTAGTATATCTGACCCCAATTCCAGTAGGATATCAAAATTTCCGTCCATTGGGGAAGAAAAAAGAGAATATTCATGAAAATCCACAAATGTTTCCCCTGGATGGGTATCTGCCTCAAGCTCCAGTAGTTCCGGCACATCCAATCATTCCCCCAACAATGGCCACTCATGCTCAAGTAAAAAAATACATACATCAAGGGCTCTTGATGACTATCATGTTATTGAAAACCCGAATGTAATCAATTGAGGGTGGAATGCTACGACACAACCTGAAAATATTCTTTACCTTGATTGGGTGTACAACGTCCCACCTCCACCAAATTTAAGAATCCTATATTTCTAGTGTTCAATAGCTTAGAGGACCCAAAACATCATTTAATGCACTACTACAATTACTGTGATCCCATGATGGGAACCCCAGAGAAACAGTAAGCCATGAAGCATAGATTCATTGTGTGAACCCTGCAAGGTCTGGCCTTTTTTTGGTACACCAATTTGCAAGATAACTCAATAACTAGATGGGAGGATCTCTAGTTCTAGTTGTTATTCTAGTTCATCTCAACGTTTACAATGAAAATAATTACTAATCTCATGAAATTTAAAAAATATGAGAATGATATAGTTTTTTACTTCATCAATAGATGGAAATGTATAACCTACTCCATGAACCATCCACTCCCTCAAGATGGGATGTTGGCCTTGTGCATCGACAAGCTCCATGATGAGCTGCAAACACCACTTATTCTGATGATATATGCATGTGGGTTCTGGTAATTCTTCACCATCACTCAAAGGATAGAATATTCATTGCAACAGACCAATATTAAGTCATAGGAAGCTATTGAATCCCACATAAAAAGAGGAGGAAGTGCTAAGGAGGCTTCTATCATTCTTAATCCACCTTCAACACTAGCTATAGCTCCAAGCCCACTACAAAATCGTGCATAGATCTAAGGATGTCAGCATCCACCCCTCTTTGTAAAGACAAGTTGAGGGTGGTGGTGGATGAAATAAATTCGAGGAATGAAATAAATAAATTCTACTCATTCTGAGATGATCAATTCAATGGTTACATCATAGCCACTATGAATTTTAACTTTCATCGGCTGCCAGAGCCAAAGAGGTCTGATGAATTCAGTCTTGATGATGAGATATATTACTATCCCTTTCATCGGATATTGGGACACAACATATAGGAGTGCTTTTTCTTCATGGATCTCTGGAAAAAAGATGATAGAATCCAGATAAGAAAAATTTGGACCACCACCAGCGCATGTGGCATAAGTTTCTACCACTGATTTTGAATAATAAAGGGATTGGAAAAATGTTTTTAACAAAAAGGATGAGAAGTTTGATAGTTAGTCACACAAAAAATAGTCAAACGAGCTAATAGAATAATCCAAAAATAGTTTAATAAACAAAAAAAAGCCTCTGACAACTCGAAATGAAACAAAAACTTCCTCCTCATCCCCACAATCCTCCAAAGGATGGCTACCCAAAATGAAGTCCAATTAGAAGGGAGGAATGTTTGTGAAGGAAGATAAACATTCCCCAAATTCAAATATGGTCTTGAAATATTCAAATTTCATTCCATCAAATTTGAATCCATAGGCACCGTCCCACAAAATTGCACTACAAGAACTGCCCCACCAAATGGTACAACCAGAAGCTATTGATGAGGAAAAGTCATCATCAGAAGATAAACTAATTATTGGATCCATCAATTTAATCCACTTGATGGATCCCTTCTACATGGATAAAAATGGTTATCAAAAAGAATTCATTATACCCAATTGGGGTCTTGAGGATGAAACTTCAGAAGCCATGGATATCAAGGGAAACATGGACATGGAAGAAATCAAGCTTATTTACGAACCCCCACTCAAACTATCAGTATTGTAGAGACCCACAGAAGGACCCTTTAATGGTTTAAAAAGGTATAGGAAATTTATCCTACCCCCATGGGAAGCCACCCTAGTCCAATACTTCTAAAACATATTTTAGAGGAAGAACATGGCTAATTTCCTTCAACAGCATAGCAGACAAGACCGACCCAATCCAAAAACGGTGGAGGCTCCTTCATCTCCAATCCCAAAGGATAACCCATCATAATCTTATACTCACTCCCTTAAAGAACCAATGAATGATAATCCCCAATTTTGAATCACTAGCCTTTATATCAGAAATATTGCATTTTGAAGTAGCTCGATTCAGTTCCAGTTGATCTCTAAATCATGGATGTGCTGAATTTATCTGCAGTTCTCAGGGTACCTATCATATAAGCATTTCTGAGTCTCTAGGAGTTATAGTTAAAAGTAGAATATGATTAATTATACTGAATAGAGACCTATGATGTGTAATTATAAGCATTTATCTCCTTCAGGGATGAAGATGAAGATTACATCATAAATGTACACATCAAACCCTTATATGTGTCTTTCACAATAAATGGATGATATAATAAAAGTGTTCATCAACAATGGATTTGGGGATAATATCATCCCATTGTGGAAACATCATTGGCTAGGAAATAGTGAGTATGATCTGATGCCTTACACGATGAAATTATTCAGCTATGACAAAAGTGAGGAAAATCCATTTGGCCAAATCATGCTAAAAACCTAGTTCAGGGACCTCATTGCTCACCAAGAATTTCTACTGGTTCAAAATAATACACCCTTCAAAGTTCATCTTGGAAGTCCCTAGTAGCCCAAACTCACAGAAATACCCTCATATTACCATCCGTTCTTCAAATATAGAATTAACAGGTAAAGTGGGACACTACATACTGATAAGGCCCCATTCGAGTCTTGTGAGTCACACGATATTATTGTAGTTTTATATGAATCAAAGGGTAAATGTCCCTCAACTGAAGGATTTTATTGGGTTAGCATGCAAAAATGGTTGGTAAATGTTTCACACTGATTCCCTTAAGTTGGATGTGGAAAAATACATACTTCCCATCAATTATATTGAAATCAAATTTCAAAATTCATACTCAAATTCAGCATTCATCATGCTTTCAGTTACGACTACTGATCTTTGTGATGTTGAAAATCTCACTAGCTCCCAAGATAATGGTGGGGATTCAGATGAAAATTCCCCTAAACTATCATCAAAACCCCATAAAATTTCCACCTCATCCATTAAGGTGGGAGGAAGTGTCTGTTCTCTCAAAGAATATGTGGAAATTATTTTACCATTCACTACATCTTCTATGGAGAAGACCCACCAATTTCTATGGTAGAGGAGATGGCTTCACCTCCTGAACACCAAAATTTCAATTCATCCCTAAAATATGGAGAAATCGTTTCTAGAATTTTTTTCCCCATCCGAAAATGAAGAGAAAGATGATGAGGATGTAGAAGAGGGATAAGAAGACAAAAATAATTCCCCACAAGAATTTGAGTATGGTATCTCTTCCACCGTTGATGAACACTAGGACATCAATGTGGAAATGGAAGAAGACCCACGAACTGTAACACTCGAGATTTTTATGAGAAATATTTTGTTTTTATGTTATAAACATCATCAAAGGAATCTTTCACTACAACACTAGCTTGGCTTTCTTTACACGCAATCGCGACCTTCCTCGATAGCTTACATTGTACGCAATATCGAGTTTTACTAAACAATGATATGCTATTAAAATATTATTAAAACTCACTGTTATGAATAGTAATACCCACTTTTTGAAATTTTATAAATTTTATCATTCAAAATGGACTTTATTTTTGGATTCTAAATATCGAAATTAGCATAGGGTGAAATTTTGGAATATTTATGAAAACTTTCAATTTTTGATGAATAGTGAAAACACTAGGTTATTATTTAAAAACCAACTTTTTATTTAAATAATTATTTATTTTATTTAAATTTATTTTAGGTCAAAATTGATACATAATCCCTATATAAGTTCAAGGTAATTCATTTGAGTCATTTTATAATATTTTTCGATATATAAAAATTTTATTGAAATTTTCACAGTCTTTTAACCACCTCCTAGAAGAGTTTGAAAATGTATATAAAACATAATTTTACCGCTTCTGTGAGTAGAATTTCGAAAATCCAAGAGACACGGTTAATATCAAGGACTAAAATGTGGTTGAATGAGATGAAAATAATTTTTGGTGAATAGTAACTATTTACATTTATTTACCACGTTGAAAAGTAAATATGGTAATTAAGCATAAAAATGATATTATTATTACCCTAACACAAGTACTAATTCTATCTAATAAGTTTAATTAGACCAGAAACAACCTTAGGAATAAAATATGACCATTTAGGTCCACATTGATTAGATTAGGACATTTAATATTAATATATTTAAAGAAGGGTTAAAATAGTTAAAATAAAATTTTACTAAATAAATCATTTTTAATATAAGGTTATACATAAGATAAATTAGACTATAAATATTCATTAGAAAGATAAAAAGAGTTCCTACATAATGGAATTTTGGTTATAATTTTTAGACATTAAATAATTTAATTAATTTATGACACAATGATGATGTAGTAATTATATTATTAATGAAATATTAACATAATTGATGTTATAAATACCCTAATAATTGTAATTTGAGACTTTTTATGAATTAAAAGTATTATCAAGGTTAATATGATATGTTAGTATTTATTTTATTAACTTTTTTCGAACTAATAATGCTGTTATTATTTTCACAAAAATCAATTACCAAATAGTGTCAAAATTTACATAAAATAGTTTTTAAATAAAATATTATTTTATTAATTGTTATTTTATTTTTAAAAATCTAACTTTTGGCAAAATGACTTAGATAAGGTTATATATATTAATAATTAACAAATTGGGGTTCGTTTGGCTTGTTATAGTATGTTTATTAACCTTATAGTCTATGAAAACAAGAAGACACGGTAAAAGTTAAATTATTTAACTTTGAGTTAAATCTAAATGATAAGATTAAAATAATAACCTAAACTTGTCTAAAATCCATTTGATGAGATTATTTAGACCCATCCTCACCTTATCTATGAAATAAATCAATTTGGAGCTATGAAAAACCGAATATGACTCTATAATAAAATAACATTTTTTGTTTTTTCTACGGTGCCCCTCTCCTCCCTTATAAAAGGGAACCTCCTCCCTCTCCTCCTCACACCACTTTGAGCCTTCAAGATCGTCCAACCCCTTCCAATTTCTCTTCTCCACTTCCCTAGAAACATTCTAGAGGTCTTGTTCTTCTTCAAAGACCAATTTTAGTGCCATAAGAGGAGGTTTCAAAGAGGTGTATCGAAGAAGAGGTAATATCCATTACTAATTCTTTCAAATATATTTCTTCTTCTACTTATTATTAGTTAGTTGTTTAATTATGAAGCAAAAACATCAGTATATATAATATACTGATACGTTATTATAAATATGAAACAACCATGTTTCACCTTCTATCCATCCTACGGAAAACGATATCACCGCGCGTGCGTACCTACGGAATACCATCTCCACGCCGTGGTGTAATCTGTTTTCCACCACCACCATACTTGGATGGGTATAATGGGGTAAATAATAACTATATATGATTATTTTAAACATATATTAATTCTGAAATAGTATACATACACTTAAATACAATTCCACAATCATGGGTATGATATCATCGCTCATGCGTACGTACGACCTACCGTCTCCACGATGTGATGTGACTCGTTTTACATGATCTTCAATGCTTAATGATTATATAAATGAATTGAATGAATAAATATGATATATATTAAACTAATAACATTATGGAAATGAGGTATCTATAACCTAAAAGAATAATACGAATTTATTCGAAAAAACACGCCTATGAACAAAAAAGCAATAAACACCCGAATAAAAAGTAGCAATGAAATATTACTAAAAAGAAGATAAGAATATGACCACATATGATATCATAACAATGAGTAAGATTCTTGAATAAGTCAATAACATTATTTAAATCATTATACATGAGTTTCGGACATGTACGAAGAAAATCGAACCTATGGTAAGGGAAAATCTCGCAATCTCATTTTTATCCGAGATTGTTTATACTTTGGTATTTACTAGGGAATATTTATCATCCACATCCATGTTTCCTCAATATGTAATATTATTTCTATCATCCTACAATTTTTTAAATCCA
Source organism: Viscum album (assembly GCA_963277665.1). Lineage (NCBI taxonomy): Eukaryota > Viridiplantae > Streptophyta > Magnoliopsida > Santalales > Viscaceae > Viscum > Viscum album. Next base: position 27,569,544 of record OY728142.1, on the reverse strand, counting down.
ATTTTACCCTACGGTGAGTTTTTAGTAAAAGTTATGAAAGTACTATTTTGTCATTTTTCGTACGAGGTACTTTTTGTCTTTTCCGGCCAAAGTACGAGAAGAATGTTTTTTAACTTATAAGGCATGAATGAATTTTTAGAACATCATTTCCATGAAGATTACTTTACAAGTTTTCAAGTTTATTTTTAATCAACTTCTTTTAGTTTAATATTATATGACATTTTATGAAAGGAAAATGCTTTTGAAGTAGAAAGGATATTTTCCTCAAGAATGGAGTTCAAGTGTTTTATCAAAATTATTTTCCATATAAGATAATATAGGGTTATGTTTCTATCCCTATTTTTATATTTATTTGATTATGTTATGATGGAATAATTTTTATGATGTCATTTTATCTTATATGGATTATGTTATGATGGCATGATGTTTAAGATTCCCATTTTTATTACATGGGTTATGCTATGATGTATGATTTATGATTTTGTGGCACACATAAGAATGGTTTCATTATTAGATGGGTGGGACCTATATCTACCTCCAAATAATTGGGTAAAGATTTATATCTCATGATATATACATGGATGGAATGGCAGGTTAAACCGGTTTAGTGAAACAGGACTGAAACGAGGAGTAAACTCGGTTCAGAAATGGACTTTGTCTGCTAAGATAGTATTGGTAATGTATCTTGACTACTAACAAATGATTCTCTATGATTATGTGTGTATGACACAAAGTTTCACGTTATTATTATTGGGATTAAATTTCACTAATATGATTTATCCCATGTTATGAAATTATGATCTCTTTTGCAGGTTAATATTTTTAAAATGTTATGTTCTTATGAATATGATGTGACTGATATTTCTTTTGTTTACCCTTACTGAGCATCTAGGCTCACCCTTTTGTATGTTTTCTTTCCCCAGGCCATGAATAAGGTTATTAAGTATGATTTTCCAAAAGGGGCTCTAGATAAGATGACATAGACCGGAGACAATGTAGATGCTTTATAAACCAGTTGTTTATGTTTCCCAATTTCTAAAGACATTATACCTATACAGTCCTTTCATGGTTCTGTTATATGTTGTAATAAGTGTGCATCAATTATGATGTAATAACAATGTATGTAAAGTATGGGTCATTATAGTTGGTATCATAGGAAAGGTATAGTCAACCTTTGGAAACTAGGATGTGAAAGCCTTAGTAAGAACCCTAAGGATATATCTAAGCATAGAACCCAATATTAGTGTTCTAGAAATGGCCATGAACAATCTATTATAAGACCTTAAGTGTGAAATTTTATTCTTGATTATATGGGTTTCCTATTATAATTAGTGTTTCTCACACTATTCTTCTTGGTTTTAGTCAATGGCTAGAACCTAAAGGAACCATGTTAATGTGGAATGCGACGGGCAATGCAATGATTGTCCCCCTGAGCAACCAAACGTTATTGGAGCTGGAATGAAAAATCTTGAAGCCATGCTCACACAACTTTATCAAGCTATGAATCAGGCAGGACATCCAAACGAGCAAATGATGGAGCAAAATATTGTTGAATCCTTCATGAGGCCGCGTCCACCCTCATTCAGTGGGTCTACTGATCCCTTAGTGGCTGAACAATGGATCAATACCACTGAAAAGATATTTTCAGTTCTTCAATGTTCTAAACATGATAAAGTCATCTTAGCAGTATATTGTTTGGAAGGTGAAGCTGACCAATGGTGAAATCTTATCAAGAATACGAGGCCAAGAGATGAAATTGAGTACATGGAATGGGATGAGTTAAAGAACTTATTTTTCAATAAGTACTTCCCTCGTATTCTTTGAATAAATATGGAGAAGGAGTTTCTTGAACTAAAGAAAAAGGATGATGAATCTGTTGGTACCTATGAAGAAAATTTTACAGGAAATTCAAGGTATGCTTTTGGGATTATTATCCAACCTGAGAGTAAGATCGATCAATTATTTAGTGTCTTAAAACCAAGTATTCGAAGGGCGTTATCCATAAGGGACTTCAATAGCTATGAGGAAATCATTCGATGTGCTCTCACAGTTGAGATGGATATTAGAGTAACCCATCAGCCATATGCGTTTGATAAGAAGAGGAAAATGGAATTCAAAGGAAAATATAAAGAGCACACTGAAAAGAAGATGATTTTTCCCTTATGCTCAATGTGTGGGAAGAAACATGGAGGGAGTTGTCTTAAAGGGACAAGTAAACGTTTCAAATATGGAACAGAAGGTCATCGGGCATTTGAATGCCGCAATGATGGGAATAAGATGTCTAGTGACGCGAACAATGAAAAGGCTACACAGAGTGCACCTCCTACACTTCAATGTTACAAGTGCAAGGAAATGGGGCATTATTCTAATCAATTCCCCAATCTAAGGGTTTTTTATGATGATCGACATCAACAAACTCTTAAGGCTAAAAACAAAGGAATGTCACATTCAATTTCTATTAGTGATGTGGGGTACGATAACGAAGTGGTGAAAGGTACACTTACCATTCACACTAAAGTAGCAAATGTTTTATTTGATTATGGATCATCCAACTCTTTTATTTCTGAAGAATTTTCTAAGGGTATCACCATATTACCTCAACAATTTGATCTTGATTTGTCTGTGACAACCCCTAATGGCACAAAAGTCACATCAAAAGTTTACAATTCTTCTCTAATTAAAGTTTGTGGGAATGTTCTTCCTGCAAATCTTGTGATCCTTCCTATAGTGGAATTTTATGTGATTCCTTGCATGGATTGGATTTATTTATATAGACCTCATATCAATTTCCAAAGAAGGGAAGTTACATTTCATATTCCAGATCAATATATGATCGTCTATTCATGCAAGGATGAACATAACCTTCTAGTGGGAATTTATTCCATCTTATGGGTCTTGATTCCACTAAATGAAGGTTATTTATCTAAAGTGGTTGGAGATAAACTCATGATTAAGAATATGCCCATTTTATGGGAGTTTGATGATGTCTTTCTAAAGGAATTGCCTGGTCTTCCACCAAATAGTGAAGGCGAGTTTTTAATAGAAATCGTACTGAGTGCTTTACCTATTTCAAATACACCTTATAGATTGGCCCTCATTGAGTTGCAAGAATTGAAGAAGCAACTCCAAGAGAATATTGATAAGGGATTCATACGCCCTAGTGCGTCACCTTGGGGAGCACCTATTCTATTTGTTAAGAAGAAAGATAGATTAATGAGAGTCTGAATTGATTATCGAGAACATAACAAGATCACTATCAAGAAAAAATATCCTCCACCGTGCATTTATGACTTATTTGACATACTACGCAGAGATCAATACTTTTCCAAGATTGATCTTCGTTCAGGGTATCATCAATTGAGGGTCAAAAGGGAGGATATACCAAAGACGGCTTTCTGTACAAGGTATAGACACTATGAATTTATAGTGATGCAATTTGGTCTTACTAATTCCCCTACTATCTTCATGGATCTGATGAATAGAGTCTTTAGAGACTATCTTGATTAGTTTATGGTAGTCTTTATAGACGATATTCTTTTCTATTCAAAGAGAAATGAAGAGCACGAAGATCACTTGAGAATTGTATTGAAGACCCTGAGAAAGGAGAAGCTTAATGCCAAATTTACCAACTGTGAATTTTGGCTTCAAAAAGTTGCATTTTTGGGTCACATAATCTCAAAAGAGGGGATATCTGTGGATCCAGCAAAAACAGAGGTTATCGAAAGATGGTCGAGACCAACAATCGTAACTGAGATCCGAAGTTTTCTTGGTTTGGCTAGATATTATTGACGTTTTGTGAAAGATTTTTCACGATTATCTAATCCACTCACCAGATTTACTCAAAAAGGAGTTAAGTTCGTTTGGGAAGAGGAGTGTGAAGAGAATTTCAAGGAGTTGAAAAGAAGGTTATCTAGTGCACCTGTGCTCACACTTCCTTGTAGTGGAGGAAGGTTTGGGATCTACAGTGATGCATCCAAGAAGGGGCTGGGGTGTGTTCTCATGCAAAATGATATGGTGATAGCTTATGCCTCACGACAGTTGAAAATCCATGAGGAAAATTACCCAACTCATGTTTTGGTGTTACCTGCGGTATTCATTTCATTAATGATTTAGAGGCATTATCTTTATGGTAAAAGGTGTGATATTTATACTGATTATAAAAGTTTAAAGAATATTTTCACACAAAAGGAGATGAATATGCGCCAAAGAAGATGTTTGGAGCGGATTAAGGATTACGACTGCTCAATTCATTATCACCCTGGGAAAGCAAACAAGGTGGCAGATGCATTAAGTCGATAAGACCATGCTGGCTTATCCATGATGAGGATCACAAAAGATCAAATATTTATGGATTTACAAAGGATAGATCTTGGAATTATAATGGAAGGGGAAAAGTATTATCTTTTTCAAATGAATGTTAACCATCTATACATGTTAGGATTAAAGGGGAACAGAAAGAAGATGTAGAGTTACAAAAGAAGGAGAGAAATGTTCCTGAATTCAACCTTGATTGTGATGGGATCATAAGGTTCATGAATCAGGATTGCGTTCCTCCCATACCAAAATTAAAGAAGGAGCTACTGGATAAGGCTCATAGTTCTTCATTCTCTATTCATCCTGTAAGCACGAAGATGTATAGGGACCTGAAAGACTACTTCTGGTGGGATGGCATGAAAAGGGATGTTGCTGAATATGTCTCTCGTTGCTTGGTTTGTTAGAAAGTTAAAGATGAGAGACAAAAGTCTAAGGGGATGTTAAAACCATTACCCATACCTGAATAGAAATGGGAAAACATCACTATGGACTTTGTCACCGGACTTCCTATAACATCCAAAGGCAATAATGCTATCTCGTTCATAGTTTATCATCTTACAAAGTCTGCACACTTCATTTCTATTAGAGAGGATTTCTCTCTGGATCATATTTCCAGGATATATGTAAATGAAGTGGTAAGATTTCATAGAGTACCACTTTCCATTATATCTGATCGGGATCCGATGTCTACCTCAATGTTCTGGCAAAGTCTTCAGCATAATCTGGATATAGAGTTGAGTTTCAACATTTCTTATCATCCTCAGACAGTCGGTCAATTAGATAGAATAATTCAAACTCTAGAAGATATGTTAAGAGCATGCTAAATGGATTTCAAAGGTGGTTGGGATCAACACCTACCTTTGGTGGAATTTTCATATAATAATAGATTTTACTACAGCATTCAGATGGATCTTTATGAAGATCTCTATGGAAAGAAATGCGAGACTCCATCTTGTTGGGATGAAGTTGGGGAAAGATTGCTATTAGGACCTGATCTTATTGATGAGATGGTAGAAAAGGTCAGATCTATTCAACAACACATAAGAGAAGCTCAGAGTCGACAAAAAAGTAATTCCGAAAACTGAAGAAAAGATCTAGAGTTTGAAGTGGGTGATAAATTGTTCTTACGAATATCACCTTGGAAGAAAGTAATGAGATTTGGAAAGAAGAGAAAGTTGAGCCCTAGGTATATCGGTCCTTTCGAAATACTGGATCGTGTTGGGAAGGTATCTTACCGATTGGCGCTTCCACCGAATATCTCTCAAGTTCACGATGTGTTCCATGTATCTATCTTGAGAAAGTACATACCCGATCCTTCACATGTTCTCAGCCCAGATGTTGTACCGCTGGAGCAAGATATTTCTTATGAAGAACAACCGATATAGATTCTAGATCATAGCGAAAAAGTCCTACAGAACAAGACCACATTCTTGGTGAAGGTTTTATGGAGGAACCACCAATTAGAAGAAGCTATATGGGAGCTTGAGGATATGATGAGTGAAAGGTATCCTCATCTGTTTGTTACAAAGTGAAAAATTTCAATGGTGAAATTAATTTTAAGGGTGGTAGAATGTAACACCTGAGATTTTTATGAGAAATATTTTGTTTTTATGTTATATAAATCATCAAAGTAATCTTTCACTACAACACTAGCTTATCTTTCTTTACACGCAATCACGACCATCCTCGATACCTTGTGTTGTATGCAATACCGAGTCTCACTAAAAAACGACATGCTATTAAAATATTATTAAAACTAGCTGTTATGAATAGAAATACCCACTTTTTGAATTTTTATAAATTTTATCATTAAAAATTGACTTCATGGTTGGATTCGGAATATCGAAATTAGCCTAGGGTGAAATTTTGGTATTTTTCTGAAAACTTTCAATTTTTGATGAATAGTGAAAACACTAGGTTACTATTTAAAAACCGACTTTTTATTTAAATAATTATTATTTTTATTTAAATTTATTTTAGGTCAGAATTGATACTTAATACCTATATAAGTTTAATGTAATTCAATGAAGTCATTTTATAATATTTTTCGGTATATAAAAATTTTATTGAACTTTTCACCATCTTTTACCCACCTCCTAGGAGAGTTTGAAAATTTATATAAAACCTAATTTTAACGCTTCTGTGAGTAGAATTTCGAAAATACGAGAGGCACGGTTAATATCATGGACTAAAATGTGGTTCAATGAGATGAAAATAATTTTTGGTGAATAGTAACTTTTTTACTTTTATTTACCACGGTTAAAAGTAATTAGGGTAATCAAGCATAAAAATGATATTATTATTACCATAACACATGTCCTAATTCTATTGGATAAGTTTAATTCAAACAAAAATAACCTTATGAATAAAATATGACCATTTAGGTCCACTTGGATTAGATTAGGACATTTAATATTAATTTATTTAAAGAAGGGTTAAAATAGTTAAAATCAAAGTTTAATACTAAATAATTTTTAATATAGGGTTATACATAAGATAAATTAGACTATAAATATTAAATAGAAAGATAAAAATATTTCCTACATAATGGTATTTTATTTATAATTTTTAGACATTAAATAAGTTAATTTATTTATGACACAATGATGGTGCAGTAATTATCTTATTAATGAAATATTAACATAATTGATGTTATAAATACCCAAATAAATGTAATTTGAGACTTTTTATGAATTAAAATAATTTTATAGGTTAATATGACATAATAGTATTTATTTAATTAACTTTTTTTGATCTAATCATGTTGTTATGATTTTCACAAAAATAAATTACCAAATAGTTTCAAAATTGACATAAAATAGTTTTTAAAACAAATATTATATTATTAATTCTTATTTTATTTCTAAAAATATAAGGTTCGGCAAAATGACTTATATAAGGTTATATATATTAATAATTAACAACATGGGGTTCTCTTGGCTTGTTATAGTAAGTTTATTACCTTATAGTGTAAGAAAACAAGAAGACACGGTAAAAGTTAAATTATTTAACTTAGAGTTAAAACTAAATGATAAGATTAAAATAGTAACCTAAACTTGTGTAAAATATATTGGATGATAGTATTTCGACCCATCCCAACATTATCTTCGAAATAAATCAATTTTTAGCTATTAAAAACTGAATATGACTTTATAATAAAATAATATATTAAGTTTTTCCTAAGGTGCCCTTCTCCTCCCTTATAAAAGGGCACCTCCTCCCTCTCCTCCTCACACAACTTTGAGCCTTAAATATCGGCCAACCCCTTCCCATTTCCCTTCCCCACTTCCCTAGAAACATCCTAGAGGTCTTTTTCTTCTTCAATGACCAATTTTAGTGCCCTAAGAGGGGGTTTCAAAGAGGCGTATCGAAGAAGAGGTAATATCTGTTACCGATTCTTTCAACTTTATTTCTTCTTCTACTTCTTCTTATTTAGTTATTTCATTATGAAGTAATAATATCAGTATCACTAATATACTGATATGTTATTATAAATATGAAAAAACCATATTTTTCCATCTATCCATCCTACGGAAAACAAAATCACCGCGCGTGTGTACGCACGGAATACCGTCTCCACGCCGTGGTGTAATCTGTTTTCCAAGACCACCATACTTTCATAGGTATAGTGGTTTAAATAATAACTATATATGATTATTTTAAAGTGATATTAATTCTGAAATATTATACATACACTTCAATACAATTCCACGATCATGGGAATGATATCATCTCTCATGCGTACGTACGGCCGACCATCTCCACGATGTGATGCGACTAGTTTTACATGATCTTCAATGCTTAATGATTATATAAATGAATTTAATGAATAAATATGATATATATTACAGTAATACCATTCTGGAAATGAGGTATCTATAGCCTAAAATAATAATAATAATTTATTCGACAAAACACGCATGAGAACAAAAACGCAATAAACACCCGAATAACAAGTAACAATGAAATATTACTAATAAGAAGCTAAGAATATGACCATATATGATATCATAAAAATGAGTACGATTCTGGAATAATTCAATAACATTATTTAAATTATTATACAGGAGGTTCGGACACGTACGAAGCAAATCAGACCTAAGGTAAGGGAAAATCTCACAATCTCATTTTTATCTGATATTGTTTATACTTTGCTATTTACTGGGGAATATTTATCATCCACATACATGTTTCCAAAATATGTAATATTATATCTATTCTCCTAAAATTTTTTAAATCTAATTTTACCCTTCTGTGAGATTTTAGTAAAAGGTATGAAAGGAATCTTTTGTCGTTTTTCGTACGAGGTACTTTTTGACTTTTCGATCCAATGTATGAGAAGAATGTTTTTTCAACTTATACGACATGAATGAAATTTTTGAACATTATTTCCATGAAGCTTCCTTTACAAGTATTGAAGTTTATTTTTAATCAACTTCTTTTAGTTTAATATTATATGACATTTTAAGAAAGGAAAATGTTTTTGAAGCAGAAAGGATATTTTCCTCAAGAATGGAGTTCAAGTGTTTTATCAAAATTATATTCCATATAAGATAATATAGGGTTCTATTTCTATCGCTATTTTTACAATGATTTGATTATGTTATGATGGAATTATTATTATGATGTCCTTTTATCTTATATGGATTATGTTATGATGGAATGATGTTTAAGATTCCCATTTTTATTACATGGGTTATGCTATGATGTAAGATTTATGATTTTGTGGCACACATAAGAATGGTTTCATTATGAGATGGGTGGGACCTATATCTCCCTCCAATGCATTGGGTAAATATTTATATCTCATGAGATAGACATGGCTGAAATGGTAGGTTAAACTGGTTCAGTGAAACAGGACTGAAACGAGGAGTGAACTCGGTTCAGAAATGGACTTTTTCCACTAAGATAGTCCTGAAAATGAGTCTTGACGAATAAGAAATGATTCTCTATTATTATGTGTGTATGCTACAATGTTTCATGTTATGATTATTGAGATTACATTTCACTACTATGATTTATCCCATGTTATGAAATTATGATCTCTTTTGCAGGTTAAGGTTTCCAAAATGTTATGTTCTTATGAATATGATGTGATTGATATTTGTTTTGTTTACCCTTACTGAGCATTTGATCTCACCCTTTTGTATGTTTTCTTTCCCCAGGTCAGGAAGAAGGTTATTAAGTAGGATATTCCAAAAGGGACTCTAGATATGATGAAATAAACGGGGGACAATGTAGATGCTTTATGAACTAGTTTTTTATGTTTCACAGTTTCTAAAGACACTTTACATATATGGTCCTTTCATGGTTATGTTATTTATTGTAATATGTGTTCTTCAATTCTGATGTAATAACAATGTATGTAAAGTATGGGTCATTATACGAACCACTCTGGTATGTGCAGTGATGCCTTCTGAAGAACAAGATGTATATTCCAATTTCTTAGACAAATAGTCACGATGTTTTCACCTGTATTTGTATAGAAATTCCAGGACACGATCTAAATGTGGCCACTCACCACCTGGTAATTCCAGAGGATCACTGTTGTTGTAAGCAAGCAACCAGAATGACACACCCAAAACATGCTACCAAAATAGTGGCTGAATTAAAAAATATCATTAGATGTAACATCATTCGGGTTGTCCAATACCTCATATGGATTACAAAAAATTTCCCCTTCATGAAGAATAATGGGCAGATCTGGGTCTGCATCGATTTCAGGGACCTCAACTGGCACTTCCTGAAAATTGATTTTCCGGTCCAAATCACATAATTGCTAGTAAATGAAACTATCAAAGAAAAAGTTATATGATTCATGGATGTTTATATAGGGAATAACCATATCTTAATGACCTAAGAAGATGAATAATCTACTACCTTTAGGGCTCCCTATGGAGTATTTTTCTACAAGGCAATGCGTTTCAGTTTGAAAAAATTCACCGCCACATATCCGCGCTCCATGTACCGAATTTTCAAACCCTTCATGGGAATTGAATTAAATGTTGATGATTTGGTGGTTAAATCCAAAAAAACTATCAAACCATCTTGAAGATCTTGAAACTATCTTCAATAAGCAAGGAAATCATAGTCTAAAAATTAAACCCCTGAATTGTGCTTTTGATATCACCCTAGGGAAATTCCTCAGCTTCCTCATCTACCACTATGGCATCGAAGTAGACCATGATAAGAAAAAGGCCACACTTGGATTTTCACGACTTTGAAACCTCACTGAATTTAGAGGATTACAAGTAATCCAATATTACATTTGGCCCTTCATATCCAACCCTGTAGGAAATTTTTTTCATTAACCAAGTAGATGAAAAAGTGATAAAATATCAATGGACTAATGATTGTCAAGAATAATTCAACAATGTCCAAAAAAACCTCTAGATTCTACTAATTATGATGCTTCATTTAAAATTAAGACCAATCATTTTATACGTAACCACCTTGGAATGATCACTTGGAACCTTCCTCGCAGAAAATAATGATGCCGATAGTGATAATAGTCTCTATTATCTCAGTCGAAACATGATCAATGTTGAATCTCATTATTCAAGTATCGAGAAAAGATACCTTGAATAAATATTTTCACACCAAAATCTAAAGAATTACATGAAACACCATGAATACCATTTGGTGTCATGCATCAACCTGCTCAAATACATGCTTAGCTATCCAATGCTGACTAGATACTTATAATGGCGGGAAGTCCTCTATGAAAAGTTTGATATATGGTTCGTACTGCATAAGGATATCAAAGGCCAATAATTAGTAGATTTCCTATAAGAGAACCCCTCAATATAGGTTTCCCCATTAGATTTTGAGATACCTGATGAAGAAGTGTTCCCTATTAAAGAGAACTCAATGTTGTGGGAAAACCACTTCGACGGTGCTCCCAAAATCTCGATAGGAAGAAGAATGGAAGACCCTAAATTCAATAATGTGGGTATGGGAGTCAAACTCATATCCCCTAAAAAATATGTTCTTCCCTATTCCTTCGTACTCTCATAAGGATGCATGAATAATGAAGAAGAGAACCGGGACCATATCGTAGAAAAAAAAACAAGCACTCCATGTTCAAGATGAACACTTGAATATTAATTGTGATTCAGAAATGTTCATCAAGAAATTCAATAGTGACTATGCTATCAAGAAAGAGGGATGATACCTCTTAAGAAACATGTTTGAGAATTGATGGCAAAATTCCCATCAGAGCTAACACTGGTTTATGTCCCCCGTTCGCTGAATATGCAAGCCGATGCATTAGAAAATTAATCAACAACTCAAACTGAATCAGATTGGAATGAAATGGTGATCTGCATTTCCCCTCGCTAGATTTTTTTACCATATATTCAGGCCAAGATAGAATAAATTAATGTATTCTGTCCCATATATAAGTAGTATGGCCCAATTGTCAACTTGATTTTTCCCATTGTGGACTATCTTCAAAAGGGATAACTCCCAATAGATAGGGTTGGAAGGAAACAAATCTGAAGAAAGGAAATCAATTTCGTGCTACATGCCATCATAGTCTATAAAAAGGTCCTTTATAAAAGTGTCCCCAATGGAGTCCTTATCAATTGCATTGATAAAGAAGATATTTTCCTCATCATGATATAAGTGCACGCCAAAACAATAGGGGCACACCATTCATCATCAAAACTCTCTCATCAAATTTTATTGCTTGGGTAATATTGTCCCATAATGATATAGGATTATGAAAATTTCCCCAAAAGGGTCATTCCTACCAATTCCCTGCCAACTTCATCCATCAACCCCCATGGATTCTTCACATAACTTTGTAATCCTGGCCATTAGCCATATGGGGAGTGGATGTCGGGGGACCATATACTGGCACCCCAACTAGAAAATTCATGTTTATTCTCACAAAAACACACTTCTTTTCCAAATGGGATGTTGTTTCACCCTGTAAAGAAGTCATAGAAAAAGCATTGTCTTCTTTTTTAAAGTCAAAATAATAACCAAGTTTGGATTCCCTCACACAATACTAACAGAAAATGACACCAATTTCTACTCTATCATGTTGAACAATTTCAACCTAGAGTATGGTATCAATTCCAATCGTTCATCTCACTACCATGTAGTGGAAAATGGATAGATATGGAATTTCAACAAGACCATATCCAACATACTCTAGAAGATGGTAGAAAATTATAAGAAATCACGGATGGAAAAGCTTATCCGTTATCTTTGGGCTTACCAGGCCAAAACCATCAATACCACTCATTAAACCTAGTAGGAATTAATACATGGGAAGAAGGTGGTTTTTTCCATTGAAATTCAACATCCATCGCTTCTCGTCATTTTCTATTATAAATTATCGGTATATGAGAAATCCCAAAAATAGTTTGATGGGATGGTGTAGTTGGATGCGAAAACACTGCACACATTTCAAATTTTGATGGTTGGCCAAAATCATATTGCATGGGCCATCAATAAGAAGGTTCAAATTGGATATTTACTCGATGGAGAAATGGTGTTTGTCCTTATAATCCTGATGATAATTGGAAAAAAGACTCCAAAATTAGATCTAAAATGAGAAGGAACATATTTTATACACAATTATTTCTCCAATGAAGCATATTCCCTATTTAAAATGGATGGAAATTTCACTATAGCTCCCACTAATGCAGGGTTCATGAAAATGTACTTTGTAAAATAATATCAAAGACTTCTCAGATGCATGATGTAAAACTACATAGAATCACTGAGGCATCCTTTCCACACGATGCTAAACTTTATAGAAGTCGTATTAACTGCATGAAAATAAACTTCCCAATGAATTTTTTCATACTGTAAGGCCATGAAATGCTCAACATCTTTGTCCATGCTACACGATGTTAAACTAGATGGTGATAATTGTGTCCAGAACAATGAATTGTAGTTCATGAATCAAATTTTTGCTTGGGAAAGATAAAAATATGAACCCCTCCTTACTTACGGCCTGAGCATATACATGGAGGTAATTTTACCGATTTACATAAATCTTGAATCATATTCATATTTGCGATACATAGAGACTCCTTTCCCCTCAGTCTAGGTCTAGCCACCACATTACATGGAATTGCTTTTTTATATCCTATGTCACCCCTATAATTCAATGAAACTCCACATTACTCCTTGTTTCTCACATATATTATAGCTCATGTGTGCTTAGGAATGATGGTCAAGATTTCCCCCTCATGGAAAAATCAGAGAGCAGTATAATAATCCCATCATCTTGATAGAATGCTATAAAATTCCACCTGTTTGTGAACATGTTAGATTGGAATAGGGAGTCATTAGAACTATTTATGGCTTTATTTCTACCTTTGTGTGATATGTATTGACACATGGATTCTACATCCTAGTCCAACCACCAGTCAAAATCAGTAATGACCCTATCCCTACATACATATCAGACTTATATAGGTAAATTCTGAGTTCTAACCACATGAAATTAAACTGAATGACCCCAAAAATGTCCTCACCCGAAGGGAAATTACCTCTGACATCAGTCACCAACCATGCCGCAATACAGAACTATGTACATATTGATTCGTTCCATGGTTGTATACATAGTGACCCCATGATCTTTCATCCTGGTCCATCTCCCATTAAAAATGACCCGTTTTCTATTCACAAGTCATAATGGTATAGAAAATGTATTATCTTTGAACTATGTACAGATTTAATCCCATCAGCCGATAGGATACGTAGTGACTCTAGGATCTTTCATATTGGTCTAGCCACAACCAGGTAAAAAAGTGACACTATTATATTTTTAACTGCTTATGCATTATGAAAGGAGAACCTAACCATTTCTTATTTCTCACACCAAGAATAGATCATGTGAGCTTCAGAATGGTTATATTGGTTTCTCCTTGCATGAACATAGGATACATGTATGCTACAGGACCATAAAAAATGAAAAAAAAATTCCCCTACTTCCCTATGTATGAGCCAAACCCATATAGGGAGGCATTTATAGAACTACGTGCATCATGATTCCTACTTGCACGAGATATACAGTGACAATCAAATTCTTCACCCTAGTTTAGCATATCCCTATAAGAATACCCACTTCCCTATGTATGTATCAAACATATGCATGGAATTTTCTTCTAGAACTATGTATGGCTCAATTCCTGACCTCATAGGATACGTAGTGACCCCTTGATCCTTCATCCTTGTCCAACTGACATAAAAATTAAAAAGGGCCCTAAATGTTCTACATGTGAAATACAAATAGATAAAATGGTTATAAAATCTTGACTCGTACATCCAGAATGTTTAAAAATACCATGCTTCCCGTTTTGTAAGAATAAAATCTAGGTTGAGGACTTATTTCCCCTGAACTAATCACGGTTTTGATATTCTTAACGTACCCATAAATCTAATTTTAATACATTAAACTCCAAGACCTGGGAAATATCATATCACTATAATCACCCACGATTATAGAAAAAGAATGAATAGTGTCTTGCAGACACCTTTGTTTTACTCTGAACATTATGCCCTGACGGCTCTGAAATGTTGTAGACAACAATGGACTGTCAAGCAAAGGAATATTTTTTCACCAGAGATGTTGTTTTTACTTATGTACACTCATTGGATCCTAAGTCTTGCATCAACCCTCCCAACTCGACGGCTCCCAGAATCATTATTTACACCTTCTTCCCCCTCTCATTTCTAGGGAGTACCAGGAATATCCCAGCCTGATTGTCTCATATTTATAGATGATTCCTTAGATAATTTGTCCCTTTAATATAACGATTAAACTATGTTTTCCACGTCCTTTCCACATGACATTAACCATTATGGGAGATGTCCTTTCAATATGATGTTAAACTGTACGGAAGACATCCTAATCACATGAAAATAAACTTCACAATGAAGTCATCCATGGTACATGATGATAAACTACAAAGAATCTACATAGAGAATAGATGGAATTAAACTGGATGACCCATCAATGGTCTTTTTCTTGATCCTCCCATCAATAAGTATTTTAGTGAACCCCTCTTCGTTCCATGTTTCTCACACCAAGAATAGCTCATGAAGGCTTAAGAAGTTCTATAGGGGACTCGCCAACTACTCCAGGGTGAGTCAATCTACAATGACTGACCCTGGTAGAACGACTTTGAAAGGCATATTAGTGTTTTGTACTACATTTTCAGAAACCTAAAGTCTTGACCATATAACAATAAACTGTAAGGTACACAAAATATAGAAAAAATTCCACTCCCCTACCTATGAATCATACCTATGAGGGGTGTCTATTCTTTGGGTGCTAGGATCACTAAACCTGGGCCCAACTCCACCGAGAGAATTGAAATGCCTCACCCCATATACATGTCATATCAATATAAGTGGGATACTAACTCTATGTGTAAATAATGGAATGAATGCTTCTATTTTATCTAGACACACTCCCTCCATGTGTCAAACTCTATGCTATGAGTGATTAGGGATCTTCATAATCACCCACGACCATCGAAAATGGATGTCCAATGTCTCGAAGATTCCTTTGTTTGACTATGTACATTATTCCCCAATGGTTCTGCATATGCTGGACATAAAAATTTCCTGTCATCTAAATTTTAATTCAACCTTAGGATTTTCTTTTCCTAATTTCAAACGACTAACAACTTCCAATCCCCATATCATTTCTCCTAATCTAAGAGCCCTCAAAACCATGGTTTACACTCTCCTCCCAAACCATGTCCTGGACATGCCAGAACTTCTTGGATTGATTACCCACTAGTTACTAAAGGCTTCTACACCAACGTACTAACCGAATGATGTTTGAAATGCACAATACTAGATATTTGTTATTCTCCCTTAGGCTAGGACATAACAAAGGGTATTTCCCTTCCTAACACTGTGGAATAAATGAATTTTCACAACAAAAATCAACACACACCCCACCTCATTAGTGAATTCATATCCACAATGAAAATTCCCCAACCATATGTGTGAATTAGATATACATTGGAAAAATCCTTAAAATAACTACATGTGGATTGATTCATACTATCACGTGATACGTAGTGATGTCTGAACCCTCCGTCTTAGCACATCCGCCTCTCAAAAAAAGAAAAGCATTACCTCCACTTATTTTCTGTATTCCCTATAATGAAAAACCCGAAATATCCCCTTTTCATGACCAGGATCCCCTCTCCTAACTCCATACTCGGTTTCTAGAAAGTTATGAATCTCCATAATCCTCCATGGCCTTTGGATATGGACGACCAATGTTCCATAGACACCTTTTCTTGACTTTTAATATTATTCCCTAGTGGCTCTGTATACGTTCCCAAAAAATGGCCTATCAAAAAATGGAAAATTCATCATAAAGAGAGACTTTTCTTATCTCTGTACACATCTATTACATCTACATCTCACCTCATTCCCTGGTTTCAGAAACCCCCCAAATTACTGTTTACATATTTCCCCTTTTCAACCCATGAATATAAAGGACATTTCTGGTAAAACTAATGTGCGAAAAGATGAATAATTTACCATAATCTAGTAAGAGTAAAATTATTTCACACCACAAGTCTTAAATTTCCCGGATGTATGACTTTAATCTAAACCATGTACTTTACCTCCATTTCAAAAGTGAAATTTGCGCAGGTGTGGTTTCTAAACCAGAACCAATATAAATAACCTTGTAATTTTAGACATTTTCATTTTCTATCCATAAAATATTGTACTTAATAGTAATATAAGTAAAAATTTATATAAAAACATAATGGGCATCAGAAATGGAAGGCTAGTTTCCCACAAACACATTTATTTGATTATACACATTATGCCCTTGTGGCTCTGTATACATAGCCCAAAAAATGGCATATCAACCAAAGGTAAATTCTTCCTCAAGTGAGGATTTTCTTATCTTAATACACTCCATGGATTCCATACCCTATATCATGTCTCATATCTAGAAATCATAAGTTAGAATTAATAGAAAATCCCTCATCCATTTTTGAATGTTTTCGAGACATTATCAATTAATGAGGTCTAAATTGAGGACCTTTCCCCACAAGTCATGGTTGAAGCTATTCAACCTAAAAAGATTGAAATGTTATTGAAAATAATATAAAAAGCTAATGAAAAATACACAACAATCACTATGATGAAAACCTATAAAGGGTACCCGGAATTTTTTTTATTTCCATCTCAATAAACCTATGCTACATATGGTATTAGGTGAAACATAGAGCAATCAATAAAATAATAGTCAAATAATACATTGATTTTTAGGTCCAAACCCTACAATGGGTGGACTAAGAAAAAGTCAAATTATACCCACAAATCCCACACCATATCAGTCTTAGTAAAAAATGAGGGTGTAAATGAAAAAGAAAAAATGATTATAGGGTTTTTCATATTACCATTGCATGAGTCAAACTATGATCAATGTGCCCTTCAGTTCAGGAAAAAATTATATCTTAACATGATTGTTCCATTAACATAGATTATGAATAAAATTGATATCTTATTTCTAGTATAATTTAAATTTTAGTTGTCTATAAATGATTAATATCACAGGAAGAGGAAAAATTGGAACAATAGAATGAAAAATGCTTTTGTTTTATCAAAATAAGTAAGAGTGGGGGAACATCCACTATCTGGGGTCTCTCCCTGATGTCAAAACAATGGTGGTTTATGGTTTCCCAATGGATTAAAATGAGGCGAAACTCTCTATTTCATTCATGTTGAAAACTACCTGATGAGGGCCATCAAGGGTCTTTTCTAAAGAAACCATCTGCTCATCTTCAGCTTCAACCATTAGGCATACTCGCTTCATAATAGTCCATAGGTATCACCATTTTCATTATATGACCTCATAATTAACACTTGATGATTAGAGTAATGATTTTAGTCTCACACAGTTCCATCATTAGGGAAATCACCTGATCGTGAGCTCTAGATTCCTCAACTTCTTGATGATTTAACACATTATTAGTATCCCCAATGGTAAGAGCTTGGTGGTGAGAATAATTGAACCAAGTGAGGTCACCTTTTCAAGTAGTGAGATCCTCTTGAGCTATAACAAATTGGTTCTCTAAGAGATACAGGATTTGGTAATCAAATCCACCCAAACCCTGATCCAAAAATAGTAATTGAATGTTATCATACTCATTGTAAAAATTTATCAAGGGAGTTTCCATTGAAAGAGTTAATATTTGAATCAATGACCACTATCTCAAACATCGGTTCCTTCTAATAGCATTAGAATTATGGTATTCCTCCACCGCCATAGGTATGAAATGACGAAGCATCATTGTAGTAGATGGAAGTGCCCTGAGATGAGTAACCCAAGTAGGGGGAACTTCCCTACCAAAATATGGTTTAGCCTCTAGGAATAAATGTGGGGGGTTGGTAGTGACTTCAGTAACACCGGGTGATGTCCCACTCGGACCAGCTTCAGTAGGACCACAGACCACATTGGGTAAATATGTTGGATCTAAGTCACATTCCACATACATGGGTTATGCGGGTGAATCTGCTTCAAAATTCATGTGACGGTGGGTAGAACACCTTCTCACCATATGAAGGGTAACCGATAACACAAATTAAATGGTTGGGATAGGATCAAAAACAACCAATGGTCTCTGAATCCATAGAACTAGCCTTCCCAACGCCCTATCAGGGTAGAAAACTACCCAAAATTGGGTGTACTCTAATGATAGGTAAGTTGGGGCTACTGTTGGATGAATGAGACTTCCATATTTTCATCCTCCCATGTCCTGGAAAGACATAATTAGAAAATAATCATAGGATAAAACTCTAACCTAACCTGAGTAGCATGGGGAGGTGCGGCATTTGGAAGGCATCCAAATTTCCTGGATAAACGATATGGAACATAGGGTTTTCTGATGGTTACGTTGTCTATTTGAGCAGATACAACTCCATCCTAGAGAGAACTGATATATTAACACTCATTAAAGATCCCCAACTATTATCCATCATGGATCCTTGGGTTTCCACATATGGTGTGAAAGAAAACTAAGAAACATCAATCAATAGTTTGACTACATAATCAAAACACAATGATTTGGGAAAGATGATGAAAATTATAAGAAAACCTGGGTGAATGTAAGAATGAAAAACCCTTGTAGTATGCTGATACTTGTAGCATGGTAAATGATATTCCATCCATATATACACAAATTGAAATGGCCCACTAAGAAGATCTGGGGGTTTCCCTTTTTACATCTTCCCTAAAAGATCATAAATTCAATAAAGGGTAGGATTGTCCAAATTAATGGGATGTCCCTCTACCAATGTACCTTCCATCTTCAGAGTGCATGTCCTAATATCAATATAAACATTCTATGAGTGGAAGAGACACCCATAGAAGAACATAGTAAAAAAACCTACCAATCTTATCTTGGTAGGTACGTATGACAAAATTCTGCACCCCTAGGTGTTTTATCAACCTTCATAGAATGTGGGGGAATTGGAACACAATATTTTCTGTGATTATTGAGTGGGGTGAGTCTGCCTGTGGTGAACCCTCATCCTTAGAATTTTCACCTCCATGAATAGTCTGATCTAATATTTTAATAAAATAAGAGAATGAGCATGGAGGGTTTGATTGAGTAATCCCTCTCTTGTGACCAACAAATTCCATACTAGGGGAGATACTTGTTCTACACTCCCTTAGGAATTAGTCCGTATATGAAACTCATCACACATGTGAACCTAGAATGGGAATACCTTCAAGATGATAGACATCCCATAAACTATCCCAACCTCCGTCTACAATAGGTGGAACATATTGGGGCTTCAACACAGACCACTAAGCAGTTCAGAAAATATCTCACTTATTGAAAATATAGAAAATTTGGAAACCCATGCTGCCTGATACAATTTTACTACTTCCAACTAGCCAGGGGACTCCGAAAAAATATGATTCACCCAGAAGGCCCATGACCAATAATTGTAGAAGAACCTTTCGAATCACAAGTCCAATTTTGTTGCTCCACCTGCCATTTGGATTATATTGAGAAATATGGAAAATGGATGGGTTTTCCTGGATGATCGGCTAGAAAGAGTTGTTATGATGAAAAATATTGATATGTGTCCATGAAGATCCTTATATCACGAAGACTCTCACTTGAGTAAAAGAAGTAATAGGTTCTATAGTTTGGGAAATATTGGTCTGATCATGCCCTTGGGATGCCTTGAAGAGAGTAATAATATTGTTGTGGTTGGCCAATAGAATGGGAACATCATCTAGGAGGTCAATGTTATAAAGCAGCAACTGGAAAGATAATGGATAGGCCGTGAGATGTGGAAAAAGAAGTCCTATAAGAATACTCTATTAAATAATGATGTATTAATGAAGGTTGTCTTTGTAATTCTCAACCATAAATTCCATCATCCAAATCATTTATATAAATATAAGAGGGAGATCCATTTCATCCTATATTAAAAAGGCCATAAAAAAGGGGATTTCCAATCAAAATTATTGGGAAAAATGAAAAAAATGGAAAAGGACCAAGTATTTTTGAAAAAAGTAAATATCAGCACAATGGAACCCGATAACGGTTCACAGAATGTATTAACCAAAAGTAGATGGTACGTGGAATTCCTCCCAAGATACTGGCCCATGAAGCATTGGCCAGTAATTTGATCAGTGTTTGGAATGGGAAAGAGGTGTATTGTGCCTCTCTATATAGATATTTAGAGTTCATTGATTGAATATTTAATGGCCGGTTTGGAAATTTAATGTTTTGTTTTCTAAGTTGATGT
This sequence comes from Viscum album, assembly GCA_963277665.1. Taxonomy (NCBI): domain Eukaryota; kingdom Viridiplantae; phylum Streptophyta; class Magnoliopsida; order Santalales; family Viscaceae; genus Viscum; species Viscum album. Next base: position 27,548,454 of record OY728142.1, on the reverse strand, counting down.
TAATTCTGAGGGACATATAAGCAGTGTAGAATCTTAATTTTCAGAAATTCAATAGTATATTTGAAAGTACCACAGTTCATTTCCTGGGTTCAATGTTCGATTTGAAAACGAGAAAACTATGAAGAATACATGGTTAATTGAATGTAATTTTGAGTTCGTGGATGACGAATTTCATGAAGGAGATATTATACAGATGTAAGGAAACCTAATAGCACTTTATAAATCACTTTTTTCCAAGAAACTAGGTAAATGAAAAATGGAATGTGCCCCCCTTTATAAAGGCATGGTCCCCCAACGGGAAAACCTTTCTACCAAAAACTAGTTTAGTTCGGGACCATTTTCTATATCATAATAGCCTCCACATTTCTCTGACGGGACCCCATTCTGATCGGGTCATTTGTAATGTCATGAAAAATCTTCAAAGGGGATGAAAATACTACTACAAATATGATAAAGTAAAGAGATGCATGTGGGGATACCAATTAGAGGCGAAGATTGATGAGATCCGATACGAAAAACAAACCTAGACTAGTCCGTGTATAGGTTATAGGGAAAGATCTATGGTAGGAACAAACTGAGAACTAAGTGATATGCACACAGGCATCGAAACGATGGTATTTGAGGCGTTGGCTAAAAAACCAAGCCATTTGTGGATGAGATGAAAATATCAAACCAAGGTGCCATGAACCATGTCTTTGGTGAAAAAATGAAGGACGAGAATGCCCCTGCATACCATCCCTATAGATAAAGCATTTCATTGATGAGGTAAGGCTAGATGTGTCATGAAAATCATATTATTTTTGGGATTGAGGCGGTTATTTCCGCCACCATGAACTGCAACATCAGGAACATCGGTTGAACATTCATCGGCGAGTTAGATGATCCATCCATGGGTTTATAAAAACTGTTATATTTTTCCATAGATATAGATTCACCAATACTCTATATAAGGGACCACATTGGGAACTGAGGATGATGATTATCAGAGATCTTGGAGTTCCCAAACGGAAGACCTTGAATGCCAACAAACAACGAAGTACGGAACAATGAATGATTTATAATAGGAAAAAACCTATCACAAACCACAAAAAGAATGAAACATAATAATAATAAATTGGTCCTGAACTTAATTGTAAATCCATGAACTATAGGCCCTTAGTAGACGAACTTCCCTCAAACAACATGCACAATGCCCCTACTTCAGTCTGGAAAACCGCATTGCGCATCGCTACGCGGACAAGACCCTATGATGCATAGAACCATTATATAATGATGGTACCTAAGACTACATAACATCATGGTATGGGGAAACCTGCATCTATTTCTGGGTACAACTTTGTTATGTGGACTTCCCATTCACCTGTATAGCAGTACAAAATTTGGGGAAGCCCTCATCCCACCTGAGAAAATGGTACGCGAAATGAGGTGTCTTCTGGTTTTCCAGCTTCCTACTCAAATATTGTCCTTCCATTCTATCACACCCTCTATGAACCCTCAGCTAACGAGTCCGTCAGCATCAGGACAATGCCTCTACCAAAGGAACTAGTCACATATGACTAGACCATCAGGTACATCAGCATGATTCAACATTCCCAAGGTAAGAGGTGGTGAAAATATTGTTCCCACAATGGTTTGAACTCCTGGGGCATTATTAATTCTACATTCCTGAGGTAACTCAGAGTCCAACCTTGGGATGCTGATGTGAACCTCCCCATTCATAGGGTCAGGGGTAATCACATGATTTTTTAATTAATGAGAGATTCTGAAAAGCCAAATGACTCGTACCTGCATTACCTTTGATGATGAGAAATGGGTATCACCTTTCATAGAACTCATTTAATGGAACTCCTCCTCATGTAATACCCTTTCCTTTTTAAGTGGATGTGGAACTTTCTCCCCTCTCCATCATGGATTGGGATGTATCCAGATAGCTCACTAGACGTGACTATTCTAGATTTCAACACGAGTGAGGGGCGGAAATATTCAAATCCCCTTTTCCTCTCTCATTGGGATTGTAGATGTGCCCTCATCCATCATCATCGTCTTCCATTAACATTTTTGGAGAAGGGAAAGTGTTTCATTGTTGAATCTTTTACATCCTCATGACTCTCACATAGAGCAAGAATCACATGGGTTTAGAGGGCTGTGATGATTTACATTCACAGAACCCCTTTATGAACTATGAGAATTATGATTCCCAACAAAATTTGGATACATAAGAATTCATTATCTAGGCCCGAGCTCCATTTCATATCATCCATGAAATACGATATCATTCCCCATCAAATGGGAAGATTCTAAAAGCAATCCATAGTAATGAACTATGAGAACACTGATTCCTACTCCAAAAGAAGATATGTAGGATGCATGTTTGAAGGACCAAGCTCACGTGGGATCCTCATTAAACTTTTCAGAGGAAAATCCACAATATTGACCCCTAGAACAGGGCCTCATTTATAGTATAATCCCCAACATAAACTAAATTATTAGAATTTCGATTATTATCTCATTGGGATACATAAGAAGAATCCCTGATGTCCAAACCCAACACCCAAATCACCATAGTGTTTACCGGGCCATATCTCTAATAGGGTTATATACACCCAGATGACCATATTACTTGTGTGTCCTTTAGGCATCTTCGTCATAATTCTCACATGAACACTTGACTAGGTATCTTTCGCCAAGATTTTTTAGCCGTAAGATGTTAAAATTCATGGATGGGTCCTTGTCGCACGTCCTTATAAGGTGAAATGTATAGTTAAGCGGCACCAAACTACGGGGGCTCTAATTCCCCGCACAAGGTTATGTAGGAAGCCTATCTCATGGGTTTTATCCCAACAACAAAACAACTCTCGACCTCCTTGTATGATGATAAAATCCATAGCACCTCATCATAGGGCATAAACTAATATTGTCTCAGTAGTTCTCAACCTATCCATATATATGGTTAATCATGCAGCGGTAGGGTAATCCATGTACACACTCTTAAGTAAAGAACCAAGTATTCAAGAACATATGAAAATTTCTTAAAAATATAATATATTCCTAGAGTAGATAATAATTCCCCCCAAAAGGGTGTGATGAGATCAACCTCCCATCCTCTTTACCAATGGAGTCCTTAAGTTCCATTGGACTAATTTTCATCCAACGAGCTCCTACCTTGGGAAATCTTATTCATGAATCAAGGTTACACGGGGTGTTGTGTGTTTTTGGATCCAGTATCAAACACTTTGGATACAATATGAGGACATCATGTCATACAAGAAACCCATTATAATAACCAACAATGGGTCACTATTCGTTGGGCCATTCTATCAGCCCCAAATAAAATCGAATCTGGTCGAAGAAAATTGCAAGGAGGAGGATGAATATTATTTAGAAACAACATATAAAGTAGAGATATTATTTCCATATGAACATTAATATCTTTCTCAAATGATTGATTCTATGGAATGAAAAATACCGAAAGACAAACATATTTTTGAGGGAATACACTGATGTGTTTCCTGAGGAATATCATGGTCTTCCACATAGTCGATAATTTGAATCATATATCAATATTACAAATGAGGTATTTCCATTATCCAAGAATCCATATAGACTAGATGTTTTGGAAAATGATGATTCGATGAAACAACTATAGGAGAATCTGGATAAAGGATTCATATACCCCACTTCTTCCCCATGGGGTGCACCAGTCTTCTTTGTCAAGATTAAGGATGGGTCAATGATCTTTTACATTGATTATACTAAGATCAACACAATAAAAATACAAAAAAAATTATTTTTCCATGGATTGATGATGCGTTTGATCATCCATGTGGATAAAAATAATTATCAAAGGTCGATCTTTAGTTGGGATATTATCAAGTAAGGTGAAGAAGGAAAATATCCCCAAGACCACATTTTATACAAGGTATAAGCACTATGATTAGATAGTGACACCATTATACCTAACTAATTCTCTATAAATATTCATGTAATTGATGAACATAGTCTTTAGATATTACCATGAAAACGTTGCAGTAGTCTTTATAGATGATAGAATAATATACTCCAAATTAAAGGAGGGGCATGAGAAATATCTTAGAATAGTTCAAAAGATAATAAAAAAAATGAGAATATTCATTCTAAGTACATAAAATGTGAGTTATGGTTTGAATTAATCCTCTTTATTTAGGAATATCATCATATGAAATGGGATATTTGTGGATCATTCAATGACAGAAGCAATTAAAGGATGGATGAGGCCAACAACTATGACATATATTCATAGATTCCTTGGGATAGCTATGTATTTTTTCCGATTTCTGAGAAACATATCGTTATTTTCAAACCCTATAACATATCTAACTCAAAAGAGAGTGAATATTGTTTTGGATACATGGATGAAAGGAAAGATTTAACGTTCTCAAAAAGAGACTTATCACTGCACCAATGCGAACACTTCCAAAAAGTGTGTAAATATGTGTGGTATTTTAAAATGATTACAATAATTTCATAGGATGTTTAGTGATGAAAAATGATAAAGTGATAGCCTCTTCCTCAAGGAAGCTAAAAATTCAAGATAAAAACTATTCCATGAATGGTATGGAGTTAGTCGCCGTGATCTTTTTATTGAAAATATAGTAGAATCATCTCAATGTGGATTAGTGTGACATATATATTTATCACAAGTGAATAGAAAAATATATACACATATAAAAGATATTAATATATGCCAATTAAAATGGTTAGATCTCATGATGTATTATGACTACTCAATCCAATACCATCTTAGTAAAGAAAATTAGGTGGAGGTATGTTTTGGTAAAAAAGATCTTCCATATTTATCTATGATAAGAATTGAGAAGGATCCAATTTTATTCGATCTATAAAGGATGGAAATGAGAATCATTAAGGAAGGAGAAACATCAATCATTTCTCAAATGATTTCCTAATTATCTCTAATGGAGAAAAAAAAAACGATTCTCAAAGAAATGATATAGAAATTATGAATAAATTGAAAACTATAAGGAAGGGAAAATCCTTAGATTATAATATTATTAATGAAGGAAATGTGAGATTTGGGTCATGAATATGTGTTTTATAAAATATTGAGTTAAATAAGGAATTGTGTGATGATGAACATAGTTTGAATTTCTCCATTCCTCCAGGAAGCACAAAGATGTATAATGATATCCACGAGAACTATTGGAGGGAAAATATAAAGACGAAGATCACTGAATATATATATCAAAGTGCATGGTATGTCCACTTGTGAAGGAAAAATGGAAGAATTATCAGGGTATATTGTAACGTTACCCCTACCAACATTGAAATGGTAGAACATTTCCATTGACTTTGTCAAAAAACATCTAGAGAAAACAATGATATATAGGTTTTTGTGAATCATTACACAATGATAACTCACTATATCATAATTCAAGAATAATTATCACTAGATAAAATATAAAAATATAGATAAGATAGTTGGTAAGGATACATGGAGTACTGCTATCCATTTTATCCAATCGAGATCCATGATTCGCCTCTACGTTCTAGAAAAGTCTCCAACATGCTATAAAAACTGAACCAAACATCAGTGCAACATATCATCCTCAAGATTAAGGATAACCTGAGTGGACTATTCAGAAACTGGAAAAAATGTGGTTATCATGATCTATAGACATCTAAGGTAGATGGGGCAGACATCTTTCTTTGGTCAAGTTATTATACAACAGCAGTTTCTACTCGATCATAAAAATGGCTACCTATAATTCCCTTTATGGGAAGAGGTTTAGAACAACTACATGCAAGGATGAAGTTGTGTAATGAAAACTTATAGGTCCTAAATTCATCAAGTAAATGGTGGAAAATGTTAAGACCATTCAGCGGCACATCAAGGGTGATCCGAGTCAAAAAATAAGATACGTTAAAAATAATAATTGGGACATATAATTTGATGTTGAAGACAAGGTATTAATCTAAATATCTTTGTTGAAGAAGTTGATAAGATTTCAGAAAAATGGAAAACATAGTTCATGATATATCAGCCCCTTTGAGATCCTTTATCATATCTAAGTAGTAGCTTATCGTCTAGAACAACCACAGAACTAGTCTCATGTACATGATGTATTTGTTTTATCCCTCTTGAAAAATTACATATCATACCCCTCACATGTACGTGATCCAGAGATGTTACCAATGGAAAATTACATTTCCATTGAGGGGAAGCTGGTAAAAATCGCAGATCAAGGAGAAAAAGTTATAAGGAATAAGACAATGCTCCAGATAAAAGTGTTGTAGAGAATGAAAAAATCTCAAGATGCAATGTGGGAATCTGAGGAGGTGGTGAAATAGAGATACCCTGAACTATTTATTTTTTTGGGAAGATAAAAATTTGAGGGAGTAATTTCATAAGTGGGGAAGATTGAAACGACAAAAATTCTTATAAATAAAATTCATCCATTTAAATTATTTTAATATCATATAATGTAAAAAGGTTATAGAAATCATATGCGATGCTTTGATTTTATCCTATCAAATTTAATTGACCATTAAAAATAATTATCATTGATAATATAGTCGTTGATCATTGGTCACATGATTACTATAAATATAGGGGCTTGAAAAATCCAATTTTCACATACAAACGATGTGATAGACCCAAACTGTAGGATCATACCCTATAAATAACATTTATTAGAGTTTTCAAGGTTGACAATATTTCTTGTATTTTTCTATTACCAAGCCCATGCTCATATCAAAAAACATAAGCATGAGAAAAACTATTTATGGGGTAATTTAATGCTCAATGAGATCACAGCCCAACCATGTTCGCCAAACCATCCCATGGAAGTCCCAATGTCACACACTTTACTCTTAGAGAATATACTAGTGTATTAATGAGATATGTATCATGTAATTGGAAATATGAATATTTTAATTTGTTTATATAATAATGAATTTATCTTCATCCAATTATTTTTTATTTTTAAATTATTTTTTTGATACAATAATGCACAAATTGTATTTTTGGTTGAAATTCAAATTCAATTAATGAGTGTAAGAATTAATGGATTTTTTAAGTAAATAATATTTTAATAAAATTTTACTATTCCGTAATTTTTATCAAATAAAAACGATCATATATTTTATGAATTAAAATCTAATTTTTTGAAAGGTTTCGAAAATTGTTATCGTAAAAAACCCATCATTTTCAATAATTGATGGTTATTATTTTAAATGTAAAAAAAAGAATATTTAGAAAATTATTTTGATAAAATTAATATTATTTTTTGAATAAAAATTATGAAATTATAAAATGCTTAATTTTTTATAATTTTATCTGATATTCTAATTTTAATGTAAAACATAAGTACCATATAAATATAATTTGTGTATTATGACCAAATAATGACCCACAAGTGATGTAATAAATACTATAAAGGGTATCCAATACATAATATATGTTATTCTTAAAAAAATTGTAATTTTATGTTTATTTGATTTAATTTATAAAGCCATTGTGAACCCTCCAAAACCTATAAGATATTTTAATGTTTTAAAAGCATTTCTTTAACAGTGTGACTCGACTCCATATAATAAAGAGAATAATTTTTATAAGTTTAGACCTTGGAATTAAAAAATAATAAAAACCACTCTAATTTGGAAGAAACCAATGTAAAACCCATGGGATGCTTTATGTTTCGGCATAATTGTTATATTGATTCCAAAACAAAAATAATAAAGAAACTCCCCTCTTTTCCTATATAAACCTACCCCAACTCTCATTTCTCTTCACCAAAACACTATATATCATGTAAATAATCACCCCAAACTCTTTGTATTCCTCCTAATTCAACTTTAATCTCTCAAGATTCCCCTCCCATGATTTCAGATTCACACCCTAAAGTAAGGTATCCTCACCATCATCTCCTTCTTTCAATTCAAGAATCATTTTGAAATTAGTCTTTATAATTTCAATCAGTTATATTTTCATTAATTTATTATGATTTACATGCTATTTAATTCATATTATTTGAATGAGAGTCCATTTATACTTTCTTTTTTTGACTCTTGCCTAAGCCGTTACTATGTAGAAATTTCATAAGGGATTTCTCTCTTTTCATTTCCATTCAATCAATTCTTTTATGTTATATGGTTAAAAATCCATTTTTTCTGTTGTAATATATTCAACTATATTACCCTTATTTTCTATTTAATGTATAAATTATGATATCACATTTACCTCTCATTAATACTACCATGATCCTTTTTGTACTCTCATTACGAGGCCGAAATATAGTGTGGATTATTTTCCTTATTCAAGTTTCTTCATTAATTTATGCCTTGTATTTCTAAATTTATAAATATGGGATATGGTTTTATGTGTATCTACTACTACCTATTTTATTTATTTTTTATGGAATCCCTCATTCTGTCTTGTCAACCCATTTTTATGAATCGTTAAGTGACATTATTATGTTGCTGAAATTTCACTGTGATCTTCCATTCAAAAACAATTGTGTACTGAATACCATACCCATTTCTTATCAAAGGTGTTAATATTTTTGAACATATAGTTTTTTATTGGGGATTTAAAAATATATATTCAACACTACTTAATATTGGAATGAATTATGATGATAAATGGATCTATTTTTTATGACATATGTGGAACAATTTTGAATGAGAATGAAATGTACATAATGGGTGCATCCAGATAGTGCTCTAATGCATTGGGTACTGTTTAGTATCATGACACATCATGTTGGGAGAGGTAGTGCACTTGATTTTATGCTGTATTTTCCACCATGATGTATTGGTAGTTTATCCATTACATATATTTATGATTCAATGTTTTATATTGTTTTCTCATTATCCATGTTATGATCATCATGTTATATCATGTCTCATTGTCCAGGTTATGATTCAATTTTTTAAGTACGAAATAATATTATGACCTTGTTAAAAAGGTTTTCAATAAAGATGATGTATTTCATATTTTAATTTGTTATATAATGTACCTAATTACTAAAGACACTTGAAATAATTTTATTGCGTAGTATTTAGTTAAATATTATTTAATAAATATTGTTTTAATTTGAAATAACGATAAGGGTTTTTATAATTAAAAATATGGTAGTACATGAAAATTTTAAGGTAGGTTACATTAGAAATAATTAACAAGTGGTTTATTTTTTCACAAGAACTATAGCCAAATTGGTATTTATGAAGCAGCAGTTGATTACCAGTATCAAAAAACAACTTTCTTAAGTATGAGTATGTTTATAGATATCCCCTCTCTATATAAGTATATATTTTTTTAATATGGTTATTTTTTTTGAAAGAAATTGAACTTATGTTTTGTTTTAAACTAGGGAGAAATAAGAAAATGACTCTTAATGTCTCCTATTGAAAGGAAAAAATTTACAGATATTAAAAGAAACCTGAAATTAGTCAAAGAGGTGGAAATTATTATAGAAAGAAGATTAATGAGTTATATATAATTCTCAACTCAAGAATACGAATCTACCTTTTATGGAAATTTAATGATATAATAGATAAGTGGAGATTTGATTCATGGGGAATAACATCAATGAGTGATTTAAGATTTGAGATTTGTGTATATAATTATTATAAATATAGTATCTTAAAGATAATGTTTACAGGTATGTATCGAGTTAAATAATGTTTCAATGTTCACTTGTTTTCAACATCAATAATTTTCCATGTAGACATTGAGTGGCGATTGATTTATTATATTACAATCATTCTCATTAAATCTACCCGGGATTCTATAGATTGCAAAAAAAACTAGTTGGGAACGATTGAACCAAACATATTTATTGGGAGAATATTTGAATATTAGTGGATATATTAAATAATGAAAAAATCATTATTATTCAAGGTTGATTATTTGAATCATGTTTTAATATGGTCATGTTTATCAGAAATTTAATATATTAAAGATATTATGGTGTTGGTGAATAATTTAGTAGCTTGGTAGAAATAATTCTTTTTTATAACTAATGTTGTAATGAAGAAAAAATATGGAATGGTTATATTTGTCACATTGTAATTTCTATTGATATGTTGTATATGTTTTGATGAAAATAATTCAAAAAAATGACTAAAAATCATGTTTCATGTTTTATGTTAGATTAATTGATTCTCACATTTAATTATATACTATAATTTATTGAAAATACAAATTATGAATAATGTTTCAATCCTAGATGTCACATAGTAATTCATGGAACTCAATCATAATAAATTGTAAATGAAAAAGTGGTGTGACATTGGCCAGGTTTAGTTGATGTGGATTACTCCGAACAAATTCCATCATAATATAGTGAGATTGAGATCCATGTTAGAGGATCGTGTTGATATTTTCATGGAGTTTAAAATTATATTTTTACCAAGATTTTTATTTATAGTATTATCTAAATACTATGTTGTGCTGGTAACAAATATAACATTATATATTGATTTTGATAAAAATTGGTCCATAATTTAGTTTTCCACATAATGATGTAGATTAATAGAAAAAAACTATTGGAAATATTTTTCAAATATTTAATTAGTGAATTTGTTTTTGGTTATATTAACTTCTCTATTATGGATGGTATTGAAGGATAATTAATATATAACCTTAATAATTAGGTGATAATATATTTGTTAAGAATTTTTGTTGATATTAGAGGAGTAGAGGGATGGAGATATTATATTTAGAATCTTTATTAATTATCAAGAATTATATTGATGGTATAATTTATATAATAATATGGTTGATGATTCATAGTTGATATAGAACAATAGAGTACAAAAAACACCCTCATTGTTTTTTAATGAATATTTTAGTAACATTATTGACTGTTTTATGTTTGTTACTGACTTTTCAAACTCATCATTAACGAATTTCATGGATGGAAAGTAAGAGGGAGTGACCCCTAGATCAATAGTGAGAATTTACTATATATTTTAAATCCTGATAGTATGTAGTGATTTTGGAACAAGGACACATCATTAGTTTATGATCATTGTATATATCTCTTAGTGGTGGTCCAATTAAATATTTTTTTGTTATTTAATTTTTTTTTGTTTACAATTTTTTGGATTTGAAATTGAGATTAATAAGCTTAGTGCCATTTTGGAAATATAAAAACAAGATCTATTAAATGATTAAAATAAACTCACGCCCTAATTGATCCCAAATAAGGTGTGTTTAAGACAATGTGAAAACAACAATATCTCTAAAGACAATAAGTATTTATATAAAAATTGAGTCACTCTATTTTTTAACCAATTTTAAATATTATATCTTTATTACTACTAATAATGTTAAATATTTTTAAAAACTCTTAAAATTATATATATTTTCATAGTTATTTATCATATTTATTTTAAAAAAGTTAGAAGTTTTTCTTTAACTACTATATTGATTTTCACAGTTCTAACATTATAATATGGTACACTTGTTATTTTATGCGTTAATCTATAAACTAAATTTTTATTTTACTATATAAATAAATTTAGTTGATCTTCATGTTTATTCTTACATTTATATATTTGAAAATCTTATTAATATATCTATTGTTATTTAATATAAATTCAACTATTTGATCCATTTAATAATAACAGAAACATGAAAAAAAATCAAAATAGTCTTTTTCATGGTTAATTGAAAATGTTATAAAATAGTTAAACATATCCTAAATATCATTTATCAAATAATTATAAATAAACTAATTTTAATACTTATTTTTCATAATATGTTAAACAATATTCATATTTTACATAAATAAATTTATATAAAAATTCCATAGCATTTGAATTTAATAAAAAACATACACATATAAATATAACAGATAAATATGTATATTTGTATTTATATTTATTATATATATATATAATACATATAATCATAATAATTTTAATCAATATATATATATCTATATATATTTTACTAATTAAGGGAAAACTTATTATCCCCCTCTTTTGTGCAGGAGAAAAACCTTAAAACAATAGAGAAAAGTACATAGAATTAGGTAGAAAAATTATTAAAGGGAAATTAATCTTACAAAATAATCAAAAAAATGTTAATGCAAAAGAAAAAAACACAATAACATTACCTTAATAAAAAATGATATTTTAAATTGATATTATTTTCGTGGAAAATTTATTATAGTATATGTGGGAAATAAGTAGAAACCTAATAGTTGTTGGAGAAAAAGCCTCTTGGAATTTCACATAAAAGTGTAGAGAAAATTTTCATTAAGAAACAAACATTTAAATAAATCATTTTGAAGAGGAAATAATTGACCCATGTTTGAGGTAAATTTCAAAATTAATCATCATTTAAAGGTCAGGGAAAGAGAGGTAGGCCTTTAATGACTCCAATGGTTTGATTTATAAAATGTTCATTATTAGAGATAATCATATATTTGAAATAATTTTTTAAAGCTAATGACCAATATATTTTGATAAATAATGCCTCTTATTAATTAATTATTTATAGGTATATGAAGAAAATATTTAAATAAATCACATTCAGGGAGAACACATCCCTCTACCACTAATGAAACCTAATAAAAAACATCCCTTCTATGTCTACATAAACTGTATACATGTTTAATAACCTCTTTCTTCATTTATATATAATAATAAACACTATTTTGATGCACTATATATTCATTTCCTATATTATTTATTTACCACTATGTTTTAAATCTTTTATAGTTCTTATATGGACTTGATTTCTTATCTTATACAAGTATAAATGTATTAAAGAAAGTAACTATAATCTTCGTATTTTTACATTCCAGGAGAATAATCGTTTTGGAATATCATGTGTTTAAATATAATAATTTTCATTACACCATGAAAAATATCCCTAAAAAAATCCATTATCCATTTAAACCACTCTCTTAGTAAAAATTTTCATAGAAGAGTAAACATTGGCTTTGATGAAAAAAATTATATTTCCAACTCAACTAATGTAACAACAATTAAAACTACATAATTTGGTTTTCCATCAGATTAAGCATTAAAATTAAAACCACCAGATTTTAATTCTTATATGTATAGGAGGTATTTGTATACAAACATTATTTATGTGGGGTAAACTCTATTATTTTACCAGCATTATTTTCTACCAAGACAAGATGAACCACCTCCCATAAGCACCATCTAAGATTCATTATAACTAACCAAAACTTATTCTTCAAAGATGCACATTTTGTAACCACATTCTTCAATATCATATATTTTAAATAGAAATAAAATTTCATGATATATATATTATAATATTACATTCATACAATTTTGAATTTAGATCCACTTATATAATTGAGGTTAAATAATTATTTTTTTGCAATATTTGAGACATATAAGGTCATGAAATAATTTTTGTATATAGGTCAATTTTAATAATTGAACCGATGGAAGTATTAATAACCATAAATATTTTTTTTAACAAAGTTAATAGTATGTCTAATTATTCTAACCCAATGTGAAATGATTGGAGTGGATTATTCAATTTTCATTCACATAAACCATTTCAAAATAATCATTTTTTACAGTGGAATTTTTAAAGACCATATTTTACAATATATATAATAATATTTTTATTTATCAAAATGTAAAACAATACGGTGTTAATTAAGGTGACCCATTGAAACTCTAACAAAACAATTGATCTTAGATGATATTCTAGTCAAATCCATTTAAGTATGGGTGATGTAGAAAAGTCAATCATAATAAAATTAAAATGATAAGGACAATGATCTAACCTATTATTTTATTAATGACACCACTCGATCCATCCTGGAACAAAAACCAATTCTAGAAGAGAAACCCTTATATGCTAGTTGATTTTTTATAACATTAATATATTATCCTGGAAGACCATTTTGGGTATTCATTGATAATGATCTATCTCTAAAACCCATATTTGGATATTGAGTAAGAGGGAGGTTATGAATGCGATTATGGTGAGGGAATAATGGAGTTATTGAAAACACACACAAACACACACAACATTATATATATATATATATATATATATATATATATATATAATGTTGAAAGGTTCTCCACTCAATGGGAAAACTACCTCCAGTGAAGTGAAACACCATGATGTATGCCTAATGTACACCACCCAGAAATGACGATCATGTTGCTTTGGAAGTGAAACACCTCAATGGATGCTATTTGGGGATCATGTTGGACATAGAGAGTGGAAATGACGTATCAAACACTGGAATGGAATTGTTTTAAATTTCATGAAGTGAACACTATATTAGACAGTAAATGGTGATATTTTCTGGAAGGTATCACATTAAACTAATTGATTACAGTATATTAGAAAATGAGAATGAGAAAATTTTCTAGACTATGCATCACATATGGGTAGGATCACGTCATGTGGAAGGGGACTAGGAGTCTCCATATAGTGAAAATTACTAAAAATTACAAGAAAAAGGGATTAGATATATCCCATTAGGGTTATTTATCAAAAACCTCAGAATAATGTAATGTTACATGTAAATAAAAAAACTAGTTGTGTATAATAAAATAAATTATTAACATATATTGACTTATATATATATATATGATTTTTCAGATTAAAATCATAATAAAGATGATATTCTATGAGAATAAACTATACTTTATAAGAACATGACCTGATGCATTTGGTCAAAGAAAGAGAATAAATAAATCCATGATTCTAGGGTAATAAAAAAAGAATTTACTCTTTCTCGGTTATACAAGAAAAAGTGAGGGGGAATATATAACTTGTTAGTGTTAAAAAAACTAATACTAATACTATTATGAGTATCAATTGGTAGTTGGAAAATATGAATAATGTGAGTATAATGTAAACCTCTTATGAACATGATTATTTAATTAATATCATTTCTATAACAAGTACTTTTTTAAATAAATAATAAAACAATCCACTAAATAAACATCATGAGAGAGGTAAAAAGAAGAATACAATGATTTGTTGGAGTGGTGATATTTATTAAAAGCCATTATATAACAAATTTGATTTATGTTCATTGAGAATTAAGATTATTTTTAGAAAAATAGTAATATAATGACTTTTAAAGTTTTTGTATTTTTATATAGGTAAAAATATAAGTTAATTTGTGTAATATTTATAACATATGAAATACACTAGTATGAAAATAATATATTATGATAATTTATCTCATTAAAAGAATGATGTAACATTATTAGGATTTCATCAAGACTAGACTCATGGGATACATAAATAATTATGGTAGCAGTGGAATTATATATAATAGATAATAGAAATCAGCATGAAATCAATGTTGGTAGAATTATAACATTAAAATACCACTATTGGGAACTTTTCCCAAAGGTCACATACTAATTTAAAAGGGGTTATCAATTTAAAAGTTATACTAGTATTAATGTGACTCGCACATGTTGTTATTTCTTCATTTTTTATTTATATTGTGTAATTTTTATGAATTTGATATTTTGATTTAAAAGTTTGGAATTATAGGTTTTCATTCACAATTTAAGGGAAACCATGTAGTACTCCAAAATTACATTATTTTCACTTTAATTTTTATCTTTCATTGCATCCTTATACGATTTTTGTGTTGTTCGGTATAAACTGTGTGACACCTAATAGAAATTGTCTATGTTCGTTTCTCTATATGGTTAGTAGAGATTGACTAATAAAATAGTTGTAGAAACGTTTTGAATAATGTGTGGGAGGATCAAGATTTTTAAGAGTATGTTTTCATAATAGGATATATGTTTGTAAATTGTACAACTAAAATATATGAGTTTGTTTTGGATTTTAGTGTATTTCGCATGGTTTGTGAATAGTTTACCAAATCATGAAGTCTAATTATGTGAGTGTCCATGATTCTAAAATAGAATAAACTATCAAAGTTCCAAAAATCAGGTTTAATGTTTTTAGTACCCTATTTCTCCCCTGTCATTCATCTAAAGAAATTAGGTGTATGTGAGCATCATTATTTCCTACTCCATGGATTCCAAACTTTGAATTCTTAGTTCAAAGAATATTTTCATTATATTTCTCCACATTTCCCCTTCCTTACTTCTTCCCATGAACCCATTCAAATTTTTTCATCCATAAACTGAATAATCATATGAGATTGGATTAGCATTTGGTAAAATTCCAATGATGGGGAGTTTGGTTGGATAGAGTTGTGGGAGATTTCTCCATTATCAATTATTCATTTGTTTCTTAAAGTGACTTGTTTTAGTTTCTTTTCCTCAAGAATGTGGCAGGTGTTTCTATGGAATTCTATTGTAAGGAATGTTATAAATTTTTTAAATGCTTCTAATTCCATTGTTTAGAAATTTAAATAAAACTATATTCCCATAGTCTATGTATAAATTTCTTTAACATGTTTTCAACACTTAAAATGGACTTATAATAGGAAACGAGATCATGAGAATGCTTATAATATTCTATTAAATGAATTAGTGAGTTTTGAAAGAGGTTTTGGAAACTATTTCATTTTCAAAAGGAAATGTATGGTTTTAAGGAGATGATTCAAAAAAAGAAAGGATTCAACCCTATTTTTAATTTTTTTAGACTAATGGGTCTTAGTATTAATATGAGATACATTAAAATGGGTTTTGTTGAAAATGGATCATTTTTAATGTAATTTATAAAAGGGTTGATTTTATAATTTGATTTCAAGAAATATATTGATATGGAAATGCATGAGGTGTGTAAAATATTAGAATCATGATCTCCCTTTCAAAATCATGGTAAGAAATTAGGAATAATTTTATTTTAAAACACCTGATACCATAAATTTAGACTCTTGAAATCAGTATCTAATTTATGATTTTTACACCTTGGGGTTGTTTAATATTTTTATATATTACTATGATGCTTATTAATGGGTTTTAAAAAGGGATTATTTCATGAAATTGTGTAGGAGGTGAATTGAGGGTTATATCAAATTCATTATATTTTTCCCACATGATTATTTATTAACATTTTCACACCTTATTTAAATGTTATGTGAGTCCTTGGTAATTAAATTGGGGCATATATATGTTAAAACCCCTAGTAAGGATTCCTCTCTTAAAATGAAGTTATTTATTATAGAAGATAAGTTCTTCTAGGATGGATTATGTTCCCATGTACCACTATGCTCATGGGATGGATATTGGAACTGACTAGTTTGATCAAACTACTATGGAATAAAGGGTATTATTGGTTGACCTAGGGTTTGTGTCTCAGAATCAAGTATTGATACTTGAGTCCTAAGAAGTTTCCCATGACCCTAATATCCTTTTTAGGATGTTTTATGGGTTATAATTCATTATTTATATTTTATCCCATAGTTATTATTTGCGCGGAACCGATTCATGGTTAATTTTACTTTTTTATGTGTGATTCAAACCCTTTTATCAAATTATTATTTTATTTCAACCATTATTTGATTTCTATTTTAATTTCAATATCATTTCTAATTTTTTGTAAGTATTTTTAAAAGGTAATATTATGTTTTTTAAAGAACTATAATGAAAAATGGGGTTTTTTAAAAAAAATTCTATAAAAATGTTCTTTTGGATATTATTGGAATGTGGAATGAAATGTAATTTTTTTTGATGTCCTAAAAAATTGTAAATTTTATATTTTATTGTTATGAAAATATGTATCTAAAGAGTTCATTTTCCCAAGCTTATTTGAAAGGGTTATTATTTAAAACATTTTAATTTTGAATGATATTATATTTCCTTTAGACACAAGTATGATAAACAGATTTTATACCTTATGTTAAGACTAGAAATTTATGGATTACCTTATTAAGCATATTTCATAGACTCCATGATGAGAATATACTAGCAAGGATTAGATCATACCCCATATACTCACTAAATGTGTGGGTGTGTATGTTGTTTATTTTTTTCCCTTTTAGGTTCCAACTTTTTTTTTCCGTTAATTGATGTTTAAGTTGGTCTATTAATGGATGTGTGTGACGTGGTTAGTTATCTTAGAATACTAGTGATGAAACTAGATCAGTTTGGGTTCCCTTTTCTTTCCATTTTGGGATGTTTTATTAGTTAGTTCTACCGTTCATATTTTAGTTTTCTACCTTTTTTTCTACATTCATTTTATTTATTTTTTTAATATATATATTATATGTAAATATATTTCATTATACTTATTTGGACGATTAATTTATTCAGTTTCATCTTATTTGGTATTCATGGATTTCTGACACATAGATTGGCCATTATATAAAATCTATAATATTTGAATGTGATTTTTTTCAAGGGTGAGAGAATTACTAATTATATATTATTGATAAATATGAACTATTTACTAGATTGTGAGGATAAAAAATGTTCTTTGGGATACATAGAAGAATGGTTTTATGAGGAGTTGAATCAGCCTGATCCATTATGTAATAAATGATACTAGTGCCTATGTTTCTCATAAACGGTATATGATCTTGATAAAACATCTAGGAATATTGGTGTCTCATGGTATAATGGTGATAAAATCAACGTTTATAACTTTAGAGGATGGTCATGAGTAGGAACCTAATCAGAACATTTTAGGATTACTCTTGAGTCTCCGTGGGTAGTGGGATTTGGATTGCATTTAATTATTATTGTTTCACTAAATTTTTTTATTTATTATTTTTAACATAATTAGAATTATATACGAACTTATTTTGATGTTTTCATAGATTTTTATTTCTGAAAATGAAAAAATTGATCAATTGTGTGAGGTTGGTCTAAACATTTTGATCAATCAGGAAATGACCATAATCATGATCTTAGAAATGTGTTAGGAATTATTAAATGATTGTCCCATAGTCCATAAAATAATGCGGTCGAGTCAAACATGGTATTGAATCTCATTTTTTATTTATGGTTAGCCTTCCTTCAGGTGATTTCAATTGACAAGGGTGAATTAAAAGGTGTTTTTGATATGTTGATAGGAGATTTAGATTCTATTTGGATTAATGGATGTTTTTTATTATGTTATTTTTTATGAAATTTTTTATTCAGTAAATATAAGTAATTTCATAAAAAAATGTTTTAAATTTAGAACGAGGAATTGTATATTGACATTAAATGGAGGGTAATTTCATGTAATATTTTGGAGATGATTTAGTTTATCATGAAATTTGGAAAGTGTTTTAGTTTTAAAATTGATTTAGTGAATTCTTTGGGAATTTTTAATCCTCTTAGAAAGTGTTTTCAAGAGTGGTTTGTTTTCAAATACTTTGAATGATTAATTATTATTTTTAATATTTTAATGGGTGAGGTGTTTTGTAATAAAAAGTTTATTTTAAGAAAAATATTTAAAATAAAGAATAACTGATGAATCTTATCCATGTTTTTTTTATTTAATATAATATTTAATATACCATTACATTAGGTAATACATATTAAAACCCCTTGGGGAATTTGAATATATAAATGAATTGAGAGGATTTAATAAGTTTTGTTGTTTTTAAAAGCTCTTATGATTTTTGAAAATTAGGTTTTACCTGTAAAATGTGGTGGTTTTGAAATTAATTAGATTTAGGGATCTTTTTTAAAATATTTAGTGGGAGATTCTAGATTTTTTTTCTATCCATGTGGGTTAGAACCAGTTTTTTGGGTTGGGAAACATGAATGGTTTAGATTTTGTATTTGTGTTTTTTAATGTACACCTCAAAAAAGGGTCTTGATGAAAGATATTAATGTTATTTTTTGGGTAAACCATAGGGTGAATCCTTTTATTGTTATAATTCAGAATACTTAGTGATTTTAACTACCTATGATTTGAACAATGTAATAGATCTTTTTGTTCTATCTATTTTTTTGTTGCATTTTTAGGAATTATTTAGGGAAGTGCTTGTTTGGTGTAGTGAAACTAAGACCGTGTTGGAGGAGACACTTCTAATATCATTAGTTCCATTTTAGACCAAGTTTATTTATTCCCTATAGTTTTTACCCTCTCATATATCTGATTAGTTTTGTGATATATTACGTATCCACTATGAATTCAATCCCTAGTGGTTGTGTGATTTGAAAACTTATAATATATTTACATTCATGATTCAATCAGTAGGGTATAGATGATGTGGGATGGGTTAATGAATTTGATCTAGATTATGGTGGTTTATTTTAGATTTGTTTATTGAGGATCGTAAATTAGTTGAGGTGTTGAGGTGAAATATAATTGGTTTATTTTTCGGGTTCCATTGAGATCTTATATCAACTGAGTAATGTTATCAGTAGGATGTTCATGAACTATTTTCATTTTCTCCTATGGAGAGTTTGTGATACTAGTTTCCTAAAAATGTTGTGCATGGATTTTTATAGATAACACTTGAGTTCCATGTGTGATGGATGGGTTAACTAGGATGGTTGATTGGATTCTAGTTAGGCCATGAGAGCAACTAGGCTAGGATTTTCTTTCGAGATCGCCCTATGTTAGTGTTCTGTGAGATTATCACAGAGTTACCCTATATGTACTTTCATGACTCATGGTTAGAACCATACCATTCCATATTTACTTGTGGTATCGATCAGTTTCAATTATTAAATTTCATTGGGATTTATTGGTTTGATGAACCTATCTTAGGGTTTTTTGGATTCCCCTTTGTGGGTAACATTCTCTTATAGAGTTTTATCGGGTTATACTTTTTAGTTGTTTGAGGTTGCTGGGATTTCATTATAACATTTAGTGAACAATTTAAATGTGATTGTTTTGTTGATTTCCTTTCTATTAAGGTTTCCTATCAGTTATTCCTCCATTTTAGATTAATTTTAAAAGGTAGGGATACCACTTGTTTGTCTCTGTTTTTTTAGAACCTCAAAATAGATGGTTATGATATTACATATGCTTAATGTTGTATGTTTCTTTATAATTATTTTTTGGTGTCTTTTGAGGAATGGTGGTTTATGTAGTGTTTCATTCCTATAGAATTAACTTATTTGTTCCCTTTCACACATAACTATTCTAATTGTGTGTTAAGATTTTGAATTTTAAAATATTTACCCCTTTCGATGAGTATCTGGAGGTAGAATTTTCATTGTGGGGAGAATTGCGACACCAATATTTATCTTATGTATGCATAAATATATATAGACACACACACACTAATATATATATATATATATATATATATATATTATATTATATTGTTGAATTTTAAAATTTTCTATGGTACAATTTAAATTTTGAAATTCTAAAAACATTACTTTTGTGAACAGTTTGCACGAACGGTTAAAGAAATCATGCAGCAGCATTTACATGATGATATTTTCAGTTTTATATATTTTTTGAACTACTTATTTTCAGTTGGAAAACATGGTTGGATTTAAATAATGATGAAAAATCATTAACAATAAAAGATAATTTCTATATAGGGGTACTAGCATACATCTTCCTCATATGTGGTAGAATTTATGCGGAATGAATGCTAGAGGAACTATAGTTTTAATATAAAAGAATTTCATGGTTGGGGTATGATTTTGAAATAATGAGTAAAAAAATGAGAGTTATTTTTTAATATCTAGTTTATCATACATGATGAATATATATTTTACCAAACTAATTATTCTGACTATATGAGTTGTCTAGATTCATAAAAAGTAGAAAATTATAAAGTTACCCTATATGGGTTTTATATTTTTGGCCCTACAACTTATCTCCTCTCATTCAAATAAAGTTAGGGGTATGTGGGAGATTCTTCTCTTCCTTATCCTTAGATTTCAATCAATCATTTAATGGCTCTATGCCGATTTTCATGGCATTTATCCCTTTTCCCTCTTCCTCACTTATTTTATTACTCCCACACATTGATTTTTATTCTTCTGCAAAACATAACCAGATTTTTAGTTTTGATTAGGGTGTCATATGGTTCTAATGATGACTATTTTCGTTTTAATGGGTTTTAAAGGATTTAATATTTCTTGGTTATTAATTATCTACCAAAGGGAACATGTTTCCCTTGCTTATCCACTTGAAATAGTTATAAATTTACTTGGAATTCCTTTTAATGAATTTTATATAATTCATAGATGATTATAATTTCCTTCTTGTAAAAATTAAAGTATATGATATTCTCATAGTGGGTGTGTAAAATATTTTTATATGATTCCATCACATGGAATGGACATGTCATATGGAAAGTATAATTGAAAATTCTCGTATGGATATTTTGAATGAACTCAACTATTTTAAAAGGGGTTTTGACACTAGTTTCATTTTTAAAATAAATTTTTCTTATTTAATGAAATTTTATCTACAAATAAGGTACTTGGAACTCAATTTAATGGTGTGGAAACTTTTGGTTCTCAGTGTTGTTTTGAGGTGTTATAAAATGAAATTTAAATAAAATGGCTGGTTTTGAAATTGAATTTAAGAAAAAAAAATTTCAAAAAATTTAGTTTATAAAATGTTTTCAAATGATATTTATGGTGGTGTGAAAATTATTTCGATCTTATGTGTCTATTTGAAATATCATTTAACTTATTAAAATAGGGTATTTTTAAAACATTTGAGGACCACATTTAATCCAATTTAAATTGGTGTCCCCATGAATATTTTAAAACCTTGGGAAATTTTGTATATTATTATATCATACTGTTATACATATACATGGATTGGATAATGAGGATGTTTCATGTGAGGGTGTATGAGGTGAAATGTTGTTTATTTTAGATGCTTTATATTTTTTTTGATTCGATTGTTTGGGTACATTCTCACCTCTATTTGAAATTTCATGGGATCCCTAGGTATATATTAGGGTCCTGGATAACTGAATACCCCTTTTGTATATTTATGTCTTTACATATAGACATTTAAAATTTATCTTAGTGATTCTATGATGAAATATGTTTCTATGTAGCGTCATAATTTTGGGATGGTTATGTGGACCAACTATATCTATGTAAAAACATAGAAATAAAAATCATTGTTTGCTGAAATGGGGTTTGTGTTTCAAATTAAGACTGTGATAAATAAGTCCCATGGAAATTCTCATGATACTTATATACCTTTTAGGATGTTTTATGGGATCTCAATATATAATTTTTTTATCACATTGTTCTCAATAATGGGGAAAAAATTCTTGTTTGAGTTTACATTTCAAACTGTTACTCAAAAATTTGTTTATAATGATGATATTATTTCACAATTGTTTTCTTTCTGTTTTAACATCAATTTGATCTATAAAATGGTTTGATAATTATGGTTTTAAATAGAGAATTTCAGTTGTTTATTAAATGGGTTTTATAAAAAGGTATTTAAATAACATTATTTTTTAATATGTATTTTAAAGAAATATTTGGAATATGGAATGAATGGGAAATTGGTGTTTGTTTTCAATAATTTTACTTCTCTTCAATCCATATTTTTAAAATAGTTATCTTCAGTTATCAACCACCCATGTTTATTTAAAAGGGTTATTCTTATAACATGTGACTGTTTCATGATATTAGATTTATTTTAGGATCACATATAGAAAACCTACTTCAAACAATATATTCACATTATCATTTTATGGATTGCATTATAAAGGGAATTTTATAGACTCCTTGGTGAGGTTTTTTTGGGTACTTATATCTCACACTTTGTATAAGTGTTTATCTAGTATCTTTTTTTATCTTCCATGATTCTATTTTTGTTTATATTTTATTTCGGTTTAAGGAGATCCATTGATGGATGAGTGGGATATAGTGAGTGATTGTGGGTCACTAGTGGTGATGATGAAGCTATTTTCATTTCATTTCCATTTAAATTTAATGTATTGTATCATCTAATTCAACATATTTTATTTTAGTTTACTATATTATGATATCTTATTTAATTTTATTTATTTGATTTTATATTTTTTTGGGAAGCTTATTTCATTATAAATTGTTTATATGTCTAATTTACTATATTTTTTCTTATTAAATGTATATGGATTTAAAACTCTTGTATAGTTCATATAAAAATATTTATATGAATCCACTATATCTTATTTGATTATTGGGGGTGAAACTATTACCAGTTATATCTTCCTGATACACCAACACTACTTTCTACACTATGTGGATTAGGAACTCCCTTCAAGCCTAGTGGGAGACTAGGTCGGGTGACTAGTCTGGTCAGCCCGGGACAATTCGTTATACGTCTTTTGTAAATTTATTTAATAATAAAATATAATTCACACTGATAAAATATTTTTTATTACATGAATTAATATTATTTAATTGAAAATTTATCATAGTTAAAATATTAATTTATCCAGTAGATTACATAATTGGAATGAGGACCTCAAAATTATGTAAGGGTAACAATTTATTATTTTTTTCCTAAAAATTAAAATAATGTTAAATTGTTTAAATATAGTAAAACATAATAAATATGAAATCATTAATAATTTATAATGACAAAATATACCCATTTTTCTGCACATAGACAAATTTTATCAGTAATTATTTATCACTATGTGGCGAAGTGGAGAACCTAGGGTATTATAAATAAAATAAAATAATCCATTGTTTTTTAATGAGATTTAACTCTACATTCCAATAAATATATACCACCCTATATCATTTCTACATAAACCAATCACTATTTCTCTCTCCATAGTTTTTTCATGGAGTCTCTCCTATAACTCCATATTTAATATTGATGTTTTTTAGCTTTAAGATTAGGGTATATGGTGATAATTTTAAGTGAGTTATGAGTTCCAACATTGATCTCTTCATTTCTTAATATACTTGTTCTGTTATAATCCCCTTTAAAATTCAATTCCATATAAAGATTTGATTTTATTTAGTTTTATATTCATACCTTTAATGCATTATATACAATGGATTGTACCATTCCACACATTATTATTTTTCATAAGTCATCATTATAATCAAATATCTCAATGTTTCATAAACAATACCATGTCCCATTTCCTATTAAGATATTTTTGTATGTTGTAACACAAAATACTGGATGACTAGTTTCATGTCACAAAACTACCTACACTCATGTTTGTCTCAATGTAAACAAAATTGCTCGAACAAGGGAAGATGTACAATTCTATACAATTGGGAGTCTATTCCACCAATATCAAACCTAAACATAATAACAATATGTAAATTTCCATAATGTAATAAAAACCAAATAATCTAGTCATAAATTCCTTCTAACCATAGAAATAATTACACATATAATAAAAAAACCTAAGATATTAACATATAATTAGTAAAAGGCTTCATCACCACAATAAATAGATCATGTATATTGGAAAAATAAAAGAATAAAACAATAAATGATGCTCTTATATAAAATTAATAACAAAACATGTCCCATTAAACCCTTTATATATATACTAAGATCATGATGTTTAGCTACTATTTTTGGAGGATTTCCTCTTACTTAGTACCCTGATAGTGAAATCTACATATTCAAAAAGTTTATAGTGTGCGGTTTGAGTAGGAAGGTCAGTTCGAAACTAAAAAAATCCATTAAAATAAATCTAACAATATATGTGAGTGAATTTACTATAAAATAAAAAAACACATATCCACGTACTTTATTGTAAGGTCATTGCAAACTAAATAATCCCCCAATAAATATGACTATAGTTGATTTGGACAATACCAATTATAGAATCATTCATTAACATAGTGAAGATAACACAACCTATAATAGAAAAAAGATATGAATGAAATTGTTATATATCCAATCTATAAGAAAGGAATAGATATTGAGGTAGTTATAACATAACCGTCATTTCAAATAAGAACTGATAGTTAGGTTGGTGTAACATATTCGACCTCTCAGATACGAACATGGTGTTGATGAATTCATAACATAGTAAAACTTTTAGATGAATCATAAAAAAAACAAGTCCATATGTTTACTAATACATACCACTAATCTTAAGAAAAATCCATCATGGCCTAATCCCATTTCCAATCTATAATTTCAACTCATCAAAAATTGTAATGTAATTCTATGTTTACCCAAACAAACCTTAGCCTCACCAATCATTACACGACCCTCACTGCTACCTCACTACTAAAAGGAGAGTATAACCTATTGGTGTTATCTTAAATCACCAATATATCAACGCAATATTCAACAACTATTTTCAATAATAATTAATTTATAATTTAAATAATGATATTTTCCATAGCATATTATCAATATACGAACCCTTTGAGTTGAATCTAAAACCAATATACCCTAATTCATGCCAATATAAGAAAGACATATTAGACAGGAATCTATTTATCCACCTTGGGCTAGTTACAACTAAGTTGGAACACAATTAACACATATTATAATCCATATTTCAATTTAAAATAGACTAATTGAAGTCATCCATTCTACTAGAAACAAGAATAAACTCACACAGGAAAAACCCACATGTATTGTCGTCCATTTATGCACCTAAAAATAATTTATAATATTAAGGACCTCCAACCTAAAGTATAATTATGTATGTTTATTGAAGGATAATTATTGATTCATGCATTATATCCCAACATACAAAATAATAAAATATAATATAACATTTTGGGATTTGATATATTGGATAATGAAACAATTGATTCAAGTAAGATTAGAACAGACATGGTGTTAACCACACTAGGAGACAAATATGGCACGCACAAAAATGTGAGTTAGAAACAAATAAAAGTACGGATAATTTGTAATTCCATAGAATATTATGTGTAAGGTTGAAAAATGTAGTTTTTTAAGGGGAGGAAGAAGATGAATTAAAATTATGGGGTTGGGTTAAAATTATAAAAAATCACCCCACTTAAAATTATCATCTTAGATTCCCATAAGAATTATAATTGGAAACTAATATTTCAATGTTCCCTCACAAGAATTAAATCAGGGTTCTAAGAAACATTTCCAATACATCCCACATAATAAATCTGGTGGTCTTCTTCCTGGTATTCTATGGGATTCTATAACTTCCATAAACATTTTGTAGTCCTCCAAAATTTTCTCATGAACGTATATCTCATTAAATCATATTTTCAATTGAAACACATATTTTGAATATTAAGGGATTTAATTGAAAACAATTTTAAAATTCATAATTTAGGTTCATTAAAAATATTCCTTCATTGATATTATCATCCACATAATGTTTCTATAATACTCCTCCCAAAAAATATCTATAACTAAGATCTTATTTCTTATTCGTATCCTCATTTAAAATCATGAATGCACTGGCACTAACCTAATATTTACACTAGAGGCAAGATATTCACATGGAACCCCATTTTACAATTGATTTATTATTAGCATTAGTCATTCCTCAAATTATGCATCATCTTCCAGCTCAATATCCTTTAAATAAATAATCTATGTGTGGTCTAGTTTATACCTTAAAAACTAAAACATTTGAAATATATCACATATAGAAAAATGTATTAAATCGTCTCTGAATTGATAGGATTGGGTATTAATCCATTCCATAATCTCAAATAAGAATAGATATTTAATTGGAACATTTCCCATCCTTATTGATTAACCATGACCTAACAAGGGGGATACCCATAAAAATAATCAGTTACACATGATTAACCTCACATTTTATATCCTTTCACTAATATTAGAAAACTAAGAACTCTAATTAGTGACTATCTTCTTCATGGTCAATTATACCCTCTAGAAGTTCTTCTATACTAGGCATAGTCTGATAATTATAGATTCACTTTCCCCTAACAAATATAGAGGTAAATGACATAATTGGTTATATAAATTCCCATTGATATCTATATGAATTGAATCATGATACATGTTACAGTATCTAAAAACTTCATAATCTAGATATTCCTCCCATGATCATATTATGTTTAATACATAGTCCCTATGTATATTCTCATGGATCCTAATATTCCCTTTTAACTTCAATGATATCTATAAGTGATATTTTATAATCTACATTAACACAGTCTTCCTATCCTTCTATAACCATTTATAAAATAGACATATAAATAAGTATTTCTATCTAATATGATGATCCTAGGAATACCATATAGATAAATAATTTCTATCTTATATACTGTTCCTTGATCATCCATAGAATGTGACAAATGAATAAATATGAAATTAGAGACATTGGGGAGTTGATCTACTATAATTCATACTATATCATGGACCTTCATCATTCTTTAACGTTCATTGATGAATTTCCGGTCACCTCATGCCACTTTCACGTAGTTAAATATTGTGTCTTATGTGATCACGCCTCTCATAGGTTCTCTTCCTCTACCATTTAGATGCTAAAGAAATGGAACATATATATAAAATTTTCCCTCCTTATGATGGACCACCAAAAATAGTGCATAATATCATCTTAAATATGATTTAATTCCTGGTGAACCACCCATTAAGAGGTTTTGGAGTCCATAATAAACCCATCCCTCATAGAATTAGGGACCACCACTCAATCATGTGTATATTGTAATCCATATTGGTCTTAAGTACACCCCAGGATGGGATCTAAGTCAAAGCTTCTGTATCATGTCCTCAAGCAATATAAATCATACTTTTGGATATCCGTTACCCATCCCACTAAAGATAAAGTGATAAAAACAGAAGTAAATGTGAAGATTCCATAATCCTCAATCATATCATAGTGTAATTCTATAATTTGGAACATTAATCCTTATTAATTAATAGATTTCCTTATTCCATTGTTTTTCGTATTCCCATTAACGGAATCTTCTATGATGTTCCCCTTCCCAATGACCTAATCAATCTAAAAATGAAATATATTAAGATACACGACTTAATGATTATATCATAGGTTTACATCCCATATTTATAATATGTAGAATATTATATTTTAGTCTTTTTAGATTAAAAATTTATCCATAATGATACAATGATCCTAAAATCCAGACTATGCACCACATCATCTGACTTTACGTCATGTTTCATGTATTTATTCTCATGGGTACTTAGTGAAAGATAGAAAAAAGTAACTAACATATCCATCTTTATAAACATAGATGCAATGAAAATAAAATATGTGTCATTAAAAAATATACATTTATGTATTTAGGAAATATATGAATGAAAGTATATTTAATCCTTCCTTGAAAATTATAAAATGTGGATTTATACTAGTTGTACATCTTGAATTTAACCTTTTTCATATCCATTCCTATCAATGTAATTTCCAAGAGGGTAAAATTATAAATAAATCATCCGTAAAAAACTACCCATCCAATGAAACTTATAATCTCAAACACATTCCATAGTTGAGCCTATGATGTCACTCCTTCAACATTTTTGGATCAATCATGATCATAAACATAAAAAGAAACATTGAAGGGAATATAACTCTAATATCCATAAATAGAACATTAGAAACAAGACATATAATACATGAAAATGAAACTTAATTAATATAGTGTTAAAATTCCCTCCATGTTACATATGTGTCATAGAATATTTCAAAATATTATTAATGAACACCATGATGAAGTCATCTAGATTGGAATAAAATATTTAGATATCAAGATTGACAAACTCCACCAATTAGTTCATCAATCTAAAAGAAATTTTTGGATACTCATAGAGTTCATACCTTCCATACAATACCAACAGTGTTATATAATCAGTTATGATTCATCAATGATGATAATCCAACCAATGATTAATCATGGATAACCCTAAGGATAACTTAAAATACTATTATAACTGTTATAGGATAGTATTTGGAACATGTTATTTACGAAAAACAATCATCTCTATATAATCCATACCTAATTACAAGTGATTTTTTACTTTATTGGACAACAATTAAAAAATATCTCAAAGAGAGGTACTTCACCATGTAAAACACATCACCATATGGTTTTTGCATAGAATATTATGTTCCCTCCACTCTGTGGAATAAATATGCAAGAGGGTACTAATATAAATATAATCACATGAATGAGGTTAATAGAGAATTAAATATAATTCTCAAGAGGAATGAATGAGGATTAATTTTGAAAATTATCCAGAAAAATATAAATCTATTGAGGAAACATAGGTGGTGTTATTACTTTCATAAAAACTAGGACTATATTATCAAATTTTACTAGGATTACATTCAACCACCATAGGCTAGGTACTAGCCTACCTACCTAAAAGACCAATAATTTTGTAAAGATATTATCATAAACTACATTGGATATGAATCTCACATTCCTTTATTAAAAATTACTGTGATCCCAATTGATTATCATAAAATCCATAACTAACATTTTTTTGAAGTCATAAATTTATAGAAAAAAATAAGTCTTATTTGTAATAAACACACAAACTACTATGTTACACAAAAGGATTCTCCAAACCAAGTCTTGAAAGCTACATAAATTTGAATCCAATTTCAATAATAGATGTTTTTATTACAATAAAAGTCCCAAATAAACTACTAGATATGAAAATATTAAAGGATGGGTCGCCTCTATATCAAAAATGGAATCAATTAAAGTATAAGTTAGTTTAATCATTCCTCTAATCATTGATATTCCCCACCGTTATCATCTAGAACATGGTGAAATTAATTTATTTTTCATGAGTTATAACCACAACCCCCTTGATACCCTTGAATAATTAAATTTTATTACCCCTTTTTAACTTACTTCGAATACACTTGATATCCTTCTCCACCTTCAATCCCTTACATATTATATCTACCTCTATAGTCTATCGGATGGTATTTTCTTGACTAATAATAGGAATCTCGAATCTAAGAGGAGTCATGTCATGTAGCCTTATATAGTAATATAATAAAATTATTCTATAAATATATCACAATCCTATAAATGTGACACTTTTTTTGTGGGTTAGGACAACCATAGTGAAAATGGCCTGGCCTGCTACACTTAAACCGCACAATAAGAGCCTCAAACTTCTAAATGAGAGTGTAAACAACCTAGTATATGACAAATTTACTACTTTTTAGGGTATAAAATATAATATTTTTTTCTTTTCAATTTTATATAGTTTCTATCATTGAAACCAATAGAAATGACTACACTCAGACCATTAATAAGAGAAAACATGTGTGTTACACCACTCTTCGTATTTCTCTTACTCGTTATGAGAGCATTATGAGTTACATTTTAATAGGATTTCAAATTTAACATCCCCAACACCTATGTAAGGTGTTTTAATAGGCTTAATGCAATCCAATGATCCCTATAGTCCTTATTCCTTTCTATAGAAGGTGGGAATTAATGAATCTCTAAAAAATAGGTAACATAATATACCCTTAACTTAATCCATAATACAACTCTATAAACTCCTTTTGTTGGTCCAAATGAAATGTATTATGAAAGAAATAAAAATATATATATCATTTATTTTATTCCAAATAAATCATTATTGCATTATATTTTGAGTTTTCAAAACCCACAATTTCACAGTGAGTCCTTAAAACGTGAAAGTGAAAAGATTTACCCACATATCTTTAGATGTCTCAACCAAATAAAATAATATATGTGTCATATAGATACAATTATAAATATCCTAAGGACCTTCCTTACATTGGAAGGAATGAGGATGTTGTATCCAGAAGTCTTGAGTAAATTTCACATTGGTGGACTAAAAATGATGTACTCCTCTACCTACCACGAGCTCCACTAGAAACATTATATTATACAAGGGATCAAAAACATGAGTTAAAGAGACATCCTTAGAATTATTCTTGGAACATCCCTCTAAAATATCTAGAGGTATATTAGGGGTTTCTTCAAACATATGGGTTTCCTCATCCTTATCCGAATATTTCTCTATCAGACATCATCTTGGATATATTTTTGGAATATCTAAAACATGGAATTAGAAATATTTCTAGAAAATTATAATTTCATAAACATAAATAGAGAATACATATAAACCCATATAATAAATTTTACCCTTTGAGATTTCATAATCCTTAACTACAAACAATATACCATATACATAATGAACTCACCCTAAATGAAAACATTTAACTATATACATAATAAAAATGGAACACTTGATCTAACACTTACTCAATGTTTTTGTTCATATCACATATACCTATACATATTCCATAGTTATAAAAACGAAATAATCTATAAAAATATATCACATAATGTTATAATAAATTAATTGATACCAATAAATTATTAAAAAAAATCCATATAAATAATTTTTTGTATTTAGTTAATCAAACTGCCCTTTGAAAATAATTTCTAATCCAATACAAGCATGCACATTTCATGTGAACCTAAAGGTTGAATATTATTTTTGTATATATTCTTTCTCAATATTCTAATACAAGGGTAAATAAATAAATAATAATTAAAAAAATATGAATTTACGAAATTATATGAAAATAGAATCAACTAAAAATATTATAGTCCTATAACCCTAGTAACATGGGTGTGTTCTATAAAAGTGATATCCATATATATGTATGGATTCCAAGCCAATCATTAAATTCATATGTCAAGAGAAAAAGAGTCTCTGATTCAATTTTTAACTAATAGAACTAGGTTATTAGTTCCCATCTAGAGTGATTCACAAAATCATTCATGTCTCCAAATATGAAGCATTCTATTGTCCAGTAGTGAGGGAAACATCCAGAAAATGGGATGACTATGGCCTCAATATCATACCTAAAAATAATAAAAAATGTAAAATAACTATAATACCAAAAACATTATAATAATGACTCACAACTGAATTTCAACCCTTAGAATGATAACACATGAAATAATAAAATCAACACTTGATAGACTATCATAATTACTCAAAATAGGGATCACCATATGTTGTATATCATATACATGGTAAAACTAGATGAAAAAAGAATAAAATAGGTTTCTATGAAAAAGGGTTATAAAACAAGTCTCTAGGCTAACTCCATATCCATAATAGTCCGTATTGGAATAGAAATTGAACATTAGGGACTTTCCCTTCCCTAAATCCATATTAGTTAAATATACACATTCACGAAGGAGACCATTCAGGTTGTTACTACAAAACATAGTAATACACTACAATGGGGACCATAAATTAAATCTGAAAATATAAGTGAGATCAATTACTAAACAATAAATAAGAATATATTAATACACACCTAGGTTGAGTCATCATTAAATAACCATGATACTACAAACCTATACCACAACTACATTGAATAATTTTAGTGAAAATATTTATCCATTAATAGAAGCAAGCCAACACATGATATAATAAGAATTTAATACAATGGAACATGTAATATATCCGACCACTTGGATGAGAACTAATATTGAGGAAGTCGTAACTTGACCAACCTCTTAGTTAGGTTCTGAGGATAATTATATCATGAAATAGAAAACCTCTTATATAAGAATTAGAAAACATAATAAACCTCTAAGATGAAATATATACATAAAATCCATAATCCTACCAATATATTTTAAAAATATCAAGTAAATTCTTCTATTGACTAATAACATTCCTACCCATAAATTTTAACTCATTATTAA
Source organism: Viscum album (assembly GCA_963277665.1). Taxonomy (NCBI): domain Eukaryota; kingdom Viridiplantae; phylum Streptophyta; class Magnoliopsida; order Santalales; family Viscaceae; genus Viscum; species Viscum album. The sequence continues at coordinate 27,514,965 of OY728142.1, read as the reverse complement.
AACTAAAAAACCATAAAATTCAAGAAGTGTAACCAATATAAAATCAGTCATTGCAATAAAAATAATAGTACCCTATTACAAAAATGTGAATAAATCTCATTGAAACAATCTTACGTCATTCTTGTTTCAACTCATGTTTAACTATCCATCCTCAAGAATCTCCCATTTAAATATTAAATATGTTTATTTACCATATACATTAATTAAGACGATCTTCATTCTACTCTAATATTAATATAAAATACTACAATTTATAATAAACTCATAAAGGAAGATAACCCATAAAAAATTTCAGTTATCCACCCTTGGTTAGTTTTAATTATTCTTGAATAATATAAATCCATCTATTAAAGACCATTTTCATTATATTGAGTCTACTTGATATTTTTAAATCGTAATAAAATTAGAAGCAGAACACACTCACAAAACCTATAAGTATAAAAATTCATGTATGGATATATAAATTTTGTACGATATTAGTGACCACATATGTTATGTCTAGTAATTAAATCTAAATTAGTGATATTTCACAGTTCAATATTCATCTAAAAATTTCAAAACACATGTCAAAAATATCATATTTGGGTATATGCGGCCATTCAAGAGAAAATAGTAGAAACCACGTAATATTATAACTTTATTGGTGTAAGAATTAATTTATTAACCTCGCCCAAAAAAACCCATTTATCTGGTCTCTAAACTGTACTCCAACAAGACTATAAGGGCTTTTCAAACACCTATAGCCTAGTGAATGTCTCCCAGGTAACCAACAAAACGCTGATGAATTTTTTTTCTACCTAAAACATTATCAAAGTAATACAAAGAGAAATATAACCAATAATAAAATATATCATAAACATAGAGTGATAATGATAGAGAAACAACCAAAACTATCTAGATAATAAATCAATTTAAATGCCTAGAAACATCCAAAAATGATAGCCAAAACTTTCAACAATGACTTAATGTGATACATGGGAATCACCCCACCATCTCACCACCAGCTACCCATAAACAATAGAAAAAAACATTGATTCCTCAATGTGGAACCTTTCCCTTTCATGTATTAGATAAAACAAGGTCCCCACAACCCCATTACAAAATGCATGGTGTTAGATAAATAGGATCAGTATTATCCCACCGAGTTTTTATATAACATGTATATATAAACAATCTAAATATTATTAATTTATAATGAAACCAGCCATGATAAATAGGTTTCATATTCATATCAAAATCATGGTAAAATTGTTCTTCATTTTAATAAATCCAAAACAATATATATATCATAGTTTTGAATAAAATTTCAAATAAGAAATTAATATGTATCAAGGCATGATTCACTTCATATCAAATCCAAAATGTTACAAGACAATAACAATAAATATCACCCTAATTATTACATATACAGACCTAGCTAGGTTACTCATTATCTAATTACAATAAAAACTAGCATGCACTATATAAGTTCTCTAGAACCACATGGCCATTGGAATGGGTGGAAACCCATGAATTAACCCTCATATGATGTAATGTTTATGTTCATAGAGCCAATGAATCTTCGATCCAAGGAAAATGGATTAACCAAGAATGATAAACCGCTAAAGTGTTAATAGAAAAGGCCTAATATTAATCACACTACCGAGGTAACCAAGGCTCCATTGTGGTATATTTTTTAAATCATATTAAATGGATTATCAAATTTCCCAAAATAAGTACAAAAAATATTTTTCACTAAAATATTTTGTTGAAACCTCATTTCACCAACCCTTTCCCAATTCATTGAATCCAATATTTTTTTATGAAAATATAATAAAATAATCATTTAACCAAAAAAATTACAAACACATGTCAAATAATTTATAACTCATGCAACATATCTTTTAGAAACCCATTTTACAATCCTATAGAATAAATAGTTCATCAAACATAGTCTATAGAAGAAACCACATACCTCAAACTTGGGTTTTACACCACCCAATATGATATCCACGTAACGATTGGAATGGGATGACAATAAAATTTTGTTGGAATCTGAAAAAAATAATTCCTATAACTTAGAATTGTATTTATATAATAAATAGTGTTGGGATAGAAGATGGATCAATAAAAAACTCATGAATTACATGTGTTACAACAAATAATCACTACATAGAGCCTTTAATGGATGATAAAATGAAAAATCTATAAACAATAGGGGAAATTATCTCCAAACAATGAATATATCTGACCAAAAATCAATAAAACCACTATCAATTCAAAGATGAATAAAATAAATGGAATAAAATTAATCAAACATACCAATTCATTGACAACCAATAAAATTTGTATTGAAACACCATGTATAGAATATTAAAGAATTTTAGAATGTAACTGTATAGAATCTCAAGGAAAACAAGTTATATTAGGTTTTGAAATGTTTGATTAATATTCTAATTAAGGGAATTGAATCATTTAATTAAATATAGACCATTGTTTACAATGCCTAGACTGACTCCACTGACAACCTATCAGATATCATTTATTAGATAGTGGCCACTGATGCTATCAAATGGCTCCTAGAAGGACTATGAGTTAGTTATTGGAATCCCAATAATAAGTCATGGGAACCAAAATACATGTGTGGCTCTATTTAAAGCCAATGGTGGGCCAATGATCCCATGTATATGTGGATTAGTCCATACCACCTTGAGAATCCACAAATACTCCTATGAATCCTCCCAAACCCAAACAAAATCCAATTAAAAAATAAAAGATAATGTATCCCACATATTATTTTAAAATTCTCTCCACTATAGTACATTCTATCCTCAAAATTTTAGTATGAATAAGGATGCTCTATGAAGAGATGTTTCCACTACTCCCTCAATATAGATCAATTCTCCTATGTATTTTAAGAATCTTGTTCATGCTTCATTTACAGATTTACCAATAGGATAGACCTCCCCTAGAATTATTTTATATTTTAATCAATGATAACCAAAGGTTCTCTAAGAAATGAAACATAATTCTCCAAATCACCCTCCTCCAAACTTGAAAAAAGGGAATAATTATGATGGTTCTTCTTGAGCCAAGACATATGGAATACATCATGAATACCGATAAAAAATAAGCCTAATAAATTAAATAGTGTGGTTTCTTTTTTTTTTCTTTTCAACCCTTATATCAAAAATTTTATCTCATAATTACTACAGTAAAGAAACACCCACAGTTATCTCCCAACGAGATTTCATTTAAGGAATTTTTTTTCATGATTTTTCCGTACTATTATTTTTTTTATGTTTGTAATATTTTTTTAGTGAATTTAAATTTATTATATGAAAATATTATAATTTAATAAACTATAAATATAGGATAAAATAAATAGGTATCACATTCAACAAAATGTGGTAGCATTGGTCATTCCAATTAATTCTTATGGTTCAGTATTTCATCATTATTTAAAAACTATTTCCCAAATATAACTATTTCAATGAATTGATTGAAATATATAATCATGTATCTCATTCAGTATTTCAAATTGAGGTTAAAATACAAGATCTCAACATTATATAACGTTTTCATAGGCATTTATCAATGAACTTAATGATCCTCGAGTATAATAAAATTACCAACTCCCTCTATAATCGCTGTCCAAATTGAGGAAAAGGAAATTTAAAAGAAGAGAATGAATTTAAAACTCCAATTTGGATTGAACTAACAAGATACATTAAAAAAAAATCACAACTGAATCCATAATGTTTTTTTCTTAGAATGAATGAAAATGAAAATATTAAACCATGGAAAATTTAACCATTAATCAATGATCACATTTTCGTTGTTCAAATATCAATAGAGAATTTAAAATTTGGATGGTAAAACAGTTGAAAACATATAAAGGAATCATTGTTCTAATACCCTTGTTTTGGAACCTAGAATTACATAGTAACATTATTGAGACACTAGATAGAACTGCAATATCCTTCTTCATCAACATGATTGATAATAAATCATCTTCATGATCTCTACAAAATATCACAGTTTTACTCCTAATTTTTTATTCCCATCTTCATAAAAATATATTTATAATGATGTACCTCAATTGAAGTTAGAATATTTTTTCCTAATATCTATCTCTTTTACCTTCTAAATCCAATCTAATGTCCTTTAAATTTTTTTATTTGTTAACCTACTCATAAACTCCAAAAAAATTCCTTCATTACATGAAAAAAATTATTTGATAACTAATTATTAGATCGTGAAACACCATATCCAATATTTTAGCCAAACTCTATAAGAAAATTATTTCTCCTATAAATGAACATGATATTATCCAGTGAACACACACACACACACATATATATATTTATATATATAATTTTTTAATCTTAAAGGTTTTTTTATTTATAACATCTTTTAATACATGTATCAGTCCTTTTCTCTTCCACTTTCATCAAGTTCTGACACACATTTCTGACATTTGATGTAAAATTAATCCATCATGTTAGTATTCTTAAATTGAAAACCAAAAATAGTCAAAAAACAACATGCAAATAATTTTTCCCCTACTATCATGAATCAAAAAACAGGGTAACAAAATCAACCTCTATTCTATTGTTATGCTTGAATACTTGCACCCTCATCATTGAAATATATTATTCTTCAGAAATTAGTTATATAATTTTATTTTACCAGGACATAAATAAATAAATAAAATCATCAAGCATAACAATAGAAATAATTGATACTTATCCAATAATGTTTGGGTTCATCATATAAACTCATCTTGAAAATCAGTCAAGTACCTTTTAGGCACACTAGTATGAATTGAGAATTATCCAACAAGAGAAAAATGGACACCAATATTATGAATATGGACCTACAATAAATAGGATATATTGAAATAAAAAACATATTCTCAAACTCCTAATCATATATTCTTATTCACTAAGAACTCATACACACATCAAATTGAATTGAACCAGATCTATTGTGCTAGATATTTGAGTTCTTAAACATTCACCATAACACTTCACATCAGTTTCTCGTAACACAATATTCCCATCCATTTATTCCAATTTGGAACATTTTTTCATAATTGTTTATCATTAAAACTTATTTTCATTCTTCATCATAACATGGTGTAAAAATGGTTCAATGGGAGATCATAAGGGGCTCTATATTTGAATTCGGTAAACCTAAACATAGTGAAACATGAATGAAAAACATTTCAATTCATGAATTTAGTACAATTGGTTTGACTCCATCCAGGTCATCTTCAAACATCATGATGTATATTGGATCCTTAGGATCTTCATCATAATTATATTCATTAATAGGATCATATAGAATCATTATAATTACAGTGGAAAATGGTAAAAACACCTGGGTTCTTTATTGGTGGTATGTTTAAGAGTATGACAAAAACGATTATTCATCAGTTGTGACCTCAGGAGGTGGAACCACTGTTCATCTCAATGATGGTAGAGTCAATTGGCACAATGGAGGTGGAATCATTTTTGCAAAAAATGAGCTCGAAGGCCCTTTGGGATCAATAGTGACTCAACATATGGTTTTAGTCGAGATAGCATCTATAGAATCAATGATTCTTTATTAGATCTATTATCTCCAAGCTCACATGAATGGATTTCAAGCATTTGTGGGAAGTAATGCTTTCATACTCTCTATTTATAGAATAAACAATTACCTGAAATTCACTTTCTTAAATAATTAGATACATGAATATTTCCCCTGGAAAAATCCCATAAGATGTTGAAATTCTCCTATATATAAAACATGATAGGTGGCTATAGGTGTAAAATGGACATGTGAAATTACTTCCAGATTTGGCTATATAACCTAAGGAAAAATGGATAATTGGATCTATAGTGCAAATAAATAGCATACATAATACTAAAAATTAGCTACATGAAATCAGAATATTTTTTATGAAATTATCCCTTGGACCACATCCTATATAAATTAAAAGACAATCCATTACATAATCATAAATTGAAATTTTAATAATTAGTTAAGTAATAAAACAAAAAAAAATTAATTTAAAAATGTAATAAATTCTTAATCCAAGATAAAAATTATTAAATAATATTTTTCATTATAAAAAAAATTAAATTTAAACCTCAATTTAATTAACTAATTACAATAAAACAAGGTAATAAAAAATTAAATTAATAAAAACATGAGAATAAAAATGAATTAAAAATTAATATTTTAAAATAATCATCAAAATTAAATTATAAATCAATGTTTAAAAAAAGATAATTATATAATAAAATATTTTATATATATATGAAATTAATAATATAAAAATTTACTTAAAAATTACCCATATAATAATTTAACCAAATTCAAAGCATATTTAAACATATAATTAATTGTTTTATAATATTTACATCAAAAAATAAGAAAATGTAAAGTAATCAATTAAAAAATAATTTGAAAAATTAAAACATAATTAAATTAATAAAAAGATGTCCAAAAATATTAAAATTGAAGGCAACATCCAATTCGACCATAGAAATCTTTTTCATATACTCATGAAAAGTGTGTCACTTTTAGTGGAATAAAATTAATCTCATGTTTGAAATAATGAATGTAAAAAAATAGTTATCTTTTAATATAATCTTCCCATGTGGATTTTTATCAAGATGTAAATGGTTTTACAATCTTTAAATTGAATATTTTTTCTAAAAACATAATTCATATTTTACACAGACGATTGACCTTAAAAAAAACAATTAGATTAAACCCACATCAATTTTCATTCAAATAAATAAGGAACTTCTATATGCCACCATGATAAAAAATCAGATAATTAGAAATCCAAATAACGTAGACACTCCCTTTGTTAGAGAAAACATTATAGTCACCATGGTAGAATAAATAACTCCTCCAATAACATAATGAATACAGGAATGAGTTTAACATGGATTATGATTTTTATTTTGTAATTAAATTTAATGAATATTTTATGATTTTGAATCCAAATAAAATATTTCATGGGAAATGATAATTCATAACATTCATCCATTATTTTATCAATGTAAACTTCTTTTTAGGAGGGAAATGAAAAATATTTTACCTAACTAAATCCAAGGGATAATAAATATCTAACCTTCTGAAAGTTTCTACATATCATTAAAACATTATAAAAATATATAACCACTAAAAATGATTGATTTAATGTTGAGAAAATTAAATTTGAAAAAATTTATGTGATTTAGGTGGGTTATTAATGTGGTAATTTTTACCATATTTGAATATCATTTTCTCCACACTAAACTATATATTTAATACCAATTTTAAATCCAAGGGAGAGAAACATGTTTATGAAATATAATATATAAAACAAATTTTAAAATTCAGTAAACTAAAATAATATACAATGGTTCACAAAAAGGTTCAATGTAATTCATCACAAAAAAAAAATAACTCACCACAATTTTAAAATTTTACTATTGGTTACCACTTCAATATTTCAACTCAAGAGTAAAATTTGTAAGATATTTAGTGTTGAAGGAGTTTTGAATAAAATTCCGAGAAATGTATAGAATATTTTTTACTAATAAAAAATGAAAAACTATAAATTTAATATTATAAACTAGTATGTGTTGACAAAAATTTCATCATGAAAAAATTCATCCATTTAATTTTTTAACAAAATAATGTATGAAGTATAAGAAAAAACAATTAGAATTCAAAATTAAGAAAAATTATTATAATTTAACTGAATAACATACACGAATTGGAATATATATTTTTCCTAAATATTCTTAGATTTAGTACTTATTAACTTTGAAAAAGTAATTTTTGTTGATCATCTTTATGCTCCAAAAGATAAAACAAATTGACAATAAATTATGAAATTTTAGAACAAGTAAAAAAGTGTCTCGTGTTTATAAATTTAGAGGGTTGATTAATGTTTATAAAGATATTATCTTCTCTCAATCTTTGGAGATTATAATGTATCTACTAAAAAAAGTGGTGAGAGACCCCAAGTAGATTCCTAAACTGAAAAATAAATTCAAAAACCTAGGAAAATCATTGAAATGTGTGAACTAAGATGTTGTCCACTTTATTTTCTATAATAAAAATAAGAATATTTTAAAAATTTATTCAAATTAAAAACATAATATTGAATGTAAATGTAAATGGAGTAAATAAAAGATAAATCATGGGTTAAACCCAAATGGGTGATTCATTTTATGTTTTCTGTGACTCCATAAACTATTATTTATCACAAAACTAATTTTGAATGTATCTTGAGTGGTAAGATTCACCACAAATTCTTTTCCCCAAATTTATTCATCTTGAAACTCTTGTTGAGTACCCCTATAAATGAATACTATTACCCACCCCCTCATGTTGTGATTATGATTTTTGGTTGGGATAAGAAAATAATATAAGGGACACCCTATTCTACTCTTCCAAGAAGAGAAATGTCCACTAATCCCTATAATTATAATAGAGACAACCTCAATAGACAAATAAAAATATCATCATTTATAATATGAACAACCTAACATTATATGACTTTCTCCAATTAACCTTCTATAGATACTTTATCAAGTTCTAGCTACACCCCTCCTTTGTTTCTCTATAAATTATACATTCTTCTAAAAAAACATCCTACACTTCATGGTATAATAAATAGGATGTCATTTAAATATTTTAACTATAAGTATAGTAAGTTAATATCACATATTCAGAAAGATCAAATTAAGAGAGGTGATAATTGTTGAAATACCTTTAATGAAAATCCGTCAAAAGCCCTAGTTCTTCTTCACATAAAAAGGTAAAATAAATCATTCTGGGTATTCTCTATTCATTAAATCAAAAAACCTTTAATATTTTTTCTTAAAAAATTATAAATTTAATCTCTCCTACATTTGAATTAATGAAAAATGTGAAAACACTTGATATTCATTAAATATATTCCATGAATTCTGGATCTAAATATTCTTTATGATCTTTCAACATTTTTATGAATCCATTCTCATTAAATATGTTGATAATAAATCTAGTATTGAAAGATAAAAGTAACTATATTTTTGAAGGGAAGACCGTATTTCCTTTTATCTTATTGATTTTTTAAGAAAATTAATAATTTTTTTCAATAAAATCATTTGATTTTAAATTTATTTAACACATTGGAAGGATCCCAACCAATGGATCCATTTGACGTTTGAGGTTTCTATTTATCAGTTTTATCCATGGCATCAAAATTTTAATCTCCAAACATTTGGAGTAAATCTACACCCTAGTTTATTCTCTAAATGTGGTTGTATTTAATGAATTTAATTATAATGATGAACTATTAATATTATTTTTATTATGTTTTTAATATTATTTTGGGTATTTAAATTACTGAAAAAATCTAATTTATTTTTTAAAAATATGAATAATGGAACAATAATAAATATGAACTAAATTCAAAAAATGTAGCAGTAGTGAACGTTAATAGAGATTATTCTAGTTTAACATTTCTCTATTATTAAAAATTAATTTCTCAACTATAACTCTCTCAATAAATTGATTTAAATTTCTAATCATGAATCTCCTTCAGTTTGTTAAAATGAATTAAACAGGAATAATCTAATTATTAGATATCCTTTCCATAGGATTCGGTCAATGCACTCATTAATCCCTGAGTACAATGACTTATCCAAATCCCTCTGTATTCAAAATATTCAATTAAGCTATTATAAATTTAAATAGAGAGATTCATATTCATATAGATACTCACCTTCAACTAATAGGTTGTATTCAAAGACCAAAACACTCCAATCAGTATTATTCCACTATTATAGTTAAATAAAAATAAATAACAAAATGATGAAAGAGATAAACATAAAACAATGTTATTATTTTAAATGTTCAAATATTTGTAGAGAATTATTGTTTTGAAATATAAAAAGAGTTGAAAACTCAAGCAGGTATCACTGTTTGAATACACTATTTATTTCCACAAAAATTCAAGTTGTATATGATCAAGGTGCTGAAGATAACTCAGATATCCATAATCATTTTCATGATTCATTACAATTCCTTTACAGTCACTATATCAAATGTATTTGATCTAATCCTGATCAGTTTTTCCAGTTTTCCTAAAAAGGGATTTCTACTTATGCTCCACTCTTCTCACTAGAAATTTTGTTATTGTTTTCTATTTCTCTTTAGCTCAAAATACCCTCTAATTTTTTTGGGAGATTATATTATTTTCTAGATTAGTAATAGACTCCAAAACACCATCTACATTACATGAAATCAATCATTTTATAATTAATTCTCAGATCTTGAATCACTATATCAAGTATTTTAGGAATTCTTTTTAATAACATAAGTTCTCAAAAACATGATCATTTAATGATTCTAATATATATATATATATATATATTATCTTTAATTTTTATATTAAATGATTTTGTTTTGTTTTCATCATAATTTATGCCATGTGTTCTCTTTAGTTTTCTCAACCTGCTCCATGATCTAACAAAAAGTTTTCATATTTGTTCATATGTTAATACACAATGTCAATATTTTAAATTAAACACCTTCAAAATAAAAAAAATCATTACAACATCTCTCCAATATATTAGAAAAAAATGTTCATAAAATCATTTTCTATTATTTTCTTCTGCTTTCCTACTCCAACCTTAATTATGAATTAAATTTAAATCTTTGAGTTAGTGTGAATCCTGTGTCTAATATTAGTTTAACATGACATAAATAACCAAAGAATATCATAGATTCAAAATATTTATAACAATTTTAAAAAGAATATGAATTTGAACTCATATTTAATTGGGATTTACAAAATTTAATTGTAGGTTTATATTATAAACTCCACTTAACAATCATTCGAGTGAATTGCATGTGCACCCTCATAACATAAGATTTAGCCAACTAGAGTGAATTTCCCACAATATTCAGAATCGTACCTTCAAAAACTGAATCACTAAGAACTGGGCATATATTCTAAAACAAGAACTCAATCCTTCATCTTCATTGAAAACATAGACTACAATCGAATTCCAATAAAATGTCTTGACTGTGTTTGAGATTTTGGTTTGTAGGCATTCATCGCATCACTTCAAAAAAAAATTCCCCTAACATGAACATCTAATTCCTTGTTTCAAATTTGAACCATGTTTATTGGAATTGATCAACATTAATAACATATGTTATCTTCTTTATCATGAATTGGTGTTGAAAATAGATCATCAGGGGATCATCAGTGGATCAAGATCAATCATTATTTAACATTTATTTAGTGTAACATGAATGAAAAATGAATTCAATCATAAATCATGTTCATATAGATCATGTGTAACTAGTTCATCATCAACCATCACGAAGGATATATGTTCATCAAGATCTTTATTGGAATCTAATTCATTAATAAGTTCAAATATAATATTTACCCATGTAATTGATGGTGAAAAAAACCGTTAACATGATTAGTGGTGGTGATTTCAGAAGTACAAGAAAAATTATTCTTCATCATTGATAGCCTCGGGTGGTCAAGGCCCCAGTCAGATCAATATTGGAACTATCTATTACCTTAATAGTGGTGACCTCTGCTTAATGGAGACTTCTCTGGCTTCATAAAAAAGAATCCCCCGGATCCTTTGGGGATAATGTTTGATCGACACATGGTTTCATTTGAGATCACATATTCAGTATAAACGATTATTCATTAGATCTATTATAATCACACTCACAAGAATGGATTTCATAATTCATTGGGAAGCATTGGTTTCATGTTCACAATTTTTAAAATAAAAGGGTATGTGAAATTCACGTACCTGAATAATCAGGTGTGTGAATACAGCACCAAGAGAAAATTCACGATGTGGTTACAATTCTCCAATGTAAAAAAACTGGTTATGTGGCTATTATTTGAAAATGGATATGTAAAACTACTTCAATATTCATATTCATGACCATGTGAAAAAATGGATACATGTTTTTGTAGTGTAAAACAGTTTCATACATGTTTTGGAAAATCACTTCGATGAAATCTATAAATAATCTTATTAATTCTACTATTGAAATAATCCAGTACAAATGAAAAACACTTGTATTTCAGAAACATAAATTGAAACTTCCATAATTAATTGATTAATTTAATAAAGAAATAGTAAAATTTACAGATTTATTAAATTATTAATCAAATAAATACATTATTAAATCATTTATTTCATTATATTAGAAATTGAAATTAAATTTAATTGAAATAATTAATTTAAAACTAAAGAATGAACTAGAATATTAAATTAACAAGAATAAAAATAAAAATTTATTCTAATATTAGTATTTTAAATAATTATTAAAAATTATATAATAAATCAATGTTGAAAAAAAAGTATAATTAAAAATAGAATACATTTATTAAACATAAAATCATTCACCTAACAATTTACATAAAAAATAATCAAAACACAATTCAACCTTATTAAAAACATATTTATAAATATAATTAAGAGTTTTAATATTTTAACATCAAACACACAACAAATGTAAATTAATCCATAAAAATATTATATTATAATTGAAAACATAATAAAATAAAAGAAATTATGTTGAAAAATATTCAAATAATAAGCCACATCACCAAGACACATAATGATCTCTAATGTTCCAACATATCTCAAACCCATTTTATCGACATTACCACATCCATATTGACCCAACTAAAGAGAAATTTTTCTAGAAGATCATATAACTATCAAAATAATCCAAATGATGGAATCAATAATTTTCATATGACTCATATTGACTCTAATCTATAACCAAGCATCGATTTATAACCTAAATCCTCATCGATGTCTCTTAAGTGAGACTCAGTCCCACAGTAGAGGCTTTACCCACCATCCATCAACAAAAAGGTGACTTGCACTTGTTACCATACAAACCCTATAAGGGTTCGGTCTGATTGAAAATGATATATGATATTATAAGAATATTGGAAAAGTCCCAAATGGGTATCCCCTGATCCATTAAAATCCATTATATAGTCTTATGGAATATCTTATAGAATTTGAATAGCATGCCCTATCTTCATATGCATATATCGATGGTAAGATGAGCTCCACCTGACATGATTCCCCATCACCACTTGGAGACTTATTTAGAATCAGAATGTCAACCTAAGAACATTTTCATAGAAAATGGAAGATGGGACCCAATGAAACATCACTATATCCTACAGATGTAGTTCATCTATATCTTCAACCTTAAAGGCATCCCTCATCAGAATGAAGTGTTTTCATTTTTTCAACCAATCAATCACCACAGAAGTGTAATTATTTTCTTATGGGTTTCCATGTTACACCAACTATAAAGTCCATGGATTCATCATCCCATTTCCATACTTGAACAAAAAAGTGGTTTTAGAATACCAAAATTGTTCAGGTTCTCTAGTTTAATCTTCTGGATGGTGTAACATCTTGATATCCAACAAAAAATGTCACTCTTCGTACACAGCCCTAAGAAAAACTATCTCATGTCATAATACATCTTAATATATCTAAGATAAATGACCCATAAATAATTTTTGAAATCATGAATTATAGAATTTCTTATAGAATAAGGGAAGGAAAATGACATGAGAATAAATTAATTCTATCAATGTGTTTTTCCAAATCTTAATTCTTTCCCTACCATATAAAAAATCACTTATTCCTCTTAAAATTGATTCTTAATAATGTGTATATAGAATATAATCATATAAAGAAGATGAAAATTGGACACTAGTTTAACATTACTTGAATAATCCTCTTACATTCCTAGATGAAATTGAGTGAAAACCACATCATGTTCCACCCATCATTCAATTAAATGAAAACATGAATAAGTAATTTACTATTGAGATAATCATAGAAGAAATTTCCCTTCCTTGGGGTACATGGGAGGTCAAAGTCAAGCTTCTAGAGTTACAATACCAATCACCACTTCCTTAGGTTTAGGTCCTTATATTAAAATATGTATCTTATAATATTGTAGTTATAAAATAATGTGAACATATCCCCATAAATATAGAGTCTAAAAGACATAGGTGCATACATAACAATAGGGAGATCCAAGTTATTAGTGGGGTAATTATACCCATTCAGATAATTATTTAAAGAACTATACACCAAAACCGGGTCATCCTATAAAAGCATGAACCCCAGACCATCACCATATGAATAAAATTAATCCACATATCTCCTAATGAGTTTGAGTAAGATAAGTAATTGAGTCGATGTCAGCCATCATTTCAAATCATCAAAAAAGGCCTAACACTTTCAATCCCAAAAAAGTCACCCCTTCATGGTAAGATTAGTCAATGATGATTCTATCTTTTTTAAGTCCTTTATAAACTACCTGTAATAACTATATAGAACTAGGAAGATCCATATATCAAAATATTCTCCATTATTCATCCCATGAAAATAATTCCATCACCTTTATATGATCAACTGAGAAATCATGTTCTAAAATCACATGTACCAAGAACCCTACCTCTTAGATCTAGAAATATCAATTTTATAGCTTCCTATTTTGGTGGAGAGTCCTTATGTTTTCAAAAACCTCACTCATATGGCTATCATGTTCACAACAAGAAGTTTAATAAACTAGAATATAATTCATGAATACCACAACAATGGTGTCATGATACTGGGGGTAAATATGGTCAAAAAATCCATAAAAACTAAATAAGTTCCAGGCATGAAAAAAGGATTCAAAATTTATTCATAATGTATATAACTACTTCTGAAAGTGGTGTTAAGGATATATGATTCCATAACATTGAGATGATGATAACATGACATAAGGTCATCTTCTAAAACTATCTATTCCCCCTTCAACTAATGAAAAATTTTATTGATATGGGGAAAGTGATACTTATTCATAGAAGTTACCAGATTCAACCTTAGATATTAATAAAAATAGAAAAAGTACAATTGGCCTTCTACACAAAGAGAATGAGGGTCATCCATGGTAAAACAATAGGGAAATCAAATCCATTCTCAATAGTTCTTTAAACAAAACCTTAGACTCTTTCAACTCTATGGGTGTTATACAATATGACATTATCGATATATGTTATGTTCTCGGAACCATATGGATAGAGAAATCTACATACCTCTCTAGGTGAAGGCCATATAAGTCATCTAATATGTTCTAAGGAAAATACCAAACAACCAAGGGAAGATCAAAATGAGAAAACATCATCAGAATCAACTATAATGGAAGGAAATAGACTCATAAGCTATGGGTTAAAAGGTACCATACAACCATAAATTGGGTGAAACACCCCTTGAGACACTTGAGAGATTCAATTAGTTGTGAAGAATGAATCACATAGATGATAGAAATCAATATCATCTTAGTGAGATACTATCCAATTCATCTTGATGATGACATCAAATAGACCCAAATCAAGAACTAGGAATTCCCAGACTAATTTATCATTAACTATCAAAAAAGATCATGATGAACAGTGAAACTGATGCCTTTTCCTCTAAATAAGAGTCATTGTTAGCTCCATAATAAAGGGCTTGGGATCTTTTAAATTTTTTTACTCATATATTATGTGGGTATATAAAAATAAGTGTGAGGAACCGGTACAAAAAAGATAATTTGTTATAGAAGATGCATCAAAAATGGTTCTTGTCACTATATTTGGGCCCACATCTATCTCCCCTGAAATTTCATCCATTGATCAAAGGTGCTTCACCCTTGAGGCTTATGTCTAGATCCATGATAAATTTTTATCTTTTAAATATGACACAATACCCTTTAGTGTATATTATACATAAACATAATCAGACGTATAAAGATCATAAAATAATATCTATAGATGACCTCAATGTCCCCAAGCACTATAGTTCTTTAGGGGTGAAATACAACATTATCGAGTGCCCCACAAATTTTCACATTGGTATCTAGTAAAACGTGGACAACTAGCCACCATTTTTTGGATTAGAAAAAGAAAAACTACTAAGATCCTACTCAACCTCTCTAGTAACAATCATTCAATATCACATTCTTCCCAAGTTAATCATTTGAACTACCACTTGGTTGTAGGGAATATCCAATCAAGCCATTATTTCTAACTATGTCTAACTATTTAATAATTTCACTATAAAATCTCTCAACAATGGTGGAGAGGTTCAACATACATATATATGATTGGTTGTTAGGATACAAGCCTTGATGTTATTTCTAGTCCTTGAGTTGATCATTCATGGAAACTTATTGGAAAAAACGAACCAAATCCAAAAACTTGTTGTATTTATTTTTAAATGAATATTATCCATGCTGTAGAGGGAGAAATTACATAGAATTTTCCATCATGTATTGTTTCTAGAATAACTTTTGAAAAAGGAGGGTCTGTAAGAATCTATACTAAAATCCCAAATATCGATTCACCTAAAAATAAAATCCCACAACCATTTAATAAGAACTTCAAGTTTAAATCTCATACACTTTACCTTAATTGATTCTAGTTTATCAAGAAAATAAAAGTACATTCTAATCTATTCACATTAGTACTCTGTCTCTTATGGTTCATTATCACCCATAAAGGATAGGGTTTCTCACATATGAACAAACAAGCTCAATCCTTGCATCATACAACTCTTGGTTGTGCCTCAGAAAAATTGTTCTAAATTGGTGAAACGTTTAATGGCATAATAAATTTTATAAATTCAAGGAGATTATGATCAAGAGGAGAATTTCCTTGAATATCATCATCCATTGTACCCTCTTAATAAATACTTAGAAGACATTTTGAAGGTATGATTATAAATAAAAAATATATTAGTAAACTATCAAAAAATTGAATAATCTCATTTTAAACATAGAAGAACATAATCATAAACTAATATAAAAGTTGAAACCCAAAAAATAATACATATTACCCATCAACCAGTTGTGTATGGAGGACTATCAAAAAAAGAAAAGGCCATAAACTCACTATGAACTAACTCTTAAATCTTAAAAATCCGGTCACATGTTTACTAACATACCATTATTATGAATAACCATATTTTGATACTATAATTCCCTAATCCAACCATGATAAATCATCCACATGTGCTTTGAATCAAGTAATGGGAAGACCTGGAGGGCATTCTAAATCCCCATGGGTTAATAACTAACACCCAATAAACCATTAACTATAAGATGAAATGATTTTATCAAACTAAAATAGGGTACACTCTATTCAAAATCAAGAATAATATATGATATAATAGTGAGTAACAAAGGTAGTGATACAACCAAATGTATCCTGATAAAAATTCCAATTTAATGTCCAAATAAATTCAAAAATGAAAAGAAATAAATCTAACAACTACTCCATGTGATACATGGGAAATATCCCACTGTCTCATAACCAGCTACCCTTACACAGAAAATAGATACCTCACCACCTAACTATGGAAAATCTCACTTTATTTCACTAAATAAAATAAGTTCCACACACTCCTAAGGAAGTATATATGGTGCAAGCTAAAATTTTAGAGTAATATCCCAACCAAGTGTTCCATAACTTGTATTAATCATAAAAAATAAAATATTCTTAATTAAAAATAAAAAAATTCTTGATAAATGGTTTTCACTTTCATAAAAAAAATATTGGTAAAACAATTCCCAATTTTCAAATTTATATTATATATATCACAGTATCATAAAGTATCTAAATATTCAATATTCCCATATCAATGCATGATTCACATCTTATCGTAGAAAAAAATTACAATCCATTCACAATAGAGGTCATCCCAAGGATTAGATTAGTTAGTATATGTAGTTAACTGGTACTCCAATTACAATCATTAATTGCATTCACTGTAAAAGTTCCCTAGAAATAAATGACCTAGGGAATAGAGAATCACCCTTTAATGAACTATAAATGATGTAATGGTCATTTTCCTAGATCCAACAGATCTAGGATCTAAGACCAAAGGAGAACCAATGAAATTATACCCCTTATAGTGTCATGAGATAAGTCCAAATATTAAAACATCATACTAAGTACCTAAGACTCCCATGTTATGGTTTAATGAAATCATTTTCATGATATTATCCCACTTCACAAAACAATTCCAAACAACCATTTTCAATAGAATATTTTTTTTGAAAATCAATTTCATAATTTTTTAAAAATAATAATTCATTTACAAAAACTAGTGAACTTTTTTTATCATAAACTAGTTTACACACACATATCAAAAAAAATATAATACTACCAATTGTTAATTTTAATAATATATATGAAAATAAAAGTATTAGTGGTATATCAAACATATGCTATAGATGGAACCACATAACTCAATATCTGGTCATACCAAATCAACAATGGCATCCAAAAAACAAAATAAAATGGAATGCATAAAAAAATTATAGGAATACATAAAAAATTTCCATCATAACATAAAATAAATTTTCCATAAGAAAAAGGGTCACTAGAGAAGACATATAATCATATACCTCTAGAATTACACACACCACAACCAATAAACTTGAGACCTGGCATTCAAGAGATGGGAAAATAATGGATATTAAAAAATAGATAAATGATTATTCGAATTCCTGATAAATGTGACCAATGTAACATAGAACCATTTAAATTTCATAGAATAATGGAATAATGTCATGATAATTGTCAAAAAATACTAATTATTTGATAACCAATCCATAAAGGATAAAAACACTAAGCAGGGAAGAGAAAAAGAGAAAATAATTTTTAATGATATACTCTCTAGGATAACATGATAGATTAGGATTGAAAAGTTTCATAACAAGGTTAATTAATCGTTTTAGGGGAATTAAAAAATAATATGACTATTTTTTACACAACCTAGCTCGATGTCACTGGCTAGCCAGTGGCCATTGTAGTTGTATAGTGCATACAAGCTAGTTTTAGCCCACCAGCTATTTGGTAGCACTAGAATCCATACATGGATCTCTCCAAATCCATCAGCTTGATGGTGGTACCCTATAGCCATAGATTAGTCCTTACCACAAAGATAATCCTCCAAAACTTTTTTGACACCTCCTAATCCTAAATGAAAACCCGTTATATATAACAAATGAATGTGCATTGACCAGGATGTTACAATTACTATGATATGAAAATCACAACCAATGGTTATTCAATTAAATAATATTCAAAGGAAGTGGTGGTTTATGTATGGTTTAATATTAAATAGACCATATTACCATGTAGATATCATTGGGAGAGAAATTAATTAAATTAAAATGAGTGGAGAGTCCAAAATTTCTAAAAATACCCTCACATAAAAGTGGGAGTTGGTCTTAAAAAGAAAATACATTGGGGATACTTATATACATTTAGTGATACACTAAGAGTTTATTGGTCACTAAAAGTGAAAAGAATTGGGTTATGTGCACTATTACTGCATGCCTCATTAAACAAACTTCATATAGGAACCCAAAATACATTTGGTAGAAGTCTCCAACTTCCATCCAGATTGGATGGTGCTCCTATTTATTATTCTGTAAATTTCAAATCCAATTAAACCTTGATTTTAGTTAAATATGACATATATAAATATTAAATTATAGAGTTTAAATTTAAAAAATACTTGAACATTTAGTGGTCAAAACATATATTCAAAATAGTATTTTTCCATTTTAAATATTATTCCCATAGGTTAAATATTTCCATTATTTATAATTATTTCATAAGAAAAATATATCCTTATCATAATTTTGTGTCTTACTATGGATTGGTGTTAGGGGTATTTAGTTCAAGAGGGTAATTATAGGTATTTTAGGATTCAATCATCCTTTGTATCCAGTCTTTGAATGGTCAGTTATGTAGTACATTCTCAACTAGGTCCTCAATTGATTGTTAACCTTGGTTTCATCATCTATAGTGATGTATATGAATATTAAATTAAAGATACATTCATATAATTCATTGGGAAAGATTATTATTGAGTTTACCTTTATCATATACTCTACTATGTGAATTACCTATATTACCATTGTCTGATTAAATGGTATTTACCTAGAAAAATAATGACTCCTTGACCTAGAAATTATGTACATGACACCAAAAATAATTTTTTTGGGATAACATTGAGTAAATAAATTTTATGATTATTTTACATTAGGTATTTATTTTTATATAATTTAATTAATTTTGGGAATGTTACCAGATGGGTAGGTCTAATTTTAAATGTAACTAAATGGCCCATAAATATACTCTAACTTGTTAAATATACCACCACATGGATTTAATCATAGTCCTAGACTTTTGGTGGAAGGATAATAAAACTTATGTATATATATAAAAAACTCGGAATGATTGTCATAGATTTTAAACAAAAAAAATATGTTATATATATGATATTTTATTTTAAAAAACCAAAAATTCCAACTTTTAACAACTTTTTAAATGAAAAAAGGTTCCAAATAGAGTGCATGGAAAAAATGAAAAGAAATATAACATAAAATAAAAATAATAAAATAGAAAACATCTATCAATCATAAATATTATAACTCCTCGTATAATGTATGATTGATCACAACCACATCCACTATAAGGAAACTTATAAGATTTAACTCTAATAACTAATATCAATTTTCCCATTATTATTTTTTGATAAAATATTACAACTTCTATGCTGATATGTGTATGTATTAATGAGTATATAAATATTTAGTAGGATTTCCCTTATAAAACAATTGTATTCCAATTTATAATTTTTATCAAACTATCTAATCTTTTGGATTAGAAATCATTAATCTCATTTCAATATAAAATTTTTTCTGTTGATGTTCTAGATATATTCAATCTATATAATAAAAAAATCAAAATAACAACTCTTTCAAAAATAATTGAAACCCTACATACATCACTTAACCAAAAATTAATTCTTTAGATATAAAAAACTAGAGTGATGATAAATATAATTCCAAATTCCAAATAATACATCCATAATATCATACCACGGATCATTATCTAGCCATTTCTCCCAAAATATAATATCTCTCTATATTTTTATAACATATATTGTAATTTCTCATCCAAATAAGATTTTTATACCACTAATAATTACTCATATCTTATATCTATTCTTGAAGCTTCAGAACATTACTAATATTCATGTTAATTCTTTTACCAAAATCAAAATTTGCATAAAAAATATTGTCTTGGGAAATTCAATAACAGACTATTTTCTTAAATAAAAAACAAAATTAAAATATTTTAACAATATTTTACATAATATACCCAATTTAATCCAAATCCATTGTCTCTTATCAAAATCCAAATATTTAAATTTTATAAATTTGAAAACATATACTTTTAATCCAATATATACAATAAATGTTTTTTAAAATATTATATATTAATCTACGATTTAGAATACCAATCAATTTTATAAAAAAGAATCACAATATACTAGGGAATAAATATGATTCAATTACCATTAATGATATC
The DNA here is from genome assembly GCA_963277665.1 of Viscum album. Classification (NCBI taxonomy): domain Eukaryota; kingdom Viridiplantae; phylum Streptophyta; class Magnoliopsida; order Santalales; family Viscaceae; genus Viscum; species Viscum album. Next base: position 27,493,496 of record OY728142.1, on the reverse strand, counting down.
TTCTTTAGAAATCCCCAAACCCTAGATTCATTTCTAGTGATCATAATTGTATTTATTGGAACCTTGCATCACAATATCATAATCATAAATCTAACACTCATAATCTAATTTGACATAACATAATCAATTAAAATACACCATCCATGATATATTTGACTGAATATAAATATATATTCATTAACCAATTAAATATAGATTACTTAAATTTCAACCTTCACTAATTTACTCAATCATTGATGGAGACTCATTTCTTTAGAGTAGAGAAGCCACTAATTCACTCTTATGAATTGTTTGATACAAAAACGTAAATTTTTGCGAAATAATTATTGTTAGGGAAGGATAATACATATTTAAAAATAAAAATCATATCATTCCAACCAAAATTCATAGTTCATATGCCTGATATTATAGACTATATTCTTATCTGTGAAATCCCGGTATTCAATTTTCCTAGATTCAGACTTGGGAAACATGGTCTAAAAAACCATATGTATAATCATAATTTTTTTACCTACTGAAATATCTTAATTTTATATAAGGATACCAAAATATATGAAAAAATACGTACCAATACAATGGATTCATAATAAAACACAACACATGTATTTTCATCCTTTAGACTTTACAAGGATTTATTTTTCATGAATGACTCCAGCCATTGTTACCATATATGGTCCTCTATCTCCCAAGGATCTACTTGAATAGTTCCATGATGCTATAAAAAATACACTAAAGGATTACATAATCTTATCATGATTTTATCCTTCTAATAAACTATTAACATCATCCTTTCAAAAATGTCTCATATAATTAAAAATCAATAACATTATAAGTTTGAAAATGATAAGGATTTGGTGGATACTTTATTAATTGAGATACTTAAAAAAACATAAATATAATTCAATGTTAATTTAAACCAAAACAAAACATACCAAATCCAATAAATTTTCTAGAACGGATCTATATATTGGGGTTCAATCTTTACTTTCTTCCCTACTTTTTAAGGTCCCAATCATAATTGAAGTCAAAAAATACTTGATCTATAATAATATTTTCCAACAATATTCATTTATTTTCAGTATAAGTCTTATATAAATTCGTAATTATCCTAAATAGTATCTTGATTAGATGAAAATTATTAGTTATATCTTGCACAAAATTAGGTTAAAAAGTAGATATTTTTTTCCTACACTCACTCAGTACAATAGTGATCAACATGGTCATTTATATAGTTATTTAAATGAATAAATAGAAATAAATTCATTGTAATTTTTTAGAAAAATAATAAAAGGGAAAATTTATTTCAATTATATTTTTAATTGAAACACACAAGGTCAAATCTTGTCCTCTCAATTCTGTATGATTTGTTATGTTTTGTGTTCTATCTTTGGATGATTTGATTCAATCTTCATCAGTTGGGTAATTATTAAAATTTTTAAACCTCTCTAAAATTATATTTTAAACATAATAAATATATCTTACATGATATATTATTATACTCCATGAATATTTACCACTAGTAATAAAACACAGACATTTTTCAGCCTAAAACAACTCCTAGATGAGTAATAAGTGAGCTCATTTCATGAATAGATCTTTAATCACATATATATAGTTTTCTAGGTACAATGATCTAGGTAAATGAACTATTAAAACCATTGTGTTATTGTAAAATTTTCATGTTATCATTGGAAAGGGTAAAAAAGGTAAATTTGGACACAGATACTTGAACTTCACATGATGAAGAATCAAACAGAAAGAGACATAACAAAATATATTTCTCTTTATTAATTCCCACAAAAACTATGATCACATTTCATAATATACCTACATCACTCCCTGATTAACATCACGACTAGTGATATTAGATAAAATGATAACTTAGTTATTCAAACGTAGAGGAACTCCCACTCTATCATAGAAATAAGTCATTGAGGTAGCCACTAGTGAGAACTATTCATTTGTCTCCCCCACTATATATGGAATCCATTATCATAATAGTCTAAATATAAATTATTTTACTATACTTGAAATGAACCACATGAATATAATTTATGTTGATATAATATAAAACCATGATATCTATATCCTATAAATCATCCCTATACAAATTCACTATCATTCTAATTTTCTTCCACCAAATATATGACACTTTATATCTTGTATTTTCTTACTTGTGGGTTGCACTAAAAATTTTATTTTTCTAGGTGCATAAGGTAAATTGAATTCATATGTATTAATATATTCAACTGATATTAATTGACTCAAATTTATAACTTTATTGGAGAAAATATACTTCAAAATCTTGTAGTCTAAATACACATGATGTTTTACTTAATTAGTAATGGCTCCAACTCTTTAACAAAAGAACTATCATCACCAAATCTAAGTCATGTAAGTTGTTCTTCTCATGTGTTCATTACTATAATGATATATATTGTACAATATTATACCCTTTTATATGATCTTTTCCCAATAAATCTCAAAATATTTTATAGTTCAATAAATACCCCTCACTAAACTAATGTAATATCAATACAAAAACAAGATTCAACATTTAATTTAGTTGTTTAAAATATCTCACAAAAATGATATCCCACAAAAGAATTGTAAAATTATGAGTCAGCATCATTATAATTTATGATGAAATTTTTAATTGTTGGATGAAACATTAGTAGTATTCTAAATATCCAGGGAAATAATAAATCATACATACATTATTGGGAATATCCTAAGATATTATAATTTTAACTTTCTATGGGTCAACTAAATCACACATATTATAGATGAAATGTCCCAAAAGATTTCCCTAATTAATTTTGGAATAATATTTTGGTAAATTTTCTTACAATATGTTTCTAAATAATTTCATTATATTGATTCTGCAAAAAATTTCATTGTCCTCCTATAATCCCATGAAAACAAGAATATAACATGAAAAGGGCATAAATATTTGTCAATGTATTTACAAAAAATTTGATACATCATGGACATATAAATAATATGATAATTGTAAAAACAAAATTACATTACCAAGACCACGTAATTTCTTTACCTTATCTTGATGTTTTCCTTTCAAATGTTTAACTCATTCATCCATAACTTATGACATTCTAAATTCAAGTCGATCATTGAAAACAATTTAAATGATTTTATCTCACTGAATATATTTCATATGTGAGATATATGTTATTAATAACAAAATTTCAACTTATTCATCATTATATAGTCAACAAAAAATATAATTTAACAGTAAATTTATTTTTAAATTGATATAGTTTTTTCTATGATGAAGCAAATAGTTCAGTTTGAAACTTTTCATTCAAGTATTCCAAATAAATCATCAAATCTTACAGCACATCCCTCACAATTTTGTATTAAGGTAATGATATCACTCTAATTCCATTAATTTTTTTATAGAGATCACCATTTCTCTATAAACTTGTAGTCACTAAATATCTTCTTAAAACATGTCCCAAAAATATTCCAATCATATAAGTAACTTAATTTGATATCTTTATTCAACCAATTCAATAAAGAACCCCTTTAAATGGAATATTAATTCCCCATAGTCTCAAAAAAATATTCTTTCAAGACTCATAAAAATATAAAATAATACCCAAAATATGTGAAATGATCTATCTATTAAGAAAATGGATATTCAGTAATTAAATAGTTAATCTAATACTTAATATTCTCTATCTAATCCACACTAAGTATGATGTAGTACATGTTCATCTCGTGAAACATGGTTTCCTAGGATATATCTATATCACCAATTATATTGGAATAAAATGAAATTTGAGCAGTCATTCTACCCATTTCCCATAAGGTAGATCAATATTCATATAATAATAAATTAATTTCACATGTACATTCTATTGAAAAACAACACATAAATATATAAAAGTGTAAGATTCACCTATGTATAATATAAAATATACTATTTTATAATAAATATGTATGGTTCCATAAATATCCACAAGTACTAGTTTAGATTCATCCAGTAAATGCTATGTAAAATAATATTGTCCCATATTATTTAGGACTGACCTTGATATGGATTACCATTATTCCTCATCTATGATTAATATCAAGATTTATTTGGTTTTTTCTAAGCATCATTTATCCCTGTATGGAGTCAGATGATCCAACACTAGAAACCAAAGATAAATAAAAATAATACTTCTTCAAGTTCCATTGCTTATAACATTAATGACATGTCTTGGGATCATTAATTTAATCATACATTAGATGTGACATTCTACCAGATCAAAATCATATAAGTTATATCCCCTATTAATATAAAATAAAATTCATCATTTTATATTAACTATATCCATGATGGGAGTTATAATTATTCCTTTTCTACCCACATAAGAAAAGAAACATAACACTTTTATAAAAGGGAATAAATAAATTTTTTCCCGTAACATCCCACATGTTTACTTATACCATAATAGGAATATTCATTACTTTAACACTAGTGTGTAAAATAAACATTATCACCCATAACTGAGTCTCATTTTAAATCTTCAACCCAAACAATCATTCATTAAAATTTTCAATAGTTATCACCTTTGGTAAAAAATGGTCAATCACTACAAAATTATTTGCATACTATAATGTTGTCATATTCCCATATTTTGATGTAGGAACTCTCAATCCATCCTCAAATTCAAAATATCTTAGAATAAGTAAATAATAAATATCTTATAATGTATGATCCAATGTAAACAATCATTTAACTTTTATTATTTACTTTTTACCACCATATACGAGATAGCACATCAAGCATATTAGTAGTTAACATCAGCTTTGACCTCTAAGAAGTATAATGGAATTAAAATAATTTATTATCATCTAAACTCCACCATCAATTATTAATATATGAGAATTATAAAATTCTAACATGGATCCTTAATCTAATTCCTTATTTTACTTTTGGAAAATTACCTTTAAAAGTTTGTAAATTACATAGATCAGTGAACACAAGAGTTCTAATACACTTTCCATGTTCCTAGCCTCTTCTTTATGAAAAAACACTCTACAAAAGAAAATTTATAAAAAAAAACTCAGGGAATAATATAAAAACATCCTTATCCTAAATTACATTTTTTTATTGCCCAAAACCAATAATTTTAATCAAAATATAAGTGTATATACACATATTATCCAATTTTTTCCTTTCAGAGCTCAATTTTTACATTTATATATAAAAATATCAACGAAATTCATTTTCATGGAAAATAATATTCATAATTTATTAAATTTGTTTTATAAAAAATCACAAGAATTGAAAAAAAAAGTTAGAAAATACACCCACCCATTCCTAGAATCATGTATGAACACAATGCCCATCCCAACCCTTCATTGTAGCAGGACCTACAGTGGAAAATATTTTATCATCCTACAAGGGATCCAATGATCACTTTCCATCCTCGAACTCCATATAAAATCTTCCTCGACCATAAATATATTATTTATACATTTTATAAGTACCTAATGAGTTTCTACCATCTGAAGGTAAAAATATATAGGATTATCCTAGACTAAAATTTAAAACCATGGTATAGTAAATTTTTTTTAATAAACATGAATTATATCCCCAATATCATTCCAAGTAGACTACAATATAACATTAAAAAAATTCTATGATCATAAGAGGTTATCGATGTTGATGGATACACATAAATGTTGTAAAATGTTTTTTTCTATTAGATTAAAAAACAACATATATTTATTCACAAATTTTATTTTCATTAAAAACAAAAAAAACATAAAATAATTTTAATATAAAAATTGATAAAAGGGGTGCATCAAGAAATAAAATGACAGGGTACATAATTTGATATAAACAAGCATAAGAATATGACACGTATCCATCATGAATAATATTAGTCATCTAGTAAAATATGGTTAATAATTTATACATTACCATATACTATATACTAGGATCCATCAGTAATAAATAATGGATTCTTTTCGTTTTCTAGTGAGTGGTTTATAAGGATTAAAAAACATGTGTTTATCTTAGTTGATGAAATTAGAAACCATTAAAACAATTATCAACCATGCAATAAAAACTAAACCCATTATGTTTTGTCATCAACCATATGGTTGATGACTATACATTAATGGAGTCCATTGGGCTCCCTCCACCATGATATATCTGTCGGATGTAAAGAATCACACAAAAAATGGTTTGGATCCTCCTAAAACCCATGATATTATAGTATCCCATGGTTCTAAGTGAATAAAAGTAGAGTGAAATAAAGATATTAGGTAATAGACTATTGTAAAGAATATTCCAACATCCTAACCCAAACCACTGGGTTTGAGATGGATGCTACATGACCTCATGAATTCCTCCTCATTCTCAAGATGCTATTAACTAGCAAAGATGGTCTCGAGTAAAACCACATTGACAATATAACCTCCATTATAGTGAAAATATGTAATAAATAATCACTAAAAGAAATAAAATAAATAGTCATAGTAATAAATTAAAAAACTATATGTCGGAAAAAATGATAAAATAATCAGACTAAACTTGGATATTGGGTATGGATGGGTATGCATTAGGTCATTTAGAATCAATATCAGGCCCGATGGTTTTGATAATGATATTACAAAATGCTTTTATAGGATCATATTCACTATCAAAACTTTTCTTTTTTACCTGAATTTTTGACATGTTTGAAAGGAGAAAGGAAGGTTGAGACTATAATAGGGGAACTATGTTATTTTTTATTCATCACTATATAGTAGACCTCTATGTTTCAATAATATAGGGAAATTATGTTTTGATGTTAAAATTTAATAAATTAATCATATGTTATGGACATGGTGTCGATATGTGATTTATATTTTTTTGTGAGCATTCATGAATCATGCTAGGAGTAAAGGTTCACAAGCCATATATACATATTTATTGTGTTAGATAGATCCCATATAATTAAATTCTTGTTGAAATTTTGATATGTGCCCTGGTGCATTATTTCTAGCACTATTTTATTTTAAAATGTTGTATTATATTCTTGATCATATATATGTGGTCGTGAAAAACAAGTAGATGTTTGTGGCATGGACTTCTGGATTGCATAAAAAGGATTTAATTAATAATTTGGAAATGGGTTTTCATATGGTATATATGGTACTTTTAATTAGTTTGAAAGGAATTAGAACATACCAATTGAATTTTTATTCATGAAAAAAAATCATATAGAAAATCCTATATTGGGGAGCAGTGAATATTTGATCGAACATTCATCTTAACGATGAGAGTAATTATGGAATGGAGAATTGTAACATACTCAATTTTACATCCTAATAAAACCCACTTTTATTAATACATTACATGTCTTTTTTTTTTGTGAAAATTTTATTTTTCAATACATTTGTTTATTATGACTTTATAAAAGGATAGAATCTGTATTAACTCTTTGTAATATTCTATGGAATATTATTGGAGTATGGTACAGAGTTAGTATTGGATTCCTAGGCACATAGAGCCTCAATATTGATAGAATAAAAATATTATTTTTTTAATTCATGCATACATGATTGTTGTTTTGAAAAAATAGAATATCTCGTGAATGGTTTTTTGATGGAATATGTTAGACCATTATTAGTTATGGAATTCAAGGTTTACCCAAGGTGTGATATAAAATATTTTTGTATCTAATGATTAGTTAAATCACACGTAAGTGTAATAATTATTTGTATGTAAATAATTTTTTGGGAAGATATAAATAATAGTGATAATTTTATTATTATTATTATTTATTTTTTAAAAGAAATAGGTGAAAATATACTTCAGTAATTAATAATTATTTTACAAGGTAAATATTTAGTAGAAAATGTAATAATGGTGATATTATTATTTTATCAAAATAATTTTTTTCATGTGATTGATATTTATTCATTAAAAATTATCAGTATTAATAGTTATTTCTCAAATGATATTGGTTGAAATAGGGTGATATATTTAATAATAATAAAAAATATTGTTTTTATTAATATTATAATTAATTTGGGAAAATATTATTGGTGTAAATATAGCCCTTATATATAGAATAAATATATATTTATATATATACACATGTGGGGGTCTATATTTATATAAAGATGTGTGTGTGTATATATAACATGTTTATATAAATATATGTGTTAAATATATTTGTTGATATATATAAATGTGTCGGGGTATGAATGTATATAGAAATGTGCGTGTGTATCTATATATATATATAACATGTATATATATGGGTTGAATATATATACAAATAAATATGCTGGTGTATATATATATTTGTGTGTGTGTGTGTCTGGATGACGTTAAATATATATAAATATATAATGAATGGTTTAATGGATTTAAGAGAAATAAATAATGTGAAATAAATGAGATATAATAAAAATAATGCGGTTGGAAAATGGAATAAAGAAATGAGTGGGGAATTTAAAGTGCCATGATTGTAATTCATTATGAGAGATAATAATTAATTAATCTAGGATTAATATATATATATATATATATATGTATATATATTGGAAATGAGGAGTATACAAGATTTAAGGGTAGAAATTACCCAAAATTCATATCTCCTCCCTCCCATATATATATATATATATATATTATTTTATTTTGATAATTTTTTTGAAAACATATTTCTTCAATATTTCATGAAATATTGATCTCATTGACGTTTCGTCAATGTTGTTGGGTTCGTCTCAAGGAGAAAAATTTTAAAAATAATTTTGGTTCCAAAGGACATCGGGTTTTAGTGGTGAATTTGAACTCAAAGTTCAACTGTCATCGCATGTCATCCTTCCACATAAGAGAGGAAGTCCTTTACATTTGTTCAAGTCTTATAGGGGTTATTTTCATGATTTTTTAGAATGTTTTTATATCCCATGATACCTATGATTGGGGTTTTATTACATGATGTGTGTGTAAAACATTTGACCTATGTATGTGTTGTTTCTATATGGATTTTAATGACTTTGATTATGATACTATTTGACATGACATATTGTTTGTTAGGTTAATTTCATTATGTATTGAATATGTTGAAATTTTTTCTACTACATTTGAGCATGCATGTTTGGCCTATTGGGATAACATGTGGGATGTGACCCATGCATTAGACTATCCATCAAGACGGATTATCCATAATTGCATTAGCATGTATTTAGACTATTTAGTCCGTAGGATTTATAAAAGTGTGGGGATATAAATACAATAAGAATGTGCCAGAAATTGTTCCTCAGGTGAGATATGATACATGTTTTTTCTATCCACCCAAGGAAGATGTTCTATACTTGGTCAGTATATACTTGGACTACACATGCTAGTGGAATGAGGGAAATTCTAAGGGCTATCCACTCAAGGATGATGTTTCAGTATGTTTAAGGATGATTTATCCTGCATTAGGCCAAAGAAGGTGTGTTTTTTATGGAATGGTGATGATGTTTGTAGAAATGGTCCATGAAGACCAAACACGTGTTTGATACTAGTTTGATATATTGTTTTTATATATTTACCATTTTTATGTTCATAGAATACACATGTATATTTAATTCAATGATTTTAAGGGTCATTGGTTGTGTCCTACTATGTCATGTACTCACACCCTACTCAGGAATTTCGGTGCACATATAGATTACATGTTTAGGGATCCATTGAAGGGAAAGATCCCTGTGGAGGATGGTTGAGTAGGTGTAGAGGGATGATGCATAAGCTATTGGATGCTGTTCAAGTGAGACTCTTTCTACTATTTTTATTGATTTCTTTATCTTGTAGTCGTATTGGTGTTGTGTTTCAGTTTTTATCATATGTTTCATATTTTTTATCGTAAAACTACTATATTTGTTTATTTATATTGTCACTATTTATTATTGACCTATGATATGATAATGAGGTTACAGTCTCCCCACTAACAAACTCAAACCCAAAATTATAGTCAGTAGCCTCTTGGGATGTTGAATGTAGAACCATATTAGTTCCCTCAATATGATTATAAATCTATTTCAATGGGTCTTCAAATTCCTCATGCCGCAACTTATACATTTGTAACATATATCTATGTAGCATGCTATGTTGTTACTATATTTGTAATTATCCCCTAATCCATATTCTCTAAAACAATCCATCTTCATAAATTTTTTTTATTAATTGAATTTAGTAGATGATAACAAAAAAAATAACAATTAATCTTCCATCACCATGATAATCTATTGGAAATCATTGAGATATATCTATATTTTATGGAATGATATTTGTAAGAAACATGTTTCAAGGAAGGATATCTCACCATAACATATCTTAGATCATAAAATATCATATTTTCAACCTACATCATATTTATGAAGGTTTAGGGAATATTACATTCAATATATAACCATCACTAAATCCTTATAGGCTTATTATAAATTCATATTATAGTTTATCACATACAATAACATACGAAATCTTATATGAAACAAATTTTGGAGAACATAAAAAACACTTTTGGAATGTTATCATCAACTTCAACATGTACCACTCATATATAATACCATTTTAAAACCCATAGAAAACACATTATAGAAAATCTTAAAAATGATTTTAGATTATCTATATGGGTAAAAAAAACATCAAAGTGTGACCCCACATGAATTTGTTGCATTTACAACAAGTCTGAATTTTGGAATCCATAAATGTAAGATAAGAGATTTCTATAAAAAAGAATCTATGTTACTCAATCTCTAGAGGGATCTAATGTGATCTCCATCTAACACATTAATATCTATAAATGTGACCACTAGATGCATCATAAGTATAAATTCATTTTTATATTATCCATTATTTATTAATCAAGTACTCAATATTAAGAGTATTTCAATCATGTATAACAACTAATAAATTCTTGATTATTTGAGTATAGTTCATACTAATCAATGAATGCACACATATATCATTCACCTTTATTGATGAGAATATTACATGATGCTCACCCTATAGATAATAACACCATAAGCCTTATCAATGTATGACCAAGCACATTATTAGTCTATTTCAATCATGGGAGTAGATGTCATAATCATTATATGAGAGGATAAATCCAATATTTGTTTTGATCCAATTGAAGATATGAAAAATAATATACCAAAACACTCATTAATTTTCATAGCATAATGGATTTTGTGTGAATGAAATCAAAGTATTAACATTATCCTATTAGGCATATATCAAAACTAAGATATTGAGGACTACAACTATGACCCATTCACTATTGATATACAAAATATAATATAGATTACACTCTATGTGGTGTACTTTGAGGGTCATCCAGCACATAAAAAACCCACTTTATACCTCATTATTATATATTGTATCCTGATACAAGAATCATACTCATTATAATCTTAACATTAAATCAGAAATTATAATACTCTATATAATGAATATCAATGAAAAAAAACTAAAACTTTTAATTTGAGATTTCAATTATCATTTCACTCCACTATATATACACATTGATATGTGCATCCAATTTTAAATAATGATAAAGTTGAAATTTTATTTTAAATTACTTTATACATTTTCATTCATAAACTCATTTACTAATTTTGAAAAAATAACTCATAATTTCCCATCAAACATTTCATAGATGATATACTACCAGAATATATTACGTTTTTTTAACATTTAGGGGTTCTATTAAACTCATTACATATATATGTAATTCTAGTTGTATCTTCATTTAACCATTTTGTAAAATCCTACCAAAAAACTCCAAAGTTATTAATATCTTTGAAGAAACAATGTTTTAAAAATAGTGATATTTTTGAATTATATTCAACTGTTCAACCCCATAAATATAGTATTGAAACACATTTACATCATAATATCAAATGTTTGATGTTAATAACATGTATTAATAACTTATAATTTCTCTAGGAGAGAAACATTCAACATTATAGGAACCCATTACTTCAAAAATATCATTGAGATGTTTTATTAACTAATTTGACTCTTTAAATTAATCATTTTATGTTAGAACATAATCCATTTAGTAAATTAAAGGTATATCCAATTTGTCTTTCATTATATTTTTTCTTTTACGTTAGACCTTTTGAAAGTAAAAAATACTCCCACTTAACTCAAGAACACTATATTCTCTTCGTAGTATAATTCTAATATACCCAATAAATTTTTTTAATATATATATCTAATGTTCTACTAGTATAAATATTTTACTAATTAAAATTTTTTTTACATACTATATGTTAATCTAGGTGTTTGGTGTGTTTTTTTAAAAAATAAAATCTTTAAAATATGACACTAATTTGTCATGGAATCTAAATCCCTCTTATTTTAAAAAATTTCTAGAAAAGTTCATTATTATGGGATAAAATTTCTTTTATCCTTTTCCATGTTTCAAACAAAATGTAGAATTTGATTATTCATTAACCTTTTTTATCATATCTATCATATCTTATTGTGTGGAACAACAATTTATTAATAAAATTCACTTATCATATAAAATAAATAAATAAATTATTTAGACACATATAAGATTAAAAAATTATATTAAAATCAATTTTATTATTCAAAAAATAGTTTTTTATATCTTTAAAATAACAACAATATAATCTATAAATTATTTTCATGATTATTCACACTTTTATATTTACAATATTTATAAAGTATAAATTTGTTATCATATACATTTAGAAATGAATGAATTAATTTCAATAACACTATTACATGACTTGTACATTCGATGGAGTTTCCTAAAATCATTTTGCAATTTTAGAAAATCCTATGTTATGTAATCATTACACATATATCAGGATACCTTCTTTATATTTCAATGACCTTGGATAACTACTCAAAGAAACCATATTGTACTTTCTAACTAGATTTTCTTTTTCTATTAGGATACTTTAATCATATGTAACATTGATATAACACCAAAATGTAGTCATCACATGAAATGTTCTTCTACTAGTAATATAAAAAACTAGTTAAACATTTATTGAACTCATTCACATTGTCAGAAAATTTCTATTAATTATAATATAATGATTTATATAACAAAAATAGGACTTCAATAAACCATAAGTTAATTTCATATAAATATATATAATAAAAACATCTATGTAATGAGATGAATTATTATGTAACCAATGTTCTAGTGAAATATGGATCTTTTACCACTAATGGATTTGATATATCTTAATAGTGGTCAACATTTTTGTGGGATCACATTTAATAAAATCCATTATTAAATGATTGTAAAACATTATATTCATATGGAAAAATATTATGTTATAGATAATTTCGTCATCATAATCATCAAACATGACTTTTAAATCAGTCCATAAATGGATAAACTTAAACTAATCTACTAATGAGACTTAAAACTAAAGGAAAAGTTCTATACTAATAAAAATTAAATGTTCCAGAGAAACACATTCCTATGTAACCCATTTCTAACATCGTTCAATACATTAATCTATACTCTTCTACGAAGCATATAGAGATTTAATAATGGTTTAAAAGGAATTAGATTCAATGAGACCTGAGAAAATTTTATCATCACTCATATAATCAGTATGATTGAGTTTGAAAATGACCTGGTGAGACTGAATATATCCTTTATGAAGCACCCATGGAATGGTTGGACAGGTTTACTTTCTTATCAACTATTACTGAGTTTTTTTTGGGATGTACGAAGAGTGTTTTTGTGGTGATTAAGAATGAATAATAGTGGATTAAAATTGATTTATATTTTTTTACTGAAGTCTATAATATTTATATATAACGACATTGTAATGAATCTATAACACTTTATAGTTACTCTGCAGACATTGTACCTATGATACTTTGATCTCAAAATACTTTAGCGGGGTATATGGAAGTTTATCTATGTGAAACATTTAGCTTATAAGAATTTAATAAGGTATGATAGAGTCTCTACACCTAATTATTTGGTCTCATAAGACATGAGTGTTCATTCAAGACCATTATAATGTTACATAATACTTTCAGATGAATGCATGGGACTTTATTATGCATATAAATACACTACATGTAAGTTTTTCCCAATGTCAAACACTATGGGATATCTTATTAATATAATTCTTTTAAAAAATAAAATTTTATCAAAGGTTGAAATCATCAAATACTTCTTTTTGGAGCGACACATAAATTGTACCCATGTATGAATTTTTATATACACATCAAAGTTCATTAGCTGCTTTATAATACATATAGAGAGGGATCATAATACATTTTAAAATTCATAAAAAAGTCACCAACACCTTGAGAAATTTATTTAGATGTTTTTTTATTATTATACTACACTTGAAATATAATTTTAGTGGTACAATCCATGATTATGTAATGTCTTTTAAATATATTTAAATGAGTAGTAGAATGAGTGATATACGATAAGAAATCAATATCCTAATCAAATAAAAATTCATTATAGTCAATAAGATGCAATGTTTAAAATTAATATTTTTAATTAAAACATCTATTATTCATGGGGATAAATTGTATCCGATCGTTATGGTAGTTAAAATAAAAATTTTAGAAATTATTTTTATAAATTTTTCAAAGGATATAAAAATAGAGAGATAAATTAAATGATATGTTTGATAGTGGAGAACATTCAAATATGATACACTATATCACTGAAGATAATCTATATCGATGAGGGAGGGAAAAATTAAAAATCATAACCTAAAATCCATCTAATAATTCTAAATACGATAAAACAAGATGATTCTATTTACATCGATATAGAAAAATTCTATTGAAGAGGAAAAATATCATTTTGGTTCATGTATCCTATGATTTGTGACATGATCATTATAAAGATCAATGAGAAAAAAATTGATGTGTCACCTCTACTATAATAATATTATTCTGATAAATAAATTACATCTTAAATAATATACATTATTTTATATTGATGTATTTAGTTATTATTTTTTGACATGATTCAAAAAAAGAGAAGGAGGAATCTCAGAGTATCAGTGGTTCTTTTATAAATTACACCATATCATTTGTCATAAGTGGATGATAAATTCCCATTTCGATAACTTTATGATATATTCTAAATCCATGTAAAAGACATTTACTAGTTTTCATTTCACTATAAATTTATTATGATAATACAATACATATCCCAAGAAGATGTTAAACATAAAAATGAGAATGTTCTCACACTAAGGATGATCCTTGTAAAATAATGTTATGTGTTGTCTAATTTTTTATGCATTGATGTAAGGATTCTTGAGATTGGATCATGACTATAACTAGTCATTGTAGTATAATTCAAAATAAATAATGTTTAAAAACTATTACAATTAATTCACCCCTATTTATTAGTGGTATCTGAACTAATCTGAGCTCTATAATTAGTATGTAAGAAAAAGAGGATCACTTGAGATTCAACTCTTCCAAAAGTAAAATATGAAGATTTTGTGTGATTTGAATAGTATATGTGTTCTATTTTTATGGGAAAAAGTTCATAGATAAGAGAACTAAATGTTAAACAATAAACTATCACATGTATTATAATGGAGAAATGTTGTGATTCACAACTTCCAACATCTGGTAAGAGATTATCCGATGAATTTTATTGGTAAAATAACTATAGAGGTATATGGGAAGGAAAGAAATTCAATACAATCATCCTTTTTTAGAAAATGTTTAAAAAAATTGATGGTCCTCAAAAAAATCATACATTTGTAGGAAATACATGAAAAAATGTATGAGGTAAATGAAAAGATCAATGAATCCAAGAAATTGATTTGGAAGGAAATATTTAAAGATATTATGATGGATGAAGATGATAATGTTGATATCTATTTCACCAAGTTTAATAAAATATCCATTCCAATTATGTTGTTTAAAACAAAGATATAAAATACTATAGTTGTTTAAAATTTAACATGAGAAACTCAATAAAATTTATAATAAAAATTTAATCTATTTAATATATCCTAGACCTATCAATTATAGAGTTACACAATAATATTCTTAATAGTGAGATGAGAAAAACTCATGTCTTTATAAATAAGGCTAATTAATAGGATATATTTAAAGTAATAATTACATGTATGATTAAAGTACACGAGGTTGAATATTTATTTGACTTCGATGATGATATTGAGGGTTCTAAAAATCTCAAAAAAATGCATGGATTTTGTGGATAAAATCTTATAATAGGAAAGTTAAAATATAAGGGAAAACTACCAATCGAATTTTTAAAGTGCGGAGGAGTCATGAAATTTGAAGATGAATTACTAATAATAATGGAGAATATGGATTATGATTAAAAAAGAAGAAAATAAGATCAAAAATAAAAATATGAAAGGATTAAATGATGTATGATAATGGTATGATAAGAATATAAAGAAGAATGAAAAGAATAATTCTAAGTAAATAGTGAGAATACAGTACTTACTAAAGAAGTAAAAAAAAGTATGAATATTCTAAAAAATAAATTTTTTTTGGAACATGTTTAAAAGATAAATTATCACAATATAAGTGAATGAGCAGAAGACAAAACCTATAATAAAAATTTAATGAAAATCCATCTATAGGTGTTTCATGTAGAAACACTCAAATCCGTTGAAAAATTATTAACAAGATGAAGAAAGATGAGGATGAAATTAATAGTATTTAATATGATCACATTGAGAGGATAAAAATCCTCAAAGTGAAGGTATTTGAGAAAATATTAATTATTAGGGAACTAGAGAAAATGATTGTTAATATTGAAGATTAACTAAATATAGAAAAAAAATATGATTAAAGGACAAAAATGATATTGTGAATATTAAGTATGGATAGATAAATTATTTCAAGGGAAGGAAAATTCATTATAATGTATTAATATGGAAATTATATAGGATCATATAAAGTAGATAACTGCTATACATGTAAATAAAAGGTATATTTTATAGAAAAAATGCATATTCTAGGAGATTATATAGGTTAACATTGGTTGAAAAAACCTCCATAAAATGTTTTCTACCACTAGGAATATGATAGGAAGATTTAAAAGAGGAAACACATTAAAATATTCAAAATATAAATAAAAAGTATTTTTAATATGGTATGAATAATTTTATAATTATAGTCAACAGATGTAAAAATAAGTTATATAGTCTAATTATATTTTTGTGGTGCCTATAGTAAAAAAAATTATGTTTTATAGTATAAGATTTCACTTCCATGGAACCGAATAAGTTTAGAATTAATGTGGTGGTGGGGTTTAATAAAAAATTTAATATATAAATTTTTGAGGAAATATAATGATAATTAAAGAACACTTATTGTAACTTTACATAACATGTTTAATATTACTGTGGAGATCTGTAGAAGATGTGAAAAAATGTCACTATGAAAAGTGTGTATGACCATGATTCCAGGTAAACAAAAATTATCTCTAAAGAAATAAGACTCAATGAAATTACAAAATGGAAAATTCTCTTATTATTTAAGTTTCATATTAATTCATCAAGAAGAGAAATACATTGGTATTTGAAATTGATTTCTCATCACACGTGATTGTAGGAATTGAGGTATTAAAAAACATTGAATAATATTATGATGACATTGTAACCTTTGGCAGTGAGATCCCATTGAGGAATATGGGAATTCAAAAAGTGAAAATTTATCCACAATTTTTGAATTCACAATATTTTTTTTGTTGAATGATTCATGAATAATTTTCTATGAATGAGTATACTCTACGAGGAAGGTAATAAAGTAAATTTAAAAAAATAAATTAAATTATTAATAGAATTAAACATGGTAAAATCATAATAAAAGTTGAAAGAACAAGTATTCATTTATAATAGACTAGATTTTATAGTTATTACTTCTAACTCAATTCAAAAGAATAAAATAATCTCCATCCTATTAGACCCGACAATCTCATCCAAAAAAACATTAGAAATTTTTAAATATAAAATTATATAGGGGATATACTTCCATTGAGATGATATAAAGATCTTAATTTTTATATCCATTCACAAGGGGATGATTTTGAATGTTATGCATAAAATGGGATAGATATAGTCAAATAGGTCACATTAGTTGACTCACTTAGTTTTATGTGTACCTGTGAGAAACAAATACACTAATTGTGACTGAAATTAAATAATATTCATTGATGAATTTCAAATAATTAATAATGAATTGTTCGTGATGTAGAAGTCATAGGCAATTTAAATGTTTAAACTCTATAGAAATTAGGTAAGATGATAAATTTTTATTCATATTAAAAATATAAATAATAAAAACAGTAATGAGTTCACTGGAAGTGAATTTGAATCATGTCCTTCTACGTATAAAATGAAGCACTAATATATTACTCCATTCCAACCATATCATCATGGAGTTACTAAATGAATAAAAATGATCATAGTTGAAATTTATCGGAAAATGTGTAATCCACCTACCTGGATGGCTTAAACAACACCCGGGTGGAGACGTCATGAGACATCATGTGTTCCTACCTATACGAAAGTGCCTTATATATAGCAAGGAAAGGATAAGGATATAGTGAGGATAATGTACCATCTGTAAAAATTTATATACACAAAAATAAATAAATAAATTATAATATCCTACATCACCATTATAGAAGAAAAGTGAATAATTTATTAACAAGTTCCACCCATGTAATACATATAAAAAACAAACTCTCAATGTAACGCTATAATGTCCTAAACCATCATCCACATAATTGGGTCCCTAATATGGTGGGTCACATTGACACCAACATGCCACCCCATATACCAGAGGCTTCCGACTAATAGAGAGGGTGTAAAGGTGGTTTAGTGGGGAGACTATACCATCATATCAATGTGCCATAGTGAATACAGTAAATAAGAGACAACAATGGAAAGATTTATTAACAGAAAATAAATGAATGGACTAGTATCCCACCATAGTGGAAGAACATACAACAGATATAATAATAAAACATGAAAAAGTAAAAAAATTTAAAAATGAATTATAATATCATAACTACAAGGAAGTGTCATATATCTGATTTCATGGCATGCTAATATACAAAAAGGGGAAATATGGGACAGACAAATAAAACATAGTAAACAAAAAATAGAAAAAATAAAAAATAATGATCGAATGTAATCTCAAAAATATTATTAGTCCACTACTACTATGCTCCAAATATAAGTAAATCATATCAAGAACATGTATCGGGGAATATTCACTTATCCATACCTATAGACAAGTAATATACTGGAGCCCCAAAGGCGGCCCATATATGTTGTGAGATAATGTCCCAGTGGGCCACCACCACTGATGACTATAATTATTTCTAGAAATTTACATATCTCATAAGTGTTAATGATTAAATGAACAAAAAAATGATGGAAAAAATAAATACAAACCATCTAAGGTTCCTATAGGACACCTCACGACTTTACCAGATTCGGAATAGGATGAAATGATAGTATGAATAGTATATATATATATATATATTATTAATATATAGTATCTACATATATGAACTGGGTACGTGATGATTTAAGTATCCATATACCTGGATACTATGTGATGACTATAACAGGGCATAATTCATCAATCCATAACTAGTCTAAATGAGTCTCTAATATCAAACAAGGGTATAATCTCTACATCTCATCATGAATGTGAGATTTCATACTCATCACTTGAGATGTTGGGTGAGTCGTGATGTAAATACCTAAAGCAATGGATATGGTGCGTCATGCCCACCTTCAAATAGTTTCAATGGTGTGGGAATTAATGCTCCACACCTGATGTAAGGTATAGTGAAAAAACATACTCAACAAGTCCCTTAACCATCCTTCAACATCCAATATCAGTGGTTTAATCATAATAATAAATTAAACATAGGGCAGACCTCATAAAAATTATAATTCAACAAACCTTATATATAAGTGTTTGTTACAATTCATAAAACCAATACATTAAGAATGGTTCTATTGGTTTGGGCCATTTCCCCCATTTGGAATCTATTCTATAGGTCTATTAAATTCATTCAAGAAAGGTGAAAAATCATGATGAAATCCATTCGTTTCATAAAATCTATTTAAATTATCAAAACATGGGAATTCCATTTCTAGGTTCAAATAAGAAATTATAAGGTTCCATTATCAAATAGGAAATTACCTATAAGGAAAGTTCAACATATAATTCCATATAAGCACTTATAAGGTTAATTATAAGTCATAAAAATTTATATAAAAGTGATAAATTTCATTTACAAACCATGATGAATGATTAGAAGTCATTGTAGGAATTTTATCAATTAAGGATAATGGGAATTTCAAGCCAACACACCAAAGGGGTGTCCATAATTGAGGTCAAAATCTGATGATCATTTATCATGGCTCAATATAAGTATAACATAATGTGTATGTCAATATAGAATGAAGAAATAAATTTTAACACAATGTGTGAAAAAGGACTGTGTGCAGCTCAACGAAATGACTTTGAAAATGAATTACTTTTTAAGGAAAACAACTAGTCCACCTTTATTATTGTCTTTTATTACTCCTCATCCTATAAAAGCATAATAATAAAATTTAATTAGAATAAATCAGATAAATGAACCAACACCCCAAAAATAGGGGAAATGAGCAAACACCAAACCATGTGAAAGTTGTTCTTAGCTCAATGTCCAAGGAGAGGACCCACACGGTTAATGAACATAATTTCCCAAACCATGAACAAACCATGGAAAATGTCACATTCAAAAACTTTTTTTGGGACTCCTGGGTGTGCACCTAGGCTCACACAATTTTAGACAAATCATTCATCCCCTACTGCAAAAAGGGTTTCCCATGTGATTAACCTGCATGGTATGTACTAACTGTGATGTAATCGTGCAACCTACCTTTTCCCCATTTTTGGAACTCCAGACATTGATAAAATATGTTTACATTAATGAAACTTTTTCTTGTCCATATACTAAATTTAACAGGTTAAAAATTGATTTAAATTGAAAATAAATGAGGCATACCTTCATAAAAAGATAGGTCATTACAACATCCACTACTTTTATAAATTCATCCTTAGGTTGGTCTTATGAGGGTAAAGAAGTATAATTAAAAAAGAATTATTAGCACCGAGCTCGTATATCATCTCCCCATTCCAATTTATCATCCATTACATTGTCATGATGGAATAACACCCATACCAGAGGAACTAACCTGCCACTGAGTGTATTCACGATAAAATCCACAATATGAACTAGATACTCATAAAAATAAGCATCTACATCCATCTCAACCTCACCAGGATAAAAGTATAATGATGGTTCTAGATAATATCAATGAAGTTGTGATACATGAAAGACATCATTCATTGATCGATATCACTGAGGAAGTGTTATCTAGTAAGCCACTGGTCATATTGACTTCATAAACTCAAAGGGTCCAACAGATCAAGGAGAAATCTTACCTTAAATATAAATATGGTTGTGGCCCATCCTTTGTGATAATTTCAAGAAAACCCAATCTCCAACAACAAACTCAAGAGTCCATTGACATCTATTGGTATATTATTGTTGTCTGGGATGATATATCATCATGAACTTTCTTATAAACTAGACCTTCTATATAGTCTCTTAAATTAGATTTGGTCCAAGAGAACCTCCATCCTCTACCTCAAACTGAAAAAAAGGTGATCACAAATTCATAAAATATAAGGCATCATAAGGATCTATCTTTGTGGTTTCCTAAAAGATTTAATTAAAAGAAAACACAATAAGGGGATTGTGATTCTTCTAAGAACCCATGATATCAAGGACTTATTAATAGAGCATGTCCTCCAACACCTAAATCGTATGATCTGTCTATCCATCAGTGTGAGTGTGATAGGCCATGCTCTGAAGAACCCATTTACCCTTGTCCATCTACATCCCCTTCCATAATAGATACATGAATCATGTTTCTCTTTCAAAAAACATTGAACAAGGATATCCAAGAATATATATGACCTCCCAAATGTAAAGCCTTATTAGATTGTTTAATGAGAAGGACTCTCACAGAAGTAAGAAGTGTGATACCTTCATAAAATTATCAATTACCACCAACACTATATCATTCCTCAATGTAATCTTGGTAATCGAGAACTAAAATACATTGAAACATCATCACATTTATAATCCAAAATGGACAACTGATGTATAATAACTTCTATTTAATGGTATTCCACCTTCACCTACTGAAATTTGGAATACCATTGGATAAGGAAACAAATATCATGTTTCTTACTAGGCTGCAAATATAGGTGATGTAAGTCTCGACACATCTTGGTGACATTGGGATTTACTAACCATGCTGAGGAATGAAATTCCTACATCATCCCCTCTATGATGTCTGCTAAGTCCCATACATGTTCATGAAAATGTATCATACCATCCGCATCAATGGTCCAAAATGAATATGTATCATTATCTAAGACACATTACCTTAAGCCTAATCCTTCAAGATCATATTTTTTCTTCATTCAACGTTTTTCTAGGTCAGTAGAGGTCACTACTAAAGTTGAGAGGATAGTCTTCCCATGATCCTATTAACCCTCAACAAGCATCTCTTAAAACAAACCCCTGACCTTACACTAATTATTACCCTCTAAAATACCTTATTTCTAACTCATCCGTCTTAGAGAAAGAGATACTTCATTTCCATTCCCAAGAATTAATGAAATCTAGAAATAAAATGATTTTAGGTACTAAACCCACCTATGCTACATGTTATTTTGGCCTCGCTATGTAATGATGTATTTGAGGATTTTTTGAGTACTAAATACCATAAAACTCCCTCTAAGAAGATAGTGTATCAAAAAATGAAGATCATTAACTATAGTATAATGATTGAGGTTGGGTGTTTGTTAATTCCAATCATGAGGCCTCAACTAATGAGACCCGTACATGGTGAATCTCTCATCATACATCAGGAAAACTGAAATATAGATAATTGATGCATCACAGTAGACTATATAAGTCCTTCATAGCTCTAGAAGAATCAATAGTGGTTAAGAATTCAAATTGTCCTATAACTTTTGAAGGGATTCATTACAAACTTTTGACCATATGAATATCACACCTTCTTTCATCAGACCAGTATGTGGCACTACAAGGCATGATAAATCATCGATTAAGCATATGTAATATCTGAATAAACCCAAGAAACTCCATATATAAATTAAATTCACGGTATCCCCCAAGGAAACTATTTCTCTCACTTTCTCTAGGTCTACTAAACCTACAGAATCTAAGATTATGTGACCCCATAAGTTGAATTTGTTGATACAATTGTGGCATTTACTAAGAATAACATAAAGTTGATTCCCTCTTAGTTTATACAGCATTATATCAAGATGATTTTAATAGTCATTTTGCGTATAAGAATACACTAATATACTATCAATAAAGACCACCACAAATGAATCTAGATATAGGTGTTAAACGAATTTCATATGATCTATGAAAATTGAATGTTTGGTCATGGGACTGAAAATAATAATGAGGTACTTCTATAGACCATAATTACATTTAAAAGCTATATGTGGTATGTCTGAAGACCTTAAAAGCACCTGGTGATTTATTAACCTCAAATAAATGTTTTCAAACACTCCCACTCATCATAGCTGACCAAATAGGTTGTTTATTCAGGGAAATGGATACTAATTCTTTAACATAATTTGGTTCAATCGATTGTAATCTATGAAAATATTGATGGTACCATCCATCTTCATGGAAAAAACACCATTGAACCCCATAGATAAGTATTGGGGTTTATATATACTTTAACCTCTATATCCCCTACTTTTTCTTGAGCTCAATAAGCACCATTGATGCCATCCTATAAAGGGAAAAGGTCAAAGATGTTTCTCCTTGGATGATCTCAATTGTAAATTCTAAATCTCTCGTTAGAGGTTGCTTGAGGAATTTAGATGCGATGAAATCGCTAAAATTATCCACTACATGAGGGAAAATAGTGGTTCATAACCCCAAATCATCCAGGAAAATTATAGCGATATGATTTGTCACACTACCCTGCCTCTGCTTCCTAGGTATTTCATGAGTCGCATTACATCCCATTCTCCCTTATGCACATACCTACAACCCCATAGTAAAGTAAACATGACCCTGAGATGACAACACTCAATATGAGATTGATAGGAAACTAAAAAATCCATCATTATGACTACATTAATTCCTATCATGTTAAAGATTAAGGGATTCTATAAGATGATATATACACCTATCTCAGGAAGATAATAATTAAAATGATAAACACTCTCTAATCAGATTCCTAATGGGGTATCAGGCATCATCACACCATATATGTTTTCTATCATGTAGTCTAGACTCTCCATGATATCCTCTGATATAAAAGTGTGATATTTTAAAGTGTCAAATAATGAATTCATTAATATGTAGTCTATTACAATAGTTTACCAAACTGTAGAATGTCTAGTGCTCTGCACCACCACATTTGGTTGTAAAGCCTGAAACAAGCATGTACCATGGCCCTGAGTCATAGAATGTTTTCCTTGAGCAAGCCCTCTTTACTGATGCTGAGAATCATGTGTCTTGTATAATCTTCATTGAGATACACCTCATCCTAAGTGGTTAGTCGTATTCCACTTGCATACATACTATGATACAAGTGGTACTACATTTGAATGTTGGGTATTGTAGATCCCCACTCACTAGGAATTGATGGAGAGGTCCTATAGAAGTACTGGATATTTACCATTCTTCTATAACTCCATTATTCCACTAGATTCGGTAAACACTATCATTTTCTATGCCCCATTTTCCCACACTAGTGATATATATTGAAACATCCATCATGATGATCCATCATTCTTCAACATATGTGAGTGGCCTCAAAATGTCACTTCATCCTAATAGAAGAATAACACACATATCTAGGTTCTTAACTGACCTGACTTTCACCTTCTTCTTACCATGGATTCATTTTTTTTAAGAAGTTTCTTGTTGACTATATAAGATATAGTAATAAAAAAAATTATGTTGACCTATGATCATATGGGAGATACCAGTCCATCCTTGAATTTCCTAGCAGTCATAAGATCATCTGCTACTAGAGTCAGTGCAAAACACTACAGCTTTGTAAAGAGAGATGAATATTCCATGATTGAAATGTCTCTATATTTTAGGTTCATAAACTCTCTAGCCAATAATCCCTCAATGTCTACGGAATGAAATAGTCGTATAATACAGTTTGGAAATATTCCCAAACATTATCAATATGTCAATCTGCTTAGGTAATAACATACCACAATATCTTATAATAACTGCATAGCACACAAATTTCAAGAATCAACCACCACTCCGGAGGAGTCTTCAGATTCTCAAATATAGAAATAATAGCTTCAATCCAGGATTCAACATCATGTGTTTTTCTATCCCCAGAAAAGCTAGGTTGATGTTACTACTCGAACTCCCATGTCATCTCTTCCACACTCAGGGAAAGTCGAGCAACACATTTCAAAGATTTTAATAATCAAAAAAATATCCCATTGAACTAGTCGTCATTTCCAATATCAAGAATATGAAGAGGGTCCGTATGTGGCACTTATAGAGGAATCACTGGTGTCTTAAGGCCTAACACCTCCAGTACATGATTTTCATCACCTTCAGGTAGTATGAATGGAGGAATTCATGGAGTCGTGATTCTACAATGAAAAAACACATGCCTTTGAAGATATATTAATATCTAAGAGCTAATATATAAGTAACTAGGATACGTGCATAGAATTATAATGAATTGATCACACCTCTCTACATACTCCAAAATCAAGGTCTATGTGGAACATAAGATACCATAACAGTCTATCAAAACATAGAGTCACACCAACTACCAAGAAATAATGTAGGGCCTAGGTATAAGTCTCACACAATATGTGAAGATAACCATTTAATTCTAAAATTGATTGTAATATTTAAATTTATTTTTCTTTATCTATTTAAATCGTCTTAAATGGTTTAATTAGATGGTTTATTATTTCTGATCTATAAGGGACCATACTCCACATGAACCAAAATATGGTGTCACCTAAAACTCCACCATAACATATTCTATCCCCTATAACTAATGGTTCAAGGCTCAATGTTCCTTAAATGACCACATAAGGTGTCTTCATTAACGTTTGAAGGAAAACAATGTTAGGTTAAGGAAGTCACTTTAAGTTCCAATTATTTTTTATCAGTTCTTCATGGAATATTATTACAATTATAAAGATAATCAATGAACTAATAATTTGAAATAATAAAATGCATGGAAGAAGTAGTTGTGGAATAGAAACATGCAGGACATATTTGACATATTGTTCCTATAATGATGTATTTAATGGAAATCCATCATTTCAATGGGAAAAGATAAAAGAAATTTCATTTTAAAAATACAAATAACAATAACAACACAAGATGTGTGTGTCACCCAATGGTGAATTCATATCAACTCTTATAGGATTAATCAATAACTATAGTTTCCAACTCTAGGTAATTTGGGATCCTATGTACATAAGATAACAACTCCCATGTATAGGTTAATTAACAAATTGCATTTTCTCTTTGTCCCATTTACGACACAAATAGTAAGACAAAGTAAAAAAAATTCCTCTTTTCTACCACTTTGTAATTTCCCAACCCATTGTCCAATTAACTAGGGCCCTGAGTTAGAGGGTAACATTGAATCAAACACAATTCTACGTATAGTAGAGGTGTTATAATAGAATTAAGGTTATAAATGTTGTATAGTGGGGATATTATACCTTCATATAATTTTTACACAATTTATATAATAAATAAATAAACCACATAAACAATATATACAGAGACACTAAATGAAGGGAAAAATAGCCCAATGTAGTGGGACCAAATTCAATTGATAAAACAATAAACTATGGAAGCAACAATAACAGTACAACTTAAAAATAATATCAAAATCCACAACATAGTGTCTTATTGATGATTTCATAGAAATCTAATATACCAAAAATTGGAAATATGGTACCGTAATATAAAAATATACTATTGAAAAATAAAAAAATGAAAAAAATACTACATGACTAGAATATCTAGCATATGATCGGCACTATTCTCCTATGCTCCAAATATAATTGAATCATATTAAGAATCTACAGTTTGAAACATCTATTTCTATACCCACAGACAAGTAATATTCTTAGGTATGAAAGGAGTTTCTTCAAGGGTGTTAGATAAAATATCCATAGGCCACCACCAATGTTGTATAGAAGTATTATATGTTGTGTACATATCTACAAAATGTGTAGGTATAACAGAACAATAAGAAATGATGGGAAAAAAAGAATATTCAAGTTCATATAGGACACCTCATGGCTCTAAATTATTTTTCTCATGATGGAATGATAGTTTGGTCAATAACTATATATATAGTATAGTTATATAATTTATCCACTAGTATGAACATTGCAAATGAGGATGTAGGCATCCATATACATTGATACTAGGTGCTAGATGGACTAGGGCATAACTTAGTCCCTCATTACTAGATTAAACGATTCTATAATCTCAAATAAGTGTAAAATACCCACATCTCAAGATTAATGTGAAAATTAATGCTCATCACTTGAGATGGTGGGTGAGTTGTTATGTTAACACCCAAAGTAAGGTACATGGTATGTTATTCCCACCATCCAAATAGTGTCGATGATGTGAGACATCATGCTTAAAACCTGATGTAAGGGGGAGTGAAACATCATTTCCTAAAAGTCCCTTAACCATTGTTCCATTTCTAATATCAATGGTGTATTCATAATAATATAATAAACCATCGCTACACCTCATAATTATTATAATTCAACAAGCATGATATATATAAGTGGGAGTTACAGTTTGTGTAACCAATACATTAAGCATGATACCATCAGTGTGGCCTTGCCACTCATTGTAATTTATTCAATTGGTTCATTAAATTAATTTAAGGAGTTCTAACCTTAATGATGCAATCCTTTCATTTTTTACATGCCATTTAATTTATTAAAACATGGAAACTCAATTTATAGTTTCAAAGAAGAACATAGAAGGTTATATTTTCAATTAAGAAATTAAATTCAATATAAATTTGTTATATAAATATCGACAAGCACTTAGAAGGGGCTTTGGTTATATTATCATTTATATAAGAGTGGTAAATTTGATTTACAATCTAGGCTGAATGAATAGAAGGTGTTTGGGGAATTTAATCAATTATTGATAAAGGGAATTAAAAGTTGGCACAACCAAGGGGTTTCCATAACTGAGTTCATAATCCTATAATCATTGTTTATGGCTCAACAAGAGAACCAAATGACGTGTATAACAATTTAAAATGAAGAAATTCATTTTATAGAATCATGTGGAAATTTAAATCTTGTGGAACAATAATGAAGCTATAAAATAGCTCGATTTTTAATGAATACAACTAGACCACATACCATAGGTCCATTTACAACTCCTCCAATAGCAGCCTCCGATTCAATGTATATTTGAAGAAATCAGAAAAATAATTAAATTATATGAAAATATGGGAGATGAAATCCCACTAAAAAATAAAGATATATCTGAATATAACCATAGAATATAATGAAGAGGATTAAATAGAATACATCTATCTATAAAAATCTTCTGATGGATCTTGATTTAGTGTCTGAATATAGGTGATATTGAAAAAGCTTGAATATTGTGGAAGAGTGCTCAAATTGGGAGAAATAGGGATCACCCATTGGAAATGAATATTAGTAAAGAATATGTAAGGTTATAAATTTAATTAAAGGTAAATTGAAATTGTATACTCAAAAATAGTTTTGAGCAATTCTTCCTCATGGTTTGCCAATCGTGCTCAGCCCATTTTCTATGAAGAGACCCCACATGGTTAAGGTGTGCTATTTCTCTAATCAGGTTAAAACCATGCCAAAAGCTTCTTTCAAACACTATAGGTGGTCGGTACAAGCATTATCCTAGGCTCACATGATTGTAGAAAAACGTGTGTCCCCTACTGATCAAAACATTCCATACACGGTTACCCTAATTGGCTACCCTACACGGTTTATACTAATAGTAGGGAAACCAAGGGTCCTACCTTTTTTTCCATTTTCTGAAACTATGGTCTTTGAATTAGCCCTCAACACTTTGGGGACCTTCCTTATATTATAGTACACATTTACTAAGATTAAACAATTGATTTAAATTGAAAAAATAATTATCCATACCTTTGTGAAAATATTTTTCATTATAGGCATTCTATTTATAGTAAATAATTTCGAATAAAAAAGTATTTACACACTGCAAAAACCTCTAGGGTATATCCCATTTCTCCTATCTGCTCCATGCTCTAGAACATTTTTTGCTTATATGGGTACTTTTCCCTTACTTTGATCCAAAATCATGAAATCTGATCATGCATCATGTTTCCCATGCATGGTGAGAGTAATAATACCCATAAAGACACCTCCAATGATTCTTTAATCATATTTAACAATTATAATTGGGGTATTTCATGACATATATAAATTTGGAAGTATGAATTAATAAACATATATCGAGTGTTTGTGTTCTAACAATGCTACCATGATCCCTGACATTACCTACCTCTGCTCCATGTGATAATGACAATCGAAAAGGATGTCAGGGGTTATCAATGTCTCGCCATTAGGCTTATGAACATATATCTCATCAGTCTTCATATATCAAGTAGAATTGGTCCACAGGGTCATCACATTTTTCCTCCATCAGGTGTTAGGACTCAAGACATTGATACCCCCATCATCAATTAGAAATCGGGTGTCAAGGAATTTAGATCCTAACTATACCTTATATCATCCCACATGTCTATCGTACTCTGAATTCTAATTGAACAGATCTAGACTCAAGGATGGAAAAAACCAACCCTATGTACCGATCTAATGAAAATATCACCTCATGTTGTGTGAACTAACCCTCTAAGGGATAACCATATCATGATAGTCAACCCATCCTAAGTACCATAAAAAATACCGCTAAAGGAACTGCAAATATATACAACATGGTAAATCTTAATTAATGATGAACTTAAAATCTCATCATCATAATTAAGTAGAATCATAAAAATACATGTGATGAACACCAATCATGGTAAGAATATTCCTAAGCTTAATCACGGAATCAAGCATCAAAAAATTTTCTCATGATCCACACATATACATGTGATCACTAACAAGAACATACAATTAAGACACACCAAAAATTGTAAGACATCAAGGAAACTGGATTATACAAAGGTCCCAAATTGTAAAGGAAATACTAAATCAATCTTATCGATGAAAAACATTAAACTCATTAAGGTGGAATTATAGAGTCAAACTTGATCCATAATCAGATCAATAAAGAACAACATGAATACTTATAACTAATCCCAATATAAACACATAAAGGCTCTAGAATAATATTCAAGAATATTTTAAGACAAGAGAAGATGGTTTACACAAACATACCTCTACGAATCTACCATTGATGCTTGAATTCATATTGACCAAATGAGGTGCTGACATAAATTTCGATCAACTACAATTCTATAAACATACCATGAATTCGTAGTTATATGGTATAATAATCCTCAGATCCATAAATATTATTCCAGATCTAAGATTTATCTCTAGGGAAAATTGGTAGATAAAGAAGAAACCTGATGAGTTGGAGTTTATGGATTACATACCTAAATTCTTGATAATCAATACCAATATATCTTCCATAACCGAGATTGAAATGAGAGAAAATTGCAAGGAAAGGAATATGGATCCTCTAGATTCCAAATTGTTTCATGTAGCTGTTATAATGTGTAAAAATGGGTAATTAATGGATTCAAAATAGGATTATCATATTATTAAATCATGAACAGATGGTTTGGTCACATGTTTTTTCAAACCGTGCACAAAACATGAAAGGCTTATTGCCACTCCAGATAACTAAAATGGTTTGGTCATAGGGGTTTTCCAACTGTGTGCCAACTTTTCTTTTGGACACTATAATGTGTTTCACAATTTATTAGGTGTGGCCATGTGATTTGATAAACCATTTACCTTAACCATTCTCTACCCCAAGATTCTATTCCACTATCCATGCCATTTCATAGAGGATCAAAATATTTTTGGAAAACCATGCTCTAACAATGCACCTCCCAAAAGACCTCTACAACTTTATAAAACAATCAATAAACCACTGAAACTAATCCCAAAAATACATAGCTCAAATAATGAATATAGGATTAAATACACTAATAAATCAGTTGAAAATTCTCTGATCACTACAATGTATCCATATAAATACTTCATGCCGTCAAGACGCATCTCTAGGAATCATTATTAAAAAACTCAGGCTATTGGGCCTAAATATTAGACTCAAACTCCCAAAGATTCTCCTTAATCTATCCAATCCACCATAACATTTAGTTACATGGAACTATATTCCCCTGAAATACATTCTATTTTGGATATATAATCTACAAAATTCCTTCCATGTATAATGCATTGGTCTCCAACTCTATATCCTCACATTTAACAACATGCATTGGATTGGGAATCTACCTCTAGAGTTGAAACTCATTTAACACATAGTGCATACCATGTTAACAAGATGGTAGTTATCGATAGTGATAAACTATTTGGATATGATCATAAATATTGAATGGTTTAACAAATCAGGTAGTTGGCATTCCTTGATTATGAAATATTTGATTCCCTAATTGTGGAGTCACCCTAAGGAAAACTCTATCTTAAATTTGGAACTCCAAGGGTCATATCCTTCAGTCATTATATGATAACTGCTTTCATTGAGCAGTGGAAAAAAAATATTGATTAGATACACATTCTTGGAAGACATTGATACAATTCTCAACCCCACCAAGGCTTCTTTATCAGGCTTATACAAACACAATAGTGAATGACATGATCAACTATAAAGAGCATCAAATGGTACCATCTAAATAGAATCTTATAATAAATTGGTTTACTTTAATTAAATTTAGTAAAAATGATCATCCCAAGATCCAATTAAATATCGGATGCATGCCTAAAATATATTATCTAATATTGAGATGATCCTCTCCGATTTCTCATCCGTCTAAGGATGATGCACTATATAGAGTTCCCAATGTGCACCCAAATCTTTCCACAAGCTCCTCCAAACTCATGCCGTGAAACACTGATATAAGTGATATTTAATTCCCTATGGAACTCCACACAATAATATAATCCCAATACATATAACATTCCCATTTAATCCATAGAATGAGTATTCTATATCTCCAATAAATTATAAACATTTATCATCCCATCTACTATAACCCAAAATGTATCAAGGATACTTGGGGTTTGTGGTAACCCCATTATGAATTCCATTTTATATTCATCAAATGTAAATATATTTACCCCAGTATCCAGGATATGGTGACTACTTAACTGAAATAGGATAACATATAAGAAATCTCATCTTGAAGGACCGAATAGTTAAGTAGTGTCAATAAAGTAGATATTTAATTGAAATTCACATCACAATTGAAAATATAAATAATAAATAGTGTTTTTTATAAAAATTACATTATTCCTCATATATTATACATAATATCAATCCCAAAACACTTATTGGTATCTTATAGATAATAAATCATAAGAAAAGCGTGAGAAAAAATGCTTAGTAAGGGTTAACATGAAATGAATGATGTCCAGAATAAATAAGAAAAATCAATATGGAAATGTAATGATATAAAACACATTATATTTAATCCATAAAATTATATTAATTTTATATGACCATATGATGATGAAAGAAACCCAAAAAAGTAAACCACAAATGTGATGACAAGTAGTTTTTCAAAGAGAAAATTCCCATAAGTATAAACTGATTTAATATCAAATTTATATGTGAAATTGATTAAAATAAACTGAATTAGATAAATTGTAATATAATTAAACTAATTTTTTATTAATTTTTTTAAATATTATTAATAATTTCAAATAATTT
Source organism: Viscum album (assembly GCA_963277665.1). Lineage (NCBI taxonomy): Eukaryota > Viridiplantae > Streptophyta > Magnoliopsida > Santalales > Viscaceae > Viscum > Viscum album. Next base: position 27,460,407 of record OY728142.1, on the reverse strand, counting down.
AAACATAAATATAGCTTTCAATAAAAAAATATATTTTTTACAATTCATCAAAAAATTAAAATTTTCATAAAATTCTCATAAATTCACCTATGGATAATTTTGATATATTGATTTCAAAAAAAAATTTTATTTTTTAAATAAAATTTCTAAAATTTGTAAAAATTTAATTTAATTTACGTGTTCCCAGTATAAATAAACAACCCTATACAAATATATAATCTTAGAAAACATTTATTTTTATTTCAAATAATGCTTATTTTATTTCTAATCAATACATAACCATTTTATTTATTTTATATTTGTTTAAAACCTGAAATATACATAATTTATTTACATCCATTCATACCCTTGAGCTAAATGACTATGTTTTAAATTCCATGTTTATATAATAATATTTTATTAGAGTGTCGTGTTTTATTTAAACCTGTCATTTCATGCATCACAAGCTATCAATGAGATTGAATTTATAGAAATATATTGTAATGTATTAGGGTATTATATTATCTTATATTACTGGTGTTTCATGTGTGACACACTATCCAACATGATTTTCCACTTTTAAAATTTCAGGTTGTTACATTTTACCCCTTAAATAAATTACGTCCTTGAAATTTAATTTTGATCCTGAAAATTAGGGGTTTAACATTAGAAAATATATTTTTTGAAACCACAAAATAAAAATGGATAAAAAAAACTTCTATTGATAATAAATATTGGAAGTATTAAGGTCACCAAGAATAACACATTACTATGTTTTCATGTATGATAACATTGGTGGGAAATAAAAACATGGACCCTGAAGAGAATACTAACACCCAAATGATAATATAAAGTGATAAAGAACATGATAATGAGAATTTAAACACTACAAAACCATAAACCTATTATTAGTTAAATGACCATTAATTCAAGAGAAATGAAAGTAACAGGACCCCATATATTTCCAATATACTTTTCCAATAGTTGAGGGATTATATTACAATTATAGTAGAGAAAAATATAAATTGTAAATAAATTTTTATCCTTTGGTTGATATTTAATCAATTCCAAAATAATATATTAATAAATGAATATAAAATTTTATTTTTTATGACATAATCACTAAAATTAAAAATTAAATTATCATTAGATCAATAATAGAATAACTAGCCATTTTTTATGTCTCTAGATAATTTCAAAAACAAGAATGGTTAGAATAAGTTATCCAATATCACCTAATAATATACATAACCATTCCATATATAGTTAACAATAGGAATCATACAAAATATATCAGAATAAATTAAAAGTCCAAATTTTTTAAAGGATGGTCACTAAATCAACATTATATTCCCCTGACAATATAAAGTGTCTCTTAAAGTCAAATTTTAAATATATGAAAATATTTATCACCATAAAAAACTTAATTAAAATATAGATTCCTCCAAAAATAACATCTAAAGTTCTCCAATATCTTCCAAAATATAGATATGTAACACACTCCAGCAAAGATAACATAAACCACCAAATCACTAACTGATTTCAAGGCCATCAATATTATCCCATACATAACTATATATTGTTATTATCTCAACATAGATCACATATTAATTGTTATCTTCCATAAATTATGATTTTCCATAAATTTAGACATCCAATTGTATCACTATTCTTGGTTATTTTTACCATTCATCTAATTATCATAAATCCTTAAGCAGAAATAATTTCAGTAAAATCCACATATATTTTATAATTCTTATAAAGATAATATCAGTTATAATAATAAACCTATAACAGAATTCCTGAATCCAAACACAATGAAATTAATCAGTCCACTTCATCTATAGTAATGGGATAATCTTATCCCAGATCCCTTAGACTCTTCTAACGTATATTCTATTGAATAATGGTCAATTTGTTTGAGTAGTGACCCATTATATTATATTTGAAGAATTAAACATTGAAAACATATCTCAATCCAATTAAATCATGATCATGGTGTACTTTCCCTTTAAAATTGTAGAAAACTTCAATTTTCTTCAAGCAAGTACCAGGGTGTTTCTTTCAACAATTATCACCTAGGGAAAATCCTTTTTTTCATTATTACCTTTACCAATCATTTGATATTTCTTTATATTTTTATATTGAATACCTTTGAAGCTATATGAGTTGGATAATAGTTTATTTGTCTATACTTCATGATATTATGTCTGAGTATGATGAGAAACATTGTAAAACATGTTCTCTTTAGAGAATTATATTAATCTCATCAATGAAATGGACAATATTTCTCCTTTCATTATGTATTTAAACCATTTAATTCCGTATTAACCATGATATTTTTTCTCTATAATATCTTATTTTTTTACAATTCATGAATTGTCTCTCAATATCCAATCATTTCCTGAGAGGAAAATACTTTTCCTAGATGTGTTTCTTAAAATATTTTTATTTCATATATGGAATTTATTCATCATCTATAGTGACATGAATTAATGACCACCATTGATCAACATAATATGAGAAATGATAAACATTCACATTAAATTTCTCCTTTTTATTTCTTCCCAAAGTGGGAAATATATTCTTTAAGGAACTTAGCGATTTTTCAACAACAATTAGATCTGTAGTCCCATTGAATGATGGGGTTGATGATGCCTGATATGATATAAAATTATCACACCATGTGGTGGATTGGTATGCTGATACAAACAAGTATTATTATTCCTCATAAACTGATTCAACTACCCTAATATGGTAATAATTTTCCAGTTCCAACTATAGAATCAATATTATCCTCATTATTAGTCTAATAATATAAATCCATACATTTGGTATGTTCATTGATATAGTTATGTTTTATTATACTACAATCAATTTATAAATAATGGAACATTGTATTTTATGTCATAAAATTATGAATAATAATGTAAAATACCACTTATCTTGAAATATATAACCTAAATTGAACAATTTATGCATAGATAATCCCATAATCATAAACATGGTTTATTTGGTAAATTTTTAAATCATAAAAATATTTCCAAACCCATCAAAATGGTTTATAAGGAAATTTGGTGTTTATTCACCATATCCCAAAGGAGTTTCATGATAAGTGTGTAGTAAGGCACATTATCATATAGCATGTTACACTTTATACAAGACCAACAAACCTATTTTGAAGTTATTACCATATTTAAATCTATTTAAGAACCACATCCACATTTAATATCCATACATGGATGTATTTTTAGGAAAAAATAATATATAACATGAAAAGAACATTATTAATTTATTCAATACATTTCCTTAATGTCTATTATAGGGTTATGTTACCTACTATTTGTTTCCTAAATATTGTTCCTAGGGTTTATTATAAAATTAATATAATAAAAACATTTAATACCCTGAACCATGTGTCTTGGAGTTAGTGGTCACTTTATTACATTGGAATAAGATACATGGAATTTCACCCCCAATGATAGAATAGTTTATTAGTAATAGTAAACTAGATACAGACATTAAATAGACATTAAAATTGAAAACATACAAAACAAATTTTTTTTTTCTTTGAGAACTCCATTAATCCGCATAGTGTATCTCTACATATCAATCAAGATACTATTCTTGGTATCCTAGGGAAAATAAAACTTAGGAAAATGGTGAGATCATGTAATTATTAATATAATGAATAAAGTGGAAGCTATCATAAACAAAGTAGAATAATAAATATGGAAATGAAAATAATTTAAACATGTTCTATTTGTAAAATAAAGTGAGAATATTATGGAATAAATAAATAATGATCAAATAAATCCATATAAATAATCACAGAAGCTTTAAAATTATACATTGATATTCTAAGTAATTAAATAACCACATTTATATCAATAATTAATATAATAATGATGGAAGTCATATTTCCATAAATCTAAAAAACAATTTCAAGACCATTAAAAAGGACGTTTATATTCTTTGATATAAAATAACCTAATTTGGCTATGTAATTTGTCTCATTACACAAATTGATGCATTGATGATCGATCTAGAACCGGTCCCCACCAATAGAATAATTTTTTCCAATTAATTCCTCATATTAAATGGGTAAAACATAATCAACATAAACATTCATATTGAAAAAAATAAAATAGAAAATGTTAATACTTAACCCAATCAAATAAGCATAATTTTAAACAATCCATAATAATATGTTGAATGTAAATAAAATTGGACATCCTCATTCAATCTAATCATAAAATATCCAAAAAAATTTAAAGATGATATTAATAAAACCTATCCCGAGTAGATAAAAATTATAATTAAGGGTTGATATCATTTATGAATTGAAATACAAAAAACATTCCTTGAAAATAATCAATAGGAAAATAAATCATTCACATTGAAAATAACCTTTTAAAACAAAAAAAATTACAAAATCTAGAATACATTTATTTGAAAATAACCTCTCAAAACATGTAAAATAATCATTAAAACATTGAATATGAATGATGGAATAAAATTATATTATTATTTTTTATATTAATACAATGATACATTTCACATTTTCACTAAAAGATAAAAGTGCCTTGTTTTGAAAATAAAAATATTATTCCATTAAAAAAATTAAAAAGTCACAATGGGTAAGAATTTAGTTAATATATAGAAAATACAAGCCAAGAATGTTGGACCTAAAATTTATTAACTAAAATGTCAACAAAAAATTCAAGAATTACATGGGGTTTAAAAAATCAATAGTACGTCACTAACCACATATCTGAATCAACCATAGATGGATGGTACTAAGGAGTCCAATATGACCACATGGTGCTTATTTCAATTATCTTTCTCTTTGAAAATTCATCTTCCACTTTATTTTATTACCTATATACTTTTAAAACCATGAATTGGGTGTGATTCACCTATTTGCGACAATTATTCCAATAAAGAAGAACTCTCCAAGGTACATTTGTAGTGTTGGTTTTGAGGGATTGAACAAAAAGTTCTAAATTGGACTGAATCTATATGGAATTATAATTTTAGTGTATATAATTCATGAAGGAAAACATCTTGGCCAAAAGCTCAGCTTTATATAAAATTAATGGTCTAATAATGTGATGAAAACAACCTTTGAAAAATCCACATTGTTTTTGAAATAGACCTCAAAATCCAAATGGTCCAAGCATGCTAGAGGGGACACCATCTATATTAAATTTCAACCATGAGAAGACTAGAGGGATATTCAATATGTATCTCATACTTAGAGGATTTATGGGTTTTCCTAGAACACTAGGTATCATAAAGTGTTTAGATAATTATGTGTTATGCAATGCACCTACCTACACTTTTTCAACAGCCTACACATCCCTGTGCATGGCCAGGATTCCTACATTAATGGATAGAAGAATACTGTCGGAGATAATTACACTCCATGACACCCAAATTGATATAGAGATTAAGGTAATTTTAACAAGGAGGAGGTATTACATCTATTCACTATGTTCAAACATGCAAATGTGTTGAATAAAATCATGAATATTCTTACATGTATATGTGTCTATATTTAACAGGATTCTGAAATATTGCCACAATAGGTGGGAAAATTCACTGTCCACAAATTGGAGTTGAATGGTACCTACATCCCTTAAAAATGACTAGTGGAGACAATCTGGTGTCTAGTATTACTTAGTTGGTCATGGGTAGGAAGCCTATTTTTTAGATTTTCCTAAAGTGAATAAATCTTAAGGGATGTATGAATGATACCAAGAAGGTCAGGAGCCATTATGTCTGTGAACTGAGTCCATCACACACCATCATGTACTATTTCTTAACACTGAATTGGAAATTCTTATTTTTCCTCCATATCATAATATCATCAATCATAAAGTGATATGTATTAATGTCCATTCCATTTTGACTTAGAATAATTTTTACAATGTTATTATTGAAAAAATATCTCAGTAATATGCATTTTCTCTATGCGTGAGGGGAAAATCACTATGTTGAGAGGATTGGCCACCGATTTAGTTCTCCACAAATTAAGAGATGGTTGTCTATTAAGCATCCATATTGAGTTATGCAAGATATCATTTGAGTAATGTTTGTCAGATGGACACAAAAATGATGAAAGATATTATTGATGCCAATTTAGTAGCCTAATTTTAATCCTATTTGATTAGAAATCAAGACAATATTTATTATAAATTTTAGGTTCCAAGTAAATTTATTTATGAGACCATCATTAAAGATTCTGATATATCTGATTCCAAGGCCTCCATTTCAATTGGTTTAACACATTAATTCCATGTTATTTGTACTATCTTCCTTCCATGCACTGATCCTGCCCATATAAAGTTCCTTATCATTCATTTTATATCACACATGAGACCTCATAGGTATCAATAGAGAGAAAAGGATTACAGAAACGTAGAGTTGTTAAGAAAGTTGACAAGGAACACCATTCCAGTTTGTGAAATGGCCTTCCCATTAAATCTATAATGTTAATTAATAATACCAGAGTAGATTCCCCCATGATAGTGAAATTTCACCTTCCCACAGAAAAGTGGAACACTAAGATATTTGTAGGTGGTGGACAATATTCTTACTATAAGTGTTATAGTGATTCTATTTTGTTTTTAAAATGAAATTCCCTCACCAAAAACAACATACTTTTTTCTCAAACTAATTTCTTGAAAAGAAAAATTGTCATAGTGTGAAAATAAGAATTTGGTTGGATATTTGTTTTCCTCATGTATTTTCCAAAAATGAGGACGTCAACCGCATAAGATTATGTGATGGAGTGAATGTGTACCTCCCAGTTATAATTCTATTATAAAAACAATATGAGAAAGTACATTGATGCATCTTAACATGTAGTCCATAGAAATTACAAACATAAGTCCAGAGAGAATATCCCCTTGACTAGAACCCTCTATTCATTGGATGTAGACTATGGGATCCCCATTTATTAGAATAGTTATCCTTGAGGAACTAATGATGGTACTGATTAATCTGATGATGTAATGTGACAACCCATTAATTTTATGACCAATAAATAGAAGTATCAATTTCAGAGTGTAAACATATTAATAGATTTCCATTTTTAGAGAAAATTTTACATTCTTTTTTGTAATTTTTATGATGTTTACACTTCATGATGTAATAAATAATCAATTTTGAATGTTCCTACTTGGGATTAAAGAAAACTAATTTAATGAGATGTTCTAATTAAAAATTCCACCCACGATAATTTTACTGATGATCTTAGGAATGGTGTTCCCATTGGAAACCGACCTAAAGTCTTTGATGTCAATTTTGTTATCCTTCTTTGGAATCAATGAAATAAAAATAACGTTAATATTTTAAGGTAGATAAGCATGATTTAAAAATTCCATAATGTTTTTAGTTATTACTTCCTATAAAATATTCCAATAGAACATGTAGAATTTATTTGTGAAACCATTCGCTACTGTATCACTATCCTTGTTGATAGCAAAAAGGGCCTCCTTGACTTCCTCTTTAGAGGGAGCCATGATGAGGGAATTATTTTTGGAATCCTGAATATGTGATAGAATGATTTCAATCATTTTTTTGTAATTTCTAATCCATTATCTGAGTATAACCCATTGATATAGTCCACTACAATTTTATATATTTCACTCTTAGAATTATGTAATTTTCCATTAAATTTGATGGAATTAATACATACCCTGACCGTCTTTTCCTTATGTATCATTTGAAATAATTTTGTATTTGTATCACCAAATTTATTCCATTTTCTATTTATATTGTTTTGTTTCATCCATTCCTTCTTAGCTAAGAGGTCGTCTAGCCTGAAAAAGGCACATATTTCTTCCCAAGATGGGATATTCTAGTGATGGTTTCTAATTTGATAGCATTCAAATTTCTTTTTAGCTACTTTTATATCAATACCAATATTGGAAAAGGAATTCCTACTCCAATATCTTAGAATCCTTTTGGCATGATTACGTTTTCCAGCAAGGACAATAGTAGTTTTCCAAAAGAATCTAACTTCCACGATTCCTAAATAATCTCTCATTAGCCTGTGATATTATGAAAACCATTGTTAAATTAGAAATGAATATGGGTGAACATTGAATTTTGGGTGGGGATTTCATTAATAAGAGGATTATGATCTGAAATAAGTATTAGGAGGGTGAATTATGAGACCCCAAAAGTATCATTCCTATCATAAATTTAAAAAAATAATTTATCCAACTTAATTTCTTATCTTACATTCATGGTATAAATGTTCATGGTGAAATTAGCTCTAGATATTTACACATTTTTAATATTTCATTGGCCAATGTAATAGAATCATTTGATTTAGGATTCCCTATTAAAATTCAGTCCAATAATTTCATTAGGATCTAAAATAGTGTTGAACTCACCTACAATAATCCATTTTGTGCTAATGATTCTAGAGAAAGTCTCAAGATCATTCCAAATATACATTCTCATTATATATTATGTAGAGAGATATGTGAGGAAGATTGAGATTTTATGGACTTGTTATTTCATAGGCACTAAAATACTTTATGCATTCCTAGTGTGTGAGAGGATATTAATGTTATTGTGATTGATGATCTATAAATGGTCCATATTTATATAATGGAAATCATGGGAAACAAAGGTAAACTAGAGTGAGGCCCACATGAAAGCCTTCTATTTCTCAAAAATAATCTTTGGCACTGCAATTAAAATAAGAATAGGTTTTATATGCCATTATGTAGTGTCTAAGGGTTTGGTTTTCGGGTGATTCCCTATCCCTTAACATTTCTAATATAAGATATGCATTGGTTAAGGGACTGGATCCATGTTAGATGCCCTAATTTCATCGATCCATTTCCATTTATACTTTTATTTTTACCATTTTCATTCATCTTTCATACTTTTGGGGTTTTACCCACTGCAGATTTTTTAACCTTCTTAGTTACCATATACATCTCTAGCCCATCCACAACCATGTCCAACCCCTCTAAATTATTGTGACAAATTTCTTTTTTTTATAAAGTAGGTTACATTAATTTGTCACCCAATTCATGCCCAAATAATTTTTTTTTGAAAAATATATTATAAGAATGAAGTGTAAATCACTTACACTAGTCTATAGTGAGGGAAGTACAATAAGAATGAAGAAGAAAAATCACTTGTTGATTATAAATGTTGTAAATGGTTTATCATTAGCCATCCCATGATCTTAATTTTTAATGATGTTAAATATAAATAGAACCACTTCTTTAATACTTCCTAAAGATATCACTATTCATTCTAAAGAATTTAATCATATCCAATAAAATCAGAGATAAATTGGAAAGGAGAAATGTTCCAAGTTAACTGACATCATTTTCTAGAATGTAGATTAATATAAGGTTCATCACTCGGTTCTTCATAAAAAAACATTGTCATGTTTTTCTAATAATTTCATTCCATTTCTTGTTTTAAATTTCCAGTAACCCTTGAAAAAAATAATCCCTATGCATATTACACTCTTCTTGGATCATATGTCTAACAGAAATAATGTTGTATGAATCTGGAGAGGTTCAAGATCAGCTGAGTTATGGAATGATTTTAGAGAATCTTAGGTATAGAAGTCTCTCTTTTACAAAGTTGAACAAAAAAATGCACCTACACGTCTGAAGTATTTTCAAGAACCCGAAACAAGAAAAATAATATCCATAGAAACTCAAATTGTGTAGGAATGTTGGAGCCGAATGCATCAACCCACCCCAAGACTCATATATTGAATGAAATAAGTCAACTCTAAAGTTCAAATAATCAAAAAAAATAGCAAGCATCAAAATAAAACACAAAAAACATCATCAATAAAACATCAGACCATTGTAGATCACTCCCATGATATGTGTCTAAATATAAAATATTGATCCTTTTTGTATTCCTCAAACATCCTCATGAACATACTCTTCTTGATTTAAACATAAATCATAGCTGAAATATCAACATTATTGTATTTATGGAAGGTAATTTCATTATATCCATCCATCCCTACTTCAACATTATCTGTCACATAATCCAAAATGTTATAAGCATCTTTGTACACAAGAACATTACTAGGATCATATTCCTTCTCTTCAAATATAGGTGTTGAAACAAGATCGGAGAATATCAATTGTTTTGGAGGCTTATTGTTTTTCTTATTAGAGGCTTCAAGTCATCATGTAACTATTATTCATTCAGTATTTGAGTAGTCCATATTTTTCATAGTTTTTTTGGGATTTGGTGTAATGTATCCATTATCATATACCATTAGATTTTACCATTACGAGCACGATATTTGAAGAATTACTCCTCAATTTGAGGAGTTTCATATTCATCCTCTTGACTAGATTATGAGGGAACATCCTGCCCCTTGACTCAAGTATCATGTGATTCAAATTGTTTTTCATGTTCCTCTACCAGAGAAGGAGGGGCAGTGCTGGTACTTGAGATAGTATCCACAAGGCCTAGAATTTTTTTATTTATATCGGTTTGTTCATTATTAACCAAAATCTCCTTGAACACATTACTCTTATTCTCTTCATTAGATATCCAAAAGGGTCTAACATTAACCATGTGACAAAATTTAGTCCCATGTAGTTCAATATTCTGCTTTCTTTTCTCAACTCAAGTTGTTTTGAAATCATCATGAAGAGCCGATTTAAACCCATATTCTTTTGAAGAATGTCAATTATTGAGGAAAACATTACAATAGTTAGGGAGCCTTTCATAAACAACCTCTAGAAAGAATAAAAAATCCAGATTCTGAATCCAGATTTGAGAAGGTAGATCCTTATAGACATATATTTCTACTAAAATTCTTGTGAAAATGGTCTTGAATAATTGTTGGTTTCCAAGTCCATCTTAAATGAATTATCAATAAGTGTTGAGACCGAGAATATAAAAATCTGTTTAAAAAAATTCAGTGACATACCATGGAATCCAATCCATATTAGAACAATAGGATATTAAGAGTGGGGTTGAAATCAGGGGTCCATTTAAGAAAATTTGTGACTACTTTCAGTTGGATCACCATCCTCAGCCTCATCAGACAAAATGATCCCATTTAGAGGGGTGGATTTTTTGATGTATTTCATGTGTTCAGGATCTTTTTCTACAATATCATTCCTTCCAAAAAACATACAAGATGAAACATAAGAGAAATGAACATCCATAACATTGTTTTAAATAGATTGGGATGATTTAATCTAGTTATTTGAATGGGGCATATTTAATGATTCATTCTGGGTATACCCATCATGAGTAATTAATGAATCCTCCCCATAATTTTCTTGAGGAATTCCCTCAATCACCTGTTTACTATCATTAGACAGTGACATTATGGTAGATTTACCATGTTTTTATTGGGTTATTAGTTTCACATATTGAAGAACAACATAGTTTACCTCTTTCCTTTAAGCAATTTAATGTCGGAAACAAGGTGTTGTGTCAGCACAATCTGATTGTTCATGGATGGGATCCTTCCACCCTAGGTTTTCTTGTATGGAATCTACAAATGTGTGATCAATTTTTCTTCCTGTATTCATATGCTAGAACATCTATACTTCCCCAGCCATGCTCACCTCCCCTTTCTTGGGTGTTCTAGGTTTTTTTGTTTTTTTTGTCCTAATGGTAGATTTATGTCTTTTCCTTTTATCCTTTAGTAGTTCATGTCATCATTAATTTATTCCTTAAATATGTTCAATTCATTATCCATGTTACATTCAGATATAATGGGACCAAGGAATTTACATCCCCTAAAAATCTTCAGCTTCCTCTTATATTGGATTTCAAGTTTCATGTTGTCATTTCTTTTATCCAACACCGCTTTTATTCACAAAGGTGTTAGACATGTAAACATCCACCATGATTCTATCATAATGTCTGAATATTGATATATATATATATATATATATATATGTCTATTTGGATGGGGTTTCCTATAAACGTGGAAATGCATCAAAGAATGCATGGATTCCAATAAAGACAATTCATCTTGAAAATATGGATTCATACCGATATATTTGTGCCCCATACATTGGCAGGATCAAAATTTCAATCTCATTCATAGATTTTGAGAAAACTAGGTTTTATTGAGATTCAAAGCTAACTATATTCCCTTAACTTGTGATCATATAATGGGAAGACTGAATGATAGGACCCCCTCACCATGTCTTCTATATTTCACTCTTTAAACCCCCATTATTTCATAATCATTTGTGTGAGGTAGAGGAATCTCCAAAGTCGTACCCCTTTCAGAGTCCTGAAACTCACAGTAATTGAATACCTAAACAAATTCACAAATTATTCATCATCTTATTTATTAGATTATACTTGAGAAACTATTCTCTTGTAAATAATTCATGGGGGTGGGGGGTTAATTTCTAATAAATATGCTCCGTAAGCTGCTTTTACAACATTCACAAAGTTATTCTTTTGAAAAATAACATTAGTGGGTGAACGCACAACCTTCACATTTTTGGTTACAAGGTAGAATAGATCCTTGTGCCCTAAATAATAATCTTTAGTATTTAATAGACTTTATACATTTTCATTTTTAGATAGACTCTCCTTTCCATAATCACTCAAATTAGGGTTTTTTTGAAAAGGTATTTTTAGATGAAGAGGGAAATAAAGTCAAATTTAAATTAAATCATTTTCCCAATCATTTTATTCCATAAATAGTTTAAAATTATACAATTAATTGAAAATTTTCATTAATAACTAATTTATAAAAGATATATTTTATTTAGGATAGAAATATCAAATAATTACCTAATGGAATATTTAAACGAAAACAATCCCGAATAATGATGAAATTGTAAAATAAATCCTTACAACATTTATAATTTATAAATATTAAGTCCCATAAATGAAATAATAATAGAAGGAAACATTAAATACCATGAATATAAATAGTTTTAGGAAATATCAAATCAAATGGGCAGTATATAAAAAACATAGAGGAATAAGTGGTGAATATAGAGCATGTCTCACAGAAGTAAAATGGATATGAGAAACCCTTACCACTTTTGGAACTTATGCATCGTAATCCCTATAAAAGAAATAATAATCAAATTAAACCATAAATAACTTGAATATAATGATATTAATTATATAATATATCAATGGGGTGATATATACACCCTGAATATGAATAATTGGTGAGTATGGAGTATGCCTCATGGAAGTAAAAGTGAGACAAGAAAGCCTTACCTTAGGTGTGAGTTTCTTTGTATTTGTTTAAACCTCTTATATAATAAATATATTATAATTAAAGATCTATTATTGAACCATAATAACGTGTCTTATACGATATTTAATATACTTATAAACTTTTAACACCTTTTTATTAACAATTAATTTTTAAAATCAATCTTTCAAGTGATAATTGGTTAGATTTTTTAATGTATGTTTTAGTTCTGTGATTTGGATTTTTAATTTGAAAATGGTTACATAATATCTATAATATTAAACATGATATAAATATCATATATATTATATTCATTTATATTTATCTATTAATTTTTTATATAGTATGTGGATTACACCATTCAGGGAGATTGTAGACTATACATATACAGGAATGTTGTTTCCATCTTTCCAGATGGATGAAATGAATTGAAAATAAATAATAATTCATATTTAAATAATAATAATTTTTTCATATATATATATTTTGTATTAATAAAATACATCTTTATTACTATCCATGTAAAAATAAAATCAAAACAATTTCACAAAGCTATGTGGAGTCAGTAGTCCACACATATGAAAAACTGACGTTATTTCTTTTCCAAAGGATTGGAAGGAAAGGAATTAAATTTGATAATATATGTAAAAAGTATGTATAGATCATAGATATCATATATATTCATTAATTTCAACATCAATACCTCTCATGTAAAGCATTATTTAAAAACCAATCACATCGCTTCATGAGGCGATTGTCAGCTGTATACACGAAAAACATTATCGTATCCCCCATGGAATGGAAAGTAATAAAGTATATGTGATATAATTATTATAAAATTATAATAATTATATTAATACTATACAAATATTATAAATCCATCATTACATCTATTTTTTAAATGTGGTTGTGGAAAACTATTTACATCTGTTCGTGAGGTGGTAGTTTGCCGTACACACGATCAATGACTTTGTTTCCCATTTTTTGGAACTAGAGAGGGATCTTGGTAATATAATTGTTAAAATAAAATATAAATAGATAAGATATATTGGTTTTATTATATTATCATAACTTAATACTATTTGAAGGATATTTAAGAAGAAATAAATAAAATACCCACATTTATTAATTTTACATCTTCTTTAGATATCCTCTTTAGGTTTATGACTAAAGAATTCTTAGTTGGGATTACTTAAAACAAAAGCCATAATGTATGTGTGGTGGAATTAAGGGAGGTATTGGGGTAGTTATTTTCTGAACCAATGTGTTTTTCAAGTTTCAATAGGGGAGGAGAGGGGGTTTCCTTTTAAAAGTGGTAGAGATGACACACATGGAATTTTTATTAAATAAAATGATACCCATGTTTTTATTATGAAAAATTCCTCCCAATAGATTATTATCGAACCATATTGGTTACAGGGTAAAAATATCAGCATCCTATAGGTTTCAAACAAGTTTTAGGTCAATGTTAGACCTTATATTCAAAGTTTAACCCTCAGTAAACCCATTTTTACCTTAACTATTACAATTTGTTAATATTGTTTGACTATTTATTTTGGTGATAAATAATGCTAACTTCATTTTATATTATAAATTATGATGATTACAAGTCTGGAATTATTTTTTCTATCTTTAATTCCCATAATTTAAAAATCCAATTTAAAATTAAATCATGGATGTGATGAAAGAGCGGTTTTCCAAAGAAAAAATTAGAATAAGTATAGAATGTTTTAATATAAAAGTTTATATTTAAATTTTTAAAAATTACAAAAATAAGTTGAATTTTTATATAATTGAACTTATTTAACATCAAAAAAAATTTAAAATATAATTTTACTTTTTAAATAATTTAAATGAAATGGAAGTTTTCAAAAAAATCTATATTTTTTAATATTCATCAAAAAGGTAAAACATTTTATAATATTCTTAAAAAATAATTCAAAGATAATTTTGACTGGTATATTTTAAAAATATAAATTAGTTATTTCATTAATTTTTCTAAAAGTGGTAGAATTTTATTTTAAATTATGTGTGAAAGTCATGAATAAACATCCTTTTAAGAAAATAAATTTTCTTTGAAAACATTTATTTTTCTTCAAAATGAATTTTATATTATTTAAAATATATATATAACAATTAAATTTATTTCTTACATGAGTAAAACATATAATTTTTATAATTTAGTTATTCCTATTCATACCCACAAACTAAACGAATATGTTATAATGGTTATGTTAATGTAATACTATTTCAATAGAGTATCATGTCTGGTTTGAATCCAAAATTGGATTCATCAAAAGATATCAAATATATTTTATTAAGTGAAATATATGATACAATTAAGGGGAGTTATATAATCTTATAATCTTGTATTTCATTTCATGCACTCTATAAAACATGATGTTCTTCTTTTAAAATTTCTGGGTGATTCATTCTACCCAACTTAAATAAATTGTGTCCATACAATTTAATCATGATCCTAGAAATAAAGGGTTTGACATTTAAAATTAACTTTTTTGAAAAACCACATTATAAAATGGGTTAATAAATCATCTTATTGATATGAAATAAAGGGATGTATTAAAGGAATCCAGAAAAACACATTAATAGGTTTCATAGTAGGAGAACATTGGTGGGAAATGAAAACATGGACATCAAAGAGAATTCCTACACCCAATGATTAATAGAGAGTGATAAAGAACATGGTTATGATAATGTTATCCAATAAAAATTCACACATTCTTTCGAGTTAAAATACCATTGATTAAATATAAATGAAAGTAATATGAAACCATTTTTGTGTCAATATTTTTTTTATTATTGAGGCATTCAGTTACCATTATTCAGGATAACACCAAAAAATATACATAAAATTTCATCATTTGGTTGTGCATCAATCATTTTAAAAATCATATCATATGAAATGAATATAAAATATGAATTTTATAACTCGATTACTAAAATTAACATTTGAATTATCATTAGATCAAAAACCTTTTGAAAATTCAGTCCTTCTATATATATAGATTTTTTCCAAAACTGAAATGGTTATCAAAAGTCATACAGTATCAACCACTGTTCAAATTATTCCATTAGATGTATAGTTATCCTTAAGACTAATCCAAATTTTATCTGACAAAATTCAATATCCAAAATTTTATATTGAAGTTAACTAAATAGAAATTATATTACCTAAATAATATAATGTGTCTCTTAATGTTACTTTCCAAATATGTGAATACCTTGATCACTATAATACAATAATGAAGACCATAATTCTTACAATAAAAAACATCATGTTGTTAAATATATTCTATAAATCCAAACATATAGTAAAATATAGAAAATATAACAAAAAAAATATAATTACTTACAATTTCGTGGTCACCAAAAATGACCTATAAACATCTCTTTATCATTATTATCTCAACATAGAGAATTTAGTAGTGGTTATATTACCTCAAGAATTATTTTCCCTGAATTTCAACTATATAATGAATCAATATTCTTGTTCATTGGTTCCATTCAACATATTATATAAAATATGTAATGAATAATTATTCTAGTACAATACTCATACATTTTTTAATTCATCATTAAATCCTTTATTGATTAAATAAGGGTACAAGAAAGAGGGGGCTAGAAGAGAACCCCAAGAGGAAAGAGTTATGGGGGCATAATGTAATGGAGACCTAGAGCATCCCCTCTGATCTGGTTCCTCCCTTCAAGAGGAATAGACAACACCTCCGCAGGAGAAAACACACGGAGACCTTGCACCGCCAGGCTAGATAATCCGCAGCATTGATCCCTTAGCATATTCTAAAGTATATTCCCTTGATGTTTGGTGAATTATATTACATAATAGCTCATCTTCTTAATTTTAAATAACTAAACATTTGAAACAAATTTATTGCCTTTTCAATAATGAGAATGACATAATTTCTTTCCAAACCTATAGCAATATCTCATTCCCTAACATAATTTTCTCTCAAGTTTCCTTCCACAATTATCATATGGAGAAATCATTCTTTCCCTTCATCCCATTATCTGACATTTAATATTTTTTCCTCCTCTTATATGGATTTTGTTTCAATCCATAAGACATGGAGAATTATTCATATGTATTTATAAAATATTTTATTATTTCCTCATATGATGAGAAAGTTTGTGAGATTAGTTCCCTTAAAATAACTCACATAGTCATGTCATTGAAATGATAAAACATTCTCTTTGGAAGACATATATATCCCATAAAATTCCTTACTAGCATTGTAATGTTTTATTTATAATAAGAAACATTTTCATATTCATTTTATATTTAATTTATGAATTTTGTCTCTATATAAAATCCTTTTGTTTCGAGGATAAGTAATTTTCCAAGAAGGGCACCTTAAAATAATTGCATTCCATTAATGCTTTTCTTCTTCATCCATAGAGCTTTGATTAAATAATGATTGTTGATCCGCATATCCTGAAGGATGACTAAATATAATGAAAATTTCCTCCATTTCATTACTTCCCAAAATCTATAAAGAATAATACACAACACTATATATATAGTACTAGCCTTTATTTGTGATGTTTTTAGCACTTATAAATGGATACATTTATCAGTTCATTTTTTAGAGTATATAAAATATACACGTTCTCATTGATTTATTTTTAGCACTGTTGAAGTCTCAAATTCTTGGCGAGTCCCACATCAAAATAGTGCATTGTAGGATCCTTCTTTATATATAATTCCCCCAAAAGCAATGTTCAGAAGACTTCTATAGGGATGGGCTCCCACATACACAACAAACACATATATGGGCCCTTTGTGAGCCCATGACAGCTTTTTCCAAACATATGCTTCACTCGGACCTTGTGCCACCACCATACATTCATTTTTATCCTAGAATACTCCACAAATCCTGACCCTTGCCCAATTTCATATACAAAACTATAAGAAATAACATTATTAAAAATATTGAAAAATTGAAAAATTAAACAAATAATAGTTAAAATGAGTTTATTAAAAAAATTAATTTTTTAATTAATTTTTATGAAAAGGATGAGTGCCAAACCCTCTTTATTGAATACAAAAAGAACTCTTTTAAGAGATGTGTGAAGAGGAAACCCAAAAAAGGAAAAGAAAATATACCAAGTAATGAAACATGACAGAATGTTCAATCGTGTTTTAGAATGAAAAAATTTAATAAAACATGAAAATACAAAATAAAAGAAGTCTCATCACCCCGACCCACTTCCAGACCATGAAACAATGAAAAAAACAATATAGATGTGTATCCCTCTAGCAAAGTATTTGTGTTGTGTTGGTTAAAAAAATATGGAAGAGAACCTATCTACTCTACACTAAGAAGTGGGGGAGGTCCAGATGATATATTCCAGAACACTTATCCCTCTGTTGAGAAACCCACTCGAAAATACAACAAGAAAATCACCACACTATCAACTTGATGCAACATAAAAACAATATTGAAAACTCAATGGAAGAATTCATTGGTAGAGTACCAATCCATCCATCAAAGAGATTACATGTAGGTGATGTTGGATTCCAACACATCTGGCCCACTCTCGAGGACACCCACCCAGAGGCACCAATAAAAGATGCACCACTAACTGAATACAGTGAAACAAAAACCAGTGCATGCAAAGATACCTATAATCCAATGGACAAACAGTTCCACCAAAGAGTGTAGATTCTAATAGAATGACACCTTCACTAGAAAAGTATAAATAACCATAGATAATAATCCTAAAAACTAACCACATAGACCTGAATCACCCTAAATATACTCTATCATCCATCAACTAGACCACAACCATCATAAGGAATAACAACGCTACCGGTAAAGCATCACCAGCCGCACCGTCCTGATCTAGAATCATCTGAAGAACCACATATAACATATAGAAATGAACTATGTCCGAAAATCTTCTGAAAACTACACAACATAACATGTTTTCCAGATACCACTACAAGTTGGAGACCAAGCCCTCATGAAAACATATCATTTTCTCACAGAGGAATGTCGAACAAACTACTCAATGAAACTGGTCACCACTGAATAAATGAACCATCAATGCACATAGGCAATGAAAACCACTATGAGGGTACCCATATCTGAATCCCAATCCATGAGTGTAAAAGATTATCCGGACTACTACTCAATCACCCATCCCCCACCACTCGTAAGGCCCCAGATTGAGACCAAGCCATTCTATGATCTTGAAGCCCTATAAGATAACAAAAATATGACCAGATCTAATTAAAGAAAAGTAAAATATCCTACTCCTACAAGAACTGCACAACACAATGAAGTTCAAAAATCACACAATAAAAGAAGGGAGAAATATGAAGAGGAAACCATCGTAGAAGAATCTGAAATGAGTAGGAAGCTATGATCTAATAGATGACCCCCCCCAAAACACCCTCGATGAAAATCAACCAACAAAGGCTAAGATTAAATTGGATAATGGAAGAGAATGCATACTACCATGAAAGAAAATGTAAGAAAACCTATAGGAGGGCGTTCACATAGCCGAGAGACACATGAGCCATTCTCAAAGCACAATAATTAAATATTTATATATAAATTTAATATACATATATATATATATATTTCAAATATTAACAAATTGTATATATTAAATATAGATACATAAAATGAATAAAATTAAATAATTAAACAAATAAAAAAAATTAGTAAATTTTAAAAAATATAGTTAAATTATTAATTAAAAAATTATTATTAATATTGAATAAATTTAATATACATATATATTAATTATATATATTAATAAATAGTATATTGTAACTATAAATATATAAAATGAATAAATTTTTATAATTAAAAAATATTAAAAATGAATAAATTGTAAAAAACCTAAAAAAACAAAGACTGAAAAAATTAAAAACAATATTTAAAATAATTATTAATGAAACAATTGTTAATTAAAATAAATAAATTTTATATATATACATTAAATAAACATATTAATAAGTAATATATATTAAATATAAATATATAAAACAAATAAAATGTAATAATTAAAGACATTAATTTCCTATTCTTTTGATATTATTTTTAAAAACAATTATTCATTAATACATTTTATATATTAATATATTAATATATACTTATATATATATATTAATATATATAAAATATCTTATAATATGATTTATATAATTTGAATTATTTATTATTACATTAAATAAGTCATAAATTTACTGAAGAATGATTTGTAGTTAAAATTAATCTTTATTAAAAATATTGACTAATTGTAACATGTAATGGACATTCATTGAATGTCCTTTTATTTTTCAATTCAACATATATCATACATGAGTAACATTCATTTCACGTATACATATATGTAATTAATTCATTTTAATATACAACGTACACATACAAATATTTATGTAATTAATGAAATCTTTTCTAGACACACATATACCTAATATTTACGTAATTTATTCAATTTTTAACATTTATTTTTGAACATCCTTTAGTAAAATGATTCAATTAATATATTATTTTTTTAATCGGTAAAATTTATTTAATTCTTTTTAATATTAATAGTGTTAGGTATTATTGATTCATGTTGAAAATTATTTATATTTATTTTTTTGGAATTTAATAAAATTCTAATATCTATTTATATATTATTTTTACTATGCTTTAATCTTTTTAATATGTAATCATCACCATTTCAATATATATCCATATTTTTTCTAATTTATATTTAATTAATTAAACTTATCCATTTTTTAAAATGTTAAAACAATACTCATTTTAAATATTCAATTTCACTCATTTTTTACGTGCATGCATTTAAGATTAAATATTCATTAATAATTTTAAATATATATATATATATATATATATGAAATCATATTTAATATATTTATAAAATTATATATTTATAAATACAAATAAATATATATCATTTCTTCAATTTTTTATATAATTTAATATAAATTAAAAAATATTTAAATATTTATAAAATTATAATAAATACATTTTAATAATGAATTTTTTTAATATTTAATATTTATATTTATATTTATATTTTTATAATATATATATATATATATATATATATAATTAAAAAAATAAATATAATGATATAAATAAAAAATATATATATATATTATAAAAAATATTTTTATAATTAACAATAAATAACTATATATTTAAATAATTATTAAATTAAAATAAATATATTTATTTAATTAATATAAATAATATACTTATATTTATATTTATATTTATATTTATATTTATATAATTATATTAATATATATTGATATAAATATATTGGAAATTAAAAATTATAATAAACTCATTTAAAGTTTGAATATATCTTCTATATTTATATTTATATAAATTTATTAAATATACATATAATTGTATAAATATATATGATAAAATAAATAAATATATAATTATAAATAAATAATTGTAAATATATTTAAAAATATATTTATTTATAAATATGTTTATAAATGTATCTTTATTATACGTATAAAATTATATATTAAAATTTTTAAATAATTAAAAATATGGTTTTCCAAAATTATTTATAGGATTATAAATATTGAATTATAAAATTATAATAAATATATTTAAATAATGATTATATTTGAAATAATTTTTTAAATATGTATATATATAATTATTTAAATTTATGTAATGAAAAAACTATATTTATAATCATATATAAATTTTTATAAATATATTCATTTATAGTTATCATTATAAGTCATTTCTTCGCATTGAAGAAGCACCATTAAAGATACCTTACCACAACACTTATTATTTTAGTGCTAATAAAAGGTATCTTTATCAGGGATTTTTTATATGGGATGATAATACACTACTCTATTTATTTAGTAGAACCCTGATATAACTTATTGCAGTCGCACCAATCATTTTCTCATGGAATTGCAATGCTTTAATTGCTCTGCCTTGAATTTATCTCAGACGACTAAAGCCTCGAATCTAAGATATGTTATTTTTTATCCTCCCCTCTCATTACTTGCCAGTGCAAGTTCCATGGTGTGCGTTTCTGTGAGGTTTTCCTAGCTCGATTCTCTCATGGGTTCCAATTTTGGGGTATCTACTCCTTATCATTCGACTCTTACTGATTTCACTAGATAATATGATCAAAACCACACCTTTAGAATTCAACAAGCCCCCAGTAATTGGTTTGGGTTCAATCCATTTTAATTTTTGGTTTATAATCATATCTTCCTCCGTTTTTTGATATCTATGTGTATCAAGTTGTGCCTTCAGAGCTCCCTTATATATGAAAAAATTTTCCATACTGTGTGGAATGAGTATCATTCCACTTTTTAGAATATAAACTCTCTTCATGCCTAAGGTTTTTTTGTAGTGAAAAAACATAATTGTTCTCCTCCATCAATATTATAATTACAATATCGTTCATTTTTATTGTATATTTTAAATGGATATTATGATTAATATGTTAGGAATTGATGAAGAAACTATATAGGAATTTTTTATATTATTAAATCCATTGAATTTTGTAAACTAATTAGTGAATATGATCTTCTCATATGACAGTGAATGATCTATTTATTTTTTTTTCTTATGAGTTTAAATAAATTATATCTTTTTTTTGGAATTTATGATGATTTAGTTCATGATAATTTAAAAATTGATTTATTAATATTTTTTGATGAATTTTTGGACATCAAATTTTTTTTCTATAAAATCTACGTTTTTAATATTTAATACTTTTTAGAGTTTCTGAAAATACTATTTGTGAAAATAGATCTATGGTTTATTATATTTTGAGAAACCAATGTCATTATAAATGAATGATATGGTGATTTTTTGTAAAAATTATTTAAATATAAAAGGATAAAATTTTTTGGAATGATTTTATGAACCAAATAAATAATGGATATAATGGTCATTAAATTATTTAATATAATGTTTCTGGTTATTGAAATATAATTTGGAAAATAATTTCAAAATGATTTATTTGTAAATAATATTAACCTCGGTCCAGTAGATTCTTTATTTTTGAATGGGGGCCAAAGGACCCACCAAAATGTTGGTATTTCATATTTTTATATAGAGGGACTAAAACTCTAACACTCCCTCGAGATTGGTAGATTCTATGATTATATTAAGCTATTGGAAAATATTTTCAATTTGGATTATAATAACATTTCTATTGGAATTTGTTCCTTTGAATATGTGATCTTTATTACTATTTTACTTATATTTCCTATGGATATTATTGTGAATGATGGTTACAAAATGAAGGGTTTCTCACAAAGTTGCAAACTCCTCCACATTACTTTTAAAATATAAGATAATTACTCCATTACATGTCCAATGATTTCCAACATCAACTTCATTATTCATTAAAACATGATTCCTTTCCTTTACATTGAAAAAAAATTAACGAAAAATATAACCTCAACCCATGGGAACTTCACTGATCTATTTAATTTATTATGTTTAAAGTTACCAATATTTAATAAAAATAGGTCTTTAAAAAATAATATAGATTTAATATTAAATAATTTTGATGCCCTTAAATAATATTTAAATATTAATTTTTACACCATTTAATAAAAATTGTTTTATAACATATTTATTAGTTATGATTAGATTAATATATTTTTGTAAGTGATTAAGTGGAGTAAGAAATCCAATTTCTAAACATTTTTAATATTACATTATAAAATTATACATGAAATAATGATTTGATTTTCCTTTATTTATGATGTAAATTGTACATTAACATGGTAAATGTGAATAAATTATAGAGGAAACAATTTATGTTCTATGTGGATACCTATCAGGTTTAATATGTCATAATTAAATGAAATAGTAATCAAGGGTTGAACGATACATGTTAGTGATCAAATGTCTCATATGATTTTAATTGCTCGCTAAATTTTTTGGATCATGGAATTAGCCATACGTATCATTTTTTCCCTACAAGTGATATTCACCTAGATATTACCCCTCTATTAAATATCCACTCAGACTATGAATGAAACACCACCTAACCCGCCACATACCATGTAGTGAAAATAATAAACAATAACTCATCGCAATTATTATATTGCCAACTAGAAATGTTACAAAAACCTGTCGTAGAATTTTCATTTTTTATGAGAATCTATGCGCTTCAAAAATCCAGTCCTCAGGCCAAATGAATTTTCCTTTTCCGGGAGTAATTGATGGATTTATTTGAATGATAAAACTACAATGGATATATCATCATAAGTTTGTGTATGATCATCTAGCAGAGCCTTCCCACAATTACACAAGCCAAGGGGCCCCTTATAGTGATCAATCTATTACTGGTACATATTTTATCTTTTGGAAACTAACTAAAAAATGGTTTTGGGGCTTCACTAACTCCCAAAAAAGGAATAATTATATTTAAGGATACACCTTTCATTCTCCTTAACTTTATATCCTGAATATTTATTATTGGAATTTGTTTCTTTAGAGTAATCCTCCAACTCTTCTGGACATGCACCTATGTTTCATGAAATTCTTTGATAAGTAGGCATTACATACCGGGTACCGATCATCATTTTAGGTGAATTTAGAGGATTACAACTACCAACAATAGAGTAATTATTTTCTTAAATTCAATTACCCATTTCATTCAAAGTATGAAGAAATTATTTGAAAAAATCAAATGTTGGGTTCTGCTTATTATAATTATCCATAACATCCAACATTGATTATGATTATATTCTTTGTATTAATTTTTTTGAAAAATGAATATTTTATTAACATAATAGGATGGATATGAATCGAAAATGGATGCACACTAGTCTTATGAAAAAAGTGTATGAATATGAAGTTAAATAGTTTGACACGTTTTCACTAGATCATTCATACGACCTGTCACAAATACTTGGTCCTTGTTTATGTTATCTTTAATCAATAAAATTTGTTCAGAATAGTTGGATGAGCCTTATTAATTTACCTTGAATATATCAGAGCTATTAATGTTTTACTAAACATGGGAAAAAATTGAACATGCACACCGAATGGGATGATATTGAGGTTTATAGATCATTTTACACAAACACCAGTGTAAATAATGACTGAGATCATATGAAATAATTGACAATAGCAATTGAAGAGAACATTCATGATTTTCAAAAGTTGTTTGAGTAGATAAATAGTTGTTCTAAGAGGCTATTGTTTACAATTTGTACTAAATATACAATATTTATAGTTTTATTGATGTTATATAATTTGAATGTTAGTAAATGATGGAGTGACACCCACATTACAGAAATATTTGTCCTCTTAAATGATATTCTAAAAGAAGAAAATAAACATCCATATAAATTATATAAAACTAAACGAATGATACAAATAATGTTAATGATCTCTAAAAAAATAAATTCTTGTCCCAATGATTTCATATAGTTTTTCAAAGTCCATTGATCACACCTAAAATCCCCTAAGTATGTTATGGATCCATTCGGGAAAGAAAAATCAAGTACATTGAATGTTATATGGTATGTTCCTATCATTACATGGTTTAGAAGAATATATGAATGTTCTAAACCACAAGAAAATTGACATGGAACAAAAATAAAAGAATTACATAAGGTAAACAACATCATCCAGCAAACCCTTTTCAGTGGATGAAAATCGATTATGAGTATCTTGAATTTGGAAATGAGTAATGAAAATTCATTCTTTGGTTATATACAGATAGAATATAACTTTTTTCTGTATATAATAGTACTCATAGTACAATTATAGCCATATTGGTAAATTATAACATTCCACCATGGTTATACATGAATAGAAAAAATATGTTTTCTCTTCTTATATATGGACCAAAACAGCATAGTAATGATATTTATGTCTATTTGGATCCATTGATCTATGATATAAAATTTATGACGGATATATGTGTTAGGATTTTTCATTCTCCAAGAATAAAATAATTTATATTTAGGGGATGATAAATGATTTTAACATATAAGAAAAATTTTTATTCTATAACATTAAATGAATATTGGGGTTTCCCATTTGTGAATAATGAAAACACCCCTTTCAGTTGAATCATTAATCAAAGATTATGTATTTAAGGAATAAAAATTAATAACCATGATGATATAAATACTGATATTGGATTAAAACATTAAATGGAACGAACAAAAAAGTTACAATAACATCTCAATTATCGTCTGATCTGCTATTCGATGAATTAAATGATATTGACCCTATTTTCAATAAACCATTTTTGCACAACCATATGAAATCAGGCTGGAAAAAGAGTTCAATTTTTTTTTAATTTCGTCATTTGAATTTCTTGTATGCTAAAAATTTTCTCGATGTCTTTCGCATGGAGAAAAATGTATTTGACATTATTATAAAAAGATTACTAAATGATCCTATAAAAACAAAATATGGAATCTAATAAATGTTGGAAATGATTGACATGGGTATAAGGGAAGATTTGTTAAAAATAAATGGTTAAGGGGAGAAGTTTCTTCCCACATCAGTTTACACTATATTTAGATAAGAAAAATTAGTTTTTTTTTACTTAATGGTGTAATCTTTCTGTAGGGGTATTCATGAAACTTCAAGAATTTCGATTCAAAGAGAAATTTTTAGTTACAAAGACTAAAATAACACAAATATTATGTGTTGATATAAGATTTAATTATTGTAAATTTATATTGAATTCTACCTAAATATGTATGACATACATTAACTGGACTCCACTTATTTCCCAATGCTATATGCGATAAATTTATAGACCAAAAATGATTCCAATAATAAATAATGTGGTTACTGTAATATAATTTGAATTTTTTATGTTCTTCACATCATCATTCAGTGATATAATGGTCCATCTTATGGTTTACATGGTTATAGAGGTTCAAAAATTTGGTCCTTTACATTATAGATAGATGCACAATAATGAATGATATATGATGATTTTGAATGATAATGTCAATTATTGATGTTTTCTAGTTAGTTGTATTTAAGAATGATCTATTTTTTAATAATGTGTTTATTTTTGTACCAATTACATATTAGATGTTGATAGCATTAGTCTCTCAAAGTCACTTCATAGTGGATTCCCTATAGGTGAAGGGATTTTCAGAATAGATGTTGTTATAATCACTATCATAGAGTGGGAGAAATCATACGTTTACTTTTTACATAACAGTGAAGATGATAATCCATACGTTGAATCCCAAATAGTACTTCTTAGAGATTTGAATACATTGAGGGATAAATGATGGATATCAAATAAATATAATACATATTTATAGGATGTCTCCAAGATCATATTTTTATGGTGTTAATTGAAAATATAAATTCAATTATTAAATGACTTCGATGGCTATTTCAAGGACTAAATTCAAATGTTATATCTAAAACTAATTTTTGTAATTAATGGTTATATGATCAATAAAAAATACTAAAATGAAAAAATAATGAGGCAAAAAAGTGAAGTTATGCTTCTGGTGGAAGAGACACAAACATATGTAGTTCCAAGGATAGAAATACAATTTATGTGAATATGCCATATTTCATTATTTTTTACTAGATATATGAGTTGGATTATTTACCATTTCATGTTTGGATTTTCCATTTCAAATTGTTTGAAAATGAAAGTATTGAAAAAGTTTATGAAATGGGATTCATGAAGGTGAATTTCAATGTGGATAGGGAAAAGGTAGATCCATTCATAATTGCATCAAAAAGAGTCTAAGTTTTTAGGTCTCTAATCGAGGAAACATGTTTGGTCAATTGTCCAGCTGGAAATTAAAACCACTGTAGGGTTGGATGAAAATTAAATTGAGGATCAAATTTTCATTGGGTTATCCTAATTAGTTTATAGTTGTCGCAATGTAGTCAATTTTTCATAATTTAGAGGGGACTAAAAATAGTGGATTTGGAATCTCAAAAAAGGATCCAAATCCATTCAACCATTAAATAGTGAAGGATATTCCAAAGAGAAGGTTGGATTGTTTATTTAATATTCCATTTTTCACATATTATTATGTGATATATATTGTATTAACATAATATTAGTTAAATATATGACTACTCATATAGAAAAATGAATTCTTTATATGATGATGTTACTAATCATATGGAAGAATATGCAGTTGATTCTGAAACAAAAGAATTATTAGGGTACTAACATCTTGTTGACGAAAAAACAAGAATGACGCAACATCATTGTGTTGACTAAAATTATCAAGGCAATAAGTATGGGTATAAACTTTTATCATTAATAGAATCACCACAACCAACATATTGAACACAACAAGTCAATATTCATTAGTTATATTAGGGTAACAATGTGGATTAATGCTTTAATTGATTTATATTCATGGATCCATGTATAACCTATAACAAATTAAACCCATTGGGATGATATAAATGTAATTTTGTGAACCCATTGGGGTGATATAAATTTAATATTGCAATAACATTTATTTATTTTCCAAAAAAATTATAAAATGAATAATTGAGTTAATTTTCATTATTCTATGAAGATTTCACTAATTTTAGACAATTTATATATGAATTATATCTTAATAGCCTCAAGAGAATCCCATAAAGGCTTCCAGACTATTCATAACAAATATCATTTGAGGTATGTTGAGGTGGATGCAATGATCCACCCACTAGTTAATGTTGAACACATTATAAAACAATAAACATGGAATTAATTAATTAGTTATAATGATGATAAATCATTTCATGTGTAATATAGTGAAAAATATATTATTTGAAATTATTTATTTTATCCAATCTGATTAAAAATTGTTAATTTATGAAATAATAATGTATTTTTAAAAATACATAACCAAAATAAAAATAAAAGTACTAATATATGAATGTAATGATGGGATAAACTTCACTAGAAAATAAATTGGTATGTATTTTAAATAAATAATAAATTATTTATGAGATATTGAACTAAATAAGTTCCTTTGTTATATGTTGATTGATGAAAACAAATCCAAATCCACATTCATCCTATGTCATGTCCTATGGAAGGAGGAACACCTAAATAAGGTGGGTAAAATAGTTAATTTAAACACAAATGTAATATAGGAAACATGTGTAAGTAAAACATAATAATAATTCATTATTCTTGATAATAGTTTTACATAACAATGTCAATTTATGATTATATCATATTTATATGGTTTAGAAATAATAATTGATTGTGGCCTTAACACAAGAAAAAGAACTTTCAGTAACTTTGAAGTCTCAAGACCAATATGGTCGCATTTTAGGAATAGGTTATAGAGTGTCTCTTAAAACATATTTCAAGATGGAAAAATGACAAGAACATACATCTAATATAATGTAAGGATTGAAGGTAAAAATTAATGATTTTTAAGGTATTATTATCTGGTCATATTTTCCAGACCAACATATGAGAAAGGATCAATGAGGATCAATGGTCGAACAAATATTAGCACATGAACAACTAAATGACTCCTTTAGGTAGGTGGAAATTCATTCCCAAAAACCACGTACCTTAACCTAGGTAATCCATTTTTTCATTACTATTTCTTCTAAATGTGAATCAAAAAATTATGATATCTTTATTATGCTAAAATTAGGTAGAGTAAAGATATATGTTATTTCTATATGTCCACACTCATGCATCTCCTTATTTCCAATGGTATGGTGTATAATATCGTGATAGTCTATTTACACAATAAATAATTATAAAAATGCCCCATTAGAGTGGGGATTGAGGTAGATCAAGAGCCACCCAATGAGTTTCCAGTTCCAATAAATGATCTGGATATTACAACAGTAAATGATGCTATTGTAACATTCATAGCATGGTATTCTAATATTATAATGATACATGAGTTATATTTTTTAAAAACATAAAAATTGGAAAACTAGTAATAGATGATGAAAAAAGTATGATGTGATGTTTGGAATTATAAAAATATAAATCTATGGGCAACTGGAAGGTTCTACCCTTTAAATCTAGTGAATCAACCAAGAAATCAAAAGGTCCTTATAGGAGTACCTTCTCCCTTCTAGTTCCACGACAACATTTTGTATAATTAAAATATCATGATTAGAAAAATTTATAGATGAATATATTTATTACATTACATATAAAGAATAAATATTTAGAACATTCTTACAGACATATTTGGCATCAAGAGTATAAATGATATTCTCACCATTGAATAGCCAGCATTTGAGTTGAAAATACATATATATGGTGAAAATTCATATTATATAAGTACAAAATATGATATTACATGTATGTTAAAGTTAATAACTAATAATATTTTCTAATATAATTTATATTACTTTTATATATAGGGAAAATAGTGCGAAGTAGGATTTGGATTCATTAATCCTTGTAGCAATCCTACGGAATCATTTTTTGGATAAGTAATAAATTTTTAAGAAGAAAGATCCATAATTCATTTTTCACAAAATGTCAGAATTTATAAATAAATCATTAAAATGTCACATAGTTTCAGAATGTATACATAAATCATTAATAGATTATTTTTAAAATTTGGGGAAAAGATCCATAATTAATTTTTAACATGTAGGAATAGAGCAGATGCCAATCCAACACATGATGTGGTCAGTATGACTTGATGCACTTGATTTCAATATCAAAGTTTCATTTTAGTTTCAAACATACATCAAATAGTAAAAAATGAGCAAATGAGTATTGAATGTGTTCAAACGTTAGGAAAACAATAGAGAATTCATTTTTCATTTGTTGGAATTGACCGCATATCAATGTGTCACCAAATGTAATCAGTATGAATTGAAATATGTTCTTTCAAAAAAAGTGTCATTTTAGTATAAATCATACATCAATTAGTTAAAAATGTGAAAATGAGTTTGGGCTGTTTTCATATTTTAAGAAAAAATTCAGAATTCATTTTCTATATATAGGGATTTACCACACATTAATCTGAGACACGATCTGGTTGATATGACATGAAATATATATTTTCAATAGAAATAAACCATGTTACCATACATCACATGTTAACATAACCAAAACTAAGAAAAAATTTTAGATTCATTACAAACATTTTAAAACGAATACATTATTAATTTATCATGTGTAGGAATTGACCATATATAAATATAATGCACACTGTGACCACTCTTACTCAAATTTCATGGTTGGAGTTTAAAATTAACATTTTAGTAAAGAAGTTAGATGAAAAGTCAAAACCAATAAAACACATTTATATTTTTTAAAAAATTTATGTCAATGATCCCCTAGTCATTTGTGACATTATGAAATAAAGTGTACCTCAATCAGATACACAGTTTACATGGTATTTCTCAAATTGGGTCGTTTCAGTTTAAAAATATGATTTTATTAATGTATTAATTCATAATTTTTTTAATTTATTTTTTTAGAGTATTAATAACATAATAATTTGATTATTATAATGATTTTATTTCTTAAGTCAGTGTCGCTTGTTCGAAGCTGCTCATTTTAATGAGAGATTAGACTTCGCGGATGAAACTTAGGTATTGGAAACATGGAAATGGGTCAAGAATATATGCAGAAAACATTGAAAGGTGAATTACAACTACAAGTTTAGTTAATTTCCCCCATTTTATAGAGTATTTTTAAAATTTATTTCATTATCATTTTTATTTAAGGATTATTTAGTTTTTTGAATGATCTTCTAGGAAGTCATATTTTTATTTATGCAACAAGCTAGAAAAAAGATAGCATGTTTCCTATTGATGGGACATCTCAGGAAGCATTGGGTTTCCTATTATATCCATATGGAACATGTTATCTCTTTTCTGGCTTATTTCAAATAGTTTAAACAAACTCAATCATACAACACTCAATCTAATACATTGTGTTCTGGGTATGACTCATGTAGTATGTTTGTAATTTATAATTTACTTTTTAGTTTAAAACACAATTCAAAAAATCAAAAGAGATAAAAAAATTAAGGTTGTTTGTATAGTTTAGGAATATGATCCATAAGTCATTTAGAACATTTAGAAATTAGGCACACCTCAATCTTAGACATAGTGAGCCCAATATAACTTAGATTGTCCATTATCCGTTTAAAATTGACATTTTAGTTTTTTCATATTTGAAAAACTGAGAAAAATAGTTCATAATGTCTTAGTAATGGTTTATTACTATTTACAAGTCATTTTTGACATGTGGAGATTAGTCTAATGTCAAACCAACACATGATGTGGCTGAAATGACTCAAAGTGTGTGTTTCTGGTGTAAAGTTACATTTTATTATAAAATAAAAGTGACATACACATAAAAAATAAAACATATTATAATTTTTGTAATACTTTATAAAAATGATACATAATTCAGTAGTGATGTTTAAACATTAACCTCACCTGAATCAGACACATGATGTGACCAATATGACTCCATGTGTGTCTATTTATTTAAAACTGAAAATGGTTTTAGTAAAATAGACAACTGACATAATCAAAAATAAGGAAACACATTCGAATTGTTTTGATCCTTTAGTAAAATGATCTATATGTAATTTTTTCGTTTTAGGAATCATCATCACCTCAATTTAATGCATGGTGTTCCTGAAATAACTCAAACTAACCATTATCTGTTTAAAATTGACATATAATTCCGAAAAGTGTTCCACTCATTGAACACCAAGAAAACATGCTCATATTTTCTTGATAATTTGTGAAAAATATTTATAAGGTATTTTTTGTTTTTATGAATATTTATCACATTAAAATAAAACATGATGTGATTGGTATGATTGAATGAGTGAGTTTCAAGATCAAAAAGGACATTCTGTTAAACAAAACAATTGATATACTCAAAAATGACCAGACCCCTTCACATTGTTTTGATAAATTAGTAAAATGATCCATATATAGTTTTTGATGTGTAGTAATCAATAACACTTCAATCCATTGTATTTTTTTATCATTAATACTCAAAGTGTGTAATTTTATTTAAATTTTACTTTAATTTTAGTAAAAATGACAGGTGACATACTACAAAAAAAGAAAATGGCTTGGATTGTTTTGATAATTTAGGAAAATTATCTATATTTTATTATTCACGTGTTTGAATAATATGAACCTCAATATAATACATGGTCTTCCCAAAATTACTCTAACAGACTATTTATTAGTTTAAAATTGATATTTTAGTTCAAAAAATGTTTCACTCACTAAAAACTAAGAAAACACAGTCAGAATATCTTGGTAATTTAGGAAATTTATTCATGAGTCATTTTTGATGTCATCTAATCTATCTCACTATAAATCGAAAAAAGATGTTACAGGTGTGACTCAAAGATAATTTTTATATTTTAAAATGACATTTCTGTATAAACGACATGTGACATACTCAAAATAGAAAAAATACATTTGGAGAGTTTTTTTATTAGGAAACCGATATATAAGTTATTTGTGATGTGTAAGAATATTCCAAACCAAAATCTGATGCATGGTGTGACTAGTTTTACTAAGTTTCTGAGATTTTATTTAATGTTGATATTACTTTTTATAAAAAATAAATATGAAATACTAAAAATCAAGAAACCACATTCAGATTATATTGATAGTTTAGGAAAATTATACATAAGTTATTTTTGAGGTTTAGGAATCAACAACACATTAATATGATATACGGTGTTCATGGTACAACTTAATGATTCTGTTATGGGTTTTAAATTGACATTTTAGTTCAAAAATCAAGACGCTTAATGAAAAATGACAAAACTATCTCATATTTTCCTGATAATAAAAAACAATTATTCATAAGTCATTTTTGAAATTTTGGGAACATTATTACATAAAAATGAACAAGATGAGACATGTATGATTCAAATTGTGTGTATCCGGTTTAAAATGAAATTCTTGTAAAAAAAGAAAAGTGATATACTCAAAAATGAAAAAATATAGTCATATTATATTTATAATTTGGAAAAATAATCCATATTTCATTTTTGGTATGTAGGTATCATCCTGACCTCAATCTGATTCATGGTGTGACCAATATGACACTTAGTGTGCCTTTCTATTTAAAATAAACATTAGTTTTAATAAAAAAGACAACTGACATACTAAAAATTGAGCAAACACATTCATATTATTTTTATACTTTTAGAAAATGATCCATATATCATTTATGAAACATGGGGTTCATCCAAACCTCAATCTAATACATGATATTTTCAGTATGCCTCATACTATCTATTATCAGTTTAAAATAGAGATTTTTGGTCAAAAAGAGTGTTACTCATTGAATACTGAGAAAACATTTTCGGATTGTATTAATAATTAAGGAAAATGATTCATAACTCATTTTTGACATTTATGTTTTAGTTTTACATCATACCGACACATTGTTTTGACTCGTATGATTCAAAGTGTGTGTTTTTAGTTTAAAATAACATTTTATTAAAAAAATTACATAATCAAAACTGAGAGAACTTATTTGGATTATATTAATACTTTCTAAAAACGATTCATAAGTCATTTATTATATAAATAAATTGACTACACATCAATCAGACTCATGATTTGGTCAATATTACTCGATGTGCATGTTTTTAATATATATGTATTGCTTTAGTTTAAAAAGTTCATCAAGTAGCCAAAACATAGTAAATGAGATAAGATTGTTTTCACATCATTTATGTTTTCTATAATTTTTTATCTTCTCATTTTTATCTTATACATATTTAGTTAATTTCCAGATAGATTATTTTAGAAGATTACAAATAAATTCTCTAATGTCAATGATTTAATCGAAACTCAATGTGATTAATTTTTTTCATTATATGATTCAAATTATATGATTTATGTTTAAAATTTAAACTTTATGTTTACTTTATTTAGTTATAGTATTACTAATTTAATAATTTTTTTCATATATAGGAACATTCTTTTTCGAAAGCTGGGGTGGTTTTATCAACAATAACATGACAAGAGGCCAGGGCCAATGGAAAAGGAACATTTATGTTTTTTAATGTCCATGACAATTTGTACTTACATGAGTAATTTTAAAAACCATTATTTAAATTGTCTACAATATAGTGTTTTTTTGTTTTATTTATTTTTTTATAAATTCTTTTCCCTTTAAATTTTATACTTTCATTATCTTTTCTATGATGTTTTTTCTACTACAGTGTTCTATAAATTTAATAGCACACTATGGTATTCCCATTTATCAAGGATAAACAATCACTGATATAGGATGTCCATTATCATATATATTAAATATCCATAATAAAGGGACACATTATCTATAATTTTTATAGAACTGATAAACAGTTCTATTTTATACACTTTTCAAGCACTGTAAAATGATTGGGGTTTTTAACCGAGCCGTGAAAGTCATCACTTTTCTTGTGATAATAATAGCATATTACATCATTTTTAAAGGCCAGTTTGGTAGTATTCAAATATCCTCTCTTTGTAACATATCCATTTCTCATATACAAATGGGTTTGGAGACTAATTTAATTATGGGGGATTATAACTCATGGAGTGGTCTAATATTGTTAAACCACACGGTGTATCTGCAAAAAACACCATATGGTTAAGGTAATTGCTTGTAACATTAGTCAAAACCCCAGTATAGTTATAATTTTACCCTTCCATCTACAGATCTTGCACCATCATTATTATCTTTCCAATTATAGAAATCCCTATAATGGGTATGTGTATTGATACGGTTCTTATTCCTTCAACTAGGTACTATTTCTAAAAAAAATTCATTCATTAGATTGTAAAATCACAATAAAAACCATAATGTATAATCCCATTAATAGTGAAATACTTAACATAAATTGAAATTTTCATGCATATCTAATCTCATAATCCTAAACATGATTTCTTAGAGATTATTTTTAAATAATAAAAATACTTTCAAACCATTCATAATTTTTTATAAAAAAAATTAATTTTCTTAGGCATATCCCCTGGAAGTGTGAAACCATGTGCTTTATATGGAACATTTTCATGTACCTGGTAACACTCGAGTCAATATTTTGATGAATTTACAGAGTTATTACCCTAGAGGCATCAATGATAGGACAATTTCCACTAGTAGTATCCAGACATGGATGTATCTCTAGGAAAAACCACACAATCTTTACCTTACCAAAACATTAGGATGTTCTATTATACTTATCTGAAATATCTATCATATGGTTATGTTCCCAAATATGTGTATCCTAAATCTAGTTCCCATGGTTTCAAGAAAACATCCCCTGATATCAACTATAAAGACCCTGACACTAGTATCCTGAAGCCAGTGGTTACTTTATTACATTATGATAAGGTATAAGGTATCATATCTTGGAGGATCAAATAGATTATTAGTCTTGGTAAACTAGAAAAACACTTTTAATTCACATTAAAATTGAAATTATTAAATGAAGAAATGTTTTTTCTTTGAGAACCCAATTATTCTTTATAGAACATCCCTGCATATAAATCAAAAAATTATATTTTGGTATCTGAGGAAAAAAACAAAGTTAATGGGTGCGATTAGATCCTCAGTAAAGGTAATCGTATTTAGAACACTATGATAAATAAATAATCATAGTCATTTTTTAGGGTAAATAACTAAAACACATTCCTTAAAATCGATAAACTAAAAATAATATATAAGAAATTAATGATGATCAATTAAATACATATAAGTAATCACTTGATCTTGGAACATATCCACCAATATTATAACTAATAGAATAATCACATGGATATCAATAATTAATCTAATTATGATGGAATTCATAATTCTGGTCATCTAAAATATACTCTCAATACCTTCCATAATATATTTTAAATCTATGGGTGGAAACTCATCTATTTTGGCCAACTGATTTATTTCATGAGACATGTGGATGCATTGATGAGCTATCTATAACTAGGAACCTCCCATCTCATAATAAATATAATACATTAATCACATAAATGGGGTGAAACATCATTAAAAAATATCTTATTGAGAAACTAATATAAAAATAATAATACTTACACCTATCAAATAAACATAATAATTAATCATCTATAATAACATGGGGAATTGAAAAAAAATCATATATCCTCTATAAAATTGATCTTAAACCATCTAAATAATTAATAATGATGATATTAAAACAAAATATCCTCATTGCATCACAATTAAAATAATGGGTTGATGTCATCATTGAATGCAAACACAATAAAAATGTCATTAAAAATTTCATGATGAAAAAATACCATTTCAATTTTAAAATAACAATTTAAAACAAAATTTCATAAAAACATTTTGAAAATTCATTTCATTGAAAATAAATATTTAAAATAGAAAATTAGTGTTTAAAATATTGAGTGGTCCTAATGGAATAAAATTCAATTCATGTTGTACATGTTAAAGCAAAGATTCCTTTCACAATTTTGGTGAAAGACAAATGGGACTTATTATGAAAATGACATGGTGATTCTTTTGGAAAAAATAAAATAGTAAAAATGTGTAAACATTATTTATTAAACCATTTTTAAAGGGTTATAAACACTTTTAAAAACATTTACATAAAACATGTATTTTAATAAAAAATTATTTTGGATGAAGAGATTAATAAAGTCATATTTTTTTAAAAACGTTTTTTTCTACCATTTTAAGTATAAAAGAGTGTAAAAAGGGAAATATTACTTGGAAAATATCATGAATGACAATAATAGAAGAAAATATATCAATTTTAATATATAAATATTATATAGTTTCCCCAAATGTGACCTAAATTAAAAAGTTCTGAATAATGATGAGATTATGAAATAAACCCTTAATACTTTGGTAGCTTCTAAATCACATGACCCATAAAATAAATAATCATAAAATTAATAATTATATTCCTTGAAGATAAAAATATTCATTATATAAAAAATACAAAGGGTTGTTTAAAAACCAAACAATTGAATAAGTGGTGTATATGGCATATCTCTAAAGGAAGTAAAGGAGAGATGATAAACCCTTACTAATTTTGTAACTTCTGAATCGTAAGATCCATAAAATAATAATAAAATAAAACATTAAATACCATTAAGATAAATATATTCATTATATAAAAATAAAATTGATTTTATATACCCCAAACAATGGAATAAGTGGTGAATCTTGCATATGTCTCACAAAAGCAAAAGTGAGACGAGAAACATTACCTCAGGTTTGACTTCCTTCATATGTGTATGAATCTATTGTGTAATAAATATAGGTAAATTATACATTTATTAAATAACCACAAAAATATATATCATACTATATTTTATTTACTCATAGTCATTTATCAACCATTTATTAACAATTCTTTGATAAAATCACCAATTCGTGTGATAAGTGCTTAGTTTTTCATGTTTGTCTTAGTTTGGAAAATTTGATCATTTTAATTTTATCATGGTTACATAATCAAAATAATATTAACCATGATATAAATATAATATATATTCATTATATGTGTATTTACAGTAATATATTAATATTATTGATAGAAAATGAATTACATCATTCACGGAGACGGTAGACCGACAAATGCATGAATAATGGTTTTAGTTATCTCAATGGATAAAAGGAAAGGAAAATAAATATTAATTAACCATTGAAGAGGTATAATTATTTCATATATATAAATTATAAATTAATAAAATATATCTCAATTAAAATCTAATTTAAAATAAAATGATAAACATTTCATATCACTACGTGGAGCCAGTGGTCCATAAAAACACAGGAGGGACATTATTGTTTTTCTGAGGATTGGAAGGTAAGATTTTACATGTGATATTATATTTCTAGAAGTATATTTAGATAATAAATATCACATATATTTATTAATTTTATCTTTAATACCTTTTATGTAAAATGTATGATATAAATGAAACACATCGCTTTGTGAGGTGGTAGTACGCTATACGCCGGAGTGACATTATTTTATAAATTGTTAAATGGAAAGAAATAGGTTATACATGATATAAAAATTAAATAATTATAATAATTTCATATATAAAATATAAATATACAAAATAAATAATTATATTTATCCTTTAAAGGTGGCGATGAGAATTGAATTTCATCGAATCGCAAGATGGTAGTATACCTTACACACGATCGATAATTTCATTTCCATTATGATAAATTTGGATATTTATATCATTTATATCATAAAAATAATGAAATATTAGAATATAGTATATAATTTTGTTATTATATTATAATATTTTAATATTTTTTGATGGATTTCTATGATGAAATAATAAAAATACACAAGTTTAATTATTTTACCTCTTCTTTGGAGAGTCTATTTAGGTTTATACCAAAATACTTCTTATGAGAGATTACAAATATAAATAAGGTATCTATGATATTAGGAGGGAATTATGGAAGGTTTTCTAATAGGACCAAGCTATTAAAATTTATTTATAAGAGAAAGAAGTGGAGGACATGCAATAACCTTTTTTAAGTGGGGGAGAGGACACAAATAGAAAATTTTAAAATATAAATCCATACCCCTATTTTCTCATTCCAAAAGCCTCCTAAATTAGACATTATTGAACTTTATTAGTGATAATGTTGATGTATGTCCATAAAATGGGTTTTGGATATGATTTTGGTCATTTATAACGCTTATATTCTTAGTTTAACCCCCTCGGTAATCCCATTCTTTCTTTGACGATGACAAATAATTTTTACAATTTTCACTATACATTGGGGTGAAAAATAATTTTGACCATATTATATAATATAAATTGTGATGATTAAAAATATATTTTTTACTTTTTCTAAACTCAATTCACAAAATTGGAAGACTTTTATTTAAAATTAAACCTCTGACATGAAAAAAGATCGATTTTCCAAAGAGTAATTTCTCATAAGTTTAGATTGTTTTAATAAACAAGTTAAATAATAAATTAATTATAATGATGCAAATTAGTAAAATAATTATATAATCAAACTAATTTTATCTTAAAAACAATTTTAAATAAAAATTTTCTTTTTAAATAATTAAAATGAAATTGTTATTGTTAACTAAAAATCTGAATTTTTTTACTATTCATAAAAAAATTTAGAAAATTCTAAAAAATTAACCCAATGATTATTTTTACATGCAGTTTATAAAAAATGAATTTAATTATTTCAAATAAATTTTATAAAATTTCTAAAATGAATTTTAAATTTTTTGTATCATATCATAATAAACCACCTTTTAGAAAAATAATGTTTTCTAGAAACCATATTTGTTTAATTAAAATAATTCTTATTATATTTCTAATTAATATATAATGATTGAATTTATATTATACATGTGTAAAAAATATTATTTTTATAAATCAGTTATTTCGTTTCATAACCTCCAACATATTGTCTATATTCTAATGGTCATTTTTCGATAACAATATTTTAATAGAGTATCATGTTTTTTTCACACTTGGGTTTTTATGTTTTACATCATTCCAGTTTGTGTTGGGTTATTGGTCAATTTCTTTATATAGAAGTGGGAAAAGTTTGAAATTTTGGTGCATTATTCATCTTTTATAGTAAGCATATCTTTCCCCTAGGTCTGCCCTAATTCCCCCTTTAATTTTGATGAAAATTATATTTTTGTGGTTAGACAGAACATGGTGCACAATTTACTAAACTCTACAGCCAAACCATGCACTGTTTTCCTAGTATTAAAAAATGTTTTTTTCAAGTATTCCCTTTCATACATAACCCTAGTGCACCTATTCCCCCCATTCATTCTTTATATCCACGGATGGCTCCCAAGCTCCCTCAAGCATCCTTAGAACCCATTTTTAAAGGGGTTTTTTTGTGGTGAAAATTCAGGATTATTGAATTAAGTGAATCCCTATCATGTTTCATTCATTATTTTAATGGTTAAAACACTATTTTATTAACTTCCACCTCTCATGAACCGTGGGATTCATACCTAGTGTTTGATTTTTAGATTCTTGGTTCAATCTTGTTGTTTAGGGATCGTTTTCACTCACTTATGGTGCATCGGTGGTGCGGTTGAAGTTTAAAAGAAATATTTAGGGGGTTTTTGACATATAATGTAGGTGATTACATTTGTAGAAATTCTTTGAGGAATTTATATTTCTTGATTGATTTTTTTATGTTTCCCTTCCATTGTGTTTTGTGGGAAAACCTTTTTTGGTAACAACAGTTAAGCGATTGATTTTAAAGTAGAATATTTGTGATAACATGAGTTTTTTTATTATGAAATATATGTTTTATCTTTTGTGGTCATTTTATTTCTTCTAGAATTGTTTAATTAAAGGATTATAAGGAAACCATTTCTATTTTTTCATTGAGTTTGTGTTATTTTTTCCTTAAAAAGTGATTCTGAATGGGTTTTTGGTACTAAAACTTGGTATGATTATTGAAATGAATTTTAATGGTTTATTGAATTACTCAAAGGGTGAAAGGTATGTGTGGGTACTAATTGGTTAATTTATGGTTTATAAATGGTATTTTTTAAGTGAAAATGGAATTGATAACATGTGGAACTTGTTTGAGCACAAAGAGGGAAACCTGAGTATCTATGTTGGTGGAATAGGACTAGATTTCTATTGATCCAGAGTGGTTTCGTCCCTATTTCTCATAAAAATATTAATTATGGAAATAATAAAAAAAACTATTATAATGATTGGGGACCGCTAGGCTATTTGGGTTTCCCCTCCTAGTGGCTTGCCCATGAGGCAGAGATTTGTTAGGGAAAATTTTACACTGAGATACGATGTACCTAGGGCCCAAAACTAGCTAGTGCCTATGGGTGTTCCTTTGAATAGTTCTCAATGACTATATAATAATCACCATTGTTATTCTATGGGATTATATATATAATTTATTATCATGTACATTTTCATTAAAATTATTTTATTTTTAAATTTTCTCCCTTAAAAATTGTTTTGATTTGAAGTTGCATCCTTTTTAAATATTCTTTCTAGAATTTCTTTTTTATTAAAACATGCAAGGTTTTTTGTATTAAAATATATATCACCTGTAATATAATTGGGTGGAATCCTACTGGGCTTGGATCACACCCAACATACACCTTTGGGTGTAAGTAGAATTTTTATGTTTGTGGCATGTTTGGGTAAAGCATTTAGAACCAATGATTCAAGTTGTTAGTGGTTTTTCATGGTGTGGTGTCATGGATATGGATTTAGGGTGATGACATGTTTCCATGAGGAGCTTCTTAGGATGTTAATTTTGGAATAATTGAAATGTAGGATGTTATTTTTTTGCATTCTTTCATATAAACCTTGTAATCCAATTCTGAATTTTATTTATTTTTTGTTTTCTTGGAAAATTTCAAATTTAGTTTATTTATTATTTTTGGTTGTTTTTTGATTCTAAAATAAGTTAAATCATTCCCAAATCTGTATTTATCAATCCTGGGCACCTGTTCTAGCCTGTGGGGATTGGGAATGCATTTAAGGACTTTCCAAAGACCCGTTCTGGCAGCGGTTCGAATTATAACCATGCCTAGTTTATGAAAAAATGGTATCATAGCTAGGTTTGCTCTTTTTGGGTCATGTAATTTTGGGGAATAGTTTGGGTATTCTGCAGCATGGATTGTTAGAACATTATTTTACGGTAAGGATTATGGTGCCTTCTCAGCACACCTTGTTGTGGGACTTGAGTTACCAGGGGATGTCGGGTTTCATCTATGCCTTTTTCCCTTATGGTTGCTCGTTGGTTGGGAAATAAAATGTGAGATGGGTCAACAATTCCTCTAAGCTCGCAGGGTCTTGAAATCCAAGTGGAATCATGGGCATGGTCCCAAGTCACTACTCATAATGATGATTTTACTGGAATATAGCCTCCAACCATATGTCTAAGTCACCCATCGACACTAGTTTCCCCTTGTGTGTTGTTTTGGGTCCTCTATGATTCTTGAATATATTTTAAAAAATAATATTTTTTGAAATTGAAAAAAATCATGGTATAATGATGTTAATGCTTTTTTTGTTGTGGTAAATAAAATTTCATAACATACTTTAATAAATTATTATTCTGGTGGTTTTTTGTGATATTATTTTTGGGGTGAAAAAAAAATAGTTTAACGACATTGTATTTATATATCCTAAATATAGAGTTTATTGAAGACATTTTTTTAAAAAAAATAGATATTTGTTTTGAATTTTGTTTTGGAATTAATTCTAAATAAGAATAAAATTTTTTTTAGTCATTTTTTTTATGAAATGAGTTTTCTGGAATTTTTTAAAATATTTTTAATGAGATGGATTGGGTTTATAGTGAATCATTCTAGTATTGTTGTTATTTATTTTGAGTTTGGTGTGATTCAGATTTAAATTTAGAGTTTTTTGGAGTTTTCCTTAGTCACATGGTAAGTGAATGGTTTGGAAAAACCGTGCAGCTTTCTCAAGGTAACCGTTTGAGCATCGGTTTGCTTCTGGTTGAGGGTGCACAACCTACGTACGGTTAGTCAAACTGTGTTTTAAGCATGTACAAATCCACTACTTAAGGACATAAAAAAATCACATATTTGGAGCACAGTTTGCTAAACCATTTGGCCAAACCG
Organism: Viscum album; assembly: GCA_963277665.1. Lineage (NCBI taxonomy): Eukaryota > Viridiplantae > Streptophyta > Magnoliopsida > Santalales > Viscaceae > Viscum > Viscum album. The sequence continues at coordinate 27,416,623 of OY728142.1, read as the reverse complement.
TGCAGGTATCAAGGTTTCCTAGTAAGGGGCTCACAGTTGGAGCACTATTTGGTAAACAGTACGGCCTAACCGTACACAGTGCCCATATATTTTAAAAATGTAAAAAATTGAGGTATATGTAAAAGGTATTTTTGAAAGTGGAATTTTGTTTTATAATTTGCTATAAATGAAAAGGATTTTGATTTATTAAATTTATTTTTACGTAAAATTTTATGTTATGAGAACTGGTGTTTGGGTCTTGTGTTTTTTTCACTTTTGGGTTTTTTATTGTGGGATGTTTTGAGTTCAAGAACCCCTCTTATTTGAATGATGTTGGGGTTTGTATTTTGTTGGTGATTTGGGTTAAAATTTTGGTTGGTTGTATTTTATGAGAAATGTTTTGGGAATATTTTGTGGATGTTCCCGTCATGTGTTCGGTTCTGGTTTTTGGTACATTTTGACCAAAGGTCCAGCTTGGTTAGGTCCTTGGGTTTTCTTGTTGGGTAGGGTACGCCCCCATAAAGTGTTAATACATGATTGAAGTATTTCCAATTGTCATTCTCCATTAGTAAATTATGAAGTTGATCAACATAAGGATTTTATTCTTTTGATTTGAATATTGAGTGTGCCCCCTTCATTTTAGGTTATGTGGATCCTCTTGTTGCATGGAAATAGTTGTGGATGGTAGAAATAGACCTTAATCTATTATGTTTTCTTTTTTTATCAAAGGTGAAGTTTGAAGTCATTATGTCTATAGGTATTTTTTGGATGTGGTTAAGGGGAATTCCAGTGAGGATGGTAAAATAATTCTAGGGTTGTTAGTGTAGGATGACACCCTAAAGGGACTTTGAGTCCTTCATTAGTCATGTCAATGCAAGGGTTCTTGTTTTCCACTAGTGTAAAAAATCTGGTTGTTCGAGGGTTTTGTGCTTTCTTACTATATTCTCATGCTACTTGGAAATATGTATAGGGTTTTACACATTGTAATGTTTCTATCACTTTCATGGGTCATGTTTGGTGGTTTCTTATATTTTTGTGTTTTATTATAAGGGAAATGGTGGATGGTTTAGAACCTTTTTAGTGATTTTATAGAAATTAAAGTGGGTGTCTCTTCTGAGAATCTCTTAATTACATGTTATGAGTGAATAGTTTTTCAATGCATTCTTAATTCTACTTTTTCTTTTTCCGAGTGAAAGAGATGAAGCATGTGAATATTCTAAGTCTTTTTTATGGTGAAGGTTCCACGAAAAGATAAGTTGTTTTTGGGATGTGTTTTGTTCTGTTTATGCTACTAGATCGTGGTGTAGTCGGCTGTTCCTACTGAGAAATAAGTCCCGTTTTGGGGGTTTTAGTGCCTAACTGTGAGGTACACGATGGTTCAATCATCTATGATTGAGCTATAGGTCTCAGAGTGAAGCTATCACATAGTCAAGAAACTCAATGGGCGTATGGGATCATTGTTTAACTTCTATCTCCAATGCGGGAGGTGGAAACAGTTTGAGGACTCAATGTTGTGGTTTCTTTTTAGGGGGCTCGATGTTGTGAAAAGGAACATGGGGACCCTATTTCTTAGGATTGTGATCTGAGCCAATGGAAGGTTCCCTCATTAATTTTTTTGAAATGAGGTGATCTTATTTTCTCAAACCCTAGTACATTAACCACATATTTTATCCCATAGATTAGAGATTCATTGATTGTGCCTCTTCAAGTGGGAGAATATGTTGTACATGAAGCACCCGGTTTGCCCATGTTAAGATTCCTTTGTCGTTTTGTGATAGTTTTTAAGATAATTAGTTATTATGATGGGGAGTCCAACCATGTGTCTCATGAGAGTTCTTTTAGAATATTTATAATGATGTTTTATTTCTTATTCTGGTTTGTCTCTATGGTGGGGAGTCTGTTCATGTCTTCTCGTATTAGTAACTCAGTTTTTTCCTTGGGGTTGGCTTCATGGTGGATAGTCTTGTTTTGAGTTACCTAACCACTAACATATTTCTTTTATAAACATTGGGAATAGAGTTTTCCCAATGATTTTTAGGTAATATTGTGGTAGCCTCATTCGAATTTGTAATTCATTTAAGATAAATTGCTTAAGTTTTATCTGGTAATGTTTAAGGTTTTTTCTAATGGAAAGTGTTATGATTATTTTTTCTCATTCCAAAATGAGGTATAAATTTAGGTCGGTGAGAGTATCATTTCCTTTGTATGATCAGGTGGAGGTGTTTTAGCCTTAGGGGGTGTGAGAAACATAGATGGAGAGTCTGTCTTGGTCTCCTTAGTTAGCCCATAGCCCTTTTTTACTAGATGGTAGTATCCTTGTTAACCATTTGTTTGTTTTTCATTGGGACCCCATACCGTTAAATTGGGAAATTCTATCATGTTTGGTATTTTATGATTTTTTTTGAGGATTTATAAGGGTAGAAATCATTATAGTTGGGAGAATTATCACACCTGGGTTTTTAAGTTTTACCTCGTTCCGGGTTGGGTTGAGTTCAAGGTAATTTTCTCAGGAGACGGGTGTGATAGGTTTGAAATTTTGTAGAAATATTACACTTATATTGTTGGAATATATTTTTCCCTAGTCCCCCTATGTATTCTTGAATTTGGATGAAAATGGAAAATTGTTTAGTGGAAAGAACAGGGCAGATGGTTTCGCCACGCAGTAAACCATGCATCCAAACCATACACAGGTGTCCAGGTCGTAATTTCTTTTTTGATTTTACAAAATTTCTCTTTTTTTATTAAAAATATTGAACCCATTTCCCCCCATTAACTAATTATATCCCTGTAAAGCTTCCTAGATCCCACAATCCCCATTGGAAACCATTTTTGAAGGCGTTTTGGTGGGGGGACCTAAATATTCTTCAAGTAAATGATTTCCTCCCTTGTTTCTTTCATTATCCATAGGATTTATTCAAACTTTTGTGAAGCTAAACTTCTCTAGAATCATGTAATTTTCACCTAGGGTTTGATTTTGAGTTTTGAGGATCAATATTGTGGTTTAGGGTTTGTTTTTACTCCCTTGTGGTGCAGGGGTTGTATGGTTGATGTTTCACACAAATATCTTGGGTTTTTGACATATATGGTAGGTGATTCCATGTGTAGAAATTCATTGATGAATTTAACATTATTTATTGACCTATTTGGCATGTTTCCCTTCCATTGTGTATGGTGAGAGTACAATTTTGGGTAACCTTGGTTAAGCAGTTGATTTTAAAGTACAATTTTTGTGTAAAAAAGTGTGTTTTTCATGTGAAGTCTAGATTGTATCTTTTTTGGGTAATTTTATGATTCATGGAATTGTTTTTTATAAGGATTTTAGGGATTCCCATTTTGTTTTTTCATGGTGTTGGTGTGATTTTGGCCTTCAAATAGTTCTTCTAAATGGGGTTTACGTACAAAACCTTGATACAATTCTTGAAATGGTTTTATGAAAATTCATAATGGTTTATTAAATTTCTCAGAGGGTGAAATGTATGTGCGGGTACTAATTGGTGTCTGGATGGTCCAAAATAGAATTTTAATTTTCATATAGTGTTGATAAACTGTAGATTTTTTATCACAACGAGGGAAACCCGGATATCAATGTGGGTAGACTCAGACCAGTATGTTAGTGATCCTAAGTGGTTTCTTCCCAATTTCACATAGAATGATTAATGTTGGAAATAGTAAATAAATAATTATGATGATTGAGGACCATTAAGACATTAGTAATTTCCCTCATAGTGGCTCATGCTTGAGAAAAATATTTTTTATGGATACTTCTACACTGATCTGTAATGTACATAGGGCCCACAACGGGCTACTACATAGGGGTGTTCTTGTGACTTGTGATCAATGAATATATGATACTCACCATTGGTATATGGTGTGTTTTACTAGAAAAATTTGAATCATCTACATTTACATTAAAATTATTTTCTCCATAAAGAATCTCCATAAAAAGCCTTTTTCATTTAAAGTTGCATCCTTTTTAAAAACAATTACTGGAATTTCATATTCATAAAAACATGTAAGCTTTTCATATTAAATTGTTAATCACATAAAATCTATTTGGGTTTAATCCTACTAGGTTAATGATCACACCCTACTTACAAATTTGGGTGTAAGTATACTTGGTATCTTTGTTGCTGGTTTGGGTAATGATTTTAGATCTGATGGTTCACATTGATAGTGGTCCTTCTTAATGTGTTCTCTTGGAGATAGCTTGAGGGAAATACCCCCTTGACATGAGGTGGTTCTAGGGATGTTCTTTTTAGATTTATTCCCTTGTCATAGAATTTGGGATTTTCAGTGAACCTTATAATCCAATTTTCAATTTTATATAAATCATTCTTTAATGGAAAATTTCACATTCTGTTTATTTATTATTTTTGGTTGTTTGGTGATTCTAAAATCGAGTAAATCATTCCAGAACATTTATTTATCATTCTTGGGAACTTGTTCCACCCTGTGGGGAATGGGAATTCCCTTTAGGCCATGTCATAGACTAGGTCGCGCGTCAGGTCAGATTGATACCTAGCTTAGTCTGTGACATGTTTAAATTAGGTGTTGTGTGAGTCACAAGTTATTAGAGATACTTAATTTAATGAAATGTATCATAATTTATTGGGGTGTTATATTTTCTTCTTATATTGGTGTTGTTTTTCATTCTTGCTATAGAAGATGATGTCCCTCTTTTAAAATATCATAGTGTTACATCTCAGTTCCACATTGGAACCAAAAGGGTTTGAAACAAATATCCATAATTCCAATCCACAGACATTACTCTTTAGTAGGAATGAAGTCAGGAAAAAAACCATCAATGTCCCTCTTTATAATAGTACATCAGAACTAAAATTATATGTCATAATTTATCATTCTTGTCCCTTGATTCGATATCCATTTTGAATCATGGGAGTCTCTCATCATCTTCTGTATTATATAGGGCAATAATACAGTTAATCCATATATGTGTGTCATGTCATCATGGTCTATTAACCATCTTGAAATTGGGTTAATGCCTTCCAATCATTATTTCATTACCGTAAATTTAGAATCATATTCTTAGACAATATTCACGGACTCAACTATTGAAGAAATTATTACCAATGGTTAACATGTCATGAGTTCAGGATCTTGAGATGTATCCATAAGAAATTATACCATAAAACTCACTATACACTTTTTCTTTGGTAATTTCAACTCCCCATGATCTTTTATCTTCAATGTTTTCTTGCTAAGATCATCCACAATGACAATACGATTTCTTATTTCATTGGATATCTTGAATTATAATTTATATAAATAATCTACATAATTCCTCTAGATCAAATTTATATCCTGTTGAGAGAAGCTATTTTTTAGGTTATTGTGGTCTTTATAAAAAATATATCTCTTACCAAAAAGATAATGTCACAAACACATCATGGAATAGACCACATCTTCAAAATCAAAGTCAGGTCTTCTATAGGTATAGTCAAGTATTCACAAATGAACAATCTATATGAATTTCCCTAATCCCAATACATCAAAATATCTCCAAAAACAACTCTCAAAGAATAAATGTACACTATGTAACAGATCCGAGAATTGTAATGAATCAAAAATATAGTGGTCATCACCTTTCTATTAATCTCAAAAAAGGAATCCTTAGAATAGTCGTTCCATTCAAACTTCACCCTTCTTCAAAATTCAGATTATCTATAATGATAAGGAGTATAATTGCTTAATGAAATATTGATAGTATCCAAATAGCTAGAGGCATCTACTATTCCTAAAATCATTCTATGGTTTAGCTCAAGATATCGTTGCTTCCACCTTCTATATATACATTGAAATTACTATCTTATAGATCTTGTTTACAAGAAAAAACCTCCTATATTGAGAAGTGACACATCAAAATGATGGAATTAATATTTTGTTCTTCAAGTGTACTAAACAGAGTCTCAAAGTGGATGGAATGTAACTTCAATGTTTATGATTATATCATAATATAATAAAAAAGACTACAATGAAAGAGATGTGATATGAATAGAAGATCATGTTCATGAGATCCATGAACTCTAGTGGGAAATTCATCAAACAAAAAGGATTTATTAGGAACTTATACATTCCATATCCACTCATAAACATCAACTTAGTTATATCCTCCACTCTGCACAAAAACTAATGGTGTCCTGAATGATGATAATTCTTGGAGAACCACCAGGCCCCCGTAACTAATCGTAGACATTATCTATCATGGGTAGATGCTAATATTTCTTCTTATTCACTTAATTTAATTTAATATAGAATACATATATCTAAATAATACCATCCCCCATCTTGTAATATAACACAGTGGCACCCCCAAGATCCATTCTTGGTCTGATGAAGCCCTTAATCACCATATCCTCAAGATAAATCATAAATTCTATCAACTCGACCCAAGTTATATGATAAGAAGGAATCAAAAATGATTTTACCCTGGAATGAGTTATATCTCAAACTACACTTCTCTATTATGACGAATACCTTAGAATTAATCTAGAAATTTCATGCTAAAAAATATTAAAAATATGAAGAAAAGAAGAGGAACCAATATCTAGTTCCACTATGAGAGCTAAGCCAGCTACATGACCCAGGATGGAACTAATCTTGATCAAATATGGTCCCACCTTTATGGATTTTACATCATAGTAATTGGTCATCATAATACTCTCAGCCTTAGATTAAATAAATGATACCCACATCTAGTAATAGTTTATATCAAAACGAAATCACATTAGTAATTCTATTCCAAGGATCACATCAAAACTAGTCATTCCAAAGAGTATGATATCCAAAAAAACATATGTAACTTGAAAAACTAAAATACTATCTATAAATCTATAAATATTATCTAATTTCATCATTAAGGGTATGTTGAGATAAATAAAATCAGAGTAAAAATCAATCAAAATGTTATGATGAGCAACAAAATGAGCATATATAAAAGAATAAGTAGTTAAAATATCAAAATATTAGTCGACAAATAAGAAGTTATCATGGACATACCTAGAACAGTTGATGGTATCTCTCAATAGTAATCCCAAACTAGGTCCATTGCATACACTAAGCCTGGCATGGTTCCAGGTTCATAACTCTAATGTTCACGAATCGCCTAAGTCAACATAGTCTGAGGAGTATGTACCTACTGCTGAGGACCTGATACAAATCATTGGGTCATAGTCAATGTATTTCCAAAACCACTCATATAAACCTAACCTCAAACCTCTAGAGAAAAACTATAATAGATACCCCATATTTCCTCATAGTCAACACTTTCTCTAAGGTGTTAGGTAGAGAATGCGGTAATGTTTGACCTTACCATTGTTAATGAATAGTGGAACACCACTTGATGAGGATAAAGAATCTATACTCTTCTCAACCTTCTTATCACTTCCCTATTGGATAACCATGTTCATCCTCTCCAATCCACAAGAAGTGACACTCACCATAGTAGTAAAAGGTCCACATTAAAGAGAACATATTGATGAAAGACGTCCTACTGATCTATCCTTCTAAAGGAACATATCAATAACCAAGGCCTTGAGTAGAACATATGTGTTTATTGTTAAAAATGAAATCCTTACATATTATCTGATATAAGGATAATGATTTATCATAAACATATTTTTCTTAATATTAGTTATTTCTATCCTAGAGTTAATAAAAGAATTAGTTTGGTGCAATGAATGGAGTGCATAGATACCGTCATGGTTCCCTACCAAATATATATGAAAATCTGGGCTGATTTAGCTTTAGCTTTTCATGAAATAATTCCTCAAAGAATAATTTAATAATAACCTTTCATGAATGACCCTAATTTATAGTTAATGGTCTAACGACATCACATTATCTCATCATGGGTCATTCATGCATAAAAACTGCTATCTCCACCCCCCAGACCACTAACGTATCATCCTATTCAAATATCCCCTCTATGATGATTATCTAGTACATGATATCCTATGGTCCTCCAGTTCCATGAAATAATGATAGGTGTCGGTTATATAATTCACGAGCGTAATCAACCAGTGTTCTTTGTACTCCAAATCCAAGGGAGGGTACAAAAAAATTATACATCTGGTTAGAGTGTCTCCAATCACAAAACCATAAGATTATGTTTGGGAGAATGTTCAGGTGGAACCACATAAATAGATTATAGTTAAATAAGAACATCCTTATTAGTAGGAGAATTACAGAATCTATGATGGGGAATTTTTATAAAATTACAAGAAAACATTTAGAGCATGCATAATAACATTATTATGAAGAATCATAAGCAATCATAAGGCACACATTATGGATTTCACTTAGAATACTAATCATAATATATACCTAATGAAATGGTATATCCCTCTTAAACCTACCCACGAATTTTATCTAGTCCACCATACCTATACATTACTAACAATCAGATATACATAAAACATAACATCATGCCCAAATTCAACAATATTACTCCATAATAGATATACCAAATTAATAGAAAAAGTAGATCAATATCAAAAAGATATCACATTTCAAGGGATTTATTTAATGAACTACTATGTAACACAAAATGAATATATATATATATATATATATATGACATGTGATCCAACCTTCCTTATAATAGTATATAAATTAACCCAAATCACATAATACTATAACAAAAATCCTATCACCAGTAACATTGAGTTCTGTTCCATTTGAGCTATCTGCGAATAGAGGAACAACCTTACTCGAGTTCCACTAAACCCATATAATTTCTACCATGTCACATATTATTCATGAAGAAATGAAATTAAAATATTTATTTGATACAATTTTTTGACTTCCTAACCTGTATTTCCCAAAAAAACACAGATGGAGTAACATAAGACATATTTCATGGCTCCCAATATTGAATAGGATATCCACTAATATAGAGGAAAAAATGATGGGGTGGGGATAAAATTACCTTATTAATAATATCCATACTCCAAAAAACATAAATAAAATAAAAAAACCGAGATTATCATGGGGGAATATAAGTGAAATAATGTAATAATAAGTTTCAATGATGTCATTCATATAAATAAAATAGGCTTATTATGTGTAAATCCATCTAGAGTATATATGTTAGAATAAAAAGTAAATTAACACCACAAAATCATTCTTAGTCCATCCTAGTGTAGCTACCAACTTCATGCTCTAAATCTTAGATATATGTAGTTGTCTCTTTACCCTTAGTTGCATTGTTAATCATGAAATATGCACACACATATAAAATCATGCATTGGTTTTGAGTAATAAAACCCTATAGGACAACACCAATGTGTCTATATTATTAGAGCAGAAGTATAATAGGTGTATTTTATAAAAATTTATTTTTACAAGAAAGAATAAACAATCAAATGTTGACTGTTTTTATGCTAACCAAGATTTTCAAAATTCTTGGATGTACATACCACAACTCCATAAAAGAAGGATAAATAAAATTATGTTGGGAGTAATAAAGAGTTATCCACAAGGTTAGTGAATATGTCTCTTGACTGTCTATGGCCATCAAGATAGATTAATCCATAATGCCATCTTATCCCTCCCCTATCCCGAGTATGGCTTCATTTCTATCATACCCCATCCTCTGTAACATTTTAGTCCATGCATTCATCATATCCTCTCAATGTCTTCGGTCAGGGAATATGACCATCATACCCTTAATATTACTAACAAGCGTTTAGCATGATGGTTTCCAGGCCTCTAACCTATGATTAGGTTTATCATAGATAACTTGGAAAGTCATTCAAACTCCCCCTCTAAATGATAACCATGTCTTGATGGCCCCCCCAACTTGAGTACCATACATGATATCCCTCTAGGCATGGTAAATACACACAACATGGCATAAAATATTTTGGTAGAACATAAAATTTCAACATGAGAAATTAGTAGTAATATAAAAAAACAAGTGATCAACATTTGAACATGTAAACAATCTATATAAGAATACTTGTATAATCAAGCATCATAAATGTGTCCCACAAGCTACACCCACATGTGGTCTCTATCAAGTAAGGTTAAATAACGTATTCCAACAGATGCATCAAATCACTATAATAAGAGTATACAAGGGGACAAAATTTTAATTAACATCCAATATTTATCTTAATTTATGAAAACCTCTAAACCCATCATGTAATGATACCTGATTCTCATGCAAGACTTAACTGGATTGATCTCACACAAAAAACAATTCCTAGAAAAATTCTCAAAATAAACACATGAATGTTATAAAACCAGGTTCATGATAATTTATATCCAATTGGTGTGATTATGCATCAGAATAATAATTTGAATCATCCAAGGATTCTATAAATGTGATTGAACAAATATGATGCCTCTAAAACTCTAGATATACTAATATTATTGTAATAATCCTAGAAATCACTATAATATTAAACTAAAATCCATAGATATAGATATTACAGGATAGATATATTATTTAACTCAAATGAATACTTGTTTATCTAGATTAAATATGAAGAAAATGGGTTCGTGGATCATATAACATAATTCCAAATCATCAACACACATGGATCTCTCATAATCAGTATTCTAATGAGAGGAAATCGATGGGGACAGACTATAGAGTCTCTAGATTTGACTGGGCTTCAAGTAGTATGACTAACATGTCAAAATGTGTAATTAATGTCCATTAAAAGGAATATTTTTTTCATTAAAACACATAATGGGGGTATGGTTACATATTTTTCCAAACAGTGTGGAAACGATGCATGACTTTCATTTCATCCTAGGAACCCACATGGTTTTCTCAAATGCATTGTCAAACCCTGAAAAAACCATGATTTTGGCTAATGAAACATGTTACAATGTTTAAAATGTGAGGACATACATGTTGATAAACTATAATCCATAATCAGACATAACCCCTAGTGCCTCTTCCATTATCTATATGGTTTCATGTAAGTTCAACATAGTTTGGGAATTTTTTTTCCAACTATGAAAATCTAAAAAAGATTATTCAACTCTATGAAAAAACAATAAAACATTTAATCTTATACCATCGAATTAATTAATAAAAAAATTAAAAATGGGTGAAATTAACTCATAACATATTTAATAAATATGAGGTCATTAAACTATTCTAGTTGAATTTGATAGCGTTATATTTTCTTGGGGAGAAGTAGTGTGCAAAACTGTAAACATTCCAAACCAAATCATCATTTGGTCAAACTCAAATCATACCTCTTATAAAATCTGTTTTAAAAAATCAATATTGAGTTATTTAATTTTATCTAGTATCCCTTAAATCAAATAAATCAAAGACTCACTTCTGGGAAATTTGTGATAAGGCTGAAGTGGGTATTATTCATGGATTTCTATCTAGTGGAAAAATCTATAGGTGATATAATAAATATATATACATATTTTTGAACTATTTTTATAGGCAAATACATTAAAATTAACATAGAAATTTTATTCTTGTGGAATTTTTTTTTAAAATATTTAAAGAGAAGAATAAATAAATGTTTTGTAATGTATAACACTAATTAGGATAGAAACTGGGTTAGATAATGGTGAAAACGAATCTAATTAGAATAGTGATAATGCAGATGTTTCGAAAAAATGAAAACCAAAATATCATATGTTGAAAAACTTTACCGTAGTATAGAATATAATAAGAAATAAAATTTATCCACTTAAATAAGAAGGATGTTAAGATATAAGAGTCAAACTAAGGTACCATCCAGAAGAATGATATGGGTTGATAAAAAAACCTCAATTATCCCCCATATTGATCCCCAATCAATGTACAAATAATTCTAACACCACGAGTTAATTGGATCCATGGACGATGATATTTACAATATTGAAAAGAATTCCCCTTGGGACCCTTTATCGAGACTTGATAATAAAATTTTCATTAGAACCAAGTGGGTATTTTTCATCAAGCTATATTTTTAAGGAATATTATCAGAATAAATCTCTATAATAGTATAATGGATTCTCTGAAATTAATGTGATTCATTATGAGGAGACCTTTTAACACATTACAAGGAAGGATTCTACCACCATTGGACATAATGTATTAAAAATATATCATATGGGTGTCCAATAAACATTATTAAATGTAGATCTGTACAAAGACATTTAAATTGAGTAATATAATGTTTTTGTTCTTGAAAATGAATGTTCAGAAGTGTAAAAATAGAAAAAGGAATTATATAGGTTTATGTAGGGACCAATGTCAAAGTATTGAAGTCAAGATAACTCTTTAATTGACATAAAAATCTCACAATGGAATGTCGAAAACAATAGGTTAATAAATGAAACGAATTCATTAGAATATATTTTAATTGTATTTTTTTATAATTTTTTTTCAATAGATAAAGAATGTTCTTGAATGAAATTTTCCAATAATTTAAATAAATATTTTGTGGTGCCTATGTAACTTGATTTTAGACTCTTCATGGGTTTTAATGTGTTATAATAAGATATTTTTTTATATACCAACTAATGTGTGATAAATAGTTGTTAAAGAAGTATGATCTGGAGGTCTCAAAATCAATTTCTAAACTTATTCTAGAGGCCTGAAATAATTATAATGGGTTTATGGTAAGATTGTTAATAAAAATAAAATATGAAGATTTATTGGTATAGTGATATATATCACTAAATTTACACAACATTTTGATTATTATATGATTTGATGTGAAATATATTAGCATTATATAAAAGATTCACATCTGTTATTATATAAAATAGCCCATAAAATATCAAATGGACTATTAGTTTTGGGTGGATCTACAAGAGTAAAAAATAGATTCTTTTAAAATTTACAAATATAAACTGATAAGGTGATTATAATGATATAATATTATCAATTGGTGGAATATTACTCTTATAATATGGCTATTTCAGATGGAATTATAAGAAGAAAAATTTATTTACTGTTAGAACCACATAGGTTTAACATGTGGCCATTATAAATGTTTTCATCTAGATAATTTGGATGAAGGACCAACTAAATGATTTGAGGGAGATAATTGAAAACATACATTGAATTGATTATAATGGTAAAAAAATTAAATTTACCTTTTCAAAAATAATATTCAACACTTTTGGTCTAAGAATATTAATATCATATTTCATTTAATAAAATAGAAGACAACCAGTGGAGAAATCATGGTGAAATTTATTCCAACCATAAACAAGTTGGATGGTATTTTAAATATGATTTTTTCCTGACAAATGATTGAGATTTTATGGTTGAACATGAATATTTGACCCCTAGTTCAGTCGAATATATTTTTAAATACCTATACAAATATTTAGATTATGTTTTAATGGGGGAGAAGTTTGATCATAACTATTTTCATTGATGATATAGATGATAAAATTTTTCTTCACAAATTTGGACAGGAGATATATTAAATATGGATAGGATCCTTTAAATCATTATTTATAATTAATTTTAGGGGTTGTGTTTATTATTAAAAGGTAGATTAATTTAAGGTGTTGGATTCCACTAGCTAGGGGGAGAGTATCATGTCCTTTGGGAAAAAATTCTTCTCATTGAAAGACGATGTTATCTAAAAGAAACTACTCTATCATATAGTGTGGTATCAATTGTATTTTTACATGAAAAATTAAATTATTTGGATTCTCTTGTATGAGATATTGGATTTCTTGAAGTAGTTTCATGATGTTTATAAAAATTACAATGGGGGATATTGATATAGCCTTAGAATTTTTGGGGATGTTATATTAATGTTTAACCATTAGTGAGTATTATTTTGGGGTGTAATAGAAGAGTTTTTTTAGGTGATAGGGAATGGTTGAAAGTATATTTTGAATGTTTTTTATTCATTTGAGTGATTTTTGGAATTTATTTATAGTGAAATAAAAATTGGTAGGCCTAAAATACATAAGAAATTATAGGTTCTCGTAAAACATTTTTCATGTGAGACTATGAGCTCCTATGTCATTCATGGTGCACACTAGACTTTTTCTATGTTATAAATTGAGGTGATAAGACTTTTTTGGGGCACATCATACAATATATTAATGAGAATTTTATCTTTTAATAATTTATTTATCATTTAAAATTATTATTCTACTTTTTAGGACTTTTAAATTAATGTGTAGTACTTTACAATGTGTATGAATTTGTTGTGGGTATGAATTTTCCTGGTGTCAAACATCATTGGAGAGTGTCTAACTCTGGGTCATATACAATATCATATTTTTCCAAAATTTTATATCAGTTAATATTTTTTTGAGTGATATTTTTATTAAAATAATGTGTGAATTTATATTTCCATGGAAGACTCTATCATCTACTGTATAAGACATTCAGGGAGTGAGCATAATCATTTTCAAAATTATTATAAAAACATCAACACAATGTGAAATTTATTCGTACGTTTTTTCCTTCAAATGATGAAATTTCATGGTAGTGTTCAAATCCAAAATTCTTTCTAGTTTCTAATGTGATTTAAATATTGTCAATTGAGATGTCAATTAAGTAAAATTATTTTATAAATTCCAATTCAAATTCAAATTCATTATTGGAGATAAAAATAGAATATCAAAAATTAATACATATTATTAAAACCTCTATATTTTAGTGGAATTAATAATAAGTGATTCTCATGTAAATTTTATTAATAATTATAAAAATATTTTTCTTGTATTTCTTGGAGAATATAATAGTGAATAAATGAAGATAATGATTATTTCCTGATTTGGAAATTTTACACTGAAATAGAAAAGATAAACTATTTTGAGGAGAGGGATAGAAGAACTATATAAAATGAACTTATAGCAATATTATTATTCAAATAGGCCATTTTAAAATAATTATATTGTAACTGATTGATGCACTTGTCGATGAGAAGGAAAAAGATTGTTTTCATTCATGCATTCTCTCATGCATGATAATATCATCCCAATGATTTATTATAACAATATTGATATAAAAATTCTATATTAATATTATCATAGTATCTGAAGTCTTTAGTAAAGTTGATCAATTCTTTGATTACAAATAATCAATCAATTATATGAAGATCTGATTCAAACAGAAGAGATGAGTAATTTTGATGTTTTATTGGATGAAGACTAAATAATTATTTATCATTTGTGGGAAGTGGATAATACTTAATCAAACATTTTATGTCAATTATATTGTATTTTCCATAAGTATAAATTTATAATGATAATAATATCAACGACCGAAAAAGTGTACGTACATAGTAAGAAGTAGTCTCTCACACCGGGGTTAAACATGGAAAAACATTTTGTGTATTTCATGACATTTTAATTCAAAAAAAAATATATAGTATGATATTATAGTTAGTGGATCATAACATTAATTGGTTATAATGGTATTAATAAAAATAACAATTTCCTAAAAAATAGTACCACTTACTTACCCATAGTTTTATCTTAATTGATATCATGATTACACAGAAAGAATTATTCTAGTTGTTCGATTAATTATGTTTACATATATTAAAATATTTCAACAACGTGAAGTATTTCATGTAAGGATTTATTGAAACTCATAAATTGTTGAGAATAGATGAGTTTATCAAGTGGTGTCGTGATTCTGGTGTTGTTTTATGTGTAATAGTTAGTAAAAGTTTGAATTAGAAGAAGAAATGTTATTTAGAAATTCCAATAATATTTCTTCAAGTGCATGGAGAAGTCTATTGTAATATAGAGTTGTTATTATAATTGAGGAATAATAATTCCAAATTATTTAAATAAAATTAATACCTATATAATAATGATAAAATCTATATAATGTCCATCTAAGGAATCATTATAATAGAAATCAAATCATCATTTTTAATGGGTATATGAAACTAATTTTTTTACATTATAAATGTTTTGAATATATAAGAGTTCTAATTAAATTGATGAATTGAAAAAGATTTTATTTTTTATTCTAATGATGAATAAAACATTTTCTACATCAAATATTTTAATGTAATGTAAAATATCAAGCTCAAATAGATTTTTTAATGCATCTGTATAAATATAACATTTTTATTATATGATATGATTAGTTTTATATTAACCACATGTTATTATAAATTATATGAGATAATTTATTGCATTCACATGTTTTATAATTAATCACATTCTATAATATTTTTGAAAATGAGAAAAATAAAAAAATATTTAACCTAGTATATAATTGTTTACTTATATATTTATTAAAATAAGTGGGGATATGTTTTTTCTAGCCATTAGTGGATAACTTTAAAGTTAATGTATTATTTAGTTATTAAAATTCTCTAAAAATGTAATATATAACATATGATATGGAAAAATAATTTACTTTTTAAATATTATTACAAGGAATAAATAAGAATTACCTTATAAAATAATTAATTACATATCTTAGAAAGATATTAAAAAAATAATATATTGTTTAAGAAAATAATGGAAGTATTATCATACTAATATAAGTTTAATGTTAACAAATAAAAGATAATTCCTATAATAATTTAATATTAATGTAACTTTATATCCAATGATGTTTAGGGAATGTCAGTAAAAAATTTAAAGAGTTACATCAATTACCCAAAGATTAAATTGGAAAATATTTATCGAAATGGTTTAAAAATGATAATGTGGGCCATATGATGAGGTCTATGAAGATGAAAAAGGTTATTAACATTATATCATTTGATGTTGTGATGTTATGGATTTTAGATATGTCCATTGTGTTTACATTGGGAATATGATCCCTAAAAATAGAAATTATTCAAACTATATTAAATAATATGATTTTCTCAACAAAAAGTTAGTTTTTTTAGGTGGCAACACTGAGAAGTGGTAGAAATTATATAATTATGAATGGAATATGACGAAATCCCTAAAATAATAGAAAATAAAGTCTAATCACATCGTTTATCATAAATTATATATTATAATGTTGTTTTTTTCTGATTTTTAAAAATTATTAAATTATTTTAAGGATTAAAAATATATCATGTAGTACAAAATATACATTTTTCTATATCATTAGTTAACTTTTTCTACATATTTTTTTTATGAATTTAATTCATAATAATATTTTCAATGATTGACATTGTGTTGTCCCTAAATAAGGATCATCAAAAATTATTATGGGTAATGAGGATATATTGTGATTAGGATGAGTAGAATCATGTACATGATATAAAAAAGATGTATATGAGATACAAATAATAGACTCATGAGGTAATAAGTTGATATTTTTTTATTTGGAAATCACACTAAAGTATATAATATATAATTCCATACTGTCACTAATATAATCTTATAATAGATAAATGAAATATAATGTATTCATTATCCCAAGTAGTCAATTATTGATAATCATGAATGTATGAGAACTCACATTCTAGATAGTCAGAACAGTGCCCTTTGTATCCTGAGTTAAAATAATTTTTTTTCATTGTGCCATTATTTTCTAAAAGTTATAATATTAATATTTTCTATTTATTATAAATGTTATAAAGGACCATGTAGTCATATAATTGGGTCTTTGAATAAACATAAATTAGTTGACAATTTGTATTTTCCAAACTAAAAAGTGTTTGATAAGCCATATCCAAATGATAATGGATAGATTCAAATTTTGTTTTAGAGTATTTCCATAAATACCCTATTTGAATTTAGTTAATGTTGGATATTGTTAGAAATTCACTGAAATAAAAATCTCATATTGTATGATATCTGTTGTTTTTTAGTCTGTGGTAAAGAATGAAAATGTATCTATTATAGAATATGATACATATCCATCATAATGTATAATATATGAGCAACATGGGAAATCATGTGCATAACAACCACCTCATCGTCCAAAAAAATACTTTAATTATGAAGAACTTAATTGATTTATTTATTGATATATATAATTTTTTGATTCGTTCTAACAATTATATATCAATAAGAATAAGTTTTCATAACATATATTATCTTTTAAGTGTTGGAAACTAACACTTTTCTCCCTTTAAATTATGAATAGAGACTATATAATGGTAGTTAATTATTGTGAAAGTGAGCTTATTAGAAAAAATATTATCAGTAATTTTAAATTACAATATCTTGTATACAGTAAGATATAAAAGTTGTTTCTTTAAAAAATAGTGTTTATATTTCTAAGCTCACTGTTTACATGGTACTTTAAATAGATTACATATAATATCAAAAGGATATTGCAATACCAAGGCTATAATAAGATACTGTAGAAACTATAAAATTAATCTAAAAATATTTATTGACATCTAGATCCAAAATTCTGAATGGACACTGATGATGTTTGACTATTAGTTTTAGGGGGATCATAATCACTAATAATTATTCCCACAAAGATCACTCTAGGTGATATTGAGTAAATTCGAGAATATGGACTAAGCTTCCAATAACAACACAAAATGTTTCATGTGTTATAGTTCACTCCTATCCATGAACACATATAAGTGTATCCTAACTTATGATTATTATGAGTGTATACTATTTGATCACATACTTTGAAGAAAGTATAAAATTGTGGAAATGAAGACATAGTGAGGTTACTTTCATTGGGTGTGTCATTGGTTGTATAGAATCGATTGAATAATAATGAAAGAATTTGTCACTTTTGATAAAAAGATATATTTGAAGCATAGTTGATCATGATTATAGTACCTTCACTAAATCTATGGGAATGGTATTTTAATGTAAGTCTTCCTAGAATGTTAACTGAATAAACTATAAATAATTTATGATGACACAAAGTTTGGATCCTAATTTATGAGACATCTCTTGATTGAGAGATTATATTCCATAGTGCATGTTTATAATAAGGTTTCTATTTCTACGACTATTCCTTATCTCTTTAGGGGCCCTGGTTGGTTCCTAGAATCCCCTCATGGTCTATGAATAATATTCACAACTATCAATATAATGGTGTAGGGGGTCACACAAAATAAAATATTCAAATTTTTTTCCTACTATAATGAATATGTGTTTATGACATACTGGGAACCATCACTACGGCCCGAGAAAAGTTCGAGGATATAAAATATCCAATTAATAAATAAATTAATATTAATTTAGTTTAGAATAATTATTATTGAATTTATTTATTAAATTTATTTATAAGTATTAATATTAATTCATGAGATAATATTTTATGATTGAATATTATTTTAATATTTGAGGTTCATTTAATATTTGTAGTGATTACGAGTTGAGTTAATGACCCCCTTTCATCATGTAATATACTTATTGTATTACAAGTAAGTGACCAAAATATAAATGATAATAATGAAACAGTAAAGAATTCATAAGATTTCGTTTACAGTGAGTGAAAAATCTTTGGGGTCGCGGGACATTTTGGGGAATTTTGGAAGCACGGTATAAAAGGAGGAGGGGGATCTCATTGTGATTACTATTCATGTCTCATTCATGGAGTGTATCTATCTCTTATGCCTCTTATTTGAGAGATATGCCTTTGATCTATTCTACAATATTGAGATATCCTTCTTGCATCATAGGAATAATGATGTGGTGGTCATTGAAACATTGAATAATTCATCAGACCTCCTCACCAATACTTGTAATATGACGATAAATTTATGTGTGGACTTTTGAATCATGTGTAGGTGATCTATAGGGATTTGATTTTAGATCATCTGATAAATGATCACTAAAAAATTGAGAATATGTTCCCCATGAATTCAGAATAAGACCCTTATTTTTTTGGTGGATGTTTTTGGTGTAAAATTCATCATGTTGGATCCTTGATCTTTTATTAGGGCTTAAATTCACTGATTTTAACAAAGTTACACAAATAATCTGTGAAAATTTTAATCCCCATCCCCCTCAACTTCCACTGCATACCTCTGTACTAGAAATCAGTATCAATGTGATGCGTAAACGTTTTAAGCAATGAAAAAAATTAAAATCTCATTAAATTTTTATGGGGGTGTTGTTATGGTCTAAAAATCAATGACTATGTTTCAATACGATATTAGACGACCATGTTTTATCTATCCCAAGTACTAAAAATTTTTGAAACCAATTTTAAATTATATAATTTTTGAAAAAACACCCACCCATATATGTATATATATAGTAGTTAATTATGAAAAATATTCTTGGGGACAGATGTATTTCATCCCAATTTCATAGTTGAAGTAGTATATAGAGGGTGGCTGTTGATTTCCACTTAATTGTGGAATCCATAAAATAAAACAATGCTTATAAAAATAGTTTTAAAAAATCATTTGGGGTTTCCATTTAAAAAACAAACCAACATTGTATTAAAAAAACCCTAAATGTCTAATATTGGAAGCATGAAAAGGAAACATAAAGTATAAAATATAATCGTTTGTGTGAGGGTCTGGAAACAGATGATAAAAAATGTCTGTAATAATATCATCCACAATCTGAATGTTCCTAAAGGAGGAAAAAAGGTTTAATAAGATTAATTTGTGCTCCAATATGAGGTGTTCCAGTGTCGATAGTTTCTCAATGCTAGCCTTCACTCATGAACATCACCACCCTCTAGAGAACCTCATAACGTGCATCTTTACTGCCTACCAGTAGCGATAGACCCTCCCCCACCGGTTAGTCCAGCCATGGACCCCCTATGTGTTGAACACTGTGAGTCCCTCCCAATCACCCAGATCCATCATAGTTCATGGTTAATAAATTGAATTTAAATGAATAAATCTATAATATATTCTTCATACAAGTCAGTAATTTATTTAAATTAGTCATCATTTATTCTTTTAATAAATATACTATTTTTCATATTTAATTAATTAGTAAACATAAAATTCATAAATTAAATAAATTTATGATATAATTATTTTTATTTTATTTTTTTCATAGTCAATTGTGAGTGTGATAACATAGTTTATTCATATTCGATAAAATATTATTTCATTTATCAATAAATAATTAACAACATTCAAATAATTATAATGTAACAAAAGCCTTCTATTGTTTAAATTTGAACAAAATCGGGTTTAAAGAGTGTTGCATCAACCATTATTGTGGAGGCCTCCTACTCATGGGGAGTTATAATGAGAATGATGGGTTGACCTAACTGGAGTTTTTAGTTATGGACTATCAAAATTAGTCTTATTATAAATCCTTGAGCAAATCATGTTTGTGATTTTTAGATGTTGAGACTTCACTCAATGGATCAAGGAGCCACAATTCAAGGTGTTTTTATACCATAGTGACTACCATGAAACTCTATAATAAGTGGTATAGGAAAATATTGTAAAATATGATGATATTTTTCATGGATAATTTCCACTAGATTACTCAATTGACAATGTATTACATATCTAGTTGTGAGGGATACTAGTTTTCAATAATATAGTGTGAAAAATTTACGGATTAAATTAATATATATTTCCTAATCATAAATAAAGATAAAAGTAATAATATTCTTGAATTCTATTTTATAGAAAACAGAAAGTAATAACACTAGTACACTATGATAACTACTGAAAAAAATTATATCCAGTATGAATTTCTATAAGAGAAGTATAGGTGCTTCCGAAAAGTAATATGATATCTGAAATTCAAGGTGTTGGTGTACCAAATACTAGTTAAGACCCCTCAAAAAGTAAAGTGTTAAAAATTATAACAGAAGACCAATGATTAACATATTTGATATTTACATCATAATGATATTATAATGGTCCAGTGTGTGTGGTCGATACCGCATCATGAAATTGATTATTTACCATTTAGTCACTTATTTGAGAATCTTCTGAGGATAAATAGAAAAAATATATTAATAAGATTATGATTACATAGGTTATGTGTTAATTGAAAGGACGATCAATAACTTCTATAGAATAATTTTTTATATCTTATTTACTTTTATACAGTATATTTGTTAATAATTATAGAATGAACAACATGGGAAGAATCATAATTACCTTTTTGGTATGGTTCGCCAAATAAAAACATAATTAAAGATTAATATTTATTTTATATGATAGAAAATTTCAATGAAAAGATAAAATGTCCAAGGGATTTTATATCCCCAAAGTATCCTTCACAACATACCTAAAATAAATGAATTTGGTATCATATAAGATATTATTTTCTTCTCATGTCATGAGATATGTTTATGAAAGTTTAAATTCAATGATATCAATTGAGGAAGTATGTGGTCACTTATTTTTAAAATATATTCATCAATTGTATGTATTTTTTTAGTAATACCTATTTGGTATTAAATAAAATATTATAATAACATATGTGTATTTAAATACAGTAACAAATTTGAAAGGAAATGATACAATTATTAAGGTGTGTTCTACATGCATTTCAGAAAGGGTGGATCATAAGTTTGTAATGATAATTTCAAAACATCCAATTTCCAAGATTAATGACTCTAGAAAAACATTTATAGAGTATACCCCAAACATTAATCTCACATTTCCATTGTAATCAAGGTGTTGTTATTACATTTTTTAATGTAATTTTTTATACTCAACTATTGGATGAGTAATGTTTGAATCATTAGAAATTACTGAGGAATATTAATGTATGAATCTTATACCTTGTTGTGGAAAGATAACTCTTTTTCTATATATAATAAATGTGGATTTTAAGGATATAATATCAATGGTATTTTTAATCATTGGGGTTAAATAACATAGATATTATCAACATATTATTTTTGGATAAATGGACCATTAGAAATATTGGTATGTAAAAAATAGTTAAGAATTTAATTATCCTTGAGGGAATGAACTATTTCAAGGTGATGCTTGTGGAAAAAGTAATTAATTGGATACCATTACTATATTTAATATAATAAAAAGTGATGTATGGTATATTCATGGCCATAAGATATGAGTTACTTCAGGATTGATTTTTGAGGAATATCTTGTTGAAGAATTCAATAATCATTATAATGTAGCATGGTGTAATTCTTAATCTCACATTACCATAACACACATCAGAGTTATAATGATGGAAAATAAATTCGATGAGGAGACATACATGAAAAAAATAATCAATAAAATGTATCATGTTGTAATTCCTAAAAACAAATTTACTTATAAAGATCATTTTCAAGATGAAAGTAAAATGTGCATTAATGTTGAAACATATATGAATTCTAAAAAAATCTATTATATTATGAGACATGATTCATAGAGAAGAACCTTATTCCATAACCATATGAAAATATTTATGAAAAAAAGAAATCATATGATTATTTATATGATATAAATCCATTATTTCAAAATAATAAGTGATTAAATGTAAATATTTTGTTAAGATATGAATAAACATGCATCAAGAGAATCACAATGTGAATCTAAAGTAGTTACACCAAATTTTTCAAAGGATATTATTGAAATACAAAATATATAAAAGTGGTAGTAAATTTATAGTGGGATGAATATTGATATGGTTTTGGTTATTTCCATAAATTCCCAAATAGATGGTATAATAACAATATCACCTTGTGTTTTTGGAAGGGAAATGTTCCTAAGACACAAGCATTGTTGGAATGTTAAAACCATAGTGGTGGTTTTATATTCTCTCTAACTAGTGATAAATTATTAATTTAGAAAATAAATCCTATAATTAATATATAGATGTAACTTAGCTAAAAATTTAAAGGTCAATTAAAATTTAAAAATGGGATCCTTGTATTAATGTTCGTGGGCTTATTATTCTGAATACTATGGTGGGGATTCAAGTCAGTCTAAGAATGGGTGGTAAAAGAGTAGTAAAAGAATGATATTATTGGTAATAACATGTTTATAGCCAAAATATATTGGAATTTTACTTATCATAGATAATTTATATGATCATTTTATTGAGCATTGAATTTCAAAACCAGTAATTGTGGAATGTGTTTATATGATGAAACCAGAAAGAAATATTGAAATCATAGAACACCAATAAGTGTTGCAGGTTTCTAGAATATATTTTAGGATTAAACTAATATTATAATTCCTATAATATTCATTTGGAATAAATATATTCCTTTTTTCTATAATAGGTTTCTAGGAGATCAACTATTTTTCCATGAAAAATATGTTTTATAACATATAGAATACAATTATTGGTCGTAAAATTAATTAAGTCCAGTGTAAAATGATTTTTCTAGTGATTTAGAAAAAGTAACGATCAATGTTATAGATTAAGGGATATTTTGAGAAAGATTTAATGGTTTCATAGACGTAATCAATAGTGCATATCCCGATTTGGGCCTTCGGGCCACCGGTTTGGGCCTACGGGTCTCCAGGGCCTTCGGGTCATCAAAGTCCTTCGGTCCACAGGGCCATCGGGTCACGTAGACCATGGAGTAGCCCAGTTCACACAGAATAGGCCCCAGAATAATATCAGAGGAACATGAGTAGCAACCACCAGATTCGGAGCTAACCGGATTGGAAGAATGAGAGTGTATGACAACCTCCATCGGGACCAGGCACCGTGCAACTTTGTACGGGGCAATGGAAGCTGATCAGCAATGCAAGGTGGGGAGATAGGTGATAAATGATCCATAAATATGGTGAGGGGCTATTCAAGTGGGATGGGCCAATGGGTCATGTATTGGGCATGGTATTTCTTTGGGCCTTCAGTCCATGTATTTGCGGGTTTTTCGGGCCTTCTCCCTTGGGCCTACGGGTCATGTACGGGTTCCCCTTCAACCCTTAAAAGGGGGATTATCCATAATAAAATAAAAAATAAGACCTTCGGTCCATTCATGCTACATATATATAATGGTATGAAAATATATGTTGTATCCAGGATAACATTAGGGGAAGAAATTAAAACAATCCAATTTTACATGGGAGAGTCCAAGGGATAAATACATGGTATGTAGAGAGGAAGGGATAATAGTTACTTGGGTAAAACCAGTATTCCTATAGAAATATATGATTCAATATAAATTTTAGGCTAAGGTATTGATACAGATGATATCATATAATCTAGTGGTCGACATATCTATAAATATTACGTTTTTTGCAGTTTTTGAGGAAGCTAAAGGAACTGTGGAAAATACACAGTGATTTGTTATAGTTATTGGAAAAAGACCTTGTATGTAATGTTTTTTCATGATTATAATTATTCTCTTAATTTTATCCAAAATTATAAGATTAAATAGTATACAAAAGGACATATACTCGGGGTTTATATATCTTAAAGAGTCTTACCCAACTAGGAGAGGTCATAGATAGAAGAGTTTCCACATAGTAGAGAAATGGAAGGCCCATAAATGAATCCAAAACTCAGAAAAAACAAGATACTATCATGTGAGAGATAACAAGGTAAGTTAGTAAGTTAACTCTAGTGAAATTGGAAGTGTTGTAAAAGTGGGTTCCCAAGAACCAACATTATCAGAACTTTTTTATTATCATATCATGTATATAGTGACATATGCATGAGGTATACATTCCATAATAGTGATGAAATTTTTTCATCCGTTACTTTTATAGTAATTTCTTTAGATTAAATGTTGTATCATAAGTTTATAGAAGTTCCAAAGATATTATGAGAATATTAAGATACTATGAAATTAATCTTAAAAAATGTCCCATGGTCTAGATACATCATCATGAATTGACACAGATGATGTTTGACTATTAGGTTCTAGGGAATTATATGCATTTAGACTTTTTCTCATGATGTTCATACTTTGTGATAACTAGTAGATGAGTTCATGAATACTAACCCATCAACATGAATACCACACATTTCATGTGTAATTCATATATCATATCTATGAAAATGTTTAATGGTGTCCTGAATTGTGATTATTACAAATGTAGACTATTTGATAACATTTTTTTATATATTGGAAAAAATATTAAAATGAATTCATAGAGAGGTAGATAGTGTTGGTTTCATCATTGGTTTTATGATATTAATTGGATAATCAAGATCAATTTCATTAATTCTGATAGGAAGAGATGTCTCTGGCCCATTTGATCAGGATCAAAGTACCATTACTGCATTCATGGCCATAGTAGATGCAGGTAAATATGGATTGTAAGGTCAATGAAAAATTTATCAAGAAAGTATGACGAAACATAGTGTGCATCTTACATTATGATAAATAATTTGAAAAAAAAGATTATATTATATAGAATGTGTTCATATGAATGTTTCCACTGTTATGAATCTTTATTATACACATAGGTACCATGATGGGTTTCTATAATCCACTCATAATCTATGAATACTATTCACTTCTATCTATATAAGGTCATAGAGGGTCACATAGAATAGTGTATTCAAAAGTACTCCATATTCTAATGAGTATGAGTTTAGGACAGAGTGGGCCCCACAACTAGGGTTTGAGATATGTTGAGATTATATGATCACCAAGGAATACATAAAGTCTTATTATATGATTTTAGAATAAATTTTAATAAATTTACAATTTTTAAAGTAAATACATGGTATATATTTTATGAATGAATATTAATTTAAAATTAAATCCATATTTAGTAATTTCATAAATTATGAGTCATGTTGATGATTGGATTTCATCACATGATATATTTTTTAAAATAAAATTAAGTGATAAAAATATAAACAGTAATTATGTGCTAGTAAATTAGTCATAAGATTCATTTATATTGAGTAATAAATATTCCAAGTTGGAAACCCTTTTTGGGAATTTTGAAAAGTCACTATAAAAGGATGATAAGACTCTCAAGGTGATTAATATTCATAGATAATTTTTTAAGAGTCTCTCTCTCTCGTATCCCTCCATGTAGAGAAAGAATCTCTCCATCTATGCAACCATATCCGACCCACCTTCATGCATTGTAGAAACGATGATATGGTTATCTTGTATATTTTGAATAATCTTTCAAAACCCTAGGCTTGAACCCATTATACAATGATAAATGTGCCTACAAAAATTTGATATATGTTTATATGATATAGAGGGATTAGAATTCAGTTCCTTCAAGTGATAATCACTACCGATGCGCAAATGTCGACTACAGTTCTAGATTAAACCATTTGTTTTTTGGTGTACATTTTGGGTTCAAAATTCATCATGTAGGATCCCCATACCATGGATGCACTTCATAAGATATGATTTTGTTATATCGATCATAGATAAACATTTTAATTCCCCTACCCAATATATTCCACTACATTCCCCTTTACCCATAGTAATCCCCCTATTGGAGGGAGATGATTCTATCTAAAATAAGACAAATCTTTCTCTTCCTCCATATTCCCAATTATTCTTCATGGATATGGTGTAAAGACACCTATGTTGTTTATGGGTCCCCTAATTTCCAATTATGATTCTACTAGAAGGTTTCTTCCCTATAGAGGTGTGGTATGTTGGCTATCACTAGGTGATCTAAATAAGGAAATCCCAATTTAAGAGAAGATGATGAAGTTCACTATGATTCATGTGTGCCAATTTATGTTTATATTATTTATATTCTTCTTGTTTATTTGTTTATCATAGATATGAAACTTCAAATTGTTTTTATTCCTCCATTTTTATCATACTATTTTTTGTTAAAACTCATTAATATTAACATATAATGAATGAAAATGTTTAGGAATAACATTTTCACCTTGAAAATCATTTATTATGATACATGCCTGGGTAATATTAAGTGATGTTCACAGTATCCTATTTAACATTATGTGGGTATTGGAATCCCTTTCCCCTATTTATACAGCACCAAGATGTATTCAAATTTATAGTTTACACTAACATTTATCCCTACAATAGGAGTGGCTATTCTTATGTGATTTGTGTGCAATCCATTAATAATAATATTCATTATGTAATCCTATTATTATGATCCCCTATATTGTGATAATATGAATACTTATTTTTAAAACAATACATTAATATTCAAATCACATAGTGAAGTACTCATACCACGTAATGGTTTGTAAGAATAAAACAATGCTTATTTATAGAATAGTAAATTTTAAAACCTAAAATACATGATCAAAAATGCTTTAAAATAAAAACCATATATTATAAAATGAAAAAACAACATTTCACACCATTCACGATAGGAAGCATCCAGTACTTTTTTTACCATATAGTTAATGAAGATCCCATTGTGATATGCATCATACACCCTCCACCATGATATGTTTGCAAGATATACCAAATCACACATTAAATGTATAATACCCTCCCCAATCCCATGATATTATAATATATTATAGGGATATGTGATGTGAAATTTTATTAAGAGAATCATGGCTTCTACCTGTGGTCACCAAGAAATATTTCAATTTAAAGTCACGTAAGTTTAAAGGAAAATTTTTTCTTAAATGCCTTGGAATTTTACAAGTATGCAGTTTCTGATGGCACCTGATTCTGAGGACCGGTGTTCCCGAAATCAATTTCCGATGTTTAGCTCGGGTACGTTTAGTGATCGAATGAGCGGGTTTTCTATCTTTAGAACCGTTGCTTGGAATTGAAATCTGAGGGAACAGATGGAACCGCAGCACTGGTAATTGCTTAAGAGGACCTTTACCAAATTTGCGTTTTCTTTAGAGGATTTGTTAAAAAAGTGGATTAAATAAAAATGGTGAATATAATATTTGGTAAAAATTTCATTCTTTATTTTGAGTGGTTATATCCTAGGTGTGGGAGTTGGGGTGGGACCCAATAGTTACCAACTACACATGAGAGGATAAAGGTGAGGTGGGGCCCACACGAGACCAACCCTTCACATTACCTAACTCCCTAACTCCTCCCTTTATTTGAGTAACTCCCCTCTCTCCCACATTAATACGTCCCGACATAACACCTAATTAATTAGACAACTCAAGTTTAATTAATTAAGTGATTTTGTTTTGAAATTTGAGTTTTTGAAATTCATGGAAAAATAATAAAATAATGGTTGGCCTTATTTTTTTTGGTTAGTTTTGTTGTGTGGGGAAATTTGGGGATAGCTCTTTTCCCTTTGGAAGAACATCATCTCCTTTGTTGAAGAACGTCAGGACTCCGATGTCAACATGGTTGTCCCATTTTTTTCCATCCTCTTCCTCCTCCGCGACAATGGAGGAGAAACCGACGATGACGGGAACGATGCCATAATCCGCAGTGCTTGACAACCTCGAACATCCTTTTATGTATCGGTTATCTTCATTCATGTTTAATTTAACGTTCTTCGTTGATTAATTTGGCCGCTTGTTATCGATGTAACCGGAGGAGATCGGACCGCAAAAACACGACCAATTTCTCCTCCCTGTTTTCTTGTTGATCAACATTGACGATCGAGGTGATGGTGGCATGGTGCTATTGCACCGTGCGGGGACGATGTAGACCACAGACGAAGCGAGCCACGGCTGTGGTGCGCGGCGCCGTCGCGCGGCGCCAGTAAAGCCGAAGGAATCGCGGCCGGAGCGGGCCGCCGCGGGGGTACGCGGCGCCGTCGCACTGCGCCAGAGAACATGAGGGAGGCTGCGGCCGGAGCAGGCTGCGGAAGAGGGGCATGACACTGGTCATACCGGAGCCGCCGCCTAAGGCCGCGGCGGTCTTCAGCAGGGGCGGTCGGGCTCGGCCGGCCGCCGGTGCTTCAGGAGGTGGGATCCCGAAGGGTCTCGCGGCAGCTCATCTAGCCGCCCATTAAGGCTGACCACTTTGTAGAAATATCGGGGGATTGAAACCCCTAGCCAGCGCATAGAGAGGACCCCACGGGTCCGCCGTTTCGGACAACGGGGCGGCGCCCCCCTTCGCACCCTGCTCGGCCGCAAGCCGAGCCGCGGTCGGCCTCCGAGCTGGGCCGCAGGCGGCACCCCACCATAGTCTGGGCCGCGTCCCGCCGGGATGGGCCACGCCCAATTTGGCCTGACCCGGACCCAGGTCGGGTCGACCCAGTTCGGGCCGACCCAGGGGTATCAGGCCAGGTCGGACTGGGCCCAAACCCCCTACTTTTAGATCAGGTTCATTCAAACGCTCGTTTCTTGGGCTATGGACATCTGATTGAAGCATATTCAGTTGCATTGGGATCCTTGTATCGAGGCAGTAATTTCAGTATATTACACTTGAGGTTTCGGCGATGTTTGGGTATGGCCGGGATGGTTCGAACCTGAAACCAACAGGGCCCTAGGAGCGGAAACAGTTATAACATAATGACTAGATATCCGAATGACGTGTCGTCAATTATGTTGAATTCCTCTTAGTGAGATGGTTCTTTTGACTTACTCTACTTAAGTTTTGGACGCATCTCAAGTATGGTCAGGTTGGTTTTATCTTAAAAACCAACGGGTCCCCTGTGACGAAACAACCAATAACTCTCAGACCGGACGTCAGATTGACGCACCGTCTATCGCGTTGAGTTCCTATTGATGAGATGGAACTTTGTGATACATAAAATCTGGAATCCATGATAGTTGATGTATTGACCCCTTGCCTCGTGGAGCGGACCCTCTCGGAATCGAGCGTGTTGTGTGCGTGAACCCTAGAGCTGGCTGTGACTGTGATGACGATGGAGACTTTACTTGGATCGTATGTGTGTTCGGCAGCAAGAACGACTATACTTGGATCCTCTGTGGGTTGGGTAGTGATGATGACTATACATGGATCCTACGTGGGTTCGGCAACGATGGTTACTGTACTTGGATCCTATGTGGGTTCGGAAATGATGAATTCTGTACTTGGATCCTACGTTGGTTCTGCAGAGAATATGATTCAGAGGATACATTTAATAATCTCCACCCATCTTCGTGAATAGTATACCTGTGTGAACTGAGTCATGACTATGAATCATTATCTTCGATATGATTGACTTGCTATCCTGTATGGATTGTGTTGTGCTTTCCTGTGTGGATATGGTTGTACATTCCTGTGTGGACTGGGTTGAAACTGTGCTCGGAAGTTGGAGTCGTACCAAAAATGATGACTTAGGTATATGTATGGACATATGCCTAAGTAGTGTAGGTTGATACTTCGTATATGTATCTTTCCTTTGGGTTTATCCTTTGTTGATTTTGGGAGGCCTTCGGGGGTCTCGGGGTCCCTACAGAGTATCGTATACTCACCCCTACATAGGCAATGCCTGCACTACGTTGTGTTGGTTGTAGATGACAGACATCATTGATCATGGTTGAGTCCTGAGGAGCGGGATGGTATATGAAGGTGGTCTATCTGGTGGGACGTACAAGGAGTGGACGGCCTGACCCGAGGAGCCGACGAGACTATCTGTACTCACCCTTCATGTGGGAGTTCCGGAGGACATCTTGGTGGGTGTTGTTTTACATTTCAGCTGTTGTACTTTCTTATCTCAGTTGTACTATACTTTCAGTTGGGTTTGTATACTGGCCCGTTTACTTTCAGAACTTACTTTAGTACTCAGTTTACTTCGTGTTTACTTCATCTTGCATACTCTATGGTGTTTGTTTTCTTATATAAAATCAATGCATTCCCTTTTATTTGGATTTATGCCTTTGGTGCTAGTCTCCATCCCCTGGCCCATGGAAGGTAGGCTTGGGGTAGTCACGACACAGGCCCCAAGGACACGTCGTGAAAAATTGGTATCAAAGGAGTCAGTTCTACCACATAACTCAAGACATTGTTAATTTATTCTATGTTAAGGAATAATTTTTATAGTATTCATTGTGGTTATCAGTCTAGGGAATCCAGTGTTGGTGCGATGACCGATGTATCCGTACACCAGGACCCTGACTTATAATTTCTGATTCAGTGCACGAAAACATTGATTGCATTGTGTTTTCAAAAATTTTCGTTGTGATTACTTTGTGTCAACTCACCAGGTATACTGTATTAACCATGGCGCACCTATTTCTTTTCAGTATGGCCCCATGATGACATCCAGCTAGGGTTCCCAATTACGTACGAGATGGCATCCCACCGAGAGACGAGGCCTCGGTGCAGGGCCCCATTACAGCAGAGGCACCGACGGTACCTCTACTTACCGAGCCACCGATGCCACCAGACCCAGTAGTTGAGAGTGCACATCGCCTGAGTGCACTGCAAGAGTTTTAGTGTCAGAGGCCGCCCAAGTTCCGTGGAGAGACGGACCCTCAGGAAGCTGAGGATTGGATGGAGTCTATTGATCGATTATTCATATTGGTAGGGACACCAGCAGATCTTATGGTGATCCTTGCGGCATGTCTCCTACACGTGGTAGCAGGTAGATGGTGGAACCTGATGCTCCATGTGAACGATGAGGAATATCTTCTTTGGATGGACTTCGAGAGCCTCTTTCTCTCAGAGTTCGTTCCATCCACCCTCCGTGCGGTGCAAATTCATGAGTTACTACAGCTGCCGCAGGGCAGCATGACAGTAGCCCAATACTCGGAGAGATTTACCGACCTCTCACGCTATTCCACTGAAATGGTACGGGACCCAGTCTTCTAGGACAAGACCTTCGAGCAGGGACTGAGGCATGAGATCAGGGCCACGATGATCTCCCTCAGCATTCTGACGCAGGAAGGAGTAATGGAGAGAGCCCTTCTTGCTGATCCTACACTAGAAGCAAGACCTACCATAGGGCGGCACATAGCGGAGTCTTCTGTAGCTGGCAGTCAACAGATGTCATAGGGGTCTAAGCGGACTACACCATTAGGTGGGAGACCTCAGGATACTGGTTCGGAGGTGCGGGGAACACGCAGTAGATCCAGTCATACGAGAGGCAGATAGTGCTTTGTAGGTGGCAGGTAGGGCCACATGGCTCGTGACTTCCTGACCTGCCATGTAGAGGAGCAGCAGGCAGTTCAGGGACCACCCAGGCAGAGGCAGAGGTTCAACCGTGGTGGTCCTCAGGGAGCAGGCAGACGAGGTAGAGGATCTGGACGAGCAATAGGTGGTGAACGACGCTTCTGGGATCTACCACCACCACCAACAAAAGGTCCACCCCGACCACATGGAGCTGGAGGGCAGATACAGGCTCTACTTTAGGCAGTGTAGGCCTACGACCATGACGAACCTGAGATGATTCGAGGTACTATCTCTGTTTACTCCACCCTTGCTGCAGTTTTTATAGACACAGGAGAAATCATTCTTTCATTGTCGCTGCCTTTGTTTGGAGCTTGGAGATTTTGACGGACCCGTTGGATCGATCATTACGGCTAGAGACTCCTACGGGAGTAGACTCGATGATTACGCATTGGTTCCAGTAGTGTGAGATTACTCTAGGAGGTGAGATCTTCAGCTGGGATCATATTGTAGTAGCTTTGAGGCCATGCGACGTCATCTTGGGCATTTATGGGTTATCTACGGTCCATTCTCAGATCAACTGTATTAGGAGCATGGTGCGGTGTGTCCGCACCGATGGGAGCAGGTTCACCTTCACCGGCGAGAAGGGAGCCTTTGCAGTGTAGGATGGACTCACACAGAGGAGAGAACAACCGATCACCCATCAGTTGGCTAGTCTCATCCTAGGACCAGTTGATGTGAGGATTCTGAGTTTTCCTATTGTGGTGGATCATTATACAGACACTTTTCTTGACTATGTTCCAGGACTACCTCCTTACAGAGAGGTAGACTTATATATTTACCTTCACCTCAGGACAACACCAATATCTACACCAGTATATCGGATGGATCCTACTGAGCTTTGTGAGCTACAGGTATAGCTGGAGGATTTTCAGGGCAAGGGATTCATTCGACCCAGTGTTTCACCCTAGGTTTCTCCAATTATGTTCGCTAAGAGTGCACGGGATCTTGTGACTGTGTGTCGATTACCGTCGCCTAAACCAGGTGACCATGAAGAACAAATATCCTCTTCCGAGGATTGATGACCTCTTCAATCAGCTCAAGGGAGCATGATGGTTCTTGAAGATAGACCTCAGGTCAAGCTATCATTAGCTCATAGTTTGAGACGAGGATGTGCAAAAGACGGCCTTCAGGTGTCGGTATGGCCACTATGAGTTCTTGGTTATGCCTTTCGGCATAACCAACGCTCCAGCAGTGTTCATGAGTCTCATGAACATGATCTTCCAGCTTTGCCTCGATCTATTTGTCGTAGTCTTCATCGATGACATATTGATTTACTCGACTACTGAGGAGGGGCATGCATACCACTTGCGGGTTGTACTGGATCCACTCCGAGAGCACCAGCTTTATGGTAAGCTCTCGAAGTGTCAGTTTTGTATTCGAGAGGTCCACTTCTTGGGGCACATCATCTCTAAGGAGGGTGTTTTGGTGGATCCTGTGAAGATCAAGGCAGTGCTAGCTTGCGATCCACACAGGAGCGTGACCGAGCTGCTGAGTTTCCTAGGTCTGGCTGGGTACTGTCGGAGATTTGTGCCAGACTTCTCCAGAGTTACAGCACCACTTTCAGCTTTGACGAAGATGGGGAAACCCTTCATGTGGTCAGATAGATGTTAGAAGAGGTTCCAGGAGCTGTGACATAGATTGACCTGTGAACCAATCGTGAGGCTACCAGAGGAGGGAGTAGGGTGCATAGTTTATTGTGATGCATTAGGGACTAGAATCGGGTGTGTCCTGATGCAGGAGTGGGCAGTAATCACCTATGGATCACGACAGTTGAGGCAGCATGAGAAAAACTACGCTACCCATGACATGGAGTTAGCAGCAGGGGTCTTCACCTTGAGGATGTGGCGGCACTATCTAATGGGCGAGTGCTTTACATTCTATTCTGACCACCTCTGTCTCATGTACATCCTCTTGCAAAAGGAAATGAACCTAAGATAGTGGTGATGGCTCAAGATCCTTTAGGACTATGACTTTGAGATAGTCTATACTCATGGGAAGGGGAACGTAGTAGCTAATGCTCTCAGTAGGGGGTCGGGCATTCAGCTACTTGGAGAGGCGACGGAGCATCTATCCGCATTGCAGATATCCTTCATGGATAGAGATGGGGCAACCTTCCTACACACACTCGTAGTCACTCCACCACATCTTTAGTGGGTCAGAGTGGAACAGCATGGGGACGTTGACTGTGAGATAAGACGTGCACATATATCCTCAGGATAGGCACCTGATAGATCTTATGTAGGAGGAGAGCACATCGTTCTTTTCAGAGGATGTACCATGGTACCTGTTGAATTGCAGGAGGAGGTTCTGAGAGAGTTTCACAAATCCCCATTAGCGGTACTTCTAAGAGTAGCGATTATGTACCAGGATCTCAGACGACAACACTGGTGGCCGGGTATGAAGAAGGTTTTGGTAGAGTTTGTTTCACGATGCCTCACCTGCCAGCAGGTGAAGGTGGAACACCAGGTACCAGCGGGCTGGGTACAACCCTTAGAGGTCCCAGAGTGGAAGTGGGATGGGATATATATGGATTTCATCACAGGGATTCCAAGTACTTCCAGGGGACATGACACCATCTGGGTGATCATAGACCGACTCACCAAGTCGGCTCAATTCCTACCTATCAGAGAGCAGGGCTCAGTGGAGATCTTGGGACGCCTCTACGTTCAAGAGATCATACGGCTTCATGGTGTGTCGTCGTCTATTGTTTCTGATCAAGATGCACAATTTACTTCATGGCTCTGAAAGGGGTTTCAGGAGGCATTTGGGACACAGCTACGCCTGAGCACCCCACCTTTCACCCTCTGATGGATGGTCAGATGGAGAGGACCATTCAGACTCTCAATGACAAGCTCCATTCATGTGTCCTTGACTTTGGTCGCAGTAGGGAGGATCTCCTACCCTTAGCGGAGTTTGCGTACAACAACAGCTACCACTCCACCAGTGCGATAGCACCGTACGAGGTATTTTACGACCGACCTTGTAGGTCACCTCTGTATTGGACAGACCCTGGGGAGTCGGCACTTGTAGGACCAGAGATGGTCCAGGCCATGACGAAAAAGGTATAGATCAGCTAAGAATGGATTAGGACTGCTCAGAGCTAACAAAAGTCCTATGATGACAGGAGGAGGAGACCACTAGAGTTCTAATATAGAGACCACGTTTTCTTACGGGTCTCACCTCGACGTGGATTACTATGATTTGGCTGGGGAGACAAGTTATCTCCGCGCTTCATTGGACCATCCAACATCTTAGAAGGATAGGCAAGGTTGCTTATCGCCTGACACTTCCACCTCAGTATCATCGGGTGCATGATATGTTCCACGTATCTTAGCTTAGGAGATATATGCACGACCCGACACATATGATTGATCACGGGGAGCTGGACATCGATGACGGGGAGACATTTGCGGAGGTTCTGGTAGAGATCAAGGATCGATAGGAGGGGGTCCAACATGGACAGTTGATTCCACTAGTGTGCGTCAGGTGGCAGCACAGGAACCTCCAACAGAGCACATGGGATCAGGAGGCTCAGATGCGTGCATAGTACCCTCATTTGTTTCCCTAGTTAATGATATAGATTTACGGGGACGTAAATTCCAGAGGTGGGAGTAATGTAAATACCAGTAAATTTCAAGGAAATTTTTTTCATAAATTCTTTTTGATTTTATGAGTACGCAGTTTCTGACAGCACCTGATTATAAAGCCCGTTGTGCCCAGAATCAATTTCCGAAGATTAGCTTGGGTACGTTCAGTGAACGAACGAAGGAGTTTTTCTATCCTTATAACCGGTGCTCATAATTTAAATCTAAGGGCATCGATGGAACCACATCGCCAGTAATTACTTAAGAGGACCTTTAATGAAGATTTGTTTTCTTTAGAGGAGTTGTTAAGAAAATGGATTAAATAAAAAGGGTGAATATAATTTGTGGTACAAATTTTATTAATTATTCTAAGTTGTTATATCCTAGGTGTGGGAGTTGGGGTGGGACCCACTAGTTACTAACTACCCATGAGAGGATAAAGGTGAGGTGGGGCCCACACAAGCCCAACCCTTCACATTCCCTAACTCCCTAACTCCCCCTTTATTTGAGTAACTCCCCTCTCTCCCACATTAATACTTTCCAACACAACTCCTAATTAATTAGAAAACTCATGTTTAATTAATTAAGTGATTTTGCTTTGAAATTTGAGTTTTTTAAATGCATGGAAAAATAATAAAATAAGGGTGGGCCTTATTTTATTTGGTTAGTTTTTTGGGTTAGGAAATTTGGGGAGAGCTCTTTTCCCTTTGGAAGAACATCATCTCCTTTGTTGAAGAACGCCAAGAATATGACGAAGAACGTCGACTTGGTAGTCCCGTTTTTCTCCATCCTCTTCCACCTCCGCGACAAGGGAGGAGAAAACGATGACGATGGGAATGACGCCATCATCTGCGACGCTTGACAACCACGAAATTCCTTCGAGGTAGGGGTGATCTTCGTTCAAGTTTAATTTAATGTATTTATTTGATTAATTTTTCCGCTTGTAATCGATGTAACGGGAGGAGATCAGACCGCACAAACACAGCCGATTTGTCCTCTCCATTTTCTTGTTGACCAACGTTGACGATCGAGGTGAAGGTGGCGCGGTGCCATTGCACCGCTCGGGGATGAAGAGGACCAAGACCAAAGTGGGCCGTGGCGGTGGTGCATGATGCCGTTGCACCGCACCAGTGAAGCTAAAGGAACCGCGACCGGAGCGGGATGCAGAGGTGGTGCGCGGCGCCATCACGCGGCCTCGGAGAACCCGAGAGAGGCCGCGGCCGGAGCAGGCTGCAGCGGAGGGGTGCCGCGCCATTGCGCCGTGCCGGTTGGACAGGAGTCGCAACCTAAGGTTGCAGTGGTCTTCAGCAGGGGCGGTCGGGCTCGGCCGGCCGCCGACGCTCCGGGAGGCGGGACACCGAAGGGTCCCGCGGCAGCTCAACCGGCGGGCCATTAAGGTCGGACGTTCTCCAGAAAAACCGGGGGATTGAAACCCTCAACCAGCGCATAAGGCGGACCCCACAGGTCCTCCCTTTTGTACAAGGTGGCAGTGCTCCCCTTCGCACCCTGCTCAGCCATGAGCCGAGCCGAAGCCGGCCTCCGAGCCAGGCCGTCGGCCGCGCCCGGCCACGAGCCGGGCTGGGGCGCTCCCACCGCGGGCTGGGTCGTGCCAGCCGGGCCGTGCTGCGCCCAATTGGGTTGGACCCGGACCCAGGTTGGGTCGACCCAGTTCGGGCCTCCCCAGTGGTATCGGGCCGGGTTAGACCGGGCCCAAACCCCCTACTTTCGGACCATGTTCATTCAATCGCTCGTCTCTTGGGATACAGACCTCTGATCGACACACCGTTAGTTTCATTGGGATCCTTGTTTCGAGTCGATCGTTTCGGTATATTACACTTGAGGTTTCAGAGAAGGTTTTGTATGGCTGGGTTGGTTCGAACTCGAAACCAACCGGGCCCTTTGAGTGGAAATGCATATAACTTAACGAATGGACTTCTGAATGACGTGCCGTCAATTACGTTGAATTCCTCTTAGTGATACAGTAGTTTTGGCTTACTCCTCTTGAGATTTGGACGTATCTGGAGTACGTTCTGGTTGGTTTTAGCTTAAAAACTAACCGGGCCCCTCGGATAAAAAAGCCAATAACTCTCAGACCGGGCATCCGATTGACGTGCCGTTTGTCTCGTTGAGTTCTTATTGCCGAGACGGAACTTTGTGATACATAAACTATGGACTTCGTGACAGTTGATGTTTCGACCCCTTGGCTCATGGTGCGGACCCTCCCGGAATCGAGCGTGCTATGTGCGGGAACCCCTGAGCTGGCAGCGACTGCAATGATGATGGCGACTATACTTGGATCCTACGTGGGTTCGACAGTGAGGATAACTGTACTTGGATCCTCAGTGGGTTCGACAGAGATGATGACTGTACTTGGATCCTACATGGGTTCGGCAGTGATGGTTACTGTACTTGGATCCTACGTGGGTTTGGCAATGACGACTTCTGTACTGGGATCCTATGTGGGTTCGGTAGAGGAGATGATTCAGAAGCTACAACTAATCATCTCCACCCCTCTTCGTGAATAGTATACATGTGTGAGATGAGTCTTGAAATTCAATCATTATCTTCGATATGTTTGAATTGATCTCTTGTGTGGATTGTGTTGTGCTTTCCTGTGTGGATTGGGTTTTCCTTTCCTGTGTGGACTGGGTTGAACATGGGCTCAGATGTTGGAGCCATACCAAAAATGATGACTTAGGTATATGTATTGGCATATACATGATTAGTGTTGGTTGATACTTTGAATTTGTATCTTTCCTTTTTTTATCCTTTGTGGATTTTGGGAGGCCTTTGGGGGTCTCGGGGTCTCTACTGAGTTTCTTATACTCACCCCTGCATGGGAAATGCCCGCACTACATTGTGTTGGTTGCAGACGACGGACAACACTGATCGTGGTTGATGCCTGAGGGGCGGGATGGTATATGAAGGTGGACTATCAGGCGGGATGTACACTGTGTGGACGGCCGGACCTGTGGAACCGACGAGACTATCTGTACTCACCCTTCAGGTGGGAGTTCCGGAGGATTTCTTGGTGGTTGCTGCTTTACTTTTTAGCTGTTGTACTTTCTTATCTCAGTTGTAATGTACTTTCAGTTGGGTTTGTATACTGGCCTGTTTACTTTCCTGATCATACTTTTGTACTCAATTTACATAGTGTTTACTTCATCTTGCATACTCTTTAGTGTTTGTTTTCTTATATAAAATCAATTCCTTCCCTTTTATCGGGATTTACACCTTTAGTGCTAGTTTCCAGCCCTTGGACTATGGAAGGCGGGCTTGGGGTAGTCACGGCACGGGCCCTGAGGATGGGTCATGACATTCAATATGTGCTAAAAATAAATAGATTGATTCCATTTTATACTTAAGTGATACTGTTTCTCATGTTGGAAAAATAAATGAGATGTATTGCCTTGTATTTGGGTAAACATTAATGTTCTTAGTTCCCTATTGAAAAACCCATCACATGTGATTCGTTTAAAGATAATACTAATTATAAAGAAACGAATCAAGGCTACAGAGTACATTCCATAATACAATGTAAGTGATTTTTATGAATCGAAAGAGTTAAAGGTTTTAATATTTCATTACTTAAAAAATAAATGATAGCTAATGTTTTGAGTAATTATGAGAAACCATCATATGTATATCACATATGAGGGCTATTAAATAACGGTTTATAATAATACATCAATGAAGGATGATGTTTATCTGGAGTTTAAAATTAAAAAAATTCATGATTCATCTTATAATATGTATGGAATATCTATGTGAACACCATCTTGTAATTTTCATTAGAATCGTCTTGATATACCTAAATATCTTTATGGCTCTCTATAAACATCATTTATCCATGTAGGCTTGAATTATTATTTGTGAGAGGATTATACCTTTATATAAACATCATTTCTCAATCTGTGAAAACATTATCCAGTATTGTGTAAATATCAATCTATCTCCTTGTAAACATTATTCATGTATTTTAAATGATAATTTATTTCTATGTAACCATAAAAACTTATTAAACTTATGGAATTATATATATTGGAAACATGATTTTTAAAAATTCATATCTGAAGAACAAAAAAAATAGATGATTCCAAATATGTTTTTTCATGTCTTAAACATCAACATAGATTTCTATGTGATTATAGAGTAAAATTATGAGGATTTTATCTTCAATCATTAGGGAATATGGTCAATATAAGGATAATTTGAAATATTTTATTAATGATTAAAATTTAGTTTCCATATTTTTTTCGTGGATAAAAAACAGTTTATAATTCCAAAGCTATAATTTCAATTTCTAAACATAATGAAGCTATTTTTAGAAACTAAAAAATATTTAAATAATTAATAATGATACGATAAGGTTGATTATATTCTCAAGAAACTTCATGGGTTTTATAGAATAATACAGATGAACTTGAGATGAAGCACAATCTATTTATCAATATATAATCATTATGACCTTGGATATTTGTGTGAGGTTAATATCATAATGATTATAAGTAGTATATGTATTCATGATGAAATTAATAGAATTTATTTTAGCATTAAATGATAGGAATTATTATAACTCAATAAACACTGATCATCTTGAACAAATTTAAATACAGCTATGCTCTTCTTCAAGTGGTTAAATTTCTCATTATCAGTTGGGATTCTAAAAGATGAGAATAGTATATATTGGATCTAAAATGAATGTTGGTGTGTTAATATTCCAACTAAATGTTTATAGGAAATCATGGGATGTAGTTAGGGCCGAGAATGAAAAGATTGAACATCCATGAGATGTTACAATATTATTATATACAACCAAGGATGAATTATTTAAATGTATTATTTACAATGGATACTAATTGTTACTAAATATGATTTAGTATATCCAACTGAATATAAATGATATGATATATTCACCAAAGTATCATATATTTGAAGGAAAATAAAAGGAATGTACATTATATTATGTACCAATGACATCTTTTTGAAATGGTTGGAATATCCCATGTGAAACATTGGAAAATGAAGATATGGGAAGTTGTAGGGGAGATTATGTGTTTTCATTAATTTATTAATCTACATGAATTTCAATATTTGTGTATTTGAAAATGACTTGATAAATAATGGTTTTCGTTTTTTTATATAGAATATAGAGGATCTCAAGTGTAAATTGTTGAGGACTTGTTGAAGGAAGAATAAGTTATAGTGAGTTAGATGAGAGTGAGAAGAAGTATCTCAATGATGAAGTAGAATTAAACTAATTATGAATCATATAATTTCATGGTATTCAATGAAGATATTCAAAATAATAGTATTATATTGTGAACTCTCTACAATAGGAAAGAAGAGATGAGGAACCCAACCAGACTTATACTCATCAGGTTCAATTTTCAATGCATTGAATGCCAGAATATATTGAAACAGTTCAAACTAATTGGGAACTAAGATGAATACCATAGTATGAACAATAAAAAATTTTCCAGAAAACTTTTAGGTAGTATACAATTCAATGGTGAGGAAAAAATTATTTTCTTTCAATGTTGTGAAATCATGTGCATTAGTGTTGACAAGCATTAAGAGGAATTTTTTAGAAGTTTTAGTGTGATACTAGTATAAATATGTAATGGTATTTAGTACCATATTTTCATGTAAAACATTATAATTTTTTTGTTAATATATAAAAACTGGTTTTAGGATAATTCATTTCAACCCATTTTAATTTTTAAAAAGATTATAGTAGAGAATCTATGTCTCAATGGGAGTTGAACACAATAAGGAGTAAGTTTTCCACATCAGGGTCAATCCTTATAAGAATAATATATAATAATTTAGGTTTATATTTTATATTGATTATAGTTTTGGATTTTTGGATATAAAAATAAAATAAACCATTTTTTCCTAATATTCCACAATGTTTTGGAAGTTCAATGGGTTAAAAAACTATAAAAAATAATTTTTTTGGTTGAAAATTTTCACACCCGATTCACTCCCCTTTATTTAATGTGTTAATTATCCGATTAGTAATATAAATTGTTATGAGAACCTAATTTTTCATTAATTGGATATATTTGGGACTATAAAATTTTTATCAAAGAAAAGGGTTTCTCTAATTCAAGCAATATGTTCACTCACAATTAGTTTTATGAGATTACTTGAGGCTCATATTTGAAATAGTAGTGAGATACATTAAATGTTCCCATTCAATTAATGTTAGAATAGAAATGTAAATCTCTCCTATTTCTTAAAAAAATTA
This sequence comes from Viscum album, assembly GCA_963277665.1. Lineage (NCBI taxonomy): Eukaryota > Viridiplantae > Streptophyta > Magnoliopsida > Santalales > Viscaceae > Viscum > Viscum album. The sequence goes on along the minus strand of OY728142.1, from coordinate 27,374,088 downwards.
TAGTAAAATATATAAAATAAGATTATAAAGGATTAAAAATTACATGTGGAGAAATTTCTAACTAAATGTAGTCAGAGCGGAGAGTCGTCTTGTTTATAGTTTTGTAATGATTCCTCAAATAAAGAAAGAACAAAAAACTAAAATGGGTGCCTTAAATCTTTTAAATGAGTCTATCTTGAGGTTAATTATTATCTAAAAAATTTTCATACTAATGTGGTTAATTATATATTTATATTCATCAAAGAGCTTCATGTCGATATTCCAGATATATAAGAAGTGGTTAAAACCACCGAAGAAGCAGTTTCAAGGAAAATAAGATATTACAACACTATCACAAGGCTCTCAAAATTCATAAAAATTGATTTATTTTTAAATGAAATAATATTGTTGACTCATGAATAAGTAATGAATGTTTAATGTGATAAATATTTTTCTGAAAAAAAAATAAAATATGTATTCAATGTATTGAAGAAATTAGATAGTCTCTATAGATGTAATGTCTACCCAAATGGAATATAATGAAAAAATAATAAAAGATCTATAAATCTCTATTATTGATATAAGGAAAATATATGAGGATAATGTTGAAAAATTAATGTGGATTGTAGAGAAATATTGATACATGTTATGGATGAAAATAATACAATAGTTTCATGTTATTGGAGATGTAAGTAGAACTGAGACATCTATAATAAAAAAAATCTATGTATTTTCAAGTAGTTATGAAAGGAAATACTTCAACACAGATAATAGCTGATAGCATAAATTCAAGGAAACCATTAAATTGTGGTAATAAGAGTTTTAAATAATATTAGGATCAAACCTCAACAAACTAATATATTGTGGTATCCCACTCTCTAGTTAAACCAATTAATACTGGTTGTTTTAGAAATGCAGGGCCACAGTTAACATCTTTACTAATTTGGAAGGATAGACATGAACAGAAATCCACACCATCAATGGTGAATGTAGAAATATTGATAAAAATTACCCACTCAAAATAAGTAAAAACATTTGTTGTTCTGGCCCAAAGATAGTAGGCATGTAAATTTGAACAGAATGTTTGAAAAAGAAAAAAAATATTAATTTGGAAACATTTTATTTTTTTGTTGATTTTGAAAAAACCTAAGAATTTATGACCTAACATGTTAGTATTAACATGATCTAGAACCCCGGTTTATTAGAGGATCAACGATGAAACAAGCAGACAACCTTTGGTCAAATTACCTGGGAACCCCAGGACCCCTCAAAATCCTTTATATCTTTATTAAAAATACTTAGGTTTGTATGGATCTATTAATAGAACCTATTGTACATAATAACATTTCATAAATAAAAAAATTATATATTTTTATATCAAATTTTAAATTATAGAATGGTTATGTGACATTTTAAATTCAAATGGACACTATTATGATGTGGGTTTTTATATACCAACCTATCATAAACCTCATGCTGATGTGGAGATAAGGCCCCCAAATTATCTAAATGACAGGATAAAAATAATATCTACAATAGGTGAAAAATCCATGAATAATGTTGTTGGAAAATCGATTACATATAATACAATCAATATGTTTGATCTGGGTGTCAAAACTATAGATAACAAGTTTTTATAATATAAAAAGAGATTCCCGTTCATAGTCCATTTAAATATGTTAATGAATATTATTGAAAATGGGAGAATGATGGAATTAATTAAACACTCCATTGTAGAGACTGTTTCTATGACTGGATTAGTGGCTTATAATCCTTGTCAAGAGGTTGAGAGGCTTCCAAAATTGGGTTTCACAATGTTGGTTGAGGAAGAATGAGGATGGTATCCATATGATCGACATAATGATAGAAAATTCATGATGATTTTTTCCTTGTTAGTTTTGAACAATGGAAAATCTCCAATGAGTCCTTCTGTTCAAAATGATTCTCCAATTAAATATATAATTAAAACCAAAATGCTATATATGTTAAGATAGAGTGTTTGACAACATATCCATCCCAAATAGAAGAGGAAATAAAATTGGATCAAGAAGAGGATATTGATTGTTCCATGGTAGATTGATTAAAGTGGACAATATTATATAAGAAAAAAAAATTATATTAATAAGAAATCCATGCTTCCAATTGTAATTTAGAATAATAAAGTTAATGGTGAATCAAGTATTAATATTCCTAGATATTTTATAAATTTGATGAAATTAATTTATTTGAACTGATATATATATATATATGTTAACCGTTTATTTTTCATTGAGAAGAATATGGAAATCTACCTTATTTTCATTTTGAACTAATTATTTTAATTATTCTTTAGAGAATAGGTTAGTTATGGTGGCACAAGAAAAGGGTAAAAATAGTGAAATCTATAATATCTAGAAAAACTGAAGAGATTATTCATTACGAAGTATCTATATTGTAATTCATCTCTCATTTGATATAAAAAATCACTAATTGTATCACACCTGTATGAAAACTACCATGGTGAATAATGGAATGTTTTCATTAATGGGGATAAAACAAATAATCCAAACCTACTAAAATGTAATCAGTTCACATGAATCTATAAATTGTTGAAGTATTTTATAAAGTTTATTATGAGGTATGTTTTTTATTTTCTCATCACCATTTTTACATACCTTAATTATTTTTTTCTTGGGAGACTGATTATCTAATAAAATGGTGAAAAATAAATTCAATTTTATTTTATTTGATGTGTGTGTTCAAGAAAAGTCTATATTAAGGAAAATTTATAAAATATATATATGGAAACCCCATTAAAGATGTAATACATATGTGATACCAATTTATGTGTGTAAATATATAACTTTTAAGTCATAACATGTTAATATTGTTTTTGAAAATGAATTATCCCATGTATAAAATGATTTTATGAGTTGATGGATTATTACTAAGAGAAAATTTGGTGCTACCCTTATGTCTAATATAAGTTGAGTGAATCACTAAAAGGGTGGAGGAATCCAATTTGGAATGATATAGTTTCATAACATTATAGGAGTTATGTGAAAATGAGAAGACCCTCTCTATCATGTTTATAATTTATTCTCTACTTTTCATTTTTTTAATAACATGTAATGGGAAATAACATAGTAGTATTAATTTAACTCTATTGAAAACATATTTAATTTGTGGAATGATGTGATATTGGATTTGGAGAAGTTGAGTTCTATGTGTTGTCAATATAATTTTATTTATTTTTTGTTGATTAATGAAGAAATAGATTCCATTATATATGGAAAAGTGACACAATCTTATTTTCATAAGGGATGTGAGAAGGATACACTTTTATTTAGGGAAAGTAAAATAATGTTGATTTCATAGTGATCATCCCATCATATATTACTATTAGAGAAATTATCCTAATATCAATAAAATACTTACTAGATCTATGGATAATTTCTATAATAGTTGATATGTTATTTGGAAGAATAAATCCTGTGGGATATAAATAATTTAATTTCTCAGTAATGGAATGATAGATTATTTTTTTAAAAATTACGACAAACCATGAAATGTATATCACATATTATAGATACTAAATATTAGTATCAAATATCTCATGGTTGAAGGCTTAAATGTTTGATTTTAAAGGATAATGATTATTTAGAGTCGAAAATTCACAAATGTTTAATGTGTCATGTACTATGTTGTCAAGAACCATCCCCCAAGGCCCATTACATGACTATCCCAAGCCCGCCTTCTATACTACATAGGTCAAATACTAGCACCGAGTAAGAATATCCTAAAAAGGGAAGGGGTTTCCTTTAAACCCGTACACACACACAAATTAGAAACTATAGAATGTAAACACAATTTCAATGAAAAATATTACTTAGAAAACAACTGAGAGTATAGTACAAATTGAAAGTACAAAGGGGCCAAAATACTAGCCAAATACCACAAAGGCACGTTAAATTGCCACAGTCTGTCCGCTTGAGACCCTACATGATGGCTAGGTGAGGGTAGCTGCCTATAGCCATAAAAGTACACATGTCTAACCCATATCACTGAGCACCATCTTGTACATGACCATCAGGGTGTCCTTCGACGAATTGATCACCTACCTAAGACACAATATGCGTGGGAGAAGCCCGTCGTAGTGTGAGTAACACAATACTTAGTAAGGACCCGAAACAACAATTGAAAGACCATGGAGAAATACTACAAAGAAAACATCGCTCACACCATATATAACTCAATGTATATAATCTAACATTATCAGTGGTGAAGCTAAACACTATTTTTCTGATAAGGGATGATCCCTGATTAGTCATGGAGGTTCACTCAGCTATTGTAAAACATATTCCAACTCAGCTACCAGACCACTAAGGTCCGTTGAGATACTAGACCATTAAGGTCCAATTGTCTACTAGACCACTATTGTCCACTAAGCAACTAGAACACTTATGTGTGCATAGATACTGAAGTACTAAGGTCATCTCGGCTTCTGGACCACTTAGGTCTGCTGATCTACTGGACCACTAAGGTCCACTCAGCTATTGGAACACTGAGGTCCACTCAGCTACCGGACTACTGAGGTCTGCTGAGCTACTGGACCAATGAGTTCATATTTTTTACTGGACCAATGGGGACCACTCAGCTACATGACCACCGTGGACCCACTCGTTATATCCTTTTTGTCACATCTAGCTGTACAATTCATTCTCTCCAGCGTGCTTGATTACGAGTGAATATACACTTCAATCCATCAGTTGTATCTCAACTACCACAAAAACTAACTTAGAGTATAAATAAGGGATTTAATCTTTTTAAAGGTCAGAACTCCATAGATAGAGCATCAATAAAATTCTCGGTTTGAAAGATATTGGTGTTTTAGTAAACAAGGGGCATTTTCATCAAGGATAAATTTGTCTTTGTAGGAAAGACCCAACTAATACAACATGGGGGTTCCACATGACCTAACCTAGTTCTGTCAACCGTACCTGACCTGATTAGGCTTGGACAACCCTGCCTAGCCTAGCCCAGTGGGCCTTGCATGAACCATCCCAATTCTGCCGTGGATCCATCCCACAGAGCTGTCCAATGACCTGGTTCTCATCTAGTATAGTCAGACTTTGTTTTCTTGGTTCTGACCTGTCAGGATTGCCAAAAAACTGGTTTACTTCATCGGCTCAGTCCGCATTGGTGGGCTAGCATCGGTCCACAACTTACACCCACTGGAATCTGTTTCATGTAGCCACATGGCCTACGGAGGTCGGTCGCCTCCTTCCACATGCAGTCTAGTGTAAATGGCATGCCAGCGCATGTTGTGTCCCACCCCATGGGATGCTCCAACAAACGAGGCACATGACTGGCATCGCCACCCTACACCATCACGACCCTAGTTGGATGTAGCCTCTTCTACCTCGGTGCACCTCTGGAGTGCGCCTCTTCCTACCCACGACAGCCGCGTTGGGACACTAGACTTGATCTAGTGTTATTTTTCTCTAATTGGGTTTTCCTTCAGGATTCTTGGGGAATCTCCGTCACTGACGTGTACTCCTCAGGTTATACCATCGCTCCATGGGCTTGGCCTCATTTAGAATCCCCCCTAACAAAGATCTGATGCGACCACATGGGTCCTTCGGTGAATTACAAGGGGAAAGAGATAGGGGATCACAAAGAACACCCAATGAACAAACCGACCATTCTTCATGTCATCCCATAATTGTTATTGTCAGTGGGATCAATAAACAAAAATATATGTCACAAAATTTTATCCCAATAACCAATCCCATAATAAATATTTCCGAATCTAGAAAATGATTCCATCCACAGATCAAATTGTTTGAGAGTTAATCTAAATGCTTTATTTAGAGATAAGAACTATAGAAAATCAATCAATAAGATTTTAACCTAGGGAAAGAAGATCCATTGAGGAAGATCTATTGTCCCCGTTCATCAATATATGTTCACCATTAACTCTTCTATGGTATCTTCTCCACTTTCCGATTCCCTGGAGTTTTTTGTTGGTGAGGTTTCCTTCATCATTCGTCAGTGGAATTCCAGGGTTGTTTGTCAACCCTAAATTCTTTCTTAATTAAATATGTAATACATGTTTCATGTTGTAGAATTGAAACAATGATTCATTAATGATCTCCATTATTGGATTCAGATTCTCCACATCATTGTACCTCAATGCTGACAAGTCATTGAGGAATGATGATGAGAAAATAATAAAATATCTTTTTTAGGATATTTTATTTTTTCTTCTAAAAGTCATAAAAACTATCTTTTTTTGGTCAGCCCACACTGGTCGATGTCAGGTCCTTCCTAGGAGAATGTTTACACACTAATTTCAACAGTGCCCTTGGATTTTAGATCCAAGAACTAGTTTAAAAGGTAAGAAAACCCGCTCGTGTGATTATTTAATGAACAATAAAAATAGTTCAAAAATACTTTTCATTCACTCTAGGCCATGGAATCACGTGCCATCTCTAATCTTGGCCTTGAAATAATTCCATTTAATTTTTTCAAATATTTTACATGGAATTCCAGGGTAATACAATCTCCCCGCCTTAGGGATTTACGTCCTCGAATGCCAGAAAAAGTCTAATCAGACAAATGAGGGTACTGATCATAAATCTATGCCTCCCACTCCCACGTGAGCTCCCAATGATTCTTAAGCTACAATAAAACATGCACTATAGGAATCAACCATCCAGGAAGGATCATTTCATGTCGACCCTCTATCACTGCTATGTACTCCATGAATGTCGCCCCGTCGTCAATCTCTACCTCACCATGGTGATGAAATGAGAAGGGTCATGCATGTATTTCCTCTGAAGGGATACATGGAAGACATCATGTACCCTCTGTAACTATGAAGGTAGAGCCTATTGGTACCTCACCTTTTCCACTCTATGTAGTATTAATAATGGTCCGATGAACCTCAAAGATAACTTACTACCCCATCCAAATCATTATATCACTCTTCGTGGAGAGACCCATGGAAATATGTGGTCCCCCATCAAACTCTAAATGTCTCTGTCACGCATCAACATAGGACTTATTTTGGCTGTGTGCAGTCTTCATCCACTCTCAGATGACACGCACCTTCTCAGTGGTAGCCAATACCATCTATAGTCCCATGAGTGCTTACTCCCTAGGGTATGTCTTGTGTAATGATGTCCTACATGTTCCTCCATACAGTGCCTCAAACAGTGCCATACTAATGGTGGAGTTGTAGCTGTTGTTGTACAATGTCTCTAAATGTTGTAAGTTATCCTCCCAACTGTGACTGAAATCAATAATGCAAGAATAAAGCATTCCATCCATGGAATTTATGGTTGGCTTAGTCTGACCATCCTTCTATGGGTGAAAGGATTTTCTCAAGAGTAGCTGATTCTCAAATATCTCTTACAATCCGTTCCACGGCCATGATGTAAAGCGTGCATCACGATCTGATAATATCATATATTGGACTCAATGGTGTCAAAACAATCTCTAATATATAGAAGCATCCCATGTTCTCTACTGAACCCTGCACTCAAATGGGTATGAAGTGGGTCAAATTGGTGAGTTGCTCTACGATCACTTAGATGGTATCATGCCCCCTGGGCGTATGTGGTAATCCCAACATGAATTCAAAAAATATATCATTCTAATTAAAATCGTGTACCTCAAGGGGTTGAGTCAAACCTACTGGAACCTGGTTCTTAGCCTTCATTTGTTGACAAGTGAGGCATCTTGAGACAAACTCTGTCACTACATTCTTCAACCCCAACCACCAGTAATGACATAAGAGGTACTGGTACATATTATACACACCTGGATGTACCACCAAAGGGGATGTATGTAACTCCCTAAACAAAACCTTTTATTATTCCAATAGTAAAATATTGTATCTTTGGAAAAAATTTGTTTTCTCTTCACCTTTTGAATATCCCACAGGGGAATGGCTTGTCGACATCTGGTAACGTGTAGCTCTTAACTGAAACCTTTGAGTTGCACCTCTAGGACATGATATAAGAGTGGAGGGGAAACTACCATCAATTGGAAAAAATATGTATCCTCTCTATCCATTAAGGTCATCTAAATAGAGGAAAACTACTCTAAGTCCTCATTCAATAGTTGTGAACTCCATCTCCTGGAGAGAACATCTACCACCATGATATCCCTTCTAAGAGTATATACTATCTCATATTCAATGTCTTAGAGGAACTCTAGCCAATGTCTTTGTCTCTGATTCAGATCCTTTGGAGAAAATATATACTAGAGACTCTTGTGGAAAGATTAGATGATTAATTGTCCCCCTATAAGGTAGTGTCGCCACATATTTAGGTGGAAGACTCTAGGTACCAACTCAAGGACATGAGTTGAATAGTTATGGTCAAGTAGTCTCACTTTTAATGAGATTTAACCAATCACAACTTACACTTCACTAGGAAACAAACAATCCTAGTTCATGATGCATCAGAGAATAAAACATAGTTGGTTCCTTCATCTGGCTGCCACAAGATATGAGCACTCGTAAAGAACTACCTCAGCTACTGAACGATTTTTTTGGAATCTTTATGTCCACACTAAGGGTTTTCCATTCTTCTTCAATTGCATCATGGGTGTTTCCACTCTAGAAAAGTCATGTTCAAACCTCCAATAGTACCCATCCAATCGAAGGAAACTCCATACCAGGGTAACAATCTTGGTGGCTCCCAAGAAATCACTACCTTGATCTTCACTAGATCCACCATAAATCCATCATATGAGAAGAAATTTCCCATGAAGTGGACCTTTAATATCCAAAACCCGCACTTTGAGATATTTTTGAAAATCTAGTGCTCTCGGAGTGTGTCTAGAGCCATTATCAATTGTGTCATGTGCTCCTCCTCAGACACTAAATACACTAAGTAGTCATCAATTAAGACCACTTAAAACTAGTCTACGTACAATAGGAAGATCATATTCATGAGTCTTGTGAACACTTCTGGGGCATTATTCATTAAAAAATAAATCACTATGTACTCGTAGTGTCAATATAAAAATCTGAAAGCCATCTTCTAGATGTCCTCAACTCATACTCAAAGATAGTGATAGCCTGATCTGAGGTCTATCTTTGAGAACTATCTCATCCCCTTTAGCTGATTGAAGCGGTCATCAATCCTCAATAGAGGAGAATTATTCTTCATGGTCACCTACTTCAAGCACTAAAAGTCCACGCTTAACCTTAGGCTTATGTCTTCCTTCTGGGAAAACAACACTTGGGATGCCCATGGTCAATCACTGGGCCATACAAACTCCTTCCTATGCACGTCCTTCAACAATAACCTTATCTCATAGAGCACTATGAGAGCGATATGATATGATGGTGTATATATCAGCGCCATCCCGGGGTACAGATTAATGCAGAACTCTAACTCTCTTCATGGAGGTAGTCCTGAAACTTAGTTTGGAAATAAATATTCATACTCATCCACCACTCTAAATAATTGAGGACTTGTCTCATCAAATAAACTAATGGTCCTTCTAGACTACTGATGAGTGATTGGATGCACCCTCTAATGTGTGATTCCATCTTGTGCTGCTACATTTTACTTCACACTGACAAAGGAAAACTGATTTCTATCTCTGCGAACACACCATATTTTGCATCTAAAGCAGTCGATCTGAGAATGAATTAGTGATAGCATGTCCATACCTAGAATGAAGTTTTAAGGCCACAACGTCCCTTCTAAGAGATACTATTTGAATATCTTTCCTACAAGAGTATGATCACACTATTGACACTAGTGTTTGATCATCGTATCCCCTACCGTAGTATTATTTAATTGTAAGGATCTTGCCAACACCTCGATCAGAATCTCTGATCTTCGAACAAGATTCGAGACAATGAATGAGTGATTGGAACCTATGTATATATGACTATAGATAAATTAGATATGACATATATCATACCTCATATAATCACTGGGATGTCGGTACTATAGGCCTCGATTATCAAAGTTGAGCCTGCCCCTATCCGCTTACTCCTGTAGCCCATGGTGGACCACCTAGGGGTGGGGGTGGTAGTACCTCATACCTATGACCACATACTACCACTCATCCCACTCATCTTCCATGTCCTCCACCAGGAGGAATACCATGTAACTGTGTCAGCCACTGCCTTGGTGATTCCTCGACCATCTGTCGGTACACTTCACGGTGAGTCAGGCAATCTCGATCCACCTGCCCCTGCATACCGCCCGCATAGCATACTATGATCCTCTGATGACTTCATCTACCCTCAAAGCCACATACCACCATCCCTGAGTTTTGGGGTCATCCTCTGAATGGTCTGGCCTGCTTGGGCCTCAACGTCATCTATCAGCTACACGCCATAGACTACTCATCCACTTGTCACCTGGTGGTACCTCCCACCATTAATGGATGCTCTATGGGGATGCTTTCCACTAGTACAAATATCTCTAGAACCCCATCCTGGGTAGAGAAGCTGAGGGAAATAATCGATTCCCTAATCTCCCATCAAAGTCCAACTCAAAGGAAAATACCCTAAAGAAATCATCTTGTATCTTATCCAAAGAATAATGGGAGAGTTCTGTGAAACCTTGTAGAGTACTAAGCCACAGTCAGGATGCCCTATTGTTGGTGAAGAAGCCCTTGTGTGCACAATGAGTATAATGTTTTCACAAATAACTACTCCCTGAAAATTCTCTCAAGGTTAGACTAGGTGAGGGTCACCTCCTCATACATCTGGATCATAAAAATACACCATATCCCTGTCGAGACCTGCTGAAGCCTCACAAAAAAAACTTCCATATACTCAAGTGGAATCCTCACTATAAGGATTAATCATATCACCACGACATGCCAATCCACAACAACCTAATGATTTGTATCTCTAGTGAACTTGGGAGGACTCTGTCTCTAGAAATTATTTAATTCATTGAGCCTATGTGCGTCCTATACTAGTAGTGCCGGTAGTAACTCTTGACCAACGGGAATTGGAAAATCTGGGACACCGCCCGAAGGTGCCATCATTGGAAAAAATCCCTAAACCGAAGCCTCATCTCTCGATGAACCATCTTTGTGGTCACGCACTAGAAACCTAGATCGCTGTCTACATGGAGGAATCCTAAAAGATGTCAAGATGATTCAAAATTAATATATTATACCTAGTGTGATAACTCTAACTCATAATGATCATGAGAAAACATTCAAAGATGCATGAAACCAATGTTTTTATGTACCAAGTCAGAAATCAGAATTCAGTGTCCTGGTGTATGGATACATCGGTCATCGCACCAACACTTGACTCCTTGGCCTAAATGATGAACTCAAAACACTTAACATTATTGCCCTATAAAAATTTATATACACTTAGTTCTTCTGGTAGAACCAAACTTTTTTTGATACCACTTTGTCATGACCCATCCCCCAGGGCCCATTCTGTGACTACCCCAAGCCCATCTTCCACATGCTAGTGGCTAGAGACTAGCACCGAGTAGGCATATCCCAAAAAGAGAAGTTATTGCCTCTAAACATGTACATACGCACAAAGATAAAACTGTGGAATGTAAACACAAAGTAAACCACAACTATCACTCAGAAAACTACTGAGAGTACATTACTCAATAAATGTAAAAATAGCCCAGAATACAATCCTAAAACCAAAAAGGAATGAAAACCTACCATAATCCATATGCTTGATACCCTACCTGAAGAAATGGTGAAGGGTATATTCTTGTATCCATAGAAGTATTCCCATCCATCCTGTCTTACTGAGCACCACCTGGTCCAAGACCACCAAAGTCTTCTTCAAAGCGTCAATCACCTGCACGAGACCCGATATATGTTGATGAAGCTCGTATAGGGGTGAGTAACACAATACTCAATTTTGACCCCAAAACACAATGGAATGACCATAATGAAAGAACACACAATAAACTATGCTCACGCCAGGTATAAGTAAATTTATAGAAATATAGATTTTCAAAAGCAAAGTGGAATCTTTTTATACTGTTGAGGGAATGATCCCACATGTGTCACTAAGATTTTCTCGGCTACAGGACTACTGAGGTATGCTTAGCTACAGAGGTCTACTAAGCTACTAGACTATTGAGGATTTCTCAACTACTGGACCACAGAGGTCTGCTGGGCTACTGAACCACTAAGGTCTGCTATGATTTTGGACCATTGAGGTCCACTCCACTACAGGATCACTAAGGTCCACTCCGCTACTGGACCACTATGGTCTGCTATACTACAGGAACACTAAGGTCTATTGAGTTTTTGGATCACTATGGTCTTCTTTCCTACTATACCACTAAGGCCCTACTCATCATATCCTCTATGTCACAACCAGTCGTATGAGTACCACTCTCTAGTGCTATTGATTATATTAAAATTTACACCTCAATCAATCGTTCACATATCAATTTCCAGGAAAACCCACTTAGAGAATACCCAAAGTATTGTCTCGTAGTAAGGGTCCCAATGCCATAGATAGTGTGGAAATTGGATTATCAATCTGAATGATATTAGATTTTTTGTAAAAAGGGTCCTCTAGCATATGGGCCCTGTATGACTTGGTCAAACCGACCCAACCAACCCAAAAAGGGGGGGGGGGTCCCGCAAGACCCGACAAGAACAAGTTGGTTCTATGCGGACCCAGTCCATCCTGGCCCATTTGGACTTACTGGACCCGGCCCAGTTCGATCATGGGTCCATCCAGCCTAGTGACCCTATAACTTGAATCCTATCTGGTCTGGTCCGACTTAGTCGGACTGTTTCTGACTTGAAAAGCCACCATTTTTCCCATATATATCGGCCTATAATTTTTTAGGTATGTTCTTCTCCATCGTAGACCACCCAGCAGTCTGATTTACTCAATCATATAGTACAACATTGGCTGGAAATCTTGGGTCAAGCCCATATCCCCGCTGGCATCCGGTTCAGGCAGCCACGTGGCCGTCTGAGGCAGAACACCTTCCTCTGCCCACAGTCCAGTGTGAATAGTGTGCCACTGAAAACCGCATCCCACCCTATGGTCCACTCCACCTAACACGGTGCCAACAACTTTCACCATCGTGGTCCCTGGTGGCCGCAACCTCTACTACCTTAGTACATCTCTTGCAGCCTCCCCCACAGGCCACAGGACTTGCTCTGGTGGTCTGTTTCCCGACATATCTATTATATCGTGCTTCTTGGAGAGTCACTATCACTACTACATACTCCTCACAATTTTCTCATCACTCTGGGGTGTTTTTCCTCCACTGGAATTTCCCCAAAAAGATCCAATGTGACCTCATGGATCTGTCGGTGAAGAACTAGGAGAGAGAGAGGGCAGATCATAGAGACCACCCAATTAAAAATTGGACTTTATTAATGTCAGCCCAGAATTGTTATTGTCAGTGGGATCAAAAATCATAAATATAATTCACATAGATTTGATCCCCATGACCAATAACACAATAAATATTTCCTAATCCCACAATAAGAATCAATTCACTGATCAACTTCATAGAGAGTTGATCTGCATTTTTCATTTGGAGGGGAGAATGGAGGAACACAATCACTAACATTTAAACCCCTACCTGGGAAAATGATATCAGCTAAGGAAGATCAATCCTCGATGTCTTCCAATATATGGTCTCGATTCCCTCTCCAAGGGTATCATCGCTGCTTTTTGATTCGTTGGAGTTTTTCAATAGAGAGGTTTCCTTCATTGTTCGTTGGAGGAATTCGAAGTATATTTAGCATCCCTGAATTTCTATTATATTAATGAAGTAATACACACTACACATTGTAACATCACCGCATGGATTAATTATTGAGGTTTATTAATGGATTTATTATCTCCTCGTCGCTATACTAAAACAATGACGAGTCACTGTATAATGATGAAGAGAAAATGATAAAATTACTTTTTCTAAAGTAATTTGTTTTCTTCTCAATGTCTTGAAAACGTAATTTTTTCGATCAACCCACGCAGATCAATGTTAGGCCCTTATTAGTAGAATACCGATACTTCGAGTTCAATGGTTCCCTTAGATATTTGATCTGAGAACCAGTTTAAAATTTAGATAAAAAAACTCGCATGATTATTAAACGAACATTAAAAATAGTTTGAAAAAACATTCTGCCATCTCCAGGACTTGGAATCACATATTGTATCAGTTTCTAGTATAGATAAAATACAATTTAATTTTTTCAAATAATTTACATTAATTCCAGGGTATTACATATGTAAGGAAAATCTATATCCTTTGTAGGAATCACCATAACCTAGAGATTCAAAATAATGAATATGAAATTCTATAAATACATTATTATGGATTCTTCATATAAATCATCCAGATTTGTGTAATCAACATTTTGAATCTATAGATGCATCATCAGGATGTGTAATAATGATTTCTTATCATTGTATGGATCCTCCCTATTTGTAAAAATCATTCCTTTATCTGCATAAACATCATCTTACCTTGCATAAACACCAATATATATCTTTATAAATATGAATTTTTCTACTTAAGGATGGTTATGACTACTTATGTATAATGAATTAGTAATATTACAGATTTCTAGAGACTTAAAATATTATTTTCCATATTTTTTTTGTAATATGGAAAATAAATTTGATGATTCCAAAGATACTCTTCATTGTACTAAACATAAAAACAACAATAGAAGGGTAGTTTATTCATGCTAAAAAATATGTTTAGTAGATCTTTATTACCTATATAAAAAGATCAAGGAAAGATGAATTTAAGAATAATTCATAAACTCTAAAATTGTATATCTAGATTTATATACTCTTGTGAAGAAATCTTATAGTGGTTCTATTGTTGTTATATCATGGTCTATAAAAGATGAATATATTTTTATCCAAAATCCAAGCATTGTATAATGTAGAAGGAGGAGGTCGGGTGGATGGGATATTTAAAATTTTTCCGAGGATTTAATGTATAATGTAAATTAAATGGTGTCAATGATCAATATATTTATCATATATTAATTTATTATGAACTTTGATATTTATGTGATATGAAGATAAATGAGTATCTATGTATAAAATTATGTTTGGATGAACATAATATAATTTTTTATATCCTATAATGATAGGACGTTACAAAGTGTAATAAATTGAGGAATTTAAAGAAAAATATAATGATTCATGTGTTATTCTTAGAGTGATTAAATATCACCAAGTGAACGGTGATTGAAGACAAGTGAGAATATTAGATAGTGTAATTGATATAAAAAATATGCTATCTATATATTCAACCAAATTTTTTACATATCTTCATCAGATGAACTCAATCCCGATAAGATGGAAAATTATAAATCCCTGAGATGATGAGGATTTATTTTATATATATAAGTAATAATGTTTTTAATGTTTTATTTTTATCATTTTTTATCTTTTTCTAAGGGATATGATTTAGATATTTTTTCTGAATAATTTGATACATTTATATGATCTTTAAGAATGATAAGTAAAATAAAATGAAGTATAATGCAGAAATTTAATGATGATTACCATTTGAAAAAGAAATCGTGGCAAAAATATCATGTCTATCATTGGAAAATGAATATAAGAGAAATTATGGGTATATATTTTATGTGAATTGAGTAATTAATTAACATATAATTTAATTAATTGAAATAGAAAAATGAACCCAAAATAAGTGATTTTTTGATTTTTAGAAAAAAGAGAGGCTATTGAAAAACAATGTGGGGGGAAGGTGGGAGAGTGTGTTATAACCGAGTCAGATTATAGAAAAAATGATCTCTAAGGATGTAAAAGCTAAAAAAAGTTAGTAAGCACTAAAAAATATGACTCTAAATGTAGAATGAGAACTATTCTAGTGATATATATTAGGGACTTTTGGGTTTCAAAAAAAGAGATACTATGGGTGAGAAGAGAGTTGTTAACTCATAAATAAAGAACG
Source organism: Viscum album (assembly GCA_963277665.1). Taxonomy (NCBI): domain Eukaryota; kingdom Viridiplantae; phylum Streptophyta; class Magnoliopsida; order Santalales; family Viscaceae; genus Viscum; species Viscum album. The sequence continues at coordinate 27,358,180 of OY728142.1, read as the reverse complement.
AGATGATGAATTTGGAAAAAAATCTACTAGTCTAGTTTAGTTGACGAAATCGAAATTCTAAGAATCCAAGATACTACATAAATAATCCTTTAATAGCTATAAAAATGGAATTTACGTGCACTAAAATATCACTAACAACATGTGTGAGGTTAAGATCCATGTTCTTTTATTAGTGTTAATAAAGGGTTCATTTATTGGCACTAAAAAATCGCTGATAAATGTGACTATTATCAGTGACTTTAAAAGTTGTTATAAAGGAATGATTTATTAGATATTTTATTTAGTGCCACTAAAGGATAAATTTATCACAGTTTATAAAATCACTGATAAATGGTATTTTATCAGTGCTTTTAGCAGGCTGATAAAGGGCCATACTACTTTGTGATGTAACAACACACTATAGTACCACTTCACTAAGCTGAAGTAGTACACTATAGAACCATAAACATAATAGATATTTATAAAAACCAGTCCCAATACTTTATTTAAATTAAATTAAATTTACAACACAAAAAATGATGAAATACTATATTATAGACATTTCAAACATTAGTTTATACAATTGTATAAAAAAAATACTACATACATTAAAACATATCAATGTTCCTAAATCTTTTAATTCTGCACCAAATCTTGTTATTTCTAAACAAAACACCACACTCGAGAAAAATAATGCACCTATATAAGAAAAAAATTCACAAGTTACTAATAATAAAAATAAATAAATTAACATAAAGTGTTAATAGTACTAAAATTGATTTCAATTTTATATAAAAAGATGCACATGGAGTCATACCAGTCACACCATGCAACAAATTGAGGTGCATATGATTCTTACATGCCTAAAATGACATTATTATTATGAAAATACATAATTTATTGATCGGTTTTCATTGAGATAATCTTTTTGAAAAAAAATCTATTTTAAACCGATAACAGACAATTGGTGTCATACTGGGCATATCATGTATCAGATTGAGGTCCAACTGATTTATACACATCCCAAATGACATATGGATCATTTTATTAATGTATAAAAACAATATTAAAGTGGTGTCTCTATTTGGAGTTATAAAATTGTCCTTTTTTTCAAAAATTGTTGACATTTTGATATAAAAAATATGAACTTTGAGTCATACTGGTCAAACTGTTCATCATTATGAGGTGCGACTAATTTCTACACATCCCAAATTATTTATTGATCGTTAAAAAAAGGATCAAAATAATCAGAATTTGTTTGGTCTGTTTTGAGAATGTCACTTATATATTTTACTAAAATGACATTTTAAAATTGAAACACGTACTTTGAATCACACCGATCACATTGTGGATCAGATTGAGGTGTGGCTGTTTCTTATGAATCAAAAATTCCATATAGAACATTTACCTAATGATTTAAACAATTTGAATGAATTTTCATCATTTTGAGTAGCTCATTTGTCCTTTTTACTAAAATTTATGTCAATTTTAACAAAAAATAAGAACGTGGAGTCATATCACTCACACCATACATTGGATTGAGGTGACGCTGAATTGTGAACATCTAAAATCACATATAAGTCATTTTCGTAAAGTATCAAAACCATCTGATTATTTTTGTTTGGTTTTATTAGGTTAGTTTTTTTAAATTGGTGTCTATTTAAAATAAAGACTTACTTAGAGTCATACTAGTCACAATTTAAATCAGATTGAGGAGAGTTTGATTCCTAAAAATTAAAAACCACCTTTTTATTTTTGATCCAAATTATTAATAAATTATGAATTTCATTGCTCGGTTTTGTGTATGTCCCTTTTATTTTTAAATAAATTTTATTTTAAACTTAAAATAGGAATGTTGACTCATAAATATCACATCATGTATCAATTTGATGTGAGACTAATTCATACACATAAAAAATGATTTATTAATTGATTCCCTAAATTATTATGATAATACACTCGTGTTTTCTTTGTTATTAGTGATTGTCACATTTTAAAATAAATTATTGATTTGAAACTGATAACAAAGAGATTGATACGTATTAGGGACATAGTGTATCAGATTGAGGTTTGGCTGATACTTACACATCAAAAACGACTTATGGATCATTTTCTTTATGTATCAAGCCAATCTAAATATTTTTTCTTAGTTTTGAGTTTTTTAGTTTACTTTTTTATAAAAATTAATGTCCATTTTATGTAGAAAAATGTACATGGAGTCATACCAATCACATCTTGATTCAAATTGTGGTGTGATAGATTATTACACATCCCAAGTCTCAAAAAATAATAAATATCAATGTTACAATGATTTCCATTTACATTTTTTGTTGAACTACCAACACTTCATGAGTAGCATCGAACAAACCATATGAACTCGAAAAATTAATTAAACTGTAAAAGAAAAAAAAAGTGTGAGTAATACTAAAAAGAAATAAATGAAAAAAATATGAACTAGTACATTAATTCTATGGACAATTATTTTACTGTGAAAATAACAAGATTACTTATGTGATTGAGAATTGGAGGGAACACGAAGGAAAACAATAAATGTGAACATAACAATGGTTAAAGCTTTTGAGGGAGAATATGTCTGTGGAATTTTTGGCGTAGAAATTAATGAATGATTGATCTATAACAGAAAAATATAACAAAATAATCCATCTGTATGTGAAAAAATTATTATGTTATTAGTACTAAAAACGATAAAAATTAATCTTAAATATGAAATAATACATTAATTCTATAGACAATGATTTTTTAGTAAAAACATATTGATTAAATCTGTCATTAAGAAGAGGAACCATTGATTCTCTTCCTGGAATGACAGTGGAGTGAACATAAAAGAGAGTGATAATTGAAAAACAGTAGGGGTGAAATGGTTTTGATGGAAAATAAGTTTGTAGATTTTTTTGTGTAGAACGGTCTGAAATATGGACAGATCCGCAAAACTCAAAAAAAATCTCCTACAAAAGAAAATAATTATTATGAGAGTGATAATAAAAATAAATATGTTGAACATAATTATGAAAAAATACATTAATTTTATGTATAATTATTTTAATGTGAAACATCATGATTTACAGTGTAGTTGAGCAGAGGTATTTTCATTTCTCCTCATAAAAAGTAAGTAGAGTAAACCTGAATCAAAGTGATAAATAAAACATAAAAGGGGTGAATTGGTATTTGATGGAGATGATGTATGTGGATTTTTTGGTGAAAAATACATGAAATATGGACATATCACTACAACTAGAACATAGATTTAACCTATATAAGAACAAAAAATTATGTGAGTAATTCTAAAAAAATAAATTAATCATAAATATGAAAAAATACCTTAACTATTTGGAAAATTATTTTACCATGAAAACATCAATATTAAGTATGTAATTGAGTATAGGTAGCATCATTTCTCTTCCTATAATGGTTGTGGAGAAGATATGAAAGAAATTGATAAATTCAACACTAAATGGTTGATTTTTTTTTGAGAGAGAAAGAGTCTATGAAAGAGTTGGTGTAGAAAGACATGAATGATGAGCATACCACCCCAACTCGAACAAAAGAATCCACCTATATAAGAAAAAATAATTATGTGAGTAATAATGAAAGGAAATAAATTAATCATAAATATGAAACAATACATTAATTCTATAGACAATGATTTTTCAGTGAAAACAATTAAGATTACAACTGTGATTAATCAAAGACAATGTTGTTTCCATTCTTACAGAGGAATAAAACATGAAAATAAATATTCTAAAATAAACAAACTCTATAATGAATAATTAAAATTAAATCAATATTCCATTATGTTATTTTTTAGTAAAATATAGAAAGTATATCACAACATTACCTTTGAATCTTTCCAAAGGGTTTCCATCATTAAATATTATTCCTACTAAGTATTTGTAACATCCTTATATATAGATGAAATTTTCTTCTTGAGTAGTCAAGCATTTAATTTTGATTATGTTAATGCAGTAGAGAGGATATAATATTATGAAGAAAAACATAATATATTAGAAAACACGTTTTCCTTTTCCTTGAACTCTCTCTCATTTCTTAATGGTTTTAAGGATTTGGATTCTCAATTTAGAACCCATATCCACTCTTCGTGGTCCCCAATAACGTACATGATATTGTTTACACTGGTACCAACATGAAAAAATTTTGATGTCCCAATAATAGGGCCATCCTCGGTTGAGTTTTCTTCTGACTCGACATTTGTTTTACTCACCAGTAAAAAAATCAACAGATTCTTTTTTTGGATCAAAAACCTAAAATACAAGCACTAATTGTGATTCCATTATTGAAGACTCATCTTTCTCCACTTTTATACTAAAAGTCACCTTCACAAATCCCATTTCATAAACATTCAATCTACTGTAATTGTTAACTAATTTATTATTGAAAAGTATCACATGAAATGGTGTATAATACAACTCATATTTCAATTTTATAATGACAAAATATGAAATATTTTCATAAATTGGATTTCAATACTATGAACCAAATATGTGGATCACTTCATCCACAAGCCTAACACCACTGTTTTTCATGTACTAAAATCATTGTTTTTTTTGTATAGAATGTATACCCACTGATTGTAAAACAATTGTAAGATATAATATTTTCATTTGGTCCTCTGGATAGATTTTGATGTTACTCATCAATTTAATTCATATTTTAAGATAAGTATTATAAATTTTATTTCCAAAACATCCGATAAACTATTTATTATGTGTATTTGATATCCATCCATCAGTCTATGATGGATTAAAATCTCTAAGAATTTATTTTTGGGATTCAATGTATGAATCCAAATCTTCACTATTATGTAATATGTAAAGGTTTTCTTTATCCTTCTCTATCAAGGTAATTGTAATAAAATATATTCTGGAAACTGATTCTCCCAAAATGCATTTTCAAGGTAGATACATTGGGAGATCAATGATTTTTAAATCTGATGGGTAATTGGTACAAAAATTATTATCTTTTTCAATAATATATAATTCTTCAATTCAAACTTATGGCCTGCTTCAATTCATGACATACCCTTCTAAAATATTCACATATTGTTCAATAGGGTACATTCATCTTTAATGGAAAGGATCACATCATTAAAACTCTCTAACCAAGTGAACCATCAGGTGGGACATTATATCAATTAATGATGGTGGGAAGAACATCTCCAATTCACATAATATAACTAAAATCTCCTTATTCGTGATGAGAAACATTGTTGGTTCTATAAATTTACTGCATATGGATTTGAAAAAGAAGAAGAATCAAGATAATGTAAGTCATACATTTTGAGTCTGAATGCAATGGAATAATACATGCACTAAATATTTCATCAAAACATTTTATTTGTGTGATTTTAGTCCATGAAAATTCCAATTAATCATTAGGATGAAATTATTTGTCACAAAAAGAATCTAGTTGCCATCAAAACTGGCTCCAAACCCAACCTGGGGAAAGACAATAAGGGATTCCTTGATCACCATTGGTTTCCACACGTGCCTGGGTATTATAAAATGAAATTTTCTTACTATTTACCCATGTTTATAAATATAAAGAACAAATGAATCCAATAAACTAAATCAATATTTTTCAAAACAAACCATATTTTACAACAAATCAGAATTGAATGACATAATTTTGAACAATTCTAAAAGAATATAATGAATGAATAACACCAAAATGGATAGCTCAAGAACATCATCATTCCAAGAGGCACCGCCCTCAAGCCATCTCCACAACGCAGCATCACAAAGGACCGTTAGAAACCTGAACCATTGGCACTAAAAGCTCTACCCTAACCTTCGACACAAATAACCATGTCTACTTACACCAAAAGGTGTAAGTAGGGTGTGTAGAAAATCCCAATAATATTACACCACTATAATATTCCCTGTGATAAACATTCAAATATGAAAATCATGTAAGTATTCATAAACATGAAATGCTAATAAGAATTTTAAATAATTGAAACTTTAAATAAAAACAGTTATCAAGTGGGTTACTTTAAAGAATTGACACTTTTAAATATAATTCCAAATATACTAAAAAATACAATGAAACATACTATATACTGATGGTAGGAATAACGCGTCTAATGGGAACAATCATCGGGAAATAACCTCAAGGAACTAGCTCACTGTGGGTTATAGGTACCTCATATCTCGGCGAATGTAACCATATAAATATCTGTTCTTGTGCACATGATTAACTAGTATAGATCATAACAATAACATAGAGTCTCCCCATAATCATCATCACCATCATCATCACTGTTTATTTAGTGTTGTAATTGTCAATCTTACTTTTTGAAACTGGGGCCAAACCCCATAGGATAACTAGCATACCTGTTCATGTCCACCCACCTATATACCCAGGTTTCCCTTTTCTGCTCAGATGAGTTCCATATTTAAAAATACCCATTTCATAGGAATATAACTTTTCAAAATCAAACTCACACCACAATCATCCCACCGATTGATGTCACATGATAAACTTTTCACCTTCAAAAACAATTTTCTCATCATACTCACATGCAACTGCCCATAAAAAGGTTTCACACCCACATCGCAATTTAATAAACCATATCTAAAAATTAAAAAACATTCTCAAAACTTTTGAAATAAAAAATAACCACTTTATCTTTCAAAAAATTATTTTATGAACTTACACCCACCAAAACAGTACATTAACATCCTTTTCACCCTTTGTGTAATTCATTAATCCATTTTGAATTTCCATAGAACACTTTCAAATAGCATGACATGGTTTTGCACCTAAAACCCATAAAACCCTATTTCAAACCCAAAATCACACCAAGACTATACCAAAAAATAATTTTCTTCCCAAATAACATTTTATAAACCACTTATATATGTTATAAAATAAACCCAAATATTACCACAAGAGTTACACATGGACGACACCCAAATTAAAGGATAAATGAAATTATAAAATTAAACACTTAACCAAATCCATAAAAACAATTTTTACATGACACAAAAAAAATGAGGAACATGAAAAATAATTAAATCCAGAATGCTAAATCATCAAGAAATTCTTACATAGGGAATCAACCACCAAATGTGTCTAAACCCTAAAATCTTGGTGTGGAGAATCAACTGGGCCACCACCACCCCACAAAAGAGTGAAATGGAGCCCTAATCTACAAGATTTCACTAAAAATACACAATGTTAAACCCTAGGTATAAACCCTAGAAATTGGAAATTTAAGAACCTCATGAAAAGGTGGAAGAAAACCTAAGGATAAAAAAGAAATAAATGGTAGGAAGACTTACTTGCATGATTTTATAGTTTTCTCCATCAAATATCCCTTCAAAATTGAGTTCAAAAGGAGGGTGAGAGGCCTTGTATGCTTTCCATGGAAGTAGGGAATGAAATGAAGAAGAAAGAAGAGGATTTGGTTTATTTCCAAAAGGTAAAAGGTGTAATTTCAATGAAATTTTTATGAGTTAGACTCCTGTTCACAGTTTATGCACACAATTTAGTAAAGCGTACGGCCAAATCGTGTAGCCAAATCTGGCCACCCGAAAATTGATGTTTTTCCTCCAATTACAAGGGGGTCATGGGGGAAACATTGGTGGAACGATAGGCCAAGGATAGGGGAGAAGATTCACAAAATAGATCACTCTTTTCACCCCAAAACTCATCCAACTCATGGGTACAAACCACCTCAACAACATACCCCACAAGATGTTCCACTAGGAGTATCACAAATCCAACATCAAACCACCCCAACCTCATACCATTCCTTGAACAAAAGACGATTCCATGTACCTTCAAATACCCCTAATACCAAGTTCATAGATCATGAGAATAAGAGAAACAAAAATTTTAAACCAAAAACACCCGAAAAGAAATAGAAAGATAAGAACCAAAATAGGATTTGAAACAAATCACGGAATCGAAAATCCGGGAGTAAAAATTCTCCCCATCATAAATCCTTCCACCCTTATAAATCAGCAGAAATGTTGAAATCAAAAACCAAACCCAACCGAAAAACCAAGATGTACTCATTTTCCATGTTTTCCCCCAAAGGACAATACACCTTCTATGACCAATTAAGGAAGAGATAATCTCAAACCCAAAACATTCACTACCTTCCTGAAATGATCAAGAACATTCTGAATTTTCTCCAAAAAAGACTCCTCAAATATTGTCCAAAAAAGACAGAAAAAATTTACCATAATGAGAAAGAACATTGAACAGTTTTACCACTACAATACTTTAATTAAACCATTGGGAGCTCTCCAATCTCAACATTTACTGAATGAAGATGTCCGTAGTATGATAGCTCAGAATGAGACTAAATATCGCTAAGACAAGACCATGGAAAAACTATGTTACTAATATGAGGAGACACAAATGGGATGCCAACCATAAAATACATCATAATGTTTCCTAAGACAAAATCAGTGCACTAATAAGAGGAGGCCTGAATGGACTCCTTTGAATACGGGGTATAAATCCATTAGAGTTTTCCAAAATAACCTACATGAGACTCACAGTGGGTCTCCTCATCATAAGAACCATCCATCTTAACCGACCTGCAAGGGATAGATCAAAAAGACTTCCAAATTTAAAGAGGTGGGACAACTTCATTGTAAGTCAACATGGGTTGGGAAACCGTGTGATAATCATGAGGATCCTTCTATCTACATTGTTTTATGGTGAATGATCACTACTAACCATCAATAAACAATGCACTCAACCTATCTAGAAAAATTTTCAACAATTCTTCAAACACTCAATGGAAACCAATGTTGGAAGGAATGCCATTAGGAGATAACATGGACATGAGGTCCTCCCACCTCTTTAAACTGAACAAAAACAAAAAAAACAAGTTGATGTCACCAAAGATTTAAAATATTCCCATCATTCAATATTGGGATACTACATTGAACAATGGTTTGAATGAACTTAGTATTTTCTCAGACTATACACTTGCTTCACTATGATACAAATTTCTAGTGCTCAAATGATTAATGCGTTTTCATCCTTATATTAAGGCTTTAGAAACCCCCTGAATGGAACTTCTCTTTTCCATGCCATGAAAACTATTCCCTATTACCAGATGGTTGCACCAAGACATGAAAAATTCAAAACTCCCTTTTCACTAACACTACATTTCAATGAAATAGGATTCTTAGAAGACGCACACACAACACCCCTTGTTTCTTAAAATGATAAATGGAAAGGGGAAAAGGTATATTGAAAAACATTCTTCTATCCAAAGTATATCAAGATTTACCAAAAGGAGAAAAACTTCTGACAAGACAATAACCAACAGAAGATTTTACAACTTCACCTTTATAGTCAAATGAGCACATGACATCACAAGGAATCAACAAACAAGACCATTGTGACTCATGGAAAAATCACATGGATAAGGACCTTTTGAAACATCACAAAACATCACACAATTCCATAAAGTTTCCATAATAGGCTATCATGGCCTGATTTTCCACACTTATGGTTTAAAGTGAACCCCTTCTTCGAATAGACTAAGAAGGACCCAGAGACCCTCTTAGACACCATCTACAATAACAACACCAAACCACTTCCACCTTTGATGAATCAGGAAACTTAAGAAACTAAGGTATCATTCAACCATCCATGAGCACTCTCCCAATAGAAGTGGTTTAAAAAATACAAAGAAATTAAATGGTTTGAACTCAAATTCTAAAGCTATAGAAAAATATTTATTATATTTATCATCTAGAGGATCTTCAAATGGAGAAACAATTTGGGATACACTTCAATCTTGCATTAACTCCAAATGGGGGCGTACCTTATCTTATGAGAGACCACAAGGACCCAACCAATCTGTTCCAGTAGTCAAAACGTGCCACAAACCAGAACCAGAAATAAGAAGGCAACCACTGTAAAGGCATCCTGAAACATTTCTTAGAAGAGACCACCGACTGACCCATCAACCCAACTTACCAATGAAACACAAACCCAAAACACCATTAAAACTATAAGGGGATCATGGAGTAAAAACATCCCTAAAAAACAAAATTTCCCAAATAAACACATAATACACACTAGCCCAAACTCGTCATCAATAAAAAAAAATTTCCATTAAAATCATCTGTTTGAAAACAAATGGTTCGACTGTTAGTGTATCCACCAATGGTGCCCCATGGGTATCAAACATGCATTTTTCAGTGCAACACCAGGAACCCTCCTCATACCCATCCCGACACTCATCCAATAGTGCCATTAACCATCCATTATCCAATATAAACCCAAGCATGTGGTTGCTCACGTAAATACCAAAGGTTAAAACAATAATTCCTTTCACTTTTCAAAACCAAAACAGCCATTCAATACATCTTTTTTATTAATATGACTAACCATGAAACCCAAATCCCAACTTACATCATACAAAACATTTCAAAAAGACTCACTCATTCAAATGAAAACATACTTTCATTCTATTCACATCAATTTCAAAACATCTCAACCCCTTTCAAAAACAAGTTCGGTTTTATGAATAACAACATTTGATCAACACCCATTCATTGAAAAACTCATCACATATTATTTAAAACAAGGTTCCAATGTTTCGTAAAACATTTTAAAATATCACTAATCGTTCAATTAAAACTCACTTTAATTTCATGAACATTAATTTGAAAACATTTCATCCCATTTGAAAAAACATCTATTTTCATGAAAAACTCCATTTCATAAATCCCTATTAAATTCGGAACTCAACTCTTCTCATTTTAAAACAAGATTCCAAAATTTCATAAAACATTTCAATTGGTCTATAGTTATATAATAAAAATACATTTCCAAACACCACACATGACCTTCAATACATTCCATTCCATTAATACAACATTCAATATTATAGAAAACAATATTGGGAACATATTTTCCAAACCAACTTTAACATAGTTCCCGCTTTCAAACAAGGTGTATACACTCCATTTTCCCTTTCAAAAAAAATCTGACAATTCAGTTGAACCATTTCACAAATCAAACCCTTATCTCTTTAATATAAAATTATTTCACAAGAACATTATTCTTCTTAAACCAGTTAGTTTTATATTTAAAGACAAACTTCCAATTTACCAAAACTAAAGGACACAAGACAATGCGAGAGGAAACCAGTTTTGGTGGGTGACTTGAACATATGGTTTGAGGTCACATGATAATAACTTCCCCATAATAGATAGTGTTCTTTGAAAAAATCCCCAGCTTCAGATAGATTTCAAGTACCTGTGATCTCACTAAGACCATTTTCCCAACTCACTTTTCATTTCCCCCAATCATCATCAAACCATGAAAACCAAAGGACTCAGATAAATACTGACTTTCCATAGCAAATTGAATCATTTCACAAGGTGTTCTAGCCAATCACCCTAATGATAATATGAATCTCAAGTCCCAACAATCCTAACTCTAGCTTATCTTGACTCTTCACTAAATAAGATGACGCGAAAGTGAACCTAAACCTCCTCTGATTCTATTTTCCACAAACCGAATCTGGTTGTCACAACCCGTCCTCGGGGCCCGTGTCGTGACTACCCCAAGCCCGCCTTCCATAGGCCAAGGGCTGGTGACTAGCACCAAGGCTTAAATCCCGGTAAAAATTGAAGGCATTGCCTTTGTAAAGTAAACAAGCACCACAGAGTAAGCAAATGGAAAGTAAATACTAAGTAAGAACAGAGTACAACTGAAAGTGCGGAAAAGTAAATGGGCCAGTATACAAACCCAAACTGAAAGTAAAGTACAACTCGAAAGGGAAAATAGCAACTGTAAAGTCAAAGCCGCTACTCCGAGCTGTCCACTGGAAATCCCACCTGAAGGGTGGGTACATATAGCTCCACTGCTCCTCGGGTCCCACTGTCCGCTCTGAGTACGTCCCGCCCAGTGGCCCACCTCCAGGTACCGTCCTACTCTGCAAGCCTCAACCACGATCAACGTTGTCCGTCGTCTGCAACCAACACAACGTAGTGCGGGCATAACACGTGCAGGGGTGAGTATAAGCTACTCAGTAGGGACCCTGAGACCCTTGAAGGTCTCCCAAAATCCACAAAGGATAAACCACAAAGGTGAGATACAAACATGAAGTAACAACCGAATCTTCTTAGGAATATGCCCATACATATACCTAAGTCATCAATTCCAATATGCTCCAACCTCCGAGCCCAAGTACAACTCAGTCCACACATGAAAGTAAACGTATTCCACACAGGAAAGCAAAATGAAATCCACACAGGATATCACAACACAATCTACACAGGAAAGCAATAGGATTCAGCTCACTCAGGTATACTTCTTCGAAAGACGATAAAGATGATCTCTGATCCATCTAAGTCGTCGGACCCACGAAGGATCGATAGGGAACTAACCCCCATAAAAGACCCACACAGGATCGGGCCCACACAGGACCTATAGGCGCTGGTTCACACAGGACCGCTGAGCGCAAGGACCCACACAGGATCAGACCCACACAGGATCGGGCCCACACATGACCTGTAGCACTGATCCACGTAGGATCGGTGAGTGCTTTAGTCGTCGTCATCGAATCCACCAAGGATCTCTGTACTGTTGTCGTCGCAGTCACAGTAGCAGTAGCAGTAGCAGCCAACGCTAGGGTTCCCACACACAGAAAGCTCGTTCGGGAGGGTCCGCTCCACGAGCCGAGAGGCTGATACATCAACTGTCACTAAGTCCAGAGTTGATGTATACAAATGTTCTGTATCATCAACAAGAACTCAACGCAACAGACAACGCGTCGATCGGACGCCCGGTCTGAGAGTTATTGGCTTTTTCGTCCCAGGGGCCCGGTTGGTTTTTAAGGCAAAACCAACCCGACCGTACTCCACCTGCGTCCAAACCTCTGGAGAAGTATGCCAAACGATCCGTCTCACTAAGAGGAACACAACAAAGCTGACAGCACGTCAATCGGAAGTCCGTAGCTCAAGTTATGAGCGTTTCCGCTCCGAGGGCCCGGTTGGTTTCGTGTACGAACCAACCCGGCCGAACTCAAAATAATCCAAAACCTTGAGTGCAATATACCGAATCGACCGTCTCGATCCAAGGATCGCATCGCCGCTGACGGTTCTTCAAATGGAGGTCCGTATCTCATGTTATGGGAAAAAGACCGAAATTGATTCGAAAACGTGGGGTCCGGGTCCGGGGCGACCCGGCCCGGCCGGCGGCGCGGTGGCGCGGTCCGGCATGGCGGCGCGGCCCGGCCGGCGGCGGCGCGGCCTGGCACCACTCGGGTGCCACGCGCGGGGGGCAGTGCCCCCGCCTCTCCATGCTGGCGGTGCGGCTGAAGCCGCGCCTTGGGAGAAAACCGGCCCCCCCTCGTGGGGGCCTGCCTTGAGGAAAACGGGGGGGGGGGGGGCGCCTGCCCCCCTTTATGAAACCGGACCCCCCTCTTAAATGGGGGGGGGGGCATTCATGTTGGCCGGGGGAATTAAATTCCCCCGGTTTTTCCCCTTCCGGCCTGCCCACCTGGCCGGCCGGTTCTTCTTCAACAGGACCGGCAAAGCCGGTCCCCTTCCGGCTTCCGACACCGGCGGCCCGGCTAGCCGCCGGTCCTCTCGTCCCGCCGTGGACTTCATCGTTCGGCGCGGTGCGACGACACCGCGCCCCTCCGCCGCGGCCCCGCTCCGGCCGCGGTGCCTTCGGTTTTCTTCGACGCGGTGCGACGACGTCACGTTCATGATGATCCTTCCACGGCGCGGCGCGACGACACCGCGCAATACAACCATGCGAATTCCTGCATGGTGCGACGACACCATGCCATCTCGTTCATCCACAAGAAAAATAATAATAATCAAGAACAATGGAGGGGGAGTTCGGCCGTGTTTGTGCGGTCTGACCCCCCTCTCGTTAGATGATAACTCTTAAATATTTATCCACATGATTATCATGCTAGAACCAAGAACGAGAGTAAATAAATAATCCACAACAAACCCCTACCTTGGTTTCAAGATCGATGATCGTCAACGACCCGCGGAAGACAACGTCACGGAGGTCGGGTGTCACGGTAATCGTTCATCAATTCTGTTGACGAAGAGGTACGTACGAAGAGGTACGTCGTTGGTGAATCTTCGTAAGCCGACGAAGGAAGTTCGAGGAGGAAGCGGCATTCCCTTTCGTTGACACAGAAGGCGTCGTCGATCTTCGTAAACAACCGGCTACGAAGAAGAGAGTAGCGGCGTTCTTCATCAGAGCTCGAAGGTTCTTCGCGTTCTTCTTCAAAGTTGAAGAAGAAGAAGGAGCTCCCAAATCCTCTCAAGATGGGTAAGCAAAATAAAATAAGCTAAGGATTATTTTATTTACACAAACATAAACTTGAATTTCAAAGGATTGAAATTCAAATCAACCCACCTTAATTAATTAAACCAAGTTTTCAAACATTAATTAAAGGGGGTTATAGGGGAGTTTTGAGAGATGATGAGGATTTGGGGTTCGTGTGGGCCCCACCACACTTAATCCTCCCAAGGGAGGTTATATGGATGTGGGTCCCACCTTTAACTCCCTTTGAGAGAAGTTAACCAACAAAATAAAAATAAAAAGTGTTTCCACATTTTTATTTAACTTCTTATAATTTCTCCCAAAACTAACATTCGTCCTGCATAAAACGCAACCTCGTAAAAGGTCTCCTTAAGCGAAAAACGGCGCTGCGAGTTCATCGGTGCCCTCAGATTTCAATTCTGAGCACCGGATCAAAAGTTAGAAATTCCCGCTCGTTCGTTCACTGAACGTACCCGAGCCAAACTTCGGAAATTGTTTCCGGGCACTCCGGGCCTCGGAATCAGGTGTCGTCAGAAACCGCGCTCTTGTAAAATTCCAAAGAAAATTAAAAAAAAATTTCCCTTGAATTTTACGGGTCTTTACATTACTCCCACCTCAGGGCTTTACGTCCCCGTAAAGATACATTAAAAATTAGGGAAAAAAATGAGGGTACTGAGCACGCATCTGAGCCTCCCGCTCCCATATGCTCTCCTGGAGGTTCCCGTACTGCCATCTGATGCGCACAAGAGGAATCGATCGCCCACGTTGGACCCACTCCTGTCGATCCTCTATCTCCACCGGGTCCTCCGTAAAAGTTGCCCCATCGTCAACGTCAAGCTTCCCATGGTCAATGATGTGTGTCGGGTCATGCACGTATCTCCTCAGCTGAGATACGTGGAAGACGTCGTGCACCCGATGCAACTGAGGTGGTAGAGCCAGGCGATAAGCCACCTCGCAAATCCTGCTGAGGACCTGGAAGGGTCCGATGAAGTGCAGAGATAACTTTCCGCCTCGGAAAAATCTCCGAATACCACGTCGAGGTGAGACCCGCAAGAAGACGTGGTCGCCATCCTTGAACTCTAGTGGCCTCCGCCTCCTGTCAGCGTATGACTTCTGCCGGCTCTGAGCTGTCCTCATCCGCTCCTGGATGACCTGGACCTTCTCTGTCGTGGCCTGGACCATCTCTGGTCCCACAAGTGCTGACTCCCCAGGGTTTGTCCAGCACAAAGGAGATCTACAAGTTCAGCCATACAACGCCTCGTACGGTTCCATCCCGATGGTGGAGTGGTAGCTGTTGTTATACGCAAACTCCACCAAGGGTAGGTGGTCCTCCCAGCTATGACCAAAGTCGAGGACACATGCGCGGAGCATGTCCTTGAGAGTCTGAATGGTCCTCTCCGTCTGACCATCCGTCTGAGGGTGAAAGGCTATGCTTAGACGTAGCTGCGTCCCGAACGCCTCCTGTAACCCCTTCCAAAGCCGGGAAGTAAAGCGAGCATCTCGATCGGAGACGATAGATGATGGCACGCCGTGGAGTCGTACAATCTCTTGAACATAGAGACGTCCCAAGCTCTCCACTGAGCCCTGCTCTCTGATGGGTAAGAAGTGTGCCGACTTGGTGAGTCGGTCAACAATCACCCAGATGGAGTCGTGACCTCTGGAAGTGCGTGGAAGTCCAGTCACGAAGTCCATAGATATCCCGTCCCACTTCCACTCCGGGACCTCCAAGGGTTGTAACAAGCCTGCTGGTACCTGATGCTCTGCCTTCACCTGCTGGCAGGTGAGGCATCGAAAAACGAACTCTGCCACAGCCTTCTTCATGCCCGTCCACCAGTGCTGTCGTCTGAGATCCTGGTACATCTTCACCGCTCCTGGATGTACCACCAAAGGAGAAGTGTGAAACTCTATTAGCACCTCCTCTCGCAAAGCGACTGGTACCATGGTATGTCCTCTGAAAAGGATGTCGTGCTCTGCTCCAAGGGAGAAACCATCAGGTTCCTGTCCCGAGGATATCTGTGCATGCCGTGTCTCACAGTCAGCGTCCTCACGCTGTGCCTCTCTGACCCACTACAGTAGTGGAGGGGTGACTGTGAGAGACTGGAGGAAGGATGCTCCATCTCTATCCACGAAGGATATCTGCAAAGAGGCTAGCTGCTCCGTCTCATCCTCAAGTAGCTGAATGCCCGTCCTCCTACTGAGGGCATCAGCTACTACGTTCCCCTTCCCAGGAGTATAGACTATCTCAAAGTCATAGTCCTGGAGGAACTCGAGCCATCGCCACTCTCTCAGGTTCAGGTCCTTCTGCGAGAAGATATACCTGAGACTCTGATGATCAGAAAAGACTGTAAAGCACTCGCCCATCAGGTAGTGTCGCCATGTCTTCAGAGCGAAGACCACTGCTGCAAACTCCAGGTCATGGGTAGCGTAGTTCTTCTCATGCGGCCTCAACTGACATGATCCATAGGTGATCACTGCCCAATCCTGCATCAGAACACATCCGAGTCCGGTCCCTGATGCATCGCAGTAAACTACGTACCCTACTCCCTCCTCAGGCAACCTCAAGATAGGTGCGCTGGTCAATCTCTGTCTCAGCTCCTGGAAGCTCTGTTGACATATGTCTGACCACACGAAGGGTTTCCCCTTCTTCGTCAAAGCTGTGAGTGGTGCCGCAACTCTAGAGAAGTCTGGCACAAATCTCCAATAGTATCCAGCTAGTCCCAAGAAACTCCGAACCTCAGTCACGCTCCTGGGTGGTTCCCATGCTAACACAGCCTCGATCTTCGCATGATCCACTGCAACTCCCGCCTCAGAGATAACGTGTCCCAAGAAGTGGACCTCACGTATCCAGAACTGGCACTTCGAGATCTTACCATAAAGCTGGTGCTCTCGGAGTGTGTCTAGTACAACTCACAAGTGGTAGGCGTGCTCCTCCTCAGTCGTAGAGTAAATCAGAATATCTTCAATGAAGACCACGACAAACCGATCAAGGTATGGCTGAAAGATCCTGTTCATGAGGGCCATGAACACTGATGGAGCATTGGTTACACCGAAAGGCATAACCAAAAACTCATAGTGTCCATACCGACATCTGAAGGCTGTCTTCTGCACGTCCTCATCTCTGACTCTGAGCTGATGATAGCCTGACCTGAGGTCTATCTTCGAGAACCACCGTGTTCCCTTGAGATGATCAAAGAGGTCATAAATCCTCGGTAGCGGATACTTGTTCTTCACTGTCACCTGGTTCAGGTGACGATAGTCAACACAAAGTAGCAAGCTCCCGTACGCCTTCTTGGCGAACAATATCGGGGAATCCCAGGGTGAAACACTGGGTCGGATGAACCCCTTACCCTGCAAGTCCTCCAACTGTACCCGTAGCTCTCGAAGCTCGGCGGGGGCCATCCGATATGCTGGAGTCGATATCGTAGCTGTCCCGGGGTACAAGTAAATATAGAAGTCTACCTCTCTACGAGGAGGTAGCCCTGGAACGTCGTCGGGGAAAACATCCGCAAACTGATCCACCACTGCAGGAAAACCAGGACTCCACACGTCAACTGCTCCAAGGATGAGGCTAGACAACTGATGAGTAATGGGTTGTCCTCTCCTCCGCGGAAGTCCATCCTGTGCTGTGAAGGCTCCCTTCTCGCCGGTGAAGGTGAACCTTCTCCCGTCGGTGCGTACACATCGCACCTTGCGCCTAAAACAGTCAATCTGTGCATGGACCATAGATAGCCAATCCATGACCAAGATGACGTCGTAAGGCCTCGACGCTGCTACAAGAAGATCCCAGCCGAAGCTCTCATCTCCTAGAGTAAGCTGACACTGCCAGCACTAGTGCGTAGTCGTCGAGTCTGCTTTCGTATGAGTCTCTAGCCGTAAGGATCGAGCCAACGGCTCTATCGGAATCTCCGAGCTCCGAACAAGGGCAGAGGCTATGAAAGAGTGACTCGCTCCTGTGTCTATAAGTACTGCAGAAAGGGTGGAATAGACACAGATAGTACCTCGAATCATCTTAGGCGCGCCGTGGTCGTAGGTCTCTGCTGCCTGGAGCTGTGCCTGTCTCTGCCCGCCAGCTCCCTGTGGTCGGGGTGGACCTCCTGGTGGTGGTGGTGGCAGAGCCTCAAAGCGTCGTCCACCACCTGCTGCTCGGCCAGCTCCTCTGCCTCGTCCGCCTCCTCCCTACGGACCGCCACGGTCTACCCTCTGCCTCTGCCTCGGTGGTCCCTCAACCGTCTGTTGCTCCTCAGCACGGCGGGTCGGGCAGTCACGAGCCATGTGGCCCTGCCCGCCGCACGAGTAGCACTGTCTGCCTCTCGAAAGACTGGCTCTGCGCTATGTGCCCCGCACTGCTAAGCCAGTGTCCTGAGGTTGTCTTCCAGAAGGTCTGGTCTGCCTGGACCCCAGAGTCATCCGTTGACTGCCTGATGCAGATGACTCTGCCACGTGCCGCCCTGCGGTGGGTCACGACGCTGGTGTAGACTCAGCAAGGAAGCTCTCGATCAAAAGGGCCCGCTCCAGTAATCCTGTCTGAGTCGGTATGCTGAGGGAGATCAGCGATGCCCTGATCTCGTGTCTCAAACCCTGCTCGAAGGTCTGGGCCCAGACGAATGAGTCTCGTACCATGTCAGTCGAGTAGCGCGAGAGATCGGTAAATCTCGCCGAGTACTGAGTGACCGTCATGCTGCCCTGCCGCAGCTGAAGAAGCTCCTGGATACGCACCACACGAAGGGTGGCTGGGACGAACTCCGAGCGGAAGAGGCTCTCAAAGTACGTCCAAAGTAGAGATGCCTCATCGTGCACCTGGAGCATCAAGCTCCACCATCGTCATGTTGGTGAGTGTATTAGGCTCGCAGCGAGGATCACCATGAGGTCTGCTGGTGTCCTCACTATCCTAAACACACGTACCACTGCCTCCAGCCAGTCCTCGGCTGCCTGGGGATCCGTCTCCCCGTGAAACCTGGGTGGTCACTGGCGCTGAAACTCATGCAGTGCGCTGAGGTGACGTGCATCGTCAGCGGCTGGTACTGGAAGCATCGGTGGCTCTACGGGTAGAGCTACCGCCGGTGCCACTGTTGACAAAGGGCCCTGCACCGAGGCCTCGTCACTCGGTGGGATGTCGTCAGACTCAACTCTCGGAACCCTAGCTGGTTGCCATCGTGGGGCCATCCTGAAAAGGAAACAGGTGCGCCACGGTCAGAACAGTATAACTGGCGAGCTGATATAAAGTAATCACAAAGAAAACTTTGAAACACAGACGCAATCAATGTTTTCGTGCATTAAGTCGGAAATCAGAATTCAGGGTCCTGGTGTACGGATACGTCGGCCGCCGCACCGACACTGGACTCCCTGGACTGATAACCACACTCAATACGCTAAACATTATTGCTTCACATAGAAAAGATCAGAGTTCGCGGTAGAACCGAACTCCTCTGATACCAATTTGTCACGACCCGCCCTCGGGCCCCGTGCCGTGACTACCCCAAGCCCTCCTTCCATAGGCCAAGGGCTGGCGACTAGCACCAAGGCTTAAATCCCGATAAAAAGGGAAGACATTGCCTTTGTAAAGTAAACAAGAACCACAGAGTAATCAAGCGGAAAGTAAATACTAAGTAAGAACAGAGTACAACTGAAAGTGCGGAAAAGTAAATGGGCCAGTATACAAACCCAAACTGAAAGTAAAGTACAACTCGAAAGGGAAAAAAACAACTGTAAAGTAAAAGCCGCTACTCCGAGCTATCCACTGGAAATCCAACCTGAAGGGTGGGTACAGACAGCTCCACTGTTCCTCGGGTCCCACCATCCGCTCCAAGTACGTCCCACCCAGTGGCCCACCTCCAGGTACCGTCCTGCTCTGCAAGCCTCAACCACGGTCAACGCTGTCCGTCGTCTGCAACCAACACAACGTAGTGCGAAAATAGCCCGTGCAGGGGTGAGTATAAGCTACTCAGTAGGGACCCCGAGACCCCTGACGGTCTCCCAAAATCCACAAAGGATAAACCACAAAGGTGAGATACAAACACGAAGTAACAACCGACTCTGCTTAGGTATATGCCCATACATATACCTAAGTCATCAATTCCAATACGCTCCAACCTCCGAGCCCAAGTACAACTCAGTCCACACAAGAAAGTAAACGTATTCCACACAGGAAAGCAAAATGAAATCCACACAGGATAACACAACACAATCCACACAGGAAAGCAATAGGATTCAGCTCACATAGGTATAATTCTTCGAAAGACGATAAAGATGATCTCTGATCCATCTAAGTCGTCGGACCCATGAAGGATCGATAGGTAACTAACCCCCGCAAAAGACCCACACAGGATCGGGCCCACACAGGACCTGTAAGCACTGGTTCACACAGGACCGCTGAGCGCAAGGACCCACACAGGATCAGACCCACACAGGATCGGGCCCACATAGGACCTGTAGCACTAATCCATGTAGGATCGCTGAGTACTGTAGTCGCCGTCGTCGAATCCACCAAGGATCTCTGTACTGTCGTCGTCGCAGTCACAGTAGCAGTAGTAGTAGCAACCACCACTAGGGTTCCCGCACACAGCAAGCTCGTTCGGGAGGGTCCGCTCCACGATCCGAGAGGCTGATACATCAACTGTCACTAAGTCCAGAGTTGATGTATCCAAAAGTTCTGTATCATCAACAGGAACTCAACGCCACAGACGGCGCGTCGATCGGACGCCTGGTCTGAGAGTTATTGGCTTTTTCGTCCCAGTGGCCCGGTTGGTTTTTAAGGCAAAACCAACGCGAACGTACTCCACCTGCGTCCAAACCTCGGGCGGAGTATGCCAAAAGATCAGTCTCACTAATAGGAACACAACAAAGCTGACGACACTTCAATCGGACGTCCGTAGCTCAAGTTATGAGCGTTTCCGCTCCGAGGGCCCGGTTGGTTTCGTGTACGAACCAACCCGACCGAACTCAAAGTAATCCGAAACCTTCTGTGTGATATACCTAATCGACCATCTCGATCCAGGGATCGCATCGCCGCTGACGGTTCGTCAATCGGAGGTCCGTAGCTCATGTTATGGGAAAAAGACCGAAATTGATTCGAAAACGGGGGGTCTGGGTCAGGGGCGACCTGGCCCGACCCCCCCCCCCCCCCCCCCCCCCCGGGTCTGCCCGAACCGGGTTGACCCAACCCGGGTCTGACCCGGCCCGACCGGCGGCGCGGTCCGGCACGGCGCGGTCCGGCACGGCGGCGCGGCCCGGCCGGTGGCGGCGCGGCCTGGCGCCGCTGGGGTGCCACGCGCGGGGGGCAGAGCCCCCGCCTCTCCATGCTGGCGGCGCGGCTGAAGCCGCGCCTTTGGAGAACACCCCCCCCCCCTCATGGGGGCCTGCCTTGAGGAAAACGGGGGGGGGGGGGGCGCCTGCCCCCCCTCTTAAATGGGGGGGGGGGGCATTCATGTTGGCCGGGGGAATTAAATTCCCCCAGTTTTTCCCCTTCCGGCCGGCCCACATGGCCGGCCGGTTCTTCTTCAACGGGACCGGCAAAGTCGGTCCCCTTCCGGCTTCCGACACTGGAAGCCCGTCTAGCCTCCGGTCCTCTCGTCCCACCGCGGCCCGGAACCGGCCGCGGCCTTCGTCGTTCGGCGTGGTGCGACGACACCGCGCACCTCCGCCGCTGCCCCGCTCCGGTCGCGGTGCCTTCGGTTTTCTTCGATGCGGCGCGACGGCGTGGCGTTCATGATGATCCTTCCATGGAGCAGCGCGACGGCGCCGCGCAATACAACCGTGCGAATTCCCACGTGGTGCGACGGCACCACGCCATCTCGTTCATCCACAAGAAAAATAATAATAATCAAGAACAAGGGAGGGGGAATTCGGCCGTGTTTGTGCGGTCCGACCCCCCTCTCGTTAGATGATAACTCTTAAATATTTATTCACAAGATTATCATACTAGAACCAAGAACAAGAGTAAATAAATAGTCCACAACCAACCCCTACCTTGGTTTCAAGATCGATGATCGTCAACGACCCGCGGAAGACAACGTCGCGGAGGTCGGGCGTCACGGTAATCGTTTGTCAATTCTGTTGACGAAGAGGTACGTCCGAAGAGGTATGTCATTGTTGAATCTTCGTAAGCCGACGAAGGAAGTCCGAGGAGGAAGCGGCGTTCCCTTTCGTTGACACAGAAGGCATCTTCGATCTTCGGAAACAACCGGCTACGAAGAAGAGAGGAGCGGCGTTCTTCGTCGGAGCTCGAAGGTTCTTCGCGTTCTTCGTCAAAGTTGAAGAAGAAGAACGAGCTCCCAAATCCTCTCAAGATGGCTAAACAAAATAAAATAAGCTAAGGCTTATTTTATTTACACAAACATCAACTTGAATTTCAAAGGTTTGAAATTCAAATCAACCCACCTTAATTAATTAAACCAAGTTGTCAAACATTAATTAAAGGGGGTTATAGGGGAGTTTTGAGAGAAGATGCGGAGTTGGGGTTCGTGTGGGCCCCACCACACTTAATCCTCACAAGGGAGGTTAAGTGGATGTGGGTCCCACCTTTAACTCCCTTTGGGAGAAGTTAACCAACAAAATAAAAATAAAAAGTGTTTCAACATTTTTATTTAACTTCTTATAATTTCTCCCAAAACTAACTTTCGTCACGCATAAAACGCAACCTCTGAAAAGGTCTCCTTAAGCGAAAAACGGCGCTGCGAGTTCATCGGTGCCCTCAGATTTCAATTCCGAGCGCTGGATCAAAAGTTAGAAATTCCCGCTCGTTCGTTCACTGAACGTACCCGAGTCAAACTTTGGAAATTGATTCTGGGCACTCCGGGCCTCGGAATCAGGTGCCATCAGAAACCGCGCTCTTGTAAAATTCCAAAGAAAATTAAGAAAAAATTCCCCTTGAATTTTACGGGTCTTTACATTGGTCGCCATCAAAACTGTCACCAAACCCAGCTCATGTAAATACCCGAAGGGCGTTCTTGATCCCCCTAGGTTCTAACAAGTTCTTTGGAATCATAAAATGAAATTTGGGAACTATTTTCTCATGTTTATAAACATAATAAAACAAATGAATCCAATAAACCAAATTTGTATTTTTAAAACCAAACCATCATTAAAAAAATTCAGAATTGAATTACATAATTGAGAACTATTATAAAAGACTATAATAAATGAATAAGCCTAAAATGGACTGCCCAATAACCTCCTCATGGAAAGAGGCACTACCATCAATCCATCTCCACAACACTACATCATGAAGGACTGCTAGAAACCCAAACCATTGGCACTAAAAGCACTACCCAAACTTGTGAAAAAATAACCAAGTCTACATACAACAAAAGATATAAGTAGGGTGTGAGACAAAGCCCAGTTGGATTCCACCACTATATGATTCCATGTGATAAACATTCAAATATGAAATATTTTATGTTTTCATAAACATGAAATGCTAATAATAATTTTAAAGAGATGTATCCTTAAACAAAAACTATTTTCAAGTGGGATACCTTAAAGAATCAAATATTTTAAATAGAATGCAAAAGAAACTAAATTTTCTAGAAAAACATACTATGTGACGACAGTTAGCATAAAGTATATAATGAGCACAAACAGTAGGAAATAACCCTATGGAACTAGCTCATTGTGGGTCCCATGAACCTTGTATCTCAGTGAAAGTAACCATTCAAATATACATTCTTGTGGACACTAGCCACTAGTATGGATTGTACTCTTATCCTAGTCATACCCCAATAATAACATCATCATAATATTTTAGTTAGTGTTTTCATTGTCACACATTCTACGTGAAATAGGGGCTAAATCCCATGGGATTACTAGCATTCTAGTACATGTCCACCCACCGATATACCTGGGTTTTCCTTTTATGCTCAAACTAGTTACACGTTTTAAAAATACTAGATGAATAGGAATATGACTTTTCCAAATCACACACACACACAAAAAATACCACACATACATGTCACATAATACCCTTTTCACTTTAATATTCATTTTATCATCATACTGACACAAAACAACCCACAAACAAGTTTTTCACCCACATCACAATTTAATAAATCTTATCTACAAGTTATAAAACATTATCAAAATATTTTACTTCACAAATAACAAAATTATCTTTCAATAACTCATTTCAAGTACATACACCCACCAAAAAATTACATAAACATCTGTTGCACCATTTTGTAACTTATTAAACCATTATGAACTTTCAAAGAACACATTCAAGAAGCCTGACATGTGTTTTCTCCTAAAACATATTCAAAACCCTCTTTTAAACCAAAAAACAAACCAAAACCCTACAAAAGTAGAATTGCCATTCCAAACAACATTTAATAAACCAATTTCACATGTTATAAAATGAAACCAAATATTACCACAAGAGTTAGTCATGGAAAAGAACCATTTTAAAGAAAATATGAAACTATAAAATTAAACGCTTAACCAAGTTCATCAAAAAGGGGGTCTTCACCAAACTCAACATATAACGAACATGAAAAATAAGTAAATAATCAATGATAACATGTAAAAAAAATTTACACATGGAATCACCTACCAAATGTGTCAATAGCCATAAATCTTTGTGCGAAACTTCAACCGCACCACCACCGCACCCCAAGGGAGTGAAATCAAGACTTAATCCACAATATTTTACCAAAAATAATATTGGTTAAACCCTACGTACAAACACTAGAATCAGAACATTTTAGAACCTCATGAAAAGGTGGATAAAAACCTAAAGAGAATGAAGAAATCAATGGGATTAAGACTTACTTGCATGATTTTGAAGTTTCCCAGATAAAATATACCTTCAAAATTGAGTTAAAAAATACGGTGAGAGAGCTTGGAAGTTGTCTATGGGGGTAGGTAATGAAATGGGAACGAAAGGTGGAAACG
Source organism: Viscum album (assembly GCA_963277665.1). Lineage (NCBI taxonomy): Eukaryota > Viridiplantae > Streptophyta > Magnoliopsida > Santalales > Viscaceae > Viscum > Viscum album. Next base: position 27,333,001 of record OY728142.1, on the reverse strand, counting down.
TGGGTTTTTAAGGGAAAACATGGAATTTTAAAACAATTTTTATAATCTAGAAACGCATTTAGGGTTTTACAACAGGGTCTAGTAAACTGTGCAGCCAAACCCTACATCTTGTTCTGGACACCCAAAAATTAATTGTTTGCCTTCAATTCTAAGGGGGTCAAGGGGGAAACTTAGGGGAAATATAGTACCAGAATGAGGGTTACTATTTCAAAATATAGAGCACTCTTTTCACTCCAATACTCATCCAACTCAAGGGTACAAACTACCGAAACAACATACCCCACATGTGGTGCCACTAGAAGTCTAAAAAATCCAACTCCAAACCACCTCAACCTCGTACCATCCCATTGAGAAAAGAGGATTCCATGTAACTCCCAGTACCCCAAGACCAATTTCAAAGATCAAGAACACAATAGATATACAAATTTTAAAATTTGAACACCCATAAACTATTAGAACACAAAGAATGAAAAGGTGATTTGAAACAGAACATGGAATTAAATATCCTGGTGTGAAATTACTGATATTTGATGAATACCCTTGTAGAAATTTTACACTAGTAAGGAAAATGAAAATTTTATTTTTTCCCTATTTGGAAATATTTTAAGCTACATAAGTAAAACCAGACCTTATTTAACCCTTCACTGGTACTAACTCATCTCTTATCCCCGTTTTAGTGAAGTCCAACTTAGCCTTGATGCCAACATTGGTTTTTCCATGAACAATTAGTAACATTAAAATAACACTATCAAATACTTTTTTTACATGAATGGAATACAGAATGTGACTGATATATAAAAAATAGAAATATAACAATTCAAAAAAAAATTATCTCTTCTTCTAACCTAATTTTGTATGATTTTTTGAAAATGGTTTACCAAAAATACTGTCAATATTTTTTTACTTTATTGTATAGTTTCTATCATGTTACTAGAGATGATGTTTTACCTTGTTAGATATTTCCATTGAATGATATCATATAGGATTGTTATTTTTGTCTTAGAGTAAAAATTTATGATTTCCTGAAAAAAAAAGTCATCGAGAAATGTTTCAACCAAACTGAGTATCTGTGTTTTTCACAAATGGGAAACCCCAACATTTATTTAATGTTATATCCTGACAAATTTACATAATTAGGGAATTCATTTTCCTTTAAATACAACATATATCTCAATAATAATTCTTTACTTATACAATCATCATAATTTGCTACACCTGTATCCCACGTCAATTTCAGATCTTTGATTAATGGAGCTAAATAGACATATGTATCACTACATGGTTTCTTTGGTCTAAATATAAGCTCATACAACATAATATATATGTGCATAATGAATAACCATGAAGAAAATCTATAATTTACCAAAATGGTGGGCCTTCTGTTGTGATTAAAAATGAGTACCCAAAATAATTTATTCCATCAGTATATAATTCAAGAGACATGTTTCATATCTCATTTAGGAATTTCGGAAACTCGTAATCAATTTTTTTCACGGAGGTGAACCTGATGGATGTTGTAGGTTACCATACACAATTCTTTTAAATGCTTTATATGTTAATTATCTCATAGTTTCTTGATATCTATATAGTCTTATAAACAATGGAGTGATAGGAATATACTATAAAAATTATGATGGATTGGATTAATTTTTATTGTATTGATATGTGCGAAACATAGTTCATTTTATTTATTTTTCATTTTCCTTGAAAAATAATATTCCATCATTGGGACAAGGATGTATATTCTTAAAGATTATTCCCATTGAATGTAACATTCATTTAAAATCATAGGCTCAAAATGGTAGTTTATTTTTTTTGTAGCATATCATTTAATAGACCATGTAGTTCTGTAAAGTAGGTTTCACTCTGTCTCTTTCTAGATTTTATTTTATATAACTTCAATGCAATTGACAATGTTGTGTATTTAGTAGAACCAGTATAAAATGGTTTCTTATAAGAACAATTTATCTGCTCATTTTTTTGAAAATCAAGATGTTTATCATGAATATCCATTTTCATTTCCTCCATGAAATCTAAATCATCATTTATAAAGGTATTCATATCATATGATTCATAAACTACACTATCATCCCAATCGGTGTCCACATTTAGTTTTTACCCAGTTGTTAATCTAGCATTTATAACTTTGATATATTATGTGACAAATAAAATGTTCTTTAAACACTTTAGGCAAAGTTTTTATTTTATAACAATAATTTAAACATAGACAGATGAATTTAAAAGGGGCATCTTCATACTCTCTTGTAAACATGATAATCTCTTTAACTCCATCTTCATAATCATTTTTAATATGATTAGCATGCATCAATTTTTGATTCATATCAATCCTATTAGGTTCATGAAAGATTATTTTTGTACAATATATAAATAAATACAAATAAGAGATTCATTATCAAAGGTGATACCTACAGACAATTCCAATTAGGGAAAATCAAAATTTGATTATTTGAATGAATTTTCAGTATGTTGAAGAAAATGGGAAATTGGATTTATGAAATGAATTAATTTACTATAGAAGGTGTTATCCAATGAATTCATTCAAGGGATAAAGTTATAAAAAACTCATCCTCATCACCTCATCTCCCAGACATTTATCATTATGTTTTTTTGTTTGACACATCCTTCATCTCTTATGGACATACCTGTATGTTTCTTGAAATACTATAAGATGTTTTCATACGTGAGATGAATCATGATCAGAGTAGTGCAAGATACATAAAAGAGCTGGGGGATGAGTTTCAAGAAAAAAATTGCAATAATGTATGTTTGGAAGAAGAATGTGATAAGGATGACATTTGCCTATAAAATAGATGAGGGATGAATGTCAAGAAAAAATTGCAATAATTTCTAAAATAAATAATTTGATAACATCAATTATATATTTTTGAATAAGTGATGTATAAACATATGGAATTATTACACATAAAATTAATGGTGTATAAAATATTTGAAAACATATCAAGACTCTTTGGATGTCATATCACCACACCGACCCATCCCAAGGATTCTTGGGAGGTTGTCACATTAGATATACACATATGAAAGACTCTAGGGAGGCCATATAATACACATTGACCCATAATTTAGATTCTAGGGAGGACCATATAGAACTTATCATAAAGAAATAATATACGTTAACAAGATATATCACAAAAAAAGGGATAAAACACACAAACCCTTTCAACATCGATCCCATATGCCATTAAACACACACACACAAACTTGTATATCATAGAATTTATAATACACATAATTAAAAAATTAATGCACATTAAAAATAATCTTTAATATAAAAAAATATAATATCTTCTTAAATTGAAAATCCAAATCCATAATTTGTGAATAAATAATTATAAATTCACACTAACATTATATGTTCTAAAAACACACACACACACACAAAAATATATATATATGTATGTATGTATTCTCTGAAGGTCGAGCTCGGTTGGTAGTATCTCTATGGGGGATCAGTGAGGTATCAGGTTCGAGTCTCGCCGAGTTATTCCCTAACTGAAACCGTACACTAGATTTCTGACGATATTTGAGCAACTAGAGGTATTCGAGTGGTGTGATGTAAGATTTTATTCACTAAGGAGGAGTGCTAGTAGTGGGTGTCTTCAACAGAAGTCTTTTGATATTTTGATGGGTTCACAAATGGTTAGTTTATTTTAAATAGACTGGGACACATTTATTAGTGCATACACATAAGTGCTAAAAAAGAGTTATTTTATCATCAATTAAGTAACAAGTACTCATAAAATCTATATTTATCTTTTCTAATATTTTTGTATTGATAATAATTGATTTTATCAACATATTTTTAGCGATGATAAAGCCTCATCTTTATCAGCACAAGAAAGATTAGATAAAGACCAACCTTTATAACAGATTATTACTTAATCATTGAAAAATGATATATAATTAGAATTAAAAATTAAAAAATTATAAATATATATATATAAATATAGTAAATAAATATACATGTAAATATATTATTATATTCATATTTTAATATATTTATTATAATTTTATAGTTAATTATTTATAATTATAGAAATATTTTTTTAAATGATATTCATATATAATTAGAAGTGAATGTATGCGTATAAGTTAAAAATGAGTACAATTATAAAAATTAAAAATAATTACAATTTTTTTTAAAAGTGGACAAGTTTTGTGTTTGTGCATTTTATATGAAAATGCATTAATTTTGTATCTGTGAAATCCATGTAACACATATTTTACCTATTTTAAGTTGAAAAATAAAACAAAAAATTCAATTATATGTCCATAACACTATGTAATTAGTTATTATTTTTAATCCATATTAATTTAAAATTACAAAACATTATTTACTAAATATATGACTATTTAAGGTAAAGCTCATAAATATTTTATAATATATAAATTATATTTATATACATTAATATATATCTATATATTTAATACATAGAATTCATTAACATTAATTATAAAAATTATTGGATTTAAATTTTTTTTAATATTTAATAATGTATGATCAATATATTTGTTTTTATCATTAATTAATTAATTAATAAAATTTATAATATTTTTTTAATAGACTAAATATTTATTTTTTATTTATTTAATTATTTAAATTAATTTATTTAGAACTTTATCAATATTGATATAATGTATCTTTATCAGTGATAATAATAAAATGCTGATAAACTATACTCTATATCTTCACTATGAAAAAAATGGTAAAAAAGAGTACCCCTTCTCTGCACTAAAAATAAAGCATTGATAAATGATCCATTTATCAGCTCAAAAAAAGCACTAATAAAAGGTTAAATCTATTATTTTTTCTTTTAATGATGATAAATAATTCATTTATCATTGTTTTCTTATAGTAATGATAAATACCGGCACTTTTAAAATCAGGTTTTTAGTAGTTTGATATAACAAGTCTATACGATCAACGAACTGAGTAGAATACTATAGCAGAGATTTAATATGTTTTGCTAAATAATTTATAGTAGTAAAATCCTCTAAGGTGAGGAATTATTTATATTCTCTAGTGTAATGGAATCTTATAAATTAGTGGTTACTTATATAAATAGGATTGAGTTTGTGGAAGAACTGGTGGGATAACTGTAAACAGGCGTTATGGGATGCTATACTTGGTTTGCATGTGTAATATTGTAAACCTACCTATGTAATATAGAAAAAATGATTTATGTATAATTGTTTGAAACTATTTACTATTGTTAAAAATGATAAAGTGAGAATTTTTGTCACAATGGTAGTTGGACATGATAAGAAATAAGTTTCCCACATTGGGATAAAACATAGTAAAAATAACACATATGTTTTTTCTATTTATATTGTATATTTCATGATTTTATGGTTTTTGGGTAAAATATAAAAATAACCATTACTTTTCTAATTTTCCATAGAGGATTATAATACTCAAGAATTGAATATAACATAAAATAAGAATATGGTTTTAGGTAAAAATTAGTCACACTAAAATCACCCCTGTCAGATGTGCCTTCATGATCCAATTAGGAAACTAAATAAGAGAAAGTAATTATATAAATATAAGAGGAAGGGACTTGGAACTCTGATGACAAGGAAAACTACCTCGATGAACTCAGTCTTATTATCTATCATGTTCGAGGATGTTATTCGTAACCCATTCCTTTAAGATTATAAATTAAATTATTAGGAAATATCATGGAATGTAGTTACTAAAAAGTAATCATTGGTGAATACATATTTCATCATCTATTTCATGTTCTTGAAATACATTATTAATGATATATATTTTTAGATGATATTATGGATGTTAATTCTTAAAATCCCACTTCCATGACAAGGTATTGTAAATTCCATAACATACCCTTATATTATAAGGAATGATATATCCCTGAAGCATCTTTTATTCAAGGGTATCATACCATATGATATCTCATATGATCACATATGATATATTTTACATAAATCATATGTGAGATGGTTTAGGGTATATCTATTTCATCTGAATCATGATAAATGACATATACATATATCTTGTTATATAAGTACGGTTGAGTATAAAAATACTATTTAGATCATTCTAATATCACAACCATGAATTTCTATATATAATATACCAAAAATAATTTAATAAATTCCATTGAATATATTTAAAAATATCTCAATAAAAAATAATTTATCAAGCTCTTCTATATAAATAAAATCTATCACATGAAAAAGTTCGTAGCATTTATCCTAAAAACATGGGTATATGAATCTTATTTACCCAAAGATAAGAAATATTTATTATTAAAAAAAATACTAAGTTTATGATAAATTTGAGTTAACAAATTAAATATTACATTCATATTATATTAACATTCACCCACCATAGATTTTCATCTGTCCTAACACTTAAGAAAATAACTCTTTTTAGTGTTTCATTCAATACACACATTTTTTGGTGTTAAATGTGGTATTTAATAATGTACCTGTATAAATTTAGATTATAGGTTGTAAAATCAACCCATAATGGATATTTTCATTTAAATTCATACTCTTTTAAATATTTAATAGTATTCAAGAAATTAATCTGAAAATTTTCACAAGGGACTTCACTTAATTACATTTCTAGAAATTTGATCATGGATAATACCACCAAGGAATTGGTTGGGTAATATTAATAAAAAATATTATAGTTAATTAAATATACCTTTCATTGATACATGATTAATCATATTCTTATTAAAAATCGCAAATGGATATTCTGATACTTATTTCCAAGAATATTGGATAAGTGAAATTTATATTCCATTGAGGGAACTCCATGATTTTATGTAATAAGGAAGTCTATAGTTAGATTTACTTTACATAGTAATTAAATCATGTAATTTATATATATAGAGATATATATATATATGAAGGAAACATTATGGTTACATGTATCATTTCATGATTATAAAGGATATTTTTAAATCAAAACTCATCAAAATTTCAATAATGATGAATTGGAGTAAACCACTATCCAAAGATAATAAAAGATATTTCAAAGTTAAAATTCATTAAAAAAAGAAGAGCTGTGGTTTGAAATCACAATGGATAATTATTAAGATTACTTTTTAGTTTAAATTCATCTAAAAATTCTCTATATGATTAAAATCCCATTAGATATTGTGTATGTGACTTTCAAGTTCATATTTATCCAATAAGAAACTATTTTTTTATTAAACATCAGAATGTGAATATTGGATGACCCTTTGGAGTGAAACTCCAACCAAATACTATGAAAATAACTTTGATGTATAAATCCATTAATGCAGTTGGTTTTTCATTTAGAATCCCATTTGATAATTTTGATAGTGAAAATCCCATGGAATTATTTTCTAAGTGTATTATTTGTTTTCAAACATGATTCAAAAGAATTAAATGTATTTATAAGATTAATTTTTTGTTGCTTAGAATTTTTTTAAGAATAATTAATATGGATTAGGTTGTTTAGTGTTTAGCTAAATTGATTGGAATTTAGTTTTAGTTTTTATATTTATGAAAACTGGTCTAGGTCATGGGTGTATATGATTAAATAATACATATTTATGAATACACAATGAAAATAGGATCTGTGCATGATTTAATTAGAAAATTTAAACCGTCATGGGATTAAAATACACAATTGTAGTTTTATGTTAAAAAAATATATGAAAACAGACCAATATTTGAATAATGACGAGCTATGGATAAATAATTTGTGCACAGTTTAGAGTAAATGAGACATGTGTTATATTAATCAACTATCTTTGAAGGTTGAGAAAGGAGTAATTAAAGGTAAATGATTTTAAAAATGCATTGTGTATGAGTAAACTAATCTCATGTCAATATAAATAATTATGTTAGATTATTTTTTAGAACTGCGTGAGTGTAATTAACGAAGATTAATTTCTTTGTGTGATTTTTTTACATCAGAAGATATGAAATGCCGTATTATACATTATAATGATTAAATCACAATTTCATAATAGTAAAATATATATTTTAGGTCACTATTATAAGTATTAAAATAGATTTTTGAAGTTGAAATATTAGGTATTAAAAAAAGATAATAACAGATTCATTCTTAAATAATTTAAAATTCATAATTATTCAAGTGAGATTATGATTCATGATGATGTTTCAGAAAATGTATTTTTATATTTGGAAGTTTTTTTCACTTTAATAAAAGATATTGACGAGTAATAGTAATTTATATTAAAATTTATAGTTCATTAAATATTTCCAAAATCATGTTACATGAAGATATGGATTCTATAATATGAAAGGAAGAAAGGTTCACATGATGAATTCACAATTTAATTACAATATATGGAATTTTGGTTTTAGTTTTTTTTGTGATGAACTATTGCATTTCATTTTGATTTTTGGATCTGACCAACAACTATTAATACCAATAAGTGAGTTTTTCTTATGCTAATATATTTTATATTGTACTATAATAAACTCACGAGGGAGATATCTTTATTGATTCATGAAAAATATTTTTAAGTGTATTTAAGGAAATTGAAATTTATAATCCTTTTGACTGGAGTTACAAATGTTTGTTAGAACAAAACCACATGGTTTTTAACTTTATAAAAATTATGATAAAGAAACTAGTAAAATCATTTGGGAGAATTCTAGAATATTCTTAGTTCCAAATTTAATTATAATATTCTCATAATTCTATTTTATTGAATAATAAAATATGATCATCTATATATTTTAAAAATATGAATTTATATTCGTTAAAAAATATTAAACATGTGTGTTAAAAAGATTGTATTATATGAAACTATTAGTGTTAGTAGAGAATGGGTTTTAGAATTCATGTATGATGTTATAATTTTATATGGAGTGTTTTTAACATTAAAAACATGCATAATAAAATTTTCATATATTTTTTTAATTTAAATTCCTCAAACAGGTGAAAAATTTAGTTTTGATGCACATAAATATTTTGAGAATATATTTATATGCTATTTTTGTTTTATTATTTAAACTGGTAGGAACAATTTTCAAATATTTAGTAATATTATATATTTTGGAGAAAATATCAATGATTCAACTATTATCATAAACCTAATGAATAATTTCTCTATAAAATTTAATATAAAAGTCACTAAATTATGAAGATAGAGATGATTAATATCTTGATTGGCCAAAAAATATTATTGTTTGATATGAAAAGATATGAGTTACTATTTTCAAGATGAAGATCAGAATAGAGGATAGAATTTATTTATCATCCATAAGAAAAATAAATAATAAATAAATATAAAAGGATTTATCATTGGAATATGAAAGGGATGATGAATATGAGAGAATAATTTTTCTTATCTCAATCAATTTTAGAAATGGAATGTTAAAGTATAAAGGAATGTTTTGATAGAAATGAATTAAATTTGGTGAAACAGGGAACTTTAAAATTGATTTCCAAATGAGATATGATTATAAAATAAAAGTGGAGATAATAATGTTATAATTTAAAATAATAAATGTGTTATGTTCTCTAAATAAGTCAATATTTCTATTAATGGAATGAATATTTGCAAAAGATGTATAATAAGAATCATTTAAAATTGAGAAGTGGATGAATAATACACTATGAGTATTCTTTTCACATAAGAAACTACTAAATATTTTTGAAAATTAATATATAATTTTGGAAAATATAATAATATTCTAGTGATGGATAAAGTGAATGGACATACATTGAACACATTTTTAATTTTTAGACTGAATATTTCCTTTACCGAAAAACTGAACTCAATAGAGAGAGAAAATTTTTATATAAGGAGACTAACATGATAAATGAAAAAGAATAATAATAATTTCACAAAAAACAGAATTATTACATTGGGAAAATCAGACATCTGGATTTGAAAATTTGGTGGGATGTTGAAATATTTTTGGAATAAAAATAATACAATGGATGTGGAATTAAATAAGATACAATCAAGTTGTTTAAAAGCTATACGAAACATTAATATTCTTTTATTTTACTAAAAAAAGTAATTCAATTAAAATAATTGTCATTAAAAACGACTAATAATTGTTTCACATAATCATAGATAAAAAATTCACTTTTTTACAGAAGCATGTAAAATCAGTTTTATATAAGCGTGCATGTTTTTATGAAAAATATGAGAAATTTCAGACTAAGAAAAATCATGATATGTTTTCTTCTATATTAATGAAATTAGGAGATAACCAGTTAACATACATTTTGAAAATTAAAAATTAAAAGTAATATTTAAATATAAATTGATAATAGGTATAATTTAAAATATAGATTCATCATTTAAATGTTTGATAAAGCCCTAGAAGATATTGTGGGTTTTTTAGAATATCGTAGTATAACTGATTTTTACTAGAATAATAGGTCATTTCCTAGGATTAAAATGAGGCATGATGTGTGGGAGAGAAACTCTAAGAAAAATAGGACTAATTTTGATAATCATTATATTTTTAAAGAAATATAAAAATATTTCATACATATAATGGATTTGTTTTTCTGAATGAAATCTATAGCATTTTCACAAATAGTTTCATTATATTGATGAATGTATGATAAAAATTATGGTACAACATATTCAAGATGAAGGAAGTGATAAAAATTTGAGAAGAAAATAACATGATAATTCCATTATTGTTTAATTGGATATTAATGAATAAAATATTAGTAAACCACATATAATTGATAGTATCTATTTCTATAATATGATATAAGACTAAAAATCATCAATAAAATTTAAGAACAAGGTATATGTTATGTTACTTTTTGGATTTAAATATCTTTAAATATCTGTGGAATTATTGAAGATATTACTGAAGATAAAAATATAAATCCAATTATATTATATTTATCGATGATCTCAAAAATAATTATTTCACTGTGACTTTGAATTTTGATGATGGGAATGAATTTGTTCCCAATATATATTCTTTTATCATTTTGTACTTAATGGATGTTGTAGTAATCAAAATGGTGGATATAAAAAATGGAAACATGTTTCAAATTATAAATTCGGGTGATACTTATGACATGAGCTCAAAATATTAGATTAATTTGGGTCATAGAAGACTTTACCATATTTTTTGAATGATTTTTATAAAAATTTCAAAAAGTGGTGTGGTAAGAGACATTCCCCAAATAAAAATAAGAAGAGAATATATTTTTGAAACATTCCAAAAAGGAAAAATTATACAAGGATGTAATAATAGATTTTGTATTTTTTATAATATGTCACTTGAATTGATTCATTTAGATTAATATGGGATATTAATAAAATATTCTAGTAAGATAAATATTCATTTCATAACATTTATTTATGATTTTAGAAGAATGAATAATATGATTATAATGCATAAAAATGATTCTATAGAGATGTTAAAGATCTTTAAAATTTATTTCAAGAAATAGTTGTGGGTTTATGTCAAGACACTAATAGTGGATAATATAGTTAATTTCATAAGTAGTTAAATTTAAATATATTTTTCTATAATATGATCAAAAATCTTGATAGTACTCTATATCATCCCTAGTAAAATGTAGTTTTTAATAAGAAAAATATTATATTTGTTTTTATGGGAAGAATCACCCTAAAAACTGAGGATATCTAAGTTTTCATAGAGAGATGTAGTCATTATAGCTTTTTACATTTAAAATAGGTTCTTATTATGGTCTAAATCCAAAATATCTTCATACGATATGTGTTATAATTTAATAGTTTACATAAAATAGTTTGGTAGAACATGAATTATCAATATAAAACATTTTGATCTTGAAAAACATGATGAAAATGCAAAAGAAAGAGTTTATATGGGTTATATACCCAAAGAAAGAGGATAAAAGAGATTTAATGTGAGGCTTCAAAATATTATCAACTAATAATGTAATTAGTATTGAAAATGAAACTAATAGTAGTGATTTAAATTAAGAAAAGTTTGAAATTTTTTAAGAATAAAATGCGTAAATTTCGATGAAAAATATTGTGGAAGATGTTGTAATTTACCAAAGAAATAAAAATATTTACTCTAATTAGGCTATCGATGAAAAAAGAACAATTGATAATAGTAAATTGAAACACTAGAGGATGAAGAAATATGTGGAACCTATAAAAATAATTGGAAATAAAAATGCACCATTTCATAAATAGAATAACGTGGAGTCTAGACAAACATGTAACAGTTATTTCTTATGTTTATCCATAATCAGTAACTGATGTAATTAAAAAAAATAATATATAAACTAATGGAATGGAAAAGTAGATAATATTTAATGGAATCCCACTAGGATTCTTGACCAAAAATTAAAAGTGTTATATTTTTATTTCAACCAAGATGGTTCTTAGAAAAAATATCAGTAATAAATTTTAAGATTTAAGAAACATTTCTAGAATAGATTATAATGGCTACTCTAGGTAAGAGAAGTTTAATTTTAGTATATATTTTTTCTGGTTTCAATACATGAATCTACTAAAATGATATTATTTATTGTAGATCATGTGAAACACATGATTTATTAAATGGATATAAATTATGAATTTTTGAATAGTGAATTGGAAGATGAAGTACATATTGAATAACTTTAATGTTTTGTTCTTGAATTTGATGGAACCATGATGTTTAGTAGAATGAAATATTTAAATATATTGAAATAGGCCCTAGAAACCTAGTATTCTATGCTAGAAATACTCTTGATAGAAATATTTTTTTCCAATTTGAAATTTGAAAACAATATTTACAAGAAGAAGATGATAAAATGTATTATTTTTTATTATTATTTGTGATGTTGACATAATTTTTACAACTGAATGGAGTATACAAGTGATAATTTTTATTGAAAAATGACAAATCAATTTTAAATGTAATATCTTAGGGAAGTGAGTTTAATTTTGGTATTTAAAGTTGAAAATGGAGTTTTGATATTTATATTTTTAGAGAAATGTTCAATAGAGTTATAAACGTAGTTAAGAATGATATATTTTAAAGTGGAATCCACAATCTTGTTATATTTTTCTGAATATTTAAAAATATCTGAAAATTAAATTCAAAATACAAAAAATTGTAATTTTTTATATATGATTACATTTTCTCACCTCATCTTGGACTGACATTGTTTATGGAGTGACATTGGGTGTATGGAATCAAACTGATCCAAAACAATCATAAATTTTGGCTTCTATGAGATTTATCAGTTATATAAAATGGAATTTGATTGATGGGAAATTGGATGTAATATTTGATAAGAAGAATTTGTTTGGGTACATAGCTGTTGACTTTGTGAAAAAATCAGATCTACGAAAATCAACATCATGTAATACATTATTTTTTAAAGAAATCTATTTCAGTTGGAATTATGAGAAAATAATTAGTGACTTTACATAATTCTCTGTACCCAAACACTTGGTCCTAGATAAAAAAATAACTCTTTAAAAAATGTCTTCGATACCAACTTATGTGATCCAAACATAACAATTTATAATTAAAATTTAAATTATAAAAATTGAATCTCTTGAATACCCATGGAAATTTAGGATTAGAGACTATAAAAATTAGGAAAAACCATGATCTAAAAAATAATATATTCATCATTGAAGGGAAATTGTCCCGTTATATCAATAATATGTTAATCCATAATAAGCCTTGAAAATATCCCACAAAATATTAAAAAAAAATATACCCTTCCATACATATCATACATAATACTATTCTTTATAAAAAATTGAAATACAATAAGGGTTAGCCCAAATTATTAGTAAGGGTAAACATAGGTTTTGAAAAATGAATAGCATAATTGATCAGAAGATGATCATGTGGTTATTAAAATATAATTATGATAATTAACATATCATAAGGAAATCATACCCAATAGAACAAGATTAGTAATTCATATCCTTAAGCTTAACATAATAAAATATTAAAAATGTCATGTGTCAGTAACCATGATCCTTTCAAACAGAATATAGATATTATTCATATTATTTGACCTTTAATTCCTTATAATAATATCATATTAAAAAATAAGAAGAAAATATTAATCATGTAGGAAACATGGGACAACAATTTATATAACTCTTGCAACCACCCTTATAATGGAAAAACATACCTCGTTAATTTTATCATCATATCCAAATGGAATCATGTAACTACATAATTATAACATGATAATTGGAGTACCTTATATCCTATAAACATTTTAATAACTATCCAATTAAATGGAGGGATATATCTATCCCACCCATCATCCTATATAATTTTTAAGAATCATAAAATTAATAAAACACATAATCCTATCCCTTTAATCATATAAATCATAAAAAGTTCATTCATTACTTTATATATAAATTAACATTTGTTTAAAAAAGGATTTAGTGATAATTTACATAAAACATCATCATATGAAATATTTAAAAATAAGTATGATTCTATAATTATATCAAATACTCTATGAATTATAATAACCATTAAAGGTTGTTGACAAAAATGAGAAATAATTTTATTAAAGCATTATATATATGCTATAATAAAATGTTTAAAATTTATTTTCTACTTATTACATTTAAAAAGAAAAAAATCATTAAACATTGTAAATATAATTTCCTTATAATAATTATCAAAATCCTGGAATAAAATATTGGTAATGAATATCATATATAAAGGTAGAGAAAATGAGACCAGCTTTTAAACTTTTACAAAAAAATTTCACAGCATTGTAATGAATGTAAGAAAATGAAAAATATAGAAAATGTTAAAAAATTACTTTTAATACACTTAAAAAGTTAAAATGATGTTTAAAATTACCTTGATAAATCATTGAAATATATAAAATATCATTTTTGAAACAATGTGGATGTAAAAGAGTTTTGAAAAAGACTTTGAAACTTTTATATAATTTTTTCCCTAAAATAACATATGGATTATTAAAAAAAATTCCGTAAATAAATGAACATCAAAATAAAACCTAAATGACATTAATATAATAAAAATTTTATTTAAATCCATAAATTTATGTTATACAAATTATTTAAATTAATAAAGGTGTATAATAAGAAACATGTCCCGATTAAGTAGAATTGAGAAGAAAAACCATTATTTCTTTGGAATCCTAAGAATCAAAATCCCTTAAAAGGGAGAAATTAAAATTAAACATTAAAAACATGAATAAAGATATAATCCTCATATTAAACATTATATATGAAGTAGGTACACAATATAAAATAAAATAGGTATATAGAGAAAAACATGTCTAAAAAATAAATTTTGAGATGAGAAACCCTTTTGAATTTTATAACCCTCTTGTCAAAATCCCTAAATATAAAGAATTTTATTAATATTTTTAAATCCAATGAATTACTTGAAAACATAATAAAACATATTCATGGGGTAATAAATTAATATACCACTACAAAAAGGATAAAATAGTGTAGAAAAATAAATATGTTTCAATAAATACAAATTCAGACCAAGAAACCATTACTACCTTGGTAACTTTTGAATCAAATATTATTGAAAAGAACCATATATGGATTTTTAGATAGTATTAAATTCATTAAAATAATCTTAAAATACATCCATAGTATTTATACACACCAAAGAAAAGAAAAACAGCGGTGATTATGAATATATCAATGAAGGGAAATTACAATAAGAAACACTTATTTGCGATATTAACAATTGAAATAATAATCAATTAATGAATTGATTTTGTGAAATAAATATAAATAAATAAAAAATTATAAATATAACATGAAAAAAAATATTTCATCAAAAATATAATCATATAATAATATAGTTAGTGGAGAAGTGACATAACCCAATAAAAGAAGATTGAGTGATGAATCGTTATTCCTCAGACTTTCTCTGGGTTGGATGTTCTCTGACATACCAATATAATAAATTTGAATTTATTATTCATATGAATAATAAAATTATTCGTTTTTATTACATTATAAAATCCATTTATCATTATTTATAAACCACATATTAATTTTTTTATTAAAATTAATAATCAGATTTAATCATTTCGTTTCCCTTAAATGATTCAGTTTGTTTATTCTGATCCATGATTATTGATCATGAGTTCAACAAATCAATATTTTTCATTATAAGATAATTCATATGTTTAAAATATGTTCATAGAACCAAAGTGATTTTATAGAAGTTCTGATTCTAGTGTACATGGAACTCATAAAAATTTCTTTTTTTTTTGGGATTATTGAATTAACAAAAGTGTTGAATTTATTGGTAAAAATAATTTTTAATATTACCACTCCAATATTATAAAGAAATATTAAGAACTTAATTATCTAATGTTAATACCATTATTTATGTTCTATTATACGTTCTTTATATATAAATTATAAAATATTAATGTATTTGATAAAACATGACAAAATAAGAACGTGTTAAAATGATCAAATGAGGAAGAACCTGTTATTATATAAGGATAATATTAATTTTCTAGAAAATTTATTATTATTTTTTAATTTAATAAATTAATAAATAATATTTATAAATTATTTATGGAATAATATAATTTAGAAGAAATTATTATAAGATATTACTTCTAATGTATCTCAGTATTTTCATTTTAGATGATTAATTTATATAATTACAATTCGGTTCTAATAATTGAAATATAAGTCCCAAATTAACTTTAAATAAAAAATATAGTTTAATAAAAATTATATTTATTCATTAAATATATTTTTACGAACAAGTACATATGTTTTCATGAAAAATGAAATATGTAGTTTTGAAGGTGGTACTCATCACATATTACAAAGTGGTTTTCAATTTTTTAATCGATGAATGGGAATATAGATAATGGGTTTTATAGAAAAATAATAAAATATAATTATACTAATGATATTAATTTCATTATATTATCATTTTTTAAATATATTTCTAGGAGTTGAAATAAAAAGGATTATTTAATGGACTTAGTTAAAACAATTACCTCTTCCATAGATATTCATTTTTCAATTTATCATTTGGCCTTTTAAATAGAGAATTATCGTTACACCCGGGTCCTGAAGAAATGGAAAATTGTGTGTAGAGTAATTTTGAGAAAATATTGAATGAAAATATAAATAAAATGTTTCATTGGAAAGGTTATATTATGTCTAATTTTATAGGAAGAAATCAATAGCGTTTTAAAAAATACTATGAATTTAAGGATCATTAATGTCATTTTAAAAAGACCAGTTACTGCAAAATGAAACATTTCTGACATTATATCTTATTTATCATCCAATATGATAAATATATTAAATTATTTATTTTCAAATGAATTATTAAAATATATCATAACCTT
Organism: Viscum album; assembly: GCA_963277665.1. Taxonomy (NCBI): domain Eukaryota; kingdom Viridiplantae; phylum Streptophyta; class Magnoliopsida; order Santalales; family Viscaceae; genus Viscum; species Viscum album. The sequence goes on along the minus strand of OY728142.1, from coordinate 27,315,645 downwards.
AAAAACACATTAAAGTAATTTTCAAAACAATTCACACAATTTAACATCAATGATATCTAGATAATCATGGAATTATAAGTTAATCATTACTAGTAAATATATACAATAATGGTTATCTATAAAATTACTTAAAGGCTCCATTTATTTCAAATATTTCCTCATTTAATTTTTTTTACAATATTTACATTTGAATTCTTATTACATTCACATTAATTATGTCAACGTCACATAAGAATTTTATGTAATTATATAATTATTTATAATTAATAGCTAATAATAAAATATAAATAATTTATTCATCATAAATATTATCATCTATAATGGTAAATATTCGATTTTTATTCTTATCCTTATCATAAAAACATTTTCCAGATAATAATTTAGAGGGTTGAAATTTTTATAAATATTAATATATTTTTATAGAATATATGTGGTATTCAGAGAATGTAGATACAAAATTTATTTCAATTGAAAAAGAATATTGGAGAGTTCAATAATGCCATAATAAATTGATTTAATGATAATTTTTTTTAATTTATTTAGTTATTAACCATTGATTTTATAGTTTTACCCTATTTTTTCATTTACTATATTGGATAACTTATACCTTGAAAAAAACTTTTTTTAACCCAAAATAAAAATGAATTTATTAATAGTTTTAACTTATGGATTAAAAAAATTAAAGTTTTTTTAAAATATTCAATTTTTTGAGGTGTTAATATTCATTTTAATAAAAGTATGCTTAAATAAACAATAATTGTTTTAATAAAATTATTTTCTAAGCCTAAAAATGAATTTACACCAAAACCTTGTATAATTTTGATAATCATCACAATTATTGTTATATTTAAAAAAAATAGTATTATGGATATTAATTTAAGTAAAAAACAAAGGGTAAATTTTGAAGTTATAATTGATGAAAAATATTGTAGAAATAATTTTAATTAAAAAATAACTTTGTTTCCAAAATATAAGAATAGATTAATAAATTAAAAAAAATATTTTTTAATTCCTTATATAAATCCTTAAATACATATTTGGTCATTACTAATGTTTTTATAATTTTTAATTCATATTCATACCATGAAAATTTAATAAAAATTACAGTACATGTAAAAATTATATATTCAATATTATTAAAAAATGAATCGTTTAAAAAATAAAGAAAATTAATCATAAGGTAATTTTTAAATTCTAAAACACAAAATTGTGTTCTTTTAATCAAATTAAAAATTTGCAATTTAAAAAATAATCATTTAAATAAAATATAAAATAATGGGTAAAATAGTTTATTTTAAAGTATAATATATTGCTTTTTCAATGAAAAACCATACAATTATTTCATAATATGATAAAATTATCTTTCATAGTAAATAATAATACTAGTTAACATTAAAATAATTTATTATAATAGTAAATAATTATGTAATTTCTTAAATACTTCCAAAATAAGAATATATTTTAAGACAATATATTTATCTTTTAAATGAAATACATTTTCAATCACAATGTAGACATAATAATTTTTAATTTTTAATTGGTATCTAATTGATTATATAATATCACTTTAGAACTAATATAAACATATATAAAAGTATAAATATATAAATTTCAATCATAAATATTAATAAACTAGAAATGTGATATATTATTAAAAATACATAGGTCATTACATTATCTCCCCTTAATGAAACTATTTGGTCAAAAGAATTGTAGCCAAATGATAATGGGGTTTAAGAAGAAATAAAGTCAAAAAATTTGAAATCTATATCAAAGGGAATTACTGGAATTCAAGAACAATTATTTTCAATTGAAGAACTAATAAAAACACCTCACAAGTAAAACAAGTTATAGATAATATACCTGAGTGAAAGATAAAACAATTTTACAATAGTAGTAAGAAATATCTTCTAGTTTTATAAACCATATTTTCAATTTTCTATGTTTAATAATAGTGAATTAATTCCTATGGAATACCATTTTATTAATAAAAATATTTGGAACATAATACTTGATTTATTTATTTTTCTCTTTCTTGAGTTTTAAAAATTCTATTGGAATAGTTTATATAATGAAATATTATTACTTTTTTATCTTATTTTTATATCAAAAATATCATCATTAGGTTGGTTGTTTTGGTCAATTTTCATATCAATTTTAGATCAAATTAAAAATAATGAATTAAAAAAACTAACTTTTCATGCTTTTATAATTAAAATAAACTCTTAATAGACTATAAGATCTACCAAAATATAATATTCCACATTGTATGAAGGAATTTTTATCATTTTATTACTCTTGAACATAAAAAATTTCAAAAACAAAATGGTTAGCATGAGTAAATATAATACCCAAGGAAATATGAATAAACCATTATATAGAGAAGTAATAATTTAATATGAAGAACATAAATATAACAATAAATAATCACATTTAACTTAAATCATTCAACAAATAATAACACCTTAATATTCATCAATATTTTTTTAACATAGTGTGAAACCAATAAATATATAAGATATGACAATAAAATCTTCCAAACATAACTTAACATTTATCTTCATACAATAGTAATCACTTTTAAGGTAAAATGAAAAAACATATATTCCTTAATCACATTTTCTCCCAATATATAAGAATATTTTCATAGAATCATCTTACCCATTGTCCCAAGTAAAATAAGATATAACAAATGAATCCAATAGTTTATTTAAAACTCAATCGATTATTTTTTCAATTACCCATAAAAATATCGCAAAATATCATTAATCACCTCAAAATAATACTTCAAATGGGGTATCAATGACTTTGAACTAAGGATAAACCTATAAACTAATAATGGTATCCATAATTAATTAATTATCCACATCTAATAACTTATTATCCACTAATGATATCTTAAATTTTATATGATACCATCTACAATGACTTTGACCCATACAACTAAATATATCTCTGAAAACAGACTCTTTATGAACTTTCACTAATAAAATCTGAAGCAACCCAAAATTAACAATCCATAATTACTATTTCAATATCCAAAATTGCATATATTAAATACCTAATACATTTTCGGATGAGTGTGTTGTAGAATTAAGATAATCGTTTTTATTGAAAAACATATATAATTATTATCAAATTTTAATTTATTTATTATAATGAGTTTTTTTATAGAATGACCACAATATCTACCACAAAATTCATCCCACAATATACCCTTCTAGAAAAACCATACTAAATAGTCTTCTTCATAACTTGGAGAAGTATAAACATAAAAAGGGTGAGCTAAGATTCTCATAAAGGGTAAGGATAATAGTTAAAAATATATCATAAGTTAGTGTAATATTTAAATAAGTTAATATTTAAACTATTTTTGATAGCATATATGACATGAAACACCGATCCTAAATGAACCATTAAATATTATTATATAATTATGAATGTTATAAACAATACATTAAATTAGAGGTTATGAATAGGATTATCCACATTATGAAATATTTATAATGTTTTAATGATATAAAAAGTTATCAATATTTCTTATTAAATAGAAAATAAAAATTTTAATAAATATATTTTATGCTTCAAAAATGCGTTTTCTCCAAAAATGTTTTTTAATATTTTTTGTGAGAATATAATATAAATAATTTCTTGAAATTATTGAAATTGAATTTTATGAATATAATTTGTTATTCTAAATTATCATATTATAATTACCATAGGTTGATATTTTTTAATTTTTCTGAAAATATTTATTTTTTAGTGAATTGTGAAAAATAACAATTTTTGTAAAACTATCATTTATATTCATTAAATAAATTGATTTTAATGTTGAATTATAATATAAATATCATTTTAAAGATACATTATTTTTTTTATAATTTCACATAATATAATTAAATATATTTTTAATTATATATATATATACATACATTTGATTTTCGTTTATGTGCATTTTTGGGGGTTTAAAATGAAGTTTTTGAAAAATAATATTTTCATCACATTTTATTGTTTTAATTTTAAATTAAAATATTTCACTAATATAAATTTAATTTGATAAAATGGATTATTTTTTTAATAATAATAATTAATATTAGTTAATAATTTCATGCTAATTTTGGCCATAATGAATAGTAGAAACTAAAAAAATTGGTTGCGACAGTTAAGGTTAAAATAGGTTTAACATGTTTTAAACTAAATAAATAAGTGATAAAATTACATAAATGTTTTATAATTTCTATTTTATTGATATAATTTGACATCATGTCATTTATTATTCTATAAGGTTTTATTTTGGATCCATTTAGTGTGAATGTGACATTTAACTATTTTATTGTTTTCATAAATTCCATGTGTGTCCTCTCTTTAACATATAAAAGGTCACCACCTCTCATATCCTATCAACAATCGAATAACATTTTTATTCAACCAATAAATACCCATATATCTTACTTACATCCAAAAACATGACTTAGTTTCCCTGTTTTGATCATAAAAGCATCCTAGAAAGAATATAGTGGTAAACCAGAAGAGGTTGTCTAAAGAATATGTTTAGTTCTTAACCTTGTGTTATTTATTTATTTTTTATCTAATATCCTTAAAATTATCATCAACCATTATTAAATAATTAAAAATTTATATTACTTATTATTATATGTTATTATGATAATTTAATAACCTATATCTGTATTCTCTTCCAGCAAAGGGTAAACAAAACCATAGCTTGTATGTATTACCAACTACCACCTCCCGAACTAATGTAATTATTTTTCCATAACTACATCAAAATACAAGATATAGTTATTTAGTTATTGAATATATATTATATTAATGAAATATTTATCATTATTTGAAACTAATATGTCATGTATTTTTTTACCATTCCATTCCTTGAAATATTATGATGTCATTCGTGTGTACCTCTGGCTTATCACCTATAGGAATTGAAATGAGAATTTTTTTCATTACTAAATCACAAGGATGTTATGTATAACTTTATTTAAAGATATAATATTTTTTTTATATTATTATAATTATTTAATGATAAAATAAAACTTACCTTCTTTCTATAATGAACGTTGGTAAAAGGAAACGTTATTCATCTTTAGGTACGACCTACCTTTTCCATGACTATAACGATTTTAAATTTTAATAACTATAATTAATGGTTTGTCTTAGAAGTATAACCAATGTATAAAAATGTTAATTGTGTCATGATTTTTATTCTATATATTATTTAATAATAACCTCTTCAACCTTTGTCCACCCATAGAAGTCATTTTGGACATATGAGTCGAATATTGTCCAAATTTCCAATGTAAAATTATTTTATTAATTAGATGTATATGACATCATAATAATTAAATAATAATTAAAATATACATGGATGAGGTTATTAATAAACTAAATAATTAATATAAGTATTATTATTCAAGAATATAAGTAAAATACATGTATGAGGTTTTTAATAATGTAAAAATATTAACATAAGTATAATTATTTAAGAGGGTAAGGAACATACATGATGAGTTGGACTCAAGGTAAGGGATATCTTAAAATAATCAATTTTATTAATGTTAATCCCATTATCTCACTAACTCACTTTATATATCTCAATAATTTTATGGAATGATTCTAAAATCTGTATATATATGTCTCTCAAAAATATACGTAGTTTATTCTACATTCCTCCGATTTGGTAATACTTGTTATTTTATCATTTCAAAAATGCCTTCTTTAAGATTTTTTTTATTATGATAGGAGGACATATTATGAAACCCATTTCATTCCATGGGTAATTATTATCTCTATACCATAAGACTGATTTAATTTTTCTAGAACACATAATAATGTACATGTTATTATAGGTATTTGTAGGTAGACTTCCAATGAATTTGTAAATATATTTTCTCATGATACATTAGGTATGAGATTCGAGTGTAAACCTAATAAACTATAAGACATATATATAATGTGATCTTATTTCAAAAGTCATCCTTGAATTAGGATTTTTCCAGTTTTTTTGGACACATTTCCAATGTTTACATGATCTTATTATACTGTGTTATTTATGTTAGGCATCTATGTTATTACTTACGAGCCATCTATTTTATGATATCATGTTATACCATTGAGTAAAATGCTATGTTTCCTTATCCTTTTTATTTTATTAATAGGAATTTTATCTCACCAATTTTTTTCTATAAATTCACCATGTTATCAGATATTATTGTTCTGAGCATAAATGGATTTATAATATCATTATTGAGATTAAAATAAAGGCATTTTGTTTTTAATTTTATTTTATTTAGACATTTTATTTTCAGAACAAGGTCAAGTTATTTTTTAGGATTAGTACTAGAATACTTTACAATGAACCCTATAGATAAGTCTAGAAATTGATTAAAAATTATAGTGGATAACATATATTAAAACCCAGAGAAACATAAATTAGGATATACTTATCATTTATAATTAATTAAACCAAATTTATAAATTCCCCTTATATATGTTTTATATCCCTGTTTTTTGGTTAATTTTGGGAAAGAGGAGAAGCCGTGAAAAACCCCAATGTGATAGGTAGTGGGATGTTTTCACTAAAGATATTCCTTACCTTATAAGAGCATGATCTGGGAATTTGATGGTAGTACTTACTCAAAAGACTTATGTTATTAATTGAAATATGAATCAAGAAGACCAACCACCTTTTCCTAAATAGAAAATTTTGTAGTGATGCCTTATATGAATCCAAGGCCTTCTACCATTGGTGGATATTATAATACCTTTATCATATAGAAATGGATTAACTCTATTGAAAAGTTAGTCTCTCTACTCAAATTATTGTAAAATGAAAAAAATTTACGATTGATTATTTCATTGAGGTGCAAGCCATTATTTCACGTAACTGGACATGTTGTCATCCCAACCAACCCCCCAACCTAGACCTAGACATGTCTTGTGAGGCATTCCCGATCATCCCAAGAAACCAATAAGAATCAAAAATCAATGATAAAGTAAGTGGGAATTAGTTATCCTAATAAACAAGAAGTATCAAATAATAAAAATAGAGAATGTAGAAAAACCAATAATAGATGAAAATCAATAAATAAAAGTATAATCTAGATATAATAACTCCTAAACAAAAAAGAAGTTACTAAATGAAACTAAAACCAACAATAAACCTACAAAAAATTCACATGACCTCTTGGTAACCTCTATCCATAAGACCAACCTACTTCAAATGAAACCCGAACAAAAAACCTGAAATTTTGAAAGAACATGGGTCTTCTGACATTGAGTGGAATAAGTAGGGTACATGTTTAAACATATTAATAGATAAGAACCAAAATTCCCATACATTTATTTTACTGAGAAATTCAATAAAAAATAGTTCGAAATTTATTTAGAATATTTGGTTTTATCATTTTCAAGAACTAAACACTACCTTCCATTTTTAGTCACCACACACCCACTTTTCTACATTCAAAATTGATTTCTAATTTTATGAAAAACCGATTTCAAAAAACAATACCGAAAATAAGGATCCAAAAAAATTTAATGAAACGTCTATCCTATAATAAAATAAATAATATGAGTAGATATGACCAAGAAAAATAAATAAACCATGTGATGTAATGTAAAAAAATTTATACATATAGAAATTATCAGGTTCTCCAAAACATATAGAGATGAAATACCTATATGTACTTTGTTCAGACTTAAATGATGGCATATGGTTTAGCTCTATAGTCAATATCCAACTTGATACTCTAAAATATCCTCACTAGTGGCAGATCCCACATTGCCTCTTAAAAAATTCATGGTGTACCAACACATCAAATCTGGTTCGATAAGAAACTATAAATCAATTATATAGAATACACCCTTAAATATAATTATATTAGTACATGGTGTATGAGGATGTTCTCGCAAAAATTACCTAAACCAATATCCCACATATTTCACCATGCTTTCCTAGTCCAAAAACCAACACCACATATGTGATTTCAGTCTCTATAGTGGGACCACAATTGAGGTTCCCAACATATATCAAATCATTAAGAAAAACATTTCAAAAAAAATCACAAAGTTTATACCATTCCTTATCATTTATAAATTTGAAACCATTTCCAATACTAAGAGGAAAATGTAAAAATTCATATATGGTGAAAAATGATACTTTATGTCATTTAGTTAACAAATAATTCCTCAAATATTCCAAATAGGATAAACTTGTGAATCTACATTTTAGAACCATTTGGAACCAAAAAACCATTTTGGGATCATTATAGATTCTAGAAGAATCATTTGATGTAAAAATGGATAGAAAAAGGAACAAATGGGACTAAAGAATTTTGAAAATCGAGTTTAAAATGGACATTATATAAATGAATCCATCATCATTTGTGATCCCATCCCTACGTGAACCATGTTCACTTATGGATGTTCCCACATCCAATGGAACACTCAAAGCATTACCCTATTACACTTAGTTTAAAATCATGAATTTAAAAGATCTTCCCAACCATTTTACACATAACCCTAAATCCATAATGAATAACTCAAACCACACACCAATTTAAATCACCATAAAACCCATAGAACCCAACCATAACCAAATCCTAACAAAAACAAAAGTCGCAATCCCTTTTCTAAATAGAATTTTCCATTTCATCAAACACATTTCATATATATACATATAGGAATATTTAGGAAACCCTTTTAAGAATCAATTTTTATCAAATTTCTATTATAAAAACACAAAAAAAATCATAATAATTTATCACAATCCAAAATATTTTGTTTATAAATTATTATAAAATAATCACGTATCAAATAGAAAGTCCAAAAAAACGAAATGGATGGAGAAACCTACCTCAATGGCATGCGTATGCTAAAAAACTCATTGAGAAGTAATAACACATCCAAACAGACAATCCAAACATCCTAGAACCAAATATATTGACTCACATATACCAAACCTCATCCAAATATTCAACTAAATAGATACCAAGACATAAAACAAGAATAAACAAGAAGGATGGAAAACAAGAATTAGAAGGAAGATTACCCATGAAAGTCGTCACCTAGAAAATAAGATAGGAGGACCTAGAATCCAAGGAGGGGGGAAGGGGGGAACCTTACAAGAATCCCCTAGGGCTATACTATGAAGGGGGAGAAAAGATGAGGATATTGCTGGTTCAAAATTATGATTTGATATGGTTCATTTAAAACTTTTAAAGACCTTATAATGTTTCATGGTTTGGACACTTTTTTCCAAACTATGCACTAACCGTATGCACCATCACTAGAAGAGGAGGACACCCCATGGTCTGTCTACACAATTGGGGAAACTGTGCTTCACTTCTGAGAAATGAATCTATAAAATTTCATAGCCATACTAAATGATTTCCTCATGGTTTCCTCTAACCATTTTCATTCCATGAACCATTTCACTAACAAAAAATAGATTTGTATGATTTATCCTTATACTCAAAAAATTTGGTCCAAAACATACTTAAATTTGTCCATGTGGGATATAGAAGAAAAAAATTTAGATACACCCTCAACCTTTATAGGTCGCAAAGTTAACTCCCAAACCATGCACACAAACTATAAAGACCCTGACACCAGTGGTCCTTATTTGGTGCCTTACTTTATTACATTAGCATATATACAAATCCCAAATCCCAATGGAGAAATCAATTAATATGTTTTGGAAATTATATTACATACTAGAACTTTTCATTAATACATGAAATGAAATAAAATATAAAAACTCAATTAAAACCCCTCATAAAATCCTACATTATCCCTCCAAGTCATTCGTAATATATATCATCGTATCTAGGGGAAAAATAAAAAATATGAAATTAGTGAGCTCAGATGATCAGTAAGAAAAAAATACAATAGGAGAATAAATAATAAGTCATGGTTAATAACTAAAAGAGCACATTCCATTAAGACACAACCTTGAGAAAAACATGAATAGAATAAAATATGAATAAATAATTCTATATGAATAATCACATGTAGAATAACCATGGATATTATAATAGTCAAGCAATCAATTTATAATATAATAATGAGGGAATGTATAATGATGAATATATGAAACATATCATCAAATCCTCGTCCCAAACATCTAAATATAAATGGTTTAGGCGTTTACCAAAATCCATTTCTTTTTTTTCATGAGACCTACCAATGCATGAAGGGGATTTATTGATCTCCACAAATTACATCATATGTCTAATGAATTCCTCATATGACTAGGGTTAATCATAAATATCATATACATATGAAATGTAAATATCTTTCCCAAATCTGTAAACAGAATTACTAACCATTCTGATTAGTATGATTAATGGTATCTAGATATCCGATCCATAGTCAAATTGATCATATAATATTTAATAAAATATGTTTTATGATAATAATATTTCATCAATATAAATTTCTCATAAAATTTAATAGAGGTATTAATATATATGAGAATACTCTAATAAAATCATTGAGTAATTCATTAGAGAAATCCCGTTTTTAATTTTCAAAAAAGAGTACTTTTAGAAAAATCATTTTTATTTTACATAATTATTGAGATAAAACTAGAAATTAAGGCATATTTTTTTTGGAAAAAATTAATGATTTTATAATATTAATTTTTTCATAAAATTGAGTATGGATGGTACTTGAAGATCGCTAGAGTCGAGATTTTCTTTTTAATCGGGCATGTGTATCTGGAATAATTTATAAGGGAACCATGAAAAACATGTATATCTTATAAAAAAATATGAACCGATATAGAAACATGATTTTGGAGTATATAATCATAATTGAGGATATGTATATAAAAATAACGAAGAATTAAATTGTTGTATAAGGGGAGATAGCATAACCTAAATAAAAATGGAGGTTCGAGAAGAAACCATTACCTTATGTTTAAAAGTGTACTATACCATGAATTAATATCCTAGAGAATCAAATTAAAAATCCATAAATAATTAATTATAGACTTACTTTCATGTATTTTATTTAATATAATTTTATTATTTTCTTTTATGGTATTATTTGATGAGTTATAAGATACAATTTTATCATTCGTGGGTGTTCATTTCCTTGGTTTTCATGAGCAGGTTACATGTATATGAGTTTGGAAGATCATGTAAATTGGTTATAATTCTCCAGAATTAGATTTATATTTTATTAAATAAAATATATAATATTAAATTATTATGAAAACCATTTGGTTATTTTGTATTTGTGCACATCATTAGATTATTCATTAGTTATAATTGTTTAAATTATTTTAGTGTTTTTTCAATCATCACAAAGTAGTTTAGTTTTATTAATTAAAATCATGTGTATATAATAGTTCTAGAAAATTAAATAGTATATAAAAAATATTCTATAACATGGTTTAACCATAAAAATGGATTTATTAACATCCATAAAATAATTAATTGAAATTAAGATGCATCGTCAATGACGTCGGTAAATTGACACATCACGAGCGATGTTTTCTTATATAGAATAAAAGAGAGAGGATGTCTAGGTAAGTATCCTAGAAATACATTACCAGTAAAATCCTCTAGTTGTTTCGTCAACCTACAAAGTCCACAATGGCTATTCTATTAGGAGTCTTTGATATAGGTCTTGCACCCATGAATTAATTCAACAGATAACTCAAATTCACTATGTAGAGGATATCTAGGTATGTATCCTAGAAATACATCCATATATTCTTGAAAAATATACACATATTAAATTTTAATATTTATTTCCTCATACATCAATGATTTTTTCCTTCCTCACCAATAATTTCATTTAGAATAGGTACTGGAGGTGGATTCTGATATCACATTGATGATGAGTTTTTTTCTCTAAAGATAATAGATTCTATATCTTCCTCACAAATTATAAATTTCTTATTTTTGTAATATAATTCTCCATAATGTTTTGAAATCCACTAAATATCAAGGACTATATCAAAGTCAACCATATGAATGATACTAAGGTCAGTAACTAAAGAATGTTTATGTGTTATAAATGGGATAAAACGAAACATGCATGTTGCAACAATACTAACCTTATGGGATTTGGCTGACAACTCCCTTATTTAATCAAAAGATAAATGTCTAATTTCCATTTAAAACTGAGAAGATATAAATGAATGTGATTATCCAAAATCAAATAAATAATTATCCAGGTTTAAGGGAATGATTAGAGTACCCACCGCCATATCATTAATAACCTTAACCTTAGCAGTTGTGATCACATATGCTTGGGCTTTCTCCCTTGGCCTTTTCAAGGGAATGATGTTTTGAGGCTTAAGACAATCATTTCTTTAATGTCCCATCTATTAAAAATTATAGTAGTGAACTTTTTTAGCTTTTATCTTCCCCTAAAATCATGGGTTTGGATCCCTTTTATCTACACATATAATAAACTTCTATTCCCTACAAGAAATTACCCATTTTTCCCTTCCCACAAATATAAAAAGGTGAAAAAATACTCTTTTTATTCTTCCCTTTATCCATTATTTCCTCTACCACCCGATATATCTCAATTTTTCCTTTAAAGTCATAAAACATAGGGAATTATTTCTCTTTCTTAATATCATGTGAGACTATATCATTAAATTATGAGAAATTTTGGGAGACCAGTTCCCAGTAGAGGAAATATTTTTAACCATCAAATAATCGATCAATATTTATCCTTGGGTATCTATGTACTCCTCACCATGACTTTATATCCTTGTAATGTTGGATTCATACTTTTAAATGTTTTAATAATATTTTTTTCACACTTGAGAATTTCTTATCCATATTCACACATTGTTCGAAAGGAAAATATTTTTTCAAGTAAAATTACTTCAAAATATTTCCCTTCCATTTATGAAATTTAATAATACTCTTTTTTTGTGAATTGGTGGCCACTATAGATTAGTATTTCCTAATAGATAATTAACATCCATGATATCTCTCTCCCTTTAATTACTTACCAATGTGAGAAATATCATCATTACGGAACTTGTCAAATTCTCTACTCCAAATGGATATGTAGTACCATTAAATGATGGAGGTTTTTGTCACATAAAGTGGTCTAACATTGCTCCTCTACATTTTGGATAAGGATTCTCCATATGGGTAAGATTATTGATCATAATTTGAGTAGGTGGTACTCATATATATATAAGTTTCTCATCATTAATTGCAACACCAATATAAGAATCATTGCCTTGCATGAGAGGGAATTTCCTACTAGGTATACATGTGTTGATAATATTACATTCCATCCACTATGTTCCATTCAAAAAAAATGGCATACACTAAGTTAGGTTAGGAATTATAATGCAAAGTCTAGAACTATCAAAACACTAAACAGAAATTGAAATTATATTCATATCTAATACCATAATAATAAACGTGGTTTATTTGTAGACATATCTACTTTTAAATCCCTTATAATAGTTTGCAATGAAAATGTGAATTATCCAAAGAATATCTCCTATGAGTGTCCAACTAGGTTCATAGTGAATCTCATTCTCATGGTTCAGGTTATCGCATTTTAAGCTCGAGACACCTTGTGGGAGTCGATACCCATAAGAACATCTATTACAGAACATCATGAAATTATTGTTTTCAGCCAAGGACATATTTCTAGGAAGAACCACATAATATTAAACTTACCCAAATTATATTATTTCTTCTATACTTATCATCAATGTCTATCATAGGGATTTGTTTCCTAATCCATGTTTTCTAAATATAGTTTCCATGGTTTCTAAAAAAACATTCTTTGATTCCAAATCTAAATACCATGACCCCAATATCCTAGATTTAGAGCCTTACATTATTACGTTGGCATTGATATAGGTAAAAAATCCTAAAGGATCGATCTGTTTTGTAGTTCTGAAAAAATGATTACATACATGTACATTTCATTATAGCTTGAAATTAAATAATATAAATCTTCATATACTATAGAAAAATAAAACCTAATAAATTGGTGATCTGATAGGCTCGGTAGTGGTAATAAATGAAATTGAAGAATCAATAATAAGGATTGGTGAATAACTAAAATAACATCTGCCATTAAACAAAAATCTTGAGCATAATATGATAGGAATAAAATCCAAAACTAAATAATAGAATATAAATAATCACATGTATCTTAAACATGGTAATTCTACCAGTTTAATAATAAAATGATTTATCAACTATTAATATCAAAATTAGAGAATGCATAATTTGGACAACTGAAACATATCATGAAGGCCTTGACTAAGGCATCTGAAAATAAATTTTTAAGGCCTTGGACAAAATCCATTTCTATTTTGTCTCATTAGACCAACTGACGAATCGAGGGGATATAAGGGACCCCACCCAACACTTTCTAAGTCCAATTCATTTCTCATATGATTTGGGTTAATCATAAACATTATATAGATATGAAATTTAAACAACATTCCTTAATTATTAAACATAATCACTAACTATTGTGATCTGTATGGTGAATGGTATCAAGATAGCACATTCACAATCAAACTGATCAGAAATCATTTAATAAAATATTTTTTATGATAATAATAGATAAATCTCAGAAAATCATAAAATTCAAAAAATTATTTGAAACATATGAAAATAAACAATTAAAAATATCAAATAAATCTGGAGAGAAATACCCTTATTACTTTTCCAGAAAGAGTTCTTTTGGAAAAATAGTTTTTATTTATCATTATTGATTGTATAAAACCAGAAATGAAAAAATATATTTCATGATGAAAAAATTAGTTTTTCTATAAAAATATTATTTTATTTAAATTTATTATGGATGGTACTTGAAAATGTGTATGATATTGTGGTGTTTCCTTTTATTGGGCTTGCGTATCAGAATGAATTGAGAAGGGAACAATGAAAAACATACATATATATATTATATAAAATTAAGATGAAATGATATGAAAAGATGATAATGGAATGAATAAAAGGAATTTACAATAGTTATATATAAATAATGATGAATTACATTGGTGTGTAGAGGGATAAAGTATATCCCGAATGAAAACGGAGGTTCGGTAATAAACACATATATTAAGTCCAAAAGTGTTCTTTACATTAAATTAATTTCCTAGATAATCAAATTAAATACATTAATTAATTAATTAAGGAAATTTTATACATGTTTTTGATTTTTTATAATTTTATTATGTTCATTTTTTCTCTTTTTTGTGAGTTAAAAGATACAATTTTATCATAATGGAGCATTCATTTCTTTGGTTTTCAGGATCGCTATACTTGTTTATGAGTGGGGATGTTCATGTATAATGGGTATAATAACCCATAATTTAAATTATATGTTATTAATGGAAGTCAAGATGATTAAATGGTTATATAAGTGAATATGGTTATTTTGGATGTGGATGAATCTTTAGATAATTCATCGGTGGTAATCATTTAGATTATATTAGCGTGTTTTTTATCAACAATAAATAGTTTTGTTTTATTAAATAAAATCATCTACCTATAATGGTTACAGAACATTAAATGGGATTTGATACATATATATTAATTTTTTAACCATAATTTTATTATTACCATCATTGATTGTGCTAATGGAAAATGATGCTTCATCGTCCATGATGTTTGTAAATTGACACATCACGTGTGATGTTTTTAATTATAGAATAAGAGAGAGAGAAAACATTTGATGATGAATATTACATGAAAATGATATAATTATAGTATAAAAATGATACTGGAGCTATCATATCACTTTTGACATCGGAGTGAGAGAAGGATAAGAAAATAAAAAAATTAAAAAAAATTAAAATAACAGAAAGATGATTTTTACCTCTTGAATACTCCTCCTCGAGAACCTCATTAAGGGGATTGATTTTGGTATTCAATTGAGAAAAAATTCTCCTAGATATGGTGGTGGGGATGGTGAAAAAGATTTTGTAGAAATTTGATAAGGCTCAAATCATGAAAGGAGTGTGGAGAAGAAGAGGTGAGGGGTGATTTTTATATTGGAGGATAGGGGTGATTTCCCAATATATAATTTAGTATATTATTATTTTGGCTCAAGACTATGAATAGTTTGAGAATTATCACAAAATATATTTAAATATTAAATGTTAGTTTGATATTATAGGATTACATTATCCATACATCACCTATGACTAAATAATTCCTGAATTTAATATTTATCGTAAATTTTTGTATTTTACAATTCACAAATAATTCAGGTATTTTAGAAAAATCTAAATAATTCATCCTAATAATTTTTTGAAATGTAGAATTTAAAAAATAATCCCCATTTTTTGAAAATAATTTTCTTAATTAGATATATTTAATTTTTCATTTAAATCCACATTTACTCAAAAAATACTGATTTTAATTTTATAACTGATTTTATAAGACATTGAAAAATTATCTAAAGTGTGATAAAAGTATCCTAAAATAATAATAAAATAAAATAATAATTTATGAATAAATTTTATAAAAAAAATTCTTTTAAATAATTTTATTGAATATAAAATTGTAATAAAATAGTTATGACTTAAAAATACCAACATTTAATTAATAATTTCTAAAAAATATATAGACTTATGCTATGATATAATTATATCACAATTTCACTTATATGATGTCTAAAATTTATTTATACTTTCATGGGTGATGTTACTATTCATTTGGACAGTTTTACTATTCATAAGGGTCATATTAATATTTATAAGGCTGATTTACTATTTCAATAGTATAGGTTCCTGAACAACTAAAATTCCACTTATTTCATTAATTATTCATTTAAAAATATTGTATTACCATAAATATGTGATTTTATATAATTTATAATATATAAAATATCTATATTAAGGGAAATTTATTTAATAGAAATATGGGTATTTACATAAACTATGCACAAAGACAGAACTCATCTGAAATCTCCAAAAATCAAAAATCATAAAAAATAACTTGACCGCAACATCATTGAAAGGAACACAATTCCTAAAAATAATAAATGAAAAAAAAGATATGGTTTTAGTGTGACAATTATCCCTTCTAAAGAAATTTATACCCTGAGAATGTTGTTAGGCTAAGCGATAACCAAATGCCAACCCGAAACTGAACAAAACCAGACAGAACCATCAACCACGATGTGACCTTTCAAATCCAGAAGTCAGTCCTACGAAACTATAGAGAAGTCACAACAAAAATACCCTTAGGGGATCTCCCCACCATTAGATACCAGCTAGCACTGACCAAACCCATGATCAGGAACTCCCAACATGAATGTGTATATAAGCATCCATCCTAGACTGAAACCCCAATATAAGGGAAAACCCCATTGAATAAACTCAATTTCAACATGATCCAACCCTCAATTCATCATTTATATAATATCCAAGAATATCTCAAAAGTGAAAAAACATCAAATTGAAACTAATCCATAGGGTTAACAACATAGTATTCTTAAAACAAAGCACAATCATAGGACTACATAAGAATAAGACAACCATGTAACACCCTTAGATTTTATGAGAATTATTATTTTTAATTTATTTTATGTATTTTGTTGTATTATACCCCATGATTATCTTGCGTTATACGCAACACCATATTAGCTTACAGTATATGAGACACTAATCTTGGATCATGTTACACACAATTTCAAGTTTGTTTGATAGTAGTTATTATACGCAACATTGAGTATATATATATTCAATATATTAATGAAATATGGTTGGATTTTGTTATACGAAACAACAAAGGAGTCGTTCACTACACACAACACTCACTTGGATTGCATTACACGCAATCACGAACTTCCTTGATAGCGTGTGTTGTAGGCAATACTGGGTTTTACTAAAAAACAATATATTATTATAATATTATTATGAACTAGATGTTATGAATAGTATAAAATAATTTTTGTATTTTATAAAATTATTATTCATATTACACATTTTCTAAAAGATGGTATATTAACAAAATAAATTTTTCGGGTAAAATAAGTATTTTTCAAAAATTGCAGTTTTGCCACCTTTTGATTGCGCACCCACATTAAATCTAGTTTTTGACATGTTTATAAGTTCAATTTGACAAAATAAAATTCCTATTTGGAATCAAGATATAATAATTTACTTTGGATAAATTTTTCATATTATTCTGATAACTTTCATATTTTAATGAATAGTAAAAACAGAATTTTTTTTAATTAAAAATGACTTTTTTCATCGCAATAATTTATATGGTTAAATTATAATATTGAATGGTTTGAAAGTATAAATAGAATTTATTTTTACCATTTAATATAATTTATGTCATTGGCATTTATTTTACATTGAATTTGTAGGTTAAATCAATTCAATCTTTTGCAATGTTTTAAACAAAAACTCGTTTTCTTTCGATAACGAGAATAATTTTAATTTAATTTCTGAAACTTATGTGTGTTGAATTTGGAAAAATGGATTCCATATTTGTAATCATTGGGTCCAAATTATACTAATAGACTAATTTTTTTTTTTGGGCATTATGAATAGTAACTACGGTAAATTTTATTTACCATAGTAAAATGTAAATCGGGTAATTAAGGGTAAATATAATATTATAAAATTACCCTAACACTAGACTTAATACAATTGGATTATTATATTTCGTCCTAAGTAATATTTGTGTCTAAATAGAATCCATTAGAACCCACTTGGAGTTGATTAAGACCTTTAGTTTATTTTATTTAAAGGAACGTGAAATATATCTCTGTAGAACTTTAATATTTAATGTATTTCTAATATACGGTTATATAGAATATAAATTCGGTTATAAATACTCATTTTAAAGATAAATTTTTTTTATTTATCATGGTAATATATTTGTAATTTTTATGAGTTATTTAATTACCTTATTATCTTATACATTAATGATACATAAATTATATATTTAGTAAAAAAATCAATAATATTGTTTTTATCAAAATATTAATACCTATTAAAGGGATCACAAACCTGAAAAAAACTTATTGGTAGTGTATATATACACCATAACCATCCAATTACTGAATATATGACCGTTTGGAGTCTTCTAAAAGTGATTATGACACTTATATTATTTTATTTTATATGATGTCAATGTTGTCACCTTCATAATTTAATAAATATAACATTTTAAAATTTGGGTCTTTTAGAAGATAAATCCGACTAAATGTATTATTATGAAATATATAAGATTTATATTTATACTAGTATTTTATTTATAATTTTTATACAACAAATAAGTATATTTAATAATTATACAAAAATTTTGTATTAATTATTTTATTAAGAGAAATATCAAATAAATGGTTTTACAAATAGTAAAATAAATTTTATATGAACTACTTAATGTTATCCAATAATTATCTATATTACTATGACATGTTAGTAATATATTAAATATTTTAGTTTGAATATATTCTCTGTGTGGATTTTATTTAAATTAAAATAAATGAATAGTGTCAAAATTGACACTATTGTTATTTTATAAAAATAACATATTATTAAATTGTTTAAAAATCACAAAAAAAATTCAAAATTCAAAATTTAAATTTAAATAGTCTAAAATGTCATAAATTATCTAATTATGGATAATTCACATCACATAAGTAATTATTTATAACAATTTGAAATTTACAATCTTATTGCCACAAATAAAATTTAATAGATTAAATTAGGGTAAATCAAGTTGATAATGTTTAAAATAAATTCCCTACATGTATAAATTTTATTGTTTGATGAGATTACAACCCTATATCATCTAATCTTTGAATATGAGTCATGTTTGGTGTTTTTTAAGTGGATTTAGATTTATTATAAATTAATATTTTTAAGATTTCCAAAGGTGCCCCTCTTCTCCCTTATAAAAAGGGCACCCCTTCCCTCTTCTCTTCACGCCATTTTGAGCCTTGAAGCTTTTCCAACACCAGAACATTTCTCTTATCCACTTCTATAGAAACATTTTAGAGGTTCTGGTATTCTCAAAAGTCCAACTCAATTTCCTTAAGAGAAGCCTTAAAGGAGGTGCGTCGAAGAAGAGGTAATCTCTTCGTCCGATTCTCTCAAGTTTCTTCCTTCTTCTACTTTTTCTTTTTTAGTTGTATAATTTTAATGTAATAACATTATTATTACTTATATACTGATATGTTATTATAAATATGAAACAATCTTATTTCACCTTCTATCCATCCTGCGGAAAACAAAATCACCGCGCGTGCGTACGTACGGAATACCGTCTCCACGCCGTGGTGTAATCTGTTTTCGAGAACCACCTTACTTTGATGGGTATAAGGGTGTAAATAAATAACTAGATATGGTTATTGTAAATTGATATTTATTTTTAAATATTAGACATACACTTCAATACAATTCTACAATCATGGGAATGTTATCATCGCTCGTGCGTACGTACAGACTACCGTCTCCACGACGCGATGAGATTCATTCTCCATGTTAACCATTCCGGAATGATTATAAATTATATATAATGAATAATAATTAAATATATGACATAATAATGATACTGGATTTATGTATATATATATTTATTTCTTTTACATAATTCAATTCAATTCAATAAGGAAACGAAAACAGTGTTCATGTGTAAGTACGGCCTACCGTCTCCATGAACGGTGTATTTAATTCCATTTATTGTTCTATCATATATTTCTATGTATATTCTGAATATATATTATATAGAAATCATGTTTTACATTCTTTAATTATGTAAACTTGTATATAATTAATAATATCAAGAACAACAAGTCGAAACACGTATGATAAATGTTACGATTTTACCTAAAATGCTGCTTTAACATGGAATTTACAAAAGAACGGGTAATATGAAGTCATAAGTGAACCATATATGATATCATAACTATGAATATGATTCTGTAATAAGTCAATGACATTAATTAAATCATTATACAGGAGGTTCGGATACGTACGAAGCATATCATACCTAAGGTAAGGGATAATTATTCCAATCTCATTCTTATCCAAGATTGTTTATCCATAAGTATTTACTAGGGTTATGCTTATTATCCATGTCCATTTGTTCTCAAAATGTTTTCATAAAATGTTTAATTTTCATCCATGTATGTTTAAAGTCATTTTCACCCTTTTCTACTTTTACCACATCCTATGAAAGGAATCATTATTTTGTTTACCATACGAGGTACTTTTTGGCTTTTCCGACAATAGTACGAGAAGAATGTTATTTTTAACTTATACGGTGTGAATGGTTTTTTTACAGTTTCATAACGCCTCATTTTCATGAAGCTTACTCAACAATATTTAATGACAATTTTCATCAAAATCATTTTCTTTTAAA
Source organism: Viscum album (assembly GCA_963277665.1). Classification (NCBI taxonomy): domain Eukaryota; kingdom Viridiplantae; phylum Streptophyta; class Magnoliopsida; order Santalales; family Viscaceae; genus Viscum; species Viscum album. Next base: position 27,294,277 of record OY728142.1, on the reverse strand, counting down.
ATTTCATGGCATTTTGTGAACAGAAAATGAATTTGAAGAAGAAAAGATATTTTCCTCAAAAATTCATCCCATGTTTTTTTTATCAAAACCATTTTCCATATAAGATGGAATTATTTCATATGTGTATGTTTCAAGTATAATGTCTCTATGATTTACATGGTTTCGCTTTTCTTATGATGAAATACCCATTTGTTTTATATGGATTATGTGGTGATGGGATGATGTTTATGAAACCCATTTTATAGTTTGGGTTATGATGAATGTTTCAAGTTTATTTTGTGGCACAGGTAAGAATGATTTAATGATGAGATGGGTGGGACCTATATCTCCCTCAAAGGAATTGGGTAAAGATTTATATCTCATGATATAGACAAGAATGGAACAGTAAGTTAATCTGGTTCAGTGTTACAAGACTGAAACGATAAGTAAACTCAATTCAGAAAGGGACTTTGTCCACTAAGATGGTCTTGGAAGCAATGCCTTCGCTACTATGGAAAACATAACATGTGATGAATGGTTTCCAAAATTACATGTTTTATTCCCATTATATTTTATCATAATTGATGTTCCATTATGATATATTCCTTACTTACTTCCATGATTTATGTCTTTGCTCAAGATTTTGATGTTTAAATTTCATTTTCAAGTTTTTGCTTTCAAATGTTTATGGATTGTTTTATGTTCACTATGTTTTCCCTTACTGAGCATTTGAGCTCACCCTTTTTATGTTTTCTTTTTCCCAGGATATAGGGAAAGGTTTTAGGTAAGAAAAAATGGAAGATCTTTATGGGAGATGTTGAGGATCTTTCACCAAGATTAGAATATTATGTTCCACGTTTCCAAAGGCAATAAACTATTACGGTCCTTTGGTGTCTGTTTTTATTATGTATTAAGTATTCCGCAAAAGTAATGAAATTTTCATGTACGTCATGCTTTGGGCCTCTACAGTTGGTATCATAGGAAAGGGTTAGTTATCCTTTGGAAACGATGATGTGAAAACTTTAGTGAGATCCCTAGAGATATTTCTAAGGAATGTCAAGGGATATTCGTAAGGTTACGTATAAGTATAGGTTATAGTCCTAGGATTATGGTAACAGTCATAGAATTAAACCTAAGATGTTATATATTAAAGGTACTCCCCCTTTATTATGTTTTTTTCTCTAGCATGATTTTTTCCTCTCACACTATTATTTTGGGTTTTAGACGATGACCGGAACCCGTAGGAACCGTGTTGATCTATTTAATGGATGATGCAATGATTGTCCTCCTGAAAAAACCAACATTATGGGAGATGGAGTGCATAATCATATTGCTATAATTACACAAGCTATGAATCATTATGGACTTAAAAATGTGAATAGTATGGACCAATATTCTATTGAGTCCTTCATGAGGCAACACCCACCTTCTTTCAATGGGTCTTCTGATCCACTTGTTGCTGAACAATGGATCAGTACCATTGAAAAGATAATTTCCATACTTAGTTGTTCAGAAAATGATAAAGGAATTCTAGCTATTTACCATTTAGAAGGTGAAGCAGACTGGTGGTGAACTGTAATTAAGAATACAAGGCCCCAAGATGAAATTGAATCCATGGAATATGATGATTTCAAGAAAAATTATTTCAGTAAGTACTTCCCTCATATTCTTCGAAAAAATATGGAAAAGGAGTTCCATGAGCTTAAGTAAAAGGATGATGAATCTGTTGGTATATACGAAGAAAATTTTACAAGACTTTCAAGGAATGCAACTGGTTTTATCATCCAACCTGAAATTAAAGTTGATCGATTCTTCAGTGGCTTAAAACCAAGTCATTGAAGGGAATTAACTATTAGATACAACAGTAGCTATGATGAAATTGTGCGTTGTGCTATCAAGGTATAAATATAAGTTGGTGTTAGATATCCATCTCATATTTTTGATAAGAAATGAAATATGGAGTTCAAGGAGAAATCTCAGAGTAATGGTGAAAAGAAGATGAATGTTTCTTTATGATCAATGTTTGGAAAGAAGCATGGTGGATATTGTCTTAAAGGGACTAGAAAATGTTTTAAGTGTGAAAAATAAGGTCATCGAGCAGCTGAGTATCGAAGTAATGGAAAATGGGTTTCTAATTATGTGAATAAATAAAAGACTACAGAGAACGGACCACCGACACTTAAATGCTTCAAGTGCATGGAAATGGGGAATTATGCTAATAAATTCCCTAATCCACGTGTTAATGATGATAAATGTGAGCAACCTCTTAAGCTAATGGATAAAGGGGTGTCTCTTACGATCACTATTTTTGATGTTGATTATGACAATGATGTTGTGTAATGATTAAGTGTTTATGTAATGTGATTTCAAAATATAATCATGGAATCTCATTTATGGTATTGTGGAATTTTGGAATATCTATGTATTGGTTTTTAATAATTATATGGTACTGGTAACCATGAAAAAGTGATTGAAATAATTTTGGAAAGTAGATGAAATGCGCATAATGAAGGGATAAGGAGAAAATAATATGTATGTTAGTAATCATGAGCTCATGACTAATATGAGGACAAAGTGATATCATGGTTTGAGTATATAGAAATTTTGGGATTTTGGAATGTGGAAAGAGTTAACTTTTGACAGCATTTATGTTTCCACTGAGGTTCAATGGGTATTCATTTTTCAAGAAAATACATGATTAAGGTATTCACATGATTGGAATGTGATCATCAAGATATATCAGGGATAAATGATGGTATTCAAATTCTCGGTAGATGAAATTTCTAGTAATTGTTTTCTTTATACTATAAGCTTGGACATATGTATTTTGGATAAGCCTAAAGATTTGAAATGGATTATGTTGTACATAAGTTAGTATTGTTTATGTTTAGAACTATTTTTGTTATTATTTATGGAATGTCATAATGATGTAATTTTAGAAAAAGGACAACCTGCAGGACGGGCGACAACCCGTCGCGTCGGACAAGGCTGTGGGAATTGAACCCACAACTGATGTGCGACATGCCTTTATCGCCTACAACTGGCCTACATGATGTCCCTGTTTAGTAAAAATTAGTTTTAATTTTTTTAAGTGGTTTGAGATATGATGTATAAGTCCATTTTGGAAACCATATATGATTAATCGACTTATGTATATTTAATACATTTTTCTAACCATTTGTTTGAGACAGATGGAATGACCCGTCATTCTATCGAATGATCTTCTAACACTTCACGAATAACAAATTCAACTTCATTTTTTAATAGATGAAGTGGAAATTGTTCAAGGCACGAACAACAGTGAGATTGAACCAAAATCATGTAAGTATTTCTTTTAATTCATCATCTTTAGGGAAATGATTTTGAAAACCAAAAATGTTGTCCTAGTGCCCTCATATCCGATGAATCATATGGTACCTTAGATCATCACAAATGTATGGTTTTTTATTTTTGGCTTTTTCATAGCCATGTTCTCTACCACTCTCCATCAGAACATAATGTTTAGATTTCTCTTCCTTATCCATATTTTCACCTATGTTCTCCCATGAGGAAACCCAGTGATGAGTAAATTTGGGTAAATGTTATGCTTCATACATCACTTTTTAAAATTAAGTTTTAGTATTCCTTTTTACTATGTGGGGTTCTATTAAAGAAACTTTCAAGTAGTCAACCATTTATAACCCCGACGAATTTCGAGGGAGAAATTCATTTTAAGGGGGGTAGAATGTGACACCCCAAGATTTTATGAGAAGTATTATTTTTAATTTATTTAATTTATTGTTTTGTATGATACCCTATGATTATCTTGCGTTATACGCAATGCCGTATTAGCTTGCAGTATATGCAACACTAATCTTGGATCGTGTTACACACAATTCCAAGTTTTTTTTATAGTAGTTATTCTACGCAACATTGAGTATATATATATATATATTCAATGTATTAATGAAATATGGTTGGATTTTGTTATACGCAACAACAAAGGAGTCGTTCACTACATGCAACCTTGACTTGGTTTGCATTACACGCAATCGTGACCATCCTCTATAGCGTGTGTTGTACGCAATACCAGGTTTTACTAAACAATGATATATTATTATAATATTATTATGAACTAGATGTTATGAATAGTATTAAATAAATTTTTTATTTTATAACATTATTATTCATATTACACATTTTCTAGAACATGGTATAAGAACAAAATAATTTTTTCGGGTAAAAGAAGTATTTTTAAAAAAATGTAGTTTTGCCGCCTTTTGATGGTGCAACGACTTTAAATCTGGTTTTGACATATTTATAAGTTCAATTTGAAAAAATATAATTCTTCTCTCGAATCAGGATATAAAAATTTACTTTGGATTGGTTTTTCATATTATTCTGATTACTTTAATATTTATAATGAATAGTAAATACACGCTCTATTTTAAATAAAAACAACTTTTTTCATCGCAATAATTTATGTGGTTAAATTATAATATTGAATGGTTTTAAAGTATGAATAGAATATATTTTTACCATTTAATATAATTTATTTCATAAGCATTGATTTTACATTGAATTCATAGGTTAAATCAATTCAATCTTTTGCAATGTTTTAAACAAAAACCCATTTTCATTCAAGAACGGGATTAATTTTAATTTAATTTTTGAAACTTATGTGTATTGAATCTGGAAAATTTTATTCCATATTTGTAATTAGTGGGTCTAACTTATATTAATAGACTAATTTTTATTTTTGGCCATTATGAATAGTAACTACGATAAATTTTATTTACCATAGTAAAAGGTAAATCGGGTAATTAAGGGTAAATATAATATTATAAAATTATCCTAACACTTGTCTTAATACAATTGGATGATTATATTTCATCCTAAGTAATATTTGGGTTGAAATGGAATCCATTAGAACCCACTTGGAGGTGATTAAGACCTTGAGTTTATTTTATTTAAAGAAAAGTGAAATATGTCTCACTCAAACATTAATAATTAAAGTATTTCTAATATAAGGTTATATAGAATATAAATTCGGTTATAAATACACATTTTAAAGATTAAAAGTTTTTATTTATCATGGTAATTTATTTGTAATTTTTAAGAGTTATTTATTTACCATATTAGCTTATACATTAATGATGAAGAAATTATTTATTTATAAAAAAAATCAATAATATTGTTTTTATTGAAATATTAATACATAATAAAGGGCTCAAAACCAGAACAAAACTTATTGGTAGTGTATATATACACCATAAGCATCCAAGGACCGAATATCTGACTGTTTGGAGTCTTATAAAAGTGATTGTAACACTTATATTATTTTATTTTATATAATATCAAAGTTGTCACCTTCATAATTTAATAAATATAACATTTTAAAATTTGGGTCTTTTAGAAGATAAATCCGAATAAATGTATTATTATTAAATATATAAGATTTATATTCATACTAGTATTTTATTTTTAATTTTTATACAACAAATAAGTATATTTAATAATTATACAAAAATTTTGTAGTAATTTTTTTATTAAGATAAATATCAAATAAATGGTTTTACAAATAGTAAAATAAATATTATATGAACTATTTAATGTGGTCCACTAATTTTCTAGATTACTATGAAAGTTTAGGAACCTATTAAATATTTTAGTTCGAATATATCCTCTATGTGGATTTTATTTAAATTCAAATAAATGAATAGTGTTAAAATTGACACTATTGTTATTTCATACAAATAACATATTATTAAATTATTTAAAAATCAGAAATATATTAAAAAATTATAAATTTAAATTTATATAGTCTAAAATGTCATAAATTATCTAATTATGGATAACTCACAGCACATAAGTAATTATTTATAACAATGTAAAATTTAGAATCTTATTACCACAAATAAAATTTAATAGATTAAATAAGGATAAATCAAGTTGATAATGTTTAATATAAAGTCCCTACATGTATAAATTTTATTGGTTGATGAGATTACAACCATATCTCATCTAATATTCTAATATGAGACATTTTTGGTGTTTTTTATGTGGGGTTAGATTTATTATAAATTAATATTTTTAAACTTTTCAAAGGTGCCCCTCTCCTCCCTTATAAAAGGGCACCCCTTTCCTCTTATCTTCACACCATTTTGAGCCTTTAATATCGGAAAAACCCTGCCCATTTATCTTATCAACTTCCCTAGAAACATTCTGGAGGTTCTGGTCTTCTCAAAATACCAACTCTACTTCATTAAGAGAAGGTTTAAAGGAGGTGCGTCGAAGAAGAGGTAATCTCTTCTTCCGATTCTCTCAAGTTTCTTCCTTCTTCTACCTTTTCTTCTGTAGTTGTCTCATTTTAAAGTAATAACATCAGTATTACTTATATAATGATATGTTATTATAAATTTCAAAAAACCTTTTTTCACCTTCTATCCATCCTATGGAAAACAAAATCACCGCGCGTGCGTACGTACAGAATACTGTCTCCACCCCGTGGTGTAATCTGTTTTCCACCACCACCTTACTTGGATGGGTATAAGGGTGTAAATAAATAACTAGACATGATTATTTTAAAGTAATATTGATTCTGAAATATTATACATACGCTTCAATACAATTCCACTATCATGGGAATGATATCATCGCTCGTGCGTACTTACGGACTACCGTCTCCATAACGCGATGATATTCTTTCTCCATGTTAACCATTCATGAATGATTCTAAAGTATATATAATGAATAATAATGAAATATATGACATAATAATGATACTTTATTTATGTATATATATATTTATGTCATTTACTTAATTCCATTCAATTCAATAATGAAAAGAAAACAACGTTCACGCATACATACGACCTACCGTCTCCTTGAACGGTGTATTTCATTCCATTTATCGATTTATCATATATATATATGTATATGCTAAATATATATTATATATAAATCATGTTTTAATTTCTTTAATTATGTAAATCAGTATATAAGTAATAATATCAAGAACAATAAGTCGAAACTCTTACGATAAATGTAACGATTTTACCCAAAATGATGCTTTAACATGGAATTTACAAAAGAACGGGTAATATAAAGTCATAAGTGAACAATATATGATATCATAACAATGAATATGATTCTGTAATAAGTCAATGAAATTATTTAAATCATTATACCGGAGTTTCAGATACGTACGAATCATATCAGACCTAAGGTAAGGGATAATTATTCTAATCTCATTCTTATCCGAGATTGTTTATTCATAAGTATTTACTGGGGTTATGATTATTATCCATATCCATATGTTCTCAAAATGTTTTCATAAAATGTTTAATTTTCTTCCATGTATGTTTAAAGACATTTTCACCCATTTCTACTTTTACCACATCCTATGAAAGGAATCTTTCTTTTGTTTACCATACGAGGTACTTTTTGACTTTTTCGACAAAAGTACGAGAAGAATGTTATTTTTAACTTATACGGCGTGAACGGATTTTTTTACGGTTTCATAATGCCTCATTTTCAAGAAGCTTACTCTACAAGATTTAATGAATATTTTCAACAAAATTGTTTTCTTTTAAAATTGCATTGAATTTTTTGAAAAGAAAATGATTTTGAAGAAGAAAGGATATTTTTCTCAAGAATTAATTTCAAGTGTTTTATCAAAATAATTTTCCATATAAGATGGAATTATTTCATATGTGTATGTTTAATGTATATTGTATCTATGATTTACATGGTTTCACTATTCTTATGATGAAATGTCCATTTGTTTTATATGGATTATGTGATAATGGGATGATGTTTATGAAACCAATTTTATTCATTGGGTTATGTTGAATGTTTCAAGTTTATTTTGTGGCACAAGTAAGAATGATTTAATTATGAGATGGGTGGTACCTATATCTCCCACCAATTAATTGGGTAATGATTTATATCTCATGATATAGACATGGCTGGAATGGTAAGTTAATCTGGTTCAGTGTTATAGGACTCAAACAAGGAGTGAACTCGATTCAGAAAGGGATTTTCTCCACTAAGATGGTCTTGGCAGCAATGCCTTGGATACTATGGGAATCATAACATGTTCTGAATGGTTTCCACAATTAAATGTTTTATTCCCATTATATTTTTTTCATGATTGTTGTTCCATTATGATATATTCCTTACATACTTCCACGATTTATGTCTTTGCTCAAGATTTTGATGTTTAAATTTCATGTTCAAGTTTTTGCTTTCAAATGTTTATGGATTGTTTTATGTTCACTATGTTTGCCTTTACTGAGCAATTGAGCTCACCCTTTTTATGTTTTCTTTTCCATAGGATATAAGGAAAGGTTTTAGGTAATAAAAAAAGGAATATTTTAATGGGAGATGTTGAGGATCTTTAACCAAGATTAGAAGATTATGTTCCAAGTTTCTAATGTCACTAAACTATTACGGTCCTTTGGTGTCCGTTTTTATATGTATTAAGTATTCTGCAAAAGTAATGTAATGTATATGTAGGTCAAGATTTGGGACTCTACAAACCAATTAAGATGAAAAAAAGAACCAACATTTTTTTTATACAATGAAAAACATACAATCAGTATGGGAAACAACAATAGGGAAACATAAAATGACTCCATTTTGATGACGGAGACAATGATGGGCCAACACTTATACACCCATGAAATCTTAACTACGTAAAGAGCTTCACTATAGGGCCTATGGACAACCCCATGTTTTCTGAACTATCTGTCACCCCACATTTAGGATCAGAAACTTTCCGATTGAGAATTCTTATTCATAAAACTCCACATGAAAAACATCTACATGTTACCCAAACAACCACATTGTCAATAGATCTTTGTAGGACTATAAAAATAGAGATTCAAATTCTCAAAATTCCCACAATAGAACAACAAGTGTGAGAGGTCTGATGAACAAGAAGAAATAATTGAAAAAGGAAACTCCTTAGGAATAGGTTCATATGGAACACACCTCTTTCCAGATTGGGAACTTCACTAACAATAAGAATAACTAAATTTCCAACTACCATTACTATGAAAACAAACTCAAATAGAAACACCTCATCCAAAATCAATCTAAAAATTACCTCATTGGATGACAGGACTCACCCATTAATCTCAATAAAAATATCTCAGACTATGATAAGAGATTTCAAATTATCATCTGAAGATATATTTTGAGAAGGGTTGACCATCTCTTCAGGATGATCAAAAAAGGCCTTCAAAATATATTTACCTTTCTAAATTCTCAATAACTCTCCAATTTTCTATATTTCACCGCCAAAGGTATAAACCATTGGATGAATGTGTCCTTAAACACCTACCATGTCATACCAACTTCTAATAATTACATGGCAATCACCATCACCTGATCCAATGTTAAACCCCCAGATGAACCATAAATGCAACACACACTCAAAGCATCGGGGTGTTCCAATGACCTGAAAAATCCCACGAATTTCCCATGAAACTCCACAGTCTTTATAGGAGTGTGATTAACTTATAAAATGGAAATAATCGATTAGAGATAAACTCTATTACTCCACAAGAGGTCTGGGAAGGGACCACAACTAAACAAAAATCATTGGAAACCTTTGGGACTGTTCTTGTAATTATATGCTCATTAAGAATGAAGAACCCAAATCAACGTCAAACCAAATCCTTAATAAAAATACCCGGCCAAAACCTCTAACTCAATATCAAAACACCACAAAAAACACGAAATCCTATTTTGAATCCCCTAATTTCATTCCAAATTTCAAATCATCATTCTTCCAAGGACACTTTCCAAATACCAAGATCCACTCCCAAATACAATATTTAGACACCAAATACCGCTTTTTAAATATTAACAACCTCAAAATAAGTCTTCTTTTGAAACTAATTTTTCCCATAAATTCATTTTCCATTTCAAAATCAACCAACATTGGAAAATAAATGTCCAAAACACAACTCACACAAAAATCCATGACTAGGGAACTCGTTTCCATGCATAACCCCACCACATGGTTAGGGGATCATGACCTAGGAAAGCACCGAACATTGTGCTATCCTTGAACTATTCACTTGGGTTCCACATGAGTCACTACTCCACATAAGCCTATTTCACATCACATGTACACCTCCACTGTTATTCCTTATTCACACACCCAAACACCAAAGCAAAATACTGAAATATCAGAGGACCCCTTGAAAATAATGGCTCAGAATGAGTAATATTTAATGACCCTTTTACCATACCTACATCATATTTTCTATCATTTATAATCTCCAACTACCTGATGCTCTATCTAACAAAGAGATTCCTTGATAAAATTTTATCATGAACCAGGTTGGGCTTCCATCAAACCAGACACCTAGACTAGTCTGAGAAAATTCTAGAGAGGTATTCCTGATCCCTTTGGGCTATTGGATAACACCGATAATCAACAATAAACCAAGTAGACATGATTTCTCCCAATAATCAACAAGGATAAAATAATCAAAATAGAGAACAAACCAAAAATAATAATAACCGAAGATGAATAAATACTAGAGGGCCTATATAAGACAATAACTAAATAAAAAAGTACTTACAAAAAAATAAAACCCCAAATCCTTCTAGATATTCATGTTACCTAATGGTAACCACCTTCCACAAGACCATCCTAATCAAACGGAAACCAGAATAAGAAACATGAATATCCAAAATAGCTCGGTTCTATCAACACCAAGTTGTATAAGAAGGTTGCGAGCATAAAAACCTCTATAGGATAACACCATATATTACATGAATATCATTTCTATAAAATAATCCATAATCACTAGAATAAAATACATTTATAAAATATGGTTTAATAATTTTCTTGAAACGAACACATCAACCCCACTTTTAATCATAACACACCCAAATTTATATTTTGAAATCAGATTTCAAATTTTATAAAAAAAGAATCCTAAAAACCAATCCTAAAAACCAATAACAAAATAATTATCACAAACAGTATGATAATTAATATATATTAAAATAAACAGAACAATACGAGCAGGCATGACCTAGAAAACCATATAAATCATGTGTAACAAAGTAAAATCTAAAAATAGATAGCATGTATTAGAATTTCCTAAAAATCTCTAGAAGAAATACATTGACATACTTGATCTGGAATACCCTACTATAATATGGTGAAATTGAATTCTCGATAACCATCTGGGTTATCTAAACAAGCCTCACTAGTGAAAAGTCCAACCTATCCTCTCAAAAAATCCAGAGGTACTAACCCATATAATCGGGGACGATAAGAAACCATCACTCTACCCCATAGGAGACTCCCAAGAATACCATGATTTTAATAAATGGTTAATGAGGTGGTCCTCACACACATGACATAATCAAATTACCCATAAAGGTCACCTCAATTTCCAAGCCCAAACATTGACACCAGCTATGTAATTTCCCTCCACATAAAGGGAACACCATCGAGGTTCCCAAAATCTTCAAATAATTATGATACACATTTCCAATAATTTCATAAGGTGAAAACATGGGATTTTAATTTATTAATCCAGAAACCAATTCCATATCAAAGATGAAAATGTACAACATGTTCATAAGATTCCAAATTGTCCTTTACATCATTAATTTACTAACCCATTCCCCATGTATTCCAAATAGTCCAAACTCTTTAAATACATTTCAAAACCATTAGGAATCAAAAAACTAGTTTGGAAACATTGGATGTTTTAGAAGAGAAATTTTATATGGAAAGGGTGAGAGAATAGAATAAATAGTAGTAGAGCATCTCAGAAATTGGGTTAAAAAGGATACATTATCTAATGGAATCCATCATCATTTGTTAACACATACATTTGTGAACACCATGCATATGTGGATGCTTCAACATCCAATGGAACACACAAAGCATCACCAAAATATAGATAGATCCAAATAAAGAATTAAAAATGATTCCCATCCATTTTACACATAATACTCAAACCAAACAGAAGAACCCAAACCACATAAAAAATAAATTCATCATTAAAAAAATAACAAAAACATAATAAAATACAAATACAACACAAAGATAAATTCCATTTCAAAATACCATTTAACATTTCATTAAAACACCATTCATACATATACATATAGAAGACTTTCAGGAAACCATTTTAAAAACATAGTTTTATCAAATTAGAATTTTAAAACACCAAAGAAATTCAAAATAACACATCACAATAATGAATATTGTATGTACAAATTATTTTGGAAATATCTAGATTCAAATAGGAATTTTACTTAAAATAAAATGGATTTAATCACCTACGTCAATGATGTGAAGATACAAAAAAAAACTCCAGGAGACGGAATAACACCCCCCCCCCACAAGAAACAATCTACACACCATATATCCAATGAAATCTATCATAATTATCCGAAAAATAACACTAGGGTTAAACTAAAGAGAAACCAAGACAAGAAAAAGGAAGAAACAATGAGAATAAAAAATAAAAAAGGACAAGGAATAATATCCATGGAAGAGTACACAAAAAAATTGATAGAGGATAACCAATAATCCATAAAGGGGGAAGGAGAAAGCCTTCTAAGGATCCCATAAGGCCACACAAATGAGGATTGATGAGATGAGAGTTTTTTAGATCAAAACACAAGAGTTGAAAAAGTTTAATTTCAACTTTTTAAAGACTAGTGGATGTCTTACGATTTGGATACACAGTTTTCCAAATCATACAACAATCATGTGCACCCTCACTAGAGGAAGAGGACACCCACACGAGTTTGATTCATAGTTTAGGAATCTATTTTCCAACCAATCCAAATGGTTTTATAAAATTATAGAGACTCCCCGCACACATGCCCCATGGTATACTCTATCCTTCCATAGGTCATGCAACTTATCCTTAACACCAAAAGGGAACCAATGGTTTATAATTTTCCTCACATGGTTTACCCGAAACCCTGCTTAAATCAAGTAAGGTAGACCACCCAAGAATAACAAAAATTAGAAGCATCCTCATCGTTCATAGGTTGTATAATTAACCCCCATACCATGCTCAAAAACCATTAACAAGACCAAAACTCACGCAAAACATACAAAACTCAAAAAATTACACTATGATACTGACAAGAATCTCAAACTAACGAACCAAATCCATGAAAAGAATAACAAAAAATTGTTTGTGTGTGACAAAATTAGTGGTGGAAAATGATTAATATCATAATATCCAAAGTGAATATTGGTTCCATGGAATGGGAAGAATTCAATAACATAATTTTTGATAAATATTTTCCCCAAAGACTTCAACATAGAATGGAGAGGGATTTATTCATGCTAAATAAAATGGAATATGAGTCTATTAGGGTGTATTGAAAAACATTTTGAGTCGTGCATAATATGCCTCTATCTTTTTAATGAAAACTAAAAGGTGAACTATTTCTATGGTTGTCTAAATCTGAGTCAACAAAAAGATATAGCTATATGGGATATTGACTGCTATAAAGATATTGTTCATAGTGTCATAATTGTTGGGATAAAGATTAGTAAATATCAGTGGTCTTACGGGTCTAGAGATAAAAAGAACAAAATAAATATTTCTTTTTGAGTATTAATAGATAAAAAAATTGTGAGATGAAAACCTAGAATCCCATGTCTCAAATATTTGTGATGAAGCATCCTAAAATCTATCTAAGTGAACTAAGAGAGGCTTCATGTTTGGAAAATAAGGGAACCAGGATAATCCATTCTGAAGATAGATGAAGAAACACACTAACTGAATGGGGGGATAAAAGGATCAGGTTAACACTCATCGTACACTAAAATATATAAAATACAATGAATAAAATAATTATGAAATATAATTTCTTATGCCAAGGGTTTTCAGTGACAATGAATTAAAAACATCCAATACCATGAGATAATGTAATGACATATTCTATTTCTATAGATTACGTGGGAAATAAAATGTTGTGGTTGTATGTACACTACTTTTTCATTTAAAAATAGAGAATGCAAATTTTTATTTGGGTTATATACATTATTTCATATCTTTCAAGTTTAGAATAACTATTCATACATTGCCTCAAATCATGGGCGTTGAAAAATCTATGAGAACAATGAATAATGAAATTATTGTATCTTATTTATACAAATCAATCCTAGTAATTGTTTAGGGATTTAATCATACTACAAACATCAACTGACTTACTTTAGCAGAGTTTGATTCTATATTGGGAATGGATTTACCATCTTTATGTAAATTCAACATCAACTGTAGGGAAATGGAGACCAATATTTACATCCCAAGCCATCCTCTAATTATATACATGTTTAAGGGGGAGGATGAACCAACCTAATAATCTTCCTCAAAAGAGTTATTATTATTGACTTATGATAAATAATATCTTGATCAAATGATTATGATGAAGGAGAAAATCATGTATTTCAACCACCCATTATAATGTATTATACTAATCAATTCCCCAAAGGGCTTCCTAGACTTCCTCAAAATCAATAGGGTGAGTTTCTAACCAAACATATACATGAGTATCAACATATATCTAAGAAATCATATGTAACACCCACTAAGGAGTTAGAAGAATTAAAAATTATGTTATAGGAAAATCCAAAAAATGGTGTTTAAATGATAGAGTTCTTTCTTCTGGGATGTTTTGGTCCTATCCCTAAGGAATAATAATGGGTCAATTCCCCATTGTATTGATTATCATGAACTCCACAAAACCATAATAAAGAACAAGTATCCCCTTCCATGAATAAATGACTTGTTCGATCAACTATATGGGGACTAGTATTTCACCATGGTATAAATTCAGTTAGGATATAACTAATTAGTATTGAATAAAGAAGATATTCCAAAAACATATTTTGAATAATATAAAAAAATATGAGTTTATAGTGATGCCCTTTGGATTAAAAAATTCAAAAAAATATTTATAGTCATAGTGAATAGATTCTTTGAAGATTTCCTTTAAGAATTGGAAGTATATATAGATGATATTATGAAATATTCATAATTATATGAGGATAATGGGGATAATTTTAGTACTATGATAAAGGATTAGTGAAATGATACGATATATGAATTATACAATAATTTTGAGATTTGTATCAAGGATTTTTCTTTAATGTGGAATTTTATCACTAGAAAAGAGGTACTTGTAGACCCTTCTATGATAATGAAAATTTAGGAGTGTCTCATACCATCATCTTTAATAAAAAACCATAGTATCCTTTCACTATATGGGATTTACATGTGATTTATGAAAAACAATTCCGTATTTTGAAACCCACTATAAAACTAACATACAAGGTAGTAATTTTTCTTTAGAGAAGTTAATGTGAAGATTGATTTAAGAATTATAAAAAAGCACTATAACTAGGATAGTCATCATGCGACCCACATGTGGATATCATTTCATTGTATAAAATGATTTTTAAAAGAAGGGATTCAAAAATGAAAAAATTCATGACAATACTTTGATATTTTAGGCCTCAATGTTCTTGAATATTTATAAACATAACTATCCAGCACATGATCTATAGTTGGAAGAAATGATCTTTTCATAGAAAATTTTATAGCATTTTAATTATGTGGCGATGTTTAAAATATATATTGATTATAAGAGATTCAAATATATAATCATGTACAAGCATATTAACATGTGAATTTGAAAATTTTAGATATTATCAAATAATATGACTGATCAATCCACTATAATATTTAGAAAAGAAACAAATTATAAGATGTTTTATGTTAAAAAGATAAATAAACTTTATTCCTGAAGATAATTAAAAATGATATAATATTATTATAATTTCAAAGGATTGAAATCAAAAAATTAAAGGAAATAAAATTAATATTCTATTCTCAAATGATTTCAACCTTCCCTTCATGAGATCAAAATGGATTCTCAATGGGACGATATAGAAATTCAGAATAAGTTTGAAGCTATAAAGAAAGTGTAATCCTCAATGTTAAAAATTGATGAAAATTAAGTTGTAAGATTTTAGTTGTGATAATGTGTAACATTTTTCTCTGAGAAAAAGATGGATTTTTCAAATGATTCACAAATATCGGCCTTCTCCATCCACCCAGGGAGGATGAATATGTATGGAGATAACGAGGAGAACTATTGGTTGGACAATATGAATATGGAGATCACAAAATATACATCAAAGTGTCTTGTATGTCAGAAATTTAAATCTGAAACAAACAATTATAAGGGGTTTATGTAACCGCTACTTATACCTACATAGAAATAGGAAACATCCCCATATAAATTTTTACTATTCAACCAAATACATAAAGATGAAATATTTATACATTGGTTATGGCAGATTGTTTTTTCTAGAGTTTATAAATCATTTCATTTTGAGAGAAAAACCATTTCACCATATTTCAAGGATGTAAATTAGAGAGGTGGTGAGGCTACATGTAATACCACTATTGATTTTATGTGACTGATATATAATATTTACCTTCATTATCCTCAAGATTCTATAAAATGATCTAAATACTTAGTTGAAAATCATTACAGATTATCACCCCAAACTAATGGTCATTATAATTGGATTATTCTGACATTGGAAGAGATGTTAAGAGTATGTTCGACGACCATCAAATGAGAATGATATCAATATCATCCATTGGTTGAGTTCCTATATAATAATATATTTCACTAAATAATTTAAATGGATCCATATAGAAACCATTATGATAATAGATTTTGAAAAACTATACATTGGGATGATGTTGGAAAATTTATGATTTGAGGACCTAAAATAGTTGAGGAAATTGTAGAAAAATTCAAGGCCATTCAACAACACATTAGTACTACATAGAGTTAAAAAGTGATATCTTTAGAACCATCTATGAGAGATAAAGTTTGAGGTTTGTGAAGAAGTTTTTCTATACATATCTCAATGGAAGAGATCCATGATATTTGGGTAGGAGGGAATGATAATACCAAGGTACATAAGCCCCTTGGATATTTTTGATCAGCTCAGATCTATGGATTATTGACTAGAAGTCCCACCTACCCTTTCTCAAGTACACAATATATTCCATGCGTCCCTCTTAAGGAATAAAATACTTGATACCTCAGATGAATTTAATTTAGAGGTGGTATAGTATAAAACTGATATCTCTTATGCAGATAATGCAGTGAAATTACTATTATTCCGAGATATATTAAAACAAAACAAGAAAACTCACCTAGTCAATATACTATAGTGGAAGCATTTATATGAAGAAACAACCTGGGAACTAGAAAATTACATGAAAAAGAAGTACCCTGACTTATTATCACCTTAATATGTAATATTAAATTTCATGGGTGAAATTTATTAAGGGGGAATAAAGTAACACCAAATTTTTTCAAAAATAAATTTATGTTCGACACTATATATGACACACACCACCAAGCCTAAACGAACAATGACATATTATTATTTAAATAGGACTGTTAGAACCTATAAATTAAACTAGATGGTATATATAGGATTAACCTGATTATGAATTATATATAAATGATCTTTTTAATACCAATTTACTAATAAATTCTTAGAAAATAATTATTCATTTTTTCAAAAAAAAATAATTTTATGAATCAAAAATTTGTTTTTCATACAATTTAATTTTATTGATTTCTAAGAGAAAATAAAATAAATAATTTCCTGAAAATTTATTAATATAATTTTAGAAAAAATTATATCTTTTTTTATGTCATCATATAAAAATAATTTTTTTTAATTTTTTTAATTTTTTTATAAAGAATGATTTTTTAGGGAATAGTGTAACATATATATTTTTTTAAAACAATAAATTCATTTCATTATATGATGTAATTTAAAAGTATCATAATGATTATAATTTCATTTAAAATTATGATTATTTTTTTAATATGATATAATATAATTAATTAAATTTGAATCATATTTACATCGGATTTAGTTATATATATTTCTATATTGGTTTTAAAAGCCCATTCTTCAGAAAACCATTTATTTTTTGTCTTCTTCAAGTTTTATTTTAAAATTACATTATTCCACTTGAAATAATTTATCATGCTGACAAGGATTCCATATTTTTAATAACCATAAATAAATTTTTTTAATAAAGTGACTATAATCTTCTTCCATAATGAATATTAAAAATAATAAAAATCTACTTGTATGGATGACGTTAAAATCAGTTTAGAGGGGTGTTATACTAAAGAGATAAGGGTTAAAATGACCATGAATCAATTATAATTTATACTAAAAAGGGAATATTTCAACCCTATTTTATATAATATTTTTAATGGTCTGTTTTTGTTCCACTGATTAAATAAAACATTTTAATCTTTTAATCTTTTAAAACATTCTAAGTGTTTCCTCTCCCCCACTTCTCAAAGGACACCCCATATCCTCTCTTATAAACACTTTAAAAGTCATTTGTATCAGAAAATACATACATAAATTCGGTCCTTGCATCCTTAACCCTTACTTATAGTCCTTGGTTTAATCAGTAAAACATCCTAAAATGCATTTAATGAATAAAAAAATTCGAATTAGAGGTATAATTCTTATTTAAGAGTTTTTGTTTTATTTATCCTTACTCATTCATCAAATATTATTAAAAAATGATGAAATAATAACATTATTATATTAAATATACTAATATTTAATTATATTATTGTCCTAACGTATATCCATTACCTCATTAATCAATTTCGAAACAAATTCATCATTTGTGTGTACAACCGACTATCGCCTTGCATACCAATGTGTTTTTTTATCCAACACTGCCTATCACTTCATAATATAATGATATATTTAATGTATATATTTATTATATATTATACTTAAGAAATATTTATAATTATTTGAAATTAATATACAATATATTTTCTAACAATTCTATTCATTGATGAATGATAACACCGTACGCATGTACGTGCAAATTACAACCTCCATGGAGTGATGCGAATCATTTTTCATTAACACACCACATGGATGGTATATGTATATATATTTATTTATAAAATGGATTATTATTATATTTATGATATAAATATATTTATATAAATATAAAATAATAATTAGTTTATTTCCATTATGATCATTGAATGAATAAAAAAGTTACTCATGCGTATATATGACCTATCATCTTTAGGATTGTGACATTGTTCATTTTTCATAACCATAGTTATCAGTTTATTTTTAATGAATAATTTATGTATAAAAAAATTATTATTTAATTAATATTTTTCATGATATAATATAATAATATCCTCATTTAACATTGTCAAGCTATAGAATTGTCTTTTGACATATGAATCAAACATCATCAAAATGTATAACATGAAATTAATTGATTATGAAATTGAATAAAACTATGTAATAATTAAATAAAAATAATAAAAAATTAATGTCATTATAAAGATAGTAAATAATTAACATATGTTAATTATTCAAGATGATAAGGAACATACATGATGATTTGTAATTTAGGTAATGGATCTCACTGAACCACACTTTTTCTTCTAGTTGTGACTATTATATCTCTAACACATTTTCTCTCTCTCTTTATTATTATGTAGTTATTCTAAACTCAATTTATATTTCTCTCAAATATATACCTAGCTTATTCCCCCTTACATTTTAGTGTTAGTACATTACTTTTGTTCATTTATCAAATTCCATATTTAATAACTCTCTATATTAGGATATGAGGCAAGATTACTTAATCCATTTATTTATAAGGGTAATTATTATCATTAGACCATATTATTAATTTCAATTTTTTAACTCATAATCAGAACCATTTTATTATGGGTGTTCCTAGATAGAACTTCAATTCATTGAGTAATCCTTTTTCCCCATGTTACATTGTGTATGACATTAGGGAGTCAACTAAAAACACTATGAGACTTTTTTCCCCTAGAGATATTGTCTTGGTAGTTAACCATGACATATTATTTTGTTATATTATATCGTTAATTCCCATATCCTATAATTCCATGATATTATTAAATAATTCTCTTTATCTTAATCTCTCATGTGATTACTAACGAGACTTCTATTTTATGATTTCAAATTATACCTTTCGCTCATACATTTAATTTATTTACCTTGTTTATTCCCTTAATGAATTTTTTTATCTCACTGCATTTTTTCAGTATATTCCCCAATATATCCCATATAGTTCTGCACCTCAATGGGATTTAGGAGATCATTATTGGTACTAAAATAAAGATGTTTCATTTTCATTTTTTATGTTAATAGTATTCCAAATACACTTGGCCTTTCGAACATTGTTTTATATTTATTGGATATTAATGATAAAAATAATGTAATAAAATGTGTAAAAAACAATGGGACATTATAGTTAGCATAATATGATAAAGTGTGTATTATAACATAATCAAGTTAATGAAAATAAAATAAGAAACTCAACCCCAATGAATCATTGATCCAATATCATATCCTTAATCCCCGCAAAAGAAATCATTAAAAAGAAATCAAGTCAATAACCATGAGCCATGAAAATATAACATTGATAAGTTAGAACAATAAATCCTAATAATTCCACATAATGATATCATAACAAGTAATAAAGCTATAATAATAATAAAGGTTACATAATAATTTGTATTCATATTATTCTTAAATATACTCATATAAGGGAATAACATACCAGATTAATTCCAACATTAAATAATAGTATAATCACCTAGTAAGATAATTAAAATATAATTTTAGGAGTAATTTATATCAGTTAAACCCAGTTAACATTACACAAGAAATTTTCTGACTATATTTGACCCACTCATTATCATATATAATATCCATGAACCATAAAATGAATAAAAAGATGATGTATTCACATTTATAATATAACTCATAAAAATTCATCATTCATTCATTGCATATTTATCCCATGGTAATTAAGTGTGTTTAATGATAATTTGATTAAATATAATTATAAGATATCTTTATAAAAATGTGTCTATCATCACTAGAGATAAATCCCTTATGAGGAAAAATCATTAAATAATACATAAATATATTAACAATACATTTATAAAAGTATTAAAAATATATATTGAACAACAAGAATAAACATATATTTCTTTTGGTAACTTTATAAAATTAAAATTTCACATAAAATAATAAAAAAATATTTCAATAAATATAATAATAAAATAAATCTTCATACTAATCATCAAACATAATGGTAGGAATATTCAATCGAGTGATAAATTTTAAATAAATATTCTTTTCACACATTTATAAGGAATGTAAAAAATGACCCATTTCAAAATCATTAAAAATATTCAATTTTAGCCTTTATAAAAATTCAAAGATTGTTCAAAATTAAATAGATAGATCATTTAAATATAGAGAAGAAAATTCGAGAAATAATATGAAAAAATAGTTAGTTTAATGTAAGGATCCATTCCTAGTGGATAAGACATGTCACCCAGGATGACCCATCACATTAGAAGAGATCAACAAGAAGACCATCCAAAAATAAAGAGTAATATAAAAAGGATAGTTAAATAGAGTACAACATGTAATAAGCATAGACATCTAGATGAAATGAAATGTTAATCTAGTAAGATAAATATGAAAATAAAACAAGAAAAAATAAAACCAAAAGTCTCCGAGTGACTATCTGTCACCACCATCAGATACCACTATGAAGATGATGACATCCAAAAGAAAGAAAAAAACATGTTTCCAATCCATTTACTTGAGTCATATATTATAATATGTCTATACTTATAATAGAATATCTATTTTGTGTGGAAAATTCCATGTTATATTGAACTAGGAATCTTTAAAATTCTATCCCCAAGGAACCATTAGTTTTACTATTAAAATCACAAAATTATATGAAATTTCAAAAGTATTTTATAAAAAATCATTTAGGTTACATTAAATAATTTAATATTAACAAAATCTAAGAATAAAAAAATTAGATGAAATATAACATAAAGGTATAAATAGAAGGAACCCTAGAAATAACACACGATAAACATGTGATAAATCCAACATGATATAATTACATGCTTCATAAAACTATGATTAAGTGGGAAATATTCAAGGTAATACATACTCTTACACATGTAGAAAAAGTTACCTAGGAATACTGTAAAGCCTTCTAATATAAATTCGAACCATTTTCTATCTATATCACAAGAATAATCCCTATACGAGCTACAACCACTAAGGTTTGCATATTCTCATAACCTGACAAATCCATGTTTCAATATGTTCTATGTTTCCCAAAAAAATGAAAAGATATCTCAAAATTCCATAAACATTTTTATAGAAATTAATGAAATCTATCAAGCTAGAGAATTTATTATTGAGTTAAAATCATATTTGAGGAATTTCATCTAACAAATAATGTGCATAAAATATTTTTAGATTAAACCCCTTTATGAACCTCATTTTCTTACCCCCCAAGATACATATAATAAAACAATTCATCAAATATATAATCTTAATATATTTTTAAAACAAAACAAAATTAAATTATAATAATATAAAATAATTCATGGTCTAACACCATTTTATAATGACACCTTTCCACAACCCAGGTATTTATAGAATAATAATTTTGTATTTATATTAATACCTAGGAATAAGATATTAAATTTACACTAAAGGGGAAACTTTTTCCAACAGTGTACTCGACACATAACAAGGGGTTTCTCCAAAATCTTACGTTGTGCACAACACTAATATATAACAAAAAATAATATAGTAATAATATTATTACTTTAAATGGTACTTAATTCCTATACATTGGAAGGGAGGGAATGAATAATATCATCTGAATTTTGAATTAGGGTTTACACATATTTAAATAATGATTTATTGGTTACCAAATTTATTAGAAATGAAAATTAATACAAATTTAATATAAAGGACGTGTTTTTATGAAAAACTATTAAATGTAAATAATTTTATTTCCATATCAGTCCTTATGGATTTTTATTTAATGGAAAACATATGATATATATTAAATTTAA
The DNA here is from genome assembly GCA_963277665.1 of Viscum album. Taxonomy (NCBI): domain Eukaryota; kingdom Viridiplantae; phylum Streptophyta; class Magnoliopsida; order Santalales; family Viscaceae; genus Viscum; species Viscum album. Next base: position 27,271,255 of record OY728142.1, on the reverse strand, counting down.
TTTTTTAAATTCATCTTATATTTTTTCTATATATGATATTAGAATGAATTCAATTTTTCCGTTTAAAATTGCATTTTTCTAAAAATGTAGTTTTCCGCCTTTTAATGGAGAACCCTTATTAAATATAATTTTTGACATTTTTATATGTTATATTTGGAAAAATAAACTTCTACTTTAGAATATGGGCATTAAAATTTACATTGGATGAATTTGTGATATTTTTTTGATAATTATCAGGTTTTGATGAATAGTTAAAATACGCTAAATATTAATTGAAAACAACTTTTCCATCAAGAGAATTTATATAGTTAAATCATATTATTTAATGGTTTTAATGTATAAATGGAATATATTTTTACAATTTAATCCAATTTTGGAAAGAGGAATTAATTTCATATTGAAATTGGATATAAACACATGTCAATATTTTGGTGGTTATTACTTCTTAAAACCCCACATTTTTTCTTTGGAAAACAGAAATTAATTTTCAATTAATTTCATCCAATTCTATGTTTTGAATTTGGAAAAATAGATTCCATATTTGAATTCATGAGGTCCAAATTTGTAATAGGTAACTTTTATTTTTATACATTCTGAATAGTTTCTTCATTAATTATTTTATTTACCATCGTTAAAGGGAAAATATAGTAAATTAGTCTAAAAAATAATATTATAATAATATTAAACTACCCAAAAACATGTCATAACCCGATTGAATGATATATTTCAGACCATTTTCATCGTTGGGTCTATTTTGGGACCTCATGTCTTCACATGGGAGTGATAATGGCATGTTATACTAATAAATTTAATGTAAAGTGAAATATAAAATATACATGTATCTTTCAGGAAATTAATTTTTACATGGGTTTATTTAAATGATATTTTCAAATCTAAATAGTCATTATAAAGATTAAAATATTAAATACATCATGTTATTTATTTGTAAATTTTAGACATAATATAAATAAATTTATTTTTGACATAATGGTGACGTAGTGATTACCTCATTAATGAATGATTTAATCAAAGGATATTATAAATATTAAAATAAATTTAATTTAATTATTTTTATTCCATAAAATAATTTTAAGGATTATTGTGACTATTTATCTCTGAATTAATTATATGTTTTTCTCAAGAATCATTTTATATTGATTTTTGAAAACTCATTTTATGAATAGAAAAAATTGAAATAAATTTGTTTTTAAAACAAATACTATATTATTAAATGATATAATAGTCCAAAAAATATATTATTCAACAAAATGACTTATATAATGCTTAAAATTTAATTAATGAACCACTAGAGGTTATATTTGAATATTATTGTAACTATATTAACCATACATTTGAATATATAATAAGACATGGTATGAGGTAAATTAGTTAACTAAGGGCTAAAGCTAAAATATTATGTTAAATATCTAATCTAGACTTGTATAAAACCTATTGGTAGAGAGTTTTTCGACCTAAAATAATATTATATTTTAAATAAATTTATTTTGGAACATTTTATACCTAATATCATTTTATAATAATATAATATTTCAATACCTTCCCAAAGTGCTCCTCTTTCCTCTTATAAAAGGACATGACCAATACCCAATTAATAACACTTATAATTCCCCTTGTCTTATCCATGTTCTCCCTAAATAAGCACTCAACATACCTCCCATACTCCTAGAATCATTACCTTTGGATGAAAGAAATTCAAGAAAGCCTTTTGACTTAAATCAATGGGAGGTATCCGATTTAGAGGTAATGCCTTCTCTCAAGTTCATTTCATTTATTTTCCATATCCACTCTCTATGATATAATAATAATTAATTTTAAAAACAAAACGATAATAAAAAATATACTGTTATATTTTTATTTGAATTATTTCAACTACACTTACACACACCTCTATCAAATGGATACGAATATACAGTTTCAGTGTACGGCGAACTGATGTCTCAAGAAACTATGATTGTTTGATTTTACCCTAATACCTATCATGGTTGATATTATTATGAAAATTATTTGTATATGATATATATTATATTTATATTGTATTCATTTTTCTATAATTTTTATTTACAACACACCTTTATGCCTTCCATTATGTGTAAATATGATAATTTCATTTCAGTAAGTGCGGACTACTGCCCCCTTAATGTGATATGACTCATTAATGCTATACATTGAACATATAAAATATGGTTATATTAAAAATATTTGAAATACATCGTATAATTATAATAAATTTATTATAATTTACATTAATATAATTTTTTTATTCATTTAGTGTGAAAAATAAATGAATGAAGTGTTCATGCGTACATATGACTTACCATCTCAATGAACGGTGCATTTCATTTCTTATCTCCACATGTTATGTACTATTATAAAAACATATATATGGGATATATATGATATTTACATCCTTAATATATTTTTATAGATAATTTACTTTGACCTCATGTAAGATTTTTAATTTTAAGAAGTTCATTTTTAACTCAAGTGCCGAATATTGAGAAAAACCACCGATTGGAACATAAAGAATTATATAATGTTTATAATGTGGTAATAAGTGATATAAGATGAATAATAATATTGAAAAGGTTATGATGAAATTATAAATTAACTGTTTTTATTATTTAGGAAAATAACGAATAAAAAAGATAAGTCAGACTCTAGGTAAGGGAACTTCTTAAACCAATTTCCATTTTTTGGGTTAATATTCTACTTCTTGATTATGTAATTTTCAAATTATGTGAGAAATAAATTTTGATATAGTATCTTTTATCTATACTTTATTTAGTTTAATATATAGTGAATAAATATAATCAATCTATTCTATTTACAAAATTATCATTGTAAGGGATCATTTCACCATTCTCTTTTAGTCAAAGACTACTTTTTTGTTGTGTACATTTATTTTTTATGTTGGGATATGTTATTATATATCCTTATTATTGTAAATTTTATTTCCAATTTTTTAGATAGCATTTTCTCTCTCATAAACTGATTTTTTAAATTTTTAAGTGACGTTGTAAGGCTGCTAATTTTCTCTAAGGGAATTTCTAAACTCAATTTCAACTCATTGGGTTTTACACATACATATTTGATTATATTATGCCATTATTATGTGTGGAATAAATTTTTATTTATTTATATTGTAATTTACAATTACCTTTTTTTGGATATACTTTTTTAACACATAATCACCCCATTGATAAATTCTTATGTCAATTATATGAACATTGTAAGGGAAATGATAGCTCAATATCTACTAATTGAGTTATATATACATGTCATTGGATTTGCCTTTTCAAGAATATGTGTGAATGACCTCTGATTATTTTATCGTTAAAATCCACTTATATTAGGTGTATTTATAATTTTCAAATATAATTATGTCATTGATTTATCCTTAATCTAATGATACAATATTTGTAAGGGTCTTCATCTCAATATCCTTTCATTGGGGAATATCTAGTTGTTTGACACAATTTTTATCCTATAATGTGAATATTAAAAATATTTTAACTCTTTATATCATGAATTAGTATATTATCATAACATTTAACGTTCTTATATTCCATAATTATTTTTATTCATGTGTTTATCAAGTGGAAAGGGATTCTTTAACTAAAAAATCATTTTAAATGGTTTAAATATTTATTCATTTAAAACATTCCATTTCATTTCCATGTTTTCAAACTTGTTTTTATGAATTTGTTTATTTAGACAAGAGTTTTTTGAAATGATAAATTGTTTAAAATGATTCAAAATTGTATGAAACAATTTGATTAAAAATTATCTTTATTTAATGTTTTAAATGGTTTTTTAAATGGGTTAAATATTTATATATATTAATATGATCTCTTGTGGTTGTAGTGTGGTAATGTTATTTTTCATTATGCTTATTTTATGTGTTATGATTCTATAATGGTACTAGGACATTTTATGGGTGTTTACATGATAATCTAATGATGGGTGGTTAAATGATTAACCAAATGACTGTTGGTTCTGTGATAAACCAAGGATGGGTGGTAACATTATAACCTCTAGTGATTTGGGTATAGACGTCAGTCATATGTATATTTCTTTTAGTGATATATGTGGAAGCTGATTGTGTGGTTATTTAATTTTAGTATGTTTACGTCCCAAGTTACCTTTATATGCTATATTTTGTTTTATATGGGCTTTATGGTAATCATTTTATTAAAAGAAGGTAAGAAATGAACTTATATTCAGTGAAGTGTTTTTTCTACTTCATAAAGGTGAAAATTATTAATTTTTAATAATTGTTTCCCAACTTACATGTTTTTTTCCAGATTAATAGTTTTCATTCATTAATTATCCTTTACTAATAGTTTTATGCTCATCCCAAGTTATGAAATTTTTTCATAGGCAATAATGAATAATAGTGTCATGGAAGGGATTATGAAAATGTTATTCTATTAAAACATGGGACGATGTCATTGTTTTTTTAAGATTATTTGTTTTATAAGAAATGAATATTGAGTAGAAGTGTCTACTTATAATATTCAAGTTGATATTTATATGGTATTACCTAATTATTTAAATCTATAAACCTAAAAAGATCCATGATTTGAATTAAATTCAAATTGTGGACATATCTCTAGATTATGTAATGTTTATGGTAGGGGCGTTATTCACCTACCAAGATAATGGAGGAAAACTAGACACCTTAAAAAATGAATATGTGAATATAGCCGATTGGATCCTCAAGAGCCAATATCCATAATAAAGATAATTAATTTCACCATCAATACCAGTAGATATAGAAATTATATCCCAATTGCTATTCAAAGGAATAAGTGGAAGACAGATGATGAGAACATCTTAAAATAGGGGAAGAAATCCAATTAAAAAAAGAAACATAATTTGAATAGATCCATCAAGATTGAAAAAATTCCCTATCATCCATGTATAGAACCATAAATATAATAAAATTGAGGTTACATCATGAATAATATATATTATGAGAGTATTATACTAAAATATAATATACTCATTGGGATAATTTCCTAAATTTTATAATCCATTTTAGGGTGAATTCATAGTAAGCATGATAAGAATTTTTTTTTCCAAAACATGAATTATCCACTAATATCATAAAACCAATCTAAATTTCAACCTGTGGATGATATAACAATTATTCAAACAATTTTTAATTAATTTGATATTTGACGGTAAAAATATATTCACCAATAAGTGTTGTATGGTGACTTGAAAAGGTATAAAAACATGTGTAAACCATAAAAATACCTTTAGAACATAGGGATCCTTTCTAAATTGTTACCAAATTCTCACTAATAACTATAAATAGACAATGAACCTAGTCAATTTTATACAAATTAAAAAATATTTAACCCTCAACCCATGAAATCACTTAATGCCTCAAAATAAGAAAACCTTCTTCAAAACATAAAATAACATTGAATCATAGGGTGTCACAATTTTCACCATAAATAAATTTTTAACACCTAAAATTTATTATGATTATAGAATTAAAAATTTCCATTACTATTTCATCAATTAATTCCACATGCACTTCTCATTTTTCCCATATATATTTTGACATTAAATATACCAAAAGAATCATTTCACCACAAAATAACTTTTCTTAACGATGCCAAATCTGAACTGAATACTCCACCATATAGGTGTTGTGATAAAGATCAACATCATCAAATTTTAATAAAAAGGGAATTTTCTGGTCAATACCTCAAAATTTGGAAACATCAAACACATAATGAATTGACATTATTGGAGAAAATAATTCCAATTTATATTCAACCTTACCCCCAAATTAAATGATATCAATTGGCCAAATGAACCTCAGTTCTGTCATACCCCACATACCCATTCAAATATGTCTGAAGCAAGGTGAATCTCTTATAATAAACTAATCACGAACTTCAAACATAAATTGGTTAAAATGATATTCCTCATAGCACTTTGATGACATTGATAGGTCAGTAACCTATATTGGATCAATGATACCATTTTTTATCATCTTATGAACAAATATGTACCCAATATAAGGACATTATACCAATTCACCTGAGTAAAAATTATATTGACATGTAAACCCAAAATACTGTTTAAAAACACCATTTTAATCTATCAGGATTACAATTTTAATAGAAAAATTCAACTGCATTTTGACTGGTTTCCCTAGAACCACCAAAATCTAATATGGATTCCCAAAATAAGTCCATAAATCTAAATGGATCACTCAATAAGTATATCAATTTTGAGGGTGATAGACCATGCTTAACAGTAACTAGGAATCCATTTTTAATATTCTAGTATTTTAATATATAATAATTACATCTTTTTATATAAATATTAAATACATTAACCAAACACATTCATGAGTATCATAATAGTTTAGTACCATTGGGAACAAGGAACATAATCTACTTTATCCAAAAAAATATCATCAATGTCTCCCATAATGATCCTTACCCTTAATTAATTCTACATAAAAACCTTAAATCACTACTCAAGGAAAGGAAACATAGGAAAGGGTGGTCATAATTTCTCAGCAAGAGAAAAAGGGATATACATAAGTATAACATGAGCATAATGGTGTGAGATCATGACCATGCCCTTTGAAAACCATACCATGCATATCAAAGATCATAATATTGATTCATGGAATAAATATTTGAAATTCATAAGAAATTAATCATAAGTAAATCAAATATCATGATCCAATAGATCATAACATTGGAAAAAGATAGGGAATTATAGAATACAGATAAGCATAGAAAATAATATCCATAGCAGTAAAGGATCATTTACAAGGATATAATTATGGAATAGGTTCCCTATATAAACTATAAAAGTAGTTAAGGTTTACTTCAATTACAATCACAACAGATGAGGTCTCTTACCGAATCGGGTTAACTAAATGTTCCAGTCTTTTCTATTTCATGAGATATAAATATTTACCCAATGCATTGGGGGGAGGTATAGTTCCCACCCATATCATAATGAAATCCATATTTATTAATTTTAAAATATTATAATAAATTTATCATATAATAAAATATGAAATGAAATGGATTTCATAAACATTCCATTATATTTTATCCCATGTAAATGAAAAATATTTCATAATCATTTAATCATCTCATAAAATCATAACACATTGAAAATTGAATGTTTTTAATAATATCTTTTTCATGGTATATAACATGGATGATAAATGAGTTTCATAAACATATTTTCATCATGAACCATTTAGGGAATGGATAATAATGTTATCATTGGTTCATGTCTCCTATAAAGCATTTGTTACATAAACATATTTCAACTTAGATGGAAAATGATTTTGAAAGCTAAATTACATAGAACATTTCTTGATGAGGATATCATTTAATTGAAAATTTATTTTTAAAACAACAAACATTTTGGAAGTACTATTTTTTAATATAATCTTGAAAAAAATTATATGAAGCATTAAAAGTAATTTAAAACATTTCTTTATGAAATGATACATTTTTTAGAAATAACATTTTTAAAACATAAGACATTATCAAACTCCATTTTAATTTGAAATACTGTAGTAAAAATATAAAATATATTTTTCGATATACTAATCGGACTATTTTGTTTTAAAATATCATTGAAACAATTTAATCTAATCATGAAATCATTGAGCAGTCATGATAGTGGGATATATAGTTAATGTTATGTATGTTACAAACAATGTTTTTTTTCCCATTTTTGGTAAAATAAAAATGATAATTGTTTGGAAAAATACATGAAGATACCATTAAAAGAATCCATAAAAATAAAACATTGACAAATGTTTTATAGAAAATCATTGTAATAATATTAATAACTTTTTCCATTGTTTCTATAAAACATTTTTTTGGAATAAAATTGGTTTCTAACCAAAAATATCATTTTTTTAAAAGAAATATTTTGGAAATAATGAGTACATAAAGATAGTAAAAGCAATGGAAAAATTTAATCTCATAAAATAACCATAAAGGGACAAAATTATTGACTTTATTAGGAGATATAATATAATATTTCATAATTATAATCATAATCATAAATAATGTTGAAAAACTCTGAGATGATATCTTAAAACTCTTACCACATTTATAACATTGAATTAGAATACCCTTGAAGGAATAACATTTAAAAAACATAAAATATCATATCGGTAAATAAATTAATTATATCAAATGTCAATTTAGTTGTGCACACACCTCATTAAATAAGATATGTGCATAACATAGCATTTTTCTTAATAAAAGAAAATTGAGACAAAATCCCTTAATGTTTTGGTATCTTTTTAAAAGTGAACCCCATGAAAGTTATTTCTTTAGTGGAATATGTAAATATGAATAAAATTTTAGTTTAATCTTATTCAAATACATTCATGGGATGTATATTAACCACATAAATGAAATAGGATGTGAATATATCATGTGTCTCTTTGAAGTAAAAAGTGACCAAAAAATCCCTTATTGTATTATTAATATTTTTAATTGTAATAAAAAATAAATTATAAAATCAAATGAAATAATATATATAATATAAATTATTTCCTTAATGATATATCATTCCAAAGGTACATTATATTCACCCCACACAAAAAATGCTTGGAATTTCTATATGTCTCCTTGAAATAACAGCGTTACTAGAAATCCCTTACCATAAGTCTCAAAATCATTTTTACATGTTTGATCATCCTTTATAATAAATATATTTTTATTATAAATCTATTAATTAACTATAATTATATATATCATAACATATATTATTTAATTATGTATTTTTATTACCTGATTATTAACAATTCCTTGATAAATTCATTTTTCAGGTAATACCTGCTTTTTTCGTATATGTTTTGATTTGTTATTTTTAGTCCATATACTTTGATCCTAGCTCCATATTCCAAAGAATATAAAAATTGAAATAATTTTAATCTTTTTATATAAATTTTACTTTTAAAAGATATCATGTAGTCTATTTTTTGAGAAATGAGGTATGTTATGATCATGGATATGGTAGGTCATACACACGCATGAGTAATATTTCTTTTTTTTCAATGAAAATTTTGGAAAGGAGTTAAGTGGTATATTATAATTACATAATTATAAAAAAAAATATTAAATAAAATATTTTTTAATATACTTATATATATAATCCCTGTGATTTGGTGATAAATATATAGTCACATCACTTTTTGAAGGCAGTAGTCCACACACACACGAATGAGGTTATCATATTTGAGAGAGTGAAAATATAAGAAAGAAAATGATATTTTATCTTTTAATAATGATAAAAATGTGATAAATATCATTATTATTTCATTAATATCAAACATATTCCTTAAATTTATCCTTATCAGCATATAGGTGAAATGTTATTGAAAATGAATCAGATCACTTCCCATTGTGGTAGTCCACCGTACACAAGGCAAATATTAATGTTTCTCCTAAATAAGGGAATGTAGAAAATTTATATATGATATAATTACTCTATAGGTATAAAGATTGCATGAATATAAAAAATTTACATTATATCCATAATCCAACCCAACCATGAGTGGTGGTAATGGAAAAATTAATGACATTGGTTCGTAAGGTGGTAGTCCCCCATATACACAAATCCTTATTTTGTAACCCATTTAATTGAAGAATGGATGGTTGGAGTTCTTGAAACTAAACTACAAACATCAAAATATACGACAGATACTAAGGTTTCTGTATCATCATGTATTAATAATAATTTAATATTTTTAGGAAGAAATAAAATAACAAGGCTAGTTGAAAAAAGTTAATTTTTCTTAGGATAACATCCATATGTTTTCATCAAAAACCTTCATAGGTTGGATTTATTCTAGAAAAAAGGATTCAAGAATCATAGGAGAATTTTTTTGAAGTTATTTGGTCGCTTAATGGTCTCAAAAAGATATTTAATGTGTAATAAAGAGAGAAGAGGGTTTTCCTTTTATATAAGGGGTGAGTGTCACACTTTTAAGTTAATGCATAGAAAAAGGTATGACCACATTTCTATCATGAAAAATAAAACCAAAATGGATTATTATTGATCTGAATACATTATAGTAACTAAATATTTCCATAAAATATACTTTTTATATTTTTTTAAATCCTTTTAAACCTTATCATTTTAGTATAACACCCTGATAAACCCATATTTAATTTAACTGTAGTAGTTAATTTTTACTATTTTCACTATTCCTTTTGGTAAAAATTTAATTTGGAAAAATTAGATAATAAAATTTAGTCAAATTGAAAATATTGAATCCTTTTTTACAAATTCAATTTTTATATGTGGAAATTTATAATTTAAAATTAATCCTCAAATGCATTGAGAAATTGGGATTTCAAGAAGAAAATGTTGCAATGATTATGAGGTTTTTATATGAAATTTCAAAATGGAATTGATTACAAAGACATAAATAGGATTAATATGGATATTTTTTAACTAATTTTACATGAAAATATATTTCAAATATAATTTATCTTTTTTAAAAATTAAACCTAAAATAGGGTTTCAATTGTAATTTAATATTTTCTCTCTTCATCATGAAATTTATCCTTTCCAAAAAATCCAAAAATATCAACCTATGTTAATATATATATATATAGTAATTAAAAAATATGAAATAAATTTTAACAAATATATTTCCTAAAATCACTAAAATATTTTCCCATTAAAATAAATAATTTTTTTCGAAACCGAATTTTATATTATGTATATAGTCACATTAATAAAAATTGATTGATTATTTCCTAAGATTGTGCAATAAAATTAACATTGATTAGGAAATTTATGTTTTGGTTTCATAATTTATTTAATAATATTAATACCATTCCCCTTAATGAATTGGTTATAATAATATTATTTTATAGTTTTTTATACCCGATGTTACATGTGATGCATACTATCGAAGAAAATCAATGTTTTATACAGTGCAAGATCAACTAGTTGTTTCGTATAACATTATATATTTTGAAATTTTAATTAATTTGAAAAAAAATATTTCATAAAATCTAGAGAGGATGCATTCTACCACTTAAAATAAAATTATCCCTCAAAAATCATCTCGATCATCAAAATTTTATCATTTGGAAATTCTGTCTTAGAAACCCAAATCATAAAAATAAATAATAAAAATTCCCTTAAAAGGGAAATATGTAATCCTAATGTTTTCCTAAAGTAACTAATAACTAGGTTTCTAAATAAGAGAACGTGGGTGGAATGTGAATATTTGGATGTGGAATCAAATACTAAATAAATATATAGAGTGTTAGAGATCATTAGTCAAAAAAAAGTTGGGGATCTAGAGAAGCTTATACACCAAAAAACCATAAACCAAATAGGATAAAAAAGGTCATTGCTATCATAAAAATTATGATAAGAGGAAAAAATTATATTTTAAATTTTTTGTATAAATTTTTGGAATTTATTTTATATTTAGATTGAGAAAAATGAAAATGTACATTTTTTATATCTTTTTATTTCATAGGAATAATTTCATTATTTTGATGTTCCTTGGTTAACTTCCACTTTTTACCATAGGCTAATAGTTTAAATTTTCATGTATTAAGAAATAAATCATATCCATAAAAGAATGATAATTCTTTCCTTATATCTCACGTAATTATCAAAAAAAATGTTTAACACAACTTATGCATAAATCATTATATTTTGATGTAACACATTAATCTCAAAATCATTATCCAAAGTTCAACATAAAATATTTCATAGATGGTTATCCTTATGACCCTTCACAAATATTAAATTTCAATGAATTTGAGTAAAGGTCCCTAAATTTCCAAAATAAAATTATCAGTAATCCCCCAAATACATGAAGTTTCTAATAGTTATAACATTTCAAACAAGTGAGTACCATCATCATGTATTCTCTCGAAACATAAATTACTATAAAAACTTATTGAAAAAAACTTCATTATTCCCAATAAAAATATTAAATCCATATATTATTGAATATATTATATAAATATAATAATTATATAAACATCATCAATAATAACATAACCCACTTTGTCCTCAAATTACTAATCAGATCCAAGGTAATCAATACTATTCAATTTACATTATTTATATCAATCATCTCATTATCCAAAATGAACACCATTTTTTCGACATCAAGAACATATTAATGGTTATCTTCTAATAATATAAATATCACAATTCCATTAAATCATTTTTCTAGGTTACCATCATCATTCAACAGATTCATTCAAATCCTTAATGAAAAGTGTCACTAAAAAATCCTTATATATTTTATAATTATTGAAATAAAATACCTAAATACATTAGTCATCCAAATTCTTTCTCAAAACACTATCTTGGATTCATCAACTTATTTAATATTCCCCCTTCCATTAAAATGTCATTTGTAGACTCTTCATCATAAATTGAAAAACCAATACGTGTATAAACTTACTGATTCTATCCATGAACATTCCCCGTAGGAAATCAATCTGTATAATACTTATACATTCAACATTTGAAACATAAAAAAATTAATTATTTAATAGTGAGACTATTTTTCTTGTCAATTGTGTTAACCAAAATTTTAATTTTTCCCATATAATTTCATACGTTCTGTCCTTTTCTATAATCAAATCATCTTCCTGTCACACTAATACATTCCTGTGAGTAATTATTCCAACATTATCGACTTATAGAAAACTTGATCTTCATTCGTTCAAGGAATCCATTACCCAAAATCTTAGCAAATTCTATCCTTCCATTCTTGTATGGGTCCGAGATTTGGATGGGGTGAATATTATAAATCATATATCATGATAAATTATTTTTGAATAATCATAACATCGTTTAATGCAGTTATCGTGACATTTGGATGCTAATCATAGAAATTTATAGCATATTAAATGTTAATCTATTTTCATTAGTTTCCTACAAATAATTACAACAAAAAAGTATAGTTTGAGAAATATTAATCAAATTGAGGAACCACATAATCATAAAAAAATTATTTATAGGATCACTAGATCAGGAAAACATCATAAAATATTTGTTTTACAAGGATATTTTTTAATTCCTTAATGATGGTTCATGAATGGTTTTTTTAATTCCCAAATATATCCCCTTGGTGTGTCATAATAGAAGTCTAGAAAGGCCTATTTTAATTCTCCAGGTGACGATTGAGTCCATCTCAATGTTCTCTTTTCAGTGATACTCCCCTAAGAACCTAAGTGTAAGAACCACAAACACTTGTAGTACCCAAACATGGATTTAATTTTGTAGAAACCACTCACTCTATCCTTTTATGAAATTTGACAACATGTTAATATAATTTGACTCATACATATACTTATCCATAGACACTTCAAAAGAAATATACTTAGAATTATCCTCGGTATCTCTCTAATGATTTATCATCATAGCTTCCAATGGTTATCTAAACCATTCCTCTGATACCAACTATAGTGGCCCAGCCGTTTCAAGATAAATATTACATATTTTCATATGAATATTCAATACATTACATAAACTCATGATCAAGGAGTATAATATTTCATTTCCTTTGGACATTAGGAATATAATCTTTTTAATTCCTGAAGGATATGTATTTTCTTCCTTATGATCATATCCATTAAGTAATCCTTAAAAGAATTATTCATAACATTAGAAAAGAATATATAAGAATGGGAGATCCTAGATTCTATGTAATGGTTAATGAGATATATATAGAAGAATAACATGAGCATAAATATATAAGAATGTGAGCATAACATTTGAAAACCATACCCTACATGTCAAAGATCATAATTTTGATTCATTACATAAAGTTAAGTTGTTCATAAGACATTAATGATAATTAAATCAAATAACATGAGACACGTGATCAATAAATTGGAATAAGACATGGAATTTTTTCATACACATATGCATATATAATCTATTTCATAGAAGTCACGGATCAATGTTATGTCCATCATAGTGGAATATGGTCGCTCCAAAAACCAACAGAGTCATCAAGGTCCACTCCCAAGTTCCTGATAAAAGATAAGGTGTTTTACTGAACCAAGTTAACTCCTCATTCAATTTGATCCTGTCTCTTGATATATAAATCATTACCAAATTAATTCGAGGCAGATATAGGTCTCACCCATCTCCTGATGAAAAACATATTTAATCATGCTAAAAGAATAAAAAAAATCATTATATCACAACCCATGAATTAAAATGGATTTCATATACATTTCATCATATCATAACGTATTTAAAAGATATATGTTCCATAATTATTTCATCGTCTTATAAAATTCTAAAATGTTGTTAAATAAATTGTCTTCATAATAATTTTTCATGCTATGACCCTTGAAATAGAATCATGTTTCATAAAAATCATTCTATTAGGAACCATTCAAGGAATGAATAAGAATGGTATCCTTGGTACTTATCCCAATTAAATCATATTTTTCATCAAAGAATATCTTCTTATAAGAAATATTGTTTTGAAAAACAATTACTTGGAACATTTTCTAAGGAAGATAGATTTTGAAAATAAAACCAAAAACAAAAAACAAAAAAAAAATAAAACATAAAACATAAAAATATAAAACATAAAAACATATAATGGAAATCGTTTTGATTGAAGACATTAAACATGAAACATTTCTTGATGATTTTGAAAATAAAATTTTAAAAGATAAAACATTATTGAAATACTTTTCTTTCAAAGTAAAATTAAAATATTATAATGTAAGCTTTAAAAATAATTTGAAAACATTCTTGAGGAAAATGTAACCTCTTCATTGAAAAACATTTTATAAAACATAAAACATTTAAACAATCCATTTCAAATTAGATTAATTTATTTGAAATCTAAAAAAATCCTCAAATATTAATGAAACAACTTTCGTTGAAAATTGATTTTAATGTTTTGAAGGGAGTCTTGAAATCATTGAGTTCTCATGATAGCGGGATATACTATTCAAGTCATGCATGTAAAAAATGATTCCTTTGACAATTTCGGTAAATTCCAAAAAATGTATTTTTTTTAGAAATAAATGAAGATTACTTTAAAAAAACTTTTTAAAAATAAATATATGTGTAAAAATTTCATTAAAAAATCATTTGATGAATATTGATAACATTTTTTTAAAAATGCATATCTAGAAGGAGATGTTTTTTCTATCAAAAAATTTATTTTTAATAAAACATTATTATTGAACTCCTATGTACATAAAGTTAGGAATATAAAGGGAAAAATATATTCACATAAAATAACCAAGGGAGAAAACTATTACTAATTTTATTGATAGGTAGACCATCATATTTTATCATTAGAAGTATAATCATAATAATCATGATAAATTGTGAGATTATAACATAAAACACTTAACACTTTAGGAACATATATTTGGGATAAATATAAAGTAATAATGTTAAAATAAAATTAAAATAACATTATAATAAATAAATTAATGATATTATATGTAAATCAGTCTATTTACAAACCTCATAATAGAATATATGTTTATAACATAACATATATCTCAATGAAAGAATAATGTGGAAAACAATCCTCTTACCATTTTGGTAACTTTTGAACTATGAACCCCTTGAAGGAGAGACCATAAAATTAATATATAAAAAAATAATTTTTTTACACGATTAATTATAAAATAAATTCATCCCCAATATAACTCACATAATCGAAATATTCGGTTAATATGACATGTGTCTCACATAAGAATAAGTGAGATAAAAATCCATTACAACCATATTATTCTTTTGAATAATTATCCCAAATAATTAATAAAAAATACCTAATGTTTATATATCAAGAAAATTATTATATTAAATTAATATCATGTCAAAGTGGAGGTACATACACAAAAAAAAGAAACGAGTGGTGAATTTTCATGTCTCCCAAAAATAAATGAGAAACTTTAAATGGATTATCTTAAGTCTTGAATTACGAAATACATGACCAAAAAACCATTATAAGATATATAAGTTTTATTATAAATCTATTAAAAAACCATAATTATATATATCATACAATAAATTTTTTACCTATTTCTTTTTATTACCCATTCATTAACAATTCCATTTTAAAGTCCTGTCTCGAGTTATAACCGCTTTATTTTTCATATAAGTTTTCATTTCTAATTTTTGAACCTATTACATTGATAACGATGCACAAATATATATAATAATAATAATGAAATATTTTTCATGGTTATACATCAATTATACATTTATGACTAGTCATCAAAGATGGTTTTGGAGAAATTAATTATGTTATAATCTAGGAAATGGTAGACCATATGTACGCATGAGTAACATTTCAATTTTTCAATAACCATTATGGAAATGAGGGATGTAATATATTATCATTAAATAATTATAATAATATCATAAATAAAAATTATTATTTATTTAAATATATTTATAAATATTCTTTATTTGGCGTGGTGATGAAAAAAGTGTCATATCAATTTGTGAATGCAGTAGTCCACACGTACACGACCAATAATATCATCTCTCAGTGAGCGATGAGGTAATAAAAAAATTAATCATTATATTTTTATAATTATAAATATTTACTTAATATCATAATTATTTAATGTATTTTATACATATTCCACAAATTAATCCGTATTATATAACATTAAATCATTAGTGAAAATAAAAAAAAATTACTTCTTGAGGTTGTAGTCCTTCATACACATGAGTGACATTATCATATCTCCTACAAAATTGAAGGTAAAAATGTTTATATTATATAATAACTATATAGGATTAATTATTTTCTTAATATCATATATATATACTTTATATCAATCATAATTCCCAACTGTGAGAGGTGGTAATGGAAAAAATTAATGGCATTTGTTCACGAGCCAGGAGTTCTCCGTACACACGAATGATTATTTCATAACTCATTTGATGAATGAGGATATGGTTTCAGTTGATGATCCTAAAACAAAGACATATTATCATTTTCTAGATACCATTTTTATTATATCATCATTATTTAATCATAATTAAATGAGCAGTAAGATTAAATAAAAAATGCTATTTGAAAACGCTTCTTCTTATTTGGGTAAACCCCTTAGGATTATACCAAAGCCTTCCTAGGTTGGGTTTCATAAAAAAAATTCTTCTAATATGTTATGAGATGAATTTTATAATTTATTTTCTCTGGTATTTGATGATTCAAATGGGTTTGAAGATGTTAATAAGAGAGTATAGGGGTTGGACTTTTATAATTGAGGTGACTAGAACACTTTTGATTTTTTGAAAGTAAAAAACGATTTTCATGTTGTGGTCATGAGAAAATGCTCAAGAATAATTTATTATTGAGGTTTATAAATTATATGGACCAAATAGGTCTAAAAAATATATTATATACCAGTATTTATGTCTTTTTAACCCTTATCATTTTAGTTTAACACCTTAGAAAATATATTTTTGCCCTAATCATAGTAATTAATTTTAAATTTTTTCACTAATCATTTTTTTATAGAGTAACCAGAAATTATTAGATAATAAAATTTATTCTTATTCAAAATATGGAAAATATTTTTCTAAATTCATTTCACATAAGTGGAAAATTTTAATTTAAAATTAATCCCTCAAACACGATTAGGAAGCGGGTTTTCATGGAGAAAATGTTCAAAAGATTACAATGTTTTTATATAAAATATCAATATAGAATTTACTGTAATGAACTAAATTGGATTGAAATATATATAATGGATCTAATTTTATATATAATTAAATTTAAAATACAATTTAAATTTATAAAAAAATTAATCAAAAATGAATATTTTTATTAAAATTCAATAATATCTATTATTCATCAAAAATTATTATTTTTAGTAAATTTCTAAGGGTCACAATAAATTTATTTACATATGATGATTTAAAAACTCAATCT
Organism: Viscum album; assembly: GCA_963277665.1. NCBI lineage: Eukaryota > Viridiplantae > Streptophyta > Magnoliopsida > Santalales > Viscaceae > Viscum > Viscum album. Next base: position 27,253,290 of record OY728142.1, on the reverse strand, counting down.
CATTCTATGAAATAAATTTTATAAAATCTCAATTATATAGTCTCATAAAATCCAATATCAATCATTTTTTATGAAATAATATTTTGATGAATGAAATCACTTTACTAAAAATGAATTGACTATTTACTAAGAATTTATTAATAAATTAATGTTGAGTATTATATATATATATATATGTTTCATAAAGTAGTTAATAATATTCTTACCTTCTTATATAATGTCTAGGGTATAATTATGTTATTTTATGGTTTCTTCAAACTCGGTATCGCGTCTCATGAACACTACTGAAGAAATTAATTATTATGTTTAACAAAAGATAACACTGGTGTTGTGTATGATACAAGCTATCCAATAATTTAACTTAATTTGAAAAAATTGTTTCATATAATCATGGTATGTTACTATATTTTCCTATAAATATTTCCAAAACATGGATGTAAACCACATGTTCCTATCGAAATCATTTGAAGGAGGAACTTTATGATTCTTCGTAACCTCTAAAATGTTCAAATTCTTGAGTTATTCCACATTCATCAGCACCATAACATGAATTTAATTAACTAATTTTTTTACTTGGTCAATAATCACTCAAATAACACCATTCGTGATAGGATTCCCTGGTAAAATTATGATGAAGTCCAAGGATATCTCATTCAACATTGAAACCATAATGGGTAAATATTGAAAAAATAGAAGGCATATGGTAAAGTACATTAATATTTGAGAAGTCAAGGCATCATTAAATGATGTATACAATTGTATGGATCATCTTATAGCATGGATAATGATGTTTTAGATCATGGTACACCTTAGTAGTCCTATTTTATATAGACTAACATGACTAGTGGTCCCTATCCATCAACACTTTCCTTAGGTGTACTAGAATTTCTAAACAAGAATGAAATAATGATGAAAAAATGAGAGACTAAGACAAATCACCCATGCCCTCCCCACTATTAATAATTTTAATAAATACTATAAGTTAGTCATTGATACATGTTCTAGATGAATATTATCTTATAAGGATGAGTCATTATTCACTAAAGCCAAGAACACCAGTCCACTTGCCTCTTACACTCCAAAGATCATCTTAGTGACATAACTCATCAGAGACCTCTCTTCTACTGAGTACATGATGTCTTGAGTTAGTAACATTCTACACAATCTATCGGTGACCAAATTTTATTTTATCGGTTTATATACAAAATCAAAATCAAAATATTATAGATACTCAACCCATCATATTTTTCTCATATTCAGATCCCTCTATGTAAAAAATATAAATCAGACTATTAAGGTATAAAGATACCACAATTTTTTTCCCAAATAGAAAATGGTTAAAGGTTTTGCGACTGTGCATACGAGCTTTCAACTAAAGGTCATTATTCAGAAGGTTCTTTTAATGAGTGTCCAATCCTAGATAGTCATTTTGCACCACATGTTTCACAAACATCACAAGATATCCCATTCAAATAATTAAGGCATCAGAGCAAACATCATAGCCTGAACGTGGTTCAGGAATAGTTAAAATAGGATCAAAATATAATTTCGAATTTATTTCCACAAAATATCTCTAAATTTTTTTATCCCTAAAAATAACACCCTTACGGGCCAAAAAATAAATCAGATATTTAAGGTTAGATAAATCCTAAACCAATTGTTTGAAATATACACAAAATCCTAACAACCTTTGAATATAAAAAATATTTCATGGTTTCCCACATGAAATTACCAAAATGAATATTTTTATGATCCACTGAGATACCACTATTCGATATAACATGATCCAAATAACATCAATTTTTTGATCCGAAATTTACATTAAAAAATATTAGCATATAAAAAATGTTCATTGAGGCTTCTTAGGATGATATTAAAATTATCCTAGTGTTCCACTGATTATTTGGAGTACACTAATAAATTAACCCAAAATATTTGAATGAAAGTTTCCATGAACTAGTTAATTATATGGTTCATCAGTGCCATTAATATCATAAGAATATTACTGAGAATGAATGTTATAACAAGAAACTAAAAATTTTCATACCTTCTTCTAATCACTTTTTTAGGGAAATCCTCTAGTTTGACTATCAACTAATGGCACCCTGATAATAGGTAAATATTATTAAAAAAAATTCTCCTCTAAGTCAGTCAAAGAGCACATCAATCTAGTCAAGGGTTATTCATTTTTAACTATCAGTCGATTTTTGTATTAATCAATTCAAAGATCGATGATTCGATCAAACTTCTTTCCAAAGAGAATTTGTGAAGCAGAAGGTGAATAACTAGGTAGAATAAATACCTTGTCATCATTATCCAAAATCTAATATTTAATATACATTAACTTAGTAGGTTCCATATGATATAATGGAATGGAAATGTGAATCATCTGTGGGAGTAGTTTAATAGTGAACTCGACCTCTATTTGAGGAAGTAACCTAGAAAATGCATTAAGAAACACCTAGGGGGTAGGAAATAACCACTACAAGAAGTGGTCTACCCAAACATTTAACATCCAAATCAAGATATATTTCTAAAAAATGGAAAGACATCATTCTATCAAAAAGAATAGCATTCCTTTATCTCTATGATCTAGAATCACAGTCACTTATAAATATGCGTGGGGCCCTAAAAGAAGGTAAAAACTAAAATCAACAATTGTAACATTAATTTTGGCCCTTAAAACTGATCATCCAATCCATGAAAATACTATTTTCAAAGATATCATGATCAATAACTAGGAATTCCCACACAACATTGATGTCATAAATCATCACTCAACACCCGAGACATAAAAAATCTTATTCTATCCCCATTCCCATGTATGTGAAAAGATCCAACAGGAATGAAATATGATCTTAATGTAATCTTAGAAATTTTAGTCATCTTATAAGATATAAGAAAATTATTTTTTCTTCTAACAAAAAAAATTGGGAACTACATATAATGCATTGAAAAATGGACCTCTCAAAGAAGCCTTACCTACATAAAATTCTTATGGGTCATACTCTACAGTATAAATCCAATTAGTATTAGATCATACATAAGATTTATTCATCACATGAGTATCCCCTTACAATGAAAATGAGATACACCATACTTTTCCACATCAAAAAGATCCTAAGGTTTATTGGTGAAAGTAGACCTAAATCCACTGCCTTGGGAAATTCATTCAAGGAAATTCATAAAATGACTAGATTTACCAAAATGATTACATTTCTTGGATACTTAAATATAGTTTTTGTTGGTATTACATAGCCACCCACACGGATAGATTAATCACTAATTCTATAATGTAAAATCCCCAGAAACTAGTCCCAATGAAAACTAAGAACCCTTACACTTGATTTTTTTAAAAAAATAATACACCCTATATACATCCTATAGTAAATGAATCTCCACCAAATCCACATTCCTAGGTATGAATACCACATCCATAGATTCCTTTTCAATAACATCAACCATTGTATTTAATGTAGGATCAAAATAGTGATGTAGGTGCTCAATATACAAGAGGGGGGCGATGAATTGTACACTTTAAACATTTCCCTAAACAAGTAAATATCTAAGTTTAAAAAAGTTAAACTAAGAAAATTCACAACACCTCTAACACCAATTGAAATATTGGGACAATGTAAGAAGTTACAAACTTCTAGTTCTATACACTTTCTTAAATCTGGAAAGTGATTCTGAAAAAACCGGTTCCAGAAATATGGATCAGGAAAATGAAACTTAACCAAAGCTTATAATATGAGATTCTACCTTAAAGCATATTTAATATTACTAAATGAGAGTACATGAGTAAGGAAATATAATAAGATTAAACATTCCTTACAATACAAAATGCAATGGAAAACATGTAACAGAAAAAAGTGACAAGATATAAATCTTTTATCCCAAAGAGAAGGGTATACAAAAAACCTTGGATAAAGGTCCCTTGATTTATACATTCCAGAAAGTCTGCCTCACCCACACCCGGGTAAGCCCTCAATACGAAGAACGGAGTCTGTCTTTCTATCCCGGCAAGCCCTCAACTATCATGTAGTTGGAACCTCTGTCTTCCTCATCAAAGAAGCCCTCAACTTCAAGGTGTTGGAACCTCTGTCTTCCTATCCCCAGAAGCCCTCGATTGTAATCCGCAACAATAGGTTTCACACAAAGAAAGTCTGCACAAGGCCAAGTTTGATCAAGATGTTCAAACATTCTGCACGAAGCTTGAGAGTTGATAAGAGCCCCTCTCTCTAGAAATTACTTCAGGAAGTTCTGTTCAACAAAATTACAAATGTCCAAAACACTTTCATATGAGATCTTATTTATAGGTGAAGCTCCAATGGTCAGCTCCCTCCTCCAAAGGTCGTATTTTTCCTTGAGTTTCGGAAGGACCTATACACATGTAACTCAAAAAACGGTTTTTCAAAAACTGAATACAAGACATCGTTTTATTATAAGGCCCTAGCCTTAAACCTTACTTAATCTTGAGTTATTACAAGATTATAGATTGAGGATCTTTTCAGGTTTAGATTTTAAGAGAATTATATCATAAAACATGCATTACATTCCACATTTAAACAAAGTGGTTACATAAATATAGTATTCATTTATCCCATCAACGGAAACATATTTAAAATAAAACATGGATTCTTTCTTGACACTTCCTTGTCACTATCATCATATCATGTACCTTTCCCTTGACCTGTGAAAAACAGTTCAAAAAAACTTGGGATGAGCATAAAAAGCTCAGTAAGGGTTATAAAAATATGGAAAAGAGACATGAGTTCATATATACATAAGAATGAAATCATAATTTACCCATAAAACAAAGGCACTTTATCATACCTCATCAAATCATGAACAAATCATAGAAATCATAAGACATAAAAGGTAACTTGGGGCATTCATAACATTATTACGCAGGGAGTCACCCTCTTGGTTACTTTTGGAATACCCACCACAGTATATTCCCTAAATCTCTTCGAAGAAACCTTAACGTTTCACTCCTTCGCGTTACCCAATGCATTGGAGAGCTATATTGGGCTCACCTGCCCTTAGTTTATCACGGAACCACCCATGTTCATAACAATGCCCAAGAACCATAACATAAACGTATCACATAAAACATTCATAAAGGAAACATAACATTTCCACATTTCAATCACAATATAACATTTTAGTATATTGAAATAATGAATCCATTCAAAAAGAAACCATTTCCAAAACCATTTAAAGACACTTGAATACAATAATTGAGGAATAACATTTAGTCAGAACTTTATAATAACATGAGAATAAATGGATTCATGATATAATATTCCAACGGACAGTATATACACCATATAAGAGTGAATTGGTGCATATCAACAATGAAGTCTCAATAGAAATGTCAAATGTGATGAAATCCCTTATAAAGAAGGTATCCTTAAATTAAGGTTAAATCAATCTCAAAATTAGGTGTGAAAAATATAAATACACCCAATATAAGTTGATATTAAGTGTAAAAAAATAAAATTTCATTCAAACATATTAAAAGTATGACATGTTCAATAACTACATGTTGAACCCAAAGAAATCGAAATTGGGTTAAAAAGTACCCTTGGTAAAATTCGACAGCCTAACGGCATCACTTAAAAATTCAGAAAATGAGTTGATGAGAGATAAAAAGGGCATATCATCACTTGGACATAAAATTTACATCAATACGGATATAAAATATAATATCCTAACATAATAGTATGTGAATTAAAAGACATAACAAAAGAAGTATTTTAAAAAGTGGAGGGTGAAAGGTCCCCTTACCGAGTTGGGTAACTTTCGAAACGTACACCCCATGGAAGAAGGGTCATACAATGAAGATGTGAACACCCATAAATGAAATTATACTACACACAGTTTATAATAATGGGAAGTACATACACCAATCAAAGGAAATTGTGGAAAATGTAGCATAAATCTCACGGGAATAAAAGTGAGATGAAAAATCCCTTACGAAAACTCGGTAGCCTAACGGCGCCCCTTAAAACATAAAAAGAATGGATTGATGAGATCAAATAGGATCTCTCATCATACTAAAATAAAGTTTACATAAATAGGAATATAAAATAACATCCCCCAACATAACAAAGAGGATCTTAAAATAAGTGACATAAAGGAGAGTACTTAAAAATAAAGAGAGAGGTTAAATCTCTTACGAAAATTTGGCAGCCTAACGGCGCCACTCAAAACTTACAAAATGGATTGATGACACAGAATAGGGTCTCTCCTAATATGAACATAAACATTACAGTAAGAGTAATATAAAAGAACATCCCAATAACAAGAAAGAGGAGCTTTAAAAGGAATGACATAAAAGAGTGTACTTAAAAAGAAAGAAAGAAGTAAGATCCCTTACCTCAAGTCCAACTTGTCTACTTCGTTTATTTATATTCCTGAATAATAATCTTTGGTCAATTTATAATTGCCTAAGGAACTCCTTTAAATATTATTATTCAGTTCATATCACATACTATAATGTTATAATAATTGTTTAATAATGTTAGTTCATATCAGACGTTTTTTCTGATGTTTGGTACATGAGTCAAAAATGAACTTGTTTGAAAAATGATTGTCCATGTAGTTATAAGTAAATAACTTACAGAATAGTATTAATGATTAAAATATCATATATATCCAGTACATATTCGTTTTATTCTATTCCATATCATTTGGAGATAAAAACGAAAAGCACCGTTCATGGAGACGGTAGGCCGTACGTACGCATGAATGCTACTTTCATTTTTTTATTTTTCATATTAACAGAATTAAAAATAAATTATATATATATATATAATAATTTCAGTATAATATATATGTTATATAGGTCACATATGATCATTAATTTCATTCTTTATACATTCCATGTATTGCATGTACGAGTCACATCACTTGAGGGGGCGGTAGTCCACACTTCCTCATATGAAATTATCGCATTTACACAACCTGAAAAGAATAAATGTATGGTTTAAATATAAAATACAGAAGTATATAGTAAAAATAAATACCTTATATATCATATATAAAATACAGTGACATAATAATGGTCATCTTTAATGGTGTTAAAAGAATATTGAACAATCAACGTTTCGTGAGGCAGAAAATCGCCAACCACAGAAACAGTATGTTCTTTAACCATTAGAGGAAGGTGTGTGTAAGTGTAGCTTGAATACTTATTATAAAAAAATCCTAGTATATTGATGATAATGTAGTTTTTACAAAATAAATGAATAAAAAGTGTTTAGGGGGTTGGAGAAGCAAAATAAAACAAAAGGACACAAGTGAAGACATTACCTTAAAATCGGGTAACTCCCTTTGGTTTGAGCTAAAAGGATTCCTTGGGACGACTTCTGCCCAAAGTGAGGCATCAAGGAGTTATAGAGGGATGTGTAGAGACAAAATGGTCAGGTTTGTGCTGATCCAAAGGCTTTGTAAGTGTTGGTAAGGAGGTAGAGGTGGGGTCCTTTTATAAGAGGAGAGGATGGGCACTCATGGAAAGTAAGAAAATGTTACATTATTTTAGAATGAGTTTCGGATTTTATTGGTCCCACATTAATGTGTTTCTAGGATAAGGTGATAAGGGTTCGAAATCCATCCATCCAATCAGTTTTGGACCTGTGTAGGTCTTATATTTTACATTATCTTTCCATTTTATTTAAATTGTTAAATAATGAGGTCATCGCTGTATCATCATGATGTCATAAATAATTTAACTTATATAATGTCTAAAAATTATAAAACAAATACTATGATGTAGGTAATATTTTTATCTTTCCATTTATTATTTATAGTCAAAAATATGACTTGTATAACCCCATGTAAAAATTGTTTTAGTAAAACATATCATGTTTGTGTCATTTTTACTTTAACATTAAATAAAAAGTTATTTATGTCATTTTCCATCCAAAGTGGCTCCATGGGGTCCCCAAGTTGACCCATGGATTTTATTGGTCGGACATGACACATCCAATGAGGGTAGGACATGTGTCTAGGTCATTTCATTTTATTAAGACATTATTCTTACCTTAAACTACACTAACTACCTCTAATCACGATTAAAAACATAATAAGTTAATATTCACCAAAAAATTATTTTAATCCTATTGAACCACATTTTACATATTAATGACAACCATGTATGTCAGATTTTTGAAATTAAAAACACAATGATGGAAAATTTTCATTTAAACGGAAAATCAGTTTTTATAAGTACCACTTAGTGGTTTCACTATTCATCAAAAATTGAAGTTTTTCGGAAAATTACCAAAAGTTCACCCTAAGCTATATTTGATATTCCGAATTCAAAAATGATGTCTATTTTAATAAAATTCAAAACATATAAATTGCATTAATTAATTTAATAATTAATTCCCACTGTCAAATCAAATAGCATATTTTTATGAAACAAAATGTATCAAAAGATTGACAGTAGTTTAAGTCTGATTTCAAAGTGAAATTAATTCCAACGACCACTATTGGACTAAATGGAAAAAATATTTTATAATTTAACTTTAAATAAAATTCAAAAGATAATATAATAATATAAATAAATTAGAATAAAAAGAGGTTTTGAATTAAAAAAAAACATTTTTCACTATTCATTAAAAATTGAACTTTTTTCGGAAAAATACCAAAAATTTACAAAAAGTAAATTTTGATGTCCCGATTCTAAAGAAGAGTTTTATTTTGTCAAATATAACACATAATATTGTCAAAAAGTGGATTTAAAAGAGGTTCTCCAGCAAAAGGCGGTTAATCGACCTTTTAAAGAATATTAGAATGTTTACGCTTAAAATTGGATTCATTCGCATTTTTAATTCTCTAACATTTATTATTAAAAGTAAAAATATTTGACAAACATATATAATCATTTTGTAGTTAGTTCTATTCATTCCCGCCATTACAATGGCTAGGCGTTAACTACTATTTAAAATAATATTATTTTATTATTAGAGTGCAATGTAAGATTCCTAAGAAACTCGTTGTTGCATATTGGGTACGCCATCGAGCATAGCATTCCCATTAAATTAATATTAAAATTTTATTCACAAATAGGGATAAATATAAAGATGTAATATTCTTTATTTACCTGGGGTGTTACATCCTTCCCCCCTTTTGGGAATTGCGTCCTCGCAATTTTAAAATTGGGCTCGGAAACATCCTTGAAAGTCCCACATCAGAACAAGAGTCGGTAAAACAATCACTTTAAAATAAAGGAAGATAAGTACAGAGGTCACCCGAGTTAAACCATACTAGGATTCCATGTAGGAAAACATGGACATGGAGGAGAAAACATAGGGTCATAATCTGATGGAGAGTGATAGAAAACATGTTGAGGGGAAAGTTAACCACAAGAAAATCACAAACTTGTGATGGGTTAAATGGTATTCGATTCCCCAGTAGGAAAAGTTAATAGACAACATTTTTGTTTTAAGTTACTTTTTATTGAAGAATTTATTCATAAGTAAACATAATCACTTATCATGTTGACTTTCAACTTCATTAGATTCCTTACACAAACTCATATTTTCTCCAAAAGACGAGTACTTAGGAAGACTTATTCACAATAATAGTACTATAATCAACTTTTAGGGAATCACCTAATCCACAAAAGAGAACTATATACTTCCCATGTCTTTATACTTTAACCAAAAACAAAACCAAAAAGGATAGTACAAGATCAGATAATCCAGAAAAGGATAACCCTTTATAAAAAGAAAATCTATTCTTAATCTCCAAAATTTTTCCAACAAAACCCAAAGTTCAACGAAGACCATTCGATAAACAATTTGTCCATAAAATTCTTCAAAGTAAACCAAACTAAGATTGAAACCCAAATATTCAAAGGATTTAGTCACATAGTCTTCCAAGTTAAATCGTAAAATTTATCTCCAAACAACATATATTTCTCTTAATGTCTCGTTTTGAAAAGTAATTAACCTAATCACATATCCTCCATGATAGGTTAATAAATTTCCATAGATAACCCAAAATCAACTTACTCTTAATTCATAAAATCATCTAACTAAAAAGAATCAGTCAAACTAACCAGGTACTTCACGTAGTCCAGTGGTAGGCGATAAATACCAGTCGCATTTTGGTTGTGGGTTCGATTCCCGCAGCTTTGCCCGACGCGACGGGTTGTCACACGGTCTTCGTGTTGTCCTTTTTATAAAACTCCAAAAATAACCCTAACATGTTTTAACCTCAATAGTTTCCTTATACCTCTCTTTTTCATCCTAATTCATTACGATCTCAACATCTTAATTCTTGAAGTCTTATTTCACCACCATAAGATAAAATAAAACGATTCCCAAAATGAATAACATCATACTTTGATCATGGCATCCACTCGGTTTCATCGTCATCTTTCTCACGTAGGTAGAAGTCCCATTCATTACAACAATGATTTAGAGATCCTTCAGAATCATTTGCTTCCTCCATCCAAATACACCTTGTACAACATGGGTCATATGGGTGTTCATAGAAAAATAGTTTTGGATGTATGACATATAATTCCAAAACATCTGATAAAACATGATTTCTATAAAATATTTGGACAGACTTTGAGTTGAAACATTCTATTATTGGTCCTTTTAAAATACCATAAGTATGTGCTGAGAGACTATATTTTAAAATCAAATAAAAATAGGATATGCAAGGGTCTCCTTCCTTAGCACCATTTTTAACATCATATTATGCTTCAAATTCTTGTGATAAGGTAAAATATTTGAAAATACCTTGATAATATTTACCTTTCTTGAAAATATGAGAATATTGTGAAAATAGTATTTGTCTAAAAACAACCCATGATCCACGATGATAAGGAGGTATAGTGGAGGTGTTTGATATCTCAAACAACTTCTTGCAAGTGATTTGTATGCTAGAAAAAGTTTCTCAATCATCCGAACATGACTTTGCAATAATTATTGCAAGCATGTCATCAGGAAGAGATAGGAATTCCGTTTGAGATCCATCTTCTTCCATTCATAACCGAATTTACTTGACCAGAAAAAAAAGTTATAAAACAAGGATTTAATTGAAATAATAGATATAGGGACTAATCATGTGTCTAAAAAAACTCTTAATCCCTAAAGTGGTCTGAACCCAACACTGATACCAACTATAAGTCCCCAGCCTTAAACCTTACTTAATCTTGAGTTATTACAAGATTAAACATTGAAGATCTTTTCAGGTTTAGTGTTTTAGAGAATTAGGTCATAAAACTTGCATTACATTACACATTTAAACAAAGTGGTTACATAAAGATAGTATTCATATATCCCATCAACAAAAACATATTTAAAATAAAACATGGATTCTTTCTTGACACATCCTTGTCACTATCATCATATCATGTACCTTTCCTTTGACCTGTGAAAAACATTTCAAAAAAACTTGGGATGAGCATAAAAAGCTCAGTATGGGTTATAAAAATATGGAAAGGAAACTTGAGTTCATATATACATAAGAATGAAATCATAATTTACCCATAAAACACATGCACTTTAACATACCTCATTAAATCATAAACAAATTCTAGAAATCATAAGACAAAAAAGTAACTTGAGGAATTCATAACATTCTTACGTAGGGAGTAACCCTCTTGGTTATGTTTGGAATACACACAATAATATATTCCCTAAATCTCTTCCGAGAAACCTTAACATTTCACTCCTTCGCGTTACCCAATGCATTGGAGAGCTATATCGGGCTCACCCGCCCTTAGTTTATCACATAACCACCCGTTTTCATAACAATGCCCAAAAACCATTACATAAATGTATCACATAAAACATGCATAAAGGAAACATAACATTTCCACATTTCAATCACAATATAACATTTTAGTATATTGAAATAATGAATCCATTCAAAAAGAAACCATTTCCAAAACCATTTAAAACATTTAATAAAGGGATTTTTGAATCAAAGTGTCCCATACCACCTTGATGGTTTTAAAATTTTAAACCATTAATATCAATATAAATAAATCCTTAAAATCATTTTGAAAACATGGATATTAATAAGAACAAATAATTAAAAAATTTAATGAGATATTTTGGTTAAAGGGGTTTTACCAAAATTAGAGACACTTGAATACAATAATTGAGGAATAACATTTATCCAGAACTTTATAATATCATGAGAATAATTGGATTCATGATATAATATTCCAAAGGATAGTATATACACCATATAAGAGTTAATTGGTGAATGTCGACAATGATGTCTCAATAGAAATGTCAAATGTGATGAAATCCCTTATAAAGAAGGTATCCTTAAATTAGGGATAAATCAATCTCAAAATTATGTGTGAAAAATATAAATAAACCCAATATAATTGGATATTAAGTGTAAAACAATAAAAGGTAATTCACACATATTCAAAGGATGACATATTCAATAACTACATGTTGAACCCAAAGAAATCGAAATTGGGTTAAAAAGTTCCCTTGGTGAAATTCGACAGCCTAACGGCATCACTTCAAAATTCTGAAAATGAGTTGATGAGAGATAAAAAGGGCATCTCATCACTTGGACATAAAATTTACATAAATAATGATATAAAATAACATATCCCAACATAATATTTTGTGAATTACAAGACATAACAAAAGAAGTCTTTTAAAAAGAGGAGGGTGAAAGGTCCCCTTACCGAGTTGGGTTAATTTCGAAATGTACAACCCATGGAAGAAGGGTCATACAATGAAGATGTGAGCAACCATAAATGAAATTATACTACAAAAAGTGTATAATAATGGGTAGTACATAAAACACTCAATGTAAATAGTGGAAAATGTAGCATAAGTCTCACGGGAATAAAAGTGAGATGAAAAATCCCTTACGAAAACACGGCAGCCTAACGGCGCCCCTTAAAACAAAAAAAAAATGGGTTGATGAGATCAAATAGGGTCTCTCATCATATTAACATAAAGTTTAATGAAATATAAATATAAAAGAACATCCCCCAACATAACAAATAGGATCTTAAAATAAGTGACATAAAGGAGAGTACTTAAAAAGAAAGAGAGAGTTTTGATCTCTTACGAAAATTCGGCAGCCAAACGGCGCCACTCAAAACATCCAAAATGGATTTATGAGAGAGAATAGGGTCTCTCATCATATGAACATAAAAATTACAGTAATATTAAAATAAAATAACATCCCAATAACAAGAAAGATGATCTTTAAAAGGAATTACATAAAAGAGTGTACTTAAAAAGAAAGAGAGGAGTAGGATCCCTTACCTCAAGTCCAACTTGTCTTGTTCGTTTCTTTATATTCCTGAATAATAATCTTTGTTCAGTTTATAATTTCCTAAGGACCTCATTTAAAGATTATTATTCAGTTCATATCACATATTATAATGTTATAATAATTGTTTAATAATGTTAGTTCATATCATACGTTTTTGCCGATGTTTGGTACATGAGTCAAAAATGAACCTGTTTGAAAAATGATTGTCCATGTAGTTATAAGTAAATAATTTCCAAAATATTATTAATGATTAAAATATCATATATATGCAGTAAATATTCATTTTATAATATTCCATATCATTTGGAGATAAAAACAAAAAGCACCGTTCATGGAGACGGTAGGCCGTACGTACGCATGAACGCTACTTTCATTTTTTTTATTTGTGATATTAACGGAATTAAAAATAAATGATATATATATATATTATAATTAATGTATAGTATATATGTTATATAGGTCACATATGATCATTAATTTCATTCTTTATACGTTGCATGTATTGCATGTATGAGTCACATCACTTGAGGGGGCGGTAGTCCACACTTCCTCATATAAAATTATCTCATTTACACAACATGAAAAGAATAAAGGTATGGTTTAAATATAAAATACAGAAGTATATAGTAAACATAAATACCATATATATAATTTATAAAATACAGTGACATCATAATGGCCACCTTTATAGGTGTTAAAAGAATATTGACCAATCATCGTTTCGTGAGGCAGAAAATCGCCAACCACAGAAACAGTACGTTCTTTAACCATTAGACGAAGGTGTGTGTAAGTGTAGCTCGAATAATTCTTATAACAACATCCTATTATATTGAAGATACTGGATAGGTTACAAAAACAATGAATAAAAAGAGTTTAGGGGGCTGGAGAAGCAAAATAAAACAAAAGGACACAAGTGAATACATTACCTTAAAATCGGGTAACTCCCTTTGGTTTGAGCTCAAAGGCTTCCTTGGGAAGACTTATTCCCAAAGTGAGCCCTCAAGGAGTTAGAGAGGGTTGTGGAGAGGCAAAATTGTCAGGGGTTGTCCTAGAAAAAGGCTTTGGATGTGCGGGTATGGAGGTAGAGGTGGGGTCCTTTAATAAGAGGAGAGGAGGGGCACTCTTGGAAAGTAATGAAATGTTACATTATTTAAGAATGAGATTCAGATTTTATAGTTCCCACAATGATTTTTTTTAAGGACACGGTGATAAGGGTTCGAAATCAACCCATACAATAGGTTTTGGACATGTGTAGGTCTTATATTTTACATTATCTTTCCATTTTATTTAAATCGTTAAATAATGACGTCATCGCTGTATCATCATGATGTCATAAATAATTTAATTTATTTACTATCTAAAAGTTATAAACAAAATACTATGATGTAGGAAATATTTTTATATTTCCATTGATTATTTATAGTCAGAAATATGACTTGTATAACCCCATGTAAAAATTGATTTAGTAAAACATCTCATGTTTGTGTCATTTTTACTTTAACATTAAATAAAAAGATATTTATGTCATTTTCCAACCAAAGTGGCTCCATGGGGTCCCCAAGTTGACCCATGGATTGTATTGGTCGGCCATGACACATCCAATGAGGGTAGGACATGTTTCTAGGTCATTTCATTATATTGAAACTTTATTCTTACCTTAAACTACACTAATTACCTCTAATCGCGATTAAAAACTTAATAAGTTACTATTCACCAAAAAATTATTTTAATCCCATTGAACCACATTTTACTTATTAATGAAAACCATTTATGTAGGATATTTTATATTCAAAACACAAAGATGGAAAAATTTCATTTAAATGGGAAATCATTTTTTATAAGTACCACTTAGTGGTTTCACTATTCATCAAAAATTGATGTTTTTCAGAAAATTACCAAAAGTTCACCCTAAGCTATATTTGATATTCTGAATTCAAAAATGATGTCTATTTTAAAAAATTCAAAACATATAAGTTGCATTAATTATTTTAATAATTAATTCCCACTGTCAAAACAAATAGCGTGTTTTTATGAAGCTAATGTATCAAAAGTTTGACACTAGTTTAAGTCCGATTTCAAAGTGAAATTAATCCAACGACCACTATTGGATTAAATGGTAAAAATATATTCTAATTTCACTTTAAAACCAATTCAAAATATAATCTAATCATATAAATAAATTATGATAAAAAGTGGTTTTGAAATAAAATACAACATTTTTCACTATTCATTAAAAATTGAACTTTTTCGGAAGAATACCAAAAATATACACAAAGTAAATTTTGATGTCCCAATTCTAAAGAAGAGTTTTATTTCGTCAAATATAACACATAAGATTGTCAAAAAATGGATTTAAAAGAGGTTCTCCATCAAAAGGCGGTTAATCGACCTTTTAAAGAATATTAGAATGTTTACACTTAAAATTGGATTCATTCACATTTTTAGTTCAATAACATTTATTATAAAAAGTAAAAATATTTGACAAACATATATAATAATTTTGTAGTTAGTTCTATTCACTCTCTCCATTACAATGGCTAGGCGTTAACTACTATTTAAAATAATATTATTTTATTATTAGAGTGCAATGTAAGATTCCCAAGAAACTCGTTGTTGCGTATTGGGTATGCCATCGAGAATAACATTCCCTTTAAATTAAAATTAACATTTTATTTACAAATAGGGATAAATATAAAGATGTAATATTCTTTATTTACCTGGGGTGTTACATCCATCCCCCCTTTTTTGAATTGTGTCCTCACAATTTTAAAATTGGGCTCGGAAACATCCTTGAAAGTCCTACATCGGAACAATAGTCAGTAAAACAATAACTTTAAAATAAAGGAAGATAAGTACAGAGGTCACTGGATTTAACCCATACTAGGATTCCATGTTGGAAACATGGACATGGAGGAGAAAACATAGGGTCATGTTCTGATGGAGAGAGATAGAAAACATGTTTAGGAGAAAGTTAACCCCAAGAAAATCACAAACTTATGATGGGTTAAATGGTATTTGATTCCCCAGTAGGAAAAGTTAATAGACAACAGTTTTGTTTTAAGTTACATTTTATTGAGGAATTTATTCATAAGGAAAAATAATCACTTATCATGTTTACTTTCAACTTTTATTAGATTCCTTACACAAACACATATTTTCTCCAAAATACTTGTATTTAGGAAGACTTATTCACATTAGTAGTACTATAATCAACTTTTATAGAATCACCTAATCCACAAAAGAGAACTATATACTTCCCATGTATTTATACTTTAACCAAAACCAAAACCAAAAAGGTTAGTACAAGATCAGATAATTCAGGAAAGGATAACCCTTTATAAAAATAAAATTTATTCTTAATCTCCAAAATTTTTCCAGCAAAACCCAAAGTTCAACGAGGACCATTCGATAAACAATTTGTCCATAAAATTCATCAAAGTAAACCAATCTAAGATTGAAACCCAAATATTCGAAGGAATTAGTCACATAGTCTTCCAAGTTAAATCGTAACATTTATCTCCAAACAACATCCGTTGCTCTTAATGTCTCGTATTGAAAAGTAATTAACCTAATCACATATCCTCTATGATAGGTTAATAAATTTACATAGATAAGCAAAAATCAACTTACTCTTAATTCATAAAATAATCTAACTAAAAATAATCAGTCAAACTAACCAGAGACTTCATGTAGTCTAGTGGTAGGCGATAAATACCAGTCACACTTTGGTTGTGGGATCGATTCCCGCAGCTTTGTCTGACGCGACGGGTTGTCACATGGTCTGCGTGTTGTCCTTTTTATAAAACTCCAAAAATAACCCTAACATGTTTTAACCTCAATAGTTTCCTTATACCTCTCATTTTCATCAAAATTCGTTACGATCTCGACATCTTTATTCTTGAAGTCTTATTTCACCACCATAAGATAAAATTAAACGATTCCCAAAATGAATAACATCATAACTTGATCATGGCGTCCACTCGGTTTCATCATCTTCTTGCTCACGTAGGTAGAAGTCCCATGCATTACTAAAATGATTTAGAGATCCTTCATAATCATTTGCTTCCTCCATCCAAATACACCTTGTACAACATGGGTCATATGGGTGTTCAAAGAAAAACAGTTTTGGAAAATAATCATGTATGACCTATAATTCCAAAACATCTGATAAAACATGATTTCTATAAAATAGTCAGACAGAATTTGAGTTGAAACCTTCTATTACTGGTCCTTTTAAAATACCATAAGTATGTGATGAGAGACTATATTTTAAAATCAAATATAAATAGGTTGCGCAAGGGTCTCCTTCCTCAGCACCATTTTTAACATCAAAATATGATTCAAATTTTTGTGATAAGGTAAAATATTTGATAATACCTTGATAATATTTACCTTTCTTGAAAATATGAGAATATTGTGAAAATTGTATTTGTCTAAAAACAACCAATGATCCACGATGATAACGATGTATATTGGAGGTGTTTGATATCTCAAACAACTGCTTGCAAGTGAGTTGTATACTAGAAAAAGTTTCAAAATCATCCGAACATGACATTGCAATAATTATTGCAAGCATCTCATCAGGAATAGATAGGGATATCGTTTGAGATCCTTCTCCTTCCATTCGTAACCGACTTTACTTGACCTAAAAAAAAGTTATAAAACAAGGATTTAAATGAAATAATAGATACAGGGACTAATTGTCATGACCCGCCCTCGGGGTCCGAGCCGTGACTACCCCAAGCCCGCCTTCCATAGGCCAGGGGCTGGCGACTAGCACCAAGGCGTAAAAATCCCAGTAAACAGGGAAGGCATTGCCTTTATAAGTAACAAACACACAGAGTCAGCAAGCGGAAAGTAAAGTGCAGAAAAGTAAAGGGGGCCGGAAATACAAGCCCAACTGTAAAGTACAACTGAAAAGTAAAGTACAGCAACTGAAGAAAAGACGGCGGCCTCGTGTCGTCCACTGGCAATCCCACCTGAAGGGTGGGTACAGATAGCCTCCAGGCTCCTCGGGTCCCACGTCCGCTCCGAGCACGTCCCGCCCAGTGGTCCACCTCCAGGTACCGTCCTGCTCTACGCCCCAACCGTGATCAGCGCTGTCCGTCGTCTGCAACCAACACAAAAAGGTGCGGGCATAGCCCGTGCAGGGGTGAGTACAAGCTACTCAGTAAGGACCCCGAGACCCCCGAAGGTCTCCCGAAATCCACAAAGGATATAGCACAAAAGAAAGATGCAATCACGAAGTAACATCTGACTCGACTTAGGTATATGCCCATACATATACCTAAGTCCCCAATTCAAGCTCTGCTCACGAGCTCAAGAACAACTCAATCCACAAAGGAAAGCAAGACTCAAATCCACAAGGAGAGGAAACAGTAAATCCACAAAGGATAGTTCAACACAAACCACAAAGGAGAGTAACATAAGATTCAGCTCAACCAGGATTTTCATTATCGAAACCGTAAATGTTGAAGAGCCCCATCTCTGAAGTGTACAGTGGTCCTGTCACGACTCTGAGGTACTGCTCACTAACCTAAGACTGCTGAAGTACTCCTCCTGTCGAGTACCGCGGGTCTGCTGCCAACTACCGGGCGCTCCGTCCGCTGAGGGTCTGCTGCCAAATACCAGGCGCTCACCCAGATAGCCTACTGAGGTACTCCTCCCGTCGAGTACCACGGGTTTGCCGCCAACTACCAGGCGCTCCGTCCGCCGTGGGTCTGCTGCCAACTACTGGGCGCTCCGTCCACTGGGCTAGTCGACTCACTCCAAGTCGAGTCGGTCAAGAAGTCGTCAGGTCTCAGTCATCTACACGGTCTCCGTACTCCGCACGCACGTCTCCACCGTCGCGGGTCTGTCGCTACAACCAAGCGCACACACTCCGTAGAGTATCGCGGGTCCGCCGCTACAACCAAGCGCTCCACCGCCAAGGGTCTGCTGCTGCATCCAAGCGCACCACCACTGTCAAGTACCACGGGTCCGCCGCTACACCCAAGCGCTCCACCGCTCAAGGTAAAAAGAAGATTCAGCTCACACAGGTTCGGTAGCACTCTTCCACGTAGGATCGCTGAGTGCAGTAGTCGACGCAGTCCACTGAGGATCTCTGCACAGTCGTCGCCGCAGTCCACGAAGGATCTCTGCTCTGCCGTCGTCGCAGTCCACGGAGGATCTCTGCTCTGTCGTCGTCGCAGTCCACGGAGGATCTCTGCTCCGTCGTCGAAGCCACAGCCAGCACTAGGGTTCCCGCACTTAGCGAGCTCGTTTAGGAGGGTCCGCTCCACGAGCCGAGAGGCTGATACATCAACTGACACTTAGTCCGAAGTTGATGTATCCAAAAGTTCCGTATCGACAACAGGATCTCAACGCAACAGACGGCGCGTCAATCGGACGCCCGGTCTGAGAGTTATTGGCATTTCCGTCCCAGGGGCCCGGTTGGTTTTTAGGGCAAAACCAACCCGACCGTACTCCGCCTGTATCCGATCCTCGGGCGGAGTATGCCAAAAGTTCCGTCTCACTTAGAGGAAACTACCACAGCTGACGGTACGTCGATCGGACGTCCGTAGCTCAAGTTATGAGCGTTTCCGCTCCGAGGGCCCGGTTGGTTTCGTGTACGAACCAACCCGGCCGAACCCAAAGTCTCCCGAAACCTTGAGTATAATATACCGAAACGACCGTATCGATCCAAGGATCGCGTAGCCGCTGACGGTTCGTCAATCGGAGGTCCCAGGCCCAAGATATGGGCGAAAGACCGAAGAGGGCCCGAAACGGGGGTTCTGGGCCCGGGGCGACCCGGCCCGAACCCCCCCCCCCCCCCTTGGGTCGACCGAACTGGGTCGGCCCGAACCGGGTCGGCCTGGGCGCGGCCCGGCCGACCGGACCGGCCGGCTCGGCTTCGGCCGAGCGGCCGAGGGAGCCGCCGCGGGTCAAACCCGCGGCTTTGGAGAAACGCGGCCCGCGCGGGCCGCGTGCTGTGTGGCCGGACCGCGGACGCGGTCCGGCGGTTCGCCGCCGCCGCGGCGGCCTCCTCCTGCGGCGCACCGGGCACCGCCGCCTCCGGTCGCCGGCGCCGCCGGAGTTGCTCCGGTGGCCCGTTTTGCCTCCCGTCTGCGCCATTGTTCCCCCCGGGACGCGTCCTTCACTGCGGAATCAACAAATGGCCCTTGCGTCGTGCTTTTGCCGTCGCCCGCCAAATCCGCACAAAAAGGAAGATCGGCGGAGGGTTGCCGGGTCTTGTTCGTTAGACCCGCACCCTCCGCGTTAGTCATAAACAACGGGAGAAACAAGAAACGAACAATCAACAATTTTAAATAAATTTAAAATTGTTCCGTGATCGGTTCCTTATTTTAAAAGAGATAAAATCACGGGAAAGGAAAAAATATTTCAAATCAACCCTTACCTTGTCGTCGTCGTCGGACGAGAGGTCGTCGCGGAATCGCTCGTCGCGGATGAAGGAGATCGTCGCGTCGTCGCGGTATCCGGCGTCGCGTCGCCAATCTCCGGATCAAGAGCAAACGGATTTAATTAATTAAATCCGTTGTCATCGAATTAAAAAAAAAAGAATTAGAAGGTTTGATTCTCACCTTTGTTGCCGAACGAGGATCGGCCGCGGAAGAAGAGGCGTCACCGAAGAACGTCGCGGGTAAAGCTCATCGACGTCGCAGATCTCGGCGTGCGTCGTCGAATTCCGGTCGCCGGCGTTCTTCTCGTTCTTCGCGTTCATCTCGTTCTTCGCGTTCTTCGCGGGGAGATGAAGAAACAAGATTCTCTCAAATCCTTTCAAAGGATTTTTAGGTTGGTCTTATTTTATAAACATGCCAACACACGAAACCGGTTAAGAAACGATCCATCAATTCGAAAGAAACGACCCATTTAATTCACAAAAGAAACAGCCCATTTAATTCACGAAATAAACCGCCCAATTAAATGGTCTGTTAAGAATTAAAGAAAACGCGTCGGTTGACTTTTCAGTTACTTTGACGGGTTTTTGCGGGTGCGTTACTTAGCGAAAGAAACGGCGGGGCTCGTGCGGGCCCCACCTCACAAATATCCTACCAAGGGGGTAGGATATTTCTGGATAGCATCATATCCAGTTCAACTCAGTTCAAGCCGCCTTTAAGTGACTTCAAGTGGCTTCCAAGCAGCTTAAGTGAAATAAAATAAAGTTGTCGCACAAACTTTATTTTATTCTGACTTAAAGCCGCAAAATTTTAAAACCACGTCTGAGCAAACGCAACTCCGGAAGAGGCGTTTCTAAGAAAATACCGGCGCTGCGATTTCATCGGTGCCCTCAGAATTTGATTCCGGGCACCGGTTCAAAAGATAGAAAAACCCGCTCGTCCGTTCACTGAACGTACCCGAGCCAAACTTTGGAAATTGATTCCGGGCACACCGGGCCTCGGAATCAGGTGCCGTCTGAAGCTGCGCTCTTGTAAAATTCCAAAGAAAATTAAGAAAAAAAATTTCCTTGAAATTTGCGGGTCTTTACATTACTCCCACCTCAGGGCTTTACGTCCCCGTAAAGATACATCAAAAACTAGGGGAAGAAATGGGGGTACTGAGCACGCATCTGAGCCTCCCGCTCCCAAGTGCTCTCCTGGAGGTTCCCGTGCTGCCATCTGACGCGCACAAGAGGAATCGACCACCCACGTAGGACCCGCTCCTATCGATCCTCGATCTCCACTGGAACCTCCGCAAAAGTCGCCCCATCGTCAACGTCAAGCTCCCCATGATCAATGATGTGCGTCGGGTCGTGCACGTATCTCCTCAGCTGAGACACGTGGAAGACGTCGTGCACCCGGTGCAACTGAGGTGGTAGAGAAAGGCGATAAGCCACCTCGCCAATCCTGCTAAGAAACTGGAAGGGTCCGATGAAGCGCGGAGATAACTTGCCGCCTCGGCTAAATCTCCGAATACCACGTCGAGTTGAGACCCGCAAGAAGACGTGGTCGCCATCCTCGAACTCCAGTGGCCTACGCCTCCTGTCAGCATATGGTTTCTATCGGCTCTAAGCTGTACTCATCCGCTCCTGGATGACTTGGTCCTTCTTTGTCGTGGTCTGGACCATCACAGGTCCCACAAGAGCTGCAAGATTTCTTCTTTGCCGAAAAGAGAAATCTAGTCTCATCCCCTGGATGAACCACATTCTTTGCCTAAAATAGTCAATCCTAACATGGATGATACTAATCCATACCAAGGATGACGTCGTAAGGCCTCGACGCTACTACTAAGAGATTCAACCGTTACTCTCGCCTCCAAGGGTTGAGTCACACTGTCAGCATCAGTGTGTGGTAACTGGGTCTCCTCCAGTAGATGTCTCACAAGTGAGGGTCAAGTCAACAGCCAAAACTGGAACCTCTTAGTAACATTATGAAAGAGGACAGGAACGAAAATAACACAAAGGTATGCGTCTTTTATTATTGCAGCTTATAATACAAGACGCTACACAAAAGCAACAAGGAACCAGAAGTACAAAGGATGTTATCCACTAGTTCTGCTCCTTTCCATCGGCTCCCAGAGCTCCATGATCGAAGGCCTCGGCTGCCTGAAGCTGAGCTCTCCCCTGCGGTCGGGGTGGACCTCCTGGTGGTGGTGGTGGAAGAGCCTCAAAGCGTCGCCCACCACCGGCTGCTCGTCCAGCTCCTCTGCCTCGTCCGCCTCCTCCCTGCGGACCGCCACGGTCGAACCTCTGCCTCTGCCTGGGAGGTTCTTCACTTAACTGCTGATCATCAGCATGGCGGGTCGGACAGTCACGAGCCATGTGGCCCTGCCCGCCGCACGAGTAACACTGCCCACTCTCGGCACGCCTGGCTCTGACTCCACCCCGGCTTCCCCGTACAACTGAGCCTGAGTCGTGCAGTCGGCCACCGGTAGGTCTGGTCTGCCTGGAACCCTGAGTCATCCGTCGGCTACCTGCTGCAGATGACTCTGCCACGTGCCGCCCTGCGGTGAGTTGCTGTGCTGGTGTAGACTCAGCAAGGAAACTCTCGATCAGAAGTGCCCGCTCCAGTACTCCTGTCTGAGTCGGTATGCTGAGGGAGATCAGCGATGCCCTGATTTCGTGTCTCAAACCCTGCTCGAAGGTCCGGGCCCGGAAGAAGGGGTCCCGTACCATGTCTGTCGAGTACCGAGAAAGGTCGGTGAACCTCGCTGCGTACTGAGCGAACGTCATGCTGCCCGGCCGCAGCTGTAGAAGCTCCTGGATACGCACCGCACGAAGGGTGGCTGGGACGAACTCCGAGCGGAAGAGGCTCTCAAAGTCCGTCCAAAGTAGAGATGCCTCATCGTGCACCTGGAGCATCAAGCTCCACCATCGTCCTGCTGCTGCGTGTAGTAGGCTCGCAGCGAGGATCACCATGAGGTCTGCTGGTGTCCTCACTAGCCTAAACACTCGAACCACTGCCTCCAGCCAATCCTCTGCTGCCTGGGGATCCGTCTCCCCGCGAAACCTGGGCGGTTGCTGGCGCTGAAACTCATGCAGTGCGCTGAGGCGACGTGCATCGTCAGCGGCTGCTGCTGGAAGCATCGGGGAATCGGCGGGTAAAGCTACCGCTGGTGCCACTACTGGAAAAGGGCCCTGCACCGAGGCCTCATCGCTCGGTGGGCTGTCGTCACGCTCAACTCTCGGAACCCTAGCTGGCTGCCGTCGTGGGGCCATCCTGAAAGGAAACAGGTGCGCCACGGTCAAACAGTATACCTGGTGAGCTGATATAAGTAATCACAAAGAATAATTTGAAACACACATGCAATCAATGTTTTCGTGCATTAAGTCAGAAATCAGAAGTCAGGGTCCTGGTGTACGGATACGTCGGCCGCCGCACCAACACTGGACTCCCTGGACTGATATCCACACTCAATACGCTAAAAATTATTGCTTCACATAGAAAAGATCAGAGTTCACGGTAGAACCGAACCTCCTCTGATACCAATTTGTCACGACCCGCCCTCGGGGTCCGAGCCGTGACTACCCCAAGCCCGCCTTCCATAGGCCAGGGGCTGGCGACTAGCACCAAGGCGTAAAAATCCCAGTAAACAGGGAAGGCATTGCCTTTATAAGTAACAACCACACAGAGTCAGCAAGCGGAAAGTAAAGTGCAGAAAAGTAAAGGGGGCCGGAAATACAAGCCCAACTGTAAAGTACAACTGAAAAGTAAAGTACAGCAACTGAAGAAAAGACGGCGGCCTCGTGTCTTCCACTGGCAATCCCACCTGAAGGGTGGGTACAGATAGCCTCCAGGCTCCTCGGGTCCCACGTCCGCTCCGAGCACGTCCCGCCCAGTGGTCCACCTCCAGGTACCGTCCTACTCTACGCCCCAACCGTGATCAGCGCTGTCCGTCATCTGCAACCAACACAACAAGGTGCGGGCATAGCCCGTGCAGGGGTGAGTACAAGCTACTCAGTAAGGACCCCGAGACCCCCGAAGGTCTCCCGAAATCCACAAAGGATATAGCACAAAAGAAAGATGCAATCACGAAGTAACATCTGACTCGACTTAGGTATATGCCCATACATATACCTAAGTCCCCAATTCTAGCTCTGCTCACGAGCTCAAGAACAACTCAATCCACAAAGGAAAGCAAGACTCAAATCCACAAGGAGAGGAAACAGTAAATCCACAAAGGATAGTTCAACACAAACCACAAAGGAGAGTAACATAAGATTCAGCTCAACCAGGATTTTCATTATCAAAACCGTAAATGTTGAAGAGCCCCATCTCTGAAGTGTACAGTGGTCCTGTCACGACTCCGAGGTACTGCTCACTAACCTAAGACTGCTGAAGTACTCCTCCTGTCGAGTACCGCGGGTCTGCTGCCAACTACCGGGCGCTCCGTCCGCTGAGGGTCTGCTGCCAAATACCGGGCGCTCACCCAGATAGCCTACTGAGGTACTCCTCCTGTCGAGTACCGCGGGTTTGCCGCCAACTACCAGGCGCTCCGTCCGCCGTGGGTCTGCTGCCAACTACTGGGCGCTCCGTCCACTGGGCTAGTCGACTCACTCCAAGTCGAGTCGGTCAAGCAGTCGTCAGGTCTCAGTCATCTACACGGTCTCCGTACTCCGCACGCACGTCTCCACCGTCGCGGGTCTGTCGCTACAACCAAGCGCACACACTCCGTAGAGTATCGCGGGTCCGCCGCTACAACCAAGCGCTCCACCGCCAAGGGTCTGCTGCTGCATCCAAGCGCACCACCACTGTCAAGTACCACGGGTCCGTCGCTACACCCAAGCGCTCCACCGCTCAAGGTAAAAAGAAGATTCAGCTCACACAGGTTCGGTAGCACTCTTCCACCTAGGACCGCTGAGTGCAGTAGTCGACGCAGTCCACTGAGGATCTCTGCACAGTCGTCGCCGCAGTCCACGAAGGATCTCTGCTCTGCCGTCTTCGCAGTCCACGGAGGATCTCTGCTCTGTCGTCGTCGCAGTCCACAGAGGATCTCTGCTCTGTCGTCGAAGCCACAGCCAGCACTAGGGTTCCCGCACTTAGCGAGCTCGTTTAGGAGGGTCCGCTCCACGAGCCGAGAGGCTGATACATCAACTGACACTTAGTCCGAAGTTGATGTATCCAAAAGTTCCGTATCGACAACAGGATCTCAACGCAACAGACGGCGCGTCAATCGGATGCCCGGTCTGAGAGTTATTGGCATTTCCGTCCCAGGGGCCCGGTTGGTTTTTAGGGCAAAACCAACCCGACCGTACTCCGCCTGTATCCGATCCTCGGGCGGAGTATGCCAAAAGTTCCGTCTCACTTAGAGGAAACTACCACAGCTGACGGTACGTCGATCGGACGTCCGTAGCTCAAGTTATGAGCGTTTCCGCTCCGAGGGCCCGGTTGGTTTCGTGTACGAACCAACCCGGCCGAACCCAAAGTCTCCCGAAACCTTGAGTATAATATACCGAAACGACCGTATCGATCCAAGGATCGCGTAGCCGCTGACGGTTCGTCAATCGGAGGTCCCAGGCCCAAGATATGGGCGAAAGACCGAAGAGGGCCCGAAACGGGGGTTCTGGGCCCGGGGCGACCCGGCCCGAACCCCCCCCCCCCCTTGGGTCGACCGAACCGGGTCGGCCCGACCCGGCCCGACCCGGCTAGGCCGGGTCCGGTCCGGCCTGGGCGCGGCCCGGCCGACCGGACCGGCCGGCTCGGCTTCGGCCGAGCGGCCGAGGGAGCCGCCGCGGGTCAAACCCGCGGCTTTGGAGAAACGCGGCCCGCGCGGGCCGCGTGCTGTGTGGCCGGACCGCGGACGCGGTCCGGCGGTCCGGCGGTTCGCCGCCGCCGCGGACTCCTCCGGCGGCGCGCCGAGCGCCGCCGCCTCCGGTCGCCGGCGCCGCCGCGCCGGCGACCCGCGCCGCCGCCCCCTTCCGCGGGCCGCCGGAGTTGCTCCGGTGGCCCGTTTTGCCTCCCGTCTGCGCCATTGTTCCCCCCGGGACGCGTCCTTCACTGCGGAATCAACAAATGGCCCTTGCGTCATGCTTTTTCCGTTGCCCGCCAAATCCGCACAAAAAGGAATATCGGCGGAGGGTTGCCGGGTCTTGTTCGTTAGACCCGCACCCTCCGCGTTAGTCATAAATAACGGGAGAAACAAGAAACGACCAATCAACAATTTTAAATAAATTTAAAATTTTTCCGTGATCGGTTCCTTATTTTAAAAGAGATAAAATCACGGGAAAGGAAAAAATATTTCAAATCAACCCTTACCTTGTCGTCGTCGTCAGACGAGAGGTCGTCGCGGAATCGCTCGTCGCGGATGAAGGAGATCGTCGCGTCGTCGCGGTATCCGGCGTCGCGTCGCCAATCTCCGGATCAAGAGCAAACAGATTTAATTAATTAAATCCGTTGTCATCGAATTAAAAAAAAAAGAATTAGAAGGTTCGATTCTCACCTTTGTTGCCGAACGAGGATCGGCCGCGGAAGAAGAGGCGTCGCCGAAGAACGTCGCGGGTAAAGCTCGTCGACGTCGCAGATCTCGGCGTGCGTCGTCGAATTCCGGTCGCCGGCGTTCTTCGCGTTCTTCGCGTTCTTCGCGTTCTTCGCGTTCTTCGCGGGGAGATGAAGAAACAAGATTCTCTCAAATCCTTTCAAAGGATTTTTAGGTTGGTCTTATTTTATAAACATGCCAACACACGAAACCGGTTAAGAAACGATCCATCAATTCGAAAGAAACGACTCATTTAATTCACGAAAGAAACAGCCCATTTAATTCACGAAATAAACCGCCCAATTAAATGGTCTGTTAAGAATTAAAGAAAACGCGTCGGTTGACTTTTCAGTTACTTTGACGGGTTTTCGCGGGTGCGTTACTTAGCGAAAGAAACGGCGGGGCTCGTGCGGGCCCCACCTCACAAATATCCTACCAAGGGGGTAGGATATTTCTGGATAGCATCATATCCAGTTCAACTCAGTTCAAGCCGCCTTTAAGTGACTTCAAGTGGCTTCCAAGCAGCTTAAGTGAAATAAAATAAAGTTGTCGCACAAACTTTATTTTATTCTGACTTAAAGCCGCAAAATTTAAAAACCACGTCTGAGCAAACGCAACTCCGGAAGAGGCGTTTCTAAGCAAATACCGGCGCTGCGATTTCATCGGTGCCCTCAGAATTTGATTCCGGGCAACGGTTCAAAAGATAGAAAAACCCGCTCGTCCGTTCACTGAACGTACCCGAGCCAAACTTCGGAAATTGATTCCGGGCACACCGGGCCTCGGAATCAGGTGCCGTCTGAAGCTGCGCTCTTGTAAAATTCCAAAGAAAATTAAGAAAAAAAATTTCCTTGAAATTTGCGGGTCTTTACACTAATCATGTGTCTAACAAAAACTCATAATCCCTAAAGTTGTCTAAACTGACCTTTGATACCAACTATAAGGCCCCAGTCTTAAACCTTACTTAATCTTGAGTTATTACAAGATTACACGTTGAGGATCTTTTCAGGTTTACAGTTTTAGAGAATTAGATCATAAAACTTGCATTAAATTCCACATTTAAACAAAGTGGTTACATAAAGATAGTATTCATTTATCCTAACAACGGAAACATATTTAAAATAAAACATGGATTCTTTCTTGAAACTTCCTTATCACTATCATCATATCATGTACCTTTCCCTTGACCTGTGAAAAAAATTACAAAAAAACTTGGGATGAGCATAAAAATCTCAGTAAGGGTTATAAAAATATGGAAAGGAAACATGAGTTCATATATACATAAGAATGAAATCATAATTTACCCATAAAACACAGGCACTTTAACATACCTCATCAAATCATGAACAAATCATAGAAATCATATGACATAAAAGGTAACTTGAGGCATTCATAACATTCTTACGTAGGGAGTAACCCTTTTGGTTACATTTGGAATACCCACCACAGTATATTACCTAAATCGCTTCAGAGAAACCTTAAAGTTTCACTCCTTCGCGTTACCCAATGCATTGGGGAGCTATATCGGGCTCACCTGCCTTTAGTTTATCACGGAACCACCCGTTTTCATAATAATGCCCAAGAACCATAACGTAAACGTATCACATAAAACATTCATAAAGGAAACATAACATTTCCACATTTCAATCACAATATAACATTTAAGTATATTGAAATAATGAATCCATTAAAAAAGAAACCATTTCCAAAACCTTTTAAAACATTTAATAAAGAGATTTTTGAATCGAAGTGTCCCATACCACCTTGAAGCTATTAAAATTTTAAACCATTAATATCCATATAAATAAATCCTTAAAACCATTTTGAAAACATGGATATTAATAAGAAAAAAATAATTAAAACATTTAAATAGATATTTTGGTTAAATGGGTTTTACCAAAATTAGAGACACTTGAATACAATAATTGAGGAATAACATTTAGTCAGTACTTTATAATATCATGATAATAAATGCATTCATGATATAATATTCCAGAGGACAGTATATACACCATATAAGAGTGAATTGGTGCATATCAACAATGAAGTCTCAATAGAAATGTCAAATGTGATGAAATCCCTTATAAAGAATGTATCCTTAAATTAAGGATAAATCAATCTCAAAATTATGTGTGAAAAATATAAATACACCCAATATAAGTGGATATTAGGTGTAAAACAATAAAAGGTCATTAAAATATATTTAAAGGATGACATATTCAATAACAACATGTTGAACCCAAAGAAATCGAAATTGGGTTAAAAAGTTCCCTTGGTAAAATTCGACAGCCTAACGGCATCACTTCAAAATTTAGAAAATGTGTTGATGAGAGATAAAAAGGGAATATAATCACTTGGACATAAAATTTACATCAATAAATATATTAATGAACATATCCCAACACAATAGTATGTTAATTAAAATACATAACAAAAGAAGTCTTTTAAAAGGTGGAGGTTGAAAGGTCCCCTAACCGAGTTGGGTAACTTTCGAAACGTACACCCCATGGAAGAAGGGTCATACAATGAAGATGTGAACAAAAATAAATGAAATTATACTAAACAACGTTTATAATAATTGGTATTACATACACCACTCAATGGAAATAGTGGCAAATGTAGCATAAATCTCCCGGGAATAAAAGTGAGATGAAAAATCCCTTACGAAAACTCAGCAGCCTAACGACGCCCCTTAAAACATAAAACAATGGATTGATGAGATCAAATAGGGTCTCTCATCATATAAACATAAAGATTACAGAAATGGGAATATAAAAGAACATCCCCCAACATAACAAAGTGGATCTTAAAAGAAGTGACATAAAGGAGAGTACTTAAAAAGAAAGAGAGAGGTTAGATATCTTACGAAAATTCGGCAGCCTAACGGCGCCACTCAGAACTTCCAAAATGGATTGATGAGAGAGAATAGGGTCTCTCATTATATGAACATAAAAATTAAAGTAATAGTAATATAAAAGAAAATCCCAATAACAAGAAATATGAGCTTTAAAAGGAATGACATAAAAGAGTGTACTTAGAAAGAAAGAGAGGAGTATGATCCCTTACCTCAAGTCCAACTTGTCTTGTTCGTTTCTTTATATTCCTGAATAATAAACATTGGTCAATTTATAATTTCCTAAGGACCTCATTTAAAGATTATTATTCAGTTCATATCACATATTATAATTTTATAATAATTGTTTAATAATGTTAGTTCATATCAGACGTTTTTGCCGATGTTTGGTACATGAGTCAAAAATGAACTTGTTTGAAAAATGATTGTCCATGTATTTATAAGTAAATAGTTTAAAAAATAGTATTAATGATTAAAATATCATATATATCCAGTAAATATTCATTTTATACTATTCCATATCATTTGGAGATAAAAACGAAAAGCATTGTTCATGGAGACGGTAGGTCGTACGTACGCATGAACGCTACATTCATTTTTTTTATTTGTCATATTAACGGAATTAAAAATAAATGATATATATATATATATTATAATTACAGTATAATATATATGTTATATAGGTCACATATGATCATTAATTTCATTCTTTATACGTTCAATGTATTGCATGTACGAGTCACATCACTTGAGGGGGCGGTAGTTCACACTTCCTCATATGAAATTATCGCATTTACACAACATGAAAAGAATAAAGGTATGGTTTAAATATAAAATACAGAGGTATATAGTAAAAATAAATGTCATAAATATCATATATAAAATTAAGTGACATCATAATGGCCACCTTTAAAGGTGTTAAAAGAATATTGAACAATCATCGTTTCGTGAGGCAGAAAATCGCCAACCACAGAAACATCATGTTCTTTAACCATTCGACGAAGGTGTGTGTAAGTGTAGCTCAAATACGTTTTTATAACAGAATCCTAGTATATTGAAGATACTGGATTTGTTACAAAATAAATTAATAAAAAGAGTTTAGGGGGATGGAGAAGAAAAATAAAACAAAAGGACACATGTGAAGACATTACATTAAAATCGGGTAGCTCCCTTTGGTTTGAGATTAAAGGCTCTTTTGGGAAGACTTCTGCCCAAAGTGAGGCCTCAAGGAGTTAGAGAGGGATGTGGAGAGGCAAAATGGGCAGGGGTTGGCCGATACAAAGGCTTTGGAAGTGTGGGTAAGGAGGTAGAGGTGGGGGCCTTTTATAAGAGGAGAGGAGGGGCACTCTTGGAAAGTAAAGAAATGTTACATTATTTTAGAATGATTTTCGGATTTTATTGGTCCCACATTGATGTGTTTCTAGGATAAGGTGATAAGGGTTCGAAATCCACCCATCCAATAGGTTTTGGACATGTTTAGGTCTTATATTTTACATTATCTTTCTATTTTATTTAAATCATTAAATAATGAGGTCATCGATGCATCATCATGATGTCATAAAATAATTTAATTTATTTAATGTCTAAAAATTATAACAAAAATACTATGATTTAGGAAATCTTTTTATATTTCCATTTATTGTTTATAGTCAAAAATATAACTTTTATAACCCGATGTAAAAATTGTTTTTGTAAAACATCTCATGTTTGTGTCATTTTTACTTTAACATTAAATAAAAAGATATTTATGTCATTTTCCAACCAAAGTGGCTCCATGGGGTCCCCAAGTTGAACCATGGATTTTTTTGGTCGGCCATGACACATCCAATGAGGGTAAAACATGTGTCTAGGACATTTCATTTTATTAAAACATTATTCTTTCCTTAAACTACACTAATTATCTCTAATCGCGATTAAAAACTTAATAAGTTACTATTCACAAAAAAATTATTTTAATCCCATTGAACCACATTTTACATCTTAATGACAACCATGTATGTCGGATTTTTGAAATTAAAAACACAAAGATGGAAAATTTTAATTTAAACGGAAAATCAGTTTTTATAATTACCAATTAGTGGTTTCACTATTCATCTAAAATTGAAGTTTTTCAGAAAATTACCAAAAGTTCACCCTAAGCTATATTTGATATTCCGAAATCAAAAATTATGTCTATTTTAAAAAATTCAAAACATATAAGTTTCATTAATTAATTTAATAATTAATTCCCGCTGTCAAAACAAATAGCGTGTTTTTATGAAACGAAATGTATCAAAAGATTGACATTAGTTTAAGTCTGATTTCAAAGTGAAATTAATTCCAATGACCACTATTGGATTAAATGGTAAAAATATATTATAATTGAACTTTAAAACAAATTTAAAATTTAATCTAATCATATAAATAAATTAGAATAAAAAGAGGTTTTGAATTAAAATACAACATTTTCACTATTCATTAAAAATTGAACTTTTTCGGAAAAATACCAAAAATTTACACAAAGTAAATTTTGATGTCCTGATTCTAAAGAAGAGTTTTATTTTGTCAAATATACCACATAAGATTGTCAAAAAGTGGATTTAAAAGAGGTTTGTAATGACCTGAAATTTTTAAATAAATTTTGTTTCCTAATTTTATGTGTTATTGTTATACTCAACAAAATTGTTTCATTTGGTAACATGAGTATAATTAAAATGAGACTGTTGGGTTTTGACTGTTATTTGACCATTGGTCAATATGACCGCTGGAAACTAAACATTTTGACTATTGTCTCTAAATACAAGCAATCTTGGTTAATTAATATAGAAAGAAGATTCGATGGCCTCACCCAGTAGTCTTGGACCGATCGAAGCCCATCTAACAGAACTTGGGAAGGAGGTAGCACCACTAGGCTTTGCTCTGGACCAAACCCAAGATGAACTTCATCGTATAAAGCTAGAACGGGATCTCTTTCACGAGAAGTTCAAACTGATAGAAATTACTACTCGTGCGATGCTGGCCGAGCCTCCCTCGGATTCTCTCACCTTAGCACACCTTACACTTAGGTCCTATGCTGGTGTGATAAGGGAGGAGACCGTAACTATCTTGTGTAATCCTTTGTTTTAAATAAAATTTCGATTTCTTTTATGAGTTTTCAAATGACCAGACAAATATAGTATGCAAATTTTTGATGAATTTTAGAAAAAGGATATTTTAAATATGTTTATGTAAACCCTAAATAATTAAAAATGTGTAAAGATTTTCAAAAAATGGTCTTCTCCAATTATGTTCAGTACTAAATTTCGAGTCTAATAAGATCAACTTGATTTTTGATGAATAGTAAATTATGAGTAGTGATTTTATGATTAGGATTAATAATGTGTCCAAATGGATTAGTAATCTCACTTAAATAAAGTATTAAAATAAGCTAGGCACTTTGATTAAGTAATGTGATTCAATAAAATGGTTAAATAACGGTTTCAAAAATTATTATTCAAGTATTAGTTTTTTCGGATGAATAGTGTTTTTTAATTAAAAATTTAATTAAAAATAATTAGAAAATTATTTTTATAAAAATGACTTAATTTTGAACTCAGAGCATCGATACTATGTTATGGTAATTTTTGGGGATTTTTCTGAAAAAAATGACTTTTTGGTGAATACTGTATTTATTTAAAAATAAAATTAAAAATATTTAGAAAATTATTTTTATAAAATGGAGTTCATTTTTGAAATTGGAGCATTGATATTTAGTTAAGGTGAAAGTTTGGGATTTTTCTGAGAAAGATGAATTTTTCAGTGAATAGTAAAAATGCAGTTTTAGGGTTTCGGTATGTTTAATGACATCATAATTGTGTCATGATGATTTCATGAGATCTTTTAAGGGTTGGCCGGCCAAGGGTGATGAATTATTGTTTTGGGGGCCCCATGTGGCCTAACTCCATGATAAATGCCAAGGGAGAGCACATGGGTTTGAGAAAAGCACATGTGAGGTGTCCCTTGGCCATTAATGCCTTGTCCCCTCACTTTCCCTATAAATACCAAGCCCTACTCTCATCCATTCGACTCCCCACTCATTCCCAACGAATTTATGGTCTCATTACCTCCCAAGGAGTCCTCCCAAGGTGCCCCCAAGCCCTCAAGGTCCCAACTTTTGAGGTTTGAGAGTTACATTTTAAGGTAAGGGATCCGACCTCTCTCTTTCTTTTCAAGTAATCTCTTTTATGTCATTCCTTTTATGCTCCATGTTCATATGTTGGAGTATGTTATTTTATACTCCTCTTACTGCCCTTTTTATGTTCATATAATGAGAGATCCCCTCTTACTCTCATTATTTCGTTTTATGATGTTTTAAGTGGCGCCGTTAGGCTGACGAAATTTTTGTAACAGATTCGTTCTCCTTTCTCATTTTTCAAGATCTATTTTCATGTAAAGTATTTAAAGTTCCTTTTTACTATGTTGGGGTATGATCTCTAAATTTATCATACTGATATTTTATGATCATATGATGAGAGACCCCATTTGATCTCTTCAATTCAGTATTTTGAAGTTTTAAGTGGCGCCGTTAGGCTGCCGAATTTTTAAGTGGTTCTTCACCGTTCTCGTTTTGAAGTTCTACATTCTTGTCAATTCTTTCAAGTTCCTTTTTGTTATGTTGGGGTATGATCTCTAAATCTATCATACTGGACTCTTATGTTCATATGATGAGAGACCCCATTTGATCTCTTCAATTCAGTATTTTGAAGTTTTAAGTGGCGTCGTTAGGCTGCCAAATTTTTAAGTGGTTCTTCACCCTTCTCGTTTTGAAGTTCTACTTTCATGTCAATTATTTCATGTTCCTTTTTGTTATGTTGGGGTATGATCTCTATATCTATCATACTGGACTCTTATTTTCATATGATGAGATACCCCATTTGATCACTTCAATCCGGTATTTTGAAGTTTTAAGTGGCGCCGTTAGGCTGCCGAAGTTTTTAGGGGATTCTTTCACCCTTCTAATTATTTTCAAAGTTCTACTTTCATGTCAAGTCTTTCAAGTTCATTTTTAATTATGTTGGGGCATTATCTCTATATCTATCATACTGAACTCTTATGTTTACATGATGAGATACCCTATTTGATCTCTTCAAATCATTCTTGTTGAAGTTTAAGTAACGCCGTTAGGCTGCCGAACTTTCATAAGAGAAATATAATTTTTGTCTTCCTTCCATGTTTTTCATTTCAAATGGTATGTCCTTGAAATTTCATTAACATGATAATGTATCCTTATTATACTTTCCATATACTGTTTTATGGGTCATTTATGAATGTTTGACCCATTTTCCCTCTCTTTTTAATGTCTTCTAAAACCTCGTAACATAGCCGTTATGATGCAGAATTTCCGTCTCAAAATGTCTCTCTCCTTTTCTAAAGTTCTTTTATATTATTAAGTGAATACTCAAAGCTCTTTATTATAAAGGGGTATTCACATATATACCAAAATGTTCTATTTTAAATTCTGGTATTTACATACATGAGACCCACCTTCCTTTTCTGTGGGTTTTAAAGTGACGTAAATATCATGTCTTTAAAGCAGTTTTTAAAACGTTATGATTATGAAATGAAACCCATTTATTTTATGCTATATGGGTTATTTATGAAATTTTTGATGACGATATATGTGGATCACATGATAATAAAGGCAAATTTAAGGGTGCGCCCTGATAGCGCTCCAATGCATTGGGTAATGATGTAACCACTAGAGATTACAATTTTCACGATACCTTGGTGAATAACCTTGGTAATTTTAAAATGACACCTTGGGGATGGACCTTGGTGATATGTTCATGATTGTCTATGTTAAATGATGTAGCCACATCTTCAAGTTATGAAAAAGTTTTATTTTTATTATGATATGCCTCATGATTTCATTTTCATGCCTTAAAGTTCTTTTCATGACTTTATTGATGTATCTCAAGTTCATATGTAAAATGTTTCACTTGTTTCCCTTGTTGGGCCTTCTGCTCACCCTTCCTTTTGATGTATGTCCCCAGGTTATGAGATGCAGTAATGAGCCTAGGGTGAACATGAGGAGAAGCCTTTCAAGTGTTTAAGAAGAATGTTTTTTTTGTTTCATGTTTTATGTTCCTTGTTTCCAAGAAACTAAACATTAAAGATCCTCAGTTCCGTGTAATGGAATGAAAGTTATGTTATAAAAAGACGGGATTCTATAAGGTTCTCCATCAAAAGGCGGTTAATCGACCTTTTAAAGAATATTAGAATGTTTATACTTAAAATTAGATTCATTCGCATTTTTAATTCTCTAACATTTATTATAAAAAGTAAAAATATTTGACAAACATATATAATCATTTTTTAGTTAGTTCTATTCATTCTCGCCATTACAACGGCCAGACATTAACTACTATTTAAAATAATAATATTTTATTATTAGAGTGCAATGTAAGATTCCCAAGAAACTCGTTGTTGCGTATTGGGTACGCCATCGAGCATAGCATTCCCTTTAAATTAATATTAACATTTTATTCACAAATAGGCATAAATATAAAGATGTAATATTCTTTATTTACCTGGGGTGTTACATTTATAATGAAACAAGTGTAAGAATAAACAAAACTGATGTTCATAATGTACGAAAAATAAAATTTTGTAGTCTAACCAAAAAGGAATTTGGAGTCTATAATAAAGAGATGTTTGGATTCTGTTTTACTAAGGAATTCGTAATGAGAATTCGTAATCAGAATTTGTAATGAGAATTCATCATCAGAATTCATAATGAGAATTCATCATCAGAATTCGTAATGAGAATTCATCACTAGAATCTGTAATGAGAATTCGTAATGAGAATTCATCATCAGAATTCGTAATGAGAATTCATCCCTAGAATTCGTAATGAGAATTGGTAATCATAATTTGTAATGAGAATTCATCATCAGAATTCGTAATGAGAATTTGTAATCAAAATTCGTAATGAGAATTTGTAATCAGAATTCATAATGAGAATTCATCATCCTAATTTATAATTTGAATTTATCATCAGAATTCATAATGAGAATTCATAATCAGAATTGGTAATGAGAATTCATCACTAGAATTCATAATGAGAATTCGTAATCAAAATTCGCAATGAGAATTCATCACTGGAATTCATAATGAGAATTCGTAATCAGAATTCGAAATGCAAAACAGAGTACCTTACATCTAAGTATTTATATGATATCATGGTTTTGGACTTGAATCTGAATTTTATACTTATACAAATTTACAATATGAATATGAAAATCTAGGTAAGGGTAAATTTCCTTAAAGAAACAAAATTTTCCTTGTAGAAGTAAAATATGGATTTGCTAACGTATAAGGTGTTTTTGATTTTCAAAACAAGAATGATTGAAAAAGTCATATGGAAAACCTTATTGACTCAACAATCTCGCTCTTCTTGGAAAGCCCAAACATCCTTACAAAGAAGAATATAAGGACTTAGAAAAATTACTTTAGGATTTGAAATTAAAACTTATCTCCCTTTGTTTATGGATGATGGTGAATACAACTGACTCCCCCTTAGGCTTAGGAACACTAAAGATTGTATTCTGGGTTTCCGAAATAGAGTTTTCATTATCATGGGAATAAAAAAACATCATAATGAGAAACTCCCCCTTGGATGAGCTCCCCCTTACTTAGGGATAGTTTTTACTAAGAGATTTTTCCTTCTCCCCATTTTTAGTAGTTCTTTTTCCTTCTCCCCCTTTATGGTTTTCAAAAAGAATTTAGGGAATTTAAAATTAATTAAGTACCTGAAACATTAGTACATAATAACACCATATACAAACAACCAGGGATTTTATTAGAGATGAATGAATTTTTACAAGGAAAATCAAATACAACAAATGATCGGATTGAGTTCATTTGTCTTCCTTCTCCTATGGAATTAACTTCTTTAAGAGAGTTTTCAGACTCTTCAAATCATTCTGATCCTTGTCAGCTTGCTTCTCCAAAGCTGTGATCCTTTCTTGTTGAGATTTCAGCACCTCTGCCTAAGCCTTCATGTCCTCTTCCTGCATCTTCAGTAACTCATATAGCTTTTCAGATTCCCCTTAATATCAATCTGGAAATCTCTTTCCCCTTTCCAGTTCTGAGAAATTGAGTTAAGCTTCCTATTCAGGTCTCTGACATGTTGATTCCGAGAATTTTGCTCAAGGGTCAGCTTTTCCTGAAGATTCTTGATTTTTCCATCCTCAGTATCAAAAGCATTTTGTACATCATTCTAAAAAAGATCAAACTCATCTAAATATTCACCTACTTTCTTTGACCATAGAGTGATTTTGTGGCATGATTTGCTGTGAACATCATTATTGATAAGGAAATTTCCATGGTCTGCTTCAATCTTCACACACTTATTGTAACACCCCGAGATTTTATGAAAAGTATTATTTTTAATTTCATTAATATATTTTGTTGTACGCTACACCAAAAGGATCTTGCACAACACACATCCTTGACTTGCCATATATTACACGCAATCATGACCTTCCTCGATAGCGTGTGTAGTACGCAATAACGAGTTTCACTAAAAAACAATATGCTATTAAAATATTATTAAAACTAGTCATTATGAATAGTAATAACCACTTTTTGAAATTTTGTAAATTTTATTTTTCAAAATGGACTTCATTTATGGATTTGGAATATCAAAATTATCTTAGGTTGAAATTTTGGTAATTTTTGGATAACTTTCATATTTTGATGAATAGTGAAAATTACTAAATTTTAATTAAAAACAAAATTTTCAATCAAAATAATTAATAGTGATAAATTATTAATTTTAGTGGTTTTAAAGTATATTTAGAATATATTTTTACAATTTTATACAATGTTGGTCATTGGATGTAATTTCACATTTAAGCCAGACATAAACAAATGTCAATCTTTTGATAGTTATTATCTCTTAAGAACACGCTATTTGTTTTGACGACGGAAATTAATTTTTAAATTAATTAATGCAACTGATATGTTTTGAATTTGGTAAAATAGACATCATTTTTGAGTTCATAATATCAAATATATCCTAGGCCAAATTTATGGTATTTCTCTGGAAACTTTCATTTTTTTGATGAATAGTGAAACCACTAAGTGGTAGTTAAAAAAATGAAATTTTCATAAAACTTAATTTTACCGCTTCTGTGAGTGGAATTTAAAAAATCCTAGAGACATGGTTGTTGTCAGTAAGTAAAATGTGGTTCAATGAGATAAAAATAATTTTTGGTGAATAGTAACTTTTTACTTTTATTTACCACGGTTAAAAGTAAATAGGTTAATTAAGGGTAAAAATGATATTATTATTACCCTAACACATGTCCTAATTCTATTAGAAAAATGTAATTCGACCAAAAACATCCTTAGGAATAACATATGACCATTTATGCCCACTTGGATTAGATTAGGACATTTATTATTAATTTATTTAAAGAAGGGTTAAAATAGTTAAAATCAAAGTTTTATAAGTATATCATTTTTAATATAGGGTTATACATAAGATAAATTCGACTATAAATATTCATTAGAAAGATAAAAAGAGTTCCTACATAATGATATTTTATTTGTAATTTTTATACTTTAAATAATTTAATTTATTTATGACACAAATATGATGTAGTAATTATCTTATTAATGAAATATTGACATAATTTGAGAATTTTTATGAATTCCACTAATTTTCGAGGTTAATATGACATGTTATTATTGATTTAATTATCTTTTTTCGAACTAATCATTCTGTTATGAATTACACAAAAATCAATAACTAAATAGTTTCAAAATTGACATAAAATAGTTTTTAAAACAAATATTATATTAGTAATTGTAATTTTATTTCTAAAAATCTATAGTTCGGCCAAATGACTTAGATAAGGTTATATATATTAATAATAAACAACTTGGGGTTAGGTTTGCTGCTTATATTATGATTATTAACCTTATAGTATAAGAACACAAGAAGACACGGTAAAAGTAAAATTATTTTACTTAATGTTAAATCTAAATGATATGGTTAAAATAGGAACCTAAACTTGTCTAAATTCTATTAGATGCGAGGATTTCGACCCATCCCCACCTTAGCTTCAAAATAACTCAATTTGGAGCTATTAAAAAACGAATATGACTTTATAATGAAATAATATTTTTAGTCATTCCAAAGGTGCCCCTCTCCTCCCTTATAAAAGGGCACCTCCTCCCTCTCTTCCTCAGACCACTTTGAGCCTTAAATCTTGAAAAACCCTGCCAATTTCTCCTCTCCACTTCCCTAGAGATATCCTAGAGGTCTTGGTCTTCCTCAAAGACCAATTTTAGTGCCCTAAAAGGAGATCTCAAAGAGGCGCTTCAAATAAGAGGTAATGTCTGATTACCAATTCTTTCAACTTTATTTCTTCTTCCACTTCTTCTTCTTTAGTTGTTTCATTATGAAGTAATAACATCAGTATCACTAATATAATTATATTTTATTATAATTATAAAACAACCCTATTTCACCATCTATCCATCCTACGGAAAACGAAATCAATGCGTGTGCATACGTACGGAATACCGTCTCCACGCCGTGGTGTAATCTATTTTCCACCACCACCTTACTTGGATGGGTATAATGGTGTAAATAATGACTATATATGACTATTATAAAGTGATATTGATTCTGAAATAGTATACATAAACTCCAATACAATTCCACGATCATGGGAACGATATCATCGCTCGTGCGTACGTACGGAATACCGTCTCCATGAAGCGATGAGATTCATTCTCCACGTTAACCTTTCATTAGTGATTATAAAGTATATATAATGATTAGTAATGAAATATATGACATAATAATGATAATGGATTTATTTTTATATATATTCATGTCATCTTCTTAATTCCATTCAACTCAATAAGGAAACGAAAACAGCGTTCATTCGTACGTACGGCCTACCATCTTCATGAACGGTGTATTTCTTTCCATTTACTGATTTATTATATATATTTATATTCTGAATATATATTATATATAAATCATGTCTTATATTCTGGAATTAATTAATATTTATCTAAGTAATCATATGAATAATTACAACTCAAAACACGGATGACAAATGAAACGATTTTACCCAAAACGCTCTTTAACATGGTATTTACAAAAGAACCGGCAAAATAAAGTCATAAGTGAACCATATATGGTATCATAAAAATAATTATGATTATTGAAAAAGTCAATAACATTATTTAAATAATTATACAGGAGGTTCGGACACTTACGAAGCAAATCGGACCGAAGGTAAGGAAAATATCACAATCTCATTTTTATCCGAGATTGTTTATTCTTTGGTATTTACTGGGGTGTATTTTATCATCCACATCCATGTTTCCTCAATATGTAATATTTATATCCTTCTAAAATATTTTATATCAAATTTTACCCATCGGTGATTTTTAGTAAAAGATATGAAAGGAATCTTTTGTCATTTTTCGTACGAGGTACTTTTTGACTTTTCCGACATAAGTACGAGAAGAATGTTTTCTTTTAACATATACAACATGAATGGATTTTTAAAAAATTATTTCCAAGAAGATTCCCTTACATTTTTTCTAGTTTATTTTTAATCAAATTATTTTAGTTTAAAATTCTATGACATGTTAAGAAAGGAAAAAAGTTTTTTAAGTATAAATGATATTTTCCTCAAGAATGGAGTTCAGGTGTTTTATCAAAATTATTTTCCATCTAAGATAATAAAGGGTTATGTTTCTATCCCTATTATTACATTTATTTGATTATGTTGTGATGGAATTATTTTTATGATTTCTTTTATCTTATATGAATTGTTTTATGATGTCACGATGTTTAAGAATCCCATTTTTATTACATGGGTTATGCTATGATGTATGGTTTATGATTTTGTGGCACACATAAGAATGGTATCATTATGAGATGGGTGGGACCTATATCTCCCTCCAATTCATTGGGTAAATATTTTATATCTCATGAGATAGATATGGCTAGAACGACAGGTTAAACCGGTTCAGTGAAACAGGACTGAAATGAGGAATGAACTCGGTTCAGAAATAGACTTTGTCCACAAAGATAATCTTGGAAATGAGTCTTGACTAACAAGAAATGATTCTATATGATTATGTGTGTACACCACAATGTTTCATGTTTTAATTTTTGATTATTGGGATTAAATTTCACTACTATGATTTATCCCATGTTATGATATTATGATCTCTTTTGCAGGTTAAGATTTCCAAAATGTTATGTTCTTATGAATATGATGTGATTGATATTTCTTTTGTTTACCCTTACTGAGCATTTGAGCTCACCCTTTTATGTTTTCTTTTCCCCATGATATAATGAAAGCTTTTAGGTAGAAAAAAACGGAAGATCTTTATGGGAGATGTTGAAGATCTTTCACCACGATTAGAAGATTATATTCCGAGTTTCCAAAGACACTAAACTATTACGGTCCTTGTGTGTGTGTTTTTGTTATGTACTAAGTATTCCGCAAAAGTAATGTAATTTCCATGTACGTTAAGCTTCGGGTCTCTACAGCCAGTATCATAGGAAAGGTTTAGTCAACCTTTGGAAACTAGGATGTGAAAACGTTAGTGATTTCCCAATAGATATTTCTAAGGTATGTCTAGGGCTGTCCCTAAGGATAAGTATACGTATATGATATAGTCCTAGAACTACGGTAACGATCATAAAATTTAACCTAAGATGTTAGATATTGAGGGTACTCCCCCTTTACTATTTTTTTCCCTAGCATGATTTTGGCCTCTCAGACTATTTTTTTTGGGTTTTAGAAAATGGCTGGAAAGAGGAAGATTCACGATAATGGAGGATATAACGGACAGTGGAATGATATTCTTCATGAGAAACCAAATGAAACTGGATTTGGAAGTCCAAACATCATTATTATGCCGAATAATAAATCTCATAATATGATCAATAAACTCAAATTTGGTAAGTTTCCTGACTCGGCTAATAAGAGAATGATGGAGTTTCATGATGATCATAGAGGAAAGAAAGTTCAATTCCCCCTATGTAAATCATGTGGGAAGAGGCATCAAGGGGAATGTTTCAAAGGAACTTGAAGATGATTTGGGTGTGGAAAAGAAGGACATAAATCCAGTAAGTGCAAAGGAAAAGGTTCAGTTAACACCATGGATGAGGATAATGGTATTGATACGACATGAACAATGGTTAAATATTTTAAATGTGGAATGTACGGTCATTATGAAAACCAATTCCCAAAGGTAAAGTCTCATAAAGAGAATAAATATGTTCACATGGGTAATATTTATGTTGATGATGATGAGGAAACTACAAATGATATGAGAGATGAAATAATTGTTGAAGCTCGGTCAAGGGTTTAAGAAGGTAGTGGAATGATTTCATGTTTATCAAGTGTAATGTTGTATAAGTAATCTCATGGTACTATGGAATAAAGAGACATCTAAGGATTGTTACACTGTTTTCCTTCCTTAAGTTTTGAAAGTGTGTGATGAATGGTACGAGTATTTTTGGAAAGTAGATGATATGCACATAATGAAGGGATAAGGAGAAAATAAAATGTTTGATAGTATTCATGAGCTCATGACTGATATAAGGAGAAGGTTATATCATGGTTTGAGTATATAGAATTTTTGGTTTTTGGTATGTGGAAAGAGTAAACTTTTGACAGCATTCATGTTTTCACTAAGGTTTAATGGCTATTCATTTTTCAAGAGAATACATGATTAAGGTATTCACATGATTGGAATGTGACCAACAAGATAATGGGGGATAAATGTTGGTTGGTTGATGACATTTCAAGTAATAGTTTTCTTTATACTATGAGATTGGACCGAATTATTTTAGATAAATATTGGAATTGATTATGTTGGACATAAAATAGTATTGTTTAAAGATAGAACTTTTTTCAATATTATTAATGGGATGTTATAGTAATGTAGTTTTAGAAAAAGGACAACCTGCCGGACGGGCGACAACCCATCGCGTTAGACAAGGATGTGGGAATCGAACCCACAACCGAAGTGCGACTGGACTTTATCACCTACCAATGGCCTATAGGAAGTCCCTGTTTAGTATAAAATAGTT
The DNA here is from genome assembly GCA_963277665.1 of Viscum album. NCBI lineage: Eukaryota > Viridiplantae > Streptophyta > Magnoliopsida > Santalales > Viscaceae > Viscum > Viscum album. Next base: position 27,209,137 of record OY728142.1, on the reverse strand, counting down.
TTATTATATTAAGAAGTATAATATGATAAGTATAAGTCCATTTTTGGAACCATATATGATTAATCTCACTATAGATGCATTACATATTTTTTGATAAATTTTCTATCCTTTTGTTTGAGACAGATGGAGTGACCCCTCATTCTATCACATGATCTGCTAACACATCACGAATGACAATTTCAACTTTATTTCTTTAAGATATGAAGTGGAGATTTTCCAAAGAACGACTAACAGTGAGACTACACCAAAATCACGAAAGTATTTATTCTAATTCAAATATCATCAACTTTAGGGGAAATGATCTTGAAAACAAAAAATGTTGTCCTAGTGCTCTTACATCTGATTAATCAGATGGTACCTCAGATCATCACAAATTTATGGCTTTTTGATTGCTGGCTTTTCCATAGCCATGTTCTCTACCACTCTCCATCAGAACATGATGGTTAGGTTTCTCTTCCATATCCATATTTTCACCAATGTGGAAACCCAGTGATTAGTTTATTTGGGTAACTGTTACGTTTTATACTTTTGTTTTTAAATATTGGTTTTGTTATTCCTTCTTACGATGTGGGTTTCTATTAAAGAACCTTTCGAGTAGTAAACCATTTATAACCACGACGAATTTCGAGGGCGAAATTCATTTTAAGGGGGGTACAATGTAACACCTCGTGATTTTATGAAAAGTATTCTTTTTAATTTCATTAATGTCTTGTGTTGTATGCTACACCAAAAGGAGATTGCATAAAATGCATCCTTGACTTGCCTTGTATTACATGCAATCGTTACCTTCCTCGATAGCGTGTGTAGTACACAATAACGAGTTTCATTAAACAACAATATGATATTAAAATATTATTAAAACTAGCCGTTATGAATTGTAATAACCACTTTTTGAAATTTTGTAAATTTTATTTTTCAAAATGGACTTCATTTTTGGATTCGGAATATCGAAATGTGCTTAGTTTTAAATTTTGGTAATTTTCAGATAACTTTCATATTTTGATGAATTGTGAAAATTAATAAATTTTAATTAAAAAAAACTTTTTCAATCGAAATAATTAATAGTGATAAATTATTAATTTGAGTGTTTTAAATTATATTTAGAATATATTTTTACAATTTAATACAATTCTGGTCATTGGATGCAATTTCACATTTAAACCAGACATAAACAAGTGTCAATCTTTTGATAGTTATTATCTATTAAGAACACGCTATTTGTTTTGACGACGAGAATTAATTTATAAATTAATTAATGCAACTGATATGTTTTGAATTTGGTAAAATAGACATCATTTTTGAGTTCATAATATCAAATATAGCTTAGGCCTAATATCTGGTATTTTTCTGGAAACATTCATTTTTTTTGATGAATAGTGAAACCATTAAGTGGTAGTTAAAAAAAAGATTTTTTTCATAAAACTTAATTTTACCGCTTCTGTGAGTGGAATTTTAGAAATCCTAGAAACACGGTTGATTTCAGTAAGTAAAATGTGGTTCAATGAGATGAAAATAATTTTTGGTCAATAATAACTTTTTACTTTTATTTACCACGGTTAAAAGTAAATAGGGTAATTAAGGGTAAAAATGATATTATTATTACCCTAACACATGTCCTATTTCTATTGGAAAAGTTTAATTCGACCAAAAAATACTTTAGGAATAATATATGACCATTTAGGCCCACTTGGATTTGATTAGGACATTTATTATTAATTTATTTAAAGAAGGGTTAAAATAGTTAAAATCAAAGTTTAATAAGTATATCATTTTTAATATAGGATTATACATAAGATAAATTAGACTATAAATATTAATTAGAAATTTAAAAAGCTTTCCTACATTATGATGTTTTATTTGTAATTTTTATACTTTAAATAATTTAATTTATTTATGACACAAAGATGATGCAGTAATTATCTTATTAATGAAATATTGACATAATTGATGTTACAAATACCCAAATAAATAAAATTTGACCATTTTTATGAATTACACTAATTTTATAGGTTCATATGACATGTTATTATTAATTTAATTAACTTTTTTAGAACTAATCATTCTGTTATTATTTTCACAAAAATCAATAACTAAATAGTGTCAAAATTGACATAAAATAGTTTTTAAAACAAATATTATATTAGTAATTGTAATTTTATTCCTAAAAATCTAAGGTTTGGACAAATGACTTAGATAAGGTTATATATATTAATAATAAACAACTTGGGATTTTTTTGGCTTCTTATAGTATGTTTATTAACCTTATAGTATAAGAACACAAGAAGACACGGTAAAAGTAAAATTATTTTACTTAATGTTATATCTAAATGATAAGGTTAAAATAGGAACCTAAACTTGTCTAAATTCTATTGTATGAGGGATTTAGACCCATCCCCACCTTAGCTTCGAAATAACTCAATTTGGAGCTATTAAAAACCGAATATGTCTTTATAATAAAATAATATTTTTTGTTATTCCAAAGGTGCCCCTCTCCTCCCTTATAAAAGGGCACCTCCTCCCTCTCTTCCTCACACCACTTTGAGCCTTAAAGCTCGGCCAACCCCTGCCGATTTCACCTCTCCACTTCCCTAGTGAAATCATAGAGGTCCTGGTCTTCCTCAAAGCCCAATTTTAGTTCTATAAAAGGAGATCTCAAAGAGGCGATTCAAAGAAGATGTAATTCCGATTACCAATTCTTTCAACTTTATTTCTTCTTCCACTTCATCTTCTTTAGTTGTTTCATTATGAAGTAATAAAATCAGTATCACTCATATACTGATATGTTATTATAAGTATGAAACAACCCTATTTCACCATTTATCCATCCTACTGAAAACGAAATAACCGCGCTTGCGTACGTACGAAATACTGTCTCCACGCCGTGGTGTAATCTATTTTCCACCACCACCTTACTTGGACGGGTATAATGGTGTACATAATTAATATATATGACTATTATAAAGTGATATTGATTCTGAAATAGTATACATACACTCCAATACAATTTCACGATCATGGGAACGATATTATCGCTCGTGCGTACGTACGGAATACCGTCTCCATGACGCGATGAGATTCATTTCCACGTTAACCTTTCATTAATGATTATAAAGTATATATAATAAGTAATAATTAAATATATGACATAATAATGATACTGTATTTATGTGTATATATATGTATGTCATCTACTTAATTCCATTCAACTCAATAAGGAAACGAAAACATCGTTCATGCGTACGTACGGCCTACCGTCTCCATGAACGGTGTATTTCTTTCTATTTACTGATTTATTATATATATGTATATTCTGAATATATATTATATATAAATCATGTCTTATATTCTGGAATTAATTAATAATTATCTATGTAATCATATGAATAATTACAAGTCAAAACAGAGACGACAAATGAAACAATTTTACCCAAAACGCCCTTTAACATTGAATTTACACAAGAACGGGTAAAATAAAGTCATAAGTGAACCATATATGATATCATAAAAATAAGTATGATTCTGGAATAAGACAATAACATTATTTAAATCATTATACAGGAGGTTCAGACACTTACGAAGAAAATCGGACCTAAGGTAAGGAAAATATCACAATCTCATTTTTATCTGAGATTGTTTATTCTTTGGTATTTACTGGGGTGTATTTTATCATCCACATACATATTTCCTCAATATGTAATATTTATATCCTTCTACAGTTGTGTATATCAAATTTTACCCTTTGGGTTTTTTTAGTAAAAGATAAGAAAGGAATCTTTTATCGTTTTTCGTACGAGGTACTTTTTGACTTTTCCGACATAAGTACGAGAAGAATGTTTTATTTTAACTTATACAGAATGAATGGATTTTTAAAAAATTATTTACAAGAATCGTCACTTACAAGTTTTCATGTTTATTTTCAATCAACTTCTTTTAGTTTAAAATTCTATGACATGTTAAGAAAGGAAAAATGTTTTTTAAGTAGAAAGGATATTTTCCTCAAGAATGGAGTTCAAGTGTTTTATCAAAATTATTTTCCATCTAAGATAATAAATGGTTATGTTTCTATCCCTATTATTACATTGATTTGATTATTTTGTGATGGAATTATTTTTATGAATTCTTTTATCTTATATGAATTGTTTTAGGATGTCATGATGTTTAAGAATCCAATTTTTATTACATGGGTTATGCTATGATGTATGGTTTATGATTTTGTGGCACACATAAGAATGGTATCATTATGAGATGGGTGGGACATATATCTCCCTCCAATGAATTGGGTAAAGATTTTATATCTCATGAGATAGACATGGCTGGAACGGCAGGTTAAACCGGTTCAGTGAAACAGGACTGAAACGAGGAATGAACTCGGTTCAGAAATGGACTTTGTCCACAAAGATAGTCATGGAAATGAGTCTTGACTAACAAGAAATCATTCTATATGATTATGTGTGTATGACACAAAGTTTCATGTTTTATGTTGTGATTATTGGGATTACATTTCACTACTATGATTTATCCCATGTTATGATATTATGATCTCTTTTGCAGGTTAAGATTTCCAAAATGTTGTGTTCTTATGAATATGATGTGATTGATATTTCTTTTGTTTACCAATACTGAGCATTTGAGCTCACCCTTTTATGTTTTCTTTTCCCCAGGATATAAAGAAAGGTTTTAGGTAGAAAAAAAGGAAGATCATTATGGGAGATGTTGAAGATCTTTCACCACGATTAGAAGATTATATTCCGAGTTTCCAAAGACACTAAACTATTACGGTCCTTGTGTGTGTGTTTTTGTTATGTACTAAGTATTCCACATAAGTAATGTAATGTCCATGTACATTAAGCTTCGGGACTCTACACTTATCCATGACCAAAGATAAGGATTCTGACTTCTGATTAAGATTGTGTTGAAGCATCTGGCATATGGAGTCTATGGTGGGAAAGATCGGAAAGGTTTCCTCCAATTTCTTCAAAGATTCAACAACAATGTCATGACCCAGTGATGATGAATCTGAATCAGACACTTTTCATGGTGATTTTTCTTCTTCAATTTCCACTAACTTCATTTTATAAGAACTAACAAAATGATTTTTCCAAATTACATCTTTTTTTGGGGTATCCATAAACACTTTCTTACCCATATCGACTTTCTTAATGGGTTTTTTATCAGGAAATTTTTCCTTGCATTCAGATAGTTGAACAATCATATCTTAATCTAGTATTTGCTTCTCTGCTCCTTTTTCAAGGAAATGATTCTCATAACTCTCATCCTCAGAAAACTCATTCTCTTTATCTTCCTCCTTATCATCATCTTTGTTCCCTTCTTTCTCATCTACCTTTTTCGGAGTGACAAACTTTGAGGACTCGACCTTAGAAGTTCGTAGTGGTGGTTTCCCTGAGGGATTTTCTTTCTCTTGATAGTATTCCACTTGTTTAATCATTTCATCAAGATCACAACTTCCTTCTTCCACTTATTATTCTTCTACTACTTTCTCTTATTCCCCCTCTTCTCCTACTCTTTCTACATCTTTTTACTCTACTCCCTCAACAACTTCATTCCCTTTCGACTTTTTCGGAGTGAACTAATTCCTTCTAGGAGTCTCTAGTACAGTATCATTAAGGAAAGTTTTTGGAACAAGAATCATCTCAGAGGCTAACTCTATAGCTTTCAAAAGGGATTTCACAACTTCAGCTTAAGACATCTTATTTTTCATATTCTTCTCTTTTTCTTGCCTCTCTAACTCATCATATGCTTTCTATTTTAAGTCCTTAGCCTCAACAGGGTCTAATCCGAACAGAGGTTCCTCTTCCTTTATCTTCTCCTTGTGCTCTCTCCACTTAGCTACCACTGCATCCGGGTATTAATTTTGTTTCTTTGGCTTGGGTGGTGCAGATTGGGTTTCCTTAGACTTAGGAGTTTTTCCTTCATATTGCACTTCCTTCAGCTTCCTCTTATTCCCTGTCTTCTTAGATGATTCAGCTTTCTCAAAATTTTCCATACCGGCTCCTGCCTCCTCTTGTGGAAAATCATAGAACTCTCCTGACTCTTTTGAAAAACCAATTTTAATCCTATTTAAGGTGTCTTCACTTATCAGCATCACCTTATAATTCCGGATCTTTGAGGTTCAAGAAACCCTAAATGTATAAATACATAGAATAATAAGCTTGGATAGGAGAGAAGGATACATAATAGTTTGGGATTTCAGGGTTCCATTATTAATATTCTAAATTTAAATAAGAATGTTCCACATCAGGTTGATCTTTCTTAGATTTACCAAGAAATCCAAGATGTAAATATTACTCCTCTTACGATTTTCCTTATCACCTCTCCTAGGTACGAAAAATACCTGAACCCAAAACTGCAACATTCGGTTGTTGGTGGATTGATGAGGAATCTTCATTGTTTTATCATCTTTGAGGCCAACACATTTCAATTACATTAATTTGTTGAAACTTCCCTGATCATCCGACAGCTTGTGTGTACAAAATTCATCCTCTCCATCATATGATAACCCCACCAAGCTCACAGACTTGGTGTAAGAGAGCTTGTAAGTCATTCTATAAGACTTGAAAGAAAACCTTTCTCTTCCATCTTCATCTTAGAAGGAAAAAAACTCATAGAATTCTATAAGCAAGTTGGTATAAACATCATCCTGATCCCCAGTCTTTGATATGAGAAATTTTCCCACCATTGAGTTTGATGTTCTAAGAGATAAGAGAATCAAACTTATTAATTAAATTCAGATGAACCAACCTTTCTCTATAGACTAACCAAGATGAAATTGGTTTGATGAAAGGCATTTCTTGATATGTGGCTTCTATAGACATTCGAAATGGAGGAGCACTAAAAGGTTCATAACAGGCTTAAATTACTGAGGTAGGGGTTTGGCACACCAGAGCTTTGAAATCGATGTGGGAAAAAAATGGCTGCCCTTTATATAGGCGATGGAGGTGACCATTGAATTTCCAAAACAAATCTAACGGTTGAATGAAAACATTGATCTGATCTGACGGTTGATATCATACCCGCATGAAAATCTTAAATCCGATGTTATGGGGTTTTAACAAAAACATTCAAAAATAAGGAAACATGAATATGAAATATTTTAAAAGAAAGAAACTACGAACAAGAAAAAGTGACCATGAAAACTTAAGTGAGGAAGTCATACCTTTTGGATTGGCTAGTATTTTTTATTCATAATAGGTGATGTTCTTATTGAAGAAAAATTTTAGTACGAAAAGAAAAAAAAATTCACTATAAACAAATTGATTACGAAAAGTTTTCATTAAGAAAATCCTGAATATGGAAAATTCCCATTACCTAAATTCTCACTAAAAAAAATTTCATTACGAAATATTTCCAGTATGAAAACTTCATTACGATGATTTCCAGTACAAAAACATCACTACGATGGTTTCCATTACAAAAACATAATTACGAAGATTTCCAGTACGAGAACTTCATTACAAAGATTTCCAGTACGAAAAATTAATTTATGAAGGTTTACAGTATTAAATCTTCTTTACGAATATTTCAGTATGAAAATTTCATTACTAAAGTTCCAGTACGAAAATTTCAAAAGCTCACTACGAAAAATTTTAAAAAACCTAACAAAAAATGTACCCCCTATAAAAAGGAGTTTATTTCTATAAGGATATTATTTTAACAAGAAGTTAATGAAGGATGATTACCTTACAGTTATCATTCGTAACTTCTGTTTAACGTATTCAAATCTATCGGAAGGTAAAGATTTTGTGAAAATATCAGCATGTTGATCTTGCGTTCTGATAAACTGAAGAATGATATCTTCTTTTTGTGTGTGATTCCTAATAAAGTGATTCCTAATATCTATGTGCTTTGAAGAAGAGTGATGTGCATGGTTTTTACTAAGGGAAATGGAACTTGTGTTATTACAAAAAAATTTGAGTCTTAATAAAACTCAAGCCATTGTCTGTGAGTGTGTGTTGCATCCACTACACTTGAGCACAACAACTTCTAGCTGCTACATATTCAGCTTCAGCAGTGGAGAGTGCTACTGAGTGTTTCTTTTTATAGGTCCAAAAAACTAATTAATCTCCTGGGAAATGACAAGTTCCGAATGTACTCTTTCTATCCATTCTACATCCACCAATGTCAGTATCTGAAAATATTTTTAAAACAAAATCATTTCCAGAATTATAAAAGAGTCCTAAATCCATGGTTCCCTTTAAGTAGTGAAAAATTCTTTTCACTGCCTTTAAATGATATTCCTTATGATTGGATTGTTATCTTGCACATAAGTATACTGAAAACATTATGTCTGGTCGACTATCTGTCAAGTAAAGTAGACTTCCAATCATACCTCTAAAAGATGTTTGATCTATTGGTTTCCCAGAATTATCAAGTTCAAGTGTATTTGAGGCACCAATGGGAGTACTAATACATTTAGTGTTGTCAAATCCCTAATTTTTAAGAAGATCTTTAATATACGTATGTTGAGATATATATGTTCATTCCGGTTTTTGAGAAATTTGAAAACCATGAAAAAATGTTAACTCACCCATCATTCTTGTTTCAAACTCATATTTCATTAGATCCACAAAGGAATTAGTTAAATATTTCTGGGATGAAAAAAATATAATGTCATCAACATAAAGTTGAACAATCAAAAAAAAATTTATTATCTTTCTTTATAAAAAGGGTTGGATCTGCATTTCCCTTAACATAGTTATTTTGAAGAAAAAATCATGTAAATCTATCATACCAAGCTTGTGGGGCCTATTTAAGGCCATTCAAATCTTTGGTAAGTCTAAAAAAAGATCAAAATGTTTTGTGTCTTCAAAGCCAGGAAGTTGTTCAACAAAAACTTCCTATTGAACATAAACATTAAGAAAATCACATTTCACTTCCATTAGAAAAAGTTTAAAATTGAAGAATGATGAAAAGGAAAGTAAAATATGAATAGATTCATGTCTAGATACTGGAGCATTGGTTTCTTCATAGTCTATTCCTTCTTGTTGATTATAGCTTTTAGCAACTAATATAGCTTTATTTCTTACAATGATTCCACTATCATCACACTTATTTTTGAAGACCCATTTTACTCCAATTACAGAAGTATCCTTAGGTCTTTCAACAAAGGTCCAAACCTTATTCCTTTTGAATTCATTTAGTTCATCTTGCATGGCTTTTACCAATCATCATCACCTAAAGATTAATCAGTGCCTTTTGGTTCTAATTGGTAATGGAATGCTAGATTTTCTACTTTATTTCTTAAGGAACTTATAGTCCTTACAGGTTGATTTACATCACCAATGATACTATCACTTGGATGATTCATAAGAAATGACTGATTTGGGTTTTGAATAACCTGTTCATCAATATAGGGTAGGAAATATTCTGGGGTAAATATTTCAGAAGCATCTTCTTTTACATTTTCCTTATCAGAAGGATTTTCTATTAAAGATTGATAATCAGTTTTCGAAAACACATACGAAGATTTGGGTTGAGGTTGTTTGAAAACAAAAGGATCAGTTACATTAAATTTAATATGTACTGTCTCTTCAACAGTACAAGTGTTTTTGTTGAAAACTCCATAAGCCTTAGAAGTTGTGGAGTAGCCTAAGAAAAACCCTTCATCAGATTTTGTTGCGAATTTGTGTAAATTATATATGGTTTTCAGAATGAATACCTTGCAACCAAAAACCTTAAAGTAGGAATGTTTAGGTTTTCTACCATTCCATAAATCATAAGGAGTTTTATTAATAAAATGTCTAATCAAAACTCGATTAACAGTATAACAAGCAGTACTTACAGCTTCAGCCCAAAAATGTTTAGATACAGAATACTCACTCAACATGGTTCTAGTTATTTCTTGAAAGAATTCTATTTCTTCTTTCAATAACACCATTTTGTTGAGCTGTTCTGGGTGCTGAAAAGTTGTGAGTAATACCTTTTCTACTACAAAATGTTTCAAAATCAGAATTTCGAAATTCTCCTCCATGATCACTATAAATTGTTTTCAATGGAATGTTTTTCACATTTTTAACATGGGGTCTAAAATTTTTTAAATAAGAAAAATCTTCATATTTCTTTTCTATAAAATAGACCCATGTAAATCTAGTGTAATCATAAACTATGAAAAATACATAGTACTTTCCCCCAATACTTCATGTTTGTGTAGGACCAAAAAGATCCATGTGCACCAACTGTAATGCATCATTTGATGATACTTTACTGACTAATTTTATACTTGATTTATGTTTCTTGCCATATTGACAAGGATCACAAAGTTTTGAAGAATCAAATATAAGCTCTAGTAGATCCTTAACTAAATGTTTCTTTGAGAGTTTACATAAGTTCCTAAGGTTACAGTGTCCTAACCTTTTATGACATAACCAAGAATGATCTTCCATTGCACTTAGGCAAGGTATGTCTTGGATCCTAAGGGCTTCTATGTTTAGTGTGTAAACATTCTCTTGCCTATTGGCAGAAAGAATAAATTCTTCGTTGGAATTGTGTACTATGCACTTATCATTCATAAAATTCACAATGTAGCCTTCATCACATAATTGGCATATGCTAATGAGGTTGTGATTAACACCATTAACAAACAAAACATTTGAAATCAATGTTTTTCAAAGAAGAACTATTTTACCTATACCAATAATTCTTCCCTGAGCATTATCTCAAAAAGATACATTTCCTCCTTTCATCTTGATACTCTTTTTAAAATAGTTTTTATTACTAGTAATATTCCGGGAACATCGGCCATCCATGTACCAAGTATTTTTGTGGGTACTTTCCTTATTTTATTGAAAATAAAAAAGAGTTAGGTTTTCAGAATCCCGACATTCTTGGATCCAGAAATTTCAGAAAGTAAGATTTTGGGTTCCCACATCTTCTTAGAAAAATAAGCCTTATCAAATCTGAAAGATTGGTATTTGTTTAAAGAAGAATTCATTACCCAGTGACCACGACATTGACATTCTGTAAAAAATGGGGCACTTTGAGGAACAATGTTGTTGTTACTAAATTTTATTTTAGAACTAGTGTAACCAAAACCAGAAGTATTCCTTCGAGGTCAGATTTGTGAATACATTTTATCAAAATTTTCCATACCATGGGTAAATTTTGACAAACACTTCCTAAAGGAAAAAAATTCCGATGTGAGTTTAATAAATAAGTTCTTATCTTCAAAAACATTTGAACTAGATCTAGGCTGGAAAATATTTTTCATAGAAATTACATTTTCATGTTCTTTTGAAATTTTGTTCTTCTCTGAACTTACAGCCTCAAGATTTTTTGAAATACATTCAAAATCATTATTTTTACTATCATGATCTTTAGAAAGATCTGATATCTCCTTAGTAAGAATAATATTCCTAGAGTTTTACTTATCATGATTTTTCATGAGTTTTGAGTTCTCAATCTCAAGAAGTTCAGTAAACATAGAAACTTCTTCATAGGTAGGTAAAGTATTTTCTTCATCAGAAGAGGATTCTTCATCAGAAGAGTTATAATATTTACTATCATTAGTATTTAGAGAAACATTGGTCAAGGATTAAGAATTGTGTACCTTATCCATTAATCAATTATTGATAATAGGTAATCTGGATATAAGACCAAGATTCTTCTCTCCTGAAGATTCATAATCGTAAGATTCATATGAAAATTCGCCACAACTGGCACTCCAGGTGTCATTAGCTTTCACAAAATTCTTAGCATTGGAAATGTAAAAAAGTCTTTATGTTCCTTTCAGAATTCCTTTCTTTTCTCTCTTTCTTTTTGAGCAAAGGGATATTTGGTCTGACGTGCCCATCTCTCTTGCATTCGTAGCATGTAGCTTTTGAATCATTCCTATCTTTCCTTTCCTTCTTATACTTGGATTATAAATTTCTCTAACTAATTTTCTTCTTCATCCTTCGAGCAAGATTAGCTAACTCATTTTCTAAGACTTCAATCTTACTAGATTCAGATTGGATAATAACCTTCATAGATCATGATCTAGTAACTCTATCATGAGTCTTAGCTTTCATGTGGTTTGAAGTTGTAGTAAAAGCAACACTACCACTCCCATTCTTCTTCATTATGTTGTCAACATCTCTCTTCATTCTAGTTTCATGTTGAATCAGAGTTCCAAATAATTCATCAAGAGAAATTTGAGTAAACTTTTTGTTTTCATCGATTTCAGTTCTCTTTGATTCCCACTCATTGGGAATGATGTCAATAATCTTGTCAACAATGTCTTCATCATATAGAACTTTCTCTCCCATAGATAGTAAGATATTAACGATAGTCCTGAATCTCTATTGCACCTTACAAATTGGTTCTCCATAAGGAAAATTAAAACCATGATACTCTGCTCTGAGCATGGATCTTCTAGTCTCAATCACTTTAGATGTACCAAAATGTGTAACTTCAAGTTTCTTCCATATATAATTAGCTATTTCACAAGAAGAAATTTGGCTATATATTTTCTTAGTCATTGAACAAAGCAACGTATTGTATACCTTATAGTTGAGTTGGTATTCATGCTTTTCTTGATTAGTAAAGGTATTTACTTCTTTATCAATAATTTTTTATCCACCGGTAAGCATGAGAAAGATATCTACCCTAGTATTGATAATGAAAGTCTTCATACGATCTCTCCAATATTCATAATCATAACCATAAAAAATAGGTTTTCTGGTATGATTTATGTTGTCAATAGAACCAACATTTAAACCTCCCATCCTTAAAAACATTGGCACACAAACATTTTATATGTGTAGGATTGTAAATAAGAGAAAATATTCTAAGAAAGAAAATTTGTATCTCTAAGAAAAAAGTGAATCCGAACTATGATTCTGAAAAACAGATTTCGAAAAGTAAGAATCTGGAAATATGAATCCAAATGTTAAGGAAGAAAAACTTCTAAATCTAATCATGAGATTAATTCAGATGGAACCAATGAACTGATACCAATTGTAGGATCGAAATAGTGATGTAGATGCTCAATATACAAGAGGGGGGGGGGGGTGAATTGTACTCATTAAAAATTTCCTTAAACAAGGAAATATCTATGTTTTAAAAAGTTAAAGTATGAAAATTCACAACACCTCTAACACCAATTGAACAATTGGGACAAAGTAAGAAGTTACAAACTTATAGTTCTATACACTTGCTTAAATCTCGAAAGTGATTCTAAAAAACTGGTTCCTGAAATATGGATCCAGAAAATGAATCTTAACCAAAGTTTACAATATGAGATTCTACCTTAAATCGTATAGAATCTTACTAAATCAGTGTACAAGTTTAAGGAAATATATGAAGATTATACCTTCATTACAATAAAAAATGCAATGGAAAAACTTGTAACAAAAACAAGTAAGAAGATATAAATCTTTTTACCCAAAGAGAAGGGTATCCAACAACCTTGGATAAAGGACACTTGATTTATACTTTCAAGAATGTCTATCTTACCCACACCTGGGTAAGCCCTCGATATGAAGATCAGAGTCTATCTTTCTATCCCCACAAGCCCTCAACTATCAGGTTGTTGGCACCTCTCTCTTTTTCCGCAAGGAAGCCCTCAACCTCATGGTGTTGGAACCTCTGTCTTCCTATCCCCAGAAGACCTCTATTGTAATCAGCAACAATCGATGTTGCACGAAGCAAGTCTGCACAAGGAAATGTTTTAACAAGCTGTTCATACTTTATGCACAAAGCTTGAGAGTTGGTAAGAGCCTCTATCTCTAGAAATTAAATCAGGAAGTTCTGATCACCAAAATTACAAAAGTCCTAAACACATTCAAATGAGCTCCTATTTATAGGTGAAGCTCTAACGGTCAGCTCCCTCCTCCAACGGTTATATTTTTCCTTGAATTTTGAAGGGACATTTACACGTGTCACTCAAACAACTGTTAGTCGAAAAATGAAAACACGACATCATTTTGTAATGAAACAAGTGTCAGAATAAGAAAAACTGAAGTTCGTAATGTAAGAAAAATAAAAGTTCTTAGTCTAACCAAAAATGAATTTGGAGTCTATAATAAAGAGATGATCAGAATCTGTTTTACTAAGGAATTCGTAATCAGAATTCGTAATCAGAATTCATAACAAGAATTCATCAACATAATTCGTAATGAGAATTCATCATCAGAATTTGTAATGAGAATTCATCATTGGAATTCGTAATGAAAATTCCTCACTGGAATTCGTATTGAGAATTTGTAATGAGAATTCCTAATGAGAATTCATCATCAGAATTTGTAATGATAATTCATCACTAGAATTCGTAATGAGAATTCATAATCTGAATTCATCATCAGAATTAGTAATGAGAATTCGTAATCCGAATTCATAATGATAATTCATCATTATAATTCGTAATTGGTATTCATCATCATAATTCGTAATGAGAATTCATAATCCGAATTTGTAATGAGAATTCATCACTCGAATTTGTAATGAGAATTCGTAATCAGGATACATAATGAGAATTCATCATTGGAATTCATAATGAGAATTCATAATCAGAATTCGTAATGAAAAACAGAATACCTTACATCTAAGTATTTATATGATTCTGAGGATTTGGACTTCAATCCGAATTTTATACTTAGAAAGATTTAAGATATGAAAAAGAAAATCTTGGTAAGGTTAAATTTCCTTAATGAAAGAAATTGTCCTTATAGAAGTAAAATATGGATTTGCTAAAGTATAAGGTGTTTGTGATTTTCAAAACTAGAATGAATGGAAAAGTCATAAGGAAAACCTTATTGACTCAACATTTAAGAATAATTGAATCACTATCAACGAAATATTTTTCCTCAAAACCATATCAAACCTCATAGTATTAACATATTCATTTGAAACAAGCTCAGGTTATAGGTGGATAAAAAGTCATCTAAACTAGTGGCATATTTTTTAAATGAAGCCTCACTTCCACAATGGTCATAAATTCTTTCCCCTTTATAACATGAAATTTTTGAGATATAACTTTTTGTTGGAGATCATCCAAAAATATGTCTAGGTAATATCCTTTGTAACCAAAAATACATTATGGAGTGCGACTATTTTCTTCCATGTTATTCATTAATATATGTTAAAAAAAACCCCTTAGAGTTCACTAGTTTTTTCATGAAGTGGAAGATCCACTCAATCCACTGGAGACACTATTTCAATTACTAGGTTCCCTTGTCACTATTGAATATAGGTTGATTTTTTATTAAATTTTAATCCATGATCAAACACTCGTTTCGGTTTTAGAACACATTTATAATCAAGATTTTGAATTTTGGATATAACCACTTCCCCGAAAGAGGGGTCTACATGAGGGTTTTTTGGAACTTTCTTCATAGAATCCTCTCATGGACTCAAAAGACCTCCTATAGGACTTATTTTCTATTAAACACAATACAAAATCAACTTTTCTCAAGATCAATTTTCTAAATAAATATATTCTTTTGATAAGACATAATATTGTATAATAATAATAGAAAAATTACGATAACATGGATTTAATAAATGAGAGATAGAAACAATTGAAAGGAATAAGTACATATAAATGATCATTAAATAATTTTTATTAAATGACATCAAAAATAAATCTCAATATTCATAAAAATAAAAATCAACCAATGGTAAGCTATGTTCTAATTGAGAAATGATATTTCTAGGAATCCTTCCAAACTTACTACCAGAATTATAATTGTACTATATTCTATCTAATATAAATCCTGAACCAACCCGATAATGTTTCATCAGACATCTAGTTGGGAATTTTCTTCAATGCCATTTTGAAATTAACCAACTCTTTCTGACATGAAACATCATGAAGGATAACCCACTTCATTAGTAGAGATCAAAATAAATCCAAAAATTTATTTATATTTACAAAAATTAGATAATTAAACATATTAAAATGTGACATAAGAGTAAAAATTCATGATACATAAAACAAAAATCTAAATGGATAAACATAAAAAATAAAAATACTATGTCTCTATGTGACCATATGTTATCTCTAACATAACCCACTATGAAGATAAATACATCCAAGAGAAGAATTTGAACAACACGATTCACTTCCTGTTATGTGAGACCATAAAAAACAACTTCATATGCCTTGAGGCATATGTAGTGTGTGAGGGAAACACACAATAGTATACCACCATGAATCCATAAAAAGTCAATCTTTAAGAAACTGTTAGTTATATCAGGAATATATAGTTTATAAAGAAATATGAAATGAAAAAACATTTTATAAAACAACCTTGGGTTTAATTTAAATCCTTTCATATTCACCTAAATCAGGAATATAAAGAGTACATATTTGATAATATAATGTAAAAAATAGAGGTATATATTGAAATACCATATGAAACACATGTGATAAATTAACTAATTAACAATTCCATCATATATGAGACAAATCAGAAGTGGGCTATAACATTTGGGAATACTTACTCAATAATGTTAAGGAACAATTTACATGGTATACCATTAATCCTATTTATATTGAGTAATTCCATTGTCTATCAATATCGTATGAAAAACCCATACCCATGTCACACTCACTGTGGCTTGGATATATCTATAACATGATGCAAACAAGGTTCCCAATAATCTCTTTTTTCCAAAACATTTAAAAAACCATGCTAAAAATTTACAAATAGTTTCATGAGAAAGTATCACCAGTCCCATGATTAAAAATTATTTTTTCCTTGGAAATAATCATTGATGCATTTCACAAAACATATAAGGTGAATAAACTAATTTTTAAATAAAAAACATTATGAAACAGTTTTGATTCAACTTATGATACATATCATATGATACATAATATTTTATATCAAATCAATCGAGTTAATAATATAAAAAATGAATTTACAATAAAAATATGTAATTTATGGGTGAGAATTATTAAATAGATACATATACCTCACCAATGGAGGAAAACAAGTCAATTTAAAAAAATGGAGATGGTAATTAAAAAGATTAAGTCTCACAAGCCAATACACCTATGAAAAACCATAAATTACCGATAAAACCAAATAGATCTGACAATCATATCCCAATTATGTTCCAACAGAATAAGTGGAATAGAGATCAATCGATGATTTGGGATGAGGAGAATGAATCATAAAACAAAAACATCATACCATATATAGATACGACAAAAATAAATGGAAATATCTTATTACATAAGGATATAATCTTCATGTGAACCCAATAATGGTTATGTCTATCTTAATATATATTAAGAGATGGTTAGACATTAAATATAACAATGGAGTCAAGGTAAGTTTTTAAATTAAATAATCATGTTTAGGGAATATAATGAGTCTTCACAGCTTGGAAAATCATGCACTAACTATATGGTATCCACTGCCCTGGGAAAACTAAACCACATGTTTACATGGTGATGGAATCATGGTTAGTAAAACTCTATTCATGCCATGTGATAACCACTAGACCAAAAAACCATTAACCAACATGGTTTTTTTACTAACTCACATGATTATAAAAACCATTATGAAAACATTCTATTATCCTATTGAACATATCGATCTGTTTTTCATGGTTATAACAAGATTACTAATAAATGTGTATAGACCATATGCTTGGAATACATTCTACAAATTTTAATATAATCAACCCCAAATCCTAAAATCCCACAAAAAAAGTATAAGAAAAGGATGAAAATATAAAATACATCTGACTCTGAGGGAATTAGAGTAAAATACATCAATATTTTTAAAGAAAAAAATTTACTTGAAAGAACCCTTATGACTTTTTAAATAAAAATACCTTGAATGAATGAACATTAAATTGAACATTAAATATCAAATATAAAAGAAAAACATCATCCAATTTTTTATATAGGAAATATATATTCCATAAAAACTAATATAGGTGTATAATACTAAAAATGTCACAAAGAAAGTGAATTGAGGCCAAAGAACCCTTACAAATTTGGTAACATTTTAATAAAAACCTATTTAAATATATAAATTGAAATAAAAAATTAGATTCCATGAATAAAGAGAGGATAATTATATTGAATGTAAAAGTGGTACATGATAATTATTATCATGTAAAATTAGTGTATATTAAAAAACAAGTGTCAATGAAGGAAATTTTTTGATTAGAAACCCTTTTGAATTTTATAACACTTGAGTCAAAAATCCATTTAAATAAAAAAACCAATTAATATTTTTAAATTCCATGAATTAAATAAAAAATATATTATATTATATTTGAGTCATAGGGAATTAATATAACTATATAGAAAATCATATTAGTGAACAAAATGAAACATTTATCAAGAAATGGAGATTGAGACCAAGGAACTTTCACTACCCTGGTAAAATTTGGATCAAATCATCTTAAAGATAAAATTATTTGGATTTGTAAATATAATATAAATTCCATGAAATAATTATAAACTACTTTCATTGGTATTATACACACACCATAAAATAAAAATGTCATGAATATGAAGAAAATATCATGGAAGGGAAATTGAGACAAAACCCATAAATAGATCGTAATATTATAAGTAAGAATCAGTCAACAAAGTGAAATTTTAAAATAATTTTAAATTCACATAAAAAACAGGAAATAAAAAATGAAAAAAATAATGTAAGAACAGTCATATTCTTTGTATAACATTGGTAATGGTGAAATGATATTACCTAATGAAAGGAAATTGATTTAAGAATCCCCTTACCTCAAACATCAACATAGTCAAATGAACTACCACACCCCTATATAGTAAATTTAGGTATATTATTCCATGGAATACAATATTTAATCCTATTTATTTTAATATATTCCATTGATTTATCATTCCTTATTATATATATATATATATATATTTGTTAGAATAAATTTCATGTGTTTAATTCTCTATTTACCTTACATTTTTTTGATTTGGACATTTCCGTCCATGATTCTTATTCATTATTTAATAGACTATGTAATTTTAATTATATGGTAATTCATGTTTTTTATATATTGGTTTAGTTCAATAGTCATTTCATGGGATATGTGTTGATGGTTCACATAGAATGCATAGAAATTATCAATTTCCTGTGATTATTTTATAGACCACGTAACATCCAAGAGTGTTTAGTGAAATTTTTTATAATTTTAAACAAACTATGTTTTGAAAAAAAAATATATTCAGTGTTTTAATTATTTTTATCATAATTTAATTATATAATAATTCTTATAGATAATTATATAATTTTCAAATTAATTTTAAAGAATTATTTTGTTTTAAATAATATTTTATTATAAATATATTTGTCATTTTTATAAATGTAATTTGAATAAAAAAATAATTTTTATCAAATGGGTATTTTATAAAATATTCTAAATAAATAAATTTATAAAAATGTTATGTATTTACTGTGAAATTATATTGATAAATAGTAAATAATGTTAAAAATATACTCAATATTAGTGTTTATATTTTAAAATATTCTAACATTGATAATATTTATTTAATATGAAATAATGAATACTTCTTATCAACTATACTTAATTTGTTTTTATAAAATTTTATTTCTAAAATAAAATATATATATATATATATATGAAAATATAATCATTAGAATTGAAATTATAAATTAATATTAGATTTATAAAATTATTGTATTATAATTTTTATAGAACTATGAATTATGATTATATATTATATTTATTTTAATTAAATGTTGAAATTATATTTTATACAAATATTATTTTTACAAAAGAATTATTATAATTTTATTTTTTAATTTCTTGTGTTAAAAAACAATAAACATGTAAAAAAAGAAGAAAAAAATTGTAGAAATCAATCTTTAAGGGTTTTACGAGAGTCGAGTCTGATAATAAGGTGGAGTCGAGCTGGAGGCCGAGCAGTAGTCCATGTCAAGGGTGATCTTTTGTCGAACTTGATGGGTTTAGAGTATTTATACTAGACTAAATCCGAGTGATGTAGGAGGATGGTTGTTGGATAGAGTGGTCCAAGGAGTGTTGATGGCATTCATAACTCTCTAGGGTTCAGTTATGAAGGGGTAAATAGTATTTGATCTGGACCATTATGTGTGCATGTTATTTCTTTATCATCACCTTCTTTATGGTTTTCATTTGTCCTGGACTATGTTAGTTGTTGACTTTCTTTATTTTATGGTGTCCTAATTTTCAATTTGTATAACTCTGATGCCTTCTGTTTCATTTTTATTCTTCATGGATCAACGTCACCAGTTAACGGTAGCTCGGTTTGATTTTAAACTATGAGCACATTGATTGTTTTGGTCTATATACATCTAATTCACCCATATTAAATGATTTTTATCAATGTTTTTGATCAGAAAATTTTTATCAAACTTCAATTATTTATTGTATCTGTCTTTTTTATATGATGTTTTTTATCTAGCTATCATTGTCTCCATACGCAGCTTGCACCACAAGATAGTGTGGAATTCTGTTCTGACATCTTTGCACAAGGGATTCACTATTTTCTTATTTCAATATTCCAAATTATATATTGTGTAAGTCATTATTATAAAAACATTGTTCCATTGTGAAAATGATTTTTCAACATAGTCTTTCATTACAGAGGGAGGTTGAGTGCCAATCCAAAGCCAAGGGGAACTATGCACTTTTTCTATTTCATTTCAAGTAAGGTATATCATCAATTTTATATTCAGATTTTATTATTTTGGAAGTATATTCATTTTATCAATGTTTATAAAAACATTAATTGTTCTTCTAAAAGGAATTTATATATATATACCAAAACTATGTTATAATTCATGATTTTCCTTTAAGTGATCATTTTATTTATTTAAGTATATAATTTATATTTTTAATTCATGATGTTATTAATTATTTAATTAAATATAATTTTATATTATCATTATTTTTAAAAGTTATTAAATATTAATTTCGATCAAATTTTGTTAAATATGATTTTATTCTTGTTTAAGGAAGTTTATGCATTTTTATGAAAGCATTTCGAAATTTATATTTTTTTAAATAGATTGTTTATTTTCAAATATTTTTCTTCCATTAAGAATTTTATTCCAAGGGATACATTTTATTTATCAATGTTATTTTTAACCAAAAATTTATTCTGTGATTATGTATCTTATAAATTCCATTTCATATATATATATGGATGAAATTCCTAATTCCAGGTTTTAGTTTTATTTTCATGATTCTAAAGGTGTTAGAAAAAAAATTAATAATGTCATAATGATATATTGAAACTAAGGATGTCACATTAGCATAAAGTCATGGCTATACATTATGCATAATAACGATATACCCATCATTTGTAATAAATTAATGATTTAAATAAGAAATTTAATGTTTACTTGTGAAATTATAAAGTACATTGATTTATCCAAGCATGAAATTATTTTATTTAGAATGATTCTTTTATAATTATATGTGTAGAAAATAGTTATTTATTATTACTAATTTAAAATGATCAACTATTTATATGAATTGATAAATTATTTTTTGAAAGGATGTTTAAATATTTAGATAGTTCATGAAATGGCTTTTGGCATGCTTTTTTTTTGTAACAAAACCCAAAAGTTTTATTACTTGAAATTTAATATATATATATCTATATATTAATATATGTGTGAATGATTATTTTAATGGATTGAAATTTTTTCACAATCAAAAACTCAAGTGAAAGTATATTTGTATAAATAAATATTGAGCTATTTTTTTTAAAAAATTCAACACTTGAACATTATTAATACGGCAGGGAATTGGGGTGTGAAACCATCCCTGACTGAGTGGGTAGGCCCAAAATATCTTTTAATTTTTCAAGTGGCCTCATCTCATTGTTTTGTTTTTAGAAACAAGCATAATTTTATTAGAAAATCACAAGAATATGTTTAAAGTAATTTTTTAACATAATTATATTCTAATATTATATAATAATATTAAGGCATAATTATTTTCAAAAAATGTTTTAAAAAATATATTTAATTTTATTGAAGTATTTTAAAAAGAAAATTAAAAAAGTTTCTATCAAATATTTTAAATTCCATTCACTGGGAAATTAAATTTTCACCGTATGTTTAAAATTTCTTATATATAGGTTTAGTAGAGTTTTTATGGAGTTCACTTCAATTAAAGAGTTGTAACATGTGACTTATTTATCTTTATTTTATTTTCCTTTGTACGATTTTGTTATGTTTTAATACAAGTATATAATTCTACAGAACCTAGATTAGTAAAAATTCCATGTATAACATAAACTAGTACTCACCCTTGCTATTGCCGAGCTTATTCGATTACTGATTTTTCTTTCAATAAGAAATTGATATTTATAAATGTTCAGAAGAATGAGTAATATAGAATAAATTTTAATTATAAACTAATGGTGTATGAAAATGGAATAAAGGTGCATAGAATATTAAGACACTAATTGAATAGATGGAAATGAAAAATGATAGAGTAAATGTATATTAATTATTAAATTTTGCGGAAAAATATTTGAATTCATATTTAGTTTCGATCATAATAACTGTAATGCGGGAACTGAAATAAAAATTGAAAGATAAATCAAAGATAAGACAGTGGTTGTAATAATAAAGATAAAAAAATTTAAAATGAATAAAATAATAATAAATTGAAGGAGTGGGATGTTCGGGAAAAAAGAAAACTGAGTGAAACTATTCATCATGTATTTGGAACAGTTTGGATTGAGGGACGTAGAGATCAGAGAAAAAGGTGAAATGAAAGAAGAAATAGAATTAAATAAATTAATGATTATAGAGAAAAATTCATGATAGAATATGGTTAATTTTGTAAGAGGAATATCAAGATAGAAACAATTTCATGAAAATTCACCCCAAGAAATAGTAAAACATAACAACTGAAAAAGAAGGAAAGTTCAACTCTTCTGGACATCTTGTATATCTATTTTGCGTATTTTATTTGTAGATTTATAATTCCTCCTCCCTATCCATTTTCAATATATAGTATATTGATTGTGAAAATGCTAAAATGGATTTTCATCATGTAGTACTACTTTCATCAGTGTATCAATATGTTCCAACTCACCCAACATGGAAAACACATGAAATCAGTGTAAAAAATTGACGTGAATATAAATGGAATGAAAAAAATATAGTTATGTGGCATAAAAATCATATTAAGAAATTATATGTGTGACCCATTAATTGAAAAATAATAATAAATAGAATTTATTATGCATTTAGTGTTTTTATAATCATGTTTAAATAAATACCTAAATAATGATGAAGTAATATATTTTTAATGAAAAATATATTAAAATATTTAAAATTAATGGTCACAGAATTAACATATAGTGATTCCAGATTTTAGAAATAACTTAAGTTATATACACATTATAGACATAGATTTTATATTTGACAATAGATAATTATTAAAATATTACTGATTTTATACTTTGTTATTTGTATGAATTTTGTCGCATATTTTTCATATGTGATTATCATTATAACCAAAGATCACCTGGTTTTGATCATCATTATTCAGTATAAGAATAAAATACACTATATCATGTACACATCCATGAATGGGATTCTATTAATATGAATTTTTTAAATCTATATATATCACATCATCATAGAATGTTGTCATAGCTGCAGAAAATTGAAGGAATTAACTGGACATGCATATTAATTTACAAGCAAATGTCCTGAAGGTCAAATCCGAACAATACAAGACTACTTTCAATTCCCTGCACTGCCAATAAATTATATCCAGACTATGGATCATATTCATCCACAAATACAAAAATAAATGAAAAATGACCTAAATTTATTGAAAAGATTATTATACAAGCCATCCTAGACCAATAATGGCATAAAAATAACCGTTCAGCCACTACAGCAGCTAGAATAGATCCCATCAATGGGATCAATGATGTTATGAGAAGCCAAATCCTCTGACACATCCATGAGTGACTTGAGGTTTTACTTGGTAAGTGCCTTTACGAAGTAGCACGACCTGCACTTGGTGTTCCCAGCCTTCACGTTCACCACGAATGAGCGAATATCCATTTTTTGGGCCTCCCGTCAAGGACCTAAGGGTGAACCGTGATCACCAAGGAGAAGTTCTATGGATTAAGAGAAAATGCTTGGATTGTTAAAAGGGAAATGGAAATGACCATGAAGACACTACCCATTCAGAAATGTACAATGAAGAAGCGAGAAAAGGTGATATTGCAACTCCAGTTCATAACCAAGACAAACCTCATTGTTCACGAAGTGGACCAAACTTCACGTACTATCAACTAAAATAATTCCTTGTGGTGGGTCCCATTGGTAGGGGGAAATTCACTACTTATCTAATTCTACTGATCGAGAGTCTCAAAGTTGATCTGATACATGGTCATGATACCAAATGAATAATCACCAACCACACTAAAGAAAAAATTAAATCTCTTTGAATAGGATTAGGTCACAATAATCATGTTTGATTACAATAAAAATTATATAATTTTCTCCATATTTAAGATATTTTAAAATGTTAAACATATATTTAATATTATAATATATTTACATATTAGAGAACACTGTATAAAACCCTAGTTAAACATGGATAGAAGATTATAAAACAAGAATTTATCAGTCAATAAAACAAGAGCTAATTAAACCCAAAATCCGAAACTATCAGAAATGGTTTTTTATTTCCATTGTCCTTTTTTCATAATTGGATTTTAAAATAAAGACGGGTCCTTAATCATGGTTTTAACTAAATAAATATTCAATTAATTCATAATTAAAAGCAAAAATGATGCATTCAGAGATGGATTCTCACAGTTCAAGAAGAAAGTTTTCCTTTATGAGCTCAAAAATAATACTAAAGGAAACCTTGGATAGTCTTGTTCTTTCTTCAGCTCATTATTTTTTGAGAAAATCCTTTTGTCAGCATATGGGTCACCTATACCTGTATGAAAAAATGCAGGTCCTGGATCGTGGGTGTCACTAAGAAAAAGATCCAATTAATTCATAATTGAATGTAAAAAATTTAGCATTTAGATATGCATGATCAGAGTTCAAGAGGAATTTTGTCCTTACTAGAGGACACATTTTAAGGCTTAATACATTTATATGAAGTTATACTACTAATTATGTCATAAATAAAGATCAAATAATATATGATGTAATTGAAAGTGGAAAAAAAGAAAAGACAAAAGCTATAGTTATAGGCATAAACTTACAAAAATTCATTATATTTTAAGAATAATAAATCTGTCATTGCATCTATTCATACCCATTTATATTCTAAACATTGTCTGAAATTAAGAGGAAACCATATTTGTCTTCTTTTCCACCTACACCTACAATAATAACCATCAATGAGAGTATATACATTGATAATTAATCACAAGTCATAGAAATGAGCCACATAGAATCTGTTGAAAGCATTTCACTGTATAGAAATGGTGCAACCAAAACCATCTTGGAAATAATGATGATATGCATGGTTGGAAAGGTATTCGAGAAACAATACATCATGAAATGTAAGATCCCTAGATGAAATAAGAAAAATAATATTCTGCATGTAAAAAATATCTCATCAAATGTTATAGATTGAAAATTGAAAGGATGAAGAACATGACATCTATAAGGATTCTCATAAGAGTCTATTGTTAGCTTCTCAAAAGAAATATGAATAGAAAGAAAATAACTATTGATGATAATAATAACAATCAAAATCATAAGAAAAATCCATCACAAATATCACGTTAAAGCAAAGGGTTATTTACATAAGACCAAGA
This sequence comes from Viscum album, assembly GCA_963277665.1. Classification (NCBI taxonomy): domain Eukaryota; kingdom Viridiplantae; phylum Streptophyta; class Magnoliopsida; order Santalales; family Viscaceae; genus Viscum; species Viscum album. The sequence continues at coordinate 27,183,375 of OY728142.1, read as the reverse complement.
AAATAAATGGAAAGAGAAAAATATTCTATATAATGGTCAAAGAAAATGGATGTACAGGATATGATATATGAAAATGTGTGGGACATCTTATTGGTAGAAGTAAATAATAATGTAATGAATGATTGAGTTCTAAAAAAGAATAAGATAAAAAAAACTGAACAAAATGATCCACTGATACCTTAAAATGAAAACTCATTTTAGCTCACATTCATCAATATGTCACCCATATTAATGGGAAATAGATACCAGAAAATTAAAATTCATTTATGCTCATAACAAATACCATAGGCATATAGAAACAGACTCAAGAACAGAGTAAAATCATGATTGGGACTGTTAATGCATGTAAAATTTGTTGTTTTGAGAATTCTAGATCATCATCCTTAATATCACTTGATGATGGAAAGTAAAGGTAGACCGACTTACCAATACTGAAATTAATTAGTGATTCTGAAGACAATGTATGACAAAAATAGTTTAAAACCTTGTTCTATTGTGAAAATTATTTGTCTACATAGTCTTTCATTATGGAGGGAGGTTGAGTGCGTATCCGAAGCCAAGGAAAACTTATGCACTTTTTTCTATATCATTTCAAGTAAGGTGTATTATCAATTTTATATTCAGAATTTATTATCAGGGAATTATATTCAATTTATTAATGTTTATTTAATATTTAATTATTCGTCTAAAAGAAATTTATATATATTTATATACCAAATCTATGTTCTAATTCATGATTTTGCATTAAGGGGTCCTTTTATTTATTTAAGTATATAATTTATGTTTTTAATTTTTGATGTTATTATTTATTTAATTAAATTAAATTTTATATTCAAATTATTTTTAAAAGTGGTTAATTATTAATTTCTATCAAATTTTGTTAAATATGAATTTACTCTTGTTTAAGGATGTCTATGAATTTTTATGAAAGAATTTTGATATTAATACTTTTATTTGAAGGATTGTTTATTTTATAATATTATTCCTCTATTAAAAATTTTATTCTAAGGGCTGTGTTTTATTTATCAAAGTTATTTTTATCCAAAAATTTATTCTATCATTGTGTATATTATAAATTCCATGTCATATATATAAGGATGAAATTCTTAATACCATGTAAATAATTTTATTTTCATGTTTCTAAAGGCGTTAACAAAAATTAATCATGGCATCACGATATATTCAAATTAAGTACATTGCATTAGAATACAGTCATGGACATACATTATTCATAATAACTACATACCCATCATTCGTAATAAATTAATGATTCCAATAAAAAATTTAATGTTTACTTCTGAAATTATTAAGTACATGGATTTCTCCAAGCATGAAATTGTTTTATTTAAAATGCTTCTTTTATAATTTTTTGTGTGGAACATAATTATTTATTATTATTAATTTAAAATGATCAACTATTTTTATTAATAGAAAAAGTATTTTTGAAAGGATGTTTGAATATAGAGATCGTTCTGACAAAGGCTTTTGGAATAATTTTTTGTTGTATCAAAACCCACATGTGTTATTAGTTGAAAATTAATTTAAACATATATATTAATATATGTGTGAATGCTTATTTTAAAAGATTGACATTTTTAAAAAATAAAAAACTCTATTGAAAATATATATATGTAAAGAAATATTGAACTATTTTTTTCAATCCAACACGTCAACATTGTAAATACGGGTGGGGAATTGGGGTGTGAAACCATCCTTGATTGAGTGGGTGTAACATCCCAGGTAAATAAAGAATAAGAAATATTTAATATATATTAAAATTTGTGAATTAAATATTAATTTTACATTAAAGGGGTTTCAATGTTTGATAGCATACCCGATACGCAAGAACGAGTTTCTTTGAAATATTACACTGCACACTAATAATATAATATAATTATTTTAAATGGTAGTAAACTCCTAGCCATTGTATTGGCAGGAATGAACATAACTTAATAAAAGATGATTATACATTATTGTTAAATGTATTTACATTTATCCAATAAAAATTTAGAGGCTTAAAATGTAAATAAATCTAATTTTAAGCATAATTTACATTAAAAGGCTGATTTATCACCTTTTAATCGAGAACACTCTTTAAATATAATTTTGGTCACATTAATACATTCTATATGTCCAAATAAAATACTTCTTTATAAAGGGACATCAAAATTTACTTTGTGTACATTTTTGGAATTTTTTCGATAAAGTTCATTTTTTATTGAATAGTGAAAATGTTGTATTTTAATTCAAAACTATGTTTTAATCTAATTTATTTATATGTTTAAATTATATTTTTAATTGGGTTTAAAGAGTAATCAGAATATATTTTTACTATTCAATCTAATTTTGGTCATTGGAATCAATTTAACTTTGAAATTGGACATAAACAAGTGTCAATGTTTTGATAGTTATTGTTTATTAGAAACACAATATTTGTTTTAACAAAGGGAATTAATTTTAAAATTAATTAGTGAAACTTTTATGTTTTGAATTTGGAAAAATAAAAATCATTTTTGAATTAGTAATATCAAATATATATGAGGGTGAGTTTTTGGTATTTTTACGATAAACATAAATTTTTGATGAATAGTGAAACCACTTATTAGTAGGTAAAAAACTGGACTTTCCATTTAAATGAAATTTTAACACTTATGTGAATTAAATTTTGAAAATCCGACATAAATGGTAGTTATTAGTAATTAAAATTCGGTTCAATAAGATGAAAATATTTTTTGTTGAATAGTAACATTTGACTTTTATTTACTGCGGTTAATGGTAAAAAGGGTAATTCAAGGTAAAAGGTGTAATATAATAATTCATAATTATCTTAACACTTGTACTAACCTTATTGGATGAGTATTTTAATACCATGGGAATCTTTGGGACTATTTTGGGACCCCATGGAGCCAATAATGAAACAAAATGACACTTTAGATTAATTAATTTAATGTAAAGAAAAAATGACAAAACCAAATATCTTTTTGGAAATTAATTTTTATATGGTTTTATAAAAGTAATATTTACGACTATAAATATTCATTGAAAATATAAAATTATTTCAAAAATCATGGTATTTGTTTTATAATTTTTAGACATCAAATTAATTAAATTATTTGTGACATAATAATGATACACTATTTACCTCATTAATAAATGATTTAAATAAATATAATTATAATCATTAAAATATTATCCAAAACACGTCCAATTCTGATTGGATGATTTTATTTCTAATATGTGTCATCTTATCTTCAACATAAATTATTTTTGGACCTTTTGAAACTGATGATATGTTTATAATAAAATACTTTTTCACACTTTCCTAAAGAGCCCATCCTCTCCTTTATAAAATGAGACCCCTTCTATCCAATTCCACACACCTCTCAAGCATTTTTGATAGTCCATAATATTCCCAATTAAGCTCCCAAAATCCCTCTCCTCCTTCTATGAGACTTAACTTTGGCAGAAGGCACTTCAAGAAGTCCTTTTGGTCAAACTAAAGGGAGTTACCCAAATTAAAGGTAACTGTTTCTCTAAAATTGTTTTCTTTTATTTTACTTCTCCAACCCCTAAAATCTTTTTATTCATTTCTTTTATAACAATACCAGTATCCTCAATATATTAGTATGTTGTTATGGGAAGGATTTTAATTACACTTACACACACCTCCATTTAATGGGTGAAGAACATATTGTTCTTGTGGTCGGCAAACTAACGCCTCACGAGAGGATGATTGTTTGATTACCTCCAGCACCTCTCATGGTGGCCATTACGATGGAACAGTATTTATATACACTATATATTATGTTTATTTTTTCTTTATTATTCGATATTTACCATTGATATCATGCCTTTATGGTTTCCATTATGGATTAACGCAATAATTTCATTTGAGGAAATGTGGACTACCGCCCCCTCAAAGTGATATGTCTCGTTAATGAAATATGTGGGGCGTATAAATGATGGATCTAATGATATTATATATGATATTATACTAGAATTTTAATATATATATGTATCATTATGTTTTAATTCCATTAAAATAATAATTATAAATGAAAGTTGCGTTCATGCGTATGTACGGCTTACCGTCTCCATGAACGGTGCATTTAGTTTCTTACCTCCAAATGTTATGTACTATTATAAATACATGTATATAATGGATATATATAATATATATTATATATAAATCATGGATATAATTCGGGATATAATGAACTATTCACACCATGTACAACTTGTAAATATAAGGTGTTCATTTTTACTCAAGTACCAAATATCGACAAAATGGATGTTATTAACATAAATGATTACATAATGTTTATAACATGGTAATAAGTGATATAAAATGAACAATGAACTTGAAAAATCTTTTCAAGCAAGTATAAATTAACATGAGTTTATTATTTAAGATCTTAAAGAACGATCGAGTCAAGTCGGACAAGAGGTAAGGGACTTCGTCTCAATCTTCTTTCATTGAGGCCTATTTTGATTTAATACACAACTTTATTTTATATGGTGTATAAACCACTTTGACATTTTCATTTCATTCATAGGTAATATTTTTATATGAATAATTTTACTAAACAAAAAAAGGAATGTATTTTTAATGTAAGCGGTGACAATGAAATTTCCGCCACCGCGAGTATTATTTGATTTTTGGCTTCCTTAAGAAGACACAAATGTTCTTAAAAGGAAAAATAAATATCATATACTCTTTTTAAATATTTATGTATTGAAAATTGTTTTGATAATTGATTTATTATTTCAATATATTGAAATGACTATTTATTATTGCAATATGGAAACGTTATCTTTCCTTTATGCTTATGTTATGTGTAATGATCATGTTATGGTTCTTTGGAATTATTTACATATATGGGTGGTTCCGTGATAATACTAGGGTGGGTGAGCTCGAGAAATCTCTCCAATGCATTAGGTAATGTGACGGAGGTAAACATGAATTTTTCTCCAAAGTGATTTAGGGAATATATTGTGCTGGGTATTCCAAAGTAACTTGCTATGTAGCTGTGATAAATACATTATATGTATGTTGTGGATGCCACAAGTTACGTTTAAGATATATGATTTCTATGTGCCTTTCATAAATCTTATGATTACACTAGGTAACTAAGAGAGTTCATGTTTTTTATGTATTTATAAACAAGTGTTTTTATCCTTTGTTTTATAACCCTTACTGATCTTTTTATACTCATACCAAGTTTTGAAATGTTTTCAAAGGACATAAAGATTAATAGGATAAAGGATGGGATCGAGGAAAATTCATGCTATCTAAAACCTAGAACTAGACATGACTCTTTTTTTCAAGAGTCTTTATTTAATGAAAAAATGGATTCTGGGTATAATTTTCTACATGTAATATTCATGTTGTTATGTAAATGTAATGACCTAATTCTCTAAAACTATAAACTTGAAAAGATCCTCAATGTGAATTATTCATTTAATTCAATATTATGTAATGTTTAAGGCCAGGTCTTTATAGTTGGTATCAGAGGCCGGTTTAGATAACTTTAGTATTTATGGTATTGTTAAATAAATGTCCATAATGTAATTTACGTTAATATTGAAATAATATAGAATATACAGATTAACATGTTTCTTTTCCTATGATATTTCAGTATTTAGAATGGTTTTCCGCAGAGGAAATAGGGAAACTATGTTGGGACGACATTAGGAGGAAGAACACCTTCAAAATTAGCAACCCGAGATGGTCAAAATAGGAACTGAAATATTGGTTGTAGTGATGGAATAGTTGACTCGGGATATAAATGGTTATTGTATCCATGTATGAGATCTGCCAAATCAACCACAGAGGACTATATCAGTAGTGGAGCATTTCATGAGGCAACATACGCCATCATTTAGAGGATTATCTGATCTGGTGCTAGCATAATTGTGGATTAAAGAATGGGAAATGATTTTCGATGCCATGGGCTGTTCATAAATTCAAAAGGTTAGTCTTACTATTTAACGTTTTGAAGGTGAAGCTAGTTAGTAGTGGTTGATGGTGAAAAATATCAGGGATAGTGAGGAGATTGATGCTCTTGATTCGGATAAATTCAATGGTATGTTTCTGGAGAAATATTTTTCTAAGGTGGTTCATCTTAGGATGGAAAAAATTCATAAAATTAAGGTAGGAGGGTGAGTCAATGGCTTCTTATGATGAAAAATTCACTCGACTGCAATGGTATGCTCCAAATTTCATATGATATCTTGATAGTAAAATCAAACATTTTTACTCAGGATTAAAGCCAATGTATCGGAGGGATTTAGCTTCTCAGGAGTTCAAAAGTTATGAAAAACATCTTTGTTGTGCTGAGAATGTGGAAATGGATTTTTCCGATGATCATGTATTCTTTGAAAAACTACAGAATAAGAGGTTGATGTGGCTGGCGAAAGGGAAGAACTCTTTAAAAAAATATGATGGTATGAAACATAATTTTACAGTTTGTGAAAATTGTGTTAAAAATCATGTTGGGGAACATGTTTTGAATTCTTGTAAGTGTTACTGATGTTGTAAAATTGGACATAAGGCTCGTAATTGCACTGAAAAGGATTAGGTTAATGGTAAGTCAAAATCCGATTTATAGTCAGTAAAATGTTTTAAGTGCAATGAAATGGGTCATTATGAAAATGAGTGTCCAACAAATAACTCAACTGAAGGAAAGCAACCAAAATACAAGCAGGAAGGGGTGGTGAAATCTTTGGAAACTACTTCAGCAGATGTTGGGCCATCAAATGAAGTTGTATCAGGTTCATTGTTTGTTTGTTCAGATTATGCCAATGTGTTGTTTGATTCGGGGTCTACACACACATTCATTTCAAAGAAGTTTTCTAGTAAATTCATAATTTCATATCAAGATATGAATACAGAACTTTCAGTAAAAATACTTGGAGGAAATGTGGAGACAAAAAAGAAAATATAATAACATTCATGTCCTCGTGTGAGGAAAGAATATACCTGAAAACCATAGTGTTTTGATTCTAGTAGAGTTTGATGTTATTTTGGGCATTGATTGGCTTTATGTTTATCATGTTATTATTGACTGTAGATATAAAGAGGTTTCTTTTTTCAAATATTTATGGTTTGTGACAAAGAATGAAACTCTTCCTTTTATAACATATCAGGATGATGAGAAACTAGTAAAAGATGGAAATTAATGTTACCTTGCAAATAATTTTGAAAATAAATGAATCATTCAGATTAATGATGTGCCAGTGGTAAATGAGTATCTTGATGTTTTTCCTGATGAGTTGCCTAGTACTATACCTGTTCGAGAAGTTGATATTACTATTGACTTAGATTCTAATGCTAATCCAATTTCAAAACCCCCTTATCGAATGGCTCAATTTGAACTTTTAGAGTTAAATAAGCAATTGCAAGAGTTATTAGATAAATATTTCATTCGACCTATCATATCACCATGGGGTGCACCTGTATTTTTTTAACAAATAAATATGATTCAATGAGATTTTACTTTGATTATAGATGATTTAATAACATCACTATTAAGAATAAGTATCATTTGCCTCATATCGATGATTTTTTGATCTTCTCCTGGGAGCTCAGTATTTTTAGAAGATTGAATTGAGATCGGGGTACCATCAGTTGAAAGTAAAGGAAGCAGACATTCCAAAGACCACATTTTGTACTAGATATAGAATCTATAAATTTCTAGTTATGGCTTTTGGTTTATACAATATATATGTTGTATTCATGGATATTTTGAATAGAATTTTCTATGAGTTCTTGGATAAGTTTCTGGTTGTGTTCATTAATGATATTATGGTTTATTACAAAAGTAAAGAGGAACATGAAATTTATTTAAGGGTTTTCTTGAAAACCTTAAAAGAAAAGAAACTATTTTGGGAAATTCAGCAAGTGTAAGTTTTGGTTAAAACAATTTTTTTCATGGTCACATTGTTTCAAAAATGGCATAACTATTTATCCTACTAAAGAAAAAGTTGTTGAAGAATGGCCAAGACCCGCAAATATAACCAACAATCATAGTTTTCATGGTTTGGAAGGTTATTACCAGAGTTTTGTTGAAAATTTTGCATGGTTATCAAGTCCAATGATGAAGTTAGCTCGAAAAGGTGTTATGTTCATATGGAAAAAAGAATGTGATGATTGTTTTAAGTAATTGAAAAGGAGTCTGGTGAATGCTCCAATTTTTTCACTACCATACAGAAATAGTGAGTTTGTTATCTATAGTGATGCTTCGTTGAAAATAATGGGTTGTGTCCGAATTCAGAATGATCAGGTAATTGCCTATGCTTCACATCAATTGAAACATCATGAGTTAAATTACACTACACATGATTTGGAATTAGGTGTTTTTGTTTTTTCTTTAAAAATTTAGAGGCATCATTTGTATGGAGTAAAATTTGAAATATATACTGACCACAAAAGGTTAAAGTATATATTCACTTAGAAATAATTGAACATGATATGGAGGAGATGGGTAGAATTAATTAAGTATTATGATTTCATGATCCATTACCATCCGTGAGAAGCAAATAAAGTGGCTGATGCATTGAGTCAAAAAAGTAATGCTTCATTATCCATGTTACGTTTGGAACAAGATCCTTTAGTTTTTCATTTGATAAACATTGGCATAGAAATTGTTGGTGCAGAAAATTCTTCTATTTTGTTTTAGGCGTTAGTGAACTAATCTCTATCAGACAGAATAAAACAAGCATATAAAGAAGGCAGTGAGTTGTAGAAAAAGGTATAGTTGGTTCAGAAGGGAAAGTTTCCTGATTTTAACGTTGGTAATGATTGTGTTTTGAGGTTTGTGAAAATATTATGTGTGCCTTGTGATTCATAGTTAAAGAATGAGTTGTTATGTGAAGCTCATAGTTCATTGTTTTCAGTTCATCCTGGTAGTACTAAGATGTATAGAGATCTTCAGGAGTATTACTGGTGGTATGGAATTAAAAGAGATATTTTTTATTTTACTGTGAAGTATTTGACTTGTCAGTAGGTTAAAGCAGAGCAGTAGTCACCAAAATGGATGCTTCAACCTTTACCTATGCCAGAGTGGAAATAGGAAAACATATCAATGGAATTTTTTGTGGGATTACCGGAGACATATAGATGTAATAAAGAAATCTTGGTTATTGGTGATCAATTGATTAAATCTTCTTATTTCCTTCCTATTCGAGATACTTTGTATCTAGATCAACTGGCTCGGTTGTATGTTAAAGATATATTCAGGTTGCATGGAGTTCCCCTATGTATTTTATCTGATCGTGATACTAGGATTAGTTCTAACTTTTGTAAAGGACTTCAGAAGTCATTGGGTACTGAATTAAATTTTAGTACGACATTTCATCCTCAATCATATTGGAAGTCACAACGAAAAATTTAGACCTTGGAATATATGCTACCTGCTTATTCACTAGATTATCAGGGAAGTTGGGACCAAAATCTTTCTTTGGTTGAATTTTCATATAATAACAGTTTCCATTCGAGTATACAGATGGATCCATTTGAGTCATTATATGGAAAGCATTGTCGGACTCCAGATTTGTGGGATGAAGTAGGTGAAAGAAAGATGATGGGACCATAATTGGTAGAAAAGATGGTAGAGAAGGTTTAGTTTATTAAAAATAACATGAGAACAGATCAGAGAAGATAGAAAAATTATGTAGATAACTGGAGGAAGGATATTTCTTTTGAGGTTGGTGATCATGTCTTTCTCAATGTTTCTCCATGGAAAAGTGTGATGTGTTTTGGTTAGAAGGAAAAGATGAGTCTGAGGTTCATTAGACCTTATGAAATTATGGAGAAAGTTGGATTAGTTGCATACAGAGTGGCTTTAGCTCCATGTTTATCCCAGGTACATAATTTTTTTTCATGTTTCGATGTTGAGAATGTATATACCAGATCCATCTCATGTTTTGAGCCCAGAGGTAGTTCAGTTGGAAGAGAATATCTATTACGAAAAAAAACCAGTCTAGATTCTTGACTATTGAGAGGAAGTGTTGTGGAATAAGGTAATTCACCAGGTAAAGGTTTTATGGAAAACCCATATGATTGAAGTGGCAACATGGGAATCTGAAAATTCTATGAGGGATAAACACCCACACTTATTTTGATAAGTGAATATAAATTGTGAGGATGCAATTTCTAAAAGGGGGAAAGGAGGTAACATCCCAGGTAAATAATGAATAATAAATATTCCATATTTATTAAATTTTTTGAATTAAATATTAATTTTACATTAATGGGGTTTCTATATTCGATAGCATACTTGATATGCAACAACGAGTTTCCATGAAATCTTACGTTGCATGCTAATAATATAATATTATTATTTTAAATGGTAGTTAACTCCTAGACATTGTATTGGTGGGAATAAACAAAACTAACTATAATATGATTATACCTGATTGTAAAATGTATTTACATTTATCCAATAAAAATTTTGTCGATAAAAATTTGAATGAATCTAATTTTGAGCATAATTTACATTAAAAGGATGATTTTTCCCTTTTTAATGGCTAACCCTATTTAAATCTAGTTTTGGTCACTTTAATACATTCTATATGACCAAATAAAACCCTTCTTAACAATGGGGACATCAAAATTTACTTTGTGTAAAATTTGGGATTTTTTTTGAAAAAGATCATTTTTTAATGAATAGTGAAAAATAATGTTTTTTAATTCAAAACTATGTTTCAATCTGATTTATTTATATGGCTAGATTATTTTTTTAATAGGTTTCAAAGTGTAATTAGAATATATTTTTACCATTAAATCAAATTTTGGTCATTGGAATTTATTTCACTTTGAAATTGGACATAAAAAAGTGTCAATCTCTTGATAGTTATTGTTTATTAATAACATGCTATTTGTTTTAACCAAGAAAATGAATTTTAAAATTATTTAATGAAAATTTTATGTTTTGAATTTGGAAAAATAAACATCATTATTTAATTCAGAATATCAAAGATATAATTGGCTGAATTTTTTGTATCTTTCTGAAAAACATCAATTTTTGATGAATAGTGCAACCACTATGTGGTAGTTAAAAAACTGACTTTTCCATTTAAATAAAATTTTACCACTTCTGTGAATATAATTTCGTAAATATGACATACATAGTTGTTATTAGTAAGTTAAATATAGTTCAATAAGATGAAATTATTTTTTGGTGAATAGTAATTTTTGACTTTTATTTAACGTGGTTAAAGGTAAATAGGGTAAATCAAGGTAAAAAGAATATTATAATAATTTAAAATTACATTAACACTTATCCTAACCTTATTGTATGAGTAATGTCCAACCATGGGAATCTTTGGGTCTATTTTGGGACCCCATGGAGCCACTTATGAAATAAAATGACACTTTGGATTAATTAATTTAATGTAAAGGCAAAAATGACAAAACCAAATATCTATTAATAAATTAAATTTTATATGGTGTTATATAAGTAATAATTTAGACTATAAATATTCATTATAAATATAAAAATATTTTCTACATCACGGTATTTTTATATAATTTTTAGACATCAAATAAATTAAATTATTTAAGACACAATAATGACGCACTATTTACCTCATTAATAAATGTTTTAAATAAATAAGATTATAATGATTAAAATATAATAAAAAATGTCCAATTATGATTGGATGATATTTTTTCTAATATGAGTCTTCTTATCTTTTACTTGAATGATTTTATGACCTTTTAAACAAAAGATATGTTAATAATAAAATAATGTTTCCACACTTTCCTAAAGAGCCCATCCTTTCCCTTATTAAAGGAGGCCACTTGTAACCAATTACACACACCTCTCAAGCCTTTTGGATCGTCCATAATTTTCCCAATTAAACTCCCTAAATCCCTCTCCTCCTCCTAGAATCCTTACCTTAGGTATATGGAACTTCAAGAAGTCCTTTGGTTCAAACCAAATGGAGTTACCCAAATTAAAGTTAAAGGTTTTTCTTAAATTGTCTTCTTTTATTTTACTTCTCCAACCCCAAAACTATTTTTATTACTTTATTTTGTAACTACACCAGTATCCTCAATATATTATGATGTTTTTATGAGAAGGATTATAACTAAACTTACACACTCCTCCATCTAATGGGTGAAGAACATACTGTTTCTGTGGATGGAAAACTAACACCTCACAATACGATAATTGTTCGATTACCTCCTACCACCTCTCATGGTGGACATTATGATGGAAATATATTTATATATGATATATATTATGTTTATTTTTTCTTTATTCTTCTATATTTTCCATTGATATCATACCTTTATGGTTTCCATTATGGGTTAATGCGATAATTTAATTTGAGAAAGTTCGGACTACCACCCCTCAAAGTGATATGACTCGTTAATGCCATATGTGGGACATATAAAGGATAGAGTTAATGATATTATAAATGATATTATACTGGAATTATAATAGAAATTTTGGACATTATGTTTTAGTTCCATTAAAATAAGAAATAGAAATCAAAGTAGCGTTCATGTGTACATATGGCTTACCGTCTCCAAGAACGGTGCATTCCATTTCTTACCTCCAAATGTTATGTACTATTATATATACATGTTTATATTGGATATATATGATATATATGTTATCTAAATCATGAATATAATTATGGATATAATAGACTATTGACCACATGGAAAACTTTTAAATATAATGTTTTTATTTTTACTCAAGAACCAAATATCGACAAAATGGACGTTATTAATATAAATGGTTACATAATGATTATAACATGGTAAAAAGTGATATAAAAGAAATAATAATCATGAAAAATGTTCTCAAGAATTTATAAATTAACTTTAGTTTATTATTCGGGAGATTAAATAACGATCGTGTCATGTCGGACATGAGGTAATGGACTTTGTCTCAATCTCCTTTCATTAAGGAATATTCTGTTTTAATTCATGAATTTATTTTATACAGTGTATTAACCCCTTTGACATTTCATTCAAAGGGAATCTTTTTATATGAAGCATTTTACTAAACGAAAATAAAGGAATGTTTTTTAACGTAAGCGGTGACAATAACCTTTCCGCCGCTGGAAGTATTATTTAATCTTTGGCTTCCTATACAAGACAGAATGTTTTTAAAAGGAAAAATAAATACCATATACTCTTTTTACATATTTTGGTATTGAAAATTATTTTGAGAATGGATTTATTATTTCAATACCGTGAAATGATTTTTTGTTATTGTAATGTGGAAATGTTATTTTTCCTTTATGCTTATGTTATGTGTTATTATCAGGTTATGGTTGTCGGGAATTATTTATGTATATGGGTGGTTCTATGATAAACCTAGGGCATGTGAGCCCGAGATAGCTCTCCAATGCATTGGGTAACATGACAAAGGTAAACGGGAATGTTTCTCCTATGTGATTTAGGGAATATACTATGATGGGTATTCCAAAGTAACTCCATATGTAGTTGTGATAACTACATTGTAAGTATGTTATAGATGCCACAAGATACCATTTTGATATATGATTTCTATGTGTCTTTCATAAATATTATTATTTCATGAGGAAAGTAAGATAGTTCATGTTTTGTATGTATTTATAAAAAATGTTTTCATCCTTTGTTTTATAACCCTTACTGAGATTTTTATGATCATCCCATGTTTTGAAATGTTTTCACAGGACATAAAGATGAACAGGGTCAAGGATCGGTTCAAGGAAAATAATTCGTCCTAAAACCTGGAACTAGACATGACTCTTTTTTTCAAGAGTTTTTATTTTATGAAAAAAATGGATACTGTATAGAATTGTCTACATGTAATATTCATGTTGTAATGTAAATATAATGACCTAATTCACTAAAACTCTAAAACTAAAAAAATCATCAATGTGAATTATTCATTTAATTTAATATTATCTAATGTTTAAGGCCGGGTCATTATAGTGGGTAGGCCCAATATATCCTTTAATGTTTCAAGTGGCCTCATATTAGTGTTTTGTTTTCAAAAACATGCATAATTTTTTCAGAAAATCACAAGAATATGTTTAAAGTAATTTTTTAACGTAATTATTTTATAATGTTATATAGTAATATTAAGGAAGAATTAATTTCAGATAATGTTTTAAAAAATATATATAATTTTATTTTCGAAATTATTTTTAAAAGAATACTTAAAAATAATTTTTTCATATATTTTAAAACCCATTCACTGGGAAATGTAATTTTCACCCTTTGTTTTAAATTTTTTTATATAGGTTTAGAAGACTTTTTATGGAGTTCACTTAAATTAAAGAGTTCGATGATTTTGTAATGTTTTATGACATTTATCTAATTCTCAGAAACCTAGATAAGTAAAAATCCCATGTATGGAATAAATCACATCTATTTGTTTAGTTTTTTTATAAAAAAATACACAACATTTATATGTACTATTTCCGGAAACTTGAGCTCAGGGCGTTATACATGGTATGAAGGCAATGGTCTAAACAACATTAGAGATTAGATGTTTTCATCTAATGGATATCATATAAAAGTTTAGAAGTCCTATTTTTCTTAATTATGAAGGTGGAAATTTTGAATTTTCTAGTCCAAAGAACAAATAGTATAGATGAAATTCTTTTGAAGGCCAACAATGTAACATTCCATAAATACTATTGACTTGTTTTTATAATTATAAATAAACAATGTGATGTTAAATAATAATTTAATTTTTTTCAAATAAATTGATCATAATTTAACTATATAAAAATGATTGTTGATAATTATATAGTTTTAAAAATAATTTTAAAGAATTATTTTTGTTTAAATAAAACTTTAATATGAATAAATTTTCCATTTTTAAAAAATGTATTTGAATAAAAAATTATCTTTATCAAAAGGTTGTTTGATAAAATATTTAAAATGAATAAATTTCTTAAAACAGTATATATTTTCTATTGTAATTATTTTGAAAAATACTAAATTATGTTATGAATATACTCACTTTTAATATTCATATATTAATATATAATATCTATGATAATAATTTTTAAATATGAAATAATGAATACTTATTAGAAAACATAATTAATATGGTCTGAAAAATTTTTATTTTTGAATTGACACATACACACACACACACACACACACATATATATATATATAAATATATGAAATTATCATCAGTTTTTTTAAAATATGAATTATGATTAGATTTATAAAATTAATTCTTTTATAAATTTTATAAAACAACAAATTATAATTATATATTTTAATTATAATAATTAAATGTTTAAATTATTGTATATATGTATATATTATTATTATAATACAAATTTAATGATGTATTTATTTTTTAATTTCATGTGTTTATGAAAAATGATAATCATGTTAAAAAAAGAAGAAATAAATTGAAGAAATATAGCTTTAAGGGTTTCACGACAGTCAAGCCGAATTGCAAGGGGGAGTGGGGTAGGAGGTTGAACGGTGGTCTAAGTCAAGGGAGACAATTTTTTAAAGAATATGGCTTTGCCGGAGTTGTTCTGAGATGAATATGAGTGATAAAGAAGGATGGTTATCGATGAGATTGGTTCATTTGGATTTAATGAAATTCATCACCATCTAGTGTTTGGTCTTGAAGGGTGGAATTTTACAAGATTTGTATCGCTTAAAGTGCTTGATGTTTCTTTATCAATGCCTATCTTCTGGTTCTCATCTGTCTAGATTTGAGGTAGGCTTTGTCTTTCTTTATTTTTTGGTGTCTTATTTTTTATTTCTTCTAACTATGTATCTTTTTATTTCAATTTGATTCTTCTTGGATCAATGTCACTAGATAACTATAGTCCGGTTTGAATTTAAACAATGAGGTGATTTTTTATTTAGGTCCACATACATCCACTTCATCAATCGTAAATTATTTTTATCAATGTTTTTATCCCAATGGTCTATTATTATAAAATTCACTATTTCATATTTTTTTATTTATATGATGTTTTTTTCATCAATCATCTTTTCCATACACATATTGAACTGCAATCTGGTGTGGAATGTTGTTCTGATATATCTGCACAATAGTGTCACCATTTTCTAATATAATTGTGTAAATATATAAATAATGTATTTCATGCTAGTAAAAACATTATTCCATTTTGAAAATGAATTTTCAACAAAGTCTGTGAGTCTGGAGGGAGGTTGAGTTTGTGTCCGAAGCCAATTAAAACTGTTGAAATACTTCTACTACATTTCTTGTAAAAGATATTATTAATTTTATTCTCTCGTCTTTTTAGTAAGGAGTTTTATTTTTTTATATCCATTTTAAATGTAATTTTTTCTACTAAAAGGAATATATATATACAACAAAACAATGTTCTAATTCATGATTGTTCTACAAAGGACCAATTTATTTATATAAATATATAATTTATGTTTATAATGACAGAGTTTATTATTTACATCTTAACTTTTTATTTTATATTCAAATTATTTTTTATGGAATTATGTTTTTATGTTTATCAAATTTTTTTTATATGAATTTATTCTTGTGTATGGATGTTTATGCATTTTTTCTCAAACCAATTCATATTTATTATTTTTTATAGGATTTTTTAATTTGAGATATTTTTTCACCAATAAAAATTTGATTGAAACAGAAATATTTTATTTATCAATGTTCTGTTTAAACATTAATGGATTCTGTGATTATGTGTATTATAAATTCCATGTCATATATATATATTAGGATACATGCTTAATATTTTGTTAATAATTTTATTTTCATGTTTCTAAAATAGTTCACATAGAAAAATAAGAATATCCTCATGATACATTGAAATTAATGACGTCACATTAGAATACAATCATGGCCACATGTTTTTCATAACAACGACATACCTTTCGTTAATAATAAATTAATGATGTTTAATTATGAAAATATTATATACATGTATTTCTCCAAGAATGAAATTTTTTAATTTAAAATGTTTATTTTATAATTTTATGAGATAATCATAATTATTTTTTATGATTAATTTAAAAAGCACCACTATTTAAATGAATTAATAAGGAATTTATTGTAAGGAAGTTTGAATACAAGTATAGTTCATGAAAAGGAATGTGGAATGAGTTTTGGTTATAGGAAAACCTCCATGTATTATAAATTTAAAGTTAATTTATAATTATATATAAATATATATGTGATTTTGAATTTTAATTCATTGACATGTTTTCAAAATCAAAAACTCTGGTAAAATTATATATAAATAAAGATATCTTGAATTGCTTTTTTTTAAATATCACACATTACATTTTAAATATAGTATGGAATTGGGGAGTAACCCAGCCCTCATCATGTGGGTTGGTTCAAGACAACCTTTAATGTTTTATGTGGCTTCAGCTCAATGTTTTTTTAGAATCTCTCATTATGTTTTCAGATAATTATCATAATATGTTTAAATTAATTTTATATTGAATGTATTTTGTAAAGGGACATAAATTTTTAAGGTGAATGAAATTTCAAATAATGTTTCTAAATGTATATCTAAATTTATTTTTGAATGTATTTTCAAATGAATATTTTTAATCTTTTAATAAAATATTTAAAAACCCTCTTAATAAGAAATTTAATTCTCACCCGTTGTTTTAAATTTTTTTATAACAAGTTTATTAATTTTTTTGATGTAGTTTGCTTAAATTAAGAATTCAAAACACATGATTTATTTTCATTTATTTTATTTTTCATTATATGGTTTTGTCATGTTTTATGAAATGTATCTTATTATCCAGAACCTTTTCAAGAAAAATTTCTTAGTGTGGTATAAATGTTTTGAATTTTTTTACTTTGTTTTTATAAAAATAATACTCACAATGTATTTTTGCTGAGTCTAGAAGCACATGCTCCAGGAGTTATAAAAAAAATAACTGAATTTATAAGTAAATATATTTTTGAATATTAACACCTTAGAATTTTGAAAACATCTAAAATTCATCATTTTAAAATCTAATTACAATAATTTAATTTATAATTAATTTATTAAATAGAATTACCAAAATGATTTTCTATGTCGTAAAACAATTCTAAAGAATAACATGTTAAAATTATTGAACGATTAAAAATTTGTTAATTTATAATGAAAATATTATTTTTTAAGAAGAGAAAAAATACAAAATAAATTTATTAAAGTTACTAATTATTTTCAATTATAGTTATTTGATTAATATATATGAACATTATTGGTAAGAAATTATAACATAAAAAGTGTCTGAGTATATTCGGTTACTGAATATTTTATAGAAACTTTATTGTTAATATTCTTATTAGAATAATGAATTTATATTTTAAGAACAATAATCATATTACAAATATATTTACTATGCATTAAATAATTTTTATTATCATACTTGTAAGGTGATGATGAAAAATTAAATATGTTGTTCATGGATGTGGTAGTTCATACATAACACGGTGACAATTTCATTTTTATAATGGATGGTAGAGAATGTGAATTATAGTTTTTTTAATAAAAATAATAAATATTCAATATATTAATTATAATTATGTCGTTATATTATCATAGTTATTATACATATGGAAGATGATAAAGAAGAAAGAAGCATGAAATAAACTAGTTCGGACAATTACCTTCTCCATAGTTATACTTATTTTGATTGAAATAGACCATTGTAAGAGAGGTGTATGGCCACACAAGATGATTTTAGATGTTGAAATGAAAGACGTTACAGGAATGATGTAGAATTTTCTGAAAAATATGAACTCATATATGTCTTTGTAAAAGAAATAATGGGTCCCCGATTTAGGAATAAATCTAGGACATTTTTGGAAATTATATTCCCATAAGGGTATTGAATGAATTTTTAATATGAAAAGTGTCTCATAAAATTAAAATGAATGATATTATCAACCATTTTTCATCTATATTACTAAAAAAATATTCACGTGTTTTAAAAATCATTTAATAAAATATTTTTAACATTAAATACCCCTAAAAGTCATGTTAATGACTATTCACATAATTTTTCTTCCATGAAATCTAGATAACCATGGAATTATAATTTAAAAACTAAAATTAATTTCTCTCTCTCAGGGTTATATATGAATGTTTCTAAAGGATTTGATTTATCCAAATATTATAACATTTATTATATTTAAAACCATTTAGTTTTAATTTTCAACTATGTGAACAAGCTTTGCGACAATGTTGCGTAAGAATTTTAGATTATTCTAATGTAATATTAAATTAAAAATATATTAATAACATAAATAAAACCTATTAATAATAAATATTAACATCTCAAATTGTTCATACTATTTTTTATTTGTATCTTTATCACAACATCGTTTTTAAGATAATATGTTAGAATGGTTTTATTTTATAAATAATAATTCATTATAAAAAACAGACAACATTTTCATAGTATACAGATATAAAATTGATAATAATTGTAAAAGGGAAAAGAGAGGTTCAAAATTCTCTAAACACTCTTTTATCGGTATATTTTATGAAATATTAACTCTTATCAATTGATATAATACTTCCCCAAATTTTAACCTTTACTATGGTGACAAACTTTTAGCTTGGTAATACAACTTTTTTATAATAATTAAACTGAAATTATCACATACATTGAAAATTATAATAAAAATTTGTAAAAACATTTATGTGACTCAATGTATCTTGGTGGTATTATTTATATTTAATAAAAATATTCTTAATGCATCCAAAATGTTGTTCTGAAAAAAAAAATTCTTTTTCTGTATGAAAATAAATTTACCCTTAAAGCATCATTGTATTCGATTCCCACAATATTTATGTAACATCCCAGGTAAATAAATAATATGAAATTTTCATATATATATATATATTTGAATTAAATATTAATTTTACATAAAATTGGATGCTATTTTTATAGCGTACATAATACACAACAACAAATTTCTTTGAAATATTACGTTGCACACAATGTTGAGTTATACTGAAGAATAATAATATAATATTATTATTTTAATTTGTAGTTAATGCATAGTCATTGTATTGGAAGAAATTAATATAACTAAGAAAAATATGATTACAGATGTTTATTCAATGTTTTTACATTTATCCAATAAATTTTTTAGGCTTAATTTATGAATGAATCCAATTTTAATCATAAACACTCGAATATTCCTTAAACGGTTGATTTACCACCTTTTGATGGAGAACTTATTTTAAATATTTTTTGTCACTTTTATATATTATATTTGAAAAAATAATATTCTTCTTCATAATAGGGACATAAATATTAACTTCGGATGAAATTTTGGTATTTTTGTGATAATGTTCATTTTTTAATGAATAGTAAAAGACACTATATTTTAATTCAAAACTTTTATTTAATCTAATTAATTTATATAGTTAGATTTTTATTTTAATATGTTTTAATATATAATTGAATTATATTTTTACAATTTAATCCAATTTTGGTCATTGTAAATAATTTCACTCTTCAATTGGACATAAACTAGTGTTAATCATTCTATAGTTATTATTTCTTAAAAACACGTTTTTTTAGAACAAGAATTAATTTTATATTAATTCTTGTCACTTCTGTGTTTTGAATTTAGATAAATGGATTCTATTTTTTGAATCATTAAGTCCAAATTGTTTAAAAAGGTAACTTTTATTTTTATAGATTATGAATATTTACTTCAATAAATATTTTATTTACCACAGTTAAAGAGTAAATCTGGTAAATAATTGTAAACAAATATTATTATTATAATATTAAATTACTCTAACATGTGTTCTAATCTTATTGGTTGATACATTTCCAACCATGGGAATCCTTGGGTCTATTTTGGGACTCCAAGGGGCCACTTGGGAGGGGTAATGACACTTTATATTAATTAATTTAATTTAAAGACAAAAATGATATAAGCATAAATCGTTTAGTAAAACAATTTTTTCATGGGGATATATAAGTTATCTCATCAACAATAAATATTCATTAGAAATTTACAACATTTTCCAACATTATTTTATTTTATTTATTGTGTTTAGACATCAAATAAATAAATCATTTATAACACAATGATGATGCAATGATTACATTATAAATGAATTAATTAAATAAATGATATTATAAAATATAAAAAACTATAAAAAACTAGTCCAATTCTTATTGGATGATTTTATTTAGAAGAATAGTCATATTATATTTTAATTTAATTAGTTTTTAATATTTTGAAACCAAAAATCAGTTAATAATAAAATAATATTTTCAAACATTCTTAAAGAGAACCTCCTCTCACTTATAAAAAGCCATCACCTCTAACCCATTACTCGCACCTCTATAGCCCCTTGGAACGTCCATCCTCTACCCAATTAATCTCCCTACACTCCTCTAATCCTCCTAGAATCCTTACCTTAGGCATAGTGTATTTCATGGAGGCATTTTGGTTCAAACCAAAGGGATTTACCCGATTTAAAGGAAATTAAAGAACGAACGGGTCATGTCGAACATGAGGTAAGAGACTTCATCTCAATCTCCTCTAATTGTGGAATGTTTTTATAATAGAAAACTCTTTATTGTATATGGTATATAATAAACCACTTTGAATTTTAATTTCATTCAAAGGGAATAATTTATTCCTACAAAGTGTCTTACTAAATGACAAAAGGAATGGTTTTATCTTTTGCGGTGACAATAAACCCCCCGATGTCGTAATCATTAGTTGGCTTCCTCTATAAGAATTATTGTTTTTAAAAGGAAAATAAATCCCATATTTTGTTTTTGGGTGTTATGGTATTGAAAATGGTTTTTTTAATGGATTTATTATTTCTATATCATGAAATGATTTCTTGTGATTACAAATGAAATGTTATTAGGGAAATTTTTATATTTGCAGTATTTCATGTGTTGTGATTTTATAGTGGTAATTGTACATTTGACAGGTGGTTATGTGACAGAACAAATTATGGGTTAGGTCATGATAATCCTGGATGGGTGGTTACTTCATAACCTCCATTGCATTTGGAATGGAAGTTGGTCGTATGGCAATTTCATTTAGTGATATGTGTGGAAGTCGATCGTATGGTTATTCCAATTAAGTATATTTATGTCCCAAGATACCTTTATATGTTATGTGTCATTAATATGGGTTTCATGGTATTATTTTTGTTATGAAAGGGTAAGAAAATATCTTTTATTCAGTGATGAGTATTTACTACTAGATAAAGTTGAAAATAATTACTTATGATAAAGTATTAATGGGTTACTTGTTGTTTTAAAAAAATAACAATTTTCCTTCTTTTTTTAACCCTTTCTGAGCATTTCATGTTCATCCCATGTTTGTTTTTAATGTTTTTTTATAGTAATTAACGATTAATCGGGTCAAGGATGGGATTATAAAAAATTCACGTTGTCTAAAATATGAAACTAGACACGACATATTTTTTAAGAATTTTTATTTTTTGAAAAAAAATTGATACTGAGTATAATTTTGAACATATAATATCCAAAATGTTATGTAATAGTTATTATCTAATTATATAAATCTATAAAGTTTAACATATCATAAATGTGAATTATTTACATAATCCAAGATTATTTAATGTTTAAGGTCAGGTCCTTACAGTTGGTATCAGAGGTTGTATAGATAACTTTAGAGGTTAGGGTGTTATTTTATCATAATTGACATAACCATAATGGTTGGCATATTATAAAGAGTCATAGTTAATTTAGATAAATTTAATGGGTTCAAGATTACATGAATAAGTATATCTTAGTGTTCACCCTCCTCATTAGATATTATATGATGATTTTTCCGATATACAAAGACTGGCCTTTTGGGTTTTAGTAAATTGATGGACCAAGTAGGCACTAAAGTAAGAATGGATGTGAAGAGAACAATGATGGTATTTTGAATAAGAAACTAAATGAAATGAGAGCTTCAATGAGAACTCTTGCGGTTATTATCAACCAACTCTCTAGAGTCCCCATTGACTACTCAAACCATGGTTATTTTTATAAGACATCATATATGAAAGAAAAAATCCCTATGAATGTTCGAGTAATAACCGAAAAGGTATGTATATTAAAAAACCTACGTTTCAATGATGTGGAAAAAACAACTAGGTAAATTATTCAACTGGATGAGAAGATGCTTTATATTTCTTAATGAAGGTCATAAAGTAAGAACCTTCCATTGAAAAAGGAAGCGTCTAGTTGACTCCATGAAAGGGAAAGAAGTTATTTCTGGGGGATCAATTGAATGTTTTAAATGTGGTGTGCATAGTCATTATACCAATAGTTTTCCAACAAAAAAGGTTTGGGAAAGGGAGAATCAGGACCGTACCAATATATTTTTACTAATACTTAATGCCATTTAAAATGAATATGAGGAAATATACAATAACTAATGAATGTTATGCATTATTTCTTAGTTGATTTTTTGACATTATTGAATATTAGGATATGATTCATGATTTTGTGTGTAGGGAAGAAGTATTAAATAATAAGATAGAATAGAATAGTTAATGTTTCATGAATAACATTGAATGATTAAGAAGTCCAAATATAATTAATTCAAGAGTTATGGTTTATTTGAGGAAGATGAAATGATTAAAAGAACTAAGGATCATTTGATGATGGGATTACATTGGAAGACTTTTTCTAGTATGTATAAAAATGATGTTTGATTTTTGAAAATTTTATTCAAGGAAGAATTATCTTTTCTTCTCTGTATATAGTTATAAAGAACCATTTGGGACTATATTATCATTGATTTTTGATGTAATTATAGGTTATTACATTTTGGGAAGAAAATGCAAGTTATGAGATAACATTTGTGGTTAAAAAATGTTCTGATTATTTTTGAGGAATTTATCTTATTATTTTGAATGTTATAAAATTATATAGTTTTTGAAAAGGGACTACATGTCGACCGTGTGGGAACTCTTCTCGTTGGGAAAAGATGTGGGAATCGAACCCACAAACAATGTGTGATTTAGATTTATCACCTACCACTGGACTACGTAATGTCCTTGTTTAGCATGAAAATCCCTTTTTAGTTAAATGATTTTATGGATCAAGAATAAGTTGATTTTGGGAACATATGTTTTATCAAATGTACATCCTTAGTATAGTCAAATGATTTTGTGATTAGGTGATGAATGTTATTTTGGAATATGTTCTCTCTTTTGGGAACACTATATGCTTAGGAAAATAGAATACCATGAGATCTAATTTGTGGAGTAATGGTTGTAATTTTATTTTGAAAGACCCTATGTTTTATTGTGGAAATATAGATATTTAGGTTATTTATGGAAATGATTAACCTATCTTCAAGAACATGTGACACGGTTAATTATCTTTCAGTATGTGACTTTAAGAGTAAACAATGTTATTTGGAGATAAATGTTACGATTTTTGTGGAAGTCTATGTGATCAAATCCGTCTGAGATTTGGGTATCAATCTTATTTGGGTTACTTTGAAGAATTTTAAGGACAATTGTTTATTGAATGGTCTTTGCTGAACATTGGGTATGTTTTTAAATTTTTGTGGATTAAGTGTAGTATTTATTTTTATAAAATATTATCCTTTTTGGGATTACCTAATCTTGTACTAACCATTTTGGTTTTAGTTAATGTCTAAAGTCAAGGGAAATATATAGTTCATCATTAGTGGATTATGCGATTCTCTAGATGTTTCGAGTGCTTTAGGTGTGACCAATTCACCTTGAATACTCTTTGTTTTGACAAAAGATTAGTTTTTCATATAAACATATTAATGGATGAAACTCTTCTTGAAAAGTAAGTATATTTGATTATGCTCGTAGTCAATCTCATAAATAAATTCTCAAAACATACTAAATGAAAATTAAAACAAAAACTTTGTCTGATTACATTTCCTACTAGGAAAAAAAAGACCATTTAACCTATCACAATTTAGTTATTTTCTAGTGGTTAACTTTCTCTTGATCATTTTTTATCACTCACCATCAGAACGTGACACATAGTTTGTCCTCCATATCCATGTTTTCAAAGAATCCTCTTATGATTTATCTTCGGTGACCTTTGTAATTCACATTATTTATTTTAATGTGATAGTTTTGTAGACTCTTTTCTTATGTGGTACTTTTACTGAATTTTATGAGACCAATTTTTAAATTGCGAGGACGCAATCACTCCTGGAAAATGATCATATACCCACAGTTCAAAACCGTGGGTATAGACCCCAAAACGTGGGTATAGTCTATACCCACGGTTTGGGGAACCATGGTCATTGGTGGTGTCAGTATAGTTCCAGGACCTATACCCACGGTTTCTCCAAACCATGGGTATAAGATTTTCTACTATGTTATAACTCTATACCCACGGTTTGGAAACCATAGGTATAACATATTTTTCAAAATAGCGGCCTGCAGGATTTGATCTCGCGACCAATTCTTTGTTCATGAGCGTCCTTACCACCAAACCATCACCACCTATATGTATGTATATATATATTATCAAATATATTTATTTAAACCATGGGTATAGAGGAATAAAACGTGGGTCTAGAACTCCAGCCAATTTTTTTGGTTCCCGCGGAAAAAATAAATTTCCCACGAACACACAGGAAACCTATACCCACTATTTGTCAAAACCGTGAGTATAGGATTTTTTATCCAATGTCTATACCCATAGTTTTGGGAAAACCATGAGTATAGGGAACCCTATCCAAATGGTTTTGGGAAAACCGTGGTCATTGGCATTTTTTGATACCCTATACCCATTGTTTGGAGAAAATCGTGGCTATAGGGTATCCTGTGGCCATCATTTGGGGAAACCATGTGAATATGTCATCACAAAATGCCAATACCCATGGTTTTCCAAAAATCATGGGGATAGGGTTACCTATCACCACAGTTTCCCCTAAAACCGTGTGTATAGGTCCATTTTTCAGTAGTGAATTCTCAAAAGGGGGGAATGATGTAACATCCTAGGTAAATAAAGATTATTACAATTTCATATTTATTAAATTTTTGAATTAAATATTAATTTTACATTAAATTGGATTCTATGTATGATAGTGTACTGAACACGTAACAACGGGTTTCATTGAAATCTTACATTGCACACAATGTGGAGTTATACTGAAAAATAATAATATAATATTATTATTTTAAATGGTAGTTAATGCATATTCGTAGTATTGGTGGGATTAAATAGAACTTAATAAAATATGACTACACATGTTTATTAAGTTTTTTGACACATATCCAAAAACATTATAGGCTTAAAATGTGAATGAATCCAATTTTAAGCATAAACACTCTAATATTCTTTAAAATATTGATTTACCACCTTTTGATGGAGAACCATTTTGAATCTAGTTTTCTCACATTTATAAGTTCTATTTGACAAAATAATATTATTCTTCAGAATAGGTACATCAGAATTTACTTTGGATTAAATTTTGGTATTTTTCATATAATGTTCATTTTTAATGAATAGTGAAATTTTTTGTATTTTTACTCAAAACGACCAGTAATCAAATTTATTTATATAGTTAAATTATTATTTTAATCAGTTTTAAAGTATAATTGGATTATAGTTTTACAATGTAATCCAATTTTTTTCATTGAAAATAATTCACTCTTAAATTGGACCTAAACAAGTGTCAATCTTTTGATAGTAATTATTTCATAAAAACCCGCTTTTTGTTTTGACAAGAGGAATTAATATCAAATTAATTTTTTCCACTTAATTGTTTTGAATTAAGTAAAATGGTTTCAAAATTTTGAATCATGAGTTCCTAATTGTGTTAATAGGTAACATATATTTTTAGACATTATGAATATTTAATTCAGTAAATATTATATTTACAATGGTTAAAGGGTAAGTTTGGTAAATAATGGTAAACAAATATTATTATAATAATATTAAATTACCGTAAATATGTCCTAATACTATTAGTTTATCTTTGTCCCTCCATCGACATCCTTAGGTCTATTATGGGACCCCATTGAGCCACTAGGGAGTTATAATGACACTTTATATTAATTAATTTAAAGTAAATACAAAAAATACATAATCATGTATCTTTTAGTAAATCAATTTTTACATGGGGTTATATAAGTTATAAATTCTGAAATAAATATTCATTATAAGGATAAAGTATTTCACACATAATTTTATTTTATTTATAATTTTTAGAAATCAAATACATAAAATTATTTATGACACAATGATGATCGAGTGCTACCTTTTAAAAGAATGATTTAAATAAATGAGATTATAAAATTTTAAAAAATATCCAAAACCAGTCCAATTCATATTGGATGATTTTATTTCGAACAAGAGTCATCTTATCATTGAATTTAAAGATTTTATGATCTTTTTAAAACTGAATATAAGTTTATAATAATATAATATTTTTAAACATTCGTAATGAAACCCTCATCCCTTTATAAAATCCATAACCTATATCCCATTACACACACCCCTAAATCCCCTTGTATATTCAAAAATCTACCCAATTAATCTCCCAACATCCCACTTTTCCTCTTAAAAGCCTTACCTAAGGCATAAGAAACTTTGAGAAATCATTTTGGTTCAAACCAAAGTGATTTACCCGATTTAAAAGAAATTAAAGAACCAACGGGTCAAGTCGGAAACGTGGTAAGGTACTTTGTCTCAATCTCTGTGCATAGATGAATGTTTTGATTATATACAACCCCTCCTTTATAATTTCAATAATTAAACCATTGGAATTTTAATTTAATTTTAAGGGAATCTTTTTTTCTACAAAACGTTTTACTAAATGAAAAAGGAATGTTTTTAAAGTTTGCAGCGACAATGGCCTCTCCATTGTCAAAATAATTAGTTGGATTCCTCTATAAGCCTTAATGTTTTTAAAAGGATAATAAATCCCTTATTATATTTTTGTGTTTTTTGGAACTGAAAATGGTTTTTGAAATGGATTTATTACTTCAATATGAGGAAAATATTTCATGTGATTGCAAATGAAATGTTATTAGTAAAATATTTATATTAGCAATATTTTTTGTGTTATTATTTTATTATGGTACTTGGACATTTGATGGGAGGTTACAAGATAAACAAATTGATGGGTGGTGATATGATAAAATAGGATGGGTGGCTACGTTTTAACCTCCAATTCATTGGGTATGGAAGTTGGTTGTATGGTTATTCCATTTAGTGATATGTGTGGAAGTCGACCATATGGTTATTACATTTAAGTAGGTTTATGTCCCAAGTTACATGTATATGTTACATGTTATTTATATGGGTTTTAGGGTAATATATTTATTACCAAAGGGTTATCAATGTTATTTTATTTAGTGATGAGTATTTATTACTTTATAATGGTTAAAAGTATTACTTATGATAAATAATTCATGGTTTACTTTTTATTTGAAAAAACTAATAGTTTTATTTCTTTTTATATCCCTTACTTAGCTTATTATACTCATCCCAGGTTTTTTTAAAATGTTTTTTCACATGACAGAAAGATGAATAAGTCCATGTATTGGATCCAGGAAAAGTCATGATGTCTAAAATATGGAACTAGACCTGACTCTTTATTTCATGAGTTTTTATTTTATGAAAAAATAGATACTGAGTAGAAGTGTCTACATGTAATATTTAAATTGATATGTAAGAGTTATGGAAAAATTCTATAAATCACTAAACTATAAAAGATCCTCAATGTGAATTATTAACTTAATTCAAGATTATGTAATGTATAAGGCGTGTCATTAAAATTTATTTCATTATAACTAAAAAATAAGACTATTTTGTCATTAAAATTAATCAAAAATTTAATGGTACATTTGGAATACTTAATTAATGAAAAAGATTCCAAGAATAGTTTTCAATAAAAACAATTATAAAATAGATTCCAATGGGTCAAGCATTGATTTATAAGATCAAAATGGTATTTTTTAAATTTATTTATTTTACAAATAAAATACATATTTTTATGATCCTTGGGTTTTTTTAAATTTTTAATTCACCATTATATCATTATTATTCCATTATATTTATTGTATTTGTATAAAAAATAAATTCACTATTCACAAAAAAATCATGAATTTTAGAAAAATCCCAAAAATATTACATAAGATAATTTTAGAATACTGAATCAAAAAAAGAATAATTTTTTATAAAAATAAAAATATTCAATTTATATTATTAAATTTTAGATAAATGAATACAATGACCCCACTTGGGATCCACTAACATTGAGGGTAAATAAAAGTATGGTGAGGAGAATATAACCTAATTATAAAATTATCATCGTATTGGATGATATATAAATCAATATTGGAAGTAGTATAAATGAATGGAAACAAAAATAAACTATCCAAATAATTATATGTAGCCAAAGCCATAAATAATACCATATAAGGAATTATGTCATTTAAATATAAAAAGGAAACATGAAATCATGGCATCATATATAAATTTCATTGCGAAAAAAGATCTAAATCATGAAATGATATCTTTATTAGCATCTTGTACACTTGCTATGTAATGTGCTCCTAAGTTCCCATGTATAAGAGTAATAGAAAACTATAATCTATGATCCTAAACTTGCAACCATGAGGTCTTCTTAGGTACCAAATGATAGAACAAATATTGTTTGAGATAGATATAGAAATCCGCCACCAATATTGTCTCTTTATATATTGTCTATGAGTACAAAATATAGTCGTCTATATGTATATGAAAAATATGTGAACAAATTATAGTAAGAAAGTCAATCAGAGGTTCCTCAAAGTATGATCGAGAAACCATTCCTTCTTTATCCTAATCTAGAATACCTATGAACATGTGTCACCATATGTAACACACCAAGATTTCATAGTAATTTATTTCCTATAAAGTAATTCAATAGCTTGTGCTACATGCAACACCAAGTTTGAGGGCACCACGACGTACCAAACTAGTCGTTCAAAAGCAGTTATGAATAGTATTAACTAAATTTTTATTTTTATATAATCCATATAATTTTAAAATCCATATTATGTGTTTGTTAGACATAATATAAAAACAAATTCATTTTTTCAGATAAATAAAGTATTTTTCAAAAAATTAAATTATACCACCTTCTAATAGAAAACCATTTATATTTTGATGAATACCAAAAATTACTTAATTTTAATTGAAAGCAAATTTTTTAGTAGAAATAATTTATATTTTTGAATTATGTATTTGAATGGATTGGAAGTATAATTATATTATATTTTTATCATTTAATACAATTTAGGTCATTATAAGTTATTTCACTTTTAAATTTGGCATAAACAGATGTCACTCTTTTGAGAGTTTTTTCTTTATAAAAACTCATTTTTTGGTTTGGACAATGGGAATTAATTTTAAATTAATTAACGCAACTTCTATGTTTTTAATTTGTTAATATATATTTCATTTTTTAATTTTAAATATCAAAATTATATTAGGGTAATTGTTTCGTATTTTTCTGAAAGCATTCAATTTTTGTAGAATAGTGAATAACACTGCGTTATAGCATAAAACAGACTTTTTATTTAAATAAATATTTATTTAATTTAAATTTTTTTAGGAAATAATAGATATATAATACCTATATATATTCAATTTAACTCATTAGAGTGATTTTATAATAAAATTAGATGTACAAAATTTTATTGAATTTTTTTCCATCGTTTACCCACCTCCTAGGAGCATTTGTAGATTTGCACAAAACATGATTTTACTACTTCTGTGAGTTGAATTTCAAAATTCTGAGAGACACTGTTAATATTAGTAAGTAAAATTTTGTTCAATAAGATGAATTTTTTTGAGGGGAATATTATCTTTTGACTTTTATTTACCTCGGTTAAAAGTAAATAGAGTAATTAAGGGTAAAAATGATATCATAATCACCATAACATATATACTAATTCAATTGTATTAGTTTAATTAGACAAAAAACAACCTTAGGAATAAAATATGAACGTATTTGGTCCACCTGGTTTAGATTAGAACATTTATTATTATTTTATTTATTGATGAGTTAAAAGAGTTAAATTAAATATTTAATAACTAAACCATTTTTAATACAGGTTCACACACAATATAAATTTGACTATAAATATTAATTATAAAGCTAAAAATATTTCCTACATAATTTTATTTTATTTAATATTTTTATACATTAAATAATTTAATTTATTTAAGACCCAATGATGATGCATTAATTACCTTATTAATGAAATATTAAAATAATGGATATTATAAATATCCAAATAAATGTAAATTGATATTTATGATTAATTACACTAGTTTTATAGGTTAATATGACATTTTAAACTTATTTGAATTAATTTTATTTGAAATAATAATATTTATATGGCATTAAAAAAATCAAATTCTTAGTAGTGTGAAAATTGACATAATTGCGTTTTTAAAACAAAATTTTTTTATTAATTGACACAATATTAATAAAAATATACGGTTCGCCCAATGGACTTATATAAGGTTATATATATTAATAATGAACCACATGGGTTTTTCTTGGCATATAATAGTATGTTTATTTACAATATAATATAAAAATACACAGAGACATGGTAAATGTCAAACTATTTAACTAAGAGTTAAATATAAAAGATAAGGTCAATATGATGAACTAAACCTATCTAAAACCTATTTGATGAGAATATTTAGACCCATCCCCACCTTATAATTTAAATAATTAATTTTTTAGTAATTAGAATCCCAAAATTATTTTATTATAAAATAATATTTTGTGCTTTCCCTAAAGTGACCCTCACCTCTCTTATAAAAGGGTACTTCCCCTTTCCCTTAATTTCATAGTTCCAAATTCATTTTTATTGGACAAACACTACCCAAATATCCTCCCAAGTTTCCTTTACTCATCTTGGAGACTTTCCATTGGTCAAAAATCGATCCTATGGATCCCTACTGATCAAATAAAAAGGAATAACCCGAAAAAGAGTTAAATATTTCATCACCTCTTTCAAGTTATTTTCTTCTTCCACTTTCTCTTTATTTGTGTTTTCCAATCATAAATAATTACTCTAGTATCTTATATATATATTTATGTTATTATAAAAATTATATGACCATATTCATTATTCTATCCACCCGATAAATGATAATGTCACCATATGTGCATACGTACAGATTACCATCTCCACATCGTGGGATTATTTGATATTCAAACAATTTATTGTTTGGATGGGTATAATAATGAGTGTAACTGATGTAAATAATAAATATAACATGTTAATGATTATTTATAAAGGATATAATATCCAATTACATATGATTTCACCATCAATATAATGATATTGTCGCTAATGAGTTTGTACGGATTACCGTCTCCATGAATGCGATGAGATTCATTACACATCATAATCATTAAAGAATAATTTTCATTTTTTGATTAAAAATAAGGATTATAAACATAATATAATTCTGTATATGGGTAAAATACTTCTTATTCATAACAAACATGGCTTACGTAACCAATTATATAAAAGAAATAGGAACAGTTAACACTTGAAATGATGATACTGCTAAAATATTATTAACAATGCAATATTAAGGATCATATATGGTATCATATCTATGTATATAGTTATTTTATTATTTAATAACTATTATTTAACTATTATTAATTTTTTAATGTACCCTCAACTATGGAAAAGTAGAGGGTTATGGGTTCTCATCTCACTTCTTATTCTGGTGAGATTGAAGCTATATTTCCATTATTTCCTTTTTTGTGGTGTGTGTACTGCACATGATTATATTGTTTGTGTAATCTAATTTAATTTATTTGTATATAAATCTTCATTTTATGATACGTATTTCATGGGGTGTATGTTTCGTAAGTTACCAAATCAGTAAGGTAATTTCAAATTTCTATTTCTATTCATTGGGTTTTAAGCAAACTTTATTGATTATTTTACTCCATGATTATGTGTGGAAGAACTATTTATTATTTTTGTAGTAATTTCCTTTCCCCTTTATATGTATATACTTTTGATACACATAATCACTCCATTGATAAATTCTGAGGTCATTGATATGAACTTGATAAGACAAATTTTAACTCAATCATCATTCATTGAGTTAAAAATCCAATTAATTGGTGTTATTTTTACAAGATTGTGTGTGAATGTCCTCTGATTTTTTTACACTTAATATCCAATAATATTGACTGTATTTATATTTTTTACACATAATTATTTAATTTATTTATCCTTAACCTAAGGATATGGACTTTATAATGGATTTCTACTAAACTTACATTCCATTGAGTCTTATTTGTTGTTATGTGCCGACTCAATTTTGTTTGTTCTGTATACTTTACTCTGACAAAGTGTATCATGAATCCCTTTATTCTCATGATATTATAATATTTTTATTAACTCAATTATTTGTATTCAAGTGTCTCTCATTTGGTTAAGAAATCTTACTAAAATATCATTTTAAATTTTTTAACATTTTATTCTTCTAAATCTCTGTCATTAATGTCCATGTTTTAGAAATGGTTTTAAGGATTTATTTATATGAACATGAATTTTTTAAAATGTTAATTCCTTTAAAAAGTTTCAAAGTGGTATGGGAAACATTGAAAAAAAATATATTTTAAACAACTTCTTGATAAATAGTGAGACTTTTAAATGTTTTCATGAAAAATGGGGATATTTCTCTCAAATAGTTTTGATGATTATTTTCATCAATGTCGATATCTTTCATTATTCTTGATTGAGGTTGAATTATTATTATACAATCATACATATTGTATTTAATGAGTTATGTTTGACTGTGGATGTGTTATTTTTATACCATTCATGGTTTGTGGTTAAAATATTAACATCTCTTCTGCTAGTTTTAATATGAATGTTTAGATTACGTTTCAACCTTTTCATATGAAGAATGCATTGGACATATGAAGTGAGGGGTGGAGCCCACTATAGATCCTCGATGAATTGGTAGGTCTCATGAGAAAAAATAGTGTCTTGAAACAAGGCCTTGACTAAATCTTATTTGTAGTCTTGGTACAAGGACTTGGCTATATGGCTATGAAGTCCAGCATTATGCATTGCATCATTTTAAAACTGTCTATTGATATGGAATGTCAAT
This sequence comes from Viscum album, assembly GCA_963277665.1. Lineage (NCBI taxonomy): Eukaryota > Viridiplantae > Streptophyta > Magnoliopsida > Santalales > Viscaceae > Viscum > Viscum album. The sequence goes on along the minus strand of OY728142.1, from coordinate 27,149,255 downwards.
ATAAGACTAGTAGAATATCAATGTGAATAATTGAATGGAATTATTTGAAAGTTTATTTTCCATATTATGCTTATGTTAAATTTTAAAAGGCTTTTGTTTTTGTCCTATACATTGCCATAAATTATTATGCTTATTTATGATAGTTTCTACTAGATTGTTATCCTTACTGAGAATCTGATCTCACCCCTTTCTATGTTTTATTTTCCCCAAGAGAAGATGAAGTATTTTATGGTTGACCTGTAAAGACAAGCTAAGGATATAAGTGTGTTTAAAAAGGAAATGAAACATTGTTAACATTTTGATGTCATGATTTAATGTAAAACATAGGAGTGTATCTTGTACATCCATGGCTACTAAACTGATTGGTCTTTTAGAAAATGATTCTATGTATCATTCCAATATTATGTAATAATGCACCGACCCTGGGTAACTGTGGTTAAAGCATTACAATTTGTATCAGAGGATGTTTAGTACAAATGTTGGAAGCTATATTTATAAAAAAATCTCTGATTAGGAAACACTACCCTAACATAGACATTGAGGATTAGTATAGAAGAATATCCAAAAATTTTGGTAGTGTAAATATTATGTGATTTTTCTAAGAAATACATCGTTGTTTGGAATCGAGCAGGTAGAGGTGGCTCTAGCATAGATGTACCTAGGAGTGACAATTTGAAAAGGAGTTTTGGGCCTGTCCCGGGGAATCCTGGTACACGATAACTAGCCTTGTTGTACTCTTGGTTATGAAACTCCTGGAAAAAAATGCTTTGGATAATTCACATTTTCTTTACAATACGATTTTATGGATTATAATATAACATGATTATAAATATCCTTGGTTAATACTGAGGTGTTTTATATTAAAAATAAAGTGTTATGATATTCTTTAAATGATTTTATGAATCACACTGTGCTTTGTTGTGTTAGTCAATGGCTGGATTAAAAGGAAGTCATAGAAACATTGCACATTATGTACAAGGTGGGAACATTGGTGAAAATGAGCAATCAAATGGAATGTTGATATGTGTAAAAGATATAGTGTTTATGCCGAATCAGTTTTCCCAAAATGTGATCAACACCTTACATATTAACCTACTCCCGGACTCAACGAAGATGATAAAAGTGGTGAATGATAAGAGCTCATGCAGTGGAGACCATGGAGAAAATAAATCTCAATTTCCATCATGTCAGAAATTGGGAAGGAGACACCTAGGAAATTATCTCAATGGAACAAAAAAATTATTTATGTGTGGGAAATATGGAGAAAAGGTAAATAATTTCCTTGGAAAAATGAAGAGTACCATAGAAAAAAATAAAAATGATCCTAAGAACCCATTTGCACTTATTTGTCGTAAATGTAGGGGAACTAGACTTTACCTGATTAAATGACCTATTTTATAGGATAAAATCATTGAAAAGTAAGAACCTATTTGGAAATAAATATATGGATAAATGTTTAAAAGTATTAGTCCCCTTTGTTGATGGGATTACTTTTGAAGACTTTTCTTTTGTATGTGTAACCCTGTAGTTTGTTATGTGAAAAATCTCTTTTAGGAAGAATTTTTTTTTCTATATTTGATATAGTGATAATTAAAAATTTTGGTTTATATGATCCTTGAATAGGAGGAAATTACAAGTTATTAATTATTGGGATGAATATGAGAGGTAAGAAACAAAATTTGTGGTAAAATTATGTTATTGCTGTTTTGAGTAATTTATCTCATTTTGGTAATGTTATAAAGTATAGTTTTTGAAAAAAGACATCACGCAGACCGTGTGACAACCCATCTAATTGGAAAAAGCCGCAAAAATAAAACCCACAACCAGAGTGCAATTAATATTAATTGCCTACCACTGGACTACGTGTAGTCCCGGGTTAGTGTAACTAATTCTTTTTTAGTTAAATGATTTTATTGATCAATAATTAGTTGATTTAGGATCTTATGTATTATCAAACGGATATCCTTAGAATAGGAAAATGATTTGGTGGTTAAGTGATAAATGTTATTTTGGAAGATGTTCGCTCTGTTGGGAATACTATATGCCTAAGGAAAATAGAATACTATGGGATTTCATTTGAGGAGTAATTGTAGATTTTTATCTATGTTTTCATTGTGGATTTTTAGCGATTGGGGTTATTTATGGAAATTATTAACCTATCATAGAGAATATTTGATTAGGTTTATTACATTTATGTTTGTGACTTTATGAGTAGTCAATGATATTTGGAGATACAATTTAACATGGAAGACTACACAATCAAATTCATCAATGTTTTGGGATTCAATATTAGTTCGGATTATATTAAATGATTTTAAGGAAAATTGTTTATTGAATGGTATTTATTGAAATTTGGGAATTGTTGGCTTAATTATAGAAATAAAGATTAGTATTTCATTCTCTAAAGGATTATCCTTTTTGGGGATCATCTGATTTTTTACTAACCATTTTGGTTTTGGTTAATCTCTAAAGATAATGGAAATATATAGTTTATCCTATGTGGATCATGGGATTCTATAGAAATTGATTCTAGCACTTCAGTTATGACTAGGTCATCTTGGATACTCATCACTTGAAAAAAAAGATAAGTTAGTGGTAGATATTTATTAAAGGATGAAGCTCTATATAAAAAGTAAGTATATCCCTTTATGTTCTTAGTCAATATCAAAAAGAAATTCCTTAACATTATGAAATACAACTTAAAATAAAAAACGTTGTATGTTTAATTTTCTTATAAGGAATCTAATGACAGTTTATCCCACCACAAGTTTGTGGTTTTATTGCTGTTAAATTTCTCTTGATCATGTTTTCAATCACTCTATATTAGATCATGACATTTATTTCATCTTCCATATTCATGTCTTCCAACATGTAATCCTAGTGTGGGTTATCTAAGGAGACCTTTTTACATCTCGTTCTTTCTTTCAATGTTATAGTTTTATTGACTCTTTTTTTGATGTGGGACTTTCAATGAAGTTCCCCAGACCAATTTTAAAACTGAAAGGTCTCAATTTCCAAAAGGTGGGAAGAATGTAACACCCCAAGATTTCATAGTAATTTATTTTCATTAATGTAATTTAATAGATTGAGCTACACGTAATACCGAGTTTGAGCGCACCATGACTTACGGTACTAGTTTTTCAAAATCTTTTATGAATTGTATTAACTGAATTTTGAGTTTTATATACTCCATATAATTTTGGAATCCATATTATGTGTTTCTTAGACAAAATATAAGAACAAATTCATTTTTTCAAATAAAAGAAGCATTTGTCAAAAAATAGAATTTTAACACCATCTAATGGTAAACCCGTTTTAAAACAAATATTTGATACTTTTATATATTTAATTTAATGAAATTAAATTATTCCTTAGAATTAGGGAATAAAAATTTATTTCAGATATATTTTTAGTACTTTTAGGATAACATTCAAATTTTGATGAATAATGAAAATTACTAAATTTTAATTGAATTTTTTTAATCAATATAATTTACAGTGTTAAATTATGTATTTGAATTGTTTGGAAGTATAATTTGATTATATATCCATAATTTAATGAAATGTAAGTCATTATAAGTAATTTGACTTTTAAACATGACCTAAACACATGTCAATCTTTTGATAGTTTTTACTTTTTAAAAAACCGTTTTCAGTTTTGACAACGAGTATTAATGATAAATTAATTATTGAAACTTCTACGTTTTGAATTCAGTAAAATAGAAATCAATTTTGAATTCAGATTATCAAAATTATATTTGGGAAAATTTATGGTATTTTTTGAAAGCATTCAATTTTTTATGAATAGTGAAAAAACACCGCGTTATAGTTGAAAACCAAATTTTTCTTTAAATAATAATTTATTTTATTTCATTTTTTTAAATCAAAATAGATATATAATACCTATATAAGTTCAATTTAATTCATTGGAGTCAATTTATAATAAATTTAGTAGTATAAAATGTTATTAAACTTTTTACCATCTTTTACCCACCTCTTAAGAGAATTTGTAAATTTGCATAAATCTAAATTTTACTACATCTGTGATTTGAATTTCAAAAATCTTAGAGACACCATTAATATCAGTAAGTAAAATGTTGTTCAATAATATGAAAATAATATTTTGGGAAAAGTAACTTTTGTCTTTTATTTACCACGGTTAAATGTAAATATGTTTTAAGAGTAAATATGATATCATAATTACCCTAACACATGTCCTAATTATATTTTATAAGTATAATTCGACCAAAAACAACCATAGTAATAAAATATTAACCTCTTTGGTCCACATGGATTAGATGAAGACATTTATTATTATTTTATTTAAATAAGAGTTAAAAGAGTAAAATTCAATGTTTAATAACTAAACCATTTTTAATATAGGGTTACACACTATATAAATTCGACTATAAATATTATTTATAAAGATAGAATGATTTACTACATAATCGTATTTTATTTATAATTTTTAGACAATAAATAATTTAATTTATTAATCACACAATGATGATGCAGTAATTACATTATTAATGAAATATTAAAATAATTGATAATATAAATTTCCAAATAAATGTAAATTGAGACTTATGATGAATTACACTAATATTATAGGTTAATATGACATTTTATGGTTAGTGGAATAAATATTATTCAAAGTAATAAAGTATTTATGTCTTTCAAAAAACGCCAATACTAAATAATGTTAAATTGACATAATTGAGCTTTTAAACAAAATATTATATTATTAGTTGATATAATATTCCTAAAAATATAAGGTTCTGCAAAAGGAATTAGATAAAATTTTATAGATTAATAATGAACCAAATGGACTTCATTGGGAATGTTATAGTATGTTTATTCATCATAGAATATAAAAATACAAAGAGGCATGGAATACATCAAACTATTTAATTAAGAGTTATATCTATAAGATATGGTTAATATGATGACCTAAAACTGTTTTAAAGCTATTGGTTGATAGGATTCAAACCCTTTATAACCTTATCCTTTAAATAATTCAATTTTATCCATTTTAGTCGGAAAATTATTTTATTATAAAATAATATTTTATGTTTTCCCTAAAGTAACCCTCACCTCTCTTATAAAAGGGTACTTCACCTTATCATAATTTCACACGTCCAGAGACATTTGGATAAGCCAAAACTAGCCCAAATATCCTTTCCACATTCCTCCCTTCATCCTAGAGACCATCAATTGGTCTGAATGCCATCCTACGGATCCCAGTTAATCAAATCAAAAGGAAGAACCTGAAGAGGAGGTAAATATTTCATCACCTCATTCAAGTTCTTTTCTTCTTCCACTCCCTCTTTATTTATAGTTCCCATTTTAAAATAATTACTCTGTTATCTTATATATAAATTTAATTTTATATAAAAATGGTACAACCATATTCATTATTCAATCCACCCTATAAATGAAAAAGTAACCATACGTGCGTACGTATTGATTATCTTCTCCACGTAGTGGTGTAGTTTGTTATTCCAACAATTAATTATTTGTATGGGGTATAATAATTAATATAACTGATGTAAATAAAAAATATAACATGTTAATGATTATATATATATGATATACAATCCAATTACATAAGATTTGACCATCAATATAATGATATTATCGCTCGTGCATACGTACAGATTATGGTCTCCACGAATGAGATGAGATTAATTCCCCATCATAATCATTCAAGAATAATATTAATTGTATGATTAAAAATAATATTTATGAACTCAATATCATTCTGGATTTTAATATAATACATCCTATCCATAACAAACATGACTTATGTAACCGATTATATAAAGGAAAACCGATCAGTTAACACCTGAAACGGCGATACTACTATGATATTATTAACAAAACAATATTAGAGGATCATATATGATATCATATCAATGTATATAGTTAATTTATAATTTAGAAACATTTTTTAACTATTATACAAGAGTTTAACGTACCCTCTTCCAAGGAAAAGTACATGGTATGGAGTTTTCATCTCAGTTCGTATTCCTGTGATATTCATGTTGTATTGCCACTATTTTCTTTTATGTGGTGTATGTACTGCCTATGAATGTATTTTTGTGTAATATTAATTAATTTATGGGTATTTACATCTTCATTGTATAATAATTTTTTATGGGGTGTGTATGTTTCGTATGATACCAAATCAGTAAGGGAATTTCATATTTCAATTTCCACTCATTTGGACTTACGCATACTTCATTGATTATTTTACTCCATGATTATGTGTGGAATAACTATTTATTATTGGTGTAGTAATCTCCACTCTCTTTTATGTGGATATACTTTTGATACACATAATAACTCCATTGATAAATTCTAAAGTAATCTATAAGAACTTGATAAGAGTAATTTTAACTCGATCTCCATTTATTGAGTTAAACATCCAATTCAATGGTGTTGTTTTTACAAAATATGAGTCAATGTCCTCTAATTTATATACACATAATTTCCAATCATATTTAGTGTATTTCTGTTTTTCACACATAATTATTTCATTGATTTATCCTTAACCTTAGGATACAGTCTTTATAAGGTATTTCAACTTAACTTACATTCTATTGAGTCTTCTTTGTTGTTATGTGACAACTCACTTTTTTTGGTGTATATACTGTACTTTGACATAGAATATCATGAATCCATTTATTCTAATTATATTATAAAATTTTTATTACTTTAATAATTTGTATTCAAGTGTCTCTCATTTAGTTAGGAACTCTAACTAAAATATCATTTTAAATGTTTTAAAATTTTATTCGTCTAAATCCTTCTCATTAATGTCCATGTTTTAAAAATAGTTTTAACTATTTATTTATATGGAAATGAATGTTTTAAAATGTTAATTACTTTCAATAGTTTCAAAGTTTTATGGGAAACTTTGATACAAAAATCTATTTTAAACAGCTTCTAGATAAATAGTAAGAATTTTAAATGTTTTCAAGAAAAAGGGGGATATTTACCTCAAATATTTTTGATGATTATTTTCATTATGTAGATATCCTTCATTATTATCGATTGAGGTTGATTTATTAAAATAAAATTTTCCATATTGTATTTAATGAGTTATTCTTGACTGTGGATGTGCTATTTTTAAGCCATTCATGGTTTGTGGTTAAAATATTGACATCTTGTATGCTAGTTTTAATATGAATGTTTAGATTATGTTTCAACCTTTTCATACAAGGAATTGATTGGACTTAGTAAGTGACCAGTGGTTCCTGCTATAGCTCCTTAATGCATCGGTAGGTCTCCGGATCCAAACTATTGTCTTGCAATAAGGCCTTGACAAAATCTTATTTGTAGTCTTGGCACAAGGCCTTGACTATGTTGTCATGATGTCTGAAATTATGCATCCCATCATTATGAAAGTGACTATTTATATTGAATATGATTATTAGACTAGTAGAATATCTATGTGAATAAAGAAATGTCATTATTTGATTTTATCTTTTAATTATTATCCTGAAGTTTTCGTTTAAAAGGAATTAGTTTTAGTCTTATACATTGCCTTAAATTTTTATTATTATTTATGAATCTTTTCGCTATATTGTTATCCTTAGTGAGCATCTATGCTCACCCCATTCTATATACTATTTTTCCTTGGAGGTGAAGAATTATCTTATGGTTGACATACAAGGATACGCTAAGGATATAAGTGTGTTTAAAAAGGGTAAGAAATGTTGTTGATGTTTTTATTTCATAATGTAATGTAAAACTTATGAGTGTATCTAGTACTTCCAAGGATACTAAAATGATAGGTCATTCATGACATGATTAAATGTATTATTCCAATGTTATGTAATAATGCACTGACCCTGGGTAACTGGGGTAGGGGCGTTGCACCATTTATATATATGTGTGTGTGTTTGTGGGTGTGTGTGTGTGTGTCTGTGTGTCTAGGTTTCTATTCACTTATATTCACTCAATATGTAGTAACATATATATCCATATATATATATATATATATATATATATATTTGTGTGTGTGTGCTAAATTCCATGACCTGGGGAATAACTCAACCATATTTTCATACCCATAATAATAATATAAGTTTACCTTTGTTTCAAAAAATATGTGTACAATTGTAAGTATTTTAATAGGGAATAAAAAGTGTTATTCCCAACAATTCCAATCAATTATGTGAAATGCCAGGTCTAATATACAAACCATGGTCTGTGAAATGTCATTCTAATCCTCCCAAACAGATGTGAAATACCATTTTTATCATACGACCCAAAGGGGTTGTGAAACATAATGTTCAATGACCCTAAATGATTACTCCAAATAATAATCATGTGTATGGTAATCTGACATTCCCTATGAGCCCTTAACTGAGGAATTTTTCAAAAAGGGTATTGGTATTACTGAAGTAAAAATGTGACCCCATCAGACATATGATCCCATAAAAGGTATTACTACCTTGGAATTCAATGTTTCCTCAAGGAATATAATAATGGTTTAAGTGGTTTACATTTAAAATTTAAATATGGGACATATTAAATACCCATTCCATACTACAACATTTTCATTCATCCTTTCATTTCATAAAAACAATCTAACAATGTATACATTCAAAAAATAATTCATTTAATTAATTCATTTAGCCAATACACTTACAAGTGTAGATAATGGCTGTGATAAGGGGTTTAAAACAATTAACAGCTCATTTAACTTAATTTTATCATCTTTAATATAAAGGATACCTCAAGAATAATGTATCATTTAATCAAACACTACAGGAGTAATTCACGTGACTTATAATGTAGTCAATTACTTAATTGTGTCAATCTAATTTTGAGGAACGTAAACTCAGATAGGAAGGTGGTTTTATTTCTTATCCAAGGAATAATGTCCATGATAATAAAACTATAACATATAAAGGGGTGGTTCAAGTTGAAGAAGAAAACCTCTAACTTATAAATTTAGTGCTTAAAGATAAACTAAATTTACGAAATCGTATAAACATAATGGATATTATTCATACAAGGATGTTCATAGAAATTTCTACACAAAACAAAAAGACATAAATTAAAATCATTTGATACTTAAGGTAAAATCCATAGACAAACTACCTCATGCTGATAATGCTTCACTCATTCTTTATTAAGATTTGATTCGAGCTAAATCTAGATAATATAGGTGAATATACAAACAACCAGAGAATTGGAAATGTGATATCACATTTAAATAGAATTCAATGAGGAATTATAAATCAGTAAAATATAAGGAATCATTTTAGACTCAATATGGGGATTCCAACATGGTATATGTTGAGTGATTTAGGTAGATGGATGATATCTAACCATGCTTTAAAGAGGAGGAGAGCTCAACATGTATGAGCTACTATGCACAAATGGGAGGATATAGAATAGTATTTTTGGTTTAAGAAGGTCGGGTAAAAGGGAAATTTCACCCCATTATAATAAGAAAATGGTTTTTCTGCACAATTTGGCCAAACCATGCACCAAAAATGTTCACCCACTACTTATGTGGCACTACCTATGGGGGGGAGATGCATAGTTTGTCTAACTATGAACATCCCATTTGATTGGCTATGAAATTTTCTATAGATGCCTTGCACAGCCCTGCGATAATAGGTAAATGGTTTGAAAACCAATTTCATAACCTCTAGTACTCACATTGTTGATATAAATGGTTATCACTAACTGCACTCTAAATGTGCGCCTCCTTTTGGCTTTCAAAAAATAGGGTTTCCCAGTCCCAATGCTCCGGAAACAATATGGAACACATGATTGACCTCTCATTCTTTAAAAACATCTAAAAAACACTTTTATGTTTTCTAATGCATGAATTCATATTCCAAAATTTGTTTTAAGATTATATCCATCCACAAAATATAGATTTTATATTCCTTTAGAATTCTATCTCATTCAGAACATGCAATGCTAAAAACCATATCGTACATGCGAAAATAATTTTTTTTAATTAAAACATATATTTTTTCAAATGAAAATTAAATCAATTTTTTTAACATGATATAATTATTTATTATAATAAATTGTAATTGTAATTAATACAATTATATTTCAAAATGATATTTAATAAATAGGTAATTTTTTAATAGAATAAAATTTTTAAAATATTTTAAAAATGTATATTTTTTCTAAATTAAAAATAATTATTTTTAATTATTAAATCTATTAATTATAAATGTATAGGTGGTATCTATTTGATTATATAATGTAATTTTAGATATAATATAATCATATATACTCGTTTAAATATGTAATTTCATAATCATGAATATCTATAATTATTCAATGAGATATATTATTAAAAATGAAATGTAAAATACAAATTGATAATCATTTTGGTTGATTATATGGACACTAAACATTTTTATAAACAAATAATCTGGCGCTGATATTAATTAGAGGGACAAAAAGTGAGAATCAAGAATCCATTAAGAATTTTGCATGATAATCAATGTGAAATTGATCTATCCATGAAATGAAGGAAACAATATTGATTTAAAGAAATTGTCATCAGTTCTCATTTTACCAAAGATATGGTTGAACATGGATATTTTATGTTGAAATATGTTTCTACATGGCATCAAATTAATTAAATGCTCATAATTATTACTCCTAGAAGATGATTTAAATACATGATGTTAAATATTCATGTTCATCATTTTCATATTACCTGATGACATTTGGAATGAACCAAATTCATTTATATTATATTATAAAGAATGGAGAAATGAAAAAAAACCTCAATTGGTTTATTATTTTGAATAAAAAAATTTTATTCTTGACAAAAGGTTGATAAATATTTTAGTTGGATGAAAGAGAGGGTCTAAAAAGCAATGTCCACTGTTTTCTAATCATAGAGGGATGAGATTATCCCAAAAAACATTAATTATTTGGATGTTTGGTTTTACTACATTTTCATTGATAAAGACTATAATTTAATGAAAATATTTTTGAGCAAATTATTGTTTTCAACTATAAGTATTAATGTTATCTAAAGGGGGAGATTATTGAAAATAATACTCTGTCTCTTTATGATAATTTTGATGCTCAAAAATACCCTTAGTTATATTCTAATGATTTTATTTAGTATTTTGCAGGAGTTTATTAATTTATTTTACTCTTGAAATAAATAGAATTTATTACTTAGCGCGGAATCTGTTTTAGCACATTCTGGAAACTCTGTTCACATAATACGTATATGAATATAGTGCGGAATCTATTTTAGTACGTTCTGGAATCAATGTTCATACCATACGTGGATAAATGTAGCGTAAGGTTGAAAAGCATTTATACTTTTTGAGATAAGAGAAAAGTATGGTTAAACAACCATATGTGTTCAGAAAACTATGGAAGGAGAACCGTACATAAATTGTAAAGGTTACGTTTGTTTCTCAAAATTATGGTTCATCAAACTCAATTTTGTAAACAACCATACATCCTTGGAAATGTATGGATCAAGTAAAAGTATGGATCTTTTACCGTACATTTGAATGTTAAAGAAAAAGTATGGATGATCAACCCTATGTTTGTGATAAACCCTACATTGTTAACCTTACATTTGAAGACTATGTTATTAACCCTACGTTTGGAGGCCACGTTATCAACCTTACGTTTGGCGTCAGAACTTTTGGTAGACGATATTTATGTACAATGATCAGTAAACTGATTTCTGGGCGGATTTCAAGACGGATTTAAAGTCGTTTTTAAATTACAAATTTGACTGATTCAAAGCCGTTTTATTAATGTATTTAAGATCGAATTAAAAGGAGCTTTTTATGCCGAGTCCTAAGGGAAGTTACAACTTCTCTATAAATTCAAATTTTTGAATATCACGAATCAGAAGGCGACTTTTATGGATTTAAATGTGCAGGACATATATTTTTTTATGCTCTCTCTGAAACACCAAAAAAAGGGATGTGATTTATCTATTATTGAAACAGGTGGAAAACAAAGATTGAAACTATTTTATGATTGATCTGCTGATTCAACGGGAGCGTAAAAGCACTGTTTGTTCATGAAGAAGGAACTCGATAGAAGATCACCTGTTCTACATTGAATATCTAATGTGGATCTACTACTACTGAGGTAGTGAACTATATCTCTATATCTACTAAAACTGGATCAACTCAGATCTGCTTCATCTTGAAGATCAATATTTCTAGAGACTTTGATCTATCTGGTGTCAATTGCATTCTGTTGCAATTGTGAAGATCAACTGTAAATTTCTTTCTGAAATTAATTTTTTATTCTTGAGTAACCAGCTTCTCATTATAAGATGTGTAGGTTCATGTTTGAACCAGAAGGCTTTATTTTTCCTTGGATTGTAAAGGTGTCAACTGCCTGTACTCATTTGTGAATCGGTCTGTGGAAAAGAGGACCAGATAGTGAAAATCACCAAGCTCGTGGAGTAGAGTGTCGGTGGAGTGGACTAGGGGCATTTTGTTCCACAAAACACTATACATCTTTGTGTTCTTAATTTTATTATTTCCAATGCATGATCAAATCTGATAAATTATAAAGGACAGAACTCGTTCAAGAGAAGAGTTATTGAAAAATTGAAAAAGACACAATTCACCCCCCACTTGTGTATAATCTGTAGATTCAGATCCAATAATTGGTATCAGAGGTGGAGCTTCTGATAGAGCCTTGGAAAGCTAGAAGCATTTAAGGATTATACAACAGAGCATCATGACTGATACAAGAGAAAGGATGTCGATGGTTAGAGCACCATATTTTAATGGAGACAACTATGGTTGCTGGAAATCACACATGATAATATATCTGAAAGACCTCGGATATAGAGTCTATTTAAATATTATGACTCCTTAGGAAATTCCGAACATTCCTAAGGCATGGAGTGCTGCTATAGTGGCAGAGTATGATATGAACTCGAAGGCTATAAATGCAATAATCTGCGTTCTAGGACCAGATGAATTTAATAGAGTATCTCAGTGCCCGAAATCATATGAGATGTGGAAGACAATAGTTGTAGCATACGAAGGAACGGATAATGTAAGGAAAATGAGATATGCAACTGAAAAACTGAAATTTGATACTTTCAGAATGATTGAAGGTCATAGCATTACCCAAATGAATGGGAGATTGACAGAAATTGTCAGTAACATAACTACTCTAGGAGAACCTATCAAGCAGGCTGATCAAGCATTAAAAGTACTGAGAGTACTTTCTACTAGATGGAATGGTATTTCTGCTGCAATCAGACAATCAACACCTATCAAAGATCTAACTATGAGAGAGATGATTGGTACACTGATGATGTATGAAGCTGAAATGAAAGATTAAGCTAATGAACATAAAGTGATTATCAAAAGAGAAGATACTTCCTTGAAGGTAACTTCACTACAAAATAATAGAAAGATGAAGAGAAAAGAAGTCAAAGCTAAATCAGAAATTTCTGACTCATCCAACTCAGATGAAGAACTAGCTCAACTAGCCAAGAAAATTTAGAAAATTCTACAACAAGAAAAGAGGCTTCAAGAAATCCGTCAAGGGATATAATATGGAAGTGAGCTATTATGAATGAAAAAATATGGGACATATCAGACCAGATTTCCCACAATTGAAGGATGCAAAGAAAAAGAAATTTTTCAAAAGAAATGACTTTGAGCAGAAAGACAAAAAAGCTATAAAAGCCACTTGGAGTGTATCTGAAAACTCTGGTAGCTCTTCTGAATCAAGATCAGATAAAGAATAAGTCAAGCTAAATGAAAACATGTGTTTCATGGCAGAAACTAATGAGGTACACTAATATTACTCCTTTGAATCACATTTTGAATCAAGCTACGCAAATGAAAAACTTGCAGCCTACTACAATATGATTGAAAAAAGATATGAATCACTATTTAAGAAACATAAGACACTAAAAAATATATATAAAGCCGTTTCAGATGAATGAGACACAATGCTGAAACAACATAAAGAGTTAACTGATAAATACAATTTGATTAACACTAACTATATTAATTTTGAATGAAAAATAAAATCACTGCAGGATGAAGTAGAATCTTATAAACAGGTTGCATTGGTTTTTACAAAAGTAGAGAATTCATTAAATTAAATTCATGGAAAAATTGTCATTAAAAAGGAGAGATTTGGAATTGGAAGTAAAGGAGAATAACCAAAGCTATATAAAAATTATTTTGTTCCTGTCTCTAAAAAGCTTAATTGTAATTTTTGTGGCGCAAAGGGAAATTTAGCTAAAAACTGTTTCTTAGGACAACCTCAAATTTGTGGTATTAAGAAATCCTATGTTTCAAAAGACTTATATGATTCAGAAAATTTTAAAAGAACAAAGAAAATCTGGATTCCCAGATCATTGCTAGCTAACACTCCTAGACCCAATAAAATATGGGTACCAAAGAAATTTGTTTGAATGTCTTTGCATGTAGCAGGCCACCAAAGAAGAAAAGATATATAGTACATGGACAGTGGCTGCTCAAGACATATGAGTGGAAACTCATTGATTTTTTTTTCACTCACTCAAAAGGAGGAGGACTTGTCACATTTGGTGACAATGACAAATGAAAAATAATTGGCATTGGAAGTGTTGGAGATCCAAAAATAGTCTCAATCAACAAAGTACTTTATATACAAGGACTAAAACACAATCTGATAATTATCTATCAACTTTTTGATGAAGGATATACTGTATATTTTACTAAAAATTACTGTACTATTTCTAAAGAAAAACTGTTTAAATTTAATGCACAAAGAACTGAAAATATCTATACTTTGGATCTAAATTCCTTGTGTAAACAACAAGTAAACTGCTTGACTACTAAAGTAAGTGAATCTTGGATCTTTCATAGGAGACTAGGTCATTGAAATGTATATGTATTACATATGTTATCAAAGAAACATTTAGTTTCTGATTTACCTTGTCTAAAATTTTAATGTGATTGATTTTGTGATGCATGTCAACTTGGCAAGCAACACAAATCATCCTTCAAATCTGTTAATAAGGTTTCTACATCTAAACCTTTAGAACTTATTCATATGGATTTTTTTGGACCTTCATGAGTAGCAAGATTAGCTGGTAAATTATATGTATATGTTTTAGTTGATGACTATTCAAGGTTTACATGGATTTTCTTTTTGAAATAAAAAAATGAAGCTTTTACTTTATTTGAATGTTTCTGCAAATCTGTTCAAAATGAAAAAGGTTTCAATATAATTTCATTGAGAAGTGATCATGGTGGAGAATTTGAGAATCTGGAATTTAATTCCTTTTGCTCAAATATAGGTATTAAACACACCTTTTCTGCACCCAGAACACCTCAACAAAATGCGATTGTAGAAAGAGGAAATAGAACAATTCATGAAATGGCTAGAACTATGTTAAATGAATATAGTCTACCTATATATTTCTGGGCAGAAGCTGTGAATACATCTTGTTATATAATTAATAGAGTTTTAATTAGACCTATTTTGAAAAACACACCCTATGAACTATGGAATAACAAAAAACATAAAGTAAATTACTTTAATATTTTTGGATGAAAGGTTTATATCTTAAACACCAAGGATAATCTTGGTATGTTCGATCCAAAATCTGATGAAAGTATTTTCTTAGGATATTCTGCTACATCCAAAGCAGATAGAGTTTATAATAAGAAATCAAGGATTTTTGAAGAATTAGTTCATGTGAAATTTGATGAATCTGATCGTTTTGAGAAAAGGACGGAACAAATGGATGAACTTGACTCTAATTATAACATAAGACTTGAGAATTTAAAGAATGATTTTGAAAATGATATAAAAGAAATTCAGTCCAGTTTAGAGGAACATGATACTGAATAACCTTTAAATATATGACATAGACAGTCTAGAACCCTAAATAATCATCCTTTAGAAACTGTAATAGGTAACTTAGAAACTGGTGTTCAAACTAGAAGAAACTTAGGAAACCTAGTGGAATTATCTCCCTTCATATCTCAACAAGAACCCAAGTCTATAGAAGAAGCTTTAGATGATAAAAACTGGTTAATAGCAATGCAAGATGAATTAAACCAGTTTAAAAGAAATGATTTCTGGGAATTAGTTGAAAGACATTATAATTTTCCTGTAATAGGAACCAAATGGGTCTTTAGAAATAAATAGGATGACCAAGGCATAATAACTAGAAATAAAGCAATATTAGTAGCTAAAGGACATAATCAAGAAGAATGAATAGATTAAGATGAGACTTCTTCGCCTGTAGCCAGGTTAAAATCCATAAGAATCCTTTTTGCCTATGTAACTTATATGAATTTTAAATTATTTCAGATGGATGTTAAATCTTCCTTTTCAAATGGATATTTAATGGAGGAATTTTATGTTGAGAAACCTCCTGGTTTTGAAAACTCTCAAAAACCTGATTCTATTTTTAACTTACTAAAGATCTTTATGGCCATAAACAAGAACCTAGAGTTTGGTATGAAATATTAAGTTCTTTTCTTTTGAAAAATGATTTTACTGTTGGAATGGAAGACCCAACACTCTTTAAGAAAACTGTGAAAAATAATGTTTTATTGGTTCAAATTTATATTGATGATGTAATATTTGGATCAACAAATAAAACTCTTTGTTATGAATTTTCAAAATTAATGCAAGAAGAATTTGAAATGAGTATTATGGGAGAATTAAATTTGTTTTTGGGTCTTCAAATATTTCAAAAATATTTTGGAAATGTTTTAAATCAAAGCAAATACATTACTGATTTACTTAAGAAATTTGGACTTGAGAACAGCAAGACATTTACAACTCCTATGTATACTAATATAAAACATGATTTGGATGAAACTGGAAAGTCAGTTGACAACATGTTATATAGAGGTATGATTGGTAGTCTGTTATATCTTACTGCTAGCAAGCCAGATATAATGTATTCAGTATGTATTTGTGCTACATTTCAATCAAATCCTAACGAATCCCATCTAACTGCTGTTAAAAGAATTTTTAGATATTTAAAAGGAACTATTTTTCAATCTATTCATTATCCTAAAACCTCTGATTTTAATTTTATTTCATATTCAGATGCTGACTTAGGATGTTGTAGATTAGATATAAAAAGTACATCAAGTACATGCCACTTTTTTGGAAAGTCCTTAGTATCATGGTCTAGTAAGAAGAAACATTCAGTTTCCCTATCAACAGCTGAGGCAGAATATGTTTCTGCTGGTTGTTGATGTGCACAAGTGTTGTGGATGAAAAACACTCTTATGGAATTTGGATTGAATTTTAATAATACACCTATTTTATGTGATAATACAAGTGAAATTAATATTTCAAAAAATCATATTAGTCTTTCTAGAACTAAGCACATTGATACAAGGCATCACTTTTTAAGAGATCATGTTATTAAAAAAGATATATTTTTATAATTTGTAAATACTGTAATTCAATTAGCAGATATTTTTACTAAACCACTTCCAACTGCAAGGTTTGATTTTATTAAGGGGGAGCTAGGTTTATTTAATTTTAAATAAATTTTTTATGTACTTATGTAAATTTTTGGTGAATGCATTTTATGTTTTTTTCTTTCTTCCGTCGTATGAAAAATTTAATTGTTTTTAAATATATAATGAAGAGTGATTACATGGGAATGAAGGATTTCAGAGCATTTTCGACTTCTAAACCCTTTCACTTCTATCGAAACCCTTTCGAAGTTCGAAAATCGCACTTCCTCTTCTGAAACCCTAACCTTCAATCTTCTAAAACCCTAACCTTCAAACCTTCAGAGATTCTCATGGAAATGGTAAGGACTAAAAGAGCCAGTGAGGCCGAGCCGAGCAATGCCAAGAGACAACACACTGAGGGAGGAAAAATCATACAGGGTAAGGTAATCGATCTTGACTGGTTATTTCAAATGAATCTATTGTTTAAGAAAGCGCTGTCATTTCAAAATCTTGAACAGATGTTCATCAGTGAAAATATGGAATTTCTATATGAAGTAGAACTTATATAATTCTACATATATGTACAGTTTAATCTGGGAGATACCGAAGACAGTATGATGGATAAAATAGAGGATAGGGATTTCTCAATCTCTTCAGTAGAGATTATTCAGATTCTCAACTGCCCTCATGGGGGAGTTTTTCATTTTGACTTGAAAAATATAAGGGATTATGTTCATAAATCCAAATACATCATGTCTTTTCTTTTCAGTACCAAGACAATGAAGAAAATGTTTGTTAAATATTTGGAGCTTGATTAGAAGATTTTGGTAAAATTTATTCAGATCGGAATAGCTCCACGGATGGATGAAATGAAGAAGATTTTGTGCCCAGATATTAATATAATGATTCTTATGTTAAGTGATATTAAGTTAAACTTTCCAAGATACATGATAAGGTATCTCAGTTACTACTGTCAAAGCGAGGCCAGGATGAAAATCTATCCCTTTGGTAGATTTATTTCTAAGCTGTTATTTAATAAAGACATGGCAATATTAGTGGATGCAAGAGTTAATTGTCATCAAAGTAATACGTTTAATGCTGGAACCTTTAGTAAAGTTGGATATTTCTGAAGCACAATTAAAAGAAAACTTTTACCAATAGGAGCTGAGGAAGACTCAGAGAGTGCTCAGGCTCAACCTGCTAAGTCCAAGGAGGGACAAGCTGAATCCAGAGTCAGTAATGTAGCAATAACTATTCGCTTTGAAGTGGCAGATGTTGAGGGAGACAGAAGTAAGGAGGGACTTTAATCAAGAAGAAAAAGACCAGTAAATGAGGAAATCACTTCCACTGCTTTGGAAACTCCAACAGAACCTTTATTTTCTTATTATTTTGTGAGAGAAGTTGTTGCTGACAAAATCATGGAAAATGTTACTGAGAAAACGACTCCAGTAGAGAATTCAGGAGCTCAAGAAGAAACTCAAAGGGAAAATCAGGAACAGATTGCAGGTGATGTAGAAGTTGTACTTAAACAGTAACAAGATATAGAGGTAGTTCCTGGTGAAGAAGTGGCT
The DNA here is from genome assembly GCA_963277665.1 of Viscum album. Lineage (NCBI taxonomy): Eukaryota > Viridiplantae > Streptophyta > Magnoliopsida > Santalales > Viscaceae > Viscum > Viscum album. The sequence continues at coordinate 27,130,250 of OY728142.1, read as the reverse complement.
AGACCTCAGGAAACTTCTGAAAATATTGTTCTTGAAATTCCAGAGGAAGACAAAGATGAAGATAAATGTGATGAGAATGCTTCTAAAGCTCAAACAGAGGTACTTCAAGAGGATTTTTCTCTGGAGGACATTGAAAACTCTAAGGAATGATCTGTGGACCAACCTTCTCAGGACAAAGAAAAAGAAAAATCTGATGTTGAATCATTGCCTTTGGTACTACTGCATCAACCTGAAAATGTGAATCTAGGACAGGGTGCATCTAATTCAATGAAAGAAGAAGTTGAAGAACTGTATAGAAAAGAATCTGAGTTGTAATCTGAGAATGCTTCTCTGAGTAATGCCTTAGACTTAGAACTTTTGATGTTTCAAAAGATGAAGGAGTGTATAGTTTCAAGGTAAGAATTTGAAATGTTTAAAGAGGATATGATGACTATTGTTGCACAATTAAAATATGAAATGGTTATGATGTCAGATTTATTATATTAGATGTTGTTTATGGAGAACCAATTTGCATCAGTTGCAAATAAATTTGTTAGTGGATCAGGTACTTCACCTGATTTAATCAAAAGGTTTCAGGCTATCACAGTTGCGTTGTGCAATATGAATGACATGATAGAAGATCATAAATTAAATATTTCTCCTTTGTCAGTGTTTTTGGACAATTAGAAGTTCTTAGTGGATCAACTGACATCTAGTGAGCCATCGATCTGAATTCTGTTAGATCAGTTATTAGAGAAGCTTTCGGTATTTATTGAAAAAGAGGAAAGGATGCATGAGTTTTTAAGAGTCAATTTAATTGAGGATATTCATATGAATCTAGAGAACAGAGAGCTCATTATCAAGCATAGAGATGGGATGATGAAGAGACTTAGGAACCAGTTTACAGAAATCAAGTATGCAATCCAGAGGAGATAGACCCTGTTGCCTATCTTACCCAAACCTTGATTCCTGTGTATATCATTGTCATGTATATACTACTGTTTTTGAATGAAAATTTTCTTCATTGTTTATTTTTCTCTTTCCTTATTTGTTTTACTAACTTTATTTTTAATATGCCAGTACTCCAGATTTAATTATTGATAAACAGTTCGTAATAGCATTTACTAACAGTTCAGTGCAATATTAAATGTGTTAAAATCCATGATTTTTTCATTCTTTTTTATATCACAAAAAGGGGGAGAATTTGGATAAACACAACATCAAAACCATTTTATTTAGGGACATTTTATTTAGGGGGAGAATTTATTTTATTGAGGGATAAAATTAAATGATTCATTTGGATTTATAATCATCTTTTTGAGAATTTTTCATTTAAAATGTTATAATGATTTTTGAAAGTTAATTTTGTTTTAAAAATTTTATTTATTTTATGAGTTTTGTGATCATCAAAAAGGGGGAGATTTTTGAGAAAAGTATTGTTTCCAACAATACGTATTATTGGTATTTAAAGGGGTAGATTATTGAAAATAATACTCTGTCTCTTTATGATAATTTCGATGCTCACAAATACCCTTATTTATTTTCTAATAATTTTATTTAGTAATTTTTAGGAGTTTATTAATTTATTTTACTCTTGAAATAATGAGAATTTATTACTTTGCGTGGAATCTATTTTAGTGCATTCTGGAAACTCTGTTCACTTCTTACGTAGATGAATATAGTGCGGAATCTATTTTAGCGGGTTCTGGAATCACTGTTCATACCATACGTGGATAAACGTAGCGTAAGGATGAAAAACATGTATACTTTTTGAGATAAGAGAAAAGTATGGTTAAACAACCTTATGTGTTCAGAAAAGTATGGAAGGAGAGCTGTACATAATTCTAAAGGTTACGTTTGTTTCTCAAATGTATGGTTCATAAACCTTACTTTTGTAAACAACCATACGTCCTTGGAAAAGTATAGATCACGTAAAAGTATGGATCTTTTACCGTATGTTTGAATGTTGAAGAAAATGTATAGATGATCAACCCTACGTTTGTGATCAACCTTACGTTGTTAACCTTACGTTTGAAGACTATGTTATTAACCCTACATTTGGAGGCCACGTCATCAACCTTACGTTTGGCGTCAGAACTTTTGGTAGATGATATTTATGTACAACGATCAGTAAACTGATTTCTGGGCGGATTTCAAGCCATATTTAAAGTCATTTTTAAATTACCACTTTTACTAATTCAAAGTATTTTTATTAATGGATATAAGATGGAATGAAAAGGAGATTTTTAGGCCAAGTTCTAAAGGATGTTACAAATTCTCTATAAATTCAAATTTTTGAATATCGCAAATTAGAAGGCGACTTTTATGGATCTAAATGTGCAAGAGAGATATTTTTTATTTATTATCTCTCTGAAACACCAAAAAAAGGTGATGTGATTGATCTATTATTGAAAAGGGTGGAAAACAGAGATTGCAAATATTTTATGATTGATCTGCTGATTCAACAGGAGCATAAAAGCTCTGTTTGTTCAAGAAGAAGGAACTCGATAGAAGATTCACCTGTTCTACATCAAATATCTACTTTGGATCTACTACTTCCGAGGTTGTGAACTATATCTCTATATCTACTACAAATGGATCAACTCAGAACTGCTTCATCTTGAAGATCAATATTTCCAGAGACTTTGATTCATATGCAGTCAATTGAATTCTGTTGCAATTGTGAAGATCAACTGGAATTTTTTTTCTGAAATTTATTTTTTATTCTTGAGTAACCAGCTTCTCATTCTAAGCTGTGTAGGTTCATGTTTGAACTAGAAGGCTTTATTTTTCCTTGGATTGTAAAGGTGTCAACTTCCTATACTCAGTTGTGAATCGGTCTGTGGGAAAGCGGACCAGATAGTGAAAATCACCAAGCTCGTGGAGTAGAGCGTTAGTGGAGTGGACTAGGGGATTTCTGTTTCCCGAACAACTATATATCTTTGTGTTCTTAATTTTATTTTTTCTGTTGCATGATCAAATCTGATGAAGTATAAAGTACAGAACTTGTTCAAGAGAAGAGTTATTGAAAAATTTCGAAGGACACAATTCACCCCCCTCTTGTGTATAATCTATAGATTAAGATCCAACAAATATATGGTAGTTGTTTTAGTTGATAACAAATAAAAAGGAGGGATTCAAGACCCAATGGAATTGTTTTCGAAGTGTTACATTTTTTTGTTAACCATGAGTGGATATCCATAAAATTTGTGAAGAATCCTTTTCATATATTAATAAAATTTATTAGTTGAGTTAATATTGATGTGGTTGTTTATAGTTGAAATGAAGTGGTTCCAATAACTTTATTATTTTCATATTTATTAAAATATATCTAAGTCATGGTTGTGAATGTTAAAATTATTATTATTTGAAATTAATCCATTAAAATTAGACTTGTGTGTGATTTTATTAGAATGTATAAATTTGTTATAGATTAAGTTATATAGAATTAATATTTAAAATTATTAAATAGGTATAAACTAATATGTTTAAAAAAATGAGGTGCTATAGATGAATGATATAATCTCACATCATATTAAATGAGTTCAATATTAGATTAATAAAAATATTATAAATATTTCATCATGTGGGATGAATGATAAATTTTATTATAACTAAATTAAATAGAATTACTATTCCCCCACATATGAATAAATTATTTTTCTTAATGATTATTTTACACTATATGTGAATAATTCTATAATATCAAGAGCTATGTGTGATTAAATTGTTCCTAAAAATATCATATTTCATATTAAACTTGATGTAATTAATGCTTATATTTCAATTTCATAATAATAAAAGGATAATTTTGATGGTAATATATTTATTACTAAATAAAATATTTTAAGGAGAAATAAAAATTTTCAAAACATGGTGATTATAAATATATTCTTTAATGACCTCGACATCACAATGATTCATGATAGATTATGATTCACATTGATTTTTAACAAAATATTTTCACCATGGATAATAATCGAAGAAAAAAATGTTAATTTTAGAAGAATATTAATACATGATATGGATGGTTATGGTTCTATAAATTTGAGAACAATATCATTGTATGAGGAATGTTACTCCAAAATATGAAATTATGGAAGGTTATCATAATGAATTCATATATTAATGAGATGTTTTGGAACTTATTTTGTGATGTATTAAGATTAATTAATAAATTTTTAGATATATTTGGTTCCACATTACAAAAATTCAAACTTATAGGAAATTTAGTTTATCTTGCACTATTCTATTGTTTATAGTAACATAAAGAATTAACTATAGAGATACATTTATTAATTCAAAGAAAATACTTAAAATGATATTTCGATAAATTCATATATATATATATATATATATATTTTAGAGGAGATAATATAGACTATTAGAATAAATACATATGGTTTGTAATTTCTTGAAAACAATGTTAAATAACCTAGAAAAATCAGTTGAGGCAATTATGTAATTTTCTTATCAATGACTTTTTGTCTAGATTTTTCATAATTATTATTTGTAGAATTTTGAAAATCTGTTCCGATTAAAAATACTAAATGTTGAGTTATGATTATCAATTTTTTTTGAAAATTTAGTAAAATCAATAGAGATAATTCTATGGCAACTACAGGAGTTAGAATTAATTCAGTTTGTGTAAGGAAACAACCTGTGTTGACCTAACATGTCAACCACAATGGATTGTTACATTGATCGAAGTGCATTCCATATTGTGAATGGTTGGGGACAGGCAAAGGGGTATCAACATACATAACCGCACGAAAAATTACACCCTAAAATCATTAGAACAAAAAGAATTATGTATAAAAATATAAGATAAAAAATTGAGAGGATCTCCAGAGAAAAGATACACAACCAAGTGGCATTAGAAAACAAATCCCAAATATTTTACTTAGAAACAAACCAAACCAATTCTCCATGTGACTGAGAATAAATACAATCCCAAATGAACATAAAAGAGATATTAAAATTAAGAATTCTTCATGATAAATGACACCATTCCCTTTAAATGAATTCGATAAAAGTAATCTATGTACATGTAAATAAATATTCCGGGTTTGAGGAAAATACCCTGTAGGATTCTTCTATGAATATATTAAATTTATGTCACTATGATACTGTTACTTTTATATTTTAAAGGAAATAATATTCAGATATCAATTTTGAATAATTTTGTTCATCAAAAATACTTTATTTATTTAAAATGTTCCATAGTCAATAAAACTAATAACCTGACATAATTGTATGGAAGATAAATAGTGGGAAATAATCAAACCATCTATAAGGAAAAAATGAGAGACAATAAGTATAAAGCCCCACCCTCATGAATAAAACAAACTATATATGGTATCTAGCCTATGATAATATGTCATTGGGAAACCCAAGGAACAGTAGTTGAAACAAACATTAATCCTTATTAAAATGGTCCCGAAATAGTATTTTGATATCAAACCCAAAACCTCTTCTAGATTTACACTCGCTCAGGATTTTATATGTCCATAAATTGACATAACCATGGTCCCTATGTACATTGTTTTCAAAAAAATCTAAAGTAAACCATACCCACAATTTTCAAAGAAAATTATTGAGAAGACTTACTATTCACGTTCTGAAAAGCAATTTTGAGTCAAAGGCATCATTGATTTATTTCATCAAACACATGAACAATGTAAAACTACTTTAAATTAAAACCCCTTTCAAATCATTTCTCAATCCCTCAAATATAATATTTCATAAAACTAATCTCATATACATCAATTGAAAATTTTTAATAAGAAAAAAATTGGAAAACATAAGAACTATAATTTATTCCATGATAAAAAAAATATTTTATAGAGACACCTACCTCACCAATAGAGGAAACCTAAAATCAATCAAACATAGTGATTGCAAATGGGGATATCAGGTCCTATTATGCCAAGATCCAAAATAACATGTATGTGAAGGAATGGATCATCATAAAGTATAACATGGTAAATTAATAACTCATATAAGACTTCCTAAAATAAACTATATAGGAAGACCTAACAAGAAGATGTATGATTTTTTATTATATGATAAGAAATTAAGTTAATAATTAATTTGAAATCACCTCTTGATGATCGCACTCATCGGGAAACATAATTTTTTATTAAATAACAACCGATGAATAAAATATATGAAATTATAAAACAAATTTCAACATACCATAGTAAAGTGAACCATAGATGTGGTGCCACGATCATGAATGTAAGGACCCAGAAATTCCGTGGATTTTTTTTTAATACATGGAAATTTTACGAGTCCGCAGTATCTGACTGTGCTTTATTTCGAGCCTCGGTGTGCCTAGAATCAATTTCTGATGTTTTGTTCGGGTATGTTCAGTAAACGTATGAGCGGGATTTTATATCTTTTGAACCGGGGCTTGGAATTGAAATATGAGGGCACCGTTGAACTCGTAGTGCCGGTTTTCTCTTAAGCAGACCTTCACCACAGTTCTGTTTTAACGAGGATGGAAGATAGTTTATGGGATTTATTTAATTAAGTTAAATAAAAATTAAAAGTATTACTTTTATTTTTATTGTGTCGGCTTAATCCTCCAAGGGGAGGTTGGACGTGGGGCCCACCCGCGCATAACCTCCCTTGGGAGGATATTATGTGGTGGGGTCTGCATGAGATTAAACCTCCTTTAACCCCTCATTTAAGATGGGGAAATCTCTTTGACTCCCCTTGAGATTAATGAAGCCAACTCTCCCATTATTTATTTTGAAACATTCCACCTCCCCTCATAAGTGTTCCATAACAAAAATTAATTATTGGAATTAATTAATTAATTTGAAATGGTTTGAATTATTTTTCCAAAAATAAAATAATGGGTTGGCTTAACTCATTATTTTGGTTGGCGATTCTTTATGGTGGAGCTTTGGAGAAATCTTGAGAGAGAAATTCATCCTCTTAATGAAGAACATGAAGAACGCTCCTACCACCAAAAATCGATGCCGTCTTCTTCCTTCTTCAACCGAGGAAAGGAGAGAGAAGCGACGCCCATGAGGAACATTGACTTCTTCATCTTCTAACGCCATCCACCAATGACGAGTACCTCTATTCCTCTTCCGACGTTGACGGAACGACACCGCCTTCCTGCAACTCCATCAGACGACACCGACTAGCAAGGTAGGGGATTGTTTTGATCAAATTAAATACTTGTTCCTCATAGTTTATTAGGATTTGATGTTGGAAAATTGTTATCACCTAATGTGGAGGACGTGAGATGAACAAACACAGATCGACGTCCCTCTATTGGTTCTTGTTTGGTTGACGATGACGGTAGCGCAGCAGCACCACCAGAAGAGAGGACCGCGAAGAAGACCGGCGGAGCAAGGCCGCCAGGTTTCCAGAGGGTGCCACATCATCATTCCACATAGAAGTGGAGTCGCCACCATGACGGGCTGCAGTGGAGGCATGTGGTGCCATCACACCATGCGGAGGGCAGCAGGACTGTGGCCCCATCGCGCTGTGGTGGGGGAGCTGGGGTGGCCGGCCGGGCCGGCCGCCGGGGAGCCGGATCGGCTCGCCACTCGGGCCAGTCGGGACGAGCGGGACCTTGTCAGGTCCAGCGTGTGCCAGACCGGCACTACCGGGGGCCGGTTTTCCTCCCACCCGAATGGCGGAGCCGTTTGGGTGCCAGGGGGCGTGCACCACTCCCTGGGTGCAGCTAGGGCAGGCCGACATGCCCCCCTTAGTCAGGCCGACCCCAGCTGGGCCGCCACCGGCCAGGCCACCCTCGGCCAGGCCGCCCTCTGCCAGGCCACCCTCGGATCGGACTACCTTCGGGCCAAGATTCCCCCTCGGTCCGGGCAGTTTCCTCAGACCGGGTCGGACCCTCAGACCAGGTCACTTCGACTGGGTCGGACTGGACCCGGACCCGCTATGGTCAGTTATCACCTTTTCTCCTCTATCTTGGGCTTCGGGTGTCCGATCGATGAATCATCTTCGGTGATGGAAAGATTAGATACATACAGTTCCATTGGCATACCCCAATTGAGTTTTGGACGTAGTTAGGGTATGGCCTGGTCGGTTTGAACCTAAAAACCAACCGGGCCCCTGGAACGGAAATGCCAATAACTCACAGACCGAGCGTCCGATTGACGCACCGTCTGTCGCGTTGGGTTCCTTATGATGAGACGGAACTACAAGATACATAAACTCAAGACTTAGTGATCGTTTATGTATTGAAACTTCGATCGAGGAGAGAACACTCCCAGAATCGAGCATGCTTTGTGTGGGAACCCTATGGCCGGCTGCGACTGAGATGATAGGATCCTCCATCGGTTCGACAGTGACGATACTGTACCAGGATCCTCCGTGGGTTCGACATCGATGAATTATGTACCGGGATCCTCCATGGGTTTAACAACGGTGAATTCTGTACTGGGATCCTCTATGGGTTCGACAATGATGACTTCTGTACCAGGATCCTCTGTGGGTTCGACAGTGTGGATATTAATCCAGGATCCTACATGAGTTCGATAGAGGATATGATTCAAAGGATACATCTAATCATCTCTACCCCTCCTCATGTGTTTTAAACCCGAGTGATCTGAGTCTTGGCGTTCAATCATTATCATCAAGGTGATTGACTTTACCTTCTTTGTGGAGTGATTTGTGCTTTGGCTCATGAGTTGGAGCTGGACTGTGATTGGTAACTTAGGTATATGATTGGGAATATACCAATGTAAATTTGGTTGATACCTCGTGACTGTATCTTACTTCTATGGGTTATTCTTAGTGGATTCTGGGAGACCTTAGGGGGGTCTTGGGGACCCCTACTGAGTATTTTTATACTCACCCCTATGCGAGCATCGCCCGAACCATGTTTTGTTCTGTGCAAACGACGGTCAGTAGTGATCGAGGCTGAGAGTGACAGACGGGAGGCTCCATAGAGCTGGACTAGACGGGACGTATCTCAGTGATGTGTTGTTCGATTTCTGTACCTACCATTCAGGTCGAATTCCCCAGTGGACGATCCAGGAGCTGTTTTCCTTTTTAATTGTACTAGTACTTGTTGTTCAGGTGGGTTTGTATACTGGCCCACTTACTTCCATCACACTTTTCAATTCAATTTTAGTACTTATTGCTTCTACTTCTTGTGTTTAGACTGTGTGAGTTACTGGTTTAAAGGAAATTCCTTCCCTTTTTATCAGGATTTCTCCTTTGGTTCTACACACTAGCCCCTGGCCTATGGAATGTGAGATTCGGGTAGTCACGACATGGGCCCCGAGGATAGGTCGTGACAAATTTGTATCAGTGGAGTCGGTTATATAACATAACTTGGACTCTGATTATTTTAACAGTAACAATGTTAAATGTTTTGGGTGTGGTTATCAGTTTAGGGAAACCAGTGTGGGTGTGGCGACCGACGTATCCATAAACTAGGACTATAACTTCTGATTTCTGACTCAGTGCAAGAAAACACTGATTGCATGTGTGTTTCCTTTAAAAAGTTTTCTTCATGAATACTTTTTGTCAACTCAACAGGTATGTTTTTTTTACCGTGGCGCACCCGTTTCTTTTCAGGATGGCCCCACGAAGGTATCCATATAGGGTTCAGAGTTTCGTATGAGATGGTAGCCCCTTGAGTGACAAAGCCTCAGTGCAGGGCCCCATCACAGCGGAGGTACCAGCATTACCACTGCCTTCTGGGCCACTAATACCACCAGCTCCAGTAGTAGAGAGTGAACACTCTCTGAGTGCATTGCACGAGTTTCAGCAACAGAGGCCACCCAGGTTTCAGGGAGAGACGGACCCACAGGCAACTGAGGATTAGATGGAGGCTGTTGTGAGAGATTTCTGATTGGGAGGGACACCAGCCGACCCCATGGTGATCCTTTCCACGAGTCTCTTATAAGTAGCAGCAGGGAGATGGTAGAGCCTGATGCTCTAGGTGCATGACATGTCATCATTACTCTGGGCAGACATCGTGAGTATCTTCTGGTAAGAGTTTGTTCCGGCTAGGCTTCGTGCGGTGCAGATTTAGGTGTTCATTCATCTGTAGCAGGACAACATGATTTTAGATCAGTACTCAACGAGGTTCACCGACCTCTCACGCTACTCCAAGGATATGGTTTGGGACCCATTCTTTAGGGTACGGACCTTCGAGTAGGGACTCAGGCATGAGATCAGGGCTTCAATGATCTCCCTTAACATCCCGATGAAGGCGGGGGTGCTGGAGTGAGCCCTTCATGTGGAGAGTTTTCTAGATGAGCTGTCACCAGCAGCGAGACCCACCACATGGAGAAACGTAGCAGAATATTCTACAGCTGGCAGTAGAGATATGTCACAGAGGTCTAAGCAGACTAGGCCCTCATGGTGGGAGACCTCAGGATACAGGTTCGGATGTGTGGGGCCCACGATACAGATATAGGCATACGAGGAGTAGGTAGTGTTATGTATGTAGCGGACAGGGTCACATGGTTCGTGACTGCCCGACCCGCCATGCAGATGAGCTGCAGACAGTAGAGAGACCTCCCAGGCAGAGGCAGAGGTTCAATTGTGGTAGTCTACTGGGAGCAGGCGGACGTGGCAGAAGAGTAGGCCGAGTAGCATGTGGTGGACAACATTTCTAAGCCCTACCACCACCACCACCAGGAGGTCCACCCTGACCACTGGAAGGTGGAGAAAAGAGGCGGGTTTAGATCCAGGTAGTAAGGGCCTATGACCATGACGCACTTGAGATGATTTTTGGTATGATCTGTGTCTACTCCACCCTTGCTGCAGTACTTATAGACATATGTGAAAGTCATTATTTTATTTCAGTTTCCCTCGTTCGGAGCTCGGAGATTTCTACCGAGCCATCGTCTTTATCCATACGACTAAAGACTCCTATGGGAGCAGACTCGATGATTACACACTAGTGCCAACAGTTTGAGCTTACTCTAGGAGTTGAGAGCTTTGGCTGGTATCTCCTCATAGCGGCGTCAAGGCCTTACGACATCATCTTAGGTATGGACTAGTTATCCATAGTTCATTCTCAGATTGACTATATTAGGCAGAAAGTTCGGTGTGTCCGTGAGGATGGGATGTGGTATACCTTCACCAGCGAGAAGGGAGCCTTTACAGTGCATGATGGACTTACCCAGAGGAGGGGGTAGCCGATCACACATCAGTTGGCTAGTCTCATCCTTGGAACTGTTGATGTGCGGAGTCCGAGATTTCCTGTTGTGGTGCATCTCTTCGCGGATTTTTTCCCTGACGATGTTCCCGGACTCCCTCCTTACATAGAGGTGGACTTCAACATTGACATGTACCCTGGGAGGACACTAATATCTACTCAAGAGTATTGGATGACTCCCACCGAGCATTGTGAGCTGTGGGTACAGCTGGAGGACTTGCAGTGGAAGGGATTTATACGACCCAGTGTTTCACCTTGGGCATCTCTGATTTTGATCGCCAAGAAGGCATATGAGAGTTTGCGGCTGTGTGTTTACTATCATCACCTAAACCAGGTGATCGTGTAGAACAAGTACCCACTACATAGGATTGAAAACCTCTTTGAACAGCTCAAGGGAGCATGATGCTTCTCGTAGATAGACCTTGGGTCAAGATATCACCAGCTTTGAGTTCGAGACAAGGATGTGTAGAAGACGGCCTTCAGCAGTTGGTATGGCCACTATGAGTTCCTGGTTATTCCCTTTAGCATAAAAAATGCTCCAGCAGTGTTCCTGAGTCTCATGAACAGGTTCTACAAGCCTTACCCCAATCGCTTTTTTATAGTCATCATCGATGACATACTGATCTACTCGACTACTGATGAGGAGCATGCCTACCATTTCTGGGTAGTACTAGACACATTCTGAGAGAAACATCTTTATGGTAAGCTCTCGAAGTTCTAGTATGGGATTCGAGAGATTCACATCATGGGACACTTCATCTCAGAGGCTGTAGTTGCAGTGGATTGAGTGAAGATCGAGGTAGTACTTTCTTGGGAGCCACCCAGGAGTGTGACGGAGGTACGATTGTTTCTGGGACTAGCCGGGTACTATCAGAGACTTGTGCCAGACGTTTCTATAGTTTAAGAACTTCTTTTAGCATTGAAAAAAGAAGGGGAAACCCTTCGTGTGGTTAGAGAGATGTCAGTAGAGCTTTCAGGAGCTGAGGCAGAGGTTGACTAGTGCTCCCATCTTTAGGCTACTGGAGGAGGGCGTTGGGTACATAGTTTACTGTGACGCATCAGGGACAAGACATGGGTGTGTTCTAATGCAGGAGCGAGCAGCGATAGCTTATGGTTCACAGTGGTTGAGACAAAATGAGACGAACTACGCTACCCATGACCTGGAGTTAGAAGCAGTGGTCTTCTCCTTGAAGATGTGGTGGCTCTATCTGATTGGCTAGCGTTTTACAGTCTACTCTGACCACCAGAGTCTCTGGTACATCTTCTCGCAGAAGGACCTCAACCAGAGATAGTGGAATTGGATTGAGTTCATCCAATACTATAAATTTGAGATAGTCTATAATCCTTGGAAGGGGAACATTGTAGCAGATGCTCTCAGCAGGAGAATAGGAATTCAGCTGCTAGGAGAGGTGATAGAGTAGCTGGCCACATTGTAGATATCCTTTATGGTAAGAGATGGATCATCCTTTCTATAGTCTCTTACAGTCACTCCTCTACTTTTTAGTGAGTCAGGGAGGGACAACATGGGGACGTTGACTGTGAGGCGCGTCGTGCTCAGATACTCTCAGGGAAGGCACATGATAGATTTTTTAAAGGTGGGGAGAACGTATTTCTCTTCAGAGGACGTTCAATGGTACCAGTTGCTCTTCAGGAGGATGTGTTGAAGGTGTTCCACACATCTCCTTTAGCGGTACATCTAGGAGTGGTGATGATGTATCAGGACCTCTGACGATAGCACTAGTGGCCAGGTATGAAGAAGGCAGTAGTAGAGTTTCTCTCCCGATGCCTCACTTGTCAGCAAGTGAAGGTAGAGAACCAGGTTCCAGCAGGCTTGGTTCAGCCCTTAGAGGTCCCAAAGTGGAAGTAGGATAGGATATCCATTGATTTCATGAAGGGACATCCACGTACATCCAGAGGAAACAACTCTATCTGGGTGATTGTCAGCCGAATCACCAAGTCGGCCCACTTCCAACCGATCAAAGAGCAGGGTTCAGTAGAGATCCTTAGACACCCCTATATACGAGAGATCATATAGATTCATGGTGTGCCATCGAAGATTGTCTCCGATCGAGATGCTCATTTCACTTCCAGGATATGGAAGGGGTTGTAGGAGGATTTTGGGACACAGCTTCACATGAGAACTGCCTTCCATCCTCAAACGGATGGCCAGATTGAGAGGACCATTCAGACTCTCGAGGAAGTGCTCCGTTCATGTGTCCTCAACTTCGGTCCTAGCTGGGAGGATCATTTACCCTTGGTATAAATTTCATATAACAACAGCTACCACTCCACCATCAGGATGACAACTTTCTAGTCACTTTACGGCCGGCCTTGCAGATCGTCTCTGTGCTGGATTGACCCAGGGGAGTCAGAACTCATGGGAACAGAGATGGTGTAGGCTACGACGGAGAAGGAGTAGATCATCTAGGAGTGGATGAAGACTACACAGAGCAGGTAGAATTCCTATACTGGTAGAATATACAGACCCTTGAAGTTTGAGGATGGAGACTGCATATTTTTACGGGTCTCACCTCGATGAGGTCTACAGAGATTTTGCCGAGGTGGAAAGTTATCACTGCAATTCATCATACCTTTCTAGGTCCTCAGAAGGGTAGGCGAGGTGGATTACCTCTTCACTCATCCACCTCAGTTGCACTGAGTGCATGACGTCTTCCACGTATCTTAGCTGAGGAGATGTGTGCACGACCCGTCCCACATCATCGACCATGGGAATATGGATATCGATGATGGGGAGAGTTTCACGGAGGTTCTTGTGGAGATTGAGGATCAACAGGAGCGGGTCCTGCGTAGACAGTCGATACCTCTGGTGCACGTCTGCTGGCAGTATGGGAACCTCTTGGAGAGAACGTGGGAGCAGGGGGGCTCAAATGAGTTCTCAGTACCCCCATTTGTTTCTATAGTGCGAGTTGTAGCTTACAGGGACATAAATCCATAAGGTGGGGAGAATTTAAATACCTGGAAATTCCATGGAATTTTATTTTAAATACATGGGAATTTTACCAGTCTGCAGTTTATGACGGTGCTGGATTCCGAGGCATGGTGGGCCCGGAATCAATTTCCGATGTTTTGTTGGGGTACGTTCAGTAAACTTACTAGCAGTATTTTATATCTTTTGAATCGGTGCACGGAATTGAAATCTGAGTGCACCGTTGAACACACATCACTAATTTTCACATAACGAGACCATCACATTAGTTATGTTTTAATGAGGATGGAAGTTACTTTATGGGATTTATTTAATTAAGTTAAATAAAAATAAAAGTATTACTTTTATTTTTATTGTGGCGGTTTAATCCTCCAAGGGGAGGTTGGAGGTGGGTCCCACCCCCACATAAAATCACTTGGGATGATATTATGTGGTGGGGCCCACATGATCATGAACCCCCTTTAACCACTCATTTAAGTGGGGGAAATCTCTAAAACTCCCCTCGAGTTTAATGAAGCCAACTCTCCCTTTATTTATTTTGAAACTTTCCACCTCCACACATAAGTGTGCCAAAACACATATTAATTAATAGCATTAATTAATTAATTTGAAATGGTTTGAATTCTTTTTCCAATAATAAAATAATCGGTTGGATTAACTCATTATTTTGGTTGATGATTCTTTTTGGTGGAGCTTTAGAGAACCTTGAGGGAGAACTTCATCCTCTCAACGAAGAACACGAACAACGCTCCTACCACCGAAAATCGATGTCATCTTCTTCCTTCTTTAACTGAGGTAAGGAAAGGGATACGACACCCATGAGTAACATTGAATTTTTATTTGACATCATCACCTTCGAACATCATCTTCCAATGATGAGTACCTTTCTTCCTATTTCGACGTTGACGGAATGATGCCTCCTTCCACCGACTCCGTCAAACGACACCGACTAGCAAGGTAGGGTTTTTTTATTAAATCAAATCCTCGTTCTTCATTATTTATTATCATTCAATGTTGGCCAATTTTTATCACCTAATGTAGAGGGTGCGGGCCGAACAATTATGGTATGATTTCCCTCCATTGGTTCTTGTTTGGTTGATGATGGTGGTGACACATCGACGCCACCAGAAGAGAGGACCGCGAAGAAGACTGGCGACACAAGGCCGCTAGGTTTCAAAAAGGGCGTGGCATCGTAAGCCCGCACGGAAGGTGAGCCTCTACCATGTTGGGCCGCGATAGAGGTGTGCAGACCCATTACGCCATGCGGAGGTAGCAGGTTGACGCGACCATGCTGGGCCACGACGGTAATGGTGCGGCGCTGTCTCGCCGCACAGAGGGTAGCGGGACCGTGACATCGTCGCACCGCGGTGGAGGAGCGGTGGTGGCCGGTCAGGCTGGCCACTAAAGAGCCATAGAGGCTGACCACTCGGGCTAGCCTGGACGAGCGGGACCCCGTCGAGTACCGAGTGTGCGGGACAGGCACCACCGGGTGCCGGTTCAGCTCACACTCGAACGACAGAGCTGTTTGTGTGCCAAGGGGGCATGTGCCACCCCCTAGGCATGGCTAGGGCAGGCTGCTACTAGCTGGACTGCCCCCGGCTGGGCCACCCTCAGGCCGGGATTCCTTTGTGAAGGACCCCCCCCTCGGGCCGGGCCATTTCCTTTGACCGGGTAAGGCTGGGTCACTCCGACAAGGTCGGACCGGACCCGGACCCGCTATGGTCTGTTATCACCTTTTCACCCCTATATTGTGATTCAAGTGTCTGATAGAAGAACCATATTTGGAGATAGAAATCATAGAGAAATATGGTTCATTTGGAATACCCCACTTGAGGTTTGGACGCAGTTTGGGTACGGCCTGGTTGGTTTGAACCTAAAAACCAACTGTGCCCCTAAAACGTAAATGCCAATAACTCACAGATCGGGCGTCCGATTGACGCACCGTCTATCACATTGGGTTCCTTATGATGTGGCAGAACTATATGATACATCAACTTGAGACTTCATGATAGTTTATTTATCGACACATGGCTTGAGAGTCGGACCCAACTGGAATCGAGCGTGGTGTGTGCCGGAACCCTATGGCCTACTACGACTGAGATGACAGCATCCTCCGTGGGTTCGACAGCGACAATACATTACCAGGATCCTCCGTGGGTTTGATAGTGATGTCTTCTCTACCAAGATCCTCCATGGGTTCCACAGTGTTGATATTGTTCAATGGTCCTATGTGGGTTCGACAGAGGAGATGATTGAGAGGCTACATCTAATCATCTCTAATCCTCTTCATGTGTTGTATACCTTAGTGAGCTGAGTCTTGTCTTTCAAACATTGTCATCGAGGTGATTGACATTACTTCTTTTGGTGACTGAGTTGTGCTTGTGCTCAAGAGTTGGAGCCAGACTGTGATTTTTACCTTAGGTATATGTATGGGAATATACCTAAGTATGGTAGTTTGATACCTCGTTATTGTATCTTACTATTTTAGTTTATCGTTAGAGGATTCTAGGGGACCTTTGGGGGTCTCTGGTTCCCCTACTCAGTATTTTTATACTCACCCCTATACAGGATTCTCCCGAACCTTGTTGTGTTCTATGCAGACGACAGTCAGTATTGATCGAGGATGAGGGTGATGGATGGGAGGCTGCTCGGAGCTGGACTGGACAGGATGTACCTCAGGGACAGGTTGTTCGAGTTCTTTACCTACCCTCTAGGTTGGATTCCCTTGTGGATGATCTAGGAGCTACTTTCATTTTATTACTTGTAATTGTACTTGTTGTTCAGTTGGGTATTTATACTATCCCACTTACTTCCAGCACCGTTTTCTTTTTTTAGTACTTTTTTCTTCTACTGCTTGTTTTCAGACTATGTGAGTTACAGGTTTAAAGGCAATGCCTTACCTTTTTTTTCAGGGTTTCACCTTTGGTGCTAGTCGCTAGCCCTGGCCTAAGGAAGGTAGGATGGGGGTAGTCATAGAACGAGCCCCGAGGATGGGTCGTGACAATGAAAATCATAGGTAGATTGATATAAAAACCCACTAATGTGTTGTGTAAAAACCATGTTTATTCTAGATCGACGACTACCTTCACCAAAACCTGTTAGTGGAAATTCTAGTTGTGGTCTATATGAATAACCCTAACACCATACTACTACGACCACACCCCACTATAGGAATTTTTCCCGAAACTATGTTATACAGAAACATTAAAATCACAAACTGACCTACATCACATCATGGTCATGCATGAAATTTACCTAAAAACACCAAAGGGTAACCGTAATACACCAAGAAACAATATAGAATTTGTAAATTTTCATAAAAACAGAATATCAAAAAAACAACCAATAATAAAATTTACAAATTACCCATAGGGTGCCACAATTCTCTCCATCATATGACATTCGTCCCTAAGAAAGCACTAATGATTGTGGAATCACGAAGAGATAAGGCCACCAATACATCCTCATTGCAGCACGATCCGATTACTCAGGCTTATCCATTATATACTACCATAAAACATGGACCGAAATAATTTTTTTATTATGTAGTATGTTATTTTGAAGATAACATAGTTTGGATTTCTTTCTTAACCTCTATGGTGTCGATCTCAATATCATAAGTTTTCTAATAGATCACTTTAGAATGGTTTATTTGATACGTACATAGTTGGAATACATGATACATGTTGTGAATTAATTTCTCGTGAGTTGGTATGACCCACTTATATACAACAATTCTAAGGAGTTTGGAAATCTTGATAGGGTCAAAAAACCTTGGTTTCATATTAGCAAATCTGCCTAAACGACGATGACCCAAATTAGTTGACACCCTAAGAATGGTGCGATCACCCACCTAAACTTCCAATGAACTATGAAAATGAATCTCATAGGATTTATTGTAACTCTGAATTGCAACTAACCACTTTTAAATCATCTTTTCATATTTAATTTTCACTTGAATAGGACACAGTATAATAAAAGTTCACTCTACCAACTCTACCCAACATAAAGGAGATCTACATGGCCACCCATATTACTCTTCAAAAGTTACAATTTTAATTTATTGTTGATAAATATTTCTATAGGTGATCTCTACCAAGGATATTATTTTCCTATGAAC
The DNA here is from genome assembly GCA_963277665.1 of Viscum album. Classification (NCBI taxonomy): domain Eukaryota; kingdom Viridiplantae; phylum Streptophyta; class Magnoliopsida; order Santalales; family Viscaceae; genus Viscum; species Viscum album. The sequence continues at coordinate 27,112,043 of OY728142.1, read as the reverse complement.
CTATTAAATCATTAATTATTGCCTAAATAATATCCTCAATAATTTAAATGCCTTACCCATTCTGTCCATCCATATGGGAATTATAGGCCATTGTTATCATCAACTGTGAACCCACATCCTATTGTACACATTTAAAAAATAATTTGTAACTAAATGATCTCTATTACAAAAAATATAAGATTTCCCCCCTGGAGTTTCACAATTTATTAGACCTAAAGGTTATCATGATCTTCCAAATTCATTATCTCAATAATGTGAGGGAAATGATCTTATTTTGTGAGTGATAAAATTATAACCCAAATTGATTCATTCCCACAAGGATTCTATGCTAATAAAAACTATTAATTACATGGATATTTCATACTACTTACATAACATACTTGGTAAATTATGAAACAAACCGTAATTTATTTTTGGTTCTAAATAAGTGTTCGAGGTAATAAAGAATCAAGATATGAATTCCACAATTGACCACCTCATCCCAATCCACCAAAAATGACATATGATATCATGATACCTAATAGTTTTCCTATAGTGTATGGACTATAAAGACTAATTTTCACTATCCACAAAATCATACATTAGTGTTATTAGACAACCATTTTGGCTGAAAAATTGAAGACATCTCCCAGAGATTGCGATCGATCAACTGGGGTCACCCCACAAAAGAATGTTTCTCTAAAATGCATAACATTTTTGTCAATTTCATGTATAGGAATGTTTAGATCATAAAATTAATAATAAATTTTAAAACCTTCTAAGAACATTGTCCTGTACAAATCTTCCACATCTTAGAACATGTTAAAGAACAAACTCTTTAGTGACCATACTTCCAATGATTACATTAAGGCTTGAGTCAAAAAGTTCTTGATCAATGCATTAAAAACAATGTTCCATTTTATAGGTTTATATTTGATATGAAAATAAAAACCTTCATGATAATCAACCCAGTGTCTCTCTCATAGTTTCATATCCACTTAGAGAAAAATATACTTCAGGATGTCATGAATTTAATATATAGTAAACCACTCTTTGAATAGATATTGATGCCAATTATTTAGATAATGCATCACCATAAAAAATTAGATATCATGGGTAGGATTATATTATTAGGATGGAATTCTTTGAGAGGACCATAAACCCCACCTACTTCCCAAGCACCAGAAAAAATCATATCCCCATACCTTAGACATTAAAAAAAATCACAGACTAAACCTGTTTTTGTAAGAATTAATAAAACATCCAAATTGAAAATCAAATTTTGTTTCTAATATGATCATCGAAACTTATCATTCTATTATATCTTATCACCCACACAAGAAAATTCATTAATTGAAGATTAAATATTTGGTAAATAATAACCAAAATGCCTATAATAATAATACAACCCCAAGAAGCTCTAGATATCAAACACATTCATGGGTTCCCCCTAATAAATAACCATATAAATATTTTCATGGTTTACTAATATTCTTCTATCAAATATAATGTGGCATAGAAAAATCAATTCATGAAATTTAAATTTTTATTTAGAAATAATTTCATATAGGTGATGTTCATTCGGAGTTGCGAGAACCATATCTAGATGACCCTTATATTATTTCTCCGTATTTGAGTACACCAAAATATATTACACAATAAAAACCATAAAAGCATATAAGAATCATTAAAAGAAGAGATTTTACAATTCTATAAACAAAATAGGTGCATTAGTAAGAAAAAATGGAATAACCAAATACTCATAATTTCAAGACATACTACTTAATATTGTCTTAGTAATATCATGTTCTATGACACTTAACTAATGGTTACTTGATCTCGGATCAATCTTATAAAATAATCGGTACTCCCAGAGTTGGATAAATAGATCATCGATCCTTGGAAAATGATATTTTTTATTATTATTCACTAGATTATGCTTTCGATAATCAATAAAAATCATAAGGCCTCTATATTCCTTCATTACAAAGAGTATTGGTGAGGCCCAATGGGGTATGATTAGATTATTAAATCCCTTATCCTCAATACCCTCAATATAAAACATTATTTCCCTTATACTTAGTTTGAAAAAATTATATCATAGTAATGGGATGAGATTTGTTCCCAGAAAAAGATAAATAGTAATGTTGACCTCTCTCTATGTAGGTAACAAAGAAGAAACATATAAAAAGACCTTACGGTAGTAATTCCCTATGAATAGAATATGAGAAATTAAAAATTGGTATATAAATTTGGGAATTTATCTTCTTATTGACATGAAGTACTTTCAAACATAGTAACAAAAAAACTTTCACTCATAGATCTAGGATCCCACCCACCCTGAAATATTTGATTAAACCCATAGACATATAGAAAATAAACTCTAATATGATAATAATAGATCCATTATATAAAAAACTATTTAATATATTCCAATGATGAGATATAAGATATTAATATAAACAACTAGATAATCCCACATAACATCATGGTAACAAATTACAACTAAAACATACAGCATTTAAGAACCTTATCCCTCCCCCTTCTGAAGATATTGGAAAGATCCATTATATAAATAATAAGATCTTTGTATAATCTCATATGTTAAATCAACATTGATGATATAAAAGAATAATAATCACGCATATCAAACATGGATTGAACTAAAGAGGATGAATGTAACACTATACATCTCATAGTAGATATCCTCACATATGCTTCCTCTAGTGCACACTCTACATAAAAAAGGAGACCAACCTCATCTCCTCCCTGATCCTCCATAGCTACCAAAGTTCCCCACTTTCTTTGATAATGGGATATAATACCATTTGATATGTATGATAGAGAATGGGAGCTTCGAGTAATGTTTGATCAAGCTAAACTACAATGAGATAATTTTCTAAAACAATGCTGAAGGTGGCTAAAATGACCATGATGATTAAAATCCTAGGTTGTACCACACAATTGGTCTTAGTATGGCCACATCGTCTACAAAATAAGAAAACCCCCAGGATTTTTCCTAATGAATACTTGCTAACTGGACCTGCCATAAACTCAACACCCTTAACACACCTCCATTTCTATCTATAATACACACCCTATATTCACCATGTTACAATGGATGTTTAATTGAGAACTATTTTATAGGATAATTTTGCATCAACCACATCCTCTATATCATATACCTGAAAAATGTTGATAGTTACATGAGAATAATCATCGATCGGATCAATCGCTTCAGACCCATATAAAACTATCTATCCCTGAGGTAGTCTTTAGTGGAATGTTCAATATTTAGATGAAAAAATCTATGAAATGAGTATCATAATCCAATGATAAAAGTTATGCATGATTTACAGCCAAAACCCATCATGTCCTTACCACATGGAATGTATCAGGATAGAACCACTATTTGATGGTCTTCTTAGAAGCTTTCAAAGTGAAGTGATCTTGTAATTTTTCATTAATGATGGAAGACAACCATGTCTGTCTTGGTACTTCAAGCATATAAGTGGAAAATCCTAAAATAGAGTCCTCTAAAGTCTTTATAAAGTGGAAAATTTATTCTATTCTCTCAATAAATTCCATCTGTTCTCGGGTTTCATTATTACTATAGAATATTTTTGGATATTTTTGAGTAAAATATAAACAATAATGAACTATCTCATTCGGATATATATCAACCCCTTGACCAAGGGATTGAATAGTCTAGATTAGTATTTCCAAAAAAGTAAGGTTTATTAGAGGGTTTTCACATGGAACATTTTCTATTAGTCCATCTATCAAATTTTAAGAGATCCTTTAAGGATGAATTGCCTATTGGAAATAAGAATACACCTTATTAGAATAGGAATACAACTATAAATAAAAATATAAACATCATGATTCTATAGTAATGAAATAGAAAAATTAAAAAAAAATACAAAGTTCATAAATATAATCTCAAAATCACCATAAATACTTATTGAAAAATCCATACCATCAATGGTTACTCAATATCATATACGAACGTGAATTACCCAAGAATCGTTCAGCACCTATCACCTGAGTGTTGAGGGTTCCGATGATATTCTAACGACCACCTATATAGATATAAACATGGATCTGATACCGTTTTTTAATTAACATGATTGGTTAATCATGAAGAGTCAACCAATATCAACTACTATAAGGTCGAAATCACATTTTCGATCAACGTGGTCTCGCAAAAAATCATGGGAATCAACATGTAGGAAAAAAGGAACAATTTCTCCCTAAAATCATAACACAACATGTCTTAGTTATGACAAGATAAGATAAATATAGTACATTGAAGAGGAAAATATACACATACATGGTAAATAAAAAAAATAAAAATTTAGACTAGAAAATAAAAAAACCAAGTCCATATGTGACTTGCCTCTACCACAATCCCAAACCACCATGAATGAAACATCACCCAATAGTATTCATCAATCTACATGACACCCTTACATTTACTTGTATCATAGAAAATTAATATTTATATTCTAAAAGGTATTTGTAGAGTGTGTGGAAATTTATTTCTTGGGTACCATCAACAATCTATAAAATTTCTGACATCATGAAAATGTTGGTTCTATATTTATATCAAAACAATAATAATAAATCAATTTAATTTGAAAGTAAAATTCATAAAATATTATTTATTTTTTGTTAAAAAATTCCATTCTAAATAAACCAACAATATGAAATAAATTCCTGAATAAAAATATATGTAAATTGTAAAACCACCCATAACAAAAACATGTGATCATAAAAGAATGATACTTGCATTTCATGGATAAAAAAGCACAAATGTGTTCTATAAATTGGGAATATGAACCTAGGAATTGAAAGTTATATTATCTAGTAAAAATGTGAATCAAAATGAAATATAGTCTATTAAACATTGTCAGGGTATCAAAACCCAAACTCCTAGTGGTTTCGCACTCACTAAGGTTTGTATATATCCATAACCAAATACACCTAATGTTCCCATGTGCTGTTTCTTCTCGAAAAAAATCCAATAAACCATTCCTAAAATTTAATAAAACATTTTTACATGTGAATCCTTACATCTATCATGAAAGTAAAAATATTATAGATTCAATCCCATCAATGTGGAATTTCCTTGGAAACATGATATGTGAAAACAATTTTTAAATAAAGAACCTATCAGAACCATTTTACATAAAAAAAGTTATAGATCAAAAATAAAAAATACTTTTAGATAGAAAATAATAATTTTCTATAAGAAAAATAAAGTTAATTATCATGAATTATAATGTGTACCTGTAGATTAATTATTGTATAGAGACTCATCCCTCACTAACATAGAAAACATAAAAATATTAAAAAAATTGTGATTTGAGGTTAGGAGATCATATCCTATTAATTATAGATATATAATAAGAATAATAAGAATAATGAAATTTCACTAAAACACTAATTTATGAATAAATAATTTTAAAAACCCTTGTTTGAATTGAATGTATAAGATTCATTATTAAGTGGAGGAGGGAAATCATCATATAATTGGGGAAATTGAGTTAATAACTCATTACACATTCCCTTGTAATGATCTCACATATATTCACTTAATGTAGTAACTTCCCTTGGAATATTAATGGTCAAATTACCCATTATAATTTTAGAAATAACAATCACTATAGGTTAATGATGCACACCAAGACTATGGTGGCCTCGATCACATCGAGATTAGGCATCTCGAAATGGTGATTCACCAAATCAGGGTGTAAAAACCTTTTCCATTTTGGACACACCACACTCTTCTAAAAGGAGTGGTGGTGCCCATTCTAGCCATAGTTTATAGGAACACCCACAATTCCCCATTCCCTAGACAACACCCCACTCTTGGAATGTTGTCGTTACCCATGTAACATGGCTTGGTTTTTAAAATAATATTGTTTACACCGCATTGTTGTCCTACCAATGGTGTACATAAGAAATAAATATTTTCTCCCTAGGTAACTCAGAACTACATTGAACTACAAAAAAAACCATTAGAAGCTCATTAATGAATAAAATACCAAAATGAAACCTAAATTTTACTGAGAGTGTGTCAGTGTTTTATATTTAATGATTAATATGCTAAATTTTTGTTCAAAATTTTGGAAATAAAAAATTGAAGAAGACTAATATATGATTTCTTGCTGATTATTCTAATGATCTAAATATGATATATCATTTAGTAGTAAAGAACCTAGAGGTTATATATAGATCTATTTAATCTAGTTTTAATATATATTATAAACAGCTTAGAACCAATATAGGAAACCTATATTGAGATAAATTCTATTGAGATATGTCCTCATATTGGTTAATGATTATAAATTCCCATATTATGTAATAACATTGGTTTTTAATGATAAAATACATTTCATGGACTCAATATGAAAACAAGAAGGATATTGTTTCCCACCTTAGGTGTGAACCTTGTGAAAATTTATTGTGTGTTGTTTTAATAATCTACTTTATATATACATTGTATTAAAATCTAGGTGCTATGGATCCTTATGTTAACCTACGTAAGAGGTTGTTTTTAAATAAAATACAAATTTTAAATGATATTACCACTAAATCATCCCCCACTAACAGTCACTAACAATTGATTACCATGACATTTCACAAGAACACATCAAAGTTAAAATATGTATAAGATGGATATATACGGTTTAAAATAACAAATGATTATTGTGAATCTAATTTTATGTTACAATTTTTTCAATTTCTGGAAGGTCACATTAATTTTTAATGACATTAAAAAAGAACAATATGGTTCAAATTCTTATAAGATAATTTTTGAGGTAATCTTGGAATTTAAATCCATCAATCAATTAAATATACTATTCAAATTATCATATGAGAATTTTGGATTTCACTTCATATTTTAAGTTCATTCAATAAGAAACTCAATTGTTTTATAGTATATTAGTGGAGGTGACATTGGAGTGAAAATTTCTCCAAAGATAGTACAAGTCACATTGATGTTTAAACCCCTTCATTAATGTAATATATGATTTAAAATACCACAGATTAATTTTCAAGGTCAATAGAGAGTTTAAATACATCCAAAAAGATGTTGATATCATCCTAGAGGGAGTACTAGGAGTAAATGATGTCCTTTAGGGAGTTTCATGGAAATGAAAGACATCATTTTGAGGAAACTAAAGGATGATATTTAAAGAGAAATAAATGGGGGAAATGATATTTTGGTTGACACTCATTGAAACATCTTATGTATGATGATTCTCAAAATAAATACACATAGTTTTTTAATTTGTATTAATATTATTTATATCCTAGTAGAAAAGTATAAAACTCATCCTTTGAAAATAATATTTTTAATTATATTCTATAAAATTGGGGAATAAAATATGCTTTGATGATATAAAATCAATTATACTACTCATCCTTGAAAATTTATTCTTGTTTTTTTAACCCATATAAGAAGGAATATTTTGTGACTTAAAAGATTATAAAAAGGATGAGCACAAATGGTTTAGGATTGTGGTCAAAATACATTTACCATAAAATTTTAAGCCATGTGGAAAAGACCCTTAGCATTGGGGACTACGTTGGATAAATTATACTGGGTCTTACACATGGGGGGAGAGATTTTGGGGAATTTATATTAACTTATAGAAGATGAAAACATCAACAATGAGAGGCTATAAAACATCAAAATTTAAGAAAAACATGGTTCATGTTGGTTAAGTGGTTCTATAAATGAACTTAATATTGAATTGAAACTTATAAATTGGAATCCTTAAATATTCCATAACCCATTGAAGATAATTAATTTGATTATTAGTAGAAAAAATATTATGGGGGAATTATTTAAGATTAAGGAATCTTATATTGGGGGAATCATGTGTGTTTTACAAGGGTGTAAACATCAATAACATGGATCATAGTCACTAAAGATTAAATGATGAGGCTCTGTAATATTCAATGTATGATTTTCGATAGATGAAGTGGCTTCCTAATGTTTTTATTTCAGATAAATGATGTAATTTTCATTAAAGTGGGATAATACTAATTATATGGAACACAATAAGGGGATATTCATTAGAGAGTTTAAATAAGGTAAACCACATTATAAATTACTCAATTTAAGATAACTTCATGTATTTATAAAATTTAAACATATATGATAAATACTCTAGAAAAATATGCAATTCATTATAGATTATGAAGATCATGTATATAGGGTTGAGTTCAATTTTTTATATGGTTCATCAATGAAAGAAGTTTATATTTTATTGAGAAATAATAATTTTTTCATATATAGGACATAATATCTTTGGATCAATTGGTGTTTTCTTCATAAATTTCATAGAAACTAGACTATTAATTAAAAAACTATGGTTGAATAGTAGAATAGTATAAATGGTGCACTAATTATAGTATGAACACTGTGAGGTTGGATATGGTTTTAAAAAATAGGTTTCATTCACCTATGCATAATTTCTATAAATGTGAAATTTTTTATTTGTAAAAATTATTTTCTATATTCTTACTCTTGGGTTTCATTGATGTGTTAGAAACATTCTTAGTTTCTTAAAATTCTCCATGTAATATTAGATTTATTTAGGATGAGAAATATGAAATTATAATACCAAATAAAGATATTCACACAAATTTTCATTATCTTATGTACATGTGGTAGCCGAAATTTAACATTCACCCCTATATCCGTGCTTTATATGATTACATTAGTAGATCTTGACTATTTGGGAATCATAAAATAAAAAACACACTTATTAATAAAATCATAATTCATCTTTTTAATAATTGAAAATAAAACTATAGATATTTACTCATAAAAGTATATAAATATAATGAAATAACACCTTAGATGTTGAAATTCAATTGATCATAGGAAAGTAGAAAATGTAAATCATGATATAAGATACTCGAATAATGAATGATGATTTGATAATGGATAATCTAGGATGACCAAAAACAATATTTTAATGTTGGGAATATCATTATGCTATCAGAGAGATAAACATAGGATAACCATTAACCATGTGCGAAATATAGTTTCCATTGAAATATTTTCAACGAAGTATAAAGGTAAATGATATTTTTTTGGTAAACATGTGATCCTAGTATAATAATTAGATGTCTATATTATGGATTTTGTTCTCACCACCATGTTGAAGGGGCACAAAAACTATGAAAACCAATTATTAATAGCCATGATAGGATTATGGTGATTAAGACATTTATTACCAAAAGTGGTTGGTAGAAGAAGGATATATTTTGGCGTATTAAATAAGTCTAAGGTCATTAGAACATTTATTGGGTAAATTATCATTTTATATTCTATGAGAAAGTCATTGGAATGAAAAACTAAATATTAATTTTTGTTAAATAGAAATAATAGGATAAATCATAATAAATAATGACTATAGTGTAAAATTATGTAAATTGTGATGAAGTATAAAAAATACAAACATAATAATGTAAAATTAAATGATGAAGAGTGCCACCACATATTGAATTATGGTTACACCCAAAATATAACCGATAATACAAATATACATATTAATAAAAGTAAATAATAAATAAAACAACACCTTACTGAGGATAATTGAATTAAAAAAAACATAAATCAGACCCATAATACAAGTGCCTACGAATTAATCAGTATCCTATAATGAAATGGGAACCCCAATGTAACCTTTTCTAAAATATAATTTTCTTATATAGGTGTTCCATTTCATTGTTTGATAAACCACCCAACAATTTACCAACCATATATTTTCTTATAAAGGATTTCAAATTTATCTGATAAAACATATAACCTCCCATTCTCTATCATTTTGTCAAATATTTTCTACCAAAGAGAGATAGAAAAACTTCATTTTGGAAACTTACTTTTAGGATCCAAAATTTCAAAGGAATAATTTTATAAATCTCCATTCATAAAATTAAATTATGTAAATGTAAAATAAGATTCATTTATTTTGTTGTTAGTGATTTTACCAACAAAATTATCAATATATTTTTCACCTAAGTAGACTTCAATAATTTTTTTCTACAAAATATTAATTTTTGTATAATATAATTTTATGAATATAAATATTTAATCAACTTCACCATATTAAATATATTATATTTCATGGATGATTTTTTATACTCGTGATGTTTTATTTTACTATAACATTACTTTTCTTAATAATTGTTCATTTATATCTTCATTTAAATTTTAATTAACTCATTGTAATCAAATTATTTAAAGTTCATGATAGATTTTTTCAAACTCACAATATTTTAACATATATCCATTACATGAAATTATATGTATCATTTTTTATGAAAAATATCATAAAATATTTGGTTATGTATCATTTGTACACTATAATAACATTTTTTTATAATTGTTTATTTTTTAAGTAGTTCATGTAATTTTTCAATTATTTCTTTTGATATTTTATTTAAAAATATTATTAATATAAAAAATTATACGTAAAATAATAATTAAAAGTTTTATAATAAAATATTATAATGACAATTTTCATATTTTAAAATTTAATTCATTATATTAATAGTGAATTATTATAAAAAATTGTTTATAAATTTTTGATAATGCTGTTTTTGGAAAAGTATAATTGTCATTGACATTTCAATTTAATTATAAAAATAAATCCTTATCTTAGAATTTTTTTCACATATATATTTTTAATGATTAATTTCTATGAATTAAAGATTTATTTGATGATATTTATTTATTTTATAATTTTTGGATATTTAATGGCAGAAAATATTATAATTAATCAACAATTACAAACATTTAGTCACTTATATTAAAATAAACTATTTTTTGAGGCAAAAAAAATTTACCATCTAATTTACGATCTTATTTATAAGTTAAATTAAAAAAATTTTATTTTATTTTTATAATATTTATTTAATTTAATGAATCATCATGTTAAAATTTTATTAGGTTTATCTTTTGGAATTATTTCAATAAAGGTTTACGTTTTTAGTGATTAGTAAAAAATACATTTTTTACTAATACTGTAATATTTAAATCATAATCATGATATAAATATGCATAAAATATTAATGAAAATAATTTCATGAATTAATATATATTTTATGATTAAAATAATTCATTTAAAAACAATAAACATAATTTCAAAACCTATAAATCACTTTTTAAAAGCTATGTTAAATTTTATCTAAATAAAAAATGCACATCTAATTCATTAACATTTTAAAAAATATATGCCATATGAATATCTCTTTTGAGTTTGTGAAATTTTCAAATAAGAATCAATTTTTAATTCATACATAAATTAATATTATTTTACCTACAACTATTAATAGACTTTTGGATAAATAAAAATTAGTTATTATTTTATTCAAAAATACATATCCAATTGTCTTTATAAACACCCACTCTTCACCCATTTCTCCATAGTCCATTTTTAATTTACTATTATATAAAAAATCCACTATAAAACATCCTCTATACTCATCCATAAGTCTATATTGTACCGAAAATTACCACCATCGATGGCCTTGAACTCAATCCACCAAAGGAGGTGAATCCAAGAGCATTGTAAAGGATTCCTTATCATTGCCTATTCTTTTTCATATCTAGTATTGGAATGGCCTTTTTATATTTCAATTTATTTACATAAATTATTATAATTGTATGGAATTATCCTCTTTTTACCCTAATATCAATGATATTTCTCTCATTCTCACTCATCAAACACATTTCATATGTCGTTACTACTTCAATGTTGGGGTTCCCAAGTCACACTCTTTCCATTATTCAATATTTGAAATTACTTTTCCAAACCACATATTTAATATCATATTAAATTGAATTGATTATTATATTCCCATTATCTTAACATTTCATTAACTCCTAATTATGTTATTTATAGAATTCTTTCTCACAGAATGGTTTGTATAAGTAGTAACAAAATCAAAATATGTGTTTTAAAAACTATGTTAAACTTTTTGAATTATTATCTTACTTTATTAAACAACATAAGTAATATTTAAAAATACCCCCAAAATAAAAATTTAACTATAACCTAATGTGGTTATAATACAATTTTTTTTAGTTTTTCCTCCTCCTAATCATTTTAAAAAATATCGTTCATCAGTGGAGAGTTTAAGCTAACTAAGTGAAAATTGTAGTATTATTTTTCATTTATTCCTTTCATGGAAATTTTTTAATTCTGATATAATGAATACATATAACAATATAAAAAAAATTATTTCATTTTATGACTATATAATGATAATTTGATCATGATAACAATGGTATTAAATGTAACCAATAAAATTCCTTTCACCATTTAAAAAAATGTTATTCATATACACATATTCATTCAAAAAAAATGTTGACTACATTGAATAATTTATCTATTATAAATATTTACACACATTTCAACTATAAATTTACACTTCCTAAGCCTATATAATTGAAAATACAAAAAATGATCAATACATCAAAAATAATTCAAAAAAATAATTTAAATGGGTCATAAAAATGAAATAAATATGATTTTTTTGAATAATTTAAATAATAAAATTTGACAAATAATAAGACTGAGGAAATCCAAATTAAGATGTGACTCAAGTAAATATATTCATTCCAAATATAATTTTTTCAAGTATTATTCCCGTATTTTTTTATTCTCTTTTATATATCATATATATGGTCGTTCATGGATACATTAATGTTTTAACATAATATTGGATGAATTAATGGTCTTCTTTCCCAATAATGGATTTATAATTCATATTTGACATTGTCTACAAGGGATATTTCTTGTTATTTCTTATTCTTTATGTTTTTTTCTCCATAACCCTCGTTATCTCTCATTTCATATTTACCTCTTTCTAAATTTCATCATTTATATTCATTATGGTGAAATCTCCTTCTTTATAGATAATCATGTCCTTGTGTATCACTTCATATATATCCCCTAAGAAAAACAATACAATATTTTTAATGGAATGTTTATATATTTTTTATTATCTACCTATAAATGTTTCTTTAAATTTCACTATATTTTTTAATAGATAGTATATTAGGAAAATCTAATATTATATTTATTTTTAAAATACTTTTTAGGATATTTTTAAACTGGTAATTAAATGTAACCCAATTTTATATTTTCTTTAAAACATATCACAACATTTATTAAATATATATCATTGGATTATCATCCATTTTCCTCTCTATTATTATATAGATTATTTTTAAAAGATATAATATATATGATATAAAATATATAGTATTCATTTTAAAATATTTAATGATTTTAATGTCATAATATATTTACATCCTTCCGTAAAAATAATATTCCAATTATTTATTTATTCATTTCAAAAATACTATGAAATTTATTTTGGAAATCATATAAATGTTATTTTCTATCCCAAAATTATTTTTCATCTACATAAATACCCACTTTCATTCAACATATTTATCCATTTCCCATATTGTAATTCCATGAATAATATATTTTATATAAAAAAAGTAACTAAAATAATAAATTGTTTGATAATTTGAGTTTAATTATATGTGTGGAAAAATGGAAATGAAATATCTATGGTAGAAATTATTAATCACAACCTTTTCATTACTTATCACAAACATTACATAAATATAACTATTCATCCAATGATATTATTATATCAATACAAAATACATAATTTTTTTCATTAAAGGGTTTTCACTAAGATAAAATTGCATTTGAAGTACTGGTTAAATGTTTTACTTGTCTATATACATTGTATTCGATGAATTATAAATTCAATATACATAATTATATTTATTAAAGGGTATTTACCAAGATAACTACTTTAGTTTTCAAGATTACCATTTCATTTCAATGTTTTAAATATGATATTATTTTGAATAATAATTATTTTCATATTTATTTGGCATATATATTGATGATATATAATGTTTCTAAGTGGAATTGAGGTTATATATACCCCCATGGATTGGCTAATAAATTATATCTTAGGAGATTATTATGAAGGTAAATTTTGTGACCATATCTATTCAATATATTATGATGTTTATTCTATGATCATTGAACTATGATTATCATTTTGTGGTGGTAAACCTTGACCAATGTTTATTATTACATTTATTAATTTATTTTCCACATTCCTATGCCCTAAATTACATGCTTCCACTAAGGATGGTTGTGTGAGTCCTTACCTAGAGGTATCTCCACCCATAGAGTACTCTAATATGTAAATTCAATTATTACACGTTAAACCATTTATAAATTTTACACTATGATATATTATTATTCACTAGATGATCATAATAAATTCTACTGATTTAATAATTTTATTCCATTAATAATATCATTTCTACCATGATCATGTATCTCATTTTTCATGAACTATTAAAAATTCATATATGTTTCATTAAAAAAATTTATCACTTATTAATATATTGATGTCACTCCTATATTTTATTTTCCCATTTTTCTAGGTGATTGTAGGTATTAAATCGAATGTTCTTTGATTAAAAGGCATATATGATAAAGGATTTTATTATGTCTTATATGTTGATGATGTAATATATTCTTAGTTCCCAATGTCACCTAACTTTTTATTCAGAATATTTATATAATTTATATTAAAAAATGTATTTATATTTATCACAAAATATAAATTTTCTAGTTGGGGAGTGAATAAAAATTATATTAGAGAAGAGTTCTATTTTTTAGACAAATAGGAATAGTTACTATTTCGGTAAAAATCCTTATATAATGTTGAAATAATATAGAGTATTGTGTTAAGGATAACTAGAATGATCACATAAGATTAAAATTTATAATTTATTTATATATAGTCATATTAATTCCATAATATAGAAAATCTTATGCTATCATTTTTTATAATATTATAGTTCATGACATTGGTAGAAAAAATCAATAAATGTTTTTCAATAAGTAAAATTATGGCCACTAGATTTATTTAATGAGGCAGAATATAACATCTCATATGTTCATTTAAGATATTTATTTCTTTTTATTTGTGAAACTATATACCAAAAAAGTAAAATACCATTAGTTTTACACTGTTAATGATATTGACTATGATTTTATAACATATTTATCACCTAAGTAGATCTCTAACAATTTTTCCTCAAAATATTAAAATAACTATAATGGAATTTTATAAATAATAATTCTTTATTAAAATTTTTTCAATGATATATATTTCACTATATTCAAAATTCTATTTAAACATATTGTTTTACTTGATAATTACATTACTTTTATTAATATTTACTTTCATATTTTCATTAAAATTATAATTAAGTCATTGCTGTCTAAATTTTACTGAAGTATGATACATGATTTCAAAGTCACAAAATCTTATCATTTAATCATTGAATATAATTTCTAATGATATATTTTGAGTAAAACATTATACATAAAGGGTTAAATATAAATTATACACAAAAATAACATTTTATCTTCAATTTTTAAATTATGTAATAGTTTTTTTAATTCTAAATGATTTAATCATTTTCATATAAATATATTAATAATATAAAATTTTCATATTAAAAAATTAAACAATATATTTTACAATAAAATAACATTTTTCTGTTCGTGCTATTATTATATTAATATAAAATTTGTTATATGAATTTTGACCAATTATCAACAAATGTTAATTGAGATTTAATAATTTCTTGTTTTTAAAAGTAAAATGTATATTAACATGGCACTGTAACCCTAATATATAATTTTCTCCCTAATTATATTTTTCATAAATAATTATATAAAAGATAAAATCATTTTAATGAATGTCACATTTTTTGAAATGGATTATTTAACCAATATTAATTAGTAATTACCAAACATATAATAATTAAATAGTTATGGATAAAAAATTATGACTCGTAACAAAATAAATTGGCATTACATGAGATAAAATTGGTTTTCTATGTATTATATGTTTTTATTTAAAGTTTAATTTTATATAATTTTCAATTTTATTTTCATAAAATAGACATAATTTTTGGAGTCATAAAATTTAAGTTACATTATGTATAATTTTTATTAAAATTTAGAAAAAACAATTTCACTATCTATTAAAAAATATTATTTATCTTGTTACTGTATCATTTATGGAATCATGGTGATATAAATATGACTCAAAAATTAATAAAACCCTGAAAATGATGTAAAATTTATTTAATTAGTAAAATAATTTATTTAGATATAATAAAATTAATTTATAAACTAATAAATCATTTTTTAAAAACAAGTTATAATTTATTAAATAAGAAACAAAATATTACTTCTTTATAATAATATTTTCCCAAAATGCATTTTAGTTGTGGGTGAATTAAAATATACAATAAAATTAAAATTTTAAATAATTCAGTAATAAAATTCATAGGAATCAATAATATTCAAATACTTCTTCTTATATGACAAAATAATTATTATTATATTCAAAGATACCCCTCCCCCATAAAATTATATAACCCATCATTATCCCCATTATTATCAATAAAAAACCATTTTATTTGGACAAGTCACTATGAAAATCCTTATATATACTTCTATATCCATTCCCCTAAGCCCAGTTTGTTATCCAAAATCTACTCCTCAAATGGCATTTGACTTAATCCAAAAGTGGTTACTTGAAGTGAAAGGTAAGAGATTCCTTGTCCTCCCCTTTTATGTTACAAATATTATTTTAAAATATTTCATTTAAATTACCCTTTATATACATCAATTCTAATAATGACTTGGTACTATAATATTTATGACCTGTTATCTATGATATTTCTTTAATTCCCTCTCATCCATCCATTTTATTTTATTGTTTCTACATTAAAGTAAGGATTTCCATGCCTCCCACACTTTCTGGTATTATTTGAAATAACTTATCGTTAAAACAGTTTTAACCAACCATTCATTTATTGAAATGGTCCTATTACAATATTAACATTATTTTTATCTCTTATGTTTTGGAAGTAATCTATTCCCAATCATAAACCACATTTCATAAGATATTAATTTATCGAAATATGATTTTTAAAAACGGTGTACTTTTATTATAATTCTACTCTTACTCTTTTAAACTACATAATTATTATTTTAAATTAACCCCAAAAGTAATTTTATTTATAGTATATATTAATTTTAACTAAAATATTTTTCCCTTCCTTTAAACACCTCAAAACCATCATTCACATGTGGTTGTTTTATGCAAGCTAAGTGAACGATGATATTTTTGTTCTCTTTTCTCATTCATGGATATTTATAAAAATAGATTCATGAATATATAAAATATAATAATAAAATAATATCATTTTTATGACTCTATAATTTAAATATATTACTGATAAATATTTTTTAAAATTTATCTAATCAATGTATTTATAACTATTTAAAAAAATAATTCAATATAATTGTTTGCCACGATTATTTTGTTGAATATATAGAAATTTTGAATTCATTCACTTTCATAATTACATGAAATCTACACCATTACACATATAGATGTTTTGGAACCATTTTACAGTTACCGCCAAATGATAACATTACATTAAAGCTTGTTAGGAATTATTAATCGAAAATCATCAAAATAGTCGACAAAATAAAAGTAAATTAATAAATGAATTATATATGAAAATAAAAGGATTAAAATGAATAATAATAATGAAATAAATAATGAATTTTTTTAATGAATTAAATAATTATTTTTTTTATAAAATATGATGTTTGAATTCATTATCATTAATTCATAACTCAAGGTAAATTTTCCCTCCAAAGTTTCTCTTATTTTAAATTATTTTACCCCTATTTTATAAATTATATTATATATATTATATAAAAGTTCATTAATGCATAAATATTTATTTTACCATACATTTTTTATTTATTTTTTGTATCCTTTACCACCTCATTGATTTATAGTTCAAACATTGTTACATTCATAAGGTGTATTTCTCATTTCATATCACTCTTAATGTTATGTTCTCTATAAAACTCTACATCTATAATTTTACATTTATCTTATTAAAAATATTCATTCATTATGATCATTATTCTTCCATATCCTTCTTTTTTGGGAGATACTCTAGTATTTATGAGTCTTTTCAAATAATTATCTTATGTTAAACCCTACACTATTTTTATTGTAATATTTTTATTTTTTCATATCTTCCCATCAATGTTTATTAAACATCCCATTTTATTTTAATGATCCACTATTATGAAATTTTATTAATAAAATATATTTTTATGATATTCTTTAGCACCATTTCCAAAATGAGTTTAAATGTAACATATTTCCCTCTTTTTAAGATAAAATAAAAAAATGTTATAAAACCTCTTTACAAGATTTCTCATCAATTATCCTCTATATTATTATAACTATAAATCATGAATGAACTTATTTTAATAATATTGTTTATTAAATATTTTTTTTAAAATTTATTTTTTATTTTGAAATAATATATTTTTTCCACCCTTAAAAAATTAATAATTTTTGTTAATGGTGTGTTAAAACTGAATAATTGGGTTTCTAAAAATATACAAATTCATACATTAATTGGATAGAATATTCATCAATATCGATACTCTTTTTAAATCAAATAATTTGACTATTTATCATGTTTTATTTCCATGAATAAAAAATTAATGAAAGTAAGACACAATACAAAAATAATACTTTGATTCATTATCTATGTTTTAATATATATTTGATGTGGTGAAAATTAAATATTTATGAGGGAAAAATAGACCAAAACATTTGTATTTTTTTATCATTAACAATGTATAAATATAAACATTATTTAACTATCTATTATTTTTAATACTCTTTTCATCAATCATTTCATTGATGTGTGTTCATGTTGATAAGCGTACATCCAAATGACTAGAGAAAATATTGAGAAAAATATATTTCCATTATTATGTATAGTTTAAATATATTATATTAAAATATCTTGGTTTCTAAGTACTAACATCGATAGATAATTTATTTATTTTTATGTCTATTTTCTTTAAAAAAATTTATAATGATATTATTTTTAAAAAATCATGATTGTTTCAATATTCATAAGGAACAAATATGCATGAAATATTATAATAATAAGTGTTCTTAGAGTTATAAAAACCCCCAATTGATTTTGAATTTTATTTTATCTCACAAGATCAATATAAATGGGAATGTTAATTTTATCTTTATCCATTATATTATTACATCATGCTAGTGAGGCTTGAACTATACTTATGATGTATTGACAGTGAGCCTTAACGTATTTTTACGATTTAATTGTGGTGACCCTTGACCTTTTCTTATAATAACATGGATGTGATCCTTGAATTATATCTATGATGCCCATATTTTTGTATTTTCTACCATGCCATGAAGAAAGGTCCACCACTTAGGGTGAAGGTAATAGTACTTCTAAAGTGGTGTAGTCTCACATGGAGTGTTTTTATAGTTACATGCTACGCGTTTTGGATATTGTTTTATAGTTTTCATGATGTGGTATTTTATTTTTCGATTATTCCTCATGATTAATTATTATAGTTTAATAATATTTATTCATTTAATAATTATATTTCTCCCATGTTCATATATATGACTTGTTTATTATAAATTAATGTTTCTTGTATACCACATTGCTAATGTTTTACTATTACTAATTATTTGAACAGATTCTATTCATATGATACCAAATGTCCCCAACTGATCCAAATTTTAGTCTCATGTACTATATAATATGGGGTTACCTATATTAGATTCCATGTTATGGTATTATGATCCAATAATTCATTTTGGAGGTTATCAAAAAACTGTTCTTATATTGTTCCCGAATTCTATAGAGGATACCTGAGAGGTATTTTCATAAAATCCGCTACTTTTTAATTAACAACATCATGGTAGTAGGAATAATGGTTGGATAATATATTATACATAATATATAAATTTTTCCACTCATATATAAAAAATTATGTTTTTATCAATAGGGATAGTTATTGAAACTCAAAATCTTTTGATAATATTGGATTCTATTAATGTGATCAAAGAGTTCATTTTGACCACATTCCATGGAAAAACATCAACTCATTGTGAGATGAGATTAGATGTAATGAGAATGAACATGAATTTATAAATTATAATAAATTAATATAGTCATGTGATATCTATCCCACTAGTGGAAAATTTTCAAGAGAACTTCGTACATGTATCAACATTGATAGATGATGGATGAAGTTGGAATTAATATTTCAGGCATGAAACCGTAATGGAAACAGTATTAAATCCTATAAAAGGAAGGTAAAAAGGTGTCAAAAAATTCTAATCTAGTGGGAGATATTATTACTTAACTAATAGGATGTACATTTATCTATTTGAACTTCTTTCATCACATTACTTTAATTGACACATATAAGTAGAATACCATCAATGATATATTTTTAAATAACCATATTCTTTTTACTATTAAAAATAACCCAAAAATCATATATATATATATATATATCTTAACTATAACATATAATAATTATTTTATGTTTCCCTTAAGGTGGAATTATACCGTTGGGTTTATCAAATATATTGTTTCATAAATAGGGGACAATAAGGATTCCACTTATATTGAAACCGAATCAATTTGATCCAACTATTCCTCCTCCTAGAAATTAATATGTGTTATGAGTCTTTAATGTTAAATTCTAAAGACCAAGTCAACTTGGTATGGGATAAAATGGGTGAAATTAGGTTGTGTGATAAAATCTATTTAGGTGTTATAATATCTTAAACTATAGGACACGTCTAGCTCAATATAAAAATGTTATATAAACACTAAAATATTATTCTATAGGGATGTTAATTATTATTTTTTATCACCAAAATCCTTATTTTCTTACTTGATTTCTATAATTAAATAACTCATTTTCAAGAAACATGATGGTCAATGTTTTAGGGAAACTAAAAAAATCACATGGTATTGGTTGTTGACTCATTATCTATGAAACCCTATAATAAGAAGAATGACTAATAAATGAGTCGAATTGATTCTCTAATGTGGAACCTACTATGTCTAGGGTTCTCCATTATATTCCCACTTAAATTATTAAAGTAAACATCAAATTATTTTTTTCCATGGTCATGGTATCGAATTACATTAAATACCTATTTTATAGAAAATAAAATATCAATAGGTACTTTATTAGGTATTGGATGGCCTAATGGGGAATCACCCCATATATGTCCACTAACTATGGTGCATGTTATATGTAAAAATGTAAAATTATCACTTCCCATATTCACATCATCCTGATAACAAGGGGTGTTTTTTATTATACTTTGTTTGATTAATGTATGATTTAAATTAGACTTTATAATGTTTCAAATGATCCCTTATATTCTATATCACAGTGAATAAGGTAATATTGGTTCCTTAGGTGACCCAAAATATATATTTCAAGTTGTTCATATCATAATTTTATATTCATGGATAAGAAAATATTAGTGAACCTTACCCACTAGGAACTCACATGGGAAATTAGTAAACCGAGTGTGACACCACAAGACTGCAACCAATAGGCCATGATCTGGTGACTAACATAAGGTAGAGTTATCACACATGATGGTATTAATTATACTAATGATCATGTAGACAAACACTTATCTCCATATTTGATAATAATATATTTGATAGATGATAATTTAATTAAAATACATACTGAATTTGAAATATGATATTATCGAAAAAGGATCCTCCAATGCTTAAAAATGAAAAACCAGTAAAATAAAAAGAAAGGAAATAAGAGGAAAATAAAATCTAAATAATTTTTGAAAAATGTATAATCATAGAAAACTAATATCAAATGAAAAAAATCATCATCTACTATTACATGTATGAACTAACAAACTCCCACTACAATAACAATGTTTCCACCAAGATCATTATAATAATTTTCATTATATGTATAATACAAGACATGTGTAGAAAAAAGGTCTATGTAGGGGTGTATATATACATACCCAATAGAAAACCTAAAAATCATAAATAAATAAATATAATACTAGTCATCTTAAGAACCAAAAACATAAGGGGGATAGGAAAGACAATATAATGTTTAAAATTGATAAATTGAAATAATTATGTATGCTCATCTTTACACAACCATTTTATGGAAGAAAGAACCCTTGATATAGACCACATAATCTAACTACCCATATTTTAAACCCTTATAACCTCTCACAAGTTTTAATATAGGATCTTGATCAAGTAAAATAATAAATATTGGTCATGAGAGTAAATATCCTTGGTGGTGGACTCACACTCCATCATGCATTGATCCTTATATTATGGTGTACCAAAATCCATGGATTGAGGACCCAAAACTCATGGTTGGGGTGTTCAAGACCCTATAATTCATGTGGGGAACCCATTCAATATCATAGTGACCTCAAAATAGTAGTTCCTAACCCAATATACACTCCAATCACCACACACTCTTTCCATTATCGTTATTACAGTTTTATGTATTCTAAGATGATGAAATTTAATTATGTATATCCTGTAATGATGAATTCAGAGGAAGTATTGTAATATATTTTGAAAAAACACATTTTTTAGACTACTATTGTGAAGTAGTTCATGTTATAAGAAAAAATATATGAAAAATAATAATAGAATTAAAATAAATTGATATATAATATGTGAAATATAGAATGTTTCCCCTTAGAAGGATTATAGTTATATACTTATATTTATATGTTGTGTATGGTCAAACATACATTGTTTTTAAACTTATATACACATAATCTAGAACTATAGGGGGTACTCATTGTGTACTACCGTTATTCACATCTTGTGAGGGAAATATACACAATATGTCCCAAGGGATACATGGTGTATTGGTCTAGTTGTCCAATTGGGAATATACCACTAGGTTCATTAATGTGGCGGTTAGGGTGCAAGATATACTCTCCTATACTAAAAGTCATGTGAAACAAACTATCTACCAAGTAACACACCCCATTTAAATACTGATTAAGGAACTTAGGGATACATAGTGTGTCATCTCAATATAATTAAAATGTTACATTTGTCACTGATAAAACCCTATCTAACATATCTAAATTTTTAAGTCATATGTACTTGTAATTTATTAATGTCTTCAACTTGAATATTAAGAAATAACTTAGAGTCATTAACCCATCTATGATTTCATCTATGATTCTACCTGAATCAATATAAACCACCAGTAGTGCTCCTGTCGAACATCGATACCTTAAAATAGTCATTCTTTAATGGATTAATATTCTGAAATGGATTCTCATAGTCCAAGATAACCTTGACACATCACCGACCTTTAAGATCATGAATCATAATTAATCTTAAAGATCCATCATCACCCAGTGATCCTCTTGCATTAGTTGTTCTTCACTTCAATTCCCAAATCAGGCACACATAAACTCATGAATTGACTTTTCATGGAACCAATTCAAGATAAATAAAAATACCAAATGAATGATTCTAGTGTAAAAAGTGTATTGAAAGTGGTGAAATGAAAACGAATAATTATTTATTGATTTATTGGTGGTCAATGAGAGGGTATCATACTGATTATCAGTAAGAAATTCACTAATGAAGAAAAAACACCCAAAGATTAATTAAAGTTATAGTATAAATAAATTAAATTCATGGGTACATGAGATTATACTGATAAATAAAATAAAAGTAACCAAATATATAATTTGATGAGTAATACTTATGAAAAAAATTATGAAATCAAATAAATGAGTCCCACATCATGATTTGATCGATCATTTGTCATGATCATAAACACATTGTCATTGCTAGTGGTATACAGAGAAGAATAATATCATTGTAACCACAAATCACGTTTTCTCCCATGATCTCCCCCTCCCTCACTCACACCACTCTCTCATGTCATGTTTTATGTTTCATAACCCTTGAAATAGTATTTATGGTTTAATATATTCCCTTAATTTTGTTTAGTGGATATAGTGAATTAATTAATTAATTAATTTGTTTAATTAATTAATTTCCACCCACAATGGTCTAGCCTCAAGGAATCTTGAAAAGACCATGTATTACACAACTCTTATGATAAACCCCTTACTCCAAATACAACTAAGAAGTCGCAATTTATATATGATGATTTTCATATACGAAAATGATACTTTACTTTGACCACAAAAAATAGAATAAATATAATATTTTATTTTTAATAATATTATTAATGATTTGTATGTCACATTTATCTAAATGAGCTTATATATCTATCTATAACTTAATTTTTAAATTATTATAATTGTTTTGACTATGATAACTTTTTTTGATATCATTCCCACTCTTTCATCATTTACCCCCAAAAGTACAACAAACTCAAAAAAGAGATGGTACAAATCTCCCATCTAACTATTTTTTACTTCATGTGATCTTTTTCTAGTTACCATGATATCACAAAACGTGAACCAATAGTATTACAAATCCCTAAAAAGTACCCTCCTACCAGTCCTCTAACACTATACGGTACTTAGTGAATATATAATCATCTTAAATGTCTGCCTTTCCCACAATCAATGTTGTGTGATGGTCCATGCATTTATCTAAAACATTAAAACTAATAAAGTAAATTATACACATAATATAACTTCGGGAAAAATTATAGGAGATTAGAAACCTCACCCACCATATTTAGAGTCTATAATGACATGAATAATCTCTTATAAAGATTTATCCCTTAACTAAACCATTTCAAACCTCATCATGGTGAGATATTTTTGAGAAAATGATCCCACTATTAAAAATCAAAAGGCATATTCCATTGATCTGTTTATATCTTATTATTGATGTGAGATATCCTCATCTACTAATGGATCACCTATACTTCCTCTATCATCAAAAGTACAAGATTTAGATTCATCAACAACATCTCACCTACCTCCGTCTAATACATGGGTGACAAATAACATCTTCAGTATAGGGTCTTGAAAATTCCCATTCCATTATAAGAATGTTAGATATTGTTTCACAAAAAAAATCCCTTAAGTGAAAAATATACACTAAAATTGATCTAAAATATTACACATAATACCTTAAAATATCCTCAAGAACATGAATGTTTCCTTTATTTTATCCATCTTTATAATGGTGGAATATTGTACCCTTCCTAAATAGTTTCCAGATTTCCTCCTATGATATCCTCTATAATGAAGGGATTGAGTGACCATCACGATAAATATTTATCATTGATTTTACCCCATTAAATTAGATAATATCCACCATATATAACAAACCAATTTTCTCCACATAACTCTTCTCCCAAATATTAAAGAAGATCATTGAATTATTTAGTTTTTTGATTCCCATTTAGATAGAGTATTTACCTCTCAATGATATTGAAAGTATTATAATTAATTCTATAGATTTTAAATCCCACATCAACTCTAGAAACTCAATGGGTTGGGATATAAAAACATGGATTTTACATTTCAAATTTAATTGTTATGGGTACGTAAGGAACCACAAAATAAACTCTACAGAAATATTCTCCAAGAATATTCATTAAAACTAATACTTCAAGTCTGTTATCATATTGTTTCACACATTATGGTAACATAAAATGTGAAATGTAAAACTTCCTCAAAACAACCTCACATAACCTGACATAAACCTCTATCTACCCTAAAATGAGGATGATATTCTCCTAAATTATATAAAATATATCAGGTGTGGTACATTATGATATCTAGCCATATTAGACCTCACCATTTATGTCTCCCAACTAGTCATCCCTTACATGTTGAAGAAGTGTAGGTGTTACCGGTATTAATATAAGATAATACTCATCTCATATATCTTCTAATGAAAACTATAACTTCGACTTATAATAAGAACATACAATAATTAATAAGAAAAAAACTTCCCACAAATGGAATATTCAACATAGTTTCCCTTCCCTAGAGTATAGACTTCCTTGAAATCATGGTCTTAAAAGAACTAAATCTTGTTATCCTTCCTTATAATAATATTAAATTGGCTGAAGAGATACCAGATTCCTATAGAGTCTATTAAACTATGAAACACTCACTAAAATTGTTATATTTCTATGTATTTTGGGAATATACTACCCCTTCAAACTCCTATTCATGGGTAATATAAATTACTAGTGATATATCAACATTCTAGACCCCTAAAAATCATTACCTTACTATGAATTAGACAATATAAATTCCAACTATATATGAATAAAAAATCACCATATACATGACTCCTTCCATTGAGATCCCAAAAACATGATAACTATTAAAATAAACAACTTATTCTAATAAAATCTATGAAATATATCTTATACAAAAAAATAACTAACATGTTCTGATAAAGGAAGTCATGGGAGATAGATACTATAGATGAATTATCTAAATCTCTGGTTGTATCTAACTAACATAAAAACCTTACTACCATAAGAAAACTCTTGGGTGTCTCCAAAGAAATAAATTTTTTGATCTATAGTAGTTAAAAAGATAATCCTCCATCAAAAATATAATTCCCCATGACTTGGACCCCTAAAATCTTGAACTAGCACTTGTAGAGAAAGATATAGATATGGTTTTCCCATATAAAATCCCAGATAACTCTTAAATTATTAATAAACTCATCAGCCAATTCTTAATAAACATGGGTTTCATCAGTGAAAATTAATATGAACATGTATATGATTGTTTAGAAGATTTGATTTGTGGCTCCAAAGAACATAATGACGGGGTTCTCTATTCCAAAGGGAATCACCAGAAAATTATAATTTCCATTGAGTTATCACAATTATATTTTCAGGATATATATCCCCCAAAAAATTTAAGTTAGTGGAATTAAAACCTAAGGTAATCATTTTATAACCACTTAAACCATTTTTATTTCTTAAAGAGGCCATAAATCATATGAATATGGTAATTTTTCAATAGTTTCACTTAATTCACATGATGAGAGTCAATATAAATCCTTAATATGCATTTCACCTTCTTGAAAAAAAACCAATGACACCAAGGGGTAAACATTGGTTCTAATGAAACCCTTTTCCATAAGGAACTAAAATTAAAAATTTAGATCTATAAGATTAGTTGGGGTTATCTGATAGTATATATAAATATTTGTGTGGCCTTTTAGTGTAGATCATTGAATAAATTAATTTTTTTATGAGGAAGATATCAAATTATATCACTTGGAAAGTTGTTCATGTAATAATCCATGACAAGAGGATGATGAACACCTTAAATGATCACCATAAAAAGTGATAAACTATCCAACTAGTGGGAGATCTGATGAAAAATATTACACACAAACCTCTCTCATCTCACATGAATATCCAATCCACCCATAAAGTAAAATATTAAAATTTCATCGAAAAAATAGTCTACTCATTCCCAGTAGTTGTCTATATAGGATCAAATTGACGATATACAAACCATTGAAAGGATATAATCATAGTCCTTTATCGAATCAAATACGAGATCTGATAAGAAAATATCTCTAATAAGATCAATCTCACATCTTCATCAAGTGTGGGTGAGGATGTGGTCATTATAAATAGAAATTCAAGAGTCATTGGTTGGGCTACATGCCCAAATAAGATTTATAGCCCTCAAACTATGGATGAAACTATAAATGAAGGGAATTTGTCATCATATAGTAGTATAGTTTATAGTATTATAAAGATATATGTCTTACCATAAACCATATTATAAAATTCCTTGTCATTAACCTCTATTACCAATATTTGATTGCATCCTAGAATGCCAAGTCCTTGATCATGGTATAGAGTGCCTGAGGATAGTGTTATAAGATGTTGATCTTACAACTATCCACCTATATCTATTCTTTTTTGGGTTTCTAGATCCCCTATTTTATAGTCTTCATCATTTGGAGCACCCTATCTAACTCAAGGATCTCCCTGGTCACATTATTTCCCCAGACATGTATGTCCATCTACCAGCTGGCTATGATTTTCATCACATCGGGTTGGAAAATAATGAACTATATTATCTTATCCTCCAAAATAATAGAGAAAACTCTCTCTTAGATAACTTTATCAACTATGTGACTCCTAATATAATAATACTAATCTTTAGGAATTCACATACATATTCCCCCAACATTGTGACACCAAATCATACCATTGACTAGCCTCAGCTAAGGATTCCACTCCTAGGTGATCACCACCATCAATTACATCCAATTATCTCTCAAAAAAGGTGTTATTTTTTACCAATTATCATTCTATTCCTTAATATTGGTGTTTATGTAGAGGGTAAAATGATGGATCAAATGTCACTCCCTAATAAAATATCAAACTTTCATTTTCAAATAAAACTATCGTAAATTATGTTGAGTTATTACCTCATTAAGTTATTAAACCTTGATGTGTACTATGTGATAGACATGATATAATGTTACAGCTATGAAGGATCATGGATTCATAAATATCTCAATTTATCTTATTAATACTCATTATGGAAGTGGACCTCAATCATTAACCATCAATGTGTCACCTAGTTTTGGGTTTAGATAATAGTGGTGAACTAGAGGTCCATTGCATCATCAATAAGTATGTATATTATCGCCACCATCTAATAAATATATGACATTACTATGTGTTATATTCAATTCACTACATATATCCAGCCCACAATTACTTTATGGTCAATATAACTTTAGAACTTGGGTAGTCTCTACTACAAGAACTCTTAAAAAAACCCACATAAAGTCTAAGGACTCGGACATAAAACATTACATAATATTGAATTAAATGAATAATTCACATTGAGGATCTTTTTAGGTTTAGACTTTTAGAGAATTAGGATATAACTCTTACATCTCAAAATATTAAAAAGTACACACTTCTACTCAGTTTCCATTTTTTTCATAAAATAAAAACTCTTAAAAAAAGAGTCATGTCTAGTTCAATGTTTTAGACAACATGGTATTTCCATGATCCCATCCTTGACCCTATTCCACTTTATGTATTGTGAAAAAACATTTCAAAAACTTGGGATGAGGATAAAAAGCGCAGTAAGGGTTACACATAGAAGGAAAACTGTTAGTTTTTCAAAAAAAACAAGTAAACCATGAATACTTTATCATAAGTAATACATTTCACCTTTATGAAGTAGTAAATACTCTTCACTGAATAAAAGATCATTTCGTATCCTTTTTGTAACCAAAAGATTAATATAAAACCCATATAATGAACACATAACATATAAAGGTAACATGGGACATAAACATACTTAAATGGAATAAACATACGGTCAACTTCCACACATATCACTAAATAGAATAGCCATATGGCCGAATTACATATCCAATGCATTGGAGGTTATAACGTAACCACCCATCCTAGTTTATCATGACACCACCCGTCATTTGGTTTATCACGTAACCACCTATCAAATGTCCAAGTACCATTATAAAATCATAATACATAATGCAAATATAAAGGAAATTAAACATTTCCACATTTCAATCACAATATATCACTTAATTATTTTGACATAACAAATCCATTATCAAAACAATTTTCAGTACCAAATTACATAAAAGAGTATATGGTAGTTATTTTCCTTGAAAAAAAAACATTATAGCTTGTTACGGATGCAAAAGAACAAATAATACTCGTTGTGGTAGAAAGGTCATTGTCACCGATTACGTTAAAAAAACATTCGTCTTTGTTGTTTAGTAAAACAATTCGTAGAAAAATATTCCCTTTGAAATGACCAGGGTGTTTATACAACGTATAAAAGAAAGTCGAGTACTAAAACAAAATATGCCTCAATGAAAAGAGATTGAGATGAATTCCCTTACCTCGCGTCCAACATGATTAGATTGTTCTTTAATCTCCTGAATAATAAACTAAAGTTAATTTCTACTTCCTTAATAAAATTTTCGATGTTTATTATTCCTTTTATATCACTTTTTACCAAGTCATAAACATTATGTAATCATTCATGTAAATAATGGTTGTTTTGTCGATATTTGGTACCTGAGTCAAAAAATGAACACCTTATATTTAAAAGTTGTCCATGTGGTCAATAGTAAAATATATCCAGAATTATTTTCCTGGTTTATATATCATATATATCATATATATATATCCAGTATATACATGTATTTATAATAGTACATAACATTTGGAGGTAAGAAATGAAATGCACCGTTCATGGAGACGGTAAGCTGTACGTACACATGAAGGATTCTTTCATTTTAATTTCTTATTTTAATGGATTTAAAATATAATGATAAATATTTATATTATAATTATAGTATAATATCATGTATAATATCATTAACACCATCATTTATACTTCCCACATATAGAATTAATGACTCATATCACTTTGTGGGGGCGGTAGTCCGTAATTCCTCAAATGAAATTATCACATTTACCCATAATGGAAACAATAAAGGTATGATATAAATGGAAAATATAGAAGCATAAATATAAAATAAACATAATATATATCATATATAAATATAGTTTAATCATAATGGCCACCATGAGAGGAGGTAGGAGGTAATTGAACATTCATCATTTTGTGAGGCATTTGATTTCCATCCATAGAAACATTATGTTATTCACCCATTAGATGGAGGTGTGTGTAAGTGTAGTTTGAATAATTCTTGTAAAAAATTCCTAGTATATTGAGGATACTCGTGTTTCTATAAAGGAAATGAATAAAAAGAGCTTAGGGTTTTGAGAAGTAAAATAGATGAAAAGAATTTAAGAAAATCCATTACCTTAAATTTGGGTAACACTTTTTGGTTTGAAGCAAAAAAAAATTATGAAGTACCTTCTGCCAATGTTAAGGATTCTAGGTGGAAGAGAGGGATGTCATGAGATTAATTGGGTAGAGTTTGGATGATCCTAAATGCTTGAGAGGTGTGAGGAATTTGATAGAAGTGGCCTCCCTTTATAAGGGAGAGGAGGGTCTCTTTAAGAAAAGTGTAAAAATATTATTTTATTATATAATGATAATGGTTTCTAAAGGATAAAAAATAATTATATTATAAGATAAGATGACCCATGGTCAAAATAAAATCATTCAATAGCAATTGGACAGGTTTTGGATAATATTTTAATCATTATAATCTTATTTATTTAAATCATTTATTCTGGAGGTAAATACTGCATCATTATTGTGGCATAAATAATTTACTTTATTCAATGTCTAAAAATTATAAATAAAATATTATGATGTAGGAAATTTTTTTATATTTCCAATGGATATTTACAGTAAAAATATTATATATATAACACCGTATAAAATTTAATTTACTAAAAGATTTTTGATTTTGTCATTTTTGCCTTTACTTTAAATTAGTCAATCTAAAGTGTCATTATCATTCATAAGTGGCTCCATGGGGTCCCAAAATAGACAACAGGATGCCCATAGTCGGCCACTACTCATCCAATATGGTTAGTAAAGGTGTTAATGTAATTTAGAATTATTATAAAATTCGTTTGACCTTGAATTACCTTATTTATCTTTAATCGCGGGGAAATAAGTCAAAAGTTACTATTCACCAAAAATTATTTTCAACTTATTGAACCATATTTTACCTACTAATAAAAATCATGTTTTTCAGATTATTTAAAATAAGTTCACAGAATTGGAAAATTTTCATTTAAATTAAAAAGTCAGTTTTTTAACTACTACTAAGTGGTTTCACTATTCATCAAAAATTGATTTTTTTTCAGAAAAATACAAAAAATTCGGACTAATAATTATTTTATAGACCAAATTAAAAAATGATATTTATTTTTACAAATTCCAAACATAAAATTTTAATTAATTAATTTTAAAATTAATTCCTATAGTTTAAACAAATAGCGTGTTTTTACGAAACAATGACTATCAAAAGATTGACACTTGTTTATATTAATTTTCAATGTGAAATTAATTCTAATGACCACCATTGGATTAAATGGTGAAAATATATTCAAATTTAACTTTAAAACATATTAAAATTATAATTTAAACATATAAATAAATTAGTTTAAAACACAGTTTTGAATTAAAATACAATATTTTTCACTATTCATTAAAAAATTAACTTTATCAGAAATATTACAAAAATTTACACAAAGTAAATTTTGATGTCACCATTCTAAAGATGGATTTTAATTGGTAAAATAGAATTTATTAAAATGGAAAAAACTATATTTAAATATGGTTTTCCATTAAAAGGCGGTAAACCGACCTTATAATGTAAATTTTGCTTAAAATTATATTTATTCACATTTTTAGCCTGAAACGTTTTTTAGATAAATGTAAATACATTTAACAAACATGTATAACCATATTGTAGTTAGTTTTGTTCATTCTATCCAATACAACATCTAGGAGTTAACTACCATTTAAAATAATAATATTATAATATTAGTGTGCAACGTAAGATTTCAAAGAAACTCGTTGTGGCGTATCGGGTATGCTATCGAACATAGAAACCCCTTTGAAGTAAAATAAATATTTAATTCACAGATATTAATAAATATGAAAATATCTTATTCTCCATTTTCCAAGGATGTCACATCCTTCCCCGCTTATAGAAATTGCTTCCTCACAATTTTTATTCACTTGTCAAAATAAGTGGGTCTATTTATCCTTCATAGCTTTTTCAGATTCCCATGTTTCCTCTTCAACCATATGAGTTATCAAAAATACCATTACTTGGTTAATTACCTTATTCAACAACACTTTCTCTCTTCGGTCAAGAATTTGGACTGGTTGTTCTTCATAAGAGAGATTCTCTTCCAACTGAACTACCTCTGGACTCAAAACATGAGATGGATCGGGAATATATTTTCTCAAAATCAAAAAATAAAAATATTGTGTACCTGGGATAAACATGGGGGTAAAGACACTCTGTACGCGACATATCCAACTTTCCCCAAGATTTCATATGGTCCAATGAACCTCAAACTCAACTTTCCCTTCATACCAAAAGGCATAACACTTTTCCATGGAGAAAATTTGAGAAAGACATGATCACCTACATCAAAAGAAAGATCCTTCCTCCGGTTATCCGCTTAAATTTTTTCTCTGCTCTGAGTTATTCCCATGTTCTTCTTAATCAACCGAACTTTATTTGCCATCTCTTTTACCAATTCTGGTCCCATAAGCTTCCTCTAACCTACTTCATCCTAAAAATCTGGAGTTCGACAATGATTTCCATATAAAGCCTCAAATGGATCCATCTGTATACTGGAATGAAGACAGTTATTATAATAAAATTCATCCAAAGTAATATGTTGGTCCCAACTTCCCTGGTTATCTAGCGAGCATGCATGTAGCATATCCTCTAAGGATTGTATTATTCGTTCAGACTGTGTATCTGATTGAGGATGAAAATTTTAAATAAAAATTAAATTCAGTACCCAACGACTTCTGATGGACTTTCCAAAAGTTAGAAGTAAACCTGAGATCATGATCAGATACATTATAGAGGGGAAAACTATGCAACCTGACTATCTCTTTAACATACAACAAAGAAAGTTGATCTGGAGACAAAGTATCTCGAATAGGAAGTAAAAGATCAGATTTAGTCAACTGATCAACTATAACCCAGATTTCATTATTACCTAGAGATGTCTTTGGTAATCCCACAACAAATCCCATGGATATATTTTTCCATTTCCTTTCTCGCACCAGTAAAGACTGAAGAATCCCTTTCTATAACTGCCACTTGTATTTAAACAACTGACAAGACAAATACTTCATAGTAAAATCAGCAATATCTCTTTTCATTGTATCCCACCAGTAATACTCTCGAAGATCTATGTACATCTTAGTACTACCAGGATGACGTGAAAATGGAGTAATATGAGCTTCAAATAACAAGTCATTCTTAAAATGTGAATCGCAAGGCACACATAATATCTTCCCAAACCTCAAAACAAAATCATTATCAACATTAAAATTAGGAAACCTACCCTTCTGAACCAAATCTACCTTTTTCTGCAACTCACTATCTCCTTTCTATAGTTTCTTTATTCTGTCTGATAGAGATGATTTCACTGACACCTGAAATAAAACCTAAGAATTTCTTGCACCCACAAATTTTATGCCAAAGTTCATAAAATAAAAAACCAAAGGATCTTGTTCCAAAAATAGAATGGTTAATGATACATTACTTTTTTGACTCAAAGAATCAGCCACATTATTTTCTTTTAACATATGGTAATGGATCATGCAATCATAATCCTTGATTGATTCTAGCCGTCTCCTCTTTCTGATGTTCAATTTTTTCTGAGTGAATATATACTTTAAACTTTTGTGGTAAGTATATATTTAACATTTTAATACATACAAATGATGTCTCAAAATTTTTAAAGCAAAAACAACAACATTTAATTCCATTTAATGTGTATGGTAATTCAACTCATGAGGTTTCAACTGACGTGAAGCATAAGAAATTACCTGATCATTCTGCATAAGGACACATCCAAGTCCTTTAAACGAAGCATCACTATAGATAACAAACTCACCATTTCTGGAAGGTAGTGCCAAAACATGAGCATTCAACAATATTCTTTTCAATTCTACAAAACAATCATCACATTCTTTTGTCCAAATGAACTTGACACCTTTTCAAGTTAACATAGTCATTGGACTAGATAACCGTGAAAAATTCACAACAATCCTCTTGTGATAACCTTCCAAACCAAGAAAACTATGGATCTTAGTTATATTTGTGGGTCTTGGACATTTTCCAACTACTTTTTTTAGCATGATCAACAGTTATGCCATTTTTTGAAATAATGTGACCAAGGAATGAAATTTTCTGTAACCAAAACTCACACTTGCTGAATTTCCCAAACAATTTCTTTTCTTTTATGGTTTTCAATATAGCCTTAAAATTTATTTCATGCTCATATTTACATTTAGAATAAACCAAAATACCATCAATTAACACAACCACAAACTTATCCAAAAACTCATGGAAAATTCAATTCATAAGATCCATGAATATAGCAGGTGCATTGGTTAACCGAAAAGGCATAACTACAAATTCATAATGGTCATATCTAGTATGAAACGCGGTCTTAGGAATGTATTCATCCTTTACATTCAACTGATGGTACCCCGATATCAATTCAATCTTCGAAAAATACTGAGCTCCCTAGAACTAATACTACTTCGTTTGATGGCCCTACATATACTGAAGTAGTTGTAAAGGATTTCACAACCCCTTTCTGCTTATATTCTAGATGATTTCCCTTAGTTGAGTTCTTTTTTGGACACTCATTTTCATAATGACCCATTTAATTACACATAAAACATCTTACCGATGGGGTTTCATTTCCTTCTTTATCATATTCATTACAGTTACGAGCAATATGACCAGACATACCACAACGGAAGAACATTCTATACATTGATAAAAATTCTCCAGGATGCTTTTTACCACACTTCTCATAGGTTGTATATTTAGTTTTCTTACCTCCAGGATTCTTTGACGAATTGTTTCCCTTTTCCTACCAACTGGAACTCCTATTCTGTTGGTTGTCAATGGACACCTGATCATTGTAAAAATCCATTTCCACCTTCTCCGCACATCAAACAAGTTTTTCGTAACTTTTGAACTTGTTGGCGCCAAAATATTGCACAAAAAGAAGGGACGAAAAATTAGCCCCGCACACTACCTCGGGAAGCTCCGACACGAAGCATCACCCTGAGCATCGTGGCCGCTGCAAAGCACAAGAGGTGGTACTGCTCCGCAAACGCCCTGACATTCATGAGCCCGCCGCGAAGACCGTGAGGCGGTACCACTTCGCGAACACCCTGACGTTCACAGGACCACCGCGAAGATTGTGAGGTGGTACCGCTCCATGAACGCCCTTACGTTCGCGAGCCCGCCGCGAAGACCGTGAGGCGGTAATGCTCTGTGAACGCCCTGACGTTCGTGAGCGCACCGCGAAGCACCCGCCGCCCCTTCACATCGAGTGATTTCTACTTCGCGGTTCCCCTTGCCTATAAATACTAGGTTCCCCCTGAGTCCCAGGGAAGGACGATCCGACCTTTTGTCTTCTCAGCTCCCGAATCGCGAAACACCCTTCACCCACGGGAATCATGAGATATGCGAGTTACTTCTACTTCGCGATATGCCTTCGCATTGTCTTGTCTTAAGCCCCTCTACCGGGAGGGATTCCCTTCACTAAGCCTAAGGTAATTCGCTAAGGAAGGGGATTCCCAAGGGAACTCGTGCAGCCACAGAGCGTTTATGCTTCGCGAAACACCCATCCTATTCTAGTGATCCACATGCCAAGGCGGGGTCACTTTACATCAAAAAGAACACTGCTTCCCAGCACCTTGCTTCGTGAGGCAGTGCTCCACGAATACTATTCCACTTCGCGAAGCACCTCCCATTCACACCCCTACCCCATGATAAGGCCGAGGCACTCCACTTCACGAAGCATACTCCTTTTCTTGGAAATTCCTCTTCCTGTGCGACCCTCTAGGTTTGCACGATGTGATTTCAAAATCCCTTGGACAACACCACCCGTAGCGTTGCTTCGCCTAATGCTTCTTCGCATAGGCATGCTAACGGCTATTGCTTCTTCACATAGTCATGCTAACGCGGACCCCTCGATGGTTCGCTCCGCGACCCCCCTTTACCATGGCGTTTCCAGTACCTTCCCTCCCACAAGGAGCAGAGGGTACCAGTCATGTATGTCATAGGGGTGTGGAGTAAACCCACCTCGTCTGAGTTGCAGAACGTTAAACTGCCAAGCACCTCATCCTCAACACATAACGTTATACTGTGACCCGACCTCGTACCTCGAACGCAGGATCCCCCCGTCTCGGACATTCCCTATGCTGCTCGTCTCCACAGAGATAGGGTCACCCCCTCCACAAGGGATTATATCCTCCTTATCGGAGCATCATATGTCCACGGGAGAAGGGAAACCACCCCTGTGAAAGCCCCAAACCTCTCTTGTGGAAGGTAGCACCCACCACCTCCGTACTTCCCCACTGCCAAGGCCAGTGGAGGGCGTGATAGGGAACGAGGCGCCTTCCATCTTTGGTCCCAGTTCCCTCTCCCACCGCGCTTTGTCGCACTTGGGGCCTCCATCCTGGTGTAAGTCCCAGCACCATGGGCCTCCCAACGCGTAAGTCCCTCTTTGTTTCTCACGGACGCACCCTTCACGACGTGATCGTCATGTCTCTGTGTCCTCTTGTTTCTCACACCGAGCACGACTCATATGGGCTTAAAGTAAGCATTGTCCATGACAACACCCCGTCCAGCATGACGTTAAACTGTATTTCCCCGTCCAACATGATGTTAAACTGCACATTCATTTGAACTACCAGGCCTTTGATCCATGTCAAGGCATGGTACGTAGGAAGCCTCATGAGGTTCAAGGCCACCACCCATCATTTCTTCATGTCAGGTTCCACCCTCGTCCAACATGACGTTAAACTACATTCCAGTCCGACGACAAGCCGTTGTGACAAACACAAACTACGAGGACTCTGATCCAAGTAAAGGCACGGTACGTAGGAAGCCTCCCTGAGGTTCAAGACCATCTCCCATCGGACCAAGGTCCCTTCTTCACATCGGTCCGCCAACACCCACCACCAGTGGACCCCCGAGTTCACCTTCACGTCGGTTCACCAAAGAAGCCCCTTTGAACTACGAGGTCTTTGATCCATGTCAAGGCATGGTACGTAGGAATCCTCCCAGAGGTTCAATCCCACCACTTGTTGGTCACTCCAACCTTCCTCACGTTAGGTCACCAGCACCTGGGCGGCCTAGTGTGTAAGCCACACACCATCCGGACCAAGGACCTCACTCGCATCGGTTCACCGACACACCATTATGAACTACGTGGTCTTTGATCCATGTCATAGCATGGTACGTAGGAAGCCTCCATAAGGTTCAAGCCCATCACCCGGTTGTTCTAGCCTCGCACATGTCAGTTCACCCCCGTCCCACATGACGTTAAACTATATTCTACATTCCACCTAAACTACGGGGACATTGATCCATGTCAAGGCATGGTACGTAGGAAGCCTCCATGAGGTTCAATACCAACACTAGTGGATCCCCGGGTTCACCTTCACATTGGTTCTCTGACGATTCCCATTGGGCCAAGGTCCACCTTCACGTCGGCTCACCGGAACCATCCCGAACTGCACGGACATTGATTACCTGCCACGGGGATACGTAGAAGGCCTCTTCGAGGTTCAAGCCCAGTATCACTGTTGCCATTGTGATAGTCCCATCTTAGTCCCCCTCCGCTTTATCCATTCACCCATCATCCATCGTGATTCTCACCCAGACCGCCATATACCGACGAGATCATGCCATTCCGCTCCTCTTCCCAACATTCCAGAAGCCGCCCACAGGTTGACCCCGATATCAGCATCCCTTCAAGGGAAATTCGTCAATATGATCCGCTCCAGCTAGTGTTTTTATCATGCTGATCCATCTACGCAAGACTTTAAACTCGCGGCCTACCTCGTGATAAACATGAAATGCCTAAGGAAAACCTCGGAAGACACGCCCTTGGTGTAACCGTCTCCGCTGGACGTTAAACCTACGACATACCATGTGTCAAACATAGGAAGCTGAGGAAAACCTCAAATATATGCCTATGGAATATGATTCCCCGTGCTCGATGTGTGATGCATTCGGCTTCCACACCCTCAAGATGCCCTATGACAAGGGAATAAAGATAGACACGCCAGTTCCCCAGCGTTCAGACAGGCTACTGATGCCTCAACGTGACTACTCCCCCGACTGAAGGTTGATGCCCTGACCAGACCCTTTGGAATGTCCTGACAGAAGCAGAGTAATTAACCGGCATCCATGGAAACATGACACTGGGAAGATTTTCACAAACATCATATTAAATCTATGAGGGAGACCCGTACTAGGTGATGAGTTCCGAGGAGGAATCAATAGAAGGAAGAACTGAAATCCCATCATCCTGATTTTGATCAAGGAGAAGACGTCTCTGAATAAAGTGCGAATGCCGCCCGCCTTTGGAAAGAGAGAATGCGGGGCCACAGCAGTGCGTCCTCCACAGACGGATGCACGCGCCCCGAAAAAAGCGTCGGAAACAGAAATGTTGAACCCGACGTGAAATTATTCTCCTCAATGTAGAGATTAGTAGCGTTCGAGACACCGGTAGATTAACGTGTCACCGGATCCAGATATCCGGCCTCGGGTCCCGCCAAGCAAATAGCGGGCCTAGCGTGAAACTCACCGGAAGATGGGGCAGTAGAACATGGGGCATTCCATTCTGCAACGTGTTGGTGTGGAACCCTCTTACTGACGTGGAGAATGGAATGTCACTGGGGCACTAGTTGTCAATACTTTTCCTCGCAGTGCTGATGAGTTGATCTCTCCATTTCCCAGGAACCGGGTTGCTGCTATGGAGAAACGATCACCGCCCACTCGCCTATGCAGGGGCGGGGACAATACCAGCACAGCCGCCCAGCATGGCTCCGCTGCTGCCACGACGGCCACTATATCCGTGAATACGGGGCGCCCACGTCCGCTCTCCCCATCAAAGATCATCCAGTGAAGGGTGATCAACAACCTTGTACGCAGGTACGAGGAGGAAGGGGTCATCCCAACTTGGGATATGGCCGGCCTGGACCTAGAGGCATCCGGGCCCCACCGTCAACACCAACTAGAACGGCTGTGCAAGGAGCCCCTACTCCCCACCCCAACATTCAATTGTTTCAGGAGCCTGTCCCCGGAACGCCTCGATGACTTCTCGCCTTTCGCTGATGTGGCGGGTGATGTCTGGCTAGGCCCACTCAGAGTCCCAATCCAGGGTCTCCAAGCAAGGTCTCCCATCTAGATGCATAAGCATCGCTGACTGACTTTGCCAGAAGAGCAGGTAGGCCATGCCCCTGCACCACCTGTACCAGCTCGTCTAACCCGATATCAGTATCGGGCCCGAGCTGGGGACGCTCATCAAGGGGCGTCGATGTCAACAGCTACTGTAGCCCGAGCCTCCGCCGACGTGCATCATGGAGTCCCTGCACACACTGATCAGGGGAATTCCTTCACCCAACCCAGACCGAAGCTCCAACCGCCCCAAGGGGAGGTCAGGTTGCCTCTCGAGGTTGCAGGCCTGCGTGGTGATCGTCCCGAACCAATTCGCAGTAATGTCACCTCGTACAGAGGGCCTCCCCGTACCACTATTCCATAGAGCATGGGCCATCCCCACTCCGAAGCTTGTCAAATAGGAATGCCTCATGCTACCGCCATCTCGTAGGAAGAAATGCCCCGCGGCAGTGACGCTCGGCGCAGAAGCCTCTCCCACGCCCACAATACAAGGTATAGAGTCCCCCCTCCTACCCCCGACAGTCGATGTGAAGGCACTGCCCCTCCGGTTCCTCTCTAACATGAGGGTCCTCCCTATGTCCTCTCTGCTACTGGAGAAGGTCCTCCACACCCCGGAAACTCGAAGAGTGAAGGTCAGCCTCGCTCCGCCCGCATCGACCATGGAGGTCCTCCCCATGCTCCTGCTAGTTCCAACAGAGGTTCCTCCCATATGAGTGTAGTCTATGGGGGCCCTCCCCATGTACCCTTAGACATTTTCCCTGGTTCCCCTCGCACCCCGGGTATCTCAAGCAGGAACCCTCTCCGCCATGGTGTCAGCGCTGCCCTGAGACCATATGTTGAGGATCGACCTTGTCCCAGAAATCCATCTAGGGTAAGGAGAACGGGTCTTCGCCGCCACAAGAAGAGTCCTGGGAAGGCCCGAGTGGAGATTAATCTGGCCCGTTTCTTAGATTCTAAAGCGGAATGTGACTCAACGATGGAGCCTTCTCCCCGCTCCTCCATGACAATGATTGGGGCAGGAACCAGGTGTGTCAGCCTCATCCTCCCAGAATTCGAGGTCCACTGGATTCCCACCTCCCTCGGCAGGTTCATCCAGGAGGAAGAAATTGTGGAAATTCCACAGGTCCCGACCGCGCAATCACCATCGTCGTCACCAGAAGCGCCCTCTAACTCTACCAGAGATCACAGAGAGCTATTTTGGGGACCAACGACGATGGATTGACGACATGACCTATCGCTGGAAACCGCAAATACAACACCATAAGTTGTGGACATCAGTCTATTGTATCAGGATATCGTGGTCAGGTCACCTCACTCTTCAGAGGATGGCCCGAAATTGGGCGGCCAGTCAGCTAATTCACCGTATTCTCTGCCGCCATGTTTACTATCCTAGCGGTCTGCCTCGGTACCGCTACCGGTCCCTCAGATACCTCTGGTTGACGAGTGGGGAAATACAAGGCCAGAATCTAAGTCCGAACCCAGGAGCTTCTGAATCATTCTCGATGTGTATCACTTCCTGGAGAAGTTATTGCCGACGGCAGCGCCGAAGTTTTGCGCACCAGAGTCCCTTACCCCAAAGGATGTGGGGTGCTTCCGCTGAACCCTATGGGTGACACACTCTCGCCTTCATTACAAGCAGATGATGTACCCCAGGAGTCGAGATCACTTTCAAGAAATCGGCGAGCAATGCCACTTGATCGATTTGGCCGCAGTCCCTGTGGCCTAGCACCCTGTGTCACCAGGCCGTCAGAGCACCTTCAACAGAAATGCGTTCAAAGTTTCAAAGTACTCTATAGAGTCATCAGAGAACCTACCCCTCATGTGCATGTCCATGTCTAGGGACACTATGCCACTCTCCTCTTCTGCCCTATCCGACGGCAGCCCGATTCATTATACGACATTGTGGACATGCACTCAAGAGCGGTAATGGTCCACATGGATTCCTTAGTGGAAAAGGAAGACGAGCTTGAATTTCTTGATGGAGACTTACCCCCTGAGGGCGTACCGCCACTGCTGGACCCATCAGGGAGGGTTACCCGTCAGCAGAGGAACCATCTAGGCATCCCTGTACCCACCGAGTCACTGATACTCAGTCGAAATGCTGGTAAGGGTAAGGAGCACGTCAGAACTATCAAGAACACAAACTCATCCGCCTCTGTACAGAAGACGGACGAAGATCCCGAGAAGGCCACGTTACGCCAGCAGCTTGCTAAGAAGAAGAGGCTAGTTGATGAACTCCTGGACGAGCGCGCTGCAGAGCAGCGACCTGACTATGGTAATCCCAAGTCGGGGCAGCAGGGGCAGGAACAATTTCCCCCCAGCGAGATGCCTCCAGGTAACCCTGATCATGCTACTTCTACAGACAGGGCAGAAGCCGGAACTCATGGAAAAATGGCGTGATACATCTCATCAAACCATCCTGAACGACGGGGCAACATGAGGAATCCAGCCCGGGTTCCCCCAGCCGCCCCGCAGGCCGTTCCCCCAGTCGCTCCACGAGCTGCTGAAGCCATCTACCATGTCGAAAAACCTGGAAACACACTTGTGATTAAGGATCCCCATCAAGACAGGGACCCCCACCTGGATGATCTTATATCGGAACGCATAGCCCGCCTCGAAGCGTTGGAAATGCGGCAGGTGGTAGTCCCACTGGATGTCAAGCTATATCCTGCGTGGGTGGATGATATTGCCGCACCCTCGGGTTTTGGGAACCCCACTTTCTCACCCTTCAACGGGATAGGGGTCCCGCTACAACACTTGGCCCACTTTTCTTCCAAGTGTGTCCTCATGCTGGGGACTCTGGCCTAGCAAGATGCTGCCAAGCTCTGATGTTTCGTGAAGACATTGGAGGGCCCTAAATTCGTCTGGTACAGCTAGATCCCCATCGGATCGGTGACCAGTTGGGAGGATCTCCGCCGGCAGTTCCTATACCAGTTCAACTCCACCACGCGAAAGACCAGCATCAAAGACCTCTTCAAGTGAAACCAAAGGCCTGATGAGCGAGTCGCAGACTTCATCGCCTGGTGGAAGGGGCTTATGTACTCCCTGAACATGCCACTGACTCAAGAGAAATTACTAACGATGTGTGTAGGGAACGTTAAAACGAACCTGGTTCCTTCCCTGATCACCCAGAACTACCCTGGAGGGTTCTACGATTTCTCAGATAAGTCTTAGTGCCTCGAGAAGGCTCTGCAATAGGCTAGTTAGGCACGTTTTCTGCCCCCTATGATCCCATCTAGGAGGGCTGCCAGAGCCGAACCCGCCGCGGTGGCCCAAATAGAAGCCCCCAGGCTGCTAGAATTACTTCAAGCGGCACAGGATCCACAACCCTGCAAAGGTCCTCCACCTCAAGTGCAGGCTCCTGCCCAGCAACGACCGCCTCAAAATCGATAGGTTCCCCCACGCAATGTGCCACCACCACCTAGGCGAGACAATCAGGCGCTGCCTCCTCAGCAGGCCCCTCCGGCCCCTTGTCAGGGCCAGGCCCCCAGGGCCCCCTATCTAGAAAGAAGGAATCATACCTATTCATTCAATTAAAATCAGGTCCCTGGCTACTTCTGATGTGCTCTAGAGCAAGGGATTGTGCGCCTACCCGAGTGCAGAAGGCCGACAGAGTCGAATCTCACCAATCACCCAAAATACTATCCTTATCATCAAATTCTGGGGAACACCCTCAAGCAATGCTATGTGTTTAAATACTGGATTCAAGAACAATTTGACAACAACATAGTCAAGTTGGGCCCAGCACCAACACAAGTAGGGGGTGTCTTTGTAGGGTCCGAGATCAGTAGCGACAACGAAGACGAGTGGCAGCATGTTCCTAGATGTGGGTCCAAAAAATACGATGACTGGATGTCTTGAAAAACCGTCGCCCATGCCCATGGTATCATTTGGGCAATCCTGAATCAGCTGGAGCCTTCGGGAGAAGTAGCTAGTACCTATGCATCATCTTCACATCCGACCTCTTCCCAAAAGGGCAAGCAGCGACGATGTAAGAAGAAGCAACGCGCTCCACCACTGCCATCGTCATCCTGCACAATTGGCGACTTTATGCCCCCTGAAATGGGTATTCCTCCCAGAATCCCCCCGGTGGTGGATGAATCGTCGAGCGACAGCCAGGGGTACGCTTCGGTTAACACCGTGGATCTGGTAAAGCCCTATATGACTCCCGACGAGGGGGAACGCCAGGCGAGCCTCCCCAACGTTTCCAGCCGACATCAACATCAGTGGAACCAAAACCACGCTGGTCGTTGAGGCACATCAGAGGTCACTATCAGTTAGGCCGTGCATGCTACTGAGACCAAACAGCAGGCTCAGCGCAGAGCTCAACATGCACAACCACATCTTATGCCCTCAGTTCTACCTCCACCGCCATTTGTGCTACTAGATCAGGCAGAGATGCCTCGTCTGTATCATAGTCAGTCTTTCCCAGCTACATGCCAATCTACACTGTCCGATCCTAATCCAACGACTAATCCCCAGGCTTCAACTAGTAGGCAGAGGGATGTACCCAGCACTAGCCAACCTCCGGTTCAACCAGCAGGACCCGCTATGCCTCCAACTGCAGAACGACCTCCTATAAGCAGAGGCTCGCACATGGCATGAAAGTATGCCGTCTTGAAGCACATGGCTGGAATTACATCAAGGCTTTCTATACTTGAGGCCCTTCACCTATCGTCTAAAATTCACAAATCACTTTCCGAGGCCTTAGGGATCCCCCTTCAGTTTGAGAGGGAGGTAGCAGTTGCGGAAGCCTTCGACACCAAGGCA
This sequence comes from Viscum album, assembly GCA_963277665.1. Taxonomy (NCBI): domain Eukaryota; kingdom Viridiplantae; phylum Streptophyta; class Magnoliopsida; order Santalales; family Viscaceae; genus Viscum; species Viscum album. Next base: position 27,067,378 of record OY728142.1, on the reverse strand, counting down.
ATTGAGAATGCCAAATACTAGGTAGTTATCTCATTCTCCGGTGAAGATGAAGACCCTCCCATACCGGGGCATATTCGCCCACTGTACATCACTAGCCCCTTCAATGGCGTGGAAGTCCGCCACTGCCTCGTTGACACGGGTTCAGGGATCAACCTAATACCGACTCGAACACTGTGAAAGATGGGTCTGTTTGAAGTTTATTTGACGCCCTCTAACCTCAGAATCCAGGGATACGATAGGACCAAGAAATCCCCAGTCGGAAATATTCGCCTGAAGACCCAGTTCGGTGGCCTAATTGCCAGCACCGAGTTCATAGTTGTCTCTCAGTACACCGCCTACAACGCATTGATGGGTAGGTCATAGCTCCATCTGTACGCAGCGGTCCCTTCGTCTTATCACTGATGCCTCAAATACTCCCTCAATGGTTGAGTAGGCATGCTCTAAGGAGATGAGTCTCCTTTCGCCTCTTGTGAAGCCCGTTATCTGGATGCCGATTATTACAAGAGCAAGGATAAGAAAGTCCTAGTAAGTGGGGATGAACCAGCCCCGGTCGCAAGTTATCCATGGGAACGCCTGGATGACGCCTACATCTTCCCGATCCATCGATTGGAGGCCACGACCTTGGACATGTGGCAGTGTTTTTTTGTTTCGAGTATGCAAGGAAGGTGTGTTCCCATGTCCAAGAGACAACGAAAAATCACCTCATACTCTTCCACCAACCAGGCTCAGGTGATCCCGGAGCCTCCTACCCCTGTGCGGTACCGGAATGTCAAGATTATGAAAAAGAAAATACGTAATACGTGTCTCTTCCGTCGGGCTGGAATCATCCGACTCAGACTGGCACATCACCACTGCATTGATGTCATCAAATGTGGCCCCTTAGGCTGAAGGCCAGATGGGATAGGATCGAATGTCTTCATTGCTATGGTCTCAGTGGCGAGTGGGTCTCCTGATATGATGACCACTGCTTCCCAAGCCGGCACCAGCTTCCCGTCAGGGTTTGATAGCCCCGAAGAAGCCCCCTTTGCGGGAAACCCCTCCACGGATAGAGAGGAAGATCTGGAGGATGCTCCCCCCACGATTGAGGAAGGCGTCTCTACCACAGTTGATGAACTGGTACAGGTGAACCTTGGTAGTGAGGAAGATCCGAGACCCACATTGATCAGTACAACCATGTCCTTTGAGGAGCAGTAGTGGTACATAGACTTTCTCAAGAAACACCGTGATGTGTTTGCCTGGAGTTACAACGAGATGCCAGGACTAGATTCCGAGGTATCCGTTCACCGCCTAGGCCTCCTATCAAACCATCGTGGGTTTAAGAAGCCACCCAGAAAGATGCACCCTTATCACGGTGCTATGGTTGAGGCCGAAGTTAACAAGATGATCAAGGAAAACTTCATCAAGGAAGTATAGTAACCCAAGTGTCTTTCCAACATTGTACCAGTCAGGAAGAAGAACGGGAAAATCAGAGTCTGCAACGACTTCTGCGATCTCAATCGCCACTGCCCAAAGGATGACTTTCCCCTCCTGGTGACTGAGTTAATGATTGATGCCATAGCTGGGTTCCATGCCCTCTCTTTCATGGACGGGTTTTCCGGGTACAACCAAATCTAGATGGCCCCTAAGGATGAGGATTCCACTACCTTCAGGGCTCCCCAAGGTACCTCTTGTTACCAGGTTATGCCATTCGGCCTGAAAAATGAAGGTTCCACTTATCAGAGGGCCATGCCTCGCATATTACGGCCGATTCTCAGGACGCTGGTGGAATTATACGTGGTTAACCTAGTGGTCAAATTGCGCCAACGCCAGGACCATCTCAAATACCTTGAGAATGTATTCGGTATCCTCTGTTCCTGCCACCTAAAGAAGAACCCGTTAAAGTGTGCCTTCGGGGTCACCTCTGGGATATTTCTTGGCTTTGGTGTTAGATACCGGGGCATTGAGATCAGCCCAGAGATGATCAAGGCCATCGTCCAAATGCCTCCCCCGAGCAATATTTGGGAACTTCAAGGTCTCCAAGGACACTTAGCCTATATACGCTGATTCATCGCGAATCTGGCCGACAAGTGTAAGCCCTTTTCCCGGCTCATGAAGAAGGATGCCGCCTACGAATGGGATGAAGAGTGTCGCACCGCCTTCGAGGAAATCAAGCAGTACCTTCTCCATCCCCCGGTTTTGATGCCACCCAGCTCCGGAAAGCCAATGGTCCTTTACGTGACCGCCCTGGAACAATCCCTCGGTGCACTTCTCGCCCCGAAGAATAACGAGGGCACGGAGAAAAATCTCTACTATCTCAGCCGCATTCTTCTCGATACAGAGATCAGATACTCCCCTATAGAAAAGGGCTGCCTTGCACTCATTTTTTCCATACCGAAGTTGCGGCATTACCTGCAGCACCATGAGGTACAATTGGTCTCTCGGGTAGACCCACTAGAGTACATCCTGAACCGCCACATGTTGACTGGACGACTAGCACAGTGGGCAGTGATCCTCCAGCAGTTTGATATCAGGTTCGTACCTCATAAGGCCATTAAGGGACAGGCGTTGGAAGACTTTTTAGTTGCCCATCCAACCTCCACGGATCAATCCCAAGACCTGGATTTTCCTGATGATATGATCCTCTCAGTCGATTGTGTCGTCTCATGTTGGAAAATGCACTTCGACGGTGCCTCCCGGAACCCCACCAGTAGAAGGATCAACAATCCTAAGCTCAATAGAGTGGGCCTGAGTATCGTCTTCATCACACCGGTGTAAGCCGTCCTACCATACTCGTTCCTTTTGTCAGAAGGTTGTACCAACAATGAGGCAGAGTACCGGGCTCTCATCACTGGCCTTGAGTTGGCCCTCGAGATAGACGTGCCCCATCTACATGTGAAAGGAGATTCGGAGCTGGTAATCAAGCAGGTCAATGATGATTTTTTCGTCAGTAATCCTAAGCTTGTGCCATTGCTGGAGTGCACCCTCCGCCTAATAGCCCAGTTCTCCTCTCGGCCAGAGGTCACCCATGTCCCTCAGTCACAGAACGGTCGAGCTGACACTTTTGCCGGCTTAGATGTGTTGCTCGCGGAACCCGAGAATGATTATTTGATCATACATGTGGCACACTGGAGAGTAATTTCCCTCGTTACCCAAGAGGACAATGACGGCATGTGGGTAAGTCATCTCACCGCCAGACCCTCTACGTCAGGGGTCTCGGGTTCGTCAGACATAGTGGTTGAAGCCACTCCCGACTGGAGGGAACCTTTTTTCGAGTATCTCCCAAATGGTTTCCTCCCAGACAACCGGGTCAAGAGCGAGCAAATCCGATGCTACACGCTGTAATTTACCCACCAGAGTGGTCCCAGTCTTGAGAAGATCCTCTATAAGCGGAGCTTCGATGGCGTTCTCCTCCGTTGCATTCAAAGAGTCGAGATTTCTTAGGATATGCAAGTGGTTCACGCCAGTTCCTATAGTGCCCATCAAGTTGGGCCAAAGCTGTCCCATCAAATCCTGAGGTTGGGGTACTTCTGGCCCTCTATGATCCATGATTGTACTGAGTTTTCCAAGAGATGCCACGTGTCCCAAGTTCATGCCAACTTCCTGCGTCGGCTGCTGGAACCCCTCCACTCCACCAAGTACTCTTAGCCATTTTAGGTGTGGGGAATTGATGTAGTGGGACCATATCCACCAACCACAGCTCGCCAGTGTAGGGTTATCATAACTGCTACAGATTTCTTCTCCAAGTGGGAAGAGTCAGTTCCACTCAAAGTGGTCAAGGCCAGTTCCATCATCGACATTGTGAGCTCCAATATCATCAACCAGTTTGGGGTCCGTCACGTTGTCCTCACCGATAACGGCACCAACTTCAGAGCGGCAGAGCTGAAAAATTTATACGCCAAGTACAATATCCATTCGAACCATACCTCCCACTATCATGCATAGGAAAACGGACAGATCGATGCATTCAACAAAACCCTCTCTAACATTCTGTATAAAATGGTTGGTCAGAACAAGAAAAGTTGGACGAACAATCTCCCCAACACCATCTGGGCTTATCAGACGACGACTCGCAATTCCACCCAGGTGACCCCATATTCTCTGGTGTTTGGGGCTGAGGCCGTCCTACCCATTGCGATCCAGCTACCATCGTTACGCACTGCAGTCTATGACCAGCAAGCTCCAGATGAGGTGGCCGAAATCCGTCTAGCTGAATTGGAAGCATTGGATGAGAACAGGCTTCGTGCCTTGCACAATCTGGAAAGACATCATAATAAGATAGCAAGGGCCTTCAACAAGAAGGCTTGACTTCACTCTTTTCTGCAGGGCGATCTGGTGTTGGAACTTTGAGCGCCAATGATCCCCGGTAGGAAACCACCCAAGCTAGAGCCCAAATGGGAATGAACTTATGTCATCCAATAGGTTTACCCCAATGGAGCATACTCCTTGGCGATCACGAATGGTGAGCGAATAAATCCTCCCACCAACACCAAGTTTCTCAAGAAGTACTTTTCCTAGGGAAAATGGTCCTGCATGACCATAAACTGCATCCTCGTCCTGCAAGATGAAAAACTGAAAAATGGTCCGAGCTCTATGACCTTAAACTAAGATCTCTCCCCATCTTTACTATATGACGTTAAACTGCAAGCTGGTCAGGTATCCCTGACCGCGGCTCAGCCTCATGCCCCTTGGTTTTCCCCGACTCACTCTCTTCCGGGATTGTACGGTGTGGTGTATGACTACGTCCTTTTTCACGTCAGATTACTCGCCATATCATACATATCCCCAGATAAGATTTGTCCCTCTTCCCGTATGACATTAAACTATGTTTCTAGAACTATGTATGGCTTGATTCCCATCCTAATGGGATACATAGGGACGCTCAGACGCCTCTTCTTGAGCCCAGCCCGGAGCTCTCCTCTTCCACTACCCCGTGGGTATAGTTTGCTTAGAGGATACTTGCATGGTGAGGAGTAGGCTTTCTTGGCCCTGCTCATACAAGGATTATAAGGGTTGCACCATGTGCCCACAATCGTTCTTCTATCCTCCCACGTCCTCACCGCATGACGTTAATCTGCATGGCCTTCAAGAACTACATATGGCTTGATTCCCATCCTAATGGGATACATAGGAACACCAAGAAATTTTTCCTATTGGCCCAACACAAAAGCCAAAATCTTCCACTTGGGTCAAGACATACGGCAGGGTGTACCCTTTTTCCCCAACTCACACCGAGCAAGCCTCGGCCTGGCTGTACGTCCCCCCTGGAGGTGTTCGCCACTTTCATGGGTGGATACAGCTATGCTTCACCCACTCCTTGACTGGGATTCCATCATCTTTCACACCCGGAGAGACCCCCAAGAACGGCCTGGATACTACGCCCAAGGGATCTCTTACCGATATGGTCCAACACCTCCGAGGGTTTTCGAGTGACAAGCCAATACAAGTCCCGCGTTGCAAATTTGGTCAACGGTCGATGCTCATTTGTTGCTCCCATATCAGGTCACCATGGGAACGATGTGTTTAGAACATGTTCAACAGTTTCCTGGACCTTCAGGTCCACCCCAAGATGTCCCAAACATCGAGTGAAGTGATTCGTTCTGCCCCATCCCGAAGCGACAAACATCCCTCCGGGTGGCGCCATCGGTCGGGCCCACGACCCCGATTCTCTTATAAGGGATGTATGAAGTAGTGTAGGATTACGTCCTATTTCGCACCGGGTTACTCGCCATGTCATACACCTCCCTGGATGAGATATATTTATCTCTTTCCCCATCCTCATTGCAAGATGTCAAACTGAAAATTGGGAAGGCCTTCCTGACCGAGGCTCAGCTTTAGGCCCCTTGGCCCTTCCGGCCCCATGACCCCTGGCCTTGCTGCAATATGCTAAACTACAAGTTAGTCAGGCCTTCCTGGCCAAGGCCTAGCCTCAGGCCTCCGTCACCAAGGCCTACCCTCAGGACCCTTGGCCTTTTTGGGCCCCTTGGCCCAAATTCATTCCAACAGAACTATGCGGTATGGTGTGGGATTTTGTTCTCATTACCCGTCGCACCGTACACCTCTTTGTTAGGATATTATTCCCCCTGGGTATCACTTCTGAACTATGTGTGGCTTGATTCACATCCTTATGGGATACGTAGGATCACCTGAATGTCTAGGATTCAGGTCCAGCCCCATCTGTTGGGATTCTCCATCCCACCTTGGCTCCTTGGCCTATTCTTCCTCCATGAGGGGATTATATAGTGTGGTGTGGGATTATGCCCTTATTCACGTCGGTCTTGTAATAACCACACAATGTACCTCTCATTATCGATCTGTTTCTTCGACCCTTTCCGACGGTTCACCAATGTGCCTAAGTGTAGTCCAGTTTATTACCTGGAATTCTAGGCATTACTCGGACACGTCTGCACCCACTTTCCAGGATTTCTGTTTCCCTTCATCAGGGCTTCCATCATCTTTCACACCCAGAGGAACCCCCCAAGAACGACCTGGATACTACGCCCAAGGTCTCTCTTACCGTTATGGGCCAACTCCCTCGAGGGTTTTCGGACAAAAAATTGATAAAAATCCCGCATTGCGAATATCGTCAGCAGTCGATGCTCGTTTGTTATTCCCACCTCAGGCTAACACGATATGGAAACTATTTTTTCTACCATGGTTAATGATTATCCTCTATCACCATGCTAACCCCATTAAGCCCAAAATGTCGGTTACCCGATTCACATCCTTCTCCAGTCTCATCATGTCCATGTAGAGTATCAGAACACTTGGTACTATTCCTCCGTGATTGTCTGCGCGTTGGGGGAACAAATTCGTGTCAAAGGTGTCCATAGGAGATCTTCACCGACTCCCCCTAATGGGATGTTTCGGGTATTGCGAAAAGGATCTTCCCCCCTTTTTTCCCACAACGAGTTTAACTCACGTGGGCCTAGGGATCGGGCCGAGGTCTGTGCTTACTTGGAAGGTTGTCCCCCACCCATGGTCTGAGCTCTAAGACCATAAACTAAGATCTCATCGGAACTACGCTTAGCTTGATTCCCATCCTCATGGGATGCATAGGACCGCCCGAACGTCTCGTTTTTGGGTCCAGTTCATCTGGGAGTTAGTCTCTCCCTCGTTACCTTTTACCTCTATGTGGGCCCCTCAGCCTGAGGTTCCTCTCTCGGGACTGCGTGTGGTATAATGTGGGATTATGTTCCCATTCACGGCGGTTATGCCGCACGACACCATACACATTCCTTGCCAAGCATCGTCACTGCTACGTCTGCGCTGAATGGCGTTAAAATGCATGCTTGGTCCTGTCACATGACCCAAAACTGTAACATTATCGTCCTGGCCACACGATGAAAAACAACACTGCATTGTGATGACCTCGCTGTAGAAGACATCACGTTGGGTATTGGTCACGTGCCATGCCATTTTTCAATGCCTATCACAGCTTGATTCTTGTGGTGAAACCAGGGCCTTCTACCCTTGGCCTGTCGCTTCACAAAAGAAACCACTCACCTTAAAGGACAAAAAAGATTTATCAAATTCCGCTTCGTTCAGTGCAAGGGTCACGCCTGCACTTCCCTTTTCCCCTGGAACTGGTACCTTACCGTTCCACCTTTCATAACTACGTATGGCTTGATTCTCATACTCATGAGATACGTAGGAGTGCCCAAGCACTTCCCCACAGGCCCAGCCTAACCTTCATGTTTGGCCCCTCGACTCGAGCATTTCCCCAGAGAACACATGGTAAGTAGGGCTTAGGTCCTCATTCATGTTGGGTTTTGTAACCACCTTTCCATGTGTCCCATGCTCCCCTTACCCATTCATGGTCCGAATTATACGACCTGAAACTAAGATCTCCCTGCTGGAAAGGACTCTTCTCCCTCTATCTAATACATCTCGTTGTCATATTCAGATGTGTTTTGACAAAGAGCCCGAAGTGTGGGATTTTCATGGGGACATTCCCCTCGTCCCATGACTAAGATTCATGTGCATGCTATTTGGATCCTCATCCTCATCCACATCCAAAAGGACCCTCAGATGACATGGATACTAGGCTTAAGGGCTCTCCATGGAAGTTGGGCATAAGGGCTCCCCTATCGTCTCAGGCCAACGTCCCTAAGGATCTCTGTCAACATTTGAGACATGGTCCCGTGTTTTGAACATGGTCAATGGTCAACCCTCATTTGTTTTTCCCCATTCTAGGATAAAGCGATATGGATTCTACGTTTCTGCCACGGTTAAAAGTTATCCTCTATAGTCATGCCGCCATCATTGTGATCCAAATCTCGAGGGTCACGATTCACACATTTCCACTTCTTCATGTTCAAGTCGAATTCCAACATATTCGGCTCTATCTCTTCGTGCATCTAAGTGCGCCACATGGGCGTGATAGTATCATGAGGCCGGTATTCACCGAGCATCCCTTCACCCTAACCTGCCCTTTTCTGTGTCGGGAAAGTCCCACCACTACTTATTGTATCCCACACAGATCTTGACTCACATGGGCATAGTAGTTTTGGCAGGATGTGTACCAACACGGTCATGATTCTAATCGTCCTACATGACATTAAAATACGCTTCCAGAACTACGTATGGCTTGATTCCCATCCTTATGGGATATATAGAGACACCCTGGTATTTTTCCTAGGGTCCAGCCCATCGGAATTTTCCTATCCATTTTTTTCCAGAACTACGTATGGCTTGATTCCCATCCTCATGGGATACGTAGAGACACCCTGGTATTTTTCCTAGGGTCCATCCCATAGGAATCATTAATCCTATCCTTCCCCTTTCCAGACCCCTGGACAGACCCCTCGCTAGAGAGGCCATATCCGAAAGAAGGAAGGATCCATAACCAAACTGATGCACCCATCTGGCGTACTACCACCACGGTGGTGTAACTACCTGAGTGTTGGATTCTGTTCAGAAAAACCATCGCTCCATATTCCACGCTTTGTGTACCCCTTATTCAGACCCTCGTCCCCTTTCATGACTGAAGGGAACCCCTAACTTCCTGGTCCCATGCCGCATCGGCTCTCCTACCGTCCTGGGCCAGCGTTCCGGAAGACTGTTCGTGTCTACAAGGACCCCCTAACAGTATGGATGCTTGACCTCGGGTCCGCCAAATTTCCTGGGCCAACGTCCCAAAGGATTGACTGATAACATTTGTGACCTGGTCCCGTGTTTCGAACATGGTCAATGGTCTACCCACATTTGTTGTCCCCATTTCAGGCTAACGCAGTAAGGATATAGTTTCTCCGCCACTGTCAACGATTGTCCTTTATTGTCATGCCCTCCCCACAGTGTTCCAAATCATGGGTATCATGATCCACACTTCCCATTTCCATCTGTTCGGACTGATTTCATCACCCCTGGCATTGCACCGTTCTTGCATAAGTGAACGCTAATGAAACGGTAATTCGGCTGTTCTGAGAACCTCCTTCTCCGGCCAGGACTCTCCCACCTTCCCGAAATCCGGACTGGTTATCCAAACCCTAGATGCCCGAAGCCTGTTTTACATTCCCATGATGGGTGGGACTATGAGGCAACTTTCTCCAATTTCTCACATCGGGCTTGACCCATATGAGCTTTGGGAATTGTCACCAGATGTCCCGAAAACATTGTAGGGATGTAATGAACTGATGAAAACAGTAAAAATCGTGCATGCTACGGTATTCAAAAAAGAAAAAATTGAAGCGTGAAAGTACCATTAAAAGGTTTTTAATTTGTTAAAATACCTGGGGGTCGACTCCCCCCATGGAAGGGTTGACCCTGTCAAAAGAATGTTGTAGCTCCGCCACCCTTCGGCTTGTGGCGTCCAAGACTTTCTACCGCCGAATCAGCTCCCGCTCCTCCTCAACAGCGGCGGGGTGCAGTTCGCCAGCCTTGGCTTTGGCCCTCTCTATGCCAACCTGAATGTGAACCATCTTTCCAGAAGCCCGCCTCAAAGGCTCTTCTACCTCTGCCAGCTGGGACTTCAACCGTGATATCATCTCAGATTGTGCATTAAGATTGGCTGAGTGCTCATCCGCCCGGGGCTGCATCTGTTGGACCTCGCTTATAGCCTCCTAGAGCTTCTTGATGTTGGTCGCCTTCCTCTGCTGCCAGCCCATGCTGAGCCCGTGATCATACTCCTGGATCTGCTCAGCCATGAGATCTCGGGTGAGCTCTTGAGGACTTTGTGCATCCACTCCCCTAGCGCACAGTTCGCGCAGCCGCGAGCGAAGCCTGTCCATTTCATTCAGCCATTGTGTTTGGGGGGTGTCTTTGATGAATTGTGTGATTAGATTCCATGATCGGCGGAAGACTATGATGATGTCCTCCTCATAGGAGGCCATTTCATCCCGGTCGGTGCGATTGGTAGGCTTGTATGCAGGATACGCCCGTAAGAAGTCCTCAGTAGGATCTGCATCTGGTGTTGAATCCAGCACGACATCTGGCGCCGGAGCAAGCGTGACGGTACTTGGGTCAGCCGATTGATCCTCTTCATCATACTCTACCTCAATAACAGCAGGCACAACCCTACTGATGGCCCGACGTGTGATAGTGTGTGTTGCATCTCGGGGAGATGGGGGGACAATCTACACCATCACCGGCATGCCCCTAGGAGGAATGCCTCCCGAAATCCCGACCAGCCTTGCTGTAACATCCCATGCCAGTCGAAGAACTGTACGACAGAATGGGACACAATCATTAGTTGGCACAATCTACATATGACAATAATGAATCCAGTAGAGAGAACTTATGGAGATTGATCTCCTGGTGCTTCTCTTGAGTCGATGCTGACCGGACCCCGAGGCGTGGCCCTTCGTATATTGTTGGAAGGTCTAGAGATTCTTGAGGAGCCACCTCGGGTGCTCTGGCCCCACTAGACGCAGAACTAGATGCAGCCGTATGCGCGGGTTCTGAAGGTCCTGCATCGTCACCTGCTAAGGGGAGAGAGCGAGGCCTGCGTACAAGTTTCTCCTGCATGGTTCAAACATCGATGAGAAATCCGTGATGGCCCGAGAACAGACCATAAGGAAAGAAGTTAGGAATTCTACCTTGAGAGCCTCTGTGAAATCATCAGAATCTGAGTATTGGTCTCCAACTTCTCCCTCCTCCAACGGGCTCCCTCCACCAGCCTCATCCTCCCGAGAGGAGCCCTATGATTCTTCCGGTAGGGGGAAGCGCTCCCTCAGATCGGTAGGTGACAGTTTTGGGGGGACCGTCCAATCCATTAGTACCCTCACCTGGTCTGTCATTGGGCATGGGACACCACTGGAGTGAACGTAGTCCTCCAGCTCGTCCAAGTATTTCTCTGCCTCTGCCGGAGATGCCGTGAAACCAGCCCGGACTGGGCCTATACCCGGTAACTCCATACCAAGGCGATTCAAGTGTGCCCACATCTTGGGTGGACTGAGAAATTTTCGGTTGACATCCCAAATGTCCCATTCCTCTGGGAAGACCGCATCCACCGCCATGTCGATATGACACAACCGCTTCCCCAGAGCCTGAGTGGATATCCTACGAAATCCCCTCGGTGGCCGCCCCTCCAGATGGCTTTGCTCTTTCGGAATCACCGAATCTTCCGCTGCTGCCACACCCTCGGCCGGTGCGGGTCTCACCACCACGGAGGATTCGCCACCGCGAGAGGCACTTTCTGCCCTCCGGCCTCGACCTCAGGATAGAGGAGGCCTGCCGTCACCAACCCGAATAGTTGGCTGCCTTAGCATCTCCCCCGGATAAGCAGCCTTCCAGTTAATGGCAACTCCCTCACCAATCCGAAAGTGGCGGTGGATGGAGGAAATGTAATTCTCATCTTCCCGTCTTCCTGTGTGAACATGAGCCACAGCTTCCTCATCACACATGGGTGCTCCTCGTGATGCACCTCCAAGTAGACCTGCGGGGTTAGCCGCTGGAGGCACCAGAACTTCCTCGCAAACCAATGCGGGGTGTATGGTTCATAGAGTGGCTAAACATCCACTCATTCCACCAAAACTCCGCCTCAAATGGCCAGGAGATAATCCCGGTGATCTTCTGTTCCCCGCCCATCATTAGTGAGTGTCCTTGTCGGAAATGGAAATGGGTGGATGTTAAACTCATCTTCCCTCCACACCTGGTTCAGCGCCATCGGCATGGTTAGTTTGAATGGGAAGCTCCCGGCTGCATTCAGAATGGATGGGTGGAAGTTTGATCCTGGCGGCAAGATAGGGTTTGGATACTCATAAATCCCCGTGATGTGCGCCAAAATACACCCGTACAGAAGGTGGAAGGGCTCGTAAATCCTTGGCGGCTTCTTTCCCTTGCTAACGTGCCACAACATCCTGTACAGCTTGGCGAGCATTGGAATCTCCAGATTGACCCGCTTCCCCATGGCCAGCACTGACACCATGATAAACGAGCTGGGCCACAGCCCCATGCTGGTATCTCTCACTGGTAGGATCCAACCGCAGATAAGGGCAGCGATGAACACCGCCAGCCAGACTATCGGCTGTTGTTCAGTGCTGACACAGAAACCCCAAGTATGCCATTGGTTGTCCTCCAAGACCCACCAGTACGAGTGCTCCTTTCCGCCTTGAGCATCCTTAGAACAAGTTCGAGGCCTCAGAGGAAACTCTCGATTCTATGGGAAGTTCAGGAACCGCTCAAACCACTTCTTAAAGTAGACATCCCTCACTGCCACCTTGTCCTCTCCAGGGACCAGTGCTATCACTACAGACGCCAGTCGCAGCATCTGCTCTGTATCCTCCCACACGCTCATGACAGGGACGAACTCATCATACATGGCCCCCAAGATCGGAACCCCCGAAATCTGGTGGACATCCCACAGGCTGATGCCCACCTCCCCATGGTGTAGGTGAAATGTATTGGTCCTAGACGACCATTTGCTCAGCAGTTCCGGCATCAGCTGTTTCGGTTGGTAAATGTGGAATTGGGAGGCCCATGCTACTTCATACAAACCCACTCTCCTCATCTCGGCCCCAAACTCCTCACATGAGGTGCCTACCCAGTAGGCCCATGCCCAGTCATTGGTCAAGTTGCCGCCCTGGCGCAGGACCCACTCATCGTACCGTCCCTTCTTCAAATCCTGCAAAGCCACCTTCAGCATGGTACGATACTGAGGAGGGGACATATCCAATTGCAGTGGCTTCCCATCAATATTGTTCACATGGTTGTAGAGACAGTCGGCGGTGACAGGTGTGAAGTCCTCCCGTGCATGACCATCGGCCTCCCTGAACCACTGGCGTTGGCATGGCGTGCTCCTGAACCAGCAAGTCGGTTCGTCCCTACTCGTCTCAGGGATGAAGACTTCATCCCTCATCCTAAAGCCATACAAGTGAAGCTTCTTGCACTAAAGATAGTTCTTATGACCCTCTGATAGTAGTTCTTTCAAAGAAGTATGGACCGAGTGGCTTCAGACCATCTCCCCTAGGCCCAGACAGTTTTCCATCTCATCCCTCCAGGCAGTGTCTGGAAGGACCCCCAATACAGCGTCTCGATGGGCCATTTTGGTTTCGGCACTCGGGAAAGGATTTTTTTTGGGTTGGATCACAAATCTTGCTCGCGAAGATCCCTTTCGAAGGTCAGGTGAAAAACCAAGCCGTGGAGTCTGGCCTAGGCCGGAAAATAGAAGTTCGCTTGGCACGGTCACAGAGTCGGAGACTCGTAATTCGCAGTGAAACTCGATTCTATGAGAGCATACGTGGAGGACGCGGAGCTTCGTGAAGTCGAGAACGCAAGAGGGAAAAAGTCGCATGAGGAAAAAAGAGAGGTCAGCCCCCCTATTTATAGGCGGCGAACCTGGAGCTTTGCGGCGCGTCCCTCCCGCACGGAGCAGCGTGGCACGTCCGGACCGTGTGGCCACCGGCAGCACCGCGGGCCCCTTCGCGAGGCCGCATCGTGAACCACAGATAATTTTGGTGATTTTACCTTAGAATTTGACCCTTAGTCCCTCCGCAGATCCATGTCTGAGCGGGGGCATTTGTTGGAACTAAAATATTGCACGAAAAGAAGGGACGAAAAAGAATCCCATCATGCTTCCCCACGAAGCTCCGACACGATGCATCCCCCCGAGCATCGCGGCCGCCGCGAAGCACAGGAGGCGGTATCGCTTTGCGAACGCCCTGATGTTCACGAGCCTGCCACGAAGACTGTGAGGCGGTACCACTCTCCGAATGCCCTGACGTTCGCGAGACCACCGCAAAGATCGTGAGGCGGTACCGCTCCGTGAAGGCCCTGATGTTCGCGAGCCCGCCGCAAAGACCATGAGGCGGTAACTCTCCGCGAACGACCTGACATTCACGAGCCCGCCGCGAAGCACCCGCCGCCCCTACGCACCGCGTGAGTTTTACTTCATATCTCCCCTTGCATATAAATACTGGGTTCCCCCTGAGTCCAGGGGATGGACGGTCCGACCTTTCATCTTCTCATCTCCCGAATCACGAGGCACTCTTCGCCCCTGGGAATCATGAGATCTGCGAGGTACTTCTACTTTGCGATATGCCTTCTCCTTTTCTCGTCTTGAGACCCTCTTCCAAGAGGTATTCCCTTCACAAAGCCTAAGGGAATTCGCGAAGGAAGGGGATTCCCAAGGGAACCCGGGCAGCCGCAGAGCGTTTATGCTTCGCGAAATAGCCATCCTATACTAGTGATCCACATGCCAAGGCGGGGTCGCTTTACATCGCGAAGTAGATTGCTTCATAGCTCCTTACCTCACGAGGCCCCTCTGCTTTGCGAGGCAGTGCTTCGCGAATACTATTCCACTTCGCGAAGCACCTCCCATTCACACCCCTGCCCCATGCTAGGGCTGAGGCACTCCACTTCTCCAAGCATACTCCTTTTCTTGGAAATTCCTATTCCCGTGCGACCCTCCAGGTTTGCACGATGTGATTTCAAAATCCCATGGACAACACCACCCATAGATTTACTTCACCTAATGCTTCTTCACATAGGCATGCTAACAGCTATTGCTTCTTCGCATAGCCATTCTAACACGGACCCCTCAATGGTTTGCTCCATGACCCCCCTTTACCATGGCCTTTCCAGTACCTTCCCTCCTCCAAGGAGCAGAGGGTATAGGTCATGTTAGTCCTAGGGGTGTGGAGTAAACCCACCTTGTCCGAGCTGTAGGATGATAAACTTCCAAGCACCTCGTCCTCAACACTTGATGTTAAACTGTGATTTGACCCCGTACCTCAAACGTAGGGTCCCCCCATCTCGGACAATCCCTACGCTGCTCGTCTCCACAGAGATGGGGTCACCCCCTCCACAAGGGATGATATACTCTTTATCGGAGCAGTGTATGTCCACGGGAGAAGGGAAGCCACCCCGGTGTAAGCCCCAAGCCTCTCTTGCGGAAGGTAGCACCTATGCACCTCCGTACTTCCCCACTGCCAAGGCTAGTGGAGGGCACGATAGGGAACGAGGCACCTTCCATCTTTGGTCCCAAATCCCTCTCGCGCCGCACTTTGTCGCACTTCAGGCCTCCATCCTAGAGTAAGTCTTAGCACCATGGGACACCCAATGCATAAGCCCCTCTTCGTTTCTCACGGACGAACCCTTCGCGATGCGATCGTCAGGTCTTTGTTGCCTCTTGTTTCTCACACCGAGTACAACTCACATGGGCTTAGAGTAAGCATTGCCCATGAAAACACCCCATCCAGCATGACGTTAAACTGTATACCCCTGTCCGGCATGAAATTAAACTGAACATTCATTTGAACTACGAGGTCATTGATCCATGTCAGGGAATGGTACGTAGGAAGCCTCACGAGGTTCAAGCACACCACCCGTCATTTCTTCACATCAGGTTCCACCCTTGTCCAACATGACGTTAAATTGCATTCCAGTCCGATGAAAAGCCATTGTGACCAACCCGAACTACGAGGACTTTGATACATGTCAAGGCATGGTACGTAGGAAGCCTCCCTGAGGTTTAAGACCATATCCCATCCGACCAAGGTCCCTTCTTCATGTCGGTTTGCCGACACCCACCACCAGTGGACCCCCAGGTTCACCTTCACGTCGGTTCACCGATAAAGCCCCTTTGAACTATGAGGTATTTGATCCATGTCAAGGCATGGTATGTAGGAGGCCTCCCAGAGCTTCAATCCCACCACTTGTTGGTAACTCCGACCTTCTTCACGTCAGGTCACCAGCACCTGGGCAGCCTAGTGTGTAAGCCCCGCACCATCCTGACCAAGGTCCTCACTCACGTCGGTTCACCGACACACCATTATGAACTACGTGGTCTTTGATCAATGTCAAGGCATGGTACGTAGGAAGCCTCTATAAGGTTCAATCCCATCACACGGTCGTTTCGACCTCTCTCACGTTGGTTCACCCCCGTCCCGCATTATGTTAAACTGTAATCCGTATTCCACCTGAACTACGGGGACTTTGATCCATGTCAAGGCATAGTACGTAGGAAGCCTACATGAGGTTCAAGACTGCCACTAGTGGACCCATGAGTTAACCTTCACATTGGTTCGCTGATGATGCCCATCGGGCCAAGGTCCACCTTCACGTCGGCTCGCCGGCACCATCCCGAACTGCGCTGATTTTGATTCCCTGCCATAGGGATACGTAGAAGGCCTCTTCGAGGCTCAAGCCCAATCTCACTGTCGCCCTTGCGATAGTCCCATCTCAGTCCACCTCCGCTTCATCAATTCACCTATCATTCACCCTGATTCTCACCCGGACCGCCATATCCTGGCGAGATCATGCCATTTCGCTCCTCTTCACAACATTCAGGAAGCCGCCCATGGGTTGGCCCCGATATCAGAATCCTTTCGAGGGAAATTCATCAATCTGATCCACTCCATATAGTGTTTTGATCAGGGTGATCCGTCTCCGCAAGACGTTAAACTCGCAGCCTACCTCGTGATAAACATGAGATGCCTGAGGAAAACCTCGAAAGACACGCCCTTGGCGTAACTGTCTCCACTGGACGTTAAACCTGTGGCATACCCTATGTAAAACATAGGAAGCTGAGTAAAACCTCATATACATGCCTATGGAATATGATTCCCCGTGCTAGATGTGGGATGCCTCGGGATTCCACGCCCTCAAGAAGCCCTATTACAAGGTACAAAAGATAGACATGCCAGTTACCCAGTGTTCAGACACGCTACTAATGCCTCGACGTGACTACTCCCCCGACTGAAGGTTGCTTCCCTGACGGGACCCTTTGGAATGTCCTGATAGAAGCAGTGAAATTAACCGGCATCCACGGAAACATGGAACTAGGAAGAGTTTCATGAACAACGTATTAAATCTATGAGGGACACCCAGACTAGGTGATGAGTTCTGAGGAGGAATCCACAGAAGGAAGAACTGACATCCCATCATCCCGATTTCGATCAAGGAGAAGACATCCTTGAATAAGGAGCGAATGCCGCCCGCCTTTGGAAATCGGGAATGCGGGGCCACAGCAGTGCGTCCTCCACAGAGGGATGCGCACGCCCCGACGAAAGCATCGGAAACAGAACTCACAAGAGGCTAATGCTCTTTGATATTCTGGATTCAGTCATGAGTAAAATCAATTTATCTTACTATCAAGATATCAGATGAAATTTGTAGTATACCTTGTTAGTGAAGTGAATTTTGCTTCATAAGCAGCCACTAAGCCATCCTCCTGCCTCAATTCCAATAATTTTTATTCTATTATAAGATGAACCACCTTAAGAAAATATTTCTGTAGAAACATTCCTTTAAATTCATCCCAATCGAGAGCATAAATCTCCTCATTATCCTTAATATTTTTCACCATCGACCACCAATGATCATCTTCACCTCCAAAATGAAAAATAGCAAGACTAACCTTTTAATGTTCAGAACAACCCATGACATCGAAAATATTTTCCAGTGCATTAATCCACCCTTCTGATAGAATCGGGTCAGATGATCCTCTAAATGATGGGGGATGTTGCCTCATGAAATGCTCCACTACTGACATGTTCCACTACGGTTGATCTAGATGATCTCATTCATGGATACCACCACCATTTTTAGCTTGAGTCAACTGTTCCATCCCTGCAACAAACTGTTCAGTTCCGATTCCGACCATCTCAGGTTGCTGATTTGGAAGGTTGTCTTCCTCCTGATGTCGTCCCAATATAGTTTCCCTATTTCCACTTCGGAAAACCATTCTGAACACATAAATATATTAGGTAAAGGAATATGGTAATCTGTAAATTCTATATCATTTCAATATTACAATAAATTTATTTAGGGACATTAATTTAACAATACCCAAACTCCTAGATATTTCTAAACCGATCTTTGATACCAACTATAAGGACCTAGAATTAAAGCATTACATAATATTTAATTAAATGAATAATTCGTATTGAGGTTTTTTTAGGTTTAGAGTTTTAGAGAATTACGACATAACTATTATATCTCAAAAGATTACAAAGTAGACACTTCTAGTTTCCATTTATTCATAAAATAAAAACTCTTAAAAAAGAACCACGTATAGTTCCATGTTGTAGAAATCATGGAATTTCCTTGATCCCATCCATGAACCAATTCCACTTTATGTGCTATGAAAAAACATTTCGAAAACATGGGATGGGCATAAAAATTTTAGTACGGGATACACAGAGAAGGAAAAATGTTAGTATTTCAAAAAAACAAGTAAACCATGAATACATTATCATAAGTAATACATTTTACCTTTATGAAGTACTAAATACTCTTTAATGAATAAACGATCTTTTCTTAACCTTTTTGTAACAAAAATATTACCATAATACCCATATAAATAACACATAACATATAATGGTAACATGGGACATAAACATACTTAAATAAAATAACTATATAGTCAACTTCCAAACTTATCACTAAATGGATTATCTATATGACTGACATCCATACCCAATGCATTGGAGTTTATAACGTAACCATCATCCTGGTTTATCACGACACCACCCGTCATTTGATTTACCACATAACCATCCGTCAAATGTCAAAGTACCATTATAAAATCCTAACACATAAAAAAAATATAAAGGAATGAAAAATTTCCAAATTTCAATCACAATAAATCACTTAATTATATTGACATAAAAAATCCATTATCAAAACCATTTTCAATACCAAAATACATAAAAGAGTATATGGTATTCATTTTTCCTTGAAAAAAACATTACGGCTTGCTAAGGAAGTCAAATAACAAATAATACTCGCGGTGGCGAAAAGGCTGTTGTCATCGATTATGTTAATAAAAACAATCATTTTTTTCTTTTATTAAAAGCATTCATAGAAAAATATTACCTTTGAAAATTCAAGGGTTTTCATACATTGTATAAAAGAAATTCGCGTATTTAAACAAAATATAGCTCAATGAAAGGAGATTGAGACGAAGTCCCTTACCTCGTGTCCGACAAGACTCGATCGTTCTTCAATATCTTGAATAATAAATTAAAGTTAACTTCTACATTCTTAATAACCTTTTTCATGTTTATTATTTCTTTTATATCACTTATTACAATTTTATAAAAATTATGTAATCATTCAAGTTAATAATGGCCGTTTTGTTGATATTTGGTACTTGAGTAAAAAATGATCACCTTATATTTACAAGTTGACCATGTGGTCAATAGTTAATTATATCCCAAATAATTTTCCTGATTTACATATCATATATATCATATTTATCGAGTATATACATGTATTTATAATAGTACATAACATTTGGAGGTAAGAAATGAAATGCACCATCCATTGAGACGGTAATCCGTACATACACATGAACGCTAATTTCATTTCTATTTTTTATTTTAATGGAATTAAAACATAATGATGCATAGGTATATTATAATTACAGTATAATATCTTTTATAATATATTTAACTCCATATTTTATATGTCCCACATATGGAATTAATGAGTCATATCACTTTGAGGGGGCAGTAGTCCGAACTTCCTCAAATGAAATTATCGCGTTTACCCATAAATGAAACCATAAAGATATTATATACATGGAAAATACAGAAGTATAATGAAAACATAATCAAAATATATATCATATATAAATACGTTTCCATTATAATGGCCACCATGATAGGAGGTAGGAGGTAATTGAACAATCATTGTTCCATGAGACGTTAGTTTTTCCATCCACAGAAACATTATGTTCTTCACCCATTAGATGGAGGTGTGTGTATGTGTAGGAAGAATACTTCTCATAACAACATCATAGTATATTGATGATAATGGGGTTTATATAAAAAAACGAATAAAAAGTTTTTAGGGATTGGAGAAGTAAAATAGAAGAAAAGAAGTTAAGAGAAACCATTACCTTTAATTTGGGTAACTCCCTTTGGTTTGAACAATAATGGTTTGTTGATGTGCATTATGACTAAGTTAAGGCTTCTAGGTGGATGGTAGGGATGTAGGGAGCTTAATTTTTTAGAGTATAGATGATCCTAAAGGCCTGATAGGTGTGAGGAATTGGTTAGAAGTGGTCTCCTTTTATAAGGGAGAGGAGGGGTTCTTTAGGAAAGTGTGAAAATATTGTTTTATTATATAATGATATTTGGTTTTTAAAGGTTCAAAAATCATTATATTAGAAGATAAGATGACTCATGGTCGAACTAAAATCATAATATTGGAATTGTATAGGTTTTGGATAATATTTTATTCATTAAAATCTTATTTATTTAAATCATTTATTAATGAGGTAAATACTACATCATTATTGTGTCATAAATAATTTAATTTATTCAATCTATAAAAGATATAAAAAATACTCTGATGTAAGAAATATTATTATCTTTCCAATTAATATTTATAGTAAAAAATATTACCTATATAACACCATATAAATGTTAATTTACTAAATGATTTTTGTTTTTGTCATTTTTTCCTTAACTTTAAATTAATTAATCTAAAGTGTCAATATCATTCATAAGTGGCTCCATGGGGTCACAAAATCGACCCAATGATTCCCATGGTTATCCATTACTCATAAAATAAGGTTAGGATGAGTGTTAAGGTAATCTGGAATTATTATAATATTCTTTTTACCTTGAATTACCCTATTTATCTTTAACCGCTGTTAAAAAAGTCAAAAGTTACTATTCACAAAAAAATATTTTCATCTTATTGAACCACATTTTACTTTATAATAACAACCATGTATGTTTGATTCTTGAAATTCAATTCATATAAGTGGTAAAATTTCATTTAAATGAAATAGTCATTTTTTTAATTAGTACTAAGTTATTTCACTATTCATCAAAAATTGACATTTTTCAGAAAAATACCAAAAATTAAGACTAAGATTTATTTGATATTACGAATTCAAAAATGATGATTATTTTTTCAAATTCAAAACATAAAAGTGGAATTAATTAATTTTAAAATTAAATCACGTTGTTAAATCAAATTATGAGTTTTTAAAAAATATAACTATCAAAAGATTGACACTTGTTTATGTCCACTTTCAATGTGAAATTAATTCCAATGACTAACATTGCATTTAATGGTAAAAATATATTCTAATTAAACTTTAAAACCTATTAAAAAGATAATATAACCGTATAAATATATTATATTAAAACACAGTTTTGAATTAAAATACAATATTCTACACTATTCATTAAAAAATGAACTTCATCGGAAAAATTCAAAAAATTTACACAAACTAAATTTTGATGTCACCTTTCTAAAGAAGGATTTTATTTGGTCAAATATAATGTATTGAAGTGACCAAAACTATATTTCAATAGGTTTCATCATTAAAATGCGGTAAATCGACTTTTTAATGTAAATTATGCAGAAAATTAAATTTATTCACATTTTAAGCCTCTAACTTTTATTGCAGAGTATAAGAACATTTAAAAAACATGTATAATAATATTTTGGTTAGTTTTTTTATTAACTCAATAAAACATCTATTATTTAACTACCATTTAAAATAATAATATTATAATATTAGTGTACAACGTATGATTTCAAAGAAACTCGTTGTTGTGTATCAGGTACGCTATCGAACATAGCAACCCCTTTAAAGTAAAATTAATATTTAATTCACAAATATTAATAAATATGAAAATATCGTATTCTTAATTTACTTGTGATGTTAAATAATGTGAATCCTTATCATATACCACTAGAATGATTTTTTGAATGAATGGTGAAGGAATTTATACCTACTATATGGGAAGTGAAACTTTGCACTACAATACAGGAGGATATATTGCTCACTAGATTCTCAGTGGTGAAATATCATGATATAGTCTTTTCATGGATTACTCATTTCATAGTAATTTTATATTGGGGGGAAATATCATTAGAATAAGCACATCATGTTCGCACATTAATATCCATGTTGTCTTTGTTTGTGGTGGAATATTGTAGTTAATAATATAGAAAATGGTTACTAATGAATATCAAGGGAGCATTCTAAATAATTATAATAAAACCAATTTACAATTCATATATTATTCGTTTAGAATTTACTTGTTCACTACAATGATTTCCTTATATTCCCAAGTTGACAATCAGACAATCAGAGTCCTAGGGAACGGATATGTTGTCCATCATACTAACACATGATTATGTGCAATAAAACCAAAAATCAATTTCCTTTAAATCCATATGAATAAATTTAAAAACCAATCCACACATGAAAACTAACTTTAAAATCTATCCATATGATAAACCCTAACTAATTCCACTTGGGAAAGTCTATGAATTATATGTCTTCAACCTTTTTGATAGTATTCTATATGTTCCACCCCAAAACTAATTCCAATAGGCAAGAGGATAGTGATTAGAATCAGGTAGGTATATCACACATTATAGGAGGCCATATACTATTTCATATAATATATATATATATATATATATATATATATATATCGTCATAGTGGATAAAATTATACTGGATGGATGAAAAAAATAAACAAATATTGTATGTATAGATTTTAAGATATGTATAGGAGGAACAACTACATAAACCTTGATGTAAAAATGGAAAAAATATACACCCAAAAAACTCAAAGGTAAAACCAACATAAATATACTGATGTGAGGATATATTATCAATAAACTTGAACCCAACATGAATTTCATCCCCTGCTTTCACCACCAAGTACTATAAATATCCCACTCCACCAACACTATATCCACTTATAAAATTGGTAAACTATTTTTCATCTTAATAAGAAATGACATGTGCTAGTGAAACTCTAATGCTGCAGTAATTATATAAATACCCAATTGTAAACCCATAAAACCAAAAATAAATAAATAGGCGACCTTTCTACTCAAGAACCACAATAGGGATGATGAAAACTAAAACATATATAGTTTTTGAAAGAGGAAATCATGGAGATTAAAGAATGGTTGGCATTACAAAAAATTACAATGAAAGAAATGACCCTATTAAAAAACCCATAAATCAAACTACCTAGGATTACAACCCATAATACATCGAATAACATTTAGTGAGGAACCCACACCTTAAAAAGTATAAATATTCATTGAGGGAGTAACCAATCTCTACAGAGGAATCATACCCTATCATGTAGTTATCATTCAATTAAAGAGTATCCAAATTTATAGATATGGGACTTGTGCCCCATTATATAGGGCTTTCTTATTCTATAAATCATATAAGGGACCAATTTTAGGGTATTTAGGGCTCATTATATGATCCTTTCGAATTGAAAAATCAATCAAATAGAAAACTTATATCCTTAAATTGAAACAATGTGCCTCATAAATGAATAAATAAACTAAAAACAAACCATACCATGCTTGGTCTTATAGATACATACTTTTACCCTGATCCAATGTGAATATTTGAAGAAGACCACATAATGTATAAGATCATGTCCTACTACCTCCAAGGGTGGTATACTAGCCACTAGATACATATCCGTAACTAGAGGCCACATGAGCTTTTGAAGGGGTACTAGTGGATTCATAATGAGTGATGAATGTGCCTTGAGAAAAATAATCCATCAATGAATATTTATAAAACTCATGATCATTGTTTGTATCAAACAAACATTAAAGTCACACCCATAAATGAGGATAACTATATCTTATTTTATATTAAAGGCTTAATGATCCTCCATGAATGATGAACACATCAAATGATTTGGGTGTTATCAAATGAAAAACTTGATAGATGCCTTTTTTTTGAATATATTCTTTGATCCTTAAAAATTTCATTAAATTCATCCATAATAGATTAGAAAAATGGAATGTGTGTGGGGAGGGATCTATTTTCATTTGGTTATACCTTTTAGTTTTTCTATAATGTCGCGTTTCACTAATTTCAACCATCCACACACATGAACACCCAAACATAGACACACTCACACACACATATATGCATCACATTATTTTTTACACATGTTATATGTATGTCAAATATATAAAATATATATATATATATTGTATCATATACTACATATTAACAATATATATATATATGAATTATATATATGTATATATTAACATAAAATAGTACTCTATGTTTATTTTATATATTAATTATATGAATGTATCTTTTAGTGCATATTAATAAATCACCAATATTCAATAAAATTTAATTGAGACATAGTTCCAAACATCACACCAAATTGTAAATCCATCAATTTTTTTTTCATCAAGATCACTTAATTTTTCGAATAAACACATAACCCTAAATTTATCCTTATTTAAGAACCTAACTTTGTCATCCTATGAGCATTGGTATCATGGAAAACAAATATTTAATCTATACTTCATAGATGAAAGTATGGATAGGACTCTAAAAAATTATTTGTGATGAGAAATCCACTAAGGGGTCTGGTGTGATATTCATTAAAGATATTAATATATCTATATGAACGTTCCCACCACTAAATGTATCATATACATCTTGTGTATACTATATAATTCATTTTTTCATGACATCGAGTGGCCACTAAAAATGGAAAATTTTAATATAGTTTAGGCTAATTCATATTTAGTTGATTATATATATTTGGTAGACCATGTTGATGAATAAATAACATGTCATACATCTATCATACAAGAACATCATATTTACCTCATCTACTTATCTATGAAAATAACATGTTACTTAATCTATTCATGATATTGTATTCCTTCAATTTAATTCATTTGTGGTCCAGATGATTTTATTTTCCTAACAAATAGTAAAAATATTTCTTGGTCTCACTCCAAAAAATGACATGATCCTCAATTTACCTAACAAACCGATAATTGTTTATGTCAATTCTGACTTGGATAAGTAAGGTTTCAATGTATGTATGTTCTCATACTAGGTATGTTTACAAACATAAGTAATAAGTATTTTTAATAAGAATACTCCACTAAGTATATTGATGACTTTATGACATTTCCTAAAATTTAATTTGATGGGTCAATATAAGTAATATGTACTTACATTTTACCACGTGAATTTGATCTTATTATCTTATATACATTCCATTGTAACAAGAACATGATTTTATTCATGTCATTCATAATATTTAATGGGAAACCATTATACTCCCTGATGATCATTGATTAGGGATAACTAAAAAACATATTTTGAGGGTATGTTTATAATTTTACCATTTATTTAATGTTATGGCCCAAATGAGTGGATGATAAATGGATTGATATTTTATTATTAAACCATTATACATAATATAACTATCACATCAATATAAAAGAGGCTATATATGTCCATCATGTATTTCAAATGAAATGTTTTTCATTAATTCATTACATTTATATGTAATTCTTTTAACATCTAAAAAATCCCACTAAACTCTGTAGTAACTAACAACTATAAAGTACGCTATTTTGAAAAATATTGAGAACCATAAATTATATTCCTCACTCTCTACTATGGAACATATTAAAATTCTTTAACTTCACAACATAAAATGTTATCAGCTATACTATTTTTTATATACATAGATTTATTTCTATTTTTAACACCATCATACTTGGGACCCTATTTCTTAAAAAATATTGAAATCAATGTTACTATTTGAATTTTTATTTTCAAGAACATTATTAAACTAATTTATGATGATGTTATATTCACATAAACTATAATAATTCCTTACTTAAATAATAAATAGGTAAAATATTTCATTTTTTAGCTTTTAACATTTCTATGTTTAACCACCACCCACTACAAATTATGCATTTTATTCCATTCACCAAATCATTTTAAGATAATGCATAATTTTTTGTGATAGGAAATACATTTGGTTTCCTTCTTAGTATGAATAATTAAAGAACAAAATGTTTTTTTATATCCAAAATTATATTCTATGTGTGTATTGAATATTTCCTAAAAGAATATAATTCATTAAAACATTTCAACGTTGAGTGATGGGAACAACTACACCATATTTTAAATAATGGATAATAGTATTTTCTAAGATAATACACATTTATCAATTACTAAACTCCAAAAATGATATAGTTTATAGGAGAATCAAATGTTCATCTACAAGATAATCCCAATAATTTAAATCATCATATTTTTTATAAATAAATCAATTGATAAATAAACATCCAATATATAGATAATTCATCTCACCTTTTAGTTCATTGCATCTACAAAAATCAACCCCTTTTTCGATAAATTCATGTAAATCATTGAACCTTTCTTCTTCTTCTAAATTCTGATATGTTTATAACATCTATTAGACATAAAATATGTATCATATACTCTATAGAATATATGATTTTAATTTTACCCTATTTTTAACTAACTTATTCTATTCACATGGATTCTTATATTATTTCAGGTATTTTTGAAAAGTCAACATCTAATGGCCATTCCTTCATTAAGGGCATAATTATCTTTATTTATCTATATTTGATTTAATTAATGGTGTGAAATCATCATGACATATTTTATTTCATTTATTTCCAAAAAATATATCCTTATTTTTAGTATCATTATAATGGTACGAGATCCTTTAAATCCAATGTCTTATTTTCTATCCCTAATATATTGATTAGATCGACTAATGATTTACATGATTATTTAACATTGTAATTAATAATAAAATACTAAAACATTTCTTGCAGTTATTATGGAATGATATTTTTAAAAATATATTCTTTAAGAGGTAAAAAAATCTTCTAAAATCATTAACATCCATTATCACATTGAGTAATTGAATTTATATTGAAGATAATTCTACCATATTTCGTTAAAGAATAGACTTCAAAACATTATAAAAATCATGTATAGATTATTTTTGATTGAGCCCATTATGGTTTTCTATCATGTTGTAAGAACCCATTGAATCATATTTCTTTAAAAACATAGAGTTTATGGTAACAATAATTATTGTCGAAACCTCCAGTGAGTAATTTAGATTCTCACTGTAGGAATATAACTCCTTTATATAATATATTTCCTAGTTGGTTTTTTTATAAGTTGTCATTCCCAAAACATAAAATATTTCTTATTACATGAGTACCCTTCTAAAGATATGATAACGTTTAGATATATTATTAAATTTAAATTTTTCTATTGATAATAGATCTTAATGGAGAACTGGTTGATTATGTTGTTATCTACAACAACAACAATGTTTTATCAGATTAACATCATGTTTGATATATATTTGTTATCATGTAAATTTTAATGAAATTACTCAAAATAAAAATAATAACCTCTTACATCAAATATATTTTGGGAGATATGGTCTATATTTCACATCAAAATGATTTTTCATAAGAATTTCTCTCAATTAATATTTATTTCTGTTTTTAATCATCCCATTCCCAATAGTTCTTTTATATCAACCAATTTTTAATGTGAACTGATCACTCATGCTCATGTTCTGTCTTCTAACCTTTTTCATTTCATTCAACACAACCAAAACACACACACACACACACAAGTGATACAACAATTTCCAAGGATCACCTTTAAAATGAGAGGGCCATTCCTTGGTGTGATTTGGTAAAACATGATGTGAAAAAACTGAACCAGATACCCTCATGAACAAGTACCCAACTCATGTTTTTCATATACACAAATGGAATTATTGATCCTAGTAGGTTGGATACGAGTTCCCGACCATCAATATAAAACACAGGGAATGAATTTTCCCACCCTGAAGTAGAAAACATGATTTACATATATATAAATAAACAATAGAAGAAATCATGGGTATATAAACCACAATAGAAATAGTGAAATAGAAGTGATACGACATTAAAGATAGAAGAATAATCTCCAAGTGATATAACCAATTACAAAGAATGACAAAACTAAAATAGCTACTCTAACACTATTTATCTGATAGTGTGGGAAAATCTCACCAACTCACTAAAACTAACCAAACCCAGCTGATTGAAATCCTCTCCACCTTAATGTAGTGTGTTTCATTCCCCTATATCTAACGATATAATAAGGTATATAAACTGTCGAATGTGTGCATAGGGTGTTAGATGACAAGCTCAGTAGGATCCCACCCATGCGATCTATATCAAGTCTCTATAAAATAATCCATGCCTAACTAGCTTTAGGGAAAACAAGTAATGATAAAATTTTGATAGTTTTTATATAAAAAGAATTAAAAACAATTTAATTTATCCCTTTTCTACATTTCCAAACAAAGTTGGTAAATCCTTTGCAAATAATTTCATATATACATATAAGAAAAATATTTTAAAAAAATTATTTATCACATGTCATATCAAATCCAGGATAGTACAAACTATTAAAGTAAAAACCAATAAAGCACAAACTAATATAGTACAAAACAATACAGTACAAAACAATATAGTGCAATACTAATAATAGGTCACATCATGAAAAAGAATCACACATGGTTAAGGATTATTGGACACTCAAGCCTAACATATACAATCACACAAATTATGTATCTAGAAAAATTCATAGAGTCTAGAGAGAAAGGAAATTCTCCATAAAGTGAACCCTTGAAAAATGTCTAATTTTTTCATAGAACAATGGAAATTGGGAGAAAAGAACCCCCCCATGAATGAACCTCTGATAGTGGAAGAGGTATACTACTACACCATCAAATAATGTACCCAAGGTATCCCATGTACTCTATCATTTAAACCGTTCCATAAAAACAATAATTTGAAAACACAATTTCATTTCCCAAAAACATGGTGAACCCATATTTTATCAAAAATCCATTTCAACACACATAAAAAAATCATTCAATAATTCCATTTCATTTAATAAAATAATTTATAAAATCCAAGGAAATGATGTTCACCCAATCTATGGTATATAATAAACAGCCTTCCATAAAATTCAAGTTGAACACTCTCGTAACAGGATCCACCAAACATAGATAATGAAAAGACAACAATGTATTCCCTATAATCAATAACCAAATTTCAAAATTGGTTCACATTGGAAAAATTGTTGGTGTAGAAGAGTAAAAAACACATAACATGAGAAATAACACCCGATGCTCTACATCCAATAGAGGATCAACCACCATAAGAAGATAAAACAGTAGGTTTAGAGATAAATAAGATGAATTACCATCATAGAACAATAGATATGATAATTAAATGTAGTATAACTATCATGATCAAATTAAATGAAGAATAAAAAATAATTACTCACACAATGAAATTCCACCCAACCACAATGGAGATCTACTTTTAAATTAAATGATTCTAATTTAGTATAGGTCCCCAAATTCACCAGAATGTGATTTTAGATATAGTAGGATGAGGTTCGTTGAAGAAATAAATAATAATAAGTAGCTCTATAAACTAAATCCACAAATAATGACACTTATATTTTGTGTTACCAATTTACCCATGATGTAATACATGACACTCATGTATGTAGAAAAACCCATTGCCTTTAAAAATGATCATTAAACATTAGAATTTTTGTAAACACTTTTCATGGAAAGAAACATTTCACACTATTTACTCAACTCATGACATATTCTTAGAGAACATTAAACATCATGTACTCTCATTGCATGGAATTTAAATTCCAAACATACTATTAGAACATTAGATTATTTCATAAAAATCCAAACAATCTTGGGTTTTCTATAAACATAATGAGAATCCCACCAATATATCAACACATTTAATCATAGAATCCATTAATTAAATTAATCATATATCCCTAATGTTTATGTCATTTCCCCCAAATTATACTCTCCATCCTTGGGAGTCCCATGATGCACCCAAATAATGTGTAAAATGAGTAAAGAAAAGGAAATTACCTAAAATACAATAGCAACAAGATACTCTTCATGTCACATAACATACTTGTAAAACCCTATGAGATTAACACTATTGTATCCTGATAGTTTATGAGTATAAATATTTCACATCTAATTTTGGTGAACCACATAAGTCGGTACATCTCATATTTTTATAATAAATGTAGGGGAATCAATATAAGGATTTATCACATTTTTAGATGTATATATGCCAATAATATTCATCTTTTTTATTTATTCTTATTCATATTATTTTATATTCATTGAATTAATCTAATTTTATATTCTATGTGATGTAGAAAAAACATCTTCCAAGTATAAACAATTCAAACAGTTCATTTTTGGGATTATATTGAAAAATGGAATTTTCACCCACACATCATATAATATCTTCTTATATGTGAACTTTGTTTCATTGATTTATTATTCCTATGGTTAAAATCATTAACAATTCTTCCACATATTCTTCAAATTATGTATTGTCCACATTCTTCTTCAGTTCATGGAAAACTAAACTAAATATTCTCTTCTCCACAACTAATATAACACATAGAAGTTTGTTACAAAATATAGTGTGAGGTGTCACTTATTTTTCATTACACATACAAATATTTCTAATTAGAATAATTTTACCAAACCTATTAAACCAATTGTATTTATTTTAATGATAATATATATTACAATAACAAATTTTATATTTGTTCTAAACCTCTCTTTCTTTTTTATTCAATAATTTTAAAAATCTTATAAATACATTTAAATTAAAATATACATAATTCTTAACAAATTAAGAGATACTATAATATAAAATATAGACTTCATAATAATATCCATAAGAATTCTATTCAATAAATATATGTTGCTTCATAAAGATAAGGACAATTATCACAATATCTTCATAATTCTTCATAAAATCATTTATTTCATATTTATCCAATGGATCCATCTTCTCATTTAAATCACCAGGTATAAATCAATACATTCATGGTATTCTGACATGATAATGGAAACATCAATTTTCATATTCTTATTTATAAATCCATTGATTATTTATATGACACCTTATACCTTAAAAATCAACAATTTCAGGAATTATAATAAGGGATTAACTTTTCTATATTTAAATTATCTTTTTAGTTAGTCTTTTTTAGAATTTGGAAAAAATATAATATAAAAATGTAGACACTTTCTCTTAGTGTCTTTTTTTGTAAAAAATAAGATTCTAATGTTCTACTTCATGTATCATTGATGGCACACTTTCTTGGTCTATATCAAAAACATTTCAAAATAATGGATGACAAATGAAATATTATTATGGGTTATTAAAAATGGAAACCCATTATTATATTTTATATTAATTAAAAACTATAAGGAAGTTCTCCATTTTCATAAAAAAAATATTTCATGATAAATTAGAATTTAACTACTCATTAAATGAACTTCAAAGAATAGAGTATTAATAAAAAAAAATTCTACAAGAATAAAGGAACAATAAATTTAATTAAATTAAAAAGATATGAGAGCTAACAAAAAAAATACCTTCACCTTTATAATATCATTAACATTTTTTAAACAATGAAATTGTTTCTATACCTTAGGGTGTCATAATATTTAATTTTAAACCAGTAAAAAACATTGCAAAACCATGTAGGTAACTTTGGAAATTATCCAGGCAATATTCTATATAATGGAATAACCTAACAGGATAATTATCATAACTCATAAGAGTGTCCTATCACCAATAAGAACTATCACATTACATAATTAATTGAAGAGATATAGAAGGATCAACAATCATTACCACTATTTCAAGATCATCCTTCATTTATAAAAAATTGACAATATAAATAAAATGCATAAAACACATAAATACTTCACATTATCCATAAATCACATTTAATTTTATATTCAATATTATAAAAATTAATAGTATTTTCCATCTCATATAAATTAGAAGAAATTTATATTTCCATAGAAACACATTTTCAAGATTAAAACTCCTTGAATATTGAGAGAAATATTTTGATTGAAATACCCCTGGAAAATTGTAAAGGATTATTCCAAATGAATAATTTATTTTACCACAAGAAATGGAGTTCACTAAATATATGTTTAAAAATATGGTTTTTACAATTTTGTATGCTTTCGATAATAATACATAAAGAAAATGTAAAAAAGATTCATTTTTAATAATTTGTAAAAAATTCAAAAATAAATGAAAAATACATTTATCAATTCTTTTTGAATAATTAAGAACATTATTGTGACATATAAAATAACCATTTCATGGAAAACAAGGAGATTAAATTAAAATATTAAATTGTTATTTTCAAAACAATGTCCATAACCTCTGGTCTGTCTTTCAATGTGAATAAATTAAAACCTGTGTAATTAAATTATAAAATATATTTATTTTCTTATGAAACTATTTTAGGATTATTACCTTATTATTATCCATTTTATTTCATTTTCTCTATGTCTCATAATGTTATTAAATTAGTTATGTTCAAGAATAACAGTTTGAGGAATTTCAATTAAAATTTTGAAAACAACTTCTCTAGGTTATACATGGTCAAAGAGGAAATTATACAATTTTCTTGAGAATATTAATCTTGAAATAATTATCATATTAATATATTAAATTTTGATTGTAATAACAATTAATTATAAATGTGAAAAACTATTCACATCACTTTAGGGTTGTGGTAGTCCACATGTGCAAACAAATGATGTTATCATTTTCCAATAGATAGTAGGTAAAAATGTTTTTCATAACTCATTTTTTAAAACACTTATTATTTATTGAATATAGTATATCATAATTATATAAATTATAATGGAAGGCCTTGTGATATTTTAATGAAAAGTTAAACACATCACATCATGTAGGTGGTAGTCCACCCATACACTCAAGAAATATTTTCATTTCCAATAGGATATATAAGATGATTCAAAATGTATGTTACATAACAATAATAAATTTTATTATATTTAAAATATAAATATTATTATATAATCATGGTTATGATTGAATTGATGTTGGTGGAATAATAAATAAAATGAACAATTACATTAAGAGTTATACCACTTCATTAGAAATCCTCCTTTGTTGTACACCTTAAACCTTTATAGGATGGTATTAGGGAAATATAATAATCCATAGGATTTTTGTATGGAATCATGAAATGTATTTATGTAGACAATGGATTATGTAAATTGTTCATGCTATGTGAGGAATTAAGGATATGTTGTTCCCTTTTATAAGTGAGTTTGGTGGCATACATATAATTTTAGTAAACATTAATGTAATATATGGTTAATTTATGAGAAAAGATACTCACAATTGTATACCTTTAGAAGGTTTTATGATATAATTTGGAAATAAAATCAAAAAATATGATTTATTTAATTATTAATGTTATTTTAATATATATCTCTTTTGTAATACCCATTGATAACATTATTTAACTTTAACTGTAGTAATAATTTTCCAATCATTAAGGGTCATGACAGTAATTTTAAAATTTAAAACTGACATATACATGAAAAATTAATTATATTAATGAAAATTTACCATCAACATGTGTTATTATAGGTTTTTTATGAGTTAAAAATTGCTTAAAAGTAATTTCTAAACATTTATTACCATTAATTTCCATTTTTATTGATTATTAAAATGATTTGACTAAAAATAAATAAAGATAACATTGTAATTAATATGAAGATAGATAAATCATCACTTATAATTCCTAATTATTTATACAATTCAATGAATACAAAAAATAATATAAATATTATCATTTTAATATTTTTAAACGAATTTATTTTATTTTTCTATTGTCTGTAGAAGCTTTGCATTAATGTTTCATAAGCATTAAAGGTTATCATAAAATATTTAAAAATTAAAGAAAATTAATATCATAAAAAATTATTAGTATTAAAAATATAATTTTATAATAATTAATGTCTTATTTTTTCCATATGAAAATGTATTATAGAAATTATAAGAGAGAGCTTTATACTCTTTAATTTTTTATTACTTAAAAAAATATTATGATAATAATCAATTTAATGTGGCACAAAAATTAAAAATGTAATAGAAATTTTAAGAGATGAAATCCATCAGAAAATTAATTTTGAGATAAATTTTTTTTCACAAGTCAAAAAGTATATTCCATTACTAACTTGGCTTACCCTTAACCATGTTTGACCATTTTTACCATGGTTATATTGGTAATGACGATATATGAAATTTACCACATAATTAATTTAATCCCATTGATTTTAAATTGTGAATACATTATTCGAGATCTAATTTTTAATATTTTTATAAAATTATTATAATATAAGTGCGCAAAATGCAATGAAATAGAGTGTTTATAAAATTGCATTTTAAGCATAAAAATGAAATTTTACTAACAATAAAATAAAATAGTTATTCCTAAAGTGCTATTAAGATTATGTTTAATAAAACTAAAATTCTATTAATTTTAAAAACCTATAAAATAATCATGCTTCTAATTTATTTATTTAAAGTGAATAAATTAGAATTTGGTAAAAATCAACATTTTTCACTATTCAATCAAAAACAAAAGATTTCAAGAAAATACCAAATTTTTTCATAATAATACAATAAAATGATTATTTAAAATAATATTTCATGTTTTTATATATTTTATTTGGATTTGGTAAAAATAAAATTTAATATTCTTAACTAAAATTTAGTAAAATCATTTTTTTGTGTAAAATGTATTTTTGATGTAAAAAATGACTTTACTATCATTCCTTTCAAAAAAACCATAATTAGATTAATTATAGTTCAATTATTTAGATATATAATCATCTTGATTCATTATAATCATTTATAAATGGTGATAAATTTAGTCTATTATGATAAAAATACATTGTAAACATAAGAGCGTTTTATAAAGAACTCATCTTTTAGCTTCAAATGATTTTATCTTCATTTCAAAATAGTTGATAACCAATGTAATATTGATTATTCATTTTAAAAAGGAATTAATATATATATATATATACTTCATATTTTGGTTATTTCTATTCATACCCATCAAACCAACAACTAGGTCATAATTAAATAATAATATTTCTTTAGCCTGTCATGATTCGTTTAAGCTTAATATTGCATATACCACACCTTATGAAATGTTTTTTAAAAGAGAATAAATTTTAAAAAATTTATTTTTTATGTCAAAACTCGTAAAATAAATATAATCCTAATAATTCTTTATAATGTACCTTAAATTGTAATTAAAATTATATTTATATAAAATTATTCATAGGAGTGGAAGATAAAACATAGGATCGTGAAGCGGAAAAACTTTTAAATATTTAAATTTATTTTTTTATAAAACCTACATAATAAAATGGGATAACAAAACACCCTTTTTAATAAATATAACAAAAATATAAATGTCACCTAGAATCACCCACAATTGACTTCCCACATAAGGATAGCACAAGTTCGAACTGAATATAAAATCACAGAGGAGACAAATAATGTATGTGGAATATTAAATAATCATTTTAGACATCAATAATAGATTATTAATGAAAAAATAAACATAAATTACTAAGCGAAAAATAATAAAATAAATTCTTTATAATGGATTGTAAAATAATAAAATTATTCATTAAAGATCCATTTCTTTGAGTTATGAGATTAATTTAAAATAAAGATTGAGAAAAAATTAAAATTAAAATACTTTATTTACTTCAATTTCATTAAAAACATTTCATCCTTGGTTTTTTCTTAGATCAATTTACACTTCCATATCATCATATAATAACTGAAATGAACATTTAGGATGAATTTCTCAATGCCTAAAGTACTAAAATTAACTTTTAACATAACACAATATTTATAAAATGATAACAATTTATTTTTCTGGCTTCTACACAATAATAAAAAAATGGTTAACACATGTTAATATAATATCCAATCTGAATAAAAATTCTCAAGAATAAAAAATAAATTATCCTCTAAATCCACAATAATTACAGTCAAATTTCAACATTAATCATTTCATAAATTAAAATCCTTAAACCCTCCAAAATATGATAGAACAAAAATTAACCCCAAATATTATAATGATGTCATCAAATATTCTTCTGTATTACGTTTATAAATTATATAAAAAGATAATAAATCAAGCTTAATGTCTTAAACAAATCTTAAATATTCCCAAATTATATGATCACCAAAATATAATAATAATTTCCTTAAAAAAATTTATCCCCATTAATCATTAATAAAGTAATATATAATTACCAAAGATAATTCAACCATTATTAAAAACATAAAGAACCATTTTACCTAAAAATTAAATTCATTTACCATAATTACATATTGTTCCCAATATAGTTAAATTATTCAAAAAAAAACTTTTATTGTTTATTCACCATAAAATATTTTAATCACATCATTATATATATAATAAATCATATGTTCCATAAATTTAATGACTTTTGTATCAAAATTAACAATAATTACCTCAACATCAATGATCATATGAACCCTAAATGTTATGAAAACTGTAAAACATATATCTACAAGATATAAAATAATGCATTATTAAATTTACTTTTCACTATAAAACATGTTAAACGAGTACCAAACACATTAATTAAAACTCAATAAATGCCTCACATAGTACACTGATCACAAGAAATCTATAAACAGTATCTATTCCATTAAAATTATTCAAAACCATTGATATATATATATACATGGTGGTATCGAAAACCCATAAATTATCATCATATGAATTGTATTAACCTTTAAATATATCTATACCATTCCTATTACACTCACTACAACAAATTTTTTCCATAAAAAACCAATAAATACATGAATTAAAAGTAGGGTTTCAATTTATTATATTTCATGAATATTTTTGGTTTATAGGTCTATATAATTTGGAAAAACTATTATATAAAAAGTCACCACATCCACTAAATGTACTATTTCACCAAAATTGGATTCTTAGGTTATCAAACTGGTTTCTTTCAAGACACGGTTTCTTCTTTAAAGACTAATTTTATTTATTCAATTATTGAATAAATAATAGTTCCTACTCACCCTTATCCTACTCTAAGAGATTTTAAAACTTATAATGGGAAAAAAAGTCTAATTAAGGGATATAAAATTAATGGAAACATTTTAATCCTTTTTAAATCCATGAAAACCTATAAAAAATTTACATTACCATAGTACACATTTTGATAAAAATAAGAAATTAGTTACTCATGGAATTAACTTCGATGTGAATAATTTTGATAAACAATTATGTAAAAATCATAATGGAAAAACCAGTCACATGAAATATATTTAAGGAAACATGATATCTCATGAAAACAAATTTCTCTTTTTATGTGATAAAAAACATTCCATAAATAATGTGTTCATTATATCACCTTATTTAATTACAAAATCCATTATACCCAACAATAAGAATTCAAAAAAAATGAATGTATCTTGGGATATTATCATTAAAATAACCCTTAAAATGGAATCATAGAACCATATAATTTTCAAACCTATTATGATTTCCCAATAATCTGTAAATAATGTCACTTTACCCAATGCATTGGTGATCTATATTGGTATCACAATTCATTAGAGATTTTTTGGGCGCACCCATCATTCATATAAATATTATAAGATTAATATAATTAATAAAATACACATAACTTTAATAAATATATTAATCATTTAATTTTTTTGTTAAATTTCAAAAGTAATATTTCTTTTAGTAATCATATAAAATATGTGATGAAGATTTCATTTCCGTAGAAAATATTTTTAATACTAAGAATTTATAGAATATTATGAGGAATATAATATTTTGATTCATCTATGTGAAACAGAAAATTAATATTTAAAATTGATAATGGATATGGTGGTGGGAAAGGGAGATCAAGGATTGTATGTTTAAAAAACATTCTTATTTACCTTGTGTAAAAAGTCGAAAATTCCTCTATGAAATACATTAAAATGATTTATTTTTATTAATTTTTAATGATTTCAAAAATAATTTACAATGATTATTATTGACAATTTATTCATATTTAATAATATTAATGGAAAATATAAAATAATATCACCATGGTATAAAAATTGTTGTAATGAAAACTTTTAAACAATAATTTAGAAAGAAAAATCATTTTCCTCAAGTCTGACTCACGGCATACATAATTTTAAACTTGTGTAATAAAGTAATATTAATTTTATCATTTATTAATAAAAAAATTAATCTTTATTACCCAATTTTTATAAATTTTATTTCATTTATTATCATTTATATCATAGTTATTATATTATTTATGCTCATATTATATATATTTAGGACATTCGGTTCATAATCCCCAAAAAACATTATTAGGTATACTAAGGTCAAATGGGTCCTTGTTATATTCGTTAAATTATATTAATCAATAAATAATTAATATATTTATAAATTTAGTACAATTTTTGAATCCTCAATGATAGCTTAAAATAAAATTTTCATCAAATCTATTCATTGAGGTGGAAATCCACACGAATGCTTAAAAAATATCATTATTTTCAAAAGGATAGAAGTGAAAAAAGGTAAGTAATATATTATCATTAAAAATATAAATAATTTCACTAATATAATATATATTAATAAAATTAACCATAATAACCATTCACATTATGTGGTGA
This sequence comes from Viscum album, assembly GCA_963277665.1. NCBI lineage: Eukaryota > Viridiplantae > Streptophyta > Magnoliopsida > Santalales > Viscaceae > Viscum > Viscum album. The sequence continues at coordinate 27,028,489 of OY728142.1, read as the reverse complement.
TGAAAAAAGATACACAATTCTTCACTGAGGAGGTTGTACACATGTATGTATGTGGGAAGTTTTGATTTCCCATAGGATGTAAAAGGAGATATAAAAGGGTTGTGACATATATATAATAACATTATATTATATATAAAATACTTAGATAATTATATTAAAATGTTTATGACATTATTTAATGTGGTATAATAATCAATAAAATTAAATAACTCATTAAGAGTTATACCTCATCTTTGGAAATCATCCTTTGGGTTACACTATTAAAATTTGTAGGATACTATTAGGGGAATAAAATAAGCTATAACAAGTGTAGAATAAATTTTGGAATATATATGGTTATATCATGGATGAAAAAAACTTCTCATGATGTGTGAGTTAGAGAGGAGCGGTGGTTCTCTTTTATAAGCGAGGTGGATATAACGCTTGTAATAATTATAAACAAGATAGTATTATATGATTAATTTCATGGAAAACATTGTCTGAATAGGATATATTTTAATGGTGGGTTTATATAGTGTAGAAATAAATTAAACCAATATAGTTTATAATTGATTTTTGGTTATTTTTACCCAAATCCCATTAGTTGAACCCTTGTTGACCTTGTTTAGCAGTAACTATTACAACAAAAGTTTCAATGTTTAAGTGTTGTGAAAAGTTTTTTAACCAAATTGAAAATAAATGAAACATTAATGAATTTATAAAATATTAACCAAACAATTGATTTATGATAGTATTTTATGCTTTTATAATGACTAAAAATACTTTTTGAATCATTATATACAATTTAATATCCTTTTCATGAATGATTACATTTTTTGACATAAAATTAATCAAAATAACACTATAGATAGAATTAAAAAGCTTATATAATCACATCAAATTAAAATTAATTTTTAAATTTTTATAATATCATATATATTAAAAATTTTATAAAATTTCAAATTTTAAAAAACATTTAACTAATTGTTTTACTACGTGAATAAGTATTGTGTCAACATATCATAAGCATTCAAGGAAATTATTTTATCTCTAAAAATTAAAAATAATTTAAAATTATAAGAAAAAATTTTCTTATTGAAAATAATGTTTTATAACAATTAATTTATTATTTTTATCCCTATGAAAATATATTATAGATATTAAAAAGAGATAGAGTGATATGTAGGGTAATGATTTTTCTTTATAAGACTTTGAAATATTCCTATATATATTTCCCGAGCTAGGTGCTGAGATGACATGTGATCAGAGGTCCACTGTGCCTAAAATTAATTTTATAAAAATAATAAATATATTATATATTGCATTTTAATGAAATATTAATGAAAACATGATAAATATTAAATTTGTGTTTAGATCAAAACTCCAATCCCATGGTTGAGTTTGGAACATGCCATTTACCATAAGCCCAACATAAAAGAGGTCAGTGTATAACATTCATGCATCTCAATCAATCGTTGTTGGTACATTCATTAGATTAGTCAATTTAGTAGTTAATTCAAATATTAATTTTAATGAATTTAAATTTATATAATTATACTTAGATGATTAATTCCCCCATGTTATCTAGATAAACACTGGGAGAATTTTAGAGCCTTTCCTTTCTCCTTCAATTGGCAGATCACGTTAGATAAAGATGAAACGATAGATCAAAGTAGATCATAGGTAAGTGAATGAAATGATGTTCCAACATCATTGGTGATTGTTTTCTTTGATGATGAATGATTCAATCACTAGGTATGACTCATTAATTTGTGGTTTACTTCCTCTTCAATTAAATTGATTGAGAAAATCAATCTTTTCTATAGATCTATGTTGACTGTGGATTAAGCATGTTTTAGAGTATCGATTTAATTGGATTAGTCCTATGTTTTTTACCATGGGATAAATATTCCTGATCATTTTAAAATAAATAAAGGCAATGATTGTTTAAGAATTTATTGTTGTTTCTTTCTCACAAATTTCTTCTCATTCATCACTAGTAGGATCCTGTAGTCCCGATTTGACATTTCTGGGTAGTACTAAGCCTGATAGGACCCCAAAAATCATGAATTATTAATGAAAAAGGTTGTTTTAAATTAAATAATACCAGATATGGGTTTTTTATGAGTTTAGGATTATCATTTTGATGATCAGTTGATGCTTAATCCATGGAAAAGGGCTTAGCGGTAAATAGTTCGAGTGATAGAACTCGCTTAGAACACCGGAATCCGATTTCAAATGAATAATGGCTGAAAATGACAGTTCTAGCAGAGATCCAACATTTTTGGGCATATATAGTGTTGAAATCGATGTTAAATGGATGAAATTGATCAGTGAAATCTTAATTGAAGAACTACAAAGACACCAACTACATGTTGAGTTCAAGGATTAACAAATGACATGTGGCCTCTTAATAGAGGCAGTTAGTGTTTCAGGATATCATAAGGATGGAACAATCTGTAGCCCTCCTAAACATCATGTACCTCATCCCTGGGTGTATGAGTAGTGTAATGATCTATAAGGGAAGAAATTAATGTGAGTGTACACATCCAAACACACAATTGTGTACCCGAGTGTAGGGAAACATCCACAGAAAATGGGCAGAACCCCGTGTGAAGTAACACACAATGTAAAAATATATAGACATGAGTTCATGCATGCAGAAACAACTAAAAGGACACAACATGGGTGTCAGTTATCTTGGTCACACCATGTAGTCCACTGGCATGGTGTGTGTTGTTACATGGATTTATGTACCTGTACAACTTAAGACTTGTCTAGGTGATGGAGAGGGAAAACACACCATGTGGGTCCCCTCATATTTTAGGAAACACTTATCCTATTTTTGAGAAACATCAAGGTTTCAAATCTCCTTCATTTGAACATATATTGTTTTCCCACGAGTGGTCTATCATGAGAAATATTTCTGTATATAAAGTGATGGTTCCCTTGAATATGGATTTCACGATATGATGTGGAATTTTATGGGAATAAGGATTGTCTAGGCGATTCTTGAAGATAATGGTGATCACACAATATCACTATAATACTACTGAGTTTTACCCTCTAGTTGATCTAGGGTGTGGATCCCTCAATAACTACAAAGATGTACCCTCTATTAGAGTTGGGTGGCAGGGTACTCAATGAATAATAAGTTATACCGTCAATTATAGTTGTGAAATGGAGTCCTCAATGCTTATAGTATAGTTCCAACTACATTATTTGAGTAGTGTATTCCTCAATAAAAATTCAGCAGTACCCACTGTTAGAACTGGGTAGTAGATTTCTCGATGACTACCAAGTTATACCTCTAGTAGACCTGGGAAGTGGATTCCTTAATTACTATTAAACTTTACCCTCTAATATAGATGGATAGTAGACTCCTAAATGAATACTGAGCTATACCCTCCATCAGCTGGGGTAATCAATTCTTACCGGGTCTAACCCTCTAGTAGAGATGGGTAGTGGTGTACTCACCAACTACTAAGTTCCACCCTCTAGTAGAGATTGGCAGTGGATTACTTGATGGATACCAAGTGGCACACTCCATTAGAGCCGAGTAGTGGGTCCTCAATGACCATCAGAGTGTATCCCTCTAATTTTTCCAATGAAAGGGTCCTCTCCCTATATATTATGGCCCTTCACGTGTGTGGCATAGTGATGAGGAATGGATTGACGTTCACAGTTACTTCTTGGAAGACATGTGATATAGTGGGAATTATTGATGGAATTTTGGAAATATTTGGAACACTTCATCTTTGGATGATATTGGAGATACATGTCTAATTTCTACCTTAATTTTGTTTCTTTTGACTATAAATGTACATATATTTTCTTATGTATCAATAAACTCATATTTGGTTACTCACTTTCCTTGAGTGGAAAAGACACACAAGTAATGACACATTATTTCTATTTTTATCTTCTTGTTTTTGGATAATTCTACTCTATTTATATACTTGGTGTAGATTTTATGTTTAGTTCAACTACTCACTTTTTTGAGCCCCTTATTCTTGGATAAGTATCTTTCAATCTTAGTTTGGGTTGATATGTTCTCTTTGATTGTATCTTGCTTCTAATATTTTTCTATTCTTATTGTATCTCTTACTACACCTTTTTTATTTCAGGAAATCATATTGTGTATGTATATAGTCACCCCTACATAGTATATCCCCAAACATTTCATGTATTATGCAGAAGAAAGATAGTAAGACAATGAATTTTAAAGAGCATAGGGATACCTAGTAATTTTGACCGCGTACAATGGCTGAAAATATAAGGTTCACGGGCTAGGATCTGTTAGTATTTTACAATTTCATATTTTTTAGATTCTGATATATTTCATGTTGGTCATATATATTTTCCCCTTTATTTTCAGTATTCACTATCGTACTCTTGTACTCCCTAGAGGATATGAATGAATGGTTTAATTTCTTGATGAGTTATGTATTTTTTTCATTTTCCTGTGAAATTATTCATCGAAATGGATGTTTGTTTGCATATATGTACTTAGTAAATGGCCTCCCCATGTTATATATTTCTTCTCCACTTCTCTCCACCCCCTGTCCAATGGAAGAGAGTTTCAGGGAGTTGCGGCTCAAACCCCAGCTTGGGTCTTGTTGTAACAGATTGGTATCATAGAATGTTAATTCCTTGGGATATTGTTTGGACTAGTATTCTTAAGAGGTTTAGTTGAGAATTAGGGAAATAGTTTCATTATGTCTCTTGTGTGTCTCTCAGGCCAGGGAATTTAGTGATGGTATGGGCAGATGACATATCCATTCATGAGGACCTTGAATACCTACTGATCAACTTGGCATACTGAGTCATTGGTTGTAGGGATCAATGGTCCATGCATCATATAGGTTTTTGAATTTGATAGTACTTCTTGAATCAGCTCCCCATCACATATATATATATACTCATCTAACCATTAATGTCCTATTAAATGTCATGATTCCTCCACGAAAATAGCCAGACAAGATACAAACTCTAGATCATGATAATGATATGATGTGTGATGAGGCCTCAGTTCAAGCTCCATCCTATGATACCTTCATCTAGGTGGGACGGTAGCAGTACCTCCACATGTTGTGATGAATATCATTCCCTCAAATTGGGCTAAGGAAGCATGCATTCTTAGCGTTTTTCATGAGTTCTATCTCTAGAGGATACTGAGGTTCCATATACATCCCTATCCTCAGGTAGTAAAGGATATGATAGAGATGGTGGTCTATATATTTTAGCTAATTCAGACCCTAATAGATCAAGTAGTTTCACTGGAATATGTAATTTTCCCTTGATCATATCAGAACTAGTGGATCCTTATTATGTAGATCCATGATGATTCAACACTATCATAGAATAACATCCAACAATTGTTTTATGAGAAGTACTTCCCCTCATCCTTGTGTTCAGTTTGTATTCAGGATATTTTCGAGCTGTATCATGGAGGGATGGTGGTGGATGAGAACCAAAGTAGGTTCATTTATTTTACCACGTACTCTTAGGACATAACAATCAATGGATACTTTCAATAATGGATGTTTTAGTAAGGAATCCACAGGGAAATTTGTGCCAGTGAGATGCCCTTGAATATGACCACCTATGTCAATGTGCTAGAGCAGGCACTGGTGATAGATTACATTCAACTAAGGGGACCCAAATAGCTAGATCTAGAAGTGGGAATCATAGATTTGAGTTATATGTAGCAGCTATTAGGTAGTAGTATACAAGATCTCGATACGGGATGTCCATTCAAAATTAGACTTAGGCGCGCGGTCATGATGTGTAAGGACATCAAAGAAAACCAGGGTATAAAAAAGAGTGGAGGTACTTCTCTTATGATGGGTGAGGTCACATAGCATTATAATACGTAACCAAATGTGTTGGTCAGAATAGAACAATAGATAATGCACAACCATATTAGAAGAAACATCGTGATTAGGGACCTCCCAAGAGAGGGAAAGGTGGTACATAAGGAGGTGGAACTGGCAGAGAATATGTTGGAGTTTTGGGTGGGGGAAAACTCTATCAGATCATTAGACCACCAATAATAGGTTTCCCATGTCAGGCATAGGGATAAATCCACTCGGTGTGCTAAAAGATACATTATTTGAAAACTTATAATTCCGCATTCCATGAGATGATTAGATATATGATCTATGTTTATTTTAATCTTGCTTTAGTATTAGTATACATAAGCTCTAATCATTACCTCACCTATAAACTTATCTTGTGAGATATGGAGCTCATATTTGAGGTTCTCTCCTAATAGCTAAATCTTGGGGTTCCTATAGGGAACACTACATCAGTATGTTTCATCTACTAGTAGTGCGAGAAATCGCTTCATGGAGAGAGTTTCACATGGAAAATTTTCGTCATCACAATGTAACCCTATAACATCATATTGGGTATGGATTGGTTTTACATGTTTTGGGACCATATTGACTGTCACCAGAGAAAGTTCATATGAATACGTACTGATTAGATTATATTTTCCTTTTTTGGGGGTAAGAGATTTCATTATGGGATGGGCTGGTCCTGTGAGTAGGAGACTGGAAGCCATCACCCATCATTTTTATACCTTATCCCTTAGTTCATAAGCCTCTTCAAAAAATAGGGATTCATTTAGTTGTGGATGATTATATGTAATTCTTCCCCAATGAAATTTTGGGACTACCTCTAAGGAGGGATATGGAGTTTTCCATTTATTTTTATCAGGGGAATACTCTAATATCATTATTATCATGTAAGATATCCGTTAATAATCTTCAAGAGTTGTGGTTGTAGTTGGAGGTCCTTTGAGAGAAGGGTTTCATTAGGACCATTGTGTCCCCCTAGGTAGATCCAATGTTGTTCATGAAAAAGGAGAACTTGAGTTTATTGATTATCATGGATTATCATCTCCTAAACCATTCCACAATAAATAACTTGTTCCTATTTCCTAGGATTGATGAACTATCTGACCATTTTCAAGGTGTGATATGGTTCATGAAGATTGATCTCAGGTCCAGCTACCAACATTTGACTGTTCTCAATGTTGATGTTCAAAACTTTTCATTCTAATTAATATAAGGACACATGGTATTACAATGATTCCCTTTGGTGTGAAAAAATCTCGCATCATGTTTATCGATTTGATGAACTAGGTCAACCAGGCCTACATGGACCAATTTGTGGTCATCATCATCAAGGACATACTCATATACAATCTATCATGGGATGAAGATGTAGAGAAATTGATTTTATTAAATATTAACTAATTTATGGAATGATCTCAAAGTGCCAGTTCTATATACATGAGGTTCACTTTTTGGGGAATGTCTTTTCTGATCATGGTTCAGTCATGGATGTAGTTAAGATCGATAGAGTTATTTCATGGTAACCACCCAAGAGTGGGTCATATATGGGGTGATTTCGTATCTTGGAGAGGTAATATAAGAGTTTTATGGACGAATATTTGTGAATTTTATCCCATTTTACCACCTAGACATAGAAAGGGAATCCCATTAACTTGTCTAAGTACAACTAGAGGGTCTTTTAGGAGATGATGTTGAGGCTATCGAGTTATACTATGTTGAGACTATATTGTGATGGTATGGGAGTTGAGATCAGTTTCATGTTGATGCAACAATAGAGAGTTATCACATATGGGTCAAGGTATTTGAGTACCCAGGATAATAATTATGCAACTCTCATCCTAGAGTTATATATGGTAGTCTTCTCCCTAAGGATGTGGAGGCACTACCTTCTAAGGGAGAATATTGTGGTTTACTCAGACAATCATAGACTAAGGTACAACTTCATATAGAAAGACTAGAATATGAGACATCGACACTGGTTGGGGTTTCTATATGACTATGAATTCAATATTTTCCATACTCCATGGATGGCCATGGTAGTAGAAGATTCCCTTATAATGAAGTTCATGGATTTCTTGGTGTAGGAGGATTTAGAGCATTTGGCCTCCCATCAACTGATCCGAGTAGATAATAAGGGTATCACACTTCTATCTCCGAGGGTTTTGACTCCTTCTCCTCTTGAGTATGTGAGAGACCCCTGGTTAGGATAAATTTAATGTGAAGTCTTACGTGACTAGATATACAAAGGGGAATCATCAGATTAATATTCAATGAAGGGGAATCTCATCATATTTTTTTTAATAGAGGATGATGGTTCCAGTCATGATGTGGTAGGAGGTGATGCTAGAGTTCTACCGTTATCTCCTAGTTGTACTTCCTAGAGTGGGAAGATGTACAAATAAATTTAGTGGATGTTTATGTGGTCTATAATGATATGAAGTGTAGTTGAATCCATCTCTTGGTGACTAAATTGTCATCATGTTATTGGTGAGAACCAATCCTTAGAAGGTTTCTTGCTACCCCTTGAAATCTGAGAGTAGAAATCAGACAACATGTCCATAGACATTGTTGCAAGTATTCTACACACAAGGAAGAGTCATCATTCCATTTGGATGATAGTTGACTCATTCATGAGGCAATTAAACATCATTTCTATCAAGGATTAGTATTTATTAGAGATTTCAGGGATGTTGTATATACGATATATTATTCTGTTTGAAAAGGATCCCTCAATTATTGTCTCCAATCATCAAACATAACTTACATCATGAATGTGGAGATTCTACTAGTAGTCATTCAGGAACCAAATGATGATGAGTATAGCCTTTCAGCCCCATACCAATGGGAAGACTGATTGTACTCTACATGTGTTGGAGGATATGTTGAGGGATTGCATGTTAAAATTTATCAAGATATTGGTGGATCACTTACAGTTGGTAGAGTTTTCATTCAACAACTTAAACCATTCTTCCATCCATATAAAACCTTTTGAGGACCTATTTCGTAGACCATGATGGTCACCCTTGTGCTATATAAAGATCAGCGATACATCTCTTGTGAGCCCAAATATGGTGTAGGTTACAACAGAGATGGTCCATGTCATCAATGAGAAGATGAGAATGGCCTATAGAAGACAAAAATATTATACATGTCACTATAATAGACCCTTGGAGTTTGAGTACAGAGACAAAATTTTTATAAGTGTCTCCCCACAATGATGATTATAGAGGTTTGGATGAGGATTTAATCTATCCTCTAGGTTTATCGAGCCGTTCAAGATTGTCTATATGGTTGGTGTGGTTGCTCACCACCTTAACCTACGCCCACAACTATAGAGAGTGAAAGAAGACTTTCACGTGTTATAGATGAAGAGATACATTCATGCCCCCCACACATCATCGACTGGGGTGAATTATAAATTGCGGAAGGACCCACCTTTGATTACCACCCGGAGGCAATCGAGGATTGACTGAAGTGGATCTTGTGTGGATAGACCATCCCCATTGTTTTCATTTTTTGGTTGAATATAAATGTACATGAGAGTTCTTGTAGAGATAGATCCAGATGTGGGAATAATATCCTAAGTTTTTTGTTATGTTTTTATTGTTGGGGAGAAATAATATTTAAGGTGACAATGATATAAAGACCTAATTTTTTCTTATAATACTTTGGAATATTTATTTACATACATCCAGAGTTAGGCCTTAATACAATTTTTTTATTCCATGGGTCCATGTTCATAGTATTAATTTCATAAAAATATTAAATATATTTTATATTACACAAACACATTTTCTTAAATAAAATATAGTAACTATTCAATATAAGTGAAGATAAAAAATCTGAGACCCCAATTGAGCCTGGGAAATGGTGTTTACCCTTGGAGTAACCTAAAATAGGTTAAAGTGGGAGATTCATACATCTCTCTCATTGGAGGTTTGACTAGTAGATTAATTAATTAATTATTTAATTAAATAATTAGTTTTAAGAAAATGATATGTCTATAACTAGAGTTTCATAGAAAATTATATGGTGTTTGTTTCCTGAACAATGGGATAAATCTAGAGGTTATCCTTCATTATTTTTTTGTCAGACCCTGTCAGAAGATAAAGAAACTCTAGTTTAGAGTATATCAAAGTGTATTGAACACAATGACATCATTTAATTGTGGGAGAGGGCATTATTTGATGTTGAACGATCCAATATCTTGGTAGGACTTTTAATTTTTTTTACACCCTCTTTGATTTGATAGATTTAGTAGACCAATATATTATATTGATCTTCTTCAAATTTTGACTGAGAATTCACACAGGTATCAATTTAAATTTATTAATACAACTTTTTCTAACCCCATATTCTTGTTCATTATCATTTGAAAAGAATGATTGAAAATGATTGTTCAATCATTTGTTGTAGTTCCTTTCTCTCCAATTTCATCATTTTCGTCACCAGTAGGACCCCACAGTACCAGTTCGACATTTCTGGGAATTACTGATCCTGATCAATCCCCTAGAATGACCAAATATCCATGAAAGAGGTTTGTATCGATGAAATAACACCATATCTAGGATGTTTACAACTTATGGATGTCTTTTTGGATGACCGGTTCTAGATTTATTGAAAGTGGGTGGTTTGGTAGTGTACTTATCGAGTGACAGAGTTCCCTTGAATCACCAGAATTTGATTTCTAGAAAACTTTATTTTAATAAGATATAACCCACCTATATCTAATGTTTTTCAGAGGAGATAGGTTAAAATCAAAGTGAAATGGCTGAAACTATGTAGTCGAAAACTAATCAAAATAGTTGTGAAAACCTTAATACATGAAATGAAAATGGAGGAACACTTGGTGTGTATCCCTTTTAGATTAGTGACAAGGTTTTTTGAAATCATAATGATGGCACAAGATGTAGTCCTCCAAAAAAACCATGTAACCCATCCTTGGGTGGATAAGCTAGGTGAGGGACCACATGAGCAGGAATCTATATGGGATTGAATGTATAGGAACACTGTCATGTACCATAGTACACAGACACTTCCAGAGCTCACAGGTGGAACCTTATATGAAGAATCACACCATGTAATAAAGTACACAGATAAAGGATCATTTATAGGAAGACATCTAGAAGAGAACATCTGGGCTCTCGGTTAGCTTGGACTTTTCATTAAGTCCACCTACACAGCATTTACTACTACATGTCTTGGAGTTTTTGTACCTCTAGAGACACATCCAGTCTACGGAGAAGAACGACACAACATGTGGGTCCCATCACACATCATGTACCCCTTGAAATCTTTTTAGGAAACATCAATGATCATTATCTCTTTCGTTTGAACTAATATATTCTCCTACGAGTTTCTTATTCTATGTTTTTTTCTACATAGAATGTGATGGTGACCCAGTTTTAGATTTTGAGATATGGTTTGGAACATTTTGTGCACAATGCATGAGAAGGTCATGGTCGATGATGGAATTGATCATGCGGATCATGAAAGAACTGCTGCTTTGTAACCTATAATATAGATATGAAGTGCAGTCCTGTATACATAATGAGTTGTACCCTATATTAGAGCTGAGTAGTGGAGTCCTTGGTGACTTCCAAGTTGAACCCTTGAGTAGAGATTAACAATGGTTTCCTTGATACATAAAAATTATTAAACTCTATTAGAGTTGGGAAGTTTATTCAATGATGAAAAACATGTATTAAACTTTAGTATATATGGGTAGTGGTGTCCTTATTGATTGAAAAGTTTTACCCTCTAGTAGAGTTGGGTAGTAGAGTCATTTAAAACTAGGGAGTAGTAACCTCTAGTAGAGCTAGGTAATGGAGTACTTGATGACAACCATGTTGTATCCTATAGTAGATCTAGGTAGTGGAGTCCTCAATGATTACTAATTTGTACCATCCAGTAGAGCTGGGAAATAGATTCATCGATGACTACTGAGTTTTACCCTCAATTAGAGATGCACAATGGATTCCTCAAAGACAATAGAGTGTTACCATCTAGTAGAACAGGGAAGTAGGTCTGTGATGGTTATCCATGTGGGTATTTCTTGTTATAGTATGGAATGGGTCCTATACTGAGATATTGTGTTATGTTGAAAGTGTGGAATAGTGATGAGGTAAGGTTAGGATTTTACAATTACTTATGGGAAGAGGTGCGAGATGATTGGAATCATTGATGGACTTTTAGAACTATTGGATACACTTTTTTATGGGATGAGCTATGAGAGGGAGGTCCAATTTTACTCTTGATTGGGGTTATTTTGAATAATATATATATATGTATCAATTCGTTTCTATTTTTTTACTCTCCTTCCATGATAGCGGAAGATGCATGGGGTATGCCACATGATTTTTGTGTTCATCTTCTCATGGATGGATGAGTCCACTCTCCATCTAAAGGTAGATATGACTTGATTTGTAGTTTATCTACTCATATTTTAAAGACCCTTGTGCTTGGATGAGGTTGCTTTCACTCTTGGTTTGGGTTGACCTATTCTCCTTCATTGTATGTTGTATCTACTATCTTTCTATTCCTATTATATTTCTTAATCCCCACATAGATTTGGGGGATTCTTTATGGGTATATATATAGTCACACCTATATGGAATTTTACTAAATGTTTGGTGGATTATGTAGACGATGGATAGTTTGATGGTGACTTTAGAGTAGCTTGGGTATACCTAGTACTTTGGACAATATATGGTGGTCACATCCTGAAGGTTTATGAGCTCATCTTTCACTGCAATTTATTTTTCTTGTGTTTTCATGAGACATATTTTCGGTTGGGTGTGTATTTTTTCCCAATTATTTTAATTTTTCACAATCTTTCTCTTGTACATCCTTGAGGTTATGCATTCATTTATAAAGTTCTATGTTTATTTAATCTTTTACTCTTTCCCTCTGCACTCCTGTACTAAGATGGGTGTGTGTGTGCATAAAGGTCCATAGGAAATGGTATCCCCTATTATATATGCCTTTAGCACTGTTCATCACCCCTGACCTATTGATCCGATCTTGGGGTAGTTGTGGATTGGCCCTTAGCTTGGTTTGGGTCAGGACATGTCATTTTTTAATTTCCCATAACATAATATAATACAAATGTCATAATCAATGTCAACTGTAAAAAACAATAAAATTTACTATATAAGGTAACAAGGGTTTAAATGCCTCTACTAATATGATTTAGGATTAAATTTTTTTGCCTTATCACATAATGTTGGCCTTAATTAACTTGATTTAACATTTATCATGGTGACACATTTTTCCCATGACTTATATTCTCAATGAATATAAAATAAATTGTCTTCATTAATTATTTTTTCCACCTTATCCTAAATACGAACTCTAGCTTTCAAGATTTAATTTTTTTAATGGGAAGAAATTTATTTTAATATAAGTTGACAAAATAAAAAGAAAAATAGTTTTAAAAAAATTTGTTTTTATGCATAAAAATAATCTTACACCAAACTAAAATATAATGTTGAATTCTTGAAATAATTTATATTATGATTAATAAAAAGTATCAAATGTTAATTTAAAACAATATCAAAAAAATAACGCGCTTTAACATTACGTTATTTAATGAAAAAATTATAATTTTTTAAAAATCACAATTTTCACTATTTACTAAAAAATCGATATTTTGAAAAAAAATTCCCAAAAATAATCCACAACCTATAATGACAAGAAAATTTAAAAAATTATTTCCATTTTACTAAATAAATTTCATAATGGTGGTATTAATTAATTATAATATCCATGAACAAAATGAAATAAATTCTATTTTTGATGAAAATGTATTTTTGAAGCATAAAATGACACTATTCATATTTATTTCCTAAGAAAAATAATTAAATGAATGTAAATTAATAAATTGAATATATAATTTAAATATTTAATTATAATCATTTATCAATAGTAATAAATTAAATATATTAAACTTAAAAAACATTACAGACATAAAAACACAATTATGAAAACTGTCTTTTCTAGCAACAAATGGATTTTTCATTACTTCCAATAAATTAATAATCAATTTAATATTATTTATTAATTTGATAAAGTAAAAAAATTATACATATATTTTATAATATGGATATTTCTATTTATACCCTCTAAAAAATGACTTTTTTATAATGTTAATATTTAAATAACAATGAGTATATAATATATCATTGTTAATTTTAAGTCAATATTGTATATAGCACACACTAATAAATACATAATTTCTTTAAAATAATATAATTTCTTAAATCATGGGGTGTTTTATTCCATCTCCTTTTTTCCAAAATATTCCATGAAATTATGGTTGCATATAAATACCCATGCTTGCACCAATCACGATTCTAGAATCTGCTTTATTTGTGGCTTCATATTATCCCATGTAATGTATCTTTATTCAAATTAATTAAAATTACAGGTTCATGAAAATTAATTTGTGATATTTTCAGGAATTTAAGAACATCTTTCCAATAATATGTTTATTTAGGATCTCATATCCTTCTTCATTTTATTATTTTTTTTGTCCTTATGTAAATCAGTTATAACTTTAAATTGGATATGGGATACCCTTATATAGGTACTTAACCTTCATTATTACCCTTACAAACAGATCAAATGACCCATAAAATATATAAATTTTACATTTATTACACTTTCTAGAATTATAAATAACCCTTATAAATAATTAACATACCATTACGCATCAAATAAAAAATTTGAATTACCTTTATATGAACTAATGATCAACATCCCCTAAATTCTATCATATTTCAAAAAATGAACACCATAGATTTTCTATTATATAGTCATTTTTGTTTTACTTCTCATATTCACAGGGATTTTGATAATTTTATTATGCTATATTAAACATTCAAAATCTATTTACATGTCATTAATTGAATTAATATTACATGTGTATTAGAATAACATATCAAAGAATTTGAATATTTGAAACATAAATTTCTCTGATGTTTGATCAAATAGCCGTACTGTTTATTATTTAGTGGTGTGTTTGATCTCTGTGTGGTTGGTCATCACACCCTATTAACATCCTACCATGAATTTGATCAAATTATTATATTGTTCATAGAGTGGTTAGTCTACCAACCATGAGGTTCACAGTCACTCCATCTAACACCTGAAGGCCACAATCGATTATTTTCTTCAAATTCACAGATTATTTTATTATTTATTCTATGATTTAATTTTATAATTGATTTATCATGTTCATACTCGATTCCATGATTTAATTAATGTTATAACACAACCTATTAGTTTTTGAAATCATGAAATACCCATCTCCTAATACTGGTGAAGATAAAAACACAACATATTATGATTAAACCCCTATGAAACTTTGTGTTATTTGAATCCCTTGTGGCCATTTATAAAAAAATAATAGTAGAAACATGTATCAGTCAAGAATTAATTATTTCTTTAGTATAACCTTCTTTAAAATAACAAGTAATTATATCATTTGGCTTTAAACGGATGTGATGTATTATATGGATCACCATAAGGCCCCTAGTTTTGAATTATCTATTTAATCCATGATTTATTTAATCATGTATATTCATTTTAAAATTTTAATTAATGATATTTACTTATTTTATAGTTGTTCTGGAGGTTGGAATCAAAATGGTCCTGAATGAATGATGCTGGTGAAACATCAAAAGCAACAACAGTCCCACCATCAATTTGATGTGGTTATACCAACCCGTTTATGGAGTATATAGGATCTGTATTATGACTATTGATCCAGACAGTCAGTTGGTGGGGCTCTTGGGTAGAATTGAATCTTCCCAAAGGCTACTAGATGTCTAGTGCTGGCCACCAGATCACTAGTAGCGCCTTCTATGGTCTATTAAGTAGGGAATGTTATATTCAGTTTTTCATGAAATCCAATCCCACTCCCTTTTCACAACAACATATGCCTCTCATTACCCAGAACATTGTATTAGATCTTTTAAGGTATTTTACGCTATCTGATCTCCTTATATTTATTTCCATTGACAAATGTACATTACTTTAATCTTAAATTCCAAGTCTTCTGGTTTATTTGTTAATTATGATCATTTCTCTCCCCTTTTACATGGGAAACCCAATTAGGTTCATAATGACATGATATAATGTATGGGGTTTCTAATGGTCTAATAATGGAATTTTTGTTTATGATAGAATTGACACCATGATGTAGGAAATAAAAATATATGCACAGTTTTGACCTAGACCATTATCGACAATAGATCTTCTGGGGTATGTGTGATCTTTTCCCACCATTTACGTATGGAATATGTGAAAACCTAATCTACTGATTTTGATTTTTTTTCACAATTGGGAATAGTTCTAGGATTTATTATGGTGAAATTGAACTAAGATTGTGACCCTTATCATCATAAAAGTGTTGGATCAAAGGTAGGTGGTCTATATCATCAGGGAATATTTATATGGGTTATTAGAATGATTGTATGACCATCATGTATAGCCATGAGATAAATGTTTTGTATTTATCGCTTGTGTGTGTGTTTATCTCATGAGGCCAATTCTAGATGATGTTTTACAAGTGGATTTGTGATGATTATGAAACCTTCATAGTGTGAAATGATTCTTGAACCATCATATTTTTTCTTTTATTACATGAACTATTCCTCTTTCCTCTCCGGTTGATCATGTTGGTTGATCCATATAGAATATCCCCCTATATGGGATGTTTGATACATTGTTCAGAATATACATGGATTTCCCTTTCAATGGGTCGTGTCAAATGTAATTATGAATTACGTCATTAAGGGGGATTTGTTAGGCTATTGATGATTTTACTTCAAGATTCGAGCTGAACCAGGTAGGTCAGGTATCTAAAGAACCAATATATATGTTATTCTTGTTTTATATACTTGTTTCTTATCTATGTTTTATTTAAATATATTGATTTTAGTAGTATATTTTATGCACTTATACAAAGGACTCATTTTTTGTGTCCTGCTGGAATTCGTACTCACACCCTATATGGGAATCTTAGTATGCCTGTAAATTTTATAAAAATGGAAAAAATAAATGGAATGTTCCATATGGTGTATTGTTTAGAAGTTGTATTAGGAGTGTATGGGTGTTTCAAGATAGAGTTCGTCTTGGATGTTTGATGTTTTTATAAAAACCCATATCATTAATATATTTTATTAAATGATTAAGCATATAAATTATCAGTTAGAAAAAAAGATCACAAGGACTTGTGTATTTAATAAATTATATAAATTTAATAAAAAGATGAGGAACAAGTATAAATAAATTATTAAAAACATCCTGAACATGATCCTAAAATTTCATCATTCTTCTTAAACTTGATGGGATATCTATGGGATGTAAAACAAAGTATGGAGTGAGATATAAATAATAGTAAGGGAATATGAAAATTATATCACAAGGTAGATAATTACATGTTATGTTATATGAATATCATAGTAGAATAAAATGTGTTATAATAATAATCTTGATCAATGATACATGATATGAGAAGACACAATATAGGCAACATAATAATTTGGAAACTATAAAAAATATGACATCATAAACACAATTCATGGAAAAACACAAAGAAAATATAACATAGTATTACTAGGTTAACCTCTAACACACCATATATGGTAAATAATGATATTAAAAAATTTCCCAATGCATTGGAGGACAATATAATTTTGTTCCCACCCATCATATCCATATCATGTAATTCTCAGGTGTGCCACATAGATCATTCAACGTTGGATCATATTTAATTAAATTTTTACCACGATTATGGAGTATGTTATAAACAATTTTATTTAAAAATTAAATAATTATATGTCGAGATAGTTGAGTACCATTGAGTGTAAATATGGATGAGTATTCACAAAACAATTTTTTTCCTTGGAAAATTACAGGATAATTTCATTAGCAGGACAAGGATACATAAAGATTTATGGGAGGAATTATTGATAGTTAATGGTGTCTTTAATAACTTGGAAATAATATGGTATATAATTGGGATGTGTGAAAACAAATACTAACATAAAAAAGTGAATAAACAGCCTAATATAAAGGATTTTCTTGAATAATTAACACGACATGATACATAACATTGAGTGGATGCTTTGAAATGATTTGGAATAGATTCTTAAGATATTAGGGGAACCTTGGTAGGACATTAGAGAGTGTGTTAAATTTTAATACAATTCTCCAAGGGGTGACTGTAATGGGTAACGATAGTTTGTGTGAGTTTATATAGAAAAATATAGGATATGTTTTTATCTATTTCCAAACATAGGTTTTAGAATCTATAAGTTAATGTAATAAAAACCACAAACTATACAATGGTTTTTTCCAATTGTTTCTTCCAAAGATATTTATTTTTCATTATTTCATACCTATATGAATAATAAAAATTAATATACTTATCTTGGGGATGTTTATGATGGTCATTTTTAGGGAAGGAATATTAAAACTATAAGAATATAATATATGTTTTGGTGGATTCGTTGAGGATTTATAAAATAAATCAAAAACTTAAAAAAAAAATAATTTCAAAGGAAAAATATTGTTTTTGTCATGGATACCCTTTATTGTATTTATTAAAAATCTTTTGAGGTTTTATGATATCATAATAAATACCATATAATTAGTCTATATTTAATTTTTACCTAAAAATTTGACTATCTTATATAATTGTAAACAATTCACTATTGGATAATTTCAAAATGATGATTTCAAAAATAGTATTTTTTTTATCAAAATAGCTATGTAAATATTATAATTTACACTTCTAAATAAAAAATCCCAACTTATTGAAAAGTAGTGGGGTTTTACCATAATTGTTCGATAACCCTTATAAAAATTACATTTGACTTAACAATGTTATATTATCATACATATTTAATAAGTCATATTTATAATAATATTTTAATAAAATATCATTTATTTGAAAAAAATTTAATTCTTCAAAAACATTTTGCTCCTTGAAACTACATATTTCACAAAAATACAATTTTTCTTTAATTATATCAATGTAATTTTTTTTATCAAACTCCATATAATAAATTAAAAATAAATATTAAAAAGAAATAAATATAGTCACTATTTTTCAATAAATAAAATATATAAATTCATACTATTTGGTTCTAGATACATGTCACTTTCTTGCACTAAGAAACTCCTTAAGGGTAATGTGTGTGATGATGATATTTTCATGTGGTGGTTCCAAAAACATTTTTAGGTCATAATATCGATGAGCATGAACTTATCTCGTAAATGGTTATGATGATGATTTAGTTGTTGAATCTCAGTTTGATTTATGAAAATGGAAAATACCGATGATGTTATCTCCCTTGTAAGATTTGATAAATGGGTTTTATATAGTATGATCTTGTTCGTTGAGGCCATCTCTTAATTTTTCTATGTCAACTGGAATTTATCATTACCCTTAAAATATTAATCATAAAAATCACTATAAAATGGATATATTATCAATAGTTACGATTCTTAACAACCATTTAAATTTGGAAGACCTTATAGATGTCCAAAATAACCAATATAGTACATTTTTTTATTACATCATTTATTAATAATGAATTTAATTACTTAAAAATGATAATCTCATTTATAAAATTTCATATTTATACAATTTTTATATATTATTTTTTTAATTTCATTAAGGTATTCACTTCCTATGGGTATATTTTCAAAATTTTGGGTAGTCTAACTAGAATACAATATTTATATTACATAGTATGCTACCTTATGTGTATACTAATACTCTGATGAGTTAAATATTCTTACCTATTGACTATATTTTCATCAATTGATTTATATAATCTGATGTTTATCTGATTCGAAGGGAATAATCTCCAAAATATGTCACTATTGGCACTCACTTCTAGTCTGAAACATCTTGCATACGGGGATGGGTGCATGTTATAAAGTGGGATTCCAGCCCAAACCTAATGATTTAGGTCGTGGTGTAATAAAATTGTATCGTAAAACTTGGTCCACTAAATTTTATCCTTTATTTTACATCATATGGAATAGGTTATACACGAGAGTGTATGTTTGGGATTCACGGAAGGGGACTATGTCACTTCCTGACTATCACTATATCGTGGACCTATGAGTTTTCATGAAAATTGGATATTATGTTCTTACTATTCAATGTTACCTATGATTTACTTCACCATGGTATATGCATATGATGTTTCTATATTTTTTTTGGGATTTGGTGTGCATTGATAATACATATTTAGGCAATTATGATCTCATACCATATTTATGTTTCTTTCTTTAGATGGAGATCAATTAATTTAAATTCTTATTGATATTTTGATATGTTATTTCTGTGAAAGATTTATTAAATTACATTATTTGAGCCTGATTATTATTTTATAGAGTGAATATATAGATCTATGATTGAAATGAAGTAAATATAGGATTTTATTGGTCAATGGGTTGTGCTTAGGGGGTTACGACTTGTTTTTGTGGGTAGAGACTTAGGTAGAACATTATTCTAAATAATTTTTTTTTACTGATAATCATTTTCAACCTTATTAGTATAGTTCTTAGTTTTATATAAGGATTTAATTTTGAATTCTAGGATATATCTCCTCATATACATCTTCCAATGTTTTTTTAATATGTTTGATCAGAATGGTTTTATAGGGGAGGATGTCCCAGTTTCAAAACCTAATATGCACCAAATGTAACGACCCGGACCCGAACAGCCACCCGAACAGTGCTCAATGGGTTGGGTGCTTCTACCTTAGGCGCACCTCCCCAAACACCAAAGGATAATGAATAGAAGTGAGGGTCTTATAGGTATAGTGGAGAGGATATACCCTCTCATAGTATAATAATAATGGTACTGGTCTGAGTAGAATAATAATGACGCAGCTGAATAAATGACTCAGCAGACTCGAACCAGACCCTCAAAGCTAAGCACATTCAATATTAATAAATAGAAAAAGAAATAAATATAAACAAAAGCAGTGAAAAGTAAAAACAAAAGCATTATGAACACTTGTAACTACCACTGAACAAGAAAACATGCATCCAAAGAAAGTCATACATATCTAAATAAAAAGGCACCAATAGATAACCAACTGTAGCTAAAAACAAGAATTCTGATATAAGAAAGTACGCAAAACATAGTAATCTCCTATAAGGAAAGACCTCACGGTCCATACCATTTCCATGCAATAGCTAATACAAACCATATCTTGAAGTTGGAATCATTCCTACACACAAATCCATAATGTCTGCACGCATCCCGAAGGGCCCGTGCAGGGTGTGAGACAAAGCTCAGTAGGATACCACCCAACGGTGCATCCCTAATATATGTGTTTAAATAGACATGAATTTATAAGGATAGCTATAAACAGAACAATGTACAAATAAACACAAACTTCACTGGTTCTCAGTAGCCACCATAGAGTGTCACATGCATCTGCCAACGTCGGAATCACTCTCATGTAACTGGCACCATGTGCCCCCTCACACCATGTGTCTCAAGTACCGACATTTCGAAGGAATTCCCAATAGTAGTAACCTGGACGAACAATGATGTCTATCCTCAAATAAGTAACTAGATGGACATTGATGTCTACCCTCAAATAACGTAACTGGAGGGACAACGATGTCTTCCCTCAAATAAGGTATCCAGAGGGACAACGATATCTTCCATCATATAACGACAAGCCTCATCCCACAATCTAATAGCCTCAATGCTATTCCCTTAAAACTCCTCACCCCCACATGGCTCCTACAGAAAGCACCCCCAAACCAATAGTACCTAAACCGCAACTAACGGGGGCCTCTACCCACACGAGTGGTCAAAACCACCTCATCACGGAGTCTCTATGTCTGCACACTAATCAATCTTTTCAGGTGATCAGTTATCACCAAAATAGTACCGAAGCCACAAAACCTCTGACACCTTGTGTCCCTGCGACCATGCCGCTCAAGTCTGATGGCCGTGCCATCCCAGTAACTCGGTCCATTCCCAACCTGACAGTTATCCTGCCTCAAACCGACGCCCATGGCGCCCAATCCCATGGTCAGAACCACCGAATGTAACCCAGGCCAAAAAAAACCTATGATCAGCATAACTTAAGAATATTTGGTCCATGACCCACACAACCCAAAGGGTCTAGCACATGAAACTCAGCAATTACATATATAACATATTTAAACAGAACACATAAACAGGCAGAACAATCAAAACAGTTGAATTGCACTAAGCAAGCATTGTCCCATAACAGCACAAAGGTCTTTAAGGCCTCTTAAAATTTATATCAAGGTTTAACAACTAAACTCAACAGTTGAAAACAATATAATTTAAATATAACCATTTTGGAATCCCCCGACCAAAATGCCCTGATGTGAAACGACCACTCGCCCGACCCCATTCAAGAAAAATAGGTAATAGGGCATACCCAAAGGTATCCCATAGGTCAATTAACAATGTAATACACAATATCAGATAAAATTGGGTCCCACAAAAAATACCGGAAAACACACTGAAGGACGCATCACCCAAATGACCACGAAACTACAAAAAGTTGTATGAACCACCAACCTGAGACTAGTACAATTCCACTGCTCCGATAACAGACTCCAATTTGATCTAAGTCACAGTAGATCTATAAAAGAATCCAAACCGCAGAAACCCCAATAACACATTCTAGAATATAAATCCAAAACAACTGCTCAAGAAGAATCAATACCTCAGAAAGGGGGTTCCAATGGATCAAACCAAGATCGAAACAGAGTACAGACAAAGATCCGGGAGGGATTTGAAGTCTCTACCGGCTTGGTTCATGAAACCAGACGAAAAATTGAGTTTGCCTAAAAACGAGGCTACTTCCCGTTTGAGAGAAAAAATGTAAGTACATGACATGTAATTCACGAGAACAAAAAAATTATATCATTTAACTGTCCATATGGGGGCTTGAATTCCACTGACATTTTTTTCCAGAACTTACCGACATGAGTACAAGATGTATACCTAGTGGTACACGGTGTGAACTTAATTTTTCCTCTCTTCCTCACTGACTTACCCACGCGCCATGTATTTCTCTCATACATATCTAGAATAAATGGAATGTCTAGGAGGGACATGATGTGTACTTGTTTAAATGATTCTACTCAGCCAACCGGCCTACACACCAAGTGTGGCCTCCACACAATCACAGGTACATGGTGTGTCGAAAACTACATGTTGTGTGGTAAGAAATTTCTACATGGTCATCACATGGCATGTACTTGACAATCACACGGATGGTCACTCGCCTAACATATACATGGAATATACTTAAATTACACCACATGTAGTCTAGAAATTTCCAGAAACGGCCCTATTTCACTAGTTGTCTTAGGGACATGTCAAAATTTTAAACACGGTTGGGATTTTGAACCATTCTAAAAACCCGGGTTCTTACAACTCCCCACCTTAATATAGCTCATCCCCGAGATATCAAACGAAACCTGTATATGGCACCAAATATACCACCTCGATCAAAGTAACCCATACTTCCCTGGTCTAAATGGTTCTGGCTAAATTCCTCAAGGGGCTCCCCACCGTAGGAATAAAAAAACTCAGTCTCAACACTAAAAACTCATAGTAAACATGGTTCAATAAACTATTTTCCTGATGAATAGTCCTTCCGTGACGCATCGTCACCCCTACACCTCATTGGTGCTCCTATGTCGTTCCCGAAACCCAATGTATCCCACACTGCATCGGTGTCCACCTCTACGCGGTCCTAGTTCCTAACACCACAAGTAACTCACATCCTCAATGCCCCAATGCCCAAGGCACCTCATGTAACCTGCATCCTCGTTGCCCTGATGCCCACGACACCACAAGTAACTTGCATCCTCGATGCCTTGATTCCCATGTCACCTCATGTAACCTGCATCCTCAATGCCCCTACTGGTACACACCCACATCCTCAATGCGTCGATGCCCAAGGCACCTCATGTTACCTGCATCCTCGATCCCCTGATGCCCACAACTCCTCAAGTAACTTGCATCATCGATTCCCTGATTCCCATGTCACCTCATGTAACCTGAATCCTCGATGCCCCTACTGATACACATCTCATATATATATATATGTATCACGCACTTGATATGGTTTCAATCCCACTGACTAGAATCTAGTCAGTCCACATAGATCTTGTGCATCACGTGCACTCAAAACGAACATGCCTCTAAAGGTCATTCCAAAAAAGGAAACATGGAAATCACTGCCACACCTGTGGTGTACCTCTATCCATTGTCATCTCACTACCCTTCTCAACCTTTGGTAGCACCATAGCATGCATCTGGCCGGAAGTATAGTTGATTGATGCCTGACATCCCTACAGTGTTGCTCCAGCAACCAACCACTAGCCCCTCAGCTGGATCCCACTATCTCTGTCATGTCCTCCACCTACAGATGAACCTCGGATACCATCTCCTTGTACTGAACCTAAACCAACTCAAGATTCCACCGTCTATCCTAGTCCCTGCCTACTGGCTATCTTAGAAGGTTGCCTGCAAAACCTCTCAAGGTACCCGATCTTTCCACATGCTTTACACTTCTTTAGAGGCCCATCGCATCGAGTCGGATCATGTCATGGTTTTCCACACTGAATGAAAAACACTGAATAACTTATATGAGGTCCTCTAGATGAGTATTTGGCCGGAATTCCCTGTTGGAACTCATCACGTCCTTGCTTCCTGCTGTCCAAACCGTCAACAGAATCCATCATCTGGCCAACCTAAGGCCTATCCCACTGGTCTCCTACTGCTATGAGCGCCTAATTCACCACCTCGGAAAAATAACCCATCCTGAAGATATTCACATGGATCCGAATGGCTTTTTGTAATCCATCCTCAAAGTGCCTCACCCAAGCTGCGTCATTTCTTACCATACCAGGTGCAAAGCGAGACAACTCAGTGAAAGTAGTTTCATAGTCCATGATAGACATGTCTCCCTACAGAAGAATCAAGAAATACAGAGCTTTCTCTTCTCTCAGTGTGTCTAGGTAAACGTGCTCAAAGAATTTTTCCTCAAATTCCTTCCATGCTAGTCCCACGTTCCTGTGATCC
Organism: Viscum album; assembly: GCA_963277665.1. Lineage (NCBI taxonomy): Eukaryota > Viridiplantae > Streptophyta > Magnoliopsida > Santalales > Viscaceae > Viscum > Viscum album. The sequence continues at coordinate 27,003,523 of OY728142.1, read as the reverse complement.
TAAACCTGTACATACCACCAACGCTTTTCCGGTTCTCGCAGCATGTATGTCGCCAGCTTGTCCCTCCGCCCTATAGGAATCTCGAGCTGCTCGAAGATCATATACATGCTTTCTATCCAGTTCTCAGCCACCCGCAAACAACCCTCACCCTGAAAAAGCGGTGGGTGCTGCGACTGGAACTCCCGTGTCAGGTTTTCCATAGATTTCTCTGTACCCTGCATTCCTCTGTCGATCCCCTACAAGACACACACTGGGCTAGCTTGGAGTTTGTCATTTTTCCATGGTCCAAACACTACCAAACCCAACTATTGTCCTGCCTACGCCAGATCATGGACATGATCCTGTACCCGAGCCTATACCTACGACTCCTGCTCTACCTGAACCGGATCCTAAACCTAATCCTGCAATCGCGGCACTGTGCCATCACCCGTCTGACGCTCCATCTGAGTCGCCCAAAAAGGAACCCGCTGAATACCCTAAATGTTCAGACTGCCCATATATATATGACAATATATTAAACGCCGATAAGAAAGCAGTAAAAGGCCGAACAAAACTACCACCCTTACTCTCCCCCACCGCCAACTTTCCCCACTGCATCCCAGCCTCATTGCTTCCTTACCTTCCACTAACATAGATAAGTATCAAAAGTACTTCAGGCCATGCCCATCCGGACAACTAACATTTCCTCAAACCGATGACCGAGTTGCCCAATCCTGGTGAACAAAATCACCTCAACCTATAGTACTAGCCTACTCGTACAAGATCCAGACCTAAATAGCCTCTCACATGCAATTAAACAAAAATATAAACCATGTAATACATATTGCAACAACAAAAAATTCTATCTAGAATTTCACCTGTTCACATTTCAGAGCATTAAAAGCATGGAAATTGATTTTATTCACATGGAATTATCACTTCCCAAAGCATACGTGTGGTTATAAAATTGAAATACCCTAAAAATTTTCCTATCAAAAGCCAATCAAACAAGCCATGCCATACCGGGACAAGGTCTAATTCTCCCTTACCGCACCGGGTCAAGGGTTACATATCACAGTAAATAACATCACAAACCATGTGAGCCACCGAGTTGGAAATCATATAAATTGTAATCTGAGAAAAAAGAAAATATCAATTTCCATTCAAGGTAACTTCGTCCATCCCTCAGAACTGGGGCTGCAGGCACCCAAGCACAAGCTTGAAACCCAGTTCCATTTACAACCTATCTCCATTCTACCATAAACCAAATAGTAAAACCAGAAAAAATAAAAGAGAAGTCTAAATCTCAATAGTATCTAGTAAAACGCTCCTACTAAATCCCTATCAAGAACTACTTTCATACCACTTTGTAATGACCTGGACCCAAACAACCACCCAAACAGTGCAAAATGGGACAGGTGAAATTACCTTAGGTGCACATCCTCGAATGCCAAAGGCTACTGACTAGAAGCGTGGGTCTTATAGGTATAATCGGGAGTCTATACCCTCTCATAGGATAATAATAATGGTACTAGTCTGAGTAGAATAATAAATACGCCGAGGAATAAATGACTCAGCATACTAGAACCCGACCCTCATAGCGGAAGCACATTAAATATTAATAAACAGCGGAAGAAATAAATATAAACAATAGCAATAGAATGTAAACACAATAGCATGTTGAACACTTGTAACTACCATTGAACAACAAAACATGCACCCAAAGAAAGTTATACATATCTAAATAAAAGGGCACCAATGGATAACCAACTATAGCTACAAAAAATATTGATGATACAAGAAAGTACTCAAAACATAGTAAACTTCAACTAGAAAAGACCTCAAAGACTATACCATCTCCATGCAACTTCTAATACAACCCAACTCTTGAAGCTAGCCGCTTTCCTTCACGCAAATCCATAAAGTCTGCATGCATCCGGAAGGGCTCGTGCAGGGTGTGAGACGAAGCTTAGTAGGATACCACTCAAAGGTTAGTACCTAATATAAGTGTTTAACTTGGAATACATTTATAGTGAATGAAGTAAACAGAACGATGTAAAAATAAACACAAACTCCACTGGTGCTCAGTAGCCACCATGGAGTGTCACCTGCTTCGGCCAACGCCGAAATCTCTGTCATGTAACCGACACAATGTGCCCCCTCACACCATGTGTCTCAAGTAGTGATGTTTTAAAGGCACGCACAACAGCTGTAACCCGTAGGAACATCGATGTCTGTCCTCAAATAATTAACCAGAGGGACAGCGATGTCTGCCCTCAAATAGGGTATCTTGTGGGAAATCGATATCTACCCTCAAATAATAGCGAAAATCTTCCCCCAATCTGATAGCATCAATGATATCCCTTAAAGTCTCCTAACTTCTTACGTGGATTCCTACAACAAGCACCCCAAACAAATAGTACCTAAACCGCAACTAACTGGGTCTTCTACCCACATGAGTGGTCAAAACCACCTCATCATGGAGTCACTCTATGTGTACAGTACTCAAAGTTTCCGGGTGAGCATTAATCTCCAAAATAGTACCAAACCCCCAACACCTTTGACCCCTCATGTCCCTGCGACCATGCCACTCAAGTCTGATGGCCTTCCCATTCCAGTAGCTCAGACCATGCCCAACCTGACAGTCATCCTACCTCAAATCGACCCCCATGACACCCAATCTCATGGTCAGAACCACCCAACGTAACTTCGGCCAAGCCCAACCTGTGATTCTCATCACTCAAGAATATCTGGGCCATTCTCAACACAACACAAAGGGTCCAATATATGTAACTCCGCAAGTAGACATATACTATATTTAAATAGAATACATAAACAGGAAAAAAATCTAAACAATTGAATTTCAATAAGAAAGCATTTTCCCATACCAACAAAAAGGTCTTTAAGGCCTCTAACAATTTATATCATGTTTTAATAACTAAACTCAACAGTTAAAAACAATAAAATTCAAATATATCTATTTTGGAATCCCTCTGCCAAAATTCCCTGATGAGAAATGGCCACTCGCCCGGCCCCGCTAAATTAATACAGGTAACAGGGTATACCAAATGGTATCTCATAGGTCAATGATCAATGTAAGATGAAATATCAGATAAAACTAGGTCCCGCTCAAAATACCAGAAAACGCGCTGAAATTTGCCTCTCCCAAATTACCACGAAAACACAAAAAGAGGTATGCACCACCCACCTGAGACTCGTATGATGAAACTCCTCTGATAACAGCCTCCAATTAGGTATAAAACGTGGTAGATCTAAAAATAATCAAAACCTCTCAAACCCCTAAAGCTCGTTCCTGAACTGAAATCAAGAAAAAAAGATCAAGAGAAATCAAGGCCTTACCAAGGGGGTTCCAAAATATTAAACCATGATCAAAATGGAGTTAAGATGATGATCCGGGAGTGAATTGAAGTCCCAGTCAGCTTGGATCGCGAAACATGGAGAAAAATTGAGTTTTTCCACAAAAACGAGACTACTGCCTGTTTTAGGGAATAAAAATAATGTTCACAGCATGTACTTCATGACTACACACCATGTATATCATTTAACTATTCATATCGCGACTGTAATTCCACCGACTTACTTTCCAGAACCTACCGACATGAGTACACGGAGAGTACCTAGGGGTACACGATGTGTTCTTTTTTTTTTCTTCTCTTCCTCGCCGACTTACCCACACGCCATCTATTTCTCCAATATACAGCCATAATACACGAAATGTCTAAGAGTGACACGAAGTGTACTTGGTTAAAGGATTCTACCTGACCAATAGGCTTACACACCATATAGGTCCTCCACAAAGACACAGGTACACAGCGTGTCAAAAACTACATGTCGTGTAGTATGAAATTTCTACATGGTCATCACACGACATGTACTCAGCTAGCACATGGTCGGTCACTCGCCTAACATATTCATGGAATGTACTTAAAGTACAAGGCATGTAGTCCGGAAATTTACAGAAACTGCCCAATTTCTCTAGTTTTCTTAGGGACAAATCAAAATTTCAAACATGGTCTGGATTTTGACCCGTTCTAAAAACTCGGGTTTTTACACTAGATGTCGATGAGAATGATCAATTGGTCATAAAAAAACACAATATGGAGAACCAATCATGATGGGACTCTTATGGATAGTATATATTTAGGGTGAATAATCCCACTTGGTTTGGTTGTTGGTAATCGATTATGCTCTTGACTTCCAACGATATCATCATTGTAACACCCCAAGATTTGGGGAAATGGTGTTTAATGGAATTAATTCTTTTTGATATATTTTTTTATATGAAACACTTAGTATATATTTCATTATACACAAATACAATATTATCTTCTATTACATTATTATATGAGTTTCATCAAAATCATGGATGAAACATGATAGAACGCTTTAGAAAACATAGGAATAATATTATTATAATTATGGACATTATAACTTATCCATTTTATATGGGTGTAGGAATAGTGATGACTACATTATGTAATTTACATATAAATTTCCTATCAAAAAAAATTATTTATATATTCTTAGTTACTAATCAATCAACTTTTATTAAAGTAATTATATTTTTCAAAAATATGTTTTCTTCAAAAATTATTTTTATTTATTTCTATGAGAAAATATTATAATTAATTTATAATTATTTTAAAAATTATTTTATAAAATTAAATTCCTATTTGAAATAATCATATTCAAATAAACTTACAATGATGTTTTGGTATTTTTCAGAAAATATATATCTTTTAGTGAATAGTTAAAAATATAGATTTTTGTAAAACTATCTTTTATTTTCAGTAAATTTTGTAATTTATATTCCCTACAATGTTTTAAATTAACATAAGTATTATTTAGTAAAATTTATCCCAAAAGATTATGTTTTAGTCATATTTTTATTGTATTATAACATAATTTTATTTCTGTGTTCAAAAAGTTTTATTTGGAAACGCTTTTAAAGTGCATAATGATTTTCCGTTTAGATTAATTAAAAAATATACTAAATAAAGATGGTTTGAAATGAAATATATATATAATTCATATATATCAACATTTTTAAATTGATATTAATAAAAATTTGTCTATTATACATAGACATAATATAAAATCATATTGTGCCTAAAAAATACAATTCTTGAAAACCAGCTTCTTTTACATCTATGGGTTTTGTTTTAAATATTTAATTTTCCAATTTTAATAATTTACCAAAAAAATAAAATTTCAATTTTGGCAATAATAATGTAAAATATATTTTATGATTAATTTGTTATAATTTTTTAAAAATATTATTTTTTTGATGATTGAGAAAAAATACTAAATTTTAATAGAATAATTTATTTTCATTTAAATTATTTATAAATTTATATTATATTTAAAATTGGTTTTAAAGACATATTAGATAAATTAAATATATATTAATGTAATTTATGTCATTTTTTAAATTTAATATTGAAATTTAATATAAAAAATTTAAAATCTTTTAAGAAATTTCTCTTTGGAATCCCGCTTTCTCCTCATATTTGCATGATTAATTTTAAATTAAAAAAAATTAAATTCTATTAATTGAATTTTAAAAAATGGACTAAATATTTATAATTAGAATATATTTTTTATCAAATGGGTTAGAATTATTTTTTTTAATAGGTTTTGTAAAATGTGTTCGAATTAATTATACGAGTGATGGAAAAAATGGGTTTACTGGGGGATAGACTAAAACTATAAGGGAATTAAATGACCCAATCCTTGTAAAACACAAATTTTATGGAAACTATTTCCACATTATTGCTTATAGGATATATGATGGTACATTTTTACTCCTTTTTTCTTGAAAAAAAATGTTTGTGGAAGCCTTTCATTTAAAAATACTACAAGTGTATCACTCACCACACTTATAAAAGGCAACCGTTCTCCTCACTTCTTCACACCATAAAACCATTTTTATTAATTAAAGACCTATAAAATTACTTAAAAACATCCATAATATCATTATATAATTCTGATTTTATATATAAATCCATCTTAGGTAGGATTTTGGTGCAAACCTAAGGAGGATACCAAATGAAGAGGTAATGTTCATCAATAAGTGTTTTTTTATTATTTCTTCCTCCACCTCCTTCAATTACTGTTATACCCTGATTATAGAATAACATAATTAAGTTAAATATTCTAAGATGTTTTTATATTATGTTCATTAACTAAATATTTCTCCACTTTCACCAAATTGGTTATAAAATCATTAGTCGTGTGTACATAGGACTATCTCCTTGCAAACTAATGTCATACGTTTTTCCATTACAACCTCTCATAGTTTAAAATAATGATTTATTTATTTTTGATATATTATATTAATGATATTATTAATATTTATTAATTATTATTTCCCACATACCTTTATCTTTTCCATTTTTTGGAATAGAAATTTTTTCTCATTTGTACGGATGACTACTTCCTCATGAAGTGATGTGATCATTCACGCTTTAGATGGTAGGTAAAATGATGGGTTAAATTTTTATATGTGATATATATATTTAAATAATTAAAATAATTATATTATGATGATATATAATTTAAATATATTTCTTCCAACACTTCCATAAAATAGAAATACTGTTTTTCAATACATACAGCCTACCATATCCGTGAACGGTGTATTTCATTTTCTATCATTATATTTTATAGATAACTTTAAATACTTATATAAATATATATAATAAAAATATATAGGATATTTTTATCATTGTTAAAATTATGTATATTATCGAATCATGATCAATGTAATAGGAACAAACAATAATTAATAAAAACATATTTGAAAAACAAAGTAGTTACTACAGAAAACATAACTTCTAAATGGAATTAGTAATAAATGGAATATAAAAAAATATTGTATTATATAAAAAAATATTTTTATTTAATAAATTTATAAAAAATATATATTTATTATATGGTACTATTGAACTTGTACAACCTAATTCATGACATAAGGTAAGGGATTTTAAGTCTCTCTCTATTTTTTAAGAGACAAATACAAATTCACCAATATTTTCTTTAATATGGAGTATATACTTCACCTTTGACATGTTTTATCCTGAATACTGAACTTTTAATAATACTTAATGTTTAATTTTATGTTATTATTTATTGGATCTTATGATTCAAAATATTTCTAAAGTGGTAAGGAATTTTCATCACAATATTTACATCTGTGAGACACGTTCAATATTCATCACCTATTTCTTTTATTTGGTTTATATAATACCAATGAATTTATTTTATGATTATTATAATACTGATTATGTGGACTTAAATATCCATTCAAGGATCTATCAATAGAAGGATTTATGTTTTAATTTTACCACATTTATTATAAAGATTATGTTACAATTTCGTCATTTATCATGATTGTTTATGATTTTGTTTCTAATAATTAAATATTATGATCCATTTCTTAATAAACTCATGAATATTATTATATTAGAGATATTAATGATATTTTAAATAAATATTACCATTTTCCCAATCGTTGGTACTTAAATTAATTGAAAATATGTTTTCTAGAAAAATATAAAATATTTCTATCTTTGGTTAAAAAAACATTTCATCCAAAACCATGTTAAATAACAAAATTTCACAAATAATTTTAACAGTTTTGAAATGATTTATTAAATACATTTTTAACAACGTTTTAATTTTTAGTTTTTTAATGGAATCATCATGTCATTTTCCAAATCATTTCATGATTTTATTTTTCAAAAAATGATAAAGTAATCTTTGTTTTAACATATACTGTATGAATGAAATTTCCCTCCATCATGACCATTATTTTAATTTAATATTCCTTCTAAAATTTCCATGATTATTTAAAAATTAGGATTTATAATTTATTTATGTTTTAAAACAAAATTCAAGGAAAAAATAATATTTTCTTAAAAAAATTAAATTATTTTTAAAAAATCACATATAAGTATTACAAGTTTATTTTCAAATAAAAGAACTTGAAAATTTTTTAGTTTCAAAAATTGAATTTTAATGAAAAATTATCATCATAATGTAATGTTCCTGGTTATTTATCTTTCAAAATAATTCTATATCTAAAAATAAATCCATGGCTGTTAGTTATATTTTGCTAAGGATATGAACCAAGGATACTATTATTATACATTCTCTAAATAGTTCATTTTTATGATGAAAAAAAAATCCTTTTGAAACCCATTTCTTTTTAATAAGTTATACCATGATAAAATTTTTATTAAACCCACTTCTTTTAATGGGCTATGATCGGAAGAAATTTTTAAATGACTATAAATCTTATTTATTTTACACATCTTATGATATGATGAAGTGTTTATGAAACCCATTTCATTTCATGGGTTAGGATTTATTGACAGTTTTATAATCAAGTGAACACATATGTATTATTTTCATTATGTGATGGTGGTTATATTATAACTAAATAAAATGGTTAGGTTGTAAATAATGAAATTTGGGGTCTATATATCCCTCCAATTAATTTTATAATGATTTATCTCTCATGAAATATACAGGAATAGAAAGGGAAGTAAACCTGGTTCATTAAGTTACTTATTACAATATGATGGTCATGGGAGTTAACCTTGAGTAATATGATTTTTTGTGGAGTGAACACATCCAACTATAAAAAAAGGTCTTCCATTGGGGATGGTAGTGTTTCCCACACTGTATGTGTAAAGGACCATGGAGTGCCCTGATAAGTCTTGAAAATAATCCTTGACTACTAATGAAATTATTTCTTATGATTATGTGTATAAAAAAATACATGTCTTATGAAAAGTTTATTCCCTCATGGACAATGTTATTTGATCCCCTTATGGTTAATGTCTTATGAACTACCAATATTTATACCATGATTATAGATTATGATCTTTGATATTCAAGGTTTGTTTTTCAAATGTTATGATCATGTTCAAATGCTCTTATATTCATGTCATGCTTACATATATCACATTGGTAATCTTACTGAGCAAATGCGATCACACATTCTTATGTTTTCTTTCCCCATATTACAAATATAGGATTAATGTTGGGTCTGTCTATGAAGACATATAAATGGGAAGATCATTATGGGAAATATTTATGATCATTCACCAGATTAGAAGAGTGGGTTCAATGATTACAAATACGCAAAACTCTTATAGTCCTTAGGCTAGTGTTTGTGTATTGTATTCAATATTCATCTAAAACTATGTAATATCAATGTATGGGAATTCTCATTCATTACATTTGGTATCGGAGGAAAGATCTTGTTATCCTTTAGAAACTAGTTTCAAAAAATGGTAGAGAAATACCTATTTCTATTTATTAGGATATGTCTATGTATATGTGTAAGGATAAGTATAATGAAGAGTTAATGTCAAATAAAATGTCCTGGAATATTTTATAAGGATAGCATGAGTCTTTTCCAAGATATTACATCTCTTTATGGATAATATAAGTGGATGTGGATCTAGAATAGAGGTACCACGGGGTAATAACTCCAAAATGGGAACATTGACGTGGACTCGATCATCAATCAGTGTATGAAAATGGGTTTTACTTCTCACATGGTTTGAAACATTTCAGGGATATGATTTATAAATCCACAAAGATTATATAAAACATCATGTTGTATTAAAATAAAATATGATCATGAGTGGCCTAGGTCAATCATAAGATGTCATAAGAATTAAAATAAGGTGTCAACATTTAGACATCTAGATAGTGAATTTTCATGATTATATGGTTTTCAACTATGATTGTGTTCCTCACAAAATACCTTCTCTTTTTTCAATTGTAATAATTAGAAGGAACTATTTTAAAATTTAATATGATTGAAAAAATTCTGATGAAAAACCATATGGGATGAAGAATGGATTGATGGAAATTGTGATTAAGCCTAATTAGTTATCAAAAAACATGATTAAGAACATGTACCTTAACCAACACTTGGAATAACCAAATAAGAGAAGGATATAGTCCCCTAATTTTTTTAGCAGTAGAGACCATGGAGGAAAAAATGATTTAGTTTCTTATATGTTGAGAATACAGGGATAATCACTCTACATAATGACTAAAAAGAATTAGAATATCTTCTATGTGTGTAGAATAAGGGAATTAAGTAATCAATTGTCGAGGGAAAATTAAAAGTTTAGTTAATGAAATTTAAGATAATATTATTCTCTCTAACTAATTATCAATGGATGAATTATATTAATGTGTAATTTATCAACATTATACAAATCGATGTCCTAGGGGGGAATCACAAGAAGTGATTCATCAATGCTGTATGATTAATGGTTATATTAAGGATTATTAAGAGACTACAATTGACATATGAATTGAAAAAAGTATTGGCGAATAATATTATGAATCCTAGTCATTGGATTAAGGATGAGGCTGAATGATTGAAGTATTAATGTATTGTAATTATAGTATTATATTATATTAATCTTGAAATATATAAGGATTGTTCAATATATGTTTTTTACTATGGATTTTCAAGATTATATTATATGGTACTAATGTAATAGAAAAGTTATTTATTGGAATGGAGACATATTTATTAAGGGATGATAACCATTAATATATTTTTGAAATTGAGATAATGTTTTTGGGATAGAGATATGATGTATATATGTGTTATTAAATTGGATAGTAATTATTACCTTGAAACTAATTAACTCTTTTTTGATGTAGTGGTTTTTATTTTCATTTATGGAGTTTACAATAGTTTTTTTAATGGATATATCCCATTATATGTTTTTGTAATAAGTGATAAAGCATGTATGTTTTCAATAAGGTTTTATGGTAATTCATGTTTTTCCATGTTTCAAGAGATACAGGATGAAGATATTCACATGGTTTGTGTCTAAAAATATTGATATAAATTATAATATATGTGCGATAAATATTAATTTGAGTTTTCAAAACATAGTGAACTTTTATCCAAATATTTAATTTTTTGTGGGTTATATGTTTTACTATTTATGGAATGGATTATATTTAATTATGGTTGGGTTTTTAGAGAATAATTTATTGCTTTACTATATGGTGATTTATGCATATTGGATAACATGTGGTATCAATTTTTTGGAATGATAACTAATGATATATGGATTGAATTATCATCACACATATGGATCTAATGATTTGTTAGTGAATCAGGGATAAAAATTCACCTTCATTTCAGAGATTTAGTTATGCATTTGAAATTGATCATGGAACAACCAAATAGAGAGATTGTTCTTGTGAAATGGAATAAAATTAGGCAATTATATCTTCTCATTAAAATTATCCAACTTTTAAAAAATGATCTTGAATTAATTTTCTTCCAATTATCATAATTATTTATGATATCAATAACCTTTTTTAGGCTTCTTGAGATTATGGTTTTATGGTAGCTACCCTTTTTGGGATCATCCACATTCAAGTGATCAACAATCTCTACCACTCTCTATAATTATTTACGTTTATCTTTTTTCCAAATTATCACGTCCTAACTATGTTCTGTAATATGAAAATGTAGTTATTAGTTACTTTAGGTAATCTTTATGCTACCAAAAAAATTTAAGGGATGTTTTATAGTCATTTGAATGAGGTGGTTTTCTATGAAGAAATTTTCAAATGGTAAACCTATGATTTCTAAGATGAATATTGTGTGTGAAATTCATTTTACGGTGGGTAGAATGTGACACCCCAAAATTTTTTCTGGTATTCTTTTAAATTAATTTATTATTTTGGATATTTTCTATTACATGAAAAATTGATTATTTATTTCATTATATCGTACACCGTGATTAGGTTTATTTACAAAAAACAATGTGTTTCTTTGAAGTCATGCATGGAACATGATATTGAGATTCATTTAACCAAGAAATAATTCTAATATAAATATTTATTATATAACATAGACATTAAATAGGAAACAATGAATAGTAATAACAACTTTATGAAATTTACATCTAAATATCCTACTCAATATTAATTTATTTTTAAATTATTAGTAAATAATCGATTATTTTTTAGTAAAATAAATATATTTATCAAAAATATATTTTCTCTTTAAAATTATATTTATTGATTAATATGAGAAAATAATATAATGAATATATGAAAGTTATATTAAATTAATTTTATAAAATGAGATTTTTTTTGGAAATCATCATATCGTAATTAACATATAGTGAAATTTTCTAATATTTCAGAAATTATTGATTTTTAATCAAATAGTGAAAATACCTATTTTTTTCTAAACAATAATTTATTTTCTGTAAATTAAGTAATTTATATTATAAACAACTTTTTTGAATTAAACTAAGTATGATTTAATTATATATATTCTAATTATTTAATTCCAAATCAACATTATATTGGATTTTAGTATAATTTTATTTTTGGGTATAAAAAATTGGATTTTTTCTTCTAAAAACTACATTAAATTGAATAATGTTTATTTATATTAAAAATTATTATAATAAAAAATTTGGAATGTTTTTAAATATATTTATTGATTACATATCAATAAAAATTAATTGATATTCATATAATTATTATTATTGGACATACAGTTAATATAATTTCATCTAGTAATTAAAAAATATACCTCATCAGAACCTACATTTTCATCACGTATGGGGTTTTGTTTTAAATTATTTTCTTAAATTAATAAAAAAAATTTAAAAATAATCTTATTTTTTTAATCATAAATTTAAAATTACTTTAGTGTTAAAATTTTATATTTTTCATGATACATTTTTTATTGAATAGTGAAAAACACAATATTTTAATTGAAAAATTGGTTTTAATTTAAATAATTTATAAAGATAAATAATATTATAATTTTCTTATTAATTTAAAATTATTTAAATTATATATTTTTAGTCTAACTTATGTAATTTTAATCAATTTTATATTGAAATTAGATATAAGATCATCGTATGCTTTTGGTCAATTTTTATTTGAGAACATGATTTCTAGTTGCATATTAATAATTAATTTTAAATTAAATTGTTTCAATTATGTAAATTTAATTTGGGAAATTTTTTTCCATATCAATAATATGATTTGTTTTTCAAATTAGTTTATGTTAATTTTTTTCTAAAATAAATAATAAAAATAGTAAAAACTAATTATAATGGTTAATGTAGAAAATTGTTTTACACGGGGGTTAAAATAAGAAGATCGGTGTAAAAATGATTTAAACTTATAAAAAACCAATTTTAGGGGAATATTTAGATCATATCTCTTATATGGTCAATAATGAATCATAATTTGATCCTTGTGACCTAGAAAAAATGTGGATGTAATTCATTCCTTCAAAAAAACTACAAGTGTGTCACTCACCTCACTTGTAAAAGGCCACCCCTTATTATCTATGATTCAAGACATAAAAAACATATAGTTCATCAAATAACTACCAAAATAACATTAAAACCTTCCTCCTAGCATCCTAAAATCATTATTTAAGATATAAATCCACCCCAACAAGGATTTTAGTGTAAACCTTTGGAGGATACTCGAAAAGTGGTAATGTTCATCAACAAGAATTTTTGTTTTATTCCATCCTCCATATCCATATATTATTATTATGTAATGATGATATTATAACATAATTATCTTAAATATACTGATATGTTATTATATTAGGGTTATTAATTATAACGGTCTCCACTTCCATCCAATGGGTTATAGAATAATCGTTTGTGTGTACGATGGACTACCACCTCACAAACTGATGTCATTCATTTTTCCATTAAGACCTCTCAGGTTTAGATATAATGATGGATTTATTATTTTTTAATGTTATTTATTTTATTAATATACATCTAGATTTATTATATCACCCATACCTTTATTTGTTCCATTTTTTGGAATACGATAATGGCACACGATTGTATTGAAGACTACCACCTCTTGAAGCGATGTGATTTGTTCATGATTTCCTTGGAATGAAATAAGGACTTGTTTAATGAGAATATTTTATAACTATGAAAAAATATTATTATGGAATAATTATTTATCTTTTACATTTCTTTCTTTCTCTCCTTGGATAAAAAGGGAACATCGTTCATGCGTATGAACATCCTACAATCTCTAAGAATGATGTATCTTATTTCCATCAATATATTTCATAGATTACTATAAATAAATATTTACTGAATATATATGATATTTATATAATGGTTCATATTATGGATATTATGGCACTATGATCAATTTAATTGTACCCAAAACTAGAAAATCAAAACATATATGAAAAAAAAAGTTGTTATTACCCAAAACGTAACATTAACTTGTAATTGATAATAAATGGCTATTAAAATGTCTCAAGAAAATAATATATTGTATGATATATATAAATAATTTTCTCTAATTTATTTATAAAAAAATATATTTATTATATAGTAGGTTTTACAGTGTATTGTGAAAGTAAAGACTTATTCTAAGGGATTCCTAGTCTCTCGTTTATTTTTGGGAGACATATTATAATTGATCACTAATATCTTTTGTTTGGTATATATAAATCACTTATGATGTCTTATATTATTATTATCCTGATTTTCTTAAATTTTAAATTATCATTTGATTTTAGTCTTTATTGGGCCTTAAATTTAAAATATTATAAATTTGGTAAGGGATTTCTGTCTCAGGATTTACTTTTGTGAGGCACATCCAAAATTTACCACATGTTTCATTTATGTGGTATATATAATACCCATAAATGTATTATATTATGATTATAATGATAATTATTGGAACTTACATACCCATTATAGGATTTCTCTATCATGGGTCTTGTATTTTTAATGTTACCAATTTGTTATGTATTTTATGTTATTATCTTTTCATTTATCAGGAATCGTTATGATTTTGGTTAGATGATTAAATATTATGATACATGACATAAGAAAGTCATGTATTTTCTTATCCTCTATTTATTCATTATATTTTTAATTAATAGTACCATTATTAAACTCCTTGGTGCATAAAATAATTTAAAAGATGATTTAAGAAAATGTTTCATTATTTCTCTCTACATAAAAACCATTTTCATCAAAAACTATCATTTAAAAAAAATTAAAATTTTTTTAGCAATGAATACATTATTGATGAAATACATTTTATTTCCAAATGACAAGATTTATTTTTTTTTACAATTTTTTTTAAAAGTCATTGTTTTACGATGTATGACATCAATGGAATTTTCATCTATCAATATAATTATTTGATTATATGATTTCTTTATAATTTTTGAAGGTTATTTTAGAAAAAATATTTTCCACATGTTTTACATTTCAAAAAGTATTTTCCATAGTGTATTGTATTTTATCATGAAGAAATGTTTTAATTATTTTTAAATCTTCAATTATATGTTTTCATGTATAATTTCAATGAAAGGAATATCCAAATTTTTTATTTTTGAATTTAAATTTGAAACAAATTATTTTCATTAAAAAATGTTCCAAGTGATTTATCTTTAAAAATATTCCACCATGTAACATTACATCCTTTGATGTAACTTATGATTTATTAGGGATATTAACCATGGTTACCTTTCTTATTCAATATCTAAATAGATTATTCTTATGATGACAAGATTTTTATGAAAGCTATTTCACTTCCATGGGATATACCATAATAAAATAATTACGAAACCTGGTTATTTTCATGGGATATGATGTGGTGAAATGTTGAAATTATAATTAATCCTACCTTTTTTTCTATAGGTTATTATCTAATGAAATTTTATTAGCACGTTTAATTTCATTTGTTACGAAATTGTGAATGTTTTATAGTCTTGTGGCACACATATGTATGACTTTCCTTATTTTACAGTGGTTACATTATTACCAAGGATGGTGGTTATGTTTTAACCATAGTCTGTAGTTATGTTATGAAAATGGTGTGGGACCTATGTTTCTTTCTAATTCATTGGTTAAATATTTACATCACATGTGATATACATGACTGTAATAGGGAGTAAAACTTGTTCATAAGTTCAATTTGTCTACTACAATGGTCTTGGTAGTAATTCATGACTATTACGAAGTTTGGAGTACTGAACCCATTCCACTATGAGAAAAGGAGATCCACTATGCATTTTTATGTGTCCTGCACTGGATGTGTATCTACCTATGGGGTTCCCTGATAAGTCTTTGCAATAATCCAGGACTATTAAGAAAATGATTGTCTACAATTATGTGTATACAAAAAATATATTGCTTATTCCAATTTTATGAACTCATGGATCATGTTCCTTGATTCCCTAATTATTTAAGTCCAATGAAAAGAAAATAATTATCCCATGACTTAATATTATAATATTTTATTTGAATGAAATGGATTTTAAATGTTATGATCATGTTATCAAACCCTTATATTCAATTTATGATTTTTTATATCCATTTTTACCATTACAAAGAATATGAGCTCACCCATTCCTATGTTACCGTTTCCTAGGTTATGAAGAAAGCATTTAGGTCTGTTATATCAATAAATAGTACTAAATGGAAAGATCTTTGTGGGAAATATTTAACATATTCAACTGTATTATATGATTGGGTTCCCTGTTTCCAAAGAAACAAATCTATATGTTACACAAGTGTGAAATTGTTTTATATATTTTATATTAATATAAAAATATGTAACATCCATGTATGATAATAATAGGTCATTATAACCCCCCATCCATATAGAAATATTGTGGCCTTTGGGATATAGAGGACTAGATACAAGTCATCGTGAGGATCTTTGACCTAGTGTAGTCCATAAAGGATCAAAAGATAAATCATGAGATATTTATGCTTCCTATAAGTTGTGGAAAATGTTGGGATTTTGTGCCACAATTTGGTAACCATTAATGTATGAAATGGGTAGCATTAAAGGACCTCTTATCCAGGGAGTTCATCTCTAATGCACTGAAGATATACCGTTCTCAGGTGTTCATATAGCTCTAGTAGGCTAAAATGTCATTGTCTTCATTTTCAAAAAGATTAACTGAGATGATTCATTTTTCTTCTCTTCTAGTTTGGAATGAGGTGTAGAATGATTAGAATATTGAGATATTTCTTCATATATATATATATATGAAATTATAGCATAGGAACATTGATTTTATGGCCTATGATGGTGTTCATTGTTAAGAATTGATGATATAATAGGGCATCGATGATTCCAGATCCACCCGAATTCTTCCATATATAATTGGATTTATATTTATTTTCTATGATGTAGTTCTAGGTTTGTTTTCTATGAGTAATAAATGGAATTCAGAGGACGAATTAAGGGAAATAGTTAAAAGTAATATAATAGTATTGTTTTCTCAAAAACCTCCACGATAGATGACTCTACTAGGTGTTATAACTAAACATATAGGGGAACTATCTCAAGGACTGTGATGTTACTCTCATGTATTTTCACCATTTTGGAATGATTAGACTTTTAATGTGGTTATATATAAAGAATTTACAAATTCTGATAGTATATTTGGACCATGATATGGGTGGAGTACCATATTTATAACCACAAACCCCACGTGGATTGGTGTATTAGGGGACACACGAGCCTCTGGGTCTTCATGGTGTGACTTATAGTAGGGTTTATGTTACTGATTAGGATTAGGTTAAGGGTTGAGGTGGACCTTAAAGAGTTCGAGTTAGGGTTTAAATTAATTCTAAATATCTAAAGATTTTATTGAAAATGGAATATGATATTCATTCATATCTGGTCAGGTTATTTTTGGGTTAGATTTTCTGATTAAGTAGCTTTCTACGTTTTAATTTATTAATATAGAATTGTAAAAAAAATCTAGATATTATTTAGATATGTCAAGGCTCATCAATGGTAGTTTCTAGCTTTGAGAATGTGTAGAGCTTCACAAATCTATAGATTTCACATTTCAATGTGATCCTTGTCATGGAAAAGTATACTATAAACCATAAACACATCGATTGTTTTCAGAGATGAGTGAATTTTATATTTCCTAAAGGGGATACATTTTTGATTTCCAGTGAATAGAACATTTATGTTGGATGTGTGGTAAGTAACCCTAAACAATGATAAATATTTTTGTCACTAGTGGTGGGAGTTAATCATATAGTGTATTAGGTAGTGAATCCGACCTCATTTTCTCTTGTGGTAGACCTATACAAACACAAACTTCTGGATAGTGTCTTATGTTTGTCTATAGAAATGATAGTTTAGTTTAAATTTAAACTCATATCTTGACTATTCCCTATATTGATTCCACCATATCACTTTTCAGTAGTATAAATTTAATAGGTCAAGGTGCATCTTGATGCTATTGAATCTAAATTCTTCATCAGACTAAGACCTTCTGCAAGGGGTTATATGATGTTGTTTTCTTAAAATGAATTCTATTTTCATTGGATTTTGTTGGACTATAAAATGTTAAATCAAATCACTATGAGACATATATACCAATTTCAAAGTATTGATGAATTATTTTATAAATTTAATGGATCCCAATGGTGTTCAAATATTAATATTTATTCTAGCTACCATTAGCTTCTAGTAAGACAGGAATACATATAGAAGATAGTGTTTATGAGTTGATATAGGTTATATAACTATCTTGTTATGAATTTTTGACTGATGAATTCACTAATACTGTCCATGGATCTCCTAAAAAACAACTTTCACCCATATTTAATCTCCATCATCAATGTTTTAATTGAAAAAATCCAGATATTTTCCAATATATTGGAAACACAAACTAGACCCATTGAGATTTTGTTGAGAATGTTTTGAAAATAATAACGTACAACAAGGTATTTAAGTGTCATTTTTGGATAAAGATTCTTTTCTCTCTTATGAGTTATTTTCATGCTAGATCATATGATTATCAAGAGAAGGTATTAGTAGTTATGTTTTTGGAATGACTGATTGATTTTTTTTAGATTTAGAGTTTTCGTGGTTTCTATGGATAATATATGGGGTTCATTGAGGACATTTCTCAGGTGGGATCACCATTTAATACACCATAAAAGGGGGAAGTCATGTTGGAATGTATAAACCAATGTGAAGAAACCTTATTAGAAATTATGTAGAGGTTGGAATCATCATAGATTCAGATTTCATCCATAATTTTAGATGTGTATGTATTGTATTTAAATGCATATGGAGATGGATTAAGATATCTCTTGATGTTGGGTGATAAGGTGTTAATATACGAGCCTCTTCAATGTTAGTCCCATGAGAAGAACTAACATCCTCATGGATTAGAGTTTTCACCAATGGTTCATTCATTGAAATGTTTGTGCACTAAATATTTAATGAGACATTTTTATACACATAGACCAAAAGAGTGTGTGGTATATTTTCTCCCAAAGAGACCAATATCTTCATCATAGATGTTCCATATAATACTAGTATATGTTTTAATTTGAGGTGAAGTATTATCCCACAAAGGTTAATGCGGTTATATATTATCTTAGTAGGGGTACATAAGAAGTTGGTGAGAGGTCAAATGATGTAGGATTGAAGATAATTGATTTAACAATATATGGGAATACCGTAATAAATAAGGATTATGGGTTAGTCACATGTAAACTATTAGTGATCACATCCTCATTGATACAATTAGTGAAATTCAGTCATGAGTCTGATCGAGAGTTTATCATGATGCATGGGAGGGTGGAAAAAAACGTTTCCATTCAGGGTGGACATGCGATGAATTTGGTTCACATCTAGTTCATTAATGAGTGATGGTTTCTTCTTCTATGAGGGAAAATATATTCAAATTCCCCTATGAAGTGCAGTGAGTACCATAATAAATATCCACTAAAATGTATTAGGATATTAGATGGAAACTCTAGAGGTCATAAATGAAAATATAAATTTTAGTATTTCCCTCCAACTATTTTACTTATTGGATGATCTGTGCTAGGAATAATTGACCTATAGGGTTACTCCAACATCTTATATTTTCAATGTGTAAGAGGGATGATGTGACTATGGAATTTGGGATTAGGTTTCTTAGGATACTAAGAGATCAGGAAACCCTATGAGCGGTAGTACATTAGTTGACCAAAGTGGAACAATTCTTGATGATCCAAGAAATTAACATACAAAATGATCTGGGAATGTTTTGTAGATGGGAAATTGTATAAATACATGGAGTACCTCAATCGTGGCATAGAATAGAGATGCTAGGATTAAATCATTGTTTTGGAAAGGATTTTATATGGATATGGGGACATAATTGAAGCATAGTACGACTTATTATTGTCAGAATGACTAATAGTTAAGAAGAATGATCCATACCATATATAATATGCATTAGGAATGTGTTTTGTATTTTATAGGATCTTTTTATGATCACATGGATATAGTAATGTTTTAATACAACAACATTTTATAGTCCTTCATTGAAATTACTTTATTTGAGGCAGTTCATGGATAGCCATGAGTTTTACCACTGTTCCAAAATTAGGTAGATGCGTATTCACTTTTTGGGCCTATAATGGTATAAGATACCTTGGAGCAGGTGAAGCTAATTTGAAAATTCACCATCACAGATTAGACAATATACTGATCATATACTAACCGAAGGAGATGTAACATGGAGTTCTCTATCGGTGATAGAGTTATCTTGAGTGATCTCCTTAGTTAAGGAATAGGCATTTGAGTATTCATGGGAAATTTGAACCAATACACATTGGGTTGTATCAAATATTCAGAAACATTGGGGTGGTGTCCTATCAGTGGAATCTTCTTCCATAGATTCATGGTATTTATAAATTGTTCCACTTGTATTTGAATAAGTAGTATCATTCTGATCATACAAATCTGATCACCTATGTGGTTTTTGAGTTTCAACCAAATGTATCTTTTGTGGATTGTCTCATTTAGAGTGTTGACCAATGTGTGAATGGGATGGGAGGAAAGATTATTCCTCCTGTTTTGGTTTAATGGTAGAATTTGCATATTCCTAAATAGATATTGAAGAAGGATAAAAATATTTGGTTGAATTGGACCATTTTTATGTGAAAACCTTTGGAGATACTTTTCATGGAAAAGAATCCAAAATATGAGAAATTTTTTACATCTCTATTTATGTTACACCTCATTTACTCTTGTACAAACATTTTTTGATCCACATTAATTTTATTAATGAATGTTAGATGTGTTGGAGAGGTTGGAATAGGATTGTGTTTGGATTGTGGACTATTATGTATATTGAAAAGATATAAAGTTCCATGATCTTGTTAGTGGGGCTCTCAGGAATAAGAATTAATACCCAGAATCCACTGGTCATTCTGTAGCACTGTTCGGGAAAAAATAAACCAAGAATGTATTATGAATTCGTTATAAAAACATTATCCTTCTCCTTTTTTCACATTCTCTAATTGCACTTTCATCCCCTAGGACTGTAGGATAACACTTCAGATATGTTTGGGCCTCTCATCACTTTATGTCTCCTCCGGTGCACACCTGTACATTAGTTTGAACACAAAATTCAATATTTTAGTATTTCAATACTAAACATGATCAACTATCGACACTTTTCCTTATCCATACAAATTAGGTTTAGGATATTTTGATCAAATCTATATAATTTTCTATCATGTTAACTATAGGTCATTGATCAGATACTCACAATGATTCCTACAATTGGTATTTGTGCTATATTTGGAGCTAGACTATTGCCAGCAACAAATACTCTTAGCTATTCATGGTCATCTCTATCCATTGGTTATAAAATATATTCAACCATGATCCAAGAATTAATATTTTTGTACTATTAGAAATGGTCGTAAGATTTTTAGTTGTGTAATTGGACTCAAAGAATTACAGTTTTCATCATTATTTTGTTCCTCCAAAGGTAATTGTTCTTTATATTCAGAAAATTTATATATATATATATATATATTGGTACTTGGCATGATTGTGTTTCATGTTTGGGTAGTCATAGGATTAATGATTGATATTGATCACAATTGTATGTGTGTGTATCTAAATAGACCAAAGCATCATGTTTACTTGAACATTTTATTTATTTTTATAATGACACTTACAGAGTAGGACATGATTTTTTTCTATCATACTATATATTTTATTGTGTTTATTGTTCCTGTTTCCATTATAGTTGAGAAATAATGTCGATCCATATATTCTAACCACATAAGAGGAATGTGTTATAAATTTTTTGTCATGATCTTCGATAATCCCTTCTTGTGGGATGTGTCAAAATGTTTTTGGGTGGTCAAGTCAAGGGGGATGTGTTAGGAGAAAGGTTGATTTTTTTTCTAGTAAGGATTTGAAGTAAGTAGAGACAACCTTTAAATAACATTCATATATTTTATTCTCTTGTGATATAAATTTTTATTATATATTTTATATTTACATTCATGGAATTAACTATTATAACATAGGTAGTTATATTAAATACCCATTTGTGGAATCCCAATATGTTTTATACTCTCTACATATTCAATAATTGTGATGCACATGTAGATTTTATAAAAAATGATCTTGTGATGGGAAATAGCCCTATGATGGGCTACTGAGTAGGTTTAGATGGATGGTGTATGCATTTGATGGATTTGACATTGTATGTATGCATATTTTTTTTCTTATTTTCTATTATCACTTTCATTGATCCACAACATTTGAGAATCCTTTTTCATAAATATTGGATGAAATAATAGAATTCCATTTTTCTATTACATGTGTTGGTATATTTTTCATATGATACTACTTTCCTATTTTAGATATGATTAATTTTTTATTATATTTTTATCACTAATATTTTATACTCTAACTATTACCTGATAATTAAGGCCATAATCTCCACATGATGTATCTCATTACCCTTTCCACTATAAAAATTCTCAATTGTATTGGTTGTAAAACATTAGTTCATGTAAAAATCTACCCCAAAACCACTAATTTAGGTTTGGTTTTTACACTAGAGATTCCCAGAATGAGTATCTAAGAACCTTTTTCCTCTATGTGCTAACTCACACTCCTCTGTTCAAGTGTTCTTTACCTTGTTCACAGTTTTCCTCTATTCGTAGAAAATTTCTCAATAATGACTACCTCCATAGGACTTGGGTTACCATGTGAATCCATAATTATTAAGTGGATGTTCTGGTTTAATTTGGTTCATTTTATTATAACACCTCAAATAGTATCTTTTTAATATTTCAATTAATTAAAATTAATCATTATCAAAACACCGACCATGATCTCTAAAAATTTTCTTTCATTCATCCTTCAAAAATCATCCATTATTAATTATTCTAAAAAAATATGGATGGTTCATCTTCAAAAATAAATCATCATGGAGGTATAAGAATATTCATAATAATTTAAATTATTTAAGGAACACCATTGTTCAAACAAACTAAAATACATACTTCAATCTTCCAAGATATGTCATCCAATATATAGGCTTTAATAATAGATACACCATACATAAGGAATTTTTATTCATCACATAATTGGGTAAAAATATATTCATCTAGGATACATCATCAAAATATTGAGTTTTTTTATAGAAAATACTAACCACACAATGTTTAATCAATAAAACACTTTTCTTATTTATTGTAAATGCCTCATAATATGATATCTCAAAATATACTTTTCAAATACCCTTCACGTATCTTCCATTTTCTAAAAAATATTTATTTTTATTTTCCCTCCGCTTTATTGAAATGAAATACATAGTTCATTAAGAGAGATGTTAACATTTCATACTCGATCATTTTTCCATAAACCATTCCAGTATAATTTTACTTGAGAAATGATTTATTTATAAAACAAGAGGGTTTATTTTATATAAAAATTCTACTCATTATGTAGAATAATTTGATACCAACATCACTAGCTATGTTACATTTTTTAGGCTTTGAAAGGTGATAAATAAAAATTTGTATAAAATTTTCTCAATAGATATATCAACGTGAAAATATTTCACCAACTATAATACTAATATGATAAATTTCAACATATTATATTTTGAAATACCAGTGGAACTTCTTTAAAATTCCCCTATCATATCATTTATTAATTTAAATTTACCATATTTATATTATGATCTAAGTACAGTAGTAAATATAGAAATAATTATAAAATACACCAAGATAATGAAATTCAATCAAGATCATTTTAGAATAATAATATTTACATAAAATAAGAATTATAGAAGAATGTTTAACATTATTAACTTCCCCCCCAAAGAGACACTATACATATATTCATTTGGTTTTTCCCACATTACTACTTCTAAATATTCATCAAGGATTATTTATTTATTATTTTTCCCTTTAAAATAAACTTATGATATTTTTCTAGGATTGTTACGTCTCCATATTTACTTTCAAACCTATTTACTATCCAACTAATCACCTTATTTTTTCATCTTTATCCCATACTTCTTCAATAAATCCATAAATGGTAGGAACATAAATATAACACATAAGTTAAGGGAATAAGATGGATATTCTTATTTTTTACTATGAAGGGGAATATAGTGAGGATTTCTTCATCCAAGTTTCTCTATTCTTCATGATTTGATATATATTATTCCAAATGAGTATTGATTAGGTTAACATGGATCTTCCCAATCATCCATTGAATTACGTGAGATGCTTCTTCATTCATTATTCATCAAATCAAATGCACCTTATTATGAATTATTAATTATTTTTATTACATTATCTTGCATGGTCAATGTTGTTAAACTACCACCTATAGTGTATAAACTTCTACTACTTTGTAACTAGTTTTTGGTCAGGTTTCCTATAATATTATAAACTTTTACAGTTACTGTAGACAAATTACAAATACATATTTGGGAAGAAATAAAGCGTATTTAAATCATTTGCATGGAATGTTATGAGTGCCTTTCTTCTCATCTGGCATATTAGATTCTATATTCATTATATTTTTGATCTTTTATTGAATCTGGTTTCAATTCCTATTTTTTACAATGATATATTAAATTTATTATTTTATATTTTAATGGGGGTTTTCTTGTTCGCATTAGTATCAAGATTCATTTAAAATATTTATTATTTATTATGTTTGTTTTTTTTGTCTCTACTAATTTAAAATTATTAAATGTTGAGGTAAATATTCACTATTTCTATGACCAAAAGCACCACAATCACCATAGACATTTTGAAGATATTAAAATGTTTTTGATTTATACATTTCATTTAAATATATGTATTTTTCTTCCTCTCTAGATTACTCTCTATTTGTAAGTGATTACATTATTATTATGAATATAAAATATTAGAACAATGGTATAATTCATAAATTCCAAACCTATCATTGAAAAAAATAGTGTGGGGAACATGAAGCCTACTTTAGACGATTGGATGAATTAAAATGGGCTGAGTGTTTTATTTATGTTCATACACTTTGTATTTAAGAGAATGATAGTGGTTTTTTATTCAATGTTATAGAATAAGGTTTCTAAAAGGTTGATCTTTCTCACAAGGTTATTTTGATGTGATTAGGTTCAAGATGGATGATTCTACAGGTTTTTATATTTTATTTATAGAAATTGGAGAATTATTCAGCCTTGATATAGAATTATTGGTTTACCAGAATGGGATGTTTCTTTAAATATTTTTATAAATGGACAGTTATTAAAATAGTTGAACAAATTGGTTCTTTCTCAATTTATATATTATTGAAATTTATGGACCAGATGAATCCATCTATAAAATTTGGGTAGAGAAACATGAGTTTAAATTATTTTTTAACAAAAATATAATACTTGTATTATAGGAATCACTAAGTTTCAGTATATATTATTGAGAGAAAAAATGGTTAAATGTTTCTCCCATTTATGTAGGACTATCGGTACAAAACACATAAAATCAAAGGGTTTCTTACTTGCATAAATTTACTTACCATTGAATCAATGTTATACTTATTGGTGTAAAACAATTATGGTGTGAGTTTTTACATAGTGTGGTGACTTGGGTAAACATTATTTCTACCAAGTTCTAGAACCTTATATAGATTGATATTACCTTCAAAATTATATTCCACCATGATTTTACCGAATGAATTCTATTGGTACATTTATAAAATGAAATTTAAATCAATGTAAATAATTAGAAGTGGTATCAAGGGTAATTTTACATAGAGGATATTAGTTTTATCTTTCTTATTCATGTATCTTTTTATTTCACAAAAAAAAATCAAGTTTCAATGAGATTCATTTTTCGGATGCATAGCCCTGGAAAAAGGTCATGTATAGATTTAAAAAAATGATGGAACAAACATTAGATTTTAAAAAATGTAGGTGAAGGATTATATCATTCTAATTGAACTATAACTTAATTTTGAGTTTTGTAAACAAGAAGCAATAGAAAAAGTTGAATGGGAAAAATCTAAATTGTAAGGAAATTGGTTAGAAATGACTGGATTTAATCAAGAATATTTATTTAATAATTTTTTAGATTAAAACCACAAAAAAGGCTATTCAAACATATACATATATCTATGAAACCTATAACAATGAAAAAAATGTTTTCATTATGCATATGTTTTTCAATATGAGGTTATTAGAAAAAATGTTTTTATTTCATATGTTAAATGATTGAAAACTAATTAGAATACATATATGTTATTTGATGTTTAAAATTACCTATGATGTTTTGGGGATTATTTTGTTATCATATTTACTAGTGTCCTTGGAATCCATGGTTACATCCTTGAGTAGTTTAATTTGAATAAATTATTTGGTGTTCATTAATGTTTGGAACTTGATTGTCAATGATAATTTCTAATGGAAATGGAATACAATATCTTACAGTGAAGTATTTTATATAGAAAGAAGAGGTCACTCACCTCATTAAAATAATTATAAGTAGTCATATAGGAAATCAAGGAAGGGAAGTAGAGGAATGTCTTCTAGAAGTGGGAATGTATGTTGGAACTATGTAAATAGTGGTCACCTCAGGAATGATTTTATTGATTGGAAAAACATATGGAAGAATCTATTAAAGATATTTGAGTGTTAAAAAAATAATGAAATGTAACTCTAGATTCATATGTTCCTACTAAAGTGGAATATTATATTTTATATTCTAGATATTTGATACATCTAATAAGAGAATATCGATGTTTATCAAATTATATCTCAAGAAAATTTGGTAAAGTTATAAGTGAATGTTTATTTGAAGAATGAATGTTAACTTAAAATCAAATAATATCAAAAAGATCCTAGACTTTGGAAGAACCTAATTTCAGTGGGTTAGCTGGATGAATCAGGTTACAAATTGAGATTTTTGGAAGGAGTTTGGAAGTTAACATGGGGTTCTATAATCATGGTGGGAGGTGTAAAATATAGATATTGTTGTCTTACTAGAAGGTTTTTTGGAGCTATAATAATTATAATGACATATTCTGGAAGTTCAGAAATCTGGCATAATTGTTTTGGGAACCTACGTGAGGAGAGTATAGAGATTCTAACATATAGAGATTTTCAAGTGATGGATTAATTAGATAATGAATGGTTATAGAGTTATATATTAAGAATGTGAAAAAAATATCTTCGAATATTTTTGGAGGGAAACTAAAAGGATAGATGTTAGAATCATTTCATACATAATTTTTTGAACCATTCCCATTAATCATTCAAAATAAAATCTCATTATATTATACCCTTCATTTATAATAAAACATGAAAATTAAGTATTAAATTTATTAAAAAAATGAAGTGTTTGAAATATTTTTTCAATGGAAATCTATGGTTGAAATGGAAACCAAAAGTAAGATTATGTGTCCAACATTTTACAATAGTGGTGAGTATACCAGAAAAAAGTTCCAGAACTAGTTCAAGTAATCAGGAAATTGGCATGCGAAGACTATTTTATGTACCCTCGAATATAATTATGTATCCAAGAGATAGAATTATACATTGATGGAATGGAAAATATTTATACTACTATATTATATATTTCCTATGTAATTTAGGGAGGAAGTAGTAAGATTTTTTTTAACTTAATCAAGAAAATCCTTTTGGCACAAGCTATACATAAACTACTGAAAAAATTGTTCAAGAAAAATTTAGTAAGAAACTCACCTCAGTGTTTTTAGAAGTTTATAATACAAGGATTATTTTGAAAAATACTTATATATGATAGAATATAAAACAATAGAATTTATATTTATTTGATATGGAGATGAATAATTTGATTTTCAAATATTAGATAATGAAAAGAGGAAATTTATTTAAAGGTATAATTTTATATTTAATAGTTATATCATGTGGAAATATAAAAAATATATAGTGAATGGATGTCATGATATAATATACCAATTTAGTTCAAGTTTATAATAACAATTTTTATAAATGATCAGTGGTTTTTTAATCATAACATGTATATGAATATAACAGCACTACTGATATTTTGAAAAGATGTTTAATGGAAAGTGCTTGATATTTAGAATAAAATACAGTGGGAGATATGTGTAAAATATCAAGAAATATGGATGTAAACATAGGAGTTCTAGAAGATGATGTGTTGATAATAGAGGTTCCCAAAGGAGAAGTCCCAGAAGGGGGAGTTATGTTAGTAGATGTTTTGGATGTCCTATTCCCATAAGAAGCTGATTCCCTGGTTAGTATGTGAGGATCTTCAAGGACTAGATTTGTAGTGAAGTGGTATGGATCGAATCAGAATTTTTTATTACTTTTAGATGTGAGAGAACTAGAGAGTCTTAAATAAGTGGTGACCTTAGAATAATATAGAAGGTTGGAGTTAAAATTTAATAATATTTGGATTCAATAAAAGCGAATTACTCCAGGGAGCTAACTGAATTACCACAAATGACAAAACCACATGAGACAAAGTGGGTATTCCATTTGAAAGAAGAATTTGATAAATAAATACATATAAATCTTGAATGGTTTTAGAATTATTTTATTAGAATGGGGGAATAAAATTCTCAATTATATTATCTTTAGTAGTAAAAATAATTACCATCCAAACAATGTTATGTTTGGTTGCTTTGATGAATTTGTACAATGAACAAATGGAAATGATGATGGATTTTCCTCAAGGGAATGTAGAGGAAGAAATTTATATTTGGTAACCTATTGGTATCATGAAAAATTAGAATCATGGATTGGTGTGAAAACTATGGAGATTCCTCTATGGATTGTAACAATCACTAAGCTTCCAGAACTAGATTTTTTTCCTTAATGGATGAAATAAAGTTCTTACGATGTAATTTCCATCCCTGTTGTTATGAGAAGAAGTTAAAAAAAATTAAATTAATAGTATTACATTTGAATTTTTATGATATGATATTGGTAGTTATTATTTTTTTAAATGATTCAAAAGCTCAATGGGCCATATTAGGACAGTTTGAAGTGAAAGACCATGGTGAAACTACAACGATCTACGGAATGAGGACATAATGTGTAAGGAAAATTGGAATCTTGGGGTTTTCAAAAAAGTATAAAATTTAGGCTTCAATATAATGATTCAAAATGTCTGTATATAAGGAAGTTTAATATCATCTTATAGGTATCATTAAATTGTTAATGCAACAAGCAACACGAAAAGATGAAGGTAAGAAGTATGTGTTGAATGATCCTTATTCCTCACAAGTAAAATATTGATGTGTTATATGTTGTGTACACAATAGGATATTTGACATGAAGTTGCATGGGTATGTCAATTAATTGGAAAATTTATGAAAGGTTCATTGGGAAGATATTATACCGGTCACTTGGTAACTCAAAGGTATGTATAGTATAAATTTTTATTTAATAAATTTTGAATAATTACATATTATTGTTTATGCAGACATTAGGGATGATTCTGATTCTCTAATGATCATTACTAGATATGTTTACACCTTTATAGAAATTGAAATGAGTTGTATACCTAGGATACAACTAGGGATAACACTTTATATAATGGAAGCCATGTACGTGGCTATAGTAAGATAAATAAAGGATAGTGTATGGTTAAGAAGTTTAGTTGAAGAACATTATTATATCCAAGTAAGAGGATTACACTACTTTGATATTCAAAGAACAATACATTTGTATAAGAATAATGTATACCATTAATCATCTAAATTCATTATTATGATGTACCATTATATGTAAAATGTATTGGAGAATGATTATTTTGAATTAAAAAAGGTATCTAGAAAATAATCTAGCTGAAATATTTCTGGAGAGTTTGGGTCCAGAAGTATTGAGGTAATATAGAGCCCAAGTCATACATGGGTGAATGAAATGAGGTGGATGAAAAATGTGTGAAACAAAATTGTAATGTATTCTTCAGATGTTGATTTTAATGATGAGGATTTCTCTGAAGATATCTTTACGTGAGATACTATTTGGAATGTAAATCTTATATCAGTTGATCGTATAGACACAACTACAAAGGTTTTTATTTATGTTTTTTTAATGTTAATCAATTGGATGTGGGTCTTTCCTTCATTATTTATGAATGAGTTTTTCAGAATGATCATCATTTTGAAGGGTTTTTTCTGATGGGATTGGGGTCTAGCAGTTTAGTTTTTGATGTTTTCCACATAATCATTTGAAAGTTGTTATGTCTTTCAATAAAGTTTTGGAGTATATATTTTAATAGAATTGGTTTTCAAGTTTTTTCTCTTTGTATTAAATTAGTATTCAAAATAGAGGAATAGATTAATGCTTTAACTTTTCATAGTTTGTTGAATCTGGATCAAAAGATGATTCTATATACAAAAGGGAGGTGGGTCTAAAAGAGTATAAATTATTTTTTTAATATAATTTGATTACATGAATTATAATAATGACTAAAAATTTGTATTTTATCTAATGAAAATAAATGATATAGTTTTTCTCCACTGGAAAAAAAACCAATGAAAACTATTTGAACGAAAAAGTGTCCATTACTTGCTTACATTTACATTAAATTTCATGAATGTTAAAATAATTGGATAGAATTGGGATGAATTGTGATTTTAATTTTTTTGGGACTTGGTTAAACACTATTTATATGAATTTATACAACATTAAGTTAGGAGATGATACTTCTGGAAAGAGATTTCAATTAGAAATTATGAAACAACTATTTTAAATGAACTTTTAGAAGGATGGTTAACAGAAATGAATTCATTATAAAAATATATGAAATCATTGATCATATTTATTAAAATTCATACTATAAAGAGTTTCTAAAATAATGAGACTTATATATTTGGGTCTTCTCTACCACTTTTGGGGATTTTCTTAGAGAAAAAACACTCATACTACATCTTTTATTGATTGTAGACATGATATAAATCTCTTATTCAGTTCTTATCATCATACAATTAAATATATTTTTAAACTAGTATAATCCATAAAAATATAGAAATTATTAAAATTATTTATGGATATTTACTCTTTATTTATATATACATGAGAGATAAAAATGAATGATTTAATTTTCTTTTTTTCATATAATTATGGTCTTTCAACACCACTATAATTCTTTAAACAATCTCTCGTACTAACACTTGTTCCATCATATTCTTATATATACATAGCATGAATTTTCGTCAAATATACCAATTCAATCTCCATATCAATCAATATCATTTTCAAAATGTATTTTATAATTTCAAGAGACTTAAAATTATATTCAAATTATTCATCCATTCTTTTAACATAAAAAATGGATTATGAACTCCTCGTTCAACAAGGATCAATGATCCTTCATCCCCTTTGATATTACATCCAATTTAACATTAATAAAATCAATACAAGGTTTTAGCAATCCTCTAGTGCTTTAATATTCATTTAAAACTATTAAGTGGCTTCATCCCTTTCTTATATTGCATTTCGGCACACCTCTACAAATACAAAACACTTATTTTGAAGAAAAAGATTTACTTATTTAAAGGATCCAACATACATGGAGAGATATTTATAGTTCAATAATATTTACATAAAATATTTTTCCGTGTTTTCTCCCTCTCCATCATGGTGGATTGTCTCACCCTACATTATTTCAAGGAAACCAAAAATTATAGTGAATAATTTTTTTGGGTAATCCATACATCATATATCTCAAGGAATTACATTTTAAATATGTTTACATACGATCAAATAGACATCAATCATCTTATTGTGTACTTTATTCAAATTTAATTTTTAAAACCTTATCATAATTTTACTTCAACGATATATGTAATGTGGATAAAGAATACCGCCATTTTATAACATAAACTTTCATTACATTACACAAAACTGAGGATCTTTAAGGTCTAGTGTCTTGGAAACCAGGAACATAATACATGAAAACAACATAAAACATTCTTCTTAAACACTTGAAAGGCGTCTCCTTAAGTTCATTCTAGGTTCATTACTGCATCTCATAACCTGGGGACATACATCAAAAGAAAGGGTGAGAAGAAGGCCCAGTAAGGGAAACAAGAGGAACATTTTACATGTGAACTTGAGATACTTCAATAAGGACATGAAAAGAACTTTAAGGCATGAGAAAGAAATCATGAGGTATTTCATAATAAAAATAACATTTTCCCTAAATTGAAGATGTGGCTACATCATTTAACATAGACAATCATGAACATATCACCAAGGTCCATCCCCAAGGTGTCATTTGAAAATTACCAAGGTTATTCACCAAGGTATCGTGAAAATTGTAATCTCTAGTGGTTACATCATTACCCAATGAATTGGAGCGCTATCAGGGCGCACCCTTAAATTTTCCTTTATTATAATGTGATCCACATATATCATCATCAAAAATTTCATAAATAACCCACATAGCATAAAATAAATGGGTTTCATTTCATAATCATAACGTTTTAAAAACTGCGTTAAAGGCGTGATCTTTGCGTCACTTTAAACCCACGAAAAGGGAAAGTGGGTCTCATGTATGTAAATCCCAGAATTTAAAATATAACATTTTGATATATATGTGAATACCCTTGTAGAAATAAGATCTTTTTTTATTCACTTTATAACATAAAATAATTTTTGAGAAAAGAGAGAGGCATTTTGAGACGGAAATTCTGCAGCATAACTGCTATGTTACAAGGTTTTAGAAATCATTGAAAAGAGAGGAGACATGGGTCAACCACTCATAAATGATCCATAAAACAGTAGGGGGAGAGAATAAGATGTATATATGGACATGGTAATTAAATTTTAAGGACATACCATTTGAAATGAAAAACATGGAAGGAAGAAAAAAATTAGATTTCTCTTATGAAAATTCGGTAGCCTAACAACGTCATTTAAACTTCAATAAAAATGAATTGACAAGATCAAATATGGTCTCTCATCATATGATCATAAGAGATCAGTATGATAGATATAGAGATCATACCCCAACATAATAAAAAGGAACTTGAAATACTTGACATGAAAATCGAACTTGAAAAATGAGAAGGGTGAAAGAATCCCTTAAAAATTCGGCAGCCTAACGGCATCACTTAAACATTCATAAAATGAAATGATGAGAGTAATAGGGGATCTCTCATCATATAAGAATGAAAAGTGCAGTAAGAGGAATATAAAAGAACATCCTCTCACATAAGAACATGGAGAATAAAAGGAATGACATAAAAGAGATTACATGAAAAGAAAGAGAGGGGTCAGATCCCTTACCTTAAAACGTGACTCTTGAAACTCAAAGGTTTAGACCTTGATGGCTTGGGGGCACCTTGGGAGGACTCCTTGGGAGGTAAGGAGACCAGAACTTCGTTGGGGGAGACTTGGGAGTGAAAACTAAAGGAGGAAAGGGTGGGTATTTATAGGGAAAGTGAGGGGACAAGGCAATAATGGCCAATGGACACCTCACAAGTGCTTTTCTCAAACCCATGTGCTCTCCCTTGGCATTTATCAAGGAGTTAGGCCACATGGGGCCCCCAAAACAATACTTCATCACCCTTGGCTGGCCAACCCTCAATATATCTCATGACATCATCATGACACAGTTATGATGTCATTAAACATACCGAAACCCTAAAACTTTATTTTTACTATTCACTGAATATTCAACTTTCTCAGAATAATCCCAAAATTTCACCTTAACCAAATATCAATGCTCTGATTTCAAAAATGAAATCCATTTTATAAAAATAATTTTCTAAATATTTTTAATTTAATTTTTAATGAAAAAACACTCTTCATCAAAAATTCATTTTTTTCAGAAAAAACCCCAAAAATTACCATAACATAATATCGATGCTCTGTGTTCAAAAATAAAGTCCTTTTTATAAAAATAATTTTCTAATTATTTTTAATTAAATTTTTAATTAAAAAACACTATTCATCCGAAAAACTAATTCTTGACTAATAATTTATGAAACCGTTATTTACCCATTTTATTGAATCACATTACTTAATTTAGGTGTCTAAATAATATTAAAACTTTCTTTGAGTGAAATTACTAATCCATTTGGTCATATTACTAATCCTAAGCGTAAAATCACTATTCATAATTTACTATTCATCAAAAATTAAGTTGATCTTATTAGACTCCAAATTCCTTACTGAACACTTTTGTAGAAGACCATTTTTAGAAAATCATTACACATCATTAGTTATTTAGGGTTTACATAAATGTTTTAAAATATCCTTTTTTCAAAAATTCATCAATAAAATATATCCTAAAATTATCCGGACAAAGGAAAATCCACAAACATCACTAAAGGAAGATATCTCAATTTATTCACCCGAAAGGATTACACAAGGAAGCTAGGGTCTCGTCACATAGCCCCTTATAACACCGGCATAAGACCTGAGTGTAAGGTGTGCTATGGTGAGAGAATCCGAGGGAGGCTCAGATAACATTGCCCTAGTAGTAATCTCTACTAATGTGAACTTCTCCTGTAGGCGTTTCCGTTCAAGCTTGAAACGCTGGAGTTCGGCTTGGGCTTGGTCCAAAGCGAAGCCCACAGATGCTACCTCCTTCCCAAGCTCTGATAAGTGGGCTTCATAAGGGTCGAGTCTACTGGATGAAGCCATCGACTCCTCTTTCTGCATTGACCATTAAAATCTTATTAAATCATTAAGAGTAAGTTAATATACTACTCAAAAAGATTGGGTCGTTACATTCTTCCCCCCTTAAGAAATTTCATCCCCAAAATTTACACTTGAGGCCTAGTTGAAAAGGTGAGGGTAATTTTTCTTCATTGTTTCCTCGGGCTCCAAAGTTGCTTCTTCATATTTGTGATTCCTCCACAACATTTTCACATGGTGGGTAGTCTTGTTTCGTAGGACCTTGTCTCTACGGTCCAAGATCTCTACTGGCTGCTCCTCATAAGAGAGGTCATGTTCAAGTTGTACCGCCTCTGGGTTCAGTACATGTGAATGGTCGGGTATGTACTTCCTCAAGAGAGATACATGGTAGACATCATGAACTTGAGCTAGGTTCGGTGGAAGTGCTAGACGATAGGCCACTGCTCCTATGCGATCAAGGATTTCATAGGGGACAATGTACCTAGGGCTGAGCTTCCCTTTCTTCCCAAACCGCATGACTCTCTTCCATGGAGAAATTCGAAGGAAGACTTTGTCACCAACACCAAACTCCAAGTCCCTTCGACGATTGTCAGCATAGCTCTTCTGCCGACTCTGAGCAGCCTTTATGTGTTGTTGGATGGAATGAACCTGTTCCGTCATCTCTTGCACGAGATCAGGCCCAAGAAACTTCCTCTCACCAGTTTCATCCCAACAAGTAGGAGTTCTACACCGCTTTCCATACAGAGATTTAGAGGGTGCCATCTGAATAGTCGCATGGAAGCTGTTGTTATAGGATAACTCCACTAATGGGAGGTGTTGATCCCATCCACCTTTAAATTACATTGAGCATAATCTCAACATGTCTTCGAGTGTCTGAATAGTCCTTTCAGATTGGCCATCAGTTTGAGGATGATAGGCCGTACTAAAATTCAATTCAGTATTCAGAGCATGCTGAAGACTTATCCAGAATTTTGATGTGAATCTTGGGTCACGATCAGATATGATGGATAGTGGTACCCCATGCAGCCTTACCACTTCCTTCACGTATATCTTGGCAAGCTGATCCAGAGAGAAATCTTCCCGAATAGAGATAAAATGGGCTGTCTTGGTGAGACGGTCCACAATAACCCATATCACATTGTTTCCTTTGGATGTTTTCGGGAGACCAGTTACAAATTCCATAGTGATATTATCCCACTTCCATACTGGTATGGGTAGCGGTTGTAATACCCCCTTAGGAAGTTGTCGTTCTGCCTTTACTTGCTGACACACCGGGCACCTTGTAGTGTAATCGGCAATCTCCCTCTTCATGTTATCCCACCAATAATGATCACGAAGGTCTCTATACATCTTAGTGCTTCCCGGATGTATAGAGAAAGTAGAGATATGAGATTCATCCATCAGTTCTTTCTTTATCTCCGGAATAGATGGGACACATAGTCTTGTATGAAATTTCAATACACCTTCTTGATCAATATTGAAATCAGGTAACTTCCCATCTTTTACATCCTCCAACTTCTCCTGCAGCAACGGATCTTCTTTTTGAGCTGTATTGATCTTCTCTAGTAATGAAGGTTGAGAAATCATTTGGGATAGGGTTGATGATGTCCCTTTCCTTATAATTCCCATGTCCAGTTTTACTAGATCATTAATCAAGGGATACCCTAGGATCCTCATTGTTGCCAGAACAATAGGATCTTTCCTGCTTAACGCATCCGCGACTTTGTTTGCTCTTCCAGGGTGATAATGAATTGAACAATCATAGTCTTTAATAAGCTCCAACCATCTCCTTTGTCTCATTTTCAATTCTTTCTGAGTGAAAATATATTTTAGACTTTGGTGGTCAGTGTATATATCACATTTCTCCCCATAAAGATAGTGCTTCCATATCTTTAGAGCAAAAACAACTGCCGCCAGCTCTAGATCATGTGTAGGATAATTATGCTCATGAATCTTATACTGTCGAGATGCATAAGCAATTACTTTGTCATTTTTCATGAGGACGCACCCAAGCCCTTTCAGAGATGCATCGCTAAAAATAACGAATCCTTCTCCGATAGAGGGTAGTGTTAACACAGGTGCAGTAACCAATCTCTTCTTCAGCTCTTGGAAACATTCCTCACATTCCTTTGTCCAGATGAACTTAAACCCTTTTCGAGTCAACTTGGTTAGTGGATTAGAAAGTCGTGAAAAGTTTTTCACAAACCTCCTATAATATCCCACTAAACCAAGGAAACTACGAATCTCAGTTACTGTTGTGGGTTGAGGCCACTCCTCCACAACCATTGTCTTTGCAGGGTCAACCGAGATTCCTTCATTGGTTACGATGTGCCCCAAGAAAGCCACTTGTTGTAACCAAAACTCACACTTGCTGAACTTCCCAAAGAGCCTCTCCTTCCATAGAGTTTTCAAAATAACCCTCAGATGATCTTCATGCTCCTCATGACTTTTTGAATATATCAAAATATCATCAATAAAAACTACCACAAAGTTATCAAGGTAGTCCTTAAAGACTCTATTCATCAAATACAAGAAAATAGCAGGAGCATTAGTCAAGCCGAAAGGCATAACAGTAAACTCATAATGCCCATATCTTGATCGGAAGGCAGTCTTTGGAATATCTTCCTTCTTCACCCTCAGTTGATGATAACCAGATCGAAGGTCAATCTTAGAGAAGAATTGAGCCCCAAGAAGTTGGTCAAATAAATCATCAATTCTTGGAAGAGGATATCTGTTCTTCACTGTGATCCCGTTCAGTTATCTATAATCAATGCATAGCCGCATTGATCCATCCTTATTCTTCACAAAGAGAACTGGTTCTCCCCAAGTAGACACACTCGTTCAGATAAACCCCTTCTCCAACAAGTCTTGGAGTTGTTTCTTTAGCACCTCTATCTCCACATTTTCCATTCTATATGGATTCTTTGATATCGGTTGAGACCCAGGTACGAGTTTAATGGAGAACTCTACCTCTCTTTCTGGGGGAGGTCCAGGTAACTCCTCAGGAAATACATCCATGTATTCCTGAACAGTCGGAACATCTTCAATTTGTATGCTCCCTTTCCCTTCTTCATCATCACCGATTAACTCCATAAATAAAGCTATGGGAGGTGCTTCTAGATAGGGATCAGTTCGGGATATCTCTCCATGGATGATAACTGTAGGTCGTTCATTCAAGACTACTGATATTTCCTTACTTCTGCATTTGATCGTAGCATTATACTTTGAGAGCCAGTCCATCCCTAGTATAATGTCAAATTCCATCATGGGAATGACTACTAGATTTTCGATAAGATTGTGCTCACCAAAGTAAACACTAGAGTCTCTAAATACTTTTGATGCAAGGATAATCCTACTTGGAGTCTTGACTGACAACTCTACCTCTAGCAGTTCGGGGATTGATTCTATATTCCTTGCAAACTTGGAGGAAATAAAGGAATGCGTAGAACCAGAATCAAATAAAGCACTTGCTAGTTTTGAGAGGACAACAAGAGTACCTGCTACAACATCGTTCGGAACTTCAACTTCAGTTGTTGTGATAGCGAAAGCACGACCTTTCTCCCTTGGCCTCTGCTGTGGTTGATGGTGATTCCCCTCCACCGCCCTCGGATTTAGACATTGATTAGCAAAGTGCCCAAGCTGTACACACTTGAAGCATGTGACTTTGGGTAGGTCCAGAACCATCATTCCTCTGTCGTTAGTGTTGGGAAGTTGAGGCTTCACATCACTACGACAATTCCGAGAAATATGGCCTTCTTTTCCACACCTATAGCACTTACCACTTCCGATCAAGCAGTTCCCCGAATGCTTCTTCCCACATTTATTGCATGTGGCATGTTGCATATGCTTTCCACGTCTTTCCTGATCAAAACTTCTTCCCAGGCTTGGTTCTAGAGTTATCTTCTTCTCATTAGATTTTTGAGACCACTGTGTCTCCCCAAACTCTATTTCAACTTTCATAGCACTTCGAACAATTTCTTCATAGCTATCATAGACCCTGTTGGCTAGATTCTTCCGCAGATGAGGTCGTAGTCCACCAAAGAATATATCAACCTTCCCGTTAGGGTCCATGAAAAAGCTTGAGGTATAACGGGAAAGCATTGTGAAGTTCATCTCATAGGTTCCAACAGATTCATTCTCCTTCTGCTTCAGCTCGAGAAACTCTTTCTCTATTTTCGTTCTCATGGAACGAGGGAAATACTTGTTAAAGAAAATTCCCCGAAATTATTCCCACTCCATAGCTTCCATCTCTCCTCGTGGCTTCGTGTTTTTGATCAGTGACCACCACTAATCAGCTTCTCCCTCTAGGCGGTAAACAGCAAGGGTGACTTTTTCTTGTTCCGAACAATGAAGTACAGAAAAGATATTTTCAATGGAGCTTATCCATTGTTCCGCAAACAATGGGTCAGTAGATCCACTGAATGTTGGTGGTCGTTGACGCATGAAGAACTCAATAGAAAGTTGTTCCCTTCGTGGTGAGGTCGGCCTCTCAGCTTGATTCAAGTTATTACTCATAACTTGAGTCAGTTGGTTCATCATTCGCATGAATGTTTCCATTCCGGCTTCCATCGGAGGGTTGTCAGCACATGGTGCATTGCGGTCACCATCGGCACGATTCCTCCTATTGCCCGCCATTTTCTAAAAGAATAAAACCTTAGTGAGAAACTTATTTCATTTATGAATATTTTAACTATGACTTCATGCTTAGACAACTATACTTCTCTATAATTCCTTCATAATGATTCATAAAAAGTTTGTGATCAACCAAACATATCCCCCGGGAGTGTCGTAACCAAGAGTGCAGCAAGACCCGTTATCGTGCACCAGTTCCCATTCGAGTCTAGATCAAAGCGGTGTTTTCGGGTTTTACCCCTATGTACATCTGTTCCAGAGCCGCCTCTACCTGCTCGTATCCAGACAGGGATGTATTTGTTTGATAAACCACTTACTCAATACTTACGAAAATACCAGGAAGTTTTCCTATATTTAAACTTTTCTATAGGGTTCTTCCTAAAGTTTTTATATCCTAATTTCCACAAATAACTAAACCATCCTTTGATACCAACTATAGAATCCCGCCATTTTATAACATAAACTTTCATTACATTACACAAAACTGAGGATCTTTAAGGTCTAGTGTCTTGGAAACCAGGAACATAATACATGAAAACAACATAAAACATTATTCTTAAACACTTTAAAGGCGTCTCCTTAAGTTCATTCTAGGTTCATTACTGCATCTCAAAACCTGGGGACATACATCAAAATAAAGGGTGAGCAGAAGGCCCAGTAAGGGAAACAATAGGAACATTTTACATGTGAACTTGAGATACTTCAATAAGGACATGAAAAGAACTTTAAGGCATGAGAAAGAAATCATGAGGCATTTCATAATAAAAATAACATTTTCCATAACTTGAAGATGTCGCTAAATCATTTAACATAGACAATCATGAACATATCACCAAGGTCCATCCCCAAGGTGACATTTGAAAATTACCAAGGTTATTCACCAAGGTATCGTGAAAATTGTAATCTCTAGTGGTTACATCATTACCCAATGCATTGGAGCGCTATCAGGGCGCACCCTTAAATTTTCTTTTATTATCATGTGAGCCACATATATCATCATCAAACATTTTATAAATAACCCACATAGAATAAAATAAATGGGTTTCATTTCATAATCATAACGTTTTAAAAACTGCTTTAAAGGCATGATCTTTACGTCACTTTAAACCAACGAAAAGGGAAAGTGGGTCTCATGTATGTAAATCCCAGAACTTAAAATAGAACATTTTGATATATATGTGATTACCTTTGTAGAAATAAGAGCTTTGTGTATTCACTTTATAACATAAAATAATTTTTGAGAAAAGAGAGAGGCATTTTGAGACGGAAATTCTGCAGCATAACGGCTATGTTACAAGGTTTTAGAAAACATTGAAAAGAGAGGGGACATGGGTAACCCACTCATAAATGATCCATAAAATAGTAGGGGGAGAGAATAAGATGGATATATGGACATGGTAATTAAATTTTAAGGATATACCATTTGAAATGAAAAACATGGAAGGAAGAAAAAAAAAAGATTTCTCTTATGAAAATTCGGCAGCCTAACGACGTCACTTAAACTTCAATAAAAATGAATTGACAATATAAAATAGGGTCTCTCATCATATGATCATAAGAGATCAGTATGATAGATATAGAGATAATACCCCAACATAATAGAAAGGAACTTGAAATACTTGACATGAAAATCGAACTTGAAAAATGAGAAGGGTGAAAGAATCCCTTAAAAATTCGGCAGCCTAACGGCATCACTTAAACATTCATAAAATTAAATGATGAGAGTAAGAGGGGATCTCTCATCATATAAGAATGAAAAGGGCAGTAAGAGGAATATAAAATAACATCCTCTCACATAAGAACATGGATCATAAAAGGAATGACATAAAAGAGATTACATGAAAAGAAAGAGAGGGGTCGGATCCCTTACCTTAAAACGTGACTCTTGAAACTCAAAGGTTTGGACCTTGAGGGCTTGGGGGCACCTTGGGAGGACTCCTTGGGAGGTAAGGAGACCAGTACTCCGTTGGGGGAGAGTTGGGAGTGAAAACTAAAGGAGGAAAGGGTGGGTATTTATAGGGAAAGTGAGGGGACAAGGCAATAATGGCCAAGGGACACCTCACAAGTGCTTTTCTCAAACCCATGTGCTCTCCCTTGGCATTTATCAAGGAGTTAGGCCACATGGGGCCCCCAAAACAATAATTCATCACCCTTGTCCGGACAACCCTTGAAATATCTCATGACATCATCATGACACAGTTATGATGTCATTAAACATACCGAAACCCTAAAACTGTATTTTTACTATTCACTGAATATTCAACTTTCTAAGAATAATCCCAAAATTTTACCTTAACCAAATATCAATGCTCTGATTTCAAAAATGAAATCCATTTTTTAAAAATAATTTTCTAAATATTTTTAATTTAATTTTTAAATAAAAAACACTATTGATCGAAAATTCATTTTTTTTCAGAAAAAACCCCAAAAATTACCATAACATAATATCGATGCTCTGAGTTCAAAAATAAAGTCCTTTTTATAAAAATAATTTTCTAATTATTTTTAATTAAATTTTTAATTAAAAAACACTATTCATCCGAAAAACTAATACTTAACTAATAATTTATGAAACCGTTATTTACCCATTTTATTGAATCACATTACTTAATATAGGTGTCTAAATTATATTAAAACTTTATTTGAGTGAAATTACTAATCCATTTGGTCATATTACTAATCTTAAGCGTAAAATCACTATTCATAATTTACTATTCATCAAAAATTAAGTTGATCTTATTAGACTCCAAATTCTTTACTGAACACTTTTGTAGAAGACCATTTTTTGAAAATCATTACACATCATTAGTTATTTAGGGTTTACATAAATGTTTTAAAATATCCTTTTTTCAAAAATTCATCAATAAAATATATCCTAAAATTATCCGGACAAAAGAAAATCCACAAACATCACTAAAGGAAGATATCTCAATTTATTCACCCGAAAGGATTACACAAGGAAGCTAGAGTCTCGTCACATAGCCCCTTATAACACCGGCATAAGACCTAAGTGTAAGGTGTGCTATGTTGAGAAAATCTGAGGGAGGCTCAGATAACATTGCCCTAGTAGTAATCTCTACTAACTTGAACTTCTCCTGTAGGCATTTCCGTTCAAGCTTGACACGTTGGAGTTCGGCTTGGGCTTGGTCCAAAGCGAAGCCCACAGATGCTACCTCCCTCCCAAGCTCTGATAAGTGGGCTTCATAAGGGTCGAGTCTACTGGATGAAGCCATCGACTCCTCTTTCTGCATTGACCATTAACATCTTATTAAATCATTAAGAGTAAGATAATATACTACTCAAAAAGATTGGGTCGTTACAGTGGATATGTTGTCCAATACATTGTTACTGGTCTAAAAACGATTTTATTCCTCATTAAAAATAGGTCTACCTAATTCACCATTATTTTGTGGTGACATCGATATTCTTCTTATTTTGAAGGGGGGGGACTTCTTTATCTTATTCTTCTATTTGTCTATTTATAATATTCATAGAATAAATTTAATTTTAAAATGAGATAAACAATTCATCAATAAATATAAAATTAATTATAAATTAGGAAAGAAGCATTAAATCATTAAAAAGAGACTAACTTAAAATAAAATAATCATTTTAGAGCTGAACCAATATCTCATACCAATTGGATAAACCATATGTAATATGAACAGTAATGGCCTATGCGACTCATTGTTGGTTACATTTAATCATTTTAACCATTTTGTTTCACCCAATTCCCTTATTATGGTTAATTATCTCTCATAAGATTTTTTTTTCTTGTTGCACAACCAAATACACACACACACAAGTGGTGAAAAAATATAACAGGTTCACTTTTAGAATGAGAAGTATAATCCTTAGTTTGATTTGTAAAACATAATTTCACACAACCTAGAATTAAAACACTTTGATATTTAAACTATTATCTCCTAATAGTGTATGAGTGTAAAACCCAAACTTCTCTATTTGATACATTATAAAATCATGTACATACCATGACATTATAATAAATATATAGGAAACAACAAGGGAGTCTATCACAAAATTTTGAACTCTGTAAATTATTGATATTATGTTTTTTTATTCATTCTCTTATTATTCTTCATCTTCTTCTTCTTATCTTACAATCATAACTACATCAATAAACACTTTTTTATATGCAGAGTGATGGAAATATATTTTCATAATTCTACTCCAAATTCATGAAGCTCATATTTAATGTTATTCCTATACAAATTAGAACACACAACCACATTCCTCTCTTATATATTTGTATGTGAACAGTAGTTCTCATATATCTTATTCTTCAAGTAATCATCCCAAATTAATCATCTATTTTTCTTTTTCTTATCTCTTATTCTAATTCTCCTTTAATACAAGAAAAATTTAATGGAACTTATATTTTATTCACAACCTTCAACAAAAATATGTTATTCAGTGAATTAATCATTTGGTCGCATTTATTATTCCCAGAACGTAAAAATTCTCTTGAAGAGAATAATTTTGAAAAGAATCTAAAAAATATCCTTTAACTTCTAATAAACTATATGATTATAATAACTAAAAAATTATTTTTCATAACCTACTTATAATTCATTCATATATTTATAAGATTAAAAAATAATTTAATATTAAAATCCATAAAATTCGTAGAAATTCATAGTCTCCTATAACATCTGATCATGTATTGATAATTACAGGCATAATAAACTACTTCCATAAGTGAATATAACTGAATATATTGATGAAAAACTATCACTACCACTTTATCCTCTTTCAAACTAACATTTCATCCATAATTGTCCAATGATATCATATTCTAATTTAAATTACTATGTATTCACCAATTCATTTTTGGTACAATGAAACAATAATAGATATATTTATCTTGGAATTAT
Source organism: Viscum album (assembly GCA_963277665.1). Lineage (NCBI taxonomy): Eukaryota > Viridiplantae > Streptophyta > Magnoliopsida > Santalales > Viscaceae > Viscum > Viscum album. The sequence continues at coordinate 26,959,012 of OY728142.1, read as the reverse complement.
TCCTAAAAAAATCCTACAATCCAATATTTAGTTCATTCCCAAAAACATCATGAATATAAGGTTTCATATAAATATTCTTTAATGCACCGGAATTACTCATTGAATCTATATCATTAAAAAATTCACATCATCCCATGAAATACTTATTTATTTATCTTCATGAAACTACTAGAAATGTTGTAATAAATTCTTGATATTTCTCCAAATTTACAAAAAAACACACATTCCATCATCTATCATGAATATACCCACCTCTTCCCTATTAATTATTTTCATTTATCTTCACCTAAATGGTATATAAATTTATATATACTTAAAACAACCTGTACGTAGGTATTGAACCTCCAGTATTTCCCTTATGAATAGATCAAATGTCCCTTATATAAGAGTAATTTTACCCTTACACTAAGCAATATAATTTTGAACAAAAATTATATAACAATGACTTAACCTTATGTATCTAGTATACAATAGTAGTTACCTTTACATGCACTGAAGATCGTAATCTTACATATTGTATCATCTTCCCAATATGGCCACTATTAATGCTTTATATTATGGGTATCATAATTTTATTTCATCTATTTGTATGAATAAATATAACAGTTTCATGATATATTCAGCATTGAAGAAATATTTACTTTGAATCAACTAAATCATCTTTATGTGCATATCAGGATATCCTAATTCATCATGTGATTCATTTGAAATATCATATTCTCATACTAATGTTTTAAATACCATGTAGTTTATCTTTCCATCTTGCACATGATCAATTTATATCCAGTCATTTAGCCATGGGATTTTTTTTCATATATTGAATCTCCTTTCCCTATGGTTGATCAAATGGTTTGTTGAACTACTGTAATTTCCTTTTCGATTATACCTACCCTGCAAAGTCTATAGATATTTCATTTGTTCTAATTCATAGAATATTTTATAATTAATTATGTGATTGAAATTTATATTTATGTCATCATATTGATTCTCCAATTCTTAGTGTCATTAATGTTAGATCATAGATAATTATTTTTAGATAACACACGTTATTAGTTTCCAATGATAGGATACATTAGAGAAATGGTGTCGTCTAGTTTAAAAACCCACCACACTCAGAGTTATTTAAATCCCATGTGGCCACATATTAAAAAATAACATTAATAGTAAGCCACATTCAAAATGAATTTTTCTTTACCTAGAATATATTAATATAAAAATCCACTCCATCAATCATTTAAATTATGACGTAATGAGTGCTAGTGATCACCCTATGGCCTCGTGTGCTAACCCACATGTGAATGTCCAAGAACCTATATTCTTAATGGGTCGAACAATTATTCTGAATACATGCATGTCTGACTCTCTAGGTTTTCTACTTCTCTTCATAGTCAATAAATCTATATTGGATGACACCTTTGAGTTCAGGTGTGTACGTGATGTCCGGATGCTTAGGTCGATCTATTTTCTTGAGTTGTTATATGTACTTTTTCAAATTAAACAAGAATTTCCAACATATAATAATAATCAAATCTAAATTCTCCATCAACAAGAAAATTTCCTTCCACTCTTCCATTTTTCATTTAATATACCTTAAATATTTACATATTCTTTAATTATCCTCATAAACCACGAATATTTCTTCTTTAAAGATCCTTCATCATAAAGATATAATAAAATTGATAATAAATTTTTTTTTCATGGAATATAAAACATTAAGATATTTTAAACACCCACAAACAAGTTGTAAAATAAGTCATCCAATATCTATTCAGTAATTAGAGTGGATCCATATGTGGTTATTTATTCGTCATCACTATCTAAGAAGAAATAACTAATCATTCAAGAAACATTCTCAAAATATTAACATTACATAATGAAACATATAATCTATAAAAAGTGGCCTCAACATCATACTTTTTTTGTATCCATTATATAGATAGTACTTAACTTAATTTTTCTAGTTTACTAATCCAATTAGGGTATCCTGACTAGTGTAAGAATAAGAAAATTTCAAGAGTAATCTAACAAAGGATAATCAAGGGGCAATGTCAATGGGTATCACCTTCTCAATATAATAATATAGAGTTTCTCATAATTTTATTACCTTCCACAAAATAATCCAAGGTAATCAACCTTCATCATTCTCTACCCAGTTGGATGATCAAGGTATTGAAATTTTTGGACCTGTATAGAATCACCAACATTATATTTAAGGGGTTATTAATTTCTCAACAATTTAATATACATCATGTGTGTGTAAATTTATAACAATTTAATTTTATGAAATACTTAACTTCTCATTTTTATTCCATTATTATATATATGATTATAAGGATTTAGTTTTGGATTCCCTATTCTATCCACAAATTATTGTGTTCAGACCACATTAATATGTAACATTTACACAAAAAATAATTTTTTTTGTTATTTACCCAATGAATGAATCCACAAATATTCACTCATATCTTAATGAAAAATATGGATATGTTACATGAAATATTTTTGTACAAGAATGTTGTTATTTATATTTGATAATTATTACATAAGTATAAATAGATAGATAGAAATCCTCTAACCTTTATAAAAAAGGCATAAACCCCAACTTCATTGGGTAGTCTAACCCCAAATCTCTCTCCTCATAGATACATACTCAAGATAGAACTAAATCATGATATCTATAACACATAATATGAAAAAAAAATATATTTTAAATACTTTCTCGGTATCATAACTAAAATAAAAAACTGAGGCCAAGGTGGATGAAAACTGAATTATATAGAGTTGTACTTTTCATGTAATTCAAGGATCTGTCTACTAGAATCAATTTATCAAATAAATTTTAACTCTAAAATATCCACAATATAAATAATTATACATACATGATAAATAAAGGAATAACTTATCATATTAAATGGTTATTTCATTAATTTATATATGAATACAATTCTGGATCTTTTCATAAAATAAAATCTTGTTATAATTTTTTTAATCAATGTAATTATTATTGATATTCAAGAACTATAGACATAGAAAGATTTCTATCCAATTTCAAAATGAACTAAATCCTATATCATGATATATAAAATTAATATATAGGAAATTTAATGAATTATACATATTATAATTTATTTTCTATTATGTAAACCATTTAAATATAATTAATATAAAATGCATTAATTTTTTAATTTTTTTTTATTAAATAAAACATAAAAACGATTTTTTAGAATTATAAATAATATCTCTAAATAATTTTATCCTCTTACTTTTAAAATATTAAATTAATTAATTATTACGAATTATTAATATTTAATATAAAATTATTTATATTTTAGACTTATTTATGTAATTTATAAATTATTTATAAATATTAATTGTAATTAAAAAATAATCATTTTATTTAAATATTATAAGTGTGTCAAATAATTTGGCTAAAATAATTACAACCTTTAATTATGATTTATAAACAATTTGTAAGCCATATTATATAAAAATATGCACATAATTTAACTCATTAATATTAATGTAATATTTTAAATGAATGTTTAATAAAAAATACATTAAATGTAAATTTTTTTTTATCAATTAATTTATAAATCGCATTATAATAATATTCAAAATAATAATAATTATTTATTATATTTTTAAATTATATAAATCAATTCTCAATTTTAATAAATAAATATATTATTTATTAGGAGAATAATTATAATAAATTCATATTTATATTATTATTGTAAAAAATTTAAAAGGCTTAAAAAATTAAAATCAAGTTATATTATAAAATTATTATATACAAATTAATAAACCTTTATTTGTATACATATATTAAAACCCTTTATATATATCTATTCGTAATAGAGTTTTTATTATTATCATTATTTGGGTACTCCAAAAAATTAGTCATCACACATGACTAACATAGTGTAGTAAGCTAGTTATCATAAGGAAAGTAGGTTAGGCTTGAGGGATAGCATGAACAGAATGTGATAGAGGGTGCATAAACATGCATGGGTAAGAGCATGTGAAGTAAATGTTGAGGGATGTGAGGGTTTCATGTGTGGGTCAACTCATGACTTAATAAAGTTCTATGTCTTTTGAATTGAGTAATATGGTATCCCTATACAAAGTGAAATACAATGTGATATTTTCTTAGTATGGATAATGTATATCCTTTATTATGAATGATATCTCATGAAAGTCACTCCAAAATCCCATATTCCCCAGTTAATATCTTATAACCATGATTTAACTTTTCTTTTTTTATTATTTATATATGTATGGAACAAATTGTGTAAATCATTTTAATGGAAGTCCTACGAACTGATGCATCACTACTTCACACCACATCTTATAATTTCATATCGTGCATAATATATTTGAAATCCACATTTGATATATTCTAGTAGTACATGATATTAAATTTTCATAAAAAATATTATCAATCCCACACCAATAATTATATTGACACATAATGCTGAATTTTGAAAATCCAATACTACTGTTTGGAATTTTCATGACCCATGAAAAATGTATTTTTATAAAAAAAAAACTTTATTCGTAAACCATTCCATTCTGGTTATCAAATTAAATAAATTCTTTTTATGGAGTAAAACATATATAGTTGTGTTAATATATAATTAAATTCCAATCAAATAAAAAATTTCCACGATTCATATGTTGTGTTTTTCAAAAATAGTGAACAATACATGTTCATCTAATGATGAGGAAATATCTGATACCACTATAAGATGGTTATAAAACCATCCTTTATATGTATATTTCAAACATGAATTCTATATTGACCTTTCAGATCACACCATTACCAAAACATTTTTTCTATGAAACTCTTTGAATCAATATTGGAGGACTTGGGAGGAGGGTCACACATTTTTACCACTCAAGTATGAGTGTTATGAATAATAATCTAACCATAATGACTTTGGATTGATACAACAATTAGTTATTTGAGGGTCAAAAAATGGTCCTTCATTAAAGTAAAAACATCCAAACATGATATATTTTTCTCTTACATGTTCACGGTATATAATACATGTGAAAAATAAAATAGACCATACATGGTTCAGGGTTATAAGGGATTCCTTCTTCCAAGATATCAGAAGAATATTTGTGGAAGAATTCATGAAGCATAATATCATGGACTTCAACCTATGTGGGAGGGGTACAGTGGTGATTGGATCCCTATTTGTAACCTAAGAACACTCGATCTATCAAATGGGTGTTAGTGCATTCACAATGAGTGATGAGAACAGATTAAGAAGAAGAATTATTTTATAAAATTACATGAAATAGATAAAAAAATTACGAACTAATTTATATGATAAACCATTGAAATAATTAGAATAATCACATAATAATTTATAAGTGAATCCTAAATCTCTTACATGAATGAATAATGTGTTTTTTTTTCAGGTGTCATCTAATGACACTCCCAATTGATGCCTTTTTTCTGAAAGTATTATATGACCATTATGGAAGAATTTTTATGAATTTACTAAAGATTATAACAATTATGAACTATTAAGGGAGGGATGTTTTTTCCTTGTTGGTATACCATGAAGTTAGCACCTATTTTTTCGGTGCACTACATGTATTAAATCAAACACACAAATATATATATATATGTGTGTGTGTGTGTGAGTGTGCATCACATTTATATTTTACATATATCTTATTCATGTAATATACATGCATTATACTCATATCTAATATGTGACCCACAAATATATACATTAAAATTTACTAAAATTAAATATTTATGAAATACACACACACAAATATATTACTATTATATGTATACAATATATATGAATCATATTAAGGTTTATTTTAGTGAACATCCATCCATTATAAGAAAATTCACCAATATACACAAACCTATAGTCTCAATTGATCTTTTCCGTAGATTTGAGCTAACCTATAGCCACAATAACTAAATGTTAATTATTATAGAATATCAATAACCACATTCAGAATAATATATAACCATAGTAAGTCTCTATGGATTTTAGAAACCTATAGGTATGGGTAGGATGAGAAGTAACTATGAGAAATGTCTATGGTAATATACCACCTATAGCAAGAGGCATAAATGGGATATAGCCCTGGGAAAGTCCCATGGAAATAGCCCATTTATGTGTTCTTCTTATGTGGGAAAATCAAGAAATTTTATCCCAAAAATAGCTATTGAATACACCTAGAGCCACTAAAACGTTTTTCAAATGGCTATAGCTTTTTTATTTTACATATAACCAGAAGAAATATTTTTTCTGTGGATATATTCTTTTCATGTGAAACATATAGCCACAAGCTACACTTCCTGTGGCTATAGAGTAACTATCACCATTTTCACTGTAGACCATTTCAATAAAAAAACATATAAAAACATCATGTATAATTATATATGTATATATATATATAGAATTAATAATAATTCATTTTGGCGTACTAGAAATTTCTCGTGTCACTATCCCCTTATTGTGGGTGAAAAACCTATTATTAATTATTATATCACTTCAAAATAGATATATATATATATATATATGTGTGTATATAATAATTAAAGTTCTACAATCCATAATGGATGTTTTCTTTCTCTCTTTATGATAAATTGAAAATCTGAATCAAAAACACCATCTATTTATTTATAAAGAAAATTTTAAAATAAGTATAAAATTAAATCAGTAAATCAATAGACCTATAAATTAATGTTGTTGAGTAAAAGATAAACCTTTGTATTTATGTTAGGTGTAGGATTAAATCCCCATTATGATGAAATTAATTTTTGAATCTATTTTTTCTATGGTCTGTATGACCGTGGTAATTGAGCATTCAAGGTGGACTATAATTCCATGATCTAACATGGACACCTCTAATAGCAACGGGTTTGAAAAGTGGATAATTCCATAACACCCCATGGTTATATCTGATGAGATATAACCATGAATATATCATCCAAGGATGGATTTCTGATGGCCATAACATTTTAATCTACTTGTGAATAACTATGACCCATAATAGACACATTACTGTGGGATTTCCTAACCCATTAATGCTTTAGTCATCAAACTCAATTCTAATTATTGATCCTATTAATATATGTAGATTAAACATCCCATATCATGTCTATCATTTGATGTTGATGATGTGTATACAATTTTATTCTATGTAGAAAAATTCTCATGATGCACTACTTGGGTTCACAATTAATGTACTAGATAAAAAGATATAAAAAACACTAAAACTATAAAAGGGAAAGACATGTACTATGGGGGAACATAATGTGTATCCCAATATAAGTAATTATTTCTTGAACTACTTTATACATATAATGTATAATTCTACCAAAATGTTGTGTTTACAAGTTTTAATGGTGTGTGGGAATAGCGTGTGTCCTCCTCATATAAAACTGTAATTATTTTCAATGGTGAAAATATAGACATCACATCCTAGGGGATTAAATAGTTCGTAGTATTCGATGACTCACTCATCATGTCTTGTTAGGATGATTATTTTGGGTATCGAGGTATATGAAATATACTACAATTTCCATGATTTGGGGTTTTAAACAGCTACCTACGCATGTAAACCATATATACATCGAGTTGTACACACATAGTTACATGTTGTATACTCGCAAAGAACACCCCTTGTATTTTTTTCTATGATAGTATCATTTTTTCAATAAATAAAAGGATACATGGTGTTTATGTTTGAATTACCCTATTTTTGATTATATCATAAACTATAAACATTCTAGGAATCAATCCTTTTTATTCTATTTTTCCTTGGATATCACAAGAATCAATATCCTCAACATACAATGACCCTATCACACCACTAGTACCCTTTATCAATAATTTATAATAAAGTTAAAATCATTGAAAAAAATTATCACAGTCCATAAACACGTCTGTCTATTTCATCCATTTCATATCTCATATCATCTTTCCTACCATGATATTCCATCTCTGATTATTCTTCTCACATTGTTAATTATATAATGTATGTCTTGAATCGATTCCTTATAGACCAAAGTACTGATCATTTGTAATTTCCAGACCAGATCCATCAACCACCAGACAAGGTGGTTTTTTTGGCGAATAAATGAATGATGATGTATATATATTGAAGAAAAATCATATATATAATTCCTAGTGGCTGATACAAAAGTCTAATAACAAATCATTTGGGGTGTATTCTCCAATGAAAAATATCTACCAGAGAGTAATTAAAGTTCAATAATGAAAATAAATTAATTTCATTAGAATAAGGTATTATCAAAAAAACTGAAAATATTGAACAAAAATTTGATTCAAGGGAATAATCTTAGAAAAAATTGTGAGAAATCAAATAAAAGTCTCCTAACCCATGATTAGATCAACCATTGGATTTGATCTCATCCACACATATCTTGGTGGGGATATCTATTGAAGAATCTATTCAGAAGCCCCATATATCTCTAATTATCCCATTATATCCCTTTTATCATATATATCAAGATAGTGTTTAAGGTGGATATAAAAAGAAATAAGGTTTTAAGGTGAATGTATATAGGTAATTAGGTCTAGATTCTGTAATCAATGAACTAAATAATTAATAATTTTAATAAATTAATTTCCACCTAGGTTGGTCAATCCTAAGGACGTTATATGGTAAAAATAATTGAACTACTCCAAGGATAATGTCCCTATTCTAAATGATACCACAATATTAAATTTACCATATGAGGCTCCCTTTAAGAGATAAATTTTAATTAACCCGATCATGTGTTCATAGAAAAAAATTAATTATTATTTTAAATATATATTTCTCAACGTTTTGAAAAAATCATTTGAAAAAAATAGTTATGTGGCCCATACCCAAAATATTATTTAATTTATTATAATCATTTAATCCATGAAATTTTTAATTAGCATAGAATATATCCTATATATTTCTTTTGTGATAATTTTTTTTAATTATTTTAGTATCAATTATATTATGTAACATTCTATAGTATTTCATTTAATATACCTGAATATATAATATATTCCCCATTGATAGGTTACAATAGTGTTCAATACACTAATGGGAAAGACAAAATAAAAAGTATACTCTCTATTTTAATATAAATTTTTTGTACACCTCATATTTTTGTAAATATTTAATTTATTATACAAATAATATCCATTCATGAAGGTGAGTAACTGATAGTCAATCATTATATTAATCAATAGATTAGTAATATAAAATGAGAATAATTCAATTGTCAATATTTATATAGGTTCTAAAGGATAATATAAATTCTAATTTAACTATTTATATTATTGTGTAGGATTATATAACCTACTAATTTAATACATTATACATCATGGATGAAATTTTCTTGAATCAATTTATCCATATCAACTTGTAATATGGAACTATGGATTTGGTTCATCCTCATTAACACTTGTTTGTAACAATAATGGTTAACTATTATTCCTAGTAAATAAATTACCATGTAGGGGTCTATTCCTAGTCTATCTATATAGATTCAGGATAAAAATTCATAATTATTTTTGAAGAATGAAATAAATCTATAATGGTTATCTATAGGTTTTTCCTACTAATTAGTGTGGGTTTTTTATCTTCATCAGATCATAAGTCAACATAAAGTATTCAATATATTATGTTGGTTATTTTTATTAAAATAAGAAATATATTTACTTATTCCATCACCACCTAATATCTTGGAAAGTATATGAATAGTCGTCATTGCCAATTACAATTAGTATTTTAGTTGGATTATAATGCCATTTTATATGAGTGTGGTCATTTATACAGAAACTATAACCATATGGTTTAGTATATACTATATTAATATATTTAATGTCTCTATTACAAATGAAAAAAAACTAAAATACATTATTAATATGTCAAATAAGAATTTTTGGGTAGACTGTGTATTGACCAAGATTCTGTTTTTGATAAATATGTATCAGCCTTGGATTGGAATGCATGAGTGAGCCTTATTTTCATTAAAATATGGATTTGGTATATGGAAAACATTATAAAATACATTATAATAGAAAGAGATACTTAAATGATATTTTTTTCTAGTAGGATGATGTGGTTTATCAAATAAAGATAAAATCTTGTTTTATAATATATAATAAGTAAGAAACATTCCTTAAAACTATCACATGGGTCTACTGGTTGGCCTCAAAATCATTTGTCCTACCAACTATTTATTTTTCCCCTTATATGTTTCCCCCATCATATATAAAACTTTTTTTGACATATTGGGAATCAAATGTATTAAGGGTACATTTATCCCAGTGAATTACCTCTATTTTCAAATTAATAGAATAATCCAAATACTTTTGATATAACTATGGGATGCTCTCCTTGAGATATAGTTAAGGTATTTGAATAATAATATAGAACACACTATTCAAACTAGTCTCCATGAAATTGGTAATACTTATCACATCCCAAAACACTATTTTTAAACTAATCCATCATATGAATATGTAAACACTTTTATCATAACCAATGATTGTTAGAATGGATTTCTCTAAATATGATTCTATATATCTAATATAGAGTATTTTTTTTGGAAAATAATACTAATTATATGATGATTTTTCTTTTTTCATGATATTTCCTCACATCATTCAGCATACCAAAGGAATAGAGTTTAAATATGCCAATGTATAACTAATTCTTTAAATTAAAATAAATTATTTCATGACTATCCTAAATATATTTTCAAAAATGTAGTATGCGTTAATAGTGTATAATTTTATTTTAAAATATCAAGGATTAGTTGGAGTTTTAATCTACTACTCCTTGAATTTATTAAATATCAGAGAGGATACTACAAAGAAACTCATATTGTAATGGCGGTGAGATGATTTATCTCATCATATTTTTGATCCAAGGGTATACACCTCCCATTTCATGTTTTCCCTATAATTTTCAATGTAAAACATTATTGTGAGTGTGAATGGGATGATTATAAATATTGTAATGGTGACATGTTTACTTCTTAAAATTTTTGATAATCATACCATATAAGAGTTTAATTCCTTCTATAAGAATAGGATTCAACCAGTTATTTATAAAATTATACATTGGAAGATGATTCAATAGGCATTCAGAAATATGAATATCATTCTTGTTGAACTCCAAATATTTTTTAATTTTATTTTCATGGATGATGTTCTATAAGATGAACCTCAACTATGAAATATTCCTTGAGAATGACCACCTATACCTTTAGATCCTCTGTCAAAAGTTCTGAATTGTACATATTCACTGGATTTATCTTTTCCATTTCTTATCTATCTATTTATCAAATGATATGTACACATGTAATGATTTATCTTCAATCTAATGAATATTATCATTCATGAATATATGAATATATACTACCCAACATCAGGAGAATTAAATTCAACGACAGGTTAGTAGGATTTTGTACTTTCAAGGATTCCTCTTCCTTGATTTTATGTTTGGGAAATTTATTGCCAATCATCTATAATAATATAATTTCCAATGTAATCCTTATAGGTGATTAATGGAGTATACAAAAAATTATTTGGATAGTTAAAGCATGTCAAAAATTTAGTTTTAATAACTTTTTATAGACGTTTTTAGAGGTTCGTGGTGCTCATCCCCCTCATCCACCTCTTCGGAAACATAGTGAGTGAATGAAAATTAAGACACTTTTTAGGTATTCTTAACTCAAATATTGCATTATCTAGAAATTTACACTTCTAATCATTGAATATGATATATTATTAGATCAATTATCTACAAAATAAATTTTATATTAAAATGTTTTTATTATTCCTTAACCCAACTCTTTTAAATTTCTTAGTCCCGAGATGTTTGAAAAATTAATAGTCCATAAAACATATGAAAAGGCTAAAAATAGGAAAAAAGGAATATGACCACCTATTTCAATCCAAAACTTCCTAATATATTTATTTTTTTCTCCCATCCTATGTATGTTTGTTAGGAAATGAACATGGTTTTGAGGTTTTCTTAGCTACACCACCTAAAATATAACCATTTATGGGAAAAAAGTTATTTTCACGACCTCTATACAAATGTTTATACGTTTTCTCACTTGTAGATGTAGTTTCAAAATATGTTTGGTATTCAACGTACATAATAAATCATATAAGTGTTGTTTTATGCTAATAAATTATCAATATCAACAATATTACTTCTAGAGAATCTATATAATATCAAAAATCCTCTAAACGAATCTCTATAGAGTTTTCTTATAAGTACTCTCCCGGGAGATATTTATTCCAATTAATTTTTATTTGATATTAAATAATAATTAACTCACAGTTTATTTTCTATTGGATATATCTTTAAAAGTTATTTTCTAGTATAAATACAAGTTTATATGGGATATATCAATGTAGATCGTTCTGATTGGTGTAAAATTTTTGTTTAATGATATTATACTAGATAAATATATGACCCTCTATAATTTTTTTTAACATCATCACATCATATTTTTTAGGATTCCCTAGAAGTTCTATACAGTAAAAATTAATTTTTATGATATATTACTCTAAATTTCATATACGATTGAAGGAGGTGGAGATATAATTTATAATTTTTTATGATTTAAGGATGAAATTCACCAGGTAAATATGTTGTTTCCACTTATGTTGTACCTATGTGTATTAATACTCATGGGAGGGACATTTTTTTTATCAACTTCTTCAATTTTTCATGTACACTAATCAAAAGGTACTATTTTAATATTGGTTATATAAAAGCAATGTGGAAAACATAACGCATCATTTGTTCTGAAAACAAATGTATATAAGTTCTTATAAAACTGATTATATATATAATGAATGTTATAATAACATTACAGGATATTCATATATATTATCGATGGTATATGTAAAATTACAAATTATTTACATATATAACTGATGATATAAGAATATTTAAAACTTTTTTATGAAATTAAATCATTTTTTATTGTTTTCTTCTTTTTGAAATAATGTTTTGATATAAATAACATAACATTAATCTAAAAGTAATATAATAAGAATAGAATTATAAAAAAATTATAACGATAGTTATTGTTTCCACTTATTCTATTTAATTTTGATATTTTCCTCTAACTGAAAATATTTATTCATGATAATTTTTTTTCATTTCAATAAAAAAACATGAAGAGTTTTTAACATCATTTTATTCATAAAAAAACTCTTGAAGAATCTTTATTAATTTCTACTAGATCTAATATGGAGGATTATTTAGGTATACTATTTTTTAAATATCTTACTTAATGGAAAAAAAGCATGCAGTTAGAAAAATTATATGATTTTAATAAATAATTAAAATAATGAAAATAATGAAAATAATGATTATGTATCCTGAATCAGTGGTAATTTCAAGATAGAGTAGTCCATGAAAAAAAGGTTATAGAAATTAACAGATTAAAAAATGGAAAATATTTTTGACCTATATTTATTTTTTACTGGGAGATTAGAATTCACAATCATGTGATATGAATAAACTGAATATATCTAATTTTAATGTTTTGATATTTCACATGAGACATTTCATGTTGGTTTTTAAAAACATACATTAAAACTACAATATATTATTTGATATTTCTAAAAAATTTGGAGTTATAAATTATTTTCCAACCTTAGGCTTTATTAAAAGTGATATGGAAATGAACCATGTCAATATTTTCATGTTATTTAATTGATAACAAACCATAAAAATATTTAAAATGTATATTATTAAAGAAAGTGGCATCACATGATCAATTTTATATTCTAATTTTCTAATAGTGGTGATCCTTGTATTTTTAATGAATCGGGATTAGTTACCTCAAATATTGATTGGTTATGAATTATGGGTCAAATGTATATGTGATTTTTATATTATTTTATTTGTTAATCACATTTAAAATATCTATGATCAGTTGAATATATTTTTTAAACCCTTATATATTGAATGGATGAATTTATCCAAGGTATTAAAGATAAAGAGGGTATTGTTTCAGCATGAACATTATCATCACTTTTGATTTTTCCATGAAGGAAATCAATATACAGACTATTTTGTTCCTCATTATCAAATATTTTATATTTATCTTCTAAGATTCCAAATAATCATTGATATGATTAGGTAAATGAGATGATTAATCTCTTAATATGACTATAGTGCATCATGATTATGGTAATGAATGTTTAGGTGAAGAACCTAGTTCTTAGTTTTACTATTGGCATCAATTTGTATATCATTTTTGTGTGTTTTATATTGAGGTACAACTTCAAATAATGAGATATTCTATTTTATCTTGTAGTTGGTATTATACCCATAGACATAAGTAGTTATAATAATGAATATATTTACTAATATGGTGTCATAGGATCCCAATCCATCATATTGTTTGAAATAAAAGATAACTTTGATTTATGAATAATAACAATGGTCATCAACCTCAACTCTTTTTCCCTGTTATTCATGTTTAGACTCTAAATCCATGTATATTTTGTGTTTTTCCATTTAATTTCATCATACTTTTTTATGTGTATGGATAATACTAGAATAAAACTATTATCTATTTAGGAAGTGTCTATAATATAATCACATTGGGTCACTATTGGCTATTGATTAGATGAAGAGATCAAATGAGTGATAGTAAATATGATTTTCTTTTAATTAAAAACACTTATTGTTATAATGATCATTTGGTAGGTATTAGCACAACAACTATTTCAATGGGATCAATAGATGGGGTTATTTTATATAATAATTCCCCTGAACAAGTTGTTTGGGGATACCCTAGTATCAACATCATAATCGTTTCTTGGGACACTCATATCCTGGTGAGTACTAAGTGATGATTTGATCAATTTAAAAATTCCCCAACCCCATTGTATGGTATTTACCTATAGAAAATATAGTTTAAATATTCAATGAAACAACCTAAAATTATTCCTCAAATGATTTTTTACATTCAGAATTTTTTTTTGAGATTTGGAAATAGAATAAACACATTGAATGATTTAAAAATGCATTCAAAATATCTATATTTATATTCATGGAGAGTGTTTTAATTGTATGAAATCTCACATTAGTATTTTAAATTGTTAAAAAATGTGGGATTATTGAATCTTTTTTATGGTGAAAAATTTGGGTGAAGTGTAATGTTTTATATATTCCCCAACATTAAATGAAATAATTAGGGGATTATTCATTAATGTGGTTATATATTTTAGGATGAATATTTTAAAACATGTACTATAAATGTTTTTTGTTCTTATCATATCATGGTTATTAAACAATAATTGGTGATGCATGTTCAACTTTTTTAAACAACCCCTAAGGTGAATTGATATTTTTTTCATTACTAATATATTTACCTATTCAACACTCTGAAATATGATAAACTGTTTTATATAAATACGTTTTATTTCTGAGGATTTTTTTTCTATTCATGTTTTTGAAAAGTGTTTAGGATGATGGTTCGTATAAAATTTGTTATTGAATCTAGAAGTTTCTATATTGTGAGGGAGATAGAATTGTAGGTTAGGATTTAAGAGGCATTTATTAACAAAAGTTTAAATACTTTCCAAGGTATAAGAATAATTAAATTAGTTTTGATGTTGATTTTTTTTGTTTGAGATGCCCTTGGAATAGGATGAAGATGTTATATTAGTAGTTTATGAATTATATAGAATCTATAAAGAATTTTTTGAGATAAAAAATTCATATGGTATAATGTTTTCGTATCATACCATATCTATATATTCTATGGCTATAGTGATTCCATAATATGTAGATCCCCATAAAATAAAATATTTTTATATGATAGTAATGGAATAATAATTTCTATTTAAATGGATTCATTTCCAATGAATATATAAACTCATAATATATTAGTTGTTGTCCTCATATGATTGTGTTTGGTTTCTTAAAATCGACTATTAGTTATTGAACACTATGTAAGAAATCAGAGACACTTTTATCAAGATCTACTTAAAAGATAATATAAAAATAAATAAAATACTAAAAAGGATATTGTTTGTAAATAATCATACCAAAAAATAAAGAATACACAACATCATTTTCGAACACCATCACATGGGACCAAGAGAGATCTATACCAGGAAGTTGAATGACATCCAATATTCAACGGTAGCCAATGGAAAATTAACCATCATATTTACCGATTGGATCCATATTCTCTCTATGATGTATTACCATATCATATTAAAAAGAGTAAGTTGAAAGATAAAACATAGTTATAGTGTATCTTCTGATCGTGCAGAAAAAACACTACATTGCCTTCACATGGTGAATGTTTATGTCAGTATTCAAGGACATTCTTTAACTATTGTATCATTTATTCATGAATTGAAACAAATTAATAAAATATTTGGCTGGTTCATGAACACAAGAACACACTGTATGATATTACACACTACTTTATTTCATCATATGTAATTTTTTACTAAATGATTGGGTATTTATGATAAATATAAAATGATAAAATTGTTATTTTTCTATAATCAGATATTACATCATATAACATAAGGCTTGAGGCCATATCTCCCTCAAACTCACACGTTCAATAAAGCCTAATAGGCTTTGTACAATTATTTATTATAATATATCATTTAAAATAACTTGTAAAACCACATCCAAAAATACTTTTTCATATCTTTAAAAATATTTTGGGGAAGATATTGTTAATATAACATTGTATCAAATCATATGGAATACATTTTGAATACAATTCAAAAAATATTCTTGGATTAACTCTAAAAAACTTTTAGAGTATCTCTTGGAGTAGAAAACAATCCATATTTAGTCAACCAAAATGTGTGACCCTATAGGCCTTTATAGAGTGAATTATAAAAATGAATATATAGAAATATATATCATTGAAAATAGTGGCCTGTAGAAAAGAGTAAATATTTTTTTAAATATAAATGGATATGGGATGATCATCATCAAAAAAATGTATATCTATACATTTAGTCACGAGTCTTCATCATATGAAAACATGCATTATCATACATTACCTTTATCCAAGACATCAAGTGACCATGGGACATAGAATATTTCAATCCCATATATCCAACTAATCTATTATTGATTCTCATAGAGTATAGTGAAATAATTGAGGAATACATAAAATTCCATTCATCCTTTTGGAAAATCACATCGCATTTCCCTAACAAAAATATATCTTTAGTGGCCACACACTCTTATAGTATATATCGATTTATGTACTTGGTGTCATAATCATCATATTAGAGTATAAATCCCAACTTGGTTAATACCCCACTAAATACATGAACAATAACATACCCAACCACCCCTATAGTTTCCAATTTAATATTTTGACTTACATTTGTATGATATAAAACTATGAAGGTTCTCATGATAGGTATCTCTCCTCCCATATGAAATAAAGACTCAATATGTTCCATGACCTCCTAATATACTAATGAAATATGTATGGCACTCCATGTGGTATATTTAATAGCTCATCCACAAAAATTATGAATCAAATTCTTTGTTTTATGTCTTACGAGAATTTTCTATATCATAATAAAAGCATCCTACCAACTCTAATATTATATTTTCTTCACAACATATAATACTCAATAATAAAAATTAGTTAGGGATAATATAAAAGTCATAAATTTAGAGGTAAATTTTCTTCAAAATTTACAAAATGCATATTTATTTAGATATACGTAGAAAACATGAATCAATAGAAAAATAAAGGTTCATTTTAATATGATACAATTTAATATTTATAAGATATTATTGTATAAATAATAAAAAAAACATATGTAATGAATTTTTTGTATAATAAAAGATATTATTCTTTATCAGAAAAATATTTTCTATTAATTACATGTTTTTACACATTACATCATATGTAATAAATTTCACATTAATATGTGACCATATGATAAACCCATCCATTTAAATACATTTCTGGAAAACATCTATGATGTATACCGGTTTGAATAATGCATAGAATTAGAAGTCCTATTTCTAAATATTCAAATTCATTAACATATTCATTATTACAAACTTCAAAACATAAAAATATTTAATCACAAATTCTGATATCTAATTAAAACTCATTCTAAATTCTTAATCATCATCATTGGAGCACTACTCCACTAAAATATTTTCCTTCAAATATTGTAACAACATACATTATTGATAAAAATTCTGTCTCAAATAATTTTAGGGTAAATTTACAATCACTTTAATATTATAAATAGTTGTAACTATTACATATCACTTTACCTCTATATCTTAAACTCTATTAGGATAAAATTACAATACCTTTTTATGGTAACTTATGTAACACGATATATATTTTCTTTACCAACATACCCTAAACACATTTAGGATATCTGATTTACTTCACTTTTTATTTGTACTGGAATAATACTTTATAAGACAGTGTCCTTCATTTTCAAGATATATAAATTTAACTCATTATACATTTATTTATCATTACATGTCCTAAACAATTTTAGAATATGGAGTGAAAACACCTAATCTTAAACTGGTATAAAGATATATATCATTACTAAATTTTAATTAAAGGTATCAATTCACATTTTTTATGGTCACAAATCCTCTAAATATTAGTATAATATTTATAAAAAATTTTATATAATATTGGGTTTAACCATTAACTATTATCATTAAACATCTCTAAGTCCATTATTACTACCACCCATCTCTTATATAATGTATATTTCTAGAATAATTTTTTTATAAACAAATCTATTTGTATTATAAAATAAAATTTATTTCTTTTTAGTATAACTATATAAAAACTAAATCCTTTGTTTCATAATATATATGATACACTATGTGATTGAATCCTTTTAATATTAAAAATTATTTTATGAAAATATACCACCAAGGGGTGGTGGGAACACATTCCAATATATTTTGACAAAAAATTGTATAATCATTTTATCCCGGATAAAACAATTTGATCTATATCTCCTTATCAAAAAATGTTATTCAAATTGATGAATCATAATCCATTGGATTATAAGTAATCATCTCAGAAATGATCATAAAAAATCATTCTTATTGAACATATTCTCTTATCACATAATGGAAGTGTGATGATGATATGCATATTTTACATAGAATCATTTAATCATAATAACGTTCTTCATATTCAAATCATTGATATAGTAAAAATTTCCATAATCTCATGAATTTAAGCTAATTTATTCAACAATTCATCATTTGATATAGAACAAATGTATTTTTAAAATATTTTTTAAACTATATTTTCAGTATCATGTACTATTGAAAATAAATGAATTAATTTCAATTATACAAAATACATGTCCATTCCACGAGTTTGATAAAATATTTCTCATAATCCTTTGATCATCCAATCAATTTGAATTGTTATCCCACAATCGTAATAACCCTTCATTTCAATAACCTTTATTAGATTATTGACGGAACATTATTCAAATTTTCAACCAACTTTTTTTATTTTGGTTTAAACCATTACCTACATGAGTTGTATATACATTACTATAGAACCTAGACCACATATGCCTTGTCCATATACATTCCCAACCCTTTCTAAATATTTATTAATTTTTATTTTAATTCAATAACACCGTAAGAAAATTTCATTATATGATAATAAAAAGAACTCATAAAAAATAACAATCAATTTTTAGCCTACCTTGAAATAATGTTATAGAATGAAACAAATCATAGTCCATGTGTATAAAAAACCATATCCCAATTCATTTTAAAAACTATTTTTTACATTCTCTTATAATGAGATAAATGTGAATTAAATACAAATATTATGATATGGTTATCCAATATTGATGTATCCCTGTTATTAGTGATCTAAATTCTTTTCTACATTACATGGAAACAAAAAATCAAGATTTTTTTTTCACATTTGGATCATTTTTATATTTACAACACTCTGTAAAACAAACATTTGATATCATCTATCCATTTGAATAATAAAAATAATTGTTATAACTAGTAAATATTTGAAGAAAATTTTACTCTTACAAGGTATTTTATCATATTCAATCATATTGAATATTTTTTTCATACCTAATAATATTAAATATTTGACAATAATATTCATATACATAGTCATATTGAGTATATGAGTGGAGATTAACATCTTATTAGTAATTTTTCATCAAATTTCATTAAATCCTTAAAGTAATCACTCGATGCATCCAAAATCACCATGATACACTATTTGAAACATATTCAACATGTTATTACTATAGGGGGAACTATGAAAATAAATAATATTTTCATTAATTGAATTTCATAAATCAATAATATTATTTAAGAATTTTTAATAAGTTACCATTGTATGGAGTTTCTCACATTAATCTTATCATTATCATTGATTGATCAAAATTTTTAACTAGATGGTGGTGGTGGTGGTGGTAATTTTATATGTAATAGATACTTTTATAAAATAATATTAATGTATTATTAACCATTAAATAAAAAATTTATTAAATAAAATTCCACCAAAAGATAACCCCCTTTAAATGTCCATCATATCAATTAGTGGGACAAGATCCATTTTTCATTAATCTCTAGGTTTCTTTAACGTTTATCATTTTTTTTATAAATTTATGTATTGCATCATATTAATTATATCATATAAGAATCTTGTATAGTTGAGTTGAAAAACCATTTTCCATTCCATCATCTAGAGAAACTCAACTCTATTCCACTAGTAACATAATCTAATTAGGGTCTCACAGCTAGTGTAATAAAAATTAAATACCTAAAACATGAAAAAAAAGATATTCCAAGGGTATCAAGATTTTTTATGACCTACCAAACTGTGTTCCAGTATCACATATCCCATCATTCCATAAACAAAATAATCTATTAGAACCCAACATTGGTGTTACCTATCATTTTTTATGATCAACATCATGAAAAGTTCTTCTTTATATATAATCTTGTATTTAGTATTTCAAGATGATTTTATCTCACCATATGATCTCATATTATTCCCCTTTCAATATTAATTCATCTAGTAATTTAGTTTTGAATCATATTCCCTCCACTAGATCAATATGTTCAAAACATATTGATGTGTAACTCTTTACAGAACAAAAAAGTTATTGTTAATTAAACAAAATAGAAGTAAATCATATTTATAAATATTAAGATTCATCATATGACTAAGGTAAATAAAAAATTCATGTAAATACATAATGTTCTCTAGATGATTTATCCAAGTGTGATAGATATGAAACCCCATTCACCAGCCTATACAAGGAATAAACCTATTTGTAGGTCTGTATGTATTCCAACCCAAAGTCTTTCTACTAGAGGATATATTAATTAGGAGAAAAAAATTAATTTAAAACTCTAAAAACCTACATAAACAAACAATATTCAACAACTATATTCATGTTTATAACTTTAGATAAAAACATAGGTCATTGTAGATAAATAAATAAATTCATTATAATTCCATCCATGTAATCGAAGGGTTTATCTAGAAGTAGTATAATAAATAAAAAACAGTAATAGAACATTGAAATTTATTAAAAAACATAAAAAATATGAATATAGTAGAGAATAAACTTTTAAATGAAATTGGAAATTTGAATATTTAAAAAAGAGATAAATATTAATGGAAAATTCATAAATAAAATATAATTATAAGTATTTCATAATTAGATATTTTTAATTATTTACATTCCATGATTTTTAATATAAACAATTTATATTCATTACGACTTGAAATCCTTTATATTTATCATTATATGGTATGTAAATTTTAAAATATGTTCTTATGTAAATTATAAACATTTTACAATGAAATTCCTATCATATAATCATTTTACATTATCTAAATACCATATTCAATATCTTTTTTCCAAATATGATCATGTCAATCATCAAAATAAATTTAGTTCACTTATATAAAATCTGAAAAAGGCCCCAATTTTTATGAATTAAAAATATTTAATTATGAACAGTTCAAAATTTAAATATAAACATTTATTATATTGTCCATATTTCATAATTTATAAAACTTTATAAATTTTCACTAATGATTCATAAATAATGAAACTGATTTTTGAATCATTTGATATGAAATATAATTTGTTGAATGTTATTTAAAAAATTAAAATTTTATATTTGGAAAAAATACATGTTTTGTAATCAATTATGTAATTAATTATTAACAATTTATATGAATTAGTTAATATATAAATAATTATTAAATTAAATATTCCTAAAATACCTTTTATTTATTTATAATCATTTTAAAACCCAATAATATAATGAAATTAATAAATTTCCTCTTTACCCTTATGTAGGACCCCATTCGTAGATAATGGTTAGCAATATATACCCTTACATGGACACTATGTGTTATTGTAATTAAATATTGGATCCCATGAATAATGGAAAGTAACCACATACCTTTATATAGATTATATTTAAGACACTCTATAATTTTAATATGGAGATTATTTTAATGCAATACATTCTGTATATGGGTATATAGGACACTAACATTATGTAAACACTTCACATAAGGTAGGTCTTTATATACCTTTACACAGCCTCCTGGTACCATTGCGTCTAGGCACTACCTTCATGAAAACCATTTTCATAAATGTATCACATAGGTCCACCCATTATAGACCTTTGTCATATGGTTAAAATGTAATAGAAAAGACATATCTAATTTTACATAGCATATTTAAAATATCTGTTTCTTTTATATTGACCGTCAATTAATGGTATGTTTCGATGACCCTTACATAGACCAAACTATGTAAGGGTAAGGAAATATGACCCTTACACAGACCACTCAAAGTAAGGGTAATTCCATGGTTCCCCTTATACTCCTTAGCAACATAAGGGTATGATATTGATTACCTATTCATTACCTATCTCTGTAAGGGTAAACCCCTTTTTAATTCAAATTTCTACATAATTAAACACTACTATATTTTTTGAGTATCTTATTCATTTTATTCATTCATTCATGAATGTTGTTAATGTATTTCTTTAATACCAACAACGTTTTATTACAAATATAATAATAGGTTTTAGACAAAAAGCAATCAATTAAAAACCCTTGTCTCAGGATATAAAACAAGATAATAAAAAATATGCATAAAATAATAAAATAAATTACTACTAGAAAAAATATTACCATATAAAAAATATTCCATTGCATCGTCTTCTAATTCCATCACAAGGGATTGTGTGAAATCACTAAGTGTTATTCGAATGAAATCCCACATTTGGAGGTATCTACTAAATATATAGGATCCATTTATATTCAGATGAGATCCATCTTCACTCAAATATTTTCTATAATCTCATTCAAAAAGGATGAAGATGAAATATAGAGTCGATTTAGGTTGAATATTATATGGATGAGTAAAAACACACCCCATCCTACCATTTCATTGTAGTATTTTATAAAGGCAACCAAGGAAACTCTGTAACTTTTTTCTAATTTTTTTATGGTTTGAAACACATGAATAAGTCACTTGGTCAGTTCATAATCTATGTAATTCACCATATGCATTTAATCCCTCAGTCATTTAATATTATGTAGTGGTTTATTGAATGATAATATATGCAGGAGAAACACAAAATGGTAACATTTACCATTTTTCTACAATTTCATATATCAAAAAATAATATAAGTCTTTAAATAATATTTTCATCTTGTAGAACATGTAATATGTAACCATATTCCACATGATTGATGAATCATAATATTTGAGTTCTACGGAATATTTACATTATTTAAGATACCTAAACCATTATATTTATCCAATATTATTGCATCATTATCAAACCACATAATAAACAATGATTGAATATTAGAATGAAAAATAGAGAAATTAAAGAAGAACAAGTTTTAAACAATTGGAATATTTAATAAAATGATTATTTTAGAATCATTACATGTCAAATAATTTGATATTGTTGATCAAGATTATATTAGTAATAAAGGACGCGGTTTTAGGATAACTTTAATCCAAATTATAAGACACCACCATCAAAAGTTGTCTTTTCCATGTTAAATGATGTTATATTTATTTAAATGCATTCGTATTTTGTGAAAGAAATAAAACATAATGGATGTACATTATTTTCATATAAAACATTGAAATTTTGAGATGAAGTCTCTCAGTAATTTGAGGTTTTAGGACCTATGGAATAATGTTCACATAATTTAGTGAATATAAATAAGAATGAATAAATGTTTTCATGGATTTATGTATCAGTTGGTGGAATATTTTTTATGTATTTAGAATATCCAAATAATATTTTTTTGAGAGGAATAAGAATATCATTATTTTTCATGTCCAGATAATCTCATCTATTCCATTTCCATTATAACATTAGTGATATTTTGATGTTTATGTTCAATAAAAATTTGTTTCTACATTGGTTAATATTGTTGAAATATTATAGAAACACCATGTTCATAACCATTAATGTATCCCTATAATAATAATAAAATAATATATGTCTTTTAGTGGGTTAAAAACCATACACTATGGATATAGTCATCCATTGAGAGTCAATCCTCTTTAACAAATGTGATGAATATTATATTTTATTAAGAAATATTTTTCTTAAAGAGTTTTCTATTGGATATGTAGAAGGTTTTATAGGTTTTAAAAAATATTATATAAGCTTATTAACACCCCATAACTTCTTATCATTAGCTATTCAATATTTTCAATTATCATTAGAGATAATCTAACAAATGGAGATATCTTTTTGGTCTTCTATAGAACACTACAACTCAGTTAATTAGCAAGGAATTAAAAAAATTGATTGAAATGTTTTTTATTTATTGAAGTAGAGAATGTTGAAATAATTATTATCCTTATGGTGTAATGTTTTCTATGTCTCTCTTCATGGATTCACTATGCTAAGGAAGTTTTCTGAATGGCCTCTAACAGATTTGAATAATGTTGAAAATGATATAAAATCAAGGAAGCCACTAGTATCATACTTATATAAGAAATTGTTTTCCAATATTATGTTATGAAAAACTAAAAATATTTTTTATATAAACATCATAGAATTTGGTATTGAAATAATAAGGTGAATCAAGAAAAACATAAAATTTTTAAATATGAGTTCAAAGATATAAGAATAAAAAAAGCTGAAATTGTTGATGACTTTTTATAGGGGTGAATATTTTTACAAGATCTATCAAAATCGTTGGAGAAACAAATTATGATCCTACATTAGTAAATAAGAATAAAATAATACTTCATATTAATTTTAATGATAAGATATCAATGATGAAACTAAAGAACTTTATAAATTCAATATTGAAGAAATTTATAATAAATTAATTAATTATTTGATGAAAAGATGTGGTCATATTAAAATAAAAGTAATTAATGAGAATAAAATTTCATTCCGTGAGACAAAAGAAAAAAAACATCATATGAAAAATCTTTTTCGATAGAGAATAAAATATTGAGGATTATGCTAAGATTCCTTCACTCGGGTTAAAAAATTTACTGGAGGAGGAGGTAAGATTAAAAAGAAATTGCATTTTCAATGTTTCAAATATGGGAAGGTTAATCATTTCACTACCAACTATCTCAATATAACAAAAAATGAATATAGAGATAAAAAAAATTAATAAATCATCATCCTATAAGGGATTATTATAGTGAATAATTAAATATTTTCTAATGGGGAAATAGGAAAGAATACTAATGTTGTTTAAAAAAAATTTATTTTCAATTGAAGAAGTGTTTCAAAACATTGATGAGAGAAATAATGATTTGTAGACATATATGAAATCTTTAAATAGTTTTGAATAGTTTAGTAAATGTATAAGAGTTATTCATAAGATGATAATTCATATATCAATAATTTTTTTGATGTTGTATCAGGTCATTCTAAAAAATCATTCTCTTTGAGGAAATATTTCAAAAAGTTCATAAAACAGATTAGATGGATGAGTTATTATAATTTTTATATTAAGAAAAATTATGAAAATTCAAATAAGTATCAAATTTAGAAAGAATAAATGGTTGATTAAGTGAAAAAATTGAATCATGGAAATTTTGATAAGAAGAAGATTATTATTGATATAACCTCTTCTGCTATATTTTGGGATAATGAGTTGAATGGATTTAAATATAGAATTATAGTGATAAAAAAGAAAAAATATAATGATATATATATTTATATAAAAAAGGTATTACAGATAGTGTTAAATGTTCCAATTAGTAAAAATACACTATTTTTTATGATTAAGATGGTCATCATGGGGTTATGGAATCTAATTATAGACTTTCATAAAAGAAATTCTTGATCTATTAAGATATCATGGAAAATGACATTTTATTTTTACTATAAAATAAGTTGAATATTTTAAATAACCTTATATCTGAAAAAATAAATGTTCTATGAAAATGTATCTTCTAGTCATGTATATCCTTAGAAGTAAAAGAAAGTTAGGGTAGGTAAAAACAACACAACACAAGTCGAAAATGGGAATAAATAGAATCATGTATAAATAAAATAATTTTATTCTAAGGGAAATGGTTTTCGAGATATTTTCAATTATTTGGTTTTCATAGTAATATAACAGTAATTTAATTATACAATATGATGAATCTTGGTTTGCGGATATATTATACATAAATGGATACAATAGTAGTAGGTGAATAATCATTTTTAATAATAAAATTTCTAAGAAGAAACACTAGATAAAATTATTTTTGATTATCAAAAAATAATATGTAAGAAAAATTGGGAATTTGGATACATATCTGATAATTGTGTCTTAATTTCACTAATAAATTTAATCATATTTAGAATGCTAAAAACAAATAATTTACATTGGTAATGTAATTTAGTGGAAGTTTCAATCAACGTATAAAAAACTAAAAAGTCATGGTTAATACATAGTTATTTATCCTATCATATAAATAGATATTTAAGAAATATGGAGGATGTTCAAGAGAATTATAATTTATATGTTACATTTGGGAAATCATATATCCTAAATTTAATGGATTAGAATAGGTAAAATTGAGAAAATGGCTCCGTTCCAATAATGTGTCATTTATTGATAGTACAATGAAAAACCTATTTAGTGTTTCAAAAAAATTGATTGAAATGAAGCGATCATACAAAAAGGATTCCTTTCAAAGAAATTAAAATATGTAGTTTTTCTCTACCAGTTCATTGTAACACATGGAAAATTATTTAAAAAGTGAGAGGTAAGATCAAATAATAACTTTTTTTTGGAAACTGAAAACA
Source organism: Viscum album (assembly GCA_963277665.1). Lineage (NCBI taxonomy): Eukaryota > Viridiplantae > Streptophyta > Magnoliopsida > Santalales > Viscaceae > Viscum > Viscum album. The sequence continues at coordinate 26,931,658 of OY728142.1, read as the reverse complement.
ACTTATGGTACTGAATGTTTCATTATTTTCAATAAATAAAATAATGATGTTAAAAAAAGATGTTATTAAAACATTCACAACTTGATATAATACATTGCATGAGTTTAAAAAACATTAAATAAAGTAAAAACATTGAACAAAATCAACAACGAAGTTGATATACCAATAGAGAAACCATTAAAGCTAATATCTTCTATTTTTTATTAAAAAATTATAATGAGTTAACCTAATAGAGATAATAATTTCATGAATTTCATAGATGAATTTAAAAAAATTTGATATATTATATTCATGTCTCAAAAATCAAAATCTATGTATTAATTTATAAGAATTAATATAACTATTAAAAATAGGTTTTATCCAATTGATGTTTAGATTATATAGTTGTATATAATATTCCAATAGATAGGTCTTAAATTATATTAAAATACATCGTATCAAATAGGTGTCAAGTGTACCGTACACCCCTAAAAATGATAAAGATTAAAGTAAAAAATATTGGACTTTTTTATATGTCTAGAACTATTATCACTGAATATGATACATCTGGATTCCTTTAGTTATGGGATATCATTTCTAATAGAATTCTTAAATATTGATGTATCATAATTCGTAATTCCAAAAAAAATCTATAATAAATGTTTTTTTTGGAATAATAAAACTTTAAAACAAGTTTATGAGTTTGGAAGTTCATGTTAAATCAAATGTAAGTGGACAACTGGAATCAAGTTATATGAACAAATATATTAATGAATACCCCAGGGTTATAAATTAATAGGAAGTTTCAACAGATGTTACAAAACAAATTTGCGAATATTTGTTACTATGATGGTGAGATAGTTTTTAAAATTTAATAAATTTTAAGTAAACTATTATGATAAACAATAAGGGTGATATTTTTAATAATAGTTCAATAGAACTATATTGATAAATTTATCAAAATGAGAAATAGTTTTTAAATTTTTTTATAACAGTAATGGTGGGGGAAAAGTGTTCATAACCGTATGATTAAGATAGATGATGCAAGTGGATAATAAAATTAAAAGAGGTGACCAGAATACAGTTTATCATATAAATGTAAAATGTTTAGGAACTAGTCACACTAGCTTGATTACAAATATCAAACTTCAAAATGTGAAACAATAATTTGAACTCAAGTAGTGGTTCTAATCTATGTATTAAGTTCATGATTAAAGAAATAAAACTTATACATTGAAAGTTATTTAAAGACCCAAAGATATAAATATTAATGGGAAATTTTTTTAGGAATGAATTAAATGAGAATCAGCGTGTTTCTTGAAAACATTTCAGACTTATATGAAAGGGATATTCTTAAATTGAAGGTATTGATTTTGGTGATAAATTTTACATAGTCGATAAAAATTAATAATAAAAACAAATACAGATACTATTTCTCAAATAATATTTTAATTTTTTAAATTGATGTTAAGTCTGTATTTTTAATAGATAAATAAATGAATAATTGTATATGGAATAACATGAGGTATTTTAATTTAATTTGGATTGTTTAAATATTTTTAAATTTAAGAAGTATCTATATAGACTTATTAAAGTTCAAATATATTATTACATCAAGTTAGGTTATTAATTGATATACATGGAGTTGAAGAAGTTATATTTTTTTAGAAATTTTTACATTAAAAATACTAACACCACATCGATTATTGTGATTTCATATGTTCATTATATAATGTTTTTTAGTGATAAGGAAATTTTTTTTGGATATTCTTCCTCCCAAATGAAATATAATTTTGAAATTTATGAATTTATGTAAATGATATTTTTCTTGGGTTTATAAATCCCATAGGTTTCTAATCACGTTTTCTTCCACCCATGGTTTATTTCACGATCTTATCATTATTTGAGATTATTTTGGATTATGTCTCCCATTGGGGAATTATTTGACACTTACATCATAAACTCTATATATGGTATTCTATTATGTTAGTTCAGGAAATATTTCAAGGAATATTACTAATTTAGCAATCATGGGTACATAAAATGATTGATAAAATGTTATTAAGAAAATAAGACATTATTTATCTCTTCGAACAAAAGTACTTTTTTAATCAAACTTCATATTACCTAAAAACATTTTTTAAAAATATTTTATCATTTTTAAAATGATTTAATTAAGAAACATTTACACATTTAGACTATTTAAAAATATATAATAGTAATATTCATTTCATTTTAAAAACATGTCCTATTTGACTTTTACCAAAAATTTCAATGGAATCATTGTTTAAAAATATAGACATGAACATAATTTTATGTTATTATGACCACTCAAATTTTTCATGATTATTTTACAAGTTTTAGAATATTACTTTCAAATAAAATTATTTTTAAAATGTTATTTGAGCTTTTTGTTTTAAAAATATTTTAAAACCGGAATGTTTATTTTCCTCAAAAATATTTTTAATAAATTTTTTATAATATTTCTATTCATTAATAACATCAACCATTTATTTTACTAATTATCAAAAATAGATATTTTGTATTGATAAAATCATTATTAATTATTTGGATGGTTTTTGTCATCTATACTAATTATGTAATATTTTATTACTATTCACTATATTACTCTTGATGGTTTGTGATTATGTTAATTTGATTGGGGAAATTACTAACATTTCATATGTTAGTTTTCTATATGAATTTTTATGATGATTCTGTTTCACCCATTTCTTATGGGTATTGTAATCCACATATCATGTGATGGTTGGGACATCAATAAATAAATATATATATATATATATCCCCTTGATGAATCGACATGCCTCATGGAATAAATATATTTTCCAAACATGATTGGTTTATTTGGACATATTTATGCTCTTTTGTGAAAGGTATTCATTGTTTTTGATTGATTACATTCTTGAAATAAATATGAAAAAATTTGGGCATGCAAGATAATGATTTCAGAAAAAATAATAAAACATTTTCAGTTTACCATAAAATCATTCTTTTAGTCACTTATATACTAAAATTTATGAAAATGAAAGGAAAAAAATTTATTATAAACAAATAACCATAGGAGAAGAAAATTAATATTGATTTTTCAGGAAATTTTATAAAATTTCTTAAATATAAATCCAAGTAGAAAAAATGCTGAATAAATTATGATTGGAACATTAATCCATTACCTCAAGTCTCGCCTGTAATCATTCATGTTAAAACCTCATGTATAATAATTATAGATTTATTATAAATTTTTTACATAACGATATTAAAATCAATAATAACATGTATTAATTACTAATGTCATCATAGCATCCATTTATCAAAAATTTATTATTAAAATCACTTTTCTCTGTGATAACTACTTTGTTTTTCATTAATTTTTTTTGGTTGTCTTGGCCATTATTCTTTGATCATGGATTCATAATTTATATAGTTTCAAAAATGATATAAATATAATATAAAATCATTATATATATATATATATTTAAATTCATCCCTTAATGTATTAGATGAAAAAATGAGTTACACTATTCAGGAATATGGTCTGTCGTACATATGCATGGAATCTACATTACATTTTTGAAAGATGCAATTAAAGAATGGGAAATAATAATTCATATTTATAAAATAATTATTATATAATATAAGTAATATATACTAAATAAGTCCATATTTATTATGATACATGTAATGTAGAGATGAAAAATGAATCACATAAAATCGTTGAGGCGGTAGTCCACAAATATTCGCATGCGACACTATCATTTTCCATTGATTTAGATTATTTTATATATGATTTTATCATTAAATGATCATAATTATTTCATAAATATATTATATAAAAATTAAACCAGTCATAATACTCATCCATAAATGATGGTGATGAAAAACGAATTGTATCTCTTTGTTATGATGGTAACTTTTACGTACGCATGATCAATACATTTACATCACATTTGACGGAAAATATTATTTATTATGGATGGTTCATAATAATAATAATAACATTTATATATATTTAGAATAATTATTTTATTAATTAATGAATAAAATAATATATTTAAATGATGTAAAATAATAATTAATAATATAGTGATGTGTTAAGGGGATTACATTTTCTTTGAAAAAACATATTTAGATATCATATTAAGGACCATAATATTTGTATTTTTGAATTATAGACACCAATATTATGTCAATAATGGAATGAAAACTATATTTTGGTTGTTTTAGTTCAATATATGGGGGATAATGTTTTTTGAGGAAGAGAAAGGAGAGGTTCCATTTTATAAGTGATTGGAGGGGAACTCTATGAATTCATTAATGTATTATAATATAATATATTCATTATATTTACCAACTGATTAAAATATGTTAGTGAATAAAATATAATAAAACATAGAGTTTAAATCACATGAAAAAAATATTGATAGGTTTATTTGGTGTTTTAATGATTATATTTTTGTTTACCTATTTTGTTAACCTATTAATCTTTAACCACAATAATGTATTTTTCAATCTTAAAGGATATTAATTTTCTATATAAGGTGTAATTTGTCTCATAAATGGATAGGGTATGAGATATTATGAAGTATATTATCCACCTTTTCCTCCTTCAATATTTTTATGACAATTAAAAAATCAAAAAAAATTATTTTGATAATATATCATTAATGTCAATTTGGACACTATTAATTAAATTAGATAAAAAAATAAATAATTTTTTTTATTCAATTTTTTTTAAACCAATAACATTTCCTATTTAATTTAAAACAATCGTCAAAATAATGCCTCATTCAATTTATTTTAGTTTTAATATTTTTAAGATCAGTTATTTTATTTTTCCACTAATTGAATAGAGTTGTATTTGTTTTTCAAAAGAACTTATGGTAATTATAAAATCACTAAATATTATAAATACATTTCCACCAGGAAGATAATTTCATTATTAACAAAATATAAATTTATATTCTTTAATAAATTGAATGTGTCCCTATATGGGAACAAAAAACATATTTAAAATTAAGAGGCTATCATTTTGTATTTTTCATAACCATACATATAAAATAGGTCATTTCCTGGGAAAAGTTTCCATAATGAAAAGTATTTTTACACTTATGGTAATTAGGTTTGAATTGAATTCATCCAATATTAATTTACATTTAATATGGGGACCTTGATAAATACTTTTATCCTACTATAACAAAATATTCACTTTAATAAGGTGATAAATTTTACCATGGTTACTATTCATAATGCCATAAATAAAATAGGCATGTTTAGAATTTTTTTACATCCTATTTAAAAAAAAAATTTATATTTTAATATGATGTTTCTATAGGTGGATGAAATTAATTTTACAAAAAATAATAAAAAATTTGATGAAGCTCGCTTTTTGGAAAAATAAATTTTAATGCATAACACATAGTTTATTCTTATCCCATAATTAAAAACCATTATCAAATGAATGTTATTTTTTTGTGAATATTTAATATATAGTTTTTTTTAAAATCATTTACCAATTATGAATAATTTATTTTATGAATATAAAACCACAGTGGTCCCATAAATAAATTTTTTTAGGAAAAATCAATTTTATTTTTGAATGATTTTTTTCATTTAAAATTACTTTTTAACTAATGAATTAAGTCTTTTGAGATCAGTGCATGTGAAGGTTTGGGTGTTTACTTCCTTAGGAGTGATAAATTGTACACTGTTCCAACATGGGAGATATTTATAGGAAGCAACAAATGATAAGCTACCATTATAATAAGATCAAGAATATCAAAGGGTCATTATATATAGGGTTCAACATTTCCTTCATTACAAATATCATAACACTATTCTTCATATATATTCTTATGAATAAAATTTTACCAAATATGAACTCAAGATCTCACAAAAAAATGTTCAGCATAACTTTTAAATAAACATTGTTCTATCCTTATGTGTTGCTGAATGGATCTATCCTTTTTTGTCATTTCATTAGTTTATATAGGTCACAATATATTCCCTTATCCACATTTATCCCACCATATTGAATTCCTAGAAGCCAATCTATAGTGGTATTTAAAAGGATCCATCTATTCACCAGTGAAATCTAATGTTTTCAGAAAATTCTACCAATGAATGTGTGGATACCAAAAACCATTGATTACATAGATAATTAAATTATCATGTATTATATTGTTTGAATGGTTCCTATAACACCCTAGATTTTTATGAGAAATATTTTTTTATGTTATATACATCATCAAAAGAATCTTTCACTACAACACTAGCTTCGATTACTTTACACGCAATCGCGACCTTCCGCGATAGCATGTGTTTTACGCAATACTGAGTTTCACTAAACAACGATATGGTATTAAAATATTATTAAAACTAGCCGTTATGAATAGTAATACCCACTTTTTGAAATTTTATAAATTTTATCTTTGAAAATGCACTTCATTTTTGGATTCAGAATATCAAAATTAGCCTACAGTGAAATTTTGGTATTTTTCTGAAAACATTCAATTTTTGATGAATAGTGAAAACACTATGTTACTATTTAAAAACCGAATTTTTATTTAAATAATTATTTAATTAATATAAATTTATTTTAGGTCAAAATTGATACATAATACCTATATATGTTCGATGTAATTAATTGGAGTCATTTAATAATATTTTTCGATATATAATAATTTTATTGAACTTTTCACCATCTTTTACCCACCTCCTAGGAGAGTTTAAAAATTTATATAAAACATAATTTTACCTCTTCTGTGAGTAGAATTTAGAAAATCCAAGAGACATGGATAATATTAAAGACTAAAATGTGGTTCAATGAGATGAAAATATTTTTTTTGTGAATAGTAACCTTTTACTTTTATTTACCACAATTAAAAGTAAATAGGGTAATTAAGGGTAAAAATGATATTATTATTACCCTAAAACATGTCCTAATTCTATTTAATATGTTTAATTCGAACACAGACAAACTTAGGAATAAAATATGGCCATTTAGGTCCACTTGGAATAGATTAGGACATTTAATGTTAATTTACTTAAGGAATGGTTAAAATAGTTAAAATCAATGTTTAATAATAAAATAATTTTTAATATAGGGTTATACATAAGATAAATTCAACTATAAGTATTCATTAAAAAGATAAAAATATTTCCTAAATAATGATATTTTATTTATAATTTTTAGACATTAAATAATTTAATTTATTTATGACACAATAACGATGCAGTAATTATAGTATTAATAAAATATTAACATAATTGATGTTATAAATACCCAAAAAAATGTAATTTGATACTTTTTATGAATTAAAATAATTTTATAGGTTAAAATGACATTTTATTATTGATTTAATTAACTTTATTGGAACTAATCATGCTGTTATAAGTTTCACAAAAATCAATTACCAAATAGTGTCAAAATTTACATAAAATAGTTTTTAAAACAAATATTATATTATTAATTGTTATTTTATTCCTAAAAATCTATAGTTCGGCCAAATTACTTAGATAAGGTTATATATATTAATAATTAACAACTTGGGGTTCGTTTGTCTTGTTATAGTAAGGTTATTAACCTTATAGTGTAATAAAACAAGAAGGCACAATAAAAGATAAATTATTTAACTTAGAGTTAAATCTAAATGATAAGATTAAAATAGTAACCTAAACATGTCTAAAGTCTGTTGGATGAGATTATTTCGACCCATCCCTACCTTACCTTAAAAATAAATCAATTTGAAGCTATTAAAAACCGAATACGTCTTTATAATAAAATAATATTTTCAGTTTTTCCTAAGGTGCCCCTCTCCTCCCTTAGAAAAGGGCACCTCCTCCCTCTCCTCCTCACACCACATTGAGCCTTCAATCTCAGCCAACCCGTGCCAATTTCACTTTTACACTTCCCTAGAAACATCCTAGAGGACTTTGTCTTCTTCAAAGACCATTTTTAGTGCCCTAAGAGGTGGTTTCAAAGAGGCATATCGAAGAAGAGGTAATATCTGTTACCGATTATTTCTACTTATTTCTTCTTATACTTCTTCTTATTTAGTTTTTTAATTATGAAGTAATAACATTATTATCACTCATATACTGATATGTTATTATAAATATGAAACAACCCTATTTCACCTTCTATTCATCCTACAGAAAATGAAATCACCGCGCGTGCGTATGTATGGAATACTGTCTCCACGCCGTGGTGCAATTTTTTTTCCACCACCATCATAATTGGATGAGTATAATGGTGTAAAGAATAACTAAATATGATTATTTTAAAGTGATATTAATTCTGAAATATTATACATACACTTCAATACAATTCCACGATCATGGGAAAAATATCATCGCTCGTGCGTACGTACGGCCTACCGTCTCCACGATGTGATGCGACTCATTTTACATTAAATTCAATTCTTAATGACTGTATAAATGAATTGAATGAATAAATATGATATATATTACACTAATACCATTCTGGAAATGAGGTATATATATCCTAAAAGAATAATAATAATTAATTCGACAAAACACGCATAAGAACAAAAAAGCAACAATCACCCGAATAACAAGTAACAATTAAATATTACTAATAAGAAGCTAAGAATATGACCATATATGATATCATAACAATTATTAAGATTCTATAATAAGTCAATAACATTATTTAAATCATTATATAGGAGGTTTGGACACGTAAAAAGAAAATCGGACCTAAGGTAAGGGAAAATCTCACAATCTCATTTTTATCCGAGATTGTTTATACTTTGGTATTTACTAGGTAATATTTATCATCCACATCCGGGTTTCCTAAATATGTAATATTATTTCTATACTCCTACAATTTTTTAAATCCAATTTTACACTTTGGTGAGTTTTAGTAAAAGGTATGAAAGGAATATTTTGTCATTTTTCGTACGAGGTACTTTTTGACTTTTCCGGCCAAAGTACGAGAAGAATGTATAATTTAACTTATACGACATGAATGAATTTTTAGAACAATATTTCCATGAAGCTTCCTTTACATTTTTTCAAGTTTATTTTTAGTCAAATTCTTTTATTTTAATATTATATAACATTTTATGAAAGGAAAAGTTTTTTGAAGTAGAAAAGATATTTTCATCAGGAATGGAGTTTAAGTGTTTTATCAAAATAATTTTCCATATGAGATAATATAGGGTTCTATTTATATCCATATTTTTAAATTTATTTGATTATGATATGATGGAATTATTTATATGATGTCCTTTTATCTTATATGGATTATGTTATGATGGCATGATGTTTAAGATTCCCATTTTTATTACATGGGTTATGCTATGATGTATGATTTATGATTTTGTGGCACAAATAAGAATGGTTTCATTATGATAAGGGTGTGACCTACATCTCCCTCCAATGCATTGGGTAACAATTTCTATCTCATGAGATAGACATGGCTAGAATGGCAGGTTAAACTAGTTCAGTGAAAAAGGACTGAAACAAGGAGTTAACTCAGTTCAGAAATGGACTTTGTCCACTAAGATAGTCCTGGAAATGATTCTTGACTACTGAGAAATGATTCTATATGATTATGTGTGTATTCCAAAAATTTTCAAGTTATTATTATTGGGATTACATTTCACTACTACGATTGATTCCATGTTATGAAATTATGATCTCTTTTGTAGGTTAAGGTTTCCAAAATGTTATGTTATTATGAATATGATATGATTGATATTTCTTTTGTTTACCCTTACTGAGAATTTGAGCTCACCCTTTTGTATGTTTTCTTTCCCCAGGTCAGGAAGATGGTTATTAAGTAATATATTCCAATAGGAACTCTAGATATGATGAAATAAACAGCAGACAATGTAGATGATTTATGAACGAGTTGGTTATGTTTTCTAGTTTCTAAATACACTATATCTATATGGTCCTTTCATGGTTTTGTTATATGTTGTAATAAGTGTGCTTCAATTCTGATGTAATAACAATGTATGTAAAGTATGGGTCATTATAGTTGGTATCAGAGGAAAGGTATAGCCAACCATTGGAAACTACGATTTGAATGACTTAGTAAAAACACTAAGGATATATCTATGCATAGAACACAATATTATGGTTTTAGAAATGGACATGAACAACCTATGATAAGACCTTAAGTGTGAAATTTTATTCTTTATTATGTGGTTTCCCTATTATAATTAATGTTTCTCATACTATTATTCTTGGTTTTAGTCATTGTCTGGAACCCGAAGGAACTGTGTTAATGCGGAATGCGATGGGCAATGCAATGATTGTCCCCCGGAGTAACCAAACATTTTGGGATCTGGAATGAAAAATCTGGTAGCCATGCTCACACAACTTTCTCAAGCTATGAATCATGCAGGACTTCCAAACGAGCAAAGGAAAGAACAATATTCTGTTGAATCCTTCATGAGGCAGCGTCCACCCTCATTTAGCAGGTCTACTAATCCATTAGTGGATGAATAATGGATCAGTACCACTGAAAAGATACATTGAGTTCTTCAATGTTCTGAACAAGATAAAGTCATCTTAGCAGTATATCATTTGGAAGGTGAAGCTAATAAATGGTGGAATATTATCAATAATATGAGGCCAAGAGATAATATTGAGTCTATGGAATGGGACGAGTTCAAGAACTTATTTTTCAATAAGTACTTTCCTCATATTCATCGAACAAAGATGAAGAAGGAGTTTCTTTAACTAAATCAAAAGGATGATGAATCTGTTGGTACCTACGAAGAAAATTTTACAAGACTTTCAAGGTACGCTTCTGGTATTATTATCCAACCTGAGAGTAAGATCGATCAATTATTTAGTGGCTTAAAACCAAGTCTTTGAAGGGCGTTATCCATAAGGTACTTCAATAGCTATGAGGAAATCGTTCGATGTGTTCTCAAAGTTGAGATGGAGATTGGAGTAACCCACCAGTCATATGTGTTTGATAAGAAGAGGGAAATGGAATTCAAAGGAAAATCTAAAAAGTACACTAAAAAGAAGATGAGTTTTCCCTTATGCTCAATGTGTGGGAAGAAACATGGAGGGAGTTTTCTTAAAGGGACAAGTAAATGTTTCAAATGTGGAAAGGAAGGTCATCGGGAATTTTAATGCCGCAATGCTGGGAAGAAGATGTCTAGTGATGCGAACAAAGAAAAGTCTACACAGAGTGAACCTCCTACACTTCAATGTTACAAGTTAAAGGAAATGGGGCATTATGCTAATCAATGCCCTAATCCAAGGTTTATTGATGATGATCAATGTCAACAAACTCTTAAGGCTAAAGACAAAGGAATGTCACATGCAATTTCTATCAGCGATGTAGAGTACGATAACGAAGTGGTGAATTGTACACTTACCAACCACTCTAAAGTATAAAATTTTTTATTTGATTCTAGATCCACCCACTGTTTTATTTATGAAGAATTTTCTAAGGTTATTTCCATATTAACTCAACAATTAGATGTTGAGTTAGCTGTGACAACTCCTAATGGCACAACAGTCGCATCAAAAGTTTACAATTCTTCTCCGATTGAAGTTTGTGGTAAAGTGATTCCTGAAAATCTTGTGATCCTTCCTATAGTGGAATTTGATGTGATTTATGGCATGGATTGGATTTATTTATATGGATCTCATACGAGTTTCCAAAGAAGGGAAGTCACATTTCATATTCCATATCAATCTATGATCGTCTATCGATGCAAGGATGAACATAACCTTCCAGAGGAAATTTCATCCATCTTATGGGTCTTGATTCCACTAAATGAAGGTTATTTATCTCAGTTGGTTAGAGAGAAACTCAAGATTAATAATATTCCCATTTTACAGGAGTTTGATGATGTCTTTCTGGAGGAATTTCCTGGTATTCCACCAAATCGTAAAGTTGAGTTTTCAATAGAACTCGTACCAGGTGCTTTACCTATTTCAAAGACAGCTTATAGAATAGAACCAATTGAGTTGTAGGAATTGAAGAACCAAATCCAATAGAATCTTGATAAGGGATTAATACGCCCTAGTGCATCACCTTGGAGAGCAGCTGTTCTGTTCGTTAAGAAGAAAGATGGATCAATGAGACTCTACGTTGATTATTGAGAACTTAACAAGATCACTATCAATAACAAATATCCTCTCCCGCGCATTGATGACTTATTTGACCAACTATGTGGAGCTCAATACTTTTCCAAGATTGATCTTTGTTCAGGGTATCATCAATTGAGGGTGAAAAGGGAGGACATACCATAGACAGCTTTCCGTACATGGTATGGACACTATGAATTTGTAGTGATGCCATTTGGTCTTACTAATGCCCCAGTTATCTTCATGGATCTGATGAATAGAGTCTTTAAAGACTATCTTGATCAGTTTGTGGTAGTATTTATAGACGATATTCTTGTCTATTCAAAGAGCAAGGATGAACATGAAGATCACTTGAGAATTGTATTGAAGACCATGAGAAAAAATAATATTTATGCCAAATTTACCAAGTGTTAATTTTGGATTCCAAAATTTGCATTTTTGGGTCACATAATCTCAAAAGAGGGGATATCTGTTGATCCAGCAAAAACAGAGGTTATTGAAAGATGGTCAAGACCAACAACAGAAATTGAGTTCTGAAGTTTTCTTTGTTTGGCTGGATATTATCGACGTTTCATGAAATATTTTTCACGATTATCTAATCCACTCACCAGGATGACTCGAAAAGGAGTTAAGTTCATTTAGACGGAGGAGTGTTAAGAGAATTTCAAGGAGTTGAAATGAAGGTTATCTAGTGCACCTGTGCTCACACTGCCTTGTAGTGGAGAATGGTTTGTGATCTATAAGGATGCATCCAAGAAATTGCTGGGGTGTGTTCTCATGAAAAATGATATGGTGATAGCTTATGCCTCACGACAGTTAAAAATCCATAAGCAAAATTACCCAACTCATGATTTGGAGTTATCTACGGTAATCTTTGCATTAAATATTTGGAGGCATTATCTTTATGGTGAAAGGTGTGATATTTATACTGATCATAAAAGTTTAAAGTATATTTTCAATCAAAAGGATCTGAATATGTGCCAAAGAAGATGGTTGGAGCTGATTCTGGATTACAACTACTCAATTCATTATCACCTTCGGAATGCAACCAAGGTGGCAGATGCATTAAGTCGAAAAGACCATGCTAGCTTATCCGTGATGAGGATCACAAAAGTTACAATATTTATGCATTAAAAAAGGTTGGATCTTGGAATTATAATGGAAGGGGAAAATCTTATCTTTCTCAAATGAATGTTCAACCATCTATACATGTGAACATTAAAGAGGCACAGAAAGAAGATTTAGAGTCACAAAAGAAGGTGAGAAATGTTCCAGAATTCAACCTTGATTGTGATGGGATAATAGGTTCAGGAATCAGGTTTGTGTTCCTCCCATCCCAAAATTAATGATGGAGCTATTGGATGAGGCTCATAGTTCTTCATTCTCTGTTCATACTTAATGCATGAAGATGTATAGGGACCTGAAAGAGTTCTTCTAGTGGGATGGAATGAAAGGAGATGTTGCTGAATATGTCTCTCGATGCTTGGTTTGTCAGTAATTTAAAGCTGAGAGACAGAAGTCTAAGGGGATGTTACAACCATTACCCATACCCGAATAGAAATGGGAAAACATCACTATGGACTTTGTCACCGGACTTCCTAAAACATCCAAAGGCAATAATGCTATCTGGGTCATAGTTGATCGTCTTACATAGTCAGCACACTTCATTGCTTTTAGAGAGGATTTCTCTCTGGATCAGCTTGTCGGGATATATGTAAAGGAAGTGGTAATATTGCATGGAGTACCAAATTCCATTATATCTGATCGGGATCTGAGGTTTACCTCAATGTTCTGGCGAAGTTTTCAGCATTCTCTGGATACAGAGTTGAGTTTCAGCACTGCTTATAATCCTCAGATAAATGGTCAGTCTGAGAGAACAATTCAAACTCTAGAAGATATGTTAAGAGCATGATCTATGGATTTCAAAGGTGGTTGTGATCAACACCTACCTTTGGTGGATTTTTTATATAATAATAGCTTTCAATCCAGTATTCAGATGGATTGTTATGAATCTCTCTATGGAAGGAAATGCTGGACTCCAACTTGCTGGGATGAAGTTGGGGAAAGAAAGCTATTAGGACATGATCTTGTTGATGAGATGGCAGAAAATGTCAGATCTATTCAACAACACATAAGAGTAGCTCAGAGTCAACAAAAAAGTTATGATGACAAATGAAGAAAAGATCTAGAGTTTTAAGTTGGTGATAAAGTGTTCTTACGAATATCTACTTGGAAGAAAGTAATGAGATCTGGAAAGAAGGGAATGTTGAGCCCTAGGTATATCAGTACTTTAAAAATTCTGGATCGTGTTGGGAAGGTAGCTTACTGATTGGTGCTTCCACCGAATCTCTCTCAAGTTCACGATGTGTTCCATGTATCTCTCCTGAGAAAGTATATACCTGATCATTCACATGTACTCAGCTCAGAAGTTGTACCGCTGCAGCAAGATCATTCTTATGAAGAATAGCCGATAGAGATTCTGGATCTTAGAGAAAAAGTCCTACATAACAAGACCACTCGCTTGGTGAAAGTTTTATGGAGGAACCACCAATTATAATAAGCTACATGGGAGCTTGAGGATATGATGAGGGAGAGGTATCCACATCTATTTGTTAAAAAGTGAGGAATTTCGAGGGTGAAATTCATTTTTAGGGTGATAGAATGTAACACCTGATATTTTTATGAGAAATATTTTTTTTTATGTTATATACATCATCAAAGCAATGTTTCACTATAACACTATATTGGCTTGATTTATACGCAATCACGACCGTCCTCGATAGCTTGCGTTGTACGCAATACCGAGTTTCACTAAACAACGATATGCTATTAAAATATTATTAAAACTAGCAGTTATGAATAGTAATACCCACTTTTTGAAATTTTATAAATTTTATCATTCAAAATGGAATTCATTTTTGGATTCATAATTTCGAAATTCGCCTAGGGTAAAATTTTGGAATTTTTCTGAAAACTTCCAATTTTTGATGAATAGTGAAAACACTAGGTTAGTATTTAAAAACCGAATTTTTATTTAAATAATTATATATTTTATTTAAATTTATTTGGGGTCACAATTGATACATAATACCTATATAAGTTCAATGTAATTAATTGGAGTCATTTTATAATATTTTTCGATATATAAAAATTTTATTGAACTTTTCACAGTCTTTTACCCACCTCCTAGGAGAGTTTGAAGTTTTTTATAAAAAATAATTTTACCACTTATGTGAGTAGAATTTCGAAAATATGAGAGTCACGGTTAATATAAAGTACTAAAATGTGCTTCAATGAGATGAAAATAATTTTTGGTGAATAGTAACATTTTACTTTTATTTACCACGGTTAAAAGTAAATAGGGTAATTAAGGGTAAAAATGATATTAGTAGTACCCTAACACATGTCCTAATTATATTGGATAAGTTAAATTAGACCAAAAACAACCTTATGAATAAAATATGACCATTTAGGTCTACATGGATTAGATTAGGCCATTTAATATTAATTTATTTAAAGAAGGGTTAAAATAGTTAAAATCAATGTTTAATAACTAAATCATTTTTAATATAGGGTTATTCATAAGATAAATTAGACTATATATATTCATTAGAAATATAACAAGATTTCATACGTAATTGTATTTTATTTATAATTTTTAGACACTAAATAATTTAATTTATTAATTACACAATGATGATGCAGTAATTATCATATTAATGAAATATTAACATAATTGATGTTATAAATACCCAAATAAATGTAATATGAGACTTTTTATGAATTCAAATGATTTTATAGGTTAAAATGAGATGTTAGTATTGATTATATTAACATTATTCGAAATAATCATGCTGTTATTATTTTCAAAAATATCAATTACCAAATAATGTCAAAATTGACATAAAATAGTTTTTTTAAAAATATTATATTATTAATTGTTATTTTTTTCTAAAAAACTACGGTTCAGCCAAATGACTTATATAAGGTTATATATATTAATAATTAACAACTTGGGGTTATTTTGTCTTGTTATAATAAGCTTATTAACCTTATAGTGTAAGAAAACAAGAAGAAAGTGTAAAAGTTAAATTATTTAACTTAGATTTAAATATAAATGATAAGATTAAAAAAGTAGCCTAAACATGTCTAAAATTTCTTTTATGAGGGTATTTAGACCCATACACACCTTATATATTCTAAAGAAATCAATTTGGAGCTATTAAAATCCGAATATGACTTTATAATAAAATAATATTTTAAGTTTTTCCTAAGGTTCCCCTCTCCTCCCTTATAAAAGGGAATCTCCTCCCTCTCCTCCTCACACCACTTTGAGCCTTAAAGAACGGTCAACCCATTCCAATTTCTCTTCTCCACTTCCCTAGAAACATCATAGAGGTCTTGGTATTCTTCAATGACCAATTTTAGTGCCCTAAGAGGAGGTTTCAAAGAGGCATATCAAATAAGACATAATATCTGTTACCGATTATTTCAACTTTATTTCTTCTTATACTTTTTCTTCATTAGTTGTTTTATTATGAATTAATAACATCAGTATCACTCATATACTTATATGTTATTATAAATATGAAACAAACCTATTTCACCTTCTATCCATCCTACAGAAAAAGTAATCATGCGCGTGCGTACGTACGGAATACGGTCTCCACGCCGTGGTGTAATCTGTTTTCCACCACCACCATACTTGGACGGGTATAATGGTGTAAGGAATAACTATATATGATTATTGTAAAGTTATATTAATTCTAAAATTTTACACATAAACTTCAATACAATTCCATGATCATGGGAACATTACCATCGCTCGTGCGTACGTACGGTCTACCGTCTCCACGATGTGACTCGTTTTACATGATCTTCAATTCTTAATGATTATATAAATGAATTGAATGAATAAATATGATATATATTACACTAATACCATTCTGAAAAGTAGGTATATATAACCTAGAAGAAGAATAATAATTTATTCAACAGAATACACATAAGAACAAAAAAGCAATAAACAACCGAATAACAAGTAACAATGAAATGTTACTAATAAGAAGTTAACAATTTGACCATATATGATATCATAATAATGAGTAAGATTATGGAATAACTCAATAAAATTATTTAAATCAGTATACAGGTGGTTCGGACACGTATGAAGTAAATTGGACCTAAGGTAAGGGAAAATCTCACATTCTCATTTTTATCTGAGATTGTTTATACTTTGGTATTTACTGGGGAATATTCATCATCCACATACATGTTTACTCAATATGTAATATTATTTCTATCCTCATAAAATTGTTTAAATCCAATTTTACCCTTCGGTGAGTTTTTAGTAAAAGGTATGAAAGGAATCTTTTGTCGTTTTTCATACGAGGCACTTTTTGTCTTTTCCGGCCAAAATACGAGAAGAATGCTTTTTTAAACTTATACGACATGAATGAATTTTTAGAACATTATTTCCATGAAGCTTCCTTTACAGGTTTTAATGTTTATTTGTAATCAACTTGTTTTAGTTTAATATTATATGACATTTTAAGAAAAAAATGTTTTTGAAGTAGAAACCATATTTTCCTCAAGAATGGAGTTGAAGTGTTTTATCAAAATTATTTTCCATCTAAGATAATATAGGGTTATGTTTCTATCCCTATTTATACGTTTATTTGATTATGTTATGATGGAATTATTTTTAGGATGTATTTTTATCTTATATGGATTATGTTATGATGGCATGATGTTTAAGATTCCCATTTTTATTACGTGGGTTATGCAATGATGTATGATTTATGATTTTGTGGAACACATAAGAATGGTTTCATTATGAGATGGGTGGGACCTATATCTCCCTCTAATTCATTGGGTAATGATTAATATCCCATCAGATGGACAAGTCTGGAACAGCAGGTTAAACCGGTTCAGTGAAACAGGACTGAAACGAGGAGTGAACTCCATTCAGAAATGTACTTTGTCCACTAAGATAGTCTTGGAAATGAGTCTTGACTACTAAGAAATTATTATCTATGATTATGTGTGTATGCCACAAAGTTTCAAGTTATTATTATTTGTATTACATTTCACTGCTATGAATTATCGCATGTTACGAAATTATGACCTCTTTTGCAGGTTAAGATTTCCAAAATGTTATGTTCTTATGAATATGATATGATTGATATTTCTTTTGTTTACCCTTACTGAGAATTTGAGCTCACCCTTTTGTAGGTTTTCTTTACACAGGTCAGGAAGAAGGTTATTAAGTAGGATATGCCAGAAGATACTCTAGATATAATGAAATAAACAGGAGACAATGTAGATGATTTATGAACCAGTTATTTATGTTTCCCAGTTTCTAAAGACACTATTCCTATATGGTCCTTTCATGGTTTTGTTATATGTTGTAATAACTGTGCTTTAATTCTGAAGTAATAACAATATATGTAATGTATGGGTCGTTATAGTACCCTCAGGCATTACATCTACTTAAGGTTGATATGATGTGTAGGAACATATCTCTATATATAGATCCTACTTAAGACTTCACCATAACATCCAGATAAACATTATATCCCGATCAGATAATTTAAAATTTTCTACTCTAAATAATCTTACCACTTCTTTAATATATTACAAATAAATCTAATCAATTGAGAAATATTACCTAATGGAAATTAAGTGTGCTAAATTCATTAAGTTTTAAACTACACACCATATTTAATTATTCTATTTAGACATTTTGGGGAGTTAGAAAACAAAATCAATAGTGATTTCTTCCCATTTCAACTATAGTTTGAGCAATGGTTGTAACATTTACCTATATTTTTGTCTCTTAGGCTTATCTTCTTAACATTAATTGAAATGGGAAACATACTATGAAATATATCCCTTTGTTTTTTTCCACTATAAATATTGTTTCAAATCAATGAATATCATCATACATCCAAGTTGAGTAAAGAATGAAGAACTATTAGCTTTATTCAGCCGACTCTTATTCAAATATAGTATTGAGTGGATGCAAACATTTTTCCTGGTCTTTATCATTCCATCACAATCAAGGCTAATATTATGAATATTTTTGACCATCCATTATTGTTTAAAATAATTCTTCTATTCAACATTAATCATTACATGGATAGATGCTTGGACATTCATTTGAAAAAGAAAATATTTCCCCCCATACTTAATTATTTCTATGTCCATCATTTGAAAATCTTTTAATATTTGATATTTTATAATCCTCATGATAGATAAGATACCATGATTCTTTTGAAAGTCAGTCCTCTTTAACAAACGTGATGAAATTTATATTTTATTACGAAATATTCTGTTTAAAGATTTTTCTATTGGATGTGTAGAAGGTTATATAGGTTTTAAAAAATATATTATATAATCTTATTAACACCCCATAACTTCTTATCATTAAATTTCAATATTTTCAATTATCATTAGAGATAGGCTAACAAAAAGAGATATCTCTTTAGTCTTCTATGGAACAATACAATTTAGTTAATTAGTAAGGTATTCAGAACATTGATTGAAATGGTTTTTATTTATTGAAGGAGAGAATGTTGACATAAATATTATCCTTATGGTGTGATGTTTTTATGTCTCTCTTCATGGTTTCACTATGCTAAGGAAGATTTCTGAATGGCCTCTAACAGAATTGAATAATTTTGAAAATGATATAAAATTAAGGAAGGCACTAGTATCATCCTTATATAAGAAAGTGTTATCTAATATTATGTTATGAAATTTTTTTATAAAAACATCATAGAATATTGTATTGAAATATTAAGGTGAATCAAGAAAAACATTAAATTTTCAAATATGAGTTTAAAGATATAAGAATGAAAAAAGATAAAATTGTTGATGACTTTTTACAGGGGTAAATGTTTTTACAGGATCTATTAAAGGCTTTGGAGAAACAAATTATGATCCTATATTAGTAAAAAAGATTAAAATAATACTTCATATTAATTTTAATGACAAGATATCAATGATGAAAGCTAAAGATCTTTATAAATTCAATATTGAAGAAATGTATCATACTTTAATTAATTATTTGATGAAAAGATGAGGTCATATTAAAATAAAATTAATTAAGGAGAATGAAATTTCATTCCACGAGATAAAAGAACAAAAAACATAATATGAAAAACCTTTTTAGATAGAGAATAAAATTGAATATTATGCTAAGATTCCTTCACTCGGGTTAAACAATTTACTAGAGTAGGAGGGGGTAAGTTTAAAAAGAAATTGCATTTTCAATGTTTCAAATATGGGAAGGTTACTAATTTCACTACCAACTATCTCAATATAACAAAAAATTAATATGGATATAAGGAAATGAATAAACCATCATCATATAAGGGAGTATCATAGTAAATAAGTAAATATTTTCTAAATGGGAAATAGGAAAGAATACTAATGTTTTTTAAAATAAATTTATTTTCAATTGAAGAAGTGTTTCCAAACATTGATGAGTGAAACAATGATTTTTTGATGTATATGATATCTTTAAATAGGTTTGAATAGTTTAATAAATGTATAATACTTATTCATAAGATGATAATTCATATGTTAATACTTTTTTTGATGTTGTATAAGGTCATTCTACAAAATCATTCTCTTTGAGGAAGGATGTCAAAAGTTTCTTAAAGAAATTATTTGTATGAGTTATTATAATCTTCATATTAAGAAAAATTATGAAAATTAAAATAAGTATCAAATTGAGAAAGAATATATGGCTGATTAAGTGAAAAATTTGAATCATGGAAATTTTGATATGAAGAAGATTATTATTGATATAACCTCTTCTATTATATTTTGGGATAATTAGTTGAATGGATTGAAATAGATAATTATAGAGATAGAAAAGAAAAAATAGAATGATATATATATTTATATAAAAAAGGTATTATAGATAGTGTTAAATGTTCCAATTAGTAAAAATACATCATTTTTTATAATCAAGATGGCCATCATGGAGTTACGAAATCTAATTCTAGACTTTCTTAAAAGAAATTATTAATCTATAAAGATATCATGCAAAATGCCATTATATTTTTACTATAAAATAAGTTGAAAATTTTAAATAACCTTATATCTAGAAAAAGAAATGTTCTATAAAAATGTATCTTCTAGTAATGTATATCCTTAGAAGTGAAAGACAGTGAGGGTAGGTAAAAACAACACAACACAAGTCGAAAATGGGATTAAATAGAATCATGTATAGACAAAATAATTTTACTCTAAGGGAAATGGTTTTCGGGATATTGTCAGTTTTGTGGTTTTCATAGTAATATATCAGTAATTTAATTATTCAATATGATGATTCTTGGTTTGTGGATATATTATACATAAATGAAGACAATAGTAGTAGGTGAATAATAAATTTTAGGAATAAAAAATATAAGAAGAAACATTAGATAAAATTAGTTTTTATTATCAAAAAATAATATGTAAGAAAAATAGAGAATTTGGATACATATCTGATAATTCTGTCTTAATTTCACTAATAAATTTAATCATATTTAGAATGATAAAAACAAATAATTTACATCGGTAATGTAATTTAGTGGAAGTTTCAATCAATGTATGAAAAACTAAAATGTCGTGGTTAATACATAGTTATTTATCCTTTCATATAAATAGATATTTATGAAATATGGAGGATGTTCAAGAGAATTATAATTGATATGTAACATTTGGGAAATCATATATCCTAAAATAAATGGATTATAATAGTTAAAATTGAGAAAATGGATCTATTCCAATAATGTGTCATTTATTGATGGGATAAAGAAAAACATATTTAGTGTTTCAAAAAAATTGATTGAAAAGAAGCGATAATACAAAAAGGATTCCTTTCAAAGAAATTAAAATATGTATTTTTCTCTACCAGTTCATTGAAAAACAATGAAAATTATTTCAAAAGTGAGAGGAAAGATCAAATAATAACTTGATCTTGGAAACTGAAAACAACTCATGGTATTTAAGTTTTGGTTATTTTCTAAAAAAATAATGAAGTTAAAAAAAGATCTTATTAAAACATTCAAAAATTGATATAATACATTACATGAGTTTAAAAAACATTATATAAAGGAAAAACATTGAAAAAATCAACAACGAAGTTGATATACCAATAGAGAAACCATTAAAGCTAACATATTATATTTTTTTATTAAAAAATGATGATGAAATAACCTGCTAGAGATAATAATTTCATGAATTTCATAGATGAATTTACGAAAATTTGATATATGATCTTCATGTCACAAAAATCAAAATCTATGGATTAATTTAGAAGCTTTAATATAACTATTGAAAAATAGGTTTTATCCAATTGGGGTTTCGATTATATAGTTGTATATATTATTCCAATAGATAGGTCTTAAATTATATTAAAAAACATGGTATCAAATAGGTGTCAAGTGTACCATACACCCCTAAAAATGATAATGATTAAAGTAAAAAATATTAGACTTTTTGATATGTCTAGAACCATTATCACTGAATATGATACATCAAAATTCCTTTAGTTATGGGATATAATTTCCACTAAAATTCTTAAAAATTTATGTATCATGACGCCTAATTCCAAAAAATTTCTATAATAAATGTTTTTTTTGGAATAATACGATTGTAAAACACGTTTATGAGTTTGGAGGTTCATGTTAAATCAAATGTAAGTGGATAACTGGAATCAAGTTAGATGAAAAAATAGATTAATGAATCCCCCAGGGTTATAAATTAAAAAGAAGTTCCTACAAATGTTACAAAACAAATTTGGGAATATTTGTTACTATGATGGTGAGATAGTTTTTAAAAGTTAATAAATTTTAGGTAATCTATTATGATAAACAATTAGGATGATATTTTTAATAATAGTTCAATAGAACTAAATTGATAAATTTATCAAAATGAGAAAGAGTTTTTAAATTTTTTATAGCAGTAATGGTGGGGGAAAAGGGTTCATAACTATATGATTAAGGTAGATAATTTATATTGATAATAAAAGTAAAAAAGGTGACCAGAATATAGTTTATCATATAAATTTAAAATGTTTAGGAACTAGTCACACTAGCTTGATTCCAAATATTAAACATCAAAATGTGAAACAATAATTTGAACTTAAGTAGTGGTTCCAATCTATGAAATAAGTGCTTGATTTAAGAAATAAAACATATACTTTGAATGTTATTTTAAGACCCAAAAATATAAATATTAATGGGAAATTTGTTTAGGAATTAATTAAATGAGAATCGGTATGTTTCATGAAAAAAATTTAGACTTATATGAAAGGGATATTCTTAAATTTAAGGTATTGATTTTGGTGATACATTTTACCTAGTCGATAAAAATTAACAATAAAAATAAATAAATATATTCTTTCTCAAATAATATTTTAATTTTTTAAATTGATGTAATGTCTGTATTTATAATAGTTAAATCAATGAATAAGTGTATATGGAACAATATGAGGTATATTAATTTAATTTGGATTATAGAAATATTTTTAGATTTAAAAAGTATCTATATAGACTTATTAATGTTCAAATATATTTTTACATCAAGTTAGGTTATTAATTGATATACATGGAGTTCAAGAAGGTATATTTTTTTTATAAATTTGTACATTAAAAACACTAACACCACATCGATTATTGTGATTTCATATATTAATTATATAATGTTTTTAGTGATAAGGCCAATTTTTGTGGATATTATTCCACCCAAATGAAATATAATTTTGAAATTTATGTTTTTAGGTAAATGAAATTTTTCTTGGGTTTATAAATCGCATATGTTTCTAATCAGTTTTTCTTCCACTTGTGGTTTATTTCATGATCTTATCATTATTTTATATTATTTTGGATTATGTATCCCATGGGGAAATTATTTTACACTTACATCATAAACCCTATATATGGTCTTCTATTATGTTAGTTCATGAAATGTTTCACGGAATATTACTAATTTAGAAATAATTGGTACATAAAATGATTGATAAAATTTTATTAAGAATATAAGACTTTATTTATCTCTTTGATCAAAGTTACTTTTTTATCAAAATGATTATTATCTAAAAAAATTTTCAAATAAGTTTTTAACATTTTTGAAATGATTTAATTAAGAAACATTTACACATTTAGACTATTTTAAAATATATAATAGTAATCTTCATTTCATTTTAAAAACATGTCCTATTTGACTTTTACCAAAAATTTCAATGTAATATTTGTTTAAAAATATATACATGAACATAATTTTATGTTATAATGACCACTCAAATTTTCATGATTATTTTAAAAATTTTAGAATATTACTTCCAAATAAAAGTATTTTTAAAATGTTTTTTGAGATTTTTGTTTTAAACATTTTTTAAAAGCGGAATGTTTATTTTCCTCAAAAATATTTTTAATAAAAATTTTATTATATTTCGATTCATTAATAACATCAACCATTTATTTTGCTAATTATCACCAATGGATATGTTGTATTGATAAAATCATTTTTAATTATTTGGATGGTTTATGGTCATCTTTACTTATTATGTAATATGTCATTATTATTCACTATATTACTCTTGATGGTTTGTGAATATGTTAATTTTATTGGGGTAATAACTAACATTTCATATGTTAGTTTTCTATATGATTTTTTATGATGATTCTGTTTCACCCATTTCTTATGAGTATTGTAATCTACATATTATGTGATGGTTGGGACATCATTAAATAAATATAAATATATATATATATCTCCTCAATGAACCTTCATGACTCATGGAACAAATATCTTTTCCAAATTTGATTGGTTTATTTGCACATATTTATGCTCTTTTTTGAATGGTCTTCAATGTTTTTGATTAATTGCATTCTTGAAAGAAATATGAAAAAATTTGGTCATGGAAGATAATGACTTGAGAAAAAATAATAAAACATTTTCAGTTTACCATAAAATCATTCTTTTAGACTCTTATATACTAAAATTGATGAAACTGAAAGGAAAAAATGTATTATAAATAAATAACAATAGGAGAATAAAATTAATATTGATTTTTCAGGAAATTTTATAAAATTTATTAAATATAAATCCGATTAGAAACAATGCTGATTAAAATATGATTGGAACATTAATCCATTACCTCAAGTCTCACCTTTAATCATTAATGTTAAATCCTCATGTATAATAAATATAGATTTATTTTAAATTTATTACATAACTATATTAAATCAATAATAACATGTATTAATTACTTATGTCATCATAGCATCCATTTATCGACAAAATTTTATTAAAATCACTAATCTGTGTGATAACTACTTTGTTTTTCATTAATGTTTTTTCGGTTGACTTGGCCTTTTTTCTTTGATCATGGATTCATCATTTAAATAGTTTCAAAAATGATATAAATATAATATAAAATCATTATATATGTATATATATTTAAACTCATCCCTTAATGTTTTATATCAAAAAATGAGTTAGACTATTCAGGAATATGGTATGTCGTACTTATGCATGAAATCTACATTACAATTTTGAAAGATTCAATGAAATAATGGGAAATAATAATTCATATTTATAAAATAATAATTATATAATATATGTGTTATATACTAAACAAGTCCACATTTAATATGAAACATGTAATGTAGAGATGAAAAATGAATCACATAACATTGTGGAGGCAGTAGTCCACACATATGTGCATGCAACGTTATCTTTTTCCAATGATTTAGTTGATTTTATATATGATTTTATCATTAAATTATCATAATAATTTCATAAATATATTATATAATAATTAAACCCACCATAATACTCATCCATAAATGATGGTGATGAATAATGAATATTATCTCTTTGTTAAGATGGTAACTTTTATGTACGCATGATCGATACATTGACATCACATTTGATGGAAAATATTATTTATTATGGATGATTCATAACAATAAAAACGTTTATATATATTTAGGATAATTATTTTTTTATTAAATGAATAAAATAATATATTTAAATGATGTAAAATAAGAATTAATAATACTGTGATCGGTTAAGGGGATTACATCTTCTTTGAAAAAAATTCTTTAGATATCATCTTATGGACCATAATATTTGTATATTTGAATTATTGACACCAATATTATGTCAATAATGGAATTAAAAATATATTTTGGTTGTTTGAGTTCAATATATAGGGGTTAATGTTTTGTGAGGAAGAGAAAGGAGATGTTCCCGTTTATAAGTGATTGGAGGGGAACTCTATGAATTCATTAATGTATAATAATATAATATAGTCATTATATTTACCAACTGATTAAAATATTTTAGTTAATGAAATACAATAAAACATACAGTTTAAATCACATGAAAAAAATATTGATAGGTTTATGTGGTGTTTTAATGAATCTATTTTTGTTTAACTATTTAGTTAACCTATTAAACTTTAACCACAATAATGTATTTTTCAATCTTAAAGAATATTAATTTTCTATATAAGGTGTACTTTGTCTCATAAATGGATAGGGTATGAAATATTATGAAATATATTATCCAATTTTTCATCTTTCAATGTTTTTTTGACAATTTAAAAATCAAAAGAAAATTATTTTGATAAAATATCATTAATGTCAATTTGAACAATATTAATTAAATTTGATTAAAATAAATAAATAAACTTTTTTATTCAATTTTTTTTGAAAACCAATAATGTTTTCTATTTAATTTAAAAAAATTAAGCAAAAATAATACCACATTCATTTTATATTTGTTTTAATATTTTTAAAATAAGTTATTTTATTTTTCAACTAATATAATAAATATTGTATTCGTGTTTCAAAAGAACTTATGGTAATTATAAAATCACTAAATATTATAAATACATTTCCACCAGGATGATAATTTCATTATTAACAAAATATAAATTTATATTCATTAATAAATTGAATGTGTCCCTATGTGGGAACATAAAATATATTTAAAATCAAAAGACTAACATTTTTTATTTTTCATCACCATACATATAAAATAGGTCATTTCCTGGGAAACATTTCCATAATGAAAAGTATTTTTAGACTTATGGAAATTAGGTTTGAATTAAATTCATCCAATATTAATTTACATTAAATATGGAAACCTTGATAATTAATTTTATCCTACTATAACAAAATTTTCCCTTTAATAAGGTGATAAATTTTACCATGGTTACTATTTATAATGCCACAAATAAAACAGGACTGTTTTGAAATTTATTACGTCCCATTTCAAAAAAACAAAATTTATATTTTAATAGTAATTTTCTATAGGTGGATGAAAATAATTTTACAAATAATAATAAAATATCTGATGAAACCAGCTTTTTGGAAAAATAAATTTTAAAGTAGAAGACATAGTTTATTCATATCCCATATTTGAAAACCTTTTTTAAATGAATGTTATTTTATTGTGAATATTTAATATATAATTTTTTTTAAATAATTTACCAATTATGAATAATTTATTTTATGAATATAAAACCACAGTGGTCACATAAAAATTTTTTTTTGGAAAACATGAATTTTATTTTTGAATGATTTTTTTCATTTATACTTACTTTTTTACTCATGAATTAAGTCTTTCGAGATCAGTGCATGTGAAGGGTTGATTGTTTACTTCCTTAAGAGTGATAAATTGTACACTTTTCAAACATGAGAGATATTTAGAGGAAGCAAAAAATGATAAGCTACCATCCTAATAAGATCAAGAATATCAAAGTGTCATTATATATAGGGTTAAACATTTCCTTCATTACAAATATCACAACACTATTCTATATATATATTATTATGAATACAGTTTTACCAAATATGAACTGAAGATCTCACCAAAAAATTGTCACCATAACTTTTAAATAAACATTGTTCTATCCTTATGTGTTGCTGAATGGATCTATCCTTTTCTGACATTTCATTAGTTAATATAGTTCACAATATATTTCTTTATCCACATTCATCCCCCCATATTGATGTCCTAGAAGCCAATCTATAGTGGTATTTAAAAGGATCCATCTTAATTCTCTAGTGAAATCTAATATTGTCAGAAAATTCAACCAATGAATGTGTGGATACCAAAAACCATTGATTACATAGATAATTATTTTATCATGTATTATAAGGTTTGAATGGTACCCTCAGACATTACATCTACTTAAGGATGATAAGAAATTTAGGAACATATCTCTGTATCTAGATCCTACTGAATACTTCACCATAACATCCAGATAAACATTTGTTCCCGATCAGATAATTTAAAATTTTCTACACTAAATAATCTTACCACTTCTTTAATTTATTACAAATAAATCTAATCAATTGAGAAATATTAACTA
The DNA here is from genome assembly GCA_963277665.1 of Viscum album. NCBI lineage: Eukaryota > Viridiplantae > Streptophyta > Magnoliopsida > Santalales > Viscaceae > Viscum > Viscum album. The sequence goes on along the minus strand of OY728142.1, from coordinate 26,903,190 downwards.
ATGGAAATAAAGTGTGCGTAATTCAATAAGTTTTCAACTACAAACCATATATAATTATTTTATTTAGATATTTTGGGTAGTTTAAAAAAAATCAATAGTGATTTCTTCCCATTTCAATTATTGTTTGAGAAATGGTTGTAACATTTACTTATATTTCTGCCTCTTAGGCTTATCTTCTTGATATTCATTGAAATGGGAAACATACTATGAAATATATCCCTTTATGTTTTTCCACTATAAATATTGTTTCAAATCAATGAATATCTTCATAAATCCAGGTCGAGTAAAGAATGAAGAACTTTGAGCTTAATTCTGCCGACTCTTCTTCAAATATGGTATTGAGGGGACACAAACATGGTTCCTGGTCTTTATCATTCCATCACAATCAGGGATATACTTAAGAATATTTTTGACTTTCCATTATTGTTTAAAATAATTATTCTATTCCACATTAATCCTTAAATGGATAGATGCTTGGACATTCATTTGAAAAAGAAAATATTTCCTCCCATCCTTATTGATTTCTCGGTCCATAATTTTTAAATCCTTAAGTATTTGATATTTTTTGATACTCATGATAGATAAGATACCATGATTCTTTTGAAATATAGAATCTTTACCCTTGTTTTCTATCCCAAGGTGGGAATGTATTGGGAAATCATAATCTTCAAATAGCTTTAACCAACATCTCTAGACCGTATTAAATTCCCTATTTTTAAATAAATATATATATATATATATATAACATTAATTATATTTATATATATCACACCATTCACAATAAATATAATACCTCTATATCTTTAATTAAAAAATTACAGAATCTACCTAAAAATCATGAGGGGTATATTTTTTCTCCTGAACCATCAATTGGCGTGAGGTATAAGCTATAAAGATATCATTATTCATGATAAAACATCCTAATAACTTAATTTTTGTATTACTATATGTTAGGAACCTATCCCTATTTTAGGTTAGTGTAATTGTAGATGTTCAAACTAGACTTCTTTTTAGTTCCATGAAACATTCATGATATTCATTTATCTAAAGGAACATGGATCACTTACATGTTAATATGGTGAGAAGACTTGAAATCCATGATAAATTATCCAATAATCATTGATAACATACAACCAAACAATACAAAATATGGATCTCATTAACCATGGATTGTTTGTTCGATTTCTTAATAACAACCATCATTGAATAATCCACTGAAATACCATCACATGAGATTATATGACACTAGAATTATTGTTTTGAAATAAAAAATTCACACTTTGTAAATTTATCTTGTAACATATCCTTCATCGGGGTCATTAGTTCAATTAAAAAGAGATATAAATTATCATACTTACTCATTGAGTATATAAAAATATACTCTATAATTGAGACCCCAAACTAATCAAGGTAATATCTAAAGACTCTATTCATTAAATCCATAAAGATAGAGGGGAAAATTGTAATACCAAATATAATAACAATAAATTCATAGTGTTTATACCCTGTATGAAATTCCATCATGGGTATTTATTCTATCCTGACCCTTAGTTGATGATACATATATTGAATTCTGTAAAGACCCGTAAAATTAAAGGAATTTTTTTTCTTAATTTTCTTGGGAATTTTACAAGAGTGCAGATTCTGACGGCACCTGATTCCGAGGCCTGGTGTGCCCAGAATCATTTTCTGAAGTTTGCTCGGGTACGTTCAGTGAATGAACGAGTGGGTATTTCTAACTTTTGAACCGGTGCTCGTAATCAAATTTAAAGGCACCGATGGAATCGCAGTACCCGTATTTACTTAGAAACACTTTTCCGGAGTTGCGTTTATATGAGAGAAGTTGATAAAAATTGTGGAAGTTAAAATAAAATTTAACTGCATTTTTTATTTTTCTAAGTGGTTAAAACCTTTGGGTTGAAGTTAGGGGACACCACCCAACTTACCATGGGAGGTTATGAGGGTGGTGGGGCCCACATGAACCCCACCCCTTCATATTCTCGAACTCCCTCAACTCACCATTAATTTGATAACTTGTGTTATTTAATTATGTGAGATAAATGTGAATGTTTGAAATTCAAAATTTTAAGTTGTGTTAATAAAATAAGTAAGGGACTTATTTTATTTTGGGATGGAGGCTTGTTGCTTGAGAGCTTTGGGAGAAAATCTACGGGAGGCTTGAAGATCTTCATCTTCTTCGTCGAACAACACGAAGAACACGAAGAATGAGAAGAACTTCAGATTCCTCGGAGGTCGACGTCTCCTTCCATGACGTCTCCTCCCACGATGTCTCCTTCCACAACGTCTCCTTTCATGACGTCTCCCTCTGTGACGGTTATCTCTGCGAAGAATCCTCTCTCAACTTGTTCGAAGAGGTAGGGGTTAATTTGTTGTCCGTGATCACTACTTGTTGTTCTTTATGAATATGACCATTTTCTATCGATTAACGTGAGGGGTCCGGACCGCACTAACACAGTCGACCCTCCACCCTTATCTATGTTGTTGATTCTAATGTGGATTGGAACGGAAATGGCGCGGTGTCGTCGCACCGTGCGAGATCATGCGTCAAGGAATGCGTGGCGCCGTCATGACGCGCCGTGAAATCAAACAGGGTCGCGACGCCGTCGCGCCGCATTGGAGAAACCCAAAGACACCGCGGCCGGAGCGGGGCCGCGACGGAGGGGCACGACACCGTCGCGCCGTAACGAACAAACCAACGCCGCGGCCGGTTTCGGGCCGTGGCGGAGTAGGGAGACCGGCGGCCGGTTCCGGGACGCTGGCGTCAGGGCAAGGGGGGAACAGTCGTTACTGGTCCGTGGTGGCAGAATCCGGCCTCCCAGAGCGGGTCGGCCGGTCATGGAGAATCTGGGGGTTACGAACCCCCGTCGGCCAGCTCAAGCGGCCCCCATAATGGGGGGGGGGGGGTTACAAGACAGGGGGGCAGGTGCCCCCCTTCTAAACGGCTCGGCCGTTTGGCCGAGCACCTGGCCAGCACACCCAGGCCGGGACGGTTCGGGCCGCGCCCAAGCGGGCCGGACCCAGACCCGGTTTGGGTCGACTCGGTTCGGGCCGACCCTGGGGGTATCGGGCCGGGTCAGACCGGGACCGAACCCCTTAATACCGAATCTCTTTCTGGTCGGTCTCCCATAACTTCTTCTACGGGCCTCCGATCGACACACCGTCAGTCGTGATGCGATCCTCGGATCATGACGGTCGTTTTGGTATATCGCACTCAATGTTTTGGAATAATTTGGGTTTGACCGAGTTGGTTCGTACACGAAATCAACCGGGCCCTCGGAGCGGAAACACTCATAACTTGAGCTCCGGACGTCCGATTGACGTACCGTCGACTTTTTTGGATTCCTCTTAGTGAGAAGGATCTATTGGATTACTCCGCCCAAGGTTTGGACGCAGGTGGAGTACGGTTTGGTTGGTTTTGACTTAAAACCCAACCGGGTCGTAGGACGAAAAGGCCAATAACTTCAAGACCGGGCGTCCGATTGACGCGTCGTCTGTGACGCTGAGTTCCTGCTGGCGATACGGAACTTTTGGATACATCAAATCCAGACTTTGTGTTAGTTGATGTATCAGCCTCTCAGCTCGTGGAGCGGACCCTCCCGAACGAGCTTGCTGTGTGCGGGAATCCTAGAGCTGGCTGCGTTTGTGACTGTGACGACGACGACGACTGTACAGAGATCCTCAGTGGATTCGACGGCGATGACTACAGCACTCAGCGATCCTACGTGGATCAGTGCTACAGATCTTGTGTGGGCCCGATCCTATGTGGGTCAGCGGTCAGCGGTTCTATGTGAGCCAGCTCCTACATATCCTGTGTGGGTCAGATCCTGTGTGGGTCTTTGCGGGGGTTAGTTACCTATCGTCCCTTTGTGGGTCAGATCCTATGTGGGTCATTGCGGGGGTTAGTACCTATCGATCCTTTGTGGGTCCGAAGGCTTAGATGAATCAGTGGAAATATCTAATCATCTCTATCATCATACGAAGAAGTATACGTGTGTGAGCTGAACCCTGTTTTTCTTTCCTATGTGGATTGTGATGTGCTATCCTGTGTGGATTTACGTTTTGCTTTCCTGTGTGGACTGGGTTGTACTTGGGCTCGAATGTTAGAGACGAACGAGAATTGATGACTAAGGTATATGTATGGGCATATACCTAAGCAGTGTCGAATATTACTCTGTGATTGTATCTTTCCTTTGTGGGGTATCCTTCGTGGATTTTGGGAGAACTTCGGGGGTCTCAGGGACCCTACTAAGTACCTTATACTGACCCCTGCACGGGCTATGCCCACACTACGTTGTGTTGGTTGCAGACGACGGACAACGTTGATCGTGGTTTAGTCTTGCAGAGCAGGACGGTACCTGGAGGTGGACCACTGTGCGGGACGTTCTCGGAGCAGAAGGCTGGACCCGAGGAGCTGTGGAAGCTATCTGTACTCACCCTTCAAGTGGGATTTCCAGTGGACAGCTCAACGTTGCGGCTTTACTTTTCAGTTGTTGTTTTCCCTTCTAGTTGTAATTTACTTTCAGTTTGGGTTTGTATACTGGCCCACTTACTTTTCCGCACTTACTTGTATCAGCTTTTGCTTAATGTTTACTTCTACTGCTTGCTTGCTCTATGGTGTTTGATTACTTTACAAAGGCAATGCCTTCCCTTTTTACCGGGATTCACGCCTTGGTGCTGGTCTCCAGCCCCTGGCCTATGGAAAGCGGGCTTGGGGTAGTCAAGGCAAGGGCCTTGAGGACGGGTCATGACAAATTGGTATCAAAGGAGTTCGGTTCTACCGCAGAACTCAGGAATCTGATCTTTTTCTATGTGAAGCAGTAATGTTAAGAGTATTGGGTGTGGTTATCAGTCCAGGGAGTCCAGTGTTGGTGTGGCGGCCGACGTATCCGTACACCAGGACCCTGACTTCTGATTTCCGACTTAATGCACAAAAACACTGGTTGCATGAGTGTTTCATGTTTTCTTTGTGATTACTTTGTGTCAGCTCACCAGGTATACTGTTCTGACGGTGGCGCACCTGTTTCCTTTTCAGGATGGACCCACGATGGCAGCCAACAAGGGTTCCGAGGGTTGTGCGTGATGACAGCCCACTGAGCGACGAGGCCTCGGTGCAGGGCCCTTTGAGAGCAGAGGCACCGATGGTACCTCTACCCGCCGATCCACCGATGCTACCAGCCTCAGCCGCTGACGATGCAAGTCACCTTAGTGAACTGCACGAGTTTCAGCGGCAGCGACCGCCTAGGTTCCATGGGGAGATGGACCCCTAGGTATCCAAGGATTGACTGGAGGCAGTGGTACGGGTTTTCAGGTTAGTGAGGACACCAGCAGACTTCATGGTGATCCACGCAGCGAGCCTACTACACGCGGCAACAAGAAGATGGTGGAGCTTGATGCTCCAGGTGCATGACGATGCATCTCTCCTCTGGATGGACTTTGATATCCTCTTCTGCTCAGAGTTTTTCCCAGCCACCCTCCGTGTGGTGCGCATCCAGGAGCTTCTTCAGCTGCGGCAGGGCAGTTTGACGATCGCCCAGTACTCAGTGAGATTTACCGATCTATCGCGCTACTCGACAGACATGGTACGAGACCCATTCATCTGGGACCGGACCATTGAGCATGGGTTGAGACATTAGATTAGGGCATTGTTGATCTCCCTCAGCATTCTAACCCAGGAAGGAGTACTGGAGCGAGCCTTTTTGATCGAGAGATTTTTGCTGAGCCTTCATCAGCGCTGAGACCCACCGCAGGGTGGCATGTTGCAGAGACTTCTGCAGCAGGCAGTCATTGGATGACTCATGGGTCTAGGAAGACCAGACCCTCAGGCAGAAGACCTCAGGACACTTGCTCAGCAGTTCGGGGCACTCAGCATGGAGCAAGTCTTTCGAGAGGCAGACAATGCTACGCATGCGGCGGGCATGGCCACATGGCTCGTGACTTCCCGACCCGCCGTACCGAGGAGCAGCAGACGGTTTAGGGACCACCCAAGTAGAGGCAGAGGGTCTACCGTGGCGGTCTTCAGGGAGCAGGCAGATGAGGCAGAGAAGCTGGATGAGCAACAGGTGGTGGGAGACGCTTTGAGGGCCTACCACCACCACCACCAGGAGGTCCACCCCGACCACAGGGAGCTGGCGGACAGAGACAGGCACATCTCCAGGCAGCGGAGGCCTATTACCACGGCGCACCCGATATGATTCAAGGTACTATCTGTGTCTATTCCACCCTTGCTGCAGTTCTTATAGGCAAAGGAGTGAGTCATTATTTCATAGCTGCTGCCCTTGTTCGGAGCTCGGAGATTCCGACAGAGCCGCTGGCTTGATCCTTACGGCTAGAGACTCTTACGGGAGCAGACTCGACGATTACGCACTGTTGCTGACAGTGTGAGCTTACTCTAGGAGCCGAGAGCTTCATCTGGGATCTTCTTTTAGTGGCATCGAGGCCTTACGACGACATCTTGGGAATGGATTGGTTATCTACAGTCCATGATCAGATTGATTGTATTAGGCGCACGGTGCGATGTGTACGCACCAACAGAAGCAGGTTCACCTTCAATGGAGAGAAGGGAGCCTTTGCAGCATTGGATGGACTCTCGCAGAGTAGAGGACAGCCCATCACTCATCAGTTGGCTAGCATTATCCTAGGAGCAGTTGACGTGCGAAGTCCTGGTTTTTCTACAGTGGTGGATCAGTATGCGGACGTCTTTCCCGACAACATTCCAGGGCTACCTCCTCGCAGAGAGGTAGACTTTTATATTGAACTGTACCCTGGGACAGCCCCGATATCGACTCCAACGTATCGGATGGACCCTGCTGAGCTTCGAGAGCTACGGGTACATTTGTAGGACTTTCATGGAAATGGATTCATCTGAACCAGTGTTTCACCCTAGGATTCCCCGATTTTGTTCGCCAAGAAGGCGTACGAGAGCTTGCATATTTGTGTCGACTATAGTCGCTTGAACCTGGTGACAATAAGAAACAAGTATCTGCTACCGAGGATTGATGACCTCTTCGATCAGCTCAAGGGAGCACGGTGGTTCTCGAAGATAGACCTCAGGTCAGGCTATCATCAGCTCAGAGTTCGGGACGAGGACGTGTAGAAGACGACCTTCAGGTGACGGTATGGCCACTATGAGTTCTTGGATATTCCATTAGGTGTAACCAATGCTCCAGCAGTGTTAATGGCCCTCATGAACAGGATCTTTCAGCCATACCTCGATCGATTTGTCGTGGTCTTCATCGATGAAATTTTGATTTACTCGACCACTAAGGAGTAGCACGCCTACCACTTTCGTGTTGTACTAGACACACTCCGAGAGAACCAGATTTATGGTAAGCTCTCAAAGTATCAGTTTTTGATACGCGAGGTCCACTTCTTGGGGCACTTCATCTCTGAAGCGGGAGTTGTGGTGGATCCTACGAAGATCGAGGCAGTGCTAGCTTGGGAGCCACCCAGAATCGTGACGGAGGTGTAGTGTTTATTAGGACTAGCTAGATACTACCAGAGATTTGTTCCAGAATTATCTAGATTTGCGGCACCACTCTAAGCTTTGAAAAAGAAGGGAAACCCATTGGGTGGTCAGACAGATGTCATGAGAGCTTCCAGGAGCTGAGATAGAGATTGACCAGCACCCCTATCTTGAGGTTGCCAGAGGAGGGAGTAGGGTACGTTGTCTACTAAGATGCATCAGGGACCAGACATGGATGTGTCTTGATTCAAGAACGGGCAGTGATCACCTATGGATCACATCAGTTGAGGCTGCATGAGCAGAACTACGCTACCCATGACCTGGAGTTAGCAGCAGTGGTCTTCTCTCTGAAGACATGGCGACACTACCTGATGGGAGAGTGCTTTACAGTCATTTTTGACCATAAGAGTCTCAGGTACATCTTCTCTCAGAAGGACCTGAATCTGAGATAGCGGTGATGGCTTGTGTTACTCCAGGACTATGACTTTGAGATAGTCTATACTCCTGGGAAGGGGAACGTGGTAGCTGATTCTCTCAGCAGGAGGACGGGCATTCAGCTACTTGAGGAGGCAACATAGCAGCTAGCCGCTTTGAAGATATCCTTCGTGGATACAGATAGACCAGCTTTCCTCCAGTCACTCACAGTCACTCCTCCACTACTACAGCGGGTCAGAGAGGCACAGCGTGGGGACGCTGACTGTGAGACGCGGCGTGCACAGATATCCTCAGGACAGGAACCTAATGGTTTCTTTTAAGGAGGAGAGCACGACGTCCTTTTCAGAGGATGTACCTTGGTACCAGTTTCTTTACGGGAGGAGGTGCTGAGAGAGTTTCACACTTCTCCTTTGGCGGTACATCCTGGAGTGGCGAAGATGTACCGAGATCTCAGACTACAGCACTGGTGGCCAGTCATGAAGAAGGCTGTGGCGGAGTTCGTTTCTTGATGTCTCACCTGCCAGCAAGTGAAAGCAGAGCACCAAGTACCAGCAGGCTTGGTACAACCCTTAGTGGTCCCGGAGTGGAAGTGGGACGGAATATCTATGGACTTTGTGAGTGTACTTCCATGCACTTCCAGAGGTCACGACTCTATTTGGGTGATTGTTGACTGACTCATAAAGTCGGCACACTTATTACCTATCAGAGAGCAGGGCTCAATGGAGAGCTTGGGGTGTCTCTACGTTCATGATATTGTACGGCTTCACAGTGTGCCATTATCTATCATCTCCGATCGAGAAGCTCGCTTTACTTCCCGGCTTTGGAAGGGGTTGTAGGAGGTGTTCGGGATGTAGCTACGTCTGAGCACTGCCTTTCACCGTCATACGTATGGTCAGATAGAGAAGACCATTCAGACTCTCAAGGACATGCTCCGCGCATGTGTTCTCGACTTTGGTCGCAGCTGGGAGGACCACCTACCCTTGGTGGAGTTCGTGTAAAATAATAGCTACCACTCCACCATCAAGATGTCACCATAAGAGGCATTCTATGATAGACCTTGCAGATCTCCTTTGTGCTGGAAAAACCCTAGGGAGTCAGCACTTGTGGGACCAAAGATGGTCCAGGCCACGACAGAGATGGTCCAGGTCATCCAGGAGTGGATGAGGACAGCTCAGATCCGACATAAGTCCTATGCTAACAGGAGGTGGAGGTCACTAGAGTATGAGGATGCAGACCACGTCTTCTTGCGTGTCTCACCTCGACGTGGATTACAAGGATTTGGCAGAGGCGGCAAGTTGTCTCCACGCTTCATCGGACCATTCCAGGTCCTCAGTAGGGTTGGCGAGATGGATTATCTCCTGGCTCTACCACCTCAGTTGCACCGGGTGCACGACGTCTTCCACATATCTCAGCTGAGGAGATATGTGCACGACCCAACGCATATCATTTACCATGGGGAGATAGACGTTGATGATGGGGTGACTTTTGTGTAGGTCCCGGTGGAGATCGAGGATTGATAGGAGCGGGTCCTACGTGGACGGTCGATCCCTCTGTTGCTCATCATATGGTAGCACGGGAACCTCCAGGAGAGCACTTGGGAGCAGGAGGCTCATATGCATGATCAGTAACCACTTTTGTTTCCCTAGTTTATGATGTATCTTTACGAGGACGTAAAGCCCTGAGGTGGGAATAATTTAAAGACCCGTAAAATTCAAGGAAATTTTTTTCTTACTTTTCTTGGGAATTTTACAAGAACGCAGTTTCTAACGGCACCTGATTCCGAGGCCCGGTGTGCCCGGAATCATTTTCTGAAGTTTGGCTCGGGTACGTTCAATGAATGAACGAGCAGGTTTTTCTTACTTTTGAACCGGTGCTTGGAATCGAATTCTGAGGGCACTTATGGAATCGCAGCGCCAATATTTGCTTAGAAATGCCTTTTTCGGAGTTGCATTTAAATGAGAGAAGTTGACAAAAATTGTGGATGTTAAAAAAAAATTAACGACAATTTTTATTTTTCTATGTGGTTAAAACCTTTCGGTGGAAGTTGGGGGAAACCACGCAACTTCCCATGGGAGGTTATGATCATGGTGGGGCCCACACGAACCCCACACCTTCATATTATCTAACTCCCTCAACTCACCATTAATTTGATAACATATGTTATTTAATTAAGTGAGTTAAATGTGAATGTTTGAAATTCAAAAGGTTAAGTTGTGTTAATAAAATAAGTAAGGGACATATTTTATTTTGGGTTGGAGGTTTGTTGCTTGAGAGCTTTGGGAGAAAAGCTAAGGGAGTCTTGAAGATATTCATCTTCTTCGTCGAAGAACACAAAGAACACGAAGAACGTGAAGAAAGCTGGATTCCTCAGAGGTCGACGTCTCCTTCCACGACGTCTCCTTTCACGACGTCTCCCTCTGTGATGGTTATCTCTGTGACGAATCCTCACTCAACTTGTTCGATGAGGTAGGGGTTTATTTGTTGTTAGTTATTACTACTTGTTGTTCTTCATGAATATGACCATTTTCTATCGATTAACGTGAGGGGGTCGGACCGCACAAACACGGCCGACCCTCCTCCCTTATCTATGTTGTTGATTCTAATGTGGATTTGAACGGAAATGGTGTTGTTCCGTCGCACGGTGCAGGATCATGTGGCATGGAATGTGCGGCGCCTTCGCGCCGCACCATGAAATCAAACAGGGTCGCAACGCCGTCATGCCGCGTCAGAGAAACCTAAAGACACCGCAGCCAGAGCGGGGCTGTGGTGGAGGGGCACGGTGCCATCACGCAGTGTCGAACAAACCAAGGCCGCGGCCGGTTCTGGGCCGCGGCGGAACAGGGAGACCGGCGGCCGGTTCCAGGCTGCCAGCGTCAGAGCAAAGGGGGAACGACCGTCGCCAGTCCGTAGCGGCAGAAGCCGGCCGACCAGAGCGGGCCGGCTGGTCATGGAGAAGCCGGGGGTTACGAACCCCCAGCGGCCAGCTCATGTGGCACCCCATAATGGGGGGGGGGGGGTGGTTACAAGATAGGGGGGCAGGGGGCCCCCCTCCTCAACGGCGCAGCCATTTGGCCGAGCACCTGGCCAGCGCGCCCAGTGCACGGCGCCCAGCGGGCCGGACCCGGGCCCGGTTCGGGCCGACCCATGGGGTATCGGGCCGGGTCGGACCGGGGCCGAATCACTTAATACCGAATCTATTCCGGTCGGTCGCCGATAACATGTGCTACATGACTCTGATTGACGTACCGTCAGTTGCGATGCGATCCTTGGATCGAGACGGTCGTTTCTGTATATCGCACTCAAGGTTTCGAAATACTTTCGGTTCAGATGAGTTGGTTCATACACGAATCCAACCGGGCCCTCAAAGCGGAAACACTCATAACTTGAGCTCCATACGTCTGATTAACGTACCATCGACTTTGTTTGATTCCTCTTAGTGAGAAGGATATTTTTGGCTTACTCCGCCCGAGGTTTGGACGCTGGTGGAGTACGGTCGGGTTGGTTTTGAATTAAAAACCAACCGGGCCCTTGGTACAAAAAAGCCAATAACTTCTAGACCGGGCGTCCGATTGACGCGCCATCTGTGACGCTGAGTTCCTGTTGGCGATACGAAACTTTTGGATACATCAACTCCGGACATTGTGTCAGTTGATGTATCAGCCTCTCGGCTCGTGGAGTGGACCCTCCTGAACGAGCTTGCTGTGTGCGGGAACCCTAGAGTTGGCTGCGTTTGCGACTGTGACGACGACGACAACTGTACATAGATCCTTAGTGGATTCGACGGCGACGACTACAGCACTCAGCGATCCTATGTGGATCCGTGCTACTGATCCTGTGTGGGTCCGATCCTGTGTGGGTCAGTGCTCAGCGGTTCTGTGTGAGCCAGCGCCTACAGATCATGTGTGGATCCGATCCTGTGTGGGTCTTTGCGGGGTTTAGTTACCTATCGATCCCTTGTGGGTCAGATCCTATGTGGGTCATTGCGGGGGTTAGTACCTATCGATCCTTTGTGGGTCCGACAGCTTAGATGAATCAGTGGCAATATCTGATCATATCTATCGTTATACGAAGAAGTATACCTGTATGAGCTGAATCCTATTATTCTTTACTATGTGGATTTTGATGTGCTATCCTGTGTGGATTTACGTTTTTCTTTCCTATATGGACTGGGTTATACTTGGGCTCGAATGTTGGAGCCGAACGAGAATTGATGTCTTTGGTATATGTATGGGAATATACCTAAGCAGTGTCGAATATTACTTCGTGATTGTATCTTTCCTTTGTGGATTATCCTTAGTGGATTTTGGGAGACCTTCAAGGGTCTCTGGGTCCCTACTAAGTAGCTTATACTCACCCTTGTACAGGCTATGCCCGCACTACGTTGTGTTGGTTGCAGACGACAGACCGCGCTGATCGTGGTTGAGGCTTATAGAGCAGGACGGTACCTGGAGGTGGACCACTGGGCGGGACGTTCTCGGAGCAGACGGCTGGACCCGAGGAGCTGTGGAAGCTATCTGTACTCACCCTTCAGGTGGGATTTCTAGTGGACAACTCTACGTTGCGGCTTTACTTTTCAGTTGCTATTTTCCCTTCCAGTAGTACTTTACTTTCAGTTTGGGTTTGTATACTTACCCACATACTTTTCCACACTTACTTGTATCCGCTTTTACTTAGTGTTTACTTCTACTGCTTTCTTGCTCTATGGTGTTTGTTTACTTTACAAAGGCAATTATTTCCCTTTTTAGCGGGATTTACCCCTTGGTGCTGGTCGCCAGCCCCTGGCCTATGGAAGGCGGGCTTGGGGTAGTCACGGCACGGGCCCCGAGGACGGGACGTGACAAATTCAATTTTATAAAAGTATTGATGTCTAGAAAGCTTATCGAAAAAATCATCGTAATGGGATATAAGTTATTTTTAATGATTTTGATCTTTTAAATTTGTTGATAATAAATGAAGGGTCACATTCAACCTTGTTTCTTCTCAAAAAAAATGAATAGGTGCATCCTAATGTGATGAAATTGGACAAAGTAATCTCTTGTCCAAAATCTCATGGAGTTTATTTTTCAATTCCTACAACTCAATCCGGTCTATTGTAAATGGAATCCTTGAAATATGTGTAGAACCAGTTATCAGTTATTTTGAATAATCAACTTCCAAATTTGGTGGAATACTAAAAATTTCTTCAAGAAAGAAATCCAAAAAACATTTGAACATTATATAGATCATGGATATATAGTTTCTCCTAAACCATCTAAAAAAATAAACTTAATGGATACAAATTAAGTCTCACATGATATATGTAGTTTCAATTTGAATTTCAATTTGTTTACGGAATGAAATCCAATCCATGGACAAAATAAAATCATATTCAACTTGAGAGATAATAACAATAATTTTAGGATGAAAATTCCCATAAACATTAGTTGTATAAGATTCAAAGTGTTGACATGAAATGATATTATGATTAGGTGTTTTCTTTTCTAATTCAATATTTAATCATTTGGGTGGAATTTTAATACCCTTAGAAAATTTGGAATATATAAATGTGTGGATTGAAAATAGATCCATATAATACATGTATCACACCTTAACTATGACATGTTAATTATTTTAGATCACTTAATTGCATTTAGTTGTGTTCTTATGTTTCGGGATGAGCCAATTTTTAAATTCAATTTTTTGAGTTTCCTGCATTGGTGGACGGGTGGCGCAGGGTTAGTGGAAATCATACACCAGCATAGTGGAAACTGTGTGACCGAGATAGTGGTGATTTCCATGTCACAGTGCAAGGCGCAGATGCATGTGCCCCTCCCAATGACATTGTGTGATCCCTCCCCTCGGAACGGAGGCAACCCCATAGTTGGAGCACGTCCTAGTAGATTGTACTACAAAACATTGCCGTCTACCCCGGGTTAAATAAAAAAGTAAAAAAGTAAAAAAATAATGTTAAAATAAAAATTTAATAATACCAATAATATTATTATTCATTTTATGTTAATAATACTTTAGTAGGGGTATACCCCTCCCTTATCCTTATCTCTTGGTACCCCTATGACCAAACCCCCATTATGTGCGCCCCATCCCTCCTTTCTGCCTCTACCAGGGTAATAGAACCACCATATTTCTTTCCATTTTGGTCAATACTTCAATATAATAACTATGGCTCCCTCATACTCCCTGGATTTGGGGTTTTTTCTTCTACCCTTTGCCACTATCATTTTTTTCAAACCTTGGTGTGTGGGTTAACCCTGATTTTATAGTTTGATTCCATTATTAGTGTGTGCATACATAGTATTTGTCAGTATCTATCATGATTTGATATCTAATAGTGATGGTTAATCATTCCAAACCATTTAGTTTTATCCGGAACTATTTTTTGGTAGTTTTTCTTCTACCTTACCTGTTAGATCAATTTTAATTTGGTTTTTGAAATGTTTGGTTACCTAATATTATTATAGTGCTTCTTAGAATACATTGTGGTGTTTATGAGTCACTGATGTCGTAGAACTAAACGAATATTAATAGGAATAATTGTATATATGTAAGTTCCCACTTTATGTTTATTCACCCATGGAAGGATGAATATATATAATGAGGATATGTGTGCATGCATGTGTATAGAAAGATGCATATGTGTGATAGTGTAAACAGGTATATACAAGTATATTAATATGTGTATGGATCCCCTTGTACTTATTTGGCCATAGAAATATGTTCATAGGGGGTGGAATATTTATATATAATCAATGTGGCATATTCATGCAAGAACAAAATGGATTATTCGGGTTTCCGTCGTCTAAAGAAATGTTCCTTAAGTTCAATGTTGGACACCTATACTTGATCCTTTAATTTCAATTACATGAATACTTGAGTATTTCAAAATATGTTTTCATATTTATCTGGTATATATATGTTAGGTAAAATAGATTTTTCCTCTTTTAATTGTCTTTTTAATTATATAAAAAACATTATGAAGAATGTTTAGATGTTAACCTTTAAATATAACGTATCCTAATTGTTTAAAATTATTTTTGAATTGATTCATAACATTTAAAGTGTGTCTCCATAAACTCATAGGATTTGGTTAGTTTTGTTATCTATAATATGGACCGTTTGGAATGTTGAAGATAATTTTTGAAATCAAATGACTTGAAATGTTAGTTTGGAATATTTCCAATAAGAATGTTATTTTTAACTTAGTTTTGAAGAATGGTTTTGAAATTTTTTTGTGTATGATATTTTGGAAATTTAATAAGTTCAAACTGTGATGTAGACCTTTTTGGTGGATCCCCCGAAGAGTGGGTCATCGCCTAGGTGATGTCGGTGTTTGGTCTAGGAATGAACAATGTCATTTTTGGATAAATTATTTACGCCATGTGTGTGAGGAAACCCTCATTTTCTATGTACTATTATCATGGGATTCTTGTGTGTCATCTATAGGGTTGAATGATAGTTACTTGTTGAGCATGATTAGATAGGTCGGTACCCATGGATTTGATGAGAGGCTTGGTTGATTGTTCAATTAGTGAGGCTAGTTTAGAGTAGCTAGTTGGTTATAGACTATAGATCTACACCATAAGAAGATATTTAAGTACGAATAGAGTTCCACTAAGGATTTCTTCTAGAGATGTTTCTTAAATAAAGATGATTATTTATTTATATGTTATTGCTTTGTTTACTAGAAATTTTTATTATTTAATCCCTCTGAACCCTTTATTTTCATTTCATATGAAATTATCTATTCCAGATATATTTTTATTTTACTGGAAATTTATTGAAATTATTTTTCATGTTTTGGAAATTAATTTTGTAAAATGCAATGGAAATCAGCTTTTCATAAAAATGGATTCTTGTTAAATGTTTTTATAAAACAATGGGAAAAAATTATTTTAATATATCATATTATCAAACCGGTGTGACATGGTTTTGTGTTTAAAGGTAAGACATAGGGAATAGTTTATTTCAGACATGCCTACTCAGTTTTAATACTCACACATATAGTTTCATTTTTTTAAGACTTTTGTGTTGCCTCCACCATGGATTCAGTCACCATGGTGCGACAAGGGTTTAGTGGTTAGTGGTGACCTGGAGGGTAATGTGTAGGTATGTGTATTTTTATTTATTCCTTCTATTAATGATAATATTTATGGTCCACTATATGTACTACCCCAATCTTCCATGGGACATTTCATTTTGATTAATTCAATAGATTTCATTGTAAGTAACTTATAGTTTTAACACACCACAACCAATCAAACTAGCTATTATGAAATGTAATACATGATTATTGAAATTTTATAAATTTTATTTTTAAAAATGTACCTCAATTTTGAATTCGGAATATCGAAATTAGCGTAGGGTGAATTTTTTGTTTTTTTTTGAAAACATTTAATTTTTAATGAATTGTAAAAAACGTTGTGTTATTGTTTAAAACTGACATTTTATATAAAAAATTAGTTATTTTATTTAAAGTTATATTTGGTAAAAATAGATACATAATAACTATTTACATCCAATGTAATTAATTTAAATATTTTTATAATAATATTAGATATATAGAATTTTATTAAACGGTTTACCGCCTTTTATCCACCTTCTTAGGGATTTTGAAAATTTGCATAAAACGTAATTTTACCGATTCTGTGAATTGAATTTCAAAAATCCCAAATATAGTGTTGAAATCATTATGTAAAATATGGTTCAATAGGATGAAAATAATTTTTAGTGAATAGTAACATTGGACATTTATTTACCATTGTTAAAAGTAAATCGGGTAATTAAAGTTAAAAATAATATTATAATTACCATAAAACATGTCCAAATTATATTGGATAAGTTTATTTCGACCAAAACAAATCATAACAATAAAATATGATCCTTTAGGTCCACTTGGAATAGATTAGAACATTTATTATTATTTTATTTGAAGAAGAGTAAAATGTGTTAAATTAAATGTTAAATAAATAAACCATTATTAATATAAGATTATTCATAAGATAAATTTGACTATAAATATTCATTAGAAAACTAAAAAAATTTCCTATATAATTTAAATTTATTTATAATTTTATGACATTAAAGAATTAAATTTATTTATGAAACAATGATGATTCAATAATTACCTTATTAATTAATGATTAAAATAATTGGTATTATAAATTAGAAAAAAATGTAAATTGACACTTTTGATGCATTCCACGAATTTTCATGATTAATATGACATGTTTGTGTTGATTAAATGAGTTTTTTTCGAAGTAATCATGCTATTATGACTTTTACCAAAATAAAATTCAAATAGTGTCAAAATTGACATAAATGAGTTTTAAAAACAAATACTACATTATTAATTGATATAATATTCCTAAAAATATAATTTTCGGCCAATGTACTTACATATGGTTTGATATATTAAAAATAAACACTATCGGTTTTTATGTCCATTTATAGTATGTTTATTAACCACTTATTATAATAATACAAGAATACATGGTGAAAGCTAAACTATTTAACTAAGAGTTAAATCTAAAAGATACGGTTTATATGGAATCCTAAACCAATATAAAACCAATTGGCTGAAATTTTTTCAACCCATCCCTAGATTATAAGGTAAATAAATAATTTTTGAGCCACTATAAACCAAATATGATGGTATAATAATATAATATTCCATGCTTTTCCTAAAGTGACCCTCACCTCTCTTATAAAAGGGAACATCCCCTTCTCTCCAAATCTATTTGTCTTTTCCAATCCCAGCTTAAAAATTCTTCTAACTACACTCAATTCAACCAAGAGGCCATAAATTTATCACAATTCCAACTTATGGAGTTCTTTTGATCAACTCAAACGGAAACACCCGAAGGAGAGGTAATAATTTCAACACATCTTTCAAAGTTATTTTTCTTCTTTGACATCCTCGTTATTTGTTGATTCCATTAAAAAATAATAACTCTAGTACTTTATACATACTATGATGTTATTATAAATATGTTACATCCATATTCATTATTTTATCCATCCTATTAAAAACAAGTCACCATACGTGCGTACGTACGGCTTACCGTCTCCACATCATTGTGTAGTTTGTTATTCTAACACTTCATTATTTTGATGGTTATAATAATGATTATAACTGATGTAAATAATAAATATAACATGTTAGTGACTCTTTATATATGATATAACATCCAATTACATACTATTTCACCATCAATATAATGATATTGTTTCTCATGTGTATGTATGGATTACTGTCTCCACGAACGCGATGTGATTAATTCCCCATCATAATAATTCAGGAATAATTTTCATTTTATTATTAAAAATAATGGTTAAGAACATAATATCATTACAGATATGAATAAAATTCATCCTCTCCATAACAAACATGGTGTATTTAACTAAGAATATAAACGAAAATGAATAAGTTAACACCTGAAACTATGATAATACTGAAATATTATTAACAATACAATATTAGAAGATCATATATGATATCATATTTATGTATGTGGTTGTTTTATAATATAATAAAAATTATTTAAATATTATATAGTAGGTTAATGTACCCTTTATCAAGGAAAATTACAAGGTAAGGGTTAATTCTACAATCTCTTTACTTATCTGTGGTTGTTAATATGTAAGTATCTGCTAGGACCTCTTTATCATCCACATCCGTGTTTCATAAAAAATTTATTCCCAAATATTTTTAATATTTCCAAGAATATGGGTAAAATTCATTTATACCCTTATTTTTCTTTTTATAAGATGTTTATAAAGGAATCATTCTGTCTTTTTCCAAACAAGGTCCTTTACAACCTTTTCAACAAAATGAAGGAATGGATTTTTTTAACATATATGGTGGGTACAGATATTTTCCACCATTATAAAACCTTCAAAACATCCCATACAATATTATAATAATATTTCCAAAATAAATTTTTTCTTTTATAATTATGTTACTTTTAAATGGTTTCAAAATAAAAATAGATATTTCTTTCAAATAGTATTCATTTCATCAAAGTCAGCATCCTTTGACTAATTTTAAACATGTTTGAAGTTGGTTTTTTAATATACAAGTATTTCATATTGTATTGAAGGTTTTATGATATGTTTGAATATGTATGTGCTATTTCTATATCATTCATGGTTTATGGATTTAGTATTGACATTTCAGATGCTAGTTTTAATACGAATGTTTATGTTATGTTTATAACTTTTCATATGAGGAATGCAATGGACTTAGTAAGAGATGGGTGGAGCCTACTATATATCCTCGATGCATCAGTAGGTCTCATGATACAAACTAATGTCTTGGAACAAGGCCTTTTAAAAATATTATTTGTAGTCTTGGCATGAGGTCTTGACTGTTTTATTAGGATGTTTGGCGTTATGCATTCCATCATTAAGAAATTATCTATTGATATTACATGGGATTATTCGACTAGTACAATATCCATGTGAATGTGTAAATGGAATTATTTTTATTTATATTTTCCATATTATTCTAATGCTTATGTTTAAAAAAGATGTTGTTTTAGTCTTATACATTTCCTTAAATGTTTATTCTTATTTATGAAAGTTTCTGATATATTATTATCCTTACTGAGCATCTAAGCTCACACCATTCTATGTTTTATTTTTTCCAGGATGTGAAATATATATTATGGTTGAACTGTAGGGATAGGCTAAGGATATAAGTGTGTTCAAAGGGGAAAAAATTTGTGTTGATGCATTTATTTCATGATATAAAGTAAAACATATGTATGTATCTTGTAATTCCTAGGCTACTAAACTAATTGGTATTTTGAGACTTCATCTTTTGTGATCCTGCAAATGTTTTATAAAAATGAAAAGACATTTTATAACTAGGTTCATGGTGTTACTATTGGTATAAGAGACTGTTTACTACAATACATGGAAACTAGATTTAGAAAAACTAATATTACAGAACATTACCCTAAGATATACTTTGAGGTTTAGTATGGAAGAACTTCCTAGAATTTTGGTAATGTGAATATTTTGTGATTTTTCAAAGTAATAGATCCCTATATAGATACGAGCAGGTATAGGCAGCTCTACCATAGATGTACCTATGAGTGAAAACACCGAAAAGGAGTTTCGAGCTTGACCTGTGGTATCCTGGCACATGACAACGGGCCTTGGTGCACTCTTGGTTACGACACTCTCGAGGGATATTATTAGGATAATTCACATTTTATATACAAACCATTTTGAGTGATTTATGAGTATATACCTCTTCAATGAAAACATTTTTATGATTATGTATTATATCTATAAACTATCCAATTTATGTTAAGTGTTTTACATGTTTGGAATAATGTATTGTGATTCATAAAACAATCTAGTGTATGAAATTGTTTATAAGTGGAACCAAGTGGAAGGAAAATAAACTGTATCAACATACATAATCCTTGTAGGGATTTACCTCCTACTCCAAATAATAATAGTGTATTTGGTGATGCAGCTGGTACCGATCAGCTTATCACCATACTTAGACAACTCACTCAGGTTAGGAATAAAAACTGTATCCATATAGAGCACCCTAATTCACAACACGAATGAGAAATGTTAGACTAATTCATGAGGAAACAACCACCAACGTTCAATGGGACTTCAAATCCATTTATACCTGAGAAATGGATATGTTCCTTAGAGAAAATATTTCAGGGTTTGGGGAGTAGTTGAATGGAAAAAATTTTCATAGTAGTTTATCATCTCATGGGAGATTTAAATCAATGGTGGTCATTAATTCAAAACAAAAAAGAAGTTTATGAGGATTAAAATATGAAATATAGGGATTTAAAAGAAATTTTCATAGAAAAATACTTTCCTTGTGACCATCGTGCGGATATGGAAAGACAATTTCTGAGTCTGAGGAAAATGGAGGATTAGAATGTCACGAAGTATGAGGCTATCTTTACAAGGTTAGCAAGGCATTCCACAGATTATATATGTAACCCAAGGAGTAAGATTTATCAATTATTTTATGGGTTAAAAACATTTCTCTATCAATCATTAGTCTCACAATTGTTATCATCGTATGAAGATATTTTCTCATGTGTTATCAAGATAAAAAGGAAATTCTCTAAGTCTTATGATGATAAAGAAAACAAAGATATGTAAGAATGGGGAAGAAGGGAAAATTTAAATATCCATACTATGGTAAATATTGGACGAAACACGCCAGTACTTTCCTAAAGGTAATGGGAGTTTGTTACAAGTGTGGTGAAAAAATACACCAAACTCGTGATTGTAAGGGAATGAAAGAGGCTGTCAATGTTGAATATTAAAATTATATAGAAATGGGGAATTATCAAAAGGAATGTACTAATCTCTAAGTAAACATACCTTGGAAAAGTCCAAGGGATCAATTCCAAGATTATGCAATCACTACTGCTAAGGTTGAATCTCCGAAAGACGTGGTGGTAGGTAATTTAATGGTTTCCTCATGTTTAGCCAATGTTTTATTTAATTCTGGATCATCGCATTGTTTCATATCTTCCCAATTTTCTAATAAAATTAGATATTTTCAATTTGATTTTACAAGGGAGTTTTCATTAAAAACCACTAATGGATGTTTCATTACAACAATGTTTTGTGAATCAGTTCCCATTAGGTCATATAAATGTTATTCATCTACTGATTTCATCTTCATACCCATGATTTAATTTTATATAATCCATAGAATGGACAGGCTTTTGGACCATGATGCAAAAAATTATTATAAGAAGAAGGAGGTTACAATTTTTTATGATGATAAGTAGAACCTAATCCTTAGAGTTGAAACCTCGCCACCTAATTATTATTTAGATCCACCCCGAGTAGCTGAACTAAATTCAATTATTGGAGAGGAAGAGAATGAAATAACTATGGGTGAGGAAAATAATGTTCGAATAGAGGACATACCTACTATACAAGAATATATTGATGTGTTCCCAGAGGATTTGCGTGGACATCCTCCAAAACGAGAAATTGTGTTTTCCATTGATTTAATTAATAGTTCAAGGCCCATATCGAAGACACCTAATAGAATGGCCACTGTAGAATTAGTGGAACTAAAGAAAAAGTAGAGAAATTGAGTAATAAGGGATTTATTCTCCCTAATGGTTCTCTATGTTGATACACATTTATTTTTTAATAATAAATATGGATCTATGAGGCTATGCATTGACTACATGAAGATCAATGTTATAAGAATAATGAACAAGTATCCCCTACCTCGCATTGATGATTTTTTCGATGAACAACATAGAGCTCAGCACATGAGACATATCCTAGTTGGTGAGGTATCATTAAGTGCATCTATGAGACCCAATTTTGAATCCTAGAAGAGGTATATTTTCGAACTACTGTATTAGAACTATAGCAGGAATGGTAGCAGTACTGTAGCAGGCACTATGCGGGTACTTTAAATTTTACTTTAATAGGTATTGTTCGGTAGTATAGTAGCCAGAAACATTCACATTGGGCCACAGATTTAGTCTTGGAGTCTTTAAGGCCTTCAAGCCACCAAGGCATTCAGGTTAGTAGGGTTTTTGGGCCACCATTATGGCCTTTAGGCCACCTCAAGGGCTTCAGGCCACATACAGTTTCCCCAGACAAACTCTACAATATAAGGAGCATCCCCAGAGGAGGATTCAGAGTAGGTGCACTCAGTAGAGCTGAACCAATTTGATTTGGAAATAATGAGAGTGTATATATATTCCATGGGGACCAGTCTATGCTTGCATGGGATACATAGCCAGATGTCCATGAAAAGGTGAAGATCCACCATCATGATGCAGATGGTGGGTCGGGGACGTTCCTTATAGTTATAGTCTGGTTGACTTCCCTAAGACCTTTGGGTCATGTAATTTCTCTTAATCCTACATGCCACATAATCATTGGTCCAATGGACCTTTTAAGGGTTCCCCCTCATTTCTTGAAATTGGTGTTATCAAAAATCAATAAAAATGATTCCTTCGGTCCATTCTGGTTGTCATGGAGCTCAACATTTTTCAAATATTGACCTTGGATATGGATATCAGAAGGTGTGTGTGAAGAAGGAAGACATTCTAAAAATAGCATTTCAAACCAGGTATGGGCATTAGGAGTTTATAGTAATGCCTTTTGACTGAATAATGCACCCTTTTTTTCATGGATCTAGTGAATAGATTTTTAAATGAACATCTTGATGAATTTCTAGTGCTATTTATTGATGATATCATTGTATACTCAAAAAACTAAGAAGATCAGGAAAATCACCTGTGCACTATTCTGAAAATCCTCAGAAGAAATGAATTATATCATATGTTTAGAAAGTGTGAATTATAGCTTCAGGATATTTCTTTTCTTGTATATATAGACTTTAACGATGGAATCTTTGTTGATCCTTCAAAGACAAAGTCAATCCCAGAATGGAAAGCACTGACAAGTAAACTGAGGTATGTAGTTTTATTGGTTTAATAGTTTATTATCGGCTTTTTGTCCATAATTTTTCTTGATTGGAAAACCAATTTACAAATCTCACATATAAAGGGGTCACATTTGTTTTTACAAAAGAGTTTGATGAATGTTTGAATAATTAAATAGAATATTATTCAATGAACTTATCTTGATTGTACAATCAGTGAGTGATGGTTTTGTTATTTATAATGATTCTTCAAAGAATGGACTTGGTTGTGTCTTTATTCAAAATGATAGGTTTATTGCATATGCATCACGACAGCTAAAAATTCATGATAAAAACTATCCCAATCATGATTTTGAGTAAGTATCTATAATCATTGCTATAACAATATGGATACACTTTCTCTATGGTGAAAATGGGAGATTTTAACTGATCACAAGAGTTTGAAGTATATTTTATCACAAAAATAACTCAACATGGGGAAAAGATGATGGCTCGAACTACTCAAGGATTATGATTGCACTGTACAATACCACCCGGGGATGGAAAATAAGGATGAAGATGCTTTAAGCAGAAAGGATCATGGAGTTATGAACAAGATGAGAGTTGAAAGGGATCATATTTCCATGGATATAGTAAATATGGATATGGGAATAACCATGGAAGGTGAAACATAAATAGATTTTCAAATGGTTTCCAAAAAATCATTACGTGAAAGGATAAAGAGTTCTCAGACTGATGATGAGGAGTTTCCAAAGAAGATTAAAGCAGTGAATGATGGGAGATTGAGTGACTTTGTATATGAAGATGGAATTTTGAAATTTGGGATGAGACATTGTGTTCCTGACATACCTGATTTATAAAGGGAATTTTTGGATGATGCTCATTCCTAAAATTTCTCTATACACCCTGGTAGAACAAAGATGAATAGTGATTTGAAGGAACATTTTTTGTGGGACAACATGAAATGAGATATTGCTGATTATGTGTCAAGATGTATGGATTGTCAACAAATGACTGATTGTTGACAACATCTTAGAGGAGTCAGGAAACCTCTTCCCATACCTAAGTGGAAATGGGATGATATTTAGATGGAATTTGTCATGGGACTACCAATGACATCTAGAAGGAATGATGTAATATGGGTCGGTGTTGATCTTCTTACCGAGACATCACATTTTCTTGCTATAAGAGATGATTTTCCACTTGAACGTCTAGCAAGACAATATATTAATGAATTTGTAAGACAACATGGAGTACCCCTATCAATTGTTTCAAATAGTGATCCCTGTTTTACATCATGATTCTATAAAAGTATTCATAAGGCCTTGGATACTAATGTTTTTTTGGGCACTACTTACCACCCTCAAACTGATGGACAATCAGAACGAACTATTCAAGCCATAAAAGACATGATTAGATGTTGCTCACATTACTCTCAACGTATGTGGTATCAATATTTAAATCTAGTTGAATTTTCCTATAACAATAGAATTCGTTGAAGTATTGAGTTGGCTCCATATGAAGAATGCTATTTAAAGAGATTTTTCACACCAACTTGTTGGGATGATGTTGGTGACAGGAAGATCGTAGGTCTAGAACTTGTTGTGGAAATAATGGAAAAGGTGAAGGTTATCCAAACCCACATCAAAGAGGCTCAAAGTAGTCAAAAGATATATGCCAATAACCGAAGAGAGGATTTGAAATTTCAAGTTGAAGATCATGTTTTCTTGATGGTATCTCCATAGAAGGGTGTTATACGTTACGATAAGAAGGGTAAATTAAGTCAAACATACATTGGACCTTTCAAAATTATAGAATGAATTGGAGTTGTAGTTTATCATTTTGAAATGATAACAAGTCTCTCCAAAGCTCATGATATGTTCCACGTATCACTATTGAGAAACTACATGCATGTCCCAATGCATGTACTCACCTATGAGGAAATAGAACCGAAACCCGACCTGTCTTATTGCGAAGATCTAATTAGAATTATTTATACTAGAGAAAAAGTATAGAGAAACCAGACGACTCATATGGTGAATGTTCTATGGAGAAATCATAGTATGTGTGAGGAAACATGGTAACCAGAGGAACTTATGATGAAGAACCACCCAAATCATTTTATCTAGTAATATTCTAGAATTTTAGAGGACAAAATTATTTGATGGAGGGGAGAATGTAACACCCCAATTTTCCACAGTGATTTTCCCTTTGATTAATGAAACATCTTGCATTATACGGAACGTGGCGTTTTAACACCCCACGACCAATCAAACTAGCCATTATGAATAGTAATACCATCTTTATGAAAGTTGATAAATTTTATTTCTCAAAACGGATTTTATTTTTGAATTTCGAATATCGAAATTACCTTATTAGGGAGAATTTGTGGTATTTTTTAAAAAACATTCAATTATTGATGAATACTTAAATACACTGCATTATTGATTAAAACAGACTTTTTATTTAAGTAATTAGTCATTTTATTTATATTTATATTAGGTAAAATTAGACACATCATACCAATTTTTGTTCAATGTAATTCATTGGAGTAATTTTATAATAATATTAGATATATAAAATTTTATTGAACTTTTTACCAACTTTTACCACCTTCTTGGAACATTTAAAAATATGTATCAAACATATTTTTACATCTTCTATGAATTTGATTTAAAAAATACATGAGACACAGTTGACATCAGTATGTAAAATTTGGTTCAATAAGATGAAAATAAATTTTGGTGAATAGTAACTTTTGACTTTTATTTACCCCACTTAAAAGTAAATAGGGTAATTAACGGTAAAAATGATATTATAATTACCTTAACACATGTCCTAATTCTATTGGATATTCATATTTAGAGAAAAAAACCTTATGAATAAAATATGATTATTTAGGTCCACTTGGATGGGATTTGGACATTTATTATTATTTTATTTAAAAAAGAGTTTAAAGTGTTAAATTCAATGTTTAATATCTAAACCAATTTTAATAAACTGTTATACATAAGATAAATTTGACGATAAATATTAATTAGAAAGATAAAAATATTTCCTACGTACTGGTATATTATTTATAAATTTTAAACATTATATAAATAAATTTATTTATGACAAAATGATGATGATGTAATAATCTTATTAAATAATGATTAAAATAATTGATATTAAAAATATCAAAATAAATATAAATGGATACTTTTGATAAATTCCATGAATTTCCTAGATTAATTTGACATGTTACGGTTGATTTAAGAAATTTTTTTGAAGTAATCATAATGGTATTACTTTCACAAACACAAAATACCAAGAAGTGTCAAAATTTACATAAATGAGTTTTTGCAAAAAATACTATATTATTAATTGATAAAATTTCCTAAAAATATATGGTTTGTCTTGAAGACTTATATAAGGTTAGATATTTAATTAATTAACCACTTTGGTTCATTTTTAATTTTATAGTATGTTTATTAACCATTCATTATAATAATAGAAGAATACATGGTAAAAGATAAACTATTTAACTAAGAGTTAAATCTAAAAGATAAGGTTTATATAGTGACCTAAACTTGTCTAAAAACTATTGGTTCATTTTTTACCAATACCCACCTTATCCTTGAAATAAATCATTTTGGAGCCATTATAAACTGAATATGATTGTATAATAAAATAATATTTCATTCTTTTCCTAAAGTGACCCCTACCTATCTTATAAAAGGGAACTTACCCTTCTATCAAAATCACACCTCCAAATCCATTTGGCCCAGCCAAAACCTAATCCAATATCCTCCCAACTACCATAAATTAAACCTAGAAGACCTACTTTAATCATAAATCCATCTTAAGGATCCCTTTTGATAAACTCAAAATCAAACACTTGAAGATGAGGTAATAATTTCACCACCTCTTTCAATGTTCTTTTCTTTTTCCGCTTCCTCTTTATTTGTTTTTTCCATACAGAAAATAATAAATCCAATACCATATATATACTATGATGTTATTATAAAAATATTACTACCATATTCATTATTTTATCCATCCTATGAATGAAAAGTCACTATATGTGGGTGTGTGTTACTTACTGTCTCCATGTTGTGGTGTAGTTTGTTATTCAAACACTTCATTATTTGGATGAGTATAATAATGAGTATAACTGATGTAAATAATAAATATAACATGTTAATTACTCTTTATATGTGATATATCATCTAATTACATATGATTTCCCCATCATTATAGTGATATCTTTTCTTGTGTATACGTACAGATTATCGTCTCCACGAACGCAATGAGAATCATCACCCATCATAATCATTCAAGAATAATTTTCATTTAATGATTAAAAATAATGTTTATGATAATAATTCCATTATGTATATGAATCAAATACATATTATCCATAATAAACATGTCTTATGTAACCTAACATATAATGGATAAGAAATCAATTAACAACCGAAATGATTATACTACTGAAATATTATTAACAAAGAAAAATTCTAAGAACATGTATGATATCTTATTTATGTATATGGTTATTGTATAATTTAATAACAATGATTTAAAAATTATTCAGGTTGTTAAAATACCCTCAATCAAGGAAAAGTACTAAGTAAGGGTTAATTCTACAATCTCTTTACTTATGTGAGGTTGTTAATACGTAAGTATCTACTAGGAACTTTTTATCAGCCACATTTTTGTTTCTTAAAAAATGTATTTAATTTTTTTTATATTTCCTAGACTATGGTTTAACGTCATTTATACCCAATTTTTACTTTTTATATTATTTTTATAAAGGAATATTTCGATCGTTTTCCAAACCAGGTCCTTTAAGACCTTTTCATCAAAATTAAGGAAAAAATGTTTTTTATCTTATACGGAATGTGCAGCTATTTTCTGCCATTATAACACCATCGAAGAATCCCTTAAAAATTATTATGATATTTCCAAATTAATTGTTTTCTTTTATAATTATGTGACATTTAAATCGTTTCCAAATATAAAGAGGTATTTCTTTCAAAAAAAATTCATTTTATCTAAATCAACATCCTTGGATTGTTTTTATACATGTTTGAAGTTTATTTATTATGATATAAATATTCCATATATAATTGATGTTTTTGTGATATTTTTGACTATGAATGTGTTACTTTTATATAATTCATGGTTTATGGATTAAGTATTGACATTAGATATGATAGTTTTAATATTAATGTTTATGTTACGTTGAAACCTTATCATATGAGAAATGCATTGGACTTAGTAAGTGATGGGTGGATCCTGCTATAGCTCCTCGATGCATCGTTAGGAATCATGGGACAAACTAGTGTCTTCGCATAAGTTCATGACAAAATCTTATTTTTAGTCTTTAAACGAGGCCTTGACTATGTGGTTATGTTGTTCGACATTATGCATTCTATCATTATGAAATTGTCTAGTGATATTACATGTGATTATTTGACTAGTAGAATATCCATGTCAATATGTTAATTGCATTATATTGATTTATATTTTCCATATTATGCTGATGTATAAGTATAAAAAATATATTAGTTTTATTCTTATACATTTCCTTAAATATTTGTACTTATTTTTGAAAGTTTTTTGCTATATTATTATCCATACTGAGAATATGAGCTCACCCTTTTCTAGGTTTTATTATTCCCAAGATGTGAAGAAGTATATAATTGTTGAACTGTAGGGATAAGCTAAGGATATAAGTGTTTTCAAAGGGGAAAATTGTATTTTATGATTTAATTTCATGATGTAATGTAAAACTTATGTATATATCTAGAACTGCCAAGCCTACTAAACTAATCAGTCTCATGAGACAAGATCTCTTATGAGCATGCCAATGTTATGAAATAATACACCGACTCTGGGTAACTAGGTTAAGGGTGTTAAACTATATTTGTTAATTTTTCATTTTTATGGTCCAAATACTTTGAAATTACAATATATTTGATTCCTGACACTAATTGCCTCCCTTAGAGAATTGGGGATGGCTATCTAGACTTCATTCAGGTCATCTTAGGTGACCGGTTTGGGTTTGACCAAGGGTAGTTCGTGACAAAAATGGTATCAGACCGGACCCTTATTATTTGGGTTTTTAGTTAGATTAGATATTGAATTTTCAGGGATGAGTTTGTAGGTTGTGAGACAGTGCATAATAACTACCACTCGGGAAGATACCTAAATCACAAGGCGTAGTTGGGGTTTGAGCCTATTTTTGGTTTTGAGATTATGTTGTTAGCATTTTCTGAGTTCAATGAGATGGTGTATGTTAGGTGAATACAGTGGTGGTGAGCTGGTGCTGCATGGTGAACTTTTGTAGAATAGTGAACCATGTGGAGCCTTCATTCATGGTTTAATATACTTCTAGTGGTTGGTTCATTCATAGTATAAGGTCTTCCAAACTATGTTGTCAGGTTATGCATGACCACTAGTTCCCTATTTTAGAGGTTCTTGTTCATGTGGTGATTTTTAGTTTTTTTTCGGTTTTCAAAAGTGGGTTTTCAAAGTAAAATTGTCTTTAGAGTGGAAAAATGTTTTTTATATGATATTGATCACCAGAAATGTATTTACATTAACAATATGTGTGATTTCAATGAAAACAATTGAAGGTGTTTTTGAAATCATTTAGAGATTTAGTTTTAATGAACTGTTTTTAAAATTATAAATGATTTTAATTGACCTTTGGTATTTGTATGAATGATATCATATATAGATGTACACATGTGGAAAGTGGATAATTAGGGGTAGGTGTTCATGGATTCTTGATCTGGAATATATATATATATATATATATTTATAATAGATTTCATAGAATACCAATAGTGGCGTTTTTATTGGTTTTTTCTGAAAAATGGTTTTAAAGTGGTTATTTAAATGTTTTCTAAAGTAATTGTGAAATTGGTTACTATTTTTTCATGTTTGAAACACTATTTCTTAGGCTCTTAGTTTTTAAATTTGGAAAATGTTTTTGGAATTGGTTTTTGAGTTTTGGTTTTTGTTTGTGATTGAAGTGTGGAATTTTGGATTATGATGTCTTTTGATTCAAATTCATGCTTCTTCTTTTTTAGTATTCCATAGAGAAGAACCAAAAATTAGTTGATATTTGGAATCCATGATGAATTCCTCCATTCATAAGTGATGTTCAGTTTGGGAATTTGTGTTGGTGGTATTTTAGTTGTTTGAACATGCCAAATATGTGGTTGTTTGATTCTTTTATGTAATTTTGAATATATATTTCTTTGAGCATACCAATTGATGACCCGACCTAGATTTTGAATTGGGTGTTAGAGCTGGAGCATTTCTTGAAATTGGGCCACACACGATTCTTCTTTCTTTCACTGACATTATTTATCTAAATAACATAATAATTCCTCATTAAAAGTGTCTTAAAAGGTATTATTCATTCAACATAGTAAATTTTTTCATCTGAAGAGGTTTTTTTCATCACACTATAGAAACAAAAAGTATCAGTTGATGATTTTCCACTGCTAACTATGGGGAAGAATATTCTAGAAGAAATTGAGACTCTATAAATAGGCTATAGAGTTAATCTTTTGACACAGTAAAAGATTTATTAGATGTATTGTATATTGATCCAACTTGTTTTCTCTAACATCGTAGAGGAAGCTATAGGAGTTTTCACTTCTGATGGTTTTCTATTTATCAGACCCTAATTTTTTAAATGTTTTTGTGGCCTTGTTTATTTTGAGATCTTTTTTATAATTGTTTGTGATTGTTTACTTTTTAATTACTTACATTCTTTTAAAATGTTTTTAGTTTTGGGTTGTGCCTATTTGGACATTCTTACACCCTATGGGAATTTTGAATCTTGATTTGGTATGGTGTTTAATTGTAGTTTCTTTCATCGGTCCCACTTGTGTATGGGGTAGGTACAATATAGTTGGTTTATAAATTGTGGGGGGGGGGGGGGGGGGCACTATGGGTCTCATTGATGTCTTCTTTTAATCTATTTTTTTTAACTGAGAATGTTAAGAGGTCACAGAAGTACTAGATGTTTTGTTGGAATTTGGAAGCTATTTCTGGACACGAATTTTTTTTGGACAGAACCTAAAATGGTTGGGTTACCACCATGGGGGACAAATCCATGTAGAAACTTAGAAATTAGTTCTTATCTTTCTTTTTTGTGAACATCAATGCTTTTCTTGGGTGTTTTTCTTTAATTCCTCCCCACCTGACCCTAAAAATAGTAGTTTAGATGGACTGTATAACAGATCATGTGGAAGATTCTCATGGAAATATCGAAAAAAAAACATAATTGTTCCTTGTTTATTTCTATATTAGGGGTCTTTGTGTTCCTTTTTTTTAGGTTAAACATGGAAATGTGATTTTCCCATTTTTTGTTCTTATATTAGTGGTTCGAGTCTTTGTATATCGATAGTTGTTTCAAAAAATGTCTGGATAGTTTCTTTGAGGATGTTCTAACAATATTATTTTTGTATCTTGGAGTTTTGGATTTCTGATTGGAATTGATTTTTTGGTTCATGTTCTCCAAGTGGTTGAGGTTTCCCTTTGGTTATTTCCATGTTCTAATATGTCATAAGAAATAATTTTTTGACTTTCTGGGGGAAGATATTGTCATGGTGGGGAGAATTATCACACCCCAACCATGAAATGTTAATTATTTTAAATCAATTAATTGAATGTAGTATCATTCCACTATTTTGGGATGAGTTGGTTTTTAAAATTTTAATTTTTTAGTTTCCAACCAAGGCTCATAGTTGATTAATGGTTAGTGGAAATCGTGCTCCAGCCTAGTGACAACTGTGCATCTAAGGAAATTGGTCTATCGAGGGAGCACAACTAGGTGCATGGGCTGTCACCACTCCCTAGGAGCCCATGTTGTCCCCCAATGGGATAGGAAAAATTTCGCAGTTGGTGGATGGTCTTTCAGATCGTGCGACTAAACTGTGTGGTCTTCCTAGGGTTAAAAAAATAAAATAAAATAAAGGAAACATAAAATAAAAAGTAAAATTTTACTAATAATAATGATAATAATTATTATTATTGTTATTATTATTATTATTAAGTTTATAATACCCCAAAATGGGTATTCCTCTCCCTCATATTTCTCTCTCACGTGACTTCCCCGAGAACAAACACATATTACGCGCGAAAACACCCTCAACATTTCCTCATTTGGTGTGATGAATCCACCCAATTTATTCTAGTTTTTTGTTCTATACATAAAGGTAAACACTTCTTATCCATCCTTCTCAATTAATTTTGTGTTTTTCTTGTCTTTGATTCCCCACTCATTTTGTACAAACCCTATGGTGTTGGTTGACCCAGTTTTTTCAGTCTTCTTCCATTATTAGTGTGTTCAATATGACTCATAGGTTAGCTTCATGTGTGTTTCGGAAACTATCACTGAACACAAATATTTTTGTACTATTTTGGTCCCTCCGCCATAGTATTTAGTTAGTATTTCTTCTTTCATTTCATTTTTCCAAATATTAATTACGGTTCATTATTTTTTTCATGTTCCTAATATTGTGTTAGCGCATATAGGGACTCATTGGGGAGATTTCAAGATGATGTTATTGAATCCTTAAATTCATATTCATTAGTATATATATATATATCCCCCATTATATATTTTCACCCATGGAAGGATGAATAGTTATAATGGGGCCAGGTGTTCTTACATGTGTATATGATAATTCATATGTCTATAGGTATAGAGGGTTATATACAGATATAATTTTATTTAGAAGGATCCCATTATACCAATTTGACTATGAAAATATGTACATCGGTCCAAGTATTTCGTAAATATAAGGGAAGGTGAATATGTAAGCCAATAGAAAAGGGAAGATTCCACTTTCCATCTTCTAAAGCAATGCTACTTGAGTTTGAGTGAGGTTTCTTATACCCAATACATTAATTTTATTTCCTTGATTTCGTGAGAATTTTAATTTTTTTATATTTATGTGGTATATTTATCTATTTGGAAAAATTTATTTCGCCTCTTGGAATTTTTTTTTATCTACATGATTTTTCTAATAATCTTTTCACGTTTTCCGTTAAATGTGATGGATCCAATTGGTTAAGAATAGTTTTTTATTATAATTTATAACTTGTGAAGTTTGTTTCTTGGAACTAACTAGCATTGGTGAAATGTTTTATTGAAAATATACAATGTTTGATATCATGAAAAGTACTTTGAAAATCCAATGACATGAAAGGCCTATTTTGAATTTTATAGATGTGATTGATATTTTCAAACATGTTTTGGGGAATGATTTTGATGGGTTAAATGTGAATACCCATTTGACACTCTGAAATGTTCTATGTATTATGGGATCGTATATGGTGGATCCTCTGAGAAGAGGTTCATCACATTGAGGGTGTCAGTGCTTAGTCTAGGAAATCACTATTTCATCTGTGGATTATTAGTTTATACCATGCATGTGTGGACCTACTCATTTCCCATGTAATATTTTCATTGGATTTCTAGGAATCATCTATAGGGCGGAGTAAAGGTTTCTTATTGACCTTAATTTGATGGATTTGTAACCCCTAGATTAACTGAGAGGTGTGGGGAAATGTACTACGAGCGAGGATAGTAGAGAGAAGAACGTTGGTTATAGACTACGATGTTTCAAATGTTGGTGAGTCCAAACAGAGTATATAATGGGATTTTTTCTAGGGATTTTTAGTAAATCTTCATGATTAAATATTTTTATGTTCCAGTTTAATTTAATTTAACATTATGTTACTTTATCTATTTTAATCTTTTCTTTTATTTTAATATTAAATTACCTGTTCCTACAATGATTTTCCTCTGATGAAAATTTAGTAAAATGATTTATCATTACTTGTAAATTATGTTTGCAAAATTTAATGGAAAGCGGTTTCTCATAAAAATTGGAGATGATTATTTGTTTTTTTATAAAAGAATGGAAATCTTAATTCTTATATATCTTATTTTTAAATTTTCAAGACCTTGTATTCTTTTGAAAATTTAAAAATAGGGAGTATTTATTTTGGGAAAGCCTAAAGTGTAGTAATAATCATGCCTATATTTTCATGTTTTTTTATCTTATGGTGTCTCTTCCAACTTAGATTCGATCACTAAGGTATGATGTTAGTTTATTGGTATGCGGTTTCATGCTGGGTCACATGGAGGTATGCAAAGTTTTATTTATTTCCACGATTAGTGTTTTTTTGTTGTTTTTTTGTTTATTTATTTTTCATCTTATTATGGACCAAATTTTTCTTAATTTATTTATGATTTATTCTGAAAACTAGTTTCTATCCTAATAGGATCATAAATGCCTCTTGGCCCTTGTTTTAGGATATCTCTATTGACCATTTTGAGGTTGACACATGTTGGTTCATGAAAACATGAGAAATTATTGAGTATATAGAAAGTGTACATTTCATCGTGTCATCCACATAACCAGATTCCACATCCATGATAGTATGATATTTCCATTTTTCATTAGGATTAATAGTTTGTTGATATATTTTGTCATAAAAACCTTTCGGTTTATGAACTGGATGGAGTATTTCCCATAATATTTATATTAGAAGAATTTTTGTGTGGGTGGTGCATTATTTAATTTATTTTTCACCTTTATTGTTTTAAATAGTCTATTTATCACCTTTAATCAATAATGGGATTTATAACCCAGCTTTATACATTTAAAGAACCTTCCATTAATAGTGAATAAATATTCATGATTTCAATTCCCACTCTTATAGAATGTGGAAGGATGGAATATCTATCCATCATGTTAACCATTCTTGTTTTAATGAGACTCGATCATCCATTTGTTATCAAAATCACGGGAATGGTTGGAATCTCTAATATTAATGTATACCTTGAGTGCTCAATGAATATTTTTTATAGACAAAAAGTTATATGATATCCAACAGCTATAGGTGACATTGTTTTAAGCCACCAAAAAATCTATCAATATTTCTTTATGGATAATGATTAAACTAGAGGCATACCTTGAATGAGTTGTTAAATATTCCTTATATGCACCAATGGATTCATCATCCCTTTACATTAGATCAACGAATGTTTTCTCAATATTAGTTTGAAGAATAGGGGGATGTAATTATAGAAAAATATACTCTTAAACTCATCACATTCCATAGGGTCAATTTATTCCTCTTAAAATGTTTTCTTTATAAGATTACACTATTAATATGTTTCCCATTCCAAATGATAATAATCATGGATAATCTTTCCATGTATAGAGCACTAGTTAAAAAACATTTTATCAATAGTGTTGAACTATTCTTTAGATATTAGTCGATTAGAAGACCCACTAAAAGAAGCTGGATTATTCCTCATCGTATATTCATTAGTATGATTTTTATTCCTTTGATTGTTTGGATTTTCAACATTATTCTTGTCTTGATAAATTTCTGTAGTCATATTAAAATGATTCTTCCTTCTATATCCAAGATTATTTTATTAATCCATTGGAAAATAATTATATTTTCTATCTCATTTATTATAAGTATGATTTCTTTGGGTACCGTAAATTGAATTAAACTAAAATGAAAATGTTTGAGAAAAAATAATAATAGTATAAAACCATATAGATATGAAAAATCCTTAATAGATTATCTAAATCATGAAAACATATTCTAAATATATGAAAAAATTTGTTTAACCATGTCCATTAATGGTCATTACCAAAATAATTATATATTATTCTATACTTAGACTCATTCCAATGGTTGCCACTAAATATTTCTCATCCATGTTTCTAGTGGTTAAAAAAACATTACACTATTAAGAATTATAATGTCTCATAAATTTCATATATTAATATTATATCTACTTAGATGAATATTCATTACATTTCGGAAATATATTCCCAAGGACCATAATGGTTTAGTTTTTTAGAGACTTGATACTCAATATTCTTATTTCTTGAAATATATTCAAAATAACCAAAAAATATTTTCCCTTTTAGTACTCTTCAAAGACATAATATTTTTTAATATTTCTTCATAAACTATGTCCAAGAAATATAAGAAAGGGTGATTTCAGATACTCATTAATGGTTAACATGGGAGCTATTAGTGGATGATCATATGAAATATTGATATATTTCCAATGGTACGATATCATGATCATAGCTTATAATGTTCATACCTAATATGTCAACGATCATACACATTAATCATGGAATAAAGATTTATAATTAAAAAATAAACCATTTAAAGGAATAATAAATCAATATAATTAAAGCATAAACCATACATTCAGGTCATAATTGTTCAGAATCATTATGTATAAATGTCATTTCATATGTCAATGTTAACTACTAAGACCAACAAATTGTAATGGATCCGGAATCAACTCCATTTTCCCATATTGGATCATAAAAATAAACTTATTTCCCATAACGTATTGAGCACATTGTATTGTTTCCAAAAAATAGAAATAACATTAATTTGTTTCCCAGGGAGGATCAGACAAATCAACTTGATCCCCATAACTATCTCATGAATATTAAAACTTTACCCAATAAATTAGAGGGATATATAATTTTAAGCCCACACATCATATAATAAAAATAATAAATAATTTTTCTATATTATCATATACAATTCATCATATCATAATATCATAATCAAAGAAAATAAAATAGGTTTCATAATAATTTTTTCAATCCATCACAGCATGATCCCTGGGAAATAAATGGGTTTCATTAATATTTCATCCTAAAAATCATAATAAAATATAGATAAATAATAAGTATTGTACCATTGGATCATATACCAGAAAAATATATTCAACATGAAATGTTTTTATAGTTGAGAAATAAATAAATCATTATAATCATTCTTTAAACGAATATATTTACTATTTTGAAATCAATAATACAAAATATAATAAATTAAGAACATTTTATGGAAATTTTTATTTTAAAATAATATAGTAAACATGTAATATATGTAGAAAATTATTGAATAGTCATGGATGTGGGAAATTCCCTTTATTACATATAACTTAAAAGAAAACATTCCTTTCAAAATTTTTGTAAAAGTGCAAAAAATTAACTCATTTTTAAAAAGAAAGAAATTTTAATTTTAATTTTTTTAAATAAAAATTTAAAAAATGTTTTAAAATGAAATTAAATAAATACTAGATTGTAATCAAAAAATTCTAGATTTTTTTTAAAAAAATAGGCATGGATGATAAATTTTTCTAACTTAATAGTAAAACATGGTCAATTTTCAATAAAGACATACTCTTGGTATCATATCTATGTAAATTGGGGAAAATGAATAAACCTAATGTTTTCTCATGAAATATACATAAGAGAAGAAAATTTAATTCAAATTATAAGGTATGTTCAATATAATTCCCACAGTAGAGGTTCAAGAATAAAAAATACTGATTAAAATTGCATTGAAACATAAACCCGTCACATCATGTCATGATTATCCTCATTCACATTGAAAACAATGGTGTAATAAATATATATTTATTGTAGATTTATTCTAGAACAATAATTATATCTATCACATCATTTATAATTACCTTTTGACATCTTAGAAACTATTTATTAAAAAAGTTTTATTAAAATCATATTTTGGCGTGATAAATACTTCGTTTTAAAGTATGTTTAGATATGATAGTCGTGGTATTTGTACATTGATCCTGGGACCATAGTTATTATATTGTTAAAAAATTATATAATATCATATATATATTCATTATATATATATATATATTCTTATATAAACTTCTTAGATAGAAAAATGAATTATACTATTTATAGAGACAGTTGTCCATACGTGTGAATAAATGTTGTTTAAACATTTCAACCAAAGGAAAATAAGAAATGTATATAATTAATCACCTTTATACAATAAATTTTTATGTTATAAAAATCATACATGTTCATCAAATTTATCCTCATTACCATCCATGTAATGATTTTATAAAAAGCTAATCACATCGCTTCATGGAGGTGGTAGTCCACACGTACGCATGAGTCACATTATTGTTTTCCATCATGTTTGGAAGATAATATGTTGTATATGATATTATCATTAAGTAAGAATATGTATTTGTTAAATATAATATAAAAAAATTAAACTCAAAATAGTATTTATCTATAAAATAAAGTTATAAAAAATCAATTATATCGCTACTTGTAGATTATAAGTCATATGTATGCATAACTGATACTTTCAGATTCAATTTTACAGCAAAGTGGGTGGATAATGGTTGCTTAAAAATATTAATAAAATTTTAAAAAATTTAGGATAATGAATTTATTATTTAATGAATAACATAACATGTTTTTAGGTGGAAATATAATAATTAAAAAGGGTATCAGTTAAGCTGACAACCTCTTCATTTAAATAGCTCCTTGTATATTCTCTTATAGATCCTAGGATTAGTTTTTTATTAAAGAAAGAACCTCTATAATTTTCTATGTGAGTGGAGAATATTTTCATTTAGAGGTTGGTGGATATATAATATCAAGATCAGGAATTATACATAATATAATCTTCAGTTTTTGTCAATAATTCACATTCTTTAACTTTTAGGATCTTTTACTGATTTATAGTTTTATAAAATTAATTCATAACTCATAAATAACAATAACATATAATATAAATTTTATAATATGATTAGTAACTATTTTAAATTAATATATAACATTTAAAACAAATAATTATTTATTTTCAATTGAAAATCATTTTGACATTTAACTTGACTTCTTCATTTCCCTTACCCAAACATAAACCCTGTCAAAAAAAATTTAAATAGTGGGATGTGAAAAAAAAGATAAATAAGGGACAAAAAATTAAAAGAAAATCATTATTCATATAAAAAACATGAATACCCATGAAATGATATACCATTATCACAATCATATTTTAGAAAGGGAAATAAATTATTTTCACAAGAAGAGAACACACCTTTTTCTAAAATAAAATAATTAAAACCAAAATTAAGAAATTAAAAATTACGCCCAATAACATAGAGCATCCCAATCATAGTCTTTTTTACACCTATTTCATAATTAACTAAGGCATAGTAAAATCTATAGGCACTACTAAAAAATTTGGTTTAACCGACGCTAGGTCTTTAACAGTGCTTGAAAAAAACACGACTAAAGAACCCCTTTGTCAGTGCTAAATAACGCACTGTTAAAGGGGGGGCCTTTGTCAGTAATGTTTTACTAGAACTCATAATGGACCACCATTTATCATAAAAATCATAAAATTTCTAATATATGGGATATTTTATGAGTTCTTATAAAAAATAAATGACAAAGGGTGGGTTTTTAACACTTATTTTTCAATCATTGATATAAGTATACTTTAAAAAAATTGTATTTCATTAAAAAAATATTTTAATATTTAAATAAAAATATATTGATATAAATATAATATATATTTTTGAAAATATGTTTTAGATATAGAAAATATGTATTTAAATTTAATATATAATATATTAGGGGAAACTGGGTTATCAAATAACCACAAAATATTTGTAATTTATAATTTCCTTATAATAATCAAGAAATAGTTATTTAAAATCAATTTGAATATAAAAATCAAAAAATAAATAAATGATCTTCAATAATTTAAAAATGTCACTCAAACTTTAAACAATTATAACTTTTAATCTTTGTGTCCATTTCGGCTCTACCACATATCAAATTGAATCTTATAATGATCTCTATACCCTTAATGACATAGGTACAGCTTTGGCACATTTTTCAAGGCCCAAAAAGGCCCATAAGGTCTCCCAAAGTGTGTTTTTATTCGAGGTACCCTGACTTTTTATCATTAAACGGATTTTTTGCGATGTTTAAGGTGGAATTTTTTACCCTTTTTAGTAGAGATTGAATTATTCCTAGGCCTTACAATCATATAGATATTATGAGATTTAAATTTTATTTTTTTACAACTTAATTTTATTTATAATTAAATATGTGCATGTTTTATTATATTTACCTATAATAAGTCACTCACTTATATAAATATATCAACACATTTCTTTAAGAAGTATGTTATAATATATCAAAATAAATTAATATTTTTAAAATATATTTAATATAATATCTAACCATTTTTATATTATAAAAATCTACATAGAATGTTTATATATACATATGTGTGTATTAATAAAAAAAAATTTATATTATATTCTAGTATATCTAAATGATTCGAATATATAATATAATTAAACAAATATATATATATCAGACACATATATATTTTATAAATATATTTAAAAATAAATATATAAATATATGTAAATATAATTGTAAATTTTTAAATAAATAAATAGAAATATTATTAAACAGGCAACAAAAGAACATGGAATAGTGGTAAAAAACACTATTAAAGGGCCCCTTTAAAAATGCTAATAATATTTTTAAAAGGTCTCTTTAACAGCTCTAAAACGCATTGTGAAATGCCCCGTTTTATAGAACTTTTTTAGAGGTGTTAAAAGTTTTCATATTGTAACATCACTTATTTTACTAGCACTTTTTTAATGATAATAATGGATTATTATTTCATTGTTAAAGCCCTTTTTAGTAGTGAGTATATACACTTTAGTAACCCCATCCTTCTTTAATGTTATGAAAAGGAACATAACCTAATGTATAGAAGGGTTATAATGGAGCCCACCCTTCATATAATTATATCTGCCTTTCTCATGATCTATAACTTGTCTCAATTTTTCATATAATCTATATTATTATCACTCATTTTTTATGAGATATGGTGCTCAACCATTCATTTAAGATATATTAGGGTCACCCTTGAGGTATTATGGGGATCAAACCATCTAATAAGTTTTATCAGAATCAATATTTTTTCATATAATTAATATATAGCATAAAATGAAAAAACCATTTATACTTTCACCTTTTCATCATAATACCCATTTAAAAATACTTCTGGACCTATATAAAAAAACTTTTTTATGTATCAAAAAAACATTTTCTTTTAAAAACCCATTTTCAATACCAAAATAACCAGAAAAAGAAAAGGTGTGTTTTTCTAGAGGAAAAAATGAAATCATACAATGAAGAGTAGAAATAAAATAATGTCTATGTTGTTGAAAAAAATTCATTGTCTCTATATACTTAAAAATAGAACATTCCTTTTTTCGTTTATCAAAAAAATCTGTATAAAACATTTAAAAATAATCACTTTAGAAAACCTTTGAAAAAAATTAAAATGAGACATAAAATGAAAGGTATAAATATTTA
Source organism: Viscum album (assembly GCA_963277665.1). Taxonomy (NCBI): domain Eukaryota; kingdom Viridiplantae; phylum Streptophyta; class Magnoliopsida; order Santalales; family Viscaceae; genus Viscum; species Viscum album. The sequence continues at coordinate 26,861,600 of OY728142.1, read as the reverse complement.
TATTTATATGAAAACATTTATATAGTCATTCTAAAAACCTATACATAGAAGAGAAATAGTTATAAGGAAAAATTTAATAGATAATTTTTTTAAATTAGAGTCACTTATCACTTTGTAAATAGTTGATTCAAAAAACATATGAAATAATAACATTAAAAACATTAAATATATTGAAAATAGAGATATTAATAATATAACATGTGAAAGGGGTTTTATATAAACCTTATGAAGTAATATTGTTTTATAACATCATAATATTCCTCAATGAATGAAAATTTAGACAATACCCCTTACTACTAGGAAACATTTAGTTAAAATCCAATTGGATAAAATAATTTGAAAAAAAAAATTAAATTCCATGAATTATTAAGGATTAATGATATTTCATGTAAAATTGGGACTATGTACACCATATAAAATAAATTAGGCACAAAATATTACAATATTCCCCTAATGAATGGAAATTGAGATAAATTCCCTTATTTTGATATATACATTTCAATTCCACTCATTGTCATCCTAAATAATGAACAGGTGTTATTTATTTCATTTTTTGAGGTCCTTTTTGTGTTTATTATTCTCTTTATTTAACTTATTATAATTTTATATACAATTACATAATCAATTAAGTATATGTCTAGTGATTCAATGATATTTGTATTATGTGTGAAAATTTAATTTCTTGGGTGGACTATTTTTTAAATAGGTGATTATGAAAAATATATAAAATATTAATCATTTAATATTTATAATATTTATAAATCATTTATACATTTAAAAAACAATCGTGAAATATGGATTTGAAAATTGACCTACATTACAATCTTGTAGATGATATATTATACGTAATCATGAGTAACATTTCAATTTTTCAATGATCATTATAGACATAAGTTACGTAATATTTTATATGTCTATAAAGATAATAATATCATAAATACAATATTATTTAATTAAATATATTTATATATGACTTTTAAGTGTTGTGGTGATGAAAAAAGAGCCACATCACATTATGGAGGTGGTTGTCCATAGGTACACGAATGACATTATAATTTTTCGGTGTTGGAATTAAAATGATATATTATATTTTAATAATGATAAATATGTCATCAATATCATTATTATGTCATTTAATTCACATATATTAATTGAATTTATCCTCACTTCCTTCCACGTAAAGCATTAGTTAAAAATGAATCACATCTTTGTGATTCTGTGGTTTATAATACACATGACCAATGTTATAATATCCCTAATGGAATGGATTGTAATCTGTAATTATTGGAAATAATTATTTTGTTACAACATAACTATGTTTTTATTTCTTTTATAATTTAATAAATCCTATTTTCATTCTAATGAGTTTATCATATGTGTTTTAGATTTTATTTTATTATATGTTTTAAGCAATTTGTTTCAATAGAATTTATCTTCTTTTCAACATAATTAATTATATTACACCGAGTAAAGTGTTCAATATGTAGAGAAGTATATTATATTATGGAAATATATTATTGAGTTTATTTTACTATTTTAGATATCATATTAAGAAGATAATCGATTAGCTACAACTTTTTATGAGCAAGATATTTCAGTCATAATGTAGTTATGGAAAGTCACTATCTTATATAAAGGATATTGAATAAAATACTATCTTTCAATAAATAAGGTTGTTTTGGAAGTTATTTATTGTATCTCAGTTATATAATTTTTGGTACACAGAATAATTATTTTATGCGATATGGAATTCAGTTTATTTTAAAAATCATAGAATTCTATGATCTGTTGTATTTTTCAATGCTACTCATAAATTTATTAGTAAGTTTCCTTATGTAAAACAATATTTTATGTATATCATCATGAATAATTTTATAATGTTATCATAGTATCAAGATATGTTATTTCACTCTTTTAATCATATCATAAAAGAATTTTATAATTAAAGAAATTATGACTTGTATAATGTTTAATTTTTTATTGAATAGAAGGATTTTAAGAAGAATATTTCTGATATTGCCATTGCTGAATCCAATTCAATATTTGGAAGTAATTGAAACATGAAATTAAGATATTATCTCATAAAAATTTCAATGGCTTATTCACTTGACTTTTATAATTATCTCATGGTCCTATGTTTGAAATCAAAGAAGAGACATAAATTGTGAGTGTTAGCTACTATATAAAGATAATAGAAATAATAAAAACAACAATAATCACAATAAAACAAATAATGGAGAAAGAGATACACTCATATATTAATAAAAAGACAATGATAATTAAAATTCATATAGAAATATAATACAATATTTTCTTGTTTTTCTTACAAGTTTATCATTTTCAATCGAAGAACATTCATATCATTCCTTTGAATATCACCCTCTTCTCTATACATATCTTTATCTACTATTAGTTTATTCTTTTTAATTCTGTTCTATAAAAATTCATTGATGTTAATTCATCTTGGTTTCATACAATCTATTTATATGTAAGTGTGTTAAGAATTTAGATAGTTCTTTTAGAGGTATAACCTGCTAAAAATCTCTTGAACCATTGTAACTAGTAACAACTAGTTGAACATTACTGGGAGACACTGGAAGAATGTATGTCAAAGTGAAAACCAATAAAATGATTAATTATATTGTTTTGGGGCTAGACTAGGGGATTTATATTCTTTATACCACTATAAATATATTTTTTAATCCTCGTTTCTCTATGATTTAATTTTCCCACTTCCTATTTATGATTGGAAAAATATTTTAACTCATATTCCTTGTTTTGGGTGGTTTAAATGCAATAAAAAATTTTAGGAACATAATTCAATCCCCCTTGGGATTTCAACTATCCATTATTTGGGAGAAAATTTTTTATCAGAGCATGTGCCTCTTTAGTTCACAACAGTCAATGATTAAAGTCTAAAGATATTCTTTCAAATGGTTGTTATGGATGAAAACAAAGAAGGTATGTCAATAGTTACACCACAATAAATTAAATGTGAAAATTATTGTCTTTTTAAGGCATGAAAGTCCATATATTTGAATTATATTGGCAATATGTTTTATCCTAATGTATAGTTTCTTTATAAAATTCCAATATTACATAAAAAACCTGGGATGTTGATACCAAAGGATGATATGATTATAATTCTAATTATATAAATTCTTTAATATGCTGAATAGGTCTTGATGAGTTTAATCGAGTTTGTTAACTTCATACAGCTCATGAAGTATGGACTAATATATATTTAATTATGAGGGTATAGAAAATGTGAAGGCTGTTAGATATGATACATACAAACATAAGATCTGTGACTTCAAAATTGATTAAGTGGAAAGAATTACTCAATTGAATTCAAGTCTCAATAAGATTTTGGATGTAAATTTTACATTAGGAACACCAATAAATGATTATAAATTACCATTAATGTTATACGTGTTTTACCACCTATGTTGAGTGGAATTTAAACTCCCATCAAACAATCCAAAGTGGTCATGAATTCAAAAATTAAATATCTCATTTGAAATAATAAGATATATAATGCATAAATGGAACATGAAGCTAAAGAATGTAATTTGGATAAAAAACTAGTTTATTGGGGGTTTCCATTTCTAAAATGATAAAAAGAACATGTTTGTATAGATCTCTAAAACATCTGAGGAAGGGGATTCGTCAAGAAATTTTGGATTAAATGAAAAAATTTCATATTTTTTTACAGATATTCATAAACTTATATGACAATGGAAGAGATTTTACTCAGAACGTAAACATGTAAAATAAGCATGATGAAAATTATAAAAAATTGAGATTATATGAGGGAAGGAATCCTGGAAATATCAATACATAATATCCAAAATTTAATAATAATAAAAATTCTAACAAAAAATTCTTCATGAAGATGGGATTTGTGAAGAAATAAATGGTTCCTATGATGAACACATAGAGTTATTATGAATAATTTAATGGATTAAAATCATCAGAATCAAAAACTAAAACATTTAATCAAAAGGTCAACATGTGTTTTATGGAACATTTGGATTAGGTACATTCTCATTATTCTTATGAGCATTTTTTTGAATCAAAATTAATGTTTTCTCATATGAGGAATTAAATTAATAATTTACTATAATATAAACTAAGTATTAAATATTAAAGAATATAAAATCATAGATCTTATGAATTCCTATAAAAAACTATTAATCCGGAGGAGGAATATAAAATTAGATTTGAAAATTCATTTGGAAAAGACTACAGCATCATGAACTTAATTGATTAGAATAATTATAACACCCCATACCTGGTTACCCAGAGTAGGTACATTATTACATAACATTGGAATAATACAAGGAATCATGTCCTGAAATACCAATCAATTTATTTTCCTTAGAAGTACTAGATACACTCAAAAGTTTTACATTACATCATGAAATAAAAAAAATCAACAACATTTTATCTCCTTTTTAAACACACGTATATCCTTATCCTATCCATAAGGGTCAACCATAAAATACTTCTTAATATCATGGGAGAAATAAAATATAGAATGGGGTGAGCTCAGATGCTCATTAAGGATAACAATATAGTGGAAACATTCTTAAATAAGCATAAAATTTTAAGGTAATGTATAAGACTAAAAAATGCCTTTTAAACTAGAACTTTTGAATAATATGGAAAAGATAAAATCAAATAATGAAATTTACTTTTTCACATGGATATTTTACTATTCGAAAAATCAGATGAAATATAAATAGCCACTTTCATAATGATGGAATGAATAATTCCAGAATTCATAATCACATAGTCAAGGCCTTGTGCCAAGACTACAAATAAGATTTGGTCAAGGCCTTGTGCTAAGATACTAGTTTGTCTCATGAGACATACCGATGCATTGAGGAGCTATAGAAGGATCCACCCATCACATTCTATGTGCAATTCATTCAACATATCAAAAGTTTTAGCCAAAATCTAAACATTCTTATTAAAACTAGCAAAAGAAATGACAATATTTTAACCATAAACCATGAATTTTATAATAATAGCACATCCACAGTCAAACATAACTCATTAAATACAATATAGAATATTTTACTATAATAAATCAACATCAATAGATAATAATGAAGGATATTGACATAGATAAAAATGATCAATAAAAATCATTGAGAGAAATATCCTTTTTTATGGAAATATTTAAAAGACTCGCTATTTATCAAAAATATGTTTAAAATAGATTTTTGAATCAATGTTTCTACTACCACATTGAAACACTTGAAAGTAATTAACATTTTAAAACATTCATGCCCCTATAAATAAATCCATAGAACCATTTTTAAAACCCGACCATTAATGAGATAAATTTAGAAGAATAAATTTTTCAAACATTTAAAATGATATTTTAGTTAGAGTTCCTAACCAAATGAGAGACTCTTGAATAAAAATAATTGATGTAATAAAAAAATTATAATATCATGATAATAAAGGTATTCGTGATATACTATGTCAATGTAAAATATATACACCAAACAAAACTGAGTTGGCACACAACAACAAAGAAGACTCAATGGAATGTAAGATGAGATGAAATCCCTTATAAAGATGATATCCTTAGGTTAAGGATAAATCAATGAAATAAGTATGTGTGAAAAAATATAGATACACTCAATATTATTTAATATTCATTTTAAATAAATCATAGGACCTTCACACATATTCTTGTAGAAAAAACACCAATGAATTGGATGTTTAACTTAATGAATGGAGATTGGGTTAAAATTACTCTTATCAAGTTCATATCGATGACTTGTGAATTTATTAATGTACTGATTAAGTGTATCAAAATTATATCCACAAAAAGTTTAGTGGAAATTACTACATGATAAAATAAATAGTGATTTCACACATAATATTGGAGTAATGTAATCAATGAAGTATGCATAAAGCCCAATGAGTGGAAATTGAAACTTGAAATTTCCTTAACGATTTGGTAACTTACAAAACATACACCCCATGAAATAAGAATCATCCAATGAAGAAGTAAATAACAATAAATTATATTATATTACACACATAATAAAATTTTGGGATGTACATACACCACAAAAAAGAAAATAGTGGAAATATAGCATGAATCTCACAACAATAAGAAGTGAGATGAAAACCCATTACCACGTTGTAATCAATTGAGTCCTATGACCAAAAGTTAATAACCACCATATGAATCATAGATTACCATTAATATAAAGATAATAATGATAATATATATAAAATTCATGTAGACAATACACCACTTGAAATAAAATAAGTGGTGAACAATGGAAATCTCATGGGATAAAAAGTGATATAAGAAACCCCTTACCTCGTGTCTGACTTGACTCGTTCGTTATTTAATCTCTTGAACAATAAACTAACATTAATTTATACTTGATTAAGAACATTTTTAAAGTTTATTATTTATTTTATACCAATTATTAACATTTTATAAACATTTTGTAATCATTTAAGTTAATAATGGTCGTTTTGTTGATATTTGGTACTTGAGTCAAAAATGAACTTGGTATAATTACAAATTGTCCCTGTGGTCAAAAGTTTATTATCTCCAGTATTATGTTAATTATTTATATATCATATATATCATGTATATATATATATATATTTATAATTAGTTCGTGATATTGGATATAATAAATGAAATGCACTGTTCATAGAGACGGTTAGTAGTACGTACGCCTGAATGCTAATTTCATTTCTATTTCATATTTATGGAAATGAAAACATTATGATACATAGGTATATTATAATTACAGTATAATATAATATGATATATGTGTTACATAATTTAATTAACTCCATCTTTTATGCATTCCATGTATGTAATGAACGAATCATATCACCTTGAGGGGGCGGTAGTCCGCACTTCTTCAAATGAAATTATCATGTTCACACATATTAGAATGCATAAAGGTATTTTGTAAATGAAAATTAAAGAAGAATAGAGAAAACATAAACATAATATATATAATATATATAAATACAGTTCCATCATAATGTCGACCACAAAATGTGGTAGGAGAATATTGAACAATCATTGTTTCGTGAGGCTGTAGTTTACCATCCACAGAAATAGTATGTTATTTTCCAATTAGATGGATTTTTGTGTTGGTGTATCTAGAGTAATTATCATTAAACCAACCTATTATATTATGTATACTGGTGTTTATACAATATAATGTAATAAAAAGAGTTTAGCAGGTAGAAGAAGTAAAATAAAAGAAGAGAACAATAAAGAAGATGTTAACATATAATTGGGTAACTAGTTTTGGTTTGAACCAAAAGGATAACTTGTAGTGCCATTGGCCTAAGGTAAGGATTCTAGGTAGAAGGGACAGATCATGATAGATTATTAGTGCAGAGTATGGATGAGCCAAGGGGCTTGAGATATGTGAGTAATGGGTTAGAGATGAGGGATTTCTATGAGCAGGAGGATGGGCTCTTTAGGAAAGTGTTAAACGATTATTTTATTATATAATGATTTTCAGGTTTCAAAGGTCCAAAACTAATTATTGTAGATGATATGATAACTCAGGGTCGAGATAAAATCATCCAATAAGAATTGAATTGGTTTTGGATATTATTCTAATCATTGTAATCTTATTTTTTAAATCATTCATTAATGAGGTAAACACTACATCGTTATTGTGTCATAAATAATTTTATTTATAAGAATTCTAAAAATTATAAAAATAATACCAAGAGGTAAGAAATATTTTTAACTTTAAAATTAATAATTATAGTCGAAGATATAACTTATAAAACCACAAGTAAAAATTTATTTACAAAAAGAAATATGATTAAGTCATTTTTGTCTTAAAATTAATTAATATAAAGATTAATTGTCACTCATAAGTGGCTCCATGGCGTCCCAAAATCGACTCAAAGATATACATGGTATTTAATGACACATAAAATAAGGTTATGAAAAGTGTTAAGGTAATTTTATATTATTATAATATTCCTTTTACCTTGAATTACCCTATTTACCTTTAAACGTGGTTAATACAAGTCAAAAGTTACTATTCATTAAAAATTATTTTCATCTAATTGAACCACATTTTACTTGATAATAAAAAACATGTATATAGTATTTTTGAAATTAAATTCACAAAAGTGGTAAAATACCATTTAAATGAAAAAGTCATATTTATAACTACTACTTAGTGGTCTCACTTTTCATAAAAAATTGATGTTTTTTTCAGAAAAACACCAAAAAATCAGCCTAAACTATATTTTATATTATGAATTCAAAAATTATTTCAATTTTACAAAATTTAATACATAGAAGTTGGATTAATTAATTTAAAATAAATTGTCATGGGAAAAAAACATGTTTTTAAAAAATATTAACAATCAAAAGTTTGATACTTGATTATGTTCAATTTTAAAGAGAAATTGCTTCCAACGACAAGAATTAGATTAAAGTATAAAAATATAATGTAATTACAATTCAAAAAAATTTAAAAAGATAATATCACCACATAAATAAATTATATTAAAAGGTAGATTTGTATTAAAATACAGTACTTCCAACTAATCATATAAAAATGATAATTATTAGAAAAATAACAAAATTTCATCCAATGTAAATTTTGTTGTCCAGATTATAAAGAAGATTTTTATATTGTAAAATTTAATATGTAAATGTGTCATATATTGAATTTAAAAGGGTTTCTCCATTTAAAGGTGTTAAAATTGCATTTTTTTTTGAAAAATACATTTTTAATCTAAAAAATTATATTTGTTCTTATAATATGTCATAAAAACATAATACATAATTTAAAACTATATGGATCATATAAAATTAAAAATTAAGTAAATATTATTCATAACCGTTTTTTGAATTGCTAGTTTGGTATGTCGTGGTGCGCTCGAACTCAGTGTTGCATATAGTACAAGTTACTGAATTATTTTGAAGAGATAATGTACCAAGAAATCATAGGGTGTTACATTCTCCCCACTTCAAATAAACCGCATCCTTGCAATTTGAAATTGTTCTTCGAAAATAAAAAGTTATAAATAGAAAAAAATTCCTTTGATGAAAACCCACATTAGAAATAATGTTAATAAAATTTAGTATTAATAAGAGGTAAAGGGAATGAAAAAGTCACAACCAAATTATGATCTCGATTATAAGAACATTTGTGGAAATTAGAGATACATAATTGGAGGGAAAATGTAAATATTTATAGTGAGTGATTGAGGTCATCAATCACAAACAAGTGTAAAATTTGGGGCCTCAAAGCCATCAGTCTATGATGATTTAAAATATCATCAGCCCAACAAAACATAAAGCAATAGGTTAAAATATTTTTTTTGTTTTAAGATCCCTTCCCAAAAGTTTAATAATTAATTTATTCATATAATAAGAGAAAAATATATACATGACAGGTAGGGTTTCTTCCTTCATCTTATTCATAACACAAACTCATCTTTCACTCCAAATTATGAGCATTCAAGATGACTTGGTCACACCTGAAGCACTAGAATCAACTTACAAAGAATCACATAATCAACAATGTATGAACTACATATTTCCCATTTCTTTATAGATTAACCAAAACTAAACTGGTTAGTAAAATATCAGATGATCCCAAAAAAGGATAATCCTTTAGAGAAATAAATACTAATCCTAATTTCTATAATTAAAGCATCAATACCCAAAGTTCAATAAATATTATTCAATAAAAAATTGTTCATAAAATATTTCAATATAATCTAAACTAATATTGAAAGCCAAAACTCAGAAGAATTTTCCTATGTAGTCTTCCAAATTAAATTATATCTCCAAATAACATTGACTACTCTTAAAGTAACATTCTTAAAAGTAATTAACCTAATAAGATATTCTCTATTATAGGTCCATCATTTCCATAAATAACAAAATCATTATAAATCCACAATTAAAGCATAGAAGAAAACCCACCACTACTTTTCAAATAAAATCCCATAGTATTTTATTTTCCTCAAGAATATAGTGTTACCCAAAGAACGAAAATATTCCAAAATAAATTTTTTCAATTAATCACCAAATCATTTTCATATAATATGGATAAATCATATGTTCCCAAAATTAACATATTATTGATCCATAAAATCATTTAACTTGAATGAATGAGTCATACTAACCAGGGAATACACAAATTCCACTGGAAGGTGATAAATCCTCGCACACATTGGTTGTGGGTGCAATTCTCTCCGCTTTGTCTGACACGACGGGTTGTCACATGGTCCGTGTGTTTTTTTTTCAAAAACTATATATTTTTATAATATTCAAAAAAATGGGATAAATTACTCATAAATAACCCTTACATATTTTAACAATAAAATTTATCTCATACCTCTCATTTTCATCCTAAAAATCAACAACCTGTAATTACCTCAAATTATAGGATCATATAATCCCAACTGGTTATTTAGAACTATATCAACAAATGAAAAGATAATTATTCCTCAAATAGTATTTACACAAAACAAAATACATGGATACACGTATAAGAGAATAGTCTTCCAATGTAATCCTATACTTTTAAACATTTCCCCATCCATTTTTTTCTAAATAGGTTCTTCCTTATCATAGAGGATATCCTATAGAATACGGAATTTACTTAGGTAATTCCAAGGTCCCGTACATTTACAGAAAATGATTATAATTAGATTTTTAGGATCAATTTTATTTTCTTCCATAGTACGATTTATTTTTCTTTTGGAATTCTCTACTTTATGTCCATATTTCCCACTCATAAAGTATTTCGTTGTTCTATTAACACACTTTCCTAGCTGTCTCCTTCCACATTTCCAACATGATGGAAGTTGAGAATTCTTTTCTCCATGGCCTCCACTGCTGGAGCTCTTATCATTCACCACCTTTCTCTTCTTTTTTTAGTCTAGGAGTTTGTTAATATATATTTCTTTGATCAGATTTTTGGAAAACTAATTCGACATGAACACTATTTCTTTTACATGTATCAACAATCCATTTCATTTCTCATATCCACCGTTGTGCCAACCTTGTACATCTTTTTCAATGTTACTATGAATTCCTTGGAATCCTGCCATTGAAAAACAAAATAATGAATAGTGTGAGTCATAAAATAATTTAGAGAATATCATAACACCTTATTTTCAATCTAAAATACCTTTGGAATAACCAAGGTTATTGATTCTCTTCTTATATTAATATTCTTCAAATCGGTTTTTAATGAAAATGTGAATTATCCTAAGAATATACCCTAGGAGTGTCATAAACAAGAGTGCAGCAAGTCTCATTTTAATGCATCCATTCCCATTCGAGTCTAGCTCAAATCAGTGTTTTTAGGTTTTACCCCTGGTACATCTGTGCAAGAGCCACCTCTACCTACTCGTATCCATACAAGTATGTATTTATTGGAAAATTAAAGAAATCTCTATAGTACAAATATTCTAGGAATTTCATCTATACTTATCCTCATAGTTTATCATAGGGTAATGTTCTCTAATCAGAGTTTTTCAAATTATATCTTCCATGGTTTGTAATAAAATTCCTCTGATACCAACTGTAACGCCCCAACCCTAGTTACCCAGAGTCGGTGAATTATTATATAACATAGGCATGATTCAAGGAATCATGTCCCCGAAGACCAATCAGTTTAGTTTCCTTGGAAGTACTAGATACACTCATAAGTTTTACATTACATCATGAAATAAAAACATCAACAACAATTTTCCCCCATTTTTAAAAACACATATATCATTATACTATCCCTTCAGGTCAACCATAAAATACTTCTTTACATCTTGGGAAAAATAAAATGTCTAAAGGGGTGTTCTTAGATTCTTGTTAAGGATAACAATATAGCGGAAATTTTCATAAATAAGCATAAAAATTTAAGGCAATGTATAAGAAAAAAGATCCTTTTAAACATTAAATTTAGCATAATATGGAAAAGATAAAATAAAATAATTCCATTTACATATTCACATGGATATTATACTAGTGGAATAATCACATAAAATATCAATAGCAACATTCATAATGATGGAATGCATAATTCCAGACTTCATACCCATATAGTCTAGGCCTTGTGCCAAGACTAAAAATAATATTTGGTCAAGGCCTTATGCCAAGAAACTAGTTTGTCTTGTGAGACCTACCGTTGCATCAAAGAGTAATAGAGGGCTCCACCGGTCACTTAATAAGTACAATGCCTTCCTCATATAACACAGTTTAAACACAATCTTAGCTTTCATATTAAAACTAGCATACGAAGTGTCAATATAATAACCACAAACCATGAATAGAATAAAAATAGCACATCAACAGTCAAACATAACTCATTAAATACAATATCGATTATTTTATTATACTAAATCAACTTCAATCGAGAATGATGAAGTATGTTGACATAGTTAATGAAAGGTAAAAATCAATGAGAGATATATCCCTTTTTCATGAAAACATTTAAAAGTCTAACTATTTATAAAAAATTTGTTTAAAATAGATTTTTGAATGAATGTGTCACATACCACTTTGGAAAATTTGAAAGGAATTACAATTTTAAAACATTCATGTACATATAAATAAATTCATAAAACCAGTTTTAAATCTTGGTCATTAAGGAGAATGATTTAGCAGAATATATTTCTAGAACATTTAAAATAATATTTTAGTTAGAGTTCCTAACCAAATAAGAGATTATTTAATAAAAATAATTGAGGTAATAAAAACATTATAATATAACGAGAATAAATTTAGTCATGACAATCTATGTCAATGTGTAGTATATACAACAAAAAAATTGAGTTGGTGCACAATATCAAAGAAGACTCAATGGAAAGTAAGTTGAGATGAAATCCATTATAAAGACTATATCCTAAGGTTAATGATAAATCAATGACATAATTATGTTTGACACATAAAAAAACTCAATAAGATTGAATATTTATTATAAATCAATTAGAGGACATTCACACATATTCTTGTAAAAACAATATGAATGAATTGGATGTTTAACTTAATGAGTGGAGATTGAGTTAAAATTACTTTTATCAAGTTCATATAGATGCCTTGAGAATTTATCAATGGAGTCATTATGTGTATAAAATTTATATCCATATAAAAGAGAGTGGAAATTAATACATAAGTAAAAAATAGTGATTTTACACATAATCATGGAGTAATGTACTCAATGAAGTATGCGTAAAGCCCGGTGAGTGGAAATTGAAATTTGAAATCTCCTAACCGATTTGGTAACATACAAAACATACACCCCATTAAAGAAGTATCATACAATGAAGATGTAAATACCCATTAATTAAATTGTATTACAAAAATAATATTATAATGGTCTGTACATACACCACTCAAAAAGAAATTGTGGCAATATAGAATGAATATCACGGGAATAAGAAGTGCAATGAAAACCTCTTACCACGTTGTTATCAATCGAGTCATATGTCCAAAAGTTAATAACCAAAAAATGAATCAAATTAAATCAGAATATAAATAGAATCATGATAATATATATCAAATGGAAGTACATAATACACAACATGCAAAAAAATAAGTGGCGAACAATGGAAATCTCATAGAATAAAAAGTGAGATAAGAAACCCCTTACCTTGTGTCGGACATGACTTGTTTGTTCTTTAATATACTGAATAATAAACTAATGTTAACTTCTACTTTCATAAGATCTTTTTTCAATTTTATTATTCTTTTTATATCACTTATTACCATGTTATAAACATTATGTAATCATTTATGTTATTAATGGCCGTTTTGTCAATATTTGGTACTTCAGTCAAAAATGAACTTATTATAATTACAACATGTCCATGTGGTCAAACGTCTATTATCTATAGTATCATATTAATGATTTTAATATCATGATAATATATATATATATAATTAGTTTATTATATTTGGATATAATAAAAGAAATGAATCGTTCATGGAGACAGTAAGTCGTACGTATGCATGAACACTTCTTTCATTTCTCTTTCATATTTAATGGAGTGAAAACGTAATGATACATTGGTATATTATAATTCTATTATAATATCATATTATATATGTTTTACATAATATAATTAATTCCATCCTTTATACATTCAATGTATGTCATGAACGAATCATATAACCTTGAGGGGGCGGTGGTCCTCACTTCCTCAAATGAAATTATCATGTTCACACATACTGGAAATCATAAATGTGTGTTTGTAAATGAAAATTACAGAATCATATAAAAAACTTAAACATAATAGTTATAATATATATAAATATTGTTCCTTCATAACAGCCACCATAAGAGGTGGTAGAAGATAATTGAACAATCATCGTTTCGTGAGGCAGTGGTTCACTGTCCAGAGAAAAAGTATGTTCTTTTCCCATTAGATGGAGGTGTGTGTAAGTTTAGATTGAATCATTTTCATAAAAACAACCTATTATATTTAATATACTGGTTTAGTTGTAAAATAATGTAATGAAAAGAGTTTAGGTGATTGGAGAAGTAAAATAATAGAAGAGAACTTTACGGAAGACGTTACCTTAAAATTAGGTAACTTCCTGAGGTTTGAACCAAAAGTATTTCTTGAAGTGCCTTCGGCCTAAGGTAAGTCTTCTAAGTGGAATGGAGGGATCATGAGAGATTATTTTGGCAGAGGTTGGATGAGTCAAAGGGCTTGAGAGTTACGATTATTCGGTTAGGGGTGATGGATATTTATAAGGGGAGGGGCTCTTTAGGAAAGTGTGAAAAGATTATTTTATTATATAATAATTTTCGGTTTCTAAAGGCCCAAAACTAATTATACTCGACGATAGGATGACTCATGGTCTAAATATAATCATCCAATAATAGTTGGACATGTTTTTGAAATTTTTTTAATCTTTAGAATCTTATTTATTTAAATCATTCAATAATCAGGTACATCATTATAGTATCATAAATAATTTAATTTATTTGATGTCTAAAAATTATATAAAAATACCATTATGAAGGAAAAATTTTTATCTTTATAAATAATATTTATATTCTAAGAGATAACTTATATAACCCTGGGTAAAAATTTATTTACTAAAAAATAAATGTTGAAGTAAATTATTACATTACTTAAAATTTATTAATATAAAGAGTCATTATCACTCATATGTGGATCCATGGGGACCCAAAATCGACTCAAATATGACCATGGTCGGATATAACTTATCCAATAAGGTTATGAAAAGTGTTAAGGGGATTTTTTATTATTAGAATATTCTTTTTACCTTGAATTACTCTATTTACCTTTAACCGTGATAAAATAAAAGTAAAAAATTACTATTCACCAAAAATTATTTTCATATTATTTAACCACATTTCACTTACTAATAACAAACATGTATGTAGGATTTTCGAAATTCAATTCACAATAGCGGTAAAATTTCATTTAAATGAAAACATCATATTTTTATCTACTACTCAGTGGTTTTAAAATTCATCAAAAATTGATGTTTTTCAGAAAAAATCCAAAAATTCATCCTAAGATATATTTGATATTCAGAATTCAAAAATGATTTATATTTTACCAAATTCAAAACATATATGATGTATTAATTAATTTAATATTAATTTACGTTGTCAAAACAAAAAGAATATTTTTTTGAAATATTAAATATGAAAATATTGACACTTGTTTTAATTTAATTTTAAAGTGGAATTACATAAAATGAATAATATTGGATTAAATGAAAAAAATATAATCTAATTACACTTAAAACCCAATTAAAAATATAATCAAACAATATCAATAAATTATATTAAAGGTATGTTTTGAATTAAAATATACCATTTCTCACTATTCAAAAAAATTAATATTATTAGAAAAATACCAAAATTTCAACCAAAGTAAATTTTGATGTCCTGATTCTAAATAAGAATTTTATTTTTTCAAATTTAAATATGTAAAAGTGTGAAATATTGGATTTAAAAAGGGTTCTCCATTAAAAGGTGGTAAAATTGCATTTTTTTTGAAAAATAAATTTCTTATTTGAAAAATTGAATTTGTTCTTATAATATGTCTAAGAAACACACAATACATAAGTTAAAATTATATGGAATATATAAAATTCAAAATCTAGTTAATACTATTCATAACCGGTTTTTGAATGGCTTGTTTGTTAAGTCATGGTGCGCTCAAACTCAGTGTTTTGTATAATACAAGTAATTGAATTACCTCAAATATATAACATACCAATTAATATGGGGCTGTTACAAAAATATTGATCCTATATAAAGAGTTTCAAAATATTAAATATACTAAAATTGTTTTTAATAAGGGGGGAATTATATAAGAATTTCATGGTCAAAATAAACTAAAAAAATGAAAATATGGAACATGAAGTCAAGATGATGGGACCAAATTAAAAAAAACTATTTTCTTCCTAGATATAAAGAGAAAAACCTCTCCAATATTACTTTTTATTAATATGGAATACTATGAGATTATAATAATATCTATAATATGAAAATACTCATTTTTTTGTAGAAAAAATATTTTCTTATAAATTTATTCTCAAATGTTTTTGCTAAATTTTCTTAAAATCAAAAAAAATTGAATACCCAATTATTTTGAAGGTACCATTTTGGACCCAAGAGAGTTTGGATTCTAGATATTTTTTTGCTTGAATTTTTATTGTAGTGAACTAGCCACATGAACAAAAATTCAAAAATGATTATAGATAATAAATTGTAAAGACATATGAATAGGTATCTCTCAAATAATTACTCACTATTTGTGATTGAAGGAGGCTATGTCACATTTTGTGATAATGTAAAAGAAAAAATTGTGGTAATTGGATCTTTTTGAAGGATAATTATTTGAAAAACAAATTATAAAATAAATTTGATTTCTGATCTTGTTGATAAAAAATTGCAAAAAAAGAATTTATGTGATGAATTTTGAAAGGTAAATAAACTCAAAAAATATTTTAAAGTAATTAAATATGTTTCTACATATAGATATCTAGAGCTTATCCATATGGATCTGTTTTGATCATATTGAATCAGAAGACTTGTAGGAACATCATTTGTTTATGAGTTTGTTGATGATTTTTGAATTTATTTAAATGTGTTCACATTTGATGACGTAAAATTTAATCTTATTTTTTATTATTTTTCATTAAACTAAGAAAAATGAAAAAAAATCAAAAATTATAACATTGAGTAATGATCATGGTAGAGAATTTGATATTCATGAATTTAATTCATATTTCTAAAAATGTTATTCAACCGAATTTTTCTTCCCCTAAAAACCCTCAATAAAATGGTGTTGTTGAAAGGATGAATAAGATATTACAAGAAATTTCTAGAACAATTTTCTATTAAAATAACATGACATATTAATTTTTGTATCAATCTATTAACACAAAATGTAATGTCATTAAAATATATTTAATAAGACATATCTGAATGAAAACACCATATGAGTATTGTAATAATAGAAAAAAAATGTAAGGCTAGTTTAATATATTTAAATGAAATGTTTATAACTTCAAAACCAAGGAAAAACTATTAAATTTTTTTCCAAATGACAATGAAGGTATCTTCATAGGTTATTCTAATACTTCAAAATATTATAGAATTTCCAAAAAAGAAAAATGATTGTTGATGAATCAACTAATGTGAAGTTTGATTAATGTGATCAATTTGATCACAAAATTACTCAAATTGATGAGGTAATTTATTATCTTAAGGACATGATACTAGAATCTCTTTTTAGTCAAAAATGTAAAATTATTCAGAACATGGTTTTTTAATCAAATTTTATAGGGTTTGATTCTATTAAATTAGAAAGTCTGTTTCCTAGAAACCTAGAAAACCTAGAAACCTAGAGGAACATCCTTCTGGAAAAATTAATAGTAGTTTTTAATAAATAAATTAGGGATTGAATGAATATAGAAAATCTAGTAGATTTATATTCAATTTTTTCTCAGTTAAGAATTAGAACTATAGAAGAATATTTAATTGATGATCATTGGGATTTATCTATCCAGGAAGAGTTAAACCATTTCAAGAAGTTAAATGTTTTGGAAATAATTGATAGACCTTCTTAAAATCCTATTATTTAAACATAATTATTATTTAAGAAAAAAAAGTATTTTTAAGGAGTGATCACTTGAAATAAAGAAATATTAGTTTGAAAAGGTTAAAAACAAGAATAAATAGATTATGAAGTGAACATTACCCCTTTATCAAGTTTATAAGTAATTAAAATCCTTTTAAAATATGAATATTATATCAATTTTAAATTATATGATATTTAATTTAATAATATATTTCTAAATGTTTTTTTAATGGACGATGTGTATGTTAAATATCCTTTTTTCTTCTGAGACTATAATTTTTTTTAAAAAAATTTTACATTCCAATGCTCCCTACAGACATAAACAAGAACCTAAAACATGATATTAATGATATATCTCTTTCATTTCAGACAAATATTTTTTCAATGGGAAAGGTAGATATTGAATAATTTAAGAGAATTTCATTTTTAAATATTTTATTAGTAAAGATATATTTTATTGACATTATTTTCAGATAAAAATCCAAAATGCAGGTAAATCTTTTTCAAAACATATGATAATGAAATTTAAAATTAATATAATGGGTGAGTTAAATTATATTTTATAATTGTAAATTTTTCAGAATGATTTTAGAAATTTGTAAAAACCTAATCAAATTAATTATTTATTTACCAATCTTTATTGGACATGAAAATAGTAAGACATATTCAACTACTAAAAGCTCCAATATTAAACGTGTCTTGGATAAAGATAGAAAAAAATTTTAATACAAGATTTATATAAGAATCACTATAATTATACTTTATCTTAATGCATATTGACATATTATTATGTTTCTAGTTAGGATTTGTCAAATACATCAATCTAATCCATAGTAATATCAAAAAAAATTCCAAATAGATTTAATTATATTTAAAATAAAATATTTCTCTTTCTCTACATGTTCCAAAAATTAGTGATTTTAAATTAACATCATAATTAAATCATTATTTTATTTGATGTATACCAGATAATAAAATAAAATTTGTAACATTCCATTTTCATAGTAAATGCTTACTATCATGGTTGAGTATGTGTTCCTCCAACGAGGTAGCACGTTTATAGGGGATGAGGAAATGAAAAAATGGGGATCATCACCTGTTCATTTTTCCATAGAGATGAGTTCTTGATGAGTTTACCACTCCTTTGTTTCAACTCGTTGAGCGTAATTATCCTTTAAAGAAGGTTTAATTAGCCATGTTGGGAACTATTAGTCCTAGTGGATGATTGCACAGGGGTCAAGAATTCATGATATCGTTCCTCCTCAAATATAATTTCTTCGGATGTTCTCTAATGGTTTTATTCATTGATCCAAGAATTCCCAACGGCCCCAGTATCCATGATTCATGGACCTACTTTCCCAAGGAAAGCACTAGTCGGTTGAAGATATGTCCAATGAAACTTAAAGACATTATTTGTTGAGAGGATTGGAGTTCAGGCTCAATGAACCCTTCTGGGGGAGTATTATTTCCTATTCCTGTACACTCTTATAGATTTAAGTCATGTTCATATGTTCATGAATCCATGGTTCATTCCATAAGAGTGTGTCCACAAACAACCCTTCATGTGCAAGATTATTGTGAGCTTGAGTATGTTTGAGGATATGGAGGAAATATTGGCATAGCCATATTATATGGAGCTCTGGAGTTTAACATCATATAGGGGGTGGAGGGCTTCTACGTATCCTTCGAACAGGAATCAGAACCAACATCATTCAGATGTGTGGGGCATTCACATGAGAGCTTCCCATTTATGATGTGATTAGGTGGACCCTTTCATATGGACACCCTTTTGAGCTCAGGCCATCTGGAAGGCGTCATACGTATCAAGATTTTGTTAGCAATCAGAGTTCTCATACATTATATTTCACCGGGCTTACTCATGGATGCTGCCCATTTGAGCGTGTCATTATTGGGTGGACCCTTTTGGAATGGTCACCCTTTTGAGATCGGTTCTTCTAGTAAGCATCTTACATATCTTGATTTGGTCCAGAATCAGAGTTCTTGTAATTTGAACGGGTGGGGATTGTGCATGGAATCTTCCCATTTAATAGACATGATTTGGTGGAACCTTTTGATATTAGATCCCTTTTGAGCTCAATCCTTCTGGTATGCATCATACGTCTCATATGTTGGTTAGGATTCAGATTTCTCATTGTTTGAATGGGTGAATGTTGTAATCTTCACAAACCTCCAATCCCATGTGATTCATGCGTGGTGTGAGAAAAAAGAGTATTTGAAAGATTCAATAATGCACATGTCTCCTCCCCTATTATTGGGGGAGGGAGAGATGGCAGAAGAGGCCGAGACGACTATGGGTGAGGGCGCGGAGCAATGAACACTTTAAGGTGATATGGCATTAAATGTCATGTTGCTTGGTTTCAGAAGATTGGGGACATACCTGAGTGGGGGGACCTAGAATATCATGTGAGGTATGATACATTTTAAATTCATATAGATCGTATGATGATTGACTACATTATAATCATGTTAGGATATTCTGATATGCCTCAATCATGAGAGGGAAGGAACAGGAAAACTAAGATTATGGAGGATCCCAGATCAGGAGAAATTACATGAGACATGGAATCCATTGAGGCATATATAGATGGGAGAGGACTCTCCTGAAAATTAATTTTCTTCTTGTTGACATGGAATTTTAGTTGGAAACATATGCAGAACCACTAGGGCATGATATGCATAGTCAAGCCAAGGATTCCTCAGGACAGAAGCCTTCCATTTCTAATGTCCAAGTATGTTTTTGAAGATCCGTTATCACCCAGTACACTACAGTTTAAAAAAATATATCTTAGATAATGGCATCATAGTATAATTTCATAATGATATAAATATTTACGGTCATGTATTTTAGGGTCAGGTGACGAGGACCACTTAATATAAAAACCATGATTATCTGAAGGAAAATTTTGATTGGATATTCTGATGTGCCTTGAACTTGAGAGGGACTAAATCTATAAACCATGATTATGGAAGATTCCAGATTAGGAGAAATTATATGATGCATGGGAGCCATTGAGGCATACAGAGGTAGTAAAGGACTCTCCTGAGGATGAATTTTTCTCTTGTGGACATGCCGTTTTTGTGGGAAATATATCCAAATCCACAAGGGAATAATGTAAATAGTCATGAAGAGGTGTCCTCAAGACACTCTCCTTCCATATATGATGGACAAGGATGTTTGTGAAGTTTTTAAGTCACCCAATATACTACAGTTTAATGTTATATAGCATGGGCAATGAAATTACAATTTAACGTCATGTTAATATGACTATTACTAAATAGTTTAACTTCATGTGGTATGGATGATAAATCATAGTTTAAGGTCATAGATTTTGGACCATGTAGAGAATGAGTTATTATTAACTGAACGATAATCAGGCTGGGATGTTCTAACATGCCTTAAACATGATAGGGAAGGAATATGTAATCTGTGACTTTAGGGATTCTCAGAATAGATGAAATGATATGGGGAATGGATGAAATTGAGGTGTACAGAGGTAGGAAAGGACTCTCCTAAGGATTAATTTTCCTTTGATTAATAGCCATCTTATAGGATTTATATCTAGATCCACCGGGGATTGATGTGAATAGTCAAATAAAGGTGTCTGTAGGACACTGTCCTTTCGCTTCTGATAGTCGTGGTGGTTTATGGGGATCAGAAATCACCAAAAACAAAAGTTTTAATGGATTGAAAGGGTGTGTATGGGAATTTAAGAAACACTCAGGTTTTGATTTTATGTGGATTTCTAGGTCAACTTGGAATAGGAGGAAGGTGATAGGACTATGCGAGAAGTGTGTGAGGAATGTCTCTTGCCATGGAATTTAAGGGACATATGTTTGGGCGGCATAAGGGCGCAATGGAAAAGGTTATCGACCCAGCCCGAAAAGTTCATGGTGTGACCCTCCATTTTTCATGCGGGTCAGTGACAGGAGCAAAGGGACAGCCCGGAGGGCCCCAAAGGTACCCCATCACTTATTCAAAGTTGGGATTTGGGTACGTAACCCCTGCGGTATGAACCGGTGGGCGCGAAATATTTTCTGCATAGATCAGACTGCATAGGATGGTACACAGAGGATGCTGGACACTAAGGATGGTACGCAGGGGAGTTAGTTACATGTGATGGAACACGGAGGATATTTCCACGAACTGTATTCTTCATATGGGTACTCCTGTTCTATCTACCGCATATGGGTGTCCATGAACCTTTTTCTACATATGGGCATCCACAAACCATTTTGATTATATTTGTTTATTGGTTCGCTAGTCTGATGCAGAGGGTCTATCGAATATAGTTTGCCTGATGAATTCCACGAACTTCATTCTCCATATGGTTCATGATATGGATTTCGAGAACTATTTATTTTCTATGGGATGGAATCCGTGAACTTCTTTAGTTTCGAGAGAATTCATCCCGCTTCCTCTATATTCATCACCTAATTTTTTCCTGTTCCCAAGATCTCTCTTTCACCTTCTTCCACACCTTTTTCCCCCCATTTTCAGTTCCCCAGGTGGTTCCTTTATAATGTTTCTAAGAATCTATATCTATAGTTCGTGCAACATATTCATCAAAAGCCCATACAGAGTTATCTTGATCCACAATAGACCCAAGAAAATGGGGTTTGAGAAGGTGTAGTATGACATTGACTTATCCTCATCTGAAAACCACATCATTTTCCGCGATGGTATGCATGGCACGCTTCAATCAGATTTTAGCCAATGAAAATAGTTTATGATGGCTTCAGTTCGCTGGTTGTAATTCACTACAAACTGATTCATTCTTTGGACAATGCCTCGTGGGCTAGTGCACCATAGTCATTCCAGGTACCAGTGGTTCACATTTTTTGCCTTATGTAAACCTTTTCCAGTAATCAGTACACAGATAGGCTTTGGTCCTTTTCAAAACCTGATTTAATCATTATTCTCCTCAATTGTTCATTCTAATCATGCATCCATCTTCCTTACCTAACATTTGGGAGTATTTTCCTTCCCATTTCTGAATTTTTCGGACCCTACATTAAGAAATAACACTCTATCCCACGTTAAAATACTAAAGATAAATATATTTCAATTTAATGTTTATGTTTACGTGTGTTGTGGATAAAACAAACCCTAATTGATTTTAGGTACAATTTTAATTATGTACCAAACAAATTTGATAACGATAATTTTATTTACATTTCAATGAATCTAATAAACCAATCTAGAATAAATAACATTGACTTAAGTAATCATTTTTAAAAGATCTAGCACAAAATGGTGATATAACCCTATAATTTACTTTTATAGAAAATAAATTCGTAGAAAATTTTACTTAATAATTACCTACTTACAGATATCTTTTTTTCAAATTTTATTAAGGTTAGTTTGGAATTTGAATATGTTATCTCAATTATTTTTATTTATTAGAGTGAAATTATAACTAATAAATATTTTATTTTTATTATTTCATTCAATATTTTACATCAATATTTTATGTATTTATAACATAAAAAGAGAACTTATCTCCTAGATTTTTAGGATTTCTCTTTTCATCGAACTGCATAGACCTTTAATTACTAAAAAAAAGAAGGTAACTCAGTTCTATGTAAAAAACCCTTGAAAACCTCCGAATATTCTTCTATTTATTATTCAATCCTCCCTCCCTATCCCTCTAATATTCCAATCCACTTTAAAATTGCTAAAATCCAAAAGAACTAATGGTGGTACCTCTAGATAAATCAAACATTCAAGGACTTCTGTAAATGTTTTAAATGGAAGAGCTGTAGATTTCTATTTGTTGGATGGTGTTGATATAATGATAAAACTGTTATAATTCATCAATTAAATGTATTTTTTTTTGTAAAATTATAATTTATTTTTATTATGGATTTTTTTTAAAATTATCTTGGATGGGTTTATTTCGTTTCTTTAATAGTGAAGATATGGTTACAGTGGTTGTGAACCCAAATTGTTTTTGGATAAAATCATTCGGAAGGGATGAAGCTTTAAAATTTCCTCATAGAGATTATGATTATTTTAGTACTTACATAGTTCTTATAGATGATGTATTTCCTCCAAAAATGATGGTTTCTATGTTCAGAATGACTAATTTTGAAAATTATTTGGTGAATGATTTAGAACAAGATAGGAAGTTTCTTGTAAAATTCATTCATCATGTTATAGTGAAATGAAATAGTGAGTTTGAAATAGTTCTTTTTCATGATGTTACATAGTTTAGATGAAACATCATCATAATATTTAAATTCTGTATCATTTCAAGTTAACCGTAAAGTAGAATATTTCAAAATCATGAAATTAAAATTTTATAGACCATTAATGTAATCTAAATGGAAGCATGATTAAAAAAATAAATAATTACTCTTAAACATTACAATATCATAATATTTAGTCATGAATTAACTTTCTTTAATATTATAGATCATTTTTGGTCTAATTTTTTTAATAATTAGGTATTGAATCAAACATTACCAAACCATATGATAAAAAATTGAAAAATCAAATTTGTATCAATTTTCCCCATATTATAATACATTTAAAATAATGATTGATTTATTTTCTTAGAAAAACTTCATGAATATCAACATGAATTCTTCATTTCCCTTACCCAACCATAAACCCTGTGAAAAATATTTTGAAATGATGGATGAGCACCAAAATCTCACTACGGGATATAAAAATAAAAATTACCATTAGTTTACTAAAATACATGAAATCCCATGAACTGATTTAACTTTAACTCAATATTTATTGAGTAATGGAAGTAAATTACATTAACATTAAAAAAATAATTTTTACTCAAATAAAACTATTAAATCCTATATAAATCAATAAAAATACATTTTTAGTTACTTAGAAAATCATATTTGTAACAAATTGTAAACTAGTGTCATAAGTAACTAGATATGTGTTGAATCAATAGGATAAATCATTTGCTAAATCTATCCCTCATGCCAATTAAGACAAGAAACATTAACCAATGATTTGGAGAGGTATAATGGGGATCACCATTTATATATGTTATATTAGGCCCACCCATGAGAAATAATGGGGCTCAACTCCTTGTATAATCTATATTGAACTCACCAATTTTTTCTGAGCTATAATAGAGATCAACCCTTCATATATATTGCATCAAGATCACCTATTTTTAAATAATTATCATGTACCATATCATAAATAAAACATTTTTTTATTTTATCTTTTCATTGTAAAACAATTTTAAAACCTCTTTTGAACCCATTTAAAAAATGTTTTCGAATATCAAAATTACTTTTTAATTTAAAACCCCATTTTTACAAAAATAATGAACAAAAAAGGTAAATAAGGGTTTTCATTTGAGAAAACATGAATGTATTTAAAAGAATCGAGAAACCAAATAATGGAGAGAGTGGTAGAAAACAACATTATCATCATATATGTAAAAAAATTCCTTTTTTTGTCGGTCAAAATCATCCATATAAAAAATGTAAAAATATTTCATTTGAATACCTTTGAAATAGAGTAAAAGTGATATAAAATAGGGATTTTAATTCCATTATTTCTATTTAAAAACATTCAAAAAATAATTTAATAAACATGGACAAACAATATAAATCATTATAAGAAAAATATTATAATAATATTTTAATAGTGAAGTTACTTATCACATGAGAAACACCTAACACAGAATCCCCATGAAAAAATAACATTGATAAAAAAATAACATGGGAATATATAAATTCATGATATAACATTTCAAAGGGGTGAATATACACGTTATTAAAGAATATATACACAGTTAATATTTCACCTAAGTGGATGGAAGATAAATCTCCATGAAATGTGAAACATGATAGAGTTTTGTGATTTCTCTTCATTGGAGTCCAAAAATATCTTTCAATAATTATTATTAGAGGATTTTAAGTGGTGTGTAATTTTCATATCTGGAAAATCTGGATGTGGATCTATCCTTGGTTCTCTTCTGATGACATCTCTCATATCTGCTTCTTCCATATATCTTTCTTTTTCATCTTATGGATCCATTCTACCATAGTATTACATCCACTCTCTAAAATATCCTCTTATTATAGAAATGGTGGTGGCTGCTCCATCATGTCTCCTATGGTCATTATCAGTGGTCTCCAGATATGCTTCCGTTCCAGTTTCTTTCATCGACTCGGTGTGGGATTTAGGGAGTTGGACATTGGGTGGATGGATGGTACTTGTTTGGGATGTTGATGGGATGGTCTCTCGCCTAAGAAGATGGATCATTTTAGCATATCTGTGGTGTTAGGACGCTTCATTCCTTTGGTTGATCAAGGTTGTTTGATTCAGATTATGGCAATCTTAGTGGTAGCATAAAGGGCTTCATCTGGTTGTTGTTGCACGGGTTAGGGATGTTGGCACCCATTTATTGGAAGCTATAAGGTTTTGGTGTATTTTTGTAATTATATTTTGTGCTTTGGGTGTTTTCTTGGTATTATATTTCATTTCAATCCATATAAATCATATCGTTTCATTTGGATGGAGTTTACCTTCTTGCATGCATCACAGGGTGGGTGAATTCAATTAAGGGATGGGTCTGCTGTCACACCTCATTAGCCATCTTTCCTCATTGAATGGATGTGAAACCTATTCTATTATTATAGTGTTATTTCAGTCTTTATCTATGTTTCGTCAGGTTGAAAATGCATTGGGTTTCTCACATGCATTGTTGGGTGGGTGGATCGAAAGAGATATAGGTGTTATGGAACCTATCATTAGGTCCTCCCTTCACTTTTGTTGAGTTAGAGGAGTTCTAATCCATGTTGTTTTTCTCCAACATAGTGAAACATCATATTAGGGGATGACACATTATGTTGATGGATTTCATTGTTTCATTTTCAAATATGGGGGTCATTGAATCTTTTTATTTTACTGTCCTTGATTTTTTTTTCTCAGCAGACTCTAAAGACCATTTTTAGAGGTTTTGGGTCATGTTCGTTAAGATGGTTTCACTTGGGTCATATAATTTCATCCCTCCATTACCCATTGACAAAAGGGAATTATCCTTGTTTTGTACAATAAAGCGGTATTGAGAATCAGTCTTTTAAAAAACCCCTTATAAATGAATATATATGCATTATATAAACATATTCCTCATCGAAATGAAATTGTGACGAAGTCCCTTACCACATGTTAATGTTCATGTAAAATCCACTTGGATGAAATAATACTAATTCAAACATAAAATACCATGATTATAATGTATTTCAGATATTATATATAAAAGTGGTATTATGTTACCCTTAAAAATAAATTACGTGTATAACATTAAAATATTCCTAAATGAATGGAAATTGAGATGAAGCCCCTTACCTTAAGTCTGACATGTTACATACATTCTTTGTCTTACTGAATTATAAACTTATAAAATTATTAACATTCATGACATACTTTTTCACATTTATTATTAATTTTAAATCACTTATTAGCATGTTATATACAATTTCTCCATCAATTAATTTTATGTAGGTTATTTTGATGATATTTGGATTATGTGTCAATATTTACTTCAGTAGGTTGACTATTGTTCAAATCGGTCATTATTAGATATATACATAATAATAATAATAATTATTATCTAAAATAATTTAAAATAATTTATAATTTTTAAAACCAATCATGAAACATGGATATGAAAAGGAAATATGTTACAATCATGTAGAAGTATGGTAGTACGTACAGATGACTAAAGTTTCCATTTTTCAGGGATTATTATGAAAAGAATTTAAGTAATATTTTATCATTATATAATTCTAATAATATCATAAACAAAAAATTATTTAATTAATTATACTTTTAAATTTCATGTATGTGTCGTGGTGATGACAAAAGAATCGCATCTCTTCATGGATGCAGTAGTCTTCACGTAAATGAATGACATTATCATTTTTCTGTGTTAGAAATAAAGTGACATATTATATTTTTAGAATGATATAAGTTTATAGAATGTTATTAGGTTTTTATTTATATAAAATATATTCTTTAAATTTTATCTTTATTACAATCCATTTAAAGCAATATTGAATAATGAATCATATATCTTCGTGAGGTGGCAGTCTTCTATTTTCATGAGCGATGTTATCATCTCACCCATGAAAATGGAACTAAGAAAGTATATGTGGTATCATAAATCTATAATTATAAATATGTTAAAGATATAAAATAAAAAAATTAATTCAATCATCAAAACAATCCATGATGGGATGTTATGGAAAATAAATTGCATTAGTTTATGAGGTGGTAGTCCGTCATACACACGAATGCTGATTTTGTATCTCATCTAATAGAAGAGGAAAATGATTTAGATAATTACATTAACATATTAACATAATATTATACAGGATATAATTTTTATATTGTATAATCATAATGCATAATATTTTAAGTATGCTTAGTATGAAAAAATAAAGATGACCAATTAAGAACAATACCTCTTCACTGGGAAACATCCATACGTCAGAAACAAATTACTTCTTATGTAGGATTTATGATAAATTCATGGATTTTCAGATGTATAGAGGGAATTATGTAATATATTTAGATATATCTGGTCAGATAAAATGTGTAAAACCATATGCTTCCGTGGTATGTTTCCCTTTGAATAATGAAGTAGCTTGGGTTGTACATAACTTGGAGTTTTAACTCACCACGAGAAATCAAACAAGCTGTTATGAATAGTATTACCTACTTTTTGAAATTTTATAAATTTGAATTTTCAAAATTGACTTCATTATTGGATTCAAAACATCAAAATTATCTTTGGGTTAATTTTTAGAATATTTTCTGAGAATTTACAATTTTCATAAATAGTGAAAACAATACATTATTGTTTAAAACCAACTTTTTATTTATATAGTAAGTTATTTTATTTTAATAAATTTAAGGTAAAAATAGATACATAATACCAATATATGTTCATGTTAAATCATTGGAGTCATATTATAATATGTTTAGATATATAAAATGTTATTGAACCTTTTACTCTCTTTTACCCGCTTTCAAGGCGCATTTGAAAATTTGCATAAAACTAAATTTTACAGCTTCTATGAGATGAATTTAAAAATAATGAGAGACTCTGTAAATATCCGTAAGTAAAATTTGGTTCAATAAGATGAAATTAATTTTGTGTGAATAGTATATTTTGACTTTTATTTACAACAGTTAAAAGTAAATAAGATAATTAAATGTAAAAATGATATTATAATTAACCTAAAACATGTCCTAATTCTGTTAAATTATTTTAATTATAAAAAACAACCTTAGGAAGAATATATTATCTTTTTGGTCCACTTGGATAAGATTCGGGCATTTATTATTATTTTATTTAAAGAAGAGTTAAAAGAGTTAAATTCAATGTTAAATTACTAAACCAATTTTAAAGTAGGGTTACACAAAATATAAATTTGATTATAAATATTCATTAAAAATATATAAATATTTCATAAATAATGGTATTTTTTATAATTTTTAGACCTTAAATATTTTAATTTATTTATGACACAATGATGATGCAGTAATTACCTTATTAAAGATATATTAAAATAGTTTATATTATAAATATCCAAAAAAATGTAAATTGAGACTTATGAAGAATTCCAATAATTTTCTTGGTTAATAGTACATTTTAGGGTTAATTAAATAAAATTTATTCAAAGTTATGAATTTTTTATGGTATTCATAAATAAAAAATATTAAATAGTATCAAAATTGACATAATTGAGTTTTTTTTTAAATATTTTATTATTAAGTGATATAATATTCCAAAAATCTACGGTTTGGACAGAGGAAATAGATAAGGTTATATATATTAATAATTAACAACTTTTTGTTCTCTTGTATATTAATAGTAATTTAATTAAACATATAATATAAAAATACAATGAGATGAGGTAAATGTCAAACCATTTAACTAAGAGGTAAGTCTAAACAATAAAGTCCATATGGCAACCTAAACCTTTCTAAAACCTATTGGTTGAGTAGTTTTCGACCCATACCCACCATAAACGTGAAAAAAATCATTTTGGAGCCCATTATAAATCGAAAATAATTTTATTATAAAATATAATTTCCAGCTTTTCCTAAAGTGACCCTCACCTATCTTATTAAACGGTACAACCCCTTATCTTAATTACACACCTCCAGAGCCATTTGGATCAACCAACCCTGACACAAATATCCTCCCAACATCCCTCACATCAACCTAGAGTCATTAATTTTACCATAAAATAATCTTAAATATCCCTTTTGATCAACACAAAATGCAACACTCGAAGAAGAGATAATAATTTCACCACCTCTTTGAAGTTCTTTTCTTCTTCCACTTACTCTTTCTTGGTTGTTTCCATACCAAAATTATAACTCCAGTACCTTATACATTATGTGATGTTATTATAAATATTGTAAAACCATATACTTTATTTTACCCATCCTATAAAAGACAAAGTCACCATACGTGCTCAAGTACGACTTACCGTCTCCACGTTGTGGTGCAGTTTGATATTCAAACACTTCATTATTATGGATGGGTATAATAATGAGAATAAATGATGTAAATAATAAATATAAAATTCTAATTATTATATATATATATGATATACCTTCCAATTATATACGATTTCACCATCAATATAATGATATTGTCACTTGTGCTTACGTAAGGATTACCGTCTCCACGAACGCGATGAGATTCATTCCCAATCTTAATCATTCACGCATAATTTTCATTTTATGATTGAAAATAATGTTTATGAATATAATATAATTTTTTATATGAATCAAATACATCCTATCCATCATAAACATGGCTTACATAACCAAGTATATAAAGTAAAACGAATCCTCTAACACACGAAACGATGATACTTCTGAAATATTATTAACAAAAAAATATTATAGAATCAAATATGATATCATATTTTTGTATATAGTTCTTGTATAATGTAGTAATAGTTTTATAACTATTATATAAGAGTTTAACATTCCATAGACTAAGGAAAAGTACAAGGTAAGGGTTAATTCTACAATCTCATTACATATGTGTGGTTGTTAATACGTAAGTATCTACTAGGACCTCTTTATCATCTACATTCATGTTTTCTTAAATATTTAATTCAAAAAATTCTTAATATTTACAAGACTATGGGTTAAAGTCATTTATACCCTTATTTGAACATATATGTTTTGAATGGATTCTTTCCGTCTTTTTCAAAACAAGGTATTTTATGACCTTTTCGAAAAAAAATTAAGGTAAGAATGTCCTTTTTTAACTTATATGGCAGGTGCTGTTATTTTCCAGCATTATAACATCGTCGAAGCTTCCCATAAAAGCTTATAATAATATTTTCAAAATAAAGGTTTTCTTTTATAATTATATTACTATTTAAATGAATTCAAAATAGAAAGATTTATTTCTCTAAAAAAGTTTTTATTTCATCTCTGTTAACAACCTTTGATAGATTTTAAGCTTGTTTGAAGTTGATTTATTATGATACAAAACATAAATATTGTATTGAAGGTTTTGTGATATGTTTGACTGTGGATGTGTTATATTTACACCATTCATGGTTTATAGATAATGTATTGACATTTCATATGATAGTTTTAATACGAATTATTATGTTATGTTTAAACCTTTTCATATAAAGAATGTATTAGACTTAGTAAGTGACGGGTGGAGCCCACTATTGCTACTCAATGCATCATTAAGTCTCATGAGACAAACTACTATCTTGGAACAAGTCCATGAAAAAATATTATTTTTAGTCTTGAAAGAAAGCTTTGACTATGTGGTTATGACGTCTGGAATTATGCATTCTATCATTACGAAATTGGCTATTGATATTTCATGTGATTATTCAACTAGTAGAATATCCATGTGAATAAGTAAATGGAATTATTTGATTTATATTAGCCATATTTTTCAAAGGTTTCCGTTTGAAAGGCCTATGTTTTTGTGTTATACTTTGCCTTAAATGTTTATGCATAATTATGAAAGTTTCCGCTATATTGTTATTATTAAAGAGCATCTGAGCTCACCCCATTCTATAATTTATTTTTCCAAGGATGCGAAAAATTATATTATGAATGACCTACATGGATAGTTTGAGTGATAATATAAGTGATATGAATGTGGTCAATGAAGGAAATGTTTCTGTTGTTTTTCATTTCATATTATAATGTAGAACTTATAAATGTATCTAGTACTTTCAAGGCTACTAAACTGATCAGTCTTTTAGGATTTGATCCCTTGTAATCATGAAAATGTTATGTAATAATGCACTGACTCTGGTTAACTAGGGTCGGGGCATTATAGTTGGTATTGGAGAAATTTTAGTATAAACCATGGAAGCTAGATTTGGAAAAACTCTGATTAGAGAACATTACCCTCAGATAGACTTTGAGGATTAGAATAGAAGAATTTTCTATAATTTTGGTACTATAGAGATTTTACGAGTTTTTGGAAAAATACATCCTTGTCTGGATACGAGTATATAGAAGCGGATCTAAAACAGATGTACCTAGAGGTAAAACCCAAAAACACCGCTTTGAACTAGACTCGAACGGGAACTGGTGCATGACAACAGGCACTGCTACACTCTTGGTTATGACACTCTGAGGCGATATAATTAGGATAATTCACATTTTTTTACAAACCATTATGAATGATTTATGATTATATGCCTCCTCAAAAAACACATCTTTATGATTATGGTTTATATCCATAAACTCTTCAATTTAGGGGAAGTATTTTACAAGTTTGGAATTAATTATTGTGATTCATAATCTAATCTACTATATGCCATTGTTTAGAAATGGAACCTAGTGGAAGGAATGGAAACCGTATAAATCCACGTAATCAATGTAGTAATATTTCTCTTACTCGAGATAATTATAGAGGAGCTGGTGATACAACTGGTGCTGATTAGCTTATCACCATGCTGGGACAACTCACCCAGGTTATGAATAATAACCTTACCCGTATAGAACACCCAAATACACAATGGAGAGGATCAATGTTTGACCACTTCATGAGGGAATAACCACCAAAATTAAATGGGAGTAAAAATCCATTATTAACTGACTAATGAATAAATTCCATAGAGAAAATATTTTAATGCTTTGGGGAGTAGAGAAAGAGAAAAAGTTGTCATTGCAGTTTATCGCCTCACGAGAGATAGAGATCAATGGTGGTCATAAATTGAAAACTCAAAAGAAAATAAAGATGTGTAGAACATGGAATGGATGGAGTTTAAAAAAATTACTTAGAAAAATAATTTCCTTGTGACCATCAAGCGGATATGGAAAGGAAATTTCTGAGTTTGAGGCAAATGGAGGATGAGAATGTCTCAAAGTATGGGGATAACATTACAAGGAAAGAAAGGAATGAAAAAAATTATATACGTAAAACAAGGAGTAAGATTGATTGATTAATTGATGTGTTAAAACAATTTCTCCCTTGATAATTAGTCTCACAATACCTCTCATCATACGAAGATATTGTCTCATGTGTTATCAAGACAGAAAATAAGTCTGTAAGTCTTATGAATTTAATGAAAAGCAAGAGAAAAAGAGATCAACTGAACACATTGGAAAATAAAATAAGGGGAAGAAGGGGAAAGTTGAATATCCATCAAGTGTTAAATGTGGAATGAAACACCTCGGTACTTCCATAAAAAAGATGGGAGTCTGTTAAAAGTGTCGTAAAAAATGCCACCAAGATCGTGATTACAAGAGGAATAAAGAGGCTCTCAATGTTGAATGGTACAATTGTAGAGAAAAGGGGCATTATGAAAATTAATTTCCTATGCTCCAAGGGAATATACCTCAGAAAAGGGAAGGGGATCAATTCCAAGAGTATGTGATCACTACTGCTGAGGTTGAAACTCCGAAAGACATGGTGGTAGGTAATTTAATGGTTTCCTCATGTTTAGCTAATTCTTTATTTAATTCTGGATCATTGCATTGTTTAATATCATCCCAGTTTGCTAAGAAGATTTGATATTTCCAATTTGACATAATAGGGGAGTTTCAGACAAAAACCCTAAGTGAAGTATCATTGCAAAAATATTTTCTGAATCAGTTCCCATTAGGGATTATACAAGTTATTTATCTGCCGATCCCATCATCATACCCATGAGTGAATTTGATATAATCCTTGGAATGGATTGGATTTCAGACCATGATGCGAAAACTTATTATAAGAAGAAGGAGGTTATAATTTTCGATGATGATAAGGAGTACCTTATCTTTAGAGTAGAAACGTCGCCACCAGATTCTTATCTAGATCTGCCCCCAGTAGCTCGACTAATTTCAATTATTGGGGAAGAATGGAATGCTATAACTATGGCTGAGGAAAATAATGTTCGAATAGAGGACATACCTATTGTGAAATAATATGTTGACCACCTTACCAAGTATTTACCTGGACATCCTCTAGAATGAGAAATTCAGTTTTCTATTGACTTAATTCATGGTTCAAGGCCTATATCAACGACTCCTTATAGAATGGCCACTGTGGAATTAGTGGAACTAAAGAAACAACTAGAGGAATTGAGTAATTAAGGATTTATTCACCCTAGTGTTTTTCCATGGGGAGCCTCTATTCTTTTTGTTAAGAAAAAATATGGATCTATGAGGTTATACATTGACTACAGGGAGATCGATGCTATAATAATAATGAACATGTATCCCCTACCACACATTGAATATTTTTTTGATCAAATTCATGGAGCTCAATATTTTTCAATGATTTACCATCAATCAGGATATCATCGGTTAAGTGTGATGAAGTAAGACTTTCCAAAGACAACATTTCGAACTAGGTACGGGAATTACGAGTTTACTGTAATGACCTTGAATTGACTAATGCAGCCTCCATCTTCATGGATCTAATGAATAGATTTTTCATAGAATATGCTTATGACTTTGTAGTAGTATTTATTGTTAATATCTTGGTATAATAAAAAAGCTATTAAGATCATGAAAATAATTTGTGCACTATTCTGAAAACCCTCAGATGAAAGGAATTATATAGGATATTTAGCAACTGTAAATTTTGGATTCAGGAGATTTCTTTTCTGGACCATATTTTCTCTAAGGATAGAATCTTTATTGATCCTCCAAAGACCAACGTAATCCCAGAATGTCCAGCACCAATGAGTATAACTGAGGTACATAGTTTTATTGGATTAGTAGGTTATTATTGGCATTTTGTCCAGAATTTTTCCTGGTTGGCTAACCCATTAACCAAGATCACACGTAAATGGGTTAATTTTTTTTGGGAAAAAGTGTGTGAATAATGTTCTGAAAAACTAAAGAGATGATTAGTCAATGCTCTTATCTTGACTCCACCATTAGGGAACGATGGGTTCGTTATTTATAGTGATTCTTAAAAGAAAGGAATTGGTTGTGTAATTATGTAGAATGATTTAGTTATTGAATATGCATCACGATAGCTAAACATTCATGAGAAAAACTTTCCTACTCACGATCTTGAGTAAGTAGTTGTAATCTTTGCTCTAAAAATATGGAGACACTATCTCTATGGTGAAAAATTTTATATTTATACTGATCACAAGAGTTAGAATTATATTTTCTCATATAAATAACTCAAAATGAGGAAAAGATGATGGCTTGAACTAATCAAGGATTATTATTTCTCTATACCCTACCACATGGGGAAGGAAAATATGGTGGAAGATGCATTGAGTAAAAAGGATCATGGTGTTTTGTACAAGATGAGAGTTGAAAGGGGTCTAGTAAATATGGATATGGGAATAACCGTTGACTGTTGAACATCAATAATTTTTTAAATTCATTCCAAACCATCTTTACTAGAAAGGATACAGAGTTCTCAGATGGATGATGAGGAGTTTCAAAATAATATTAATGTTGTGAATGATGCGAGATTGAGTGACTTCATATATGAAGATAGAATTTTAAAATTTGGGAAGAGACATTGTGTTCTAAACATACCTGATCTAAAAAAGGGAATTGTTGGTTGATGGACATAGATCCAATTTCTCTATACACCCTAGGATCACCGAGATGTATAGATATTTGAAGGAACCTTTTTTGTGGGACAAAATGATGGGGACATTGATGATTTTGTGTCAAGATGTATAGTTTGTCATTAACTGAAAGCAGGAAGGAAAAAACCAGGAAGAGTCAGGCTACCTATTCCCACACATGTGTGGAAATGGGATAATATAATGATGTACTTTGTCATGGGGATAACGAAGACTCCTAGAAGGAATGATTTAATATGGGTCATTTTTGATCGTCTTACCATGTCAGCACATTTTCTTACCATAAGAGAAGATTTGCCACTTGAACATATGGAAAGAATATATAATAATGAAGTTTTAAGACATCATGGAGTAACCATATCTATTGTTTCTGATTATGATCCCCATTTTACATCATGATTTTGGAAAATTCTTCAAAAGGCCCTAGGTACGGATCTTCATTTGAGCATTACCTACTGCCCTCAAATCGATGGATAATCAAAATGGACTATTCAAACCATAAAAGAAATGTTGATATCTTTCTCACATAACATTCAAGGTATGTGGGATCAATATTTACCTATTTTAGAGTTTTTATATAATAATATCTTCCATTCATGTATTTAGATGCCACTATATGAAGCGTTATACAGAAAGAGATGTTGCACACTATCTTGTTGGGATGATGTTGATTAAATAAAAATCGTAGGCCCATAACTTGTTGAGGAAACAATGGAAAAGGTGAAGGTCATCAAAACCCACATCAAAGTATCCCAAAGTAGGAAAAAGAGCTATGTCGATAACCAATGGAAGGATTTGGAATTCCAGGTAGGAGACTATGTTTTCATGAAGGTATCACCATGGAAGGTTGTTATACATTTCGGTAAGAAGGGTAAATTGAGTCACAGGTACATCAGATCTTTCAAATTTTTAAAATGAATTTGATTTGTAGCTTATCATTATTTAGTGCCTCCAAGTCTCTCCAAAGTTCATGTTGTACTCCACGTATCAGTATTGAGAAAATACATGCCTGACACAAGTCATGTACTCACATATGAATAATTAAAACGAGAACCTTATCTGTCATATTGTGGAGAGCCTATCAGAATTCTAGATACTAGAGAACAAGTGTTGAGAAACCGGATGACTCATCTGGTGAAAGTTATATAGAGAAATCATAAGATGGAAGAGGAAGCTTGTGAACTTGAGTATCATATGATGAAGAACCACCTGAATATTTTTATGCAGTAAAATTATAGAAATTTCGAGGATGGAATTATTTTAAATAGTGGAGAATATAACACCTCAAGCTTCCATGGTGCCTCTCCCTTTGAATAATGATGTATATTGTGTTGTACGCAACATGGAGTTTTAACACAACATGAATAATCAAACTAGTCGTTATGAATAGTAATACCCACTTTTTAACATTTTATAAATTTAAATTTTCAAAATGGACTTCATTTTTTGATTCGGAATATCCAAATTATCTTAGGGTTAATATTTTTTCTTTTTCGGAGAACTTTCAATTTTTGATGAATACTGAAAAACACTACGTTATTGTTTTAAATTGAACTTTTAATTAAATAATTAGTTTTTTTATTTTAATTTATTTTAATTCAAAATAGATACATAATACTTATATATGATCAATGTAATTAATTGGATTCATTTTATAATACATTTAGATATATACAATTTTATCGAACTTTTTACCATGTTTTACCCACTTTCTAGGCGCATTTGAAAATTACCATAAAACCTAATTCTACTGCTTTTGTGATTTTAATTTCAAAAATCCAAGAGACACGGTTAATATTATAGGGTAAAATTTGGTTCAATAAGATGAAAATAATTTTTGGTGAATTGTAATTTTTGACATTTAATCACCACGGTTAAAAGTAAATTGGGTAATTAAAGGTAAAAATGATATTATAATTACCATAAAAAATGTCCTCATTCAATTGGATATGTGTAATTTGACAAAAAACATCCTTAGTAATAAAATATGATTCTTTTGGTTTACATGGATAAGATTAGGACATTTATTATTATTTTACTTAAAGAAGAGTTAAAAGAGTTAAATTCAAAGTTTAATAACAAATCCATTTTTAATATAGGATTATACACAACATAAATTCAACTATAAATATTCATTAGAAATGTAAAAATATTTCATATATAATGTTATTTTATTTAAAATTCTCAGACATTAAATATTTTAATTTATTTAGGACACAATGATGATGTAGTAATTACCTAATTATTGAAATATTAAAATAAATGATATAATAAATTTATGAATAAATTTAAATTGAGAATGATGATTAATTAAACTAATTTTCTAGGTTAATATGACATGTTAGGGATGATTAAATAAATTTTATTCTAACTTATAATGTTTTTATTTCTTTCAAAAAAATCAAATACAAAGTAGTGTGCCAAAATTGAGTTTTTAAAACAAATACTATATTATTAATTGAGATAATATTCCAAAAAATTAATGGCTTGGAAAAAAGACTTATATAAGGTTATATATATTAATAATTAATCACTTGGGGTTCTCTTGGTAGTTTATAATATGTTTATTAAACATATAATATAAAAATAGAAGGAGACAAGGTAAATGTCAAACTATTTAACTAAGAGTGAAATCTATAAGATAAGGTTAATATGGTATCCTAAACCTGTATAAAACTTATTGGATGAGATTTTTTCAGCCCATACCCACCTTATATTCGAAATGAATATTTTTGATCCATTAAGAATCGAAATTTATTTTATTATAAAATAATATTTTAAGCTTTTCCTAAAGTGACCCTCACCTCTCTTATAAAAGGGTACATACCCTTCTCTTAATTTCACACAAAAAAAGTCATTTGGATCATCCAAACCCTGCCCAAATATCCTCCCAACTTCCCTCACATGAAACTAGAGTCCTTAATTTGATCATAAATCCAACCTAAAGAGCTCTTTTGATCAACTCAAAAGGAAACACCCAAGAAGAGGTAATAACTTCACTACCCTCATTCAAATTATTTTCTTCTTACACTACCTATTTCATTGTTGTTTCCATTAAAAACTTATAACTCCAATAGCTTATGCATAATTTGATGTTATTATAAATATTGTACCACCATATTTGTTATTTTATCCATCCTACAAATGATAAAGTCAACATACGTGTGTACATACGACTTACCATATCCACGTCGTGGTGTTGATTGTTATTCAAACACTTAATTATTTTGGATGGGTATAATAATGAGTATAGCTGATATAAATAATAAATATAAAATTTTTATGATATTGTATATATGATATATCATCCAATTATCTAAGACTTCACCATCAATATAACAATATTGTCGCTCGTACGTACGTACGGGTTACCATTTGCACGAACTTGATGAGATTCATTCCCCATCATAATCAAACAAGAATAATTTTCATTTTTTGAATAAAAATAATTTTAATGAACATTATATAATTCTATATATGAATCAAATACATCCTATCCATAAAAACATTTCTTACGTAACCATTCATATAAAGGTAAACTAATCAGTAAACACCCGAAACGATGATATTACTAAAATATTATTAACAAATAAATATTAGAAGATCATATATGATATCATATTTATGTATATAGTTCTTTTATAATTTAATAAAAATGTATTAACTATTATACATGAGGTTAAAAAACCATAAAATAATAAAAATTACAAGGTAAGTGTTAATTCTACAATCTCTTTACTTATTTGAGGTTGTTGATACATTTGTATCTACTATGACCTCTTTATCATCCACATCCATGTTTTCTTAAAATTTAATTTAATACATTTTTAATATTTATAATAATTTGATTTAATTTCATTTATAAACTTATTTTACCATCTATGTTTTGATCTAATTCTTTCCGTCATTTTCCAACCAAGATACATTAGGTCCTTTTCGACAAAATTAAGATAAGAATGTCTTTTTATAACATATACGTTTGGTGAAGCTATTTTCCACCATACAACATTAAAAAATAATCCCATAAAATTTTATAAGAATATTTTCAAAATAAATGTTTTCTTTTATAATTAAATCACTTTTAAATTATTTAAAAATTTAAATAAATATTTCGCTATTTTTTTTGATTTCATCTATGTCAACATCCATTGATGGATTTCAATGTTGTTTGAAGATTATTTATTATGATACAAAAATAACATATTTTATTGAAGGTTTTTTGATATTTGTGGCTATGGATGTGTTATTTTTACAACATTCATGGATTATGGATAAATTATTGACATTTCGTATGCTAGTTTTATTACGAATGTTTATGTTATGTTTCAACCCTTTTAAATGGAGCCTGCTATAGCTCCTCGATGCATCGGTAGGTCTCATGAGATGAACTAATATCTTGAAATAAGGCCTTGAAATAGTCTTATTTGCAGTCTTGGCACAAGGCCTTGACTATGTGGTTATAAAATTTGGAATTATGAATTCTATCATTATGAAATTGGCTATTGATATTGCTTGTGATTATTCGACTAGTATAATAACCTTGTGCATAATTAAATGTAATTATTTATTTTATATTGGCCATATTGTGAATAATTGATTGTTTTAATGTCTTATGTTTTAGTCATATACATTTATTTAAATGATTATGCTTACTTATGAAAGTTTCCACTATATTGTTATCCTTACTGAGCATCTGAGATCACTAATTTCTAGGTTTTATATTACACAGGATGTGAAGAAATATTTTATGACTGAACTACCGGGATAGTATAAGGGATAGTCTAAGGGATATTAATGCGGTCAATGGAGACAATTTTGTAGTTTTATTTCATTTTATAATGTAATGTGAAACTTATGAATGTATCTAGTACATCCACAGCTACTAACCTGATCGGTCTTTCAGAAACTGATCCATTATGATCATGACAATGTAATGTAATGTTGCACTGACTCTGGGTAACTAGGGTTGGGGTATTACAAAATGTGTTATTTTGGTGTCAATAGTTTATAAGAGTGTGTGTCCTTTTATAAGTGAGGTGAGTGGCAGACATGTAATTTATGAAATAAAAATGGTGTACCCATGTTTTTCGTAGGACACAAGCCTCAAAGTTAGACCATTATTATGAAATAGACAAGATGAGGTCGTAATATTTTTGGAAAATATATTTTATAAAAAAATAGATAATTTTAACCAATAAATTTTTAGTTTAACCTCTGAGTAAATATATTTTTATCGTAATCACAATAATTAATTTTTTCTATTTTCTTTATCCATTATGGTAAAAAATTATGTTGAACTTATTAAATAATATAAATTATTATTATTCAATATATTTAAACCATTTTATAAAATTAAATATAAATTAGTGAAAAAATTTATTTTAAAATAATTCCCGCATATGTGAAAAAAAATAAGGTTTTGAAGAAGTGTAATTTTCGAGAAAAAGATTATTTTATATTAACTATAAAAAATAATAGTCATTATATGAATATAAATTATTTATTATTATTATATAATATATAAATAGAATTTAATTAATTTAAAATTAATTTTTATCTAAATTTAATAAAATTGGGGTATATTATGGACTTTAAAATAGTTTTAAGAAAAATCCTTTTTTTGTCTCAAAAACAATCAAGGACTAAAATCAAATTTAAAATTGATTAAAAAGTAATTCAGTGGTTGAAATTTAGAAAAAATAATATATATTTTTATTGATATAATACTAAAAAAATAATGAAATTTTAAAATACTTAATCTAATCAGAAAAATGACATTTTAAAAAAAATGAGTATTTTCACTATTCACTAAAACATCAATATTTTTGAAAACATAGAAAAATTTTAACCTATGTTAATTTTTACATTCTCATTTAAAAAATGATATTCATTTAATTATATACATTTTATAAATTTTATAAAAACTATTTATAATATATTCTTAAAAAAATCAGTATATATCATTATTGAAGAAAACCGATTTTTGAAGAATAAAATGTCATTACTAAAAATTAACTGTTTATTTAGTATAAATGTACCAATAATTTATATTATTTTTGTAATTTTATATATATTTATATCTCATAAATTAGTTAACACTATCGACACCACAAACCATAAAATGTTGGTTTATAACAATTATATATTTTGTGTGTCATTTAAGTTCATTGTTGTGTGTCGAACACACCATTAAACATTGTTTTATTTTATAAAATATTTTGGTGTTATATATAAGAACCAAAGTGTTGTGAAGAAATGAAATTTTAGGTTTCCGTTTATTATTTAGGGGATAGTCACTCTTGTAATTTCTTAAAATTTTAAAATCTAGTAAAGTAATTTTCTATCCAAAATGCCTCCATAATGACAAGGTTTCAACCATAAGATAAGATATCATTAAAATATCATAATCCAATAAAATTTTTATAAGTTCAAGTGATTTTTAAACCATATATTTTGATTTAACCATTTAATAAACCAATTTTATCCTTACCTATAGTATCATGTTTTTCAATCTTATTGGATTATGATTTTACATAAAAAGTGAAAATTGGA
Source organism: Viscum album (assembly GCA_963277665.1). Lineage (NCBI taxonomy): Eukaryota > Viridiplantae > Streptophyta > Magnoliopsida > Santalales > Viscaceae > Viscum > Viscum album. The sequence goes on along the minus strand of OY728142.1, from coordinate 26,818,850 downwards.
TCATAGATGGACATGGGATGACATTTTAGACCATTTATTTTTTAAATTATAATTTTTCATGATTTTATGATTTTTAAAAAATCTATTAAAATGTAATTTTAAATAAATGCCAATAATGTAAATTTTGACACTATTCATTTAATTTTACATAATATACATAAATTCAAAGATGAAATTTGAATACAATCCTAATAAAAAAATATGTTATATTTATATAAAAAATCATGTTACACTCTATCTCTATGAAATTATACTAATTTTAGAAATTTTAAAACATTTTCTATTTTTATATTATTTTAATAAATACTATACTAGTGTTCTACAAAATATTTATGGTAATTATTTAATCAATAATAAATTTTGATAAATTACAATCATGGATATAGTTTTATTACTCAAAAAATAATATTTTAATTAATTCATAAATTAATTTTATACATATGTGGACACATAAAATATATTTAAATCTAAGAGACTGACAGTTTTATTTTTTGATTTCTTTAAAAATCATATCAATCAATTTCATTGAAAAGTGTTACTTCATCAATTAATTATACTTCCTAACGTGATAAGGATAAAATTTTATTAATCCAACAACAATTTATAAAAATATCGGTGACCTTAATACTTAATTTTATCCTAGACTAACATGATTTAACATTTACTAAGGTGATACATTTTAACATGGTTACTATTTCTAATGCCTAAAAATAAAAGGGTATGACTTACCAATTTTTTATATAATAAATAAAAATATGTAATAAATTTTAAATGATTAAATTTTATGAGTACCATAAATTAATTTAAAAAATTACCATACAAAATGCACTAAAAACCACATTCTATAAAAATTAATTTATTAGCAAAAAACATGGTTTTTTCATATCCCATGCTTTGAGAAAAACATTCAATTAATTTTAAATAATTTTTTTAATATATATTTATATATATCATTAAAACCATTCAACAATAGTTATTAATTTAATTAATAAATATATAAAAAATATCATATATATATAACATTTTTATAAAAAATATCTCTTTTATTTCGAAATGCTTTTTATTTTAATTTATAATCAATTGATAACCAATGAATTTATTTTATCAATATGTAAAACATATGTTTCTAATAAATTAGTTATTATTATTCATTTAAAAAAATCCAGCAACTATGAGATAAACGTTACAATAAATAATAATAATTTTTAATAATATATAGCGATTTGTTTAAACACAATGTTATGTGTAATGAAACCTATAAAAAATAAAATTTACTAATAGAAAACATTTTCCTATGTTTTAAATATATTACATATTCAAGGATGTTTTCTATAAAGTTCTCAATTCTAGTATCCTAAATCTAGTTCCTTAATTCAATACATTGGCTTTGATACATGACATGAATCCCAATGGCCCGATCAGTTTAGTGGTTTTAGAATCCAGATTACATGCATGAACTTTACATTACAACTTGAAAAAATAGAAACACCATTTGAAAAACCCATAACCCCCTATATTATCCCTAAAATCCATTCATAATATACATTTTTGAATCTTGGGTAAAAATAAAACATAAGAAAGGGATGAGCTCAAAAGCTTAGTAAGGATTTGCAATACAATAATTTCTATAAACATAAATAAAAAATGAATTGTGAATGAATAAAAAACATTTCATTAAATCATTATATTGATCATAATATGGAAAGAATAAATGAAGAATAAATAAATTTATATAAAATAATAACTTGAGATTGAAACATAACAATGGATATTCTACTAGTCGAACAATATCATGGGTTTTCATCTACTAATATCATAAAGATTGAATGCATAATTCTAGACTTCATAAACATACCATCAAGGCATCATCCAAGACACCATACATAATGGGTAAAAACTCTGTCTAGATTTTCTAATGATACATACCGATGAATCGAGGATATATAGTAGGCATCACCAGTCCCTTCGATTTTTAATCCATTCCTCGTATGAAAGGGGGGAATCATAATCAACATAAACAATAATATTGAGAATCTGGCATAAAATATATGAAAATATTTACCATAAACCATGAAAAGTATCACAATTTATCATCCATAGTCAAATTGATCATAATCTAGTCAACACCATATATTAGATGACATCATAAGTGATAAACTGAAATGATGTACATTATTCAACAAATGATAATGAAATATATGAAGATATATTTAAATTATACCATTAAAACATTCTTAGGGATAGTAATAATTAATCATTCCAAATATTATCATACAACTTTAAAACTTTTTAATGACGATACCTATGATGTGATCACATTAAATGAAGCATATAATATCATGAGAATAATAATTCTCATTATATGATATATCATAGGGAAACACACACACTACACATATAGACTAAGTGTTGAAAAAGGAGTATATCTCACAGAAGTAATAGTGAGATATGAAAATATCTTTTTTACTTTGGATAGAAGAGTTACTTTAGAAAATAATTTCTATTTTTCAAAAAATCAAATGATAAGCATGTATATTCGAGAAAGAAAATATAAGTAAAATAAAATTATTCTTGAGAGGTAAATGATTTCTAACGGAAGAGTAAACATATATAAAGAGTTTTCATCAAACATTATAAATATTCCACTTTTGTATGGTTAAAGAAAAAATTTAAAAGATTATTTAAAATAGAAAAATTAATAATTGTTTGTATAAAATGAGATATTAAATAAGTTAGTTTTTTAAGATTAAAATGAAAGAGTTAAGGAATATAATGGATTCATCAAAAATATTAGGATGTATAAAAGAGAATATGAACTGATATTGATACATGAGTATGGAATATATATAAAAAATCAGAAGATTTATATAAAAATAATGAAGAATAACATTTGGGTAATGAGAGAGAAATCACAACGTGAATGAAAAAGGGAGGTTCATGGAGAATACCTAATCACTTAATAATCAATCGAATCGTTTTCCCCATATAATTAATATTCATAAAATGATGAAATGATTAACATGAATATAACAATAGTTTTGATATAATATATAATTTTTTTTATAAATACAACAAGAACATAAAATAGTGGTAATCAAAACATTTACTGAAAAAATAAATTTGAGTAGATAAATCCATTACCATGTGTCGGAACGAGTTTTTCACTTGTTCATAACGTCTTAGATAATGAAATTATATTCATGAATAATTTAATTAAGAACAAATTAAACATTTATTTCATGTATTATAATTTTATTAAGTACATTAATTTTCTTTTTAATGTGTTATAAGATACAATTTTATCATTGGGAAGGATATGCTTCCTAGGTTTGTTTAATTGGTTGACTTATATATATGTGTGGAAGTTCATGTAAAATGGGCATAGATATCTATAATTGTATTAATATGCTATTAATTAACATAAAGAGGATTAAAGTTTTATATAATTTCATTATTTATATGTGGTGATGAGGAATCATTATATAAGATGGTAGTGATAATCTTTTAGACTATTTTTGGGGGTTTTCGATCATCACAAACTAGTTTTATTTTATCAATTAATATCATGTCTATATAGTGGTTTTGGAACATTAAATAGGACATAATAAATATATTAATATCTTTTTTAACCATAATTCTAGTTTTATGACTGTCATTGAAGGTGTTATTAGAAATTGAAAACTCATCATTATTTAATGCGATAAATCAACATATCAATAATGATGATTTCATTTTCAGAACAATAGGAGTGGGAAGATAATTTATGATGGAATATTCCATGAACACAGTTAAAATATTTTATATAAATGATAATGGGGATATTATTCCCTTTATAGTTTTGGAGTAATTTAGAATATAAGAAAAGAAATTAACTTCAAAAAAAATTAAACGAAAAAGAAATAGGTTTCTACCTCTTGATTTTCATCTCCTCAATATCCTCTTTATGAAAAAGGATTTGGTATTATTATGATAAAAATGTCTCCTAGACATGAATATGTGGACTGGGAATAGTATTGTGTAGAAAATTGGAAATTCTCAAAGCATGGAAGGTGTTAGGAGAGGGTTTGTGAGGGGTGGTATTTATAATGGAGGAGAGGGGTGTTTTTTTGAATATTTTATTCCTTAGTTTATTATTTTTGCTGAATAAAAATAATAGTTTAAGAATTAGCTCTAAATATATTAAAATAATGTATTATAGTTTTATATTATAGGCTTACATCATCCATACATCATCTAAGACACAATAATTAATGTATTTAACATTTATCGTAAATTAAGGTATTTTACTATTCACCAAAAATTCAAGTAGTTTAGAAAAGAAAAAAAAATTAACCAATTTTTTTCACCATTTAGAATTCCAAAAATGGACTCCATTATATGAAAACATGTTTCTTAATATAAGTAATTTTTTATATTTAAAATCATCATTTACTAAAAAATAACGATTTTAATATTATAATTGTTTGTATGAAACATTGATATTTAATTAAGGACTAATAAAATTAAATTGTAATCATAATAAAACAAAATATTTACTTATGAATCTATTTTATGAAAATAAATTTTATTTTAAATTAGTATATTAAATATAAAATTTAAAATAAACATTTATGTTTTACAAAAATACTAACATTTAATTTATTATTTTTAAAATATTTTTTACTGATACAATAATATAATTATATAATATTAACCTTATTAATATTCCAGAATGTTATTTATAAGTTTATATGTTATGTTGTTGTTCTAATTGGCACATTAATATTCATAAAAGTCACAATAATATTCCAACGGTCACAATAATATTCTTAAAAAATGAAATTTATCATAAAAATACAAAAAATATAACTAAAGTAAATTACCATATTAAAAATTAAAAAATAATTTTAATTTTGTCAAATATAATTTATAAAATTTTCAAAAGTTAAATGTAAATCATGTTCTCTTTTAAATAGTGGTAAAAAACTGTGTATAGAAAAATTTAGCATTTTTTGAGTAATATTGGATTTATTATTATCTTGTGTCATTAAAAATATTTTTGATTAATGTAAAAAAAGTTTGTTAAATATATAATATATAAATTTCATTAATATCTTTACGAATATTGTTTAACATAACATATTTATATAAAATTTCATTCAGGACAAAAAATAGTTCTTACAAAAATACATCCTTTATGTTCAAATGGTTTTCATTTCTAATTAATTAGTAACCAGTGAATTAATTTTAAAAACATGTCAAATTATTATATTTCTTAATTTACATAATTTCGTTAATTATCTCTATTCCCAACATCTTAGGTATAACTATGATAATGAAATAATAATATTTAATCGTAATCTATGGACAAAGTAAAATTAAAATGGAGGAATATTATAAAACATAGGGGTGTTACATTCTCCCATCCAATAATAAATTGTTTCCTTGACATTTAAAATTATACATAGAAAACCAATGGTAAGTAATTAAAAATGACATTATGGGAAACCCTCATTAGAAATTAGGTTAATAAAATATCTAGTTAATAACAGGGAAAAGGAAATGTAGAGGTTACCACAAAACTAGGCATTCAAATTGGATAAAATTAGTGCGAAGTAAAAATATAGACATGGAAGAATAATATAATAATAATGTCTTTATGGAGAGTGATAGGGGTGATATAAAACTTAACCGTCAAAAATCCGTAAATTTTGTGATGTTTTAAAATACCATTGATTTCTCTGAACTAAAAGTATATAGAATTTTTTTATTCCAAAATATTTTTCCTAGAGTTGAGAGATTCTATTAATATTAAAATAAAATTACTTGATTACATTCCATGTCATAAGCATAATCTCATCCATTGATTGTGTTTGGGTCTATTTTTACATCTTCCTTTACACATAGAAATGAATTTTCCAGATGAAATTTTCATTCCTGACACACTTTTAACAAAACATATGTTCATTAAGTTATTTTATTGTCCTTGAAATGTTCACCTAAACCAAAATGGATATCTTAGGTTGTCCAATATGATAAATCACAAAATAATAATATTCAATAATATACTTAATTCGTTCCATATGTATTTAACCTTAAGACTCATCCAAAATATATCTTTCCAAATTCAAAGATGAATAATATAGGAGTAAGATCGCTGAATTCCAAAAAATAAAATATACATAATATTTTCCAAGTGATATAACTATTATTGACCCATATTCTATATATGAATACCGTAGTAACCTTTAAACATTTATGAAAACATAAATGCATCAAACACTATAATCTGAGGTTGTCCTTAAATCCAAAAATCTAATAATTCTAGCATAAAATAAACCATTAGAGAAATATCAACCTTCATGGTTGCCAATAAATCCCAATAATAATATATTTATTATTATCCCTATTATAAAAGACGTACATAAAGTTATTATTCCCAAGTCATGTGTTTTCAAAAAGATTCGGCTACAACAAAATCAATTACCTTGATTACTGGTGCTATTCATCCCATGTGTCTAATTCATTAATGAATATTTACTTATGTACAGTCTTTTTATATCTCATGATTCTTATAAACAAAAAATCATAACATAATTATTGAATCCCAAAACACAAATGCACTAATTATTCAACTTTAATTGTAGTAACAACATTTCTAGAACTTGATCCATTTCCTTTTTTTGATCCATATTCCCTTGATGCTTGGGACATTCATTTATCATACATCCCCTTATCCATACAATTGAATAATTATAGGATTGAAAAAAAATTCATACCCTTGCAATTCCTTCAAAATATATATATTGATTTTTATGCTCAAAACATTTCAGTTATTTATTTTAAAAATAATTCTATTAATATCACTAAACATAGAAAAAAATTTGTCAAAAGAAACTCATATCACCATCCAGGTCATTAGTGTTGGAATCTCTCATGAAGATCATTGGCACAGAAATTCCAGTGGTACCTTAGGGCATCCTCCAAATCATTTATCTCGTATTTCCCAATGAAACCTATGTATTTGGACAGAAATGATTTGGAAAATGATAAATATTTAATAAATTTTTCTTTTAAATATAGAATTTTTGAACATCTTTTTAAACCAACCCTTTATAAAATAATCTAATTTTTTTCCTCAATGGTCTCAAAATTATCTTTAATACTTCCAATGATACATGATTTATAATTTTATACATGTATGATTCTCATAGGTCTACCTCTTCTGCAGCTCCCTCAATATTGATCAGCGATTCATATGGTTTAGCTAGGGTGAAATATTCATAAAAAACCTCGTAATACCTTCCATTCTTTCAATATTAGGAAAGCTTAGAATACATGATTTTTTCATATACAAACCATGATCCTCAGAATAAATGGAGAATAGTAGAGGTTGAGATGCCTCATACAGTTTCTTATAGGTGTCATGGATGTTGGTAAATGTTTCTAAATCATCATAGAATGATTTTAGGATTATCCATGAAATAAAATCCTTTAAAATAGAAAGAAGAGTTGTTTGTTATCCTTCCCTTTCAATTTCATGGTTGTTCCTCATCTAAAAATATATTTTTTGGAATAAAGTTGTTACTAAAATAATATTCCTAGAAAATTTACTTAATTATTTACCCATCATTCTTCAAGGTTCCATTTCTAAATAGTGTCATATAATGGATGTGCTCAAAAAATCATTAATCATAAGGGATAATTTTGAACTAAAAAAACACTTACCAGAAATTGTAATTTAATGAAGAGTTATTTTCATTATCATAAGCATGGTTCCATTAGGTACATATTTAATTTTTAATCCATCATAATTGTTTAATAATAGAATATGATTTATTCTAATCATATCCCCTAGGAATTTCAAATGAGTTTCACAAAAAGGAAAGTGTTCATTTACAATATTAATTTAACTCAATTATGAAGCACCTTTTCATAGTTCTTAATAATAGTTATATCTATGCTACAACCATATACACATGTAGTATAATGATCGGTATGTATTTCTAGGAAGACCAAAATAACCTCTACTTTATAATATTATAGTTTGTTCTTCTGTCATTTTCCTCAAAGCCTATCATAGGGTTATGTTCCCAAATTCGTGTTTTCTAAATCTAGTGTCTATAGTTTATATGAAAATTGATCTTATAAAAACTATAAATATCCCAACCATAGTTTCTTATAGTTGGTTCCTTTCATTAATAAATTATCATAGATACAAGACTTGAGTCCCAACAAACTAATCTGTTTGGTATTTTTTAAAGGCAGATTATATTCATGGACATTACATTACAACTGGAAAGGAAAAAAAACATAGAAACTCTAATAGAAACACCCATAAACTCCTATATTATCCCTAAAAGTCATTGATAATTTACATCATCACTTCTCGAGGAAAAATAAATCATAATAAAGAACTGATATCAGATTCCCAATAAGGGTATTCAATGAAATATAATCTATAAACAGAAATAATAAGGCATCATGAATAACTACAAACACATTCCATTAAAACATTATCTTGAGCATAATGTGGTAGGATGAGAATAAGAGAAAATAATGTCATATAAAATAATCACTTGAGAAGGAATCTCAACCATGTATATTATTCTAGTTTTATAATCACATGTTATATCATTTACTAATATTAAAATAGAACATAAATATTCAAATTGATTATAAACAATAAAAAAATGTATGGTAGGTGGTATCAAAAGAGATAAACCACAATGAGCAACAATATTATAAAAAGGATGTTGACATAGATGAAGATAATTTTAAATGCTTCCATTGAAATATTCTAGATGATGATAATATTTAAATGTTACAAAGTGTCCCATACAACATTGAAACGTTTAAATTATAATCCATATCAAGGAATAAAATTAAATGAAACATAAAATATCATAAGAATAATAAGACTCATGATATTATATATCAATGGGTAGTACATACACCTCACACAATGAAATAGTGTAGAATAAATAATATATCTCAATAAAGTAAAAGAGTGACAAAAATTTCATTTTTTTACTTTGGAACAAAGAGTTCTTTTGGAAAATTATTTGTATTTGTCAGGAAGTGAAAGTGAAAATATGTATATCAAAGAAAATAAAATATAAGTATAATTAAATTATGTTTGAGTAATAAATGATGTCCATCTAATGTGAAAACATATAAAATGTGTTTTTAAGAAACATTGGAAATGGTCCACTTCAGTGCGGTTTAGGTGAAAATATGAAATAATCATTAAAAAGGAAAAATTCAAAATTATTGTTATAAAAATAGAAATGAAATAAGATATTTTTTATGATAAAAATTATTTATATCATAAACATAATGGTTTCATAAATCATATTATGGTGTATACTTGAAAATGGTTTCGAAATTGGGCAGGTTCTTTCAGGATTGCTTATCAAGAGGAATTACAATGGGGAACCCGAAAAGAAATGTATTTTTCCATCGTTGAAATATAAAATGATCTAGATTCTTGATTTTGGAACAAATTAAAATAATTTATAATAATTATATAAAAATAAGGAATAATTTCATTAGGGTAATGGGAGATATATTGTAACCTGAAGGAAAAAGGGAGATTTGGCGACAATACCTTACCACATTGTAATCAGTCGAATCGTACACCCCAATAAATTAATAGTGATAAAAAAAATAAATTAATACCAAAAATGAAAATAGATTCATGATATGAGACATAAAATTCTAGTATACATACAACACACATTTGAAATTTTGTTGATTAAGGAATATCTCCCATAAATAAAAGTGACATGATAAAACCCTAACCTTATGTCTGGAAGTGTTCTTCACATTTAGTTAACATCAATGATAGTGAAATTATTTTAATTAATTATCTAATTTATAATCTATTAATGTTTTATTTGATTTATTATAATTTTTTATTTTCATTTATGAATTTTTTATGACTTATAATATAAAATTTTATCATTCAGGATCATTCATTTCCTTGATTTTCATTATTTGTTTACATGTATCTTAGTATCGAAGTTCATGTAAAATGATATTAGATATCCAGAATTGATGTAATATGATATTAATAAAAATACATAAGATTAAATTTTTATATAATTCATTTAGTTATTTTGGTTTTGGATAAATCATTAGATAATATGGCAGTGATAATTGTTATGATTTTTTTTCAGTGTTTGATCATCACAAAATAGTTTTATTTTATTAATTAATATCATGTATATAAAATGGTTGTATAATATTAAACAGGTTTTAAAACATGTATTATAATATTTTGTATCCCTTAAAATGGTTTTATTCCGATAATTTAATATGTTAATAGAAATTTAGAACTCATTGTCCTTGAATGAGATAAATCAACACATCATAGACTATGTTTTCATTTTTAGGAAAACAAAATTAGAGGCATGATAATTGATGATGGATTATTCCATACAAAAATAAAAATATAGTATGTATAATATATTAGATATATCGATTAACTTTGGGATAAGGATATGAGGGGGAGATAAAAAACAAAAGAACATGAAAAGATATTAAAATAAAAAGAAATAGGCTTTTCCTCTTGATTTTCTCCTCCATGAGAACTTCATTAGGTAAAAGGGTTTAGTCTTTTGATGAAACCAATGGCTTGTGTAAGTGGAGGATGATATTTGGAAGATTATTTGGTAGAAATTGGATAACTCGCAATGCTTGGAATTTGTGAGGAGAAGTGGTGGTATTTATAGTTGAGGGGAAACATGTTTTTTAAATATTTTATTAATTAGTAAATTATTTTGGCTAAATACTACTAATTGTTTTATAATTATCACCAAATTTATTAAAATAATAATGGAGAGTTAAATATTATGGTCTTTTATCATCCATACATCTTCTATGACTCAAAAATTCATGCATTTAGCATTTATAGGAAATTATTGTTTTTTACAATTCACTAAAAATTAATGTATTTTAGAAAAATAAAAAAACTCAACTTAGTCATTTTAGGAAAATTAGAATTAAAAAATGGACTACATTTTATGAACATAATTTTCTAAATATGAAACATATAAATTTTTAATTAAAACAATACATTACTCAAAAAATACCAATTTTAATATTATAACTACTTTTATGGGACTTTGAAAAATTCATTATGTTCTCATAAAATTATCTTATAATCATAAGACAACAAAATATTTTCTATTTAATATATTTTATGAAAATTAATTTCTATATATTATAATATTAATTAAAATATGGAAAATAAACATAAGTTTTAATTAAAAGTCAAACACTTCATTTATTTATTTTTAAATATTAATTCAATTATATTATAATATAATTATATCATATTAACACTTATAATATACCTTAATTTTACATATAATATCATAGATTTGGTTATTGATATAATGGACACATTTCTATTCTTAACGATCACATTAATAATTCAAGGATATCACTACTATTCATTAGAAAATAAAACTTATTAGCAAAGTATAAAAATTTTACCATGTAAATTTTGATATAATTATTCAAATTTATTCTATATTTTGTCTAATTTATTTTATAAAATTTTCAAAAAATTATTTTTTATAAATGATTATCTATTATATAGTGGTAAAAACTGTGTTTGAGAAATGTAGCCTTTTTATGAGTCAAATTGGATTTATTCATATCTTATGCCTCTAAAAATATTTTTGATGAGTTTAAAAGAAATTTTATTTCATATGAAATATATAAATTTCATTAATATATTTACTATTAATTTTTAATTTAATTTATTAATATAAAATTTCATTATGGGCATAAAATTAGTTTTTATAAAAATATATCCTTTATGTCTAATTAGTTTTCATTTCTAATTTTTTAGTAACCAAAGAATTAATTTGGTAATCATGTGTAACATATATTTTTTATAATTTAATTAACTTCATTCATTCTCTCAGATCCCCTAATCTAGGAGATAAATCTAATAAATAAGCAATAATATTTAATCATTTGACTTGCTCGTAAGCTGTCATGGAGTTAAATTTAAAATGAGACATATCATAATGTCTTGGAGTATTAAAGTATCTACCTATGATGGAGATTTTTTAAGTGGAAGGATCATACAAAAACACCCTTATAGTGGTTGGGGAATCTATCATAATGTCATGATTACATTTTTTGGTAACCATCAGGATTTGATGATGTTTTGAGATAATTGAAATAATAATGGGATTATCCTACATTACAATAATGAGAAATATTTTCCTTTTTATTGGAATCCTATTATGGGAATGAGATATAATATCAAACGAGGGATCCTCTTAGAACAGATCTAAAGAAGCTTATACCACATTGCACTAGTTATGGACTTAGTGAATTGGAGCCCACTTAATGGACACCTAGGTTTATATAGTAACCCCAAAATAAAACACATAATAATACAACATTAAATTAGAGAGTAAATCATTATTATTATTAGAAAAGATATATACGAACTAATTTTCAATAATTATGGGGGTACCTTCTCCTATTTATCATACCTAGCCTAGTTAGACATGAAGGATTTAGTCCTTCAAGGATTTCCAAAGTATTTTACCATTTAATAATTATAAATTCTCACTCATATCAATTAACCATATACACAATATCTACAAAATAAGTAGTTGTGAAAGGAGTATTTTTTGAGGGAACCCTAAACTTTTGGATATAATGACAATGGTAACATTAATATATGACATTTTTATATGTGAGATTAAAATGATAGTAGAAGAATATAGTGTTGTAACATTAAAATATAAAAATTAGGGGCTACCACAAAATGTAAAATTATATAAACATTTATATTGAAATTTATTTTAGTATTATTTAAGATACCTTGGGGTAAATCATGTTATTCAAAAACCATACAAAAATTCCAAACCCCCAACAAATATATAAGACTTTTGTTGAATTGAACATCAATTATTGTTTAAGATAACAATGTATTTTTTTATTTTACCAATTCACAAAATCCAAATGAAATTAAATTATTAATGGAATAGGAAACAAATATAGTTTTCAGAAGATTTATCCCATCTTAATAAAATTACATATTTTTGTGATAAGGTTTTCATGGATTCATAGATTTTCCACTAATAATTTTATCATCAATTACATTTGTCCAGGTAGGGATTACCCATATCCCTATAACCAACATAACATTTTTTATATCTTATACACATTATCAAAACTTTCAATACTATGTATCTCATGAACGAGTTTTCCACTAGTTTCTTCTTCCTCCATTCTTCTTCTACAGTTGGATCTACTAAGAGAAACCAGATTAGTATCCCTTTATTTGATAATAAATTATTTTGAATGTCCATAGCATTAATACACATTATTTCATGATTTATTACATAAAGATAAACTTAAAAGAACCCTAGATGGTCAGGATGCGTAGTTTATTGGGGTAATTAGGTACAAAACATTGAGAAATTCAATATAAAACTGATAACATTATTTTGAAATCATTAAACATGCTCTTAGAAATCAGTTTCACTACTAAAGCTACATGAGATAAAAAAGGGGAATACCTATGAAAGAGTTGAGATATAAATCCTAGTATGTGAGTGAAAAATACATATAATAAGGTAATGAGATACATGTTATACAAGAGGTATATAAAGGTAACATAGTGGGTGAGAATCACAATCATGAGTAATGAGGCTTGAAATAACATGATAACATTAAAGAAACATGGGAATGTGGAAATGACATAAAACATGACATCATAAAAATAATTCAAGGATAGCAACATAGAAATCATAACATAGTGTAATGCAGATAATCTCCCTTGAACCGTAAATGGAATATCATGATATGAAAACATTACACAATGTGTTTAAGGACTATATAAGTATGTTTCCATCCATCATATTCATATCATGTGCATGTACATTTGTGCTACATAGATCTTTCAACATAGAAACAAATTTCATCATTTTTAATCACACAATTTATTAGTGTGGGTTACATACACATGAGTTACCAATAAATTAAGGATTGGTACATCTTGGTAAATACCAAGAGAGTAAATGGAGATGGGTTTTAAAAACATAATTAATTTTCATGAAAAAATCATTAAATAGTTTCTAATGCATAAAAATTGTATATAAAGATTCATAAAAGGGATTAATGATTATAAAAGGTGTCTATAATAACTTGTAAATAATAATTATGGTAGGGTGGATGATTAAGAATATATATAAATATGAAAAACAGAAAATTAAAATCCATAATATAAAGAGGGATCTTAAATAAAGTGGAGAACAAGTGGATCCCTTACATTGAGAGGGAGCTTCTAATTGCTTGGGGGAGATTCATAAGAGCTTGGGGGAATCCTAAGAGGGATCTATAGAAGGAAGGGATGAGTAAAATAGTTCACAATAGTTTTTTTGTAAGATAAATTTGAGGTCTGATGTTTTTTTATAGTAAAAGAGAGAATAATTCATTATTTATTTCCAAATGTCATTTTTGAACTCTATATGTTAATGTAATCCAAACCCCTAACCATCCCACCATATTCACAATTATTTCATCCAAAAATGAGACGTATTTATAATTTTATAATTATATAAAATAGACACATTAAATTAAATCCCATTATAATGTGGAAGTCAGTCATATTTCTGAAGAATTTATTATAAAACCTTAAAATATGATATATGTTTTGAAGTATTCATTTAGGGTTTATAAAATTATAAAAATAACTTCAAAAAAATATTTTAAAGTGGAAACATAACATTGGTCGTGAATACTTTTATATTATTTATTATATAAATTTTTGGATTGGATAATGTCATAATACAAACCATATAATTATAGTGTATTTACTTTTAACACAAAAATTTAATTGACTCGTAAAATTATGTAAAATTAACCATTGGATAATTTATATGTGATGACTTCAAAAATAATTTTATTTAATCAAAATAATTTTCTAAATATGGAAATAAACATTTTAAATAAAAAATACACATTTACTTAAAAATAATTGTTTTTATAATAACATTTTTCTGACCCCTATAAAAATCACATATATATTTTAAAAATTAATTTCATTTTTATTTAATAAAAATTATTTAATAATAATATTTTAGTGAAAATATCATTCATTTCAAAAAAAATGTTAAATTTATCAAAAATTGTGTGTTCATTAATAATATATTTTTTTTAACATGATTTTTTTAGATTATCAAAATATTTTTTTTAACAAAATTATTATTTAATGATTATAATGAAATAAAAGTAAAATATAATTATTGTTTTATTAAAAATAGAAATATAAAATTCATACGTTGAAGATATATATATACATTTATTGAACTAGTTAATTACCTTATTGTACAATGTGTTACAGAGAGATTTTCTTATGGTGGTTCAGTTAACATAGTGCTGTCTATTATCTCTATGATATTAAACTTATCCCATAAATTTATTTTATCATGCTTTAGCTACTGAATCTCGAATTGGGCACAACTAAGAGAAAATACCGTTATGTATATCTCCCATGAAATTTCTAATAAATAGTTTTTATAGGGTATGATCCTATTGGTGATGTCCATTGGTTCATTTTTCAGTTAAAAATGGATTTATCATAACCATATATATACACTAATCATAAAATAACTATATGAATGTTATACTAACAATATTATATGTATAATATTCTTTAAAATCCAACACAATAAAACTTATAATGGTGTAAAATAAACAAAATAGTGAATTTTTTTGTCAATAATTTTACTAATAAATGGTGCATTTAATCATTTTGATAATGTAATTTCGTTTATAAAAGTTTAGTTCATTCAATTATTACCCCAATTGTAAATTTCACCCTGTAAATTTCCATTTCATACAACAAAATGGAATAGGTTACTTTTGATTCATCATCTATTCTAGTTCCTAGGATTCATTCTCAAACTCATGGTTCCTCCTCAATAATTTTTCTAGGTGTGTTGTCTTATTTTTTATAACATTGTTAATATAGTCTACGATCTTCACTATCTTCATTTCATTTAATGTATAATTCTTTAATGGTACCACCTATGGATTAAGTACATGTGAAGGGTGTTACAACCCAAAATTCTATCAATGAAATTGTACCATTTTATAATTATATTATATAGTATAAATCACATAAAATCACTAAGAGAGAACCTTAAAAACATTATAAATTAATAATGAATGAAATTAGAGGCACTTCTAGATGTTAAGGAACCTATACCGATGAAATAATGACAAGACCTTAGGAATAGTAATATGACCATTATGAATACTAGACCAGCAACATGATTAGTAACCTTACCCACAAAAGTATATATAAAATTTAGGCATCTCATAAGTGAATATATGATATAATTATATCAATGTATAAGTAAATGAATATTAAAAAAATATTTATTAGGTGTGTATATTTTTTTGAGTCATTAATATTTAATTATAATTTTATAATAAATAAAATTAATGAAACGAAAATTTATTTTCATAAAAGGTATATAAATCAATTTTTTATTGTCTTATAAATTTAGGATATTTTAATTGGACCATAATTTACTTTTCAGAGTGTTATGTGATGAGTTATAAATTCAAAAACAGTCTTGTTTTTTAATAAACGAAGGTTTTAATTAAAAAGTAAATTTATAATATTTAGAAAATTATTACATAAAATTGAGTTCATTTTTTCATTTTAAAAGTTGAGAAATTATTATTTTGAGTTTTTGGTATTTTTCTAAAATACTCAAATTTTATTGTGAATAATAAAATATTATAATTTATAATAAATGATAAATATATTATTTATTGAGTCATAGATGATGTAAAATAGTAATATCACACTCACAATAACACATTATTGAATATATTAATAGGAGTAACTATTCATATTCTATAAACAAATAGTAAACTAATTAATAAAACATTCACGGAAACCCTGCTCCCCCTCAATATAAATACAACCCCTCACCCCTCTTCTCCTCGCACCTCTATGTCTTGAAGCATATGAAAATTATACTTAAATTATATTACCTAGACTCTCCCACACATGCAGAATATTTGTGACTTTATCAAATACCATAACTAATCCCCTTAAGTAGTATCTCAAGGAGGAGTATTCCAGAAGTAAAATCATATTCCTTTTCCATTTAATTTCTTTTCCAGTTCTTTATTTTATTATTGTCTCTACCGAAAATATGTCCAAATGATCATGATTACTCCAATATCATATATACAATTTAATTATATCAATTTAATTTGATATTCTTTATCAAGCAATTTTCTATCTCTCTCTCACTTATTTTAAAAATTAAATCTTCATCTGTAAGGTGCAGATTTACAACCTTCATATACAACAAAATTTTATTCATCATTTTATCCTTCAAGACTTGTAATGAAACCATTTTTATGTTTGTAAAATTCTATTATATATTTATTAAATCCTATTTAATTTTTTATTACTCAAATATAAACATAATATTAATTCATATTACAAAACTAGTTCATAATGACAAAAACAGCCAAAATAATCAAAATGATTATCCCTATAGTTTTATCTAATAAATAATACTCACACCATATATAAAAAAGAATTATATGACCATTAAACCTTATGTATGTTCATTAGTATAATATGAATTCAATTCATGAAAATTATATCCATTCCACATGAACATCCTTACTCATATACATGTATACCGATCATGAAATACAAGGAATAAAATAGTCCTAAATGATTAATGTGTATCTTAAAACTTATTAAAAGGCCAAAATTAAAAAAAAAGAATAAATCAAATTCATATATAAAATGGTCTATATAAATTAATTATTGGATTTAATTTTATTATCCAGCATATTAAGGTCATGTTTAGAATAAATTTAGACATAAGCTAAGGGAGATTGTCCATTTTATTTTCTTATTTTATTAGTAAGGGATTCTACCACATCCATCATTTTTCCATAAGTTTATTCCTTCACTATCATTACCCTAAAATAATTTTTCTATAGGAATCATGAGAAAAATAATAATTGGGAAATGTTATTTACATTACATATGTGTATGATTATGTTTAACCCCATTCATATGAGGAATGCATTGGACATAGAAAGTGATTTTTGAGGCCCGCTGCATCCCCTCAATGAATCGGTAGGTCTCATGAGACAAAATAGAATTGGGATTATGCTGAGGTCATACCCCTAGTATTTATAGAAATCATGGTTGTTGCCTCAATGGTTTTATTTTGGTGTCTTATATTATTCATTCCCTTTATATTATATTATTAATTTACAAACCATGTGATTATAAATTTAGTTGAATTTACATTGTTATGTTTCCTTCTCTTATGATCATATATATTAATTTATTTAACCAGATTTAATTTTTCCATATTATGATCAAGTATATCTTTAAATTCATGTGTTTTTATTTGTTTATCATGCCCATTTTTTATGTATATGACAAATTCATCTGTATTACATAACCTTACCGAGCATTTGAGGTCACCCCTTTCTTATGTTTTATTTATTCCCTTGTATAAGAAGATGAATATTATGAAATAAATTTAGGGATATTATAGAAGTTATGGATGTTTCTAATGTAATTGTTATATTATTTTTCCTTTCCAATTTCAATGTAAAACATATGTTTGTATTTGGTTTTCAAAACTACTAAAATATTTGATCATTTGATAGAAATATTTCCAATTTATTATCCCAATGTAATGAAGTAAGGCACTAGCTCCGAGAAACTCGTATATGGGACTCTACATTTTGTATCATTTATCAGAAACCATGAAACATGATTTATATTACCTAGTTTATTGAACATAACCCTAATATAGAATTTTAGGATAACAATTGAAAAACATCTTAGAATTTTGGTAAAGAATAGATTATGTAGAACTTTATAGAAATACATCCATGCCTAGATAATGTAAGTGAGTATGGTTTTGACACAGATATACCTAGGGGTAAACAATCTGACATGTTGTCTCAGGCATGACTCGGGGTAACCTGGTATATAATAACATGCCTTAATACACACAATGTTTGATACTCTTGTGGGATATACTTATGATAATTCAAATTTTCCTTACAGACCATTATGAAGGATTGTGATCATAGAAACATGTTTATGATTATGATATTAACTATGCATTATATTTTAATTAATATAAAGTGTTTTCTAGTATAATATTATTAAATTTGATTCATAAACTAATTTAACGTATGATAATATTTAGAAATTTTACCTAGTGGAAGGAATTGAAACTGTATCAACACGCATATCGCATATAGGGATTGTAATATTATGAACAATAATGAAACAACCTCTGGAGTTGTGATTATTGTTGAGAAACTTATAAATATACTGTGATATTTGACTTAGGTTTTGAATAATTACCATACCCATATGTAGCATCCTGATAAATAACATGGAGAAGCAATGCTAGATCACCTTTTCTGACAATAGCCTCCATCATTCAATGGGACTATAAACCAATTTATCGGGGACCTTTGGATAGGATCATTGTAGAATATATGTCTTTCATTGGGAATTAATGAAATGGATAAGGATATCATTGCAGTTTATCATCTCTCAGAAGATGTGGATCAATAGTTGTTGTTAATACAAAACAAAAAATAGGATGAAGAAATATAAGAAATCGAATGGAATGATTTTAAGGAAATGATCTTAGAAAAATATTTTCCAAAAAAATAGAAATCAGATATTAGTGATGAAATTCATGAGTCTAAAATAAAAATAGGATGAAAACATTGAGAAGTATAAATATAATTTTAGAAGGTTAAAATGGTATTGGTTGGACTACATACATAATCCAAGGATAAATATTGATTTTTTATTTGACGGTTTAAAACCATTCCTCTGAAGGGAACTAGTTCCCCAAACATCTGAGTCATACAAATATATAGTCTCATGTGTTATCAAGACATAAACATAATTCTTTATTTAATATGACTTTAGGGGAACTAAAGAGAAGAATAGGGTGGTGGATTAATGAATTGGTAGATGAGTAAAAAAGGGTGTTTTTCAATATATGATACTCACGGAAGGAAACACCCCCGAGCTTACTTACAAGAAAATAGAGTCTATAATAATTTTGGAAAAAAGGTAACAATATCATGATTCCAAGGGAGAAAAATAAGATACCAATGTTTAATGCTACAATTTAAAGTATATGAGATATTATGAATATTATTTCCCTAAGATTCAATGAAAATTTCCCCAGTAAATTCCCAGGGAGAAATTCCTGGAATATGTGAT
The DNA here is from genome assembly GCA_963277665.1 of Viscum album. Taxonomy (NCBI): domain Eukaryota; kingdom Viridiplantae; phylum Streptophyta; class Magnoliopsida; order Santalales; family Viscaceae; genus Viscum; species Viscum album. The sequence goes on along the minus strand of OY728142.1, from coordinate 26,798,569 downwards.
CAAAACTATTGAGTTTGAGGTTCTTAATGATGTGGTGACATGTACTTTAGTCATTTTCTCAAACGTAGCCAATGTCTTATTTGATTCTGGATTATCATATTATTATATATCTTCCCAATTTTCCAAAAACGTTAGATAGTACCCTTTTGATTTAGTAAGGGAGTTTTGAGTAAAAAAACTAATTGAAGTGTCATAGAAAAAATTATGTATTGATTAGTCCACTTTGTGGCATGTGAAAATACTTTAGTAGCTGACATTACCATCATAATATGATTGACTTCGATATAGTCATTTGTATGGATTGGATTTCACATTATGTTGAGAAAATATTTTGAAATATTATGGAAGATAAAACTTATTAGAATGATGTTGAATCCCTTATCTTTAGGGGGGAAACCTAATTATTTAATCTAGACCCACCCCTAGTAGCTCTATTGAATGATATTCTTGGGGACTAATAGAAATCATCATCTAAAAATCATAAAATTTAATATGTACCTATTGTTCAAGAATATTATGATGTATTTCCAGAGTGTTTACCTAAACAACCTCTAGATTTATAAGTTGAGGTCTCTATTAATTTAATTCCTGGTGTGAGACCTATATTAAATTCACATAATAGTATGGCCATAGTGGAATTAGTAGAGCTGATAAAAAAATTGAGAAATTGAGTGCTTAGAGATTTATCAGCCCTAGTGTTTCTCCATGGTGGTCCATTTTTCACTTTATCTAGAAGAACGATGGATCAATGAGTCTATTAGTTGACTATATAAAAATCGATGATATTGAAGTAAAGAAAAATAATCCCATGCCTCTTATTTATGATTTATTCGTATAACTTCATGAAGCTCAGTATTTTTTGAGGATTGAAAATCAATATTTAAATCATTAGTTTCATGTGAGGAATGAATATATTCGAAAGTTAGCATTTTGAACTAGGTATCAAAATTACTAGTTTATAATAATTCCATTTTGACTTACTAATGGATACCTTATTTTTATGGATCTAATAAATAGAGTGTTGAAGGAATTTCTTAAAGATATTCTAGTGGAATTTATTAATCATATCTTGATTTAGTAAAAAATTGTGAGGACCATGAGAACCATTTTCGGGTTGTATTGGAGAATCTTAGAAGAAAAGATTTATATTTGAAATTTAGAAAATGTGAATTTTATTTTCAAACAATTTATTTTCTTGTCCATATTGTCTCTAAGGATAGAATCTTAGTTGATCCAGTGAATATAAAGGCAATTCATGAATGTATTATACCAATGAACATAGTTTAAGTACATAGTTTTATTGGTTTAGTTGATTTTTATTGGAATTTTTTTTAGAACATTTCCTGATTATATAACTTGTTAACCAAGCATACTCCTAAAAAGTATAATATTGTATGGATTAAATAATGTGAAGAATGTTTTGAAGAATTGAAGATGAGATTAGTTAATTCTCTAATCTCGACCCTACCATTGTGAAATGTTGGATTTGTGATTTATAGTGATGCATCAAAGAAAGGAATTGGTCATGTCCTTATGCATACTGATAGAGTTATTTCTTATACATCAAGGGAATTTAAAATTCATGAACAGAATAATCCAACTCCTTATATAGAGTTTGTAGCTGTATTATTTGCTCAGAAGATATGGATCCACTATCTCTATGGTAAAATACATGATATATATACAGATCACAAGAGAATATAATATATAATATAATATATATAAATGAACATAAGGAAAAGATGATGGATCGAATGACACAAGGATTAGAGTTTTTCAATAAAATATCATCCATGAAAAGAAAATAAGGGAGATGATGCATTTATAACAAAATATCATGGAGTAATAAACAAAATGAGGATTATATGGGATCATGTGTTCATGGATCTAGTAATTATGGATATATATTAATTATCAAATAAGTTGAAAATAATTAAAAGTTATTAGAAAGAAATAAAATTTATATGTCTAATGTTGAGATTCTTCATAATAAAATTAATGCTATGAAAGCTGAGAAGTTTCTAGACTTTATGTGTGAAGATGGAAATCTAAAATTTGGGATGAGGCTACATTTCCCACTATAACTGGGCTAAAAACGAATTCATATGTTGATGGTCATAGTTATATTTCTCGATACACCTTAGTAGCAATAATATGTATTGTTATTTGTGGGAACATTTATGGTTGGACAACATGAAGTGGGAAATTTCATATTATGTATCAAGATGTTTAGTCTGTCAACAGGTGAAGGTAGAAAGGAATAATCCTAGAAAATTCATGCAATATTTTCTTCTTCCTACATGTAAATTTGATGATATCACCAAGGATTTTGTCACAAGATTACCAAAAACTCCAAGAAAGAATGATAAAATATGGGTGATTGTTGATCATCATAACAAATCTGCACATTTCCTCACTATAAGGGAGGACTTTTCACTACCATTCCTTGAACTAATCTATAGTATTAATATTTTACGAATTCATGGATCACATTTTTCAAATATATCAGATCATGGCCCAATTTATACATCAAAATTCTAAAGATTATCTAGATAACTTTGGATGTTTAGATTCATTTGAGTACTACTTCTCACCCTCAAACTGATGGGAAGCGATAAAGGGCAATCTGAACTACATAAGGCGTGTTTTAATCATGCTCACATGATTTTTAGGGTATATTATATCAGAATTTACCTTTTTTGGAGTTTTACTACAATAATAGTTTCCATTAAAGTATTTAAATGGAACCATATAATGCATTTTATGGAAAGTGATGTTGTACGCCAACTTGTTGGGATGGAGTTGGAGAAAGGAATCTTGTGGTCCTATAGTTTGTGGTGGAAAAATAGTGAATGTAATGAATATTCAAACCCATATCAAATCATCTCAATGAAGGAAAAAATAATCATGCTGATAATCAGAAAAATTATTTGAAATTTCATGTGGGAGATTGCATTTTCTTGATAGAATCTCGATGGAAGGGTGTTATAAGATTTTGGGTGAAACGGAAACTAAGGCCCAAGTACATTGGTCTCTTAAAAAGTCTGGGGAGAATTGGAAATGTGACTTATGGTTTGGAAATGCATTCTATAATTTCTGAGGTACACAATGTGTTTCACTAACACGACCCATCCCTCGGGGCCTATGTTGTTACTACCCTGAGGCTTCCTTCTATAGGCATGGGACATGCAACTATCACCGAAAAGGTGTATCCCTATAACGGGAAGGCATTTACTTTAAACCTATACAAACACACAAACAGAGAACACAACACGAAGCAACCGCAATGTAAACTGTTTTAGTAAAAAAGTTTACTGAAGGTAAAGGGGATATAATACATTCCCCACTAAAAAGTGAAAGTACAACTGGAAAGATAAAAACTTCTCATGGATCCTCCACTAAGGATCCTATCTGAAGGGTAGGTATAACTCACAATCAGTAGTCACTAAATCACATCATGTTAAATTTCCACCTCCGAGCATCGTCCAGTCCTGACACCCTCATCCTCGATCAACGTTGTCCATCGTCTGCACAAGATACAATAAGGTGAGGGTGTAGGCCATGCAGGGGTGAGTATAACAATACTTGGTTAGGACACCGAGACCCTCGAAGGTCTCCCAGAGTTCCACAATGGAAAAAACACAAAGCAAGACCTCAGCCACAAATCACGAAGTAGTAAACAACTCTAACAAGGTATATTCCCTTACATATACCTAAGTTATCAAGATATAGTTTTCTAATACATGGGGGAAGAATATCACAAAGGTAACACCACAAAGGTAAAAGTACAACAAAAGTAAAACGATGAAGGTTACACCACGATGGTAAAAGTACCACACAGGTAACACCACGAAGTTAGAAGTACCACATAGGTAACACCATGAAGGTAAAAGTTACAAATAGGTAACTCTACTAAGATTACACAACAATGGTAAAACACTTATCTCACACTCGGTATTAGTGAAGTATAGAAGTACAGAAGATCAGTCGCAAAGCTAGATCAACATATTATGTCAAGATGCACTGCTATTGACCATATGACATTTGACCCACACATGATCGATAGGTACTAACCCCTAAAATGAGCCACACAGGATCTAACCCTCCCAGATTCGATAGGTACTAACCCCCTCAATGACCCGCACATGATCTGGCCCACAAAGGATCAGTATGTGTGGACCCACATGGGATCGCTGAGTGTCGACCCACACTAGATCTGACCTACACAAGATCGGTATGCGCTGACCCATATAGGAACAATTAGTGCTAACCCACACAGGATATGACCCACATAGGATCACTTGGTACTAACCTCTGTATGATTTTTCTCCAACCTCCACCTCACTGCCAGCCACAGGATTCCCGCTCATAGCTCAGATGATTCTGGGAGACCCACTCCTCATGCAAATAGTCATAATTTAACACGAATGATTCCCCATGAATATGTATCCCAAAGGACCTTCCTGTCTAAAGGGTTCCAACGTGATAGGTAGTGCGTCAATCAGACACACGGAATGTGACTTATAAGCGTTTTAGTACTGAGGGACAAGTTGGAATTGGGTTTGATCCAACCTGGACACACTCCAACTTTTTCCAGAACTCAATATGATTATACCAAATGAACCATGTCATCCTGTGGGTTTCATTTCCGTAGATGGTTTGTCAAAAAGATGTTCGGTTTGTTAGTTACACCCCATTCCGTGAAATGGGGGTGACCGCATCTTGGTCTGCCCTGGATCGGGGTGGCTCATTGGGATATGAAAAAGGGACTGCATCCCAATTGGGATCCCAACACCAATCACAGCGTGTCGAATGGACACACATTTCATCTGTTACATATGTTTCATTATTCGGGGACCGGTTAGTTCTGGGACATGTCCGACTCGGTCAGGTCGGCCTGACACAATGTGTCCTGGAGACTACCTAACCCCTCTCGGGTCTGGTCTACTAAGGTTCGGCCTGGTTTACTGCATTAATCTCATCAGGTTCGGCCCAGTTTGGTTTACGGGCCCGGGAAATGGTTGACCTAGCTCGTCGGGTGGGGCTCGACCCACTCATGTTGGCCCATTATGTCGTGGGTTTGACCCGGTTCACTAGGCCGTGGGGCCGGCCCAGCCCACATCTAGCTGGGTCCTCCATATGGTGGACCAATCTTCCAAACTGGCCCAGTTGGTGTGGGGGCGTTTCGGACAGCCAGTACAGCACTGCCCCACCACGTAATGGTCGATCGTTTTTGGCTGACTGGGGGTCCGCCATACCGACACGGTGCGGAGCCTCACCGATCTCCCCCTACTGCGGCCGGCTGGCCAGGGTTGTAGCCACCGACCATGCTTACAGGCTCCACCCTTGTCCCAAGTGGCTGGCTCTGGCCGACAGCCTCTAGCCTCTGTGGAATTCCATCGTGTGCTTCCCTCCTCCACCCATGACTGGTTTCCGCGGTCTCCTCATGCCCCCACTAGTCACCACTGACTTAGCGCCTAGGTGGCTCGACGGTTTCTTCCGCGCTGCATCTGTCATCTCACTTCCGTCTCCCTGAGTAAAATGTCTTTGAAGAACGCAACTTAAACGTAGCGGTGGGGGGTCTAGGCCTTGTTCGTTTTGCACACAACCTCCACGTTAATATGATAACAAATGAATTCAAGGAAAAGGTAAATCATGAAATTAAAAAAACTCTACCTCAAGATCATTGGAGAACACCCATGATTGAGGAAGAGTTAGTGTTAATAATCCCCGCAACAAGCCACCAATGTTGCTGCTCAATCATCGTCCTTCAGTTACTGATTCGGTGTCACTCGTCACCGCCTGCTGGAATGAGCTCCGTCCTCCATGTTATTGGATTCGTAGCACTGTATCAGAACTATGTCTCTTGGTGAAGTCATCCCAATACCTCTCCCCATGCTCTATATAAATAGGAAAAATGGATGGTGATTAATGCCCACAGAAATAATGGGGGTTCATTTAATATGAACCTTCCTATTTCCAACGGCGCTGCTAAATTTGATTGAAAGAGTCAATCCATTTAATGGCTTGACACATTGTTGGTCCTGCCACTTCCACTTGTCCATTGGAGGAAAAGAAAGAAATAAAAAAAATAACAATGTTATTTTATTATTCTTTTAAAAATTCCAGAATTTACCGTTTTCTGCAGACATACAACGGTCAAAGTGAAGAATCCTTTAAGAGAATCCCGATGATGCATATTCAACAGTTCCCCCATATTTTTTATCCAAGCAATGGTTCAATAGATATAAAACATTGCCCGCATGTTTACTAATTGAACCATAAAAAAGATCAGAAATTCATTCCAGGAACACCGGGCCTCGGAATCACACGTCGTTAGTTTTCATAGACTTTTAACAATTCTATAAGATTGAAAAGAATTACAAGGAAAACCGCATCTTTATATTCTTCCCACCTTAGTGTTTTTCATCCCTGAAAGACACATCATAGATTAAGGAAACAAATTGGGCTACCGAGCACGAATCCAAGCCTCCCACTCCCATGTGCTCTCCTAGAGGTTCTCGTACTGCCTTCGAATATGCACCAGAGGTATCGATCATCCACAAAGGACCCTCTTTTGATGACCATCAATAACCACAAAAACCTCTGTAAATGTCTCCCCGTCATTAAAGTCTATCTTTCTGTGGTCGATGACATGAGATGTGTCATACATGTATTATCTTAGCTGGGATACATGGAATATTACATGCAACCTCCCCAAAAGTGGTAGTAGTTCCAAGTGGTATTCTACCTCGCCAATCCTCCAATGTATCCGAAAAGTTCTGATAAACCGTGGTGATAGTTTTCCACCTCGGAGAATTATCCGCAAACCTTGTCGAGGTGAGACCCGTAGGATGACGTGGTCTACCTCCTCAAACAGCAAGGGACTCTGTCTCCTATTACATAAGACTATTGTCTACCCTATGTAGTTTTCATCTACTTATGGTTGATCTGCATCTTCTCAGTGGTATCCCATACCAACTCTTTACCCATAAGAGTTTACTCCCTGGGGTCTGTCCAGCATAGAGGTGATCTGCATGGTCGACTATATAATACATGCAATGGTGTCTTACCGATGATGGAGTGATATATGTTGTCATATGAGAACTCCACCAAGGGAATGTGATTTTCCCAACTATAGCCAAAATCTAGAATGCAAGGACATAGCATGTCCTCCATGTTTGATTGGTCCTCTCCATCAGACCAATCATCTGTGGATGAAAGGAGGTGCACAAATATTGCTGAGTCACGAATGCTTCATGTAATCCTTTCCACAACCGAGATGTAAAACGTGTGTCACAGTCGGGGATGATCATTGATATCACCCCATGAAGTTATACAATATTTTGTACGAAGAGGCACCTCAAGACCTCTATTAATCCCTTCTCTTAGATGGATAGGATGTTGGCCGACTTGGTGTGTTAGTAAATGATAACCTAGTTGGAATCATGCCCCATGAACATACGGGGAAACCTTTTCAAAAAGTCCATGGAGATACCTTCCCACTTCCACTCTAAAACCTCTTTTTTCTATGCTAGGCCTACTGAAACCTGATACTAGGCCTTCACTTTCTGACAAGTGAGGCATCGTGAAACAAACTATGACATTGCCTTCTTCCTCCCTGGCCACCAGTGCTGACACTGATGGTCCTGGAACATCTTCACTAGACAAGGATGTTCCAACAAAGGGGATTTATGGATCTCCCTCAACACCTTCTCATGTAGCACCACTGGTACCATGCAGAGTCCTCTAAAGAGGATGACATGCTCCCCACCATCCTAAAATTCATTAGGTGCATGTCCTGTGGATATCTGAGCACGTTGTGCCTCGTAGTCGATGTCCCCAAACCATGCCTCCCAAACATTATAAAGATGTGGGGGAGTGACAGTCATAGACAAGAGTAAAACTACTCTATCTCTATCCAGAAAGGTTATCTGCAATGTGGCCAGCTGCTCTGTCGCATGACTCAGCATATATAAACCAGACCTCCTGCTAAGTGCATCTACCACTACGTTCCCCTTCCCTGAGGTATAGAATATCTCAAATACATTGACCCAGAGGAAATCTATCCATATTCATTGTATCAGGTTCATGTCCTTCTGTGATAAAATATACCTGGGACTATTGTGATCAGAGTAGGCTGTAAAACGTTTTCCCATCCAGTAATATCACCACATATTCAAGTAGAAGACCACTGCTACTAACTCTATGTCATGGGTGGGATAGTTTTGATCATGTTGAACCATATGACAAGATCCATACGTGATCATTGATCTCTTCTCCATCAGGACACATCCACATCCTTCCCCTGATGTGTCGCAGTAGACTACATACCCAATTCCCTTTTCTGGTAGTCTCGTGATGGGGGAACTCATCAGTCTCTACCTCATCTCCTAAAAAAATTGATGGAATCTCTCCATCCACAAGAAGGGTTGTCCATTATTTTTCAATGCTGGAAAGGGTTCCGAAACTCTAGAAAAGTTGGGTAAGAATATTCGGTAGTACCCATCCAACCCCTGGAAGCTTCACACCTTGGTTGCACTCTAGGGTGTCTCACAAGATAGAACAACTTCTATCTTTTTCGGATCCATTGCCACTCCAACCTATGAGATATTGTGTCCCAGAAAGTTGACCTACCATATCCATAATTGTAACTTCTAGAACATACCATAATGTTGGTTCTCTCGGAGTGTATCTAGAACTACCTGCAGATCATAGGCATGCTCCTCCTCTGAAGCTGAGTATACCAAGTAGTCGTCTATGAAGACCACCACAATGTGATTGAGGTATGGCTAAAAGATCTTGTTCATGAGTCCTATGAACACTGCATGGGCGTTGTTCATGAAAATAGTCATAACTATGAACTCATAGAGGCCATACCAACATCAAAAGTTCGTCTTCTGCACATCCCCATTTCGTACCTTGAGATGATGATATCCTGATATAAGTTCTATCTTCGAAAACCATCGAGCTCCCTTCAACTGATCATAGTGATCATCAATCCTCTGGAGTCGATACTTGTTCGTAACGACCACCTAGTTTAGTCATGGATAATCTACATAGAGTCTCAAACTCATATATTCCCTCCTGATGAACAAAATCGGGACTTCCCAGGGAGAAACACTTGGCCCTATGAACCCCTTCCTCTACAAGTCCTCCAACAGTACCCGTAACTCACGAAGCTCCGTGGTAGCCATCTGATTTGCTGTTGTAGATATCGGGGTCATCTCAGGGTAAAGGTCAATGTAAAAGTCTACCATAGTGTGTAGATTTAGTCCTAGAACATCATCAGGAATGACATCGTCATACTGGTCCATCTCTATAGGATAGCTCAGACTCTCAACATAAACTACTCAGAGGGTAAGGCTATCCAACAAATGTGTGATCGGCTTCACCCTCCTCTGGGTAAGCCCATATGATACTGCAACGGTTCTCTTCTTCTTGGTGAAGGAAAACTAGGTCCCATCCATGCAGACACATTTCACTTTGCACATAATACAGTCAATCTGAGCATGGACTATGTATAACAAATCCATACCAAAGATGATGTCGTAAGGACTCGACGCCGCTTCTATAAAATACCAGCCAATGCTCCTGCCTCCTAGAGTAATCTCACACTACCATCACCAATGTTTAATCATTGAATATTCTCTTGTAGGAGTCTCTAGCCGTAAAAATCGAGCCAACGACTCCATCTGAATCCATGAGCTCCCAACGAGGGTTGTGAAAATAAAAGAGTGATTGTATCCTGTGTCTATAAGTATTATGACAATGGTGTAATAAAAATGGATAATACCTATAACCATCTCTAGTGCACCATGTTCATAGGCCATAGATTCCTGTAGATATGGTCATTATTTTCCTCCTACTTCCTGTAGTCAGGGTGGACCAGCTAGAGGTGGTGGCAGTAGAACCCTAAATCTCCACACACCGCCTGCTACACGACCAGCTCCACTTCCGCATCTACTGCCCTGTAGATGTCTTTGAAACCTATTCCTCTGCCTCGACCATCATTTGGTCATCCATACGATGAGTACGGCAGTCGTGATCCATGTGACCATGCCCACCGCACGAGTAGCACGGCCAGATCCTCAACTGTCATTCTATGTCCCATGAGCCCCTCACCACCAAGCCAGTATCCATAGGTTATCCACTAGAATGTCTAACCCTCCTGGTCCCCTGCATCATATATCTACTTCCCCCCATAGATGAATCCACTACCTGATGTCTAGTGGTGGTTCTCTTTGTCGGTGACTGTTCAGTTAGGAAGCTCTCCACCCAAAGCAATCTCTCTAGCACCCCAACCTACGTCGGACTGCTAATCAATATCATTGATGATATGAAATATCATAGAAGACACTGATCAATGGTCTGATCCCTAAATAAAGGGTCTTATACCATGTTGGTGGAGTAGTGGTTGAGATCAATAAACCTCACCGAGAACTAGGCCACGATCATGCTGCACTGCTATAAGTGCAGCAGCTCGTGTATACGCACTGAGTTTTGAGTCACTAGGACAAACACTACTCAGAAAAGGCCCTCTAAGTTCTCCCTGGTGAGGGTCACCTCATCGTGTAACTATAGTATTAGACTCCACCATCTCCCAACTGCTCTCAAGAAGATACCGGTAGCTTAGATCACCATCAGATCAGCTGGTGTCCCAACTTAGCGAAAAAATCTGGCCCTGCCTCCAGCCAGTCCTTAGCCACCTGTGGATCCATCTCGCTTCGGAACATCGGAGCTATCTGCCACTGAAACTCGGGCAATAAGCTCAGTCACTATTCACCCTCTGTTGGTGGGGCTGGTGGCATCTTATCTCCAATGGGTGGTGGTGCTACTAGTGCACCACCATATGGTACTATCCTCGTAGGAGGAACCTACATCGAAGCGTCATCGCTTGGTGTGCTGTCATCATGTACTCTCTCAAGAATCCAGGATGGCTATCTACGTAGTGGAATCCTATGAGAAAACAAGTCTTCCATGGTAGATAAGTTAAACTTGGTGATATGAATCAAATAAAAACATAAGAAAACATTTCAAAACACACACAATCATTGTTTTCATGCACTTAGCCGAAATTCAAAATTCAGGGTCATGGTGTATGGATATATCATCCCCCTCACCAACACTAAATTCCATAAAATAAAAACCACACTCATAACACATAAAACTATCATGTCATTGAAACAGTCTGAGTCCTAGTTCTTTGATAGATTCATCTTCTTAGGTACCACTTTTTCATGACTTGTACCCTGGGGCACGTGCTATGACAACCCCAAGGCTGCATTCCATTGGCTAGGGGCTCGTGCCGAGCACTGAAACGGGATATCCCTATAATGGAATGTCATTTTATTCAAACCTGTATAAACTCACAAACTGAGAACACAACACATAGCAACTACAATGTAAACTAATGTAGTAAAAATGGGTACTAAAAGTAAAGGGGCTAGTATACATGCCCAACTGAAAAGTGCATGTAGAACTGAAAAGACAAAAATAGCACCAGGATAGTCCTGGCTCCCTCAGCCTCGATCAACATTGTCTGTCATCTGCACAAGACACAACAAGGTGCGAGCGTTGCCCGTGCAGGGGTGAGTATAAAAATACTCAGTAGGGACCCTGAGAACACCAAAGGTCTCCCAGAGTTCCACAAAAGAAAAAAACATAATGCAAGACCTCAGCCAAAAAGTAAGGAGCAGTCAACAACACAATATAGGTATATGACCAAACATATACCAAAGTTATCAAGATATACTTGTCTCGTATATGAGAGAAGAATACCATAAAGGTAACACCACAATGGTAAAAGTACCACAAAGGTAACACCATTAAGGTAACACCACAATGGTAAAAGTACCACATAGGTAACCCCACGAAGGTTAAATTCCCACAATGTTAACACCATGAAGATAAAACCACAAAGGTAATCGACTCAACTCACGATAGGTATTAGTGAAGTATGGAAGTACAGATGATCAGTCACGATGCTAGATCATCATGTTCTGTCAAGAGGCACTATTACTGACCATACAGATTCTGATCCACATAGTATCGATACGTACTAACCCTAAAATGAACCACCTAGGATCCAACCCACCTGGAGTCTATTAGTACTAACCACCACAATGACCCACACGGGATTCGACCTACACAATATCGGTATGCGCTGACCCACATAGGATAACTAAGCGCTGAACCAAATATGATCTGACCCACATAGGTTCAATATGTGTTGATCCAAACATGATCGTTTTGCACTAACCCACACAAGATTGGGGCAGACCCACACTTGATCTCCTGGTACTAACCTCCATATGAATTGCCTCCAACCTACGCCTCACTGCCAACCACTAGATTCCAGCTCAAAGAATGCATGATTTCGGGAGAAACGTTCCATAATCCATCAGTTGTAATTAAACTAGGACAAAGTCCCACTAATATGTATCCCAAAGTATCATCATGTCTTAAGGGTTCGGACAGGACAGATGGCACGTCAACCGGACGCCTTGTTTGTGACTTATAAGCATTTTATTTCTGAGGGCATGGATATATTCGGGTTCGAGCCATCCCGAACACACTCCATATTTCACCAAAACTCATGTGGATTATACAAAAAATACCACCTCATCCTAAGGGTTTCGGTTCCACAGACGTTTTTTCAAGCGAACACCTGGTTTGTTACCTACACCCCTTTCTGTGGAATGGGTGTGATCGCACCTTGGTCCTTCCCAACTTGGTCGAGCCAACTAGGATATTATAAAAGGAACACTTCCTAATATTGATCCCAATTCCACTAATAGTGTGTCGAATGGACACCCATTTCATTTGTTACATGTGTTTCTTTATTTGGGGTCTGGTTGGGTCGAGGTCCGGTCTGACTCAGTCAGGTCAGCCCGACGCAACGGGTCACGGGGTCAACCTGAGCCCACTTGGGTCCGAACCACTATGGGTTGGCTAGGTTTACTGGGTATGCCCATTCGGGGTCAGCCCAATTCAGTTTTCAGGCCCGAGCTGCAGATGGCCCGACCCATTGGGATGGACACATCCCACCCGCGTTGCCCCACTGGGTCGTGGGTTCAACCTGGCCTGCTGGGCCACAGCTTCTGCCCACAGGGCCATAGGTCTGGCCCGCTCGGCTGGCTTGCGTGTGGCCCGGTCTGCCAGAAGGTGGACCGGTCTTCCCATATTGTACCATAGGTTTGGGGCCGTTTCTGCCAGCCGGTGGAGTGCTTCCTCACCGCAAAATGGTTGGCTGTTTTGGCCAACCAGTGGTCCGCCATACTGGCACCACATGGGGCCATGCCACTCACCACCAGCTGTAGTCTGTTGGCCGAAACATTAGCCAATGGTGGTGCATTGGGGCATCGACCCTTATCAAGCACAGCCGAATTTGTCCATCCACCTCTGGCCTCTAGATCGTGCCATCGCATGCCGCCCTCCTCCACCTACGACCAGTTGCTTCGGGTGTCCTCCTGCCTCCACCAGCCTCTACTGACTAGGCACACCGGAGGTTTGGAGGTTTCTTCCGCACTTCCTCCATCATCTCACTGCAATCTCCCTTAGAAAAACATCACCGGAGAACGCAATTTAAACAGAGAGATGTGGGTTCTAAGCCTTGTTCGTTTGGCCCGCATCCTCTCTGTTAATATGATTACAAATGAAAGAAAGAAAAAGATCAAAGATGAACTTTAAACATACAACCTACCTAAAGATCATTCGAGAACACCCATGATTGATGAAGACTCAATGTTTTCCATCACCGCAACAAGACGCCAACGTTTCTGCTAAAACATTGTACTTTTGATCATAATTCAGTGTCTCTCATCACTGCCTTCTAGAACCGGCTTTGTCCTCTATGTGTTTGGAATCACGACAATTTATCAGAACTTCATCACTTGGTCAATCCATCCCAATACATCTCCCCGTGCTCTATATAAATAGGAGAGAGGAGGGTGGTTATCACCTGTAGAATTTATGGGGGTTAATTTTATAGGAAACTTCCTAATTCCAATCGTGCTGTTACAAAGGATTGGAGGAGTGAATCCATTTCATGACATGACATGTAATTTGTACTGCCACTACCGCTTGTTTTTTGGAGGAAAAAAATGAAATAAATAAAATAAAAATGTTATTTTATTATTCTTTTTAAAAGTCCAAAATCAACGTTTTTCTCCAATCTTACTGCATTCCAAGTGAAACCCCCCTAATGAAAATCTCGGCACTGTGGATTTAGTGGTGCCCTCATATTTCTAATCAAAGCATTGGTTTAAATGATAGAAAACTCTCCCTAAACATTTACTGAACGTACGTTAAAAAAATTTCAGAAATTCATTCCGGGCCCACTGGGCCGTGGAATCACACGCCGTCAATTTTCACAGACCTGTAATAATATAATATAATTAAAAAACATTACATGAAAAAATAGTGTCTTTACATTCACATCACTTATTTAAGGAAGTACATTCCATACCCAACACATGTACTCACATTTAAAGGAATAAAACTAGAACTAGACTTATCATATTTTGAAGATCCCATCACGATTCTGGAAACTAAATAATAAGTTTTGTGGAATCAAATGACTATATTGGTAAATGCGATTTGAAAAAATCATTAAATTTATGACGCGACATGGGATCTTGAAGAACATATATGAATAAGTACCCAATTCATTTTATGAGGTAACATTCTATAAATTTTGAGTGTGAAATATTTTTAGGAGGGGAGATGTAATGACCCAAAATTATACCAATGATTTTTTTTTCATTTTATAATTATTTCATATAGTTTAAATCACATAAAATCACATAGATATCACTATAAAAATTTTATAAATGTATAATGAATTAAATAATAGTTATTTCTAGAAGATAGGTAACCTATACTAATGAAATTATAACAAGACCATAGAAATAATAATATGACCCTTATGAATAGTTATCATGTCAATGGAATCATATACTCACCCGTGAAATTATTAATAAATTTTAGGAATTACAAAATCGAATGTACGATATATTTATATAATAGTATAAGTAAATAAATATTTAAAAATTAATTAATTAATTTTTGGTATATTTGTAAGTCATAAATATTTAACAAAAATTTTATAATTACTAAAATTCATAAAAATAAAATTCATTTTTATAATTTGGATTCCTAAATAAATATTTTTTTGTCTTATTATTTTAGAATAATTTTATGAGAGCTTAGTTAAATTTTTAGAGTGTTATATAATCAGTTATTAATTTGATATCGTTATTTTTTTTTGAGTAAATGATGGTTTTAATGAAAAATTAAATTTCTCGTAATTAGTTTAATATTTTCATAAATGGAGTTCATTTTTTAATTCTTCTCATCAAAAAATATATATGGTGAATTTTTGGGATTTTTCTAAAAGAAATTAATTTTTTGTGAATTGTAAAAATGATAATTTACAAAAATTGATAAATACATGATTTATTGAGTTATAGAAGATGTACGGTTATTTTAAAATCATAATATAGAACTCAAAAGCCATTATTTATATATTTATTCTTGGGAATCAAAACTATTCATAGTCTTGATCCAAATTGTAAACTAATTAATAGAAAATTCAAGGAAACTTCCCTCTCCTCCAATATAAATTCCACCCCTCACCCCCACTTCTCTTCACACCTCTATGAATTGAAGCATCTCAAAATTATTATCAAATAATAATACCTAGTCCCTAAACCATGTCTAGGAGTTCTTTTTCTTTCCAAAAGACTAAAATCTGTCCCTTTAAGGAGGTTATCAAGGAGAATTATCCAACAAGTAAAATCCTCTTTCTTTTGATTTTAATTCTGTTTCATGTTCATTCTTTTATTATTATCTTCTCACCTCCTATTCCCAAATGATCTTGATAACTCCTAAATGATCTATATAATATAATTATATCATGTTAATGTAATATTATTCATCAAACTCATTTCTATATCTCTCCCTTCTATTTTAAAAACAAAATCATTTCCCATGAGGGGCCGATTTACAACTTTAGTGGACATTGTTTTTTGTTTCTCCAGTTTCTCATTAAAATATGGTAATGAAAAAATTTTGTTTTAAAAATGTACTATAATATAAATATTAAATCCTATGCACCATTTCTGAACTAATAATTATACATAATTTAAATTCATACGATAAAACTAGTTCGTGATGATCAGAAATGGCCAAAATAATCTATATGATCATTACTAATGTTTTACCTAACTACTCATCCTCATAATATATAACCAATTAATTATATATCCATTTAAACTTATATATTTTCATTAGTATCATATAAATTCAATTATTTTTAATCATACCTATTCCACATGAAATTTCAAACTCGTATACAAGTATACCGATCGTGAAAACAAAAAAACGCTCAAAAGCGATAAATTTGTATCTTATAACTCATAAAAAAGCCATAAATGAACTTAAAAAAATTATAATAAATCAAAATAAACATATAAAAGGTTCATAATTAATTAAATTGTGGATTTAATTTGATTATCTAGGACATTAATGTCTTCTTTAGAACACATTAAGACCTAAGGTAAGGGAGATTATCCATTTTATTTTCTGATTTTTTTAGTAAGGGATTCTACTTGAACATTCATTATTCATTTACGTTATTATTTGAATATATTTAACCTAATATAATTATAAATTTTTTTTTACTTATTATATATACTATGTATATTTTCCAAACTCAAATATCCCGGTAAATTCATCTTTCTTTTATTGAAAATATATGTTTTACAATGTTATCTTCTCAGATACATAAATAAGATTAAAGGGAAAATCTCAATTTCATTCCCATTTTCAAGTACCATAAAAAATATCTTTTAATACACCATTATATTTATAAATTAAATAACTTTTTCATGAAATATATAATTTTTTCATTTATGGTTTTATACAAACAATCATGAAAAATCTAAATGACCTTTCCAAAATAACTCTTCTTTGAAAAGTGAAAAATGTATTTCTCTCAATAATTACATGACGATTTTATTAGAGTATTCTCATATATTTAAACACATATGTTGAATTTTATGTTTTATATAGGTTAATATCTTATTTTTATCATCCAAAATATTTTATTAAATGGGTTATGATCAGTTTGACTATGGATTTTCTATCTTGATACCATTCAACATACTAGTCAGAATGTTTTGTGATTATGTTTATAGATTGGGTAATGATATTTAAATTTCATATGTATATGATGTTTATGTTTAACCCAATTAGTATAATGAATGCATTGGACATATAAATTGATGGGTGGGGCACCATATATCCCCTTGATGCATTAGTTGGACTCATTAGGAAATATAGAATTTGGGTTTGGCCAAGGACTTACCCTAGTATTTACAAACTTCTTGGTGGAGGCCGCGATATTATATTTCATGTGCATGACATTATGCATTCTGTAATTATGATATTATTAATTAATAATCCTTTTGATTATTCGACTAGTATAATATCCATAGTTAAGTCTCATTCTCTTATGATAATCAATATGGATATATTTAATCAGCTTTCATTCCTACCATATTATAATCAAATATATTTTTAAAGGCATGTGTTTTTAGATGTTCACCATGCCTAGTGTTTATGTTTATGATAACATACTATGTATTATGTAGCCTTACTAGGAAACTGATCTCACCCCATATGATTTTCTTCCAGGATGAAAAGTTGAATATTATGAATGGCATGTAAAGATAAACTAGGAGTTATGTAAATTTCCAATGGAATTGCTATATTGTTTTTCAATTCAATTTGTAATGTAGAACTTATTTTTTAACATAGTTTTCAAAAACAACTAAACTATTTGGTCAATCGATACATGAATTAATTTCTTTATGACAATTTAATGAGGTAAGGAATTGGATTCGGGCAACTGGGATTGTGGTCTCTCCTAAGGGCATGGAATGTACTTTCTCAAGAGGGAAACATATAACACATTATGTTCTTGAGGTAGGTTATGTGGGAGTGTTAGTTGATAATCCACCACTCTAATGTTATCAACAATCTTGAATGGGATGATATATCTAGGACTAGGTCATACATTCATCCAAAACCTCATGAATTCCAGCTATAGTGATATATAATGGAACACTTTATATATAACCTCAAACGGAAGGTGTTATCGATGAATGTCTATATTGTTTAATTTTTTACTTTTAAAAAATTTCATAAGACATTGAATTTTCCAACCATTTATGTTTCATCTTGGAAAATATTATGTCCCATCAACTTCCAGTATCTAAATTCAATCTGTAATGTTGGAGTCTAACACCTCTTCCCATACAAAGCCTCATTAGGTTTCATTTGAATGATATAAGGGAAAATATTATTACATGATAACACGAAAATGGAAATTCATTAATCCCCACATCTTTGTAAATTCATATAATATGATCTAATAATATTCCCTACTATTTTTAATGTTTGTATTTTATAGACCATCCATTGGAGGGTGATAAGAAGTGTTGATGCTCTATTCTATATCCAACACATCCTGAAGGCTTCTTTCAAACAATGATGTAAAACATACTTATCAATTAGATATAATTGAGAAAGGAAATACATAGAGTCTTAACACTCAAATTATGTATATGTTGGTGACTTGTTCAAGATACAAATCTTCCATAACATCAATGAAATAAACTGACTTAATATGGCGATGGAATACCACCTAAATGATGTAATTTCCTTTAAGTGTCATAGGGTTTCCTATGACAAAATATCTGTTTATGTTTTCCCAATTCAATTCTTTTAATGGAAATGGTTTCATCATACACATATAAATATATTGTACCACCATGAATTTTATGAATACTATGAATTGAGTTGAAAACTCCACATTTTATCACTTAATGTTATCCCATAGGTTGATTTTCTTTTGATTTCAATAAATAAAAAATATTCCTAAATTAATAGAGAATTATGAACAATGTGCCTCATCCAAAATATTTTTCTTCAATTATATATTTTTTGGGACACATATCTATGTTCAAACCATTTAACTAAATATTTTTCAATGTATAACTCAGGAATATACACTACTGTTTTATATAGCACCACATCATTATTCTATGGATTCCAAATCTTATAGATTATTATCTGTCAAGAGGATATTTGAGAAATGTAGGATTAATATAATTTTACTATTACCATGGATAACCTATTTATTTCCACTCAAATTAGATCCCTTTCATTCCTCATCATGGATATGTTCATGGGATCATATCTTATTTGATAATATTCCACTATTTTAACCTTCCCAAGATTGAAATTGATTGAAAAACCATAATCCAAGATCAACTCTAATAACCTTTATTGGAACATATTGGGATCCTTTTGAGTGAATATATACTTGAATATTTTATGATCCATATATATATATATCACAATTCTCTCCATAGATATATTTTCTCTAAATCATAAATTCTATGATAACTATTGGAAATTATAGATCATGTGTTAGTTATTATTCCTCAGTAATCATTAATTGATGGGAGTCATATGATATAATTTTTTTAACCTACATTATAAAAAGACCTGATCCCTTTTTAAATGAATCAATTTAGATAAAAAATATATTCACCACTAGAGGGTACTGTACGCACATGTGAAATGATAAGAATTTTCCTCAGATTTATAAATATATCTTTGTATTCATGAATCTAGAAAAACTAACATCCCTTACGAGTAATCATGGTTATTGTAATTTAAAATAATGAAATGTTTATAATATAATTAAAATAATACCAACCTAATCCAATGAAATTAGGGATTTACATCATGAATATTAGTATGGGTAATCCTTTAATTATAGTTTTTAATCAATATATAGACATCCCTTTGATGGCGATGACATGTTCCCATAACTTTTATTTATCGCACCAAAACTCACATTTATGACACATTTCATATAATGTTTTACCACGTAATTACTTTAATAATGTATTAAAATACTCTTAATATCCTCCCTTACTTTTATAGTGTATATGATATATATATATATACTACCTCATCTTTTTTAGGAAATTTATAAATAATATATTCATTAAATTCATAATGATTCCACGATCATTAGTGAGCCCAAATGGAATCACTGTCATCACATAGTGCCCAAACCATGTATTAAAATATTTCTTGGGGATAAATTACTTGATAATATCCCAACTGAATATCAACCTTAGAGAAGCATGGGGATCTACCAAGATGATCAAATAAGCTATTAATCCAACGAAAATGATGCATTTATTCATTTTAACAATGTTGGTCTCGCGATAATCAATACAAAGGAACATTGAACCATACTTATTCTTGTATAGGAGGATCATAACACCCAATGGTGAATCACTGGGGTGTGTAAACCTTTTATCCAGATTCTCTGGTAACTGTTTAATCATCTCCTCAAGTTAAAAGAAAATGGAAGTTAAATGTTGATTACCAGATATTGTAAAGGCTTTGAGTATGAGAATGATTGAGATATAAACTTCACATATTGGAGGATTCCCAATCAATTCATTAAGAAACACATCATGAAATTAACTAAAAATAGGAATGGAATCATGGATGGTATTTTATATACTCTCAATAATTTGATAAAGACACTATTTAATATGTGGAAATAATATTCGTGCATAAGATGTTAGAATGAAATAAGATTTATCCTCCTCCTTACACTTGAGTATAATAAAAGGGTTATTTATAATAGAGAGGTTGATTTACTTCTATTGGATATTTATATTGGATTTACACAATGAAATCTAACCAATTCTCACCAATAAACAATGTATCCAAATTTTCTTATAGTGAACAATGCCGCATCTAGAAAACTTCCTTCATGGTACTTCTTAAATAGCAACTTCATCCTCTTAGTTATATACATAAAAATCATCATGGATCAGACACTATCAATATTATAGTATCTAAATCATTATGCTTCTTTTGAACCTCTAAATAGGCTACTTATTTAGCTTCATTATAGTTCATTAAACAATCCTCTAAAAACAAATTATAGAAATACAATTTAGTTATCCAAAAAATATTTATCACTAGAAAAATCCAACAAAATACCATGTGAGAACTTTTATTAAGGATTCAAAAGTATTTCATTTTAGTTTTGAAAAATATTTATCATGATCTATCTCTCTCTCTTTATTTTTTTCTTAAATCCTTTAATATATCCACATAATGGTACTGAATATATTACAACAGAAATTTTATCAACCGGAACATTTCACCCAAAAAAAAATCTTGACAACTTTTAACACAATACTACAAGGATCCAAATGTTTGTAGTCACCCATACCCCACTGAAAAACATACCACCCCATATTTCTATGATTACTACTTCAGATTTTGCTTTTACAGCATTTGATTACTCTATTTTTTCCCCCAAAATAACCATTATTGAGAACCATCAAAATTGATGAAAATTAATTCAAAAGACCATTGAAATATTTCATTTGTCTAATATTCACATCATCCATTATGTAAATCCCTATTTTTCCTAATGTTATCTCTCCCTTATGAAATTTTTTCATAACCCCATGGTGTGAAACTAACTCCAACTATCTCAATCCGCTTTGAATTTTTCAACATCTGGGATCTTGGGTTCACTTCTACATCTGGAATTTTTGCAACAACACTAAAAAACAGTTCCTTCCAGATCCTACTTTTCCCAAACTCTATTCCTAATTTCAAAAATTCAAGTTCATTTTTGTACTTCATGATTGTTATATACCATAATAATCATATATACATCTAAAAAACATTTACATTTAATGGTATCATAATGATTGAAAAACACCCTATACAGTCTGGATATTCATAATTGCAACCCAAATGAACCATGAAATATATCACACCCTTTTCACCAAATATATATTTTTCTTCATTCCAATCCGTCTCAAGATCTACTCAATTAAGATAATATTCTGAAACATGAAAGAAATTTTATTTCATTATTCTAAATTCATAATACAATGAATTATTCACCACAAATTATAATGATACACAATTGTGGATTTTATTTTCCCATCCCATCTTCTTTTTGGAATCGTTATAGTTGTAGGTGGAATATTTAAAAAATATTTTCAATCTGAGGTTCAATACTACATATCACATCAAATAGAGTTCTATCTTTTATCAACCCTAGCTAAAAACACTCATAAAAGGACCTTATTTCAATGTTTAAAATAACATTAACAAAAGCAACCAATTATTAGTGAATTTTTTGCACTAATAAAGGGAGATTTTATCAATACTGATCAAAAAACTAATTTATTCCATTTTTTTACCATTGAAATAGGTCACCTTTTTCTGTGGAATTTTTTGTTAATGATAATGGGTATAATTCAAATAAACATAATTAATGGAAAATAAAATTTAAATATTTTAAAATATTTATACAGATATAAATATATTATTTTTTCTTAAATATGATTTTATAAATATAAATATGAATTTACAATAAATATATATGATATTTTTTGAAAATTACAACAACCAATATTTTAATACATATTATTTCATCAAATATTAAACCGATATACACTAAATACAACTCCAAGAAGATTCTGAGGCCTAGTGTAATTTCATATTTAGATTCATCTCATAAAAATAATATATAAATATGAATAACTTTTTTAAAAACTCAATAACATGCACTTATATTCCTCACATAATCTACAATTTTATAGGATAACATAGAGACATATCTAATAAAGTGGTGATATATAAAGACTAGTAAGGGAATAAAAAATATATAACATAAGGTATAGAATTATATGTGATCAAAGAGTTATATCAACGTAACATAAGAGGGTTTAGAGTCATAATATTGAACAAATAGGAATGATATAAAATGATAACATAATGGCATCATAGGAATGTAGAACCAATATAAAACATGACCTTGTAATCACAATTCAAGGAAAACTAGAAATAAAAAATAACATAGTACTCTTAGGATAACCTCTATGGTTCCATACATTGAATATCATGAGATAAAATCATTACACAATTCATTGGAGGGATATATATTTAGGGTCCCACCTTTGACATTCATACCATGCACATGCATTGGCATCCATATAGATTACACAACATATCGATATATTTCACAAAATTTACCTCATGATTTAGGAGAGAGGGTTACCTGAATTTAAATCCCAAGTCAATTATATAGAGTCATAGCTAGTGGAATACCCATGATTGGAAATATATTTGGGTATTCAATACACAAATTTTTATCATGGAAAATTAGAGGATAAATATGGAAGTATAATTGATGTATATAATGGTTTATAGAAGTGTTGGACGATTGTGAAAGGTTTCTATCATTACTTATGAATAATAAAGACCCTGATGAAAATTCATAAAAAAATTATCCCAACTATGTAAATATTAAATCAATAAGAATGAAATAAAAAAGGCTTCAGATTAAAAAGGAGAAGGGGAGGATATATTAGAGTGATTATGTTCTTTTAAAATATTGGGTACATATTATTATGAGTTTAGGGAATCTTTAGAGATCCTAGAGAGTTATGGGATGAGAAAATTAATTCTAAAAGAGTTTTTGAGTATGGTAAAAAGGAAGGTAGGGAGGACTTACATTGTAGAAGAGAGGATAATTCTTTATTATTTTCAAATATTTGTTTTTGGACTCTTTTGGATTAAGTAATCCAAACCAAAAATCTCCCAATGGGTTTTCCCCAT
This sequence comes from Viscum album, assembly GCA_963277665.1. Lineage (NCBI taxonomy): Eukaryota > Viridiplantae > Streptophyta > Magnoliopsida > Santalales > Viscaceae > Viscum > Viscum album. The sequence continues at coordinate 26,774,818 of OY728142.1, read as the reverse complement.
TCTTTCATACAATGAGGGGAAAAAATAAATAATAATTCTCTTGGTGATGTGGAATTGATTCATGTTTATGGATAGTTGATTATTAATCCCTAAAAAAGAAAATAGATTTTGGAAGATTCAATATGGGTTTATAAAATTAATCAAATAATGTCAAAACCTCTTTATTTTAAAGATAACACATAATTTTTATCATAAATACTATTTATAGTATTTATTATGTAACATTTCCCCATTTTTATGATGTCACTACTCATTCTATATAATTATACCATTTTTAATTTTCACCAAAAAAATTCAATAGTCTCAGAACATTGAGGAAAATCACTGTTGGATAATTTTGATGTGCTAATTTCAAAATTAATATTTATTATGTCCAAATAATTCTCTAAAAATGGGAATTTAAACATTTAAATAAAAAATCCCCATTTGTTGAGAAATATTTATTTTTTACAATAATACATTTGAACCTTTATAAATATTATATTTGACTTCATAAAATTATTTTTAATAAATATTATATAATAATAATATTTTATTAAAATATCACCTATTTCAAAATATCATGAATTAATTAAAAAAAAATTCTTGATTAAAACTAATCATATCCCAAAAATATGATATGTGTTTCATCATATCAAAATATAATTTTTATCAAACTTTTTTTTAATTATTATTCAAGTATTAATAAAAATATATTAATGTAATCATTATTTAGTTGAAATAAAATATCAAAATTCATACTAATGTAGTCTAGAAACATATCCTATTATTACACTAGTTAATTACTTTAGGGTATGGTGTGTGATAGTGAGATTTCATGGTGAGGTTGGACGAACAATTGTGATCTCAATGAGCATGATATTATACCACCAATGGATTCATTGGTTCTTTAGTTGTTGAATATAGGCTTGGGATTTGTCAATTTCAAAACCCAATGATGTTACATCCCATTGGAAGCTCCCATAAATATAATTCAAAGGGTATTATCCTACTATCTATGTCCATCAATTCCTTCATCTATGTCAAACAGGCATTATCATAACCCTTAATATTATAATCATAATGTTCCTTGTAAAACTATTACATTTCCAATGGTTATGATGACAAATGATATATTAAATATGAAATACTAGGTAATGGTGAAAAATAACTAAAGTAGTGTCTATTATTTCAATAACTTCATCTATTAATAATATATTTATCCAGTCAAATAGGTTTTTTAATTATAAAATCTGTATTAAATAAATTATTTACTCTTCAATAATTTCACTATAAAAAATTCATTCATACACTAAAAAATGAGGGTAATTTTGTTTCAATAGATATTATGGTTTCTATGTAATTTACACAACCCTTTAGTTCTCCCCCAACACTTTTCAAGGTTACTTTTCTTGTTTCATAAACCATTGTCTCAATGATATATGATCTTAAATAGATTCTACACATATGAAAGATATTTATAAAATGATACCACTGATGGATTCAATACATTTGTGGGGTCAGGTATGTGATTCCTCAATATGGATACATGGAACACATCATATACTTCATATATGTTATTTGGGAGTTCTATTCAATAGGAAACAATTCTAATGAAATTAAAGATATCAATGGGGGTGACATATCTCTAACTGTGATTTCTATTATCCCAAAGAACATGAATTTCTTCCACAGTGATATACGAAGGACCAATTTTTATTTGTCATAGAATTACATGTTTAGTAAAAGATAACCTATATAGATTTATTCATCTATTTGTGGATTTTATTTGATACATAATGGTTACAACCTTCTTTCTTATCTCCTAAAAATGATCAGGTACCATCAGCTTCTGCTTTTGAACTTCATCCCATCATGTTGGATTCTAAAATATCTTCCCATAAAGTGCCTACAAAGGTGCCATTTGGATGATTGAATAGAAGCTATTGTTATATGGTTACTTACATAGGGTACGGTGTCATTCCCATCATACATGGAAATACATTGAGGCACGAACATGGTAAGAAGATTGACTACCACCCAGATAGTGTAACCTCCTTAAGTTGTACTAAGCAATCTTATGGAGAAATACATGCTTATGTTTATCAATTTATATAATGGTAAGGTAAATGTTTACAACATACCCTTAGACTTATTATATATTACAATGAATTTTTTGAATACAAACCTTCCAGTTAAAAACCTTATAATATCCCTCTTCACATTATCCCACCCGATGTTTTGCATCAATTCCTTATACATATTAGTGGTTCCTAGATTAATTGAGAAGGATGAAATATGTGTTACATAAATAATTTACCTCTTCATTTATTGTTTTTATGGGACATTTATCCATATTTCAAACCTTATAAAACCATATTTTTTAATGTTGAACTTTTTAATATTTTCATCCTTCTATTAGAGAAAATCAAAATCTTTTTAGGCCTCCTTTATCCTATCTTGAATGTATGGTTGATAATTTATTTGATCAAGGTAATATTATTATCCTTTTATTATTCAAACATACCTCCATTCCCTATCCCAAAAGATTGGATCCCATTCAATCCTCATCATGGATAATGTTTTTGGATACTCACTAATCTAATAATCATCAACATCATTTTCTTCCCAAATAAGGTAAAGGATTGAAAAATAAAAATTCTTGATCAACTCTAACCACTTATATTGGTGAATATTAATATAATTTTTTGTGAATATATATTTGAGGCTTGTATGATCTGTATATATTTTACACATCTCCCTAGGGATATAATGGTACCAAATCATCAATGTGATGATCACTACTTCCAATTCTAGATAATGATTTGGGTAGTTATACTCAATAATCATTATTTCATTAGAGGAACATGAAATCATTTTTTTCATATTTTATAAGTACACAACCCAATCTCTTTTATGATGAATCACTATACGTAAAAAATACTCCCCCATTAGTTGGTAATTTGAGTACAGGTGTAATGATTAACTACTTCTTCCCAATTTTAATGATATCTCCACCTTCATCAATACACACAAAATTGACTCCCTTATGAGTTATCTTAGTTTTTTGTATAGAAAATCATGATTTTTTTGTCATCAATAACTAATAATAACCATATAATCAATAGAAACTATATATTTACATTGAAGATGTTGTAATTATACAGATATCACCTACTTATAATTTTAAAGGATCTAAATATATCCCCTTTTTAGTGATGTCATTTGTCATGACCCGTCCTCGGGGCCCGTGTCGTGACTACCCCAAGCCCGCCTTCCATAGGCCAGGGGCTGGCAACTAGCACCAAAGTCATAAATCCCGATAACTGGGAAGAGATTTCCTTTTTAAAAGTAAACAAAACACCACAGAGTACAAGCGGAAGTAATACACAAAGTACAAAAGAAGTGCTAAAAAATAAATTGGCTAGAATACAAACCCAACTGAAAGTACAGCTACAACTGAATGGAAGTACAACAAAAAAAGAAAACAGCTGGAAGAAAGGAAGAAGCTCATGGGTCGTCCTCCTCGGATCCTACCTGAAGGGTAGGTACAGATAGCGCAGCTCCTGGATCGTCCACTACGGATCCTACCTGAAGGGTAGCTACAGATAGTGCAGCTCCTAGATCGTCCACCACGGATCCTACCTGAAGGGTAGGTACAGATATCCTCCAAAACACTCTTTCCCGTCAACCTCATTCGAGTATCGTCTCGCCATGAATTCTACCTCCTAATACCGACTCGTCGTGAGGTCTACCTCCGGGTATCATCCAGTCTTCGTACACTCGGCCTCCGTCAGCACTGCCCATCGTCTGCAACCAACACAACGAGGTGCGGGCATAGACCGTGTCGGGGTCAGTATAACGATACTCAGTAGGAACCTCCGAGACCCTCAAGGTCTCACTAAATCCAACAAGGATAACCACAAATAATATCTCAACAGATAACCTTTACATAGGTATATGCCCATACATATACCTAAGTTATCATGTAACCCATCTCAATCGTGAGGAAACACAATGAATATGAAATCAACCGATAACCACTACCCAGGTATATGCCCATACATATACCTAAGTTATCATGTGACCCATCTCAATAATGAGGTAAACACAAAGGTCATAGACTCAGCTCAAACCCGGATTTTCATTATCAAAACCGTAACTGTTGATGAGCCCCGTCTCTGGAGTGTACAGTGATCCTGTCATGACTCCGAGGTACTGCTCACAACCGTAACTGCTGAAGAGCCACATCTATAGAGTGTACAGTGATCCTGTCACGACTCTGAGGTACTTCTCACTAACCTAAGACTGCTGAGTTACTCCTCCTGTCAAGTACCACGGGTCAGCCACCCAAACACAGTTGTGCTTCCCTCCGGGGTATGCCACCCAAACACAGTAGTGCATCCCCCTTAATAGCCTGCAGAGGTACTCTCTAGACGAGTACCACGGGTCTGCACCTGAACTCAGTAGTACTCTATCCTCCATGGGTCTTCACCCAAACAAAGTAGTGCTTCGTCCACTGGGATAGTCGACTCACTCCAAGTCGAGTCGGTCAAGCCGTCGTCGGGTTTCAGTCGGCTACACGGTCTCCGTACTCCGTACGCTAATCTCCGAGAGGGTCCGATCCACGAGCTACTGGTTGATACACCAAGTATCACAAAGTCCCATGAAGAATTATCTCAAAGTACCGCCTCATCATAGGGGTTTTAACGCAGTAGACGGCGCGTCAATCGTACGCCCGGTCTGTGAGTTACTAGCTTTTTCGTCCCAGGGGCCCGGTTGGTTTTGTGTGCGAACCAAACCGACTATATCTCAACTGTACCCCAAACTCTCATAGGGTATGATCATAGGGATCTTTTTCTCAACGTGATCACCAACACCGCTGACGGTTCGTCAAACGGATGTTCGGTCGGAAATTTATCAGCTATTCCGTTCTAGGGGCCCGGTTGGATTTCCGGTACAATCAAACCCAGAAACTATCCAACAGCAACCAAAATGCAGGCGAAGCATTCCAATAGTTTTCTCTAGTCATGAGGAATCCAAAACAGTTGACGGTACGTCAATCGGACGTCCGGAGCTCATGATATAAGTGTTTCTGCTCCGAGGGCCCGGTTGGTTTCGTATCCGAACCAACCCGACCGCTCTCAAAGTTATCTGAAACCTTGAGTGTAACAAACCGAAACGAATGTCTCAATCCAAGGATCACATCGTAGCTGACGGTGCGTCGATCGAAGGTCTATAGCCCATGATATGGGCAAAAGACCGTAAGAGGTCCGCGAATAGCGGGTTCGGGCCCGGTCCGACTCGGCCTGATACCCCCTGGGTCGGCCCGAACCGGGTCGACCTGACCCGGGTCTGGGTCCGGCCTACTTGGGCGTGGCCCGGCCCATCCGGCGCGGCGCGGCGGGGCCTGGCGGCTCGGCCTGGCCAGCGTGGCCCGGTGTCTTGGCCATAACGGTCGAGCGATGAGGGGGGGGGGGGGGGGGGGGGGGGGGGGGGGGGCGCTGCCCCCAATGTTTTGAATCTGCGGCCCCCATGTGGGGGGGGGGGGGGCGCTCCTGCCGTCCAGCGATGCGACGGGTCGCCGCGTCTTCCCCACCTGATCCCGTGCGGCCGTGGGATCCCATCTCCACCACGGCGTGTAACAACCCGATATTTTACGATAAGTATTCTCTTTAATTTATTTGATGTCATGTGTTTTATGCTACAACAAGATTATCTTGTGCTATACACCACACTATATTAGCTTAAAATATACGCAACACTATTCTTAGATTGTGTTACACACATTTTCAAGTTCGTTTTGTAATAGTCATTATACGCAACATTGTGTGTGTATATATATATATATATGCAATGTATAAATGAACTATAGTTGGATTCTGTTATTCGAAACCACGAAAAATTATTTCACAACACGCAACCCTGACTTGGCTTGCATTACATGCAATCACGACTTTTCTCGATAGCGTGTATTGTACGAAATATCAGGTTTCACTAAACAATGATATATGGTTATAATATTATTACGAACTAGCCTTTATGAATAGTATAAACTAAATTTTTAATGTTATAACTTTATTATTTCATCTTACACATTTTCTAGAACATGGTATAAGAACAAAATAAATTTTTCGGGTAAAATAAGTATTTTTCAAAAAATATAGTTTTGCCGCCATTTAATGGCGCACCAACATTAAATCTAGTTTGTGACATGTTTATAAGTTCCATTTTACAAAATAAACTTCTTCTTTTGAATCAGGATATAAAAATTTACATTGGATAATGTTTTGATATTTTTCTGATAACTTTCATATTTTAATGAATAGAAAAAACACGATATATTTTAATTAACAAAAACATTTTTCATCGTAATAAATTATGTGGTTAAATTATAATATTGAATGGTTTTAATGTATAAATAGAATATATTTTTACCATTTAATATAATGTATGTCATTAGCATTGATTTTACCTTAAATTCGTATGTTAAATCAATTCAATCTTTTGTAATGTTTTAAAGAAAAACCTATTTTCTTTCGACAACGGGATTGATTTTAATTTAATTTATGCATCTTTTGTTTATTGAATTTGGAAAAATGGATTCCATATTTGGAATCAGTGGGTCCAAATTATGTTAATAAGAAACTTTTTTTTAGGAATTATGAATAGTAACTACGGTAAATTTTATTTACCATCGTTAAAGGTAAATCAAGGAATTAAGGGTAAATATAATATTATAAAATTACCCTAACACATGAAAAAATCCTATTGGATGACTAAATGTCGACCCATAACACCTAAGGGTCGGATTAGAATCATTTTATGGACTTTTGACCATGAACATAATTTAATTATTATTAATACAAAGAAAGTGACAACATGTCTCTCTCTTAAATATTTTAAGTATAATAATTTTAATTTTGTGATAAAAATCATAAAACTTAGAACATAAATATTCTCTAGAAAGATAATAAAATCATCTACATCATGATAATTTATTTAAAATTTTTAGGGATTAAATAATTGTCATTAATGGTGATACGTTAATGATGCAGAAATTATTTATTAAGTGAAAAATCAGTAATATAGTTTTTATTGAAATATTAATACCCATTAAAAGGCCCTCAAACCCGACTAAAACATATTGGTAGTGTATATATCTACCATAATCATCCAATTAATTAATATATAACTGTTTGGAGTCTTATAAAAGTGATTATGAAACTTATATTATTTTATTTTAAATGATGCCAAATTTGTCACCATCATAATTTAATAAATATAACAATTTAAATATTGTGATTTCAAGATGATAAATTCGATTAAAAGTATTATTGTGAAAGGTAATTAATTTATATTTATCATAGGATTTCATTTTTAATTTTTATGCAAAAAATAAGTATATTAAATAATTATACAAAAATGTTGTAGTAATTATTTTATTAAGAGATAAACCAAATAAATGGTTTTAAAAATAATAAAATAACAATTATATGAACTATTTAATGTGCTCCACTAATTTTCTAGATACATATGAACTTTTATGAATATATTAAATCTTTTATTTTGAACATATCTTCTATATATATTTTATTTAAATTCATATAAATGAATAGTGTCAAAATTGACACTATTGTTATTTTATAAAAATAACATATTATAAAATTGTTTAAAATTCACAAAAAAATTTAAAAATTATAAATTTAAATTTATATGGTCTAAAATGTTATAAAGTATCCAATTATGGAAAATTCAAAACAATGAAGTAATTTTTTGTTATAATTTAAAATTTAAAATGTTATTACCACAAATAAAATTAAATTGATTAAGTAAGGATAAATCAAGTTGATAATGTTCAAAATAATTTCCTAACATGTATAAATTTTATTGGTTGATGATATTACAACCCTATCTCATCTAATCTTAAAATATGAGTCATTTTTGGAGGTTTTTAAGTGGGGTTAGATTTATTATAAATTAATATTTTTAAGATATCCAAAGGTGCCCCTCTCCACCCTTCTAAAAGGGCACCTCCTACCTCTCTTCTTCACACCACTTTGAGCCTTCATGCTCGGCCAAACCCTGCCAAATTCTCTTATCCAATTCCATAGATACATTCTAGAGGTCATGGGCTTCTTCAAAGGCCTATTTTAGTGCCCTACGAAGAGGTCTCAAAGAGGCGCTTCAAACAAGAGGAGGTTCGGATCCATACGAAGCATATCAGACCTAAGGTAAGGGATAATTTTGCAAATCTCATTTTTATCTGAGATTGCTTATTCATAAGTATTTACTGGGGCTATTTCTATCATCCATGTCCATGTTTCCTAAAAATAGTTTCTTGTATGTTTAAAGTCCTTTTTACCCATTTTTGACTTTTTCTACATAGTATGTATGGAATCTTTCTTTTACAAGGTACTTTTTGACTTTTCCGGCAAAAGTACGAGAAGAATGTTTTTTTAACTTATATGGCAGGAACAGATTTTTATGGTTTCATAACACCTTATTTTCAAGAAGATTACTCAACATGATTTCATGATTATTTTCAAAAAAATCCTTTTCTATTAAAATTTCATGGCATTTTGTGAAAAGAAAATGATTTTGAAGAAGAAAGGATATTTTCCTCAAGAATTCATTTCAAATTTTTATCAAAACCATTTTTCCATCTATGATGACATTATTTCATATGTGTATGTTTCAAGTATAATGTCTCTATGATTTACATGGTTTCACTTTTGTTATTATGAAATGATATCCATTATTTTATATGGATTATGTGATTATGGGATTATATTTATGAAACTCATTTTTATTCTTTGGGTTACGATGAATGATGTATGTTTATTTTGTGGCACAAGTAAGAATGATTTCATTATGAGATGGGTGGGACCTATATCTTCATCCAATTCATTGGGTACAGATTTATATCTCATGAGATAGACATGGGAGGAATGGTATGTTAATCTAGTTTAGTATTACAGGACTGGAACAAGGAGTGAACTCGATTCAGAAAGGGACTTTATCCACTAAGATGGACTTGGCAGCAATGCCTTGGCTATTATGGAAATCATTTCATGTGCTTAATGGATGCCACAATTACATGTTTTATTCCCATTCTATTTTATCATGATTTATGGTCCATTATGATCTATGCCTTATGTCCTTCCAGGTTTTATGTTGTTGCTCAAGATTTTGATGTTTAAACATTAAGGTCATGTTTTTAAGTTAAAATGTATATGGTATGTCTTATTTTATCCTTTCTTACCCTTACTGATCATTTGAGCTCACCCTTTTTATGTTTTTCCCCCAGGATTAAAAGAAAGGTTTTAGGTAAGGAAACAAAAAGTGAAAGATCTTTATGGGAGATGTTGAAGATCTTTCACCACGATTAGAAGATTACGTTCCAAGATTCGAAAGACACTAAACTATTACGGTCCTTGTGTGTCGGTTTTTGTTATGTATTATGTATTCCGAAAAAGTAGTGTAATATCTATGTACGTCATGCTTCGGGTCTCTACACGGCGTCTCCTGCCGGCGGTGCGCCGGGGCACCGCTGCCCCGTCGAGGCGCACCGACAGCTCCTTCCGCAGACCACCGGACTCACTCGGGTGGTCCGATTCACCCATCGTCTACGCCTAAGGCCCTCCCGGGACCCGAAGGTTACTTCGAAGGGTCCAAATTGCCTTTGCGACCCATTTCATCAATGCACGTCGATCCGCACGTCAAATAAACAACTGCGGAGTCTTCGATTCTCCTCTACAGCCCCGAATCCGGCCGTGGTTTGGTTCGGCTTCAACGGCGCGGCGCGTTGGCGCCGCGCTCCTTCGTCTCATTCCTTCTTGTTTTCATGCAGTGTCGTTGCACCGCGCCACCTTTGTTCGAGTCGCAAAGAACACACATCAAAGGAGGAGGAGGGTCGGCCGTGTTCGTGCGATCCGACCTCCTCCCATTATTGTGATAACAGGCAGCCCAGAAAGATGATAAATCAGCGATGAAAGTAATCACGACCAAAAAGAATATAATCCCCTACCTCGAGCGTTATTGAACAAAGGTTCGTCGCGGAATTGTACGTCGCGGAAGAAGGCAGATCGTCATGTCGTGGAGGAACGGTGTCTCCCTACCATTGATGAGGAAAAACGGAATGAGGAGATGCACGTCGGGTCGTTGATCTCCGAGGAAGGAATCTCTCACCGTCGTCCATCGCCGGAGGTCAGCGTTCTTCACGTTCTTCGTTGAGGAGGAAGAAATTCAAGACATTGATCTGTTCTCTCCAAATTCCGCCCACACAACCAAAGAAACAGCAATAAAATAAGGGTTTCCTTATTTTATTACTTACGCTAAAGGTTTTAAAATTCAAAATTGAATCAATCAATTAATTTAATTAATTGAAACATCTAAAATGCCCAAAAAATAGAGGCATTTAATATTTAAATAAACACACGAGTTGACTTTCATTAATTGGGGGGGTTCAGATGTGTTACTGAAATTAATGAGGGGTTGATGAAGTTGAAAGGGTGGGGCTCATGTGGGCCCCACACCACTAGTATCCTACCTAGTGGAATAGTTAGGATGTGGGTCCCACTCAACCACTTAGCTTAGGTTAACACTTATTTAAATAAAATAAAATTGGTTGCACCGCTTTTATTTTATTCCTCTGCTTAACCCAAAAAAAATTAATAACCACACCTGAGAAAATGCATCTCTGGAAAATGTGTTTCTAAGAAATTACCGGAGCTGCGATTCTATCGGTGCCCTCAGATTTCAATTCCGAGCACCGGTTCAAATGTTAGAAAAAACTTTTCATTTGTTCCCTGAACGTACCTGAGCAAAACTTCGTAAAATGATTTTGGGCACACCGGGCCTCAGAATGAAGAGCCGTTAGAAACTACATTCTTGTAAAATTCCAATGAAAATTAAGAAAAAAAATTCCATGACATTTACTTGTCTTTACATTACTCCCACCAGAGGGAATTACGTCCTTGTAAATCTTTAACACAAACTAGGGATACAAATGGTACTGAGCACGCATCTGAGCCTTCTTCTCCCATGTACTCTCCTGGAGGTTCCCGTGCTGCCAGTGAAAGCACACCTGAGGAATCTACCCTTCACGTAAGACCCACTTTTGTTGTTCCTAGATTTCCACTGGAACCTATGTGCATGTCACCCTGTCATCGACATCCAACTCCCTGAGGTCGATGACGTGTGAAGGATCATGCACGTATCTCCTCAGTCGAGGTACGTGGATGATTTCATGCACCCAGTGCAACTTAGGTTGAAAGGTCAAGGAGTAAACCACCTCACATACCTTGTTGAGGACCAAGAAAGGTCTGTTGAACCTCAGAGATAACTTGCCGCCTTGGCCACATCTCCATAAACCTCGTCGAGGTGAGACCCGTATAATGATGTGGTCATCATCTTCATACTCTAGAGGCCACCATTTCTAGATTAGAAAAGAAACTCAAACTCTTGCTGACACGAGGGTAAGGTTGGTCAACCCAAGAGTGATCGGAAAAACCCTCCTATGCATGAGTTTATCATGTGCTAACTGGGGTTTCCTTTTTGCCGACCAATGAAACCCCATCCTGACGTTGTACTTAGACCACAACCTTTTTGCCTAATACAATAAATCTGAGCATGAACTGTGAATCCAATCCATACCAAGACCAACGTCGTAAGGCCTCGACGCTGCCACCAAGAGATTCCAACCGAAACTCTCACCTCGAGGGTCAGATCACACTGTCAGCGTAAGTGTGATTATCGAGTCTCCTTCCAAAGGTATCTCTAGACGTGATGGTCAAGTCCACATCTTACCGGAAACTCTATGTCTCGGACAAGATTCGTGGAAGGAAGGAATGATTCGTATCAGAGTATGCGGTTACGGTATCTAGTAATGGACAAAGACTATCCCTCGAATCATTCTTAGAGCCATTGGGTCACACTCCTTGACCACAAGCAGCTACTCTCTTCCCCTGCCCTCCAGCTCTCTGAGCCTGGTAGGGACTACAAAGGAAGGTGATTGTAACATGTCAAAAAGTACACCACCCCATGCTTCCCTCCTAGCTCTGCTTCCACGTCTGCTGCTCTGAAGATTCATCTTTCCTTGAAATTTCCTCTTCTTGAAACTTTTTACACATCCACATCTCTGAGACTGATTCTAGATCGCATCTTCCCACTACAAATATTCACTGGCTATATCTGATCAGCCAAAGAACATTCAACCACAAAGTTTCTCTCTAGCACCCTAACATATGTAGTAATGCATAGAGGAAAGAGTGCTTACTAGGATATCCTTAAACACACTACGCTCTGAGGTCCGTGCTCTATAGCACTGATCGAATCGTATTCATTGAGTACCTGGAATGTTTGATACGCCTCGATGAATTCTCAACTACCGACACGTCGTCCTGCCGAAGCTGTATAAGCTCTAGAAAACTCTCATCCACCTCCTCAAGCCAGTCCTAATCTTACTGTGAGTCAGGCGCGCCTCGGAACTTGAGGTTATCTGATGTTGGAACACGTTTAAGGCAGTAAGCCTAAATTTTTCACCTACCGATACCGCCAGTTGTAACTGCTGACCAATAGGTAGGGATGTATGCTGACACACTACCCGAAGGAACTATCTCAGGAATCAGTCCATGTACCAAAGCCTCATCCCTATGTGGACTATCCTCATGGTCACTCACTAGAAAACACTAGTAGCCAAGTCTACCATCCACTTCACTGGTGCCTCAGCTAGGCGGAAAACTCTTGCAATCGCCTCCAACCAGTCCTCTGCTATCTGGGAAACTGCCTCTCCTCGTAACCTCGGAGGCCGCTGCTGCTGGAACTCATGCAACACGCTCTTCCAGCATGTACAGTTCGCTAGTATGGCTGGTGGCATCTGCTACCCAACAGGTGGTGGTGCTGCTGGTACACCACCTGAGGGTTCAAACATAGAAAAAAGGGACATACACCGAATCCTCATCGCTCATTGAGTGGTCATTGAGTACTCTCTTGGAACTCCAACTGACTGTCTGCGTGGAGACATCCTGAACAGATGCGACACAGTCATCGGTTTATACCTGGTGAGATGACCTGGTTTGAGCTGACATTAATGAAAACTTTTGAAACACACACGCAATCAGTGTTTTCGTGCACTATGTCAGAAATCAGTAGTCAAGGTCATGGTGTACGGATACGTCAACCGCTGCACCAACATTGGACTCCCTGAACTGAAATCCACACATAGTACCCTCAACACTATTGCTTCATAGAAAGAAAAAATATCAGAGTTATAAGTTCTGCGGTAGAACTAACTCCTCTGATACCAATTTGTCACGACCCATCCTCGGGGCCCATGCCGTGACTACCCCAAGCTCCCCTTCCATAGGCCAGGGTCCAGTGACTAGCACCAAAGGCGTAAATACCAATAACTGGGAAGGAATTTACTTTATAAAAGTAAAGAAAATGCCACAGAGTACAAGCATAAGTAACACACTAAGTAAAAATGAAGTGCTAAAAAATAAATAGGACCGAATACAAACCCAACTGAAAGTACAGCTACAACTGAATGAAAATACAACAGAAAAAGACAACAGCTAGAAGAAAGGAAGAAGCTCCTGGGTCGTCCTCCTCGGTTCCTACCTGAAGGGTAGGTACAGATAGCGGAGCTCTTGGATCGTCCACCATGGATCCTACCTGAAGGGTTGGTACAAATAGTGCAGCTTCTGGATTGTCCACCACGGATCCTACCTGAAGGGTATATAGAAATAGTGCCGCTCCTGGATCGTCCACCACAGATCCTACATGAAGGGTAGGTACAGATATCCTCCACAACGCTCTTTCCCGTCAACCACCTTCGAGTATCGTATCGCCGTGAAGTCTACCTCCTGATACTGACTCGTCTTGAGGTCCACCTCTGGGTATCATCCAGTCTTCGAACACTCAGCCTCCGTCCACTGGGCTAGTCGACTCACTCCAAGCCGAGTCGGTCAAGCAGTCGTCAGGTCTCAACCGGCTACACGGTCTCCGTACTCCATACTCCATGTATGTAATTGATACCACGAACTATCATAGGGTATGCTCATAGGGATATTTTCTCAACGTGATCACCAATGCCACTGACGGTTCGTCAAACGGATATCAGTTCTGAATGTTATCAGCTTTTCCGTTCCAGGGGCCCGGTTGGATTTCGGGTACAATCCAACCCGGACACTATCCAACTGCAACCAAAACTCAGGCTAAGCATTCCAAAAGTTTTGTCTCATCATGAGGAATCCGAAATAGTCAACGGAACGTCAATCGGACGTCCGGAGCTCAAGATATAAGTGTTTCCACTCCTAGGGCCCGGTTGGTTTTGTATCCGAACCAACCCGGCCGTACTCAAAGTTCTCCAAAACGTTGAGTGTAACATACAAAAATGACCATCTCGATCAAAGGATCGCATCGCAGCTAACGGTGCGTCGATCGGAGGTCCGTATCCCAAGATATGGGAAAAGAGCGTAAGAGGTCAGCGAATAGGGGGTTCGGGCCCGGCCCGTCCCGGCCCGATACCCCCTGGGTCGGCTCGAACCGGGTTGATCTGGCCCGGGTCTGGGTCTGGCCCGCTTGAGCATGGCCCGACCCATCTGGTGCGGCGCGGCTCGGCCCGAACTTGGCCCGGCCCAGCCTGGGTGCGTCCCGGCCCGGCCTGGGCGCGTCCCGGCCCGGCCTGGGCGCGTCCCGGCCCGGCCTGGGTGGGTCCCGGCCCGACCTGGGTGCTGCCCGGCCTGGAGGCCCGGCCTTGCGGCTCTGCCTGGCTAGCATGGCCAGGCAGCTCTGCCATAACGGCAGAGCGATTATGAGGGGGGGGGGGGGGCACTGCCCCCCCCCCATGTTGTGAAACTACGGGCCTCATGGGGGGGGGGGGGGCGCTCCTGCAGGCCAACGATGTGGCGGGTCGCCGCGTCTTCCCCCACCGGATTCCGCGTGGCTGTGGGATTCCGTCTTCGTCGCGGCTTCTGCCACGACGGCACCCGCTGGCGGCGCGCCGTGGCGCTGCCTCCTCCGGGTGGGCGGCCGGTGCTGGCCACCGCCTTCGGCTGCGGGGCGCGCCAGCAGCTCCTTCCACGGACCACCGGACGCACTCCGATGGTCTGATTCGCTCAACATCTACGCCTAAGGCCCTCACGGGACCCGTAGGTTACTGCGAAGGGTCCAAATCTCCTTTGCAACCCGCTTCATCAACGCCAGAAGATCCTCACGTCAAATAAAAAACTGAGGAGTCTTCGATTTGCCTCTGCAGCCACGACTCTGGTCGTGGTTTGGTTTGGCTTCAACGGCGCGGCGCGACGGTGTCGCGCTCCTTCGTCACATTCCTTCTTGTTTCCGTGCGGTGTCATTGCACCGCAGTGCCTTTGTTCGAGTCACAATGAACACACATCAAAGGGGGAGGAGGGTCGGCCGTGTTCGCGCGGTCCGACATCCTCCCGTTATTGGATTAACAGTTGGCCAAGAAAGATGATAAATCAGTGATGAAAGTAATCACGAACAAAAAGAATATAATCTCCCACCTCGAGCGTTGTTGAACGAAGGCTCATCGCGGAATTGAACATCTTGGAAGAAGCCTGATCATCGCGTCGCGGAGGAACGGTGTCTCCCTTCCTTTGATGCAGAAAAAAGGAACGAGGAGATGCACGTCTGGTCGTCGATCTCCGAAGAAGGCGTCTCTCACCGTCGTCTGTCGTCGGAGGTTGGAGTTTTTCACGTTCTTCGTTGAGGAGGAAGAACTTCAAGACTTTGAGCTGTTCTCTCCAAAATCCTCCCGCACAACCAAAGAAACAACAATAAAATAAGGGTTTCCTTATTTAATTACTTATGCCAAACGTTTTAAAATTCAAAATTGAATCAATCAATTAATTGAATTAATTGAAACGTCTAAACAGCCCAAATAAAAGAGGCATTTAATATTTAAATAAATCCACGAGTTGAATTTCATTAATTGGGGGGGTGTGGGTGCATTACTGAAATTAAGGAGGGGTTGAGGAAGTTGAAAGGGTGGAGCTCGTGTGGGCCCCACCCCACTAGTATCCTACATAGTGGATTAGTTAGGATGTGGGTCCCAATCAACCACTTAGCTTAGGTTAACACTTCTTTAAATAAAATAAAAATGGTTGCACCACTTTTATTTTATTCCTTTACTTAACCCAAAAAAATTAATAACCACACCCAGGGAAACACAACTCCAGAAAAGGTGTTTTTAAGCAATTACTGGCACCGCGATTCTATTGGTGCCCTCAGATTTCAATTCTGAGCACCGGTTCAAAATTTAGAAAAACCTGCTCGTTCATTCACTGAACGTACCTGAGCTAAACATTAGAAAATGATTCTGGGCACACCGGGCCTCAGAATCAGGAGCCGTCAAAAACTGTGTTGTTGTAAAATTCTAAAGAAAATTAAGAAAACAAATACCCTGAAATTTCCGGGTCTTTACTTCATGGCCTATAAAGGTAACATTCTACATACAAAACTCAAATTTACTATAATTCACAAATAAATTTCCCTTTTTTAATGTCTTCAAAATAGAATAAAAAATATACTCATGTTACACCATTATTTTAGAGTAGAAAATACTGTAGTCTATAAAATCTACCATGAATTAGTCATGGTAATCCAAAAAGACTCAATTCATCAAGTTCATAATGATTGTTTAGGAATTTGAGAGTCCAAATGGAATCATTATTAAATCACAGTGAAAGTACCTAGCATGAACATAATTCGTTGGGATATCCTTCTTATTCACTTTTACAATATAATATCCTAACTAAAGATCCACCTTGGATAAGTATTGGGCTCTACATAGATGATCAACCAAGTCATAAATCCATTTTTGCTGATACTATTTCTTTATTATGATCTTCTTAAGCACATGATAATCAATTTAGAGGTTCATTGTCCCATCCTTATTCTTGATAGAATTTAAAATTAAACTATATGGGGAATCACTTAGGAATCTAAACCATTTATCAAAATTCTCCTTTAATTGGTTCTTAATATTTATATGTTCTACAATGGGAATTCTATATGGAGTGATTAAAATTTTAATTTCTTGAGGAATGTGATCAATTGAGAACTAAAACTCACACCAAGGAGGAGGACTGTAAATTTATTTGGGAAACACATTGGAAAATTACCTTGTAGTTGGAAATTCATGAAGGACGATGTTTTCTTTAGACTCAATATTTTCATAAATCTAAACATTCTAGAAACAAAATAATATCATGGTTTAAGATTTTGATACCAAATAAGATTTATCCTACTCATTGAAATTTTAAATAATATGGTGGAAATTTGTGATATAGAGGGTGATTTTATTCTTAGTAAAATTTATGTTTCCATAATACATGTGAAGTCAATCCATTCCCATAATACCATCAAATTCCTCGAAGGGGATTATCAGAAGGTTTTAAAGTAAATCTAGCTGAAAAATTTTGATAGGAGATGAGTTATATGCTTTGGATTCAACAATTGATCAATTTTCCATATTCATTGATAACTCAAATTATATGTTTTTAGGTGGTGTTTAAATAGTTATAGTAAACAAGAATTAAATAAAATAATGTATACAACCATAGATAATAAGACGACCTTTTAGTATCTGATTGTGGTTCTAATCATTTTTCATCCTGTAAAATAGACTTAGGGGTGAGAATTTCCACAAAATTAAATATATAAAACGGGAACCTTGAACATTTAATGGATAACATAAAAATAACATATATTCTATAACTTATGAATTTATAGGAATCAAGATAATTTATCCGTGATATATTTACCACCATAAATTTTTATGGGACTATCAGTACCCTAAAAAATGGTTTCTAATAAGTGTGAAAGATTACCAAATAGTATCATTCAAGAGTTTAAAAGTATGGTTGTAGTAAGGTATATTGTTATGTATTGCATGATGGTCGAGTCCAGCTCAATAAACCCTTATCATGTTTATTACCCCTATGTATAAATATTCACGATCCACATTCATTTTTTGAATCTATACAAGGATGTATTTTCATGGAAACCAATTTCTCTCTACATTACCAATATTTTTTAAATATTTTTCCTACGTTTAGTCTTATCCCTAAATATTTTATGAGATTTTTATGATCATAATTCCCAAAAATAACTTGTCTTTTATTTGATATCAACTATTAGAATCTTTATAATTTCTATAATTTATTTAATGATTTATTATATAAAGATACATTTCATACAACACCAAATGATATATATTCTCAATGTATTGTGTTAATTAGGTCAATTAGATAACAACTTACAATATAAAAACAATAACATTTTTTAAAAATCCTTTTACATGTTCTTAAAAATTTATTTCTCTTAGAAATTTCATGGGATAACCTTGGGACATAAAAAATAAAAGGGTGAGAAATAAATGCTGGTAATGAAATAAATAAGACATAGTATAAGGTAAATCAGTACATGTGATCCAAGAAGTAAATTAAGGTAATATAAGGGGTTGAAAATCATCCTCATGAACAATGATGAATGATATAAAACCATAACATCAAGCTAACATGAGAATTTGTAAAAAACATGAAACATGACATCATAATTATAAGTCACGATTACCCACTAAGACATCATAAAATAGTGTTCTTGGGATAACCTCCACTTCACTATACCTGGTATCTCGTGAGATTAAAATATTACCCAATTCATTTGAAGGATATATAATTCTAGGCCCAACCATCATATTCCTATCACTACATGAATAAGTGTGCTACATAGTTCATTCAACATAGAATCATATTTGATCAAATTTACTCCCAAAATTAAGGAGTATCAATTACATACATGGCATTCACCAATAAATGAATGATATGATCATATTGGTTAATAATAATGAGTGGAAATGAGGATTAGTGTTTACTACATCATTATTTTCCATGAAAAATTTCAAGATAATTTCATAAGAATTACAATAGTACATAATGATTCATAAAATGTATTAATGATGGTGAAAGGGGAATATTATAACTATGATATCATAAGAAAATTAAGAGGTATTTGAAATAACATATCCAACCATAAAAAATTGAAAATTAAAATGCATAACATAAAAAATGCGATTAGATAAATTGGGGGGATCTCTTACATTGAGAGGGTGCTTCTAAAAGCTCGAGAGGAGAATCTTAAGAGATTGGGGGAACAATGGGAGGGATATAGATAGTTAAGGGAAGAGTAACATCATTCCCTAGTATTTTTTACCGAATACGAATGTGTGATTTAGTGGGTTTATATAGAAAAATAGAGAAGAATTCTATATTAATATAAAAACATTGATTTTTGTATCTATATGATAATATAATCAAAAACCCAAACCATCCCATGGGTTTTTACCACAATTTCCACTAAATAGTAATGTTTTTTATTTTTTTTATAAGTCCAGAAACCGACCACGTTTGCATAATTCCCAAAAATATGTGGATGTCATTCCTTTTTATATATAATGTATTTTAAAACATAAAAATATAATATTGATTTTGGAGGATGTTTTGGGTTTATAAGTTTAATAAAATCACTTAAAATATTATTTTGAATGGAAAAGATAATTTTGACCATCAACATATTTTATTTAATTTTTTACATGATTTAGATACATATATTATTTCATAATACATTCCATATAATTATACCCAATTTAATTTTTCCCAAAAATAAAAAAATACTTAGAAAATTATGAAAAAACCATTAGATAATTTAATTGTGATGATTTCAAATGTAACTTCCCAGATAAATAAGGAATAAGTCACTTTTCATATTTCTTAACATTTTTGTATTAAAAATTAATTTCACTTTAAAGGGGATGCTATGTTTGATGATGTACCCAATACAAAATAACACGTTTCTTTGAAATCTTACGTTGCACACTACATTGAGTTATACTGAAAAATAATAATATAATATTATTATTTTAAATGGTAGTTAACACCTTGCTGTTGTAATGTCGAAAGTGAACATAACTAACTACCAAATGATTATACATGATTGCTAAATGTTTTCACATTTTTTCAACAAAAATTAGACCCTTAAAATATGAAAGAATCTAATTTTAAGCATGAATACTCTAATATTTAGTAAAAGGTCGATTTACCACCTTTTGATGGTGAACCCTCTTCAAATATAGTTTTGGTCGTTTTTATATGTTATATTTTAAAAAAATAATATTATTCTTTACATTCGGGACATCAAAATTTAATTTGGCTAAATTTTTGGTATTTTTCTGATAGAGATCTTTTTTTGATGAATAGTAAACACTAATGTATTTTAATTCAAAAGTGACTTTTACCATAATTTATTTATATGGTTATATTATATTTTTAATTGGTTTTAAAGTGCAATTAGAATATATTTTTACCATTTAATCTAATTTTGGTCATTGGAAATTGTGTCATTTTGAACTTGGACATATAAAAGGGCCAATTTTTTATTGTTATTATTTCTTAAATACACGTTATTTTTTTGACAACAAGAAATAATTTTAAATTAATTAATTAATCTTCAATGTTTTTAGTTTTCTAAAATAAAAATAATTTTTGAATTTGGAATATCAAATATAGCTTAGTCTGAATTTTTGGTATTTTTTTGAAAAACATCTATTTTCGATAAATAGTGAAAACAATTAGTAGTAGTTAAAAAACTGACTTTTTCATTTAAAGAAAATTTTACTACTTCAATGAATTGAATTTCAAAAATCCAACATACATAGTTGTTATTAGTAAGTAAAATGTGGTTCAATAAGAGGAAAATAATATTTGGTGAATAATAATTTTTGACTTTTATTAACCGTGTATAAGGACTCGACCTTAAAACATTAGATAATATTGATTTAAACAAATAATTCTCATTGAGGATATTTTTAGGTTTAGAGTTTTAGAAAATTAAGACAGAAATATTACATCAAAAAATATTACAATTTATAAATTTCTACTTAGTTTCCATTTTTTCATAAAAAAACTCTTAAAAAAGAGTCATGTCTAGTTCCATGTTTAAGACAGAATTACTTTTCCTTGATCCCATCCTTGACCATCTTCCACATTATGTCCTGTAAAAAACATTTCAAAAACTTGGGAGGAGTATAAAAAGATCAGTAAGGGATACACAAAAAAGGAAAACTATTATCTTTTCAAAATTAAAAGTAATCCATGAATACTTTATCATAAGTAACATTTTCCCCTTTATGAGGTAGTAAATACTCTTCATTAAATAAAAGATCATTTCTTACCCTTTTGTAACCAAATGATCTCCATAAAACCCATATAAAGAACACATGACATATATAGGTAACTTGGGGCATAAACATACTTATTTGGAATAACCACACAGTCAACATCAATGAATATCACTAAATGGAATAGCCATACGGTCGACTTCCATACACAATGCATTGGAGGTTATAACGTAACCACCCGTCCTGGTTTATCACAACACCACACTTCATATGGATTATCAGGTAACCACCCATCAAATTTCCAAGTGCTATCAAAACACATAAAATATTGAAAATATAAACATTTATCTAATAAAATTTCATTTGAAATCACAAGAGGTAATTTCAAGACATTGAAATAATCATTCCATTTTCACAAACCATTTAAAAAGTGATTTTTGAATCAATGTTTCCCATATGACATTGAAGCTTTTAATGAAATTATAATTTCAAAACATTAATTTACATATAAATAATTACTCAAAACTATTTTTAAAACATGTAAATTACAGATAATGATTTAGAATAATAAATCTTTTAAACATTTAAAATGATATTTTAGTTAATGAGTATTTAAGAAAATGAGATACTCTCGAATACAAATAATTGAGAAATAAAATTTAATAATAACATTATAATATCATGAGAATAAAGGGATTCATGATATAATATGACAAAGGATAGTATATACACCATATAAGAGTGAATAGGTGCATAACAACAATGAAGTCTCAATGGAAATGTAAATTGAGATGAAATCCCTTATAAGGACAGTATCCTTAAATTAAGGATAATTAAAACACATAATTATGTTTTAAAAATATAAATTAAAAAAATATTAGTGGATATTAAGTGTAAAAAAATCAGAGTTCATTCACACATATTCATAGGATGACATATTCAAGAAGTACAAGATTAACCAAAAGAATTGAAATTCGGTTAAGAAGTTCCCTTGCAAAAATTCTAAAAGCCTAACGACGTCACTTTTGAATTAAGAAAATTAGTTGATGAGTTAAAAAGGGTATCTCATCACTTGGTTATAAATTTAAATCAATAATTATATATAATAACAAATCCCAAAATAATAAGATGTAAATTATAAGACATAAAAAAAAGTCTTTTAAAAAGAGGAGGGTGAAAGGTTCCCTTACCGATTTGGTAACTTACAAAATGAACACCACATGAAATAATGACCATATAATGAATATTTATATACTCATAAATGAAATTATATTACACAAAAGTACAATAAGTGGTATTACATACACCACACAAAAGGAAATAGTGGCAAATATAGCATGAATCTCACGGTAATAAAAAGTGAGATGAAACCCTTTACCTCATTGTAATCAACTGAGTCGTTTGATCAAAAGTTAATAACCATAAAATTAATCATATAATACCATGAATATAATGATAATCATGATAATATATATCAAATGGTAT
Organism: Viscum album; assembly: GCA_963277665.1. Lineage (NCBI taxonomy): Eukaryota > Viridiplantae > Streptophyta > Magnoliopsida > Santalales > Viscaceae > Viscum > Viscum album. Next base: position 26,752,149 of record OY728142.1, on the reverse strand, counting down.
TACATATTACACCACATGCAATAAATAAGTGGTGAACAATGTAAATCTCACAGAATTAAAAGTGAGATATCAAATCTCCTTACCTCATGTCCGACTTGACTCGTTTATTCGTTGTTCTTCCTGAATAATAAACTAAAGCTAATTTATACATTCATAAGAACATATTTTAAATTTTATTATCCTTTTTATATCACTTATTACCCTGTTGTAAACATGATGAAATCATTTTAGTTAATAATGGTTGTTGGGTCGATATTTGGTACTTGAGTCAAAAATAAACACCTTATAATTACAAGTTGTCCATGTGGTCAATAGTAAATTATCTCCAGAATGATATTCATGATTTAGATATCATTTAAAAAATATATATCCAGTATATATATGCATTTATAGTATTATATAACATTTTGGGGATAAGAAATGAAATTCACCGTTCATGGAGACGGTAGGCCGTACGTACTCATGAACGCTACTTTCATTTGTATTTCTTATTTTATTGGAATTAAAACATAATGATACATAAATTTATTATAATTAAAGTATAATATCATATAAAATATCATTAAAACCATCCTTTTTACATCCCACATTTGGAATTAATGAGTCATATCACTTTGAGGGGGCGGTAGTCCGCACATCCTCAAATGAAATTATCGCATTTACCCATAATGGAAACCATAAGGGTATGATATAAATGGAAAATACAGAATAATAATGAAACAATAAACAAAATATATATTATATATAAATATAGTTCCATAATAATGTCCAACATGAGAGGCGGTAGGAGGTAATTGAACAATCATCATTTCATGAGGCGTTAGATTGCCATCTACAGAAACATTGTTTTTTTCACCCATTAGATGGAGGTGTGTGTATGTTTAGTTCAAAACATCTCATTAAAACATCCTATTATATTTTATGATACTAGTGTTTCTAGAAAAGAAAACAATAAAAATATTATAGGGGTTAGAGAAGTAAAAAAATAAAAGATGTAAAGAGAAACCATTACCTTTATTTTGGGTAACTCCCTTTGGTTTGACCCAAAATGGTTTGTTAAAGTTCCTTATGCCTAAGGTAAGGCTTCTAGGATTAAGGGAGGGATGTAGGGAGATTAATTGGGTAATTGTTGTACGAGCCTAAATGGTTGAGAGGTGTGAGTAATTTGTTAGAAGTGGTTTCCTTTTATAAGGGAGAGGAGGGGCTCTTTAGGAAAGTGTGAAAATACTATTTTATAATATAATGATATTCGGTTTCAGAAGGTCCAAAAATTTATTAGAGTCAAGGATAAGATGACTCATTGTCGAAATAAAATCATCCAGTAGAAATTGGACCAGTTTTGCATAATATTTTAATCATTATAATCTTATTTATTTAAATCATTTATTAATGAGTTAAATACTACATCATTGTTGTGTCATAAATAATTTAAATTATTAAATGTATAATTTCATTTAAAATAAATACCAAGATGTAGGAAATATTTTTATCTTTCCAATGAATCTTTATAGACAAAAATATTACTAATATAACACCATATAAAAGTTAATTTACTAAAATATATTTTTTGTCATTTTTGACATTACTTTAAAATTATTAAAATAGAGTGTCATTATCATTCATAAGTGGCTCCATGGGGACCCAAAATACACCCAATGATGCCCATGGTCTGAAATTACTCATCCAATAAGGTTAGGACAATATATATGGTAATTTGGAATTGTTATAGTATTCTTTTTACCTCGAATTACCCTATTTACCTTTAACCGCGATAAATAAAAGTCAAAAGTTACTATTCACCACAAATTATTTTCATCTTGTTGAACCAAATTTTACGTAATAATAACACCCATGTATGTCTGATTTTTCGAAATTCAATTCACAGAAGTGGTAAACTTTCTTTTAAATGAAAAAGTCTCTTTTTTAACTACTACTATGTTGTTTCAGTATTCCTCAAAAACTGAATTTTTTTAAAAAAATACCAAAAATTCAGCCTAAGATTTATTTGATATTCAGAATTAAAAAATGATGTTTATTTTAAATAAATTAAAAACATAAAAGTGGAATTAATTAATTTTAAAATTAATTCCCGTTGTTAAAACAAATAACATTTTTTAAGAAACAATAACTATCAAAAGATTGACACTTGTTTATGTCCAATTTCAAATTAAAATCAATTACAATGACCAAAATTGGATTAAATGGAGAAAATAAAATCTAATTATAGTTTAAAACCAATTAAAAACATAATTTCACCATATAAATATATTAGATTAAAACACAGTTTTGAATTAAAATACAATATTTTTCACTATTCATTAAAAAATGAACTTTATCGGAAAAATTCAAAAATTTACACAAATTAAATTTTGATGCCCACATTCTAAAGAAGGATTTTATTTTTTCAAAAATAATGTATTAATGTGAAAAAAAGTATATTTAAAAACGGTTCTCCATTAAATGGCGGTAAATCGACCTTTTAATTTAAAATATGGTTAATATTAGATTCATTCACATTTTTAGAATTTAATTTTATTTGATAAAAGTAAATACATTTAACAAACATGTATAATCATATTTTAGTTAGTATTGTTCATTCCGGTCAATAAAATTTCTAGGAGTTAACTACTATTTAAAATAATAATATTATTTAATTAGTGTGGAACGTAAGATTTCAAAGAAACTCGTTGTTGCGTATCAGGTACGCAATCGAACATAGAATCCCCTTTTTTGTAAAATTAATATTTAATTAATTTTTTTTATAATTATGAAAAGTGATTTATTATTTATTTTTCTAAGATGTTACATCCTTCCCCCATTTTGGGAATTGCGTCCTCACAATTTTAAAACTGGGCCTGGAAACATCATTAAATGTCCCACATAAAAAAAGAGTCAATAAAAATATCACATTAAAATAATGGAAGTGAAGTACAAAGGTCACCTGAGGTAACCAATAATAGGATTCCATGTTGGAAAACATGGATATAGAAGAGAGAACAAATGGTCAAGTTCTGAGGGAGTGTGATAGAAAACATGATTATGAAAAATTTAACCATCAGAAAATCACAAACATGTGATGGGTTCAACGGTTCTTGATTCCCCAGTAGGAAAAGTTAACAGAAAATGTGTTTGTTTTAATTTAAATTTCACTGAGGAATATATTTATGATATTAACTAAAAACCTTAGGAAACATACTTACTTATCTTGTAGACTTTTATCCTTTACTATATTTCTATCAAAAACTCACATTTCCAACAAACGATGAGTATTCATGATGACTTGTTTACATTAAAAGTGCTGTAATAAACTTCAAGAGAATAACATAATCCACAAAAGATGAACTATATATTTCCCTTTCCTTTATATATTAAATAAAACCAAAACGTTTAGTACAAGATCAGATAATCCCCCAAAAGGATAAACTTTTACATAAAGAAAAAAAACTCTTAATCTCCAAAATTTGTCTAACAATACCCAAAGTTCAAGAAAGACCATTCAATAAAAAATTGTACCTAATATTCTTCAAAAGCAATCCAAACTGAGTTTGTAACCCAAATCTCATAATGATTTAATTACATAGACTTGCAAGACACATCTTAATATTTATCTCCAAGTAACACCCGTTACTCATAAAGTCTCATATTGAAAAGTAATTAACCTAATCACATATTCTCCATTATAGGTTAATCATTTTCATAAATAAATCAAATCATCATATGTCCATAATAAAAACATATATTCTTCCAAAAGTAAAATTTCAACCATTATTACACAATTGAAACCCCATTGTATTCTCTCTTCCTTAGGCATATAGTGTTTCCTAAAAAGAAAGAACGTCTTCCAGAACAACCTATATCACATAATCACTAAATCAATTTTATATACTAAGTATATCCATTTTTTAACACATAAGTTCCAAAAATAAATTTATTCTTATTCCATAAAATCATTTTACTAAAATAATAAGTCATACTAACCCGGGAATTCAAGTAGGCTAGTGGTAGGTGATTCGCCCTTGCCACCCTTTAATTGTGGGTTCGATTCCTGTAGCATTACCAGATGCGACGGGTTTTCACCCATCCTATGGGTTGTCCTTTTTATAAAACTAAAAAATAACCCCAACATGTTTTAACCTCAATGGTTTCCTTATACCTCTCATTTTCATCCAAATTCATTATGATCACAACATCTTAAATTTTGAAGTCTTATGTCACCACCATATGATAAAATAAAACGATACCCAAAATGTAGAACATCATGCCTTGATCATGGTGTCCATTTGGTTTCATCGTCATCTTGGTCACAAAGGTAGAAGGTCCATTAATTGCAACAATGATTTATAGATCCTTCAAAATCATTTTCTTCCTCTATCCAAATACACCTTTTACAACATGGGTCATATGGGTGTTCATAGAAAAATAGTTTGGGAAAATAATCAGGTATGACATATAACTTCAAAACATCTGATAAAACATGATTTCTATAAAACAATCGAACCAAATTTGATTTGATGATTTCAATTAACGGTAATTTTAAAATACCATAAGTATGTGATGAGAGACTATATTGTAAAATCAAATATAAATAGGTTGCGCAAGGGTCTCCTTTTTCAGCACCCTTTTTTAAAATCATAATATGCTTCAAAAGCTTGTGATAAGGTAAAATATTTTAAAATGCCTTGATAATATTTACCTTTCTTGAAAATATGATAATATTGTGAAAATACGTTTTTTCTAAATAAAAAACATGATCCATGATGATAACAAGGTATAGTGGAGGTGTTTGATATCTCAAACAACTACTTACAATTGAGTTGTATTCTAGAATAAGTTTCACAATCATTCGAACATGACATTGGAATAATTATTGCAAGCATGTCATCAGGAAGAGACAGGAATGTCATTTAGGATCCTCCTAATTCCATTTGTAACTGACATTCCTTGATCTAAAAAAGTTATAAAACAATGATTTAACTGAAATAATATATAGGGACTAACCATTTGTCTAACAAAAATTCCTAATCCCAAATGTTGTCTAAACTGACCTCTGATACCAACTATAAGGACCCGGCCTTAAAAAATTACATAATATTGATTTAAACGAATAATTCACATTCAGGATCTTTTCAGATTTAGAGTATTAGAGAATTCAGACATAAATATTACATCTCAAAAGATTACAAAGTAGGCAAACATTTTAAAATAAAATAAAAATTCTTAAAAAAGAGTTATGTCTAGTTCCATGTTTAAGATATCATGACTTTTCCATGATCCCATCCTTGACCCTATTCCACATTATGCCCAAAGAAAAACATTCAAAAAACATGGGATGAACATAAAAATCTACTTAAGGGATAAACAAAGAAGAAAAACTGATATATTTTTAAAACAACAAGTAAGCCGTGGATTCTTTATCATAAGTAATATTTTCCCCTCATGAAGTAGTAAATACTCTTCACTAAATAAAAGATCATTGCATACCCTTTTGTAACCAAAATATTTCCATAAAACCCATATAAAGAACACATAATATATAAAGGTAACTTGGTACATAAACATACATAAATGGAATAACCATATGGTCAACTTCCACAAATATCACTAAATGGAATATCCATATGGCCGACTTCCATACAAAATGCATTGGAGGTTATAACGTAACCACCCATCCTTGTATATCACGACACCACTCGTAATATGGTTTATCACCTAACCACCCATCAAATTCCCAAGTATCATCATAACACATAAAATATTTCAAATATAAACATTTCACTAATAAAATTTCATTTGAAATCACAGGAAGTAATTTCAAGATATTGAAATAATCATTCCATTTTCATAAACCATTTAAAAAGTGATTTTTGAATCAAAGTGTCCCATACCCCTTGGAAGATTTTAATGGAATTATAATTTTAAAACATTATTTTCCATATAAATAAATACTCAAAACCATTTTTAAAACATGTACATTAAAGATAATGATTTAGAATAATAAATCTTTAAACTTTTAAAATGGTATTTTAGTTAAAGAGTTTTTAACAAAATGAGAGACTCTTGAATACAAATAATTGAGGAATAAAATTTAATATGAACTTTATTATAACATGATAATAAAGGGATTCATGATATAATATGAAAAACTGCTATATATACACCATATAAAAGTGAATTGGTGGATAACCACAATGAAGTCTTGATGGCAATGTAAATTGAGATGAAATCCCTTATAAAGACGGTATCCTTAAATTAATGAAAGATCAATCACATAATTATGTGTGATAAAAATAAATACACCCAATATAAGTGGATATTAAGTGAAAAACAATCATACGTAATTCACACATATTCATAGGAAGACATATTCAATAAGTAAAAGTTTTACCCAATGAATTGAAATTGGGTTAAGAAGTTCCCATGCAAAAAATTTGAAAAGCCTAACGGTGACACATTAGAAATCTGAAAATGATTCAATGAGATAAAAAGGTTATCTAATCACCTGAACATACAATTTAAATCAATAAAAAATAGAATAACATATCCCAACATAATATTATGTAAATTAAAAGACATAACAAAAATAAATCTTTTAAAAAGAGGAGGGTGAAAGGTTCACTTACCGATTTGGTAACATACAAAACATATGACACCTGAAAGAAGGATCATAAAATGAAGAAGCAAATACTCACAAATGAAAGTATATTTAATAAAATTACAATCATGGGTAGTAAATACACCACACCAAAATAAGTAGTGGCAAATATAGCATCAATCTCACGGGAATAAAAAGTGAGATGAAACCCTTTACCACATTGTAATCAACTGGGTCGTTTGATAAAAAGTTAATAAAAATCAAATAAATAATAGAATACCTTGAATATAAATATAATAATGATAATATATATAAAACGGAAGTACATAATACACCACAAGAAATAAATAAGTGGAGAATAATGGAAATCTCATAGAATTAAAAGTGAGGTAAGAAATGTTCTTACCTCATGTCTGACTTCACTCGTTTGTTCCTTGTTCCTCCTAAATAATAAAATAAATTTAATATATACTTTATCAATAATTTTTTTTCAATATTATTAACCTTTTTATATCACTTATTACCATGTTATAATAATTTTTCAATCATTTAAGTTAATAATGGTCCTTTGTTCGATATTTGGTAGTGGAGTCGAAAATGAACACCTTATAATTACATGTTTTCTATGTGGCCAATATCCCATTATCTCCAGAATGATATTCATGATTTAGATATCATATAAATCATTTATATCCTGTATATATATGTATATATAACAGTACATAACATTTTTTAGATAAGAAATTAAATGCACCGTTTATGGAGACAGTAGGTCGTACTTACGCATGAAAGCTACTTTCATTTGTATTTCTTAATTTAACGGAGTTAAAACATAATTATACATAGGTATATTATAAATCCAGTATAATATCATATATAATATCATTAACTACATCATTTATACGTCCCATATATGGCATTAATGATTCATATCACTTTGAGGGGGCGGTAGTCCGCACTTCCTCAACTAAAATTATCGTGTTTACCCAGAATGGAAACCATAAGAATATGATATAAATGGAAAATACATAAGCATAAAAAAAACATAAACATAATATATATCATATATAAATAAAATTCCATGATAATGGACACCATTAGAGGTGGCAGGAGGTAATTGAACAATCATCATTTCGTGAGGCGTTAGTTTTCCATCCAGAGAAACATTATGTTCTTCCCCAATTATATGGAGGTGTGTGTAAGTGTGGTTCGAATCCTTCTATAAAAATGTCATAGTATATTGAGGATACCAGTGTTTCTATTAAATAAATGAATAAAAATATTTTATTGGTTGGAGAAGTAAAATAAAATAAAAGAAGTTAAGAGAAACCATTACCTTTAATTTGGGTAACTCCCTTTGGTTTGAACCAAAATGGTTTGTTGAAGTGCCTTCTGCCTAAGGTAAGTCTTATAGGTGGAATATTTGGACGTAGGGAGCTTAATTAGGCAGGGGTTGGACGAGCCAAAAATCTTGAGAGGTGTGAGGAATTTGTAATAAGTGGTCACCTTTTATAAGGGAGAGGAGGGGCTCTTTATGAAAAAGTGAAAATATTATTTTATAATATAATGATTCTCGGTTTCTAAAGGTCCACAATCATTATAGTTGAGGATAAGATGACTCATGGTCGAAATAAAATCATTCAATAGGAATTGAACAGGTCTTGGAAAATATTTATTCATTATAATCTTATTTATTTTAATCATTTATTAATGAGGTAAATACTGCATCATAATTGTGTCATAAATAATTTAATTTATTCAATGTATAAAAATTATAAAAAACCCATGATGTAGAAAATATTTTTATCCTTCCAATGAATATTTATGGTCAAAAATATTACTTATATATCACCATGTAAAAATTAATTTTCTAAAAGTTTTTTGTTTTTGTCATTTTTTCCTTTACATTAAAATTATTAAAATAAAGTGTCATTATCATTCATAAGTGGATCCATGGGGTCCCAAAATCGACCCAAGGATGCCAATGGTCAGACATTACTCATCCAATAAGGTTAGGGCATGTGTTAAGATAATTTTGAATTATTATAATATTTTTTTTACCTTGAATTACCCTATTTACCTTTATCCGCGGTAAATAAAAGTCAAAAGTTATTATACACCAAAAATTATTTTCATCTTATTGAACCAAATTTTTCTTACTAATGACAACCATGTATTTCGTATTTTTGAAATTCATTTCAAAAAAGTGGAAAAATTTCTTTAAATGAAAAAGTCAGTTTTTTAACTACTACTAAGTGGTTCACTATTCATCAAAAATTGAAGTTTTTCAGAAAAATACAAACAATTCAGCCTAAGATTTATTTGGTATTCAAAATTCAAAAATGATGTTTATTTTCCTAAAAAAACATAAATGTGGCATTAAATAATTTTAATGTTAATTCCCGTCATTAAAACAAATACCGTGTTATTAAGAAACAATAACTATCAAAATATTGACACTGGTTTATGTCCGATTTCAAAGTGAAATCAATTCCAATGACCAAAACTAGATTAAATGGTAAAGATATATTATAATTACACTTTAAACCCAAATAAAAAGATAATATAACCATATAAATAAATTATATTAAAACACAATTTTGAATTAAAATTCAATATTTTTCATTATTCATTAAAAAGTTAACTTTATCAAAAAAATTCCATAAATTTACAAAAAGTAAATTTTGATGTCCCCATTATAAATAATGATTTTATTTGGGAAAAATATAATGTATTAAAGTTTCAAAAACTCTATTTAAAGAGTGTTCTCCATTAAAATGCGGTAAATCGACCTATTAATGTAAATTATGCTCAAAATTAGATTAATTCACATTTTAATCCTCTAACTTTTATTGGATAAATGTAAATACATTTAAAAAATGTGTATAATCATGCTGTAGTTAGTTTTTTTCATTCCTTCCAATACAACAACTAGGAGTTAACTACCATTTAAAATAATGATATTACATTATTAGTGTGCAACCTAATATTTCAAAGAAACTCGTTGTTGCGTATCGGGTACGCTATCGAACATACCATTGCCTTTAATTTAAAATTAACATTTAATTCAAAAATATTTATAGATATGAAAAGTGATTTATTTATTATTTATCTGGGATGTTAAACCGTGGTTAAAGGTAAATAGGGTAATTCAAGGTAAAAAGAATATCATAGTAATAAAAAATTAACATAACACTTGTCCTAAACTTATTGGATGATTCATGGCCGACCATGGGAATCTTTGGGTCGATTGTGAGACCCCATGGAGCCACTTAAGAAAGATAATGACACTTTAGATTAATTAATTTATTGTAAAGTCAAAATTAACACAAACAAATATCTTTTGGTAAACTAATTTTTACATGGGGTTATATAAGTTATTTGTTCTACTATAAATATTCATTGGAAATTTAAAACGATTTCCTACATCAAGTTAATTTTTCTTATAATTTTTAGGCATCAAATAAATTAAATTATTATTGACACAATAATGATGCATTATTTACCTGATTAATAAATGATTTAAATAAATGAGATTAAAAATATTAAAATAAAATCCAAAACCAGTCCAATTCTTATTGGATGATTTTATTTCGACCACGAGTCATATTATCTTACATTGTAATTAGTTTTAGACCATTAGAAACCTAATATACTTATATAATAAAATAATATTTTCACACTTTAATAAAGATCCCCTCCTCCCCCATATAAAAGGACACCAATTCTAACCAATTCCTCACACGAATAAAGCATTCTGGCTCATCCAACCCATGACCAATTAATCTCCCTACATCTCTATCATCCTCCTAGAAGCCTTACCTTATGAAGAATGCACTTCAAGTAGTCCTTTTGGTTCAGACCAAAGGATGTTGCCCAAATTAATGGTAAAATATTCTTTTAACTTCTTTTTTATTCTTCTTATACAACCCATAAAATCTTTTTATTCATTTATTTTATAATGACATCTATATCGTAAATATACGAGTTTTTGTAATCATAATTATTCTAACTACACTTACACCCACCACCATATAATGGGTGAATAACATATTGTTTCTATGGATGGAAAACTAACGCCTCACGAAATGATGATTGTTTGATTATCTCTTACAGCCTCTCATGGTGGACAGTAAGATGACACTGTATTTATATATGATATTTATTATATTAATATTTTCTTTATTCTTCTGTATTTTACATTTATATCCTACCTTGATGGTTTCCATAATGGGTAAACTTCATAATTTAATTTGAGGAAGTGCGGTCTATCGCCCCCTCAAAGTGATATGACTCATTAATGCCATATGTGTTATGTATAAAGGATTGAGTTAATGATATTATATATGATATTATACTGGAATTATAATATAACTATGTATAATTATGTTTTAATTGCAATAAAATATGAAATATAAATGAAAGTTGTGTTCATGCGTACGTACGACTTACCGTCTCCATGAGCGGTGAATTTCATTTCATATCTTAAAAATGTTATGCACTTTTATAAATACATATATATAATTGATATATGATTTATATGGTATCTAAATGATTGCATAATGTTTTAACATGGTAATAAGTAATATAAAAAATTATAATAAACTTGAAAAATCTTATTAATAATGTATAAATTAACATTAGTTTATTATTCAAGAAGAACAAGGAATAAACGTGTCAAGCGGTACATGAGGTATAGGATTTTCTTATCTCACTTTTAATTCCGTGAGATTTCCATTGTTCACCACATACTCATTTAATGTGGTGTATTGTGTACTATAATTTGGTATATATTATAATTATTATCCTTATATTCATTGTTTTATGTGATTAATTTGGTGGTTTCTAACTTTTGGTTATACAACTCAGTTGATTACAACATTGTAAAGGGTTTCATCTCACTTTTTAATTACCGTGAGATTCAGGCTATATTTGCCACTATTTCCTTTTTGTGGTGTATGTACTACCAAGGATTGTACTGATTGTGTAATATATTTTCATTTATTAGTATTTACATCTTCATTTTATGATACTTCTTTCATGTAGTGAATGTTGTGTATGTTACCAAATCAGTAAGGGAACCTTTCACCCTTCTCTTTATAAAAGACTTCTTTTTTGTTATGTATTTTAATTTACATCATATTATGTTGGGATATGTTCTTCTATATCATTATTGATGTAAAATTTATGTCCTTGTGATAAGATAACCTTTTTATCTCATCAACTCATATTCTGAATTTTAAAGTGACGTTGTTAGGCTGTCGAATTTTTACAAGGGAACTTCTTAAAACAATTTCAATTATTTGGGTTCAACTTGTACATCTTGAATATGATTCCCTATAAATTGTTTTGAAAGATATCTGAATGTATTACACATAATATCCACTTATCTTGGGTGTATTTATATTTTTTCACACATAATTATGTGATTAATTTATCCTTAATTTAAGGATACCATCTTTATAAGGGATTTCATCTGAATATACATTTCCACGGAGACTTTATTGTTATTATGCACCAATTCAATATTATGTGGTGTATATACTATCCTTTTACATATTATACAATGTATTACTTTATTCTCATGATATTATAATGTTCTAGGTATATTATATTCCTCAATTATTTGTATTCAAGCGTCTGTCTTTTTGTTAAAAACTCTTTAACTAAAATATCGTATTAAATGGTTTAAAGATATATTTTTATAAATATATCTCATTAGTGTCCATGTTTCAAAATCAGTTTTAGGATTTATTTATATGTACATTTATTTTTTCAAATGATAAATAATTTAAAATATTTAATGTTCTATGGGTCACTTTGATTCAAAAATCACTTTTTAAATGGTTTTGAAACTGATTTGATAAAGCGTTGTTTATTTAAATGTCTTGATTTGATATATTGGAATGTGGAAATGTTATGTTTCCTTTATAATTGTGTTATGTGTTATTATTATGTTATTTTTATTGGGAATTATTTATGTATACTGGTGGTTCAGTGATAAACCTAGGGTGGGTTCTCCCGAGATAGCTCTTCAATGCATTGGTTAACATGACAGATGTTAACGTGATGTTTCTCTTAAGAGATTTAGGGAATATACTGTGATGTGTATTCCAAGTGTAACTCCCTACATATCTGTGATATCTACAATGTAAGATTGATATGGATGCGATAAGTAACCATTATGATTTATGATTTGAGTGTGTTATTCATAAATCTTCTGATTCCATAAGCTATGTAATGATTGAAAAGTATGGTTTCAATGATTTTTATTTATTAATGGGATAATTTTTTCCTTCCTTATTTTATAACCCTTAATGATCTTTTCATGCTCATCCCATGTTTTTTAAATTTTCTCCACATGACAAAAAGAATAATAGGGTCAAGAATGGGATCAAAAAAAAGTCATGCTGTCTAAAAAATGGAACTAGACATGTTTATTTTTAAGAGTTTTTATTTTATGAAAAAAATTGATACTAAGTAGTGGTGTCTATATATAATATTCCAATAGTTATGTTATAGTTATGGCTTAATTATCTAAAACTCAAAACCTAAAAATATCCTCAATGTGAATTATTCATTTAATTAAATATTATGTAATGTTTTAACATCGGGTCCTTACAGTTGGTATCAGAGGTCAGTTTAGATAACTTTAGAGGTTAGGGTGTTCTTTAAGCATAAGTGAAATTACCATAATGGGTAGGATTTTAGAAATATTCATAGTTATTTGAGATGAGAGAAATGGTTATTACATTTTGGGGTGAAAAATGAATGGTATTGGATAACCTTTTAGGATAAATTATGTTATTGTTATTCTTGAGGAATTTGCTTCTTTTTTAAAATTTTATAGTTTTTGAAAAAGGAAAACATGCAGACCATGTGACAACCCATCATATCCGACAATGCTACGATAATAGATCCCACAAACAAAGTGTGATTTGGATTTATCACCTACCACTAGACTACATGAAGTCCCTGGTTAGTATGACTAATTATTTTTAGTTAAATTATTTTATTGATCAATAATAATTTTATTTGAGATAATATTTTTTATCAAATAGACATTATTATTATAGGAAAAGGATTTGGTGATTAAGTGATAAAGGTTATTTTGGAAGACATTCTCTCTTTTGGAAACATTATATGCTTAAATAAAACAGAATAGATTAGTATTTCAAATGTGGAATAATGGATGAAATTTTATTTTGGAATAATCTATGTTTTTATTTTGGAAATATGATGATTTTATTTATTTTTGAAAACAATTAACCTATCCTAGAGAATGTGTGATTAGGTTAATTACTTTTCAATAAGAGTCTTTATGAGTAACTGGTGTTATTTATAGATAATTTTTAAGATGTATCAAGGATGTATATGTAATTAAATCCTTATGAGATTTGGGTTACAATCTCAATTTTGATTAATTTTGAAAATTTTTTGGGACAGTTGTGTATTGAATGGTCTTTCTTGAACTTAGGGTACTTTTTGTTGAATTTTGGAGATTAATAGTAGTATTTATTTTTATAAAGGATTATCCTTTTGGGGGATTATATGATCTCGTACTATCCATTTTGGTTTTAGTTAATATCTAAAGACACGATAAATATATAGTTCATCTTCTGTGGATTATTTGATTCTCTTGAAGTTGATTATAGCACTTTTAATGTGAACAATTCATCTTGAATACTCATTGTTTGGAGGAAATACGAGTTTGTGTTAGAAATATAGTAAAGGATGAAAGCCTGCATGATAAGTAAGTATGTTTCCTTATGTTTTTAGTTAATCCCATAAATAGATTCCTCAATGAAAAGTAACTTAAAAAAAATGATGTCTGTTAACTTTTCTTACAAGGGAATCAAAGATTGTTTAACCTATCACATTTTAGTGATTTTATAGTGGTTAACATTATCTTTATCACGTTTTCTATCACTCTCTATCAGAACTTGATGGTTTTTTATCCATTCTAAATCCATGTTTTCATAGAATCTTAGTATCTATTATCTCGGGTGACCATTGTACTTCTATTTCATTCTTTTAAAGTGACAGTTTTATTGACTCTTTTCCGATGTGGGAGTTTTAATTAAGTTTCCAAGCCCAGTTTTAAAATTTCGAGGACTCAATTCCCAAAAGGGGGGAAGGATGTATCATCCCAGATAAATAAAGAATAAGAAACTTTTCATATTTAGTAATATTTGTGAATAAAATATTAATTTTACTTTAAAGGGGATGCTATGTTCGATGACGTACCTGATACACAACAACAGGTTTCTTTGAAATCTTACGTTGCACACAAGATTGCGTTATACTAAAAAATGATAATATAATATTATTATTTTAAATGGTAGTTAGCGCCTAACTGTTGTAATGGAAAAAATGAACATAACTAACTAAAAAAATGATTATACATGTTTGTTAAAAGTTCTTACATTTATCCAATAAAATTTATGGGCTTAAAATATTAATGAATCTAATTTTAAGCATGAATACTCTAATATTTAGTAAAAGCTTGATTTACCACCATTTGATGGAAAACCCTCTTCAAATTTATTTTTAATCATTTTTATATTTTCTATTTGAAAAAATAACAATCTTATTTAGATTCAGGACATAAAAATTTTCATTTGGGTAATGTTTTGGTATTTTTCTGATAAAGTTCATTATTTTGATGAATAGTGAAAAATAATGTATTTTAATTCAAAAGAGCCTTTTAATCTAATTTATTAATAGGGTTATATTATATTTTTAAATTGGTACTAATGTTTAAGTAGAATATATTTTTACCATTTAATTTAATTTTTTTCATTGGAAATAATTTCATTTGAAATTGGACATGAACAAGTGTCAATGTTTTGATAGTTATTATTTCTTAAAAACACGCAATTTGTTTTGACAAAGAGTGTTAATTTTAAATTAATTAATGAAAGTCATATGTTTTTAATTTTTTTAAATAAAAATCATATTTGAATTAGAAATTTCAAATATATCTTAGGCTGAATTTGGTGGTATTTTTTTGAAAAATAAGAATTTCTGTTGAATAGTGAAACCACTTAGTAGTAGTTAAAAAAACCGACTTTTTTATTTAAATGAAATTTTACCGCTTCAATAAATTAAATTTAAAAAATAAGACTTACATGGTTGTTATTATTAAGTAAAATTTGGGTCAATAATATGGAAATAATTTTTGGTGAATAGTAACTTTTGACTATTATTTACCACGATTGAAGGTAAATAGGGTGATTCTAGGTAAAAAGAATAACATTATAATACAAAATTACCTTAAAACTTTTCCTAACCTTATTGAATGATTCATGGACGACCATGGGCATCTTTGGGTCTATTTTGGGACCCCATAGAGCCACTTAACAGTGATAATGACACTTTAGAGTAATTAATTTAATGTAAAGTCAAAAATGACACAAAATAATATATTTTGGTAAATTAATTTTTACATAGGGTTATATAAGTTATCTATTGGAATATAAATATTAATTGGAATTATAAAAAGATTTCCTAGATCATGGTATTTTTATATAATGTTTAGACGTCACATAAATTAAATTATTTATGACACAATAATGATACACTATTTACCTCATTAATAAATAATTTAAATAAATAAGATTATAAATATTAAAATAACATCCAAAACGTGTCCAATTCATATTGTATGGTTTTTTAAAGGTTGGGGAATAAGCCTCATTTATTATTAAAACAATTCGAATACCACTTTAACTGGGTAGAGGGAGACCCATTACATAGCCTGAAGGCCCAGTGGGCATTTTTCCCATTACATGGCTCGTAGGCCCATGTTTTTACCCAAATCCCATTCTATGAATAGTAATTCTACAGTACCGATGCTGCTACAGTACTGCACAATACCCTACCGCTGCTACAGTGACCTGCCACCGCTACAGTTCCTGTCGTTTCTATAGTTCCGCCATTGCTACAGTACACTACCGTACTGCTACAGTACCTGCGACCAATGGGTTTTGAACCCCCATTTTTCATGTAGAATTATGGGGTTCTTACCACTAATCCAAGCCCCAAATACACTTATTTGATGGATTTATTTATACCATGAGTCATCTTATCTTCTACTTTAATTTGTTTTGGACCTTTAGAAACTGAATATCATTATATAATAAAATAATATTTTCATACTTTCCTAAAGAGCCCCTCCACCCCGTTATAAAAGGAAAACACTTATAACAAATTTCTCACACATATCAAGCCTTTTGGATCATATAAACTCTTCCCAATTAATCTCCCTACATTCATATCCTCCTTTTAGAAGCCTTACCTTAGGCAGAAGAAACTTCAAGAAGTACTTTAGGTTCAAACCAAATGAAGTTGGCCAAATTAAAGGTAACAGCTCCTTTTAACTTCTATTTTTATTTTTCTTCTCAAACCCGAAAACTCTTTTTATTCATTTATTTTATAAGAAATCAAGTATACTCATTATACTAGGATGTTTTTATGAGATGTATTATAACTACACTTACACACACCTCGATCTAATGTGTGAAGAACATAATGTTTCTGTGGATGGCAATCTAACGCCTCACGAAACGATGATAGTTCGATTATCTCTTACTGCCTCTCATGGAGGTCATTAAGATGGAACTAGATTTATATATGATATATATATTTTTTTATTTTTTTATACTTCTATATTTTATATTTATATCCTACCTTTATGGTTCCATAATCAGTAAAACCGATAATTTCATTTGAGGAAGTGCGGACTACCGCCCCCTCAAAGTGATATGACTTGTTATTTCTATATGTGGGTGGTATGAAGGATAGAGTTAATGATATTATATATTATATTATAATAGAATTATAATATAAATATGTATCATTATGTTTTAATTTCATTAAAATAAGAAATAGAAATGAAAGTAGTGTTCATGCATACGTACGGATTACCGTCTCCATGAACGAGGCATTTCATTTCTTATCTTCAAAATGTTATGTACGGTTATAAATACATATATATATACAGGATATATGATTTATATGATATCTAATTCATGAATATAATTCTGGAGATAAGGGACTATTGACCAGAAGGACAACCTGTAATTATAAAAAGTCCATTTTGCCTCTAGTACCAAATATCGACCAAACGACCATTATTAAATTCAATGATTTCATAATGTTTTAACATAGAAATAATTAATATAAAAATAATAAAAACATTAAAAAGATTATTAATATTTTATAAATTAAATTTAGTTTATTATTTAGGAAGAACAAGGAACAAACGAGTCAAGTGGGAAACGAGGTATGAGATTTTCTTATATCACTTTTAATTCTGTGAGATTTCCATTGTTCACCACTTATTCATTGCATGTGGTGTATTGTGTGCTACCATTTTATATATATTATCATGATTATCATTATATTCTTTTTATTATGTGATTCATATGATGGTTATTAACTTTTGGTCATAAAACTATGTTGATTACAATGTGGTAAAGGATTTCATCACACTTTTTTATTCCAGTGAGATTAATGCTATATTTTCCACTATTTATTTTTGTGTGGTATATGTACTGACCATGATTGTACTATTTTTGTAATAAACATTCATTTATGAATATTTAATTCTTCATTTTATAATCATTCTTTCATGTGTCATATGTTTTGTAAGTTTGCAAATCGGTAAGGGAACCTTTCACCAACCTCTTTTTAAAAGACTTATTTTTATTATATCTTTTAATTTACATATTATTATGTTGGGATATGTTCTTATATATATTTATTCATGTAAAAATTATTTCCAAGTGATTATATACCCTTTTCATATCATCAAATCATATTCTTAATTTTAATGTTTTTCCGTTAGGCTGTCGAATTTTTACAAGGGAACTTCTGAACCTAATTTCAATTCTTTGGTTTCAACTTTAACTTCTTGAATATGTCATCCTATAAATAGGTTGGAATGATATATGACATTATTACACATAATATCCTCTTATATTGGATGTATTTATATTTTTCACATATAATTATTTGATGGATTTATCTTTAATTTAAGGATATCGTCATTAAAGGGATTTCATCTCAATTTACATTTCCACTGTGACTTCATTGTTGTTATGCACCAATTCATAATATATGGTTTATATACTGTACTTTTACATATTTTATCATTAATTCATTTATTCTCAAGATATTATAAAGTTAGGATTAAATGCTATTCCTCAATTATTTTTATTCAATCGTCTCTCTATTTGTTAAAAAACACTTTAACTAAAATATCATTTAATATGTTTTAAAGATTTATTCTTATAAATATTTATCATTAATGTATATGTTTTAAAAATGGGTTTTAGGATTTATTTATATGGAATTTTATGTTATCAAATGATTATTCATTTAAATTCTTCAATTTTTTATGGGACACTTTGATTCAATAATCTCTTTTTAAATGGTTTTGAAAATGATTTGATAAAGCATTGTTTATTTCAATATCATGATTTGATATATTGTAATGTGAAAATGTTATCTTTCCGTTATACTTGTGTTATGTGTGATTATTATGTTATGTTTATTGGGCATTGATTACGTATATGGGTGGTTCTATGATAAACCTAGGGCATGTGTGCTCGAGATAGCTCTCCAATGCATTGGGTAACGTGATGGAGGTTAACGTGATGTTTATCCTAAGAGATATAGGGAATATAATGTGATTGGTATTCCATGTGTAAGTCCCTATGTGGATGTGATAACACAATGTATGTTTTATATGGGTGCCATATTTAACCTTTATTATTTATGATTTGTATTTGTTATTCATAATTATTATGATTTCGTAAGGTATGTTATGATTGAAATGTATGGTTTAATTGATATGTATTTGTTGTTGTGATAATGTTTTTCTTCCTTTTTATATAACCCTTACTGAGCTTTTTATGCTCATCCCATGTTTTTTTAATGTATTCCACAAGACATAAAGAAGAATAGGGTCAATGATGGGATCAAGGAAAATTCAGGATGTCTAAAAAACTGAACTAGACATATTTCTTTTTACGAGTTGCCATTTTATAAAAAAATGGATACTGAGTAGTAGTTTCTACATGTAATATTCAAGTTGTTATGTAATAGTTATGTCCTAATTCTCTAAAACTCTAAACCTGAAAATATTCTCATTGTGAATTATTCATTTCATTCAATATTATGTAATGTTTTAAAGTCAGGTCTTTACATCAAAAATAATATATATTTTATGAAAATAATTATATAAATGTGAGAATTTATCAATTTAAATAAAAAATCCTCCTTTATTGAAAAATACGGGTTTATTGATAGTAATAGTTTTTCAACCCTTATAAAAAATACATTTAACTTCATAACATTACATTATCATTTTTATTTAATAAATATGATTTAATAATTTTATTTTATTAAAATCCCATTAATTTTAAAAAATAATTGACTACATCAAAAGTGTGGCCTGATTGAAACTATACATTTCCAAAAATAAATTTTTATTTCAATGAATAAAAATATAATTTTTATTAGAAAAATTCATTATTAATTATACGGTTGTAAAAAATAATTATTATCATTATTTTATTAGAAATAATATTACAAAAATTCATAATGTTATGTTATAGATAAATAGATCTTTATTAAACCAGTGACTTCTCTAAGAGTAATGTGTGTGATGGTGATATTATATTAGAGAGCTTTTTCAAATATGGTTTGGTTTGTGGTCTTGATGAGCTTTAACTTCTCCCGTAAACAATTTCATTAATTTTTTATCTATTGAATCTAGAAATGGGAACTAGTGGATAAATATATTTCCACATACTTTTTTTATATTATTTAAAATTGGTTTTAGCTAATGTTTATGAAGGTGAAATTATAAATAATTGATTCAATGTTAGTTATAATGAAATTAAAATACAAAAACTAACACAAAAGTGATTTTCAGGTGTCTTTCAACATTGTTTTCTAAAATCATGAAATAGAAATTATATTTCAACATTATGTTTACTATAAAACTAACAAGGAAAATATAGAATGTATATTTTAATATCCAATTAATTAAAAACTGACAACAAATGTTTTATTATTTTATTGTGGAAACCCCATTATTGACTTTCAATATCAGGTTTTTAGAAAAATGACGTTGAAAGATACATTCTGCATCTATTATTAGATAAAAAAAATTTAAATTCAATAAATTAATTATAACATTCAAAATTGGTTAATATAGAAAACTAACATTGAATGTGGACTTCAATGATAGTTTTCTATAAAGTTAAATGTTTCATGCAACTACATTCAATGTTTGTTTTTTTTAAACTGACATTGAATGTTTCATATTTATGATTCCATGTTTGTTTATATTAAAACATTAATGATAAATTGAAACACTTTTAAAAAAAATTACTAAATTGCATGCCCCTAAATCTGAAAACCAATAAAAATATATAAAAGATATATCATATAAAATAGAAAACATACTTGTAAAAATATTAATTATTTAAAATATTAAATTTTAAAAGGGTTGTATACATAATTATTTTTTAAACAATAATAAAAATACATGCTTGATCATTTCAGATATATTAATACTTGGTTGTTCTTCATAAATTCCTTATAAATCATTATGTTGATAAAACTACATAAAATGATTAAAAATTAATTATTTGTTTTTAATCTATATGTTACAAAAACTAATATATTTACACAAAATATCATAAATGAACATAAAAAAAATTCATTCTTATTAAATTAACAAAACGCATATTAATATTAAATTATAACACACACACACCAAAAATAAACTAAATATACCAACAAAAAGAAGAAAATGATTTTGTAAATACTCATTTTTTATACTAGTTAAAAGTGAAAAACTTAATAATTTAAATCACAATCTTTCTTATCAAAAAGATTGAAAAAAACTATGAATTTTGGTATGTTCTTCATTCATATACGGCTCAATATCATTGAAAATATATAATAACAATGAATGTTATAATATTAAAAACATAATATTTTTATATAAAACAAAAATTTAATAATATTATTAATATTATAAAATTTAGTCATTGAACGAATGGTGATTATATAATAAATGAATATTACAACATAATAACCACATCCCACCATTCCTTTTTCATAATGAAATTATTATTATAAAAGATTAAATTGAATTTAAATACAAACATATATTTTTTTTAAAACCTAAATATTATTAAATATAAAATTTATTTACCATTACATGCATTTATTGGATGGTATTTGGATACTTTATCAACAAGTGATCTTTTTTTAACTTTTTCCCTGATTATAATTTTCATGTATATAAACAAAAAAAATATGTATACACAATAATATTTAAAACTAAATAACTTATAAATAGAATAAAACATACATGTCTAATAAGTTGATAATTTTTTATGAACAACACATAATAAAGTGAAAACCCAATATAATGTTCATTAATTTGGTTTGAATACACATAACATCCATTGACCTATATAATATAAAATGTTAGAAACTAATGAAATTATAGGGAATATTACATCATAATTATCTTAGTTTCATTACCAATTAATGAACTAAAAAAATATTCACTCAATCTATATATTTTGTAATCTCTTAATTATATATGAAGCTCTATCATGTGTTTTCACATATTTCTGTCCATTTAAATAAATTACGGATGTATAAGACTATAAACACCAATGCTCTCATTTTTATTAAGTAGTGTGTGTAGATACCTCGTTAAATAAAGAATATTGTAAGTCACTTGAAATAATTTTTTTTAATGAAAGAAAATAGAAACATAAATATACTTACATATAAAACAACTACCACAAAGGTATGTCGAGCTCATAAAAATATCCATATCCCTGATATCTTTTTTGAAGATTCTCAATGGAAGTATCATCCACATATTTTAGATCTCATCTGAAACTCATAAATGTTTTCTAAAGAAGAAGAAACATGGGATAATATTTTTATCCCATTTTAAATATAAGATGTTTCTAAAGATGTAGGTTCTTGAGCATTGTTTTATTTATAAAAATTGTATTTATTTTTGGAAAACCGATATAAATTAAATTTTTTTAAAAAATTTATTTAATTTTTAATAAAATTAAGTAAATGTATTAAAAAACAAAGTGCACCTCAAAAATATGATAAAAAATAATGTTAGAAGAGCAAAGAAAAAAAATATTCATTAATTCTACAACTCGGGTAACCTCCTTGGTTGGTGTAATTTCCTAATCTTGGGACCTCTAAATGGTTCCATGAGCCAGTGGGTAACATAGACTCATGAATTCCACCCAATTTTCATGAGTCTCTTGGCTATATTTTATGGTCTATTATGGTATGGCGGGGAGATTAAGACAATTTTTATTAGAATGGAATATTCTTAATAATAAATAAAGTAAAATAGTGGAAGCATAATATAATTGGCATCACAATGGAAATAAGTACAATGATAAATAATGGAAAAATTAAAAAACCATGCCATAGTTATTATAATCAATCCATTGGTTGGGTCATGTAAAAATTTTGTCATCCCATACTAATATAAAAAATGGGGAAAGAGGAGATATAGAGTATGTTTTCCCAGATAATGACTGGCTGAATAACATGAGAGGGGGTGAATAGTGTTCTTAAAAATTTGTTAATATTAGTCCAACCTATTTGAATAATAAAAGTCCAATAAATTCTGTATGATTATATGAAATAGAAATATGAAAACATCTAGAAATAAAATTGAACATGCAATTTTTTAGTGGATTGGTGGATAAAAAACCACTCGTTCACTCCACTGACACTCTTCTATATGAGTTTTGTAATTTTAAATATAAAATCTCTATTACTAACCCCTCCTAACTGAGTACATGAAAAAAATCGTATAATACAAAAGTCCAAAAGCATTCAACTAGGCTCTCCCTTTACAAAAAAAAATCAATTGTATTAAGAGAACTCTTACACATAGTGAAATCATGTTAGAATAAATAGTAACTTTTAGAGGAATGTTTTCATCACACAATTGAAAGAAGAAACTGATTATAGAAGAAAATTCACCCATGAAAAATAATATACAAAAAAGTGTAGATTAGGTTGATATTCAATGAAACTGATTGAACCAATAATAACATCATAAACTATTTGGTTTCTTAACCATTTATAGGTCTCCAAAAAAATTATTTATGTTGATCAATAAAAAATAGACCATCATTCTACATCATTATTTTTGTAGTGGAAAACAAATTTTTTTATATATTTTTTTAAATATGAGTTCCAAATAACATTAATTGTCAATTTCAGATTATACAATGATCTTGATAATAGAATTTATTAAGGATATGCAACCAAAATTTCTAAATATGGGATTTTTTTTCATAATTGATGTCAAATATATTCTCGTTCTTTAGATCATCCTATTAAGTTTATGTCTTATATAGACCTATATTTCCATAAATTATATTATCCTTTTGATGTGCTCTAAAGGAATGAATTTACTTATTAAGATATTAGAAATTTGATAATAAATTTCTACAATACTATGTCTTTATATGATATCAAATGAAATAATTTTTCACCATCAGATAACTTTTGTATGATAAGGTAGAACATCCTCGTAAGATCATCTAACTTCAGTGCAGTTTAAAATAATTTTATGGCATAAAAAATAAAGTTCTATAATGATGTAACATTTAGCACAATCAATATCTTATGGCTATAAATATTATTTTACAAAGGTAAAGTCCTATTATAATCCCATTCTGAATAGATTATCTGGCATTATAATCATACTCAAACATTGTAATATAATATATTACATGGAACTTTTTGAGTTAGAGAAGCTGAAGATATTCTTCAATTATCGTATTATAAAATTATTTCATGATGTAAAATAAATTCATATAAAAATAAAATTTGATAAACATAAACATAAAAAATTGATATAAACTTGTTATAAAAAAATTGGGGATACGGCGGGTCATCAAAAGACATAAAGTGAAGATATTTTGGAACAACATATTTTTGAGTAATCTCACCCTTTTTGATGATATAAAAAATCATAAAAGGGAAATACAAAAATTTCATACACTAAACATTAAATATTCATTAATAATTCATATTTATTTTCCCCTTCTCTTTTTCCTTTCTTTATCTCCATAATTTTATTTTTCATCTTACTATTGTTGTTTTAATATATTATAGAAGTTGATTTTTTTATTATTCATCCTCTTCTCCCTTTTTTGAAATATAAAAGAATGTTATTTTTTGTATTTTCATGTTCTTATCCCCCTTTTTAGATATCATGAATAAGTAGAAAATGTAAAATAGTTCATATTTTACAAAAACTGTAGTTATCATTTAATTCTATTACTGATAAAAAAGATTATCCATTAAATAAAATTAACAATGAAACAATAAAAAATTATCGAATTACATAATGGTAGAGAAATATATTGAAAATAAATCCTAAATCAAGATCATTAAATATATATTAATAATATAAGATCATTGTAATTCTAAATATGTTAGAAGGTGAAGTAAAGGTATTAAAACATTAAGATCATTAAATGACAAGGAAATTTCAAAAATAAATTATTTATAAAATTTATAGTACTATGATAATTAAAAAGATAATTTAATGAAAACATATTCAAATATTTTAATCCCATAAAAGTGTCATCTTCAAACATTTTTAGTGTTATCATCCAGTGAGCAACCACTTCATGAACTAATGGAGTGTGTATAAAATTCTTGTCAAAAATAACGTTTAGGTGGAAATTTTTTATGGATGAGGGTTGATCATAGGTAATAAGGATAAAGGTAGAAGTGCATCATCAGTCATGCCAAAAACATCATCCAACATTAGTAGAGATTATCCAAGTCTGTCCTGATCGTCATGAGAATATTTTAATAGTGTAGACAGGTTATTGAGATTTTCTTCCTTTTCCCACAACTAATTGATGTTATTTTAATGAGTAATGGTTAATTTATGAGAAGGTTCTGGTAAGGATAATAACATTTAGTTAGCAATCCTTTAATTTTCCCTTTGATGGACCTCATATAGATCCTTGATTTCTTTATAGCACTAAGAAGTGGACAAATGATTGTCAATAATTTATGTTTTAGGAACCCATCTTCTGTGAATTTTAAAATGTTATTTAGCACATGAATCTATTATATTCACAACATTTTTTCTTCAAAAGTCTATAAGACTCTTAAAAATATTCCAAACACATTTATAGATATTACCAACAATGTCTTTAAAGAATCCCCTCATTGCACAATTTTAAATAATTATTTTCAAAACTATGAACTAATTATCTATCATAAAATAGTAAAAACACTTTATTTTTATTTTTAAAGATATATCTTTCAAAATATATTACCAAAGAACCATCCTCTATCTAATCATCTTCTAATTACTCTAGCTTGATACTCTAAATAACTACTTTATAAAAATATTCTATTTTAATTTCTATAACATAAATGTTGTTTTTAGTGATTAATTTATACATATAGTATTGTAATGATAAAAAATACATCCATTTTCACTTTTATATATGTTTATTTAACTTTTTAATGATAATATGTAAGCATATAAAAAATCTTCCTTGTGGATTTAATAACTGATTCAATAATATTATTTGGAGGAACTGGTATGCCTATAACTTCATAGATAACATTTTTCAAATGTCTAGGAAGAATTTCATTGATATGAGTATTTATTACAATGATCTAATAGCTATAGAAAAAATATAGATTCCTTGGGATAATTTCAATATCTTTAACAAAACAACAGAAACATGTGTGTTCCTTATAGAGGGTTGTTTTGAACACATTTATATGCTAGAATGGACTAATAATTTCACTTCTCAAATATCAAATTTGGACAACATATAATCATGGAGACCTTTTACTTCTCAATTAGATTCAATGAATTGAGATTTTAGAGATTTGGAATTAGATAATAACATAAATTATCTCTATTAATGTATTTTATAAATACTCTTATCCATTTTTGGGACTTCTTAATTTTTCATATTCTTTAAGAATATAATAATTCTATAGTTTTTCAGAAATGATAGGAACTTCATCCACATGATGTATTTATTTAAATTTTTTCTTACTAATACTCATTTCTTACATTATTTCCAAATATTGATAATGAGACTCGATTAATATTGGAGACATTCTCATCCTTACGGAAAGTAACTTTTCTTGATTGATTGAAAACATCTTAGTGATATTTTAGTCTATCTTTTAATTTTAAACATGGATTATTACTAATTAAAAATATGGGTGCTCTCCTGATAACTAGTTGGTTGGACTTTATAAATTCCAATCCATACTAATATTTTCCATTGTTCAGTAGTTTCTTCATCATTATGGCATTATCTAATGTCATTGTTATGATATTATTCTTCTATATCACTGGTATCTCATGAAAATGAAACGACTCCTCTATGTTGATGTGGGTATTCTCAAACATTGAATGATAAGGTATCAAACATTCATAACATACAGTCCCAACGCAAAAAAACTTTTTCAAAACACACCACACTCAACATCATCAACCCATAATAAGAATTTGTGTTATTACTATCCATTACAACTTCAGTGTGTTGACGAAAAATGGTTAAAATTCGTCAAAAGGGATATAAATTCTACTGCCTATTTTTAAGATGAAACATATATCTCATGGGATATCATTAAAGATACATAATATTTTCAATCATAAAAAAATAAATCAATGTCATATCTTAAAAATAATCTTTTCTAACTCACTATTTTGTTGATCTATTCCCAGCTGAATGAATATGGTCAGAACTTTTCTTTATGGTAACAAATTATTTAGTTACTTCTTGTAAACAACAAGGGTTCTAAACAATTATTTCCTAATTTTTGGGGGTTGAATCCATCCATGGTAGGTTAAGAGGTGTTAATTAATAGATATCTTTCCTAAGTGATTTTCAGTTCTTCAAATAACTAGAGTGTGGTTATTGGATACTTTTATTGGTTAACCATTGTAGTAACCAAGTCTTCATTATTTCCCAAATGAAAAATAGATAACTCATAAAACTCATGAACCTCTTTATTGAATATAGAAATGGTTCCCATATCATAAAAAGTGTATTATCAACATTGATAATTTTTTAATTTCTTCAACAACATATATGACTTTTGTAACCATTGGAAATCAATAGCTATCCACTTAGCACTTTCATTGAGATCCTTTGACGTTTCATTATTCAATGTGAGGTACCATTAGTTTTTATTTTATTTTATTCATTGTATAGGTTTCAAAGGATTGGAGGGTCAAAAGGATAGGCTAATGAGAATATGATGTAATATAAATAGGTTTTAATGTTTTTTAAACTATTTTTCACGTACAGTTAATATACAATCATTTTCATTCATGGTGATCAAGGGGTCGCATAGTGATGTGAAGAATATTTATTACTATGAATAAGGGATGTGGACTGTTGGATTAGAGAAGTATAAAAAATGTAAAAACATTTATTTATATAAATAAAATAACCTATTTACATTTAATATGTGAAATATGGTATAAAATATTATTTTTCAAAAATAGACATACAAAATTATGAATTAATAAATTTGAATTTGTCAACTAGAAAAGGCTTTGTAATATTTTTTCTAATTATTTCTTTATGAAAATTAATTATAAAGAGTTGTAATATTTATATTCATGGTATCCCATGAAATATTGTCTTAAATTAATGTCTTTTTTTCTTGATTGATATGTGGGATTCTTTGAGATGTTGATATCACTAAGGATATCATATCTGATTGAAAACAAATTAAAATAAAATAAAAAAATCCATTAATGTGTGTTTCATTCACATCACGTTTTCACAAAAATATCATAATAGAATATATTCATCTTTGGATGTTAATAGTGAAAAGAGTGTTTCTTATCACATGACCATGACACTCAATATTTACTACGAAAATGATAGTTCCATGTGATTCCTTTATTATCTAATCTATATCTAATGAAATCATCTCCCAAGTATAAAATTAAATTAAAATTAAAGGTTTTTTATGAAAAGACGATAAAGAGGTACTGTCTATTTTAGATATATTAAAATTATTTTCCCAACATTCCAATGATATTCATGTGAATTAGAATCAAATATTTCACAAATATATATTAGAAATATGAATTTGGGTCTACATGTAGTAATGTACAACAACCATTCAATTATTATTCTAAATGTAAGAATTTCAACTAATTTTTCAGTTTCATCAGGGTCATGTTTTATATTGGAACTCATAATTTATGAGTAATTATATCTACTTTGATGTCCAAACATCATAATTAAATAATGTATATATTTACATTTATTATAAATATTTCCCAAATCATTTTGAGAAACTCAAAATCCTAGAAAACCATTTAGATCACCCATTATACTCATTTCAAATTGTTTTTCATATTTTTTGAAAATTCATGGACAATTTTTGGTTTGTTGATCCGAAAATAGCATCATCTATATATATTTTTAAGAAACAAATATCGAAGAAAGGTGTTTTCATAAGTAACATAAGATATTATAATCCTACTGTAAAGACATTTTACAAAATAACAGAGTTTAATATTTTTTTGATGCCCTTAGATCTTGTTAAATTCCACATAGATCTTTGGAATGTTAAAGCACATTGTTTAAAAAATGGTGATCTTCAAAACTAAGAGGTTGTTCTACCTAAACATCCTCCATTAAAAAACATTTAAAAATGAATATTTAACATTCATATTATATAATTTCAAATTCATATACAATGTATAGTCTAGAAGAATTTTAATTGATTCAAATAATGCTACGATAGAAAAGGTTAATTAGTAATCAATTCCTTCATCATGATTATATGCATTGGAAACTAATCATTCCATATTTCAAGTTATTACACCATGATCATCTTTTTTTTAAACCCTTTTTGTTCCAATTACATGATAGATTTAGGGTTTTTAAACTATTTCTCATAAATTATTTATTATTAATGGATTTAGTTATTATTGCTTCTATAAAAAACAACTTTCAATATATAAGGCTTCTTTGGTATATTTAAGTTCTTATTCGGTTAGAAATAAAGATAATTCTACAAGATTTACTATGTTTTTTCTAATTCTTATTCCCTCATCTAATATTACTCTAACTATTTCTAAAGTATCATCTTTAGGGTTTATTCATATTCTAGGAAAGACAATTTCTATTTCACTAGTGTCTATCCTTATCAGATTTGGTTTAAAATAATCATATTCCAAATCATAATCCTTGTTTTTATTAAAGATATATTCATGTATCATGTTTTTGATTGAATAGTTTTTATCAATAACGTGAATAATTTTGTGAAATAAATGATCACCTTTAAAACACATCTAATGATTTATTTCTTAAACAGACCTTGAGGTTGTATTGAAACCAATATAATCTTTGGAGTTTGCAGAATAAACTAAGAAGATACCTTCATCAACATTTGGATTGATCTTTCCCAGATTTATGTTGGTGATCAAGATATAAACCATGCATCCAAATATATTGTAGT
Source organism: Viscum album (assembly GCA_963277665.1). NCBI lineage: Eukaryota > Viridiplantae > Streptophyta > Magnoliopsida > Santalales > Viscaceae > Viscum > Viscum album. The sequence continues at coordinate 26,721,980 of OY728142.1, read as the reverse complement.
ATCCTACCTCGGTTTTTATATTATTCCACAATTCTTACGGTTTTTTATTTAATATATGCACTATTATTACTCTTTTCATTATATGACATGTTGTTCTAACATCCTCATGCTAGAAATGAGTGGTCATTTTATAGGCAAATAACGTAGTCTTATAAATTTCTTGCAAATTCATATTCCACCATTTGACAACTCTTTTTCTGAGGTGTCATGGGGGCTGAGAATGTATGTTTAATTCCATTCATAGAGAAATAAGAATTAATTTCATGATTCTCAAATTCACCTCCATGATCTCTTTTCAATGACACGATTTTCAAATCGTTTTGATTTTGGACATGTTTAAAAAAATAAAAATAAAATATGCTTCATTGTTTAGTCATAAAAATTAAACACTTGTAAATCATAAAGAAATAGTCAATTGACATATATAGAAATTATTTTCTAGTAAGACTAGAAGTTCTAGTTGGTTTAAACTGATCCATATGGATAAGCTGTTGAATTCTAGAATTAGAATCACATTTACTTGGTTTGAAAGATTGCTTCTATTTCCTATAAAATTTTAAAGAATCAAAAAGCATAATTTTGTCAAATTTAAGATATAGAAATTCAGATATCAAATTTCTTTTAGCAAAATTTCTTAAGGAATGAACATTTTAATGTCCAGGACTTTATTTCCAAGTCCATGATTCATCAATTTAATCATTTAAAGAGGTTACATTTAGTCCACACAAAGAGTAAATACATATTACTTGCACATTATCTATTCTGGGTGCTTTAAACTTAAGAAATATATAATTAAAAACTATGAAATATTTGTGTGAAAAATCAACAGAATACCCATAATCACAAAGATGAGATATACATGTTCGGTTTTATTTATGACTTCAATGTGAATTATATTTTTATGAAAATGGACTGAGTATTTCCAACTGATCTAATGCTAACAATATTTCCTTTTACATTATCCCTAAACATTACATATCCTCAAACAAGTTGGGATAGTGCATGAAAATTAGAGTAATATCCAATCATTTTTCTTTAATATTAATTATCTATAAACTATATTATATTATGATTCATATAGTTAGTTACCTATAATGAAAATTCAAACAATAGTGTTCGTTGGTTATAAAATTCATTTTTGTCAAAAAAATGTTAGCTATAAGTGATCTAGGAATCCAGACTTGCTTCAATTTTCAAAAAAAATATAACATTCTACCTTGTTTTGAAAAATATGTCAAATAAAATAAAATTAATTGCACAAAAATGAGTATTTTTTAAATTAAAAATGTGGGTAAAATAGCATATTTCACTAAAACTAAAACTAGTAACATTCAGATGTTTTTTTTGAAAGGAAGAACTAATTTTCAATAAATTTTAGGAATTTCACCTTTGCTTCCAATTCCAAAATTTTCTTCTATAAGTTGAGTTCGACAAATAGTATTGATTAAAAAATATTACCCTTATGTAAAGACACATGAAACATATTTCAAATTATAATCCTCCTTCTGTAGTTCCAAATATATTTTGATTTCTTCAGTATTAAAGATTGTATATTTTTCAGCATATATTTTTAGTCTAAAATATGATTTTTCAGATTTTATTCATCAAATAAAATTTTATAATATGATTATAGAAGTTAATTTTTTAAAATTTTCAACCATTCATACATTATTTCCAAAAGGTTTTAGTACTCATCTAATTTATTGAATGAGAATTTTTCATTTTCTAGTTCGTATTCATTGTTTAAAGAGTAGAAAAAATGAACCACATCGGACTCTAACCTAATGAATATATTGGACCTATAATTTCAAGATTTAACTTATGATTCTAATGACATGAATTTTATAGAATAATTATAATAACATTATGTGGATTTCATAGATATCTTAGATTTCTTATATCCACTATGGAAGTATTCCTTTTCATTCTTTTGGTCATCTTTAATTTTTATACATTCATGATTTTTATTCCCCATCCTTTTGTAGTCATAACATCTCATCTTTTTATAGTTTTCACCATTATTCTAGTAATTTTGTAAGGATATTCTGAAACCAATCCAAATATAATAATACTTTTTAATATTTTGAGAATATTGAGAGATCTCATCATTTGATATAATTTTAATTAAGAAATATTCTTCTTCAAATTCATCATATATTTGTACATTTTTTATCTTTCACTTTTATTTATAATTTGAAACCTTAAAACCACCATTATCCATATTTATCATATTATTCTCTTCAATTATAGTGTTCATTTCAACTCGATACATCATGATACAGTTGATGAGATTTATTGTCTTGAAATTTTTGACTTCTGTTGATTCTCTAAGAGTCGATGAGATTCCACTCCTCTTACATGGTAATACTATAAGAACATTTAATCCCCATTCAACCACAATGATAGGTGTTCCTAGAGTATCACTGTTATTTACAATCATAGTGATCCTTCCATTAAGTTGAGTAATTCTCTATCCTTCATTCATTTTGAATGTAATGAATTTAAGCTATGTTGTGTCATACCAAAGATCTTTCACATTGGTAGTGGCTTTATATGAAACTGAGATAGTGGTCCACATTTCATATTCTTCATAGCATTAAATGATGTTGTTAAAATCATATGGTCCAAACACATAGATGATAGTGTTTTAGATTTGGAGTTCAATTCATAATTTTCATGTGTTGTGGCATCCTATGTTTCTGTTTCCATCATTGGAATTTAATAGGGTTAAATAGATTTGGGATAGACTTTAATACAAGGATTTTTGAGATAAATGATCATTCGATCTTTCCAACAACCATAGTTCTCATCGTTAAAGTACATATATATATATGAATTGGGATACCTTCTCAGTTATCTGCAATGATATTCATTTGAATATGGATATGTGGAATTCTACCTTTGATGGTTGTGAGCTCAAATGTTAGAAGCTTTAATTCAATTTTTGTATGAGATAATGACTAAATTAATTACTTAAAAGGGTTTAATTTAGTTATTAAAGAAATTTATTGAATATTAGACCACCCTATATTATAGATGAATGTTTAATTCTATCCTTAATTGTATATGTAGAAAAAATATGAAAACATGTGGAAATAAAATTGAACACAGAGATTTATAGTGAATTTGGGAATATAAATAACTTAGTACAATCCTCTAACACTCTTCTCCACATGTTTGGTTGTTTTCTCTACAAAATACATTTTACCATGGATTCCCTGTGAGGTATATGAATATTTCACTAAATAAAAAAATCCAATAAATTTCAACCATGTTCTACCATTACAATACATATATATAGTCTTAAGGACACTATTAAAGAGAGTGCATAGATGATAAAATAAATTGAAACTTTTCTAGGAACATTTGGAAGACATTGTTGAAAGTAGAAACTCGTAGTACACGAATATTACTCCTATGAAAATGATACACTAAAAAGTGTAGATCGAGATGATCTTAATTTAAAAATATAGATCTTTAAGTCATAATAAGTATTATTTTTCCTTAAAAAGGTATGAATCTCCAATGTTTTTCTTTTATGACGTTCAACAAGTGATCAACTCTCATTATTCTTCTCTGTTAATATTGAGGATATTTGATCATTTAATATGATTCTTGAAATTGAGTTCCAAATAAATCTAATGGTAATGAAATTATTATAAAGGGATATTAATATAAAAAGGAATTAAATATATACTCTTAAACATTCTAAATATGGGAATAAATATTGTAATAGTGTTTATAGATATCTTCACGTTCATCATATCACGCTACTCAAGGTAAGTCTTGTGTAGATAGATATTTTTGTTAATGGTTAATATCATTTTGATGTGTTCTAAAGGCATAAAGTAACTTATCAAGAGAGTAGAAAATTAATCATGAAATTACTCAATGCTATATATTAATAAGATATCAAATGAAAGAAATGATCACTATAAGATAACATTCATAATATAAAGACGATTATCCTTGTAATATAAACTAAATTATAAATAGCATGAGAAAAATCTCCTATATAAAACATAATGTGTTGCTATGCTATAACATTATCCATGTTTAATTCTTCCTGATTTCAATATTTTTTAGAAGAATAATTATTTTAATACTATCATTTTAACTAGATCGTCTAGATTGAAAAAATTAGACGAACATTGTAAGCTAATGTCTTATGTTTCACTCTCTGATTCTAAGAAATAGAAGATTTTTTTCAATTCTATTAAGATAAAGTTATTTCATATCTTAAGATAAATACATAGAAACATGGGGTGGGAGAAACATAATTTGAAATAATTGTAATAAATTTTTTAGAATAAAAATAGTTATTTTTGAGTCACCAAAAAACAAAACATTATGATATATTGGAACAACGTACCTTCAAATTGAGTATAGGCATATGCAACATTCTATAAAAAAGCATAAAATAAAAAAATGACAACTTCATTTGTATCATGAGCATATGATCTTTCCTCTACCCCATGATAAGATGCCATAATAAAATTAGATAAAGCCTCCTAAACTAGATTCTTACCCTTTTCCCTACCTATATCCATATGGTATTGTCATGTACCTATTAGAAAATTAAACAGTGTGTTAGATAAACTCTAAAGTCCACCACCAGTAGTATTTAGAATAATATTTTATGTTGTATAACTTAATAGTGTGTATATATTATATATAATAAAAAATTCTGAAAGATAAATACTAGTCGACTCAGGTTCTTATAGTACACCTCGAAGACTCTACCATCTTCGAAATAGTCCATGAGAAGTGTAATATCAGTTTACCATGTGTATATATTCATAATTAATTATACATAATATTTATATATGTATATACATTATATACAAGAGAATATATATATAGGCATATAAAGAGATTATAGGTGCTTGAACTAGTGCATATAACATTTTTTATGTTGGTTATTTTTCATTTTTTATGTCGATTTTTAGCCGACGTTAATATGTGCAACATTATAAATATTTTTTAATGTCAGTTATTTAAAAACCAACATAAAAAACATAACATCGTGGTGTTTATCACGTCGATTATTAAATAACTAACGTGAAAAACTAGGGGGGTGATTATCACGTCGGTTATTTAACAACCTACATGATAAACCCCTAGGAAATGGTTTATCACATTGTTTTGTAATTAACCAATGTGAAAAACCAGGGGGGAGGGTCTATCATGTTGGTTTTTTAATAACCGACGTGATAATCCAGTATAGGTGCTGTTTATCACGTCGGTTATTAAATAACCGATGTGATAAACCCCTAATAAATGTTTTATCATGTCGGTTATTAAATAACCGACATGAAAAACCATTCCACACGTGGTTATCATGTCATTTATACAAAAAAATGACGTGATAAACCCTTCCCAATTCCTTTATCATGTCGTTTATAAAATAACCGACGTGGAAAACCAATTTTTTTTTAAATAGAAAGCTGTCCTTTAGTCTCACCAGAAATAACCAGAAACAAAACCAAAAATTCGTACCTGAAAGACAGAAGTAAACCAAAAGAAGAACCAATGAAAAATTAAGAATTTCCATTGATAATATTTAAAACTTACCCCACTGGACAACCCCCCGCCCCCTGTACAACCCTTCTAACCCCACTAGATAGCCCCCACCACACCCCTAGACACCCCCAAACCCCTAGACTGCCCCCAACCCCCTGGAAAGCCCCAAACACCCCTGAACATCCTCAAAACCCCCTGGACGTCACCCCACACCCTTGGAACCCCCCCCCCCATGTAGACCCCCACCCCCTGAACAGCACTCACACAGACCCCTAGACAGTCCTCCCTTACCCCTGAAATAGACCAAATATTACAAAAAATAGACCAAAAACCCCTCACCCCACTAGACTACCCCACCACACCCCTGGACACCCCTACCCCACCCCTGTCCATAAACAGCACTCCAGGTCATCCCCCCCCACCCTCATGTATACCCTGACCCCTAGGACAGCACTCCCACACCCCTGGACATCCCTCCCACACCCCTGAAACAGAACAAAAAGTTACCAAAAGCAGACCAGAACCCCGTCACCCCACTAGACAGCCCCACCACACCCCTGGACACCCCACCGCACCCCTGGACTACCCCCAACCGCTGGACATCCCCAAAAACCCCTGGACAACCCCCACCCTCCTGGACAGCCCCACCCCTAGACAACCCCACACCCCTGGACACCCCCCACAACCCTAGACATCCCCCACCCCATGGACAGCCCCCAACACCCCTGGAACCCCCCCCCCCCCACCCCACCCTCCTGTACTATCCCACCACCCCCTGGACAACCCACCTGACCCCACTATACAACCCCCACCACACCCCTGGACACCCCCACACCCCTGGACTGCACCTCGTACCCCTTGACAGACCCAAACACCCCTGGACATCCCCACCGCCCCCTAGAAAGCCATCCATAACAATGAAGAAACCCCCACCCCCTCCTATATACCCCACCCCCTGAACAACACTCCCACACCCCTGAACAGCCCCCCCACACCCCTGAAATAGACAAAAAGTTACTAAAAATAGACTAGAACCCCCACCCACCCCACTGAACTTCCCCAACCACACCCCTGGGCACCGCCCCACACCCCTGAACATCACCACCTCCCTTGTTCATCCCCCCACCCTCCTATATACCCCAAACCCTCTAGAAAACACTCCCACACCCCTGTAAAGCCCTCCCGCACCCCTGAAACAGACCAAAAAGTTACCAAGACAGACATGAACCCCCTCAACCCACTGAACTACCCCAACCACACCCCTGGACACCCCCCCCCCCCCGACACCCCTAGACTTCACCACCACCCCCTTGACATCCCACACCCTCCTGTATACACCCCACCCACTGAACAACACTCCCACACCCCTAGACAACCCTCCCACACCCCTGAAACAGACCAAAAAGTTACCAAAATATACTAGAACACCATCACCACACTGAAAAGCCCCCACCTCACCCCTACCCCCCCCCCACACACCCTTGGAATGCCTCCCCCCCCCCCACACCTTGGACAGCCCCCAACACCCCTGGACAACCCCCACCCTCCTGGACACCCCCCCACCCCTGGGCTGACCCACCACCCCCTAGATAGCCCCCCACACCCCTAGACATCCCCCACCCTCCTGGAAAGCCCCCTCACCCATGGACTTCCCCCACCCCCAGGACGGCCCCCATCCTCCTGGACACCCCCCACACCACTGGACTCCCCCCCAACCCCTGGCAGCCCCCACACCCTGGACAACCCCCCACCCTTCTAGACACCCTCCCACACCCCTGGACTGCCCCCTACCCACGCGACTGCCCCCCAACCCTCCTGGACATCCCCCACCTTCCATGACACCCTTCTTGACACCCCCTCGGGGGGCACGCCGGTGGAAGGTACTCATCACTCCCACATGAGAGTCTTGTGCTCTCAAAATGTTTCACATGTGGGAGTAATGAGTACCTTCCAGCGGAGTTCAGCCCCCCGAGGGATGGTGACGCCTCCTCTCCCACCCCCTGGACTGCCCCCCCATCCCGATGGACACCCTGGACCCCCCACCCACCCACCCACCCCACTGGATAGCCCTCCCACACCGCTGGAAACCCCCCTCACCCCCAGGACACCCCCACACCCCTAGAAACCCCCTGGACAGCCTCCCACTCCCATAGACATCCCTTCCACCATCATGGAAATGCTCCCTCCCCCTGGACTGCCCCCCTACTTTCATGGACACCCAGGACCCCCCCACCCAACCGAACAACCCTCCTGCACCCCTCGACACCCCACCACACTGAGCACCCCCCCCCCCCACACACCCTTGGAACCCCTCCCCCCAGACCAGAATCCATACCAGAAAAACCACCTAAGTAGACCAAAACAAGAAGTACAGAAAAATTAAACATTCACATATAAAACATTAAAAATGTACACTATCAACTTCAAAAAACTAAATCCAACCTAAATGAGTACCAAATACACAGTTACAATGACAGTATTCAAAATTACATTTTACACTACAAACAACTAAAATTCTATCAAACCTGTAAAATAATTTGACCATTCATCTTGTAAGTGTTTGATGTCTTCAGAAGTATAGGGTTGAGGGTCATAAAATAGCTACAAATTAAAAGGATTGTTGGTAATGTGTATAATGAATATATCAAATTGAAATATTTTGGTAACGTTTAAAAGGAAATATTACCAGGTCAATGTTCACAACTATCCTAATTTTTATTATTTCATACATTAATCTTAACATATAATATCCACATTAGATGACTCCTTGTTGTTCATGACTATTCTATTTGAATGATTGTAAATTTAATATATTATTTTTATGTAATAAATCAAAAATTATAAATTATAAATGGATATATACCTTCACATTTACATATTTTATCTTCACATTCTTTTTCTTTGTGTTTTTTCAAAAGTAGACCCATCCCCTCTTAGAAAAAAAAATGAATGGGGTAAATTTAAAATTCCTTATAATATATAAAACAATTGAGAAATTTAAACATACCTTTACAAAATTTTCTGAAAGCATTCCTGCACATCACCATGGATAGAGCATATCCAATAATTTGGTTTCTTCCTTGGGCAAAAAACCCATAACATACAGTGATCACTGATAAAAGAAAATTTAAGATTAGTGTTTTCTTATGTTAAATGATAATGAACTCTATGAGAGAGATATGTTTCATACCTCTCAAAAAAAATGCATCATCCAACATTGTGTGACTATATTCTGTTCAAGTCTTTGAGAAATACAGAGCATTCTTTGTTCCTCATCCAATGAACATGCTTTAGGGGAAATCAATTGCAGGTCCATGAATCCGTTTACAAATTTCTGCTCATTCTTCTCAAAAATTTTATAAATATACCTAATAAAAAATAAGCATAAGTATACATTTTTAATAAATATAACGTAGGGAAAAGGTGTTAAGACGTACATGGAAAAAATTTGTAGCATGTTGATTCCCAAATTATCTCCAGTAACAAGCTCTGTGATATCAGTTTTGACAATCCCCACATTTATTGCATGTCTACAAACATGAGCTTCCATTGGAAACTCATAATGAACCGCCAAAAAATTTGAATATCTTGAAAATCTATCATGACTACTAGAATATGTATCTGATGTCATATCTATTTGTCTTTTTTGTTGTCAATACAATATTTCTTTACCTTTGAAGTATTCTTGTAAAAATAAACGGAAAAATATATTTGTTTTCAAATGATAAAAAAATTTAATAAAAAAATAAAATAGAAGATATAACGTACATACCTCTATGGTAATGATTCGAAGAAGTCAGGATGGAAAAATTAAAAAATGGCCGATATTATGTCCTTATTTCATCAACTAATCTGTAGGTAATGGTACTCAAGCTGATCTATATATAATATCATGTACAACGACCCTCTGATTCTCTACCTCTAATTGTTGATGATGAATTGTATCTCCTATAAAATATACCAACCCATATGAAACTATATGATGTTGTGGATCATCAACATATAACTTGAAATAAGTAGGAAGCTTCGGTGTCGGTTTAGGATAAAAAATGGGGTCTGCAGGCCGAGGTGGGATTGTGGGAGCTACTGGAGGAGGTGGAGAATAAATAATGGGGTCTGTAGGGGGAGGTGGAGGAGTGGGTTCTGCAGCCTGAAATTGTCTTTGCATGTTTACAAACATAGACTGTACCGACGCTCTAATCTTTTCCACCATCGTTGCATTAATATTATGAACTTAATCCACCAAGGATTTTATTAAACACCCTCATATTTAGATGTTGAATAACGTGGAAACACTTATCTTATCGATACAGTTTTCAGATATCCTCATACATGACCAGGATGTTCGGGCTTTCCCAATGCTACAGATAAAATATATTGCCTCCCAGCAGCTGTAAATACCCCAGGTGAGCTCTACTCCTCTTGGAAGTCATGTATTATTTAAATGACCATTTTTTTAATGGTTGAAATTATATGATGAAAATAGTTAACTTAAATAAATAATATAGATATCTTACAATCCTCTCAGCTAAGATTCTCGAATCTTCTGAAAGATATTGCCCTTTTTTGCCCATCCTAACTCTCTTCCATTTTTCATGTCTAGATAGAGGGGATGGAGGGGCCACCTCTCTAGAGATTGAAGACTCAGCTCTATGTTTTTGTAATTTTTCCACCATAATTTGTTCTTCCAAAAATACATACCCTCCCCGACATAAACTATGAGGGTATACATTTTTAGATTAGTTCTTCTGATGAACATTCCTTATTTGTGGTAAATTAAGAATAAGAAATCATTAACAAAACATTAATAAGATCATTTATGTAATTATGATAATAAAAGTTTATGTTTCCCATACCAAAAATGACTCTTTTATTATACATTCAAAAAACTATCTCCATGTGTCTTCATCTATAAAAGGAGATATACAACATGGATGGTCATGACTCCTATGACCCAAAATGAAATTAGATGAGAGAGTTGATTTGAAATCCCTCCATCTCCAGGAATCCATCGATAAGCATTTCTTATTGACTCCTCTAGTTTCAGTAATATCAAATGTCATCTAATAAAGAATAGGTTAAACATATTATATATAGTAGAATCAATTAAAGAATAGAAAAATAATAGCAAAAGGTCATAACAAATTCATCTCGCACAACTAAGAGATTATCACATTATCCACACTTCTCCACTCATCATACAAAATTCTTACTTTTCTCTTACCCTGATTTGATACAAAACTCTTAAAACATTTTTCATTTTGACCTCTAGGAATGTCATCCTCATCAATCTCAACGAGTATCCCTTGACCCTGCGTACGGGTGAGTGATAATTTCGGTAAACATGTGCACCCATGTTTACCAAATCATGAACTCTTTGTCAAATAGGACTACATGAGGATGATTGGGGAACATCAAGTGGAGCATGTGAATGTTCTTCCACAAAGTTATGACAAATATGCTCATCTACAGAATAATGTGGTTGATCAACTGATTGATATTTCATTATCCCTCAAATAAAAAAACAAATATTATTTCAAAAATATAGAAATTAAAATATTTTAATACTAATGTAATTAGAAAATAGAAAATTGTACTATGTTATGTAATAATAAAAATGGTTAATATGGTAAGCATGTTAAATAGTTGTAAAAATGGTAAAGATGGTAAACATGGTAAACATGGTAAACATTGTAAACCTGGTAAACATGGTAATGTAATTTTCACTAAAAAAAGTAATAGACAAATAATTTATGTAATGGTAAACATGATAAAGTAAACTAAACAAACATAAAAAAACAAAACTTATACTTATATTGTTTTAATACATGTTTTAATAATGAAAAAACATACAATATCTAACATTATATGAAAAAAATAAATGTAAACAAGAAATAAAAAAATGTTACCAGTAATTTTAGAAATGTACAAATGGATTTTTTTCCCAAATTCCTTCGTCGTGATCGTTTCTTATGGATCAAACCATTTCTTCAACATGCTCATCATTATGTTCTATTAATCTTTCATGGAAGTATGGATCTCACATAAATCAGTATCTTCACCAAGTTCATCAACACCAACATATTGTTTTTCCCTTGTAAAACAACAGCCCACTGCATATCTGAATGATCTACTATATTGAATTTTTTTCATGTGTTGACATTATAATATATTCAGTTGTGTCTTCCAATCTTTTCTGATTAACATTTTTTATTCCAAATTCATCATGTCTGGCATTGTTGTTACCGATAAACCATTTACAGTTAAGAACTGGAACATTAATTTTAAATTAATCAACCTCCCATATGTCTTCAATAATTCCATAATATGTACTTGATGCAGAAATTGGTTTTTTGTCCTTAGAACTCGAAAAATGCATTGCATATGGAAACACCAATACACCACTATTATGAACTGCCCTTATATTGTCCTGAGTTTTCTTATGAAATGTATAGCAATTAATTTCATAACCGGACCATGTTATCACATTTAAAAAAGGACCACCCACTATCCATTTTAATGTGTCTGATACATTTTATCTACCAAGAAAGGTATTTTTAAACCATAAAAAAAATGTTTTGTTGTGCTCATTCAAAATCCACATTCCTTTCTTCTTTGGATGAAATTGTTTCAACTCATTAATATGCAATGTGATATACGGTTGAGCATCAGCTAAGTTATTCATGATGTATGATTCTAACATCTTCATCTATTCAGCTAACAATGATTTGACTTTCAAGCCACAAATCTCATTTCTCTGATTATTAACTCATTCATGGTGAGATGGAGGCAAACCTATGTGCTGCGCCGCAGCCATGTAGCTCGTAAAAACCTCTGCAACCTCCTCAGAAATATACTTTTCAATAATGGAGGCTTCAGGTCAATATGGATTCTTAACACATCCCTTCAATATTTTCATATACCTTTCAAAAGGATACATACAATGAATATATACAGGTCCACAAATCTTTATTTCTCAAACTAGATGAATCATTAAATGCACCATTATATCTAAAAAAGATGGAGGAAAATACATTTCCAATTGACAAAGTATAAAAATTGCATCTTTTTCCAAAATGTTCAAAGCATTCACATCAATCACCTTATTACAAATTGAATTGAAAAAATAACACAACTTCATTATAGTCTTTCTGTCAGGGAAGGTCAATATTCCATGATATGAAACTAGTAGAATTTGTTGTATCATGACGTGACAATCATGAGATTTCATACCTATCAACTTCAAGACCTTCAATGAGACAAAATTTCTTACATTTGAAGAATAAATTGTAGGCACTTTGATATCATGAAGATAATGACAAAATCTAATTTTCCCCCTCTGTGATAATGTGTGACAAGAAGGGGGTAGAAATGATTGTCTTCCATTAGGATTGGGAGATAACTCTAAACATATTCCCATTTATAGTAAGCCTAACCTTGCATTCAGACCATATTTTGTTTTTACTTTAATATCTAACAATGTTCCAATCAAACAATCAATGATATTCTTCTCTACATGCTTGAAATCAACATTATGTTTAACTCCATGATATCTCCAATATGGTAGCTCAAAAAATATTGACCTTTTCCTCCAAATATGTCTATCATTACCATATTTTTGTGTCTTTCCCAATGTCACATCAAGGTTTTTTCACCCTCCTAAAATACAGATCAGGGGATAATGATTTTGGAGAAATATAAAATAATTGTGATCCATTGAATGCCTTTTTTAGTCTCCTATAAGAGTGATCCATAGGAAAAAACTTTTGATGAACCATGTACACAGTTTTCCTCCCATGATTCAATTGACAATATGATGTATGTTGTTAGCAAATTGGAAAAGTTTTATGCCCTTTAACACTGTATCCAGACAAATTTCTATATGCTGGGAAGTCATTTATAGTGAGAAAATTACTACATGGAGTTGAAGATATTCCATTATATAGGAACCATACACTCTAATACCATCCACCCAAAAAAGTTTCAAATCATCAATCAACGGTGACATGTAACCATCAATATCATTGTCGGTTTGCTTCAAACAAGAGATCATTATACTCAACATGACATATTTGTGATTCATACAAACTTCAGGATAGAGGTTGAAAATTACCAATAAAATAGGCCATGAACTATGTGTGCTACTGTGGGTTCGGTACTGATTCATTCCATATGTGCACAAACCTAGTCTGAGATTTCTAATTTCATTTCCAAATGTTGAATACTGCTCATCAATTTTATTCCATTGTGGAAAATAAGCTGGATGACATATTTTTTCATCACATAACCGATCATCAGCATGCCATCTTAACCTTTTTTCATCATGTGAATTAGCCAATAAACATTTGAAATTATGAATTATAGGAAGATACCAAAATAAATTTAAAGGGATATTTGTATTCTCTACATCAGCCTGTGATTTTTCTTTCACCTTATACCATGATGTCCTACATTTAGGAAACTCTCACAGAAATTCATATTCCTTCCTATATATCATATAGTCATTCAGACAGGCATGTATTTTCTTGTATCCCAATCCCAACGAGCATAATATTTTCTTGGCCTTATAATTTGTATATGGAAGATCGGTATATTTTGTATGATTGACATTAATGAATTATATAAGCACTTTAAAACTTCTATCACTCCATCCATGTTTCTCCTTTAGGTTAATGAATCATAACACCACCGAAAAAACCGTAAAATCTGTACAACCAGGATATAATGTTTTTTCATTATAACCATATAGACATGCAACTGTCGGTTATATCTCGATTTGTTCTGCTGAAATATCGCGAATCATTTCCTCAATTCCATCAATGTTACCATCTTTTGAATCATCATCAACAGTGACATTCCATCCAGTTTCACCATGCTAGATCCAAGGTCTGTAAGTCGAATTAAAATCTGGACAAATCAGATGGTCTTTTATCTCTCTACTTTTCAACTTCTTCATATTCAAACATATGAGGCATGGACAGAAAAAAATGTTGCTACTTGGAACATTTTGTTTAGAAATTTCTAAAAAGGCACCAACAACTTCCTCATATTCATTACTCATTCGATGTGCCATAATCAAACTTTAACTCATTATTACCTCTAAAAAATATCAAAATTATACATCTCCTTAACATAAGACAAATATATGTTTATAAGAAAAAAATCACAATTTTAATGTAAAACAATATTTAAATATAAAACAAATCTATGCATATTTAAAAAAATATGCTTGAATATGATTTTAAAAAGAAAATATAGTTAGATATAACAGTTTTAAATTCCATGGAATCAAAGAAAACCATGAGGCCTCTAATGGTTGATAGAAAATTGGAGAAAATAGAGTAAACCTGAGAATCAAATCAAAATTAAAAAAACTCGGATGGAGAAAATCACAATGTAAAGTCGATCATCACGACAAAATGGGGTCAGGATAACTATGCATATTTGAAAACCATGACATGGTCTCCCCCATAACCCATAATTTTCTCATAATCGATGACTGGTCAAAATATATATAACCAAATAGAAACATATTGCAACACTAATATCAATGAAACAATACACTCATCATTTCATAATATCACAAACCATGATACAGTAGTCAATCCCAAATGACACTTATCCCCCACCCCCTTGGACACCCCCACTCACCCCCTGGACACCACCCACACCCCCTTGGACACCCTTTAGTACCCCCAGTTTCTAGTAATTAACCCTTGTTTTATGCTTTTTAAGTACCTGAAGCATATTAGAGATGGTTGGGAAATTTTGGAGACCATTAAAGTGTCAAAGGGAAAAAATGTGGTGACGCACGGGCATCGGACAGTTGTCCCAAACATTGCGGAAGCCATGCAGGTGGTTTCACCATGGATAGAGGAGACTAAACAGTGTGTGCACGGTTTGGGAAAACCCTGCGAGGAGGTCATGCGGAAATCCCCTTCCAAGCAGTGACTACCGCACGGTTAGCGCACGGTTTGGCTAACCGTGCAGACTAACCGTGTGAGAAGCCAACTTAGATCCTATTTTTAAGAAACTAATCCATTTTATCTTTAAACCCACTCATTTTTTCTCCTAGACAGGCCTAACTCGGGAATTATCTCCAGTGAAGGTGAGATAACACTTACCTGGCAGTTTTGAAGCAATCCGGAGGTTTTCCTTGGCCTTTAGAGGCCGGTTGATCGAGGTAAGTCTTGTTTCCTATATTTTTCTTAGATCTCCTTCTTCCCTGTTGATGGATCCTTAGATCTACTCCCAAGGTGGATATATCTAAGGTAGTGGATGAATTTTAAGTAAGGTTTTGTTATTTTTGGTGATAGGGGAAGGAATGTAAATAGCTTTTGTGGTGTTTCGACTGGTTTATGGTTGCTTTCGCCTATTTTTTTGAGGTAGGTGGCTTCACTATTGATTCCACTTTCTGATAACTTGAAGGCATAGTTCAATTTGATTTAATTTATATGTTTTGATTGTAAAATTGTGGTGAAAAGGATGTTATAAATATTATTTAGTGATGATTTATGGCTTTTATGGAATTGTGGAAATTAAAATAATGGGTTGTGAAAAGTGTTTTGGTTTCTTGATTTCAAAATAGTGATTTTAAAATATGGCATTAATGGATTTGGAAAATGGTTTTTCTTCTTGAAATGAATGGTTTTCAATAAAATTTTTGATTCTTTATTGAATGGTTTTGAACACACTTGGTTTAGGAAAGGATTTTTATGGGTTGTGGTGTGTGTTCATATGCATCGGGATGGATAAGGATGAGAAGTACCCCCATAAAAAGGGAAGGATAAGGGTGTGAAGTACCCCCATCAAGGTAGTCCACTATGTGATAGCTTAGTGGAAGGATAACTCACCACTTGTGATTATATTGAGGTCCAGGTTGAAAGCATGGTTGGTTGTGTGGATAGTGAAATGGATTGGATGTGCCAAAATGGAAATTGGAATTTTACCTGAAACATTTCTTGGTTGCTTTTCTTGAGAAAGATGGTTTTTGTTGGAAAATGGTTTTGAAATGGAACCTGTTATATTGTGAACTGTTTTTTATTTTTTATTATATAATTTTTTTTATATAAATGTGCTAACATGTTTTATCCTAGTGGCATGGGTTGGGAAGTCATCAGGGAAAACATATTGAGTTTCATTACTCACCCCCTGCTTTGGCACGTTGGTTCTTTTGCAGATGTCATATACCGGGATGTTGGAAAAGGTAAAGTGTCACATGTTTACACCACTACTTCTTGATACATTGGCTGGTTCATGATATTGGAGCTTGGAGCTGGTGGAGCATAGAGTTGGGTTGTCGTCTTGTAGTCTTTGAGTTTGTATTTCCACTGTTTACATGGATTTAGTGTTGTTTTCCACTGTGGTACTTTTTTTTGGTTTATGATAAAATAATTGGTTTAGTTGTCTTAGCTTTTATCATGAATCATTTAGTTTATTTATTGGGTTATGGTTGTTGGCTCTGTGGGATGTTCAAAAAGGGTAAATCATCTATGACAACCCTACTTTTTATTACAACTTAAACATGCTTTATTACATAAAACTTCACTTGATCCAACAATGAAGATCGGGAGGTTTAGTGTCTTTGGGGCTTAGGATCATTACATAAAAACTTTAAACTTGAAATACAACATCTTTATTGAAAACTTCCTTTACATGACCACTACATTCCTTCGTACTTAGCATTGCATGGGATAACCTGAGGACATGCATAAGAAAAGGGTGATCTATAAAGCCCAATAAGGTAGTAAACAATGAATAACATGAGGAGTGAAATACATGTTAGGCAATAGGCATATCAATAGAGCATAATAGAAACATGAACATAATGGCATGATAAAGAATGATAATCATAACATGGAAATGTGGCAACAACACTTAACATTGAATTAGCATGAGCCAAGGCTCATTGCACATGGAGCATGAGTAAACCCTCATTGCACTTGAAGCACGAGTAAACCCTAGTTGCACTTGAATTAGCATGAGTAAACACTCATTGCACATGACATATCATGATACAATACTTTACCCAATGCATTGGAGCTCTATAAAGGGCGCACCCTTCTTAAACATTTCATTTCATGCATAAGTGTGCCACATGGATCACAAAACATGGATTCATAAAACAAAATCATTTCTTCCACGATAAAGGAATGTGGATTTCATACATGAAACATTATAATCAATAAGTAAATGTGCATAAAGTTGAATACCCTTGATGGAGAGATGGGCATGGTATTCACTACACAATGACATTGGCTTGGAAAATCGGTGTGATTTGGGCAGCGTAACGGCGTGACATAAGAATTCATAAAAACAGTTGATGAGAGAGAAATGGGTTCCTCATCATATTTACATGTAATGGACAGTAAGGAGGTCATATAGATACATGTCCCAACAATTGAAAAGGAATTTATATTCATGATACAAAAGTATTGCTTGAATATAAAAGAGGAGAAAAGGGTTTCTTTCGGAATTTCGGCATAGTAACGGGTGTACATGGGAGGCTTTTAATGAGAGAGAAAGGGGTTACTCATCATATTTACATGTAATGGACAGTAAGGAGTTCATATAGATACATGTCCTAACAATTGAAAAGGAATTTATATTCATGATACAAAAGTATTTCTTGAATATAAAAGAGGAGAAAAAGGTTTCTTTCGGAATTTCGGCATAGTAACGGGTGTACATGGGAGGCTTTTAATGAGAGATAAAGGGGTCTCCCATCATTAAAACAATAAATGGGCAGTATGTGAGAGGTGCGAAACCATACCCCAACATTCATAATTGAAATAAAAAATGGCAATACAACTTAAAGAAAATTGACAAAAATGAGAAAGGAAGAAAACCCCTTACTTGGAAGTGTGCTTCCAAAGGCTAGAGAGAGGCTTGTGAGAGGCTTCTTGGGAGCTTGGGGCACCTTGAGAGGATTCTAGAGAGAGTAGGGCAGAGGTTGGACGAACTTAAAGGGCTTTGAGTGAGGAGGAAGTGGGAGCTTGGGTGGGTTTATATAGGAAAGGTGGGAGAATTCTTTATTATTTAGGTTTGGGACCCCTTATATTAAAATAATCCAAACCACAAACCATCCCATGGAATTTGCCCATGGTTTCTGGAAAAGGAAAGAGGAAAACAATATTTTACAAGGCCAAGGTCCGAACTTATTAAAAAATTAGGGTTGCTTATGTGGAGGTGAGTCACACTCCCATGGAAATTAATTTAAAAAGGCAAATTGTTGAATAAGTCTTGAAGGCTCCATTAATGCTTTGAAAAGTAAGTCAAACAAACCCAAAACCTCATTATCTTAATTATAAAACACATATTGGCCGAACATAAGGATTATGATATTTTATTACATCACCATTGGGTCATTATGATGTCATAAAACACATTATATATTTAAATGGTATTTAATTTTTACCCAAAAATTTGACTGTCTCAGAAAATTATGAAAAATTCACCGTTGGATAATTTCGACATCCTGATTACAAAAATAATATTTATTTTATCTAAATAATTTTCTAAATATGTGAATTTTCACTTTTAAAATAAAAACCGACATTTATAAAAAATTCACGGGTTTTGACAGAAATGGCTTTCAAACCTTAATAAAAATTTTAATTTCATTCATAAAATTATAAGATCATATATATTTAATAAAAATTAATTTAATATTAATAATAATATTTTATTAAAATATTATTTAATTCAAAAATCCTTTAATTTAATAAAATATAATTCTTAATTAAATAATAACTAAAAACACCATTTGTACTTTAAAAACTAATTACAATGTATCAAAAAAATTATATTCATTATTATATAAAAAAAATAATGTACATGAACATGGTGCTACTTATTTGTTACATAACCCCTTAAAATAGCCGCATAAGACCTAAGGGTAAGGTGTGCGATGGTGACAGACTCTTGGGGTTGCTCGGATAACATCGCTCGAGTGGTAATCTCTATCAACTTCCATTTTTCCCGTAGACGATCACGTTCGAGCTTGACTTGATGAAGCTCAGCTTGGGCTTGGTCAAGGGAAAAGCCCAAAGACGCCACCTCTTTTCCGAGCTCCGACAAATGGGCTTCGTAAGGGGCAATTCTACTGGATGAGGCCATCGCTTCCTTTGTCTGAGTAGAAAATTGGTTCGTTAAAGCCTTATATTTAAACTACCTAGATGTTCACTGTTCAACGGCTATAAAAGTAACGGTCACAAATCTTAAAAAAAATTGATATCTTATAAAAACATTTTTCATGAAGAAACATTTAACTGGATCAAGAGGGAATTTCCATTAATGAAATTTTGGGTCGTTACAACATTCCCCCCTTAAGAAATTTTGCCCTCGAAATTTTCCTTTTCCCACACTAAAACAAATGTGGGTAACTTAGCTTCATCATATCCTTCGACTCCCAAGTTGCTTCTTCAAACTTGTGGTTTCTCCATAACACCTTGACGAAGGGCATTGTCTTATTTCGTAGAACTTTTTCTCTACGATCTAAGATCTTCATTGGTTGCTCCTCATAAGAAATATCGTCTTCTAATTGTACCACCTCGGAAGAGAGTACATGTGAAGGGTCTGGTATGTACTTCCTTAAGAGGGATACATGGAAGACATCATGCACCTTGGCCATAGTAGGTGGAAGTGCTAGTCGATAGGCCACAGCCCCAACACGATCAAGAATCTCGAAGGGGCCGATGTACCTTGGACTTAACTTCCCTTTCTTTCCAAACCTCATGACCTTCTTCCACAGAGATATGCGTAAAAACACCATGTCTCCGACTTTAAACTCAAGGTCTCGTCGACGATTATCTGCATAACTCTTTTGTCGACTCTGGGCTACCTTGATATGCTGCTAAATGGTTTTCACCTTCTCCACCATTTCTTCGACCATTTCTGGTCCAAGCAGCTTACGTTCACCGACCTCATCCCAACATTCCGGTGTTCTACACCTTTTCCCATACAAGGCTTCATATGGTGCCATTTGGATGCTCGAGTGGAAACTATTATTATAAGAGAACTCAACCAGAGGAAGATGTTGATCCCATCCTCCTTTAAAGTCCATTGAGCACGCTCTCAACATATCCTCAAGTGTTTGGATAGTCCGCTCGGATTGGCCATCAGTTTGAGGATGATAGGCCGTACTGAAGTTTAGTTCAGTATTCAGAGCATGTTGAAGACTCTTCCAAAACTTAGAGGTAAATCATGGATCTCGGTCAGACACAATAGATAGTGGTACTCCATGCAACCGTACCACTTCCTTGATATATATCTGTGCCAGTTGATCCAAAGAGAAATCCTCTCGAATAGAAATGAAGTGTGCAGTCTTTGTAAGACGGTCCAAAATAACCCAGATTGCATTTCTACCTTTGGATGTCCTTGGAAGTCCGGTGACAAAGTCCATGGTGATGTTCTCCCATTTCTATTCTGGTATGGGCAATGGTTGCATCATCCCCTTAGACTTCTGCCTCTCTGCCTTCACTTGCTGACACACCAGGCACTTTGATGTATACTCAGCGATCTCCTTCTTCATATTATCCCACCAAAAGTTTTCTCGAAGATCTAGATACATCTTTGTGCTCCCTGGGTGAATAGAGAAATTTGAACTATGTGCATCATCCAAAAGTTCCTTCTTCAGCTCCGAACTTGATGGGACACATATTCTTTTCCCAAACCGCACAATTCCTTCTTCATTAACATTAAACTCTGAGGATTTTCCCTTTTTGATAGCTTCCACTTTTTCTTGGATTCCAGCATCATCCTTTTGAGCATCCTTTATCCTTTCCAGAAGAGATGGTTGAGCAATCATTTGTGAAAGGATTGATGATGTTCCCTTCTTTATGATTCCCACGTCCATCTTCATCAAGTTTAAGAAGATTGGATCCTTCTCAATTCTCATCAATGATAGAATTGCTGGATCCTTTTTACTTAGGGAATCCGCCACCTTGTTTGCCTTCCCAGGGTGGTAATGTATTGAACAGTCATAATCCTTGATGAGCTCTATCCATCTTCTCTGGCACATATTAAGCTCTTTCTTTGTGAATATATATTTAAGACTCTTGTGGTCAGTATATATCTCACATTTCTCTCCATAGAGATAATGCCGCCAGATTTTCAAGGAAAAGATCACCACCGCCAACTCCAGATCATGCGTTGGATAGTTTCGCTCATGGATTTTCAACTGCCTTGAGGCATAGGATATCACTTTATCATTCTGCATCAGCACACATCCTAAGCCCTTCTTCGAAGCATCACTGAATACCACAAAAAGCTCCCCACTTGTGGGTAAAGTGAGCACGGGTGCAGTGATAAGCCTCCTTTTCAACTCCTTGAAGCTTTCTTCGCATTCATCACTCCAAGCAAACTTTACTCCCTTTCGAGTTAGCTTGGTAAGAGGGTTGGACAATCGTGAGAAGTTTCTCACAAATCGTCGATAATATCCAGCTAACCCCAAGAAGCTACGGATATCAGTTACCGATGTTGGCCTCAGCCATCCCTCAATTGCATCTGTTTTAGAGGGGTCCACAGATATCCCATTGCTTGTGATGATATGGCCCAAGAATGAGACCTCCTTCAACCAGAACTCACACTTGCTGTACTTGGAATAGAGCTTCTCCTTGCGCAAAGTCTCCAGTACAGTTCTTAAATGCTCCTCATGGTCCTCCTTGGTTTTGGAGTATATTAGAATATCATCTATAAAGACTACCACAAATTTATCTAGGTAATCTCTAAAGACTCTATTCATCAAGTCCATGAATATTGATGGAGCATTGGTGAGTCCAAAAGGCATTACTATGAATTCATAGTGCCCATACCTTGTACGAAAAGCAGTCTTGGGGATATCTTCCTTCTTCACCCTTACTTGATAATATCCCGACCGCAAGTCGACCTTGAAGAAGTATTGTGCTCCACGCAGCTGATCAAACAAGTCATCGATTCTTGGGAGAGGATACTTGTTCTTTATCATGATTTTGTTAAGTTCACGATAATCGATGCAAAGCCGCATTGACCCATCCTTCTTCTTGACGAAGAGGACTGGTGCACCCCATGGTGATGCACTTGGGCGTATAAACCCTTTATCCAGATTCTCCTGTAGTTGTTTCTTCATCTCTTCAAGCTCAACAACAGCCATTCTATATGGAGTCTTGGATATTGGTAGCTCCCTAGGTATAAGTTCAATTGAGAACTCAACATCTCTTCTTGGAGGAAGACCAGGAAGTTCCTCGGGAAATACTTCAGCGAATTCCCTCATAATAGGCATTTCTTCAAGTGTGGTTTCTTCCTTGGACTCAATCATCTGAGCCAGATATGCGTGCTCATAAGGTAGTAATATCCATGCTTGAGATGATGGAGCTAAAGGAGATTCATCTTCCTCCTGACACTTGTAAAGAATCGGGGGTCGATTCTCCATATGCAGTGTGATTTCCCTCTCCCGACAATTTATGTTGGCTCTATATAAGGAAAGCCAATCCATGCCAAGAATTGCATCAAATTCCACCAAAGGGAGTATGATGAGGTTCGCTGGGAAATTCAATCCACATATTATAACAGGGAAGGACTTATACTCATGGGATGCAATGATTTCCCCATTTGTCGTACTCACCGACATCTTTACTTCCATGATTTGTGGTGGTGCAGGGATTGTTCTACTAAACTTTTGAGATATAAAAGAATGCGTAGAACCTGAATCAAAAATTACGTTCGCTATTCTTGAATGAATGACTAGTGTACCTGTCACCACTTCGTTGTCGGGGTTCACTTCGGCAGAAGTGATGGAAAAAGCACTTCCTTGCTGTCTTGGAGGTTGTTGATTGCCTCCAATAACCCTTGGATTAGGGCACTGATTCGCAAAATGACCCGTTTCTTTGCATTTGAAGCATTGAACAACACGTTGAGGTTCGAACGGAGCGTTCCTCTCCTCTGTCACAGCCGTGGGTCCTTCTTGCTGACAGTTAACAGCTAGGTGCCCTTCTCTTCCACACTTGAAGCATTTTCTTGTCCCCCTAAGGCAATTTCCAGGGTGCTTCTTTCCACACTTTTGGCACGTGGGGTGTTGGAATTTCTTAGCGCCGTTGGATTTATCCATCGGACCACCAGCATTGAAGTCCACCTTCCGCTTCTTGTCCCCATGATACCCCTGTGATTCTCTGATCTCCATTTCAACCTTGAGGGCACATCGGACAATTTCCTCATAGCTGTCGAAGTCACGGATTGCTAATGCTTTCCGCAAGCTAGGATTCATCCCACCAAAGAAGCGGTCAACCTTGCATTCGGGGGTAACGACAAAGCCGGAAGCGTATCGTGCAAGCCTTGTGAAGTTTTCCTCGTACGCTCCCATAGATTCCTCATCTTTCTGCTTGAGGGAAAGGAAGTCCCTTTCCATCTTAAGACGGAGGGTGCGCGGAAAATATTTATCGAAAAACATCTTCTGTAATTCCTTCCATTCCAAAGCCTCGATCTCCTCCTTAGGCTTCGTATTTTTGATCAACGTCCACCATTGATCAGCTTCACCCTCCATACGATAAGCTGCCAGGAGAACCTTCTCTTTTTCAGAGCATTGGAGGATGGAGAATATCTTTTCAATGGAGTTGATCCATTGTTCAGCGATCGTGGGATCGGATGATCCACTAAAAGTAGGAGGACTTTATCTCATGAAGCTTTCAATAGCGACTTGTTCTTTCTTAGGGGGGGTTGAACGTTCCTCTTGACCAGTGTTTCTATTCAAAACTTGAGTTAGCTGAGAGAGAAGCGTGACAAAGTTCGCAATTCCCGCTCCCATTGGATTGGGCATCTCATAAGTACAATCATCACACTGATCTTCACAATGGTTGTTAGCCCGAGTTCTCCTATTACCGGCCATTGGCTGGAATAAAAGGAAAGTTAGGGGTAACACATAAAGGGTAATCCAAAGACAAAAGTTGATGACTTATAAATAAACTTTAATCTCTTTAACTCATGAGTCTATAGGATTCAATCCAGGCTTTTCATGATCTTCCTTCTAACATATATTCTTAGGGGAATTTTTCCCTTAATAAGGGTTCATACTAAGATTGTGAATTTATCAAAACATATCCCCTGAGAGTGTCGTAACCAAGAGTGCAGCAAGGCCCGTTGTTGTGCACCAGTTCCCGTCCGAGTCTAGCTCAAAGCGGTGTTTTCGGGTTTTACCCCTAGGATACATCTGTGCCAGAGCCGCCTCTACCTGCTCGTATCCAAACAGGGATGTATTTGTTTGATAAACCACTTACTTAGTATTTACCAAAACTTAGGGATGTTTTTATTATGCTTAGTCTTTTATCTAAGTCTTTACTAGGGTTTCCTAATCCCAAAAATAACTAAACCTATCCTCTGATACCAACTATGACAACCCTACTTTTTATTACAACTTAAACATGCTTTATTACATAAAACTTCACTTGATCCAACAAAGAAGATCGAGAGGTTTAGTTTCTTTGGGGCTTAAGATCATTACATAAAAACATTAAACTTGAAATACAACATCTTTATTGAAAACTTCCTTTACATGACCACTACATTCCTTCGTACTTAGCATTGCATGGGATAACCTGAGGACATGCATAAGAAAAGGGTGAGCTATAAAGCCCAGTAAGGGAGTAAACAATGAATAACATGAGGAGTGAAATACCTGTTAGGCAATAGGCATATCAATAGAGCATAATAGAAACATGAACATAAAGGCATGATAAAGCATGATAATCATAACATGGAAATGTGGCAACAACACTTAACATTGAATTAGCATGAGCCAAGGCTCATTGCACATGGAGCATGAGTAAACCCTCATTGCACTTGAAGCATGAGTAAACCCTAGTTGCACTTGAATTATCATGAGTAAACACTCATTGCACATGACGTATCATGATACTATACTTTACCCAATGCATTGGAGCACTATAAAGGGCGCACCCTTCTTAAACATTTCATTTCATTCATAAGTGTGCCACATGGATCACAAAACATGGATTCATAAAACATAATCAGTTCTTCAACGATAAAGGAATGTGGAGTTCATACATGAAACTTTATAATCAATAAGTAAATGTGCATAAAGGTGAATACCTTTGATGGAGAAATGGGCATGGTATTCACTACACAATGACATTGTCTTGGAAAATCGGTGTGATTTCGGCAGCGTAACGACGTGACATAAGAATTCATAAAAACAGTTGATGAGAGAGAAAGGGGTTACTCATCATATTTACATGTAATTGACAGTAAGGAGGTCATATAGATACATGTCCCAACAATTGAAAAGGAATTTATATTCATGATACAAAAGCATTGCTTGAATATAAAAGAGGAGAAAAAGGATTCTTTCGGAATTTCGGCATAGTAACGGGTGTACATGGGAGGCTTTTAATGAGAGAGAAAGGGTTTCCTCATAATATTTACATGTAATGGACAGTAAGGAGTTCATATAGATACATGTCCTAACAATTGAAAAGGAATTTATATTCATGATACAAAAGTATTGCTTGAATATAAAAGAGGAGAAAAAGGTTTCTTTCGGAATTTCGGCATAGTAACGGGTGTACATGGGAGGCTTTTAATGAGAGATAAAGGGGTCTCCCATCATTAAAACAATAAGAGGGAAGTATGTGAGAGGTGAAAAACCATACCCCAACATTCATAATTGAAATAAAAAGGGCAATACAACTTAAATAAAATTGACAAAAAATGAGAAAGGAAGAAAACCCCTTACTTGGAAGTGTGCTTCCAAAGGCTAGAGAGAGGCTTGTGAGAGGATTCTTGGGAGCTCGGGCCACCTTGAGAGGATTCTAGAGAGATTAAGGAAGAGTTTGGACGAACTTCAAGGGCTTTGAGTGAGGAGGAAGTGGGAGCTTGTGTGGGTTTATATAGGAAAGGTGGGAGAATTCTTTATTATTTAGGTTTGGGACCCCTTATATTAAAATAATCCAAACCACAAACCATACCATGGTATTTGCACATGGGTTCTGGAAAAGGAAAGTGGAAAACAATATTTTACAAGGCCAAGGTCCGAACTTATTAAAAAATTAGGGTTGCTTATGTGGAGGTGAGTCACACTCCCATGGAAATTAATTTAAAAAGGTAAAGTGTTGAATAAGTCTTGACGGCTCCATTAATGCTTTGAAAGGTAAGTCAAACAAACCCAAAACCTCATTATTTTAATGATAAAACACATATTGTCTGAACATAAGGATTATGATATTTTATTACATCACCATTGGGTCATTATGATGTCATAAATCACATTATATATTTAAATGGTATTTAATTTTTACCCAAAAATTTGACTGTCTCAGAAAATTATGAAAAATTCACCGTTGGATAATTTCGACGTCCTGATTCCAAAAATAATATTTATTTTATCTAAATAATTTTCTAAATATGTGAATTTTCACTTTTAAAATAAAAACCGACATTTATAAAAAATTCACGGGTTTTGACAGAAATGGCATTCAAACCTTAATAAAAATTTTAATTGCATTCATAAAATTATAAGATCATTTATATTTAATAAAAATTAATTTAATATTAATAAAGATATTTTATTAAATTATTATTAAATTCAAAAATCCTTTAATTTAATAAAATATAATTCTTAATTAAATAATAACTAAAAACACCATTTGTACTTTGAAAACTAATTACAATGTATCAAAAAAATTATATTCATTATTATATACAAAAAATAATGTACATGAACATGGTGCTACTTATTTGTTACACAACCCCTTAAAATAGCCGCATAAGACCTAAGGGTAAGGTGTGCGATGGTGACAGACTCTTGGGGTTGCTCGGATAACATCGCTCGAGTGGTAATCTCTATCAACTTCCAGTTTTCCCGTAGACGATCACGTTCGAGCTTGACTTGATGAATCTCAGCTTGGGCTTGGTCAAGGGCAAAGCCCAAAGATGCCACCTCTTTTCCGAGCTCCGACAAATGGGCTTCGTAAGGGGCAATTCTACTGGATGAGGCCATCGCTTCCTTTGTCTGAGTAGAAAATTGGTTCGTTAAAGCCTTATATTTAAACTACCCAGATGTTCACTGTTCAACGGCTATAAAAGTAACGGTCACAAATCTTAAAAAAAGTTGATATCTTATAAAAACATTTTTCATGAAGAAACATTTAACTGGATCAAGAGGGATTTTCCATTAATGAAATTTTGGGTCGTTACATCATCACCCACCGGTTTTGAAACCCTTCGTCATTTATTGCCAGCCTTTGGCACCTTGGGATGTCTCTTAAGGCCAAGTAATTACTTGTTGGATTCTCATGCCAATGAGGATAAGAGGTTCATTACAAATGGTATCAGTTTGTTTGGTCCTTTGGGTATAAATGAAATCATCTTGTTCCTTTCATTATGGAACCTGTAGTCACCAGTTTTGTTGGTCTTTTCGTTGAATTCTTACATCTCTATTCCTTGGGTGGTAATTTTAGGAAGGATTAGGATTGTCAGAACATGGAATGTAGATCATAAAAAGATGTATCTAACCTTTTCTGTTGAACTTCAATTTAACATGGAGTTGGGTACATAAGTGTTTTGGAGAAACTTATAGGATAAGAAATCTCATTGTCATGGGTTTAGCCAATGAGATGAGCATGACATGAATTAGAGGAATGACTTCCCACTAGGTGTGCATATATAATTTTGAGAAATGGAATATGGATTGATGCAAAAGAGTGAATTTTGAAAATTCTAAACTTGTTTCAAATGAATGATTTTGAAAGGAGAATGGTTGATATATTTTGAAAATAGATTGATTTTCCATAGAAAGAAAATATTTCTTCTTAGAAATGGGTAAATGTGGAAAATATTTATGGTTGGAAATCAATGTTGTGATAGTGATGTGATAGAAAAATGAAATGTTAAGCTTTCAGTTTCTAAGAAGTGAGACTAATGACGTACGCTGTTTTTATAGAAAATGGAACCCGTTAGGCGTCGTAGAAACCAAACAGAAGAGGCTGTAGAGAATATTGTCGCACCTAAGCCACAGGTGAACCAACAACTAGTCCAAAGTATAGTTCAAGCATTTCAAGCTGTGGACACGGGGAATTGGAGGGATGAGTCATTGAATTTAGACCATTCTGTTCAGTTCCAGAAGTGGAATCCACCCATCTTTAGAGGTGATTCTGAACCAGAAATGGCGGAGGTGTGGCTGAGTAGAATGAATCATATCATGGATTTCATCGGCACACCAGTAGAACTGAAAGTAAAGCTGGCGATGTATATGCTTGAGGATCTTCCACAATAGTATTGGGAGCTAGTGGTGGAGGCTAAGGTTTATCAAGGCCTGGGTTGGGAGGAATTTGAAGAATAGTTCAATAAAAAATTATTTTCTCACACGTTCAAGATGTAAGGGATGACATTCTTTTTCATCATGAAGCAAGAGAATATATCTGTCGTGGAGTATGCGGCTAAATTCATGAATTTACTGTGATTTGCACCAGAAATTGCTGCAAATGTGTTGCTGAAGGCACACATCTTTGAATCATGGTTGCGACAAGAGATTCATTCAAAGATAATTGTGCTCTATATTTTGGATTATAAGGAGATGGTAAATAGAGAAAAATTAGCTAAAGGAGACATCTCAGGAGTTATGGGAGGAGGAAGTATGATGATACCCACAGGACTGGGTGGAAACTCTAATGCAGGGAACAAGCAAAAGAGGGACACCTACTTCCAAGGTGGATGTGCGAATCAGAATCAGACGGTTGGATCATTGAATCATTCTCCATGACCCATGCTGAAAGCTGGGTGTTTTCAATGTGGCTCAATTGATCACATAAACAATAATGTACAACACCACTGAGAGCATGCCACAATTGCAACAATATGGGGCATCATCAGCGATAGTGTTGCAGTGCTCCACGGTCAGGTGTTCGTGACACTTCTCATGTGTCGCAAGCATTTTATTCTTTGGAAAGGCGAGTATAGAAAAATCAGTCTCACCAAGAGAACAGAGCTACCTATGGTGATTTTAGGAACACCATGACTCTTCAGGTTGTTCAATCTCAACAAGGAAATAAGGAGAAAATTGCAGCAACAAAGCAATTGTATGGAGCAGACCATGTGATTATGGATGACCAGTCTGGACCATCTAAGTTGAGAGGTATGATTCTTTTGAATTCTACCCTCATTCAAGTGTTGTTCGATACTGGTGCATCAAATTCTTTTCTTTCTTCTCATATTACTAATTTTCGGAACATAAA
This sequence comes from Viscum album, assembly GCA_963277665.1. Classification (NCBI taxonomy): domain Eukaryota; kingdom Viridiplantae; phylum Streptophyta; class Magnoliopsida; order Santalales; family Viscaceae; genus Viscum; species Viscum album. The sequence continues at coordinate 26,692,239 of OY728142.1, read as the reverse complement.
ACTTGAAATGATTCCTTTTGTGATAAAACTTCAAACTATCATCGGTGAAAAAGAATGTAGAGCCTTTGTGTGTAGAGAATGCTCTATAACTATTGATGGATTTGAGATGAAATGGGATTTCTATGTGCTGGAGATGGATGCCTATGATATAATCCGGGGTATGGATTGGATGACAGAGTTTAGGGCTGACATCGACTGATATAGCAGAACAGTCAGTTTCATGACTGAGGATGGCGTAGAGTATCTCTTTAGAGATGAAAGTGTGGTAAAGCTAGGTGCAATGGGATTGTTGGCACCAGTAGTGGCAACTATATCTTACCAGTTGGCTGCGTTAAACTTGGAATCGATGTACAAGATCATGAATAATAGATTTCTAGTAGATAGGGATCAATTTCCCGATGTTTTTCCTTAAAACTTATCAGGGTTACCACCCATAAGAGAAGTTGAGTTTACGATTGATCTCCTTCTGGGGACCAGTCCTATCTCACTTCTATATTATAGGATAGAACCAATGGAGTTAAAGGAATTTAATGTGAAATTAGAGGAGCTAGAAAACATGGGACTTATTCGACCAAGTATATCTCTGTGGGCAGCACTAGTTTTGTTCGTGAAGATGGAAGATGGAAATCTTCAGCTATGCTTTGATTATTGTAATGTTAACCAAGTTACATTAAAGAATAGATATCCACTTACACATATTGATGACATGTTTGATCAATTGAGGGTAGATCATTGGTTCTATACGATTGAAATGCAGTCAGGATATCACCAGTTGTGAGTTCAGAAGGAGGATATTCTGAAGATATCCTTTAGAAGCATATATGGCCACTAAGAATATGTAGTCATGCCTTTTGGTCTTATTAAAGCACCATATGTCTTCATGGAATTGATGAATAAGATATTTCAGCGATATCTAGTTTCTTTTGTTGTGGTGTTTTTGGACGACATATTGGTGTATTCAGGAACAAGGTTTGAGCATGAGAAACACTTAGATATAGTGTTTCAAATCTTGAGAGACCATCAATTGAATTCAAAATTATCAAAGTATGATTTTGGGATTCAAGAGGTACACATTCAGGGCCATGTTGTTTCTGTGAAAGGTGTTTCAGTGGATCTAGAAAAGATAGAATTTGTTCTTTCTTGGAAACCACCAAAGAATGTGTTCAAGATACAAAGTTTTCTTGGTCTAACTGGTTACTACCAATGATTTTTGTGTGATTTATCACGACTATAATCACCTATGATAGCTCTAACAAAGAATAATTCTCCATTCCAATAGACAGAAGACTGTTAGAAGGCTTTCTAGAAACTGAAGGTTCGCCTTACATCGGCACCCATCACGATCATGCCTGAATCAGGACAAGAGTACGTGGTGTGTTGTGATTCTTCAGGATCAGGGTTGGGTTGTGTTCTCATGAAAGGAGGTCATGTGTTTTCTTATAGAACATGGTAGTTGAGGGTGCATGAGAAGAATTACCCAACACATGATTCAAGGTTAGCTACAATTGTCCATGCCTTGAAGACATGGCTTCATTATCTCTTTGGTGAGAAATTCACTATGTTTACAGATCATAAGAGTTTAAAGAATACTTTCTCACAGCGAGATTTGAATTTGAGGCAGAGGAGACGGATGGAGTGTCTTCAAATGTTCGACATTGACTTGATTTATACATCGGGTAAGGGAAATTCAGTGGACGATGCATTAAGCAGAAAGTCGTATGCTTAGTTGGAGAAAGAAGCTTACGATGAGTGGTAGTTGATGTCGGTCCTAGCTGACATACGTTTGGAATGTGAAGACCGAGCTGATGTTGCGGTTTTCTTTCAAGTTGTGCCTTTTTTTGATTTGGTGGAGTTATTAAAGGAGGCACATGCATTCGTTATAGACAGTGTTTCAATGAGTTCAAAACTCAATGGTTGGGAGAACATTGATGGATGGAAGCTTGATGGGAGTTCAGTATTGCGGTTTCAAGATCGGGTGGTTGTACCTTTAGCTACTCAGAAAAAACTCCTTCATTCATACCAACATTCTAGATGGGATGTTAATCTAGGAATACATAAGATTTATAAGGCGATAAAGGAAAATTTTTGGTGGAGCGGCATGAAACAGAGGGTAGATGAATTTATTTCAAGTTGTTTAACTTTTCAGCGAGTTAAAGTGGAACGTCAGCGGCCAGCAGTTATTTTGCAGTCTCTACCTATCCTAGTGTGGAAATGGAGTCTGATAGCAATGTATTTTGTTACAGGTCTTCCATGAACGGTTCGGAAACACTATGCCATTTGGGTGATAGTGGATCGTCTAACCAAGTTGGCCCATTTCATCCCTTTTCGTGAAACTCATATGGTGGAAGATCATTCAAAAATATATATCTGAGAAGTGGTAAAGAGACATGGAATACCAGTTTCAATTTTGTCAGACCGAGATCCGAGGTTCACATCTCGTTTCTGGCGATCCTTACAGAAATCACAAAGAACTCAGTGGAATATGAGTATGGTGTATCATCCTCAAACGGATGGACAATCTGAAAGGACGATATAGACGTTGGAAGACATGATGCGGGATTGTGTAATGGATTATGGTGGCTCGTGGGAATATCACGTTCCTTTAGTGGAGTTCTCATATATAAAAAGTTATCAAGACTCGATACACATGGCTCCGTTTGAAGGATTGTATGGGCGTCCTTGACGTTCCCCACTTTCTTGGGTAGAAATAGGTGAGACATCACTAGCTGGGCTAAGCCTTGTCCAAGAAACAATGGAGAAGATTCATTTGATAAAAAATAAGATGGATACGACACGGAGTCATCATAAATTTTAGGTTGATCATCACCGAAGACTGTTGTCATTTGCGGTGAGTGATCATGTATTTTTTAAAATCTCTCCAAGGTTTGGACATCGTCGTTTTGGGAAGCATGGAAAATTATCTCCTCAATATATGGGCGCTTTTGAGATACTGGAAAGGATTGGAGAGGTGGCGTATCGGTTAGCATTACCACCATGGTTCAGTTTAGTGCATAATGTGTTCTATGTATCTTAGTTGAAGAAGTATTATCCCGATCCTGACCAAGTTATCTGATGGGATCACATAGACAGAGCACCAGATGCTTTGTCGGTACATATTCCAGTACAGATTGTGGATAGGTAGGATAAAGTCTTGCGTGGGAAAAGCATTGGTCTAGTGTAGTTTTTTTGGCAACATGTACAGATTCAAGAAGAGACTTGGGAACAGAAGAAAGAAATGAAAGAGCAGTGTCCAGAACTCTTTCAAGCAAGAGATGGTTTTCTACTTTCCAGGGATGGAAATGCCAATAGTGGGGAGAATTTAGTACCCCTGGTTTCTAGTATGTATACCTTTTTTATTATTTTTAAGTACATAAAGCATATTACAGATGGTTGGGAAAGTTTGGAGACCTTTAAAGTGTCAATGGGAAAAAAGGTTTCACACACGGGCTTCGCATGGTTTTCCCCAACCATGCGGAATCCATGCAAGTGGTGTCACATTGGACAGAGGAGACCGCACAGTGTGCGCACGGTTTGGGAAAACCGTGCGAGGAGGTCCTACGAAGCACCCCTTCAAGGTAGTGACTACCGCACGGTTATCGCATGGTTTTACTAACCTTGGAGACTAACCTTGCGCGAAGTCAACTTAGATCCTATTTTTAAGGATCTAATCCATTTTATCTTTAAACCCACTCGTTTTTGCTCCTAGATGGCCCTAACTTGGGATTTCTCTCTGGTGAAGGTGAGAGAACACTTACCAGAAATTTTGGAAGCGATCTGGAGGTTTTCCTTGGTATTTAAGGGCCGATTAATCAAGATAAGTCTCGTTTCGTTTAGTTTTCATAGATCTCATTCTTCCCTCTTGATGGATCCTTAGATCTACACCCAAGGTGGGTAGATCTAAGGTAGTGGATGAATTTTAAGTCTTTTTTTGGTCTTTTTGTTGATAGGGGAAGGAATCTTAGGAGGTTTTTTGGTGTTTTGACCTGGTTCTTGGTTGGTTTTGCCTATTTTGTTGAGGTAGGTGGCTTCACTCATGATTCCTCTTTCTTAGAACTGTAATACTTAGTTCAATTTGATTTAATTGTTTTGTTTTGATTGTGAAATTTTGGTTAAAAGCATGTTATAAATCATCTTTAGTGATGATTTATGGGTTTGATGGAATTGTGGAAATTGAAAGAATGGGTTGTGCAATGTGTTTTGGTTTCTTGATTTTAAAATATGGAATTGCTGGATTTGGAAAATATTTTTGCTACCTGAAAGGAATTGGTTTCAATAAAAGTTTTGATGCTTTATTGAAAGGTTTTGAATACACTTGGTTTTGGCATGGATTTCTATGGGTTGTGGTGTGTGTTCATATGCATTGGGATGGATAAGGGCGAGAAGTACCCCAATCAAAAGGTTTTGATGGATAAGGGTGAGATGTACCCCCATCAAAAGGGATGGATAAGGGCCTGATGTACCCCAGTCAAGGTAGTCCTCTAAGTGATGGCTTAATGGAAGGATAAATCCCCACTCGTGAGTACTGAGAGGTCTAGGTTGCATGCATGGTTGTTGGTGTGGATTGTGAAATGGATTGGATGTGCCAAAATGGAAACGGGAATTTGACTGGAAACTTTTATTGGTTGTTTTTCATGAGAATGATTTTTTTTTCTGGAAAATGGTTTTGACATGGAACATGTTATGTTGTGATCTGTTTTTAATTGTTTATTATATAATTTGTTTTATATAAATGTGATAACATGTTTTATCCTAAAATAATGGGTTGGGAAGTCAATAGGGGAAAACCTACTGAGTTTGATTACTCACCCCCTTCTTTGGCACCTTGGTGCTTTTGCAGATGTCATATACTGGGATGTTGGAAAAGGTAAATTGTCACATGTTTACAGCACTACTTCATGATACATGGTCTGGTTCGTGAATTTGGAGCTTAGATCTAGTAGAGCATAGAGTTGGGTTTTCATCTTGTAGTCTTTGAGTTTGTCTTTCCAATGTTTACTGCGATTTAGTGTTGGTTTCCACTGTGGTACTTTTTTTGGTTTTGGATAAAATAATTGGTTGAGTTGTCTTAGATTTTATCATGCATCATTTAGTTGATTTTTTGGGTTATGGTTGTTGGCTCTGTGGTATGTTCAAAAAGGTTAAATTGTCCCCCACTCGTTTTGAAACCCTTCGGCATTTATTGCCAGCCTTTGGCGCCTTGGGGATGTCGCTTATGGCCAAGTAATGACTTGTTGGATTCACAGGCCAATGAGGATAAGCAGGTCATTACACACCCCCTTGACACCACCACCCCCTTGGACAGCCCCCACCCCCTGGACACCACCCCCACCCCCATGGACACCCCCTGGACACCACCCCCCCTTGGACAGCCCCCCACCCATGTACATCACCCCACCCCCTTGTACACCACCACACCCTTGGATAGCCCCTCCACCACTCAGGACACCACCCCCACCCCATGGACATCCCCCCACCCCCTTGGACGCCCCACCCCTTATGGACACCCCCACCCCTCTTGGACACCACCACCGACCACATACCCCCTTATAAACCCCCCCTGGACACCCACAAACCTCTGGACATCCCCCTCGAACAACCCCCAAACCCTCTGTACATTCCCCCACCCCCTTGGACACCCCCACCCCAAACCCCCTTAGACACCCCACCCCTGGACTTCCCCCCTTCCCCCACCTCTATGGACACTCTAGACACCCCCAGCCCTCTGGACAGCCCCCTGAACCCTCTGGACACCACCCCAACCCACATGGACTCCCCCTGGACACCACCACCCCCTTGGACATCCCCCACCCCTCTGGAAAGCCCCCCCCCCCCCCACACCCTTAGGCACCCCACCCCCTTTGACCCCCCCCCCCCCACACACACACACCCTTGGACTACCCCCCCCCCCCCACCTCCATGGACACCATGAACACCCCCAACCCTCTAGACAGCCCCCTGAACCCTTTGGACACCACCCCCACCCCCTTGGACACCCCCTGGACACCACCACCCCCTTGGAAACCCTACCACTCTCTGGACATCCCACCACCCCTGGAAAACCCCCCACACCTCTAGAAAGCACCCCCATCCCCTTGAACACCCCCACCCATCCTAAACACCACCCCCACCCCTACCCCCCTTGGACATCCCTTGGACACCCCCCATCCCTCTAGACAACCCCACCCCCCGAACAACCACCCAAACCATCTGGATAGCCCCCCAAACCTTTATAGCCCCCCCCCCCCCCCAACACCACTGGACTCCCCCCTCCCACCCCACCTCCATGGACACCCTGGACAGCCCCCAACCCACTGGAAAACCCCCCAGAACCATGGTATTTTAATCTCAAGCTACTAGTTTTGGCATATCTATATATTTTAACCTCAAGCTACTAGTTTTGGTATGATGCAATTATTCAAAATGAGAACCATGAACTATTTCTCCTACTAGTCTAAAATGATCTATTGTTCAGTGAATCGAGTTTTAATAGCATATGAAGACTTATAATAGTCCTTGAAAATAAGAGACATAAATAGTTTATGGAACAACAAAAATTGATACCCAAAATTGAAACAACCAAGGATCCAAAAAAAATTCCACCATGAAAAACCATATATACTTATAAAATAAATCACACTAGAACACAGAATGGGTGTATCACAATGGTTTAGATATAAATTGTAGTAATACAAGTGAATGAGATATTTTGTTGTCAAATTCAACAAATATTACCATAAATGTAGGGCATCCGTGAAACAAAAACAAACGAAATAGAAGTTCGTGAGGCTTAATTGGATATTGCAAGTCGATCTAATAGATATGGTGATAATAAATAAGATGATGATGGAAGAACTAGGTAAGAGGGTTCGACATCGAAGAATCATACCTAGTTCAAAAAAATGGAAAAACGTAAATATAGACTATTCGAGATAAAAAATGAACGAAATAACATTGTGGGAGGCATACATGAGTGTTGTGAGGGGAGATGATAGATCTGAGGAGAGTAAATATGATACAAGATTATGGTAAAATGAGTTTAACAAAAAAATATTAAAGAGATGATTCATGGTTTTTCGTGTGAGAGAGATGAGTCGTAGGTCTGTCAATTGAAAAATAAGAAAAAACAATTCACGGGGCGTGATAAATTTTTTAAATGTTTTATAAACTCGGTTATTTAATAACTGACATTAAAAACTATTTGTTAATACATTTATAACGTCTGTTATTATAATAACCGATATAAAAAATGTGGCGTGCTGGTTTTTTAGGTCAGTTATTCTATAACCGACATAAAAACGCATCAGAAACCACAGTTTTTACGTGGGTTATTTTATAACCGACGTAAAAACTGCCGGGTGTTGGTTTTTTAGGTCAGTTATATTATAATTGACATATAAACTTCTTCATATTGTGTTTTTATATCGGTTATCAAATAACCGATGTAAAAAAGGCCATAGATGCCTTCTTTTTTATGTCGGTTATCAAATAACCGACGTAAAAAATTTACTCTAAGTATTTTTTAAGTCGGTTATATTATAATTGACGTAAAAAACCAACGCACAGTATTTTTTATGTTGGTTATAAAATAACCAAAGTAAAAAATCACATATCACAGATTTCCACGTTGGTTATATATAACCGACGTAAAAAACCAACGTGCGGTATTTTTTACGTCGTTTATAAAATAAACAATGTAAAAAATCACATATCACAGATCTCCACATCGGTTATATATAACCAACGTAAAAAATGGTGACGTTAAAAAATATTTCTACACTGGTGTTACTGGATCCTGGGTCTATGTCAAGCATCCAAGCCTACTAAAATTAGCTATAGTCTCTAAAAGGGTATAAGCCCCAAATCTCATGATAGTGTGTGATGTCATTCCCTTCACTCATTAAATTAGGGTGAGTCACCATTTCCAAAACCCAATACAGGGTAACATGGAACATCATGCACATAGTCTAGGTAACTGGAATGAGATTACATTCCCAACATCCAATGTAAGGTAGAGTGAATCAAAGTTATCAATATGTCACTTAACCATTATCTAATGACACATATCAATGTTCTAAAATAATTTTCATAAGGAATTTCAATTTAAATAAATATCCTTCATTTATCCCCATTAAGCCATTCCTATCACAAATTATACAATTCATTATAAATTTACCACATTTGATGTGTCATTTCGACTGAAATCTATTTAAATACATTGTTTTATTTTTTTTATGAATATATGAAAACCCAATTTAGGTTTACAATAAACCACATAAGAGGTCGTTTGTTCAATTTAACATTTACATCAATGAGGTGATTTAATTTGATACACCCAAAGGGGTAGTGTCAAATGTGGTAGACACCCTCTAAAGGATAAACATGAAACCATAGAAGTATAGTAGAATTGATCAAATAATTTTAAAAGGGAAATCCATGTTATGGGATTTTTTGGAAATTTCAAGTTTTATTCATAATGGAAAATGATATAAAATTACCTAAAACTTTTAGGGAATATTAATAGACAAACTACCATTGGGCTATGGTTGATATCAGATGTAGTATAAGCTTCAAATTTAATTTACCATAGAAGAAAATTGAATAATATATAAATTCACTAAAAATAAGGCATAATATATCTCACAAAAAAGCATAATAAATTGGGAGATAAACTAATAATATAATGAAGTGTATTAGAGAGCTAATAGGCTATAATTCAATGTAAATAGTGATGTTGATAATAGAGGCCAGATGGAGAATATATCTTGATTCCTATATTAGGCATGAATGAGGACTTCCTGGCATGTGATATAGTGGAAAAAAATGAACGAGGTAATAATAATTAAGGTTGAATAAGGAAATGATATGAAAATAGTTGTTTTTAACCATGTTTTTAATAGCTCATGGATTTTCTACATGATTGGCCAAACATTGTGCCGAATGTGAACATACCACTTTCTAATGGATAGTGGACCTACACTATGGGGGAGAATGGTTTTCCAAACCATTTTCTACCCACACACTCACTTATGTGGATCCTTACAACTCCCCTCATGGTTTATGAAAACCATGCGGACTCCAATTCATAGTTTTTCCAAAACATGTTTCTGGAATTTTCTTCCATATCATTTATCTTTGTGCTTTGAACTAGCTTCAAACACTCTCGAGACCTTCCCTAGTCCATAGGAATCCTTTTTTAAGATAAAAATAATTTAAACCCAAATGTAAATGATTCATTAATTCATAAAAATATATTTCCATACAACCACATATTCATAAAGCAACTCATCCCAAAGTTTTCATTATGAGGGTTAAAGAGGATCATTTAAAAATTGATCTAGCCACTGAGCATGTACATAGACTTCTCGCTCCCAACTCTTATCCCATACATGGCAATGCTTCCACAACAACCATAACAAAGGAACTGAGCTATGTCAGAGAGCCTTTAAGCTCTAATCCACGATACACACTTTGTACTCCTCAAATAAATCATACATATCTTACTCAACCTCATATGGTTGAAAAATATGCATTGGGTTTGGAAAATAATAAAGAATATGAGACATATGAAAAAACGTCATTCATATACTGGCACCTCTGAGGAAGTTCGATTCGGTAATCCAATGGTCTGATTCTATCATATTCTCAAAAGAATTGATGAATCTTGAAGATATCTTTCCCTACCTCTTTATTCATTACTATCCAATCATGGGATATACACAAAAGAAAACATGATCCCTAAAATCAATCACAATTGGTCATTAACTATAGTTTTCATAAGAGAACTAACTAAACTGAGTGGTCATAATGCTCTTCCATATTTTTTAAAACTACTCTGAAGTCTCCTAAAAGAGAAATGGTCCAAAAAGTGTTGACTTCCCTACCTTTAACTATCACATAGGGGAATATTATGTCCTATCATACAATGATTCATAAGAATCCATTAGGATGGTGGCCTAAAGGATATTATTGTACACAAACTCAACTAGGGTAATATATTTCCCATAATGACACTCAAATTCAATGACACATTCATGAGGAACAACCTCTAGCACCTAAATCGTGCACTCTTTATATCATTCAATATGATGGTGATAGTCCATACTCAAAAGAACATATTTACCAAAGGTCTTATGTAACCCTTTAGAGAACCACAACATGAAACAAGTCTCACTAACTGATATAATATTATCTGGTTCTCCAAGAAGGAAAATGACTGCCCTGATGTGTATCATTGATATCTCATCTGTTAATAAGGGCTCTCATATAGAATGAAAGTTGGGGATCTTTGTAAACTGATGATCGAAGACATGAAATGTATCATTTCATAAAGTCTATATTAAAAAACTATTCCAAAAATCCATGGTGAAAATTTCACATTTACACACAAAAATAGAAAATATATATATGATTCATTTCGATCATTGTTGTTCTTCTTACACTTGATAACTGGTAAAACACTGGGTAATAAATTAGGCAATCTCTCAATTCATACAAGGACACAAATACTAGCGATGTAAGTCTTGATACATCTTGGTGATGTTGGGATGATATGCATAGATATGTCCATCCAATTATTTCATTATCTCATATCGGATTTCCCCTTGAACCATCACATTAACATGTATTATTTTCGTATCATCCTTATCCATAGTCCAACTAGGTGAAAATTCCCCATCTAAACTACTCTCCCTCATGACTAGGCCCTTAGGATTTGAATGTTTCCTCATCATTAAATGTTACATAAGAGTCCAGGTCATTGATAATGCTATGAGGACTCTCCACCTGTGAGTCTCCTTGACCTCAATGTGCTTCTCTAATGGAAAGGCCATGTGATTCCACACACCACTGGGTTCCTGAATCACTTGTTTTTTATTCTTCCAGCATAGATAATCGACTATGGAATTACCTTTTCCAGGTAGAAATACAAGGTAAAAATCAATGGAATATTGGTATTCAACCCACCAGTAGTATGTAAGATTTATTTCACACTGGATAATGATATTCATTTAGATTTTTTAGACTATAAACACCAAAAATCACTCCCACTTCGAGTAATGTCTCCAATAGTAAAAATCATGCACCATAGTAATCGACTCGAGGTAATGTATTCGATAATTCTACTTGGGAACCATCAATTGATGAGACTCATATGCTATGACTCTGCCATCCTGCATCATAATAACTCTCATCTCATTTCTCACCCCCATAACAATAATATTTATTTATTTTCCACTACTCTAGAATAATATGGATCATAATTTAAGTCAACCTTTTTTGAAATTTCAAAAAGGATCTCTGACAGGCTTCTAACTATAAAAAGTCCACACCTTTCATAATCACGTTCATATGGGGTGGTTCTAAGCATGAAAAATGACTGATGAAGGATCTTTAAAACCCAAATATCCCAAATAAACTCCATATATCAAATATATTATTGGGATGTTCTTAGGAAACTATAGCTCTCACCTTATACGAGTATGTTGGCACTCTTAAATCTAAGTGGATGTGACCAATGAAGTCATATTTTTCTTTCCAAAATGAGGATTTTTGTAATTTTTTTATAAATTTGGTTCTCTATTAGTGTATTTAGTATGATCTCAAGATGTTGGAAATGGACATGTTGAGGGTGATAATACACCAATATGCCTTCCAAAAAGACAACCATGAATTATTCCGGATACGTGTGGAAAATCCAATTCATTCGGGCTATGAAAATAGATGGAGGAGTTGGGGGAATTAATGTAATTTACAGGTACACATAATGCCTATACATGCTTCCTAAAGATGAATGAGGTGTGTATAAAGGTATTAAAAACACCTGATGGTAAATAGACGTCAAATCAATCATTTAAAGCACACAACCTCTTCATATCTAATCATAGAGGAAATTTATTTGATGTAGTGGACATATATTATTAAATATGAGTTGGTTAAGATTTCAATAATATAAGAAAAGAATAATGGTACTATCCAATTTCTTGGAAAAGGGATCGGTGAACCGCATGGTGAGGTGCTAGTTTTGATAACACCACTAGTATCCCAGCATTACAACCACTTCTTGAACTCTAGATGCACCACGGGTTCCGTCATGTATGGAATAATGGACACTGGTGTTGTTCCTGACACTAGTTCAATGGTTAGTTATACTTATATCACTAGAGGTATCAAATAATTTGTTTTAGCAAATACGTACCTGAAATTTTCTTCCAATCGGGGTAAAATAATAGGACACCTTCCCTATGCATCTAATAAAAAAGTGTTCTGAGTTGTCACTCAATATAAACCCTGTTTCTCAAGTCATTCTCGAGTCACATGTACATCCCATTATCCAGTATAGAAATATCTACCCCCCCTATAGTGATGTTAACATAACCTTATGAAAATAGAATTAAAAATAGGATTGGTAGGGGACAATCCAATATATCCTAATAATCTCATCAAACCTTTTCATGTCAAGTAAAAATGGATTCCACACAAATATATAACTTCATCTATAGGCGATACTCCTTATATTGGTGAGAACTCTTTAATCATATACAGAAAGGGGTATTGAGAGTCATTATTAAACAAAACCTCTATATTTGGTGCCATAATTTCCATAATAGCTACAAATATAAAAGTGTTTGATGAACATGTGCCAGTCAAATCAGAAACTGAAGTAGTGGCTACTATAATAGTAACTCGGACTATGGAAGGATTAATTCTCTTCTACTCTAGCATATGGAGCACTGCATGTAACAAGCTATTACCATGACCCTAATATATAACCTAACTATCTAGAGGAAGACCAATATACTAGAACTAAGAATCCCAAGTCTTTTTTCCTTTCACTCAATGTCCACCTTGATCTGAGAGACCCGTGGTACTTCAGCTACCTGCATGGAGAGGAACTACTATCCACACACCAGAACATGGGGTATGTGTAGATACCCTCTTTCTATAAGAAAATATAATGTTCCTACATAATCTCTAAATATTACTTATTCTACTATACCCTCTATATTAAACTAGATCTCTCAAGAACAAGGGTTTCAGGTGCCAAGACTTCCTACACAAGTGGAATACATCGAAACTGTTAGTATGATTTATTTAACTATCATTAACCAATGAGAATTTTAAAATAGATTTTTTCTTCTACTATAAAATTTATGTATACTAGTTATATAAGTTATATCATGTATTTATATTACTACATGACCTGACTTCATAGGCTGCTGATGTAAAAAATCCCAAAATAAAATATGCACAACTCTCTACACTAAAATACCTATATAGGGTTACTAGAGTAAAAATCATAATATATGGTCAAGTTGGAAATGGGAGGTGGCGGATCAGGGTTGGAAGGCCAAATAGGCTATGTTGGCTACACAAGTTGCATAATCTTTACATGTTGTGAAGGTTGTGAAAGATATGTTTTCTTTGATTATATCTTCAATTGTACAAACTTAGTCTGTATAGATGATTGATGTTTTCCATCCTTAGATTTTATTAGGCCTTTTAGCTCATATTTTAAGGAATCTATTAATTCGTCTCTTAATTTATTAACATGATGACCTAAAACATTCTTAACCATAACACCCACCTCATATTCTATTATGTGGTAAAGGGTGTTCTAGCCTTCATGAAGTAGTTACTAGGATGATCATCCTACAATCAAGGATAAATTACCCTTCATCTCATTCTCTTAAAATCCATCATAAAATTTAAAATTAAACTTTTATATGTGGTCTATTAATTTAAAAATTAAAAATATTCATGGAAAATGAAAATTAATTTCTTACATTTTTTTCTGTGACTTCTTTATATTTCTCATTAAGATAATTTTCATTTTTTTATTCTCACCCTTTTCCATTTTTCATGGATAATAGAGGGAGATTGATGACCAAACTAGACCTCTTATGTACTACTAGAAGATTGATCTCTTAATGAATCAATATTTCCTGTAATCACTTTCACCTCCAATAAATGATACCATCCAGGTGATAAATTATGAGGGTATATGTAATAAAACTAGAGCAATTGATGTGATCTCATGGAGGATGGTTATGTAAAAAGAAACTAATGTGTTATTAGGTAATACTCAAGAAATTTTATAACATAATATAATTATCATTCCATGATTTATTCATCAGGTCAGCGGTTGAAAAATTTTATCCATGTAACATAATCTAAAACCCCATAATTGAGGCTAGAGTTTTCATTCTGTAACTTCAAAAAAAACATAATTTTTTTCAAATTTTTTAATCTCTTCATCTAACTATTGCTAAATATTGAAATATTTTCTAAATTATTTTCATTTCTTCATAATTGTATATAATCATAATTTTATAATTAAATATTAGTCATTTAAAATAAATAATATTTAATGAACGAGATAAAAATAAATCAATTGAGATATTTTACAATTATGGACACTCATAGCTGCCTTTTCACCATCTTATAGACATATTTCCAATTAGAATATATAATTCCAAACCTGTAATAGCTATTCAAAGTGATATAACTATTAAACTACGTTACATTTGGGTTAATTGGGTAATTATTATCATCAAAATTAATTTTTATTCTATGGTCTCCATTTTAAAGTGATAGTTTTGGCCAACTTGTAATCGCACATTTACCGACTTTAGAAATTTATTTCTCTATAGAATATTGATAAGACTCCTCGATATGAGATGCATCATTATGAGGTGGATAAGTAGTCCAATAATTATTTTTTATAAATTAAGAGTATGATTTCAGTGACTAATTATATTACTGAATATTTAGTAATATGAAAAAACGACATATTTCTCAGTAAATTCAAATTTTTCTATGTTTTAAACACTAAAATTGGTAAATAAAATTAATTTTTTTTACCTACTTAAAATTATAAAAGAAAAAATTTAAAAACAATGATTAAAAGATATGTATGAAAAAAATAGTGCCACACGTGTGTATGTTTTAAAAAAATATCAATGTCATCATTCTTAACTAAAAAGTATGCATGTTAAACTATTATATATACACAATAATTCCAAAATAAGAGAAAAATGTTTAAATTTAAATAACGTAGTTACAAAAAAAATTATATGCAAAAATTTGACAAAAATTTAATGACGTGTTTTGTGTCTTCCAATAAAAAATGAATATCCATAACTTTTAAATATATAGTTTATCACAAAAAACATATAAATAATAAAATTTGTATACTTAAACATAAAATAATTAATAAAAATTGAGGTTCAAATGTAAATTTTAAAAAATAAATAAAATATAAATATTAACCTAAATAATTAAGAGATTAATTAATTGTATTCCTATATCCCTTCAGCATGAACATTTTATACAACATGTACTATGTCTATATTATATTAATTTTATATTATATAGAAATCATGTAATAGAATATCATCCCCACATAAATTCATATCATCACTATCAACCTCATCAAAAAAATGAATTCATTCCCCTGAAAAAATGACCAACCACTGATTATTCGATGTATCAATGACATAAAATATTTTCTTTTCAAGTGTCTCTTTATTAAATGGTTACTATTTGAAAATATATAGCTTCAATTTAACTAGTTAAACCCCATAATAATCATGTTATACACCACCATTACAATCTATACAGTTACACATAAACAAAGTAAATCATAATTTTGTATACTAAATTTCATCTATATCCTCAAGAACTACAAAATATATCATTTTTGTAAAAATATAGTTTTCAACTTTTTCACGTGAAAAATTAATGTCTTCGGTGATGTCCATTAAAATTATATTTTAAATGGTAATAGTATTGTCCTTATTTTTTGTGTAAAATATGAACCCATAAATATCAAAACTAGAAAATGAAATAACATTATGAAATGACCCCCTTACCAACCATACTAATGTTTATGAAGTTGATATATTTGAGATTAATTTATCTTCAAACCATGAAAAAATGTCTTTGTATTCTCAATCATCAAAAACATTTAATTTCATTTGATTTATCATTATTTAAATTTTAAAATATGTGATTATATATATGGTATAACCTCATATTCATAGTATAATGTATATAAATGTGCATGAATCACATAATCACATCGAGCGAACATTACCTTTAAGCCTCGAATCCCTCTACCATCACTATAAATAATGATATGTCGATATATAGGAAGACTAATATGCTCCACTTCATAGAAAGAATATGTATAGAACTCAATAATCTCGTCTCATACATATTTTTGAACAACAGAGGCCTCAAGTAGATGAGTATTTTTGACATATCCCATTAAAATTTTATTATATCCTTGAAATGTATAAATCCATAATAAATGATCAAGACCACATATTTTTATCTCACATAGTATATGAGTCACAATATAAACCATTATATAAAAAACAATAGGTATAAAATACATTTCTAGTATACAAAGTATAATATTAGGTTCATTCTCCAAAACATCTAAAACATTTAGGTCAATGAATTTACAAGAAAAGGATTTCAAAAAAACTACATGACTTAATGATAACATTTCAAATATGTGTTGATAATATACCACCCACTATGATTGGTACCAGTTGTTGTATCAATACATTTCATTCATGATATTTCCTAAATATAAATTTAAAATCCATCAAAAAACCAAAATTATTCACATTTTAGGAAAATCCATTTGGTTCTTCAATACACTATTGACACTATAAACATTTAATCTCCTCACTCATACTCAATCTGTGATAAATCCGAGGAAGTGTGTTTAGTTTCATTTCATAGTGGGAGATAACTCCAAATGTATTCCCATTTATATCAAGTCCAATATATAATGAAGTACATATTTTTTCTTTCAATTAATTTATAACAAAGATCCAATCAAATTATCACCTCTTTTTATCTCAACATAAATAACTTCAACATTGTATTTTATCTCTAAAAATATCTAATAATTTTATTTGAAAAATAAAGACCATGTCTTCAAGATATATTTTTAATGACCAAAACTTCCCTTCCTTACAAATTTAAAATCAATATTCTTCGCCTTTCCTAAAATTCATCAACTATCATGGTTGTGGGGGAATATTATATTCCCATAAACTGTTAAATTATTTTTTCAATATATGATAAGAACTATATATTAGAAAAAATATTCTATGTACCATGTACATTTTATTTCCTCAATAATAAAATTGAAAATATGAAGTCTCTTCTTCAAAAATATGACATGCTTTATGTCCCATAATATTATATCCAGATATGTTTCTATATAATGGGAAGTCATTTATTGTGAACATTATCATATCTCATAAAAGAAAATACACTTTCATATATGCATCAAAAACTATAACACGTGTCTCCCACAGAAACTTCAATTCTCAGATCAATGGTGAATGATACACATTAAATTCATTTACTACCTATTTTGGTCTTGAAATCATCAATTTTTTCATTATAAATTTTTTCCCATATATATCTATGGGGAATGGTTGTAAACTTCCCCAAACAGGCTAATAAATATTTTCGCCACTTTGACTCTGCTATTGATTCATTCTATCTTTTCAAAGTCCCATTATGAGAATTATATCTTCACTTCCAAAAACAATAAATTTTTTATCAATTATATTCTACTATGGAAAATTAGTTGGGTGACGTATGTTACCATAAAAGATGCACTCATATGTATTACATCATAAACTTTTTGCATCAATTAAATATTCAAATCGACACTTCCAAGGAGGAATTATTAGAAGGTACCAAATTGATTTAGCAGGATGATTGATACTAGTACCTAATAATGAATTAGTTTAAAATTATTGGAATTATTTTATGGTAAAAAATTAATTTAGTGGGTGGTTTGATGTAACTAAAATAGAATGGATCATAATTGAATTTTCCATCCACCTTAGTATATGATGTCCCACATTTACAAAACATTGATAAAAATTCATATGATTTCATATAAAACTCACAATCATCGGTACAAGCATGTATCATTTTATACCCAAATCTAGGTGGGATTAATACTCTCTTTTCCACATAATTGGAATCTAGCAGCCTACTGACTTCTAGAAGCATTTCTTTTTAAATCATAATGAAACTTAGAGAATCATTTTTCACCTCACCCCTTTCTTGATTTCAAGATAACTAATCTCAGAACTACTAATAACATAGTATATCTAGTGAAACCGAAAAATAATGGTTTCTCAGAATCCCAATTAATTTTTTTGAAAGTTGTTGGTTTTTCATTTGTTTTAATATATATATCCTGAATTTATTCTTCATGATGATCATATTTCTCATTCTTTTTATTTTCATCAACATTATTTGTTGAATTTTCCATTATTTAATTATTCCATATACAACTTGTATAATTCTTCGTAAAACCATAGAAAATGAGATGATCCTTGATTTCTCTTGAATTGAACATTCACATATTAAAACACATCACACATGTACATAAAATTCAATTTTTTATTTTATGATTTGGTTTGAAAATTCTAATTAATTATCAACACTTTTTTAATATTCATATGTGGTTCTTCATAAAAGTATCAAATTACAATCCAATAAATACCTATGATCACAATATAAAAGGTAAATATATTAATACATATAAAAATTTAGAAATATTCAAAAAAATGATTATATTTTAAACATAAAAACATCTAATCATAACAATCAATTATTGAAAAAAATTGGATAAAAAAATTATACATAATAAAAAAACATATAATACATAATTAATCTTAAGAAATAGAAAAAATATATACCAAATTTATTTTCAAGTATTTATATAAAATTTATCTTCAAAATTAAAAAACAACTAACAAACGCAACATATTTTCTAAAATTTTAAAAAATTAATAAAAAAATAATAATTACCATAAAAATTTATTATAGAACAAGTAATCATAAAACACAATTATCCTAATAAAAAATTATACATAATTTGTCTTAATCTATTATCATAAGAAATAATTAAAAATAAAAAATGAACTTACAATCAATTTTGAAAACTAACTCCAAATCCTACACAATTAGAAAAAAATTAAATAAAATATTATACAAATAATTATTAAAAAACATTCAAATAATTATCAATAAAATTATATGAAAAATTATTAGAACAAGTGTAAAATAAATTATTAACTAAAAACATAAAAATAATTTTACAAATAGTAATGAAAACATCTTAAAATAACTATTAAAAAAATAGTTATCATAACACGTAGTTAAACATAATAAATATATTTTAACATAAAAAAATATAATAAAAATAATCACAATTTTTTTTTCAAAAATAAAAAAAACATACCAATTTTGGAGCATGTAAGTGCAAATTTATTCTTGAATTCTAATAAATTATATATATTTTCATGGGAATTGAAAAAATATAGGAATATTGGTGAAAATTAGGGAAAAAATAAGTAAAAAACCAACAAAAACCTCACATCACGGATGCGATTCTACCTTAATATGTTATTAATTGTTTAATGACAAAGAATTATCTATGATCCGAGAGAAAAAATGTAAAATTCCGATTCAAAAAAACATTTATAGATAAATAATGTCATCAATGGTTTTCTAAGTCGTTGGGGTCCTAATAAGTTGAGATTCGGTCGAGAGAGAGCTTATATCATAATAAGTACATAAAAAATTCCTATAAACTGACTTGAGGAGAGAATGGAAGGTCATATATGTTTTCGATTTCGTTATCAGCCAATTTTTTGTTGAGAGGCAGGGTTTTGAGGGAATTAAATATAAGTGCTCATGTGATTTGTATATTTATTTTAAATTTATTTAACCTTAGTTTTTCTAAAAACCATCAATAAATAATTTTTAAAATTGAGATTTAATGTGGGTATTTCCAAAATACCAATTTTAAATAATAGGTTTTTGAATTTGAGTTTTTAAAAAACAAACATTAAATGTTTTTTTATTATATTAAATGTTGGTTTAACTAAACATGATGTTAAAACTATATTTTATTATATTTTCACATTGGTATTCATAAAAATGATGTTAAAAGTTAATGAATAGGAATTTTAATATCATCTTTAATAAAAAAAATTAATTAAAAAATGACAACCCAATATCATTAATGTTATTTGTTTAAACCATCATTGGAATACCAACATTAAGAAATATATTTCTATTGGTGGGGCATGGTCAATGAAAAATCCTAGTGATTAAATCTCTCATTTAATATATTGACTATTGGATTAATAGGGTACAATCCTACTATTATACACCATTCTATATTTTTTCTATGTCAAATGGATTTATCATAACCCTATATATATAATAATCATACGATCTTGTTATAATAGATATACTATAAGTAGTTATAATTCTTAGTTATATTTTAAATCAAAAAATATATAACATAAAGTGATCTAAAATAAGTAATGTAGTGCATATATTTTCTATAATTTCATTATGCAATAAGGTGTCAAGTCTTTTTTAAAAGGGAAAATAATTTTGGGTTATTTCAATGAATACTTTTCTCAAATCTATATCATCTTCGTATTTCTCTCTTGGGATAGTGTTTATTCTTATCTAGAAGAAATCACTCTTTTTTCTAAGGGGATGAACACATTTTTATATATAGGAATGTTCATATAATTTTTTAGTCATTTAAAATTTCTATAAAATGAATATTAAATATATTTACCTGTAATCCAAAAAAATAGACTTTATTATCACAATATTTCAATATAACATATCTCATTTATTATCGTTAGTAAAATTATATGAGTTTCCTTCCCTTTTACATTTCTCAATTTACACTTGGATAAATGAACCATCACTTGTCTTCTTCTAGAAATATTTATTTCATCAACCTCAAAATTTACTTCAAATAATCTGCATATAAATTAGCCTTCTAAATATATATACAACACATATAACAACAACTTATGGTGTGTGTCTTTCTTCTCATACTTTGAGTGATTATATGAAACATGAAAAATGTACATCTTGGATATGTATTATTCAATTATCATCTCAGTAAAATATCATCTTCATATTCATCTTGAACCCAAAATGTGTTTTCAATACTTAAAATTATAGAGCACAGTGTTATCATTATTTGACAATATTCATTAATTTTTATCACAAATATTTATGTCCTGATGTCCTCATTTGGAAATAACAAAATAAATTTATCTAAGATACTCTCATTTTATTCTCTTTAAATACTGCATAAATGAATATTAAACAATTAATGAACTCATGATCATGATTTTTATATCATGAAATAATAGCTTTGACATTATTCTATTTTATTTTTTCCTTTGAAATTTAATTTTATAAATTATTATTTTCATTATATAGAATTTTTAATATTCTATTAGGCCATAATCATTATGAAGATAGTAATAGTATTTTGTGTCTCAGTAAATTCACTTGTAATAGCTCAATGTCATTTATTATTTCAAATTAATACATGATATACAGTTTTCTAGTAAGGGATTACCTATTTTCGTACACATGGAGGGTATGTTCCTACCTTATCCAAATTTTGGAAAAAACAAAATTCATACATGGCTCAGGAAGAAATTCATATGTAGAATCAAAATTTTATGAAATTTAAATGTCTAATTCTAAACATCACACATGATTCATCAAAGTTATTAGCCCATAGTATGTAGCTCATACCTTTTCTAGATATAGCAACCTCACAAGTTTTATTTACATATTAATCATTATATGATACACTCAATGTTCTAAAATTATTTTAATGTCCAATGAAATACCTAATTTTTATCTATTTTATAACCCATACACTGATCAATTCTGGAATAAAACTCAATGGACCTACATTCAACACCCAAAATATTTTGAGGTTTCATAAATTTCTATATAGTAAATAGTAACTGATTTTAGGACCACCTAAAACAATATTTACTTAGTTAAATTAATGTGATACAGCCTTAAATAAACCATGGGACTCCTAAAAATGTAAAATATCCTTATAATATTTTCAATTAGGTTTATGAATTATTTTAATATTTTTAAAAATAACTATCTAGTTTCCAATGTGCTTTGTAACATGTAAATACTCAACTGAAGTATTTCAAAAACCAATACTTCATTCAAATTTCAAATTCATTTTAGGATTTTATTTTTAATTCTACAACCTTCTCCGATGTGATATTCCTCGAAATATTTAGTATCAATTAATATAAATAATCCTTTTATGGTTTATCCCATAATTCAGCAATCATCCTCCAAATAGTAATCATATTTAACCTTTTTAATTGGAATTGTACTAATTGTCTAGTGAAGTATCACAAACCAGATTTATTAATAATAATATCTATATTACATTATATAAAACACATTGAACATAATATTAATTTCATATTTCTATACAAACTTACTATTTAATAGCCACATGTATTTATGATACATATAAAGTATTAAAGAACTCTTCCAAATACCTTTGCCAATATAATGAGATGTATTCCATACCATCTTAAAAGAAGGATTAAATATCTTTTGTGTGGAATCTTTATCAATAATCGATATTTATTATTTCTTTACTACAAAAAATAATTACATTGTAAATAAAGAAAAATTCAAACTAAACTGTACTTTAATTTTTCTAATTTCATTTTTTGTAAATACTAATTTCATGTCTAAAGTCAATGATTTTTCTCTCCCTTTATTTAAAATTAATTCAATGTTCAATGCATTTTTATCTCCCACTAATGATATTTCATGAATTTAAGGTATGTTAATGTAAGGGATGATTATTGTCTCACTTACTTTTATAGTTGTAAGAAAAAAATCATGTCCCCTTTTTTACTTTGTTCTTGTCTTCATTGAAAGATTCATCCAATTTATTAGTGGGAAGAGTGGCCCTAATTTTTTCTTTTATATGTTTCATTAACTAATAAATTATTTTCCTACTCAGTATATCCCAGAATGGGAAAAAATTTGATTTATCTTGAAAAAAAATAATTACCATTAGCTATCAACAATGTGGTACCAGTTAAAGTTTATTTCTTTTGAACTATACAAGTGGATTTTCATGAAATTTCTTTGACCCGTAATCAAATTCAAAAAACCAATAAAAATATATCATGTTCAATTATGTTTTACTAACTTATTTTTTTAAGATATTCACTCCACGTTGATATAATAATCCAAAATAGATTTTGGATATTGAAAATGATACATATATTTATCTTTTTAGGGGATATTTAGAATTCTAGAATTTTATAATATAATATTTATTCAATAGATTTCTCTTATTTATAACCCACCCAAGAGACCATATTGAATAATATTCATAATATCTATTTTAATCATAATATATAATATTTATTAATATTATTGTGATATATATCTTCTATCAATATATAATTTTTAAGAAATGTGTTTCAAAAAATACATTGATGCAAATATATAATTCCCCATGATAGATAGTACTCCTTATTGTATCAAAATAATATTATTCAATATTTCTTATTCCTCTTATTTCACCATAAATTACATCTTAAAAGGTGCTCAAATAGCATCATTTGTTATTGATGTTTTCTTTTATCAACTCTTTAATGTGATAAAAAAGGATGATCTTTTCTCTAAATATTAAAAATATATTCCTTATAGACCAAATTTTTCTAGAAATCTTCATTAATCAGATACACATTATTTTCCATATTTTTCATCTTTTGGAAGAATTAATTTGTTTAAATTATAAACAATTATATTTGTTGGAATAACTATATTCATTTTAAAAATCATGGAACTTTCATTATTTTGTGAGTTCTCTATATTCTTTTCCTTTTCAAAATGGGTTATACATATTATTATATTCTCATTTGGTATATGTTTATACTAATTTAGGGGTTTGGATTAATTTCTATTAGAAAAATATTTAACATTATAATTAAGTTTTTAATTTCACTTTGTATTTCAAAAACATGTAATATTGTTGTTTTCATGCCATGATATTGGTTCTTAGGTTTCCAGCTATCCTTCACATTCCACACTCATCTTCAAATATTTCAAGTGTCCTATATTTGGAAACCTTTATTGATGATAAAATTACATTTTTAGTACAATGGATCATTATTAACATACATGTATATTACATAGTTTTCCATGAATATCCATTACATTTAAATTTTACATGACCAAGGATCATAATTGTTTAGTGTCTTTAGAAAAATCAAAACAGACTTTTATAACCTGGTGAACGATCTCCAATATCTCCCAAAATGATCTTACCCTTTAGCCCTACGACATAAAACCATTCTTCATAACCTAGGAAATGAAACATTGGAAACCTGTGAGATCAGGTGCATAGTAATGACAAACAAGGGAGATATGTAAGCATAACATGAGAATAAGGGTATGTAAAGATGATCATAACATTAGAAGATCTTACCCTAAATTTTAAAGATCAGAAAAATGAATCAAGGAATAAATATTTACAATAAATATTATATGAATCATAATGAAATCTATATCATAGTCCATGAAAGTATAACATTATAGAAAGACATAGAATTTGTGGCAGAACCATAAATATGTAAAAACATTACCTAAGGTGAGGATCATTGCAAAATCATAAATGGGTACTTAAAGGGGACTACACCAAATAGGTGGAACAAGCCAATATCCCTATTCATACTCCTTTCTTATATGGGATCGTGTTTCCCCCTCATCCCATAGATGAATGGGATTACCCCTTGATCCCATGGTGGATCGAGCTTCCCCTTATTCCCATACTGGATCAGGTTTCCCCTTCTTCAAATAGTGGGTCAAGACCATAGAATTGTTTCCATTCATTATCTCATGATATATATTTCATTAATAACTATATTTAAGGAAGATATAGGTCCCACCCATCATACAATCTAATCAAACATACATGTTCCATAAGAAAATAAAACATTCATCATATCACGACCCATAAACAGAGATGGGTTTCATACACATCATAGCATAACCCATGAAATGAAATGTTTATTAGAAATTTTTATCATATTATTATATTTGGAAATGATACAAGCCTCAAAATAATTTACTATAATTGAAACATGTGGAATGTAGTGAGTTTCCAAAGTATATAACATGTGGAAGAGAAATGAGTGTCATAAACATAATTCAATCAAAAATTAAACAATTAAAGAAATAATTTGAATGTAATTACATGATTTTATCCCCATTAAAGAATTAAATATGAAAAGGTAAGTTATATTAGATAGAGAATTATTTTAAAGTATTAAATTGAATATTTCATAATGAAAATAACATTTCTTTAAAAAATAGTTTTGTAAAACAATTTCAAAACTCATTTTTTAAAGAAAGATATAAAATCTCATGTATATAATTTCTTGAGAAAAATATCTCTTATACATTAATTTTTTTAAAAATAAATCACTTTTAAAAACTTTTTATTTTAAAATATATTTGACAACATAAAATGGAAACTAGAATATATTTTGAAAACCGTTTTATTTGAAAATATTTCGAATGACTTTATCACTAAAAATACATTGAACACTGTAAAATAATGATTGAAATAATTTTGGAAATGATTCTCTAGAAAATGGGATTGAAAATTTTTAAATAATTCTTTAAATTATTGGAATCATTTTATTTGAATATAACATCTTGAAAACATATAAAGGAATCCTTGAAGATCATTTAAAACACTTTTTAAACATAATTTGTTTTGAAAATATATTTCTTTGAAATCCACTTTAAAACTAATTTTTTTTTAAAATATTTTGAAATAATCTTCATTAAAAATATAATTGTAAACATACAATTTTTGCTTTATGGAAATAAAGTTCATGTTGGCAGGTAAGTCTGTATATGTCAAACAATCCTTTTGCACCATAATTGTTTTTGGAAAGTGACTAGAATGGATAATGAAAATGATACTAATTATTAAAATAGTTTTTAAAAATCTAAAAAAATGTGTAAAACATTCATTTAAATGACATAGGGTAATATTAAAATATTTTTAATACGATTTTGGACAACATAGTTTTGAATGAACATAGATTTATGACTAAAAAGAGAAATAAGTTCTTATTTTCATAAAAACAAATTCTTAATTATCTTAAGTACCAAAGAGTGGAAAAAGGTAACATTACATGTATATAACATGAATAACTATAGGAGAATAAAAATAATTAGTTTTCTTATGATATAGATTATAATATTTCATCAATGGAAGCACAATGATAAACAATTATGATAAACAATGATATTTTTTCCAAAGCATTACCACTTTGGTAACATTAAATAGTAATCCCTAAGAGAGAATAAAATTACATGAATTATATAAAATCATGAAAATAGTTATATTAATGATATAACATGTCAAAATTCAATATATAAACCTTGTATAAAAATATAGTTGTATAACATTTCATGTGTCTCAAAGATGGAAAATTGACATAAAATTAATTTACTGATTTGGTAACTTTTGAACGATAAACCCCATAAAATAGAGATAATATAATAAATATTTAAATAATCATAAATTTAATTTTAATTATCCTAGAACATATTTATGGGTATTATATACACCATAAAAAATAAATTAGTGGTGAACATGACATGTATCTTATGGAAATAAAAAATAACATAGAAAAACTCTTACCTTATGTCTTGACACTCATTATAATCATTAAAAAATTCTTTATAATAATTTTAATATTATTATACATAGACCAAAAAATATATTATTTTATATAATAACTAATATTTCTTTATATTACACACACTATAACAATTCCATGTTAATGTTACGCTTGTGGTTATATCTTCTTGGTTTTTCCCACATGTTTTGACTTATTAATATTGATCCTATTTTTTAGATAATGACTTACTTACTTAGGGAATGTAAAATATGATATAAATTAAATATATATATAGTGAATAAATATTTATAATAAACTATATATAGAATAAATATAATATTAAATACACCGTTCATGGAAACGGTAGGTCGTAAGTACGTAAGAACGATGATACTATTTTATTGTGTTTTTGAATAAAAAAATTAAATGACATATATTTATATATATAATCATTAAATAATTATTATTTTTTCATATATATGATATAATATTATTAAACTCATAATTAATATATTCAACTCCAATTGTGAATGAATTACATCATTTTGAGGAGGCGGTAGTCCACACGTCCACAAATAAAGTTATTGTTTTTAAAAAAATGAAATGAATTAATGTATGATTTATATAATAATTAAATAATAATAATGAAATCATAATTATCTTATAAAAATATTATTCCATCATAATCCCCACCAACGAAAGGTGGTTAAGTAAAAATGAAAAACCATCATTTTTCGAGGGAGTTGTCTGCCACAGACCTGAAATGTAAGTTCATTACCCATTAGATGAAAATATGTATAAGTGTAGGTATAAAGATTACATCGATAAAATATATGTATATTTATAATAAATAATATATTATATAATAATTTATTAAAAATAGTTTATGGGGGAGGATAATGAAAATAAAATAGAAGAGGTTGTGGAAGGATGTTACCTCTTCTTTGGGTAACTCCTCATGGTTTTCACCAAAGGGCTTCCTTGATAGGAATTATGTATACTGGGATGCTACTAGGATGAAGGTATGGAGGTATAGAGGATATTTGGGAATAAATATTCCAAAAAAATGGATTTATATGTGTGAATAATTGGTAGGTTTGAGTGCCTTATTATAGTGAATGAGATGTGGCATTTTTTTTGAAATATGAATTCGACCAATTTTTTACCCATGTAAATTGGATCCCATAACTATTACAATACAATAAACGGTATTATAGGGTATAAATATGGATATCCAATGGATTTTCAAAAATTTACCAGGTCATTTGGGGAATTAAGTGTAAGTTTTAGTCCTTTGTTAAGTTAATTTTTCTTTTAATCATCATAAATATCTTTAATATCTCCTTAACTAATATTTTTACTAAAAAACTATTCTGAACTTATTAAAAATTATAAATTATAAAAATTCAACATATTGAATCCATATTTCCACATTTCAATCATATAATTTTCATAAATTAGTTAAAATTCAATTCTAAAGATGGGACAACTAAGCGAATTTTCAAGTAAAAAATGTTTGAAATTTTGAAATGTTTTTTATATAATTTCAATTTAATTTTTTTAAATGACCTAAATTTTATTAATTTATTTATTAATGATATAATTATACTTTATACCAAAATTAATATATAATTTAACAATATAACTAAAATTTTAGAAAAAATAATTTTCGAATAAAAATTCTGTATTTTTTACTATTCATCAAAAAATGAAACATGATAATAAAATATCAGAAAAATCACCCAAGGTAAATTTTGATATTATTATTTAATAAATTAAGTTTATTATTTCTTATAAATGTTTCAAATTAGTCAATAGTTTAATTTAAAATTGGTTCCCCATTAAAAGGTTGTAAAATTACCTTTCAGAAAAATAAAACTTAAAATTCATAAACATAGATTTATGCATATCATATATATATCAAATACGTTAGATAAGTATAAAAAACATTGACTCAATATATAGTATGTATATTTTATTTTAAAGACTCATAGATTTTGGTTTTTTTATTTTATTAACATAAAATTGTGGTTATATATTATAAAATAGTTTTCTTAGAAAATTAATTTCATTATATTAAAATATTTATTATATTCATTTACAACAAAATTTTGACCAAAGAATTAATTTTATGTACATTTTTAAATCAAATTTTCACAATTTATATAATCTTATTCGTAAATTCCATTACAATGGCTTTGTGGTAGCAATATTTATATATTAATAATAATATTAATTGTCTATTTTAGTTCAGTAAAACTCTCCCTTACATGTAAAACAAGATCTAAAAGGAACTCAATATTTTGTATAACATAAGAAAAACATGTTTTTGCATGTATCAAAAAAAATCTTAGTGTTCTGGGTAGTGAAATATTAAATTGGTGTTTCATACCTTGAACTCAAAGCATTGTTCATTTGTATAACAAAAATTATATTCTCTGTTGTGTGAAATGAAGAAAAATTAAAAATATTAAATTAATTTTCGAAAATTTTAAAAAATCTTAGAGTGTTTCATTTTACTCCTCTAAAAATTAATTTATCCCTTAAAATATTTTTCAGTTATCAATGGTTTAATATTTTAATGTTTCTTTCCTAAAAACCCACATCATAAAAATTAATACTAATACCCCCTTTAAAAAATAAGGTTGGAACCATTAAGATAACCCAATGTAACTCATAACTAGGTTTCAACAAAAGAGAACATATGATGAATGTTAAAACATGGAAATGGAAGAAAAAAATAAATAATCATATAGATTTATAGAGATCAATTATCAAACGAAAGTGGGTGATCAAGAGAAAGTTTACAATAGAAGACCCATAGATCGAAGAATTGTGATAGAGAAATTGATATAATAAAAAATGATGATAATAGGACATAATTTTATTTTGAGGTGATTTTTCATAAAGATAATGAATTTTCATGAGAAGATAAAATTATATGATTTCAGTACAGCCTCAACATTTCTTTGTGCCTTGATCAATTTCTTTTTTCATCTCTTATTCCAATAAATAATGTTGAATTGTTCATTCCTAATGCATTTTAAGATCATGAGAAGCATAAATAGAATGATAGGTGATTTAATATATCTTTAGTTATCATAAAAAAATAGGTTATAATATGATATCCAATATTCATAAATCCTTATATAGAGATATTACCTCTTCTATAGTTTTTGGTAAATTATTACATAATTGGTTATCCTTATAAACCTTTGGATAAATGGTAGTCTAAAACATTATAAATAAAGTAAATTAATTTCTCTACAACACATTTTCCTTGATCCCCCATATATCAAAAAGTATATCATTGTTTTTTTACCAAACATGTGAACACCTTCATCATGTATTCCCTTGAAACATTATAATAACCTAAATTTCCATATATCCATATTGAAAAAATGAATGTTTCCTTATTCCACTGTTTATTTGATATATTCATTAAAATAAAAAATTCTGTAAACATCATCGATGATATCATAAATCACTTTTCCAAAACTCTTTAATTAGTTCCAAGGTAATTAGTACAGTCCAATTAACTTATTAATATCCAATATATCTCTATAAAAACACCATTATCTCTAAATTAGGAACATATTATGGGTTATTTTTCACTCAATCACATGTTTCCCATTAATATCACTATGACATTAAATAACTTTTCTATTCCATCAAAACTTTATGACATGTTATACTAAATCCTTAGTCAAGAACATGAACTAATTTATCACTATAAATTTCTCAATTCATAATTCATGAATAAAAAAACATAAAAACATATATTATTCTACTTAATTATTAAGACATTAACATTGCTACCTCATCCTATCCCTCAATACCTATTTACTTTCACATTTTACATATAGTATCCTCATCATTATAAATATATAAATTACTCGTATCACCATAAAGATTCTTGTCATGAACTTCCCACATGGGATATTAAATTTTATAACAGAAATTCATTTAACAATTAAGGAATTAAATATTTAATGATGTATTTGGGAGGAAAATTTTCCCATCCATTAAGTTCAAAAAACCCCTCCTTTTTTACTTTGTAGTAAATTGCTTTATCTTCAACATTTCAATTGTCAAAATATCTTCATTATATTTTTCGACATTCACTTGAGTGATTCATTCCACAATATTGACACAAAGGAAAAAATATATTCATTCCTCTAAGGTCTCTATTACCCAAACTCTCTGCACCCCCCATAATTTTCTTCTTTTGTGAATCAAAGAGTTTTTTAAGGTACACATTGTTAATATTGTTCAGTGAAAACTGACTTGGTATGATCACAACATCCTTCACTCAACTTACCATCCCATTTTACTTCTGATTAGAAAATTTTCAGTCACATTAAACTTTATCCTAGTTTACTCTAGTTCCCTCAATTATATATAACCCGAAATAATTTTGTCAGTATCACTTATAATAGAGTAAAATTATATAATCATGACAAATCACTAATATTATATCATAATTATGGCATGTTCCTTTAAATCTAATACACCATATGCTTATCATTTTATACATACCTATACATATCCTTATTAATATCCCTAGTCATATCAGTTATGTTTTCTCATCTAATTTTTCAGTTGATCACTATGAATTAAATTTGATACCAACTATAATAGTCCAGAATTAATAGACATGGATATTTCAAATTTTTTATGAAAATTTGAAACAATACAATATTACATTACCAAGGACTGTAATAGTTTAGTGTATTTTGAAACATAGAAACACAATATGTTATATTAGTGAACGATATTCAACATCTCTCAAGAAGATATCCCCCCTTTAGTACCCTACATTAGTCATTTCATCATAACATGGGAAATGAAAATTTAAAAGGTGATCTCAGATGCATAGTAAGGGTAAATAAAGGATATATGTTAGTATAACATGAGCATAATAGTATGCATAGATGATCATGACATTAGAATATCATACCATGCATTTAAGACATGAATTATAGTGATATCAAGAGTATAATCAATGAAAGCATTACATTAGATCCAGATATAGAATTTGTTGTAGAAGCATAATAATTTAAAAATGTTCCCTAAACCAAGGCCCATTTCCAAATCATATTTAGGAACTTAATGTGGACTACACCTACTGGTCATGACATTCCACTATCCTTAGTCATATTCATTTATTTATAAGGGATTATTTCTTCATCTTCCCATTGTGGATCTGGTTTCCCCCTTCTTCCCTGAGCAGATCAGTTTTCCCCTTCTACCCATAGTGGATCGAGTTTCCCCTTATTCACATAGTGAATCAATCACATCAACATGTTTCCCATAATTATCTCATGAGGTATAAATATTTACCAATTCAAAGGATGGAGATATCTCTCTCACCCATCACATAATAAAATCATAAGTACATGTCCATTTGAATAGAAAACAATCATCATATCTTTACCCATAAAAAGAGATTTGTTTTATAAACATCATATAATAACCCCTAAAGTTAAATTAGTATCATAAAAATTTCATCATATAATTATATATGGTAAATATATATGCATCATAATCATTTTATCGAAGAATAACATGTAAAAAGAAACGGGTTTAAAATCATATACCCCTTGGATGTGAAACAAGTTTCCTAAACATCATTCTATCAAAACCTAATCCATTAAAGATATAATATGAATGGTACTATTGGGTCATATACCTAGATAATAATAAACTATTGAAAATTATTTCATCTTATATGGTGAATTATTTTAAAATATCGCATGGAACATTTTTAATAAAAATATACTTTTATTTAACATAACTTCCATAAAACCATTTCAAAAATTATTTTATTATAAAAAACGATTTACAATTTCATTCAAAACATTTAATGAGGAAAAATATAGTCCTCTTATAAAATTTCTTTTTAAAATTATAAAAAAAAAATTTAAAACATTTTTCTTCTAAAATATATTAGTAATATTATAACGGAAGATTGAAAATATTTTGAAAACATTTTTCATTGAAAACACCTTTAAAACTCATAATGAAATCCTGAAAACATTTTGGATGACTTTTTATTCAATAATAATTTGATATCATTAAAATAATTACTAAAATAATTTTGGAAACCCTTTTATAGAAAAAATTGTTTGAAAATTTATAAGAATCTATTATATCAATGAAATATTTTTCATTTAGAACATTCTATTGAAAACATATAAATGAATCATTGTAAATAATTTAAAACAGTTTACAAAAATAAAACCTTTCTAAATAATTTTCTTTAAAAACATTAAAATCAAAAAATTTAAATAATATTTGTTAAATATTTTCTTTAAAAATAATATTTTTAAATTAATAAACAATCTTTAAGGGAATGATAGTAATTATGGTGGGTATGTCCATCCATGTCTAACAATCCATTTTCACCAAACAAATTTTAGAAGAGTGACTTGATTAGAAAACATAAAAAATATTTTATTTTAACCTACTTTTTAAAAAGGTAAAACATGGGTAGAATTTTCATTTAGAGATCATAAGGTAATAGTAAAAAATTTCATAGAATTTTTTTTGAAAACACTATTTTGAAAGAACACAAATTTCTTATCGAAAGGATAAATAAAGGTATATTATTATAAAAATATTTTCTTAATTATATTATATACCAAAGAGTGGGAAAATAATTCTATTAATTTGATATAAAATTAGAAACCATAGTATATGAAAATTCATTATATTTATAAATATATATATTATAATATTTCATTAATTAAAGCATAATGATAACCACACCAGATAAATAATGTGATTATTGAAAACAATTATTATAAAATTAGTAACTATAAATAACAATCCACCTAATAGAATAAATTTATATGAATCATATAATATAATAAAAATTATTATATTGGTGATATAAGATTTCAAAGGGAGGTATATACATCTCTTGAAAAAATATAGGTTCATAACATGGCATGTTTCTCAATGAAGGAAAATTGGGACAAACTTAAATTATTAATTTAGTAATTTTTAACCATAAGCCCCATGAAATAGAGTTCATAAAATGGAAAATTATAATTATCTTATAAGACATTAATAGAAATTATATACACCATAAAAAATAAATGAATGGTGAACATGGTATGAATCTCACAGATATGAAAAATGATATGAGAAAATGCGTACCTTGTGTCTTGAATCTCTTCGTTCTCCTTCAAACCTATTGTATCATAAATATAATTTTGTTATACACATACCATTGAACAATATTATTATATATAATACCACATATGAAATTATATTACCTTATTATTAACAATTTTTTCTTGATCTTATGATTTGATCAATATCAACATTGTTTTCATACATGTTTTGACTTATTATTCCTGATCTGCTTACTTATATAATTTATTATTTATTTAATGAATTTAAACCATGATATAAATATCATATATATATATATATATTTGTTATAAAATAATATATAAAATTATAAAAATAAAATTAAATAAAATGATTATGGAGATGGTAGACCGTTTGTATGCTTGAACATTGTTTCCATTTTATTGTCATTTTCATACAATGGAAGTAAATAAAATAAATGTATATATATTATAATTATAGTATAATTATTATTTCGAATATATATATAATCCATTTACTAATCACAACCTTAAAAAATTCCATTTAATGTATGAACAAATCACATCACTTTGAGAAGGAGGTAGACCACGCGTCCACAATCAAAGTTATAATTTTTTACATTAAATGGATACCCGGACATTATGTGTTATATAATAATTAAAGAAGCATAAATACATAATAAATGCAATATATATCATACAAAAATAGTATTCCCATCATAATTCCCTCCCATGGGAGGTGGTAAAGTAAAAACAAACAACATCATTTCATGAGGTGATAGTCTTCCTTACACACGAACAATATGTTCGTTACCCATTAGATGGAAGTGTTTATAATTGTGCGTAGAAAACATATAAAAAACAAGTAAATATATTTTGGAAATTTTTATTATTATATAATATTATGAAAATAATATTTTATGAGGTGTATAATGAAAATAAACAAAAGAGCTTGGGGAATGATATTACTTTCTACTTGGGTAACTCCTCTTGGTTTTCACCAAACGGATTCATTGATTGGATCTATGCCCAAATAGAGCATACTAGGATAAAGTTTGGGATTTTGGAGGCATATTTTGGAATATTTTCACCAATCCAATGGTATTATGTGGTGTGAATGTGTGGGATGTGTGAGTTACTTTTATAGTTGAGGAAGTGTGGCATTCTTGATTTTTTTTAAAGGGAATTACACCCACATTTTTCCAATGTAATGGGGATCCAATATTGTTCAAAATCAAAAAATGGAGGATATGGTATAAAGATGAACCTAAATGGATACATATTTATCGATCCTTTTAGGCCATAATTTTATGGTTTAGCTATTTGTTAAAAATATTTTTTCTCGTACTCACTGTAATTAATTTTAATCACTTTGACTAATATTTCCGGTCAAAATAATAGTTGACCTAATTAGTCATTTTAAATTATTTTTATTCCAAATAAATAATCAATAATTCAAAATTAAAATCTCACAAATTGAATAAGTTAATTTATATTTAATCCTACATACGAGAGAAAAAAGTAGGGTTTTAATGTAAAAAAATTTTATATGTAATATATGTTTTTATATACAAATTAAATGTGAAATTGGTTTAGATGAACTAAAATTGATTAATTTATGTATAATTTATATATTATTTAATTTTAAAAAATAACATATAATTTAAATATATAAATAAATTAGATGAAAACGAAATTTAGAATTAATATTCAGTAACATTCACTATTTAAAAAAATAAACCACTAAGATAAATACCCAAAAATCACCTAAAATATATTATGATATTCCTATTTCAAAAATCTTGTTTATTTTTTCAAATAAAAAATAAAAAAGTCTCAAAATTTGAGATAAAATTGTTTTATACATAGAAACATAGTTTTCTTAGAAAAGTAATTTCATTTTTTTCAAATAGTTATTACATTTGTTTATAAAAAATTGATAACCATATGATAAATTTCATATACATTTGTAAATAATTTATTCAAAATTTTGATAATTTAATTTCTAAAATCCATTCCAACATCTTAATAGTATAACTTAATCATATTATAATAATAATATTAATTTTATATTGTATTTCAGTAAAACAAAGAATAACATCTAATGAAATCAATTGAAGGGACATAGTATTGTGGGTAATACCAACCAAACATAGTGTTATGTATACCATAATATAATCTATGTGTTGAATATAGTATGAGATTGACATTTTTTGTGTATCAGACATGAAAATCTTAGTTAATTCATATAAAAAATCTATATTAAGTGTTGTGTGAAATGGAAACAAAAATCCAAAAGATTAAATTATTTAGAAAAGAAAAATATCGGGAAATATTACGGTGTTACATTTAGAGTTTATGACAAAAATCAAATTCTTATTTACTTTTTAAATTGGTTAATTTCAATTAGATTCTATCTTTCCCACTTATTTCTAGAAATTCCTGGCTATATTGAAAATGGTCCATGATTTGGCCTTTCTTTATATAGCAGAAACATATTTTTAATATTTTTTACATTCACATCAGCTTTCTTATTGGATGAACATGACTCAATGTTCTTCTTTTGTTTATTCCATATTACTTGTTTCTATTCCCACCTACCTTATTTTTTATAGTTTTATATTCATAATGTTGACCTATTCTTTTACAATAGCCATATAAGTAATCCCAACATTCACATATTCTTTCATATATATGTATTTATTAATCTATGAATTCATCATTATATAGTAGGTTTATTTTTAACTCCTTATGATTCCCCAAACATCAACCCATCGATGAGTTTTATATGTAGATATATTATGACATCACACCATATTATTATTCTGAAACATCCAATAACACCAAAATTGGTGTGAAAATCTCCCTCTTTTTCTCTTAAAGTATTCTATCTAATTTTTTCCTTCTATTTATGGGTCCAAACATCAAAAAAGTTTACTTAATTTTTTTAGATTCCTTTATTTAATTTTCTTCGATCAAACTTTAACATATCAGTGGATCTCTTATAAATTTTTCTCATTCATATTTTTCCATATTTTAATATTAATCCTTTACTTTGTTTCAAAAAATATTCAGTGAAAATATATTTTATTGGTATTTGGGATATATTATTCCATTATATTATTGTGGTTTAATCAGATATTGATTCCCATATCTTCGTTCAACAAGTTAGAACCTTATTAAAGGAAATACCCTTCAATGAAATTTGTGTTTAATCATTTCTCTTTCCCACATCTTTGAAATATTCTAATTGGATGATATTCAGATTTCTCATATTATTATCTAACATGAGATATTTCAAATAGAGAATGTTCTCCTGATATTTAACTGATTCCATCCATTCATAAAATATCATTTAAACCTCATTATTTGTAACACTTTTATTATACCCATATCATGTTAAGAGATATCTAAATACTTTATTTTATAACATTTCACTAATATATATGCTTAAATGTGAAACATAAAGTAATTTTAAAATTTCTATAATTTATGGATTAATTCATACACTAATATTCTTAAGAATATTAATCTCAAAAAAAAATACTTTCACAAAACCATATCAGTCAAATAAAATATTTCATTTCAATGTGAGACTTGTTGTTCCTCAGTTTTTACATGTTTTGTGAGGGTGTTTCATGTACTGGCATTTTTGGCTAAAGAATCATCCTTTACCTTAGAATCATGTTCAATTTATTACTTTTTATCATAATTTTCCTTTATATATTCATATATGGATGTGGAAAATTAAAAAGGATCCTTATTCATCTAATCATAAATTATAAAATTAAATAATTGATTGATTTATTAACTGATATCCATGGAATCATGAGCTTATCTCATTAGTGGAATAAGCATTTATAGATTTTATAGAACAATAAAAATATTACTACCTTCATCAAGTGGTTTCACCTCTTTCACGTTTTATTTATTTCACTGATTTTTTCCTATTTCTTTTTCATGATTCTCAAATTATTGAATAAAAAAAGTATTTCCATGATATCAATTGGATTTTACTATAAGATTATTGCATACCCTTGATATTGGGGATGAATCAGGTGTTACAGAAATTTTATAAAATGTGGATTCATTTTCAAATCTTTAACCCAACATTTGTTTTTGAACTTATCTTCTATAATATCAAAATAATGGGATTTTATTGTTTACCAATTCACATACACATCATGAAATGATATAAATAATGGAAGGAACAGCACATACTATCTTAATATAGATTAACCCCTCCAATAAAACCAAACCATAACTGTGATCCAGTTTTTACTGAGTCATAGATTGATCCTTATTAATAATATCATCAATTAGCGGTTTTTATTAAGGTATCATCTCTCCCGCAGACCATATTATATAAGTGATTATTCATTATATCACATTTATTAATAACAAATGAATCTCACTATTTATTTTTATTGGAATCACACCAGTCTTTAATAACATCAAATATTTTGACGTTGATATCCAATATTTCTACGATTTTACTACATCAACAGAATATATATATACATCCTCAAATAATGATGTTGAATTCATTGTAATATTCAAGATAAATTTCATGAAACTCATTATATGAATCATGAAATACTTCCAAGTCATGTTCAAAATATCATTAATGGATCATTACCTCAAATTTTAAGGTCATTCATATCCATTAGAAGTTTATTTTAGAATTTCATAGAATTATTCCTTCCTCAAACCATTATCATCCATATTATTCACTTTATCATACCTCTACAATATTGTGTATCATAAGAAATCATCCATAAACAAGTTCATTATTCATATATTCTTCTTCATTAATTGAATATATAGGGAAAAAACTAATTTTTAATTCTCGTCATTGATAGTTGATTATTATTCTCCTTAAATTATACCAACTTCTTTTGACTCTCTTCATTCATTTTTTTCGTCTCTAGAAATGATCGGTATAATTTTTAATAGAATGAACACATTATTAAATATAATTGATGTCATATAAGTTTTTTTTCCTTTTTCTATTCCAAAAAATTGAAATTTAATCACTTTATATACAATACAACGATAATTTTTATCTATCCTAAGATATCCATGTCACTTTTCATAACTATTACCTTTAGTAAAATAATAGCATTTCCCTACTGTTTTCATTTTGATAATTTAAATGCATTTGAATAATTTTATTTCTATTTTCACCCAGAATGATCATATTCTTTCACCTAATATTTTTCTACAAATTTTTTTAAATAGAATATTCTTTTAAACTAACATGAAATAGATAGAGAAATGACTTTTTTTGTATATCGTTATTCTCACGACATGGGAGATTATATGAAACTTGTACATAATTTATCATGGTTCACTAATCTTCATCTAGAATCTTAGCACAACCTACTCTCCATATTCATCTTAATTCACAAATGTGTATTTTATATTTGAAACAATGTTTCCCTTTCCATCATTATCATATTTTAATTATTTTTTTTATCACCAATATTAATTTCAAAATATCGACATTTGGAAATCTCAGATAAATAGTATAATGATATATAGAATTACTTCTCATTAAATCTTTCTAAATTATTGATGAATCAGGATTAAACACAAATTCATTATTATTAAAACAATAAATAACATCTTGTACATCATACCATTTCATTTTATCCATCAGAATTTGAATCTGGAAAATCAAATTTATTATTCTTTATATATTTAAAATTATTTCTAATCCTAATGTCTTAAATTAATAGTATATGTCATAAAAAATTAGAAAATTCAAACATGGTATCTCAAAATCATATTTTTCATTAAACTCATGACCTATTATGAGATTGTGACATGGGGTAACATTAAATTCATACATATATAAGGTTAGATCTTTCCATTCCAAAACAAAACACAAAAGTCATTCATGATCTATAAATAATGTCAACCGTTACCTTAATATATAATAGTGATTCAATGTTAGACATTAAATTACTCAAAAATCTGATAAATGTATTATATTCACATGCTGTATCTCAAGCCTTTTCTTGATTTTACTTACTCAATATTCATACACAATGTCTTATGAACTTCATTATGTTTATGCTATTTGGAAGTGATATGTGATTAAAAATTATCATCTATGTAATAATTCATAGACATATCAATGTATGATTCTATAATCAACCGACTTAAAATGTGTTAAACATTATTATGCATTATGTCTTAAAAAAATTCTGACCAAAAATTAAAAATCTGGGCTTCTATAAATGAAACATTATCTTTTTTAAATCAACTCAAGGCCTTCAAAAATAATTCAAATCCCATCATAATAACATAAATTAATTATATATATTAATAAAATAATTTCAAACACATCCATTTAGTTTTCAATGTACATTATAGCATATAAGTTCACATGTATAATATTTTATTTAATTGCACTATGATCTCATATTGAATTTACCTCAGTCTTCACAATAAACAACTTCAAACTTTATACGATGAAATTTTATCACTATATTCAATATCCTTAAATTCAAATAATCCTTGTATAATTTATCCCTTAACACTAACAACTTTATCCAACCATTGAAACAATTTTAGTGTTGTTAATTTTGGATATAAAAGTTCTCTAGTTTGAGTTTGAAAAATAGATTCTTATGTAAATTTATTCATATAATTCTATTGATATCACATTACAAAAACATTAGTATCTATTATATCCCCACACATAATAACTTTTAAATCATTAAAAATTTTAGGACAAGTCAAAAAGCATTAACCAACGGTTCCAAATAGTATTACTAATATAATGTATGATATTACATTGTCTATTAAATGAATCCTTCAGTCTCATTTTGGTGTAATATTACAAAATCAACCATGTTAGACCCATAATTAATTTCCCTCAATAATTACATTGACAGAAAAATACAATAATGATCCAATGGAAACTTCATATGGCTATTCAGATTCTATGAGTAAAACATATAAAATAAGACCATAAGTAATATATTTAATAGTGGATTTTTCAATATCACTAAACTTATTTAATTTATAGAAATTTATTTCACATCAGGTTGAAAATTTTTATTTATGAATTTTCCATCCCCATAATTATTTACATTTAATGGTTAAAATTGTCTTGTTTGGTAATATACATGTTAAAATAATTTTGATGGGATCTCACCGTATCCCTTTATAGATCTTGTTTTTTAGTCCCAGATCAGTTATATATTTGAGAGGTCTCATGAAATCCCAATCAATGAAATCATTTTAACCATTTTTTACATAAAATATTTATTATTGGGAATATAAAATACATCTCATTAAAAGTTACAGTGATATCAATGTACACTTTGTGATACAAATAATGAAATTTTCTCACATGTATTTCATGAGGATTCTCATTCATGTATGATAACTGGACATGGATACCTTATAATTTATATCTAATTAGGAAGGGAAACTATGAATTAAATCCTCATAGTCATTCACTATATGTTTTTAGATGTAAGTGATGAAAGATTATAGTTTAATACCATATAGAAATTTTCTCTTGTGATTTAAATCCTTAGAGTGGTAAATTCATGGTTTAAAATATCATTAGAATATTATGAAGTTTATTTTGGAATAAAAAAACATGTAATGAATAAAATTTTAAATTTGGATTTAAAACACATACATTGACTATGAATTATTGATTTTATATTTTTATACGGAGGAACTATATAGATTGATAACATTTAGTGGAATTATAAATATCAATTTAATGTTCATGTTTTTCCAAAAAAGAGTTATATTATTTGAAATTCTATAAAGTGTGTTATAAATAAAACTTTATATTTTAAAGCCTTATATAAAGACACTACGTGGTTTAGTATTCCATAATAACTATGGAGGTTAATTTGGTATGAAAATACATCGATTAACTGTATATGTATCGTTTAATATATCTAAGAAGGGAGTCTCTTGATTTGAATCCCACACATTTTAAATGACCACTGTAAAATGGGAGTTCCCTATGATTGAGACGGTGATAATTAATGAAATATATATATATTTTGTTCTTTTTACGATTTCATTGAAAAAACCCCATCGCATTATTGAATAATTAATCAACAATCTGAAAAATTTACACATCAAAAGTAAGAAACTAAAAAAAGGATATAATTCCCAAAATACATGACCAACTATTTACATTTTTTTAATGTATATATTATATTACAATAAATTAATAAGATCTATTAGGTTAGTGTTTTACATAATCTGGAAAAATCATTATATTATAAAAAACATGACCTTTTAACAATTTTGATTTATTACCTAATATATAAACAACCAATTAGTCTTTAATAATTATTAAATATCCCATGATAATTATACAAACAATATAATCTTCTATAATAATTATACATAATAATATTTTATAACCATTGGAAATTGGAAAAAAAATAATGGGGGAGATTATATGCTCAGTAAGGTTAAAAAATAAATAATAATCAATTATCATAAATGAATATAATATAATCATATGTTTGTAATCAGGATACATAATAAAGTTATACCCAAAATCTATTATATCTTAAATCTTATCATAATGAATAGAATACTATAAAAGTTTTGAATATCCTAGAAAATGGGCATAAAAATGGAATGTAACATATCCTTAAAAGAAAATCAACTTAGGTGGGTGACATCATATGTGAAAACACGTGGTGATATAGATTAAATGTAAACATATGAAAATCATGCGATAAAACTCATTATTTCTGTTTCTATATGAAAAAATTCATTATTTCCGAAGATGAAAATCTGAGAAAACTCATTATGACTATACATATGTGGAAAAAAACACAGTAAGTCCATTTAAGAGTATCTCAATCGT
The DNA here is from genome assembly GCA_963277665.1 of Viscum album. Lineage (NCBI taxonomy): Eukaryota > Viridiplantae > Streptophyta > Magnoliopsida > Santalales > Viscaceae > Viscum > Viscum album. The sequence continues at coordinate 26,649,667 of OY728142.1, read as the reverse complement.
CATAAACATAAACTAATGCATTGAATTCTATTATTGGACCCCACCCATATTTATATATATATATATGTGTGTGTGTGTGTGTGTGTGTGCTCCATAATAAACCAGTCATTCAAAATAAAGAACTGACAGAAATAAAATGGGTTTGATATACTTTTCAAATAAAATAACATAATTAAAATAATCATAATTTCATCCTATCATGATATACCGATTGAAAATAAATACACATTTTATGTTATTTATTACAATACTAGGAAAATACACATTAATAAAGACAAAAATTATATGGTGCTGAAACTATATTGATAAGTGGAATAAAATTATGTAAATAATTTCCCTAATTAGAGGATATATAAATTTGAGGTAAACACACTTCAATCAATGAAATAGAAAATAGGGTATTCAAAATAGAAATTCATTAGAGTAAAAGTGATGCATATTCACAGGAGATGGATAGGAAAGATAAAATTGTGATGAATCATATCTTTTATAGAAAATAAAATTACATAAGATAAATAGATAATGATAGTAAATGTAAAATTTTAATACTATAGTTGATCTAATATAATATATATCAAAGGAAATTTAATTCGATGATAAACACTTCTTAGGAGTTTTAAAAAATAACTTTTGATATAAGAAATATTATTGATATTTTGAATGAATTTTTTAAGAATGTTTTCATAAAACTTGATGAAAATAATGTCTTTTAGAAACCATGAAAATATAGAGATATTGGTTGATATAAAACAAAAATAGCGAGATGAATATTTTCTTACAGAGAATTCATTAAAAATGGATTTTGGATACATTTATAACATTTTCATAAAAATGAACAGTTGATGGTAACATTCAAAAGTAATTATCTGAAGGATGAATTTTAAACATAAGTGAACATTTAATTTTGAAAAATAGACATTCCTAATTAATCATTATGAATACATAAATAATATCAGTTTAAATGTTGGGTGGAAGATAAATCATTTGATTTGAATGGATTGTAATCCTTTTTATTATTTTGAAATATATTTATTGAATGCCTACATTGTAAGTAGTAACAAACCATATTTGAAAAGATTATAAGGAAAATATTTATGTCACATGTGATAAAACATAACTATCTTTTTAATTATAATGGAGAAAATTATTATGAAAAAATAATGATAAGGAGGGGAAAAAGTTATTACAGGGGATGTGAACTATTCTTAACAATGGTATAATTTTTTGGGGAGAGATTCATCATGGAAAAATATTTGGATTAAAAATAATTTATCCATAAAAAAGAATTTAATTTTTAAATTAATTAAAATATTAGTGTAAAATAACAAATTTTATAAGAAATATGTTCAAGAAGAATAACTATAACTCTATAAGGGGAGTTGAGATTAAAAAACCCTTATAGTAATGGTTAAAAATGAATGAAAAGAATAAGATAGAGTTACCATTAAATGGAATTAAAAGTATCATGATACAAATGGTATTAATTGTAATTTAATTAAATAGGGTAGTAAATACAATATATATAATAAATGATAGTGAGTAATAATAAAAACATCCCATAAAGTTACAAAAGAGACAACATAACTAATACATTTTTTCTGCTTAGTTGAATGCACTCTAAGATCCTATACAATAAAAATGAATGTCTGAATCTTATATTTTATTAGCTTTTTAATAAACGTAAAATTTATAGACACCATTTATAATAAATATCTAAATTTATATTTGTTTGTTTTCATCTATTTTCAGTATCGGGTGTGATTAATATTGATTTTTTTGAACAAGCTTTGTAATAGCAGTGTTATTCTTCCTTCTTCGCCCAAATTTTATCATAACCAGATTAGACAGGTAACGAGATTTTAATTTATTTTAATTACTTATAATGTTAAAATTTCATTCTATTATAGTTTATGTTAATACCTTAAGGATGAAATTGATGATGAGAAAATTTCAAGAATATTTAATGAATAGATGTTGGTAGTTAAATTATTATGTTTAATATTAATGTTTCCATTAAAAATCCAAAATTAAATTTTTATTCACCTATTTATATCATATATTCTTAGTAATTAAGTACTCAATTTCTTCCATGATATTAATTTATTTCATTGTTCATATAGGTTGTTATACCAAACCAAACATGAACACACCATAATTAATGGATGATTATGACTGTGACAGATGTCTTTTAAGAATAATATCAATACTACAGAGTAATAATGAAATTATTTAGATAATTTTATAGGGGTCAATCTGATTATAAAATAGTTTAATAAATAATAATGAAACAAGATGATAAATGAGACATGATATATTGTTGGGGTGGTAGTTCGCAGAATGAAATATTAATGTTTTCATTTCTCAATGATTAAGAGGGAATGAAGGTGAATTATATTTTTTTAAACATAGTCTTTTGTTATATTATATATGTAACATTCCTTTTCTCTGTTTAATTATTATTACTATTGTGCTGAAAAATATAAGGCATCACTTCCTGGAGGTGGTTGTCCGTACAATTCATGAATGACATTTTTTGTTAATGATAAAGGGTAAAGGTGGATAAAATATATTTCCTAAGAATAATATAATTGAGGATAAAAATAATTAATATTTCATATATTTGAACAACAAAAATTATATTTGGTAAAGTGATAAATAATATGAAAATATTTAAGATAAAGTACTCACATTGAGAAATTGTGATTTCCCTTGCATGAATAATTTTATATGGATGTATTTTAGTAATTTCTTGTTTCTAGAAGAAAAATGAAATGGTATATGATTATAGGGATATAAAAGGAGTATCTATTCAAGATAAAACATAACATGGGGGTAGTCATGAAGGGGTCATTATTGGCTTATATTATATGTGTTGTGAATGGAATTTGTTTAAAATATTTCAACTTAGTATTAAGTGATCACAAGATTGACATGTAAATAAGACATTGAAATAGAAAATAATGAATTTTCATCACTCAAAAATATATTTCCACACATTTTTAAACATTTTCTTATGTCCCTTGCTCTTACAATTTTCAATTAATAATTTTTTGGTTTTTCTATGGAAACTAATTTTTACCCATGTAGTTAACTTTTAATAACATAATAAAAATAAACAAATTATATAATTTTTACCTACTGATTTTAAATATGAATGAAATTTTCTTATATAAAATTTCTATGTGTATACAATTAAACATTAACATTAACGCATGTAATGCTTAAAACCCCATTTATTGAAAAAGTGTATTTTAAAGCATAAATTTTGTGTATAGAAGAAAAAATATTTCATTGATTTTTATTACAAAAATTTGATAATTATAACAATAATAAATGTTAGGTGGATGTCAAAGAAATTAAAAAATGAATTTTAGAAAAATAATATTTAATTAAAATAAAACACTAAATAAATTATTTTAAAATGTTACGTATGATTATAAAATGTTAAACATAGGATTTATAAATTAATAATCCTATTAAAATATAATAGTTTTACTACATAGATTCAACATTGACAAATGAAAAGTTTTTATAAACTTTTATGTCATTCTTATATAATGATAATGTCTAAAAAGTAATCATTTTCATAAAAAATATATTTTTCATAATAACTTAATATCATATTTTTCCAAAAATTAACAAAAATTAACACTAAAATAATTTTTAAAATATAAATTAAAAAAAATATTTATTTCTAATTAAAAAATAAAAAAACCATAAATTTACGTTATAAATTGTAATATATAATATAAAGAAAAATAGTTTTATTAGAAAATATTCTTTTTTGAACATTATTTTTTGTTGATATTATTACATATAGATTAATAACTTAATGAATTTAAATATATTATTTCATTTATTAAAATGTCAAATATTATTATAATAAACATATAAAATTATTAAACTTAATTTATTACCATTTAAACTAGTTATTTTAGTAAGAAAAATAATTTTATAAATGTGATAAATTATAATTGATTATTATATGTTTTTACTAAGGGTTTTTTCATTTTATATTATCTTATTAATTCTCATCTAATATATCACATATTATCATAGATTGTTTTTTGTATATAACAAGATATTAAAATAATATTTATTTAAGGAAAACACATTATGAAAATTTGGTTGGATACATTTTATCCCACCCACTATATAAATTGCATCCTCATAATTATAATTATTCTTAAATAATTAAAGTATGTGAGGTTTCTCTAAACAAATATATAATTCAAGATTCCACTTATAATCTTACGTCTACCTTACTCTCTTAGGGTATACTATGTTTCTTTTTTTTCCTCGATCAATATTAATATTTTATATAATAATACACACATGTATGTCAATACCATAATCATACATACTTAAAAATATAAATTTCCCCAAAGAAAATAAATTTCTATGACATTATATCATAGTAAATCCATATATTTCTCAACAAATTTACTCTATCATTTACCATAAAATTTTATGAATCACTAAATAATAAAATCACAAACTATAAAATATATACCAAAATACAATTAATGGGGTGAACATCTCCAAAAATATCATGAATAAATTATCAATCCCAAGGGTATAACTATTATGTAATTTAATTTTCCAAAATTAATAAAACTATTTTTATATCAATATCATGTGCACATTAATCCTAAGAGAAACCCATCGATCAATAAAGTGTTCAATAATATTTAACCAAACAAATATAGCCTTCTTATAAAATCAATATTCATTATTAATGATACAATTTAATATATGTTTCGAGACCATTAATGAAAATATAATAATTAAAAATAATTTTATGTCTCATACAATCCACATATCTTTTATAATATTTATTTATATCATCAATGAATATCACATTCTGATAAAAGAATCTAATAGTGTCATGATTCATTTTATATTATGTTATTATCCCAACTACCTTATGTAATACTAGGAAACTGAATTTTCAATCATAACAGCTATATACTAAAATTATCAATCATTTAGGTATGGTACCATATTTAGTTATAAAAAATAGTTATTTCTAAATACATAACATTATTGACTTGAGACTCTAGGTCCTACTTGAATAGCGATAGGCTCAATGGGACACCTTAATCTGACCTTTGAAAGGATAATGAAAAGCACCGAGAATGCATAAATAAAATAGAATGATTTTTTATGTACCTATACACATGAACACCTCAACATATATTCCAAAGTGAAGAGAAAAAATAAAATATTTCAACATCAAGAGTACAACAATGAATGAAATCATCCATATAGAATACATTAGATTACGAAAATATAAATCCAAAGATAAAAGGGAGAAATTCATTCCCATATATAAATGAAGTCCCAACAAAAAATTGGAAATGGGAAGTCTAAGAGAGGATGGAGCACGGAATCGATGTCCTAATACCCATTACATTCAACACACCTAGGTATTTATATGATCCATAGAAGTCCCCACCAATATATTTTTCATATTCACTAGACATGACATGTGTGATAAAATACCGTATATATGTGAGTTTATACTTACTAATTAGGATACCCCCAAAACCATATATGGAGTATCATAATGGTACAAAATAAGTCATATCATCCTACTTCACATAAATACATCTACAGAAACCCATTAAAGAGAGAAAAAGGATCTTCATATTCTAATACCACTAATATATTATGAGTATACCGACAAATCCAATGGTCTAACTCTAATTCCTAGAATCATGTGAAGCCACACAAGAATCTCTTTCAAGGACTTGAACCTCTCTACTATGATCTACTGTCAAGGGGGAAATATATAGTGGTAGACCCTTACCATACTGTATCTAGGGGTACCACTCGATACATAGAGGACATGTTCTTAAAGGCATCATGGGGTTCTACTTAGTAGAAACAGTACCCACATCCTATTGTGTCAGGGATTACCACTCAGTAGTTAGAGGACCCACTCCCTCTATATAATGAAGTTAATACCCCTTAACCTATGGAAATAGTGTGTGGTTCCATGACATGGTGTGATAGGGTGTTTTTAACCCCATCCTCTCTTTGTTAAACCATCCAAATCATTACCAACAACTAAGAATCTCTTGAAAAGGTGTCACACATGTAACTGCTCATGTCATATATCTAATTTCAAAATTATGACCTCCATCAAATTATATAAAAAACCAACTCATGACAGGCTACCCATGGGGAAAAATGATTATATAAGTCAGATATGCGAATGGTGGAAGTTCATGAAGGGGGTACATGACATGTACTTAGGTTCACATGGTGTGGGACCACACATAGACACTGGATCATGTCCTCCACTAAAAATGATATTTTTATCCATGTGGGACTAAAAAAATATTACAGGTAGTGCACAACATATCTTTATGGCCCATGCCTTACCTAAGTCAATCATGTATTTCCTTGTGAACTTCGGCCCATCCCCATGTACATTGGTCATGTCTAAGTACACTAATCATATCTAAGATTATTTTCATACCTATGTACTCTGTTTATTCTATTGGTCCTAGCCATGAATGTTGCAATGTACTATTTTTGTATATGACAAGCCACTATCATTGTTTCACATGGCATGTATGAGTCATACATGGAATGTGATATTTATCTCTACCTAAATGCCTAATCGTTGTATCTAGGTGACTACATGATAATTGTTCCCTCTGTATACACAGTGTGTAGTCTGAAATTTTTTATAAGTTTTCTTTCCTTTACAGAGATTTCTAATATTCCTTATCTGCTAAAAAAATCATTTTTACCACCCAAAATTAATGTGTAGAATCTCTAGTAGTTGATTCTCATCCTTTATAGGCTCGAATGTAAAAATCTATTCAAATATAAGGGAATCCATCCTATTTATTCCACTATCTAGGTTTACAAACCTCATACCCATCACCCAAAACAATGAATCTCTCATGATATATCCACAAAATAATCAATCCTTTTGTTGTTAATAGAACCACCACGAATCAATTGGGATCATCATGCTCGATCAAGCCCCGAAAATGTTGACCAACAACCCTGTGGACCAATGAAAATGAAAACAATGAAGGGTGTGAAGAAATGAACATAAATGAATGTGATGAGAATCATTAGAAGATATTATATTTTCCATTTATCCTAAGGTTCAAAAATGATGGGAGGAATATTTTAATAACAAATATAAACTGGGTTTAACAACACATTCATATTTGGGATCACACGAACGGTGAAAACCACTATAAAAATTGAAGATAATAATTAAATCCATTTTTATCCATTAATAAAAGTTTGGTAACAAAAAATATTGATTAATATGTTGATGGTGGATCAATCATTGGAGAATAAATCATTCTATAATGATAATGAAGAGGATATCACTTTGTTTGTTGTCTTCCTCATGACCCCGAAATCATTTTTCACATATCCTAGATCCTAGTTTCTAAGATATCTCTTGAACTCTCACTCTCTAGTAATATAGGATTATGTATCTAACACAAGCAATTTTCTATAAATATTTATTTACATATATATGGATAGTTTTACTATTTTTAAAAATTTAATTAAAATTAATTAATTAATTCCCTTACCATAGATGGCAAGGGATGCCTTCCATGAAATTTTTGATTTTGATGAAAATTATGCCATTCATATCATGAACCCACATTCCATGTTCAAATGTGGTCTTAGATTTTCCATTTGAGGTTCAAAAAAATGGAAAATCCATTTACACCAAAATGATATCTACATGTGAATTAATATATATTTATTTTTTAATATTTTAATTTTGGGGCCTATAATTACCAAAAACCACACCAACAATGAGGAAATATAAATATATATACATTGAAATATTCAAAGGCCTAAGAAAACAAAACTAAATTCATTACATTCTAACCTCTAAGTATTTTTACCCTGAAAATCATATACTATAGAAAAAGATTTGGGTACTGATTATGCATCTCAGTCTCACACTCCTAGGTGATCTCTAGAATGTTCATGTGCTTCCAAATCATAAAAACCAAGGGAATGGTCCATCCATGTAGTATCCTCTCCTACTGACCCTCAATCAACTAAATATACTCTTTAAATGTGGATATATCCTTAATGTCCAACTTATCCTAGTCAATAATGTGTATGAGGTTATGAATTTATCTCCTCTTATAGGAATAATTGAAGATGTCATATACTCAATGAAATTATGGGGAAAGGACAAGAATTAAGACACCTCACCAACCCTTGTATGATCATTAGTGGAGTGATAAACCTTGTGGATAGAATTCATCATTAGACATATCTCTAAAACCCTCATCATGAGGTGAATCACATAAAAACATGGCCTCTTTTCTCAAAATCTAAATTCCTAAGATATATATCTATATAATATTTTGATCAACTATGGGATTTCCTCATACAATCGTGGATCACTTATACTTTCTCCATATTCACCCACACCATCACTAACCCAATATTATATGTCTCTGAAATCTCAGTCATTCATAATGGTGATCCGCAGGGTCTCCCTGTATAGTTCCTTGAATGTTATCATGCTGGTAGTAGAGTAATATATGTTATTATTAGAAAACTATACCAATGTAAATTGATCCTCCCATAATTAGTGAAATTCTAACCATTAGGTACTCAAAATATACTAAAACTACTAAATAGTCTGTAACGACCCGAAGCTTGACGTACATGGACATTACATTACTTTTGCAGAATACATAGTATATAACAAAAACACACACACACAAGGACCGTAATAGTTTAGTGTCTTTGGAAACTCGGAACGTAATCTTCTAATCATGGTGAAAGATCTTCAACATATCCCATAAAGATCTTACCATTTTTTTTCTTACCTAAAACCCTTCTTTATATCCTGGGGAAAATAGAACATACAAAAGGGTGAGCTCAAATGCTCAGTAAGGGTAAATAAAAGAAATATCAATCAAATCATATACATAAGACCATAACTTTTGGAAATCTTAACCTGCAAAAGAGATCATAGTATCATAACATGGGATAAATCATAGAAGTGAAATGTAATCCCAATAATCATAACTTAAAACATGAAACTTTGTCTCATACACACATAATCATAGAGAATCATTTCTTATTAGTCAATACTCATTGCCAAGACTATCTTAGTGGACAAAGTCCATTTCTGAACCGAGTCACCCCTGTTTCAGTCCTGTTTCACTGAACCGGTATAACCTACCATTTCAGCAATGTCTATCTCATGAGATATAAAATCTTTACCCAATGCATTGGAGGGAGATATAGGTACCACCCATCTCATAATGAAACCATTCTTATTTGTGCCACAAAAATCATAAATCATACATAATTGCATAACCTATGTAATAAAAATGGAATTCTCAAACATTGTGACATCATAAAACAATTCATGTAAGAGAAAGAATTCATAAAAATAATTCCATCACAACATAATCAAATAAATGTAATAATAGGTATAAAAACAGAACCCTTTATTATCTTTGATGGAAAATAATTTTGATAAAACACTTGCACTCCATTCTTGAGGACAATATCCTTTCTACTTCAAAAACATTTTTCCTTTATTAATATTTCATACAATTTTAAACTAAAAGAAGTTGATTAAAAATAAACTTTAAAACATGTAAAGGAAGCTTCTTGGATATAATGTTTTAAAAATCCATTCATTCCGTATAAAAAGAACATTCTTTTTACTTTTGTCAGAAAAGTCAAAAAGTCCCTCGTACGAAAAACGACAAAATATTCCTTTCATATCCTTTACTAAAAACTCACCGAAGGGTAAAATTGGATTTAAAAAATTGTATGTGGATGGAAATAATATTAAATATTGAGGAAAAATGTATGTGGATGATAAAATACACCCCAGTAAATTTCAAAGTATAAAAAATCTTGGATAAAAATGAGATTGTGATATTTTCCTTACCTTAGGTCCGATTTTCTTCGTAAGTGTCCGAACCTCTTGTATAATGATTTAAATAATGTCATTGACTTATTTCAGAATCATAATTATTTTTATGATATCATATATGGTTCACTTATGGCTTTATATTACCCGTTCTTTTGTAAATTCCATGTTAAAGAGCGTTTTGGGTAAAATCGTTTCATTTGTTGTCCGTGTTTTGACTTGTAATTATTCATATGATTACTTAGATCATGATTACTTAAATACAGAATATAAAACATGATTTATATATAATATATATTCAGAATATACATATATATAATAGATCAGTAAATGGAAAGAAATACATTGTTCATGGAGACGGTAGACCGTTCGTACGCATGAACGCTGTTTTCTTTTCCTTATTGAGTTGAATGGCATTAAGTAGTTGACATACATATATATACACATAAATCCAGTATCATTATTATTTCATATATTTCATTATTACTTACTACATATATACTTAATAATCATTCCTGAATGGTTAACGTGGAGAATGAATCTCAACACGTCGTGGAGACGGTAGTCCGTACGTACGCACGAGCGATGATATCGTTCTCATGATTGTGGAATCGTATTGGAGTGTATGTATACTATTTAAGAATCAATATCACTTTAAAATAATCATATATAGTTATTATTTACATCATTATACCCATCCATGTAAGGTGGTGGTGGAAAATAGATTTCACCACGGCGTGGAGACGGTATTCCGTACGTACGCACGCGTGGTGATTTCGTTTTCCGTAGGACGGATAGATGGTGAAATATGGGTGTTTTATACTTATAATAACATATCAGTATATGAGTGATACTGATGTTATTACTTCATAATGAATCAACCTAAGAAGAATAAGTGGAAGAAGAAATAAAGATGAAAGAATCGGTAACAGAAATTACCTCTTCTTTGAAGCGCCTCTTTGAGATCTCCCTTTAGGGCAATAAAATTGGTCTTTGAGGAAGACCAGAACCTCTAGGTTATTGATAGGGAAGTAAAGAAGAGAATTCGGCAGGGTTTGGCCGAGCTTGAAGACTCAAAGTTGTGTGAGGAAGAGAGGGAGGAGGTGCCCTTTTATAAGGGAGGAGAGGAGCACCTTTGGAATAACTAAAACTATTATTTTATTATAAAGTCAAATTCGGTTTTAAATAGCTCAAAATTGATTTATTTCTAAGCTAAGGTGGGTATGGGTCGAACTCCTCTCATCCAATAGAATTTAGACAAGTTTAGGTTCCTATATTAACCTTATCTTTTAGTTTTAACTCTTAGTTAATTAGATTCACATTTACCATGTCACTTTGTATTTTTATATTATATAGTTAATAAACACACCATATACATCCAAGAGACCCTCAAGTTGTGTTTTATTAATATATATAACCTTATCTAATTCATGTGGCCTAACATTAGATTTTTAGGAATAAAATAACAATTAATAATATAATATTTGTTTGGAAAACTATTTTTTGTCCATTTAAACACTATTCAATTGTTGATTTTTTTGAAACTCATAACAGAATGATTACTTCGACAAAAGTAAGTTAAATTAATCCTAACAAGTCATATTAACCTAGAAATTTAGTTAAATTCATAAAAAGTCTAAAATTATACTTATTTAGGTATTTATAATATCAATTATTCTAATTTTTTACTATTACGGTAATTACTGCATCGTCATTGTGTCATAAATAAATTAAATTATTTAAAGTCTAAAAATTAAAAATAAAACATCATTATGTAGGAAATATTTTTATCTTTCTAATGAATATTTATAGTCGAATTTATCTTATGTAAAACCCCGTATTAAAAATGCTTTAGTTATTAAACCTTGATTTTAACTATTTTAACCCTTCTTTAAATAAATTAATAATAAATGTCCTAATCTAATCCAAGTGGGCCTAAATGGTCATATTTTATTCCTAAGGTCGTTTTTGGTCTAATTACACTTGTCCAATAGAATTAGGACACGTGTTAGGGTAATAATAATATCATTTTTACCCTTAATTACCCTATTTACTTTTAACCGTGGTAAAAAAAGTAAAATGTTACTATTCACCAAAAATTATTTTCATCTCATTGAACCAAATTTTACTTACTAACATCAACTGTGTCTCTCGGATTTTTGAAATTTCAGTCACAGAAGCGGTAAAATTATGTTTTATGAAAAATTCATTTTTTTACTACCACTTAGTGGTTTCACTATTTATCAAAAAATGAAAGTTTCCAGAAAAGTACCAAAAATTAGGCCTAAACTATATTTGATATTATGAACTCAAAAATGATGTCTATTTGACCAAATTCAAATCATATCAGTTACATTAACTAATTTAAAAAATTAATTCCCGTCTTCAAAACAAATGGAGTGTTTTTAAGAGATAATAACTATAAAAAGATTGATACTTGTTTATAACTGGTTTAAATGTGAAATTACATCCAATGACCAACATTGTATTAAATTGTAAAAATATATTCTAAATATACTTTAAAACCACTCAAATTAATAATTTATCACTATTAATTATTTCGATTAAAAATGTTGTTTTTAATTACAATTTAGTAATTTTCACTATTCATCAGAATATAAAAGTTATCCGTAAAGTACCAAAATTACACCTTAGGCTAAATTCGATACTCCGAATCCAAAAATGAAGTCCATTTTGAGAGCTAAAATTTCTAAATTTTTAAAAGGTGGTTATTACTATTCATAACGGCTAGTTTTAATAATATTTTAATAGCATATCGTTGTTTAGTGAAACTCGGTATTGCGTACTACAGACGAAATCGAGGAAGGTCACGATTGCGTGTAATGCAAGGCAAGTCAAGGATGCATGTTGAGAAAGCTCCTTTTGGTGTAGCATACAACACAAGACATTAATGAAATTTAAAAGCATATTTTTTTATAAAATCTCGTACTGTTACATTCTACCCCCCTTAAAATTAATTTCTCCCTCGAAATTCGTCGGGGTTATAAATGGCTTACTACTCGAAAGTTTCATTAATAGAAACCCACATCGTAAAAAGGAATACCAAAACTTGGCTTTAAAAACTAAAGTATGAAATGTAACGATTAACCAAATAAACTAATCACTGGGTTTCCACATAGGTGAAAATATGGATATGGAAGGGAAATCTAACCATCATGTTCTGATGGAGAGTGGTAGAGAACATGGCTATGGAAAAGCCAGCAATCACAAAGCCATAAATTTGTGACAATATAAGGTATCATCTGATTCATCATATATAAGAGTACTAGGACATCATTTTTGGTTTTCCAGATCATTTCCCTAAAGTTGATGAAATTGGAATTAGAAGAAATACTTTCGTGATTTTGGTACAGTGTCACCGTTGGTCGTTCTTTGGACAATTTCAACATAATCTCTTAAAGAAATGAAGAAGTGTTAACAGATCATGTGATAGAATGATGGGTCATTCGATCTGTCTCAAACAAAAGGTTACAAAAGTTATCAAAAATACATAAGTCCATCTATAGTGAGATTAATGATATATGGTTCCTAAAATGGACTTATACTTCATATATAATACTTCTTAATATAACAAAACTAGTTTATACTAAACAGGGTCTTCCTGTGGGCCAGTGGTAGACGATAAAGGCCAGTCGCACTTCGGTTGTGGGTTCGATTCCCACAGCCTTGTCCGACGCGATGGGCTATCGCCCGTCCTGTATGTTGTCCTTCTTCTAAAACTACATTACTATAACATCACATAAATTATATCAAAAAAAGTTCTATCCTTAAACAATACAAGCTTATGGTTAACATAATTCATTCCAATCTTTAGGCTTATCTAAAATAATTCGGTCCAAGCTCATAGTATAACGAAAATGATCACGTGAATGCCATCATTTATCCCCCATATATCATAAGATATATCTTGTTGGTCAAATTAAAAACATGTGAATACCTTAATCATGTATTCTCTTGAAGAATGAATATCCATTGAACCTTAGTGAAAACATTAATGAAGTTAAAAGTTAACACTTTACATATACAAAAAACCTCAAAATTCTATATCCTCAAACCATGATATCACTTAGTCCTTATATCAATCATGAGCTCATGAATACTGTCAAACATTTCATTTTCTCCTTATCCCATCAATATGCGCATATCATCTACTTTCCAAAAATATCTGAATAACCATTCATGGTTACTGGTACCATTAATCATACACTTTCGAAACATAAGGAAAGACAACAGTGTAACAATCCTTAGATGTCTCTTTATTCCATAGTAACATGAGATTACTTATAAAAAATTACACATGATAAACATGTAATCATTCCACTACATTCTTAAACCATTGACTGAGCATCAAAAATTATTTCATCTCACATATCATTTGTAGTCTCTTCATCATCATCCACATAAATACTACCCATATGACCATTCTGATTCTCTTCATGAGACTTTCCCTTAGGGAATTGGTTTGCATAATACCATTATCCTCATCCCTGGTGATAACTGAACCTTTTCCTTTTCACTTACTGGCTTTGTGTCCTTATTTTCCACACCCAAAGCATCTTCCAGTTCCTTTGAATCATTCTCCTTGATGCCTCTTCCCACATGATTTACATAGGGGAAATTGAACTTTCTTTCCTCTATGATCATCATGAAACTCCATCTTTCTCTTATTAGCCGAGTCAGGAAACTTACCAAATTTTACTTTATTGATCATATTATGATATTGCTGATTCGGAATAATAATGATCTTTGGACTTCCAAATCCCATTTAATTTGGTTTCTCATGAAGAATATCATTCCATTGTCCATCATATCCTCCATTATCGTGAATCATCTTGTTTCCATCCACTTTCTAAAACCCAAAAAGAATAGTGTGAGAGGAAAAAATCATAATAAAGGGGGAGTAACATCAATATATAACATATTTGGTTAAATCTAATATCATTACCATAGTTCTAGTACTATATCCTATACGTATACTTATCCTTAGGGACATCCCTAGACATACCTTAGAAATATCTCTAGGGATCTCACTAACGTTTTCGCATCCTAGTTTCCCAAGGTTGACTAAACTTTTCCTCTGATACCAACTGTAATGACCCGAAGCATGACGTACATG
Organism: Viscum album; assembly: GCA_963277665.1. Lineage (NCBI taxonomy): Eukaryota > Viridiplantae > Streptophyta > Magnoliopsida > Santalales > Viscaceae > Viscum > Viscum album. Next base: position 26,634,623 of record OY728142.1, on the reverse strand, counting down.
GACATTACATTACTTTTACGGAATACTTAGTACATAACAAAAACACACACACAAGGACCGTAATAGTTTAGTGTCTTTGGAAACTCGAAACGTAATCTTCTAATCATGGTAAAAGATCTTCAACATCTCCCATAAAGATCTTCCCCTTTTTCTTACCTAAAACCCTTCTTTATATCCTGGGGAAAATAAGACATACAAAAGGGTGAGCTCAAATGATCAGTAAGGGTAAACAAAATAAATATCAATCACATCATATACATACGAATATAACTTTTGGAAATCGTAACCTGCAAAAGAGATCATAATATCATAACATGGGATAAATCATAGAAGTGAAATGTAATCCCAATAATCATAACATAAAATATGAAAATTTGTGGCATACACACATAATCATAGAGAATGATTTCTTATTAGTCAAGTCTCATTTCCAAGACTATCTTAGTGGACAAAGTCCATTTCTGAATCGAGTCACCCTCGTTTTAGTCCTGTTTCACTGAACCGGTATAACCTACCATTTAAGCCATGTCTATCTCATGAGATATAAAATCTTTACCCAATGCATTGGAGGGAGATATAGGTCCCACCCATCTCATAATGAAACCATTCTTATGTGTGCCACAAAAATCATAAATCATACATCATTTCATAACCCATGTAATAAAAATGGAATTCTTAAACATTGTGACATCATAAAACAATTCATATAAGATAAAGGAATTCATAAAAATAATTCCATCACAACATAATCAAATCAATGTAATAATAGGTATAAAAACAGAACCCTTTATTATCTTAGATGGAAAATAATTTTGATAAAACACTTGAACTCCATTCTTGAGGAAAATATCCTTTCTACTTCCAAAACATTTTCCTTTCTTAACATGTCATACAATTTTAAACTAAAAGAAGTTGACTAAAAATAAACTTGAAAACTTGTAAAGGAATCTTCTTGGAAATAATGTTTTATAAATCCATTCATGTCGTATAAAAAAACATTCTTCGTACTTTTGTCGGAAAAGTCAAAAAGTACCTCGTACAAAAAAAGACAAAAGATTCCTTTCATATACATTACTAAAACTCACCGATGGGTAAAATTGGATTTAAAATATTTTATTTGGATGGAAATAATATTACATATTGATGAAACATGGATGTGGATGATAAAATACACCCCAGTAAATTTCAAAGTATAAACAATCTCGGGTAAAAATGAGATTGTGATATTTTCCTTACCTTAGGTCCGATTTGCTTCGTAAGTGTCCGAACCTTCTGTATAATGATTTAAATAATGTCATTGAATTATTAAAGAATCATACTTATTTTTATGATAGCATATATGGTTCACTTATGGCTTTATATTACCTGTTCTTTTGTAAATTCCATGTTAAAGAGCGTTTTGGGAAAAATCTTTTCATTTGTCGTCTGTGTTTTGACTTGTAATTATTCATATGATTACTTAGATAATGATTACTTAATTCCAGAATATAAAACATGATTTATATATAATATATATTCAGAATATACATATATATAATAGATCAGTAAATGGAAAGAAATACACTGTTCATGGAGACGGTAGACCGTTCGTACGCATGAACGCTATTTTCTTTTCCTTATTGAGTTGAATGGAAATAAGTAGATGACATACATATATATACACATATATCCAGTATCATTATTATTTCATATATTTCATTATTACTTCTTATATATATACTTTATAATCATTCATGAATGGTTAACGTGGAGAATGAATCTCATCGCGGCGTGGAGACGGTAGTCCGTACGTACGCACGATCGATGATATTGTTCTCATGATAGTGGAATTTTATTGGAGTGTATGTAGACTATTTCAGAATCAATATCACTTTAAAATAATCATATATAGTTATTATTTACATCATTATACCCATCCAAGTAAGGTGGTGGTGGAAAATAGATTTCACCACGGCGTGGAGACGGTATTCCGTACGTACGCATGCGTGGTGATTTCGTTTTCTGTAGGATGGATAGATGGTGAAATAGGGTTGTTTCATACTTATAATAACATATCATTATATGAGTGATACTGATGTTATTACTTCATAATGAAACAACCTAAGAAGAATAAGTGGAAGAAGAAATAAAGTTGAATGAATCGGTAACGGAAATTACCTCTTGTTTGATGCACCTCTTTGAGATCTCCCTTTAGGGCACTAAAATTGGTCTTTGAGGAAGTCCGGAACCTCTAGTATATTTCTAGGGAAGTGTATAAGAGAATTAGTCAGGGTTTGGCCGATCTTGAAGGCTCAACGTTGTGTGAGGAAGAGAGGGAGGAGGTGCCCTTTTATAAGGGAAGAGAGGGGCACCTTTGGAATAACTAAAACTATTATTTTGTTATAAAGTCAAATTTGCTTTTAAATAGCTCCAAATTGATTTATTTAGAAGCTAAGGTGGGGATGGGTATAAATCCTCTCATACAATAGAATTTAGACAAGTTTTGGTTACTATATTAACCTTATCTTTTAGTTTTAACTCTTAGTTAATTAGATTGACATTTACCATGTCACTTTGTATTTTTATATTATATAGTTAATAATCTTCCCATATAAATCCAAGAGACCCTCAAGATGTGTTTTATTAATATATATAACATTATCTAAGTCATTTGGCCGAACTTTAGATTTTTAGGAATAAAATAACAATTAATAATATAATATTTGTTTTAAAAACTATTTTATGTCAATTTAGACACTATTCAATAGTTGATTTTTTTGAAACTCATAACAGAAATATTAATTCGACAAAAGTTAATTAAATTAATCTTAACATGTCATATTAACCTAGAAAATTAGTTTAATTCATAAAAAGTCTCAAATTATAGTTATTTAGGTATTTATAATATCAATTATTCTAATTTTTCACTATTCTGGTAATTACTGCATCATCATTGTGTCATAAATAAATTAAATTATTTAAAGTCTAAAAATTACAAATAAAATATCATTATGTAAGAAATAATTTTATATTTCTAATGAATATTTATAGTCGAATGTATCTTATGTGTAACCCCATATTAAAAATGACTTAGTTATTAAACCTTGATTTTAACTATTTTAACCCTTCTTTAAATAAATTAATAATAAATGTCCTAATCTAATCCAAGTGGGCCTAAATGGTCATATTTTATTCCTAATGTTGTTTTTGGTCGAATTACACTTGTACAATAGAATTAGGACATGTGTTAGGGTAATAATAATATCTTTTTTACCCTTAATTACCCTATATACTTTTAACCTTGGTAAAAAAAGTAAAAAGTTACTATTCACCAAAAAATTATTTTCATCTCATTGAACCACATTTTACTTACTGACATAAACCGTGTCTCTCGTATTTTTGAAATTCCACTCATAGAAGCGGTAAAATTATTTTTTATGAAAAATTTATTTTTTACTACCACTTAGTGGTTCACTATTAATCAAAAAATGAAAGTTTCCAGAAAAGTACCAAAAATTAGGCCTAAACTATATTTGATATTATGAACTAAAAAATTATTTCTATTTTACCAAATTCAAATCATATCAGTTACATTAACTAATTTAAAAAATTAATTCCCGTCATCAAAACAAATGACGTGTTTTTAAGAGATAATAACTATCAAAAGATTGATACTTGTTTATAACTGGTTTAAATGTGAAATTACATCCAATGACCAACATTGTATTAAGTTGTAAAAATATATTCTAAATATACTTTAAAACCACTCAAATTAATAATTTATCACTATTAATTTTTTCTATTAAAAAGGTTGTTTTTAATTAAAATTTAGTAATTTTCACTATTCATCAGAATATGAAAGTAATCTGTAAATACCAAAATTTCACCTTAGGCTAAATTCGATACTCCTAATCCAAAAATGAAGTCCATTTTGAGAGCTAAAATTTCTAAAATTTTAAAAGGTGGTTATTACTATTCATAACGACTAGTTTTACTAATATTTTAATAGCATATCGTTGTTTAGTGAAGCTCGGTAATGCATACTACACAAGCTATCAAGGAAGGTCGTGATTGCATGTAATGCAAGGCAATTCAAGGATGAGTGTTGAGCAAGATACTTTTGGTGTAGCGTAAAACACAAGACATTAATGAAATTAAAAAAAAAATTATAAAATCTCGGGCTGTTACATTCTACACCCCTTTAAATGAATTCCGCACTCGAAATTCGTCGGGTTTATAAATGGATTACTACTTGAAAGTTTCTTTAATAGAAACCCACATCGTAAAAACGAATACCAAAACTTGGCTTTAGAAACTAAAGCATGAAATGTAAAAATTACCCAAATAAACTAATCACTGGGTTTCCACATAGGTGAAAATATGGATATGGAAGAGAAATCTAACCATCATGTTCTGATGGAGAGTGGTAGAGAACATGGCTATGGAAAATCCAGCAATCACAAAGCCATAAATTTGTGACGATCTAAGGTACCATCTGATTCATCAGATATAAGAGTACTAGGACAACATTTTTGGTTTTCAAGATCATTTCCCTAAAGTTGATGAAATTGGAATTAGAAGAAATACTTTCGTGATTTTGGTACTGTGTCATCGTTGGTTGTTTTTTGGACATTTTAAACATCATATCTTAAAGAAATGAAGAAGTGTTAGCAGATCATGTGATAGAATGATGTGTCATTCGATCTGTCTCAAACAAAAGGTTACAAAAGTTATCAAAAATACATAAGTCCATCTATAGTGAGATTAATGATATATGGTCCCTAAAATGGACTTACACTTCATATATCATACTGCTTAATATAACAAAACTAGTTTCTACTAAACAGGGACTTCCTGTAGGACAGTTGTAGACGATAAAGGTCAGTCGCACTTCAGTTGTGGGTTCGATTCCCACAGCCTTGTCTGACGCGATGGGTTGTCGCTCATCCTGCAGGTTGTCCTTTTTCTAAAACTAAATTACTATAACATCACATAAATAATATAAAAAAAAGTTCTATCCTTAAACAATACTAGCTTATGGTTAACATAATTCATTCCAATCTTTAGGCTTATCTAAAATAATTCAGTCCAAGATCATAGTATAAAGAAAATGATCACATGAATTCCATCATTTATCCCCCATATATCATAAAATATATCTTGTTGGTCAAATTACAAACATGTGAATACCTTAATCATGTATTCTCTTGAAGAATGAAAATCCATTGAACCTTAGTGAAAACATGAATGAAGTTAAAAGTTAACACTTTCCACATACAAAAATCCTCAAAATTATGTATCCTCAAACCATGATATCACTTAGTCCTTATATCATTCATGAGCTCATGAATACTGTCAAACATTTCATTTTCTCCTTATCCCTTCAATATGCGCATATCATCTGATTTTCAAAAATATCTGAATAACCATTCATGGTTACTGGTACCATTAATCATACACTTTCAAAACATAAGGAAAGACAACAGTGTAACAATCCTTAGATGTCTCTTTATTCCATAGTACCATGAGATTACTTATACAGCATTACACATGATAAACATGTAATCATTCCACTACATTCTTAAACCATTGATTGAGCTTCAATAATTCTTTCATCTCACATATCATTTGTAGTCTCTTTATCATCATCCACATAAATACTACCCATACGACCATACTGATTCTCTTCATGAGACTTTCCCTTAGGGAATTGGTTTGCATAATACCATTATCCTCATCCCTGGTGTTAACTAAACCTTTTCCTTTGCACTTACTGGCTTTGTGTCCTTCTTTTCCACACCCAAAGAATCTTCCAGTTCCTTTGAAGCATTGTCCTTGATGCCTCTTCCCACATGATTTACATAGGGGAAATTGAACTTTCTTTCCTCTATGATCATCACAAAACTCCATCTTTCTCTTATTAGCCGAGTTAGGAAACTTACCAAATTTTACATTATTGATCATATTATGAGATTTCTGATTCGGCATAATAATGATCTTTGGACATCCAAATCCCATTTCATTTGGTTGCTCATGAAGAATATCATTCCATTGTCCATCATATCCTCCATTATCGTGAATCATCTCCTTTCCAGCCATTTTCTAAAACCCAAAAAGAATAGTGTGAGAGGAAAAAATCATAATAAAGGGGGAGTAACAGCAATATCTAACATCTATGGTTTAATCTAATATCGTTACCATAGTTCTAGGACTATATCCTATACGTATACTTATCCTTAGGGACATCCCTAGACATACCTTAGAAATATATATAGGGATCTCACTAACGTTTTCGCATCCTAGTTTCCAAAGGCTGACTAAACTTTTCCTCTGATACCAACTGTAACGACCTGAAGCATGACGTACATGGACATTACATTACTTTTGCGGAATACTAAGTACATAACAAAAACACACACACAAGGACCGTAATAGTTTAGTGTCTTTGGAAACTCGGAACGTAATATTCTAATCATGGTGAAAGATCTTTGACATCTCCCATAAAGATCTTCCCCTTTTTTTTCTTACCTAAAACCCTTCTTTATATCCTGGGGAAAATAAGTCATACAAAAGGGTGAGCTCAAATGCTCAGTAAGGGTAAACAAAAGAAATATCAATCACATCATATACATAAGAACATAACTTTTGGAAATATTAACCTGCAAAAGAGATCATAATATCATAACATGGGATAAATCATAGAAGTGAAATGTAATCCCAACAATCATAACTTAAAATATGAAACTTTTTGGCATACACACATAATCATAGAGAATCATTTCTTATTATTCAAGACTCATTGCCAAGACTATCTTAGTGGACAAAGTCCATTTCTGAACCGAGTCACCCTCGTTTCAGTCCTGTTTCACTGAACCAGTATAACCTACCATTTTAGCCATGTCTATCTCATGAGATATAAAATCATTACCCAATTAATTGGAGGGAGATATAGGTCCCACCCATCTCATAATGAAACCATTATTATGTGTGCCACAAAAATAATAAATCATACATCATTGCATAACCCATGTAATAAAAATGGAATTCTTAAACATTGTGACATCATAAAATAATTCATATAAGATAAAGGAATTAATAAAAATAATTCCATCACAACATAATCAAATAACTGTAATAATAGGTATAAAAACAGAACCCTTTATTATCTTAGATGGAAAATAATTTTGATAAAACACATGAACTCCATTCTTGAGGACAATATCATTTCTACTTCAAAAACATTTTTCGTTTCTTAACATGTCATACAATTTTAAACTAAAGTAAGTTGATTAAAAATAAAATTGAAAACTTGTAAAGGAAGCTTCTTGGAAATAATTTTTTAAAAATCCATTCATGCCGTATAAAAAAAACAGTCTTCATACTTTTGTCGGAAAAGTCAAAAAGTACCTCGTACGAAAAACGACAAAATATTCCTTTCATATCCTTTACTAAAAACTCACCGAAGGGTAAAATTGGATTTAAACAATTGTATGTGGATGGAAATAATATTACATATTGAGTAAACATGGATGTGGATGATAAAATACACCCCAGTAAATTTCAAAGTATAAACAATCTCGGATAAAAATGAGATTATGATATTTTCCTTACCTTAGGTCCGATTTGCTTCGTAAGTGTCCGAACCTCCTGTATAATGATTTAAATAATTTCATTGACTTATCACAGAATCATAATTATTTTTATGATATCATATATGATTCACTTATGGCTTTATATTACCCGTTCTTTTGTAAATTCCATGTTAAAGAGCGTTTTGGGTAAAATCGTTTCATTTGTCGTCTGTGTTTTGACTTGTAATTATTCATATGATTACATAGATCATGATTAATTAATTCCAGAATATAAAACATGATTTATATATAATATATATTCAGAATATACATATATATAATAGATCAGTAAATGGAAAGAAATACACCGTTCAAGGAGACGGTAGACCGTTCGTACGCATGAACGCTGTTTTCTTTTCCATATTGAGTTGAATGGCATTAAGTAGATGACATATATATATACACATAAATATAGTATCATTATTATGTCATATATTTCATTATTACTTATTATATATATACTTTATAGTCATTCATGAATGGTTAATGTGGATAATGAATCTCATCGCGTTGTGGAGACGGTAGCCCGTACGTATGCACGAGCGATGATATCGTTCTCATGATCGTGGAATTGTATTGGAGTGTATGTATACTATTTCAGAATCAATATCACTTTAAAATAATCATATATAGTTATTATTTACATCATTATACCCATCCAAGTAAGGTGGTGGTGTAAAATAGATTTCACCACGGCGTGGAGATGGTATTCCGTACGTACGCACGCGCGGTGATTTTGTTTTCCGTAGGATGGATAGATGGTGAAACAGGGTTGTTTCATACTTATAATAACATATCAGTATATGAGTGATACTAATGTTATTACTTCATAATGAAACAACCAAATAAGAAAAAGTGGAAGAAGAAATAAAGTTGAAAGAATCGGTAACGGAAATTACCACTTCTTTGAAGCGCCTCTTTGAGATCTCCCTTTAGGGCACTAAAATTGGTCTTTCAGGAATACCAGATCCTCTAGGATATTTCCAGGGAAGTGGAGAAGAGAATTCGGCAGGAGTTGGCCGAGCTTGAAGGCTCAAAGTTGTGTGAGGAAAAGAGGGAGGAGGTTCCCTTTTATAAGGGAGGAGAGGGGCACCTTTGGAATAACTAAAACTATTATTTTATTATAAAGTCAAATTCGGTTTTAAATAGCTCAAAATTGATTTATTTAGAAGATAAGGTGGGGATGGGTCGAAATCATCTCATCCAATAGAAGTTAGACAAGTTTAGGTTCCTATATTAACCTTATCTTTTAGTTTTAACTCTTAGTTAATTAGATTGACATTTACCATGTCACTTTGTATTTTTATATTATATAGTTAATAAACTTACCATATACATCCAAGAGACCCTCAAGTTGTGTTTTATTAATATATATAACCTTATCTAAGTCATTTGGCCAATCCTTAGATTTTTAGGAATAAAATCACAATTAATAATATAATATTTGTTTTAAAAACTATTTTATGTCAATTTATACACTATTCAATAGTTGATTTTTTTGAAACTCATAACAGAATGATTACTTCGACCAAAGTTAATTCAACTAATCCTAACATGTCATATTAACCTAGAAAATTAGTTTAATTCATAAAAACTTTCAAATTATACTTATTTAGGTATTTATAATATCAATTATTCTAATTTTTCAATATTATAGTAATTACTGCATCATCATTGTGTCATAAATAAATTAAATTATTTAAAGACTAAAAATTAAAAATAAAATATTATTATGTAGGAAATGTTTTTAGATTTCTAATGAATATTTATAGTCGAATGTATCTTATGTATAACTCCATATTTAAAATGAATTAGTTATTAAACTTTGATTTTAACTATTTTAAACCTTCTTTAAATAAATTAATAATAAATGTCCTAATCTAATCCAAGTGGGCCTAAATGGTCATATTTTATTCTTACGGTTGTTTTTGGTCGAATTAAACTTTTCCAATAGAATCAAGACATGTGTTAGGGTAATAATAATATCATTTTTACCCTTAATTACCCTATTTACTTTTAACCGTGGTAAAAAAAGTAAAAAGTCACTATTCACCAAAAAATTATTTTCATCTCATTGAACCACATTTTACTTACTGAAATCAACCGTGTCTCTCGGATTTTTGAAATTCCACTCACAGAAGTGGTAAAATTAAGTTTTATGAAAAATTCATTTTTTTACTACCACTTAGTGGTTTCACTATTTATCAAAAAATGAAAGTTTCTAGAAAAGTACCAAAAATTAGGCCTAGACTATATTTGATATTATGAACTCAAAAATGATGTATATTTTACCAAGTTCAAATCATATAAGTTACATTAACTAATTTAAAAAATTAATTCCCGTCGTCAAAACAAATGACATGTTTTTAAGAGATAATAACTATCAAAAGATTGATAGTTGTTTATAACTGGTTTAAATTTGAAATTACATACAATGACCAACATTGTATTAAATTGTAAAAATATATTCTAAATATACTTTAAAACCACTCAAATTAATAATTTATCACTATTAATTATTTCTATTAAAAAGGATTTTTTTAATTAAAATTTAGTAATTTTCACTATTCATCAGAATATGAAAGTTATCCATAAAGTACCAAAATTTCACCTTAGGATAAATTTGATACTCCGAATCCAAAAATTAAGTCCATTTTGAGAGCTAAAATTTCTAAAATTTTAAAAGGTGGTTATTACTATTCATAATGGCTAGTTTTAATAATATTTTAATAGCATATCGTTGTTTAGTGAAACTCGGTATTGCGTACTACACACGCCATCGAGGAAGGTCGCGATTGCGTGTAATGAAAGGCAAGTCAAGGGTGCGTGTTGAGCAAGCTCCTTTTGGTGTAGCGTACAACACAAGACATTAATGAAATTAAAAAGAATATTTTTTTATAAAATCTCAGCCTGTTACATAGTCTACTTGGTCTGTTGATTTGTTTGGAGGAGGAACATTGTGCTTATCCACATCTTGGTAGAAAAAGTATCCAAAATAACCCTCCTAAACCATGACTTTAATCAAGCACCATGGTCAAGGATGATTTTTATTTATACCACATGTATCTAGATTATCTCTCACACATAATGTTTCGCCAAACTCTCTACCAAACTCTACTTACTGATGGCATGAATGACTTCCAACATGGTAAGATGGTAAAAAATCACTGATATAGAATCACATCCTCTCACTATCCATAAACTATAGATCACAAATTATATTTATATTAAATCCCATATTCAAATATATATCTAAAGAGGCCTTTTCAAACCCTCAAGTATATAATTAACTTCCTTTACATGATTACATATGATCCATTGAGAGACAAACATCATAATTCTCTTAGTCATTTCTTCCCACCACAACTATGATTCAAGGTCATTATACATCATTTACACATCGGTAAGTACATACAAGGAGAAGTGTGATACTATCTGATCATGTCCTCTCATAACATATCTGAAACTACTTTCCATCACTGGAAAATAATTATGAGGATTCCTCTATCATAAAACTCATCCGGTGTATCTCATAAGGGGGTATAGTCATGTATTGCCTCACAATCAATGTATCCAAATTGAACATATCTTACCAACCGAAAAATCATAGTATTCCCCACTATCAATTGAAGTAAAACTGTAGCCCTCTCCTTCACTAGGGTCAGCTAAAATAAAGCCAACTACTCAAACACCTCCTCCCCCAAGAAAGAATGAGACTTCATGCTAAGGTAATTCTCCACCACATTTCTTTTTATAGGAGTATAGACTATCTTGATTTCATATTCCAATATGAAATCAATCCAAAACCTATATCTTAGGTTATGATATGTTTGAGAGAATATGTACCATATAATATGGAAGTATGAGTAAATAATAAAATGCATTCTAATAATATAGTGCCTCTACATATGAAAAGTGAAGACTACCACTTCTAACTCTAAGTTGTGAGTTTCATATTTCTAAATGTGTTCTCAATGACTGTGACAAATATATTATAACTATCTACCCATGATATATCATGAAACCAATCCAAACATCAGAGGATTTATAAAATAATATTATCTACACACCCTCCTTTGGTAGCCACAACATTGGAGTACCGGTCAACATCTTCCTCAACCAATTAATGGATAACTGACATTGATTATTCTATGTAAACATATTACTTTCCACATTAGGGAATTAAAAAAGGAAAAAATCATGGATAATTCTTCCATAGACCTCCCTTAGTTTAATAAAAATAAAAATAATACATTTCACCTCTATTATTCACTTGGGTGGATCCCAAGGAAGAACTACATAAATACATTTGGGGTTCATAACTAAAACTTCTTTAGAGATGACCTTCCCATGAAATTGAACCTTGGGGTTATGAAACATTAGAATCCTGTTCATACCATAAAGATATTGATCCATGAAAAATCATAGTACAAACCTTAAATTATTTTATGCTACTTCACTTACATACAATAAATTAGAACGTTATCAATTAATACATCCACTAATCATTTTATGTTTTGATGTAATATTTATTTCATAATAGAGATGAACAAAATAGAAGAATTCATCACACCTAAATTCATTACCATGAATTCATAATGTTCATAAAGACATTAGAATTCAATATTTGTAATATAATTCTCACTAACCATTAACTACTTGTATTTGTACCTATGATTAGTCTCTAAGAACCACCTCACTCTCTCTACTTGTTGATTAGAACTTCAATACTCTGTAAGAGTTAATTTTTATTTTTCATTTTCTGATTAAAGAGATGATAATTTACTCCATGCTATGTGATCCCATCTTTATTTTTCATGTATTAAACTACAGTTTAACTGGACAACACACTGGGTTTGATTAAAATATTCTCTAAAAGTTCCACCAAGTACACCCTTATTTACCAAAGCCCTATAATGAAAATTTGACATTCTGGTGAAGATATAGGTGTGGTTTTAGTGTGAAATCTAATATAGAATTCCATATCTCACCTATGATGTGTTTCCATAACATATTGATGGAAGCGATCCATAAATCCATCCACCAATAATAGTATTCATATGCTTAAAGATCCCACTATACCAAAGGGATTAACATTCCAATTGATGGGTAATGGTTTGTAGCTTCCTAGTCACAAAGGTGACCCTCTCAGCCATGAGATATCTCTTACCTATACTGACAATATCATCCCACAGATATAAAAAAATCTAATTCAGCTATGATGAAATTTTATCTAGAAACAAACCTTGATAACTAGTCCCTAATTAAGATTCTGTGATAGGGTTTTATCATCAAGACCAAGAGGTGCCCTGAATATCTCAGTCCACTGAGCGCAAACATACATTGTCAAAAGATATACGATATAGACGAATCAGTGCCAATATAATTTCTAGCCAAGTCTACTGGGGTAAAATATCAACTAGAATCTCTGAATATCACAAAGGGGAAATGTATTTAAATGAATAACTCACACCTTTGTCTAGATATACTAGTGAAAGAGTATAAAAGACAGAGATCATATCACAAAACATATCCTAAGTTACATGGTCATTACATTCAATAGACTATATTTTCTAATGTCCACATCTACCAGCTCCATGAGCCTGGGGTGGCCCACATAGTAGTGGTGGGGGAAGTAGATTTTAGTATCGTCCTCCATTAACATCTCATCCCTCTAGATCGCCACTTAATCCATTTACCTCACCACATCCATAGGGTCACCTAGACTATATCTGGGAGACCCACGATCATGATGCTACCTCAATCATGGTAGTCCATCCAATGCCTTCCCTACCTCCTCATTAGATTTACTAACGAAATTAAAAGAAATGTGACCCCAAACCAAAAAATAATAGAATCCCCCTATTTGGGATGACCAGATCCCCTGTGAAATCTCTGAGCCACAGAACCATATGTATGAGTCTGGTAAAGGGGAGATATCATATACCAAGAACATGATGACTGATGTATGCTGGATATTGTAGATGACTCAATGCTATGATATAAACTATTGTATCCAACCACCTAACATCCCTTTTCTAGGAATATGTTTATTGCCAGATCTGTTTCCAATACCCCACAATAAGTAGAAATCCATAAGGATAATATGCAATAATGAATCTCTCTATGAAGGAACATATTGAACATCTATGTCTGGAAAAAAGATACATGCACCTTGTTGAGGGAGTAATATATGTTGTTAGTGAGCCTCAAAATATACTAATGAATCATCATATGACTAGGTTTCAGATCACGAATCTCCTAAATATGCTCATTCAACAATATCAAGTTGTAGTACTCATCATGATATAAATTCTGGATATTTTACCATGATAGTGTCTACCCATCATGTGTCTATGTGAAAAGACTTCACTAGTTCCCCAAATTATCTATGTAGAAGGCTATACACAAGCACAACCATCTGATCAATCGAGGCCTAAACAAGCATGAAGATTCATATCATAGACTCTAGACAATCTCCTCCTATCTGAGGGTCATAATTTTCAAAATACATCAGTGTTCAAAGATGGTGAAACTCTTGTTGCATGTAAAGCATTCAAAAATCACCATCTTGACCTATTGTTAATATTCATTACATGATAGGTGGTTACACTTATACCTACCATATTTGAGGAAAAAATCATAATATTGTCCCTGAACCTAGGCCTCGTCACATAGCTTATAGATGTCATGATCTCATATCATCGTCCTTTCTTGCTTTCATCATGTACGAATCCTTCAATTTATCAAGACATACCATGTATAAATTTTCATATATTTCAATATGATTAAGGAAATAAAATCAAGGAAATAAATCCTATATGATTAATTTTCTATCTATTCCTCATAATTAATGTAGCAGCATGCCATGTTGACAAGAAGTTAGTTATAGTCCGGGTAAATGGATACATCATCCCCCCCACCAATACTACGTTCCCTAGCCTGAAGGTTGAACCATAAAAACTCTAACACTATTTCCCTAATATCCCAACCAATCCTTACCTGGTGTCCCACTCTAAAACTGACATGAGGATGAACTACTATGATACCACTCTAACACTACCCAACCCACTAGGGCCTGCATGATTGAAAATTAGATGATTGTGACACCCCACCCCCAACTCTTATATCCCATTGGCTATAGAAAAGTTCCAAAAAGTAATAACTAAAATTTGTGTCTTTTTCATTAATTACATTCATTCGTACACACATATATATCCTTGAAAAAGTATGTAGGTGTAATTAATGTCTCTAACATCTGTAGTATAACAACACATTTAAACATCAGAATGAGACAATATAAAACCAAATAAAATGGGGAAATTTAACTCCAAACTAGAGATGAATTCTCATCCCTAGAATAACTAGAAAAGGGGTGAAATAAGACATTTGAGCTCTAGATATCCATGTTCGACCACCGAATGTGGTCAGTTCCCCAACTCATCTCTATGCACTATGGTTTAACCACCAATCTTCTTGTCATCTTTATAGTATATGACATGTATGGATGACTACCATACAGTAGTGATTATTTACATACCCAATAGGATTCTCCAAAAACCGAAAATATAGCAAGATAAAGGTACTTTAGAATAAACTCAATCGAATAAACATTAATTTTCATTATGAAACCCATGAAAAAATGAAAGGGTTCCTTATCCCCTTATCCCTGGTAAATATTATGTGTCTTAATGCATCTCCAAATGTGCATCTTTGATTCCAATCATCATGTTCAACTACTATAGAATTCTTTTTGTGGACCCTCTTCTTGCCACAATGATGCAGATTAATTGGAGAACAATCTCATTTTGATGACCATTTACCTAGTGCATTAGGGTTGCACAACTTAGTAGATTGAGGACATTCTACCTAGTCCATCAAGGGGATGCCACTCAGTAGATAGAGGAAACTCCCATACTATGTAATGGGGGTTCCACTTAGTAGATTGAGGAGATAGATGTAGGATAACATGAGGGTGTTTTGAATCAACCAATGAAAAAAACATCCGGGACACATTCCATGGTGAAATAGGGAGTTCCAACACCGTGGTTGCTCTACTAAAATGTCCCAATCACGACCATTGGAATTATTTGTATGAAGAATAATCACACACGCAACTCATCCGTTAATTTCTAAGACACCATATTGAATGCTTGCATCATTTTATATATAGAAAACTACATAGGATAGGCTACCTTCAGAAAAAATCCACATTCATAAGATGGATATATAGATGATGGATATTCTAGATGTGGGTACATGGTGTGTACCTAGGGTCACATGACGTGTGTCCTCACCTAGATTCTTATATGTGTCATCACCTTCAAACCTATTGGCTATGGATTTGGGAAAAATAGTATATACCTCTAGTAAACAAAATGCCCGGGCCACTTGAGGACTACCCATGTCTGTATTTCCAATTATTTTGGTCTTCATCCCATGCCCATGTAAACTAGACATGCTCACGAGACACGCTCATGAACTTTTTATGTATCTGTGTTGTGCACATTTTTCTATTCGTGTTCATGCTCTTATAATCTTGTAGTTTCCATTGATCATCCAATACTAAGTTACAGATAATTTGTGTTTCATACACGGAATGATATATTTATATCCACATGAAATCCTATCTTCCACAACCACAAGATCACATAGAATGTGTTTTTATGTGATAAATATTGTATGGACTAAACTTTTTTAGAACCAAACTTCTTTTTTATGGATTCCATATTCTACTTCTGCACTATAAATCTCATAATTTGACCACCTAAAACATAATGTAATCAAATATAGCTATCGATTCATGAACAATAATGTACATAAATTTGATGTCGATTAAAAACATGAGAATTCATCATGTGCCTACACTCGTACATGTTTCTAAACCCCATTTTCTCTACCTACATCCTTGAATCCATTATTATCCATCCACAAATAAAAAATCATTCCATTTTTAACACAACAACCATTAATCAAGGGGTTCAATCATTCTTGAACCCATCAGGTTCATGTAAAACCACATCCTCATGGTCCAATGATGATGAATTCTTTGAAAATAGGGGATTAATGCACATAAATGAAGTTGGTGACCATCATTGGATAATGTGATCATGGAAAATGATCCTATTGTGAAAAAATAAGGGGTGACAATATGTATAACAAATATATATTTTTTAATAAAATTATTCATATTTGTACTCAGAAAAATAATTATAGTCACTGATAAAATGATAATAGATAATTAAATCCAAATGTTACTTCTAATAAAAGGGTGGAAAGAAAAAATAACAATCCCTACATTGATGATGGACCAATCATTGTTGAATAATGTGTTTTCCAACAATGAAGAAGATAAACTATCAAATTTCATCATTTCCCTCACAATCAAACGATCATTTGTCATCGATCCAAGCTCAGGGTTAACAATGATGCTCTCATCCTCTAAATAACCTATCTCCCTAGGTTATTTGGAAAAACCAAGGGATTTTCCACAACATGGAATATATAGGGAGTTGATCTGGTAAAGGTTATATAAATAAATAAATTAAAATAAAATAATTAATTCTCTTAATTCACCCACCAAATGTTGTCATCCTTGATATTTTTATGATGAAAAACATTATGTCAAACCTAGGGTAAACCCTTGTGATGGATTCAACTGTGCTCTCATATTTTCAAAACAAGGTACCAAAAAATTTGAAAACCATTTACAATGAAAGGATTCACTTATGAGCTTTAGTATAAATTAATATTTGTAATTTTTTAATTCCATCATTCTAAGAAACCCAAATATCACACCGACTCACTCAAAAAATAAGGATATATATATATATATATTCAAATGAATATTAAATAAACACTATTAATTACATTCTCCCCCCCCCCTTCTAGTATTTTTACCCAATAAACCCTATGATGCACAGAAAAGTGGGGGTATTATGTCCCCATATAACTCATAACATCCCCATATCTCTGTAACATAATCATGTTCTTTCAAGAACACAAACAAAGGGAATGGTTCATCCATTAAATATCTTATCCTATTAATCTCTGATCATCACTAGGTACTCAAAAAAGGTTGATCCATCCTCGAAATCCAGCTTACCCAAGTAAATAATGTCTGTGGGGACATGCATGTATCTCCTCAGCTATGATACATAGAAGATGTCATGAAATTTATCCAACAATGGGGGAAGATCCAAATAGTTAGAAAATTCTACAACCATCCTTATAATAACCAACAACATGATGAACCTTGGGGATAGATTTCTCCCTTACCGAATATTGGCAATCCTCGTCATGGGAGACTCTCAGTAAAATATGGACCGCCTGCTTGAACACCAATGAAATATTACATTGATC
Source organism: Viscum album (assembly GCA_963277665.1). Classification (NCBI taxonomy): domain Eukaryota; kingdom Viridiplantae; phylum Streptophyta; class Magnoliopsida; order Santalales; family Viscaceae; genus Viscum; species Viscum album. The sequence continues at coordinate 26,616,651 of OY728142.1, read as the reverse complement.
TTCATAATATTTCCAACTACTCAAGGATATCATCATATTCTCATGGATTGTTTATACTTTCTCTGTCATCGATTTCTCCATCTCTACACTAGTAAGATATATCGTTCCATTCTTAGTCTAACATAAGGGTGATAATTTGGGTCCCCCAAAAAAGTCCTCAAAAGTTGTTATGCCGATAGTATAGTGATAACTATTATTGTAAAGAATCTATAACAATTTAAACTGATCCTCCCTGCTCCAGTTTAAGTCCAATAAATAAGATCCCAACATATCCATTAACACTGAGATAGTCCACTCAGTATTCTTATTTTTCTTATGGTGGAACATCATACTAAACTGAAAATGGTTCTCAAAATAATCCAACATTTCCCTTGAAATCCATGATGTAATCTATGTGTCACAGTCAAAGATGAATCACATGGGTACCCCATGAATCCTTATGATCTATTACACATTAAAATAACCCAAAATCTAAATTGTACTATTCTCCCTGATGAAAAAAATTTGTCACAACATGGTGAACCAGTCAACAATAACCTAGATAGTATTTTGGAATCTAGATTTATTCGGAATCATGGTCACGAATTCAAATAATGTCCCCCCTGCATCCACTATGGGATCTAAAGGGGTTGTTCCAAACCACCTAGTACCTTGTTCTTGAACTCTTCCTATTGACAAGTAAGAAACTATGAGAGAAACATGAAATTTATCCACCATATTCTAGCACACTAAATGTACTACGGGAGATCACCATACATCTTTTCATCACTAGGATGTAAAAAAAATGGATGTGTGAAACTCCATCAGGTCCTCCTCACATAATAAGACTCTAACCACCACCCATCACATAAAAAGGATTTCATGCTCCCTTACTTCATAAATTCTATTTGTTATATCTTTTAAGGAAATATTCTAATATGGAACCACATTGTTGATGTATCCTGACTGAACCATTCTCACACGATTATTAATTAGATTCGCCGCCATTGAATGATTAAAAATAGACCCCTCTTCTCAACCAATGTTAGTATCAACACTACAATATTACTATACTCCTCCTCCACCACGAAATAATGAGACATCATGCTAAATAAATATTACACAGTTTTTCCCTTCTATGGCGTATAGACTATCTAAAAGTCATAAAATTATAGTAAATACATCCAAAACCTATGTATCATGGTATGTTCTCTCTCTGTGATGATATACTAAAGACAGTTGTGTTATGAGTAAATAAAAAACACATGCTCAAAAGTGTGTGACTCCACATATTCATATTAAATACATCAAATTCCAACTATATATAATGATTGACATAGTTTTTCTTGTGGGGGATCAACTTCCTCTAACCATTTGTGTTTATTTCCTATTTATTCATCAACATGAAATTGATCCCATTCCTAGAGGCATCGTAAAACACTATGTACTCTATGCCCTCCTCTAGTAACCTCAACATTGGAGAACTGATCAACTTCATCCTTGAACCCTCAAGGGATTTTTTACACTTATCAATCTAGGTAATTTTATTCTCTTTCTCATTAAGGATGTCATAGGGACCACAATCCTAGAGATTCCCACAATGAACCTTTGGTAGTACCCTTCCAACTCAAGGAAACTCAACACCCCTATCATGATCTTGTTTGTATACTAAGAAACAGGAACATTAGTCATAATTAGGTCCCCAACTAAAACATGATCAATGATAAAATGTACAAAAAATAGAGAATTTTATCAATGAAGATAATAAAAAATAAGGTCAATTATGGATAGAAGATATTGTTTATAAGATTCGTGATCATATTTTGGAAATTCATCACACTAAATGTAATCACCAAGAACTCTTAAAATCAAGAGTTATATCTAAATGTAGTATTTGTAAAATTATCCTTACAAACCCTCAAATAGTGGTATCCGTACTTGAGATAGATCATTATGAACCATCTAAAACCACACAAATTGTCTAAGAGGTCATCATTACACCCCAAGTGGTACTTTATCTTTACCATTTTTATATTTAGGTGCTGATAATAAAAAAAATCAGTAATCTCCGATCCACCTTTTCACAAAAACAATTGGAGCTACCTGGGCGACACACTATGTCTAATTAATACTTTCTCTCTAAGTTCCTCTAATTATACCCTCTTATCCGAAATCATAATAGTGGAATTTGATATACTGTAGATGATATCAGTGTAGTTTTGTTCATCAATGAGATTTATTACACCCAAAAAGGATAATCCCCTCCCACATATCTTATGGAAGCTAAACAATCTTTGATAAAAATAGATCTAGGTGTCATCCTGGACAACTAGTATACAACCAATATGTTTCCATAGGGTTTCATAATGAAAACTAAGCGGTCCAATGAGAAAATCACTACATCAAGCACTATATCACACTACTAGTAGATATATGATATAGTTGAATCTATCCTAGTATTAACCTCTAGCCATAGTTTCATGAATAAGTCTCAACTACAAGATCTATCTCTATCATAAGGGATATGTAGATTAATGAATAACTCATGCTTGTGTATACAGGTATGGTCGAAATAGTATAGTAGATATAGATCATACCTTGAACCATCTTTTGGGTATCTTCTTCATAGTCCTCTGTAGCGTATAGATACTCACATACCTATAAAATTGCTTCATGTTCCTTTAGTGAGCCACCTATTTGTTGTGGTGGTAGGAGGAGCACATAGAATCATTATCCATAATTATCTTCTCCCAATGCAACTCTACCTACTCCTCTTCTAGAAACACCTCTCTGTGGGTCATACTAACAATGCATGGGTAACCCCTAATCCTGATACTACATATATCATTATTTTACATAAAATTTCTATCTTCCATCCTCAAAAGTTCTGGTAATGAAATCATGATGAATGTGCAATTTCATACAATAAGCATTTCATCACCCCACTCTAGGAAGAATGGATCCCATGTGTGATTCCCAATCTACTGGACCATGTTCTTGAGTTTTTTATTGTTGAGGTATCATAGGACTGTGACCCTGATTACTAATATTCACCAGTTGCTACAAATTTCTCTGTTCCAGGATGACCACTTCCATATCTATCCACCTGATATCCCTCTTATAAAATTCCCCCTATAAGGAAAAAAATATCTATAAAACCTATATAATTAAGGATGCATTATGATATTTTGTTTTCATGGTTTTCTCTATGAAGGCCCATCTTTAATGTCCTCGTCTAGAGAAAATCATCTTACAACATATTATAGTAATAACTTGTGAGGTATGTGAACCTTGAAATATAGTCATTAACCATTATATCATCTTACTATATATTGAAATTGTAAGATTTGGTGTCCTAGAACACATTATTTTTACATTCATTACATGGATATTTAATTTATTATTACATATTTTTCATTTTTCTTCATGACTATGATGTAATAATGTCCTAGAGTATTTTTGCATTGATAAGGTCATGGAAGTTCCTCACTATGATGGGAACCATTAAATGCCATAAATATATTCTTAAATACTATTCTGAAGTTGGATGACATACTATGATGGGACACATAGCATGCAGACCATTATGTGCGAGTACTCGTAAGCATATGAGTCTTCCTTTCATGAAGTTCACACATGGTAATGTCCATGATGGGAGATTATGAGAATAGACCTGCTAGTAGGAATTCCACATGTTTTAGTGTCATTAGATATTTTTATATGTGACAATGTGTAATGATCCTTGGACTTTAATATTATAATTAATACAAGTCACTACTCATTACTCTGATTTAATGATGAAAACTGTCACGTGGGCAGTTGGCAGGAAGTAGGGTACATTGGGTGCATCACAAGTGGCATGTTTTAATGGATGAGTCAAGGAAGGATTTCCCCCTTCTTTTTATAGAGTTGATATCACAGCACATTGAATGAAATATAACCGTCATGTGAAATTCCATGGCCATTGTTTAACGATGATTTTATTTTAGGTAGTCAATGAATGACGTATCAAGAATAAAAGTTTATGACACAATAATGAAACCTTCTTTATGAGATATTGCGACAAAGGAATTATATTACATAGTGATCATTCATATATGGATGTCATTGTTGCGACTTTATGTTCTTTCTCTAGGGTTTTAGGACCCGTTTCTATATATTACTCTTGGACATTAAGAATGCACACCCAATACCGATGGGAAAAAATACTAGAGGTTCACAAACTAAGTGTTTTAGGTGTTCTAGGTTAAATTATATTTGAATTTAATTTATGAAATAAATATTATTCTCAAGATCGTGGAATAATTTTATTTATGTTAAAAAGATCTCATAAATTGATTTAAATAATTTTATTTATTTTATTGAACATTTAATAAATATTTTTTTACTAGTTTGTAAATAAAATATTTATTTAAGAGATTAAATTATTTATTTATTTATATGGGTGTTCAATAAATGGATGTGGATTTCGTGTAGACTATGGTCAATCCGATAGTGGAATAATTATTTCCATAATAGTAAATAATTATTTAACTTGTTGGCACAAATTAAAATAACGGTGCTATTATTTTGGGACATGGAATTTATTTATTATTACGTTTTGTGTAAGTTGGCGCACCATAAATAATGACGCGGTATTATTATTAAATGCATGGATTTTCTCTAAGTTCATTAAAATAATTAATTGTGTATATGCAATTAAATATTGTAACTAAAATTTCATTTATATAAAAGAGAAAGTATGCTTATTGTTCCATACATCACACCACATTCTTGGTGAATAGAGAATTTTTGAGCCAAAAAATTTCTCTCTTCAATCCTTTTCTCTCCCCACTCATGAATGAGAGACGTTTTTCACAGCTGAAGAACAAGTGATCGAGAATGACTGACATAGGACACTCGCTTCTCCATTCTAGCACCCGATTAATGATTGGTGTAGATCGGAGGCCATCAGAGCACGTGTGGATCAATGCTATAGGGATTCTAGTTTGGATACTTACAAGAACAACTATATAATCTGTAAGGGTCATTACGGATGATCCACGTCATCAACGATAATAAATTCAAATGATCAAAGTATTATTTTCCATTATAAAATTAAGTAAATTAATTATAAACAAGATGTCATAGATTCTCTCTAATGGTTTCATGCGTCTTTATTATTTATCTAAATCATTGATTATATTCTGTGTAGACTGGTGTTCAACATCGTATTGATCCCAAAATAATCATTGATCATGGTAAAAATCAATGTTGGGTGCTGGCCCAACCACGCTTCCACTACGCCCAGATCCATCAAGTGGTATTAGAACGGTTACATAATAGTTTATAATTATTTAAATATTTTTTGATGACTTATGTATTTAATGATTTCGTTGTTTCAATTCATGTTAATAGTTTTGAAAATATGAATCTCAAGATATATTCCTCCCCTTTTGTTTCCCATTCACCTTACAGAAATGATCTTTTATGTTAATTTTGATTAAAATAAAATATAGGATCTCATCTGGAGGTTCTAAAGCTTCCTAGAATCAACACAAGAACACATGGTGTGTAATTAGTTGTAGACGTCATGTGGTCAAGATTCAATTCATCAGACATGTCTGCCATACAAATCCATGTGTGGGAGTCTTTAAATGTCATAAATAACTCCAGGTGTTGACCAAGAATCGGTGGCACATAGTTTCTGAATTACACACCATGTATCCCAATGGACACGACATGTAGTCCCTTTGGGTTAGGGTGGGACCATGTACCCCATACACGGCTTGCCCGACTGAAAACCGTGTAACGAAGAACTACACGGCATGTGGCCCACTAGACAAATCGTGTCGTTGGAATATTTCCCAAGTACACTCACATGTCGTATCCACATGTGTGTAAGTTTGGTAGATGGTGAAAAATAGTCCACTCCATGTAGTTGGAACTACACACCATGTGCTCAATCAAATTATGTTGTTTTTATAAATTATTATTATATTATAAAAACCCTTAAGACGTATACCATCATTCAGGGGTAAATCAGATGCTCAACACATTATAAGTGTTATATTTATATGTTTTTAATTTAACATCTATATAATGTTAATTTCTACTCATTAAATAGTTATGAATAAGAATTCACCAGGTTGCCTCCAATGTACAAGTTATGTACAAAGATAATTTTAAATGAATTTATTTGTATAAAATTATGATGGATGATAATCTCAATTAAATTCGAAAAAGGGATTATGATAAAAGGATTGATTAATTAAGGATTATAATTAATTGATTAGAGTGTGATTTATCTTAAATAAGAATAATTTACAAATTGATCTTTTGTTTTATTTATGCACAAATATTGTTGAATGTATGTATTATCTTGAGCTATACCAAGACCTTGGTATGTGAATGGTTTCACTTAATTTATTTATTTGAATTAAATTTTTTGGTCTTCGAGCCTTCTCCTCTTTAATATGTAGGTCCTGTGTGCCCATGGTTTCTTTTATGTAAAACCCCCCTTTACCCCTCACCTATATCTGAGTTAGAAAACAACATATATAATGCACGGAAATGCCAAGCCAGTACAGGTGGTTCATGATAGAGCCATGAAAAAACCAATCCCATGATATATAGAGGTGGACAGGTGGAAGTTGTAAACACAAATCCAAAAGGTTCAAGGTGTTTCTCCCCTAGGCCAGGGTTAGTTTATCAACTGCTAGATAAACTAACCATTAGAAAAGCTCATTATCATGAAATTTACTTTATTTTATTTCATTAATTTCTATGGTTTATCATTATGGAAGTGTTGTTACGATCACATAATTAATGAATTAATCAAGAATTCAAGATGGGACTAAAATAAACCAGACTTATGTGTAAATATCACAGGACATGGTTAATCACTTAAGTAAGTTCCACTTAATATTAATAAGCATGTGATAGTAATAAATTCACGCATATGAGATAAAAATACCTCAAAAAAATATTATGTCAGACCAATCCTTTAAATACATTATTAAGGGAAAAACATAATAAAACTATGTGTTTGACCAACCCTTACTGGGACACATACTTTTATACAGGAATCTCTTATGAAAGGTTTTGGGTTTACTAATCCATATTACATCAGGAGGAGTATCCCTTTCTAGACATGGTGTAATATTGGAGGGTTGAGTTGAGGAAATCCAAAGTCATGTATTCAAGATTGGGGAGTCCACTCAACAGATCAAAGAACTGCAAGCCCACAATTGGCAAAGACCTGCCTACATAAATACCTTCTAATTGCATGAATAACCCTTATTGGTGTTATGTGATGGGAAATATGGATCCTTTGCACTATAATGTCATTGAAACTGGTCATTCCTAGTTCAATGGTGAGGGACATTATGAATTGATAAAATAGTGGGAGACTTAATAAAATTTATTAATTCTCATAAAATGTAATCAAGAAAGTACTAATGATCTGTTGTTTTAATTGTAGAATAAAAATGACAAGCTCCGCCACCACACTATCCCTATGATCAATTATGGACAAAGACATCATACTGACCAGCAATAACTTCTTGGAATGGTTTATATAGATTCTGGTTATCCTAAATCATGAAATGAAGTATTACTTAATGGATTAAACATTACCTAATCTGCCTACCAAGGAGGTGAGTGATGAGGATATACTAGTCTATGAGAAACATATGAACGACACTATCAACATTCAAATTTCTATGTTATCATTAATTTCTCGTGAAGTCAGTAAGGCTCATTAAAACATTTATGCTTATAAAATGCTCAAGAACCTCTATGGTCTGTACTAGGAGAGAAAAAGATAGGAATTTTTCGAGATCTCTAAGGCACTCTTTCAGAGTATGATTTGAGAAGGTTCTCCAGCTGGGCCACATGTAGTCAAGCTCATTGGCTAAATTGAGTGCTTAGAGGTTCTAGGGTTTAATCTCCCCAAAAAACTGGGCCCCAATCTCATTTTCACATCGCTACCTCAATGATTATCTAAATTTATTGTAAATTTCAATATGAACAACACTGAGAAGTCTCTATCTAATATTTGTATCCTAATTCACCAAGTGGACAAAGATATGAAGCGAGAAAATCCTTATGATATTATGGTGAATAAGAGGAAAGGGAAAGAGAAGATCATTAAAACCAAGGCTTCTTCACAACCTTCCAATAAAAATAAGATCAAAGGTTATGAAAGGGAACGTGAGGCTATTTGTTTCGCATTTGTCAAGAATGGACACTGGAAGAAGAACTGCACTGAGCCTAACAATCAAGGGAATCCTTCAGGTAAATTTTTTTATCGAATGCAATCTATATGTTAATACAAATTTGGTATTAGATATAGATTGTGGTGCTCACATATATATATATATATCCAAGTATGGGAACCAAGTGTATTTAGTAAGACTAATCGAGGGGAGGTAGATCTACGAGCTGTCCAACAGATCTAGACTTGTTGTTGTAGAAGTTAGGGACTACCACCTCACATTGCCAACTGGGATGATCTTGGTGTTAATGGGTTGTTTCTATTTGCCTTCTGTAACCCAAAACAAAATTTCTATATCCATACTAGATATAGATGGATTTTATTTCATGTTTGGAAATTAATGTTTCTTATTTTATAAAGATAGAATTTGTTTTTGTAGGGAAAATATCTTCAATGATCTTTATGTGTTGGATTACACAAACCAAGTAATGGAAATCGATGACACATATATTTCACATGACTCATACCACACCCAACTTTGGCATCATTGTATAGGTAAGGTAAATGAGAAACTCTTTACAAAGTTATATAAAGATAGATATTTAGATTATTTTAAACTAAAACCACTTCGCGTATGTCATGCATGTTTATAAGGAAAAACGACTAAAGCCCCATTTAGTGGAAAAGGTGAAAGGGCTAAAGAGCTTCTTAAATTGGTTTATACCGATGTGGGTGGACTATTTCCAGTTGAAGAAATATGTGGGTAATGCAACTTCATAACTTTTACTAATGTTTTTTCAAGATATGGATATAACTACTTAATGAGGTATAAGTCAGATTTCTTTGATATGTTCAAGGAATACAAGAATAAAGTTGAGAACCATCTTGGTAAGAAGATTAAGAATCTCTGCTCAGACCAAGGTGGGGAATATCTTAATCATGACTTCATTGATTACATAGAAGAGTTTAGGATCATATCTCAACTCACTCCTCCTAACACACCTCAATAGAATAGTTTAAGGAAAATGAGGAACCTCACCTTGTTGGAATTAGAGAGATCAATAATGATTTATCAATGTCTTACATTATACTTTTGGGGGTATGCATTACAAACAGTGGCACACAAACTAAACCAAGTACCTATTAAATCAATAAATGGTATTCTATATGAGTTTTGGAATAGAATAAAATCCATGTTATCGAATTTACATGTGTGGGGTAGCGAAGTATTTCTTAAGGACTCTTCATGTAGCAAACTCTCACCCCAAAGCACAAATTGTACATTTATAGGATACCCAATGGAAACAATGGGATATTACCTATACAACCCCTTTTAAAAAATGGTTATAGTGGAATAAAATTCCATATTCCTTAAGAGGGAACAAATATCCAAAATAAATAGTGGGAGAAAGATAGACTTCGATGATGTTGAGGCTCAAAATACACAAGAGTTGGTACATGAACAGATTCCACAAAGCCCCATGGAAGAAGAATCTATTCCAGGGACACAAGAACTACGTAGGAGTAAAAGAGAGGTTAGAGAACTAGAATGGTATGGTTTTCTAGTTATTGAGGATAGTGAGTCCTTATTAGTTTACAATAATGTTCCTTTAACCTACTAGGTAGTAGGAAGATGAATAGACGTTGCCAAGTGGGAAGAAGACATGAGTTCTGAAATGGGATCCATGTACCAAAACAAAGTCTGAATTTTGGTATATCCTCTAGTTGATGTAAATCCTGTTAGATGCAAATGGGTATTCAAGAAAAAACTGTATATGGAAGGATAAGTCAGTACCTATATAGAACGACTGGTTGCAAAGGGGTTTTAACAACGTCAAGGAATTGACTACGATGATACCTTCTCAATAGTTGCAATGTGGAAATATATCAGAAATCTACTTTCCAATGCAGATTACCATGACAATAATATTTGTAAAATGGATTTCCAAATAGCATTTCTTAATGGGAACGATCTGGAAGATGTCTACATGACACAACCTCAAGGTTTTGTGACTCCAAAGGATTCCAATGAGGTATTAAAGTTGAAGAAATTCATTTATAGATTCAATCAAGCATCTAGGTCATAGAACATTCGTTTTGATGAAGCCATAAAAGAATTAGTTTTCATCAAGAATGAATGTGAGCCTTGTGTTTATAAATAGTTTAGTGGGTGTGAAATCATTTTCTTAATAGTATTTGTTGATGACATATTACTTATTCAAAATGAGAGACTAGTCTAACTGTTTGTTATGGAATGGTTGAATCAATGCCTCTCCATGAAGGATTTGGGTGAGGTAACGTTTATTTTTGGGATCAAGATCCATCATGATAGATAAAAGTGATTACTGGGCCTATGTCCAAGTACATACATCGATAAGATACTGAAGAGATTAAGTATGAAACAATACAAGGGGGGATTGTCTCCTGCATCACAAGGCATTCATCTTTCCCATAAAATGTTTCCTCAGACACATGGGGAATATATATAATGGAAAAGACTATATAAACATAAGCGACTAGGTTAGTCATGTATGCCATGCTATTTGCCTGGCCGGATGTTTCCAAGGCATTGATTGTGGTATACAGATATCAAGCTGACCCAGGTGACCTCCATTGGATGGTAGTCAATACTATACTAAAGTATCTGAGGTGTACTAAGGATATTTTTCTAGTGTATAGAGGAGATGAAGAACTAGTCATCATAGGATATGCAGATGCTAGTTTCCAGACTGATCAAGATGAGATGAAGTCGCAAACGAGATACATCTTCACTTTTAAAGGAGGTGTCGTGAGATGGAATATATCAAATAAGATTGTGGTCGCATATTCAACTACAGAGTTCGAGTTTATCGTTACTTATGATGCTTCTAATGAAGAAGTTTGGATGTGAAGCTTCATCCAAGAGAATGATGAGATACCTAACAGTAAAGATCCCATCACATTGTCCTAGGATAATATTGTAGCAGTGTCTCTTGAAAAAGATCCAAGGTCACATTAGTGGAATATGCATAATCTTTGGAAGTATCATCTCTTGAATGATTTTTCTTAGAGAGGTGATGTTTCTGTGAGTAGTATTTCCATGGATGAAAATGTGGTGGATGCCTTGACTAAAGCCTTAACTCAGTAGAAACATAATCATCAAGTGAGGTCTAGAGGACTGGAAGTCGTAGGTAATTGACTCTAGTCCAAGTTGATGTTTTTAAGAGTTGGTGTCCACGAACCAACTAGTTTTACATTGATTAAATGGATATTTAATTTATTATTACATATTGATCATTTTTATGCATCACTATGACGTAATAATGTCTTTGAGTATTTTTTTCATTGATAAGACCATAGTAGTTCCCCTTTATGATGAGAACAGTGAAATGCTATAACAATATTCATAAATATAGTTCTGTGGTTGGATGACATACTATTATGGGACACATTTCATGCAGACCATCATCTAAGAGTATTCATAAGTAGATGAGTCATCCCCTAATGATGTTCTCACATGGTAATCTCCAAGATAGGATATTATGTGAACATACCCGCTTGTTGGAATTCCGCATGTTTTAGTGTCATTGGATATTCATATCTGCGAGAATGTGTAATTATCCTTAGTCTTTAAGATTGTCATTAATATATGTCAGGACTCGCACACTTTGATTTGCTGACAAAAACCGTCGTGCTGGAAGTTGGTGGGAAGTAGGGTACGTTTGGTGCATCACAAATGACATGTTATTAGTGGTTAAGATGGGGAAGAATTTTTCCCTTCTATTTATGGAATTTGATATCTCCTCCCTTTGATTGAAATTGAATCGTCACGCAAAATTCCATGGTCATGGTGTAATGATGAGTATATTTCAGGTAGTCAATGAACAACATATCATGCATAAAAGTTGATGTCACAATCATTAAAATTGTTTGATGAGATATTGCGACAAATGGATTATATTACACAATGAGTGTTCGTATGTGGATGTCAATGTTGTGCCTTTGAATTCATTCTATTGGGTTCCTTGAACATTTCTAGACAATACTGTTGGAATTTAAGGATGTATACCTAATTCCAATGAGAATGAATCCTAAAGGTTCACACACAAAGTGTTTTTGGTGGTCTCAGTTAAATTCTATTTGAATTTAAAGAATGACATAAATATTATTTTGAAGACCATAGAATAATATTAATCAAGTTAAAATGATCACATAATTTACATAATATATATATATATATATTATATTGACCATTTAGTAAGTTTTTTTTTACTAGTTTGTAAATAAAATATTTATTTAAGAGAATAAATTAATTATTTTTTTATTTCGGTGTTCAATAAATAGAAGTGGAGTTTGAGCGGGCCAAGGTCGGTCCGACAGAAAAATAATTGTTTTTTAAGATGGTAAATAATAATTTAACTATTTGGGACAAATTAAAATAATGCTCCTATTATTTGGTGATGCGTAATTTTATTTATAATTTATTTTTTTCAAGTTGGAAACCATAAATAATGACGCGATATTATTATTAAATGCACAGGTTTTCTCAAATTTCATGAATATATTTAATTGTTTCTATGTAATTAAATATTGTAACTGATGATCCAGATATATAAATAGGCATGTATGCCTATTTTTACAAACCGGAGACATTTATCGAGGCCGAAGAACAAGGGATCAAGAATGACCGACACAAGACACTCACTTCGCCGCACTACCACCTGGAGAACAAGCACTGTCGATCAGAGGCCATCAGGGCACATGTCAATAACCCCTAAAGGGATTCTAGTTCGGATACTTATATGAACAATGATATAATCCATAAGGGTCATTCCAGACAATCAACATTATAAACAAAACAAAATACTAAAGATCCATGTATTATTTATCAATACAAAACTAATTAAATTAATTATAAACATGATGTGAAAGATCCTCTATAAAGGTTTCGGGAATTTTTCTTATTTATATTAATCTTTGAATATATTCCATAGAGACTAGAGTTCATCATCATATTGATCCCATAATAATCATTCATCATGGTAAAAATTAATGTTGGGTCTCAGCCTAACCGCACTTCTGATGTGCCCGAAACCTTTAGAAATGCTAATGAATTCATACAAAGTACAAGGTATATGGTAATAATATACACTAAATATAAATCTAGAGTCTTAAAATGTGATAATTACCTTATCATGTGTTTATTTGATAAAAATACCCCACTTCAATGATGATCTATGAATAAGGAAAGTCGCTAGTAGAATCATATTATTTTTCAGGATTTGAAAAATACAAAATAATCAGATCATATATCCAGTCCCATTATATTATACCTAAATGTATGTATATCGATTGAAACATTGAAGTATCTAATTATAGAACCCACATTTCATGATAATCCTCTATGCATCATCATCTTGAAGTAATGGTAATTTCCGCTGATCAAAAAGAGGCATCACTGCTTCATACTTACTTAGAGGAAACACCTCATGAGATGGTTCCTAAATAATGGAATCATCACTCACTTTCTTTTAATAAGGATATCAAATAAGAATTCATGTTGGCTATCATTGTGGAATAATCCTAAATGTTATCAAGATTTAAAATTTCTAAATGAGCATATATGTGGAGATGACTCAAGAAATATTGTCAAAGCGGTCAATTCATTATAATTTTGTTACCATTTTGTCCCAACATCAAATTTCATTGTATTACGAGTTGACAAGAATGTTTTCAATGTCTTGGTGAATTCATACATCAACAGCGACACCAACACTAGGCACCTAGGCCTAAAACCCACACTCGAGACACTTTGAAACCATTCTCATGTGTCCCAAACTAATCTTCACAATGGGTCCCATGCTAACACCAAATCAAGGATGAATTTCTTTTTTAACACTCTTATATGTCTCTACCCACTAGGACCCACCTATCCAGTGATAAATTGAGTGTGATAGCCCAAGAACACCTCTAATATACTAGGGGATAGCATCAATAATTGAGAAGGAATAACTAAAATGGGAGGCATTTTCAATAATTAATTATATAAACACACACCTCATTTTCCTTGAAAAATTTCAATCGAAATTATCAAAGACTTCAACATCAATAGTATAACTATTAATGTAACAACCTCTAGAGATTACATCAGTGTATAAATATATAATTTCAAAAAATATAAAAAATATAGACCAAATGATAAATGAATCCCTAACAAGAGAACAACGTGAAAAGTTCCAATTATAGAGGGCTTAGATCCTAATATCCATGTTTATCCACCAAATACAGTAAATGCACCCATGTGTCACTATGCTCTACCAAATATTCTATCAATATACATATTTTTGGTATAGTACATGATATTTTCAAGAAAATCCCAAGATGGGGTGAGTATATACAAAACCAGTAGGACACACCAAAATTCATAAAGTTATAATAGGAAAGTTAAAATTGAGGATAGATGATCCCAATACACATAAATTCTCAAAATTAACTCTAAGAGAGAGAGAAAGGGTCTCTCTACCTCATGATCTGTACCAAATATGATGAGTCTATATGTAATTCTAACATTCCATCCATGATTCCTGAAATCTTGTGATATTGAACAGGAATCCATGTGGATAGCCTGAACCATTCCACGCCGCTCCATAGTCGACGGTGCATAATCTCAAATAGAGGACCCCATACAAGGGCTTCATGTAGGGTACCATTCAATAAATAGAGGATATATTACATAGTGTATTAGGGTGTTCCACTTGGTAGCTATATGACATATTCCAAAGTTAGTCAAGGGAGTTCCATTCACTGTATGAATGACTTGATCCCCCTATACCATTTGGGGGGTATCACTCAACCTATAAAATTGTCATAAAGGACCCTAACCTAAGGGTGATAGTTGGTTTCTTGCCTCGACATCTCTCTTATAAACTATCATGATCACTGCCATCAACCAAACATCACTTGAAGATGTGTCAAACTCATAAACCCTAATTTTATATCTTCCGTTCCAAAATGAAGGCTACTATATTTTTCTGTTTGGAAAACAATTTTTGACAGACTAACCATAGGTTAAAATACATGTCGACAAGTGAGAGATACGTAGGGATGAAGTTCTTGAAGAGGGTATAAAATGTGTACATAGTGATGAATAACATGTGACCAAACATGGACACCAAGTCATTTCCTCACCTTCACATAGCCCAGCTACCCATGATGAACTTCATGGAAAGTATAAGTGGAATATGGAATGACCTAGCTTCCTAAGGCCTTATTGTTTCTATATGGATTTAGCCTATGTACTTCATCCCATACCCATGTATAATAGTTGTTTCCATTTATTGTGGCCGTGTTATAGTACACAGCCCTACCCATGTACTCTAGCCATGCCCATATGACTAGCCATGATCGTGCTAGTGTAATTTTAGAGTACATATCAAGCTTCCAGTACTAGGTCACATAAAGTGTATGAGTAATAAATAACATGTTATATTTATCCCCACCAAAATAACTAGCCATCGTAGCTAGGGGACAATACATCTTATGTATCCCCATGATACACAATGTGTACTAGAAAATTTTTCAGAACCTAACATTCCATCATCAGGATTCTATTCCTACTTTCTTATCTATAAACCTCCAAATTTGACCACCCAAAATAAATGGGAATCACATTCGACCATCAATTCCCATTCTCTTGTGAAGTAAAATTGTAAATCTTTTTAAATGTGTGGGAATACATCATTCATATTCCACTTATTGAGTTTATGAAACCCATATCCATCACCTAAAATGATGAATCCATCATCATACATACAAAAATAAATTATAAATCCATCGTTAACATAACCACCATGAATCTGGGCGGGGTGGGGTGGGGGAGGGGTTTAAATCACACTTGATCCCGTCCTGGGAATATTGAACTACAACCCTATGCGCCAAACTTGAAGTCTGTAATGAAAAATTGGAAGAAATGAACATAAATAAAGGTTATGAGATTCTATGGATAATTAAATCCATAAAAACGATCCTAGGGTTTAGATACACAGGGTGATTTAATTGAATAAGAAATATAATTTAGGTTTTACAATAAAATTAATAATTGGGCTATTTCGTATAATGAAAATAGCTGGAAAAGTGAAAGTAGATAATTAAATCCATTATTAACCATTAATTAAAGGGTGGAATGTAAAAATATTGATCCTTAACTCACAGATGGATAGATTTTAGGAGAATGACGTGATAAAAAACAATGAACAAATAGGTTCTCTCTATGTTATTTGTCTACCACAGGATCATGTGATCGTTCGTCCCTCATCCATGCTCCTAGTTTCCAACAGAGCTCACCTCCTATCACTGTCTAATTGAAAATCGTTAGGAAGCTAACTATGGGTAACTTCCATTACATGTAATTTAAAGGGATAGATTATGTTTAGGGTTACTAAATTATTAATAAAAAAATAATAAATTCACTCAATGAACATTCCAATGGTTATCCTCCATGAAATGTATGATTCCCATTAACATGAAATAATACCTAGGGTAGAAAGATCGTTTTATATTCAACCATGGTCTCATATTTTCTATATAAGATCCCAAATTTGTTGAAAATAATTTCAAACAAGAAAAATGTGTTTATTTTAAAATATATTAATATTTATAATATTTTAATTCTAGGGTTCTGAGACACTGAGACATAGTGCCTAATTTGAGGGGAAAAGTAGATATATACATAAAAGTATTCAGTGGTCAAATCCACAAGAAAAATATTTATTACAATTTCGTTCTCAACATTATTCTGATGATTTTGTTTCAAAAGAGGGTTTCTATATGGATTTTATGTATAAAGAATTGTTTTACTTCTTGAACTTTATTGGAAATGTTAAATGGTTTATTGATTTACCTAAATGGTGAAAATAATGTTTACCTATTGTTTTGACTGTGTATGACCAGAACTGGTGTTTCATGTAAAATTATAGTTTATATAAAGTGTAAGATGTTTGAACACAAATAAGGAAACTCAGGTATCAAGGTAGGCAGATGTGTACTAGTACAGTAGTGATCCGTAGTGGTTTTGTCCCTATTTAACATAGAATGTTTGAAATTGATAACAATAAAAAAACAATAATGGTGATTATTGGGGACCACTTGGTTATGGGTTTGTTTTCTACTTATATCTCGTGTGCAAGAATAGATATTGATATGGTTACTTTCACAATGATATATGAGGTACCTGGGGCTCATAAATAACTAGTTCCTAGGGGTATTCTCATGTTTAGTACTTATTTGAATACTTGGTATTTTCCTTTGGACTATGGTGTGTTTGGAGGAAAAACAAAATATCTTTCTTGTTTTATTTAAATTTGTTCATTCTTAAATGTTACCCTCTGAAAAATATTCTCATTTAAAGGTTACATTATTTAGAAATCGTTCCTATGATTTCTTGTCATAATAACTGGAATGATTTTTATCTTATGATGTTTATACAATCAATTATTATTGGATGGTATCATATTGGGATTAGGATCAGACCCTACTTACACATTTGGGAGAAAGTAGACTTGATTATGATTGTAACAAGGAAAAAGGCCTTTAATGCATCATTTAAATAGACATATTCACATTATAGAATCCATATAAGGATGAAAATTTTAATATATTCACACGATATAAGTATTACCAAACATAAATACCTTTTATTATGATTTCACATTACCTTATACATGTCCATAGGGTTTTCACTCATGTTCGCTTATCATAAACATCAAAATATTCACAATTACCATATAATACCTAAACCTTTATCTATAGCATTGAAATTTGGATAAACTATAACTTATCAACCATTAAATTATCTTTTAATTGCATCACAACCAATAATTTTATCAAAATATTCTTGTGATAAAAATTATTACACCCTAGACATGAACTCTTTAATCTGGTGCTGAAACACTTTTTTACATATATGATTTCATACAAACAATAAAACCCCATGGAGGTGAACTATAGTGACCCACCATTTTGTTATGTGAGTATTACATTATTCACAAGATAAAGGATATCATATTAATATATTCATCAATCGAATGGTTTAGTATCATTAGAAAATTGAGCTCTCAAATCACTTGTAAATAATATAACATAAAAATTATGTAAATACACCTTTATCCTCCTAAATGTTCTCATGTTATCTATAGTTCACGTAGTCACCTAAGGATATATATATCAATGAATGGTTTGATCTAAAAGTCTAGTAAGGGGAGGAATATAGGGAACAAATAAATAGTACATGGGTGAGAATAATGAAAATCACCCAATTATAAGCACGTGATCATCATCATAATCATGTGGGAAACATTTGATAAATGCATGGAATTAAGAATATTAATAAAACTAAAACATCATATCATATTGTTCAAGTATAACATTTAGTTGTGATAAAATATAGAATCATGTTCATGAATAACATATGTGCATAAATCCCAGAATCATATTTATGAATAATGTTATCAACATGTTCATGAATAATAGACATAATCTCATGAGATATATCACATTAACCAATTCATTAGGGGGATATATAATTCTAGACACACCCAACATATTATAAAATTTTCATAATCAGGCATGACACAAAGAATGTATAACAATTGTAATCATGAAATAATCTCATAGAAAGGTATGAGTTTCATAAGGATTTTTGATATCACACATATTGGAATGACCAATGGGGTTCCAAAATGGAAAATAGAAATTATGTTTTGGCCTAAAATGAATTCATTTTTGAGTGGAGGAGAAAAACTCATGATGAGTCAATGCGATGTTTTTGGAAAATAATGTCATTTTTAAATATATCGGAATTTCGATTAAAAATCATTTCAGGAAGATAAAAATATGATTAACAAATAAGAAAAAAAGAATAGAATATTGAAAAGAAAATTTAGGAACATTAGATTAATATTCATATTTATGATGATGTGAAGGATGGGTAGTCAAAAAAATATGGATCTAGGATCAAGAGTCCCCATATAATAAATCCAGTTTTATTTCACTTCTTTTCTACCTCCTAAATAATTAAAATAGGTTTATTAAAATAGGAAAACCAAAGTGAAAAATGATAACAATTTTTAATATTGATAGATTATAATTTTTTTCAATATTACTATATTATTTGGTAATTTTTTTTGATATATAAATTTCATTAAATCATCCCTTTTTTTTATTTACCAATTTTTGTTCAAAGTCATTTATATGTATGAGAAATTAATTTCTAAAGATTATAAATACAATTATTTATACATATATAGTAAAAATAATTTATCTTAACATACATATGTGTGGTTGTAAGAAAATAATTAGAAATGTCCTCATTGCTGCTTAATTGAACATTATGGGATATTTTCCAATGGGGAGATGTGAGATATATAATATGTCATTATATTATAAATGAAATAATTATTTTGTGTTAACATTATCAATATAATGAAAAATATTTCTAATTATATTATGAAAGATTTTATTTGAAAATAAAATAAGGATTTGGAATCATAAAATGGAAACTAAAAAAAGATGAATGTATATTACCTCATTTTTAATGTTGAACCTTTTCTATTAACCTTAACTTCATAGAATCGTGGATTTTATTATAAATATGAAATCCTTTTGGAAAATAAGGGGATTAATTGATGTAATTTGGTAAGATCATTGAAATTGGAATGTTAGGGTGGAGTGGATTCCCCAATGAGGGGTGAGTGGTTATTTATATTTTAGGACATTGAAATTTTTATTTATAATATTGAATAAAATATTTTATTCAAGTCAAACCTTAAAATAGTAATATTTATTAAATTAAGAAATATATTTTAATTATATACAGTTATTTTGATACTTTATAATCCTTTAATATAAAAAATATATTTTAATAAAAATGAAATGAAAAAAATAAATAACATGTTTACTTAAAGAGGCACATTAGAATTTTACATGTTAGAACTTCCATTTTTATGTCTGGAAAACATGTTTTTTATATTTAAATGAATAATTTCTCAAAATAAATATGTTTTTGTTCAATATAATATTTAAAGAATTTATTAGTCAATTATTACATCATGAAATATGAAATCTAAAATACATCGATTATAAAAAATTGTACTTTTACTATTCACCCAAAAATTGACGTATTTTAGAATATTATAAAACTATAATGATTAAGAAATATTGATAAGATGACTCTAAAAATGAAATGATATTTATAAAAATAATTTTATTATATAGTCGATTATAATTTTTTATATAAATAAAAAATAATTTTCATTAGGTACATGAAAATGAGGTTTATTACAAATTTGATTATATTTGCTTTATGTTTTTAATTTTAATATTTACTCTATTGAATTATAAGATTTATATTTTATTAATCTACTACTGATAAATAATATTTATAATTTATATCATAATTAGGTGTTCAAATTACTATTGTTACGGTCAGCTTATTATTTCAATCATTTATTTTACTATTCTTAATTGTAACATCACGTGTTTTAATAAAGAAACATTATGTTCAACAACATACATGACACACTACATTGAGCTTAAACAAACAGGTAGATAATATTATATAAATGTTAATATTATAACTAAGTAGTTGGAATTGAGGGAATGAATAATATCAACTGAATTATAAAAATATTGTTTACACATGTTTAAATAATTATTCATTGGTAATCAAATTTATTATAAATGGAAATAAAAACCAATTGAATATAATGGATGTTTTTTTAATGAAAAATTCTTTAAATATAGAATAATTGTGTATATTAAATCATATATCTCTTAAGGGATTTTTATTTAATGGAAATTATATTTTATATATTCAATGTAATGTTTTTAATTTATCTTATTTGTTTTCTATATATGATATTATAACAAATTCAATTTTTCAGATAAAAGAAGTATTTTCCTAAAAATGCAGTTCTACCACTTATGATTGAGAACCCTTTTTAAATATTTTTTTTCACATTTATATGTTCTATCTAAAAAAATAAACTTCATCTGTATAATAAGGACATGCAAATTTACTTTGGATTAAATTTTTATATAATTTTTAAAATAGTCATGTTTTGATAATAGTAAAAATACGATAATTTTTAATAGAATTTTTTTTCCATTGAGATAATTTATATAGATAAATTGTATTATTAAATTGGATTAATGTATAAATAAAACATATTTTTATAATTTAATCCAATTTTTCTCATTGTATGTAATTTCACAGTGACATTAGAAACAAACTGATGTCAAACTTTTGAAGGTTATTACTTTTTAAAAACATGTTTTATCATTTTGAAATTTGGAAATAATTTTAAATTAATTACTAAAAATTAGTTGTTTTTAAATGGGGAAAATAGATTCAATATTTTGACTCGTAAGATCCAAATTATTTAATAGGTATCTTTTATTTTTGGTCATTATGAATTGTAACTTTCGTAATTATTTGTAATTAAAGTAGTTAATGTAAAATCGGGTAATTAACTATAAAAATAAAAATATAAAATTACCCAAACACATGTTATAATTTTTGTGGATGAGCTATTTTAATGCTTATAATATATTCTTATTTAATTAAATTGATAATTCTTCCCATTAAATCTGGAATACTGCTTCTCATAAAAGTTTGTTTAATTAAAACTATAAAGCATCTCATAGAAACAATTATAAAGCGTCTCATAGAGGCATGTTAAATCAGAAAAACTAATATTACGATGGAAGATATTTGAAAGATTATAAAATGAAATTCTATAATTAAATGTGAAAATCTTATTATGGAATCCAATTTAATGCTTCTCATGGAAGCTTCTTTAATTAAAAGGATAAAGCTTCCCCTAGAAGCTAGTTTAAAGCTTCTCTCACACTAATGATTTTATTATGTATTAAATTTTTAATATGGGTTTATATAAGTGATAATTTTTTTCAGTAAATGGTCATTATAAAGCAAAAAATATTACATATATCGTGGTATTTTATTTATAATTATTATACATTGCATAAATAAATTTATCAAATTACACAATTATGATGCAGTGATTACCTTATTAGTAAGAGATTCAAAAAAATTATATTATAAAATTTAAAATAAGTTTAATTTGAAAATTTTGATGTCATCAAAAAAAAATTTGGATGATTATGACATGTTATATTTGTGTTATTGTAGTTTTTTTATTTAATAAATTTGTTATAAATTTAACAAAAATAAATTTCTAAATAGTGTCAAAATTAATCTAGGCTGAATTTATATAAGTAATCTAGGTTTCATTTTTTTTAGAATTTGATGAATAGTATTTGATGAATACTATTTTTTGATAAATAATATTTGATAAAAAAAGTTTTGTTATGAATAGTAAAAAATATTTTATTATTGAAAAACGTTTTTTCTGAAATGATTTTTGAAAATCGAACATACATGGTTGTAATATGGGTGACAAATGTTGTTCAATAAGATCAAAATAATTTTTTGGTGAATAGTAACATTACCTTTAGGAATATGAATTTTTCCCTTATTAATGGTAATTTTACCAATGTAATAGTAGCCTCACCTATGGAATTATAAATATGTTTCAGTCATCTTAAGTGGCAATGTGATATAATTCTATCATTGTATAAATAAATAAATAATTAAGAAATTATTAGATAAGACATAATAATTTTTTTATTTTATTTAATTTAAAATGAAATTAATTTTTTTTAAAGATATTTCACTTTTGAAATATACAAATTGAAAAATGGTTATAGTGAATTTTTGAGATTTTCCTAAAATAGTTGAATTTTATGTGAATAGTAAAATTACAGTTTTGAGTTTTCAGTATGTTTAATAAAATTATAACTAAGTCATAATGAATCAAGGAGTAATATAATATTTTGGTAAATTTATCATTATTAAAATATAATATTTGGTGTCCCAAGTGGCCAATACCATGGGAAAATACGTTGGCAATGCCCATGGTTTTTCAAATAACACTAATAGGGTTTCCTTTGAAATTAATAAAATATTTCCTCACATTAGATACAAATACCCACCCATTACTTTGATTATATTATTATAAAAAAAATTATCCCTGAATTTATGCTAGTTCTACCTCCCATGGAGTCCTCCCAAGGTGTCCTTTATCCCCAATGTCCCGATACTAGAGTTTTAGAATTTAATCTTCAATGTAAGGGAATTCTTGAACTTCTGTTTTCCCTTCAAGTTCTCTTTTTGCGGTATATATTTTAAATTTACTAACCATGTTTATAATTTCAATTTATTCTATATATATGGTTAATTATGGGTCATTTTTTAATTTTATACCCATATCCCCTCTCTTCTTAATTATTTATAAAACCATATTACCTAGTTGTTATGCTGAAAATTTTTCATCTCAAAATCTAATTCTTTTTATCAAGAAATTATATTATTTTATTTATGTGCATAAAAAACCTATTTAATATCCAAGGGTAATCATAAAGGAATAACAATAATATATTTCATTCTATTATTGATGTAAATAATATCCTCATACACATTCTATGCGTTATAAATGACATAATGATCATGTTTTTATGTACTTTTTAAAATGTTGGTATGTTTATATGAAGCCCATTTATTTTATTCTCTTTCGGTTATTTGTGATATTGTATATTATGATATTTGTGGATCACATGAAAATAAATACATATTTAGGGTTCACCCTTATCGCACTCCAATGCATTGGGTTATGAAATTAATGGATAGAGATGACATGTTTTACAAAACCTTAGTGAATAACCTTGATAATTATTACGATACCTCGGTGAATAAACTTGGTAATTTTTACGACACCTTGTGGATTAACTTTCATAATATAACACCTTATGGATGGATATTTTAGATATGATTATAAATTTATAAAATAAATGTTGTAGACAAATTTTTATGTTATGATCCATTATTTTATTATTATGATTTTCCTTTTCCTCAAGCCTTTATGAGAGTCCTTATGTTATTATTGATATCTTCCAAGATCACATGTAAATTGTTTCCCTTATTTTCCCTAATTTATTTTTTTCTCATCCAATGTTTTTAAATGGTTTTCATAGTTCTACAATTTTTTAATCCAAAAGAAAATGGTATGTTAAATGTATTTGAAGAATTTTCTTTAAAAGAAACCATGTTTCATTTTAATAGTTTTTGTTTAATAAAAAAAGGATGGTGTGTATACTAATCTAATTTGTAATATTGAATGTTTATGTAAGAGTTTTTACTAATTCTATAAAACTCTAAACCTAGATGATCTTTTGGAATGAATTAAAAAAATCAAGTCAAAATTCACAAGAATAAGTTATGCTTAAAGTTAGGCCCTTGTAATAATGGCTAGGTTACTATTCCAACAACCACATTACTATTCAATTTTTTATATTACCACCTATAAATACATATCGATTTATTAATTTTAAATTTTCTAAAATTAATCACAAGGTAGCATATTTTTATTTTCAATTATATTTATTAGTTTAGAATTATTTTCTTTATTTTCAATAGTGTTTATCATTTGAGGAATGATTCTAGCTGAATAGAATGATCTAAATTTTCACATTCACCTTTTCAAATATTCAATTTTTTTCATGTGGTAATGTTTTAATATTTATTGGTTTATTAGTTTACAAATAAAATGATCTCAGTTAATTAAATTATTTGTTTTTAGTTTATCAATGTGTTGAATTTGTATAAAATTATATAACATAACACACATTTATTTAGGAATTTTTTTTTCAAAAATATATTATGGTACATTATGTTTCCTCACTATTATATTTTTCAACACTAATATTTCAATTCATATTCCCATTTATGAATAGGTTAAGGAACTTTTATTTTATTATTTCTAATGTAGCTTAGAACTTTTAAACCGCTAATATGGGGGTGGGGGTGATTCAGTAGTTCTGTTTTTACAAATTTCAGAATTTATAAAATATAACCCTTGAAACTTGTTAGTGTTATTTTTACTTATAAACATTCATAAAAATATCACAAGAATAAAAATATATGAAATTAAGATAGGAAGACTAGATTTATAAGGTCCAGTCTTAGTGTGGTAACCTATATCTATTCCATGGACACTCTCATAGGGCTATAGAAAGTCACTGTTAGAAACAAGTGAAGAAACGTTTAACCCATCTCACAATAGAATACGTTTATTTCCCTATATGTATTATTATATTGAGTCCCATATATTTAAAAAAAATCTCACAAAACCAATACAAAAATAATGTATGGAACTCTGTTAATTATTCTCTATGAAAAAAACATCTAAAAAACAAAACCTATTTTCCTCCATCTGGAAGTATTTTCCCGATGCACCGTTTATATATCTTGAATTTCCATAAGTTGTGACTAAATGAAACATCATTATTTTTTATATTCATTATTCCCATTTAACAATAACTATACCCCTCAAAACAGATTTCATTTCTATCTTTCATGTTTCAATGAACACAAAAATATGCCTGATAATTTTGGTCAAAATACTCAAACCAAAATCATTCTTTAACACAAAATTTATCTTTAAATGGATACTCAGAGTAACAAAAATCTATTACATTTCATGTTTTTCATAAATGTGAATAGGGAAAATTGAAATTTTACTTTTAATCCCCCTTATATAGGTTCTCTTTGAATTTAATTAGGGTGAAAATATATTCACTTTCCTTCCCACTGTATATTTTTGGATAATCCTAAAATCTTAAAGAATATTCTTGAAACTTATTGAATTCCCCAATGACTCTGACTTACATCATTCCCCCATAATCATTGATGTTAAGAATTGAAGTGCCCAGATCAGTGTGAATCACTGAGAGTGGGAGGGGGTGAATCAGTGATCCTTTAAAACTTTTTACTAATTGATTCTTATCAATTAAACCTCTATGGCTTGTTAAGGCCTCGATCCACTCTTCTTATGTCTCTCAACCTTTCCCGGATAATGCAGTAATGAAAAGGCACAGGACATAAGGATTTACAAGGTTCGGCACCGAAGGCCTACATCCTTGCCATGCTCTCCCAGCATGGATTCTCCCATTATAATCTGCTAGTATTACAATGGTCGATACAGCTTCCCACCGTATCTCTCCTGAGTCCCACAGGAGGGTCTTTATACTGCTTCACACAGTGTTACCAGAGTCCCACTGGCCTGCTCCAGAATCCCACTGAAGACTTCTTCTCCCTGAGTCCCACAGGGTCTTCTCTTGGCTCCTCGAGTCGCACGAGTAGCTCTTCTTCACTTTAAGCTTCTTCAAGTATCTTCAGCAGTCTGGGATAAAGACTGCTGGCCTTGCTCTGAACCTCTGATCACTTGTGATGATCAGGTCTTCTCATCTTGCTCAGGCTTTATCACCTTCTTCTAAGGATGACCTGGCTTCTCTCTTCAAGAAACTTCAACAACCTATGAAAATGTCTGTTGGTCTTGCTCAGCATCTGATCACTTCTGTTGATTAGGGTCTTCTCAATCTACTGAAAACTCAGACAACCAATCTCTTTAACTTCAGTCTGGCTCAGTCTCACTTCAAAACAACTTCATGCACTGAATGCATGGCAACTCTGAATCCACATGCACTGACTGCATGGCCTACTCAATTTCTTCAAGAACTCCTGGTCTTGGACAACTCAATTGCACACAACCTGATTTATCTTTGTTCACGTGTGCATGTGCATGCATGCATGCATGCACTCCCCTTCTTCTCCTTGGTGTGATAAACCCACAATGGGTGTAAATACTTTTAGCACACACACCTTTTCTTCTTTTCCTTCACACGGTTAATTCCTTTTGATTACACACATAAATGTGTGTTATACGTTGTGTGAGTCCTCTTCTTCTTCTTCTTCTAGGTGAACACACTTTTAGTGCACACACTAGGTTCGGCCACTTTGTTGTCTTTTTGCACACACTTGTTTCACTTTGCTCACTCTTGAGACTTGGCATATTCTCCTCTTCTTAAGGGTGTTCTTCAAATTGCATACACAAGGTGCAAGCCTTCCTCATTTTGCACACACCCAAGGCTACGGCCTTCTCTTGTTCACTTTGCACACAAGGCACTAAGGCCTCGGCCTTCCTCTTGTTTTGCACACACACAAATGTTGTGGTCTTCCACTCCTTCTTGCACACAACCCGTAGGTGTGCACTCACATAAGGGCTATGGCCTTCTTCTTCAAATGAACACACAAAGTGCAAGCCTTGCCTTCCTCCTCTTTGCACACCCACTGCCCGTAGGGTGTTCTTGTCTTCTTGGCACACAAGCACAAAGGCTCGGCCTTCTCAATGTTCACACACGAGGCACTGCCTCGGTCTTCACTTAGCCTTCGGGCGCGCAAGGTGCACGGCACAGGGGCGCGCAAGACCTCGGGACACTTGGTCACGCAAGCCTCAACAAACCACGAGGGCGCGCAAGGTGCTTGCGGCTGCCTCGGGTCTTCCTGTCGCGCAAAGGGAAGGCGTGCATGGGACTTCCCCTTTCTTCTTTCGCGCAAGAAGTGCGCAAAAGGAACCAAATAGATCTAGGGGAGCTCCGGGCTGTACTGCCGCGCAAGTGTGCGCGCAGGCTCTTCTTCGCGAGGCAAAGGTGCTCTAACGGGACTCCGGATTTTCAACAAAGGATCAGCAAGCAAAAACGAGAGTTCAGCCTCTCTTTTTATAGGCAGTAGAAGCCTCTGTCCTCCTCGTGAGATATCTTTAGAAACCCCGAAGATTTCGGTTCTTTAAACATTTTTTTTTTCAAATCTCGTTTCTCATCTGTTTCACGCGGGTTCTCTCTTCTTTTTATTTTCCTCCTTTTCTTTCACCTCTACGTGCATGGAACGTGTGCATGCCTCTGTTTAGGCCCATGCATGCAAAGCACGAACACCACATGGCCTCGGCACCTTCGATATGCCTTCGGCCAAATCTCAAATTCTTCTTCTCATCGCATGCAAACTCATATTTATACATGAATGTGTTCGTAGAGGCCAGACGATCTCAATGGAGCCTTCGGCTTCAGAAATGGTAGCCGGGAACTCCAAAACCGTCTTCGGGAAGGCGCCTGGTTCAGCGGCTGCTCGCGGGTGGTCTTCGTTCGAGCTCGAGGAAGAGGACGGTCTCTTAGACGTTGGATAATATGTTTGAAATACATCGGACGGCCGGATTAGATCGCGGCGCGCGGCAGATGAATCGTGCGGCGCAGATCAAGCGCGAGATCGCTCGGATGGCTGAGATTTTCTCCCGATGAAATTTCCGCGTCCCACATCGAAACGCCGAGCGGTTTTGCCGCGGTTTATCACCCAGCCTCTCCCATCAGCTCAGCAATTGAATCTCCTCCCCTCTCGGTGCTGCCCCGCGCCGAGTTCTCCCTGCGGGCGCGCTCTGCGCCCACTCTGCTCCCTTCGGGCGCGCCACTGGCGCCCACTATGCGTGTCCTCGGGCGCGCGCGCTGTGCGGGCTTCACCACCGCGTATCCTCGGGGCTTATACACGGCCCCGACCTTCCTGCCTCAGGGATATGCTGCCTTGGCCTGAGGGTTCCCCATGGGCGTGGTGACCTCGAGTCCCACATGAGCCTTGGGTGATGACCCTCGGCTGGCCTTCCTTGGTGGCTATTTTTTGCTACTTAAACACTAAGTACTTTGTTTACAAACAAAGTAACCAAGTGTAAATGCCAAATGCCACTTCTTCTTCTTCTAAGCCATTCTTTCCATTTCTTCTTCATCCTTCTTCCACAAACTTCCTCAACTCCTTTCAATCATGTATTCTAGACTAATGAGACATTTGTAGAAGGTTCTTCATCAACCGAAGTCCTTAATCACATAATTCTTCAATGTTCTTCATTGATCTAATCAGAGATCAAATTGGATCTTCTTCAAATTCACATGCACTAAGTGATAGTGCATGGACTTCATTAATGCACATCATCCACTTAGTAGTTGTGGATGGAAATCCTTTCAACTCCTCATGCATTGTGAAGACAATGCATGGTCTTCAATCAATGTTGTGACATTGTATCATCAGGATACAAGTTCTTTGAACTAAAAGACCAGTTCAACAATCGTCAGATATTACTAGAGAATGTTTCAACCACATCTCCTATGCCACTTAGTGAATCTCCTAAGTGACACGCATCTTAGTACCATGGCCATTCTCCATTCATCACCAACACCATCACAACCTTTGTCATTCACATCATGACATTCCTTGACTTCCATTCATTCCAAGACAACTTCATGCCTCATTGACAACAAATGCAACACAGTGCACTTCAATCTCCCCCTTTGTATTTTTTGTCAATACACCACTTCAGCACATATGAATGGGTTAATATGTGTGCCAATATTTTCTCCCCCTTATTGGCAATCAAATGCAAAGGTGTGGTGTGGTTCACTTTCAAAAATATCTTCCTCCCTTTGAATAGCATCTTCTTGAAAATCACTAAGAGAGGGATGATGCCACATGTTCTTCTTTAGAAAAGAACCTTTAGTAAATCAACTATAAGTCTACTTGGGCTAACCCGGTGTAGAAAACAAGAGTGATGTAACCAAGATACTCAATGCTGTCCACAATTCTCTACACATGTGAGATCATGCTTAGGGGTTGAATTTTTTCAGATAATCAATGAATTGCTGAATCCTGCACATACTTCACAAAACACATTAGAATGTTCAGGTGCAAAGATAAAGCTCCCCCATTCATCCATTTTCTTAAGATGATATTAATCTCAGAACATCATCTTCTTCAGATTTGCTCCCCTTCAAGGGGTGCACTCCGTTCTGTCCAAACCATCCTCCAGATGAGAATGATCATCATCTTCAATTCCCTTCAATGTTAGCACATGTATATACCAAGAGTATAAGGGAATAAGATGGAACCTCCTTGGTTCATCAATGTGAACAACAAGGTTGAGAAGATTCTCTCAACCGAGATGTCCCATTTTCACCAGTCTTCACACTTGCACATTTGATCTTCATTGATGATTATGCTGGTGTGGTTCTCAAAACATCTTCATGTGAAATATTCTTCTTCCCTTTTGCCTTAGCAATTGCCAGAACTTTATCTTCAGCTTTTTGCAGATCTTTGGCAAGTTGCAACTGATTTGGCCATATGACTAGTAAATCATTTGGAAGAGTGGCCTCAGTTTTGGAAGTTCCACATGGTTCTTTGGATGCTGCTAAGCTACCTCTCTTAGGCAACTTATTTTCAATCAATCCCTTCTTCTTCTGGATTGATTGTCTTTTGGAGTTCAGTCTGCTTCTATTTAGTTTCATGGATTCTTTACAAAGGTCCATGATGTGTCCTTTCTTTCCACAGTAGAAGCATGTTTTCTTGGTGGTCCTTCTGGATGCATCACCCTTCTTGGATTTAGACTCCAATGTCTTCTCTTCATTTCTAAAACACTTCTTGGGAGAATTTTCTACATTCTTCTTGCTTCCCAAGGAATCTCTCTTAGCCAGGTTCTATGATCTTCTCTTCTTTCTAGCTTTGGATACATTCGGAGATTGACATGTATCAAATTGTTGACCACTTTTGCAACCATCCCAGATGTTGTCAAGTAATCCAAATCTATTTGCAGTAAACAGATGTCTCTGGACATGTGGATGCTGCTTCTTTTCTTCTGGCTTGCTCCCCCTTGGCATGGGCTTCCTTTGTGCTTTGACATTCAGTGGATTGTACCAACAATCCTTTGCACAGTGCCCATACTTATTACAACACCAACACTGACCCACAAATCTTGACCTCTTCAGTCCTTCTAATTGTTGGGTACTTTTCTTGACTTGCTGTGTTGTTTCAGGAGAGCATTCTTTCTTCACTGTCTTCATCCATACTTGTTTGGATTCATTCTTCCATCCTGCACATTTAGTAGAAACACTTTTAGAAGCATGAGTACAAGATGGTATGGATGGTACCTTCTTTTTAGAAGTTGTTGCCCTTTTATTAGAGGATGTCTTTCTTTTAGAATCATCCTTCTCAAAGCTCACTTGAGTAGAAACATTTCTTCTTTCAGCTGACTGGGAGGATTTGGCTTTGGGTGATTGCTGATTTTTCAATATCACCTCCAGTTCTATGCATTTCATATTGAGGGAGTTCTTCTCATCCTCAATAGTTCTTAGCCTTCCTTCCCATTTCTCTTCCAGCTGCTTTATCTGGTCTTCATGCACCCTTTTTATTTCAAGCAATGAATTTTCCAGCTCCTTCACCATTTTGACTTTGTCTTTGAATTGAGCATCTCTGACATTCATTGACACTCTGTGCAATTTTTCCAGTGCATGGAAAACTTCTTTGACCACAGTCTTAAAGAATTCTTTCTCAGAAAGGCTTCTTTGCAATTCTTCAATAGTGTCTTCATATCTTTCATTGCAAAGCGATACTGTTTCATCTTTAGCCTTCACCAGCTTTCTGAGAGTGTTGGTTATGCCAACCCTTTTAGCCAATTGATCTTCCATTGCATTGGCTTCTTCTTCTAACTGTGATTTTTCTTCATGAAGATCATGGATGCCTGTAGCTATACACTTTTCCACTTCCATGGGAACTGTCTTCTGAAGATATTTGAGTGCACTCTGAAGATCATTCATTGTTTCAACTTCATCACAGCTAGGACAGGCTTTCTTCATCTTCTTGGCCTGTTTCTTCTTTCTATTTTTCTGAGTCTTGGCAGATATCTCCATTTGAGGCTGGTCGCTCGTTTCTTCAAATCTGCACTTCATAAAGACTCCCTTGGATCTTTTAGAGGTAACCTCCCTCTGATACCAATTGAAGTGCCCAGATCAGTGTGAATCACTGAGAGGGGGAGGGGGTGAATCAGTGATCCCTTAAAACTTTTTACTAATTGATTCTTATCAATTAAACCTCTATGGCTTGTTAAGGCCTCGATCCACACTTCTTATGTCTCTCAACCTTTCCCGGATAATGCAGTAATGAAAAGGCACATGACACAAGGATTTACAAGGTTCGGCACCAAAGGCCTACATCCTTTCCATGCTCTCCCAGCATGGATTCTCCCATTATAATCTGTTAGTATTACAATGGTCGATATAGCTTCCCACCGTATCTCTCCTGAGTCCCACAGGAGGGTCTTTATACTGCTTCACACAGTGTTACCAGAGTCCCACTGGCCTGCTCCAGAATCCCACTGAAGACTTCTTCTCCCTGAGTCCCACAAGGTCTTCTCTTGGCTCCTCGAGTCGCACGAGTAGCTCTTCTTCACTTTAAGCTTCTTCAAGTATCTTCAGCATTCTGGGATAAAGACTGCTGGCCTTGCTCTGAACCTCTGATCACTTGTGATGATCAGGTCTTCTCGTCTTGCTCAGGCTTTATCACCTTCTTCTAAGGATGACCTGGATTCTCTCTTCAAGAAACTTCAACAACCTCTGAAAAGGTCTGTTGGTCTTGCTCAGCTTCTGATCACTTCTGTTGATCAGGGTCTTCTCAATCTACTGAAAACTCAGACAGCCAATCTCTTTAACTTCAGTCTGGCTCAGTCTCACTTCAAAACAACTTCATGCACTGAATGCATGGAAACTCTGAATCCTCATGCACTGACTGCATGGCCTACTCAATTTCTTCAAGAACTCCTGGTCTTGGACAACTCAATTTCACACAACCTGATTTATCTTTGTTCACGTGTGCATGTGCATGCATGCATGCATGCACTCCCCTTCTTCTCTTTGTTGTGATAAACCCACAATGGGTGTAAATACTTTTAGCACACACACCTTTTCTTCTTTTCCTTCACACGTTTAATTCCTTTTGATTACACACATAAATGTGTGTTATACGTTGTGTGAGTCCTCCTCTTCTTCTTCTTCTAGGTGAACACACTTTTAGTGCACACACTAGGTTCGGCCACTTTGTTGTCTTTTTGCACACACATGTTTCACTTTGCTCACTCTTGAGACTTGGCTTATTCTCCTCTTCTTAAGGGTGTTCTTCAAATTGCATACACAAGGTGCAAGCCTTCCTCATTTTGCACACACCCAAGGCTACGGCCTTCTCTTGTTCACTTTGCACACAAGGCACTAAGGCCTCGGCCTTCCTCTTGTTTTGCACACACACAAATGTGGTGGTCTTCCACTCCTTCTTGCACACAACCCGTAGGTGTGCACTCACATAAGGGCTACGACCTTCTTCTTCAAATGCACACACAAAGTGCAAGCCTTGCCTTCCTCCTCTTTGCACACCCACTGCCCGTAGGGTGTTCTTGTCTTCTTGGCACACAAGCACAAAGGCTCGGCCTTCTCAATGTTCACACACAAGGCACTTCCTCGGTCTTCACTTAGCCTTCGGGCGTGCAAGGTGCACGGCACAGGAGCGCGCAAGACCTCGGGACACTTGGTCGCGCAAGCCTCAACAAACCACGAGGGCGCGCAAGGTGCTTGAGGCTGCCTCGGGTCTTCCTGTCGCGCAAAGGGAAGGCGCGCAGGGGACTTCCCCATTCTTCTTTCGTGCAAGAAGTGCGCAAAAGGAACCAAACAGAGCTAGGGGAGCTCCGGGCTGTACTTCCGCGCAAGTGTGCGCGTAGGCTCTTCTTCGCGAGGCAAAGGTGCTCTCACGGGACTCCGGATTTTCAACAAAGGATCAGCAAGAAAAAACGAGAGTTCAGCCTCTCTTTTTATAGGCAATAGAAGCCTCTGTCCTCCGCGTGAGATATCTTTCGAAACCCCGAAGATTTCGGTTCTTTAAATATATTTTTTTCAAATATCGTTTCTCATCTGTTTCATGCGGGTTCTCTCTTCTTTTTATTTTCCTCCTTTTCTTTCACCTCTACGTGCATGGAACGTGTGCATGCCTCTGTTTAGGCCCATGCATGCAAAGCACGAACACCACATTGCCTCGGCACCTTCGGTTTGCCTTCGGCCAAATATCAAATTCTTCTTCTCATCGCATGCAAACTCATATTTATACATGAATGTGTTCGTAGAGGCCAGACGATCTCAATAGAGCCTTCGGCTTCGGAAATGGTAGCCGGGAACTCAAAAACCGTCGTCGGGAAGGCGCCTGGTTCAGTGGCTGCTCACGGGTGGTCTTCGTTCGAGCTCGAGGAAGAGGACGGTCTCTTAGCCATTGGATCAGATGTTTGAAATACATCGGACGGCCGGATTAGATCGCGGCGTGCGGCAGATGAATCGTGCGGCGCAGATCAAGCGCGAGATCGCTCGGACGGCTGAGATTTGCTCCCGGTGAAATTTCTGCGTCCCACATCGAAACGCCGAGCGGTTTTGCCATGGTTTATCACCCAGCCGCTCCCATCAGCTCAGCAATTGAATCTCCTCCCCTCTCGGTGCCGCCCCACGCCGAGTTCTCCCTGCGGGCGCGCTCTGTGCCCACTCTTCTCCCTTCGGGCGCGCCACTGGCGCCCACTATGCGTGTCCTCAGGCGCGCGCGCTGCGCGGGATTCACCACCGCGTAGCCTCGGGGCTTATACATGGCCCCGACCTTCCTGCCTCAGGGATATGCTGCCTTGGCCTGAGGGTTCCCCATGGGCGTGGTGACCTCGAGTCCCACATGAGCCTTGGGTGATGACCCTCGGCTGGCCTTCCTTGGTGGCTATTTTTTGCTACTTAAACACTAAGTACTTTGTTTACAAACAAAGTAACCAAGTGTAAATTCCAAATGCCACTTCTTCTTCTTCTAAGACATTCTTTCCATTTCTTCTTCATCCTTCTTCCACAAACTTCCTCAACTCCTTTCAATCATGTATTCTAGACTTATGAGACATTTGTAGAAGGTTCTTCATCAACAGAAGTCCTTAATAACATAATTCTTCAATGTTCTTCATTGATCTAATCAGAGGTCAAATTGGATCTTCTTCAAATTCACATGCACTAAGTGATAGTGCATGGACTTCATTAATGCACATCATCCAATTAGTAGTTGTGGATGGAAATCCTTTCAACTCCTCATGCATTGTGAAGACAATGCATGGTCTTCAATCAATGTTGTGACATTGTATCATCAGGATACAAGTTCTTTGAACTTAAAGACCAGTTCAACAATCGTCAGATATTACTAGAGAATGTTTCAACCACATCTCCTATGCCACTTAGTGAATCTCCTAAGTGACACGCATCTTAGTACCATGGCCATTCTCCATTCATCACCAACACCATGACAACCTTTGTCATTCACATCGTGACATTCCTTGACTTCCATTCATTCCAAGACAACTTCATTCCTCATTGACAACAAATGCAACACAGTGCACTTCAAGAATCATTTCCAAACTCCAAAATTTAAGATTCATAAGAAACTATTTAAATAACAAAAATATAAACTTCTTGTTTTGGAAGTTTACATTTTTTTAATTTTTGTTTCTAAAACATCATTTGGTAAAAAAAATTCAATGATATCATAAGAAATTATCCATCTAGTACTGTCTATATAATTTTCTTTATTTGAAAAAAATATCCAATGACTTCATAAAATTCATCTATCTCAACACAATCATTATACATCTTCTTCCTTAGAAATATTTATCCAATTCTCATTCATCTGATGGATGTTCTTTTAATGAGTTCTATCCAGATATATACATCATAACATTAAAACTTTTAACATCATAAAATTATCATAAATGAGTACTTTGACACATGAAACTTTATAAAAACTATCTATCTATAAAAAATAACATCTTTACCATTCCATTTCTATTGAATGTATATAAAATTGTTGAGTACATTGCTATAACTTCTAAAAAAAATTCATATGAAACTTTTTTGTGTCAGGTTTCCCTACATTATCAACAACTTGGAACCATGTTTCATATATCTTTACTTTTTTTTATAAATCCTGACTTTTTAATTCGTTGATTATATGTTGTATTCCTTCTAGTTTTAAAAAAACCCAAATACATAGTAAAAAACACTTATTAATTTCCATCAAATTATGTTTTTCTAATGATTGCAATTTGGTGCACCTCTGTACTTTATGTAAAACATATCATTGAAAACCCATGTAACCTTCATTCGAAATGTTCAAACAAAATGTCAAATAGGAAAAAAATTATTATTTAATTAGATGATCATATTAAATCCTATATATTTTTTCAATATTTATTAAATTTTAATTCTATAATTTCTTCTAAAACTTCATTGGTAAGGTTTTTCTAGGAATTTTTTGTCTGAACAAGTACTTCACTTTGTTAACTTCTAATTTTATCCTTCTGAAATATTTTGGTATGGCGAAACTTCTTCAAATTTCTAAATAATCTTTTCTAGAATACTTTTCTTGTGAAAAAAGTGATTGTCCATTAAGTGGATCAATATACCTTTTTGAAGAAATTCTTGGATCATGTATTTTCATGATGTTAGGAAAAAGATATAAAAAGTATAACATCATATTATTTTGTTCAAATGTATGTTAACAATGTTAAATAAACTTTCTTACTTTCTCACGTTATGAAATTATTCCTCTATAAAATAATTATAACAAAAAAATTATCTTTTGAAAACTCTTCTTCACTAGTTTTTTATTAAAAAAACTCAAAACATTTTTTGTAAGGTCCACTAGGCTACATACCCTCATAGGGAGTGAATGAGGGTATCACAGATTAAAATAATTACCACTTTTGATATGGTTTTGTTGTTAGAAAAAAATCACTTCACTCTCTCCTTCCCATTGTATAGTATCAATGAATATTAATGCATGCACAAGACACAACAGTTTTATGTGGTTCACCCACACTGGGATATGTCGAGGGAGAATACACTGAAAATGTGCCAATATAGCGAATCCACTAAAAAAACATTGATGTTTACGAAGTTCACATCTTACTCACTGTCCCTCCTAGTTTACAACCACTCACAATATGACATCTCACTACACTTTCAACTGAAGTGTGCTCACTGCTTATTCAGAAGATCGACTCTCAATTTGTAGACCTCTAGGTCTCTTCATTATCATTGATGAATTTTTCATCCTTAACTACTGATAGATTCTCTATTTAAGTACAACTTTCACTCGTAGATGAATCTCAATTTTCCTTACAATTGAACTGGGAAACCTCAAATTTTACACGCTTCCCTTAGTATGACTTACAAAAAATTCCCTTTCATTGTGCACAAAAAATCTCTTTTTGTGCGCAATCCCAACTCAAATTTTCTACAAAGCCTAGAAAATTCCGCACAACCTTCATTTTAAGCACAATGTAAACCTTTATGAGAAACATGATTTTTTTGGCGCAATAAAAATTATTACGTGCAACACCAAATTTTTCACGCAACTCCATTTTTGTACTTTTTAGGTTCACCAAATCTAAGATCTTCCGAATTTATTGAGCTCTATCAAATAAGTGGGTTAGCTCATATTTATAGGAAAACATGACCTCTGTGCGAAACACCCTACTTGAGAAAGTAATTTTATTAGAGCGTGGAAAACACATCTTCTGCGCAAAATCTTATTTCTCACACTTCACCAATTTTTCGCACCCCTCGTGCCTTTTCCAATTTTTGACCTTTTGATCTCGAAACACCTCTTGCATAAAAAAATCCATTCCTCTATTTTTCACACCACCTTGAATCTTCACTTTTTGTATCATCTCCATATTTTCCAATCCTATGTCATCATTTTTTTTTCAACATTGGTTGTTAGTGATATCTCTAGAACTTGACAACTCACCATGGAAACCTTCTTTTTCCACAAAAAAAACATCTTTGTTAACAAACAAAAACACCGCAGAAATTCTTCATTGATGCCTTGATGCATTTTTTCCCAACAATTATGATATCAAAAAATTTAAAATTTCGTTATCAAAATATCACAATAGATCTTCAATATCCATAGTTGGATTTTATAATAAAATTTGTCGAAAAATAATATACCTTATCATTATTCATGACATAAAATTCTTCATAGATCATTTTTTATTTACACTATTTTTCTTTCAAATTATCACTCTACTCCATTTTTTGAAAAGAATATTTAGATTCATTTTTTAATGATATTTACTTACTCCCACACTTTTAAGATAAACATATTTTTATGATCCATCTTTTTCAACACAATCCAAATCATTATTTTGGACTTCCTTACAAACATTGGAAAGTATTTGTTAGAGGCTAAACATGATGTTGCATCACCTATAAAAAATATATTTCTTTTAGAATAGATTTAGTGAATACATTAGTAATTTATTATTTCATAGAAATTTACCTTGGAATGAGTTATCCACCATCAAATTTATCTTTTAAGAAGTGATACTTAAAATCATTGTACATTGATCAAGAATTTTGTATAATATTTTTGGAATGATAAATGACACTACGATTATGAAATAATATATTTATTGGTGTACAAAAATTAAGTCTCAAATATTACAGATGAACTTTCATCTAAATAATTTTTGTAAAATCATGGTTGGTGGTAACATATTATTCTTATACTATACTAAATGTCACTAAACATTTTTTATTTCTATACCAGCTCACGGGACATTATTTTAAGAAAAATGTTCCAACTGATGTTTATTTCCTATCATTGGGATCTCCATCCCAATAAACATGATTACATCAAAGCTAGATTATATTTTAACATATTTTATACAACATATCATAATAAACTATCCCATTGAAATATCAATGAATTATTTATTCTTCCAATATATGGGACTATGTTTTATCACTTTGTTAACTTACACAAAATGTTATATCATAAACAATATCAGGCCTTGATATAGGAAGAGAGATAAATTTTTATATCAACTTTAAAAAATATATTTGATTTATATTTTTCACATTATCATCTTCCCTCATTTTCATTCCAACTAAAATGGGTGCAAAAAAATATTTACAATCTATAATTCCAAAATTTTGTTACAAATCACTGGTGTAATTTTTTGAAGATAGGATAAAGTATATATCCTTCAGTAGTTCTTGAAAACCGAAAAAGAAAGTTAATTATCAAAACTCATAAATTTTAATGTGATTTTACATTTCTTCATAAAAAAATTAAATTTATTATCTATATTCAATATAAAAATTATTTCATTAACACACACAATAACCGTCTTGGGACCTGAGTTCATCTCCTTAGAATATATGTTTCTGTCAACATTCCAGGTATAAAATTCAAAATTTTCTAGAATCTATCTTGTTTTAAATATTCAGAGCATGTCCCTTATTTCAAATCATACAAATATTTCTTAAACATAAATAATTTAGTGACATCGTTATCAAGTATGAACTCATAAGAATGATTAATGTAAACATCTTATTCAATTTATCCATTTTAGAAGGATTACATTACAACCATATAATAATGTTTACAATGTCTATGTGCATAAACTACTATGAATATTTGGATATACTCAAATTTTGAAATTGGGGGAAAATATTCTTTAAGAAAAAAAACGTCTTCAACCTATGAATATCCTATACAAATAATTCATGCATTGCTTGTTTGAAAATTTCCTTGTTCATTCATCTTGATTATGAATTATCACTTTTTTCTGATAGAATTCATGCACATT
Organism: Viscum album; assembly: GCA_963277665.1. Taxonomy (NCBI): domain Eukaryota; kingdom Viridiplantae; phylum Streptophyta; class Magnoliopsida; order Santalales; family Viscaceae; genus Viscum; species Viscum album. The sequence goes on along the minus strand of OY728142.1, from coordinate 26,577,015 downwards.
AAACATGTAATGTATTCCCATGTTTCATTCTATCCAAAATAATATAACTCTTAATTCATCAGATGGAACTAATTTATTATAGTCATCTACCTCTGAAACTGATTCTGGTTCAACCGGTGAGATAATTTGTGTCTTATTTTATAATATCATCTATCATGAACTTTTAACTATATCTTTCTAATTGCATATAATGATCATAGATTCGAAATTTTATTTTAGTGTATAAAATTTAAATATTTTCTTCCAGTTTCAATATCCTCATCACATGATAATTTTGAAATTCCATTTTCCATTTTGGGCACACATTTTTATTTACTTTTGTTATCATTGTTAGAAATATTCAACTGTTCTTCCATAAAATATTCAACAACATTTGTTATGGAAGTTGGGATTTCATAAAAAACTATAAAATTGGAATCCAATTTTTTTTTAAATTTCTTTTCTATCATTTTGAATCTTATATAGTAATAATATCCTACGAAAATTCCTTTCACATAAGTTTTCGTCAAATTTTCCAAGATCATGATTTTTGGTATTTTTCAAATTTGGAGTTCTCAATACCATGATATATATCCCATAAGGTTATTTTATTATGAAAAATTTCGTAAGAAGTAATTTTGGACTATAGACTTAACAAAAATATATTTTTTATATGTAAAAAAGTACTAATGACTTCTCTCTAGAAAAAAATATTCTTGGCTAGCACACATCATTAAATTTCTACACAACTTCTATTTTTTGTTTTCATCCTCTCTATTTTTAGGGGTGTATGGATAACTAAATTTATTTAATTCCATAATTATTTAGGTAGGATTCAAAATCCTTTGATGTGTAATTATTTTAATTTTTAGTTATTGGTTTTGGTATACAAACACCTAACTCCCTTTCAACTTATCTTATAAGATATTTGATAATTTGTTTGGCTACTAATTTTTTCTTCCATAATAATTATGTTATTAATATGAGGGAATCCATAAAAAATATTGATATATTAAAAAACCACTTTCATTGATTTATTTATCATAGGCCCAAAAATGTCTCTGTGAATAAGATTAAGAGGTCTGTTGGATGGAATATGACCTTTCTTATGGATTTTTCCAATCATCTCCCATTTTTGACATGTTATCCAAAAAACTTCAGGTTTTCACTTCAACGATGGAAGGTTTATTACACAATCAAATCTATAAAAACAACTCATACACATCTAGAAAAGGTTCCAAAGTCAATAATGAAAAAAACTAAAAATCATAGCTTACACTTAAGTAGCATGATTTCAGAAGTTCTCTAACATAACTAAAATTTCCTGATGGATCCTTCTCCACTGGTAATAGCATTACCATCTTACACAGTTCTTATGATACATGAATGTTTTCTAAATATAAATTACTTTACATAATCAATATGTTGTTTCACACTATGTAATTTGTGTTTGATCCCATTAAAATATAGTACATCCATATGTTTAACTCTCTCATTTTAAATATCAGTTATTTATATTCCTTTATTTATTAAGGAAAAATCATTTAATTTTGTAATTTCTCCTATGTCTCGATTTTCAATGTCTTTAATTTTTTATATATAATGTTTTATGTGTGTGGAACAACCAGTATAAAGAATATATGTTTTTCCTCTTTTCCCTATTAGGGTTTACATAATAATTAAAGATCATTCATCTAATTTCTTCTTCCCATATTATTTTATTTTCATATAATATAAAACGTGTTCTTGAAGGTATATCATACATTATTCAATAATTTGAACCTATTGGTCACATATTTTAAAACATTACTCTCATAGATAAACTACAATTTCATTGGAATCATAATAACATAATGTGATTTTCCATTTCCTTCTTCATGGGTCTTAGGAAAGATTATCACTTTTCTTACACTTTTTTACACCACACTAAGATCCTTCATATTTTATTGAAGAGACAATTTGTTCCAAATATTATAATCTTTGTAACCATAAATTTCACATCACTAGTTAAAAAATGAATATTTATTTTCAATAGAGGTTATATTTTCTTTATAGAATGTCTATCGAGGTTCATAATATCTTTATGATTATATTTCCTACTAGTGCGAGGGATAATTATTTTGGGGTAGTTTTATTTTTTAATGTAATATATATTTTACATCCATTCCAAATCCAAGGTTTTCAATATTAATAATTTTCAATTGTGTTTTACAACCCTGTCTTCTTTATTATCTATTTTCTAACTGAGATCTCCCACCATTTTCCATATTCATACACACATTGTTTAAGGTTTATTATCTCATGAATGTACAAACATTTCAATATAAAGACATCCTTCCTACCTTCATTATTATATATACATTAATTTTTTGGTATTCTGGGATATTTTATATGTTTTTTTCATTTCTCCAGATAGGACACAAGATTGAATCTCTAATGATATTCATTCCATCTTTCCTCACCTTTATCTTCTTCATTGTACGAGGAATCATCTTTAATATCAACATTAGCAAAAAAATATCTAAACATTATTGGTTCTTAAATTTCTGATGAACTATTATCATTAAAGTCATTCAAAAATAGTTCATACCACATACTTTTTCTATTTATAGTGGGCCTTTTCTTACCAAAAATATTTTTCTTATGTTCCTTTGAATATTTGTTAAATATTTAAAACTGAGGTTTTTCATCAGTATAATTTTCATATTTTCTGACATCTTCATGGGTAAATTATAAAAAATAAATATTCATCCACACATAAAAAAAATAATTTGGGGTTTTCCTCCATAAATTCCCCTACCACAATAACATTTTTTTATAAATAATAGACATGATCTTTTCCTTCATTTGGTCATCTTCCTTATCTTTAAAATTAATATGGTTAACAATCTTGTGATTTGGTTTTTTAATTTTCAAATAGCTTTGAAATCTATTCAATAATTCATCAACTTTTTGAATGATGGATCTTTCCACATTTCTAATGAAAAAATAATTTTATGTAATTCAATAGAGATATATCATCTTTATCATCTATAGAATATATTCTAGAGTGAAACATATAAAAAAGGTTTCTAATGAGTTTTTTGATGATGGTAAAATAATCAAATAATATTTGATCATATAATGTTATAGAAAACATTATTAATAATAGTATATTATTCGTAAATAGTTTCTGCATGTCTCATTCTGATATTCTTTAAATTGATTTTCAATATTTGTAACTCTACAACTTTCAGTTTTGTGTTTCCATCAATGACACATTTTAGTTCTCCCCAATATTTCGATGCTATATTGAGACCCATCACCTTAATGAAATTCATATTATAATTATGAAATACTATCAATTATAGCTTTACCATCCCCATAATGTTTCCCTTATCATATAAAGTCATAGAATGTTTTTCATAATGATTTGAAACCCAACTGTTGATGCATTAATAATTTATAGGCCAAGTGAAAAACAATATACGGTATCATTTTTTTCAACTATGATATTTTTTCACCCAAAGTCAGAATACCACTTCTTTTGAATGAAATTGTATTTTTACTAACAATACAAGAATTCAACATGGGATCCTTTTAATCATTTACCAATTGAATTTTCTTTGTAGAATTCAACCACTATGGGTGATTTAGTGGTTTTATTTTCATATTTTATTTTGTTTAAAATTTTACCCTAAAACATTTTGGAGTTATTTTCCTTATTAATATTTTAAACAATATATCAATATTTAAAATATCTAGAAGTAACAAATTCATGAAATATTTATAAGATTTTTCCTTAATGGGAGCACCTAAATCTATTTCACGGACACTCTCATGGGTTCATGGTAATTATCTATTAGAAAGAAGTGATTAAAAATTTGAGATAAATTATATTAGAATCCTTCTATAGCCTAATATATCTGATTGTACTGACTCCCATAATTTAAAAAATAACTTACAAAATTGATCCAAAAAATTTATGAAACATTGTAAATTATTCTCTAGAAATATTTCCAAAAAAACTCAGCCTTTATTCCTCCATACAGAAGTGTATATCAATTGTACCATTTTTATTTCTTTTAAATTCCATCCATTACACCACACTAATATGTTGAAACATTTTCTAACCTATATTCTATTCATTCTAAAAAATCATTGTGCATCAAACTTCTTTTCAAGAACTCTATCTTTTTCTCTCTGTCAGGTTTCTATAAACAAAATAGACTATCTAATACTAATGATGAAAATTATCTATCCAAAACATATCATCAAGAATAATTTAAAGAACATTTTTAAAATTAGAATGAGATATATTCTTCAGCAGTTTGTCTTACCTTTACATGTGACTATTGACAATAAAAATTATACATATTCACCACCATTATAAAGGTTCTCCCTGAATAGAGTTAACTGAAATCTAATTTCACATTCCCACTCATAGAAATTGGATGGATGATTCTTAGATCATCATGGACATTCCATAAAAGTCAATAATTCTATATTGACTCCCACTTATTTCAAAAATCCTTAACCTCTCATTTCATGAAACTTCTTTGAACTACTTCATTTCATCTAGATAAAATCCAAATTGAAAAACTAGCACAACACCTTCCTTTTTTGGAACTTTACATTTTTTTAGGTTTATCAGTAAAAACCCAAATAGTAAATTATTTTATTAAATTATATATAATAAAATTTATATCTAATTATATATGTCTAATCAACATTGTGAAACAGAATTTTTCTGATGACTTTTTTCATTTGTTATTTTTTTAACTCAAACATTATATATCATCTTCAGAAATTATTTTTGGGCTCTCATTGATTCAATTGATGTTTTTCTCATTAATTTAATCTAAATATTTACTTCATAAATTTCTAGTATTGAAAATCATATTCTTTTCTTTCAAAAAAAATTCCTATATATAACATTCTAAAAACTATCTATCTAAAAAGCACATATTTTTTCTCTATTCATATCTTTTCACAATACTGATGATGTTTTACTACATTGTTAAAACATATATAAGATTCAGTCATAAGATGTTTTTTATATTGGTACACTGATCTTTCAAAAAAATTATCTCGATATTTTCTTATGTTAGTTTTTGTATAAATCATAAAATCTCAATTATTTGAATTCTCCCACTTTGTAATCATTTTTCTTTTTTAAATTCCCAAAAATAAGAAAAAAACACATCCTAATGTCTATAAAATATGGTTTTTTAATCTTAATTTTGGAATGTTCTGTGAGTATATGAAAAACAACTCTTTTACCAACTCCTAAAAAAATATGAAAAATTTTCATTAGAAATCTCACCACTACAAACCTTGGTGTTTGTTTTTATGATGATCAAAGTCCCTACATTCCATTTTTACAAAAGATAAATAATTACAACACATCACATCCTTATAAAAATTCATTCAAAATGATTGTCACATAATTTTTTTTGGTGTAAGAATTTTACACTTTATTAAATTATTCGTTGAACATTATGCATCATTTTGTTTTCTTCAAAATTCTTGTAACTTCTCCAAAAAAACATTATTTGTAATTATAATCTCGTGAATAAATTCATCATTCATATGGCGGATCAAATTATATTTTTATACAAACACTTATATTATGATAATTGATTATTCTAGGAATATGAGTGAACACTTTAACAAAATCTTGTTTACTTAAAATGTTATTTAAAATGGTTAATAAAACATTCCAAATTTTTAACTTTTGTAAATTATTCTTATTTATAAAATTTATAATTAAAAAAACGTTCTTAACTTCTTGAAACTCGTCCTCTTTTATTTCTATAAAAAATATCAATAAAATATATGATGTCAACAAATAAAAAACATTTCTATGAAAAATCACAAAGGGTGTTCATTTTCTTTAGGTTTCCATGTCAAATCTTCATATTTAAAATTCCACCATAGTAATTTTCCATTTTGAGTTGTATTATTTCATAAAACTAAATATCTACAGTCCCAGATCTTTACCGGCTAGTCATTCTAAGGGAATTCAAGCTCTATTTGTACTACCATTGGATTCAGTACATGTGAGGTGTTATGTTTTTTACTTCCTAAATAGTTATATATGGAATACACCATGAATAAGGGACATATTTTTATGAAATTATAGCTGATATTTCACCACACATATGTGATCAAGATCTTGAAGTCCCTAATGTACCTATGTTTAATCACTTAATTCTTTTAAAACTAAAAAACACACATCAAATGTTATATCTAAAGTAATACATTGTCTCTAACATTAAACTCTAATTACCTTTATAATTTTATGAATATCCTTTATTTTGATCCTAAATATATTTTACATATAGTTTCATGTAGTTAACCACAAAAATTTTCACTTGTACAGGACTAGGTCAATGTAGATTTCAATCACCAACTTCATCCCAAAAATTAATAGGTCCACATATCTATTCATATACAGATTCATATGAATCAATTAGAATAGATGAGTGGAAGTTATATTTTTATTAAAAAATTATATTAGAATATATTGATTCTTTTTAACATTAAATTCTATTGACATGGATCTTAAATTTCCCATTAGTGTATATATGGACCTCTCATATTGTCCATCTGTTTGAAGGTGATATGTTGTTTTGGAAATAAATTATTTATTAAGATCATATTTAAGACTTACCAATATTTTATAAGTGAACCAATGATCTTGTTAAAAGATAATACATGTTTTAACCACATGAAATATACATACATCCATTAAGTATATTCTATAATGTTAATCAAGTGACAAATATTCTCGAATAGTGAGGAAGTGAGAGTTTTTACTGAGTCGATCCACAAAAACACATATTAAATTTGTTTTTTTATGTCTTTCAGAACCCAATAACTATTTCTATGGTCATTGTTTCCATTTTAATGTGGTAATGGGAAATATTTTAATCATCCACTTTGAGTTCTATATTTCTATTTTAACTTTCTAGCATACCATGAACATTGAGGTGAACTCAACGATATCCTTCTTCATGTTTTCCAACTATAGGTTCTCTCGAAAATAATTTTCCATATTGGTACATATATGATTGATGGAGAAAGAGTATCTAGGTTTTTTATCCAATATCTCTTTTTTTTATCTTATGTAAAAATTTCACGCAATATCTACTTCCAAATTGAATTACATTATCTTCATCGATGTGTACTTATTGAAGATTTCCTTTCAGTACTACTTTCACTATCTTTTGAAATTCCAAATTATCCCATAATGTGTAACAAATAGACACCAAAAGATCAGTTTTAGTGACTTACATTATAACATTCTCATAGATACAATCTCAAATCCCAAGGGACTGAAAAGTTTTTTTATTTTGGAAAACTAGATTACATACATAATACCCATAATATAAAGAGAAAATAAAAAAAACATGATATATAATAAAATGAAAAAAATATAATCCTTGAAACACATTAAATGGAATATTCTTCATAACCTGTGGAAGGGAAAAATAATAACAGTTATCTAATGTTCTAAGTTAGGGTAATTAAAGAAGTATAAATAATTAATTTATGAATGTAAATCAACATGGAAAGGTTAATAAATGATAACAAATTACCTTGAAATAATTGGATAAATAATAATAAATTTTCATGTTACAAAAATGAAAAATCAGTCCATTTAATCAATAATATGATAATGAAATATATCTATAGATTTTTTATGTAAAATATCATGGATAAATGGTAATTTAGTTTGAATGTGGGAAATGATTAATTATTAGATGCCATTTTCTTAGGTACATGTTACATTTTATTTCAAGACCTTGCACAAGAAGGTTTAACATATCAAGTAAAAACCAATATAATTTGACCAACTAATTGATCTCATTAGAATAATAATGCATCAAGGGGATACATATAACCCAGCCCCATGTTTTTCAAACATGTCCAAATCATTCCTTATACATAATATAATAGTTTTTAATAAATTAAATATTTTTATCATAAAATATTTGTATTGAATGAACAATATGGATTTATAAATAATTCCAAAGTAGAGGATAAGTATCAGAAAAATTATATTTCGATGAATAGAAATAAAATTATATACAATTAAAATATACTTGAAGAAAAATAATCACTAATCATTTCAATGTGTCTCATACCACTTTGAAGCATTTCGAATAATAATACAATTGAGGTAATAGAATTCAATGAAACATAAAATATCCTTAAAATAAGTATATTCATGGAATAACATGTCAATGAAAAATATATACACCATTAAAAATAAAATAGGTTCATAAAATTACAATATTTCTCAATGAAATGAAGTTGTAATGAAAGCCCTTACCTTGTGTTCATTTTGAATGAATGTCCTTTAACCACACATATAATGGTTTTAATAATTATAATAAATTATCCCAAAACCATATTAATATTAATAAATCACATATGATCCTATTATAATTTCTTAGTACACATTTTTTGTAATCATTAATTATTTTCACTATTTTGGGTGTTAATTTCCATGTTTCTTGAGTATGTGTTGACATTTTATTTATTGTTCAACTAATATAAGATGTGATTTCATCATATCCAACATATAAAATATGATTTAATTATCATATATTATTATTATATATGTATTTATAATAATCCTTAACATTTGGAGATAATAAATGAAATGCACTATTCATGGAGATTTTAGGTCGTACGTATACGTGAATGTTACTTTAATTTTTTTCCATTTTTATAGAATAAAAATTAAATGATATATATATAATACAATTAAAGAATAATATTTATTCCATATATGTAACATATGTTTATTATGATAACCCTTTATACATTCCATTTATATCTTGAATGAATCACATCGCTTTGAGGAGGCAGCAGTCCACACTTCCACAAATGATGTTATCAGATTCCCACATAATGGAAAGCAAATAGGTATGTGTTATATAAAAATTTTAGTAAAATAAAGACATTATAAATAAAATATATATTATAAATAAACATATTTTTCATCATTCTTCTAAACCATGAAATGTGGTAATGGAAAAAATATATGACATCATTTCATGTGGTGGTAGTTCCCCAAACACACGAACCATATGTTTGTTACCAATTTGATGTAACGTAGTGTGAGAGTATGCTAAAACCTTAATATAAAATTATATCAATATATTTTGTTTAATTACTATATTATTTAATCATTGAATAATAATATTTCTTGGGGTGTATAAAAAAATAAAATAAAAAGAACATGAGGAAGGATGTTACCTCTTCTATGGGTAACTCCTTTTCGTTTTCACCGAATGGTTTACGTGGATGGATTTATTACAAAAGGTAGTAGTCAAGGATTAGGGGAGGGATGTTGGGAGATTATTTAAAAATATTTATTCAAGCCAAAGGTCTTTATATATGTGAGAAAGTGTGAGGGTTGAGTGCCTTTATAGTGGAGGAGAAGGGGTATTATTTTAAATTTCTGTAAAGGGACATCCACCACATTTTTTATAATGAAAGTTGAACCAAAAAAATAAATTAGAGAAAAGGGTTTAAATATAATATATATGGATAAATAATAGATTTTTTAAATGTTTCTAAGTCATTTTGGGCTTTAGTATTATGGTTTAGTTTCTTGAAAATCTAATTTTCCTCTTAATTGTTGTAATTAATTTGAATTAGTTTCACTAATATTTTTTAAAAAAACAAAGTTGACTTAATAATACATTATAAATTATATTGCTTCCAAATAAAGAATCCTTCTTTCCAAATTCTATTTATAGAAGAAGCCAAAAATTTCATTAAAATTAATCTCATATACTGGGAAACAATGTAGGTTTTTAAAGTAAAATCTTTCAAAAGTTTTCTAAGATTTTATAACCATTATAAAAATAAATTTGATTAAAAATACCTAAATTAAATTAATATATGTATAAATTATCTAATTAAAATTTAAAACCAACATTAAATTTAATTAAACATTATAAATAAATAAGATGAAAAATCATTCTTGAATTAAAATTCAAGAATTTTCACTATTCATCCAAAAATGAATAGTTAAAGAAAAATACAAACAAAAATTTCAAAAATAATTTTTATATTAATATTTTAATTATGAAGTCTATATTGACATTTAAAATATATTAATGTTCCAAAAAATGAATTTAATATGGGTTCTCTTTTAAAAGGTGGTAATGGTGTCTTTATAAAAATATAGCATTTTTTGTGTAATACTTGGTCTTATCTTATGCCTATATAATCAATATAATGAATATAAAAAATATATTATTAAATATAATATGTATATATATATAAATAATATCACTAAATAATTGTAATTAAGTTAATTTTTTAGGATAAAAAGACTATGTGATCAAAATAATAGTTTTTATAAAATCATTCCATTTATATTCAATTCAATATTATATTTATTTATAATTAATTTTTATCAAATTAATTAAACCATATATTTTCATAATTTAGTTAATAATATTAATAAAAATAAATTTAATGGCTATTTATTATAATATTTAATAATAATAACATAATAATATATTGTGGTTCGGTAAAATTTGGTCTTGTGTGTAATGAAAACTATCAAAGAATATCGTTGTGGCATGAAATAAAAGCTAACTCAGTATTGTGTGCATTTAAAGCTCTAGTATAAATTGAATTTATATAATATTTATAATATATTATAATTTCTTATAATATTATATTCTGTTACACACTTTCTCTTGCATGTCATATATACTATGGAATATAATGTTCTTACTTTATAATTTTAGGATGTTAAATTCTCACCACCTTAATTAAATTATACCATTTCAATTTAAAATTAATATTGGAAATCAAGGGATTGATATTTTAAAATATTATTTTTCAAAATTTCACAACATAAATATGTTTTATAAGACATTTATTTAATACGGGAGAATAATGAATGTGATGGTCATCACAAAACGATGCTTTTGAATAAGAGAAAATTAGTGAAAACATGGATTTGGATGAGAAAACTAAATATAAGGTTTTGATGTAGAGTGATAGAGAACATGTTCAAAAGATATTTGTTGACCACGAAGCCATAAACCATAGTCGGATTAATTTTCATTGATATCATAAAAATTGAATATAATATTGATACATTTTCGTTTTAAGATCCTTTTTCCTAGGGATGAGAAATTCTTTAAAACTCTTTGAATATAAGTAAATATATGTTTCAATTAACCCAATATTTGTATTTGATTCCACATTGAACTACTTATACTTATTATCTTAGAATTATATGTATCATAGGGGTAAGTAATATATAAATCTTTAAAACAACACCCACTTCCCACCTTAAACCATTTATTAAATGGCTATACTTTCAAAAATATTGTGATACAACACTTTAGAAATAAGGTAACTGAGTTTAGAAAATCAATATATCATTAACCTTTAATCAACATAAAGTAGGTCTTTAATCATCGCATACTGAACCTATCAACACATTTATCATGTATTCTCTTGAAGTATGGTAATAAATTTAACTACCATACTTATTGGAAACATGAATTATCCATTTTTTTCAAATCTAAAACACATATCATTGGATATATTCCACAAATAAAAAATAGCTTTAAACTCTAAAAATGATAGAATAAATCACTTTGTCGAAAAATAATTAATCAGTTTCAAGTTATTCTAAACTAATTCAAATAAAAAAATTTAACCAAACAATATTATCTCAACATTTGGAACATAATAATTCTTATCCTTCCATCAGCCACATGTTTTCCAAAAAGTTTAACTTTCTTCTAAAGAACGCTTCTTGGTACTATTCAATATATGGTCTCAAATACTTAACAAAAACGTGTTACAGTATAATCCTTATATACTTCATAATTCCAATGATGAGAACATCATACATGAAATTGTTTTACATCATATTTTATATATCCAAATACATAAGTACCGTATTAATTCCACTTCAGTTGTGTCAATAACATATTCCAGACCTTGATCCCTTATCTTCTATAGAGGTATGCATCCTTGACGATTGGAGAATTAATTTTCATTTTTCCCCATATCATTTAAATTATAACATTTAATACCCGTGCTTTTCTTCTTCCCCTTACATTATATTTACTCGGGAACATTTTCTCTGCACTTATAAAAAACACCCATTACCTATATGCATTTCCCATACTGACTCCTTAAATTTTTTTCTGAATATGGAAATATTTAAAAATTCTTCTAATATGATACATTCCCTTTTCCATTGTGCTCAGATGACATCTTCTTGTCTTGGATCCCATTTAATATACTCATTCTAGAAAATTGATTCTATATTTTGATGGAACATAAAACTATCTCTTAGTATGATGAAAAATTTTAGGACACTAGTTCCCTATGAATATTTTTCTAAATACCTTCAATTAAGTGGTAAATATTTTATTTTGTGCTACGTATGCAATTTGTATCATATATGGATAATAATTTAAAAGGTAAATCATAATATGAAATAATCACTTCCTCGTTTTTTAAACTACAGACCATTCTACCCATCTTAGTTTATTGATAATGAAGGAAATATTTGTTATAAAATGTATCCTTGGAAAATTTCCATTCCAGGAGTTCTATTTCATCTTCATACCATGTATTCTAGGTCAAGGGAAAACATTGACCAGAATCTCTATCGAGGCACTAAACCATAAGTGTAACATTTTACTTTTCTCCACATCACAAGATTATAAATATCATGTCCATATACTTCATTCATTCCTTAACTACAATTGAATTGGTAGTACAACTAAAAAATTAGGGATTTTGTCACATAAAGTGATCCAGTATTATAGATTCTCTTTGTATAATAGGTTAATCCATTCAGGCATGGTTATTTTTCATAAACTAATAAAGATTCCATTGTACATACAAAACAAGATAAGTTCCCATATAGGTATATCATCTTTCTCGAAAGGGAAACCTCTAAATTTTCCATGGGTATTGATAACCTTATACCTTCGAGACACCATTATTGAAAAATTCAATATACTATATTAGATCATACCATTAGGTAACATAATTTATAAACAAAAAACTAGTGAATAACTAATCATAAATTATGATTTTTTTAATACTTAATATTATAATAATAAACATTGATTATTTGGGGATATCATTACATAAAAATTATTCATAATTTATTTTAAATCAAATGAGAATTATCCAAATTCTAACCCTTGAATGTATAAAAATAAGGTTCATGGTAAATCCTATTGTTGTATACTAGGTTATCTCGAGTGAGGATTGACACACATTTTTAGATTTTTCTCCCCTTGATACCTCTGTTTCATAACCATGTACAATTTTATTATCTAGATAGGGTTTTATTCCTAGGAAGACATACATAATTTCTATACCACAATATTTCTAGGATGTTTCTATCTTCTTATCCAAAAATTCTATCTTAATATTTTGTTCCATAATCACTTTTTTCAAAATATACTTTCCAATGTTACTAATAAACCCTATCTGACACCGTCTATAATTAACAAACCCTATATTCTTGGATCAAGTGCATTACATTATTAAATTTTAATAGATAAATGAAACATATCCCAAGGGATCAAAAAATTTAGTAGTTTTGGAAAACCAGATTACATACATGATACTGATAATACATTGAAAAAATAAAATAAAAAAAATGATATATAATTAAATGAAATAAATAGCATCATAGAAACTCATTAAAATGAGTCTTCTTAATGACCATTCGAAACAAAACACAATAAGGGTAATCTCAAATGCTTAGTAAATGTTAGTAAAGAGGATGAAATAATTAATTGATGAGAGTAAATCATCATTGAAAGGTAAATAATTGATAACACACCCCATTCAAATAAATGGATAAGGAATAATCAATATGTCAATGTAACAAACTAAAAAAACAAGTCATTTAATCCATAAAAATTTAATTAAATGCATCCATAGAAATATCAATGAAAAATATCATGGATAAATATTAATTGAGTCTATATGTGAGAAAATTATTAATTATTGGATGACATGTTTTTTTATGTAGATGGAAATATTAATGTCAATACCTTTCACATGTCATTTTAGTATATTGGGTAAAAACCCATTTAAATAATCTCATGAGACTACTGATGCATCATTAAGCTATATATAATCAGGCTCCACCTGTCTAGTACTTATCCAATGAATTCATCGAATATCAAATAATCAATTAAAAAAACAATACACATTATCATTATATGTCCATAGAAAAAAAATAAAATGTATTAAAGAACAATTCCTTATTTTAGGATTAGTATAAATAATTTTTGTTGATGATGACTAGTAGAAATTCAATTTAAATTACTTTAAAGATATTATTAAGGAAAATAACCTTTAAAACGTCCAAAGAGTCTCATTCCACATTCAAACATTTAGAATCACAATATACATGATGGAATAACATTAAATGAAACTTTTAATATCATTATAATTAGCAGATTCATGATATAACATCTCAAAGGGATTTATATACACCATAGAAAAGAAAATAGGTGAATAAAATTTCAATACAACTCAATCAAATGAAATTGAGATGAAATCCCTAACCTTGTGTTTTTTTTAGTCTAAAAATTTATTAACCTCATTTAAAAATGGATTTAGAAATATTGAGTACATATTAAAGAAATATATTAATATTTATTATATCATATATTATCCTATTTTAGTATCTTTTTACCTTTAGGATAGTAATATTTAATTATTTTGACTATTAAGGGTGTCAATTACATAGTTTCTCAAGTACATTTTGACTTGTTACTTTTTACATAATACTTATATAATTAAATAATCATCTATATAATGTATAACATGGTGTAATTATCATATATATTCATTATGTTTTTATTTATAACAATCCATAATATTTGGAGATAATAAATTAAATCCATTGTTCATGGAGATGGTAGGTTATATGTATGCATGAATGCTACATGTATTTCATTTTAATATAAAAAAGAAAAAAAATAATTATATCTATGTATATTATATTTATAGTATCATATTTATGTCATATATGTCACATATTGTTCATTAAAATCATATTTTATACATTATATTCATAGCGTGAAAGAATCACATCACTTTAAGGAGGCGATAGTCAACACATCCAAAAAATGATGTTATTGTATTCCCACAAAATGGAAAGCATAAAAAATGAGTTATATAATAAATAAATAATAATAAATAAATTATAAATATAATATTTGTCATATATAAACATTGTTTCCATTTTAATTCCCAACAATTTAATGTTATAAAGGAAAAAATGAAAGACATCATTTTGTGAGGCAGTGGTTCACCGTACACATGATGGGTAAGTCCATTACCAATTTTATTGAAGTGTGTGTATGTGTAGGTGTAAAAAATAACCAAAAATAATCTCTATATATTTTTGATAATTATTTTTTTATTAAATCATGGAATAAAAATATTTTACGAGGTGGATAATGAAAATAAAATGAAATGAGCTTCAGGAAGGATGTTACCTCTTCTCTAGGAAACTCCTTTTGGTTTGCATAAAAGATATTCCTTGGATGGAATTCATACCATATGTATGCATATAATATTGGGGTAGGAATTTTGGTGTATTATGTTGTGTACTTTTTTGAAGATCAAAATGTCTTGAGACATGTGAAGAAGTGGGAGTTTTGGATGCCTTTTTATAGTGGAGGAGGTGTGCCATTCTTATATATTTTAAGAAAGGGAATTGCACCCCTGTTATTTCCATTTCATGTTTAAAAATAATAGAAAAAATCAGATAAAATGAATGATAAAGTATATATATGGTAATAAAATAGGTTTTTTAAAAGTTCATAGGTCATTTTGGTTTTTACGATTAAGGTTAAGTCTCTCGTTAAGTTTATTTTCCTCTTAATTGTTATCATTAATTCTAATCACTTTCACTAATGTTATGGTCAAAAAATAATTTGACCTCGTTATAAATTATAAATTATTATTATTTAAAATATGGAATCAATTATTCCATATAAAATCATATAATTTTTAGCAATTAATTTAAAATTAATCCTTTAGATGGGATAACAATGCAGGTTTTTAAAGGAGACATGTTCAAAAGGTTTCTAGGTTTTTATGTACATTTTAAAAATGAAATTGGTTCAAATGATATAAATTTTATTATTATATGTATAATTTATCTAAAAAAATTTAAATAAAATCAAAAAATAAATTTATCCTTATAAATAAATTTGAGAAAAAAATAGTTTTGAATTAAATTTCTGTATTTTTTTACTATTCATAAAAAAATGAAGCCTCATATTTTAATACCAAAAATTCACCCTAATATAATTTTATTCATTTCATTTAAATATTTATATTATACTCACATATATAATTTATAAATATTCAAAAATTGGATTTAAAATAGTGTTTCCAATAAACGGTGACAAAAGTGCCTTTTAAAAAATATAGCCTTTTATGTGTAATATTGGGTTTGTCATTATCATATTCATACCTAATATATCTTATGAATATCAAAAATATTTTATTGAATAATTAATATATATTTTACATTAATAGAACTCAATAATTATTTTTAATTTAATTTATTATGATAAAACAGCTTTGCGAGCATAAAAATAGATTATTATAAAAACATATTATTAATATTCAATTGGTTATTATATTCATTAATTATTAATTTGTAAACAATGAATGAAACCATATATTTTAACAATTTACTTAATTCTATTCATTAACACCAATTTAATGCTTATTTTATATAATATTAAATAATAATATATTAATAATATATTGTTGTTCGGTAAAATTTTGTCTTGCAAGTAACACAAACTATTAAAGAAATTTGTTGTTGCTTGTGACACAGGATAACTAAGTATTGTGTACATTTTAATATAAACTATATATTTATTTTATTTAAAATATTTAATATATTATAAAGTTTTGGGATATTATATTCTTGTACGATCTTTTTGTTAAATGTCATAAACACAATTGAATAAAATGTTCTTACTTCAAAATTTTGGGGCCTTACATTAAGCCTCCTTGAACATATCTTCGACAGATGGTTGATAAATCATTTGGGAAATATAGGATGTATTCCCCACAATTATTATTTCTTGATCCATCATCTTTATATCCATTAAGACAATGACCTTCTCAATCCACATCATGGATGGTGTAGAAGATTGTTTTTGACGAAGAGCACCAAAATAGTTATTCACCTTTCCAAGATGGTAGTGAATAGAGAAAAAATATTTCTCTATCAACTCTAACTATATTATTTTATGAATGTTCAAATCCCTTAATGTGAATATATACATTATAATTTTTTTGGTCTGTATAGATTTTACACTTCTAAACATAGAGTTTGTTCCACAAAACATTCAAGGAGAATATCACAGCTTCCAATTCCAAATCATGTGTTGGGTAGTTCTGCTCTTGGATAATAAATTTCTATTAGTATTAGGCTTTCACATTATCATTATACATTAGTACACAACCCAATACAATTTTGGAGCATCACTGTAAGTAAAAAAAACATTATCTACTTGGTAGTAGTTTTAGCATAATCATTGTGATTATCCTCTTTTTGAGCTCCTTCAATCTTTCATCACATTATCATATCCAAAAATACTTCACCCTTATCCATGTTAACAAAGTTAGTGGTTTAGGAAATCATGTAAAATTTATCAATAAACATTTATAATACCATAATAATACCTAAAAACTATGGATTTCTATAAAAATGGATGTTCTATAACATTTTTCATCATCCGTAGTCTTTAAAGGGTCTATATAAATTCTCTATCTTATGATAATATTCCATAAAAGTGTCACTTTATATATAAAAATGTCCCACATACAATACAGATCACACAATTACTCCCTTTTGATTATCTCCAAAAAAATCCATATAAGATCTTTATGTACCTCATAGATCATGGAGTGAATGGGAATATCATCAATAAACACTAAAAAATTTATTAAAGGATCCACTAAAGTCTTTAATCATAAAATCTATAGAGATTTTAGGGAAATTATTATGTCCAAAGGGAAAAACTATGAATTCAAAATATTCATAACATGTATGTAAGGTTTTGAAATAAATATACTCCTTCTTAACCTTTATTTGATGATCTGACTTGTGGCATGTTAAAATGTGTAGTAGTTTAACCAACTAGAACTATATTTCTAGGGTCATCCACAGGCTAGTTGGTGGCCTCCTTCTCTAACAAAATATCTAAATTTAATCTCCCATATTTAAAAATGGTCAAAAAACATAAATGTAAAAAACAAATATAACTTCATATCGGGATTTACATACCTAGGTATGATATTTATAACGACCATATATTCATTATATACACATAAATCCCGAATTCCAGGAACCAATGATAATATAAGACTGTTTTTGTATCACCAAGTTCCCATTATATCATGTCTCGTTGATGTCCCTACAACAGTTTCATCTTACTCAAAACCAAAGAATGATCTTCCCATACATCACCTCATCTAATTAGAACACTACCTAAAAAGATATTTTTTCCACTAAGGTTTTGGGATCAATCTCAATATCCTCCCACTCAATCCCATAGGATGAGTGCTATTTATAATTATTTATGTATGAAACGTGTAACACTACTTGGGAATACATCAAATGAGTTACCAATTCTAATTTATAAGACACCTTCCAACTTCATTCTAAAATATCCAATTGGATGATATAATGTGGTGAAGAAATACACTAAATGACTAAAACTTTGTGCCCCATGTAATGTTTAACTATGATAAATAAATGATAACCAACCTTAATGTTCAATGGATAATGATACCGATTGAAATAATATTTCTAGTGGATCTAATCTTTCTTCAACATCTTTTTGATAAACTATACAATATACGTTTAAT
The DNA here is from genome assembly GCA_963277665.1 of Viscum album. Classification (NCBI taxonomy): domain Eukaryota; kingdom Viridiplantae; phylum Streptophyta; class Magnoliopsida; order Santalales; family Viscaceae; genus Viscum; species Viscum album. Next base: position 26,558,112 of record OY728142.1, on the reverse strand, counting down.
TTACCAAAAGATACTCAATCAAACCAAAAACTCTTATAAAACATATTATCAATACATATGTGACCTAAAATATCTCTCATAAAACTCCATAAATTATTCTATTCAGATCAAATCCTTATAACTATTGTTGTAGGAAAATTTTACTAAGGGTATATGATTTACCGTAGTCCACTAATGTCAAGAACAAATGACCAATGTGTTTCCTTCAGAATCTTTAGGGCCGGGTCAATATGGCCATCCATCTATAGCTGATAATATTTTCTCTTCATCTAATGATAAACCACTACATTTTTCAATCCACTCTTCAATCATGATGTAAAGTGAGGGTTCCTATCAAATAATGTACTCGATTGTGCACTGTGAAGTCTAAAAATCATTTATACATAAAATACCCCAAGACCATGTAACCTTGTAGACTACATTATAGATTGTAAATATGATGATTTAATTTCCCAATCAATAATACTCGATATCACATCCATACCATTAGGTTAATAGGGTATCCCATCATAGATTTCATTGATATATCAACCTATTTCGTCATAAGATTTGTTCGAAGTTTTAGGAGACTAGTATGCCTATAATGTTCTATCCTAATTTTATGATATGTGAGGAACCAAGATTCAAAACTCGCAATCAATCATCTAATTTTTAACGACTAATAATGATATCCCATGTCATGGTACATCATGTAATCTTCAGGGTTCATATACCAACTCGATCGATGTAAACTATTTTTATTCTCATGCCTTTATTCTATCAATGATTCCCTTCCACCACGAATGTGAAAAAATACATTTGAAGACCTAGACCACTCACCTGAGGTCTCCCAAAAATAAATGTTCTTATTAAAAATACTAAAAATCTACATTCTATGCCAATCTAATGTGGTTGTAACAATATATATATATATATATGATATTTATCGAGTAAAATATTGGAACACAAGTATTTTATCTCTCCCTTAAATAAAATGTATCTTAGAAATCAATCATATCAAGAACTCATCATCCACTAATTATTTTCCTACCCAAGTCAGTAATTTCATACTCAAATAACATGAAACAACATTCCTTTTATTTGGGGTGTAATCAATATCAATATCAATGTTCTAAATTTACTACACTGAATGTTAGTTTATGTTGTGGAGACCCCTTTGAGTGAAAATATAATTATGAATCTAACCATCTGAATACATTGTAACCCATTCTCCTAAGAGGTAGTGTCAACAAGTGTTAATCGCATACATCGTTTCCACCAGTCAAGATCATGAGCGAAATAGTTATTCTTTTCAGAGATTAGAGGATGAGAGACATAAGATACCACATATATCTCCTTCATTTGATCACAACCCGAACCCATAGATGAGTAATATCAATAGAAGTTATACCCAACACATAACTCTGGAAGAATAAATACTAGTGGTGACATCAATCTCAATTGGAACACCACATAGTATCTCTTGAACAGATCAATCCAAAAAACTCTTTTCACCTTTTTGGTCCAGCTCTATCATAGGGTATTCAGGATTGAAAAAGTACTAAACAAAGAGCATATAAAAACCATCAAATCCCAATAATATTTGGATCTCAAATACATTTATTGGCATCTCCCCATACATCACCAATTTAATCTTCTCATGATCCACCGAGACAGCCTTCTCATAAATTAAAAGGATAAAAAATTCCCCTCTTGCATATAGAATAAACATTTGGATTGCTTCCCATATAGATGATTATCACTCAGTATTGTAAGGAAGAAATTTAAATGATCAACATTATCCAATTTTGATCTATAATAAACAATGTTATTATTTAGGAAAACAACCATAAAGGAATCCATGAACTAATGGAATATTCAGTACATCAACACCTTAAACACCATAAGAGAATTAGGACTTCCAAATTTCATAATCTAATATTCATAGAGCCCATACATACTCTAGAATGTTTTATTTTGAATATATTATACATCTATCCTCAGTTTATAGAACATCAATAAATGATCAATTTTTATTAACCACGAAGCCCCCATTATACATACCAAAATGCTCATTAGTCCTAGGAAAGGGTTATTTTTTCTTCACTATCCCTTGGGTCAGTTTCCAATAATAAGATAAAATCAAAATACTCTCATCCTCCATAGTTTCAAAGAGTACTATAGATGACCATGGTTAAACTCTATAACAAACCAATCTGTTACATTCGAGTTTTTTATTGTGAGCCTTCAATTCATTCAATTATGTAGGTTCTATAAAATAAGATAATATTGAATTGGATATCAACCCTAAAGACATGTATATAGGCCACTCAAATTCAATGTGAGTTATTAACCTAGATAAGTCATCTAAAAATAATCAGGACAATTACTCAACACTAAAAAAATATGGATACTAATAGGTGGATCAGGAATATCAAGAAAGAACACTATTAACTATAATTAGATAATCTAATAAGATTGAGTAATGAGACATACCCAACAAGATATTATATCTGGCTCACCCTAGAATATGTGAGTTCCACTAATAAGATAATGAAATAGTACCCATCCTTTATTGAATTTTTTTAGGATTTATTGTTAATTATTCAATCATTTACAATGATAAGATCAATAATTTCAGGGTTATTAACTATAAAGTACCACATTATAATGAAGTTATAAATCATTACTCAACACATGATACACTTAAATATATTCTCTCACATTTGTTTAAAATTTATTCAATGATTTAAAATGAAAGTATACTACCCAAGTGAAAGCCTAATGTATTGATCAACTTGGATGAGATAAAGGAATTAGTTAAACCTATATTAATCAAATAAATAACAATAGATGAAAAAAGAAAAACTGTAAATATAAAATTAGTCATTATTACCTCCAACTCCTTGGGTGAACAACATGCTACATATAGATTTAAAACCTAATACTTCTCTTGTTTTACTCACTAGCCATCACATTGGGAATGATGTTTTGATTCAACCCCTTTTTATGGATCTGGTCTAAAATGAGAGGCATTGATTTAGAAGGATTCATGTTTTCTTCTATGGTATGTCTTCTTAGAAAAAGTATGGAGATTAATAAATTTCCCACAACTATGAACACTATGGGAGAATCCTTATAATCAAGTATGAGATGTCTATTTTCCCCCAACATGTAACAAAACACCTAGATTTTCCTTTATATCAATATTTTACTCCTTATACAACCATGATATTGTTCATATCACGTATAATTTTAACCATAAATGAACTTTGTCTACCTCTTAATTCCAATCATTCCCAAAATATTTTTATCTTCCATCTTTTTTACCCCCTCTTCCAGAACTACCATTTTCATAACATTATCATATGTGGGAAATCATATAAAAAATCTAATAGAATAAATATTATCCCTTAAAACCATTTCAAACATTAATTACTTGAGATAATAATTTGATCCATGCTCAGGTAACAAATTAACCAACACATAAAACAATGTTTCATACTTTATGAAAGAGAAATATCATTTCTCTAAGGTAAAAACATGCATTTCTTTTCCAATCACAATGGATCATAATTGAATAGATTATTGAAGCCCTTATTGAATGTATTCCATGTGATATCTTCTAGGAATGTGGACTGGACAATAAATTACCCCCAATTACTTCCTTTAAATTCAATAATATGTGTTGTAAATGAAAAATTAGAGTCTTATGAAATCTTTAGAATGTAATATATACTCTAAATCCATTAAAATAATTACTTTGAATCCTATGAAACCTTTTTACAATTAAGGATTATTGGATTCAATATAGTAAACTCCAATTCATAGTATACCTTTCAATCGTGTTCAACATCGGTGATTTTTCCAAAATTCTTGATTTTACAAATGGTAGTTTCCCCATAACTGGGTTATCCATATGATTTTACTAAGATTTTATGTCCCCAGTATCCTATAAAAATTCCATGTTATACATAATATAGTATAAAAAAACTATAAAACAAGAGAAAATAATATATAGAGAATATAATTTAATTCGTTTGTTTTAAACAAATTATACATCCTAAGATAAAAGGTTAAAGCCTTAAATTAAATCGCTAGAAAACATAAAACATCCAATGGTAACTCCAGTAATTTCTTAAATGTGAGTTGGTAATGAATTCCCCTACACTTCCTCTTAATATTTTAAATTACTTACTCTAGTATATAGATAATCCTATTTCTAAGAGAGAGTGATACAAAATCTTAATCATAGGCTTTAACACAACTTGATTCTTTGATACCAATTTATAAAAGACCAACCTGGTTTAAGCGATAATGTAACCTCAATCTGGTCTTCCATAATTCATGAACCACATTTATGATATACATGGAAGGTATCAGTAACCTGATTGTCATTTAAATATAAGATTGTAACGATATCATCCTCAAAAAGAAAATGAAAAAATAGACTCAAATAGTGTATCCCAGTAAGTAATATTAACATATAATTTATGGTAACAATCTACCAAAAGGACATATCCATAATCCAAATAAAAAGTTAACATCAAAAATAGGAAAAATATCCATCACATTCCTCCAAAAATATTCAATTGGTCTATCTCTATCAGACCATATATCACCAACATAATTAAAAAAGAGAAAATGAAAATGATCTAAGAGTATTTTCCTCTACATGACAGTCACTACATAAATTATATACTTCAAAAACAAGGAAATTAAACATAAAGGAAAAAAAGTAGAGTGTGACCTCCAAATCCTAGTAGGATACCCCCAAGAATCTGTAAAGTTTCTAATAATATTCCACTATTAGTTCTCAATTAAAACTAATGTATAAAATGCATAAAAATGAAATAATTTTTCATTTATAAATCGTTATTCGGTTTTATTTTAAAAAAATATGAAATTACTTTAAAATTATATAATAATAATATAAACATATAAATTATAAATATAATATAACCAATATCATAAAAGGATAGTAATAAATAGTTTTCAAGAACCAACATTCATATCACAATCATGTGGGAAAATAACCATATCAAAATATCTTGGAAGAAAATTCAAGGAATGTTGGTCCCTTTGAAAGTATACCCCCTAGTATCTATGACAGGAAAGGGACCTCCAATGGTGATAGATAACTATTATAAGGAATATATTTGTTTATCATGTTCACAAACACCAAGGTCTCCCTAGTCTCTAAGTACATTTTAATTACATCCAAGTAAAATGAACCATGTTTCATAAAGAAGTTTCAATATATATTCAATCTATATTAATGGATGAAAAATAATTTCCCTCTAGAAATCATATTTGAGGCAACATTAAAATTATGTCATATGTCTCAAATGGTTAATTGTAACGCCCCGACCCCAGCTACCCAGAGTCGGTGCATTACTTCGTAACATTCGCATGATCACAAGAAAGATCAAATCTCGAAAGACCGATTGGTTTAGTAGCCTTGGAAACACTAGATATATTCATAGGTTTTACATTACATCATAAAATGAAAAACTACTACAACAACATAATGTCTCCATAATCCACACTCATATCCCCACATAATATCCCTACAGGTCATTCATAATTTACTTCTTCACTTCCTGGGAAAAATAAAACATATAAAAGGGGTGAGCTCAAATGCCCAGTAAGGATAACAAAATAGTGGAAACTTTCATAAATAAGAATAAACTTTTAAGGCAATGTATAGCTAAAACAAAAGCCTTTCAAACATGAACCATCAACATGGTATGGCATAAATAAAATGAAATAATGTCATTTACTTATTCACATGGATATTATACTAATCGAATAATCACATGCAAAAATCAATAACCACTTTCATAATGTTGGAATGCATAATGCCAGACTATCATAACCACATAGCCAAGGCCTCGTGCCAAGACTACAAATAAGATTTTGTCAAGGCCTTGTGCCAAGACACTAGTTTGTCTCATGAGACCTACCGATGCATCGAGGAGCTATAGCGGGCTCCACCCGTCACATATTAAGTCCAATGCATTCCCATATGAAAAGGTTTAAACATAACATAAACATTCATATTAAAACTATCATATGAAATGTCAATACTTTCACCATAAACTATGAATGGTATAAAAATAGCACATCCACAGTCAAACATATCACAAAACCTTCAATACAATATAGAAGTTTTGTATCATAATAAATCAACTTCAAATAATCTTAAAATCCATCAAAGGATGTTGACATAGATGAAATCAAAATTATTTTTAAAGAAGTATCTCCTTTTATTTTGAAATCATTTAAGATCCATATAAAATAAAACATTTTCTTTGAAAATATTCTTATAAGCTTGTATGGAAAGCTTTGACGATTTTATAACGGCGGAAAATAACCGCACCCGCCGTATAAGTTAAAAAAAACATTCTTACCCCAATTCTGTCGAAAAGGTTAAAAAGGACCTTGTTTTGAAAACGACGGAAAGATTCCTTTATAAACCTCTTATAAAAAGTCAAACAAGGGTATAAATGACTTAAACCCATATTCTTGTAAATAGTAAAAATGTTTTGAAATATATTTTTAAGAAAACATGGATGTGGATGATAAAGAGATCCCAGTAGATTATTACGTATAAACAACCTTGGATAATGAAGAGGTTGTAAAGTAAACCCTTACCAATTTGGTAAATTATGAAACATACAACCCATAAAAGAGGTATCATACAATTAATATGTAAATACACATAAATTAGAGTGTATTACACAAATAATATAATTATGGGAAGTACATACACCACACAAAAGGTGATGGTGGCAATATGGCATGAATCTCACGAAAATAAGGAGTGAGATGAAAACCCCTTACCTTGTACTTTTCCTTGGTTGGGGTAGGTTAACCTCCTGTATAATGGTGAAATAATTGTTACTAAATTATAGAAGAATCATATACATTAATATGATATCATATATGATCTTTTAATATCGATTTATAATAATATCTTAGTATTATCGTTGTTTCGGGTGTTAACTTACTTGTTTTCTTTTATATGTTTTGTTACGTAAGACCTTTTTGTAAAGGATAGGTTGTATATTATTCATATCCAGAATGATATCAAGTCTTTAAACATCATTTTTAAATCATCAAATGATAATTATACTTGAATGGATACGATGGAGAATGAATCTCATCGCGTTCGTGGAGACGGTAGTCCGTACGTACGCACGAGCGACAATATCATTATTTAATATTAAAATAATATATAAATGGATGGTATATCATATATATACAGAATCATTAACATGTTATATTTATTATTTACATGAGTTACACATCATTATTATACCCATCCAAATAATATTATATTGAATAACAATTACACCACGACGTGGAGACGGTAGTCCGTACGTACGCACGTATGGTGACATGTTATTCAAAGGGTGGATAGAATACTGAATATGGTTGTACCATATTTATAATAACATCACAGTATATGTGAGATACTGGAGTTTTTATTTTAGAATGGTAAGAACAAAGGAAGAAGAAGTTGAAGAAGAAATGAACTTGGAGAAGGGTGGTGAAATCATTACCTCTTCTTCGGGTTCTTCCTTTTGATTTGATCAAAAGGGCTCCTTAGGTTGGCTTTCTGATCAAAATAAGGCCTATAGGTTGTAGTTAGGGATGTTGGGAGAGTATTTGGGCAGAGTTTGGCCGAACCAAAAGGTTTGAAGGTGTGAAGAAATGAGAAGGAGGAGTGCCCTTTTATAAGAGGGGTGAGGGGCACCTTTGGAAAAGCTAGAAATATTAATTTATAATAAATTTATATTCGGTTTCTAATGGCTCCAAAGCTTATTATTCAAAGGTTAAGGTGGGGATAGGTCGAAAACCACTCAACCAATAGAATTTAGACAGGTTTGGGTACATATATTAACCTTATCTTCAAGTATTAACTCTAAGTTAATTAGTTTCACTTTTACAATGTCTCTTTGTATTTTTATATAATATGGTTAATAAACTTACTATATACATCCAAGAGACCCACAAGTGGTCCATTAATGATGAACCTATCATGATATAAGTCTCTTGGCCGAACCTTAGATTTTTAGGAATTTAATATCAATTAAGAATATAATATTTGTTTTAAGAACTCTTTTATGTCAATTTTGACACTATTCAATAGTTGATTTTTGTGAAACTCATAACAGATTGATTACTTCGAAAAAAGTCAATTAAATCAATCATAATATATCATAGTATCCTAGAAAATTAGTTTAATTCATTAAAAGTTTCATATTATATTTATTTGGGTATTTTTAATATCAATTATTTTAATTGTTCACTATTATAGTAATTACTGCATCATCATTGTGTCATAAATAAAATAAATTATTTAATGTCTAAAAATTATAAATAAAATATATTTATGTATGAAATCTTTTTATCTTTCTAATGAATATTTATAATCTAAAATCCAACTTATATAACTCTATGTAACAATTGTTTTTCTAAAAGATATATGCTTGTGTCATTTTTGTATTCATTTTGACTTAATTAAAATAAAGTGTCATTATCACTTACAAGTGGATCCATGGGGTCCCAAAATTGACACAAAGATGCCCATGGTCGACCATTTATCAACCAATAGGGTTAAGACACGTTTTAGGGTAATTTAGTATTATTATAATATTATTTTTTTTAACCCTTATTTACCGGATTTACCCTTAACCATGGTAAATAAAATATTTACCGCAGTAATTATTCAAAATGTCTAAAAATAAAAGTTACCTATTTACACAATTTGGACATCCTGATTCCAAATATGGAATCCATTTTTCTAAATTCAAAACACAGAAGTGGCAGAAATTAATTTAAAATTAATTCCCGCTGTCAAAACAAAAAGCGTGTTTTTAAGAGGTAATAACTATCAAAAGATTGACACTTGTTTATGTTTGGTTTAATTGTAAAATTATGTACAATGACCAAAATTATATTAAATGGTAAAAATATATTCTAAATATACTTTAAAACCACTCAAATTCATAATTTATCACTATTAATTATTTTGATTAAAAAAGTTGTTTTTAATTAAAATTTAGTAATTTTCACTATTCATCAAAATATGAAAGTTATCCGAAAAGTACCAAAATTTCACCTTAGGCTAAATTTTATATTCTGAATCCAAAAATGAATTCCATTTAAAAATATAAAATATATATTATTTCAAAATTTAGGTATTACTATTCATAACGGCCAGTTTGAATGGTTGTGGTGTGTGTTAAAACTCAAAGTTGCGTACAACACACGCTACTGTTTTATTCAAAGGAAAGCATACCGTGGAAGCTTGGGAAGTTTCATTTTAAATTTTTTGATGTCTCCATTTAGTCAAAAAGTTTAAAATATTGTATTTAAAAAGGTTTCACTATCAAAAGTTGATAAAAGTGCAATACTGAAAATGAATCTGTTCTTGCATTATGACTAAGAAACTCATAATATGGATTCTAAAATTATAAAGTTTAAAATTTAGTTAATACTATTCATGACCTCTTTTAATGGATTTTTTTTGGTAAGTCATGGTGCAATTGAACTCGGTGTTGCGTGTAGTGCAAGTTATTAAATTATTTTGAAGAAATAACACACTATGAAATCTTGGGGTGTTACATTCTCCCCTCCTTCAATAAATTGCGTCCTCGCAATTTGAAATTGTTCTTCGAAAATAAAAGGTTGAAAGTAGAAAATATATTTGTGGGAAAACCCACATCGGAAATTGGGTTACTAAAATTTAGTCTTAATATGAGGAAAAGAGAAATCAAAGGGTCACCACCAAATTATGATCTCGATTAGGAGAACATTGGTGGAAATTGGAGACATATAATCGGAGGAAAAACGTAAATATTTATAGGTAGTGATTGAGGTCATCAATCAAAAACAAGTATAAAATTGAGGTCCTTAAATTCATCAATCTATGATGAATTGAAATACCATCGGTTCAACAAAACCTAGGGTATTAGGTTAACACATTTTTAACGTTTCAAAATATCCTAGTTGAAATCCCACATCGAAAAATGAATTAATGAGGCCTCTATTTAAAATAAAGAGTCGAAAGTATGAAGATTACCGAAAATGACACATACTAGGGTTCCATGTAGGAAAATATGGATATGGAAGAAAAATCTAACCATCAATTATCTGATGGAGAGTGGTAGAGAACATGGCTATAAAAAGGCCAACAATCCCAAAGCCAAAAATTAGTGATGATTTAAGGTACCATCTAGGAAAACATTTTTGTTCAAAGTTGCTTTTATTAATATTGAGGAATTTATTTATGAGATTGGCTAAGATCATAAGGAGATATACTTACTTTATAATTAGAGTTTTATCCATTAATAAATTTCTACCACAAACTCATCTTTCACTCTAAAAGATAATAGAATGTAAAAAAAATTCTATTTACACTATTCGTATAGGGTTCCAAAATAAACGAATTTATAATTCAACTACATGATCTTTTAATAAAAACTACATTATTTAATCTAGGACATCTCATGGGCCAGTGGTAGGTGATACACCCTTGTCGCCCTTCGGTTGCGGGTTCAAGTCTCGCAGCCTTGCCGGACGCGACGGGTTGCCGCCCGACCTCCGGGTTGTCCTTTTATGGCAATCCAAAATAATCCAAACTAGAACTATCCAAAATACTTCTATCCAAACTCACAGTCCAACATTTATAAGTAAAGAAAACATAATGTAGAACCTTTTTACCCCGTAATAGCATATGAATACCTTCATAATGTATTCTTTTAATACACCGAAACATCCTGAATTACCATATTCCTTATTGATTACATTCATGCTCCCTTATTCCATATAGAAAGATGGATATACTTCATTAATCCAAAAATGTTTTAAACCCCAACAATGATGGAATATACAAATCATTAATCAGTTCTAGGGTAGTCAAGAATATCCAATATAATTTATCCAAAACAATCACATATTATTCCAAAATCACTACCTCAGTATCAGAACTATATTATGATTTATCATTCCCTCAACCATATATTTTCCAAAAATTTATCCTGCTATTGAGTCACTTTTCTTTGTTCCACACAATCTCAAGTCCTTAATGAAATAGTACTGCAGTACAATCCTTATATACTCCATAATTATTATAACAAGTACATTGTTGATACAACACTCAATTGACATAATCAACATAAGAACTCTAATCATTCCTCTTCATCTGTGGTAGTATCATAACTTGATTATTATCCAATAGCATCATTTGCGGCATAGTCTGATGACTGGGGCATAGGTTCGCGTAGTGTCCAAACTCCTTGCAAATGAAGCATTGTACATTTAAAACCATTTTCTTACCCTTGCAGTCACGTACTTTGTGCCCTTTTCCTCCACACTTATAACAAACTCCCATTCCTTTCAGGCAAGTTCCAGGGTGTTTCTTTCCACAGTTACCAAATATGGGAAAATTATTCTTTTCCCTTTTCCCTTTATCCATCTTTCTCTCTTCTATCCTTTTCTTCTCTTGCTTCCCTTCAAATCCATAGGACTCAGTAAAATACATGATATTATTTCTTCATATGATGATAATACATGGGAGACTATTTCTCTTATAAATTCTAGATTAAGACCATGAAAGATATGATCCTTCCTTCTCTTTGGATCATGTGCATTTCTGGAGTTCTCATTCCTTCTACTGGGCGCCATTTCTATACAATGGCATAAACTAGATCAGTTTATGAATCAAAATACATAATCCCATACTTATAGAACACCTAACATAAATTGAACTATTTATGGATGTAATCCATAAACATAAGAATGTTTTCCTTGAGGATGTATATACTCATAATCCCTTCAAAATGATTTGTAATGAAAATGAGAGTTATCCTAAGCATATCCCCCAGGAGTGTCGTAACCAAGAGTGCAGCAAGGCCCGTTGTCGTGCACCAGTTCCCGTTCGAGTCTAGCTCAAAGCGGTGTTTTCGGGTTTTACCCCTAGGTACATCTGTGCCAGAGCCGCCTCTACCTGCTCGTATCTAGACAGGGATGTATTGCTCGGAAAACTCACAAAATCTCTACAATACCAAAATTCTAGGAAGTTCTTCTATACTAATCCTCAAAGTTCATCTTAGGTCTACGTGCTCTAATCAGAGTTTATCTAAATCTAGCTTCCAAGGTTTGTACTAAACTTCCTCTGATACCAACTGTAACGCCCCGACCCCAGCTACCCAGAGTCGGTGCATTACTTCGTAACATTGGCATGATCACAAGAAAGATCAAATCTCAAAAGACCGATTGGTTTAGTAGCCTTGGAAACACTAGATATATTCATAGGTTTTACATTACATCATAAAATGAAAAACTACTACAACAACATAATGTCTCCATAATCCACACTCATATCCCCACATAATATCCCTACAGGTCATTCATAATTTACTTCTTCACTTCCTGGGAAAAATAAAACATATAAAAGGGGTGAGCTCAAATGCCCAGTAAGGATAACAAAATAGCGGAAACTTTCATAAATAAGAATAAACTTTTAAGGCAATGTATAGCTAAAACAAAAGCCTTTCAAACATGAACTTTCAACATGGTATGGCATAAATAAAATGAAATAATGTCATTTACTTATTCACATGGATATTATACTAATCGAATAATCACATGTAAAAATCAATAACCACTTTCATAATGTTGGAATGCATAATGCCAGACTATCATAACCACATAGCCAAGGCCTCGTGCCAAGACTACAAATAATATTTTGTCAAGGCCTTGTGCCAAGACACTAGTTTGTCTCATGAGACCTACCGATGCATCGAGGAGCTATAGCGGGCTCCACCCGTCACATATTAAGTCCAATGCATTCCCATATGAAAAGGTTTAAACATAACATAAACATTCATATTAAAACTAGCATATGAAATGTCAATACTTTCACCATAAACTATGAATGGTATAAAAATAGCACATCCACAGTCAAACATATCACAAAACCTTCAATACAATATAGAAGTTTTGTATCATAATAAATCAACTTCAAATAATCTTAAAATCCATCAAAGGATGTTGACATAGATGAAATCAAAATTATTTTTAAAGAAGTATCTCCTTTTATTTTGAAATCATTTAAGATCCATATAAAATAAAACATTTTCTTTGAAAATATTCTTATAAGATTGTATGGAAAGCTTCGACGATTTTATAACGGCAGAAAATAACCGCACCCGCCGTATAAGTTAAAAAAAACATTCTTACCCCAATTCTGTCGAAAAGGTTAAAAAGGACCTTGTTTTGAAAACGACGGAAAGATTCCTTTATAAACCTCTTATAAAAAGTCAAACAAGGGTATAAATGACTTAAACCCATATTCTTGTAAATAGTAAAAATGTTTTGAAATATATTTTTAAGAAACATGGATGTGGATGATAAAGAGATCCCAGTAGATTATTACGTATAAACAACCTTGGATAATGAAGAGGTTGTAAAGTAAACCCTTACCAATTTGGTAAATTATGAAACATACAACCCATAAAAGAGGTATCATACAATTAATATGTAAATACACATAAATTAGAGTGTATTACACAAAGAATATAATTATGGGCAGTACATACACCACACAAAAGGTGATGGTGGAAATATGGCATGAATCTCACGAAAATAAGGAGTGAGATGAAAACCCCTTACCTTGTACTTTTCCTTGGTTGGGGTAGGTTAACCTCCTGTATAATGGTGAAATAATTGTTACTAAATTATAGAAGAATCATATACATTAATATGATATCATATATGATCTTTTAATATCGATTTATAATAATATCTTAGTATTATCGTTGTTTCGGGTGTTAACTTACTTGTTTTCTTTTATATGTTTTGTTACGTAAGACCTTTTTGTAAAGGATAGGTTGTATATTATTCATATCCAGAATGATATCAAGTCTTTAAACATCATTTTTAAATCATCAAATGATAATTATACTTGAATGGATACGATGGAGAATGAATCTCATCGCGTTCGTGGAGACGGTAGTCCGTACGTACGCACGAGCGACAATATCATTATTTAATATTAAAATAATATATAAATGGATGGTATATCATATATATACAGAATCATTAACATGTTATATTTATTATTTACATGAGTTACACATCATTATTATACCCATCCAAATAATATTATATTGAATAACAATTACACCACGACGTGGAGACGGTAGTCCGTACGTACGCACGTATGGTGACATGTTATTCAAAGGGTGGATAGAACACTGAATATGGTTGTACCATATTTATAATAACATCACAGTATATGTGAGATACTGGAGTTATTATTTTAGAATGGTAAGAACAAAGGAAGAAGAAGTTGAAGAAGAAATGAACTTGGAGAAGGGTGGTGAAATCATTACCTCTTCTTCGGGTTCTTCCTTTTGATTTGATCAAAAGGGCTCCTTAGGTTGGCTTTCTGATCAAAATAAGGCCTATAGGTTGTAGTTAGGGATGTTGGGAGAGTATTTGGGCAGAGTTTGGCCGAACCAAAAGGTTTTAAGGTGTGAAGAAATGAGAAGGAGGAGTGCCCTTTTATAAGAGGGGTGAGGGGCACCTTTGGAAAAGCTAGAAATATTAATTTATAATAAATTTATATTCGGTTTCTAATGGCTCCAAAGCTTATTATTCAAAGGTTAAGGTGGGGATAGGTCTAAAACCACTCAACCAATATAATTTAGACAGGTTTGGGTACTTATATTAACCTTATCTTCAAGTATTAACTCTAAGTTAATTAGTTTCACTTTTACAATGTCTCTTTGTATTTTTATATAATATGGTTAATAAACTTAATATATACATCCAAGCGACCCACAAGTGGTCCATTAATTATGAACCTATCATGATATAAGTCTCTTGGCCGAACCTTATATTTTTAGGAATTTAATATCAATTAAGAATATAATATTTGTTTTAAGAACTCTTTTATGTCAATTTTGACACTATTCAATAGTTGATTTTTGTGAAACTCATAACAGATTGATTACTTAGAAAAAAGTCAATTAAATCAATCATAATATATCATAGTATCCTAAAAAATTAGTTTAATTCATTAAAAGTTTCATATTATATTTATTTGGGTATTTTTAATATCAATTATTTTAATTGTTCACTATTATAGTAATTACTGCATCATCATTGTGTCATAAATAAAATAAATTATTTAATGTCTAAAAATTATAAATAAAATATCATTATGTAGGAAATCTGTTTATCTTTCTAATGAATATTTATAATCTAAAATCCAACTTATATAACTCTATGTAACAATTGTTTTTCTAAAAGATATATGCTTGTGTCATTTTTGTATTCATTTTGACTTAATTAAAATAAAGTGTCATTATCACTTACAAGTGGATCCATGGGGTCCCAAAATTGACACAAAGATGCCCATAGTCGACCATTTATCAACCAATAGGGTTAAGACACGTTTTAGGGTAATTTAGTATTATTATAATATTATTTTTTTAACCCTTATTTACCGGATTTACCCTTAACCATGGTAAATAAAATATTTACCGCAGTAATTATTCAAAATGTCTAAAAATAAAAGTTACCTATTTACACAATTTGAACATCCTGATTCCAAATATGGAATCCATTTTTCTAAATTCAAAACACAGAAGTGGCAGAAATTAATTTAAAATTAATTCCCGCTGTCAAAACAAAAAGCGTGTTTTTAAGAGGTAATAACTATCAAAAGATTGACACTTGTTTATGTTTGGTTTAATTGTAAAATTATGTACAATGACCAAAATTATATTAAATGGTAAAAATATATTCTAAATATACTTTAAAACCACTCAAATTCATAATTTATCACTATTAATTATTTTGATTAAAAAAGTTGTTTTTAATTAAAATTTAGTAATTTTCACTATTCATCAAAATATGAAAGTTATCCGAAAAGTACCAAAATTTCACCTTAGGCTAAATTTTATATTCCGAATCCAAAAATGAAGTCCATTTAAAAATATAAAATATATATTATTTCAAAATTTAGTTATTACTATTCATAACGGCCAGTTTGATTGGTTGTGGTGTGTGTTAAAACTCGAAGTTGCGTACAACACACGCTACTGTTTTATTCAAAGGAAAGCGTACTGTGGAAGCTTGGGAAGTTTCATTTTAAATTTTTTGATGTCTCCATTTAGTCAAAAAGTTTAAAATATTGTATTTAAAAAGGTTTCACTATCAAAAGTTGATAAAAGTGCAATACTGAAAATGAATCTGTTCTTGCATTATGACTAAGAAACTCATAATATGGATTCTAAAATTATAAAGTTTAAAATTTAGTTAATACTATTCATGACCTCTTTTAATGGCTTTTTTTTTGGTAAGTCATTGTGCAATTGAACTCGGTATTGCGTGTAGTGCAAGTTATTAAATTATTTTGAAGAAATAACACACTATGAAATCTTGGGGTGTTACATTAATATTATAAACAACCATTTTAAAAAAATCCATAGAACTCCTAGAAAAATCTATTTCCAAAAATTAATTTCATTATTCAAAACCAATTGAAGGAAACATAAGAACATAGGTCTTCCAAAGGGTTAGACTATAGGATAAAGATACCTACAACAGGGTCAAAGAAAATGACATTAATGTTTACACTGATGATGAGATAAGAAAATTTTAAATCCTTGAGAACCTTGACCTAATTGAAACAAATTAAATTCGAAATGTCGATGATATATCTATTGATAAATTCTTAATTTTCTATATAATACTAGAGAAAAAGAGAATAAATATGATGAAATGATTCAAACTCAGTGGATTTCTATGAACAGATTCCAAAGATTATAATTATAAATAATATCACTTTTAAAGAGATAAAGAGATCCAATGACATCACATTGGTGGATATAATCTTATAAAAATTAATTTTTCGACACTAATATCGAATTATGGGGATTAAGGGGTTAATTTGGTCTAAAAAGATAATTTTTCCCTTACTAATCACATAAATAGTGGAATCACTGATAAAAATTTGGGGCTCATTCACTAGCCAGCAGGTATTGGTAGAATTTTTATAAATATAGGAATTATAGATGTTGATGGGTGGAAGCCCATCGGCAATTCAGGGCACCTGAAATGGTGAAATGGTTCAACTAATCAACAACATATAGTTAGTTATCTCCACAAACTAGTCAATAGCCTTTTACTACCACCAATATTCTAAAGTAGTCACCAATCATTAATAAATCTAAAACAAAAAAATTAACAACAAAGAGACCTTCATGCCTAGTTTTACATTTTTGAGTATAACATATAATCTTATTATCTATATTCTCATATATTATTTTTTGAAGTATTTATTGTTACTTCCACAATAATAGACTTTTCCTTTAGATTACTTTTCTTCTACTAAATAATTTAACCATTTTGATTCATACTCAAGTAAATTAAAAAAAATAGTGAGGTAGTTATCATCATAATGACTTGGATTTTCACATATTCCAAAAATTTCTTTCAATATATAAAATTGATTTCCCATATTCGTCTAGATAATTTATTCTTTTTGTATATTTATCCTCATTTAACGAGTTTAATCAGATGAATTTTTTCCTTTGATATCTTCAACTATCATAAAAAACCCCCAATTGACCAATTATCTCATGTTATATGTTTTCATCTAAATAAACACACACAAAATATATATAATGAAATTTTTTATTCTATTTAACCCTTTTCCATTTAATATTTCACCTAATTTCCATCCCCTCTTTGAATAGAGTATTTTGTTATTTTTTATAATAAATGATATTGTATAGACCTAATATGATTCTTTTTGCATTGGAATCCTTTATTAGGTTTTTACTTAACATTTATAAAATATTTTTTATTAATGTTTAAATTTCTAGAATTTTTGGATTTCTATAATTTTTCATCATTTAAAATAGGTTAAACATCGATTGAGTTTTTCTTCATATCTTCTTTCGTTATTAAAATCCAAGACCATATAAACCCATTAAGTGAATTGTTTTTTGATTCAAATAATCATTAATATTTTTATATTCTTTATATTTTTGACATTACACATTAATCATTCATTAAGTAATATAAATTATACATAAACTATTGTATGTGATTTTAAGCTCCAATCATCCTTTTCTAAAAAAATCATGTTCATATTCTTTAAATATAACATTATCTTCCACATCCTTATATTTCATGTTCTCTTCAATATGAATCACCTTCAATTTATCATTACCCTTTAAAATCACTTATTTGATATTAGGTTGAGATCAATAAATGTTGTTTGAATTTTAAACATCATTCTTCATTTTACTATTATAATTTTATAGTTTTAATATTTTCAAAATTCACTTTATCAACTCTCTATTGAATAATATTTTTATTTTAGTATCATCATAATTTCCATCATTAACCAATTAATCTCTCATGATTCCATGTTCATTCACTTTATTAATAAAAAAATTTCTTCTCTTTTACTTTCTGTATCAATTTTTGTTTCATCTTCAACACTTTAATCCTCATTAAAATTATGTACAAAGTTTTTATTTTTAATTTTTGAGAATATAAAACATTTTTAAATTGATTGAAGCTTCTACTTTTTGAATTTTTACATTTTATTCTCTTAATAATTCCTCGATGGTTTAAGTTCACTATCACTTTAGTCTTCCTTTAGCTTTTGAAAATTACTAAGAAAATTCCAAATAGATCAAAATTCGAATAACTTAAATGTATAATTTATCTATTTTTTACCTTTCCCATTCCAAAAACATATTGAGATAAATGAAAATAGTTATTTAAACTTTATCACCACATACTCATCCCCTTCAAATGTCACTTCTTGTAGATTATAATTATTTATAACTATTTTCTTACTGCGCAACATTATATGGAATTTCATTTCCATTTAACACATTTTCTTGATCACATTTCCATTCTAAATTTAATTTCCAATTATGATTCTATGTACATCATCAAAATTAAGAGTGTTTTAATATCGGTCTTATTGTTTAGATTATTATTCATAAAATTATTTTAATATGATTTGTAGTATCTTTTTTATTAGTGTTTTGTACTTATGAGTCTTTACAATAACATGGATATGAAAAACAAACATAATAACAATTATGAACAATATAATCAATAAATTCATCATAACTTATTAAAATTTAATATTTATTGAAACATAAATTATGTTATTTTTCTCCATTTATATTCACATTTCCATCATAATTTTTTATAGCTTATCCCAAACACCATTTTCTATCATAAGCCCATTGAATTTACATAATTTCATCTATAGAAGTGATGAATGAATTTATTTACATGATGTAACATCATTATCTAGGATGTTATGATAAACTATGTACATTGTTTGATCTTACAAAAAATGGATATGAACATTGTTTTCAATTCAATCACTTCTAGACCAATAGATAATAAATATAAAAAAATAATAACTTTAAAATTATGATAGTTCTATTAATATAACATCAAAATTCCATTAAAATTAATTAAATTTATATGAATTATTATAAATATAAAAAATCATGACCAATTAACTTTTAATGTTGGTAATTTAACAATTTTCAAAAATAATCTCCAAAACTCATTGAAATCCTTATAGGGATTCTAGATATAATTACAATTGAGATGGATCAATTTTTATGGTAATTAACTAAGAGAGGAATTAAATCAGTGAATAATCATTCTTTTTTTTATTTTAATGGTTTTTTATCAAATCGACATCAATCACATGTTATAATAATCATTCCCCTTGGAATAAATATCACACTTCAAATGGAACAAATAAAACCAAATGAATTCCAATGTATATAATTAACTAAAAATATGTATTTCTATATCATTATAATTATCAAGAAAACCCTAGATCCTTTCATCAATTAGAATTTCCATGCTTAATACCATGATAGTTGAATATCCTCTCACTCATAATACAACTAACTACAATTTTTTCCTTCAAAAAACTTATGATAAGAATATATCCTTGAATAAAAAAAATTCCAATTATTTAATCATTGTTCAATGTGTGAATAATTATTGAATAATCAAGGAATAATCTTTCATTTTTTATTTTTATGATTTCTTTAAAATACACATCCATAAAATGATAGAATAATTAATCACCATGCTATAAATATCACATATAAAATGTAACTAACCAACAAAAATGAAACCCAATGATATAATTAATTATACAATATGAAATTATATATGCATGTAATGATCAATAAAACCCAATTTCTTTTGATACACAAGAATTTTTATGTCTAATATTGTTAAACATGAATATTCACTAACTCCTAATACAACTAACTACAATGTTGTCCCTGTAAAACAACATGATACAAATTTAACCATGAATCAAACATGTTCTAATTATTTTTATATTATTTAGTGATATAAAAATATAAAATTCTCCTACCCTATTTTTTTATATCTTTATAATATAAGGATCTCCTATTATTATTTAAAATATAGATTATGTATGAACCCTTATTCATAAACAACACGTGATAATTATTTTAATATCCTTCTTCATACAGAAAAACTACATGGTAAACTTCCATATTATACTCTTTTACTTCTTATAATATCTCTTCCATTTTTCTCTTACATGATCTATTTCAATATCATACAATTAAACACTTATAATTTCTTAGAAACAATTACACAATACTCTGTTTCTAGCAACCACTAGTAATTTTTATTTTGAAATTCCAAAAAAATCATCTATATTTACTTATATCAACTACCATTAAAAATTGATAAATTATATCACTTATAGTATGTACATAAGAATTATATGTTATTTTGATATCTTTTTATTAAATAATAGAATTTATATGTTGAAATAGTAAAGATGTATCAATAAATAACTCATATATAAAAATTCTTTAATTACTACATCATGCATTAATTTCACCGCAACATAGTTAGTTTAACTTCCTCAAAAATATTTTCAAATCATTCATCTGAAAAAACAACACCAAACTCACCATAACATATTGTAATACTATTTTATTATAATTTTTAGAGAACTATAAATTTTTCCATTATAAATAATCCCTCAATGTTGTGGAAAGGGATTTTATTTTCACCCCATTGCATGTCCTAATTCAACCATAATATAGTCATATACATTTTGACTCTCAGAGAATAGAAATGTTATTATAAAATATTTCAACATCCTAGTACATCATAACTCAATGTTTTTAGTCTTTTGAATATGGAATCCACACATTTTCCATGATATACTAAATACTATTTTGGCCTTCAGTCATAAACCATATCATTTTTATTTATATTTTCATCTTTGAAACCATTATGCCTTCTAATTTCACTACAACCCCATTTCAAAATTTTCTAAGGTCCAAAATTTTCTCTATAAAATAATGATAATAATAATGTTAAAAAAGTAAAAATATATCATATTCTTAAATGGAAATTTCAGAATCAAACAAGCTATTTTCTTTCAGATAATTTCACTATGCAATGTTCTGTCATGTCTTATGAAATAGTCAAACCCTCCCCCACTATATATGCAACATATCCAAAATTCATGTTTGATAAAAGAATTCAATTTTTGTTTTGGAAATAACCACACTAATTTTGAGGTCTACCCAAAACTTAATGATCCTATAATCCCATAATTATTCATTAAAACAACTAAAATCGTTTCCAAGCACATTTAAATAATTTATACATATTTTATCTAAACTGAAAAACATTAATAACTAAATATTGTATATGATTCTTATATGTATTACTGAATTTATAAAAAATGACAACAAAAACACATTAAACCATAACTATTATAATTTTTCCCTTTATTAATATCCCAAATTCATGAACAACATCAGGTGAACCATCTTTATGAAACAAGTTATTGGTCTCAACAAGGTTAATTTTGATGATAACTTTAGATTGTAGATTTATTCAATAATAAACTATATGGTTTAAAATAAAAATAGATGATTTAAAATGTTACTTTGGAGTAAAAATCCTTCTAGATATTTTGAAGATCATTTTAAATTATAAATTCATTCAATAATCCAATGTATGGTTTAAAATACCATATAAAAATTTTATGGTTTCTTTAGATTTTAAACTCATCAAAAATATTTTTTGTAGCTAAAATCCCATAGGATAATTGGGATAATATAATGGAAGTTTAAACCCTTCCAATAAGTCACTCTATGGTTTAAAATTTCATAAGATAATATTGGATATCATTTTAGAGTGAGAATTTATCTACCAAAAATATAATTGACATTATTGTTTAATGTCATCCAAGAAGTCACATTTTATTTTAAAATAATGGAGGGGAATTTTGACTTCATTAGGAATATAAATTCATCCAATATATAGTTAATATCATCATTTATGGAGTTTTAAGAAGTAATTATATACTATTAATACTGTTTGGGAAATGAAAATGTTCAATTTAGTTAATGATCAAGGATTTTATAGAAAGATGAATTAAATTTGATAACAATATTAGAATTGAAACTCATGGATGCTTCTGATGTATCATGATTAATGGAAATAAAAACCCATGTATTTTGAAGAGTTCTTCATAAAATTTAATTCCATATACAAAGATAAAAATTGTTTATTTGAAAAATAATCCTTAAATTTTTAATCCCACTTGAAGGAAAAAAATTTGTTTAAAGTCACAAAATCATGGTCTAAAAATTGTACATGATAAATGATCATTTCAAATTAATGAATCATAAGAAGGATTAGTATACAATTGAATATCAAATGGATAGAATAAGATCATTTTGTTTCTAGTTATATAGAAATGCCATTTCTGAAAAATGTAAGGTCACATAACAATGACCATAGTCATTAAATACTAAATATGATATATTATAATGGGTTATATAAACAATTTCATATTCTAGAGAACATGGATGAACATGTTGAATATCAATATACTTTTCAAATCGATCGTTTATAACCCCACAACTAATTAACAAATCAACCACTAAGGTCAAGTGGGCATGTATACAATCCTTCCAATGAATATTCATTTTTAAATAAATGACAAGCGTAATTTTTTACCATAATATAATAATATAATAATTTATACTCATCAGTTAATATTTTTTAAATTATTATTTATTTATTAGATAATTATGAATTAATTCAATTAAAAATCTTCCAATCGTTGACCAAAATTAAATAATGTAATATAAGTTTCTAATTATTTTGACATATTCTAAACATACTGAAATTGCATATCTTATTGGAATAAAATCGATATTGATTTAGAAAGATGAAATTTTAAAATTGATAATTGGTCATAAGAACATATAAATTAGTATACATGATTATTCTTTAACCTTGTAAGGATTTTATATTTGGATGAATGAATGAATATGAATATAGGGACCCGATAAAAGATGACATATCCTTGAACTTAGGGGATGTTTATGAGTTTTTATAGGGTTGGACCTATGTGATGAAGGATCACAATCACCAATAATTGTGGGTTAGTTTAACTTTCCAAGAAAAATAGAATTTGTGAACATATTTTAGTGTTTTATTATGCTTTGAATTGGCATGAATCATAAAAGTTTCATGATTTTTGAATTATATCAGGGGATCAGCATCATCATAATAGGGAAACGTTTGGAGTTGTTTCTCAATAGATAGACTATACATTAGATCCACTATGTTTAACATAGTGATTGGATAAAATTTTAACGTTTGTTAATGAGACTCTGGAATAATTATATTTCTTTATAACCTCATGAGTCTATATTTTATAGTAATCACATAACTTTTTTTATTAGTAAATTCACTTGTGAGAGTCCATAATTTATTATGGAAAGTTGTTTCTTGTGTTATTGTAATTATATTTAGATTCATTTATGTTTTCATTAACAATTTCATAAAAACATACCCATTTATAGGAAGATTATTTTGGTGTGTGAGATTCAGTCTAATGATGTTCCATAGGTGGTGTAACAGTGGTGTGGCCTCACAAAGACATTGATGTTGGGGAATGAATATGGTAGTGTGGGTTACACTTCCATAAACATTTCGTATTAAAGAAATTTTCTATAAATTTATTCAACACAATTGAAATAATGTGATGGAAAAACATTTAGTATTTATAAATAACTATACACCATCCATATCACATATAATAGAACTTTACATCCAAATAAAAGTTGGATACAACTGATCATTGCTCAAATTTTCTACTTGTTCTCAATACTTATAGATCATTACTCATAACCAAATTTATTCATATAGAAAAACCAGTTTCCTTTTAAAATAATATTATAAATAAGTCCATAAAAACATGTTATCATAAATATAAAACTAATTTAATATATATTAACAAAAAATTATAAAAAAAATACTAAATTTAAACCCAATCCATTGTTTTCTCATAATCTCAAAATACATGTTTCACAAATCTTGACATTATCAACTTTTTTAGAATTAATTTCATAAAAACTGAAAACATATATATATTAATCATATTGTTGAATATAAAATAAACCTTATAAAGGGTCATAATCAAACATTTAATGAGTATGAGTCACCTACAATAGATAATGAATTATAAGAAAATCAGGAAACTCTAGATCTAGTTTCACCAATTATGATCATCATACTTTTGTCCCTGAATAAATCTTTTATAATTTTTTCATAAAACACCTTTCTAAATTGGATTGGGGAACCCTAAAGGATAAGTTATTTTATTCTGGGTTGTAGGAAACCAAATACAATAACCATTTCACTAAGATTGGGGGGAAACCATACTAAATACAAGATGAAATGAACAAAAAGCCAAAGAATTACTGCACCACAACCATAATAACGGGACACCCAAAATTTTTGTGTGTGTTGTGTATATCAATGAGAAAATAATCTAGATTTTTCCACACCAGACAAAACCCATAACACATCCTTTCATTAAACCATTCTACCTAAATCACTTTTGTTTCTTATCGAGCATACTATCAAACTACAAGTTTCCATCTGACCATTGAGATTCCAACGAGACACCTCAAATTTAAATAAGATGAACCCCAACACAGGGTGTTGTTCCATTTACGCACTCTATATAGAATAAAGTAACACCACCATGTAAATAACATGGGATTAATCAGATTCTAATCGACAACATGCACTCAAATAAAACAATAGGTTTAGAGACATGGTTTCAATATAGTGGATATATTTGGGCACACCCTAAGACTATAACATGAAGAGTCCAAAATCTAGTAGACATCATTAGTTTAGAATGAGATATGGAAGAGGTTTCACTGTATAGTAACCCAATTATGTAAACTATCAAATCATGGGCACAAAGGGGACGTCTGGACTTGATGGGGAGACAATAGAAACAAGATCCAATAAATTATCAACAACCACAAATTACATTGTTGATGAACATCATTGTGAGATGTATTCTAGGAACACCATAGAAAAAACCATCCCTAAGAGAGATCTGCTACCACTCAACACATCAAAATAATCCAAAAACCATGGAAATTAATCTAAAATACTAGTATAGGATTTTTAAAAAAGAAAATGGTTGATAAGGTATATGAGTATAAAAGAAAAATGTAGCCAAGAAAGGTAAAAAGGTATCTAAACACCATATAAGTGAGAAGACATCAATATTAAAGGGACAAAATGAATAAATCCATGAATAGGGAAGACCAAAATGAAGTTACCTTCAACCAAGGATCCATCAAAATAGGATAAAATATGTTGTTGGAATTAACAATATAGATATGGAATGAATAAGAATTTATGAATCCAAGGGATAGTCGAGCTAAGCAAACACATTGCACCACATCAATGCTCACTAATAGACCCAAAAAAAATTAGATAAAATCCTGATGAACCACATTTATAGAATGGAATAGAAGCGTGATTTGAAAGAGGAGTAGGGATAGGGGAACCTGATGACCATTGAGAGTTAGATATCCACGTAGGCTATATCCCCTCTCCCATGAGATGCTACTTAAAAATGTAATTCATTGAAACCATACATCATAAGATAATCATGATAAACTAATTTGACATAACCCCATCAATCCAAATTCATTTTTTATTAAATATTTATCTTGAAAGAGATAGATATCCTTGAACTAATGATATCAATATCTATTACATTCAACCATTCATTAATCTATTTGATTTTAAAGAGAATCACATTGTACTATATTGGAGATTCCCCAAAATCACTATAGGGAATCATTTGTATTGTCCAATTCCATTTTAAGATATTATTGAGGTTTAAAAAGGGTAATTATTATTTAAAAATTAACACCATATAACTCTCTTATAGCATCATGGTTTGTTTTAATGGTATTATGGTCCATGTTCCTACATATGCATACCCCCTATTGAATTTTCTTGATGTACAGTTATTCTAAAAGATCCATCACACTATGTGTATAATCCTATACATGAATCCACCTCTTAAAACATCCATATTTCAGTCCAAATGATACTGAAATCAAAGTGAGTCTTACCTAATAATACTAGAACATCATATTCCTTCCCACCATAAGATTTACCATCCCCAATATGTTATAAGGATATGTTCTTTATAAATAATTTTGAATAAAACATTTACGTATTATCCACTATATCCCATGTTTCCACTTTCATATTTCTATACATACATAACACATTCATTTAAATAATTCTCAATATTATCAAGAACTTTTATAACCAAAAATTAATTTACACTGGCCTTTTAAAAAGTGTCTCAACCAATTACAATCCAACAATATTTCATTGAATAAATGTGAAGGATTTTTTTTGTACATACATAATTGAGAATCATGAAATTCATATCACACAATTCAAGGAACCTCATAGTTAATTATAATTAACAAACCAAATTGATTTTTTTTATAATCGTTAATAGACATACATGGTAAGGTTACAACTTTCGATTCTTCTTGAGTCATTGATGCCTTTGTGAAGATAATTCTCATAAAAAGACTTGACATCTAACTCCAATCCAATACGACACATTGTTTTAAAAATTTTGAATTATATAAAATCCAAGATATTATAATTATATTTTACATTATATGAACTTTATCTGCCATATTTGATGAAAAACAAGGTCCCAAGATAGACATTTCCATATATTACACCTAGAAAAATAGTAATCTATATAATGTTTTATTCAATGACTCAAAAGGGTCTACCTTAAAAAAATATTTAATTTTTGCTGATTAGGTCTTAATTAATGGATATTGTTCATTCATAATATTATTAATTATAACACATAATATCAATTCATGTCCTCTAAATTTTATATTATCTAGTCTGACTTCCTATCAATCTGTGGATGATATGATATACATTTATTTAACTAGGTAGTAATATCATTTTATAACCATATCCAAAATATTAAAATCATCCATTATATTTATCAATATTAATAAATGAAGGTATTGTTTAAACACTCATCAATTTATTAAAATAGTACTTAACCATGTCTTTCACCTAAAACAACTCCCATGTAGGAAAGAAGTGAGATTTTTTATGAGTTAATAAACAATCAGCTCTGTTGTAATTATTATTATAGGTAAAACAACTATGAAATATATTATAATACTCAAATATTTCTTATTTAGTTTAGGAATATTTATAAAAATTATCATATTTCACCAATTCTTAACCTTCATATGTAAAAAATTCAAAATAAATACACATAAAAATCTATCTCTCTTTTCTTTACTTCCCACCAAAGCTATTATACGAGTTTATGATATTTCTACATCACTATTAGATGATAAAATATTCATTATAAGGAAATTATATGATTGAAAATTTTATAATATGAACTCATGGATATATCTAGAAGGTGTTTTAAAAAATTATTGTTTTATTATTCCATTATATTACATTTAATATCATTGATAAAAACATAAGAATATTCAGAATGAATTGTTTTAAAAAAAATTATATTATAATGATTATTGTATAGTTTTAGAAAAAGATTCAACTTTGTGGGTTATGGTGTCACAGTTGGTATTAGAGTTGATATTAGTTATTTTTTTATAATTTTAATAAAATATATAAAATAAAACCCTAAGTTCTAGTTAACTTTTAAAAATGAAAAGGGTAAAAATTTTAAAAAAAAAATTTATATCTATTTATCTAATATATAATAATGAATATATAATAACTAATTTTTAACAATTTACTAATATTGAAGGAGGATTGATAGGAATGAATACTGTAACATCCCAAGTAAGTAATGAATAATAGATATTTTTATCTATGTCTATTAATTATTAGATAGTGTTTTAGAGTCTTAAAATGAAAATAAATCCAATCTTATGCATGAAATACACTAATATTCATAAAAGATTATTTTACTGCCTTTTGATGGAAAACCATTTTTGAATCTATATTTTGACAATTTTATAAACTATTTTTGTCAAAATAAACTTATCATTTATGATTGGGACATCAAAATTTACCTTGTGTGAATTTTCGGTATTTTTCTAACAATGTTCATTTTTTAATGAATAGTGAAAAATACTGCATTTTACATCAAAACTTCTTTTTAATCTAATTTATTTATATGATTAGATTATGTTTTGAATTGGTTTTGAAGTGAAATTAGAATATATTTTTACCATTTAAACCAATGGTGGTCATTGGAATCAATTTCACTTTGAAATTAGACTTAAACTGGTGTCAATCTTTTGATACTTATTGTTTTGTAAAAACACGCTTTTTGCTCTGGCAGCGGGAATTAATTATTAAATTAATTAATGTGACTTATATGATTTGAATTTTGTAAAATAGACTTCATTTTTGAATTCATAATATCAAATATTTTTTAGGGTGAATTTTTTGTAATTTTCTGAAAAAGTTCAATTTTTGATGAATAGTGAAACCACTAAGTGGTAATCAAGCAAACTAATTTTTCAGTTAAATGAAAGTTTACCACTAATGTGTATTGAATTATGAAAATCCGACATACATGGTTGTCATTAAGAAGTAAAATGTGGTTCAATGAGATTAAAATAATTTTTTGGTGAATAGTAACTTATTAAGTTCTTAATCGCGATTAGTGGTAATTAGGGTAGTTTAAGGTATAAATAATACTTTAATAAGATGAAATGACCTAGACACATGTCCCAACCTCATTGGTTGTGTCATGGCCGACCATGACATGCCATGGGTCAACTTGGGGACCCCATGGATCCACTTGTGTTGGGAAATGACATAAATTACTTTTTATTTAATGTTAAAGTGAAAATGACACAAACATAATATGTTTTACGAAAACAATTTTTAAGTGGGGTTATACAAGTCCAAATTTTGATTATAAATAGTAATTGGAAATCTAAAAAGATTTCCTATATCATAGTATTTTTTTTATAATTTTTAGACATTAAATAAATTTAATTATTTATGACATAATAATGATGCAACGATGACATCATTATTTGACGATTTAAATAAAATGGAAAGACAATGTAAAATCTATGAACTACACATGGACAAAACCAATTGTATTAGTGGATATCGAACCCTTATCACCTTATCCACGAATTATATCAATGTGGGACCTTTTAAAACCGAAACACATTTTCAAATAAAGTAATATTTCTTTACTTTCCAAAAGTGCCCCTCCTCTCCTCTTATAAAAGGCCCCCACCTCTACCTCATTTCACACACTACTCAAGCCTTTGGATCGGCCAACCCCTGCTCATTTGCTCTCTCCACATCCCTCTCCTCATCCTAGATGATTCCCTTTGGGCAGAATCCTTTCAAAGGAAGCCTTTAGGCTCAAATCAAAAGGAGTTACACTTTTAAAGGTAATTCATTCTCTCATGTTCATTTGTTTTATTTTGCTTCTCCAACCCCCTAAACTCTTTTTATTTACTTCCTTTGTAACAACACCAGTATCTTCAATATACTAGGATGTTTTTATAAGATTTATTTGAGCTACACTCTCACACAACTACATCAAATGGTTAAAGAACATACGGTTTCCGTGGATGGAGAAATTCTGCATCTCGAAACGATGATTGTTCAACACTCATTTAACACCTTCAATGGTGGCCATTATGATGTCACTATTTTTATATATGATATATAATATGTTTATGTTTTCCTTAAGCTTCTGTTTTTTTTTCATTTTGGGCATACCTTTATGGTCTCCATTATGGGTAAAACACGATATCTTCATTTTAGGAAGTGCGGACTACCGCCGCCTAAAAGTGATTTGATTCGTTAATACCATATGTGGGATGTGTAAAGGATAAAGTTAATGATATTATATATGTTATTATACTGGAATTATAATATACCCTTATATCATTATGATTCCATTCCAGAAAATATGAAATAGAAATGGAAGT
The DNA here is from genome assembly GCA_963277665.1 of Viscum album. Taxonomy (NCBI): domain Eukaryota; kingdom Viridiplantae; phylum Streptophyta; class Magnoliopsida; order Santalales; family Viscaceae; genus Viscum; species Viscum album. The sequence continues at coordinate 26,527,705 of OY728142.1, read as the reverse complement.
AGCGTTCATGCGTACGTACGGCTTACCGTCTCCATGAACGGTGCATTTCACTTCATACCTCTAAATGTGATGTAATATTATAAATGCATGTATGTACTGGATATATATGACATATATGATATCTACATCATGAATACCATTCTGGATATAATGAAACTTTGACCAAATTAACAACATGTAAGTGTAAGAAGTCTGTTTTTGACTTAAGAACCAAATACCGACAAAATAAACATTATTAACTTAACTGATTACATGATGTTCATAACATGGTATAAAAGGAATAATGAACTTGAAAAAGATTCATAAGAAAGTAGAGATTAACTCAAGTTTATTATTCAGGAGATTAAAGAACGGTCGGGTCAAGTCGGATATGAGGTATGGGACTTCGTCTCAATCTCCTTTCGTTGAGGCATATTTTATTTTATACACAACTTTCTTTTATATGGTGTATAAACCCCTTTGACTTTTACATTTATTCAAAAGGAATCTTTTTTATACGAAGCGTTTACTAAACGACAAAAGGGAATGTTTTTGTCGTACGTATGCGGCGACAATGACTTCTCCGCCGTCGTGACCGTTATTTGAGTTTCGGCTTCCTCTACAAGCCATACCTTCTTTTTAAAAGAAAAATAAATACCATGTTTTAGTTTTCTTTTATTTTAGTATTGAAAATGGTTTTCATAATGTTTTTATATCAATGTGTGTATTGATATCTCGTGATTGAAATGTGGAAATTTTATGTTTCCTTTATGCATGGTTTATGTGATATGATTATGTTATGGTTCTTGGGCATTATTATGAAGATGGGTGGTTCCGTGACAAACTAAGGGCGGGTGAGCCCGTTATAGCTCTCCAATGCATTGGGTAACGCGAAGGAGTGAAACGTTAAGGTTTCTCCGAAGAGATTTAGGGAATATACTGTGATGGGTATTCCAAACGTAACCAAGAGGGTTACTCCCTACGTAAGAATGTTATGAATGCCTCAAGTTACCTTTAAGTATTATGATTTCTATGATTTATTCATGATTTTATGAGGTATGTTAAAGTGCCTATGTTTTATGGGTAAAGTATGATTTCATTCTTATGTATATATGAACTCATGTTTCCTTTCCATGTTTTTTTTATAACCCATACTGAGTTTTTATGCTCATACCAAGGTTTTGAAATGTTTTTCACAGGTCAAGGGAAAGGTACATGATAAGATGATAGAGTCAAGGATATGTCAAGAAATAATCCATGTTTTATTTTAAATGTGTTTCCATTGATGGGAATGAAGAATAGTATCTTTATGTAACCACTTTGTTTATATGTGGAATGTAATGCAAGTTTTATGATCAAATTCTCTAAAAATCTAAACCCGAAAAGATCCTTAATGTGTAATCTTGTAATTACTCAAGATTATGTAAGGTTTAAGGCTGGGACCTTATAGTTGGTATCAAAGGTCGGTTTAGATAACTTTAGGAGTTAGAATTCTATTAAATGATTATCCAAAATTATTTTTTTTTGAAATGATATAGCATTTAAAGATTACCATGTTGCTTCATCTAAGACATGTTTGTTCAGAATGGTTTTCCGCAGAGGAAACAGGGAAGCAGTGCTAGGAAGGCATACAGAAGGAAATAGCCTTCCGAATCAGCATCCAGAAATGGTCGGAATTGGAACTGAACAGTTTGTTGCAGTAATGGCGCAGTTGACTCAAGCGATAAATGGCGGTGGTATCTATGCACGAGATCAGCCAGATCAACCGCAGAGGAACATGTCAGTGGTGGAACATTTCATGAGGCAACATCCACCATCATTCAGAGGATCATCTGACCCTGTGCTAGCTGAAGGGTGGATTAAAGCACTGGAGAAGATTTTTGATGTCATGGGGTGTTCAGACAATCAAAAGGTTAGTCTTGCTATTTACCGTTTGGAGGGTGAAGCAGATCAGTGGTGGTCAATGGTTAAAAATATCAGGGACGCCGCTGAGATTGATGCTCTTGACTGGGATGAATTCAAAGGTATGTTTATTGAGAAGTATTTTCCTAAGGCTTTTCGACTTAGGATGGAAAAACAATTCTTGGAATTGAGGCAAGAGGAAGACTCAGTGGCTGCCTATGAAGAAAGGTTCACTCGATTGGCAAGGTATGCTCCAAATTTTATCCGGGACCTTGATAGTAAAATCAATCGTTTTTACTCAGGATTAAAGCCAAAATATCGAAGGGCATTAGCTTCTCGTGAGTTTAAAAGTTATGAAAAGCTTGTTCGATGTGCTGAGAAGGTGGAAATGGAGTTTGCTGATGACCAAGTGTTCTATAACAACCAGCAGAAGAAGAGACCGAGGTGGCAGTAGAAAGGTAAGAATTCTTCAAAAAAGTCTGATGGTAAGAGAACTAAGTTTCCAGTTTGTGATAAATGTGGAAAAGGCATGCTGGGGAATGTCTTCTAAATTCTAGGAAGTGCTACCGATGTGGTAAGATGGGACATAAGGCTCGTGATTGCACTGAAAAGGATCAAGGTGAAGGTAAGAACAAATTTGATTTACAGTTAGTGAAATGTTATAAGTGCAACGAGATGGGTCACTATGCAAATGAGTGTCCGACAAGGAGCTTGAGTGATGGGAAGCAGTTAGACTACATGCAGAAAGAGGTGGTGAAATCCTTTGCAACTACTTCAGCAGATGTCGGGCCATCAAATGAAGTTGTATCAGGTACTTTGTTTGTTTTTTCAGATTATGTCAGTGTGTTGTTTGATTCGGGGTCTACACATTCTTTCATCTCTGAAACCTTTTCTAGTAAAATGGGAATACCATCTCAAGAAATGACTCCTGAACTTTTGGTAAAAACACATGGGGGAAGTGTCAAGGCAAAAAGAATTTATAAGAATCTTCCTATCCTTATCTGTGGAAAGAACCTACTTGCAAACCTTATTGTTTTACCTCTAGTAGAGTTTGATGTTATCCTGGGTATGGATTGGCTCTCTATTTACCATGCTAAGATTGACTGTAGAGCTAAAGAAGTTTCTTTTCAGAAAGACTTTCAGTTTGTTTACAAGAATGAACCCTTACTTTTGATAACATATCAAGAGGCCGAGAAACTTGTAAAATATGGAAATGAATGTTACCTTGCACACGTCGTTGAAAATAAAGGAACTGTTCAGATTAATGATGTGCCAGTGGTAAATGAGTATCCTGATGTTTTTCCTAATGAGTTGCCTGGAATAATACCAGATCGGGAAGTTGAGTTTACTGTTGACTTAGTTCCTTATGCTAAGCCAATTTCAAAACCCCCTTATCAAATGTCACAAATTGAACTGTTAGAGTTGAAGGAGCAATTGCAAGATCTATTAGAGAAAGGTTTCATTAGACCTAGCACATCACCATGGGGTGCTCCTGTTTTATTTGTTAAAAAGAAAGATGGTTCTATGAGACTTTTCATTGATTATAGAGCCTTGAATAATATCACTGTTAAGAACAAATATCCTTTGCCTCATATCGATGATTTGTTTGATCAGCTCCAGGGAGCTCAGTTTTTTTCAAAGATTGACCTGAGATCGGGGTACCATCATCTGAAGGTAAAGGAGGTAGATATTCCGAAGACCGCATTCCGTACGAGATATGGCCATTATGAATTTGTAGTAATGCCTTTTGGGCTAACCAATTCACCTGCTGTATTCATGGACTTAATGAATAGAATTTTCCATGAGTTCTTGGATAAGTTTGTGGTGGTTTTCATTGATGATATTTTGGTGTTTTCTAAAAGTAAAGAGGAGCATGAAAAACATTTAAGGGTTATCTTGCAAACCTTTAAAGAAAAGAAACTGTATGGGAAATTCATCAAGTGTGAGTTTTGGTTGCAACAAATTTCTTTCCTTGGTCACATTGTTTCTAAAGATGGAATAACTGTTGATCCTGCAAAAACAAAAGTTGTGGAAGAATGGCCAAGACCCACAAATGTAACCGAGATTCGTAGCTTCCTTGGTTTGGCGGGCTATTACCAATGGTTTGTTAGAAATTTTTCACGGTTATCTAGTCCAATGACTAAGCTAACTCGGAAGGGTCTTATGTTTATCTGGATAAAAGAATGTGATGATTGTTTTCAGGAATTGAAAAGAAGATTGGTGAATGCTCCAGTTTTGGCACTACCTTCCAGGAATGGTGAGTTTGTTATATATAGTGATGCTTCTTTGAAAGGACTTGGTTGCTTCCTAATGCAGAATGATCAGGTAATTGCTTATGCTTCACGATAGTTGAAAACTCATGAGGTAAATTACCCTACACATGATTTGGAACTAGCTGCTGTTGTTTTTGCTTTAAAAATTTGGAGGCATCATTTGTATGGAGTAAAGTGTGAAATATATACCGATCACAAAAGTTTAAAGTATATATTCACTCAAAAAGAGTTAAACATGATACAAAGGAGATGGCTGGAATTAATCAAGGATTATGATTGTACAATTCATTACCATCCAGGAAAAGCAAATAAAGTGGTTGATGCTTTGAGTCGAAAAAGTAATGCTTCATTAACAATGTTGCGTTTGGAACGTGATCCTTTGGTTAACGATTTGATGAAATTTGGCATAGAAGTTGTTGGTGCAGGAATTCCTTCTGTTTTGTTTCAGGTATCAGTGAGATCTTCTCTATCAGATAGAATCAAGCAAGCACAGAAGCAAGACAGTGAGTTGCAGAAAAAGGTAGAGCTGGTTCAGAAAGGTAAGTTGCCTGAATTCAACATTGATAATGATTGCGTTTTGAGATTTGGGAAGAGATTGTGTGTGCCTTGTGATTCACAGTTGAAGAGAGAGTTGTTATGTGAAGCTCATAGTTCTCCGTTTTCAGTTCATCCGGGCAGTACTAAGATGTATAGAGATCTGCGGGAGTATTACTGGTGGGATGGAATGAAAAGAGATATTGCTGATTTTACTGTGAAGTGTTTGACATGTCAACAGGTTAAAGCAGAGCGGCAGTTACCGAAAGGTATGCTTCAGCCTTTACCAGTGCCAGAGTGGAAATGGGAGAATATATCCATGGACTTTGTTGTTGGATTACCGAAGACATCTCAAGGTAATAATGCAATCTGGGTTATTGTTGATCGTTTGACCAAATCTGTTCATTTCCTTGCTATACGAGATAATTTCTCTCTTGATCAACTTTCCCGTTTGTATCTTAAAGAGATAGTCAGGTTACATGGAGTTCCTCTCTCCATTGTATCGGATCGTGATCCCAGGTTTACTTCTAACTTTTGGAAAGGCCTTCAGAAGTCGTTGGGTACTGAATTAAATTTTAGTACAGCTTTTCATCCTCAATCAGATGGGCAGTCAGAACGAACAATTCAGACATTGGAGGATATACTGCGAGCTTGTTCTATGGATTATCAGGGAAGTTGGAACCAATATCTTTCTTTGGTTGAGTTTTCATATAATAACAGTTTTCATTCCAGTATACAGATGGCACCATTTCAGGCATTATATGGGAAGCGGTGTCGAACTCCAGCTTTCTGGGATGAAGTGGGTGAAAGGAAGTTGATGGGACCAGAATTGGTAGAAGAGATGACAGAAAAAGTTCAGCTGATTCAGAAACACATGAGAACAGCTCAGAGCAGGCAGAAGAGTTATGCGGATAACCGGAGGAAGGATCTATCTTTCGAGATAGGTGATCATGTTTTTCTCAAGGTTTCTCCTTGGAAAAGTGTGATGAGATTTTGTAAGAAGGGAATGTTGAGTCAAAGGTTCATTGGACCATACGAAATTCTGGAAAGAGTTGGATCAGTTGCATACCGAGTGGCTTTACCTCCGAGTTTATCTCAGGTACACAATGTTTTTCATGTTTCGATGTTGAGAAAGTACATTCCAGATCCATCTCATGTTTTGAGTCCAGAGGTAGTTCATCTGGAAGAGAACCTATCTTATGAGGAACAACCGGTCCAGATTCTTGACCATAGGGAGCAAGTGTTACGGAATAAGGTGATTAAGCAGGTAAAGGTTTTGTGGAAAAACTACATGATTGAAGAGGCAACATGGGAATCCGAAAATGCAATGAGGGATAAGTGCCCTCATTTATTCGATAAGTAAATAAATTGCGGGGACGCAATTTTCTAAAGGGGGGAAGGATGTAACATCCCACATAAGTAATGAATAATAGATATTTTTATCTATGTCTATTAATTATTAAGATAGTGTTTTAGAGGCTTAAAATGAAAATAAATCCAATCTTATGCATGAAATACACTAATATTCTTAAAAGATTATTTTACTGCCTTTTGATGGCAAACCATTTTTGAATATATATTTTGACAATTTTATAAACTATGTTTGTCAAAATAAACTTATCCTTTATGATTGGGACATCAAAATTTACCTTGTGTGAATTTTTGGTATTTTTCTGACAAAGTTCATTTTTTAATGAATAGTGAAAAATACTGCATTTTACATCAAAACTTCTTTTTAATCTAATTTATTTATATGATTAGATTATGTTTTGAATTGGCTTTGAAGTGAAATTAGAATATATTTTTACCATTTAATCCAATGGTGGTCATTGGAATCAATTTCACTTTGAAATTAGACTTAAACTGGTGTCAATCTTTTGATACTTATTGTTTTGTAAAAACACGATTTTTGCTCTGGCAGCGGGAATTAATTATTAAATTAATTAATGTGACTTATATGATTTTAATTTTGTAAAATAGACTTCATTTTTGAATTCGGAATATCAAATATAGCTTGGGGTAAAGTTTTGGTAATTTTCTGAAAAAGTTCAATTTTTGATGAATAGTGAAACCACTAAGTGGTAATCATGCAAACTGGTTTTTCAGTTAAATGAAAGTTTACCACTAATGTGTATTGAATTTTGAAAATACAACATACATGGTTTTCATTAAGAAGTAAAATGTGGTTCAATGAGATTAAAATAATTTTTTGGTGAATAGTAACTTATTAAGTTCTTAATCGCGATTAGTGGTAATTAGGGTAGTTTAAGGTATAAATAATACTTTAATAAAATGAAATGACCTAGAAACATGTCCCAACCTCATTGGTTGTGTCATGGCCGACCATGAAATGCCATGGGTCAACTTGGGGACCCCATGGATCCACGTTTGTTGGGAAATGACATAAATTACTTTTTATTTAATGTTAAAGTGAAAATGACACAAACATAATATGTTTTACGAAAACAATTTTTAAGTGGGGTTATACAAGTCCAAATTTTTATTATAAATATTAATTGGAAAGCTAAAAAGATTTCATATATCATAGTAGTTTTTTTATAATTTTTAGACATTAATTAAATTTAATTATTTATGACATAATAATGATGCAGCGATGACATCATTATTTGACGATTTAAATAAAATGGAAAGACAATGTCAAATATATGAACTACACATGGCCAAAACCAATTGGATGAGTGTATTTCGAACCCTTATCACCTTATCCACGAAGTATATCAATGTGGGACCTTTTAAAACCGAAACACATTTTCAAATAAAGTAATATTTCTTTAATTTCCAAAAGTGTCCCTCCTCTCCTCTTATAAAAGGCCCCCACCTCTACCTCATTTCACACACTACTCAAGCCTTTGGCTCGGCCAAACCCTGCCCATTTGCTCTCTCCACATCCCTCTCCTCATCCTAGAGGATTACCTTTGGGCAGAATCCTTTCAAAGGAAGCTTTTAGGCTCAAATAAAAAGGAGTTACACTTTTAAAGGTAATTCATTCTCTCTTGTTCATTTGTTTTATTTTGCTTCTCCAACCCCATAAACTCTTTTTATTTACCTCCTTTGTAACAACACCAGTATCTTCAATATACTAGGATGTTGTTATAAGATTTATTTGAGCTACACTCTCACACAACTACATAAAATGGTTAAAGAACATACGGTTTCCGTGGATGGCGAAATTCTAGCTCCCGAAACGATGATTGTTCAACACTCATTTAACACCTTCAAAGGTGGCCATTATGATGTCACTATTTTTATATATGATATATAATATGTTTATGTTTTCCTTAAGCTTCTGTTTTTTTCATTTTGGGCATACCTTTATGGTCTCTGTTATGGGTAAAACACGATATCTTCATTTTAGGAAGTGCGGACTAACGCCCCCTAAAAGTGATTTGATTCGTTAATACCATATGTGGGATGTGTAAAGGATAAAGTTAATGATATAATATATGTTATTATACTGGAATTATAATATACCCTTATATAATTATGATTCCATTCCAGAAAATATGAAATAGAAATGGAAGTAGCGTTCATGCGTACGTACGGCTTACCGTCTCCATGAACGGTGCATTTCATTTCTTACCTCTAAATGTGATTTAATATTATAAATGCATGTATGTACTGGATATATATGACATATATGATATCTACATCATGAATACCATTCTGGATATAATGAAACTTTGACCAAATTAACAACATGTAAGTGTAAGAAGTCTATTTTTGACTTAAGAACCAAATACCGACAAAATAAACATTATTAACTTAACTGATTACATGATGTTCATAACATGGTATAAAAGGAATAATGAACTTGAAAAAGATTCATAAGAATGTAGAGGTTAACTCAAGTTTATTATTCAGGAGATTAAAGAACGGTCGGGTCAAGTCGGATACGAGGTATGGGACTTCGTCTCAATCTCCTTTCGTTGAGGCATATTTTATTTTATACACAACTTTCTTTTATACGGTGTATAAACCCCTTTGAATTTTACGTTTATTCAAAAGGAATCTTTTTTATACGAAGCATTTACTAAACGACAAAAGGGAATGTTTTTGTCGTACGTATGCGGTGACAACGACTTCTCCGCCGTCGTGACCGTTATTTGAGTTTCGGCTTCCTCTACAAGCCATACCTTCTTTTTAAAAGAAAAATAAATATCATGTTTTACTTTTCTTTTATTTTAATATTGAAAATGGTTTTCATAATGTTTTTATATCAATGTATGTATTGATATCTCGTGATTGAAATGTGGAAATTTTATGTTTCCTTTATGCATGTTTTATGTGATATGATTATGTTATGGTTCTTGGGCATTATTATGAAGACGGGTGGTTCCGTGACAAACTAAGGGCGGGTGAGCCCGTTATAGCTCTCCAATGCATTGGGTAACGCGAAGGAGTGAAACGTTAAGGTTTCTCCGAAGAGATTTAGGGAATATACTGTGATGGGTATTCCAAACGTAACCAAGAGGGTTACTCCCTACGTAAGAATGTTATGAATGCCTCAAGTTACCTTTAAGTATTATGATTTCTATGATTTATTCATGATTTTATGAGGTATGTTAAAGTGCCTATGTTTTATGGGTAAAGTATGATTTCATTCTTATGTATATATGAACTCATGTTTCCTTTCCATGTTTTTTTATAACCCATACTGAGTTTTTATGCTCATCCCATGTTTTTCAAATGTTTTTCACAGGTCAAGGGAAAGGTACATGATAAGATGATAGAGTCAAGGATATGTCAAGAAATAATCCATGTTTTATTTTAAATGTGTTTCCATTGATGGGAATGAAGAATGGTATCTTTATGTAACCACTTTGTTTATATGTGGAATGTAATGCAAGTTTTATGATCTAATTCTCTAAAACTCTAAACCCGAAAAGATCCTTAATGTGTAATCTTGTAATTACTCAAGATTAAGTAAGGTTTAAGGCTGGGGCCTTATAAATACGTTTACACTATGTGTAGATATAGGTCAACAATCTGATTGATCGAATGATAAACTGAACATCATGGTTGATAATATTGAAAACATAATATATATATATATATATATATATTTCAATAAATATATACTGTTATTCCAAATAAACCTAAAAATATATAGAAATATTAAATTCACTATAGTGTGTACCTTCAATAATTAAAAACCATATGTTGTGGTTATCCCCACCTTATTGTGGATTCATGGATCCACATATTCCAAAACATTTTCACTCAAGAGGATATTCATTATGGAGTAATTCATGGAACAATAGAGGTTTTTTCTATAAATTTATCATATTAAAATATATATATATAATAATGTAGGACATTGATATAAAGTATAAATATTAATAAATATATTTAATCTACAATATGAGTTGATTTTAATATGTTATTCCATATTATAATTTCTCTTTGCAATATATAAATCAATATTGAGAATCTATTCTTTGAGATAAATAAAACTCTAGTTTAGTATATTGAGACCTAAAAATATAACCTTAATTATCTAGAAAGATATATTTCAATATTTTTCATTTATACATGAATAATTATTGGTCAATTATATAATGGATTTAAAACATAACTTCATAAATATTTTTTTATTGGAGTAATATATATATATATATAATGATATTTTTTATTGTATCAGGATGTTGGAGATAGAATTACTGAATACACCATGGTATCATGGAGTCCTTGATAATAACTAAAAATTACAACACTATGTTGGAATCTTTTTTATAAAGAGGAAAAAAGAGTATGTCTTAACATCTCACCTATTGGATATATGGAATAAATAATTAAAACAATATTCTACAAGGAATAAATAAATTCTTTAATGGGGTAAAGAATGATAGAATGCTCAATAATATATCCAAGGACTCTTTTTTGAAAATATTTGTATCATATAATATAGAAATAAGCTTTCTCATAATTCATTACCCATGCTCTAATTATCCAACATTAATGATATTGAGCATTATGGTAATAATTTACTAAAGTAATGGTTGAATAAAAGGAATCACCAATACCAACAACCAAATAATCATGTTCAAGATGACATATATGTTACCATATAATCCTATATGTGTCAACTTAACTATTTTTTCAAAAGTACTATTTCAAAGTTCTCGAAAAAAAATTATATACTATTTTATTCTAGATTTATCAATTCATTTATATCTCTCAATTTCATGGTTTATAAATATTATTATCCTAAAAGTTGAGAGTTTGAATTATCGATAATGAAAATAAATTATTCATAAATTGAAACCCATGTATTTATCTAATTTTAGATCACATTTTATAATTTTTTTAAAAATAAAAATTTAGTAGTTATTCCCTTATTTTATTTTTCATATTATAATAGGTATGGACTTACATTCAAATTGTAAGACTAAAACCCAATGAGAATTTATTTCATTTGGAACATTTAACCAACTAGATAAGTATTAAATTGTAATGTGGTGAATTAAACACATTCTTTAAAATTTATTTGGACAAAAAAATAGAGCTGAAAAGGGATACGTGTGGATTTTTTTCACAATTACTAGAGAATAATAAGGGCATTAATATGGAGGATATACTAATAATAAAAGATTTTTAGGATGTCTTCTAAAAAGAGTTTTCTAATATTTCTCTGAATAGGGATGTGAATTTTTCTATTGATTTAGTCATTGTATCTCTACCCTTATGAAATCCTATCTATATAATGAAATCATCTTAGATAGAGGTGTTAAATAACTCCAAGTAATATCTCTTGGGGAAAATTTTCTCATTCTAGTTCCACCTTAGGACAATCATTTTTTAAATAATACTGAATTTATGATATTTGGTTTTATATATCAATAATTTCATGTTCATAAATTTAAGAATAAATTTCCCTTTCAAAAAATTGATGTTTGATTTGATCAAATATATAGTTTATGATAAATTTATAATATTCAACTATGATTAGGGTATCATCAACATAATTTAATGAAATGAGATATCTTCAAGTATATATTTCAAAATATGTATGGTTTTGATGAATTCATGTAAATTACCTTTATTTTTAAATTTATAATTACTATGTTCATGGATTCAGTAATGATATTTTTTTGGGATTACCTAAACATATATTTGGTTGAATTTATTGATGATATTTCTATCTACTACAAATCTAATAGGATAATTAATATTTTTTTAGAATTATATAACAAACTATATAAATAATGATGATATTTTTTTTATTATTTTGTTAACATATTATCAATTTTAGGTGATTTTATTTGGGGCATTTAGACACCAATGAATGTATTTTAGTAAAACCTTCAAATAATAAATTCATGGAATAATGGTTTAGTCCGATAATTGTAAAATCGATCCATTTATTTCTTATTACATCTTTTTAATATTGGTTTTTCATAAATAATTTTTCTTCATTAACTAACCCACTAATGATTTTATCATAAAAATTAGTTAAATTTAACGGTACAATAAAATTTAAGGAAAGCCTCTAGTATTTTAACACCATAACCATAAAATCCTAGATCAAGTGCCTGTGTATATTAAACTATCATTATTAGAAGGAATAAAATCCTAATAGACCAATCAATTTATCAGTTTTGGTAAACCAAATTACATGAATGAAACCCCTATTACATTGAGGAGTAAAAAATATAACTAGATACATAATAAAATGAAAAGAAAAACATCATTGGAAACTCATTAAAATATTTCTTCTTCGTACCCTTGGGAAAAGAAACTAAATAATTTTCACCTCAAATTCTCAATAAGGGTAATCATATTGGAAATATTAATGAACCAATGAGAATAATCACTATGGAGGGTTAATAAAAGATCCAAAATTTTATTTATATGACTAGATGTGGTAAAATAAATATGGAATATTATGCAACTAAAACACATATAACTTAATCAATAAAATAAGAATAAAATACATTCATAGATAATTACAAAGAGAAACTATCATGGATAAATGATAATTTTATTTGAATGAAGGCAATAATTTATTATTGGATACCATGTTTCCTAGGATTATGGAACCTTTACCATCAAGACCTTTCATATAATGATTTATAACATATCATGTAAAAACCAATCTGTTTGGCCAAATAATTCATCTCATGGGACTACCAATGCATCGAGGGGATATTGATAACTGAGATCCACACATTCCATAATTATACTAATAATTTCATATATATTTACTAATATATATAATTCATCAACAACTTGCCTTATCAATAATCCATATTGAGTAAAAGATATAGATTTACAAATATTTCCCTAGTTAATGAAATAAATACCAAGTGCACACCATTTGTAAAAATAGTAGATGGTTTAGTAAATATTTATTCCAATGACTTAAGTTTATGGATATCTAAAATTAATTCGATGTATAATGGAATATTTTCAAGAGGAACTGATTATTACAATAAAACCATAACGATCACAAAAGAATGTGAGATTGTAAAGATACATTTTCCAACTTGGTAATTTTCATGTCAAATACCCTTGGATAAGATTATTAAAATTTACACATATAATACCATGAAATATTAGTGAATCATTGTATGAAATGAAAAAGGATATGTGTATACATGAAATTAATGTGAGTTAGTGCATGATAACAAATTATTCTGAGAGAAATGTAAATTGAGACAAAATCTCTTACTTTACGCTCCCTTTTAGATGAATGCATTTTAAATTCTTTTATAATGGAATTATGAATTTTATTAAATTATTATATAACCTTAATAATATTTATATTATCATATATTTTCTTTTTATAATGTCTTATTTCCCATTTGTTCACAATCGTTCATTATTTTCATCATTTCATGTACTAATTATCATGATTTTCAAGTATGTTTTGACTTGTTATCTTTCTTCATCCTATTTCAATCATGATTCTATGGTATGAATGATGTAAAAAATTATTTATAAATAATATATATTCATTATATATTTATTTATAAAAATACTTAAAATTTTGAGGTAGGAAATGAAATACATTTTTTCGGGAGACAGTAGGTCGTGCGTATGCATGAACACTACATCCATTTCCATATATTATTTAAATATTTTGTGATATATATATATATATTCATAATATAATTCATGTATCAAATTTATGTTATATATATCAAATATTTTTATTAAAACCATCATTAATAAATTCCATGTAATGTGTGAATAGATCATATCGCTTTGAGGAGGCGGTAGTCCACACGTCCCCAAACGATGTTATCTTATTCCCAAAAAATAGATAGTATAAAGGTTTGTGTAATATAAAAATTAAAAAATTAAAAAAATAATCAATATTATATAAATAATATATAAAAATCAACACTATAATTATTTCTAACCATGAAAAGTGGTAATTGAAGAAAAAATTACATTGATTCATGAGAAAATATTATGTCGTAACAAGAATGATTATTGAAAATCCTATTTTATGGAAGTGTGTGTAGTTATAAGATATACCATTAATTTGAAAAAGATTCAATATATTTATGATACTGAATTTATTATGTAATCAAAATATAAAAAAAATTATGTTGTGTAGAAGAAAATAAAACAAAAGATCTCATTGAAGAATGTTATATCATCTTCATGTATTTCTTTTGGGTTTATACCAAAATTATTTCATAATTTTATTACTAAAAAAGTAATAATTCTAGGATTAGGGGAGGTATTTTGGGAGATTAGTTTTTCAAGGTTTGGGTGGTAAAAAAGACTTGATATTTGTGAATAAGTGAGGGGTGATTTTCTTTTAAATAGGAGAAATTGCATTCTTATAAATAACAAAAAGGTAATCAATATTAACAGGTTGAATTTATAAAATATATCTAAAATAATGAATTAATTTTATTTGAGGGAGATTATGGTCGATATATGCCTGTAAAAGGCCTTTTTGACATGTGTATTGATCAATTTGTCTTGTATGTTTAAGGTTTAAAACGTTCTTAAGATAGTATTAATCAAAATCGACGTAATTAATCGTAATTGATTTCAAAAATATTGTTTGTAAAAAACATAGTTGAACTTACTATACATTATAAACTATTATTATTATAAATATGTATTACATTTTCTAAATTCCAAGCACATAAATTTCATAAATTTATTTATAATTAATCTCACAGGCAAGATGAAAATGTGGGATTTTAAAGTGAAAATATACAAAATAATCAAATGTTTTTATAAAAATGTTCAATATATAATAGATCCTAATGGAAATAATAGAATTAATAGAACTTAAATTCATATAATTAATCTTTAAAATCAATTAAAAATATATTTTTACCCTATAAATTATTTAGAAGAAAAAATGATCAATTAAAATTCATTATTTTTTATTATTCATCAAAAAATGAAACTTCACAGAAAAATAATAAAAATAAACCAAAGATAGCTTTGAAGATAATATTAAAATAATAAATTTTATTTTGACATATAATGGTAAAAAATTTGGGAATTTTTTTTAAAATATATTTTTCACTAAATGATGACAAAAATTTTCTTTCAGAAAAAAACAATTTTTAGCATAAAACTTGATTAATTCTTATCATATAACAATAAAATTTATATGAAAAATGTCAAAAATATTCTATGGAATATATATTATTTGTATTTTATTAAAATAATCTACTAATAATAGTCAATTTAATTTATTAATACAATGTGACTTTGGAAGCATAAAATTATTTCTTTATAAAAATATTTTCAATGTTTTCAATTTGATTTGATATTCATTTAAATTTAATTGATAACCACAAAATTAAATATTTTATTTCTATAAGATATTTAATCAGAATTATATCCACCAATTTCACGGCTGGTTTCTATCTTATTATATAAAAAAAATATTTTAATAATATATTGTTGGTCGGTACAAATGTGATCTTTCCTCTAATAAAAATGATGAAACAATGTCGTTCTTATGTGTAAAATAAGATAACTAAGTGTATACTAATCTATAATAAATATAATATATTTATTTAAATATATCGTTATGTTATATTGCATTATATGCATTGAGTTTCTGGTCATACATTCTATTAAATACGATGTCCTTAATTTAGAATTTCATGGTATTATATTCTCCCCACATTAACTAAATTGTGTACTCACAATTGAAATAGGATCATGGTAATTGAGGGTTTAACATTATAAAATATTATTATTGGAATACCCACATCGTAAATAGTTTTAATATCACATCTTTTTAATAATAAGTAAATGGAAATTTAATGGTCACCACAAAACTAGGGATTCAAATATGATAACATTATTGAAAACATCGGAATGGTAGTAAATTCCAACTAACAAGTTCTTACAAAGATTGATAGAGAACATTGATCATATGAAATTGGGTGATTCAGAGATGGTTAACAACTATAAGGCCATAAGCCACATTGGTGTAATAAATGCCGCTGATATCAACAAAAATGTTTATAATATGACAACATTTTTATTATTAGTCCATTTTTACTATAGTTAATGAATTATATATCACCCTATAAATATATCTAAATAAACATAAATGATATGCTTTTAATTCCAAAGCATAATATTATCCTTTGGTTTTTACATAAACTATTTCTATATCATCTCTTATCATAGGTTTCATTATATGTTGACGTAATATATTAATATATATAACCTCATCCAAATACCAATTTAGTCCATTTCATAAATGGTAAAAAATTTCAAAAAGGTTATAATCCAATACTTTGGAAATGTTAATCAATTTCGTAAATGAACATATCAAAAAACATGAATTTTATCTTAATCTTCACATACCAATCTTTTCAGTACCTTCATCATGTATTCTATTGAAATTTGTTAATAAAATTAATTACTATAATACTATACTAAAAACATGAATTATTCCTTAATAGTTAAGTAAAAAATAGATTATTGGATATATTACATACATTACAAAATGTTGTAAACTTTATTAATGATGTTATAAACTACTTTTTTAACAAACCATTAATCAGTTCCAAGGTATTCAGTACTATGCAATTTACTTTATCCAAATAAATCTTCTCTTTATTCCATCACCATTATCCCAATATGAGGAATATAATAAGGTTTATAATTCCCCTGACCTTATTTTTTCATAGAAGATAAAATTTTTACTAATTCGTATTTCTTGTTCATCAGTACTATTCAGCATTCCCTTTCATATACTTAATGAAATATTACTTTAGTAGAATCCTTATATATTCCCTAATTATTATAACCAGTAAATCATTTATAAAATAGGTAAATGAAATAATTTGTGAATTCACACTTATGACCATTAATTATTCCACTTCATCTGTGATAATAAAAGAAGAATTCCCATGATCCATTATCTTTTTTGGGGGCATATTTGATTGATGCATGTGATAATGATTTTCATAGTGTCACATATCCTTAGAGTTTAAGCACTCTATATTGGAGTCATTTTTCATAACCATAAATAACATGAAATATGGCCTTTCTCCCCAAACCTATAGAAAAAACCATTAATTATAATCAATTTCCATTGTAATTATTTCAGAAATTATTAAAAGATGCAAAATAATTCTTTCAGTCTTTCCTTTTAACCATCTTTGTCCCAGCTTTCCTCTTGTTCTAATTCATTCCTCTAAAACAATAATAATTATATGATTATTTCCCTA
The DNA here is from genome assembly GCA_963277665.1 of Viscum album. Taxonomy (NCBI): domain Eukaryota; kingdom Viridiplantae; phylum Streptophyta; class Magnoliopsida; order Santalales; family Viscaceae; genus Viscum; species Viscum album. Next base: position 26,510,322 of record OY728142.1, on the reverse strand, counting down.
TATTGTTAGACCGTGGTAATATAACCATTACATAAAAGTATTTATATCCAAAATAAATATTATTTATAATTTATAATGGTCAAAATTATGTGATTGTTCCAAGAGAATGTTAACAATAAAAAAAGAAATTGAGATCGCAAATATAGCTTTTAGGATGATGTAATTTTCAATTCAAACAACCTTAGATGAGATAACTCAAAATGAAACATAAAAAACAATAAAATATTAGCGAATTGGGATATTAAATGAATAATTGTAGTCATATACACCCCAATAAATTAATTGGTGTGTAATAACAAATATGTATTAAAGGAGTGAAAGTTAAGATGAAATCTCATACAATGCACTCCCTTTTGGTTGAAATAATTCTTTACTCTTATATAATAGATTTATTAAATCAATTAACTTATAAAAAAACCATAATAATATTTATATTATCACATATGATCATTTTTTTAATGTCTTACTACCCATTAGTTAACGAACATTCATTATTCCCATCGGTTCAGGTGTTAATTGTCAGTCTTTTCGAGTATGTTTTGACTTGTTATTTTTTTATTCTTATATGGAAAATGATTTCATCATTTACATAATGTAAAACCTGATTTTAATATCATATATATCCATTATATATATAGATTTATAACAATCCATCATATTTTAAGATATTAAATTAAATGCATTGTTTATTGAAACGGTAGGTCGTACGTACACATAATGGTGGCTTCCATTTCTATATCACTTCATAAATGTAAGTGACATATATAAATATATATTTATATATATTATCATATAAGTTTATTATTTATTATATATATATACATTATTAATATTAAAACCACCCTTAACACAATCCATGTAATGTGTGAATGAATCACATCGCTTTGAGGAGGAGGTAGTCCACACATCCCTAAACGATGTAGTCGTATTCCCACAAATTGGAATGCTTGAAGGTATGTGATATATAAATATAAAAAAATTATTATTATGTTATAAATATAATATATATATTATATAAACTATAAATACATCATTATTTCCAACCATGAATGGTGGTAATGGAAAAATGAAAGACATTGGTTCACAAGGCGGTAGTTCGTCGTACAGACTACCGATAATTGTGTATCCCATTTCAAAGAAGTGTGTGTAGGTGTTGGTCATATGATTAAGATAAACACATTTAAGAATGTTTATGATACAGTGTTATTATATAATCAATATATAAAAATAATTTAAGAGGTGTAGAAATAAATAAAACAAAAGATCTCATTGAAGAACGTTGCCTCTTCTTTAATGAACTACTTTTGGTAAATACTGAAAGTATTCATTGGAATTAATAATGAAAAAGTTTATGGATCTAATAATATGGTGTTATTTTGGAATGATATTTGGGTTGATTTTGGATGATTTAAATTTCTTTAGTGCTGTTAATAATTAAGTGGGTGAATGTTCTTTTATAGTGGATAAGGATCTGCATTCTTATAAATATAAAAAGGTCAACACTAATGGGAGGTCTCCCTAATATCATGTTCCTCCAATAATGAACCAATGTTTATTAAAGGGAGTATATATTCTAAATATGACCATAAAATTTCTTTTAGACAAGTTTATATTTTATTTGTTTCCTTAAGAATAACATTTAGTCTCTTGTAGTGTTTGTTTTTCTTTTAATCAATGTAATTAATTTCAATTACATTCACTTATATTTTTTTATAAAAAATGAAGAAAATAATATACATTATAAATTATTTTGGTTCCAAATATGGAATACATTTTTTAAAATTCAATTAATAGTTGTGGAAGAAAATAATTTAAAATTTACCACTCCGACGTGACAGAAAAGTGGGCTTTTAAAGTGAAAATATTCAAAAGATTGAAATATTTTTATATCCAGATTCAATATAAAAATGATCCAAATGACTTAAACAGGATTAATATATTTAAAATTGATATAATAAAACTTTAAAAACAATTCATAATATATTTTTTCCATATAAATTATTTAGATTAAAATGAATTTTGAAATTAAAATTTATAATTATTCACTATTCATAAAAATTGAATCTTCACAAAAAATACCAATAATTCTCAATAAAAAAATTTGAATTTAAAATATTAAATATTTATTTTATTTTTACCTACAAATTTAAAAAAAAATTGCAAATTTATTCTCTATAAACGTTCTCCTTTAAAAGGTAGATTTATTTAAGAAAAATACTATTTTAACTGTAAAACTTCATTTATTCTTTACTTATGACTATAAAATAAATTGGATGAATTTAAAAAATATTTTTTCTAATATATAATATATATTTCATTAGTAAAATTCACTAATATAAATTAATTTAATGAATTAACAAAAAATTCTTTTGGAAGCATAAAACTAGTTCTCTATAAAAACTATTCCTATATTTTCAATTGGTTTTGATATTTATTTCTATTTAATTGTTAACTAATGAATTAAATATTATATTTATATATTTTATTTAATCCTATTCACATCCTCTAATTTAATGGGTATATCATATCTTATTATATTTAATTATAACATTTTAATAATATATCTATGTTTGGTACAACTTGGTCTTGTTTATAATGCAAACTATAAAACATAGTCCTTCATATGTGTAACATAAGAGAAGTCAGTTTTTCATGAATTTCAAGATATAGAATAGATTTATTTAAATTGATAGGGAATTTATATTCCCTTATACACTTGATATTCCATGTGATAAATGCTCTTAAAACAATGTTCTTTCTTTATTTTTTTTGGGTGTTACATTCTCACAACCTAAAAAAAATTACATCTTCTCAATTTAAATTTGGACCTAGTAATCGAGGGTTTATATTTCTAAATAAAATTGTTAAAAAAACCCACATTATAAATAGGTTTAATAACAAATATTCTTAATAATATGGAAATGGAGATATGAGGGTCACCACAATAGTAGAGTTTTGAATATGATGACATTAGTGAAAACATGACAAAAAAAGAAAAAATAACTATCATGTTCTAATGGAGAGTGATAGAGAACATCGACTTCAAGAAAGTGGTTGATCCATATATGTTTAATGACCATAAGGCCATAAATAAAATTAGTGTAAAATCTTCATTTATATCATAAAAAATGATGATAATATGACAACATTTTTATTTCAAGACCCTTTTTCCTAGAGTAAATGAATTATTTCACTATCTTATAATATATATAAAAGTACATAATAGGTATGTTTTTATTTACATTGAAAAATATTATACTTTGGGTTTTCCTTGAATTATTTCAATTTTATATATTAGAAAAGGTTGCATCATATGGTGAATTAATATATTAACATCTTAAAACCCATCCAAATATCAACTAAAACAATTTCATAAAAGGTTAAATTTTCCAAAAGATTATGATCCAAAACATTAGAAAGAAGGTATAATATTTTATATAATATACTTATCAAATAACCGGTAATTTATCTTAATCTTTACATACCAGACATGTGAATACCTTCATAATTTATTCCCATGAAATTTGATAATAACATGAATTACCATAAAACCTTATTGAAAAATCCATGATTCCTTATAAATTATGTAAAAAATATATTATGGAATATATTAATTATCCCAAAAATAATGTAACCTCCATTAATGATGATATAAACTACATTTTAAATTAACCTTTATTTAGTTCCAATGCAGTCAGTACTATAAATTTTAATTTTTCAAAATTAATCATCTCTTTAATCCAATATAATTATCTTAGTATTAGAAACATAATAAGGGTTATTATTCCCTCAACCATATTTCCTCTATGATGTATATCTTTTCAATTATCATTTTTCATGGTCATTGGTACCATTCAACATATTCTTTCATCTCATTAATAAAAAATTTCTATAGTATAATCCACATATATTCTATAATTCGTATAAAAAATATTTAATTGATAAAATACTCAAATTATATAATTCAATAATCCAAACATATGAAAATTAATCATTCATATTTGTCTATAGTAAAAGCAGAAGCTTGACTATGGCCAATTAGCTTAATTTTTGGTATATTACTTTGTTGCTTGACATAATGATATTCACAGTGTCCCATCTCCTTTTGGTGGAAGAATTGTATTTCAAAAAACCTTTTCTTACACTTTAAATAAAATGAACGATATCCTTTCTCCCCCAACATATAACCAAACTCCAATTCCATTAAATAATCTAATAATGTGAATTTTTCAAAAATTAATTTATGTGGGAAAATAATTATTTCCCTTTATCTTTTAATTCACCTTTTTCTTAGTTGTCCATGTATTTTTATTATTTAATTCAAATACATAATACTAATTTATTTATTTATCTATATTATTAGCTCAATTTTTATGTCCTCATATGATTATAATTATAGGGATTCTAGTTAACTTCAAAATATTGTCTTACGAACAAAAAAGATATGATCATTCTCGGTATTTGGCTCATGTGTATTGGTGAGGTTCCCATTCAATTTGTAAGGTGCCAATTGTGAATGAATACATATAAAATATTAGATCATATCATATATAATCCCCAAACTATTGAAATACAAAATAAAAAATTGAGACATTTACATATATCTAATATCATAATAAAAAATGGTTTCTTTGGGTATATATTTACTTTCAAATCCTTCATAATGATTCATATATAAATTGTGAATTATCCTAAGTGTATCCCTCAGGAGTGTTGAACTATATGTATAGTAAGTCATGTTTTCTTGTACCAGGTTACAATTGATTCATTCATGACCCACCTTTTTAGAGTTATTATCCTTATGTACATCTATTCAAGAACTATGTCCACTTGTAGTATCCAGACTAGGATGTATTTCTAGGATGACCCACATCATCTCTACTTTTCCAAAAAATTACAGTGTTATTATATATTGTTTCCCAAAATATACCATAGGGTAATGTGCTTTATTTTATGTTTTACTAAATCCAATTTCAATGGATTCTACAAAACTTATTTGGATATGAATTGTAAAAACCTGACATAAGAATCCCAGAGATGGAGCCTTACTATATTGCATTGGAAATTTTAAATGGGATCAAATATAGAATGAGTGATTATTTAAGCTATATCGGTAAACCATATTACCAAAATGATACACATATTACATTACGAAGTGTAAAATAAAACATGATACGTAATAAAATGAAATGAACTACATCCTTGAAATATTAATAAAATATTTCTTCTTCATATTCAGGGGATTGGAAGAAAGAATAAACGTGTGCTCAAATTAAATTTAAAGGTAATTATAAAAGAATAATTAATGAATCAAATAGAATAATCAAAATTTAATGATAAATAATTAATCAAACATTCCATTTATATAATTGGATATGGAAAAATCAATATGCCATCGTAAAAAAATGAACCGCATTCCATTTATTCTATTAATAGAAAATTAAATAAATACATATATAATGTCAAAGAAAAAATATCATGGATAAATAATAAAAAATTTGAATGGGAAATTCGTAATTATTAGACACCGTTTTCTCAATTTACATGGTACCTTTTCCATCAAGACCTTTTTGAAGATAGTTTCTATCATATTGGGTAAAAATCATTCTAATGGTCTAACACATCTATCTCATTATTCTAACGATGCGACGATTAGATATCTATAACAATGACCCACTAGTTTCATACCTTCCCATTTAATTCCTCGTATATCAAATAATAAATTTAATTCATGAAAACTGTTCCTTATCAAAATTATGTATTGAGAAAAAGAGACATATTTACCAATATTTCCCTAGTAAATCAAATACTTGTCATGTACACGTCGTATATAAAAATGGAATACGGTTTGGGAAATAATTATAAAATTTCTATAATATTATGGATAACTAAAATAAATGTGATTTCTAATGTAAAATTTTCATAAGAAAGTGATTGTTTCAAGATAATGTTTATAATCACAAAAGAAGTTGAGACTATAAAGAAATTTTTTACAATATATTAATTTTCAAGTCAAAACCTCTTGAATGGGATAATTAAAATTTAAACATATAATACCATGATATATGAGTTAATAAATATACATAATTACAATGGTAATGTATATATTCCACATTAATGTGAATTGGTTCATGATAACAAATAAGTCTCAAAAGAATGTAAATTGAGACGAAATCCCTTATCTTCCACTCCCTTTTCATTGAAAAACATTTCAAATAATTTATAATGGTTTTAATCATGTTATTAAATTATAATATAATAATAAAAAAAATTATAATATCATATATGGTCTTTTTATAATATCTTATTACCCTTTTGTAATAATATTTCATTATTTTCAGTGTTTTTGTTGCTAATTGTCATGTGTTTTAGAATGTTTTGACTTGTTATTTTTTTCTTCTAAAACTGATCATGATCTAATCATCTCTAAGATGTAAAAATTGTTTAAATATAATTTTTGTTAATTATATATTTATTTATAAATATACATAACATTTGGCGATAGGAAATGAAATGTATAGTTCATGGAGACGGTAAGTCTTAGAAACGCATGAACGCTACTTCCATTTCCTTGTCATATTTAAAATTTAATTGATACATTTATATATATATATATATATTAATAATATTATCATATTTATGTTATATATATCAAATATTTTTATTAAATCTATCTTTAATTCATTCCATGTAATGTGAGAATGAATCTCATCGCTTTAAGGAGATGGTAGTCCGCACATCCCCAAATGATGTTATCAAGATCCCAAAAAATGTAAATCATGAACTTATGTGTTATAATAAAAATAAGCAAAAATATATTATAAATGTTATATATATCATTTTTAGACTATAAATATATCATTATTTCTACCCTTGAAAAGTTTTCATAGATGAATGAATGACATCTCTTCATGAGGCGGTAGTCCGTCGTACATATGAACAATGATTTTGTATCCCATTTGATGGAAGTGTGCATAGGTTTAGTTCAAAACCTTAATATAAAATAACTCAAAATTCTTAGGATACTTATGTTATTATTAAATAAAAATATGATAACAATTACTGTGGTGGAGAAATAAATAATACAAAATAGCTTGCGGAAGAACATTACCTCTTCTTCATGTAACTCCTATTGGTTTATATCCAAATTCATTTTCGGTTTGATTTCATCCAGACATGAGGATTCTATGAATGGGGTAGGTATTTTTTTATATTATTTGATCAAGGATTTTATGAGAAAAAGGTATTGATATGTTTGAATAAGTGAGTGGGTGAGTGCCTTTTTATAGTGGAGGATGAGTGGTATTCTTGTAAAAATAAAATGGTAAACACTATTGAAAGGTCTCCCTTGAATATTTCTCCTATAATAATGAAAACAATATATAAAATTTATGTTATGGTCTATATAAGTCCTTAAATTGGATTTTGGATATGTTTCTAGGTCATTTTAGACCTTAATATTATGGTTTAGTATCGTCTTAATCTAGTTTTTCTATTAATTGGGGTAATTAATATTGATTTATTTCTCTAATATTTTTGTTCATAAACTATGTTGAATTTAATAGAAATTATCAATTTGTATTAATAAAAATATTTAATTCAATTTTCTAAATTCGTAAAAAAATAAGTCGGAATTAATTTAAAAATAATCTTGCAGATGGGACAAAAAAAGATGGGGTTTTGAAGGGAAAATATTCAAAAGATTGAAATGTTTGTATTGAAATATTCAATTTAAAATAAATTATAATTACCTAAATTGGATTAATATTTTTGATATATAACTAATTAAACATTAAAACCAATTCTAAATAAATTTTATTCCAATATATTATATTTTGAAAAAATAGTTTTCTATTAAAATTCGTTATTTCTCACTATTTGTCAAAAAATTAAAATTTATAAAAAAATATCAAAAATCCAGCCTAATATAATTTTTAACGTAAGGTCTCAAAAATTAATTTTATTTTTACGTATAAAATTTATAAAAGTTTGATGATTTAGTTTTAAAATAGGTGCACTATAAAAAGGTGTCAAAATTTCCATTTCACAAAAAATACCATTTTTTATCATAAAACTAGATTTATTTTTATCTTATGAATATAATATATTCTAGGTTAATGTAAATAATAATTTATTGAATATAATATATATATGTATTTACATAATTATTATTAATAAATTATATAAATTAATTTAATTTTTTAAGACAAAACCCCTTTATAAGCACAAATACGTTCTTTATAAAAACATTCACTATATTTTAAAATCATTTTAAAATTAATTTATATTTAATTTTGAACCAATTAATTCAATAATATAATTCAATAATTTATTTAATACTATTAATATCATCCATTTTTTAGCAATTTTATATCTTATTAGATTAGAATAATATTGTAATATTATAATTTGTTCTACTAATACATTGTCTTACATGTAATATATACTATCAAGCAAAGTTATTCTTCTGTGTAATGAAAGAAAAATTAGTTTTACATAAATTAAAATCTATAGAATAGATTTCTTTGAAAATCTAAAGATGTTATATTCCTTTCTCTGGTTATTTTGTTTCATAAGTGTTATTAAATAAAATGTTTTTAATTTGGAATTTTAGGGTGTTACAAAGATCGTAAGAGAGGGTATGTTATTTCACCATTTCCGACCATGACTTAAGGAGGTGAAGGTTTCATAATCTAATGTTTTTATTTAAAGAAGGGTGATAGTTTTTTCATGATGTAGATAAGTCATTAATAGCTTAGACATCTCAATAGTTTTAGATTCATCATTATATTTATCTTTTTAATAATTTAGAATTGAACTAGTAATAATTTCTATAATAATATGACATCATTATAACTATGGATACATGTGTTAAATATATATTGAATTTTTTTAAATATACATTCTCATGAAAATATTTAAAAATGAGTGTTATGTGATTTTTAAATCTATTTAATATTTATTGCTATGTTCTTTATTACCATCCACGAAAGGTGAACAATTTAGTAGATGCATTGATTCAGATGAATTAGAAAACACTCATTACTCAAATGATACATTATATCAGTATTAAAAATATCATCAATTAGTATTTGAGAATAATAAGTTAATAAATTACCTCATATATTTCACATATAAGGCAATAACTCTTGTTACTAGAGAATTTCAAGTGAAATTAGCATGATGACATCTAATTCCTAAAGAAGGAGTCTTGTGATTTGGGAGGATATTATGTGTTACATTTATGCTTGAGTTGATGATTTAATATGTAAATCATTCCCATAAATCGGCATTAACTATAAATCAATGAATTTCTATTACTTAAATGGTTCTTTAATAAAAAAATATGTGGGATGACATGAAATGTTAAATTTTTAACTATATTTCATGGTGTTTCATGTTTCATCAAGTAAAAGATAAGTGGATGCTACCCAAAAATATGGTTAACCAATTTCCAATATTATTATTAAGGTTTTAAAATATAAAAAAGTATTTTTCCAAAGTTTTTTTAGAGAAATCAAAGGGTTATAATACTATTTGGATTATAGATAACCAATTGACAATGTGTACACAATTTAATGAAATATGATAATATATTTCCCTTGAAAATAACACTAAGATAATTAAAAGGTACGTGGTGATCAATTATTGTCTACTTATTTAGAAATATTTTATTATGATCCAAGGATCGTATTTGGTAATTTTTTTCTATGGATATTTAGTTTATATTTTTATTTTAATACAGCTTACAACCCTCACATTGATGGATAATCCAAAATTATTATACATGAATAAAATAACATGTTTAAGCCTTCATAACATTATTTCCATGGAATTTTGAATCAACTCCTTCTATTGGTGTAATTACCTTATAATAATAACTATTATTGAACAATATTTCAGTTAACTTATAAGGCTCTTTATAAGAATTAGAATCAAAATACATCATATTGGAATACAGTTATAGAGAAGAAAATGCTAGTCTTTGAGTTAATTTCAGAGACCACATAAAAGGTGAAGGTTATCCAATAATACATCATAGTATCTCCATGTAAAAAAATATATAGCAATCTTTATTTTAAATGATTTTTATTACTTTTAATCCATAATATATATATATGTGTGTGTGTGTGTTAAATTCATTAAGTTTATTTTCTTTTTAATGATATGAATCAATAAATATAAAAATTAATTACTTTTTATGACTTTATATAATATATATTTATTTAATAAATATTTATTTGTGTCAATTAAAAGACTTCCATAAATAAATTAAAGGCAACTTATTAAGAGACAAACAAATTTGATTTCATAAACATAAAAAATTACCTATATTAATATTAAAAAAACTATATAAAAGAAAAATAATATACTTAGATAATAAACAAATATAAATTAAATAACTATTATTTAATATTTTGGTTTGTACTGATCTAAAAGAATTATACAAACTATAAACAAAACTATAAAAAAGAAGTCAATATAATGGCTATATGATTGGAATTTAGTAAACAATGAATATAGAGACATATAGAAAAACTGATTGAATGAAATGAGTATAATGTAAGATGTATTTATTGGAGCATGTGTATTGTATCACCATTGTAATAGTAACAGAATTTTCACAAAGTAATAGACCACTTGGAATAGAAAAATATGAAATAAGTAGTATCTACCAAGAATAAAATATGATAATATAAATATTATAATATTATAAGATTATTTCTCATATTAGAAAACTCAAAATATGGATAAGTGTAATTTTTATTAAATAATTTTTCTACATATTTAGTAAAGGAATGAATTTTCTTGTAAAATTTTTAATTATATAAATAACTATATGAGAGAAAAAATAAACAAAAATATGCATGTTTCAATTCATTAATATAAAATTTTATTTGAATTATTAATAATTTTTTTCCTGAGAATTATATTTTTTTGTGAATGGTAAAAATATATATTTTTTATGTATACCATAAGTTTTATTCCCGCATAATAATGTATAAAAATCAAAAAAAAATTAAAAAAAATCACGACATAATATTTTTCTATAGTGTAATATAATATATTTAAAAAATTAAACATAATTTCTAAACCAAAAAATGAATTTCCAAATATTAAATTATATATTTTTTGAATGAAAATCTATTTTCAATTGTTTATATTAAATTATATATACAAATAATAAAATTTTATTTTGAAGTTTTATTTATGATAAAAAAAATTTTGTTATAAAACACTATTATTAGTCACAAGAATCTAATTAATTCATAGTCTTGATAAAAATTAATAAATTAATCAATATTTAATTTAAAATCTCTCCTATTATCCTCAAATAAATATACCAAATTCCACCCATTCTCATCCAATTATAAAATTCACACCTAGTCTAATATCTACCCAAAGACCAATAAAATCCTAATCTACCATGTTTTGAGTACATGGTTAGGTTAATATAAAACCCTTAGAATCATTATGATGAATATCAAAGGGTGTTTCTTGAATAAAGAGACATGCCTTCAAAACTCCATTATTTTTTTCTTATTTTTAATATTCTTGTCTAATCACTCCTCTATGCCAAATTATCATTCATAAAACCATAAAATAGTATTACAATTATTCTCTAATTAATTTATTAAATTAATTTATTTTTTATTTTTCCTTTCTATTTGAAACACACTTAAAAAAGACACTAACACCATAGTAGGATTATACCACCAATATGAGAGATTTTTTTTTGAGTAACACACTCAATTTTTTGTTTTATGAATGTGTTTTATTTATTGTAAAATATTAAAAATAAAATAATGTTATTTATGACATTTGGAAAGATAATATTTTCCTAACATTTATGATATTCAATGTAAATTATAACAGTCAATTCCATCACATAAAAACTATTATATTAAGAATCTTATTTTTAAATAAAGTTATATTAATGAATCAATTAAATTATTTAAATAATATACAAGTAGGATGTCATGCCCCACTATATTGAAACTTTGTGGGATTGGTGAATCACCTGAAAATGGCAACCAAATATATACATTATAACAATGTGACTTTAGAACTATAATGTGAATAAACTCAAACCATTGAATAGGACATAACAATCCCAAAATGATTAATAATATTTGACAATAAATGACAAATAATAATTGAAACTGACATTAGAGAGGTTTTTATGTGACTTAGTACCATATATTATTTGACTATTTAATAACATATATTTTTTCCCACACAAGTCATGACTTCATATAAGGGAAATCCCAAGACACATTTATTATTTTCGTTATTATATTCATCTTTCTCTTTTTTATTAATTATCTCAATCATATTCACATGTTCATATCATATTTCTTATATATATGTTTATTATAACACCCTTATATTTTTAATTATATTTCGTTTTGAATACTAAGGTATTAGATAGATTTCTTCACAAACAACATTGAACCACAATGAACCATGAAATAATATAAAACCATTAAAATATATTTTTATAATTGGTTGGTAAAAATATATGTAACTAAATTATGAAATATATGATGAAATAAAAATAAAGGTTATTATTTATATTGATGTGTTTATATAATTCAATTAGTATAGTTATGAAATAAAGAAACATTGATGTGTGATTTATAATGAAAACCATATATAATTTTCTATTATAGAATTATTTTTATGATTTTTAATATATTACGGATAAAATATATTACTGATTTGAATATTATATTGACACCAAATTTTATTACTAATTGATAGGAAATAAGATTAATAACCAATAATATTTTAATAATTTATTTTCCTATGAAAAAGGTTTTCATTATATAATTAGTTTTTAAATAAATTTTAAATTAAAAATTTCAGAATTATAGTTTAAACAAATTAAATAAATTATTTTAATTAAAATAACAATATTAGTTTAAAATTGGTTTTATTGATTTTTTTGAAAAAATTATATTTTCTGAATAGTTAACAATAATATTTTTTTAAATCCAAAGAGTTTAATGATATATCAAGAATTAAGTTTCAAAAAAATACTTTTAAAACAATTTACATGATCAAATATGTATTTAAATAGTAAAATAATACATTGTAAAATATTATTATGATTTAAAAAAATATGTTTAATATATTATAAATCTGTAATATTTCCCAATAAAAGATTCTTTTGGGATTTTCTTTTAATTAATTAGTAATATTGTCAAAATTTTATTTTTCCTTTTCAAAATTTTGTTTAGGAAATAAATATTTTTTATATACCTTCATTCCATCCAATTCATTGAGAAATTGAGACGTTAATCTTGTGTATGTGAAGACTACCACCACCAAGAATGATAAATTTCATTATTCATCCTATAATTTATGGATGGATATAATAATGAATTAAAAAAATATATATGATATTTATGGAATGTTTATTCGTCTTTAAATATTATACTTTTTTAAAAAAAATAATTCCTTAAGGAATCATTATAAAATGCTCCCATTGGGGTCGGTTTGACTACCTACGTGAAAGATGTTATAGTAGTTATCTTATGAATGAATAAGGGATATTATATAATGATAATATCATTTAATAATAATATATTTATTATTTCATAATTTTATTATAATGGTTAATTGATATTTTTAATATTTATTATTAAATATCACCTTCAGATCATTAAACACAATGAAACTAGTTCTCCCCAATTCCCTTTTTCATAATTCATAACATTATCATTCACCAGATGAAAATAGTATGTGATGAAACATTGAAACAACATGATTCTGGTATTATATATTATCTTTCAATGCTTAAATTTAATTGAATATATAATAATCAACCCCATCATTGTGGTGTTTCTGTGAAAAAATTCAACATTTCCTAAAACCTAATGTTGGAAATAAACTATAACTGTGTAATAAAATTTTAATTGATTGACATAAAAATATATATGAAATTATATACATATATATATATATCTATTGGGTTCTAAAAATTGATTTTGATATATATTTTTTAATAAATGATATTCATGAACTTTAGTAGAATTTAGAAATTATGGCTAGTGTTTGTAGTATCAAATTTCATCCATTTATAAATTTTTCTTATTATACACCATGTGTTATTTTGTATAGTGTATCTACTGCCCATATAATTTTTTTACTAAATCCTACCATTATTAATATAATTTAATGTTTCATTTAAAATTATATCTTTTAATGGGTTTTTATTTGACTGTATCATAATATATACGTGTAATTTATCAATATTTTCAATTTCAAGGGACATGTTTGATATTGCGCACAAAATTTTTTATATAGTATAACCAATTCCATGTTGCTTTATAGAAGTATTAATATCTTTAATTTCATTAAATTTTAATTTAATGGTATGTTATTTTGATTCTTACATTACCATTATCATAATGTTGTATTTATACCAATTTTTCCTCACTATGATATGATTCATATTCACCATGTATTTAAATTTTTTATTTTATATATTTCTCATAGATTACATTCTATATAACATTATAGTATTTTATTTTATGGGATTAAACTTTTATATTTACATTATTACTTTTCAATTTTCTAATTATCCACTATGTATGGTAATTATTTTACTTCCAATTACTATTTTATGTTAACACCTTGTTTTTTATTTATTTGAAAGGAATTAACCAATATATCAATATATTGATTGATTTGGGGAATATTTGAATTATCTATGAAACCATTACTCTTTAAATTTTTTGTTTGAGGATTCATACATAGAAATATATTCAACTTATTCATTGAGGAAATATTCATGATTGATATGCTTTTTATTCTATTACGGATATTTATTAATTACCCAGGAATGTTGATTATGTATTTTTTAACCATCCACATTCTTTCTCTTGATGGATTAATTTCATTTATTGGTAAAAAATTATTCTTATTCCATATGTCTATATCTATATTTGTATTTTTTTAATTACTATTGAATGTTTATTATTCATTGAATTTATATTCATATCATTCACATGGTGAATGAATTGAACATAAATAATTTATGGGTGGGGCCCACCATTATATATCCCCTCGAAGAATAAACTGGTATAATGAGACAAAATGTTTGGTTATTTCAGGTATACCTACCCAATTCATTCATGATATATTATTTTGGAACATGAGTGAAATAATGATGTCTTGGATATGTCCTTGGTGGAAAGAATAATTTCTTTGTTAAGGCCCTGATAATAAAGATCAAAATGTCTGACATTATGAATTCCATCACAATGAGTTCATTTATTTTTATCCTTGTGATTGTTTATATTTTTATGTTTCCCCGAAATATGTTTCAAGAATTTATTATTAGTTATATGTAATTATTTCATTACTGTTTGTTTCCTACCATATTATTAAGGATTTAAAATTATTTGTAATAGAGCCTAATAGAGAAATGGTAGTGGGTAACATAGATTAGAATATAGAGATTCATAAATAAAGGTATTTATTATTTGATATGTAAATTTTTGGATAATTAGTTTGTTTGTTTTTTATAGAATTTATTTCATTTATTTTTTGTAAATATTTTAAGAATGTTCATCATAATTTGGGACTATTATTTTTATATATTAAGTTAATTTATGAACCAAACCTTAAAAAAACATATGTTCAAACAATATAGTTATAACATAAACTAAAAGAACTATATAATAATATAATGGTTTTTTGGTGTAGGACATCATGAAGATGAATTTTCATTATAAATTTATGATGAATTTTTTTATCACCCATGATAACACTTTATATTTTAGTAATGGCTGAATCTAAAAAGAACCAAGTTTATGATGGGTTCCAATAAAAATATAAATATTTTTCCAATGGGAAACCGAATTGAATAATAGTTGTAGTGATAATTAATATAATTATTTAAAACTAATTATTGTTAATTATGATTAACATTTTGAACATAGCTAAATTTCCAAACACACAAAAGAAAAGAAATAAGTTGTTAAATTGATGTTCGGGTGGCAAAGATGATGTATGGAATGGGAATAAATTTCCTATGTATTAATAATGGGGTACCAAAAACCAATATTAATGTCTCAAAACAATATGATTATTCTTCAGATTTTTAAAATGATATAATAAGATAAAAAATTTCCAAGGAAATATGCATCTATTGGTTAACATAATAAATGTAAATGATGTGTTTTGTAGTTATACCTATCATATTAATGTAGAGACAAAATATGATATTATATGATAAGTTATGACTATACTTTAAATATCCTTATCTAATTTTATTATAAATTGATAATTAGAATTTCAAGGATTATATTGTTTTAAAGGGATAGTATGTGACACCCTGAGATTTTTATTTGTATTTTCTTTTGAAACCTAATGTTTTTAATAACTTAGTCAACACACAACATTATACCACAAAAAAGTGTGGATTAATATATGATTGATAAAATGTAGTTGTATAATTGGAGTGTAAAAAAGAGGTAATAAATTTATGAAATATATCTATATAAAAAAAATTCATTATTAACACTATGTAATTGAAAAAATTAAATTCGTGTATCTGAGTAACAAATAAGACTTGTTTATGATTTAAATTCAAAACCTTCTAAAATTTCATTTTATACACATTATTTTATGATACTAAATATATTATGGAAAAAATATATTATTGACATAAATAATATATTAACATAATGTTTTATTACAAATTTATAGGAAACAAGATTAATAATAGTAAAAATTTTAAAAAGTTATTCTCATATGAAAATTATTTTCATTATATATTTATGCTTATATATAAAAGTTAAATTATAAAATTTTAAAATTTCAATTTAGTAAATTTGATTTCATTTTTTATTTATAATAATTAAATCATCTAAAAAAATTTTTTGGGATTTTTTTAAATAATTTAATTTAATGTGAATAGTGAAAAAAATACTCTTTTACTAAATATGTGGGATTTATGGATATATCAAGAGGTAATTATAACATAAATAATTAGAAAGAAAATTCAATGATCAATGATTTATTAAATTATTTACACTATATATTTTAAAATACTATAATGATTTAGAAAACCTATGTTTAACATTTTATTAATATAATAAATATTTCCCAATAAGAGAACACATTTTTTGGCCTTTTCATCTAATTAAATATTATTTTGGTGAAATTTTGTTTGGTAGTGAATTAAAAGGCGCATAACATTTAATAAGGCCCTATTATTGTATTGCAAATTAAATGTAAATTACATTGGTATAAATTAATCTCCACATAAAAATGGTAAAAGGAGAACACTTCTACCCCATTATATTACCCTTATTCCTTCAAATTTACTCTTGAAAAACCTTTATTTTTGTCTTCATATAATACTATATCGTGTTCGTAAGAATGTTGTCTAAATTTTATATTATAAGGCCTAACTTTCAAAGGAAATTTCCAAGGAAAATATTATACTCTCAATGTTGGTATTTCCTACTCCTTATCATTTTATTCGTAATACTTTCTTCAAAAAATATTTTATCTATCATAATATAATGACATGAATATTATTAACATATTTTAATTTTATTATATCTATGGGGAAAATGATATTAAATTATTTCAAACCACTATGTAAAAAAACAATATTGATCATGTGTATGTGAAGAATGTCGCCTCCCTGAAACATTGTAGTTCATTTTTCATCAATGCCTCTAGGGACAAGTAAAAAGGATTTTTTTTATAAATAATTTTGTTTACTTGGAAAAAATTAAGTTTTTAAAATTATGAAATATCATATACCTTCATTCCATCCCATTCATCATGAAATTCTAATGTAAATGATGCACACATTCGAACTACCTCCCCTACAGATGATAAATTTTATTTTTCATCACCACCCTTGATGTATGGTTCTCGAATAAATATACAGAAAAAATATGATATTTTTGTAATATTTATAATTTATTAAAATTAATTTTATCATTACATTAAAACAATTTCTCACCCAACAAATAATTTTATCATGCTCCAATTTGGGTCTTTTTAACCACCCTCTTGAATGATGTTATACTATTTATATTATAAATTATTAAAGAATATTATATAATTATTTAATTATTTAATTATAATGTATTTAATATGATTGAATTATTTTTTATAGGTTACAAACATTTTTATTATGTCGATTAATATATATTATTTTTTAATCGTTAAACATGCCGAATCTAGTTCTTCATATTTTCCTTTTTTACAAAAAATTAAAATTATTAATCACTAAATGAAAATGGTATATGATGAATTTAACACACCGAGATTTTATGAAAAATATTCATTTTAATATTATTGATGTCTTGTGTTGTACGCTACACCAAAAGGAGCTTTCACTACACGCATTCCTGGTTTGGCTTGCATTACACGCAATTGCGACCTTCCACAATAGAGTGTGTTGTACGCAATACCAGTTTCACTAAACAACGATATGTTATATAAACTAGCTGTTATGAATAGTAATACCAATTTTTTTAAAATTTTATAAATTTTATCTTTCGAAATGGACTTCATTTTTTGGATTTGGAATATCGAAACTAGCCTACGGTGAAATTTTGGTTTTTTCTGAAAACATTCATTTTTGATGAATAGTGAAAACACTAGGTTACTATTTAGAAACTGACTTTTTATTAAACTAATTATTTATTTTATTTAAATTTATTTTACGGAAAAATTGATACATAACACCTATATATGTTCAATGTAATTCATTGGAGTCATTTTATAATAAATTTAGATATATAAAAATTTTATTGAACATTTCACCGTCTTTTACCCACCTCCTAGGAGAATTTCAAAATTTACATAAAACATAATTTTACAGCTTCTGTGAGTGGAATTTCAAAAATTCTAGAGACACGGTTAATATAAAGTACTAAAATGTGGTTCAATGAGATGAAAATAATTTTTGGTGAATAGTAACTTTTTTACTTTTTTAACCATGGTTAAAAGTAAATAGGGTAATTAAGGGTAAAAATGATATTATTATTACCCTAAAACATGTACTAATTCTATTGGATAAGTTTAATTCGACCAAAAACAACCTTATGAATAAAATTTGACCATTTAGGCCCATTTGGATTAGATTAGAACATTTAATATTATTTTATAGTTAAAATAGTTAAAATCAATGTTTAATTACTAAAACATTTTTAATATAGGGTTATACATAAGATAAATTCAACTATAAATATTCATTGGAAAGATAAAAATATTTCCTACATAATTTATTTTATTTATAATTTTTAGACATTGAATAATTTAATTTATTTAGGACACAATGATGATGCAGTAATTATCTTATTAATGAAATATTGACATAATTGATGTTATAAATACCCAAATAAATGTATTTTTAGACTTTTTATAAATTCCACTAATTTTCTAGGTTAATATGACATGTAAGTATTGATTTAAGTTACATTTTTCTAAATAATCATTCTGTTATGATTTTCACAAAAATCAATTACCAAATAGTGTCAAAATTGAAATTAAATAGTTTTTAAAACAAATATTATATTATTAATTGTTATTTTATTCCTAAAAATCTATGGTTAGGAAAAATGACATAGATAAGGTTATATATATTAATAATAAACAACTTGGGGTTCGTTTTTCTTGTTATAATAATTTTATTAACCTTATAGTGTAAGAAAACAAGAAGATACGGTGAAAGAAAAATTATTTAACTTAGAGTTAAATCTAAATGATAAGGTTAAAATACAAACCTAAACTTGTCTAAATTCTATTAGATGAAATTATTTCAACCCATCACCACCTTAGATTATAAATAAATCAATTTTAGATATTAAAAACCGAATATTATTTTATAATAAAATAATATTTTTAGTTTTTCCTAACGTGCCCCTCTCCTCCCTTATAAAAGGGCACCTCCTACCTCTCTTCCTCACACCACTTTGAGCCTTCACGCTCAGAAAACAGCTAAAAATTTCTCTTCTAAACTTCTCTAGAGACATCCTAGAGGTCCTAGTCTTCTTCAAAGACCATTTTTAGTGACCTAAGAGGAGGTTAATAACTGGCGCTTCAAAGAAGAGGTAATGTCCGTTAACAATTCTTTCAACTTTATTTCTTCTTCTATTTCTTCTTATTTAGTTGTTTCAATATGAAATAATTATATCAGTATCACTCATATACTGATATGTTATTATAAGTATTAAACAACCCTATTTCACCATCTATCCATCCTACAAGAAATTGAAATCGCCGCGTGTGCGTACGTACGGAATACCGTCTCCACGCCATTGTGTAATCTATTTTCCACCACCACCTTACTTGGATGGGAATAATGGTGTAAATAAATAACTATATATAATTATTGTAAAGTGATATTGATTCTTAAATATTATACATATGCTTCAAAACAATTCCACGATCATGGGAATGATATCATCGCTCGTGCGTACGTACAGACTACCGTCTCCACGACGCGATGGGATTCATTATCCATGTTAACCGTTCATGAATGATTATAAAGTATATATAATGAATAATAATGAAATATATGACATAATAATGATACTAGATTTATGTATATATATTTCTATATCATCTACTTAATTCCATTCAATTCAATAGGGAAACAAAAATAGTGTTCATGTGTACATACGTCCAACCGTCTCCATGAACGGTGTATTTCATCCCATTTATCGATCTATCATATATATATGTATATTCTGAATATATATTATATATAAATCATGTTTTAGATTCTGGAATTATGTAAATTGGGATATATGTAATAATATCACGAACAACAATTCCAAACACGTATGATAAATAAAAAGTTTTACCCAAAACGCCACTTTAACATGAAATTTACAAAAGAACGGGTAATATAAAGTCATAGGTGAACCATATATGATATCATAACAATGAATATTATTCTTTAATAATTCCATAACATTATTTAAATCATTATACAGGAGGTTCTGATTTTTAAGAAGAATATCAGACCTAAGGTAAGGGAAAATCTCTCAATCTCAATTTTTATCTGAGATTGTTTTCACATTTGAATTTACTAGGGAATATTTATCATCCACCTACATGATTTGTCAATGTGTAATATTATTTATATCCACCTACAATTTTTTAAATCAAATTTTACCCTTTGGTTAGTTTTTAGTAAAAGATATGAAAGGAATATTTTGTCATTTTTAGTATGAGGTATTTTTTTGACTTTTCCGGCCAATGTACGAGAAAAATGATTTCCTTAACTTATATAGCATGAATGGATTTTTAGAACATTATTTCCATGAATCTTCCTTTAAATGTTTTCATGTTTTTTTTAATCAACTTATTTTAGTTTAAAATTATATGACATTTTAAACAAGGAAAATTTTTTTGAAGTAGAAAGGATATTTTCCTCAAGAATGGAGTTCAAGCATTTTATCAAAATTATTTTCCATATAAGATAATATTGGGTTCTGTTTTTATCCCTATTTTTAAATTGATTTGATTATGTTATGATGGAATTATTTTTATGAAGTCGTTTTATCTTATATGGATTATGTTATGTTGGCATGATGTTTAATAATCCCATTTTTATTACATGGGTAATGTTATGATGTATGATTTATGATTATGTAGCACACATAAGAATGGTTTCATTATGAGTTGGGTGGGACCTATATCTCACTCCAATGCCTTGGGTAATGATTTATATCTCATTATATAGACATTGATGAAATGATAAGTTGATCTGGTTCAGTAATACAGGACTGGAACGAGGAGTGAACTCGATTCAGAAAGGGACTTTGTCCACTAAGATGGTCTTGGCAGTAATTCCTTGGCTACTATGGAAATCAGAACATGTACTGAATGGTTTACATAATTACATGTTTTATTCCCATTATATTTTATCATGGTTGATGTTCCATTATGATATATGCCTTACGTACTTCCACGATTTATGTCTTTACTCAAGATTTTTCTGTTTAAATTTCATGTTCAAGTTTTTGATTTAAAATGTTAATGGATTGTTTTATGTTCTCTATGTTTTCCCTTAATGAGCATTTGAGCTCACCCTTTTTATGTTTTATTTTCCCCTGAAAGTAAATAAAGGTTTTGGGTAAGAAAACAAAAGGGGAAGATCATTATGGGAGATGTTGAAGATCTTTCATCACGATTAGAAGATTATTTTCTGAGTTTCCAAAGACACTATACTATTACGGTCCTTGTATGTCTATTTTCGTTATGTATCATGTATTCTGAAAAATTAATGTAATGTCCACGTACGTTAGTCTTTGGGTCTCTACAGTTGGTATCAGAGGAAAGGTTTAGTCAACTTTTGGAAACTAGGATGCGAGAACTTTAGTGAGATCCCTAGAGATATTTCTAAGGTATGTCTAGGGATGTCCCTAAGGATAAGTATAATTATAGTTTATAGTCCTAGAATTATGGTAATGATATTAGAATTAAACCTAGGATGTTAGATATGGAAGGTACTTCCCCTTTATTATGTTGTTTTCCCTATCATGATGTTTTCCTCACGCTATTCTTTTTCGGCTTTAGACGATGGCTGGAACCCGAATGAACCGTGTTGATCAATATAATGGACGATTCAATGATTGTCCTCCTAAACAAACTAATGTTATGGGAGATGGAGTGCACAATATTATATCTATACTTAAACAAGCTATGAATCATTATGGACTTCCAAATTAGCAGAGAAAGGAGAAACATTCTGTTGAATCCTTCATGAGGCAGTGTCCACCTTCATTCAGCGGGTCATCTGATCCATTAGTGGCTGAACAATGGATCAGTACTACTGAAAAGATATTTTCAGTTCTAAAATGTTCTGATCATGATAAAGTCATATTATCAGTATATCGATTGGAAGGTTATGTTGATCAATGGTGGAATCTTATCAAGAATCCGAGGCAAAGAGAAGAAATTGAGTCCATGGATTGGGACGAGTTCGAGAAAATATTTTTCCATAAGTACTTCCCTCGTATTCTTATAAAAAATATGGAAGAGGATTTCCATGAGCTTAAGCAAAAGGATGATGAATCTGTTGGTATATACGAAGCAAATTTTACAAGGCTTCTAAGGTATGCATCCGGCTTTATCATCCAACATGAAAGTAAAGTTGATAAATTCTTCTGTGGCTTAAAACCAAGTCTTCGAAGGGCATTAGCAATAAAAGACTTCAGTAGCTATGAAGAAATTGTGCATTGTGCTATCACGGTAGAAATTTAAGTTTGTGTTATATATCCATCTCATGGTTTGGACAAGAAAAGAAAGATGGAGTTCAAGGAGAAATATCAGAATAATGGTGAAAAGAAGATAAATGTTTCCATATGCTCAAAGTGTGGAAAGAAGCACGGTGGATATTGTCTTAAAGGGACTAGAAAATGTTATAAGTGTGTAAAATAAGGTCATCGCGCAGTTGAGTGTCTATGTAATTGAAAAAGGGTTTCTAATGATGTGAATAAAGAAAAGACTGTAGAGAACACACCACCAACACTTCAATGCTTTAAGATCATGGAAATGGGACATTATGCTAATCAATGCCCTAATCTAAGGGTTATTGATGATCAATGTGAGAATCCTATTAAGGCAAAGGATAAAGGGAAGTCACATGTGATCACTATTTGTGATGTTGAGTATGACAATGATGTTGTGTAGTGATTAAGTGTTTATGTAATGGGATTTCAAAATAGTATCATGGAATCTCATTTAAAGTATCATGGAATTTTGAAATATCTATGTATTGGTCCATTGTGGTTTTCTATAAGAATATGGTACCGGTAAACATGAAAAGTGATTCAAATATTTTTGAAAGCTGATGATATGCACATAATGAAGGGATAAGGAGAAAATAAATTGTTTGATAGTATTCATGAGCTCATTATTGATATATGGAATAAGTAATATCTTGGGTTGAGTATATATAATTTTGGGGATTTTGGTATCTGGAAAGTGTTAACTTTTAACTACATTCTTTTTTTCACTAAGGTTAAATGGGTATTCATTTTTCAGGAGAATTCATGATTAAGGCCTTCGAATGTATGGAATTTGACCAACAAGATATATCGTATCATATATCGGGGATAAATGATGGTATTCACGTACTTGTTATGTGACCTCTCAAGTAATCATTATCTTTACACTATGAGAATGGACAGAAGTATTATCGATAAGGTTAAAGGTTAGAATGGATTAAGTTGGACATCAGATTGAATTGTTTAAGGCTAGAATTTTTTTTCGATATTATTTATGGAATGTTATTATAATTTAGTTTTAGAAAAAGGACAACTTTCAGGACAGGCGATAACCCGTCGTGTCGGACAAGGCTATGGGAATCGAACCCACAACTGAAGTGCGACATGCCTTTATCTCCTACCACTGGCCTACAGGAAGTCCATGTTTAGTAGAAACCAGTTTTATTATATTAAGCATTATGATATATGAAGTATAAGTCCATTTTAAGAACCATATATGATTAATCTCTCTATAGATAGACTTATGTATTTTTGATAACTTTTTCTAATCTTTTGTTTAAGATAGATGGAATGACCCATCATTCTATCACATGATCTGCTAACACTTCACGAATGAAAAATTCAAATTCATTTCTTTAAGAGATGAAGTGGAAATTGTCCAATGAATGACCAATGGTGAGACTTTACCAAAATCAAGAATGTATTTCTTCTAATTCCAATTTCTTCAACTTTAGGGAAATGATCTTGAAAACCAAAAAATTTGTCCTAGTGCCCTTATATCCGATGAATCAGATGGTACCTTAGATCATCAAAAATATATGGCTTTGTGATTTTTGGCTTTTTTATATCCATTTTCTCTACCACTCTCCATCATAACATGATGGTTAGATTTCTTCTCCATATCCATATTTTGACCTATGTTCTTCTATGTGGAAACCCAGTGAGTAGTTAATTTGGGTAAGCGTTACGTTTCATAATTTACTTTTTAATGATTGATTTTGGTATTCCTTTTTACGATGTGGGTTTCTATTAACGAAACTTTCGATTAGTAAACCATTTATAACCCCGACGAATTTCGAGGGTGAAATTCATTTTAAGGGGGTAGAATGTAACACCCCTTGATTTTATGAAAAATATTCTTTTTAATTTTATTGATGTCTTCTATTGTACGCTACACCAAAAGGAGCTTGCACTACACGCATCCCTGGCTTGTTTTTCATTACACACAATCACGACCTTCCACAATAGCATGTGTTGTACGCAATACCGAGTTTCACTAAACAATGATATGTTATATAAACTAGCTGTTATGAATAGTAATACCCTATTTTTAAAATTTTATAAATTTTATCTTTTTAAATGGACTTCATTTTTTGGATTCGGAATTCAAAATTAGCCTAGGGTGAATTTTGGTATTTTTCTGAAAACATTCAATTTTTGATGAATAGTGAAAACAATGGGTTACTATTTAAAAACCGACTGTTTATTTAATTAATTATTTATTTTATTTAAATTTATTTTAGGTCAAAATTGATACATAACACCTATATAAGTTCAATGTAATTCATTGGAGTCATTTTATAATAATTTTAGATATATAAAATTTTTATTGAACTTTTCACCGTCTTTTACCCACCTCCTAGGAGAATTTGAAAATTTACATAAAACATAATAATACCGCATCTGTGAGTGGAATATCAAAGATCATTGACACACAGTTAATATCAAGGACTAAAATGTGGTTCAATGAGATGAAAATAATTTTTGGTGAATAGTAACTTTTTTACTTTTTTTACCGCTGTTAAAAATAAATAGGGTAATTAAGGGTAAAAATGATATTATTATTACCCTAAAACATGTACTAATTCTATTGGATATGTTTAATTTGACCAAAAACAACCTTATGAATAAAATATGACCATTTAGGCCCACTTGGATTAGATTAAGACATTTAATATTATTATATAGTTAAAATAGTTAAAATCAATGTTTAATTACTAAAACATTTTTAATATAGGGTTATACATAAGATAAATTCAACTATAAATATTAATTAGAAAGATAACAAGATTTAATACATAATAGTATTTTATTTATAATTTTTAGATATTAAATAATTTAATTTACATATGAAACAATGATGATGCGGTAATTATCTTTTTAATGAAATATTGACATAATTGATGTTATAAATACCCAAATAAATATAATTTGAGACTTTTTATGAATTACACTAATTTTATATGTTAATATTACTTGTCATTATTGATTTAATTTACTTTTTTCTAACTAATCATTCTGTTATGAATTTCACAAAAAATCAATTACCAAATAGTTTAAAAATTGACATAAAATAGTTTTTTAAAAAAATATTATTTTATTAATTGTTATTTTATTCATAAAAATCTATGGTTCGGAAAAATGACTTAGATAAGGTTATATATATTAATAATAAACAACTTGGGGTTCATTTGGCTTGTTATAATAAGTTTATTAACCTTATAGTGTCAGAAAACAAGAAGACACGGTAAAAGTAAAATTATTTAACTTAAAGTTAAATCTAAATGATAAGGTTAAAATAAAAACCTAAACTTGTCTAAATTATTTTTTATGAGATGATTTCGACCCATCCCCACCTTATCTTCGAAATAAATCAATTTGGAGCTATTAATAACGAATATGACTTTATAATAAAATAATATTTTTAGATTTTTCTAAGGTGCCCCTCTCCTCCCTTATAAAAGGGCACCACCTCCCTCTCTTTCTCTCACCACTTTGTGCCTTCATGATCGGCCAACCCCTACCAATTTATCTTATCCACTTCCCTAGAAACATCCTAGAGGTTCTGGTCTTCTTCAAAGGCCATTTTTAGTGCCCTAAGAGGAGGTTAAGAAGAGGTAATGTCCATTACCAATTCTTTCACCTTTATTTCTTCTTCTACTTCTTCTTCTTTTGTTGTTTAATTATTAAGTAATAACATCAGTATCAATCACATACTTATATGTTATTATAAGTATCAAACAACCCTATTTCACTATCTATCCATCCTACGGAAAACGAAATCACCGCGTGTGCGTACGTACGGAATACCGTCTCCACGCTGTGGTGTAATCTATTTTCCACCACCACCTTACTTGGATGGGTATAATGGTTTAAATAAATAACTATATATGATTATTGTAAAGTGATATTGATTCTGAAATATTATACATATGCTTCAATACAATTCCACGATCATGGGAATGATATCATCGCGTGTGCGTACGTACGGACTACTGTGTCCATGACGCGATGAGATTCATTCTCCATGTTAACCATTCGTGAATGATTATGAAGTATATATAATAAATAATAATGAAATTTATGACATAATAATGATACTGTATTTATGTATATATATATATATATATATATTTATATCATCTAATTAATTCCATTCAATTCAATAAGGAAACGAAAACAACGTTCATGTGTACGTACGACCTACTGTCTCTATAAACGGTGTATTTCATTCCATTTATGGATATATCATATATATATATATATGAATATGCTGAATATATATTATATATAAATAATTTTTTACATTCTGGAATTAAGTAAATCAGGATATAAGTAATAATATCAATAAAAACAAGTCCAAACACGTATGATAAATAAAACGTTTTACCCAGAACGCTGCATTAACATGAAATTTACAAATGAAAGGGTAATATAAAGTCATAAGTGAACCATATATGATATCATAAAAATGAATATGATTCTTTAGTAATTCAATTACATTATTTAAATCATTATACAGGAGGTTCAGATACGTATGAAGCATGTCAGACATAAGGTAAGGGAAAATCTCGCAATCTCAATTTTTATCCGAGATTGTTTTTACTTCAGAATTTACTGGGGAATATTTATCATCCACATCCATGTTTCGTCAAAATGTAATATTATTTATATCCTCCTATAATTTTTTAAATCCAATTTTACCCTTCGGTGAGTTTTTAGTAAAAGATATGATAGGAATCTTTTGTCGTTTTTAGTACAAGGTATTTTTTTGACTTTTCTTGTCAAAGTACGAGAAGAATGTTTTTCATCACTTATACGGAATGAATGGATTTTTTGAATACTATTTCCATGAAGCTTACATTAAATGTTTTCAAGTTTATTTTTAATCGACTTATTTTGGTTTAAAATTATATGAAATTTTAAACAAGGAAATTGTTTTTGAAGTAGAAAGGATATTTTCCTTAGGAATGGAGTTCAAGCGTTTTATCAAAATTATTTTCCATCTAAGATAATATAGGGTTCTATTTATATCCATATTTTTACATTGATTTGATTTTGTTATGATGGAATTATTTTTATGAAGTTGTTATATCTTATATGGATTATGTTATGTTGGCGTGATGTTTAAGAATCCCATTTTTATTACATGGGTTATGTTATGATGTATGATTTATGATTTTGTGGAACACATATGAATGGTTTCATTATGAGATGGGTGGGACCTATATCTCCATCCAATGCATTGGATGATGATTTATTTCTCATGAGATAGACATGGCTGGAACGGTAATTTAATCTGGTTCAGTAATACAGGACTGGAACGAGGAGTGAACTCGATTCAGAAAGGGACTTTGTCCACTAAGATGGTCTTGACAGTAATGCCTTGGCTACTATAGAAATCATAACATGTGCTGAATGGTTGACACAATTACCTGTTTTATTCGCATTATATTTTATCATGGTTGATGTTCCATTATGATATATGCCTTATGTACTTCAACGATTTATGTCTTTGCTCAAGATTTTGATGTTTAAATTTCATGTTCAAGTTTTTTCTTTCAAATGTTTATGGATTGTTTTATGTTCTCTATGTTTTCCCTTACTGAGCATTTGAGCTCACCCTTTTTATGTTTTATTTTCCCCAGGAAATAAAAAATGGTTTTAGGTAAGAAAACAAAAGGGGAAGATCTTTATGGGAGATGTTGAAGAACTTTCACCCCGACTATAAGATTATTTTCCGAGTTTTCAAAGACACTAAACTATTAGGGTCCTTGTGTGTCTGTTTTTGTTATGTATCAAGTATTCCGTAGAAGTAATGTAATGTCCATGTACGTCAAGATTTGGGTCTCTAAAATGAATCATTGAAGACATAGTATTATATGATATTTAATTATGATTAATTTTGAACAAACATGTCATAATCTAGCCCATCATTATGGTAATTGTACAAAACAAGTATTCAAAATTTCCTAAAACCAAATAATAGAAATAAACTATAAATGAGTAATATATTTTTAATATATCGATATAAAAAAGTGTCTAAAAGGTTATATATTTGAATTAGGATCTAGAATATGTGATTAATATTGTTATTTTTTATATGGTATATTTGATCGCTTTAGTGGAAGTTGGAAATTAAGGTAAGGATTTCTTATCTCAATTTTAACCCCTTGAGATATATTTATTACTATACACCACGTTTTAATTTTCATGGTGCCTCTAATTATCCTATAATATTATTTATCTTGAAAAAAACATCATTAATTTAATTTATATTTTCAATTGAAATTATATTCTTTAATGGTATTTTGTTCAAATGTTTCTAATTTTATAAATGTTATGTGTCTTTTTTTTCAATTCAATGAGATATATTTGATATTACACACCATCTTTTATTTAATTTGGAGTATTAACTACCCTAATTAAATCAAGTATAACAAATATATTTTATTTCAATATATTTTTATTTTGTTTTATGATTTTTTATTCTTAATTTACAATTACAATAAGGGTGTTTTCATCTCAATTTTCCTTCATTGAGATATGATTTGTATTCACACTGTTTTTCCTTTTAATAGTTTACCTAGTATCCAAGTATTACATTCTAAATAACATCGTACTAATTTCCATTGTATGATTATATTTTTAGAAATCCATTAACACAATTTTATTTCCTAATAATCCATTATGTATAGGGAAGATTCTTTATCTACACCTTTCCTCTACAAATACACATTTTCCATTTGTTTTAAGGTATTTGACATAGATTCACATATGTTGATTGATTGGGGAAATTAATTACATAACTATATACCTAATAATATTTACAGTGGTAGTTTTTGGTTTCTTAAATAGAAATATATTCCACTTAAATATTTGGTAAATATTGACAATTGGTATATTTTTATTCTAGTGCATTATTTTATTGATTACCCAATACAGTTAATTATGTATTGTTTAACCAAATAACCCATTTCTATAGATGTATTATATTAATTTATTGAATGGAAAATTATTTACATTAATTATATTTATATCTCCATGTACGTTAATATTTATTTATAAATAAATTTTATTATTTTTGGATTGATATTCATATTATTCGTATGGTAAATGAATTATATTAAAATAAGTGATGGGTGGGGAAGCTATTATATATTCCCTTGATGTATCAGTTGGTTGGATGGGACAAAATGTTTAGTTATTTTGTTGTGGATACCTAATACAAGAATTTTTTCTTGTTTGTGACCCTGATAACAAGAATGATTCCTTGTTCACGATCTTGATGAAAAGAATAATGATTGGTTGAAGAAATGATGTAAAGATCAATATATTTAGATTTATGAATTCCATCACTTTTTTCATGACCAATCCCATAGGGGCCCACCTGGATTGCAATAATAAAGTTGTGATAACTCAAAGCCTACCTCAAAACGAACATGGGTTGGTGACCAGTCCTAAGTATGAAAATCCCACATATTTGTGGCATTAGACTAATTACATGTATGCACACACACATGAAAATCTTCATTCCCATACAATACAAAAATTTAAAATAGTATAACTGATTCCAATGCTTGCATATAACAATATCTCATGACCATAGTATGGTAAGAGTATTAAAATTGATAAAATGGGACAAATAAATTCCCACCAAAAACTAAAAATTGAGTTTAACCAACTATAAATGAGAGGAATAATATCATGTGAAGCCCTGGAATTATCCATGGTCTTAGTATCCAAATATTTTAAATTGTAAAATCTTAATACTCTTGTTAATAAATCAAATGGAATGTCACCCTCATAAGAAACAACATTTGCGGGTAAATCTTATATATGGGTGAGTACAACAATACCCATTATGACACCTACAAATAACCAAAAATAAAGGATAAAGAGTAGTATTCTCATCAATAAAAAGGTATGTAATTCAATATATGATATATAATGATAATAAAAAATAATCCCAAATATACTCATCATTGACTCCAAGCCCCACACTTTTCAACCATCACTAATGTTCATAAGATTATACTCATGGATTCAAGGTATTTCTAGTATGGTGGGACTTTCTAAATGATCTTTGTTATCACTAATGATACTCCTTTTATATTTCATACAAATCTGGGCTCACCAAAATTTACTCACTAGATCGCCAATGATATTTTCATCTAGATATGGGAAATCATCTAGGATCACTAGGGGATTCCATGAACCCTACTAGATAAAATAAATACATGGGAGATCAATGCCCCTTTCATGGTTTTCATGCTGATACCACCAACCACACCTTTTAAGGATATAATAGATGATCATTCCTCATCCCTCATGGAGAGATACTATGAACTCTCTCTAAAACAGAACCCATAGATTGGATCCCCATCCTATGTCAAGGATGTAATGTCACATTGTACCATTGTTGGGTTGGACTATGGATACACACATAACAAATCTTGATCTATAATAAAGAGAATATAGTCTCTATATAATCATTGGGTGGAGTATAGGATGTGTATATACGATACATAGTGTGTACCTCTAAACCCAGACATTCCCAAGTCTATTCCCATGTTCCTCTACCCATTCCCACATGCAAAGGTCTTTGCTTTTGTACGTAGATGTTTTATTTGCACATGGTCATGTCTGATTACATGGTTTTTCTTACATACTTTAGCCATCTTCATCATCCTCGTCGTGTTTGTACTCATGTACCCTCGAGTTTTACTTCAGCAGACCAACATTGGGAAACAATGAAATTGACACGTGTCAAATGGAATATGATTCTTTTCTCTTCATGTAAACCCTTGGGCTATAGATAATGGACTACACTTCATGTGTTCTTCATGCTACACCCCATGTATTTAATAATTTCTTCTATATTTTATATTTTTCAATGAAAAATATACGTGAATCCAACCTATAATACACCATGATTCTTTCCAACGATCATGATTATGGATTGACTAAATCTAATCACCAACACTAATTAGAATCTACTAGTCAAATATGATCTCGAATCACTACATTCAAACCATGTTGTTTCAATATGTCAAACCACTAAATCAAAACCATCTAGTTCAATCAGATCAATCTATGATCATCGGAATCCATATTCACAAATTAATCACACCCTTGATCACACCCTCAATCACAAACGGTTCCCACTAAATCAATTTTTTGTATTGAAGAATGGTTGTGAAGTGATATAATATGGGGTATTTCTTAGAATTGTCGTCCATGAAAATACCTAGGATTAAACATGTGAAAATAAAATTCACAAATTCATAAACAAAAATATGGAAAGAACCATAATCGTGCTTGGGTTGGACCTGATTCATTAGTATTAGAAATAAAATAATGATTAATGATAAACAAAAAATCAATTAACCTAAATTTTACGATGAAATAAACAAAAACACAGAGGCACATTCAACCTATGAATCAAACTATTATCATAATTGATTCATGCTCATCATGGGATAAAAATGGGAAAATAAAACATGGAAAAAAATTCCCTACCTCATGTTTGGATTGGACACTAATAAATAATTATTCATAATCAATTTCATTGATGGGATCCTAAAATCTTGTTTTCATTAGTGATCCATGTGGTATTATGGTCATCAATCTAAGATCATTATGTCCTCCAAATATTTTCCACACTCTAGACTCAATTATTAGGGTTATGAATTTAACATCAAAAACTAAATACATGAATATATTTATAGTGCATAAATTTGGTTTTTATTTTTAATTATATAATTTAAAATATATTTTATTTATTTAATTATTTCTCTCATGATGAAACTCAATCCCAACACCTGATTTCAACCAAAATTATTTTTCACCTAGGGTAAAACACATGTTTTAGACACATTGTTGGTACAATATTTTCTATTTGAGACCCTATTTGGGGGTTATTCCCCTATTTTTGGAAACATGTATGCATGAAATATTTATATATTTAATGTTTTTATAATATCAATACAATAATCACTGGGCATTGTAATCTTGTGTCATCTCATTATACGGATTTTAAAATATTATTATACATATTCCAAATCATTATATAGGAAAAAAAACATTCCACACACTCCCCTCCATAAATATTTTTGTTCATAAAAGTGAAAATGGCTACCCAAATAGATGTCGGTACTAATATCAAATCTATTTCTCTCACTCCAAGGTTATCTCTTGAATATTCTTATACTACGACAAGAAATACACTGAGGGAATCACATTCACATAAATAATATTCTCCTCCTAAACCTCAATATCTATTGGGTACATCAATAAGGTAGCTTCATCATCTATTTCCATCTCACCACAATTGATGTTATGTGATGAGTAATTCACATAACTACTAAGCATAGATGTTCATAAAACATCATGTACCAAGTCGAACTGTGTTGGTAGGTCTAAGAGGTACACCACCTCACCAACACTATGAGGTGTTTGGAAAAGACCAATGAATATCAAAGATATCTTACAAACTCTACAAAATATTTTTAATCCAAATCGAGGTTAGACCCTCAAGATCACATGGCCTCCCTACTTAAAATCTAAAGGCCTCCATTATTACTCCATAGAGGAATTTGAAAATATATTGGAATTCCCAATATTATTCTCAATGATATATACATTATCTATCGTAGCTCACACCAAATCTAATCCAATGAGTGTTGAATCACCCATATGAGTCCAACATAGGGGTGACCTGTATGTTTTCCCATAAAAATCCTCAAATTGTGTCATACTGATGGTGGAATGGTAACTATTTTTGTATGAAAACTCCACCAAAGGTAGGTTATCATACCAGTTATTGAAAAATTATAACACATATGGACAAATTATGTCTTCTAGATCATGAATGGTCTGCTATGTTTGTCCATAAATTTAGGGTTGAAGCACCATTGTCAAAGGAAACTGAGTCACAGTCCTTTTATATCCCTCTTTATAATCATTATTTGATGCGATAATGTTGGTTGGAAATGATCATCTATGGAACTATGTGGATCTAAAAACTCTCTTTCACAAAAAGTCATCCTAATATCTTTATTGTACTCATATCTTAGATAGCTAGAAATTTTTCTAACTTGGTGAATCAGTATATGATCACTAAGATGAAATCATGTCCTCTAGAAATACAAGGAATCCAGTATCATGAATTCCATAGATACATCATCCCAATTTCTCTATGGAACCCTAGGGGTTATTCTAAGCCCACTAGAACCTGGTTATCATCCTTTACCTGCTGACAACATAGGCATAAATAGGAAAACTATGTTACACACTTCTTTATGCCTAGCCACAAGAATTGATGAGGGAGGTATTGGTACTTGATCTCTACACATGGATGTACATTCAAAGGGGTTGTATGAAACTACCTTACAACCTCCTCCAATAATGTCACTAAAACCATCATCCACACTCTAAAAATAATAATTTGCTCCCCACCTTCATAATTTTCATTTACTACATGTCTAGTGGATATTTGAACATGTAAGGTTTAATAGTCTGTATCTCAATGTTAATCCACTATAAAAAATATTATAAGTTGGGTCATAACAACCATCACATGTTGACAAGCATATCCATCCCCATTCACTAATGAAAAATTCAATGAGGATAATTAATCTGAAGCCTCAGTAAACAATCATGAACAATATTTCTTTCGTAGAGTATCATCTGTTGAGTTCCCCATCCAAAGTGTATAGAATATCATGAATTCCTGATCCTAGATGAATTATATAAAATGAACATGTATCATGTAATGATTGTTCAATGATAAGATATATTGCATACTCTAATGGTACAAAAAGATGATAAACCAATCACCCATAATGTAGTGTCTCTACATTTTCATGTTAAAGACTATAACATCTAAATATAGATGTTGAGAGTCATAGTTGTACTTATGATGTATTAACTTATAGGACCCATAGTATGTTAATGCCAACCTCAATATGAGAACATAACCATGTCTGGTCCAGGACTAATCACAAAACAATATGTATTCAATGACCACCTCTGCCAATATCAATATGGGGGGACTCAAAAATCTCTACTACAACTATTAGAAATCCTACTATCACCACTCCATCAAAATGTAAAGATACTCCAATTGAATCAATGTAATGAATGGAATTGATATCCAAGATATATCTGGCATGAAACTCCAATAGTAGCCTCCCAACCTAAAGAATCTCTAGACCACTATCACCCCTATTTTTGGCTCATAATATATCACTTACACAATCTTCACCAGGTACACGACTACACCCACTATTGAGATGACACGTCCCAAAAAGTGGGCCTATAAAATCAAGAATTCCAACTTTGATATATTCCAAAAAAATGCTCCTCTCAGAGTATATGAAGGACCATCCTAAAGTGTCCCATGTGTTCATCCTTGGGAACTAAGTACAGAAAAATTTCATCAACGAATACCATAAAATATCTATAAGGCTAAAATATTAAGTTCATGAGTCCCATGAACACTTCTAGGATGTTTTTATGTACCAAAAGACATCACCAATACTCATAGTGACATTAGAAAGATCCCAAATTCATATATAGTATATCCTAATCATGTTCTGGATGATGGTGATAGCATGATTTGAGGACAATATTTAAAAAAAAATCACACACATCTCAATAGATTGAATAGTTCTTCGATTCATTGTAGTTAATATGTATTCATAACAACCACCAAGTTCACGTATCGATAATACCCAAACAACCTCATGAACACATCCATCATCTTGGAGAACACCACTTAGGATGCCTAGGGTGACACACTATGTCTCAATAAGACCTTACTCTGTAAGACCACAAACTACACCTTGAGATCTCAAATCTCATTGATAGTTATCTAATATACTGGTTCAAATATCAAGGTCACCCCTAGGATCAATTCAATACAAATGAGTATCTTTTGGCTAAGTGGTAAGAATGAAACATCCTTAGGAAATATTCCATCACACACCTAAACCACGAAATGAAGCTAAAATCCCCTAGAATGTACTACTCTAGGGGATATATTATCTAAATGACGAGTAATATGTTGTATCCTTCTATGTATGAGCCTATACTACTATTTCCGGGTTTCTGTCTCACCCAAAAAGGAAAACCATGATCTATCACCATGGATACATCAAATCATCAACGAGATATAGTCAATCTTGGAATGAAATATGGATATGAAATCTAGACTTTACATTACATCATAAAGCCTCATCACTTATAAAAAGAGATTATATATTAATCTATCACCTATAATCATTAGGTCAAACTATCATAAGAAGTGTGTGATCAATATGTCACCTCTGGTAAAAGTTTCCAACCACAAGGGTTGATCTAGTAGATCAACCAGAATATCTTTGTATCGAACCAGAGATGTGATAAGAAAAGATAGGATCATTAGCGTGTCTATCAGTATTGAAGCTAAAGTTGAGAATACATACCTCTAGTCATAGAAGGATTCTTAGGGGCATAGGCCTCCACTATATCTGGCTTTCCGCTTCCTTGATTTCCAACCCCCTATGCCTAGCATGGATCACCAAGGGGTTGTGGTGGAAATTGGCCAAACCACCACCCACCTTCTACTTATCTACAAGATCATCTTTCATATCCACCACTCAGTGTATCCCTTTTATCCTTCTAAGTTTCTTCCTAGTTTCTCCATCGACAATATTCTATTGTCCCTATAATTATAATTGGTTTAAAACTACTTAGGTCTCAGCTATTATATTCCCACTACTAGAAACCACCGTCGGTGCCTATTTTTCCAAGAATCTGTACCCTGCTAAAACCTACTAATGGAATCCATCATAGGTGGAAATATAATGAAATATCCATATATTCCTGATGTCTTGATTAAATCCCCATTAAAAATGTTTTTCTCTGAATAACGGTTCTCAAAATATATCCACAGAGTATTTTGGAAGGTTAGTGAACCTCGCTAAATACTCTACCACATTCATTCTACCCATTGTAAAATTACAAAAGATCATAAATACACTCTAACCAAAATTTGACTATATATAAATCCTTCTTAAAGATATTATCAAAATCCGAATAGGATAGAGCTATCTTGTCAAGAAATTGAGTCACCAAACTCATCTATCACTCAGTGCAGCACTAAATATGTCTCACCTATAAAACCGCAATCTATTATATAGGTTTTCTAAGAAAGTAGAAAACTCAAAAAACTACAACAGACTAGTAATCATTTTCTTTGGGATCATGATCACCCAAAATAATGGGATATTGATGCCTTTGAAATTCTTAGAGTGTGCTCTGTTTGTACAAATTTTTGTTTGTACTGCTAGAATAATTTGACAATCACTGGGTACTAGAAAGAATAGAAAACCACTTAAACGTACCAACTTGTATACAGAACCTTGTATTAATATCTCATCACTCATAATATCATCTTTGTAATTACATAGTGGAATCCTAGCTAGCAGTCTTCGTGGAGGCATCTTGAAATATATAAGACACACCACGGTAAATTAGTATATCTCAGAAAATGACCCAATATGGAAATTAAAATCAAGACTCATTCCTATTAGATTCTTGTTCTAATATTTCCTTGTAACAGGTGACTACATGTATCGAGTCAATAAAGAGGTTTTCAGAGTCCTAGTGAATGGATACATTATCCACAACAACAACACTGGAAACCCTGCCCAGAAAGTTGAATTTGAAAATTGTTATCATTATTTATTTAAATAATAAACCAAACCTCACAGATATAAAATCACAAAACTCAAGTCCTAAGGTATAACAGACTCCTGTAATTACATGATGTCAACACCTGACCCAATAGGCCCTTCTTATCCATCATTAAGATGAGTTTGATAACCCCAAGTCTACCTCCAATAGGCCATAGGATGGAAAGAAGTGTCGAGTAGAAATATACAACATATAGGTAGAATTATCCAATGTACATGTGCACACACACACGTCCTCAATCCCATATAATTTTGAAATTTAAAACCACAAAACTAAGAATAATTCATGCATAAAATGATATACCAGTGTTGGAGTTTGAAAAAAATTCTAAAAGTGTTAAAAGGGAACATATATAGGCCCACTAAAATATAGAAATAGAGTTAAAACTTTTTATAATGAGAAGAATAATACCAAATGAAAAACTATAAAAAACATCGACAAGTATTTCCGAACTTTAAGAAATGCATTCTTCTGATCCTCTCAAGACTCCCTCAAATGGAATATTTTCTACATATAAAATGACTTGTGGGGGAAGATCCCATCCATGGGTGAGTATAACATACCCCACATTATACCTTGAAATAATTAACCATAAATCATCAAGATTAGTTAGCTCATTAATACACAGTCATGGAAATAATGATATGAGATATAAAAATAATAAAAATGAAACCCAGATAAAAACATTATATAATCTATGTCCTGATGGCCTCTACCATCTCTACCATCTGCATGGTTCTACTCAAGGATTTAAGGAAAATTTAATCTTGGATTACTTTATCCATGATCCAGGTTTTCATTGACAAAAATCATCTAGGAAGTCGTTCTCATATTGCCTCCCAAGAGGTACTCATCATTTATTTAATGTGTGCACCATCAAGATATGATATAAAACCCAGGAACACTGGTTGATTCCACCACCCCTAAAAGATCAAACTACTAGATAGGGTTAAAATTCCAAATTCATGGTGGTCAAGCTGATACTAAGAACCTAACCAAAGAAGGATATAACAGTGGATCTTACCATCGACCTCATGAAGGGATACCACAAACACCATCCGAAATAGAACCTATACAAGGGGTCACAATACTATGATTAGGATGTAATGTCACACTGTACCCTCATAGAGATGAACCAAACAGTCATATTATACTAAACCTAGTCTATCATAAATAGTTAGAGTGTTCTAATCCATTTATGGGGGAGTACATATTGTCTATATATGATTCACTGTGTGTACCACTAAACCCAGAAATTCTTGTAATGTTTATAATTTCTACTTCTCATGCACATGTACTTTAGATCATTACCATGTACCTAACCATGTTAGTCTACCTGGTCATGTCCTAGGACACAACTGTGCCGATGTACTCTGACCATGCACTTGTGTATGGTCATGTTTCGGCCGGTGTACAACTGAGGTACATGCTAAGACAACAAAACTGGACCACATGGCGTGTGACACACATCACATGTTGTATCATAAATTTCTTATGGTATAATCCCTAAAACTACAGATGATAGACTACACAACTTCTATTATTTCGACTATATTTTTTGTAGATGGAAATTTCCCAAAAATTTTGATTATTCCATATGTCTTCCCTACACCTTTGACCTTCAATTGACCATTTTTTTCATTGATGATTTTAGATCATCATTTACTATGTTCTTCGATCATCACTCATAATAATTAGGCTCTCAAATATGACTAAGAACCACCACAATAGATTCACGTCATCGTTTCATGTCAAACAACAAAATGATAAACCTCTAATATGATCTAATCTATATCCGACATTCCACCACTAACAACACACCTATACCACACCATCAATATCGAAACTCATCCTATGTATTGATTTTTTACCCAAACGAATGATAATTAAACGATCAAATACAAGGTATTTTATTTAACTTCAGGAAAATTGTATACATATGAGGAATCTTATAAATAAATGAGGGTGAAGTACACAAACCAAAAATTGGGGGGGGGGAGAACCTCATCAATTTTCCATTTGACCCAAATTCATTACTATTGTAATGAATAATGAAGAGTAATAAAAATAAAAAGATCAATTCCGCTAAACCCTAGGATGAAATAAACCAAATCCCACAAGAACGAATGACCAACGTACATAAATATTAGAAGAATTGATTCAAATTCATCCAAGGATATACAATAGGAAAATAAAATATTCGAAATAATGCCTTATATTGGGTTTGGAGAAATCAAAAATAATTAACAAATATGTTCTATCATTAATTGTGGTATCCTTGAATTATATTTTCAGCGATGATCCTTGTAGTATTTTGATCGTTGATCCATGATCCCAACATCTCCCAACCCTTGTCTATACTCTCCTCTCAATTCTTAGGGATACACAACTAACCCATCGAATTCTCCATAAGTTTGTATTAATATTGGGTAAATTAGCTGCATATATTTCATTAAAAAATTAAATATTTATTTAATTATTTAATTATTTCGACTAATATCATTCACAATCCCAGCACCCAAACACTATCCATGATTTTTTCACACCTTGGATAAACCCATGTTCCAAACATTTCTTTGGTCATATATTTCCTATTTGAGTCCCTATTCCTGAAGTATTCGGATATATCGTTAAAATTTTATCTACATGTCATTTATATTTTTAATATTTTGATGATATCAATACCAAGATCTTCGTGCCTCATAATCTCAGATAATTTCATTGTATGGTTTGGAAAATATTATTAGACATATTTCAAAACTTTACATGGAATTAATAGAGACATTACAACCTTGAATTCAATTATTTTTATCCATGTGATTGTTTATATTTTTATGTCATCAAATGATTTGGTTTATGATTATTTTATTAGTTATATTGAATTATTTGATTATCATTTGTTTCCAATATTATTATTATTACCTGTTTATGTTATAATGGATTGTAATATACATTTTCCTTTACATAGTATTTGAGATCACCATTATTATGTTTTTATTTCCCAAGGATATAATGAAAATAATTAAACATGATATGTCTAGAAGATTAGAATGTGTGAATAATAATTTGGGATATGTTTGTAGAGACTTGGGTTTTGACCCTGTCAGACTTTGGAATATTCCTATGAATAATTCCAGATCTAGGCGCGAAGACGGCATGTAATTCCGAGGCCTTGTGTGCCCAGAATTAATTTCAAAAAAATATTATGTATTTTGGTACTAAGAACATGGCATGGGTGTGTTATCTCCTAAATGGTAGCTCATACTGGGAATCTGAGAGCACAGTTGCGTCTTGAGCATGCTATTTAACCTAGGAGGGGTGTAAACTTTGCGGGCGTGGGCCTGCTGTGTGTAAAACCACAGGGGGAATTTTAGTAAATAAATGGAAAAGTTTATTTGTATGTGTCGGCTAAAATAACACCTGAATGGAGTCTCATATCACAATTCTGAGTGTGATGTTGCGTTCAGAACGCCGTGTTTACCCCAGGCACGACATTATTTTAGACAGCGCTGGATGCTGGGTCGGAGGCGTGTTGGCGGGGGAGTTTAAATGATGTTTTTATTTAAAAGAAAATAAAATCAATCACCTGCCCCCCAATTCCTCTCTGTGCACAATGACCCTCTCCCCTCCCGCCTCCGTTTCTTCTCCGAATCGAGCCGCGAATGTCCGTTTTCTGTGCCGATCATCAGCGGATCGAGCTCCAGGACGTCGTAGGCGTCGTTCTACAACAGAAGCTTCGGTGATCTGCCAACAGGTAGGCGGTTTGAGTTTTAATATCCCGGATCCTGATATGGTTGGTTTTTTCACTGTTTTGAGACTGCAGATGTGTAGATCCGGTCCCAGGGGCACATAGATTCCTTTGGATGCGCGTTTGGAGCCCCGGGGTACCCCCGGCGGCCCTCGGACGGTCAGTCGACGATGGCGGAAGCCCATGGTGGAGGCCCGCGGCGGAAGCCCATGGAGGTGGCCCGCAGTGGCGGGCTGTGGGGATGAATTCAGAATGCTTCCCCCCTATAGTGGTCTGACCGCCAATTAGTGTCAACCCCGCGGGGGTCGGCCGACGCGGGCCGGCCCAGGACGGTCCGGCCATCTCTTGGTATATGGGGATTTTAAAATCCTCGTATCTTGCTCCCTGGAAATAAAAATCACACACTGTCTATGGATACGCGACCCAGGATACAAGAAGAACCATTCGGTGTGGGTTTAGGAGTTTTATGTTTTGGGATCATGTCTCGGGAGCTTGAAACGTTGAATAAAATAATAATAATTTATTATTATTCCACTTCGGGTCATTGTATCTTCAACCCAGAGCGTCCGATGGACGTGCCGTCAGAGGCGTTGAGTCCCTGATGGTATGGTAGACTTTTCTTGTTGGTTTTCAGGTTTTGGTGTCGAGTTTGGGTTGCAGGCCCCACGAGGCCGGGTTTGGGCATTTTCTGAGAAACACAACATTCTCACCAGGAGTCCGATTTTGGCAGATGAATAGTCGATCTTGTGTGTTTCTCTAAGAGGATCGGAATGGTGCAATCCATTCGATGTGTTCTAGGATCATGGAATGGTCCCCACATGGGCTAGCATCGGTGAATAGTACCATTTTCACCGGCGGTCCGTTTTGGAAGAACGAGTAGTCGATCCCATGTGGTTTTCCGATGGGATCGCAGTGTTATGATCCAATTGATGAGTTTTGGGATCGTACTATGGGCCCCACACGGGCCAGCTACAGTGAATAGAACCTTTTTCATTGGTTGTCCATTTTGGGTGATTAAACATCCAATTCTGCATGTTTTTCTACCTGGATCGCGATGGTGGCCTCGGTATCTGCCTTGGTAGTGTGTGGTGTGGCGTTATGGC
This sequence comes from Viscum album, assembly GCA_963277665.1. Lineage (NCBI taxonomy): Eukaryota > Viridiplantae > Streptophyta > Magnoliopsida > Santalales > Viscaceae > Viscum > Viscum album. The sequence continues at coordinate 26,467,447 of OY728142.1, read as the reverse complement.
GGGTTGCTAGGGTTAGTGATGTTTGGACCCGCAGTGGTTGAAGGTACTCCCTTGGTTTGTTCCTACGATGGTTCTCATGGCATCAAAACCATATTATTCTATTTTGATCCTCTTTATGAGATTTTTAATCTGTTAGAGTTTTGTCATCCCTCTACTGGGCCCCAAGTGGGATCCTCTAACATTGTTTCCCTAGATCGGGTTCTAGGTATCATTGTGACCGCTTATCCATGGGCATTGATCCTCTGTCTAATATTTTAGCCCCTAATGGTTTGTGGAATTTTCGGGAATATGATCCCCTAAGCAGTGGGCCGTGCTCAGTACGGTTGTGGAATCATCGGATATACGATCCCCAACTCAATGTGAGTATTATAGTAGGGTTGTGGTATCGTTGGTTATATGATCCCCTACTCAGTGCGTGGTGTCGGTAGGGTTGTGATATCATTAGTTCAATCCCCTACAGTGCGAGATGTACCAGATAGGGTTTTGGTATCGTCATGACCGTCATGAAACAGGTGATGATCCTCTATCTGAGTGATGTGTTTCTATCGAGCGCCAGATCGGGTTGTGGTATCCCCCAGTGGATCTTGGGAGTGATCCCCTATCTGTGAGATCTACGAATGCCATATCGGGTTGTGGAATACCCCAGCGGACCCTGGGAGCGATCCCCTGTCCATGGGATCTTCTTATACCGGTGTGGTTTTTGGTATCCCCTAGCGGATCCTAGGAGTGACCCCTTATCCGAGAAGTTTGGTTTTTATGTTGTTTCAGTGAGGTTTGCTCAGTGACGATATCCGATGAGCGTGATCTCTTGGGCGAGCATCAAAGATGTTTGTTTGGTACCCGATGGAGTGTATCTCTTGGACAAGTGTCATTTGGGATGATAATGATCGTGGAGTGTGATCTCGTGGTTGTGAAGCATTGCTAGTGACGAGGATGGTGCCTCAGGTGGCTTGGTGCATGAGCTGAGTATATCTGGATGTTCATGGGATATGTATGGGCATACATCTGATTTGAGTTGACTAGTTGTGTTTAGTCGAGGATGGTCACAAGAGGGAGTTTCTCTCTTGTCTGGGTTCCCTCTGTCTAGGATGAGCGGACTGTTGTCTTTCAGTTTCTCTCTTTTGTTTTTGGGTTTTTGGGGTGCCTACTAAGTATTGTTATACTCACCCCTGCACGAGCTTTTCCCACTCATCATTGTGTCTTGTGCAGACCACAGGCCATACGATGATGACCCATGAGCACCTAGAATAAGCGGAGCTGAGTGAGCGGGACTGATTGTGGAGTCTTAGCGGAGTAGTGTCGAGGTTCATTCTGGTGGTGTTGTTGGAAGCGCACCCCATATTCCTAACAGGTTAGACGCTATTGTGGTTTTCTTTTGGTGGTCCCTGTTTAACTATTATGTACTTATGTTGCACGCTAGTTTGGGATTAATGTATGAATTCCATTACTTTTAGTGTTATATATCTATGCACTGTTTCATGGAGATGTATGTGGGTGTGTGTGTACATGTACCTTATGCTAAAGACTCCCATGTGTATGATAGCCTACTCGGCGCTAGTCGCCAGCCCCTGGCCTATTGGAGGCAGGCATGGGGAGTCATGGCTCGAGACCCATTGGGTCGGGTTGTGACAGACTGGTATCAAAGGAGGATCCACCTTTGGGATCTTAGAGCATAGCTGGTCTAGCTGTGAGTTTGGTTTGGGTTGCATAACGGTAGTGTCAAGATGTTTCAAATTTTTCTTTCAGGACAGGGACTCCAGTGTTGGTGCACCGGCCGACGTATCCATTAACTTGGACTCTAATAACCTAACTTTCGACTCGGGACGTTTGGACACTAGTCGCAGGGACATGATGGAACATGCATCATATAGAACTGGGTTTTTGGGTTTCCCTTGTTCTTCATGAGTCATCTCCCCAGATATACTCTTTGACCATGGTGTGTCATGATTTTATTTCAGGATTCATCCACAACGATAGCCAGTGAGAGTTCCACAGTGGGATTGTGGTGATGATCTGCCCCATGAAGATGATGTTGACCAGGGCGCAGGTTCTAAGGCTGGACCTCCAGGGGGTCCGCAAGTTGAGCAACCACCTGTCGAGCAACAAGTTGTGCTAGTAGTGCAGGATGAGGATGTACGTAGGCTGAGTGAACTGCACGAGTTCCAGAGGAAGTGACCTCTGAGGTTTCGGGGTCATCCAGAACCCCAGGCAGCTGATGACTGGCTTGAAGCCATCACCCGAGTTTTTTGCCTGGTTAGGAAACCTCAAGATCAGATGGTGGTCCTAGCGGCGAGCCTTAAATATGGTTCGGCTGGGCGATGGTGGAGTTTGGTGACGCAGTCCCACGATGAGGAGACACTCATGTGGGAAGAATTTGAGCAGCTCTTCTGGGAACTGTTTTATCCAGTGACGTTGAGGTCAGCACGGATTCAATAGCATCTACAACTTCGACAAGAGGGAATGAATGTGTCCGAGTACTCAGCAAAGTTTATAGACCATTCGTGCTACTCCCTGGATATGGTTCGAGACCCGCTGATTAGGGCTCAGACATTCGAGAAGGTCCTAATAAAATACATCCGGGTGGGTTTGGTTTCCTTGTGTCTTTCCACCTATGGTGGAGTGCTGGAGCGTTCCATGGTGGCGGAGATATTTCTGGCTGAGCAGATTCATCCCATCAGTGTTGGTCATGTGGGAGCTGAGATGTCGGCAATAGGTAGTCGGTGCTAGGTGAAATGATCTGGGCATGGCTGATGTTTCAAGAGGCGATACCAGGATGGAGGATCTGAGGCTCAGTGATAGCAGGCCAGTTTTGGTCAAGAGATGTGGTGTTATTCTTTCAACGGTCAGGGACATCTTGATAGAGATAGTCTGACCCATTGTGCTTTTGAGAGGGATCTGGTTGACAGACTGTCTTGGTATAGGCAACATCTCAAGCAAGGAGGTCCCTAGGGCGGTGGAAGTGGCGATGGAGATGGTGAATCAGCAGGAGGTGGTAGGTGGTATCAGATTCCACCACTACCACCACGAGGTGGTCGACACCGAGCTCATAGAGCTGGCGGGCGAGGGCGAGGACAGCTACAAGCCCAAGAGGTTGTTGACCCAGTGGCTCCGTGGATAGATAGAGGTATGCCTTGTGTCCTTTATATATTCTGCAGTAGTTTATTAGACGTTGTTTAGTGGTACTATTTCCTTTCCATTTCTTGCTCGAGGTTTGTTCAGGGCATTGGAAAAGCCCCGTGTGGGTGTTGTTTGATGTGCTTCGAATGAGTGAGGAAGAGGGATCATTCCCACACCGAGACACATTTTTGTGACGCAATTAAAATTGTATGGGGGAGTCAGTGCCGCCCAAAACGGATAGTGTTTAGGTGTGCTAGATGAGTCTCTCTGACATATGAGTTCAGGCATGGGTGTCTTTTGGCGAACTCGCTGGCGTGGGAGACTTAGTTAGGAGCCCAGTTGCATTCCTTGTGCTTAAGGATTTTCAGGGATAAAAATATTTAAGGTGGGGAGGATGTAGCGACTTGGGTTTTGACCCTGTCAGACATTGAAATATTCCTATGGATAATTCCAGAGCTAGGCACAAAGACGGTGTGCAATTCCGAGGCCCGGTGTGCCCAGAATTAATTTTATAAAATTATTAAGTATTTTGTACTATGCACGTGTAGTGGGTGTGTTATCTCCTAAACGGTTGCTCAGAATGTATATCTGAGGGAATGGTTTCTTTAGAAGCATGTCGTTTACCCTAGGCGGGGTGTATACTTTGCATGTGCGGGCATGTTGTGAGAAAATCCACCATGGTCATTTTCGTAAAGAAATTGAAAAGTTTATTTATGAGCATCAGCTCGAATATCTCTTCAACAGAGTCTCAGATTGCAATTTCGAGTGCACCATTACCTTCATAATGTCTTGTTTACCCTAGGCACGACATAATTTTAGTCGGCGCTAGGTGCCGGGTCGGAGGCGTGTTGGCGAGGAGTTTTAATTATGTTTTTAAGTTAAAAAAAGAAAATAAATAATCCCCCCCCCAATCCTCTCTATTCAAGGCGACCCTACCGCCTCCCACCTCAGTTTCATCACCAAATCAAGCTGTATACATCCATTTTCAGCGATAATCTTTAGCGGATCGAGCTCCAGCGTGTCGCAGGCTTCGTTTTGCACCCGATGCTTTAGCGATCAGCCAACAGGTAGGCGATTTGAGTTTTAAAATCCTGATTCTTGATTTGGTTGGTTTCTCTATGTTTTGATCCTGAAGATGCGTAGATTTGGTCCCAGGGGTGCGCAGATGCCTTCAGATGCGTGTTTGGACCCCTGGGGTGCCCCCTGCGTACCTTCCAAGGTCTGCCAGTGTTCCACAGGTGCGACGACGGTCCGCGAGGATGAATTCGGATAGCCGCCCCCTGCGGTGGTCCGAATGCCAATTAGAGGCGACCCCCATGGGGGTCGGCCATGCACACGTTCTGTGCTTCACTACATCGGAGCGGTCTGCCTACTGGAGCGGCTGGTGGTGGCGGCGGCTGGGTCGGCCAGCATGGGCCGGATGGTTCAGGCCAGTCCGGCCCTCTCTTGCTATACATGGGTTTTAAAACCCTTGTATCATGGTCCCTAGAAATCCGAATCGTGCACCGTCTACGGCGAAACGACCCTGGAGACGAGTAGAACCCTTCGGTGTGGGTTTGGAGTTTAATGTTTGTGGATCGTGGCCCGAGAGCTTGAAACGTCGAATAAAATAATAACAATTTATTATTATTCGACATCGGGCCATTTTATCATCTACCTAGAGTGTCTAATTGATGTGCCATTAGAGGAGTTGAGCCCTGATGATATGGAAAAAAAATTTTGTTGGGTTTTGAGTGTTGGGGCTGAGTTTGGGGTGTGGGCCACATGAGGCCGTGTTTGGGCGTTTTTGGAGAAATGCAACATTCTCAGCAAGGGTCCGATTTTGACGGATGAATAGTTGATCCTCTGTGTTTTTCTGAGAGGATCGCAATGGTGCAATCTGTTTGATCATGTTCGAGGATCAAGGTGTTCCCCTACATGGGCTAGCTTCGGTGAATAGTACCTTTTTCATCGGGGTACGTTCCGGACGAACGAGTAGTCGATCCTGTGTGGCTTTCCGAGAGGATCGCAGGGGTATGATCCGCTTGATGAGTTTTGGGATCATAATGTGGGCCCCAAATGGGCTAGCTATGGTGAATAGTACCTTTTTTACCTGTTCTCCATTTTGGGTGAGTAAACCACCTATCCTGCGTGTTTTTCTGCCTGGATCACGATGGTGGCCTCGTTATAAGCTTTGGAGGTGCACGGTGTGGCATTGTGGTGGGTCTCTATTGTTAGCGATGTTTTGACCAGTGGTGATTGAGGGTACTCCCTTGGTTCATTTCTATGAGGGTTCACGAGACATCACAACATAATTATAGGTTTGTGATCCTCTCGATGAGATGTTCAATCTCTTGGAGTTGTGGCATCCCTACGGTGGGCCCAGATCGGGATCCTCTAACATCGTTTCCCTAGACTAGGTACTTGGTATCACTGTGAACGCTTATCCACAGGAGGTGATCCCCTGTCTAGCAATTTTTCCTCGTAGGGTTTGTGGAATTATCAGGACTATGATCCCCTACGCAGTGGCCCATGCTCAGTAGTGTTGTGGAATCGTCGGGTATATGATCCCCTACTCAGCATGATGATTATAGTAGGGTTACGGTATCATTGGTTATATGATCCCCTACTTATTGCGTGGTGTCGGTAGTGTTTTGGCATCATCAGTTTGATCCCCTACAACATGAGATGTACCAGTTAGGGTTTTGGTATAATCGTGACCTTCATGACAAGGGTGACGATCCTCTAGCTGATTGATGTGTTTCTGTCAAGCACCAGATCGGGTTGTGGTATCCCCCAGCGGACCCTGGGAGTGATCCCCTATTTGTGAGATATTCGTATACCGGTGTGGGTTCCGGTATCCCCTAGTGGACCCTAGGAGAGATCCCCTATCCGAGGTGTTTGGTTTTTATGTTGTTTTGATGAGTTTTCCTTAGTGATGATATCTCTCGGACGAGTGTCATCTAGGATGATAGTGATCATGGAGTGTTCTCTCCTGGTTTTGAATCGTTGTTGGTGACGAGGTTGATAACTCATGTGGCTTGGTGTGTGAGCTTAGTATATCTATATGTTCATGATATATGAATGGGAATACACCTGATTTGAACTGACTAGTTGTGTTTAGCCGAGGATGGTCAGGAGATGGAGTATCTCTCTCGTCTGGGTTCCCTCTGGCTGGGATGAGTGGACTGTTGCCTTTCAGTTTCTCTCTTTTGTTTTTGAGATTTTGGTGTGCCTACTGAGTATTGTTATACTCACCCATACATGGGCTTTTCCCGCACATATTTGTGTCTTGTGCAGACCATGGGCTTTATGACGATGTCCTAGGAGGACCCAGAGCAGGCGGAGCTGAGTGAGTGGGACTAACTATGGAGTCTTACTAGAGCTGTGCCGAGGTGCTTTCCATTGGTGTTGTTGGTAGCTTACCCCTTCTTCTGAGCATGATGGATGCTTTTTTGGGTTTCTTTTGGTGGGCCATGTTTTCCCCTTTTGTACTTCTGTTGTACTCTGGTTTGGGATATATGTATGCATGCCTTTACTTTTCAGTTTTATATATCTCTAAACAATTTCATAGAGGTGTTTATGGGTGCCTGTGTACAGGAGCCTTAGGCTAATGTCACTCATGTGTATGATAGCCTACCCAGTGGTAGTCGCCAGCCCCTGGTCTATTGGACATGGGCTTGGGGAGTCATGGGTCGACCCCGTTGGGTCAGGTCGTGACAATATTGAAGCCATATTTTATATTAAGTAGTTTCATATATATCTAAAATGTTCATTTTTTTGATAATTACATTGGTTTTGTTTGTTAAATATTTTTCATAACACTTTATAACTCTAAAACTAATAGTTTATTTGAATATAATTGACTCAATATTTATTATTGATAATTTAGTTATTTATAGTTATAATTGGATATCTATTGTTCATTTCAATACTAGCATGTAAAGTAAATTGTTTTGATCTTCAAAATCCATGAATAAGGGTGTGTGGAATAAAATTTATTCCATATATTCTATGATTATTTTCCCATTATTAATCTTCTTGTTTTACATGTACCCTCTCAATATCTTCATGAAAACAAACTCGATAAAATGTAAATTTTCATTTTCATATTATTTTATTATATCTATATATTAAATGTAATTAATTTTTATGGTTTTTATCGTATGTTTTATGTTATCGAAAAATAATATGGTTCAATACTAATTTTTCCGTAATCTCTGAGCACTTATCTCCTTTAAAATTTCTTACCCCATTTCTGAAAACATCATTTAAGGGGATTATTTCCATTTTACTAATTCACCATTTACTTTTGAATTTTCTTTCACTTGAGCTATATCTTCATGACTTGTGCTTATTTATTAAATTATAATAGTCCGAAATCCCTTAATCCATTATTTTATTAAGAATATATAAGATAGATCTTGTAGTTACGATTCATGACATGATTATATAACACATTCCTTCCATAAAGATTTTTCATGTGTATAATTTATATATTATTTATTTTGAATTAGTTACACATACATATTGAATAATATAAATACACGTGGGAAAAGAATAATACATTCCACACTAAATTAATAAAATATCCTTATCTAATTTTTTTTAAGTGTACATGATGAGATTATATTTTTTTATAATTTTATGAGTATAATATATTTGTAAACTATATCTAAAATTTTGTGAATTTATGTAATTTCCTTATCTTTGTACATTATGTTATCATGTCTGGAAAATGTTCCATAACATATGTTTATGAAAATAATTTTTTTTACCATATTCATTGTCTCTTATATGTTGTGATATTGATTCAAAAATTATTCTACTTTATAATTTCATGTCATGCTTAATGATCATATAGAATTCCTAATTATTATACCATTATTATATTATATTTTATATGTGTATCCTCAATTATAATATTATGTTATACTTTATGTTATCTTGAAATTTCAATTGATTATGATTCCGAATATTTCATTAGATTATCCCGTTACTAGGATTGTTAGATCACACTTATTCTTTGATGTGTGTGCCCAGGTGATAGTAGGAGTTAAATATTTACAAATAATTTTATAAGAAGTATATGAATAATAATTTAACAAAATTTTATAATATAGTACTAGTTGAGGATGTATTATAACCTAGTAACCAAAGACACTAAAAATTTGATCTCGATATATGACTTTAATTATCACATTATGTGCAGAATGAATATATATATTGGAAGCTAATTTGAATGTTTTGTGTTTGGAGATTAATTTAGTATTAGAGTATTTTTTGGATATTTTTAAAAATTAGGATTATGGAAATATGGGTATAATGCCTTGGATTGATGACAATTTTCTCTAGTGTACAAGGTTGTAAAACTAGTATGACCACATAGGGTTTATATTTTCAATGTATATATACTAATTTATGGTATATCCTTGTTGATGGTAACGTTTGTGGTAAAATTTGAGTTCATTGACTTGGTTCATGAAAATAGGATAAAAATTTATATGTTTTTATCAATGAGGGAAGTTTCAGATGATATAATTTTATTAAGGGGGTAGAATGTAACAATCCATACTTTTAATAAAAAAAATTAGGAAACTTTTATCCTTAAATTGTATATATAAATGATAAATAAATTTCCTTAATTTTTTTAAATTATATGAATATATAATCTTATTTAACTAATTATTTTTCATATCGTTATTTGGGTTTTTTATATAATAAATAGTAATTGTTGTAAATAAAAATACCACTACAAATATTTCGAAGGAATAACATAAGGAGACAAACGAAATTTTATATGATCTATTTAAAACATTACATAAGATGTATAAATATACATCATAAAATTAAAAAAATAGTATTACAAAAAAATAAACAAAAGTAAATAAAAAACAATAACTTAAAATTATAACATGGTGTGGTCTCCATGAATTATGACAACAATGAACAAAACTATAAAAAACCAAAACAATATTAGTATGATTTTATTTTTTTAAATGATTAATATTGAATATTTAGATATTACTAATTAAATAAGATAAGAATAAAATAATAGGTGTTTATTGTAAATATATGTATTATCTGAATATTGGAAAAATAATTAACCGTTGGAATATTAGATAATCATTGCAATAGTAACTGGCCATTGGGAATTGTAAAACATAAAATAAGACATTATTAACATGAATAAAATAATTAAATATAAATTTTATAATATTATAAATTTTATTAACAAATTATAAAGTTCAAAATTTGGATATTTTTAATTTTTAATGAAGCATTGTAATGCCCCAACCCTAGTTACCCTGAGTCGGTGCATTATTACATATCATTAGCTTGATACAAGGAATCACATCCGGAAGGACTGGTCAGTTTAGTAGCCTTGGTAGTACTACATACATTCATAAGTTTTACATTACATCATGAAATAAAAACATCAACAACATTTAGTTCCCTTTTGAACACACTTATATCCTTATGCTATATCTGTAAGTTGTCCATAAAATACTTCTTCCCATCCATGGATGAATAAAACATATAAATGTGTGAGATCAGATGCTCAGTAAGGATAACAATATAGCAGAAACTTTCATAAATAAGCATAAACATTTAAGGCAATTTATAAGACTAAAACAAAATCCTTTTTAACTTAAACAATAGCATAATATGGAAATGATAAAATAAAATAGTGCCATTTACTTATTCACATGGATACTCTACTAGTCGAATAATCACATGAAATATCAATAACCACTTTCATAATGATGGAATGCATAATTTCAGACATCATAACCACATAGTCAAGGCCTTGTGCAAATAATACAAATAATATTTGGTCAAATCCTTATGTCAAGACACTAGTTTGTCTCATGTGACCTACCGATGCATCGAGGAGCTATAGTGGGCTCTACCCATCACTTACTGTATCCAATGCATTCCTCATATGAAAAGGTATAATCATTACATAAACATTCATATTAAAATTATAAAATAAAATGTCAATAATTTTTCCATAAACCATGAATGGTGTAAAAATAACACATCCACAATCAACCACATCACAAAATATTCATTACAAAATTTAAGTTTTGTATCATAATAAATCATCTTCCAACAATCTTAAAATCCAACAAAGGATGTTGACATAAATGAAATCAAATATTTTTTTAGATAAATATCTCTTTCTATTTTGAAATCATTGAAAAGTAATATAATTATAAAAGAAAACATTTATTTCGATAATATTCTTATAAGAATTTATGGTAAGATTCAATGATGTTATAATGGTGGAAAATAGCCTCACCCACCGTATAAGTTAAAAAAACATGTTAACCTTGATTTTGTCAAAAATGTCCTAAACTACCTTGATTAGAAAATGAAGAAAAGATTCATTTTAAAAATATATGGTCAAATAAGTGTATAAATAACTTTAACCCATAGTCCAGTAAATAGTAAAAATGTTTTTAATTACATTTTTAAGAAAACATGCATGTAAATGATAAGGAGGTCCCATTAAACACTTACATATTAACAACCTGGGATAACTAAAGAGATTATAGAATTAAACCTTACATTGTACTTTTCCTTAGTCGATGTTATGTTAACCTCCTATATAATAGTTAAAACATTGTTATAAAATTATATATAAACTATATACATAAATATGATATCCTATATGATCCTATAATTATGGATTTGTAAATAATATTTTAGTAGTATCATCGTTTCGGGTGTTAACTGATTATTTTGCCTTTATACGATTGGTTACGTAAGCCAAGTTTGTAATGGATAGGATGTATTTGATTTATATAAAAAATGTTATTATGTTCATAAACATTAAATTTAATCATAAAATGAAAATTATTTTTGAATGATTATTATGGGGAATAAATCTCATCTCATTCGTGGAGACGGTAATCCTAACATACTCACGAGTGACAAAATCATTATATTGATTGTGAAATAGTATGTAATGTTAAATCAAAAGTCTTCTTTTGACTTTTATGTCTTGTTTTGGAAATCAAAAATCTATTTGTTTATCATACTGACTGTGGTTATCGTACTGACATTGTTTATCGTACTGAAAATGCATATTGTACTGAATATGTTTATTATACTGACTATGCTTATCGTACTAACTATGTTTGTGGTACTGACGATGCTTATTGTACTTACTATGTTTATCATACTCACTATTTTTATCATACTAACTATGATTATCGTACTGATTATGTTTATCCTACTGACTATGCGTATCGTACTCACTTTTGTGCATCATACTCACTTTGAATCATATAAATACATTTCACTATGTAATACTGAATGTACTCATTTTTTTCTTCTATCACATCTATTTTTTTTCATTGTTAAAACACGTTCTTTATATCAATCATACTCATGATTATCATTTTCAAATATCCTTTTTTATAACCAAAATGATGTCATGGAGTAAGTTATAAACTAATCAAAATGAATTTGTGTCTTCCGTTTCAATATGACCGTTATAATGCCAGGTGTCTATGTCCCTCCAAGTTTTGTAGAGAAATATGACCATTGGAAAAAATATGAATGTTGGAACTTAATTCCTATAAATATGATGACATTTGAAGTTGAGAACACAACTAGGAGACTTTGATCATTCTTTCCCTCTATAATGTTCTAGAGAGAGACGATGTGACTTCTCTCCGGCCTTATGTGATAGCCATGAATTTAAAAAATGTGAATGGATCATTCTTAGTTTTTGTATTTCAATAAGTACTTTGTTTTTCTTTTTGCATCTAATCAGGTGATAATGATTGAGGGCTGTTGAGGATAGGCAGGCGGTGCTACTGATCATCGTATCGAGCATCTTCAAGTGTTTGAAAGAGGAGGTACCGATTACCTGTAAAATCGAGGGCTTATGAGGATAGCAAGTTAGATGTACTGATCATCATATCGAGGGATTAAAAAGGTGGTGGTAAGATATACCTCTTATCCTAGGTGAAATGATAACATTCTCTTTGGGATAATAGAATTGTAATACTTTTACATTTCCACATGTGTTTTATTAGAAAGGAAATTGAATTACTTCCTTTATTCATTTTATAATAATTTATAATTGTTTGAATTACGATTATACTATTACATATTTTATTAATTGATTTTGTATGCTTTATGGTAGAATCTTTTACTATTATATTACTCTGATTATTGTATTTATTTTAAATACAATTGATTCACATTACTTATAATATTACATCATGTCATACCTTCTATATCCTATTCGATTGTTGTTAATTTTATCTATTATGAATTGTATTTGTTCAATATCATTTAAACTAATTTCTTAAGTGATTAAACAAAATGTTTCTAAAACTACAATTCACCCCCCCTCTTGTATTATTCCATATAATATACATATACATCTATATGCCGATCCAAAAATTGGTATCAGATGTGGTTTCCACCAATTTTTATTACTTTCCCTATTTCATTTAAAAATAATAGTGTTTTTATTACAAATTTATGTTTTAAAATACTTACATCACTAATGTGTGGAGTGGAGAATATTTTGTTATTTTATTAGATGGCAGGAATAAATATTGGTTCAATTGAAAATATAAATCCAACTAGACCACCTATCATTAATGGTAATGATTATGAGTACTGGAGAGATCAATTGAAAACATTTTTTTACTAATACTAGTGTCGAAAAAATTATTATGCTTACTGGAGGTTACAAAATACCTTACAAAGATTTTAGTACATTAACCAATCAAGAGAAGCAAGAATATCAACTTAATTACAATTTAAGAAATACTCTATTGTGTTCTATGACCAATAATATATATAGTCAGATATCATCATGTGAAGCAGCCAACTATATTTTGAAAAAATTGGATGTAACACATTTTGGTACATCTAAGGTTATAGAAATAAGAAGATTAATGCTTCGAGCGGAGCATCATGGATTTATTTTTTCCTTATGGATATCCAGTATGTAAGGTGAAACAAAAATTTATGACAATTGTTAGTAGTTTACAATCTATGGGGGAAAATGGTCTTTATGACGAAGCTCTTGTAGACAATATTATTTCTATAATGCCAAACGAATGGGAATAAAAAAGGACAACAATTGATGAAAACAGAAAAGTTTTTCAGATTTATCTGGGAGAACATTTAGGAACTCTTCTACAGCACGAGAGAATAATGAAAAGAGATGCTGATTTTAAGAAGAAGAAAAATGAAAATGGAATTTTAGCTTTCACTACTACATCTAATGCTAAAACACCTGAAAGGATAACAAGATCCAAAGCTAAAAAGGTTGTTATGTCATAATCAAGTGATAGTGATCACTCAAAAAACGAATTAGCCAATCTAGATCAAATGATGAACAAGATGAGTCTTCATCATCAGAATATAATACATTACCTTCTATTAAATATTTGTCTAGGTTTGATAAACTACTTGAGAATGAAAATTCTAAACTCAAGAAAAATAATGATAAATAAAATTCTATAATTTCTATTTTACCTAAAGAAGTATGAGATCTTTCTAATGATCATGATATGAAAACTTCTAATATTGAATATATTTTAAAAATCCTTGAGAAACTCAAATCTGATAAGGACAAACTTTCAAAAGATCTTCAAAATGAAAATTCTATGAAAAATATTTTAGACACTAAATCTAGTTCCAAAAGAAATGATTTCAAGGAGTAAGACTTAGTTTTAAAACTAAAGTCAAAAATATTTTCCTCGAAGAAGTGTTTGTCAAACATTACCTAAAGCAAGGAGAACTTTGATAAAATTTATTCTAAAACTTGACCTTTAAGGAATCATTCTGGTTGTGGTTATACTCATTCTAAACCGGTTTATAGTAATAACTATTTTGTTCCTCAAAGTACCCCATTTTGTACTAAGTGTCAATGTGGTGGACACTGGGAAAGAAATTTTTCTCTTAATAGAACTCAGTCGTTAGGAATTCATAAATCTCATTTTACAAAACAAATGTGGATTCCTAAAATTAATTTATCTAAACCTTCTGGATCCAAACAAGTTTGTATTCTGAAAAACTAATTGTTCATTTTTCAGGAAAATAAAAATATATCAACAACAAGAACATTTGGTACAACAATAGTGGTTGTTCTTAACACATGACTGGAAACAAATATTTCTTTGAAAAGATTATTGAAACAAAAGGTGGAAATGTTACCTTCGGAGATAATGCTCAATGAAATATTTTTGGAATATGTAATATTGTTTTTTTGGAAATATTCTAATTTCAAATGTTTTGTGTGTAAATGGTCTTAAGCACAAACTCATCATCATAAGTCAATTATGTGATGAAGGATACCATTTTAATTTTAGAATTGATAAGTGTTTAGTTAAAAATTCCAAGGATGAATTCATTCTATCTGCCCATAGGCAAGAGAATGTATACACTATTAACTTAGAAGACCTTTGGAGCCAAGATTTACCTTTTTTATGTGCAATAAAAGACCAATATTGGCAATGTAATAGAAGGTTAGGGCACTATAACCTAAGAATGTTTTTTAAAAATTCTATGAAACGACTTGTAAAAGATCTACCGGATCATAGATATGATTCTTCAAAGGTCTCTAATCCTTGTCAATTTAGAAACAAACATAAAACAAGATTTAAATCAATCAATGAAGATTTAACTTCCAATGCATTACACCTAGTGCACATGGATCTTTTTCGTCCATCACAAACTGGAATCATTAGAGGAAAACACTATGTATTTGTTTTAGTTGATGACTTTACTGGATTTACATGGGTCTATTTTCTAACAATGATATCTGAAGTCTTTTTCTATTTTAAGGTATTCATAGACCAAGTTAAAAATGAGAAAAACCTACCATTAATAAATATCCATAGTGATCATGGTGGTGAATTTAAAAATTCAGATTTTGAAACATTTTGTATAATGAAAGGTATTGCTATCAACTTATCATCTCCAAGAACTCCTCAGAAAAATGTTGTTTTTGAGAGAAGAATTTGTATTCTTTAGGAAATGACAAGAACCATATTGAGTGAATACTCAATTACTAAGCATTTTTTTTGATGAAGCAGTTTGTACTACTTGTTATACTATAAATTGTGTTTTAACTAGACCTTTTCTAAATAAAACACCATATAAACTGTGGACTGGGTGAACACCTAAAGTTTCATACTTCAATGTTTTTGGATTCAAAGTATTCATATTCAATACCAAATACAATCTACATAAATTTTCAACCAAATCAGATGAAGGAATCATTCTAGGATATTCTTGTCAGGACCCGTCCTCGGGGCCCATGTCGTGACTACCCCAAGCCCGCCTTCCATAGGCCAGGGGCTGGTGACTAGAACCAAAGGCGTAAATCCTGATAACTGGGAAGGAGTTGCCTTTAAAAAGTAATGAAAACACCATAGAGTACAAGTGGAAGTAATACACTATGTAAAAAAGAAAGTGATTAAAAGTAAGTGGGCCAGAATACAGACCCAACTAAAAGTACATCTACAACTGAACAAAAGAAAAATAGAAAAGACAAAGAGCTGGAAGAATAGAAGCATCTCCTGGGTTGTCCACCTCGAATCCTACCTGAAGGGTAGGTACAAATAGCACGGCTCCTAGATCGTCTGCCATGGATCATACCTGAAGGGTAGGTACATATAGCCTCCAAAATGCTCCTTCTCATCAACCTCCTTCGAGTATCGTATCGTCGTGAAGTCCACCTCCGGATACTGACTCGTCGTGAGGTCCACCTTTGGGTATCGTCCAATCCTCAAACACTTGGCCTCCGTCAGCACTTCTCGTCGTCTACATCCAACACAACGAGGTGCGGGCATAGCCAGTGCAGGTGTGAGTATAACGATACTCAGTAGGGACCCCGAGACCCTCAGGGTCTATCTAAATCCAACAAGGATAACCACAAAGTAGAAACATAATAGATAACCCTTACTTAGGTATAATCCCATACTTATACTTAAGTTATCAAATAACTCATCTCAATCATGAGGAAACTCAAAGGTTATGAAATCAACAAATAACCACTACCTAGGTATATGCCCATACATATACCTAACATATCAATTGACCCATCTCAATCATGAGGAAACACAAAGGTCATACACTCAGCTCAAACCTAGATTTTCATTATCAAAACTGTAACTGCTGAAGAGACCCGTCTCTGACGAGTACAGTGATCCTGTCATGACTCCGAGGTACTTCTCACTATCCTAAGACTGCTGAGGTACTCCTCCTGTCGAGTACTGCAGGTCAGCCACCCAAACACAGCAGTGCTTCCCGCCGGGGTATGCCACCCAAACATAGTGGTGCACACCCCCAAATAGCCTGCATAGGTACTATCCTATCGAGTACCGCGGGTTTTCACCCAAACACAGTAGTGCTCCGTCCTCCATGGGTATGCACCCAAACAAAGTAGTGCTCCGTCCACTGGGCTAGTCGACTAACTCCAAGTCGAGTCGGTCAAGCAATCGTCAGGTCTCAGTTGGATACACAGCCTTCGTACTCCGTACGCTCATCTTTGAGAGGATCCGCTCCACGATCTACTGGTTGATACTCCAAGTATCACAAAGTCCCACGAAGAACTATCTCAAAGGACAGCCTCGTCATAGGGGTCCCAATGCAACAGACGACACGTCAATCAGACGCCCCATATGTGTGTTTTTAGCCTTTTCGTCCAAGAGCCCGGTTGGTTTCGTGTACGAACCAACCCGACCGTATCTCAACTATACCCCGAACTCTCATAGGGTATACTCATAGGGACAGTTTCTCAACGTGATCACCAACACCGCTGACGGTTCATCAAACGGACGTCCGGTTTGTTTGTTATCAGCTTTTCTGATCCAGGGGCCCGGTTGGATTTCAGGTTCAATCCAACCTGGCCACTATCCAACTGCGTCCAAAACCTAGGAGAAATATGCCAAAAGTTCCATCCCGACAAGAGGAACTCAACGTGACAGACGACGCGTCAATCGGACACCAGGTCTGAGAGATATTGGCTTTTTTGTTCCAGGGGCCCGGTTGGTTTTTATGTCAAAACCAACCCAACCACAGACCGATTGCATCCAAAACTCAAGAGGAGTAAGACAAAAAGTCTGTCTCACTAAGAGGAATCCAACAAAGTTAACGGCACATCAATCAGATGTCTCGAGATCATGTTATAAGCATTTCCGCTCCGAGCGCCCGGTTGGTTTCGGGTTCGGACCATCCTGGTCATATACAAAGTTCTCCTAATCCTTGAGTATAATATACCAAAACGACCGTCTCGATCCAAGGATCGCATCTCAACTAACGGTGCGTCAATCAGAGGTCCATAGTCCATGTTATGGGCGTTTGAATGAAAACTGCCCAAAAATATGGGGTTCGGGCCCGGTCTGACCCGGCCCGAGACCCCCTGGGTCGGCCTGAACTCGGTCAACCCGACCTTGGACCGGGTCCGGCCCACTAGGGTATGGCTCGGCCCAGCCGGTGGTCCGCAAAAGATCCTTCCGGCACCGGTGGCCGGACAGCTCCGCTCGGTCGAGCTGTCGCGAGAAGGCGGGGGGGGGGGGGGGGCACTACCCCCCAGATTGAAGCTGCGGCCCCCCACGTGGGGGCCGCTCCCTTGACCGCCAAGGGTTATGACCCCCGGTCTCCCCTCTGGTCCCGCACGGCCGCGGGACCGTAGCCTGCCAACACAGCTTTAGTCATGGCGGACCCTTCTGGCGACGCGCCGGGCGCCGCCGCCTCCTGGAGGCCGGCCGGTGCCGGCCGTCGCCTCCAGCCACCAGCGCCAGCAGGATCTTCCGCAGACCACCGGACGTTCTCTAGTGGTCCGTTTTTCCTGCGGCCTTCGCCGGTAGTCCTCTCGGGATCGGTTCTTTACTGCAAAGACATCAAAACTCCTCTGCGGCCCATTCCATCATCGTCCGACGATCTGCACGTCACATAAACAATCTGCAGCCTCTTCGTGGTTTTCCGGTGCGACATGACGGTGTCGTGGCTTTGTTCAACATCAACGGTGCGGTGCAACGACACTGCGATTCTCCGCCCATTCTTTATTATTTCTGCACGGTGCAACGGCACCGCGCTGCCTTGCTCGTGCCGCAACAAAATCTAGCATCAAGGGGGGAGGTGAGTCGGCCGTGTTCATGCGGTCCGACCTCCTCCCGTTATTGCGATAACATGTGGACCAATTTTGAAAATGATGAAAAGCGATGAAAGTATTCATGAACAAAACAAATAATCCCCTACCTTGAAATGACGTCGCATGTCGTCGAGCCGCGGAAAGAGGCAAGCATCGCGATGATGGGTCGTCGCGGAAGATCGGTGTCGATTCCATTGTCATCGGAGGAAGAGTCGTCGTCGATAGTGACGTTCCCCGCGGTGGTGTCTCCTCCCTTGATGCAGAGGAAGAAGAAGAGAAGGCACGGCGTTGGTGTCTTCACGTTCTCCGTCGGAGGCATTCTTCATCGGAAGGTTGGTGTTCTTCGTTGTGAGAAGAACACCCTACACTACTTACCCCAAATCTCTCTCACCCCAAACCCCTCAACACAATGAAAGCCCCCAAAAATAATAGCGAATCCATTATTTTTTATTCACCCATGCCATTCAAAATTCAAATAACTTAATTAATTTAAGAGGTTGAACTCATTAATTAAAATGTGTTGGCATGCACTTAAGAGGAGAGTGGAATGAGAAGAGTTTTCATTAATAAGGGGGAGTTTTTCAAGAGTTAAAGAAGGGGAGATTAAATGGGAGTTAAAGGAGAGTTATAGGAATGTGAAAGGTTGGGGCTCGTGTGGGCCCCACCTTTCAAGAATCCACACATGGGAAGTTGGTTGGTCATGGGCCCCACCATCAACATCGCATGGGAGAGAATAACTCCCAAAGACATAAAATAAAATTGTTCACAGAATTTTATTTAATTTTATCTAAATCCCTAAAAATAAATCTCAACCCGCTTAAAACGAAACTGTGGTAAAGGTCCCCTTAATCAATTACCAGCACTACGTGTTCATCGGTGCCCTTGGATTTCAATTCTGAGCCCCGGTTCAAAAGATAGAAAAACCCGCTCATTCATTCACTGAAGGTACCCCGAGCTAAACATCGAAAATTGATTCCGAGCACACCGGGCCTCGGAATCAAGTGTCGTCATAAACTATGTACTCGTAAAATTCCAAAGAAATTAAGAAAAAAAATTTCCTTGAAATTTTCGGGTCTTTACATTACTCCAACCTTAGGGATTTACGTCCCCGTAAAGCTATAACACAAACTAGGGAAACAACAGGTACCGAGTACGCAACTGAGCCTCCCGCTCCCATGTGCTCTACTAAAATTTCACATAGGACCCACTCCTGTCGATCCTCAACCTCTACTGGAACCATGTGAATGTCACCCGGTCATTGACGTCTAAATCCTTGCGGTCTATGATGTGTGAAGGTTCGTGCTCGTATATCCCCTGCTGAGATACGTGCATGACATCATGAACTCGGTGCAACTGCGGTGGATGGGTCAATCGGTAAGTCACCTCGCCAACCCTACTGAGGACCTGAAAAGTTCGGCTGAACCTCAGAGATTACTTGCTTCCTCGGCCACATATCCGTAAACCTCTTTAAGGTTAGACTTTTATAAGGACATGGTCATCATCCTCGATCACTAGAGGTCTCCCTTTCCTGATTAGAATTGAAACTCAAAACTCATGCTGCCACGAGGGTAAGGTTGGCCGAATCAAGAGTGATCGGCTACACCCTCCTATACATGAGTTTATCTTGTTCTACCTGGTGTTTCCTTTTCTCCAACCAAGAAAAACACCATCCCAACATTGTAGATAAACCACAACCTTTTTTCCTAATACCATCAATTTTTGTATGAACAGTGATTTTCCAGTCCATACTCAAACCAATGTCGTAAGACCTCGATGCTGCAACCAAGAGATTACAACCGAAACTCTCTCCTTGAGGGTCTGACCACACGGTCGGCGCAAGTGTGATTATGGAGTCTCCCCCAAAAGGTATCTCCAGACGTGAGGGTCAAGTCAATGTCTTAACCGGAAACTCTAGGTCTGGGACTAGATTCATGGAAGGAAGGGATGATTCGTATCGATGTTTGTGGCGACGGAAGCCAGTAGAAGACAAAGTCCTCACATAGAATCATCCTTAGATCCCTTTAGGTCGCACTCCTTGACCACATGCAGCTACTCCTTCCCCTTCCCTCCAGCTCCCTGAGCCAAGCGGGGATTACAAAGGCTGGTGGGTGCAACGTATAAAAATGTTCACCACCCCATTCTGATCTCCTAGCTCACTTCTACGTCTGCTGCCCTATAGATTCATCTGTCCTTTTCACTTCTTTTACTTGAAACATTCGCACGCCCAAGTCTCTGAGACTGGCACCAGTTCGCTGCATTCCAACTTCTACCATTCTCTAGTTGTATTTGTTTAACCAAAGAACATTCAACCACAAGGTTCTCTCTAGCACCCTAATGTGAGTAGGAATGCATAGAGGAAAAGGTGATGGCTCGAATATCCTTAAACACACCACAATCAGAGGTCCGAGCTCTATAGAACTGATCGAATCGTATTCATTGAGTACCCAGAATGTTCGGTACACCTCGATGAATACTCAGCTACCGACACGTCGTCCTGCCGATGATGTATAAGCTCTATAAAACTCTCAGCCACCTCCTCAAGCCAGTCCTCAGCCGCCTGTGAGTCGGGATCACCTCGGAACTTGTGGGTATCTGATGTTAGAACACGTGTAAGGTAGTAAGCCTACATGTGTCACCTACCGGTACTGCTGGTTGTAATTGATGACTAAATGGTTGTGATCTATAGCTGACACACTACACGAAAGCACTATCTCAGGCATCGGTCCACGTACCGAAGCCTCATCACTATACGGAAAATCATCATGGTCACTCACTGGAAATCACTAGTAGCCAAGTCTACCATCCACTCTACAGGTGCCTCAGTAAGGCGGAAAACACTAGAAATCACCTCCAGTCAGTCCTCTGCTGTCTGGGAATCTGCCTCGCCTCGTAACCTTGGAGGCCTCTACTGCTGGAACTCGTGCAACGCGATATGTCAGTGTGCACCGTCTGCTAGTATGATAAGTGGAATCTGCTACCCAATATGTGGTGGTGCTGCTGGTACACCACCCGAGGGTGGAAATATAGTAAAAGGGGCCCCGCACCGGAGCCTCATCGCTCGATGGGCCATCATCGTGTACAATCTCAGAACTCCAACTAACTGTCTCCATGGAGACATCATGAATATATGCGACACGATCAATGTCTTATACCTGGTGAGCTGACCTGGTTTGAGCTGACTTTAAAACGTTTGGAAACACACACCCAATCAGTTTTTTCATGCACAACATCATAAATCAGTAGTCAGGGTCCTGGTGTATGGATACGTCTGCCGCCGCACCAACACTGGAATACCTGAACTGAAGACCACACTCGGTACCCTTAACACTATTTATTCATAGAAAGAAAATATCAGAGTTATAAGTTCTGCGGTAGAACCGACTCCTTCTGATACCAATTTGTCACGACCCGTCCTCAGGGCCCGTGTTGTGACTACCCAAAGCCCGCCTTCCATAGGCCAGGAGTCAGTGACTAGCACCAAAGGTGTAAATACCGATAAATGGGAAGGCATTGCCTTTAAAAAAGTAAACAAAACACCATAGAGTACAAGAAGAAGTAATACACTAAGTACAAAAGAAAGTGTTGAAAAGTAAGTAGGCCAGAATACAAACCCAACTGAAAGTACAGCTACAACTGAACAAAAGTACAACATAAAATAAAAACAGCTAGAAGAATAGAATCAGCTCCTGGGTCATCCACCACATATCTTACCTGAAGGGTAGGTACAGATAGCACAGCTCTTGGATCGTCCCCCGCAGATCCTACTTGAATGGTAGGTACAGCTAGCCTCCACAACGCTCTTTATCGTCAACCTCCTCCGAGTATCGTCTCATAGTAAACTCCACCTCTGGATACTGACTTGTCGTGAGGTTTACCTCCGAGTATCGTCCAGTCCTTGAACACTCAGCCTCCGTCAGCACTGCCCATCATCTGCATCCAACACAACGAGGTGTGGGCATAGCCCGTGAAGGGGTGAGTATAACGATACTCAGTAGGGACCCCGAGACCCTCAAGGTATTTCTAAATCCAAAAAGGATAACCACAAATCAAAAACACAACAGATAACCCTTACTTATGTATAAGCACATTCTTATACCTATGTTATCAAGTAACTCATCTCAATCACGAGGAAACACAAAGGTTATGAAATCAATGGATAAACACAACCTAGGTATATTCCCACACATATACCTAAGTTATCAAGTGACCCATCTCAATCATGAGGAAACACAAAGGTCATAGACTCAGCTCAAACCAGGATTTTCATTATCGAAACCGTAACTTCTGAAGAGCCCCATATCTAACGAGTACAGTGGTCCTGTCCCGACTCCGAGGTACTGCTCACTAACCTAATACTACTAAGGTACTCCTCCTGTCGAGTACCACGGGTCAGCCACCCAAACACAGTAGTGCTTCCCGCCGGGGTCTGCCACCCAAACACAGTAGTGCACACCCCCTAATAGCCTACAAGGGTACTCTCCGGTCGAGTACCGCGGTTTTGCACGCAAACACAGTAGTGCTCCGTCTGTCATGGGTCTGCACCCAAACAAAGTGGTGCTCAATCCATTGTGTTAGTCGACTCACTCCAAGTCGAGTCGGTCAAGCAGTCTTCAGGTTTCAGCTGGCTACATGGTCATCGTAAACCGTACGCTCGTCTCTGGGAGGATCCACTCCACGAGCTACAGTTCGATACCCCAAGTATCACAAATTTTCAAGAAGAATTATCTCAAAGGGCCACCTCATCATTGGGGTCTCAACGCAACATACGGCGCGTCAATCGGACGCCCGGTCTGTGAGTTATTAGCCTTTTCGTCCTAGGGGCCTGGTTGGTTTCGTCTACGAACCAACCCGACCGTATCTCAACTGTACCCTGAACAATCATAGGGTATACACATAGGGACTGTTTCTCAACGTGATCACCAACACCGCTAATGGTTCGTCAAACAGACATCTAGTCGGTAAGTTATCAGCTTTTCCGATCTAGGGGCCCGGTTGGATTTCAGGTTAAATCCATCCCGGCCACTATCCAACTGTGTACAGATCTCCAGAAAAATATTCCAAAAGTTCCTTCCCGACAAGAGGAACTCAATGTGATAGACGACGCGTCAATCGGATGCTCGATCTGAGAGTTATTGGCCTTTTCGTTCCAGGGGCCCAGTTGGTTTTTAAGTCAAAACCAACCCTACCGCACTCCGACTGCATTCAAACCTCGAGCGGAGTAAGCCAAAAAGTTTTTCTCACTAAGAGAATCCAATAAAGTGACGGCACGTCAATCGGATGTCCGGAGCTCATGTTAGAAGCGTTTCTGCTCCGAGGGCCTGGTTAGTTTCGGGTTCAAAGCAACCCATCCATACAGACAGTTTTCTGAAACCTTAAGTGTAATATACCAAAACGACCGTCTCGATCCAAGGATCACATCGCAACTAACGGTGCTTCGATCGGAGTTTTCTAGCCCATGTTATGATCGTTTGAACGAAAACTGCCCGAAAATAGGGGTTCGGGCCCGGTCCGACCTAGTCCGAGACCTCCTGGGTAGGCCCGAACTGGGGCGACCCAACCCGGGTCCGGGTCCGGCCCTCTAGGGTGCGACCTAGCCAGACCGGGCCACCTGCGTGGCCGGATAGCTTGGCTCGGTCGAGCTGTCACGAGAAGGGGGGGGGGGGGCGCTGCCCCTCTGATTGAAGTCGCCCCCCCCCCCCCCCCCCACGTGGGGGATGCTCCCTTGACCGCCGAGGGTTACGACCCTCGATCTCCCCTCTGGTCCCGTGCGGTTGCGGGACCACCGCCTTCTACCGCGGCTAAAGCCGCCACGGACCCTCTTGGCGGCGCGCAGGGCGCCGCCGCCTCTTGGGGGTCGGCCGGTGCCGGCCGCCGCCTCTGGCCTCCGGCGCGACCCACCGGCAGGATCTTCCACGGACCACCGGACGCGTTCCGGTGGTCCGTTTTGCCTGCGGTGTTCGCCAGCGGTCCTCTCGGAACTGGTTCTTCACTGCGAAGACTTCAAAATGCCTCTTCGGCCCGTTCGATCATCTGCCGACGATCCACACATCAAATAAAAAATTTTCGGCCTCTTCGTGGTTTTCCAGCATGGCCCAACGGCGCCACGGATTTGTTCGAATTCAATGGCGTGGCACGATGGCGCTGCGCTTCTCGGCCCATTCTTTATTATTTCTGCGCGGTGCAACGGCACCGTGCTGCCTTGCTCGTGCCACAACAAAATCAAGCATCAAGGGCGGAGGAGAGTTGGCCGTGTTCGTGCGGTCCGACCTACTCCCGTTATTGCGATAACAGGCGGCCCAATTTAGAAAACAATGAACGAAGATGAAAGTATTCATGAACAAAACAAATAATCCCCTACCTAGAAAAGAGGTCACACATCATCGAGCCACGGAAAGAGGCAAGCGTCGTGATGATCGGTCGTCGCGGAAGATCAGTGTGAATTCCATTGTCATCGGAGGAATATCCGTCATCGATGGCGACGTTCCCCGCGGTGGTGTCTCCTCCCTTGACGCGGAGGAAGAAGAAGAGAAGGCAAGTCGTCGGTGTCTTCACGTTCTCCGTCGGAGGCGTTCTTCGTCAGAAGGTTGGTGTTCTTCGTTGTGAGAAGAACACCCTACACTACTTCCCCAAAGCTCTCTCACCCCAAACCCCTCAACACAACGAACGCCCCCAAAAATAATAGCGAAGCCATTACATTTTATTCACCCATTCCATTCGAAATTCAAATAACTTAATTAATTTAAGAGGTTGAACTCATTAATTAAAAGGTGTTGGAATGTGTCACATAAATGAAATATTTATAGGTATTTTTCATTTAATTTACATCCTTGATTTTTTTTGGTGGTTTTTCATGCATTTTTAAAGGAAATAGTGGGTTCCCAAAATTTGGGCCAACCTAAGAGCCCATTTCCAGTTTTGAAAGTATATTTTGTTTCTTTAATAACTCCTTCGTTTTTCAACATTTTTCAACCATTAAACTTCCAAAATGACCTTCATTTAAATATTAAAACCACAAAATAATTTTGGGCCCCTTAAAAATTCATTAGAATCATGGATTTGGGTGATAAAATTAGGTATTGGGCCAACCCGAAAGCCCATTTCCAGTTTTAAAATTGTTTTGTAATTCTTTCATAAATTTTTTATTTTTTATCCTTTTTTGGTGATTCCACCTCTCACACATTCCCATCGAACCCAGACACACCCCCATTTTCGTTTTCGCCTCTTTGGAGCTCATATTTATCACGATTTAGGGCCGAACTTCTGAAGTTCCAAAAAAACGTCCAGATTTCTCAAGTAAGTTGTTTCTCTTCCTTATTCCTCCCTTCTTCTTAGGGTTTCATCCTTTTTTATTGAACCTCCAAATGTCCAGAAGATGGGGTTTCGTACCTAGGGTTATAGTTTTGAGTTTTTTGGTCCAATCCTGTATTTTTAGGTTCAATCTTACTCCTTTGTGGTGCGGCGGAGGTGCGGTTGAAGTGATGCACAAGGATTTGGGGGTTTTGACTCTTTTGGTAGGTGATTTCATATGTAGGTATTGTATAATGAGTTGGATTGATGTATTTAGGTTTCCATTATATTCATCATTCAGTATTTTGATTTCAAAAATTGATTTGGGTATCATTTTAAAAGTGGTAGATTTTTAAGTGCCAATCTTGTGTGAAAATGGGTGTTTTACATGTGTAACCCATATTGTGCCTCTTGGTGTTGTTTTATAATTCAGGGATTGGATTTATAAAAATGTTTTGATGCTGAAATTTATGTTTTGGTATGATATTGGTCTCCATTTGGTTTTAAATATGTGATTTTAGATGAATTTAATGTGCAACATTTGATTAATTTTCTTCAAATTGTTTTATTGAAATTATAAATGGTTTATTGAGTTATGCAAAAGGTGAAAAGAAGGTGTAGATACTGTTTTGAATGTGTGTGACTAGAACTAATATTTATATGTGAATATTGATTTTGGTAGCATGTGGTGACTGTTTGAGCACAATACGGGAAACACGAGTATCTAGATGGGCTAACGTGTACTAGTACGCTAGTGAACGGAGGGGTTTTGACCATTGTTCACTTAGCAAGTCTGACATGGATAACACTAACAAAACTATAATGGAGATGATTGGAGACCACTAGGTTATGGGTATGCTCCCTACTAGTGTCTCATGCACGAGAATGAATTTCGTTATGGTTACTTTCACCGAGGTACGTGGTACTTGGGGCTCACAACAAACTAGTACCTAGTGGGGGTTCCTACGCTTGGTGCTCGTGGCCTTTTTGGAATTTAAACATTATTTATGGTATTATGGGATGTGAAAACCAGTAGCTTGAATGTTTTATTCAATTTCACTGATTCTTTATAGTTATCCCCATTGAAAGTTATTTTCTTTTCAAAGTTTCACTTTTAGAAATAAATGCCACTATTATCTATTTATAACTCTTGCAAGCCTTTTATTTTACAATGCCTATCACTTGAAATCCTTGGGTGATATCCTATTGGGCTTATTATCACACCCTACTTACACCTTTGGGTGTAAGTAGACTTGATCATGTTTGACACAGGCAAAGGAAAAGCCTTGGGCGATGGCGGTTCGGGTTGCTAGTTTCTCTCGATGGTGCGGTGTTGTGGAGACGGCTTGTGGGTGATGACCCCTTGTCGTGTGGAGTCTCATGGGCTGTTTACTTCTACTTTTATGTACCTTTGGACCTCTTGTGTCTTGTTTAAACTCATATACTAAGTTCTGAATTTTTATTAATTCTTGTTTGGCATAATTTTTCAGATTTGGTTTGTTGTTTGTTTTTGGTTATCTTATGAACCCAAACTCGGGTAAATCATTCCCAAATGAATTTTTATGATACCCGGGCACTTGTGCCAGCCCGTGGGGATGGGGAACGCCCTTCGGGTCTTGCCATGAGCCGGTTTTGGTACTGGTTTGATGGCGACCAGATTCGGTTCGTGACAAAATGGTATCAAAGGAGGTTAATGTTTTTGGGTTATATTGTTATTTTGGGATGAGTCAGGATAGACAGGAGCTAGGACTATCGGGGCTCGGGGTTTTGGTTGTGAGTAGGGTGTCTGGCCCACACCTCTCATGCCATACTCTGAGTCACCAGGGGATGTTGGAATTTAAAGATTGACTTCACTTCCAGGTGAGACGTGTGGGCTGCAGACCACATGTGGACATCATGCGGATGTGTTGTAGTTGTTTATTTTATTACTGAAATGTGATTTTATTATCTATATTTGAGGTATTTGATTAAAATTTTCATAATTGTGGTATTGATTATTATTTTGTGACGGTTACATTTTGTAGCAATATGCCTCCCCAGAAAGCTCTCACGCACCCACGGGAGGAAGCCGAAGAGAGTTCTCCCACACCAATTGATCCGAGGCTAGTCGACGCCGTGGTCCAGGCTATCCATGCTCTAGGATATAGACCAGCTCCAGTTCTAGATCCTATTAGAGAGGATGAGACTGGTCCTAGAAAGGACAAGGCCCAGGAGTTCCTGAAAAATAAGCCTCCAACCTTCCGAGGCAGCTCAGAACCCCAAGAAGCAGAGGAATGGCTCGAGAAGATCGAGCGTATGTTTGAGTTCCTGGAAACACCCGAGGAGCTCAGGGTGAAGTGTGCCTCCTTTCTGTTGGAGGGTCCCAGCCGTAAATGGTGGGAGTCAGTGCTTCAGGCTGGGAAGAATGAGTAGATGCGCTGGGGAGATTTCAAGGCTGTCTTCAATGAACATTACTTCCTTGAGGTGTTGACTTATGCCAGGTCTAGAGAGTTCATGGAACTTGTTCAGGGAAATCTATCTGTGATGGAGTATGCCAACCGTTTCGCTGAGTTGGTTCGGTATGCTCCAGAAATTGTCTCTAATGAGCAAGCGAAGGCCCAGAGGTTTGAGAAAGGATTGAGACCAGAGATATACTCCCAGGTGTTCTTGTTTAAGCTGAGGACCTATGCTGAGGTCGTTGATCGGGCGTGCATGGTGGAGATTGATAGAAAAGGCAGGGCTGGTTTCTATGGTTCTGTATCATCAGTGGGAAGTGGAAGCTCCTCAGAGAAGAAAAGGAAGCGGGAGGATCATGTGAAGAAAGGAGGAGGCAGTTCAGGGAACTCTTCTAGGCAGTTGTCATCAGCAACTTCTGATGCGAGATCGGTCGTGTGCCACCAGTGTGGGAAGCCCAGGCACATCTGTCCAGCATTCCCTCATCCTCCGAAGACCTGTTTCCAGTGTGGAGGTATGGGACACGTGCAACGCTTTTGCGGGATAGCGCGTCCACTTCAAAGTGGGGCATGATCCAAGGCACCTAGAGGAGTGCCATCACAGTCTGAGCCGTCGAGGATTGGGGGATCTCGATTTGGCAGCCGTGGTGGTTGGGCTGGGTCATCTTCTGGGCAGAGCCAGTTCAGGGAACAGCCATAGACTAGCGGTCGTCTTCAGGCAGAGACTGGACATCTCCATGCGGTGGATCATGCACCACCAGGATCAGAGGCGGGACCGTCGAATGTTCGAGGCACCATTTTGATTTCATCTTCTATAGCTGCTGCTCTTTTTGATACTGGTACCTCTGTTTCATTCATTTCTGCCCGTTTTGTGGACATTCTGAATCTTCCAACTGATTTGATGTCATTCGCAATGGAGTTGGTGACACCGCTGGGAAAGAAGAAGGAGCAGGGTCTCAGGTGCCCATCATGTGCGTTTTCTGTGTCATGGGTTGAGATGGAGTGGGACCTCTTGGTCTTAGATATGAACCTTTTTGATGTCATACTCAGGATGGATTGGCTAGTACACTTCCAGGCACACATC
This sequence comes from Viscum album, assembly GCA_963277665.1. Classification (NCBI taxonomy): domain Eukaryota; kingdom Viridiplantae; phylum Streptophyta; class Magnoliopsida; order Santalales; family Viscaceae; genus Viscum; species Viscum album. The sequence goes on along the minus strand of OY728142.1, from coordinate 26,438,409 downwards.
GATTGCTATAGACGACGTGTGAGTTTCACGGCACCTGATGGGAGTCGTCAGGTTTTTCATGGATAATTGGATCCTCGGTCAGGTCGCGCAAGGCCTCCACTCCCAGAGTTAGGAAGTGTTATCTTCCAGTTATCTTCTCTTATTCTAGAGGATGGTATTTCCCCTGAAGGTGCACTACCTCATGTAGTGAATGAGTTTCCGGAGTTATTCCCAGATGATTTTTCAGGCTTGCCCCCAGAGCGGGATGTGGAGCTTTCAATTGATCTGGCACCGGGAACACAGCCGATATCTCTTCCCTCTTAACGCATGGCCCCCACCGAGTTGAGGGAATTAAAGATACAGCTGGATGACTTAGAATCCAAAGGATTCATTCACCCGAGCGTCTCTCCTTGGGCCGATCCTGTGTTGTTTGAAAAAAAGGCTGATGGATCCCTCCGGTTGTGCATTGACTACCGGAAGCTGAATAAGGTAACAATTAAAAACAAATACCCTTTACCCAGAATAGATGATTTGTTTGATCAATTGAAGGGTGAAAAGTGGTTCTCAAAGATAGACCTGCGTTCAGGGTATCATCAACTCAGGGTGAAGGAGTCAGATATCCCAAAGACAGCCTTCCGAAGCAGGTACGGCCACTTTGAGTATTTGGTCATGCCCTTTGGATTGAAAAATGCTCCAGCAGTCTTTATGGAACTTATGAATTGGGTTTTCCATAAATATCTCGATTCCTTTGTTGTGGTGTTCGTGGACGACATTCTGGTATACTCTAGATCTGAGGAGGAACACGAACATCACTTGAGGGTCGTTTTGGGTACATTACGTGATCACCGCCTCTATGAAAAGTTGTCAAAGTGCAGTTTCTGGATCAGGGAGGTGAGATTTCTCGGGCATGTGATCTCAGAGAATGGAGTTTCAGTGTACCCTGATAAGATTAGTGCGGTTATGTCATGGGAGCAGCCGAAGAATGTGTTCGAGATTAGGAGTTTCCTTGGCCTGGCTGGTTATTATAGGTGATTCTTCGGGATTTCTCTCGGCTTGCTTCACCGATGACTACCCTCACCTGGAAAGGGGTGAAGTTTGTATGGGGTCTAGAATGTCAGGCATCATTCGAGGAGCTGAAGAGGCGATTGACTACTGCCCCCGTGCTGATTTTACCAGAGGCAGGAAAGGGATATGTGGTTTATTGTGATGCCTCAGGTATGGGTCTTGGGTGCATGCTTATGCATGATGATCACGTGGTGGCGTATGGCTCTCACCAACTCTGGCCACACGAAAAGAACTACCCAACCCATGACTTGGAGTTTGCAGCAGTGATGCATGCTTTGAAAACATGGCATCACTACCTCTTTGGGGAGAAGTTTGTGGTCTATTCTGATCACAAAAGCTTGGCTTATATCTTCTCACAAAAGGAACTCAACATGAGGCAGCGTCGCTGGATCGAGTACTTGTAGGGGTTGGATATTGACATTGTCTATACCCCAGGTAAGGGTAATGTAGTGGCTGACACCTTGAGCAGAAGGGTCCCAGTGCAGGCTTTGAGGAAGTCCAGTGATGAGTGGACATTGATGGGGATCTTTTCTCAGATGCATTTGGACACCAAGGAACATAGTGGAGGGGCATTCTTGAGAGCATCCAGTTGACTCCTTCTCTGTTGGAGTTGATTTAGCAGGAACAACCTAGTGATGAGCTTTGTCAGCGATAGAAGCTGTTTCTTCATGGTGGGGATAAATCCTCTGATTGGTCGTCGTCTCCCGAGGGCATCTTGTGCGTCAAGGGTCGTTCGGTGGTGCCGTTATCTCTACAGAAGGTGGTGATGCAGGATAGCCACCAGTCTCAGTGGGCTATCCATCCGGGTTCCACTAAGATGTATTATGATGTCCGTCGGCAGTTTTGGTGGCCTGGTATGAGACGGGACATAGCGGACTTTGTGTCGAGATGCTACACATGCCAGCAGGTGAAAGCAGAGCACCGAAGGCCCTCCAGTTTGCTCCAACCACTACCCATTCCTACCTGAAAGTGGGACGAGGTTTCCATGGACTTCATTGTTGGATTACCTCGTACACCTCGAGCTAAGAATGCCATTTGGGTGGTGATTGATCATCTAACCAAATCAGCCCACTTCATTCCGATCAGAGATACATCTAAAGTGGATGAGTTGGGCCATTTGTATCTTCAGGAGGTGGTGAGACTCCATGGTGTGCCATCAGAAGTTGTCTCAGATAGAGACCCTCGTTTCACATCTCGATTCTGGGAAGGCCTTCAGAAGGCCTTGGGGTCCCAGATTAAGATGAGCACAGCATACCATCCGCAGACGGATGGTCAGACAGAGCGGGCGAATCAGATTTTGGAGGACATGCTTCGTGCATTTGTCCTAGACTTTGGAGGTTCTTGGGATACCCATTTGGGATTGGTTGATTTTGCTTATAATAACAGTTACCAATCCTCGATTCGAATGGCTCCTTTTGAGGCGCTCTATGGTCGGCCTTGTCGGTCCCCCCTCTGTTGGGCTGAGGTAGGTGAGACCTCACTACTGAGGCCGAGTATGGTGCAGGAGACATCTGAGAAGGTAAAATTAATTAGGCAACGTTTATTGACAGCTCAGAGTCATCATAAATCATATGCTGACCGGAGGCGTCGAGACCTAGAGTTTTCTGTGGGTGACAGAGTATTCTTGAAGGTGGCCCCTCGTTTAGGCCATCGTCGATTGGGGAAGCAAGGTAAGCTGACTCCGCGGTACGTCGGGCCATTTGAGATCATCGAACGTATTGGAAAGGTGGCAGACAGGTTGTCCTTACCTTCTCAGTTGACGTCCATCCATGATGTCTTCCATGTTTCTCAGTTGAAGAAATACTACCCGGATCCGTCCCATGTGTTGAGTTGGGAAGAACTGGAGATAGAGCCTGAATTGTCTATTGTTGAGTGGCCAGTGAAAATAGTGGACTCCCAAGAGAAGATAATTTGAGGGAAGTCTATTCCATTAGTTCGGGTTCTATGGAAGCATGGAAATGATACACATGAGACATGGGAGCGAAAGTCGTGGGTCGAGGAAGAGTACCCGTTCTTGTTTTCCAATCAAGCCTCATGTTGACTTTCCGGGGCGGAAAGTCCTTCATGGGGGGGAGAATTGTCACATACATGAAATATTTATAGGTATTTTTAATTTAATTTACATCCTTGATTTGTTTTTGTGGTTTTTCATGCATTTTTAAGGAAATAGTGAGTTTCCAAAATTTGGGCCAACCTAAGAGCCCATTTCCAGTTTTGAAAGTGTATTTTGTTTCTTTAATAACTCCTTCGTTTTTCAACATTTTTCAACCATTCAACCTCCAAATTGACCTTCATTTAAATATTAAAACCAAAAAATAATTTTGGGCCCCTTAAAAAGTCATTAGAATCCTGGATTTGGGTGATAAAATTAGGTATTGGGCCTACCCGAAAGCCCATTTCCAGTTTTAAAATTGTTTTGTAATTCTTTCATAAAATTTTTATTTTTTATCCATTTTCGGTGATTCCACCACTCACACATTCCCATAGAACCCATACACACCCCCATTTTCGTTTTCACCTCTTTGGAGCTCATATTTATCGCTATTTAGGGCCGAACTTCTGAAGTTCCAAAAAAAGTCCAGATTTCTCAACTAAGTTGTTTCTCTTCCTTATTCCTCCCTTCTTCTTAGGGTTTCATCCTTTTTTATTAAACCCCCAAATGTCCAGAAGATGGGGTTTCGTACCTAGGGTTTTAGTTTTGAGTTTTTTGGTCCAATACTCTGGTTTTAGGTTCAATATTACTCCTTTGTGGTGCGGCGGAGGTGCGGTTGAAGTGACGCACAAGGATTTGGGGGTATTGACTCTTTTGGTAGGTGATTTCATATGTAGGTATTGTATAATGAGTTGGATTGCTGTATTTATGTTTCCATTATATTCACCATTCAGTATTTTGATTTCAAAACTTGATTTGGGTAGCATTTTAAAAGTGGTAGATTTTTAAGTGCCAATCTTGTGTGAAAATGGGTGTTTTACATGTGTAACCCATATTGTGCCTCTTGGTGTTGTTTTATAATTCAGGGATTGGATTTATAAAAATGGTTCGATGCTGAAATATATGTTTTGGTATGATATTGGTCTCCATTTGGTTTTAAATATGGTATTTTAGATGAAATTAATGTGCAACATTTGATTAATTTTCTTCAAATTGTTTTATTGAAATTATAAATGGTTTATTGAGTTATGAAAAAGGTGAAAAGAAGGTGTAGATACTGTTTTGAATGTGTGTGACCAGATCTAATATTTATATGTGAATATTGATTTTGGTAGCATGTGGTGACTATTTGAGCACAATACGGGAAACCCGGGTATCTAGGTGGGCTAACGTGTACTAGTACGCTAGTGAACGGAGGGGTTTTGACCATGGTTCACTTAGCAAGTCTGACATGGATAACACTAACAATACTATAATGGAGATGATTGGAGACCACTAGGTTATGGATATGCTACCTACTAGTGGCTCGTGCACGAGAACGAATTTCGTTATGGTTACTTTCACCGAGGTACGAGGTACTTGGGGCTCACAACAAACTAGTACCTAGGGGGGGGGGTTCCTACGCTTGGTGCTCGTGGCCTTTTTGGCATTTAAACTTTCTTTATGGTATTTTGGGATGTGAAAACTAGTAGCTTGAATGTTTTATTAAATTTAACTGATTCTTTATAGTTATCCCCATTGAAAGTTATTTTCTTTTCAAAGTTGCACTTTTAGAAATAAATGCCACTATTATCTATTTATAACTCTTGCAAGCCTTTTATTTTACAATGCCTATCACTTGAAATCCTTGGGTGATATCCTATTGGGCTTAGTCTCACACCCTACTTACACCTTTGGGTGTAAGTATACTTGATCATGTTTGACACAGGCAAAGGAAAAGCCTTGGGCGATGGCGGTTCGGGTTGCTAGTTTCTCTCGAGGGTGCGGTGTTGTGGAGACGGCTTGTGGGTGATGACCCCTTGTCGTGTGGAGTCTCATGGGCTGTTTACTGCTACTTTTATGTACCTTTGGACCTCTTGTGTCTTGTTTAAACTCATATACTATGTTCTGAATTTTTATTATTTCTTGTTTGGCATAATTTTTCAGATTTGGTTTGTTGTTTGTTTTTGGTTATCTTATGAACCCGAACTCGGGTAAATCGTTCCCAAATGAATTTTTATGATACCCGGGCACTTGTGCCAGCCCGTGGGGATGGGGAACGCCCTTCGGGTCTTGCCATGAGCCGGCTTTGGTGCTGGTTTGATGGCGACCAGATTCGGTTCTTGACAGCATGCACATAAGAGGGGGAGTGGAATGAGAAGAGTTTTCATTAATAATGGGGAGTTGTTAAAGAGTTAATGAAGAGGAGATTAAATGGGGGTTAATGGAGAGTTATAAGAATATGAAAGTTCGGGGCTCGTGTGGACCCCACCTTTCATGTATCCACACATGGGAAGTTAGTTTGTCATGGGCCCCACCAAAAACTTCCCATGGGACAGAATAACTCCCAAAGACATAAAATAAAATTGTTCACACAATTTTATTTACTTTAAACTCAATCCCCAAAAATAAATCTAAACCCGCTTAAAACGCAACTGTGGTAAAGGTCCCCTTATGAAATTAACTACACCTCGATTTTATCGGTGCCCTCGGATTTCAATTCCAAGCACTGGTTTAAAATATAGAAAAACCCGCTCGTTCGTTCACTGAAGGTACCCGAGCTAAACTTCCAAAATTGATTCCAGGCACACCGGGCCTCGGAATCAAGTGCCGTCAGAAACTGCATACTTGTAAAATTCCAAAGAAATTATGAAAAAAAAATCCTTGAAATTTCTGGGTCTTTACAATACTCCAATCTCAAGGATTTACGTCCCCATAAAGCTATAACACAAATCAGGGAAACAAAAGGTACCGAGTACGCAACTGAGCCTCCCGCTCCCATGTGCTCTACTAAAAGTTCTCGAAGGACCCGCTCCTATCGATCCTCAACCTCTACAGGAACCATGTGAATGTCTCCCCGTCATCGACGTCTAACTCCCTGCGGTCGATGATGTGTGAAGGGTCTTGCTCGTATCTCCCCAGCTGAGATACGTGGATGACATCATGCTCCCGGTGCAACTGAGGTGGATGGGTCAATCGGTAAGCCACCACGCCTACCCTGATGAGGACCTGAAAAGGTCCGCTGAACCTCAGAGATTATTTTCCGCCTCAGCCACATCTCTGTAAACCTCATCAAGGTGAGACCCGTATAAGTATGTGGTCGTCATCCTTGATCTCTAGAGGTCTCCCTTTCATGATTAGAACCGAAACTCAAAACTCTTACTGCCACGAGGGTAAGGTTGGCCGACTCAAGTGTGATCGGCTACACCCTCCTATGCATGAGTTTATCTTGTGTTGCCTGGGGTTTCCTTTTCATCGACCAAGAAAAACCCCATCCCAAAGTTGTAGATAAACCACAACATTTTTTCCTAATATCGTCAATTTGTGTATGAACTGTGATTTTCCAATCCATACTCAAACCAACGTCATAAGTTTTCGATGCTTCCACTGAGATATTCCAACCAAAACTCTCACCTGGAGGGTCTGACCACACTGTCATCACATGTGTGATTATCAAGTCTCCCCCCAATGGTATCTCCAGACGTGAGGATCAAGTCAACGGTTTAACCGGAAAATCTAGGTCTGGGACTAGATTCATGGAAGGAAGGGATGATCCGTATCGATGTCTGTGGCTACGGCAGCTAGTAGAAGACAATTTCTACACTTCGAATCACCCTTAGATCCCTTTCAGTCGCACTCCATGACCGGATGCAGCTACTCCTTCCCCTGCCCTCCAACTCTCTGAGCCTAGCGGGGATTACAAAGGCGGGTGGGTGCAACATGTCAAAATGTTCACCACCCCATGCCGCTCTCCTAGCTCACTTCCACGTCTACTACCCTGCAGATTCATCTGTCCTTTTCACTTCTTCTACTTGAAATATTCGCACGCCCTAGTCTCTAAGACCGGCACCGGTTCGCTGTGTTCCAACTTCTAACATTCTCTAGATGTATTTGTTCAGCCAAAGAACATTCATTCGCAAGGTTCTCTCTAGCACCCTAATGTGAGTAGGAATGCATTGAGGAAAAAGTGATGGATTGAATATCCTTAAACACACCACGCTCAGAGGACTGAGATCTATAGAACTGATCGAATCGTATTCATCGAGTACCCAGAATGTTCGGTACACCTCGATGAATACTCAGCTACTGACACGTCGTCTTGCCGAAGCTGTATAAGAATTAGAAAACACTCAACCACCTCCTCAAGCCAATCCTCAGCTGCCTGTGAGTCGGGCTCGCCTCGGAACATGAGGGTATCTGATGTTGGAACACGTGTAAGGCAGTAAGCCTACAGGTGTCACCTATCGGTACCGCCGGTTGTAACTGCTGACCAACAGGTAGTTATGTATAGCCGACACACTACCTGAAAGCACTATCTCAGGCATCGGTCCACGTACCAAAGCCTCATCACTATGCAGACCATCCTCATGGTCACTCACTAGAAAAAACTAATAGACAAGTCTACCATCCACTCAACAGGTTCCTCAGCTAGGAGGAAAACTATAACAATCACCTCCAGTCAGTCCTCTGCTATCTGAGAATCTGCCTCGCCTCGTAACCTCGGAGGCCTCTACTGCTAGAACTTGTGCAACGCACTCTGTCGGCGTGCACCGTCTGCTTGTATGGAAAGTGACATCTGCTGCCCAACAGCTGGTGGTGCTGCTGGTACACCACCCGAGGGTTCCAATATAGTAAAAGGGCCCCGCACCGGAGCCTCGTCACTCGGTGGGACGTCATCGTGTACAATCTCATAACTCCAACTAACTGTCTAAGTGGAGACATCCTGAACAGATGCAACATGGTCAACTTCTTATACCTGGTGAGATGACCTGGTTTGAGCTGACTTTAAAACTTTGGGAAACACAAACGAAATCAGTGTTTTCGTGAAAAAAGTCGTAAATCTGTAGTCAGGGTCCTGGTGTTTGTATACGTCGGCCGCCGCACCAACACTGGACTCCCTGAACTGAAGACCACACTCGGTACCCTTAACACTATTTCTTCACGGAAAGAAAATATCAGAGTTATAAGTTCTGAGGTAGAACCATCTCCCTCTGATACTAATTTTCCACGACCCATCCTCGGGGCCCATGCCATTACTACCCCAAGCCCCCCTTCCATAGGCCAGGGGCTGGCGACTAGTACCAAATGCGGAAATCCCGATAAATGGTAAGGAATTTCCTTTAAAACAGTAAACAAAACACCTCAGAGTACAAGCGGAAGTAATAAACTATGTACAAAAGAAAGTTCTGAAAAGTAAGTGGGTCAGAATACAAACCCAACTGAATGTACAACTACAATTGAATGAAAGTAAAATAGAAAAGACAAACAGCTAGAAGAATAGAAGCAGCTCATGGGTCGTCCACCTCAGATCCTACCTGAAGGGTAGGTACAGATAGCGCATCTCCTGGATTGTCCTCCACAGATCCTACCTGAAGGGTAGGAACAGATAGCCTCCACAATGCTCTTGCCCATCAACCTCCTCTGAGTATCGTCTCGTCGTGAAGTCCACCTCTGGATACTGAATCGTCGTGAGGTCCACCTCTGGGTATCGTCCAGTCCTCGAACACTCGGCCTCCGTAAACACTGCCCATCATCTACATCCAACACAATGTGGTGTGGGTATAGCTCATGCTGGGGTGAGTATAATGATACTCAGTAGTTACCCCGAGACCCACAAGGTCTCTCTAAATCCAACAAGGATAACCACAAATCAGAAACACAACAGATAACCCTTACTTAGGTATAAGCCCATTTTATACCTACGTTATCAAGTCACTCATCTCAATCATGAGGAAACACAAAGGTTATGAAATCAACAGATAACCACTACCTAGTTATATGCCCATACATATACCTAAGCTATCAAGTGACTCATCTCAATCATGAGGAAACACAAAGGTCATAGACTCAGCTCAAACCAGGATTTTCATTATCGAAACCGCAAATTCTGAAGAGCCCCGTCTCTGACGAGTACAATGATCATGTCACGACTCCGAGTTACTTCTCACTAACCTAAGACTGCTGAGGTACTCCTCCTGTAGAGTACCGCGGGTCAGCCACCCAAACACAATAGTGCTTCCCGCTGGGGAATGCCACCCAAACACAGTAGTGCACACCCCCTAATAGCCTGCAGAGGTAATCTACGGTTGAGTACCGCGGGTCTACACCCAAACACAGTAGTGCTCCATCCTCCATGGGTCTACACCCAAACAAGGTAGTGCTCAGTCCACTGGGCTAGTCGACTCACTCCAAGTTGAGTCGGTCAAGCTATCGTCATGTCTTAGCTGGCTACATGGTCTCCATACTCCGGAAGCTCGTCTCCAAGATGATCTGCTCCACGAGCTACAGGTCGATACTCCAAGTATCACAAAGTCCCACGAAGAAGTATCTCAAAGGACCACCTCATCATAGAGGTCTCAACGCAACAGACGGCGCGTCAATCAGACGTCTGGTCTGTGAGTTATTAGCCTTTCCGTCCCAGGGGCCCGGTTGGTTTCATGTACGAACCAACCCGACCGTATCTCAAATGTACCCGAAATCTCATAGGGTAAACTCATAGGGACTGTTTCTTAATGTGATCACCAACACCGCTGACGGTTCTTCAAAAAGACGTCTGGTCTGTAAGTTATCAGCTTTTCCGATCTAGGGGCCCGGTTGGATTTCGGGTTCAATCCAACCCGGACACTATCCAACTGCATCCAAAACTCAGGCAAAATATTCCAAACGTTTCGTCCCGACAAGAGGAACTCAACGTGATAAACAGCGCGTCATTCGGATGCTCAGTCTGAGAGTTATTGGATTTTTTGATCCAGGGGTCCCGTAGCTTTTTAAGTCAAAACCAACCCGACCGCACTCCAACTGCATCCAAACCTCGAGCAAATTAATCCAAAAAGTCTATCTCACTAAAAGGAGCCCAAAAAAGTCAACAGAACGTCAATCAGACATCCAGATCTCATGTTATAAGCATTTCCGCTCCGAGGGCCCGGTTGGTTTCGGGTTCGAACCAACCCGGCGATACCCAAAGTTCTTGAAAACCATGCGTGTAATATACCAAAACTACCACCTCGATCCAATGATTGAATCGCAACTGACAGTGCATCGATTGGAGGTCCGTAGTCCATGTTATGGGCGTTTTAACGAAAACTGCCCGAAAATAGGGGGATCGGGCCCGGTCCGACCCGGCCCGAGACCCCCTGGGTCCGCCCGAAACGGTTCGACCCGACCTGGGTCTGGGTCCGGCCCACTGGGGCGTGGCCCAACCTAGCCTGGGTGGGTGTGGCCCATGTGGCCGGATAGCTCAGCTCAGCCGAGCTTTCGCGAGAAGGGGGGGGGGGGCTGCCCCCCTGATTGAAGCCCCCCCCCCCACGTGGGGACCACTCCCTTGACCGCCGGGGGTTACAACCCCCGGTCTCTCCTCTGGTCCCGCGCAGACGCGGGACCTCCGCCTCCCGCCACGGCTTCAGGCACGGCGGACCCTCCTGGCAGCACGCCGGCATGATCTTCTGCGGACCACCAGACGCGCTCCGGTGGTCCGTTTTTCATGCGGTCTTCGCTGGCGGTCCTCTTGGAACCGGTTCTTCACTGCGAAGACTTCAAAATGCCTCTGCGGCATGTTCCGTCATATACCTATGATCCACACGTCAAATAAACAATCTGCGGCCTCTTTGTGGTTTTCCGGCGCGGCTCGATGGGGCCACCCTTCTGCACCCATTCTTTATTATTTCTGCGCGGTGCAACGACACCGCGTTGCCTTGCTCATGCCGCAACAAAATCAAGAATCAAGGGGGGGAGGATAGTCGGTCGTGTTCGTGTGGTCCGACCTCCTCCCGTTATTGCGATAACAGGCACCAATTTAGAAAATGATGAACGACGATGAAAGTATTCACGAACAAAACAAATAATCCCCTACCTCGAAAAGATGTCGCACGTCATCGAGCCGCAGAAAAAGGCAAGCGTCGCAATGATCGGTCATCGCGGAAGATCTGTACCAATTCCGTTGTCATCAGAGGAAGATCCGTCGTCGATGGCGACGTTCCCCACAGTGGTGTTTCCTCCCTTGACGCGGAGGAAGAAGAAGAGAAGGCACGTCATCGGTGTCTTCGCGTTCTCCGTCGGAGGTGTTCTTCATCGGAAGGTTGGTGTTCTTCATTGTGAGAAGAAAACCCTACACTACTTCCCCAAATCTCTCTCACCCCAACCCCCTCAACACAACAAAAGCCCCCAAAAATAATAGCGAAGCCATTATTTTTTATTCACCCATTCCATTCGAAATTCAATTAACTTAATTAATTTAAGAGGTTGAACTCATTAATTAAAATGTGTTGGCATGCACTTAAGAGGGGGAGTGGAATGAGAAGAGATTTCATTAATAACAGGGAGTTGTTCAACAGTTAATGAAGGGGACATTAAATGGGTGTTAAAGGATAGTTATAGGAATGTGAAAGGTTGGGGCTCGTGTTGCCCCCACCTTTCAAGTATCCACACATGGGAGGTTCGTTGGTAATGGGCCCCACCAACAACTTCCCATGGGAGAGAATAACTCCCAAAGACATAAAATTAAATTGTTCACACAATTTTATTTACTTTAAACTAAATCCCCAAAACAAAATCTCAACCCTCTTAAAACGCAAATGCGGTAAAGGTCCCCTTAAGCAATTATCGGTGCTACGAGTTCATCGGTGCCCTCAGATTTCAATTCCGAGCACCAGTTCAAAAGAAAGAAAAACTCGCTCGTTCGTTCACTGAAGGTACCCGAGGTAAACATTGAAAATTGATTCTGGGAACACCGGGCCTCAGAAACAAGTTCTGTCAGAAACTGTGTACTCATAAAATTCCAAGGAAATTAAGAACAAAAACAACCTTGAAATTTTCAGGTAATTATAATTATATAACTTCTATGGCATATAGAGTTTTCAACAAAAACTCATGTACTGTTGAAGAAACAGTGCATGTTAAATTTGATGAAACTAATCCCTTTGTTTTTAAAAAACCTCAACCTACATCCTCAGATGAGTTTTCAGAAAGTGATTATCAACCCGTGATAGAAAATATTTCTGATAAAGAAAAATGTTCATGAATGTATTTCGGAAAATTTTACCCTAGAAGATTTTCTACCATATGTTTATGAACAGGTCTTACCAAACCCAAATCAATTGTTTCTTAGGAATCATCCCAGTGATAATATCATTGGTGATGTAAATAAACCTATAAGAACCATAAATTACTTGATAAATGAAATAGAACACCTTTCCTTTCTTTCCCAATTCAAACCTAAATGACTATGTGAGGCCTTAGGTGATAGAGAATGGATTAAATCCATGAAAGATGAACTACATGAATTTAATAGGAATCAAGTCTATAATTTAGTTGAAAGACCTAAAGAGACAACTGTAATTGGTGTAAAATAGGTCTTTAAAAATAAATGTGATGAAAATGGAATCATTTTAAGTAATAAATCAAGAATTGTTGCTATGGTCTATAATCAAGAATATGGAATAGACTATGAAAAAACATATGCTCCGATAGCTAGACTTGAATCTATTCATATTCTCTTATCATTTGAAACATACTTTAATTTCCAATTATTTCAAATGGATTTTAAATGTGATTTCTTAAATGGTTTTGTTTAAGATGTTTTTGTTGAACAACCACCTGGTTTTATAGATTAAAAATATCCAATTTATGTTTTTAGACTTACCAAAGCATTATATGGCCGTAAACAAGCCCCGAGAGCATGGTATGATAGACTTACAAGATTTATTTTACAAAACAATTATGAAAAAGGTACAGTGGATCAAACCCTTTTTTAAAAAATGTAAGATAAAAATTATTTAATTGTTCAAATTTATGTTTATGACATCATATTTGGGTCAACTCATCAATCTTTAACCGATTATTTTGCGAATCTAATGAAATATGAGTTTAAAATGAGCATGATGGTTGAGTTAACATTTTTTAGAATTCCAAATTTCACAAAAACTAGAAGTAACCTATATATCTCATCATAAGTATATCAATGATTTACTAAAAAAGTATGGATACGACAATACTAAAAGTATTATCACTCCAATTGGTACCACAAATACACCTGATCATGATAAAACTGGGAAACGAGTAGACCAAATAGCTTTTAGAGGTATGATAGGAAATTTGTTATACTTGATAGCTAGTTGACTAGACATAATGTTTTCTGAATGCTTATGTGCAAGATACAAATAAAATCCAAAATAGACTCATTTAAAATTTGTGAAAAGAATCTTTTGTTATTTAAAAGGGACTTTGGATTTAGGTATTTTCAATTCTTCTGGAAATGATTTTGTTTTAAATTTTTTTAGATGTTGACATTGGTGGTTGTAGAATGGATAAAAAGTGTACATTTGGAACATGTCATTTCTTAGGAGATTTCTTAGTTTCTTGGACATGCAAGAAACAACAATCTGTAGCAGTTTCCACTGCTGAAGCTGAATATATAGTAGCTGGAAGTTGTTGTGCTCAAGTGTTGTGGATGAAACACACAAACTCACTAATTATGGATTGAGCTTTTCCAAAACACAAATTCTATGTGATAATACTAGTATCATAGCCCTTAGTAAAAACCCAGCACATAACTCTCATTCAAAAGACATTGATATTAGGTATCACTTTCTTAGGGACTGCACACAAAAGGAGATATTATCTTACAATTCATCGGAATGCAATAACAACTTTATGACATTTTCATAAAACCAATATATTCTGATAGATTTGAATTCAATAAAAAAAATATAAGAATGGTTACACTAAAATAATCATTAATATATACTTCATGTTTTAAAAGACTCATAACATTAAAAAACTCCCCAAAAAAGGGGGGAGAACATTTTTTTCACTTGATATTTTTTACGACATTATTTATCGGTTGATTTTCTATTCTACATTTATGTTTTTCATCTTGATAGTTTGATTATCGTTTTATCTTTCTTTTTATCATCTTGTCTTCGTGGTTACTTTTTTTAACATTGATTTCCATTGACACATCAACCTATGGTAACAACTTGGTTTTCCATCGATACATCAACCAATGGTAACAACGTTGTTTTCTATCAGCATGTCAACCTATGGTAACAACATTGTTTTCCATCGTCAAATCAACCAAATGGTAACAACTTTTTTCCCATCAGCAAATCAACCTATTGTAACAACTTTGTATACCATCGGCACATCAACCTATGGTAACAACATTGTTTTCCATCGGCACATCAACCTATGGTTATAATTTTGTTTTCCGTCGGCACATCAACCTATGGTAACAACATTGTTTTCTATCAGCACGTCAACCTATGGTAACAAATTTTTTTCCATCGGTATGTTAACCTATGGTAATAACTTTGTTTTCCATCAGTACTTCATCCTATGGTACCAACTTTGTTTTCCATCAGTATTTCAACCTATGGAAACAACATTTTTTTCCATCGGTACATCAACCTATGGTAACAACTTTGTTTTCCATAGGTTTGACAATCCATGTAACAACTTTGTTTTCCATCGGTTTGACAATCTAATGGAACAATTTTTTTCCCATTGGTTTGGCAATCCATGGTAACAAATTTTTTTCCATCAGCATGAAAACCTATGGTATTGACTTTATTGTCCATCAGTTTGACAATCTATCGTAATGAATTTGTTTTCCAACTGTCTCACAACTGATCGTTTTCTTTTACACTTGTAGTTTCTTTTATATTAGGTTAATACTATGAAACCATCAACTTCCTTAAAATCTTCAACAGGTACATTCTTTCATTCTTTTGTTTTTTTCATTTTATTTCGAAAACCCCCCACTTTATATTCCCACAGTTGGATTATTTATTTTCTAATCTCAACTGTAAATGACCAACGATCATCTTTCTTCGCCTATAAATAGAGTACGCCCCTCCCCAAACACACACTGATTTTTCAGATTTCATGGCGAAGCTCTGCCTCTTTTTTTAAGACTCTGTATGATATTCTTTGTATTCCACCAATATGTCTCAGTCATCTTCCAACACATCTTCCGAAATGCCTTCAATGACATTTTCAGAGAAATATTTCTTCATAGAAATATTAGTTTCTCAGGACTTCATTAACACATTTTATTCAACAATCAAGATGATTATTTTATTTTTCAAGGATGGGTACATATCTGTGTTGAGAAATACATATCTCAAAACCCAATTCTTGTTGAGGAAGTTATTATATTATAAAAAAAATGTCTTTTGACAAAAATATGATGATCGAATATGTTGTGTATCATAGAAAATATTCAATATCTCTGAAACAAGCAGTTCACTTTCTCAATGTATCAATGGAAGGTGATTCATTTTTCACATCTCATAAACTAACAGAAGAAGTTGGAATGCTTAATAGAGAAATATGTGAAAAATATTTATTTCTTATAAATTAAGAGAAGAGAAAAGTATCACATTTATCTACAGATAATAGGTTCGTGGTGCTTTGGATGCAAGGCTTTCTTATCCCACAGAAAAGGGATAGAGAAACCCTTATATTCTCTGACATCTTTATGCTAGGCTATCTTTTAAACATGATAAAGGTAAATCTCATGGGGTACATTTTTGAAACAATCAAGAATATCAAGTTCGGATTGATCAAGTCTCATTTGATTATGTATCCCTATATTCTTACTAAGTTCATTGTTAAGTGCATGATGTTTTGTAATATTCTTCTGAACGGGAAGTTGAAAATACTAACGCCTTCTTGGATAAGTAAGAATACACTAAAAAAATTGTATATATGTTTTGATGAAGATTCAAAGCTCTTTTTAAAGATGTAGAAGATGTTTCAACACCAAATCAATCAGCACCTATTCCAATCGAAGAAAATCCAACTGTTGTTTCTCCTCAAAAGCCATATCTAAAAATCAGTACTAAAATAAAAAAGAAAACAAAATACAGCAAGGAGGTTGTGGACAGGTGGAAGAAAGATAGGGAACAATGAAAATAAGTCGATCATATGTTTTGGATGGGATCCAGCTGAAGCCATAACTATGAAAATAAGGGTAGAAGATACTCTATAAGCTGATATGAAAGAGAAGACTCTTGTAAGGGAATGCCCATGTTTTGATGTCACTAAAATTTTGAAAGGTGTTGAGTGTGAAAGTGCTCAATTAACAGAATAAGTGCAATAAGAACCAATAGTATAGAGTCTTATAGAAAATGAGAAAGGGAAATAATTATTTGAAAATGTTCATAAAGTTGAAGAAGATGAAGAAGAATTTCTTTTGGAATTTCTTCAGAGTTCTAAAAAGAGTAGAGAAGAATCTTTTCAAAAGGAAGGTGAAGGTACTCAATAAGTTCCTTCTCAAATGAAGAAAGGTGATCAATCTTCTCATAAAGAAAAAGTAATTGTTTTCATTGACAAAGTGGAAGAAGAAATAAAGGAAAAAGATTAGGGAAAAAGAAACAACATGTTGAAGACCCAAGCTGATCAAATGAACTGGATTCATATGATGAGGATACTGATTTAGAACACAACATTTCTCTCAAAAAAATTGATTACATTGTTCGTGTTGAGAAGTATTGTGAAGACTATTCCTAATTTCCATAGAATTAAAGGGAAAATTTATTTCATAATAGAAAATTAAAGGAAGAATTTTTGTTCTATAAGGGAACATAGAAAGCGAGTGCTGTCAATAGAAGCTGATTTAAAGGTTTTTTCTGAATGTTCGGTTTCCCATAAGAAGGCATGTAATGAGATAACTAAATAGTCATACAAAACAGAAAGCTCAATGAATGAACATGAGGTATCAATTGAATACATAATGAGGCTTTTGAATTATCTTGTTATTGATTTTAATAATATTGAAGAGGAAACATTTGAAAGGTAGAATCAGCTATCAAAAACTCATGGAGCTGATACTCCTTCAATAAAAGAGCTGCAGGAGAGAATAAATGCTTTGCGGTCAGAGTTTTTGAAGGTTTCATATTTCAATGATAAAATTGTTCTATTGAAGAAGAAAAATTCTTTTTTGTCTCAAGACAATAAGAACTTGAAAGAGAGAATTACTACTCTTGAAGAAGTAATCAGAGATCAAGAAGAGACTATCAAGAATCAGGATCAGCTTTTTTCCAATCAACAAGAGCTTCTCAAATCTCGGGGAGATTCTATTTTAGATGAGAAGAATGAAATAAAGAAGATAAAAGTTATCCTCGATGAGCTGATCAAGAAAAAAAAGAAAGACAAAACAAATAAATGTTTTTTTTCTATCCTTCCTTCTTTATTCACTTTTCAAATTATATAGAATTTTGTTTTAATAAAAACATTTATGTTCTCTTTCCCATCGCCTTGCAATTTTTTTCTATCTAACTATTTCAAGAAACTCAAGTTTACCCCATTGTTTTTGTAAATCACAAAGAAGGAGAATGTTTTATATAGGGAAGAGTGATTTAATTAAATATTTCTGAATCAAGGAAAATCCAAGAATTCAATCCTTAGTAATGTATATACCTAAGGGGTTTAGTTGTATTCAATCTCTTTTTCAGAAGAGTTTTCATAATTCAGGGGGAGATAAGTATATATTTATTAGTTTAACATAATTTTTTGTGCCTTCCAAAAAGGGGGAGATTGTTAAGTCAAAAGTCCTCTTCTGACTTTTATGTCTTGTTTTGGAAATCACAAATCTATTTGATTATCGTACTGACTATGTTTATCATGCTAACTATGTTTTCCAACTGACTATGCTTATCACACTGACTATGTTTATCGTACTGACTATGCTTATCATACTAACTATGATTATTGTATTGACTATGTTTATCATACTGACTATGCTTATCGTATTAACTATGTTTAACATACTGATTGTTCTTATCATACTCATTATGTTTATCGTACTAACTATGCTTATTGTACTGAATTTTGTGCATCATACTCAATTTGCATCATATCAATACATTGAAATTTGTAATACTGATTGTACTCATTAGTTACTTCTATCACATGTGTTTTTTTCCTTTCTTAAAACACATGTTTTATATCAATCATACTAGTGATTATCATTTTCAAATATCCTTTGTTATGACAAAAATGATGTTGTGGAGTTAGTTATAAACTAATCAAAATGATGTCATGTCTTCTGTCTCAATATGTTCATTATAATGCCTGGTGTCCATGTCCCTCTGAGTTTTCTAGAGAAATATGACCGTTTGAGAAAATATGACTGTTGGAACTTGAGCCCTATAAATAGGAGTTCATTTGAAGCTGAGAACACCACTGAGAGAATTCGATCATTCTTCGCTTCTATCAAGTTCTAGAGAGAGACGTTGTGGCTTATCACTTTATTTGTGTGAAAGCCTTGAAATTACAAAACATTAATGGCTCATTCGTAGTTTTTTTATATAAATAAGTGTATTTTTTTTCTTTGTGTGGCCGATTAGGTGATAATGATCGAGGGCTGGTGAGGATAAGAAGATGGTGCTAGAGATCATTGTATCGAGGGCTTTCATGTGTTTGAAAGACAGAGGTACCGATTACCTCCAAAATCGAGGGCTTTCAGGGATAGCAAGATTTACATACCGATCATCGTATCGAGGGCTTACCAAGGTGGTGGTAATACAAACCTCTTATCTGAGGTGAAAGGATACCCATCTCTTTGGGATAAAAGAGTTGTAATACTTTTACATTACCGATATTATTTTTATGGTATTGAAAATTGTATTATTTCATTTATTCATTTCATATTCAATTATAATTGTTTCATTTACGATTATACTATTACATATTGTATTAATTGATTCTGTACGCTTTATGGTAGAATATTTCACTATTTTATTACTCTGAATATTTTATTCATTTTAAATACAATTGATTCACATTACATATAGTCTTACATCGTATCATACCTTCTATATCGAAGAAAATTATGGTTAATTGTATCTTTTATGAATTTTATTACTTTAAGATCATTTAAACTAATTTTTTATGTGATTAAACACAATGTTTTTAAACCTACAATTCACCCCACTTGTATTATTCCATCTAATATACATATAAATCTATATATCAATCCAAAATGTAATTGGATGGTATATCATATATACAGAATCATTATCATGTTATACTTATTATTTAAATCAGTTAAACTCATTATTATACGCATCCAAATAATGAAGTGTTTGAATAACAAAATACACCACGAAGTGTTGACGGCAAGCTGTACATATCCACGTATGGTGACTTTATCATTCATATGATTGATAGAATAATGCATATGGTTATACCATTTTTTTTAATAATATCATATTATATATAAGATTCTAAATTTATTGTTTTATAATGGTAACAACAAAAAAAGAGGAAGTGTAAGAAGAGAAGAACCTGAAAGAGCTGATGAAATAATAACCCCTTATTCGGGTTCTTCCTTTTGATTTGATCCAAAGGGCTCCTTAGGTAAGATTTCTGACCAAAGTAAGGTATATAGGATGAAGGGAGGAAATATGGGAGGATATTTAGGTAGGGTTTGGCTGATCCAAATGGCTTTGAAGGAATTAAATTAATAGAAGGGGAAGTACCCTTTAATAAGAGCGGTGAGAGTCACTTTAGGAAAAGCTTGAAGTATTATTTTTTAATAAAATACTTTTCAGTTTCTAATGGCATAAAAATGATTTATTTCGAGTATAAGGTAGGTATGGGTTGAAAACCTCTCATCCAATAGGTTCTAGATAGGTTTAGGTCACTATATTAACCTTATCTTTGTGATTTCACTCTTAGTTAAATAGTTTGACATTTACAATGCCTCTTTTTATTTTTATATTATATCAGTACTAAACATACAATAACATGCCAATAGAACCCCAAGTAGTTCATTATTAATATTTATAACCTTATCTAAGTCCTTTGGATGAATCTTATATTTTTATAAATATTATATTAATTAATAATATAGTATTTGTTTTAAAAACTCAATTATGTCAATTTTGACACTATTTAATATTTTATTCTGTGAAAATCAAAACAGCATGATTACATCAAAAAAATTATTTATTCCTCCCAAACATGTCATATTATCTTATAAATTTAGTGTAATTCTTCAAAAGTCTCAAATTATATTTATTTGGATATTTATAATATCAATTATTTTAATCACTCATTAATAAGGTAATTATTTTATCATCAATGTTTCATAAATAAATTAAATAATTTATTGTCTAAAATTTATAAATAAAATAAAATTATATGGGAAATAATTTTAAATTTATAATTAATATTTATAGTTGAATTTATCTTATGTTTAACCCTATATTAGAAATGGTTTATTTATTAAACTTTGAAATTAACACTTTTAACTTTTCTTTAAATAAAATAACAATAAATGCCCTAATCTAATCCATGTGGATCAAAAAGATCATATTTTATTTCTAAGGTTGTTTTGGGTATAATTACACTTATCTGATAGAATTAGGGTATGTATTAGGGTAACTATTGTAGGATCAAAATATGATGTAGATGATCAATATACCACAGGGGTGAATTGTATACTTTAAAAATTCATTTGGAACCTTTAAAGATGGTTAAAACTATCTATTGTATAACAATGTTAAACAAGGAAAATTCACAAGACCTCTTAGTTCTACAAACATTATAGATTCCGGAAATATGGTTTCAAAAAATGAAACATAAGAAATGTTTACTAGGAAAAATATTATACCTTAAAGCATATAGAATATTACGAATCAGAGTACATGTACAAGAAAGTATATGGTAGTTATACTTTCATTATTAATCAAAATGAAACGAAAAAAAAACATTAAACAATACAAGTAACAAGTATGAAATATTTTAATCCAAAGAGTATGGTATCCAACAACCTTGTATAAAGGCCCCTTGATTTATACTTTCATGAAATTTTGTCATACCCACACAAGTGTAATCCCTCGATAAGAATATTGGAGTCTGTCTTACTATCCATGCAAGCCCTCAAACACCAAGGTATTCAACACCTTTGTCTTCCTTATCAAGGAAGTCATCGAAATTTAGGGTATTCAGAACCTATATCTTCTTATCTCTGTATGACTTCAATTATACACAGCAACAATTGGAGTCCCACGAAGCAAGCTGAACAAAATGTTCAGTATGAACAAAGCATGCGAGACTTTCTCTCAAGAATTCACTTCTGATGATTGTAATTTCTAGAGTTGTAGAACAATCATCAAAGTTGTAGTATTGATCTCATTCAAATGAGATCCTATTTATAGGCACAACTCTAACGGTTGGCTCCCTCCTCCAACAGTCATATTTTTCCTTGAATTTTGGAGGGACATATACATGTGTCACTCAAACAATGGTTGGTTAGAAACAGAATAAATGACATCATTTTATAACTATAACAAGGGTAAGTAAAATAAAGTTGCTCAACCAAATACATTTTTCAGAGTCTATAGAAAAAATAAAAAACAGAGTCTAAGAAAATAAACAATTGGAGTCTATATTACAAGGAAATTCAGATTCAGTATTTCAAGGAATTTAGAATCAGAATTCTAGGGACTTTGGATTCTAAATTCTAAGAAATTAAGAGTCTGAATTCTATGGAATTCAGAACATGAAATATAAAGAATTTGGATCTTTAATTCTATGGAATATAGAGTCTGAATTCTATGGAATTCGAAGTCCGAATTCTATGGAATTTGGAGTCTGAATTATATATAATTCAGAGTCTAAATTCTTATGAATTTGGAGTCTATATTCTAAGGAATTCAGAGTCTAAATTCTAAGGAATTCAGAACCTGAATTCTAAGGAATCCATAACCTAAATTCAAAGGAATTTGAAACTTGAATTCTAAGGAATTTGTAACAAGAATTACAAGAAATTAGGTACTTGAATTTCAGAGAATTTAGAGTCTAAATTTCAATGAATTCAGAGTCTGAATTTCAGAGAATTGTAAATATGAATTCAGATCCGGAAAACAGAATACTCTATATCTATGTATTTATAGAATTACAAGATTTTAGATGTGAATATTAATTTTTTACTTAGAAATAAAAAGATTCATATTTAGAGATACTAAAATATAAACTATGAAAAACTAGTAAGGATATATTTTCCTTGCAGAAGACAAAATTTTCCTTATTAAATACTTAAATTTAGGTAAATAGAATTTTACTTTAGATAGAGTTTCTGTGATTTTGAAAACATAGAGAAATAGAAAAGTCATAAGTAATCCTTAATGACTTATAAATCTCCCCCTTTTTGGAAATCACAAATATCCTTGCTAAAAAGAATATAAGGACTTTGAAATTTTTTTGATCTTGAAAAAAAAACTTATCTCCCTTTAATTTTGGATCATAGTGAATATGACTAACTCCCCCTTTCTTTGGAAACACAAAATATTGTATTCTGAATTTATTGAATGAGATATTTCACTTTCTTGAATAAAATAATCTTCATGATGAACCCACCAAGATGAAATCCCCCTTACAAAGGGAAATTTCTTCTTTACTAAGTATTATTTTTTGGCATTCCTTTCTCCCCCTTTATTATTTTCAAAATGAAATACAGGGAATTATATAGAAAATATGTATCCCAAAATATTTGTACAGAACAACAAAAAAATATGAGGAGAAACTAAATATATATTATGTTTGAAATAATTTTTACATGTAAAGAAATAAAAAAAAGATCTGATTTGGAAAACATTATCCTTCCTTCTCCTTCGACATCAGATTCTTCACAATGGTTTTTAACTTCTTGAGCTCCCTGTGACCCTCTTCTGCACGCTTGAGCAACTGATCATGATCTTTTATTTTAATCTCTAAGGCTTTAATTTTCTCTTCCTGAGACTTAAGAGATTCTTCCTAGGCCTTCAGAACTTCTTCTTACTTAGCAGGCTTCTCTTCAATATTAATTCTAAGATCCTTTTCCCTCTTCCAACTCTAAGCAATTGAATACAATTTTTTATTCAGATCCTTCACTTCTTGCTACTGAGTAGTTTCTTCAAGAGATAGATTTTCTTCAAAACTATAAGTAAGATCTTTGATCTTCACATATTCAGTGTCAAAAGAATCCATGACACTATCATGAAGTTCATCCAAGATTCTCATTTATTATATTTTATTCCTTGACTAGGTTTACATATTTTTGCAATATCTTTTATGATCCTCTTAGCCAATTAGAAATGTCTTGAAGTCTGCCTCGAGACTGACAGGTTTATCCATCACCATGGATACTGAATCTGATTTTTTATTTAATGTATACTGAAGCATCTAAAATATTGAGTCTATACCAGGGATTATTTGAATAGTCCAAACAAGCCTCTTCAAAGAATGAACAACAAAGTCATGTCCAATAGAATATGATTCTAAATCTAAGACTTTTTTTGGTGAAAATTCTTTGTCAATCTAAGTATCCTTCCTTTTTGATGAAGCACTCACTACTGTCTTCTTTACCAAAAATATTCTAGGTATATCCACACCCACTTTTTTCCCCTTAACATCCTTCGGAATGATTTTTTCATGATTAGGAGATTCATATTCAATAACTTATAGCTGAAATTTTTTATCTTCATCAACTTCTTCGTTCTTGGCTCCTGGCTAAACATCCCCTGGGTGAATGAAATCATGATTCATGATTTCATTTTCAGACAACATATTAACTTCTTCCTCTAACATCTCAAATTTTATTGGGGTAGCATGTTTTGAAGACTCGTCTTTAGATGTTCGGATTGATAACTTCTCAGAATGACTCCCCTTCTCATGATAATCTTTTGCATGCTTTATCATATCATCGGTATCACCAATCCCTTCATCCTATTATTCTTCCACTTCTTCTTCTTACACTATATATTCTACTTGATCTTGTTTCTGAATCACTAACTTCTATACCAGAGTCTCTAGTTAAGGTTCAATAAAAAAGGATCCTAGTACCGGAATTTGTTCAGAGACATTTTCAGCATCCTTAAGAATGTATTGGACTATCTCAGCCTTAGTCATCTTCATTTTTTTTTCTAATTTTGTGGCTTCTCATGTTCTTCAGCAGCCTTTATCATCAAGGCTTTTTCCTCAGCAGGATCCAAGACAAAAATAGGATCCCCTGCTTTCTTGTTATTATTTTCCTCTCTCCATATAGAATCCACTTCATCAGTATACGTCTTTTTATTCTTAGGTTTTGCAGGTGCAGATTGCATTTTCTTCTCCATGGGTGTTTTTTCTTTTCCTTATGGTTCCTTCACCTTCCTTTTCATTCTACCCTTTTTAGACATTTCAGCCACCTCCTATTTCTTTGAAAGAGCATTAAAGTCTTTTTCAAGTAGATCATAAAATTCTTTGGATCGACTATTACAGCCAATCTTCATCCTCCTTAGAGTAACATCATTTAAAAGAATCACCTTGCTATTTATTGTCTTAGATTTACAAGAATTCTTGTATGATTGAAGACAAAGAACAATAATTTTTGAATGAATGGCTGGATACATGATAATATGAGACTTCATATTTTCTTTCTTTCTATTCTCAATCGTAACCAATATATGATTAACTAGGACTATCTTTCATAGGTTCACTAGGAAATCTAGAAAATAAATATCACTTTTCTTGAGGGTATCCTCATCCCCTTTTCCCGTAATGAGAGAACATTGAACCCATAGCTGATGAATCTTAATATTTGTAGAGAGATGAATAATTTTTAGAGTCTTTACCTCTGAAACACCATGAAACCCTCGATCATTTTTCTTGTCAAAAGATCCTACTATATCAGGTAGCTTGTGTGAGAAAAAATCTACTTCTCCCTCATAAAGAATTCCAATCCGAATTTCATCCATGTTATAAGAAAGAGAGTACATCTTTCCATATATCTTGAAATAAAATATATCTCTTCCTAATTCATTGAAAAAACTAATTGTCTTATAAAATTCAACCAACAATTCTAGATACCCTGGATCTTGTGCTCTTCGTTTTGATATACATACACTCTCCCAACTATTAAGCTTGATATTCATAGAAATAATGGAATCATACTTGGCATAAAACATCAAATCAACTATCCTTTCTCGATAGATCTACCACTCAGAAATTTCCTTAACAGTTTACATTTCTTTATGAGAAGAGGCTTCACCAGACATTCGGAAGTAAGGATACTTTATAAATATGGAATGGATTGAAAAACAGAGTTAGAGCTTCATCACATGAAGGGTTAAGATTAGATGTGGGAAGACTATTGGGGGTCCTATATATAGGAAATTGAAGCGGCAATTCAGATTCCTCAATTGATCCATTTTTTGAAAGCTTCTTGACACGATCTGATGGTTGAGATGATACCCAAAGAAGGATTTTGATAGTTTCTGATCTTTTGATGTTTTTAAGATAAAATATTCAGATTTAAGGAAATGTGAATCCAAATTTTTTTTTTAAAAAAAAGAAAATACAAACAAGTAAAAGATGTTTATAAAAACATAGGAAAGGAAACATACCTTTTGGAATGTTATGAAGATTATTCTTAATGAGGAAGATTTTTTTTGAACAACTTTATATTCCGAAAAATTTGATTACGAAAAATTTAGACTACGGAATTTTTTACTATGAAAATTTGGACAATGAAAATTTTGATTATGAAAATTTGGACTATTAAAATTTTAACTTCGGAAACATAGACTACAAAAATTTTGACTAATTTTTTTTTACTAAAATGAAAATGTACTCCCCCTATGAAGAAGAGTTTCTTACAACAAGGAGATAGGTTTAAAAAAAATGTTAATATGAAATATTTCCTTATGGTTATCATTCCTAAGATCTATTTAATGTATTCAAATATATTGGATGGTAAATATTTTGTGAAAATATCAGCAAGTTGATCTTTCGTTCTGATAAATTGAAGAATGACATCTCTTTTTTGTGTGTGGTCCCTAAGAAAGTGATGCATAATATCTATGTGTTTTTTCAGGAGAGTGATGTGCAATGTTTTTACTTAAAGAAATGGAACTATTATTGTCACACAATCATTGAGTTTTGGTAAAACTCATACCATATTTTGTGAGTGTGTGTTGCATCCACAACACTTGAGCACAACAACTTCCAGCTGCTATATATTCAGCTTTAGTAGTGGAAAGTGATATTGAGTGTTTCATTTTGTATGACCAATAAACTAATGAATCCCTTAAGAAAGGAAAAGTTTCGGATGTAATTTTCTTATCCATTCTACATCCACTAAAGTCAGTATCCAAAAAAACGTTTTAAAACAAAATCATTTTCAGAAGTATAAAAGAGTCCTAGATCCATGGTTCCCTTTAAGTAGTGAAAAATCCTTTTCACTACCTTTAAATGATATTCCTTAGACTTGGATTGATATCTTTCACATAATCATACTTAAAACATTATGTCTGGATGACTAGCTATCACGTAAAGTATACTTCCTATCATACCTCTATAAAATGTTTAATCTACTAGTTTCCCAACTTCATCAAGATCAATTGAATTTGAGATACCAATGGGAGTACATATACTCTTATTGATGTCATATTCAAAATTTTTAAGAGAATATTTAATATACATATGTTGGGATATATATATTCCTTCTGGTTTTTGAGAAATTTGAAAACTAATGAAAAATGTTAACTCACCCATCATACTCATTTCAAACTTAGATTTCATTAGATCTGCATATGAATCAGTTAAATATTGTTGAGTTAAACCAAATATAATGTCATTAAAATAAATTTAAACAATCAAAATTTTTTCGTAACTTTATTTAAAAAAAGGCTTGGATTAGCATTTCCCTTAACATAATTGTTCTGAATCAAAAATCCAGTAAGTCTATCAAACCAGGCTATGAAAGTTCCTTCAACAGATTTTGGTGAAAATTTTTGTAGATTATATTTATTATTCAGAATGAATACCTTGCAACCAAAAACCTTGAAGTATGAAAGTCTAGGTTTTTGACCATTCCATAACTCATAAAGAGTTTTATTAAGAAAATATCTAATCAAAACACAATTTATAGTATTGAACAAAGTACTTAAAGCTTGAGCACAAAAATTTTGGCTACCAAATATTCACTCAACATGGTTCTTGTTATATCATACAGAATTCTATTTCTTCTTTAAAAAACACCATTTTTTAGAGGATTTCTTGGCACTGAGAAGTTATGAGTAATTCCTGTTTTAGTAAAAAAAGTTTTAAAATCAGAATTTTGAAATTCCCAACCAAGTTCACTATGGAATGTTATTAATGGAAGGGTTTTCTCATTTTTAACTTGGGATCATAATCTTTTGAAATAAGAAAAATCATCAGATTTATTTTCTATAAAATCAACCAATGTAAATATAGTGTAATCATCAATTAGAACAAATACATAATATTTTCATCCAAAGCTTCTAGTTTGTGTTCGACTTAAATTATCCATATGCACTAACTATAATACATTAGTAGTTGAGACTTCACCGACAGATTTAAAACTTTATTTATGTTTCTTCCCATATTGACAAGGATCACAAACATTATAAGAATCAATTCTAATCTCTAGAAGATCCTTAAATAGTATTTTATTAGAGAGTTTTCAATGGTTCCTAATGTTGCAGGGTCCTAACCTTCTATTCCATAACAATGAATGATCATCCATTATACTAAGACAAGGAAGATCTTGGCTCTGAAGGTCTTTTATGTTTAGTGTGTAAACATTCTCTTTCCTAAGGGCAAAAAGAATAACTATTCCTTGTAATTGTGTACTAAACACTTGCCATTCCTAAAATTCACAAGGTAACCTTCATCACAAAATTAACTTATGCTAATAAGGTTGTGCTTAAGACCCTTAACAAATAAAACATTTGAAATCAATGATTTTTGAAGAAGAACAATGTTACTTATAACAATAATTTCTCCATAATCATTATCTCCAAAAGTTACTTTTCCTACCTTCGTCTTGATAATATTTTCAAAGAAGTTTTTGATACCAGTCATGTGCTAAGAACATCCACAATCCATGTACCATGTATTTATATTGGTAATATATTTAATTTATTGAAATAAAGAGTGTTAAACTTTCAGAACCCAAAATTTCTTGGATCTGGAGTCTTCAGAAAGAAAATTTTTAGGAATCCTCATTTTCATGGAAAAATAAGCTTTATGAAAACATAAAGAATGAGTTTTGTTTACGGATGAATTTTTTTCCCAGTGCCCACCACACTAACACTTGGTGTAGAATGAAACACTTTGAGGTACCAAATAATTATTACTAAAAATGGTTTTGGATAAGTATAACCAAATCCATAATTATTCCTTAGAGGTCGAATTTGGGAATACATCTTATCAAAATTTTCCTTACCTAATGTAAAGTTTGACAAACACTTCCTCAAGGAAAATATTTTTGACTTTAGCTTAATAACTATGTTTTTATCCTCAAAACTTTTGTTTTACAACTAGAGTTTGTATCAAAAACATTTTTCTTAGATATTAATTTTTCTAGATCCATATAATGGTTACCCTTCTCAAAATTAACTTTCTCAAGATTTTTTGAAAAACATTCAAAATAATGGGTTTTCATATCAATATCTTTAAAAAGATATCATATTTCCTTAGTAAGAATAGAAATCCTGTAATTTTCCATATAAAGATTTTTTCTGACTTTATAATTTTTATTCTCATGGAGCTTAGAAAACCTAGACACTTCATTATAAGTAGGTAAAGTATTACCTTCATCAGAATAAGATTCTTCATCCTAGGATTCATAATATTTCCGATAACAATAATTAACTTTTGAAGGAAACATTGGTTAGGGATTCAACATTGTGTACCTTTTCCATTAAACAATGATTTCCAATAAGTAACTTAGATAATAGACCAAGATTCTTCTGACCAGAAGATTCGTACTTTGAGGATTCTAGAAAAGATTCACCACCACCAGCACTCTAGGTCTCATTGGCTTTCAAAAAATTAATATATTTAGCCTTTTAGTACTTATTTCAATTCCTCTCTGAATGCTTTTCCTTTCTGTCTTTTCTCATAAGCATAGGACAATCTTATATGCCTTGCTCTTTTTCATTCATAACAAGTTACTTTTAAGTCTTTTATTCCCTTTCATTCATTCTTCTTGTATCTATACTGAAAGTAATTCCTCCCAACGTTTTTATTCATCCTTCGAGCATGATTTTCTAGATCATTCTCAGAATGTTCACATTCACTTGATTCAGATAAGGTAGTGACCTTCTTTGATTTATATCTTGTAACTCTCTCAGGAGTCTATGCTTTCATGTGATTTTGAAGTAGTTGTAAAATAAACACTTATATTTCCATTATTCATCTTATTTAGATTAGCATCTATTTTCATTCTTGTCTCATGTTGAAAGAGTGTTCCAAAAAGCTCATCAAGAGTAATCTGTGAGACTTTCTTGTTCTCACCAATAGTTGTTCCCCTTGATTCCCACTCATTAGGCATGACATCTATAATCTTTTCCACAAGTTCCTCATCATCTAAACCTTTTCACCCATAGATTGTAAACTATTTACAATATTCATAATCCTCTGTTGTACATTGAAAACTGGTTATCCATAAGGAAATAGAAATCCATGATATTCTACTCTAAGCATAGATATTTTATATTCAATAACATTGGAAGTTCCCAAATGATTAAACTTCAATTTCATCCAAATACAGTTTCAATATTCACAAGAAGAAATTTTTCTATATATATTCATGGTCATGGAAAATAAAAAAGTATTGCGTACCTTAATTTTTTAGTTGATATCATGACTTTTAATGATTAATAAAAGTTCTGACTTCAATATCATGAATCTTTTAATATACAGTAATCATTAAAAATTTGTCCACTCCAGTGTAAATAAAAAAATTCTTCATACGATCTCCCCAATATTCATAATCATACACGTCAAATATAGTTGGTATAGTATGACTAGGATTTCCAATCTAACCAATATTCATTCATTCCATCATAAGAAAAATATCATTCTACAAAAACATGGTATTACTAAAATATTTGTAAACACGGATAAAAATACAAAGCATGGAAAAATATAACAAAGGAAACTTGAGAAAGAAAACTTATATGGGAATATAACTATTTTAGAGATCTTCTCTGATACCAATTGTAGGATCAAAATATGATATAGTTGCTCAATATACAAGAGGGGGGTTAATTTTATACTTTAAAAATTTCTTTGGGTCCTTTAATGTTGGTTTAAACATTCTATTGTTTATCAAATATAAACAAGGTAAATTCACAAGTCCTCTTAGTTATAAGAACTTGATAGATTATGTAAATATGGTTCTGGAAATGAAACAGAAGAAAATTTTACGAGGGAAAAGATTCTACCTTAAAGCGTATAGAATCTTACTAATCAAAGTACAAGTATAATAATATATAATATAGTTATAATTTCCTTATTAATCCAAATACAGTGGAAAATAAACATGAAACAATACAAGAAACAAGTATGAAAAATTTTAACCCCAAGAGTAGGGTATCCAAAAACCTTGGATAAATGTCCCTTTATATATACATTCAATAAAGTATGTATTACCCAAAACATAGTAATACCTCTATAAGAATATCAGATTCTATCTTACTATCCCTGCAAGCCCTCAAACGTCATGGTATTCGGCACCTCTGTCTTCTTTATCAAGGATGTCCTCAAACTTTAAGGTAGTCCGCACCTCTGTATTCCTTTTTTCAAAATCCGTCAATTGTACACAACAACAATCAGATTCATACGAAGAAAGCTGAACAAGATGTTCAGTACTCACAATGAATGAGAGTCTCTCTCTCAAGAAATCACTTCAGCAGCATGCAATTTCTAGAGTTGTAGAAGAGTCATCTAAGTTGTAGTATTGAGCTTGTTCAAATGAGATCCTATTTATAGGCACATCTATAATGGTCACCTCCCTCCTCCAATGATAATATTTTTCCTTTAATTTTGGAGGTACAAATAAACATGTCACTCAAACAATGGTTGGTTAGAAATAGAGTAAACAACATCATTTTATAACTATAACTAGTGTTATTAAAATAAGGTTTCTCAACCAAATTCTTTTTTCGGAGTCTAAGAAAAAATAAAATCTACAGTCTATGAAAATAAAAAATCGAAGTCTATATTACATGTATGTTCAAATTATATTTTTCATGGAATTCAGAATAAAAATTCTATAGACTTCAGAGTCTAAATTCTATGGAATTTGGAGTTTGAATTCTATGGAATTCAGAGTCTTAATTCTAGGGAATTCAGAACCTGAATTCTAAGGAATTAGGAACCAAAATTCTAAAGAATTCAGAGTCTTAATTCTAAGGAATTTGGAGTCAGAATTATAAGGAATTTAGAGTCCAAATTATAAGGAATTAGAAACCTCAATTCTAAGTAATTTGGAGTCTGAATTCTAATGAATTCGGAGTCTGAATTCTAAGGAATTCGGATTCTGAATTCTATGGAATTAGAAACCTGAATTATAAGGAATTCAAAAGATAAATTCTATGGAATTAATAACCTTTATTCTATGGAATTTGTAACCTAAATTCTAAGGAATTAGGTACATGAATTTTAGGGAATTCGGAGTCTAAATTTTAGAGAATTTGGAGTCTGAATTTCTGAGAATTCGGAGTCTGAAATTCAAGGAATTCAGAGTCTAAATTTCAGAGAATTCGAAATTTGAATTGGATTGAGAAAAAAATACTCTATATCTATGTATTTATAGAATTATGTGGTTTTATATTTGAATCTGAAATCTTCACTTAGGAAAAAAAGAGTTAGATTTAGAGAGACTAAAATATGGACAATGAAAAACAGGAAAGGATAAATTTTCATTAGGGAATGAAAAAAAATTTGTATTAAGGAAAAAATGCAGGGAAATAAAATTTGACTTAAGATATAGTGTTAGTGATATTGAAAACATAAGGAAATGGAAAATTCATAATAAAACCTTACTGAATCAATAATTATAATATCATTTTTACACTTAATTACACTATTTAATTTTAACTGTGGTAAATAATAGTCAAAAGATAATATTCACCAAAAATTATATTCGTCTTATTGAACCAAAATTTACTTAATTAAGTCAACTGTGTCTCTCGTATTTTTGAAATTCACCTCAATGAAGTGGAAAAATTATGTTTTGTGCAAATTTGTAAATGCTCCTAGAAGGTGGGTAAAAGACGGTAAAAAGTTCGATAATATTTTATATATCTAAACTTGTTATAAAATGACTCCAATCAACTTTTCTGAAAAAATATAATTATTATGTATATGATTATACCTAAGATAAATTAAAATTAAATAACAAATTATTTAAATAAAAGGTCGGTTTTAAACAATAATGCATGTTTTTTCACTATTCATCAAAAATTGAAAGTTTTCAGAAAAATACCAAAAATTCACCCTATGCTAATTTTGTTACTCCAAATCCAAAATGAACTCCATTTTGGAAAATAAAATTTATAAAATTTGGAAATTTGGGTATTAATTTTCATAATTGATTGTTCGATTAGTCGTAGTGTGTTAAAACTCCAAGTTGTGTACAACTCAAGCCACTGCACTATTCAAAGGGAAACATATCGTGGATGCTTGGGGTTTTACATTCTACCCTCATTAAAATAATTTCGTCCTTGATATTTCTAGAATATTACTGAAAAAAATGATTTTGGTGGTTCATAATTATATGTTCCTCAGGTTTCCATGTTGTTTCTTCCATCTTATGATTTCTCCATAGAACATTCATCAGATGAGTCGTCCTGTTTCTCAACACTTGTTATCTGGTATCCAAAATTTTATAGGCTCTTCACAATAAGACATTCTGGGTTCCGATTATAATTCTTCATAAGTGAGTTCAAGAATTTGGTCAGGAATTTATTTTCTCAATAGTGATACGTTGACCACATCATGTACATTGGAGAGATTTTAGGCATTGTCAAACGATAAGCTACAACTCCAATTCGTTCTAGAATTTGGAATGTTCTGATGTACCTAGGACACAATTTACCCTTCTTGCCATAATGTATAACACCCTTCTATGGAGATACCTTCAATAAAACATGACCTCTTACTAGAAATTCCAAATCCTTCCTTCGGTTATCCGCATAGAACTTTCTCCTACTTTGGGATGTTGTGATGTGGGTTTGGAAATTCATCACTTTTTCCATTGTTTCCTCAACAAGTTTTGGGCCTATAAGTTTTCATTCACCAACATCATCCCAAAAAGTTGGTGTGCGACATCTCATTCTGTATAATGCTTCATATGGTGCCATTTGAATACTTGAATAGAAGATATTGTTGTAGGAAAATTCTGCTCGAGGTAAATATTGATATCACAAACCTAGAAAGTCATGTGAGCAAGATATCAACATGTCTTTAATGGTTCAAATAGTCTTTTCTGATTTTCCATCAGTTTGTGGGTGGTAGGCAGTGCTCTAATGAAGTTCAGTATCCAGGGACTTCTGATGACATTTCCAGAATCTAGATTTAAAATGGGGATCACGATCATAATCAATCGATATGGGTAGTCTATGAAGTCGAACAACTTCATTAATATATAGTCTTGTTAAACATTCAAGTGGTAAATCAACTCTTATATCAATAAAATGCGTTGAATTGGTAAGCCGTTCAATAATGACCATTATTGCATCATTTCTTCTACGAGTCATTGGTATTCCCGTGACAAATTACATCTTAATATAATCCCATTTTTACTCAGGTATGGTAAGTGGTTGCATGACTCTTTTAGGATGTTGTCTTCCAGCTTTCACTTGTTGGAAAACCAGACATCTCAATAAAAAATCAGCAATCTCTCTCTTCAGGTTGTACCACCAAAAATGTTCTTTCAATCTCTATACATCTAATTTCTACTAGGGTGTATAGGGAAATTTGGGCTATAACCATCATCCAATATTTCCCTTTTAAATAAGTTATATCAGGAATACAATGTCTCTTCTAAAGTTTCAAAATTATTTCCTCATATATGAAATCGATCAATCTCCCATTGTTCACAGCTTTAATTGTATTTTGAAACTTCTCATCATCAGTCTGAGAACATCTTATCCTTTCAAGTAAATATGGTTTTGCAACCATTTGTAAAAATAATTGATGTTTTGTCTTCCATGGTTATTCCCATATCTATCTCTAATAGATCCATGAATATAGGATCCCTTTCAACTCTCATCTTGTTCAAAACATCCTGACTCTTTCTGCTCAAAGCATCTTCCTCCTTATCTGACTTCCCCAGGTGGTATTGTATAGTGAAATCATAATCCCTAGTTAGTTCAAGCCATCACCATTGCCTCATATTGATTTCTTTCTGTGAGAAAATATACTTTAAACTCTTGTGATCGGTATAAATCTCAAATTTTTCACGATAGAGATAGTGTCTCTATATTTTCAAATAAAATATTATAGCTTCTTACTCAAGATCATGAGTATGATATTTTTTATCATGAATTTTTAGCTTTCATGATGCATAGGCGATATCTCTTTCATTATGCATAAGGACACAACCAAATACATTTTTGGAAGCATCACTATAAATAACAAACCTATCGTTCCATGATGGTAAAGTCAAGATTTGAGCATTGAATAATATTCTCTTCAGTTCATCAAAACATTCTTCACACTCTTTTTTCCAACCAAATTTGACCCCTTTACATGTGAGCTTGGTTAATAGGTTAGCCCACTGGAAAAAATTCAGGATGAAATGTTGATAATAACCTGCTAAACCAATAAAACAACATACCTCAGTTATAATCGTTAGTGCTAGCCATTCTGGGATTTCCTTGGTCTTTGAAGGATCAATAGAGATTCCATCCTTCAAGACAATATCGCCAAGAAATGAAATATCATGAAGGAAAAATTCACACTTGCTAAAGTTTCTATATAATTTATTTCCTTTGAGGTTTTTAAGAACAGCGTGCAACTGATTTTTATGATATTCATATATTATTTATTATCCCAATAAATCATCAATAAATACCACTACAAAGTCAACATGTTATTTATTGATAACTATATTCATTATATCCATTAAGACAAAGGCTGAATTAGTCAATCCAAAAGGCATTACTGTAATCTCGTAATGTCCATACCTGGTTCGAAATATTGTTTTCAGAATATCTTCTTTCTTCACACACAACTGATGATATCGAGATCGAAGGCCAATACTTAAAAAATATTGAGCTCCATGAAGTTGTTTGAATAAATTATCAATTCGAGGTAGGGGATACTTGTATT
Organism: Viscum album; assembly: GCA_963277665.1. Classification (NCBI taxonomy): domain Eukaryota; kingdom Viridiplantae; phylum Streptophyta; class Magnoliopsida; order Santalales; family Viscaceae; genus Viscum; species Viscum album. The sequence goes on along the minus strand of OY728142.1, from coordinate 26,403,119 downwards.
TATTGTTACTTCATTGATCAACCTATAGACAATGCACAACCTAATAGATTAATCATTCCTCTAAACAAAAAGGAGAGGGGATCCCCATAGAGTAACACTAGGGTGAATATATCACTTATTAATATATTTCATCCATTTGTTTCCTTTAGTTCCAATAATTCCATAGTGACCATTCAATAAGGGGTCTTCGATAAGGGCCTTAACCAGGAATTAAATCAATGGAAAACTCAATTTCTTGTTCTAGAGGATGTACAATTAAATCCTCTGAAAAAATGTCAACATGTTCTTGCACAATATGTACGTCCTATATTCGAACATTTTTTTCCACGCCAATAGTTATTTCATTCACATCCTCCCAAATAATTGAATTTTATAGAGCTACTGGGGGTGGATATAGATAAGAATTAGGTGGTGATGTTTTTTCTCTAAAGATAAGGTACTTCTTATCATCATCAAAAATTGTAACCTCCTTCTTCTTATAATAAATTTTTTCATCATGGTACAAAATCCAATACACAAAGAAGATTATATCAAATTAAATCATGGGTATAACGTTGAGATTAGTAGGTAAAGAACATTTATATACCCTAATGGGTACTGATTCACAAAAAATTGTTTCATGATACTTCCCTTAGGTGTTTTGACTGAAAAATCATTTGTTAAGTCAAATTGAAAATATATAATCTTCATAGAAAACGAGAATGATATGAAACAATGTGATGGTCCATAATCAGGTAAAGCATTGGATAAACTTGAGGAAACCATTAAATTACATGCCACCACATATTTCAGAGATTTAACCTCAGCTGTAGTGACCGCATATGCTTGGCCTTTCTCTCTTGTCCTTTTATGGTGGTAAGCTTCCTTGGCTCTTATGACATTCATTTTCTTAATTCTCATTTTCTCTTCAATGGCAGAAACAATCATTGACAAAATCTTTCTTCCACTTACAATCACAAGCTTGGTGTCCTTTTTCACCACACTTGTAATAGGCTCACATTCCCTTCTAGAAAGTACCGTGGTGTTTCTTCCCACATTTACCATAGGATGGATATTCCACATTTCCCTTATTCCCCTTATTTCCATTTCTAGAGTTTTTGTTCAGATCTCTTTTTCTCTTGATTTTCTTTAAAGTCATAAGACGTAGAGAATTCCTTTTCTATCTTGATAGCACTTGAGAAAATATCATTGTACGAAGAGAAGGATTGTGAGAATAATTCTCAATGAAGAAATGGTTTTAACCCATCAACAAATCAATCAATATTACTCCTTGGGTTATGTATATAATCAAATTCATGCCTTTCTATCCTTTTAAAGTTAGCTTCATACATTGCGACATTCTCATCCTCCTTTTTCCTCAGACTCAGAAATTGTCTTTCCATATCTGCTAGATGGTCATGAGAAAATTATTTTTCTATGAAAATCAATTTAATCTTTCTCCCTTACATGTTAGATACTTATTTATATTACTTTGTGATTTTAATTAATGACCACCAATTATATGCATCTCCCGTGAGGTGATAAACGGCCATGAAAACTCTTTCCCTTTCGTTACTTCCCAATGCATAAAATATTTTCTCAACGGAATTTATCCATTGCTCAGCTACTAATGGATATGTACTCCCATTGAATTTTGGTGGTTGGTTACTCATGAAGCAGTCTAACATTGATCATCTGCGTTGTGGATCAGGGTGCCCCATATGGGTAAGTTTATTATTCATAACCTAAGTGAGTTGTCCTAGTATGGTGATAATCTGATCAGCAGTATTTGCTTCTCCAAATCCACTATAATTATCTTCAGTAAGTGAAATTATTACATGGATTATGTTCGTTGATATAGATTCCATTCCTTCCACTAGGTTCCATTTATAAACAATGGCATACACTATACTAGTTTATGAATCGCAACACATAATTCCAAACATGTTAAATAGTGAACATAAATTGAATAGTTTATGTATATAATCCATAATCATAAAAATGTTTTCTTTGAAAAGGTAGATACTAAAAAATCCTTCATAATGGTTTGTCATGACAATGTAAATGATCCTAAGCATATCCCCCGGGAGTGTTGTAACGAATGGTGCAACAATTCCTATGTTCGTTCACTAGTTCCCATTTGAGTCTAGCTCAAAGCGGTGTTTTTGGGTTTTACCCCTAGCTACATATGTTCTAGAACAGCATCTACCTGCTCATATCATGACAGAAATGTATTTCTTGGAAAACACACAAAATATTTACATTACCAAAATTCTAGGATGTTTTTCTATACCAATCCTCAATGTATATCTTAGGGTAATGTTCTCTAATCAATGTTTTTCTAAATCAAGCTTCCAAGGATTTTAGTAAACTTTATTTGATACCAACTGTAACACCTTGACCCTAGTCACCTCGATTTGGTGCATTATTACATAACATTGGCATGATACAAGGAATCATGTCCCGATAGACCGATCAGTTTAGTAGCCTTAGAAGTACTAGATACATTCACAAGTTTAAATGGAATCATGAAATAAAATCATAAACAATATTTTTTTCCCTTTTAAACACACTTATATACTTATCCTATCCCTCCAGGTCAACCATAAAATACTTCTTCAAATTTTTAGAAAAATAAAACATAGAAAGGGGTGAGCTGAGATTCTTAGTAATGATAACAATATAGTGTAAACATTCATAAATAATCGTAAACAATTAAGGAAATATATAATACAAACACAAAATAATTTTAAACATAAAATTCAGCATAATATTGAAAATATAAAATCTAATAATTCCATTTTCTTATTCGCATGTATATTCTACATGTCGAATAATCACATGCAATGTCAATAGCCACATTCATGATGATGGAATGCATAAAGGCAGACTTCTACTACTAGAAAATTGGTCTATACCCACGGTTTTGCAAAAAACCGTGGGTATAGGATACCCCTATACCCACGGTTTTACAAAACCGTGTGTATAGGGATAGTACGTGAACCTATACCCACGGTTCTCCAAAATCGTGGGTATAGGTGTCATATACCCACGGTTCTCCAAAACTGTCGGTATAGGTTCACCGATACCCACGGTTTTGGTGAACCGTGGGTATAGGGTATTTTCCGAAGACCTCTACCCACTGTTTTGGATAAACGTGGGTATTTGGTTTTTTTGAAGACCTATACCCACGGTTTTGGATAACCGTGGGTACTTGGTGTTTTTGGAAGACCAATACCCATGGTTCTGGAGAACCGTGGGTATAGGTTATGGCGGGGAATTAAAATTAGGCGGGACATGAAAAAAAAATGGTTGGAAAAATATTTTTTCACGGTTTATTTTAATATATTTATAAAAATATAAATTTATATAATCAGAATTTGTATAGCTCGGTTGGTCACCAGTGGAGGCGCGGCTGTGACTTGCCTTAGATTCCTGCGGTCTTCGATTTTTAAATTTAATTATCCTATTATATTATATTAATATATATACGTATATGTTTATATAAATAAAAATAGAAAAATTTATCCCGGTTGGTGTGTCGTAGGTGCGCGGCCAGCAGTTCCATTGTGCGATGCGGGTTCAAAACCTCTTGGCGGCGCTTTTCTAGATTTTTTAGTATCCCATGCAGATAAAACGAATTTATATACACTGTTTTATAATTATATAATAAAATGAATATGCATATCGGTTGGTTACTTGTAGCTGTGCAGCATTAGGCGCGACTGGAGTGCAGGTTCAAATCCTTCCTGGTGAAGATTTTTTGAAATTTAAATACCCACGGTTTTCAAAACCGTGGGGTCTGTGGTGTGCCACGGTGGAACAGTCGTGGTGAAAATTTGACTCCCCTATACCCAAGGTTTTGTAGAACTATGGGTATAGGTTGACACCCTAATACCGACGCCGTTCTAGACCACAGTTCCCAAAACCGTGGGTATAGGCTATACCGACGGTTTTGGGGGCTATACCCACTGTTTTGAACCGTGGGTATAGGTTTTTTTTCAGTAGTTTTCATAACCACATATTCAAGTCCTTGTGCCCAAACTACAAATAATTTTCGGTCAAGGAATTGTGCCAAGACACTTGTTTGTCTAATTAGATCTACCGATGCATCGAGGAGCTATAGCGGGCTCCACCCACCACTTACTAAGTCCAATGCATTCCTCATATGAAATGGTTTAAACATAACATAAATATTCATATTAAAACTAGCATACGAAATGTATATACTTTATCCATAAAAAATGAATGGTGTAAAAATAATACATCCACATTCAGACATATCACAAAACCTTCAATACAATGTGGAAGTTTTGTATTATAATCAATCAACTTCAAATATGATTAACATCCATAAAAGGATGTTGACATAGATGAAATAAAAACTTTTTTTAGATAAATATCTTTTTCTATTTTAAAAAAATTTTAAAGTTAAATAATTATATAGGACAACATTTATTTTTTAAAATATTCTTATAATCTTGTATGGTAAGGTTCAATGATGTTATAATGGTATAAAATAGCCACACCTGCCGTATAAGTTAAAAAACATTCTTACCAAAATTTTTAAAAAATGTCATAATGTACCTTGATTGGAAAATGACAGAAAGATTACATTCATAACATATATGGTCAAATAAGGGTATAAATGAATTTAACCCGCAGTTTAGTAAATAGTAGAAATGTTATGAATTATATTTTCAAGAAAAAACAGATGTGGATGATAAAGTGGTCCCCGTAGATACATAGGTATTAACAACCTTTGATAAGTAAAGAGATTGTATAATTTACCCTTACATTTTAATTTTCCTTAGTCGATGGTATTCTATCCTCCTATATAATAGTTAAAACATTGTTATTAAATTATAAAATAACTATATACATAAATATTATATCATATATGATCCTCTAATTATTTCTTATTTAATAATATTTTAGTAATATCATTGTTTCAATTGTTAGCTAATCCATTTTCTTTATATGCTTGGTTACATAAGCCATGTTTGTAATGGATAAGATGTATTTGATTCAAAAACAAAATGATATTGTGTTCATAAAAATTATTTTTAATCATAAAATGAAAATTATTCTTGAATGATTATGATGGGGAATGAATCTCATCGCATTTTTGGATATGGTAATCTGTACGTATGCACGAACGAAAATATTATTATTTTGATGGTGAAATCATACGTAAGTTTATGGTATATCATATAACCCAAATCATTAACATGTAATAAATATTATTTATATCAGTTATACTCATTATTATACCCATACGAATAATGAAGTTTTGGAATAACAAACTACACCACAACGTGGAGACGGAAATCAATACGTACACACGTATGCTAACTTTGTCATTCATATGATGGATAGAATAATGAATATGGTTGTATAATTTTAATAAAAACATAGAAATATGTAGATGATACTGAATTTATAATTTTATAATGGTAACAATAAAAAAGATGAATTCGATGAAGAAAAGAACCTGAAATAGGTGATGGAATATTTACCTCCTCTTTGGCTTCTTCCTTTTGATTTGATCAAAAGGGAACCTTAGGTTAGCTTTCTAACCAACGGAAGGCCTCTATGATGAAGGTAATAAAGTTGAGAGGATATTATGGAACGTTTTTTCTAATCCAAATGGCTTTGGATGTGTGAAATTAAGACAATTGGACGTACCCTTTTATAAGAGAGGCAGGGTCACTTTAAGAAAAGCATGAAATATTATTTTATAATAAAATAATTTTAGGTTTCTAATGTCCCCATAATAATTTATTTCAAGGATAAGTTGTGTATGGGTTGAAAATCTCTCAACCAATAGGTTTTAGACAGGTTTACGTCACCATATTATCATTATCTTTTAGATTTAACTCTTAGATAAACAGTTTGACATTTACCACGTCTCTTTGTATTTTTATATTATATGGATAATAAACTTACTATAAAATGAAAAGTGATCCCCAAGTAGTTCTTTATTAATATATGTAACATTAAATATGTCCTTTGTCCAAACCATAGATTTTAAGAATATTATATCAATTAATAATTTAATATTTTTTTTAAAACACAATTTTGTCTATTTTGACACTATAGTTTTTGTTTTTTGTGAAAAATATAACAACAAGATTACATCGAACAAAAATTATTTAATTAAACCTAAAATGTCATATTAACAAATAAATTTAGTGTAAAAATAATCAAAAGTATCAAATTGCATTTATTTGGATATTTATAATATCAATTATTTAAATCATTCATTAATAAGGTAATTACTAGATCATCATTGTTTCATAAATAAATTTAATTATTTATTGACTAAAAATTATAAATAAAATATCATTATGTAGGAAATATTTTTATAGTTTTTGTTAATATTTATAATAGAATTTATTTTATGTATAACCCTATATTAATAATGTTTTAGTTATTAAACTTTAAATTTATCACTTTTAACTCTTCTTTAAATAAAATAATAATTAATGTCATAATCTAATACAATTGAACCAAAAGGATAATATATTACTCCTAAATTTGTTTTTAGTCTAATTACACTTATCCAATAGAATTAGGATATGTGTTAGGGTAATTATAATATCATTTTTACCCTTAATTACCCTATTTACTTTTAACTATGGTAAGTAAAAGTCAAAATTTACTATTCACCCAAAATTATTTTCATCTTACTGGACCACATTTTAATTACTGATGTCAATTTTGTCTCTCAGAGTGTTTAAATTCAACTCATAGATGTTGTAAAATTAAGATTTAGTCGAATTTGTAAATGCTCCTAGAAGGTGGGTAAAAGAGGGTAAAATGTTCTGTAAAATTATATATGTCTAAAGTTATTATAAAATGAGTTCTTTAAATTAAATTGAACATATATAGGTATTATGTACCTATTTTTAAACTAACATAAATTAAAATAGAACAACTAATTATATAAATAATATTTCGGTTTTAAACAATAATGTAGTGTTTTAACTATTCATCAAAAATTAAATGTTTTCAGAAAACTACCAAAAATTCCCCAAAAAAAATTATGATATTCCGAATCCAAAAATAAAGTCCATTTTAAAAAATAAAATTTATAAAATTTTAAAAAGTGGGTATTATTTTTCATAACTGCTAGTTTGATTGGTTGTAGTGTGTTAAAACTCTATGTTGCATACAACAGAAGCTACTACATTATTCAAATGGAAACATACCAAGGAAGCTTGGGGTGTTACAAGAATGTTTCAAAATATTTTGGAAAAATATTTATTTTTTATAATTTAATTTAAATACTAGGAATTCAAATTTTAAATTTAATTTTGACAAAATGGTACTCATTAGTTGAATCATTATGTTAAATTTAACTTTTAGTGATTTTTTATAATTTTTTAGAAATATTAAAAATACTATTTTACTTATAATTTATGGTTTATGAAATCATACTGATATGAAAATGACTCATTAATTTATAAAAAATCCATCAATTAAAAAATATTTATTCATTAAAATAATTCATTTAAAAATAATAATCTTAATTTCAAAACCTATTAATGAATATCCAACTACTAAATTATATCTTATTCTAATAAAAGAAAATTTTTGAATCTTTATGTTTAATTAAATATATAAATGATAACAATATATTTTATTATTTTTTAAATTTCAATAATTGTTTTTTATTCAAACAATATTATTATTCAAAAAAATTAAATCATTCACTGCCTTGAGGAAAAAGAATAATTGATTCAATATTTAATTCACAATTTATCACATAAATCACCTATAAATACTCCCCAATTCCACCCATTCCACTTCACTTAAAAGTATCGTTAGTCACATGTTATCTTACAAAATATCCCTTCAAACCTTCATTACCACATTATGAAGTTCATTTATGATAAGAATACAACCCTTTGAATCACTAAGGTAGATAACAAAGGGGGAGTCTCGAAGAGCATGCAAAAGAATCTATATTCTAATGTTTTAATTTTCAATTATTCTTTTATAACTTTTCTATAAATAATTATCATTCTAAAAAAATAAAACATTAGTATAATTCTTCTTTAATTTATTAATTAAACCCATATATTGATCATTTTCACTTTCATTTCTTAAAAAACTATTAAAAAAATCACTCACACCATGGTATTTTTATACCACCTATGTGGGAAAGGATTTTTTCATTAACACTTTTCAATTCTAATTTAAAGAGTGATTTTATTATATAGGTAAAATTTTTAGCATAAAATTATTTAATATTTAAAAATATTAAATGGGAAAACTGGTATTATATTGATGATATTAAAATATATATATAAATGATTGAATAACCAAAAAGATATTTTATTGAGAAAAATATTTTATATTGGATCCTTTTGAAAGTATCGACTAAAATTTTGAAATCATTAACAAATTTAGTTATATTAATCTCTTCCATGAAACTTATGAATATTTTGAAATGGGATAACAAAACAAACAACCCTAACCATTATATTGGGGACACTTTTAAATGATAGTATGAACAACCTAAAACCATTGAAATATAAAAAGTGAAACTTCAAAAATGAAAAAAGTATGATTAAAATTAAAAAATAATTATTGAAAAAATCTTAATAAGTTTCTATATTAATAAATTAACATATTTAATAAAACAATTCATGATTATAGAGAAGAATATAAGAGATTCATGAGTTAAAGTAATAGAAATCCCAAACCATCATTCATTATTTGGTTTATAGTCACAATCCCTCTATTTTTCCCCAACTTATACATAATATATTTATATATTTTTCATCAATGTTTTATAAAAAGTTTCCATCCATTTATAATGAGGTTATTTTCTCTATTAATTTGAGGATATGCAATTTTTTATAGTTCCATTCCAAATTTCTTCTTTGTAGAATATTTTATAAAATATAGCTTTTTTTATTTATTATTCCATTTAATGTATGTGTCATTTAAAGATTACTATCATCTATGATTTCTCAAAAATTATTTTTTAAGGGATATATGAAGATTTGTTGATAAAATTGGGGAAAAATATTTTTTTCTTTCTCTATTAAAGGTCCCATACCAAATTCATAAAGAATTATTTAATAGTATTTTTAATATTTACATTTTCATCTATTTCATATGATTTTTTTCACATGACCCCTTTAATCATGATCTAGTATTATTTACTCACTTCAAAATCAATTAATTTTCGTAATCCCCTCTTTTTAGAAAAAAAATTCATATATCATTAGGTTATTATTTATGAAATGATTCTGTAAACCATTTCATTATTGTGGGATTTATCATGTTTATACTATATATATTATTCAATTCAAATTTTTCACAGATATAAATTAAATATTATGAAGTTAGAAGGCCCCAAAAATATACATCACCCTAATTTATTAGGTTAATCATTATATAAAATTATTTTACTATATATTGAAATTATATATTTTATATTTTTTATAATCTTATATTTAGACATGATTTAGATATCCTTTTTCACTCTGTTATACATCGACATGATATAGTGAAATTTTTCAATTGTGTTCTGTTGTAGTGGAATTGACCATTTACTTATGTTTGTGGTGACATGTTTTTTTGTTAGTGACATGTTTCATATTGTTCTTATATTACAATTTGGATTCATGATTATTCTACATTATAAACTAATGTTTTAGTCAGTGATGTTAAGTTTACCCTCATATTTAATCTATGGTTATATAATATGTGTTATGTTTCTACTATGTTTTTAACTCATGTTATACTTGATGATATCTTGATATTTTGACGGATTATAATCCCCATGTTTCATTTTTATTATCCTCGTATTTGGATTTTTTAACTCACTCATTTTCATTGATGAATATAAAAAGGTTATTCTTGTTGTTAAAAATATTTTAATAATTTGTTTTGTGTAATAAAATAATTAATTTTAATAAATATTATGGTACATTACTGAATTAAGGTCTTTTATATACTCAGTTCCAAAAGTTAATAAAATCTTCATCTTGATAGATTATTTTAATTTTCATGTTATTTGTAAAATTATATATTTTTAGAACTATATTGGTTGTGTATGTTTATTACACATCAAAATATAATTACATATAGTTGATGTCAAGATTTATAGTTTTAATTTGGTGATAGATTTTTTATGAGATCACATTTGAACAACATAATGATATTTTAAGGGAATTAAAAGCTAATCATGCGGTATATTATTTCATTTGAATCTTTGGACAGAATAAGAAACCTAAATTATCTATTTATTTACAGCCAAATATTTTAAAATTAAATTATTACCTTTATGCATGTATACCAAGATAATACCAAGACGATTTTTCACATATACATAATATTAATTACGTATAATTTGAACATATTCTATCATTTTAGGATAAATAAAATTTATATTATTTAATAAATGGAGAAATTGTTAAAGAATTCGATAATTTAAAATTTTAAAGTTCTCGAGAAGAACGAAAATATTGGGGAAGAAATATGAGGGTCTTATGATGTAATAAAGAAAATATTTTAGATTTATTGTTTGGATTAATTTCAATATAAAATTTCTAGGTGGAGTTTATTTAATGGGATGAATGTAAATCCTAAAAAATATTATTAATTAATTAATAAATACTGTAAAAATATATAATGATTAAATAAAAGTCAATGATTTTGATTTTATAATACTTTAATTAGTAATTATGGTCATTAGAAAAATATCAATAGTGTGAATATAATTTAAAATTCTAATGGATAATATTATCAAATAAAAAAAACTATAACAAGTATTATTCAAAAGAAAAATAATATAAGTAATAAAATTGAACTTAAGGTATAATAAAACATAATAATAAGAAATTTCATTTAGGTAATTAATTATTATATTGGTGATTATTTGGAAAATTTTGCATTATAGCCTTTTGTAATAATGTAATTATATACAGACTGTTATAATTGTTTCATATTAATAAGGGTAAGGGAAATGGTTTTTTTATAAGTTACAAATCATAGATTAAACTAGTAGAAAAATATTATATTAAGTACATTTATCATTTCATTGGAAGTAGGTAAAATAACTAGGTTTTTCTACAGAAAACCCTTAATCCAAACTTCTATAATTGAGGATTGAGTGGAAGAGTTCAGGGGATAAGTTTAAGCTAGTATAAATCAATACAACATTATTTTTTTCTTAACCAACCAATAGAATTAAAACTATTTCATATCAAATTATTAAGGATTTTATTGATTAGATAATAGATTATTTATCTAAGAATTAAGTTACAATTTATGTGTAATTTTTTTAATAATAAAATTAAATTAATACTGATATTATGTTTTAAATTCACTAAGTTGAGTTTCTTTAAAAGAAAAATTTCCCATAATTTTGAGATGAATTTTACCAAATGTATTTCTTAATTGGAATCAATACATCAAAATTATGTGAGGGTTTGAATTTGATAATTTTTTTGTAAAAGTGTAAAATAATGTAAAAAAAGAGGAATATAGTAATATATGATATAAATTTCTTCATAAATATTTTATAACCAACAAATCATTAATTTTTAGTTCTCTTGGACTAATTGTGTTACTTATGGGTAGATTGGATCACTTGAGATAATGGAAAAATAAACGAATCAAATTTTTTATCATGAGATTCCAATCACCACCCCAAAAAATTCTCAACAATTCCTTTTATTTCTCTATTTAATAATTCCAAAGAGAGATCATGCATCTTTTAACCTTCATGTTTTTTATCCTATCAATCCATTTTTAGAGATAAATCCCCATTATTTTCACTTTTCACACATTCTCTTATTCTATTATTCCGTGAATCCATATTTACTTAATTTACAATATTTCTAAAGAATGGCTAGGTCTGGATAGTAACCCAGAAACATCCACTTACCAAACTCCAATGTTCATTTTAATATTCGTACTCATTAATTTTTCATATTGTATTAGAAATTTTTCTTCAATAGTACATACTAAATTAAAATGAATCGATTTATTTAAATATATTATTCATTTTCTCAAATACAATTTTCTTTAGGAATATCGTTATTTAGTGTTTATATTGAATTAAATATTTATATTTCACTTTTTCATTATGTACATTCTTTTCATTACTATAACATACTGATTTTATCATAAATATTTAATAAATTGGATTTTATCTTATGATTTTTTTTCAATTTAACTTCTCTTTAATGTTACCTATCTATGATAACATTTGGTATTATATTGAGTATTTTAAGTTTTTATTTAATGTATAATGTCATCATAAAAGATTCAATAAGATACCTCTATTTTACACTTTAAATAAAACAAGTCATATTCCTAACCATTAAATTTTCTATTATTTTTGTATAGAACTATTTTTTTAGGTATTCATGATTTTCTAGAATCCTTTCATAACTCAAAAATTCTACACACATGGTATATCACTCATAAATATTTTTTTATACATATGAATGAGTTGAAATATTTTACAGTTTGTCAAATTTCTTGACTATTTAAATATATTTTGTCATATAATTTTATTATGCGTAATTATGTACAAATACTTCTTCCATAATTTTATATTATTCATAAAATAATTTATTTTCTTTATCTTACCAATGATAATGATCGATAAGATATTAAAAACACTTACAATATTTAATTCCAAATCAAATACATGATTATAAATTTTAATATTCTTTTTTTATTATAGTTATGTTCAATTTAAATATCATAATATACTTAATATAAATTGAGATAAAATAATATTATCTTAACAACATATCAAACAAAGCAAGATAAGAATTAGAACTTTATAAATTAAATTTTCATGAAAACACATCGATTAGATTATTCATATGACAAAAATAAACAAGGATTTTATCTAGTGACTCAAATTTTACATATATTGGAAAGGCCTTCATATAAATATTTAAAATATTATGAAGAATATATCATATAATATCTTTCCACTATAGATTTTCATTTTTAAAATTGTATTAAAATATATATTAAATAAATTCATTAAAAATATTTAGGCTTAGAGATAAAAAAGTCTATTTTTTTCCAAAAATAATTCCTCATCCAAAGATCAAGATAATAATGATTATTATTATGATATATTTAATATAAATAGATATACTCTTGTTTTAGATGTTGAGTTTGAAAAACTAAAGATAATGAATTATGGGAAATAAAATAAATTGAAACTAAAATATAAAAAACATGGATTTATCGAATGACCTATTTACCACATATCCCAATATATATTCTATTAATCAACACTAAACCTATAATAAATCATGTATTTAAATTCCTTTAATAATATAATAATAAAATGATGTTTTGATAAAAGTAAAAATTATGAAGTTGGAATTAAAAATTTAAAACAAGGACCAGACCATTTTTATGAATGGGAGAAATATTATTAAGAAATATTTCACTTTTTGTTTTCCTAGGAAGTTAGAATATTGAAATGAATATTACCAATATTATTTGAAAATATCTAATGATAAAATATATTTAATAAATAAATAATGTTATGTGATCACTACCATATTTCTATTCATAAAAATCATGACTCAATGATGAAATTTATAATTATAAATATGAAAAAAAATATTTTCTCCCCAATGATTTAAAGAATGTTGGGGAGACTGTTAAACAATTGGAGTAAATGTAAATATATATTTTTAATAAATTGTTCGCTATAATATTATGTACTAAAATGATATGGGTTTTGAAATTCATCCAATAAAATACATATCATGAATAAATGTCAAATAGAAATAGACATCCCTATAAAATGTTTCTTCAAATGATGAAGACTAATAATGATAAATAATATTGCATTAATTGATGGTTATTTAATTATGTGAAATAACTAATCAATAAGGTAACATCAAGCTACTTGTACATCTTATATATTCTTTTCAAAGAAGATTTATTTTAGATTTTTCAAAAGTACATCTCAAGGACTATGTTTTTATTTAATATTCGATCCCTAGTAGTTGAGTTCAATGATTTTATCTTATGAGGTGTTTAATTTAATTTGTTATGTGATTATTTATTTTGTTAATATACTATTCATGATAATTTTACTAGAATCATGTTATTGGAGACCACATAATTAAAATAATATTTGAATAATTAAATAATCAATATATAAAAAATAAAAAAAAAATTCTTCATAAACATGACTAAAATATAGATTTATTTTTAAATTTAGTAATTAAAAAAATTACAGGGCTCTCTTAAGCATTCATTCCCATATTTTGTTAAACAGAAGAACCACATTCCAATGTTGGGTGGTCATTATAATTATATAAGGACTCATTGATTTTTTTAGAGGCTATGAGGATGGGAGATTTAATTATCCAAAGAAGGGTTTTATTTTTGAGTTGTAGGATCTATATTTTATTTGAGAAATATTCATGAATCTCATCCAAGTAATATTACAGGTAAACAATTTCTAAGTAATTAATTTATCAAAACCCTACATCAGTGTTATTTTTTTATTAGAGTCTCTTTATCTGTATATGTGAGAGGTTATCCTTCTGCACCCCCAACCCCCCCCCCCCCCCACCTCATTGGTTGGTTGTGCCCTACTTTAAAGACATATTCCTTAGTGTTATATAATTTATCAATGTATATAGGGAGTTGATAAGTGTTGAGGTACTAGAGTTATTCCAAAAATAATGGATATATACATATCTCAGTCATGGTAATATAAACCCACATTCTTTGGTAAATTTTAATGGGACACTAAAAACCTTTTAAGGTCGTGTGGAATACACCAACGTGATTTTTTTAGTTCATCCAACCATTAAAAATTATTTCAAATTTATTTTCATGATAATAGGTCCATGGTTAATTATAGTTTATATTCATATGTCTAGGAACATCCCCCCCCCAAAAAAATTAATGTGATCTAGAATATACAAATAGGTTAAATGGAGCTAGTAATTGGTGTAGTGGGACTTAAGTATGAGAGACCCTTTCATCGGTGACATAATAGATGGGTTAGGTTGGTATTGTTTGGGGCCTACACTATGCTAGATGAACATTTATATATTTTTTCCATTAAATGAACATAAGAGATTCAAATAAAATTATTATAAAACTACTGGATGATATGATTTATATTCAAAATTTCCAGTTCAGCTAAGCTGAGAAGGTTAAGATAGAGGGGGAGTATTAGTCTCTCAATTAATAGAGAAAAGAAGGTTGGTTGAATTATCAAAAACATTTAAGGCATATAAAAGTTTGTTTTAATGAATATTCAATATGAGGAGTGATTACAATAGTTTTTTGATGACAATGGTACTTATTATCAAGGGAATACATTATTGTTATAATTCTTTAGAACAAAAATCATAGGTATAAAAACTAGTTGGGAAAATGCTATAATAATACAACTCATGTATTTATTATACATTAATTCAAGATTTATTACATAAGAACACACATTTTACCACCTATAATATTAAGAAGTACAGTATATTTTCGTAATTTGTTACATTAAATTATAAATTTTAAATAATTGGTATATCATAATTATTAAAAAAATGCTTAAAAGGATCATAATATTATAACATTTTTAAAAATACATGGGATAACCTGGGGACATAGATAAGAATGGGGTGAGCTATAAAGTCTATTAAGGGAATAAAAACTGAATAACAAGAAGGCTTTATAGCATGTCAACAAACATGAATTTTATTGGGACTTATATGGGTTGATAATCATAAAAATTATCTAAGAGGAATGAAATATAAACATATTAAAAAGGATTCATTGGAATATGGAAACATATTTAAAGAAGACATAATTAACATAGGTCAATGATAAATTACAAGACATCATTACATGGTGTAAAAAGACTCATAATATTTTAGGTTCAGTCCAAATTCTTATACATTATGCCTCATGAGACTAATATATTACCTAATATATTGGAGCATTAAATAATTCCAAGCAAATATGTCACTTTCATATCATGTCAATGCATAAGTGTTCTATATAGATAATATAAAATAGAAATAAGTTCTATTAATTTTAACCCCACGTTCAACGAGTGTGGATTACACACATGGATGTTCCAAATTAATGAATTATATTTACATAGAGTTGAATAACCTTTAGTGGAAATGGGTTTGGATATTCTCAATGCAATCATTTGGCATGAAAAATTGTAGTGAAATTTCAGCAGCGTAATATAGGTACTTCAATATAAATAAAATTTTTCAATGGGATAAAAGTTGTATCTCATCATTTTTACATAAAATTTATAGTAATATGGATGTGTAAAATCATATCCCAACATTAGGGAATGTAAATAAAATTCATAAAATGAAAATTTTTCTTGAATAAAGAGGGGATGAATGGATCCCTTACTTAGAGAGGGTGATTCCAAAAGTGTGGGAGGAGAATCATGAGAGATTCAGGGTACCTTGGAAGAATCTATAAAGGGTATATCCAATTAAGGATGAGCATAAATGTTTTGAGTGAATAGAAAGAGGATCATGTTTGGTTTATATTGGAAAAGAGAGGGTAGTTCGATATTTTTTTTCTAAAATGTAGGTTTAAGACAATATAAAATAAAATAAAATAAAACAAAACTCATATCAAGATTTTTCTCATGGTTTCTTCCAAACAGGATTTGTTTCCATTATTTTATATGTACATGTTTCAAAACATATTAAAATATTACCCTTGGTGGTATATAAGTGAGTCATGCTAATAAAGAAATGATTTTGAAACCTTAAAATAAAATATTAGTTTTTGGGGATTCATAAAGGATTTATAAAATTAATAAAATAATCCTAAAATAACATTATTTTAAATGGAAATCATATATTTGGTTGTTTTAATATTTCATATCATTTATTACATCAATTTTGGGTCATTATGATGTCAAAATAGACACCATATATTTATACTATATTTAATTTTTACCTAAAAATATGAATGTTTCATAAAATTATGAAAAACTCACAACTGTATAATTTCAACATAATGATTGGAAAAATAATATTAATTTTATCAAAATATTTTTCTGAATATTTTATTTTTTATTTTCAAAACAAAAATCCATATTTATTAAGAAATTATGGGTGTTTTTGAAAATAATAATTTTTAAACCCTTATAAAAAATACATTTGAATTAATAAAATAAAATTATAAATAATATTTAATAACATTTATTTCATAATAATATTTATTTAGAATAAAAATTATTTCAATATTCAACTAAATGAATAAAAATAATGTTTTAATTGAAATTTCTTCTTACCACGAAATACAATTTTTTATCATATCAACATCTATATCATTTAGAAACTAAAAAAATAAATACTAAATGAAAGCATTATTATTATCAAAATAAAATATAAATATTCATAATGTTAGGGTCATGATATATATCCCTTTATTAAAAAATAAAATTCCCTCAAAGTAAGTTGTGTTATGGGGATATTTTTATAGGGTGGTCTGGCACATATGGTTTGGGTTGTGATCTCTATGGGCATGAAATTATCCTGTAAATGATTTTACTCATGCATTAAATGTAGATATTGTCTTGGGATTGGTCAATTGAATATCCCATTAACAATATCTACATTGTAAGATCGGATAATTGGTATTCATAAGGTACAATCCTACTGGTTGAATTTATAACTTCCATTATCTGTGTCAACTAGATTATTTGAAATAATATATTTAAACTAATCAAGTGATCACTAATAAATGTATATTTTATCAAAGGTTATGATTCATAAATGACCATTAAATATTTTAGGATATAATAAATACAAATAACTTCATGTGTTTTCTATAACCATAAAACATAATAGTGAATTTTATTTAGTCATAAAGGGAATTTCATTAATAATTGTTCGGGTTGTTACATACCTGATGCTCGATTCCAATAATTGAAGAAATATCTGATTGAAGTGAATTACATAAAAAATAATTATAACTCAATCATGTTTGTTATTTAGAATTAAGTGAGGCCTTGATAATATAGGAATTTCATTATTTTGAACGTTGGAGGAGGAGGAAAATAAGATATTTTGGGTTGATAGGAGGGTTGAAATACCCAAATAAGGAATCTCTTACTCAAGGGATGACATATGGTAAAATTTTATGAGGAGGTTATAAACTTTAAATAGCTCCATATATATTATATTGAATCCTATGACTACATGAAATTCAATCACACCTCATTAAAGAATGGGACCTGAAGTAAAATAATACAGTAAAGATATAAAGATTATAAAAATTACATGGAAAACCCACCATCAATATTCTATATAGGGTAAATAATGTGGGCCTATTAATGAACATAAATGTTCTAACATGAAATATTACTATATAAGCGATTACTTACAACATAAATCATATATTATAGGACATGCCATGTTTTGAAATATATTTAAATTCAAAAATATTTCTTTCATCACCAAATACCTTCTCATAAAGGTGTATCTTTTTAATGACTCAATTTCTTAAACTTCTTGTGTTGATAAATTTAATCATTATATCAAGATGTGTGATGGGGTGTATTTATAGAAAAATATTCATATCCCATTTTATATAATATTTTGATCTATATTCACATAATATTAATACATGACCATCACTGATCACTATATTTTTTGAAAAACCAAGACCATTATGTTAGATTATCTCCACATGGTTTTATTTCCCAATTTGTACCAATGGGACTCAGTATATAAATTAACCTCATGGATGTGAAGGATTGATTTTTTTATGCACAAATAATGCAACATAGATACCAAAATGTTTTGTGGTATACATTGATATTTCGTTAGATTTTGTCTTGTTATTATAAAATATATATTTTTCTCTATTCCCTTATTATATCCTACTCAATTTTTTTGTAAAATTTTTTTACACCAACAAAATTCCATCCCGATGAATTGAAAACATACACAATCAAGAGGACCAAATTCTATGGAAAATAGGTCTCTTCAAAAAATATTTATATATTCCACATAAAGATTAAGGTAAAATCATGTCGGGCCACCTAATTATTAATGATGTGGTTTATGGTAAGATACCTGATCATTCTCTATTAATGCATATGATTTCACTCGTTTAACTAGAAACGAATATTCTAGAAATGAATTACTCGAACCATTGGGTAACCACGAGCCATTTATGTGGTTACACTTTATTATGATTATTCGAATGATAGCTGATGGTATTTTTTATATTTAAGGGTTACCATGTCAATGTGAAGATTTTATAAAAATGATAAATTCAAATACATTAAGGTAATAATAAACAGAAACAAAAATGTTAAATTTTGAAATGTTCTAAAAATAAATAAATAATGTTTTAAATGATACATTGATAAAAAAATTATAAGACAATTTGTAATGTTAATCAATCAGATTTTAAATGTCTAGTACAAATAATTTTAAAATATATATATATAAAGGTCACAATAATGATATATATGTGACAATAGGCCAGTACATAATGGTCCACATGCCAATATAAAAACTCTTTAAGGATAATAAGTAGTATTATTCCTATATATCACAGAAATGGGTAAGTACATGATACATAAGGGTTATTGTAACTTAATTTGAGATACATAAGGGTTACCAAAATTATATGTATGAGTTACTTAGCTCATATAAAGGAGTCATTACTTTTCAGTTGAGGTGAACATTCGGTACTAAGGAATTACCTAAAAGTCACTCTAGAACATTTCATCAGTCCACAAAAAAATAAAAATGCATTACAAAAAATAAAATATATTTAATAATGTATAAATTCGTTGTAGATTTAACACCCTAATTATTGAAATATATAGATTTATAATACGTTTGATTAGTTGGAACTTGAACAAAGTTTAGAGGTTATTTACTGAAATTCAAAAACTGAATTAAGTGAAAAGGTGGTTAACTTTTGGAAACTATCCAAAAGATGAATTTTAAGTAGAAAACGTTAAAGGTAGTTAATTTGTTGATTTTTTATTTGAAAATATAAAATAAAAATAAAAATTGATAAGGGTAAATGTAATAAAAATATGGATAAAGGTTCTTGTATGTCATTAAGTAAGGAAATATAGAAAATAAGGATAAATTAATTTCTATAATGTAAAAGGAATATGAAAGTGTACGTAATTGAATATATGGAATTAAAGAGTTATTTTGAATACTTGTTAAGATCAATAAGTGAATAATAGTTAATCATAAAGAACAACCATTGTTTTTTTGTAGTAATTTTTATCTATATTATTATGAGTTAGATGTATGTGTTGATTATTTCTTCTCTTTTATATCTCTTTAAAATGACTGAGTAGAAGAGAGAAATAGGGAAAGGAAATTTCATATTATATGAGAATTTCCTAATTATTATAATAATGAATGAGTGTATTAGTAGTTAATTGGAATATCAACCCACTTTTGATATATTCTCCTTCGATGTTTCCTAGTGTGGGTGAACTGAGAAAATTTATATCGAAAATATTTTTTATTTTACTACATATAATTTTTATCTTGTGTAATAATTATTACAGAATCAAGATTTAATCTCAAATTAGTGGAAAATAACTAGTTAAATATAAGATATGAATAAATCTCAAGTCACTGAAATTCATCCCAAACCCTTTTAGAGTGTATATTTTTGGACATCATCTTACAACTATTGGAATTAGATCCACTAGTTATTTCATGGTGAGTTTATTAGTGAATTTTTTCAATATTGTGAATGATATAAAAACAATGTGAATGCCTCTATTTATTGGTGTAATTTTTTTCTGTTAGAGAATATAATTATATTTCCCCTAAAACTATCATAATTAATATTTACATAGTAATAATATTTGAAATTAAATTATGTGATTCTACTAAAATTTGAAAGATATAAGTTGGAATGAGATTATGGAATGATGATACAAAGTCAAAAACACATTTTCAAGAGAATTATATTATCATATATACATGAATGTAGTTAATTTCGTAAAAACCAAATGAATTTTAGATATGATTACTAATGCATACAAATATAGAAAAAATCTTAAAGGGGGAAAAGTATAAGTTTATCATAAAAATTTATGATTTAAAGACGATTTAATGTGAATATTTTTATATTTTCATCGACAATGTTATTAATTTTTTATATATATTCATGTAATTTTTTATGATATAAAAGATAATTCTATAATAATAAAATCATATTTAGAGTACCCCCGATTTATAATGAAAAGGTATCATCACTTGAAGATGTAAATAAAAGGAATTATTTCTTGATGATCAAATCAAAAAAACTTTTTTAATATGAGATATGAGTGATCTTTGGAATTTTGATAGAACCTTTAAAAATAAAAATGGATTAAAAATTCTTAAAGATGTAATGAATTAATGAAAATGTGGTTATAGAATATGTGATTGATTATTTCTTATCTTTTATTATAAATATGTGCCAAATAGTAAAATAATGATTAGAGGGTAAGCTACCATTAACTTGTTTTCATTGTTGAACAGTTGGGGGCATAATTTTTAGGCATTCAAAAATAATTTATAAAGATGTTGGTAACTATGAATTAACCCAAAAAGAAAATGATTTTTCCCCTATAATTATCATCAATTTACGAAACTCGGGTGGAATAAAATTTCATAAAAAGTTTCTTGTAAGAAAGGGAGAAGAATATTTTGAGTAGGATCCATCCAAAAGAGAGGAAAATGATTTTATCTTAGACAAAAATGATGTCATACTATCTATAGTAGATAAATAAAATTCATTGTTTTAATAAGATGATCTACTATAGAGAGTTTTTGATCTCAATAATCAATTGGGAGGGGATACTAAGGAGTGAGAGCAACAAAGAAAGAAGAAAAATAATTTTTGTTGATTGATAAAAATAATCAATTTTTTATGATATAGATATAGAAACTGAGGTCCTATAGAATTTATTGTATAAAAATTAAAATGAAAAGTGAAAAATGAATAAATAGTTAACTATTCGACAAAATTTAGGAATAGGTAAAAATAATTGTTAATCATAAATGTACATCAATAAAAAAGTAATAAAAAACTAAAATACTCAGTAAGAAAGTTGTATCATTGATAATGAAATATTGTTTCTAAAATAAAATATATGGTTTAAATATGAAGTTATTTTTTGTCATCAATTTAGATCAAGTATTAAAAGATATGTCTAAATTAATAACAAGTGGTTTTATATTTTATGTTTTCAATGACCCAGACACATGGGTAAAAATGGACATGAATATGATGTTTAATAATCAAAATAAAATGTCAAAATGTAAATAGACAAAGGAATTAGTTTAAGGGTAAAAATTATAATTTATTAAAAATTTATTATTAATTAAGTAGTTATAAAATAGTTATATATATAAGGTGAGACAGTAAAAATAAAATATTTTATCCCAAAAAGTAACCATTTTGGGTCCACATAGTTATTGATGAATTAAATAACACCAAAATTATCTATATTGATCAACTTAAACATAGTTTTGATATTTTATATTATTTTTATGACTCTATATTTTAAGTTATATTTTTCTATAAATGTTTAAATACCAATGTAAAGTCTTGAAATTATAATATAGAAAGATAAATAATGAATGAAACTTATATTATTTTGATAGAAAATAGATTAATTATCCCATTACTATAGAATATTTTAACTATTTATGGGACTTGAGGTTTATTCATATTTATTAGCCGAGTATGTAGAATCATTCAATGCTAAAATATTCACTTCACATTTATCCACTAACAGGGAAGGTGATTTTTTTGTTCATGATTGAGGTTAATGATGGTGGGAAACCATTACCATCAGATGAAAAATTTTGAGTTGAATCTTTTAAATCTTTTGCACACTGATGTGTATTTTGAAATGAATTATTTTGTATCTTAGGGTGAGAAATAAATCATTTTCTTATTTAAGACTATAGAATGATATGATTTTATATTTTCATATGTTATAAAAGGTAAGTGTTGGTCTCCAGAAAAAGTTGTTGAAAAAGAGTGTAAAATGACATTATATGAGAAATGAAGATTCTATGGATTGATATAAGAACCTAATAAACTTCCATTAATGTTGAAAATTTTGTATAGAGGCATAGAATAATGTTGGAAATATCATTGGTAAGGACTCCACAAATAAAAAAAATATAAGGTGATGATGGAATATCATGGTTAATAATATGTCCAAAAACTTTTGGATTCAACTTTTCATCTCTCTACCTATTTTAAAGAAGTTGTGAATGTATAATACACAAATTATTATTAAATTTGTAATCCTAAAGAAGAGAAATTTCATATAAAATGTGTAATGGATTGGAATCCTCATAAAAATCATAGATTATTTGAATGTAAACATTTTATTTATAATAATTTTGTAAATCCTAGTAATTATAGTGATGAAACAGTTGACTGAATATTTTTAGGCTACTCATATAAGACTAAATTCTATAATTCCATAAAAAAATGGAAAAAAAAATATTTTAATGAAGTGATGGGAATGTTTTTGAATAAAAATATGAAGATGATTTTGTAAATATTATCCCTAAAAAAGTTGATAAGGATGAAGAACAGATAATCGTGGACATAAGAGAACATAAAACTCCCTAATTGATGATAATTATAAAGTCTATTTAGAGGTATATCATAGTAATTAATTGAGTCAACCTGTGAATCAAATAAGAATGAGTAGAGTTAAAGTTTATTAAAGACACATTTTTGGTGAAAAATATGCTTCAACACCAACCCAAAGAATAAAAATAACAGATCACAATATAATATTATAAAATTTTGAACTAACTTTTTTTAAATAATAATTCATGGAGGACTAATTTGTGAAATCATTAAATTATTAGTTGGAAAAAATGGAAAAAATTAAACTTACTAACATGTTAATATAATGAGATATATTAATTTTATTATTAAAAAATTTGTCTTCCTGAAAAACTATTTTAAAAATGGTTGTTTCATTGAGAATGAATAGGGTGTGGTGTATAAAGGTTTTGAGAATGTTAAAGGAGATTATAATGAGGAAAAAATTTCTCTAGTGGAGATAATAGAATCGATAAAACCATTTATAGAATTTAAAATCCAATGAAAAAAATAGATTTCATCAAATATATTTGAATAAAAAATTTCTAAAGAGTGTTGAAATAATAATTCTAAATGGATAAAATAATATGATTTCTTGTTAAATATTATTATTAAAAGGTTATAAATTTATAATGTTATTGAAAGGCTTAAAGTAAGTAACTCATTCTTTGTATGAAATGTTAGAAGATTATGTGAGAAATTTGGAGGTTTTTAGAGAAGGACTTGATCAAAAACTCTTTTTTAATGACTTAAATAGAGATAAGTTAATGGAGATATTATTTGTTGACGATATAATTTATTAAATAGAAAATAGGATTTTATTGACAACCATACACAATTGATGTTTTTGGAATTTTATATTTCAATTATTATTCAGTTGAATTAGATTCTTACGATTAAAATAAATCAATATGATTGAAACCCCTTCATCTCAAATTTGAAATATATATGAGGTATTAAATTATTTAAGAATATAATAACATAGACTAGTTTTAACACAGATAAAATTAGAAACAAAACATGGAAAGAAAGTGGAAAAAAGGGAGTAGAATAAAAATTATATAGAAATATTGGTAGGTGTTTACTATATATCAGATCCGCAAGGTTGAATGTCTTCTATTCAATAAGATTTTAATCTATTTTTCTGAGTTATCTAAAAGAATATAATCTCTTAGAAGTAAATAGTATAATGAGATAAAAAAACTAGTCTTTGAGTTATGGTTCGGTTTTAAAAGTAATAGAAGATCTAAATTTGTTGTATTATTTATATATTGATCGGGATTGATGTGTTGGAGATCAGAAATACACTATCGGAAGAAAATTACTCAGTGGGAGAATTTTCACTGGATGACTATATAAGAAGTAGGATTGTGTATGCCTGAGTATAGAAGTGGGAATATATATTTGCCTAAAAATTGTTGTACAATGTATATGTGGATAAAAATGAAGTTAGATGATCATAGAGAAGTGGTATGATTACTAAAGTTGATTCGGTGTAATAATAAGTGTTTCACTGAGTTAACAGAAAAACGTGTACAATGCTCTCACATGAAATATATCGACCAAGTCTTAACATTAATTTATAGTATATTATTTTTAAGAATATTTAGAACATTAAAAAGTACATTCCGGAGGACTATAATATATTAGAGTCATTGGAATATATAAAAAAATTGTTGTTATTATGGGTATCATTTTCAATCTTTCCTATAAAGATCTTTCCCTTATTGGACTCATACATAAAACCATTCTTCATAACCTAGCGAAAGGAAACATAATAAAGGGTCAGCTAAAATTCATAGTAATAGTAAACAAGGGATAAATGTGAGCATAAAGCGAACATAAGGGTATGAGAACATGAGCCTAAATTTTGTAGATTATACCCTATATATCAAAGATCTTATACATGAGTCACCACATAAAGATTGGGTGTTCATAATACATTAATCATAAGGGTGATAAATCAACGTATATCATTCATTAACCCAAAGATCATATCAAATAAGTGTGTAATCATCATAAATATAGAAAACCATTTCATGTTTCAATATTAACTACCAAGACCATAAATATAGTGGATTAAGACAAACCTATATCCCATGGTGGAATAAGACACAAATGTATCCAATTGTGGATCCAGACACACATGTTTCTTATTTTGGATCAGGACACACTTGTTTCCCATTTTAGATCAGGACAAACCTATTTCAAATTTTAGATTAGGACACACATGGTTCCCATTTTTGGATCAAGATAGAAATTATTCATAATATGTATCAAGAACATATAATGGTTTCCTATCATTATATGAGGAGATATAAATCATTGCCCACTATCTTATAGGGATATATAGGTCTCACCTATCGCAAAATCAAATCATACATACGTGTGCCCCAAGATGATAAGACATTCATCATATCATGACCCATAAGATAATATGGGTTTCAGAAACGTCATATAATAACCATTGAAAAGAAATTAGTATCATAAAAATTTAATTATATTATAACCTATGGAAAATTGAATGGTTTCATAATAATTTCATCAAAGTAAAACCCTTGAAAAGTTTTGGGTTTTATAAAAATTTTATCATGGTAAAACCTTTGAAAGAGAAATGAGTTTCATTAATATTATTACATAAAAAAATAAACCATCTAGAATAAATATGAATTGTATTCATAGATCATATCCATAGTAAGGGATTCGTAAAATTTTTTAATGTTATCTTTTATGGAAAATAATTTTAAAATATGTTTTAAACATGTTTATTTGGGAAAATATCCTTTATGTTTGGAAAATTTTCTTTTTAGAACATAAAACAGTTTAAAAATATTTTCCATTGAAAATATATTTTATATCATTTAAATATATTTTTAAATAACCTTTGAAAACATATGAAAAATGATTTGAAAATCATTTAGAACATATTATCAAACCTTTTTCTTTGAAAACCATGTTAAGAACAATATATTTCTATCATATTAGGGAAAAACATTTCTTAATAAAATAATAATTTAATCTTGGAATGTAATCATCAAATATATTATGGTAATGATAGAGGATAATCCATATAATCTAAACATTTCATTTTATCTGTAAATGTTTAGAAAATCACCTCAATTGAAAAATAAAATGATCATTTTTTAAAAAATTTCGTTAATAAGGTATAACATGCGTAAAAATAAATTTTAAAGATAATAGGATAATTTGAGAACATTTTTTACTACATATTTAGAAAACATGGCTCTGAAATAGAACATATTTATCACCAAAGAGAGATAAAGATGGATTTTGATAAAAACGTTTTTCTAATTATCTTAAGTAAAAAATAGTGTAAAAATTGTACCATTCCTTGATGATATCATGAATAACCCTATTAGAATATGTTTTAGTGTGAATTATTGATATATGGACCATAATATTTTATAAATGGAATCATAATCATAAAAAATACTGATAAACGATGAGATTTTAGCAATAAAATCTTACCACTATTATAACATTGAATCAATATCCCATGAATGAATAACATTAAATTAATATAAAAATATATTTAATTATCTTATTCATGATACAACATGTAAAAGGGCATTATATACATGTCATAAAATAATATAGGTACATAACATAACATGAGTCGCCAGGAATGGAAATTGATAAAAAATATTACATTATTGATTTGGTAACATAGGAACCATAGACCCCGTGAAAGAGAGATCATAAAATGGATATTTAAATTACCATAAATTTTAATTATATTTTTCATATAATAAATTCATTGTAATTATATACACCACACAAAATAATCATGTAGTTAATAATTCCAATGCCTTGTAGAAATAAATGTCAGACAAAAACTCTATTAACATCTAGAGTAACTTTGGAATCATGAGATCTGTGAGATGATAAAATCAATTGAAAATTTTAATATTATAAAATAAAACAAATTCATGTTTTGAAATTTAATAGGTATTCATATACACAATACAACATGAATATGTGGTCAATATATCATATATCTCTTAGAAATGATAATGAGATGAGAAAACCCTTACCTTAAGTCTTGAATTTTATCATACACATTCAAAAATATTATATAATAAATATAATTTTATTTTACATAAAACATATAACCATAATATTATATATCATAACTTATATTATTTTATTATGTCTTTATATTAACCATTTATTAATAATTTCTTGTTAAAGTTACATTTTGAGAAATATCCAATATGTCTTCCGTATGAGTTTTAAGTTATTATTATAGATCCTCTTACATAGATCATGAAATACTTATTTAAATAATTTAAATCAAGATATAAATATAATATATATTCATTATATTTTTTTATAATAATATATATAATATAAAAATATGAAATGGAATACACTGTTCTGGGAGCCGGTAGGTCAAACATACGCATTAATGTAGTTTCTATTTTCATGTCATGTTGAAAGAAATAATGTAAATGAATACATATATATATATATATTATAATTCCATGATTATTATTATTTCATATATATCTTTTAATTTTTAAAAATCCTTCCTTAATACATTTCATGTGAAGTGTGAATGAGTCACATCAAGTTGAGGTGGTTGTAGTCCACACGTTCACAAATGATGTTATCATATTCCCACAAAATGGAAAGCAGAAAATTATATGTTATATAATAATTAAATTAGTATATTTAAATCATAAATATGTTATATATAATATTAAATAGTAATTTTATTTTTATTCCAAGCCTTTAAAGGGGGTAATGTAAGAAAAAGGCGACATCGATTTGTGAGGTAGTAGTCCTCCATACACCCGAATGATGACTATGTATAGAATTTTCTAGAAATGTTTATGAGCATAGGTATAACCCATAACATAAAAAATCTATGTATATTTAGGATACATAGGTTATTATATAATCAAGGAACATGAATTATCGACGTGGTAGATAAATAAAATAAAACAAAAGTTCTTGTTGAATGATGGTTCCTCCTCTTTTGGTAGCTCCTTTTAGTTTACACAAATGGATTCCTTGGTTTGATTTATTACTAATTTATGTATATTAGTACTAACAGGGAAATTTTGTGGATATTTATATAGGTTGTGTCTGATCCAATGTTCTTGATAAGATTGAAGAAGTTACGGGGGTGAGTGCCATTTTATAAGTGAAGAAAGAGGGCTCCCTTGTCTTTTTTTAAATGAATTGTGTGATCTCCATGTTTTTACCTATAAATAGGATTTCATAACACAAAATATTATATTAATTTTGGGGTGATGTAGAAATATGGAAATAAAATGGTTCTTAGACAATTGTAGGTCCATTTTTATAACTTATGTTTAATGTTAAACATTTATGTATTATTATTTTTATCGTAATCGTTGTAATTAACTTCAATAACATTTAATAATATTTTTGATCATAAAACATTGTTAACCTTATTATACATTATAAAGTATGATGAATCCAAATTTTTTTATTCATTTTTTCAAATTCAAACCACATAAGTGGTGTAATATAATTTAATATTATTACTGTAGAGGAGTCGTGAAAGAATGTTTTTAAAGTGAAAATGTTCAAAAGAATGAAATATTTTTATATCCAATTTCAATGTTAAATATATTAAAATTACCTATATTTTATTTATATATGTGTATTAAATATAAATATACTTTAAAAGTAATTTTAAATTTAATATAAGCAAATCAATTAATTAAATGATAACAAAGCTTTCAATTAAAATTCATTATTTTCACTTTTCATCAAAAAATGAATCATTTCATAAATATTCAAAAAAATTCAATCCAAGATAATTTTGATGTTATTATTTAAAAAAATATGTTTTTCTAATATAATTTACACAATTGAAAAATATTATTTTTGAAATAAGTCTCCCATTAAAAGGTGGGAAAAACACTTTTTATAATTAGGAAACTTTTTATTGTTAAAATGGAAATTTTTATTATTTTATGCCTGGGAAACTTAGTGAATGACTGTAAAAAAATTGACTTAATTTAAAATAATTTTTTAATACATCTCACTAATAGTGAATAATTAAATTTATTAAGATGAAACACATCTGTGTGCGTAAATATTGTTTTTCATAAAAAACACATAATTTATATTCAATTAGTTTTTTTATTTTAAATTATAATTATTTGATAAACAATGAATTAGTTTTATAAATATTCTTAAAACATATTTTTTTAATTTAGTTAATCCCATTCATACCCACATCCAAAAATCTAGATGATAATTATAGTAACATTTAAATAATAATATAAATAGTATATTATAGTTCAGTAAAACTCGATCATTTTTGTAATGAAAGCTATCAAATGAACTCATAATTATGTGTCATAGAATAAAAACATAGTTTTGTATGTACTATAATATCATCCAACTGTTTATTATAGAGAAATGTTTTCTTTGTATAGCGTATAACCAAATTTCTACCAGGTGTAGCCTGAAATGCCAGCCATAATGAAATTTAAATTATATAAATAAATTTAGCTCATAAAATATTTTTTTGTTACAATATACCCCACTAAAAATTACAGTTTTCCTTGAAATTAATCTTTTTTATTAATGGTTTAAAAATTGAATGCACCTTTTATAGAATCCCACATCGTTAAAATGAATACTAAAAAATCCTTTTTAAAATGCGAAGTGTGAAACATAATGGTAACCCAAAGAAACTAATAACTATGATTCCTAATTGGAGATCATTTATGGGAAGTGGATATTTTACAAGGAATAAAATAGTAAATAATTATAGGGAGTGACAAATATCACTAATCTCAAAAAATTGGGTGATCCATAGAAAGTTAATGATTAAAAAATTATATTTTTTTGATGATCTAAAAGACCATTTGATTCATTAGAAATGAGTTTGCAATGATAACCGTTTTTCTAAAGATCATTTTCTTAGAGTTGAAGAATTTGAAACTAGAATATATACATACATAACTTCATTACATTAAATTTTCAAAATCTCACCCTTTGGTTATTCCTTGATTTATTCCCACATCATCTCTTACTCTTGGAAATGAAGGTCAATTTTTCATTCCAGAATAACTAAAAAATCATTAGATACATAAATAAAATGATAACTCATTCCATATTTATTTATTTACCATCTCATAAAATTGTTACCATTGGTTATCCAATATGAAAAAAGTCCTCATTTAGAGAGATAATTCTTTAATCCCAAAAACATCATCTAATGTTTAATGTAAACCATTCATTAATTGGTCAACCTTTAACCCTTCCAAAATATTAAATCCAAAAAAATGGAAATAAGTTCAAACAATTTCTCAAAATAATCCTAATATTTACCCCACTTATATCATAAATTAGTTCTTGGTATTCACATTCTGAACATGTGAATAACTTCATCATGTATTTTCTTGAAACACGGTAATAACCTAAATTACCATAAATCCTTATTTAAGACATGAAAACATTATTATTATAAAGATAATTGGATATATTACATAATTAAAAAAATTCATTAATCTTTATCTATGATAGAATATTCCACATTGTCAACAAATACATTATCTGTTCTAAGGTAATCAACATTATCCAATCAAATTTATCCAAATCAATCATTTATTTATCTAAGTTAAATATAATTTTCTAAACATTAAGAATATAGTACGGTTTACATTCCCTTAACAAAAATATAACAATTCAATTAGAAAAATTTTCCATGTCATTATCACCATTCATTATATCCTTTTAAATCCCTAATTAAAAACTTATATTCATAATACATATATATTTCATTATTCATATAACATACTATTTCAATTCCAAAACACAAATACATAATTAATCCCCCTCTTCCTTAATTTATTATCTAAGGATCAATATATTATTCTGTAAAACTAATTTCCTAAAATATGAAATATATAGAATGTATTGTCAATTTAATCTTTCATATAAACAACATTATTATAATATTTCATACCTTTTATATGTCGCTCATGGTCTCTTCATCATCCCTAGAAAAACTACTTCTCTTTCAACCTTTCATATATATTTCATGACAATTCCCATAAAACATTAATTATCATAATTCATATACATTCCACATTTAATGAATTTTACAGTTGATGATACATTATGGAGGCTATTATTCCCATCCATTGTGTTAACTAGATTCTTCATTTTCCATTCGTAGTTACATTCTTTATGTCCTTCTATTCAAAACATCTTCCTATTCTTATATGAAGTCCAATTATTTTATCTTGATAGAAATGTAATTTTTTTGAAACCAATCCATAAAGACATTACCCAAATTCTAGGACAATTTCGTAAACATTTACTCAACCTCAGACTTGTCTTTAGATACATCCCATGACATATACTTATAAATATCCCTATGGATCTCATTAAAGTTTTCTAATACTAGTTTCCAAAGGATTGATTAATTATTTCCTTTTATACAAGTCACCAGAACCAAGGAGTAAAATACATGTTTATTTCCTTCTTTTTATGAGAAAAATTTAAAAAGTGCATGCTCGAGGGACATAATATATTAATGTATTTGGAAACTGGGAACACATTCGTTTAATTTGGTGAAAAGTCCCCAACATCTCCCATAAAGATCATAACCTTTTAGTATACCTACATAAAACCATTCATCATAACCTGGGGAAAGGAAACATAATAAAGGTTGAGCTTTGATGCTCAGTAAGGTAAAACAATGGAGATACGTAATCATAACATGATCATAAGGGTATTAGTACATGATCCGAACATTTATAGATCACACCGTGCATATCAAAGATCATTCACATGACTCATGGTATGAAGATTGAAATATAAAAATACATTAATCATAAGGATGATAAATCATCATAAATCAATCATGAACTATAAACTCATGTCATATAAGTATTGCACGATCATAAATATAGAAACCCATTTCAGGTGTCATGATTAACTACCAAGACCATCAAAATAGTTATTTCAGGACACACCTATTTCCCATAGTGGATTTACACACACATGTTTCCCATTGTTGATCAAGGAACCCATATTTTCTCTTTTTAGATCAGGACACACATGTTTCCTATTTTGGAACATGACAAACATGTTTCCCATTTTAGATTTAGAAACACCAGTTTATCATTTTAGATTAGGACACATATGTTTCCCATTATGGTTCAATCCATCAACTTGTTTCCCATATTTATCCAATGAGATATAAATAATCACCCAATAAATTGGAGTGATATATAAGTCCCTCATTTCACATAATTAAACAATACATATGTGTGACACAAGATAATAAGACTTTCATCATATCATGACCTATAAAAATATATAGGTTTCCAAAACATCATATTATATCCTATGAAAGGTATTTGGTATCATAAAAATTTCATTATATCGTAACCAATGAAAAAGTGTTCGGTTTTATAATAATTTCATCATAGCATAACTTATGGAAAGAAGGGGTTTTCATAAGCACTTTTTCGTTGTATAACCCATGGATGAAAAACTGCTATAATAAATATCATCACATCATAACATAAACTGTTCAGAGAAAGAATATGAATAGTATTCATGGATCATATCTCTGGTATGGAATATGTAAAAAAAAATATTTCAACTTAGATAGAAAATAATTTGGAATGATCTTCTAAAAACATTTCGTAAGGAAAATATGATTTTTCTATGGAAGAACATTTTTTAGAACATAAAACTGTTTCAAAATAATCTTTTCTTTTAAATTAGCTTTCAAAACTTATAAAGGAATCTTTGAAGTAATTTAAAACCTTTTTGTTGAAAATAACCATTAAAACATATAAAATATGTATTGAAAATCATTCAAAAAACATCTTGAACATAGAACATTTCGTAAAACTTTTTTATATGAAAAGAAAATTAAAAATAATGAATTTCTTGAATATTATAAGACAAATTCCATAAATATAATCTTGTATAATTTAAAAGGATAACTCAAATAAATTATGGTCATTATGGTCGATAAATCCGTGCATTCCGAACATTCCTATTTAACGGTAAAAAGCATTAAAAAGATCCTTGATCGAAAAAATAAGAAAATTCATTTTTTAAATCAATTTGTTAAAAAATTAAAACAATGGTAAAATGTATTTTAATGATCATAGGAGAATAATATGACTTTTTTAAGAAAATTTTATAAAAAATGGTTTTAAAAGAACCCATATTTCAATATGAAGAGAGAAATAATGCTAAAATTTAGTAAAACTATTATCTTAATTATCTTAAGTACCAAATAGTGGTAACATTGTAGAAGTACTAGAATATACCACGAATTACCACAGAAAAATAAAATTCTTGATAATTCTTGAGATATGGATCATAATTTCATGAAACATCCCAGTGGGGATCATGTCCTCACTAACCCACGCCCACCTGCAATAATCCAGGTGTCGGTGACTAACACCGAGAATTCATATCCCACAAATGGGAAGAATTATCCTAAGTACACACACACACATAGATACAAAGAAAAAAATAATTAATTGTAAATACCCTATGTAAACAATATATTCAATCCACTATGTTATCACAACAAAGTAAGATAATAAAACTAAATGAAAGTAAACAGGGAAAAAAACAATCCCACCAAAAGAGATTGTAAAATAAGTTCAGCATGGAGTAAAGGTATGGGTACTGCATTCCAAAGACACAAGAACACAACTTGGTATGTCTGGTATCATTAAGAAACATCTAGTCTTGGTCCTCCAAAAAATATGTTCAAGGGTCTATTATTTGTACAAGGTACAACACATGTGGGAAAACCCATTAAAAAGGTGAGTATAAGAGTACTCAGTAGGAAATCATGAAACCTTAATGGAAATACCACAAATTAATGTACAATAATCAACACATAGTTATATTTATACATCATATATAACAACAGTATCCTGATATAATCAAATCAAGACACCCAGTCTACAGTTAAGTGAACCTATTTATAGCAATAGGATTCACCTCAAAGCATGCTATTTCCAAGAGAACTGCCTACTCGATACATGATATAATCTGACACACTAAAAAACAATTCCATTTCATTTGGCCACAACCTAAATGAGAATGAATTTTCCAAGGAAGAATAAGATACACAGAGAGGGGATCATGACCAGAAACATTGGGGGATACCATAGATCTCTCCCAAACATAGTAGGGGATACCATGTACCTGATCGAGATCAACCTTCTACATAAGATATGACACCCAAAACTGATCTAGTGATTCCATAGATTGCGCCCCGAATTGACCTGAGGGATACCACATACCCAAATGATGCGTCTTGTTTGGATAATGACCAATGGACTACTATCAGAGGTTATTCCTATTCCACTACTACCCTAAGGGTGGTAGAGGATCACACTGCAGTCTCATGAAGGGATGTCATACTATATCTGAGAATCATCCTCTAGACGGGATTACATTCTAGTGATGTGGATGCAATTCCATAATGAATCCTTTAGAATGGGACAAAGGGAAATTCCCTTAACCTATACTAGTAGAAACTAAATACTCACTACTTATCCCGAAATTATGGCCTCATCACTAAGGTCTCAACGACGTAAATGGATAGTCAAACATACATATTGTTGGAATGTTTTGGTAGTTCAAAATTTTAGAATGGTGGTTATTGGGAATACCGACCAACTGCATGGTCGTTCTACCAACTACAGTGGTTGACTGTGGTAGTCCATCGCCCAGAGAAGCCTACTGTGGACAGACTGTGGATATCAACTGTCATGGCTGGCCAT
This sequence comes from Viscum album, assembly GCA_963277665.1. NCBI lineage: Eukaryota > Viridiplantae > Streptophyta > Magnoliopsida > Santalales > Viscaceae > Viscum > Viscum album. Next base: position 26,367,729 of record OY728142.1, on the reverse strand, counting down.
CCATGGTCGGGGATAAGAAGCTTTAACCTGATCACCCTAGGTCTGACACAAGTCCAAACCATCTGGCCTGATCAATCCCACCTACCCAGCCATTCTCGGTTGACCCCCCCCAGCCCACCTGGCCTGCCCAACCCACTTGGCCCAACCAACCTCGCCTGGCCCGACCATCTCATGCGTAGGCCGCTTTGGACACCACATGCATCCCGACTAGCCAAATTTATGGCCTTCTATTCACAAATCCACCACCATGGTCTAGTACCATAGGTTCTAATGTGGTTACCCACTATTACCCATAACTCTTACCATGATCACTACCTCCTCCTATCACCACTGCCTCTGATCTCTGATGCCCTGAGCTGCTGATGCGACTACATCCTCTCATCAGACCACCACACTGGACCCATGCTCGTGGTAACTTCCATAGACCACCAAGGAACTTACAATGCCTAAAATATGATTTAGTTTCATATCTCACCTCTTTATGTACCAATCTACACAGATTCGACCTCTATTATCAGTTTTTCTCTAATTTTTGTGTTTGATCACACTCAGAGCCACCCAATAAGTTGTTCCATGACCACGATGGGCCCAACAATGATGAACACAAAGAACTAATGGTTTGGTGAAAAAGCCAAAAATAACACCCTTAGGAATTATTTCCATCCTTGGTTCTTGTCAGACTCCACCTATTACTGTTAGAACGATTAATGATGAATAATTTAAAATCATGAAAACTCTAAAAATATTTCATGTAACTATAAACCATCCCCTAATGATCGAAATGTTCATATATATTTTAATGGATTGAATAGAGTTTATCATGATACTCAAGAATAAGGAAAAAATAAAGAAACAAACACCCTAACCTGATTCAGTTCGACTGATGGAGAGGAATGATGTGTCGTTGTGTTCATCGTCAAGATACAACGAATGTGAGATACATTTTACAGTAGATCTGTTATCGCCTACTAATGATTTCTCTAGAGGTTCTCTTCCCATGTCTGCAGATAAAATGCAGGGTAATGAGGATAACCTTGAATTTTTGGAAACCAATTAATAAAAACGAGAGTCACAATGACAAAATAATTTTTTATAAAAACATTTTTATTTATGGTTTCTTCCTCCATGACTTTTTCCAATGACGACCCATGCTGAAATTTTTTATGTCACACCATTGGTAAAGCCATTACTCTGAGAATAATGGTTCACTCATATTTAATATTGGGGAACCCTTTTAATAGACATTCCACTTTTTCTTGAAAACTGAACACACTCTCTATTAAAGGATTAATATTTTTCAAACAATTGTTCTGGGCACACCTGGTCTATGAATCATGCGTCATCTCAGTGTTTGGTCTCAAAATCAATCCATATATATTCTAAAAATAATACATTGTAAAATTTGAGGCTTTACATTCCCCCTACTTTTGGGATTTACATCCCCAAAAATCCCATAAAAAGTCTATTCAAATATATGAGGGTACTATCCATGAATCTAAGCCTCCTTCCCTTGTGTTCACTTCTGGACATTCCTTTGTTTCCTGTGAACATACACCAAATGAATTGATCTCCCTACCGAGATCCTATCCTTAAGGTATTTGATATGCGTTGGGTAATTAAAAAACTTCACACCATTATATATGTCTATCTCTTTCTACTTGATGATGTGTGATGGGTCATACGCGTACCTCCTTAGCTGCGACACACGAAAGACATTGTGTACCCGATATAATTTTAGTGGTAGAGACAAGAGGTACACCACATATCCAAAATTATGATGTATGTAGAAATGGAATATGAACCTTGAAGATAGCTTTCCCCCTAACCGACTCTTTGTAATCCCCATCGAGGTGAAAGCCCTAGAAACACATGGTCTCTTTAATTTAACTTCAAAGGCCTCTGTCTCCTGTTAGTATAAGACTTTTGAAGGCTCTGTGTAGTCCTCATCTACTCCAGGTTGATCTGAACCTTCTCTATAGTAGATCATACCAACTCTAGGCCCATGAGTTCTAACTCTCCTAGGGTAGTCCAAAAATGTGGAAACCTAAATGGTTTCCCATAAAATACTTCATATTGTGTCATACCAATGGTGGAGTGATAGATATATTTGAATAAAAACTCCACCAGTGGTAGTTGATCCTACCAACTACAACTGAAATATGACATGACTTCCCACATAATTTCTTCTATATAATAAATGTTCCTCTGATTCTGACCATCTATCTGTCAGTGAAATGTTCTGCCCAAGTGCAACTGGGTCCCAAACACCTATTGTAATCCCTTCCACAATTAGGATGTAAAGAAAGAATTAGGATCATAAATGATCATTTATGAATCTCCATGTAATTCAACTATATTGTGAATGTAGAGGGGTCCCACGCTTTCTATTGAACTCCTCTTTCAAATAACAAGGAATTGGCCCGACTTGGTTAGTCGGTCAACGATCACCTAGATGGAATATTTCCCCTAGATGTATTTGTTAAACTCATCATTAAGTCCATCAATATCCCATCCCACTTCAATTTAGGAACATGTTAGTGTTGAGATAAAATTTTTGGAACTTGGTGCTTGGTCTTCACATGCTTAAAATTATGGCATAGAGAATGAACTCAGAAACTTCTTTCTTTATCCTTGTCCCCCAAAACAAATGTCAAAGGTCATGGTACATCATTGACACACATACATGTGTGTCCAAAGGGGATGTGTAAAATTCCATTAGAACATCTTCTTGAAATACCATTAAGACTATTGTGCACCCCTAGAAAAGGAAGACATGCTCCTCATCATTTGAGTATCCATCTGGGGGTACCTTGTGGAAAAATAAACTTGTAGGGTCTCAAAGTCCTTATCCCAAATATGTTCCTCCCAACATCACTGTAAGAGTGGAGGGGTGAAAACCATTGACTAGAGGTAAGATTCTTCATCTCCATCAACAAATTATGTCTTCAATATGGCCAACTACTCGGATGTGTCATTCTAAAACTGTGAACATTATCTCCAGGTGAGAACAATTCTCACCGCATTCCCCTTCCCAGGAGTATAGACCACCTCAAAGTCATAGACCTTGATAAAATCTACCCATCTTTTCTACCTCAGCATTAGTTATTTCGAAGAGAATTAATACTTGGGACTCTTGTGATCATACTTGATGATAAACTCTTCACTTATCAGGTAGTGTCGTGACAAGTTCAATGCGGAGACTAATATTTATATCTCATGATCATGGGTTGCCTCATTCTTCTCATGAGATCTCAACTTGGGTGAAGGCAATCACTTCTTATACATTCATTAGAACACATCCAAGCCTGGTATCTGATGAATTAAATAACACCACATACTTGACACCTTTTTCAAGAAATATCAAGAGCAGATTGATTTTCGACCTCAACCATATCTCCTGAAATCACTAATGGAAGTTTTCATTCCACAAGAATGTTTGGAACTTTCATGTCAAAGTAACAAGGATGGTTCCACTCTATTTAATCTTGGAACAAACCTCTGATAATACCCTCAAAAAACCATGAAACTTTTCACATTGGTGACACTATTGTGTGGCTCCCAAGAAAGCACTTCCTCAAAATTTATTAGATCCACTGCAACTCTAGTCTCAAAGATGACATGTCCAGGAAAATGGTATTCTTAAATAAAAAAATTAATCTTAGAGAGATTACCATAAATTTTGTTCTCTTAGAGTGTGTCCATAATAGTCCTCAAGAGTCTCATGTGTTTCTCCTCGGACTCCATGCGAACTAGGATGTCATCGATGAAGACCACCATGAACTGTTGTAGATAAGGCAGAATGATCTAGTTCATGAGTCCCATGAATGACATTGGAACATTCGTCAGGCCAAATAGCATAATCAAGTACTCATAGTGTGTATAACAACATCTTAAGGCCATATTCGTTATATCCTTATCATATACTCACAACAAGTGATTACATGATCTGATTCCACTCTATCACGACCTATCCCAGAGGGGACCATGCTGTGACTACCCCAAGACAGCCTCCAATAGTCCAGGGGATAGTGATTGTCACCGAGTAGACATATCCCATAAATGAGAGGCATTGTCCTATGTACTTGTACACACACACATCTTCTATACATAAATTTATTTTATGTAAAAACCACTATGCAAATAATGGATTAATACCAATATGGTCTCACTAAAGAGTACAACAGTAAAAGTACTAGAATATAAACATGGAATAAAACAATCCCACCAAAAAGAGTCTGTAAAATAAGTCCATCCTTGAGTAATGGTTTGGGGATTGCTGTTTGAATCTGCAAAAACACACCTCAGTTGGTCTAGTATCACTAATCATCATTTGTTCCTAGTCTTCCTAGGACTCTGTCAAATGTTCGGTCATCTAAAAAAGACATGACACATGTGAAAAAATCCAATGCCAAGGTGAATATAACATCACATTGTAGGACACCTCAAAAAAATTATGAAATACCATAATGGATTGTATAGTCATCTCCACACGGGTACATGTCTAAAACACATATATAAATAATATCCAGATATACTCAAACAAAGACACTGAGTCTAGAGGTAAGTCGCAACCAATTTCTATCCATAGTATTTTTCTTGAATCAAACTTTTTCGGGGAGAACTCTCTCCTCGATCCATTATATCATCGAAGACTCTCATAATGAAATCTTACTCATTTGGGCCCTACCCAAATGAATACGCATTGGTCAAGGGAGACTATGATACATTGTAACACCCCAAGATTCCACGGTACACTTCTCTTTGAATAATACAGTAGCGTGTGGTGTATGCAACTTCGAGTTCTAACACACACCACAACTAATCAAACTAGCCGTTATGAATTATAATACCCACTTTTTGAAATTTCATAAATTTTATCTTTCAAGATGGACTTAATTTTTGTATTCAGAATATCGAAATTATCCTAGGGTGAATTTTTGGTACTTTTCTGATAACTTTCATATTTTGATGAATAGTGAAAACCACTAAATTTTAATTAAAAAAACTTTTGTAATAAATATAATTAATAGCGATAAATTATGAATTTGAGTGGTTTTGAAGTATATTTAGAATATAATTTTACCATTTAATACAATTTTGTACATTGGATGAAATTTCTCATTTAAACCGGACATAAACAAGTGTCAATATTTTGATAGTTATTATTTCTTAAAAACACACTTTTTGTTTTGACAGCGGACATTAATTTTAAATTAATTTCTTTCACTTATATGTTTAAAATTTGGAAAAATGGATTCCAAAATTATAATCAGGAGTTCCAAATTGTGTAAATAGGTAACTTTTATTATTAGACATTATGAATAATTACTTCGGTAAATATTTTATTTACCATGGTTAAAGGATAAATCTGGTAAATAAGGGTAAAAAATAATATTATTATAATAATAAATTACCCTAAAACGTTCCCTAAATCTATTGGTTGATACATGTCCGACCATGGTCATCTTTGGGTCGATTTGGGGACCCCATTGATCCACTTTTAAGTGACAATGACACTTTATATTAATTATGTTAAAGTAAATACAAAAATGAAATAAGCAAATATCTTTCAGAAAAAAAAATTTACATGGGGTTATGTATGTTATATTTTTGCCTATAAATATTCATTTTAAATATAAAACGATTTAGTACATAATGGTATTTTATTTATAATTTTTAGACATTGAATAATTTAGTTTATTCATGACACAATAATGATGCAATATTTTTCTTATTAATGAATGAATCAAATAATTAGTAATATAAATATTCAAATATATATAATTTGAAAGTTTTTATTCCATACACGAATTGGTTTGGTTAATATGACATGTTAGTATTTCTTATATGATTTTTTTTGGAATTAATAAAGTTTTTATGACTTTAACAATAATGAATTGTTAAATATTGTCAAAATTGACATAAATGAGTTTTAAAACAAATATTATATTATTAATTGATATTTTATTCCTAAATATATAAGGATAGGACAAAGGACTTATATAATTATAGGTGTATTATTAATGGACCACTTGGGGCTCACTTGGATGTCTATGGTATGTTTATTGACTATATAATATAAAAATACAAAGAGACATGGTAAATGTCAAACTATTTGACTAAGAGTTAAATCAAAAAGATAAAGTTAATATAGTGACCCAAACTTGCCTAAAATCTATTGGTTTAGTGGTTTCCGACCTATCCCCACCTTAAAATTTAAATAATCCTCTTTGGAGCCATTTGAAACTGAATATGAATTTATTATAAAATAATATTTCTAGCTTTTCCTAAGGTTCCCATCACCCCTCTTATAAAAGAGAACTCCTCCTTCTCACTAATTTACACATTAAAAGCCTTTTGGATCACCCAAACTCTACCCAAATACCCTCTAGACTATCCTCCCTTCATCCTAGAGGCCTCCCTTAAGTCAGAAATCAATTCCAAGGATCCCTTTTGATCGAATCAAAATTTAGAACATGGAGAGGGGGTAATGTTTTCAACACCCTCTATCGAGTTCCTTTCTTCTTCAACTTTTTCTTTCTTTGTTATTTCCATTCTAAAATAATAAATCCTATATCTTATATATACTTTGATGTTATTTTAAATATGGTAACACCAAATTAAGTATTCTATCCATCCTTTGAATGACATGTCACCATACGTGTGTACGTATGGCTTACCGTCTCCACGTCGTGGTGTAATTGTTATTCAAAACAGTATTATTTGGATGGGTATGATAATGATGTGTAATTTATGTAAATAATAAATATAATTTTATAATGATTATTTATATATGATATAAAATAAAATTATATTTTATTTTAATATCAAAAGAAGGATATTGTCGCACGTGAATACCTACGGACTACCGTATCCACAAACGCGATGAGATTCCTTCCCCAACATATCCATGCAAGTATAATTATAATGTAATGAATAAAAATAATTTTGAATGACTTGATATCATTCTGTATATGAATAATATACAACCTATTCATAAAAAAAACGGCTTATGTAACAAAACATATAAAACAAAACGAGTAAGTTAACACCCGAAACGACGATAATACTAAGATATTATTAACAAAGAAATGTTAAAAAATCATATATGATATCATATTAATGTATATTTTTATTGTAAAATTTAAAAACATCTATTTCACTAGTATATTGGAGGTTAAACTACCCTCAACCATGTAAAAGTACAAGGTAAGGGTTTTTTCACAATCTCTTCATTATCTAAGATTGTTTATACGTAATTATCTACTGGGACCTCTTTATCATCCACATCAATGTTTCTTAAAAATATATTACAAAACATTATTACTATTTTAAAAAATATGAGTTAAATTCATTTATAACCTTTTTTGACTTTTTTTAAAAATTTTATAAAGGAATCTTTCCGTCGTTTTCCAAATAAGGTCATTTTTAACCTTTTCGACAAAATTAAGGTAAGTATGTCTTTTTTTAACTTATACGGCTGGTGCGGATATTTTCTACCATTATGAACTCACCAAAGATTCCCCTAAAATCTTATATGAATATTTTCAATGTAAATGTTTTATTTTATAATTATGTGACTCTTAAATGATTTCAAAATAAAAATAGATATTTCTCTAAAAAGGGTTTTGATTTCATCTATTTCAACATACTTTTTGGATTTTAAGTTTATTTGATGCTGATTTATTATGATACAAAACATCCATATTGTTTTGAAGGTTTTGTGATATGTTTGACTGTGGATTTTCTATTTTTATACCATTCATGGTTTATTGTTAAAGTATTGACATTTCGTATGCTAGTTTTAATACAGATTTTTATTATATGTTTAATCCTTTTCACATGAGGAATATTTTGGACTTAGTAAGTGACGGGGGGATCCCGCTATATCTCCTCGATGCATCGGTAGGCTCTTAAGACAACTAGAAGTGGAATTGGCTGCAACCCTTTCCCAATTTCAGGTATGGTTTTCGCTGAGGCCTTAGTCATTTTTAGACGTCTTGGCCGAGGCCTTGACAAAATGTTTCAGAATGTCCGGCATTATACATTCCCTCGTTATGGGAATAATATTGATGGTTCTTGTAGTCATTCAACTAGTAGAATACCCTTTATTATGTTTTATTATGGATTTATTTACTCAGCTCATATTCTTTCCATAAAATTATTCATGTTTATTATTGATAAAGGCATGTGGTTTCAATTATTCTCCATGTTTAATATTTATGTTATCTTCTGTTGTGTTTCTTACCCTTACTGAGTGTTTGAGCTCACCCATTTCCTTGTTTTATTTTTTACCTAAATTCCAAGAAGTATTTTATGAATGACCTACAGGAATAGTATGAGGGGATATGATGAAAAGATGTTGTTGTATTTTTTTTCACTTTAGGTTGTAATGTAAGACTTCTGAATATATCTAGTGTTTCTAAGGCTACTAAACTAATCGGTCTTTCGAGACGTGATCTTTTTTGATCATGCCAATATTATGTACTAATGCACTGACTCTTGGTAACTGGGGTCAGGGCATTACAGTTGGTGTCAGAGGAATTTTAGTACAAACCTTGGAAGCTAGATTTAGATAAACTCTGATTAGGGCACAAAGCCCTAAGATAGACTTTGAGGATTAGTATAAAAGAACATCCTAGAATTTTGGTATTGTAGAGATTTTGTGAGTTTTTTGAGAAATAAATCTATGTCTGGATATGAGTAGGTAGAGGTGGCTCTGGAACAGATGTACCTAGGGGTAAAACCTGAAAACACCTCTTTGAGCATGACTCAAACGAGAACTACTGCACGACAACAGGCCTTACTGTACTCTTGGTTACGAAACTCCTGGGGGATACGGTTAGGATAATTGTCGTTTTCTTTACAAATCACTATGAATGGTTTATGAGTATAAACCACCTCAAAGAAAACATTTTTTGTGATTATGGATTATATACATAAATTGTTCCAATTATGTTAAGTGTTTTACAAGCATGGAATTATGTATTTTGATTTAAATGATGATCTAGTTTATGCCATTGTTTAGAAATGGATATTAGTATATGGAATCGAAACCCTATCAAAGCATGCACTTCATGCATGGATTTCCCTCCTTGTCAAGATAATTATAGTGGAGTTGGTGATTCAACTAGTGGTGATCAGCTAATCACCATACATGGACAACTCACTCGGGTTATGAATAATAACCTTACCCGTATGGAGCACCCTAATCCACAGCGTGGAGGATCAATGTTAGATCGCTTTAGGAGGAAACAACCACCAACATTCAATGGGGTTACAAATCCAGTAGTAACTGAGCAATGGATTAGTTCCCTAGAAAAAATATTTCAAACTTTGGGGAGTAGTGAAAGGTAAAAGGTTATCATGGCAGTTTACCGCCTCACTGGAGATGTTGATCAATGGTGGTCATTAATTCAAAACACAAAGGGAGATAAAGAAGTATCAAGTATGTAATGGAGGGTGTTTAAAGATATTTTCATAGAAAAATACTTTCCTCATGACCATCGAGCAGATATAGAAAGGAAATTTCTCAGTCTAAGGAAAAAGAAGGATGGGAATGTTGCAATGTATGAAGATAACTTTACATGGTTAGAAAGGCATGATGCGGATTATATACGTAACCCGAGAGGTAAGATTGATCATTTCTTTGATGGATTAAAACCATTTCTCCGTCGAGAATTAGTCTCAGAATACTTCTTGTCGAATGATGACATTGTATCATGTGCTACAAAGATAGAAAAAGAATTCTCAAAATCTTGTGACAATAAAGTAAAGTAAGAGAAGAAGAGAAAGGTGGAACAAAAGATAGATAAAGGGAAAAAGGGAAAGAAGTATTTTCTATTATGTGATAATTGTGGAAAGAAACACCCTGGTACATGCCTAAAAGGAATAGGAGTTTGTTACAAATGTGGAGAAAAAGGTCACTCGGCTTGTGATTGCAAGGGAAAGAAAGAGGTTTTCAATGTTGAATGCTATAATTATAGGGAAATGGGGAATTATGTGAATGAATTCCCTAAGCACTAACTAAACATAACATAGAAAAGGCCAAGGGATCAAGACCAATCTTATGCTGTTACTGCAGTTGAAGTGGAATAATTAATGTATTTGTGTTTTTGGATACAAGGATTATATTCTGGTTCTAAGAATAATGTAATATATGTAAGGATTGTACTAAAATAATTGTTTTTTTTATGGTTTTAATATGACTAAGGTAATCATATTTTCAGTATGTGATAATAAGATAAACTTTACTTTGTCTGGGGAATCTGATGTGACAATTGATTTTGGAATTTAGATACCTTTTACAGAGAGTCTGGACGAAGGTACATTGGATAACTATAATGTTTGGATTGGATTAAGACGAACTTTGGATAATATTTTTTAAGGATAAAACAATTTTTATGATCAATTTTCATAATATTATGATACTATAGTTTTCGTAAAAGGAAAAACTACAGGTCGGGCGATAACCCGTCGCTTCAGACAAAGCTGCTGGAATCGAACCTACAACCATAGTGCGACAGGCCTTTATTACCTTCCAATAGCCTACAAGAATTCCCTTGTCATTACGAAGTATTTTTCTTCATTTCAATGGTATACGTTAATGTTTTTATCCTTATACGATTAAGATAGATATTGTATTTTGGAGTTCTATTATCTTTTGGAGTGAAAGATGAGTTTGTGGTAGAAATTAGTTGAAGGATGAAATTCTACTTGCCAAGTATATATATATATATATTTATCTTATTCTATGAAGAAAATAATTCTTAAACATTAGGTAAGGTATCTTAAAACCAAAAATGTGTTATCATAATACCTTATGATTTATGATATTTTAAATCATCATAGATTGATGGCTTTGAGGCCATCAATTCTACAATTGTTTGTGACTGATGACATCAATCACTCCGTATAAATATTTACGTTTTTCATCCAATTATGTGTATCTAATTTCCAAAAATGTTCTCCAAATCGAAATCATAATTTGGCGGTGACCCTTTAATTTCTCTTTTCCTCTTATTAAGACTAAATTTTGTTAACCCAATTTCCGTTGTGGGTTTTCCCACAAAGATATTTTCTATTTTCAACCTTTTATTTTTGAAGAACAATTTCAAATTGTGAGGAAATAAATTATTGAAGGAGGGGAGAATGTAACACCACATTCTTCAATGGTACACTTCTCTTTATAATACATTAGTGTGTGTTGTATGCAACTTCGAGTTCTAGCACACACTACAACTAATCAAACTAACCGTTATGAATAGTAATACCCACTTTCTGAAATATTATAAATTTTATCTTTTAAAATGGAGTTAATTTTTGGATTCCAAATATCAAAATTAGTTTAGGGTGAATTTTTGGTACTTTTTTGATAACTTTCATATTTTGATGAATAGTGAAAATAAATAAATTTTAATTAAAAACATCTTTTTTAATAAAAATAATTAATAGTGATAAATTATGAATTTGAGTAGTTTTAAAGTATATTTAGAATATAATTTTACCATTTAATACAATTTTTTTCATTGGACATAATTTCAAATTTAAACCGGATATAAACAAGTGTCAATCTTTTGATAGTTATTATTTCATAAAAACACGCTTTTTGTTTTGACATCGGAAATTAATTTTAAATTAATTTCTGTCACTTATGTGTTTTGAATTTAGAAAAATGGATTACATAATTAGAATCAGGAGGTCCAAATTGTCTAAATAGGTAACTTTTATTTTTAGACATTTTGAATAATTACTTCCGTACATATTTTTTTTACGATGGTTAAAGGGTAAATCCGGTAAATAAGGGTAAAAGATAATATTATAATTATAATAAATTATCCTAAAACATGTCCTAACCATATTTTTTGAAACATGTCCAACCATGGGAATATTTGGGTCTATTTTGGGACCCCATGGATCCACTTGTAAGTGACAATGTCACATTATATTAATTAAGTTAAAGTAAATACAAAAATAACATAAGCATATATCTTTGATAAAAAACATTACATGGGGTTATATATGTTATCATTTCGACTATAAATATTCATTAGAAAGATAACACTATTTCATTCATAATGTTATTTTATTTATATTTTTTATACATTGAATAATTAAATTTATTTATGACACAATAATGATGCAATATTTTCATTATTAATGAATGAATCTAGTAATTATTATTATAAATTTTAAAATAAATATAATTTGAACGTTTTTATGCCATACACAAATTTTTCTGATTACTATGACATGTTAGTATTTCTTAAATGAATTTTGTTAGAATTAATAATGTTTTTAAGACTTTAACAAAAATAAATTTTTAAATATTGTCAAAATTGACATAAATGAGTTTCAAAACAAATATTATATTATTAATTAATATTTTATTTCTAAATATATAAGGTTCTGCCAAAATACTTATATAATTATAGGTGTATTATTAATGGACCACTTGGGGGGTCTTTTGGAAGTTTATAGTATGTTTATTGACTATATAATATAAAAATACAAAGAGACATGATAAATGTTAAACTCTTTAACTAAGAGTTAAATAAAAAAGATAAAGTTAATATAGTGTCCCAAACATGTCTAAAATCTATTGGTTGAGTGGTTTTCGACATATTCCCACCTTAAAATCTAAATAATCCACTTTGGAGCCATTAGAAACTGAATATGAATTTATTATAAAATAATATTTCTAGCTTTTCCTAAGGTGCCCATCACCCTTCTTATAAAAGGGAACTCCCCCTTCTCACTAATTCACACATTAAAAGCCTTTTGGCTCTGCCAAACACTGCTAAAATACCCTCTCAGCTATCCTCCCGTAATCCTCGAGGCCTCACATTTTTCATAAATCCATCCTAAAGATCCCTTTTGATCGAATCAAAAGGAAGAACCTGAAGAAGAGGTAATGTTTTCACCACCCTCTTTCAAGTTTCTTTCTTCTTCAACTTCTTATTTCTTTTTTTATTTCCATTCTAAAATAATAATTCAAGTATCTTCTATATACTGTGATAATATCGTAAATATGGTACAACCATATTCAGTATTCTATCCATCCTTTGAATGACATGTCACCGTACGTGCGTACGTATGGCTTACCATCTCCACGTCGTGGTGTAATTGTTATTCAAAAAATTATTATTTTGATATGTATTATAATGATGTGTAATTTATTTAAATAATAAATATTACACTATAATGATTTTTTATATATGATATAACATACAATTATATATTATTTTAATATCAAAATAAAGATATTTTCACTCGTGCGTACGTACAGACTACCGTCTTCATGAACGCGATGAGATGCATTCCCCATCGTATCCATGCAAGAATAATTATAATTTGATGATTAAAAATAATTTTTAATTACTTGATATCATTATTTATATTAATAATATACAACATATCAATTACAAACATGGATTATGTAACAAAACATGTAAAAGAAAATGAGTAAGTTAACACCCGAAACGATGATACTACAAAGATATTATTAACAAAGCAATGTTAAAAGATCATATATGATAACATATTAATGTATATGTTTCTTGTATAATTTAATAACAACTTTTTCACCATTATATCGGAGGTTAAACTATCCTCAACCAAGGAAATGTACAAGGTAAGTTTTATTTCACAATCTCTTCATTATCCAAGGTTGTTTATACGTAATTATCAAGTGGGACCTCTTTATCATCCACATCCATGTTTCTTAAAAATGTATTTCAAAAAATTCTTACTATTTTACAGAATATGGGTAAAGTCATTTATAACCTTGTTTGAATTTTTATAAGAAGTTTATAAAGGAATCTTTCCGTCATTTTCCAAATAAGGTCCCTTTTAACCTTTTCGACAAAATTAAGGTAAGAATGTCTTATTTTAACTAATACAGCGGGTGAGGCTATTTTCTACCATTATAAACTCATAAAAGCTTCCCTTACAAGCTTATAATAATATTTTCAATGTAAATTTTTTCTTTTAAAATTATGTGACTCTTAAATGATTTCAAAATAAAAAGAGATATTTCTCTAAAAAGGGTTTTTATTTTATCTATGTCAACATCCTTTGATGGATTTTAAGTTTATTTGATGTTGATTTATTATGATACAAAAATTTCATATAGTTTTGAAGGTTTTTTGATATGTTTGACTGTAGATGTGCTATTTTTATACCATTCATGGTTTATGGTTAAAGTGTTGACATTTTGTATGTTAGTTTTAATACGAATGTTTATGATATGTTTTAACCTTTTCATATGAGGAATGAATTGGACTTAGTAGGTTATGGGTGGAGGCCTCTATAGCTCCTCGATGCATTGGTAGGTCTAATGAGACAACTAGATGTGAAATTTTCCACAACCCTTTCCCAATTTGAGTTATGGTTTTGGCCGAGCCCTTAATTATTTTTAGACATCTTGGCCGAGGCCTTGACAAAATGTTTCAGAATGTCCGACATTATACATTCCCTCATTATGGAAATAATATTGATGGTTCATATGGTCATTTTACTAGTAGAATACCCATGATTATGTTTTATTATGGATTTATTTACTCATCTCATATTCTTGAATTAAATGTAATCATGTTTATTATTGGTAAAGGAATGTGGTTTCAATTATTCTCCATGCTTAATATTTATGTTATCTTCTATTGTATTTCAAACCCTTTCTGAGCGTTTGAGATCACCCCTTTCCATGTTTTATTTTTTACTAGGATTCCAAGAAGTATTTTATGAATGACCTACAGGGATAGTATGAGGGGATATGAAGACAATATGTTGTTGTAGTTTTTTTTCACTTTAGGATGTAATGTAAGACGTATGAATATATCTAATGTTTCCAAGGAAACTAAACTAATAAGTCTTTAGAGAAGTAATCTTTTGTGATCCTTCCAATATTATGTAATAATGCACTAACTCTAGGTAACTGGGGTCGGGGCATTACAGTTGGTGTCATAGGAAGTTTAGTACGAACCTTGGAAACTAGATTTAGATAAACTCTTATTAGGCCACATAACCCTAATATTGACTTTGAATATTAGTATAGAAGAACATCATATAATTTTGGTATTGTAGAGATTCTATGAGTTTTCCATGAAATACATCCCGGTCTAGATATGAGGAGGTAGAGGTGGCTCTGGAAAAGATGTACCTAGGGGTAAAACCAGAAAACACCGCTTTGATCTAGACTCGAATGAGAACTACTGCATGAAAACGGGCCTTGCTTCACTCTTGGTTACGACACTCCCGGGGGATATGCATAGGATAATTCTTGTTTTCTTTACAAACCACTATGAAGGGTTTATGAGTATATACCACCTCAATGAACACATTTTTTGTGATTATGGATTATATCCATAAATTGTTAAATTTTTGTTAAGTGTTTTACAAGAATGGAATTATGTATTTTGATTCATATTCTGATCTAGTTTATTACATTGTATAGAAATGGCACTTAGTGGAAGGAATCGAAACCCTATCAATTCATGCAATCCATGTAGGGATTTCCCTCCTGGTCAAGATAATTATAGTGGAGCTGGTGATGCAACTAGTGCTTATCAGCTAATCACCATACTTGGACAACTCACTCAGGTTAGGAATAATAACATTACACGTATAGAGCACCTCGATCCACAGTGTGGAGGATCAATGTTATATCTCATTAGGAGGAAAAAACCACCAAAATTCAATGGGGGAACAAATCCACTAGTAGCTGTGCAATGGATAAGTTCCCTAGAAAAAATATGTCAGGCTTTAGGGAGTAGTGAAAGGGAAAAGGTTATTATGGTAGTTTAATGCCTAAATGGAGATGCTGATCAATGGTGGTCATTAATTCAAAAAACAAAGGACGATGAAGAAGTATAAAGTATGGAATGGAGGGAGTTTAAAGTGATTTTCTTAGAAAAATACTTTCCTCATGACCACCGAGAAGATATGGAAAGAAAATTTCTCAGTATGAGGAAAAAGGAGGCTGAGAATGTCAAAAAGTATGAAGCTAACTTTACAAGGATAGCAAGGCATGCTGCAGATTATATACGTAGAATGAGAGGTAAGATTGATCGTTTTTTTATGGGTTAAAACCATTTCTCCGTCGATCATTAGTCTCACAATCCTTCTTGTCAAACGAAAACATTGTCTAATGTGTGATAAAGATAGCAAATGAATTCTCTAAATCTTATGGAAATAAAGTAAAGAGAAGACAAGAATGGTGGAATAATAGATAGATAAAGGGAAAAGGGGAAATAAGGATTTTTCATTATGTGATAACTGTGGGAATAAACACCCCGGTACTTGCCTAAAAAAATGGTAGTTTGTTACAAATGTGGAGAAAAAGGTCACCAGACTCGTGATTTCAATGGAAAGAAAGAGGTTGTCAATGTTGAATTCTAAAATTATAGTGAAATAGGGCACTATGAGAATGAATTCCCTTAGCGCCAAGGAAAATTACCTCAGGAAAGGCCAAATGATCAAGGCCAATATTTTTCTGTTACTACAGTTGAAGTGGAATAATTAATGTATTTGTGTTTTTGGACACAAGGATTATATTCTAATTATAAGAATAATTTGATATATGTAAGGATTGTACTACAGTACATGTTTTTTTCATTATTGTTTTAATATGACTATGTCAATCATATTTTCATTATGTGAAAATAAGATAAACTTTACTTTTTCTGGGGAATCAGATGTGACAATTGATTTTGGAATTTAGGTACCTTTTACAGAGAGTCTGGATAGAGGTACTTTGGATAACTATAATGCTTGGAGTGGATTAAGTTAAACTTTGGATCGTATTTTTTAAGGATAAAACCATTATTATGATCAATTTTTGGATTATTTTGATATAATAGTTTTAGGAAAAGGAAAACCTGGAGGTCGGGCGATAACCCGTCGCTTCGGAAAAAGCTGCTTGAATCAAACCTACAACCATAGTGCGATAGACCTTTATTACCTTAGACTAGCATACAAGAATTAAATGGTAATTACAATGTATTTTTCTTCATTTTAATGGTATATGTTAATGTTTGGATCCTTATACGATTAAGATAAATATAGTATTTTGGAGTTCTATTATCTTTTGGAGTGAAAGATGAATTTGTGGTGGAAATTAGTTGAAGGGTGAAATTATACTTGTCAAGTATATATATATATATATATATTTCTCTTATTATATGAAGAAACTAACTCTTAAAAATTAGGCAAGGGATCTTAAAACCAAAAATGTGTAATCGAAATACCTTATGCATTATGATATTTTAAATCATCATGGATTGATGGCATTGAGGCCCTCAATTCTACAATTGTTTGTGACGGATGACCTCAATCACTTCCTATAAATATTTACGTTTTTCCTCCAATTATGTGTCTTTAATTTCCACCAATGTTCTCCAAATCTAGATCATAATTTGGTGGTGACCCTTTCATTTCTCTTTTCCTCTTATTAAGACTAAATTTTATTAAACCAATTTCTCTTGTGGGTTTTCCCACAAAGATATTTTCTATTTTCAACATTTTATTTTTGAAGAACAATTTCAAATTGTGAGGAAGTAATTTACTGAAGGAGGGGAGAATGTAACACCACAATCTTCCACAGTACGCTTTTCTTTATAATACATTAGCGTGTGTTGTACACAACTTCGAGTTCTAACACACACCGCAACTAATCAAACTAGTCGTTAGGAATAGTAATACCCACTTTATAAATTTTTTTAAATTTTATCATTCAAAATGAATTTAATTTTTGGATTCCGAATATCAAAATTAGTTTAGGGTGAATTTTTGGTACTTTTCTGATAACTTTCATATTTTGATGAATAGTGAAAATCACTAAATTTTAATTAATAACATCTTTTTTAATCAAAAAAATTAAAAGTGATAAATTTTGAAGTTTAGTGGTCTTAAAGTATATTTATAATATATTTTTACCATTTAATGAAATTTTGGTCATTGGACGTGGTTTCACATTTTAACTGGACATAAACAAGTGTCAATCTTTTGATAGTTATTATTTCTTAAAAACTTGCATTTTGTTTTGATAACGGGAATTAATTTTAAATTAATTTCATCCACAACTGTGTTTTGAATTTGGAAAAATGGATTAAATATTTAGAATCAGGAGGTCCAAATTGTGTAAATAGGTAAATTTTACTTTTATACATTTTGAATAATTACTTCAGTGAATATTTTATTTACCATGGTTAATGGGTAAATCGTTAAATAAGCGTAAAAATAATATTATAATAATAATAAATTACCCAAAAACTTGTCCTAACCATATTTATTGATACATGTCCGACCATGGGCATTTGTGGGTCGATTTTGGGACCCCATGGATTCACTTGTAAGTGATAATGACACTTTATATTAATTAAGTTAAAGTAAATACCAAAATGAAATAAGCATATATCTTTCAGTAAAACAATTTTTACATAGTGTTATATATGTTATATTTTGAACTATAAATATTCATTAGAAATATAAAACGATTTCCTAAATAATGGTAGTTTATTTATAATTTTCAGACATTGAATAATTAAATTTATTTATGACACAACAATGATGATGTATTTTCCTTATTAATGAAAGTATCAAATAATTAGTATTATAAATGTTACAATAAATATAATATGAATATTTTTATGCCATCCACGACTTCTATTGGTTAAAATGACATCTTATAATATCATAAATGAATTTTTTTTGAATTAATAAAGTTTTTAAGACTTTAAAAAAAATCAATTATTAAATATTGTCAAAATTGACATAAATGAGTTTTAAAACAAATATTATATTATTAATTGATATTCTATTCCAAAATATCTATGGTTAGGTCAATGGAATTATATAATCATAGGTTTATTAATAGAGGACCACTTTGGGGTCTCTAGAATGTTTATAGTATGTTTATTGACTATATAATATAAAAATACAAAGAGGCATAATAAATGTCAAACTATTTAACTAGGAGTAAAATCAAAACGATTAAGTAAATATAGTGACCCAAACCCGTCTAAAATATATTGGTTGAGTGGTTTTAGACCTATAACAACCTTAAAATTTAAATAAATCACTTTGGACCCATTATAAACTGAATATGAATTTATTATAAAATAATATTTCTAACTTTTCCTAAGGTGCCACTCACCCCTCTTATAAAAGGTCACTCCCCCTTTTCACTCATTCACACATTCAAAGCCTTTTGTTTCATCCAACCTCTGCCCAAATACCCTCTAAACTACACTACATTAATCTTACAGACCTCTTTTTAGTCAGAAAGCCAACCAATGGATCCCTTTTTATCAAATCAAAAGGAAGAATCCGAAGAAGAGGTAATGTTTTCACCACCCTCTTTCAAGTTCTTTCTTCTTCAACTTCTTCTTTCTTTGTTATTTCCATTCTAAAATAAAAACTCAAGTATCTTATATATACTATGATGTTATTTTAAATATGGAACAACCATATTCATTATTATATCCATCCTTTGAATGACATGTTACCATACGTGCATATGTACGGCTTACCGTCTCCACGTCATGGTGTAAATGTTATTCAAAACATTATTGTTTGGATGGGTATGATAATGACGTGTAATTGATGTAAATAATAAATATAACATGATAATGATTTTTTATATATCATATACCATCCAATTATATATTATTTTATTATAAAAAGAATGATATTGTCACTCATGCATACGTATGGACTACCGTCTCCACGAACACGAAGAGATTCATTCCCCATCGGATCCATGAAAATATAATTCTCATTTGATGATTAGAAATAAAATTTAAGGACTTGATATCATTCTGGATATGATTAATATACAACCTATCCATAACAAACAAGTCTTATGTAAAAAACATATAAAAGAAAACGAGTAATTTAACACCCAAAATGACGATACTACTAAGATATTATTAAAATAGAAATGTTAATAGACCATATATGATATCTTATTAATTTATATGATTCTTGTATAATTTAATAACAACTATTTCACCATTATACCGGAGTTTAAACTACCCTCAACCATGGAAATGTACAAGGTAAGGGTTAATTCACAATCTCTTCATTATCTGAGGTTGTTTATACGTAATTATCTACTGGGACCTCTTTATCATCTACATCCATGCTTCTTAAAAATGTATTTCAGAATATTCTTACTATTTTACAGAATATGGGTTAAAGTCATTTATAACCTTGTTTGACTTTTTATAAGAAGTTTATAGAGGTATCTTTATGTTATTTTCCAAATAATGTCCTTTTTCTTCTTTTTGACAAAATTAAGGTAAGAATATCTTTTTTTAACTTATACTGCGGGTGCGGCTATTTTCTACCATTATAAACTCGTCGAATCTTCCCATACAAGATTAGAAGAATATTTTCAATGTAAATGTTTTATTTTTATAATTATGTGACTCTTAAATGATTTCAAAATAAAAAGATATATTTCTCTAAATAGGGTTTTGATTTCATCTATGTCACCATCGTTTGATTGATTTTAAGTTTATTTGAAGTTGATTTATTATGATACAAAACTACCATATTGTTTTGAAGTTTTTGTGATATGTTTGACTATGGATGTGCTATTTTTATACCACTCGTGGTTTATGGTTAAATTTTTTACATTTTGTATGCTATTTTTAATACGAATGTTTATGATATGTTTAAACCTTTTCATAAGAGGAATGCATTGGACTTAGTAAGTGAAAGGTGGAGCCCGCTATAGCACCTCGATGCAACGGTAGGTCTCATGAGACAACTAGATATAGAATTGGCCGAGGCCGTTTCCCAATTTGAGTTACGGTTTTGGCTGAGGCCTTAATCAATTTTATATGTCTTGGTCGAGGCCTTGAAAAAATGTTTCAGAATGTCTGGCAATATACATTCCCTCATTATGGAAAAAATATTGATGGTTCATGTGGTCATTCGACTTGTAGAATACCCATGATTATGTTTTATTGTGGATTTATTTACTCAGTTAATATTCTTTCCATAAAATTATTCATTTTTATTATTGGTAAAGACATGTGGTTTCAATTATTCTCCATGATTAATATTTTTGTTATATTCTGCTGTATTTCTTACCCTTACTGAGCGTTTGAGCTCACCCCTTTCCATGTTTTATTTTTTCCAGGATTCCAAAAATTTTATTATGAATGACCTATGGGGATAGTATGAGGGGATATGAATACAAGATGTTGTTGTAGTTTTTTTTCACTTTATGATATAATGTAAGACTTATGAATATATCAAGTGTTTCCAAGGCTACTAAACTAATTGGTCATTCTAGACTTAATATTTTGTGATAATGCCAATATTATGTAATAATACACCGACTCTGGGTAACTAGGGTTGGGGCGTTACATACATAGATAGGGGATCACTCCCAGACACACTAGGGAATACCAAGGATCACACCCATACACCCTGTGGGATACCACATACCCAATCTTGATCAACCCACTATGTAGGGGATCACTCCCAGAACTAACTAGGGGATTCTACAGATCGTACCCAGAACTAACAAGGGGATATCATGTACCCAAATGATGAAAATCTCTTGGTGGAGGATCAAAGACCTGCTCATGGTGGTTACACTAATTCCAAAACACCACTAGGGGGGATAAAGTCTCTCACTCCAGTCCTGGGGAGTGATACCAATATCTATTTGAGACGTGGCCACTTGAGGGGATTATAGTCAAGTGATGTTTATTTAATACCATAATGAACACTCATGTAAAGTTATAATTAAAATTATCTCAAAAAATTACTACCAAAAATAAAAACTCATCACATACCCCAAAATTACAATCTCATCGATTGGGTTTCAATGTTGTGGACTCCCTGTCAAACCTATATACCATTTGAATTTTATGGCTGTTAGAAATTTCAAAAGGGGGACACTAGATTTATGGACCAACCGCATAGTTGTACCATTGACCGTGATGGTAAACTATCTAGACTGGCCACACATGGAGTAATAGTGGAAGATTTTCCATCAATCTTGGCTCCACCCTAGTCACCCTGGGTCCAACCTAGGTCCAACCCACCTTGCCCGACCTATCCCACTCACACGCAGGCCTCCAAGGCCGTTATAAAAGTACCATATATCGATGTCTAAGCCCTCAAATCCATGTGACAACCACTTAGTTCTACAAGGAATAGCTCCCAAATGGACACTAACCACACTCCATGTGATCAACACTACCACCTCTATTCGCTTCCACATATGATTGTTACCACCACCCCAGGATTCTGATGTCGCCACCTTGCCATGTCAAACCACTAAATCAGACCCGCTATGGTGGTCCCTTCTATATACCATTGATCCACCTGTGATGCCCTAAATTTAAAATGGTCACACTATCAAGCATCTAGTGTATCTATCTACATTTATCCAACCTCTATTCGTCAGTTTTCATCTAATCTGGGGGTCTGGTCACATTTGGAGCCACCTGGAAGATCCAGTCGCAACCATGGGGTCCACGATGAAGAAGGAAAAGAAAATGGAGGAGAAAATACCAAATAATACCCTTGGGAATGAACCTATGCCATTTTACATGTAGGCCTCAATTAATTTCTATTAAAATAATAAATAGAGAGGAATTTAAAATCATGAAATCCCCCAAAAGATTTCCCACATTTATAAAACATCCCACATCGATCAAACTATTGATCAATATATTCATGGATTGATTTTTATTATGATAGAAATAAAAAATGGGCAATCCACAAAGAAACCACCTCCCTACCTTGATTCGATTCGATTACTGGAAAGGGAATATGAGTTGATGTGTTAATTGGAAGGATCTGTCGAATCTGAGGTGCGTTGTTTGATCAATCATTCATCATCCACCAAAAAATCTACAGAGGTTATCTCTCCATGTATCTAGATAAATTCTAGGTTTATGAAGATAACCCAACATTTTTTACAAGGACTTAATAAAAAGGATATTTTCTATGTTAAAATAGTTTTTTAAAATTAATTTATATATGGTTTCTTCCTCTGAGACTTTTTCCACATATGATTCATGGAAAAAAGTTACGTAATTCCTAGGGTAAATCCACATCTCTATGATCAATGGTGTCCTTGAATTTCTTATCCAAAAAACCATTTGATATTTATTCCAATTTTTTTAGGAAACTATCTGTGGGGGCTATTAAAATATTAATATTTTTCAAATAAAATATCTAGGAACACCAGGTCTAGGAATCACACGTTGTCTTAGCGACTAGTCTCAAATTCAATGCATATTGTTTCTAAAAATAATCCATGGGAATATCCAAGATGTTACAAACAATAGTTTATTAATGGAATCTCAATTCCAAAAAATCTTGGTAAATGATGTGATTGGAACAATTAACTCTAACGACATTGGGAACATTGATTCAACATACCCATTAAATAATAAAATTCAATGAATTGTAAAATATCATGGAAAATAATTATATAAATTATAAAACCTATCAAATAAAATTATATACACTCCATAAGGGAAGATAGTTGTATAACATAACTAGTGTCTCAAAGAAATCAAAATGAGAAAAACTTATTTTACCAATTTGGTGTCTTTTTTCAACCGAAACCCAATGAAAAATAGATCATGACATAGATTTGTAAATATCGATAATTTTGTGGATAAAAATTGTTTAATAATTTCATGGTCTATATATGCACCACATAAAAGAAACGAATGGTCTATAATGCATAAGTCTTGCAGAAGTAAAAGTGACAATGAAAATCCACTTACTTCTAGAGTAACTTTTGAATCATGATATCTATTAAATAATAAAATCAATAAAATCAATTAATTTCATAAAATAAATAAAATTCATGATATAACATTTTCTAGATAATTATATATAAAACACTTTATGAATAAGTGGTGAATATATCATATGCATCAATGAAATAGAAGAGATATTGGGAAACTCGTATATTAAGTCGTGACTTTCATCGTGCTCATTTAAACTTCCCATATAGTAGATATAAATTTATTATAAATATAAAAAACCTATATTATTATATATCATACCATAAATGGTTTTATTATGTCTTTATATTACCCATTTATTAATAATTTCGTGTTAATGTTACTTTTTGGTAATAAACACTTTGTTTTTCCTCTATGTTTCTACTTGTTATTCATGATCCTATTACATAGATCATGATTTAATTATTTCTAGAATTTAAAACATCATATAAATATAATATATAATTATTATATAATTATTTATAGTAATATATAAATTATATAAATATAAAATGGAATACACTATTCAGGGATATGGTAGGTCATACGTACCCATGAACATTCTTTCCATTTTCTTATTTTTTTGAAGGAATGAATGTAAATGAAATATATATATATATATATTATAATTCCAGTATCATTATTTGGTCATATATGTATAAAATACTTAATAAACCCATCCATAATAGATTCCATGTTAATTTTTAATAAATCACATTATTTTGAAGAGGCGGTGTCCACACATCCACAAACAAAGTTATCGTATTTCTAAAAAATGGAAAGCATGAAGGTCTGTTTTATATAAAAATTAAATTAGAATAAATAAATAATAAATATCATATATATCATATCAAAACATTAATTCCATATATATTCCCAACTTCGAAAGTTGGTTTTGGAAGAAGGGACGACAACGGTTCATGAGACGGTAGTCCTTTGTACATACGAATGATGATTGTGTATCACATTTGATGGAGGTATGGTGAGTATAGGTATAACCCTTAAAAACATTGTAATATATTTAGGATATTTATTTTTTTATATAATTATGAAATAATAAAAATTCAGATGGTGGAGAAACAAACAACACCAATGTTCTTGTTGAAGGATGTTACCTCTTCTTTTGGTAACTCCTTTTTGTTTTCCCTAGAGGGATTCTTTGGTAAAAATTATTCAAAAATTCAGGATTATAGGATAAATGGAGGGATGAATTGAAGATATCTAGAAATAATTTTTCTTATACAAAGGGATTGATATGTGTGAATAAGTGAGGAGAAAGTTCCCTTTTATAAGTAGATGGAGAGGACACACAAGGCATTTTTGAAAAGAATTATGTTCTTCCAATGTTTTACCAACCAAGAGGCTTCAATTAACACATATAATTAGATCCATGATGGGGTTAGTTATAAATATACACATTAAATGGGTATTGTAAAAGTTTATGTTTAATTTTATACATTATTTTTATTGTTTGACCACTATATAATTGTGTTTTTACCTTAATCAAGATAATTAATTTTAATCACTTTCACTAAATTTTTTTTAAAACAAACTTTACGTTATTAAAAATTATAAATTATTATGATTAAAAATACAGAATCAATTTTTACAAATTCTAATGATATAATTTGATGAAATTAATTTAAAATTAATCCCAATGAAATTTCACAAAAGCTTGTTTTTAAAGCGAAAATGTTCAAATGTATGAAATGTTTTTATATCCAATTTCAAATTAAAATTGATTCTAATGGAATAAATTATATTAATATATATATAATTTATCTCAATATTCTTTAAAAACAATTTTAAATATAATTTAACTATAAATTAAATATATGAAATGAAATTTTCATTTAAAATTCAATGTCTTAAATATTCATCAAAGAATGAAACCTTTCAGAAAAATACCAAATATTTTACCTAATATAATTTTAACATTGAAATTTAAAAAATGTTGTTAATTTTGAGAAATAAAAATTATAATAGAGTTAAAAATTATATTTAATCAATTAAACTATTAAAATATTTTAATACATTTTTTTAGAATAATAGAACATCTTATGCCTAAAACATGATTTGTTTTTATTTTATGACTATAAAATTAATTGGATTAATGTAATTTATTTTTGAATTTATAATAAATAAATTTCATTAATATCACTGACTAATAGTTATTAATTTAATTTATTCATATAAAATTCCACTACGGGCATATAAATTTGTTTTCAGAAAAATACATCATTTATATTTAGTTGGTTATTTTATTTTCATTTATAATTAAATGGTAAAAAATAATTAATTTTATAATCCTTCATAAAAAATATTTTAATAATTTATTTAATCCCTATTACACCCACCATCCCAATAGATAGGTGATAACTATAATAATATATAAATAATAATATAAATAGTATAATGTAGTTTTCTAAAGATTGATCATGCATGTAACTCATGATATTGAAATAACGCAAAATTTTGTATAGCACAATCCAAACATAGTGTTGCGGGTACTAAAATCTAATCTAACTGTTGTGTATATTTCAATATTAATGTTTTGTTGCGTATTAATAATGTTATATTTATTGTAGTATGCAATGAAACCCACTACTAAAATTTTATTAATTAAAAAAAATTAATTTAAAAAAACTCATGGTGTAACATAAGGTTTATTGAGATCCATTAAATGTTTATAAAAGATAATGCATCTAAAATAATCATGGAATAGTAATTTTTTGGTTATTTTCATCCAGTAAAAGATATTTTTACAAAACTACTAACTTAAATTATCATCCAGAAGACCCAATTAAAAAATGGAGTTTCAGACATTTATGTAATTAAATCATATTAAAATATTTTTTTCTTGGTATGTTTTAATGTTTACCTTAATGAATTATTTTATCCATTCCTTTATGCATTCCCTTTCTACACATAACAGTTTTTTATAAAATTTCAAAAATGTGAACTATAAGGTTTGAAAATACCCTCTCACCCTTACACATAATTTTTCATTTGGTTATTATTTTTTATTAATTGAATATATCTTATAATTGTAGAAATATAATTGGTGGAGACAAAATATAGAGATAGTTACAATAAAATTAAAGGTTTAATGAGAATATATGGAAAAAATCAAAAGCTGCCATTTTCCTTATTTACAAAAATGATCTATAAATCATGTAGGCTCAGAGATTTTTTTTATATCGTATTTTTTAGTTTTTTGCTATAATAATTACTATATTTCTCAAATGTGATTAGATCTAGAAATGGAGAACCAATTTGAAATTTATTATCAAATGTGGGTATGGTATATAAGGGAGAGTCATACGATATAAGATTAATTGCATAATTAATATGTAGGGTATAACTGGTAGTGGATTGATAATAAAATTCAAAGGGGTATTATATTGAAAAATTATGTTTTAATATTGGATTTATTGTCAATTGAATGTCCGTATGATTATTCTGTAAGTAAAATGTAATGTTTGTATTTTTTGAAAGCTTTATATTTTAAAAATTGGAAAACAAGTAGTACTGAGATGGATTTTATTTGATTTATAAGTCTATAAGTGAAGTCTGTAGATTATTCATGAAGTTGTAGTCAATAAATTATGTTTCAAATTTGGTTTTGAAAATGTTTTTAAATAATATGATAAGGTAAAGTTACAATTTTTTTACAACCAAAATATAATCACAATGTAATGACCATGTATTTTTATTAATGGAAATTACCTATTTATATAAACATTTAATATTTAGTAATATGGTATTATATAATTTTCAAGAAAAACCTAAAAAACCCAAAAAGTATTATTATGTGGAATTGGACATTAAATATAGGGAATGAATATGTCCATAATAATTGATAATATTATAATGGGATAAAAATAAAAAATAAGATAACTAAAACATGAAAACTGTGATCTGCCAGATCCACACCAGAATAACTCCACTCATGAAAAAAAAATTTGAAATGAAGAAGAATATTGTTAATTAAATATTTATATTAAATTATAAAATATATATATCATTATTAGAAAATATAAGATAATGAAGAATGAACTAAACATGAGGTATATATAGATGGTAGGGAACCCATATGACCGTTACAATATCTGATTGTTGGAGTAGTAATATGACCATTAGGAACAGTAAACTGACCATTATAAAATCATCCCATACTATGGATGTTTAGAATAAATTTATGGACCTTATAAAATAAAAATATTACATATTTAAATTATGATACAAGTAAATGAGTTTTTCAAAAGTGATAAAATATGTGTCTTCATTCTCATAAAACATATTTTTTTTATTTTATAAGAAAAATAAAGATTAAAAAGAATTTATATTTTAATAAAATTGGTATATAAATTATTATTATGTATTTTTATAATTATAATAAAATTTTATAATACCATAAGTATTTTATAAGGGTCAAAAAATTGATCGTAATATTAAAATTGGAATTTTCCAAAAAAAAATAAAAATATTATTTTAAAAAAATTAAATATTTAGAAAATTATTTTAATAAAATTGATTTGTTTTTCAGAATCTACATTTTTTAAAACAGTTATAGACAATTTTATTTCTTTTTCTTAAATTTTTTATTTTTTTTAAAAGTAAAATACCATATAATATGATATTTAACATTATAAGTTAAATATATCAAAAATTGAATTAGGGGTAATATAAGAGCCCATTATTTTGAATTAAAATGAACCATTTATAATATATCGTAACAATAATCATCACTATTGGTACTCTTGGTCAATAATATTAAACTAATTAATATAATATTCAAAAACACCGTTATCATCCCCTTATAAAATTGTCTCTTCTCATCGCATCTTATAAGCCTTTGATTTTCAAAATTCACTCCCAGTATTATTATAAATACTCTCCCCCACTTACTAGTGTTTTATGTGTCACCAATTACCATTTCAAATAGCTTGAATTGGTAGCTTAATATGATACAACCAAAGAAAGTTGTATAATTCACAACTAATCTCTTTCAATTTTATTCTTCTTCTATCACCCCCATAAATCCAAAATATGCCTAAAATAGTGGAATTAGTATATTAAATATACTGATATAATATTATTATGGTGTAATATCTATATTATACCATTAACCCAATTCATTCATAAATAAGAACATTTTCCACAGTATGGTTGGTTCACCACCTCCATGAATAAAACACTTCAATTTTTCCACCATCATTAAAAAAGGTCATAAAAGATTGTTATGTTTAAATAAGTGGATAGTAAATATATTATAACTTATTGGATGTTTTTTAATTAAATAATTAATAATTAATTAATCAAAAAGAATCAAGTTCATGATGGTCGGTAAATCTATCAAAAGTATCTGACTATATAACATTAATGTTTTTAATAAATGGATCATCCCTATATCAAAACACATATAAATATTTAAAACCATTTTAAAATTTGAGGGGGGAAATGATTATTATTTAATTTCACAGTTTGATCTTCATTCCAATTTTAAAATAACATCAATAATCTTCCATAAGTGATCCAACCATGGAACCATGAAACGAACACCCTCAAAATGATGAAATTAAACATTATATCGCATTGAAATGAACATATATGAACCTAATATAATTATTATAAATAAAATATTAGTTAAAAATGTTCTAAATTAAGTAACTAATGAATAAAAATCAATTATTTAGTATGTTGAGTGTAAGTATATAATAAATCTAAACATAGTATAAGAAATCTCATTTAAACCGCTGTATTTTATTTCAGTTGTGACATTTCTATATTTAAGTCACTTTATTTCACTATTTGATGTTGTAAATGACTTAAAATTATTCATATATATATATTATATTTAACAAGAACAATATACCATTCTATGATGGGGTATACAAGCCTAAAATTTAATTATCAAAATTCATCATCAAAATGAAACCCCAATAAGGGAATCTTTTCCATCCCTTAATACATTTCTGTAATAGTATTTTAATATATTTATACTCATTAAATATTTCAATGAAGGAAACAATATTTTAGGGATAATAATTCTGGTTTGACTTTAGTTTTTCAAATAAACTCCCATGTTAATTCTTTCTACAAAATCCTTTAAGAAATTCCCTAAAACACTATTTGGAAAGATAATTTATAAACCCATTTTTTACACGTTACCTTGAAGGTTTTTAAAAGAACACAAAATTTGAGACCTATTCTTATTTATTCATATATGAATTTAAAAAATATTTAATTCCATATTCTATTTTGAATAATTATGAATTATACTTTTATTATGATACGAGGAAATATTATATTAAAAAAAATCCAAGTGTAACTATTTTGTTTTTGCCTAAAATTTTATTTCTATTTATGGAAAAAATAATTATGTACATGTAATTATGGGTGTGCCCAGATAGTGCTCCAATGCATTGGATAATCTTAGTGCATCATGAGGTGAAATGTATTGGATTATGGAGAATATATAATTCATGATGGGGCTTTTCCATCGTATAATGTTGTCTTAGTAGTTGTCTATGACAAATCACTATGTCATGTTTCATATTGGTTCCACATTCTTGTGTTCCCATGATATTATGATTCAATGTAATTTATGATATGGTCCCATATTATTAATAATTATACTTTTCTTTTATGATACCATATTATTCATTTTGAATAATATTTATTCTTCAATATCATGGTTATTAAATTACTATGATTTTTAGATCACCCATTCTATTTGTGTATTCCCAGGGTTATCATATTCATTTTTATGAGCCCATTATAAAGATTAAAAAAACTTTTTTATTATAGTTTCATCATTATTTTTTTACCATTTATTCAAAATCAAATACTACTCTTGATATTTGGGTTTTTTAATTTCATATTATTACAAAAAATTATGTATTGATATGCATAAAATTCTTGGGTCACTATACACAAGGATCATGCCATGAGATAAGTTTAGAAAAAAAATCAAGGAATTAATTACAAAGGAATAGTTGTTCTATCTACATAAGGGTTAATAAATATATTTTTAGAAGTAATTCCCTAACATTTAAGGGTCATTTGTAGGATAGGTAAGGTTATTACTTTTTATATATAAAGGTTTTTCATGATGTTGAGTGGATTTTGAAAAAAAATGGTACCATACATTATGTTTACATGAACCTAATGCATGTTGGAAACCAATGATACATTCTCGAAAAATGGAAAAGTATTTAATGACACTGTGATAAATAAATGTAACAAGTCTAATACATAATGTTTTCCATGAAAATATGTAGCAATACTGGGTAAACGTATAAAAAATTCCGTTTATATGATGGTCTAAATGATGATATTTAAGAGTTATGGAGCTAGTATATACATGGACTATGATGATGCATTAGGATATCTAGGGTAATTCATATGAGATAGCTCATAGTGATTATAAATATAAAATAAATTATTTATAAGGGTTACCATAAATTTATATAGAATATGTTAGTGTAATGAAAATGTAATATAAGGGTTACTCAACACATTTGTAAGTCTACTTCATTTTCCATTTGATGTGAAGAGTTAGCACTAAAAGAGATTCTAGAACATGATATTTGAAATCCCAAAATTAAAATAAAATATATTAAATGAAAAATATTACTGATAACATAATTAGTTATAATTTGTTTCATTATGTGACTATTTAAATCTAGAAAATTCTAAAAATGGTAATTTTTTCATTCTATGAAACTATCTCACAGTTATAGATTGAAATTCATCTATCTAAATGAAGTTAAATGGATGATATTTTCCTTTAGTGAGTCCAAAAAATGAATTTAAAGAAGGTAAGTTCAAGGTTTTTTACTCCTTGAGTTTAGAATTTAAATTAAAATATTCCTTTTGGAAATGGAGGAATAATTCTAGAATAAAAAATAAGGGAAAATTTGATAAATTTTGTTAAGGGTGATGATATAAAAATAAAGAATAAAGTGTTTTTTGGGATGGTAGAAGGAAGAAGAAAATATTCTTCATAGAATATCTAGAATTTAATAGTTTATGTTCATACCAATGAAGATATTTACATGAATAATATAGTATCATAAATAAAACCAATTAAAATTTTATTTTATTTTTACAATCCTTATTTTTATCATTTAGACCTATATGATGAATATATTTTATCTTTTAAGCATATTGTAAATCAATGACTGGAAATGCGGAAGAGGTCATAGGCCGTGTATGAGTCGTTATATTTTCCTAAAAATTTTCATCACAAAACAATATAGTAGTGATTAATTTTCATATTAACTAACTATTGATATATTCTTGTTAGATTTATCACAATGTTAGTGAACCAAGTAAAATCCCTATTTCAAATATTCATTGTCTAACTACATGTGGTTATGATATTTGGAGATCATTTTGATAAATTTAATGCTCCCTTATTAATACAATTGTAATATCCTATTGATCATAAAATACAGAGATATTTCATCTCATCCAAATTCATCCCTCCCCCCACTATTAGGTTATATATTGTTGGACCTCAAGTTATAACATATGACATCAAAATATTGACATTGAATTTTTTTGAATAAAAAAGATATGATTGGGAAACCCCTCTAACATATGGGTTCAGAAAAATCCATTGGTGACACAATATTTTTTGTTACGCTCGCAAGGGATGTCACTAGTGTGTAAATTTCCATTCAACCAAATAATTTTAATATTATGCGGAGTACTGCATAGGTTGAATTCCATATTAGTTAATACCAAAGAATTATATTGGCATACTTCTTTCCCTAAGTAAAGGGCCTGCCAGTGAATGAAGGAAGGGAAGAAAAGTTAAAATTGTAGAGGATATAATAATATATAAAATAACTAGATTATGGAAGCCTCTAGATAGATAGATTTCTAGTAAACTAAAGATGTATATGGACTTGTCTCCATCCATAAGAAGATTGAATCATCTACCAATCCTTACAACTAATCCATAATTTTAAGTGATATAGAGAGAGTAGGATTCTTGGAGGAAAAAAACTTCTATAAAATAAATCTATGGTGATATCGAATTAGAATATATTATTTTGAAATTTAATTAGATTATTATCACATCATTAAACATAACCTATAAGAACTAACCTAATGAGGTAGAAACATACATTCAAGAAGTTTAGGTAACATTTCTTTCCATTTCTACTCAATATTGTTAGTCCCTTAGAGTAATAAAATGTATTATTCTCAAACCATGTAGTGAAAATTATGATTATAATGAGGAGAAGAATGTGAAGGAGGATAATTTAGGTGATGATTAAATCTCCTATGATTACCAAGATAAAATAGTAGAATAATTCATTGAGAAGATATTTTTTCCTACTTGGTAAAATTAATCATGATTCAAATTTTCATGATATCATCAATATAATTATATACCCTCTTCCAAAGTTCATTGTAGGAATATAATAAAACTTAATAAACTATTAAATCTTCAGAGTTATAAAAAGTGGATACATTGATCAGATTGGAGGCTGACTTTGGTAACACGTCTAAGATGGCACCTTCACAAATTTCAATTTTATTGAAGTCCATGAATTCTAATTACTTAAGTTTATTTCCAACTATGTCCATGATGGGCCCCCTATATAAATCCTTTCTAGGAAACTCACATTGTATGAATTAAAAATGCTTTAGGATTTCTTTTTCTCTCTTGTGATTGGCAGGTAAATTTTAAACCTGCACATTTATTTTAAGAGTCTTTTCATACTCTCTTACTAAAACATTAGATTACTTATATATTTGTCCAATCTCCACAGGTTCATATGAACTGACTATATCTAATAACATGATTCAAATCCTTTAAAAGTGGAATCAAATAAATGAAGAAGCTTTTTTATATAAAATGGATAAAATATAGGCCTTGACATGAATTCATATGTTGATAATTCAACACTCTTTGATTTAGTGAGTGGATTCTTGATGCATATAAAATTTTTATTTGATCATCTAGAGTCACGTGATGTTTTATTTATTTTACATGGTGGAAGTAAGTTTTTCTAATATCATCACAATGTTTTTAATCAATATTAATGAATTCACATTGTATTCAAAATTATCCCTTTATAAAGTAAACCCTGTGGTAGATGAAAAAAATAGGTCTGGAAATACATGGATCAATAAGAGGTTATAATTACCTATTGGGTAGATATGGCCATTAATAATATTGTACATGGTCTATTACAAGGATACCCACTACTTGAATAAGATGATAGAAAAAAATTGGGGAATAAAGAGGCTCATGAAAAAAAGAAGAGGCAATATTAGTCGGTGAAATGGGCTTTTTCCTTACATGAAATGAACAATGTTAAATAAATTGGATCCCTAATGGACTATGATGGTCATTCAACTACTTTTCATCAATTATTGAATCATTTTACTGATTTATATAGTTTTATCATCACTTGTAATAATTTTAGTGAAAACAATGTGAGATTAGATGATATAGTTATCATTCAAATGATCTAATTTCTATATAGTATGGTGGGTGGAGAAATTTTGGTATTAAAATTCTAAAAGTGGGTAGAACATGTTGTTACCTTAATAGATTTTTTATTATATTATGTTTTTGTCACTGGATGTGACTTTGATAAATTATCTGAAACGTTTTATTCCTAATGGACTTCACAGTAGTGTTTATAGATAGAAAACTACATGTTTATCTATAATTCCCTCAAGAATATTCAATATAGAACATTACATAGGATTCACCATATATTCACAACCCTAGGGTATGATGGGTTAATTATTTAACATTCTGCACTACTATGACTATGTTTATTGGGGCATGGGATAAAGTTATGAAACTCAATGTCGGTCATTAAATAGAAGAATATATGGATCTCTTTATAGGACTCTAGGTTAAAACATTCCATGAAGCATCTCAACATAAAATAGTGGAATTAGAGAAATAATTCAATGTCATTGAAGTGAGGGCATTAAAATAAAATCTTCTTATAGAGTTTACATCCCCTTGGAATGTTGTGTAAAAATAACAATTATTTTTCAAGTAAACCAAAACATAATGGATTGATTTTATTTAAAGGGTAGAATCACTATTACATGATAAAGAGGTGCAGTATAGAATTTTATTTGGACTACATAAAATTGTCAGTGACCTATAGAAATCAATGATCTAACATTATGAATTAATAAATCATGTCTTATTATTTTATTTCTATTCATTATATTATTCTATTAATTTCTATTATATATTCATTGAGGGGCTCAAAATTTTAGGTGCTCCCCCTTTTTGGTTACTGAGAGATGAATTTTATTTTCTTGTTACTATTTATATTTTCAATATATTTATGTTTTTTTATATTAATCCTTGATAATTCATTAAAATCATAAGGTATAACATCATTATAATTGAATCTATGCATTCATTAAATAGTTTTGGGTATATTAAATCATAACCTTGAAGCACATTAGTCAGATTATAACATTTTTGACATCATTGATCATCCTTGAATATTCTACCCCTAGTATGATATTAGTAAGAAGGATACACATCAAACATATACTATCATATAACCCTAGGTGAACCTATTTGGTAATATTTTGAAACATTTTATTTCCTTCTGAAATTCATCCCATTGATAAATATAGGTTGGTCGGATACATAACACATAAACAATAATTGTGATCCATGGTTACCTCATTCATATATATACGATTCAATTAACTGGAATAATGGGAATTATGAAAGGGGATTTTCATGAAATAATCATTTACCAAGATGGTTTAAGTATCCAGAAAATACATCTTTATCCATTCTACATAGATCATTTGGGCAATTATGTATTCAAAGAACCTAAATATAGCCTACCCTTTTCATAGATATAAAGGAATAGCAAGAATATAATGAATTTTTTGGAGATATATGGTATTCTTGACAATATTTTTCAGTCTGCTATATGATTTCCTTAAAATTTTATTATGAAATGAGTAGGATAAGATTAATAGGAAGTAAATTATATTTTTCTTAGGCAACCCTTTAAGGGTATATGACCTAAAATTTTTTCACTTCACCCTCTTTTAAACACTCTAAATTTTTCTTAGGATATAAAATATCAAGGCCTAGTATATGGAGAGTAAATATTCTCCCAAGATTCCCATTATTGTTTTTAACTTGTTAAATAATATGTATCGTTCTTTTGGTAGTTTATGTTTATAAAATCAAATCCAATGATGATATTGTTTAAGGTGATATATATTTGACCAAAACAATTCCAAATTTTATGCTTATATCATTTTGAAAAAAATGAGGTCATATATATAGAGATAGGGTAAAGGTGAACCCTGAATGAATAGATATGGGATTATTTTATAAAAAACTAGGGAAGAGGTTTGGCCAGTTTATATTCATAGTTATCAAACCAATGGTATATATGAAAATGAAAAACAATGCCTCAAAATCCAAAATCATTTTATCACCATATTAATATTGTATTAATGTGAAATAAATCATAAATTGCTTTATATGATACAAGAAATAGTGATAAATTGGATAGTATGTGAAAAAAACAAACCATATTTTAAATGATGGTCCTATCACCATTCCATTAAATAATTGTATTGAGGATGTTTGAACAAAGAGGTGTTATGATGATACATGGGGATATTGATAAGAATTTCTTATGTGAATAATGGTATGGATTAGATATTATTGGTGTGTTGTATTTTTTTGTTAACAAATAAATATTTTTATACATTTGTGTTTTCTGATGATTAATTTAAGGCCAAGTTCATTCCATGGGTTTGGAATTAATTGAATATCATAAGAGGTGTTTTGAGTTTATATAATAATGATGTAAGGGATTTTAGTTATTTTTTGATACAAAACATTAGGTTTTTACATTAAAATGGATTTTGAGATCATATGAAAAGTAAAAACATAGATATATATAAAACATAAGTATGGTATATCGTATATTGACTATATAGTTTACCAATGGGAAATGATTATTCAAAAAATTACATAGATGTCTCTATAGTGTAACTATGGAGAATTAGAGTCTTGGAATCAAACTAGGGATTAGAATTCCCTATTTAATGGTAAATGGGTTTTTACATTTACTGTTTTACATTTTTCAAATTTATATCCTGACCATGTGACATCACTAGTTGTCGTATATATCTAGAAAAACAAAAAGGTAGGGACTATGTCATAATCTATAATTTGTGGTTATTTAAAAGAATGTTGAAATTTTGTGTAATTCAACATTACATGAAGAAAATGGTTTTTTAAGACTTAAATGGGGTTATATATTCTATATAGAATCTTGTAAAGTGAAATAAATGTTCTTATTTGAAATAATAATTAAAATACATGCTAGTTTTATTGGATAATTTGAGATCAAGTTTCAATAAGTTTAGTATATTTAAATCAAAATGGATCTAAGGAACCATGTTTCCTTCCATGGTTAGAATATAGATCTTATTTCAAATGGATCAAATGAAAAATCACTTTAGTTGACTCAAGATCATCTTAAACCCTATTTTTCAAATTGTTTTTCACCATCAATCATGACTAAGAGATTAATTTTGAACCAATGTCTTAAAACGAGTAGGATATGTTTAATGTTATTTAAAGGTAGATGAATATTCTAAATAGAGTTTTAAATCGTTTGATATTCAAATTTTATTCAATATATAGATATTTAAAAGTAAAAATATTAGAGAGAGATTGGATGTGCACTAAATAGTTAATACTTAAATAATTTCTAGAGGAGATAAAATGGATGGTGAAAATTAATAACAAAAGAGACCAAGTGATTTTGTTTATTTTTTGTGCATATAAAGTTTAGATCTGACTAGTTACTATATATGAATAAAAGAAAATGAAGATCTCTATACACTCAAAAATTTGATATAAGTCTGTTGGTGGAATATGTATCAGTTATTTCCAATATATACTATAATTGTAATGTGCTTGATACATTGAAACATTATGGGTGGACATGTAATACTATTTCACTACTTGTTCCTATATGATGATTCTAGTAGATAGTGTGATCTTGAAGTAATACATATCAAAATTTGGACTAGAGTGCTCATATTTAAATGTAAGCCTTATGAATACATTTTATCTTTATATTTTAATGTGCTTTAGTATGTGTGTGATTAGAAGAAATCAATAATTTTAACTATTATAAAATGATATTTCAAATGAAAAAATAATTAATTAATATCACCAATTCATATCTCCCTCTATGTGATATCTTATAGATCTTATAGGTGGTCCCATATGTGGTTTTAGAGAACCAAAATCCGTTATTTTATGATTATCTATTAGGAAATTACATTTGAAGTCTATCTAGTTGATATTATAGTCTTTAATTCCAATTATCTCTAATGAATCATTTAACCTCAATGAAAAATAAAGGGATTCACAATTTTTTGGGAATGGTTATAAAATATATAATAATAATGTAAATCCATATCAATAATTTTTTACTTATAATGTATTAGGATATGAAATTAATGGATTCCCCCCCACAATTATGGATCTTCCATAATAGTAGTATACAATATGAATATAGAGAATGATTTTCTTATATGAAATTATATTTTTCCACTTTTAATGTGTGAATTTATTAAATTCAATGGAATTAAAAAGGTATTTTTGATAAATTAAAAAATATTTTTGAATAAAATACAAATGTGATGTTTGAAAACATAAAAATTTGTAGACTTATGTATGCTGATATCTAGATACATAGTGATGACAATATTGATATTCTTTTCACAATTGTAAATGACGTTGTGATTATGATCATTGACTGTAGTGAGAATTTAAAAGTGTCTATAATTTTAAAGAAGTTATTATGTATAATAGGTCGAACTTTTGACATGAAACTATCTTATTTAGAATATTATTATTGAAGTGACATCTCTATTTATGACATACATACTATTTTTATATCTTATTATATGATTAATGATAAGGTTATAAAAATTAATGGAAAATAGAAAAATAATTTTATCTTTAAATCCTAAAACCCATAGAATTCTTGGAAGTTTGTTATTGTTGAATAAGATACAAAATGGTATTATTTGGATGAATATTTGAATGAGTGGTTTGATGATTTTATTCCCCTTATCTGAATAAAAATATAAAATAGGGAAACTGAAATTAAATTGAAATATCCCATTAAAGTTTTTTAGTGTGGAGCTATTGGGAGCTTAAATTAAAACATCCAAGAATAGAAAAATGAATGAATGTAGTGATTAGGAAGAGGTTAATTATAGAATATATTCCTTGAAGAAATCCATTAAGTAAGTGTCCTTTTTAAATGATAATGTAAGATATTCTACAAATTTAAAAGTAGAGAGTTCTTGTCTGAAGAAAGTGAAGGTTGTGATAATGGAGATTAGGATAGGTCTTCTATTGATAATCATGGTAAAAAAATTATAGAAAATTATAAAGAAAATTATTTTAGTTAGGAAATATGTTTTTAAAGTGAAGAAAAAAGAGACTGATATATATTTCACTATAGTTAAAAAATTTAAAATAATATCTCTCAAATATCCCTAAACAAGAGGAAGGTAGTATAATGTTTAAAAAGGATAATATGTCCTCTAATAAAAAATATTTTTTCATTGTGTAAAGAAAATTAAAATACATAAAATATATTAATGATAACAAGAAGATTTGTGATAATTATAACAATCATAACATCACTATAGAAGAATATATTACTGAAAAAGAGATGATGTTTGACTATACGAAATAAAAATTTGTCAAAGTTGAAGGGAATATTATCAACTTCAGATCCAACAGACATAATTCTATTTCTGTTTTCATAGATATTTCACGGAGGAAAGAGGCTCATTAGGACAAAAACACACCATAAAAAGAAATTATTAACTCTAAAAATGATAAAGGATATTCAGATAAAAATAATATTAACAAAAAAATTACATTTATAATCAAATATGATGATAGTAAATAATATAGAAGTTATGGGAACAAATACATGATGTAATAAACTGTTAAAATTTGTGACTATACAATGTATAATAAGAATTGTAATTTGAATAATAAGATGTTATTATTTCACAATAATGTTTTCTCACTAAAAGGATCCAAGACATGTGACACAAATATATAAGGATTAGGAGTATATAATTATAAACAATATGATGTTTAAAAAGGAAATAATGCATTTTGTGGATTTTTTTGGGTACTATATAGGATTCTAATATAAGAAAAAGTTTTCTTGGTTTAGTCACCAATCATATAACATGATTATGAGTCTTATTAGGAATCATTTAAGGGATATTCAACCCCTTCAAAGGAATAACATTCATAAAGTGATATTAAATTGTGAATAGAAAACATAAATGGGGAAACCTAAGAATAAAATGGATAAATATTACATCATTTTTTATGAATATTAAATAGAAAGAATAATTATACATGCACTATATCCATACTGGTTTAATTTATATTAATACTAGATATACAATAATTTTTTATAATATATATTTCATATTCCCCATAATGTTTTTTTATTATAGTACACTTATTATAAATACTCTCTATAATACCATTCATAATAACCTGGGGAAAACAAAAATAAGAATAGGTATTCCTGGATATTCAGTAATGGAAAATATAAGAGATAAAACCCATTAAAAAAGGTAAAAATATGTATAATTGTTTGAGAACGTGATTATAACATAAGAAATTCATAACCAATTAGCCAATGATATTAAATCTGGAAACCTATAATATGGTTTTTTAATCAAAATACATAATTTATAAGAGTTAATAATCATCAACAATCAATCATGATCCCTATTAATATATTATAAGAATTATAAATAGGTTTTTACACGCACATAAGAATATGATATTATTTCCTTAGACATTAAACATTTCAACACTAGTATAGTGGATTGGGTTAAATCCCCACTTTATCATTTCCTTAGTCTAGTTCCACACCCTATATTATAATATTTAATAGATTCATATACTA
Organism: Viscum album; assembly: GCA_963277665.1. NCBI lineage: Eukaryota > Viridiplantae > Streptophyta > Magnoliopsida > Santalales > Viscaceae > Viscum > Viscum album. The sequence continues at coordinate 26,326,937 of OY728142.1, read as the reverse complement.
AATCGAGTTCACTCCCCATTTCTGTCCACATTATCTCAATTGATATATTTATTTACCCAATGCATTGGAATTCTATATAATTATGCACCCACTAGTCACTTAATGAGAACCATATATATAAGTGTCAGAAGATCATAATTTTTTTTTAAAATCATTATAACTAAACCAATTGAATGGAATCATGTTTTATAACCATTATTTTATATTATCATAGAATAAACAATGGAAAAGAAATGGGTTTTATAAATATTTCATGATAGTATAATTATCCCATGGTAAATAAATAGGTTTCATATTATGATACATAAATAATTATCCTAATATTTCATATATTATATGAAATTGGATGGTTTCAAAAGATAATACCCCCAATGAATCATAAAAATCATTAAATATTGTTTATATAGATGAAAAAAATTAATTTCACAATATACTTTACATGAAAAAATGATAACAATATCCATTTGTAATTATAACTATTTAAATAAAAATTCAACAAATATAGAGAAAATTATTTTTATTTAAAAAACATCTAGGATTGAAAAGTTATATTTAATTAAAATAATGATTAGGTTTACTGTAAAATCAGTTCATTATATTTTATTGATAAAGAAAATTATTTCCCATTTTTGTAAAAATTAATAAACTAGTAATTTGAAAAAGGTTTCATTAGAATGATTTATTTTGAACCATTTTAAATAATGTAAATTGACATGAAAAATAACTTCATAAAATATTTCTTGTATTAGAAAAATAATCCATAAATCAACTTTAAAAAGAATGAACGTTGGAGAAATATTTTATTGACCAAAGAGGAAATAGGGTTTAATTTTTTATTAAACATTTTCTGGATCATTTTATGTACCAAAGAGTGTAAAATGATACTTATGCATAAAAATTATAGTAATTACCATAGTATAGTATAATATATTTGTTTTAAATAAAAATATCCTTATAATTTTAGTCAATTTTAATTTCTCATAGACAATGTGGAAAATAAATGAGATTATTACATAAACCATTAACACTTTAGTAAATATTGATTAATAACCCCATGAAATAAATATCTTAAGGTAAAATATTAAATACCATAAATATAAAATGATTCAGGATATATCTTTTAAAATGGTAAATATTTATAGCATATGAATGGGAAAAGTGGTGAATATTGCATTTGTCTCATAGAAACAAGAGTGGGATGAGAAACTCTTATATCAAGAATCATCTTGCTTCACATACATTAAAAAATCCTACATAATAAAAATATATTTATTAAAATATAATAAAAATTAGTATTGATAAATATATTACTACATATCATTCCATTATAATTTACTATTATCATTTCATTAATAATATCCTAATTATAATAATAATTTATTGGAAAATTGTCCTATTTTCCGTGTATGATTTAGTTTCACTATTCCGGTTAATTTATCTTGGAAGTGGTATCATCATATATAAAAAAATAAATAATTAAATAATAAGTATAATATATTTTAATTATATAAAAATTTATATCCATTTAAAAAAAGGTGGTGAAAAAATGAAATATATCACCTCATAGACATGGTAGTCAGTATGTACACACGAGTAATGTATCAACTTTGTGATGAATGGAACAAAAACTGGTAAATAATAATTCAAATTTATATATTCATTAGTAGATCATAAATATTACAAATAATCATTAAATATATCCTTATTACTATGTAAATAAAACTAAAATGGAAAATTAATCTCAATATTTCATGAAGGTTGTAGTCCACAATTAAGCATGAGTGATATATTCATTTTCAAATGGATGGAAAAAAGGTAGATAAAATATAATTATTAGATAAGAATAAATATGTAATAAATAATTAATAAATACATTTAATCCATTATAATAACCAACCATTAAATATGGTGATTTTGAATGGATTATATCAAAATGTAGAGGTTTTAGTACACACATACACAAGAAAAATACCTTCGTTTCTCATTTCATGAAAGAGAGGTGTAAAATGGTTTTCTATTAATCATAATAACATCTAAGTATATTGATTATACTAGAGTAATTATATTTGGAGAGATATAAAATATATTAAATAATGTAGAATAATAAATGAACATTAAAATGTCACATATGTTGATTACCTTTTCTTGGAGAGACCCCCATAGATACCACATTAATACTTTTTAGTATGCTCTTAATAGAAGAACAAGGGACCTAATAATAGAGGAATGAATATTCTAAGGTATTAGTGAAGTTATTTTTTGAAATATATGGCTAAATATTTCTTAATAATGAATGATAGGAGTTTCCTTTTATAAGTGAATAGATGATGAATTGGGAAATAACTAAAACATTTAAGTTTAACTATTTCCATTCTGAGTTATAATTCTTCTCAAAGAAAATTCATTGAATTAAAATAATGATAAATTTTAAATATATTAATCCAATAAAATTTATGAAGGGTTATATTTATTTTAAACTATATCTTTTGGTTAAACCCCTTAACTCTTTTTAACCTTAACCATCGTAAAATATTTTTAACCTTTTAGAGTCATAAATTTACATCTATGGTGGATATTGGATTAAAATGTTGAATGGATGAAATTTAAAACCATTAATTATTCCACCTATCTTATTTCAATATTTTAGTGATTTTCTTAAATTATTTAATAAAATATTATTTATCATAAAATATCATTAATTATATTTTTTTATAATTAATTTCAATTAACATTAAAGTCATCAAGATAAAAATATATTTAAAAAAATTATTTTTAAAAAATTAGGAATTAGTATTAACCATAAAATTCATGGAACACTATTATTAATCCAAAACATATATATTTTAGTTTTTTTTTAAAATAATTTTCAAGATTTTTTCAACCATTTATAGAAGAACTATGTTAGTGTTTCATTACCATTTAATGTAATTATTATATCTCCAAAAAGTATAAATAAATTACCATACTAAAATTTATTAATTTATTTCCAAATAAACCTTTTATATGCAATCATGAATTCTTTTTAATCATTTTAAAACTTTTAATAGAAATTAAAATACAGTGATATTTTTTATATTCCATTTTCATGAAAAACATTAAATTTTGTAATAAAAGTAATGTAATAATAAATTTCCACATTTTTGTATCTGAGATAAATTTTTCCATAAATCACTGATAAAATTTTATAAATTCAATTCTCTGAGACATTTTAAATTGTTGTCTCATAGTTTAACCCAGTTTTACCCTTACCATACTAAAAATATTTATCAGTGTTATTAATAATAGTAACCAAATATTAAAGGGTTATTTTTTCCAAATTTAAACCACCTAATTAAAAATATGTTTTCTTGTTTTCAATTTTATATATATAGATGTTTTAAAAATCATTTTGTGTAAAAATGAAAAAAAACCAACGAAATTGTTTTTGAGAAAATTGTATAATTAAATTAAAAAATGAACTTATACCAAAATCAACTAAAATATTGACTAATATATATTTATTTTTATTATTTCTAATTAAATTGTACATTTTACACTTTATTTTCAAATTAAATATATAATTTTACTTTTAAATTACATGATTTAATGAAATGAAATGAATCTTTTATAATGATCGTTATTTTCATAATTCACATATATATAAATCCTTTCAGAAATATTTTAAAAAACATACCCTATGATAATATTGATATGATGATTTAAACCATTATATTTTTCCACAAAAAACTATTAAAAAAGAGTACAAATTCATGAAAATTTCAGAGCACAAAATTCTGAAAAATCATTTTTTAAGAAAACATATTTCTGAAGACTAAAATGAATTTTCTAAAAAATAAGTATTTAGTTATTATAAATTAATAAATACATTTTAATTAAATAAAATATTTATAAATATTTTTTAAAATTTGGTAATTCATATTCAATCCATTAATGGATTAGCTAGGTTAGAATATAAATATTTAAATATTAATATTTTGTAGTACATCACAGTTCTCTTAAAGCTCGGTATTTCATGTTTAAAAAGATATCAAGATTAATATTCTTTTAAACTAAAATTTTAGGGTTTTACATTCTCCCCCTTTATAAGTTACAACCATGTAATTTTTATCTTCGAGATCAAATGATCGATGTTTGAAAATAAATTTTCTAAAAACCCACATCGTACAATGTGATAACAAGACCTCTTTTGAAAAGAAGGTATAGAAAACATTATGGCTACATAAAATAAGGAATAATGAAGTTCATAGATAATGGTAAAATTAGAGGGGTGGAAAAATATGGACATGGAAAATAAAAATAATGACCAATAAATAATACATTATGACAAATAACATGACCGTGATAATGTTAATTACATTAAAATCATAAGTTAGTCAAGCATAAATAAGAGCATCAATTCATCAGAAATAAGGTTAAAATGATGAAATTTAAATTTTGTGATCTATTTCATAGATTTGAGTAATTCATTTAATATTTGGATAGAGAACCTGACGAAATAGTCATACTATATTTATTTATATTTCTTAAGAATAATTTCATTATTTGGTTTGGGGTAAATAAATTACCACTTTTTTCTCATCAATTACTACAGGAAATGAATATTCAAGATGAATTTATCATTCTTGGAACTCTGAAATTTACTTTTAATGGACCATATGATCCATAAAGTAAGAATAAATCATTAACTAAGTCTATATATAAATATAGAAAACTAAAAATAGTTAACCCAAGTTATTCAATATGGATAGATATTTATAGGATTAATTAATACATTAATCATTAAAACCTCCACAATAATACCAAATGTTCAACTTAAATCATTCCATAAATATTGAACCATCAAAATACTCAAAAAATTACCTAACATATTTAAAAAAAGATAAAAAATAAAATAATTGATCACATATTTTTTCCAAGATCAACTTTAACATTTATCCCATAACAACATAATGCATCTCATAATGTAACATACCGAACACATTAATTCCATGATCATATTTTATCTTAAAACATTCTAATAATTTTATAAAATAATAAAAATCACCATCAAATCTCAATAAAAACTATCCAACATTTTCCATAAATATGAAAATGTATAAACATCAACATAAATCAGTTTATCATAAAATGAAAAATCCATTTTAGGGTCACCAATACAGTCCAATTTAATTTATCAATGTAAATAAAATATGTTTTCCAAATAAACAATATTATGTCAAAATTAGGAACATATTAAGGGTTATATTTCTCTTAATCATTTTTTATCAAAAAATATCAACTTTATACAAAATTACTATTCTAGGTTATCATAACCATTCATCATATGTATTAAAATCCATAAATAAAAATGAATTTAGAAAAATCCATGATTTTCCATGATTCTTATAACCATAGTATCATTGGTAAAACACATCTACCACATAATTATCGAATTAAAATAAATAAAAAGCCATTACACTTTATTATTAAACATTGAACAATGTTTTATCATATTATCCCATCAATATTACCTCATACAATATTAAATATGAATAATTTCCTATGATTAATCAATCTCAATTTAATCATTTTTACTTATATCATAACCAATATTGTTAAATAATTCATACCTTGAATACATCATTTGTATTCTGTTCATAATAAATAGTAAGAAAATTACTTATATAACCTTATTGATCACCTTATTGATATTTCCCCATAGACCATAGATTTTTATAATTTCCAAATGTTACAAATTTAAAATAATCAATAATTTATGATTAATTAGAAAAAATATTATTACTATCCATGGTGGAAATTAAAAATTTGTTTTTTTCCTCATAAATTTACTATTTTAATCTCCTTTTTCTGCACATAAAACATTTTCTCATCTGTTGATACATTATCATGGGTTATTCTATCCACTTTTTAGACACAGAGGAAATTGAATATTCATTTACTCTATTGTCTTTATCACACAAAAATTCATATAACTCAATTTTTATCTTATTATTTTTGTTGGGAATCTCACCTAGGTTCAAATTATTAATCATAAATTGATATAGTTGGTACAATATAACCTTGTGATTTTTCACTCTATATTTTACTATAATTAGTTTCTTATTCAAAAAAATAATGTAGTTTCTTTTATACCCATTGTTAACTTTTTTCTTCCCAATTCAATCCATTTTGTAAAACCAAAGTTCATAATGTGGCCAATAATAATTAGTTTGAAAAATAATATGAACATAAAAATCGTTCAAAGGATTTATAAATTAAGAGAATTTCTTTTAAATCTATGACACCATACGTTTAACTAAGGTCATCCATGGTAATAATATATTAAAATCCTTCTTAATGGTTTATAGAGAGAATGTGAATTAACATAATCATATCCGTTGGGAGTTTATATCTAGGTGTTTATTGTTTGGACCACTCATCATTCACCAAAAAGAATGTTTTAATACTCAATTAACCCCTTTCAAAGTTATTACCCCTAGATGAATGTATGTTAAATCCACATCTTCCTTGTTGTATCTTGTATGGGGTATATGTTTTACAAAACATAACACTTCTTATTTATTGTAGCTTAGGTTGTTCTCAATTACCTAGGCTTATCCAAAGGGTTCCCACTAATGTTTTATAATCCTAATGACCAAAAATAACTAAACCTTTCTCTAATACCAGCATAGGTCACCTAAGCATATTATACGTAAATATGAAATCATTTTAGAATAATATTCAATACATAAAAAAATTATACACACACATTATCTATAAAGGATTTGTTCCTATAAAACAATATAAAAGTAGACTTCTTACAAGAAATGTAGTCTATATTTCCAAAAATAATCTTATAACATAGTAGAATTCATATGCATACCCTATATAAAACATTTCTTCCTATCCTCTGATAAATCAAAAGAAAAGATGAGATCAGATGATAACTAAGTTTAAATATAGAATCCTAAGATTGAATACATATATATTACATCTATTTAAATTAAATTTCATAACATTTCAAAAATACACTCCTAGGGATCATAATTGTTTAGTATCATTGAAAATATGGAATCATAAACCACTAGTTCATAAGTGAACTATATAATCTCCTATTAAATTCCTTATAACTATTTACCATATTAGAAATATCATACTTCATACCATTCTTCATAACCTAGGAAATGTTAAAATAACAAAGGCTGATCTCAGATGATCAGTAAGGGTAAAAAATTGAGGTATTAATATAACAAAAAATAAGGGAATGAGAATATGATAATAACATCTAAAGACTATCTCGTACATTCATTTATCAAAAACATGATTTATGTGATAAATCATAGATATATATAAGAAATTAATCATAAAGGAATAAACTAACATAATACATGAGGAAAAAAAATTTCATAATACATATATTTGTGGAATAGAAATAAGCATAGAAAATCACTTCCATAGTAGTCACACTTCATTTCCAAAACAATCACAGTAGAATGGGTTCTCTCCCCAAACCCTCATTTTATTCAAGGTTCACTCCTAAGACTGTCATAGTAGAAAATTTACCTTACTGAAAATGGTTCACTCTCCATTCATTTCTTTACATCAGGTGATATCAATATTCAGCCAATTAATTTCAGAGAGATATAGGTCCCACCCATCCTTATATATAAAGTTGAAATTTTCTTGGGTTATATTTTAACCACCAACCATGGTTATAATGTATCCACATTAAAATAATGAAAACCATAAATATGTGTGCCATAATATCATAAATTATTCATCATATCTAAGCCCATGAAAATAAATGGTATTTATATCACATTTATCATATCATAACCCATGAAAATAAATGGGTTTCATAGACATTTCATCCTAGAATTTCCCATATAAATGAAATGGGTTTCATAAATATATTTTCATTATAAACAGAAACAATTAAGAGTAAGAATAAATATGATCTAATTGGATCATATACCCTATAAAACACAAGTAACATAAAAGGATGTAATCATAGATATAAAATAATTTTGAAATATCACTCGGATCATTTCTTGAAAGAAATATCATTTTTATTTAGAAATCACTTCACTAAAATAATACAATTTCTCTAATATTAAAAAAAATTATTTAATAATTATCCATGTAAAAATTTAAATTAATCTGAACATCATTTTGAATTTAGGACAATAGGACATTTAGTTCATGTCGTACACATTAAAAAAATATTCCATTCACATTTTATATAAAAATTCAAAAGAGACTTGTTTGGAAAACAACATGAAGATTCCTTCAAAACCATTTTTAAAAAAATTCATACATGGTTAAAAATGTATTTAAAAATTTATATAGTAATATTAATAAATTTTTAAAAATATTTTTAGAAAAAATTGATATTGAAGAAAAAGGGTGTTCGATAGAACATAAAAATAATTATGATTTTCTTTAAAATCAATCTTCTAGAATATAGAGTATATAAAAAAGTAAAATGAAGCTAAACATGTATATTTATGAAATAACCATATTAGAATAAAATTAATTCTACTATATTGAATTATATAAAAATATTTCTTTATAGAAATCATAATCATAAACAATCCTGATAAATAATGTGATTATAACTTTAAACCATTACAACATTTGATACTTTTTAATCACAAGCCCCATTAAAAAATCACATAATAAGAAACATTAAATAAATTTAATATAATTATATTGATGATATAACATGTAAAATCATTAAAATAAAAAATTCATAAAAGAATATTTGTTCATATCACCACATGTCTCAAAGAAGGCAAATAGAGACAAATCCATTACCTTAGGTATCAACTTCCTTTGTACACATTAGAACCGCTGGTATAAACAAAAATATATTTATTATGAATAAATTAAAAATAATAATCATATGAATCATGCCATATATGATTTAATTATGAACTTTTATTACCAATTTGTTAACAATTTGTTGTTACAATCACATTTTTGGTAATAACTTCTTTGTTTTCTATGTCTGTTTTGATTTATTATTTTTGGTCCTATATCATTGATCATGGATGCATACTCTCTATAATTTTAAAAATTATATAAATATAATATATATTAACTATAAATATATTTATATTAAACTATAATATTTAAATATAGAAAATGAATTACATTGTTCATGAAGATTGTAGGTCTTACATACACAAGAGAGTTGATTCAATTTTCTCCGTGAATAGAACAAAAGATAGGTAAATAATATATCATAGTTATAGATTCATTATTATTTCAAAAATATAACATATATTCATTATATTAATCCCTATTACATTTCATTTAAATTGTAGGTTAAAAATGAATCACATCACGTTGCGAGGGGGTAGCCAGCGGTACACATAAGATACATTATCGTATTCCAAAGGAATGGAATGTATGAAGTTGTATGTGAAGTCATTATTCAATAAGTATAATAATATAATAAATATAAAACAAAAATATTAAATCCATCATTATATTCATCTATGTGAGGTGGTGATGGAAAACAAATTGCTTCGGTTCACAAGTGGATAGACTATCACACACATGATCGACGGTTTCATTCCATATTTGAATAAAGTAAAGATAGATATTATTATTACATTAATATAATGACATCTCTATATATTCTATACAATTTTGTTTTAATATTTTAATTATTAATACATTAATTAATGTGGTAAGCGGATGAGTAAAAAAGTAAGATCTTAATGAAGACAATTACCATTTCTTAGAACAAATCATTTAGACCACTTTTTAAGGATGTCAAGGATGGTATTTGGGAAGAAAAATACCTCTAGAAAATAGATAATAATATTTTAGGGGATTTTGGGGGTTTTATTAAACCAAATATATTTATAGGTTTGAATGAGAGGGGGCGGAGGTGACCATTTGTAATTGAGGAGGGGTGCTATTTAAAATACACAAAATGAATCAATAGCAGGGAGTTAACCTCGACCCAAATTACTCGAAAATGGGATAATAATATAATATAGGGATGATAAGTCTGAGACACACCTCTAAAATAAAAAATAACGACATTTTTTAAACATGTTTTTTATTATCTTAAAATTTTCATCACATTTAATATTTTAATTTTCACTACAGAAAATTGCATTTTTTATATATGTAATTTATCAAATAAGACTATAAATAAATTTATTATTATTATAAAATTTTTAAACACTTTTTATAAATATTAAATCCTATTTAAAGAAATAAAAATCAATTCTCATGGAAAATTAATTATAACACTTGTTCCTGAAACCTGCAAACCCCTTTTTTATCCCATGGAAATGAATTGTTATGATTTATTCTTCAATATAATTATTAAAAAAGAAAAATTGTTCCATTAATGGAATATGGATTTTATTTTTAGAAATATACTAGTAAATTTATATAGAATATATTTTTGGTAATTATAAATCATTTAATACTATATTATTTATTACAAAATAACATTAATGTTAATTTTGACAATATTCATTTAATTTTACTTTAAAGACATCGAAAAAATATATAATTATAATTAATCATGTTAAAACTAATCTATATTGTTATATTTTTATAAAAAATAAGTAATATAATAATTCATTCGATATATTTTATTTTTTTACCTATTTTTAATCATTTATTTGATTTATTGATTTTATAAATAATTATTTTGTTGGCATTGCTTAAGCATTTAAGTTAGTTATATAATAAAAAAAAATTAAAATTAAATATACATTATTAAATTAATTTCATTATTCTCAAAATTACCATAAATATTCATTAATATCTCTATTTTTTTCATTTGTGAACACATAATATAAATTTAAATGAATGTGGGAGACCTTATGTCTTTTTTCATTACTTAGATTATTAAATTGGTCACATTCATGGATAAGTGTCCCAAAATAACATAAGAATAAATAATAAGGTAATAAGGTTCTATATATGGACATAAAATAGTTATGGGATAATTTATTATTTCATTTTAAACCTTGTCCGTTTATTTTAACCCCCAATAAACTCATTTTAACCTAAATCGTGGTAATTAATTTTTGCTGTTTTTACAATTTATTTTGTCCAAAAATTATGCTTACCTAATTATATAGTATCAATTATTAGGATTAAAAATATTTAATATATTTTTCAATATTCAATTCACAATATTAGTAAAAATATATTTAAAATTTAACTCATATACACGTTGAAAAATGAATTTATAAAGAGAAACTTTTAATAAGTATATAATGTTTTAATAAAAATTCTCTATGATGTTGGTTATAATGATATAAATTGTCTTAATAAATATATAATTTAAGTAATATTAATTTTTTTTTTAAATATTTATCCTTTTAAATTCTTTAAACAAAAAGGCATTTTTAATAAAAGATGCTGGTTTTCACTATTCACTGAAAAACATAGATTTTCAAAAAAATCAAAAAAATTACCAAAAGTTAAAATCAAATTATTGATTACAAAAATGAAGTTATTGTTTCAAATAAATTTTCTATATTTTTTTAAAAATAGATTTATTAATTGTTCAAAAACACAATAAAAATTATTATTTAGGAAATTAGTGGATTTCGAAGCATAATAAGCCTTTATTAATAATTAATTTTTTAATTTATAAATAAATTTTATTTATCTACATCATTTATAAGAAATTTTAAAATTTTATTTATTACTATTTATAACTGAAAATTTAATGTCTAGGTTATAATGATCAATTTCTAATAATAATATTTATATTATATAGTGATTTGTTAAAACATTGTGTTATGTGTTATGCAAGTTACTGAAGAAATTAATTTTATTTGAAAATATATATATATCATAAAGTATTAGGATGTTAAGTTCTAACCCCCATAAATAAATTTCACCATCCCCATTATAACTTAATATCGATTATTAAGGGTCTAACATTTAAAAAATCCTTTGTGGGAAACCCACGTCGTAAAAGAGTTGATAAAACATCCACCTAAAATGGTGGGGAAAGAGAAATAAAAAGGTATTGTAGAATGAAACATAAATAGGTTTCCATATAGGAAGAAATTAGATATATGGGATGATATTCGCAGGTAATAAAAGTAATTTCCATATATTAGTGATCATAAGAAAGTGAAGGATAATTATAAATTAATGAGCACAAAAAAAGTAGACCAGAGGGGTGAGAAAAAACTATCTATTCATAAAAAAAGAATTGTAATAATATAAAAAATTGTATCAAGATAATTTTCTTTAATGTGATTAAATTTTTAATATCAATATATTGAACATGAGAAAATATACCAACTTGATTTCATTCTATTTCATAAGAACAATGCAAAGATTTGGTTGTGCTATGATCAATTTCCTCTTAAAATATTATTTAATTAAATGAAATTTCCGGATTGAGTTTTCATGCATAAAGCATAGAGATTAACTCTCAATGGATCCTAATATCTATTAAATAATGATTAGCCCTTCTTCAATATCTAGTATTCAAAATAACCAAAATGGTTAGCATAAGTTATCCAATATGGATAAATAATCATATGGTGAAATAAAAAATTAATCTCTAAAACCTCATCCAGATTTCAACATAAACCATTCCATAAATGGTCAAATCTAAGCCACATCTAAAAATAAAAAATTACAAATAATCCTACTAAATTTTTTAATATCTAATTAAAATTAATCCCCCATGTATCAGAAAGTAGCTCTTAATTTTCACATAAAAAACATGTCAATACATTCATCATGTACTCTCCTGAAACATAGTAATAATCTTAATTACCTTAAAAACATATTTAAAACATATATAATTAATTATTACTTAAATAACACATGGTTTATTGTATATATTCCATAAATCCAAAAATTATGTAAACTCAATCAATGACAATATAAAACACATTGTCATCAAATCATTAATTAGTTACATGTTAATAAATATTATCTAACCTAATTCATCCATTTCAATAGTCTCTTTATCCCAACATCATTATCCCATCCCTATATACATATCAAGGGTTGTCTTTCTATTTAATCACATGTTTTCTGAAAATTTCAACTTGTAGTTACAAAACTTTTCTAGTTAATTTTTATTATTCATGATATTTGTGAAAATTCTCAATGAAAAACATATATTCATAATTTCTTTTATATTTCAAAATTCATTAATTCCAAAACAAAAAACAATCCAATCGTTCTACATCATCCATAAACCATCACATTAGCTTCCTCACCTTATTCCTTAATACCGTCATCATTTCATATGTCAGTTGTAGTATCTTCATAATCAATAATAGAACCATCAATTGTACATCCTTTATGATCATCATTATTATATTTCACTATAGAAAATGGTATTAATTATACCAAAATATTCTACATTTATAACATTCAACAATTATTGATTCCTTAGTTAAAAAATAATTATCATCCATTATTTTAATAGTTCTATTCATTTTTCCTTGAAAATATAATATTATTTACCTTTTTCACCACACATAATCATTTTTATCGATATATTTAGAAATTCTCTAGAGTGTTTCTTCTCAAATTAATGACATATAATAAACTAAATCTTATTTCCTCCAGGGTAACCACCACCCAAACTCTCATCAAACTAAATCCTTCTCTTCAGTATTGTGTATTATAGTTGTTTAAGGTGTATGTTTTCAGTCATATATTTTGATAACTGATTTTTAATAATCATAATATCCTCCCCCCATGTGATCATCCCATTTGGTTTCACAAAAATACAATAATTATCAAATTTAAAATTAAAACAACTCCTTCTTGTTCCCCCCATTGAAAAAAACCAAAAATAATCATTTAATCCATAATATAGATAGTGTAAAAACATATAATCTTGGGAAATCAGTTATAGGATGTCTAAATCATAGACCGCTTTTCAATCTCTGATACCCTTGGCTTAAAGTCGGTTATTCATTCTCATTATTAATATCAATTTGGATGGTTAATAAATTTAATGTTAATTAACCTAATCAAATCATCCTTGATTATCAAACCTAATTATATATAAGACATGTTGTTGTATACTAGGTAACAATCGATTCAAACCCAACATTCCTTTTTCTGGGTCATTACCCATAGGTGCATCTATTCTAGAACCAAGTCCACTAGTATTATCCAGATATGGATATAATTTAATGGAAACCACTCACTTTAACCATCACCAATACTCTAGTATATTTTCATATGCTTACAATTATCATTAGAATTGTCCTTATACATATCCCATGTTATCTCACTAAAGTATTATCATCCTATTTTACAATGTTTAACTAAACCATTTCTTTGATTTCAAATATATTGACATAGGATTTTATATAGATATATTACTTTATTTATTATTAATATTCCGTACATTTCATAAATACACACCCGAGGATTTTAACTGTTTAGTGTATTTGGAAACATTGAATCATAAACTACTCATTCATAAGTAAAATATATCATATCCTATTAACTTGTTCATATCTATCTCCCTTCTTAGATATATCATACTTAACATCTTTTTTTATACCCTGGGTAAAGGTTAATTAATAATGGGTGATCTCATATGAAAAATAAGGGTAAATAAGGGAGGTATCATTATTTCATAAGAATAAGGGTATGGAAACTTGATAATAACATCAAAAACCATAAATTTCATTTAATAGGTCATAATAATGAGTGATTTCACAAATCATGTAAGTTAATAATGAAAGAATCATAATGGAATGAAAGATAATAATCTACGAGAATATAAACTTTTCCCAACACATTGATTTTTGGCTTTCACAGAAGCATATAAAATAATTTTCTTGGCATCCAAGGATCATTTCCAAAACAATCATAGTAGATGTGGTTTTTCCCCCCAAACAATTTTAGTATTAAAAGTTCACTACCCAGACTATAATAGTAGAAAAAAACACATAATAAACATGGTTCACTCCCTGTTATAGAAATTTTTATCTCATTAGATATAAATCATTACCCAATACAATATAATGAGATATAGGTCCCACCCATCCTTGGCTATAACATAACCAACATTCTTGGTTATAACATAACAACCATATTTGGTTATAACATATCCAATTTTACATAATTAAAACCATTCATATGTGTCCCAACTTATCAAAAAACATTAATCACATAAATTTCCATGAAAATAAATGTTCTTTATATCACATATGTCATTTCCAAACATATGAAATGAAATGGGATTCCAAAACATGTCCTCATAGAATAACCCTTAGAAAGGAAAAGGGATTACTATATATATTTTTATCATAAAAACAAACCATCCAGAGAGAGAATAAAGATTATTTCACTGGATCATATCCCCCGTAAATGTTATGCTTCATCAATTAATGACATCTTTTTTATAAAAATATTTTTAATGATCATAAGGTAAATTTATTGGGGAAGATATCATTTTAATTTAGAAATAACGTCCTTAAAAGATAAAATATTTCCAAAACATATTAAAAGTTATTTATTTGAAAAAACACCCTTTGAGAATTTTAAAGGAATATTTAAATATATGAATGGTCTTGAAATAAAAAAATATAGTTCATATCATACACATTAAAAACAAATATTGATTTAAAATTTTGTGTAAAAATAAAAGGAGACTTCTCTGGAAAATGGCGTGAATATTTCTTTAAAACTATATTTTAAAATGAAAAAATTGGTAAAATATCCTTTAAAAATAATATTGTAACATGAAATTTTTATGAAAATATTATTATATTACATCGTTATATAAGAAAACGGTTTTTTTGGTCAAAGATAGAAATAAAGAGGATATTATTTAAATTTTTTTTTGGAATATTTAGTGTATAAAGAGAGAAAAATTTTGGTAAAACATAACATTCATTGAAATAACTAATGGAAAATAAAAATTATGTTTTTTTGATAAATAGATCATGATATCTCAGCATTTAAAGAATAATCATAAACAATCTAGATAAAAAATGAGATTGTAACATCAAACCCTTAACATTGTGGTAAATTTTGAATTGTATGCCCCATTAAAGAATAAAATAAAAATAAACACTGTATATAATTAAAATAATTATATTAATCATATATAATTTAAAATTGGAAGTATATACACCTCACTAAATACAATAGGTTCATAACACATTATATATCTCAATGAAGGTAAATTGAGTAAAAATCACTAATATTATGTCTTGACTTCCTTTTTACACATTAAAACATCTTGTATTATAAATTTAAGTTAAATATAAATATATTAATGAAAAATAAACATTTATATAATACCATTGCTTATTTACATTAGATTTTTATTACTCATTTATTAAAAATTCCTTGTTAAAATCACATTTTACGTAATTACTACTTTTTTGTGTATGTTTTGATTTGATAGTTTTGGTCCATCAAAATTTATCATGGTTCCATAATATAAATTAATTTACAAATTATATATATATATATATTATATATTTAAATAAATTAATACACAAGAATTATAGAGAGAAAATGATATACATCATTCATGGAGATGGAAAGTTGTATTTATGCATGAACTTTGTTTCCATTTTCTCAAAGGAAAGAAAGAATGAATAGTGAATAATTTATCATGTTTGAATTGTCATTATTATGTAATATATATCATATATATTTATTAAATTAATTATTAATAACATTCATATAATGCCTATGTGAAAATGAAATCACATCTCTCTGTGAGGTGGTAGTCCACCGTACACACGATCGACATTATCGTATCCCCAAGGAATTGAATGTAAGAGGATAAATTTGATAATTTAATTATATAAATATAAAAATATAAAAAATAACATATATATATATATATATATATTAAATCAATCATTATATTTAGGTGTGATATGAGTTGATGGAAAACAAATTAGATCTGTTTATGGGGTGGTGTTTTGTGGTACACACGATACATAGTTTCATTCCCCATTTGATGGAATATGATATAGATATTGGTTATTCCAAAAAAATAATAACATACCATTATGTGTGGTATATTTTATTTGTTATATTTTAATTATTAATACATGAATTGAGGTGGTAATTGGATGAGTAAAAAAGGAAGAGCTTAGTGAATACAATTACCGTCTTTTAGAACAACCTCCTTTGGAATTATTATTAAAGACCATAGGGTGGGCCTTTTGGGAAGAAAATTAGCTATATAAGATGGATAGGGATTTTTGGGTCATATTTTGGATGGTTTTTATCAATAAAAATGGCTTTATATGTGTGAATAGGTGAGGTGTGATATGGCATTTTATAAATGAGGAGGAGTGACAATTTTGTAAATAAAAAAACTATTCAATAATGGGGAGTAAATCTCAACCCAATTACCGAAAAAAATAATAAATAATGTATTAAATGTATTTTATGGTATATAAAATCCAAAAATAAGAAAAAATAAAACCTTTTCTTCCATAAATTCTATATTTCCACACTTTTTCCATTTTATTTTTTACTACGGGAACTTCCCTTTTTTCTGGGTAATTTATAATTCAAGACTAGAAATAAAATGTGATTTATTAGATAATCTGTATTAATTTTCTATAAAAATTATAAAAAAATTATAAAATTAAAAACCTATATTTTTGTAAAAATAATTATAACATAAGTGGATGAAATGAGCAAAACACCATTTTATTATTTCCCATTTTAATGATGTTTTTACTATTTAGGGATTAATATAATTATTTTAAAAGGAAAATTCATCGATGAATAGAATATAATTAAAAATTTTAAACATATACAAATAAATTTTTAGATGATATGAATAATACTAATTTTTAATCAATTAATAATATAATATTTATAATAAAATGAAATTACTATAAATTATTGATAATATTCATCAAATTTGATTACATAATTTTCAAAAAAATACTTTATAGTGATAATTATATATATATATATATATTAATGTAATATAATAATTAAATAAATTTATATAACTTCTAACATTTATAGTATTATTTATTTTATAATCTTATTAACTAAATAAATCATGTGTTGGCGTTGCATTAGAACAAAGGGTAATTATATAATTTAAATTTTAAATATAAATTTATATAATGAAACTAATTTCCTTATTATAAAAATTAAATTTTAAATTCATTAAAATCTTAATTTTTTCTTTATTTTAGAACGTAAATGAAATTTAATATCATGTGGGTGATATTTTGTCTTTCTTCATTATAGAAATTATTCCATTGGTCACATTCATACTAAATTGTCCCAAATGCTCTGTAAAATACATCATATGGTAATAAGGGTGTAAATATGTCCATAAAACTGTAATTGGACTATATTTTAGGTAATTTTAACTCTTATCCATTTTTTTAACCACTAGTAAATCTATTTTAATCTTACCCACATTAATGATTTTTTATGATTTTTAAAATTAATTTTTACCACTAATTATGTTGTCCTTATCATGTAATATTAATAATTTTGATTCATCAAATTTAATATATTTTTATCAATTTTATTCACATAATTGGAAAATTTTAATTTTAATTAGACCTATATACGTGATGAAAAAAATAGTTTTCAAAAGAGAAAATTAATTTAATTAAAGACTGATTCAGTTTCAAAATTCAGTTTTAAATTTATTAAAATTATCTAAATTGTATTAACCGATATATAATAGAACGAATTTTACTTTTCAAATTTTAATTAACAAGATGTAACTTTCTAAATCTATTAAATGTAAAGGAATCTTTTAATAAAAAAATAGTATATTTCACTATTCACCAAAAAAGTAGATTTTTCATAAAATTACACAAATACACTCTAAGTTAATTTTGGATTTTTTATTCCAAAAATGATGTTTTTTGTATAAATAAATTTTCTAAAATTTTCAAAAAGTAATTGTATTCTTTAATTTAAAAAATAAAAAACATTTTCTGAGAAAAAACGTGTTCTTGAAGCATATAATGTATTCATTTAAAATTATGTACTTATATTTATATATATTCTTTATTTAAATAAATTTTAATTAATTTTAAAAATATTTTTATTCCTTTTCATAATGTAAAATATAGCTTTTAGGTTGTAACTTTGACGTTTAAAAAACATTTTTAATATTATAGTGTGATTTGATAAAACTCCGTGTGGCATGTGACACAAGCTGTTGAAGAAATCAAATTTATTTGATATAAAATAATTTCTAAAATATCATATTTTTACATTAAACATTAGATATACCATTCAGTGATAATAATTTATAAAAATAATGAGTTTATAAGTACATGATCATTACATAGGAAAGCCAATTTTTAATTAGTCAAATATCATTAATCATGAATCATGGAATAATGGTTTGTCAATAAAAATACATAATAAATAAGTGTGTGGAATCCTTAACAATAAAACATGATATGTGGGAACATATCAAAAGTATAAGGGATAAGTTTTTGGTATACACGTGAGCTTAAAAAATCATTTCCTAACTCAAGGATCACAGCAAAGACTCTCATTGTGTATTGGGTTCACTTTCTATTCTATCTTTTCCTTTATAAAGGATAACTCCCTAGACTATAATGTTTAATAGAGTCCTTTATTGAAATGGGTTCAGTCCCCATTCCAGTCATTATTATTTCATGAGATACCATTCTCTAACCAATGTGTTGGAGGTAAATATAATTTCAATCACACCAAAAACATAATGAAAACCAGGCATGTGCGTACCCCAAGTTCATAAAACATTTATCACCCCATCATATCATTAATCAAGAAATTGTATTAGGTTTCATAAATATTCCATAAATTAATCATACCATAACACTTGTTATGTAAACAAGTTTCTTAGATAGTTCATCGTAACTTAATTAAACAATGGTAAATAAATTATTTTCATATAGAAGACCATAAATCATCGCCATAATAAGAAATCCATAGAATTAAATTGGTTGGCTTTATAATATCATATACCCAATTAATTATAATAATCCTCAAATTACGTTCACATATATGAAAATATCATTAAAACATATATTTATCCTTTCTTATAAAATATGATAAAAATATCCTTCCCCTTTGATACCATTTTACTAAAAATTCATATAATTGTTAAGAAATTATTTTATTCCAAAATTACTATAAAATTTTTGAAAGTAATATTATTATAAATTAATATTAATGGTGGTGGTAATATTCATTCATACCATATACGTTAATAATGGACATTATTTTGAATCTTCTGTCAAAAGTAAAATACGAATTTTTTAGAAAGCTGTTCTTGAAAGAGATTCATTTTTTAATAATTAAATAATGTTAGTAGTCCTAAAAAATATTTAAACCATTTATATTATAGGTAAAAACATCTATAAAGAAATTTGTAAGAGCATTAACATGGAACAAAATGTTCATCGACCAAATAGAAAATAATGTAACATTTTCATTAAAA
The DNA here is from genome assembly GCA_963277665.1 of Viscum album. Classification (NCBI taxonomy): domain Eukaryota; kingdom Viridiplantae; phylum Streptophyta; class Magnoliopsida; order Santalales; family Viscaceae; genus Viscum; species Viscum album. Next base: position 26,306,521 of record OY728142.1, on the reverse strand, counting down.
ACATTTTGTCGATCATTTTATAAACCAAAAAGAGTAAAAAATTAATAATAAATAAAAATTATTGGATGGAACATAATAAAATTAAATATATTGTCTTTAATGGATAATATCTATATAATTTACCTTAATGTAATTTTAGCATAGACAGTCCCGAAAAAAATGAGAATGTTAAATTATACCTTAACAATGTGGTGTATTTTAATCATAACCCCCTATAAAAGAAATATATTAAACCAAAACATTAAATACCATAGATATAAATTAATTAATGTTATATCATTATCAAATGGGAAGTATATAATTCATATTAAAGTAATGGGTGGTGAATAGGGAATATGCCTCAAAATACAAATGTGAGATGTGAAAACCATACCTCCACATATGTCTTCTTTTGTGTGTGTTTTAAAATAATATATAATAAAATTTAATTATTGATAACATATTCCAGAATTATAATCAAAAAAATATTACTATATTCCATCCCTTTATAATTTTTAATTATCCTTTTATTAACAATTTATTCATTAAATTGATCATTTGGGTGAAAACTGGTTTTTTTTCCATGAATGTTTTGATTTTTTGGTTTTGGTTATGGCATCTTGGTGAAGGTTTCATCATCTAAAAAATTAATCATTAATTTAGTATTATATTTATTCATTATATATAATTTTATAATCATTTATAAATATTAGTGACATAAAATTAATTACTTCACTTCGTTGAGATGGTTGTATGTACATACACACTAGTGATGTTTCAAATTTTTGATAGATGGAATAGATATATATATACATATATATAATAATTAAAATATATGAAATCATTATTATATAATCAAATTCATATATATTCATTAAATATATCCTTATTACTATCATTTTAATCCCTAAATTAAAAATGAACTGACTCGCTTCATAGAGGTGGTAGTCAACAAGTACGCTTGAGTGATGTGGTCATTTTATAACAAATGGGGATGTAAGAATATAAATAAGGCATTATGATTATATAATAATAATTATTTCATAAGTAAAATATATAAAAATTAAATCTATCATAATAACCAACCATGACATATGGTGATGGATAATTAATCATATAGCTATGTGAAGGCGGTAGTACACACGTACGTTTTTGTCATACCTTCATTCCCCATTTGAAGAAAAAGTTATATAAAATGGTTTTACCATAATAATAATAATAACATTTTGAGTATATCTATTATATTTAATTAGTTATCAAATGGTGTATAAAACAAATTTAATGGATGTAGAAGACTAAATAAACATTGAATGTGTCGAGTAAGTTGATTAACTCTTCTTGGACTGACCTCCTTTGGCGTACATCTTATGACCTCTTCGGATGGTTTTAGGTGAATAACATGGGATATTAGAAAAATTAAATTAGTTTATGATGGTACATGGTATTCATTGTATGATATATAATGATCAATCATTTTTCATAGAGGAGGAGAGATGTCCCCTTCTATGAGAACAAAGATGACTCTCATAAAATTTCTTAAAATATTTAAATATAATTAAAGTATTTCTAAAGTATAATACATTAAAATGGATACAGATTCAAATAAAAATAGTATATGGTCGAAATATTGTTATAAAATAAAATTTATACAAGTTTTTTGTCATTTTAAACCATATATTTTTTAACCCCTTCTTTAACTCAATTTAACTATATTTGTGATAAAATATTTTCTAGAATTTAAGTCTCATAAATTCACCACAAATGTGCCAAGTTACTCACAAATGGTCCATGAAAAAAATATACCATTTAACCTTCCATATTTACTCATTAATGTTGTAACACCCCAAGATTTCATAGTGTGTTATTTCTTCAAAATAATTCAATAACTTGCACTACACGCAACACCGAGTTCAATCACACCATGACTTACAAAAAAAAGCCATTCAAAAGAGTTTATGAATAGTATTATCTAAATTTTGAACTTTATATAATCCTTATAATTTTAGAATCCATATTATGAGTTTCTTAGATATAATGCAAGAACAAATTCATTTTCAGTATTTCACATTTATCAACTGTTAATAGTGAACCCTTTTTAAATACAATATTTTAAACTTTTTGACTAAATGGTGACATCAAAAAATTAAAATGAAACATCCCAAGCTTCCACGGTACGTTTCCCTTCGAATAATGCGATAGCGTGTGTTGTACGCAACCTCGAGTTCTAACACACACCACAACTAATTAAAATAGCCGTTGTGAATAGTAATACCTACTTTTTGAAATCATATATATTTTATATTTCAAAATGGACTTCATTTTTTGATTCGGAATATTGAAATTATCCTAGGGTGAAATTTTGGTACTTTTCGGATAACTTTTATATTTTGATGAATAGTGAAAATTACTAAATTTTAATTAAAAACAACTTTTTTAATCAAAATAATTAATAGTGATAAATTATGAATTTTAGTGGTTTTAAAGTATATTTAGAATATATTTTTACCATTTAATATAATGTTGGTCATTGGACATAATTTTACAATTAAACCGAACATAAACAAGTGTCAATCTTTTGATAGTTATTATCTCTTAAAAACACGCTTTTTGTTTTGACAGCGGGAATTAATTTTAAATTAATTTCTGCCACTTCTGTGTTTTGAATTTAGAAAAATGGATTCCATATTTGGAATCAGGATGTTCAAATTGTGTAAATAGATAACTTTTATTTTTAGACATTTTGAATAGTTACTGTGGTAAATATTTTATTTACCATGGTTAAAGGGTAAATCCGGTAAATAAGGGTTAAAAAATAATATTATAATAATACAAAATTACCCTAAAACGTGTCCTAACCTTATTGGTGGACACATACCCGACCATGGGCATCCTTGGGTCAATTTGGGGACCCCTTGGAGCCACTTGTATGTGGTAGGGACACATTATATTAATAAAGTTAAAATAAAAATAAAAATGGCATAAGCTTACATCTTTTAGAAGAAGAATTTTTACATAGGGTTATACATGTTGGATTTTCGATTATAAAAATTCATTCGAAATCTAAAAAGATTTCCTACATGATGATATTTTATTTATAATTTTTAGACATTAAATAATTTATTTTATTTATGACACAATAATGATGCAATGTTTACCTCATTAATAAATCATTGAAATAAATAATATTATAATGATTAAAATATTATCTAAAACCTGTCCAATTATTATTGGTTGATGTTATTTAGAATATGAGTCATCTTATCTTCGACCTCAATGATTTTTGGACCATTATAAACCGAATATAATTATATTATAAAGTAATACTTTCACTCTTTCCTAAAGAGCCCCTCCTCTCCCTTATAAAAGGAGACCACTTCTACTCATTCCTCACACCCCTCAAGCCACTTGGCTCGTCCAAACTCTGCCAACTAAGCTCCCCACATCCCTCTCCTCCTCCTTGAAGCTTCCCCTTAGGCAGAAAGCATTTCAACAAGTCCTTTGGTTCCAACCAAAGCGAGTTACCTAAATTAAAGGCAACGATTTCTCTTAAATTATTTTCATTTATTTTGCTTCTTCAACCCCAAAATCTTTTTATTTCCTTTCTTTTGTAACAACACCAGTATCCTAAATATACTAGGATGTTTTTATAAGAAGGATTCAAACTACACATACACACAACTCCATCTAATGGATGATGAACATAATGTTTCTGTGGATGACAAACTAACGCCTCACGAAACGATGATTGTTCAAATACATCTTACCGCCTCTCATGGTGGCCATTATGATGGCACTGTAATTAAATATGATATTAATGATATATATTTTATATATAATCTTCTTTAGTTCCATTTTATTTCATACCATTATTCGTTTCATGTTGTATATACATACGATAATTTCATTTGAGGAAGTGCGGACTACCGCCCCCTTAAAATGATATGACTCGTTCATACCACACATGGAACGTATAAAGGATGGTGTTAATGAACTTAAGTAACATATATAAAATATTATATTATACTGGAATAGTAATATACCTATGTATCATTTGGATTCGATTCTTTTAAAATAAAAATTAAATGGAAGTAGCGTTCGTGCGTACGTACGGACTACCGTCTCCACAAACGCGATGAGATTCATTCTCCATCGTATCCATTCAAGTATAATTATCATTTAATGATTTAAAAATGATGTTTAAGGACTTGATATCATTCTGGATATGAATAAGATACAACAAACATGACTTATGTAACAAAACATATAAAGAAAATGAGTAAGTTAACACCCGAAAACGGCGATAATACTAAGATATTATTATCAAATCAATATTAAAAGATAATATATGATATCATATTAATGTATATGATTCTTGTATAATTTAGTAACAATTATTTCACTATTATACAGGAGGATAACCTACCCCAACCAAGGAAAAGTACAAGGTAAGGGTTTATTTCACAATCTCTTCATTATTCGAGGTTGTTTATACGTAATAATCTACTGGGATCTCTTTATCATCCACATCCATGTTTCTTAAAAATGTATTTCAAAACATTTTTACAATTTACAAGAATATGGGATAAAGTCATTTATACCCTTTTTTGACTTTTATTATAAGTTTATAAAGGAATCTTTCCGTCGTTTTCAAAACAAGGTCCTTTTTAACCTTTTCGACAGAATTGAGGTAAGAATGTTTTTTTAACTTATACGGCGGGTGCGGTTATTTTCCGCCGTTATAAAATCGTCGAAGCTTTCCATACAAGCTTATAAGAATATTTTCAAAGAAAATGTTTTATTTTATATGGATCTTAAATGATTTCAAAATAAAAGGAGATACTTCTTTAAAAATAATTTTGATTTCATCTATGTCAACATCCTTTGATGGATTTTAAGATTATTTGAAGTTGATTTATTATGATACAAAACTTCTATATTGTATTGAAGGTTTTGTGATATGTTTGACTGTGGATGTGCTATTTTTATACCATTCATAGTTTATGGTGAAATTATTGACATTTCGTATGCTAGTTTTAATACGAATGTTTATGTTATGTTTAAACCTTTTCATATGGGAATGCATTGGACTTAATAAGTGACGGGTGGAGCCCGCTATAGCTCCTCGATGCATCGGTAGGTCTCATGAGACAAACTAGTGTCTTGGCACAAGTCCTTGACAAAATCTTATTTGTAGTCTTGGCACGAGGCCTTGGCTATGTGGTTATGATAGTCTGGCATTATGCATTCCAACATTATGAAAGTGGTTATTGATTTTTGCATGTGATTATTCGATTAGTAGAATATCTATGTGAATAATTAAATGGAATTATTTCATTTTATTTATGCCATACCATGTTGAAAGTTCATATTTAAAAGGCTTTTGTTTTAGTTATACATTTCCTTAAATGTTTATTCTTTCCGCTATATTGTTATCCTTACTGGGCATTTGAGCTCACCCCTTTTCTATGTTTTATTTTTCCCAGGATGTGAAGAAGTAAGTTATGAATGACCTGCAGGGATTTTATGAGGGGATAATAGTGTGGTCTATTGAGACATTATGTTGTTGTAGTAGTTTTTCATTTTATAATGTAATGTAAAACTTATGAATATATCTGGCATTTTCCAAGGCTACTAAACCCATCGGTCTTTCGAGATTTGATCTTTCTTGTGATCATGCCAATGTTATGTAATAATGCACCGACTCTGGGTAACTGGGGTCGGGGCGTTACAGTTGGTATCAGAGGAAGTTTAGTACAAACCTTGGAAGCTAGATTTAGATAAACTCTGATTAGAGAACGTAGACCTAAGATGAACTTTGAGGATTAGTATAGAAGAACTTCCTAGAATTTTGGTATTGTAGAGATTTTGTGAGTTTTCCGAGCAATACATCCCTGTCTGGATACGAGCAGGTAGAGGCGGCTCTGGCACAGATGTACCTAGGGGTAAAACCCGAAAACACCGCTTTGAGCTAGACTCGAACGAGAACTGGTGCACGACAACGGGCCTTGCTGCACTCTTGGTTACGACACTCCCGGGGGATATGCTCAGGATAATTCTCATTTTCTTTACAAACCATTATGAAGGGATTATGAGTATATACATCCTCAAATGAGACATTTTTATGATTATTGATTATATCCATAAATAGTTCAATTTATGTTAAGTGTTTTATAAGTATGGAATTATGTATTTTGATTCATAAACTGATCTAGTTTATGCCATTGTTTAGAAATGGCGCCCAGTAGAAGGAATGAGAACTCCAGAAATGCACATGATCCAAAGAGAAGGAAGGATCATATCTTTCATGGTCTTAAGCTATAATTTATAAGAGAAATAGTCTCCCATGTATTATCATCATATGAAGAAATAATATCATGTGTTGATAAGATAAGTAAAGATTTTACTGAGTCCTATGGCTTTGAAGGGAAGCAAGAGAAGAAAAGGATAGAAGAGAGAAAGATGGATAAAGGGAAGAGGGAAAAGAAGAATTTTCCCATATGTGGTAACTGTGGAAAGAAACACCCTGGAACTTGCCTGAAAGGAATGGGAGTTTGTTATAAGTGTGGCGGAAAAGGGCACAAAGTACATGACTGCAAGGTTAAGAAAATGGTTTCAAATGTACAATGCTTCATTTGCAAGGAGTTTGGACACTACGCGAACCTATTTCCCAGTCATCAGACTATGCAACAAATGATGCTATTGGATAATAATCAAGTTATGATACTACCACAGATTAAGAGGAATGATTAGAGTTATTATGTTGGTTATATCAATTGAGTGTTGTATCAACAATGTACTTGTTATAATAATTATGGAGTATATAATGATTTTACTGCAGTACTATTTCATTAAGGACTTGAGATTGTGTGGAACAAAGAAAAGTGACTCAATATCAGGATAAATTTTTGGAAAATATATGGTTGAGAGAATGATAAACCATAATATAGTTCTGATACCGATGTAGTGATTTTCGAATAATACATGATTATTTTGGAAAAATTATATTGGATATTCTTGACTACCTTGGAACTGATTAATGATTTGTATATTCCATCATTGTTGGGGTTTAAAACATTTTTGGATTGATGAATTATATCCATCATTCTATATGGAATAAGGGAGAATGGATGTAATCAATAATGAATATGGTAATTCAGGATGTTTCAGTGTATTAAAAGAATACATGATGAAGGTATTCATATGCTATTACGGGGTAAAAAGGATCTACATTATGTTTACCTTCCTTATAAATGTTGGACTGTGAGTTTGGAAATAAGTATTTTGGATAGTTCTAGTTTGGATTATTTTGGATTGCCATAAAAGGACAACCCGGAGGTCGGGCGGCAACCCGTCGCGTCCGGCAAGGCTGCGAGACTTGAACCCGCAACCGAAGGGCGACAAGGGTGTATCACCTACCACTGGTCCATGAGATGTCCTGGATTAAATAATGTAGTTTTTTTTAAAATATATGGTAGATGAATTATAAATTCATTTATTTTGGAACCCTGTACGAATAGTATAAATAGAAAAAAAATTACATTCTATTATCTTTTAGAGTGAAAGATGAGTTTGTGGTAGAAATTTATTAATGGATAAAACTCTAATTATAAAGTAAGTATATCTCCTTATGATCTTAGCCAATATCATAAATAAATTCCACAACATTAATAAAAGAAACATAGAACAAAAATGTTGTCCTAGATGGTACCTTAAATCATCACAAATTTATGGCTTTGGGATTTTTGGCCTTTTCATAGCCATGTTCTCTACCACTCTCCATCAGATAATTGATGGTTAGATTTCTCTTCCATATCCATATTTTCCTACATGGAACCCTAGTATGTGTTATTTTAGGTAATCTTCATACTTTCCACTCTTTATTTTAAATAGAGGCCTCATTAATTCATTTTTCGATGTGGGATTTCAACTAAGATATTTTGAAACGTCAAAAATGTGTTATCCTAATACCCTATGTTTTGTTGAACCGATGGTATTTCAAATCATCATAGATTGATGAATTTAAGGACCTCAATTTTATAATTGTTTGTGATTGATGACCTCAATCACTACCTATAAATATTTACGTTTTTCCTCCAATTATATGTCTCTAATTGCCACCAATGTTCTCCTAATTGAGATCATAATTTGGTGGTTACCCTTTCATTTCTCTTTTCCTCATATTAAGACTAAATTTTAGTAACCCAATTTACGATGTGGTTTTTCCCGCAAATATATTTTCTATTTTCAACCTTTTATTTTCGAAGAACAATTTCAAATTGCGAGGACGCAATTTATTGAAGGAGGGGAGAATGTAACACCCCAAGATTTCATAGTGTGTTATTTCTTCAAAATAATTCAATAACTTGCACTACACGCAACACCGAGTTCAATCACACCATGACTTACAAAAAAAAGCCATTCAAAAGAGTTTATGAATAGTATTATCTAAATTTTGAACTTTATATAATCCTTATAATTTTAGAATCCATATTATGAGTTTCTTAGATATAATGCAAGAACAAATTCATTTTCAGTATTGCACTTTTATCAACTATTAATAGTGAACCCTTTTTAAATACAATATTTTAAACTTTTTGACTAAATGGTGACATCAAAAAATTAAAATGAAACATCCCAAGCTTCCACGGTACGTTTCCCTTCAAATAATGCGATAGCGTGTGTTGTACGCAACCTCGAGTTCTAACACACACCACAACTAATTAAAATAGCTGTTGTGAATAGTAATACCTACTTTTTGAAATCATATATATTTTATATTTCAAAATGGACTTCATTTTTGGATTCGGAATATTGAAATTATCCTAGGGTGAAATTTTGGTACTTTTCGGATAACTTTTATATTTTGATGAATAGTGAAAATTACTAAATTTTAATTAAAAACAACTTTTTTAATCAAAATAATTAATAGTGATAAATTATGAATTTTAGTGGTTTTAATGTATATTTAGAATATATTTTTACCATTTAATATAATGTTGGTCATTGGACATAATTTTACAATTAAACCGAACATAAACAAGTGTCAATCTTTTGATAGTTATTATCTCTTAAAAACACGCTTTTTGTTTTGACAGCGGGAATTAATTTTAAATTAATTTCTGCCACTTCTGTGTTTTGAATTTAGAAAAATGGATTCCATAATTGGAATCAGGATGTTCAAATTGTGTAAATAGGTAACTTTTATTTTTAGACATTTTGAATAGTTACTGTGGTAAATATTTTATTTACCATGGTTAAAGGGTAAATCCGGTAAATAAGGGTTAAAAAATAATATTATAATAATACAAAATTACCCTAAAACGTGTCCTAACCTTATTGGTGGACACATACCCGACCATGGGTATCCTTGGGTCAATTTGGGGACCCCTTGGAGCCACTTGTATGTGGTAGGGACACATTATATTAATAAAGTTAAAATAAAAATAAAAATGGCATAAGCTTACATCTTTTAGAAGAACAATTTTTACATAGGGTTATACATGTTGGATTTTCGATTATAAATATTCATTCGAAAGCTAAAAAGATTTCCTACATGATGATATTTTATTTATAATTTTTAGACATTAAATAATTTATTTTATTTATGACACAATAATGATGCAATGTTTACCTCATTAATAAATCATTGAAATAAATAATATTATAATGATTAACATATTATCTAAAACCTGTCCAATTCTTATTGGTTGATGTTATTTAGAATATGAGTCATCTTATCTTCGACCTCAATGATTTTTGGACCATTATAAACCGAATATAATTATATTATAAAGTAATACTTTCACTCTTTCCTAAAGAGCCCCTCCTCTCCCTTATAAAAGGAGACCACTTCTACTCATTCCTCACACCCCTCAAGCCACTTGGCTCGTCCAAACTCTGCCAACTAAGCTCCCCACATCCCTCTCCTCCTCCTTGAAGCTTCCCCTTAGGCATAAAGAATTTCAACAAGTCCTTTGGTTCCAACCAAAGCGAGTTACCTAAATTAAAGGCAACGATTTCTCTTAAATTATTTTCATTTATTTTGCTTCTTCAACCCCCAAAATCTTTTTATTTCCTTTCTTTTGTAACAACACCAGTATCCTAAATATACTAGGATATTTTTATAAGAAGGATTCAAACTACACATACACACAACTCCATCTAATGGATGATGAACATAATGTTTCTATGGATGACAAACTAACGCCTCACGAAACGATGATTGTTCAAATACATCTTACCGCCTCTCATGGTGGCCATTATGATGGCACTGTAATTAAATATGATATTAATGATATATATTTTATATATAAGCTTCTTTAGTTCCATTTTATTTCATACCATTATTCGTTTCATGTTGTATATACATACGATAATTTCATTTGAGGAAGTGCGGACTACCGCCCCCTTAAAATGATATGACTCGTTCATACCACACATGGAACGTATAAAGGATGGTGTTAATGAACTTAAGTAACATATATAAAATATTATATTATACTGGAATAGTAATATACCTATGTATCATTTGGATTCGATTCTTTTAAAATAAAAATTAAATGGAAGTAGCGTTCGTGCGTACGTACGGACTACCGTCTCCACAAACGCGATGAGATTCATTGTCCATCGTATCCATTCAAGTATAATTATCATTTAATGATTTAAAAATGATGTTTAAGGACTTGATATCATTCTGGATATGAATAAGATACAACAAACATGACTTATGTAACAAAACATATAAAGAAAATGAGTAAGTTAACACCCGAAAACGGCGATAATACTAAGATATTATTATCAAATCAATATTAAAAGATCATATATGATATCATATTAATGTATATGATTCTTGTATAATTTAGTAACAATTATTTCACTATTATACAGGAGGTTAACCTACCCCAACCAAGGAAAAGTACAAGGTAAGGGTTTATTTCACAATCTCTTCATTATTCGAGGTTGTTTATACGTAATAATCTACTGGGATCTCTTTATCATCCACATCCATGTTTCTTAAAAATGTATTTCAAAACATTTTTACTATTTACAAGAATATGGGATAAAGTCATTTATACCCTTGTTTGACTTTTATTAGAAGTTTATAAAGGAATCTTTTCGTCGTTTTCAAAACAAGGTCCTTTTTAACCTTTTCGACAGAATTGAGGTAAGAATGTTTTTTTAACTTATACGGCGGGTGCGGTTATTTTCCGCCATTATAAAATCGTCGAAGCTTTACATAGAAGCTTATAAGAATATTTTCAAAGAAAATGTTTTATTTTATATGGATCTTAAATGATTTCAAAATAAAAGGAGATACTTCTTTAAAAATAATTTTGATTTCATCTATGTCAACATCCTTTGATGGATTTTAAGATTATTTGAAGTTGATTTATTATGATACAAAACTTCTATATTGTATTGAAGGTTTTGTGATATGTTTGACTGTGGATGTGCTATTTTTATACCATTCATAGTTTATGGTGAAATTATTGACATTTCGTATGCTAGTTTTAATACGAATGTTTATGTTATGTTTAAACCTTTTCATATGGGAATGCATTGGACTTAATAAGTGACGGGTGGAGCCCGCTATAGCTCCTCGATGCATCGGTAGGTCTCATGAGACAAACTAGTGTCTTGGCACAAGGCCTTGACAAAATCTTATTTGTAGTCTTGGCACGAGGCCTTGGCTATGTGGTTATGATAGTCTGGCATTATGCATTCCAACATTATGAAAGTGGTTATTGATTTTTGCATGTGATTATTCGATTAGTAGAATATCCATGTGAATAATTAAATGGCATTATTTCATTTTATTTATTCCATACCATGTTGAAAGTTCATATTTAAAAGGCTTTTGTTTTAGTTATACATTGCCTTAAATGTTTATTCTTTCCGCTATATTGTTATCCTTACTGGGCATTTGAGCTCACCCCTTTTCTATGTTTTATTTTTCCCAGGATGTGAATAAGTAAGTTATGAATGACCTGCAGGGATTTTATGAGGGGATAATAGTGTGGTCTATTGAGACATTATGTTGTTGTAGTAGTTTTTCATTTTATAATGTAATGTAAAACATATGAATATATCTGGCATTTTCCAAGGCTACTAAACCAATCGGTCTTTCGAGATTTGATCTTTCTTGTGATCATGCCAATGTTATGTAATAATGCACCGACTCTGGGTAACTGGGGTCGGGGCGTTACAAATGTTTTATATTTTTTAAATAATTTCATAGAATATTATTTGACATAAAATATCATAAAAGTAATTTTTGCAACTATTTTTTTAATTCCACATTAAAGAACTGAAAATAATAATGGATTTAAAGTATAATCCATTCTATCAAAAATTATAAATTATTTTTAAACAAAAGATCATGGAGTACTATAATCTATCCAATTTATAATTATGTTATTTTTTTAAATCATTTAATAGTTTTTTTCTAACATGTGTACTTGCACGAAGTCACTTTTGTGTAAGAATTTAGGGTTAGTATACAACGAATAAAAATTATAAATATATTAGCATAATTAAAATAATTTATTTATAATCAAATTAACCTATTATATTCATCCATTTATTATTTTTATTCATATTAAAATAAATCATATAAATTAAAAACAATGGTGTAACATTTCATATTTATCCTTTTCTTAATGTAATACAAATGTTATAATCAAACGAAATTGGATGTAAATGTTCATATTTTAATAATTGTAATTTATTAAGTATAAAAAAAATAATTCAATTGGGTAAATTCATGTTTTATAAATATTTAAAATCCTCATCCCATCATTTTAACCTATTTTTTTGGGTTTACCCTTACCGAGATGATGAATCATTATCATAGTTACTATTCATAATGACCAAAAATAAAGGGGTGCTATTTACCAAATATGAACATAGGGAATGCAAATATAGTATAAAATTATAAAGATTAAATTTCTAGAAGTGTATGAAATATGTTTAAGTATAATTTCATAAAATGCAATGAATAACAGTTTTTACAAAAATACATTTCTTAAAGAAAAAAATCAAACTTATTCCAAAATCAAGTATGATGTTCATTCCCATACAATTAAATTGATTTCTACAAATTCAATGATATTTATTTTAATATAATTCTAAATTAAATACATATTAAGACTTTTTGATTACTCTGTTTAATTAAAATAATTGAAAAATTTAAATAATGATAATTTCACAATTCACATAAAAATTTATATTTTCATAAAAATACCAAAAATTAATCATAAGATAATATTGACTTTATGAATTCAAAAATAATATTTATTCACTTAAATAAAATTTTAAAATGTGGTTTAAATTTAATAAATTGATAAAATAAAAAATTAAATAAATACCATTTTGAGGAAAATGTGTTTTTGAGGCATAAAATGAATTTCCTTAAAATTAAAAAATAAATTATTATACATAAATAAGTAAATTTTTATTATACAAAATCATTATGAAAATTATTCATAATTTATTTATTAATTTTCATAGCATAAATTTAATTTAATGGTTAGAATTTTCACAATTTAATAATAATAGTTTATATTATTTTACAGTTTTCTAAAAGATCATTGATTAATGTTAAGTAAAATTATCAGTCATATTATTCATTTAAACTAAATTTTCATTTTCGAAAAAAGTTAGTGTTTACATTTCTTGACAAAGTTTGTGAAAGTTGAGATGAAAAATTTCACCATATAAATTAATTCCCCATCATTCTACCATCCATAACAAATAAGACTTACAATAATCATGAGTCTTACAAGAAGATGGTTAAAATTAAATAAAATAATTTTATTATTGAAAATGCTCATAATGAATCCAAAAATGAATGTTAATGGATCTTTTATAGTGGATGGTGATAAATGAGTTATTATTTCCTATTTTCTTGAATAATTTTTAGAGTTGAAAAAAAATGATGACTTTTAATATTGGTGTGTCTCTAAAAATAAAAGGTAATGGATTAAGAATATTTGAAGATTTAATGATATAATTTGATAATATTTTATTTATTTATAGGTTGAAAAACAATTTAATATGCATATCATAATTCATTGATGAAAACTATGAAGTAGTATTTAAGATGAATGATTATGTTGTCAATAATTTGAATGATTTAAAAACTGTGATGAGAGGACAACTTATTCGAGAAAACATGTATCATAATAGTGAAACTATTAAATAGAAGATTACTAGTAAGATAAAAAAAATATTTTGTTAATAATTTGGTTTTTTTAACACCTGAGTGAGTTGGAAAAAAATTTACTTAATAAGAAGGCTATATAGGTGATCTCAATTAGAAGAGATTAAAAAGGGTGAAGATAAAGTTGTTGACATTCCATGAGAGTAGTATGAATGTTATAAAAAATAAAATTTCAATACCAACAATAATAAGGTCATATTATAATGTTATTTGGATAATATTATAGATAATATTCATATATCTAGTTTGAAATGGGTGTTTATGAATAACACGATTGACTGGGTTGGTTATTAGTCAGAGGGAGAGTGGATTACCCTGCCGTGGAGTTGTAATAATAATTTCTAGTGTTCATTAATCAAGGTTTAAGGATTGGTAATTAATTAAAATCTACCATCATGTATTTAGATTTTGTTTTCAAAGGGGTAGAAATAATTAGAAACATAAATATTCATTGAGACTCCTCTTTTATTGTTTAAATGGGGGATATATTTAAAGGGAGACAAAACTAAAAATAAGGATTTTATCATTGCTAAAATGGACTTAATAATGATAGAAAAGCATTGTTAATCAAGGAAAAGTTAGGGTTCTATTTTATCAGTTCTCAGAAAATCACTGTTAAAGGTGACTTCTATCAGTGCTAAAAAAAGTGCTGATAAAAACGTCCTTTATCAGAACTTTTTGTACCACTGATAAAAGTACAAAATAAATAAAAATACAATTAAAAATAAAATACAATGCTCGAGGGAGATTTTAACATCACTTGACCCCCCCCCCCCCTTTATCAGTGCTTGGAGGACCCCCTCCCAGTATCTGGTGCACCGCCCTTGCTCGCGCATCACTCCTTGCATGTGCACCCCTCCATGATTCCCCTAGAACTCGAACCTGTTACCTACCCCCTTGCACGTCTTCACCTTTACCACTATTCCATTTTGTTTTTTTATCCATTTAATGATATATATATATATATTTATATATATATAGTTATATTTATTTGTATATTAATATAGATTCAATTTAATATAAATATATTTAGTTATATTAATAAATATATATTTATTCATATATTATTATATATATATATATATTTAACTATGTATATAGAAATATTTACTCATATGTTAATATATGTATTCATATTAATATAAATATATTTAGTTATTTTAATACATATATATTTATATGTATATTATTATATCTATTTTTATTCATATCTTAATATATATTTATATATATTTATATAATTATTTCTAGTTTTAATTTTGTATTCCTATATTTCTTTGTATATCAATAAATATTTATGAGATTAGTTTTAAATACATTTATAAAATATGTTTTTAATGTTTGTTTATAAATAAATAATTACATACTTACTTACATACATACATACATATATAAAACACACACACACACAGACTCTTTCTCTATCTCTCTCTCTCTCTCTCACACACACACATATATACACACATATATATGTATATGAAAATCCATAGAATGGTAAAGTGACCATAAATTCTAATCCACAACTTCATTTCAACTCCACAACCAATCAAATTGAAGAAAATGAAACAATATTTGATATGATGTGTGGTAAGGGCCTATCGGACATTTGGATTAGAAGTTATTCATGTTTGAATGTTAAAAAATCAGAGTATCTTGACTAAAAACTCAGTTTTGGAGGCCTTATTGGCCTTTTTGGGCCTTAAAAAATGTGAGAGAAGGTCCCCTTGGGTCACTAGCGCATATAGGTCATCACAATATTATATTTGATATGTTGTAGCGATAATATGTATAACCAGATCAAAAGTTATGGATGTTTGAATTTTGAGTTACATTTTCCACTTATTTGGATCTTTTATTAGTTTTTTTGATTTTTTGTGTCTTCAAATTGTTATTAAATGATTATTAATCTATGATAATTAGAATATTATTAATTAATAATATTTTTCAAGATATTTTATAGCCATTTTTAATACATTTATTATATATTAAATGTAATATTATATTTACATTTATCAAAATTATATTTAAAAAATATATACTATATTTCAATCAATATATATATATATAACAATATATTATTGTGTGTGAATTGTTTTTGAAATTTATTAGCACTAGGAAAAATTGCTGATAAATCACCCCCTTTATTTACACTACTAAAAAATCTCTGATAAAGGGGTCCACTTCAACCGTGCAAAAAAAGTTCTAACAAAGGGGAGGCTTTATCAGGGATTTTTTTAACATGGATAAAGGCCCCCCCTTATTAGTGCTTTTTTTATCAGGGATAAAGTCCCCCCCTTTATCATCACATCTTTTAGCTCTGTTAAAGGGTGGCACTGAGGAAACCCAATTTTGAAGTAGTGGGAGTATCCATTGAAATGTTTTTTTCTTATGGGGGAGAAAATATTTAGTGAGAGTTATTAAAGGGGGTAATTTGTGAATTCAGTGAGGTGCATGTGTGAATTATTTAAAAAAATTCACTAAAGTGAATCCATAAATTTGTTCTAAAAAATTATCCATAGATAGATCTATATTGTTAAGGACATATTTGATGATAATGATGGTGGTTAAAAAGTATTGATTCTACAATTTTTTTTGAAAAGTGATATAAATTCTTTTATGAAAAATCAAGGAGGAAATCTCTATATAATTTGAATATTGATAACTATTTTATGGAAAATGGAATTATTTATATGATTGTATTAATTCGTATACTAGGTTCTCATAAATTGTATTAGAATTATGTATTTGTGATCCCTGAATTAGAATTTATAATATGATAGTGATTTATGTCCCTTGGTTGACAATAAAATCCATGGGGGTTAGGACAGGAGGTATTAGGAAGTTGCATAGGGAGATTGGTGACAATGTGTGACGTGGAGAAAGGTTGGGAGTGGATTTTATTGGTGTGATGTCTTTCAATTTCCTGAAAAGAATCATTTTAAAACGCATGTGTTTCATGATGATTCATTTGAAATGATTTTTGTCCTATAGTTTTAGAATGGCTAGGATATATTAGATGGTATTTTTATGTTGAAGAATGAATATGAATGGTATATGAGTTACAGATGGATCCAACACAATTTGTTAATACATCCCAATGGACGTGGATATCATCTCATAAGTCAAAATGGTGAGCCTCACTAGACATGAATAAATTGAAAAGGAGTTTTTTACTAAATTATCTATATATAAGAAATTATGATCCATAATATTTTGTGGTTTTCATCATGATCTCTTGATATAGAATAAGAGTGTGGGAATAAAAACAAGGATTACCATGTTATAGTGAATATTTAGTGGGTGTTTTCAATGAGATTATTACTTCTGGGAAATCTCTAGGATGAAAATTTCATGGAACTAGTACTGGTGACATACTTGGAAAAAAAAAATTAGGAACCACATTATGGCCAATTGCTATTATAAATTTTGATTAATAATTAATCATTTATGAATTCAATAATCGGAAAATAAAATAGCTAGGATTTATGAAATGGGGAGATATAATCCTTCGAGTATCCCTTGGTAAAAATAAACATTACAATACAAATATTTAAATTCAACTACATGACATGTTGGTCTGTAATTGTTTTTATTGTTTTCTATTCATTTTAGTAATGTTAAATGAAAAAAAGGTATAACACCTTAATGTCCCAATCATAGTTAACCAAAAGATCCTCTTTTCTTAGGATCTAATTATGTATATTTTTGGGTGACTCAAGAGCCTCTCAAACATGATATATAAATTCATTTTCCCTCATCAATGATGTTGAATATATTCAATTTTATCCACTGTCTTTAAAATATTAAAAATAAATTGATATTTGTTTCTATGAATTTAAACAATGGAATTAAACTTTTCACTATTTTGATTTTTTAATATTTTGAAACATAGAGTTATATAATAGATGTAAGAGTATAGAGAGATTGTATATGAACTGAAAATATAATTCTTATATATTATCCAAATGATAAAAATTGTAAAAATAATATTGGAAATGAAGAAGTAGTTGTATACAAATTGAAAAGGTTATATTATACTATATAGGAATAAATGATGACGAACTAAACACCCTCAATGGATTCATAACAGTAAATTGGTGGAATAAATAGCAGCTGAAACTAATATCTAGTATCACTGTGATATGAAGGTTTCACTTGTGCATGTGATACATTGAAACATTTTTAGGAGACATATGATTCATGATTAAGGATAAATAATTCTTCCTTGTAACTATATGTTTATTATATTTGGTAATGTGATCTCAGATGAACCCATATCACACCAAGGTCCCTCCTTCTAAAATTGAGGGGTGAAAATTTAAATATCTATACTTATTAGGTTATTTTGGGTTTGAAATGGTTTTTAAGTATCCAACATCCCTCATCTTTACTATTCATGAATATTGTTTTGAAAGGAACATAAAAAATAATTAAGGTCATTAATTCACCTCCCACACACCTCTATGTAATCTCCCACAGATCATGTACATTTTTCCACAAAGTATCAACCCTAGCCAAATTATAATGATGAGTTCAAATTTGTTATTTTATGGGTTATAGGGTTAGAAATATTTATATGTTATGATAAAAACATGACTTTAATTAGTTATAGAAATACTTGATATTAGGAATAATTATCATCAAAAATCATAGGGGTCCTTTGGGATTCGATATACTAATTACCATTAGCGATGGAACATTCATGTTGATTTTGGTACTCAACTTAAAAGTATATAATATGTGGATTGAAAATTCAAAATATAATTATAACATTATGGTTTATAATAGAAAAAAATTAGGCTATTGTGGAATGATATAGGGTACTGTAAGTATATAATGATTTTTAGCTTGGTCTAAGATGGGTAGATAGGACTTAATTATATATCATTTGATAACAACAATCAAGATGCATGTTTTTCATATAAATGATATGAAAATTATCATGCTACCAAGAGATTAAAATAGGAAAACAAGACTTGAACTGAAGAAGGTCTGAGTGTTAGGATAGTAGAGGAAATGGGATGATGATAAAATATATGGGTGCATCCAATATAGTATATCGAGACATCACTATATATCATATTATTACTAGAATAAAACCTTATATAGTTCTTGAAAATTTTCACTATATAAAAGGACACATGAATGTGATACAAAAATTATTTCATCATAGAATCAATCCATATATGGGAATCCCAACATGAACTGATACCAGACACCAAGATGATATGGGGGATTGAAATAAAAGTTTAATTGGTGGTTTGATCCATTATGGTTGATCCAGAAATCACCAAATATCATAATATTAACATAATCAAGTACCATATAGTTCAAAAATGGTCTTTTAACTAATCTAAATCATTTGTAGGAGGAAAATGTGATGACTCATGGTCTATCCCAGTCTAGGGAACTCAATAGTCACTATATATACTATGATAATATTAATAAATCCATTAGTCATTCTTGAGTGTTATGGAATTTAATCTTAACAAAGGCTTTTGAAAGGATACCCATATTCTAGGAAATGGTATGTGGATCTAGCTTTCATGTAGAGAATCATTTTAATATAAGATAAACCACTTCTTTAGATTAAAGGTAATGTAGAGTGGACTTAATTATATTAATTTTAACATCATACGAAACTGAAAATATGATATAAATTTTACAGACATGCAGTGAGGACTTGGGTGCCATATTGTTCAGGGTTCATATAATAAGGACCAATTCCATGTAGTTTAAAGTCATATGGATTAGACTATATTGAAAAATACTCTTCATAGATCTATCTCATGCATAGGTGGGAAATGAAATGGTACATTCCATATGTCAAGTCTTTGAAGGAAACCCATCATGAATTACGTAATCGTTAGTCACCAGAATGGAATAGAAATTTTATAATGTTGAATTTTCAACTGGGTCTAGGATTTGTGATCTCAAAAACACTATATATACTTATATTATAGGAATCAAGCCATAGGTTGTTCTAATGTTTGATGAAATGTTATATCTGGGTGAATTCATGTGGATTTGAAAACCACAAACTAGGGACTTTTTTTGGATCAATATCTCATGTAAGAAACTATATTAAATAAAATAGATCACTCCAACAGTTTATCGGTTCATCACGATATATTTTTATGTCACAAAATCTAATTTCATGTGATAGGGATGGTAATACTAAATAGTTTATGTAGCTATCAGGCATGACAAGGAAGCCCTGAAAGATGGGAATTTAAAGATTTTCAACGATGATTGACATGAAATCGTCGTTGTTGGTGAGACTTTGCCTAATTACATCTTGAGTATCATGTATGGAAACAAATTAAGCAAAGAAAATACATAAAATAAATTAATAATATATAACATCACACTCAATGTCTTCTATTCATTAGTGTTAAAGCTCTATGAATCCAAAGAATAATTTTTCTATTGCATCCACATGTTCTTTGGGAATCTGTGAGAGTTTTGATCGAAGAAATCCAGGTTCTGGCACAGAGTTCTTATGATTCCTCTGATGCATTGGTGATCATATCATCTCCTTGTTTACAATGAATGAGAGGGATATCGATTAGAAATTCATGGATCTAGATCCAATCTCTACCTAGAATATTAGAGGGAGAATAGAAGGGAGAGTGGCAGTCATTATAATCTAGGGTGAGACTCTCCTCTTCTATTTATATTGAGACAAAAATATTTGAAATAAACTCCTAAAACCCAAATATTTATTTCTCAATAAAATGACTATTTTACTGCGACTTTTATATTATTATAAAATACTTATAATATGATAAATATATTGCATGATAATAATTGATTTGTTAACTCAACTCTTCATTCCAATAAATATTAAATGAAACTAGAATATTTTAAAATAGTATTCGTTCCATTAATATTTTCATGTGTTCACATTATATTTTTTAAATAAATTTAGTTCCCATTATTATTATCTTGAATTATATAAATGTATTTATCTCAATGGTGATCTTATATTATTTGACAACTCCCAGACCCCATTTGTGGGTCCCACTATGTCCAATATACCTATTCAACAGAATATGGTAGTTTCTTGTATATTTTATTACGTGTGACCATCTATGCCCTTATCTCGATATCAGTGAGCAATTTACATAGACAAATATAGTGATCTACTAACCCATCATGGACCAAATTTAGAGAAGGATCGTCACCATAGTGATAACCAACCTACGAACATGTAATGTGTAATATAATCTCTTTGTTTTGAATGTCTCATATAGAAGGATGCACACCTATGTCATCCTTGTTTTCTATCTTTATTATTTTTTGATCTAACTGGACATATTTACCCTCAACTACCATGTCCATGGTCTTATAATGGTACTACCATACAATTCATTATGACCCAAGATATATTACTTCTTTAACCTTGAATAGACAAATCATTTATTGACCATTCAACCAATTTCATTGTAATAAGGACGCACCCAACAAAAAATACCTTTCCACCATTTCATTATCATGTTTTTTTCCTCGCATCAGAGTATGTGGTCAAATGGAACACATTGGAAATGATATCATGTTAGGTGACCATTATAAAAATCCATTTGTTGTAATAATCAATGAAACTCAAATATGTGGTGTTCTTATTGGATTTTCTATCCTCATGATCTCACTACATAGAGATAACCAAGTGTGAAATTCATGAGAAGAAGTCCAAATGCTGACTATCCCCTATAACCTAGTATTCAAACATCTAATATTCCCAGTCATTGAGATGTATCTAGACCACATGACATATATTTTAGATTAATGCCATGGTATATCATGGTTATCATTATATCTCATGATCTGCTATAACCATTTAATCTGAAAATTAATCATTGGACAATACCATTAAATAGTGGATGCATAAATATCTACATGATAATGGTATGTTTACATCATCTATATCAAAATATAACCTTGACATGTTAATCATATTAACTCCATAGTTGGTTCTAGGTAACCCATTATTACCACACTCCCACATCCAATAGATCTAACATTCTAACGATACATCTTATCTCCCACATGATAAAAATATTGTTTTTTTGTGTCATGAAATTATTTTATGGGCCTTCCATGATTCTACCATGTTGCTATTTTTTCAATTTGAGTACTCACCTCCTTGAGTAAAAATCCTCAAGAGGTTATATCCAAGTGTATATTCTATTTTTCCACTATCATAACATGACATATTGACTAGTAATAAAGTCATAACTTACATTATGATAATTCTTTATTTACTCTGATTTATTCAATGATGTGGAACAAATCATTGCTTATAATTTCTTCTTAACCATATTAGAAGATGAAACATACTCATAATTTGTATGTTTGGAAATAAATGCCATATATGAGCTTGTCTCACATACAAACATAGCCTAACTGTGATACTAGATCAGATGGATCTATGTAATACTAGTTTATAACCCCTTAAAACTAGTATCCTTTCTTCAGCACTTACTAGGTACATATCTTTTGTACTTTCCCAAGTACTATTAGGTAGTTTTGAAAACATTACTTGTATTACTCTAGGATATAAATTATATTTTCCAACTATGTGGGAAATATAAATTCTTTCACATATCATGGAATACATGATTAATCTGTCACAGAAGCATATAGAATTCAACTCACCACATTAATCTCCTACTATGTCTGAGATATATCAACTAGGAGAAATTATAGCATGTTACATTAGAAAGAATTATTCCCTTTATTTTTTCTAACTTGTATTTTTCACTAACATATCACTTTATATATGATTTTCAAGGTCCAAGAAACCTTTATGTCAATGTTGATATATTCTGTTCCCTAGAACATAGGTTCCTAATTTAATTCAATCACTGTAAAATAAATTTCATCATGTTTTTAACTAACTATAAGACCAATATATGCTTTATATATGTTTATGAACATATTTTACATGGAAAACTATGGAGCTACTACTAACCACAGTTATACACATGGAAAAAATTCATTTCAAATATATATTATATGATCATGTTTCTTACCTCAGTCCTAAATAATAATTTAGTAACTTGTAACCTTTATTAGAATTTTGTTTCATGACCATCCTTTTCTAGTTTTGTCATATAGACACCTTCAATGTTTGGTGGTCATGAAATCTAATGATCAATATAATATAATCATATAAATTAGTAATGAAATGTAAAATTCATAAGGATTTTGGCTTAATGACTTGGTATAACCAATCGAGCATTATTGGTACCACACTTATACCATCCATGTATTTTCCTATTTGAATACCCACAACAATATTCAAAATTATAATCCCCTTTTCACTTTGACACATGGAATCCATCATTGGATTTTCATTGACCTTTCCAATCATAGCTAATTCCCATTTACTACTCACATGTAAGAATTATTATTCTTACAGAATAATGTATCAATTACTATGGTGATTAAAAACCATCACTATGGTTTTATCCTATATAATAAATAAGTGTATTTGGAACATTCAGGTTCCATATGAACTTGTGTGACTAGTTTTTATGCCAACTGTTTTTCTTTCTATCGCATTGAATAAGATCAAGTCAATCTTTCACCCAGTATCTCATGTTTAAAAGTGAACCATGTTTATATAAATGTAATCTATCACTTGACTATCACATTTATATCTAAAGGATTTATGTAATATCCTATGAAAATGTATAATAATTACTTTAGATTAACATTGTGCTTTCTCTTGATGTATTTTTTTTAAACTTGACCAAATCTTTTCATATAAACACATGTTTTCTGAAAAAAATGGATTTCCATCATGCTATAAATCATATGATATACATTTTTCATATTAGGTGGCATATGGTTATGTGGAAAATCCTTTATTTTCAAATCATGTCAAGAAATATAATGGATGCTTTTTCAAGTTGCAATATTGATACTCCCTACATCATAACATTATTGTATCAAATGTTCATTTAGGAATTACTCCATGCTACATTTTGTTGATCAATGTTAGCAAGTCAGACTTCATCATCAATGACTCTCATAAACATCAATGTCGTGATGTAGATAAGTTAATTTTCATTAATGAATTAATCCATTCTATATTTTACTAAATGATGATTTCTTTATCAAGATATTCTTCCGCAAGCCAGCCCAAAACAACTTATATCTTCTGACCATGAATATGGAATACTTCACATTCTCATTCCTTAATCATATAAAGGAATATATGTATATATTTTTAACACTTGATTTCCCTTGGAATATTTTATTCTCACGTGTTGAACTAATTCCAAAATCCTTTTGGATAACCTTTACATATAATGTTTTCTTTGTCTAAACTAAATAAATCAATAAAATCGAAGGTGTTCAGATTTACTGATCCAAAATACCATACAAGGTATATGTTGGACATAATCTTTAGTTTTTTCTTGACAAATATTTATCCTCCCACAACTAGAAAATTAAGTCTTACATATTATATTCATATTTTATTCCCTATGATTCATGTATTATTGAATGATTGAATTAGTATTTGACACCAAAAAACATTCATTTTGGAACCTAGAATAATGTATCATTGTGTAGAAAGTACACCGGAGATAAATGTTTTTTAGTCATTACAGTTTGACAAGAATAATTAAATTGGAAATACTGAAATCCTGAAATTCACACTGGTGACTTAGGAATCACCCTTTTCTCAGGTTCCTAGAGAATAAAACTGAGCTCTACTAATTTTTCTATACATTATTACTAGATTTCTATAAGTATATTTTATTTGAATATTTTATTTAATACCAAATAATTATGATTGAAACATTACTTTTCTGTGATGAATATTCTTGAAGAAGAAGCGGTAACATTCCTCTTTTATTCTGTTTATTTCATTTAAACTTCCATGGATTTATTTCATAATATGAAATGAAAATAACCTCCTATTAATTAACCAACCACAATTCATTGAATGATGTTGTGAATTTTATTTTTTTCATTACTTTTCATTGTAATATTCACTTTTCATTCAATTAATTCTCTATAAGAATCAATGATTAAATTTTTTTTATTCTTGTTTTGCTTGGAGAACTATAACATTATAGATAATGAAGCATTTACTCAATACTGTATGTTTATGAAATTAATAATAGACTTGAGAAAATATGTGAAAATTAAATGATAAATGGATCCATTGAAATAACATGAACCATATTTCTATTTATGCACACCAATATCATCATCACATTATTTATATCTATGTTTATCTTTCCCCTTGAATGCCTCTTGGAGATTAGATATCATGTCATATAATTGATGTCTTGATGCAGTGACATCAACTAACCACATAAATTGATTATATCATAATTAAATAACTGCCATATGATCTATACATGAGTCTCCTATAAGAAATTGTACACCTTCACTTCACGAGTGGATTAACTAGTATATGGACACAGGCACCTTTCATTTCAAATATCATAGTATTGTGGGCAAACACCCATACTACACTTAGAAACATGTGTCAATTTGAACATTTTTGTTTCTCATCTTTAATCACATTTTTTTACTTGTGGTATAACATGACATTTCTCTACAAAATTAAAATTCAAGAATATAAGTACTTTTTATGATGATTATCGATTTAGATATTTTGATTAATTAATTAAATCATTAAATGTATCCCACTATATTATGGATTTCTAAAAACCCTCTATTCTAGAATCAAAATAATTTGAAACTTGATTATTCTAGTGTAAATGATCCCTGAACCTCCCCTCACAGTCTATAAGCTATGGCTTCACCAATACATGGTGGGTTTAAGGTAACAGTTTAGCAGGAAAACTGCATTAACTTGTGGTTCCTTAATTTATTCATCGAAGTACTAGATTCTAAATTCTTAACATGATTTATTCATTTCTTTCTCTAAAATGATAGCATGATATCTTGGGATAATACTTACTAAAAATTTAGTATATTCAACCCACCATTATCATGATAACTCCCATGTAGTAAGATACACCCTTATATTTGTGTAGACAAGCACCCCAGACACCTGATTTTGTTCAAATATAAATGATGGAAGGTGGTAATGACTTAAAATTTCTATTAGGTTTATTGTATTTCAATGTGACGAATGAAATAATTTTATATTTTTTAAGCATGTTAAATGTGGTCACATCACAAATGACTATACAATAAATACAAAATCACATTGTGTCACATGTTCATTTTATCTATTTATGCTTGTTTATTATTCTATGTGTTTTCACATTAACTGCACATACACAAAAATAATAAACCATGAAAAAATAAAATGATGTCTGATCATGAGATGATTCTGATGGTTGATCCGTTTATTGAATAATGGATCAAACTTGACCCTATGGGTAATAACTTGAGTCGCATCACTTTTAACTCAAATTGCAGGACCTTCCATCCAATCCATCAAGTTCATGTATGGTGCATTGCCATAACATGGCACAAAGTGCATCTATGATCATCTCATCATTATATAATATTACTCGTATGAAGCTGAGGGTATCTCGAGGAACAAAATACAACTCTGAGAATGGTCATGTAGTCCCTTATACATATAATGGCTCTTAAACCACATGCATATCATCATTTGATTACTATAATCTTTTAAAAACCTGTAATAAATAATTAAATTATAAAATGTGTACCAAACATGAGTTAGTCAGTCCATGGGATCATGATCAGTCTAATAAATTCTAAACATGAATATTTAAAATTAAATGCATAATTAAAATCAAACTTGCATTAATTATTTATCTGAGGGAAATTTTATTGAATTTCAATTTCAATTTTATTTTAATTCAACAAATTTCATCCTTAGGCACCATTAATTACTTTATTTTTAAAACCAACAATTCAATTAATTAATTAATTAAATTTAATAGAAAAAATAAATTAATATTAATCTGTAGAAATCAAGATAATTTTTTATCATAAATTAATATTTAATTATTTTTATTTAAAACTGAAATTGAATTAATTAATTTAATTAATTTTTGACAATTTAAATTATCTAGGTCCTAAAAACCCTGAGGAGGGCTAGACTGGGTTGGGCTGATCCTGGGAAAGCCCACAGGTTTAGGCAATTCTTTATAGGGATGTTGTGGGCCAGGAAGGTCATTGTCGATCTACTCTAGTTTTGGACAACCCACCCAATTCCCGTTTCAGGGCCAAATGGGTCTACACATAACTACTCTAGTAGTTACCACAAACTTAGGTAACTCTTAAGGGAACTATTGAACTAGTTAGTAGAGGTCCTGAATAGGTTCAAGCTTGCAATGAGGTCAGATATCTGGAAGAGCTAGCGATTGGGAGGACTCTCGGCTGAGAGTGACAGAGGTCCATGGTGAGGGAAGACCCATTTAGGAGGAGATGAGGTGGAAGAGGCTAGAGGGGCATCTCATGTGAATAAGTATCACTGCAATAGAGAAGGGACCATGTTTTCTGGTCGAGCAAGGGGTTGCACTACTTCGTAGAGGTGGTGGTGTGGGGCCGACATCCCACAGATCTGGCGAGCCGTGTAGTGGTCTAGTGAGGTGTTAGTGGTCAAGGGGATAGTAAAGATAGTTTTATAAGGTAGTTTTTCATGATCTGGTATTTTTGCTGTGGAGGGATCCTTCTACCGTCGGGCAGATATTAGGGTAGGCAAGTAAAAATGAGTCTGACTATGGTTTCTGGTGGTGCAAGCATGGAACATGAGGTAGAAGAGCTGGGAGTTAGATGGTCTCTAAGGGAGATGTAGTTCGAGAGGTCTGGGAGATGAAATAGCACTGTCGTAGGTTCCCTGAAATGATTAGTGTGATTTTGGGGTACTTACGTGCAGTAGAGTGGCTAACCAAGGTCGTCTCTCAAAGGAGGAAGTGAATTAAAACAACTTCTTAGAGGTATTCTAAAAATAAAATAAAAGAGAATAAAAACACTAATTGAATGGATGGGGGTTGTTTATAGTTTATAGATCTAGAAGAAGTTTTCTGGAATAATATTGCATTTTTTTGTTTTTAGTTTTGAAATTAAGTTCGATTAAAATGACACAACAAAAAGATGTTTTTTTAGAAAATATTTCAAAAGGCGTAATCGATCTAACTCTACCTCTTCATTCAATTATTAATAATTATCATTTAAATCAATATCCACTTAATTATTATCCCCTAATTTTTTATCCCTCGAACCCTACGAGAGTTAACTTAACCACAAAGATGAAATTACTTAAACCCTAGGCTAGCTTCGGAACATGCAATCACAGCACCTTTCTTTGATTGTTGTTCTAAGGATAGCTTATGGTCAGTGGTTAATTATAGCCCATATCCATTCTGGAAATGAGGATGAATTGTTTTTAGGGATTATATTTGAACTCTACAAATTTATCCCGTATGGTCTTGTATTACAGATTAAGATTGCGCTCTCACAATTTACACAATTCCCGACCTCGTGTGTTTTGTGTTTATTGTTCAATTTCTTTCTTAGTTTCATTTAAATTGAAAACTCAATTAATAGATCATATTTAGTGAATTACAGTAGATCATTGATTCAAAATAAATTAATGAAGAAGGTGAGAGGTAGATCGATTACTAAAAGACTACTCTTCCTTGGGTGGCGTAATCATCGTAGAAGCGTTTTGCATGTGCAAAGGTTTATAATGGGCATAACCCAGTAAATATTCTACTCAATAATTCAAAACCAATTAAGAAGATTAATAGAATAATAAATTTAAACAAAACAGAAGAAAAGAGAAGAAATAAAAGAAGAACAAAGAAGTTTATTACACAAATGAAAAATTGCCAAATGAAGAAGAGAAGGAGGCTTCGATGAGGGGATCCTTGCTTCAAGAGCTACCCCTCTTACAATGGTTGGAGAATTTGGATGAAACAAATTCTCCTCTACCTCCAATATACTAATGCACGTCCCAACCCCTCCAAATGTGAAAAACTCTAATTTATAGAGTGTAGGGGAGGCTAGGATTAAAGAGGTTTCAAGTGTGAATGGGAAATCTCGGCCAAATATTTTAATACAACTTGCACCGCCAATTTGACCTCTAAAACGCGTGACCCAACTCTCCTTACGGAAGGATGATTTGTCTTAAAATTAATCCCCAAGTTCCTCTCAACATATGAACTTAATCCAAGACTGGATGAAGAAGATATGGCCCAAATACAGAACCCATGTCCATTCTGCCTAGTCCAGTCCACCATTGGATTAATGTCCCATTTACTCCATCCAAATGACCTTTTTAGCTATAGTGTCCTGAATTAAAGTTGTATAAAATTAAGTTAGGAACACTGTTAAAAAATTTAAAATTACAATAATAAATATAAAACTATATATCTTCGAAATACTACAGTGCACTATAAAGGGTAAAACTGGAATTTTCACCAAATTTTCAAATGAATGATCAAATCCCAAATATTTTATAAATAAAAATATTTATCAAAATGTAGGGAAATTATATAATTTATTATAAATAAAATATTCAACAAAATAGTGTTTTATCAACTCCCCCACACTTACCCTTTTGCACTCTTGAGCAAAATCTCATACTAAGTAAACATCAATATCAAATCAAAACCAATTTTAAAACACATATCCTTGAGATAAATCAATTTCTCACCAAGAATCAAAAGTTATCATGCCTCATAAAAAACCTTATTTCAAGTTCTCCATTTATATCATTCAATATATTTCCACTTCATTTATCCTCCCATTCACAAAACACTTACCTCGCTTGAATTTTCTCTCATCACTCAAATATCAATTTTTTTGCAATGCCTTTCTCATCCAAACTCATACAAGGGTCACCATAGGATTGATAGATTCCTACATCGCCACCCGATATGAGTCAAGGACATTTGTTTATCATGAGGACTTTTCAGGGTTGTTCTGTGGCTTCCGGTTGGTAGGATTTAGATGTGAAAAATTCTGAGGCTGAATGAGGAGGGCTTGACTCTTTTGATGCAAAATTGCATTAATCTAATTTTCACTTAAATATGGTCTTCTCCTCAATCCCCATAGTATCAATTCAGCTCCATCATCATAAAAGTCATGAAAAGTTTACACCATTCATTATTTCAGCATAAAAAGGTCAATCTTCTCAAACATGATTTTATTGAAAGTTCCAGATAGGCACAACTTTCCACCTCAATTAGAAGCTCCAGAAAAGGCACAGCTTCACTTGTCATGAAAGCTCCTTAAAAGGCACATATTTCAATATAATGACTTTCTTCAGCAACAAACACATCTCTTAAGAATTTAATTTTCCACCCAAATTATCACAGAATGTGGTGGCACAACACAAGATAGATTCCCCCACACTTAAGCTCAACTAGATTATGAAATTTCACTTCAAGAGTTGGTTGGATAGGGAAAATTTGATTGTAATGTGGCTAACCTAACAGGATGTGCATGGCTTCTAAGGGATACAAGGATTAAATATTCACGGTAGGCCATTATAAAAAAGGATTATTTGAAATAGGGGCTTTAATAACAAACAAATTCCTCAATCATTTAAACATATATACCTCAAACCCTCATGTTTTGACAGGAATAGATCAAATTCTGGTTAAATCAAGCATGGTTTGGTTCTCTCAAGAAGTGAGGTGAATGTAAAGAATATGAAAATAATGGTTCAGAAGCCTCACAGTAAAGTGATTTCAAATATAATGATAGTGAGATGTGGCATGGGATTCAAAATTCAGTGTACTTTTCATGAAATTACTAAATATTTGAACTTGAAAAAAAGTTATTTCAGCATTCATTTAAGCATAGTTTCAAGGGATAAATTGTTTCACTCATTGATATGCATTTTTAAAATTGTGATGAGAATAATTTCAGTTCAAAATTTTTAAAAACACAAAGAAAATTGAAAAATAAACACACAAAATTTAAAAAAACACACAATTTTTTTTTGATTTTTTAAATCAGGAAAACAATTGAAATTACTAAACTAAAAGGTTCCCTCCCCCAAACTTAAAATATTGCATTGTCCTCAATGTGAACCCATGAGATGATATATGCACATGAAATGGAGAATTTTTAAATAGGACAAATAATATAAAAGTGAAAGTGTTAGGAACATCCTAATGTGATCAAGCGATGATGGGGTCATGCAGTGTGATAAAATCCTCTACATCAGTAGGAAGTCCATCAATGTATCTCTTCAAACGTTTCCCATTGACTGTAAATCTCCTTTTAGTGTCCTCTTTTGTGATCTCCACTGCACGATAAGGAAAAACATTAGATAAAATATAAGGACCTTACCATCTGGAAGCAACTTACCAGGCATCAGCTTCTGTCGTGAACTGTAGAGAAGGACTTTATCTCCAACATGATACTCCCTTTGTTGGATCATTCTATCATGAGATACTTTTGGTCTTTCCTTGTAGAGCCATGAGTTCTCATATGATGACAGTCGAATCTCCTCAAGCTCTTGAATTTGCAGCTTCCTTTGGATCCCAGCTTGGGCCAAATCCATGTTGCATTTCTTTATAGCCTAATAAGCCTGATGCTCGACTTCCACTGAGAGATGACATGATTTCCCAAAAACAATCCTAAATGGGGACATACCTATGGGTGTCTTGTATGTTGTCCTATAAGCCCACAATGCATCATCCAAGCACTTCTTCCAATCCTTCTTATTTGCTTGCACGGTTTTCTACAATAATTGTTTCAACTCACGATTTGAAACCTCAGCCTAGAGATTTGTTTGGAGGTGGTACGGTGTTGATGTTTTGTGTGTCACCCCATACTTTCGAACGAGGGAAGAAAAATTCCTATTGAAAAAGTGTGTCCCTTGGTCACTAATGATGGCCTTTGGTACTCCAAACCTACAAAAAACCTGTGCCTTCAAAAAATCCACAACAACATTAGAATCATCAGTCCTGGTGGCCTTGACCTCCACCGATTTGCTCACATAATAAACAACAACAAAAATATACAAGAAACCATATGAACGTATAAAAGGACCCATAAAATCAATGCCCCACACATCAAAAATCTCACAGAATAGTATGGGTTGTTGGGGCATCTCATGTCTTCTAGAAATATTCCCAGTGTGTTGGCAATGAGAGCGTGACTTAAAAAACACATGGGTATCATGGAATAAACTAGGACAATATAATCCAGAGTCCAAAACATTCCTAGCTGTCCGTTGGGGTCCAAAGTGTCCACCACATGCAAGTGTATGACAAAATTGAAAAACAGAATCAAACTCATGATCAAGAATACACCTCCTAATAACTTTGTCACTACACATGTGCCAGAGTTAAGGATCATCCCACACATAATACCTAGACTCACTTTTTAATTTTTGGACTTGATACTTCATCAAATTTTCTGGGATTTCAAAGGAAACAATGTAATTAACTAAATCAGCATACTAAGGATGCATACCTGATATGGTATAGAGATGATCATCGGGGAAAGTGTCACGAAGTGGTACCTGGTCCAAGGTGTCATCCTCTAGTGTGTGAGTAAGCCTACTCATGTGGTCTGCCACCATGTTTCTTGACCCCTTCTTTTCCTTTATCTCAAGGTCAAACTCTTGAAGAAGGAGCATCCAACAGATAATTTGTAGCTTTGCATCTGGCTTCTTCAGGAGGTACCTCAAAGTTGCGTGGTCAGAAAAAACAACTACTTTAGAGCCCAATAAATATGAACAGAATTTATCTAAAGAAAATATGACATCAAGAAACTTCTTTTCCATGGATGTGTAGTTTTATTGGGCTGAATCCAATGTCCTTGATGCATAGGTAATCACATGTGAACGTCATTCCACCCTCTGAAATTAGACAGCTCCAACCGCAAAGTTGTAGGCATCACACATAAGCTCAAATGGAAGGTCCCACCGCAGGGGCTGTATGATAGGTGGAGTGGTCAGAAGTAGTTTTAGCTCAACAAATGAATTCCTTCAAGAAACATCAAACACAAAATCAGAATCCTTTTGAAGTAATCTTGACAAAGGAAGAGCAATCGTTCTAAAATCTTTGATGAAGCGCCGATAAAACCCTGTATGCCCTAGGAAATATCTATCATCATGCACACATGTATGATATGGAAGGGATGAAATAATGTCTATCTTAGATCTATCAACCTCTATCCCATGTTTTGACACTGCATGCCCTAAGACAATGCCTTTCTCTACCATGAAATGACACTTTTCAAAGTTCAGGACCAGATTCTTCTCAATACAACGATTCAATACCATTTCCAAACTCTTTAGACATTCATCAAATGAGGATCCATACACTGTAAAATCATCCAAATATACTTCCATTTAGGTCTCAATAAAATCAGAAAAAATACTCACCATGCATCTCTGGAAGGTACCCAGGTCATTGCAAACTCCAAATGGCATCCTCTGGTAGGCAAATGTGCCAAGGGACAGGTGAATGTAGTCTTATTCTGATCCTCCGGAGCTATAGGAAGCTGAAAATATCCAGAAAATCCATCCAAGAAACAATAGTGTGTTTCCCAACTAGTCTCTCAAGCTTATGATCAATAAATGGGAGGGGGAAATGGTCTTTGCGAGTGGAATGATTTAGTTTCCTATAATCAATACACACATGCCAATTGTTTTTCACCCACATTGGAACTGACTCATCTTTCTCATTTTTAACAACAGTAACACCACTCTTTTTAGGAACAACCTGAATAGGACTTACCCACTATGAATCTGAAGTGGGATAGATTATACCTGCCTCGAGCAATTTTTCAACCTATTTTTTAACAACTTATAGGTGGGTGGGATTGAGTCTCCATTGTGGTTGTCTCACCGGTTTAGCCCCATCCTCCAAGAGAATACAATGCATGCAAATGGAGGGGATAATACCTGATATGTGTGCCAATGTCCAACCAATTTACCTAATGTTATCTCTCAAAAGATTCAAAAGTTTTTCTTCATATTAAAAAGAGAGATTGTTAGCAATGATAACAGGTAATCTATCACCACTCAGCAAGTATGCATATTTAAGTTTTGGGGGAAATGGATTGAGTTCCAATGTAGGGGTGATGTATGGATGGAGAAATTTATGGAACAGACATATTTGTACAATGAACATTAGTATCAGAATATAAATCATCACAATTAGAGAATAAAGCACCAAATCCATCAGCATACTCAATATCCATGTCATAATCAGAGTTCACATGATCAAAATCAGAAAATGATTCCATTTCAAAATCAAATCTTAGAGAGTCTTGTTCCTTAAAAACGGGTGTACAAGTACACTTAGACATCAAACTAGAACCAATACTCATAATATCCCTAAGAATAGGACAATCCAATTCCATGGGGTTTTTACTTGGTGGTTCAAAATGGGAGATAACAAAAGAAGAATGGTCCTCTGAGGGGTACTTCATAGAATCCATAACATTAAATATCACAACTTCATCTCCAAATTCCATGGAAAGTGTACCCTCATTGACGTTTATGATAGTTTTGGTAGTTTTGAGGAAGGGCCTACCTAAGATAATGGGGGAATGAGAAATTACATGATCATCCTCCATGTTAAGCACATAGAAGTCTGCTGGAAATATCATGTCTCTTACCCAGACAAGTACATCCTCAAGGACTCTCGCTGGATATGCCATAGCTCTATTCGCCAATTGCACCACTACTCTTGTTGGCTTCAACTCACCAACCTGTAAGGAAGAGAATATAGAGTGAGGAATCACATTTATTGTAGCTCTTGAATCACAAAGAGCATCATAGAAGTGAAACTCCCCTATGGTACATGGGATGGTGAATGTCCCGGGATCCTTGCACTTTGTTGGCATTTCTAGAGTTGGTGTAATGAGTTCTGATAGATTCTTTCCAAGGTTGATCATCTCATTTCCATTGAGCCCTCTTCGATTGGTGCAGAGTTCTTTTAAGAATTTGGCATACCTTGTGATTTTCTTAATGGCTTCAAGTAGAGGAATTTTGATCTCCACATGCGTGAATGTGTCCAAAACCTCCTTTTTCATTGCTTCTTCAACCATCTTCTTGGTTTGAACAACCCTGTTTGGAAAAGTAAGGGGTTTAGGAGGAACATCATCAATCATTTTCTTACCTTTATCTTTCACCTTGGATTTCTCATCAATTGGTTTGGAATGCGGCTTCTATAGAGTTGAGGTGAATCCCGGTGGAATGGTATGTACATATGTATCGTTCATTTGCTTCCCACTTCTCAATGTGATGGAACTAACATTCCACATTGGATTTGGAGTGGGTTGGGAAGGTAGATTTCTAGAATTCTTACTCACAAGTTCGTGGAGGGCGGTGGCAATCTGGCTCATTTGAGTCTTCAACTCCCTCAACTCCGAACCTTGACTCTTCAGCTCATTCTATTGATTAAGAACAATTTGCTTCAGAAGATCATCAGTATTTGAATCTACCTTGGGTGGCGGATTCCCTTGTTTTTGGCTTGTTGATGTTTGAGCTTGAAATCCCCTTTGGGGTTGTTGGAAACCATGCTTGTAAGGAGGAGGCTGCTGGAAGTTTGGTTGAAAAGGGGTCCTTTGTTGTTGTCCAAAGCCATACCTCATGTCTGGTTGATCTTTCCACACTTGGTTGTATGTTGGAGCAAATGAATAAAACTTCATTTGGGGATATGGTTGTTGTTGCTGCTGAAATGGTCTCCCTGGGAATACTGCTGTGCAATCCTCTGTCTTTGTAGTTGTGGGAAACAGTCAGTTGGGTGGTTTGTCTCAGTGCAAATGTCACAAGGCCATGAAGGAGGGGGTAGAGATGTATTTTGTGCCAAAGCAATTTGCCTCACCATAGTTTTCAATTCTTATAACATTGTATCAATCAAATGACTCTCAAGAGAAGAAGGACTTACCTGATGTACTCCCATGATATGTGGTGTACCTCGATCACCAAATTGTTGGGAGTTTTGGGACATCTTTTCAATCAATGCACGTGCGGCTGATGTTGTTTTGTCTACCAATGATCCTACAGCTACAGCATCCACCACGCTCCTCTCCATGGGTGTGAGTCCTTCATAGAAGTACTGAATGAGGAGTTGCTCCCTGATTTGGTGATGCGGACAG
Organism: Viscum album; assembly: GCA_963277665.1. NCBI lineage: Eukaryota > Viridiplantae > Streptophyta > Magnoliopsida > Santalales > Viscaceae > Viscum > Viscum album. The sequence continues at coordinate 26,270,271 of OY728142.1, read as the reverse complement.
CTTGCACATAACTTCTTGAATCGCTCCAAGTACTCATACATTGACTCCCCTAGTGATTGCATGATACCATATATCTCCTTTCTAATGGAATTGGTCCTTGATGCTGGAAAAAATTTCTGCAAGAAAAGACGTTCCAACAAGTAACATCTTCGGGTTGTAAATAATACATCTAGTCTTTTTCAGCTCCATCAAGTTAGAATGTGAATGCTCTTAATTTTATTTGATCTTCATAAACATTTCTTGTTTTAAGGGTTGAGAAAAACACATTAAATTCTTTCAAATGCTTATTGGGATCCTCACCAGATAGGCCATGAAACTTTGGAAGTAAGTGAATTAACCCAGATTTTAGTTCAAAGTCTGATTCGAGATTTGGGTATGCAATACAATTTGGTTGATAGTTAATATCAGCTGTAGACAATTCTCTAATGGTTCTATTAAGTTCATTTACATTATTTCCAGCCATTGGTTCTTCTTTTATGTTTGAATTTGAATAACTTCCAATTCCAATGTTTCCAGAAGAGAGGAATTCACCAACTGGTTGAATATTGAAACTTCCCGTAGACTGAGAATGTCTGATTCGATCCCTAAGGCTGCGTTCAATCTCAGCGTCAAGATCTAAGAGATCTTCGGGATTAGATTGTGTCATAAATAAAATAAAAATGAAAATAAAGTGAGTGGACCATAGTAAAATAAAAATGAGAAGTTGAGTTTATGGTCCAAAAAGAAAAGAAGAGGATGAAAAAAATGAAAACATGAGAAAGGGTAAAGATGAAAGAGAGAGGTGAAGAAAATAATAACATGAAAAATAAAAGAATTAACTCTAAATGGTTTTATAAATTACTTGCCTCCTTGAAAAATGGCACCAATTTGAAATAGCACTGTCGTGGGTTCCCTTAAATGATTAGTGTGATTTTGGGGTACTTAGGTGCAGCAGAGTGGCTGACCAAGGTCGTCTCTCAAAAGAGGAAGTGAATTAAAACAAATTCTTAGAGGTATTATAAAAATAAAATAAATGAGAATAAAAACAATAATTGAATGGATGGGGGTTGTTTATATTTTATAGATCTAGAAGAAGTTTACTGGAAGAATATTGCATTTTTTTGTTTTTAGTTTTGAAATGAAGTTCGATTAAAATGACACAACAAAAAGATGTTTTTTAGAAAATATTTTAAAAGGTGTAATCGTTATAACTCTACCTCATCATTCAATTATTAATAATTGTCATTTAAATCAATATCCACTTAATTATGATCCCCTAATTTGTTATCCCTCGAACCCTATGAGAGTTAACTTAACCACAAATATGAAATTATTTAAACCCTAGGCTAGCTTCGGAACACGCAATCACAACACCCTACTTTGATTGTTGTTCTAAGGTTAGCTTATGGTAATTGGTTAAATAGAGCACATATCCAATCTGGAAATGAGGATGAATTATGTTTAGAGATTATATTTTAACTCTACAAATTTATCATGTATGGTCTTGTATTACCAATTAAGATTGTGCTCTCACAATTTACACAATTCCCGACCTCGCGTGTTTTGTGTTTATTGTTAAATTGATTGCTTAGTTTCATTTAAATTGAAAACTCAATTAATAGATAATATTTAGTGAATTAAAATAGATCATTTATTCAAAATAAATTAATGAATAAGGTGAGAGTTAGATCGATTACTAAAAGACTACTCTTCCATTGGTTGCGTAATCATCATTGAAGTGTTTTGCATGTGCAAAGGTTTATAATGGGAATAACCCAATAACGCTTCTACTGAATAATTCCAAACCAATTAGGAAGATTAATATAAGAATAAATTTAAACAAAAAATAAGAAAAAAGAAGAAATAAAATAAGAACAAAGAAGTTTATTACACAAATGAAAACATTACAAAATGAAGAAGAGAAGGAGGCTTCGATGAGGAGATCCTTGCTTCAAGGGCTACCCCTATTACAATGGTTAATGAATTTGGGTGAAAAAAATTCTCCTCTGCCTCCAATCTCCTAATTCACATCCCAACCCCTCCAAATGAGAAAAAATCTAATTTATAGAGGGGAGGGGAGGCTAGGTTTAAAGAGGTTTCAAGTGTGAATGGGAAATCTAGGCCAAATATTTCAATACATATTGAACCACCCATTTCACCTCGACAACGCGTGAACCAGATCTCCTTCCAGAAGGATGATTTGTGGGAAAATGAATCCCCGAGCTCCTCTCAAAATATGGGCTAAATAAAAGATCGTATGAAGAAGATATGGCCCAAATATAAGAGCCATGTCCATTCTGCCGAGTCCATCCCACCATTGGATTAATGTCCCATTTACTCTATCCAAATGCCCTTTTTAGCTCTAGGGTCTTGAATGAAAGTTGTAGAAAATTAAGTTAGGAACACTTTTAAAAAATTTCGTATTACTATAATAAATATAAAAATATGTATCTTTGAAATACTACAGTGCACTATAAAAGGTAAAACTGGAATTGTCACCAAAATTTTCAAATGAATGATCAAATCCCAAATATTTTATAAATAAACATATTTAGCACAATGTGGGGAAATTATATCATTTATTATCAATAAAATACTCAACAAAATAGTGTTTTATCAGGAGGCTCATTGCAATGCAAGTGAGAGGCTGACAGGGTTCTAGTTTAGCTGGTAGAAGCAGGATGAATCCAGAGAGGGATGTGGATTCTTGGTGGCGGTCTCTCACTAGTGTGGATCAGTATTGTCATAAGGGGAAAGATGGAATGGGAACATAATAGAGGCGGTCACCGAGGGAAAGTACCCACACACAAGTCTTCTTTTATTTTCTACTGGAGCACTGATCCCCAAAATTTGTGTGCTGCCACAGAGTTCTGACGACAAATTCAATGCTCTAACGATCACCTCATCTCTTATCCTACAATGCACTAGAGGGATCTTGATCCAAACTCTTGGGATGTAGAGTATCTCTCTAAAATGTGGGATACAGAAGATGGTATAGAGAGTAATTGAATAGAATCTATAGGGAATCTCTTCTCTTCTATTTATAGCGAGATAAAAAAATTTGGCACAAACTCCTCAAACCTGAATATTTATTTCTCACTAAAATGACTACTGTTCTAATCAATTTATATTATTATCTAATCAATGTAATATAATAAATATATTTCATGATAATAACTATGCATTAACACGAATCCTCATTCCTTCCAATGTTAAATGAAAAAAAATATTTTAAACCTATATTAGTTCAATTAATATTTTCATTTATTTTCTTTAATACTTATAAATAAATTTAATTAATAAATTCAATTCCCATTATTCTTAACTTGATAATATAGATTTAGTTATTACATTGGTGATTGTATCCACTTAGAGAGATCATAGACCATAGTGGTGGGTCCCACCGTGTCCATTATATATATTCAAATGAATAGGGAAGATTATTGAATACACTATTATGTGTGACCCTCTAGGCTTATATCTCGATAGAACTAAACACTGTTCACAGACAAAGAGTGGGATCTAGGAAAAAAATCATATCCCAAAAAAAATGATTTTCCCAACTGTGAAATCCAACCTACGTACATGCACCGAAAACATGGCTAGAGTTATATTACTTCCATAACCTAGAATCGAGAAATCCTTTCATGACCATTCCACCAATGCCATTCCACCAATGACGCACCCAACACAAAATTCCTCCCTATGATATCATTATCATGGTTTTCACCTGGAATCAATGTACATGATCAAATTATGCACATTGGAAATGATCTCGTGTCAAGGGACCATTACACATGTTCGTAGATAGGAACACCAATGACACCCAAAACATGTGTTGTTCCGATTGGCAGCTCATTCGTGATGATCTCACTACTATAGATCACCAAGTTAAAATATCATGAGAAGAAGTCTAAATGATTATGGTCCCCCGTCACAAGATAATAAAAAATTTATTGTTCTTAGTCAGTAATATGTATCTAGACTATAGGTCCTATATTTAAGATCAATTCCTTGATATCTCAAGGTTATCATTATATACAATGATCTTATTTAACATTTTTATACTACAATTAATCAATGGACATTACCATTAAATAATTGATGTAGAAATTTCTTCACTATAATAGTAATTTTACATCGTGTATATCTAACTATATTCATGATATGGTAATAAAAACCACTACATAGTTCAGTCCAGATATCCCACAATTACAATATTTTTTTTCATTTTTATAAGGATCATTTTTCATTTTAGTATCAGATATAATTACAAATACCACCTCTATGAAGATTATAGTCTGGAAAATGTTTCCATACCTAGAAATGTGAATCTATACAATGTATTTCTTGAGAAATCACTCATTTGTGGTAGGCATGATACACTATCCATCCATTATGATCAAGTAATAAAACCCATTAGATTAGACCTTCATTACGATATATGGTCCATCCTATTTATTTTTTAGTTTTTTGGATTTTTCTTTTTTTTTTTAAATTTTCACTCTCAAGGTCATCACTAATTCTCAATGGAAAAAATGGAACCCCACATTAATTTTTAATGATTATGTGATATAATTATGATGGAATATGAGGTTATATAATGTACATAATATTTTCACATATACCCTTTCCAAATATTCATTGTAGATATTATAAATTTCATCCCTAAACAGTTGAATTCAAATTTCAATGTGAAGTGACTAAAAAGAAACTTTAATGAAAATTACTACTTTTCTCTAATATAATTGAGAATATAGGGTCTTATATGTTGTAGTACTGCCCATGGTGAAATATTTTCATCAAAAATGAAATATTTTATCTAGAAAATAATTTATAACCACTTAACACCTTATATTAATTTGATAATTTATTTTATTAAGGTAATTATCTTTAATTTATTAAGTGCATGATAGTGGTACATGTTATATGACTATGAATTTTACTACTTTAGAGTTTCTTTAAATCTGGGGCACAATATGTTTTTATTTTTTCATCATAATAATATATAGAACATTAATTTGGGTAATGATATTTTAATTAATGAAGTGAATGATGTGATTTTTATGAACATATTTTGGGGTATTGTTTCAAACTATTTAAAGAAGAAGTAGTCAATATTAACGATAAACTTGAACTACATAACTATGCCTTTTAGATCTGGACCCATAACATAAATCCTCAAAATGAAAAAATTAACAAGGGTATTTAGTAGTGTAAAGTAACTCTATGGGATACGAAATAAAAATAAATTGTATTTATCATGAGTGAAATTTCATGGTAAATTCAATGAAATTAAATATTTATAATAGTTTGATGTATTTGATCCTTCTGATGTAGTGGAAGAGAATGGTCCCTAATTCATTACTATTTTTGACTCAAACTTAAACATTTTTCTTAATTAAGAGGGTATCTCCTCAAAAATATAACCTAATAAATATGCTATCAAATCCTCAATTTTATATTATTTTTGGGTATGCTAGAACATTATAGAGGTTAAGATTTTCTTCCCATCAGTGGATTTATTCCATATTGGTATGATCTTGTGGGAGAATCATATTCCATAGAAACTCCATTATGGGAGATATCCATTAATCTATAGTGTTTTTTGGTGAATCTTAACACCCACCATGGTCTAAGGTAGCATTTATATTATTTGTCTTAATCATATCATCACTGATGGATGGAGACACCCCCTTGTAATATGCAATGCGATCCACATGGCTATTCTTTTCTAGATCTGTAATGGTGGTAGAAGAATTTTCTATAGAAATATATTTATTTCATTAGAAGTATAGAATGTCAGAAAACATTAGATCTAAAAGTAATAGTGATATCAAGTCTTTTACATTATCAGGAAGGGATAACATTTTTTCTTTATCAATGGTATAGTCTCCATTTAATTTCTTGATCACCAACTCTAAATCACCATTGACATTTAATTATGAAATTGGTATCATCAAATATAGTTTCAAGACTATAATGTGATACTGAAATTTTACCTAATTATTGGAACATCATTTTAGAAAGTGGAAATAATAGGGCATTATTCTCCTTATTGATAAAATAATGACAATTTTAAAGACAGTATACTTGAATTTTAGTACTTTTATCCTTCACCTTATAAGAATTTGAAATGCACCATTAATGTACATTTCCCATTTTTGGTATGTATCATTGATTGATAAGATATATCCACCAATGAGTTCCACGTCCAATGGTCTCTCTTATAAGGTATGATATTCCTTAAGAAAATATACATGTTCTTGTCACTTGATTACCTTTATGGATAAAAAGTATATTATTGAACAATTGTAGGATGAAAAATCACCTCACATGTATATTTAGTAACATATAGTGACAATGAAAGTATTTGAGGGGATCCAAATATGATATCAGGTGGAGAACTTAATGTTATATGCAATGTTTATGTTTTCGCATAGCATGGACTAGTCCTGGGATGTTATTCTCCATATTATTGTATATATTAATTTCAATTAACATTATATTTTTAGTTAATAAAGGTTAGTTTCCTTACCTATATTATTCCTGTAGGTATGGATGAAAATAAAAGAACTATTTATGGTCACTATATAGAGTATTGGGATTTCCCTTCACCCTATGGAATCAATATTGATGTATGTACAAGATATTACTTCGGTTCATTGAATTTTTTTGGGTAGTCATCATCCCACTAGTAAGACACCCAATTCATCATCATATTATTAAAGGGTATTAATTTTCCGTCAATTTTTAGAATTAATAAGCTAATATAGGTGATATATCCCTTTAATATTCTCGACCCCAAAAGGTATTAGGGATTGGATAGATCAAGTAATTTCATTGTTTTCTCTGGATAAACAATGATGCCATAATGGTATTCTATGAATATATATAATTTATTTAATATCCCATAGAAGGCACATTTCACTAGATTCATTTTAAAACAATATAAATTTATCTTTTCTACCACTACCTCAAGATAAATAATTTGATCACAACATTGGTGAGATTTTATTAACATATCATCCACATAACATTCTAACATATTATTTAAAAAGGTATTAAAATTATGAATTAGGTCATATTAGTAAGTATTATCAATATTCATTAAGTCTAATGGAATTACTTGATAGTAGTAGGACAATTAGGGTGTCCTGATTGTAGTTCATTCTTCAATTTGAGGATTATTTATATTAGATTATATCTAGAGTACATGTCCATAACTATGAGGCCTAGAAAAGAAACTATTTAAAAAATATGTAGTTTAATGATAATAAATATTATACAATCCTATGTGCATTATGAATTATTGTCCATAATGTTAATATGGAATCAGATTTTGGAATGCCTATTTTACATTAGGAAAATTTTATAAATCCATTTTGGGTATTGAACTACCTATATGAAGTTAACATTAATCAGCCTATTAATTCTAGCTTCCACTTTGGTTTCATGTGTTAGACGCATTATACTTATTGCATATTTATAGCCTCGGTGGTTGAGATGAACAAACTTTAACACAAAAACATAATATATTTTCTTAAATGTATATAAATTACGTCTTACAATAATTAATACCACCATAAATAGGATTACAATCATTTCAGAAAAGTTAAATGAAATGATTATTTTTTAAAACTGCTCAATATCCCTAAAAAAACTTCTCCACACAATTAATCATTTTATTACTATTATAAATAATAATTTAATTCATTACCTATGAATTTGAAAAATAAAAAGATTGACCTCAGATAGTCATTGATGGTAAAAAAAGGGATGTCAACTAAGTTAATATGGGTGCGTATACAGAAGATCATAAGTGATAATAAAATGAGACTATTGGTAGGAAAACATAATGCAGTTATATGATTATGACATAAGGAAATATTATTGAATAAAACATATATCATAAATTGTGAATCATGAAATAAATATTTTCATAAAATTAAAATGAAATAACTGAATACCGAAATATGAGACAGTAATCATAACCCCTTAAACATAACATAGAAATGTGGAATTAATAAACATGACCTTTAATGAAAAACATATAAATAGGTCACAATAGAAATATATAAAATCATAACACATTTCATGGTTATCCACTAAAAATCATATCATATTGGACTAAACTATTCACTTATGTCCTATAACATAATAGACATTAATAGCCGACCATAACCAACAATGTAATATGTTAGTATATAAAAAGCATTAATAAATTAATTTGAGGAATATGTCATACCAACAAATCAAATAATGATATAACATATATATGTGTGTCTAATGAACATGATCAAATTCATAATATAACCATAGTACAAATAAAATGTGGGAAGTATCATTAAAGTTTACATAATCTAGAAATAATTAATCAAGTGAAAAAAGTGGATGATTTCATTGATAAATAACCCTAGTAAAACATAATAAACATTATATTATTTTGACATAGCTGAAAAACGCTTTATAAGTGAATTAAATAGTTCATTGGAAAATAAGAAGAAACATCCAGTATATTTTTTATAAATTTTAATTTAAAATGAAATATTTTATAAGTAAATGGTTTTAAAAAAAGAATGAGAATGCAAATAAAAATTAATTTGAATTAATTTGAATATTTGGGATATAATATAGGTGATGAATATAATAGAACATTATGGGAGATTTTTACAATGTGAAGAACAATATAAAAGAGAGTTAAAATATTCTTATGATACTTTTGTAAAATAAATTTATTTTCAATAGAAATTGAAATTTATAAATCATATTTGTGGGGATTATTATTTTTCTAAAAAAACATATGAAAATATTGTATACTGAAGAAAAATATTCCATATTAAGCATACAATAATCATTCTGTGATAATTAAAAAATAACGGGATAAGGAATTGAAAAAATAATTTAAATCCCAAAATATAAACAAATGAGAGAAAATTGTTGTATTTTAGAGAGAGTAATATGTTGAGTCAATAAGGTTTTCCTTATGAGTTTTCCATTCCTTCAAACTTGGGAGAGATTGTTAAGTCAATAAGTTATCCTTATGACTTTACCACTCCTTCTTGTTTTGAAAATCACAAACACCTTATTTCAAGGAAATACTCATTTTACCTCTTGTTTTACTTATTAAGGAAAATTTCCATCCCCATGGAAATTTAACCTTACCTAGATTTTATTGTTCATATCATAAATTTTCTAAGTGTAATATTTGGATTCAAACCAAAAACTTGGAATCCTATAATTACCTAGGTATAAAGCATTCTGTTTTAGGATCCAAATTCTCAGAATTATATTTACGAACTCTTCTATGTTTTGAATCTGAATTCTGAATCAGAATTCTGGTTACAAACTTTTCTTAGTTATGAATCCGAATTCTGAATACGGATTCTAGATATGAAATCTTATTAGTTCTGACTCTGAATTCTGAATATGAATTCTGAATATGAACTCTTTTGTGTTCTAACACCGAATTCTGATTACGAATTCCGGTTATGAACTTCACTGAGATCTGACTACGTATTCTGAATATGGATTATGGATACGAACTTTTCTATGTTCTGACTCTGAAGTTATCTAAATTTAGACTCCAAACTCTTATGAGTTCTATCTCTGAATTATCATGAACTTTGACTCCGAACTTTGTAAGTTCAGGTTCCGAATTCTAGTGAATTCAGACTCCAAATTTCATTGAAATTCAACCTCCAAAATTCTATAGGATTCAAGTTCTAAATTCATAGAAAACAGAATACGAATATCATTTTATTATAGACTCCGAATTCAATTTCTATTTAAACTCTGAACTTACATTCTGAATATCAAATTTTGGTTCTACTTACCCTTATTGAGTTATAAAATGATTTTGTGATTTCAGTTACTCACTAACCATTGTTTGAGTTAAACGTGTATAGGTCCCACCGAAATTCAATGAAAATTGTGCTTATATGTTGTTGAAGTGATTTTTTAGAGAGAGAGGCTCTTATAAAATCTCATGATTCGTACAGAAAGTTTGAACAACTTGTTCATACTTTTCTTCATACAGATTTTCCTTGTGAGACTTGATTGTTGTTGTGTACAATCGAGGGCTTTAGGGTATAGGAAGACATAGGTCCAAACTACCGTGAACTTTAGTGCTTCCTTTCTGAGGAAGAAAGAGGTTCTGACTGCCTGATAATTGAGGGCTTGCAGGGATAGTAACACAGACTCTAATATTAGTATCAAGAGATTAACCTGGTGTGCGTTAGATAGACTTTCATAAAATTATAAATCAGTGGTGCTTTATCCAAGGTTTACAGATACCCTTCTCTTTGGGTTAAAATATTTACTACTTGTAACTTTTTTTGTTTCATGTTTTCCACAACATTTGTATTGTTGAGGAAAGTATAACTATCTTATACTTCCTTATACTTGTACTCTTATTTAGTTAGATTCTAAACTCTTTAGGGTAGAATCTTAGTTTTTTTAATATTTTTCTATGTTTCATTTCCAGAATCACTTTTCCGAAATCAAGATATTTATTAGAACTTAGTGATTTTGTGAATTATCTTGGTTAACCTTATAAAACATAACCATCTTTAACAGTTAATAAGGAATTTTTTAAAGCACAATCCACCCCCCTTGTATTTGAGAATCTCATATTTACATATTCGATCCTAAATTTGGTATTATAGACTATATAATACTCATATACCATCTCACAATTGGTATCAGAGCATTTCTTCAATATGAATTAATCTCATGATTAGATTCAGAAGACAATACTTGGAATTGAACTTTCGGATTCATATTTTTTAGAATCTTTTTTTTGGAATCACATAGTTCAGATTCATTCTTGTTTAGAGATAACATATCTAGTTCCTTGCTTAGTATATTTTCACTTGTTTATAAACTCATACTACTAACAAGTTTTTGTGCCAAATATTATCTTAAGGATGGCGGGTTTAAATGTTGGTTCTATTGATAATCTAAATCCTACCAGAACTCCAGTTTTTTATGGAAATGATTATGAGTATTGGAGAGATAGGATGAATAATTTTGTTATCAATACTGAATTTGTTAACTTTCTAATTCTTACTGGAGATTATAAGATTTTGGATAAGTTATTGAGAACCTTTACAAATAAGGAGTAATTAGAATATCAAGAAAACTTCAGAGTCAGAAATACTTTGTTATGTTGCATGACTAGGAACATCTATAGACAAATATCATCGTGTGAAGCTACAAATAGTATCTGGAAGAAACTTGACGTTACACATTTTGGTACATCTAATTTCATAGAGACAAGAAGAGCTATGTTGAGAGCTGAATACCATAACATTAACTTTTCTTATGGAGAACCTATAAGCAAAGTACCACAACAGTTTATGACTATCGTGAATATCTTATAATCTATGAGAGAAAAAATTTTGGATGATGAGGCTCTTGTAGAAAATATCATAGATATCATGCCAAAAGAATGGGAGTCCAAGAGGACTTCTATTGACGAGAACATGAATGTCACTCAGATTTCATTAGATGAGTTGTTTGGAACTCTTCTTCAGCATGAAACAAGAATATAGGGAGATGCTAAAAATGTTATAAAGAAGAATGAGAATAGAGGAGTTGCATTTACAACCACTTCTAAACATATGAAAGCCAAGACTTGAGAAATAGTAACTAGATAAAAGACAAATAAAGTCATTATTCATTCAGAATCTAGTGACACATAAAAGTCTAAGAATGAATTAGATAATCTTTCTTGGATAATGAACAAGATTGTAGCTCAAAAGAACCATCAGAATAAGTACAGGAAGAAAGACTACTGAGATAAGAAATATGGATAAGTTACATGTTAGGAATGTAGAATAACATGTCATATCAGACCTAATTGTCCTTTGATAAAAAAGAAGGAAAACAAAGGATGGATTTCAGAAAAGAACAAGAAGAAATTCTATCGATCAAAGCACAAGAAAATCCTTAAAGATAATGATACATGGAGTTATAGCTGTGGAGACTCTTCTGAAATTGAATATTCTATATATTATTAATCAACACAGAATAACATGGGATCCATTGCTACTACTTCTTTCCCCAATAAATGTCTTATGGACAAGGTATACTCTACCGAGGCTTTAACAAATTTATCTCTTGATAAGAATTACTATTCCGGCAATAGTACTTCTAATGAAGATACTTCATCCTCAGAAAATAAAGAAATACCTTCATATGAATAAGTTTCTAGATTTTCCAAGTTACTTGAAGCGAGAAATTTTAAAATTTCTAAGAAATTAGACAGGGAAAACACTAGGGAAGAAATTCTTACAAAAGAGATTTTAGATCTTTCTAGAGACCGTAGAGATAAAGAAAATCTTTTAGGAAAACATTTTAAAGACCTTAAGAAATAAAATTCTATTAAGGAAGAACTTTCTAAAGATCTTAATAATTCTATATTTGGGATAAATGTTTTTTAGGAAAAATCTAACTCTATGGAAATGATTCCCGCGGATAAGAATTTAGATATCAAAATGACTTCCAAAATATTTTCTCTTAAGATCCTTCTTGAAAACATTGCCTTTGGGAAGGAAAATTTTGACAAGATGTATTCTCAAATTAAACCTCAAGGAAACAATACTGGATTAGGTTATAATCACCAAAAACAGGTTTTCAAAAACAACTATTTTTCTAAAAAAATGTCGATACCCAAATTTTTTTTGTCTAAAAATTCTAGATCCAGGAAAGTTTGGATTCTGAATGTCTAACTTTTTATTATTTTCAGGAAAATAGGGAAAGTAGCAATAGAAATATGTGGTACATGGATAGTGGATGTTCCCAGCATATGATTGGTAACAAAAACTATTTTGAAAACATAACCAAGATGAATGGAGGAAAAGTAACTTTCAGAGATAATGCTCAGAGAGAAATTATTGGTATAGGTAACATCGTTATTCTTGGAAAACGATGATTTCAAATGATTTATTTTTTAAGGGTCTTAAGAAAAACCTCATTAGCATAAGAAAATTATGTGATGAAGGCTCCCTTGTGAATTTTAGGAATGAAAAGTGCTTAGTACACAATTCCAAGGAAGTGTTCATTCTTTCTACACAAAGGCAAGAGAATGTTTACACACTGAACTTAGAAGACCTTACGAGCCAAGACATACCTTGCCTTAGTACAATGGAAGATCATTCTTGGTTTTGGAATATAATTTTAGGATAGTGTAACCTTAGGAATTTATTCAAACATTATACGAAAAGATTAGTTAAGGATCTACCAAAGCATAGATTTGATTCTTCAAAAGTTTGTGACCCTAGACAATTTGGAAAGTTTCATAAATAAAGTTTTAAATCAGTAGGTGAATTATCAACTACTAATGCATTATAGCTTGTGCATATGGATCTTTTTGGTCTAACCCAAACTGGAAGCACGAGGGGAAAGTATTATATATTAATCTTGGTTGATGATTACACTAAAATTATGTGGGTCTATTTTCTAGAAATGAATTATGAAGCATTCTATTATTTCAAAAGTTTTAGAGCCCAAGTTAAAAATGAGAAAAGTCTTCCATTGAAAATTATTCATAGTGATCATGGAGGAGAATTTCAAAATTCCAATTTTGAAACTTTTTGTAGTTGAAAAGGTATTACTCGCAACTTCTTAGCACCTTGAAAACCTCAACAAAATGGTGTTTTTGAAAGGATAAAAAGAATTCTTCAGGAGATAACTAGAACCATGTTGAGTGAATATTCTATATCCAAACACTTTTGGGCTGAAGCTATAAGTACTTCTTGTTATACTATAAATCAAGTTTTAATTAGACCTTTTCTTAATAAAACTCTTTATGAGTAATGGAATGGTTGAAAACCTATACATTACTACTTTAAGGTTTTTGGTTACAAGGTATTCATTCTGAAAAATAAAGATAATCTATATAAACTCATACCAAAATCTAATGAAGGAACTTTCTTAGGCTGCTCCACAACTTCTAAGGCATGTAGAGTTTTTAATAAAAACCCGTGTACTGTTGAAGAGATAGTACATGTTAATTTGATGAAACTAGTCCTTTTTTTAAACAACCACATCCTACATCCTTGGATGTGTTTTCAAAAACTGATTATCAACCTTTGATAGAAAATCCTTCAGATAAGGAAAATGTTCAAGAAGATACTACTGAAACATTTACCCCAGAAGATTTCCTACACTATGATGATGAACAAGTTTTAAAAAACCCAAACCAGTTGTTTTTAAAGAATTGTCTTATGGATAGTATCATTGGTGATGTCAATCAACCTATAAAGACAATAATTACCTTAATAAATGAAGTAGAACATCTAGCATTCCTTTCCTAATTGAAACCAAAAAAGCAATAATGAAGCTTTAGGTGATGATGACTGAATTAAAGCCATTCAAGATGAACTAAATGAATTTGAAAGGAATGAAGTCTAGACCTTGGTTGAAAGACCTAAGGAAACTTCTGTTATTGGAGTAAAATGGGTCTTTAAAAATAAGTGTGATGAAAATGGAATCATTGTTATAAATAAATCTAGATTAGTTTCTAAAGGCTATAATCAAAAAGAAGAAATAGACTATGAAGAAACCTATTCTCCAGTAGCTAGACATGAATCTATTATATTTTTACTTTCCTTTAAAACATTCGTCAATTTAAAACTTTTTAAAATGGATGTGAAATGTGATTTCCTTAATGGTTATGTTCAAGAGGATGTTTTTGTTGAACAACCTCCTGGATTTGAAGATACAAAACATCCTGATCTTGTTTTTAGACTTACCAGAGCTCTGTATGTACTTAAACAATCCCCTCAAGCTTAGTATGATAGAATTACAAGTTTTTTGCTCAAAATAACTATGTTAATTAAAATGCAGATCCAACCCTTTTTATAAAAAAGATAAGAAAAATGTTTTTATTGTTCAAATTTATGTTGATGACATTATATTTGGTTCATCTATGAAATCCTTAATTGATTCCTTTGAGGATATAATGAAATCTGAGTTTTAAATGAGTATGATGGGTGAGTTAACATTTTTCCTAGGTTTTAAAATTTGTCAAAAACCAGAAGGAATCTATATATCCAAACATAAGTATATAGAATATCATCTTAAAAAGTATGGATATAACAACACTATAAGTATAATTACTCTTATTGGTATCTCAAACACACTTGATCTTGATGAAGCTGGGAAATTAGTAGATCAAAAAAAAATTAGAGGTATGATAGGAAGTTTACTTTACATGACAGCCAGTCATCCAGACTTATTGTTTTCAGTATTCCTATATGCAAGATATCAATCCAATCATATGGAATCTCATTTAAAGGCAGTGAAGAGAAGTTTTCGCTACTTAAAGTGAACCATTGATTTAGGAAACTTTTATACTTTTGGAAATGATTTTGTTTTAAAATATTTTTCAGATGCTGACTTTGATGGATGTAGGGTGGATAGGAAGATTGCATCCAGAACATGCCATTTCTGAGGAGATTTATTAGTTTCTTGGTCTTTCAAGAAGAAACACTCAGTAGCACTCTCCACTGATGAAGATGGATATATAGCAGCTGGAAGTTTTTGTGCTCAAGTGTTATCGATGCAACACACACTCAAAAACTATGGGTTGAATTTTAATAAGAATCAAATTATGTGTGATAACACAAGTGCAATTTCCCTTAGTAAAAATCCTTCAAATCACTCTCGTGCAAAACACATAGATATTAGGCAACACATTCTTAGGGATCACACAAAAAAAGAAGATAACATTCTTCAATTTATCAGAACGCAAGATCAACTTGCTGATATTTGCACAAAATCTTTACCCTTTGATAGATTCGAATGCATTAGACAGAAGTTAGGAATGATAACCGTAATTTAATCTTCCTTGATTAACTTCCTGTTTAACCAATCACTTTATATTAATATACACTTTTTCATATGGGGATTACAACTGTTATTTAATTTTTTTCATTTTTTTCGTAGTTATTTTTTCAAATTCTTCATAATGAAAATTTTCTTAGATAGTTTTTCAAATTTTCATAATGAAAATTATCGTAGTTAGTTTTTCAAATTTTCCCTAATGAAAATTATCGTAGTTAGATTTTCAAATTTTTTGTAATGAAAATTTACATACATTGTATTCAAAACTTTTGTAATGAAGATTTTCATATTGAAATTTTCTCAATGAAAATTTTCATAATGAATTTTTCATACTCAAAATTTTCGTAGTTGAATTTTGGTACTCAAATTTTTTTTTATAAAATTCTAAATCTTAGATTTTTCATAATATGTTTTTCATAGTCCAATTTGATTTAATCTAAAGTTGTTCAAGAATAATATCACCTATTACAAATAATCTTCCTAGAAATCCAAAAGGTATGGTTTCCTAATTAAAATTTTCGTAGTCATTATTTCATTGTTAGTATTTTCTTTTGTATCATAAATTCTTGGATTCTAGTTTTTCCTAAAAACTTAAAAAGATCATATCCTACTCAATTTTTTCTTGAGGCTATCATATCAACCGTTATATCAGAATAGAAGGATTCTCAACTGTTAGATTTGATTTGGAAGATGAAAGGTCACTTCCATCGCCTATATAAAGGACCCCCAAAGGGTTGTCCCATATCGGTTTTCAAGATCTCGTGTACTGAAGTTCTGCCCCCTTTCTTATGGTCGTTCCGAATCTCTCAGAGTTCTTCTAATCTGAATCTCTGTAGAAGCCTCTTCTCAAGATATGTCTATCGGGAATCCAATCTCAAGTTGGCAAGTGTATAGGGAAATTTTGTTCCTTCTAAACTTATTTAAATACAATTCTATTAATTGAAATGATATTAAGCTTAATGGATGGGAGAGCGTGTGCATAGAAAATCTAGGAAATCATGACTTGGTATATCCATAATTTCTTATAAATTTTATGAGTCAGTTTCATTCTTTAAGGAAGATGGCAGGGAAAACATCTCCTTTAAGAGTTATTAAAATGCTTATAAACTATAATACAACAAGGCTGCTATCTTGGTGGACTTATCTTACGAAGGGGAAGCCGAGTTTTTCTCTCACAAACTACTGGATGTTCAAGGAAGTTTTACTAAGGTGAAAGCTTTGGAATGTCTTGGACTATCAGATGTAAATACCGAAAATATTGATCACTTATCTATCAAAAATCTGATTCTAAAGTTATAGGTTCAAGGATTTTTTGTACTGAGAAAAGGTGATAAGGATACCTTAATGAAGAGAGACATATAAATCTTGTATTTCTTGGTAAATCTAAGGAAAATTAATTTGATGAGGCACATTCTCATTAAAATAGAGAATATCAAAAATGGGAATTTGAGAGCTCAGATTATTATGTATCCTGCCTTACTTTCCAAGCTGATAGTTCGGTGTATTGAATCATTCAAGATCCCTTGCAGTTCCAAGAAAATGAATTGTAATGTTATGCTTGTAAGTGATGAAACTTTGAAAAGAATGAATATGGGATATTCTAAGGAGTCGGGAGAGTTTTATGATCTTCTAGAGGAAGAGGCAGAGGTTATTCCAGAAAATAATTATGAAGCAAAACCATCAAAAAAGACTGGAAAGAAAATAAAGTTGGACAAAGTGGAAGTAGAAGACAAAACTCCTAAGTATATGGAAGTTCAATATGCACCTCCTAGACCAAAAAATCATAAAGCCTACCCATATGAGGTTATAGAAAATGGAGGGAGGATAAAAATAATTGAAAAGAAGAGGATCCACAGTTCGGTTTGGATCCTACAGAGTCTAAGGAATTGAAAGAATCAACTGTTGAAGTGCTTGAGAAGCAAGAAAAAGAGAAGAAGATAAAGAATAAAATGACTAAGTCTGCGATTGTTCAATATCTCTTGAAGGCTACTGAATTAGCATTCTAAAATATTGTGGTGCCAAAATCTTTCTTGAGAGAGCCTTTACCTGAGTCTCTACGGAAAACTTTCTTCACTCCGGGAAAATATAAAAAAAACTTGTTGAAGAAGTGGATGAAGTGGAAGAGGTGCATGAAGAAGAAGAAGTAGGGAGTGGTAAAACAATGATCTTTTAAAGAAATTCGAAGATTATCAAGACAAGGGAACCCCATCTGAAAAATTGTCACTCTGGACTTCTCAAGACGGATACTCCAGGCTTGTCACTCTAGAGTAGGAGGAAGAGAAAGATAAAGAGAAGTGTGAATAGAAAGGTGAAGAAAAAGTTGAAAATTTGTCTGAAGAAGAAATTCTAAATCCTGATTTCATTCATCCTGATGATGCTGAAGCTAGAAATCAGAATGAATAGGTAGATAAAGATAGAGTTGTCTAGCTGTCTGACAGCGAGAATGAATCCCATGATGAGGAATATGTTCCAAAAATTGATAAGGGTAAACATGTGTTGGTTGATTCTCCTAGAAAATCTATAGTGAAGAAGAAGCAAGTTGGTGGAACTTCAAAAAGGAAGCCTGTTGAGCTTGAAAAACAAGAATCACCATGTAAAGTCTCATATTCTAAATCATTTTTACTTGGTCATAATTTTGTTGTAAAATCATTAAAAAAAAATTCGGGTCCATTTCGACTTTTTCAAGCATAAATTCTAGATTCCAAATGCTTCAAAATTCTCTAAATCAGAAATTGGATTTGGTGTCCATGGTGATGGAAAAGTGTGTCAAGATAGAATCTGATTTCAAAAATTTCCTCATAGGCTACGAAGCTCACAGAATTTCATGTAATAAGATAGCCAGCTGGTCAAAGAGGTCGATTCAGGAAATCAGTCAGCTTGATCAATTTCAAGAATATGTAAAGGAGACTTTTGATACCGAAGACGTCAAAACCAAGGATCGTACAAAATTCTTTAAGGAAAAGCTAAAACTAGAAAAAAATAATCAAAAGGTGAAATACTTGAACGGAAAGATGACCTCTATATCTCAAAGATGGAACAGGGAAAGAGATCTTTGAATTGAGTTTGAAGAGATTCTTCTAAAGCAGGAGGAGTTGCTGAAAGCTCAAGTAGAAGTTATTAAGCCTCATAAGAGAGGATCAATGCTCTAGAATAGAAAGCTTGGGAAGATCACAAGGTATTCAAAAAGCTGAAAACTATAGTCAAGAAGATGATACCCTAGTAAAAAGAGGAAAAATAAACACAAATCTGGTCTTTTGTTGTATCTTTTTTTACTTCTACTAATTCTTCCAATTGTAATGAAATTATGGTTGATTGTTTTGTTTAGATTTATATACTAATATTTAGGTACCAAATTTTTTCCATTCCCTCAAACTCTTTTGTAAAATCACAAAGGTGGAGAATGAAAAATAATTATAAAGGGGAGAAGGAGTAATAATTGTAAGTATAAGAAGATATATCCCTAAGTAAGGGTGAGTTTATCTAAGGGGGAGTTTCTCACTACAAGGACTTCCACACCTAAGATAATGAAAATATGATTCCAGAAATCTAGAATATGATCCTTATAGTTCCAAAGAATAAGGGGGAGTTAGTCGTATTCATCTTTTCCAATTTTAAAAGGGAGATAAGTTTTATTTTCTAAGACAAGAAATGTTTTTCTAAGTCCTTATATTCATTTTCGTAAGGATGTTTGTGATTTCCAAAAAGGGGGAGATTGTTGAATCAATGAGGATTTCTTTATGAATTTTCCATTCCTTCATACTTGGGGGAGATTGTTAAGTCAATAAGGTATCCTTATGAATTTACAACTCCTTCTTTTTTTGAAAATAACAAACACCTTATTTCAAGGAAAAACTCATTTTACCCATTGTTTTACTTATTAAGGAAAATTTCATTCCCCACAGAAATTTACCGTTACTAGATTTTATTGTTCATATCATAAATTTTATAAGTGTAAAATTAGGATTGAAACCAAAACCTTGGAATCCTATAATTACCTAGGTATGAAGCATTCTGTTTTAGAATCCGAATACTCAGAATTCTGGTTACGAACTCTTATGATTTCTGACTCCGAATTCGGAATCAGAATTCTGGTTATGAACTTTTTTCAGTTCTGACTCTGAATTCATAATATGAATTCTGGATATGAACTCTTCTGTGTTCTGACTCTGAATTCTGCATATGATTTATGGATACGAACTCTTCTGATTCATGACACCGAATTTTGATTATGAATTCAAGTTTTGAATTTCACTAAGATCTGACTACAAATTCTGAATATGAATTCTAGATACAATCATCTCAAATTTCTAACTCTGAAATTCTCTGAATTCAGACTCCTAAATATTATGAGTTATGGCACTGAATTATCATGAACTCCGACTCTGAAATTTTAAGGTTTAGGTTCTGAATTCTTGTGAATCCAGACTGCAAATTTCCTTTAAATTTAGACTCTGTAATTCTATAGAATTCAGGTTCTGAATTCCTATAAAACCAAATTTGAATATCTTCATATTATAGACTTTGAATTCAATTTATTATTAGACTCCAAAATTTCATTCCGAATATCATATTTTGGTTATGCTTACATTTTTTGAGTTATAAAATGATGTTTTGATTTCAGTGACTCACTAACCGTTGTTTGAGTGACATGTGTATAGGTCCTTCCAAAATTCAAGTAAGAATATGACTGTTGGAGGAGGGAGCCGACCATTTGAGTTGTGCCTATAAATAGGATCTAATTTGAAAGATATAACATCTTTGACAACTGTGATTACATGTTGTTGAAATGATTTCTAGAGAGAGAGGCCCTTATAAACTCTCAAGCATTGTGTAGAAAGTTTGAACGGCTTGTTCTAATTTTTCTTCGTGCAGATTTGCCTTGGGGACTCCAATTTTTGCTGTGTACAATCGAGGGCTTCTGGGGATAGGAAGACATAGGTGCTGACTACCTTTATGTTGAGGGATTCCTTACTGAGGAAGACAGATGAGTCGACTACCTGATAGTTGAGGGTTTGCGGGGATAGAAAGATAAACTCTGATCTTTGTATCAAGGGCTTACCCTGGTGTGGGTAAGACAAACATTCTTGAATGTATAAATCAAGGGACCTTTATCCAAGGTTGTTGGATACCCTTTTTTTGGGTTAAAAGATTTACTTCTTGTTACTTGTTTTGTTTCAAGTTTTCTGCTGCATTTGTATTTTTGAGGAAAGTATAACTATCTTATACTTCCTTATATATGTACTCTGATTTAGTTAAATTCTATACGTTTTAAGGAAGAATATTAGTTATTGAAAACTTTTATTAAGTTTCATTTCTGAAATCACTTTTCTGGAATCAAGAAAGTTATTAGAACATAAAGGTTTTGTGAATTATCTTGTTTGGCCTTGTTAAACATAACCATCCTTAAAAGTTACAAATGAATTTTTAAAATTACAATTCACCCCCCCCCCCTCTTGTATTTGAGAATCTCATCTTTACATATTCGATCCTACATTTGTTATTATAGAGTATATCATACTCACACACCATCTCACAATTAGTATCAGCGCATTGGTTCAATATGAATTAATCTAACGATTAGATTTAGAAGAGAATTCTCATATTTGAACTTCCATATTCATGTTTTTCTGAATCTGTTTTTTGGAATCACATATTTCAGATTCATTATTATTTAGAGATACAATATATAGTTCCTTGGTTATGATATTTTCTCTTGTTTACAAACTCATACTACAATTATGTTTTTGTGCCAAAGATTATCTTAAGGATGAAAGGTCTAAATGTTGGTTCTATTGATAAACTAAATCCTACCAGAACTCCTGTTTTCGATGGAAATGATTATGAGTACTGGAGAGATAGGATGAAGGCTTTCGTTATCAATACTGGAGTTGATAACTATCTAATTCTGACTAGAGATTAAAAGATTCCAGATAAGGAATTGATAACCTTTACGAATCTGGTGAAATTGAAATATCAAAAAAACTTATGAGTCAGAAATACATTGTTATATTCCATGAATAAGAGAATTTATAGTCAAATATCATCATGTGAAGTTGCAAACAGTATCTGAAAGAATCTTGAAGTTACAGGTTTTGGTACATCTAAATTCATAGAGACAAGAAGAGCTATGTTGAGAGTTGAATACCATAGATTTAACTTTCCTTATGAAGAACCTATAATCAAAGTACATCAAAGGTTTATAACTATCGTGAATAGCTTACAATCTATGGGAGAAAAAGTTTTGGATGATAAGGATCTTGTAGAAAATATCATAGATATCATGCCAAATGAATGGGAGTCCAAGATGACAGCTATTGATGAGAACATGAAAGTCACTCAGATTTCCTTAGATGAGTTGTTTTCAACTCTTCTTCAGTATGAAACTAGAATGGGGAGAGATGATGAAAAAGTTAAGAAGAAGAATGGGAATAGAGGAGTTGATTTTACAAACACTTCTAAACATATGAATGCCAAGACCCCAGAAATAGTAACTAGATCAAAGACAATGAAAGTCATTATTCAGTCAGAATCTAGTGATACAGAAAAGTCTGAGAATGAATTAGCTAATCTTTCTTGGAGAGTGAACAAGATTGTAAATCAGAAGAACCATCAGAATAAGTACAAGAAGAAAGACTATAGAGATAAGAAATATAGAGAAGTTAAGTGTTATGAATTTAGAAGAACATGTCATATGAGACCTTATTTTCCTTTGTTAAAAAAGAGGGAAAAGAAGGAAAGTAATTCTGAAAGGAACAACAAGAAATTCTATCAATCAAAGCACAAGAAAAGCCTTAAATCTAATGATACTTGGAGTGATAGCTGTGGAGACTCTTCAGAAAGTGAATCTTATGAATATGATTCATCATCACATAAGAATATGGGACTCATTTATTATACTTCTTACCCCAATACATGTATTATGGCCATGGTACACTCTGTCGAGGCTTTAACAAATTTATCTCCTCATAAGAATTAATATTCTGAAAATAGTACTTCTAATGAAGATACTTAATCCTCAGAAAATTAATAAATACAATTAAATGAAGAAGTTTCTAGATTTTCCAGGTTACATGAATTGAGAAATTGTAAAATTTATGAGAAATTAGACAAGGAAAATACTAGGGAAGAAATTCTTATAAAAGAGATTTTAGATCTTTCTAGAGATCTTAATGATAAAGATGAGCTTTCAGGAAAACATTCTAAATACAATGAGAATGAAAATTCTATTAAGGTATAACTTTCTAAAATCTTAAGAATGATATTATAGAGATAAAAGTTTTTGAGTTGAAATCTAACTCTAAGGAAATGATTCTTGAGTATAGGAATTTAGTCATCAGACTGAAATCTGAAATATTTTCTCTTAAGAAGCTTCTTGCAAACATTACCTATGGGAAGGAAAATTCTGAAAAGATGTATTCTAAAATTAAACCTCGAGGAAACACTACTGTAGTAGGCTATACTCACCTAAAACATGTTTTCAAAAACAAATTTTTTTATAAACAAATGTGGATACCCAAAATTTTGTTGTCTATAAATTCTAGATCCAAGAATGTTTGGATGCCGAAAGTCTAACTTTTTATTATTTTTAGGAAAATATAGAATGTACCAATAGAAACATGTGGTACATGTATAGTGGATGTTTCCAACATATGACTGGTAACAAAAACTATTTTGAAAATATTATCAAGATGAAAGGAGGAAAAGTAACTTTCGGAGATAATGCTGATGGAGAAATTATTGTTATAGGTAACATAGTTCTTCTTGAAAAAACATTGATTTCAAATGTTTTATTTTTTAAGGGTCTTAATCACAACCTCATTAACATAATCCAATTATGTGATAAAGGCTACCTTGTGAATTTTGGGGATGACAAGTCCTTAGTACAAAATTCCAAGGAAGAGTTCATTCTTTCTACACATAGGCAAGAGAATGTTTTCACACAGAACATAGAAGACCTTAGTAGCCAATAATTACCTTTCCTTATAGCAATGGAAGATCATTCATGGTTATTACATAGAAGGTTAGGACACTGTAACCTTAGGAACTTATGAAAAAATTTAAGAAAAGATTATTTAAGGATCTACTGAAGCTTAGATTTGATTCATTAAAAGTCTATGAACCTTTTCAATATGGAAATCCGCATAAATCAAGTTTTAAATCAGTCAGTGAAGTCTCAACTACTGATGCATTACAGAGAGTTCATATTGATCTTTTTGGTTCAACACAAACTGGATGCATTAGGAGAAAGTATTATGTATTTTTCTTGGATGATGATTACACTAGATTTACATGGGTCTATTTTATAGAAAATACGTATGAAGCCTTCTCTTATTTAAAACATTTTAGAGCCCAAGTTAAAAATTATAAAAGCCTTCCATTGAAATCTATTCATAGTGATCATGGTGGAGAATTTCGAAATTCGTATTTTGAAACTTTTTGTAGTAAAAAAGGTATTACTCATAACTTCTCATCACTCAGAACACCTCAACAAAATGGTGTTGTTGAATGAACAAATAGAATTCTTCAAGAGATAACAAGAACCATGTTGAGTGAATATTCTATAACCAAACACTTTTGGGATGAAGTTGTACATACTTTTTTTTATACTATAAATCGAGTTTTGATTAAACCTTTTCTTAATAAAACACTTTATGAGTTATGGAATGGTATAAAACCTATACTTTCCTACATTAAGGTTTTTGGTTTCAAGGTATTCATTCTAAATACTAAAGATAATATATATAAATTATCACTAAACTCTATTGAAGGAATTTTCTTAGTCTACTCCACAACTTCTAAGGTGTATAGATTTTTCAATAAAAAACACTTGTACTGTTGAAGAGAACGTACATGATAAATTTGATGAAAATTGTCCTTTTGTTTTTAAACAACCCAATCCTACATCCTCGGATGTGTTTTCAAAAACATATTATCAACCTTTGATAAAAATATTTTTGATAAGAAAAATCTTTAAGAAGATACTACTGAAACATTTAACCTAGAAAATTTCCTACCCTATGTTGATGAACAGGTTTTACAAAACCCAAATCAGTGGTTTCTAAAGAATCATCCTGGTGATAGAATCATTAGTGATTTCAATCTACCTGTAAGGGCTATAAGTTCCTTAAGAAAAGAAGTAGAACATCAAGTATTCCTTTCCTAATTAAAACCAAAAGGCACTAATGAATCTTTAGGTGATGATGGGATTAAACCCATGCAAGATGAACTAAATGAATTCAAAAGGAATAAAGTCTGGACCATTGTTGAAAGACCTAAGGAAACATCTACTATTGGAGTAAAATGGGTCTTCAGAAATAAGTTTGATGAAAATGGAATCATTTTCAGAAATAAAGCTAGATTCGTTGCTAAAGACTATCATAAACAAGAAGGAATAGAATATGAAGAAACCTATACTCGAGTAGCTAGACTTGAATCTATTCTTATTTTATTTTCCTTTGTAGCATTCTTCAATTTCAAACTTTTTCAAATCGATGTGAAATGTGATTTCCTTAATTGTTATGTTCGAGAGGATGTTTTTGATGAACAACCTCCTAGCTTCCAAGATACAAAACATCCTAATCATGTTTTTAGACTTACCAATGCTCTGTATGGACTTAAACTATCCCCTCGATCTTGGTATGATAGACTTACATGATTTTTTCTTAAAAATAACTATGTCATGTGAAATGATGATCCAACCCTTTTTATAAATAAAGATAAAAAAATGTATTTATTTTTCAAATTTATGTTGACGGCATTATATTTGGTTCAACTTAGCAATCATTAACTGATTCATTTGTGGATTTAATGAAATCAGAGTTTTAAATGAGTATGATGGGTGAGTTTACATTTTTCCTAGATTTTAAAATTTCTCAAAAACCAGAATGAATCGATATATACCAACATAAGTATATTAAAGATCATCTTAAAAAGTATGGATATGCCAACACTAAAAGTTTAAGTACTCATATTGGTACCTCAAACACACTTGATCTTGATGAAGCTTGGAAACTAATTGATCAATCAACTTTTAGAGGTATGATAGGAAGTTTTCTTTACTTGACATCCAGTCGTCCAGACATAATGTTTTCAGTATGCTTATGTGCAAGAAATAAATCCAATCCTAAGGAATCTCATTTAAAGGCACTGAAGAGAATTTTTCGTTACTTAAAATCAACCATGGATTTAGGACTCTTTTATACATCTAGAAATTATTATGTTTTAAAAGAATTCAGATGCTGACTTGGGTGGATGTAGAATGGATAGAAATAGTACATTTGGAACTTGTCATTTCATAGGATATTCAATAGTTTCTTGGTCTTGCAAGAAGCATCACTCAGTAGCACTCTCCACTACTGAAGATTAATATGTAGCAGCTGGATGTTGTTGTGCTCACGTTTTGTGGATGCAACACACACTTACAGACTATTGATTGAGTTTTACTAAGACTAAAATTATGTGTGGTAACACAAGTTCCATTTCCCTTAGTAAGACCCATGCACAACACTCTCATGAAAAACTCATATATATTAGGCATCACTTTTTTAGGTATCACACACAAAAAATAGATATCATTAGTCAATTTATCGGAATGCAAGATAAACTTGCTGATATTTTCACAAAATCTTTACCCTCCAATTGATTTGAATACATTAAATAGAAGTTGGGAATGATAACTGTAAGGTAATATTCCTTGATTAACTTTCTATTGAACCAATCTCCTTACAGTAATAAACTCCTTTTCATAGGTGGAGTATATCAATTATTTACTTTTTTCATATTTTTCGTAGTTAGTTTTTCAAATTTTTCATAATTTAAATTTTCTTAGTTAGTTTTTCATATTTGTGGAGTAAAAATTTTCGTAGATAGTTTTTCAAATTTTTCGTAATGAAAATTTTCATAGTTATTTTTTCAAATTTTTTGTAATGAAAATTTTCGTACTTTGTTTTCAAAAAAATTGTAATGAATATTTTCATATTGAAATTTTAATAATGAAAATTTTCTTAATGAATTTTTCATAATGAATTTTTTGTACATGAATTTTTCGTAATGATAATTTTTTGTACTTGAAATTTTCGTAATGAAAATATTCATACTCAAAATTTTCATAGTGGAATTTTGGTACTCTTATTTTTTTTAACAATATTTTCAATCTTATATTTTTCGTAATATATTTTTCATAGTCAAATTTGTTTTAGTCTAAATTTTTTCAAGAAGAATCTCACATATTATGAATAATCTTCCTAGAAATACGAATTGAATGATTTCCTTCTTAAAATTTTCATAGTCATTATTTCATTTCTGTTACTTTATTTTGTATCATAAATTCACATATTTTAATTTTTCTTAAAGACCTCAAAAGATCGGATCCTACTCAATTTTTCCTTGAGGCCATCATATCAACCGTTAGATCAGATCATATGCTTTCCCAACCGTTAGATTGGATTTGGAAGATGAAAGGTCACTTCCATCTCCTATATAAAGGACCCCCGAAGGGTTTTCCCACATCTGTTTTGAAGTTATCACATGCTGAAGTTCTTCCCCCCTTTCTTAAGGCTGTTCTGAATCTCTCAGAGTTCCTCTAATCCAAATTTCTGTAGATTCCTCTTCTCAAGATATGTCTACCGTGAATCCAATCTCAAGTTGGAATGTGTACATGGAAAGGTTGGTCCATCCAAACTTCTTCAAATACGATTCGATTATTTCTATGAATATGAAGATTAATGGATGAGAGAGCATGCACATAGAAAAGCCAGGAAATCAAGACATGGAACATCCGGAATTGCATATAGAATTTTATGAGTCAGTTTCTTTCGTTAAGGAAGATGGCAGGGAAAAATTCTCCTTCAAGAGTTATGGAAAAACTTATAAACTCTCATACACCAAGGCTGCTATCTTGGTGGAATTATCCTATAAAGGGGAAGCCAGGTTTTTCTCTCACAAACATCCAGATGTTCAAGGATGTTTTATTAAGGTGAAATCTTCGGAATGTCTTGGACTATCAGATGTAAAGACCACAAAGATCTCTCAGTTATCTGTCAGCAATCAGATTCTGTAGTTATGGGTTCAATGATTTTTGATACCGAGAAAAGGAGATATGGATACCTTAAAGAAGAGTGACATATATATCTTGGATTTCTTGTTAAATCGAAGGAAAATCAATTTGATTAGGCACATTCTCATTAAAATAGAGAATATCAAAAATGTTAATTTGAGATCTTAGATTGTTATGTATCCTACCTTAATTTCCATGCTGATAGTTCGGTGTCTTGAATCATTCAAGATCCATTGCAGTTCCAAGCAAAGGAATTTTGAAGTTTTGCTTTTATGTGATGACACTTTGAAAATAATTAATATGAGCTTTTCTAAGGAGTCAGGTGAGTTTTAGGATCTACGAATGGAAGAGGTAGAGGTCATTCTGGAAAATGCTGATAAAGCTAAACCTTCAAAGAAGACTAGAAAGAAAAGAAAGTTGAAGGAAGTGGAAGTAGAAGAAAAATCTCTTAACACTAAGGAAGTTCAATATGCACCTCCTAAACCCAAAAAAGTAGAAAGCCTACCCAGATGAGGTTGTAGAAAAATGGAGGGAGGATAAGAAGAATATAAAAGTAGGGGAGCCACAGTTTGGTTTGGATCCTACTGTGGCTAAGGCCTTGAAAGAATCAATGCTGAAGAGCTTGATAAGCAAGAAAAAGGGATAAAGATAAAGAAGAAAATTAATTAGGCTGAGATTATAAAATCTCTCTTGAAGTCTACTGAAGTTGCATCAGAAAATATTCTGGTTCCACAATCTTTTTTGACAAAGCCTTTACCTGAGACTTCAGGGAAGAATTTATTCACTTCGGGAAAATCTAAAGAAAAACTTGTTGAAGAAGTAGAAGAAGTGGAAGAAGTAAAAGTGGTGAAAGAAGAATAAGAAGAAGAAGAAGAAGGGAGTTGTAAATCAAATGATCTTTAAATCAAGTCAAATATTATCTAGACAAGGGAACCCCATATGAAAATTTGTCACTCTGGACTTCTCATGCCGGATCTTCCAGGCTTGTCACTCTAGAGAAGGATAAAGAGAAGGATGAAGAAAAGGGTGAAGAGAAAGGTGAATAAAAAGTTGAAAATTTTTATAATGAAGTAAGTATAAATCGTGATTTCATTCATCCTAAGGATGTTGGGGCTAGAAATCAGAAAGAAGTGGTAGATGAAGATAAAGTTATGCAGGTGTCTGATAGCGAGAATGAATCCCCTGGTGATGAAGATGTTCCAAAAATTGACAATGGTAAACAAGTGTTGGTTGATACTCCTAGAAAATATATAGTGAAGAAGAAGTAAGTTCGTAGAACTTAAAAAAAGATGCCTTTTGATCTTAAAAAAAAGAATCACTAAGTAATGTCTCAGATTCTGAATCATCTTCACTTGGTCACGATTTTGTTTAACCATACATAAAAAATCTTGTCGGGTCCATTCGGACCTTTTCAAGCATAGATTCTAGATGTCAGATGCTTCAATATTCTCCGAACCAGAAATCATATTCGGTGTCCATGGTGATGGAAAATTGTGTCAAGATAGAATCAGATTTCAAAACATTTCTCATAGGCTACGAAGTTCACAAAAAGTCATGTAATAAGATAGCCAGCTAGTCAAAGAGGTCGATTCAAGAAACGAGTGAGCTTGATTAATTTCAAGAAGATGTAAATGGGGATTTTGATACCGAAGACGTCAAAATCAAGGATCATAAAAATAACTTTAATTAAATGATAAATCTTGAACAAAATACTCAGATTCAAGTGGTGAAAGGCTTGAACAACAAGTTGAACTCTGTAGGTCAAAGCTGGAAGAGGGAAAGAGATCTATGGATTGAGATTGAATAGATGTTTGTGAATTAAGAGGAGTTGCTGAAAGCACAAGCAGATGTTCTTAAATATCAGGAAGAGAGGATCAATGCTCTAGAGAAGAAATCTGAGGAAGATCACAAGGAATTCAAAAGGCTAAAAACTATAGTCAAGAAGATGATTCCCAAGTAAAAAGAATAAAAGTAGACAAAAATCTGATAT
Source organism: Viscum album (assembly GCA_963277665.1). Taxonomy (NCBI): domain Eukaryota; kingdom Viridiplantae; phylum Streptophyta; class Magnoliopsida; order Santalales; family Viscaceae; genus Viscum; species Viscum album. Next base: position 26,240,395 of record OY728142.1, on the reverse strand, counting down.
TTTGTTGTATCTTTTTTTCCTTGTACTAATTCTTTCAATCCTAATGAAATTATGTTTGATTGTTTTTTTTGGGTGTCTATACTAATATTTCAGGTACCATATTTTTTCTATTCCCTCAAACTATTTTTGAAAATCACAATGGGGGAGAAGGAAAAATAATTCTAAATGGGAGAGGGAAAAATAATTCTATGTATAAGAAGATATATCCCTAAGTAAGGGATAGTTTATCTAAGGGGAGCTTCTCATTACAAAGATTTCCATAGGAATGATAATGAAAATCCCATTCTGGAAATATAGAATACGATCCTTATGGTTCCAAAGCCTAAGTTGGAGTAAGTCATATTCATATTTTCCAATGTGAAAAGGGAGATATGTTTTATTTTCTAAGACAAGAAAAGTTTTTCTAAGTCCTTATATTATTTTTCTTAAGGATATTTTTGATTTCCAAAAAGTGGGAGATTGTTTTGTCAATAAAGTTTTCATTATGAATTTTACATTCCTTCATACATGGGGAATATTGTTAAGTCAATAAGGTATCCTTATGACTTTACCACTCCTTCTTATTTTGAAAATCACAAACACCTTTTTTCAAGGAAAAACTCATTTTACCCCTTGTTTTACTTCTTAAGGAAAATTTCATCCCTAAAGAAATTTACCCTTACCTAGATTTTATTGTCTATATAATAAATTTTATAAGTGTAAAATTTAGATTTAAACCAAAAGGTCGGAATACTATAATTACCTAGGTATGAAGCATTCTGTTTTAGGATCCGAATTTTATGAATTCTGGTTATGAACTCTTCTGAGTTTTGACTTCGAATTCTGAATCCGAATTCCAGTTACGAACATTTCTGAGTTTTGACTCCGAATTCTGAATATGAATTTTGTATATGAACTCTTCCGAGTTCTGACTCCGAATACTGAATATGAATTTGGGATACGAACTCTTCTGAGTTCTGACAATGAATTCTGATTATGAATTCTGGTTAAAAACGTCAATGAGAACTGACTACAAATTCTGAATACGAATTCTGGATACAAACTTCCTTATGTTTTGACTTCAAAGTTATCGGAATTCAGACTCCGAACTCTTATGAGTTCTAGATCTGAATTCTTATGATCTCCGACTCCGATCTTTTTAAATTCAGGTTCCGAATTCCTGTGAATCCGGACTCTAAATTTCCTTGAAATTCAAACTCTGGAATTATATAGAATTTAGGTTCTGAATTCCAAGAAAACAGAATCCAAATATCATTGTAATATAGAATCCGATTTTAATTTCTGGTTTGACTCCAAACATACATTCCTAATATCATATTTTGGTTATTTTTACACTTGCCGAGTTATAAAATGATGTTGTGCCTTCAGTCACTCACTAACTGTTGTTTGAGTGACACGTGTAGAGGTCCCTCCGAAATTCAATTAATAAAATGACAGTTGGAGGTTGGATCCGACCGTTGGAGCTTTTCCAATAAATAGGATCTCATTTCAAAGAGACAAAAACATTGAAAACTATGCTTATATGTTGTTGAAGTGATTTCTAGAGATAGAGAGAGTCTTATAAACTCTCATGCTTTGTCCAAGAATTTTGAACGGCTTGTTCAAACTTTTCTTCATGCATATTTTCCTTGTGCGACTCTGATTGTTTTTGTGTACAATCAAGGGCTTCCAGGGATAGGTAGAAAGAGGTTACAACTACCTTGAAGTTGAGGGATTCCTTGCTGAGGAAGACAGAGGTGCCGACTACCTAATAGTTGAGGGCTTGCGGGGATAGCAAGATAGACTCCGATATTCGTATCGAGGGCTTACCCTGGTGTGGGTAAGACAGACTTTCATGAAAGTATAAATCAAGGGACATTTATCCAAGGTTGTTGGATACCCTTCTCTTTGGGTTAAAATATTTACTACTTGTTAAATGTTTTGTTTCATGTTTTCCTCTTCATTTGTATTGTTCAGGAATGTATAACTATCTTATACTTCGTTATACTTGAACTCTGATTTAGTAAGATTCTATACGCTTTAAGGTAGAATCATAGTTGTTGTAAACTTTTATTAAGTTTCATTTCTGGAATGACTTTTCCAGAATCAAGCAAGTTATTAGAACTTATAGGTTTTGTGAATTATCTTGTTTAACCTTGTTAAACATAACCATCTTTAAAAGTTCCAAAGGAATTTTAGAAAGTACAATTCACCCGCTTTTGTATTTGAGCATCTAATCTTTACATATTTGATCCTACATTTGGTATTATAGAGTATATCATACTCACATACCATCTCACATAATATATACAATTTTCCCCAAATATAAATTTAAACATTTGAAATTTTAATTATTAGAAATTGGGATAATAAAAACATAAATTTGCTCCTCACTCATATGAAAGTGATCTAGCCTCCACTATAATAATAAAAAATCTTGATTAATTTTTTTAAAGAACATATTAATATCAAATAAATTTAAAAAAATTCATTTACAATCATTTATTTCACATATATTTGTTAGTTATTTTTTATTTCTCTCATCATAAGTTAGTAATTTTTATTATTCCATACATGTTTTGTATTGGTACTATAGATTCTTGTTTAATGATAAAAATATCATCATTACTAGATTTATCAAAGATGTGAATTAATTATCTTTTAATGATTTATATAGTACCTATTTCATTTATTATAATATATTATTATGGTTTATGAAAAATAGAATTCTTGATGAGAATGTTTTCAGTAATTTATCGAAAAATCACTTACATTATATTGACTATTCATTTTTCCCTCATTTAAAAATATGTTCCTGAAATAAATTTCAATAAAATATCATATATTACTAATATTATTGTCTTTATAATCATGTTTTTTTAGACCTTGATTTTATTATAGTGCCATTAATTTGCGTAGTTAAACTAACTCAACAAGATGATGTAATTTTAATAAATGACTATTGGTATAAAATCAAAATTTAGTAATATCCATTTTTTAAATAACTATTAATGATTTTAATAGAAAATAATTACATTAGAAAATGATATTTAGAAATATTTTATATGATAAGGCAATTTAGGGATTATGGTAAGGATGAAGATACTTATTTGATGAATATAACCCATCTTGTAATGGGTTCTTTATAAATGAATGATTTGGGCCTCCCTCTTGAGACCAAAAGCTACCAAATGTGTAATAAGAATTTATGACATGTAATTTGATCATGGAATCAAGATAAAAAAAATTAAATTATTTTATTTATGTGGGTGTATACGGTTACCTTTTATAGGTGATTTTTGGTGGAATTTCTGAACATACCCATTTACTACTGTGTAAAGAATGTCAATTTACCTCAAAATGGATAAATATTTGAAAAATAACGGATATTTCATATGAAAACCCTTAAAAATTATATATGGTTAGAGATATTTTATGTCTTCATCCATTAATTAAAAAACTTTTACCTCATTTTTCCATTGTAGATATAACTCATGTTTTCCCTCGATAACCTACCATTTCCCTAAAAATAAAAATTTCATTATAAAATAATTAAAATTATTGGATTCAAAAATCAAAATCCTTGTAAAAAAAATTAATAATGGAAATTTATCATTTAAATGAAATTTTAAAAAATAAAGAAATAACATATTTTTTAAATTACTTTTTAAATGTTAATTATTCGTATTCATACTTTATATCAATTACTAATCATTGATATAGTGATGAACTATTTTTATATTCATGGAAGTTAATATTAATAAACTCATATTTCAATAATGATATATTTATTATGGTAAAATAAAAATGCAAAATGTGAATAAAAAAATTTAAAAAGGTATCATTTTAATCATTTAATGATTGTATTATTTTTTATAACTAATTAATAATTAATCCATCAATGTTAATTTTGTTTTTTATATACCTAAACAATATATTTAATTAAATTTAACAATCTAATTTTTAGAAATTTATCTTTTAAGTAGAAAACATATAATATATAACAAAAATAATGTTTTTAAATAAAACATATTTCTTCTACCAGGAATCATTAATATTATTTTACTTTTAATTCATTGATGATTTATTTTTTGTCATTTACTTATTTTACTAACCATTCTATTAATTTTTTCGAACAAAAATGATTCTTTAAAAGTAAAACATTTAATTAAAAATAGATTAAAAACCTGTTAAAATAATAATTAATCTTAAGATAAACAATCATCTTTTTATATTAATCCAAATTTTTATATTTTAAGTAAATTATATATAAAATATAATATTTTTAGAATTTATTGACATCCAAAAAAATTCAATGCACTTATTGGATACTTGAATACCTAACAATATATTCAATTAAAATATATCCAAAAACCTTATATTCAATATGTATATAAAAACTATATTAAACTTTTCACCCCTATATATGACCTCACAAAGTTCAATAAAATTCATTCATACCTTTTCTTATTTCACTATCAACATTTTTATTATATTGAAAATTATTTTCTTTTATAATATGTCTTAAATTTTTTGTATAATAATTATGAAAAACCAAGATAATGAAGATTTTTAATCCACAATAATTTATTTACATATGGTTTTATTCCTCTTTTAATTTTTATAATATTGTTTCATATTTATTTACATGATTTTATTAATTTTTATCTTGAATGATAATATTTTTTCAATAAAATATATCAAGGATTTTCTTTTTTAGTATTTGATTTGGAATAAGATATTCAAAATGAGCATGAAATAAGAATGATGGGTGTTAAATTCTACCTCCATTAATTAAATTACACTTAGAAATTTCATTAATCATATGAAAATATATGTCGGTACTTCTGTATTATTATTTATTGGTTTCTCACATGTCTTCCTCAAACATTAAATTTCCCCTAAATTTTGTGATTACAGTGTACACGTTTTATATAAATATGATCATGGATATGTACCAATTATTCCAAATATAAGAGATCATGTTCTAGTTATACTACCTCTATGTTCATCATATATGATTGATCATGTATGTATTTCCTAAAAAGGGATATATCAAACACATCATGTTGTTAAGAGAGGTTCATAAGATGTGTAGGTTGAAAATCTATAGTCTACCCCACTATCATGGATTATGAAGGGGATAATGTAATAATGGATCAACAAACACTTCTTCGGGAATCTTATAAATCTTTTCCATTGTGATATATGAAATAATTACTTATCTCCAACTTTATACTATAAATATCATCTGGTATTTGTAAAATACTTATTTTATTGACTTTTTGATGATTTAATGTGCCTCTAAATGATAAGAATATTCTCTTACATTTCACCAGAAAGATCTTGTCTTTACAACTTCTACTCTCCAATTTCATCCAATAAAATTGAAGTTTATGAAATCATACCATACCGAGCCTCATATAGTTCCATTTGAATGTTAGAAGGAAACATATTAGTGTATGAGAACATCACAAGGGAAATATACTGATCTCAACATCCTTTTAACTCTATTGAATATGATATTATAATATATTATAGAGTTTAAATGGTGCTTTTAGATTAACGATAATTATGAGTATGATAAGCTATGGTGATACTCATCTTTGTATTCAATTATTTTTTGAAGTATTCCCATTAAAATCATGGTAAACCACAAATCTTGATCATATATAATTGAATGTGGTGCTACATTAAGTGTTACCAATTCCTTTTTGTATATCTTGAAATGTTGTTCAATTAATAAATATCCATGAATAATAATGAAATTTTATGATTTCATAACATGATTAACCATAACCCAAATAGAAATGTAGCCTTTAGATGTCTCAAGAATTCATACAAATAAATCTATAGTAATGATTTATTATTTTCACATAGATAAGTTTTATAGAAACATCATTCCCAAAGACTTATGATATTCAACATTAACCTACTAGAAATCTATGAATTGATATATATATATATATATACCCCAAAATATCTTTCTTTATTTTATCCCACCAGAAATTATTCTTTAGAAATCTATATATGTTATTTAGTCTAGGAAGGAGAGATAATAATGACCTATTTGACCCATTCAATATCTCTGTATTTAATTATGGTATTAAATAGACACATATTTTTTCCTAAATCATATAATTCCATCATTTTTATGTTTGAACTATGGAATATTCTTAACCTTCTTTTGTAACATTATATCCTCATTTTCTACATCCTTGATATTCACATGGATGGATGGTTGAGCACTCATTTAGTCATGATTGGTTTTCTATTGATACCATATTTTTTCGATACTTATCCATTTAAAATACATGAATATTATAACTCTTTAAATCCTTATCATGGATAAGGTTGTGTGATCCTTTTTACATGATCATTAACAAAATTTCTCTACTTCCTAGGGTAGTAACTTATAGAGAAATGAATGACTTTAATAAACTCCAACTATATACATTGATTCATGTTTAACTCCATAAATGTCAATATATATTTTAATCAATTTTTATTAATAAATATGTCAAACTTTCTTATACAGATATGATTCATTAATATCATTAATGAATTTATTACCACTACTATACCAAAATCATGCATCGGGTAATATTATCAAATTCTTTTAATTTATGTCATTCATAATATACCACCATATAATTTTTCACAAATACACATCTCAATATCTTATTTAAACTATCCTCATATTAATTAAACCCTTATCCACTATAAGGTAACATAATAATAGGCATAGTGATCAACATTCTATTAATATATTTAAATCTATCTTCACATAATTTTTTCTAGAGGAACTAAACTCCCTCTCAATATAACATGGTTATCCTATTCAAAAATCATGATAAATGTTTCATAAAGAATTGATTGTATCTAATAACTAAAGTAAAACTCAGGATCGTTATTATAATGGTTTAATTGTAAATTATTTAATTTTCACTTTATTTGAGGGTTTTATATATATGCCCACACTTGTGATTACATTCAATAATAATGATATTTTATGTAACTAAAATTCACACACCCAAAACTTGGAATACAACTTATCCTTTCTCAATGTCTTCAAAAAATATTTGATGTTCTCTAAATTCTTCTATTCGCTTGGAAAATAATATAATATAAAATATAAATACTTACAAAAATTAATGAAGGAAATTTTTTATATTCGATTATTAAAATCTATGAATATTATGGGGGAAGTTGTGAGCACCAAAAATCATCACCAAGATTTCATATTGTTTTACTTTAAATAAAAGGATGACTTTGTCATATCCTCTATTTGAATCTTAATTGATGATACTAAGATTTTATTTCAGACAATAATTAGTATTTAAACCTATAATTTTTATTTAATGAATCATAAATATTAAGTATATGATAGATTTCCTTGATCACAATGTGGTTAGGATCAGGATAATAAATGAAGAGACGCATTAACTTGTCGTTGTTATAAATAAATAAATTGGTTCACCACATGTTTAAGCACTTGGGAGTATAAAATAATAGTAAAAATTATATTAAATTTCATTCCACAATTCCTCAGAATCATTCTTGTTTATTCTTATAAGTATTCTCTTATATAATCATTGATCAATGAATGTGTTCAATTGACTACTAAAACACATGTTCTAGGGGAATTATTGGTAAATATCTATGAAATACATCAACCTATTACCACACCACTATTTTTTCATTAATATTAAACTTCTCAACAATCATTTCAGCCAAAAATACTCAATTAATTTGTTTCATGATCAAAATAAAGGGATGTATCTCAAATGGGAGATTATAAACATCCATGCATAGATATTCGATCATAGAGTGATTTTTAAATGATATTTTTTTCCATATCCTAATAATTTATATGGGAGATATGTATATGTATAAATTAAATTATTAAAATACAATCAAATATGACCAATGTAATAATAACATGATTCATAAGAAACAGAATATCATAAACCTCCATCACATAGGATTTGTTTGATTGATGTGTGATTGTAACGCCAAAAAGTGTTTTCATAGATAATACAATTTCCAAACATTTGGGTGGTATATTAATTTTTTAATAAATCCTTCTAGATATGAATGTGGGTATAGAAAGTAAAAAAAATAAGTAATTTGAAATTTTTTAGTGGATGGTAAGTGTCCCTTTCACAACGTAATTCTCATGATCAACCATGGAGGAAGTGATGGCATATCATTTCCCTTTATCTCTAGGATATGTAGCTTATAAAAAATTTATCACTAAACCTATTGTACATATATATATCTATAGAGTTAAAAAATTATTAAATTTGGAACATAGAATTGTTAATGGTTCTTTAGGTGGAACTTTTGACACTACATATTTTTTTGGACTTTTTGTTTATATTAAACATTCATGTTCTTTGTGGTCTTCCTTTCTATATTTAAAGAATTTCATTATTCCATTCACACAATTCCATGATCCTTATTACCATATTTTTTAAATATAAGAAGTTCAATCTTCATTTTATAATTTACGTTTCAAGGAAACTCAATTTCATTTTCTAATCCCTAAAGAACTCAAGTATAAGAGATGGTATTTTCTAATTCAACCTTGAGATCAAATAAAAATACTCCAGCAACCAAAGTCCCTTATATTGAATTATTTTTTGGATACTTGGTTTTAATACAATGAATCAATGATTAATTATCTTTCAGGGTAAGTGATAGAAGAATAGGAATACATAATGAGTCAAATGATGTTTTCTTTGTAAATACCAATGGATTCATCCTCTATTTTTTGTATCTATGAATTCTCTATCCATTTTAATATGAAGTTTTCAATGAAATAATTTTTTAAAAAATACCTTCTTAAATTCCACCCACTCTATAGAAGAAATTTTCCTTCTTCTTTATTGCAATATTGATTAGATTACACAATTTATTTTCCCTATCTTGACCCATATCTCCAATGGTTCCCCTATTGGGAACTCAATGAATGGAGAGAGTTGATAAACCCCTAAGTACCACCTCTAGTAGGCCATAATTGAAAACTAGCACCAAGGGTATATAAATCTAAAATATGGAATTCATTTCCAACACTAATTAAATAAAATCAAGAGACATAATGAACAAAAAAAATAAACCCATGTACATAATATAAACGTAAATGAAAATCAACCCAAAATTCTCTACCGATGTCAAAAAATAGATAAAATACAGCCATGAAAATTCTAATTAACAAATCATACGGTAGTGACCCAACGACAATAAAAATATCCAATCTCGTAATTACCATGTAAATCTTGAAAATAGTCCTATAAACCTGAAAACTATTTTATATATATATAGGGTTATAATGACATGTATACTCCATAGTATCATACCTAATTTCTCTAATGCACATGTGAAAAGAGTGAACTAATGCACTACTAAGTAAATAATAAAACAAACATATACCAAAATAGGTCAAATAACTAAACCTAGCCTTATCATTGTAGGCATTCTAAGTAACACATCCAATGTATTATAATAGTATGAAATAATATAAACAAAATAAACACTATAATAGCATCCCCACTAGTTTATTGGTCTCATACCCTTACATAAAATGTATTTTTCTCCCATACCTTATATGAATATCACAAATTCATCCATCAATGGTGTGGTTTAGGATGACTCCCTACATATCAAATCCACATGGAAAGTCTAGCATCTAATGGAATCATTGATCATTATATCATCACAACCTCGTCAAATAATCCAGTTAGTTAGGTATCATAAACATGAATTATAGAAACCTCAGTCCCTCATAATACCACACATCACTCCATCCACATGTCATATACTCATCACTAGTGGGTAATCTGTCACACCAACCCATATCAACACTAGTTAATATCCTAAACTAACCCATATCATCTCTAGGAAATTTCTAACTCCAACCCATATATTCACTACTTCAAAATAAACAGTGGTGAAGAGTGTATATCCAACCATCCATATCACCTCCCTCCTAGATGTTAGTGAAAACAACAAGAACATAATTTTTTTTTCATTGGTTATGTTATCCAACTTCGGATGGGTGAATAAATGAAGGAAATAAAGTGCATGTTTTATAGATTGCAAAAATACTCAAACTATGTGTTAATATCAACTGAACTAATGTACTTTAAATCACAAACAATTCACCTGACAACATATATCAAAACACCTTCCTTCACAAAATGCATCAAACATCATAACCACCATATATTTCCACACATTTACTCATTAATTTACATGTTCCGCTATTTTTAGAATTATTGATTTGATACTAAATCTCATTTACTTATCCATTTATATCGCATTAACTCAACTTATTCATTTATTTAATTCCCGGCCATGAATATTATTTTACCAACCCATGTCATTGAATTTTTAACATTCTATGTACACTACATGAATAACTAGGAGACTAACACCACCATGAAAAATTTTCTCTACTGCCTCACATCAACCATCACCACACACAAAATATGTAAAGAAATGTCATTACAAAAACAAAGAATCATAACAACTTCACATCATCTTACAAAACATCCAATTCAAATCAACCATCACTTCATTTATTAAAACAATACTCACCCAATAATTTCACCACCATGACTAAAAATCAACCCACTTCACCTAATGACACATAGGAAACACATCCATGCTCTGAAACACATATTGACATTTAAATTTTCTAAAAAATTAAATTTAAGGGATTATTTGATGCCACATATTCTTTAACAAGGGTATTATAACAAAATTTAATATCTTCCTTGGGAAACCAATTCATTAACAATATATAAGTGATTAGCCATTTCATTCAGGCTGATTTCAAACAACAAAGACATCAAGGGATTTTAAATTACCACAACTATATTATATTAAAGGCTCCTAATTGACATAATATTTAGTAATGAAAAAGGGATTCAACAACCACAATTTAAATATCATAAAATAGTAAAAACCTAAAAGTTATCACACTTCACATTCAAGTTAATATTTAACTGATTAAATATATTCATATAATGAACCTTACCATTCATCTAAAGGAATAAAAAAGTATAAAATTAATGCACATAAATATAAAAATGAGATAATGATGATCTCCTACATCACTGATGATTTATAAACATTCACGTACAATAGATTGTGAATATTTTAAATCCAAAAACCACATAAGGAAACCCACATAACAACCTTAAACACACTAATGGATCATAATAACATAGACCAGACACACCCTTAAGTAAAAAACATCTGCAAAGAGAACCTTGAAATAGGGACATGAGAAATCAAGGGAAAATGGGGATTTACTCACTCTTGATTACCAAAAATCATCCTTTGTGTGTCGAGGTTCAAAGAAAGAGGATTTGGGTGGGATGATCCTCCAAAATTTATAAGGTTTTGCTTAAGGTTTGAGGGAAATGAGGGAGGAATGAACGAAATTGTCAAGCTCGAAAATATAAATATAGATTATACCATGACACATTCATGATGTGAAACATTGATTCCGTCCATGAATTTTTGTAAGGATTGGTAATTTAGGCCATGAAACAAATTCATTACATGATTTACTTATACTTAAATCATGATGATTATTTTTCAATTATTTATTATTTCTTATCCATGATTTAATTCACATCATGAATTAATATTTTGTTTCATGAATATATTAACCAAAAAATATATTCATGAATCATTATGTCTTGAATCACTAGCCTCCAAACGTCAAAAATACTCTATATTGTGAACAAATATTCCTGTAATGAACCACCCATTGTAGTAATATTATATCTCTAACTCCACCAAACCCTTCTAGAACCTCCTATGAACAAGTAAAAATATATAATTTTTTATGTAATGGGCCAATAATTACCAAACAATTACCTTAGATACCTTCCAAATTATTCTCTTCCTTGATAATAAAAACCAAACCTTAAAAAGAAAGGGGATTGTTTAGACTATATTCCCATGAATTTCCTCAAAGGAATATCATTATTCTTCACACACTATAGAATCACCATTCTATAATAGGAACAACACCATACCATGCCCCACTAAAAACATGTTATGACCTTCTATATAAAAATTCACACCACCAATTATTCCACTAAATAGTACACGAAAAAATCTTCCACAACCATCACACAACACCACCCCAAAAACACAAATCAACAAAACCCACCCTCTGTATCATGATATTTTCTTCTTTAGGTGTCATTAACTCACCCAAATGTTTTTAAAACTTATAAAAAATATAATAAATCTTTATTGGGAATTATTTTTCCTCTATTTATATACATTGTGCCATAACACACATTAACAACATAGGAAAATGGAATATCTCACAAATAAGAAGGATTCAAAAATTATATCAGTAAAGAATAAAAATAGAAAAATATATAATGAACTTAGGGTACTGGGAATGAATCTGTGTCTCACACTCCCATGTACTCTCCACCATTCCAACCTTTATCTATAGAACATGATCCAAATGGTTGATTCATCTGTGTAACACTTTTTTCAACAATCAAGATCTTTACTGGTTACTCCATGAATGTTTTATTATCCTCCATATCCAACTCTGTCCTAGAAATGAAGTTGGAGTCATTGGGAATAATCTAATAAATATGCGACATGTGGAATAAATCATATATAATGATAAAACATGGTGGAAGAACTAACATATATGATTCCCTTCCAACACCAACAAACACCTCAAAATTGCTAATAAATCAGGGAGACAAACTACTCCCTTTTCCAAACATAAATTTCCTCAGATGGGGGGGGGGACTATTACAGACACATGTGATCTAACCTTAATCTCTAGAGGCACCTTTCTAAGATTAAAATTTTCCTTATATTGGTCTTTTTCCACCATCATTCCCTCTCAGACCATATTGATCTTCTTGGTCATGCTCTATACTACATTAAGAACGAGAACCGCTAAGTACCTAATCATTATCCAGCATAATATGAAATAAAAAATTCATCCATATAACCCATAAATTAGATAAATTCTAAAGGATTTTTGATGGGTTTTGTTTTATGTGAACATATCCAATGTTATTTGATTTTCCAATGATCTGTGAAAATCAATGACATAAGATCGCAACATATCCTTTTGTGTCAAGATGGTCTGTTGTGTACACACATATGTTTGAGGATAATAAGTGTTTCTATGGTGAAAAAAGGAGCTTAACGCAAGGAATAATCCCCTTAAATCCCATGAGGTAAAATAAATATCCATATCATATATGGTTTTCTTTGGTACCAAATGATGTCTATCAGCATCATCCACATAACTTCTTTCCAAAATGTCAATTTAAATCATTCACATATCAATATAAAGTGAGTCATCTCTATCAGTCAATCCATTGTCACCGAGACTACACCAAAATCACTTGAAGCCTTGTGTATCCCAAGGGAAAAATCCTTCAAAATATTATCTCACTTCCACTCGGGGTCATATAATGATTAAAACAACTATCAAAGAACATGGTTCTTAACCTTCACCTGCTGATAGGCCAGACATTGTTCCATAATATCTATCATCAACCACTTCATCCCAGGTCCCCAAATGTTCCCCCTAAATTTGTGACTCATATTTTTCACACATGTTTATGACTCCATGGTTTTTCTGTGAATATCATAGAGAAATACCTCATTTATTTCCAACAGAAAAAATAACATCACCTGGAACAAAATCCAGTTATGACTATCCTCCAACCATCCCTCTAGAGCATCGTTATGGCCAACACAGTCACGCATCACATATACTTTTGAATATCTCCACATAGACTCCTCCATCTACTGAATCAAGGATTATTCTATAATCATCTGATAAAGACAACCTCAATCACTACTCCTACTACATCAAGATTCATCACAAAATTCTTCTACATCCACTTACTAATGTCTCTAAAGACCTAAACCACATCACCTCAAGACTTCTGGCTTAATACATTGACAATAATATTATTATTTCTTGGGGTATTGAATATATGAAAATAATAATCATGGTGAAAATCCATCCACCTCTTCTGGCATAGATTCAAATCCTACTGAGAGAAAATATATTTCAAGATCTTGTGGTCCGTGGAAAAAAAAGATCTTACTGATGAGGTAATGTCAGGGAATATTTAGTGAAAACACAACTGTAAAAAACATTAGACCATGGGTCTTATATTTACACTAATGAAAATTTTACCTTCAACCCCCGTATGAGATCACTTGCCTCAACTATGTCAAAATGCATCCCAAATATAGAAGATACATTTTAAAAAACACCTCAATCATCACACCCTCCTCAAAAAATCAAATCACTAGGAAAATGATCAATATAAAATTTAGGTGGATAAATTCCACCTAGCATAGATTAGTCCACAATAAATTCTAATCCTTCCTATTAAAATCTAATAGTAGTGCTTATATTCATGAAATTTCAAAAAAAAATATATGATAATATCCCACTATCCAAGGAAACTATAAACATCATTCATGTTTGGGGTGTTTTTCAAGAATCAATTGTCTCAATTTTTCATTGGTGAATGAACACATCCTACCGAGACAACACATTTCTAATGAAATACATATCATACTTCTAGAACCTCCACATGGAAATATTTCCATGGAGATGATGGTGTCAAATAACCTATGATATAGTTCTAATATGATCTGCATGATCCTATTCTTTATTCTAGTAGAACAATATGTCATCGATGAACACAAATAAGAAAAGGTTTAGAAATTCATGAATTATGGAGTTTATGATCCCCATGAACACTTCTGGCATGTTTTTAAAACCAAATTCCATTACCACGATCTTAATGTGACTATACCAATACTTGAGAGAAGACTTATAGATATCTACATTTTCACCCCCATTTAATGATATCCAGACAACAAGTAATAATAAAAAACCAAATAGATCCCTTCAATAAGTTCAATAGATAATCATTCCTCCAAACAAGTTAATAGATCTTGAATGCCACATGATTCAACATCTAGTAGTCCAAACATAACCTCATTATACCATCCTTCTTCTTAACAAAAAAAACTAAAATACCTTATGGAGACAATCATGGTCAGATTAAACCCCTCTAAATAAAATCATCATCTTACTACCTAAACTCATGTAGCTATAAAAATTCTATTTGATATGTATCCATCAAAATAATAGATACAACCATTTCAAACATTATCCGAAACCTGACCTTGCATCATGGGGGTAGTGTTATAACCTCTTAATAAAAAATTTCAAGAATCTCCTCCACAACCATAGGAACATCCTCTACCTAAGCATCCACTGATATATTTTCCAACTAAAATAAACATGTATGTACATTACATTCACCCATTCAACAACATCGATCATTGTCAAATTAAAATCACTTTCCCTGTATTCCATAAAATGAAACCCTCCTCTAAACTAAATCTATGAATTCATTTATGAAATAATGTTATTCTATTACAAGGATAACATCATATGGATATATTTTTAGAAAATGCTAGTCTCTCTACTACTAGTGATACCCCATCCATAGTCTACATCCATGGAACATAAAAAAATATAACCACAAACTTCTATGGATAACACCAGGGGAACTAGAAGTCTCTCCACATCCAACCCCAAATAATGAACCAAATAAAGAGAAAAAAAAGAGTATGACGCTTCCAAATAAAACAAATAAAAAACTAGGCTATCCAAAAACTAGTCGTACCGCAGATAACCACGAGCCTTTCTAGTGATTATGCATCCATCACATCTATATACCTCTACTCATGTCCTCTATATCTATACTGATGGCCTCCATGAGTAAACACTAGTATTTTCCCTTAATGATATGGACTATTTTGAGACCTTACTCTTCCAATTCCATCTATCCTTGACTTCTAATCAGGCACTGGTGGCCCCTACTACTAAAACTACCATGGAGGAAACTATTACTATGGTAGAAAAAGGGTTTGAGAACATGTTTAATATTCCCCCCCCATCAATCAAACACTAATCCTAAAAATTCCTATAAAAACAAAATACTTAGAATGAAAATATAAATCCCTAGTAGATGATTGGATCCATCATCATTTGAATTTCTTTTAAACTTCTACTAAAGCCATCTCCCCTCTAGTCTGAACCCTAATCTCTATATATCCATGATCCACTACCTATATACCTACTCCTAAAAACATGTTACATGATACTCTTGTGAGGGTAACATCCTATATAAATTATCATCTTGATAAACCCTAATTCATTAACAAATCTAGATAAATAGGAAGCATAATTGGAGTGACTACATATGAGATCCTTTGGATCAATACCTCTTCTATACATCAAGATCTAGAATGAGAATTTTTATAGACATTAGGGTAAAATTATAGGAGGTCCTTGAAATTGATTCAGATATCACACACACTCAGACTCCCCTATTTATGTGAGAGAAACTCCTTGTTTTCAACCATTATCATCAAAAAAAAGGAACCCTAAATAGAACGTTGTATCAAATTAATCCAATGAAACATATACCTCCTTCCATTAACCTTGGTAAAACAACCACCACTAACACATATCTCCTCATGTCTGGCGATCTCTAAACAAAACCAAAAAATTAGCATTAACATGAATTAGATAGAAAGTGATATCATGATCCTCCCACCAATGATTTATCACCAAATTAGATATTCTACCATAATTCATCCCCATGATCTACAAATAAAAAGAAATCAATTCCTTCTATAATGACTTATTTTCATCTATCAGGTTGATCCTCTAATGATAGACTGGACCAGATTACTAATCCTCTACTACTAGTGTTGAAAGTGGCTGAAGACTATGATACATTCCATAAAATCAAATAGAAAACCTAATCCTGGTACCACTATATTTATCTTGGATTATTTAATCAATTAATTTTAATTTTATCAAAATCACCCAATTCATACATGAATACAATTATCATGATACATGTACCTCCCCTCAGTCAGTACATTGTAAATAGTTCCATTGAACTTGGCCATTCAATATTCGTAGATTCCATGAATTATATCATGAGGGTACCTAAAATCTCATTGTTTAGCTTGTCTCACTGGCCAATGTATCATTCTATGATAAACTGGAACTTACTTACTACCTACCCATGAAATCCTCACAGTTCCAAGATTTAAAATTCATTATTCACCTCAAAAAAACTATAATATTGTACTTTCATGACCCCCTCCCCCAATGGAACCTCTTATAAGATGAAAATGAGGGAAGGAAAGATAATATCCTCTGTGTTCTGCCACTTATAGGCAACAAGCCAGTTACAAGCACCAACGGTATAAAAGTATCTTTTATAGAAGGCATTACCCAAATTTAAAAGATATAATCACAACATTGGATGAAATTCTACTAAGAAACTATATCACATTATATAAAATTAAACCAAATATATCACAAAATACTAAAATATGGTCAAATAAATAAACATATAATCCCCCAAATAAATCCTAAAAGACAATTCCTATTGTAGTCAGTCAATAGAATCCCCAATATCCAAGATTTTGATGCCCGGATTAGTCCTCGAAATATTCTAGGAAACCTAAGAAAAATGTTTATATACACATATATTGGGTATGAATTACATATATACCATGTAGGATCATACCCATGTTCTCTCATGATCATATAAAAAGAGAATACTATGCCCCATTGAATAAATCGTATAACCAACAAGCACATAAACATGTTAACTAACAAAACATAAAATCACCATGGAATGATAACCAAATAATTAATCCAATGTAATAATTTAGTATTAAAATAATTTAATTTAATGTCACCCAATAAATTATTCTCTGAGGGTTTACTAATCTAACATGCCATAATCAACAGTCATGTGCTCCAATATCTTCCATACATGTCATATATTATTCCATATCTAGTGTTATTTGTTATGCATTCACACCTTTCCAAATTTCTTTCAAGGTACAGAATCTGGTGCTAGAATAATTCATCATCACATCATAACCTCATCACATCACTAACTCATCACATAACCAAGGAAATAGGGTATCATGAATGTAAATTAAATCAAACTCTTTCCATCCCCATATCATTATTTACCCCCAGCAAAAATCACATTATCATCACTGCTGGGAAATCTACAGCACCAACATGTATCAACACTTAGTAATACCAAGCAATGGCATGTATCATCATTTGGTAATCTCCTATAGTAAGTTCATAATCACAACTATTTAAGGAAGAGTGTGGATGAAGAGGTACCAAATCATCCATATCATCACCATCTTGGATGTTTAGGAAAACAGCCGAAATAGAAATCATTTTTTTGTTGGTAAAGTCATCCTACTCTTGTGTGGTGAAGAAAGAAATTACATAAAATACATAATAGATACATATCACATAATACCAAAATAATGGGTTAACTTCAATTTTACTAGAATACTCTACATCACCACTAATTCACCTCTATAAATCTGTGAGATATTCAGCCACCATTTAATTCATCAAAATATATATAGAAACCAAGGACTCTCATATAAGGATATTACATATTTTTAGATGAATATTCATTATATTACAAAAACATTCACTTGAAGACCATAATAGTTTAATGTGTTTGTTAACATAGGACACAATATTCTAATGTCATGAATGATCTTCAATGTCACCCATAAATATCTGCATCTTTAGTACTCTTCACAAGAAGTACCTACATTAACCCATTCTTCAAAACATTAGGAAATTATACATCAGAAGGGGTGATATTAGATACTCAATTATGGTAATAAATTGAGATATCAATTATATTCATTCCATTATTCTAATGTTATGTGAACATTATATTTAATGACTGACTGAACTTTTATTTTTTTAATTTCAAAGAAAAGAACTTTATAAGTACAACATCATGGTGGTTTGAATTGATGGATCCCCAAGGCGTCCCCTAACACAATTCCTATACATTCCTGGGGTAAAGATCCCATTGTATAAAAGATCATCAATAGGACTTCATGACTACTTCCCCGAGAAAGAGCATCCACAGGGAAGTTGGCCTCCCTAGGGATATGTCGAACATCACAATCATTAGAAAACATTACTCCACACGCATGAACAAGGTAAGCTAAATACCAATGGACATCACCTTTCCCTTGATGGTCCCGAATCAACACCTTAGAGTCTGATTCCATGTCCATGATCACCAACAATAACCTTTTTTAAAGAATAACACATGTGTGTAATGCCCGTACATTTTCCCCCAGTGAATTCCCCAGACCATGAAAGCTGCTAAAGGACATTAGAAATAACCCAATATTGTCTTGAACCGATCCATTATATCTAAATTTGAACACCATACCCTAAATTTTAAATATCATAATCATGAGACATTGAAAAAACGATTCCCAATTCATAAGATAGGATTCATTAAAAATTGAAATAACATGGGCCATGAGAGTATAACATTTGAATAAGTCCTAGAATTATGGAATACACATAATATTGTAACATTGTGAATATGTGTAAATAGATATAGGTTCCATCATTATGTTTGGGTCATGAAATCAAGACCTCACATAAACTTATTGACATGTAACCAAGTTCAAATGTAATATTATAGGAATGAATGATAGGCCCATGGATAACACTATGAACAAGTAATCAGGTTCATGAATAAAATTTTGAGCATGTAATCTGGTTCATTAAAAACATTGTTAAAATGTAATCAGGTTCATGCATAAAATTTTGAACATGTAATCTAGTTCATGCATAACATATTTTCTCCTAATATATCCATCTCTACCCAATGCATGAGATAGAGGTATCAGTCCCACCTGTCCAATAATAAAAATCATAAATTTTTGTACTACAAGTTCATAAAATATTCACCATATAATAACCCATGGAATGAAATGGTTTTCATAAGAATTTCATCACATCATAAACTTATTTGAAGATATAGGTTATATAATCATTTCATTATTTCATCATAGCATAACTTGTGAAAATTACATGGTATTTATATGAATTTTATCATGGTATAACCCATATAATAGATAATAGTTTAATAATAATGTTTTAATCCTGAGTATAAACCATTTATAGAATAAATTGTAATGGTTTCCTTGGATCATATCTCTATTAATGTACAATTTATGTCAAATTTTGTCAACATAGATGGAAAATTATTTTTAAAGGTAACTTAAAACATTTCTCGTTGAAAATAGCCTTTCAACTTTGAAAACTCACTATTTGAAAATAAAAAATTTTCAAAATCATTTTCTTTGAAAATAACTTTTGGAACATAAAATTAAATATTTGAAACATTAAGTGGTCATAGATTCTTAAATTACTGCTCATGAAATACACATTAAAAAAGTGATTCCTTTCACATTTTTTGTAAAATAAAAATGGGAATTATTTGATGAATGAAATAAGGATTCCTTTTAAAACAATTTTTAAAAAATAAAACACGGGTAAAAATTTCCTAATCATTTTAGAAAAATTAAAAACATTGAAAACATTTTTAGTTCAATGATTTAGAAGAAAAATTGTTTTTTACTAAAGGGGTAATTGAAGATGAATTTTTTCAAAACACTTCTCAATTATTTTAAGTACCAAAGAGTTATAAAATGGTAATATTACATGGAAATATCATGAATAACCAGAGTATAAGAAAATACATGAGAATTAAAAAGAGTAATATCTTGATATATAATAATTGGAGGGTTAATAATAAATAATCTTGATTAGTGATGAGATAATAACATTAAACAATTTCCATTTTGGAAAATTTTGAATCATATTCCCAATAAAAAAGGGATCCTAAATGGATATAAAATCCCCATGATTTTTATAATAGAAATAATAAAATACATACATGGTAATTATATACACCACATAAAAGAAATAAGTGGTGAATATGTCATGTGTCTCACATAACTAAAACGTTAGACATAAATCCATTACCACTTTAGAAATATTTTTATTTGTAAGCCCCAATGAAGAATAAAATCAAATGAAACATTAAATATAGTAAAAATATTTATTTTAATGATAAAACAAATAAATGGGATTGTATATACACCACAAAAAATAAATGGGTCATGAATTTTCATATGTCTCCCAAAAACAAAAGAGTGACTACAAATCCATTACCTTAGGTGTCAACATCTTTCATTCATATTGGAAACTCATCTATGATAAATATAAGTTTGTTATAATTATAATAATCAAACACACACACAGATATATATATATATATATAATACCATATATGATTTACTTCTGACTATTAATTACCTATTTATTAAAAACTTGTTATCAAAATCACGTTTCCGGAAATAGCTTCTTTGTTTTTCATGCATGTTTTTATTTTATTTTCTATCAGTACTC
This sequence comes from Viscum album, assembly GCA_963277665.1. Taxonomy (NCBI): domain Eukaryota; kingdom Viridiplantae; phylum Streptophyta; class Magnoliopsida; order Santalales; family Viscaceae; genus Viscum; species Viscum album. The sequence goes on along the minus strand of OY728142.1, from coordinate 26,219,010 downwards.
TTAAATTGATCATGGTTCATAATAAAATAATAAATAATCAAATAATTATTATCATATATATACATAAATTATAATTTAAATAATAATCACCAATGGTGGTTTTGAGAAATGATATATGTTACAATCATGAAGTCTATCAATTGTATGTAGGCATGAGTAACGTTTCCATTTTTTGGAAGATCATTATGGGAAAAAGGTAAGAAATATTTTACCTTTATATAATGATAAAAATATAATAAATAAAATTTATTTCTTTTAATATTCTTATACATAATATCTATGTGGTGTGTGGATGAAAATATAGAGTCACACCTCTTCATTAAGGTAGTAGTCCGCACATCCACGAATGAGGTTATCATCTTTAAGTTAGTGGGATGGTATGAAATAATATTATATATTATTATTTTATAATGATAAAGAGGTCATTAAAATAATAATAATTTTATTAATATCACATATATTTATTAAAATTTGCTTTATTATCTTACATATAATTCATTAGTGAAAATAAATTGCATCGCTTCATGGTGCTCCTCTACTGTACACGCTAGTAACACAATCATATCCCCTGGAAAATAAAAAGTAAAAAAGAAATAAATAATATAAGGACTCCAGAGTTATAATTATTTTAGAAATATCAAATATATACTTTATATCCATCATCATAACCAACCGTGAGAGGTTGTAGTTAAAAATGAATGACATTGGTTCACAAGGCGGTAGTCCTCCGTACACACGAATAATGATTTTTTATCCCATTTGGTTGAAGTGTAGAAGGTTATAGTTCATGAAAATTAAATGGAGAATATGAATATATTTAATATAATTTTATTATTGTAACAACGTGGTTTAATTATAATTTAATGAGGTGGAGGAATAAATAAGATAATAATTATTATTGAATAATATTACCTCTTCTTAATGTATCTTTCTTAGGTTATCAAAAAATTCATCATAGGTTAGATTTTAGACAAAATTAAGGATTTTAGGAATAGACGAGGGAATTTTTAAATTAATTGTTTTCAGTTTTTTAGAAACAAAATGGTTTTAATGTGTGATTAATAACAGATAGTGGGTGTATTTTTATAAGTAAGGTGAGTGGCACACTTGTAATTTTTGAAAAGAAAAAGGTGTTCTCATGTTCATCACATGAAACAAGGATTAGAAATTGATTATAACCCCAAAATAGATATTATAGGGTCTAAATATGGATATAATATATATTTAATATACATCATTTAGGCCATTTTAGAAATTATATTTTTAGATTAATCCACTCATAACCCCATTTTTACCTTAAATGCGGTAATAATTTTTTATTAAATCACTATTCATTTTGGTCAAAAATAAAGTTTAAATTATTAGATAATATAAATTATTACCTTTCATAATATGGAATCCATTTTACAAAATATAATTCACATAATTATAAAATATTAATTTTAATTTAATCTCGTAGATGTGAGGAGAAAGTGAGTTTTCAAAGAAAGAGTTTTCCAAAGTTTAAAAATAATATATATTTATATATATATTAAAAATAAAAATGATTCCAATGAAAAAAATTGAATTAATATATATATATATATATATATATTATTTTACTGAATTTACTTTAAAAACAATTTAAAATATAATTTAACATTATCAATAATTTACATGAAATGGTGATTTTCAATTAAAATTCAGTTTTTGTGTTATTCATCAAAAACATAATCTTTTAGAAAATTATAAAAAATTAAACCTCATGTAATATTGATGTTTTGATTTGAAAATTGAAATTTGTTTTTCAAATAAATGTTTTATGATTTTAAAACATTATTTTTAAAATAAGCGCACAAAATTTAACAAAATAGATTTTTATAAAAATACAGTTGTTAAGATGAAAATTGGATTTATAATTAGATCTATTCTAAAACACATATAATAAATATTAATATTTTTATTGAATATATACTATATACATTTCATGAAAATAATTCCCTAAATTTGGTATGTTTGATATATTATGTTGAAATGTTGTTGTTTTCATAAAATGATAGTTTTTGAGAAACAAATTTCATTTTTTTAAATAGTTATTTTTCATTTATTGTTAATTAGTCACCAATGAATTCTTTTTATATACTTAGGTAAATGAAATATTTTCAAAATCTTGTCAATACTATTCATTCCCTCCATTCCAAAATATTAGAAATAATTATGATTTCAAATAATATTATTTTAATAATATGTCACATTTTTTTAACTAACTGTTTCATGCAACACAAGCTAAATTCAGTGTTGCATGTAATCCAGGATTAACACTGTGTTTCTTTTAATAAAAACTATATAAAAAAATAAATTTATTTTAAGAAATATATATTTTATAAAATCATGAGTTATTACATTCTTCTCATAGTAAAATAAATTCCTCTTTAAAAATTCATCTTAAAAATAAAATCCTTCAAATTTTAAAATTCTTTATAGAAACCCACATTGTAAAAATAGTTAATAATACATCATCTTGAAAAATATATAGGTATGTGTGAAATTGATCAGAAATAATGCATAACATGTTTCCAAATATGTAAAAATAGGTGGGAAATGGAGATATTTATATTGAAGAAAATAGTAAATAATTATATAGAGTTATACAGATCATTGATAATAAGAAAGTGGTTGATCCATAGTAGGTTAATGAAAAAACCCATAAAACAATGAGGTGTCAAAAATATCATTGATATATTGAAAATGATGATAATAGGATGGCATTTTATTTCAATATCCTTTCCTTAATTTTGGGGAATTCTTTTTTCATAAGGATTTAAAACATATAAAAATATACTTATGAGATATCTTTTTATTTCATAGGCACAATTCCATACATTGATTGTGCCGAGAATAATTTTCAATTCATCTCTTACTCTAAGAGATGAAATTTTCATGTCTGGATAACTAGATAAAGCCAATAAAAGTAATATAATTCATTCATTCAATATATTTTTAAAACAAAAAGTTAACATCGATTATCTAATATGGATAAACCTACATACAGTAAAGTAAAACAAAAATCTCATAATCCTCATCCAAAGATAAACATAAACCATTCTAAATATTGATAACCTTATGACCCTTAAAAATCAAATATTTTGAAATAAGGTTACCAAATTCCCAAAATTCAACTTAATATTAATCATCCTGATATTATTAATAATCTATTAATTTTTAAATGAAAATCATATTAATACCATTGTCATATATTCTTCTGAATGATGGTAATAGCTCGAATTAAACTAAAACCTCAATGAAAACATGAATTATTCCACATTCCATAATTAAAACCATTTATTTTTAAACACATTTCATCGATCTAATAATTTTTTAAACTCTATCAGTGATAACATAAAAAACTTTTACAAAAAATAATTTATTAGTTCTGAGATCCTTAATACTATTCAATTTAATTTATCCAATTAAATAATCTCTTTACCCATAATAAACACCATTTTATCAACCTCAAGAACAAATTAAGTGTCATATTTCATTAGTAATTTGTTTTTTATAATATATTTGATTTCTATTAAATCGCTTATCTAGGCCATCATTACAATTTAATATATTCTTGATTATACATAATGAAAACATTATCCTGAATACTCCTTATATACTTCATGATTCATATTACATAATTACTGATTTCCAATACTTGATCACTTCAATCATTCCACATCCATCTGAAAAAATTAAATAGGAATATTCATTTTATTCCTTAAAAATTATATCCATTCATATTCAATTCTTAGTATTTATATCATCAATAATATAACCATTAATCAAACATCCTTTCTGATTCTCTTCATGAGGTTTTTCTTTAAGAAATATATTTGTACAGTGCAAAAACTATTCACAATTAAAAAAATAAATAGTCAATGATACCTTAGGGAGACAATAATTTCCATCCATTTTGTTAACCATACATTTCATTTTTACATTTAAGTTACTTATTTTGTGCCCTTCTTTTCAATACCCAAAACATCTTCTCATCCCTATGAGGAATTACCATCAAGGGTTTTTTTACACATTCTAGACATATTGGAAAATGTATCTCCATTATTATATAGTCTCTACTACCCAAACACTCAGTGAAATCTATCCTTCTATTTTATAGGGTGTTTGAGATCTGGGTAAGGTGCATATTTTTAATCATGTTTCAAGATAACAGATTAAGAATAATCACAACATCTTTTAATCAATTCAACATATCATTTTGATTCTCATAAAAAATGTTTCTATACGATTCATGTTAACCCATTTCAATTGGTTTACCACCATTGAATAAAACAAAAAATCATAGTGTGACAAACACTAATAATAATGGGAGACCAAATATTCATGAAAATCACTTATGATATATCTAAATCATGAAACCTTTTTTTTTATCTAGGGCACCTTAGTTTTATACGAGTTCATTCATAGTCATAATCTATTTATTTTTTCATGATGGTTCTTAAAGAATTTATGAATTTTGAAAGAATATTCCTTGGGTGTTTCAAACCAGGTGTGTATTAAATCCTAATGTTGTGCACCTAGTGATGATCCAGTCCATCACAATGTGACCTTCTCAGAGTTATTACCCTAGGGTACCTATGTTCTAGAGAAAAATCCACATGTAGTTTCTATAGAGAAATGAACCTTCATAGAAACCAATTGCTCTATCTTTTACCAAAATTAGATTTCATTTTCTAATAAATTGAATCATCCATAGAATATTACATAGATATATCCTGATACATTTACTTATAAATATCCCAGGGTATCACACTAAATTTTTCTCATCCTACATCCTAATGTTAACTAATCCTCTCCTTTTGAAAATAATTATATTCGTATGTAATTATTTGAAGGTAACTATAATTGATACCTCTCAGGGAAATCCATGGTGGCTACTCCTCTTATGTGGGATGCACCACCATCCTTAGTGGAAGGCCTTTACAATTGGATCTCTTGGGTGGAGAGACATTCTTTGACCAATGCTCACACATGAGAGTTCCCAAGGATTGGATTCTATTATTTTCCCTTAATACCAACTATAGAAACCCAAGCTTATCATACATGGATATTATATCATTTCAGATTAATATTTACTTCATTACACTAACACACTCTTGTAGAATGTAATATCTTGGTGCCTTGGGAAACATCAAACACAATCTTCTAAATTCATGGAGGATGTTCAATGTAATACATAAATATCTTCCACTTAATACTCATCAAAAAATTACTATACTTAAAACCATTCTTCATAACATAGTGAAATAAAAAATAAGAAAATAAGAGTTTAAATGCTCATTAGGGGTATGAAAGTCACTTATCAATGATAATATAAGCATGAAATGAAAATAAGAGTATAAGAATCTGATCTTAATATTGGAAACCATGCCTTGTATACCAAAAATCATAATCCTAAGACATGATATAATTTATAGACGTTCATAACACATGAATTACAAGGAAATATAATAACTTGATCTATGATAGAATAACATTGTCCTAATTCATATAATTATGGCATATACATAATATTGTAATATTGTGAACATTTATAAATAGAGACTTGTTAACTCATTAAGTTAAGGACATGAAATCAGGACCTTCCATAAACCTTTGGAATTTCATCGTGGTCAATATATAACGTTATGGACATGATAGACAAGTCCATTCATAACATTGTGAACAAGAAATGAAGTTCATAAATAACACTATTAACATGTAATTGGGTTCATGAATGTCATTATGAACATGTAATCTCATTCACACATAATATTGTGAACAATTAATCAGGTTCATATATACTATATTTACTCATGAGTTATATATATTTACCCTACGCAAAGGAGGGGGATATATGTCCCACCCATCACATACTAAAAAACATATATATTTTTACCAAAATATCAGAAAAAATTCATCATATCATAACCCATGAAATTAAATATTTTATATAAAAATTTCAATGTATCATTACCTATGGAAAAGATACACTTTTCATTATCATTCCACCATTTTATCATAGCATAACCATTAAGAAAGAAGTGGGTTTCATATGGATTTTATCATGGTAGAATTCATGGAAGAAAAAAAGATTTCTAAATCATCTTGTAATCATAAACATAAACCATTTAGATAAAGAATAAGAATAGTTTCCTTGGAATATATCAACATTGAAGCACAGGTTACATCCGTGGATGTCATCTTATATGGAAAACTAATCTGAAATATTACTTAAAACACTTCTTGGTAATGATTTATTTTCCACCTAAAAGAATGATTCATAAAACATAAATCATTTTCAAAATATTATTAATTGAAGATTACCATTGAAACTTATAAATTATTCTTTAAAACAATGATTTGTATTAAATTCAAAAATTATAATACATGTGTTATACTTTAAAACAAATATTCCTTACACATTTTTAGTGAAAGCCAAACAGAAATTGTTTTGAAAATGACATGATGATTACATTGAAAAAAATTTGTAAAAAATGTTACACATGGTAAAAAAATTAATAAATAATTTGAATAATGTTAAAAAAATTAATAAATTTTTAGAAAACATGTTTTTTGGAAGAAAAAGGGTTTTCGATCGATGAGAGAAATAAAGAGGATTTTTCATTAAAACATTTTTCCAATTATTCTCAGTACTGAAGAGAAGAAATATGGTAATATTTCAGGGAAATATCCAAAAAAATACACTATAAAATATATTCATTATAATTATTTATAGTTAGATTATAATATTTCAATATCGGAGACTTAAACATAAACAATCCAAATAAATGATGATATTGTAACAAAAAATCATAACCACTTTTGGTAAGATATGAAACATAGTCCAAATGCAAGTGGTATTCTAAATTGGATATGTAATCACCAAAATATTCCGGAGAATATTCAAAAAAATACATTCAATAGAATTACATACTCCCGATTAAAGAAATGGGTGGTGAATATTGCTTGTGTCTCACATAAGTAAAAAAGTGATATTGAAATCCCTTACCAATTTTGCATTTTTTTTGAATTATATGACCCAATAAAATATTGAATAAAATCAAAATTTAAATATCATGAAAATATGGAGATTAAATATATAATATGTTAGTGGTAATTTATAGAATCTAAAAAAATAAATGAGTGGTGAATTCCCATATGTCTCTATGGAATAAAAGAGAGACTATAAATTCCTTACCTTAAGTCTTGACTTTCTTATTACATGTTAAATCCTTCTAGATAATAAATATAATTTTATTATAAATATATTTTAGAAAAATAGTTATATATATAATACCATATATGATTTAATTATCACATTTTATTACACTTTTATGAACAATTCCATGTTATAATAATGTTTCTGGTAATATATGCATCATTTTTTATTGATGCTTTGGTTTTTTTGGTTCTATTACATTGATCATGGTTCCATAAACTACATAATAATAATAATAATATAATTATCAAATTTATAAATCATGTATTATTTTAATACCAATATTGAATTCTATTTTTGAGAAATGAAGTATATTACTATCATGGAGATGATAGGTCATACGTACGCATGAGTAACCTTTCCATTTTTCAACAATCATTATGAAAAAGAGGTAAGTAGTTTTTTATGTTTAAATTATAATAATAATAAATAAATATAATTTAATTGCTTTAAATATAATTAAATATATCATCCAAGAGGTTTTTTAATGGAATGATAGAATCCATCGCTTGGTGAAGGGTAGAGTCCACATGTACCTGAATGACATTATTATCATTCAGTGAGTGGAATGGTATGAAAGAAAATGGTATATTATATTTTTATAATTATAAATATGTATTGAATATAATAATTATATAATTTATTTCATATATATTCATTAACATTATCCTTATTATCTTCCTTGTAAATAGTTAGTGAAAATTAATCACTTCACTTCGCAAAGTGGTAGTCTCTCATACACATGAGTGACGGTATCGTATCCCTTAAATAATGTAAAGTAAAAAAAAAATATATAATATAAAATGAATACAAAGGAATAATTATGTTATAAAAATTATATATATATAATTTATATTCGTCATCATTTCGAACCGTGAGAGGTGTTAATGGATAAATGAATGACATTGGTTTGTGATGCGTTAATCTTCCATACACATGAATGATGATTTTATAACACATTTTATGGAAGTTGAGGTAGTTATATGTCATTATCTTAAAAGAAAAAATATATTTACATAAAAGATACTTATTTTCTTATATAATCATGTTTTATTAAAAATATATGTATTTTGAGGAAGAATTAAAATAAAAACACTCATTCAAGAACCTTACCTCTTATTCAGGTATCCTCTTAGGATTAAACCAAAAGCCTTCATAGAGTTACTTTACGATAAAAACTATGGCTACTAAGAGGATACAAGAGATTTTGGGATGTTGTTTAGGTAGGGACTCACTGAACAAAATGTTTTTAAGGTGTGAAGAATAGTGGAGTGGGGGTGGCCTTTTATATATGAGGTGAGCGGAAAACATATAATTTTTGAAAAGAAATAGGTGTTCCAACGTTTTTTACCTAAAAAAGGAAACAAAAAGGATTATTATCAAGATATAGTGATTATATGGTCTAAATATCTCCATAGATGTTATTTTAGAAATTAATTTAAGTAATATTAACCCGTATCTTTTAAGTTTATTCCCCAGGTAAAAGCATTTTTACCTTACCAGCGTTAACTAAATTTTTTGTCATTACAATTAATTTTGGTCAATAATTCAGAGAAATATTTAAGATAATATAAATTATTATGAATACAAATATTGAATCCATTTTTATAAATTCAATTCACATAATTGGTATAATTTAATTTCAAATTTATCCCACAAACATGATAAAAATGTAGGTTTTCAAAGATAAATTTTTGAAAAGTTTATAAATATTTTATACCTCAAATAAATATGAAAATGAATAAAATGATATAAATTTGAATAATATATATATAAAGAAAACAATTTTACTTTAAAACAAATTAAAAAAATATTTTATCTTTATAAATTATTTAAACAAAATGGATATTTTCAATTAAAATTTTGTATTTTTAACTATTCATCAAAAAATTAAAAATTTTCAAAACATTTAAACAAATCACCCTAATATAATTTTGAAATTATTATTTCAACAATAAAAATCATTTTTTAAAATATATATTCTAATATTTTATAAATTTTTCTTTAAAATTATTGTGTAAAAATGAAAAAAACAACATTTTAGAAAATACACTTTTAATGTATAAAATTTGATTAATTCATTTCTCTTGTATTAAACATGTATGATGAATTTTAAAGAGTTTATTGAATATATAATATTTAATATTTTTAAAATAATTCCGTAATATTTTTGGGATTAATTTGTTTCTGTGAATTTTTTTTATAAAATTTGATTTTTTGAAAAAGATTTCTTTTATTTTAAAATAGATCGTTTTTCATTTATAATTTATTTTTCACCAATTCATTTTATACACATGGGTAAACCATATATTTTTTATAATTAAGTTAATATTATTCATACAGATTATTCCAATTGCAATGAAATAACTATCATTTTAAATAATAATATTTTTATAGTATGTCATGCTTTTATTAAACTCGATGTTGTGTCCGAGGCATCCAAAACTCAGTGTTTCATGTAACACTATATAAACACAGTGTTGTGTGTATTGAAAAATATAAAAACGATAAAATTTATTTGAAAAATAATAATTCCAAAAAAAATTATGTGTTACAGTTGATAACAATCAAACATTTCCACACAATTACACTTTATTTAATTGGTCCCCCTAATTTCAAAATTAATGAGGTTTCACTAACTCTCATTAACTATAAAATTTCATTCCTATTAACACAATCACTTAAATCATTTAATTCAAATCTATATTTTTTATTTTTCATCCGATTTAATTTCATTTCTTCATTTCATTTCTATTACATGGATCACCAAGAAAAAACACAACCATACCCCATAACATCTCAACCAACTTACTGTAATCATATACATAGCGCAATGTATTCCAGTCCATATCACCAAAACAACCACACATCATAAGCAAAAAACATCATCCCACACCACATCCAGTAAAAATCACCCATCAATTTAAATCACAATACATTCCATGCTCAATCTGGTCATCACTATCAACACACATCATCATGCATTACAATAGGATACAAAACAGACACACCCATGCCTAGAAAAACTAACCAGCTTCTACATTTAACATAAATTTCAATAGAAAATATTTTATGACATTGTATATTATTTATTATAGGAATTATCACACAACTATATATTTTCGATGGTAAATCAATTAATTAACAATATAAAAGATACTATCCATTTCATTCCCGTTGAGTTTAGATAAGACACACAAAACTGGATTCACAATTATCAAAATTATTTCCCAAGAAATGATCCAAAATTCTATGATTTTTAGTAATGAAAACAAGAATTTATAATTAAATTATAAATATCAAATAAAATTAACAAAATTGATTTATCCACATTCCCATTCAATTTCATATTTTTCTGATAATTATCTTCTCACAATGACCCATACCATCCACCGAAAGGAAGACAGAAGAATGAAATCCCCATAAAAGCATGTAAAAGGGGTAAAATGAGGATACAAAAACTCAAAGAATATTTATAAACTACTATGAAAAATAGGGTTAATGAAAATTGAATGAAATAACCCAGCCGCATAAGGATACCTAGATATTAACATGAACAACATTGAGGGATCATCATAAAATGTCCTAAACACACTATAAACCAAAAAAATATCCCCATCAATAATTCCAAAATAGGAATTAAATAAATTAGGTGACTAAAGGTTATTTAGTTCCTCTATGTTACCAAATAAAAAACACTAGTAGTAAAGTATCAAATACAAATTAAGTGGGTAGGAATATACTTAAAAATTTTCTGGGGTGCACCCTAGGATCAATGGAAATGAGACAGGAATGAAAGAATATGGTAGATATCTATAATTTATTAATATGTTGGACATCAAAATAATTACGACATTGAACATCATTTTACACCATGAGTTTTTGTGTGGAACACTAATTCAATTTAGGAAATAGATTAAGGTAATTAATTCTTTAAACACAAAGCTTGATAATTATATACTCATTTTCATAGAATGTCATCCTCAAATTAATAAAGATTTTGAAATATTATTTCATGTAATAATTCAATTAAGAACATAATCCACTTTTTAAATTTCATGTTTCGAATTAGCATCCTCAAATCCATGAACAACCTTTCATTTCATGAACATATATTCATGTCATGAATGACTCATGGAAACTAAATAACATCTCCAAACATCACAAAACCCTCCTTAAGCCTTCGGAAAATACCTCCAATTCCCATCTAGTCATGTAACAAGACTTCAAATAACAAGAAATTTAATTAGATAAATATCCAATTATTCTCATCCCTTAAAATAAAAAAAATCCAAAAAGGAAGTGGGAGTTTCTAAACAACAATCTCATGAGATACCACATAGGGATCTTGTTACACCCCCAACACTACCACATCTCTATTATCTAATACGAATAACATCATACAGTCTCAAACCATCCACATGATAACACATTCCATATATTCATTCACACCACCATATAAAACTCTATACAACCCAGGAAAAAATCCACTTAAACTATAATAATACACCACCATATTAACCAAAACCATTGAAACCAACCCTCCATATCAAGATATTTTTCACTTTGGGAGGCCCATACTTTCCCACATTGTTTTAAAATTTAGAATAAATATCATATTTCTTTATTGAGAATGATGTTTAATTTATTCATATATATGACTCCATAACACAAATTATCCAAAAGGAAAAAAATTCCATATCATAAATCTGTAGGATTCAAATATTATATCAATAAATAAAATTATAAAAAAGTAAACCCAAATAAACTTCGAGAACTAGAAACACATCTACATATTATGATCACATGTACTCTCCCACAAGACACCATTACTCTATATCAAAAACATGAGAGGGGTTCTTTTCAACATTTAATATTTTTTTGAGGATTCCATAACTATACTAGTTTCTCCAAGAGTGTTGTGTCATCCTCGATTTATAACTCCCCCAACCAATGATGTGGGAGTAATCAGAAATATACTAAAAAATTTGGATTATGAGGATGAAATCACAGATTTTATCTAGCCTCATTGGAAGTTCCAACTCATAATCCACCTCTCCAAACATATCAAAATCTAAAATGGACTGAAGAATCATAGAGAATGTTTATTCTCCCTTACATACCTTTATTTCCCCTAATGAGGGGAAACACTCAAGAATACACAATCCCAAACCACATACTCTCAAGGCCTATATCTATAACCATCCAAGTCCATCTAATGATCTTGAACCATCCTTATCCAGCATTGGTGTAAATTTTTAATGATTTTATTAATTATTTTCAAATAAATTTAATTTCCATGATATTTTACATCACACACAATGTCATGTTTTAATGAACCACGACAAAATATTAATATTATTATTTAAACATGATCATTATTACCTGTCCATTAAAAATGTAGGAATAAATTAGAAAAAAATGTTAAAAATTATTTATAATGGTTTAATATAAATAAATCATATTGGAAAAAAGTACATATATTTTATTAGTATTTATATGCATTGAAAAATAAATTTTTCCGCAAAAATATTATATGTATTGATTTTTTTTAAAATAAAAAACGACAAATTTTGAAAAAATTAAAAAATTTACATAAGAATGTAATTTTTTGAATTAACATGTCAACATTATCTTAGTGTGAATTCTCGATATTTTTATGAAAATATTAATTTTTGATGAATAGTTAAAAATGCAGGTTTTTATTAAAAACAACCTTAATGTTTAAATATTTTATATTACTAAATTATATTTTAATATGGTTTAAAATGTATATTTTTTTAAATTATATAATAACTAGTCTAAAATAGGTCATTGGAATAAATTTCATATTGACTTTTTCTATAAAAACTTTTTATGATTTTGAAAATTTTCACTTTGGAATTCTGTTTTTTTCATCTCCTCTTTTGGTTTAATTTTAAATTCAATTCTTCCAATTATGTGAATAGAATTTAGAAAACAAAAATTCGTAATTTTTATTATAATAATTAATATGATTTAATAATTAAAATTTATTTTTTGGTCCATGTTAAGAGTGAAAATAAAAAAAATTAATTATCATGGTTAAGGTGAAAACGAGTTTAGCAGGGGTCAAACTAAAAACATAAGGGGTAAAATATTCTTGAAAGTTGTTGAAAACCATGTTTTTAACTGTATTTTGACATTTTGGCCTCTAATATTCATGAATGTTTGATGTTTGACCATTGTTTCATTTTAAAAACTAATGTACACATTATTCTTTTCAAAAACATCTTGTGTATAATATCCCCCACTTATAGAAGGCCACCTATTATCCTCATATATTCACACTTCTCTAACACTTCGTTTTAGAAAATAACTTGAAAATATATCTCTTAAATCCATCCCCACATCCTATAAAACATATTTTGATTACAAAACCCACCTAAAATGTCTTCAGGTATAACCCTAATGAGGTTCTTCGAATAAGTGGTATCTCAGAGGAATGATGTATCCATTTTTAAATTTAATGTATTATTTACCTTCCTATTGTTTCATCTATTGAAAAAATGGATACATCATTCCTGTGTACATATGATCAACCATCTCCATGAATGGTGTAATTATTTTTCTATCTATATAATTAATGTATTATATAAAAGCATAAATAATGAATATATATGATATTTATATAATCATTAAAATTATTAATGTTATGAATCTATGATAAAAATTAAAGGACTGAATATACAAAACCAAAATATACATGAAAAAACAAATGGTTATTACCCAAAATGTTCTTTTAATAAGAATTTTTTGATAAACCGAAAATATAATATCATAAGTAAATCATATATTGTATTATACATATGATTATGATAATTTAAAAGATATATAGTAATCTTGTAGTTATTTTAAAGAATGATCGAACAAGTATCAATGAATTCAGGACTTAAGGTATGGGATTTCTAGTCTCTCTTCTATTTCTAGTAGAAAAATGTCATATTCACCACTTGTTTCATTTGTGTGGTGATATATTGCCCCATTGACATATTATATCATTAATATAAAAATTTTAATTATATTTAAAGTTTTATTTAATGTTATTTATTAATGGGGATTAATATTAAAAATAATACAGATGTAGTAATGGAATTTTGTCTCAAATTCCCATCTTTTGGTCAAAAGATCCATTATGCACCTATCTTCCATTATTATGAGTATATAGTGACCATTTAATAGTCTCTATCATGAAAATATTTTTCTCCTGTAATATAATGTTTTGTTTCATGTTTTTCTTTCAGGGCTCTTATGATTTAAATGTTACCAAACTGGTAATAATTTTATGTTACAATCTCATTGTTTATTTGGATCATTTAAGATTATGATTCCAATGATGATATATTATTATCTATATCTCAACAAACTCATGAATTTTTTTATATTATTGTTATGAATTGGGAATAAATTATGTTTCTTCATTTTAATCTATATTTGTATTCAATATTATAAAATATTGCTTTTCAATAAAACTGACATTGTTTCTCTCTTTGGTTGAAAAATCTTTTTTCTTCCGTATCCATGTTTTTAAAAAAAAAATCAAAAATTAATTTAATTTTTCTATATGATTGTTTAAAAATATTTTTACACGTTTTTAACTAAAAAATGGTTCAAAATGAATCATCTTGTATTCTTCCAAATGATGATTCATTTAGTTTTACCAAAAATTTGAAATGAATCTTTGTTTTAAAATGTATGAAACAAACAGAATTTCCTACTATCATGAACACTCAATTTTATTAAGATTAATATGTAAATTTCAAAATTTATTTACAAAGAAAACTATTTTGAAAATTATTTATATTTTAAAAACCTATTTTCAAATTTGAAAAGAAATTTTCCTCATGTAATATTCAAAGTGATATTTCCAAATAATTTTCCATCAAAGAGGACATCTATGGATGATACTTAAGTTTTACTAGGTATGTAATCCTATTGTTCCATATATATTCCTTCACTATATAGTTTTTTAATTTCATTGCAAGAGTTTTTTAAAACCCACACCTTTTCTATGGGTTATTCATAGATGAAATGAATAAATTTTAGTGAAAATCATTTTTTTCAATGAGTGATGCTATAAAAAATCATTATGAAACCCATTTAGTTTCATGGGTTTTGATATGTGTAATGTTTTATAAAGGCCATTTTCTTTAATTAGATATAAAATGTTGATCTTTTTATGATATGGTGACATGGAAATGTATGGATTGTGTGATTGTGGGAACTATATCTACCTCTAACGCATTGGGAAATGATAAATTTTCACGACCCACCTTCACCAAGATGAGGGAAGGGATAGAAAATTTCTAGACCATTCATTCATCAAGATGAAGGAGAGATGATGACCCCCTGAGTCCCACCTTCAATAGACCCTAGAGTTGCGAATAGCACCAAGGGTCTAGAATCACACGTAATATGGAAGGAATTACATTTTTTATTTAGTATGATTGGGAGATATGATGGTAAAAATCTAAAAATTTCCAAAACTAAATGTTAAAGTAAAGACAAAGACCATTATCATATCTATGTTCAATGATAAACCCATATAAGTACAAGAAAGAATCTAAAGGGAAAGTAAAAAAAATAGAAATTAAAAGTGTCATGATGTCTGAGTTAGTACAGTTCTACATGGTCCCTAATGTCCTCCTGTAAACATGAATGTAGATTTACATACATTGGGTGAGTATACAGGTATACTCATTAGGTAAAACTAAAAGCTATCATGCACAAGTGGGGAGACAATATAATTCCCCATGAGAAAATAGAGGTAACCAAAACACCTAGCAAGGAAAACTATCCACCTACCCTCACCAAGCCACACTCCCCATGTAATGCAAGTCAGGTAAAGTAATAATAATATAACATCAACATTTGGGTACCTTGCACTGCTTTGACACTGGTTATTTATGAAATAATTTGCATCAGACCTCCCCCTCCATTCTCACCAAAGTCCCACTTCCACCCCAACAACAACATTTTGGGTCACCACAATCACAGGTATGCCCTCAAACTCCTAGTCCACCACAAACACATGTAACCAAGCCCATATACACCTAGGACAAAACAACTACCGCCATGCCTGAAGTCACCTAGACCCGAGAAACTACTTCCATACCTAAACACACATGGGCCTCATCCTGAAGAGAATTGGGAAACAACCTGTTCGTACACACCAGGGCTAACCACCACAACATACCTTGCCCAATGAATCTGGGTCTATATTGGACCTTAGTCTATCACAGCCTTCCAGAATAATCTTGGGATACTCAGGAAAGGGAGCATCTAATAAACAGAAAATCATAGGAGTGTTGGGAAAAAACTCTCCCCCATGAAATGGGGGTGTTCGGAATGAAGTGCTCAAATTTGGTGGGGTGAAAATAAGAAACAAAAAACAAAATTTATATATATAGGTAAACAATAACTCATCCCAACATAAATTTTCCAGGACCATCCCATACACAAACACCCTCATTACTATTCATTCATAGAAAAAGCCCAACAACCACAACCAAAGCACAACACATTCCTGGAAAACAATTCCCCATTAAACCCATTCTTGTTATCAAATTCAAGTGATTCCATTTAAATATTTCTTCACTATTGAAACAACTAACAGTAATAACCATAAGACAATGAAGTAAAAACAACCCAGTATTAATTTAAGCATTCACACCCGGTTCTCATTTAATGTCACAACAACAAAAGGAATCTTTGAGATCCCTCGATGTACTGGAACCAAACCAAGACCCAGAATATGGCTCCAAATGGCCTTAGATCCACAAAACGACAACTACACAATAGGGGATCCCATCCCCATCCACGTCACCCCACAAGCATCAAGCAGAACAACCACACATTTCACCAGAACAAAGCAGGGGATTTTTCATATTTAAACACACCATTCCTTTGGTTCCGTCTTTTTGTTTGGTTAACCATGGTGACCAAACAATGATTCTTATTCATTGGAAATCTATTAAATCATCCGAGTTTACGTGATTAACCCGTTTCCATCTTACATCCATCCAATCACAGAATTATCTAGAAAATAGAGGTTCATTAGTTCGCAATAAATGAACACCAATGATCATGATTTTAAGTGGACATAAGCCCATATAATTCACAACATATAGGCAAAGGTAAAACTGTATATAAGCATCATAATACACACCCCTTCATTCATTAAAAACCCTTTATTATCTCTGTTATGGTTTAGTTTCATCTATCCCCATAGGGAAATTATCATACCCACCTCGCATGATGCATAGTAAAGAGAGGTGGAGGGAGAATCTCTACTTTGTTGATCGAAGATCAATGTTTCCTCCTCACGCCAATAATTTTGGTTGCATGAGCATCCAGAAAAACTCAATGAAGGCTGGGAATGAAGGGATTGAGCACGAGCGCATGACTATCCTTGGGCAGAGGGACTCCAAACGCACCGAAGAAAGAAAAAGATACTATCATAGAAGAAGAGAGAAACTATGTGTGATAGAAGCCATGTTCCTGGAGTTACGGGATATGAAATATTGACTACCTTTAAATGCGGATCATGATTTCTCGACATGGTTAGACAGTTTCACACAATAGAATTAATTGTTATTTATTAATTCTCATTGGAGAGGAGGCCATAATATCTATCACTTAAAAGGATTCATTTAAATAGAAGAAAATTTGTAACAATGACACATGGTTTGCGTCAGTCGAGGGTCACCCCACTCTTGGAGATTTAGAACATCATTTATAGTCTTTAAAACAACCTCAAACCACATTAAAGGGACATTAAACCTTAAAAAACATTACCGAGAAATATAACCCTGACATCCACATGGAATCGATCGGTGACCCACCGATCAGTGAGACCAATCGGGTACACACTGATCGGTGAGCTCGATTGGTGACACTAATGGGTGACACCATAGTGACATCCTACCACTGACACCGCTGCCCTCACGACTCAATGATGGGCACAGGGCTCTCCAACACAAGAAATTGAAAACGTAATGGACCAGGAGGGTCCAGGACATTACATCAGATACCTCTCAAACAATTCTCATCCTCGAGAATAGAAACTAGACCTAAAGAAAAGAGAATAGTCCAAAAAAAACCTCGCATTATACCCCTCAGGAGTAAACCTTCTTGATATATAGGAACACCTCTCCCCCATACTGATAAACTATAAAGGCCCTACTACTCCTCTCTCTTACGCATCCACAAAAACATTCAAAGATCATACCATCTAGTCATATGGATTTGGGTGTCCCTTTTTCCATGTCAAGATAATATACTCTTTGGGTGGAACTGACTCACCCGCATGTGTTTAATCGCATCCACCATAATTCTTCTCAATTAGGGATCAGGTCTTTCCCTCCCCACAGTCAGGACTCTTCACACACATTCTGAGAATAAGGGAACAACCCATATCATATTTTAAAATGTCAAGAACTACATCACAATAATGTACAAAACAAAATAGATCAAATCTTAAATTAGCTCTGGGTACTGAGAAAGAATCTAAGCTTCTCACTCCCATGTACTCTCCTTGAGACCACCTTGCCTCCGCAACACCTAAACCAAAGTTATGGTTCACCCCCAAAGCGCTTTATCCTTTTAATCATTGATCCTTACTGGTCACTCGATGAACATATCTTAGTCCACTATATCTAAATCTCACCAGTCAATGACATGGGAGTCATCGTGTAGATATCCACAAAACTAGGAGACGTGGAAAACGTCGTGAATCCATTCCAACTAATGTAGAAACACCAGATGATATTCCTCCTCACTAACTCTCCACAAAACATTAGAAGGCCTGACGAACCTAAGAGTGAGATTTCCCCCCTTTCTGAACCTTCACTTCCCATGTTGAGGGGAGAGCTTCAAAAACATGTGGTCCCCGACCTCGAACCCCAAGGGTATCCTCCTATGATCGGCATATGAATTCTTCTGGTTTTGAGATGCCTTCATCATCTCTCATACGAGCTTAACAATCTCTATGGTGCTCTATACAACCTCTAGGAAAAGAACACCAGCTTCCCCAACCACGGTTCTACACATGGGTGAGCGACATGGTCTCTCGTACAAGGCTTCAAATGAATCAATGCCAATGGTAGAGTGATAAATATTGTTGTAGGAAAACTCAACAGAGGAAAGTGTCATACCAACGATCCCCCAAAGTCTAAAACACATGATCGTAGTATATCCTCCAATGATTGGATGGTTTTCTATGTTTCTCTATCTCTCTAGGGGTTGAAAGAAGTGATAATGTGTATCTAGGTGCCAAAAGCATTCCGCAATCCCCTCAAGACTCATCATGTAAACCGTGCATCCCTATCCGAGATATGGACCTTGGAACTCCATGAAACTACACCACCTCATCCACATATCTCCATTCTATGGCATCCACCACACTCGACTCCTTGATCTCTAGGAAGTGAGCTGATTTTGTCAGCCGATCTACCACTACCCAGATAGCATCACAACCTCCTTGAATCCTGATTAGTCCTGTAATGAAATCCATAGATATTTCATCCCACTTAAACTGAGGGACATATAAAGGCTACAAAGAACCTCCTGGGATGTGGTGTTCAGCCTTCACCTACTAACACACCAAGTACCTTGCCACAAACTCTGCCACTACTTGCTTCACCATACGCCACAAAAACTGACCGCTCGTCCATGATACATCTTGGAAACTCCTGGGTGTACTGCCACTGGTTAGTTGTGGAACTCACCAATAACTCTACTGCACATTTCCACCTGGACAAACAAATTTCCTCGGAAAATCATCTGATTCTAATTATCCATTGACCGCCCTTTAGGGGCATTGGCTTGGCCAACACAATTGCACATCACTTAACTCTTTAAGTCTCCCTATTGAGACTCCTCCACCTGTCGTAATAGAGAGGACTACACTGTCATCTAAATTAGAAAATGTCTACCACATTCCACCCTCACATCCTAGTGTAAGAAAGCCAACACCTCCATTTCTTTCAACGTATCTGTCAATTCATGGACTACTTCCTTCTGTGAATTTCAACTCAAGGAATCAGCCACCGCATTCCCCTTTCATGAGGTGTAGAAAATCTTGAAGTCATAGTCCTGATGAAACACCATCCACCTCCACTACCACATGTTTAGGTCTTGCTGAGAGAAGATATACCTCAAGCTCTTATGATCTATGAAGACCACAAATTTCGTCCCAAGGAGGTATTACCTCCACAACTTCAACGCAATCACTACTACAACAAGTTCTATGTCATATGTGGCATAGTAACACTCATTAGGATGTAACTTCCTTGACCTATAAGAGATCACTCCCCATTTCTATATTAGCACACACCCCAGTACATATCAAGATGCATCACAAAACACCTCAAACAAAACCCCTTCCCATAAAAACTTGAGCAATGGAGCATTGACCATCCTTTCCTTCATGTTGCTGAAAGATTCTAGACACTTCCCACTCCACACGAAGTCCTGGTCCTTTATCTTCAAAGATTTCAAAGGAGTTGCAACTCAAGAGAAGTTGGTTACAAACCACCAATAACAGCCTGCCAGACCCCGGAAACTATGAACCTTAGTCACATTCTTGGGTGCTTCCCAATAAACAACTGCTTCAACCTTTTACGGATCATCCACTACCCCTTGCTGAGACACCACTTGTCTATGAAAATGCACTTCTCGTGTCATGGATTTTAACTTGGACAATTTCCCATAGATCTGGTGATGTTGAAGGATCTCCAAGACCATGTTGAGGTGCTTAGTTTGTTCCTCCTCTGATATTGAATAGATTAATTTGTCATTGATTAACACAATGAAGAACTTTTTCATAAACACACTAGAAACAATGTTTATGAGCCCCATAAACACAATAGGTGTGTTTATAACACCGAACGGCATGACTAAGAACTCAAAGTGCCCATAACTTCACCTGAAAGTAGTATTCGGGATATAAATGTCTTTCACACTTAGCTTGTGATAACTAGACCATAAATAGATCATAGAGAACCAACCGGATCCCCTCAGCTGGTCAAAGAGATCGTCTATCCTCGGGAGAGGGTAACAGTTCCTGACCATTACGTGATTCAATCTCTGGTTGTCTATACACAACTTGAGATCAACATCTTCCTTCTTTGCGGACAAGACCTAAGCACCCCATGGTGACATGCTGGGTGGGATAGAACCCTACTTCATCAGATCATCAATATGAATCCACAACTCTCGCAACTCAGAATGTTCCATCTGATAAGGAGCCATCAAAATCGGACAAGCACTGGGTTGTAAGTCTATCCTGAACTCAACGTAATTTCAAGGGGGTATAGTCACAAACTCTTTGAGAGAAACATCCAAGAACCCTCTAAAAAATCACAGAACATCCATCATCTCAGCATCCACTGATTCTGTTGAATGCACGTCCAACTTAGAATGATGGGGCACCACACGTTGTCTTCCCACATGATAAATCTGTTTGCCAAAAAAATCTACACATTGGTCATCCTCATTAGAGAAAATGACTCTTCTCTTGAAGTATTAAATAACATCATTTAGAAAAAACATCCAATCGATACATAGGATGACATCATATGGCTGCATTTGCAGTAGAAGGAGATCCCCATTAGACTGATGTGGCCCCAACATTAGTATGCATCCTCAAAAATCATCAAAAAGGATGGTATGACCCCCAAATGGTGTACTCAGCAATAGGGGAATGGGGGGAATATATATATATATATAGACCAAAGGAATTGGATAGACTAGGTGTAACAAAGCAGTGTGAAGCTTGTGAATCAAACAAGGCACATGAAAGATTGCTAAACAAGCTGATCGTACCGCAAATGTCTTCCGGCCATGATGTAACTACTGCCATTGTACAGTGAAACTACCCATGCCTATCTCCTCATCCCATCATCTTTCAGCCACCTCCCTGACCACACCGTGGTCGAGGTCCCTGAATAACACCCTGAGGTCGGCCTCCTCCTGCAATTTCTATTCTAATAGAAGCGGGAGCTATCTGTCCCAACAGATGATGCTAAAAGGGCCTAGCTGGAAACTGATGCTGCTGAGGTGGGTACAGAACTTGAAACCCCCCCACTATACTGGACTCGGTCCTAGCACTGATTCCGAAGGATCCCACAACTACCATAGATGAATCACCTCAGTGTTGGGCCCTCAAGGAAATGGCATGGACCAGGAGATTAAAACATCAACTGCTAGGGCCTACTCCCCCTAGCTGAAACCAAGAAGGCCCTGATGCTGGAGGCCTATTACTGATGGCCTTCCCCTTTGATGAGCCCAACTAGATCCCCTCTCACGGTACACCTCCTAGCATGTGCATCCTCTCCACCACTTTGGCCATCTTCTCAACATCCAAGTACATCGGTGTGGTGAAGGGAGTAACAGTATAATGAAGATATGGTCGAGGTGCCTCCTCTAAATGTATCGCTTGAGGCTCCTCATTCGGTAATAGTTCTGTAGCAAAGTGAAAGAGATCATTGAACTTGATCCCCAAATCCTTCACTAACATGCTCCCCTACTGAAGGGAGAGTAGCTCAAACCTCTTCTCTTCCTTCATCGTAGAAGAAAAGAATTCCGCCTGGAACTCCTTCTTGAAGTCCGTCCATGAAACCTCTTCCACCCTTTTCTCCCCATTATGGGAAGTTCACCACTGATCCACATATCCCCAAATCTGGCTTACAGCCAGAGGAACCCAGTACACTGTCAGAGCCTTGATCAAGCTGGAAGCTATTACCAGCTCATCAAGCCTGTTCTCTGTCTCCATGTATGAGACGCTGCCCTCATACTTCCTGAGGATCTGCCGCTGAAAGGCATGAAGTTTACGCTACCACTTTTCATCATCCTCCTCTCGACCATCTTTATGTTGATCAGACAAATCATCTTCATGGGCCTCGATTTCCCGCACTACCCATGGTCATCGTCTGAGTGCCATAGCTGCAAGGTAAACAAGGAATGTCTAAGCCCATGTAGTGAATATGATTGCTTTTAATTTTTTTATGTTTTTTTTATCCCCATGAAACACAAGAACTCAAGTCATTATGATGCATGTGCCTTCCTTAGGGTCTCTACCCTAAAATAATTATATCCTCACTTGATCATTTAGTTGATCCATAGTCCTTGCATTGGAGCATGGGGGCCCTAAAATCCCAGGTCCTAGCCAGTCAACCCTGGACTATTTCACATACGAAGATTTCCTAACACTGTTTCCCTACCATCCCATCCCAACCTCACTGTGCCTAACCCTAGACTCCATCGTATCTCTCATCCTCCTATTCTGATACCATTATGTCATGACCCACCTTCACCGAGATGAGGGAAGGGATATAAAATTTCCAGACCCTTCCTTCTTCATGTTCATGGAGATAATTCCCCCTATGTCCCACCTTCAATAGGCCTTGTAGTGGTGACTAGCACCGAGGTTGTGGAATCACATGTAATATGGAAGGTATTACCCTTATTAGTTAGTAGGATTGGGAGATACAATGGTAAACACATTAAAAACACTAAAATTGAAGTTAATGTAAAACCAAATCTCATTACCATATGCTTGTTCAATGATAAACCCATATAATTAGATGAAAACATACAAAGGGGAAGTACCATAAAAAATAAAATTGCAATGAAACCTATACTGATGTCCAAGCCAGTATGGTCCCGCATGGTCCACAAAGTCCTCATAGAATCCTAAAATTAGTTTTATATACATATGGTGAGTATATAGGTATACTCACTATGGAAAACCAAAATCTCTAATGTACAAGTGGGGAGACAATCTAATGCCCCATGAGAAAAATAGAGATAACCAAAACACCTAACAAGGAAAAATATCCACCCAACATCACCAAGGCACACTCCCCAAATAACAAAAGTCAGGTAATGTAATCATAATTGAACATTGACAGTTGGGTACTATGCACTACATTCCCACTAGTTATTTAAGACATCCTATGCATCAGACCTCCCCTGCCATTCTCACTGCAGTCCCACTACCACACCAAAAACAAACTTTTGGGCCACCACAACCATAGCTACGCTCGCAAACAACTAGGCCACCAAAACCACACATAACCACACCTGCAGACACCTAGGCCAAAACAACTTCTTCCATGCCCAGAGACACCTGGGCCTGAAACACTACTACCATTCCCGAACACACCTAGGCCACATCCCAAAGACACTTGGGAAACAACATACCCACACACACCTGGTCTAACCACCACAACATACCCTACCCGAAGAATCTTGGGATACAATAGACCTCAAGACATCATATCCTTCACGAAGAGTCTTGGGCAACTCATGAAAGGGATCATAAAAGGAACAAATAACCAGCCACACTACTAAAAATTCCACCAATAGAGACTGCCATTGGCTGTCACTATTGGCCTATAGAGACCGCCCAACGGCAGCCAATGGTGGTCAATTTAGGCCCAATGCTGTCAGCCTACAGTGTCCGCCAATGGAGGTCACTGACGCCGGCCGAAATTCCGACCTATAGCGACCGCCACCTGCAGTCGCTGAAGGTGGCCGAGAGTTCGGCCTACAGTGACCGCCAATGGCGGTCTCTACACTGGAAAAAAAATTAACAAAGAATTCATGATATAGAATTAAAAAATGGCATATAAATCACAAAAAATGAAAAACAAATCCAAACACAATAAACATCAAGATCATCATAAACAATATATGATAGACATGCTTTAACGATCCACAACCATCTGCTTTAAAAACCTACAATAAGATACAAAGAAAACTAAACTAAACAAACATAACTTTGAAATCTTTATTTCGTTATTATATTAATATAATAAAATCTAATATGACATCTCATGGGAACTAAAATAATTTAAAACCACCAATTTAATAAATGTTATTATTTTTCAATTTGTTTTTCTTATTTTTGAGTGTTTGATTTAGTTTAGGAAAGTGTTTTCTATTTTCATAAAATGAGTGTTTTCCATGTGCACCACATGTACTATGGATGTGTTGTCTCCTCCTATATCTCACTAATAATATTCATATTGTTCTCATGCGGTTTCAGGTCATTCGGAGCACGTTTTCTCTGAATTCGACAGTGACACGCCCTTTTGGTGTTTTATTACTCCGGAAACGCGTTTCCAGTCACTGCAGTCAAATGGCACCTCCAAGTGATGTTTTTTCTACATGACCATTTTAAAATTCACTCCATGGTTGTTTTCATATGATTTTGTCTCATTCTGAGGTCATTCGGGTGGTTTTGACCACCCAGTGCGCCCTTTTAGAGCGCAACGAACTGTTGAAAATGACACATTCAGTCGTACCGTGTGCACCGCACGTCCGATGGATGTGTCGTCTCCTCTTTTATCTCATGAATAATATTTATATTATTCTCGTGTGGTTTCAGGTCATTCGGAGCACATTTTCTTTGAATTCGACTGTGACACCCCGTTTTGGTGTTTTATGACTCCGGAAATGCGTTTTTGGTCACCGCGGTCACAAGGCACCATCGATTGATGTGACATCTATCTTACCATTTCAAAATTCACACTGCGGTTGTTTTCGTATTATTTCGTGGCATTCCGAGGTCGTTCGGGTTTGTTTTGACCACCCAACATGCCGATTTAGAGCGTGCCGAACTTCTGAAAACAACACATTCGGTCGTACCGTACGCACCGCATGTCCGATGGATGTGAAGTCTCCTCCTAAATATCAATAATAATATTCCTATCATTCTCATGCAGTTTCAGGCCATTCGGAGCATGTTTTCTTTGAATTTGACCGTGACACGCCGTTTTGGTGTTTTATGACTCTAGAAACGCGTTTCTGGTCACCGCGGTCAAACGGAACCTACGATTGACGTGCCGTCTATAATACCATTTCAGAATTCACCCCTCGGTAGTTTTCGTAGGATTTAATGGAATTCTGAAGTCGTTCGGGTGGTTTTGACCACCCAGCGCGCCCTTTTAGAGCGCGCCGAACTGCTGAAAACGACACACTCGGTCATACCACGTGCACCACACGTCCGATGGATGTGCCTTCTCCTCATACATCTCAAGAATAATATTCCTATCATTCTCGTGCGGTTTTAGGTCATTCGGAGCACGTTTTCTCTAAATTCGACCGTGACACACCGTTTTGGTGTTTTATGACTCCGGAAATGCGTTTCCAGTCACCGCGGTCAAAAGGAACCTCCGATTGACGTGCCATCTGTCCGATCATTTTAAAATTCACACCGCGGTTGTTTTCATATGATTTAGTGGCATTCCAAGGTCGTTCTGATGGTTTTGACCACCCAGCGCGCCCTTTTAGAGCGCGCTGAACTACTGAAAATGACACATTCATTCGTACCGCACGTACTGCACGTCCGATGGACGTGCACTCTCCTCCTGCATCTCAGTAATAATATTCCAATTGTTCTTGTGCTTTTTCAGTTCATTCGGAGCACGTTTGCTCTGAATTTGACCGTGACACGCCGTTTTGGTGTTTTATGACTCCGGAAACGCATTTCCGGTCACCGCGGTCAAATGGCACCTCCGATTGACATGTAATTTATCCTACCATTTTACAATTCACACCGCGGTTGTTGTCGTATGATTTCGTGGAATTCCAAGGTTGTTCAGGTGGTTTTGACCACCCAGCGCGCCCTTTTAGAGTGCGTCGAACTGCTGAAAACGAAACATTCGGTCGTACCGTGCACACTGCATGTCCGATGGATGTTATGTCTTCTCCTGCATCTCACGAAAAATATTTTTATGATTCTCGTGCGGTTTTAGGTCATTCGGAGCATGTTTTCTCTGAATTCGACCGTGACACGCCGTTTTAGTGTTTTATGACTCCAGAAACGTGTTTAAAGTTACTGCGGTCAAACGGAACCTGCGATTGACATGCCATCTATCCGACCATTCTACAATTCACTCTATGGTTGCTGTCAAATGATTTCGTGGCATTCCGAGGTCGTTCGCGTGGTTTTGACCACCCAGGGCGCCCTTTTAGAGCACGGCGAACTGCTAAAAACGACAGATTCGGTCATACAGTGTGTACCGCACGTCTGATGGACGTGTCTTCTCCTCATGCATCTCATGAATAATATTCTCATCGTTCTCCTGCGGTTTCAGGTCATTTGAAGTGCGTTTTCTCTGAATTCGACCGTGTCACCTCGTTTTGGTGTTTTATGACTCCGTAAACGCGTTTCTGGTCACCGTAGTCAAAAAAAACCTTCGATTGATGTTCCGTGTATCCAATCATTTCATGATTCACTCCACGGTTGTCGTCGTAAGATTTTGTGGCATTCTGAGGTCGTTTGGGTGGTTTTGACCTCCTAGTGCGCCCTTTTTGAGCGTGCCGAAGTGCTGAAAACGACACATTCGGTCGTACCACGCGCACCGCACATCCGATGGACGTACCGTCTCCTCCTGCATCTCAAGAATAATATTCCTATCATTCTCATGCGGTTTCAGGTCATTATGAGCACATATGCTCTGAATTCGACCGTGACACGCTGTTTTGGTGTTTTATGACTCCGGAAACGTGTTTCCAGTCAACGTGGACAAACGACACCTCTGATTGACGTTCTGTCTATTAGAAAATTTCAAAATTCACACCACTATTGTTTTCGTATGATTTCGTGGAATTTCGAGGTCGTTCAGGTGGTTTTGACCACCCAGCGCTCCCTTTTAGAGCACGCTAAACTGCTGAAAACGACACATTCGGTCGTACCGTGCGCACTGCACATTCTATGGACATGATTTCTCATCCTGCATTCAAGAAAAATATTCCTATCATTCTCGTGCAGTTTCAGGTCATTCAGAGCAAGTTTTCTCTGAATTCTACCGTGACACGCCGTTTTGGTGTTTTTTGACTCTGGAAACACGTTTCCGGTCACCGCGGTCAAACGACTCCTCCGATTGACATTCCATTTATCTGAACATTTTACAATTCACACTGCGGTTGTTTTCATATGATTTTGTGGCATTCCAAGGTCGTTCGAGTGGGTTTTTCCACCTAGTGCGCCCTTTTAGAGCGCGTCGAACTGTTGAAAACGACACATTTAGTCGTACCGTGTGCACTGCAAGTCCTATGGATGTTCCGTATCCTCCTGCATCTCAAAAATAATATTCCTATCATTATCATGCGGTTTCAGGTCATTTAGAGCATGTTTACTCTGAATTCGACTGTGACACGCTGTTTTGGTGTTTTATGACTCTGGAAATGCGTTTTCGGTCACCACGGTCAAATAGATCCTCTGATTGACGTGTCGTCTATCCGACCACTTCACAATTCACACCGGAGTTGTTGTCTTATTATTTCGTGGCATTCCTAGGTCATTTGGGTGGTTTTGACCACCCCGCGCACCCTTTTAGAGCGCGCCCTTTTAGAGTGCGCCGAACTAGTGAAAACGACACATTCGGTCATACCACGAGCACCACACGTCCGATGGACGTTCCGTCTCCACTTGTATCTCAAGAATAATATTTATATCATTCTTATGTCGTTTCAGGTCATTCGGAGCACGTTTGCTCTGAATTCAACTGTGACACGCCGTTTTGGTGTTTTATGACTCTTGAAATGCATTTTACAGTCACCGCTGTCAAACGACACCTCTGATTGATGTGTCGTCTGTTCAACCATTTCACAATTCACACCTTGTTGTTGTCCTATTGTTTCATGACATTCTGAGGTCGTTCAGGTGGTTTCGACCACCCATCTCGCCATTATTGAGCGCACTGAACTGCTTAAAACGACACATTCGGTCGTACCGCGTGCACCGCAGGTCCGATGGACGTGTCGTCTCCTCCTTCATCTCAAAAATAATATGCTTATCATTCTCGTGAAATTTCATGTCATTTGGAGAACGTTTTCTCTGAATTCGACTGTGACACGCTGTTTTGGTGTTTTATGACTCCAGAAACGCGTTTCCCGTCTCCGCGGTAAAACAGCACCTCCGATTGACGTTCCGTCTGTCCAACCATTTCAAAATTCACTCTGCGGTTGTTGTCATATGATTTCGTGGGATTTTGAGGTCGTTTGTGTGGTTTTGACCACCCAGCGCACCCTTTTAGAGCGCGCTGAACTGCTGAGGATACCAATAGGAAAGCATCTTCATGCATATAGATACTAAGGACTTGAGTGGGTTCCCTATTTATAGAATGATCCTGAGTGGGTGTGTGTTTTTGGGTACTGATGCTTGCGAGTGTTACATTATAATCTGAATCGATGTGGAATCTTGGTTTGGGATAAGATGTTGAGGTCAGCTGTGGATGATTCTACAACCATTGTTTTATTTTTATTTCTGTTTATGCATAATGCTTGAGGTTCACCGGGATTCCGGGGGTGGGGCGGGCTGTCCGTGGTGGGGGGGGATGTCCGGGGGTGCGAGGGGGCTGTCCAGGGGGGCTGTCCGGGGTGCGGTGGGGGCTGTCTGGGGTGGGGGGTGCTGTCCGGGAGAGGGGGGGGTCCTGGGTGGGGGGGGGCTGTCTGGGGTGGGGTGGGGGGCTGTCTCGAGTGGGGGGTGCTGTCCGGGAGAGGGGGTGCGGGGGGGGGGGGGTTGTTTGGAGTGGGGGGGGGCTGTACGGGGGCGGGGGTGCTGTCCGGGGGGGATGTCTGGGGGGTGCGGGCTGGGGGGGGCTGTACGGGGGTGCGGGGGGGCTGTCCGGGTTGGGGGGCTGCACGGGTGTGGGGGCTGTCTGGGGGGTGGGGGTTGTATGGGGGTGTGTGGGGGATGTCCGAGGTGGGGGGGGGGGTTGTACGGGGGTGGGGGTTGTCCGGGGTGGGGGTGTAGGGTATGATCTAAATTGGATCAATCAGATTCCACCCTAGTTTTTGATAACAATACTTTGTTAAATAGTCCCAGTAAACTCAATTTAAAATAAAACATAAAAGGATATATCATTTTCACAATTATCTTAAAATCTAGGTAAATTCGTTCCCCTTTTCAAAATTCTAAAACATTTCCATTTAACACTATTTAAAAGCATATTTCAAATAATTTGTTCATATATATCAAAACCTGAATCATATCATATCAAATAAATATTAGTATAAGGAAAACATAATAAATATCACCCCAAGGATAACATAGGTACATAGGTCGGGCTAGCTATATCACTCATACCCCAATAACAATCATGACTAGTGTATACTCAATTCTACAGAGCTAAAAAATCTATGGTCTACAGAAATAGGAACAACCTAGAAATTAACCCCACTTACAATACCAAGACTAAGTTCCATGATCCAATATAATTATGATCTATGCATAAATTAACACCCTAAAAATAGAAATCCTTGTTCTTTTAAAGGAAAAGGACCAATACTAAACCATACACCCTGGCAACAAAGGCTCCAATGTACTTCATTTATAAAATAATTTCAAAGGTATTATCACATTTCATAATACAAACATTGCGTCAGACCAAAACACACATGATACCCCCAAATCACAAAAAATCTCACTAGAAACCCAACTTATACATCAATAACAACCCCACCAGTAAAAACAAAAACACACCTTGTGAATATGATGCGCCATGCATGGTCCTGAGAGCTACCTCCATCCGGTGGGCCAGGGGCCTACAAAAAATAAACATTATGAATATTTTCATAACAAAAATAATTTAAATTAAATAAATAAATATAGTATAAACGTGTGTCGTATGATCCCCTGCACCACCACCTGGATGCACATATTCTTGCAGTGCTCTAACCTCAACGGTCAATTGCGCATTTGCCTCCTCGGAAGCACGTAGCCGTGCCTTGAAATCTGACAACTACTATTTCATCTGAGCAACAACAGGACCGACAACCACAGCGCGTGACACTACAAAACGAGGAATCCATGTTCCATAGGTCAAACTATATCCATGCTCGTCCCGACCAATAATGCGTTGAAAGATCTCATCCCTTCACATGGGAAGATGTCACTGGTCCTATGGCAGATGTTCCAACTTAGCTATAAATTGAGCCTATGAAATATTTAAATATATATACATATATATTTTAATATACAGATTTATGTATGTATTGGTAAGTACAATCACTTACTATCAATGCTGCAGCATCTGGATCATTGCGATCACGAGTCCTCATCCACACCGACATTTTATAAGTCGATGCACCTTTCTCCTGCAACTTTATATTAATAGAATATAAACACAAAACCATATTAGTTAATAAATTAAAAAATGAATAATAAATACCTATTGTCAGATTTGAGACACGTGATGAGTCCCGAGCATGTGAGGTGGTCCCTACAATGCTCGATTCTCAGAATGGTGTGCTGACACCTCCTACATTCAATTCATTCAAATTTCAAACAAATCACACATTCCTGAAAATATATATACACCAAAATAAATATACAAACCACAACACCCTCAGTAGACCAATATGAAACCAAGTCACGCCACTGAGCCGAGAGGACACCTCTTGGGAATTTTTCCAGAATGTCTAGGTCACCCACATTTGGTACCCAGTGGTCTCTCTTCACATTGCCTTTATAGTATTTCCACATATAACGGCATTTTCTCATACAAACGGGCCAAAACTCCTCAGGGTATACTTTAAAATTTTGCTATAAAGAAAAAAATCACACATATTAGTATTGTTTATACATAGAGAATAAAGTAAAATGGTCTTCTTACCATAACCTCCCTCCAAAGACAATCTAATGTGTCATGAGGGATAGAAGTCCAGTTACGCGTGGTCAATGGAAATCGATGTGGGTCACGTATGATATGAACCAGCTAACAAATAAATGTAGGGGAATTCAGTCCCACAGGATGAAATACCTCATCAAATGAAACATCAATCGTCCTATCGGAATTCCAATATAAAATGCCACGATCGGGGCCTCTCTTGCGAGAGGAATAAGAAATCGAGTCTGATCCTGTTGAAATTCTATAAATAATTTGACAGATTATATATATATATATATTTTTATCAATTAAATAAAAAATATAGACAATTAAATTCAAACATACCTCGACCCTGAGTCATAGATGCCTCGGATGGATGATGTGGATCTGCTGCCTCTTCCCCTAACATGCCTGCAGTCATAGAAAACATTAGTAAGGGGACTATCAAATGTTTCTAAAAGATAAATTGGATTTTTCTTAAAAAAATAAAACTTGTACAATTGTTAATAAAATAAATGGATTGAATAATTAGTTGTGAATGAATTTTAAAAAATCAGAAAGTTAACAAAACAGATATACAAATTATGTTCAAAACCAGTCAATGCATAGCCAAATTTCAGATAGAATTAACAAAAATTCAAGAATCACATGAACCAGATGAAGAATACATGAAAGGGAAGATACACCGACAATAACATCAATAGACCAAGTGTAAAATCACCCTAAATATTTATAACTAAATAAACTTCCAAAAGTGAGTATTAAAACATACAAGGATTTATAAAATGATTAGATATTTTATGATATCATAGGACATTCAATAATAAATAGAGGGAAACCAATTATACCTTTCATTAAGCATGAAAATCGACCATTTCTCCTTCAATAGCCGCTCTGACCCAATAAATATCTTCTTCACGTTGAACTACGGTATGTTGATCAAGTTGTTGGTAAACAAATGGAATAGTCTCGGGTTCATCTTCGTCAAATAAAAACACTCATTGCCGAGACATTTTGACAAAAACTTGCTAACTTGGATCCAAAGGAAAAGTAATGAAGAATACTTGTTCCGCTTGTGATGTCAAATTGAAAGGTTCATTCTCAACTCGTTCATTATTTCTGAATAACATATAGTTAAAATTCACCAATGAAAATAGATATTGATCGACATTACATCCACGCACTAGATCAACCCAATTACACTTTAACAATATATACATCAAACCATGTGTGTATACAACTTCAATGATGTCTGTCAATTGGCCATAGTAAAAACCAGAATCGACAAATTGAAAACCGATGCCACTATTTTGTGTTTCTCATTTGTCGTCAACATCTTTAATGTGGAATCGAAAACCATTATCATCAATAGATTTATAACGACGAGCCGTTATAGATGGACCCTCAGCCAGTTGGATAAATACTTCAGTTAGCATGGGGTCCCCTAACTCCCTCAGCTTATGAACCTACATAATTTATAAAATTCAATACTGATATATGAAGAAAGAAATTATTATAATACTTCACTCATAATGAAAATCAATTTATACATACATAATCCTTGAACCAATCATGAAATGACACATAATGAGATTTTTTAATTTGCAACTCAGTCACACAATACATCTCTTCTTTTATCTCATTA
This sequence comes from Viscum album, assembly GCA_963277665.1. Classification (NCBI taxonomy): domain Eukaryota; kingdom Viridiplantae; phylum Streptophyta; class Magnoliopsida; order Santalales; family Viscaceae; genus Viscum; species Viscum album. Next base: position 26,185,478 of record OY728142.1, on the reverse strand, counting down.
ATGTGTTTCCTTCAAATGATAACGCGATGTATAAATGATCAACTTATGCAAACAAAACATGAAAAAGTTAAACAAGCACATTGATAAGATATGTACTGCATTAATGGTGCAACTGATGGAGTATTGAACAAGATATATTGATGTTCTTGTATCCACTCGATGTTGTCCATATCAAATGTGGTTCCTTCTCCAACTGGACCTTCATGAATCCGAGAGGGCTTATCTAATTTTGTTTCAACATCCATAAGACATTATTCATAAAAAGTAGTTTACTCATCCATCAAATAACCATTGGCTATTGATGCCTCCGGACGAGCTCTATTGCGTACAAATTTTTTCAATGTATTCAAATACCGTTAAATAGGATACATAAACTTGAATTGCACTGGACCAGTACCCATTACTTTAACAGTTAGATGCACTGTCAAGTGGGAAATAACATCAAAAAATGAGGTGGGGAAAAGTTTATCATAGTGACAAAGCGTAAGTACAATTCGGTCCTGCAATCTTTTTAAATCACTCATTCGTTGATTTTGTAAAAAAATCTATCTAAAAAATTTACTCATCTCAATAAAGGGCTGAACAACATTGGGGGATAAACAATCCCAAATTGAGATTGGAATCAATGGCTGAAATAGTATGTGATTGTCATGACTTTTCAACCCTTACAATGCCTTTCTCGTCAGATTCACACACTTTGAAATATTAGAACAGTAACTATCAGGCACCTTGACCATCTTCAAAATGAAAAGAAATGTATCTTTCTCTTTTGTAGTCATCATATACTCTATAGAAGGCATATATGCCTTGTTTCGCTCAGCTAACTGTAAATGCAACTATTTCCTTAAACCCATTTCTTCCAAATCACAGCATGCATTAACATGGTCCTTTGATTTTCAACTAACACCTAAAATGGTCCACAATATGTTATCACAAACATTTTTTTCAATGTGCATGACATCCAAATTATTACTCAGCATGTTTGTTTTCCAATACAGAAGACTATAAAAAGTACTTTTCTTTTTCCAATTATGACTGTGTTGCCTACCCACAGCACAAATATTACGTACTGGAGGAGCCACCAAATCCTGAATTTCATATACCGTGATGATGTTTTCTTCCTCATTTTGTGTTCGACTCCTGTCATGATCTTTGGTGGTAGGCTGAACTCTCTAGAACCATCAAATTCCACTCTATCCTTTCTGAACCAGTTCTGAGGGGGGAGAAAACATATGTGACCCATGTTTTCCCATTTTTTGGAATGTTTAAGCCATATAGATTTTTTACTTTTCTTGCAACAAGGGAAAAAAATTCCCCTTTCGTACTCCAGCCTGATAAATTTGCATAAGCTGAGAAGTCATTGATTTTCCACAATAAAGAAGCATGCAGTTTGAACATTTCATTCGTTTCGTAGTCAAAAGTCATCACACCATCACCCCAAAATTCATTCAACTCATCAATCAATGGCTGAAGGTAAACATCAATCTTATCCCCTTTACTTTTTGGTCCATCAATAAGAGTGGAAAGTAATATAAATTGTTGCTTCATAAATATCCACTGAGGAAGTTTATATAGAACTGACACCACGGGCTATGTGCTATGAGTTGCACCAACCATAGACTTGAATGGATTGAAACCATCTACTGTCAATCCCAATCGGACATTATAAACACCTTTAGCAATTTCTGGATGTCTCTTATCAAAATCCGTCCATGCATGAGATTCTTCCGGGTGGGTTAACATATCACTTTCCTGAACTCTTTCTACATGCCATCTCATTAAATTAGAAACATTTGATAACATAAAAAATCATTTCAACCTCAATTTAAGGGGAAAGTAATGCATTTTATTTACAGAAATCGGTTTCCCCTTTATCGCAATCTGACTTTGATGAGTCTTATTTCCCCTATTCTATTTACAACTAGAAGCACCACAAACCATACAAATATCCAAATGGGATGTTTCCATTCTAAACAACATAAAGTTGTTTGCACGTGCGTCTATGGTCTCATGTGTAAAACCTAAGTTCTCTGTCAACTTACAGGCATAATAATACGACTCAGGAATCTTAGCGTCGACAGGAAGAACATTTTTCAATAACAGCAAAGGCATGTCGAATGATGTGTCTGACCAATTATTCCAAGTCTTCAAATGCAACAACACCATGATAAACGACAGTTTATTGTAAGATGTACATCCAGGATATAATTTTATTTCCACATAATCAAGTGCATCATAAAACCTCTTCGAATCACGATCTGCACCAGAATGAAGATATATCTCACCGATCTAATGATTCTGGATATCAATGCCTTCAGGATCAAACCCACGTAACATTTCTGTAAGCATTTCATGCATTGGATCATTCATCATTGCATCAACCTCCATCTGAGATGCATCCGTATTTTGACAATGAACATATTCTTCTCCATGATGATTCCAACTCTTATAATATTTTGGAAATCCATTAAAGAATAGGTTCTCTCTCACAGTATCTCGTGTGAATTGATATCTGTTAGCACATTTTCTACATGGAAAACTAATATTTTCACATTCAAATCCTCTGGTGAAGTCAATAAACTACATAATGCCATTGAAATATTCTCTAGATGTTCGATTTAGAAGATCAATCCAACTCTTATCCATAATAATATCTGTATAACAAACATTTACACAATACTTATTACATTTTCATTTTTCAACTCAACTATATTTAAAATAAATACTAATAATTTGATTATGAACTATTGATAAAATAATAATTTAAGTGAAAGCCCATGTCATACCTGATTGCACTAAAAACCTAGAAGAGAGGGGAGCCAAAGGCGGTGCGGTGAGGGAGGGGATGGGTAGCGGCGACGGCATGGAGCCAGAGGAGGGGAGGCGATGAGGGGATGGGGGACGAGCAACGAGGGGGGGGGGAGGCTGTCCAGGGGGTGGTTGTACGGGGTGCGGGGAGGGGTGTCCGGGGTGAGGGGGGTGTCTGGGGTGTGGGGAGGGGTGTCCTGGGTGCTGGGGGGGGGGGGGGCTGTCCGGGGTGCGGGGAGGGGTGTTCGGGGTGCGGGGGGGCTTTCCGGGGTGGGGGGGGGGGTTTCGAGGTGCGCAGGGGGGGGTCTGGGGTGTGTGGGGGGGGGGCTGTCCGGGGTGTGGGGGTCGTCCGGGGTGGGGGGAGGGCCGAGGGGGCGGAGGGATGAGGGCGGAGGCAGGAGGCCGGAGGCCAGTGGGAGGAGGGATGCCGGAGGGGATCAGAGGATGGTTTGAGGGCGGGTGGCGGCTGGAGCGGGAGGGCAGATGGTGGAGGGTGTGCGGAGGGCGGAGGCCGACGAGGGCGGTGACGGCGGCGAGCGGTTGAGGGGTGCGCGGTGAGGTAGGGCGGTGGGGGAGGGCACGCGGGGAGGGCGGTGACGGGGGGGGCTAGGTCGAGGGCGATGGTCGGGGGCGGGGGGGGGGGGGGGGGGGGGGGCGCTGAAGCCCTATGTTTTTTTACAAAGGGCAGTGACTGCCAGAGGCAGTCGCTTGTTTCAGGGGGCTTCAAATACAAATTTGCTAGTAGTTCCACTCATAGGAGTGTTGGGAAAAGCACCATCCCCGATGAAATGGGGTTGTTCGGCATGAAGTACTCAACTTGGGTGGGGTCTGAATAAGAAAAACAAAACTGAATTTTTACATATAGGTAAATAAGCACTCATCCCAACCTAAAGGTTACAAGACCAGCCCATCCACAAACATCCTCATTACTATTCATTCATACAAAAGCACAATAGGCACAACCAAAGAACAACTCATTCCTAGAAAACAATTACCCATTAAACCCATTATTGATATTATATTTAATTGATTCCATTTAAATATTTCTTCACTACTGGGAAACTAACAGGAATAGCTAACATCCACGAATAGAAAAACAAACAAGTAGTAATTTAACCATTCACACCCAGTTCTCTTCTAATGTCACAACAAAAAAAGGGATCCTTGAGATCCCTATAATTAATAGAACCAAACCAAGCCCCATCATGTGTCCCCACACGTCCTCATATCCACAAAATAACAACTGAACAATAGGGGATCTCATCCCCATCCACGTCACCCAATAATCATCAAGAAGAACAACTACACATATCAGTAGAATAGAGAAACAGAGTTTTAAGATTTAAACTCAACATTCCTTTAGTTCCGTATTTCCGCTTGGTTAACTGGGGTGACCACCAAAGGATTATTCTTAATTGGGAATACATTTAATCCACCGAGTTTACATGATTAACCAGTTTCTATGTTACATCCATCCAATCACAGAATTATCTAGAAAATATAGGTTCATTAGTGTGCAATAAAGCACCACCAACGATTATAATTTTCAGTGGACATCAGCCCATGGAATTCACAACATATAAAAAAAGGTAAAATATTATAAAAACATCATCCAACACACACCTTCTTTCTTTAGAAACCATTTATTATGTTTTTTAAGGTTTGGATTCATCCATCCATGTAGTAACATTATCATACCCACCCCACATGATGCACTGTAAAGAGAGAAAGAGGAAGAATCCCTACATGGTTGATCAAGGATCGAAATTTCCTCATCACCCCAAAAACAGTGGTTATAAGAGAACCAGGAAAAACTCTATGAAGGCTAAGAAGGAAGGGGTCGAGCATGAGCGCATGACTATCCTAGGACATAGGGACTCCAAACGCACCTAGGAGGGAAAAGAGACTAGTTCGGAAGAAGAAAGAAACTCTATGTAATAAAAGGCGAGATCTTAGAGTTAGGGGATATGAAATCTTGACCACATTTATTAGAAGATTGTGGTCTCTCCACACGGTTGGATGGTTACACATGATTGAATTAATTGTTATTTAATAATTCGCATTGGGGAGGTGGTTGTAATAGATGTTACTTAAAATGTTTTATTTAAATTGAGGAAAACGCAAAACAGTGACACAAGGTTTGGGTCAAACGAGGGTCTCTGCACTCCTGGAGATCTAGAACATCATTTATGGTATTTAAAACAGATACAACCGACTTTAAAGAGGCATTAAACCTTAAAAAGAGTTATCGGGAAAGAAATTATTGACAACCTGGTAGCGCCGTTTGAGTGTGGTGATGATTTGTGCGACTGATCAGTAACACACTAATAAGTGACTCACCGATCGGGGACACACTAATCGGTGACTCACTAATCAGGGACACAATGATATGGGAATCAATGATTAGGGACACACCAATCGATGAGACCGATGGGTGACACCACTGTGACACCTTGCCACCGACACAGCCTCCCTCACAACTAACTAATGGTTCTTGGGAACCCCAACACTATAAATTGACAATTTAACTGACTAGGAGGGTCCGGTCCATTACATTAATATTAAATGAGGTCAATGGGTACATGGGAGATTATTCAAAGCCTAAAATATAGTAATTGTGAGGTTATCCTAAACTTTAAAGTTGATAAATTGGTGTTTATCTCAAGCCCGAAGTATGTACAAATGTGTTTAGCCCAATCCTAACATGTTATGATTATCTTGGTCGATATCCTTGAAATAATATTTTCCATGATTATTTGTATGCCACGAATATGTATCTTACTAAAATTTCTTTTTCTCATGGGTCATTTTCTTTTATTCCTGTAAGATATATGTCTTATGAACTAAAAAGATTTATGATATAAATCAATATTATGATATCTTAAATAGAGGGTATAATTTTCTAATATTATACTCAAGTTCTCATATCCTTATTCCCATGTTATTATTTTTTATCTTTAATATATCCATTTTTTACCATCAATGGGCATAAAATTCACCCTTTATTGTTCTTTATTCTACATGTATTGAAGAATTTTTTTATTTATCAGAACTCTAATAAGGTTTCTAGATAAACAGAAATTAGTGGGAGACAAAATAGTTTACATATGAACTAGTTGATTAGGTTTTGATGTTTTTGAAGGAATTAGTCCTAAATATTTTCTGTAAGGATCATTATATTATGTAATCACTATTTTTCTATTATTATGAAATATTTATTAATGATAAATTTGGTTATTTATAGTTTTTGTCATAAAAAAGCGTTATTTAGCCCTAAGAAACTAGGATGAAAAAAAATTTGTGGGATCCCTAGGTATATCACAAAGGATAAGTGTACAGATAATTCTATGGATAAAAAAAGCACCTATAACATTGGTGAAGGATAGATAAATTGGTTTCCAATAAATTAATCATATTTCTGGACCCAATAGGTGGACATGGTTCTGGAATACAATTAAATAGCTAAATTCTTTATAAATGCTTAATGAAATAAAGGGCGTTTACAAAAAATAAGGAATCTACATTAATATAATATTAACCTAACCTATAAAATTATTAATAAAATTTAGGTACCTTATGAATAATAATATTATATATTTATTTCATGTTATAAGTAAATTAATGTATTAAAAATAATAAAATAAGTGTTGGTATTTTTGTAAGTTACAAATATTTAATTCCATTTTTATAATTAATAAAATGAATTAAAAGATGAATATATTGTTATAAAATAGGTTCATAAATAAATATTTTTTTACTATTATAAGATAATTTTATGAAACAATAATTAATTTTTCAATGTGATATAAAATTATTTATAATTTTAAAATTTGTATGTTTTGAATAAATATTTATTTTAATAAAAATTAAAATTTATCATATTAAAAAAATATTTTCATAAAATGGAGTTCATTTTTGAATTCTACACATTATTAAGTGGTTGGTTTGATGTTTTAGGTTTTTCTATAAAAATAGTTGATTTTTTAGTGAATAGTGAAATATCGTAATTTATAGTATTAAAATTTTAATCCAACTAAAAGAATTAAAACATCATACATGATGTAATACCATAGTAGAGAAAAAAATATCCATTTACTTTTTTTAGTCATGGTAATCAAAATTATTCATAGTCATGATATGAAATAATACAGTAAGGAATATAAAAATAAAAAAACACCCATATCCTCCACTATAAATGCCACCCTTCACCACCTCTTATCCTCACACTTTAAATCCTTGTAGATTGTTTAATTTATAAAAAATTTCAATAACATGCATCTTTTTCAAATCCAAGACATTCTAGTCACACCAAAAGGCAAAAACTAGGTTCCTTATGGTGGGTCTCATGGAGAATAATTCATGAGGTAAAATCATAATTTTTTTCTTTTCAATTTCATTTATTTTCTTATTCTCTCCTCACCTTCCCTATAAAAAGGTACATGATAACTCTAGAATTTTGAATAGAGTGTAATTTTATTATGTTTATTTAATATCTATCATTAAAACACTTCTATTTTCCTCTTATTCTAAAAAATGAAAATAACATTTCAGATGTGTCGATTTACCGTCATCATGGACGATGTGTCTTCATTTTTCTTTACCGCTTTCATGTCAGGTCATCGAAAAAATATCATGGTTAGATAACATTTTATTATACATATTATATGTTATATAATGTTTTGGAACCGATATATAAACATGATATTAAATACAATTATATAAGGTTATGATGGTCCAAAAAACCACCAAAATAAATTCAATCATTTCCCATTATGATTAATCTAATGAATTATCCAAATAAAAGAAAATAAAATTATATAAGGTATCATTTAAAATATGTAAATATATTAATACCATTTCTTTCGACTTCTGGAGTTTTTCTTCCATTTGAAAAGAAATTATATAATGAACCAACCATGGAAGCAAGGAAATAAATGCACTCGAAACAATAAAAATAACAAAATATTATTAATAAATGGGTGGAATTTTTACCTCAAAGGTCATATAAGGTATTATAAATATGAATTCATTTCATTAATATTTTAATAAAACTCTTTAAAACATTATACATGAGGTTTGAACATGTTTAAAGTAAGATAAACTAGAGGAATGTGACTTTTCTTTAAAAATACTCTTATACATTTCTATTTCTTACAAAAATCAAAAGGAATGTTTTATGATGAAAGTATTTTTGTTATATGATTATGTTATGGTTCTTTGGAATTTTTTATGATAAAGGGTGGGACCTATATATCCCTCTAATTCATTGGGTATGTTTTTGTTGGAAGTTGACCATAAGGGTTATTCTAAGATAAACTATGATGGTTACATCATAAAATATCCATGAGGGTTACATTGTAAGGTATTTGTGAGAGTTATAAATCCTATGTCTTCCATGAGGGATAAAATAGTATGTCTATAATTCCCTGAAACACTTATAAATTTTTATTTATGTTTTCTTTGTTTTATGGAATCCCATGTTTTAAACGATAATTTATGGGTGAGATGTATATCTTGTGAAAATGATTTTATATGTGTATAAGTATTCAGTGACTAACATTTTATTTCCTTTATTATATGTTTCATAATAAGATATTTGTTTTTGTCCCATGTTTTAAAAAAAATTATAGGGATAAATGTTAGGTAAGAGTAAAGAAAACCCAAAGTATAATGTTGTGAAGAATTCATGTTATATTAAAAGATTTTTATTATAGAATAAATGGATAATGGTTTAGTAGTAACCACTTAGTATGCATGTGGTTTGATTTGTAAGAATTATTCCCTAAATTCCATAAAATTATAAAATGAAACTATCTTTGGGAAGATAAGAAATATAATTCTAAGAAAATTACTAGATTATACCATGCTAATGGTCAGTTCCGTATAGTTGGTATCATAGCACGATTTAGATAAATTTATGGGTTAGGATAATGTTAATATAATACCCTAAATTATTTTTAACTTTTGATTAAGTGTAAATGGTGTAGAATTAAAATATTACCATGCTTATTAATCTAATACTTGTCTGTTAAAAATGGTTTTTTGCAGAAGAAACACCAAATCTGATGTAGGAAGTCCCTGAGATGATGATAATTTTTTTCATCTATAACCTCGAATGGTGGGAATTGGAACTAGAAATTTTGGTTATGTAATAGCTCAGTTGACATAGGATATAAATGGAGGTGAAATCCATGAAAGAGAATATATATAGCTACCATAGAAGAAATTCACTATAGTTTAACATTTTATAAGGAAACTCCCTTGTGATTTTAGAGGATCTTTTGACCTAGTGGTGGATAAAGGCTGGATTAAATCCCTTTAAAAGGTATTTAATGTCATGGGGTGTTTTTATAATAAAACATTTAGTGTTATTTTTTATCGTTTCGAAGGTGAATCTGATCAGTGGTGGCCAATGGTCAAAAATATTTGGGATAACAAAAAGATTGATGCCTTGGAATGTGTGGAATTTATGAATGTGTTCCTTGAAAATATTTTCCTAAATTGGTTAAACATAGAATGGAAAAGAAATAATTAGAATTTAAACAAAAGGAGGAATATTTAGTGCCAATTTAAGAATCCAACTTTACCATATTTTTAGGGTATACTCCAAATCTTATTTGAGATCGTGATTGTAAAATAAAGTATTTTTACTTAGGATGGAATCCAATATATCAAAGGGAATTAGATTCGCATGAATTAAAAAATTATGAGAACCATGTTCAGTGTGCTAAGTAAGTAGAAATATATTTTTCTAATGATCACATGTATTTTCAAAATAAGCAGACAAAGAGGTCTAGATGGAAATAAATTGGTAATAGATAGTCAAAGAAATCTAAATATAAGAAAAATCAAATTCTTGTTTATGGGATATGTGGTAAAAAGCACCCTGGGAGTGCCTTAACTAAACTAGGAAGTATTTTTAATGTCATATGTTTTAACATATGGCTCAAGAATGTAATGAAAACGGCTTCAGTGTTGGTATGTTTATTTTTTATAATAAAAATTTAAAGTGTTTCAAATTTGGTGAGATAGGGCATTTTGAAAATACCTATCCAAAGAAATAAAAAAATGAATGAATGAAGCCATGTTATAATAAAAAAGATGCATTTAATTCCATTGTGACTATGTTAGAAGACGTTAGCCCATCCAATGATGTGGTATCAAGTACATTTTTTTGCTCATATTTTTCTAATGTCTTGTTTTATATAGGGTGTACACTTTCATTTCATCCTGATAAATAGTCATGTAAATTGGAAATTTCAACTCATGAAATGAAATCAAAACTTATGGTAAAAAACACATGGTAAAATATTAAGGAAAAAACATTATAATAATATTTATATAGTTATATATAGAAATAAATTACCTACAAAACTTGTTGTTCTTCCCATTGTAGAGTTTGATGTTATTTTAGGTATGGAATAGATTTATTTTTATCATGCTAAGATTTATAATAGAGTTAAAGAATTTCTGTTTTATAAAGATTTTTATTTTGTAAACAAGAATGAACCCATACAATTGATAATATATTAAGAAGCTGAGAAACCATTACAAAATGTAAATAAATGTTATCATGAAATTATTATTGAAAAGAAGGGAACTATTCATATTAATGATGTTCTAGTGTTAAATGAGTACCATGATTTTTTCTCTGATGATCTAACCTATGTTATATCTGATTAGAATGTTTAATTTACTATTGACTTAGTTAATTATGCTAATCCAATCTCAAAACCCCTGTTTCGAATGGCTCAAGTGGAACTTTTCTAATTGAAAAAACAGTTACATGACTTTCTTGATAAACGTTTCATTCATCCTAGCACTTCACCATGTGGTGATCATATTTTTTTTGTTAAAATTAAAGATGTTTAAATGAGACTTTTCAGTGATTATAGATATTTTAATAATAATAATATTAACAATAAAGATATATTTCATCAAATTGATGACTTGTTTGATCATCTCTATATTGCACAATATTTTTCCAAGATTGACTTGAGATCTGCGTACCATCAGCTGAAGGTGAAAGAGTTTGACATTCCAAAAATAGCATTATGAACTATATATGGGGATTATATTTTTTAGAACCCTCAATTTGGAAAATTTTCAAACTATATTTATCAATCTTATGAATAGAATCTTCCCTAAAAATTTTGAAAACTTTTTTTTATTAATGATATTTTCATGTTTTTAAAAAGTTATGAAGATTGTGAAAAAAAATTAAGATTTTTTTTTGAAATTTCTCAAAGAAAATAAGTTATAGGGGAAATATATCAAATATGATATTTGGTTGTAGTATATTTATTTTCTTGGGAAAATTGTAAACATGAATAGAATAATAATTGATATCACAAAAATAAAAGTGGTTGAGGATTGTATAATGTTAATAAGATTCAAAGTTTTCCGGGATTAGAAAAATAGTTTTGACAGTCTGTTAAAAACCATTCATGGTTATATATCAATTTAACCAAGTTAACATGAAAATGAGTTGAATTTATTTGGATAGAAGACCGTGATGTTTATTTTCAGGAACTAAAAAAATTTGATAACTCTATTTTTTTCCCTACCATCCAAAATCGTTATTTTTTCGTCTAATGTGTTTTTTCATTTAAGTTAATTTATTTAATTTTTTTTGATTTATAATGACCAAGAAATTGTTTATGATTCATGAAATTGTTTATGATTCAAGAAAACATAATCCAAACGAGTTCAATTGTCCCACAAAAGAAATAGAATTAGCAGTTGTGGTTTTGGATTTTAAATTTTAGAGGAATCATTTATATGCAGCCAAATTAAAAATATATACTGACCATAAAATTTTAAAGTATATAATTACTCAGAAGAAATTGAACATGAGGTAGAGAAGATTTCTTAAACTTAAAAAGGATTATGACTGCACAGTTAGTTATCATCCTGTTATTTTAAACAATGTGGTAGATTCCTTGAGTTGAAAATATCATGATAGATTAACCATGTTATATTTGGAACATGAAGCATTGATTAATGAATTGATGAATATTTTCTTGTATGTTGTTGAGGATTGAAATTCCACTGTTTTTTGTGTCAGTACAATTATCTCTCTCAGATAGAATTATGCAAGCACATAAGGAAGACCGTGAGTTGAAGAAAAAGGTTGAATTGGTTACGTAAGCTAAGTTGAATGAATTTAATATTGATAATGATTATGTTTTATGTTTTGGGAATATATTATTTTTGCCTTGTGAATCTTAGATGAATAAAGAACTATTAAATTAAGATCATAGTTCTTTGTTTTTAGTTCATTCTGGCAGCACTAATATGTACGGAGACCATCATGAGCATTAATGGTGGGATGGAATAAAGGTATGTATTTCTAATTTTACCATGAAATGTTTTAATTTTTAATAGGTTACTGCATAATACTGACTTAAAAAGGGGGTAATTCATCCTTTTCTAGTGCTAGAGTGGAAATGAAAAATATATCCATGGAATTTTTGGTGGGACAACCAAATACTTTTCGAGGGAACAATTTGATTAGGGTTATTATTGATTGACTGACTAAGTCGACTCATTTCCTTCCTATTAGAGATACTCATTCTCCAGATCATCTTTCTTGATGATACCTCAATGTGATATTCAGAATAAATTTAATTCCTCATTCCATTGTAATGGATAATGATCACAGGTTCATTGTAAACTTTTGGAAAGGCCTTTAAAATTCATAGAGAACTAAATTAAATTTCAACACTTGTTTTAATAGTCATTATGAATGAAATTAATTGTGAAGAATTCATATATTAGTGGATATTATTCGAGCTTATTTAATTTAATACCTAGAAACATGGGATCAATATCCTTCTTTAGTTGAGTTTTCTTATAATAAACTTTTTCAATCTAGTATACAGATGGAACCTGTTGAGTCATTATATGGTAACTGGTGTTGAACGCCAACATTTTGGGACAAATTTTTGGAAAGGAAGTTGATGAGAACATAATTAGTAGAAGAAGTGTTTGAGAAAGAGAAGATGATCCTAAAATACATGAGGACAACTCAAAACATGAAGAATATTAATGCAAATAAAAAGAGGATAGACTTTTATTTCAGGGTGGGTGATCGTGGTTTTTTTAAAATCACTCCTTGGAAATGATTTTTTCAATTCATTAAAAATGAAATGTCAAGCCCATTGTTCATTGGAACATTTTAAACATGGATAAATTTGGACTAGTAACCTTCCAAGTAGCATTGCCTCTGAGTTTATCATAGGTAAACATTATTTCTCTAGTTTCCATGTTAATAATGTATGTTCTAGATACATATCATGTTTTGAGTATAGAAGTAGTTTAGCTATATTAGAACCTATCTTATGAAGAGAAACCATTCAGATTCTTGATTTTAGGTAGATAGTATTGCGAAATAAGTTATTTCACCACGTTATTTTTTTTGGAGAAACCACAAGGTTGAAGAAACAACATGGAAATATAAAAATTCTATGAGGTAAAGGTATCCTCACTTGTTTAATAAGTAAATAAAAATAACTATGATGAAATTTATAGAAGTAGGGGATAATTTGATAACCCAGATACTTATAAAATAATTATTATCCATTTTGGAATTAAATAGTTAAATTCTTTAGAAATGAATAATGAAATAAGGGTCATTTAAAAAAATTAATAAATATGCATGAATAAAAAAATAACCTCACAAATGAAATTATAAATAAATTTGAGAAATATTATGAATGAAAATATTATATATTTATATCATGGTATAAGTAAATAAATGTTTTAAAAATAAGAAATTAATTACTTGTTTTTTTATAAGTCATAAATATTTATTTAAATTTTATAATTAATAAAATTTTTAAAATGAAAATATATTTTATTAAAATTGATTCATAAATTAATAATTTTTTTCTTATGATTATAAGAAAATTTTATAAGACCGTAATTAATTTTGTTAAATGTTTTATAATATCAATTATAATTTTAAAATTAGTATTTTTGATTAAATAATGATTTTAATTAAAAATTAAATTTATAACATTTAGAAAATAATTTTTTTAAAATGGAATTAATTTTTGAATTATACGTATTGAAAAATGGTCGGTGTGATGTTTGGGGATTTTTTCTAAAAATAGTCAATTTTTTCTGAGTAGTGAAATACCTTAATTTACGGTATTGAAATTATAATTCTAATACATGAATTAATAAAAGCATGAAATATGTGTACCCATAATCTATAAAAATCCTTCTCCCATTACTATTTTTATTCATGGGAATAAAAACTGTTTATAGTTATGACCAAAGATAATAAACTTATGAATATAATAATAGTAATAACACCCCTCTCATCCACTATAAATATCACCCTCACCCCCTCTTTTACACACTCCTCAAAGCCTTTTAGCTTGTTTAATATCTACCCAATTCATTTCTCAAGCCTCTTCCCCACATACTAGACCTGATTTTCTCCCCAAACAGAGAAAACCAAGCCAAGTGCCTTAAAAAGGTTCTTAAAGAGAATAATTCAATAGGTAAAATCCTCTTTCTTTTTCTTTTATTTTATTATCAATTTCTTTAATTTTATTATTCTATCCTCATATCCACTTTCCAAAGTAAAATCATATCAAATTTATCCTATGTGTATAATAATTTTATCTTGTTAATGTAATATCCATCATCAAACTTATCTTATACTTCTTTTATTCTAAAAAAGTGAAAACCTGATCAGTGTTGTGTTGATTTACAATCACCAGGGTTGATTTGTTTGCATTTTCGTTTATCAAATTCATGGATGGTTATATAACCATTATCATATTTAAATAAAATTTTATTATACATATTATACGTTATTTAATACTATGAAACAAATATATAAACATGGTATTAAATAAAATGATATAAATTTTTGATGGTCTTAAAAATCACCAAAATAAATTAAATTATTTTCATTTATTTTTTATCTAATAAATCATCCTTATATCAGAAAAATGATATATGGTATCATTTGAAATTATGGAATCATATTATTACCATTTATTTTTTACTTCTGGAGTATTTCCTCTATTCAAAAAGAAAATCCAAAACGAACTTACCATCGAAACCATGAAATAAGAACACATGAAACCTTACAATAACAAAATTCAATCAATAAATTGGTGGAAAGTTGTTATTAAATATAATATTAGGTACTATAAGTATGAATATAGTTTTTTAATATGATAATAACACTTTTTAAACCATTACCAAAAAATATTGAACAATTTAGATGTAATAAGAACGCAAGGTAAGGGGTTTTTCTTTAAAATCCTCTTAAATTTATATTTTTACAAAATTCATAAGGATTATTTTTATGATGTAATTTTTATTTTTTTTATTATGTTATGGTTATTGGTAATTGATTATTATGAAGGGTGATACCTATATATCCCTCCAATTAATTGTGTATTTTTATGTTGGAAGTTAACCATTTGGGTTATTCAATGTGTAATTATGATACTTACATCATAAGGTAGCCATAAGGGTTTCATTGTACATTAGAAATGGGAGTTACAATTAATATGGTAGTAGGGAGGGTTTAAATATTAAGTGACTAATTCTCCATGCTACGCATAATATTTTATTTATTTTTTATATGTTTTTGGAATCACATGTTTTCACAAAGTATGTATTTGATACATTAAGGGTGAGAAGTATATCATGTGAAAATGATTTCATATGAGTATAAGTATTTATTGGAAGACATTTTATTTCCTTATTTTTATATTCCTTACTAATTTTTTAATTCTCATTCCTTGTTTTGAAATTTATTTATAGGGATTATGGTTGGTAAGATTACGGGAGAATCAAATGAGAATGTTGTGAAGAATTCATGTTATATTAAAACTTTTGTATTATGGAAGGAATGGATACAATTTTATTAGTGACCAATTTGTATGATTATGGATTTATATGTATGAATTTTCTCTAAAATTCTATAAAAATCTAAAAATTAAAAATATTTTTGAATGTGTGAATGTGAATTCTAAACTAATTTACTAGATTATGCAATGTTTAAGGATGGGTCCTTATAATTTTAAAACTAAATGTGCTGGGAAATTTTTTGATTATGAGAAATTAAATTTTAATATGACTAAAAAACGATATTGTAGTTATTCATATTCAAATATGATGATATATAGTTAATAATTTAAAAGTTAGTGAGATTATTAATTCCTAGAATAAGAGGAATACATACTTTTATGAAAGTTCTTATGGTAAAGAACATAGGGGAAAGAAGATTATGAATCCTATATGTTAATAATGTGGGAAGATTCACCTAAAAAAATATCTAAAATTGAGTTAAAATAAATTTTTTATGTGGAAATGTAGATCTTGAAAGAAGGATTTTCTAATCCATTCGATGTATTATATATGGGGAACTTGGTCATTGTCAAAATAAATTCCCTAAAAAATGGGATAGTCCCTATACTATGGGAAGACCTTTGTTATTATAATCATTGAAGTTATATAATTTATTTGTGTATGTATTTAGATTTATGAATTATTTTTTAGATGTATTTTAGCAAAGGTATTCCAGTTATATGATTCATGAAACATCTAATGATTATGTTAATTTTGGAATAAGATATGTCTTTATGTAAGATTAACTTAATAGTTATGGATTCAATCATGGGTTTATGAGTTTATGTTTTATCATATGTTTAATGAATTATACCCCCTATCTAGGTTTTATGTGATGGGATTTCAAAGTGATTAATGGCATTTAGGAAGAATTTTTTTTGGAATAAGGTTCAACTTGATGTATTATTTGAGGATGAATGATCTTTTAATAAGTAAAATTTATTTAGACCTTTAGGTTTTAAATTAACATTAAGGATTAAGGTTATTTTCAAGTATTTTCAGAAGATTTCTGATGATTTTATAAGAATTATATTAATATTTCTTAGTAAACAATGAAAACATATCTCATCTGGTAAGTTCATAAGGCTTGTACGGTAACATCCCAGGTAAATTAAAAATAATATATTTTCATACTTATTAATATTGGTGAATTAAATATTAATTTTACTTTTAAAGGGGTTTCTATTTTTTATAGCATACCCAATAAGCAACAATTGGTTTCTTTGAAATCTTACGTTGCACACTAATATTATAATATTATTATTTTAAATGGTAGTTAACTCTTAGACTTTGTATTGGTAGGAATGAAAACAACTAACTAAAATATGATCATACATGTTTTTTAAATGTATTTACATTTATCCAATAAAAGTTAGAGGCTTAAAATATGAATAAAACTAATTTTAAGCATAATTTACATTAAAAGGTCGATTTACTACCTTTTAATGGAGAACCCTATTTAAATATAGTTTCGGTTAATTTAATACACTATATTTTACAAAATAAAATAATTCTTTAGAATGGTGACATCAAAATTTACTTTCTGTAAATTTTTGGAATTTTTCCAATAAACTTCATTTTTTAATGATTAGTGAAAAATATTGTACTTTAAATCAAAACTGCGTTTTAATCAAACTTATTTATATGGTTATATTATATTTTTAGTTGGTTTTAAAGTTTAATTAGTATATATTTTTACCATTTAATTCAATTTTGGTCCTTGAAATTAATTTCACATTGAATGTGGATATAAACAAGTGTCAATATTTTGATAGATATTGTTTCTTAAAAACAAGCTATTTGATTTAACAACGGGAATTAATATTAAAGCTAACCAATTCCACTTTTATGTTTTGAATTTGGAAAAATAAAAATTAATTTTGAATTTGGAATATCAAATAATTCTTAGGCTAAATTTTTTGTGTTTTTCTGAAAAACATCAATTTTTGATGAATAGTGAAACCACTTAGTAGTTGTTAAAAAACAAACCTTTTCATTTAAATGAAATTTTACCAATTATGAGAATTGAATTTTGAAAATACAAAAAAAATTATTGTTATTATTAAGTAAAATTTGGTTCAATAAGATGATAATAATTTTTGGTGAATAGTAACTTTAAACATTTTTAACCGTGATTAATGATAAATAGGGTAATTCAAGGTAAAAAGAATATTATAATAATTCAAAATTAACTTAAAACTTGTCATAACCATATTTTATGAGTAATGGCCGACCATGGGATTCCATGGGTTGATTTTGAGACCCCATGGATCCACTTATGAATGATAATGACACTTCAGATTAATTAATTTAAAGTAAAGGCCAAAAAGACAAAAACAAAAATCTGTTAGTAAATTAATTTTCATATGGTGTAATATAACTAATATTTTTGACTATAAATATTCATTGGAAATAAAAAACTATTTCCTACATCATGGTAGTTTTTTTATAATATTTAGACATCGAATAAATTAAATTATGTATGACACAATAATGATGCAGTATTTACCTCATTAATAAATGATTTAAACAAATATGATTATAAGGATTAAAATATTATCCAAAACCTGTCCAATTCATATTGGATAATTTTAGTTTGACCATTATTCATCTTATCTTCAACTCTAATTATTTTTGGAACTTTATAATCCGAATATAATTATATTATAAAATAATATTTTCACACATTCCAAAAGATCCCCTCCTCTCCCTTATAAAATGGGACAACTTCTAACCAATTACTCACACCTCTCAAGACTTTTGGCTTGTCCAACATCTTCCCGATTAAGCTCCATAAATTCCTCCCTTACACTTAGAAGCCTTAACTTAGGCCAAAGTGACTTCAACAAACCATTTTGGTTCAATCCAAAGGAAGTTACCCAAATTAAAGGTAATGGTTTCTCTTAACTTCTTTTCTTTTCATTTGCTTATCCAACCCATAAAATAATTTTATTTCATTCTTTTATAGAATAAACAGTATCCTAAATATACTAGTATGTTTTTATGAGAATTATTCAGACTACACTTACACACATCTCCATCTAAAGGGTGAAAAACATAATGTTTCTGTGGATGGAAAACTAACGCCCCACGAAACGATGATTGTTAAATTACCTCCTACCGCCTCTCATGGTGGAAATTATGATGGAACTGTATTTATATATGATATATATTATGTTTATGTTTCATTTATGCTTCTATATTTTTTATTTATATCATACCCTTATGGTTTCCATTATTTGTTAACGCGATAATTTCATTTGGGGAAGTGCGGACTACCGCCCCCTCAAAGTGATATGACTCGTTAATGCCATATGTGAGATGCATATAGGATGGAATTAATGATATTATATATGATATTATACTGTAATTATAATATACCTAGGTATCATTATTTTTTAATTTCATTAAAATTATAAATAGAAATGAAAGTATCGTTCATGCGTACGTACGACTTACCGTCTCTATGATCGGTGCATTTCATTTCTTACCTCCAAATGTTATATAATATTATAAATACAAGTATATAATGGACATATATGATATATATGGTATCTAAATCATGAAAATAATTCTAGATATAATAAACTATTGACCACATGGACAACCTCTAAATATAAGGTGTTCATTTTTTACTCAAGTACCAAATATCTTCAAAATGACCATTATTAACGTGAATGATTGCATAATGTTTATAACGTGGTAAAATGTGAAATAAAAGAATAATAAACTTGAAAAAGGTTTTTAAGCAAGTAGAAATTAACTTTAGTTTATTATTCAGGATATTAAAGAATGATTGAGTCAAGTCGGACACGAGGTAAGGGACTTCGTCTAAATCTCCTTTCATTGAGGCATATTTAGATAATATATATACCTTCTTCTTTTAAGCAGTGTATAGTAAACCCCTTTTAATTTTACATTCATTCAAAGGGAATATTTTTCTACAAATCTTTTTACTAAATGAAAAATGGAATGTTTTTAACGTTTGCGGTGACAATGAACTCTCTTCCACCGTAATCGGTATTTGGCTTCCTCTATAAGCCTTAATGTTTTCTATAATGAAAAGGAATCCATTATTCTGTTTTTGGTTGTTTTGGTATTGAAGATGGTTTTTTAAATGGATTGATTATTTAAATATCTTGAAATTATATCTTGTTATTGAAAATTAAATGTTATTAGTGAAATATTTATATTTTCGATATTTTATGTGTTATGATTTTGTAATGGTACTTGGACATTTGATGGGTGGTTACATGATAAACCAAATGATGGTTGGTGTCGTGATAAACTAGGATGGGTGGTTACGTTATAACCTCCAATTCATTAGTTATAGAAGTTAGTCATATGGCTATTCCATTTAGTGATATGTGTGGAACATGACTGTATGGTTATTCCATTTATGTATTTTTATGTCCAATGTTACCTTCATATATTATGTGTACTATATATGGGTTTTATGGTAATATTTTGGTTACAAAAGGGTATGTAGAGATATTTTATTTAGTGAAGAGTATTTAATACTTTATAAAGGTGAAAAGTATTACTTATGTTAAATTAATCATGGATTACATGTTGTTTTGAAAAACTAAAAGTATTCCTTCTTTATGTATCCCTTACTGAGATTTTTATGCTCCTCCCATGTTTTTGAAATGTTTTTCATGGGAGATAATGTGGAATAGGGTCAAGGATGGGATCAAGGAAAAGTAATGTTGTCTTAAACATGGAACTAGACATGAATTTTTTTTTTAGAGTTTTTATTTTATGAAAAAAATGGAAACTGGGTAGAAGTGACTACTTTCTATTCTTTTGAGATTTAATAGTTATTTCCAAATTCTATAAAACTCTATACTTGAAAAGATACTCAATGTGAATTATTCATTTAATTCAATATTATGTAATGTTTTAAGGCTTGGTCCTTATATGTACCCAAAATTAAAGGTCAATAAAGGTCATACTCCTACCATGGTGTTACTTGGTGTTTTTGTTAGTATAAATGAAGTGATAGATAAGTATTAATTTTATTTTTGGAATATATTTTTTATCATAGAGATAACTATGGGATTTAAAAATGAAATTTTTATAGATTATGCCACACAGAAAATAAAGGATAATGAGAAAAACTACCCAACTCGTGATTTGGAGTTAACTATAATAATTTTTTCGTTAAAGATATTGTGGAATAGTATTTATGGAGGAAGGTGTTATATATATATATTGATCATAAGAGTTTAAATTATATATTCACACAAATGGTGTTGAAGATGTTTGAGAGAAGATGGCAAAAGATGATTAATTATTATGATTGCTCAATAAATTTCCACACTGGGAAAGAAAACAAGGTGGTCGATGTTTTGAGTTGAGGAAATCATGATATATTATCCATGAAGAGGATAAAAAATATATATAATATTTATGGATTTTAAAAGGATGGATCTTGAAATCTTAATGTAATGGGAGATATCTTATTTTTCACATATAAGTATTCAACCATCTATCCAAATGAAGATTAAATATACACAGAAGTAATATTTTGATTTTGAGAAGAATGTGAGAAATGTTCTTAATTATATCATTGATTCTGATGGAAGGATAAGGTTCTGAAATTGGGCATGTGGTCCATCCATACCCTATAGAAGTAAAATATATTAGAAGAGGATCATAGTTCTTCATTCCTTATTTATCCTAGAACTAAAAAAATATGTATAAATATTTTAAAGAGTATTTCAAGGTAGATAGAATGATGAAAGTTGCCTCATAGTTTATATCTCAATGTTTGGTATTTTATCAAGCTAATGTTGAGAGAAAAAATACTAAGTTTATATTATAATAATTACCCATACCAGAATGGAAATGGGAAAACATCACAATTTATATTATCTTAGGAACCCCCAAAACGTCAAAAGGGAACAATGATATATGTTTTATAGTTGATCACCTTAAAAAGTCAGTATAATTAAACTTTATCATAAAATATTTCTCTCTGGAACAGATTTATATGATAAAAATTAAGAAAGTTGTAAAGTTTCAGGGAGTATTATATTCCATTATATCTGATCGGGAATATAGGATTACCTCAAATATCTGGTGATGTCTTTCACAAATACTTGATACATAGTTGAGTTTAAACACTCCATATCATCCTCAATCGGGAGGTCATTCTAAAATAAAAATTTAATCCTTGGAGAAAATATTAACATCATTTTTTATGGGATTAAAAGTTGGTTGGGATCAACACCTTCCTCTAGATGAGATTTCTTACAAAACTTGATTTAACTCGATTATTACAAGGGATATTTATGAATAACACTAGGGAAAGAAGTGTATAAATCCAATGTACTGGGATAAAGTGGGATAAATAAAGCTATTGGGGTTGGAGCTATCAAAATAAATTGTAGATAATTTAATATCTATTAAGAAACACATAAGGTAAGCATGAAGTCAGTTGAAAAATTATGCTAAAAATAAATGACATGATCCTAAATTTAATATTGGTGAAAAGGTGTTCATAATAATTTTACCATGGTATAAGTTAATGATATTTTGAAATAATCAAAAACGGATCCCTAGGTATATTGGTCCCTTTAATATTTTTAATTGTATCGAGACCTAGCTTATCATTTGGAACATTCACTGAACCTCACTCTAATTTATGATCTGTTCCATATATCTCTCCTGAGGAAGTATATAATAGATCTATCTCATATACTAAAATCCTAGGTAATAATAATGGAGAATCATATTTCATATTAGAAATAAACAGCGGAGATTCTGAATCATAGGTAAACAGTCTATGAAATAAGACCACTCACTTGGTAATTTTTTTGTGAAACCTCCAATTTGAAGAAGATATAAAAGAACTAGAGGATATGATGAGGTAGAATTATCCCCCTTTTTTATATCAGATTTTTTAATTTTTTGGGAGAAATTAATTTTAATGTGGTTGAGAAATTATGATTTCTTAAGTAAATTTAATTTCTTTATTTTCTTCCACTATATACACCACTATGATTTAATAAACTACGACAAACTATTGATATTATTTTTTAAACAAAACCATTATTACCCAACCGTTAAAATCGAATTCATGAATAGGAATAAAAAAAATTAAAAATATGTATAATTTTTTTAAATAAAAAAAATCATATTGATAAAAGGATTACATAATTTTTAGTAAATTCATTATTTTCATTGAAAAATAAATGTATATTAAAAAACATTTGTAGTGATTTTTGTGGAAAATTAATAAAATTGATTTTTTACACTTTTATAAAAAAAATATTTAAAAAAAATTATTTTTTAATCAACAGGTAAAAATTATTTTATAGTGAATTTTTGGGGGTTTTCTAAAAATCAATATTTTATAATGAATAGTGAAAAATACTTTTTTTATAGTAAACTGCCCTTTAGTTTAAAGAATATAAACTCTTCAATTTTTTTGGAAATGTATTAAAAAGTAAAATTAAATAAATTATATTATAATTAATCGAATATATCCCATTATAATGAATTTCTCTTTTAATTTTGATATTAAAACATTTTAAACTTTTAAAAAATTTCTCTTCGGAAAACCTCTTTTTCATCACTTCTTCTGGTTTAATTTTGAATTAATTTTTTTATAAATATATGAATTTTATTTGGTAAAATATATTATATATTTTTAATAAAAATAATAATTATTATATAATAACATTAACTTAATTTTTTCCAAAATGAATAGTAGAAATTGTAAAAATTAATTACTGTAGTTGAGGTTAAAACAAATTTACCAGGGAATAAACTAAAATGATAAGGGGTAAAATGGAATATAAACTTATAAAACACCCATTTTATGTAAATATTTATACATTATCACCTATAATGTTTGATAATGACCCATTTTTAGCCTTTTTTCTTGTGAAAACATGGGTACACTTTATTCTTCTAAAAAATTCAATGTATGTCCTCTCCCCCCACTTATCAAATGAAACCCCCTCGTTGCAACTATTTGCACTTAAAAACAATTTTTATCAAACAATACCTTCCCAAATATCTTCCTTATATCTCTAAACACATTCTAGAGGCCTTATGTTTATTACAAAATCCTCTAATGAGTGATTTATGTATAACCCTATAAGGGTTCTTCAAGGAAGGGGTTAATATTATTAAAGATATTTTTTTTATTACTTTTCCACCTCATTTAAATATTATTAAACAAAAATAACATAAAAACACTAATATATCCCATATATTGAGATGTTATTGTGTAATTGTAATTAAATATATCTATATCCTCTTCCATTAAATTCGAAATGAAATTGTGGATCCTGTGTACGACAGACTATCACCCCACAAATAGAAGATATTTGTTTTCCATCACCACCTCTAATGACTAGATATAATATTGGATTTAATATATATATATATATGATACTATTATAATATTATATTTATAATAATATAATACAAAATATACCTTCTTACTTTATATTCTATATGAATACGATAATGTTTCTCGTGTGTACGGTGGACCATCACCTCAGGAAGCGATGTGATTCATTTTTTACTTACGCATTAATTGTATGGTAATAAGGGAAAATGTAATGAATATATGTAAAATAGATGAAGTAAAAAAAATTAATTATAATACATGTTTACCTTCTTTTCGTTTCATCCTTTTTGAAAATGAAAATATTGTTCATGTGTACTCACAGTCAACCATCTCCATGAACAGTGTAATCAATTTTCTATCTATAAGTTTGACAGGATACTAAAAATACATATATAATTAATATATATGTTATTTATGTCATTCATAAAATTATGTAGATTATGTAACCTTGATAAAAATGGAAGGACTGGAGATTCCAAACCAAAGCATACAAGAAAAATAAAGTGTATCTGCCCCAAAATATGATTTTAACAAGGAATTATTTATAAAAGAGTAATAAAAGGTCATAAATAAATCATATATGTTTTGATACAAATAAATTTTGTTATATATTATATTTATAAAAATCCTATATTTAGTATACAAAAGGATATAACATATACGGGGTATGTTGATTCTTATGTTAATGGATTTCTTGTCTCTATTCTATTTATCAGAGACATATGTCATATTCACCACTGGTTTATGTTGTTCAGTTTACATACTTACCATTTGATATTTTATATCCTGAATATTTATTTCTTCATAGTATTTAATGTATTTTAATTTTTATTCTATAATGGGGCTTAGGATTCAAAATATTACCTAAGCGGTACGGAATTTTTGTCTCAAATGGTCTTTTTTGGATATATGTTATATTTTGCACATATATTCTTTTATGAGGTTCATATTCTAGCCATTTAACAATTTATATCATGAATTTATTTTTTATCATGATATTTAATTTTTTGTTTCATGTTATTCTTTCATGGAACTTACCATTCAAATGTTACCGAAGTGGTAATATCTTTACGTTACCATCTCATTGGTTATCAGGATTATTTATGAGTAAGTTTTTGAGGATCCTAAATTATAATATATATATATATATATCAAGAAACTCATGAATTATATTATCATATGGTTATTTATTTAGAATACATGTTTTCCATTCATCTTCCTCACATTTTGTACTCATGATTCTAAAATAAATTTTCCAATGAAAATTTTCATTATTTCTCACTTCATACGAAAACACATTTTCGTCCATATCAATCTTTTACAAAAATTATTTAATTTTTTAATGTTATTATATGATTATTTAAATAAATTTTACACTTTTTTACATTTTTTACAAAATGGTTAAAATGTAATCTTCTTAACATTTTCCAAATTATGTGATTTTTACATTTACTGAAAATGAAAAAAGAATCATTGTTTTAAAGTGTTTAGAATGAATGTAATTTTCCATTTTCATAACCACTCAATTTTAATGTATTCCTTAATAATTTATCAAGGTTATTTTCAAATAAAATGATTTTTATAAATTTTAATTTTTTGGAAAATGATTTTAAAATTTGAAAAGATATATTTCTCAACAAATGATCCATGTGATCTTACAAAATCATTTTCACTCTAAGATGATATCCTCTAATGTTACAAAATCTTTACTAGGGATATTTTTAAATTTTTTTACTCATATTTTTTATTCATATTTTTTATTTCTATGATGAAAATATGATAATGAAACATGTATCTTTTCCATGGGTAATGCGATGGGGAAAAGTTGAAATGTTTATGAAACTCAGTTATTTTCCATGGGTTATGCTATGAAAATATGTTAATTAAACCCAATTTTTCAAGGATTGTGATTTTATAAATGTGTTATGAATCCCATTTATTTTCATGGGTTCTGAAATTGTTAATTTTATATGATATTTTGGAACAAAAATGTATTTACTTTGTGATGGGTGGATCTATATCTCCCACTAAATCATTAAGAAATGATTAATGTTGTATGAGATCAAAGGGTAAACATGAGGTTATCCAAATCCAAAATGAGGGTACAAGGTAGGTTATCCCAACCCTAAAAGATATTAAATTGGATGTTATCTCATTATTGAATCAGGAACATGGGTGGTTATCCCTAGCCCAAAAGAGGGTACATTAGACGTTATCTGAAGCCTAGAGCAGGTACATGGGTGGTTATCCCAAGAATAACATTTTGTGAATTTAGTGATGGATATAATTGATATAAGGTTTTATATTATAATGTGTATACTAAAAATGAACATCTTATGAAAATTTTATAATCTAATTGATCATGTTTGTTTATTCCTCTATGGTTCATGTCTAATGAACTTCTATGTTTGATGAAATGTCTAATTTTTATGATTTATGATATTCATGGTTTTGTTTTTAAATGTTAAACTAATATTATATTACCCTCATGCTCATGTTTTTATTATTTTATCATTGATATCTCCCTTGTTTTACCTTATGAAGAATCTAATCTCACCCTTTATTAAGGTTTCCTACCCAGTTTATGAATAATGGTTTTATGTATAATACATCTAAGAAGATTTATATATATGAAGAAATTAGTGTAAGAATTTTTAATTCTCCTATGAACCCATTGTTTATGTTTCTATGATTCTAAATAAACTAGAACTAAACAATTCTAGAGTGGGTCATTATGTTATATAATGAATATTCACATATTAAGATGTAATATTTATTTAAGGGAAACCTATTTCTTTACACTCATATCATCTGGATCTATCAGTCATTCTATGTACTACATCAGAAATAAAAACCCCAAACTACCCAAAATTTGTCCATTATAATGGGGGATAACATGGTTTCTCAAAAAAATCCTCAAATGAAGCCATGGAAATTGATGGGTGATAACTGTTTTTGATTTTTAACTCAATCATGGGTAAGTTCTTTACCCATGATCCACCACAATCCGAATCCCATTCTTGTAACATATCCTCTAATGCATGTATGCTTCATTCTGTCTAACCGTCTATCTTACGGAGAACATTAGTGCTAAGGAATAACTTGGAGAAAAAATAATGAAAAAATCCCCTCTATAACTATGAGTTATAAGGGGGATCCTGATTAGATAGGATTGTCCTTGATACCCTATGAAATCTGACAACATTATACCCAAACCATATAACAACCGTGATCTTTATTTCATACTTAAACATCACCAATTTTTTTTTCTGGAATAAATATCTTTATGGGTGAGTGGGTACCACACAATACTAAAAAAAAATTTAAATACCTACATAAGTAGGATACATGCTTCGAAAAAAACCCAGAACATCAAAATTCATATTCAGATTTCAAATTCAAAAATAGGACACATGTCCACACCTCGGGCTGAGAACCACCTAGAGCCACGCTCCACGATTCACAACCCTGATACAAAAATCCCATCATCTTCATTATCATCACTGATGATCAGAACCCATCAGAGTAGCACATATAACTGTTGGCCAAAATTTAAAACCTTCGAACTGAGAAGGGGGAAACCTTAGATCCTCATTCTCAACAGTGGGACTAAAACAATCTCCCCCGAACAAGAATTCAGCACATCAGAAGATCATCAAAAACAAAAATAAACATCACCAAGAACTGTAATGTCCTAAAACACCATCGACCACTCAAAACCACCTCCCAAGACACCTTGAAATCCACCACTCAAAACCAACAGGGAGGAGAGTTATTGAATCTTAGAGCAAGAGCAGAGTTGGAATAGACACCAGCGTACAGAAACATAGCCACCGAAAATTATTGTCGATGTCGATGATGATAACCATGAACAAAAACAAAAATATTAAAAGACCAAACATCAAATACGACTAAAAAATACCACCAAAATCAGAAGACCTCTAGAGAATATAAACAACCAAAATTTAGAGAATTAAGGAGAATGAAACCCTAAGGCAAGAGAGAAACGACACGAACCATGACTCCTGGAAAATCAATAAGCACTCAGTCAACACATCCCAAACCCCCCATGAGATCCACTACTTCAGACCTAAATGGAGTGTAACGAAATGGTTCTGGGAGACAGAGTAGTTATTGAGACTAAAATGATTCTGATAGTAAGCCATGGTCATGGAGAAAATGAAACACCCGACCGAGACGAGCGGAAAGATAGCAGGGGAGAGCATTGAAGGAACGCATGAATAGGGTGGCCCTATAGAAGAACAAGGTTTCTGAAGAAGCGAACATACATCTGATAAGCATAAGCATGAACATAAGGAAAAGCCTGAAAATGAATGAGAAAGATCTAAAAAATCATCAACTTCGGAAAGGAGATTAGAAAAGGAAGCCGGAAGGGAATGGGATACTGCTAGAGGATGAAACCCTAAATGGAGGTGAAGAGCTCCACACTTAGGAGAGCAATCCCAGGAGAGAAGGGTGACATCCTCTGGTTAGAAGATTCATTCTTAAACATAATTTATTACATAAACTTCACTTGATACAACATAAAAGATTGGGAGTTATTGTTTCTTTGGGGCTTAGGATCATTACATAACAACATAAAACATTAAATACAATATCATTATTGAAAATTTCCATTACACGACCACTACATTCCCTTATAATTATCATTGCATGGGATAAACTGAGAACATGCATAAGAAATGGGTGAGCTATAAAGCCCAGTAAGGCGATAAACGTGGAATAACATGAGGAATAAAATAAATTTTATAAAATAGGAATATCAATGGATCACAAGAGAAATATGAAAATAAAGGCATGATAAATCATGATAATTATAACAAGGAAATGTGGTGACAACACTTAACATGGAATTAGCATCAGCTAAGGCTCATTGCACATAGAGAATGAGTAAACCCTCACTACACATGAAGCATGAGTAAAGCTTCATTGCACTTGAATTATCATGTGTCAATACCCATTTCACCTGATGTATCATGATACTATTCATTACCCAATGTATTAGAGCACTATTAGGTCTCACCCTTCTTAATCATTTCAATTCATGCATAAGTGTGCCAAATGGATCATAAAACATGGATTCATTTAAAATCGTCAGTTATTCCATGATAAAGGAGTATGGAATTCGTATATAAAACTATTTAAACAATAATTAAATGTTCATAAAAGTGAATACCCTTGATAAGGAAATGGGCATGTTATTCACTATACAATGACTTTGGCTTGGAAAATCACTGTGCAGTTTCGCCAGCATAACAGTGTGACATAAAATCTCATCAAAATAGTTTATGAGAGATAATGGGGTGTCTCATCATATTTACATAAAATTGAATGTATGGTGGGTCATATAGATACATATACTAACAATTGTAATGGAATTTAGATCCATGATACAAAATAATTACTTGAATGTAAATGATGAGAGAGAAATCCCTCACGGAATTTCGGCATGGTAACAGGTGTACATGGTAGGAATTAATGAGTGATAAAGGGGTCTACCATCATCAAAACATAAATATAGAAGTATGGGGGAGGTGATAAATCATACCCCAATATTTTTAATTGAAAAAAGGGCATAAAAACTTAATGAAAATTGGATAAAAATGAGAAAGGAAGAAATCTCATACTTGGATGTGTGATTCCATAGGCTTGGGATGGGCTTGAGAGAGACATCTTGGGAGATTGAGGAACATTGGGAGGATTCAAGATAAAGGAGTTAAGGGGTTGGTCAAACTCCAAGGTCATTGAGTGAAGATGATGTGGGAGCTTCGGTGGGTTTATATATGAAAGGAGAGGGAATTCATTATTATTTAGGTTTGGGAGACCTCACAATAAACTAATAAAAAATAAAAACCATCCCATGGTTTGTACCCATGGTTTTATCAATGTGGGAGTGGAAAAAAATATTTTATAACTCCAATGGCCTAAATTCTTAAAGTAATAGTGTTTTTTATGTTGAGGGGAGTCACACTCTCAAGGAAAACAATTTAAAAAGGCAAAAATGTTTTATAAGACTTGAAGGGTCTACTAAAGCATTGTAAAATAAATCAAGAAAAACCAAAATCTAATTATTTTAATTTAAAAACATATATTTTCCAAAAATAATGTTTATATTATTTTATTACATCACTATTGGGTCATTATAATGTCATAGAACACATTATATATTTAAACGGTATTTAATTTTGACCAAAAAATTCGACTATCTCATAAAATTATGAAAAATTCACTATTGGATAATTTTGACATAATGATTAAATAAATAATATTCTATTTATCTAAATAATTTTATAAATTTGTTAATTTTTACTTTTAAAATAATAAACTGACATTTATCGAAAATTCTTGGGTTTTGAAAAAAACAACTTTCAAACCTTAATAAAAATTACAATTGCATTCATAAAATTATATGATAGTTTATATTTAATAAAAAGTAATTTAATAATAAGAATATTTTATTAAAATATTAATTAATTCAAAAAACCATTAATTCATCAAAATAGATTTCTTAGATTAATATTAACTAAAAAAATACTATTTGTGCATTAAACACTATTTACAAGGTAACAATAATAAAATGAAGGCACATTATTTATAAAAAAATAATGTATATAGTCATAGTGCTAGGGTATTGATACATAACCCCTTATAACACTCGTATATGACTGAAGGGTAAGGTTTACAATGGTGACAGACTCTTGGGGCGGCTCGGATAACATCGATCAGGTGGTAATCTCTATTAACATCCACTTACCCTGTAGTCGGTTCCTCTCAAGATTACCATGTTCAAGATCAGCTTGGGATTGATCAAGAGAAAATCCCAATGAGACCACTTTCTTCCCAAGATCTGACAAATGGTCTTCTTACGTGGAAAGTCTACTGGACGAGGTCATCACTTCATTTTTCTGAGTAAATTGGATTTGTTAAAGCCCTATATTTATTCTAATCATGAGAGCACTATTCAATGGCTATATTATCAATGGTCACAATTCAAAACGGTATTTCAAAATCAAGAAACCTAAAATCAATGAAGTTCATGTTATATATAACCATAAGAAGACATTTAATTAGATCAATAGGAATTTCCATTAATGTATTTTTGGGGTGTTACAATCTTCCCCCCTTAAGAAATTTCACCCCCAAAATTTCGTTTTCACACACTTAAAAAGATGAGGGTAACTTTTCTTCATCACTTAAACTGATTCCCACGTCACTTTTTCAAGCATGTGGTTTCTTCACAACACCATCACGAGGAGTATTGTCTTATTTCATAGAACTTTTTCCCTACGATCTAAGATATTCACTGGTTGCTCCTCGTAAGAAATATCATCCTCTAATTGTACTACCTATGAAGAGAGTACATGTGAAGGTTCTGGTATATACTTCCTTTTGAGGTATATGTGAAATACATCATGTACTATGGTCATGGTATGTGGGAGTGCTAGTCGATAGGCCACATCCCCGATGTGATCAAGAATCTCGAAGGGGATGATGTACCTAGTAATTAACTTTCATTTCTTTCCAAATCTAATGACCTTATTTTATAGAGATATGAGTAGAAATTATATGTCTCTAACATTAAACTCAATGTCTCTTAGATGGTTATTTGCATAACTCTTATGTTGAATCTGGGCTGCCTTGATATGCTGCAAAATAATTTTCACCTTCTCCGCCATTTCATCGACCATTTCTAGTCCTAGCTGCTTACACTCACCAACGTCATCCTAACATGCTGGTGTTCTACACCTCTTCCCATACAAGGCTTCATAACGTTCCATTGATATGATCGAGTGGAAAGTGTTGTTAAAGGAGAATTCAATCAAAGAAAGATGTTGGTCCTACCCTCCTTTGAAGTCCATAGAACATGATCTTAACATATCCTCCAGTGTCTGAATAGTTCACTCAGATTGGTTATCCGTTTGTGGATGATAGGTTGTACTAAAGTTCAGTTCATTATTAATATCATGTTGAAGACACTTCCTAAACTTATAGGTGAATCTTGGATCTTGGTCAGATACAATAGATAGTGGTAGTCCATGCAACCTTACAATATCCTTGATATATAACCGTGTGAGTTGATCCAATGAGAAATCCTCCTGATTTTTAATAAAGTGTGTAGACATTGTAAGACGATCGATAACAACCCAGATTGCATTGTTTCCTTTGGATGTATTCGGAAGTCTGGTGACAATGTCCATGGTGATGTTCTCTCATTTCTATACTAGTATAGGCAATGGTTGCATCATCCCCTTTGACTTATGCCTCTCTGAATTCACTTGCTAACACACTAGGAACTTTTATGTAGACTCAACGATCTCCTTATTCATATTATTCTACCAATAATACTCTCATAGTTCTCAATACATTTTTTTGTGTCCTGGGTGAATAGGTAAATTTGAACTATGTGCATCATCCAAATGTTCCTTCTCTAGCTCCTGACATGATGGAACACATAGTCTTTTCCCAAATTACACAATTCCTTATTCATTAACAGTGACCTCTGAGGATTTCACTTTTCTGATAACTTCTACTTTCTACTAAATTCCCACATCATGTTCTTGAGTTTCCTTTAACTTTTTTCAGAATTGATGGTTGAGCAATCATTGGGAAATTATTGATGATGTTCCTTTATTTATGATTCCCATGTCCATCGTCATCGTGTCTAATAATATTTGATCCTTCCCAATTCCAATCAATGATAGAATTGCTGGGTCATTTTTAATTAGAGCATCTTCCACCTTGTCCTCTTTCCCAGGGTGGTAATGGATTGAGCAGTCATAGTATTTTATCATCTCAAACAATCTTCATTAGCGCATGTTCAAATCATTCTATGTGAATATATACATGAGGTTTTTGTGTCCCGTATATATTTCACACTTCTCCCCAAAGAGATAATACTGCCAAATTTTTAATGTGAATATCAGCGCAACCAACTTCAGATCACGTGTGGGATAATGTTTCTCATAAAAATTCAATTTCCTTGAAGCATAGTTAATGTCTTTGTCATTTTTCATTAACACACAACCCATGCCTTTCTTCTAAGCATCCCTGAATACCATAAAAAGTTCTCCACTTATGGATAAAGTGATCACTATTGCAGTGATAATCCTTCTTTCCAACTACATAAAGCTTTATTCGCATTCATCACTCCATGAAAACTTTACTCCCATCCGAGTTAGCTTGGTAAGAGGGTTGGTCAATCCTGAGAAATTTATCACAAATCATCGATAATATATAGCTATCCCCAAGAGGCTATGTATATCTGTTACCAATGTTGGCCTCATACATCCCTCAATTTCAGCTATCTTGGAGGGATCCACCGATATCCCAATGTTTGTGATGATCTGTAACAAGAATGATAACTTCTTCAACCAGAACTCACAGTTGTTGTACTTTTCATAGAGCTTCTCCATTTGCAAGGTCTCTAGTACAGTTATTAGACGCTCTTATTGATCATTCATTTATTTGGATTATATTTGAATATCATATATAAAGACTACCATAAATTTGTCTAGGTAATCTCTAAATACTCTATTCATCATGTCCATGAAGATTGTTGTAGCATTAGTGATTCCGAAAGGAATTACTATGAATTCATAGTGCATGTATCTTGTATGAAAAGCAGTCCTAGGGATATCTTCTTTATTCACCCTTAAATGATAATATCCTGACCGAAAATCCACCTTGGAGAAGTATTGTTCCCCACGCAATTTATCGAATAATTCATCAATTTTTTCGAGAGGATACTTGTTCTTTATCGTGATTTTGTTAATCTTCCGATAATCGATGAAAAGGCGCATCGACCCATCCTTCTTCTTGACAAAGTGGACTGGTGCACCCCCTGGTGAAGCACTTGGGCATATAAACCTTTTATCCAGGTTCTCATGTAGTCGTTTCTTCATCTCCCCATGCTCCACAAAAGCCATTCTATATGAAGTTTTGGATATTGTCAATCCCCCATGTATATGATCAATTGATAACTCAACATCCTTCTAGGAGGAAGACCAGAAAATTCCTCGGGAAACACTTCAGTGAATTCCCTCAGAATAGGAATGTCTCCAAGGATGGTTTCCTCCTTAAACTGAATCATCTGATCTAGATATGCATGCTCATAGAGCATTAATATCCATGATTGAGATGGAGGATCTAAAAAAGATGCATCTCCCTCCTTTCACGTATATAGAATTGGGGGTCGATTCTCCACATAGAGAGTGATTTCCCTCTCATGGAAATTTAAGTTGGATCTATATAATGAAATCCAATCCATGCCATGAATTTCATCAAATCCCACCAGAGGGAGTATGAATAGGTTCTCTAGTAAATTAAATACACAGATTATGATAGGGGGAGTTATATTCATGGGATGCAATGATTCCCCCATTTTCCGTACTCACCCAAATCATTACTTCCATGATTTTTGGTGCTGTTGGGATTGTTCTAATAAACATTTGGGATATAAAAGAATGCATATAAACTGAATCAAAAATTATGTTCATTATTCTTGAATGAATAACTAGCGTACCTATCACCACATTGCTTTCGGGGATCAAATTGGCAGTAGTGATGGAAAAATCTCTCCCTTGCTACCATGGAGGTTGTTGGATGCCTTCAAAAACCCTTGTCTAGGGCACTGATTTGCAAGATTATCTAGTTCATTGTAGTTAAAGCAAATGAAAAATTCATTGAGAGTCAAACAGAGCACTCCATTCCTTTATCGCTGCTGCAGGTTTTTCATGACAATAGTTAACAACTAGTACCCTTATCTTCCACACATAAATCATTTCCACATCCCCATCAGGAAAGTTTCTGGGTGCTTCATTTCACACCTTTGGAAAGTGGGGTAATGGATTTTTTTAGCACCGTTGGATTTATCCATCGGACCACTAGAATTGAATTCAACCTTACTCTTCTTATCCCCATGAAACCCCTGAGATTCACCGATCTCCATTTCATACTTGAGGGAACATCAGACAATTTCCTCATAGCTGTCGAAGCCACGTATCAGCTGAGATTTCCATAGGCTAGGTTTCCACCCATAGAAGAAGCAGTCAACCTTGCATTCAGGGGTAACGACAAAGATAGAAGCTTATTGGGAAAGACTTGTGAGGTTTTCCTTGTATTCTCTGACATATTTGTCATCTTTTTTATTGAGGTCAAGGAAGTCCTTTTTTGTCTTATCTCAGATGGTGAAAGGAAAATATTTATCGAAAAACATATTTCATAAATCCGTCCATTCCAATGCCTCAATATCCTTCTCAAGATTTTTTTTGATCAACATCCACCATTGATCATCTTCACCCTTCATATGATAAGTATCCAAGCAAACCTTCTCTTGTTCCAAACATTTAAGGATGGATAATATCTTTTCAATGGATCTGATCCATTGTTTAGAGATTGAGAGATCTAATTATCCATTAAAAGTAATAGGTCTTTGTCTCATGAAGATCTCGATAGTGACTTATTCTTTCTTAGGGGGGTTGAACATTCCTCTTGACCCATGTTTCTATTCAAATTTTGAGTTAACTGAGAGATAAGAATGAAAACGTTCGCGATTCCTACTCCCATCAGATTGGGCATCTCAGTAGCACATTCGCCACATTGATCTTCACATCAGTTGTTAGTCACAGTTCTCCTATTACTAAGAAAAGTTATGGGTAATACATAAATGGTAATCCAAATACATAACTGATGACTTATAAATAATTTTCTTCCTTCACTTATGAATCAATATGCTCCAATCTATGTTATCCATGATCTACTTTCTAACATATATTCTTAGGGGATTTTTTTAATTCACTTAATAATGGTCCATACTAAGCTTGTGAATTTACCATTGCATATCCCCCAGGAGTGCCGTAACCAAGAGTTTATCAAGGATCATTTTCGTATACTAGGACACCTCGGGTCAAGTCCAGAACTCCTTGTCGGGATTCTCACCCCTAGGTACAACTGTCCCAAAGCCGCCTATACCTACTTATATCTAGATAGGGATGTATTTTCTTGATAAAACACTTACTAAATACACACAAAAAATTAGGGTGGTGTTTATTTTACTTATTCTTGTCTCTAAGTCTTCACTAGGGCTTTCTAATCCTAATCCCAAAAATAACTAAACCTATCCTACGATACGAACTATAACAACCCTTCTCGTTATTACACACTTAGATATGATTTATTACATAAACATAACTTTATACAACATAGAAGATCGAGAGGTATAATGTCTTTGGGGCATAAGATCATTACATAACAAAATAAAACATGAAATACAACATCTTTATTGAAAACATTCTTTACATGACCACTACATTTCCCCATACATAGCATTGCATGGGATAACCTGAGGACATGCATAAGAAAAGGGTGAGCTATATATCCCAATAAGGGAATAAACATGGAATAACATGAATAATACAATACATGTTAGAAAATAGGCATATCAATGGATCACAAGGGAAACATGAACATAAAGTCATGATAAAGAATGATAATTATAACATAGAAATGTGGCAACAACACTTAACATGGAATTAGCATGATCCAAGGATCATTGCACATGGAGCACGAGTAAACCCTCATTTCACATGAAGCATGAGTAAAACCTGATTTCACTTGAAGTAGAACAATTCAATACCCATTCCACATGATTTATCATTATACTATTGTTTACCCAATGCATATGAACGCTATCAGGACTCACCCTTCTTAATCATTTCATTTCACACATAAGTGTCCCACATGGATCATAAAACAAGGATTCATTAAAAAACATAATTTATTCCATGATAAAGGAGTGAAGAATTAATAAATTAAACTCTTTAATCAATAATTAAATGTTCATAAATATGAATACCCTTGATAGAGAAATGGTAATGGTATTCACTATACAATGACTTTAGTTTGGAAAATTGCGGTGCAATTTCGGCTGCATAATAGCATGACAGAAGAACTAAAAAAATTGTTGATGAGAGTTAAAGGAATGTCTCATAATATGTACAAGAAATGGACATTAATGAGGTCATATAGATATATTTCCCAATAATTTTAATGGAATTTAGATTCATGATACAAAAGAATTACTTGAATTTAAATGAGGGGAGATAAATCTCTCAGGGAATTTCGGCATGGTAACGAGTGTACATGGGAGGAATTAATGAGAGAGAAAGAGGTCTCCCATCATTAAAAAAATAGGGAAGTATGGGGGGAGGTTTGAAATCATACCCCAACATTTTTAATTGAAAACAAAAGGGCATAACAACTTAAAGGAATTTGGACAAAATGAGTAAGGAAGAAATCCCTTAATTGGAAGTGTGATCCCAAAGGCTTGGGAGGGGCTTGAGAGAGACTTCTTGGGAGATTGGGGAACCTTGGGAGGATTATAGAGAGAGGATTTATGGGATTTTTCGTACTCTAAAGGCTTTTTGGGAATAGTAATAGGGATCTTGGGTGGGTTTATATAGGAAAGGATAGAGAATTCATTATTATTTAGGTTTTGGACACCTCACATTAAACTAATTAAAACCACAAACCAGTCCGTGGTTTCAGCCATTGGTTTCTTCCAAATGGGAGTGTAAAATTATATATTTTAAGGCCAATGGTCTAAATTCTTAAAATAATATGGTTGCTTATGTGGAGGTGAGTTAGACTCTCATGGAAAACAATTTAAAAAGACAAAATGTTTTATAAGCATGGAAGGGTCCACTAAAGCATTGTAAAATAAATAAAACAAACCCAAATCACATTATTTTAAGGGTAAAAAAAATATTGGCCCAAAATAATGTTTATATTATTTTATTACATCACTATTGGGTCATTATGATGTCATAAAACACATTATATATTTAAACAATATTTAATTTTTACACAAAAATTTGACTATCTCAGAAAATTTTGAAAAATTCACCGTTGGATAATTTTGACTACCTATTTCAAAAAATAATATTCATTTGATCAAAATAATTTTATATATATGTGAATTTTTACATTTAAAATAAAAACTAACATTTACCTAAAATTAATGGCTTTTGACAAAAACAGCTTTCAAACTTTAATAAAAATTACAATTGCATTCATAAAATTATATGATCATTTATATTTAATAAAAAGTAATTTAATAATAATAATACTTTATTAAAATAATATTTAATTTAAAAATCCATTAATTTATCATAATAGATTTCATAGTTGAATATTAACTAAAAATTTATATTTGTTCTTTAATACAAATTTACAAGATGACAATAATAAAATGAATTCACATTCATAATACAAAAATAATGTACATAGTCATAGTGCTAGGGTATTGTTACGTAACCCCTTTTAAAACCATCATAAGACCGAAGGGTAAGGTGTGTGATGGTGAAAGACTCTTTGGGTAGCTTAGATAACGTCGCTCATGTGCTATTCTCTATTAACTTCTACTTGACCCGTATTCAGTTCCAATCATAAATAACGTGTTCAAGATCAGATTAGTATTGGTCAAGGGCGAATCCCAATGACACCGACTCCTTTTTGAGCTCCAACAAATGGGATTTGTATGGGAAAGTGTACTGGATGAGTCCATCGCTTCCTTGGTCTAAGTAAATTGGATTTGTTAATGCCCTATATTTATACTAATCAGGTGATCGGTGTTCAACGACTATATTAGCAATGGTCAAAATTCACAATGGTATTTTAAAATCCAAAAACATAAAACCAATGATGGTCATATTTTATATAACCATACTAATAAATTTAATTAGATCAAAAATAATTTCCATTAATGAAATATTGGGTTATTACATACAACAATTCCAAAACTGGAAAGGCACCCATGCCTACTCCGGTGGTGCCATCCTCAACTTCAAGGGGAGAGTCCAGTTGTTCTCAAACAACTCATGAGAAACTAAAGGCTGTGACTATTTTAAGAAGTGAGAAATAAATTGAGAAACCTGAACAACTAATTCATAACTCACCTGAAGATTCAAACTTGGATGAAAATTCAAATGAACCACAAGATCAAACTGAGAAAACTGATAAAAATGTGAAAGAAACAACTCTTCAACAAACAACCCCACAACCTGCACCATTTCCTCAACGCATGAGGGGGGAAACCAAGCCTGGATTGAGTGAAAATTTGAGGGAAATAATCTCACAAGCCAAGTTGAAAATTCCTCTTCCTGATGCCATCCAAACCATACCTTCCTACTCAAATTACCTTAAGGACTTGTGCACTTTTAAAAGAAAATTTTCACATAAAAACCAAGTCCTTTTGGCTGCTATTGTGAGTACCACCATTCAAGGGACCATTCCTCCTAAGTTGAAAGACTCAGGTTGCCCTTACATCATTGTTGAACTAGGAGAAAGAAAAGTTTTCAAGGCCTTGTGTGACCTAAGTGCTAGTGTCAATCTCATCCCATATGATGTTTACTTCCAGTTAGGCCTAGAAGAGCTCCAACCCACATCTGTCACACTTCAACTTGCTGATTTTAGCATTAGGGTTCCAAAGGCGATTTTAAAGGACGTTCTGGTAAAGGTTGAAAAATTCATCTACCATGCTGACATCATTGTCCTTGACAACCATCCAAACTTAGGAAATAACGAACAAACCCCAATCATCATTGGCCGTCCTTTTCATACAACAATCAACTCTGTTATCCGAGTCTGAAATGGGAACATGACCATCACCTTTGGGAACACGAGTCTAGACTTGAACATCTATAATGAAAGCTCACAAATAGAGGATGACGAGGACATTCATGAAGTAAACATTATAGGAAGCATTGATAATGAATCCATAGAACATTAAGGAATATATGATGCCCGAGTATGTGGGATTCAGTTGGTACCCTAAGGTCTTTGATCCTGGGAGTCATCGGCAAAGTCTCGCTATAGGGGTTGACTCTTTTGAGTGAAACTTCAATTACCATGGAAAAATTGCAAAAACAAAAAAAACAAAAAACAAAAAATTATACAAAAAAATGAATAATCATCTTAATATTGAAATGTGATTCCACCTAGCACTTTCGTAATTTCTCCCTTGAATAAAGATGAACCCCCATGTCTATTGTGATGCACAACACATCCTCATACTTAATTGACATTGGATTAAATATGGCAATGAATTTGAACAAAGGAATGGGCTTGGGATTGGGATCTGCTTATTAAACTATATTGTATTAAAATATTTTGATGTGTTTTATGATTGTTTGGTATAAGGGTTTTTTGTTGATCATTGTGTATTAAAATGTTTTTTGGAAAAGGGAATTCGAATTTCATATTGTTGAGATATATTTTTCTCGGGACTAGAAAAACTCAAGTTGGGGGGTGTGATTAGCCACTAAATGAGGCTAATATTAATTGGTAATATATATAAAATTCATGTTCTTTATTATTCATAAACACCATTTTAGTTCATTTTACACCTTGAACATCATTTCACATTATGATTGTAATACCTTCTTAAAATGCACTATTATGTGGTACATTTTTTAACATCATTTAAAGTACCAAATGATTCATCTGATTATACATATTTTAATTTGATATTTTTTGAAATTGATCTAAACTCCAATATGAACATGTTTCATTCAGGGATCAATGGATAATTCATGGAGGATGATGGAGATATTTGGCAATGAAAGGAAGCAATTCTGGAGAAGGCAGATTGGACACCAGCCCACTAATGAGACTGTGGGGCCCCAAATAAAGGCCCAATGAATCCAAAAATTCGTGGGATGCTAGAAGACATGTATATTAACAAATAACTCTTCAGGATCCAATTCTAATTCGACATCCATGGTGTCCAGTTAGGCAGCCCAATTAGAGATAAAATTCTGGGCCGGATTTTGTGGCCCAGAACAACAGCCCACCAATTAAACCATATCCCGAAAAACATAACTCCGTTTGGGCTGTGATTTTACAGGCTATTATAAGACATCCGAGGATCCATTTTATTCTTCTATATCCCACTCTGATTAGGCCATCGAGAAGGTCTTCCAAGCGCGTCTGTTCGGTGGATGAAAGTTGGCTGCCACCTCGGGTCAAATGTGGAAAAGTCCAAATTCCACAAGCTTTCCACCACCTATGGCCTACCAAAATTAATTGAGATGCTTTGTATTGTTGGAGTATATACCCAAGGTATCAAAAATTCCTATTTAATGCAGTGTTTTTGGAGTATTTAGGAATCTTTGGTGCTTGGTTTCATTGTAGTGTTATGCTGACGCTTTGTGTTTGTAATCACATTTCTTTCTCATGTAAGTTATTTAATTCACCATAGTTTCTTAATAAAAGTTCTTCATTTACTCTTATTATTTTCTTCTACTTATCACATTGATACCGTTGGTTCAAGGTGTGGATTTATTCAAACCATACATTGTGATATTTATCACACAATAGAAGAGTGATTTTTTGTTGTTGTTGTTTTTACTTCTTCAATTCCACCCTTGTAAGTATACTTCCCACTTCCGTTGAAGACATGTCATCAATGGAGGGATAAATATTTTATGGGTTGACCCAAGGGAGTAGAAAGGGGCTGGAATGGACGTTGTTTATCACTCCATTAATGGATAATCACTTCTTTTAAATGAGATTTTTATTTGATTATTTTCAAACATCTTCAGCCTTATTGAATTTAAGGTCACACATTTCAAATGCTAATACGAACCTCTACCTTGGAGTGCTCAAAACATTTATCCTTCAAGTGTATAGGTGATTAGTATTAGGGTTTGTAGGAATTAAACCATTAAGTGATGATTTCTTTTGATCTTCTTAAATGAATCCATCTCAATTATAAGAAATTGAAATCATTAAAAAAAAGTAATTCATCCAATCCACCCCGAGCGATATCCTAGGATAAACTCATTCTATTAAATTGAATTAACTTAAATCTATTAGTTATCCTTTAAAACCATATAAAATCAACCCACATTGGCCACTTCATAGCCAAAAATAGTCCATAAAATGTACGTGTCTATAGGTTTCTTCTTAGGTCTCTGAGGATTCGACAACCCAAGCTCAACTACAAGGACTGTCTTACCTTCTTCTCTTGGGTAAATTTGAGCGAGAATCAAATTTTGGTGCCGTTCCTAGGGACCCAATTAAGTAATCTAAACACCCATTCTATTCTTCCCCATTTCTTATTTTCTCATCCAAATTCTCTTATCTTGTCCCTTTCTCGTTTTTTTCTTTTGGCGCATGTCCGCCTACACCCGTGATCAAAGAAACCGTCCAGTTAGGGTGGATAGTGCTGGGGTTGGGGATTCAAGTACACCAAGGGAACTCTTTCCATTAGATCCTAGTATTCCAAACACCCATGAGTCAAAAATTGAGCCCATTTCAATGGATGTTATTAAAATAAACCAACTCATAAACCCGGGTGGAATCCAAAATGGAAACCCAAATGAGGCAGCCCCAAACTTGGGGAATGCAATTGATCAAACCATGAATGAATACCTCACACCTTCCTGGACCAATGCCCCCTCATGCATTACACAAAATTCCCTAGGAGATTCCAACTACATATTTAAACCCCATGTCCTAATCCACCTTCCCACATTCCATTGAATGGAGTCCGAGATGCCCTACCTTCACATTAAGGAGTTAAATGACATTGTAGAAACCATGTGTCCCCCACATCAACTAGAATCAGCTAAGATGAGGCTATTTCCTTTTTATTTAAAGGATCGAGCTAAAAATTGGCTAAGAAATTTGAGACCATCACCCATAAACTGTTGGGACCAACTATAAAGATCATTATACAAAAAATACTTTCCCCACCACAAAACAATTTCACTTAAAAAGAGTATCCAAAACTTTGTTAAAAAAGAGGGAGGGTCATTATATGAAACATGGGAGAGGTTCAAAGACACTCAAAACATGGTTCCACACCATGGTTTTTCTATTCCTGAACAAGTTAAAATTTCTATGAATGGTTGGGTCTGGGGAACAAACAATTCATCGACATGATGTGTAATGGAACATTTTAAAACAAAGCCCCAAATGATGCTTACGAGTATCTAGAAAGACTTTCTGAACAAAACCAAACATGGGGAACTTCACCTTATTCTGAAAAGCCACAATGAACTACTGGAATTCATACACTTAGAGAAGAGGAAAGTCTTAGGGCTAAACTTGCATCACTCTCTGGGAAGGTTGAAGAGATAGACCTTAGGAAAGTCCATGAAATCCAAACTGTTGACCCTGTTTGCACAATTTTTGACAAACATGACCATAAGACAGAAAACTGCCCAACTATTCCATCCATAAAGGATGTTCTTTTAGTAGGACCTGCAGCGGAAGTAAATGCCTGGAACTTTCAAAAGCCTCAATACCAAAACAGCTTCAACCCAAGGTATAACGACCACCCAGGCTTCTTCTAGAAGGATAACCAACAACATAGCCAACCATAGGGACAAAATCCTTACCCCCATCAGAACTACCAAACCCATAACCAATTACAAACCCAACAAATCCAATACCAACAGCCACCGATCCATTTTCAACAAACCATCCCACCTCCAAAATATTCCCCCGGGATAAACCAATCTTCTCAAGCACCAACCCAAACTTTTCCACAAAGCCTACTAGAAAAACTGTGCAAACAAATGGAAAGGATGAACTCAGAAGTCTCTTACCTTAAACAAGAACTTCAAGCCATCAAAACAGGAAAGAAACCCATGCCTACTCCTGTGGTTCCATCCTCAATTTCAAGGGGAGAGTCATGCTGTGCTCAAACAACTCATGAACAACTTAAGGTTGTGACTATTTTAAGAAGTCGGAAATCAATTGAGAAACCTGAACAACTAATTCATAACCCTCCTGAAGATTCAAATATGGAAAAAAAT
This sequence comes from Viscum album, assembly GCA_963277665.1. Classification (NCBI taxonomy): domain Eukaryota; kingdom Viridiplantae; phylum Streptophyta; class Magnoliopsida; order Santalales; family Viscaceae; genus Viscum; species Viscum album. The sequence goes on along the minus strand of OY728142.1, from coordinate 26,141,576 downwards.
TCAAATGAACCACAAGATCAAACTGAGGAAACTGATAACAATGTGAAAGAAACAACTCTTCAACTAACAGCCCCACAACCTGCACCATTTCCTCAACGCATGAGGGGGAAAACCAAGCCTGAATTGAGTGAAACATTGAGGGAAATATTCTCACAAGTCAAGTTGAACATTCCTCTTCTAGATTCCATCCAAACCTTACCTTCCTACTCAAAGTACCTTAAGGAATTGTGCACTTTTAAAAGAAAATTTTCACATAAAAACCAAGTCCTTTTGGCTGCTAATGTGAGGACCACCATTCAAGGGACCATTCCTCCTAAGTTGAAAGACCCAGGTTGCCCTTACATCAATGTTGAACTAGGAGAAAGCAAAGTTTTCAAGGCATTGTGTGACCTAGGTGCTAGTGTCAATCTCATCCCATATGCTGTGTACTGCCAGTTAGGCCAAGAAGATCTCCAACCCACATCTGTCACACTTCAGCTTGCTGATCGTAGCATTAGGGTTCCAAAAAGGATTTTAAAGTACGTTCTGGTAATGGTTGAAAACTTCATCTTCCCTGCTGACTACATTATCCTTGAAAACCATACAATCTTTGGAAATAAGGAACAAACCCCAATCATCCTTGGCCTTCCTTTTCTTGTAACAATCAACTCTGTTATCCGAGTCCGAAATGGGAACATGACCATCACCTTTGGGAACATGAGTCTAGACTTTAACATCTATAATGTAAGATCATAAATAGGGGATGACAGGGATATTCAGGAAGTAAACACAATAGGAAGAATTGATAATGAATCCATAGAACATCAAGGAATATTTGATGGACGTTTAAGTCAGGATGAGATTGATTTCCTTTGTTCATATGAAGGAGGTTTATCTCCTTGGCTTGAATCGTTTTCAAATTTCTCTAATGATGAAGTCTTAGTTCCAACAATCAGTGAATCCTTTCAAGAAACCACTTTCATGGAGACCACTCCAATTTCTGTCCTTAAATATGATCAAGCCAATCTAGTGGCTGAAACATATACATGTGGGGAATCAATCCTATCTAAAACTCTAAAAAAAGAAATTGAACTTGATCCAATGTCCCAATCTTCTGTTGAAATTCCAAACCAACCTGATCTTGAATTGAAAGAACTTCCCGCTACACTCAAGTATGCTTTCCTAGGGGACAATCAAACACATCATATTGTCATTTAATCTTCTCTTGAACCCAATCATGAGTGGATGCTTCTAGATGTCCTTAGAAATCATAATAAAGCCATTGGTTGGACCCTTTCTGATATTCCTGGGATTAGCCCACTCATCGGGACTCATAGGATTGTTCTGGAATCTGATTCAAAGCCATGTCGTCAACCTCAATGGTGACTCAATCCTAATCTCATGGAGGTAGTGAGGAAAGAACATCTGAAATTGTTAAGAGCTGGTATCATCTATCCCATAGCTGAGAGTGAGTGGGTGATTCCAATTCAAGTGGTTCCAAAAAAGGCTGGAATCAGAGTGATAACAAATGAGGATGGAGAGATTCTTCCAACAAGGGTGAGTAGTGGATGGAGGGTCTGCATTGACTATAGGAAGCTAAACTCATTCACCAAGAAGGACCATTTACCCCTACCATTCATTGACCAAGTCCTTGAGAGAGTGGAAGGTCATGCCTTCTACTGTTTCTTAGATGGGTACTTGGGGTAAAATCAAATTGAGGTCTCCCTAGAGGATCAAGGGAACCCTACATTCACATGTCCATTCTGAACCTTTGCTTTCAAACGCATGCCCTACGGGTTATGCAATGCCCCTGGAACCTTCCAGCGGTGCATGATGGGAATATTCTCAGACATGGTAGGGGATTTTCTAGAGGTCTTCATGGATGACTTCTCTGTGTTTGGGGATAAATTTGAGGGATTTCTGAGGAATGTAGAGAGAGTCTTGTCAAGATGTGAAGAAAAGAATCTAGTCCTAAACTGGGAAAATGTCATTTCATGGTTAAAGAGGGACTTGTTCTTGGCCATCTGGTCTCGAGTAGGGGGATTGAAGTTGATAAAGAAAAGGTTGAAATCATTCGTCACCTTCCATCACCCAAAACTATCAAGGAAGTGAGGTCTTTCATAGGACATGCTGGTTTCTATAGAAGATTCATCATGGACATTAGTTCAATATCTCGTCCCCTTTGTGCTCTCTTAGTAAAAGATGCTCCATTTGTTTGGACAGAAAACTGTGAGGGTTCATTCTCAACCCTCAAATCCTCTCTCACCTCTCCTCCCATTATAAAATCTCTAAATTGGAACCTTCCTTTTGAACTTATGTGTGATGCCGGTGACAATTCTGTTGGAGCTGAGTTAGGACAACGTTGTGGTAAAACTCCTTATGTCATTTCTTATGCAAGAAAATCCTTAAATGATACCCAAATAAACTACACCACTACTGAAAAGGAGTAACTTTCTATTGTGTTTGCTTTAGAGAAGTTTAGGTCCTACCTCTTCGGATCCCCCATCACTGTGTTCACTGACCATTCTGCACTAAAATACCTCTTCCAAAAACAAGATGCTAAGGATAGACTGATTATGTGGGTCCTTCTCTTACAAGAATTTGACCTCACAATCAAGGATAAAAAAGGAGTTGAAAATGTTGTAGCTGATCACCTCTCTAGGATGGAATTCAAAGACAACTCAAATCACCTTTCTGTGTCTGATTCATTTCCTAATGAACACTTATACTCTGTGAGTGACTTCCCTTGGTATGCCGACATAACCAATTTCTTAGTTATAGGAGTCATTCCGAAATTCTTAGGGAGTCATGCTCGAAGGAAATTCCTTTCTGATGTTAGACACTATGTTTTTGATGATCCATACCTCTATAAGTTCTGCCCTGACCAAGTCATTAAAAGGTGTGTTCTAGAATCTGAACAAGAGTCCATCCTTAAATTTTGTCATAGTGAGGCATGTGGAGGTCACTTTTCCTCTAAGAAAACATCTGCTACGATTCTTCAATGTGGTCTCTTCTGGCCCACCCTCTCAAGGGACTCCTACACATTTTTTCAAAGCTATCCTAGGTGTCAACAAGTAGGATCCATCACAAAAAGGAATCAAATTCCACTCACTCCCATCTTAGTGGTTGAAATATTTGACTGTTGGGGAATTGATTTCATGGGTCATTTCCCAAACTCTCGGGGATACCTCTACATACTCGTAGCTGTTGATTATGTCTCAAAATGGGTTGAGGCCATTCCCACTAAGTCAAATGATCATCAAGTTGTTATTTGATTTCTTAAAGAGAACATATTTTCTCGATTTGGAATTCCTCGGGCTATAATCAGTGATCGAGGAACCCATTTCTGCAACCGCCCATTCTCTTCACTCATGTCTAAGTATGGTATTTCTCATAAAGTTTCCACTGCATACCATCCTCAAACCAATGGTCAAGAAGAGTTATAAAATAGGGAGATTAATCAAATTATTGAAAAAACTGTCAACCCCTCTAGTAAAGATTGGTCTGAGAAACTCTTAGATTCTCTTTGGGCCTATAGAAATACATATAAACCCATTTTAGGAATGTCCCCATATAGGTTTGTTTATGGACAATCATGCCATTTAACTGTTGAAATTGAGTATAAGGCGTTTTGGGCAATTAAGAAAATGGATTATGACCTCTCATTGGCTGGAACAAAAAGGAAATTAGATCTCAACGAACTGGAGGAACTAAGGATGGGGGCTTATGAAAATTCAAGGATAAAAAATCCTAGAGTTCAAGCCTACCAATATAAGAATATCAAGGTCAAAAATTTTGAACCGGGAAAACTTGTGCTCTTGTATAGTTCAAATCTTCATTTACACCCAGGAAAGTTAAGGTCTAGATGGTCAGGACCTTTCATAGTACATCATGTGTACCCCCATGGGGCAGTAGAGATTCATTATCCCAGAAGAGGTTACATTTTCAAGGTCAATGTTCAATGGTTAAAACCATTCATTGATTCATTCAATAAATAGGAAATAGAGGTTTAGTTAACTGAGCCAACCTATGAACCAGGAAAAAATTTATAGATTTAGTGTTCAAGTCTAGCTAACGACGTTAAACAAAGCACTGTATGGGAGGGAACCCATGGTTTTCAAGTTTTCTATCCTTTTTTTGTTTTAATAAAATTTATATTTTAATTAATAATTTTTATAATTAAAAAAAATAGACTGTTGACATGTTCTTCTATTATGAGTATGGATGTGTATGAAAGGGTAGCACCATATTCATCCGTGTCACGTGGTGTGATCCTTGAGTAATACCTTACCCAGAAATTTAAAAAGAAGACAATGTATCATCAGTATATTTTATTTTATATATATACTTATATATTACATATATATATATACTCTTTTGTTTTGTTTTGTTTGTTTTCCTTTTTCCACTAGGGAACTCTGCAAGCGACATGGATATCAAAGGACTAAATTGGAGCAGCAAGAACTTCAAATTTCAACTGCCAAGTGACTTCATTCCATGACCCTAATTTTCAATTTCCTTTTTGAACTTTCATTCTCTACCTCTACCCCCTTCTAAATTTTCTTTTATTTAAACACTGGGGATAATGTTATTTTATGTTTGGGGGAGATAAAATAAAAAATTCTTTTGTGTAAAAAAATGATAATTGATTTGAAAGAAAAATTGTGAAAATTGAAGGAAAAATTCCTTTAACTTTAAACATGGTAATACACATTACACACTTTGAAACTGAATATCAAATAATTTATCATACCATAATTCTGATTTTAATCCTTGTATAATTTCATGAGCATTGATTTTGGAAAGTGTGGTTGTCCAATTTGATATTTCATCTTTTATATTTTCATCCAAAAAAATATCACAATGCACGTCCTTTGGATAGTGGGGTATTAGTTTGAGTTCAGGGGGTCCCCTAAATATATAGCATATGTTTGGTGATCATTTTAGTTTAATATGAGTTTTCAAAAAAAAATTATAAAAAAAATTGTGCGTAGAGAAATGAAATGACCTAATGCGTGGCTTCCGGCACTTGGGGATAGTGACTCAATAGTTGTCTGGCGCAGATTTAGTAATTTTATCTCTATTTTTTGGTAAATTGATTTTGTTTGACTAATTTAAATTGATTTGATGCCCGAGTATGTGGGATTCAGTTGGTGCCCTAAGGTCTTTGAGCCTGGGAGTCATTGGCAAAGTCTCGCTACAGGGGTTGACTCTTTTGAGTGCAACTTCAATTACAATGGAAAAATTTAAAAAACAAAACAAAAACAAAACAAAAACAAAACAAAAAATTATAAAAAAAATGGATACTCATCTTAATATTGAAATGTGATTCTACCTAGAGCTTCCGTAATTTCCCCCTTGAATAAAGATGAACCCCCATGTCTATTGTGATGCACAACACATCCTCATACTTAATTGACATTGGATGAAATATGGAAAATAAATTTGAACAGAGGAATGGGCTTGGGATTGGGATCTGATTATGAAAATATCTTGTATTTAAATATTTTTCTCGGTTTCATGATTGTTTGGTATAAGAGTTTTTTGGTGATCATTGTGTATTAAAATGTTTTTTGGAAAAGGGAATTTGAATTTCATATTGTTGAGATATATTTTTCTCGGGACTAGAAAAACTCAAGTTGGGGGTGTGATTAGACACTAAATGAGGCTAATATTCATTGTTAATATATATAATATTCATGTTATTTATTATTCATAAACACCATTTTAGAGCATTTTACACGTTGAACGTCATTTTACATTATGATTGTAATACCTTCTTAAAATGCACTATTATGTGGTACATTTTTTAACATCCTTTAAAGTACCAAATGATTCATCTGATTATACATATTTTAATTTGATATTTTTGGAAATTGATCTACACTCTAATATGAACATGTTTCATTCAGGGATCAATGGAGAATTCATGGAGGATGATGGAGATATTTGACAATGAAAGGAAGCAATTCTGGAGAAGGCAGATTGGACACCAGCCCACTAATGAGACTGTGGGGCCCAAAATAAAGGCCCAATTAATCCCCAATTTCATTAGACTCTAGAATACATGTAGGGTAACAAATAACGCTTCAGGACCCAATGCTAATTCTGCCTCCATGGTGTCCATTTAGGTAGCCCAAATTAGAGATAAAATTCTGGGCTAGATTTTGCGGCCCAGAACAACAGCCCACCAATTAAACCATATATATAAAACCATAACTCTGTTTGGGCTGATATTTTTATGGATGTTATAATACATCATATAATCCATTTTATTCTTCTATGGCTCACTCTGATTCGTCCATCTATAAGATCTTCCAAGAATGTCTATTCGGTGGATGAAAGTTGGCTGCCACCTCGGGTCAAATGTGGAAAAGTCCAAATTCCACAAGCTTTCCACCACCTATGGACTACCAAAATTAATTTAGATTCTTTGTACTGTTGGAGGATCGACCCAAGGGCTCAAGAATGCCTATTTAAGGCAGTGGTGTTGGAGGATTTAGGAATCTTTGGTGCTTGGTTTCATTGTAGTGTTATGCTGCTGCTTTGTGTTTGTAATCACATTTCTTTCTCATGTAAGTTGTTTAATTCACCTTAGTTTCTTAATAAAAGATCTTCATTTACTCGTATTCTGTTCTTCTACATATCACATTGATACCATTTGTTCAAGGTGTGGATTTATTCACACCATACATTGTGATATTTATCACACAACGGAAGAGTGATTTTTTGTTGTTGTTGTTTTTACTTATTCAATTCCACCCTTTTAAGTATACTTCCCGCTTCCATTGAAGACATGTCATCAATGGAGAGCTAAGTATTTTTTGGGTTGATCCATGGGAGTAGAAAGGGGATGGATTAGATGTTATTTATCACTCCATTAATGGATAATCACTTCTTTTAAATGAGATTTTTATTTGATGATTTTAAAACATCTTCATCCTTATTGAATTTAAGGTCACACATTTCACGTGCTAATACGAAATTCTACCTTGGAGTGATAAAAACTTTTATCCTTCAAGTGTATAGGTGATTAGTATTAGGGTGTGTAGGAATTAAACCAGTAAGTTATGATTTCGTTTGATCTTCTTAAATGAATCCATCTCAATTATAAGAAATTGAAATCATTAAAAAAGTAATTCATCCAATCCAACCCGAGTGATAACCTAGGATCAACTCATTCTATTAAATTGAATTCACTTAAATCTGTTTGTTATCCTTTAAACCCATATAAAATCAACCCAAGTTGGACACTTCATAGCCAAAAACAGTCCATAAGATGTACGTGTCTATAGGTTTCTTCTTAGGTCTCTTAGGATTCGACAACCCAAGGTAATCTACAAGGACCGTCTTACCTTCTTCTCTTGGGTAAACTTGAGCGAGAATCAAATTTTGGCGCTATTATCGGGGACCCAAGTAAGTCATCTAAACCCCCATTATATTCTTCCCCATTTCTTTTTTTCTCATCCAAATTCTCTTATCTTGTCCCTTTCTCGTTTTTTTTCTTTTGGCGCATGGCCGCCTACACCCGTGATCAATCAAACCATCTTGTTAGGGTGGATAGTACTGCGGTTGGGGGGTCAAGTACACCAAGGGAACTCTTTCCATTAGATCCTAATCTTCCAAACTCCACCGATTCAAAAATTGAGCCCATTTCAATGGAAGGTATTAAAATAAACCAACTCATAAACTAAGGTGGAAACCAAAATGGAAACCCAAATGTGGCAGCCCCAAACTTGGGGAATGCAATTGATCAAACCATGAATGACTACCTCACACCTTCCTGGACCAATTCCCCCTCATGAATTAGACAAAATTCCCTAGGAGATGACAACTACATCTTTAAACCCCATGTCCTAAACCACCTTCCCACATTCCATGGAATGGAGTCCGAGATGCCCTACCTTCACATTAAGGAGTTCAATGACATTGTAGAAACCATGTGTCCCCCACATCAACTAGAATCAGCTAAGATGAGGATATTTCCTTTTTCATTAAAGGATCGAGCTAAAAATTGGCTAAAAAATTTGAGACCATCATCCATAAACCCTTGGGACCAACTACAAAGAGAATTCTCCAAAAAATACTTTCCCCACCACAATACAATTGCACTTAAAAAGAGTATCCAAAACGTTTTTGAAAAAGAGGGAGAGTCATTATATGAAACAGGGGAGAGGTTCAAAGACACTCTAAACATGGTTCCACACCATGGTTTTTCTATTCCTGAACAAGTGAGAAATTTCTATGAAGGGTTGGGTATGGGGAACAAACAATTCATCGACATGATGTGTAATGGAACCTTTAAAAACAAAGCCCCAAATGATGCTTACGAGTATCTAGAAAGCCTTTCTGAACAAAACCAAACATGGGGAACTTCACCTTATTCTAAAAAGCCACAAACAACTACTGGAATTCATACACTTAGAGATGAGGAAAGCCTTAGGACTAAACTCGCAGCACTCTCTAGGAAAGTTGAAGAGATAGACCTTAGGAAAGTCCATGAAATCCAAACTGTTGACCCTGTTTTCACAATTTGTGAAAAACATGGCCATAATATAGACAACTTCCCAACTATTCCATCCATCAAGGATGTTCTTTTAGGAGGACCTGCAGCAGAAGTAAATTCCTTGAACTTTCAAAATCCTCAATACCAAAACACCTTCAACCCAAGGTATAACGACCACCCCGGCTTCCGCTGGAAGGATAACCAACAACCTAGCCAACCACAGGGAAAAAAAACTTACCCCCATCAGAACTACCAAACCCATAACCAATTCCAAACCCAACCTATCCAATACCAACATCCACGGATCCATTTTCAACAAACCATCCCACCTCAAAAATATTCCCCCGGGATAAACCAATCTTCTCAAGCACCAACCCAAACTATTCCATAAATCCTAATAGAACAACTGTGAAAACAAATGGAAAGCATGAACTCAGAAGTCTCTTCCCTTAAACAAGAACTTCAAACCATCAAAACTGGAAAGGCACCCATGCCTACTCAGGTGGTGCCATCCTCAACTTCAATGGGAGAGTCAAGTTGTGCTCAAATAACTCATGAACAACTAAAGGTTGTGACTGTTTTAAGAAGTGGGAAATCAGTTGAGAAACCTGAACAACTAATTCATAACCCACCTGAAGATTCAAACTTGGATGAAAATTTATATGAACCACAAGATCAAACTGAGGAAACTGATAACAACATGAAAGAAACAACTCTTCAACAAACAACCCCACAACCTGGACCATTTCCTCAACGCATGAGGGGGAAAACCAACCCTGAATTGAGTGAAACATTGAGTGAAATATTCTCACCAGTCAAGTTGAACATTCATCTTCTTGATTCCATAAAAACCATACCTTCGTACTCAATGTACCTTAAGGACTTGTGCACTTTTAAAAGAAAATTTTCCCATAAAAACCAATTCCTTTGGCTGCTAATGTGAGTACCACCATTCAAGGGACCATTCCTCCTAAGTTGAAAGACCCAAGTTTCCCTTACATCAATGTTGAACTAGGAGAAAGCAAAGTTGTCAAGGCCTTGTGTGACCTAGGTGCTAGTGTCAATCTCATCCCATATGTTGTGTACTCCAAGTTATGCCTAGAAGAGCTCCAACCCACATCTGTCACACTTCAGCTTGCTGATCGTAACGTTAGGGTTCCAAAGTGGATTTTAAAGGATGGTCTGGTAATGGTTGAAAACTTCATCTACCATGCTGAATTCATTGTCCTTGATAACCATCCAATCTTAGGAAATAAGTAACAAACCCCAATCATCCTTGGTTGTCCTTTTCTTGTAACAATCAACTCTGTTATCCGAGTCCAAAATGGGAACATGACCATCACCTTTGGGAACATGAGTCTAGACTTGAACATCTATAATGAAATCTCAGAAATAGGGGATGACGAGTACATTCATGAAGTAAACATGATAGGAATCATTGATAATGAATCCATAGAACATCAAGGAATATTTGATGGATGTTTAAGTCAATATGAGATTGATTACCTTTGTTCATATGAAGGATGTTTATCTCATTGGCTTGAATCATTTTAAAATTTCTCTTATGATGAAGTATTAGTTCCAACAATCAGTGAAACCTTTCAAGAAACCACTTTCATGGAGACCACTCCAATTTTCTTCCTTAAATATGATCATGCCAATACAGTGGCTGAAACTTCTACATGTGGGGAATCAATCCTATCTGAGACTAAAAAAAAGAAATTGAACATGATCCAATGTCCCAATCTTCAGTTGAAATTCCAAACCGACCTGATCTTTAATTGATAGAAGTTACCGCTACACTCAAGTATACTTTCATAGGGGCCAATCAAACACATCATATTGTAATTTCTTCTTCTCTTGAAGCCAATCATGAGAGGATGCTTCTATATGTCCTTAGGAAGTATAAGAAAGCCATTGGTTGGACCCTTTCTGATATTCCTGGGATTAGCCCACTTATCGAGACTCATAGGATTGTTCTGGAATCTAATTCAATGCCATGTCGTCAACCTCAACGGCGACTCAATCCTAATCTCATGGAGGTAGTAAGGAAAGAACTTCTGAAATTGTTAAAATTTGGTATCATTTATCCCATAGATGAGAGTGAGTGGGTGAGTCCAATTCAAGTGGTTCCAAAAAAGGATGGAATCACAGTGATAACAAATGAGGATGGAGAGATTCTTCCAACAAGGGTGAGTAGTGGATGGAGGGTCTGCATTGACTATAGGAAGCCAAACTCAATAACCAAGTAGGACCATTTCCCCTTACCATTCATTGACCAAGTCCTTGAGAGAGTGGAAGGTCATGCCTTCTACTATTTCTTAAATGGGTACTCGGGGTACAATCAAATTGAGGTCTCCCTAGAGGATCAAGGGAAGAATACATTCACATGTCCATTCAGAACCTTTGCTTTCAAATGCATGCCCTTCGGGTTATGAAATGCCCCTGGAACCTTCCAGTGGTGCATGATGGGAATCTTCTCAGACATGGTAGTGGATTTTCTAGAGGTCTTCATGGATGACTTATCTGTGTTTGGGGATATATTTGAGGGATTTATGAGGAATGTAGAGAGAGTATTGTCAAGATGTGAAGAAAATAATCTAGTCCTAAACTGGGAGAAATGTCATTTCTTGGTTAAAGAGGGACCTGTTCTAGGCCATCTGGTCTCGAGTAGGGGGATTGAAGTTGATAAAATCAAAGGTTTACATCATTCTTCACCTTCCATCACCCAAAACTGTCAAGGAAGTGAGGTCTTTCATAGGACATGATGGTTTCTATAAAAGATTCATCAAGGACTTTAGTTCAATATCCTTTCCCCTTTGTGCTCTCTTAGTAAAGGATGCTCCATTTGTTTGGACAGAAAGCTGTGAGGGTTCATTCTCAACCCTCAAATCCTCTCTCACCTCTCCTCCCATTATAAAATCTCCAAATTAGAACCTTACTTTTGAACTTATGTGTGACGCCGGTGACTTTTTTGTTGGAGCTGTGTTAGGAAAACATTGTAATAAAACTCCTTATGTCATTGCTTATGCAAGAAAATCCTTAAATAATACCCATATAAACTACAACACTACTGAAAAGGAGTTACTTTCTATTGTGTTTTCTTTAGAAAAGTTTAGGTCCTACCTCTTAGGATCCCCCATCACTGTGTTCACTGCCCATTTTTCACTAAAATACCTCTTCCAAAAACAAGATGCTAATGCTAGACTAATTAGGTGGTTCCTTCTCTTACAAGAATTTGCCCTCACAATCAAGGATAAAAAAGGAGTTGAAAATGTTGTAGCTGATCACCTATCTAGGATGGAATTCAAAGACAACTCAAATCACCTTTCTATGTCTGATTCATTTCCTAATGAACACTTATACTCTATGAGTGACTCCCCTTGGTATGCCGACATAGCCAATTTCTTAGTTACAAGAGTCATTCCAAAATTCTTAGGGACTCAAGCTCGAAAGAAATTCCTTTCTTATGTTAGGCACTATGTTTTTTATGATCCATACCTCTATAAGTTATGCCCTTACCAAGTCATTAGGAGGTGTGTTCCAGAATCTGAACAAGATTCCATCCTTAAATTCAGTCATAGTGAGGCATGTGGAGGTCACTTTTCCTCTAAGAAAACATCTTCTAAGATTCTTCAATGTGGTCTCTTTGGGACCACCCTCTCAAGGGACTCCTACACATTTTTTCAAAGCTATCCTAGGTGTCAACAAGTAGGGTCCATCACAAAAAGGAATCAAATGCCACTCACTCCCATCTTAGTGGTTGAAATCTTTGACTGTTGGGGAATTGATTTCATGGGTCCTTTCCCAAACTCTTGGGGATACCTTAACATACTCTTATCTGTTGATTATGTCTCAAAATGGGTTGAGGTCTGTCCCACTAATTCCAATGGTCATCAAGTTGTTATTCGATTTCTGAAAGAGAACGTATTTTCTCGATTTGGAATTCCTAGGGCTATAATCAGTGATCGAGGAACCCATTTCTGCAACTGCCCATTCTCTTCACTCATGTCTAAGTATGGTATTTCTCATAAAGTTTCCACTGCATACCATCCTCAAACCAATGGTCAAGCGGAGTTAACAAATAGGGAGATTAAGGAAATTCTTAAAAAAACTGTCAACCCCTCTAGGAAAGATTGGTCTGAGAAACTCATAGATGATCTTTCGGCCTATAGAACTGCATTTAAAACCATTTTAGGAATGTCCCCATATAGGTTGGTTTATGGAAAAGCATGCCATTTACCTGTTGAAATTGAGCATAAGGCCTTTTGGGAAATTAAGAAAATGGATTATGACCTCTCATTGGCCAGAAGAAAAAGGAAATAAGATCTCAACGAACTGGAGGAACTAAGGATGGAGGCTTATGAAAATTCAAGGATCAATAAAGCTAGAGTTCAATCCTACCAATCTAGGAATATCAAGGTCAAACATTTTGAACCGGGAAAACTTGTGCTCTTGTATAGTTCAAAACTTCATTTACACCCAGGAAAGTTAAGGTCTAGATGGTCAGGACCTTTCATAGTACATCATGTGTACCCCCATGGGGCAGTAGAGATTCATGATCCCAGAAGTGGTTACATTTTCAAGGTCAATGGTCAAAGGTTAAAACCATTCATTGAATCATTCAACAAATAGGAAATAGAGGTTGAGTTAATTGAGACAACCTATGAACTAGGAAAAAATTGATAGATTTAGGGTTCAAGTCTAGCTAACGACGTTAAACAAAGCGTTGTATGGGAGGCAACCCATGGTTTTCAAGTTTCCCATCATTTTGTAGTTTTCGTAAAATTTATATTTTAATTAATAATTTTTATATTTAAAAAAATAGACTTTTGACCTGTTCTTCTACTATGAGTATGGATGGGTATGAAAGGGGAGCACCATATTCATCCGTGTCACGTGGTGTGATCCTTGAGTAATACCTTACCCATAAATTTAAAAAGAAGACAATGTATCATCATTATATTTTATTTTAAATATATACTTATATTTTACTTATATATATATATACTCTTTTGTTTTGTTTTTTTTTGTTTTCCTTTTTCCACTAGGGAACTCTACAAGCGACATGGATATCAAAGGACTAAATTGGAGTAGCAAGAACTTCAAACTTAAACAACCAGGTGACTTCATTCCATAACCCTAGTTTTCAATTTCCTTTTTGAACTTTCATTCTCTACCTCTACCCCCTTCTAAATTTTCTTTTATTTAAGCACTGGGGACAGTGTTATTTTATGTTTGGTGGAGATAAAACAAAAAATTCTTTTGTGTCAAAAAAAATGATAAATGATTTGAAATTTTTTTTTTGAAAATGGACGGAAAAATTCCATTAACTTTAAACATGGTAATACAAATTGCACACTTTGAAACTGAATATCAAATAATTTATAACACCCTGATTCTGATTTTAATCCTTGTATAATTTCATGAGCATTGATTTTGGAAAGTGTGGCTGTCCAATTTGATATTTCATCGTTTATATTTTCATCCAAAAAAAATCACAATGCACGTCCTTTGGATAGTGGGGTATTAGTTTGATTTCATGGGGTCCCCTAAATATATATAATATGTTTGGTGATTATTTTAGTTTAATATGAGTATTCAAAAAAATTATAAATTTTTTTTTGCCTAGAGCAATGAAATGACCTAATTCGTGGATTTCAGCACTTGGGGATCGTGACTCCATAGTTGTCTGGCCCAGAGTTAGTAATTTTATCTCTATTTTTGGTAATTTGAATTTGTTTTTGACTGAGTTAACTCGAGATGATTCCCGAGTATGTGGAATTCAGTTGGTGCCCTAAGGTCTTTGAGCCTAGGAGTCATCGGCAAAGTCTCGCTACAGGGGTTGACTCTTTTGAGTGCAACTTCAATTACCATGGAAAAATTGCAAAAAAAAAAAAACAAAACAAAAAATTATAAAAAAAATAAATAAATACTCATATTAATATTGAAATGTGATTCCACCTAGAACTTCCGTAATTTCCCCCTTGAATAATGATGAACCCCCATGTCTATTGTGATGCACAACACATCCTCATACTTAATTGACATTGGATGAAATATGGAAATGAATTTGAACAAAGTAATGGGATTGGGATTGGGATCTGCTTATGAAACTATCTTTTATTAAAATATTTTTATGGGTTTAATGATTGTTTGGTATAAGGGTTTTTTTGTGATCATTGTGTATTAAAATGTTTTTTGGAAAAGGGAATTCGAATTTCATATTGTTGAGATATATTTTGCTTGGGACTGGAAAAACTCAAGTTGGGGGGTGTGATTAGCCACTAAATGAGGCTAATATTCATTGTTAATATATATAATATTCATGTTCTTCATTATTCATAAACACCATTTTAGTGCATTTTACACCTTGAACATCCTTTCACATTATGATTGTAATACCTTCTTAAAATGCACTATCATGTGGTACATTTTTTAACATCATTTAAAGTACCAAATGATTCATATGATTATACATATTTTATATTTTATATTTTTTTAAATTTATCTACACTTCAATATGAACATGTTTCATTCAGGGATCAATGGATAATTCATGGAGTATGATGAACATATTTGGCAATGAAAGGAAGCAATTCTGGAGAAGGCAAATTGGACACCATCCCACTAATGAGACTATGGGGCCCCAAATAAAATCCCAATGAATCCCAAATTTCGTGGGATTCTAGAAGACATGTTTAGTAACAAATACCTATTCAGGTGACAATGATAATTCGGCCTCCATGGTGTCCCTTTAGGCAGCCCAATTTAGAGATAAAATTCTGGGCCAGATTTTGCGGCCCAGAACAACAGCCCACAAATTAAACCATATCTCAAAAACCATAACTCTTTTTGGGCTGTGAGTTTACAGGCCGTTAGAAGAAATCTGAGGATCCATTTTATTCTTCTATGGAACAATCTGATTCGGCCATCTAAAAGGTCTTCCAAGCGTGTCTGTTCGGTGGATGAAAGATGGCTGCCACCTCCGGTCAAATGTGGAAAAGTCCAAATTCCACAAGATTTCCGCAACCTATGGCCTACCAAAATTAATTGAGATGCTTTTTACTATTGTAGAATCGAACCAAGGGCTCAAAAATGCCTATTTAAGGTAGTGGTGTTGGAGGATTTAAGAATATTTGGTGCTTGGTTTCATTGTAGTGTTATGCTGCCACTTTGTGTTTTTAATCGCATTTCTTTCTCATGTAAGTTGTTTAATTCACCTTATTTTCTTAATAAAAGTTCTTAATTTACTCTTATTCTGTTCTTCTACTTATCATGTTGATGCCGTTGGTTCAATTTGTGGATTTATTCACACCATACATTGTGATATTTATCACACAATGGAGGAGTGATATTTTTTTTACTTCTTCAATTACACCCTTGTAAGTATACTTCCTGCTTCCGTTGAAGACACTTCATCAATGGAGGGCTAACTATTTTATGGGTTGATCCAAGGGAGTAGCAAGGGGCTGGATATGATGTTATTTATCACTCCATTAATGGCTAATCACTTCTTTTAAATGTGATTTTTATTTGATGATTTTAAAACATCTTCATCCTTATTGAATTTAAGGTCACACATTTCAAGTGCTAATACGAACCTCTACCTTGGAGTGCTCAAAACTTTTATCCTTAAAGTGTATAGGTGATTAGTATTAGGGTGTTTAGGAATTAAACCATTAAGTGAGGATTTCTTTTGATCTTATTAAATGAATCCATCTCAATTATAAGAAATTAAATCATTAAAAAAGTAATTCATCCAATCCACCCCGAGCGATAACCTAGGATCAGCTCATTCTTTTAAATTGAATTCACTTAAATCTATTAGTTATCCTTTAAACCCATATAAAACCAACCCAAGTTTCCCACTTCATATCCAAAAACATTCCATAAAATGTTTGTGTCTATAGGTTTCTTCTTAGGTCTCTAAGGATTCGACAACCCAAGCTAAACTACAAGGATTGTCTTACCTTCTTCTCTTTGGTAAATTTGAGCGAGAATCAAATTTTGGCGTCATTGCTGGGGACCCAAGTAAGTCATCTAAACACACATTCTATTCTTCCCCATTTCTTATTTTCTCATCCAAATTCTCTTATCTTGTCCCATTCTCGTTTTTTTTTTTGGCGCATGTCCGCCTACACCCTTGATCAATCAAACCGTCTAGTTAGGGTGGATAGTGCTGGGGTTGGGGTGTCAAGTACACCAAGGGAACTCTTTCCATTAGATCCTAATCTTCCAAACACCCCTGAGTCAAAAATTGAGCCCATTTCAATGGAAGGTATTAAAAGAAACCAACTCATAAACCCGAGCGGAAACCAAAATGGAAACCCAAATGAGGCAGCCCCAAACTTGGGGAATGCAATTGATCAAACCATGAATGACTACCTCACACCTTCCAGGACCAATGCCCCCTCATGAATTAGACACAATTCCCTAGGAGATTCTAAATACATCTTTAAACCCCATGTCCTAAACCACCTTCCCACATTCCATGGAATGGAGTCCGAGATGCCCTACCTTCACATTAAGGAGTTTAATGACATTTTAGAAACCATGTGTCCCCCACATCAACTAGAATCAACTAAGATGAGGCTATTTCCTTTTTCATTAAAGGATCGAGCTAAAAATTGGATAAAAAATTTGATACCATCATCCATAAACTCTTGGGACCAACTACAAAGAGAATTCTACAAAAAATACTTTCCCCACCACAAAACAATTGCACTTAAAAAGAGTATCCAAAACTTTTTTGAAAAAGAGGGAGAGTCATTCTATGAAACATGGGAGAGGTTCAAAGACACTCTAAACATGGTTCCACACCATTGTTTTTCTATTCCTGAACAAGTGATAATTTTCTATGAATGGGTTGGGTCCGAGGAACAAACAATTCATCGACATGATGTGTAATGGAACCTTTAAAAACAAATCCCCAAATGATGCTTACGAGTATTTAGAAAGCCTTTCTGAACAAAACCAAACATGGGGAACTTCACCTTATTCTGAAAAGCCACAATGAACTACTGTAATTCATAAACTTAGAGAAGAGGAAAGCCTTAGGGATAAACTCGCAGCACTCTCTAGGAAGGTTGAAGAGATAGACCTTAGGAAAGTCCATGAAATCCAAACTGTTGACCCTGTTTTCACAATTTGTGACAAACATGACCATAAGATAGACAACTGCCCAACTATTCCATCCATAAAGGAAGTTCTTTTAGAAGGATATGCAGCAGAAGTAAATGCCTTGAACTTTCAAAAGCCTCAATACCAAAACACCTTCAACCCAAGGTATAACGACCACCCACGTTTCTGCTGGAAGGATAACCAACAACCTAGCCAACCACAGGGACAAAATCCTTACCCCCATCAGAACTACCAAACCCATAACCAATTCCAAACCCAACCTATTCAATACCAACAACCACCGATCCATTTTCAACAAACCATCCCACCTCCAAAATATTCCCCTGGGATAAACCAATCATCTCAAGCACTAACCCAAACTATTCCACAAAGCCTACTAGAACAACTGTGCAAACAAATGGAAAGGATGAACTCAAAAGTCTCTTACCTTAATCAAGAACATCAAGCCATCAAAATTGGAAAGTCACCCAAGCCTACTCATGCGGGGCCATCCTCAATTTCAAGGGGAGAGTCAAGTTGTGCACAAACAACTCATGATCAACTAAAGGCTGTGACTGTTTTAAGAAGTGGGAAATCAATTGAGAAACCTAAACAACTAATTCATAACCCACTGGAAGATTCAAACATGGATGAAAATTCAAATGAACCACAAGATCAAACTGAGGAAACTGATAACAATGTGAAAGAAACAACTCTTCAACAAACAACCCCACAACCTGCACCATTTCCTCAGCGCATGAGGGGGAAAACCAAGCCTTAATTGAGTGAAACATTGAGAGAAATATTTTCACAAGTCAAGTTGATCATTCCTCTTCTCGATGCCATCCAAACCATACCTTCCTACTCAAATTACCTTAAGGACTTATTCACTTTTAAAAGAAAACTTTCACATAAAAACCAAGTATTTTTGGCTGCTAATGTGAGTACCACCATTCAAGGGACCATTCCTCCTAAGATGAAATGCCCGGGTTTCCCTTACATCAATGTTGAACTAGGAGAAAGCAAAGTTGTCAAGGCCTTGTGTGACCTAGGTTCTCGTGTCAATCTCATCCCATATGTTGTGTACTGCCAGTTAGGCCTAGAAGAGCTCCAACCCACATCTGTCACACTTCAGCTTGCTGATCCTAGCATTAGGGTTCCAAAGGGGATTTTAAAGGAAATTCTGGTAAAGGTTGAAAAATTCATCTACCCTTCTGAATTCATTGTCCTTGAAAACCATCCAAACATTGGATATAAGGAAAAAACCCCAATCATCCTTGGCCGTCCTTTTCTTGCAACATTCAACTCTGTTATCCGAGTCCGAAATGGGAACATGACCATCACCTTTGGGAACATGAGTCTAGACTTGAACATCTATAATGCAAGCTCAGAAATAGGGGATGACGAGGACATTCATGAAGTAAACATGATTGGAAGCATTGATAATGAATCCATAGAACATCAAGGAATATTTGATGGATGTTTAAGTCATGATGAGATTGACTTCCTTTGTTCATATGAAGGAAGTTTATCTCCTTGGCTTGAATCATTTTCAAATTTCTCTTATGATGATGTCTTAGTTCCAACAATCAGTGAAACCTTTCAAGAAACCACTTTCATGGAGACCACTCCAATTTCCTTCCTTAAATATGATCAATCCAATCTAGTGGCTGAAACTTCTACATGTGGGGAATCAGTCCTATCTGAAACTCTAGAAAAAGAAATTGAACTTGATCCAATGTCCCAATCATCTGTTGAAATTCCAAACCAACCTGATCTTGAATTGAAAGAACTTCCCGCTACACTCAAGTATTCTTTCCTAGGGGACAATAAAACACATCCTATTGTAATTTATTTTTCTCTTAAATCCAATCATGAGAGGATGCTTCTAGATGTCCTTGGGAAGCATAATAAAAACATTGGTTGGACCCTTTCTGATATTCCTGGGATTAGCCCACTTATCGGGACTCATAGGATTGTTCTGGAATCTGATTCAAAGCCATGTCGTCAACCTCAATAGCGACTCAATCCTAATCTCATGAAGGTAGTAAGGAAAGAACATCTAAAATTGTTAAAAGATGGTATCATCTATCCCATAGCTGAGAGTGAGTGGGTGAGTCCAATTCAAGTGGTTCCATAAAAGGCTGGAATCACAGTGATAAAAAATTAGGACGGAGAGATTCTTCCAACAAGGTTGAGTAGTGGATGGAGGGTTTTCATTGACTATAGAAAGCTAAACTCATTAACAAAGAAGTACCATTTCCCCTTACCATTCATTGACCAAGTCCTTGAGAGAGTGTCAGGTCATGCCTTTTACTATTTTTTGGATGGGTACTCGTGGTACAATCAAATTGAGGTCTCCCTAGAGGATCAAGGGATGACTACATTCACATGTCCATTCAGAACCTTTTCTTTCAAACGCATGCCCTTCGGGTTATGCAATGCCCCTGGAACCATCCAGTGGTGCATGATGGGAATCTTCTCAAACATGGTAGGGTATTTTCTAGAGGTCTTCATGGATGACTTCTCTGTGTTTGGGGATACATTTGAGGGATGTCTGAGGAATGTAGAGAGAGTCTTGTCAAGATGTGAAGAAAATAATCTAGTCCTAAACTGGGAAAAATGTCATTTCATGGTTAAAGAGGGATTTGTTCTAGGCCATCTGGTCTCGAGTAGGGGGATTGAAGTTGATAAAGAAAAGGTTGACATCATGCGTCACCTTCCATCACACAAAACTGTCAAGGAAGTGAGGTCTTTCTTAGGAAATGCTGGTTTCTATAGAAGATTCATCAAGGACTTTAGATCAATATCTCGTCCCCTTTGTTCTCTCTTAGTAAGGAATGCTCCATTTGTTTGGACAGAAAGCTATGAGGGTTCATTCTCAACCCTCAAATCCTCTCTCACCTCTCCTCCCATTTTGAAATCTCCAAATTGGAACCTTCCTTTTGAACTTATGTGTGATTCCAATGACTTTTCTGTTGGAGCTGTGTTAGGACAACGTTGTGATAAAACTCCTTATGTCATTGCTTATGAAAGAAAATCCTTAAATGATACCCGAACAAACTAAACCACTACTGAAAAAAAGTTACTTGCTATTGTGTTTTCTTTAGAGAAGTTTAGGTCCTACCTCTTAGGATCCCCCATCACTGTGTTCACTGACCATTCTTCACTAAAATACCTCTTCCAAAAACAAGATGCTAAGTCTAGACTGCTTAGGTGGGTCCTTCTCTTATAAGAATTTGACCTCAAAATCAAGGATAAAAAGGAGTTGAAAATGTTGTAGCTGATCACCTCTCTACTATGGAATTCAAAGAAAACTAAAATCACATTTCTATGTCTGATTCATTTCCTAATGAACACTTATACTCTGTGAGTGATAGTCCTTTGTATGCTGACATAGCCAATTTCTTAGTTACAAGAGTCATTCCAAAATTCTTAGGGACTCAAGCTCGAAGGAAATTCCATTATGATGTTAGACACTATGTTTTTGATGATCCATACCTCTATAGTTTTTTCCCTGACCAAGTCCTTAGGAGGTGTGTTCTAGAATCTGAACAAGAGTCAATCCTTAAATTCTATCATAGTGAGGCATGTGGAGGTCAATTTTCCTATAAGAAAACATCTGCTAAGATTCTTCAATGTGGTCTCTTCTGGACCACCCTCTCAAGGGACTCCTACACAGTTTTTCAAAGCTATCCTAGGTGTCAACAAGTAGGGTCCATCACGAAAAGGAATCAAATGCCACTCACTCCCATCTTAGTGGTTGAATTCTTTGACTCTTGGGGAATTGATTTCATGGGTCCTTTCCCAAACTCTCGGGGATACCTCTACATACCCTTAGCTATTTATTATGTCTCAAAATGGGTTGAGGCCATTCCCACTAAGTCCAATGATCATCAAGTTGTTATTTGATTTCTGAAAGAGAACATATTTTATCGATTTGGAATTCCTAGGGCTATAATCAGTGATCGAGGAACCCATTTATGCAACCTCCCATTCTCTTCACTCATATCTAAGTATGGTATTTCTCATAAAGTTTCCACTACATACAATCCTCAAACCAATGGTCAAGCGGAGTTAGAAAATAGGGAGATTAAGAAAATTATTGAAAAAACTATCAACCCCTCTAGGAAAGATTGATCTGAGAAACGCTTAGATGCTCTTTGGGCCTATAGAACTGCATATAAAACCATTTTAGGAATGTCCCCATATAGGTTGGTTTATGGAAAAGCATTCCATTTACCTGTTGAAATTGAGCATAAGGCCTTTTGGGAAATTAAGAAAATAGATTATGACCTCTCATTGGCCGGAACAAAAAGGAAATTAGATCTCAACGAACTGGAGGAACTAAGGATGGAGGCTTATGAAAATTCAAGGATCAATAAAGCTAGAGATCAAGCATACCAATCTTGGAATCTCAAGGTCAAACATTTTGAACCGGGAAAACTTGTGCTCTTGTATAGTTCAAAACATCATTTACACCCAGGAAATTTAAGGTCTAGATGGTCAGGACCATTCATAGTACATCATGTGTACCCACATGGGGCAGTAGAGATTCATGATCCCAGAAGTGGTTACATTTTCACGGTCAATGGTCAAAGGTTAAAACCATTCATTGAATCATTCAATAAAGAAGAAATATAGGTTGAGTTAACTGATCCAACCTATGAACTAGGAAAAAATTGACAGATTTAGGGTTCAAGTCCAGCTAACGGCATTAAACAAAGCGTTTCATGGGAGGAAACCCATGGTTTTCAAGTTTCCTATCATTTTGTTGTTTTAATAAAATTTATATTTTAATTAATCATTTTTATATTTAAAAAAATATAGACTGTTGACATGTTCTTCTATTATGAGTATGGATGGGTATGAAAGGGGAGCACCATATTCATCTGTGTCACGTGGTGTGATCCTTGAGTAATACCTTACCCAGAAATTGAAAAAGAATACAATGTATCATCAGTATATTTTATTATATATATATATATATATTTATATTTCACATATATATATATATATAATCTTTTGTTTTGTTTTTTTTTGTTTTCCTTTTTCCACTAAGGAACTCTGCAAGCGACATGGATATCAAAGGACTAAATTGGAGCAGCAATAACTTAAAACCTCAACCACCAGGTGACTTCATTCCATGACCCTAATTTTCAATTTCCTTTTTGAACATTCATTCTCTACCTATACCCCCTTTTAAATTTTCTTTTATTTAAACACTGGGGATAGTGTTATTTTATGTTGGGGGGAGATAAAATAAAAAATGATTTTGTGTCAAAAAAATGATAAATGATTTGAAAATAAAAATTCTGAAAATGAAAGGAAAAATTCTTTTAACTTTAAACATTGTAATACACATTGCACACATTGAAACTGAATATCAAATAATTTATAATACCCTGATTCTAATTTTAATCCTTGTATAATTTCATGAGCCTTGATTTTGGAATGTGTGGCTGTCCAATTTTATATTTCATCGTTTATAGTTTAATCCAAAAAAAAATCACAATGCACGTCCTTTGGATAGTGGGGTATTAGTTTGAGTTCATGGTGTCCCCTAAATATATAGCATAGGTTTGGTGATCATTTTAGTTTAATATGAGTATTCAAAAAATTATAATAATAAAAATTGCGCGTAGAGCAATGAAATGACCTAATGTGTGGCTTCCGGCACTTGGGGATCGTGACTCCATAGTTGTCTGGTCCAGAGTTAGTAATTTTATCTCTATTTTTGGTAAGTTGAATTTTTTTTGACTGAGTTAACTCGAGATGATAGCCGAGTATGTGGGCTTCAGTTGGTGCCCTAAGGTCTTTGATCCTGGGAGTCATCGGCAAAGTCTCGCTACAGGGGTTGACTCTTTTGAGTGGAACTTCAATTACCAGGGAAAATTTGAAAAAACAAAAAAAAAACAAAACAAAAAATTATACACAAAAAATGGAAACTCCTCTTAATATTGAAATGTGATTCCACCTATCGCTTCCTTAATTTCCCCCTTGAATAAAGATGAACCCCCATGTCTATTGTGATGCACAACACATCCTCATACTTAATTTACATTGGATGAAATATGGAAATGAATTTGAACAAAGGAATGGGCTTGGGATTGATATATTCTTATGAAACTATCTTGTATTAAAATATTTTGATGGGTTTCATGATTTTTTGGTAGAAGGGTTTTTTGGTGATCATTGTGTATTAAAATGTTTTTTGGAAAAGGGAATTCGAATTTCATATTGTTGAGATATATTTTGCTCGGGACTAGAAAAACTCAAGTTAGGGGGTGTGATTAGCCACTAAATGAGGATAATATTCATTGGTAATATATATAATATTCATGTTCTTTATTATTCATAAACACCATTTTAGTTCATTTTACACCTTGAACATCATTTCACATTATGATTGTAATACCATCTTAAAATGCACTATTATGTGGTACATTTTTTAACATCATTTAAAGTACCAAATGATTCATCTGATTTATATATTTTAATTTTATATTTTTGGAAATCTATCTACACTCCAATATTAACATGTTTCATTCAGGGATCAATGGATAATTCATGGAGGATGATGGTGATATTTGGCAATGAAAGGAAGCAATTCTGGAGAAGGCAGATTGGACACCAGCCCACTAATGAGACTATGGGGACCCCAATTAAGGCCCAATGAATCCCAAATTTCGTGGGATAATATAAGAAATGTATAGTAACAAATAAATCTTCAGGATCCAATGCTAATTCTGCATCCATGGTGTCCATTTAGGCAGCCCAAGTTAGGTATAAAATTCTTGGCCAGATTTTGCGGCCCAGAACAACATCCCACCAATTAAACCATATCTCGAAAACCATAACTCGGTTTGGGCTACAATTTTATAGGATGTTATAAGACATCCGAGGATCCATTTTAATCGTCTATTTTCCACTCTGATTCGGCCATCTAGAAGGTCATCCAAGCGCGTCTGTTCGGTGGATGAAAGCTGGATGCCACCTCGGGTCAAATGTGGAAAAGTCCAAATTCCACAAGCTTTACACCACCTATGGCCTACCAAAATTAATTTAGATGCTTTGTACTATTGGAGGCTCTACCCAAGGGCTCAAAATGACTATTTAAGGCAGTGGTGTTGGAGGATTTAGGAATCTTTGGTGCTTGGTTTCATTGTAGTGTTATGCTGCCGCTTTGTGATTGTAATCGCATTTCTTTCTCATGTAAGTTATTTAATTCACCTTAGTTTCTTAATAAAAGTTCTTCATTTACTCTTATTCTGTTCTTCTACTTATCACTTTGATACCGTTGGTTTAAGGTGTGGATTTATTCACACCATACTTTGTGATATTTATCACAAAACGGAGGAGTGATTTTTTTGTTGTTGTTGTTTTTACTTCTTCAATTCCACCATTGTAAGTATACTTCCCGCTTCCGTTGAAGACATGTCATCAATGGAGGGAAAACTATTGTATCGGTTGATCCAAGGGAGTATAAAGGGTCTGGATTGGATGTTATTTATCACTCCATTAATGGCTAATCACTTCTTTTAAATGAGATTTTTATTTGATGATTTTAAAACATCTTCATCCTTATTGAATTTAAGGTAACACATTTCAAGTGCTAATACGAACCTCTACCTTGGAGTGCTCAAAAATTTTATCCTTCAAGTGTATAGGTGATTGGTATAAGGGTTTTTAGGAATTAAACCAGTAAGTGATGATTTCGTTTGATCTTATTAAATGAATCCATCTCAATTATGAGAAATTGAAATCATTAAAAATGTAATTAATCCAATTCACCTCGAGTGATAACCTAGGATCAACTCATTCTTTTAAATTGAATTCACTTAAATATGTTAGTTATCCTTTAAACCCATATAAAATCAACCCAATTTGGCCACTTCATAGCCCAAAATAGTCCATAAAATGTACTTTTCTATAGGTTTCTTCTTATGTCTCTGAGGATTCGACAACCCAAGCTAAACTACATGGACTGTCTTACCTTCTTCTCTTGGGTAAATTTGAGCAAGAATAAAATTTTGGCGCCATTTCCGAGGACCCAATTAAGTCATCTAAACACCCATTCTATTCTTCCCCATTTATTCTTTTCTCATCCAAATTCTCTTATCTTTTCCCTTTCTCATTTTTTTCTTTTGGCTCATGTCCTCCTACACCCGCGATCAATCAAACCATCTAGTTAGGGTGGACAGTCCTGGGGTTGGGTAGTCAAGTACACCAAGGGAACTCTTTCCATTAGATCCTAAGCTTCCAAACACCCCCGAGTCAAAAATTGAGCCCATTTCAATGGAAGTTATTAAAATAAACAAACTCATAAACCCGGGTGGAAACCAAAATGGAAACCCAAATGAGGCAGCCCCAAACATGGGGAATGCAATTGATCAAACCATGAATGACTACCTCACACCTTCCTGGACCAATTCCCCCTCATTCATTAGACACAATTCCCTAGGAGATTCCAACTACATATTTAATCCCCATGTCCTAAACCACCTTCCCACATTCCATGGAATGGAGTCTGAGATGCCCTACCTTCACATTAAGGAGTTCAATGACATTGTAGAAACCATGTGTCCCCCACATCAACTAGAATCAACTATGATGAGGCTATTTCATTTTTCTTTAAGGTATCGAGCTAAAAATTGGCTAAATAATTTGAGACCATCATCCATAAACTCTTGGGACCAACTTCAAAGATAATTCTACAAAAAATACTTTCCCCACCACAAAACAATTGCACTTAAAATGAGTATGAATTTTTTTTTGAAAAAGAGGGAGAGTCATTATATGAAACATGGGAGAGGTTAAAAGACACTATAAAAATGGTTCCACACCATGGTTTTTCTATTCCTGAACAATTTATAATTTTATATGAAGGGTTGGGTCCGGGGAACAAACAATTCATCGACATGATGTGTAATGGAGCCTTTAAAAACAAAGCCCCAAATGATGCTTACGAGTATCTAGAAAGCCTTTCTGAACAAAACCAAACATGGGGAACTTCACCTTATTCTGAAAAGCCACAAAGAACTACTGGAATTCATACACTTAGAGAAGAGGAATGCCTTAGGGATA
This sequence comes from Viscum album, assembly GCA_963277665.1. Taxonomy (NCBI): domain Eukaryota; kingdom Viridiplantae; phylum Streptophyta; class Magnoliopsida; order Santalales; family Viscaceae; genus Viscum; species Viscum album. The sequence continues at coordinate 26,114,881 of OY728142.1, read as the reverse complement.
AACTCTCAGCACTCTCTAGGAAGGTTGAAGAGATAGACCTTAAGAATTTTCATGAAATCCAAATTTTTGACCTTGTTTGCACAATTTGCGACAAACATGACCATAAGACAGACAACGGCCCAACTATTCCATCCATCAAGGATGTTATTTTAGGAGGACCTACAGTGTATGTAAATGCCTTGAACTTTCAAAAGCCTCAATACCAAAACACCTTCAACCCAAGGTATAACGACCACCCAGGCTTCCGTTGGAAGGATAACCAACAACCTAGCCAACCACAGGGAGAAAATACTTACCCCCATCAGAACTACCAAACCCATAACCAATTCCAAACCCAACCTATCCAATACCAACATCCACCGGTCCATTTTCAACAAACCATCCCACCTCCAAAATATTCCCCTGGGATAAACCAATCTTCTCAAGCACCAACCCAAACTATTCCACAAAGCGTACTAGAACAACTGTGATAACAAATGGAAAGGATGAACTCATAAGTCTCTTCCCTTAAACAAGAACTTCAAACAATCAAAACTGGAAAGGCACCCATGCCTACTCAGGCGGTTCCATTCTCAAATTCAAGGGGATATTCAAGTTGTGCTCAAACAACTCATGAACAACTAAAGGCTGTGATTATTTTAAGAAGTGGGAAATCAATTGAGAAACCTGAACAACTAATTCATAACCAACCTGAAGATTCAAAATTGGATGAAAATTCAAATGAACCACAAGATCAAACTGAGGAAGCTGATAAAAATGTGAAAGAAATAACTCTTCAACAAAAAACCCCACAACCTCCAACATTTCCTCAACGCATGAGGGGGAAAACCAAGCCTGAATTGAGTGAATCATTGAGGGAAATATTCTCACAAGTCAAGTTTAACATTCCTCTTCTGGATTCCATCCAAACCATACCATCCTACTCAAAGTACCTTAAGGACTTGTGCACTTTTAAAAGAAATTTTTCACATAAAAACCAAGTCCTTTTGGCTGTTAATGTGAGTACCACCATTCAAGGGACCATTCCTCCTAAGTTGAAAGACCCAGGTTGCCCTTACATCAATGTTGAACCAAAAGAAAGAAAAGTTGTCAAGGGCTTGTGTGACCAAGGTGCTAGTTTCAATCTCATCCCATATGTAGTATACTGCCAATTAGGTCTAGAAGAGCTCCAACCCACATCTGTCACACTTCATCTTGCTGATCGTAGAATTAGGGTTCCAAAGGGGATTTGAAAGGACGTTCTGGTAAAGGTTGAAAACTTCATCTACCCTACTGACTTCATTGTCCTTGACAACCATCCAAACTTAGGAAATAAGGAACAAACCCCAATCATCCTTGGCCATCCTTTTCTTGAAACAATCAACTCTGTTATCTGAGTCCGAAATGGGAAGATGACCATCACCTTTGGGAACATGAGTCTAGACTTGAACATCTATAATGCAAGCTCACAAATAGGGGATGACGAGGAAATTCATGAAGTAAACATGATAGGAAGCATCGATAATGAATCCATATAACATCAAAGAATATTTGATGGATGTTTAAGTCAGGATGAGATTGATTTCCTTTGTTTATATGAGGGAAGTGTATCTCCTTGGACTGAATCATTTTCAAATTTCTCTTATGATGAAGTCTTAGTTCCAACAATCAGTGAAACCTTTCAAGAAACCACTTTCATGGAGACTACTCCAATTTCCTTACTTAAATATGATCAATCCAATCTAGTGGATGAAACATCTACATGTGGGGAATAAATCCTATCTGAAACTCTAAAAAAAGAAATTGAACTTTATCCAATATCCCAATCTTCTGTTGAAATTCCAAACCAACCTGATCTTGAATTGAAGGGACTTCCTGCTACACTCAAGTGTGCTTTCCTAGGGGACAATCAAACACATCTTATTGTCATTTCTTCTTCTCTTGAAGCCAATCATGAGAGGATGCTTCTAGATGTCCTTAAGAAACATAAGAAAGCCATTGGTTGGACCCTTTCTGATATTCCTGGGATTAGTCCACTTATCGGGACTCATATGATTGTTCTGGAATCTGATTCAAAGCCATTTCGTCAACCTCAATGGAGACTCAATCCTAATCTCATGGAAGTAGTAAGGAAAGAACTTTTGAAATTGTTAAAAGATGGTATAATCTATCCCATAGCTGAGAGTGAGTGGGTGAGTCCAATTCATGTGGTTCCAAAAAAGGCTGGAATCACAGTGATAACAAATGAGGATGGAGAGATTCTTCCAACAAGGGTGAGTAGTGGATGGAGGGTCTGAATTGACTATAGGAAGCTAAACTCATTCACAAAGAAGGACCATTTCCCCTTACCATTCATTGACCAAGTCCTTGAGAGAGTGGCAGGTCATGCCTTCTACTGTTTCTTAGATGGGTACTCGCGGTACAATCAAATTGAGGTCTCCCTAGAGGTTCAAGGGAAGACTACATTCACATGTCCATTCGGAACCTTTGCTTTCAAACGCATGCCCTTCGGGTTATGCAATGCCCCTAGAACCTTCCAGCGGTGGATGATGGGAATCTTCTCAGACATGGTAGGGGATTTTTTTAGAGGTCTTCATGGATGACTTCTCTATGTTTGGGGATACATTTCAAGGATGTATGAGGAATGTAGAGAGAGTCTTGTCAAGATGTGAAGAAAAGAATCTAGTCCTAACTATGAAAAATGTCATTTCATGGTTAAAGAGGGACTTGTTCTAGGCCATCTGGTCGCGAGTAGGGGGATTGAAGTTGATAAAGCAATGGTTGACATCATTCGTCACCTTCCATCACCCAAAACTGTCAAGGAAGTGAGGTCTTTCTTAGGATATGCTGGTTTCTATAGAAGAATCATCAAGGACTTTAGTTCAATATCTCGTCCCCTTTGTGCTCTCTCAGTAAAGGATGCTCCATTTGTTTGGACAAAATGCTGTGAGGGTTCATTCCCAACCCTCAAATCCTCTCTCACCTCTCCTCCCATTATGAAATCTCAAAATTGGAACCTTCCTTTTGAACTTATGTGTGATACTAGTGACTTTGCTTTTGGATCTTTGTTAGGACAACGTTGTGATAAAAATCCTTATGTCATTGCTTATGCAAGAAAATCATTAAATGATACCAAAATAAACTACACCACTACTGAAAATGAGTTACATTCTATTGTGTTTTCTTTAGAGAAGTTTAGGTCCTACCTCTTAGGATCCCCCATCACTGTGTTCACTGACCATTCTGCACTAAAATACCTATTCAAAAAACAATATGCTAAGGCTAGACTGATTAGGTGGGTCTTTCTCTTACAATAATTTGACCTCACAATCAAGGATAAAAAAGGAGTTGAAAATGTTGTAGCTGATCACCTCTCTAGGATGGAATTCGAAGGCAACTCAAATCACCTTTCTGTGTCTGATTCATTTCCTAATAAACACTTATACTCTGTGAGTGACTGCCCTTGGTATGCCGACATATCCAATTTCTTAGTTACAAGAGTCATTCCAAAATTCTTAGGGACTCAAGCTTGAAGGAAATTCCTTTCTGATGTTAGACACTATGTTTTTGATGATCCATAACTCTATAAGTTTTTCCATGACCAAGTCATTAGGAGGTGTGTTCTAGAATCTAAACAAGAGTCCATCCTTAAATTCTGTCATAGTGTGGCATGTAGAGGTCACTTTTCCTCTAAGAAAACTTCTTCTAATATTCTTCAATGTGGTCTCTTCTGGCCCACCCTCTCAAGGGACTCCTACACATTTTGTCAAAGCTTTCCTAGGTGTCAACAAGTAGGGTCTATCACAAAAAGGAATCAAATGCCACTCACTCCCATCTTAGTGGTTGAAATCTTTGACTATTGGGGAATTGATTTCATGGGTCCTTTCCCAAACTCTCGGGGATACCTCTACATACTCTTAGCTGTTGATTATGTCTCAAAATGGGTGGAGGCCATTCCCACTAAGTCCAATGATCATCAAGTTGTTATTCTATTTCTGAAAGAGAACATATTTTCTCAATTTGGAATTCCTAGGGCTATAATCAGTGATCGAGGAACCCATTTCTGAAACCGACCATTCTCTTCACTCATGTCTAAGTATGGTATTTCTCATAAAGTTTCCACAACATACCATCCTCAAACCAATGGTCAAGCGGAGTTAGAAAATAGGGAGATTAAGCAAATTCTTGAAAAAACTGTCAACCCCTCTAGGAAATATTGGTCAGAGAAACTCTTAGATGCTCTTTGGGACTATAGAACAGCATATAAAACCATTTTAGGAATGTCCCCATATAGGTTGGTTTATGGAAAAGCATGCCATTTACCTGTTGAAATTGAGCATAAGGCCTTTTGGGCAATTAAGAAAATGGATTATGACCTCTCATTGGCCTGAACAAAAAGGAAACTAGATCTCAACGAACTAGAGGAACTAAGGATGGATGCTTATGAAAATTCTAGGATCAATAAAGCTAGTGTTCAAGTCTACCAATCTAGGAATATCAAGGTCAAACATTTTGAACTGGGAAAACTTATTCTCTTTTATAGTTCAAAACAACATTTACACCCAGGAAAGTTAAGGTCTAGATGGTCAGGACCTTTCATAGTACATCATGTGTACCCCCATGGGGCAGTAGAGATTAAAGATCCCAGAAGTTGTTACATTTTCAAGGTCAATGGTCAAAGGTTAAAACCATTCATTGAATCATTCAATAAACAGGAAATAGAGGTTGAGTTTACTGATCCAACCTATGAACCAGGAAAAAATTGATAGATTTAGGGTTTAAGTCGAGCTAACGACGTCATACAAAGTGATGCATGGGAGGAAACCCATGGTTTTCAAGTTTCCTATCAATTTGTTGTTTTAATAAAATTTATATTTTAATTAATCATTTTTATATTAAAAAAAATAGACTGTTGACCTGTTCTTCTATTATGAGTATGGATGGGTATGAAAGAGGATCACCATATTCATCTCTGTCATGTGGTGTGGTCCTTCAGTAATACCTTACCCAGAAATTTAAAAATAAGACAATGTATCATCTGTTTATTTTATTTTATATATATACTTATATTTTACTTATATATATATATATACTCTTTTTTTTGTTTTCCTTTTTCCACTAGGGAACTCTGCAAGTGACATGGATATCAAAGGACTAAATTGGAGCAGCAAGAACTTCAAACTTCAACCACGAGGTGACTTCATTCCATGACCCAAATTTTCAATTTCCTTTTTGAACATTCATTCCCTACCTCTACCCCCTTATAAATTTTCTTTTATTTAAACACTGGGGATAGTGTTATTTTATGTCGGGGGGAGCTAAAATAAAAAATGCTTTTGTGTCAAAAAAATGATAAATTATTTGAAAAAAAATTGTGAAAATGGAAGGAAAAATTCCTTTAACTTTAAACATGGTAAAACAAATTGCACACTTTGAAACTGAATATCAAATAATTTATCACACCCTGATTCTGATTTCAATCCTTGTATAATTTCATAATCATTGATTTTGGAAAGTGTGGCTGTCCAATTTGATATTTCATCGTTTATATTTTCATCCAAAAAAAATATCACAATGCACGTCCTTTGGATAGTGGGGTATTAGTTTGAGTTCATGTGGTCCCTTAAATATATAAAATAGGTTTGGTGATCATTTTAGTTTAATATGAGTATTCAAAAAAAATTATAAAAAAAAATTGCGCAGAGAGCAATGAAATGACCTAATGTGTGGCTTTCGGCACTTGGGGATCGTGAATCCATAGTTGTCTGGCCCAGAGTTATTAATTTTACCTCTATTTTTGGTAATTTGAATTTTTTTTGACTAATTTAACTCGGGATAGTGCCCGAGTATGTGGGATTCACTTGGTTCCCTATGGTCTTTGAGCCTGGGAGTCATCGGCAAAGTCTCGCTATAGGGGTTGACTCTTTTGAGTGCAACTTCAATTACAATGGAAAAATTTCAAAAACCAAAAAAAAACAAAATAAAAAATTATACAAAAAAATGAATACTCATCTTAATATTGAAACGTGATTCCACCTAGCGCTTCCATAATTTCCCCCTTGAATATAGATGTACCCTCATGTCTATTGTGATGCACAACACATCCTCATACTTAATTGACATTGGATGAAATATGGAAATGAATTTGAAAAAAGGAATGGGCTTCGGATTGGGATATTCTTATGAAAATATCTTGTATTAAAATATTTTTATGGGTTTAATGATTGTTTGGTATAAGGTTTTTTTGGTGATCAATGTGTATTAAAATGTTTTTTGGAAAAGGGAATTCGAATTTCATATTGTTGAGATATATTTTGATCGGGACTAGCATAACTCAAGTTGGGGGGTCTGATTAGCCACTAAATGAGGCTAATATTCATTGGTAATATTTATAATATTCATGTTCTTTATTATTCATAAAAACCATTTTAGTGAATTTTACACTTTGAACATCATTTCACATTATGATTGTAATACCTTCTTAAAATGCACTATTTTGTGGTACATTTTTTAACATCATTTAAAGTACCAAATGATTCATCTGATTATACATATTTTAATTTGATATTTTTTGAAATTGATCTAAACTCCAATATGAACATGTTTCATTCAGGGATCAATGGATAATTCATGGAGGATGATGGAGATATTTGGCAATGAAAGGAAGCAATTCTGGAGAAGGCAGATTGGACACCAGCCCACTGATGAGACTGTGGGGCCCCAAATAAAGGCCCAATGAATCAAAAATTTCATGGGATGCTAGAAGCCATGTAGAGTAACAAATAACTCTTCAGGATCCAATGCTAATTCGGCTTCCATGGTGTCTATTTGGGCAGCCCAATTTAGAGATAAAAGTCTGGGCCAGATTTTGCGGCACATCACAACAGCCCACAAATTAAACCATATCTCGAATTCAATAACTCCGTTTGGGCTTCGATTTTACAGGCTGTTAGAAGACATCCGCGGATCCATTTTATTCTTCTATGGCCCACTCTGATTCAGCCATCTATAATGTCTTCCAAGCGCGTCTGTTCGGTGGATGAAAGCTAGCTGCCACCTCGGGTCAAATGTGGAAAAGTCCAAATTCCACAAGCTTTCCACCACCTATGGCCTACCAAAATTAATTAATATGATTTTTACTATTGGAGTCTCGACCCAACGGCTCAAAAATTCATATTTAAGGTAGTGGTGTTGGAGGATTTAGGAATCTTTGGTGCTTGGTTTCATTGTAGTGTTATGTTCCCGCTTTGTGTTTGTAATCACATTTCTTTCTCATGTAAGTTATTTAATTCACCTTAGTTTCCTAATAAAAGTTCTTCATTTACTATTATTCGTTTCTTCTACTTATCACGTTGATACCTTTGGTTCAAGTTGTGTATTTATTCACACCATTTTTTGTGATATTTATCACACAACGGAGGAGTGATTTTTTGTTGTTGTTGTTTTTACTTCTTCAATTCCACCATTGTAAGTCTACTTCCCGCTTTCGTTGAAGACATGTCATCAATGGAGGGCTAACTATTTTATGGGTTGATCCAAGGAAGTAGCAAGGGTCTGGATTGGATGTTATTTATCACTCCATTAATGGCTAACCACTCTTTTAAATGATATTTTTATTTGATGATTTTAAAACATCTTCATACTTATTGAATTTAAGGTCACACATTTCATGTGCTAATATGAACCTCTACATTGGAGTGCTCAAAACTTTTATCCTTGAAGTGTATTGGTGATTATTATTAGGGTGTGTAGGGATTAAACAAGTAAGTGATGATTTCGTTTGATCTTTTTAAATGAATCCATCTCAATTATATGAAATTGAAATCATTAAAAAAGTAATTTATCCAATCCACCCCGAGCTATAACCTAGGATCAAATCATTCTTTTAAATTGAATTAACATAAATATGTTAGTTATCCTTTAGACCCATATAAAATCAACCCAAGATGGCCACTTCATAGCCAAAAACAGTCCATAAATTGTACATGTCTATAGGTTTCTTCTTTGATCTCTGAGGATTCGACAACCCAAGATAAACTACAAGGACCATCTTACCTTCTTCTCTTGGGTAAATTTGAGCGAGAATCAAATTTTGGCGCCGTTTCCAGGGACCCAAGTAAGTAATCTAAAAACCCATTCTACTCTTCCCCATTTCTTCTTTTCTCATCCAAATTCTCTTATCTTGTCCCTTTCTCGTTTTTTTTTCTTTTGGCGCATGTCCGCCTACACCCGTGATCAATCAAACCGTCTAGTAAGGGTAGATAGTGCTGGGGTTGGGGAGTCAAGTACACCTACTGAACTCTTTCCATTAGATCCTAATCTTCCAAACACCCCCGAGTCAAAAATTGAGCCCATTTCAATGGAAGGTATTAAAAGAAACCAACTCATAAACCTGGGTGGAAACCAAAATGGAAACCCAAATGAGGCAGCCCCAAACTTGGGGAATGTAATTGATCAAACCATGAATGACTACCTCACACCTTCCTGGACCAATGCCCCATCATGCATTAGACAAAATTCTCCAGGAGATTCCAACTACATCTTCAAACCCCATGTCCTAAACCACCTTCCCACATTCCATGGAATGGAGTCCGAGATGCCCTACCTTCACATTAAGGAGTTCAATGACATTGTAGAAACCATGTGTCCCCCACATCAACTAGAATCAGCTAAGATGAGTATATTTAATTTTTCTTTAAAGGATCAAGCTAAAAATTGGCTAATCAATTTGAGACCATCATCCATAAACTCTTGGGACCAACTATAATGAGAATTCTACCAAAAATACTTTCCCCACCACAAAACAATTGCACTTAAAAAGAGTATCCAAAACATTTTTGAAAAAGAGGGAGATTCATTCTATGAAACATGGGAGAGGTTCAAAGACACACTAAACATGGTTCCACACCATGGTTTTTCTATGCCTGAACAAGTGAGAATTTTCTATGAAGGGTTGGGTCTGGGGAACAAACAATTCATCGACAAGATGTGTAATGGAACCTTTAAAACAAAGCCCCAAATGATGCTTATGATTATCTAGAAAGCCTTTCTGAACAAAACCAAACATGGGGAACTTCACCATATTCTGAAAACCCAAAAAGAACTACTGTAATTCATACACTTAGAGAAGAGGAAAGCCTTAGGGATAAAATCGTAGCACTCTCTAGGAAGGTTGAAGAGATATACCTTAGCAAAGTCCATGAAATCCAAACTGTTCACCCTGTTTGCACAATTTGTGACAAACATGACCATAAGACATACAACTGCCCAAATATTCCATCCATCAAGGATGTTCTTTTTGGAGGACCTACAGTGGATGTAAATTCCTTGAACTTTAAAAAGCCTCAATACCAAAACACCTTCAACCCAAGGTATAACGACCACCCAGGATTCCGCTGGAAGGATAACCAACAACCTAGCCAACCACAGGGACAAAATCCTTACCCCCATCAGAACTACCAAACCCATAACCAATTCCAAACCCAACCTATCCAATACCAACAGCCACCGGTCCATTTTCAACAAACCATCCCACCTCCAAAATATTCCCCCGGGATAAACCAATCTTTTCAAGCACCATCCCAAACTATTCCACAAAGCATACTAGAACAACTGTGCAAACAAATGGAAAGGATGAACTCAGAAGTCTCTTCCGTTAAACAAGATCTTCAAACCATCAAAACTTGAAATACACCCATGCCTACTCAGGCGGTGCCATCCTCAAATTCAAGGGGAGAGTCATGTTGTGCTCAAACAACTCATGAACAACTAAAGTCTGTGACTATTTTAAGAAGTGGGAAATCAATTGAGAAACCTGAACAACTAATTCATAACCCACCTGAAGATTCAAACTTGGATGAAAATTCAAATGAACCACAAGATCAAACTGAGGAAACTGATAACAATGTAAAAGAAACAACTCTTCAACAAACAACCCCACAACCTGCACCATTTCCTCAACGCATGCGGGGGGAAACCAAGCTTGAATTGAGTGAAACATTGAGGGAAATATTCTCACAAGTCAAGTTGAACATTCCTCTTCTCGATGCCATCCAAACCATACCTTCCTACTCAAAGTACCTTAAGGACTTGTGAGCTTTTAAAATAATATTTTCACATAAAAACCCAGTCCTTTTGGCTACTAATGTGAGTACCACCATTCAAGGGACCATTCCTCCTAAGTTGAAAGACCCAGGTTGCCCTTACATCAATGTTGAACTAGGAGAAAAGAAAAGTTGTCAAGGCCTTGTGTGACCTAGGTGCTAGTGTCAATCTCATCCCATATGCCGTGTACTGCCAGTTATGCCAAGAAAAGATCCAACCCACATCTGTCACACTTCATCTTGCTGATCGTAGCATTAGGGTTCCAAAGGGGATTTTAAAGGAAGTTTTGGTAATGTTTGAAAACATCATCTACCCTGCTGACTTCATTTTCCTTGAAAACCATCCAAACTTAGGAAATAAGGAACAAACCCCAATAATCCTTGGCTGTCCTTTTCTTGCAACAATCAACTCTGTTATCCGAGTTCGAAATGGGAACATAACCATCACCTTTGGGAACATGAGTCTAGAATTGAACATCTATAATGCAAGATCAAAAATAGGGGATGACGAGGAAATTCATGAAGTAAACACGATAATAATCATTGATAATGAATCCATAGAACATCAAGGAATATTTGATGGATGTTTAAGTCAGGATGAGATTGATTTCCATTGTTCATATGAAGGAAGTTCATCTCCTTGGCTTGAATCATTTTCAAATTTCTCTTATGATGAAGTCTTAGTTCCAACAATCAGGGAAACCTTTCAAGAAACCACTTTCATGGAGACCACTCCAATTTCCATCCTTAAATATGATCAAGCCAATCTAGTGGCTGAAACTTCTACATGTGGGGAATCAATCCTATGTGAAACTATAAAAAAATAAATTGAACTTGATTCAATGTCCCAATCTTCTGTTGAAATTCCAAACCAACCTGATCTTGAATTGAAGGAACTTCCTGCTACACTCAAGTATGCTTTCCTAGGGGACAATCAAACACATCATATTGTCATTTATTATTCTCTTGAATCCAATCATGAGAGTATTCTTCTAGATGTCCTTAGAAAACATAAGAAATCCACTGGTTGGACCCTTTCTGATATTCCTGGGATTAGCACACTTATCAGGACTCATAGGATTGTTCTGGAATCTGATTCAAAGCCATGTCGTCAACCTCAATGGCGACTCAATCCTAATCTCATGGAGGTAGTAAGGAATGAACTTCTGAAATTGTTAAAGCTGGTATCATCTATCCCATAGCTGAGAGGGATTGGGTGAGTCCAATTCAAGTGGTTCCAAAAAAGGCTGGAATCACAGTGATAACAAATGATGATGGAGAGATTCTTCTATCAAGGGTGAGTAGTGGATAGTGGGTCTGCATTGACTATAGGAAGCTAAACTCATTCACAAAGAAGGACCATTTCCCCTTACCATTCATTGACCAAGTCCTTGAGAGAGTGGCAGGTCATGCCTTCTACTGTTTCTTAGATGGGTACTCGGGGTACAATAAAATTGAGGTCTCCCTAGAGGATCAAGGTAATACTACATTCACATGTCCATTCGGAACCTTTGATTTCAAACGTATGCCCTTTGGGTTATGCAATTCCCCTGGAACCTTCCAGCGGTGCATGATGGGAATCTTCTCAAACATGGTAGGGGATTTTCTAGAGGTCTTCATGGATGACTTCTCTGTGTTTGGGGATACATTTGAGGGATGTCTGAGGAATGTAGATAGAGTCTTGTCTAGATGTGAAGAAAATAATCTTGTCCTAAACTGAGAAAAAATGTCATTTCATGGTTAAAGAGGGTCTTGTTCTAGGCCATCTGATCTCGAGTTGGGGGATGAAAGTTGATAAAGAAAAGGATGACATCATTCGTCACCTTCCATCACCCAAAACTGTCAAGGATGTGAGGTCTTTCTTAGGACATGCTGGTTTCTATAGAAGATTCATCAAGGACTTTAGTTCAATATCCAGTCCCCTTTGTGCTCTCTTAGTAAAGGATTCTCCATTTGTTTGGACATAAAGATGTGAGGGTTCATTGTCAACCCTCAAATACTCTCTCACCTCTCCTGCCATTATGAAATCTCCAAATTGGAACCTTCCTTTTGAACTTATGTGTGATGCCAGCGACTTTTCTGTTGGAGATGTGTTAGGACAACTTTGTGATAAAACTCTTTATGTCAGTGCTTATTCAAGAAAATACTGAAATAATACCCAAATAAACTACACCACTACTGAAAATAAGTTACTTGCTATTGTGTTTTCTTTAGAGAAGTTTAGTTCCTACCTCTTAGGATCCCCCATCACTGTGTTCGCTGGCCATTCTGCACTAAAATACCTCTACCAAAAACAAGACGCTAAGGCTAGACTGATTAGGTGGGTCCGTCTTTACAAGAATTTGACCTCACAATCAAGGATAAAAAAGGAGTTGAAAATGTTTTAGCTGATCACCTCTCTAGGATGGAATTCAAAGACAACTAAAATCACCTTTCTGTGTCTGATTCATTTCTTAATGAACACTTATACTCTATGAGTGACTGCCCTTGGTATGCCGACATAGCCAATTTCTTAGTTACAGGAGTCATTCCAAAATTCTTAGGGACTCAAGCTCGAAGGAAATTCCTTTCTGATGTTAGACACTATGTTTTTGATGATCCATACCTCTATAAGTTCTGCCATGACCAAGTCATTAGGAGGTGTCTTCCAGAATCTTAACAAGTGTCCATCCTTAAATTCTGTCATAGTGAGGCATGTGGAGGTCACTTTTCCTCTAAGAAAACATCTACTAAGATTCTTCAATGTGGTCTCTTCTGGCCCACCCTCTCATGGGACTCCTACACATTTTGTCAAAGCTGTCCTAGGTGTCAACAAGTAGGGTCCATCACAAAAAGGAATAAAATTCCAATCACTCCCATATTAGTGGTTGAAATCTTTGACTGTTGGGGAATTGATTTCATGGGTCCTTTCCCAAACTCTCGGGGATACGTCTAAATACTCTAAGCTGTTGATTATGTCTCAAAATCAGTTGAGGCCATTCCCACTGAGTCCAATGATCATCAAGTAGTTATTCGATTTCTGAAAGAGAACATATTTTCTCGATTTGGAATTACTAGGGCTATAATCAGTGATCGAGGAACCCATTTCTACAACTGCCCATTCTCTTCACACATGTCTAAGTATGGTATTTCTCATAATGTTTCCACTGCATACCATCCTCAAACCAATGGTCATGCGGAGTTATCAAATAGGGAGATTAAGAAAATTCTTGAAAAAAACTGTCGACCCCTGTAGGAAAAATTGGTCTGAGAAACACTTAGATGCTCTTTGGTCCTGTAGAATCGCATATAAAACCATTTTAGGAATGTCCCCATATAGGTTGGTTTATGGAAAAGCATGCCATATACCTATTGAAATTGAGCATAAGGCCTTTTGGGCAATTAATAAAATCGATTATGACCTCTCATTGTCTGGAACAAAAAGGAAATTAGATCTCAATGAACTGGAGGAACTAAGGATGGATGCTTATGATAATTCAAGGATCAATAAAGCTAGAGTTCACGCCTACCAATATAGGAATATCAAGGTCAAACATTTTGAACCGGGAAAACATATGCTCTTTTATAGTTCAAAACTTCATTTACACCCAGTAAAGTTAAGGTCTAGATGGTCAGGACCTTTTATAGTACATCATGTGTTCCCCCATGGGGCAGTGGAGATTCAAGATCCTAGAATTTGTTAAATTTTCATGGTCAATGGTCAAAGGTTAAAACCATTCATTGAATCATTCAATAAACAGGAAATAGTGGTTGAGTTAACTGAGCCAACCTACGAACCAGGAAAAAATTGATAGATTTAGGGTTTAAGTCGAGCTAACGACGTTAAACAAAGCGCTGCATGGGAGGTAACCCATGGTTTTCATGTTTCCTATCATTTTGTTGTTTTAATAAAAATTTATATTTTAATTAATCAATTTTATATTTAAAAAAATAGAATGTTGACCTATTCTTCTATTATGACTATGGATGGGTATGAATGGGGAGCAGCATATTCATCTGTGTCACGTGGTGTGACCCTTGAGTAATACCTTACCAAGAAATCTAAAAAGAAGACAATGTATCATCAGTTTATATAATTTTATATATATACTTATATTTTACTTATATATATATATATACTCTTTTATTTGTTGTTTTGTTTTCCTTTTTCCACTAGGGAACTGTGCAAGCGACATGGATATCAAAGGACTAAATTGGAGCAGCAAGAACTTCAAACTTCAACCACTAGGTGACTTCATTCCATGACCCTCATTTTCAATTTCATTTTTGAAATTTCATTTTCTACCTCAACCCCCTTCTAAATTTTCATTTATTTAAACACTAGGGACAGTGTTATTTTAAGTTGGGGGGGAGATAAAATAAAAAATGCTTTTGTGTCAAAAAAAATGAAAAATGATTTGAAAAAAAAATTTGAAAATAGAAGGAAAAATTTCTTTAAATTTAAACATGGTAATACACATTGCACACATTGAAACTGAATATCAAATAATTTATCATACCCTGATTCTGATTTTAATCCTTGTATAATTTCATGATCGTTGATTTTGGAAAGTGTGCCTGTCCAATTTGATATTTCATCGTTTATATTTTCATCCAAAAAAAAGATCACAATGCACGTCCTTTGGATAGTGGGGTATTAATTTGAGATCATGGGGTCCCCTAAATATATAGCATAGGTTTGGTGATCATTTTAGTTTAATATGAGTATTAAAAAAATTATAAAAAAATAATAATTGCGCGTAGAGCAATGAAATGACCTAATGCGTGGCTTTCGACACTTGGGGATCGTGACTCCATAGTTGTCTGGTCCAGAGTTAGTAATTTTATCTCTATTTTTGGTAATTTTAATTTGTTTTTGACTGAGTTAACTTGAGATGATTCTCGAGTATATGGGCTTCACTTGGTTCCCTAAGGTCTTTGAGCCTGGGAGTCATCAGCAAAGTCTCGCTACAGGGGGTTGACTCTTTTGAGTGTAACTTCAATTACCATGGAAAAATTGAAAATACAAAAAAAACAAACCAAAAATTTATACAAAAAAATTAATACTCATCTTAATATTGAAATTTTATTCCACCTAGCACTTCTGTAATTTCCCCCTTTAATAAATATGAACCCCCATGTCTATTGTGATGCAGAACACATCCTCATACTTAATTGACATTAGATGAAATATAGAAATGAATTTGAACAAAGGAATGGGCTTGGGATTGGGATCTGATTGTGAAACTATCTTGTATTAAAAAATTTTGATGGGTTTATTGATTGTTTGGTGTAAGGGTTTTTTGGTGATCACTGTGTATTAAAATGTTTTTTGGAAAAAGGAATTCGAATTTCATATTGTTGAGATATATTTTGCTCGGGACTAGCAAAACTCAAGTTGGGGGTGTGATTAGCCACTAAATGAGGATAATATTCATTGGTAATATATATAATATTAATATTATTTATTATTCATAAACACCATTTTAGTGCATTTTACACTTTGAACATCATTTCACATTATGATTGTAATACCTTCTTAAAATGCACTATTATGTGGTACAATTTTTAACATCATTTAAAGTAACAAATGATTCATCTTATTATACAAATTTTAATTTGATATTTTTGTAAATTGATCTACACTCTAATATGAACATGTTTCATTCAGGGATCAATAGAGAATTCATGGAGGATGATGGAGATATTTGGCGATGAAAGGAAGCAATTCTAGAGAAGGCAGATTGGACACCATCCCACTAATGAGACCGTGGGGCCCAAAATAACAGCCCAATGAATCCCCAATCTCGTGTGATGTTATAAGCAATGTATAGTAACAAATAACTCTTCAGGATCCAATGCTAATTCGGCTTCCATGGTGTCCATTTAGGCATCCCAAGTTACAGATAAAATTCTAGGCTAGATTTTTCGGCCCAAAAAAACAGCCCACCACTTAAACCATATCGCGCAAACAATAACTCATTTTGGGCTGAAAGTTTACAGGATGTTAGAAGACATCCGAGTATCCATTTTATTCTTCTATGTCCCACTCTGATTCGGCCATCTAAAAGGTCTTTCAAGCACGTCTGTTCGATGGGTGAAAGCTGGCTGCCACCTCGTGTCAAATGTGGAAAAGTCCAAATTTCACAAGCTTTCCACCACCTATGGCCAACCAAAATTAATTGAGATTCTTTGTACTGTTGGAGGCTCGACCCAAGGGCTCAAAAATCCATATTTAAGGTAGTGTTGTTGGGGGATTTAGGAATCTTTGGTGATTGTTTTCATTGTAGTGTTATGCTGCCGCTTTGTGTTTGTTATCGCATTTCTTTCTCATGTAAGTTGTTTAATTCACCTTAGTTTCTTAATAAAAGTTCTTCATTTACTCTTATTATGTTCTTCTACTTATCTCATTGATACCATTCGTTCAAGATGTGGATTTATTCACACCATAATTTTTGATATTTATCACACAACAGAGGAGTGATTTTTTGTTGTTGTTGTTTTTACTTCTTCAATTCCACCATTGTAAGTCTACTTCCCGCTTCCTTTGAAGACATGTCATCAATGGAGGGCTAACTATTTTATGGGTTTATCCAAGGGAGTATCAAGGGGCTGTATTGGATGTTATTTATCACTCCATTAATGGCTAATAACTTCTTTTAAATGAGATTTTTATTTGATGATTTTAAAACATCTTCATCCTTATTGAATTTAAGGTCACACACTTCAAGTGCTAATACGAACCTCTACCTTGGAGTGCTCAAAACTTTGATCCTTCATGTGTATAGGTTATTAGTGTTAGGGTGTGTATGCATTAAACCAGTAAGTGATGATTTTGTTTGATCTTCTTAAATGAATCCATCTCAATTATAAGAAATTGAAATCATTAAAAAAGTAATTCATCCAATCCACCCCGAGTGATAACCTAGGAGCGACTCATTCTTTTAAATTGAATTCACTTAAATCTGTTAGTTATCCTTTAAACGCACATAAAATCAACCCAAGGTGGCCACTTCATATCCAAAAACAGTCCATAGAATGTACGTGTCTATAGGTTTCTTCTTAGGTCTCTGAGGATTTGACAACCCAAGCTAAACTACAAGGACCATCTTACCTTCTTATCTTGGGTAAATTTGAGCGAGAATCATTAATATAATTCATTAATTCATTACAAAAATCATGGATAGTAGGATTTCTGGGGTTTCTTTGAATATAATTTCATGTAATTTTTTTGGTTTTGTTAAAGGGAGGAACATTCATCACTATCTTCTTACTACTTTGGAATGTCAAAATCATCATAGGAAAACCACTCGTGGGGGGGGGGGGATTTTCCATTAATCTTAACATCATAAATCCCATCGACATAGTGGACTAGGAATTTATAGTCTTGATTTTCACAGATTTGGATTTAGTGTGAGGTTCATTTGAAGTACTAAAATACTGTTTGAATTAGTTCATATCTCAATTATTATTAATGGGTCACCGAAAGGTTATTTCACCTTATATATGAGGTGTGACAGTGGGATACGCTATTAGTGATTGTTTTGTCTATTGCTAAATATTACTTGAGCAGAATTCTTCTCAATATGGTGGAAAATGGGGAACTTTCCACAATCAACGAAACATGAGGTATCTCTACTCCTCATCATTTATTTTTTGCTGATGACATAGTAATTTTTACAAAGTTATATGAGAGGAATATTAGACATCTCTAGAAGGACCTCATTCATTATGAATGTTTCTCATGTCAAGAAATTAGCTGGAAGAAATCATTCATTTTTTTGGAAAAAATAATCTTGCTTCAATGAAAGTTCATCATATTAATAGTCTTGTAATAAGGGCGGGTTCACTTACCTTTATTTATCATGGAGTGAAAATGTTACGGGGGAATCCCTGACTCTCATATTTTTAAAATTATTTAAGGAAAATAATGAAAACACTTACCTCTTGGAAGGTCAAGTCACTATCAATGGAAGGTCGTATCTGCCTTGTCATGCACATGGTCACCTCAAAGCTGGTCTTTTTCTTCATGGTGTATATTTGGTCTATTTTAATCATTAATATATTCAACACAATGCTGAAAAAAAACATTATAGAGTTTTAGTTTTATGGAGAGGAAAATAATTACAGCTAAGGGGAATTGGTTTTTCTTACCACCCGCACATGGTGGACTGGGCATTATAAATCAGCATCTTTATAATCAGGCATTACAGGCCCAGTTTCTATTTCATTTCATAAACAATATTTCTATATCTCGTGAGTTCCTAAGATGTATGATTCTATCAAGGTTAATCAAAGGGAAATATAGGTATCTTGACTCATCCATCTCTCCAGTGATGAGATCTATTTTCAAGAAAATAATAAGGCATTCACACTAGCTGGCTAATGTGAACTCTTCTCTTAGTTTTTAGCCTTCTAGTTAGGTGGAATCCACAATTATTAATAGAATAGACCCCATGGAACATGAAATTGGAAGAATTAGTAATAACAATGAACAAATGGAACATTTGGAGGATCTTCTAATAGATATTTCTTCAACAGTTGCAGGCCATGACTTCATTAATCAACTGGATCTCTTTATATGAGAAATGTATCCAAATGGGACTCTTGATTCCAAGAGAATCAATAACAATATAATCTAGGGAGAACCTTAATGTATTGGTAACTTGAAAAAGAAATGGATTCCCCCTTCAATATTTACATTAATTTTGAGACTTCTCCACAATAAATCCTAGTGGATTCCAATCTTCAAAGTGTAGGAATTTCTCTTTTCTTGAGGTGTGCCATATGTCATCAACATAAAGAGAATGTTAATAACATATTTTAGTGGTGTAATATTTATTCTTCTCTATGGAGAATTTTTATAAACATATTCATGTTATATCCACCTTAATCAGGTTCTATTTCATTTCTTCTAGATACACTTTTTAGAATTTAGAAATCCAAACAACTCACTGCTTTGTTTAGAGTTGCATGTGTGGAGTTGTTTCGTAACATATGGAAATAACAAAACAATTATATCTATCACAGGGAATATTTTTTTTAATATACTACAACTTCACACATTATAGAGGTTATGCAGATTGGTAATTTCCTAATCAATAGATGTTGTGACACATCGGTAAGAGATTTCATGGTTCTTAAGCACCTAAATGTTGTATGGCATTCTCTTAAACCTAGAGGCACGGTAGAAGTCTTATGGTCCTCACCTTTATATGGATATTTGAAGTATAATATGGGTGAGGTATCAATGGGAAACCCAAGACCATCAAGATTTGGGATCATCTTTAGAGACATCAATGGGGATGTGGTGGAATGCATCTATGGACTATGTGGATATGATACTACATTGGAATCAAAAATGATGGGGACTATCAATGTGGTTGAAATTTTTTATCAACAAAATTAGAATAATATTTAGTTTGAGTATGAATCAACCACCATTGTTCAAGCCATATAGATGGTTCTGGTTCACCTATCATGGAAGGTTATGTGTAAATGTATCAAATACCTTGAGTGGATCTCTTCAATGAGTTACATCATCACTCACACTTTTAGGGGATCAAACTATATTGAGGATGGTCTTGCTAATAAATGATTCACTGAAGAGGATAACATCTATTTGAACATTGTGCCTGCTAACATGATTCCACTTCTTTCACATGTCAAATGTAAAATGCCTTTATTTTGTTTGGTGTAACATTATTTTGTATCAATATAAGAGACTCTGATCTCACTTTTCTAAAAAAAACCTATCGTGACACCATGTTCCCATGAAAATTCACCTATAGAGTCTAAGTCATTCGCATGGATATCATTCCATATATATATATTTGGGTGTAAAATAACCTAGATATTATCTCACATATTATTGACATGATCCTCTTCTAACTTTGAGTAGTTAAATATTTAATCGATGAAAAATACTAAGAAATTGTATAAGAACTCATACAATATGGAGTTCATGAGACCAATGAACACAACTAGTACATTTATGACTAAAAATTGCATGAACACAAACTCAAAGTGTCCATATCTTCACCTGTATTAAGTCTTAAGGATATATTCATCATTCACCTATATCAACTAATAACCTAATCAAAATTAAATCCTTAAAAACCAACTATATCCCCTTAACTCGTTAAAAGGAACTCAATTATTATATTAGTATAACTATACTTAAATTCCATTTTATTCTAGACCAAGTGGTCTACACAAATCCTTATATTATTATATTCCTTATTTTATAACAAAATCGGATCAATCCCCTGGAGACACACTTGGTTGTATGAAACCACTCTATATCTGATCATTAACCTACATCCACATATCACATAGATACTAGAAACCATTCAATTAGGAGACATAAGATTTTAAGATATACTTAGTTCGAAATCTATCCCACCCTCAACATGAGATCGAGGTGGTACTATCATAATTTAATCCTATTTACATCAAGGAACTCCTCTTATTCACATTGAACGTCCTATGAAAGATCTTCAACTGTCAACTCTTACATGTGGGATAGAGGAAGGTCTACATTCGTGCCACTCTTCCATCAACTCCACTCACCAACGAACACATCTCAATCTCCCTCCACATCAAAAAATTAAACCCTCCTTCAAAAAAAATTAACAACATCTCATAAAAACTACATACAATTCATGCCAATTATTACACCATATGGATATATTTATTTCAAGAAGAAATCCCTCACTAGCTATTGTTTCCCCATCACCAGTCTACATACTTAAAACCTATAAAAATGGAATCCTGGACTCCAACCATTGTGGATAACACTTAGTAAATGGGAAGTATCTTATCATCAAATCCCAATTAAAAATTCCAATAATGAGTAAAAAAGTAGTATGAGGCTGCCAAATCAAACATGGAGCAATCAATGGTGGATGATAAACATATCATACCTCATACAACAAATATATTTATTTGGAACTGCCTCCACTATAATTTACATATTTGCACACCTAGATCATCTACCTCTCTATGAATGGGCTCAAACACTGTGTTCTGGTATATGTCACTGTGGATGATGAGCATCATGATGTATCCCTCTAATAACTAAATCTACCTTTGAATGTTGAATATGAATCTAAAGCCCCTATAGTGACCCATAACCTTCATACAATGATATTAAATTTTAATATCGGAATATTCGTTATATAAAATTGAAATTCCTGCTAGAACTATATAGGTTTAGTGTCTTTAGATATCAGATACATAATTATATTATTTCATTAAAAATCTTCAATATCTATTACAATGATATTTCCACACATTACACATATTATATATTAATAATATAAAACCTTTCTTCATAAACTAGGAAAGGGAAAATAAGACTAGGTGAGCTAAACTTCTAAGAAAACAGAAAAAGGGGATATATCAATGACCACTTAAGAATAAAAAGGGCATAGAGGTATGATATCCTAGTCTTATAATTTTAAAATTATACATGTTATATATTGGATAATAATCTTGAGACATGGAATTAAGAATTGTTGTTTATAAATCATGAAAAATAACGTAATCAAAGAACATGTGGAATAATAAAATAGCATTGGAATAGGAAATAAGTTTTTTGAATTCACATAAGAAAAGAACATAATTTCATTTTTCAAGGATCGTGGTTAAGACCATCATAGTGTCATGGGTTCAATCCCCCTACCATAATATCCCTAGTCAAGTTTAAATCGCAAGAATTTCGTAGTGGACATAGTCTCTTACTGAACTGGGTTCACTTCATATTCTAGTCTATATTATCTCTTGAGATATATATATATATTTACCCAATGAATTGGAAGGCTATATAATTTTGATCCCACTATCCCCTTAATAAAAATAGTTCATATTTATGACATTTGATCATAAATCACTCAACCTGTATCATAGCCCATGGAAAATATATAGGTTTCATATATATTTCAACAATTCATCATAGCATAACCCATAAAAAATAAAGGTGTTTCATAATATTATCTTTATATTAATAATAAAACATACAGATAAAGAATAATGATTCTTTCATTATATCATATTCATAGTAAAACATATGTAACATCAGATTATGTCATATGAGATAAAATTGATTTTAAAATATCTTTACAATAGTTTTTCAATAAAATATTCCCTTTATGAATAAATCACTTAATTAAAATAGTAAAAAAATTAAATTATTGTGTAATTTTTTTTAAAGTAACCATGAAAATTTATATATGAAGAATTAATACATTTAGTATTCTTGATGTCCATGAAATTATATTTGGGCTATGTAATATAAAATGAAGATTATTTTCACATTTTTTCTAAAAAGTTAACAATACATCATTAGGAAAACGGAAAGAGAATTTAATTTAAAATATTTTTCAAGAATTAAAACATGTGTGTAAATGATTTTAAAAAATTATTTGAAAATAGTAATAATATTCTTGAGAAAATTTTTAAGAAACATGGAAATTGCAGAAAAATGATTTTCGACCGAATAAAAAAATAAAGTCAGATTTCATAAAGATATTATTTCAATCTCTTTATTACATAATGATAATAAAATAAATCAAAAACATTTAATTTATAGAAATATCTAAAGGATAATAAAATTAATATGATTCTTCAGATTTTGTTCATAAGAAGTAATCATTATAATATTAATCATAAATAATATTGATAAACAATGAGTTTGTAATATAAAATATTAAGCTAAAGTTTGACTTCCTTAAAAAGCGCTCTAACCTATTGTATAATAATTTTTTTTAAATAATTCTATAATCTTATTATTTCTAATTTTATAATATCATATATGATCCACTTATTACATTTCAACACCGATTCTTTAATAATTCTTTATTAAAATTGTTGTTTCTTGGTATTAATTGTTTCTGTTTTTTATAAGAATTTTAGATAAGTAGTTATGGACCTTGTATTATGATCATAATTCCGTCATATCAATAATTTAAATCATGATATTTATATAATATATTTTATTTATATATTTATAGGGAGTCTTATACAAAAGTTAAAAATTTAAAAACTAATTACATTATTCATGAAGACGGTTGGTTGTACATACGCCTAAATGTTGTTTAGACGATTTGATGCATGAAACAAAACAAAGTTATGTAATAATAGACATTATAGATTAATTATTATGTCATATATATATATATATTAAATTTATAATTTAAAAAAATTATAGCAATCATACCTGAATGACAGTGATGTAAAATGAATTTTATCACTACATGGGGGTGATAGTCCACATATATGCACAAGAAATACTTTTATTCCCATATGATGGAATATAGGGTGCATATTGGTGGTTCCACAAAAAATAGAATTTAATTATTCTGAGGATACATAATTCTTTATTATATGATTTATACCATTGATTTTTAGGATTTAGATAAACAAATAAATTGAAAGAGACCGGGTAAGATGATTACATCTTTTTCGGTATGCCTCCTTTATATCCCTTCTCAACAAACATGGAAATGGTTTTGTAAAAATTAATAAACCTCCAATTTTTTAATAGATGATTTAATAAGGTAATTGAGTAGGTTTTGATCATTATTGCTGGCTCAACATTATGTAAATAAGACAAAGGATATGTGTTCATGTATAAGTGGGGGAGCAGACACACATGGAATTTCATAAAAGATTAAAACATAATGAAGTCGTTGTCAAGAATAATTCTTAAAAAATGGACATATATCAGAAGTTATGATATTTTGAGGTTATAATAGGTCCATAAAATTGCATTTAGATACATTTAATGGTAAAACATACCCTTCTCTCTTGGTCCCAGTCCCGAAAATACCATTTTAACCTTAACAATGATGGGAAATATTTAATATTTTAGTATTCATTATGATGAAAAATGAATGTAGAATCATTAAAATATTTTGATGTTATAATACCAAATATGGAATTTTTTTTATCAAAATATATTCATTGAATTGGTAGAATTTAATTTTAATTTAAACCAATAAAATATGATTAAAAGTAGTTTTCCAAAAAATATTTTCCTAAGTATAAAAAATTTATATACCAAAATACCCAGTAAAATAGTTTAAAATAACCCTGATTATATCATTAATAATTTAAATTAAATAAATTTATGTTTAAATCTATTATAATAAATTTAAATTTTAAAATTCTAGAAATTAAATTTTTGTTATCTATAAAATTTTCATTTTTTCACTATTCATAGAAATATAAATCATTTCGTAAAATTTTAAAAAATTAACTCAATGATAATTTTGAAATGATTATTTCAAAATAGTTTTTATATTTTAAAATAAAAATTATAAAAGTGGATGGAATTAGTTACATTATTTTTTCACAAAAAGAAATAATAGCCATATTTAAGAAAATGGTATTTTTGAGCTTATAAAGGCCTTACTAAATATTAAGTACTTATTTATCAATATATTTACTTTATTTAAAACCTTTATACATAATATTAAAATATTTTTTATTCTTATTTACTTGGATTGGTGATAATAGTATACCATTATACATTTTATTCAAACTCAGGATTGAATGTATCACATGCTATTTAAGAAGTCAATTTTTAATGGAAATATATCATCAAATTTGGGGGTGTTACATTATAAAACTTATCCAAATGAGTTATTCCTAGAAATTCCATACATAAAAATAAAAATGGGGATATCTGTATTTCATCACATCCTTTGGATCCCATGTAGCTTCATAGAATTTGTTATTCCTCTAGAAAACTCAAATCAGGCGAGTGTTATTTTCCATAAAACATTATCTCTAAGATAAAATATTTTTAATGGGTTTTAATTAATTTTTAATATAATGATATAGTTTTACTACCACTTTGTTCAATACATGTGAAGATTTGGTAATTAAATCCTTAGGAATGATAAATTGTTCACATCATGAACTTGAGAGATTATTGGTTTAAGAGACAAGTGACAAGCTACCATCCATAATAGATCAAGCATATTGAAGGGAAAAATATACATAGGGATCAAAATTCACTTCTTTTCTAAATCTCACAACCTTATTCCATTTATAACATTATAAGAATACATTCTCACCAACATTGAATTCCATATTTTTCTAATTTCTATCAACATAACATTTTTGTTGACTATAAGGTGCATTGATGTACAAGTGTATTTATCAAAATTTCATTACCATTTCCTCATATAGATCAAGTATCAAAAACATTATTTCTCCAAAATTATCCAAACACATTTGAGTTTTATATCTTTATCTATAGAAAGATTCATATGTATTTTTCTAAATTCATTATTGAATGATATTACTGTATAAAAACTCTACCACAGGACGGTGTTGATCCCAACCACCTTTGAGATCCATAGAAAATGATTTCAATATATCCTTCATGGTTTTAATGTTTTTCTCAGTCTGAAAATCTATCTAATGATGATAAGTAGTAATAAACCAGAACTTTGAATCCAAACATTAATGGAGACTTTTCAAAAAATATGATGTAAACCATAGATCTACTTCAGTTATAATAAAATATGGTAATACATGATACTATATAAGTTTTATAATGTATATTATTGAAATATCATAAATATATAAATATTTTCTAATAGAAATGAATTGTGATAACCTCATAAGGTGATCAACTACAAACCAAATAGTGTAATGGCCTTTAGATATTTTGGGGAGTTCGGTGAAAAAATCCATGGTGATGCTGCTCCATTTCCATTCGAGTATATGTAATGGTTCTAAAATACCCTTATACTTATGTCTCTTAGACTAAACTTGCATACATACTAAGCCTAAATATGCGTAATCTAAAATTTCTCTCTCTATCTTGTCCTACAAATAATACACTTTTATATCTCTATATGTCATTTTACATCGAAGATGAATAGAAAATTATGAAATATGGGCATCAAAGAAAAAATAATTCTTCAAATATGATATTGATGAGACATATACATAGTTCCAAGAGAAGTACATTTCATCACTATCAAAATTGAGATTAGAAACATATTTTACCATATTTTTCAACTCTTCATCTTCCTCTTGAACCTCTGTAATTGTTAATTATATATCTTGTTCAACACTCATTTTAGTAAGATAAAATTTATCTCTTTATTTAAATATATCCACATATGTCCTTTGAAAACCTTGAAATATTAGATATTTTATGATCCTTATAATAGATAATCTAGAATGATCTTTTTGACTCTAAGAAAATGCCACCTTGTTTGATTTCTCATAATGATAATGTATTGAGAAATCGTAGTCAGTAATAAACTAAAACCACATTACATAGATCATATTAACATATTTATGAGTGAATATATACTTTAATCTTTTCTAATCATTATTTTTGACAGCCATAATTGTATGACATTCACTTTGTCGTCAACAATTTCAGAAGATTGAATACTAGGCTAAAATAGTGATTTAATTAACATGAAGTACATATAGGTTGCATAATTCAAGAATATGGGATTGGTATTTGAGGTATAAAGAAAAAAAACTTCCCCTTATTCAAAATAAATATGCCCCCTTTTCCAAAAATATGGTCTAACCAATGCTAACAAGCCAATCCAGCTCAATCCAAGATCATGTGGGAGACACCTCATCCATTCCTAGGGAGCCATCCCTACTGGATTGAACAGGAGGAAAAGGGTTCATAGGAAAGAACCCATGTAAGAGTGTTGGAGTCATGTCATAGGGCTGCATGGCAACAAGATAGTGGGCCCACATGGGTTAGTTTCAGTGGTAATTGTGAGAAGACATTGGTACTCACTTCTAGTGATAGGTGGATCCTTGATAGATTATTAAGAGATGCCAAACTATGTTAGGAATTGATGTGGGATAAAACTCATGGCATGCACACTATTAATTAATTAAAAATGTGGATATAACCCAAACCCCCCAATTAGATTGATCCCAACCATCTGATCCATCTCTTGTGTCACCTTCAACCTCTCAAGTTCCCACCACATTTGGACACCCCTAGTTCGATAACTAAGAGTAACACCCTATATCACTCACATGATCAATCAATGATCACCATGGATATCCATCTCTATTGATCAAACCTAAGACAATCGATCATCCTATACATATCAATTACATGCATGCGTTATTTCTCAACATGAATAAAAATCACATGAATTTCATTCTTTGAATAACCAATTTTCACCACATGAGGCCAGTACATCGAGTTAAGTGAATCTACCACAAAAGGGTTTGATGATCACATAATTGGAGTGGTGATGTTAATGATAATTAATGATGGCACTTCAAAGATAACATTAATGGATCAACTTGTATTTTTTAAAGCCTTCGGTCATGTTATCATCCATCAATCGTGATAACACATGATCAAGAAAGGGATGATGAGAAGAGATCTTGTGATGGAATGATAATCCCAACAACACATGAAGCCTATGTTACTTAAAAAACAAATGCACAAAAATTCTGAATCACTCATCCCTTGTCGAAGTGAATATTCACTTGAGTATCATGTGATAATGTCAAACATGATCACGAAAGTATTATCTTATGAAGCCCATTGTAAAGTCGTTACAAGCACTATAAATTTCGGGATGAAATTGTGATGATTGGGTGAAGTAGCGCTAGCATAATAAAATACTATCATGAGGAAAAATGGTGAAACATGATTCCAACTTCTATAATTAATATTTATTTTTCAACATAAGTTCATCACATGACTAAATGAAGATCACATGATTTCATCTTGTGGTTGTATGATGATTCATCCCGTGAATTCCTAACTACTTGAAGATGGTGCATGAAACATCATCTCCCTGAAATAATCATCATCCTTGACCTCCATAATCCTATATAACCCCTTAGTCCCCCAATAAAAAAATCATATGAAATATATGAGTGGGAATATGTAAAAATGTATAGTGTGGAACAAGGGGAGATTGACCACTACCTTAAGAGTAATTCCCCATGTTAATAATGAGATCTTCAGTCAGTTACATCATTATACCTTTTTACATGATTCTTCTAAGATCATGTGTCCGTATAATTATATAAAAATCATTCATGAGACATGTTATTAAAATTTCTCATTCTAATAACTACAAACATATACAGGTGGATAATGTGAATCCCCCATGTATCCTTGAATAAGCGATTATGAAAGTCCTTGGTCATGTGATATCCAAAACCCTCAGTCTCATGATGTTAGAATACATCCCTTATATTAAAAAATTGACAAGAATACCCCCTTGGGAATCCCCCTTGGTTATGAAAATTACTCATACACATGTGATCATGTGGCCTTAAGCTATCCTCATGATCACACGGCTCTGTTGGGTCTGTACCACACTATTTTACATACCCCATGTATGTAGGGATTGAAAAAGATTGGGTATGTCCCATTATCTATGTTATGTCTCCCATGTACATTCCCTACATATATATTAATATTAATTCAATGGATCCCCTTAAATTCAAATCAAACAATGAGGATATGTTCAATATGCACCATGAACCCTAATCCATATGTGTGGAATCAATGGAAAAAATGTAAACATTTTTGTAGAACCAATCACAAGACTCAATAAGAAATTGAAATAAAAATTTAGAATCATGTGATTCCATCATGAAGTCACCCCCATAGAATTTATGGACCCGATTATAGGACCTCCTCTCACAATGAATCCCCTCAGATGCATTTCTTTAGCATAACCTTTTTCCAATGCAGTTTTCCTCATATACAAGATATTGTTTGTGTATCCCAAAGGAATGATCAATTTATACATGAAAATTTATCATTTGGATAGGGGTGAGATCATAAAAATGTTCTCAAGGCCCTTCCATGAGATTAATATAATATCACTCACTCACAATATTCTTCATTGGTCTCAAGATGCCATTAATTGACTTTTGGGATGTCACTTTGATCAAGAAAGACCTTGGAAAAGTCATGTTATTCA
Organism: Viscum album; assembly: GCA_963277665.1. Classification (NCBI taxonomy): domain Eukaryota; kingdom Viridiplantae; phylum Streptophyta; class Magnoliopsida; order Santalales; family Viscaceae; genus Viscum; species Viscum album. Next base: position 26,085,861 of record OY728142.1, on the reverse strand, counting down.
TGCAACAGGCCTTGGAAAATTATTGTCTCTTATACGATAGATGATTTACATGTCATCATTGTTTTGAGATGAACAATGGACATGCCATGATTATCATGCGAGAACATATTTACATGTTGTAATTTTCACAAGATCTCCTTTTTATAATTCCACTTTTATCATGTGAATAAATCTTGGAAAAGTATGTTGACCATGCGAATGACACAGAACATTTCAATTTTGATTATAAAAATACATCCTAGAAATGGAAATTAATCATGTGAATTGTCTTTGACTTGTCAGGAAGACACAATTGAACATGTCTACCATGTCTGACTGACACCCCCAAATAGTTTCTTGGAAAATCCAGACATTTCCTGAAAGACATCCAAGACATGTCAGTATTATCATACAATTGCCTATAGACGATCCATATCGATCTATTGATAGATTATTGACATGTTATCATAGTCATGTGTTCTCCAATAGAAATTTCGACCTTTATTATAAAAAGAATATTAGAAAAATCATATTTAATTATGTATAGTATCATAGGAATGTTCACTTTTATCATGTTAATACATATAAGAAACATCAGTTGAAACCAACAGAAGACCCTATGTATGTCTTATTTTATCATGTGAAGACATCATAAAACAGTAAGTTGATCTTGGAAAATGTTTTATAATCATAAAAATCAATCACGTGAACCATCTTTTACATTTTTGGAATATACCCTTGTATGTGTCTACCATGCTAGATTGACACCCCAGACATGTCCGAATAACAATCAAGGCATGTACATTAGACAATCAAGACATCTCCTACATGAAATCAAATCATGTATATTATATGATCAATATATTCCAGGCATATACCTTGGGACATGTCAAATTCATACATAAGACACACTTAAACAAATTCCATGTGGACCCTGGACATGAACCTTCACCCGCATACCCAATAAATAAGTGGACTCTCATTAATGGGTTATGGTTATGTAATCATACAAAACTATTTGTGAAATTCCCTCAGGTGATCCCCACATGACATATCAATCTTATCCAGAAGACCTTTCATTGTCTCCATCTCTATTAATCATTCAGAAGATTGATAATAAACATGCTTAATGGAATCCATCCTAGTATAAGCCTGGACATTCCTAAGGCCTTGGGACTAACCATAATGTTTCTGATTGTAATCACCCACTATAACCCATCTGTGGATTAGAGGGTAACTGAACAACATGACTTTGATTCCAACAATAATTAGGATACATAGAACCCCTTCACAGAGCATGAGATCCAATGGGCATCCGCTTTAGTGTAATATCTTTTATATCCCAAATATTCCTGACTTATGATTCTACCATCCTTTATATTCCATATAAAAATGAAGAGTTTTATCACACACATGAATTATTTTAAATATAACCATGACCATTCCCTCAGATACATCATACCTATCATAAGATTAGGGATAAATCAAACTATGATGCCTCTCAGTCCAATTATAGATAGGATATGTAAGACACCTTCCAATGGGTTGATCTCCATTCCAGCTTCTCTATGAAAATAGTAATCACTCCTATCAAAGGGAAAATTTAATGTGTAATCCCCATGACAATATGATCTCATAAAACGCATCAGATATTTTTCGATCTCTTTTTTCTCACACTGAACATGATTCGCACAGGCTTAGAGACTGGTGATAATTGTAAAAATAACCTGATAAGAATACCCCCATTGTAGACTCTATATTGGGTTGTAATTATGATTGTGTATTAGCATCATTTATAGGGTTTAACTCATAATGAGGCAACCCATTGAAACCATATATTCATAATTCCAACCCAAGACCTTTGGTGTCAAATCTATCATAATGAATATTCTTGTACATAAACTATATAGACACTTATTCTTGATTTAATAGGATACATCGGATGCCTTTTTGAGTCCTAAAACCAACATTTACATCCTTACCATTTGGAATTAAACTGCATTGATCTGTCTATTCACTTAACCTTAAAATATGTTAAACGAACTATATGGGTTTTGATACATGTTATCAAAGGATAGGTAGGATGCCTCATAGAGGTTTAATCCCATTTCTCAGACTCTAGATACCTCACATGATTGAAATAAACCCTAGAGTTCCCGAACATGGCCAAAATATAAAGCATCATAAATAAATAAATGAATAATGGAGAACTTTTGATATGGAAGAATTTGTTCCTTTAAATACATGGTCTTAATCAAGTAATTTACATAGGGGTAACCAATCTCGTATTGGGGCTTGGGAGGGATTTAACGAACATATATTAAATTTATTAGAGAGTTATAGAGTAATAAAAATCCCCCCACCCCACGTTGTGATGAGCTCAACCTCTCATCCTCTTGATCAGTATGAGTTTCTAAGAACTAGTGTTCCTGAAACCTCAATGGATCACATTCCTTTGGAAAGAAGGTATGTACTTAGTTATGAATGTGGGAACCATTGGGAGTTTTCTTTGGAGAAAAAACTGCTCAACCCAACATAAAATATTGTATATTACATTGAACCCCTATAATCATACTATCATGATAATCTATCAACATAATTTAATGAAACAAAATGATGAACCTGCTATGAAATATTTTAACAATTTTATCCCTTTTACTATTAAAAAAGAATATATTTTATAGTTACAAATTGGGAAATTTTCTCCAAACCATCCATGTAAAAAATGGTGAACTCAGTCTATTTTTTTACTATGTAGAACCCTGCATAAAAAACTAGTGACATCATCTTTATTCTTTAATTGTGAATGTAGTTGATAGAACATGTACACTTATATAATATTCAACACTAATAAGGTTCTTTTTTTATTCTTCAAGACATTCCAAATATTTTATACTAGAAAATAAATAATCAAATGTAAGAATTGATTATGAGATCCGTGGAAAGAATTATTTTTTCCTGAAGACCTGGTGTACGATGTCACCAAAAGAACACTTCCAGTTTCTGTTGTTGAAATCTTGATCTAGGAGTTAATCATCCAAATATGCATACATTATTTGGAATCAACTAATTAAATTATTTAGGGGATGATTCCTCATGGGCCTTCCTTCCCGTGATAGTCTTTAGAAGAGGAAGTGGTCATTGTTGCTACATTAAACTACTTTGGGATCTTATACCTAGACACAACAATGTTTTCCCTCCCTACCATAAAGAGGTGTATGAGTAAAATAATCATGTTGACTAAAAACAGTCATGTTATTCTTAGAGGGACTCCCATACATTTAGGAAACATTCATTAACATGTGACCGTGATTCCACACGAATTTGTAGAGGATTAATTTCATACCTTAACCTTACAAATTGGGGAACACAGTATGATAGCATGTCAATGGTATCCAAATAATGAATCTTCCAAGTAGGTGTAAATCCCTTCTATGGAAAACCGGTTTGAGGACCACCAGTGTGTCCTGACAGTGGCCTAAAATCAATACCAGGTCATTAATAGCCAAGAGCCTATTACTTCATCATAGCCAGCCTTAGTGAATGTAGAATCATATGGAGCACCACATACCATTAGGATGGGGGAATTTTGATTATATTTTACCCTAGTATCATCATTACTATGGGCACCGACCCACCACATGATATATTAGGAACCAACCAACTAAATGGTTCGACGAGAATCGACCCAAAAAACAACATATTAGGCATTAACCCACAAAATGGTACCACATGCACCATCCCAACAAAGGTAATATTAGGCACTGACCCACCAAACCATACAGTATGAACCTCCCACCAAACAAAATATGAGACATTGACCCATCAAATGAGATACTCCCTTGAAGAGGACTACCATCCTGCTTTTGTCTACATTAGTATGACATCAATTAGATTGGAGGACTTCTCATAAGATCTAGAAAAGAACACTCTATAATAGTATTGGCATACCCTCCTAAATGTTTTTGAGTCACATCCAGTTAGCCTATATTCTTTCTATAGAATAGGAAAATAATATCTCGACAGTATCCATCATGCATCTTTAGAAGGTGTTACCAACCATGTATGTATTTTAGTGAGCGCTGAAAATGGATCATATGGAATGTGGATATAGATTATTCCATATTTTAGGGTCTATATCCTAACTCCCACCATCATCCACTCACCCAACCATTGTTAGAGGTAATTGTATGGTCATGCCTCATACAATTCATCACCTTAGGAATAATCAAAAAAAATTCTATAGAAGAATAGATATATAAAATTCAATGAGAAAATAGGTATCACTATGAAATAATTATGGTAATTCTCCTAGAGTCCCTACACCAGATTGATATAACAACACCTTCCTACATAAGTCCCCCTTAAAGTGAAGTGACCCATCCCATAGGACTGGATTCATTTTCATATGTTTTATCCCCACATTAGGATAGATACATGAATTATTGAACCTCTCCAAAGCCCACAGAGATAGGGGAATCATCATATTTTCATGACCCCCATCCTATAGGGATGTAGGAATTTCCACATTTTTCACCTCGTCATCAAAGATATTCTTGAAACAATCTAACCTCAATTATTTCCACAAAGCCTCTAGTATATTCGAGATACTTTAATAGTGGGAGGAATCTATTCCATATAAGGCCCCTAATTCATCTTCCTCTACCCCTTAACTAATGAAAGCCAGGTCCCTGCACCCCAAACTCCAAAATCAATTTTATTCCCATGGCTACAAGGGTATAGGTTTCATGTGAGATAAGTACGTTGGCTTCTCGACACAATATGAAAAAATGAAAAAGGAATATCCCATCCAATCAAATAATTTCCCTTGGAAAATTGATTTTTAAATGGAGAATTATTGGTAAAAAATAAAAAAATGTGGAAGGTGTGTGAGGTATTTTTATAGGCCATGATGATTAATTACCCTACCACTGCCATCACAGACAAAAAATAATGAATTGAATTCGATTTAATGACTCAATATAATAGCATGTGAAAGTGGGATTGGTATAGTTAGAAGATCCTTAAACTATTGAAATATGAATAAGAGCCATCTGAACTCTATCAAAAAAGTGAAATACACCCTCCTGATAGGCCATGACATGATACATCATAGTTGCGTGATATTAGATAGTAAGGACCATGCCTTAATTTCATGACTCAAAACTACATGATATTTCATAATTGAAATACATTAAACTATATGAAAACCTTTTAGATTCATGGAGTTAAACTTCATGGAAAATTTTATAGTTGCATGGTGTTAAAGTACATGATATGTACTAGTCACATGACATGAAACTCCTCAATAATGTCCTATCTTCATGATCTTAAAATTCATGAAACACATCTCAGTCATAGGATTGTACACTATGCAACATATTAATCACTAAAATAATTCATCATCATTAGGTGGATGTTATACTATCATGGATTCATTTAATATTTAAATAGAGATTGAAGAGACACTAATTAGGGCCCTTTGAATCCTATAAGAGTTTAAGGAAGAATATGATACAACCAAGGTTTATCAAATGGAGATTATGCCAATAGAATTCCATGTCACAATATCATTCACATTGTAGGGTCAAGAAGAAGTCCTCTAGGGACACATCAAACCACTATATGTTTCTAGCAGACTCAATAATGTCAATATCTGAATGGAATTAATTGAAAATTATTTCGGGGTCAACCATACCCCAATTCAAACCCTCAGACATTTGGGATATAGAAAGGGAAATTTATCTCATAGAAGTATAACCATTAAATGGTATGATAAAAGAGAGTAAATAACTCTACAGTAGATCAATATCAAGAAATGATTTGGGGATGTCATATCTAACCCTGAGCTAGTGGTCATCAAATAGGTAACTTCATATATTGTGTTTCTTGGAAGGCCTCAGATTTACTTCCACATGGTAGTACCTTTAACATTTTATCAATTTCTAAGATATCTCATTTATGTTAAGGTTACAGTACTACATGGTCACAATTCCATTTAAAATTTGGTGAATCCACATATACTGAGGAAGATTTCTATAAAAGGGATGGAAGAAACCTATACTAGATGACAATATGCATATTTCATACCCCAATGGATTGGGGACCACCCTACTAATATATAGAGAATGCTAGACAATGATTATGTGAAACCCATAAACAAGATTTTGGTTGTATACTTTATCCTATATGCCCAAGATCCTTATTTCGATAGTGATAACGTGAAATATAATTATCAACTGTAGAAGATTTCTTGAATGAATTTAGCAATAGAGGATGATAATGTCCCTTACCACATCCTCTGTCATCCAGATAGTGGAATTGAGTCCCTAAGATTTACTACCCCATTTAAAAATGTATCCATAGAAGCAGAGGTGGAAGAATAAGATGATGAACTAAGTAACATCCCTCATGTATTTGAGGAAGGCATCTCCATCATCGTCGATGTGCTCAGGTAGGTAAATTTATGAAAAGAAAAAGAACTAGGGCCTATATTTATTAGTGTCTCTATGATTCTTGGGAAGCATGAGATGTATAGTGAATTCCTAAAGCAACATCAATTTGTGTTCCCTTGTAATTGCATGAAAATTGTTTATTTAAACACAAATGTGGCTTTGAATCTCCTATTCTTTCTTAATTATTATTTAGTTTTCATGAAAACATCTAGGAGAATAATCCCCTCTCTTGTTGTTGTTCTAGTTTCATGATGTTAAAATGAAATAATGTTTCTTGGTTTCATGATGTTAAACTATAAGAAATAATATTGGTTTCACGAAGATAAAATGAACAAAATTTTCTAAACCACATGACATTAAACTATATGGAATCAGTCCTTGTAGCAAGACATTAAATTGCACAATATCTTTTGAACTTACCATATGACGTTATACTATATATAAGATTTCCTCATGTTAAACTGCATTGGGAGAATAATATCACCAAGGATTCATTTCACATGATCTCAAAATGTCTTAAATTAAAATGATGTGCATCTATCCTTATGTGTAATTTAGGTTCACATAGAGAATATCCACATTCAAGAACTTTGTGCAGCTTGAATCATACCACTACAGAATATGCAGTGATACCAAAGTCACAAATCGTGGATCCTACCACATTATTTATTTTCTTTATATTGGAAAACATTTTTCTTTACTCCATGAAATTAAACCGCATGGATCCCCAATATTTCTCTTCCTTTACATTGAGTCACCTTCATCCTTACAACATGATGTTAAATTTAATGACTAATTTCATCTCATTATAAAAATAATATTTATTTTTTCCTATAACTATTTAGATCATAATTATCCTTATATTGATATATGTAGGGATTCCAAGAACATATATCTTGGACCATCCACTGCATGATACAATATTCTCAAGACTTTTCATTAAATGTATCAACAATATGAGTGGAATGTTTTCTTTGACTTGTTTATCAAACAAATCATAGCTCATGTGACATTAGGAATTTTTTTAATGGATTCCCCATATGAAAAACATATATTAGTTCATGATAGGGTTATCATGGTCTTAGATGTAGGTACATTAAAGGATCACCTGATGTTTTTTTTGAAATAGGATCCAGACTGCTAGGAGGGGTGAATCACTGGTTCCTTTTATTTTATAAGAAGGTTTATTTACATTTTAGTAAAATTTCATAACCTATAAAAATTATTAATGTTACAATACACTCAAATAATACTTATCAACTTCACCCTTCATATGAAAAAAATAGAGATAAGAAAACACGTGATATTTACAAGGTTTGGTACAAAAGATCTACCCCAAGCCATGTTGGTTACTTCCACCAACATGGATTACTTAACTATATTCCATATAGAATAAAAAGTATCAAGAATTGAAAAATTCTAAATTTATAGTATTAAATTTACTAATATAGTTAGTTAAACCCCCCAACTATTCTTTTTAGTATCCACTTTACCACAATAGGTTATACACCCTAGAAAAAATAATCAATCTCTTTCATCAACTTGTAAATATCCACAGTTACAAGCTTGACATTCCATATTATTTTTTGATCCACTTTATAAAGTCTTAAATTCCCCCACAAGTAAGATAAATCCTAATTTACTTACATAGATTCTTCAAAAACATCAACAATTCTCTATAGACCTTTTTATTCTTAAAACTTATTCTAGAAACTCTATCTGAAAAACATCCACAACAAAAGTTAGTCTGATCTACCTCTGTGTGGTAAAATATTTTTCATGGGATCTATATTATTGGACCTAGGTTGATTATTATTCATGTCTTCCTTATTCAATTGAGTTGAAACTCAATTTTCATCTCACAATTCCTCCATCTAATGTAACATATTCTGATGAACCTTACTCTGATGGATGTAGATATGATGGGATCACTCCAATGGGATTTCCCTAATTAAACATTACTCAATGGAACATTCATTGATGATTAGAATGAACCTCACTCTGAAAATCCTCCTCATCTCCAAACTAAAAAAGAAAAGTCGTGTTGGAAACTCAATTCATTTTCCAAAAATTTTAGAGCTCTAGTGCACATGAATAGTTCAAATTGTAGAAGTAAAAAAATTATTATTCTCTACTTTTATAGGCACCCTAGAATGGAAAATATGAGAAAAGTAATTACATTTATTGTTCAACGGAATTTACAATTACCGTATTTCTTGTTCGATTAATTATTCATCTTGGAAATTTTCAATACATCTCTATACATCTAGAATCTTTTCAAATATTCTCTAATAGATTCAAATATTTAGACTTATTCAAGTTTAAAAACATTAATTCAATATGATTTTTCCTTCCAATAAATTATTTTGAGTCTTCATTATGATGAAAGAACATAAATAACTGAAGATCTCCAATTATGATGATATCTTGTAAAAACTAAAATTATTCTCATGTAGATGCTTTGTATGAACTCTTTATCAGAACAATTGTCAAAGTATTTATCTTTTTCCTGAACTCCTCAGACCGATGATCCCATGTCCAATCATTTAATCAGTCTAATTATGTGTCTGATGGATCATTACTTGCTTTATCCCAATGATCATTTTCATTTCTAGTCTGATGAGTCTTCACCTCTTCTTGAAAAATAATCAAATTTTTTTTGTTTTTATCGTGAACCAATTTTAAGAGAACAAGGTTTGACTTATTATTTTCATGACCCAACTGAACTATAATTCAACCTGATGAACATGGTTGACTATATTATTTTTCTTCATTCAATTGATTAGTATTTGAATAATTCTAATGGATCAACATTTCCAAAAATCCAAAATCTCAATCATTCTACCTCAGATAAGTCTCTACTTCTGAAATACAAAAGTTCTAAACAACATGATTCTATGTCAGAATCCATTATAATGGATTAGTGGCACACCGCTTCTGATGGACCGGTGTCATTGGTGTCTTTACATAGAAAATTCCATCTTCTCTCACAAAAATCGTAGTGTCTCATGAATTCCATATGACATTGACTGTGATTAAAATTAGCATAGAATCATCTGACTTCAGTTGGGAGAAGTATTGTAACTTCTATTATTTCAAAACACTTCATTCATTGCAATAAACCTCTATATAATTCGCATTACCATATCTCCCCATTTCCTTCATAAATCTTGCATCACATGTTTTTCAGATACCTAATGATATTTTTTGATATAAAAATCAGTATAAAATTTTCAGATTTAATACATGGGAGTTCAATTACTTCACAACCATTCAGTATCGCTCAACAACTTTTGAGACTGATTATTCCTAAGACCAATTCCCAGTAGTCTGTGACTATCCATCAATTTCTCATTATTATTTCCTAGATCGGTTAACCCAAGTAGGTGGGTTGAGTCAAATTTCTCATAAATATATCTTGGGTTTTAATTTATGTGTTTTCTTTTATGTTTTCTAGCTAATCTTCTATACCCAGTGTGTCTTCCTGTTCAGTCTTATGATCATCTCGATGGGGTGTGTCTAGAAACCAAAACTCCACCATTTCTCAACTTCAACCGTATATCCTATACTGACAAAAAATACAACCAAAATACCACTAGGGCATAACAATCTCCCCCTTTGTGATTGTTGTCAATACCCACTTCAACCTATTCAAAAACAAAACCATTTTTGGTTTTCTTTTTCTTACCTTTTCTTCAACAAATTCCTATCATTCTCTTCAAATTTATAATCTCTCCCTAAATAATTTTTTATCCAACTTATTGAATATAAATTTCAATGGGGCCCTCATGAAATATTTCCCCATTATTGACCAATGACCTTATTTCCATGGGTTGGAACTTCTCATCTCAGATGATTGAAACTTTAATTCAGGAAAACATAAGTATCATATGTGTTTTTTAACAAATAGAATTTAACTAAACAACTCTAATTCAACACGGGTGAATTAGGTGGAGAAAAAAATGAGATAATAATCAATTTTTTCAATATTTTCCATCACAAAACTTTTATGTAATACATTTTCTTACTTCTTTCAACTTTCTCATTTCTAAAGAAATTTTTAAAGGTTTTGTTGATGATTGAAGTAACCTACACCCATCTCAATAAATATATTAGAAATTTTTGGTGAATAAACACACATTCATAAAATAAATCATTTTTTATAACCTTTTTTACTTCCTTTTGTAAGAATAGTAAGAGGGTCACATATCAACTTTATTACTTAAACTCCACAAATTCCATACAAGTTATTAGAAATATAAATTTTATGTTAATAAGGAGGAAAATAAGTAAGTTTTTAGAAGAATATTTCACAAATAGATTTCTCTCTTAGTATTCAATTTCTTTCTTCTTATTGAATTTTTCATTCGATGTGTTTTTATTATTTTGTTCATCCTACTCATATTTTGTAACAGGTTTATTTTCATATATATAATTCGTTGATAAAGATGTCAATTTCTTTTCCCTTTTATCAAATAATTTTTAATATTGGGATTGTAACAATTCATTGAGGTCTTCCTCTTATTCTGTTAGGATAATTAAAAAACTTTCAGTAAAATTCCCTTCTACCGCACATCTCTTACATCTTTTATAAATTTTTAAACCACATGAATTGATATATTTTTATAAAATTTTCTCACATCTTTAGAAACCTTTTTCTTACAATTTTCTTCTACTTATTTTTTTTCTTATAAATATCTATTCATGTCATCTTGTTCTATACACATAACTAAGAACTCCTTCTTTTAAGACTCTCCATGTTTAATTTTCTCCAAATTCTTAACATACTCAGTTTTCTTCAAGTACTATTTTTCCCTTTTTGGTTCCTCATAATTTTTAGGAAAATATTATCTACTTTACATATCATGGATCCCACTTAATACATACATGATTTTTAGTAGAGACATTTTGTACCATCATGAATAAGATTTGTGTACACAAACTCCAAAACACCAATAGTGTCCTCTGAGTCATGATTTTTCAGACTGATAGAGATTTTGTTTAGAAGTTTTTTTTGTTTAATCTTTACAGATCGTAAACAACATTTATAAGAGGATAATTTCCTAATGAATCATAATATTTCATGGTCAAAGATTTTTTCTAAGAAACATGGATTTGTAAACCATTCTTTTAACCTTCCATATATGTTTCACAATTAATATAAATTTCCTTGGTGAAGATTTATCTTACCTTACTTATCTCACTTTGTGTTGAAAGAAGCATTTATTGTGCTTCTAACAAAATTTTTTTTTTCTAATCTTGACTAACAATCAGAACATCAATCACATTTTCAAATTCAATTATCTCCATCTTGTTCATCATGTTTTCTTCATTATGTACTGATTATTTCATGTTTTAGTTCTCATTTCCAGCTAATATTTATTCATAGGTTTTCAGTTTGCATTCATGCTCACCAATCATCACATTTTGAGATCATATAAAATTCATAGTTTTCTCTTTTTTCTTCATCCAGTCAACATTCTAAAAAGTTATTCTTTTGAAATATATCTTCATATTATATATTTATTTATTGAGATGAAAATTATACTCAATTTATTTTTCTAAATTTTCTTTGAGAATCCATTCCATTTCTGTAATTTCTTCTTTACAATAATCATTTTTGATGATTTACATCCATTCCTAACTTGAGAAGTGAAGTTATGTTGATGATCTAATTCATCAATAGATAAGGAATCATTCTTATATCTTCTACTCAGATAAATTTTCCTCTTCTTATCAAATGTTAATATTTACTTATATTTATTCCCCTTTTGTTTTTGAGATTTTTTATTGTCCCCATCATAATCATATTCTTCAAATATATTCTTTGTAAAACTTTGTGAAACATTTACTTTCCATAGAATATTCTTACATTTTAGAGTATCGAATTTTTTGTATTCCCTTATTATATTTCATCTAAAGGAGGGCTATAATTAGTTTAAAATAAACTTTTTCTTACTATACCTCTGAATCACTTGATACTCCATCGTCTTCTTTATCTTTGTTGTTCACTTTTAACAATGATTTGAAATATGTTTCTCTTTCATCCTTTTTCATAAAAGAATGAGCATTAGTCATTTAATATTCTATAAGGATGTCCTAATTTTTATTCAAAGGTATACATTTATGACCTTCTAAAAATAATAATGTGGTATTAAATCTATCTAGAAACTTTTTCATAATTTTTGTAACAATTGTATAATCTTCCAGATTCTCACAAAAAAATCTGATGTTATTTAATGTCTCTTACCCTTGTAATGTAATGATTAATACATTTATCATATTCCATTTTCAAATCATAAAATCTACTTCACCATATTTTTAACATGGCTTCCTTAACATTATCATTCTATTCATAGCTACTTCACAACTTATCCCACATTTTCTTAGCTATTGGAAACCCCATAATCATTGAATAAACATTATCAGTGAGAGACATTAACAATGAATTATGGGATTTTCAATCAGATTTTATACTTCTCTAATCAGTAGTTGTTATAGTATTTTCATTTATGGGAGGATATCCCACTATTTTTGCATCTTTGACTTCAATTCAAAGTGAACAAAAATATAGTAACATCATATTCTTCTAACTATTATAGTTCATACCATTAAAAATAAATATAACCATAATGTTTACTTAATTGAAATTATCCATTATCATATATGGATATCCCATGGGGAACCTACTCTCACACCAATTTTTCTTCCAAAATAGGAACAAGATCACTGAGAGGGGGTGAATCAGTGGTTCCTTTTTCTTTTATAAGAAGCTCTCTCACCTTATTTTGTAATATTCTTAAACTATGAAACTTTTTGAAGTTACTTTAAACTCAAATAATACTTCTCAACCTAACCTTTAGTATGAAAAAATATGAATAGAAGGTAGAATATGATATTTAAAAGCATTGGTAGAAAAGAACTACCCTTTTCTATGTTAGAAAGTCTCACCAACATGGATTCTTTCACTTTATTATATTCATAATAAAAATTCACAAAATGTGAAAAATTCTAAAACCCAAGTTGATAATTTGTTACTATAGTTGGTTATACCCACCAACTATATTTTTTTTGTATAAACATTCCCAAAGATGGTATAAAACAAAAAAAACATGCATTTTTAGAAACTATTTAGTAACCATTGTTACAAGCTTCACTTTCTTTATTATTTTATGATCCACATCATAATTTCTTCACTTCCTCAATAAGTATGATGAATCAATATTTACCTACATATAGTCTTTAATAAATTCAAAACTTATCTAAGGAACTTTTTGACTTAAAAATTCTTCTATAAACTCTATTTGAAAAACATCCTCAGAAAAATTTATTCTGATCTACCTCAGTTTGATGACCTCTCTCTGATGGACTCCAACAGATTTTCCTCAGTCTGATTCTTCTTCTTATCATACTTCTTCAACTGAGTAGTAACTCAATTGGTAACTCACAATTCCTCTGTCTTATGGAACTCATTATGATGAACCTTTCTATAATGAATGATGCTCCGATTGGATCACTCTGATGGACTTTCTTGGATGAAATGTCGCCCATTGGAACTTGCTCTATTGATCAGATAGATCTTCACCCCAATATTATTCCTCAACTTCAACTTGTAAAAAAAATCCTAGTTAGAAACTCAAAACATGTCCCAAAAATTTTGTATCTCTAGTGAACATGAATAGTTCAAGTTGGCGATGTAAAAACATATTGTTCTCTCCTCTTATAGGAAATCCACTATTGAAAAGGTGGAAAATTGAATTTGTTTTCTTCATCAACGACAATCAAAATTATTGTATTTCTCATTTATTTAAATTTTCATATTTTTCATCTAAAATTATTCTCAATAATTCATGTAGATTTAAAAATCTTCTCAAATCTACTAAAATCGTTATTTTTCTTAATTTTTACAAAAAATGATTCAGTCCACATATTCTCTCGAACTTTTATTTATAAAACATCATTCAGATTCTTCATTACAATAGAATCATATGTAAAACTGGATAAGGCCCATTACAATGATCTCGTATGAACAATGAATGTATTCTATTATAGATACATTGTATTAGCTCTTTATCAGCACATCTGTCAATGTATTTCTCTTTATTTTCAATTCCATTGACCAATGATCCCGCATCTGATGATTTTATCAGTGTCATTCTGTGTATGATGGATCATAATCTTATTTACCCCCAATTATCTTTGTTAGTTATGGTCTGACGATTGTACAACCTTTCTTGAGAGATAATAAATATTTTTTCTTTTTATCATGACCCAATTGTAATATAAAAACTAAAAAATAATATTTTCTTGACACAATTGAAATAAAATTCAACATAATGAACATGGTTCACTAAATTTTTATCATAATCCAGATGATTGGTCTTTGAATTATTATGATAGATCACAATTTACAAGAATCCAAACATTAAATCATTATATTTATAATAAGACTCTCCTTCTGATATATAAAGGATTCCAAAAATATGAATCAGTGTCAAAATAATTTATGATTGATTAATTGAACATCACGTCCGATGGAATATTTTTAAAAAATTATTTCCTTAGCAACTACAAAATTATTTCATAAAATTCATATTGTATCATAACTTCCTTGTGACTTTGAATACATTTAGGATCAACATAGAATCATTTGACTTACATTGGGAGTTATTATAATTTTCCATATTTTTAGTGACTTCTTTCTTTCCGATCAACAAAAATATGATTGTAAGAACCTCCTATCCCCATTTCCTCCATAAAACAAGTATCACAAGTTTTCCAGATAAATTATGATATTTTGTTAAATACTAGTAAAAAAATAAGCTATATATTTTAATATTTTGAAGATATAATTTTTATAAAGAATAAATTTATTGAATTGATAAAAAAAGAATTACATGATTCTGATATTATATTACTTCTTGACCTTTCGACCTTACTTAGTTTTTTCTTAGATCGATTTATTCTGAGACTAATTCCTTGTAGTATATGAATTTCCATAAAATTATCATCTTAATTTACTAGATAAATTTACTCATGTCAACGGGATGAGTCTGATTTCTCATACTGATATCTTGTTTCTAAGTATTTGTGTTTTCTTTTTTGTTTTGTAGCCAATCATTAGTTTCTAGTGCGTCTTCTTGGTTAGTATAATGAACAATATGATGGGGTGTGTTATAAAACTAATACTCCACGTTTTTTAAACTTCAACCATATATCATTAATTGAAACCAAATATAACAAAAAAATTAACTTGGTCTTAAAACCATGATTTATTACTTCATGATGTTTAAAATCATGGTTGATGTATTTTGAAAGACATAAAACTGTGCATTACCATGGTCCTTGATCAAGAGGACCATTATCCTTAGTTTTGATCCCCCACCACACCCCCATTTCAGAATCACATGTGACTTGATTCCAACCATATCATGATACATACTGGAACCCATAACTTGATCCTTGGGCTCATTGTCAATATTCCATTATCATGTTGTGGACCTACATCATTTCCTCATGATGTTAAACTACATGGTTTCTCAAACACTACTTGTTGATTGATTCATGTCATCATGAGATATAAAGTGGTAAATTAATCTTTAATCTTAATCCTAACTACAATAATCAATAGAAATGATGACCCCATCTCTGTATGGGTGAGACCTAAGTAGATAGTTTCCCATTATGGAAATGCATATAGATTGATTCTGGTCTTCATAGGATGCATTCTGATGCTAGGATCTCAAAACCTGGGCCCAACTGCAACAATCAACGGGAACAATTCCCCCTCTATATATGGTCTAAGACTGTTTAGAGTGTTTCCCATTTATAAACTATGTGTGGATTAATTCATGTCCTCAGAGGATGTGTAGTAATTCATGGATCTTAAATCTCATGTCCAACTGCAATAATCAATAGGAACAATGTCTCCCTCGACATACAGGTTATACCCACATAGAGAGTTTAAAATTTAATAAATACATGTGGATTGAATCAAGTAATAAAAGGATACATAGTGACACCAATATCTCTGATCCTAGGTTCGTCTGTAACAATCGTCAATAATAATGCCTCCTCTACATATGGCTCAGAACATTGTAGAGATTTTACCATACAATAACTACATGAAGCTTGATTCCCATCATCATATGATACATATATACACCCAAATCATCATATCATGGTTCATAAAAAACATATAGAATTATAAAAAAATGCATTTAAATATTTCAAATAACCTAACCCAACCTCCCAATGACATGCTCACCAAAAAATTCATCTAATTTAGTAACATTTTATCAAGATAATATAAAGAAAATAACAACCATGAAAAATTCCCCTTGATTTCCACTCTCATTCCCCAACATCAAATATCTTGTCCTATTATCTCATCCATTTATATCACATATCCATCCATATCTGATTTGGTTCAAGATGCATCCATACTTATTCCAATATCCCACACACTCTAGTATCTAATACTAGAAGTAGTTATCATTATATCACAACCACGCCATATCACAGCCTCATCACATAACCAAGGCATCATGGTTTCAGGGAGAGGGAGGATATCAATCTTATTCCCTCCTCCTACCACGAATTACCCCAACAACATGTCACATCATCATCACCACTATGTAATCTAGAAAACCATGTTATATCATCACTATGAAACCTCCAACACCATCCCATATCAACATTGGGTAGTTTCAGAGGCCAAACTATCTAATCATTACTGTTGAACGAAGAGTGGGGTAGTAGGGATATCTATCCATTTATTTCACCACTATCCTAGATGTTGGGAAATCCAAGAACTTAACAAATTTGGTAAATATTAGTCTTATCATAATCAGGTGGTGTGTATGAAGAAATAACATAAAATACATGATAGATAGATAGTGAAAATTATTCAACCTAAGGGGTTAACATCAACTGCACTAGTGTACTCCAAATCTCCAGCACTACAGCTCATGAATTTCATTAAAACTGATGCTACCAATAAATATATCACACTACACAACCCACATACATATCCACACAACTTTACTTTCATTTAAATGGTTTTAATTTTTTATAATTAATAACTTTCCTCTACCTTTGATTTATTAAGACATTTCATTCACAATAACATAGTACCTTAATTTACTTAATTATAGCCCATGATTATTCATTTACTAACCCATGTCATTTCAATTTCCACATATCATTATGATTCAATATATTATAGGGTGATTAATAGTACCACACCACATAACAGCTTGATCACCTCAAATCAACCATCACCACAATGTATTGTATTCTAATCTATATCACCACAACAACCACACATCAAAACCAATGAACATTATCCCACATCATATCCCTTGCTGAGAAATCATTTATTTTCTTTTCTACACATTTCACACCCAATGAATTCCCAACCATTACTTTACATCATCCCACATCCCACATGGCCACAATACAAACACACCCATACATATAAACACATCTCAACTTCCATATTTAACACACCATTCATTTAAAGGGATTTTATAAAATCAATTATTATTTAATATTGGTATTATCACACAATTATACATTTTAAATGGGAAACTAATTCATTTATAATATATAATTTATTTTCCATTTCATTCAGGGTGTTTTCAAACAAGTAGCACAACAAGGGATTCAGAATTATCACAACTATAGTACACATAAGACTCCCAATAGTCAGGATCTGCAATAATGGAAATAAGAATGTATAATAACATATGAAATATGAAAAAAAAGTAATAAATATATTATTTATTCCCATTATGATTAAATTTTAGAATTTTAGAATTATTTATATTCTTAAAATGACTCTATCCATCCACCCAATGGAAAAAAATCATGAAATCGAATCATTTTCATGTAAAAAAGACTGAATGATAATCTCCAACATCAAAGAATCTTTAAGAAAAAAATATGCACCACATGGAGAAGGTGAAAAAATAAAAACGCTACAACCACATAAGGAAACCTTCTGATCAACTTTAATGGAACCAAGGGATCATTAGAAGACAACCTAAACATTCCCTAAAAAACAATGTCACTGCTGATAATTCCCAAAGAGGAATAAGAGAAATAATTGATGAAATATGGACCTAATAAACTCATATTTCTAATGACAAAAATTTTATTATCAATGATCAAAGAAGGATTAAAGGGGTTGGAAGATCCTCTAAAATTTCCTAGGGTTCTCCAAAGGTTTTAGGGAAATTAAGGAGTAATTAATGAAATTATATGAGCTCTATAATTTATAATCAAGATTTAATTCAACTCATTTCTAAGATGAAACATTGTTTCACACTATGATTTTTCATCAGGTGCTCTAAATTAGGTAGTGAAACAAATTCATGCTAAAAATTCCTTATACATTAATCCCAATAAATATCACCGATTTTCATGGAATCTTAACACCAAATAAATTCATGTCATGAATTTGTTTTCACATCATAAATCACTTAATCACAAAATCTCTATAAAATGTTTCAATACTTGAATTATAATCCTTCAATATGAAAATAAAATCTAACATTGTGAACACATATTCACATCCTCAAGCAACCATTATAGAAGAATTAAACCTCTAAACACTATCAAACCATCCACAAAACAGTTCCAACTCACAAACAAGAAATGTAATGGGTTGATAAACAATGAACAGTTGCAACCCCACTATCCAAATGATAAATAGATAAAAACTGTTTATATTATCTAAGTACTAAATAATATAAAATACCTTTTTAATCAAATTTTATCATTTTTCAAAAATTAGTGAATCATTAGATTCTCTAAAGCATGGTTGACATTGTTATATGAATTATATAAGGGGTAGTTGTTCCTTACATGGAATGTTTTGGAGTAAAACATGGTTCTTATTATTACTCATAACTTGAGAGAGTTAGGTGAGTATAGATAGGTAATTTTTTACTACCACTGTAATCATGTTTGGTATCTCCATGGTAAAATCATTTCATTTTCCATCACACTCATTATGTACTCGGTCCATCCTAGTACTCGACATTAAATAAAATCAAAAAAAATATGTGAGTATTAAATGATAATAATCATATTATACTTTCATATAACAATGAAAATCAATCCAACAATACCTTAAATTATTACACATTCATGTCAATTGATAAAATAGTTTGTTTAACTTATAGAACTCATGGTAAATCCTATTACACTTCTGGTGGAACAGTGGATACTTTAACTTTTGTCCTTTTATTTATTATAACTAAATCCACAAAAATAACTTAACTCTAATTTGATATAAAGTGATATGATCTAGCTATAACATACATACAAAATACATAAGTTTATAAAAATATCTATTATATCTCATAATAAATAATACACTGAAATTAATAAGTTTAATATCATTATATATTCTCTCTATTAAAATCTTATTTAATAATAAGTATTCATAATCTCATTAAAAAAATTAAAACAAGATATACTTATAAATGTATTGTATATCACACACCTATTATTTACCAGATGAATCGAAACATAAAAAGTGTTGACAATAGACTCTTAATAAGGGTAAACATAATATATTCTAGTTGAGTTAGAATATGTGAACATAAATAAGAGAATAAGTGAGAATTACATGGATATGTAAATATGAGAACATAATTAAATTATATGTTCCTTAAACTAGAAAATAATAATCCCGAAAACACAGTTTCTAAAACCCAAATAATATCATAAGGCTTTTATAAAAACATAATAATGAAGCATAAGAATGTAGAAATAAGGGAAAATAATCATGAGCCATTAAAATAAAATATGAATGTGAAAACAAAAAATGTGAACTATGTTGAAAAAACATATAAAAGTGGTAAAATAAAAATCATTTAAAATCATAATGTATGTAAATGTTATCCAATAATACATTTATATGATTGTTGTATAGACTAACCACCTATATCCTATAACAGAATTGAAGGTACTAACCACTTATGTCCTATAAAAGTATTATCTCCTGATATATGATACTGATAAAAAACTATTTTATTGAAATTTTATTGATAATAAATGATATAATTTCCTCATATTGTGTTAAATATCTTTAATTAGAATGTATTTGGGATTAGATCATTCATTTGAATATTTTGATGAAAATTCCAGTTTTACCCTTTATAGTTCACTGTAATATTTTGAAGATAAATATTTTAATATTTACTATTTGAATTTGAAATTGTTTAACAGTGTTCCTAACTTAATTATCTACAACTTGTATTCAGGATACCAGAGCTAAAGAATTCATTTGGTTGCTGAAAATGGGTAATGAATCAAAGTTGGGATAGACTCGCCAGAATGGAGAAGCTTCTGTATTTCGGTCATAACTCCTTCATCAGGGCCTTAATTAAGCCCAAATTTTTAGAGGAGATAGAGAACCCATATTCAAAGATATTATCCTTCTTAAAGTCCGGACAATTCACGCGTTTTGGTGGTCAAAATAGATGTGAAATGTGGAATAAAATATTTGGCCGAGATTCCCCATTCACACTCGAGACCACTTTGAACCTAGCCTCCCCACCACTCAATAAATTGGTGTGTTTATCATTTGGTGGGGTTGGGATGTGCATTGGGATGTTGAGGGAAGAGTATAAGTGGATCCACTCCAATTATCCAACCATTTCAATATGGGTAGCTCTTGAAGCAAGGATCCCTTCGACGAAGCCTTCTTCTTCTTCTTCATGTTGTAATGATTTTGTTTGTGTAATAAACATCTTTGTTCTTCTTTTATTTATTATCTTTTCTTATATTTTGTTTAAATTTATTTTTCTATTAATCTTCCTATTTGGGTTTGAATTCTTGAGTATAAGCGTGATTGGGTTATACCCATTCTAAACCTATCCACATGCAAAACGCTTCTACGATGATTACGCCACCCATGGAAGAGTAGTTCTTTTTAGTAATCGATCGACCTATATCCTTCTTCATTAAATTATTTTGAATCAATGAGACAATTTAATTCACATAATATTATCCAGGAATTTTGTTTTTAAATTACAAGAAACTAAGAAAACTATTTAACAATTAATACGAAACACGCGAGGTCGAGATTTTGTGTAAATTGTGAGAGCGCTATCTTAATCGGTAATACAAGACCACACGGGATAAATTTGTAGAGTTCAGATATAATCCCTAAAAAAAATTCATCCTCATTTCCAGAATGTATATGTGCTCTAATTAACCACTGACCATAAGCTATCCTTAGAACAACAATCAATACAGGGTTCTGCGATTGCGTGTTCCGAAGCTAGCCTAGGGTTTAAGTAATTTCATCTTTGTGGTTAAGTTAACTCTCATAGGGTTAGAGGGATAAAAAATTAGGGGATCATAATTAAGTGGATATTTATTTAAATGATAATTATTAATAAGTGAATGAAGAGGTAGAGTTAGATCGATTGTTCCTTTTAAAATATATTTCTAAAAAAACATCTTCTTGTTGTGTCATTTTAATTGAAATTTATTTCAAAACTAAAAACAAAAACATATACAATCTTCTTCTAGCAAACTTCTTCTAGATTCATAAACTATAACAAACCACAATCCTTTAAAGTAGTGTTTTTATTAGATTCTCTTCTATTTTTTTATAATACCTTTAATAAGTTGTTAAATTCACTTCCTCCTTTGAGAGACGACCTTGGTCAGCCACTCTACTGCACCTAAGTACCCCAAAATCACATTAATCATTTGAGGGTGCCCACGACATCCCTCTTTCAAATTGGCACTGTTTCCAGGGAGTCAAGTAATTTATTCAACCATTTAGAGGTATTTATTATATTTTTTATTTTATTATTTTCTTCACCTCTCTCTTCCATCTTTCCCCTTTCTCAAGTTTTCATTTTTTTTCATCCTCTTCTTTTCTTTTTGGACCATCAACTCAAACTTCTCATTTTTATTTTACTATGGTCCACTATCTTTCTTTTCATTTTTAATTGATTTATGACATGAACTAATCTTGAATATCTCTTAGATCTTGACCCGGAGATTGATCGTAGCCTTAGGGAATGAATCAGACATTCTCAATCTACGGGAACTTTCAATATTCAACCAGTTGGTGAATTCTTCTCTTCTAGAAACATTGACATTAGAAGATATTAAAATTCAAACATAAAAGAAGAACCAATGGATGGAAATAATAACAATGAGTTAAATAGAACCATTCGAGAATTTTCTGAACCTGATATTAATTATCAACCAAATTGTATTGCATACCCAAATCTCGAATAGGACAATAAAATGAAATCTGGGTTAATTCACCTACATCCAAAGTTTCATGGCCTCTCTGTGTGGATCCCAATAAACATTTGAAATAATTTAATGTGGTTTGATCAACCTTGAAACCAAGAAATGTTTCTGATGATCAAATTAAATTAAGAGCATTCCCATTCTCACTTGATGGAGCTGCAAAAGATTGGATGTATTATTTCCAACATGAAGATGTAACATGATGGAATGATTTGAAACATATTTTCTTGCAAACATTTTTTACAGAATCAAGGACCACATCCATTCGAAAGGAGATATCGGGGATCAAGCAAGCCCAAGGGGAGTCAATGTATGAGTACTGGGATCGATTCAAGAAGTTGTGTGCAAGCTACCCACATCACCAAATCAGTGAGCAATTACCCATCCAATACTTCTACGAAGGACTTACACCTATGGAGAGAAGCATGGTGGATGCTGCAGCAGGAGGGGAATTGGTGGACAAGACACCAGTAGCTGCACGTGCATTTATCGACAAGATGGCACAAAAATCACAACAATTTGGTGATCGAGGTACACCACATGTCAGGGGAGTACACCAGGTAAGTCCTTCTTCTCTTGCAAGTCATTTGATTGATACAAAGTTGGAATAATCGACCACTATGGTGAGGAAGATTTATTTGGCACAAAAGACATCTCTACCCCCTCTTTCAAGGCCTTGTGGCATTCGCACTGATACAAGCCATCCAACTAACAGTTTCCCCCAACTCCAAGAAATAGAAGATTCTGCAGCAGTATTCCCAGGGAGATCATTTCTGTAGCAACAACAAAAATAACCCCAAAAGAAGTTTGATTCATTTTCTACAACATACAACCAAGGGTGGAAATATCAACCGGACATGAGGTATGGCTCTGGACAACAACAAAGGCCACCCTTTCAACAAAACTACCAGCAGCCTCCGCCTTACCAGCAGGGTTTCCAACAACCCCAAAGGAGATTTGAATCCCAAGCATCAGCAAGCCAACAACAAGGGAATCCCCCACCCAAGGTAGATTCTAAAACTGATGACCTTTTGAATAAAATGTTTCTTAATCAACAAAATGAGCTAAAGAGTCAAGGTTCGGAGCTGAGGGAGTTGAAGACTCAAATGAGCCATATTGCCACCGCCCTCCATGAACTTGTAAGTAAGAATTCCAGAAATCTACCTTCCCAACCCACTCCAAATCCAAAGGGGAATGTTAGTTCCATCACATTGTGAAGTGGGAAGCAAATGAACGATACATCTGTACATACCATTCCACCAGGATTCACCTCAACTCCAGAGAAGCCGCATTCCAAACCAACTGATGAGCAATCCAAGGTGAAAGATAAAGGTAAGAAAAAGATTGATGGTGTTCCTCATAAACCCCTTCCATTTCCCAAAAGGGTTGTCCAAACCAAGAAGATGGCTGAATAAGCAATGAAAAAGGAGGTTTTGGATACATTCAAGCGTGTGGAGATCAACATTCCTTTACATGAAGCCATTAAGCAAATTCCAAGGTATGCCAAATTTTTAAAAGAACTCTGCACCAATCGAAGAGGGATCAAGGGAAATGAGAGGATCAATCTTGGAAGGAATCTGTCAGCACTCATTACACCAACTCTAGCAATGCCGACAAAGTGCAAGGATCCCGAGACATTCACCATCCCATGTACCATAGGGGAGTTTCACTTCTCTGATGCTCTTTGTGATTTGGGAGATTCCATAAATGTGAAGCCTCACTCTGTATTCTCTTCCTTGCAGGTTGGTGAGTTGAAGCCAACAAGAGTAGTGGTGCAGTTGGCGAATAGAGCTACGACATATCCAGTGGGAGTCCTTGAAAATGTATTTGTTCAGGTAAGAGACATGATCTTTCCTGCAGATTTCTATGT
Organism: Viscum album; assembly: GCA_963277665.1. Lineage (NCBI taxonomy): Eukaryota > Viridiplantae > Streptophyta > Magnoliopsida > Santalales > Viscaceae > Viscum > Viscum album. Next base: position 26,061,264 of record OY728142.1, on the reverse strand, counting down.
TCTTAACATAGAGGATGATCAGGTAAGTTCTCATGCTCCCATAATATTAGGTAGGCCCTTCCTAAAAACTACAAAAACTATCATAAATGTCAATGAGGGCACACTTTCCATGGATTTTGGAAATGATGTTGTGATATTTAATGTTATGGATTCCATGAAGTACCCCTCAGAGGATCACATTGCATTTGTTATCTCCCATTTTGATCCACCAAATACAAACTCCATGGAATTTGATTGTCCTATGCTTAGGGAGATTGTGAATATTGGTTCGAGTTTGATGTCTAAGAGAACATCCACACCTGTTTCTAATGAACAAGACTCTCTAAGATTTGATTTTGAAATGGATTCATATTTTGATCTTGATCATGTGAACTCTTATTATGACATGGCTATTGAGTATGCTGATGGATTTGGTGCTTTATTCTCTGATTACGATGATTTCTGTTCTGGTACTGATGTTTATTGTGCAGATATGTCTATGGCATCAATTTCTCCATCCATACATCACCCTCTACATTGGAACTCAAGCTATTGCCCTCAAATCATAAAAATGCATACTTGCTGAGCGGTGATAGATTACCTGTTATCATTTCTAACAATCCCTCTTTTGAAAATGAAGAAAAACTTTTGAATCTATTGAAAGATAACATTAGGGCAATTGGTTGGACATTAGCAGACATATCAGGTATTAGCCCCTCCATTTGCATGCATAGGATTCTCTTGGAGTATGGGGATAAACCGGTGAGACATCCATAAAGGAGACTCAATCCCACCCTCCTAGAAGTTTTTAAAAAAGAAGTTGAGAAATTGCTCGAGGAAGGTATAATCATTCCCATTTCAGATTCTCAGTGGGTAAGTCCAATTCAGGTTGTGCCTAAGAAGAGTGTTGTCACTGTTGTTAAAAATGAGAAAGATGAGTTAGTTCCAATGAGGGTTCAAACCAGTTGGCGTGTGTGTATTGATTATAGGAAACTAAATCAGTCCAATCGCAAGGACCATTCCCCCTCCCATTTATTGATCAAATACTCGAGAGACTAGCTGGGAAAACACACTATTGTTTCTTGGATGGATTTTCTAGATATTTTCAGGTTATTATAGCTCGAGAGGATCATGATAAGACTACATTCACCTGTCCCTTTGGCACATTTTCCAACCGGAGGATTCCATTTGTACTTTGCAACGCCCCAGGTACCTTCCAGAGTTTCATGGTGAGTATTTTTTGTGATTTTATTGAGACCTTCATGGAGGTATTTATGGATGATTTTACAGTGTATGGATCCTCATTTGATGAATGTATAAATAGTTTGGGAAATGTATTAAATCATTATATTGAGAAGAATCTAGTCCTGAACATTGAAAAGTGTCATTTCATGGTAGAGCATGGAAATGTCTTAAGGCAAGTAGTGTCAAAACATGGGATAGAGGTTGATAGATCAAAGGTAGATATTATTTCATCCTTACCATATCCTTCATGTGTGCGTGATGTTAGATCTTTCCTAGGGAATGCAGGATTTTATCGTCACTTCATCAAAGATTTTAGTCAGATTACTATTCCTATGTCAAGATTACTTCAAAAGGATTCTGATTTTGTGTTTGATGTTTCTTACAGGAATTCATTTGATAAGCTAAAACCACGTCTGACCACTCCACCTAGCATACAGCCCCCACGGTGGGAGATTATTTTTAAGCTTATGTGTGACGCCTCCAACTTCGCGGTTGGAGCTGTCTTATCCGAGAGGGTGGAAGGACATTCACATGTGATTGCCTATGCATCAAGTACATTGGATTCAGCCCAATCAAACTACACTACCACAGAAAAGGAGTTTTTTGCTGTCATATTTGCTTTAGATAAATTCTGTTCATATTTATTGGGCTCTAATGTAGTTGTTCTTTCTGACCATGCAGCTCTAAGGTACCTCTTGAAGAAGCCAGATGTAAATCCATGACTTATCCGTTGGATGATCCTTCTTCAAGAGTTTGACATCGAGATAATGGACAAAATGGGGTCAGAAAACTAGGTGGCGGACCGCATAAGTAGGCTTACTCACACACTAGAGGGTGACACCTTGGACCAGGTACCACTTCGGGACACTTTCCCCGATGAGAATCTCTATACCATCTCAGGTACGCATCCTTGGTATTCTGATTTAGTTAATTACATTATTGCCTCTGAAATCCCAGTGAATCTAAAGAAACATCGAGTCCAAAAATTAAAAAGTGAGTCTAGGTATTATGTGTGGGATGATCCTTACCTATGGCGCATGTGTAGTGACCAAGTTATTAGGAGGTGTATTCCTGATCATGAGTTTGAGTCTGTTTTGCAATTATGTCATACACTTGCATGTGGTGGACACTTTGGACCCCAATGAACAGCTAGGAATGTTTTGGACTCTGGATTATATTGGCAATGTTTATTCCATGATTCCCATGTGTTTTGTAAGTCATGCTCTCGTTTCTAACACACTGGGAATATTTCTAGGAGACATGAGATGCCCCAACAACCCATACTATTATGTGAGATTTTTGAGGCATGGGGAATTGATTTTATGGGTCCTTTTCCTAGTTTATTTGTATTTTTGTATATTTTGGTTTCTATTGATTATGTGAGTAAATGCGTGGAGGCCAAGGCCACCAGGACTGACGATTCTCATGTTGTTGTGGACTTTGTCAAACCACAGATTTTTCATAGGTTTGGAGTACTAAAGGGCATCATAAGTGACCAAGAGACCCACATTTGCAATAGGAATTTTGCTTCCGTCCTTCGAATGTATGGGGTGACACACAAAAAACAACACCATACCACCCCCAAACAAATGGACAGGCTGAGGTTTCAAATCATGAGTTGAAACAAATATTGGAGAAAACCATGCAGCCAAATAGGAAGGATTGGAGAAAGAGCTTGGATGATGTATTGTGGGATTATAGGACAACATACAATACACCCATTGGTATGTACCAATTTCAGATTGTTTTTGGGAAAGCATGTCGTCTCCCCGTGGAAGTTGAGCATCGGGATTATTGGGCTATAAAGAAATGCAACATGGATTTGGCTCAAGCTGGAATCCAAAGGAAGATGAAAATTCAAGATCTTGAGGAGATTATATTTTCTTCATATGAGAACTCAAGGCTCTATAAGGAAAAATCAAAAGCATATCACGATAGAATTATCCATCAAAAATAGTTTCTTGTTGGAGAGAAATTCCTTCTCTATAGTTCACAACTGAAGCTGATGCCTGGTAAGTTGCGTTCCATATTGTTAGGTCCTTATATTGTGTCTAATGTTTTTCCTTATGGTGTAGTGCAGATCACATAAGAGGACACTGGAAGGAGCTTTACAGTCAATGAAAAACGTTTGAAGAGATACATTGAGGGACTTCCTACCGATGCAGTTGATTTTATCACACTGCATGACCCCATCATCACTTGAGCACATCAGGCTGTTCCTAACCCTTTCACTTTTATATGATTTTTCCTATTTAAAAATTCTACATTTCATATTCATATATCATCTCATGGTTTCACATTGAAGACAATTCAATATTATAATTGTGGGTGAGGAGGGATCCTTTTATTTTTGTAATTTCAATTATTTTCTTGTTTAGAAAAAAACAAAAACAATTGTGTGTTTTTCGAATTTTGTGTGTTTATTTTTCAATTTTCTTTGTGTTTTTGAAATTTTTGAGCCGAAATGATTCTCATCACAATTTTCAAATTCATATCAATGAGTGAAACAATTTATCCCAATAAACTGAGCATAAATGAATGCTAAAATGACTTTTTTGAAGTTCAAATATTTAGTAATTTCATGAAAAGTACACTGAATTTTGAATCCCATGCCACATCTCTCTGTCTTTATATTTGAAATCACTTTCCTGTGAGGCTTATGAACCATTATTTTCATATTCTTTACATTCACCTCACTTCTTTAGAGAACCAAACCATGCTTGATTTAACCAGAATTTGATCTATTCATGTCAAAACATGAGGGTTTTAGGTACTTATGTTTAAATTATTGAGGCATTTGTTTGGTATTAAAGCCCCTATTTCAAAGAATCCTTTTTTATAATGGCCCAACATGAATATTTAATCCTTGTATCCCATAGAAGCCATACAAATCCTATTATGTTAGCCACATTACAAGCCAATTTTCCCTATCCAACCAACTCTTGAAATAAAATTTCATAATCTAGTTGAGCTTAAGTGTGGGTGAATCTATCTTGTGTTGTGCCACCACATTCTGTGATACTTTGGGTGGAAAATTAAATTCTGAAGATATGTGTTTTATACTGAGGAAAGTCATTATATTGAATGTTGTGCCTTTTCTGGAGTTTTCATGACAAGTGAAGAAGTGCCTTTTCTGGAGCTTCTAATTGAGGTGGAAAGTTGTGCCCATCTGGAGCTTTCTAGAAAATCATGTTTGAGAAGATTGAAATTTTTGATGCTGAAATGATGAATGGTGTAAACCTTTCATTACTTTTCATGATGATGGATCTGAATTGATACTATGGGTAATGAGGATAAGACCATATTTAAGTGAAAATTAGATTAATGCAATTTTGCTTCAAAAATAGTCAAGCCCTCCTCATTCAGCCTCAGATTTTTTCACATCTAAATCCTACCAACCAAAAGCCATAGAACAACCCTAAAAAGTCCTCATGATAAACATATGTCCTTGACTCACATTGGGTAGTGATGCTGAAATCTATCAAGCCTATGGTGACCCTTGTATTAGTTTGGATGAGAAAGACATTGCAAAAAAATTGACATTTGTGTGATAAGAGAAAATTCAAGTGAGGTAAGTGTTTTGTGCATGGGAGGATAAATAAAGTGGAAATATATTGAATGATATAAATGAAGAACTTTAAATAATTGTTTTTCATGAGGAATGATATCTTTTGTTTCTTGGTGTGTAATTGTTTGATCTCAAAGATATGTGTTTTAAAATTGGTTTTGATTTGATATTGATGTTATTTGATATGAGGTTTTTCTAAGGAGTAAAAAAGGGTAAGTGTGGGGAAGTTGATAAAAAACTATTTTATTGAATATTTTATTGATAATAAATTTTATAATTTCCTCACATTGTGTTAAATATGTTTAACTAGAAAGTATTTGGAATTAGATCATTCATTTGAATATTTTGATGAAAATTCCAGTTTTCCCCTTTATAGTTCACTGTAATATTTCGAAGATACATATTTTTATATTTATTATTTAAATTTTGAATTTTTTAAAAGTGTTTATAAATTAATTATCTACAACTTTTATTCAGGACACCAGAGCTAAAGAGTGCATTTGGGTGTTAAAAATGGTCCATGAAGTCAAAGATGGGCTGAACTCGCCAGAATGGAGAAGCTTATGTATTTCGGCCATAACTCCTTAATTTGGGCCTGGATTAAGCCCAACTTTTTAGAGGATATAGAGAGCCTATATCCCCACATATTATCCATCAGGAAGGCCGGACAATTCACGCGTTTTTGTGGTCAAATTGGCGGTTAAAGTTGGAATAAAATATTTGGCCGAGATTCCCCATTCAAACTTGATACCACTTTAAACCTAGCCTCCCCACCACTCTATAAATTGGTGTTTTTCTCATTTGGTGGGGTTGGGAAGTGAATTGGGAAGTTTAGGGAAGAGGATAAGTGGATCCTCTCCAATTATCCAACCATTTAAATAAGGTTATCTCTTGAAGCAAGGATCCCTTCGACGAAGCCTTTTTCTTCTCCTTCATGTTGTACTGATTTTGTTTGTGTAATAAAATTCTTTGTTATTATTTTATTTCCCCTATTTTATTCTGTTTTTTTTTAATTTCTTCTTCTCTTAATCTTCCAATTTGGGTTTGAATTCTTGAGTATAAGCATTATTGGGTTATACACATTCTAAACCTTTGCACATGCAAAACGCTTCTACGATGATTACGCCACCCATGGAAGAGTAGTTCTTTGTAGTAAACGATCGATCACTATCCTTCTTCATTAGTTTATTTTGAATAAATGAGCCACTGTAATTCACATAATATTATCCATGAAATGTGTTTTTAAATTACAATAAACTAAGCAAGCAATTGAACAATTAATACAAAACACGCGAAGTCGAGATTTTGAGTAAATTGTGAGAGCGCGATCTTAATCGGTAATACAAGACCACACGGGATAAATTTATAGAGTTCAAATATAATCCCTAAACAAAATTCATCCCCATTTCCAGAATGTATATGTGCTATAATTAACCACTTACCATAATCTATCCTTATAACAACAATCAAAGTAGGGTGCTGCGATTGCGTGTTCCGAAGCTAGCCTAGGGTTTAAGTAATTTCATCTTTGTGGTTAAGTTAACTCTCATAGGGTTCGAGGGATAACAAATTAGGGGATCATAATTAAGTGGATATTGTTTTAAATGATAATTATTAATAAGTTAATGAAGAGGTAGAGTTAGATTGATTACGCCTTTTAAAATAGATTTCTAAAAAAACATCTTCTTGTTGTGTCATTTTAATCGAAATTCATTTCAAAACAAAAAACAAAAAATATACAATCTTCTTCCAACAAACTTCTTCTGGATTCATAAACTATAAAAAAACCCCAATCCTTTAAGGTAGTGTTTTTATTATATTCTATTTTTTTAGAATACCTTTAATAAGTTGTTAAATTCACTTCCTCCTTTGAGAGATGACCTTGGTCAGCCACTCTGCTGCACCTAAGTACCCCAAAATCACATTAATCATTTGAGGGCACCCATGATAGCGCTCTTTCAAATTGGTGTCGTTGACGGGGAGTAATTTAATTTATTCAACCATTTAGATGTATTTCTTATATTTTTCATTTTATTATTTTGTTCACCTCTCTCTTTCATCATTCGTTTTTCTCACGTTTTCATTTTTTTCATCCTCTTCTTTTCTTTTTGGACCATCAACTCAAACATCTCATTTTTATTTTACTATGGTACACTTTCTTTCTTTTCATTTTTATTTGATTTATGACATGAAATAATCCCGAAGATTTCTTAGATCTTGACCCATAGATTGATTGCAGCTTTAGGGCACGAATCAGACATTCTTAGTCTACGAGAAGTTTTAATATTCAACTAGTTGGTGAATTCCTATCTTCTGGAAACAATGAAATTGGAAGATATTCAAATTCAAAGATAAAATAAGAACCAATGGTTGGAAATAATAATAATGAGATAAATAGAACCATTCGAGAATTGGCTGCACCTAATATTAACTATCAACCAAATTGAATTGTATACCCAAATCTCGAATCGGACATTGAACTGAAATCTGGGTTATTTCACTTACTTCCAAAGTTTCATGGCCTCTCTAGTGAGGATCCAAATAAAAATTTGAAAGAATTTAATGTGGTTTTCTCAACCATGAAACTAATAAATGTTTCTGAAGATCAAATTAAATTAAGAGCATTCACATTCTCACTTGATGGAGCTGCAAAAGATTGGATGTATTATTTGCAACCTGAAGATGTAACATGTTGGAATGATTTGAAACGTCTTTTCTTTCAAATATATTTTCCAGCATCAAGGACCACCTCCATTCGAATGGAGATATTGGGGATCAAGAAAGCCCAAGGGGAGTCAATGTATGAGTACTCGGAGTGATTCAATAAGTTGTGTGCAAGCTTCCCACATCACCAAATCAGTGAGAAATTACTCATCCAATACTTCTACGAAAGACTTACACCTATGGAGAGAAGCATGGTGGATGCGGCAGCAGAAGGGGCATTGGTGGATAAGACATCAGTATCTGCACGTGCATTGATCGACAAGATGGCACAAAACTCACAACAATTTGGTGATCGAGGTACACCACATGTCAGGGGAGTACACCAGGTAAGTCCTTCTTCTCTTGAAATTCATTTTATTGATACAAAGTTGGAAGAATTGACCACTATGTTGAGGTAGATTTCTTTGGCACAAAATAAATTTATACCCCCTCCTTCAAGGCCTCGTGACATTTTCACTGATACAAGCCATCCATCTGATTGTTTCCCCCAACTACAAGAAACTAAGGATTGTGCACCAGTATTCCTAGGGAGACCATTTCAGCAACAATAACAGCCATATCCCCAAAAGTAGTTTGATTCATTTGCTCCAACATATAACCAATGGTGGAAATATCAACCGGACATGAGGTGTAGCTCTGGACAACAACAAAGGCCACCCTTTCAACAAAACTTCCAGTAGCCTCTGCCTTACCATCAGGGTTTCCAACAACCCCAAAGGAGATTTGAAGCTCAAGAATCAGTAAGTCAACAACAAGGGAATACCCTACCCAAGGTAGATTATAATACTGATGACCTTTTGAAGCAATTTGTTCTTAATCAACAGAATGAGCTAAAGAGTCAAGTTTCGGAGCTGAGGGAGTTAAAGACTCAAATGAGCCAAATTGCCACCGCCCTCCATGAACTTGTAAGTATGAATTCCAGAAATATACCTTCCCAACCCACTTCAAATCCAAAGGGGAATGTTAGTGCCATCACATTGAGAAGTGGGAATCAAATGAACGATACATCTATACCTACCATTCCACTGGGATTCACCTCAACTCCAGAGCAGCCGCATTCCAAACCAACTGATGATAAATCCATGGAGAAAGATAATGGTTAGAAAAAGATTGATGATGTTCCTCCTAAACCCCTTACTTTTCCCAAAACGGTTTTCTAAACCAAGAAGATGGATGAATAAAAAATGAAAAAGTAGGTTTTGGATGCATTCAAGCGTGTGGAGATCAACATTCTTCTACATGAAGCCATTAAGAAAATTCCAAGGTATGCCAAATTCTTAAAAGAACTCATACCAATCGAAGAGGGCTCAAGGGAAATGAGAGGATCAATCTTGGAAGGAATGTGTCAGTACTCATTACACCAACTCTAACAATGCCGACAAAGTGCAAGGATCCCAGGACATTCACCATCCCATGTACCATAGGGGAGTTGCACTTCTCTAAAGCTCTTTGTGATTTAGGAGCTTCCATAAATGTGATGCCTAACTCTGTATTCTCTTCCTTGCAGGTTGGTGAGCTGAAGCTAACAAGAGTAGTGGTGTAGTTGGAGAATAGAGCTACGACATATCCAGCGGGAGTCCTTGAGGATGTACTTGTCCGGGTAAGAGACATGGTCTTTCCAGCAAATTTCTATGTTCTTAACATGGAGGATGGTTAGGTAAGTTCTAATTCTCCCATAATCTTAGGTAGGCCCTTCCTCAAAACTGCAAAAACTATCATAAATGTCAATGAGGGTACACTTTCCATGGAGTTTGGAGATGAAGTTGTGATATTTAATGTTATGGATTCCATGAAGTACCCCTCAGAGGATCACTGTGAATTTGTTATCTCCCATTTTGAACCACCAAATAAAAACTCCATGGAATTTGATTGTCCTATGCTTTGGGAGATTGTGAATATTGGTTCGAGTTTGATGTCTAAGAGAACATCCACACCTGTTTCTAATGAACAAGACTCTCTATGATTTGATTTTGAAATGGATTCATATTCTGATATTGATCAGGTGAACTCTGATTATGACATGGCTATTGAGTATTCTGATGGATTTGGTGCTTTATTCTATGATTATGATGATTTCTGTTCTGATACTGATGTCCATTGTGCAGATATGTCTATTGCATCAATTTCTCCATCCATACATCACCCCCTACATTGGAACTCAAGCCATTGCCCCCAAATCTTAAATATGCATACTTGATAAACAGTGATAGAGTTCCTGTTATCATTGCTAACAATATCTCTTTTGAAAATGAAGAAAAACTTTTAAATTTATGGAGATATAACATTAGGAAAATTGGTTGGACATTGGAAGACCTATCAGGTATTAGCCCCTCCATTTTCATGCATAGGATTCTCTTGGAGGATGGGGCTAAACCGGTGAGACAGCCAAAAAGGAGACTCAATCCCACCCTCCTGGAAGTTGTTAAAAAAGATGTTTAGAAATTTCTCAAGGCAGGTATATTCATTCACATTTCAGATTCTCAGTGGGTAAGTCCAATTTAGGTTGTGCCTAAGAAGAGTGGTGTTGTTGTTGTAAAAAATGAGAATGTTGAGTTAGTTCCAATGAGGGTGAAAAACAGTTGGCGTGTGTGTATTGATTATAGGAAACTAAATCAGTCCACTCGCAAGGACCATTTCCCCCACCCATTTATTGATCAAATGCTCAAGAGACTAGCTGGTAAAACACACTATTGTTTCTTGGATGGATTTTCTGGATATTTTCAGGTTCCTATATCTTTAGAGGATCAGGAGAATACTACATTCACCAGTCCCTTTGGCACATTTGCCTACTAGAGGATGCCATTTGGACTTTGCAACACCCCAGGTACCTTACAGAGATACATGGTGAGTATTTTTTCTGATTTTATTGAGACCTGCATGGAGGTATTTATGGATCATTTTACAGTGTATGGATCCTCATTTGATGAATGTCTAAATAGTTTGGGAAATGTATTGAATCATTGTATTGAGAAGAATCTGGTCCGGAACATTGAAAAGTGTCATTTCATGGTAGAGCATGGCATTTTCTTAGGGCATGTAGTGTCAAAACATGGGATAGAGGTTTATAGATCAAAGGTAGATATTATTTCATCCTTACCATATCCTTCATGTGTGCTTGATGTTAGATCTTTCCTAGGGCATGCGGGATTTTATCTGTGCTTCATCAAATATTTTAGTAATATTTCTCTTCCTATGTCAAGATTACTTCAAAAGGATTCTTATTTTGTGTTTGATGTTTCTTGCAAGAATTCATTTGATGAGCTAAAACAACGTCTGACCACTCCACCTATCATACATCCCCCACGGTGGGAGATTCCTTTTGAGCTTATGTGTCATACCTCCAACTTCATGGTTGGAGCTGTCTTATCACAGATTGTGGAAGGACATTCACATGTGATTGCCTATGAATCAAGGATATTGAATTCATCCCAATCAAACTACACTACCACAGAAAAGGAGTTTCTTGCTGTCATGTTTGGTTTAGATAAATTACGTTCATATTTATTGGGCTCTAAAGTAGTTGTTTTTTCTGACCATGCAGCTCTAAGGTACCTCTTGAAGAAGCCAGATGCAAAGCCACAACGTATCCGTTGGATGCTCCTTCTTCAAGAGTTTGACATCGAAATAAAGGACAAAAAGGGGTCAGAAAACTTGGTGGCGGACCACATGAGCAGGCTTACTTACACACTAGAGGGTGACACCTTAGACCAGGTACCACTTCGGGACACTTTCCCGATGAGAATCTATAAACCATCTCAGGTACGCATCCTTGGTATGTTGATTTAGTTAATTACATTGTTTCCTCTGAAATCCTGGTGAATTTGTAGAAACATCAAGTCCAAAAATTTAAAAGTGAGTCTAGGTAATATGTTTGGGATGATCCTTACCTCTGGTGCATGTGTAGTGACCAAGTTATTAGGAGGTGTATTCCTGATCATGATTTTAAGTCTGTTTTTAAATTCTGTCATACACTTGCATGTGGTGGATACTTTGGACCCCAATGGATAGCTAGGAAAGTTTTGGACTCTGGATTATATTGGCCCACTTTATTCCATGATGCCCATGTGTTTTGTAAGTCATGCTCTCGTTGCCAACACACTGGGAATATTTCTAGGAGACATGAGATGCCCCAACAACCCATACTATTCTGTGGGATTTTTGATGTATGAGGAATTGATTTTATGGGTCCTTTTACTAGTTTATTTGTATTTTTTTATAATTTGGTTGATGTTGATTATGTGAGTAAATGGGTGGAGGCCAAGGCTACCAAGACTGATGATTATCATGTTGATGTGGACTTTGTCAAAGCACAGATTTTTTGCGGGTTTGGAGTACCAAAGGCCATCATCAGTGACCAAGGGACACACTTTTTCAATAGGAATTTTGCTTCCATCCTTCGAAAGTATGAGGTGACACACAGAACATCAACACCAGACCACCCCCAAACAAATGTCCAGGCTGAAGTTTCAAATCGTGAGTTGAAACAAATATTGGAGAAAACTGTGCAGCCAAATAGGAAGGATTGGAGCAAGTGCTTGGATGATGCATTGTGGACTTATAGGAAAACATATAATACACCCATTGGTATTTCCCCATTTCATATTGTTTTTGGGAAAGCGTGTCATCCCCCCGTGGAAGTTGAGCATCGGGCTTATTGGGCTATAAAGAAATGCAACATGGATTTGGCCCAAGCTGGAATCCAAAGGAAGATGCAAATTCAAGATCTTGAGGAGATTAGATTGTCTTCATATGAGAACTCAAGGCTCTATAAGGAAAAATAAAAATAATATCACGATAGAATTATCCAACAAAAGGAGATTCATGATGGAGATAAAGTCCTTCTCTACAGTTCACGAATGAAGCTGATGTCTGGTAAGTTGTGTTCCAGATGGTTAGGTCCTTATATTGTGTCTAATGTTTTTCCTTATTGTGAAGTGTAGATCACATAAGAGGACACTGGAAGAAGCTTTATAGTCAATGGGAAACGTTTGAAGAGTTACATCGAGGGACTTCCTACCGATGTAGTTGATTTTATCACACTGCATGACCCCATCATCACATGAGCACATCAGGCTGTTCCTAACCCTTTCACTTTTATATTATTTGTCCTATTTAAAAATTCTGCATTTCATGTGCATATATCATCTCATGGGTTCACATTGAGGAAAATGCAATATTTTAAGTGTGGGGGAGGAGGGAACCTTTAAGTTTTGTAATTTCAATTGTTTTCCTGTTTAAAAAAACAAAACAAAATGTGTGTTTTTCAAATTTGGTGTGTTTATTTTTAAATTTTCTTTGTGTTTTTGAAATTTTTGAGCTGAAATGATTCTCATCACAATTTTGAAATGCATATCAATGAGTGAAACAATTTATCCCAATAAACAGAGCTTAAATGAATTCTGAAATGACTTTGTTTCAAGTTCAAATATTTAGTAATTTCATGAAAAGTACACTGAATTTTGAATCCCATGCCACATCTCACTGTCTTTATATTTGAAATCACTTTCTTATGAGGCTTTTGAAACCCTTATTTTCATATTTTTACATTCACCTCACTTATTGAGAGAACCAAACCATGCTTTATTTTACCAGAATTTGATCTATTCCTTTCAAAACTTGAGGGTTTGAGGTACTTATGTTTAAATGATTGAGGCATTTGTTTGGTATTAAAGCCCTTTTTTCAAAGAATCCTTTTTTATAATGGTCTACCTTTAATATTTAATCCTTGTACCCTTAGAAGCCATGCACAGCCTATTAGGTTAGCCACATTACAAGCCAATTTTCCCTATCCAACCAACTCTTGAAGTGAAATTTCATGATTTAGTTGAGCTTAAGTGTGGGGGAATCTATCTTGTGTTGTGCCACCACATTCTGTGATACATTGGTAGGAAAATTAAATTCTGAAGATATGTGTTTTCTACTGAAGAAATTCATTATATTGAAAGTTGTGGCTTTTCTGGAGCTTTCATGACAAGTGAAGCTGTGCCTTTTCTGGAGCATCTAATTGAGGTGGAAAGTTCTTCCCATCTGTAGATTTCAAGAAAATCATGTTTGAGAAGATTGAAAAAATTTATGCTGAAACGATGAATGGTGTAAACCTTTCATGACTTTTCATGATGATGGAGCTGAATTGATACTACGGGTATTGAGAAGAAGGCCATATTTATGTGAAAATTATATTAATGCAATTTTGCTTCAAAAAGAGTCAAGCCCACCTCATTCAGCCTCATAATTTTTCATATATAAATCCTATCAACCGAAAGCCACAAAAAAACCCTGAAAATTCCTCATGATAAACATATGTCCATGACTCACATCGGGTAGCGATGTATGAATCTATCAATCCTACGGTGACCCTTGTATGAGTTTGGATGAGAAATACATTGCAAAAAAATTGACATTTGTGTGATAAGAGAAAATTCAAGTGAGGTAAGTGTTTTGTGCATTATAGGATAAAAAAAGTGGATATATATTGAACTATATAAATGAAGAACCTGAAATAATGGTTTTTTATGAGGCATGATATCTTTTGTTTCCTGGTGTGTAATTGTTTTATCTCAAGTATTTGTGTTTTAAAATTGGTTTTGATTTGATATTGATGTTTACTTGATATGAGGTTTTTCTCAGGATAGCAAAAGGGTAAGTGTGGGGGAGTTGATAAAAAATTATTTTATTGAATATTTTATTGATAATAAATGATATAATTTCCTCAAATTATGTTAAATATGTTTAATTAGAAAGTATTTGGGATTAGATCATTCATTTGAATATTTTGATGAAAATTCCAGTTTTAACCTTTATAGTTCACTATAGTATTTCAAAAATAAATATTTTTATATTTATTATATGAATTTTAAGATTTTTAATAGTGTTCCTAACTTAATTATCTATAACTTTTATTCAGGACACTAGAGCTAAGGAGTGCATTTGGTTGTTGAAAATGGGCCATGAAGTCAAAGTTGGGCTGGAATCGCCAGAATGGAGAAGCTTCTGTATTTCGTCGATAACTCCTTCATCTCGGGCTGGATTGAGCCCAAAATTTTTGAGGATATATAGAACTCATATACTCACATATTATCCTTCTGGAAGGCTGTCCAATTCACGAGTTTTGGTAGAAAAACGTGTGGTTCAAGTTGGCATAAAATATTTGGCCGAGATTCCCCATTCACACTTGAAACCACTTTGAACCTAGCCTCCCCACCACTCTATAAATTGGTGTTTTTCTCATTTTGTGGGGTTGGTACGTGCATTGGGAAGTTCAAGGCATAAGAGAAGTGGATCCACTCCAATTATCCAACCATTTCAATAAGGGTAGCTTTTGAAGCAAAGATCCCTCCGACGAAGCCTTCTTCTTCTCCTTCATGTTGTAATGATTTTGTTTGTGTAATAAACTTCTTTGTTCTTATTTTATTTCTTCTATTTTCATCTGTTTTGTTTAAATTTTTTCTTCCCTTAATCTTACTATTTGGGTTGGAATTCTTGAGTAGAAGCGTGATTGGGTTATACCCATTCTAAACCTTTGCACATGCAAAACGCTTCTACGATGATTATGTCACCCATGGAAGAGTTGCTCTTTTTAGTAATTAATCGACCTCTATCCTTTTCCATTCATTTATTTTGAATCAACAAGCCACTGTAATTTACATTATATTATCCATGAATTGTGTTTTTATATTACAAGAAACTAAGAAAGCAATTGAACTATTAATACAAAACACGCGAGGTCGGGATTTTGTGTAAATTGTGAGAGCGCGATCTTAATCGGTAATTCAAGACCACACAGGATAAATTTGGAGAGTTCAAATATAATCCCTAAACAAAATTAATCATCATTTACAGAATGGATATGTGATATAATTAACCACTGACTATAATCTATCCTTAAAACAACAATCAAAGCAGGGTGCTGCGATTGCGTGTTCCGAAGCAAGCCTATGGTTTAAGTAATTTCATCTTTGTGGTTAAGTTAACTCTCGTAGGGTTAGCGGGATAAAAAATTAGAGGATCCTAATTAAGTGGATATTGATTTAAATGATAATTATTAATAATTGAATGAATAGGTAGAGTTAGATCGACTACGCCTTTTAAAATAGATTTTAAAAAAACATCTTCTTGTTGTGTCATTTTAATCAAAATTCATTTCAAAACTAAAAACAGAAAAATATAAAATCTTCTTCCAGCAAACTTCTTTAAGATTCATGAACTATAAAAAATCACAATCCTTTAAAGTAGTGCTTTTATTCTATTCTATTTTATTTTTTTAGAATAATACTTTACCAAATGCATTAGGGGATATTTAATGCGCAACCATTGCATAATGTCAAATCATACATATGTGTACCATATGAACATGATAACATTCATAAATCAACTATAACAAAAATAGAACATGATAATGAAATGGTATTATGAGAATTTCCACATGGAATAATAAATAAACTAAAATATGAATGTAGTTGATTTTATTTAAAAACATCCTAGTTAAAGATAATTAACATTAAATGATATTGAGCAATATGAAAAATACTTTAGAAAAACCATGGAAAAATATTCAAAAAATAATAAAAATGTACTTTATAATTTTTATAAATTAAATTTTAAAAGATAATAATTTATAATTCATTTTCATAAAAAAATGATGACAATTTAAATAATAATTGAATTTATGAACTATGCATACTTAAAAGAACATTCTGAAATAAATACAATGTAAAATTTGGTATAAAGTATCCATGTGGATTATGTTATAGATGACAGTTAAAAAATTAATTTAAAAAATATGTAAATGAGATTCCAAGTATATAGAAGGTAGCGTTAAAGAATCATAGAAGTATGTATAAGTAAATCCATAAATCAATATGAAAACCATGTAGATGGAATAAAAAATTCTCGTTTGAAAAGAAATATACATATATAAGGTAGGTATCTCTAACAAACATAATTATAACTAAATTATAGACTAATGGGAGAAAAAATAGAAGTAATTCATTCAAATATAAAAATTAACTATATTATAAGAAAATATATAGGGTTTTATTGTTAAATTATATAAATATTTCCCCCAATGTAAATTTAGACATATACATTCTCTATTTTAAGTTGAGATTGGAATGAAAACTACCATGAATTTGGTAATGATTGAATAAAAATCCTTTAAAAGCGACAATGATAGAAGGATATTTAATTCTAATGAATTGAATAAAAATTAAGGAAAAAAATACATGTGGTTGATCATGAACCACATAAAAGAAATATTTTAGTAAATATAATCTTGTCTCGATAAATGGAAATTAAGACAAGAAATCCTTACCTATACTTCTAACTCCAATGAATGAACCTTAACATCCTTTAAGATATATATATATATATACACCATAATAAATTATTTAAAATAATTTTTAATGTCAATTACCATTTATATTATAAAATCATTATTATTTATTACTCGTATATTGGATAGTTGTTTATTATTTTCCCCAGCATATGTTTTAAAATTTGAATGATGTGTACTTGTTTCATAATAAAGATGTTGATACTCATTATTTGATAATAAATAAACCATTACTATATTATTTATGGTAGTTGAATGATATTATAACAATTTTTATATATTACCATGCTCATTTGAAGTAAGACACAAGTATATTTCACAAAAATGGAATTCATAATGACTATGTTTCATGTAATTTATCGATATCAACAAGTTATTTTATAATGACCATTTTTTGTCACTCCCATAGAACCATATTCATAGAATAAATTAATAATTAATGTAATATATTTTTATTATTAATTTCTTGAATATAATTCATTTTTTATCAGTGAATATAATATTACGTAATTTATATAGGTGGTAGAACTAACTAAAATAAGAGAATTCTATATAAATAAATGTGAAATATTATAGAGTTATAATAAAGTAAAACTAATTTTAACAAAAAGCAATTATGTTAATTGAACATAATTATAGCTTTTAATTATCTTTTAAAATAATAGATATGAGAGGGTAATTAAAAAATATGGTCAAAACTAGTTAGTTTGATAAAGTTCAACCTTTTCATAGTGGGTTCCATTAGAATGAATAATTCATTCCTCCATATTGAGACTAGAGGCTACCAAATATTAAATAAAAATTTAAAGAGGGATAATTTTTTGAAATATTAAATATAATACTAATGAAAATGTTTCATTCTATGTTTGTATTGGTGGGTTCATTTAATTGGCGAGTTTCGGCAGAATTTATGAAAATATGCATTCAATAATGTTTATTGAAAATAATTTTACATGTAATGATGATCCAAAATAAAAAAATAATGAATATTATTCATCAATATCCTCTTAAAAATAACTTCGACATTATTTTAGGGAATTTTTAGACTTTTCTTTCCTAATTTAACACTTTGACATTATATTACATATTGTGGTAACTCTCTTTTTACCTCTATATCATTTTCTATTACCCAAAAATGAAATTTTCCTCTAATATAATTTAATGGACATGATTATAAAAATCAAATCCAATTCATCAAATTAATCTTGAAAATATAACAAAATTATCTTTAAAGGAAAATATATAATTTATAAAAATAAACTATTTTCATACATATGACTTTTTAAATATTCAATGTTATTTTTTATATTTAATATAGATTAATAATTATTAAATAAGTGATAAACTAATTATCTAAACTCATAAATATTAAATTTTAATAAAATCAACCTTAAACCATGATATATTATGTTTATTTAAAAATAATTCCTAACATAAATAAATATTTCTAGAAAATCTACCTATAAAATGTTATATAATTGTTTTGTTAATTTTAAAAAATTATTAATTAATCATTTAATATTAAATCATTTATATATATATAAACATTAAATAACATTAAATTTAATACTCACATTTTAAAAAAATTAACCTTTAAATAAAAAACATTCCATATATAATAAAAATATTGTTTTAAAGAAAATATAATTCTTCAAATATTAATCATGAAATTTATATTACTTTCAATTCCATAATTATTTATTGATTGTTATATACTTTTTTTACCAACCATTCATTTATTTTTTTCAATGAAATTTAATTATTTAAAAATATTAAATTTAATTTATAATACATTATAAAACATTCATTGAAATAAATAATATTATAAAAACAAATTACTATCTTTTAATTTCAACCCATAGAAATTTTTTTGTTAATTATATACAAAATATATTAATTTCAAACATTATTCTATTCGAAAAATATTTATTATGCCTATTGGATACATTTATAACCAATGACCATATGTCAAATGACCATATGTGGAATGACTATATATACCATGATTATATATCTAATGACCATATATCTAATGACCATATAATAGTCATAATTACCATATTCTCCCCAATATATAACTTAAAATGCATCTCTAAAACTCATTCATACCATTTAATTATTTCTCACTCTATGTTTCTATAATAATTTTAATGTATTTCCTTCTTTCTATGGATTTAATTGGTGTCATGACCTTCAAGGAAAACAATGAGAAATATGATTTCACATTCATATCCTTTTTATTTAAATGTGTTGTTATTCCAATTTTAATTTTCAAAATGATGTTTTATACTTATGTCTTTTAAGTTTTTATTCTTTATCTTATGTTTTAATATTTTATCATGATAAAATATACCAGTGTTCATTTTTCTCAGTTTTGTGTGTGAAGAAATATATTAAATTCATTAGATGAATAAAAATGTGGGGTGTTATAGTGGTTGTCTGGTAAGCCCATGTGGTGAGTGCATACCTGGAGATATAATTAAATAATCTGTGTGTAATTCCATATAAACACATCCTTATGTCTCGTATTGGAAGACGTTTATTCCTATTATTATTATAGGGCCATGTATACACTAATTAATATTAGTCGTGGGTCCTACTTAATTTTTAATTTCACCAATTGGTGTTCATAAATGGTGTTTCTATCACATTCTTCAAAAGATCATGGATCTCCCTTAATATATTCCTATTCATCATTACCAAAATCAGAATATAGTTTTATCATTTTCGACAATGTCGGAGTGTCTTTATTTCAATTTAGATAATTCCTACCAGGGGAGGGTGAGGGTTTATTAGGAACAATAAACAATAATTTTAGAGCCTTTGTTATATTGACCATATATCAATAATGCATGTTTTCATGTATAGATTATCAAAGAACATATTTATTTTCATAAGATGAATGGGAACATCTTTTTTTATTTATAGTGGCTATTCATTGGATTAATCATCTTTTCCATTATAGTAGAGTGATGTGATTAGAGAGTTTATGTCATTCTATAACAATACATAATTAATTCCCAAATATAGATCTTTCTCTTCAATAATTTTAATGGGAAACACATATTATTTACTAATTACACTCTATAGATTTTTTTGAGAAACTTTAAATCCATTAGATAAAAATATATCATCAGTATTATTTACAACTAAATTATTCCCCTCCATATTTTTGTATTTACTGAAAATGTATTAAGAGTTACAATATTTAAAAGGGGACCTTTCACTATAAACTACATTGTCTTTCCTATCAACAAATTCTTTTCCACATTAATGATAGGTTGATGGAGATAATTCATCCATATGAATCCATATCCTTCAAAAAAACACTATGAAAGACATGACTTTGTAGACCACCATGCATTCTATGTTAAAGGTGAGATATATAAATTTAGTTCGTTGTTTCATTCTCCCAAGGGGTATTTAATAATTTTTTTATTATTTATATATCATAAAACTCAATAAAGATAAATAGATTCACTATATCTCAATTGACATAGGGTTTGAACTGGGATGAGGTTCATCCTGGAACCATTTTTAACTATGACTTGGTCAATATTAACATCATCATAAATAAGAAAAACATATAAGGGTATGATTTACCACAATTTTATAGTTTTTTTAATATTCCATTAATGAAATAACTATGTTAAACTTAGTAAAACCCATTTATTGATAATATATATTTCTTATATAAACATTAGATTCAAACACTTAATGATGGAAGGAAAAATCTATAAATATTTCTCTATTTCGTAAGTTTGTTTCAAATAATTAATGTATTGTCAGGACACCTTAAATTATGTGGTGTAGATTAAATATTTTCATAAATAGATAGTGACTGAGAAACTTCGGGTGGCGTAGTACTATGGATTTACCTAAACATTTATATTTTTTCTTTATAGAAGATCACTGATTGTATATAAAGGAGATATTTTTTTGAGATAAAAATTCAGTATACTACATTTGATACCATGTTATGAAACCTTCTTATCAAACCTTGGTGCATTCCATTTTTTAAATAAATGATTCCTCATCATTTTATTTTTTATTTTTAATGTGATCCACATTATATTTATGGTCTACATCAACAACATTCATTAAAGGTAATTGAGAATCATGAATAAAACCCATATTTTCATCATATTATTATGGATCCTATTTAATGTTCATGGAACACATATTGAGAGGAAACATAAAATCATTATTTAATGGTGTTTAAAATTGAATACCACAAATTTTTCACTTAACATGGTCCCTATGTAGGTTATGAATTATAAAATTCTAGAAGTGAAGACCATTAAGGTTCTACTTGTAACGATCCAGATTTTTTGACTATATAATACTGATATAATGTGTTTGAAATTATGGTACACATTTCACCCAATATAAAATAACCAAAAATATTTAAATAACATTATTAATAAATCTATTATAAACCCTAAGATATTAAATCATGTTAATTTAGTACCTTTGTAATATAAATAATTAATATGTGTTAATATAGAAATTGCTTATTTTCAAAAAAAATATTTTGATTATATTATTAATTTTATTTTAAAAACATATTTATAAATTATATACTTTAAATGTGATAATTTAAAATACATTTTTTAATTATTCACTTCAATTTTTATTTTTTATTAATTTTTTTTATTATTCAGAAAAGGCTGACTTTTATATGAAAAATAATTTTTTTTAAATTATAATTTTTATAATTTTTTCATTATCTAAGTTTATCCTTTAAGATTGAAAAACTTTTTAATTAATACAATATATATTTAATGAATTAAATTATGAATTGTAGAATATTATTTTATCTTATAAATTTAATGTTCAATGTTTATAAAACTAATTAAAATGTCACATTGAAAAAATTATTTTTGGTCGTTCCCCACATTACATGGTTTAATGGGTGAATCAGGTTATGTATTTCATTAAAATCCACCTAAAAATTATATGTATTATAATTAATAAATTTATGTATTAAAAATAAATATATATTATAATTTCTTCTTGTATATAAATTTTTAAACCGAATAACCGACCTTTCCTAAAAAAATAGATGTTTTTATGTGAGATGTGTCTTTATATTAAAACTATTATTTAAAACCATTACATTTTTTTATTTTTTAAATGATTTAGAATTTTAAAATCACAAGGTTAAAATTTTCTAAATTTTCTAATCTTATAATTTTCATTAATATTAATTATTAAGGTCAAATATTAAGTACTACGGTGCAAGTAAATTAGGGTAACCGTAAAACAAGTTGTAGTAAAATGCCTAAAAATACTCTAGGTTGACTCCAAAATGTGTAATTGAGGAAGGTAATTAATAAATCCACATGCCCTCTACTTTTTTACTTCCTTAATCCAATAAACTTTCAATAGTAACATCACATTATTAAAAATGTAATGATTTTATCAAAAAATAACATTCCATTCACTTATAAAATGGTTACATTTCTTGTGCTTCAAGACTCACCTATCATTATAATCTATTCCTTAAACTTTTTGACATTACTCTTAATATATCCACTCCCAAATTAAATATCATTTTCTCCTTTTTAGTTAGAATAATGTCTTTATTTTGACAGATATTTCTAATGAAAATTCAAGTCCCTCATGTGAGTATTATTATCTACTTAGCTTTTCTACCTAATTGTTTTCATTAAATTTTATTATATACATAATAATATAATGATATTAGTATAATTTGTGAAATTTATTTATATTATGTTAAAATTAATATAATTATATATTCATCTATCTCATCCATGAGGAAAAATGAAATTGTTGTTCAAATGTTCATTCAGACTACCGCCCCCAAAAGTAATGGAATTCCTTTTTACATCATTGCCCATCATTGATGGTTACTAGAATATATTTAATTAGATTATATGATGTCTAATATATCATTAACCTTTATTTATGTCCAATTATGGAACTTTTTATTGATATTATTGATAAATGATTTTAATTAATTCAACTATTTAGAACAATCCTACAAAGAAGGAAATCATTAATTAAAATTTTTTAATACATTCGTATCCATTACTTATTTTGATAAATGATTTATAATTATAATATATAACAATAATAAATACAAAATTATATCATTATTCTACATTTTTAATGATATTTCAACTAAATCCCCTCATATTCATCATGAATCATAGTATATTCATGTTTGGGTCAGTTTGACCACCAACTTGATCAATACTATAAAAGTATATCCAAGTACATTATAAAATCATAATTACTTTTATAATAAAATATAAAAATTAAAATAATAATATTTTTTCTTTTTGAATATTTGAATCAATATTTTACTCATTAATTTAGAAACACCCTCGATTAGTTAAAAATAAACAAAAAAGTGTTTGTTACTACTTTTATTTTATTAGATAATGAAAAAACATTCTCTTCAAAAGAAATTTGAAACATCATAACTCATTTTTATTAATCAATAAAAATTACTTTAAAAAACATTGAATGATAAACTTTGGAATAAGAATGAATACCGAAATTTATCATATAAAACAATTATAAATGGTTAAAACTATAAACACTAGAAATGGGGAAATAAGTAAAAAATAACTAATATATAATGATGCAATTATTATCAATGAGGGCTATAAATTGGTGTAATTTTATATATTTTTATTAATTATATAATTAATAAAATTAATTTAATTGTTTAGGATGTTTGGTGCAAGTACAGAACAAATCAGGTCTAAGGTAAGGGTTTTGTCTCAAAATTCCTTACATTGAGGCACACATTCTTTTATGCCAATAATTTTTTCTAAATGTTATTTACATTTCCTATTGGTTATATAATATAATTAATTATATGTATTCATGTATTTTAAACATCAATTTTATTTAACATATTTTAATCAGTTTTTACTTGATCGTTTCTTCACCCATCAGGGGTGTTTTCATGACACAAATATTTTCTTAGAGAAATAATCACTTCTATTTAAATATAATATTTATATCTTTACATATTAAACCATATAAATATTTTTTATTGAATTTGAAACTCATTTTTTGGGGAAATCATTTTTTAGAATGATTTCTTCTTTCTTGGTTGAATGGCCTGAAGGCCATTATTTTTATTGATTTTTGATAGCCCCCATTTTCAATTGATTCATGAAAATACAATTATTTTAAGAATAATTTTCATTTATTTTATTTGATTTTCCCTATATATCCATGATTTTACTTTCCATAAATTTCTACCTCTCTATATTGGAAACTAATTTTTTTATCTATTAATCCTTATATTCCCCTTCATTAATTTTAATATAAAGGTTTATTTGATACTCTTTTTTAAGTGGGTTTTCGAGAGAGGTATTTCAAAATGTTCTAATAGTATTCCATCCTTTCAAAATCAAATGTTCTATATTGCATTCCACATTAACTTTTAGTAACTTATAAATATTTTCAAATATATATTATATATTATGAAATTTGAGAGAAATTGCTTTCCAAAAAAAAATTATTCACACTTTCAAATTCGACTTTTCAGTGTGACCGTAACTTCTTATTTTATGAAAAATATAATAGGATGTCATAAAAGCTATTTATGGATTTCACCACCACATTAAAATATATTTATACGGTCTTAACTTCTTTGGATGTTATTTTTTAATAATCAACATCTAAATTTTCTTGTTAAATATCTCTTATAGGTGATTTAATTTTCAGTATCAACCATTTAGAAGATTGAGTTCATTTTTTGGTGATAATATCTTGATTTGTTGTGAAATGTATTTATATTTCTTTGGGTTCATTATGAAGTGATGAATAAAAACTATTTTATTTCCCATTTATTTTAATTATAGGTTGAATTATTGATGTAATATGGAACACATATATATGGATGATGATGGTCGGGTTCCTAAATCAACCTCCAATGCATTGAAAATATTTTTATCTAGAATGATAAAATGAGAACATAATATGATTTATCTGGATCCAAAGGAAGTATGAGAAGATTTATCACAGGAAAAATGGTACATGGGAATATTTATCCTAATTAAGAGTTTAAATTTGAGGATTTATCCAAAGATCAAGTGTACAAGGTAGGATTAATCTCAATCCAAAGGAGTCATGTACAGATTTATCCCAAACCAAAAGGGACCATGTAAGGATTTATCTGAATCCCAAGGGTGCATGAGAGAATTTATCAAAAGCCAAAGTGTACATAGAAGTATTTATCATACTCCAAATTCTGAACAAGAGGATTTATCCCATGTCAAAGAGGTACAATGTAGGTTTTATCCCAATAAAAAGAGGTATGTGGGAGGTTTTATCCGAATCCCATGGTGCATATAAGGATTATCCAAATCCTAATAAGGTATACATATTTATTTTGTTAAAAATGATATAATATATTGGTTCTTATGTTTATTCCATGGTTATTTTTTTCTATATAATAATTTAATATTACATTTTCATGCCATATGTATATGATTATGAGTAGTGGTTCATGTTTATTATCTCATGATTCCTCACTCTTTTCCAAAGGTATATGTTTTATCTTTTTAGATTAAATGTTTTATATTATCTCTTATGTATAACTCTTATTGTTTTATATTATTAAAATAATATATTTCTCACATGCCCATGTTTTCTCATATCTTTATGATCTAACCCTTTATAAAATGTGGATAAGTCTTCCATTTCTAAGCATCTGAACCCACCCCTTTAACATATCTTCTTTGTCCATGTTAAGTAGATGACTATATCCTATGATATATCTATAAGTGGATCTAGTGTGATTTGAATATGGATAAACATTCACAATTATCATAAAATATGTCTACTATGAAGTTGATCCTCAAAGACAATAAACATTTTGTTTCAATGGTTTTGAGACTATTTTTGAGATGTATTATCTATAATATATAATAAATTTATTATTTATATATTTATATAATGGTTTGATTTACTTATTTTGGGGATAATAATAGTCAGGAAAAGATTGAATTTTTCATGGAAGAGTAAGGATAAAATGTTACACCCATAGATTTTTTTTATCTTTTTCCTTTAAATTAAATATTATCTTCAATATCTTACTTCACCGGAAACACAAAATGAAAACAAACCATGGAATATTATATAACCTCTATAATGTATCCATTTAGTGGTTATTATAAATTAAGGAAACTGATTTATGAAATATATTAAGAAATAAAGATCATTTTTTAGTGTAGTTAGATAACTAACAAGATCAACTTATGCTTAAAAATTTAATTTTTCTAATATTACCTTTTATTCGCTTTACATTAATAAACTAAATAAATCATAGATTAAGAATATTGTGGATATGAATAACATATATTTATATATGAATAATATATTAAAATTATTTTTAATTAATTTAAATAAAATAAAACAATGAATTTCTAAAAAAATTTAAAAGTAATTTTCATATAAAAACAGTTTTTCATCATATCTAATAATTTTATTAAAAATGTAAATTCTAAATATTGCTATTTTAAATTGAAAAAATATACGTTATTTTTTGGAATTAGCATATTAATATTATTATAAGATAATTTTTTTTAATTTTTAAAATATAGTGGATTTTTACAGAAAATAAGGGAAAATACTCTTTTTTAAAAATAGTACAATTTTTAAAACATTATCATAAGATAATTTTTTCCTATAAATTTATTAAACATCAAAAATTAATTTAAAGAATAAAAAACAATTATTATAAAATAAAATGATAAAACTAGGAAAAATGTGTTTTTCATATTCGATCAAAATTTTTAATTATCTACAAAAAATACAATTTTGGAATTTTTATTAAATTAAATATTTTATTTGGTAAAACTTGTTTTTAAATATTCCTAAAAGCCAAAAAAATTATATTTTTTATAATAAATAATTTTCTTCAAGAAGATAAATAAAATCGATAACCATATCCCACACATAAATTTTAAATTTTAAATGGTGTTTAAAAAAATGATTTTTACACGTAATGTGTGTTTCTAAAATAATTAATTTCTCTAACCCATAATTTTTTTAAAATATTATTATATTTTTAACATTATTTTTTAGATTTAAAAATAATTTTAATTTTAATTTTTTTCATTAAAACAATTTACCGTGGGTAAAAAATAGTGACACCATGATAAAGGTAAATAAGGATAAAATGTGGTTTTACTTAGTGTATAAGGATAAGACATATAAAGAACATGTGTTATAATAGTTTGTACATTCCAAACTGTTAATCTTATAGTTTGGTAATTAGATGTGTTAATAGGTGCACAAAGAGGGTTTGGTGGAGTTGGGTGTAACATCTCATGATTTTAAAATGTAATACTATGTTCAAGATAAATCACATCAATCATAAACGAACAAAAGAATATTATTATTTAAATGTTATTTTCAAACACTAGTTATTAATTTGGAGGGTTTGAATAGGAATAATTTATTTATAAAATTAATATATAGGTCATGCCCAATATGAATTTATTGTTAAAATATTTAAAATAATAACATAGTTTTTTCAGTAAAATAATTTGAATCTAGAAAAAAATATATTAAAATGATTTTTATTCATTTTCATCAATGAATATTATACTTAATTTATTGAGGTTTTAGAAAATTAATTTTACAAAATATAACTAATTTCAGAAATAAATATATAAAAAATATTTAATGGTGAAATTTTTTGAATTTTATAAAGAAGTTAATTTTTTTGTGAATAGTAAGAAATACAATTTTTTATAAAATTATGTATATTTTATATATCATCAAGACATAATTATATTATAAAAATTAATTAAACTCATGTAAGGAATAATTTATGATATAATAATATAAATATCTTGCAAAAATAATTCATAAGTTTTAAATTATGATTTATATCCTGATAAATATGAAAATCATTTTCATTGTTAGCATAGTGCTTGTGCAACACTAGAAAAGTCAAATTCGATGTTTAATAGATATAATTGAGTGGTATAATGACTTTTAAGAATATTTAATTTAAATATCATCTATAAATGATCATTTGGACTAATATTTTATAATTTTTTGGTCATATGACAAAAATATTATCCAAATAATTCTGCAATGATTGCGAAATGCAAGAAATGTCAAATTAATAAATTAAATATGTAGTCTTGACATTGATTTGAGTAAATATAAAATTTAAAATAATATAAATTATTATATTGAGAATAATTAATTTATTTTTATGATATTAATTTATTTTTAATTTTTATAGTATTTATAAAAATCTCAAATTCTTATTCAACACTTACGCAGTGCTTGCGTAAGAAGAAGGAAAATCTATATAATAATATTAAAAACTATTTAATTAAAATATAAGAACCTTTTGAATACCAAAAAACCTGAATAAATATTATTTTTTGAGTATGAATCTTCCATAATAAACCATTTTTCTCTTTTCTGACCATTTGGAGCCACTTGGTTGACATTAACTCCCTTATAGTATTTTTAGATCAATAAAAGTCAAAGATGTTAGATTATGGTTTTTAATATTTATATATTTTTTAATATGTGGTAATAAAGAATAAATGTTTAAAGATAAATATTATTTTGAAATATAAAATGTTTATCTTCATAATGTAATTTTTTTTTAATTTTAAGGGATGAAATAAATACCTTAAATTCTTACACAATGATGATGGTGTATTCGAAAATAAATGTAAAAGTCAGATATATAATCTTAAAAATATCCAAATAAATTAAATTTTAGATACATAAACTAATATAAGAAGTATATAGATTAACATTAAAAGTTTATTATATGATAAAATAGTTTTATATAATTTTATCTTGTTGTTAAGTTGTTTTTCAATTCAAAGTGTTGAATAGTGTACAATTTTATAATAATGACATTTTATAGATTTAATATTTAATAATATTATTTAAAAATTATAAAATTATTAAATAATCATTAAGATGATAAGATATTTTTAAATGTTTTATTACCTATTCATTTTCTGTCTATTTGTACGTCTTAGTGTCTGGAAGAGTCTGTTTTTTTATTTTAATATTTTGAGACATTCCAAGAGAAACCATCCCCTAGCTTTCAAAGGGAACATCTTATTCTCATTTCAAAAAAAATTAAAACAACAATTCTTTGGCCCATATCTACCAAAATAACTTTATATAAACCCTCACAACATTCTTTATTCTTTAGTTTGGGCCGAACACCATTCTTAGTGGCTTTAAGGTTTTAATCAAAGCTGGTTTCACAAAGAAGTTGTATCATTTTTAATCAAGTATTTCTGTTTTATTTCTTCTCCAACCTCCTACAAATCTTATTAATACATTATAAAATAAAAAATATAATATCCTAAATTTTATTATATAATATAATGTCAGTTTCATGACCCATATCCATCTCCACTACCATCAAATGGGAATAAAATTCATCATTCATGTGTACAGTGGTCTACTAGCTCGTTAACCAATGTAATTATTTTTCTATCACCATCTCTAATGAATAGTTATAATGATGGAATTAATTTTTATATATTATATTAATAATATATATATATATATATATTAATATATATTTAATCTATTATATTCTTACCTTTCCCAGAATAGAAAAATGATAACATCGTTCATACGTTCGTTTGGACTACCACCTCCATGAAACAATGTGATTCATTTTTCATCACCAAATCACATTGATGGTATGTATAACTATATTTAAATAATTAATATGATATATATGATATTATTATAACTATTTAATGATAAAATAATACTTACCTTCTTTCTATGATGATCATTAAAAAATTAAAACGTTACTCATGTGTACGTATGACCTGCCTTCTCAATAATTGTATTGTAGTTGAATTTTCAATACCATATCAATTTAAAGTATTTAAATGTATAATTGATCTATAAAAAATATAAATATTTCATTATTATTATTCTATATATGGTTGAATAATGATCTCTTTAATAATAATCCATATACCAATATCATTGTGGACTTTAGAACCAAATATCGCCAAAACATTTAACCTGAACTTAAATAATTATATAATTTTTATAACATGGTAATAAGTGAAATAAAAGGAATAATAAAATTAAGAATTTTATTTAGAAATTAAATAATTAAATTCATTATAATATTCCAAAACATTAATAACAGACACAATGAGTCGATCTAAATTTATGAGACTCTTTAACTAAAAAACCTTGTTTTAAATGTTTTAAAGATTTATTTTATAAATCATTATGTTTTATGTCCATTTTTTTAAAATTATTTTTATCAAAGTATTTATATGTACATGAATCTTTTAATAACTAAATTTTCTAATTTCTCTCAAATGTATTCAAAAATTAATATTTTTAATGTTTTATGCGAGGGAATTGTTTTTTAAAAAAATATTTTAATGTTTCTTTTTATAAAAGAAAAAAAGAATTTTTTTAACATATACTACATGAGTGGGTTTCTGGATTTCATGAATCCGTAATGTTTTGAAGAATTATTTACAATATTACATTATTATTTTTCAAGAAATTGTTTCCCTTTTTCTCTGCATGTTTTTCTTTAAAAATAAGTGATTTTCCTCAAGAAATGTGTTAATGATGCAAGTATTAATGTTTTATCATTATGTAATAGTTATTTAGAATTTTTTTGTTATTAAATGAGATTTTACTGTAAAATAAATATTAGTGGTTCCATGATAGTCCTACAATGCATTGGGATTTATTGGAAGTTAACTGTGATGGTTATTCTATGTATAACTATAATGGTTACATCCAAGTATAACTATGATGGTTATATTATGGTTGTCGTGAGGGTTACATCATATGGTATCAGTGAGGGTTACATCATAAGTAAGTATTATAATAAAATGATTCTTCGTGTTACTTATATGATTTATTTTTTATTATTACATTTTTATAAAAAATTCATGTTTTCACAAGGTTAGTTATTGGTTTTATGTTCAAAGGATAGTATTTGTTTACTTTTTAAGGGTGAAAAGTATATCTTTGTGAATTTTTTTTATTAGTTTATCATGTTTCAATGAAAACTCTCTTGACTTTATTTTTCCATTAATTTTTCTTATGAATTTATTTTGAAGACTTTGAAAAGATAAGGGTATTTCAGGGGTAATAAATTATTTATATTGAGCCAAATAATTATTTTGAAAAAAGAAAAAAATTATATCAATTTACAAAATAATGATTTATTTCTTTCCTATTATATACTACACTAATTTTTTTTCTAATAACAATTTTTAAAATTTTTTCCCAATAGGTTTTGAGTAATATTAGGGAAAATTTTGAGATCAAGGAGAAACTCTTGATGATTTTTCATGAAAATAAATTATGTTTTATTTTATATACTCTAGTTTTGTGGAATAATGGATAATGAGTTGATGTATCCTATTTTTAATATATAGGTTTTTATGTTATATTTTTTCCTAATTATATAAAAATATAAATTAAAAAGATACTCAAAATTTTAAGAAAGTTAATTCTAGTTAAAAAAAACTGAAATTATTTAATGATTTAGGTTGGGTCCTTATATTTGGTATCAAAGGAGGGTTTAGAAATTTTTTGGACATTATAATGTTTTCAAGTGAGTTTATATTAATAGTGAGAGATGTTATTGTGGGATAATAATTATATGTTTAATCATATGACCAATTTCTTTGAAACATCTTTTGCGGCTTTATGTTTTGAAATTTTAAGGGGACTAATGATATTATTAGATAAATTTATTTTTGATTTAGTTATTGGTTACAACATTTAGGGATTAATAATAAAAGGAATGATATAACCTTGTGGTTAAAACATTTCTTTAATGTTAAATATATTAAGGTTAATTTTTGTTGTTTTTTATCTTGTTTCTAGTATTTTTTTAAGAATTATCATTTTGGAAGAAAAAAAGGAAAACCCATAGGTCGAGAGAAAAACTGTCACATCCGATAAGGCCGGATGTTTTGAACCCACAACCGAAGGAAGATAAGGATGAAGCATCTACCCTTGGACAATATTATGTCATGGATAGTATGAAATTGTTTTTTATTTATTTAAACTATACAATAGATAAACTTTATGTTTATTTTGGGAATATATGATTTATCGAATAGATTACCATGGGATTAAAAAATGATTTAGGGATTAAGTGACTAATGTAATTTTGGAAGATGTTCGCTATTTTGGGAACCCTATATGATTAAGGTAAATAGAATACTATGGGATTGAATCTGTGAAAAAAATGGTTGATTGTTTTTAGAATATATAATTATTAGTTTTTATTTATGTTGATTTATGTTGTTTATATAAATTATTATTGTGTCTTGGAGATTATATGATTACCAAAATTACATTTTGGTGTGAGACTTTATGAGTCAATTTTTTATTTGTGTATAAAATTTAATATTACCTTAGAAGACTATGTGATCATATCCTATTAATTTTTGGGTTTTAATCATAGTATATAATATTTTGTTTGATAAATTTAATGGATAGTTGATTTTTAAATAATTTATGTAGAAACTTGTGAATTACTGTTGAATTTTGGAGAGAAAAGTAGTGTTTTTTCATACAATGTTTAATTTTTTTTTGAGAAGTACCATACATTTTACAAACCATTTTAGTTTAGATTAATTCATAAATACCAGAGGAACATATTATTAAATTTTTGTGGATTTTATGTTCTATATAAGTTGATTTTAATACTTTTGGCCGGATAAATGTTTCTTGAATACTCATCGTTTGGTAAAAAATATAAGTTTGTGGTGGAAATAGATTAAATGATGAATTTATACTTTTCAAGTCTGTATATTTTCTTATGTTAATTGTCTAGGCATAAATATAAAATATCATCTTTAGGGAAATAATTTCTAAAATATAAATGTTATTCATTTAATTTTCTTACTGAGTAATTAGTGGCCTTTTAACCCATAGCATGTTTACGGTATTTTGATACCTACATTTCTCATGACCATTTTCTCGATAACTATATATCAGTCCTTGTAAATTATGTATTCTCTACCATTTCCATGTTTTCCTACATGGAAACCTAGTTTTTTTATTACATATGACCTCTTTACTGCTCTCTCTCCCCCTTTTCATGTGGTAGTTTTAAGAATTATTTTTATGATGTGGGATTTCAAGAAAAGTATTTTGAAAAGTCAAACCCTATTTAAAAATTCTGAGTTCAGAATTTCGTGGATGAAATTTCTAAAAGTTGGTAGAATGTTACATCCAAATAATTTAAAAGGAAACACTACGTTCGGGATATGTCGCATTGAGCTTCAACAAAAAATATAATCTTATTTTTTAAATGTGATAGTTATAACCCAGATCTTAATTTGGTGAGTATGAATAAGAATAACATATTTTTGAAATAAATTTGAAGACCTTACTAGATATAAATTTATTGTTAAAATATTACAAATTAATTACCTAGTTTTGTAGTATAGCCATTTTAATCGTCACATAAATTTGTTTTATTCAATAATTAGTTTTATTTCGTTTCATTAATAAATAATGTAAATAATATTAGGATGTTTTAGAAAATTTATTGGATAAAATCAAGTTAATTTTTGAAATTAGGATATATAAATTAGTTTTTTGTGGAATGTTCTAGATTTTTTTGAAAAAGTTTAATTTTTACCTAATAGTAAAAAATTAAATTTTTTATGATATACTCTATCTTTTTCGGTACTGTCAAGACATAATTTTCATATAAAAAATAATTACCCTTGTTGAATTAAATGTGTATGATATTTTAATATAAATATGTTATGAAAAAAATTAAAACATATATATTTTATTTTATTTTATTATAAATACGAAAGTCATTTTCAGCATGGACAAATTTTTTGCGCAGTACTACAAAAGTCAAATTCAGTATCTTATAGCTTGTAATTGAGAGGTAAAATGTTTTGAACTGCCTTTTTATTAACCATCACTTATAAATGATTATATGGAATGATAATTTTATATTTTGGAGTTATATAAATGGAATATTATCCAAATAATTGTGCAATATTTGCATAAGAAAAGTTACTAAAATAATATTAAAAATTCTTCAAATAAAATTACAAGAAGCATTTAATAACCCAAAAATTGACTAAATCATAACCGTGGAGTATATGTCGACCATAATAACCCATGGGTCGAATTTAAAACCATTTAGATCGAACTGGTCGACATTAAGAACTTTATAATATTTTATTTAATGAAAAGTCAAACATGTCACTCTTTTTTTAATAAGAATAACATTTTAAATATGTGGATATACATAAGATATGTTCTACCATAAATATTGTTTTTTGATATATAATATTTATTTTCAGAATGGTAAATTATTTAATAAATTGAAGGCCAAAATACTTAACATAAATTCTTACATAATTGTGATGTAGAAAATAATAAATTAATGGAAATAAGAATGAAAGATATCAAGAATATTAAAATAAATATAATTTTCATGAAATGTTTTAGATATAAGAAAATTGAAATTTTTAATTATTGTTTTTTTATGTCTTTAAAATCCAAGTAATGAATAATATGAAATTTGAAAATAATGAAATTTTATGGAATTAATATATTATTAAATTATTAAAAAAACCTAAAAATATTAAATAATCAGAAGGGGGTAATATATAGTCAAAACTTTCATCCCTTATGAATGTATATTTTATTTCTATGTCTTTGGCTCTAGAATATCCTTTTTATATTTTAATGTTTTGAGAATTTCCAAGTGTGCCCCTCCCCTTTCTTATACAACAAAACCTATTATTCTCATTTCACCACAATTAAAAACCATTTTGGTTTGGACAAGATCATACCAAATATTTTACTATAATACCTCACCACATTAGATGTTCCTTGTTTTTGGAATAACCCCATCATTATTGGTCTTATGTTATTCATCAAACGTGTTTTCCAAATGAAGATGTATTGCTTCTAATCATGTGTTTGGGATTTATTTATTCTCATACCTCGTCCAAATCTATTTAAACCATACAAAAATAATAAATCCGGTATATTAAATATAATTATATACTATTTTATTAGTGTAATGACCCATATCCATATCCACTTCCATCAAATGGTAAAATAATTCATCATTCGTGTGTATGCTAGACTACCTCCTTGTGAACTGAGGTAATTTCATTTCCATCACCATCTATTAAGACTAGTTAATTATAATTATAAAATTAATTTTTTATTATTACATTCATCGAATATATATCATTATAAAAAGATAATTTATCACTTATATTCATACCTTTACATGCACAGAGAAATGATAACATCGTTCACGCATACGTGTGGAATACCACCTCTAGGAAGCGATTTGATTCATTTTTCATCACTGAATCAAATAAAGGTTATATATAACTATATTTAAGTAATTAATATGCTATATATGATATTAAAATCATTTTTTAAATATAAAATAGAACTTATTTCATTCTATAGTAGTCATTTAAAAATAAAAAATTACTCATGTGAATATATGGACTACAGTCTCCATTATTCTAATGTAGTTCATTTTTCATAAACATATTTAATGAAATTACCTAAAATAAAAGTTGATGTATAAAAATTATAATTATTTCATTATTATTATTATGTATATGGTGTAATAATGACCACATTGACCATAGTCATAATACCAAATTAATTTTGGTCTTCAAAACTAAATACCTCCATGACATTTGATGTGAACATAAATAATTACATAATGTTTATATCATGGTAATTAGTGAAATAAACTGAATAAAAAATTAAAAAAAATTTCTCAATAAAGTAAATAATTGACCTATTTTTATTATTCAGAATTATAATGTATGATCATGATGATTCAGACTCATGGTAAGAAACTATTTAACTAAAAAACCTCATTTTAAATGTTATAAATATTTATTTTTTAAATCACTATTTTTTATGACCATGTTTTCAAAATTATTTTTATGAATGTATTTATATGGACATGAATATTCTAGTATGTTAATTTTATAATTTCACTCAAATTGTTTTGAAAATTAATCTTATAAAGGTTTTATATAATGGGAATTCTTTAAAAAATCCTCTTCCACTGTTTATTTTTATAAAATTAAAAATGATGATTTTTTTAAACTAATATAACCTCCAAAACATTTCTTGTTTTTTGATTCCTTAATGTTTTGAACATTTAAAATAATGGATTTTCCCCAAGGAATGTTTTTATAATTCAGGCATTCATATTTTATGATTATTTTATGGTTCATGAGAATTGTTTATGATGATGATTGGTTCCATTATAAACTAAATATAGGTGATTTTTTTGTATCCCTCTAATGTATTGTGTATGTTGGATGTTGATCGTGATGATTATTCTATGTGTAGCTATGAAGGTTACATCCAAGTATAACCATGAGAGTTATTTTATGGTGGCCAAGAGTATTACATCATATGATACCTTTTAGTGTTACATCGTAAGTAATTATTACTATAAAATGATTTATTATGTTATATTTGTGATTTAATTATTTTTTTACATTTTTTAGAGATATATAATGTTCTCACAATGTAATTTATTGGGTTAATGTTTAAAAGAAACTATGTTTGATTTTTAAGGGTGAAAGTGTAACTTTATTAAAAAAATCATGACTTTATCATATTTTTAAAAGAAAAATAGATGGGTTTTGTTTTGACTTTAGGATCTATAATGAAATGTATTATGGAAAAAATTGGAGGGAAGAGATTATTTCTTGGGTAAAAAATGTTTATTTTGATCCCAAATGCTTATTTTCAAAATGAAAACCATTATAAGTATTGAAGAACTAATTATTTTTTCTCTCTTTTTAAGTCCCTTAATGGTATTTTTTTACTCATCCCATGTTTGAAAAAAATTTCATAGGATTTAAGGGTAATAAGGTAGAATGATGAGACCAAGGGGAAAATTGTTATGATTTATCATGAAAAGAAATTACCTTTTATTTTGAAGACTTTTGTTCGGAGGAAACAAATGGATACTAAGTTGATGTGTATGATTTTTAATATATATTTTTTTGAATGGAATATTTAATAATATTTCACTAAAACTATAATTCAAAAGTATCTTCAAATTTTTAATAATGTGAACTCTAGTTCAAAACCACTAGAATTATGTAATGATTAAGGATGAGTCCTTTAATTAGGGACACAACTTCTCTGAAGCAGGTAGCTCACAATGTGAATATGTATTCACTTAATGAAATTATAATTATTAGTTATTTATATTTAAATTAAAAACTTCAGTTTAGATGGGTGTTCTCTGCCTAATAAACTAATAACGTTAAGGAAAAATCACAATGTGAATTAAATTGAGCAAGATCAATCATAAAAATTAGTAGATAATCACATAGTTTGGAATTCGAATCATTCAAAACCTAATTCAAATTTTATCTTGAAATGTTATTCATCGTGAAGATATATAAATGGGAATCTCACCTTTAAACCCTGAATGTTTCAAGTTCTAACATCTTTATTATTATCACTATACACCTGGATCATTTCATTCCACTATAATTTGACTATGTTTATGAGAAAATACTATGAATATTATAGATTCATTCATCCCTCTTCCATTTTATTTGATCCTTGGATTATTAAGGTTGGTTATTAGAAATATCAGGTGAGGTTTCCTTCATTATCCTCTTGTTTCCTTTCCTCCATCCTTCAAGGATTTGCAATGGTGATATTGTTTTAATCTGGGTGAGTTTGGGATAAGATTGTAAGTATACCTTGGATTGATCAAGGTGAATATGAAGTTTCCTAGTGTGTTTGTGATCTACCAATTTATTATCCTTATCCCTTTTGTCTGGGATAATTTAGAAATATTTGTTGAGGTTAGGGATCCTCATTATCTATATATTTATGTCCATGTGTGGGGATTTAATATTTTTCATTCCATTGGATGGATAATTATAGGTATCTAAAAAAATATAATTAAATGGATGAATATAAAATTGTTGGGAATGTGGAAAAATCTAATGGTTTACAAATTTGAGGGTAATGTTTAACATTTTATGAATCATTGTTTTCAATTATAAAAAATGATGTTGTTGTGAGCCTTTCCTGGGTTTTAGTTGATATTTATATGATACCCTTTCTATATTGTTTATTTTATAACACCTTAAATATACGAATAAAAATGAATTTGTGTCTAATAAAGGGATTCCCATGAAAATATGGATTTTTTTAAAAAAAATACTCGTGATAATAAATAATGGTAATGTAATTTATGCCCTTGAAAATAATTTGTGATTGATTGGATGTAAAGCAATGTGTTATTTTACATGTATTGTTCTCATGTGTGTGGTGGGATGTGGTTTACTGAGAGTGGTGACTTGATAGATTGTGGTATGTGTGGGGCAGAGAGATGATTGTTGGTTTTATTGGGATTTGTTGTGGGTTTTTGGGAGAAGGAGTTTATAAATGGTGGTTGTGTTGTGTGGTGATTATGATGTGCAGTGGTGGGGAAGGGTGCTTATTGTAGTGAGATGGCTGGACTGATATGGTGTTGTTGTGATTGTTTATTTGATATCGGTGACTTGTTATGTGGTGTAGTTTTGGTAGTCACCCGAGTATCAATAAAATAATTTGAAATTCAAAAATTAAATGACATGGTTTGGTAAATGAATAAGAATTTGATAGAATTTATACATGGTAATTGGATTAAATAAATTGAATAAAAATTAATAGGATATGTAAATGTGAATGAAGTTGATTTTTAATTTGGAAACGGTAAAAACTCATTAAATCTATAAAATGGTGGAACCATTAATTGAATGTGGAAATCATTGGCTATGTGTGGTTGTAGTGTGGTATGATTAATTTAGTGGAGGAAGATTTCATGATATATTTTGTAACTTGCAATGGTGGGGATATGTTCTGCACTAGTGATGTTTATATGAACCCATAGTTTGATTATTGTGTTTCATATTTCTATCATGAATTTTATGTTATTTATCTACATTCCCCGCCAGATATATAAAACCTTACCAACACCCAAATATTTTGGGTTCTGGGTTCTTTCCCCAACATTCAAGATGGTGGTGATATGGATGGTTGGCTACCTTCTCTTCCCTGCTCTTCCTTCAAATGTAATGATACAGATTGTTTCTAGAGATTTCAAAATTATGACATAGGTTGGTGTGGGTGATTACCCATAGAAGATACATGTTGGTGTTGGACATTATCTAGTGGTTATTATGATGTGAAATATGTTGGGGCACATGCATGGTGGGAGGAGGGAATGGGGTTGATGTTCTTCACATTCATGATACCTCACGGACTTGGTTATGTGATGTGGTTGTGATGTGATGTGATGGGGTTTTAATGTGATGATACTCATTCAATCACCAAATTAAATACCTTGTGAGGGTGGGGTATGTAATTTTATGTCTCTAACCACATCATAAATGGCTAGTTATGTGATTTTATATGTATGGACGAGATGATACCATAAAACATCTGATATTGTGGTGTGAGAATAGAAAATCAGTGGGGAAGCAGTTGTAAAACAACTTTTTGTTTATGTTCTTGATATTATTTTACTATATTGGATGCATGAATTGATGATAGTCAGAGTGAGTCTAGTATTTTGTTAGTTTAACATTTATGTGCCCGTTGGTTTTTTTATTAACTGGAACATTAGTATTCTCATTACTCATGCTTACTTGAGACCCTATATATGATCCTATTGACTATAAATGTTATGCCCACCCATGTATATAAACTATTTTTCAAGTTTCTATGAGGAAACTGGGGGCTAATAGAGACATTTGAAACTTGTATTATAGATTTTATCATGAGTCACTAACATAATACTGTCTTTTGGTATTTACATATAGAGTTTTATTTGTATTCCATTTTATTTTTAATGTATTATGGGAGGGTTTTCGTTTAGTTTTATATTAGATTCTTGAGTATCTTGGGGGATTTTTATCCTATATCTAAATACTATATTATCATAATTGGTAATTTCTTCCATTTATGATATTTTTATATATCCATAATGATTGACACTATTCTAGGTCCTACAGAAGTCAGCACTGAGGGGGTCATTATCTCCATTCCTTCATTTCCATACTATAAAGGGATACATATGGTTGGAGGGGTTGTGATAGAGTGGTATCATATGTTTTGGTTTAAATATTTGATTGATTTTGTATTTATTCACTATGATGATTGTATGGGTTCATATGAAAACAATGCAAATTGATCATGGTGCGTGACATAGTCCACAAAGGCCAACAAGGGCATATGATTTTAGCTCCCCCCCATGACCTCTCTGGACTTATTTAAAGAATAAGTGAGTTAGACCTTTTTAAGGATGGATTCCAAGGAAAGGTACATGCATCCTGACTTATTTTTTTGCTGTTTAAAATGTGTGATTTTGAGAAATTATAATGAATTAATTCATTAATCATTACTAAAATTCCATGCTAACTAGAATTGTATTTACCTTGTTTTTCCTGACAGGATCTCAGTGTAACAACAAAATTTTTTATGATTTTTTTTGAATAAATGAAATTTATATAATATCTTTCATTACATGAATCATCGAGTTTCTCTTAGATTACCCGTAACACCGAGTTTTAACAAACCATGATATATTATTTGTATTAATATTTAAACATGAATTATATAACATAGTTGTTAATAATAGTGATATGAATTTTAATTAAACTTTTTTTAATATTAATTATAATGGTTTTATATAATTGAAACATATTTATAAAAAAGTGTAATTAATTTTTGGGAAATACTTTTAATGATTTGAAAATAATGTTTTAATAAAAATTATTACTTCTTTTGGAAAATAATAATAAAATTAATTATTGAAATTTTTAGAAGATTAATTTCATAAAATTTAATATATTTTTTAAAATCTAAATTTCAAAATTTTCTTAGGTAGAATTTTTGTAATATTTATAAAAATATAACTTTTTTAGTGAAGAGTAATAAATACTACTTTTTATTGAAACATTCCATTTCATTGAAAGAATTCATATAGTTCCTTTTTATTTTAAAAAAGTATTAAAATTAATATTACCTAAATTTTATCTCAATTAATCAAATTTAGGTAATTTTAGTCATTTTGATATTGATTTTTCATATAAAAGATTTTTAAATTTTTAAACATTTTATCTTGGGAAAACCACTTTATCATCATGTATGCGAGATTAATTTTAAAATAAATATTCCCACATATATTAATGGAATTTATAAAAATAGATTAAATATTTATAATCATCATAATTTATTTTACATAACATATTCAACATAATTTTGTTCTATTTGAATTGTAAAAATAGTCAAAAATACATATCATCATTAAGGTAAAATGGTATTATCGGGGGAAACTAAAAAAGACAATGTTTACAAATGACCCAATATTTTCCAACATTAATTTCATTGAATTATTGTGACCTTATCTATTCAAGTATTGGTAATGTACTATTTTGGATACTTTTTTGTATAAGAAAAATTTGGGTACACCGTTTTCTTTTCTAAATATTACAAGTGTCCCACTCACCTCACTTAAAAAAGGTGACTCCTCCTCTCCTCTTCACACTACTAAAAACCAATAGTTCTACAACAATATACCAAAATAAATTCCTCAATTTCCTACTCCCATCCATGTATTTTTATTTTTGTTATAAATATTATTTAATAATACTTTTGGTGAAAACAAAAAAAAAGTTTTCCAAAGAAGAGGTAACACCCCTAATAGAGCATTTTATTTTACTTCTCCCTCCAACTAAACCAATTATTACTAAAACCTGATGATATAATACCGTTATTATATATCATAAATTGATATATTTTTATTTTAAAATAATTACCTAAAACCATTTCTTATTCAATCAAATTAGATATGAAATAATCATTCGTGTATATAGAGGTTATCGCCTCGTAGACTGATGTTATTTATATTTCATCACCACCTATGATAGATTGATATAATAATAGATTAAATTAAAATAAATTTTATTTATGATATTATTATAGTTCATTAATTATTATATCACAAACAACTTCATAATTTCCATTCTGTGGGAATACAATAACATTTTTCATGTGTACGGAAGACTACTGCATTATGAAGCGATGTGATCAATTAACAATTTACATGGAAGTTAATAAGGATAGTTTTTATAAAAATATGTGACATATAATACATAATAAAAATTATATAATGTTAATATATTATTTAACTTTATTTCATTCAATTAATCAAGAGAATGGAAACAATGTTCATGCATACGTACGACCTACCATCTACATAAATGGTCTATTTCATATTTTGTCTATAAATATTATGGATTACACTAAAAACATATATAATGAATATTTATTATATTTATTTCATGTCTAAAATTCTTTTTATGATGTATAAATTATCAAATTATGAGGGCCAAAAATAACAATTCCAAATATGCATGAAAAACAAAGCTCTAATTTCCTAAAACAAGACTATAACAAGGAATTTTTAATAAATTGGTAATAAAAGGTCATTGGAATTTTTTTTTGGTATAATATATATAGGTATGGTTCTATAATATATTTATAATCAAATTATATTTATTATACAATAGGTTTTCTGTGTATGACTGAATTCCAGAATTATATAAGGGTTTTTTGTCTCACTTTTACTTATTTGAGAAACATGTTATACTCACTATTTTTTTCTCTTATGTGTTGTACATACTCACTTGAAGGTGTTTTATGATTATTCACCAGAAAATTATTGGTAGTTACATATCCATTTTACGATCTCTTTATAATGGGTTTTACAGTTCCAAAGTTACCAAAATGGTAAGCTATTTTTGTCTCAATATGATTTCCTTGAGACATATGTTATATTATATACAAATACTCTTTTATAAGGTGTAAAAAATCTTCATTGAAATGTGATATCATGAATTTATTTATTCTCTATAGATTTTTTGTTTCAGGTAATTGTATTCCTTCATGTGGATTATGAATCAAAACTTCAAAAGTGGTATGATTTTTATGTTATAATATCATCTTTTATCGGGACTATTTATGATAATGACTCTAATGATGAGATAATATGATCCATATCTCATGAATCTTATGAATTTTAATATACATTACTTATGTCATGTGAATAGATTTTTGCCTTCATTTTATTCTCATTATGTACAAAATAGTGCAGATGACTTTTTCTAAGAAAAATCATCTTTATCTCCCTCTAAAGTCAAAAAAACATTATTCGTCCAAAACCATGTTTTCCAAAAATATTTTCAATTTTTAAAAAATTATCAAAGTTATTTATTAAATAAATTATAACCCATGTTAAATTTTTACATTTTTTTAATGGGATCTTCATGTCATTTTCCAAAAATTTTCCATTTAAATTTTACTAAAAATGTGAAAGGAATTATTTTTAATGTGTATATAATGAACAAAATTTACCACCATCAAGAAAATTATTTTATTTTAATATAACATTATATGTTTTTAATGATATTTTTAAACGAAAGTATTTTAAAAAATTATATTGAAAAAAAATCAATACTTAAAGAATGTTTTCCTCATAGATTTTTTTTAAAATATTTCTAAATATTTATTTATATGTTATCATTGATATTTTTGAAGAATTTTTTTTTGAAAATTATTTATGTTTTAAAAAGATTTCTAAAATTGGGGAGGATATTTTCCTCATGAAAAATTTCAATTGATATTTTAATATCATTTTCAATCTATGATTAAATCATTTGATTTCACTTTTACTTTACTGGGGATATGATCCGAAGACACTATTCTTATTCTTTATCAGAATGTTTTATATTTAGGAGGAAAATATTATTATGAAATATATTTTTCTTCAATGGGTTATACCATGATAATATTCTCATGAATCCAACTTCATTTTGCAAAGGTTTTTTGTTGATGAAATGAAGAAATGATTATGAAACCTATTAATTTTTCCATGGTTATGTCATGGTGAAATGTTTTTAAAACTGATTTCATTTCATGGGTTATGATATGATGAATGTTGTAAGATCATGTGGAATAAGTATGTATGATTTTAATTATGTGATGGGTGGGACCTATATATCCCTCAAATTCATTTGGTAGATATGTATATCATATGATATTAAAATGAAATGAATGGGGAGTGAAACCAGTTTAGTAAGGTACATTGTCTGATTTGATGGTATTATGAGTGATCCTTTACTAATATGATGGTTTGGGGACTGAAAGCACTCCACTATTGTAACCTTGGAAGTGATCCTTTACCAATTTGGAAATGATTTTATATTTTTAGTTGTATGCCAAAATTCTATGTCTTATGCCTTTTTTATGACGTCACATCTCATGTTCTATGATTACCTTATGATTTATGTCTTATTAATTTCATATCTTTATACTATGACATAATATTATGATCTTTGATATGCAGGGTATGGATACGAAATGTTATTTTCATTTTCTCATACCTTTATGTTTATGTTATGCTTATGTATCTCACTTATTTTCCCTTAAAGAGCATCTAAACTCATCCTTTATTATGTATCCATTATACAGG
Source organism: Viscum album (assembly GCA_963277665.1). Taxonomy (NCBI): domain Eukaryota; kingdom Viridiplantae; phylum Streptophyta; class Magnoliopsida; order Santalales; family Viscaceae; genus Viscum; species Viscum album. Next base: position 26,016,840 of record OY728142.1, on the reverse strand, counting down.
TTATGATGAAATTCATTATGTATGATATGTTAAGGAAGGGTACTAGTTATGAATAACATAGTGGGAGATTATATATTTTACCTATGAATAATTTATTTATGTTTCCTTATATCAAAAGGCACTATTCCTTTATGATTTTTAGGAATTTATTTTTGTCATGTAATGAATGCTCATAAAAAATGATGTCATTTCTATATATGAAATGTTTGGATCGATATAGTTTGTATCAGATGATAGGTTTAGTTATCCTTTGTAATCCAAGATATGGAAAATTTAGTGATATCCCTAAGAAATTGTCTAAGGACAGGATTTTGTATAATTCAAGGAATAAGAAAATGTCCTAGAATTCTATTAAAAGATAGAGAGAGTGGTTTAAAAGAAATAAAATAACTATCTGGACTCTACAATTGTATGTCTATTGGGAATAGGGGTACCTAGGGGTAATAAATCTAAAAATAGCGCATTTAGATGGACCTGATTTCTACCTAGTGCACAATAACGAGCCTTGATGTACACCTAGTTTGACACTCCTTGAGGTATTATTTGGTAATTAATAAGATCTCTATGAACTCTCTGAAAATATTTAATTAGAGTATGACTATTAATGACCTATGATAAACCTAAGTTTTCATAGATAAAAAATGTTTTTACGATTTAGGCATCTTATATGTGATTTTTCATGATTATGTTGTTTCCTAGTATGATTATTGTTGCTTAAACAATGATTTTTGGTTTTATCCAATTTCTAGAACATGAAGGAATAGTGTTAATGCTAAGTGAGATGGAATATTTATTGATTTTACTCATCAATATCCAAACATTATGGGATCTAGAATGAAAAATCTCATTCATATGAAGATGAAATTTCCTAAATCCATGAATCATGTCGAACTTCTAAACAAGAATGGGACGAAATAACATTATTTTGACTCCTTCATGATGAAATTTCCACATTACATTAGTATATCCATTGATATTATTGTTTAGGAACAATGGATATGTATGACTAAAATATATTTTTCATTTTATAGTGTTTAAAACATAAAAAATGCATTTTGGTTTTCTGTTAATTTTAAGGAGGATTGGATCAATGGTGGAAACTCGTCAAGAATACAATACAAAATGATGAAAATGACTCCATGTATTTTGAAAAGTTCAATGATTTTTTTCAATAATTAATTTCCTCTTATTATTTATACAAAGATAGAGAATGGGTTCTTGGGGATAATGAAAAAGGATAATGAATCCATTAGTACATATGTGGAAAACATTCAATACTTTTGAGATACGCTTCTAGTATTATCATTCATTCTATAAGTAAGATTGTTCGATTATTCAATGACTTCAAACTAAGTCTCTAAATGGTGTTTTCCATAAAATACTTTAGTAGCTATAAAGATATTGTTTGATGTGATATATATGTGGAAGTGGAAGTTTGATTTATATATCAATCTCATGGTTTTGATAAAAAATTAAAAGTTGAATTAAAATAAAAATATAAAATCCAGGGAAGGAAATTGATGTAATTTTTTTTATTCTCAAAGTATGGGAAGAATCATGGAGGAAATTGTATTAAGGGGGCTATCAAATTTATTTAAGTGTTGAAGGTAATTTCATTAGGAAAGTAAATACGTAAGTGAAGGGAAGAAGTTAAATAATGATGAAAATATATAGAAAGAATCACAGAATGCACCACCCAAGAACTAGTGTTTCAAATGAAAAGATTATGGGCATTGTACTAAAATGTTCCCAAATATGAAGGTTATTAATGGTTATCAACATTAGAAAACTATTAATCCAAGAGAGAAAGGGAAATATCATGTGATTGTTATTTTTGATGAGGGGTGGTATAATAATGTGGTTAAAGGTACACAAACCATTCACTCTAGAATTGTTGAAGTATTATTTTACTCTATATCTAACCATTCATTCGTATCTGAAAAACTTTATAAGATTAAAAAGATACCACCCAAATGTTTAGATATAGAATTATCAAAAAAACCCTATAATGGAACTGTGATAACATCCCAAGTATATGATTCCTCTCTGGTAAAACTTTTAATAATTTAAATCATGTTAACCATTTCATTCATCCTCAAGTTTAATTTGATGTTATATTGGAAATTTATTTTCTTTCTTAGTATAAACCCCACATAAATTGTTTAGATAGGAATTTCATATTTGATATTCCAAACCAACCTATGATTATCTATCTATGTGATGATAAATTTCATCTTTGATGGAAATCACATCGATTTTATGGTTTTTTATTACTATTCAAGTGGGGATTTTATCTGAAATGGTTGGGGATAAAATCCACATCTATGACACATTTATTCTGTGGGAATTTTTGGTGTCTTTCTAGAAGAGTTTAATATCCTTCCACTAATGTGTGAAGTTGAGTTCTCAATATAACTCACACTTGGTTCCACACCAATTTCAGTGACTCTTTATAGAATGTCCCAATTGAGTTTCAGTAATTGAAAAATAAAATCCATAAGAAAATTGATAAGGGATTATTTCATTTAGGTGTTTTGACTTGTGGTGCACCTATTCTTTTTGTTAAAAAGGAATAAGGATCGATGTGACTCTATATTGATTATCGATATCTGAACAAGATCATCATCAAGAACAAGTATCATATACCCTTTATTGATGACTTATTTCACCAACATTATTAAACTCTATAATTTTTTAAGAGTAACCATCATTCTATATATCATCAATTGAGGGACAATATGTATGATTTACCCAAGACAACATTCCATTCAAATTGTAAAAACTATGAAAATATATTGATTCCATTTGGTATTAAATATTTCCCCCACTATATTTATGGTGTTAATGAATAGATTATTTTGAGATTACCATGATTTGTTTGTGGTAGTATTTATAGAAGATATTATTATCTATTAAAAAAATAAAGAGAGTTAATATCAGTTGATAATTGTTCTAAATACCCTAAGGAAGAAGATACTATATGAAAAATTTCTAGTGTGTGTTTTGGCTACAAAATATTTCATTTTTAGGTCACATAATACAAAGAGACTATATATTGGTTGATCTGTCAAAGATAGAGGCTATTGAGTGTTGTCCCATACCAACCATTGTGACTTATATACATAGTTTTCATGGTTTGGATGGATATTATCTATGGTTTCTAGATAATTCCTCATGAATCTCTAATTCACCCACCATGTTAACTCAAATAGGATTCACGTTACTCTAAATAAAATATTTTTATGAAAATTTCATGTAACTGAAGAGAATATTAGTCAGTGTACATTTTCATATATTAACTTATAGTAGATATTGGGTTTTAATCTACAGTGATACATCCAATACTGTATTGGGATATGTTTTAATGAAGAATGATATGGTTATATCTTAACCTTCATTATAATTGAATATTCATGAAAAACAATTACCCAAATCGTGATTATGAGTTAACAATAGTAATTTTATCATTAAAGATATAGAGACATTATATTTATAGAGAGAGTTTGGTATATATGTCAATCATAAATGTTTAATGTCTGTATTCACAAAAAATTAGTTGAATATGTTATAGAGAAAATGGTTAGAGAGGATTAAATATTATGACTTCTCAGTATATTACCACCATGGGAAAGTGAACAAGGTTTTTGATTCCTTAAGTCAAATGGATCAAGATAGATTATCCATGATGAAAATGAAAAATGATCCAATAATTCTATATTTGTGTGGGATGCAACTAGAAATCCAGAAGGAAGGGTAGAAATCATATCTTTCTAAATTGAATGGTCAGCTATCTGTCCAGTTATTGATTAAAAAGGCACAAAAGAAAGATTTTTTTCTATAAAAGAACATTAGAAATGTTCTTCAGTTTAACAATTATCACGATGTAGTGATAGGGTTCAAGAAATTTTGATGTGTTTTATCCATACCACACTTTAAGATGGAGTTGTTAGAGGATGATCATAATACTTCACTCTCTATTCATCCATGATATATGAAGATGTATATAGATTTCAAAGATTATCTCTAATGGGATGATAGGAAAAGTGATATTGCATCATTTTTATCTCAGTTCATGGTATGTTATATAGTTATGAATGAGATAAAAAATTAAAGGGGTTGTTGCATCCATTACACATACCAGAATGAAAATGGTAAATCATCACCATGGATTTTATCATCATTCTCCCCAAAATATATAAAGGGTATAATGTTATATAGGTTCATTTTGATCGGCTTAAACTATTATCAAACATCATCACTTTAATATAATACTTCTATCATTATCATATTTCTTGAATATAAATGACGAAAGTTTCAAGGTTTCATGGATCACTACATTCCATTGTTTCTGATCTACATTTTAGGTTTACCTTGAAGTTCTAGTCAAGTCTTAAATAGGATCAAGATATGGAGTTATGTTTGAATACTGCATATCATCCTCAGATAGATTTTCAGTCTTAGGGAATAATTTAAAACCTTTAGTATATGCTGATATCTTGTTTTATGGATTTCAATGGTGTTTGGGATCAACAAACTCCCCTAGTTATGTTTTCATATTAGAATATTTTTCATTCAAGCATTCATATTGCTATTTATGAATCCCTCTACTGAATGAAGTGTAGATCTCAAATTTAATGGAAATAAGTTGGGGAATGAAATATATTTGGATCTAAGATATTAGATGAAATATAATAGAAGTATAATACATTTAAAAAGACATCAAGCCTTCTCAAAGTTGGAAGAAAAGTTATACTAACAGTCACAGGTGTGATCTAGAATTTGAAGTTGGTGAAAACGTGTTTCAGAGAATTTATCCATGTTATAAGGTAATGAAATATGGAAAGAATAGAAATAAAATACCTAGTTATATTGGTCCCTTTTAAATTATTGATCGTATTGGGATGGTATACCATCGATTATCACATCTATCAAACCTCTCTCATGTTCATGATGTGTTCCCTGTACCACTCTTGAAGAAGTACATACCTGATCCTTCATATATACTGAACTCAGAGGAATTATTGATGTAGAGTGATCTTTGTTATGAGGAAAAACTACTTTAGATTCTAGATCAAACAAATAATGTTCTAAGAAACAATACCACTCACCTATTCAATGATTTTTGGTTAAAATACAAGTTTGAACAATCTATATGGGAAACTAAGGAAATGATGAACCAAAAGTATCATCATTTTTTTGTATCAAAGTGATGATTTTTAGGGATAAATTTACTGAAAGGGGGTAGAATGTAACACCTTGTTTTTTTATGAATATATTTTTTCTAATAAACTAAATTTCATTTATATCTTATGTTACACACAACATCGAGTTTATCTTTCATTACACACAACACTAAGTTTTAACAATCTATGATATATTAATGATATAATAATCTAACAAGGCCATTATAATCGAGCTATTTAACATAGTGATATTAATAGTATTAAATAATTTTATAATATTAATTATAATGGTTTTATATAATGAAAATATGGGGATTAAAAAAGTATTTAACTTTTAGAAAAGTCATTATATGTTTCAAAAATACAATTTTCTCAAAAAACGATTTTATTTAATTTTGTGAACAATAATAAATTTATTTTTGAAAACTCTAGAAAATTAATTTGATAAAATAGACATAATTTTTTAAATCATCTTGGTTAAATTAAATTACGATCAATTTTTTCAAAAAATATTAATTTTTTAGTGAATAGTGAAAAATACTCATTTCTATTAAAAATGCCATTCCATTTAAAATATTTATGAGGATTTTTTTTAAAATTTTGTTTAAATGTTAAAATAAATAAATTTTATATCTATTAATATAATTTAGGTCATTTTATCATTATTAAATTTAAATTTTATATAAAAACTTTTTAACCGTTGAACATTTTCTCTTTGGGAAACTGATTTCTCGTCCTATATACAGGATTAATTCTAAATTAGTTTTTCCCACATCTAAGAAAGGAATTGTAAAAAATGTATTCCATATTTTGAATCATAATAATATAAATTATATAATAATTTCATCTTAATTTTTGACCATAATGAATCATAAAAATAGTAAAAAATATTTATCACGGTTAAAGTGTTAATGCATTTTTTGAGGTTAAACTAAAATAATATAATGGTTAAAAATCACCATATAGTTTTCCAAACATCATTATCAATCCATACATAAATATTATCTCTTATATTATCAATAAATTTCCATTTTGGAGCCTTTGGGAATGATAAAAACATTGGTAAACCGTTTTCTTTTGGAAATATTAAAAGTTTTCCACTCAACTCACTTATAAAATGCCACCCCTTATCATCTATTATTCACACTTAAAAACCTAATTATTACAGACAATACCTTCCCAGATAACTTATTTACTTCCCTAAATCCATCACAGAGGCCTTATTTTGGTCATAAATATATCCTATTAATCCTTTTGGTGGAAATGAAAAGAAGTTTTCCGAAGAAGAGGTAATACCCCTAACCGAGCATTTTATTTTATTTATTCCTCCACATCCTTAAATATTTAATAAAACTTTCTAATATAATTAAATTATTATATTTCACATACTTATATTTTTTTTATGTTATGTTCAATACCTAAAATCATCCCCTCTTCCACCAAATTTGATATGAAATCATTATTCTTCTGTATAAGGGACTACTGCCTTGCAAACTGGTGTTATTCGTTTTCCATCACCACTAATCATGGATGGATATAGTGATTGATTAAATGTTTATATGATATATTAATTATATAATTATACTTATGTAATTATTATATCATGTATACCTCCATACATTCCATTCTGTAGGAAGATGATAGTGTCTCTCGCGTGTACCGTGGACTAAAGCCTCATGAAATGATGTTATTTTTTCACACATTATATGGAATGAAATAATAATGGGATTTATGAAAATATGTGGAATATATGGAATATAAATTATTCTATAATTTCAATATATTATTTATCATTCTTCCTCTCAATCCTTCTAGAAAATAGAAACATCATTCATGCGTACATGTAACATGTCATCTCCATGAACAATGTATTTTATTCAATCTCTCTAAATATTATGGATTAAAATAAAAAACTATATACTGAATATATATTATTCATATATCATGGATATAATATTTTATATTATTGAACCATGATAAAGATAATAAGACTAAAAATAAAAAATCCAAAACATACAAAAAAAGCAGTTATTGCCTGAAACGTTTTTTTAATGAAGAATTGTTAACAAATGGGTAATAAAAGGAAATGAGAAAATAATATATCATATGATATATATAATTAAGTTTGATAAATTGATATATAATAAAATTAAATTTACTATATAAGATGTTTGAACATGTATGGCAGAATTTGAGACTTAAGGTAAAGGATATTTGCCTCACATTCCACTTCAATGAGAAATATGTCACATTCACAAACTGTTTCTATATGTTGAATACATACTACCATAAATTTATTAAAATTTTAATATCCTAATAATTGTTGGTATTTATAAATAAATTTTATGATCTCTCTTTTATGGGGTTTATAGTTCAAAAGTTTCCAAAGCATGTAGGGATTATTGTCCCAATTTTTTTACCTTGAGACATATGTTATGTTATGAACCTATCATAATTTATAATGTGTAAATACATCCCCATTAAAATTTAATATAATGAATTTATTTATTCTAATTATATTTTATGTTTTATTTAAATTTACTCCTTCATGGGGATTACGATTCAATGTTACCAAAGTGGATAGGGTTCTATATTATAATCTCATCTTTTATCATGATTTTTTATGATTATGATCCTAGTGATGAAATATTATGATATATATCTCATGAAACTCATGAATTTTATTATAATCTGGTAATTTCATGAGAATTCATGTTTCCCTTAATTTTCCTCTCATCATCTACTCAAAAGTTTAAATTGATTTTTTATGAAAAATCATCTTAATCTCTCTATTTAGTCGAAATCATGTTTCCCTGCAAAACCATGTTTTACAAAAAAAATTCAAAAAAGTTTATGAAATTATATAAATGATTTATTAAAGACATTTTTACCCATTTTTTACTTTTTACAAAAAAAAATTAAATGAATCTCCATGACCTCTTCTAAATAAAGCATGTTTGAATTTTACCAAAATTGTGATAGGAATCTTTGTTTTAATTTCAATGGCATGAATGGAATTTCCCACCAACATTGACATTATTTATATTGAATCTTACTTTATAATTTTTCAAGGATATTTTCATAAAAAAATGCGTTTAAAAATGTTTTATGTTTAAAATTTTATTTTTATGGAGGAATTAATATTGTCCTCAAGAAATGTTTTAATTTATTTATAAATATTCCTCTATATATTTCCAAAGTTATTTTCAAAAAAATGATATTGAAAATTTTTTATTATTAAAATATTATTGTTACAATAGAAAGGATATTTTACTCAATAAATGTTTCAATTTATCTTAATAAATCATTTTCAATCTAAGATGACAACCTTTGACGAAACATAAGATTTACTAGACATATGATCCAAGGACACCATTATTAATCTATCTCTGAATTTTTTATATTTATGATTAAAATATTTTTATAAAACCGATTTCTATTATATAAGATATTTAATCATAAAATTCTCATGAAACATGATTATTTCTCTATTGTTTATTCTTTGATAAAATAATGATTTTATTATGAAACCGATTTCTTTTCCATGTGTTATGATGTGATGAAATTTTTATAAAACACAATTAATTTCCTGTGTTCTAATATGATGAATGTTATATAATCTCATGTAACACATATTTACAATCTTCATTATGTGAAGGGTGGGACCTATATCTCTAACAAATGAATTGGGTAAATATTTATATCTCATAAGATATATAAGACTAGAACGGGGAGTGAACTCAGTTCACTATGGGACGTTGTTCATTGTGAAGGTATTGGGTGTTAACCTTGACTACTATGATAGTTTGGGGAGTGATCCTGTTCTACTATGACAGCCTTGGAAGTAATCCTTGACTACTATGGGAATTATTTTCATTGTTTTTGTGTATACCAAAAATATTTATCTTATTCTAATGTCATGATTTTGTGGCTCATGTTCTTTGAATCCCTTATGAATCATGTCTTATGAACAATCAAAATATTTATATCATCACTCAAGATTACGATCATTGATTTTTATATTATGCTTTTAAAATATTATAATCAAGTTATCATAACCATAAGTTATTGTTATGCTTATGTATCTCCCTTTTCTAAGCTTACTGAGCATATGATTTAACCATATCTATAGTTTTTTACATAGGTTATTATGAAATTTACTCTATATGAAATTTCTAAGAAGGTTGTTAGTTATGAATAACATAGTAAAAGATTATTTAGTGCACCTATGAACCAATTTTATATGTTACCTTGTTTGCAAATTCATTATAACTATATGACCCTTTGGCACGTGTTTGTGTAATTTAATGAATGTTCATCAAACAAATGATGAAATTTCGATGTATGAAAATATTTAATTGATATACCTGGTCATCATCCATGAATAACTCCATAAGTGGTGTTCCAGTAGGTTGGTCTAGTAGATCATCATATGATTCACCCAATAGAAGAGGATGAGGCATGAAAGAGGGATTTTTATTCCTTTCATCATCAAAGCTTGCGGAAATATAATTTGAGAATATATAATCTAGAGACTGAGTGTTGGTTAGAGGATATTGAAATTGGTTTCAAAATAATTTGAGATCTGGATGAGTTTTGGGTGTCCTTGGTAGCTAGTTATATGTGAAGATATAAACATCAGTGGTGGAAACTATATCATAATGATTGTAAGGAAGAATATTTTTTGTGGAAAAAATATAGGAAAGAGTTCCCTTTGGAATTCCTATCATCGATGATGAAGGTATCAAATAAATATGAGTTTCTATCCCTTTAGTAAGAGATCATATGTGTGGGGGACCTTGAGATCATATTCAATGTCCTCATATACTATTTTTATAAGGTATTTCAAGATGATAATTCAATAAAAAAACATTTGGAAGAGGTGTTGTTTCCATCAATCTGTTATATGGTCTTCCCATTTATACATTCTATATAACTGCTGGTTTAGAATATTTAAAAGGTTATTAATAAGATGAATTATATGGTTCAAAAGATGCAAGAGAGTGGCTTGAATGGAATCTGGAGGAGCAGAGGATTAGGATCTGGGTCATGGAATTTTAGTTAGTGAGGGTTCTGACTGATAGGGAAACAATCATAGAAGATCATTTCAGATCCTTCTTGGGAAGGTGGATGATAATAATATCTAATGGGATTCCTATTATTGTGCTATGTTTGTGGGGGAAATGTCCACCACCATGATCAATTTCTTAATATTCAATGATTCTAGTTTCATATGGGTGTTCATGCCCCTTTTTAGTTATAGTAGTAGTTTTATTCAAGATAGTTTCAGTAGTAGGGATCATTGGATCTTATAAATCAATTGAAGGAAGATGATGTTGGAAAGGGAAACCTTATGATGGTCCCTATCCTTAGTGAAATATTTTAGAATTTGGTCATGGAGGTTGATATCATAGAGGTATATGCGATGGATGTGGTTATATGTATGACATGGGGGTGTTAGTTCTAATAAGGATAAATGTTTTCCATGGAATGATTAGTTTATCATCTAATATTATTTTTGGCTTGTTTGATTCGAGCATCTCTATAACATCCCAGGTAAATGAAGAATAAGATATTTTCATAGTTATTAATATTTTTGAATTAAATATGAATTTTACTTTAAAGGGGTTGTTATGTTCGATAGCGTACCTGATACGGAACAACAGGTTTCTTTGAAATCTTACATTGCACAATAATATTATTATATTGTTATTTTAAATGGAAGTTAACTCCTTTTAGTTTTGTTGTAGGTAATGAAAAAAACTAAATAAAATATGATTATACATGTTTCTTAAATGTATTTACATTTATCCAATAAATGTTAGAGGCTTAAAATGTGGATAAATCTAATTTTAAGCATAATTTATATTAAAAGTTTGATTTACAGCCTTTTAATGGAAAACCATCTTTAAATATAGTTATGGTCACATTAATAAATTCTATTTTACCAAATAAAATCATTCTTTAGAATGGTGACATCAAAATTTACATTGTGTAATTTTTTGGAATTTTTCTGATAAAGTTCTTTTTTAATGAATAGTGAAAAATATTGTAATATAATTCAAACCCGCATTTTAATATAATTTATTTATATGGTTAAATTATATTATTAATTGGTTTTAAATTGTAATTAGAATAAATTTTTACAATTTAATCCAATTTTCATCATTGTAATTAATTTCACATTGAAAGGGGACATAAACAAATGTCAATCTTTTGATAGTTATTGTTTCTTAAAAACACGCTATTTGATTTATGAATGTGAATTAATTTTAAAATTAATTAATTCCACTTTTATGTTTTGAATTTCTAAAATTAAAAATTGTTTTTGAATTCGGAATATCAAATAATGCTTAGGCTGAATGTTTGGTATTTTTCCGAAAAACATCAAATTTCGACGAATAGTGAAACCACTTAGTAGTTGTTAAAGAAACTGACTTTTTCATTAAAATGAAATTTTACAACTTATTTGAATTGAATTTAAAAAATCCGACATAAATGGTTGTTATTAATAAGTAAAATGAGGTTCAATAAGAAAAAATAATTTTTGGTGAATAGTAAACTTTTGACTTTTTTACAGCGGTTAAAGATAAAAAAGGAAATTCAAGGTAAAAAGAATATTATAATAATTAAAAATTACCTTAACACTTGTCGAAACCTTATTGGATGAGTAATTTCAGAAAATGGTCATCATTGGATCGATTTTGGGACCCCATGGAGCCACTTATGAATGATAATAACACTTTAGATTAATTAATTTAAAGTAAAGGGAAAAATGACAAAAACAAAACACTTTTAGTAAACTAATTTTTAGAAGGTGTTATATAAGTAATATTTTTTACTATAAATATTCATTGTAAAGATAAAAATATTTCATACATCATGGTATTTGTTTTATAATTTTTAGAGATCGAATAAATTAAATTATTTATGACAAAATAATGATGCAGTATTTACCTCGTTAATAAATGATTTAAATAAATAAGATTATAATGATTAAAATATTCTCTAAAACCAGCCCAATTCCTATTGGATGATTTTATTTAAACCATGAGTTGTCTTATCTTCGACTCTAATGATTTTCGGACCTTAAGAAATTAAATACCATTATATTATAAAATAATGTTTTCACACTTTCCTAAAGAGCCTCTCCTCTCCCTTATAAAAAGAGACAACATCTAACCAATTTCTCAAACCTCTCAAGCCTTTGGGCTCGTCCAAACTCTTCCCAATTAAGCTCCCTACATCCCATCGTTCCACCTAGAAGCCTTACCATAGGTATAAGGCACTTCGAAAAACCATTTTGGTTCAAACCAAAGGGAGATATCCAAATTAAAGGTAATGGTTTCTCATAACTTCTTTTCTTCTATTTTAATTCTCCAACCCTAAACTCCTTTTATTACTTTCCTTTATAGAAACACCAGTATCTTCAATATACTAGAATTTTTTTATGAGAAGGAATTGAACTACACTGACACACTTCTCTATTTAATGGGTGAAGAACATAATGTTTCTGTGGATGGAAACTAACGCATCACGAAAGGATGATTGTTCAATTATCTCCTACCACCTCTCATGGTGGCCATTATGATGGAACTATATTTATATATGATATATATTATGGTTATGTTTTCTTTATGCCTCTGTATTTTCCATTTATATCATACCATTATGGTTTACATTATGGGTAAACGTGATAATTTCATTTGAGGAAGTGCGGACTACCGCCCCCTCAAAGTGATTTGACTCGTTAATGCCATATGTGGGACGTATAAAGGATGGAGTTAATGATATTATATATGATATTATACTAGAACTATAATATACATAAGTTTCATTATGTGTTAATTCCATTAAAATAAGAAATATAAATGAAAGTTTTTTCATGCATACGTACGGCTTACCATCTCCATGAACGGTGCATTTCAATTCTTACTTCCAAATTATATATACTATTATAAATACATGTATATACTGGATATATATGATATATATGATATCTAAATCATGAAAATAATTCGTGTATATAATGAACTTTTGACCACATGGACAACTTGTAAATATAAGGTTTTCATTTTTTAGTCAGGTACCAAATATCGAAAAAACGACCATTATTAACTTGAATGATTAAATAATGTTTATAACATGGTAATAAGTGATATAAAAGAAATAATAAACATGAAAAAGGTTCTTAAGAAAGTTAAAATTAACGTTAGTTTATTATTCAGGAGATTAAATAATGATCGAGTCATGTCGGACACGAGGTAATAGACTTCATCTCAATCTCTTTTCATTAAGGCATATTTTGATAATATATATACATTTTTCTTTTACATGGTGTATAGTAAAACCCATTGAATTTTATATTCATTAAAAGGTATTTTTTTTCTACTTAGAGTTTTACTAAACAAAAAATTGAATGTTTTTAACGTTTGTGGCGACAAAGACCTCTTCGTTGCTATAATCGTTATTTGGATTCCTCTATAAGCCTTAGTATTTTAAAAAATGAAAACGAAATCCCTTATTCTATTTTTGGGTGTTTTTCTATTGAAAATGGTATCTGATATGGATTTATTATTTCAATATCATAAAATTATTATCTTTATTGAAAATTTAAGGTTATTAGTGAAATGTTTATATTTTCAATATTTTATGTGTTATGATTTTATAATGGTACTCAGACATTTGATGGGTGGTTTCATGATAAAACAAATGACGGGTGGTGCCATGATAAACCAGGACGGGTGGTTACTTTATGACCTCCAATTAATTGGGTAAGGAATTCGGTCATATGGCTATTCCATTTACTAATATCTGTTTAAGTTGACCGTATAGTTATTCCACTTATGTATGTTTATGTCCCAAGTAACCTTTATATGTTATGTGTTCTTTATAAGGGTTTTATGGTAGTCTTTTGGTTACAAAAAGGGTACGAAAAGATCTTTTATTCAATGAAGAGTATTTATTACTTAATAAAGGTTAAATGTATTACTTATGATAAAGTAATCATGGTTTACTTGTTGTTTTGGAAAAAATAACAGATTTCCTTCTCTAGGTATCCCTTACTGAGCTTTTTATGCTCATCCCAAGTTTTTGAAATGTTTTTTCATGGGACATAAAGTGGAATAGGTTCAAGGATGGGATCAAGGAAATTTCATTTTGTCTAGAACATGTAACTAGACATGAATCTTTTTTAAGAGTTATTATTTTATTAAAAAATGGAAACTGAGTAGAAGTGTCTACTTGGTAATCTTTTGATATGTAATAGTTATGTACTAATTCTTTAAAACTGTAAACCTGAAAAGATCCTCAATGTGAATTATTCATTTAATTCAATATTATGTAATGTTTTAAGTCTGGGTCCTTATAGTTGGTAACAAAGGTCGGTTTAGAGAACTTTAGGGGTTAGGGTATTGTTAAATTAATGTCCCTAAATTAATTTATGGTAATATTGAAATTATATATCATTTACATATTACCATTTTGCTCCACCTATGATATTTCTCTGTTCAAAATGGTTTTCTATAGAGGAAATAGGGTAGCTATGTTGGGACGACATCAGGAGGAAGACAACCTTTCAAATCAGCAACTAGAGATGGTCGGAATCAGAACTGAACAGTTTGTTGCATTGATGGCACAATTGACTCAAGCTATAAATGGTGGTGGTATCCATGCACGAGATCAGATAGATCAATCATATAGGAACATGTTAGTAGTGGAGCATTTCATGAGGCAAGATCTCTCATCATTCATAGCATCATCTGACTCGGTGCTAACAATAGGGTGGATTAAAGCACTGGAAAATATTTTCGATGTCATGGGTAGATCAGAAAATCAAAAGGTTAGCCTCACTGTTTACCGTTTTGAAGGTGAAGCTCATCAGTAGTGGTCGATGGTAAAAAATATCAGGGATAGTGAGGAGATTGATGCTCTCAATTGGGATGAATTCAAAGATATGTTTCTTGTGAAATATTTTCCTAAGGTGGTTCGTCTTAGAATAGAAAAACAATTCCTGGAATTGATGCAGGAGGATGACTCAGTGTCTCTTATGAAGAAAAATTCACTCGACTAGCAAGTTATGCTCCAAATTTCATCTAAGATGTTGATAGTAGGATGAATTGATTTTAATCAGGACTGAAGCCATGATATTAATGAGCATTAGCCTCTCATGAGTTCAAAAGTTACGAAAAACTTGTTCGATTTGCGTAGAATATGGAAATGGCATTTGCTGATGATGAGGTGTTCATCGAAAAATAAGAGAATAATAGGTCCAGCTCATAGGCAAAGGGAAAGAATTAATTCATGAAGCCTGTAGGTAAAAAAATTAAATATTCAACTTGTGATAAGTGTGGTAAAAAGATTCCTGGGGAATTCTTATCAATGTCTGAAAAATGCTTCCGGTGTGGTAAGTCTGGTCATATTGCGTGTAACTGTAAAGAAGATGATCAAGAAGGAAATGAAAATCTGTCGGTAAGATGTTTTAAGTGTAAAAAAATGGGTCATTATGAAAATGAGTTTCCAGAAAAGAACTCAACTAAGGGAAAGCAGCCAGACTATAAGAAGAAAGGGGTAGTGAAATCCTTTACTACTACTTCATCAGATGTTGGGACATCAAACGAAGTAGTATCAAGTACATTGTTTGTTTGTTCAGATTATGAAAATGTGTTGTTTGATTCAGGGTCTACACACTCTTTTATTTTTGAGATGTTTTCTAATAAATTGGGAATTTAATATCAACATATGAATAAGGAACTTATGGTAAAAACACCTTGAGGAAATGTTGAGACAAAAAAGAAAACATAAGAACATTCCTATCTATGTGTGAGGGAAGAATCTACCTGCAAACCTTATTGTTTTTCCTCTAGTAGAATTTGATGTCATTTTGGGCATTTATTGGATATCTGTTTATCATTATAAGATTTACTACAGAGGTAAAGTGGTTTCATTTCAGAAAGATTTACAGTTTGTGTACAAGAATGAACCCTTTCTTTTGATAACATATCAAGAAGATGAGAAACTAGTAAAATATGTAAATGAATGTTACCTTGCACATATTATTGAAAATAAAGGAACAGTTCAGATTAATGAAGTGACTATGGTGAATGAGTACCTTTTGGATTTTCCTGATGAGTTTTCTGGTATAATACATGATCGGGAAGTTGAATTTACTATTGACTTTGTTCCTGATGCTAATCCAATTTCAAAACTCCCTTTTCGAATGGCTCAAATTGAACTTTTAGAGTTAAAGAAGCAATTGTGGGAGTTATTGGATAAAGGTTTCATTAGACTTAGAACATTGCCATGGGGTGATCCTGTCTTGTTTGTTAAAAAGAAAGATGGTTCAATGAGACTTTGCATTGATTATAGGGCAGTGAATAACCTCACTATTAAGAACAATTATCTTTTGCATCATATCGATGATTTGTTTGATCAGCTCCAAGGAGCATGGTATTTTTCGAAGATTGACTTGATATCGGGGTACCATTAGTTGAAATTAAAGAAAGCAGGCATTCCGAAGACCATTTTTTGTAATAGATATAGCCATTATGAATTCGTAGTTATGCCTTTTGGGTTAACCAATGCACCTATTGTATTCATGGATCTTATGAATAGAATTGTTCATGAGTTCTGGGATAAGTTTTTGGTTGTATTCATTTATGATATTTTGGTTTATTCCAAAAGTAAAGAGGATCATGAAATTCATTAAAGTGTTTTCTTGAAAACCTTGAATGAAAAGAAATTGTTTGGGAAATTTAGCAAGTGTGAGTTTTGGTTACCAAAAATTTCTTTCTTTGGTCACATTGTTTCAAAAAATGGAATAACTTTTGATCCTGCTAAAACAAATGTTTTTGAATAATTGCCAAGACCCAAAAATATAACTGAGATACGTAGATTTCTTGGTTGGGCAGGTTATTACCTGAGGTTTGTTGAGAATTTTTCATAGTTATCTAGTCCAATGACCATGTTAACTTGAAAAGGTGTTAAGTTCATTTGGACAAGAGAATGTGATGATTATTTTCAGGAAATGAAAAGATTATTGGTGGATGCTCCAGTTTTGGAACTGTCATCCATAAATGGTGAGTTTGTTATCTACAGTTATGCTTCGTTTAAAGGACTTGGATGTGTCCTTATACAAAATGATCAGGTAATTTCTTGTGCTTCATGTAATTTGAAACCTCATGAGTTAAATTACCCTACACATGATTTGGAATTAGCATATGTTTTTTATTTTGTTAAAAATATGGATACATCATTTGAATGGAGTAAAATGTGAAATATATACTGACCACAAAAGTTTAAAGTATATATTCACTCAAGAAATAATTGGACATGATACATAGGAGATGGCTGGAATTAATAAAGGATTATGATTATATGATCCATTAACATCCTGGAAATGAAAATAATGTTTCTGATACTCTGAGTTGAAAAAAGTAAGATCTCAATAACCATGCTACATTTGGAATAAGATCCTTCTGTTTTTGATTTGATGAACTTTGGCATAAAAGTAGTTGGTGCAAGAAATTCTTCTGTTTTGTTTCAGGTGTCAATGAAATCAACTCTATCAAACAGAATAAAGAAAGTGTGGAAAGAAGAAAGCGAGTTGCAGAAAAATGTATAGTTGGTTCATAAGGTTATCTTTCCTGATTTTAACATTGATAATGATTGTGTTGTGAGGTTTGGGAAGATATTATGTGTGCCTTTGGATTCATAGTTGAAGAATGATTTGTTATGTGAAGCTCATAGTTCTCTGTTTTTAGTTCATCCTGGTAGCACAAAGATGTACAGAGATCATCAGAAGTATTTCTGGTGGGATGGAATGAAAAGAGATAATTTTTATTTTACTGAGAAGTGTTTGAATTGTCACCAGGATAAAGCAGAGCGGCAGTTACCAAATGGGATTCTTCAGTCCTTACTGGTGCCAGAGTGGAAATGGTAAAATATATCCATGGACTTTGTTGTGGTATTACCGAAGACATCTCGAGATAATAATGCAATCTGGGTTATAGTTGATCAATTGACTAAATCTTCTCATTTCCTTCCTATTCGAGATACGTTACCTCTAGATCAACATGCTTGGTTATATGGTAAAGAGATAGTCAGGTTGCATGGTGTTCCCCTCTCCATTGTATCTGATCATGATCCCAGGTTTACTTCTAACTTTTGGAAAGGCCTTCAGAATTCATTGGGTACTGAATTAAATTTTAGTACAGTTATTTATCCTCAATTGGATGGGCAGTCAGAATGAACAATTCAGACCATGGAGGATATGCTACGTGCATTTTTTGTAGATTACCATGGAATTTGGGACCAACATATTTCTTTAGTTGAATTTTCTTATAATAACAATTTTCATTCCAGTATATAGATGGATCCATTTGAGGCTTTATTTGGAAGGTGTTGTTGAACTCTAACTTTTTGGGATGAAGTTAGTGAATGGAAGCTTATGGGACCAGATTTTGTAGAAGAGGTGGTAGATAAATTTCAGTTGATTAATAAGAAAATGAGAACAGCTCAGATAAAACTGAAAAGTTATGCAGATAACTGGAGGAAGGATTATTCTTTTGAGGTAGGTGATCATGTCTTTCTCAAAGTTTCTCCATGGAAAAGTGTGATGCATTTTGGTATGAAGGGAAAGTTCAGTTCGAGGTTCCTTGGACCATATGAAATCCTAGAGAAAGTTGGATTAGTTTCATACAGAGTGGATTTACCTCCAATTTTATCCTAGGTACATAATGTTTTTAAGGTTTTGATGTTCGTCAAGTATATTACAGATCCATCTCATGTTTTGAGTCCATCGATAGTTTAGTTGGAATAGAATATCTCTTATAAAGAACAACCACTCCAGATTCTAGACCGAAAATAGCAAGTGTTGCAGAATAAGGTAATTCATCAGTTAAAGATTTTGTGGAAAAACCATATGGTTGAAGAGGCAACATGGGAATCTAAAAATTCTATGAGGGATAAATACCCCCACTTATTTTGATAAGTGAATAAAAATTGTGAGGATGCAATTTAAAAAAGGGGGAAGGATGTAACATACAAGGTGAAAGAAGAATAAGAGATTTTTATATTTATTAATATTTGTTAATTAAATAATAATTTTTCTTTAATGGGGTTTCTATGTTCAATAGCGTACCCGATATGTAACAATGGGTTTAATTGAAATCTTATGTTGCACACTAATGTTATAATATTATTATTTTAAATAATAGTTAACTCTTAGCTATTGTATTGGAGGGAATGAACGAAACTAACTACAATATGATTATACATTTTTTTAAATGTATTTACATTTATCCAATAAAAGTTAGAGGTTTAAAATGTGAATAAATCTAATTTTAATCATAATTGACATTAAAATGCCGATTTACTGCCTTTTAATGGAGAACCCTATTTAAAAATATTTTTGGTCACTTTAACACATTCTATTTTAACAAATAAAATCCTTTTTTATAATGGTGACATAAAATTTTACTTTCTGTAACTGTTTGGAATTTTTCCGATAAAGTTCATTTTTCAATGAATAGTGATAAATGTTGTATTTTAATTCAAAACTACGTTTTAATATAAATTATATATATGGATAGAATATTTTTTTAATTGGTTTTAAATTTTATTTAGAATATATTTTTACCATTTAATCCAATGTTGGTCATTGAAATTAATTTTACTTTGAAAGTGCACATAATCAAGAGTCAATATTTTGATAGTTACTGTTTCTTAAAAACATGCTATTTGTTTTAACAATGGGAATTAATTTTAAAATTAATTAATGGAAATTTTATGTTTTGAATTTGGAAAAATAAACATCATTTTTTAATACAGAATATCAAATAATGCTTCAGCTGAATTTTTTGTATTTTTCTGAAAATCTTCAATTTTTGATTAATAGTGAAACAACTTAGTAGTAGTTAATGAAAATGACCTTTTCATTTAAATAAAATTTACCACTTATATGGATTTAATTTCAAAAATATTACATATATGTTTGTTATTAGTAAGTAAATGTGGTTCAATAAGATGAAAATAATTTTTGGTGAATAGTAACTTGTGACTTTTTTTACCGCGGTTAAAGATAAATAGGGTAATTCAAGATAAAAATAATAAAATAATAATTCAAATTACCTTAAGACTAGTCCTAACCTTATTTGATGAGTAATTTCCGAACATGGTCATCCTTGGGTCTATTTTGGGACCCCATGGAGCCATTTATGAATGATAATGACACTTTAGATTAATTAATTTGAAGTAAAGGAAAAAATGACAAAAACAAAGATCTTTTAGTAAATCAATTTTTATATGGTGTTATATAAGTAATATTTTTTACTATAAATATTCTTTGGTAATTTGGAAAGTTTTTCTACATCATGTTATTTTTTTATAATTTTTAGACATCGAATAAATTAAATTATTTATGACTCAATAATGATGTAGTATTTACCCCATTAGTAAATGATTTAAATAAATAAGATTTTAATGATTAAAATATTATCCAAAACCTGTCCAATTCCTATTGGATGATTTTATTTCGACCATGAGTCATCTTATCTTCGACTCTAATCATTTTTGGACCTTTAGAAACCGAATATCATTATATTAAAAAATAAGATTTTCACACTTTCCTAAAGACCCCCTCCTCTCCCTTATAAAAGGATATCACTTCTAACCAATTCCTCACACATGTCAAGCCTTTAGGATCGTCCTACCTCTACCTTATTAAAATACCTACATCCTAACCTTCCACTTAGAAGCCTTACCATAGGAAGAAGGCACTTCAACAACCCATTTTGATTCAAACAAAAGGGATTTATCCAAATTAAAGGAAATGGTTTCTCTTAAGTTCTTTTCTTATATTTTACATATCCAACCCCTAAACTCTTTTTATTCCTTTACTTCATAGAAACACCATTATCCTAAATATACTTGGATGTTTTTATGAGAAGGATTCAAACTACACTTACACACACCTCCATCTAATGGGGGAAGAACATAACGTTTCTGTGGATGGAAAACTAACGCCTCACGAAACGATGATTGTTCAATTATCTACTACCGCCTCTCATGATGGCCATTATGACTCGTTAAATCCATTTTTAGGATGTATAAAGGATGGATTAATGATATTATATATTATATTATACTGTAATTATAATATACCTATGTATCATTATGTTTTAATTCCATTAAAATAAGAAATAGATATGAAAGTAGTGTTCTTGCGTACGTACGACTTACCATCTACATGAATAGTGAATTTCATTTCTGACCTCCAAATGTTAAGTACTATTATAAATAAATGTATATACTGGATATATATATGATATATATGAAATCTAAATCATAAAAATCATTCTGGATATAATTAACTATTGACCACATGGACAACTTGTAAATATAAGGTGTCTATTTTTTATTCAAGTACCAAATATCAAAAAAAACAACCTTTAATAACTTGAATGTTTACATAATGTTTATAACATTGTAATAAGTGATATAAAAGGAATAATAAACTTGAAAAATCTTCTTACTTAAGTAGAAATTAAATTTAGTTTATTATTCAAGAGATTAAAGAATGATCGAGTCAAGTCGGACATGAGGTAAGGGACTTCGTCTCAATCTCCTTTCATTGAGACAAATTTCAATAATATATATACTTTCTTCTTTTACATAGTTTATAGTAAAACCCTTTGAATTTTACTTTCATTCAAAGGGAATATTTTTCTAAAAATCATTTTACTAAATGAAAAACGGAATGTTCTTAATGTTTGTGGCGACAATGACGTCTCCGACACCGTAATCGTTATTTGCATTCCTTTATAAGCCATAATGTTTTTTAAAATGAAAATAAAATCCCTTATCTAGTTTTTGGGTGTTTTGGTCTTGAAAATGGTTTTGTAAATGGATTTATTATTTCAATATCTTGAAATTATTTCTTGTTATTTCAAATTAAATGTTATTAGTGAAATGTTTATATTTGAAATATTTTATGTGATATGATTTTATAATGGTACTTGTAAAATTTATCGGTGGTTTTGTGTTAAACAAATTGACAGGTGCTGTCGTGATAAAATAGGATTGTGTTTACGTTATAACCACCAATGCATTGGGTATGGAAGTCAGCTGTATGGCTATTCCATTTAGTGATATGTGTGGAAGTTGAAAGTATGGTTATTCCATTTAAGTATGTTTATTTCCCAAGTTACCTTTATATGTTATGTATTCTTTATATGGGTTTTGTGGTAATACTTCGGTTACTAAAAGGGTAAGAAATGATTTTTTATTCATTGAAGAGTTTTTACTACTTCATAAAGGTGAAATGTATTACTTATGATAAAGTATTCATGGTCTACTTATTGCTTTGAAAAACTAACAGTTTTCTTTATCTGTGTATCCCTTACTGAGATTTTTAGGCTCAACCCAAGTTTTTGAAATGTTTTTTCACAGGAAAAAAAGTTTTATAGGTTCAAGGACAGGATCAAGTAAATTTCATGTTGTCTGAAAGATGGAACTAGACATAACTTTGTTTAAAGAGTTTTTATTTTTTGAAAAATATGGAAACTAAATAGAAGTGTCTACTTTGTAATCTTTTGAGAAGTAATATTTATGTCCTAATTATCTAAAAATCTAAACCTAAAAAATCCACACTGTGAATTATTTGTTTAATTCAATATTATGTAATGTTTTAAGGCCGGGTCCATATGGTCTCAGAGTCCTATGTTTCATCTATCTGGTCTATACCAGGGAATTATACGTAGAGAGGATTCAAGTTCCCCTGGTTCTATCAACATAGGGTTGAGGTTAGGCTTCTTTTTTTGATGTGTGTCAGAGATATAGATTCGTAAATTTGTATCACTAGTCCCTGAGAGATTTCTTATTACAAAAGAAATAGTTATATGATGTTATTCTTGGCATGGATTATCTATATTCCATACACTTATTCATTGAGTTCTTATAGAGGAATGTTTTTTAATAATATAGATAGCCATCTTGTGGCATTCATTGGTGAGTGGTGTTATAATATGGGTAGTAGGTAGGTGGAGCCTCTTAATTCTCAGTTAGAGGACTTGTTAGTAGATGCATAGGTCAAGCATATTCCCAGGGATGTGGAGGAATTCACTAAATTTTTTTGAATGAGGATATAAAAATACCCCCATAATGTGATTTTGTGTTTGAGATAGAGTTTCAACTGGGAATGTATTCAATTTTTTTGGAATCTTATATAATCATGTATATAGTATAAGGCCAGGTCCTTAAACCTTACTTAATATTGAATTAAATGAATAATTCATGTTGAGGATATTTTCAGGTGTATAGTTTTAGAGAATTAGGACATAACTATTACATCTCAAAAGATTAAAAAGTAGACACTTCTACTAAGATTCCATAAAAAAAACTCTTAAAAGAAACATGTCTAGTTCCATGTTTTAGATAGCATGTCTTTCCTTGACCCTATTCATCATTAAGTCTTGTGTAAAACATTTCAAAAACATGTGACGAGCATAAAAAGCTCAGTAAGGGATATAAAAATACAGAAAGGAAACATGAGTACATGTATACATAAGAATCAATGAAATCATACTTTACTCATAAAACATAAGCACATTAACATACCTCATCCAATCATGAATAAACATAGAAATCATAAGGCATAAAGGTAACTTGAGGCATTCATAACATTCTTACGTAGGGAGTAACCCTCTTGGTTACGTTTGGAATACCCATCACAGTATATTCACTAAATCTCTTCGGAGAAACCTTAATGTTTAACCCCTTCGTGTTACCCAATGCATTGGAGAGCTATATCGGGCTCACCCGCCCTTAGTTTATCACGGAACCACCCATTTTCATAACAATTCCCAAGAACCATAACATAAACATATCACATAAAACATTAATAAAGGAAACATAACATTTCCACATTTCAATCACAGTATAACATTTTAAGATATTGAAATAATGAATCCATTCAAAAAAACCATTTTCAAAACAACTTACAACATTTAATAAAGTGATTTTTGAATCAATGTGTCCCATACCCCTTGAATATTTTAACATTTTAAACCATTAATATCCATATAAATAAATCCTTAAATCCATTTTGAAAACAATGATATTAATAAGAACAAATCATTTAAACATTTAAAGCGATATTTTGGTTAAAAGGTTTTTTACCAAAATTAGAGACACTTGAATACAATAATTGAGGAATAACATTTAATCAGAACATTATAATATCATGAGAATAAATGGATTCATGATATAATATTCCAAAGGACAGTATATACACCATATAAGAGTTAATTGGTGCATAACAACAATGAAGTCTCAATAGAAATGTAAAATGAGATGAAATCCCTTATAAAGAAGGAATCCTTAAATTAAGGATAAATCAATCTCAACATTTTGTGTGAAAAATATAAATAAACCCAATATAAGTGTATATTAAGTTTAAAACAATAAAATTTCATTCACACATATTCAAAGGATGACATATTCAATAACTATATGTTGAACCCAAAGAAATCGAAATTGGGTTAAAAAGTTCCCTTGGAAAAATTCGGCAGTCTAACGGCGTCACATCAAAATTCAGAAAATGAGTTGATGAGAGATAAAAAAGGTATCTCATAACTTGGACATAAAATCTAAATCAATAAGGATATATAATAACATATCCCAACATGTTAGTATGTGAATTAAAAGACATAACAAAAGAAGTCTTTTAAAAAGAGGAGGGTGAAAGGTTCCCTTACCCACTTGGGTAACTTTCGAAAAGTACACCCCATTGAAGAAGGGTCATACAATGAATATGTAAATACAAATAAATGAAATTAATTTACTCAAGGAGTATAATAATGGGAAGTAAATATACCACTGAAATGAATTGGGGGAAAATGTAGCATACATCTCACCGGAATAAAAGTGAGATGAAAAATCCCTTACGAAAACTCGGCAGCCTAACAGCGCCACATAAAACATCCAAAAATAGATTGATGAGATCAAATAGGTTATCTCATAATATTAAAATAAAAATTTCAGAAATATGAATATAAAATAACATCCCCCATCATATCAAAGAGGAGCTTGAAAGAAGTGACATAAAGGGGAGTACTTAAAAAGAAAGAGAGAGGTTGGATCTCCTATGAAAATTCGGCAGCCTAACGGCGCCACTCAAAACATCCAAAATGGATTTACTAGAGAAAATAGGGTCTCTCATCATATGAACATAAAAATTAAAGTATGATTAATATAAAATAACATCCCAATCATAAGAAATATGAGCATAAAAGGAATGACATAAAATAGTGTACTTAAAAAGAAAGAGAGGGGTAGGATCCCTTACCTCGTGTCTGACATGACTCGATCGTTATTTAATCTCCTGAATAATAAAATTTGGTCAATTTATAATTTCATAAGTACCTCCTTTAAATATTATTATTCAGTTCATATCACATATTATAATGTTATAATAATTGCTTAATAAAGTGAGTTCATATCAGATGTTTTTGTCGATGTTCGGTACGTGAGTAAAAATTGAACTTGTTGGAAAAGAATTTTCAATGTAGTTATAGGTACATCATATCCAGATTAGTATTGATGTTTTAAATATCATAAATATCCCTTATATTTTCATTTTATACTATTACATAACATTTGGAGATAAAAAAATTAAAAAAGCCGTTCATGGAGACGGTAGGTCGTACGTACGCATGAATGCTACTTTCTTTTTTTGTCATATTAATGGAATTAAAACAAAATGAGAGATATATATGTTATAATTCCAGAATTATATAAATCATTTAGATGTAATATATTACATATATATCCGTTATATATATGTACTTATAATATTACATAACATTTTGAGATAAGAAATGAAATAGACCGTTCATGGAGACGGTAAGCCGTACGTACGCATGAACGCTACTTTCTTTTTTATTTTGTATTCAATGGAATGAAATAATAATGATATAAAGGTATATTATAATTACAGTAGGATATCATATGTAATACCATTAATTCCATCCTTTATACGTCCCACATATGGCATTAACGAATCAAATCACTTTGAGGGGGCGGTAGTCCGCACTTCCTAAAATGAAGATATCGCAATTACCCATAATGGAAACTATAAAGGTATGCCATAAATGAAAAATACAGAAGATTAAGGAAAACATAAATATATTATATATCATATATAAATATAGTGACATCTTAATGCCCACCTTTGAAGGTGATAAAAGAATATTGAACAATCATCATTTCGTGAGGCAGTAATTCACCATCCACAGAAACAGTATGTTCTTTAACCATTAGACGAAGGTGTGTGTAATTTTAGCTCGAATCCTTCATATAAAAACATACTATTATATTGAATATACTGGTTTTGTTACAAAACAAAGTAATAAAAATAGTTTAGAGGGTTGGAAAAGCAAAATAAAACATAAGAACACAAGAGAGGACACTACCTCTAAATCGGGTAACTCTTTTTGATTTGAGCTCAATGGATTCCTTGGAAATGATTCTGCCCAAAGTGAGGCTTAAATGATGAAGATAGGGATATGAAGAGATGAAATGGGTAGGGTTGGGCTGAGCCAAAGGCTTGATGGGTGTGGGTAAGGTGGTAGAGGTGGGGGCCTTTTATAAGAGGAGTGGAGGGGCACTCTTGGAAAGTTATAAAATATTACTTTATTATATAATGCTTTTCGGATTTTAAAGGTCCGAAAAAGATATATTTCGAAGATAAGGTGATACAGTTTCGAAATCCACCCATCCAATTGGTTTGTGAGAAGTTTAGGTTTTAGATTTTACATTATCTTTTCATTTTATTTAATTCGTTAAATAATGAGGTAATCGCTGCATCATCATGGTGTCATAAATAATTTAATTTATTTAGTGTCTAAAATTTATAAAATAATTATCATTATGTAGGAAATCATTTTAGATTTCTAATTAATATTTATAGTAAAGAATATGACTTGTATAACCACATGTAAATTTTTTTTTAGTAAAACAACACATGTTTGTGACATTTTAATTTTAACTTTAAATAAAAAAGTTATTTATGTCATTTTCCTACCAAAGTGGCTCAATGGGGTCCCCAAGTTGACCCATGGATTTTCTTGGTCGGCCATGACACATCCAATGAGGGTAGGAAATGTTTCTAAGTCATTTCATATTATTAAAACATTATTTTTACCTTAAATTACCCTAATTACCTTTAATCGCGATTAATAAAACGTAAAAATTACTATTCACCAAAAATTATTCTAATCTCATTGAACCAAATTTTACTTCTTAATGACAACCATGTATGTTGGATTTTTGAAAATCAAATCACATAAGTGGAAAAGTTTCATTTAAATGAAAAATCAGTTTCTTTAACTACCACATAGTGGTTTCACTATTCATCAAAAATTGAAGTTTTTCATAAAAATACCAAAAATTCACCCTAACCTATATTTGATATTCCGAATTCAAAAATGATGTCCATTTTACAATATTGTAAACATATAAGTTGTAGTAATTAATTTAATAATCAATTCCCATTGTCAAAACAAATAGCGTGTTTTTAAGAAACAATATCTATTATAAGATTGACACTAGTTTCAGTCCAATTTCAAAGTGAAATTAATTCCAATGACCACTATTGGATTAAATGGTAAAAATATATTCTATTTTCACTTTAAAACCAATTAAAAATATAATCCAATCATATAAATAAATTAGATTAAAAATAGGTTTTGAATTAAAATACAACATTTTTCACTATTCATTAAAAATGAACTTTATCGGAAAAATA
Source organism: Viscum album (assembly GCA_963277665.1). Lineage (NCBI taxonomy): Eukaryota > Viridiplantae > Streptophyta > Magnoliopsida > Santalales > Viscaceae > Viscum > Viscum album. Next base: position 25,988,853 of record OY728142.1, on the reverse strand, counting down.
CCAAAAATATACACAAAGTAAATTTTGATGTCCCGATTCTAAATAAGAATTTTATTTTTTAAAATATAACACATAAAATTTTCAAAAGGTGGACTTAAAAGAGGTTCTCCATCAAAAGGCGGTTAATCGACCTTTTAATGAATTTTAGAATATTTAGGCATAAAATTGGATTCATTCACATTTTAAGCCTATAACATTTATTGGATAAAAGTAAAAATATTTGACAAACATATATAATCATTTTTTAGTTAGTTTCGTTCATTCCCGCTGTAACACCCTTAGATTTTATGAAAAATATTCTTTTTAATTTCATTAATGTCTTGTGTTGTACGCTACACCAAGAGAAGCTTGCACAACACGCATCCTTGACTTTCCTTGTATTACACGCAATCACGACCTTCCTCAATAGCGTGTGTAGTACGCAATACCGAGTTTCTCTAAACAATGATATGCTATTAAAATATTATTAAAACTAGCCATTATGAATAGTAATAACCACTTTTTGAAATTTTGTAATTTTTTTTCAAAATGGACTTCATTTTTGGATTCGGAATATCGAAATTAGCTTAGGGTGAAATTTTGGTACTTTTCAGATAACTTTCATTTTCAGATGAATAGTGAAAATTACTAAATTTTAATTAAAAAAAAACCTTTTTAATAGAAATAATTAATAGTGATAAATTATTAATTTCAGTGGTTTTAAAGTATATTTAGAATACATTTTTACAATTTAATACAATGTTGGTCATTGGATGTAATTTCACATTTAAACCAGACATAAACAAGTGTCAATCTTTTGATAGTTATTATCTCTTAAGAACACGTTATTTGTTTTGACGACGGGAATTAATTTTTAAATTAAGTAATGAAAATGATATGTTTTTAATTTGGTGAAATAGAAATCATTTTTCATTTCATAATATCAAATATAGCTTAGGCCTAATTTTTGGTATTTTACTGGAAACTTTCATTTTTTGAGGAATAGAGAAACCACTAAGTGGTAGTTAAAAAATGAATTTTTCATAAAACATAATTTTACTGCTTCTGTGAGTGGAATTTAAAAAATCCTAGAGACACGGGGGATGTCAGTAAGTAAAATGTGGTTCAATGAGATGAAAATAATTTTTGGTGAATAGTAACTTTTTTCTTTTTTTACCACGGTTAAAAGTAAATAGGGTAATTAAGGGTAAAAATGATATTATTATTACCCTAAAAAATGTCCTAATTCTATTGGATAAGTGTAATTCTACCAAAAACAACCTTAGGAATAAAATATGAACATTTAGGCCCACTTGGATTAGATTAGGACATTTATTATTAATTTATTTAAAGAAGGGTTAAAATAGTTAAAATCAAAGTTTAATAAGTAAATAATTTTTAATATGGGTTTATAAATAATATAAATTCGACTGTAAATATTGATTAGAAAGCTAAAACGATTTCCTACATAATGATATTTTATTTTCAATTTTTAGACTTTAAATAATTTAATTTATTTATGACACAATGACGATGCATTAATTATCTTATTAATGAAATATTGACATAATTGATGTTATAAATACCAAAATAAATGTAATTTTAGACTTTTTATTAATTACAATAATTTTATATGTTAATATGACATGTTATTTTTGATTTAATTAACTTTGTTCGAACTAATCATTCTGTTATAAGTTTCACAAAAATCAATTACTAAATAGTGTCAAAATTGACATAAAATAGTTTTTAAAACAAATATTATATTATTAATTGTTATTTTATTCATAAAAATCTAAGTTTCTAAAAAATGACTTAGATAAGGTTATATATATTAATAATAAACAACTTGGGGTTCGTTGGGATTGTTATGGTAATTTTATTAACCTTATAGTGTAAGAACGCAAAAAGGACACGGTAAAAGTAAAATTATCTAACTTAAACTTAAATATAAATGATAAGGTTAAAATAGGAACCTAAACTTGTCTAAATTCTATTGGATGAGGGGATTGCGACCCATCCCCACCTTAGCTTCAAAATAAATCAATTTAGAGCTATTTAAAACCGAATTTGGCTTTATAATAAAATAATATATTTAGTTATTCCAAAGGTGCCCCTCTCATCCCTTATAAAAGGGCACCTCCTCCCTCTCTTCCTCACACCACTTTGAGACTTCAAGCTCGGCCACCCCCTACCAAATTCTATTCTCCACTTCCCTAGAAATATCTTAGAGGTCATGTTCTTCTTCAAAGAACAATTTTGGTGCCCTAAGAGGAGGGCTCAAAGAGGGGCTTCAAAAAAGAGGTAATGTATGTTACCGATTCTTTCAACTTTATTTCTTCTTCCACTTCTTATTCTTAGGTTGTTTCATTATGAAGTAATAACATCAGTATCACTCATATACGGATATGTTATTATAAGTATTAAACAACCCTATTTCACCATCTATCCATCCTACGGAAAATGAAATCACCGCGCGTGTGTACATACGGAATACCGTCTCTACGCCGTGGTGTACTCTATTTTCCACCACCACCTTACTTGGATGGGTTTAATGGTGTACATAATAACTATATATGATTATTTTAAAGTGATATTGATTCTGAAGTAGTATACATACACTGAAATACAATTCCACGATCATGAGAACGATATCATCGCTCGTGCGTACGTACGGACTACCGTCTCCACGACGAGATGAGATTCATTATCTACGTTAACCATTCATGAATGATTATAAAGTATATATAATAAGTAATCCTGAAATATATGAAATAATAATGATACTGGATTTATGTGTATATATATGATTTTCATCTACTTAATTCCATTCAACTCAATAAGGAAACGAAAACAGTGTTCATGCGTACGTACGACCTACCGTCTCTATGAACGCTGTATTTCATTCCATTTACTGATCTATTATAAATATGTATATGATGAATATATATTATATATAAATCATGTTTTACATTCTGTATTTAATTAATCATGATCTAAGTAATCATATGAATAATTACAAGTTAAAACACGAACGACAAATGAGACGATTTTACCCAAAACACTCTTTAACATGGAATTTACAAAAGAACGGGTAATATAAAGTCATAAGTGAACCATATATGATATCATAACAATGAGTATGATTCTGAAATAAGTCAATGACATTATTTAAATCATTATACAAGAGTATTGGACACTTACGAAGCAAATCGGACCTAAGGTAAGGGAAAATATCACAATCTCATTTTATCCGAGATTGTTTATATTTTGGTATTTACTGGGGTGTATTTTATCATCTGCATACATGTTTACTCAATATGTAATATTGTTTCCATCCACCTAAAATTTTTTAAATCCAATTTTAACCTACGGTGAGTTTTTAGTAAAGGATATGAAAGGATTCTTTTGTCGTTTTTCGTACGAGTTATTTGATGACTTTTCTGGAAAAAGTATGAGAAGAATGTTTTTTTAACTTATATGGCATGAAAGGATTTTTACGGTTTTATAAAGCCTTATTTTCATGAAGCTTCCTCTAGAATATTTCATGTCTATTTTAAACAAAATCTGTTTCTTTTAAAATTTCATGACGTTTTGTGAAAAGAAATTGTTTTTGAAGAAGAAATGAGAATTTCCTCAAGAATTCATTTCAAGTGTATTATCAAAACCATTTCCCATCTAAGATGACATTATTTCATATGTTTATGTTTCAAGTGTAATGTATCTATGATTTACATGGTTTAACTTTTCTTATTATGAAATGATATCCATTTCTTTTATATGGATTATGTGATGATGGGATGATGCTTATGAAACCCATTTTATTTATTGGGTTTTTATGAATGATGTATGTTTATTTTGTGGAACAAGTAAGAATGATTTCATTATGATATGGGTGAGACCTATATCTCCCTCCAATTCATTAGGTAAAGATTTTATATCTCATAAGATAGACATGGCTGGAACGGCAGGTTAAACCGGTTTAGTTAAATAGGACTGAAACGAGGAGTAAACTCGGTTCAAAAATGGACTTTGTCCACTAAGATAGTCTTGAAAATGAGTCTTGACTAATAAGAAATGATTCTCTATGATTATTTGTGTATGCCACAAAGTTTCATGTTTTATGTTATGATTATTGGGATTACATTTCACTACTATGATTTATCCCATGTTATGAAATTATGATCTCTTTTGCAGGTTAAGATTTCCAAAATGTTATGTTCTTAGTAATATGATGTGATTGATATTTCTTTTTTTTACCCTTACTGAGAATTTTAGCTCACCCTTTTTATGTTTTCTTTTCCCCAAGATATAAAGAAAGGTTTAGGTAATAAAAAAATGGAAGATCTTTATGGGAGATGTTGAAGATCTTTCACCACGATTAGAAGATTATATTCCGAGTTTCCAAAAACACTAAACAATTACGGTCCTTGTATGTGTGTTTTTGTTATGTACTATGTATTCCGCAAAAGTAATGTAATGTCCATGTACGTCAAGCTTCGGGTCTCTACAGTTGGTATCAGAGGAAAGGTTTAGTCAACCTTTGGAATCTAGGATGCGAGAACTTCAGTGAGATCCCTATAGATATTTCTAAGGTATGTATAGGGATGTCCCTAAGGTTAAGTATAAGTATAGGTTATAGTGATAGAATTACGATAACCTAAGAAGTTAGATATTTAAGGTACTCCCCCTTTATTATGTTGTTTTCCCTAGCGTGATTTTTGCCTCTCACACTATTTTATTTGGGTTTTAGATGATGGCTGGAACCCGAAGGAACCGTGTTGATCAATGTAATGGACAATGCAATGATTGTCCTCCTGAACAAAGAAATGTTATGGGAGATAGAGTGAAAAATATTATTTCTATACTTACACAAGCTATGAATCATTTTGGACTTCCAAATGAGCAGAGAAGGGAACAATATTCTATTGAGTCCTTCATGAGGAAACGTCCACCTTCTTTCAGTGGGTCTTCTGATCCACTTGTTGCTGAACAATGGATCAGTACCACTGAAAAGATATTTTCAGTTCTTCAATGTTCTGAACATGATAAAGTCATCTTAGCAGTATATCGTTTGGAAGGTGAAGCTGATCAATGGTGTAATCTTATCAAGAATACGAGGCAAAGAGATGAAATTGAGTCCATGGAATTGGACGAGTTCAAGAACTTATTTTTCAATAAGTACTTCCCACGTATTCTTTGAAAAAAGATGGAGAAAGAGTTTCTTGAACTAAAGAAAAATGGATGATGAATCTGTTGGAATATATGAAGCGAATTTTACAAGGCTTGCAAGGTATGCATCTAGATTTATCATCCAACCAGAAAGTAATGTTGATCGATTCTTCAGTGGCTTAAAACAAAATCTTCGAAGAGCATTAGCTATAAGAGACATCAGTAGCTATGAAGAAATTGTGTGTTGTGCTATCAAGGTAGAAATGGAAGTTGGTGTTATTTATCTATCTCACAGTTTTAACAAGAAACGAAAGATGGAGTTCAAGGAAAAATCCTAGAATAATGGTGAAAAGAAAATGAATGTTTCCTTATGCTCAATGTGTGGAAAGAAGCATGGTGGAGATTTTCTTAAAGGGTCAAGTAAATGTTTCAAATGTGGAAAGGAAGGTCATCGGGCATTTGAATGCCGCAATGATGGGAAGAAGATGTCTAATGATGCAAAAAAGGGAAGGGGTAAACATAAGGAACCTAATACACTTCAATGCTTCAAGTGCAAGGAAATGGGGCATTATGCTAATAAATTCCCTAATCCAAGATTTAGTGATGATCGACATGAGCATCAACTTAAGGAAAAGGACAAAGGGAAGCCACATGCGATCACCATTGGTGATGTTGAATATGACAACAATGTGGTGGAATGATTAAGTGTTTATGTAATGGGATTCCAAAATAATGTTGTATATAGTATCATGGAATATTGGAATATTTATGTATTGGTCTATTATGGTTTTCAATAATTTTATGGTACTGGTAACCATGGAAAGTGATTGAGATATTTTTTGGAAAAAAGTTGATATGTGTATAATGAAGGGAAAATGAGAAAATGAAATATTTGACAGTATTCATGAGCTCATGATTGATATAAGGACTAAGTGATATCATGGTTTGAGTATATAGAATTTTGAATATTTTGGTATGTGGAAAGTGTTAACTTTTAACTGCATTCTTGTTTTCACTAAGGTTCAATGGGTATTCAAGATAATACATGATTAAGTCCTTTGAATGTTTGGAATGTGACCAAAAAGACATATCTTATGATATATGGGGATCAACGATGGTATTAAGTCTCTGGTAATCATTTTCACTATATTATGAGAGTGGACTGCAGTATTATGGATAAGCCTAAAGATTGGAATGGATTATGTTGTACATAAGTTAGTATTGTTTAAGGATATAAGTTTTTTCGATATTATTGATGTGATGTTATAGTAATATAGTTTTAGAAAAAGGACAACCTGCAGAAGGGGAGACAACCCATCGCGTTGGAGAAGGTTGTCGGAATCGATCCCACAACCGAAGTGCGACTGGCCTTTATCGCCTACCAATGGCCTACATGAAGTCCCTGTTTAGTAGAAAGTAGTTTTATTATATTCAGCAGTATAATATAAGAAGTATATGTCCATTTTAGGAACCATATATGATTAATCTCACTATAGATGGACTTACGTATTTTTTGATAACTTTTCTAACCTTTTGTTTGAGACAGATGGAATGACCCCTCATTCTATCACATGATCTGCTAACACATCATGAATGAAAAATTCAACTTTATTTCTTTAAGAGATGAAGTGGAAATTGTCCAAAGAACGACTAATGGTGAGACTACACCAAAATCACGAATGTATTTCTTCTAATTCCAATTTCATCAACATTAGGGGAAATGATCTTGAAAACCAAAAATGATGTCCTAGTGCCCTTATATCTGATGAATCAGATGGTACCTTAGATCATCGCAAATCTATGGGTTTGTGATTGTTGGCTATTTCATAGCCATGTTCTCTACCACTCTCCATTAGAACTTGATGGTTAGATTTTTCTTCCATATCCATATTTTCACCTATGTTCTCTTACGTGGAAACCCAGTGATGAGTTAATTTGGGTGACCGTTACATTTCATACATTCGTTTTTAAAGTCATGTTTGGGTATTTCTTTTTATGATGTGGGTTTTTATTAATGAATCTTTCGAGTAGTAAACCATTTATAACCCTGACGAATTTCGAGGGCGAAATTCATTTTAAGGGGGGTAGAATGTAACACCCCAAGATTTTATGAAAAATATTCTTTTTAATTTCATTAATGTCTTGTGATGTATGCTACACAAAAAGAAGCTTTCACAACACGCATCCTTGACTTGCCTTTTATTACACGCAATCATGACCTTCCTCGATAGCGTGTGTAATACACAATACTGAGTTTCGCTAAACAATGATATGCTATTAAAATATTATTAAAACTAGCCGTTATGAATAGTAATAACCACTTTTTGAAATTTTGAAATTTTTATTTTTCAAAATGGACTTCTTTTTTGGATTCAGAATATCAAAATTAGCTTAGGGTAAAATTTTGGTACTTTTCAGATAACTTTCATTTTCTGATGAATAGTGAAAATTACTAAATTTTAATTAAAAAAATCTTTTTAATAGAAATAATTAATAGTGATAAATTATTTATTCGAGTGGTTTTAAAGTATATTTATAATATATTTTTACAATTTAACACAATGTTGGTCATTGTATGTAATTTCACATTTAAACCAGACATAAACAAGTGTCAATCTTTTAATAGTTATTATCTCTTAAGAACACGTTATTTGTTTTGACGACGAGAATTAATTTTTAAATTAAGTAATGAAACTGATATATTTTGAATTTGGTGAAATAGAGATCATTTTTCAGTTCATAATATCAAATATATATTAGGCCTAATTTTTGGTATTTTTCTGGAAACTTTCATTTTTTGATGAATAGTGAAACCACTAAGTGGTAGTTAAAAAAATGAATTTTTCATAAAACATAATTTTACCGCTTCTGTGAGTGGAATTTCAAAAATATGAGGACACAGTTGATATCATTAAGTAAAATGTGGTTTAATGTGATGAAAATAATTTTTGTTGAATAATAACTTTTTACCTTTTTTTACCACAGTTAAAAGTAAATAGGGTAATTAATGGTAAAAATGATTTTATTATTACCCTGAAAAATGTCCTAATTCTATTGGATAAGTGTAATTCGACCGAAAACAACCTTAGGAATAAAATATGACCCTTTAGGCCCACTTGTATTAGATTAGGACATTTATTATTACTTTATTTAAAGAAGGGTTAAAATAGTTAAAATCAAAGTTTAATAAGTAAATCATTTTTAATATTGGGTTATACATAATATAAATTCGACTATAAATATTCATTAGAAATATAAAGAGATTTCCTACATAGTAATATTTTATTTGTAATTTTTACACTTTAAATAATTTAATTTATTTATGACACAATGATGATGCATTAATTATCTTATTAATGAAATATTGACATAATTGATGTTATAAATACCCAAATAAATGTAATTTGAGACTTTTTATGAATTAAAATAATTTTATATGTTAATATGACATGTTAGTGTTGGTTTAATTAACTTTTTTCGAACTAAATATTCTGTTATGAGTTTCACAAAAATCAATTACTAAATAGTGTCAAAATTGACATAAAATAGTTTATAAAACAAATATATTATTAATTGTTATTTTATTCATAAAAATCTAAGGATCGGCCAAATGACTTATATAAGGTTATATATATTAATAATAAACAACTTGGGGTTCGTTTGGCTTGTTATAGTAAGTTTATTAACCTTATAGTGTAAGAACACAAAAAGGACACGATAAAAGTAAAATTATCTAACTTAAAGTTAAATATAAATGATAAGGTTAAAATATGATCCTAAACATGTCTAAATTATATTGGTTAGAGTATTTCGACCCATCCCCACCTTAGCTTCGAAATAAATCAATTTGGAGCTATTTTAAACCGAATTTGGCTTTATATATAAAATAATATATTTAGTTATTCCAAAGGTGCCCCTCTCCTCCCTTATAAAAGGGCACCTCCTCCCTCTCTTCCTCACACCACCTTGAGCCTTAAAGCTCGGACAACCCCTACCAAATTCTCTTATCCACTTCCCTAGAAACATCCTATAGGTCCTGGTATTCTTCAAAGACCAATTTCAGTGCCCTAAGAGGAGGACTCAAAGAGGCGCTTCAAAAAAGAGGTAATGTCTGTTACCGATTATTTAAACTTTATTTCTACTTCCATATCTTCTTATTATGTTTTTTCATTATGAAGTAATAACCTCAGTATAAATCATATACTGATATGTTATTATAAGTATGAAAAAACCCTATTTCACCATCTATCCATCCTACGGAAAACGAAATCACCGCCCGTGCATACGTACGGAATACCGTCTCCACGCCGTGGTGTAATCTATTTTCCACCACCACCTTACTTGGATGGGTATAATGGCATAAATAATAACTATATATGATTATTTTAAAGTGATATTGATTCTGAAATAGTATACATACACTCCAATACAATTCCACGATCATGAGAACGATATCATCGCTCGTGCGTACGTATGGACTACCGTCTCCACGACGCGATGAGATTCATTATCTACGTTAACCATTCATGAATGATTATAAAGTAAATATAATAAGTAATCCTGAAATATATGACATAATAATGATACTGTATTTATGTGTATATATATGAATGTCATCTACTTAATTCCATTCAACTCAATAAGGAAACGAAAACAGTGTTCATGCGTACGTACGACCTACCGTCTCCATAAACGGTGTATTTCTTTCCATTTACTGATCTATTATATATATGTATATTTTGAATATATATTATATGTAAATCATGTTTTACATTCTGGATTTAATTTATCATGATCTAAATAATCATATGATTAATTACAATTTAAAACACGAACGACAAATGAGACGATTTTACCCAAAACCCTCTTTAACATGGAATTTACAAAAGAATGGGTAATATAAAGTCATAAGTGAACCATATATGATATCATAAAAATGATTATGATTATGGAATAAGTCAATGACATTATTTAAATCATTATACAGGAGGTTCGGACACTTACGAAGCAAATCGGACCTAAGGTAAGGGAAAATATCACAATCTCATTTTATCCGAGATTGTTTATACTTTGGTATTTACTGTGGTGTATTTTATCATCCACATCCATGTTTCCTCAATATGTAATATTGTTTCCATCCACCTAAAATTGTTTAAATTCAATTTTACCCTTCGGTGAGTTTTTAGTAAAGGATATGAAAGGAATATTTTGTCATTTTTCATACGAGGTATTTTTTGACTTTTCTAGAAAAAGTACGAGAAGAATGTTTTTTTACTTATATGGCATGAAAGGATTTTTACGGTTTTATAAAGCCTTATTTTCATGAATCTTCCTCCAAAATATTTCATGTCTATTTTAAACAAAATCTTTTCTTGTTAAAATTTCATGGAGTTTTGTGAAAAGAAATTGATTTTGAATAAGAAAGGATATTTTCCTCAATAATTCATTTCAAGTGTTTTATCAAAACCATTTTCCATCTAAGAGGACATTATTTCATATGTGTATGTTTCAAGTATAATGTCTCTATGATTTACATGGTTTCACTTTTCTTATTATGAAATGATATCCATTTATTTTATATGGATTATGTGATGATGGGATGATGCTTATGAAATCCATTTTATTTATTGGGTTTTTATGAATGATGTATGTTTATTTTGTGGCACAAGTAAGAATGATTTCATTATGAGATGGGTGGGACCTATATCTCCCTCCAATGCATTGGGTAATGATTTTATATCTCATGATATAGACATGGCTGGAACGGAAGGTTAAACCGGTTCAGTGAAACGGGACTGAAACGAGGAGTAAACTCGGTTCAGAAATGGACTTTGTCCACTAAGATAGTCTTGACAATGAGTCTTGACTAATAAGAAATGATTCTCTATGATTATGTGTGTATGCCACAAAGTTTCATGTTGTATGTTGTGATTATTGGGATTACATTTCACTACTATGATTTATCCCATGTTATGATATTATGATCTCTTTTGCAGGTTAAGATTTCCAAATTGTTATGTTCTTATGAATATGATGTGATTGATATTTCTTTTGTTTACCCTTACTGAGCATTTTAGCTCACCCTTTTTATGTTTTGTTTTCCCCAGGATATAAAGAAAGATTTTAGGTAGAAAAAAAGGGATGATCTTTATGGGAGATGTTGAATATCTTTCACCAAGATTAGAAGATTATATTCCTAGTTTCCAAAGACACTAAAATATTACGGTCCTTGTGTGTGTGTTTTTGTTATGTACTAAGTATTCCGCAAAAGTAATGTAATGTCCATGTATGTCAAGCTTCGGGTCTCTACACCTGCCATTACAATGGCTCGGCGTTAACTACCATTTAAAATAAAATTATATTATTATTAGAGTGCAACGCAAGATTCCTAAGAAACTCGTTGTTACGTATTGGGTACGCCGCGGAGCATAGCGTCCACATTAAAGAAATATTAATATTTTATTCACAACTATTGATACATATGAAAATTTCATATTCTTTATTTACCTAGGGTGTTACATCCTTCCCCCCTTTTGGGAATTGCGTCCTCGCAATTTTTAATATTGGGCTTGGAAACTTCATTGAATATCCCACATCGGAACAAGCGTCAGTAAAACTATCACTTTAAAATAAAGAAAGAGAATTACAAAGGTCACCCGAGTTAACCCATACAAGGATTCCATGTAGGAAAACATGGACATGGAAGAAAAAACAAAGGTCCATGTTCTGAGGGAGAGTGATAGTAAACAAGTCTAGGAGAAAGTTAATCGTAATAAAATCACAAACTTGTGGTGGGTTAAATGGTATTCGATTCCCCAGTAGGAAAATTTAATAGACAACATTTTTTTTAAGTTACTTTTCATTGAGGAATTTATTTTGGATCTTAAGGAAAAATACTTACTTGTCGTGTAGACTCTCATCCCCTACTAGATTTCTTACACAAACTCATATTTTCTCCAAAAGACAAGTATTTAGGATGACTTGATAATATTAAGAGAGCTATAATCAACTTTTACAGAATCACCTAATCCACAAAAGAGAACTATATATTTCCCATTTCTTTAGAACCTTACCAAAACCAAAATTGTTAGAACAAGATCATATAATCCAGAAAAGGATAACCCTTTATAAAAAGAAAATCTATTCTTAATCTCCAAAATTTTTCCAACAAAACACAATGTTCAACGAAGACCATTCGATAAACGATTTATCCATAAAATTTTTCAAAGTAAACCAAACTAATATTGAAACCCAAATATTTGAAGGATTTAATCACATAGTCTTCCAAGGTACAAATTAACATTTATCTCTAAATAACATCAGTCGCTCTTAAAGTCTCATATTGAAAAGTAATTAACCTAATCACATATCCTCCATGATAGGTTAATAATTCCCATAGATAACCCAAAATCAACATACTCATAATTCATAAAATCATCTAACTAAAAAGAATAATTCATACTAACCAGGGTCTTCACGTAGTCCAGTGGTATGCAATAAATATCAGTTTCACTTTGGTTGTGGGTTCGATTCCTGCGGCTTTGTCCGATGCGACGGGTTGTCACGCGGTCTACGTGTTGTCCTTTTTCCGAAACTATATAATTCTTAAAACATTCCCTAAAACGAGATAAAATCTTCAAAAATAATCATAACATATTTTAACCTCAAGTTTACCTCATGCCTTTCATTTTCCATCATATCATAGAGTAACCCATAATTTCTTAAAAAGTAAGGATCATATAAACCCTAATGGTTACCTTTATAATTATTAACTAAACTTCCACATCGATTGGTCATCTCATACATGATGCATTACAGAACATACCAAGGTTCAAGTGGTTGATCATGACTCCTTGATAGTTGGTTTAGAACATTCATGAGATTCCTCATTGAATCCTCCATTTCATCCAATCTATTAAAAATAGAACCACCATAGTTTCCTCAAACCCGTTGTCACTTTGGTGCCTGCTAGATCCATCCATTTACTAAAAACATAAATATCAGTGTGGGTATATCAACAAAATCATCATGTACTAATGAGGAAGATGAACACTAAGATATACTTACTCATTCACTTTTTCTAAAACTAGGGATCTTTCTAAAATCCTAGCCAGTATGGTAATGTCACTTATGCTTAAAGAATACCCTAACCTCTAAAGTTATCTAAACCGACCTATGATACCAATTATAAGACCCCAGCCTTAAACCTTACTTAATATTGAATTAAATGAATAATTCATGTTGATGATATTTTCAGGTGTATAGTTTTAGAGAATTAGGACATAACTATTACATCTCAAAAGATTACAAAGTAGACACTTCTACTAAGATTCCATAAAAAACACTTAAAAGAAACATGTCTAGATCCATGTTTTAGATAGCATGTCTTTCCATGACCCTATTCATCATTAAGTCCTATGTAAAACATTTCAAAAACATGTGATGAGCATAAAAAGATCATTAAGGGATATAAAAATATGGAAAGGAAACATTAGTACATGTATACATAAGAATCAATGAAATCATACTTTACTCATAAAACATAAGCACTTTAACATACCTCATCAAATCATGAATAAGACATAGAAATAATAAGGCATAAAAGAAACTTCAGGCATTAATAACATTCTTACGTAGGGAGTAACCCTCTTGGTTACGTTTGGAATACCCATAACAGTATATTCCCTGAATCTCTTCGGAGAAACCTTAACGTTTAACCACTTGCGTTACCTGATGCATTGGAGAGCTATATCGGGCTCACCCGCCCATAGTTTATCACGGAACCACCCATTTTCATAACAATTCCAAAGAACAATAACATAAACATATCCCAGAAAACATACATAAAGGAAACATAACATTTCTACATTTCAATCACATTATAAGATTTTAAGATATTGAAATAAAGAATCCATTCAAAAAAACCATTTTAAAAACCATTTAAAAAATATAATAAAGTGATTTTTGAATAAAAGTGTCCCATACCCCCTTGAAGCTTTTAACATTTTAAACCATTAATATCCATATAAATAAAGCCATAATTTTTTTTTTGAAAACATGGATATTAATAAGAACAAATCATTAAAACATTTAAAGTGGTATTTTGGTTAAAGGGTTTTTTACCAAAATTAGAGACACTTAAATACAATAATTGAGGAATAACATTTAATCAGAACTTTATAATATCATAAGAATACATGGATTCATGATATAATATTCCAAAGGACAGTATATACACCATATAAGAGTGAATTGGTGCATAACAACAATGAAGTCTCAATAGAAATGTAAAATGAGATGAAATCCCTTATAAAGAAGGTATCCTTAAATTAAGGATAAATAAATCTCAAAATTATGTGTGACAAATATAAATACACCAAATATAAGTGGATATTAAGTGTAAAATAATAAAAGTTCATTCACACATATTTAAAGGATTACATATTCAATAAATACATTTTTAACCCAATGAAATCGAAATTGGGTTAAACATTTCCCTTGGTAAAATTCGACATCCTAACGGCGTCACTTCAAAATTCAGAAAATGAGTTGATGAGAGATAAAAAGGGTATCTCATCACTTGGACATAAAATTTACATCAATAAGGATATATAAGAACATATCCCAACATAATAGTATGTGAATTAAAAGACATAACAAAAGAAGTCTTTTAAAAAGAGGAGGATGAAAGGGTCACTTACCGACTTGGGTAACATTCAAAACGTACACCCCATTGAAGAAGGGTCATACAATGAATATGTAAATACCCATAAATGAAATTATATTACACAATTAGTATAATAATAGGCAGTACATACTTCACTCAAAGGAAATGGGGGAAAATGTAGCATAAATCTCACGAGAATAAAAGTGAGATGAAAAATCCCTTACGAAAACTCGGCAGCCTAACAGCGCCACTTAAAACATCCAAAAATAGATTGATGAGATAAAATAGTTTATCTCATAATATTAAAATAAAATTTACAGAAATAGGAATATAAAAGAAAATCCCCCAACATAACAAATAGGAGATTGAAATAAGTGACATAAAGGGGAGTACTTAAAAAGAAAGAGAGAGGTTGGATCTCTTATGAAAATTCGGTAGCCTAACGGCGCCACTCAAAACATCCAAAATGGATTGATGAGAGAAAATAGGGTCTCTCATCATATTAGCATAAAAATTAAAGTAATATTAATATAAAATAACATCCCAATCATATGAAATATGAGCATAAAAGGAATGACATAAAAGAGTGTACTTAAAAAGAAAGAGAGGGGTACGATCCCTTACCCCGTGTCCTACATGACTCGATCATTCTTTAATCTCTTGAATAATAAAATATGGTCAATTTATAATTTCATAAGGACCACTTTTAAATATTATTATTCAGTTCATATCACATAATATAATTTTATAATAATTGGTTAATAAAGTGAGTTCATATCAGACGTTTTTGTCGATGTTTGGTACATGAGTAAAAAATTGAACTTGTTGGAAAAAACTTTTCCTTGTAGTTATAGGTACATCATATCCAGAATAGTATTTATGTTTTAAATATCATATATATCCCATATATTTTCATTTTATACTATTCCATAACATTTGGAGATAAAAAAATTAAAAGCACCGTTCATGGAGACGGTAGGCCGTACGTACGCATGAACGCTACTTTCTTTTTTTTCATATTAATGGAATTAAAACAAAATGAGGGATATATATGTTATAATTACAGAATTATATCCATAATTTATATGTAATATATTACATATATATCCATTATATATATGTACTTATAATAGTACATAACATTTGGAGATAAAAAATGAAATGTACCGTTCATGGAGACGGTAAGCTGTACGTACGCATGAACGCTACTTTCATTTTTTTGTATTCAATGGAATGAAATAATAATGATATAAAGGTATATTTTAATTATAGTAGGATATCATATGTAATACCATTAATTCCTTCCTTTATACATCCCACATATGGCATTAACGAATCAAATCACTTTGAGGGGGCGGTAGTCCGCACTTCCTAAAATAAAGATATCACATTTACCAATAATGGAAACCATAAAGGTACGCCATAAATGAAAAATAAAGAAGCTTAAGGAAAACATAAAAATATTATATATCATATATAAATATAGTGACATCTTAATGACCACCATTGAAGGTGTTAAAAGAATATTGAACAATCATCGTTTCGTGAGGCAGTAATTCACCATCCACAGAAACAGTATTTTCCTTAACCATTAGTCAAAGGTGTGTGTAATTTTAGCTCAAATACATCACATAAAAACATCCTAGTATATTAAAGATACTGGTTTTGTTACAAAAGAAAGGAATAAAAAGAGTTTAGAGGGTTGGAGAAGCAAAATAAAACATAAGAACACAAGAGAGGAAACTACCTTTAAATAGGGTAACTCTCTTTCATTAGAGGTCAAAGGCTTCCTTGGAAACGATTCTGCCCAAATTGATGCTTCAATGATGAAGATAGGGATGTGGAGATATGAAATGGGCAGGTTTTGGCCGAGAAAAAGTCTTGAGAGGTGTGGGTAAGGTGGTAGAGGTGGGGGCCTTTTATAAGAGGAGAGGAGGGGCACTCTTGGAAAGTTATAAAATATTACTTTATTATATAATGATTTTCGGATTTTAAAGGTCCCAAAAGGATATATTTCGAGGATAAGGTGATAAGGTTTCGAAATCCACCCATCCAATAGGTTTGTGACAAGTTTAGGTCTTAGAGTTTAAATTATCATTAATTTTATTTAAATCGTTAAATAATGAGGTAATCACTACATCATCATGGTGTCATAAATAATTTAATTTATTTAGTGTCTAAAAATTATAAAAAAAATATCATCATGTAGGAAATATTTTTAGATTTTTAATTAATATTTATAGTCAAAAATATTACTTGTATAAACCCATGTAAAAATTGTTTTAGTAAAACAACACATGTTTGTGACGTTTTAATTTTAACTTTAAATAAAAAGTTATTATGTCATTTTCCTACCAAAGTGGATCCATGGGGTCCCCAAGTTGACCCATGGATTGTATTGGTCGGCCATCACACATCCAATGAGGTTAGGACATGTGTCTAGGTCATTTCATATTATTAAAACATTATTTTTACCTTAAATTACACTAATTACCTTTAATCGCGATTAATGAATCTTCAAAATTACTATTCTCCAAAAATTATTTTAATCTCATTGAACCACATTTTACTTCTTAATGACAACCATGTATGTTGGATTTTTTAAAATCAAATCACAAAAGTGGAAAAGTGTCATTTAAACGAAAAATCTGTTTCTTTAACTAACACTTAGTGGTTTCACTATTCATCAAAAATTGAAGTTATTCAGAAAAATACCAAAAATTAACCCTAATCTATATTTGATATTACAAATTCAAAAAATGATTTTCATTTTACAAAATTGAAAACATATAAGTTGCATTAATTAATTTAATAATCAATTCTCGCTGTCAAAACAAATAGCGTGTTTTTATGAAATAATATCTATTAAAAGATTGACACTAGTTTAAGTCCAATTTCAACATCAAATTAATTCCAATGACCACTATTGGATTAAATGGTAAAATTATATTCTACTTTCACTTTAAAACCAATTCAAAAGATAATCTAATCATATAAATAAATTAGATTAAAAAGAGGTTTTGAATTAAAATACAACATTATTTACTATTCATTAAAAATGAACTTTATCGAAAAAATACCAAAAATTTACACAAAGTAAATTTTGATGTCCCGATTCTAAAAAATAATTTTATTTTGTCAAATATAACACATAAAATTGTTAAAAAGTGGATTTAAAAGAGGTTCTCCATCAAAAGGCGGTTAATCGACCTTTTAAAGAATTTTAGAATATTTACGCTTAAAATTGGATTCATTCACATTTTAAGCCTCTAACATTTATTGTATAAAAGTAAAAATATTTGACAAACATATATAATCATTTTTTAGTTAGTTCCGTTCATTCTCGCAATTACAACAACTAGGCGTTAACTACCATTTAAAATAATATTATATTATTATTAGAGTGCAACGCAAGATTCCCAAGAAACTCATTGTTGTGTAATGGGTACGCCATCGAGCATAGAATCCCCTTTAAATTAATATTAATATTTTATTCACAAATGTGGATAAATATGAAAATGAAATATTCTTTATTTACCTGGGGTGTTACATATAGAGTTGCATAACTCGAGTTTATAGGTGTATTGTCTAGTTCAAATGTTTTTTATCCTACCCAATGTGTCTCTATGGGGTGCTCAAGTGATTCATTCTACGAAGTTGGAGGGTTTTCTATGGTAATATGTGGACTAGTTGATGTTGAATTTGGTAACATCTCATAAATAGTTTCCACATCTAAGGTTCAATAATATGTTCAACTAGTTGTAGGGGGGTCAGTTAGTTTCCAAATGATGATTTGTGGTCTTGATATCACCAGATGAGGATGAAAGATAATGATTCCCATAAGATTATTTTAAGAAGAAGGTATGGGATCATTGAGTTCATTTTCATTCCATTTGGTGTTCTGAAAGAACCATATATGTTCATGGGGATCTTGAACACCATAATCCATTAATTCCATAAACAATGTGTTACTGTATTCATCAATCATAACTTGATATACTTGAGGTTAAAGGATGGGAATTCAGAAATAACTTAGAGTAATCCTTTATATCCTTAGAAACCACCATCTCTATGAAAATTTGTCTAATGAGATGTTTAATACATGAGAGGTAAATTTCCTTGGATATTTGGTGTCTTGGTAGGGTTTGTTCATTGTCCTTTCAAACAATAGGGAATCTATTTCTTGGGTAAAACCCGATACAATAGAACAAGCTCACCATTTACTTTTATTTTTAGGATATTATTGTATATTGTTTCCTGATTTATATTAGATTATGGCACTAATAACATCATTTAATTATAATAACATTTCCCTCATGTGGATTTGATAGTTCTACGTAGCATTTGGTTTCTTGAAGAAGAGTTTGATCAGTTGTCAAATACATTATTATCCAAAGGAGAGTGTGAATTTTTTGGTTTTCTATAATGTATTCAATATTTTCTTAGAATTTATCTTGATACATTAGAGGGAGATTATATCTTATCAGTTTAGGAAGTTATTCTCCCATGAGCGTAATTTTGAAACCCAAGATCTTTATTTACTTGTAGTTTTGTTTGTACTAATGTTTCAGTACCATTACCTCATCAATGAGATTTTTTTTGGTTTTCATGAACCATAATAACATGAAATAAATTTTATCTCAATGAGATCAAAGTATATGTTAGTGTAGTTGGATGGAGTTTCTCCAATATTATTATTTTTAGATATCTTAAACCCTAACAATGAGGAATTTTTTTGTTGATACATTGTGTATGAAGTCCAAATGATATTTTTTCAGAGAATATATAGATGTTAGGAAAGGGATAGAGGATCATACAGAAATGCATCTTGATATGAAATAAATTATTGTTTATTTTATCTTTATCAAATAACTATGTATCCATCCTTCATGAAATAGTTGAATGATTATTAATGTATAGACTTTGAGTAAAATTTTATGCATGGCCAAACTGGCCATTATGATGCCCTAGACTGATAGTCAAATGATGGGAAGAACCAAATGTTGTTCCATGAGGGGATGTTTGTTATGATAGATATGAATTAGGGTTTTCTCCATGATTTTCATATATTTACATTATTATTTCATCCCATTTTAACCAAGATATATCATGGATTGAGGAGACAACATTGGTTGTAGAGGATGAATCCATCAGTAGAAGAGTTCATGGTAGACAGAATGCTTTATCAGAATGTGAATGTGGAAGACCATGTTATTTGAGGTTATTCAAAACCGTTACATGATCATGAGTAGAAATATGAGGAAATATTAATAGATTTCATCACTGGGTAAACCTGAGATTAGATAATAAGTCAATGTTTTTGTGTGATAGTGGACCAACTAAAAAAGTCAACTCATTTTATGGTTATATGTGAATCAACTATAGTTGATGTTTTGGAGAGGTGGTATATGGATTATGTGGTTAGGATTCATAGGGTATTGAGCAACATTATACCTAATCAGGATCCCCATTTTTTCACATGGTTCTAGAGGGTATTTAAGTATGTCATTTTATCCCAGTTTTTCCTTTACATAGTTTCAACCCCTAGATAGATGGGAAGAAGCAGTGGACCATCCCAGTATTGTGTATATGTTGTGTGTATGTGTCTTGGAATTTGGGGGATACTTTTCAAGGCACCTTCCTCTTATTGAGTTCACCTACAACAACATTTATAACTAACGTATTGAAATGGCTTCATTTTAAGTATTGTTTGTTCAATAGTGTCATTCCTGATTATACAAGGCAGATGTTAGGGAGTTAATAATTTTTGGTCTTGATGTGGTGAAAATAATGGATAATAATTTAATGTTAGTCCAAGAGAATATGATGGTTGTAAATGACCCTGAAAAGTCCTTTGTTAATCATATGTTGGGTCATTTATAGTCTGAGGTTGGAGACAATATTTTTTTTCATGTTTCCTCACAATGGGGGAAGTAAAGGTTTGGTAGGAGGAGTAATATTTCTATTTGGCATGGTGTAATATAAGTTTGAAATTACACCAAATCTGTAAAACATCCAAAACATCTTCCTTGTGTCCAAACATCATTGTTACCATCAAATTGACTCCCACTTCATCGACTAAGGAGAGATATATATTGAGTATTATATGGCATTCATGGAGTAGCCAGTAATGAAATGTGATCATCGAGAGAATGTTCTATGTAGATGAACCATCACCTTGGTTCGTGTGTTTTAGTGATATGGTGTCCTATAGGAGAGTGTTTGAGAACAATAAATGTTTATGTGTTCCTAATACCTGTGGTTCATTGAGGTTTCCGTTATTCAATTTTTCATTAATAATGTTATTTTTAAGCCTTAATGTTTATGATATGCTCATTTTCACTTTATAATGATGTATTGAATGGATTTGAGTAAACGAATAGGGGGAAACCCCTTGAAAATCGGGATCAGTAATGTTTTTCATGTGTTTTATAACCATATAGGGGATACAGTTCCACCCAAAGAGGACAATATCTTGATATGGAGGATAGTGTTCATTGATTAGTGTGTTAATGGATGTGTTGTGTGATGCTTTATGTCAATTATGATTTCTTTTTTCCATGGGTAGAAATTCTTGTTCAAGTGGTTATGTAGAAGAGACTTAGATTGTGGTTTTATTGATAAAATGCGGTATTGTATCTTGTGGATGGTGATGTGGTTGTGTGGGGTTTCATGTGGATGTTTATGATTTTTTTTGTTCGGATAGTGGTAGTGTTTGGAGGGTAATGAGATCCCTGAGAGGTATCTCACGGGATGGTTTTCTAAAACCATCACATTCTTTTTTTAGGTTGGGATTTGATTATAAAGGACTAGTATCAATTGATAGTTATCTAATGTAATTATATGTTCCTTATTGGATCAGTACATTGTTGATTTGGTAGTTATATGTGTTCATAGGATTCTTGAGTATGGTTCATTGGAGTTGGGGTTGTAACATTCCTATAGTCGGTAGTTCACGATGTGAATATATATTTTTATTATGAGAGTTTGATTCATGTATAGGTTGATAAAATTTCATGACTAATGTCTATATGGGGTGTTATATGTCTAAAGAAGTCATGAAATTAAAGGATAATTCATTATGTGAATTAAATCAAAGTAAAAGAACCAAGAAAATTTACAGATATTCACAGGGGTTAGAATTTGAAGTAATCACCGCCTAAAACTAATTCATTTCTTGAAATATAAGGGCTCGAGAAAAAATCATGACAAGAACCTGGATTTCATGATAAGAATTTTTTGGATTTCCAATATGATTATATGTTTGAGGGTTCACCAAAATCCTTTTATTCCAATCTCATTTCTATCAGTATGAAGGAAAAACCAATGAGTTTCGTATTATCTTCCACCCACATACCTCCTAAATTAATCCTTGGATTGTTGATATTGATCACTGGTAATATGAGGTGAGTTATCCTCCTTTATCAACTTGTTTCCTTTCATTCTTCTTTTTGGGATTCATAGTAGTGGTTATAATTTGATTGGGGTGAGTTTGGGAAATGTTTGTAATTATACATTGGTGTGATCCAAGTGCATATGATGTTTCCTAGTGTTTTGGTGTTATACTAGTTATTTCTTCTTACCCTGTTGTTTGTGGAATTTTAGAAATCTTTTTTGAGTTAGTGGATCCTACTTATCTCCCTTTTTTGAGTATTTATATGGAATTTCATGTTTTTTCCTTCAATTGGGTGGATAGTAAGGGTCAACCTAATAAAAATAAATAATTGGTTAATTTTGAAATAGATGGAAGTAGGGAAAAATTACATGTTTTATAATTTTATTATATTTATAATTATTTTATTCTTGTTTTCATCCATTAGTAAAAATCATGATAGTTTGGAGCCTTTCTTGTGCTCTAGTTGACATGTATTAGAGAACTTGATTGTCTTGATAGTTCAATTCCACCCATAATAAAAGGATAATATTATATATATGGATAATAAATTAGTTTCTTTGTAAATTTGGAAAAAAATAGAATTACCAAGATAAATAATATAGAAATGTAATGTTATTAATTAAACCTTATTTGTGAAAGTTGGTATGTCATGTTATTTATGGTTCTACTTGTTTTGTTTGTTGTTTGTGATGTATGTTGTTGTGTGGTGATGGTGGTGACCAAATGGGTTGTGGTGTGTGTTGGTAGTGAGGAAATGGTTGGTTGTAATGGGAGGTGAGGTGGGTAATTGTGTAATAGAGGTGATGTGTGGTGGTTGTGTTGTATGGTGGTTGTCATGTGAGGTGGTAGAAATGGGTGGTTGTTATGGAATGTTGTCTTGGATTATGTTGTATTATGGTGCTAGTTGATATGAGATGGGTGATCCATTCTATGATATATTTGTATTAGTTTTCCAGTATCCATTGACAAAATGGTAATGCTAAAACAAAATTACATGGGGTAGTAAGTGAATAATAATGGGATGAAATTGATGTGTTGCAATTGGATTAAATTAATTGAACATTAATTAATGGGATGTATAAATGTGAATGAAATGTGTTAGAAATTGGGAGTCAATGAAAACTCATTAAATTGGGAAAATTGTGGAACTTATAAATTATGTGGAACTTTTGGCTATGTGTGGTGGTTATGTGTTTTGATTCATTTAGTAGTGGTATTGGTCTTAACTAATGATGTATACTGCAGTGGTGGTGATTTGGTGTATGCTTGGGTAGTTGATAAGAACCCATAGGTTGGGTATTGTGTGTGTTATATATATGTATCAAGTATTTTTTATTATTTATATATACTCCCTACTCATGTTGGATAACCTTACCAATGCCCAAAGGTTTTGGGTTCCTAGTGTTTTCCCCAACATTTATGATAGTGGTGATATAGATGTATAACTACCCCATCATCACCAATAACACTTAAGAAATGATGATACAGGTTAATTTCATAGAATAACTAATGATGATATGGGATTTTTTGAGACTAACTAGTGGTTTTGTGAATGTGATATGTCTTTGGGGACATGTGTGCTAGGAGGAGTGCACAAGGTTGATGTCCTTCAGGTTCCAAAAACCCTACTTCATTGGTTATGTGATGTGGTTATTATGTGATTTGATGAGGTTTGATTTCATGATGAATTTTAGTAACACCAAATGATAAACCATTCGAGTACTTTTTGGGTAATGACGCATCCTAACCAACATCCTTGATGGCTGGTTATGTGATGTGATGTTTACGGAATTTAAAGGAGCACATGACATTTGACATTGGGGCATGAGTATGGAAAATAAGTGGGGAAGAAGTTTTGGGGATTATTTTCTCTATATTATTGATATTATGTTAATATATTGGATGCATGAATAGGTGAGTGAGCCATGGTGGGTTTGTGATTTCTTATCATACTGTTTAGGTTCTTTTTAGTTTTTTATTATTCACTAAAGTATTTGTATGCTCTTTTCAGAGGTGCACTTGACACATTGGGTGTGATTCTACTATGTATACATGTTATGCTTACCCTAGATATATAAACTATTTTTTTGTTTCTAAGAGTAATCTTGGAGATCATTATAGACCTTACTATCTTGGGGTATATATCTACTATTAAGAATCTATCATTGGACTGTATTTTGGTATTTTCTTGGAGAATATTATTTGTATTTTTTGACATTTTTCTTACATTATGGGATGGTATTGGATTAATATTTTATTATATTATTGTGTTAAATTACGGTTTTTATATTATATTATAATAGTACAGTATCATAGCGGGTAATTACTACTATTTGAGATATTTTTATATACCTTTGGTGCTGGTCTCCAACGCAGTGCCTACTTGAGGCAGGACTTGTGGGGTCATTATCTCTCTTACTTCAACATCATAATATGAAGGGAAACCTTTGGATGGAGTGGGTAATGACATTTGTGATAATGGGTGGTGGAGGGGGTCTCAAACTTATCTCTTTTCCACTAAATTATTACACTTTCTTGGAGACTTCATCCTTGAATAATGCAAGGAAATTATTGGAATGTAATGTGATTTAAAAAAATTTCCAATATCTTTACATTTAAAAAAAGCTCCAATGCTATCTATTTTTCTTCTAATTCCAAAGATATAGCTCAACTAAACTCTTTCCTAGTATCTCTTAATCATCCTTCCAACTTATTAATCCTTTTCCTTCCCAAAAGACCCGGATAATAAGCCTTTACAAGTGACCTAAGGGGGAACTTCCAAAGAGAGAGGTAATAATCCCAGTTCAACTTTCTAGTTATTTTATTCATCTAACACCACAAATACACTCTACCCATGATGGTTTTAAAATGATTTTTTTTAATATAATGATATTTTATCATACTAATGTAATATTCATTCTATACCTTCACAAAAAATAATTGTTCAAAAAATGTCACCATGCATTTGTGCGGACTACCACCACCCATAAATGAAAGTTTCTATTATTCATTAACTATTTATATGAATGCTCTAAAAGTGTTAATTAATAAACAATATTATAATTATAACATTATTTGTATTTTTATATTATAATTTTTTTATTTTTACACCTACTCTAATTCTATAAAAAAGTAATGGAATCAACCGTTTACATGAAAACTATCACCATTACATAAGGAAATATTTTATTTTTCCATTACCACCAAACATGGATGATTTTATAATTTTATATAATTTATTAAAAATATATTTAGAAAACTATTAAAATTCAATAATGATAATATTTTACAATCAATAGGTAACGTTAATAATAAATGGTTATCATTACATAACATAATTAAATGAATTGATCAATGCAGCTTTATTAATTTGTGTTCCTTTTAGGATAACATATGAAACTGTATATAAAATTTCTAATATAATAATAAAGGAGAGAAACTTCCAAAATTTCAGATATTATGAATTTATTTTATAACACCACTGACCATGGTCAACAAAATGAAAGTGTTATATAGAAATTAATAGAACAACTCCATGTAACACACATAAGTTGAAATTATGTTGAAAATAAATATAAAATGATAATAAGTAGAACATAGTATAAAAAATAAAAAATAACACGGATCTAAAAAAATTATAATACACTTAATTTGATTACCCAAAAATGATGTGCAAGTGTAGAATGAATCAGGACCTAACTTAAGGGTTTTTATATCCCAATTTGGATTCATTGTGATATGATTTGGGTTCACCACTTGTTCAATATTGTTTTGGTTTATGTTTTATACATGGATTTAATTTTTTCATTTAATTATTGAAGACAATTGGATATAAAAATTAAACCCATTTCACACCTTCCATGAAATTTAAATTTGAAATACTTTGAAATTTTAAGTGTTTCTGTCAACTCAAACCCCCTTTTCATTGGGTTATAATATCTAACCTAGAAATTATTACTTTAATGCTTAGTTTATTCCACCCTAAAATTTAATATTGAAATTTATCTTGATCTCTAGAGTAAAATTAATTTTAATTGAAAAAATTACCTTGATAAATTTCCATCTCAAAATTTATATAATTGTTGAGAATAATTATCATCTTCTTTAACGGTGATTTCCTCTCATTATCCATAATTTTTATTCTCTCGGTTGTTCCCATTTTTAATTAGAAACCCAATTTTCTGTTATATTTTCTTTCATTCAAATTTATGTTACCATATTTTCACAATAATGTTTTATTATCCTCTTTTTAATGTGTTATATAAATAAAGGTGTTCTAAAATATAATAAGGGATCTTCTAATAACACCTTTGTTACTTTTGGTTTACACATTATCTTTATTTTATCCATTTTTCTCTATATTATTCTCATTTGTTTCATCCATTTTATATATATATATATATATTACTTATATATATAAATATCTTACTATAACTTATTTTTTTGAGTTAATACATTTTTTATGTTCCCTTTAAAATTCTTACATTTTAGTAAACCCAACTTAAGGGAACATTCAGATTTCTTATATCAGGAAAGTTTCCCCTCCATAAAATGTTTTTCCTTGTGAATAGGTTGTTTATATCCTCATTATTTTATATAAACCCATCCATGTTCAATTTTGGTATAAAGGTAAATAATAAAATACATCCTTAAAATATCTTATGGTTATTTCAAAAAACATCACCAAAGCAGTTCATTTTTATTTCTACTTCTCCTTGATCGTTCTCATAAATTTTCTTACATTTGATCTCAATGTTCACAATCTATGTTTCATTTTTAAAATTTGAACTTATAAAATTATTTAACTATGTATTTAACTACTAATAATAATGATATATACTTCTCTATGATTTCATATAGGATTATTAAACCCACTTATTTCTCATAGGTTTTATTATGGGTTTTATTTATATATGGTTTTTCTTTCTCATGTGAAACATAAATGATTGTATATATAATTATAATTTATTTTGATATGGGTGGGACCCACATTATATAGCCCTTTAATTAATTGGTTAATGTTTTTAACTCATGAGATACCATGTATAGTGCACAATAAATTTTTTTACAATGACTGTGTTATGTGATGGGTGGACCAACAATTATATGACCAGCTAATAAATTAGATAAAGAATTATATCTCATGATATGACATGTAAGGGAATGGGGAGTAAATTCCATCAACCATGGGATTATATCCACTATATTGTTGATAATTGGTAGTCAACCCAATCCTTCATGGGACTTTATCCACTATTTTTATGGGAATATGGATTGAACCAAATCTACAATGGGACTCTTTCTATAATGTTTTTTTAAATAGGGTTGAGCATAATCAACCATGGGACACTATCCAAAATGATAGTCATTGTAGTGATTCTGGACTTATAATTATGATTTCATGATTTATGTTGTTTCTGCATATTAATGATTCTAAGATCTTACGATATTAATTCTTTATTACATGTTTCAAGGATTATCTCTTAGTTTTATTCAATGATACATGTTTTTTCATTTAATGTCACAGGCTCTGTTACCATGAATTATGAAAAACAATAACTTTTCCATGTTCTTTTTAATAATAAATTTCTACCCTGTTCATATTTTCACATATTCTTATGATCTATACCTTGATGAGATGTTTTAAATTTTTCCCATACTGAGCTTTTGAGCTCACCCATTTCTTATATTTCCCTTCCTTATGTTATAAAGGTTTTTATATCATATGATAAATATAGAGGTCTTCTAGAACAATTTTATTATGTATAAATGTTTATGTGACATTATTTTTCAATGTAATTTTTAAATTAAGGAAACTATGTAAAAATATATATTTAAAATTTGTTATTATAGTTAGTATTTAATGAGGAATTAACTATTTTCTTTGATCAGATTAGTTGTTTTAGTGGTTAAGATAAGTGAACTTTATTAAAAACACTTGGAATAAGTCTATTGGATAAGTCTAAGTTTTAAAGATTGTATTGTTTTGTTTTCATAGAAATTACATCCATTTATAGATACTACAACCAAATATAGGATCTATAATAGATGTTCCTAGGGTTAGTATCCTAAAAGGGGTGTATTGGGTATTAACTCAATCATCCCCTAGTAAAAGACCAATAGGCCTAACTACACACTGGGTTTCACACTATATGGGGATATGTTTTTTTAAATCACAATATATTTAAAATAAATTTCAAAAAAATTATTATTTTAAGGAGTTATGTCAAAGAGTATGATAAAAATCAACTTAAAGAAACCTATATTTAACAGAGAGTGTTTTAGGATGCCCTAAAATAAAATTTGATGGGCTTAAAGAGTTATTTAATTTGAGTTTTGACTTTTAATAAGATAATTTATGATACTTATCTTTTATGGTAAATATTATTTACTAATTTTAACCACTTTTTATTAATGATTAATACCTCAATGGACTATATTATCCCAATGTTCAATCTAATGTGGTAAGAACCAGAGTGATTAGACCAATGATCACTCCAAACTAGATATCGAGAATTATGACTAAAATGTGAACTTATTTGAGTTCACAAATTCACTAAGGAAAAGAATGATAGAGTATAATTGATGTCTTAGTTATAAATAAGCTGAAGAAAAGAAGATTCAATTTCCTTTATGTTAAAAATGTGGGAATAATAACATAAGGGAATGTCAGAAAATAAAGGGAAGATTTTTTATCTATGGTAAATGATAGAATTGAGTAACAAGATTTTGTGGTAAAGGTATTGTTTTAGTCAACACAATGGGGAAAATAATTTACTTAATAATGATTCAATAAAAAATTATTTTTTTAGATGTGCGAAATTTCATATTTATGGAAACCATTGTACTAATCAAAGGGATTATGATTAAAATGGATTCAAAAAACATTTTAAACCATTGTAACTAAGAATATCATAAGATAAATTACTATTTAAGTTGATAGTGATAATTATGTGGTGTTAGATACAATTATTCTTCACTATATATTAAAATATGTCTTACGTTGTGTATATTTTCACCAACTATTAGATACTAATACATAAATAAAAACTTCTCGTGGTATAATTATTCTATCTAAGGTATATGAATCTCCACCATAGTCTCTTGAATTATGATTCATGCATGTATTGTTATAATTTCTATAGTGTTGACTTTTCCTAAGGGGTAAAAATATATATTTATGTTATTTGGATGGTTGATATGTATCAAAAATATTTCTCTTGAGTTACATTATATATTTTTTGGTACACAAAGACATTTTAATTAGATGGTGATCGTTATAATTCAAAGTATTCAATTTGTTTAAGGGGTTACAATGTAATACCCAAAGATTTTATCATTTATGGTTTTCCTTTAAAAAGAATAATATGTGAAATAGCTTACATCATAAGAAACACCAAACCAAAAAAAACCATAGATATTATATTATTGTTATAATGTAGAAATTATATTCATGGGTATAAAAATAGGTAGCAACTTTATGAAACATATATATAATTAATGATTATTTTTTTAGTGTAGCAAGATAACTAATAACATCACATAATTCATAAAAATGTTTTTTTCTCTAAAATTATAGTTTATGTGATTTATTTTTAAAAACTGTATATATTATATATATTTTTTATTTTTTATATTAATAATATATATATTTATATGAGAACATATTGACGCTAAATTTATCAATAATTTATTCAAAATAAGAATAAAAAATTCAAATACATTGAAAAATAATTTTCTAACATAAATAGTTTTACATTATATTTTAAAATTTTATTTAAAAGAAAAATTCAAAATTTTTATAATTTTAATTTGATAAAAAAATTAATATCATTTTTTTACTATCAATATTATAGCAAGATGTATTTTTGTGACTTTTCTAAAAAAGTTGATTTTTAAGATAAATAAGAAAAAATAATTCTTTAACCAAAACTATAATTATAATGGCATTATCATAAGATATGGTTGACATATAAATTAATAAAACATCGAGGATATATTTTTTGAATAAAAATTTATCAATTTAAAATATTATGTTTATCTTCTAAAACATAATATTGTCATATTGGATCTCAAATAAAAAATTATTATAATATATAAACTATTTTGGCCAATTCTTGAAATTAAATATATTTTTTGGTTAAATTTATATTTGGTTCTTCTTGAAAGGAAGAAAATTATTTATATTAAAATAATAAATTTTTTCATGAAAATAAAAATTGTTGATAATCTTATCGCACGCAAAACAATTAAGCCTAAAAACATTTTATAAAAAACAAATTTTACATTTTATGGGTGATATTACAAAAAAAATGTTCCCTATAAATTAAAAATTATATTTTTTAAAATTATTTTTATATTTGAAAAAATAATTTTGAAATTTTGTAATAATTTTAATTTCAATTATGGTCATTAAAATTAGTTACCTTGGGTAAAAATGAAGTTATTATGGTAAGAGTAAATTAATGTGAAAAGGTTTTTGATTTAATGAAAAAGATTAATACATATTAAGAACATGTTTGATAATGGTTTGTGGAGATATTATTGCAATTATATCTTCCCCAATCAATTATTGAACTATCATGGATCCTTTATCCATGAATAATTCTATTACATTATTGAAAAGTTAATTGTTCTAATGGAAGTTCCACTCTCTTTCTTTATAAAGGAATCTCATATCCACTCCATCTCTCCAACCATTATAAATACATATCTTAAGAAAAACTCAAATATTTTTAATCCTTAACTCTATCTCCATTTACTAGAAGCCTGGGTTGTAATACTCGATATAAAAAATTATATTTTCCTTTAATACCTATTATGTATGATAACATTCCTGAAAAGCAATGTAACATCCCGGGTAAATAAAGAATAAATCATTTTCATATTTATTAATATTTGTGAATTAAATATTAATTTTACTTTAAAGGGGTTGATATGTTCGATAGCGTACCCGATATGCAACAATTAGTTTCTTTGAAATCTTACGTTGCACACTAGTATTATAATAATATTTTTTAAATGGTAGTTAACACGTAGCCGTTGTATTGGCGAGAATGGATATAAATAACTAAAATATGTTTATATATATATATTTAAATGTTTTTACATTTATCCAATAAAATATAAAGGCTTAAAATATGAAAAGAATTCAATTTTAGGCACATATACCATAATTTTCACTAAAGGTTCACTTATCACCTTTTGATGGCGAACCGTCATTAAATATAGTTTTGGTCACTCTTATATATTCTATTGGACCAAATAAAACTCTTCTTTAGAATCGGGACATCAAAAATTACTTTGTGTAAATTTTTGGTATTTTTCCGAAAAAGTTCTTTTTTTAATGAATAGTGAAAAATGTTGTATTCTAATTCAAAACCTCTTTTTAATCTAATTTATTTATATGGTTAGATTATCTTTTGAATTGGTTTTAGAGTGAAATTAGAATATATTTTTACCATTTAATCCAATGGTGGTCATTGGAATTAATTTCACTTTGAAATTGGACTTAAACTAGTGTCAGTCTTTTAATATATATTGTTTCTTAAAAACATGCTATTTGTTTTGACAGCGGGAATTAATTATTAAATTAATTAATGAAACTTATATGTTTCTAATTTTTTAAAATATAAATCATTTTTGAATTGAGAATATCAAATATATCTTATAGTGAATTTTTGGTATTTTTCTGAAAAACTTCAATTGTTGTTGAATAGTGAAACAACTAAGTGGTACTTAAAAAACTGATTTTTCGTTTAAATGAAATTTTACCACCTCTGTGCTTTTAATTTAAAAAATATGACATAAATGGTTGTCATTAATAATAAAATGTGGTTCAATGGGATTAAAATAATTTTTTGGTGAATACTAACTTTTAAGTTTTTAATCGCGATTAGAGGTAATTAGTGTAGTTTAAGGTAAAAATAATGTTTTAATAATATTAAATAACCTAGACACATGTCCTACCATTATTGGATGTGTCATGGCTGACAAATAAAATCCATGGGTCAACTTGGGGACCCCATGGATCCACTTTTGTAGGAAAATGACATTAATAACTTTTTATTTAATGTTAAAATAAAAATGTCACAAACATGAAATGTTTTACAAAAACAATTTTTAAATGGGGTTATACAAGTCATAATTTTGACTATAAATATTTATTAGAAATCTAAAAATATTTCCTACATAATGATATCTTTTTTATAATTTTTAAACATTAAATAAATTAAATTATTTATGACATCATGATGATGCAGTGATTACCTCATTATTTAACGATTTAATATAATGGAAAGATAATGTAAAATATATGACCTAAACATGTCAAAAACCAATTGGATGGGTTTATTTAGAACCCTTATCACCTTATCCATGAAAAAAATCATTGTGGGACCATTAAAATCAAAAAATTAATTTGAAAATAAAGTAACATTTTATATCTTTCCAAGAGTGCCCCTCCTCTCCTCTTATAAAAGGCCCCCACCTCTAACTCCTTACCGACACCTCTAAAGCCTTTGGTTCGGCCAACACCTGCCCATGTTGTCTCTCCAAATCCTTCTATTACTCCTTGAAGCCTCACTTTGGGCAGAAGTCATCCCAAGGAGTCCTTTGAGCTCAAATCAAAAGGAGTTACCCATTTTAAAGGCAGTGTTTTCTCTTGTGTTCTTTTGTTTTATTTTTCTTCTCCAACCCTCTAAAATATTTTTATTCATTTATTTTGTAACAACACCAGTTTATTCCATATAATAGAATTTTTTATGAGATTTTTTAGATATACACCTACACACACCTACATCTAATGGTTAAAGAACATATTGTTTCCGTGGATGGAAAATTTCTTCCTCACGAAACGATGATGGTTCAACACTCATATAACACCTTCAAAGGTGTCCATTAAGATGTCACTATATTTATATATGATATATAATATGTTTATGTTTTCCTTAATCTTATGTATTTTTCATTTATGCCATTCCTTTGTTGTTTCCATTATGGGTAAACGCAATATCTTCATTTTAGGAAGTGTGGACAACCGCCCCCTCAAAGTGATTTGATTCATTAGTGCCATATGTGGGACGTATAAATGATGGATTTAAAGTTATTTCATATGATGTTATATTGGAATTATAATATACCATTTATATAATTATTATTTATTTCCATTAATGTATTAGATAGAAATGAATGTAGCGTTCATGCCTACGTACGGCTTACCGTCTCCATGAACGGTGCATTTCATTTCTTATACCCAAATGTAATATATTATTATAAGTACATGTATATAGTGGATATATATGATTTATGTTACATCTAAATGATGAATATAATTCTGGAATTAAAATATACATATCTCTCATTTAGTTTGAATTCCATTAATATGACATAGAAATGAAAGTAGCGTTCATGCGTACGTACTGCTTACCGTCTCCATTAACGGTGCATTTCATTTATTACCTCTAAATGATTATTTAATATTATAAATACATGTATATGATGGATATATATGATATATATGATAACGAAATCATGAATATCATTCTGTATATAACGAACCTTTGACCACACGAACAACATGTAATTGTTAGAAGTCCACTTTCGACTTAAGAACCAAATATCGTCAAAACAAACATTATTAACATAAATTATTACATAATGTTTATAACACGGAAATAAGTGATATAAAAGGAATAATAATCTTGTAAAAGGTTCTTATGAAAGTAGAAATTATCTCAAGTTTATTATTCAGGACGTTAAAGAACGATCGAGTCAAGTCGGACTCAAGGTATGGGACTTCATATCAATCTCCTTTCATTGAGGCATATTTAGTTTTATACAAAACTTTATTTTATATGGTGTATAAAACCCTTTGAATATTACTTTTATACAAAAGGAATCTTTTTCTACGATGCGTTTTACAAAACGACAAAAAGTAATGTTTCTTTTAACGTACGCGGTGACAACGTCCTTTTCTGCTCTCGCGAGTATTATTTGGTCTTTGGCTTCCTCAACAAGCCATAATGTTTTTTTAAATGAAATAAATACCATATACTGTTTTATGTATTTTGGTATTGAAAAGGGTTTTTTATAATGGATTTGTTATGTAAATATATTTAAGTGATATATTGTGATCAAAGTGTGGAATTTTTTTCTTTCCATTATATTTGTTTTATGTCTTATGATTTTATAATGGTACATGGACATTTGATGGGTGGTTCAGTGATAAACCATATGACGGGTGGTGTCGTGAATACCAGGACAGGTGGTTACATTATAACCTCCAATGCATTGGGTATGGTAGTCGGTCATATGGATATTCCATTAAGTGATATGTGTGGAAGTCGACCGTATGGTTATTCCATTTAAGTATGTTTATGTCTCATGTTTCCTTTATATGT
The DNA here is from genome assembly GCA_963277665.1 of Viscum album. Lineage (NCBI taxonomy): Eukaryota > Viridiplantae > Streptophyta > Magnoliopsida > Santalales > Viscaceae > Viscum > Viscum album. The sequence goes on along the minus strand of OY728142.1, from coordinate 25,954,238 downwards.
TATGTGTTCTTTATATGGGTTTTTTGGTAATATTTTGGTTAAAAAAGGGTAAGTATTGATATTTTATTTAGTGAAGAGTTTCTACTACTTCATAAAGGTGAAAAGTATTACTTTGATAAAGTATACCTGGTTTACTTGTTGTTTTGAAAAACTAATAGTTTTCATTCTTTGTGTTTCCCTTACTGATATTTTTATGCTCATCCCAAGTTATTTTGAAATTTTTTCACAGGACTTAATGTGGAATAATGTCAAGGATGGGATCAAGGGAATGTCATGCTATATAAAACATGGAACTAGACATGTTTCTTTTTAAGTGTTTTTATTTTTATGGAAACTTAGTAGAAGTGTCTACTTTGTAATATTTTGAGATGTAATAGTTATGATCTAATTCTCTAAAACTCTAACCCTAAAAATATCCTCAATGGGAATTATTCATTTAATTCAATATTAAGTAATTTTTTAGGCTGGGGCCTTATAGTTGGTATCAAAGGTCGGTTTAGACAACTTTAAGAGTTATAAAATTGTTAAATTATAAATTAATTTATGGTATGATTGAAATGATATAGCATTTGAAGATTATAATGTTTCTTCTCCTAATATATTTTTGTGTTAAGAATGGTTTTTCATAGAGGAAACAGAACAGATTTTCTTGGGAAGGCATACAGAGGGAAATGACCTTTCAAATCATTATCCTGAGATAGTTAGAATCAGAACTAAATAGTTTGTTGCAGTGATGGCTCAGTTGACTAAGGTGAAAAATGTTGGTTGTTTTTATTGATGATATTTTGGTGTTTTATAAAAGTAAATAGGATCATGAAATTCATTTAAGGGTTATCTTGGAAACCTTAAAAGAAAAGAAACTATATGGAAAATTCAGAAAGTGTGAGTTTTGGTTACAAAAAATTTCTTTCCTTGGTCACATTGTTTCAAAAATTGGAATAAATGTTGATCCTTCTAAAACAAAAGTTGTTGAAGAATGGACAAGACCCACAAATGTAACTGAGATCCATAGTTTTCTTGGTTTGGCGGGTTACTACCGAAGGTTTGTTGAAACTTTTTCACGGTTATCTAGTCCAATGACTAAGCTAACTCGGAAGGGTGTTAAGTTTGTCTGGTCAAAAGAATGTGATGATTGTTTTCAGGAGTTGAAAAGAAGATTGGTGAATGCTCCTGTTTTGGAACTTCCTTCTAGGAATGGTGAGTTTTTTTTTCTATAGTGATTCTTCATTGAAAGGACATGGTTGTTTCCTTATACAGAATGATCAGGTAATTGCATATGCTTCACGTTAGTTGAAAACTCATGAGGTAAATTACCCTACACAAGATTTGGAATTAGTTGTTGTTGTTTTTTCTCTAAAAATTTGGAGGAATCATTTGTATGGAGTAAAGTGTGGAATATATACTGATCACAAAAGTTTAAAGTATATATTCACTCAGAAATAATTGAACATGAGATAGAGGAGATGGCTGGAATTAATCAAGGATTATGATTGTACAATTAATTACCATCCGGGAAAAGAAAATAAAGTGGATGATGCTTTGAGTCGAAAAAGTAATGATTCATTAACCATGCTACGATTGGAATGGGATCCTTTGGTTTTGATTTCATGAACTTTGTCATGGAAGTTGTTTGTGTAGGAATTCATTCTATTTTGTTTCCGGTAGCAGTGAAATATTCTCTATCAGATAGAATCAAGCAAGAAAAGAAGAAAGACAGTGAGTTGAAGAAAAAGGTAGATCTGGTTCAGAAGGGTAAGTTGCCTGAATTCAACATTGACAATGATTGTGTTTTGAGATTTGGGAAGAGATTGTTGTGCCTTGTGATTCACAGTTGAAGAGAGAGTTGTTATGTGAAGCTCATAGTTCTCCGTTTTCAGTTCATCCTGGCAGTACTAAGATGTACAGAGATCTGCGGGAGTATTACTGGTGGGATGGAATGAAAAGAGATATTTCTGATTTTACTGTGAAGTGTTTTACTTGTCAGCAGGTTAAATCAGAGAGGCAGTTACTAAAAGGGATACTGCAGCCTTTACCAGTACCAGAGCGGAAATGGGAGAATATATCCATGGACTTCGTTGTGGGATTGCCAAAGACACCTCGAGGTAATAATGCAGTCTGGGTTATTATTGATCGCTTGACTAAATCTACTCATTTCCTTTCTATACGAGATACTTTTCCCTAGATCAACTTTCTCGTTTGTATCATAAAGAGATAGTCAGGTTACATGGAGTTCCCCTCTCCATTGTGTCCGATCGTAATCCCAGGTTCACTTATAACTTTTGGAAAGGCCTTCAGAAGTCGTTGGGTACTGAATTAAATTTTAGTACATCTTTATATCCTCAATCAGATAGGCAGTCAAAATGAACAATTCAGACATTGGAGGATATACTACGTGCTTGTTTGATGGATTATTAGGGAAGTTGCGACCAACATCTTTTTCTGGTTGAGTTTTCTTATAATAAAAGTTTTCATTCCTGTATAAAGATGGCACCATTTAGGGCAATATATGGGAAGTGGTGTCGAACTCCAGCTTGTTGGGATGAAGTGGGTGAATGGAAGTTGATGGGACCAGAATTGGTAGAAGAGATGGCAGAAAAATTTCAGTTGATTCAGAAACACATGAGAACAGCTTAGAGCAGGCAGAAGAGTTATGCGGATAACCGGAGGAAGGATCTATCTTTCAAGGTAGGTGATCATGTTTTTCTCAAAGTTTCACCATGGAAAAGTGTGATGTGATTTGGTAAGAAAGGAAAGCTGAGTCCAAGGTTCATTGGACCATATGAAATTCTGGAGAAAGTTAGATCATTTGCTTACCGAGTGGCTTTACCTCCGATTTTATCTCAGGTACATAATGTTTTTTAGGTTTTGATGTTGAGAAAGTATATGCCATATCCATCTCATGTTTTGAGCCCAGAGGTAGTTCAGTTGGAAGAGAATCTCTCTTCTGAAGAACAACTAGTACAGATTCTTGACCAAAGAGAGAAAGTGTTGCGAAATAAGGTAATTAACTAGGTAAAGGTTTTGTGTAAAAACCATATGGTTGAAGAGGCAATGTGGGAATCTGAAAATGCTATGAGGGATAAATAACCCCACTTATTTTGATAAGTGAATAAAATTGCAAGGACGCAATTCCCAAAAGGGGGGAAGGATGTAACATCCCGTGTAAATAAAAAATAAATCATTTTCATATTTATTAATATTTGAGAATTAAATATTAATTTTACTTTAAAGGGGTTGCTATGTTCGATAGCGTACCCGATACGCAATAATAAGTTTCTTTGAAATCTTACGTTTCACACTAGTAATATAATAATATTTTTTTAAATGGTAGTAAACACATAGCCGTTGTATTGGAAGGAATGGATAGAAATAACTAAAATATGAATATATATGTTTTTTTAAATGTTTTTACATTTATCCAATAAAATATAAAGGCTTAAAATACGAAAGGAATTCAATTTTAGGCATATATACCCTAATTTTCACTAAAGGTTCACTTATCTCCTTTTGATGGAGAACCATCATTAAATAGAGTTTTGGTCACTCTTATACATTATATTGGACCAAATAAAACTTTTTTTAGAATCAGGACATCAAAATTTACTTTGTGTAAATTTTTGGTATTTTTCCGATAATGTTCTTTTTTTAATGAATAGTGAAAAATGTTGTATTCTAATTCAAAACCTCATTTTAATCTAATTTATTTATATGATTAGATTATCTTTTGAATTGGTTTTAGAGTGAAATTATAATATATTTTTACCATTTAATACAATGGTGGTTATTGGAATTAATTTCACTTTGAAATTGGACTTAAACTAGTGTCAATCTTTTAATAGATATTGTTTCTTAAAAACACGCTATTTATTTTGACAGCGGGAATTAATTATTAAATTAATTAATTCAACTTATATGTTTGTAATTTTTTAAAATATAAATCATTTTTGAATTTGGAATATCAAATATATCTTAGGGTGAATTTTTGGTATTTTTCTGAAAAACTTCAATTTTTGAAAAAATAGTGAAACCACTAAGTGGTACTTAAAAAACTGATTATTCGTTTAAATGAAATTTTACCACCTCTGTGTTTTGAATTTCAAAAATCCGACATACATGGTTGTCATTAATAATTTTAATGTGGTTCAATGGGATTAAAATTGTTTTGGTGAATAGTAACTTTTAAGTTTTTAATCGCGATTAAAGGTAATTAGTGTAGTCTTAGGTAAAAATAATGTTTTAATAATATGAAATGACCTAGACACATGTCCTACCCTTATTTCATGTGTCATGGACAACCAATAAAATCCATGGGTCAACTTGGGGACCCCATGGAGACACTTTGGTAGGAAAATGACATTAATAACTTTTTATTTAATGTTAAAATAAAAATGTCACAAACATGAGATGTTTTACTAAAACAATTTTTAAATGGGGTTATACAAGTCATAATTGTGACTATAAATATTCATTAGAAATATAATAATATTTCCTACATCATTATATATTTTTTATAATTTTTATACATTAAATAAATTATATTATTTATGACACCATGATGATGTAGTGATTACCTCATTATTTAACGATATATATAAAATGGAATGATAATGTAAAATATAAGACCTAAACATGTCAAAAACCTATTTTATGGGTGTATTTCGAACCATTATCACCTTATACTTGAAACACATCATTGTAGGACCATTAAAATCCAAAAATCATTTGAAAATAATGTAACATTTTATACATTTCCAAGAGTGCCCCTCCTCTCCTCTTATCAAAGGCCCCCACCTCTAACTCCTTACCCACACCTCTCAAGCCTTTGGTTCAGCCAAACCCTTCCCATTTTGTGACTAAACATCACTCTATTACTATTTGAAGCCTCACTTTAGGCATAAGTCTTCCCAAGGAAGCCTTTGAGCTCAAATCAAAAAAAGTTACCCGTTTTAAATGTAGTGTTTTCCCTTGTGTTCTTTTGTTTTATTTTTCTTCTCCAACCCTCTAAAATATTTTTATTCATTTCTTTTGTAACAACACCAGTATCTTCCATATACTAGGATTTATTTATGATAAGGATTAGAGCTACACCTACACACACCTATATCTAATGGTTAAAGAACATACTGTTTCCGTTGATGGCAAATTTCTGCCTCACGAAACGATGATTGTTCAACACTTATATAACACCTTTAAAGGAGTCCATTAAGATGTATCTATATTTATATATGATATATAATATGTTTATGTTTTCCTTAAACTTCGTTATTTTTCATTTATTTCATACCTTTATGGTTTCCATTATGGGTAAATGTTATATCTTCATTTTAGGAAGTGCGGACTACCGCCCCCTCAAAGTGATTTGATTCGTTAATGCCATATGTGGGACATAAAAAGGATGGATTTAAAGTTATTATATATTATGTTATACTAGAATTATAATATACCTTTATATCATTATTATTTCATTCCATTAAAGTATGAGATATAAATGAAAGTTGTGTTCATGCGTACGTACGGCTTACCGTCTCCATGAATGGTGCATTTCATTTCATATCCCCAAATGTAATATACTATTATAAGTACAGGTATATAGTGGATATATATGATGTATGTTACATATAAATGATGAATATAATTCTGGAATTAAAATATACATATCTCTCATTTAGTTTTAATTCCATTAATATGACATAGAAATGAAAGTAGTGTTCATGCGTACGTACGGCTTACCGTCTTCATGAACGGTGCATTTCATTTATTACCTCTAAATGATTATGTAATATTATAAATACATGTATACACTGGATATATATGATATATATGATATCCAAATCATGAATATAATTCTAGATAAAATGAACCTTTGACCACACAAACAACATGTAATTGTTAGAAGTCCACTTTCGACTTAAGAACCAAATATCGACAAAACAACCATTATTAACTTAAATGATTACATAATGTTTATAACATGGAAATATGTGATATAAAAGGATTATTAAGCTTGAAAAATTTTCTTAAGCAAGTAGAAATTAACTCTAGTTTATTATTCAGGACGTTAAAGAATGATTGAGTCAAGTCGGACCCGAGGTATGGGACTTTGTCTCAATCTCCTTTCATTGAGGCATATTTCATTTTATACACAACTTTATTTTATATGGTGTATAAAACCCTTTGACTTTTACTTTTATACAAAAGGAATCTTTTTCTATGAAATTTTTTACAAAATGAAAAAAATGAATGTTTCTTTTAACGTACACGTTGAAAATGACCTTTTCCGCCGCTGTGAGTATTATTTGGTCTTTGGCTTCCTCAACAAGCCGTAATGTTTTTTTTAAATGAAATAAATACCATATATAGTTTTATGTATTTTGGTATTGAAAAGGATTTTTTATAATTCATTTGTTATGTCAATATATTTAAGTGATATATTGTGATCAAAGTGTGGGAATGTTTTCTTTCCATTATATTTATTTTATGTATTATGATTTTATAATGGTACTTGGAAATTTGACGGATGGTTACGTGATAAACCATATGACGGGTGGTGTCGTGAATACCAGGACGGGTGGTTACGTTATAACCTCCAATGCATTGGGTATGGAAGTCGGTCGTATGGCTATTCCATTAAGTGATATGTGTGGAAGTCGACCGTATGGTTATTCCATTTAAGTATGTTTATGTCCCAAGTTACCTTTATATGTTATGTGTTCTTTATATGGGTTTTATAGTAATATTTTGGTTACAAAAGGGTAAGTATTGATATTTTATTCAGTGAAGAGTTTCTACAACTTCATAAAGGTGAAAATTATTACTTTCATAAAGTATACATGGTTTACTTGTTGTTTTTAAAAACTAATAGTTTTCATTCTTTGTGTTTCCCTTATTGATATATTTATGCTCACCCCAAATTTTTTTGAAATGTTTTTCACATGACTTAATGTGGAACAGTGTCAAGTATGGGAACAAGGAAAATTCATGATATATAAAACATGGAACTAGACATGTTTCTTTTTAAGAGTTTTTATTTTTATGGAAACTTAGTAGAAGTGTCTACTTTGTAATCTTTTGAGATGTCATAGTTATGATCTAATTCTCTAAAAGTCTAAACCTAAAAAGATACTCAATGGGAATTATTCATTTAATTCAATATTAATTAATGTTTAATGCTGGTGCCTTATATGAAACATTAAGAAAAAAACGAATCATAAAATGCTATATACCCATTAAGATGAATCTTTAGAATTTTTGGGTGAAAATAGATGTAACTAAATTATGAAATATATTTATAATTAAAAATAAATTTCCTTATCAATACAATATTAATGAAAAATTAAATTAGTGTTGGTAAATAGCTAAAAATACTAGCTTATGCTTTAAAATGTAAGATTTCTATAAAGTTGATTTAAATGTGTTTTCCTTAATAAAATAAAAATATTACTGGTAAAATATTTTTTTCCTATGATTAATATACTAACGCTAATTTAATAATTAATTTATATGAGATAAGTTTATGGATGGATAATATTTTAAACACATGTTATTTTTCTATGATACTAATTTTCATTATATTTTTATGTGTTTATTGAAGAATTAGATTTTAGCCTTGATAATTTTAATTGTACAAAATAAAATTAACTTTTATATTCATTATATTAATATTAACTTAGTATTATTTTTTTTGGTGATTTTCTAAAATAGTAAATTTCTATGTGAATAGTGAAAATTACATTTTTTTAACAAAACTGTAATTCTTATATGTTTATCATTATATAATAAACATAAATAAATTTATAAAACATTATAATTGATAAAATTATATTTAAAGAGTAATAATATATATTTTTAAACAACATCTAGAATTTATAAAACCTATGTTTAACACTTTATAAACTAAAGTATTATTTTGCAATAAGTGAAAATCATTTTCCCATTTTTTTTAATAAACTTTGAATTTGGAAAAATTTGGGTTTGGATTTCAATTAAATACACATATAACATAATTTATATTAAAATAATAATTATTTCATTAAAACCCAAAAAATTATAATGTCACCCAACCCAAATATTTTAAGCTTAAAATACACTACTTCTAAAATAAGGTTCTTATGCATTACAATCACTGATGATTACATTCATTTTTTTAAGTATAGAGATTATATAAAATAAAATGTATTTAAAACATGGTATTTTTATTTTTTAATTTCTTTAGAAATATCATTTTATTTTTATGCATAAATGATAAATTATTATGGTAAAAAGTAGTTACCAAGGTAAAAGTAAAAATGGTAAAAGTTGAAAATATAATCTTAAAGATTTGAAAATATATTTAAATAGTGCGTTAAATATAATGGTATAGGATTTATGGAACTTATATATTCCTAAATACATTATTTTTTCAATTATATACCAACTTTCCTTAAGAGTGATTACCCATTGTTTAAAAGATATTAGTATTTACAAATATTTCATCCATTTTAACATATAAAAAGGTACTCTGACCTCCCATTCATTACCACTCCTAAAATTAGGTTCCCACCTTAAACATAACCGTTTATCCTTAATATTTAATCTTATATTTCTTATATCATCTTCTGTTCATAATTTTTTACATAATGCCTCAATTTATAATATATACTTTCAGTTAATATCAAAGTGCTCAACATGAGTGACCCTTTTTTACATTACATCTTCCCTAACTATCTTACCTTACAATTATAATTTTATCTTTACAAAATTTTAATATAATAATTTATTATGCACATAATACTATTATATTAATGTAAAAATCATTAACCACCTTTCCCCTTTTCTCTAAAGGATAACAAAAATGATATTCATGCATGTGTGTGGATTACCACCTCTGTGAAGAATCATGTTTAATTTTCCTTATCCACTATACACGATTCATTATAATATTTAATTTAATAAATATTTATGATATATAAATCATATTTAAAATTTCTTATATGATAAAATATATTATATATTTCTCCCATTATATGGAAAACAAAATCCATAACCATGTGTATGTGTGGACTGCCTCCTCCAAAGAATGATTTATTCAAATTTTTATTTTTATCACAACCTTAAATTAATGTTCATGTGAATGAGATTAAAGGATAAATAATATTTTTATTAAATTACTAAGTTTTTGTTAAATAAAATTGACTATATAATAACAATATGAGAAATAAAGAACTATAGTAAATTCAACCATCCAAAAGAGTGTTCTAAAAGATAAAATTGATTACTTCATTCTATATAATAAAATAATATATTTTATAGTATTATTATATATATTTATAATTATTATATATCATACTAATAAAAACTAAATAATTTCATTATTCTTTTAGTATAATGATATGACAACTACATCACTTCTCAATCACCAACTAGTTGTGGTATGTTCTTATTTAGGTCGGTTTAACAACCTACTTGAACAAAACTGTAAATTTATATAATTTTTTGATATGGGAATTTTATTTAATGTATTCTATGACATAAATAGGAAAATAATTAATTAATTTTAGTTTTTGAATGGTAATATTAATATTAAACTCATTTTTTAAGATACCAAGGCATGTTGATGCAAAATCATCATCATCGATTTCATCATTCACGATCATAACTAAAAATTGAATAGATTAAAATTATAATAATTTAAATAAATATAAAACATAAACTATAGTACCTTTTCTGATATAATATTCATTATCTTAATTATAATAATGAATAACAACACATATCTTATAAAACTAGTTCAAAATGGTCAAAATTACTCACATCAGATATCGAAAATAGATAATAAAATAAAATTATAGTGGATAATCATATATAAATATAATAAAATAATATATATATATAAATATGAATTGGTTTATTGGGATATTTAATTTTTTTATATATAATGTTAGAGTGTATTTTGACTGATGAATAATTAAGGTAAGGTTTTCTAGTCTCAAATTTTCATTCATTATGACATATTTTATATAATAATCCATGTTTCTTTAGAATGGGGAACCTACTACCACATTAATATTTTGTATCATGATCCTATCATAATTAATGATATTTTATTTTTCATTTCAAAAAAATACATCAATGTGTTTTTTATTGGAGAGCTTCAAACATTTTAAGGATTTAGTTGGTCTCCATTTTGATTCATTGAGACATAATACATTTCTTCACCACGTTTTCATTATAAGTTGTATTTATCTTACATTGATTTATTTTTATCAGAATTTTTTTAATTCGTGGGGAATAATAATACAAATAATATTCCCTTCTTCAAATGGATATTGATTCAATTTTTATTAACAAAATTCGGAATCCCAACTTTTGTTCATTGAGTTATGATCATTCTCTTGAAATTATTTCATATAATTCTGGTTCATTATACCGTTTATTTTACCAAATGATACTCTATCATTTTTTTATGGATTTACATTCTTACCACATAAATTCTATTCGAATATTTATTTTCATATGGATTATGTTTATTATAAGGATATAGATAGCTCAAATATCATTTCATTACATTATAATTCTTAATTTTAAACTTCTTTATTCAATTCTCATTTTCTACCAACATAATATTTTATGTATTTCATATTCATATTTTGGAAAATTGTTTATTAATTAAAATAATGTTTTATTACTCTTTTTAAATTTTTTGGTTTCAACATTGTTAATTTTAAAATATTAAAAATGATCCTTTAATAATGAAATGTTATATCCTTTGGATCTCTATTTCTTACAGAAAACATTATCACATCTTCAACGATTTTTTATTATATATTATTTTTAAATGTAAATGTTTTCAAAATATTTCAATTCATCTTATCAAAAACTAATTTTGAAACATACATGTTATTTTTTATTTTACATATATGTTAAAAATGTTTTCTGAAAGTTCATTTAAGTCTTCACCTATATTTTCCTTCTAATATTCAAAAATATTTACACTCATGGGTTTTATGTAACATGATTTATCATAAAATACATATATATATATATATATATATAATATGGTGTATTTAGCTCATGGTATCAAACAATTTGATTATTGATCATTTCATATGTAATATATTTTATTTCATTCTTTTACAAGGATGGTTTCATCTTTTTCAACATACTTACGATTTTCTATTGTTACACTTTGGATATGTTCATTTAAACCCATAAAATTTCTTTTTAATAATGGATTATGAAATATTAATTTATATAAGAATAATGATCCATCATTACCTTTGATTTTTCTAACTATACATAATGAATAAGAATAAATTTTACTCTAATACTCTTACATTATAAATTCTATATTTCCATTTATTTTATTGAATAGTATTCACCAAAATATAACAAAATGATTTATTTGTTAAATTAATGAATTACCTATATAAGCCTTTATCTATACGGTGTTAGTTTGATGGGTTGTTACATAAAAATCTGTAAAAGTTATTTATTTGGGAACAATTAAAAAAATTACATATTTTATTCTCATATGGATTTTTATTGATTACTCATTAAAGTTGAATATGTATTTTTTTTCCATCATTCTTCTTTCCAATAATGGTTTATGATCATTATATCCCTTTTATTACCATGGGGAAAAGTATTATTGTTCTATATGTTATTATTACTATACATATGATTATTGGATATGCTGATTATATATTATTTACTAATTATTTCATATGATAAATATAGTGGACTTAAAAAGTGATTGGTGGAACCCAATTTTATATAGACCCTCTATGTATCAGTATGTATCATGATACAAACATGTCTGGGTATTTGGTGTATACCATCCCAATTTGGAAATATATCTTGACTAAGGTGCTGATGAATATAAAGATGTTTGATTGAGGCTTTGATAGTATGATCTAGATGTCCAAAATTATATATTCCATTACCAAATATTTAGTTATTGATATCTATGTGATATATTTATGTTAATTATTATACATTGGTATAATTTTCTTCCAGTTATATTCTATTATGGAATTATTTTTTATGACATATTTATACCATATTATTTAGGCACATATTATGCTCACTTATGATCTTCAATTTTTATTGGTAATGTTTCACCGTATTGAGAATTTGAGCCCACCACTTCTTATGTTTCAATTTCCCTAGATTATAAAGATAATTATTACTAATGATATGTCTAATATGATAGATTGTTTAGATATTTTCTTAGATATTTTGAATACTAGTTTTTCAATAATTGGTTTTTATATAGTGATAAAAATGTACATTTTTTTATAAAGACATGGGATTTTTTAGTTTATTATTTTTCTAGATTCTCTATAGGATTTAAAACTAGATGTTCTAAGGAATATTTGTAATGAAATATTTTCATTATTTTATGTAATTATGAAACCTTTATATACGAGAATCTATATTTGGCACTAAAGTCCTTTTGTAAAGAATGAGTTTTAGACACCAGATCTAGGAGTGTTGGTCTAGGGTTCTATAATCATAATCAGATTAGGGTTTAGATAACTTTATTTGTTAGGATGTTATCATTTCAGAATAATTTAGTAGTTATAAATTTAAAAAAATGAAAGTTAGTGGTTTATCCTAATATCAAACTTATAGATAACACTTTTTGTATGTGGAGGTGATAATGAGTATTTTTTGGGATTGTGATATGAAATAATTAGTTAAAACCCTAGTGATTAATCTAATAAATAAATCTATGTATTGGAAAATATCCTGAAATTTTGGTAAAGTGTAGGTTGTGTAGTTTTTATGGAAATAACAATGTAATCTAGGGACAACATATAGATTTTCTGAATGAGAAACCAAATGAGATAAGATATGGAGTGAGAAATATATTGATTATGTAAAACCACATACTAAGAGTTATGGTTTACAATATGAATTGAACTAAATTACTAAGAAAACTAAAGAAGATAATGCTGGGTTCTCATGGATGTTGGGGTAAAAAAGATGATGAAGTGATGAATGTTCCACTTTATAACATATCAAAAATGTTGAAAGAATAACCAAGGTAATGGTCTTCAATGAACGCGAAGATGTTTTATGTATAGAAAAAGTGGAAATATAGTTATTAATTATGGAGGAAAAATAAATATTTTTTTGACATAATGGATGTAAAAAATGTGTTTTCAAGTCAAACTTAATATATTAAGGTAGACACCTCATTCCAAAATATATCTTAATTTATATTTATCTTTTAGATACCACTAAATAAATTTATTAATAATTAATAATTTAAATTCCAAGGATATTATTTATTTAGGTGGGTGATTCTAACTCCCAAAGATCTAAACTTATATTTTCCTTTAAAAAATAATGTGTTTCATAGCTTTCTTCATAAGAAACACCAAACCAAAATGAACCACATAATTTTTCATAAATATTAATTAGCATACATATAATTTATTATTAAAAATAGATGTAACTGAATTATGAGATATATGTAGAAAAAAATAAATTTCATTATCAATGATAAGTTATTAAAAAATTAAATTATTATTGTTATATAAATAATTAGACTGATTTCTTCTTTAAAATGTAACATTTGTAAAAATTATCACTATTATGTTTTTCATAAGAAAATAAATTTATTATAGATAAAATATATTATTGATATGAATAATATATTAAACCTAATTTGATTATAAATTTATTGGAAATAATAATATGAATATTTATTTTTAAAAAATATTATTTTCCTATAATAATAGTTTTTATTATATTTTTTTGATATTTGAATATTAAATAATCATATTTTAAAAATTTAACTCTATAAAATAATATTAATTTTTTAGATTAATAATATTAATATTATCTTAACATGATTTTATTTATTTTTTTGAAATTGTTTTTATTTAGTTGAATACTAAAAAATAAAATTTTTACCAAAACTGTAACTTTTATGACATGATTATTATATAAAAAAATAACTATAATTTTTAAAAAATAATAATTTATCAAAAATTTATTTAGTATGTAATAATATAAACTTCTAAATTCCATTTTAATATTATAAAACTTATGTTTAATACTTTTTTAACTTACATAATATTTTTTGATAGAAGAAATTGTTTTTTGACTTTTTTTTAAATAAAAATTATTTTTATAACATTTTGATTTTCCTTAATATTAAATCCACTTAAATTTTATTTTTTTACAATAAAAAATTTTTCATCATGAAAATAATGAATATTGATAATTTTACCATACATATATTTTTTATGCTCAATAATAGTCTTTTTCTAAAAGAGGGTTTTTACGCATTACATGTGCTCATAATAAATATTAATTTTTCTGATATATTAAAATTTTATCGGATAAAATGTATTTCAATCAAGTAATAAGTAAGTTGAAATTATTTAAAATTTTCTATTTATTCTTATGCATAACGGATAAATTATAAGGTAAAAACTAGTTACTGTGATAAAATTTAAAATGATTAAATTGGAAAATATGATGGTTAATATTTCAAACTAATTTGAAAATATATGTGTGAAAGTCAATAGTAGAGGATTTATTGGCCTTATATCTTCCCCACTCCATCATTTATCAATTTTGGATCCCCTTTCCTTGAGATTGACTTCCTATTATTAAATCTTTATGGGTATTTTCAAAAATATCATCCATTTTCAGTTATTAAAGGGGAATCTCACCACACCTTCAATGCTCCTCAGAGAAATTGGTTTCCTACTAAAACCATTCCTTTTTTACTTTAAATTGAATCCTATCTTATTTTAATTATCTTGTTGTCAATATTTATTATCCTAAACTCTCTATTTCCAACTGATCCTCTAAGGATATCTCAATGGTCTCAACATAAGTAACCCTTTTTGAATGAAAATTACATTTTTTATCTTATAAACACATTTAAGGAAAAAATGATATACTGAATAGGTTAAAACAACAAAATATCATCCATAGAAAGGGATTACATAACATTTGAATGAAATTTTGAGCGTATTAGAAACCTTCTCCCATGATAATTTCCATTTAATAGAAGTTACCTTAGTATCTTGGTTATCCATGATGTGGTATTCAATGCAACAAGCCATCTTGTCCCGTGATTTCAAACATTAATCCTCATTTATATTATTTTTATTGAATCCCCTTGTCAAAATAAGATGATTCTTGTTGATCCACCCACACTTCCCTTTTCATAGTCTCCACTAGGATAAATATCATGAGCATCCTATCAACATCCTCAATGGGGGAATTAATCGAAAATTTCTCCAACAGTTATTTTTTAGAGTGAATTATAAGCTCCCAAAATTTATCATTATATCAGTCATCCTTACCTAACACTCCCTATTGGTCCATCATCAAAGCCTTAGCATGGTCAGCCCAATTGGTGGTGGCCTCACTGCATGAATGATGCACCACCACTGAGACACCCTACAACAGATTAGGTCCTTACATTATATCAACAGATTTCATATTCCCCTTAGAAACACTATAGTTGGCCAAATGGTTTCCATACTAAAGATTTTCTTCTACTTCTGTTCCAGATCATTGGTAGTGGGTTTTCATTATATATCATTAGGAATCATCTTTTTATAAAATATTTCCCCCATTAGTTGATGTAGATATTTTTAGTCCTTACGCCATTTTGATTTCTTCTTTTTGGTCATAATGAAACTCTTTAAATCTCATTTCTCATTCCATCCTTTCTTCATCCTTAGGCTATAATGCCCTCTACCATGATGTCCCTCAGTACTATGATCTGAGAATTTTCTATCTATCTCATCCGTTTACCTTAGCCCAGAAAAACCTTTCCCTTAAGTGTAAACCTTTTTCTAGACTTGCTCCATTTGTTCATGGACTATCCCTTTCCATTTTCTCTTATGGAAATCAGAAATAACATTCAACAATGTGTCTAGATTACCACCTTCCCAAAGCATCTTGTTTCATTTTCTTTATCTACATTACATGGATGGTACTCATGTTTAATTTAATAAATATGTATGATATATAAAAAATATTTTATATTATTAAATTATAAAACATAGAATAAATTTCTCTCATTCTATGGAAAATAAATTCATCAACTATACATATGTATGAACTATAACCTCTGAAAATTGATTTATTTATGATTTCATTTTCATCATCACCTTAAATTGATGGTAATGTGAATGGATTTAGTAAATACAGATGATTTTTTATGAAATTTTCAGGTTTTGAATGATATGTTGGACAACCTATTGACAATATGAGGAACAGACAACATAGGTAAATTCAATGTTCTAAAAGAGAATTCTCTGTGAAAAAGATATTTCTTCATACTATGTAACAACATAGTATAGGTTATATTATTCTTTTAATTGTTTAAAATTATTATATATTACTCTAATAAACCCTAAATATATAGATTACTCTTATTTTATAAGGATTTTAAATCTTAATCACTTCATAATCATCTGTTAATTTTGGTTTGTTCTTATTTGGGTTTGTTTAACCACCAACATGAATAATGTTATAAATTTATATCACTTATGTAACTGGGATTATATTTCATGTAATATATGATATAAATAATTAAATAATTATTTTATTTTATTTTTTTAATGGTAAAATTAAAAAAAATAATTGGTTAATATAACAAAATTCCTTAATGAAAAATCATTGAAACATGATAATATTTAATTTTATCTTTAATAATCATCACTAAAACTACCATAAAATAAAATAATAACATTCTAAATAATTAATAAATATAATTATTTTTCCTTGTATGATCTAGGAATGATTTTCTTTAGGAGATGAGGGAATAAAAACATTTTTATTATGAAACTTTATCAAAACAATCACGATTAATCAAACCTGATATGAAAATTTGAAAATAACTAATTAATATAAATGTAGATAATAAATATAAATTGAGTTTTTAATGGTTTATATATATCAAAAATATTCTTAAATGGATGATTAATAAAGTTTCCTTTTTTGTACAGGAGGTTAATGTAAATTTTGACTAAGTATGAATTATGGTAAGGGTTTATGTCTCAAATTCTCACTCCTAGAGATATATTTATAATTATGCATTATGTTTTATTTAGAATTACGAATCTAATAACCTTTCATATTTCTTATCATGATCCTATTATTTTAAAACATTTCTAATTTTTCATTTTAAACCATATCCTACAATGGGTTTTAAACATGATTGTTTTTATGGTTGTAAGGGTTTTCTTGGTCTCAATTCTAATTATTTGATAAAAATATTTATTTTTTTGCACAAATATTTCCTCATAAAGTTTATTAAAATTACATGGATTTTTTATGAAAAATTGTTTATTCCGTGGGATATAATAATAACATTAATATTTCCGTCTTCAAATGGCTATTTATTCAATTGTTACCCTGATGGTAAGGATTTTTGATAACTCAACTATCCTTCAATGAGTTATGAACATTATCTTAAAAATATTTCATATAAGTTGTGTAAAGTTTACCATTAACTGTGTTACATGGTTTTATATCACTATTCTCATTGAATTTAATCTCCTACCACAAAAAATATTTATTGAATATTTCTTAATATGTGGAGTATGTTTCCCATAATGAATTTTTATTTCACAAATATCTCTTATTTGAATTATAAAGTTTTTTTCTTGAAATTTGTTCTTCTATGTTTGATTTAAACTACTATAATAACTAAATTTATTTTATAATGCCCTTTGGTCAAATGATGTTTAAATATAAATATGTTTTCATTGATCTTTTTAAAATGTGGATTTACAACAAAAATCATTTTCAATAATTAAAAAAGTTTATTTTTTAATAAAATATTTATCTTTTGGCTTCACATATCATATAGAAAACTGATTTTTTTTCAAGGATCCATTATTATATATTATTTTTAAAATTAAATGTTTTGAAAATATTTTACTACACTATTTAAAAATTTACTATTAAAATTTATGTGTAATTTTATATTTTATATCAATGTTAAAAATGTTTTAAAAATTCTCTTTAATGTTTTTACATTTTTTTTTAAAAATTTCATATCAAAAAGTATTTAATCTAATGGGTTTATGTTAAATTATTTATCCTATAACAAATATATCTATTTATAATGTTTGGGATTGAACTATTCGTATCAATAAGTTTGATTCTTGATCAATTCCTCTATGATGCCACTCAATGTTTTCTCTTACAAGTATATTTTTAATCTATTTCAATGACTTTAAGAGTTTCCTATGTTACACAAAGGAAATATTTTTATTAAACCATCCACATTCCTTATATACATGGATTTTTTAATTTTAATTTCCATCAGAAGAATGATTAATCAGTGCCTTTGTTTTTCCTAAACATCCACCATGAATAAGAATTACATTCTTGAAAGTACAATTACATTGTTAATACCCTATTTTCCATATCATTAATTGAAGGTAGTTCACATATATTCAATACGTTGATTGATTGGGAAATTGTTTACTTAAATATATAATAATTTCTCTATATGAAGTTAGTTTTAGATATATTTAAATAGAAAGCTATTTCATTTATTGAATGGGGAAGTACTAAAAATCAGTATATTTTTTTAATTATGATAATAAAGTTTACTGATTACTAAAAAAAATTGACTATGTGTTGTTTAACCAGAAAAACATTATTTATCTAGATTGGTAATGATCATGTTATCCATTTTATTGACATTGGGAAAAGTGTTTTTGTTTTTTTGTTATTAATACAATATGGGTAATTTTGCATGATTTCTTGACTGTTCTCATGAAGAGAAAATAGTGTCTTCATTGAGGTCTTTATATTAAGATCAAGATGTCAAACACTATACATTTCATCACCACAAATTCTGTTATTGATATCCATGTGATCTATTTATTTCAATTATCCAAGGATATATTTTGATTTCAGTTTCATTATTTTATGGAACTAATTTATATTATCTATTATTGTCATATTATTTATTCTCATATTATTATCACTTATGATGTTTTATTTTTGATGCTTCTTTTTACCCTTACCGATCCTTTTATCTTATCACTTCTAATGTTTTTATTTCCCTAGTATTTGAAAAAATTATTACAAGTAATGTGTCTAATAAGATAAATTTTGTGGAAATTTTTTGGGATATATTAACTATATATTATAGGTTAAGTAGTTTCATATATAGTGTAAAAAATCCATTATTTGAGAAATTATGATATTTATTATTTTATGATTTTCCCAAATTCTCTAAAATTTTCAACCTAAATTCTCTTATGAATCTATGTAATGAAATAATTTCTTAAATTTGTGTAGATATGGGATAGTAATGTTTGCTAATATATTATTAGTAACAATTTCAATATTTAAAGTGTGTGTTTTAGGCACCATATCCAAGTCTGTGAGTCCATGTAACTATATTCCTCTTTCCAAAAGACTAAGATACAAATCTATAAGGATTCGTCCATTGGAGAACATCCAAAGGGAGAGGTAATGCTCTCATCCCAACATTCACAATTATTTTATTATTATACCACGTGAAGTTACCTATATCAATGATGGTGTGATAACATTATATTTTTTAATATAATGAAATGTTTTTACACTAATTGTATATACATTTCATACCTTCCTATAAAATAACTGAGAAAACTGATAATGTTTTCATGTGTTTGTGTAGACTACCACATCCAAGAACGACGTGTTCTATTTTTTATAAATCCATAACATGGATGGTACCAAAGAGTTATTTGATGAAAAATATGTTAATTATAGAATTATTAATATTTTTAAATGATAATTATATTATTTTTATACCCACCCTCTTGTTATATGAAAAATGAGAGCATCATTCGTGTACATGTGGGCTACCACCTTCACAGAGCGACATATTTCATTTTATCATAACTAGCTAACATGAATGAATATAAAAAGTTATATAATGTATAAAGATGATAGTTATAACACTATTATTATTATAGAATTATATTGTTTGAAAATTGATAAGTAATATTAATAAAAAATAGTTATAGTAACTTTAACCGCCTTAATTGAATTGACAAAGGATCCTTTCTTAATTTTCATCAATTTTAGGAATACCGATGAAACTACATAAATAATGTTCTAATCTAATAATAAATAACATAAACCACCAAAATTATTTATATCACGAATTTATTTTACAAAAATATTGACCACAGTCAATAATACAAAAATGTTAAATCGAAATTAACCGAAAAACCCTGTATAACTGACATAAACGAAAAATATATTAAAAATAAATGAAAAATTATAATAAAAGGACCATATAATATGAAAAATAAATGATTAATTATCTTAATAAGGTTTTTAAATAACATAATTTTATTATCCAAGATGTTATGCACACACGCATAATGAATCTAGATCTATGGTAGGGGTTTTCTAATAATAATTCAGTTTCATTGAGATATGATTTTTTTTCACCACTTATTCCTTATTTTAGTGGTGTATAATCATTTTATGTATTTATATTTTTAATATATTTAATGAAAATATTATATTTAAAAATCCATCCAATGTTCTAACATCCATTAATTATTAATTTGAAATATTGTGACACGTTAAGGGTTTTAATCGACTCAAAACCCCCTTTCATGTGGTTATAAGATCTCATATTGAACTTATTACTATTATGCATGGTTTCTTCCATGCTGAGATTTTATATTTTACCACATGTTATACTATTGGGTAAAATCTCTTTAAAACACAGTGATCTTTCCTGGAAGAATTTCCTTGTTAATAAGTTTATCATTAAGGAAAATAATTCACATCTTATTTAACGACGGTTTCCCCTCCTAGTACATAATTTCTATTCCCTCCATAGTTATTCATTTTAATTATTAACCTAATTTTGTTTTATCAAATGTGACCTTTATATTTTCATTCTATTATTTTCAAAATAAAATTTTATGACCCTTTTTACAATGTGGGATTTCAATTGAGGAGTTTTAAATTATAAAAAGCGATCTTTCAAAAAAAACCTCATTGATTTTGGGTTAAATATTTTATTTATTTTTTTCTCTTTCTCTATATATTGTTATAATATTCTAAAACCCATACTTCTGAATCTATTTATTAAAGAAAACATTAATTCTTTATCTTGATACCAATAAACATGGACTAATTTTGACCCTTCAAAACATATACATGAAACTTATATATTTGTTCACTTACATACCCAATTGTCATTTAGGTTTATAATTTTCATGAATTAGGAAAACAATATTATATAAAAACATGGATAAAAAAATATTTGGTTATTAAAAATCTATATAATATCCTACCAAGTTTTTAACATCATGTCACCATCTTAGGAATAACATAATAAACACCATTCTTTAAAACATTTGGAAAACAATATATAATAATGGTGAGCTAAAACAAACATTGGGGTAAATTTATACATTAACAATTTAATTTCATCAATTAGAATAATATGATCATAAAGGTATGGGGAAATATTTAAACTGAATGATTATAACATAAGATAATTCATTCCCATTAAAACATAGATCCTTTAACTCTTTACATGGACTAAAGGTTTAACAAAGTAAAGATTAATAATAATACAGATCCTTGTGATGTCAATCTTGATCAAAGGAAACATTAAAAAATCATATCAAGAATAAATAAACATATTGGTATCTTGAACATCATAATCATGAAAAGTGTTAGAAATAACTGTAGCCCAGTTAAATCATAGGTGAAACCTCCTCGGTTATTTGTATACTCCTTTCCATTAAAGACAAGGAACATTACCCAATGAATTAAATAGTTAAATCAGCATAATCCATCAAATAATATATATCAGTATCACTCATTGTATAATCTATATTGGGTTTTCTGATCATCATCTATAATATACAGGAACCATACGTGAATATAACAAACAAAAACAAGTATTTTTATCAACAAACATTTAAAAATGTCTTGAATTCCATTATAGTTTAACTTAGCCATGGGAAATAAATTGATTTTATAATAATATCTTTGAATGTATAATAATATATTAGGATAAATAATAAGGATGGGGTCATTAAATAATATCTCCAATGGAGAATAAGCTAAAAAATGGGTTTTTTTATGATGAGTAGATATACCATAAATTGATCAGTAGAAATATTCGTGATGAAAATACCCTTTTTTTAAATTGAAAAAATTCTTTAAAATTAACTATAGAAAATTTTTAAGGAAACTTCAAATAATTTATTGGCCATGCTAGAAGGGAATTATATTTACACCATAATCATTAAAATATATTTGTATTTCATTAACAATAAAAATTATATTATTTAGAAAACATGAATATGATTCTTTTTATACCTTTTTTTAAAAATAAATTTTCTTAAAAAAATTACTATAAATAATAATTGGGGAATATTAAAAAAATTAAGACATTTTAGAAAACATAGATATAGAAGGAAAATGATTTTTCGTCGAAAGGGGACCAATAATAACATCCTTTATTACAAAAATTATAAACCATTTAGAGTAAAAAAGAGATGAAAATGATACTAAAACATAAAAATTATAGATATAAAAAAGGAGAATAAAGATTAATTTAGTATATCTAATATGTATTATATTATTTCCTAATGTAAATTCTAAGAAAAAAACATGTTCAAAATGGGATTGAAGCATGAATATCTTATCACTTTGGTGGCTTTTGATAGTTAAGGCCCATGAAAGAATAACGTCAAATTAAAACTCAAATGTCACGAACATATGGTGATTCCTGATATAGTATATCAATGTTTTTATACATACACCTCATCATAGAAGATGTGTTAATTACAAAAAAAACATGTCCCAAATAATTATAATTTGAGATGTATAACCATTACAAATATCATATTGTTGAATTGAGAATTAATCAATGGAGTGAATAAATGTAAAAAATTTAAATCCAAACAATCAACAGAAAATAAAACATAACCTAAAAAAGTTTTATTTTACACATAATATTGAAAAAAATTATTTATTACATAAGTGATATAACCCTTTGAAAAAGTAGATACGAAACCCTTACCACTTTGTAAATTTCAAGTCAAATCCCCTTGGATGAAATCATTTGAATTGAAAATTAAAATACCATGATGTATGAATGATTCGTGATATAACCTATAAAAAATGGATCTATATACATGATATAAAATAAATTAGGTGTATAATAATAAAATATGCCTCAATGAAGGAAAATCGATACAAAATCCCTTACCCAAAGTCCAGAATTGTCATTTATGTCCTTGAAATACTATATAATAAATTTATATAAATTGTTTAATTTATAATGGACCTTTTTTATAATTATTACCTTATCTATAAAACATTTATTTGGTTTATTTTAATGAAATATTAAATAACTTAATCAAATATTTTCACATAATTTGTTTGGATAATGTTCAACTCAAAACCTCAAAAAAGATTTGGTATGTTGACCATGGTCACTGGGGTCATTATTTCATCATATTCATAATAAATATCATGAAATAATTATAATTTTTAAAATTAAATACACTTTTAAAAACATCCATTAAATATGGTTAGGAAAAATAAAATATATTATAATCATGGAGATGGTAGTTCATATATACACATGAGTAACATTTAAAAATTTTATCAAATGTTATTGAAATAAAGTAAGTATTATTTTATATATAAATAATAATTTTTATAGCATTAATATTTTTTCTATTTAAATAAAATTAAATTTATCATCCATATGATTCCATAATGAAAAATAAATCACATCTCTTCACGAAGGTGGTAATCCCAATATACGTATGAATAGTGTTATCATATTTAAATGGATGGAAAGGTAGTATAATAGATGATATCTTATAAATATAGAATCATAATTATTTCATTAATATCTTTTTTATAAATAAAACCCATCATTATAACTAGAAATTGAAGGTGGTGATGAAAAATGAATTCCATTGGTTTTGTAAGGCGGTGGTATGCCATATACATGAATAACATTTATGTTTCCCAATTGATGGAAGAGGAGATGCATATATGTTATGACATTAACATTATAACAACTCAATATTTGAAATATACTAGTGTTATTATTTATAGTTGACTAAATAATGTTTTATTGAGTTATAATAAGTGTTAAAACTAAAAAATTTGTTTAAAAGTTATACATATCTTTCAGACAACCACCTTTGGGTTACACCTTAACCCCCCTAAGGTCAATATTATACCAAAAATAAAACCTCTACAATGGGGGGATGGATTTTAGGAAATTATTTGGGCTATTTTTGGACAAATGATATATATATTTAAGTGTATATATAAGATGATATGGGGTACTCTTTTACAAGTGATGGGAGGATAATTCTTAGATTATCTTAAAGTATTAAATTAATATAAATTAATTTCTATATTCAAGTAACTCCAAATTGGTATAATTTCAAGATATGATGAATATGGGTTGAAATACAATCATCCAATAAAATTTATAAAAATATAGGTTATTTGTTTACCCTTATCTCTTTGACCAAACCTAACGGGTCCTGAATTGTAGATATAAGAGGATATGGTTCTCCCTATATAAGTGATAAGGGAGGAATTATTGTATGTTCATAAAGAATTAAATTAATATAAATTAATATTCTTATTCAAGTGGCTCAAAATTTATATAATTAGAAGATAAGATGAATATGGGTCAAAATACTCTCATCTAATTAAAATTGGAAAATATTAGGTGATTCGTTCACCCTTATCTATTTGTCTTAACCCTCCATTAACCCATTTCACAATAAACGCGATAACAATTTTTTTGCATTAGGGTTCAATAATGTTATTAAAAATAAAAAGTGATAAATAAATGGAAGATAGTTGATATTTAAAACCATATCCTTTACAAATGGAATTTCTTATTGTTTTTATGAATTTTAAATCATTAAATATACTATTATTAATTATAAAATATCATTAATATCTTTTTGAACTATTCATTTAATTTGACATTCCAAACCACGTGACAGTAATTGAATTTAAATATTATTCACTAAAATATCATTAATATTTTATATTTTTCTGCAAAATTTATGAGACACAATAACACCCTCATGAAATATTACTTTTACTATTTTTAAAATCCTTTACATGAATATTCCACTGCTTGTATTAGTAGTCCATCGACATTGTGTATTCCTTTATGAAAATTTTTTCATCAAAAAAATTAAAAATAAATTACTATGATAAAAAATAATTAATAACTCACATGAACATTTACAAATGAACTTATCATCTTTTTGTTATTATGTTAAAATTATTGATATTTTAAAATGAAGAGAGTAACCTTTTTTATTTTTTGATCACATAACATAATATAAAAATAATTTTCTAAAGAAAAGTATAAAAAAATAATGATTATATAAATTCTTTTTGAGTATGGTAAAAATAAAATTATAAAATATATTAAATTTAAGAGTTGGTTTTTTTAGTCCTTATCATGTTATTTTTAACCTTAATTTCTTGTTTTACCCTTATTGAGGTGATAAATATTTACTACAATTACTATTTATATTGACCAAAAATAAAATGGTAATATTTAAAAATTTTAAAACATTTATACCATATATGGAATAAATTTTTCATGATTTAATTTCTATTAATAATATAAATTATTTTAAGATAAAACTCCAAATGCAACAATTTTTTTTTTAAAATGGGATTTTGTCCCCCAAATAGAACTTATACCAAAATAAGGTATAATGATTGTTAAAAGGAAATTAATTATATTAATTACAATTAAATTAAACTTATTTCACATTAATATCAAATGTTAATTTTAAATTACATTATTTAATGAAAATTAAGGATATTTTTTCCAAAAAAAGTATATTCACTCTTTAATGAAAAATCAATCTTTTTATAATAATAGAAACATTTCATCCTAAGATAATTTTGATATGATTATTTCAAAAATTATAATCTTTTTTAATATAATTTCTAAAATTCCTTAAAATTTATTATAATATTCACTCAAAAAAATTATAAAAACCATTTCTGAATAAAATATATTTTTTAAGAATAAAATGACATTTTTTAAAATTCGGGGCTTATTTCTTAATAATTAAGAATTTATTTTTTATAACTAGTCCCTTTATATATATTTCATAATTTGGTTAATCAGATTAATAAAATCTATTTTACTGGATTCGTTGTAATGACAATATTTGAATAATAATATTTCATGGTCTGTTTAAGCTCGGTGTTACATGTTGTATATGCTATCGATCATATTGTTATTTTAAAATCTTCAGATATTATATTATCCGAAATTTAGTAAATTAAAACTTCATAATTTTATCATGGTTTTGGTAATAACGGGTATAAAATTTTAGAATACCATTTTTGTAGTGCCAGATCTAAAAAGGGTTAATAAGACATTCTTTTTAAAAGTGGGAAAAAAGACTATGATGGTATTATTGAGTAACATATACTAGGTTTTCAAATAAGAGAACATTAGTGGGGCATGAAAATATAGATAGGAAGGAAACATATAATGTCTAAATAATGATGGGAAGTGGAAGAGAACATTGAGCATAAGAAATTCAATAGTAATGAGAATTTATATGAACGCAAAACATGAATTAATGAGCTATGAAAAACATTTTAAATTCATCAAAAATAAAGGTAAAAAGATGAAATTTTTTATTCCAAGATTATTTTCATAGAGTCAAGAAATTCCATTACTCTATATGATATAAACATAAGTAAATATTCTTAAATTAAATTTATAATTTTATCCATTAATCAATTTCCATCATAATTTCATTTTTTATCCAAGTAATGAGCATTCATGATAAATATTTCATGATTCAAGTTCTAAACATTACGTTTAATAGATCACATAATCAACAAAATGATAAAAATATATTCCTCAAATATTTAAATATTAACCACAAATGAAATGTTTTGCATAAGGTCTGATAATATAAAAAATAATTGACCCAAAAAATAATACATTTATCTGTAAAATTTAACAATATCACAAAAAGTTTAACATATATTTTTCCATAAATAACTATCCATAAAATTATTCAAAATAATACTAACTAATATTTAAACCCAAAGAGTAAAATTATTTTATCACATATACATCCATGATAAATTTTACATTTATCTTCAAACAACAATAATCACGCATAAAGTATCATTACAAAAATTTATATTCCATAATTATCTAATTTATAAGATATTTAAATCATTTCCATGAAGAAATTAAATCACCAAAAAAATCATATATGCTTCCAAAATATTTGTTAACCATTATCCCTTAAATAAAATCACATCTAATAAAAAAACAATTTACCTTAATCATATAAGGTTCCCAAAATATTGAACTTCTTTTGAAAAAACATTTATCACTTAATAACAAAATTAATTTTTAATCCCACAATAATATATATGATAAAACATATGCTCCCAAATTTTAATAGCATGTAATTACATCAATATAAAAGATTATATAAACCCTAAATATTATCAATAACTTTAAAAATATGTCTAAAAATTTAATGTAATTATCACTCAAATAATAATTTACGTTAAACTTAAGAGTTAAATTAACCTCAAACTAAAAACATATTCCCCAAAATGTCATTAATCACTTTAAAATACAATCACATAAAAACTTAAATGGGTGTCTAATAAATTTATTATATGATCAAACATAAACTTACATACCTATAAGCGTATCCAAAACTAATAATATAACATCTCATGAAAACATTTTAATTTCTAAATTTTTCTAAGGCCTTCCCTAATACCAACTATAACATCCTAAAACCTGAACTCCCAAATTCAATAATAAAAAAATTAACATTACATTTTTGGAATTATAATAAAAACATGACCCAATTTTGATGAGTAAAAATATAACATCAAACTAAAATATTTCTTTACTTAAATATCCAAGGATCATTCAGGTTTAGACTTTTTTATAATTAGTAAAAACTCTTTAATAATAACTTGGATACATAAACAAATAGTCCATAAAAAATCTATATCAACTCCTAATAAGTTTTTTACATGATGTAACATTCTTAGGAATAATATTTATAAAACATTTCTTCACAACCTTGGGAAAAGTAATCATAAGAATGGGGACCCAAAATTTTCTGTAAGGGTGAGTATAATCATTTAGAATTTAATTTTAATAATACGAGTGTGATGATATAATATATGTGAATGAGTATAATATATTTAAATTTATATCCATCAAAACAAGTATCATTAATCATGTGACATGGAATAATACTTTAATAAAGGAAAGATTCAAATTAATCTTGATCAATTTTATGTAAATGTCGATCAAATAAAACATTAAAACCCCATATCAAGTATAATAAAATATGTTTATATTATGGATGATCATATTTGAAACCCTTTTAAAAAATAATTGGTGCCTAATAGAATTTATTGTAGAAACCTCCTCGATTACCTCCATTGAATTTTTTTTCTAATTGTAATAAACATTACACAATGCACAAGAAATCTATATCAGGATCACCCAACGTATTAGTTGTGTCGGGCTCAAGAATCATCATCTATAATTTCAATTTAGTATACATGAATATAACCCATAGAATCTTAGATATTCATCATCAATCTTTTACCAACATATTGCATTCCTTTATAGATTTATTTACCCATGGAAAACAAATAGGTTTCATGGAAATATATTTGAAATAATCATAAGACATACTAAGAAAGAATAACGATGGCATTATTACAACATATCCAAAGTTTAGAAAAAGATAAATAAAGGGTTATTGTTTCTAATGAATAAGAATAACATAAAAATATCATTAAAATTTTTTTGAGGGAAATACCATTTCCTCTTAAAAATTCACTTATAGAAAAAAAAATATTAGAAAAATATTTCATTGAAAAGAACTATAGAAAATTGAAAATGAAACATCCAATAATTTATTGGGACTCATGTCTAGAAATTTGTTTAATTCCATATTTGTTAAAACACAAATTGTGTTCACACCATCAGTAAAAAAGTACCCTACTCGGAAAATGAAAATAAAATACTTTTTAATATTTTTTAAAAAATTAATCCTTGGTAAAAATTAATTTTCAAAACTCATTTTACGAATAGTAATAAAAATTAAAAACATTTCTCAAAAAAATGGATAGAGAAGAAAATGTTATTCTAATCGAATGAGTAGTAATAAGATTATAATTTTCTAAAAACACTTACTAGACTATTTGGTGTATGAAAGAGATAAAAATGATAACAAAACATAAAAATTATAAATTTGACCATAGGTGAAGAAAAATTAAAATTTTATCAATTATGAATCCTATATTTTATCAATGTAAATTAATACATAAAAAATATCTTTTATAATTGGATTGAAACAGAAATCTCATACTGCTTTATTGACTTTTGACTAGTAAAAACCATAAATGAGTAAAATAAAATGAAACATTAAATATCATTAACACTAGTAAATTAATCATATTTCATGAAAAATTGGTAGTATATACATCACACATATAATATGGGTGTATAAAATTAACACATGTCCCAATGAAAGATAATTTGAGACAAATAAATCATACAAAGATTATATCTTTAAATGGAGAATTAATCAATAGAGAGATTATGTGTAACAAATGTAAATCCCCAAAATAAGTTTAAATTGTTAAAAATTCAAAAAAAGTTCATTTCACATATATTCTTGACATTATATAATCAATTAAAAAGTGATATAACCAAATGAAGAAAAATCGAGTTATGAAACTCCTACCACTTCGTAACTTTTATGTAAAATCCCTTAAGATCAAATAATTTGAATTTAATGTTAAGAAATCATGAAGTATGAACGATTCATGATACAAAATTACAAAATGTAATTTTATAAACTATATAATACAAATTATGTGTATAACATTAAAATATTCTTTACTAAATAGAAATTGAGATGAAATACCTTACCTCGAGTCCATAATTTCCATGTATGTCCTTTAACTACTTTATAGTAAACATATATCAATTATGTGGTTTCATAATAACATTTTATAGGATCAATAAATTATCCTAAATCCATTTAATTATTTTATTTTAATTAAATAATTTTTTAATTAATCAATTATGTTCACATTTTTTATTATGAGGATGTTCGGTTTATTACATAAAAATAGATTTGATTTGTTGATCATGGAAAGAGGGGTAATTTTTACATCATATATAGAATAATAATAGTGAGATTATATTAATTTCTATATATTAAATACATTTTTTGTAAAAATAATTGATGATGTTTATGAAAAAAGAATTAAAGTACATTCATGGAGATGGTAGGTCATACATACACATGAGTAACATTTCCATTTTTTGATGAAAGTTTGGGAAAGAAAATAAGTATTATTTAATCATTAAACAATTATTATTATATCATAAATATAATATTATCTATTTAAATAAAATTATTTATATCTTTAATGTGATGCGTTGATGAAATATGAATCACATCACATCATAGATGTGGTAATACACACATACGCATGAACGACATTATCATTTTTCAAAAGTTATAAATGAAATAAATAGATGATATATAATATTTAAATAAAAAATATTTTTTTAATAAATATTATATATATTAAATATATAATTATAACCATCTATGAGAGGTGGTGAGGTAAAATGAATAACATCAGTTTCTCAAGGTTGCGGTCTCGCCTGTACACAAATAATGGTATGTTTAACATTTAATGGAAGAGTATATGGATATAATATATTTCACTATGATTATGACATAATATAATATGGAAGATACTGGCATTATTATTTCATTATGGTGGAAGAATATTTGAATGAGTTATAATATTAATTAGAACTAAAGCATCTAGTAAAAAATTATTCATATTTTTATGACAACCACCTTTTCCTTATACCTTAATCCTTCTAAGTTTGGATTCCAACCAAAATTAGACCCCAAGAACATGGAGAGTGATGTTAGAAAAGTATTTGGATATAAATTAAATGAACAAAATTACTCTTGAAGTGTGTATAGAATATTATAGGGGGTTCCCTTTTTTGATTGAGGGTAGGGAAATTATTGGAACTTCATAAAGTATTAAATTAATAGAAATTACTTTTCAAATTCATGTTGGTAAATATTTATATAATTAGAAGATAGGTTGATTTTGGGTTTAAATAATTTCATTAAATAAAATTTGGGCAACTTTAGGTGATGTTTTCACCCTTTTTTCTTTGTTTTAACCCTACATTTAACCCTTTATAAAATTTCTGCAATAAAAAATATTTTCACTCTATAATGGTCAATAAATTTATTATAGAAGGAAAAGTGAGCCATAAATGGGTGGTTGTTGATATTTTCAAAGATATACCATTCCATTTTCCAAATATAATATTTTTGGAATTTAAAGTAATTTAAGAAAACATTTATTATTTTCTAATATCATTAATTATATTTTTGGAACTATATTTTCAATTTGACTTCAAAAACAACATGATAGTAATGATTCAATTCCACACAATGTCGTATGATTATAACTATTTATACCTTTACCTATTAAAAAATCAGGCAACATTGTTTATCCAATTCCACACAATGTCGCATGATTATTCTATATTGTATGCAAGTATATAAAAGCAGGTAAACAATGTCGCATTATTTTTTTATATAGTTAAATTCTCAATAATATTAGTTATAACTTGGAAAGGTTTAAAAATAATCTAATTTCACATAAACAATAGAAAATAATCCATTAAACATGTTTACAACATTTTGAGAATAACTATTCACTTTCATCGCACTATAGTGATTTATTAGTGGTTGTTTGAAAAATCAAGGAAGGTTATTTATACCACCTATAAATATAGTATTAAAAAAAATTAGTTACTTTACAATACCAATAAAGTCTTTCACCACATGATACTTTTGTATGAGGTTATAATGTTGTGTGATATTTTATGTACTTCTTGTTCACTTTGTTACTTGCACTGTAGCAGGAAAGAAACTCTTATTTTTTATTATAGATATAGACATAAAGTTTCTCTATATTCTTATTTGACCTATTTAAAAATATATTCATATTTATATCTTCTTCACTTTCTTGAAACACAAACATCCTATGGGATTATCTAAATGATGAAAGTTCAGCTTAGCATCATCAAAATAAATATCTTCTTCAGTCAGAATGATATGAATGTGTATAAGATTGGTAATATTATAATTCTTATTCAAAAAAACTAATCAATATAATATAAATTTTACTCTTTCTTATTCTTCTAGATATTCTTAACTCCCAATAAATTACAGTAGTGTAGTCGTATCTTATTCTCTTTCTTTGATACACAGTATCATTAATTGAGTGTAGTATCAATTTTCTATTATTGAAATATATTATTTCAAACACTAATTACATTATATTTATCATCTAACATATTCTTCTTCATGTATGTTAATTATTAATAAATTTATCATCAAAACCTTATGTGAACCTCAATTATCCCTTTTATTTTCAGTATATTTTTTTCCATAGTTTAACACTTAAATTTTTAATTCATGAATTATTATAATATTTTCTAAATTCATGTACACACATAATACTAAATATATATATTAAATAAGAGTTAGATTCAAAAAAAATCGGTTTCATCATAGGGAAAGAATCATGTGGGTTCATGTGATTTACCTTCTTCACATAAAGAGTGTATTTGGAACTCCTCCTATTATCTTTTACCAAATGAAACTGTATAGAACTACTTATTTATGAAAGAAAGTGTTCTTAATGAAAGTTTATTCCTCTTTATGTAAATAAGTACATAACATGAAAGTCTCATTCCATCAAGTATACTAGTTCTCATCTTAGGAATAGACATAATTCCTTTACATAAACATAATGGGAGTATAATACTCAATCATTTGTTCATAGTACAGTTCATCATGAAATGAATTGTGTGTGTTTTGATACTAGTTAAATATCCAAAATTATTATTATAAATTATATATATGATCCTAGAACTCATTCTTCTCATAGCTTTGTAATCTTATGGAACACTTTTCCTCTTCTCATAAAAGGATGTACATAGATGATCTATTTTTTAGAAAAACAAGAGCTCTAAAAATATTCATGAGTTGTAGTATCATTCATATGGATTGGTGAATTAGTATTTATAGGTATTTATATACTTCCATTAACCACCTTATTCTTCAAATTTATAAGCTATATTAAGGTTCCACAAAATATGCCATATTATGGTTTTTTTAACCTAAGCCTTTGGTGTTTCTCAAAACATCTATAATGAAAAAAATGTTTCTTTTTTATTCCATGATGAACTAATAATTTTCATTATATTAGGATCAATTGTTACCCATTTTTAAAACTCAATCTCATGCATGTTACTCGGGTGTGCAATATGGACTTTACAACTTCATTTTCAATAATCAGTGGAACATTCTTCACATTATCATATACATGAAAAGTATAGGATGAGTTCGTGAAGAATAATTTCCTAATTTTATTTAACAATTAAGATCAAAACAATAATATCATCCTTGGGATAGATTGATAGAGGGTCTTCTATGAACTCTGATGAACAATAGCACCATCTAGTGTCGATTGGTTAAATATAGAGTCCCATAGTAATCGGATGGATGCTATCCTTTGTTATAGATTGAAGATAAAATGTTTTATTTATTTTGATATGGATGAATATTTTACCACAATAAATATCCCACATCATACTAGAGAGTGGTCGAGGACTTCATAATAAAATAATCTTTTCATTTCATCAATTCATGTCATGGAATCAAAGCTGGAACCTGTTCACACCATGTAGACACTTAAATAGGGTTGTCTGAATTACTTTCCCCCAATCCTTAATAATATGTACACCCTAAAGGTGGGATCTAAACCCACTCACACTCCTTCCTACCTAGATAGGCACCCACTACCTCTTCCACCTAGGATACCTTTGTGATTTGGCTCTCTTTTGAGATTGAGGTCTCATCCCACAATGTTGTTGATAAGCTGGCACCTTAGTTTGAATGGATAGCCAATTAATTTCTTATTAAACATGGAAAATTACTAGTGTAAAATGACATCATATAATAATTCCAAACATAAACTTCACTACATATACTAAAAATTATTCTTCAATAATTATTCATGTTAAATCATATTAATTTTCATGGACTTTTCTTATTACATGTTCATATAAAATTATTCATCAAAATATTATTCATTAAAAGTATAAAATTTAGTTTCTTATTAATTCTTCTTATTCATCTATTTTTTGAATATAAATTCCAAATAACTCTTCAATCATAAAATCATCTTACTTATTTTCAACATATTCATTTTTGAAAAGAATATGTCACGTAAAATCACTTAGAGAGACATGAGTTTTAACATAATACTAGTTAAATATTCATCAAAATTATAAACACAAAGCCTTCAAAATAACATCATTATGATAGTACGAGTTTTTTAAGTTCTTATTTCTCCAATCATCCAAGATATATTCACTTTGATATCAATCTTGGATATCTTGGAAACTACACTACTATAAAATTATTTCCTTCTAACTTCATTGACATAATTACACTAATGAAATATTGATATTTTTTTACCACCATTAACAACCAATAAAATACATTTAATAAAATAAAAATAATATGCAGAGTCGGATCTTTAATCACCCCCATTGTATTTTTTGGAAATACCTTCAATGTTTTATCCAAATAAATATCAAAAAAAATGTGAATCCTTCCCCTTTACATTTCAAAATTTTTATTTCACTTTCTCTCCCATTTTTGAAAATAAATAAAACATTCAAGGGAAAATTGTATCATATCATAATTAAGAAAAAAAATTCCGTTATCTCACTTTAATTATAAATGGTTCATTCTCAATGTAGGGAAAAATTGGAATAGATTTATGAAAAAAAAAGTTTCTATATACCAGCTAATCATGATACCTTATCAAATGAGTACTCATATAATTACCTTCAACAGTTATCAACATTTATTCTAGGTTAAAGATAATTAAATGAAATATGAATACGTTTTAAGAAATATCAAACTGAAACACTTACACTCACTTCGACACATAAATAAAAAATCAGTCAAGTATAACAAGCACGATAAGAAGGCTTGGATCAATTCAACAATAACACTTTTTTATGTCATTGATAATTCCATTACTCACCATTTTTATTATGTTTATAATTTTATATGACCAAGGATGAGTGATTGTGAAAATAATACCATTTCTAATGACATGATTTTTATAGACAATCCCAAATAGTTAGATTTGATACCAATTAAAATAATGAGTCTGGCAGTATCTTTATCTTTCTTCATTTATCGCATATTAAATGGAACACTTCTCGTAATCATCATAATGATTAATTTATTCAAGAATTCATTTTATGAGTTTCCAATTTATAGGATACAACAAAATGGATCTTAAACTTATAATTATCTAAACATGAAAACTTCCACTACTTCACTAGGAATAATATTCTTCGATGATTGTTCTTATGCATACCAAATATAAGTTCAGACCTATATGATATATTTTTATCCTTATCTTTTAATATATGAAATAACAGTCATTAAATACATCAAAGATGATCCTCTATAATATTTTTATTTTATTTCCTACTGAGGAATAAGTCAAGGATTATGAATTTTTCATTTTTACAGTAAAAAATTGATATAACACTCTATTTAATAAGTTATTCCTTTGAGACCTTTTTTCACATTAAATCTATGAATTATAATCAAAAATAAAATACAACAACATTAATGGAATAATGTGGATCAATCTTTCATTTCAATGTAAATAGAAATCTATAGATATTTTTTCAACCACTTTTTTTGATGTCCTTTAGTCTCCATGCTTTCTTATTTGAACATATATTCTTATTTTTTGGGGGTAGTACAGATCTATTCACATTATCTTCAGATTTTTCTGGATAATTGTTTTTCTAAATAGCCTACATGGTACATTCTTACTCTTCATGAGTACTATTTCTTATTCTTGAAGAGTAGTTAAACCACCTTTTGCAAAATTTCCATCATTCTCATACCTCTCACACAGAACATCATTTACATAAGATTATTATTTTTTAACAACCTATAATGTGATTTATTTTCATAATTTAAAATCTTTTATTTTTTCTTTTTATAATACCCTTAGATTGTGTATATTTCATTTTATGCATTCCTACTAAATCTTCTAACTAGATAACATACATGTCATTAGGAACTTTGGTAGTAGGTTTGATTTTCCACATGACTTATTTGGGTTTATATACATCTTATTATTTCATTTATATGATGCAATTTTCTTTATCTTCATGTATTTAGAATAAACTTTTTCTCCCCTTTCCTGATAAAAATATTCTTGGAAAAATTATTTTTTAAAACATATTTTGGATTTCATTACATAGTTGATTCTGCATTATTACGTAACTAATGTGGTATTATTTTCTCAACATATTTTGATATATGTTTAGGTGATAATGCACCATTCAAGGTACCACTATCATTTCATACATCATAGATATTTTTAGGTTTTCCAAATCTGTTTATAGTATATAGTTTTTTCTTAACCTATGCATATTTCTCCTCTATCTTTGGTTTCTCCCCCAAGACGTGGGCTTCCTTTTTTCTATTTCATATATATGATTTTACAAATAATATGAAACAAAATTTTTACATTTGTGGAAATATGAACATTGAAATAGAAACCATAATATTCTTATTTATTCTGCATGATTTTTTTGGGTCTTCTTCTAAGTTATTGGTCTCTTCATAAGGAACCAACATCTACACTCTTTTTCTAATCCATCGGAGTCCGGATAGTAGGCCTTTTCTCTCTTTTATTTATACATACTTAATCATATTTTGTTTTCCAACATAAAATGTTTGTGAAAAATTATTTATAAAAAATATTAAAATAATGTATGGTTGGTAACTCTTTCATCAATAATTATGAATATATATTATTGAAAAATTTCCTGCTCTTATTATCAAATTGTGCAGTCCATTTACCCAAATAATCATCCAGTGAACATTGTGTATAAAAGGTAACTACCTCCTTATTTCTTGAAGTATCAATATGTGTCTTCTCAATATTATCTGACTAAAATTACAATTCTAGATATTTTATATTCAGCTAGTTTTTATAATCTCCAATAATAATCTTCTTATCTTCAAAAAAATTTCTTCATTATTTCAATTTCATCTTCATGCATTTTATCCCTCTTTTTAAGAGAGTCAAGTTGCCTTATTTTAATATATTTTACTTCCAATTTCCAATCCTTGATATCGATTTTAGTTTTTGAAGTTTTCTTCAAGTGTGTGGATATATTGTTATAGAGTATCCTTGAATCCATATTTCTCTTCAACCCCATTGATCCATTTTGAGGAACTTATTTCAAGATCCATCTTTGTCTCTTAAAGTGCTCCAAAGTACCTAGAGAGCTTTAAACATTCTATAATTTTGTCTTTCAAATCCTTCTTCATACAATATGATTCTTTTTAAAACTAATTGATATCATATATTCTTTATTCACTTAAGTTATGAATTTTATCCTTCTTGGTGGGTACATGAGCCACCTGGTATTTACATTAAAATATAGATATCTCATCATTATTGGCATGGAATGGAGAAAAATATAACCCCGCCTCCTTGAGATAATATGTACTTATTCCTAAAATTTATTTTCTCTTTATTTTTCCTATTATTCATGTGTTTAGTAGATATAGAATTCATCTCAAAGATAACCAAATCTTCACTAAAAACCCACTTCATTGTTAACATAGGAAAGAAACTCAAATAATCAAAATAGAATATCTATAATGTTGAAAATCTTATAGATGTAAACCTTGCATTTGATACCAATTGAGAAGACCACACCAGGATATACTCACCACTAAAAGGTAGGATGAATTAGTGTTAGGAATTTTTTTACAAATTATAACTTTTTATCCCTTTACCTATTATACCTATTAGGGTCTAGATTCTCATAATCTCTATTCCTTGTCATTTGAAGCTATATTAAAGAAGGAAAATAATGATAGAATATTTTTTACAAGGTTAAATACCCAATAAGTTTACAAAGTCTTTATCATGGTATTTAAAAAATATAGTACCACACTACCACATGAAAATAATCTGTTAAATTTGATTAAATAAAGTAGGGAATCATCATTCACTTGCATCACACAATAGTCAATTAATAGTACTTGTTTTGTAGTTCCCATCTAGTTCATTATACTTGCTCTAAAGATAGTATTCACCTTATATTTATGTACCTTATAACACCAATAAATTCTTCCAATGGATTATACTTCTATTGTATGCCGCATTTTTTCTTTGTTCTTTCATTACTTATTCTCCAGTTTATTATAGTCACAACATTAGGTAAGTAAATATCATTATTCTTCATTGAAAAAAATTGAAATTTTCACTATCTTATTATTGTTCTTATGAAAATAGATATGAATAGGTCTCTATTATTCCCTTTAGTGAATTAATTGATTACTCTTTGATTATATAAATAATGAAAGTTCAGCTAAATATCATCACAATAAATATATATATCAGTTAGAATCTAATCAATGTATAAAAGAGAGGCTATCTCAGAATTCTTCTGTGACCCAAATGCTACTAAAATTAATGTAGATTGTCTAATATATTCTTATTATTGTGATAAAAGACACACAATGATATATATATTAGTGTATTATTATCATGTTCTTTTTATTTTATTCACATTGTCAATAATTGAGTGTATTATTGATTTTCTCTTAGTATAATTGGTTATTTGTAAAAACTACTTACACTGCACTTAATATCTCACATCTTCCTCAATATTTATTTTAATTATACATAGAATTATCATAAAAAACACATGTTAACATTATTTATTCCTTTTATTTTTAATGTTTTTTTTCATGGTTTAATAATTCTTTTCATCATTCATGAATTATAATTATATTTTCAAAATGCATGAAAACATGAATTAATCAATATCTATGTGAAAGAAAAATTTGATTCATGTGTTCAAGTTTATTTATAGAGAAAGTATCATTTTATTCCAATGGATTTTCCTTCCATATATATAAATTTTATGTGGACCTCCTCCATCTATATTATTCGTGCAAATTCAATTGAACAAAACTACTACTTTGCATATGAAAGTTTACTTCATAAAAGTTTCTTCCTCTTTTTGTAAATTATTACACAATACTAGCGTATTATTCCATCCTGAAAAATAGTTGTATTCATGGGAATAGAAATATTTTCTACTCATAAATCTAGTGATAATATAATACTCAATCACCCATTAACAGAATAGTTCATCATGAAACATTTTGAGTGTGTATTAAAGAAAGTTAAATGTTCACATTTCTTCTTCATTTCACTATAGGTGAGAATAGAACTCCTTATTCATGTATCATATGAGGTCTCACAAAACACATTGCCTCTTCTGGTAAAATGAAGCATGTAGATGGTCATTTTTTTAGATAAACAAGAGCAATTAAAAGATTCATGAGCGGTAACTACATTCTTCTGGCTCAGTGCATCTATATTTATAAGCGATGATATACTTATTACACTTCTTTATTCCTAATTTTTTTTTCATTTCATATATAAAAAAATATTCCATTTTAATTATTTAAATAAAACCAAGTACTTCAATTTTTTAAAAAATATATATACTAAACATCAGGGCATATTTTTTTAATGATGAACTTCTCATTTCATTGATATTATAATCGAATGCTTCACATTTTTTAATCTCAAACTCATGCCTATTAGATGGATGTGAAAAAAATTCTCTAAAACCTTAATTTGAATTAGAATTTGTGTATTATTTTCATTTTCATATGCTCGAAAATCATAGCATGCATGTATGAAGGTTTGTTCCACATCATCCTAAAATCTTGAGCTCTAAATGATCATAGAAACCATGGGATATATTGAAGAAGGTTCAACCCTGAATGCAAAATAATAGTAAAACCATTGAGAATTGGGAGGTAAAAGAGGGGTCTTATATATATAAAATGGATGAGATCTATTGGATCATTCAAAAGACACAATGTCTATCTCTTTTTAGTACATAGGAATATTTTACTACTTTTATCATCCAACATCGGAATAGTGAGTGGTTGAATTATTATTATTAAATAATCTAGTTCCATTATATCATTTATCCATGGAACTAGGGATTACACCTATAAACACCATGCACACATTTAAATAGGGTGGGACGATATGCATTCCCCCAACACATGCCACCATGTGAACCATGAGGGCACACTATGTGACCACTTTCAATCTTTCATACCTATATATCTTCTCACTAACACTTTTAACCATGGTTTATTTATAATATCGAAAATATATGTGGTTTAGGTATCCTCCCAAAATGTGGTTGAAGAGTGGTTTCCTTGGCTGTCTTGGCAGGACAATTTTTTCTAATGACACGTAGAAATTTTTTAGTGTAAAATTACATCATATAAGAATATCAAACACAGTATCCATGAAATATACTCAAACTAATTCATCACGAATTATTCGGGTTCAATTGTATTCATTTCTATATCATTCTCTTTTTTCAATGTCTTCTCAACTTCTTCTTCAAAATATTCTTTATATAAACTAAAATTTTCCATGGAGTTTTTTAATTCCTATAGTGCTTTTATTTTTTGAATATAAATTCCAAATAAATCATTAAATATCACATCATCTTACTTCTTCCCATCCTCTTAATTTTTGAAAATAATGTTTCTATTCAAATAACATAGTGACACATGTCTTTTATTATTAAGACCGGTTAAACAACTATCAAAGTTTTAAACTCAAAGTCTTCAAATTAACATCCATGTGATAATAATACATGATAATCTTATTCTTAATCTATTCATCCAGGATGCATTTACTTTTTAAATCTATCTTGGTTATATTGTATACTTCACTTCCAACAATAACATTCCTTATAACATCTTCAATATAATGACATGAATAATATATAGATATTTCACTAACAATAATTGTCAAACCAATAACACCCATTGACAAAAAATTTAACTCATACACAAATTGGGATATTCAATATAGATCTTTTAAATTAATTTATCTAATAAAAATAAAGGTCAACTATACAGATTTTTTATTTTGGCCATTTAATTCAAAATCAATATTTTCAAAAAAATACCAATATTTCACGCTGAATTTTTTTTGATATGATTATTTAATAAATAATATCTTTTTTATCAAATATTATTTCCAAAATTTAAAAAAAAATTATAATATTCACTAACAAAAATAAATATTTTTTTTTGACGAAAATAAATTTTAGAAAATACAATGACTTTAGTAAAAAATTAGTTCTTATTCCTAAATAACTATTCAATACATTTTTTATGTAGCTACTTTATATATATATATATATATTATAATTATTTTAATCATATTCTTACCTACTAATTCAATGAATATGTTATAATGGTCATATTTAATTGAAAATATTCCATGGTTCATTTAATCTTAGGGTTGGGTGTTGTATTTGCTATTGAAAAAAGTGTTGTTTTAAAATATCTGGCTATTAAATATATTCTCATTTTTTTGTAACATATGTTATATATATATACCTAAAAAATATACATATTTTATTATAAATTTTTTTGCGTAAATACATGTTTTACGTTTCCTTTTTAAATTCTCACTTTTAATTACTTCTGGCTTAATGGAACACTTTAATTTGTTATTTCATGAAAAGTTTCACCTCCATAAAAAAATTTTCACCACGAATAGATGTTAAAAACAATTGTTTTTAAGAAAAATAGTCACAATAAAATTATATTATAAAGGGAAATAATAATAAATTTCCATCATTAAAATACCATATACTCATTTCATAATGCATCACATATGTTGTTCATTTTTATAATTACTTATCCTCAATCCTTCTCATGAATTTTTCAACATTAGAACTCAATTTTAAAAACCAATGTTTCTTTATTACAATACTATATTTTAAAATTATTTAATTTCTTCATATATTAGGAATTGTTATGATATACCCTTCAGTTACGCTTTGTGGAACGATTATGAAACCCACTTCTTTCCCATGAGATTTAACATTCTTATGCTTTATTAAAGGTTTCTTTTCCTCATGTGGAACACATATTCGGGTATATATAATTATTTTTATTACGTGATGACAATGAATAAAATTATATATCACTAAAAGACATTTGTTAATGTATTCATGTCATGAGATATCATGTATAGTGCATGTGCGGTTAGTCTAAAAACATTATGTTATGTGACTAGTGGGCCTAGAATTATATTAGCCCCAAAATGCATCGGTTAAATCTTTAAATCTCATGAGGTAATATGAAATTGAATGGGGTGAACCCAATACACCATGGGACTCATTCCTCTATGGTTATGGTAATGAGGAGTAAACCTAATCCACTATGATACTTTATCTACTATGTTTATGGGAATAGGAAATGAACCCAATACACCATGGGACCATGTCCACTATATTTATGAGAATTGGAAATAAATACTATCCTTAATGGGAATCTATACACTATGATAGTATTGGTAGTAATCCTTTACTTATTTTTATTATGTTATGATTTATGTTATTTCCACATATTTATGATTACATGATCTTATGATATCATTTCCGTATACCATGATTCAATTCATATCTCACTCTCTTATGTCATGATACACGTTTTCCATTTGGGGTTACAGGTTCAACTATCATGACTTATGAACAACTATTATTATTTAATGTTCTTTTTAATAAGAAATTTTTTCCATTATCATGTTTTATATTATACTTATAATCTAACCGTTGATGATATATTGATAATTTATCCCTTACTGGTCATTTGAGCTCATCCCTTTCTTTTGTTTTCCTACCCGAGGATATAAAGAAAAGTATAAATTATGGTTTTTAGATAAGGTTTTCTAGAATTTTTTTTTAAAGATAAATGTTCACACTTTTTATAAAATGAGTTTATTTAGTAATTGGGATCCAAATAAACTTAACCTAATGGTTCTCTAATCTATGAGAAATTATTATGATATGTAATGTTAAAAATATGTAAATGATGTTAAATAAATATATGTTTATCTTAGGTATATGTATATAATTATATTTATTT
Organism: Viscum album; assembly: GCA_963277665.1. Taxonomy (NCBI): domain Eukaryota; kingdom Viridiplantae; phylum Streptophyta; class Magnoliopsida; order Santalales; family Viscaceae; genus Viscum; species Viscum album. Next base: position 25,911,015 of record OY728142.1, on the reverse strand, counting down.
TATTAATTTTCATGGAACTTTTTTTATACAATCACAGGTACACACTATTATATGTTTAATGGATGTGAAGGTGGTGGTGGAGGAAAAAATTCCCCCAACCCTATTGGATGGCTCATCTTTATGTAGCTACTAGGAATTTTACTATAACTTTCATCACAATTTGGGATTTCAATCTAGAATGTATTGTATGTATTGTATTTTCTGAAAGATATATAAAAGATGTTTCATCCATTTAAAGGGGTTCATATTTAAAGGAAATGAGTTTTATAACAATTTTATGTCTATTTCACCTTCTTGATGGCTTGATGCAAGAACATATCAATTTTCAATTCCTTTCATGTTCTTGTTTTCATAGTTTTAAGTATAGTGAGATATTTTTTTGTAATTTGACACTATCATATGATGAATTATGACCGAATACATAGCCTAAGAAAATGAATTTTCAATTAGTCTTACCTGAAGAACCATACCAATCTACAGGTGGAGTGCATTATAGATCATCATAATAAATAACCCTATGACACATATTTTACATGAAATATTATCAATCATATGATAGAGTCTCTTAAAACCATTTTGGTAGTATTTTTGCAAGTACTCACACTATTCCAAAAATTTTGGATTCTAAGTGTGTACATGTCGACATTGAGGCACTATTCATCTAACACCATGATGTGATCAGTATATTCCTTATTGGGAAAGACCCTAGATTTGAGATGATGAAGTGTCACCCATAAATTATGATGGATATTATATATAAATTTATTTTTTAGGGTCTATATAATATTATATAGAGATGTTTCAATGATAAAAAACCTGATTGGTATCTTATCTTTGGTATTTTTCTTCCATGTGATGTTGGAATTTTTCTCATCTTCACTAGGAAGTTATTCAACAAGGTCTAACCATAATGGTTTCTCTCATATCATTTCAAAAAAAACAGTCATTATTAAACTATATATCCAAAACTATATCTAGGGTTTCCAGATTTTAGGTAGGAACTAATAATGATCATTTCCATTAATTTCCCATCAGTTGGGAAAAGAACTATTAGATGAAGGTGTAGTCACTAGTGTATCTAACTTAAATTTCTTCTTACCTCTAGGTATGAGAGTCGAGTTATAATCACTAAAATATTAGGAGAAACATTAATCCTAGAATACATTCCATTAAAAGGAGGTCAATCACAATATGTTCCACGGTGAGGACCTCTATGGTTGTCAATTTTAGCATCATTATCATGGGGATGACCAACAAATTAGTTTTTTATTTAATCATAATTGATAGGATATCTATGGTTTTAGATTTATTATTTTAAATAATGGGAGGATTTTTACTTCAGTTATATATCTTATCACTTTTATTAATTCAACAATATATTCCCATGGTAGGACATATAAAGTTATTAACATGATCACTATGTGGATGAAATCTATGGTTGTTGGTTTGTTTGTTGTTGATCTAGGAAGGGACACCATTTCAATCCCCGTATACTTAAACACCATAGGGAAGAACTGCGTGGTCATTTATATTTTAAATAAAAAGGGGAGGATGATCATAAGTTACTTTATGGGGGCCTCCATGATTATTAAATTATGTTCTATCATGGGGGGTCTTTATGGCTTGTATTCATTTTTCTATGAGGATTGACTTCAAAATGAGGAGTCTCGGTAGGACCACTAGAGTAACCTTCTTGATTCTTGAAACTAGTATGACTAATTTGGTTGATGATTTATTGATAGTCAAGAAGGGTAGGACCACTATAGTTAGTGTTTACATTATTAAAGGGAGAAATTTCATGATAAGTGATCAAGGAAGTACCACCATCATTTCTATTAGATATATATAAATAAAAATATGTCTAGAGTGGTTATTTCATTCCCTTACTGGAAAGTGTATTTCTTAGTAATCCACTTGTACCTTCCTTGTTAGGATCTAAGGCTACTTACTGATGGAGATTTGTTATTTTCTATAGGTTACCATCGGGATATAATGATAGGTAATTTAGATATTGGTGGCCTTGATAATAGGTGCCTTTCCTAGTTCTAGATTGCATATAACCCTTAGGGTACCCCCCTCCTTGGGGCCATTTTGCTGATAACTGGATGGGAAATAGTGGTATTAGATTCCTCTATGTATGGTAAGCGATTAAGGAAATGTGGTAATAACACTAACTATGCTTAATGGGATCCTCTCTAAGAGTATCTAAGGAAATAGTGGGAATGATTTGAAAATACTATTATACCTCCAAAAGGTATGGTATATAAGTGTTTCTTAACTCTAATGATAGACTTCCAAAGTGAATTGACGTAATGTATAAAGAAACTTGTCTCCCTGTGGTTTTCCATTTGTAGATGGCCTACAGTGCTTTAGGTCCTCAAGGATTTAATTAGTTTCAGCCATGGATGGAATGGATTCATTATATTTTTACTCTCAAATAAGAGAATTCTACATTTGTAATTGGACATTTTGGGTAGGTGAAAGAAATACGTATTATTTTAGTCGAAATAACAATCATTGTGACTGAGGTTTACATCTAGGGAGACACCAACTTTTGATCAATAAGCACCATGATTGATATTCCATTGAACCAAACTTGTATAGTAAAAACCATTTATAATGAATAATTGAGTGATCATTATTGGGATGTGATGTTTATTTCATATTATTGAATGTTCATACCTTGAATTAGAATTTTGTGCACCAAATAATGGTTGGGTGATATATCTAGATAGTGGTATAAATCCATAAATAGGGGAGACTTGATGATTATATGTTTATATATTTTTAATATATTACATTTGAAACACTATATTTCAGGAAGTTCAACAAGAATAATGTGCCATTGGGTTACTAATGTAGCTCAGGAAATCATGCACAGTGATCTGTGATTTTAGGGGAGCAAGTATTATTGGTTGACTAAAGAGAATATACTATAAGTGGGTTGGATATTCTAAACATTGAGTATAGGGTGTTTTAATTGTTTTATAATTACATTTTAGAAAGTATAGATTGAGTCATTACTTATACTTAGTAATTTTTAACATTATTAATCTCTTATTTTCATTTGTAATAGAAAATGTTGCTGTGGAATTTTTCCCATCAATGTAGTACATGTCTTTTGAAAAACGTTAAACTCTCTATTAATTTATTTTTTTTATTTCATTTAATGAATGACCATTGAGTTTTTATCTACTACTTTTTTGGGGATATTTCTTAGGTGTGTGGCCAAGGAAAACATTATGTGGTGATTAGGGTAATGATTCCTCTAAATTATGGTACACTTAGTCAAATGGAACATCCAAAGTTTTCAATTTTTTAATGCACTTCTACTTTTGAGATTCTGGTGGATCGATGTTTGGATTTATGGTCTTTTAACTGATATCCCAAAGGATAGAAGCTTTGAGGGGTTCCTCAATAAGTGGTATCATAGTGTGTTGTTTATCACTCGAATTTCACACACTGATAGCATCTCATGTATGGAATAGTATGATTGGAATATCTAGATCAATAAATTTAATGGAACATATTCTCTCTTCTATAGAATTCATATTGAACATCAAATTATTTAAAACGGAGTCAAGATATCTATTTTTGTGTGTAAACAATGTGTTGATAGAGAAAAGAAAATAGCAGAGCTTTGATAGATTGAAGATATTGTTGATAAGGATCTATCTGGAATGAAATGTTTCTTTCAAAATTCAATATAAGAAAACGACAAGTGTTTTTATTTAGGATTTATTAAATATGTATAAAAATAATATGTCTTGTAAAAATGTTTTCAAATTTATATGGTTATTTTTAATAAGGTTGATCGAAAAAAGACAAGTGAAAAATTATGTTAATTATTACAATATGATAATTGGGCATCTCTAATATATTAAGGATCATTTTTATGGTGATATTTATGAATTTCTTCTTCTATCATCACTTATGTAAAGATTGGATGTAATATTGACTAAAGTAAGTAATACTAATGGAAAAGAAACATTAATCTTTGACACTATCTAGAAACCAATCAAGACTAAAGATTTTAGGTAGAGGAAATTCTAACTACCTTCCAACAATTTAATCACTATTAATGGAAAATGATGGTCACCTCAACAAAAACAAGTCCATAAAAAGAAACATTAGGAAGAAAAATATTGATAATTGAGTCAATAAAATTTATCTAGACCAGGATCTATATGTAGGGGTTCTATGAAGAAAGGTAATATCAAGATGAACTGAAAAAGTTATAAGGAGAACACTATAAAAACATTAACCTCTAGTAGTTAAAATTACATTAGTCTACCAAAAATAAGTAATAATAAATTTTTATGTGTATATACTCATATAAAAGGTTGAGTGATTAACTCTAGATAATAATTATATGAAATTGGTGAACGATGATTCACAATAAATTATGTAGAAAATAAGTTTGGGAATGTTTATCTTGTTGATGATAAAATGTGGGAAATTGTTAAAATTTTAGATATTAACATCATGATGAAAAATGGGGTATTTTTTATGATATAAAAAGTTGGAAATGTCCTTTTTCTATTAAATAATATTATTTCCATAAAATAATTGGATTATGAAACCTATGGATCAATATTTTCAAATGGGGTATAGAATGTTACCCATGCATCGAGGGTAGTTTCCTAAGGAGTAAAGTGCATGACTCTTTACTTGGTGAGTAACTCAGAAATGATAATATTGGATATAAGTTTAACTTTCGATGATCTTGATGTTTGGAAATATAGCTACAATCACCAAAATATAAATAATATAAATGGTTTGTTGAAAAAGTGACATACAAAATTGAATACATGGAAATTGGAAAGAATGAAAGCCATGTACTGAAAAAATTGAGATGGGTGTCCATCAATTTGGATGGAAGGAATACCATGAATAAGAAATTGGAGCATGTTCACTCATATGTTTAGGGAGATACCCTTATATAATCTTATGTTAGTTCCCTTTACTTTCTTATTTTAATTTATAATTCTAGTAGGATGGTAATTATTGATATATAAGTATGATGTATTTCATATGCATACTCAATGGAGTGATTTGGAAGAGAGGGAAAATGACTGGGCATTTAAATTAATTCTGATAGAAAATAGTAGGGATTACACCAGGGACATAATCTAGAACTTCTACCAATAAAAGAGAACATTGAATGATAATATAGATCCCATGACTCCATAAGAGAATGGAATATCTAAAAGAATAAATCTTATTTTAATATAGAAATTTTGATGTGTGTGGTTGTACTAGGGAAATCCTAAAGTGATTTTGGAAGAGGAACTCAACACAAAGACATATCTCACCAATAGAATCCTAATATTGATAATTGGTAAGGAACTTAGTAATGATTGGTGGTCTAGAAAAATACTTGAAGGTCAACATTGTAGATTTTTATTTAGTTTATATTATTTACATAAAAATGATAAAGATCAAGATAAACTTTAACTAAGACCCAAAATTTACTTTTTCCCTTGACTATATAGATGAAAATTTTGGTTGTATTCGATGAAAAGGTTATATGGATGGACTAAAACATGAATGTGAAAGAATTTAAAGAAAAATAAATTGTTAATGTTCAGGTTGATCAGAGTAAGGTTACTGGAAGTTCATAACTTCTAAAAAATATATCTGTGAGTGATGAAATTACCATAGGTCAAGGAATAAGACTTTCGAAAATATTATAAATCTCACTGGAAGTAAGAGATTAAGTGGGAGCATTAGAAATATAGGATCTAAAATTAAGAGTTCTGGAATTAAGGTATTAGAAGAATGTATTAAGTTGAGTTGTTTAGTGTAATAGAATCCGTTGATGAGATAAACTAGAATAAGAAGAATATTCAAAGGTTTAAGGAATAAATAATCACTCTTCTTTGAAAATATGTAGTAGAACTAAAAAATCTGGAGAAAAAATATTTTTTGAGTGACTCAAAAATAGAGGGATTCATTCATTAATGAGGATATTGTCCCATTGAATTTTAACATAAATTATTAGTTGATTGAACTTCTATATGGAAAAAGTGAACCTAAAAATTAGTGGTTTTACTAGATTAAAAAAATAATTAGAATGAAAAGGTAAAAATATTGGCCGGTAGTAAAAAAATTAAATGGGAGGAAGGAGTTTATTTCCCAAAAATCTTCTCACTAATAGTTAAACATTCTATAATCTAAATAGTGATTTGTGTAGTGGAATCAGAATATTTATATCAAGAGAATATTTAAAACAATTTAGATTTCCTTAATGGTAATTAGGATGAATAAATTTACATGAACAATCAAAAAGGTGTTTCATAATTTGGGGGTTGAATTTTTTTTATAAATTTAAGAAAAACTTATATTGATTAAAGAAATCATCATAACAGTGGAAATAAAAAATTAATAGATTTATATCATAAAAATGATTAAATATATATATTATTGGTTATTACTGTTTTCAAGAGTAATGGGATGATGAAACCATCAGAAATTTTCTTTTTTATATTAATGAAACGTTATTATTTTGACAAGATAATAAAAAGATTCAACAAGTGAAAAACATTTATTTTATAAGTTTCAAGATGAATAATATAAGGGAAAATAAATGATCTTGTGGATGAGAATATAAATAGATAGGAATTAAAAAAATGGTGCAATCTCGAATGTTTTATATTTGAATGATCATCAAATTTTTTAGCATGACCAAATGAAAATCAATGTTTAATCTTCTTTTCATGCACTTTAAACAATCAAAAGCACAAGAAATTAGAATGTAAGAAGAGTGTGGGTACATTCCCAAGGTTACATGTTCTTTAACATTTAGAAGTTTTATATAAATTATGATTTTTCCTCATCCATATTTTTTTTTCTAATGGGATTAAAAAATTTAATTTTGTCAAATCCAGGTAGAGAACTTTTGGAAGTCATTAATTGGATAATTCGTTATATAAAAGGAATAGATGATATGGATATTTGTTTTAGAGAGTTTATCACCCACATGGACTATTACAGACATCTGATAGGGGATGTAATAATGTGTTTTCAACTTTTTAATGATATTTTTAAACTTTTTAAAACCCATATGAAATTTCACCCTTGTTTTCGGTTAGTTCATATGGATTTCTTTTAGTTTGGCCATGAAATAATCTATTGTATGCATGAAAGTAAAGTAGAAAAAAATGCATATGATTTTTTTACTAGTTTTGATAAAAATTCCAACTATATTTCATGATTGGATATTAATCTTAATCATGGATTATACACTCTAATAAATTTTAAATTGTAATGGGTTTGGTGTGTCCCACACCAAAAATTACAGAATCTCACTAGAAATACCAATGCATGCTTACCATAGGACTTCTTCTACCTACTTCTCAAAAAATTCATAGTCTCACACCATTCCTTCCCAGAAAACCCTTAGTATCACAGGTTCCTCAACATCCCACAATGTATTTGATATTTGTTTTGTTTAGTCTCCCCCTTTTAAGTAGATCAATAACTCTTATTAGTGATATCTCGACATCTACATAATAATCTTATTCTAAAAAATCATAATCATCAAATACCACCTTATTATTCAACATATGTACATGAAACTCAACATCTAATTATTTTCAATTTCTCAAATCTTCTATGACACCTATTCATAGGTTTCCCACACTTATTCGGTCAAAAAATCATAGATAAAAAAATGATCAACATCTTCATAACTTCATTAGATTTCACTTCTACATCACTGCAAATAGAAGAAGATTCTTATTTTCTAATTATTCTTCAACAGATCCTTGTAATTTGAAATCAACTCAACTCTTGGGATCTCAATCATTGAATAGTTATTATCACTTTTTTCTTCTTATTTTTTTATTTATATTACTTTTCAATCATCAGACTTTGTAACATTCAAGGGAAGCATTATTTAAGAGTGTTAAATTCATTTAATCATAATCAGTTACCTAAAATAGAAAACTGATACAGTTTTTGGATGCCAATAGAAATCATAAATATCAACTTCTAATTTCTAGATATCTAGGATTTTCCATGCATTGATAAATATTGAATCCCCTGTGAAATTTATTTTCATGATGCTTTTACTCAAATGATTGAAATTACTTTATAAAGACATTCAGAGCAACAAATATTTTACCACTCTTGAGAAACAATAGTACATATAGAGGTATATTATGATAGTTATATATTAGTATCTTCTCTATCATTTTCTCATGAAAACAATACTAAAATTCCATAAATTATTAAATTTAAAGAGATATATCAAAAATATATAACAGTAAATATATTTTTAGTGTGGAACTCAGTCTAGGATTTGGTGGATTCATATCCTTACATCTTCTTTATTCTCAAATACTTGAATAGCCACAGATCGAGTCCATGTAAACATAAAAAAATAGAAGTTAAAATTTTTATTGTATTTATTCTACATTATTCTTCAAAACTCAAAAAAAATATTTTGAACATCAATGAATATATGAAGTGGCTCATCTCATTTGTTAAACCTCAATTCATGCTTGAATCAAGTCTTAAAAAATAATAATGATATTTGGAACACAAACTCACCAAAAACTTATATTCCAATTTCAATTCATCAAAATTATAAAATTCTAGGAAATCCATTTTTCATTTCACTTTGATCATCATTTTCAATAGATTATGATCTTCTTCTCTTTATTATCATTCATATATCACGCACAAATCTAGGTGTTTGTGAAGTTTAAACCTTGAAGAAAAATTTCATCATCCACAAAATTATTTTCTTCTATAAAATGTGAGTTATATAAATCCATGTAATTTCACATAGTGAATATAAAAAATTCCCTTACATGAATCCCAGTGTGGAATTATCTTATGTGGATACCGAGTATGTTTGGATTTTATTATATTGGTTTAAATTACCTTACACTGCTCATATTTGCATTCATGGTTTCTCCTATGCATCATTTACCTATGTAAAACTGCATTCTGGTACAAAGATCATGAAATATGATATGTAGCAATGTTTTCTATGTGATGTTCAGATATTCCACACAAATTTTTTATGTAATTAATTCTGTTATATCGTTGGATTTAGTTAGGTGGATATTACTTCATGTGCATAGTTTCATAATTTTGGATATAAACTAGATTTTGGAATCATGTATTCACATACAAGGTATATTCATCCACATGGATTCAGCTATACAGGAATTAATCTATGTAGAGATTTCCATAAACTGGAAATCACATGCATGGAATACAGACTTAGACATTGTTTTAGATTTTCTTGTAATTTCAACTAGGGCCCTGCACATTAACTACATATGATATTATCCATTATAAAGGCATTAAAAACATTTAAGGTTTTATTAACTTTAATCAATACTTCAAAATGATTCCTAAATACTTTTCATCATAAGAAAACTCACTTATTTTAGTTCTTCAATATCTAGTGTTGCAATTTAGTTTTAATGAATCCTGAAACTATATAGCCTTCATCCATGTGTTACATCATAGTCTTTAGTAGTCATATGTTGTATCATGTAATGATGGATTCTCTCAACTCATGCACCTTAAAATTCCAATCATCTATCCATTATACAACTTATTATAGTTTTTCTTCTAGTTATTTCCAATATTCAGAACTCTTGATGTTCCAAACTCTTATATACAGTACTAGAACAACTTTTTAATCACATGTCATGGGTATGAATTTCAGATCATTCAATAAAATAATTTTTGGGTTATTATGAATCTATCCAGAAAGGTATTCTAACCAGAAAACAATTTATTCTTACCTTTGACTAATCTGTGGGAAACACTTCTATTACTTATTGGGTGGATACTAAATTCATCACCCAATCCACCGACTTTTTATAATGAAATTGATAGTGATAATGAGTATAAGTGAAAAAATGCAATCATAAACCCAAGGGAACTGATATATACCCCTTTGAATTTGTCATTAATTCTATATTTAATCCAAAAATAAGTTTCATTTTCTACCCCTAAATGATAAATAATGAAATTTTGGGAAAAATCATCCACTTCATATAAGGGTGTTCTCATCCACTTGAATTACCACTTCTCTGCATGATCTTCCAATATATTTATAGAATGGTGGAACAACCAATTTATTGGTAACGATTTATCATTCAATAATTGTATGTCTACTTTTTAATGCCTAACATTGAAAAAAAGTGTTCATAAGCTAGAACCAAAGCAACCCATTACATTTTTCAACATTCTGAAAACTCAAATTTTTCATGATTTAGGGATGTAAAAATAAGATTTATAAAAATTTATATTATCCTACACACATCATAACAAATACATCATAACATTGAATTATAAGTAGATTACTGTGCCTTTTTTTAATATAAACACTCCCCCTTAATGATTATAATAATCACAAATCGTAAAAATTTAATGGGAGTCGATGTAACACTCCAATATTTCATAGTAAGTTATTTTCATTAAAGTAATTCAATAGTTTACGCTACATACAACACTATGTTTTTGCACACCACGACTTACTAAACTAGTCGTTCAAAAGTGGTTATGAATAGTATTAACTGAATTTTGAATTTTATATACTCCCTATAATTTTAGAATACATATTATGTGTTTTTCAGACATAATATAAGAACAAATTCATTTTCTCAGATAAAAGAAGTATTTTTCAAATAATGCAATTTTACCACCTTCTAATGGAAAAACCAATTTAAAACCAATATTTTACACATTTATATATTAAATTAAATTAAATTAAATTCTTCTTTATAATGAAGACATAAAAATTTATTTTGGATAAAATTTTGGTACTTTTCGGATAACATTCATATTTTGATGAATACTGAAAATTAAACAATTTTAATTGATAATATCTTTTTTAATTGAAATAATTTATGGTGTTAAAAAATTTATTTGAATGGTTTGGAAGAAAAATTAGATTTTATTTTTATCATTTAATAAAATATAGGTCATTATAAGTAATTTCACTTTTAAATTTGACATAAACACAAGTCAATCTTTTGATAGTTTTTTCTTTTTAAAACCCTGAATTTCGGTTTTGACCAAGGGAATTAATTTTAAAATAATTGATCCAAATTCTATGTTTTGAATTAGGTAAAATATAACTCATTTTTTAATTTGTAATATTAAAAATATCTTAGTGTAAATATTTGATATTTTTCTGAAAACATTCAATTTTTGATGTATAGTGAAAAACACTACGTTATAGTTTAAAACAAACTTTTTATTTAAATAATTATTTATTGAATTTAATTTTTTTTGTAAAAATAGATATATAATACCTATATAACTTTTATTTAATTTATTGGAGTAATTTTATAATAAAATTTGTTGTATAATATTTAATTTAACTTTTGACCATCTTTTACCCACTTCATATGAGCATTTACAAATATGAATTAAACATAATTTTACCACTTTTTTGAGTTGAATTTAAAATATCTTAGAGAAACCATTAATATAATTAAGCAAACTGTGGTTCAATATGAAGAAAATAATTTTTGGGGAATAGTAACTTATGACCTTTATTTACCACGGTTAAAAGTAAATAGGGCAATTAAGGGTTAAAATGATATCATAATTACCTTAACACATGTCCTAATTCAATTGGATAAGTATAATTAGACCTATAACATCCTTAGGAACAAAATATGAACCTATTTGGTCAACTTGGATTAGATTTGGACATTTATTATTATTTTATTTAAATAAGAGTTAAAAGAGTTAAATTCCAAGTTTTATAACTTACCCATTTTTAATATTGGGTTACACACAATATAAATTCGACTATAAATATTAATTAGAAAGATAAAATTATTTCCTACATAATTTTATTTTATTTATAATTTTTATACTTTATATAATTTAATTTATTAATGACACAATGATGATGCAATAATTACCTTATTAATGAAATATTAAAATAATTGATATTATAAATATCCAACTAAATGTTAATTTAGAATTTTGATGAATTATGATAATTTAATAGGTTAATATTACATGATAAGGTTATTTTAGCAAATTTAATTCGAAGTCATAAATTTTTTATGTCTTTTAAAAAATAAAATACTAAATAGTGTCAAAATTGACATAATTGAGTTTTTAAAACAAATATTATATTATTAATTGAAATAATATTACTAAATATATGAGGTTCAGAAAAAGGACTTAAATAAGGTTATATATATTAATAATGAACCACCTAGGGTTCTCGTGTCTTGTAATAGAAAGTTTACTAAGCATATATTATAAAAATTCAAAGAGACATGGTAAATGTCAAACTATTTTACTAAGAGTTAAATCTAAAAGTTAAGGTTAATATAATAACCAAAACCTATATAAAACCTATTTTTTGTGAGGATTTATACCCATCCCTACGTTACCCTTTAATGAATTCATTTTGGAGACATTATAAACCGAAAATTATTTTATTATAAAGTAATATTTCATGATTTTCCTAAAGTGACCCTCACCTCTCTTATAAAAGGGAACTTCCCCTTCTCTTAATTTCACACCACCAAAGCATTTTGTCTCAGACAAACCCTACCCAAATATCCTCCCAAAATTCCACACTTAATCCTAGAGGACTTCCTTTGGTCATAAAGTCATTCTAAGGATCCCTTTTCATCAAATCAAAGGAAATAACCTGAAGAAGAGGTTAATATTTCATCAACTCTTTCAAGTTCTTTTCTTCTTTCACATCCCATATCCTTGTATTTACATTATAAAATAATAAATATAGTATCTTATATATATTGTGATGTTATTATATAAATTTTACAACCATATTAATTATTATATCCACCCTATAAATGACAATGTCACCATATGTGAATACGTACGGATTACCGTCTCCACGTCGTGGTGCAGTTTGTTATTCAAATAATTTATTATTTTTATGGGTATAATAATGTGTATAAATGATGTATATAATAAATAAAACATTTTAATGACACTATATATATGATATAACATGTAATTACATATGATTTCACCATCAATATAATGATATTTTCTCGTGCGGACATAGAGATTACCGTCTCCATGAACGTGATGAGATTCATTCCTCATCGTAATAATTCAACAAAAAATTTCATTTTTTGATTAAAAATAATGTTTATAAAATTAATATAATTATAAATATGTATAATATACATCCTATCCATAAAAAACATGGCTTACTTAACTGAGTATATAAATGAAAACAAATCAATAAACACCCGAAACGATGACACTGCTAAAATATTATTAACAAAGAAATATTATATTGTTATATATGATATCATATCTTTAAATATAGTTATTTTATAATTTAATAACAATTATTTTACTATTTTAAAGTAGGTTAACGTACCCTTGACCAAGGAAATGTACAAGGTAAGGGGTTTCTTATCTCCCTTTTAATTCTGTGAGATTTTCATTGTTTACCACTTAATTATTGAATGTTGTGTATTGTGTACTTACATTTGATATATATTATCATTATTATATTTATATTTATGGTATTATATGATTAATTTGTTGGTTATTAACTTTTGGTCATATGACTCGATTGATTACAACATGGTAAGGGGTTTTCATCTAACTTCTTATTCCTATGAGATTCATGCTATATGGCCACTATTTCCTTTTGTTTGGTGTATGTACTCCCCATGATTGTATTATTTGTGTAATATAATTTAATTTATGGGTATTTAAATCTTCATTTTATGATACTTCTTTCATGGGGTGTTTTTTTCATAAGTTACCAAATCGGTAGGGGAATTTCAAATTTCAATTTCCACTCATTAGGATTTACGCATACTTCATTGATTATTTTACTACATGATTATTTGTGGAATCAATATTTATTATTTCTATAGTAATTTCCACTCCCTTTTATATGGATATACATTTTATACACATAATCACTCCATTGATAAATTCTCATGTCATCTATAGGAACTTGATAAGAGTAATTTTAACTCAATCTCCATTCATTGAGTTAAACATCCAATTAATTGGTGTTGTTTTCACAAGAATATGTCTGAATGTCCTCTAACTTATTTACACTGAATATCCAATAATATTGAGTGTATTTATATTTTTCACACATAATTATGTCATTTATTTATCCTTAACTTAAGGATATGGTCTTTATAAAGGATTTCATCTCAACTTACATTTTATTGATTCTTCGTTGTTATTATGCGCCAAATCACTTTTGTTTGATATATATACTGTACATGGGCATAGTATATAATGAATCATTTTACTCTCATGATATTATAATGTTTTTATTACCACAATTATTTGTATTCAAGCATAAATCATTTGGTTATGAACTCTAACTAAAATATCTTTTTAAATGCTTTAAAATTTCATTCTTCTAAATCATTCTCATTAATGTCCATGGTTTAGAAATGGTTTTAAGGATTTATTTAGATGGAAATGAATGTTTTAAAATGTTAATTAATTTTAAAAGATTACAAGTTGTATGAGACACTTTGATTAGAAAGTCTATTTTAAAAATCTTTTTGATAAATTTTGATAATTTTAAATGTTTTCAAGAAAAAGGGGGATATTTCTCTCAAATATTTTTTATGATTAGTTTAATCTATGTCAATATCCTACATTATTCTAGATTTAGGTTGATTTATTATAATAAAATCATCCATATTGTATTGAATGAGTTATGTTTGACTTTGGATTTTCCATTTTTATCCCATTCATGGTTTGTGGTTTAAAAATTGACATTTAGTATACTATTTATATTACAAATGTTTAGATTATGTTTCAACCATTTCATATGAGGAATTAATTGAACTTAGTAAGTGACAGGTGAAACTAGATATATCTTATCGATGCATCGGTAGGTCTCATGATACAAACTAGTGTCTTGGAACAATGCCTTGATAAAATATTATTTGTAGTCTAGGCACTAGGCATTGACTATGTGGTTATGATGTATGGAATTATGAATTACATCATTAGAAATGTGGATATTGATATTGCATGTGATTATTCGACTATTACAATATCTATGCGAATAAGTAAATGGAATTATTTTATTTTATCTTTGCCATATTAAGTTGATGTTTTTGTTTAAAATGATTTTGTTTTGGTCTTATACATTTCCTTAAATGTTTATGCTTATTTATGAAAGTTTATAATTTATTTTTATCCTTACTGAGCATCTGAACTCACGAATTTCTATGTTTTATTTTTCTTATGAAATGAATAAGTATTTTATGGTTGACCTACAGGGATAGGCTAAGCATATAAGTGTGTTTAAAAAGGGGACGAAATATTTTTGATGTTTTTATTTCATGATGTAATTTAAAACTTATGAGTGTATCTGGTACTTCCAAAGCAATTAAACAGATTAGTATTTCGGGACATGATTCCATGTATCATTCCAATGTTATGTAATAATGAACTGACCCTAGGTATCTAGGGCTGGGGAGTTACAGTTGGTATCTGAGAAAGTTTAGTAAAAACCATTGAAGCTAGATTTAGAAAAAAATAATCTGATTAGGAAACACTACCCTAAGATAGACATTGAGGATTATTATAGAAGAAAATCTAAAAATTTTGGTAATGTAAATATTATGTGTTTTTTCCATGAAATGAATCTCTATCAAGATATTAGCAGGTAGAGGCGGCTCTGGCACAGATGTACCTTGGAGTGAAAACTCCGACATGGAGTTTCGGGCTTGACTAGGGGTATCCTGGTACACGACAATGGGCCAGGTTGTACTCTTGGTTATGATACTCCTAGGGGATATGCTTAGGATAATTCACATTTTCTTTACAAACCTATTTGATGGATTTTAATATAAGATGATAATAAATAACCTTGCTTAATCCTATGGTGTTTTAGATTGAAAATAAGGTGTTATGATATTCTCAAAATGATATTATGACTCACACTATGATTTATTGTGTTATTCAATGGATGGATTCCAAGGAAGTCGTAGTAACATTGACCATGATGTATAAGGTGGGAACAGTGGTGGAAATGAGAAACGAAATGGAATGCTGATAGGTGTAAAAGATATCGTGTTCATATAGAATCATTTTTCCAAAAATATGATCAACAACATATATATATTTACCAACTCCCAGGCTCAATGAAGAAGAGAAAGTCTTTGAATTATTAGATCTCCAGTAGTGGAGACCATAGAGAAAAGAAATATCCATTTCCATCATGTAGTAAATGTGGAAGGAGACACCTTTTGAAGTGTCTCAATGGAACAAATAAATGCTTTAGGTGTGGGAAAGAAAGACATAAAGTTAATAATTGCCACGTAAAAATAAAGAGTGCTTTGGAAGAAAATAAAAATGATCCTAAGAATCCAATTATATTAATTTATCGTAAATATAGGGGACCTGGGCATTACCCGAGTGAATTCCCTATTCTATAGGATAACCTCTTAGTCAATGAAGAACCTATGTGGAAATAAATAGATAGAGAAATGTTTAGAATTTTTAGTGTTATTTGTTGATGGGATTACTTTGGAAGAATTTTCTCTTGTATGTGTAACCCTGCAGTTTGTTAAATGAAAATTCTATTTTAGGAATAATAATCTTTTTTATTGTTGATATAGTTATAAATAACCATTTTGGTTTATATGATCCTTGAATTCGAGGAAATTACAAGTTATTAAATTTTGGGATGAAAATGTGAGGTAATAAAAAACATTCGTGGTGAAATTATTTTATCCTTATTTTGAGGAATTTATCTCATTTTGGGATTGTTATAAAATATAGTTTTTGAAAAAAAATACAACCCACAGACCGTGTGACAAGCTGTCATGTCGGACAAAGCTGCAGGAATCAAACCCACAACCCGAGTGTGATTGGGATATATCGCCTAACACTAGACTATGTGTAGACCATAGTTAGTGTGACTAATTATTTTTAGTTAAATGGTTTTATTGATCAATAATAAGTTGATTTGGGATAATATGTCTTATAAAATGTATATCCTTAGTATAGGAAAATGATTTTATGATTAAGTGATAAATGTTATTTTGGAAGATGTTTGCTCTGTTGGGAACACTATATGCCTAAGCATAATAGAATACTATGGGATATCATTTGAGGAGTAACGATGGATTTTTATCTGTTTCTTTATTTTGGAATTATATATATTTAGGTTATTTATGGAAATTATTAACCTATCATAGAGAATATGTGATTAGGTTAATTACTTTTAAGTATGCAACTTTAAGAGTAGTTGATGCTGTATGAAGATACAATTTCATATGGAAGACTACATAATCAAATTCTTCTATTTTTTGGGTGTCTATATTAGTTTATATCATATTAAAGTATTTTAAGGAAAAATATATATTGAATGATATTTATTGATCATTGGGAATTGTTGGTTTAATTTTAGAAATTAAGATTAGTATTTCTTTCTCTATAGGGTTATCCTTTTTGGGGATCATCTGATCTTGTACTAACAATTTTGGTTTTGGTTAATCTCTAAAGATAAGAGAAATATATATTTTATCCTTTGTGGAACATGTGATTCTCTAGAAATTTATCCTAGCGCTTCAGGTGTGACTAAGTCATGCTGAATACTCATCATTTGAAAAAAAAAAGAGATAGTGGTCGAAATTTATTAAAGAATGGAACTCTACATAAAAAGTAAGTATATCACTTTATGTTCTTAGTCAATATCAAAAATAAATTCCTTAACTTTATGAAATGGAACTTAAAACAGAACAATTTTATCTTTTTATGTTTCCTAATCGAAAACTAACGACTGTTTATCCCATCACATGTTTGTGGCTTTCTTGTTGTTAACATTATTCTGATCATGTTTTCTATCACTCTCCATCAGATCATGACACTTATTTTATCTTCCATACCCGTGTTTTTCTATATGTAATCCTAGTATGGGTTATCTCTGGTGACCTTTTTACTTCAGCTTCTTTCTTTTAAATTGATAGTTTTATTGACACTTTTTCCGATGTGGGACTTTTAATGAAGTTCCCAAGACCAGTTTTAAAAATGCGAGGATGCAATTTACAAAAATGGGAAGAATGTTACACCCAAATATTTCATAGTATGTTATTTTCTTTAAAGTAATTCAATAGCTTGTGCTACACAAAACACCGAATTTCAGTGCACCACGACTTACCAAAAAAGTCGTCCAAAAGTGGTTTTGAATAGTATTAACTGAATTTTGAATGTTATATAATCCATATAATTTTAGAATCCATATTATGTGTTTCTTATACATAATATAAGAACAAATTCAATTTTTCAGATAAAATAAGTATTTTTTTTAAATGTAATTTTACCACCTTCTAATGGAAAACCCTTTTTCAATATTTGACACTTTTATGTATTCAATTTAGTTAAATTAAATTATTCTTTAGAATTGCGACATAAACATTCATTTTGGATAAATGTTTGGTACATTTCCGATAAAATTTATATTTTGATGAATACTGAAAATTACTAAATTTTAATTGAAAACAAAATTTTTAATCAAAATAATTTATAGTGTCAAATGATGTATTTGAATTGTTTGGAAGTATAATTATATTATATTGTTATTATTTTAAGACAATTTAGGTCATTATAAAAAATTTCACTTTTAAATTTGACATAAAATTTTTTTAATCTTTTTATAGTTTTTACTTTTTAAAAACACTCTTTTCTGTTTTGACAATAGGAATTAATTTTAAATTATCTAATAAAACTTCTATGTTTTGAATTTGGTAAAATTGATTTCATTTTTGATTTGGAATATAAAAAGTATATTAGGGTAAATTTTTGGTATTTTTCTGAAAATATTCAATTTTTTATGAATATTGAAAAACACTACATTATTGTTTTAAACCAACTTTTCATTGAAATGTTTACCAAATTTTACACTCCTCCTAAGAGCATTTGAAAATTTGAATAAAACATAATTTTACTTCTTCTTATGTGTTGAATTTAAAAAATCCACGAGACACCATTAATATCAGTAAGAAAAATGTGGTTCAATAAGATGAAAATAATTTTTTGGGAATAATAACTTTTGACTTATTTACCACGTTTAAAATTAAATATAATAATTAAGGGTAAAAATGATATCATAATTACCCTAAAACAAGTCCATATTCTATTGGATACCTATAATTCTACCAAAAATATAATTATTAATAAAATATGAATCTCTTTGGTCCAAATTGATTTGATTAGAACATTTATTATTATTTTATTTAAAGAAGAGTTAAAAGATTTAAATTCAAAGTTTAATAACTAAAACATTTTTAATATAGGGTTACACACAATATAAATTCAACAATAAATATTAATTATAATGATATAAATATTTCCTATATAATGGTATTTTATTTATAATTTTTAGACATTAAATAATTTAATTTATTTATGACACAATGATGAAGTAGTAATTAACATATTAATGAAATATTAAAATAATTGATATTATAAATATCCAAATAAATTTTAATTGTCACTTATGATGAATTCCACTAATTATATAGGTTAATATGACATGTTAATGTTAGTTTAATAAATTTTATTAGAAGTAATAAAGTTATTATGGCTTTCAAAAAATCAAATACTAAATAGTGTCAAAATTGGTATAATTGAGTTTTTCAAAAAAAATATTATATTATTAATTGATATAATATTCTTAAAAATATAAGGTTCGGAAAAATGACTTAAATAAGGTTATATATATTAATAGTTAACCACATGGGGTTCTCTTGGCATGTTATAGTATGTTTATTAACCATATAACATAAAAAAAAGAGACGTGGTAAATGTCAAACTATTTAACGAAGAGTTAAATCTAAACTATAATGTTAATATGAGGACCTAAACCTATCTAAAACCTATTGTTTGAAGTAGATTCCGACCCATACCCACCTTATACCATAAATAAATCATTTTGGATCCATTAAAAACCGAAAATAAATTTATTATAATATAATATTTCAAACTTTTCCTAAAGTGACTCACACCTCTCTTATAAAAGGGAACTTCCCCTTCTCATAATTTCACACCTACAAAGCCTTTATTCTCATGCATCACCATACCAAATATCCTCCCAAAATTCCTCTCTTAATCCAAGAGGCCATAATTTGGTCAGAAATCCATCCTAAGGATCCCTTTTGATCAAATCAAAAGGAAGAACCTCAAGAAGAGGTAAATATTTCATCACCCCTTTCAAGTTCATTTCTTCTTCCACTTCCTATTTAGTTATGGTTTACATCATAAAACAATAAATACAGAATATTATATATACTATGATGTTATTATAAAAATTTTCCAACCATATTCATTATTCTATATACCCTATAAATGAAAAAGTCACCATATGTTCGTATGTACGGATTACCATTTCCGCATCGTGGTGTAGTTTTTTATTCAAGCACTTAGTTTTTTTGATGGGTATAATAATGTGTATAAATTATGTAAATAATAAATATAACATGTTAATGATTATTTATATATTATATACCATCCAATTATATACAATTTCACTATCAATATAATGATACTATCGCTCGTGCATACATACAGATTACCGTCTCAACAAACGCGATGAGATTCATTCCCCATCAAAATCATTCGAGAATAATTTTAATTTTATGATTAAAAATAATGGTTATGAACTTAATGTTATTTTGTATATGAATAAAATACATCCTATCAATAACAAACATGTCTTACATAACTGAGTATATAATGGAAAACAGATCAATTAATCCCCAAAATGATGATACTACTAAAATATTATTAAAAAAGAAATATTAGAGGATCATATATGATATCATATCTATGTATATAGTTCTTGTCTAATTTAATAACAGTTATTTAAAAATTATATAGGAGGTTAACATACCGTCGTCCAAGGAAAAGTAAAAAGGTAAGGGGTTTCTTATCACACTTTTAATTCCATGAGATTTCAATTGTTCACCACTTATTTATTGCATGTGGCGTATTGTGAACTTACATTTGATATATATTATCATGATATTATTTATATTCATGGTGTTATATGATTTATTATGTGTTTATTAACTTTTGGTCATACGAATCAATTGATTACAACATAGTAAGTTTTTTTATCTCACTTATTATTCCCAAGAGATTCATGCTACATTGCCACTATTTTCTTTTGAGTGGCGTATGTACTTCCCATAACTGTATTCTTTGTGTAATATAATTTAATTTATGGGTATCTAAATCTTCAGTGTATAATATTTCATCCATGTGGTGTATGTTTCGTAAGTTACCAAATCAGTAATGGAATTTCAAATATCAATTTCCACTCATTGGGATTTGCGCATACTTCGTTGATTATTTTACTCCATGATTATGTGTGGAATTACTATTTATTATTTGTATAGTAATTTACACTCCCATTTATATGGATATAATTTTTATACACATAATCACTCCATTGATAAATTCTCATGTCTTCGATATGAACTTGATAAGATTAATTTTAACTCAATCCTCATTCATTGAGTTAAACATCTAATTCATTGGTGTTGTTTTTAAAATAATATGTGTGAATGTCCTCTGATTTATTTACACTAAATACCCAATCATATTGAGTGTATTTATATTTTTCACACCTAATTATTTCATTGATTTATCCTTAACCTAAAGATATAGTCTTTATAAGGGATTTCATCTCAACTTACATTCCATTGAGTCTTCTTTGTTGTTGTGCACCAACTCACTTGTGTTTGGTGTATATAGTGTACTTTGACATAGTATATCATGAATCCCTTTACCATCATGATATTATAAATTTTTGATTACCTTGATTTTTTATATTCAAGACTCTCTCATCTGGTTATGAAATCTATCTAAAATATCATTTAAATGTTTTAATCTTTTATTCTTCTAAATCATTCTCATTAATGTCCATGTTTTAGAAATGGTTTTAAGGACTTATTTATATGGAAATTAATGTTTTAAATTTTTAATTCCTTTTAAAATTTTCAAAGTGGTATAGAAAAGTTTGATTCAAAATTATATTTTAAATATATTTTTGATAAATAGTGTTACTTTTAAATGTTTTAAAGAAAAATGGGGATATTTCTCTCAAATAGTTTTGATGATTATTTTCATCTATGTCAATATCCTTCATTATTATCGATTGAGGTTTATTTATTATTATACAATCATTCATATTGTATTGAATGGGTTATGTTTGACTGTGGATATGCTATTTTTATTCCATTAATGGTTTGTGGTTAAAATATTGACATTTCGTATGCTAGTTTTAAAACGAATGTTTAGATTATGTTTCATCCTTTTTATATGAGGAATGAATTAGACTTAGTAAGTGACGGGTGGACCTTTCTATATATCATAAATTTATTGGTAGGTGTCATGAGACAAACTAGTGTCTTGGCACAAGGCCTTGGCAAAATCTTATTTGTAGTCTTGGCACAAGGCCTTGACTATGTGATTATGAAGTCTAGAATTATGCATTCCATCATTAAGAAAGTATATATTGATATTGCATGTGATTATTAGAATAGTGTAATATCCATGTGAATACGTAAATTTCATTATTTGATTTTATCTTTTCCATATTATGTTGAAGTTTAAGTTTAAAAATATTTTGTTTTATTCTTATACATTGCCTTAAATGTTTATGCTTATTTATAAAAGTTTTTTCTATATTGTTATCCTTACTGAGCATATGAGCTCACCCCTTTCTATGTTTTATTTTTTCTAGGAGGTGAAGAAATATTTTATGGTTGACCTGGATGGATAGGATAAGGATATAAGCATGTTTAAAAAGGGGATGAAATGTTGCCGATGTTTTTGTTTCATGATGTATTGTAAAACTTATGAGTGTATCTAGTACTTCCAGGTCTACTAAACTGATCGGTCATTCTGGACATAATTCCATGTATCATGTCAATGTTATGTAATAATGCACTGACCCTAGTTAAATGGGGTCAGGGAATTATAGTTGATATCATACTATATACATCATTACTTATAGGGATATCAATATTTATAGATTTTAAAAATATAAGAAGTATATGGATGCCTTCACTTCAAGGGGTGAACTTCATAAAAGGCTATATGAGTATCCTATTCCTCCTTCAGAATTCACCTTTAATTCCTAGAATTCAAATCCAGAAATTGTTGATTTGGGAATATGGTTGACTTTACACAACTCATCAATTATATATTTAGATACGAAACATATTTTTCAAAAATTATTCATTTCTTTAAAATCTAAAATGTTTATCCTTCCTAATATTGTGTCAACTCTAGGTTTCCATATTTTCAATTTAGTGCGATGCAAGGTCTTATTTCTATTTTCTACTCATTTATTAGCTAGAATGACCTTATTCACCTTAAAAACAGGATAAATTTGATTCTATTCTACTTTTTTTAATATGCAAGACACTTCCAATTTTTATAGCTATATGACAATATTATTAGTAGACATGTAATTAGATAACTCTTTGGGTGTGGGAATATTATTTGGAGTAGAACTACTTGAACTTAATGTTACACATGATTTTAATTTCAGTTTCATAATATCCTCTTATTTAAGTGCCCAAGTCATATATTTGAAAGTAATATAGTCTATCTCCTTACACCTTCAATGTGCCTCTATATATGATTTTTCATTTCCTGTCATGAAAATATTCTATACTTCATGAAATGGTGTATAACCACTAGTCCAATATGGATATGTCTATCAAAGATGAACAATATTTTATTTTTCATATTTCTCTATTATTTATTCAGATTACGGTTTATTTTATAATGGTGTGCGGTTTATCATCTCATTCCATAATAGAATAATTGTTTATGTAGGTTGAACCACCAATATTCCTTTCATTATAAACTTCTGATGTGACTTCTCTTTCAATAATTTTTAACACAAGGCAGAAACACATTCCTTCCTGACATGTTTGTCATACTATTTTTATTATTCTTATTCATTATTCAATCTAAGATAACCAGTAGTATTTTACCTATATTCATTATATTATTGACCACCCATGTTTCGTATTAAATAGAAGTTTCTTAGTGATTCTAATATATTCCTAGTGGAAAAATTCTTTTTCATCTATGCTGTATTCTTTATTGTAGAAGGTTGTCTTCTTTCATTAGTATTGTTGCCCTATGATTTTCACATAAAAAAATATTACACCAAAAAATTGATACCCCAAATACCATTTATCTTGTATAACTAACCCCTTCCAATTAAAACTTATCTCTTTATGTTAGGTGTGGTCTATCCATCTATCTAATTTCATATTTTCTGCTGGAACCCCAACCTTTTGGGATCCTTTTAGGGAATAGTTATTCATAGATATTTTTTCCTCAATACATCACATATTGGTGGTTTTTCTATAATGTTTTATGATTCTTTATGTTTTATGCTACTTTCATTTGTTCGGATTTTTCAAAAATTACATATTTTAACATGTCAGATTATTTGAAATGTGGGTTATCGTTTTCTAGGAAATTGAGGTGGAAGATTTTCTACTGATCTCACACTCTTCAAGGATAAATTGTGGAAATTATCCAATATAGGACTCTCCTATGATGTTTGTTTGTTTTTTTTTACCTTTTATTTTCTTGTTGTGATGGACCATACTTTTATTCTAGATATTTTAGTTTAACTTCCATCTCTAAACACTTCATTTTGAAGGTGATATTCTCATGTTCCACATATTTCAACATATCCTCCCAATCACTCATAAAATTGTGAATTTGAAACAAATTCACTTCCATTATATCTATAAGGGGACTATATAGATCATTCATCTTCTTTGAATTAACATATAGAATGGTAGTATAGACATCCATGGATACATTTTGAAGATTATTTAAATCTGGAAAACTTTTTCACAACATACATAAAAATTATTTCCCACATAATCCTCTTTGAAACTATTCATTCATTTTAGTAAAAATTTCACTGAAAATTTTATGTGATTCGTCATTTTCATTCATAGTCCTTGAGAGAGTGCTAGATTTTACAACCTGTTTCACCAGTGCATTTTCCATTACATTAGTCTCTTCATCTAGTTGTGACTTATCATTCATAATTTTCCTAATGAATCGGAATATATTAATCACTACAAGAATTTGGACATTCTTCAAATATCCCTTAACCTCAAGATATTTTTATTTACTATATTCAATACATCAATCATAAATGCCTGAGATTTTTTTGATAGAGGAATGATATTTAATATATTTAGAAATTAAATCCTTAGCATCCTAATATTCATCATATAATGGTATTTATTCTTTCTTCTATGTGACCTTTATTTTATTATTGTACACTCTTTTATACCTATTTTTCAGATAATTGTTAGAGACATCAAAATATTCTTGATAGGTGTTGAATATGAATTTTTCATTTGAGGATATCCTTCAACTATCTCAAATATACATTTCAAAAACATAAATGAAATTTAGCAGACATTCAATAATTTATCCAATAAGTGGTAATCTTCTTTGATACCAATTATTGTACCCCATGTACTAGTGTAGAATCCTAATAGGGGAGTTGAATCAGGTGTTGCGTATTTTTTACCAAAATTCTTATCTTTTAAAGAACCCTTTTTAATTTAACCCATGTTTGTGGTTAGTGTATATGGGTCGATTTTTGTTCCACTAAGTAATCATCTATCATATAAATTAATTTAAAGTAGAAAAAAATAGAATGAAATTTTTATATAGTTCAGTATAATGACATACTATTTTTTATGAATTTCTATTCACCCCAATAAATTATTCTCAACTATAATCAAGTTTTTATTACAAGGGGTTTGGTGTGTCCCATACCTATAATGCCTGCGTTTCATTGGATATATAAATTATTGTTTCCTTCAGGAAAACCATAACCAATTTTACATAGATTTCATATATTTGAATTATCCTATTAATGTATACCTTGAGTCACACAAGTTCAATATCATCCCACCTTTTATATGCATGTGTTTTATTTTAGGATCATCCTTTGAAGTGTATCAAAAAATATACAAAATGGTGTCTTTACACTATAATATAAATCTACTTATCTAAAATTAGAGTCTTCAACTTCCAACATGTTATTAAAATTATTTCTAATCAACTCAGCCTTTGGATGTTTCTTATCTCTCAAATCTTCTAAAAAACTATTCAATTCCTTCTTACACTTCATTACTAAAAAAATATTTGATACAAAAAAAATTTATAGATTTATAACTATATTGTCTTCCTCTTATACAACACAACAACTTATAGCTGAACATTATATTATTATTATTATTTTATAGATTAATATAATGTTCAATCTGATATACTCTCAGAATCTCAATCTTTGAACACATAGAAATAATGTCTAGGTTTTATTTTTTAATTTTTTTCTAATTTTTTTTCTACTTCTCCCCCTCCTTGAGATTTATATTTTGTTTTACATGTTGTAAAATGTATTTAAGGGAACTAAATTACATCCATATAAATCATTTACCTAAAATAAATAACTCAAAAGTCCTTTTGGATGCTAGTAGAAAGTATGAATATCGCATTCCCATTTTTATATCTCTATAATTTTTTTTGGCATGGATCAATAAAGTATCTCATGTGAAATTTATTTTCATGATACATTCATTGAGATGATTGAAATTACCTTTTTAATGCATTAAAATAAAAAAAATTATATTATTTGAGATACATCTACCAAATTAGAAAGATATTTAGGTAGTTTTAGAGTGGGATCATTACACTCATTTTTTTGGCGATATATCCACTAAAATTTCTAAGTATAAATAATAATCAAACCTATATCATAAATATAAAAAACAAAATATTTCTAGAGTGTGTAGCTCATTTCAATCTTTCATGTATTCCCAGACATCCTTCTCATTTTGTAACAAAAACTCAAATTGTCTCAAATCAAGATCATATAATAAAAACTAAACAGTAGTTTGATATTTGATGGCTCTTTATCAAGATTATTCGTGAAAAATATTGAAACTTTTTTAAACATTAAATTATATATTTATTGTTTCATCTCACTTTTTCATCCTAGATTCATGCTAGGATCATGTCTGAAAAAAGCATCATGATATTTTGAAAAAAAATTCAAAACAAAAAAATATTTTGATCTTATTTAATCATAATTTTAGAATTTTATAAACTCCAAATTCCATTTACCTTTGATCTTCCCTTTAAATAGATGAAGAGTGGGTTCACTTTCTTCTCTTTCTTGGATCACAAACCAATCTATATTTAAACCCTGATGGAAATATTTAGCATCAATAAAATGAATTTATCCTATACAAAGTGAATTCTCTAAATCTTGAAATTTTCACCCAATTCTATTGAAAATTTACCTTACATGAATCCCAATATAGATTCTATATAAATGGATAACAAGTACGAAAGGATATACATAAATTTTCTTGAATTTAGATATACTTTTTATATTTCTATACTTTGTTTTGAAAATGTTTCATTAAGCTCCATGGAACTACAATAAATTACATGGATATTAAATTTAGATAAGATGATTTGTTTTTTTAAGTGAGGTTTAAATACATCATGGATATCTATTACCTATAGAATTTGACTACATGGAGCTTCAATCATGTATGAAATTTCGGAATATCAAAATGCATCTGATTTTGGAATTATATATTTACATACATGGGATATGTGTCTTTGTGTATTTGGATCCATGTGAATTTTCTTACCTAGGAATTCATTTATTCTATAATTAATTTACATGGATTTTAGAAATAGCCATTTTTTCATAATTCTTTTAAAATTGAACATTTCCACTTCAACTTAATCTTCTTCATATCATAGTAATTAAAAATACATTAAAAACGTTTTGGAATTTATGAACCATACTAAATACATTAAAAGTATTCCCTGGGACTTTACTACATAAGAAAATTCACTTCATTGTGTTCTTTAATATCACACAATGCATTTCAGATTTAAGATAACTTGAAACTCTTCATCCTTCATCCATGTATAGCATCGTGGTCTTTATCATTAATATATAGAATCCAAAATCGTTGGCCTTATCCTATCTTTTTTATCTTCAATCACGAATAAGTTATCCATTCTACCATTAATAATAACAATTTTTATAGTTGTTCATTGCAGTTATCTTGATTTCTATTCCAAACTACTGTACATAGTATTAGAACTCCTCCATTAGAACATATAATTTATATGATGTTCAAATCTTTCAATCTACTGATTTATGGGCTACTATGAATCTATCCATCTAGGTATTCCAAGAATACACGTCTTTATTCTTCTCTTTAACCAATCTTTGAGAAGAATATTCTCTTATTTGGTGTATGGATAATCTATAAATCACCTAATTCATCAACATTTCATAATGACATTGAAAAATTCAACAAGTATAATTAAAAAAATAATAAAATAATTCACACAATATCACTCATAGATGATGTATCAGTTTAAAGTATTTTTTTATACTGATTTTTTAGGATATCTAGTTAGTCAAAAGAGAATAATAGGATTCATATTTACTTATGGAATAAATATTATCATATATAATTCACACCTAAAAAATATTGTCACACTAGGTATAATAATAGAATAATATGTTATTGTAATATTAGTAGGGAAAGAATTGATTTGATTGAATGAATTTATAAATAAAATCATAAGATTTATAGAGAGATGAATTTTATTTTGTGATAATAAAAATATAATTCACATTTCTATAAATTTGGTATTTCATGCGTGGAAAAAATATATTGACTTGATGTATAATTTAATCACAAATTTTCTATAGGATTAATAGATAGAGATATAAAAGATAGTGGGAAACCAAAATCTAATAGATATATTCACCAAGATAATTGATTAAGTATTGTTGATGTTGTATTATACTTCATTGGGGATTGGGTGAATGAAATAGAAAAAAAAGGAAAACATTCATTGCATTCTATGTATAGAAATCTAATGATGTTCTATGAGACATAATTAAAGTGATATATTTTTGGGTGGAAATGTTTGTTTCAGTTCACCAAAATTGCATCCATATTAATTATCCTCATTGTAATTTTGTGCATTATATGATGGTTGGCATATATACATAGAAAATAAAAACAAGCCTTTTCTATGGATAGAAAGATCATTGTAATTTCATATCTTTTAATGATGTTATGTATGGAATGTTGGATTTAAAAAAGTTAAGAAATGATAATGGGACATCCGGTTGGTAATCAAGAAAATGTTATCATACTTTGAATTCCATTATTTAAGGGGATAAAGTTTTATAGGTTGATCAAATGGGACTTAGTATATAAGTTGGTGGGACTTTTATTTATTTTTGAAGAGAGTTTTGTTTTCCTAAGATAATTAAATGTGGTATAGTTGTGAGAAATTTCTCATAAATTACTATTTTTAACTTTTGTAATCTCATTTTTTCAATTTTAATTGAAAATTTTCTAGTAGAGT
Source organism: Viscum album (assembly GCA_963277665.1). Classification (NCBI taxonomy): domain Eukaryota; kingdom Viridiplantae; phylum Streptophyta; class Magnoliopsida; order Santalales; family Viscaceae; genus Viscum; species Viscum album. The sequence goes on along the minus strand of OY728142.1, from coordinate 25,881,549 downwards.
TTCTCTCATGCAAGTAGGAAAAATTATCTAAATCATGTTAAACTCTATGATCCTTTCATTTTTATGTCATTTATGCATTATCATTAAATATTTATCTAGTGCCTTGTATATTTTTTAGTTTTCTTGTGTGTGTGGTGTTGGAAAACATTTTATGGTGAGTACGGTGTTGATTCTTCATACTCCTAATACACTTAATGAAAGGGAACTTCCATAGGTTCAATTTTCTACTGTCCTTCTACAACCAGGATTTTAATGGATTTATGTGTGGAGTTTCAGTGATTTTATTTTTAAAATAAAGGATTATAGTATTGAGGGGTTCCCCAACAAGAAGCCATTTGTATTTTTTGTTATATAGATGAGGGAGAAACCACAAACAAGAAACTCATCAGTTTAATATCAAAAGTATAAATGAAAATTTAATCTATTTCTTTCTATAGTAAATGATTTCACATTAGGTTCAACATTTTTGTTCCCATGCATGTTCGTTCACAAATTTACATTAGCAACAAACCAAATTTATAAAGGTGTATGGTTAGTAGAATTAACTTATTACAGTTTAAATTTCATATAAAGACCTATAGTATGGAATTTTAACTCATCTAAAAAGGGTTTTATTTCATAATTCATAACTATCTTACAAATTTAAGATGCATATATAAAATCCTCACCAATAACAATACCCATTATCATTTTCATGAAATTAATTGATCAATATCATGAATCAATGTGATTGGATATATATCATAGAATCTCCATATATATGTGTGAGAGGATCTTTATCATCCCACTCATTGGTTAGTTTTGGTCTAGTTTTAATCCATATAGTTGGTCAATATAGAATTTTTCATTGTCTTTTAGGTGATATGAGTAGTAGAATTGGAATTGTATCCATTAAAATGGATTCTTATGTATCCCTATGAAGGGAATAAAAAATATAGTTTTTTTATTTTAAATAATAAAAGGAATATTATCTAAGGTCATTTGACAAGGACCATTATGGTTCCTTTTAAGGTCACATAAACATGACTAATGATATACAATTAATGTTAGTTAAACCACTAACATAATAAATAATATTTTAAGGTCATATGAATAGGATTATTCATAGAGTAGTTTAATATCATTCTTATAAAATTACTAGTCGAAAGAGAGCTACTAGTGGTTCGTGTAGGATTTTTTCATGAGTAAACCATTTTGGTGTGATTGAAGAGATGGGATAGGTAGAGGTAGGTTGTGTTATACAATATACATACCCATTAATATCTTTGACTCATTAATATAATATAATGGATGCTGATCAATGTACTAAAAAACATCTTGGTGGACATGGTGCTGATTTTAAATATCTGCGTCTATTGAGTCGATAATGTTTATACAATGGGACATTGTTAGTGGCACGGAGATTTGAAAAAAAGAGGGTTATTTATTAACAAAACATTATGGAGTCTGAACACAAATTTTTTAGATTTATTGACATGTTTTAGGAAATATTGCACTAGTTTCCTAAGGATATTGTTCCAAATTATTAAGGTAAGTCATGATTGGTAATATTATGATGACCCTATCGGTTATAGAGATTGATAAGAAGGACATATGATACAAGATAACGAAATAAAATTATCCATGGAATACATGCTCAAAGGGAAGCAAACACACATTCATGGTAACTTAGTCATGTAATTCAAGTAACATTGGATGGGTCCTTGATGGAACATGATTTTAAGAGATTTGAAAATAGTAAAATTAATCCAATAAGATATTTTTAGGTTGATTGGGGGATTAAAAAAACAATAAATGAATATATTTTGGAATGAATGATCTTGTTCAGATTTTATTTATAGTTGGTATCTTAGTGGGAGGGACATATATATTTTGGGAAACCCCTAAAACACATGAAATCAAACCACTATACACTAATAAATGAAATCCATAAATAATAAAGAGTATTAAGTCAGGATAATGCATAAGAATTACACATATAACAATTTTTAAGAATCCATGTGAGGAAAAAAAGTGGTCTTACAATGATATTTTATTGTCCAATCCATAATATTTTAATACATGTTATTCATGACTATATAAATATTATGTGAGATCCCACCACCGCCTTAAAAAAATAAAATTAAATTGTATGTGAGTAAATTTGTCCCAAAATATCTTATCATAAAATAATTTCTCTAAAACAATGTTATTTCTTAAACATCATTCAATAATAAATTACATGGTTCTTTAGAGATTTGTGTCTAGAATAATATATAGGGAAATCCCCACGATATATATTTTTTAGGATACCCTAAACTGATAACATGTTCGATTGATTTGTTACAGATTATACCAAATCATTATTTTTTAAAAATAATAAATATGATTTCTCGTTATACAAGCAACATCGAGCTGAAACAAATCAAGATATACAGTATAAATATTATTATATAGATATTAATGTTATAACTTAACCATTGGATTAAAGGGTAAGAGTAAGAGTGGTCTCATTAAGAAATATATGTAGAGAAGTTTTTATAATGTATTTTTTAATTCCTAGGAAATATATATTTAATTTTTAATGATAATAATTTAATTATATATCTTTAATAACATTTAAATTTTAAAGATGTATTTTTTATATCAAATAAATCTTTATTTATATTATATGAAACATTTAAAAGATTAATTTATATTATTTTGAGTAATAAATTTTTATAAAATTTAATTTTTATAAATTTAAACTAATAAATAGTCATTCATACAATTTTTTTCAATATGTTATAAATATAGATAAAATAATTTGATTGTAAACAGATATAATTTTCAACAAATTATTTTTAAGTATAGTGTTATTTTTTAATCAATATTTAATAAATATTTTAGAGAAATTTATTTATTATATATTTAATATAATAAATTAACAACAATAAAATGGTTTTTACCACATTACTTATGAGAATGAACTCTTTTAAATATTCAAAAATACATTTTTTTTCCAAAAATGGAATTTACAGATTTGTGAGTTAATATTAGAAATATTTTATCTAATATTTAAAAATTGAATTTGATAAAATTTATTCCATTTTTTATTTCATAACATCATAACTATATTATGGTTAACTATTTTGTTTTTTCAAAAATAGTTTTTTTGTGTGAATAGTGAAAAATTAATGATTTTACTAATATTGTCACATTAATGAAATTAACATGATATAAGAATAACTATAATTTTTATGAAACATTATGTATAGAAAATATATATTTGATAAGTAAAATATTTCATTTAAAAATATAATTTTTAACTTACAAATCAATGTTTAATATTTTTTAAATCTAAATAATGTTTTTGTTCAAATAGAATCTATATTTTGTTCTTTTTTTAATCAAATATTAACATGGTAACTTCTAGTTTAGTTTTTTTAGGTATAAAAGTTTATATCATTTTATTTAACGTAATATTATTAATTACACGTGAATATAAATTTTACTTGATTTTTCTTTGAAGTTATATTTATGATTAAAACAAGTATATTTCTAAAACAATTTTCATGACCTTTTGTAGACATAAAATAAAAGTAATTTCATTTACATCATGGAATTGAAATATCTAAAATGAATTCCAAATTTTAAATGAGAATAATTCATATTATTTAATTATTTTACCTTAATATTTTTTTCATAATGAATATTAACCATGGTAAATGTAACATTATAGAAATGGTTAAAAAGGATTAACAAAGGGGTTCAACTAAAGAGATAAGGGTTAAAATAACATAAAGACATGTCTAAATATTATTTTTTGAGTATATTTCGACCCTATATCATCCAATATTATAAATTTATCACATTAAAAGAAACGTTTCCAAGATAAATACTTCATTATATTTTAATGTTCTTAATATTTGTAAGTTTTCAACCAACCTCACTTTTAAAAGGGCACTGCATCTTCTCTCTTGTTCACAATTTTTAGATCCTCTTATATATAAAATTAACTAACCAAATACCATCCCAAATTTATTTTTATATATTTATATTTTCTAGTATTATCAAAATATCACTTCAAAAAGGATTAAGTTTTATTCCAAACGAGGCTACAAAAAGAAGAGGTTTTTTCCCTTACAAATACATTTCATCTTAATTTATTCATAAGAATCCAAACAAATATCCAATAACCATATTCAAATAATAAAATTAGTATATTTTAAATAATTATATGTTTATACATTAATGTTGCATCCATTTTCTACCTATTTTCAATCCTATTGATAATGAAAACCTTGATATTGCATACATACGGACTGTCGTCTCCACAAAGTGATGTGTATAATTTTTCACAATCGGGTCACTTTTGTATTCAAATAGTTATAAATAGTGATAATATATGATATTTATGAAATAAATATTATTCTATAAATTTATATATCATCCACCTTCTTATCCTCCAATCCATTGGAAAATGATAACATCGCTCGTGCGTACATCTTGACTACCACATCCATGAAGTCATGTGATTTTTTTTCATTTGTCATTTTCATGGTTGGTCATAAAGATATATTTAATGAATATATTTAATATTTATGATATAAATATTATTCTATATACATTAATCATTATATACCTTTTTTCATTCCAACCATTAGGAAAATGAAAACGCTATCATGTGTATGTGCATACTACCCCCTCCACAAAAAATGTATTTCATTTCTATATCACCTACTTTAATGGATGATTATACAATTTTATATAGTGAATATGTAACACCCCAGGATTTCATAGTGTGTTATTTCTTAAAAATAATTCAATAACTTGCACTACACGCAACACCGAGTTCAATCACACCATGACGTACAAAAAAAAGACATTAAAAGAGGTCATGAATAGTATTAACTACATTTTGAACTTTATATAATCCTTATTATTTTAGAATCCCTATTATGAGTTTCTTAGTCATAATGCAAGAACAGATTCATTTTCAGTATTGCACTTTTATCAACTTTTAATAGTGAAACCTTTTTAAATAAAATATTTTAAACTATCTGAATATATTGGGACATCAAAAAATTTAAAATGAAACATCCCAAGCTTCCACGGTACGCTTTCCTTTGAATAAAATAGTAGCGTGTGTTGTACGCAACCTTGAGTTTTAACACACGCCACAACCAATCAAACTAGCTGTTATGAATAGTAATACCTAAATTTTGAAATTATATATATTTCATATTTTAGAATGGACTTCATTTTTGGATTCGTAATATTGAATTTAGCCTAAGGTGAAATTTTGGTACTTTTCGGATAACTTTCATATTTTGATGAATAGTGAAAATTACTAAATTTTAATTAAAAACAACTTTTTTAATAAAAATAATTAATAGTGATAAATTGTGAATTTGAGTGGTTTTAAAGTATATTTAGAATATATTTTTACCATTTAATATAATTTTGGTCATTGGACATAATTTTACAATTAAACCGAAGATAAACAAGTGTCAATCTTTTGATAGTTATTACCTCTTAAAAACACGCTTTTTGTTTTGACAGCGGGAATTAATTTTAAATTAATTTCTGCCACTTCTGTGTTTTGAATTTAGAAAAATGTATTCCATATTTGGAATCAGGATGTCCAAATTTTGTAAATAGGTAACTTTTATTTTCAGACATTTTGAATAATTACTGTGGTAAATATTTTATTTACCATGGTGAAGGGTAAATCCGGTAAATAAGGGTTAAAAAAATAATATTATAATAATACTAAATTACCCTAAAACGTGTCCTAGCCTTATTGGTTGATACATGTTCGACCATGGGAATCTTTGGGTCGATTTTGGGACCCCATGGATCCACTTGTAAGTGATAATGACACTTTATTTTAATTAAGTTAAAATGAATACAAAAATGACACAAGCATATATCTTTTAGCAAAACAATTGTTACATAGGGTTATATATTTTGGATTTTAGATTATAAATATTAATTAGAAAGATAAAAAGATTTCCTACATAATGATATTTTATTTATAATCTTTAGACATTATATAATATATTTTATTTATGACACAATGATGATGTAGTAATTACTATAATAGTGAAAAATTAAAATAATTGATATTATAAATACCCAAATAAATATAATATGAAACTTTTAATGAATTAAACTATTTTTCTAGGATAATATGATATATTAGGAATGATTTAATGGACTTTGTTCGAAGTAATCAATCTGTTATGAGTTTCACAAAAATCAACTATTGAATAGTGTCAAAATTGACATAAAAGAGTTCTTAAAATAAATATTATATTATTAATTGATATTAAATTCCTAAAAATCTAAGGTTCTGCCAAGATACTTATATCATGATTGATTCTTCATTAATGGACCACTTGGGGGTCTTTTGGATGTATATAGTAAGTTTATTAACCATATCATATAAAAATACAAAGAGACATTGTAAAAGTGAAACTAATTAATTTAGAGTTAATACTTAAAGATAAGGTTAATATAAGTACCCAAACCTGTCTAAATTCTATTTTTTGAGTTTTTTTCGACCCATACCCAACTTAAATTTTGAATAGTCAACTTTGGAGCCATTGGAAACCGATTATGAATTTATTATAAACTAATATCTCTAGCTTTTCCAAAGGTGCCCCTCACCCCTCTTATAAAAGGGCACTCCTCCTTCCCATTTCATCACACCTTCAAAGCCTTTTGGTTCGGCCAAACTCTACCCGAATACTCTCCCAACATCCCTCACTACAACCTAGAGGCCTTTTTTGATCAGAAAGCCAACCTAAGGAGCCCTTTTGATCAAATCAAAAGGAAGAACCCGAAGAAGAGGTAATGATTTCACCACCCTTCTCCAAGTTCCTTTCTTCTTCCACTTCTTCTTTCTTTGTTCTTACCATTATAAACTAATAACTCCTGTATATCACATATACTGTGATGTTATTATAAATATGGTACAGCCATATTCAGTATTCTATCCACCCTTTGAATAACATGTCACCATACGTGCGTACGTACGGCTTACCGTCTCCACGTCGTGGTGTAATTGTTATTCAATATATTATTATTTGGATGGGTATAATAATGATTTGTAACTCATGTAAATAATAAATATAACATGTTAATGATTCTTTATATATGATATACCATCCATTTATATATTATTTTAATATCAAAAGAATGATATTGTCGCTCGTGCGTACGTACAGACTACCGTCTCCACGAACGCGATGAGATTCATTCTCCATCGTATCCATTCAAGTATAATTACCATTTGATGATTTAAAAATGATGTTTAAGGACTTGATATCATTCTGGATATGTATAATATACAACCTATCCATTACAAACATGTCTTATGTAACAAAACATATAAAAGAAAACGAGTAAGATAACACCCGAAACGACGATAATTCTAAGATATTATTAACAAAGCAATTTTAAAAGATCATATATGATATCATATTAATGTATATGATTATTGAATAATTTAATAACAATTATTTCACCATTATACAGGAGGTTAACCTACCCCATCTAAGTAAAAGTGCAAGGTAAGGGTTTATTTCGCAATCTCTTCGTTATTCGAGGTTGTTTATACGTAATAATCTACTGGGATTTCTTTATCATCCACATCCATGTTACTTCGAAATGTATTTCAAAACATTTTTTACTATTTACAAAGAATATGGGTTATAGTCATTTATACCCTTATGTGTTTTTAAAGGAATATTTCCATCGTTTTCCAAACAAGGCACTTTTTACCTTTTGACAAATTTAAGGTAAGAATGTTTTTTTAAACTTATACGGTAGGTGTAGCTATTTACCACCGTTATAAAATCGTCAAAGCTTCCCTTAAAATCTTACAAGGATATTTTCAAATTAAATGTTTTATTTTATAATTATGTGACTTTTAAATGATTTCAAAATGAATAATTTCAGAATTTCAGAAAGGTACTCTTTATCAAAATCAGAATTTTAAATGTTTTAAAGATTTATCTTTATAAATCTTTTTAATTAATGTCTTCAAAATGGTTTTTAAGGATTTATTTATATGGACATGAATGTTTTTAAAAATTTTAATTCCTTTAAAAAGTTTCAAAGTGGTATGGGACACTTTGATTCAAAAATCTCTTTTTAATTACTTCCTTTATAAATGTGTGACTTTTAAATGATTTCAAAAAAAGGAGATATTTCTCTCAAATAGTTTTGATTTCATCTATGTCAACATCCTTTGATGGATTTTAAGCTTATTTGAAGATGATTTATTATGATACAAAACTTCTATATTGTATTGAAGGTTTTGTGATATGTTTGACTGTGGATGTTCTATTTTTATACCATTCATAGTTTATGGTGAACGTATTGACATTTCGTATGCTAGTTTTTAATACGAATGTTTATGTTATGTTTAAACCTTTTCATATGGGAATGCATTGGACTTAATATGTGACGGGTGGAGCCCGCTATAGCTCCTCGATGCATCGGTAGGTCTCATGAGACAAACTAGTGTCTTGGCACAAGGCCTTGACAAAATCTTATTTGTAGTCTTGGCACGAGGCCTTGACTATGTGGTTATGATAGTCTGGCATTATGCATTCCAACATTATGAAAGTGGTTATTGATTTTTGCATGTGATTATTCGATTAGTAGAATAACCATGTGAGTAAGTAAATGGCATTATTTCATTTTATTTATGCCATACTATGTTAAATGTTCAAGTTTAAAAGGCTTTTTTTTAGTTATAGATTGCCTTAAATGTTTATTCTTATTTATGAAAGTTTCCGCTATATTGTTATCCTTACTGGGCATTTGAGCTCACCCCTTTTCTATGTTTTATTTTTTCCAGGAAGTGAAGAAGTAAGTTATGAATGACCTACAAGGATTTTTATGAGGGGATAATAGTGTGGACTGTGGAGACATTATGTTGTTGTAATAGTTTTTCATTTTATGATATAATGTAAAACTTATGAATATATCTAGTGTTTCCAAGGCTACTAAACCAATCGGTCTTTCGAGATTTGATCTTTCTTTTGATCATGCCAATGTTATGTAATAATGCACCGACTCTGGGTAACTAGGGTCGGGGCGTTACAGTTGGTATCAGAGGGAGGTTAGTACAAACCTTGGAAGCTAGATTTAGATAAACTCTGATTAGAGCACGTAGACCTAAGATGAACTTTGTGGATTAGTGTAGAAGAACTTCATAAAATTTTGGTATTGTAGAGATTTTGTGAGTTTTCCGAGCAATACATCCCTGTCTAGATACGAGCAGGTAGAGGCGGCTCTGGCATAGGTGTACCTAGGGGTAAAACCCGAAAACACCGCTTTGAGCTAGACTCGAACGGGAACCGGTGCACGACAACGGGCCTTGCTGCACTCTTGGTTACGACACTCCTGGGGGATATGCTTAGGATAACTCTCATTTTATTTACAAATCATTATGAAGGTTTTATGAGTATATACATCCTCAAAGGAGGCATTTTTATGATTATGGATTATATCCATAAATAGTTCAATTTATGTTAAGTGTTTTATAAGTATGGGATTATGTATTTTGATTTATAAACTGATCTAGTGTATGCCATTGTTTAGAAATGGCGCCCAGTAGAAGGAATGAGAACTCCAGATATGCACATGATCCAAAGAGAAGGAAGGATCATATATTTCATGGACTTAAGCTAGAATTTATAAGAGAAATAGTCTCCCATGTATTATCATCATATGAAGAAATAATATCCTGTGTTGATAAGATAAGTAAAGAGTTTACTGAGTCCTATGGCTTTGAAGGGAAGCAAGAGAAGAAAAAGATGGAAGAGAGAAAGATGGATAAAGGGAAGAGGGAAAAGAAGAATTTTCCCATATGTGGTAACTGTGGAAAGAAACACCCTGGAACTTGCCTGAAAGGAATGGGAGTTTGTTATAAGTGTGGAGGAAAAGGGCACAAAGTACGTGACTGCAAGGGTAAGAAAATGGTTTTAAATGTACAATGCTTCGTTTGCAAGGAGTTTGAACACTATGCGAACCTATTTCCCAGTCATCAGACTATGCCACAAATGATTTTATTGGATAATAATCAAGTTATGATACTACCACAGATGAAGAAGAATGATTAGAGTTCTTATGTTGATTATGTCAATTGAGTGTTATATCAACAATGTACTTGTTATAATAATTATGGAGTATATAAGGATTGTACTACAATACTATTTCATTAAGGACTTGAGATTGTGTGGAATAAAGAAAAGTGACTCAATAGAAGGATAAATTTTTGGACAATATATGGTTGAGAGAATGATAAATCATAATATAGTTCTGATTCTGAGGTAGTGATTTTGGAATAATATGTGATTGTTTTGGATAAATTATATTGGATATTCTTGACTACCTTGGAACTGATTAATGATTTGTATATTCCATCATTGTTGGGGTTTAAAACATTTTTGGATTAATGAAGTATATCCAGCATTCTATATGGAATAAGGGAGCATGAATGTAATCAATAAGGAATATGGTAATACATGATGAAGGTATTCATATGCTATTACGGGGTAAAAAGGATCTATATTATTTTTACCTTCCTTATAAATGTTGGACTGTGAGTTTGGACAGAAGTATTTTGGATAGTTCTAGTTTGGATTATTTTGGATTGCCATAAAAGGACAACCCAGAGGTCGGGCGGCAACCCGTCGCGTCTGGCAAGGCTGCGAGACTTGAACCCGCAACCGAAGGGCGACAAGGGTGTATCACCTACCACTGGCCCACGAGATGTCCTGGATTAAATAATGTAGTTTTTATTAAAAGATCTTGTAGATGAATTATAAATTCATTTATTTTAGAACCCTATACGAATAGTGTAAATAGAATTTTTTTTAAATTCTATTATCTTTTAGAGTGAAAGATGAGTTTGTGGTAGAAATTTATTAATGGATAAAACTGTAATTATAAAGTAAGTATATCTCCTTATGATCTTATCCAATCTCATAAATAAATTCCTCAATATTATGAAAAGAAACTTAGAATAAAAATGTTTTCCTAGATGGTACCTTAAATCATCACTAATTTATGGCTTTGGGATTGTTGGCATTTTCATAGCCATGTTCTCTACCACTCTCCATCAGATAATTGATGGTTAGATTTTTCTTCCATATCCATATTTTCCTACATGGAACCCTAGTATGTGTTATTTTCAGTAATCTTCATACTTTCGACTCTTTATTTTAAATAGAGGCCTCATTAATTCATTTTTCGATGTGGGATTTCAACTAAGATATTTTGAAACGTCAAAAATGTGTTATCCTAATACCCTATGTTTTCTTGAACCGATGGTATTTCAAATCATCATAGATTGATGAATTTAAGGACCTCAATTTTATACTTGTTTGTGATTGATGACCTCAATCACTACCTATAAATATTTACGTTTTTCCTCCAATTATATGTCTCTAATTGCCACCAATGTTCTCCTAATCGAGATCATAATTTGGTGGTGACCCTTTCATTTCTCTTTTCCTCATATTAAAACTTAATTTTAGTAACCCAATTTCCGATGTGGGTTTTCCCACAAATATATTTTCTACTTTCAACCTTTTATTTTCGAAGAAATATTTCAAATTGCGAGGACGCAATTTATTGAAGGAGGGGAGAATGTAACACCCCAGGATTTCATAGTGTGTTATTTCTTAAAAATAATTCAATAACTTTCACTACACGCAACACCAAGTTCAATCACACCATGAAGTACAAAAAAAATACATTAAAAGAGGTCATGAATAGTATTAACTACATTTTGAACTTTATATAATCCTTATAATTTTAGAATCCCTATTATGAGTTTCTTAGTCATAATGCAAGAACAGATTCATTTTCAGTATTGCACTTTTATCAACTTTTAATAGTGAAACATTTTTAAATAAAATATTTTAAACTATCTGAATATATTAGGACATCAAAAAATTTAAAATGAAACATCCCAAGCTTCCACGGTACACTTTCCTTTGAATAAAATAGTAGCGTGTGTTGTACGCAACCTTGAGTTTTAACACACGCCACAACCAATCAAACTAGCCGTTATGAATAGTAATACCTAAATTTTTGAAATTATATATATATCATATTTTAAAATGGACTTCATTTTTGGATTCGTAATATCGAATTTAGCCTAAGGTTAAATTTTGGTACTTTTCGGATAACTTTCTTATTTTGATGAATAGTGAAAATTACTAAATTTTAATTAAAAACAACTTTTTTAATCAAAATAATCAATAGTGATAAATTGTGAATTTGAGTGGTTTTAAAGTATATTTAGAATATATTTTTACCATTTAATATAATGTTGGTCATTGGATATAATTTTACAATTAAACTGAACATAAACAAGTGTCAATCTTTTGATAGTTATTACCTCTTAAAAACACGCTTTTTGTTTTGACAGCGGGAATTAATTTTAAATTAATTTCTGCCACTTCTGTGTTTTGAATTTAGAAAAATGGATTCCATATTTGGAATCAGGATGTCCAAATTGGGTAAATAGGTAACTTTTATTTTCAGACATTTTGAATAATTATTGTGGTAAATATTTTATTTACTATGGTTAAAGGTAAATCCGGTAAATAAGGTTTAAAAAAATAATATTATAATAATACTAAATTACCCTAAAACATGTCCTAGCCTTATTGGTTGATACATGTTCGACCATGGGAATCTTTGGGTCGATTTTGGGACCCCATGGATCCACTTGTAAGTGATAATGACACTTTATTTTAATTTAGTTAAAATGAATACAAAAATGACACAAGCATATATCTTTTAGAAAAACAATTGTTACATAAGGTTATATATGTTGGATTTTAGATTATAAATATTAATTAGAAATATAAAAATATTTCCTACATAATTATATTTTATTTATAATTTTTAGACATTATATAATTTATTTTATTTATGACACAATGATGATGCAGTAATTACTATAATAGTGAAAAATTAAAATAATTGATATTATAAATACCCAAATAAATATAATATGAAAATTTTAATGAATTAAACTAATTTTCTAGGATAATATGATATATTAGTATTGATTTAATGGACTTTTTTCGAAGTAATCAATCTGTTATGAGTTTCACAAAAATCAACTATTGAATAGTGTCAAAAATGACATAAAAGAGTTCTTAAAACAAATATTATATTATTAGTTGATATTAAATTCCTAAAAATCTAAGGTTCTGCCAAGAGACTTATATCATGATAGGTTCATCATTAATGGACCACTTTTGGGTCTTTTGGATGTATATAGTAAGTTTATTAACCATATTATATAAAAATACAAAGAGACATTGTAAAAGTGAAACTAATTAATTTAGAGTTAATACTTAAAGATAAGGTTAATATAAGTACCCAAATCTGTATAAATTCTATTTGTTGAGTTGTTTTCGACCCATCCCCAACTTAACCTTTGAATAGTCAACTTTGGAGCCATTGGAAACCGATTATGAATTTATTATAAACTAATATCTCTAGCTTTTCCAAAGGTGCCCCTCACCCCTCTTATAAAAGGGCACTCCTCCTTCCCATTTCTTCACACCTTCAAAGCCTTTTGGTTCAGCCAAACTCTGCCCAAATACTCTCCCAACATCCCTCACTACAAACTAGAGGCCTTAGTTTGATCAGAAAGCCAACCTAAGGAGCCCTTTTGATCAAATCAAAAGGAAGAACCCGAAGAAGAGGTAATGATTTCACCACCCTTCTCCAAGTTCCTTTCTTCTTCCACTTCTTCTTTCTTTGTTCTTACCATTCTAAAATAATAACTCCAGTATCTCACATATACTTTGATGTTATTATAAATATAGTACAGCCATATACAGTATTCTATACACCATTTGAATAACATGTCACCATACGTGCGTACGTACGGCTTACCGTCTCCACGTCGTGGTGTAATTGTTATTCAATATATTATTATTTGTATGGGTATAATAATGATTTGTAACTCATGTAAATAAAAAATATAACATGTTAATGATTCTGTATATATGATATACCATCCATTTATATATTATTTTAATATCAAAAGAATGATATTGTCGCTCGTGCGTACGTACAGACTACCGTCTCCACGAATGCGATGAGATTCATTCTCCATCGTATCCATTCAAGTATAATTATCATTTGATGATTTAAAAATGATGTTTAAGGACTTGATATAATTCTGGATATGTATAATATACAACCTATCCATTACAAACATGTCTTACGTAACAAAACATATAAAAGAAAACGAGTAAGATAACACCCGAAACGACGATAATTCTAAGATATTATTAACAAAGCAATTTTAAAAGATCATATATGATATCATATTAATGTATATGATTATTTAATAATTTAATAACAATTATTTCACCATTATACAGGAGGTTAACCTACCCCATCCAAGTAAAAGTGCAAGGTAAGGGTTTATTTCGCAATCTCTTCATTATTCGAGGTTGTTTATACGTAATAATCTACTGGGATTTCTTTATCATCCACATCCATGTTACTTCAAAATTTATTTCAAAACATTTTTACTATTTACAAATAATATGGGTTATAGTCATTTATACCCTTATGTGTTTTTAAAGGAATATTTCCATCATTTTCCAAACAAGGCACTTTTTACCTTTTGACAAATTTAAGGTAAGAATGTTTTTTTTAAACTTATACGGCAGGTGTAGCTATTTACCACCGTTATAAAATCGTCAAAGCTTCCCTTACAAGCTTACAAGGATATTTTCAAATTAAATTTTTTATTTTATAATTATGTGACTTTTAAATGATTTCAAAATGAATAATTTAAGAATTTCAGAAAGGTACTCTTTATCAAAATCAGAATTTTAAATGTTTTAAAGATTTATCTTTATAGATCTTTTTAATTAATGTCTTCAAAATGGTTTTTAAGGATTTATTTATATGGACATGAATGTTTTTAAAAATGTTAATTCCTTTCAAAAGATTCAAAGTGGTATGGGACACTTTGATTCAAAAATCTCTTTTTAATTACTTCCTTTATAAATGTGTGACTTTTAAATGATTTCAAAAAAAGGAGATATTTCTCTCAAATAGTTTTGATTTCATCTATGTCAACATCCTTTGATGGATTTTAAGATTATTTGAAGATGATTTATTATGATACAAAACTTCTATATTGTATTGAAGGTTTTGTGATATGTTTGACTGTGGTTGTGCTATTTTTATACCATTCATAGTTTATGGTGAACGTATAGACATTTCGTATGCTAGTTTTTAATACGAATGTTTATGTTATGTTTAAAACTTTTCATATGGGAATGCATTGGACTTAATATGTGACGGGTGGAGCCCACTATAGCTCCTCGATGCATCGGTAGGTCTCATGAGACAAACTAGTGTCTTGGCACAAGGCCTTGACAAAATCTTATTTGTAGTCTTGGCACGAGGCCTTGACTATGTGGTTTTGATAGTCTGGCATTATGCATTCCAACATTATGAAAGTGGTTATTGATTTTTGCATGTGATTATTCGATTAGTAGAATAACCATGTGAGTAAGTAAATGGAATTATTTCATTTTATTTATGCCATACTATGTTAAATGTTCAAGTTTAAAAGGCTTTTGTTTTAGTTATACATTGCCTTAAATGTTTATTCTTATTTATGAAAGTTTCCGCTATATTGTTATCCTTTCTGGGCATTTGAGCTCACCCCTTTTCTATGTTTTATTTTTCCCAAGAAGTGAAGAAGTAAGTTATGACTGACCTGCCGGGATTTTTATGAGGGGATAATAGTGTGGACTGTGGAGACATTATGTTGTTGTAGTAGTTTTTCATTTTATGATATAATGTAAAACTTATGAATATATCTAGTGTTTCCAAGGCTACTAAACCAATCGGTCTTTCGAGATTTTATCTTTCTTGTGATCATGCCAATGTTATGTAATAATGCACCGACTCTGGGTAACTATGGTCGGGGCGTTACAGAATAAAAAATATATTCATTAAATTATTAACATTTTGGAGATTATGGAACCATTTCTTAACACCTTTGATCGGGGCCAATATTCCAAAGTAATGTTGGATAAATTGTTCAATGAATCTTAAGTAACTTACGTAAGAAACAAATATTCAATTAAAGGAAGTGAAAATATGATAAAATTACATTAAAAGGAAATATATAATATTTTTTAACAAAATAAATTTAAATTTATTATTTAGTTAAATATAACATGTTCTGTGAAGCAAAAATCCGAGGTAAAAATTTTATCATCTTAATCTCACTCCATTGAAACATGTTTTATATTATGAACCTAATTTTATTGATATGTTTTATATAATAAAAATGTTACGTTTTATATAATAAATTCCTCTTTATTCATGGTATTATATGTTTCAATTCAGGTTTTTTATTTTAAGTGGTTTTGATTCAAAAAAAATTGGTTTCATAAATTTTTATTTTACAATATTACTTTTATTAGAGCTTGTTCATGTTTATATTTATGTTGGAAGATTTATTTACTATTTATTTTTTATAACCAATATATATTATTCTAATATGGTTATTTCATAGGTTTTTATTTTTTTCTTCTAACTATTCCTTTATTTGGTACTCAAATACCAAAATAATGTTTTACAATAAAAACAGATGTTATTTCATCTTTTAGGTTATGAATATTTTTCATTTGTATCCATATTTTTGAAAATTATTTCATGGATATTTTTATATAATTTAAATTATTAGTAAAAATATTTTTATAATAAAATTGAAATTCATTACACTTGTTTAAAATGATTCTTTTTAATTTTTTTTAAATAATTTTTTTTTTGAATTTTTACAAATGGTTAAATGGAATGTTATTTTTAATCATTATGACTCTATAGATTTTCTAACATCCATCATCATTATTCTATATTTAGATAAATCTATAAGTTATATGTTTATAAGGATAATAATTTTTATTTATTCTATTATTTTTTAGGTTTAATATTAAAATAAAATGTAATTATTTTTTAAGAAGGTTGAAAAGAATTTTTGAAATGATTTATAAATTAATTTTTAAATAAATGTTTCAAAGTTATTTTTAAATTTTTTCATCCATTTCCCCTATAATTATAAAAACATGATACATTATTTTAGAACGTCATTTATAAAGAATTTATTTTCTTCTATATCCCATTACTATTTTATAGATTATACAATTTTTCAGGTTATTTATTTCATTGTTATCATGTTTTCTACCACTCTTAATTATTCAATAGATATTATTTTTACTCTTTATGCACATATTTTTACTATCATGTAAATATTTATTATTATTTAAACTACTTAGATGTTGTTTTAAACACATAACATTTAATAATGCAGTGTTAGTTGAAGGAATCTATTTCAATTACTATGTAAATATTGATTCTTCTTATTTTGATTCAAATCATGTATTTATTGATTGATTAGAAATTTTGATTTTATATTATATTATTTATTAAATAAAATAGGAATGCATTGAAAATTTTTCAGTAATAGGTGGGGACCAATTATAGATATACCCCTGATTCATCGACAGGTCTCATGATACAAAACAAGATGACATGACATATAAGTTGAGGTTATAAGATCATGTAATAATAGTTATGTATTCGGTGTATAAATTCACATTATAGAATTTTCATTGGGCAAGACATAGACTATAATATTAATTATTTCTTAGTAGAGTCCTTGATGTTAATATCATGAATGTTCAACATTATTCATTTCCTTCATTAAGAGTTCAGATAATATTATCCATTTAATTATTTTATTTTCCATCAATATATTTTGATGCTCAAGTAATTGATTAAAAAGAAATTTTATTGATTATTTACTCTTCTATGTTTTTATACCTTATTTATTAATTATATCATTCATTTTATTTTTTTCCTTATTAATCATATGACCTCATCATGTCTTATGTTTTATTTTTCCCAAGATATGAAGAATAAATCATTAAATGATATTCAATGATAAAATTAAACCTTTCATGGTTTGTTTTATTTCTATAATTTATTATGGAAATAGTGTTTGTCTTTAGACTCCCAAAACTACAAAACTAGTTGATCCTTCAATGTGTGATCCCCACTATTTTATACCAATATAATAAGTTAAACAATGGCTATGGGATACTGGAGTCGGGGTTGGAACACACATGGAATAAATAATTTGAAATTTAAAAAGGACTTCAATTAATATTTTTTCCATGTTGGTTTACCACTTAATTTTTGAAAATGATTCCTAGTCTCCAAAAAAACCTCATAGCTATGAAGGAGGGCCACCCACCAGCCTGTAATGGTGCAATTTGGATATATGAATCCTATGTGGACCACATAGTTATTTCAAGGGAGGCTATATTCTTTTTCTAAATTTCATTTTTTTCATCTAATATTCTTCCAAACATGTTTGTCACATTATTGTGCAAAAATAAACACAAAATAATCATACAAAATAATATTCATACACTAAAAATTTATCAAATACACAATATCTATGAAAAAGTCAAGTGATATTTTTCAATCAATATTATTAAGTTTTGATACATTAATAGATGATAAATCTTATCTAAAATTATTCGAACATTTATTTTTTTATTACTTATTTATTTTTTTACAATGTTTTATATTAGGTGAGTTCCTTATATTTTTATCTTTTAAAACCCCTCATACAAATTTTATAATCATTCAAAATTTATGATATGGCTATTTGTTTTATCATATCTTCATTTATTAATGTTTTATCATTCATGTTTTAAACTATATTATAAAACCTAAATATCCAAATCATGAAGTAAAATTTGTCTTTTGATAATAACTTTTTCAACAAATGGGGAGTTTTGATGATTATTATAATTATTTTTCATAATTTACAACCTTATATATTATAAATAAACTATATAGTTTACACAAGGGTATAAACCATAACATATTTACATATATAGAGGGTTATGGTTATTTCATAGGTTTTTTCCCTTTTTATTTTTTGTAATCACAAAGGGTGATTGTTTTTTAGTAGTGTTTCAATTTTCTTATCAAACTTAATGAATATGTTGTGTATTTTATTTATGCCTAAATATATTATGTCTTTTGTTCATGGAAAATGGTGTATTTTGGGACATTTTATTGATACAAAAACTCTCATGCTCTGGAATACATTATTTTAATGATCACAAGAGACTTATATTTTTATTTTATAAATCTACCCTAATTTATTTTTAGTAATATATGTAAAATAATGGGAAAATTATAGATGTGTGGAAGAACAGATAAATAAAAAAACAGAAATTAATGTGTTGACATAAAAAATAAAACCTCATGGAAAATGGATGAATCATAAGTGGATTGATTACTTGCAAATAATAAACTACATCATCTAAAAATACATTTTTGAATAAAAGAAAATTGTCATAAAATAAATGAAAAAACTCAAAGAATCAAAGTAATTTATTTGTGGATTCTATCCAAAAATATACTCTTTCTTCACTTTGATGATTGGATATCCAAATTAAAATTTTTATGTTTTTATCCATCCTTTCTTAATATCCAGTGTTAACATTTTCACATTCTTGGAAATCAATAAATAATTTCAAAGTTGGATCAAAGGGATAAAAGATAAATAGTCATTAAATAATCTACATCATCAACAAAGATCAAATGGGTGATGATCATAAGAGAAGAAACATCATCTTAGTGTCTATATGTTTCAATGGTTGGATACATATATCTACATAAAATCACTAATATATAACATTAAAAATTGGTGGAGGATGATCACCAATTGAAAGGAGAGTGGTAGTTTTAGTGGTAAATAGATCACATGAATTTTTACACATTATTTTTTCATCATTGTAATAATTTTTTAAATAGTAATATATTTAATTATGGACATTCATGTATTTTTTTCATTTTTTGTTCTTTATCTATCCTTTTTTATTTCCATTCAAAAATAAATAAAACCTTAACTTTTTTTACTTCCGTCATTCCATCTACTTTTTACTGCGAATGAAGAATCTATGTGGATATGAACTTTTTATCTCTTGATAAACTAATTGATGAAGACCTTAGGATAAGGACTTGACCATCCATTTATTATAAATTGTTTAATTCTTAAATATTGTGTTTCCTTGATCAATGAATAAGAACCTTCTACAATTTTTGGTTAAAATAAATGAATATTTAGGGATAAAAACATAGTTTTTATTGATATAATTGGGGACTATGGATTGATTATCCTAACCCTATTTAATATTTCTTTCTTAAAATCCATACATTCATTATTATAGCTTCATTATCTATTTTATTTTGAAATGTATCATTGTTTACTTATTTTTAAATATTTATAAAGCATGACAAGTTTTGTAGAGTAATCTAGAAGAATTCACATGTTATCCTTTGATGTTCTATTAATATACATATTTATTATTATTTTATATTATATTGACTGTTTAGTTATAGTGGTACCTCCCAAATCAAAAGGAATTTCTTTATTTATGTTCATAAATTTATTTCTTAGATACACTTTCTCTTACGGATTCCTGAGACTTGGTTTCAATACAAATTTAAATATTTACAATTTAAGTTTTACATTATGTATTAATTTTTCTTCACAATAATTTATTATTTTAAGAAATAATATTAAATAAATGTGGAAATTATGATTGATTTTTAATTTTATGAACTCTTGAAAGATTCATATCATTTTAAAAAATTACACCCTTTCATAAATATGTATTGTGCCAAAATAATCCTGCCATTCATAAAACTATTTCATGTTCCATCTCTCATTCATGAATTCATTTATACTTATTATTCTACTATCAATATGAGTAATTTCTCCTTTTGTTGCATATTTTCATTATTTATACCCCATCCATGAGATATTTCCTTGTTTATTATGATATTTATATCTTTTTATGGAAAGATATTAAGGGAATAATGTTTTAAAGGGGAATTCTGAGTAAGTGAGGGGTCACTTAGCCTTGGTTCTTCATAGTAGTAAGATTTCACATCTAGTGAATTATCTATATAAAAAATGATATAGAATTCTCCTTAGATTCTCCCTCATTTCCAATATATTTTATTATATAGTTGAATATCCATTTGTGTGATCTATTGGAAATAATTATTGTAGAGGTCGCAATTAGTATATAATATATACTATAAATACATTACACAACCCTGGTTTAAATGAAGGGTATTTATCTAGAAATCATCAACATATATTAATTCGAGTATTTTTTATCTTGACACCCATAATCCTATTTTATATGTTATCATTGTTTAAATAAAACATTAGACAGTTTTATGTTGTTTATTTTTTTTAGTTTAATTTACTAAATATTTGAAATGATATTAGATGTATTTTACTAGTAATATACTTTTCCAATTCATTGGGTAATTTTTTATCTATAAATATATCGTGTATAAGGAATGATTATAGTAATTTAGTATTAGAAGATTGTATTTTAGTAGGATATAGTGTTATATCATAATATTTATGGATAGAATTATCAAGGGAGTTATTTTTTACATATTTTTATGGTGTTCTAGTTATCATTAATTTCTCATATATAATTTATTTTATAGTAACCCACACATTTCATACAAAGATATCACATATTTTAGATAAATCTTAATTAAATAACATTATGATCCATGATAGAATAGGAGAATATGATAATAAAATTTGGAAACTATACCCTACATATCATAGATCATAAGAATGGGTCATGGAATAAATCTTGGTAGTTACTAAGTCATGAATCATAATGGAATCAAAGAACCTAATATATTAGAGGATAACATTGGAATAAGACATTAATTTATAGAATACACATTAGTATATAAAATATTATTTTTAGTATACCCACCGATACATTTAAAAAAAATTAGTCTTCACATAACTACTCATTCATCTACTTCAAGCTTGGGATGACTTCATGTGTACCCTCTTTTGGGCATGGTATAATCTCTCATGTACCATATTGTTTCAGTATTGAGTTAAGCAGTTGTGTATCCTCTTGTTTCTAGATAGGGATAACATCCCATTTAGCCTCTTGTTTTTGGCTTGGGATAACATCATGTGTACCCTTTGATCTCATAGAACATTCATCTTCATCCAATTAATTAGTGGGAAAAATAATTCAAGGCTTACCCATCATGTAACAAAATCATACATATGTGACCCACAAGATCATAAAAAATTCTATATATCATAATCCATCTAAAGGAAATAGGTTTCATAATTATTTAATCATAGCATAAATTGTGTAAATGAAATGGGATTCATAAATATTACATTATTTCAATATAGATTAACTTTTGGAAAACAAATGAGTTTCAAAAACATCATTTCATTATAGCATAACCCTTATAAATGAAATGGATTTTATAAACCTATTTCTAAAATATCCATAAATAATACAAATAAAGAATAAGTATAGTATCATTAGATGATATCCCCTGTAAATAATTGGAAAATCTGAGGTTGTTGTCATTAATAAATAGAAATACCATATAAATCAATAAAACAATCTTAAAGAAAGTATCCTTTCCATTTTACATCACTTCTTTAAAATATAAAAATCTACCAAATATTAAGGGAAAAAATTTCTTTTAAAATAACCTTGAAAATTTTTAAAGGAAGATTTAAATAATTTATAGTTCAATATGGGGTGGAATATCATTCATGTCATACATGATAAAACAAATATTCCTTTCACATTTTCAGTAAAAAAATAAAAAGTAACTCATTTGGAAAAAAACAAAAAGATTACATTTATACCATTTTTAAAATTAATACATCGCAAAAATTTAATTTAAAGACTAATTGAAAAATAGTAAAAACATTATTGAAAATAGTTCTAGAAAAACATGGATATGAAAAAAATTTATTTTAGAACAAAGAGAGAAATAAAGTTGGTTTTATTTGAAAACATTATTTTGGACTATTTAATATACAAAGAGAGTAAAATTAAAGGAATCCATGTAATTTAAATAAATACCCATATAATAAAAATTCATGTGTTTATTAACAGTTATATCCTAATATTTCATCATCAGAAGCATGATCTTAGATAATCCCGATAAACGAGGAGATTGTATCATTAAATTATTCCCTTTGGTAAATTTTGAATCATAAGACCCATGAATGAAAGGAACATTCATAGATATTTATATCACGTAATTTACATGATTATATTCATAAAATTAATTCATGTGTAGTATATAAATTACACAAAAGAAACATGTGGTGAATATGGCATGTGTCTCATAGAAATCAATGTGAGACGAAAATCCCTTACCTCATGTCTCAACTTCCTTCATATATGTTCAAATCTCCATTATAATAAAAATAAGATTATTATATATATATTATAGAATCATAATAATAAATATAATACCATATATTCTTTACATATAACATTTTATCACTCGTTTATTAACAATTATTTATTAAAATCGTTTTTCTGGGTGAAAATTGCTCCGTTTTTCATGTATGTTTTGGTTCGATAGATTCGGACCATGTACATGGATTATGGTTCAATAATAGCAATTAATTTTAATCATTATATAAATTTAATATATATTCTTTATATACATATTTATATGCATCCATCAATATTATATATAGAAAAAAAATTACAATATTCCTGGGGATGGTAGTCTATACGTATGTGTGAATAGTGTTTCCATGTTTTTAAAAGATCGGAATAAATAAAGGTAAATTATAATTAAAACTGTAGAAAATTATTATTTCATATAAATAATATTTTTTCATATGATCTATCTTTATTACCATCCTTGTCAAAATAAAATGAAAAATGAATCACATCTCTTCATGGAGGCGGTAGTCCACACATATGCATGAGTGACGTTATCATTTTCTAATGAATTGGAAGGTAAGAAGGTATATGTGATATTACAATTTTTTATGTATAATGGTTTCATAAATATATTATATATATAATTTAAAACCATAATTATTTTGACTTATGAGAGGCAATTATGGAAAATGAATTACATTTGTTCACGAGGTGGTAGTCTCCAAACACACAATCGACATTTTCATTTCCCATTTGATGGAAGAGGATATGATTTTAGGTTATTAAATTAACATAATAATATAAAAATATATGTGAAATAATTATTTTATTATATCATCATATTTTAAGAATATTTTAAGGAGGTGGAAGAATAAATAAATTAAAAATTCTCAGTTAATAACAACACCTCTTCTTCAGAATATGTCTTTAGGTTAACACAAAGGGCCTTCTTATGAGGGTTTTATAAAAACAATAAGGCCTATAGAAAATTGATATTTAAGTAAGGAAGGTATTTTGGAAGGTTTTTCTAAACCAAATTTCTTTGTAAGTGTGAAGAATAGAGGATAGGTAGCTCCCTTTCATAAGTGGGTGAGGGGACACATTTGGAATTTATGAATATAAAAAGATATATGTATGTTTTACAAATGAAAAAGGATCAAAAATGGATCATTATCAAACAATATATGAGATAATATATAAATATGGTCATAAAATAATTATTGTAAAAGTATTTATGTCATTTTAACAAATATCATTTAATTTTAACACCCTCAAAACCCTTTTTATCCTTAACCGAGGTAACTAATTTTTACAATTTTTACTATTCATTAAGACCCAAAATTAAGTTTACATATTATATAATATTAATTATTATGATTCAAAATATTTATTCAATTTTATAAAATTAAATTCAGATAATTGGAATAATTTAATTAAAAATTAATCCCAAGAATGTGACGAAAAAATAGTTTTCCAAAGAAATATTATTCATATGTGTAAAAAAATAAATCAAAATTGAACATGAAATTTATTCCAATGGCCTAGATTTTATTAATAAGAATAAATCTGAAAAAAAATTAAATTATTTTAAAAGAAGATTTAACTTTTTAAATATTTTAAATGGAAATGTAGTTTTTAATAAAAATTGTTATCTTTTACTATTCATCCAAAATTTAACCGTTTCAAAAAATTCTCAAAAATTCACCCTAATATATTTTTGAAATATTCATTAAAAAATGAAAACTAATTTGTCAAATTAATTTTAAAAAAGTAGAAAATTAAATTTTATTAATTTTTCAAAATAAGGCATTAAAAATCATTTTTTGAGAAGAAATATATTTTTGAAGTATAGAATGACATTGTTAAAAATTAAGTACTTATTTATATGTATATTTCCTCTGTATAGAAAAATTATAATTAATTTTAAAAATATGTTAATTTCTATTCATACCACCATGTTTAATTTCTATTTTATAGTGATCTTAATAATGTTAGTTGTATACTATGGTTCGTTAAAACATAGTGTTGCGTATAACACAAACTAATGGAAAAATTAAATTTACATTTAAAAAATATATATTTTATAAAATATTGCGGTGTTACATTATACCCCACATAAAATAAATTATAAACTTTAAATTCTACCACTCTGATACAAACAACTAATGATATATCTTCTTCATCATATCATCAGGTTCCCAAGTTGATTCCTCAAATTGTTTATTTTGCGACAAAACGTTAAACATGTGAGTGGTCTTGTTTCATAGCACATTATCTCTATGATCCAAAATCTTAATTGGTTGTTTGTCATAAGAAATATCTTTCTCAAGTGGTATAAACTCTGTGTTTAGAAAAATTTATGGTTATGGTTTTTACTTCCTCGGGAGAGATACATAGAACACATCATTAACTAGAGATAGGTTCGGTGGAACTTCCAAGAAATAATATATCATCCCTACTCAATAAAGAATCATGAAAGGGTGTATATATATAATAATTATTGTACCATTCTTCCCAAATCTCATAAACTTGTTCTATAGAGAAATTACTAGGAAAAACTTTTAATCAACATAAAATTTTACATTACACAGGTAATTCTTAGGATAACGTTTCTACCAAATTTGAGAAGCATTGATGTCTTATTGAATAGTTAATCCTTTATCCTCCATTTATTAAACTTTCTTAGGTATTTAAATATTTATTTCTATAAATTCATCCCAACATATTGAATTTATACATTTATTTTTATAGAGGGGTTCATAAGGATCCATCTAAATGCTTGAGTGAACTCTCATGTTGTATTAAAACTTGACTAGAGGATGGTGTTGGCCCCTACTAAAATTTAAATCCATATAAAAAAATATCATCAAAT
Source organism: Viscum album (assembly GCA_963277665.1). Classification (NCBI taxonomy): domain Eukaryota; kingdom Viridiplantae; phylum Streptophyta; class Magnoliopsida; order Santalales; family Viscaceae; genus Viscum; species Viscum album. The sequence continues at coordinate 25,855,335 of OY728142.1, read as the reverse complement.
CATCTAGGGTTCGAATTGAAATCATAGAATAAACAAGTGACTAAGGATGATACGCACTATTGAAACTCAACTCTGTATCAAAATCATGGCGAGGTCTTCATTATAACTTCGAGTTAAACCTCATATCTCAATCAGATATAATGGAATGTGGTAATACATTAAACCTTAACAATTATTTAATTTATATCCAATAATTATGATCTATAGTGAAATATTATTGAACAGTAATGATTTTTTAATACTTCATAAGGCGATCAACTACAACCCATATTACAATATTCGGTTTTGATTTTTTGAGCAGTCTGATGACCAAATCAGTGATGATGTTTTACCATTTCCATTATTTTAAGGGTAACAGTTGTAAAATCCCCTTTTACTTTTTTCTATAATCCTTAGCTTACTGGAATATCAATAAATGATATAAAAAATTCATAATATCTCCCTTAATTTTTTCCTACCAAAAATGATCTCTAAGATCTCTATACATCTTCATACTTCCTAGATGAATAGAGAATAAAGGACTATTATCATCCTCCAATAGATCCTTAAAATTCTTGTATGGTTGGAATGCATACATAGTTCTTAAATTTCATCATTCCATCACAACCATGGTTATAATCAATAACATTTCACACCTTCTTTAAAAAAAATATATTTTCCTTTTATATCTCATTAATCTTCATTTAGATGGATAGTTAAACCCTCATCCGAGAGAGATAATATTCCCCCTATCTTCATGATTTCTATATCCATCCATTGAAAATCAATAAATATTAGATCTTTTATGATTATTATCATAGTTAATCTAGCTTTATCCTTTCAAGTCAATGTTTCGCCCAACTTGTTCACTATACAAGGGTTGCAATGCATTGAATAGTCATATTCTTTAATTAGATCATACCTTCTTCCATGGGGCATGTTCAACTCTTTCTATGTAAATATATACATTAAACTCTTTTAATTAGTATATATATTACACCTTTCTCCATAAAGATAAATCCTCCAAATAGTCAATGCATAAATTACTAAATCTAACTCTAAATAAAGAGTTGGGTAATTTTTCCCCTGAAACTTCAATTATCATGAGGCATAAGTTATCAGCATATAATTATACATGAGAAATCATCCAAATCTCTTATTTTATTCATCACAATATATATAAATACCTTATCCAATATAGGGTAATATATGTATAGTTTTAATGATTACACTTCTCTATAGTTCCTTGAAATTTTCCTCACATTATCTTTCTAAAAGAACTTGGCTCTCATATAAGCTTACTTGGTAAATGTATTGGATATTCATGAGAAATTTTCTACAAAGAACCTATAATTTCCTTCCAAAACAAGAACAATATTGATCTCAATCACCATGGTTGATTTGTTCTAGTATTTAATTTCCATTATCTATGATTTATCCACTGATATACCCTCACTTGAGATTATATAGACCATAAATGAAATGTTATATAGCCAAAATTCACACTCTCTAAATTTTTCATTTAGATTATCCATTATTATGGTCTTCAGTACAATCCTCTAGTGGTATTCATTCTCTTACTATCTATTTGAATATATAATAATATCATCTATAAATACTACCATGAACTGATCAAAGTAATTTCTAAATACTATATTCATTAAATCCATGAAGATAGTGGGGGAATTAATAAGACCAAATGGAATTACTATATATTCATACTATCTGTACCACATATGAAATTTATTATTGGGTATATCATTATTTTGGAACATTAGCTGGTGATATCCAAAATTAACATAAATATTTGAAAAGTATTGGACTATGTGATGTTGATTAAACAATCCATAAATATGGGGTTGAGGAAACCTGTTCTTAATTGTGATCTTGTTCAATTCGTAATAATCATTAAAGAGAGAAATTAATTCATATTTCTTCTTAATAAAAATAATTGTTTCACCCTATGGTAAAATGCAGGTATTAATGAATCCCTTTTAAATAGTATCCTTGAGTTTATTCACTATTTCATGCAACTCAATTTGGTTCCTTCTATAGGGAGTCTTTGAAATAGGTTTTGTACCATATATGAGTTCTATTGAGAATTCAAATTTATTATTTTGTAGAATACTTTGTAACTATTCTTTAAGGACTTCAAAAAACACTATTACAATAGAAATATCATTTATCTTGAGTTTCTTCCCAACCATATGAGATAAACACCCCTTCTGAATAGGAATCAAGACCCATATAATATGAGAAATTTACATTGGAATTCCATATTTATCATACAGTGGTTGCCGATAATAAATTGGTTTGAAATATCAAACATGAATTCTCTTCCATGGAAATTGATGTGGGATTTATGTAGAAAAATCTTATTCATTCCAAGCATAACATAAAATTCAACCAGAGGGAGAATAACAAGATTTTTAGGAAGGACATTCCCCCAAACATCAACTAGAGAAGAATAATAGACTTGAGATGTGATCATCATACAATTAGTGGTTTAAATTGTAATTAAACATCTAGTATTTGAGGTGGTTGTTAGGGTTGGTGTACTGAGAACCAACTGTTTGTAATTCATTTACATGAATATACACTTATTATATATTTTTCATTGTTCTGCATGACCATAATATAATAATGTTCAAGAATATTTGTTTCATTGATAAGGTCATGGCAGATCCCCACTATGATGAGAACCATAAAAATCCATAACAATATTCTTAAATAATGTTCTATGGTTGGATGACATACTATGATAGGACACATAATATACATACTGTCACGTGCGAGTACTTGTAAGAAGACGAGACTCTCTCTCATGGAGTTCGCACTTGGTAATCTCCAAGATGGAAGATTATGAGAACAGACCCACCAGTAGTAATTCCGCATTTTATGGTGTCATCGAACATTAATTTCTATGAGCTTGTGTAATGGTCCTTAGAATGGAATATTATCATTAACTCATGTCATGACTCGCGCACATAGATTTGCTAACGAAAACCGTCATAAAGACAGTTGGTGGGAAGTAGGGTATATTGGGTGTGTCATGAATGACATTTTGTTAATGGATAAGTCGAGGAAGGATTTGTCCCCACCATAATTATGGATGTAGATATCTTAGGATCTTTGATTGAAATAGAACAGTATAACAAATTCCATGTCCATGGTGACATGACGATTTTATTTCTGGAAGTCAAATAATGACAGATCAAGCATATAGGTTTATGACACTTCCTTGAATCCTGCTTGATGAGATATTGAGATAAAGGGATTAAATTACATAGTAAGCATTAATATGAGGTGGCAAGTCAACGCGGTGTCAACTTCTTTCTCTTGGGTGCCTTGACCCGTTTCTAGATAGTAATCTTGGACTTTAGTCAAGTCCGCATAATTCCATTGAGAAAGAGGCCTAGAGGGTCAAACACTAAGTGTATTCAAGTATATCAAGTAGAATAAAGATTATTCATGTACGTGGTTTAATAGTTATTCAAGGAATCCTAAATCATTTTAATTTTTTAATTAGAATAAAATTTAAACAAGTACACGTCGTGTATTAATGATTTCACGCTTTGTAGTTTTTATTTGGAAAACAAGTACACGCCGTGTATTAAAGATTACACACCATGTAGTTTTTATTTTGGAAAGGAAATGAAAAACAAGTACATGTCATGTATTAATGATTACACACCATGTAGTTTTTCTAGTTAGGATTTTGAGGATATAATATTGTTTTATTAAATGATATTTATTAAAATCAGTGTGGGATCATGTCAAGGAATTAATTATTTGACATGGGGGTTTTCAATAAGAGTAAATGAAATAAATAAAATGAGAAAAACATATATTTATTGTCATAAATCTATAACCTTAAACTTGATTATAAATATTCTCAAAACCTCAATACTTTTTCCATAAGAATCCTTGTGCACGTCAATTCTGGATAATTATCTCAAGACCAAAGGAACTCCATCCTCCAAGAATTATCTCAAGACCGAGAGAGATCCACCTCCAACGGATCAAGGTGATCTAAGGCGGAAAATGAAAGAAAATGCTTCTCCATGCTACCACCTGGTTATTCCTTTGGCGACATCTAGAGATACGTGTTGCACATGTGGATCACCGCTAGAGGATTTCTACTATTGGCTTCTGTGACACAATGATGAATCACATCAGAGTGTGATCAGAAATATAAACAAAGAAATAATTCCAAAATGTATTTCTTTTAAATTAATTAAATTAATTATATTCAACCTGTGATTATCTTTCTTTTGTGGTTCTAGGACTTTTCTTCTTCTTTGTCTTTTTCTGTAATTCGATCTATGTAGTCTGGAATTTATCATCGTATTGATCCTATATTGATCATTGTTATTGAAAAAAACCCAAGTGGGCGCATCCACCCATAAGCTTCTACTTCGCTCGGGACCTTTAAGAGGTATCAGAGGGAGTCACAATGTTTATTGTAGTTATTTAATTTTCATTAATGATTTACATATTTATATTTGATTCAATTCAAGATAAATCATTCTATAAAACTGAATGAATGAGATATGTTCTTCCCCTTTCATTTATTGATTCACATCACAGAAACACCCTTTTAATTTCAATTTTGATTAAATTAAAAATGATGAAATAATCTGGAGGATTCGTTCGTTATGTCTGTACAACACAAGAATACACGGCGTGAATTTTTCACTACACGCCATGTACTTAGGTTCAATGAATCGGCACTTGTTCGTCAAACCACGTTGTGTGAATTGAGAATGACTAAGTATTTATTACACCTTGTTGACTAGAACTAAACGACATGTGGAAATCATAATACATGGCATGTATGTTGAATCAACACGTCGTGTAGTCTAATCCGTCCAAGGTGAAACCGTGTACAAGGAGAAGTCATGTACCATGTACACGGGATTTCCAGGCTGGTAACTGCATAACAAGAAAGTGCACTCCATGTTAGATTAATCTACACACCATGTACTCCAAAATTTCCAAAGTACAAAAAACACGCCAAATCCCCCAGCATGTACTTTGGATAAAATGGTGAAAAAAATTACACGCTGTGTAATATAGCCTACAAGCCGTGTACTTTCCAGAAATTTAATTTCCCCAGGTTTCCTCCAAAGTAAAAAGACTCGTACAAGGAATATAGATGAGAATAATCTCAAGGAAATTCAAAAAGGAATTTAAGATAAATAATTGATTAATTATAGGATCATAATTAATTGAATTCAAGCACGACTTATTCTGAATAAAAGAACAATTAAAAGAATTTGAATACTAAATATGCACAAATGTTATTGCATTCTATCGATGATCATGAGCAAGACAAAAGACCCTTTATGTGTGTATGGTTTCATTTCAAAATTTTTAATTAAATTTGTTGGCCTGCGAGCCTTCTCCCAATAAAGTGTAGGGCATGCGTGCCCATGGTTTCTTTAATATAAACCCCATGTAATGAAGGGTCTCCCAATCCAGTGGATACGGTTCAAAGAAAATATAAAGATGAGGTGAAACAAACCCAAGAAGATGCAAAGGTGGACAAATGAGAGATCCAAAACATGAACCATCGGGTTCAAGGTGTTTTCCCTAGGTCAGGGTTAGCTTATCCAAACTGCTAGATAAACTGACCAATAGAAGATCATGATCATTCCATATTATTTTATTTATTTCGGATTTCATGGTTTATTTAATATGTATGTGTTGTCGTGTTTACATAATTAATGAAATAAACAAGAATGCAAAGATGGAATAAAATAAAAACAAAACTATGCATAAACATTATCAGAACATGGTTAATAACTTAATCAAGCATCAATTAATATTAACAATCATGTGATAATGAAAAACTATGCATAAAGAATAAAATCCCTCAAATACAATATTATTTCAGACCAAGCCTTCCATTACATTATTAAGGGTAAGAACCAATAAAACTTTGTGCTTGACCAACCCTTTTTGGGACACTTAATTTTATAAAGGAATCTATTATGCAAGTTTCGGGTTGACTTAAACATTTTACATCAAAAAGAGTAGACCTTTCTAGAATTGTTGTAAAATGGAGGCAAGTGTTGAGGAAATCAAAGTCAGGATTTCAGGATTGGGTGTCCAGTCAACATATCAAGGAACTGTAAGCTCATTGTTGGCAAAGACCTACCTACCTAAATACCTTTAAATAGATTGAACAACCATTTTTGGGTTTATTTAAAGGGGAATATGGTTCCTTACCACTAGAATGTCCTTGTAACTAGACATTATAAGTTCAATGGTGAGGGCCATTGGGACTCGATAAAATAGTGGGAGAATTAATAAATTCATTTATTGTTTTTCATAAAATGTAATAAAAAGGTACTGGTAAATCTATTCTTATAAATTTTGTAGAATCAATATGAAAAACTGATCAACCACATTTTCTCTGTGATCAATTCTGGATAAAGACAATATCCTCACCAGTTGTAACATTCATGAATGGTTTAGGTGCCTCCGGGTTATCCTATGACATGAATGAAATTTTTACGTGATGGAGTCTAAACTTCCTCATTCACCTGCCCAAGGGGTGAGTGATGAATATTTCTTGATTTATGATCAACATTTGAGTGATGCACTCGACATTCAATGTTTAATGCTGTCATCGATTTCTAATGAGATCATGAAGTCTCATGAAGACATGGATGCCTACAGCATACTCGAGCACCTCTATGGTATATACTAGGAGAGGGAAAGGCAGGAAAGGTTTGAGATATCCAAGGATCTATTTCAGAGTAATCTTGGAGAGGGTGCCCTAGTTGGGCCTCATGTAGTCAAACTCATTGGCTACATTGATCCCCTGGAGGTTCTAGGGTTTAAACTCCCTGAAGAACTGGGTACCGATCTCATTCTTGCATCACTCCCCCAGAGCTTCTCTAACATTGTTGTAAATTTCAATGTGAACCACATTGAGAAGTATCTATCTGATCTTCTTATCCTCATTTTCCAAGTGGAAAATGATATAAAGCATTAAAATCATTTTGTCTTTATGGTGAATAAAAGGAATTGGAAGGCGAAGAGATTTAAGGCCAATGATTTTTCAAGGCCTTCCAAAAAAGCAAGATCAAAGGGGAGGCAATAGAACATGATTTTGTTTGTTTCTCATGTTGCAAGAAGGGAAACTGGATGAAAAACTACACCCATCAAAGGAAGAAAGGTGAAGCTTCAAGTGTGTTTGTTATCTAATAAAATCTATTTTTTTCTACAAATTAGGTATTAGATACAGCTTGTGGTGCTTAAATATGTATCCAAATACAGAAATCAAGTAGATTCAGAATTATTGACTGAGGTGAGGTGGATCTGCGAGCAGCCAATGGAGTCTGACTCACTAGTGTAGCTATCAGAGACTACCACCTCACATTGCCTACTAGGATGGTCTGGGTTTTAAAAGGATGTAATTATGTACCCTATGTAACCAAAAACTTTATTTTAGTATCCATATTAGATACTGATGGATTCATATTCAAATTTGGAAATGAATGTTGTTACTTTTATAAAGATATCATTGGTTTTGGTAGGGCACATATATATCACGACCTTTATGAGTTAGAATACACAAACCAAGTAATGGCAATCGATGAAAAAGTTCATTAACATGACTCATACCACACCCAACTTTGGCATCCCCGGCTAGGTCATGTCAATGAGAAACATTTGAAAAAATTTAATCAAGATGGGTATTTATATTCTTTAGAACTAAAACCACTTGGTGTATGTCATGCGTGTCTACAGGGAAAAATGACCACAGTATCATTTAGTGGGAAAGGTGAAAGGGCTAAATAGCATCTATAATTAGTTCACACATATTTTTGTGGACCATTTCCAGATGAAGCAAGAGGTGGGTTCTTGTACATCATAACCTTTACTGATTATTTTGGTAGATATAGATATATTTACTAAATGAAGTACTAGTCATATTCATTTGATTAGTTCAAAGAATAAAATAATGATGTTTAGAACCATCTTGGTAAGAAGATTAAGAAACTACACTCAGACAGAGGTGGAGAATATCTTAATCAGGACTTCATTGATTTCTTATGAGAGTTTGGGATTCTATCTCAACTCACTCTTCCATACACACCATAGTGTAATGCCATAAGTGAAAGGTGTAACTGCACCCTGTTGAACATGGTGGGATCAATGATGAGTCATGCGAGTCTTCCATTATCATTTTGGGGATATGCATTACAAACAGAAACACAAATACTAAACCAAGTACCAACTAAATCAATAAATGGTATTCCATACGAATTATGGAGTGGATGAAAATCCATGTTATCAAATTTACATGTGCGGGGTTGCGAAGCATTTGTTAAGGCCTCTTCAGGTAACAAAATTTCTCCTCGAGGCACAAAGTGTACCTTTATAGGATATCCCAAGGAAACAAGGGGATATTACCTATACAACCCCTCAGATAAATAGGTAAGAGTGGCAAGACATTCCATATTCTTTGAGGTCGAGCACATCTAAAAAAGAGATAGTGGGAGTGAGAGAGACTTTGATGAAGTCGAGGATCAAGATATACTAGAGTTGGTTCTAGACCAGATTCCATAAAGCCCTATGGAAGAAAAATCTATTCTAGAGACACAAGAACAATGTATAAGCACAAGATATGTGAGAGAACCAGAACGATATGGTTTTCTTGTCACCGAGGATGGTGACTCATTATAGGTTGAAAATGATGATCCCCTTACCTATAAGGAAGAAGTTGAAGGTGCAGACACTGCCAAGTGGCAAGAATCCAGGAATTATGAAATGGATTCCATGTACCGAAACCAAGACAAGATTTTTGTAGATCCTCCAATTGATGTAAAGCATGTTGGTAAAAAATTGGTATTCAAGTAGAAACTAGACATAGAGGGGAAATTCGTCACCTATAAGGCACGACTGGTTGCAAAAGGTTTTAGAAAGCCTCAAGGAATTGACTATGATGAATCCTTTTCACGAGTTGTGATGTTTAAATCCATCATATTTCTATTTTCCATTACCACTTACCATGACTATGAAATTTGGAAACTGGATGTCAAAATAGCTTTCCTTAATGGGAACCTCCAGGAAGATATCTACATGACACAACCTGAAGGGTTTGTGACTCCAAAGGATGCCAACACGGTATGCAAGTTGCAGAAATCCATTTATGGATTAAACCAAGCATCAAGGTCATGGAACATTTTTTTGATGAAGCCGTAACAGAATTTGGCTTTGTTAAGAATGAATGTGAGACTTGTGTCTAAAAAAGGTTTAGTTGAAGTGCAGTCGTCTTCCTAATAGTATATGCTGATAACATATTATTAATTTGAAAAAAAGTACTTGTCTTACAGTCAGTTAAGACATGGTTGGATAAATGCTTCTCTATGAAATACTTGGGTGAGGCAGCATATATTTTTGGGATCAAGATCTATTGTGATAGATCCATGATAATTCTAGGCCTGAGTCAAAGTACATACATTGACAAGATACTAAAAAGATTCAGTATGGAACAGTCCAAGAGGTTATTTTTTCCAGTGTCACATGCCATTCCTCTTTCCAAGAAAATGTCTCCTCAGACACATGAGGAATGAAAGAAAATCGAAAGGATACCTTACACATCCGCGACTGGGTCAGTCATGTGTGTTATGCTATGTACAGGGATTGATTTTCTTACATAATAATTGTGGTAGGCAGATATCAAGCCGAACCAGGAGATCGCCATTGGATGGCAGTCAAGACTATCCTTAAGTATCTGAGACGTACTAAGGATATGTTCCTATTTTATGGAGGAGATGAGGAACTAGTCATCAGAGGCCTTGTAGATACTAGTTTTCAGACTGATCAAGATGACATGAAGTCACAAACTAGATACATATTCAGTTTGAATGGAGGTCTAATGAGATGGAAGATCTCAAATTAAGGTCTGGTAGCAGATTCTACAGTAGATTCTAAGTATATCGCAGCTTTTGAGGATGCTAAAGAAGCAGTATAGATGTGAAGCTTCGTCCAAGACCTGGATGTAGTACCTAGAAGTAAAGATCCTATCACTCTCTATTGTGATAATATGATAGCGGTGGAACTTGAAAAAGAGCCAAGGTCACATCAGTGGACAAAGAACATACTTCGTAAGTATCCTCTCTTGATGGATTTTTTTAGAGAGCTGAAGTTGCAGTGAGAAATATTTCCACGGAAGACAACATGGCGTACCCCTTGACTAAAGCCTTGACTCAGCAGAAACATGATAATCATGTGACATCTAACAGACTAAAAGTCATAGGCAGTTGGCTCTACTCCAAGTGGGAGTATGTTAGGGTTGGTGTCCTGAGAACAAACTATATGTACATTGATTACATGAATATGCACTTATTATATATTGTTCATTATTCTACATGACCATAATATAATAATGTCGTGGAATATTTATTTCATTGATAAGGTCATGGAAGATCCCCACTATGATGATAACCTTAAAAATTCATAACAACATTATTAAATAAATTTATACAATTGGATGACATTCTATGATAGGATACATAGTATATATATCGTCATGTGTGAGTACTCGTAAGAAGATGATACTCTCTCTCATGGAGTTCGCACATGGTAATCTCCAAGATGGGAGATTATTCTAACAGACCCACCAGTAGTAACTCTTCATGTATTGGTGTCCTTACGCATTACTATCTACAAGGATGTGTAATGGTTCTTAGACTGGAGTACTATCATTAACTCATGTCATGAATCGCGCACTAAGATTTGCTAATGAAAACTGTCACGAAGATAGTTGGTGAGAAGTAGGGTACGTTGGATGTGTCATGAATGAAATGTTGTTAATGGATAATTCGAGGAAGTATTTTTCCCATACATATTTATGGAAGTAGATATCTCAGGCACCTTGATTGAAATAGAACTTTCAAAAAAAATCCATGGACATGGTGACACGGCGAGTTTATTCCTGGAAGTAAAAGAATGACCGATCAAGCATATAGGTTTATGACACTTCCATGAAACCTTCTTGATGATATGATAAGACTAAGGGATTAAATTACATAGTAATCATTCTTATGAGGTGGCACGCCAATGTGGCGTCAACTTCTTTCTCTTGGGTTCCTTGACCCATTGCTAGATATTAATCATGGACTTTAGGCAAGCCCGCCTAATGCCAACGAGAAAGAGGCCTAGAGGGTCACACACTATGTTTATTCAAGTATCTCAAGTAGAATATAGATTATTCCCATACTTGGTTTAATAATTATTCAAGGAAGCCTAAATCATTGTAATGTTGGAGTAAGAATTAAATGGAAACAAGTGCATGCCGTGTTTTAATGATTACATGTCGTGTAGTTTTTATTTTGAAAACATGGACACACCGTGTATTAATGATTACATGCCAGGTAGTTTTTATTTTGAAAACAAGTACACGATGTGTATTAATTATTACACACCATGTAGTTTTCATTTTGGAATGGAAATGAAAAACAAGTACATGTTGTGTATTAATGATTACACACCGTGTACTTTTTCCAGTTGGAATTTTGAGGATATAATATTGTTTTATTAAATAACATTTATTATAATCAGCGTGGGCACATGTCAAGGAATTAATTATTTGACATGGGGGTTTTCAATAAGAGTTAATTAAATAAATAAAATGTGTAAAGTGTATATTTATTTTCAAAACTCTATAACCTAAACCCTGATTATAAATATCTTCACAACCCCAACACTTTTCCCATAAGAATCGTTGTGCACACCAATTCCGGAGAATTCTATCAAGTCCAAAAGAACTCAGTTCTCCAATAACGCTCTCAAAACTAATAGAGATACACCTACACCAGATCAAGTTAATCTAAGGTGGACAATTCAATCAAAAACATCTCTACTCTAGCACCCATAGATTCCTTTGGAGACGTCCAGATATATGTGGTGCACATGTGGATCACCGCTAGAGGACGTCTACACTTGGTTTCTACGATGCAATGACGAATCACATCAGTGAATGATCAGAAATATCAATGAATAAAGAATGCCAAAAGGTATTTCTTGTCAATTAATTAAATTAATTATAATCAAAATGTGATGATCTTTCCGTTGTGGTTCCGGGACTTTTCTTCTTCTTTGTCTATTTCTGTGATTTGATTCGTATAGTATGGAATTTATCATCGTATTGATCCCGGATTGATCATTTAAAATGACAAAAATCCAAGTGGGAACATCCACCCACGATCTTCTGATACACATAGGGCCTTCAGTGTTTTTGTGATATATTAAAAAAATTATACAAATATAAAATATTGGGTAAATATTAGGTCAAAATATTTATTAAAAGTTCTAGAGTAGATGGTAATTATACCTTTGACCATACCATTATCATAATCCTCATCAGAAATAGTAATCACCTGAGATTTACCTTCATCTCTATACATAATATTTTAATGACCTCGATCATCATCATTGACCTTAATATTAGAGAACTAGTTAGCATAATTCTCATACTCCTTTCATTTGAAGCACTAGAGTATGGGTGGTTCATTTTTCTGTAATTATCTATATTTTCATCAACAGCTAACATCTTCCCATAACATTGGAATTCATCCACCCGATGACTTTACTTTCCCCACATAAAACTTTTTCTTGTCCCCTTAATAAAATTTCATCCACGTTTCCTCCCACACATTATGTATGAGGGAAATCTCATTTTCTTTTATCCATGTTTCTAATAGTTTCCTTTGAATTCCATTTTTATTTTATTATAAAATCCATTAGATTTATGCATAACTAAAATATATATTTCCACCTTAATAGAACATATAATGATTTATTCATACCATTGGAAGTCACTTATATTTAAACCCTTTAGAGACATGGTTTTAAACCATTTTAGAATCGATAAAAATTACCTTCATCTTTGTTGATAATACCATAATCATACAACAAAATTATTGTAAAATTTTCATAATAGGTACTAATATATTCATAATCCATATTTTTTTATCTCAAGAAATTCAGTCTTTATTTTCATATGAAGAATATGAGGAAATTACTTATTGAAAATTAATCTCTTCAACTCATCCCATTACATGGATTCAATTTATTTCTTACACCTTGTATCCTTGATAATATTTCATTATTTATCTTCTACAACTTTTAAATAATAGATAGACAAAATGAATTTTTCATGTACCGAAAATTATAGAACATAAACCATTTTTTCAATGGAATTGATCCATTGAAAAGTAATTATTGGATCAGCATAATGAATAAAATATGGGTGTTTCCTCAATAATAAATAAATAGGAAATTTTTCCCTCCTTTTCAGATTTGGAATATTATCACGATTCATAGATTGATAATTTTTTGTGAGCACAGAAATGAGATTTTGTATTCAATATCCCCAAAAATTTAGTTCCTTAGGAGTAAAAACATTGAATTTTCTATCTCATTAAAAATTTACATGATTTTTAATGGTTGAATTAATTGACTAAAACCATAAAGTATATTGTGAGAAAAAAATCATTGTGGGAAACTACATAACCATGAGAAATAATTTATTGGATGTCCGAATAAAGACACTTTTTAAATATATGAAACCATGTGTTTAAACTAGTGCATTAATGGTCATCATCTATTCAAATTTTCCATGATGGTTCATAAGAAGTTAATGAATTTTCAAAACATGTCCCTTGAGAGTATCAGACAAAGTGTGCAGTAAGTCCTATTATCGTGCACCGGGATATGATCAATTAAAATCCCCATGATCCTCTTATAGAGTTATTTTTCCAAGGTACAACTATGTCAGATCCAAATCTACTTGTATTATCCATTCAGGGATGTAATTTCTTGCAAACCACTCACTATATCCTTCACAAAAATTGTTTGATATTTTCTGATATGTTGGATTATAATTATAATTATCACTAAAGATTTCTCATCCCAGTTTAGAAAGGTTAAATAATCCTTTCTCTGATAATAACTTTAGTGACCCAAGATTTTCAAACATAGATATCAAATTTATTATATTAATATTTGTGAAATAATAAGATGATCTATGCAGGAATCATATAGGTTTAGTACCTTTGGAAACATGCACACATAAACAACTTGTTCATAATTGAACTACATCATCACCCACTAAGTTCTTCACATATTATAACCTACTTACACATATCACACATAAAAATTTCTTCATTACCCATGGAAAGGAAACATAATAAAGACTGAGCTCATATTTTTAGTATTGGTATGGAAGGGAGATATCAACATAACATGAGCATAAGGGTATGAGAATATGATAATATAATTTAAAAACCATATCCTTCATATCATAGATCATAAAGTTGAGTCATGGAAAAAATCATGGTAGTTCAAAAAAAATGATTCATAAATAAATAAAACAATTTAATCCATGGTAGCATAACATTTGTGTAAGATATATATTTGTGGAATACAAAAAAGTATAAAAAATAATGTGTCAAGGTTTCCCACCAAGATATTAATAACATTCCAAGCATTGACTAACCACTCATATTCTTACATTGATCTTGGGATAACCTCCCTTGTGCCCTATTTTTGGTTTGGGATAACCTCTCATGTACCTTCTCACTCTAGGATAAGGATAACCACTTGTGCTTCCTCTTGTTTTCGGCTTGGGATAACCTCCTGTGTGCCCTCTTATTTTTCCATTGGGATAACCTCCCATGAACCCTTTAAGATCATAGAAAATTAATAATTTACCAATTAAATGAAGGGGTGTGATAACCTATTTTTAATGAAATATTTCATTTCTAATGAATTTGATTTTTCAATATCTCGTGTTTCACACAACACCGAGTTTTAATGAACCGTGGTAAGAAAATAATACTATTATTTGAACATGACATTTATAACCTATATTTTAAAATTGGAAATTTAAATAGGAATAATAAAATTTTGGAAAATATTTATGAATGTTTTATACAAATAAACTATATTTAAAAATAAGGAGTTAACTTTTAGTACTCATTATGCGCTTCGAAAGTACATTTTTCTCAACAAAATGATTTTTATTTCTTTTTTGAACTAATAATAAAACTAATTTTGAAAACATTTAGAACAAATATTCAAAAAAAAGAAATTATATATTTAAAATCTACATGTCAAAATTATAATTGATTTAATTCTTTTTAATTTTATAAAAAGATTAATGTTTCGATGAATTGTAAAAAAATACTAATTATTATAAAAATACCTTTTATTTTAATGTATTTACAAGATCCATTTTATTTATTATAGTTTAAAATTTAAAATTAGTTCTAATTTATAATTATTAAAATAATTTTGGTCATTTAAATCAATTTCATATTGAATTTTTATATTAAATATTTCCCTACTTTTGAAAACATTCTCTTTTGAAAAGTGTTTTTTCATCGCGTTTATGGGTTTAATATTTAATTAAAATTTTCCACTTATATGAATTTAATTTGGAAAAATAAGTTCCATATGTTGATTCAATAAGGTTTTCTTTATGAATTTTACATTACTTCAAGAGTGGGGGAGATTTTTGAGTCATTAAGGTCTCTTTATGACTTTATCATTCATTCTTGTTTTGAAAATCACAAACACCTTATCTCAAGGAAAATCTCATTTTACCCTCTATTTTACATCTATAAGGAAAATTTTCCCTCCCCAATGAAATTTATCCTTACCATGTTTTTCAATGTTCATTATCTTGTCTAAGTGTAAAATTTGGATTCATTTCTAAAACCTCATAATCATGTAATAATTAGATAAAGAAGCATTCTGTTTTCATACTCCAAATTTATACGCCAAATTATTTGAATTCAGACTCTGAACTCTTCTGAGTTCTGACTCCGAGTTCTCTGAATTTAGACTCTGAACTCTTCAGATTTCAAAATCTGAGTTCTTTGAATTTAGAATCTGATCACTTCTGAGTTTTGACTCCGAGTTCTCTGAATTTAGACTCCAAACACTTCTGAGTTCTGACTCTGAGTTCTCTGAATTCAGACTCCAACCTCTTCAGAGTTCTGACTCAGAGTTCTCTGAATTCAGACTCAAAACTCTTCTAAATTCTGACTCTGAGTTCTCTGAATTCAGAATCTGAACTTTCCCATGTTTTGACTCCGAATTCTTATAAACTCTGACTCCGAACATTATAAGATCAGGTTCCGAATTCTTGTGAAACCAGACTCCGAATTTCCATGAAATTCAGACTCTCGAATTCGATAGAGTTTAGGTTCCAAATTCTTTAGAAACTAGAATCTGAATATCCTTGTATTATAGAAACCGAATGTGTTTTTGGTTAGAATCTGAACTTTTATTTTCTTATAATCTGAATAATTGATTTTGGGTATGTAACTATATTTTTTCTTACAATTGTTTTCATTATGAAACGATGTCATGCATTCGGTTTATCATAATCGTTATTTGAGTTACACATGTACAGGTCCCTCTGAAATTCATGGAAAAATATGAACGTTGGAGGAGGGAGCCGGCTGTTGGAGTTGTGCCTATAAATAGGAGCTCATTTGAATGATCTCACAACTTTTGAATAACTGAACTTTGACAACTTGGCTTAAATGTGACTGAAGTGATTTCTAGAGAGAGATTCTCCTATAAACTCTCAGGCTTCTTGCAGATAGTTTGAACGGCTTGTTCAAACATTGCCTCATGCAGATTTTCTTTGTGTAGAGGTGTGATTTCCTTGAAATCAGAAACTTCGGGTTGTGAATTCAGAGGTGCTGATTTCCATAAAATCGAGGTCTTGCAGGGATATCAATACAGATATCGATCTTCGGAGTGAGGGCTTACCTGGGTTTGGGTAAGACATAGTTTTTTGAAATTATAAATCAAGGGACCTTTATCCAGGGATATTGGATACCCTTCTATTTGGATTAAATGAGTTACTAATTTTTTCTTGTAGTGTTGTTTGTTTGTTTTCATCTGTAATTTTGGTCGTTGAGGAAAGTATAATTTTCTTATACTTCCTTAAACTTGTCCTCTGATTATATAGGATTCTATATGCTTTAATTTATAATCTTAGTTGTTTTAAACATTTATTAAGTTTCATTTCCTGATTTACATTTCCAGAATCAAGAAAGTTATTAGAACTTAGAGGTGTTGTGAATTTTTTTTATGAAAAATTTCTTTAAGTATTTTTAAAGTATACAATTCACCCCCCCCCCCCTTGTATATTGATTATCTACACCATAGTTTGATACTATAATCAGTATCATATCTATCATCCTATTGATCCCCACAATTGGTATCAGTGGAGGTGACCTTGTATCCTGAACCAATATAACAATTGGTATCAGAGGAGGTGACCTTGTATCCTGAACCAATCAAACAATTGGTATCAGAGCATTGGTTAAATATGAATTAATTTCATGATTAGATTCAGAAGAGAAGTTTCCTTCTTCACTTTTTCGAAATCATATTTTTGAATCAATAAAGTCCAGATTAATTTTTTCTTATAGATACTCTAGTTATATTTTCCTTTCTTAGGATATTTTCCCTAGTTTAAAAACTCTTATTACTAACAAGTTTGTGTGGAAAGAATTTCCTTAAGATGGCAGGTTAAAATTTTGGTTCTATTAACAATCTAAATCCAACCAGACCTCCTAATTTTTATGGAAATGATTATGAGTACTGGAGAGATAGGATGAATACTTTCATTATTAACACTAGAGTTGATAACTATCTAATACTGACAGGAGACTATAAGATTCTTGATAAGGAATTGAGAAATTTTACTAATCAGGAGGAATCAAAATATCAAGCAAACTTCAGAGTTTGAAATACATTTCTATGTTCCTTTACTAGGAACACCTATAGTCAAATATCTTCATGTGAATCTACAAACAATATATGTAAGAAACTAGAAGATAAACATTTTGGTACTTCTAAATTCATAGAGACAAGAAGAGCTGTGTTGATAGCTGAATACCAGGGATTTAATTTTCCTTATAGAGAACCTATAAGCAATGTACAGTAAAGGGTTATGCTTATCGTGAATTGATTACAGTCTATGGGAGAAAAAGTTTTGGATGATGAGTCCCTTGTAGATAAAATCATAGACATCAGGACAAATGAGTGAGAGTCCAAGTGGACAGAAATTGATGAGAACAAGAAAGTTACCAAGATTTCCATAGATGAGCTGTTTGGAACTCTTCATTAGCGTGAGACTAGAATGAAGAGAGATGTTTGATAAAGTTAAAAAGAAGAATGGGAATGGAGGAGTTGCTTTTACAACTACTTATAAACATATGAAAGCCAAGACTCCAGAGAGTGTAACTACATCAATGTTCAAGAATGTTATTATTCAATCAGAATCCAGTGATACAGAAAATTCTTAGAATGAATTAGCTAATATTTCTTAGAAAATGAAAATGATAGTAGCTCAAAAGAACTATAAAAATAAGTATAAGAAGAGGGACTACAAAGATAAGAAGGATGGGAATGTTACTTGTTATGAATTTAGAAGAATAGGTCATATCAGACCTGATTTCCCTCTATTGAAAAAGAAGGAAAAGAAGGAAAGGAATTCCGAAAGAAACAAGAAGAAGTTATATTGTTTGAAGCACAAGAAAAGCCTTAAAAATGATACTTGGAGTTCTAGTTATGGAGAATCTTTAGGAAGTGAATATTATAAATATGAGTCATCAGTACAGAAAAATATGGGATAAATTTCTCCTAGTTCTTTCCCGAACACATGTCTTATGGCCAAGGTATTCCCTGCTAAGGCTTTAAAAAAATTATCTCTTGATAAGAATTACTATTATGAAGATATTGCTTCTAATAAAGATACTTCATCTTCAGATAATGAAGAAATACCTTCATATGAATAAGTATCTACATTTTCCAAGTTGTTAGAAGAAAAAAATTGTCAAATTTCTAAGCAATTATACAAGGCAAATACTAGGGAAAAAATTCTTACAAATGAGATTTCATACGTCTTTATTGATCTTGAAGATAAGGATGAGATTTTATAAAAACATTCTAAAGACCTTAAGGATATAAATTATGAGAAGAAAAAACTTTCTAAGGATCTTAAGAATTCTATTATAAAAATAAATGTTTTTGGGGAAAAATATAACTCTAAGGAAATAATTCATGAGGATAGAAATTTTGTCATCAGACTAAAATCCAAAATATATTCCCTTAAGAAACTTCTTGGAAACATTACCTCTGGTAATTAAAATTTTGATAATATGTATTCTCAAATAAAACCTCACGGAAATACTACTGGAGTAGGTTATACTCACCGAAAACATTTTCTCAAAAACAACTATTTTATTCCATCCAGAGACCATTTTTGTACTAAAAGTCATAGTGGTGGGCATTGGAAGAAATATTTCTCTTTGAATAATGTTCAATCTCATGGGTTTCATAAATATTATTTTTCTAAACAAATTTGGATACCCAAAATTTTGTTGTCTAACAATTTTGGATCCAAGAAAGTTTGGATTCCGAAAGTTTAACATTTTTATTTTCAGGAAAATAAAGAAGTTACCAACAGCAATACCTGGTACCTGGATAGTGGATGTTCCCAAAATATGACTGGTAACAAAAACTTCTCAGAAAAGATTATGAAGACAAAATAAGGAAAAGTAACTTTCGGAGATAATTCTATGGAGAGATTATTGGTATAGGTAACATTGTTTTTCTTGGAAAAACTTCAATTTCAAATGTTTTATTTGTTAAAAGTATTAATGACAACATCATTAGCATAATTAAATTATGTTATGAAGGTTACCTTGTGAATTTTAGGAATGACAAGTGCTTAGTACACAATTCCAAGAAACATTTAATTATTTCTGCCAATAGGTAAGAGAATGTTTATACACTAGACATAGAAGACCTTAGGAACCAAGACATACCTTGCCTTAGTGAGATAGAAGATGATTCTAGGTTGTGGCATAGAAGTCTAGGATACTTTAACCCTAGGAACCTATGAAAACATTCTAAGAAAGGAATAGTTAGAGATCTACCAGAGCTTAGATTTGATTTTTCAAAAGTTTGTGGCCCTTGTAAATATGGAAAGAAACATAAATCAAGTTTTAAATCAATCAGTGAAGTCTCAACTACTGATGAATTATAGTTAGTGCATATGGATCTATTTGGTCTTACACAAACTGGGATCATTGGAGTCATGTATTATGTATTTGTTTTAGTAGATGATTACACTATATTTACATGGGTCTATTTTCTAGAAAAAAGTCTGAATCCTTCTCGTATTTCAAATGTTTTAGAGCCCAAGTTAAAAATGAGAAAAATATTCCATTGAAAACTATTCATAGTGATCATGGGGGAGAATTTAAAATTTCTGATTTTGAAACTTTTTGAATTAGAAAAGGCATTACACACAATTTCTCAGCACTAAGAACTCCTCAACAGAATGGTGTTGTTGAAATAAGAAATAGAATTCTTCAAGAGATAACTAGAACCATGTTGAGTGAATATTCTATAGCAAGACATTTATGGGCTGAAGATGTAAGTACTGCTTGTTATATAATAAATCCTGTTTTGATTAGACCTTTTCTAAATAAAAAACCTTATGTTTTGTGGAATGGTTGAAAACCAAGACTTTCCTACTTCAATTTTTTTGGATGCAAGGTATTCATTCTGAATACTAAATATAATCTACACAAATTTTCACCAAAATCTGACGAAGGAATTTTTTTAGGCTACTCCATAACCTCTAAGGCTTATAGAGTTTTCAATAAAAACACATGTACTGTTGAAGAGACAGTACATGTAAAATTCGATGAAATTGATCCCATTGTTTTTAAACAACCTCAACCTATATCTTCAGATGTGTTTTCAAAAACTGATTATCAACCTTTGTTAGAAGATCCTTCTGATAAGGAAAATGTTTGGGAAGATGTTTCTAAAGAATTTACCCTAGAATATTTCCTAACCTATGTAGATGAACATGTTTTAAAAACCCAAATCAGTTGTTTCTAAAGAATCATCCCAATGATAGAATCATTGGTAATATAAATCCACCGGTAAGGACTAGAAGTTCCTTAAGAAATGAAATAGAACATCTAGCATTACTTTCCCAATTAGAACCAAAAATCACTGATTAAGCTTTAGGTGATGATGATTAGATAAAAACTATACAAGATGAACTAAATTAATTCTAAAGGAATAAATTCTAAACCTTAGTTGAAAGACCTAAAAAAACTTCTATTATTCAAGTAAAATGGGTCTTCAGAAATAAGTGTGATGAAAATGGAATCATAGTAAAAAAATAAATGTAGACTAGTTTCCAAAGTCTATAATCAAAAAGAAGGAATATACTATGAAGAAACCTATGATCTCGTAGCTAGACTTGAATTTATTTGTATTTTACTTGCCTTTGCAGCATTCTTTAACTTAAAACTTTTTCAAATGGATGTGAAATGTGATTTCTTTAATGATTTTGTACATGAAGAAGTTTTTGTTGAAAAAACTTCTAGTTTTGAAGATACAAAACATCTTGTACATGTTTGTAAACTTACCAAAGCTTTGTATGGACTTATGCAGGCCCATCAAGCTGCGTATGATAAACTTACATAATCTTTTCTTCAAAATAATTACATTAATGGAAATGTAGATCCAAACCTTGTTATAATGAAAGATAAGAAGAAAAAATTTGATTGTTCAAATTTATGTTGATTAAATTTTATTTGGTTCAATTTAGATATCTTTAACTGATTCTTTTGTGGATCAAATGAAATCTGAGTTCGAAATGAGTATGATGAGTGAGTTAACATTTTTTCTTGTTTTTAAAATTTCTCAAAAACCAAAAGGAACCTATATGTCCCAACATAATTATAATAAAGATCTTCTTAAAAAATATGGATATGACAACACTAAGAGTATTACTACTCCTATCAGTACCTCAAATACACTTTATCTGGATGAAGCTGGGAAACCAGTAGATCAAACAACTTTTAGAGGTATGATAGGAAGATTACTTTACGTGACAGCTAGTTATCCAGACTTAATTTTTTCAGTATACCTATTTGAAATATATCAATCTAATCCTATGGAATCTCATTTAAAGGCAGTGAAAATTATTTTTTACTAATTAAAGGGAACCATGGATTTAGGACTCTTCTATACTATTCGAAATGATTTTGTTTTGGAAAGTTTTTCAGATACTGACTTTGGTGGATGTAGGATGGATAGAAAGAGTACATCCAGAACATGTCATTTCTTAGGAGATTAAATAGTTTCTTGGACATGCAAGAAACAACACTCAGTAAGACTTTCCACTGTTGAAGCTTAATATGTAGCAGCTAGAAGTTGTTGTGCTCAAGTGTAGTGGATGAAACACACACTCACAAACTATGCTATGAGTTTTACCAAAGCACAAATTCTGTGTGATAATACTAGTGCCATTTCATTAAGAAAAAACCCTGCACATAACTCTCCTATAAAACACATAGATATTAGCCATCACTTTATTAGGGATCACACACAAAAAGGAGATATAATTATTCAATTTATCATAACTCAAGATAAACTTGATGATATTTTCAAAAAATCTTTACCCTCCGATAGATTTCAATACACTAAACAGAAGTTAGGAATGATAACTGTACGGTAATCCTATTTATTAACTTCTTATTGAAACTAATCTCCGTACAGTAATAAACTTCCTTTCATATGGAGAGTACTTCTGCTTGTAAGTTTTTCAAATTTTTCGTAATGAATTTTTTTAAATTTCTTGTAATAATTTTTTTCTAAATTTTTCGTAATGAATTTTTTAAAAAATTTTGTAATGAATTTTTCACATTTTTCATAATGAAGTTTTCAAATTTTTCATAATGAAGTTTTTAAATTTTTCATAATGTTGTTTTTCTAAATTTTTCGTAATGATGATTTCATAATTTTTCGTAATGAAATTTTCAAATTTTTTCATAATGAATTTTTCAAAATTTTTCATAATGAAGTTTTTCAAATTGCTCGTAATGAAGTTTTTCAATTTTTTCGTAATGAAGTTTTTCAAATTTTTCCTCACTACAAATAAAATTATATGCATTCTGAAAGGTATGTTTTTTCTCTTAAGTTTTCATAGTCATCATTTACTTGCTGGTATTTTCTTTTAAGTTTTAAATTATTCAGATTCTAGTTTCCTTAAATCCAAATGTTTTTCCTTTAAAAACCTCAAATGATCGGATCCTATGAAATTTTCCTTTAGGCTATCATTTCAACCGTCAGATCTAATCATAAGTTTTCTCCACCGTTGGATTGTCTTTGGAAGTTCAACTGTCACTTCAAAAGACTATATAAAGGACCTATCGAAGGTGACCCCACTTCGATTTCTAGCCTTTGTGTGCCGAAACTCTGTCCCTCTTTCAAAATCATGTTCCAAACCTCTCAAATCTTGCTCAAATCCGAATGTCTATTGAATTTCCTTCTCAATAGATGTCAACTATCAAGTTGATTTCGGAGTGGAAGATTTACAGAGAGATTTTGGTGTATCCGAATTTCTTTTCCAAGTACGATTCCATTGTATCCAAGAACATCAGGTTAAATGGATGCGAAAGAATTTTCATCACAAAGCCAGGAGCTCAAGATGTAGTATATCCAGATCTGATTGTAGAATTTTATGAATCTGTGAGCTTTTTTAGAGAAGAATAGAGGAGTATATTTTATTTCAAAAGCTATGGAAAAACTTATGCCCTTTCATAAACCAAGGATGCTCGCTTGGTGGGTTTGTTTTATGAAGGGGAAGCTGAATTCTGTTCCCATAAATTGCTCGATGGACAAGTAAGTTTTGTCAAGATGAATTCTATGGAGTGTCTTTGAATTACAGATGTCAAGACTCCAATGTTTGATTATTTTTCTACAAATAATATGATCCTTGAATTAGGGGTTCAAGGTTTCATCATTCCTAGAAAAGGTGATACGGATACCTTGAGGAAGAGTGACGTGTACATCTTAGATTTTCTAGTGAATCTGTCGAAGATAAATTTTATGAAGAATACTTTTATTACGGTAGAGAATATCAGGAATGGAAATATGAGGGCTCAAATTATAATGTATCCGACTATTCTTTCTAAGATAATTTTGCGGTGCCTTGAGTATTTGATGATTCCTTGTTGTTCCAAGCTGAGGAATTGAAAATTCATGTTAGTAAGTGATGATACTTTGAAGAGAATGAATATTACTTTCTCTAAAGATTCTGGAGATTTCTATGACTTACCAGAGGAAGATGTTGAAGCTGTTTTGAAGGAACAAGAAGTTCTTGAACCATCGAAATAATGAGGAAATAAGAGGAAATTGAAGGAAGTAGAAGATGAAGAGAAAACCCCTAAATCCAAGGAAGCTCAATCTGCACCACCAAATCCCTAGAAGCAGAAATATTATCTAGATGAGGTTGTGCAAAGCAGAGGGAGGATAAGAAAAACCAAAATGAAGGAGAGCCAAAGTTTGGCTTGGATCCTATTGAGGACAAGGCTTTAAAAGAAAAGACCGATGATGATCTTGAGAGGCTAGATAAAGGAAAAAAAGCAATAGAAGAAGACTTCAGAACCCAAAATTGTTCAATCCCTTCTAAGGGATACTGGGAAATCCCTTGAGAATATCCTTGTACCAAAATCCTTCTTGGTAGAAACCTTACCTGAGACACCAAGGAAGAAATTTTCCACTCCGGAAAAAGTACAAGAAAATATTGTTGAAGAAAAGGAAGCCGTGAAATAAGTGAAAGAATAAGAAAGCATTGGTGACACAGAAGTCCTCATAAAGCAAGATGAAGACTTTCATGAGAAGGAAAGTGCATCTAATAAATTGTCAATTTGGACTTCTCAAGAAAAATATTCAAAGCTTGCTACTCCTGGGTTAGATGAAAAAGCAAAAGATGAAGTGAATAAGCCCTTTGAGGAAGAAATTTATAATCATGATTTCATTCACCTTGAAGATCACTACTGGAAATGGGGCTTTTACCAATGGTTATGAACCATTGGGAAAGGCTACAAAACCGTTGGTATAACATATACTAATGATTCTGCAAATCGTGGGGAAGTAAGCCGTTGGGAAAACCTGTCCCAATGGTTTACAAAGAACCGTTGGTGTATTTTAGTAAAATTAACCAATGCCAATGTTTTGGTTAAACCGTTGGCATAAGTTTTACCAACAGCTTACAGCAAACTGTTGGTAAAGCTAATGAACATTCAGTCTTCACCAATGGTTCTAAACCATCAGTAAAGGTTTTTACCAACGGTTCTCATTCAACCATTGGTAAAAAAAATACCAAAAAACCTTTCCCAATGGTTTGTAAACCGTTGGGAAAGGGTTATTATAATCATATACCAACGGTTTGAAACCGTTGGCATAAGCTATGTTGTGAAAATTGCACACCAGCCTGCAATTTGCACAATAGCCTCTAATTTTGCATAGTAGCCTCCATTCCATTCTAATACCTGCAATAACAAACTAATACATACATATAGAGAACAAATTCATACACATTTAACATATAATTCATTCTTGAACTAAACACATCCAGAATTAAATCAAAATTCATAACGTAATTATAAACATACATAATTGATTTAGAATTCAATTTAAAATTTAGATGACAATTGTATATGGAATTTGGAATTCAATTCATAATTAAATACATACATAATTTAATTATCAATTATCAACAAAATACATAAACAAATGAATAAGTATCAATAGAATCTGAATACGTTTGTTTGTATTTTCGTATACCAGTTGTTTTTACTAAAAATGATGTCCATTTTAAACAAAATACATACAATTGGAGTGATACCAGCCACATCGTGGATTGAATTGAGGCGGGGTTCACTATTACACATTACATATGACCCATGGATCGTTGTCCTAATGTATCAATATATTCTGAAATCATTTGGTCAGTTTTCTGCATAACGGTTATTTTTTTCACTTAAAATGTTGTTCATTTCCAAAAAAAATGAGACACTTTGAGTGGTGCCGCCCACCCTAGGCCTTGGATTGAGGCGGGGTTGACTTGTACATGTCACATATGACCAAACAATCTTTCTCCTAATGTTTCAATGGAATCAGAATACATTTGGTCAGTTTTCTGTATGTCATTTATTTTCTTCACTTAAAATGAAGTCTATTTTAAACGAAAGAGAGACAATTTGAGTGTTTTCAGCCACACCGTGCCTCGGATTGAGGTATATTTGACTCTTACATGTCACAAATGACCCATGGGTCATTGTGCTTAAGTTTCAATAGAATCCGAATGTGTTTGGTAGGTTTTCCGTATGTTAGTTGTTGTTTTCACCTAAAATGAAGTCCATTTTAAACTAAAGAGAGACACTTTGAGTGGTGCCCAGCACACCGTACCTCGGATTGAGGCATGGTTGACTCGTGAACGTCATATATTACCCATGGATCGTTGTGCTAATGTATCAACATAATCAGAATCGGTTTGGTCAGTTTTCCATATGTACTTAAAATGTTGTCCATTTTAAACAAAAGAGAGACACTTAGAGTGATCCCTGCCACACTACGACTCGAATTGAGATGCGGTTGACTCGTACACGTTACATATGACCCATGGATTTTTTTTCCTAAAGTTTCAACATAATCCAAATGTTTTTGGTCAGTTTACCATTTGTCAGTTGTTGTTTTCAATTAAAATGAAGTCCATTTTAAACTATAGAGAGACACTTCGAGTGGTACCTGCCACTCCGTGCCTCATAGTGAGGCAGGGTTGACATGTGCACCTCACATATAACCCATGGATCATTTTCCTAATGTTTCAACTAAATCTGAATGCGTTATTCATTTTTTCGTATGTCAGTTGTTGTTTTCATTTAAGATGTTGTCTATTTAAAATAAACCTGAGACGCTTTGAGTGGTTCCGACCACAACCAGTCTCGGATTGAGGCGAGGTTGACTTTTACATGTCACAAATGACTGATGAAACATTTTCCTAAAGTTTCAATAGAATATGAATGCGTTTGGTCAGTTTTCTGTATGTTAGTTGTTGTTTTCAATTAAAATAAAGTCCATTTTAAACTATAGAGATACATTTCGAGTGGTGCCGGCCACTCCGTGCCTTAGATTGAGGCTAGGTTTACTCGTACATGTCACAAATGACCCAAATATCATTTTCCTAAAGTATAAACACAATCCTAATGCATTTGGTCAGTTTTCCGTATGTGAGTTGTACATTTCACTTAAAATGTTATTCATTTCAAACAAAAGTGAGACACATCGAATGGTGCATGCCACACCGCACCTCATATTGAGGCGGGGTTGACTCGTACACGTCACAAATGACCCATGGATTGTTTTCCTAAAGTTTCAATAGAATCCGAAAGCATTTGGTCAGTTTTCTGTATGTTAGTTTTTGTTTTCACTTAAAATGAAGTCCATTTTAAACTAAAGAGTGACACTTTGAGTGGATTCAGCCACACCGTGCCTCAGATTGAGGTCTGGTTGACTCTTACACATCATATATTACCCATGTATCATTTTCCTAAAGTATCAACAGAATCAGAATCCGTTTGGTCGGTTTTCCATATGTACTTAAAATGTTGTCCATTTTAAACAAAATAGAGACACTTAGAGTGATCTCGGCCACACTGTGACTCAGATTGAGGCGTGGTTGACTCATACACGTCACATATGACCCATGGATGATTGTCCTAAAGTTTCAATAGATTCCCGAATTCAATTCATAATTTGATCGGTTATTCGTATACCATATGTTTTTACTAGAAATGATGTCCATTTTAAAAAAATACATACACCTGGAGTGATAACGGCCACATTGTGCCTCTTTTTTAGGCAAGATTAACTCGTAAACATCAAAAATGACCCATGGATTTTTTTCCTTAAGTATCAACATATTCTGAAAGCGTTTGGTCAGTTTTTCATATGTCAATTGTTGTTTCCAATTAAAATGAAGTGCTTTTTAAATAAATGAGATACATTTTGAGTGGTGCCGGCCACACCGCACCTCGGATTGAGGTAGGGTTGACTCGTACAAATCACAAATGACCCATGTATCATTGTTCTAAAATATCAACACAATAAGAATCCTTTTGGTCGATTTTCTGTATGTACTTAAAATGTTGTCCATTTTGAACATAAGAGAGACACTTTGGGTGGTCTCGGCCACACCGCAACTTGGATTAAGGCACGGTTGACTTGTACACATAACATATTACCCGTGGATCATTGTACTAAAATTTCAATAGATTACGAATGCATTTGGTCAGTTTATCGTATTCCAGTTGTTCTTTTCACTTATAATCTTGTCCATTTTAAACAAAAGAGACGCAGTTAGAGTGGTACCGGAAACACTGTGTCTCGAATTTAGACGGAGTTTACTCGTACACATCTCAAATGACCCATGGATCATTTTATTAAAGTATCAAGACAATACGAATGCGTTTGTTCAGTTTTTTGTATGTCAGTTGATGTTTTCACTTCAAATGATAACATTTTGAAACAAAAGACAGACACTTTGAGTGGTGACGGCCACACCTCATCTCAAATTGAGGTGGGGTTGATTAGTACACGTCACATATGACCCATGGATCGTTGTGCTGAAGTATCGACACAATCAGAATCCGTTTGGTCATTTTTTCATATGTACTTAAAATGATGTCCATTTTAAACAAAAAAGAGACACTTAGAGTGATCCCGGCCACACTGCGACTCGGATTGAGCCCATTTTGGCTCGTACATGTAACATATGACCCATGGATTGTTTTGATAAATTATCAACATATTATGAATGCGTTCGGTTTTTTTTTCGAATTCCAATTGTTATTTTCACTTATAATCATGTTCATTTAAACAAAAGAGACACAATTAGAGTGGTAACGGCCACACTGCATCTCTGCTTTAGACGCAGTTGACTCGTACACGTCTCAAATGACCCATCGATCATTTTCCTAAAGAATCAACACAATCTGAATGCGTTTGATCGGTTTTTCATATGAAAGTTAATGTTTTCACTTAAAATGATGTCCTTTTGAAATAAAAGACAGACACTTTGAGTGGTCTTGGCCACACCGCATCTCAGATTGAGGCATGATTGATTCATACAAGTCACATATGACCCATGGATCATTGTTCTAAAGTATCAACACAATCAGAATCCTTTTGGTCAGTTTTCCATATATACATAAAATGTTGTCCATTTTAAACAAAAGAGAGGAACTTAGAGTGATCATGGCCACACCGTGCCTCGGATTGAGGCGGGGATGACTCATACACATCACATATGACCCATGGATCATTCTCCTAAATCATCAACACATTTCGAATGTGTTTGGTCTGTTTTTCGTATGTCAGTTGTTTTTTTCACTTAAAATGATTTCGATTTTAAACAAAAGAGGGACACTATGAATGGTTTCAGCCACACGGCACCTCGGATTGAGGCGGGGTTGACTCGTACACGTCACATATGTCTCATGGATCATTGTTCTAATGTATCGACACAATCAGAATCCGTTTGGTCGGTTTTCCATATGGTAGTTGTTGTTTTCACTTAAAATGAAGTCCATTTTAAACAAAAGAGAGACACTTTGAGTGGTTTCGGCCACACCGTGCCTCGTATTGAGGCGAGGATGAATATTACACATCACATATGACCCATGGATCGTTCTCCTTAGGTTTCAATGGAAACAGAATGCGTTTGGTTGGTTTTCCGTATGTACTTAAAATGTTGTCCATTTTAAACATAAGAGAGACACTTTGGGTGGTCCCGGCTACACCGCGACTTATATTGAGGTGTGGTTCACTTTTACACGTAACATATGACCCATGGATCATTATCCTAAAATTTCAACAGATTCTGAATGCGTTTGGTCAGTTTTTCGTATGCTAGTTGTTCTTTTCGCTTATAATCATGTCAATTTTAAATAAAAGAGACACAATTAGTGTGGTACCGAC
Source organism: Viscum album (assembly GCA_963277665.1). Classification (NCBI taxonomy): domain Eukaryota; kingdom Viridiplantae; phylum Streptophyta; class Magnoliopsida; order Santalales; family Viscaceae; genus Viscum; species Viscum album. Next base: position 25,825,449 of record OY728142.1, on the reverse strand, counting down.
CACACCGCATCTCGGATTTAGACGGGGTTGACTCGTACATGTCTAAAATAAGACATGGATAATTTTCCAAAAGTATCAACACAATCCGAATGCATTTGGTCAGTTTTCCATATACCGGTTGATGTTTTCACTTAAAATGATGTCCTTTTGAAACAAAAGACAGACACTTTGAGTGGTGCCGGACACACCGCATCTCAGATTGAGGCGGGGTTGATTTTAACACGTCACATATGACCCATGTATAGTTTTTCTAAAGTATCAACACAATAGAAATCTATTTGGTCAGTTTTCTGCATGTACTTAAAATGTTTTCCATTTTAAACAAAAGAGAGGCACTTAGAGTGATCCCGGCCACACCGTGCCTCGGATTGAGGCAGGGTTGACTCATACACCTCACATATGACCCATGGATCGTTCTCCTAAATCATCAACACATTTAGAATGCGTTTGGTCAGTTTTTCTTATGTCAGTTGTTGTTATCACTTAAAATGATGTCCATTCTAAACAAAAGAGAGACACTATGAATGGTGTTGGCTACACCGCGCCTTAGATTAAGGTAGGGTTGACTCGTACACATCACATATGACCCATGGATCATTGTTCTATAGTATCGGCATAATCAGAATCCGTTTGGTTGGTTTTCCATATCCTAGTTTTTGTTTTCACTTAAAATGATGTCCATTTTAAACAAAAGAGAGACACTATGAGTGGTGTCAGCCACACCGCGCCTCAGATTGAGCCTGGGTTGGCTCGTACATGTCACATATGATCCATGGATCATTTTGATAAATTATGTTTGTTGTTTATTCACATTATTCAAATACACTATTTGAAACATTTCAAAGATAACAATGTCATGCCCAATAAATACATCCCTTTTATAACATACCAATAATCGATGATATTGACAAGATGCGTGAATGTGATTTACATTGATTATAATGATGAAAATAAATAAAATATATATTATAGATTTTCAAGTAGTAAATGAAATCATGGAGGGTGGGGGCTGTCCGGGGGGCTGTCAGGGGGGGCTGTTTGGGGGGCTGTCCGATGGGTGTCCGGGGGGCTATCCAGGGACCAAGGAGGAGGGTGGGGAGTTGTGCGGGGGGCTGTCCGGGGGTGTTTGGGGGGTTGTCTGGGGTCCAAGGAGGAGGGTGGGGGCTGTCAGGGGGACTGTCCAGGGGCTGTCTGGGGGGATGTCTGGGGGCTGTCTGGGGGGATGTCCAGGGTTCAGGGGGGAGGGTGGGGGGCTGTCCGGGAGGGGCTGTCTGCGGGGTGTCTGGGGGGCTATCCGGAGACCAAGGAGGATGGTGGGGGGATGTCTGGGGGGTTGTCCGGGGGGTTGTACGGGGTCCAAGGAGGATGGTGGGGGGTTGTCGAGGGTCCAGGAAGGAGGGGGGATATCCAGGGAGTTTCCTAACACACAACCACTAAAAGACAACAACATCCATAAAAACTGACAATATATAAAAATAACTCAACTCTAATACTATACTATGGGTCTAGATAAAACCAACAAGTAGAATAGATTAAATATCAAATCTCAGTAATATTAGTCAAAAATGTAACAGATCAATTTGCCCCACATCACCATCACTATCATCACCATCATCATCACCCTCGTCCTCATCCCCATCATTGTCCTCACCCTCCTCAGCGCCCTCCTCCTCACCCTCACCCTCCTCCTCGTCCTCGCCATCCGCCTCACCCTCCTCCTCTCCCTCCTCTTTTGCATCTGACTCCTCGCTGTCATCATCATCAAGCTGGACATCACCTTGACCACCACTAGAACTGCCACCTGGTGCACCATATATAGAATGTATTGACGACATATATTCATCAAAAGACGGGTTGGCCTCTGCTGGAAGTGTTGTATGTAGTACTTCAATAAATTTCATAAATGAACTGTTTGCCCTATCAGACTATTCTTCCGTCTCTCTGGCCCTTTTCTCAGACTATTCTGCATGTGCCCTAACTTACTGCAGCTTTGTGGAACTACAACTCATACCTGATGAGTGCCAATACCTCGTCGGGGTTATCCTAGGTCTGTAGCGTACTCTGCCAGGATGCTTCTCTCCCAACACCTAATGTAAGTGTTCAGTTGGCCCAAAATTGTCTGGTTCTTGGGAATCAAGGGCCTCTAAAGAAGCCTGTTACAAATATAAATATATTATTAAGTTACAAAATAGATATTAAAATATAAAATCAACATATTAAAACTTACAATATGCTGCTGAGTTGCTTCATTGACGGCACTTCCCTTTTTCTGTATACTCGAGAAAAACAGTTTTTCTCGAGGAACATGTCCTTAAATATTCTATATTTGCCTCTAAAATGACATTCAAAACTAAAGATATATGAAAACTTTTTCAAACAATTAAATAATTAAGGAAACAAAAGAAGATTTATGTCATAAAGAAAACTTATAAACAATTGTCATACCTGCTTCCTCTCATGATTTGGCATCGAAGTACTTCCTAGTGTGTGGAGGTATTTTTTTTCATCAATGTTTTTTTATTTTTTCCAGATGATTCATAAACAAAATTTTATATTTCAAAGTATAATATTAATTCAAATCATGAAAGTTATTATTTAAATACCTCAAATGTAATTCATACCATAAACTGGGTACTCGTCCAATGATTAATCATCTGATGATATTGCTTTATAGGATAATCATCCACAACTAGTACAACCTCTAACTGAGTGTCAACTCTAGCGTGCCATCCAATATACAACTCATGCTTGTAGGCTCTACAAAGCTCGCATAAATCCTTTAGACATTCCTTTCATGCACACTCACCATCGGGAAAATTAAATCGAAGTTGTCATCAAAATATTAATTCATATAAATACAAAAATAAATCATGGAATTAAATACAACAGATTTTTTTACCCATATCTCTGCCCAAGCTCTATCCTTGACCTCATGTGGCAAATGTATCCACGATAGCGGGCTGACGGGAATGATGTTGGTGTATTTGGAAACCGTCTCCAAAAAACTCCGACATTGCTGCCATGTTTTCTCAATCATTTGGTGGTCTTCATTGTAATCCACCATAACCTCTGTGCGGAGGTTCCACACTGAACGCTTGTGTATACTCCGCCACCCCCGCCTCCTGTTAATATATGTATCTGTCATGAAAGAAAAATAAATATTTTATCAAATCGTGTTATAATGAAAATAAATATTTCTATAAATTTTTTTTAGGGAACTATAAATATACTTGTGCCAGTCTGATTGCTGAGTGCCGCTGGATCCACAGAAAATGATGCAACACCCTGTGGTGGAATATGAGTCGAAGACAATGGAATATAGAAGCTTGGAGAGACAGAATTAGAAGGAAAAGAATATGGGATAGTTGTATGACCAGATTCTGACTGGGGAGTGGGAATCATCATGGGATGTGAAAATGATGGTCCAAAAGATGAAAAAGGTGGTGAAAACATGGGAGGCCTAAATATCCCATGTGTCCCTAATGACACACAATGATCAGAATGTTGGAAGGATGAAATTTCAGTGGGAGGGGCAGGGTCTAGTCAGGTATGTGCACCTACTCATCCACCTTTGGTACGAACCCTCCTCGTACCACCGGCCTGAGTACTAGGACCAGTTCTAGGCTCCTCATCGAATTACTGGTGACATATAGGTGGATCTTAAAAAAATGTTTACAAAAAAATTAATCACATAACATTATATATTCTTTAAATATATATATTTGAAATAAAGTACTCACTGTAGGCACTAATGGTGGAATGCCCAACTTCACCATTGGACGATTGTTCTCCATCATTTTTATCCTTCGTCTCTCTTCAATTGGATGCATTTCATGCTTTTGAAAACAAATATGTAATTAATTAGAAAAAGGAACCTAATGTGTAACCCAAAAAACTAAATATATGGGGGAATAAGGGGATTCATTGGTAATTTAGCTATCAATTGTTTTAGAAGAGCTTGAATGGATTTAATAAATTATACTAGTTGTAATGTTCACAAAGTTAGAAATATTGTTTGATTAGGTTTGAATACAGTTCAATTCCAAATTAGAAAATAAAATTCAAATAAATCTGCAACCAATAAACATTGAAAATTCACATAATGGTTAATTTAGCTAAAACATATTTGTGGTCAATACTAAATCAATTTTAATATTACCAACCTTAACAACCCAACTCGATGTAAACCAAAAGAATTGAGAAAATGGATGAATGATTCTATATATTTTCAACCACAACTTCAGGTTCACAATCAACTCTGCCAATTGAGCTATTAGAGTCATCAAAAAAAATAAATGGATTTGTTCTAATGGCACTAGGGACAGTGTCAATTCCATCATCACCATCATCAAAAATATGTCTTGGAATTACTTCAACTATGACACCAAATTCAGGTCAAAGTTAGTCTTTGACATAAGATAACGTGTTTATCCATTAATTCCAACACATATGGTTCTTCGATAGCAAGAGTGTGAGTCATATTAATTACTCAAAATCCACAATCATCAATTAATTTTCCATGTCTCTTCATAGAATCAAGCCAATGGAATTTCATCATTATGACTCATCCATGAGAGTAATAATCCAATATTATTATTTTCTCAATGAATCCATAATAACCCACATTTTCAAATAGTGGTTTACTATATGATGCACTGACATAACAATCTGTTATGGCAGTAACCATAACACCACCATGTTGTGTTCTCATGTTCTTTGCTCGTTTAGTGACAATAAATTTGTACCCATTGATAACAATTGATTTACCGTCATGAACCACGGTATTAGGACCAAAATCCAAAGCTCTTATTTCCTCAGAGACAGAGTCAGAAGACAAACTCAATACCTACAATACAAATTTCTGTTAAACTTTATTAAATATTGATATAGTTATTTTAAACAGCAATATTTTTACCTTTAATTTTAACCAAATAGAAAACTCTTTTCTATGAAAAGTCTCTCTCCTTCTCAAATATACAGAACGATGCTTCCTATTTATCATTGTTTTATGTTCCCTATAGATAAAAAAATATGAATAGTTTAATAGATATATATGTAAGATATATATATTCAATTTAGTTACCTAATATAGTCATCGAACAAATCATAGTTGAACACAACTGTGTGATGTGCCATCTCCCTCTCTTCATGGCTTAATGTATTCAATGTATATAATCCAGGAATTCCTCCTGTTTGAGGAAGTGATGGAAAAATGGGTTCAATTTGATCATTATGTTCTTCTTCATTTCTCATTGGTTTGTTCATTCTTGTTGTAAGATCATACAAATACATCGAGTAGAAATCCATACTTTCATGAGCCAAGTAACTGTTCACGATAGAACCTTCGGGATGATTCCTGTTTTGGACATAAGACTTTAATGCGTACATAATTCTTTCAGTTGGATACATCCAACGAAAAGAAACATGTCCTCTGAGAAGTATTTTAGTGGGAATATGGACAGTCAGATGCAGTATTCATGTGAAAAATGATGGAGGAAATATTTTCTCTAACTCACACAAAATTAATGGGGCATCTGCAAACATTTTTTTGCAAGAAATACTTGGACAACTTCTTAGAGCAAAGATCTCTAAACAAATGGCACAACCAAATAACAGTCACCCATACATTACTGGAAAAAGGATGACGGGTTGCTATTGGAAGCAACTCATGTAGTAAAACGTGATAATAATGAGTCTTCAAAGATTTTAGCTTCAACACCCTTCTGTTGACCCGTTTAGATATGTTGCTTGAATAGCCATCAGGAACTCCAATAGTCTCTAATACATCCAGAATTTTTTTCCCGTAGGTGTCATCACATAAGAAGCACATTAAATTTTCCATTTATTTTCACTGATACGCACAGGATGCAATTCTAGTCTGATGCCCCAATCCACCAAGTCATGCCGAGATCGTAAATCATCTTTTGTCTTCCCCTTGACATTTATAAGAACTGAAAGCAACATTTTACATATATTATTTTCAATATGCAATACGTCTAAGCAATGATGTAACAAATTGGTTGACCAATAAGGCAAATCAAAAAAGATACTCCACTTCCTCCGACTATAATAGGTTTCGGTGGAAACATTCTTTCTCTTTCCAGATTTCATTTGACCCTTCCCGAATGAAAAACTGAAATCTTTCAATTCATTAAGCACCACATTTCCAGACATACGCTGAGGTGGAAAATTGTAACACCCGAAGATTTTATGAAAAATATTCTTTTTAATTTTATTGATGTCATGTGTTGTACGCTACACCAAAAAGATCTTGCATTACACGCATCTCTGAATAGGATTTCATTACACGCAATCGCAACCTTCCACAATAGCATGTGTTATACGCAATACCGAGTTTCACTAAACAACGATATGTTATATAAACTAGCCATTATGAATAGTAATACCCATTTTGTAAAATTTTATAAATTTTATCTTTCAAAATGGACTTCATTTTTTGGATTCAGAATATCAAAATTAGCCAAGGTAGAAATTTTGGTATTTTTCTAAAAACATTCATTTTTTGATGAATAGTGGAAACACTGGGTTACAATTTAAAAACCGAATTTTTATTTAATTAATTATTTATTTTATTTAAATTTATTTTAGGTAAAAATTGATACATAACACCTATATAAGTTCAATGTAATTCATTGGAGTCATTTTATAATAATTTTAGATATATAAAAATTTTATTGAACATTTCACTGTCTTTTACCCACCTCCTAGGAGAATTTGAAAATTTACATAAAACATAATTTTACCACTTCAGTGAGTGGAATATCAAAAATCCTAGAGACAAGGTTAATATCAAGGACTAAAATGTGGTTCAATGAGATGAAAATAATTTTTGGTGAATAGTAACTTATTACTTTTTTTTACCACAGTTAAAAGTAAATAGGGTAATTAAGGGTAACAATGAAATTATTATTACCCTAACACATGTCCTAATTCTATTGGATAAGTTTAATTCGACCAAAAAACCTTAGGAATAAAATATGACCATTTAGGCCCACTTCGATTAGATTTGGTCATTTAATATTATTTTATAGTTAAAATAGTTAAAATCAATGTTTAATAACTAAAACATCTTTAATATAGGGTTATACTTAAGATAAATTCAACTATAAATATTCATTAGAAAGATAATACGATTTCTTACATAATGGAATTTTATTTATATTTTTTAGACATTAAATAATTTAATTTATTTATGACACAATGATGATGCATTATTTATCTTATAAATGAAATATTGACATAATTGATGTTATAAATACCCAAATTAATGTAATTTGAGACTCTTTATGAATTCCAATAATTTTATAGGTTAATATGATATGTTATTATTGATTTAATTAACTTTTTTAGAACTAATAATTCTGTTATGATTTTCACAAAAATCAATTACCAAATAGTGTCAAAATTGACATAAAATAGTTTTTAGAATAAATATTATATTATTAATTGTTATTTTATTCCTAAAAATCTAAGGCTCGGCCAAATTACTTATATACGGTTATATATATTAATAATAAACTACTTGGGGTTCGTTTGGCTTGTCATAGTAAGTTTATTAACCTTATAGTGTAAGGAAACATGAAGACACGGTAAAAGTAAAATTATTTAACTTAAAGTTAAATCTAAATGCTAAGGTTAAAATAGAAACCTAAACCTGTCTAAATTCTATTGGATGAGATGATTTCGACCCATCCCCACCTTAGACTCGAAATAAATCAATTTTAAGCTATTAAAAACAGAATATGACTTTATAATAAAATAATATTTTTAGTTTTTCCTAAGGTTCCCCTCTCCTCCCTTATAAAAGGGCACCTCCTCCCTTCTTCCTCACACCACTTTTAGCCTTCAATATCGTCCACCCCTACCAATTTCTCTTATACACTTCCCTAGAAACATCCTAGAGGTCATTTTATTCTTCAAAGACCATATTTAGTGCCCTAAGAGGAGGTTAAGAAGAGGCGCTTCAAAGAAGAGGTAATGTCTGTTACCAATTCATTCATCTTTATTTCTTCTTCTAATTCTTCTTATTTAGTTGTTTCATTATGAAGTAATAAAATCAGTATGAATCATATACTGATATTTTATTATAATTATTAAACAACCCTATTTCTTCATCTATCCATCCTACGGAAAACGAAATCACCACGCGTGCGTACGTACGGAATATCGTCTCCACGCTGTGGTGTAATCTAGTTTCAACCACCACCTTACTTGGTTGGGTATAATAGTGTAAATAAATAACAATATATGATTATTGTAAAGTTATATTGATTATGAAATATTATACATATGCTTCAATACAATTCCACGATCATGGGAATTATATCATCGATCGTGCATACGTCCGGACTACCGTCTCCATGACGCGATGACATTCATTCTCCATGTTAACCATTCATGAATGATTGTAAAGTATATATAATGAATAATAATGAAATATATGACATAATAATGATAATGTATTTATGTATATATATATATATATTTATATCATCTACTTAATTCCATTCAAATCAATAAGGAAACAAAAACAGCGTTCTTGCGTACGTACGGCCTACCGTCTCCATGAACGGTGTATTTCCTTCCATTTATCGATCTATCATATATATATGTATATTCTGAATATATATTATATATAAATCATGTTTTACATTTTGGAATTAAGTAAATCAGGATATAACTAATAATATCAAGAATAACAAGTCCAAACACGTATGATAAATAAAACGCTTTTCCCAAAACGCTGCTTTAACATGAAATTTACAAAAGAACGGGTAATATAATGTCATAAGTGAACCATATATGATATCATAACAATGAATATGATTTTTTAATAATTCAATGAAATTATTTAAATCATTATACGGGAGTTTCGGATACGTACAAAGCATATCGGACCTAAGGTAAGAGATAACCTTTCCAATCTCATTCTTATCCGAGATTGTTTATTCGTAAGTATTTGCTGGGGTTATTGTTATCATCCAAGTCCATGTTTTCTAAAAGTGTTTTTATGTATTTGTAATTTCCTTTTTACCCATTTTTTATTTTACTACTTGGTATGTAAGGAATATTTCTTTTGTTTATGTTACGAGGTACTTTTTGACTTTTCCGACAAAAGTACGAGAAGAATGTTATGTTTAACTTATACGGCGTGAAAGGATTTTTATGGTTTTATAAATCCTTATTTTCATGAATATTCCTCCAAAAGATTTCATAAATATTTTCAACAAAATAATTTTCTTTTAAAATTGCATGATATTTTGTGAAAAGAAAATGATTTTGAAGAAGAATGGATATTTTCCTCAAGAATCCATTTCAAGTGTTTTATCAAAACCATTTTTCATCTAAGATGACATTATTTTATATGTGTATGTTTCAAGTATAATGACTCTATGATTTACATGGTTTCAGTTTTCTTATTATGAATTGATATCCATTTCTTTTATATGGATTATGTGATGGTGGGATGATGTTTATGAAACCCATTTTACTTATTGGGTTATTATGAATGATGTATGTTTATTTTGTGGCACAAGTAAGAATGATTTCATTATGAGATGGGTGAGACCTATATCTCCCTCCAATGCATTAGGTGAAGATTTATATCTCATTATATAGACATGGCTGGAACGGTAAGTTAATCTGGTTCAGTAATACAGGACTGGGATGAGGAGTGAACTCGATTCAGAAAGGGACTTGGTCCACAAAGATGGTCTTGGCAGTAATTCCTTGGATACTATGGAAATTGTAACATGTTATTAATGGTTGCCACAATTACATGTTTTATTCCCATTATATTTTATCATCGTTGATGTTCCATTATGATATATTCCTTAAGTACTTCCACGATTTATGTCTTTCCTCAAGATTTTGATGTTTAAATTTTATGTTCATGTTTTTTCTTTCAAATGTTTATGGATTGTTTTATGTTCTCTATGTTTTCCATTACTGAGCATTTGAGCTCACCCTTTTGTATGTTTTCTTGCCCTAGGTCAGGAATAAGGTTATTAAGTAGGATATTCTAAAAATGGACTCTAGATATGATAAAATAAAAGGGAGACAATGTAGATTTTTTATGAACGAGTTATTTAAGTTTTCCAGTTTCTAAAGACTCTATACCTATATGGTCCTTTCCTGGTTCTGTTATATGTTGTAATAAGTGTGCTTCAATTCTTAAGTAATAACAATGTATGTAAAGTATAAGTGTCTACAGTTGGTATCAGAGGAAAGGTTTACTCAGCCATTGGAAACTTGGATGCGAGATCTTTAGTGATATCCCTAGAGATATTTCTAAGGTATGTCTAGGGATGTCACTAAGGATAAGTATAAGTATAGGTTATAGTCCTAGAATTATGGTAACGATATTAGAATTAAACCTAGTATGTTAGATATGGAAGGTACTCCCCATTTATTATGTTGTTTTCCCTATCATGATGTTTTCCTCACGCTATTCTTTTTTTGTTTTAGATGATGGATGGAACCCGAAGGAACCGTGTTGATCAATGTAATGGACGATGAAATGATTGTCCTCCTGAACAATCCAATGTTATGGGATATGGAGTGCAAAATCTTATATCTATACTTACACAAGCTATGAATCATTCTGGACTTCCAAATGAGTAGAGAAAGGAGAAACATTCTATTGAATCCTTCCTGAGGCAGTGTCCACCTTCATTCAGCGGGTCTTCTGATCCATTATTGGCTTAACAATGGATCAATACCACTGAAAAGATATTTTCAGTTCTACAATGTTCTGAGCATTATAATGTCATCTTAGTAGTATATTGTTTGGAAGGTGATGTTGATCAATGGTGGAACCTTATCAAGAATACGAGGCAAAGAGAAGAAATTGAGTCCATGGAATGGGACGAGTTCAAGAACATATTTTTCAATAAGTACTTCCCTCGCATTCTTCGAACAAAGATGGAAAAGGATTTCCTTGAGTTTAAGCAAAAGGTTGATGAATCCATTGTTATATACGAAGCAAATTTTACAAGGCTTGCAAGGTATGCATCCGACTTTATCATCCAACCTGAAAGTAAAGTTGATAGATTCTTTAGAGACTTAAAACCAAGTCTTTGAAGGGCATTAGCAATAAGAGACTTCAGTAGCTTTGATGAAATTGTGCATTGTGCAATCAAGGTAGAAATGGAAGTTGGTGTACATATCCATCTCATGGTTTGGACAAGAAACTAAAGATGGAGTTCAAGGAGAAATCTCATAATAGTGAAAAGAAGGTAAATTTTTCTTTAAGCTCAATGTGAGGAAAAATCATGGTGTATATTTTCTTAAAGGGACTAGAAATTTTTTACGTGTTGAAAATAAGGTCATCGAGCAGCTGAGTGTCGAATTAATGGAAAAAGGGTCGCTAATGATGTGAATAAAGAAAAGACTATTGAGAACGCACCACCAAAACTTCAATACTTTAAGTGCAAGGAGATGTGGCATTATGCTAATCAATGACCTAATCCAAGGGTAAATGATGATCAACGTGAGCAACCTATTAAGGAAAAGGATAAAGATAAGTCACATCCAATCACTATTTGTGATGTTGATTATGACAATGATGTGTTGTGTAATGATTAATTGTTTATGTAATGGGATTTAAAAATAGTATCATGGAATATCATTTATAGTATCATGGAATTTTGAAATATTTGTGTTTTGTTCCATTGTGGTTTTCTATAAGAATATGGTACCGGTAACCATGAAAAGTGATTCAAATATTTTGGAAAGCAGATGATATGCACATAATTAAGGGATAAAGAGAAAATAAATTGTTTGATAGTATTCATGAGCTCATGATTGATATAAGGACTAAGTGATATCAAGGTTTGAGTATATATAATTTTAAGGATTTTCGTATGTGGAAAGTGTTTACTTTTAACTGCATTCATGTTTTCACTAAGGTTCAATGGGTATTCATTTTTCAAGAGAATACATGATTAAGGCCTTCGAATGTTTTTAATGTGACCAAAAAGATATATCGTATGATATATGGGGGATAAATGATGGTATTCGAGTACTTGTTATGTGACCTCTCAAGTAATCATTTTCTTTACACTATGAGATTGGACAGAAGTATGTTCGATAAGCTTAAAGGTTGGAATGGATTATGTTGGACATCAGATTAAATTTTTTAAGGCTTTAATTTTGTTTCGATATTATTTATGGAATGTTATAATAATTTAGTTTTAGAAAAAGGACAACTTGCAGGACGGGCGACAACCCATCGCGTCGGACAAGGATGTGGGAATCGAACCCACAACTGAAGTACGGCATGCCTTTATCGCCCACCACTAGCCTACAGGAAGTACCTGTTTAGTAGAAACTAGTTTTATTATATCAAGCAATATGATATATGAAGTATAAGTCCATTTTAGGAACCATATATGATTAATCTCTCTATAGATGGACTTATGTATTTTTGATAACTTTTTATAATCTTTTGTTTAAGAGAGATGGAATGACCCATCATTCTATCACATGATCTGCTAACACTTCACAAATGACAAATTCAACTTCATTTCTATAAGAAATGAAGTGGAAGTTGTCCAAAGAACGACCAACGGTGAGACTGTAAAAAATCAAGAAACTATTTCTTCTAATTCCAATTTCTTCATCTTTAGGGAAATGATCTTGAAAACCAAAAATTTTATCCAAGTGCCCTTATATCCGATAAATCATATGGTACCTTAGATCATCACAAATATATTTCTTTGTGGTTGTTGGATTTTTCATAGCCATGTTCTCTACCACTCTCTATCAGAACATGATGGTTAGATTTCTTTTCCATATCCATATTTTCGAATATGTTATCCTGTGTGGAAACCCAGTGATTAGTTAATTTGGATAACCATTACATTTATACTTTAGTTTTTAAATATTGGTTTTGGTATTCCTTTTTACGATGTGGGTTTCTATTAACGAAACGTTCGAGTAGTAAACCATTTATAACCCCGACGAATTTTGAGGGTGAAATTCATTTTAAGGGGGGTAGAATGTAACACCCTGAGATTTTATGAAAAATATTCTTTTTAATTTTATTGATGTCTTTTTTTGTACGGTACACCAAAAGGAGCTTTCACTATACGCATCCCTGACTTGGCTTGCATTACAGGCAATCATGACCTTCCACAATAGCGTGTGTTGTACGCACTACAGAGTTTCACTAAACAACGATATGTTATATAAACTAGCCATTATGAATAGTAATACCCATTTTTTAAAATTTTATAAATTTTATCTTTCTAAATGGACTTCATTTTTTGGATTTGGAATATCGAAATTAGCTTAGGGTGAAATTTTGGTATTTTTCTGAAAACATTCAATTTTTGACGAATAGTGAAAACACTGGGTTACTATTTAAAAACCGACTTTTTATTTAATTATTTATTTATTTTATTTATTTTTATTTTAGGTCAAAATTGATACATAACACCTATATAAGTTCAATTTAATTCATTTGAGTCATTTTATAATAATTTTAGATATATAAAAAATTTATTGAACTTTTCACCGTCTTTTACCCACCTCCTAGGATAATTTGAACATTTACATAAAACTTAATTTTACCGCTTATGTGAGTGGAATTTAAAAAATCTGAGAGACACTATTAATATCAAGGACTAAAATGTGGTTCAATGATATGAAAATAATTTTTGGTGAATAGTACCTTTTTACTTTTTTTACCACGGTTAAAAGTAAATAGGGTAATTAAGTGTAAAAATGATATTATTATTACCCTAACGCATGTCCTAATTCTATTGGATAAGTTTAATTAGTCCAAAAAAACCTTAGGAATAAAATATTACCATTTAGGCCCACTTGGATTAGATTAGGACATTTAATATTATTTTATAGTTAAAATAGTTAAAATCAAAGTTTAATAACTAAAACATTTTTAATATAGGGTTATACAAAAGATAAATTCAACTATAAATATTAATTAGAAAGGTAAAACTCTTTTCTACATAATGGTATTTTATTTAGAGTTTCTAGACATTAAATAATTTAATTTATTTATGACACAATGATGATGTAGTAATTATCTTATTAATGAAAAATTGACATAATTGATGTTATAAATACCCAAGTAAATGTAATTTGAGACTTTTTATGAATTCCACTAATTTTCTAGGTTAATATGACATGTTATTATTGATTTAATTAACTTTTTTCGGACTAATAATTCTTTTATGAGTTTCAAAAAAATCAATTACCAAATAGTGTCAAAATTGACATAAAATAGTTTTTAAAAGAAATATTATATTATTAATTGTTATTTTATTCCTAAAAAATATAATCTTCGGCCAAATGACTTATATAAGGTTATATATATTAATAATAAACAACTTAAGATTCTTTTGGATTGTCATAGTAAGTTTATTAACCTATATTGTAAGAAAACAAGAAGACACGGTAAAAGTAAAATTATTTAACTTAAAGTTAAATCTAAATGATAAGGTTAAAATAGAAACCTAAACTTGTATAAATTCTATTGGATGAGCGTATTTCGACTCATACCCACCTTATATTAGAAATTAATTAATTTGGAGCTATTAAAAACTGAATATGACTTTATAATAAAATAATGTTTTAGTTTTTCCTAAGGTGCCCCTCTCCTCCGTTATAAAAGGGAACCTCCTCCCCCTCTTCCTCCCACCACTTTGAGCCTTCATGCCCGGACAAACCCTGAAAATATATCTTCTCCACTTCCCTAGAAACATCCTAGAGGTCCTGGTCTTCTTCAAAGACCATATTTAGTTCCCTAATAAGAGGTTAAGAAGAGGTGCTTCAAAGAAGAGGTAATGTCTATTACTGATTCTTTCAACTTTATTTCTTCTTATAATTCTTCTTCTTTAGTTGTTTCATTATGAAGTAATAACATCAGTATCACTAATATACTGATATGTTATTATAATTATGAAACAACCCTATTTCACAATCTACCCATCCTATGGAAAACGAAATCACCGCGCGTGCGTACGTACGGAATATTGTCTCCACGCCGTGGTGTAATCTATTTTCTACCACCACCTTACTTGGATGGGTATAATGGTGTAAATAAATATTTATATATGATTATTCTAAAGTAATATTGATTCTTAATTATTATACATACGCTTCAACACAATTCCTCAATCATAGGAATGATATAATCGCTTCTGCGTACGTACGGACTATCGTCTCCACGACGCGATTAGATTCATTCTCCATGTTAACCATTCCTGAATGATTAAAAAGTATATATAATGAATAAAAATGAAATATATGAAATAATAATGATGTTTTATTTATGTATATATATATATATATGTGTGTGTATATCATCTACTTAATTCCATTAATTCGATAATGAAACGAAAAAAACGTTCATGCGTACGTACTGCCTACCATCTCCATAAATGGTGTATTTCATTCCATTTATCGATCTATCATATATATATATATGTATATGATGAATATATATTATATATAAATAATTTATTACATTCTGGAATTAATTAAATCAGGATATAAGTAATAATATCAAGAACAACAAGTCCAAACACGTATCATAAATAAAACGTTTTACCCAAAACACTACTTTGACATGAAATTTACAAAAGAACGGGTAATATAAAGTCATAAATGAACCATATATGATATAATAACAATGAATATTATTATTTAATAAGTCAATGACATTATTTAAATCATTATAAAGGAGGTTCAGATACGTACGAATCATATCAGACCTAAGGTAAGGGATAACCTTTCCAATCTCATTCTTATCCGAGATTTTTTATTCGTAAGTATTTGTTGGGGTTATTTTTATCATTAAAGTCCATGTTTTCTAAAAGTGTTTTTATGTATGTTTAATGTCTGTTTTACCCATTTTGTCTTTTACTACATGTTATGTAAGGAATCTTTCTTTTGATTACATTACGAGGTACTTTTTTACTTTTCCGACAAAAGTACGAGAAGAATGTTATTTTTAACTTATATGGAATGAAAGGATTTTTATGGTTTTATAAAGACTTGTTTTCATGAAGCTTCCTCCAAAAGATTTGATGACTATTTTCATCAAAATCTGTTTCTTTTAAAATTGCATGACATTCTGTGAAAAGAAAATGATTTTGAAGAAGAAAGGATATTTTCCTCAAGAATTCATTTCAAGTGTTTTATCAAAACCATTTTTCATCTAAGATGACATTATTTCATATGTGTTTGTTTCAAGTATAATGTCTATATGATTTACATGGTTTCACTTTTCTTATTATTAAATGATATCCATTTCTTTTATATGGATTATGTGATGATGGGATGATGTTTATGAAACCCATTTTATTTATTGGGTTATTATGAATGATGTATGTTTATTTTGTGGAAAAGTAATAATGATTTCATTATGAGATGGGTGGGACCTATATATCCCTCTAATGCATTGGGTAAAGATTTATATCTCATGAGATAGACATGGCTGGAATGGTATGTAAATCCGGTTCAGTAATACAGGACTAGAACGAGGAGTGAACTCTATTCAAAAATGGACTTTGTCCACTAAGATGGTCTTGGTAGTAATGCCTTGGATACTATGGAAATCATAACATGTTCTGAATGGTTTCCACAATTACATGTTTTATTCCCATTATATTTTATCATGGATGATGTTCCATTATGATATATTCCTTACGTACTTTCACGATTTATGTCTTTGCTCAAGATTTTGATGTTTAAATTTCATGTTCATGTTTTTTATTTCAAATGATTATGGATTGTTTTATGTTCTCTATGTTTTCCCTTACTGAGAATTTGAGCTCACCCTTTTTTATGTTTTCTTTCCCCAGGTCAGGAAGAAGGTTATTAAGTAGGATATGCCAAAAAGGGACTCTAGATATGATAAAATAAAAGGGAGACAGTGTAGATGATTTATGAACCAGTTGTTTATGTTTCCCAGTTTCTAAAGACTCTATACCTATACGTTCATTTCCTGGTTTTGTTATATGTTTTAATAATTGTGCTTCAATTCTGAAATAATAACAATGTATGTAAATTATGGGTCTCTACGGTTGGTACGAGAGGAAAGGTTTAGTCAACCATTGGAAACTAGGATGCGAGAACTTTAGTGAGATCCCTAGAGATATTTCTAAGGTATTTCCAGGGATGTCCCTAAGGATAAGTATAAGTATAGGTTATAGTCCTAGAATTATGGTAAAGATATTATAATTAAACCTAGGATGTTAGATATGGAAGGTACTCGCACTTTGTTATGTTGTTTTCCCTATCATGATGTTTTCCTCACGCTATTCTTTTTGGGTTTTAGATGATGGCTGGAACCCAAAGGAACCGTCTTGATCAATGTAATGGAAGATGTAATGATTTTCCTCCTAAAAAAACCAATGTTATGGGAGATGGAGTGCACAATCTTATATCTATACTTACACATGCTATGAATCATTCTGGACTTCCAAATGAGCAGAGAAAGGAGCAACATTCTGTTGAATCCTTCATGAGGCAGTTTCCACCTTCATTCAGCGGGTCTTCTAATCCATTAGTGGCTGAACAATGGATCAGTACCACTGAAAATATGTTTTCAGTTCTACAATGTTCTGAGCATAATAAAGTCATCTTAGCAGTATATCATTTGGAAGTTGATGCTGATCAATGGTGGAATCTTATCAAGAATACGGGGAAAAGAGAAGAAATGGAGTCCATGGAATGGGATGAGTTCAAGAACATATATTTAAATAAGTACTTCCCACGTATTCTTAGAACAAAGATAGAAAAGGATTTCATTGAGACTAAGAAAAAGGATGATGAATCTGTTGATATATACGAAGCGAATTTTACAAGGCTTGCAAGGTATGCATCCGGCATTATTATTCAACCTGAAAGTAAAGTTGATCGATTTTCCAGTGGCTTAAATCCGAGTCTTCGAAGCGAATTAGCTATAAGAGATTTCAGTAGCTATGATGAAATTGTGCGTTGTGCTATCAAGGTAGAAATGGAAGTTGGTGTTACATATCAATCTCGTGGTTTGGACAAGAAACGAAAGATGGATTTCAAGGAGAAATATCATAATAATGGTGAAAAGAAGATAAATGTTTCTTTATTCTCAAGGTGTGGAAACAAACATGGTGGAGATTGTCTTAAAGGGACTAGAAAATGATTTACATGTGGAAAATAAGGTCATCAAGTAGCTGAGTGTCGAAGTAATGGAAAAAAGGGTTGCTAATGATGTGAATAAAGAAAAGACTGTAGAGAACGCACCACCAACACTTCAATGCTTTAAGTGCAAGGAAATGGGGCATTATGCTAATCAATGCCCTAATCCAAGAGTTAATGATGATCAACGTGAAAAACCTCTTAAGGAAAAGGATAAAGGGAAGTCACATGCGATCACTATTTGTGATGTTGAGTATGAGAATGACGTTGTGTAATGATTAGGTGTTTATGTAATGGTATTTTAAAATAGTATCATGGAATCTAATTTATAGTATCATGGAATTATTAAATATATGTGCATTGGTCCATTGTGGTTTTCTATAAGAATATGGTACTAGTAACCATGAAAAGTGATTCAAATATTTTGGAAAGCAGATGATATGTGCATGAAGAAGGGATAAGGAGAAAATAAATTGTTAGATAGTATTCATGAGCTCATGATTGATATAAGGACTATGTGATATCATGGTTTGAGTATATATAATTTTGGGGATTTTGGTATGTGGAAGGTGTTAACTTTTAACTACATTCATGTTTTCACTAAGGTTCAATGGGTATTCATTATTTAGGAGAATACATGATTAAGGCCTTAGAATGTTTGGAATGTGACCAACAAGATATATTGTATGATATATGGGGGATAAATGATGGTATTCATGTACTTGTTATGTGACCTCTCCAGTAATCATTTTCTTTACACTATGAGATGGACAGAAATATTTTTAATAAGCTTAAAAGTTGGAATTGATTAAGTTGGACATTAGATTGAATTGTTTAAGGCTAGAATTTTGTTTCGGTATTATTTATGGAATGTTATAATAATTTAGTTTTAGAAAAAGGACAACTTGCAGGACGGGCGAAAACTCATCGTGTCGGACAAGGCTGTGGGAATCGAACCCACAACTGAAGTGCGATAGGCCTTTATCGCCCACCACTGGCCTAAATGAAGTCCCTATTCAGTAGAAACAAGTTTTATTATATCAAGAAGTATGATATATTAAGTATAAGTCCATTTTAGGAACCATATAGGATTAATCTCTCTATAGATGGACTTATGAATTTTTGATAAATTTTTCTAATCTTTTGTTTAAGAGAGATGGAATGACCCATAATTCAATCACATGATTTTCTAACACTTCACAAATGACAAATTCGATTTCATTTCTTTAAGAAATGAAGTGGAAATTGTCTAAGGAATGACCAACGGTGAGACTGTACCAAAATCTAGAAAGTATTTCTTCTAATTCCAATTTCTTCAACATTAGGAAATGATCTTGAAAGCCAAGAATTTTTTCCTAGTGCCCTTATATCCGATGAATTAGATGGTACATTAGATCATCGCAAATCTATTTCTTTGTGATTGTTGGCTTTTTCATAGCCATGTTCTCTACCACTCTCCATCAAAACATAATGGTTATATTTCTTTTCCATATCCATATTTTCACCTATGTTATCCTGTGTGGAAATCGAGTGATTAGATAATTTGGGTAACCGTTGCGTTTCATAAATTAGTTTTTAAAGATTGGTTTTGGTATTCCTTTTTACGATGTGGGTTTCTATTAACGAAACTTTCGAGTAGTAAACCATTTATAAGCCCGAAAAATTTTGAGGGTGAAATTCATTTTAAGGGTGGCAGAATGTAACACCCTGAGATTTTGTGAAAAATATTCTTTTTAATTTTATTGAGGTATTGTGTGGTATGATACACCAAAAGGAGATTTCACTACATGAATCCCTGATTTGTTTTGCATTACACGCAATCGTGACCTTCCACAATAGAATGTGTTGTACGCAATACCGAGTTTCACTAAACAACGATATGTTATATAAACTAGCTGTTATGAATAGTAATACCCATTTTTTAAAATTTTATAAATTTTATCTTTCGAAATGGACTTCATTTTTTGGATTCAGAATATCAAAATTATCCTAGGGTGAAATTTTGGTATTTTTCTGAAAACATTCAATTTTTGATGAATAGTGAAAACACTAGGTTACTATTTAAAAACAGATTTTTTATTTAATTAATTAATTAATTTATTTAAATTTATTTTAGGTAAAAATTGATACATAACACCTATATAAGTTGAATTTAATTCATTGGAGTCATTTTATAATAATTTTTGATATAATAAAATTTTATTGAACTTTTCACCAACTTTTACCCATCTCCTAGAAGAATTTAAAATTTTACATAAAACATCATTTTACCACTTCTGTGAGTGGAATTTCAATAATCCGAGAGACACGGTTAATATCAAGGACTAAAATGTGGTTCAATGAGATGAAATTTTTTTTTGGTAAATAGTAACTTTTTACTTTTTTTAACCACAGTTAAAAGTAAATAGGTAATTGTTAGGTCTACAAGGCTGAATACCCTGAGAGGGGGGGGTGAATTAGGGTATGACTAATTTAAAATTAACACCCATTTTGATCTGGTTTCGCTGTTAAGTAAAACACTCTTCTCTCTCTTTCATGTTGCACAAAGTAAACAGAAAGTAAAGCATGCACAGGACACACCAATTTTACTTGGTTCACCGAAAAGGGCTATGTCCAAGGATCATATGCTGACAAGTTGATGGTCGTACCAATTCCACTAAACTTCACTTGATGTGGATTACAATGTTCGGGCTAGATCACTTTTATGCCCAGGCTCACTACCTTTACAAAGTTTAGGGTCAGCTCACTGCTTTCCCAAGGGTCACTCCCTATTTCTCTCTCTCTGGCTCACTACCGGTGGAGAGGATCACCTTCTTCCTCTTCCTAAGCTCACTTCTCTAGAAGGGAATCCAATTACAGTTTATAGACCTGTAGGTCTCTTCATTTGCATGAAATAATGCATCTTCAACTGTTTATAGATTCTCTGTTGAATTCTAACTTTCATCCACTGATGAATAGCACTTTGCCTCTGACCACTGGGCAACTACCTTTGGAAAGTACCTTTGCAAAGAACCCTACTTCATGAAGCTCCCAATTTCGCGAAGCTCAAACAAGCCTTCGCGAACCTCATGCGTTTTCGAGAAGCACTTTCGCGAAGCACTATCGCGAAGCTCAAGTCGTTGCAAAGCAACGTCCCTCGCGAAGCTTACTAAGCCAACGCGGAGCTCGCATGTTTCGTTGAGCTACAATATCTGCCACGAAGCACCTCTTTCGCGAAGCACACTGGCTCCACGAACCACCTTCGCAAAATGAGAGCAATTGATCATCTCTGAAAATTCTCTCAACTTCTCTCGAGGGGATCGGCCTCTATTTATAGGCGATTCCACCGACCCTTGACCCTTCCACGCGAAGTCAACGCCACGTCATCGCCAATCGCAAAGCTCCAAAGTTTCCGCCGGAATTCTGTCCAAATCGCGAAGCACCACGGCAATTTTCCATTCACGGAGCTCGTCGCAATCGCGAAGCATCACCATCAACATTCCTTCATGCCTTCGCTGCGAAGCTCCCTCGCAAATCCCTTCACCGCCGCGATGCGCTTCAACTCTTCCGTTCGTGGAGCTTTGACGTAATCGCAAAGCATCACCGCCTCCATTTTTCTAGCCTTCGCAAAATCCAAACCATGCATCTTATCTTCGCAAAATTCATGCCTTTTCCATATTAAATTATGATCTTCATGGAAATCCTATTTTCGCAATGCTCACCAAACTCCGAATTTTGGATCCCAAAAATTTGGCTAACACTGGGAAACGACGCCACCTTGTACTGCTCTTTTGTACCGCCTCCAGATCATCCTTTCCATTGTCATCATTCTTTTTCAACAAAGGATTTTCAACAACTTCTTTGGAACTCGACAACTTCTTCATGGAAACCTGCTTTGTCAACAAACACAATTAACCCAAAAATATTGCAATGTTACCTTGAGGTATTTTTGCCCAACAATCTCCCCCTTTGGGTTTGTTGGCAACTCTTCACAACTCTGCTTAGAATGATTTTCTGCACTTTGATACCTCACTGAGTCTTCTTCCAGACGCTACCACCATTCACCTCTTGAAATTATGATAGAATTCAAGGAATCACTTAACACGTACTCTAAGCCCACATGAGCAATGCTCGGCGTGAGAAACAAAAGTAGTATGAAAATTTTATCAATGAATCACTTCATGTCAAACACCAATTATTGATTCCAACCTGATACCAATTCATAAATTGATACCAATTGTTGAACCACACTGATCCCAATTGGTGATAGCTGGACACCTTTTCACACCATTCCAACACCACTGTTCCGCTTTTATCACGATCCTCAGCTGTCGTGATATCTATTCTTTGATCGATCACTTCTAGCATCGTCTGATTTAATACTCTCCCCCTTTCTCATTTCTCCCCCTATTTGGCTGCTCTACTGGTTAGCTTCTCCCCATATATGTCATTCTTTCTCGTATAGCCACACTGTCTCCCCCTTGAACAATCACTATTTTCTCCCCCTTTGTCAACGAGCCCAAAGGACACTCCTTTGTAGTCTGTAACATAGTAGAGAACACATATCAGCACATTAGGGAAAAACACATCATACCTCGAGGAGAGGGGGGCCACATCCACACTGTTTCAAGTGCGGGGAATCGACTGAACTCCCAGAGCCAGTCGATGCCTCTCAAAAGCTTCCTTGGGTAAGGCCTTTGTCAGAATGTATGCAACCTGTAGCTCTGTAGGCACATACTCCAACTTCATGATTCCATGCTCAACCTTATCCTTGATAAAATGATACTTAATCTCAATGTGCTTTGTCCTTGAATGATGGACGGGATTTTTTCTAAGATTTATAGCACTTGAGTTGTTGCACTGGATTATGATCGGAGACTTCACTTCAACTCCCATATCTTCAAGCTTCTGCTTCATCCACAATAACTGTGTTTATGCATGAGTGGCCGCAATATACTCAGCCTCTACGGTGCTTAATGAAATAAAATCATGCTTCTTACTTAACAAAGAAATACACAATCCACCAAGATAGAATGCACCACCTGACGTTGATTTTCTATCATCTGTTGAACTGGCCCAGTCTGCATCAGTATATCCCAATAACTCTATCTGAGATTTGTTAGTATATGTCAAGCCAAAATCCATTGTGCCCTGGATATACAGAAGTATTCTTTTCACTGCAAGCATGTATCTTTCCATGTGATTACTCTGATATCTCGCTACTTGGCATGTATCGAAAACAATATCTGGCCTTGTTGCGGTTATGTACAACAGACTTCCAATGATTTTCCTGTATTCTATGATATTAACTGCATTTCCATCCTCATCTTTTGATAATTTTATCCAGGTAGCAACCGGAGTCTTCATTCCCTTGGAATTCTCCATTCCAAACCTTCTCAGAACCTCCTTGGCATATTTAGATTGATAAATGAATGTTCCATTCCTTCCTTGTGTCACCTATAGACCAAGGAAAAACGTTATCTCTCCAATCATTGACATTTCAAACTCACTTCTCATGAATTCGGAAAACTGTATGCACTGAGCTTCATCTGATCCGCCAAAAATTATGTCATCGACACACACTAGCACCATCATCCTTTGATTACTGTCATTGCTGAAATAGAGGTTGTAATAAACTCCTACTCGCTGGAAACCAGGCTTCTTCAAGTACTGATCAAGCCTTGAGTACCATTCCCTTGGTGCTTGTTTCAGCCCATACAATGCCTTCTTCAGCCTGCAAACTTTTTTCTCATCCTCATGAATGAGAAAACCATCTGGCTTCTCAATGTACACCTCCTCTTCCAGAACTCCATTTAAAAATTCAGATTTAACATCCATGTGGAACATTTTGAAATTTCTTTGCACTGCCATGACCAAAAATAGTCTGATCGTTTCCAGCCTTACAACCGGTGCAAATGTCTCATCAACATCTATTCCCTCTATCTGGGAGTATCCATTGCACACTAGTCGTGCTTTGTTCTGAATCACTGTGCCATCTTCATTCATCTTGTTGTGATAAACCCATTTAGACCCGATGACATTCTTGTCTATTGGCCTCGAAACAATCTCCCATGTCTGGTTCTTCTCAATCTGATCAAGCTCTTCATTCATATCCTGAACCCAGTTGTCATCTTCAGCTACATCAGAAAAGAATTTTGGCTCCACCAGAGATAATAACGATGTTTGCTATAATGATTTCATTTTTCGAGTCTGAACTAGAGGTGTCTGATCACCAATGAAATTCTGCCTGTCAATTTCATCTCGATTCTTTGGCTTCCTTGCAGACACAGACTTGACACTTTCTTGTTCATCATCACTATATTCTTCTAAGTCAGCTTCTTCCACTTCTACTCCCCCTGTGTTGCTTATTTCATCATCACTTTCATCCAAGAACTGTTCACTAGGTCATTGAGTATTCTGTTCATTTTCAACTGTAGTGACATCATTGCTATCAACAATTTTTCCCATCCTTTTGTTGAAGCATTTATACGCTTTTCTTTTCCCTGAGTAGCCAAAGAATATCCCCTCATCTCCTCGTGCCTCAAACTTCCTATGATTTTCTTTGTTGAGAATGAAACACTTACTTCCAAAGATTCAAAAGTATTTCAACGTTTTCTTCTTTTCGTACCATAGTTCATACGGAGTCTTCCCTTCCTTCGGACACAATAGAGACCTGTTTGAAACATAGACCGATGTCAACACTGCTTCCTTCCAAAATTTCTCTGTTAGGTCTTTGTCAATAATCATCGTTCTGGTCATGTTGTTGATGATCCGATTTATCCTGTCAACCACACCGTTATGTTGGGGATTTCTTACTAATGAAACTTGATGCCTGATCCCGTGTTTCTCGAGATACTCTTCCACTTGACTGTTTGTGAATTCTGTACCATTATCTGTACGGAACATCAGAATTTTCTGCCCAAGAATCTTTTCTGATTCCCTCCTATACTGCTTTATGCAACTGAACACCTCTGTCATATGGGTAATGATGAATACCCAGGCCATTCTACTATAGTCATCAATGAAAAGGACATAGTACCTTTGCCCATTTATAGCTCGTGGTGAGATAGGTCCACATACATCAACATGAACCAGTTCGAGCACTCTGGTTGATTTATGTTCCTTTGTCCTGTATGTATTTCTAATGATCTTCCCTTGTTGGCAAGCTTCACATGTATGAGTGTGATCACGTGATATCTTGGGAAGGTCTCTAGCAGCATCACACTTTATGAGATCCTCCATATATGGTTGGAATAGATGACCAAGTCGCTTATGCCACAGCTTGTTTTCTTCCTCTCTAGATAAAAGACATGTATCTTCTTCCCCACCTTCAAGGTAGAGATTTCCCTTTACCCTTTTTCCCTGCAGAACAGTTGCTCCATCTTTTCCTTTCACAACACACATCTTCTCGGTAAATTCGATAGAGTGCCTAAAGTCACATAGTTGACTGACACTGAGTAAGTTATGACTGAGACCCTCTACTACCGAGACATCAGCACGTCTCATCTCTTTACCCACAAACTTGTCTTTCCCTGAGCCAACAATCTTCAAGCCTTCATCATTTCCAAATTTGACAACTTCTTCTTTGTAATATTTGATGCCTGTAAAAAGATACTTATTACCCGTCATGTGGGATGTGAAACCACTGTCAAGGATCCAAACACCATATCGATCTGATGCTTTAAGGGCAATCTATGACACCACGACCTTCTCATTTTTCTTCTTTTTGGTACATACTTTTTCTTTCACACTCGACATGGATTGAGACTTCTGTTCTTTCTCAGAGTATGATGGAACAGCCTCATCTTGAAAAGTAGAAAATCTACTCTGCATTTTTAACTCACCTGTCGGTTTATTGACCTACTACTTGTGAACGTTTTGATTCTGTTTTGGAACATTTCTCTGAATGGTCGAAGTACAGTACCTAGCCATGTGCTGAAATCCTCCGCACCAAAAACAGTGTCCTTCAAAATATGTTCTAGAAAACCATTCGTTGTTTGGCTTCCATCTCTGTTCTTGTTCCCTTCTATATCTCTTGGATATGGAACACACATACTGTGAATGTCCCATTTTCCCACAGCAATAACACCTGATATAGGATACATTCCTTCGTGATACATCAGCACTACGATTTTCCCATTGAGATCTATGAATATTCTGATTCTGTTTTGTGCCCAAATCAACCTTCAATTTCGGGACGAGTGCTTGCAGTCGGACATTAACTGCCACCGATTTTTGTTTCTTATCAAGCCCTAAATCAACCTTAGCATTTGAGCTTTCTTGCTGCTTCACTCCTGCTAAACTATGAGCCTCCTCTTTTATCTTCTCTGTCTTCTGAATGGCCTGCTTTTCTGATATCACACTGAGGGTCAAGAGTTTTTCTTGATCCTTCATTTTTCGTCGCAGACTGACCACTTCTTCTTCAAGCTCTTTGATACGTTTGACCTGCTCCTTTCTTGTGTTAGTCAAACAATCAATTTCCTTCTTTTGTTCCTCAATTTTAAGCATATGCTCAATAATATTTTCTGAGCTCTCTGATGTTAAGGATTTTAGTCTTTCAATTTCTTCTAACAGTTCTGACTTTTCTTCATCCTGTTGTTGCATATTGAGTTTGGCATCATGAAACAATTTATTGGCTTTCTTCGTTTTGGATCTCCAAACATCTATCTCTTCAAGAGCTGCTTCCAATTCGGCTTTCGTATCAACTCTTCCTTCAACTTATTCTTCCTCTTCTCCAACGTCAGTTTCTTACTTTTCCTGAGAACTACTGATGACCACTACCATAGCATTTTGCCTATGATCATTACAATTTTCAAACTCCTCAACCTCTTCATCCTAAGACTCATCTGAACTGTCTATTTCTTGTGAAAGAAGATTCTTCCTCTTGAAGAAATTTCTCTTGAACTGCTTCTTCCCTTTCATATAGGATGAAGATTTCTTCTTGGGAATTTCAACTTCATCATCATCATCATCATTATCTTGAAATTTCTTGGGGCATCTTGCCGCAAGATGACCAATCTTTCCACATGGAAAGCATGCTAGTGGAAGTTTACCTTTAAAATTTCCTCTTCCTCTTTGCAGATTTGAAGAAAGGAATGACATCACCTCATCTGTCTCTTCTTCTTCATTAGAATATTCAATGGTGAGTTTCTTCATGGCCTTGAATGTCACCTCTTTGGATTTCCCCTTTTACACAGTCTCGTTATCATCGTTTCTCATTTCATATGCAACAAGAGTGCTGTGCAGGTTATCCAATGTCAGTTCTTTTGGGTCTTTATCTTCCAAAACAGAAACTTTCGGATTGAACCGAGGTGGAAGTTTTCTCAATATGCGCTTCACAATTTTTATATCTTCGATAATTTCTCCAAGACCCCGCATGTATTCTACCACAGCATTTACCGTGTCAAAGAATGCATCAACAGACTCATTCGGGTTCATTCTCATATCTTCATACTTGTTCCACAACACTTGCAGCTTTGCATCTCTGACTTTTGTATCCCCTTCATAAATATTCAAAAGCTTTTCCCACATGGCATGTGACGTTTTGCATGACATCACCTTTGTATATATGGGATTGGAAAGGGCTCCCCCTAAGGCATTGATTGCTTTGGAATCAGCATCCAACTCTTTATGCTCTACTTCAGATAATGCACCACTAGTAATATCAGCTGTGATACCATGCATAGATGCTGAAAACACATCCATTCCCAAAGATCAGAAATAGTGTTGCATTCGATTCTTCCATATCTGAAAATTACATCCGTCGAAGATCGGAATTCCTCTATGATTAGAGACCTCCATTTGAGAGAAGAACAACTATCAACCTGCCTCTGATACCAATTTTTAGGTCCACAAGGCTGAATACCCTAAGAGAGGGGGGGGGTGAATCAGGGTATGATTAATTTAAAATTAACGCTCGTTCTGATCTTGTTTCTCTGTTAAGCAAAACACTCTTCTCTCTCTTTCCTGTTGCACAAAATAAACAGAAAGTAATGCATGCACAGGACACGCCAATTTTACTTGGTTCACCGCAAAGGGCTACGTCCAAGGAGCATACGACGACAAGTTGCCGGTCGTACCAATTCCACTAAACATCACTAGCTGTGGATTACAATGTTCGGGCTAGATCACTTCTATGCCCAGGCTCACTGCTTTTACAAAGTTTAGGGTCAGCTCACTGCTTTCCCAAGGGTCACTCCCTGTTTTTCTCTCTCTCGCTCACTGCCGGTGGAGAGGATCACCTTCTTCCTCTTCCTAAGCTCA
The DNA here is from genome assembly GCA_963277665.1 of Viscum album. Classification (NCBI taxonomy): domain Eukaryota; kingdom Viridiplantae; phylum Streptophyta; class Magnoliopsida; order Santalales; family Viscaceae; genus Viscum; species Viscum album. The sequence continues at coordinate 25,797,036 of OY728142.1, read as the reverse complement.
CTTCTCTAGAAGGGAATCCATTCATAGTTTATAGACCTGTAGGTCTCTTCATTTGCATGAAATAATATATCTTCAACTATTGATAGATGCTCTGTTGAAGTCTAACTTTCATCCACTGATGAATATCACTTTGCCTCTGACCACTGGGCAACTACCTTTGGAATGTACCTTCGCAAAGCACCCTACTTCGCGAAGCTCCCAATTTCTCGAAGCTCAAACAAGCCTTCACGAAGCTCCTGCGTTTTCGCGAAGCACTTTCACGAAGCACTCTCGCGAAGATCAATCCATCGCAAAGCAACGTCCCTCGTGAATCTTTCTAAGACAAAGCGAAGCTCGCAGGTTTCGCGGAGCTACAATAGCCACCGCGAAGCACCTCTTTCACGAAGCACACTGGCTCCGCGAACCACCTTTGCAAAACAAGAGAAAATTATCATCCCTAAAAATTCTATCAACTTCTCTCGAGGGGGTCGGCCTCTATTTAAAGGCGATTCCACCGACCCTCGACCCCTCCATGCGAAGTCAACGCCATGTCATTTCCAATCGTGAAGCTCCAAAGGTTCCGCCGGAATTCTGTCCGAATCGCGAAGCACCACGGCAATTTTCCATTCGCGGAGCTCGTCGTAATCGCGAAGCATCACCGTCAACATTCCTTCACGCCTTCATCGCGAAGCTCCCTCGCAAATCCCTTAACTGCCGCGATGCGCTTCAACTCTGTCGTTCGCGAAGCTTTGACGTAATCGCGAAGCATCCCCACCTCCATTTTTCTGGCCTTTGCGAAATCCAAACCGTGCAGCCTATATTCACGAAATTCATAGCCTTTTCCATATTAAATTATCATCTTCATGGAAATCCTATTTTCGCGATGCTCACCAAACTCCGAATTTTGGACCCCAAAAATTTGGCTAACACTGGGAAACAGCGCCACCTTGTACTGCTCTTTTGTACCGCCTCCAGATCGTCCTTTCCTTTGTCATCATTATTTTTCAACAAGTATTGTCAACAACTTCTTTGGAACTCAAAAATTTCTTCATAGAAACCTTCTTTGTCAATAAACATAATTAACCCAAAAATATTGCAATGTTACCTTGAGGGGTTTTTTCCCAACAGTAATTAAGGGTAAAATTTATATTATTATTACCATAACACATGTCCTAATTCTATTGGATAAGTTTAATTCGACCAAAAAAACTTAGGAATAAAATATAACCATTTAGGCCCACTTTGATTAGATTAGGACATTTAATATTATTTTATAGTTAAAATAGTTAAAATCAAAGTTTAATAAGTAAATCATTTTTAATATAGGGTTATACATAATATAAATTCGACTATAAATATTCATTAGAAAGCTAAAAGGATTTCCTACATAATGATAGTTTATTTGTAATTTTTATACTTTAAATAATTTAAGTTATGAATGACACAATGATGATGCATTAATTATCTTATTAATGAAATATTGACATAATTTATGTTATAAATACACAAATAAATGTAATTTGAGACTTTTTATGAATTAAAATAATTTTATATGTTAAAATGACATTTTAGTGTTTATTTAATTAACTTTTTTTAGAACTAATCATTCTGTTATGAGTTTCATAAAAATCAATTACTAAATAGTGTAAAAATTGACATAAAACAGTTTTTAAAACAAATATTATATTATTAATTGTTATTTTATTCATAAAAATCTATGGTTCAGCCAAATTACTTAGATAAGGTTATGTATATTAATAATAAAAAACTTGGGGTTCGTTTGTCTTGTTATAGTAAGTTTATTAACCTTATAGTGTAAGAACACAAAAAGACACGGTAAAAGTAAAATTATCTAACATAAAGTTAAATATAAATGATAAGGTTAAAATAGGAACCTAAACTTGTCTAAATTCTATTAGATGAGAGGATTTTGACCCATACCCACCTTAGCTTCGAAATAAATCAATTTCGAGCTATTTAAAACCGAATTTGGCTTTATAATAAAATAATATATTTAGTTATTCCAAAGGTGCCCCTCTCCTCCCTTATAAAAGGGAACCTCCTCCCTTCTTCCTCACACCACATTGAGCCTTCATGCTTCGACAAAACCTACCAATTTCTCTTTTCCACTTTCCTAGTAATATCTTAGAGGTCCTGGTCTTCTTAAAAGACCATATTTAGTGCCCTAAGAGGAGGTTAAGAAGAGGCGCTTCAAAGAAGAGGTAATGTCTGTTACCGATTCTTTCAACTTTATTTCTTCTTCTACTTCTTCTTCTTTAGTTGTTTCATTATGAAGTAATAACATCAGTATCAGTAATATACTTATATGTTATTATAAGTGTGAAACTACCCTATTTCACTATCTATCCATCCTACGGAAAACGAAATTACCGCGTGTGCGTACGTACAGAATACCATCTCAATGCCGTGGTGTAATCTACTTTCCACCACCACCTTACTTGGATGGGTATAATGGTGTAAATAAATAATTATATATGATTATTGTAAAGTGATATTGATTCTGAAATATTATACATATTCTTCAATACAATTCCATGATCATGGGAATGATATCATCGCTCGTGTGTACATACGGACTACTGTCTCCACGATGCGATGAGATTCATTCTCCATGTTAACCATTCATGAATGATTATAAAGTATATATAATGAATAATAATGAAATATATGACATAATAATGATGCTAGATTTATGTATATATATATATATGTATATCATCTACTTAATTCCATTCAATTCAATAAGGAAACGAAAACAATGTTCATGCGTACGTACGGTCAACCGTCTCCCCGAACGGTGTATTTCATTCCATTTATCGATCTATCATATATATATATATATATGTATATGAGGAATATATATTATATATAAATCATGTTTTACATTCTGGAATTTATTAAATCAGGATATAAGTAATAATATCAAGAAGAACAAGTCCAAACACGTATGATAAATAAAACGTTTTACCCAAAACGCAGCTTTAACATGAAATGTACAAATGAACGGGTAATATAAAGTCATAAGTGAACCATATATGATATCAAAAAAATGAATATGAATCTTTAATAAGTCAATGACATTATCTAAATTATTATACAGGAGGTTCGGATACGTATGAAGCATATCAGACCTAAGGTAAGGGATAACCTTTCCAATCGTGTTCTAATCTGAGATTGTTTATTTGTAAGTATTTACTGGGGTTATTGTTATCATCCAAGTACATGTTTTAGAAAAGTGTTTTTATGTATGTTTAATTTCCTTTTTACCCATTTTGTGTCTTTTACTACATGGTATCTAAGGAATATTTCTTTTGTTTACGTTACGAGGTACTTTTTTGACTTTTCCAACAAAAGTACGAGAAGAATGTTATTTTTATCTTATACGACATGAAAGGATTTTTCAAGTTTCATAAAGCCTTATTTTAATAACGATTCCTCCAAAATATTTCATGACTATTTTCAACATAATCTTTTTCTTTTAAAATTGCATGACATTTTGTGAAAAGAAAATGATTTTGTAGAAGAAATGATATTTTCCCCAAGAATTCATTTCAAGTGTTTTATCAAAACCATTTTTCATCTAAGATGACATTATTTCATATGTGTATGTTTCAAGTATAATTTATCTATGATTTAAATGGTTTCCCTTTTCTTATTATGAAATGATATCCATTTATTTTATATGGATTATGTGATGATGGGATGATGTTTATGAAACCCATTTTATTTATTGGGTTATTATGAATGATATATGTTTATTTTGTGGCACAAGTAAGAATGATTTAATTATGAGATGGGTGGGACCTATATCTCCCTCCAATGCATTGGGTAAAGATTTATATCTCATGAGATAGACATGGCTAGAATGGTACATTAATCTGGTTCAGTAATACAGGACTGGAACGAGGATTGAACTCGATTCAGAAAGGGACTATTTCCACTAAGATAGTCTTGGCAGTAATGCCTTGGCAACTATGGAAATCATAACATGTGCTGAATGGTTTCCACAATTATATTTTTTATTACCATTATATTTTATCATGGTTTATGTTCCATTATGATATATTCCTTACGTACTTCCATGATTTAGGTCTTTGCTCAAGATTTTGATGTTTAAATTTCATGTTCAAGATTTTTCTTCCAAATGTTCATAGATTGTTTTATGTTCTCTAGGTTTTACATTACTGAGCATTTGAGCTCACCCTTTTTATGTTTTATTTTCCCCAGGAAATAAATAATGGTTTTAGGTAAGAAAACAAAAGGGGAAGATCTTTATGGGAGACGTTGAATATCTTTCACCTCTATTAGAATATTATTTTTCAAGTTTCCAAAGACACTAAACTATTACGGTCCTTGTGTGTCTGTTTTTGTTATTTATCAAGTATTCTGGAAAAGTAATGTAATGTCCATGTACGTCAAGATTTGGGTCTCTATAAGCATTGGTCTCTATGGTATTATCAAATCTTTGATGATTCGTTCTATATGGATGATCATTTGGAAAGAATCGTCGATGTCCCATAAAACTGAAACTATAGTGATGAATCAGTGTAATGGATTGTGTATTCTTCATAAAAACTGGGCATGATAGTTTTCCCTTTGTGCTCCATCCAGACATCATTTCATAAGCTGGAAAATCATTGTTCGTCCACATAAGCACAACACGCATCTGAAATATGTCTTTCGAACATGCATCGTATGTGCGCACGCCAACATCCTAAAGAAGTTTCAACTATTTTATTAAAGGATGAATGTATACATCAATATCAATGTCAGGATCAAAAGGACCAGATATGAGTATACTCATGAAAGTGAAAGGTTTTTTCATACACAACTATGGGGGAAGATTATAAATGTGTATAAAAACTGGCCATGTGTTGTGCGAAGTAAGAATCTGCCCAAACGGATTAAAACTGTCATATGAAAGACCCAGTCTCACATTACGCACGTCAGATGCAATATCAGGATGTCGAGCATCAAATCTCAGCCATGAAAATCCATCTGCAGGATGAACCAACTCATGATTAGTATTCCTTCTCTCGGTATCATGCCATATCATTTTTATTGATATGTCATCAGAAATAAAAATATTTTGGAGTCTGGGGATCAATGGAAAGTGCCACATTACTTTCTGTGGAACGCGGGATGGTGTTCCATTAGATTTTGACTTCCAACGGGATGTGCCACATTTTAAAAAATCATTTCGTTCAGCAGTTTCCTCCTAGAATAAACTACAATCTTTCGGGCAAGCATGAATTTTGTTTCTTGAAAATCCAAGTTCCTCAACTAACATCCATGCCATATAGTGGTTTGAGGGAATATCTGCATCATCTGGAAGTAAATCCTTCAAGAGGGTAAGAATGTAATTGATTTCTGTATTATAAATACCATACATTGTTTTCCCACGAAACAATTAGATTAAAAATTCCATCTTTTTAATTTTATTGCATTGTCAATATACTGGATTCGTGGCAGCATCATTCAATTTTTTCACCCTATCAATATCATCATTTTCCCTGAAAGCATCATTTTCCCTCATACATAAGTCTTCTTGAGTCGAAATCCTTTCTTTTTCATGATGACTAATAAACAGAAACTGATCATCTTACAAATTCTCCATTCCAGACCTTTCATTTCAATCATCACCAATTTGAGATTTCATTTTCTCCCCATTCTGATACCACACAAAGTAGTTTGCTTGAAAACCATTTTTGGTTATGTGGTATCTGACTTCTCTATGGCTCAACCAAGGTCTACCAACACATTTGGAACATGGGCAGTGTATGCGACCACTATCTGAAACATTGTGAAATGGAAAATCTATAAAGCTATATAAATTGTTTTGAAAATTGCTTGAGATCTGATTGGTTTAATACATCCAACTTTTGTCCATTCAATTAAAAGAATTTATATAATTCATTTTGTCATAAAAAATTTAATAGGATTGAACTTTAATAGAAATACATTTAAGTAAACGATAAATGATGAAATTTCTAGTCGATGTAGTGAACTATTAAAATAATGTAATGAAAAAGTACTCATAAATTAAATTAAAATTTATTTATATTCATTTTCATTAGGACTATAAGAGGCACATGCCTCAGGTCCCATCATTTGTTATAGACAACCCAAATCATTCACTCATGTTCAATAACTCATTATTGGCCCCTCTATGGCCATACATTTTATTACCCAATTACTTCCCCAAGTCAAGCGCACCCCATGGGTGAATAAATTTTAGGCTTCTACCATAATAGGTTGTTCATGGCTTGTAAAAAGATTTAATTTCATTAAGTATAGACAAAAACATTTATTTTTAAATTTAAAATTAATAATAAAGTATGACAATGATAACAACATTACTGAATTAAACTTGTGACTTGTCTAACATTTTTAGGGATGTCTACACATGCCAACATGGGTAGTGAAAAGCACCCCACCCTCATAAAAGTGAGTATTGGCCAATAAGGACACATAATATACAACTTAAAGTGAGAAACATATTTAATTGACCCTAAAGTTATATTAGTAAAGTCATCTTGGGGGAAATGGAATATATGATCCTGGTTAATTGATGAATTCAAAAGCTCGTATTCCATATGTTGGACACTATCTAAGGTAAGAAATCATGTGAGGATGGGTTTACATCATTCAATTTATTCCATGCTAGTGAGAATGAAGGCTTAAATTAATGACTTGAGTTCACTAACACCATGTCAACCATTTTACACACCATGTGAACCCTTATACACACCATATGAACCCTTTTACCATATCATCATTATTACAACCATTAATAAAAACTTATTAAACAAAATCACTTGTTAAAGATAATAAAACTGAACATAAATCAATAATAATATTGGATATATCATGTAAAATGAAGTTATACTATCTTTCATCCTAAATGACCACCCACAACCATGATTAATGACCACAAAGCTCCCCTTTCGGCCAAATCAAAAGTTAAAACAAAAACAAATAGTTGCAGAAAACAACTTCATTTGTGTGAAGAATAATAATCTCATGGTCCTCATGATATTTCAACCATGCAGTCATGATTTTAGAGATGAACTTGTATCCGTGAAACCATATTAGAAACATGATTCAATAGATACATTTTTATAATTTTCCCAAGCATTTTGAGAAACCCCAAATTAGTGAAAATGGTCATTGTGTTATAAAAATGTGATTGAATAAAACATGTATGATGTCTAAGGAATAATTATTCATAGTTATATTAGAAAAATTAATATTCATTAATATTTCTAATTTGACATTCTGTGAATTATTTTCATGAAGAAGGAAAAAGTACTAATTAGGGACCACATACTATTTTGAAAAGTTCAAGAATATACTCCATATGTTCTATTGTGAAAAGGATAAGTGAATAGTGTATCATTATATATATATATATATTGATAGAAACATGATACATACTTGTTATATAATACACATAGTGTACAAAAATTAAAATGAACAAGATCTTCATGTTTGACATGATCTTAATGAAAGGAGTAATTTTCATGAAATAATATCAATACATATTACAAAAAATTTCTTATGAGTTCATATACATGAAGCTGTAATATATGAAGCATTGAGATTAAAAAAAACTATGAATCTTTAAAATTAGAACATAATAAAGAGACACCATTCCCTTATAAATGTAATTGTGTAATGAAAACATTAATTGGACATACACCGATGTAGTGATTTGAGTACACAATTCGTGGAGTAGTGAATCATAAAATTTTACAAAAACCCAAAAAAATGGGAATAACGAAATCCTTGAGAATAGAAGGATATGCTTGATAAGAGGTGGAACTATATCCTTGATAATAGATGGAAGGTGTCTAACCTGGCAGTAGGTGATCTGATGGAAGTGGTGGGGCTTCTCAAGTGCTTCTGTGAAGGAATCGCTTCTAGAGAGCAGTGGAATAGTTCTGGAATCGTGGGGAGGCGGCGGCCTTGTTTTAGAGAATTTGGGGCATATTTTTCCCAACAATTTTTAAAAATTGTTAGGAAAACTCTATCTTTCCCAATGGTTTAATGAAACCATTGGGAAAACTCATTTTTCCCCATCTTTCCCAAAGGTTTCATCAAACCGTTGGGAAAAGTGATTTTTACCCATCTTTCCCAACGGTATCATCAAACCGTTGGGAAAAGTCACTTGTTATAGATCTTTACCAATGGTTTATGCAAACAGTTGGTAAAGATAACCTATACCAACGTTTCTTTGAACAGTTGGTATAAAAGTGTTGGGAAAAGTTTGATCTCCAGTAGTGGATGTTGAGGCAGGAGCTGAAAAGGAGAAAATTGATGAAGATAGAATTGTTCAGCTATTTGATAGTGATCATGAGTCTCCAGATGAGGAAGTTGTTCCAAGAAATGACAAGGTAAAATAGGTGATTGTGGATACACCTACTAAATTTGTTCTTAGGAAGAATGAAGATGGTGGATCTTCCAAGAGAAAACTTGTTGAGCTACAAAAAGAGTCCTCACAAAGAAAAGTCTTAGATTCGGAATCATCATCCTTACGACATGATTTTGTCATTAAATCACTGAAAAATCTTGGTGACACTATTCTGATCATTCCAACCATTGACTCGAAATGTCAGATGCTCACAAACAACATGAATCAAAAATCGGATTCAGTATCATTGGTGATGGATAAATGTGTAAAACATGAGACTGATTTAAATAAAATCTTCATTAACTACGATGCCCACAAAAAATCTTGTAATAAAGTGATTAGATGTTCAAATAAAGTAGTTGAATACATGAGATAACATGATGAGTTTCAACATGAAGTGAAGGAATCTTTTGATAATGAAGATAGTAAAATCAATGATATCATGGCTAGCTTTGAGGGAATGTTAAATCTTAAGCAGAATACTTAGATTCAAGAGGTAAAGGATCTGAATGGGAAGCTATATTCTATTTCCCAACGTTGGAAGAGGAAAATGGATCTTCATATCAAGATCTAAGAGAAGCTAGTTAAGCAAGATGAGTTGTTGAAGGCTCAGGCAGAGGCTCTGAAGGCTCAGGATAAAAATTTAAAAGCTTTAGAGAATAAAGCATAGGATTATGGTGAGATCCTAAAGAAAGAAGAGGAAGAACCCAAGGAACTAAAAATTCTTAAGAACATATTGAATAAATTGATACCCATGGATAAGGAAGGAAAATAGATACAATCCGATCTTTTGTTGTATTTTTTCCTTGTACAAATTCTTCATATCTTAATGAATTTTTTTGGTTGCTCCTTTTTTTGTATACTCTGTACTAATATTTCAGGTAATATAATTTCTTTTCCATTTCCTCCAATTATTTTTTAAAGTCATAAATGGGGAGAAAGGAAAAATAATGCTACGAAAATAAGAAATATCCCTATGTAAAGGGGAGTTTTTCTAAGGGGGAGTACTCATTACAATGATTTCTGTATTCAATATTATGAAAAATATCATTCCAGAAATCTAGAATATGATCCTTAGAATTATAAATCCTATAGAAGAGTTATTCTTATTCATCATTGTCCATGTGTAAATGGATATATGCATTATTTTCAAAGTCTAGAAAAATATTGACAATGTCCTTTTATTATTTTTGTAAGTATGTTTGTGCTTTCCAAAAAGGGGGAGATTGTTGAGTCAATTAGGTTTTTCGTATGAATTTTCCATTCCTTCATGAGTTTGGGAGATTGTTGAGTCAGTAAGGTCTTCTTATGACTATACCATTCATTCTTGTTTTGAAAATCACAGACACCTTATCTCGTGGAAAATATCATTTTACCCTTTGTTTTACATCTATAAGGAAAATTTTCCTTACCCAAGGAAATTTATCCTTACCATGTTTTTTCAGTGTTCATTATCTTTTCTATGTGTAAAATTTGGTTTCATATCTAAAACCTCAGAATCATTTTATACTTAGATAAATAAGAATTATTTTTTAGACTATGAATTCAGACTCCGAATTATTTTTTAGACTATGAATTCAGACTCCGAATTATTTGAATTCAGACTCTGAACGCTTCTGAGTTCTGACTCTGAGTTCTCTAAATTCAGACTCCGAACTCTTCAGAGTTATGACTCTGAGTTCTCTGAATTCAGACTCCTAACTCTTCTGAGTTCTGACTCCAAGTTATCTGAATTCAGACACCAAACTATTCGGAGTTATGACTCTGAGTTCTCTGAATTCAGACTCTGAACTCTTCAGAGTTCTAACTCTTAGTTCTCTTAATTCAAACTCTGAACGCTTCTGAGTTCTAACTCCGAGTTCTCTGAATTCAGACTCTGAAATTTTCCAAGTTTTGACTCTGAATTATTATGAACTCTGACTCTGAACTTTATAAGATCGGGTTATGAAATCTTATGAAACTAGACTCCAAATTTCCTTGAAATTCAGACTCCAGAATTCTATAAAGTTTAGGTTCTGAATTCCTTAGAAAACAGAATCCGAATATCCTTGTATTATAGACACCTAATGTGTTTTTGGTTAGACTCTAAACATTTATTTTCTTAAACTCTGAATAACTGATTTTAATTATGTGACCATATTTTTTCTTACACTTCTTTTCATTACAAAACAATGTAATGAATTCGGTTACTCACTAACCTTTGTTTGATTTACACATGTATAGGTCCCTCTGAAATTTAAGGAAAAATATTACTGTTAGAGGAGGGATCTAACATTTGGAGTTGTTCTTATAAATTGGATCTCATTTGAAAGAGCTCAAAACTTTTGAAGAACTAAACTTTGACAACATGGATTACATGCTGTTGAAGTAATATCTAGAGAGAGAGGCTATTATAAACTCTTAGGATTCTTGTAGAAATTTTGAACGGTCTGTTCAAACATTTCTTCGTGCAGATTTTCTTTGTGCAGAGGTACGATTTCCTTAAAATCAGAGACTTCCAGTTGTGAAGTCAGAGGTGTCGATTTCCCTAAAAATCAAGGTCTTGGGGTGATAGCAAGACCGATACTGATCATCGAATTGAGTGTTTAATTTGGTTTGGGTAAGATAGACTTTATTGAAAGTATAAATCAAGGGAACATTATCCTGGGTTATTAGATACCCTTCTCTTTGGGTAAATAGAGTTACTACTTGTTTCTTGTAGTGTTTTGTGTTTGTTTTCTTTTGTAATTTTGGTTGTTGAGGAAAGTATAATTTTCTTATACTTCCATAGACTTCTACTCTGATTATATAGGACTTTATACCCTTTAAGGTAGAATCTTATTTGCTTTAAAATTTTATTAAGTTTCATTTCCGGATTAACTCATCTGGAATCACGTAAGTTTTTAGAACTTAGAGGTGTTGTGAATTTGTTTTATGCAAAATTTCCTTGAGTATTTTTAAAGTATACAATTAACCCCCCCCCCCCCCCCTCTTGTATATTGAGTGTTTACACCATAGTTTGACACTATAATCAATATCATATCTATCCCATTATCGATCCCCACACCTTATTTATAATCATAATAATTTATATTATATAATTATTTCACATTAATTTTTTCCAAATTAATATTAAAAATAGTAATAATTAATTACCGTTGTAAAGGATAAAACAAGTCTACCAGGGGTTAAACTAAAAAGATAATTGGTAAAATGATATATAAACATGTACAACTCCCATTTAATTAAAATATATTGACCTTATAATCACTATTTTATTTAATTATACATTTGTTCTTTTTTTTAATTTGAAGCATATGGGTACACTTTTTTCTTTTCAAAAATTCTAAGTATGTACCCTCCCCCACTTATAAAACGCCACCCACTCTCCTCCCCTCTTCACAATTTCAAAACCCTTTGGTTTATTAAATCCCCAAACAAATAAATTTTATAATTACATACCCTAATCCTATAAGAATTATTTTTATTATTAACCCATTGTACAATCGATTTAGTTATAAATATAAAGAGGTTCTGTGAGGAAGATGTCAAATTCTAAAACTTGTGATTTGGATTAAATTATTCTTCCAACCCATTAAAATAATATTTAACCATGATGATATAATAAAACATTTATCTCCAATATAATAATATTTTTTTATTTTAATTCCATTACTTTCATCTATATATTCTTCTATAAAGTGAGAAATGAAACCGTCGATCATGTGTACGACTGATTACCGCCTCACGAACCAATATAATTTTTTTCCCATCACCACCACTCATTGTTAGATATAATGATATATTTAACATATTAATATTATATTTATGTAATAATTATAATTTTTATTTATAATATCACATAAAACTTCTTACTTTATATTCTATGGGTAGACAATAATGTTGCTAGTTTGTACGGTGAAGTATTGTCTCATGAAGTGATGTGATTTGTTCGTGATTTAATTGGATGGTAATAATGATTTTTTAAATGATAATATGTGATATATATGAAATAAAAATTATTATTTATATGGAATATATTGTTTATGTTTCTTTCATTTCATTCGTAGAGAAAATGGAAATTGTGTTAATGTGTATGCATAGCTTACTTTCTCCATGAATAGTGAAATTCATTTTCAATCTCTAACATTAATGGATTATAATAAATACTCGAATAATAAATATATATGATATTTATATAATGGTTAACATTATATAGATTATTTAAACATGATAAAAATGAAATTTTCAAATATAACAATCCTAAAGATACTGGAAAAATGAAGATGATATTACTCGAAATGTGATTTTAATAATGAATTGTCAATAAATGGGTTATAAAAGGTCATAAGTAGATCATATATGGTATGATAAATATTATCACGGTTATTTAAAATATTTATAATAGATATATATTTATTATACATGAGGTTTGAATTTTTATTAATGAAATTTGAGCTTTAATGTAAGGGATTTTTGTCTCAAATTTATTTCTTTGAAACCTAAGACATGCTATGCACCTATCCTATTTTATAATGTGTATATACTGCCCCTTTGACTTGTTATATCATCAATATACTTCATTTAATTATATTGAATGTTTCCTTTAATGTTATTCTTTAATGGGTTTTTGATTCAAATTAAACTAATGTGGTAAAGGTTTTATGTTACTATCTCATTATTTATCAGGATTTTTTATGATTAAGTTTCTAATTAATACTATCTTATGATATACCCTCAATAAACCCATTTATTTTCTTATCCTGTGGTCATTTTTTGGAGAATAAATTTTTCTCTTCAATTTTCTCTATCAAAGGATTAAGAAGAACAAGATAATGTTTGTATAAAATTAAACATTATTTCTATCTTTGGTTAAAAACCCTTTTTCTTCCATATCCATGTTTTCTAAAAAATTATTTTTTTAAATTATCCATAGGATTAATTAATGACATTATTACCCCTATTTTAATCTTTTAAATGTTTTTAAAATTAATCTTCATGTGGTTTTCTTAACCATGTATGTTTTTCTCTACCAAAAATGTAAAAGTAATTGTTGTTTTAATGTGTATGATATAAACATAATTTTCTATCATCATGAACATTATTTTATTTGAAGAGTAAATTATAATTTTTCAAGTTTATTTTCAATGAAAATTATTTCAACATTATTTTATGAATTTCTAACCATAAACAGGTTATTTTCAAATAAATATTGTTTTCCTCAAGAAATCTTCCAAGTGATTTTTCTTTCAAAATAATTTTCTATATAATTTAACATCCTTTCATGTTACTTAATATTTATTGGGGATATGATCCATTGATTTCATATTTATTATTTTTCCGGATGGATTATTTTTTTGATGAAAATATTTTTATAAAACCCATTTATTTTCCATGGATTATGCTATGATGAAATGTTTTTGGAAACTCGTTTCTTTTCATGGATTATAATATAAAGAATATTTTAGGAATCCCATTAATTTTCATGGGTTCTTGTATAATGAATATTTTATGAACTTGTGGAAGACATATATATGATTCTCATTATGTAAAGGGTGGTACATTTATCTCCTTCCAATGCATTGGGTAATATTTATATCTCATGGTATAATAATAGAAAACAAGTTGAGAGACTTGATCCCAATGGGAAATAGGGTGATGAGGTTGATCTACAATGAAAAATAGGATGAAGGGATTAATCCGCATAAGAAAATAGGTTATGAGCCATAATCCACTATGTTTGATGGTCTTGGATGTTAGCATTGATAAATTAAATTGTTTATATACATATATTGGTGCCTCACTTAAATGAAATTATATAATGGTGAATAAATTATGATGATTTCACACTCCTAGTGTAACAACCCAAGGAAATTTTAATTGTAATTAATTATTTAACAACTTTGTTATAAATTATAACTAACTGAGAAATTATTAATTAAAAATATATTTGTAAATAGTTTTAAATAATAAAATATGTTTTTAATAAAAATATAAAATATTACTTATATTTTTACAAATAGTATTTTTATTTATTAATAAATTAATATATATAATTTAATATAATTATATAATTTATAATTAATATACATTGATCTGTAAGTTAATTATAAAAATATATGTATTTGAGTATCATTTTTAATAATAATTACATTTAAATTATTAATTTTATTTAGAAAAATAATATTTTATAAAATTATTATAAATAATTATTTTGTAACAATTAAAAATAATATATATTATAATTAAAATTATCATATAAGTATTATGAGATTAATTTTTAAAAAAAAATTACCATTAACAAATTATTTGAGAAAAATTATTTCATACTAAAGAAATATATTATAATTTTTAATATGAAATTATATATTAACAAATTTATAAATATGAAAATATAATTAAGTTATTTAAAAATTTCATTATTACTATTATTATTATTTTAACATAAAAAAATGAAAACAATTTTGATTATATAAATTTTAAATATAACATTTTGGGTTGTAAAAAATAATGATTATACATGATTATAATAAAATAAATAAATGAAATCATAGTATTTTATATAATATGTATATATAAAAATTAATTTTTGTTAAATAAAATTTTAATTATAATATATGTGAAATATCATTTATAAAAAATGATATATGTTCATTAAAAAATATGAAAAATAATAATAAATAAAAAAAATTGAAATTGAGATAAGTGGGGTGTGGCATTTGGGGGTCTATGTAGTAAAGGGGTGGTCATGAGAAGTAGAGTTTGGGTTCAACTTTGGGCGAGAAACATATGTCGAGGGTATTCTTTAGAAGTCTTCGATGATAGAGATCGATGAGCGACCATGGTTTAAGTGTGAGTTGATCCCTGATTCTTCTTTGGATGTGGTGTTAAAACCGTGCAAGGATTCTCATCTAGATCTCAGCTCAATTATGAAGGTCATAAGGCATCATATCTGAGTTGCATAGAGAAAGTTCGAGAACTAGTTTTGGGGAGAGTTTAATATGAAATGGATGATTTTAGTTGTGGGATTTGAATTTTTTGGGTTAGAATAATGTTGAGAGCTATTTACTAGATCTACAAGTAGGTGTCTATTATCCGGATCTGATTTCCATATTTTATTTCAGTGTCTTAATTTCCCTCATTGTCATTATTCATCCACATGAATTCTTTATCAATGTATGGTTCTATTTGTTTATAGAATTTATTCAACTGCATTTATCATGCATTTGGATTTTTCTTCAAATATCAATGTTTAAAACATGATTGATTATTGTGCTTTAATGATTTGTATCAATTTTTAAATGATTAATGTTGTCTTCTTCCTTTAAAATGTCATCAAAATGAAATAAATTTGTATATATTTTCTATATCATTTAATTCTTTCATTACAAACGATGGAAATTATCTCAATCTACACTTATTTTCCAAACTATAAGCATCAACACAATAAATATTTATATGTCCTTACTTTTCACTTTTTTAAAATAATTTATTTGTTTTGGATTTTAAAATAATTCATTTATCCATGTGAGGAGAACCTATCCATTTTTCTATACTGACAACTTCTTGAAACTCAATTTTTAGCCACTCTGTAATTATGTTATGCATAACTAAGGCATATAACTATTATATAAAGCTGTTTAGCCTCATTGGTTGTCCATTGAGATGTCACAAAGAGAAAGGGATGGAAAAGGGTCATGGACCTATCTTCTTTCCTTCGTATTTTCCACTTCTGAAAATTTTCTAGACAGACTAAAGGAAACGAGTCTCGTACTATAGTAATAAAGTCTCATGCATAAGGAATTAGTAAGGGAGTCTCTATCAAATTTTTCATAATTAATATTTTATGTTTAAAATTTATTTCTATGGGATATATTATCTCAATTATTTCCCATCTTTTACATTTTATGAGTGAGTAACAATTTTTCAAATAATTATTTATTTATATTTTATTAAGGAGATTATTTTTCTTTTGGATATCTTTAATGGTGTTTCAATGAATTTTTCCCCTTATTTGATTTCTGATGTAAAATCCTTCTTGGAATAGAATATTTTCTAATTGATTTTCTTTTTACAAAATGTTTCATAAAATTTAAAAAGACAATTTAAACTCATACTTTGTGAATGTAAGGGAGTTTATTTCTATTGATTTAAATGGAAAATCAATCAATAATATAAAGTTTTATTAAATTTTTATAGTAACGGACTATTTTAAATACAAATATTATTTTTAAGAGTAATTTTTTTTGTAAGGGATTGTTATTATTATTATTATATTTATTTTAAGGAAATTTTCTATTTATATAAAAATTATGATTTTATGTTTTTGGTTTTGTGTAAGGGAACATTTATTTTTAGTTATTCATTTACTCTAATTTTTATTTTCTTCTGAGAAAATATAACAAATATTTATTTTTAAATTATGATTTATAGTTTTGTGTAAGAGAAAATATTTGTTCTCAAATATATATTTTCCATAAAGGATTTTAATTTTATAAATATAAATTTATATCTTATAATTCTATTTTGACAATTAAATTTGATTAGAATTTTAATAAATCCTTTTTTATTAAGTATTTATAATTTTATATAAATTAATATTGAATTTAAAAACAATATAATTCAATATCATTACAAAAATTTCTATGTTAAAAATTTGGTCAAAGCTCTATTTTCTATTCTAAAGGGATTTTGATATTATCAAAATCTATTTGTTAATATTTAAATATATTGTTTGTGTAATTTTTATTTTTAAAACAATCATTTTATTACATGCTGTAACATGAATGTAATTTACATTAAGTGGTATTTCTATCATCTTAATCAATGACATGTCAATCATTTATATTATAAACATCAGATGTATTATCTATCTATATGTGTGTGTGTGTGTGTGTGTTTATGTGTAATCAGTATATAAAAAATGGTTTTATGATTTTGATAAATGAAATATTATTTCATGAATGATAATAATCTTTTTATTATTATTTTATGTGTTTAAACAATGCTTACAAATGGTAATATTTATTTTTTCATAATCTAGTGAAAGATCTCCTATGAAATATGTATACAAATATATATATACATTTGTGTATTAATATGATTCTATGAATTTCAATGTAGAAAACTCTAGTGAATATATATATAAGTAAATTAAGCATAAAATTTTTTATAAAATCTAAAACATGAATGGTGTAAATATGGTAGGGAATTGGGGATTGAGCATATCCCTTGGTAAGTGGGTAGGACCAAGATAGCATTCAATGTCTCAAGTAGCCACAATGTTTTTATTTTAAAAATCATGCATAATGTTTTATAAATCACTAGATTATATTAAAATAAATATTTGTATGTAAGTAATTTTAAAAGTGGTATATTATTTTAAAGGGTAAGAAATTTAAATTAGGTTCTCAAAAGGTATTTCAAAAAGTATTTTTATGATATTATTTAGGAAAATATTCTCAAAATTATTTTTAATGAAATTTTATAAAAGGTATTTCAACAACTTTAAACCACTTTCTGGGAATGAAAATTCTTGTCCCATGTTAAAATTATTTTCACAATAATTTATAAAATCTCTAAGTCGGGTTACGATGCTTTTAGAGTAAGCACGCACAAAAGCATAATTGGAATTTGTTTTATTTTTTTCAACTCTGAATGTTGTAAGGTGTTTTCTAAATCTCTATAACCTAAACTAGTAATGGTACTCTATTTTATAAAGCATTGGGTATTTTTTTAGTTATCTTTTATAAGAAAAATTATACAAAAATATTTATCACTGAATTCCGAAACATGGGATTAGGGTTTTATACTTAGGAATCTTGTATTTTGGGGATATAATTCTCTATTCCATGACTCATGCTCATAATCTATGATAGTTTGGGTATGTTCATCATATGTTACATTCATGACCACATACCCTTATATTTATTTTATTATTTAATATTATTATATAATGAAATCTCTCATCTCTACCATTATTGAGCATATGATACCACCCTTTCCTATGTTTCATTAACTGATGTTGTGAAGAATGGTTTTGTGTTTTCTATGTTTATTAAGTGTATAAAAGGGGAATATCATTATGGGATATGTTGAAGGTATTTAATTAAAAAAGAAGATTTTGTACCTAGTCTCCAAGAAGAACAAACCACAATGATCCATAGGCATGTACTCGTGAAATATATTAAACATTCATCTACAAAATGATGTGATATTTATATATGAAAACACTGGTTCATTATAGATGGTATCATAGGTAGGGTTTAGTTAACCTTTGGAAAATAGAATGAGAAAACTATAGTAATAACCCTTTAGGGTGAGCCAATGTATATGATAAAATTATAATGATTTGGAAAGGAACATATTATATAGTTAACCAAGAAATACATACCTATCTAGATACTATAAGTGGACATGGTTCTATAATATATTTACCAAGGGGTATTAGATTTGAAAAGGGAACATCGAACTTGACTTTAGTGTTACCTAGTACATGGAAATGGGCCTTACTATGCACCTAGTTTGACACTCTAGAGGGATATTCTTTTTGTAATTCATATTTTCTTTATGAAAAATCATGAAGGATTTGAATAAATGATGGTCATGGATGGCCTAAGTTAAACATAAGGTGTCATGGATTTAAAATATTGAATCTGGATTTAGGTAACCTATAAATGATTATTCATGAATATGTGTTTTCCAACTATGATTTTTGTTTCTAACACCGTGCTTTTAGGTTTCAGTTAATGGTTTGATCTTAAAGTAAAAATTCTAATAATGAAGTTAATGGAAAATGAAATTATTTTACTATTGAGAAACCAAATGCTATTGGAGCTAGGATGCATAATATTTTCCTTACAATCACACAACTTTATCAATTCATGAATGTAGAGACCCGAAGCTTGATGTACATGGATATTACATTACTTTAGCAGAATACTTAATACATAACAAAAATAGACACATAAGGATCGTAATAGTTTAGTGTATTTGGAAACTTGGAACGTAATCTTCTAATCGTGGTGAAAGATCTTCAACATCTCCCATAAATATCTTCCCTTTTTTTTCTTACCTAAAACCTTTATTTATATCCTGGGGAAAAGAAAACATAAAAAGGTTGAGCTTAAATGCTCATTAAGGGTAAGCATGGATAAAATAAAACATACCATATACATTTGAACTTAAAACATGAACATAATGTTTAAACATCAATAGCTTGAGCAATGACATAAAACATGGAAGTACGTAAGGCATAGATCATAAAGAAACATTAAGAATGGTAAAATAGCATGGGAATAAAACATGTAATTGTGGCAACAATTAAGCACATGATATGATTTCCATAGTAGCCAAGGCATTGCTGCCAAGACCATCTTAGTGGACAAAGTCCCTTTCTGAATCGAGTTCACTCCTCATTCCAGTCCTGTATTACCGAACCGGTTTAACTTGTCGTTCCAGCCATGTCTATCTCATGAGATATAAATCTTTACCCAATGAATTGGAGGGAGATATAGGTCCCACCCATCTCATAATAAAATCGTTCTTTCGTGTGCCACAAAATCATAAATCATACATCATAGCATAACCCATGAAATAAAATGGGATTCTTAAACATCATGCCATTATAACATAATCCATAAACAATTGATATCATTTCATCATAAGAAAATTGAAACCATTTAAATAATAGAGACGTTTTACTTGAAACATACACATATGAAATAATGTCATCTTAGATGGAAAATAGTTTTGACAAAACACTTGAAATGAATTCTTGAGGAAAATATCCTTTCTTCTATAAAATCATTTTCTTTTCACAAAATTCCATGGAATTATAAAAGATAAGGGTTTTGTTGAAAATAATCATTCAATCTTTTAGAGGAAGCTTCTTGAAAATGAGGCGTTATGAAACTGTAAAAATCCGTTCACGTCGTATAAGTTAAAAATAACATTCTCCTTGTACTTTTGTCGGAAAAGTCAAAAAGTACCTTATATGGTAACCAAAGGAAAGATTCCATTCATACAATGTGGTAAAAAGTCAATAAAGGGTAAAAATGACATTAAACATCCATAGAAGAATGGTAAACATTTTATGAAATCATTTTTAGAAAACATGGTCATGGATGATAAACGTAACCCCAGTAAATACTTACGTATAAGAAATCTCTGATAAAAATGAGATTGAAAATTTATCCCATACCTTAGGTCTGATATGCTTCGTACGTATCCGAACCTCCTGTATAATGATTTAAATAATGTCATTGACTTATTAAAGAATCATATTCATTGTTATGATATCATATATGTTTCACTTATGACTTTATATTACCCGTTCTTTTGTAAATTCCATGTTAAAGCAGCGTTTTGGGTAAAATCATTTCATTTAACGTATGTGTTTTGACTTTTCATTCTTGATATTATTACTTATATCATGATTCAAATAATTTCAGAATTTAAAACATGATTTACATATATTCATCATATACATATATATATTATAGGTCGATAAAATGAATGAAATACACCGTTCATGGAGACGGTAGACCGTACGTACGCATGAACGCTGTTTTCGTTTCCTTATTGAATTGAATGAAACTAAATAGACGACATACATATATATATATATATACATAAATCCAGTAGAATTATTATTTTATATATTTCATTATTATTCATTAAATAAACTTTATGATCATTCATGTACGGTTAACATGGAGAATGAATCTCATCGCGTCGTGGAGACGTTAGTCCGTACGTACGCACGAGCGATGATATCATTTCCATAATCATTGAATTGAATTGGAGTGGATGATACAATATATCATAATCAGTATTATGTTATAATAACTATTTATAGTTATTATTTACACCATTATACCCATCCAAGTAAGGTGGTGTTAGAAAAACATATTACACCACGGCGTGGAGACGGTATTCCGTACGTACGCATGCGCGGTGATTTCGTTTTCCGTAGGATGGATAGATGATGAAATAGGTTTGTTTCATACTTATAATAACATATAAGTATATTAGTGACACTGATGTTATTGATTCATAATGAAACAACTAATGAAGAAGAAGTGGAAGAAGAAATAATGTTGAAAGAATCGATAACGGACATTACCTCTTCTTTGAAGCGCCTCTTTGAGACCTCCTTTTAGGGCACTGAAATTGGTCTTTGAAGAAGACCAGGACCTCTAGGATGTTTCTAGGGAAGTGGAGAAGAGAATTTGGCAGGGATTTTCCGAGCTTGAAGTCTCAATGTGGTGTGAGGAAGAGAGGGAAGAGGTGCCCTTTTATAAGGGAGGAGAGAGGCACCTTTGAAATAACTAAAAATATTATTTTATTATAAAGCCAAATTCGGTTTTAAAGAGCTCCAAATGGTTTTATTTCGAAGCTAAGGTGGGGATGGGTAGAAATCATCTCATCCAATAGAATTTAGAAAAGTTTAGGTTCCTATTTTAACTTTATCATTTATATTTAACTTTATCATTTATATTTAACTTTAAGTTAGATAATTTTACTTTTACCGTGTCTTTTTCTGTTCTTACACTATAAGGTCAATAAACTTACTATAAGAAGCCAAACGAACCCCAAGTTGTTTATTATTAATATATATGACCTAATCTAATTCATTTGGCCGAACCTTATATTATTAAGAATAAAATAACAATTAATAATATAATATTTGTTTTAAAAACTATTTTATGTCAATTTGGACACTATTTAGTAATTTATTTTTGTAAAACTCATCAAAGAATTATTAGTTCGATAAAAGTTAATTAAATAGATAATAACATGTCATATTAACCTATAAAATTAGTGGATTTCATAAAAAGTCTCAAATTAAATTTATTTGGGTATTTATAACATAAAGTATGTCAATATTTCATAAATAAGATAATTACTACATCATTTTTGTGTCATAAATAAATTAACATATTTAAAGTCTAAATATTACAAAGAAAATATAATTATGTAGGAAATATTTTTATCTTTCTAATGAATATCTATAGTCTAATTTATCTTATGTATAACCCTGTATTAAAAATGATATACTTATTAAACTTTGATTTTAACTATTTTAACCCTTCTTTAAATAAATTAATAATAAATGTCCTAATCTAATCCAAGTGGGCCTAAATGGTCATATTTTATTCCTAAGGTTGTTTTTGGTCGAATTACACTTATCCAATAGAATTAGGACATGTTTTAGGGTAATAATAATATCATTTTTACCCTTAATTACTCTATTTACTTTTAACCGTGGAAAAAAAGTAAAAAGTTACTATTCACTAAAAATTATTTTCATCTCATTGAACCACATTTTACTTACTGACATAAACTGTGTCTCTCAGATTTTTGAAATTCCACTCACTAAAGCGGTAAAATTAAGTTTTATGAAAAATTCATTTTTTTAACAACCACTTAGTGGTTTCACTATTAATCAAAAAATGAAAGTTTCCAGAAAAATACCAAAAATTAGGCCTAAGCTATATTTGATATTATGAACTGAAAAATGATGTCTATTTTATCAAATTCAAAACATATCAGTTTCATTACTTAATTTAAAAATTAATTCCCGTCGTCAAAACAAATAGCGTGTTCTTAAGAGATAATAACTATCAAAAGATTGACATTTGTTTATGTCTGGTTTAAATGTGAAATTACATCCAATGACCAAAATTGTATTAAATTATAAAAATATATTCTAAATATACTTTAAAACCACTCAAATTAATAATTGATCACTATTAATTATTTCGATTAAAAAGGTTGTTTTTAATTAAAATTTAGTAATTTTCTCTATTCATCAGAAAATGAAAGTTATCCGAAAAGTACCAAAATCTCACCCTAATCTAATTTCGATATTCCGAATCCAAAAATGAAGTCCATTTTGAAAAATGAAATTTACAAAATTTCAAAAAGTGGTTATTAATATTCATAACGGCTAGTTTTAATAATATTTTAATAGCATATCATTGTTTAGCGAAAATCGGTATTGCGTACAACACATGCTATCACGGAAGGTCATGCTTGCGTGTAATGCAAGGAAAGTCAAGGATTCATGTTGTGTAAGCTTCTTTTGGTGTAGCGTACAACACAAGACATTAATGAAATTAAAAGGAATATTTTTCATAAAATCTCGTGGTGTTACATTCTACCCCCCTTAAAATGAATTTCGCCCTCGAAATTCGTCGGGGTTATAAATGGTTTACTCCTCAAAAGCTTATTTAATAGAAACCCACATCGTAAAAAGGAATACCAAAACCAATATTTAAAAACAAATGTATGAAACGTAATGGTTACCCAAATAAACTAATCACTAGGATTCCACATAGATGAAAATATGTATATGGAAGAGAAATCTAACCATCATGTTCTGATGGAGAGTGGTAGAGAACATGTCTATGGAAAAGCCAGAAATCACAAATCCATAGATTTGTGATGATCTAAGGTACCATCTGATTCATCAGATATAAGGGCACTGTGACAACATTTTTGGTTTTCAAGATCATTTACCTAAAGTTGGTGAATTAAACGAAATACTTACATGATTTTGGTACAATTTCACTGTTGTTCGTGCTTTAAACAATTTCCACTTCATCTCTTAAAGAAATGATGTTGAATTTTTTATTCATGAAGTGTTAATAGATCATGTGATAGAATGATGGGTCATTCCATCTGTTTCAAACAAAAGTCTATCAAAAGTTATCAAATATACATAAGTCCATCTATGGTGAGGTTAATCATATACGATTCCAAAAATGAACTTATACTTCATATATCATACCGCGTAATAAAATAAAACTAGTTTCTACTAAACAGGGACTTCCTGTAGGCCAGTGGTAGGCGATAAAGGCCAGTCGCACTTCGGTTGTGGGTTTAATTCCCACAGCCTTGTCCGACGCGATGGGTTGTCGCCCGTCCTGCAGGTTATCCTTTTTATAAAACTACATTACTATAACATCCCATCAAAAAAAAGTTCTATCCTTCAACAATACTAACTTATGTCCACCATAATCCATTCCAATCTTTAGGCTTATCTAATATACTTCGGTCCATGCTCATAGTATAAAGAAAACGATTACTTGAAATGTCATCAACCAAGCATGTGAATACCATCATTTATCCCCCATATATATTTTTGGACACATTCCAATCATGTGAATACCTTAATCATGTATTCTCTTTAAAAATGAATACCCATTAAACCTTAGTGAAAACCTGAATGCTGTCAAAAGTTAACTCTTTCCACATAAGAAAATCAAAAATTCTATATACTCAAACCATGATATAACCTTCTCCTTATATCAGTCATGATCTCATGAATACTATCAAACATTTAATTTTCGTATATCATCTACATTCCAAAAATATCTGAATAACCTTTCATGGATACTGGTACCATTAATCATACACTTTCAAAACTCAAGGAAAGACAACAGTGCAACAATCCTTAGATGTCTCTTTATTCCATAGTACCATGAGATTACTTATACAACATTACACATGATAAACATGTAATCATTCCACTACATTCGTAAACCATTGACTGAGCTTCAACAATTCTTTCATCTCACATATCATTTATAGTCTCTTCATCATCATCAACATAAATACTACCCATACGACCATACTGATTCTCTTCATGAGACTTTCCCTTAGGGCATTGGTTTCCATAATGCTCGTACATTACACATTTAAAAAAATTAACCATTGTTGATGTCGTAGGAATACCATTATCCTCATCCCTAGTGTTAACTAAACCTTTTCCTTTTCACTTACTGGCTTTGTGTCCTTCTTTTACACACCCAAAGCATCTTCTAGTTCCTTTGAAACATTCTCCTTGATTCCTCTTCCCACATGATTTACATAGGGGAAATTGAACTTTCTTTCCTCTATGATCATCATGAAACTCTATATTTCTCTTATTAGCTGAGTCATGAAACTTACCAAATTTTACTTTATTGATCACATTATGAGATTGCTGATTCGGCATAATAATGATGTTTGGACTTCCAAATCCCATTTCATTTGGTTTCTCATAATGAATATCATTCCATTTTCCATAATATCCTCCATTATCGTGAATCATCTTGTTTCCAGCCATTTTCTAAAACCCAAAAAAATAGTGTGAGAGGAAAAAATCATAATAAAGGGGGAGTAACTTCAATATCTAGCATCTTTGGTTTAATCTAATATCGTTACCATAATTCTAGGACTATATCCTATACGTATACTTATCCTAGGGACATCCCTAGACATACCTTAGAAATATCTCTAGGGATCTCACTAACGTTTTCGCATCCTAGTTTCCAAAGGTTGACTAAACCTTTCCGCTGATACCAACTGTAGAGTCCAGAAGCTTGATGTACATGGGTATTACATTAATTTAGCAGAATACTTAATACATAACAATATTAGACACACAAGGATCGTAATAGTTTAGTGTCTTTGTAATCTTGGAACGTAATCTTCTAATCGTGGTGAAAGATCTTCAACATCTCCCATAAAGATCTTCCCCTTTTTTTCTTACCTAAAACATTTCTTTATATGCTGGGGAAAAGAAAACATAAAAAGGTTGATCACAAATGCTCATTAATGGTATGAATGGATAAAATAAAACATACCATATATATTTGAACTTAAAACCTGAACATAATGTTTAAACATAAAAAGATTGAGCAATGACATAGAACATGGAAGTACGTAAGGAATAGATCATAAAGAAACATTAAGAATGATAAAATAACATGGGAATAAAACATGTAATTGTGGAAACCATTAATCACATGATATGATTTCCATAGTAGCAAAGGCATTGCTGCCAAGACCATCTTAGTGGACAAAGTCCCTTTCTGAATCGAGTTCACTCCTCGTTCCAGTCCTGTATTATTGAACCGGTTTAACTTGTCGTTCCAGCCATGTCTATCTCATGAGATATAAATCTTTAACCAATTCATTGGAGGGAGATATAGGTCCCACCCATCTCATAATGAAATCATTCTTTCATGTTCCACAAAATCATAAATCATACATCATAGCATAACCCATGAAATAAAATAGGATTCTTAAACATCATGCCATTATAACATAATCCAAAAAAAATTGATATCATTTCATCATAAGAAAATTGAAACCATTTAAATCATAGAGAAATTTTACTTGAAACATACACATATGAAATAATGTCATCTTAGATGGAAAATAGTTTTGACAAAACACTTGAAATGAATTCTTGAGGAAAATATCCTTTCTTCTTTAAAATCATTTTCTTTTCACAAAATTCTATGAAATTTTAAAAGATAAGGGTTTTTTTGAAAATAATTATTCAATATTGTAGAGGAAGCTTCTTGAAAATGAGGCGTTATGAAACCATAAAAATCCTTTCACGCCGTATAAGTTAAAAATAACATTCTCCTCGTACTTTTGTCGGAAAATTAAAAAAGTACCTTATATGGTAACCAAAGGAAAGATTCCATTCATATAATGTGGTAAAAAGTCAATAAAGGGTAAAAATGACTTTAAACATCCATGGAAGAATGGTAAACATTTTATGAAAGCATTTTTAGAAAACATGGTCATGGATGATAAACGTAACCCCGGTAAATACTTACGTATAAGCAATCTCGGATAAAAATGAGATTGAAAATTTATCCCTTACCTTAGGTCCGATATGATTCGTACGTATCTAAAACTCTTGTATAATGATTTAAATAATGTCATTGACTTATTAAAGAATCATATTCATTGTTATTATATCATATATGTTTCACTTATGACTTTATATTACCCGTTCTTTTGTAAATTCCATGTTAAAGAAGTGTTTCGGGTAAAATCATTTCATTTATCGTATGTGTTTCGACTTGTCATTCTTGATATTATTACTTATATCCTGATTTAAATAATTTCAAAATTTAAAACATGATTTACATATATTCATCATATACATATATATATTATAGTTCGATAAAAGTAATGAAATACACCGTTCATGGAGACGGTAGACCGTACGTACGCATGAACGTTGTTTTCATTTCCTTATTGAATTGAATGAAACTAAATAGAAGACATACATATATATATATACAAAAATACAGTAGCATTATTATTTCATATATTTCATTATTAGTCATTAAATAAACTTTATGATCATTCATGTACGGTTAACATGGAGAATGAATCTCATCGTGTCGTGGAGACGGTAGTCCGTACGTACGCACGAGCGAAGATATTATTTCCATAATCATTTAATTGAATTGTAGTGGATGATACAATATATCAGAATCAGTATTATGTTATAATAACTATGTATAGTTATTATTTACACCATTATACCCATCCAAGTAAGGTGGTGTTAGAAAAACAGATTACACCACGGCGTGGAGACGGTATTCCATACGTATGCACGTGCAGTGATTTCGTTTTCCGTAGGATTGATAGATGATGAAATAGGGTTGTTTCATACTTATAATAACATATCAGTATATTAGTGATACTGATTTTATTACTTCATAAGGAAATAACTAAAGAAGAAGAAGTGGAAGAAGAAATAAAGTTGAAAGAATCGATAATGGACATTACCTCTTCTTTGAAGCGCCTCTTTGAAACCTCCTTTTAGGGCACTGAAATTTGTCTTTGAAGAAGACCAGGACCTCTAGGATGTTTCTAGGGAAGTGGAGAAGAAAATTTTTCAGGGGTTGGACGACCTTGAAGTCTCAAAGTGGTGTGAGGAAGAGAGGGAGGAGGTGCCCTTTTATAAGGGAAGAGAGGGGCACCTTTGGAATAACTAAAAATATTATTTTATTATAAAGCCAAATTCGGTTTTAAATAGCTCCAAATTAATTTATTTCGAAGCTAAGGTGGGGATGGGTCGAAATAATCTCATTCAATAGAATTTAGACAAGTTTAGGTTCCTATTTGAACCATATCATTTATATTTAACTTTAAGTTAGATAATTTTACTTTTACCGTGTCTTTTTGTGTTCTTACACTATAAGGTTAATAAACATACTATAAGAAGCCAAACGAACCCCAAGTTGTTTATTATTAATATATTTGACCTTATATAAGTCATTTGGACGAACCTTAGATTTTTATGAATAAAATAAAAATTAATAATATAATATTTGTTTTAAAAACTATTTTATGTCAATTTTGACACTATTTAGTAATTGATTTTTGTGAAACTCATAAAATAATGATTAGTTCTAAAAAAGTTAATTACATCAATAATAACATGTCATATTAACCTATAAAATAAGTGTAATTCATAAAAAGTCTCAAATTACATTTATTTGTGTATTTATAACTTCAATTATGTCAATATTTCATTAATTAGATAATTACTACATCATCTTTGTGTCATAAAAAAAATTAACTTATATAAATTCTAAAAATTACAAATAAAATATAATTATGTAGGAAATATTTTTTTATTTCTAATGAATATTTATAGTCGAATTTATCTTATGTATAACCCTATATTAAAAATGATATACTTATTAAACTTTGATTTTAACTATTTTAACCCTTCTTTAAATAAATTAATAATAAATGTCCTAATCTAATCCAAGTGGTCCTAAATGGTCATATTTTATTCCTAAGGCTGTTTTTGGTCAAATTACACTTATCCAATAGAATTTGGACATGTGTTAGGGTAATAATAATACCATGTTTACCCTTAATTACCCTATTTACTTTTAACCGTGGTAAAAAAAAGTAAGAAGTTACTATTCTTCAAAAATTATTTTAATCTCATTAAACCACATTTTACTTACTGACATCAACCGTGTCTCTCATATTTTTGAAATTCCACTCACAGAAGCGGTAAAATTAAGTTTTATGAAAAATTCATTTTTTTAACAACCACTTAGTGGTTTCACTATTCATCAAAAAATGAAAGTTTCCAGAAAAATACAAAAAATTAGGCCTAAGCTATATTTGATATTATGAACTGAATAATTATGTCTATTTTATCAAATTCAAAACATATCAGTTGAATTACTTAATTTAAAAATTAATTCCCGTCGTCAAAACAAATATCGTGTTCTTAAGAGATAATAACTATCAAAAGATTGACATTTGTTTATGTTTAGTTTAAATTTGAAATTACATCAAATGACCAAAATTGTATTAAATTGTAAAAATATATTCTAAATATACTTTTAAACCACTCAAATTAATAATTTATCACTATTAATTATTTCGATTAAAAAGGTTGTTTTTAATTAAAATTTAGTAATTTTCACTATTCATCAGAAAATGAAAGTTATCCGAAAAGTACCAAAATTTCACCCTAAGCTAATTTCGATATTCCAAATCCAAAAATGAAGTCCATTTTGAAAAATAAAATTTACAAAATTTCAAAAAGTGGTTATTACTATTCATAACGGCTAGTTTTAATAATATTTTAATAGCATATCATTGTTTAGCGAAACTCGGTATTGCGTACAACACACACTATTGCAGAAGGTCATGCTTGCGTGTAATGCAAGGAAAGTCAAGGATGCGTGTTGTGCAAGATTCTTTTGGTGTAGCATACAACACAAGACATTAATGAAATTAAAAAGAATATTTTTCATAAAATCTTGGGGTGTTACAATGAATCATACTGAGCTTCCAAAAAATAAAAGTGGATAAAAAAATTCTATTGAATCCTGCATGTGACAATATCACCCCACTTTTAATGGGTATTCTGATCCACTAGTGGTTGAGAGATTGATCATCCCCATGTATAAGATATTTTCTATTCTCCAGTGCTCATAAAATGAAAAGGTTGTCCTTGTTTTTTATCATTTAGAAGTTATAGTAGATCAATAGTGGATCCTTATTAAGAAATTGAGAAAATGAAAAGAAATTAAATCTGTGGAATGGGATTAGTCTGAGGGATTATTTCGTATAAATTACTTCCCTTGTATTCTATGTACATATATGAAGAATAAATTCCCTAAGATTAATCGAAAGTATGATTAACCTATCAGTTCCTGTGAGGATAATTTTACACGATTTTCATGGTAATGTTTTTTATTTAATTATCATCCTTGAAAATAAAAATGAACTATTCTTTTTGTAGAATAAAACCAGGTCTTCTAAAGGCATTATATATAGGATACTTTAGTATAAATAAAGAGATTTTCTGATGTGAACTCAAGGTCGAAATGGAAATTCTATATTATCACAATTCTCATTGTTTCAATAAGAAAAGAAACATTGAGTATCATAAAAACATGAATAAATAACATGGTCGAAATAAATTAAATTCATCTATATACCAAAAATATGGGGAAAATATCAAGGTAATTGATTGAATGGAATTGGTAGGTTCATAAATATGGAAGGGAGAGTCATAAATCCTGTGAATTTTGAAATGAGATGCATGGTCTAGATAATGAAATGGAGGAGAAGAGGATTCCAAATAATGCACCACCCAATCTCCAATGATTTAAATGCCATAACTAAGGTAATTATTCTAAAACGTGCATGAATTATATGTTTTTGATGATCAAAATCAACATCCTCCTAGGTCAAAAGATAAATGGTTACCTTATGTGATCATAACTATCAAAGTGGGTTATTAGAATGATTGGTTAAAAGTTAAACTTTTCATCCACTCAAGAATGAATAATATCTTATTTTATTACATCCATACCTAATATTTTAAATATAAGGAATTTGAAAAGGATATTTAATTACCATATTAATTATTAGATGTTGAGTTACTGGTAAAAGACCATATTGGTGTGATGGACACATCACAAGTCTATAGTTCCTTTCTGATTGAAGTTTGTGGGAATGTTATTCTTAAAAATCATATGACTCTACATTATTTTAGTTTCATGAGATTATGTTAATGAATTTTCTCCCTTTATATGGATCCTATATCAATTAAAAAGGACAATAAATCACATTTTTATTCCAAATGAACCCATTCTCATTTATCAGTTTGAGGATTAATAAAATATTACAATGGTAATTACTTATACCTTGTGGCTCTTAATTTCTATCCAAGAGGGTTGTTTGTCTCACAATGTTTGGGGGAAACTATACATCAGTGGAATTCCTATTACTTTGTAGTTTTTCAATGACTTTTTGAAAGATATTCCATGTCTTCCACCAAATCATGAAGATGAGTTCTCAATAGAACTCATACCTAGAGTTTCACTCATTTCAAAGAATCCATATAGAATGGAACAAATTTAGTTGAATGATATTGAATAATAAACACCAATAAAATATTTATAAAATATTTATATGCCCTACTAGACCACTGTGGGGTGAACCTGTTCTATTTTTTATAAATAAATATGGATCAATGCATATTTATATTTATTATCAAGATATGAACAAGATCATGATCAAGAACAATTATCCACTACCTAGAATTGATGTATTTTTTATCAAACATGTGGATCTCCATAGATTTACAAGATTGACCTTCATTGTAGATATCATCAGTTGTGGTTCAAGAAGGAGGATATACCCAAGACAACATTTTATACAAGGTATGGTCACTATGATTATATAGTGAAGCGATTTGGTCTTACTAATACCCCCAATATATTCATATATTTAATTATTAATGTATTTATATATTAATTTTATAATTTTGTGGTAGCCTTTATAGAATATATTCTTAAATCTTCAAATATCAAGGAAGAGAATGAAGATCACATGATAATTTTACTAAAGACCCCAAGGAAGGAGAAAATGTATAAAAAATTTAAAAACTATGAATATTGGATATATAAGGTACCATTTTTTGGTCATATAATCTCGGTCCAAAGTATATTGGTGGATCCTTCAAATACAGATGTGATTGAAAATTTTCCTAGACCAAAAATAGTAAATGACATCTGAATTTTTCTTAGTTTGGTTTGATATTATTGATAGTTTCAGGATAATTCCTCATGAATATTTAATTCACTCAATAAGTTAACATAGAAGGGAGCTACGTTCCTCTAGATAGATTAATGTGAGGAAAATTTCAAAGAAATAATGATAAGATTAGTCATTTCACTACTACATAAATTACCCTACAGTCGAGTAGGTCTTGTGATCTATAATGATGCATCTAGAAAGGGATTGGGGTTTTTTATCTTATAGAATTACATGGTTAAAGATTATTCCACATGATAATTTATGGTTAATGAGAAAAATTACACAACTCATGATTTGGAGTTAGTTGTGGTAATTTTTTCATCAAAGATATGGAGGTATTATATTTAAAGAGAAAATTGTGATATATATATATATATATATTGATCCCAAAAGTTAAAGTATATATTAACAAAAATGATTTTAACATGTACCAAAGAAGATGGTCAAATATATTTAAATATTATGACTACTCAATACATTACCTCCCTAGATTAGTGAATAAGGTGGAATATGATTTAAGTCAAAAGGATCATTCCAGCTTATCGATGATGAGGATCAAAACAGATCCAATGTTTATATATTTTCAAATATGGATCTTTAAATTATCATGGAATGGGAGAAAACTTATCTTTCTTGAATAAGTATTCAACCATATATACAAGTGAATATCCAAGAGGCACAAAATTATGACATGGAGTAATATAAAAATGTGAGAAATGTTCCTGAGTTCAACCTTGATTATGATGGAATAGTAAGGTTTAGGAATTGTTTATCGTTTTTATTCCAAGTAGATTTTAAGAAATAGATATTATAGGAGGATCATAGTTCATCATTCTCTACTAATACTAGATGTAAAAATATGTATTGATATTTGAAAGAGTATTTATTAAGTGATGGCATGAAGATAGATATTTCAGAGTTTGTTTCTCGATGATTGGTATGTCAATAAGTTAAGGTTGATAGAAGACTATGGTGTTGTTTCAACCATTACCCATACTAGAATGAAAATGGTAAAATGTCACCAAGGATTTTGTTATTGGACTCCACAAAACATAAAAATGGAAAAATTATATATGGGATGTGTCCAAGATCCTTACAATGTCAGCACACTTCATTACTATTAGAGAATATTCATCTCTAGATAATATTTCCATCAATAAATTAAGAAAATGTTATGGTTTTATGGGGTACCACAATCCATTGTATCTGGTTAGGATATAATTTTTACCTCTATGTTCTAGTGGTATCATTAGAATTATCTTAATACATGGTTGAGTTTCATCACTACATATCACCCTCAGATTGATTTTTAATATGATATAAAAATTAATACCCTATAGGATATGATAATATCTTTTTCTATGTACTTAAAATATGCTTGGGATCAACACCTTCCTCTTGTTTAGTTTTCATACAATATTATCTTTCACTCAAGAATTCAGATCGATCCATATGAATCCCTCTATGAAAAGAAGTTTGGAACTCAAGATTATTGGGATAACATTAGAGAAATAAATCTATTGTGGATGGAGTTTACTATAGAAATGGTAGATAAGGTTAGATCCACTCAGCAAAACATAATGGTAGTAAAAAGTCAGGAAAAATGTTATGTTGATAATCGGTGACATGGTTTAGAATTTGAAGTTCGTGACAAGGTGTTTATAAGGATATCTCTATGGGAAAAAGTAATTACACTTTAAAAAGGGAAAAATAAGACCTAGTTATATTGGACCCTTTATAATTTGTGATTGTATGGAGATGATAGCTTATTGATTATCACCTCCACCAAAACTCTATCAAGTAAATAAAGAGTTCCTTGTAACTCTTATAAGGAAGTTCATGCATGATTTTTCACTTATACAGAATTTAGTGGTCATACAATTGGAGAATGAACCTTCTTATGAGGAACAACTAATGATGATTCTGGATTTTATAAAGAGTCTGCTACAAAACAAGACCACTCACCTGGACATGGTTTTGTGGGGAAACCACCATCTTAGAGAAGCTATGTTGGAAGCTAAAGGTGTAATGAGGAAGATGTATCCTCAGTTTTTTGTACCAAAGTGGTGTAATTTTGATGGATAAATTCATTATATTTAGGGGTATAACATAACACCGCATGTTTTTAATAATTTTTTTTTCAAATAAATTTTTTATCTTTGATAGCTTTCATTAAAAACAACACAGAGTTTTAACAAACCACAATATGAAATTATTAATATTATATAATCTTTAATGTTACAACCTAATTTTAAATTTTGTGGTGGGAAAAGGAATAAAAACTTTTTTAAAATTAATTATAATTTATTTATATTAATAAAGTATATTTAAAAAAAATTCTCATTTTTAGTGAAGTTTTAATGTGCTTTGAAAATACGTTTTTTCACAAAAAATGATTTGTATTTCCTTTTGTGAATAAAATTAAATTTCTTTTTAAAACTTTTAAAATTTTATTTGAAAAAAATTAAATTAATTTTTTAAATCTATATGTCAAAATTTTCGTTGATTGGGATTTTTATATTTTTCTAAAAATATTTATTTTTTGATTAATAGTCAAAAAATACTGATTTTTATTAAAAAAAATCTTTTTGTTCAACGTGTTTACAATATTATTTTTATATTATTATTATTATTAAATTAAAAATAGATAAATTAAAAAATTATTAATATAATATAGTTAATTTTATTTAATATTATATTGAATATTGTTGTTAATGCTTTCTACACTAATGAAAACATTCTCTTTGTAAAACCACTTTTTCGTCACGTCTCTAGGTTTAATTTTAAATTAAATTTTTTCACTTATGTGAATTGAATTTTAAAAACTATATTTAATATTTTTAATCATAACAATATATATAATATAATTATTTTAACTTAATTCTAGGTCAAAATGAATAGTAAAAATTGTAAAAAAAATTATTATCATAGTTAAAGATAAAACAGGTTTATAGGGGTGATAAACTAAAATGATGAGGGGTAAAATGATATTGAAACTTGTATAAATCCAATTTTATGGTAATATCTAGACCTTATAACCTCTAATGTTTGATAATGATACATTTTTTATCCTTTTTTCATGTGAAAAATATGGGTTCACTTTTTCCCTTTAAAAATATCAAGTGTGTCCTCTCCCCCACTTATAAAAGGCCATCATCTCTCTTCTCCTCTCCTGACATCCAAAATTCTTTGGTTAAAAAAATAAATTTTCAAATAACTTAATTAATTCCCTAAAATTTTCCAATAAGCCTTATTTTGATTATTAACCCCACTAAATAAGGCTTTTGTTATAAATCTAAAGAGGTTTTCCGAAAAGAAGTAAAATTCATAAACTTATGTTTTTATTTTATTTATTCTTCCACATCATTAAAATAATATTAAACTAAGATAATTTAAAAACATAATTAAATCTCATATATTTATATTTTATTATGTTAAATTCACCACATACATCCATCTATTCTTCAATCAAGTGGAAACGAAACTATAGATCATGTGTATGGCGGACTACCGCCTCACGAACTGATGAAGTTTTTTTTCATTACGACATATCATGGATGGATATAATGATGTCTTTAAAAACTTTATATGATATTTATGAAATAATTATACTTATTTAATTTTAATATCACAAATTCCTTCTTACTTTCAATTATGTGGGAATATGATAACATCGCTCATGTGTACAGCAGACTACTGCCTCGCGAAGTGATGTGATTCGTTCATGATTTAAATGAAAGGTAAAAAGGATAATTTAAATGAATATATGTGATATATATTACATAATAAATTTATTAAAATGTAATATATAATTTATTTTTCTTTCTTTTAATATATTGATAAAATGGGAACAGTGTTCATGTATACATACGACCTACCATCTCCATAAACGTTGTAATTCATTTTCTATCTCTAACATTAATGGATTACTAAAAATACCAATATAATGAATATATATGATATTTATATACTTGAAAACATTATTTATATGGTTTAATCATGATAAAAATTAATTTACTGAAGATACCAAACCAAAACATACTAGGAAAATGAAGCAGTTATTACGCAAAACATGATTTCAACAATAAATTATTAATAAATGAGTAATAAAATCTTATACGGAAATAATATATGGTTTGAAAAATTTTATTATGGTTATATAATATATTTATAATAAACCTATATTTATTATATATGGGTTTTGAACATGTATTAACTATGTTGAAACTTAAGGTAAGTAATTTGTGTCTCAAATTGGCTTCTTTGGGACATAAGTGGTGTTATGCACCAATATTCTTTTTTGAGGTGTATATACTACCATTTAGACAATTAATATCATTAATATACATATTTTCATGATAGTTAACTTTTCATTTTATGTTATTAATAAATGGGTCTTACAAATCAAAAGATACCAAAGTGTAATGGGTTTATTTTACGATTTCATTGTTTAATAGTAATGTTTAGGATTAAGTTTATGGTGATGAAATATTATGATATAACTCTAAATAAACTCTTAAATTTTATGCTCCTATATTTAATTATAGAGGATAAATTTTTTACCATCATTTTTTCTCATAAAATATTAATGATACCAGAATAATGTTTTTAAAAAAGAGTTTTCCTTATTTCTATCTTTGATCAAAAAGAGTATTTATTCCAGTGAAAACGTTTTCAATTTTTTTAAAATTATCAAAAGTAATTATTAAAAAATTATTACCCATGTATTAATTATTAAAATTTCATTTAAAAATTAAACTTCATGACATTTTCCTAATAAGGCCCATTTTTCTTTTACAAAAAATAAGAAAGGAATATTTATTTTAAAGTGTATGGAATGAACATAATTTACCACCACAATGTATATCATTTTATTTTATAATTCCTTTAAAAGATTTTAAGGTTAATATCAAATAAAATTATTTCTAGAAAATTTTATGAATTTATAACTTTAAATGTTATTTTTAAAGAATGGTTTTTTTTACTCATGAAATGTTTCAAGAGACTTCTATTTTAAAATCATTTTCAATCTTATATAAACTCTTTTGATGTAACTAAATATTTACTAGGGATATGATACCATGATACCAAGTTTTTCTTATATTTTTTGGTAGAATATTATCTTTACCAAAAGGAAAAATATCCTTTATTAAATAATAAATAGAGTTACAAAAGTCTGAAAAATGGTTTTTCACAGTAATCCCTTTTCCAAGAGAGTAGAGATCATCAACCATATTTTCTCATTATCTGGATGGTTTATTTTTATAATGAAAGTATTTTTATGCAACCCATTTCTTTGCCATGGGTAATGATATGATTATATGTTTTATGAAACCCATTTCATTTCTTAGATTATTAAATGATGAATGTTTTATGAATCCCATTTCATTTCATGGGTTTTTATATGATTACTGTTTTAGGATCTTATGCCATGCATATATATTATTTTCATTACGTGATGGGTGGGACCTTATGTCCCTCAAATTAATTGGGTGAAGCTTTATATCTTATGAGATAATAATTGGAAACATGTAAACGAGCTTAATCCACAACTGGAAACAGGATGACGAGCTTGATACATAATGGGAAACATGCCAATAGGATTTGTCCATAATGGGAAATAGGTGATGAGGCTAAATAAACTATGTTTTATGGTCTTGGTAGCTTACCATGACAATTGAAATGGTCAATTTACCTATATTGGTGCAACGCTTTTATAACATGAACTTATGATTCATGAATTATGATGATTTCACACTCTTATGAATCATGCCTTTTGGAATGATAATGTGTTATTCCATAACTCATGTTTATGATCTATGATAGGTTTAGTAAGAAATATATATGTTATTTTCATGATCTAATTCCCTTATACTTATCTTATGATTTTATATGATCATATAATGATATATTTCATTTTTACACTTATTAAGAATCTTAGATCTCCCTTTCTTATGTTTCCTTTACCAAGTTTCTAAATAATTTTATAAATTAGGGTATGTCTATGAAGAGTAAAAAATGGGGAGATATTTATGGGAGATGTTGATGATATTTCATTAAATGAGAAGAGTGAGTTCCTATTCCCTAAATACACTAAACCTTTAGGGTTATTTGGTGTGTATTTGGTAAATGTATTGAATATTCATCTAAAATATTTGATATTTATATATGAAAATTATAGGTTGTTATAGTAAAGAATTCCACAATAGTGTTCATGGGACTCATGAAACAAATCATCCATCCCTTATTAGATCAGTTTGCGGTAGTCTTTATCAACAAAATTCGGGTGTACTCAGTGTCTGAGAAGTAGAATGTGAGATTATTGTTGATGGTTCTAGATATAAACTGAGAGAACCATATTTATGGTAATATCTTGATGTGTTATTTCCATATTCTAGAGGTCTAATTACTAGGATAGGTTATCTCATAATTTTGAGTAGCAGTGGACCCGATAATGGTTGAGTCAGTACTATCTTGGGAGCCACTGAAGAGTGTAACTAATGTGTGGATCTTCCTTAGTTTAGAAATCTACTATCATAGATTCTTTCTATATTTATTCAGTAGTTAAGAACAATTCAATGATTTGATCTAAAAAGTTGCATCATTTCATGTGGATGGAGAGTTTTTAGTAGGATTTTGTAGAGTTGTGGTAGATTTTGACAAGTGCCCCCATCTTGAGACATCCATATAAGGGTCTAAAGTATGAATTTTGTTTTGATGCCTTTAGAATATTTCTTGGATGTGTTCTGATTTATAGAAAGTTGTTCTTTTCTATGGTTCCTATAATATGATACCCCATGAGTAGAACTACAAAACCCACATTATTGATTTGGTAGCAGTGGTCTTATCCATTAAAATATATGGAAATAATACCTTATCAGTGAGTGGTTTATTATCTATTGTGACCGCAAGAGTATCAAGTATATATTGTTGTATAGGATATTAACTTGAGGTATAGGTAGTTGAATGGTTTCCTCCATGATTATGACTTCAAGATAGTATGTACTCCTTGGAAAGGGAATGTGGTGGCTGATGATCTCAGCTAGTGAACGTGTTTGTAGTTATTGAGTGTTGTGTCTGAGAATTTATCCTTGTTGTAGTTATCCTTGGTGGATGAGGATGGTTTACTTTACCTCCATTCAATGGTTATGACCCTTAAACTTATAGAGAACATTATGGAGGCTCATCTTAGAGATAACGATTTCGATACTTTATGTGTGTATATATCCATTAGACATGTTCTGGGTAGATTTTTTAAAATTTGGTAGAAGGTTTTCCTTTTTTGAGGATGGACCATGGTACCAAGGACACTGCAGGATGTGAATTTTATGGATTTTAATAGTTCCCACTTATTAGTATATCTAGGAGTAGAAAGGATATATCAGGACCTTGAACTTCAGTTTTTGTGGCCTGTAATTAAGAAGTGTGTAGCGGAGTTTTTCTCTGAAGATATCACTCGTAAGAAGGTGAAGGCTAAGCCTAAAGTTCTCATGGGTTTAGAACCTCCCCTTAAGGTCCAAGAGTGGAAATGGGTTTCTATCTATATTTAATTCATGACGGGGCTTCCATGATATTCTATAGGACACAATCCTATAAGGGTGATTGTTGGTTGAATCACCATGCTGGGCTAATTCCTAGACATCTGAGAGAAAATTTAGTGGGGTGTTTGGGATAACATTATTTGGAGAGGATATTGTTGAGTTATGGATTTCATATGAATATTTTTTCAGACTATCTTGCTTGCTACCCCCAAACAATTATGGAGAGGATGGTAGGAGGCCTTTGGGGCTCAATTTTGATTGCATATAGAGTTTCACCACCAAATAGAGTTCCAAACGGAGCAGACCATTTAGGTTCACGAGGACATGCTTCAGGCTTTAATGTTAGACTTTTTCCATAGTTGGTAGAATTATATTACCTTAGTAGAGTTCATGTATAACAATTTTTACCACTCCACCTTTAGTATGGAACCATTTCAGGCATTGTACAAGAGAGCCTATCAGTCACCACTACATTGCACTAATCTATGAGATTGAACACTAATGAGACCAAAGCTGGTAAAAGCTATAATATTTAATGTTTATATAATCTAGGAGTGTATGAGAACTTCCCAAATCCTTTATAAGTATTATTCATATCTTGGACAAAGGTCTTTGATGTTTAGTGAGGGAGACCATATATTCCTAAAGGTATCAACTTGGTAAAGATTACAGAGATTTTTCTGAGGTATAAAGTTATATTTGACATTTATTGGAAGTTTCCATATACTTTGTAGGGTTGTAATAATAGAGTATGACTTGGCCCTACTGACATAGTTAGAATGGGTACATGATTTCTTCCATGTGTCATAGCTGAGGAGGTTTGTGTATCACCCATATCATGTTATCAATGGGGGAGAGATAGAAATCGAGGATGGAGAAATTGTAACAGACTACTCATTATATATTGATTATTGGTAGGAGAAGATATTTTGTGTGAAATATATTTCTTTGTTGTGTGTCTCGTGGAATAATGTGAATCTTCATGAGATCACCTAGGAGTAGTAGAACTAAATTCGATCTCAGTAACATCACCTATTGGATTAGATTTTTTCCTTTTAGAATAATAATCCCTAATATATGGAGAATGTAATGGCTCTTTTTCCTTTTAAAACATTGTAATATTTAAAATAATATTTTCTATGTTAGGAACTATATTGGCATGGGATTCTTGGGCATGAGTATGCTCATTATTGATATAATAAAAATATTAAATATATTAAACCATGTGTGAATTATTTTTATGAAAGAATAAAATAACTACCAAATGGAGTCTTATATGAGAAATATAAGACCTCTATTAAATACTTAATGTAGGTTTTTTCCTAGACACAACATAACCTTTTTTTTGTTGGTTGTTTTCTGAAAGAGCTATCATGGGTTGATAAATAAACTCATAAATTTATTTATTTATTTATTATTTATTTATTTTAAATCACCTAACCTCCAATATTTAATCCTGTTTATGGAAAATCCCAAGGGTTATTTACATAACCCTTATGATGTGTAGATGATACATAGGGAGAAGAGTTATTGGATGAAGAACAATGGATTGTGGTATAGTAATCGGTGTGCCAAAGGAGTTTGGGGATCTCACAAAAAACAATGTCATGGAATCATTCTTCATCAGATATCAAACCAAACACAATACTTGAAATTCGTTTTATTTTAATTAATATTGTTTTTTATTCTATGTTAAATGTGAATCAATTACCCAAAAAAATAATTCATTCAAAAATAAATGGTCAATTTGGATTTATGTTTTTATCTTCCTAGAATAAATAATTTATATTTCTTCATTGATCCCACTTTATTCATGAACATTATTCATTTAACTCATCGATGAATGAAATCCAATCTAAAAAATTGTGGGTATTTATTCTCACTTCTGGTGTTTTGTGATTTTCTCCCAAAATTCTTCATTAATTCATCCCCAAGATTTCCTTTTGTTATTGGTTCAACAAAAACCCAGATACCAATCATTGTGAATTCGATATTTGGAACAAAATATCATTTCCAAAGGTATGGGTTCAGTATTGAGGGTGTGATTAAGGTTTGATAATGATGACAACTGATCTGGTGATGGGTCAAGGGAGTCTCATTCATAGGTATAGAATTTTTGGAAATGAATAGCGATGGAGGATGATTCCCGAGAAATTTGGTTGCCAGATTCTATCCACCAGGGATGGACATGATTTGTCAAGACCAAATTAATGTTTTTAGAAGATTTCGTGGTGGAATTATGGCATGAGTTGAACTATGTGGAAAAACAACAAGTTCTATCAATACCCAACATACATGGCATGTAATTTGAGGAACACATGTCATATAGTCCTCTTACTATGGAAGACAGGGTTTTGGAAAAAAAAAATATCACATTCCATGTGGGACCAACCACATGCCATGTGACCCTTTCCTAGAAACCTAGAATGTACCCTTGGGTTACATAGGTATGGACATGGACAAGTAAATGTGGAAAAAAGTACATGGCCACAAACCAGTACTCCATCATGGCCAGGGTACTCAGACACTACCAGGTACACTTGCATGGCCCAATACATGAATACGGACAGGGTACTAGAACACAGACAGGTACATGGTCATGGACAGAGTATATGAGCATGGACCAGTACACAGACACATCCAGGGTTCCCAAACATGTCCCAGTACATAGGAATGGCCAATGTATATGATCACGAGCCTATGTACATGGGAAAGGGTTGGAGTACAAGGTTATACTTGAGGTAGCCAGTACAAACCATGTGCACCCTATACATTACTAAAAGTAAAACTTTTTTATTATCAAAACACTTTTAATGAAAAGTGAGAAACCACATAGGTTATACCAGGAATAAAAACAACATATGATATTACATAATCATTAAAAAATTTATTTATCCTATTGGAAACGTTCTCCATAAATAATTTTCTGAAGATATAGTTAACCAATATTTCTTTTCTATCCTTTATAAGGTCTTCAAATCGGTTAGCCATCTTCTCCCAAGTTGTAATGTACTCATCCTTATTTATATTCCCTTCATTGAATCCCCTTATTAGTATACAATATTTATTAATAATTCATGCACTATACCCATTATTATTATCCACAAGAAGAATTCTTCCCATCATCCCATAAACCTCCTCTAGTGTATTATTGAACGAATGAAAATCATCCATTATTTCTTTCTCTGAGTGTATAAGCAGCTCCAGTGTTTTTCTGCTAAGGACATCCTCTACACCTGTCTCCCACAACTAACCAGTCATGCCACCCATAACCTTGAAATCCATGTCCTTACCAAATCTAGGTTATACTTCATTGGTTTTCCACTACATATCAGCAATGCCATCAAGTATGCAATGCATCTCCTTTGGTTTTATTATTTAACTGACCTATTGTCCTTTGTTTTTGGTAGATACAAGTAGTCCTTGTTCCCTTGCTCTCTC
Organism: Viscum album; assembly: GCA_963277665.1. NCBI lineage: Eukaryota > Viridiplantae > Streptophyta > Magnoliopsida > Santalales > Viscaceae > Viscum > Viscum album. Next base: position 25,753,776 of record OY728142.1, on the reverse strand, counting down.
CCTATAAGGGTATTGTGAGGAATTACCTTCAAAGCATGGGATGTGATCCCCTCTATGGGATTAGTCTTGGATAGAGTTCAAAAATCCCTCATATTATCATGGGGTGTGATCATATATCTTTCTTTTATTCCCTTGGTTGGGTTAGGAATATCATTTCTAATTTCCAAGGAGTGAGATCCCCATCCTAGAGAGTTATTCCAGTTAGGGTCAGGAATCCCCTATAGGCATTGGGTGAGATACCCTATCTACGTATTAAAATATTCCAATATCTAGTGTATATTTATTGGTGAGACCCAAGGATAATGACCTCTCATATGGTCTTCATCAGTGTTATAAAACTCATGGATTGAGTTCTCCCATACGAATGTTTCCTTGAAGCCTCAAGAAAAAACCTAGGATGGTTGTGTGGTTGTGACATTACCTTAGGAATTAGTGTCTATATTATGTATATCTAGATTTTAATTGTCACTATGTTATTTATTTTTATTGGAATAATTTTGAGATGATGAGCTGAATAATCTCTTGATGATTTATATTTAGTGACTTTGGGGTTTCCTATGAGGTATATATATACTCACCCATGTATGGGATCTTACCATGTGAATATTTTCTTATAAAAAATAACATTCTTTTCAATGGAGTTCTAGGTGGACTATGAGTAACTAGAGTATAGTAGAATGAGACAGACTATGACTCGTATCAGGTGGTTTATTTTAGAGAAGTCCCCTCCTTCCAAGTAGGTTGGACTATTTTCTAGCATTATGGTATTATATTAGTACCTTTATGATTTTAAGTACTTTTTCCATAATCTAATGTGGGAAATAAATTTATTCATACATTATGAAATATTTTTTGTTTTACATTTCAGAATTGGATGGGTATTTGGAGATGTGTGTATACATACATGTACCTTAGTCTAGGGGCGCATATGTGTGTGATATGCATACTCAACAATAGTTTACATCCCCTATCCTATTATAGGTGGACTTGGGGTGTTATATTCAGTTTATCATCATCTAAATGGGACCTAGTGGGTTGGTTTGTGAAATGTTTTATCATAATTTATTGAAATATTGGTAAATATTTATCACCTTGTGTAAGATTAAAATGGGTTAAAAGGGTTAAAAATAAACAGATAAGGCTAAAAGAAAACATAAAACAATTTCTCAAACCTCATTGATTGGTTTTATGTTAAACATAACCTTATACTATTTCAATATATTAAAATTTAGATCCACTTTTATAATAAAATGACTCTATATTATTAAAATCATTTAAGTAATTCCATATGTGTCCCTCCCTTCACTTATTAAAGAGAACCTATTATCATCCATTATTCACAAATCTTCATAAATATAGATCAATTGATTACTACTCAAAAAAATAGTAGATTTATACCCTTAATTTTTTATCTTTGGTTCTTACCCTATGATTATCCTATTAAGGGTTAAGGTTTAATCCAAAGGATGTATCTCAAAGAATAGATAATCAGCTTACCTAACTCTTCAAAAGTTTATTTCTTTATCTACATCCTATATAATTTTTATATCTATCCTAAAATAATGAATAAAATATAAAAAAATATACTAAGATGTTATTAGGATTTTGGTATAACCATTTTCCACCTCATTTCCATTTTATAAAAAATGAAAAAATTGCATGTTCATACATATGGCATACCTTGTCCATGTAGTGGAGTAATTTCATTTTTATCATCGTTTTACTTGGATGGTTATAAATCTAGAATTATTAAAATATATATGATATGTATGACATAATTTTGATTTTAAAAATATAATATATCATTTATATTTTTACCATTCCATCTATTAGAAAATGATAATGTCAATCGTGTGTATGTGTGGACTACCACCTCCATGAAGTGATGTGATTCATTCTTCTATTACCACCATCCATGGATGATTCTGAAATTGTATATAATGAAAAGAATTATATTGATGATACTATTTAAATTTTATACATTATTTAAATATTTGATAACTCTTTTAGACATAAACAATAATATAATGTAATTTTGGAAAAATTAACCGAACAACCTTAAGTTATCAACGTAAGAAAGAGTTATTCAATTACTGAATTAAAAAAGATTTAAAAACCCTTAAAATAGAATATAGATGAAAAATATTTCATAATAATATGTTTAATACATTTAAATTCAATATACATGAGGATCAAAAAATTACAACCACGAGGACACCAGAGGTAAGGGATTTCTATTATAGTCTCATTTTATTAGATGATTGTTTATATTCAGATTTACTTTATGATAATCCTATGATACTAATATTTTAAACCCCATATATTTTATTTTAATCTATTTATGTTGGTTTTTATATGTTTATATTCCATTTATTCACCTTTTGGATTAATAATCTAGAATTAAGTTAGATGTAAGGGACTTCGTTTTAAAAATCTTTTTTCGAATTTTTACATCCAACACTTTTTCATCCATGCCCATATTTTCCTTAAAAAATTCTCAACAATTTTTTTCTATTATACCAAGATTTATTAAATTTATTTTTTCACATTATTTAATTTCTATAAGAAATAATAAAATAAATCTAATTGTCTTTTTTCAAATGATGTAATTTTTACCAAATGTGTGAACATAATCTTTGTTTTAACATGCACTACACAAATGGATATTTCTACTTTCATGACTACGCATTGATTTGATGATTCCTTTACAAGTTTCAATTTTTATTTTCAAATAATGTTTTTTCTTAATATTTTGAGAATTTTTATTTAAAATGATATCAAAAGAAAAGGTTATTATTTTATTAAAGGAATAAAAATAATTTGAAAATTGATTTATAACTTTATTCTTACATGAAGTCACAAGGAAATCATTTTTAATTTATTTCTTATATTGTAGTTTAAAAAAGCATGGTTTTACTGAAAAAACATCAATGGTTTGAATAAATGGCCTTCTATCATCCCTTACTAGATAGTTGATTATACCATATTTTGAGATCAACCACTTTATTATTTTCAATTTTTCTATCACTCATTATTATTTATTAGAAATTATTTTTCTCCATCATGTCCACATTTATAAAATCATAGATGAATTCAAAATTATTTATATTACCTTTATTATTTTTTTGAAATATTTCATTATATATATAAGGTATTTGTTGAAGGAATATTAATAAGTATGTTATTTTGTTTACTAGGGAAATATTAATGTTCGGTATTCTTGATTCAATACAGATAATTTTTTTATTTATAATGAATTTTGAGAATGAATTTTATTGATAATTAAATATATGAGGAATACATAGGAAATGAAAGTGATGGGTGGGGCCTAGTTATAGTTTTCCATTTGATTAATTGAATGTACTGATAATAAAAAAAAATAGTCAGGTCATATTAGATGGGTATCATGTTTAAACTTAACCATTTATTAATAATAATGTCCCGATTGAAAGGATTTTATGATAAGAATCATAATATCTTGGTTGAGAGGCCTTATAACACCAAAGGCTCAATTATAGTATGTGAAAATATTTTCTAATAAATATTATAATACAATGAACACTTTAATATTTCATTGCACAAAAAATAAATTTTGATATGATGAATATTTATTTAGAACTTACTAGGTCAAAATAAGGCTAGAATGACATTTTGAAAAAAAAATTAGAAATAAATTGTTTTGAATAACTAAAATGTAATATTTATCTATTCATCCTTATATTTAAAATAATTTATTATTATATAAGGAATTAAAAATTTATTTATTTTCAAATTAATTTATATAAAGATAATATCATTTGGATCTAAAAAGGGATATTTTTTATCAAACAATTTTTTAAGGAATAATATCTTCCCATTTTCATAAATTAAGATCATATTTAATTATGAATTATTGAAATTAAATTTATAGATTATATATATAAATATATATAAATTTTTTTCAATCTAATTATTATTACTGGACACATAGTTAATATAATATCATCTTTAGCTTAAAAAATCAATTCCTTGAAGATTTGTTTTCTGATGCATTTTTTGGGTTTTTTTAAAATTAAATTCTTCCATGTATATGAATTGAATTTCATAAAATTTATTACATATTGTTTATTTATAATATTTAATATTAATTAGTAATTTCAACTTAATTTTTTTTCATAAGGAATATTAAAATAGTAAAAATCAATTATCATTGTTAAGGTTAAAATGGGTTTACCAGGGGTTAATCTAAAAGTATAACGATAAAAATGACATAATCACTTTCTAAAACTCTATTTGTTGGATGGATTTAGACCTTATAATTTCCCCCTTATAATATTAGTCATTTTGGAGGCACATTTCCAAGAAGGTCACATGAAATTATTGAAAGGAAAATTGAAAATTTAGAAGTGTGTCACTCACCTCAATTATAAAAGATAACCTCCTCCCCTCACTTATTAAAAAATGTCAATGAATTTTACTATAAAACCCATAAAGAAACATCTCCAAACCCTTATTAAACCCATTAATTATATTTTGGTATTCCTAAAAGGCCAACCCGAGTGTTCTTAATAAGAGATCCAAATGAGGTTCTTCTAAGATAAGGTGATTGTCTTCACCAAGGTCTTTCTTTTTAGTTCTTATTTTACAACATTCAGTTATGTATTAACACTTGAAATTTAATAACCCTAGAATATAAAATATATTTAATTGTTATTATGTTTATCTAATAATATTTATCCATAATATTCTACATAAAATTAGAAATAAAACTATCACTTGTGTGAAAACAGAGCTTCTGTATTATGAAATGATGTAATTGTTTTTCCATCATTGACTCACACGGATAGTAATAATGATAAAACCAATTAATATATATGATAATTTTTTTTTAAAAATAATTCTTGAAATTTAACATATCATGAACTTTTATACCCTTTCACCTATTAATGAAAATGTAACGTTCCTTGTATGTACGTACAACCTACTGTCTCCAAAAATCGACGCAATTCATTTTTTATGTTAAATTTTTAAGAATGATTAAAAACATGTATCTAAAGAAAAAATATGATATTTATTACTTTAATATAATTTTTGTGATTGATGAACTATATACTATTCTAATAAAATATAATTTCCATGGTAAAACATGAATAAAAAATGAAGCACTTAACACCTCAAATAAATGTAATAATGAAATGTTACTAATGATTAGGTGGACAAAATGATATAAGAAGATAATATATGATATTATAAATATGAATATATTTCTTTTATAAATAAATAACATTTTTATAACCATTATACATAATTTTAATTAACTTTCAACTAAAATAATGAGTGAAGTAAGGTATTTCTTCTCAATTTACATTCCATTGAGGCATATTCATTATTACGTACCCATTCACTTTTATGTGGTGTATATACAAAAATAATATGTATTTAACATTAATAACTATTTATTATTGATTACTTCTATATAAATTCATGTTTATTATTTAAATGGATTAAAAATTAAAATTTTCCAAAGAGGTAATAATGTATTTTAGAATCTAACTTTCTTTTGGGATTACTTTTATTTTCATTAGAGTAGTCTTATCATTTATCCATCATAAGCTCCAATAACTTTATTAATCTATGAATATTTAAGTATTTTAAATATTTTATTATAACTTTTAATCACTTTATAACTTGAATCATGGAATGAAATTTTGAAAAGGAAAATTTATTTTAGTCCTCTTTTAATTGGGTACATTTTTCTTCATTGTCAATATTTTTTAAAATTATTTGACAAAATTAATTTTTATTAAAACAATTACTTAGGAAGGAAATTTTAAGTTATAAATTACTTTTTAAATGGTATTAAATGAATATTTATATTTTCCAAAAAGAAATTCCTTTATAAATTCTTCATAAAAATTCAAAAGGATTGTTTTTTAATGTATATGGAATAAATGGACGTCCTCTCTATCATAGTTGTTATATGAAATTTAGTTTCTTATACACATTTTCAGTTGTTTTGAAAATAAAAATCTTTCATGAAATCTTATTTTAATATTTCATTTATATATTATTCATTTTTCAAAAGGACATGATCATATTAAAAACTTATATTTTCAATTAACTGGTGATCATCTCTTACCCCTTGATAATTTTGTGTTCATTAACTTTGTAATGAAAATTTAAATTTATTATGATCATTGTAAATTTAATTTCTCTTAAATGACCATATTCTTTGTATCATTGAAATAATTATTTCCTAAATTTTATTCCACTTTTACATATTGTGTTTTATTATGAAAGTTATTTGATTGACTAGGGATAATCTTGATAAATATGTATTCATTACTCAATATGGATATTTTTTTATATGTAATATTTTTGATGAATTGAATTGATCATTAAATATGTGAGGAGTTAATTATACATACAGTGACAGGTGGTTCCCGGTTATAGATAGCTCCTTGATTAATCTACAAGTCTCATTAGACGAATAAATTTACCAAATTAAATTTGTTTTGGTATATACCTACCCATAGTTTTAAACTATCTTCATGAAAGCTCTTGATGGTATAGATATCATGATGTATAAGATAATGAAATTTAATATTAATAATTTCTCTCACTGATAATTAATTTATTATTATCCATGATATTTATTCATTCATATTTTCCTTGAATGAATTTCATGTTCATGTTATTGATTAAATGGAAATTTTTTAAGTTATTTACCTTTCTATATTGATTATTATTATTTAATCATGATCATATCCATTTTATGAAACATTTACTAAGTATATGATCTCACCCTTATTTTTATTCCTTTCCAAAAGATATCAAGACAACTTCTTTGAATGAGTTTCAAGGATGAATGATTTTCACTTTTGTTATGTTTTATATTATAATACAAATGTAAAATGGTTATCATGTAAATATAAGGATCTCTAAGACTAATAAACTGGTCATTCCTTCAGGATTAGAACCCTTATATCTATACCAATTCAATAATGTAACCACAATAACTAGGTTACCAGAGTTGAGGGGGTTATAGTACTTGATCATGAATTTCAATAATTATTCATTTCATTTAGTAATAATTCAGTTTCCATTATCCATGTGATTTTTATGCTGATATTATCCTTGGAAGTTCATTGAACTCAAGTTGTTGATTAAATATTAAGTGTTTTGATTATCTACTATGTCATATTTATTATTCCTTATTTACTCTTGAATAAGGATTCTTTGAATTATATAAAAGATAAAATAATGTTTCTTATGCTATTTGATTATTTCCAACATAAAATGGGATTCATATATGTATCTAGTTTTCTAAGACTAATAAACTGATTAATCCTATATGGTGAGAGAACATGTATCTTGTTCCAATATACTAATATCAATAGAATATCTATCTTCCAATATTTTATGGGATATTGTTGGCATTAAAGGAATTTTAGTGGGAACCATGTGAACTATAATTTGAATAAACATAGATAACATGTGAATTATTATAATCCCTTAGTGTATTTGAGAAATATTACCATTATAAGTATTTATATATTATATATCAATATTCATGATTATTATGAGATAAAAAGGTGGTTTTCATTGTTTAGAAATGGATCTTAAAAGATGAAATGGAATCAATACCTATACTCAATATAGGGATTGTCTTGTTGAGATGGAGAATATAGATGGTGTTGGAACTAAGACGATCATGGCCATTTTGTGGAAGTTTACTTTGGTTATGATGAATATACTTTCTATTATATAGAAACCAATTATTCCCCAATGTGATTCACATATGTTGGATCTATTCATGCTAAAAATCCTACTTTTTAAATTAAAATACTAATCCATTTCAAACTACATAATTAATTAAGTCCCTTAAAAATATATTCATCGATTTTGGACAAAATGAAATGAAAAAAAATTATTCTTGAATTGTATTATTTTAAGGCACGAATTGAATAACGGTGTTCATTGATCCATAACACTAAATAGTTTGAAAAAATATGAAGTATGTGATGAAGAACTTTTAAAGTTATTTTTCTTTTGAGTAAAATATTCCTCAATAACAAAAAGTTGAAATGTTGAAAAAAAGTACTCAATTTAAATTATAAGGAAGAAGAAAGTGTTGTAGAGTATGAGAACAACTTTATAAGATTATTCAGGAAAGTTTCATACTAGGTATATACATAATTTGGAAAGAAATGTTTTTCATTTCTTTTATGGGATTAAGATGAGTCTCCAAAGGGAACTAGTTTCACAAATGTTTTCATTGTATGATGATACATTATTATGTTACGTAAAGATAGAGAAATAATTTTATAGGTTTTATATCTTTAAGGGAAATCAATAAATGAATAGTTATGCTATGAACCTAGAAAAAAGAAATGTTTCGAAGAAGAATAAAGAGAGGATGTGTTTTCTAACAATAATAATTGTGGGAAGAAACACCCAGGTACTTTTTTAATGGGAATATGAGATATTTTAAAGTGTGGGGAAAGGGATCATAAGGATATTGAATTCAAGTCGAAGAAATAAACCACATTTATCTTGTTATTTAACTGTAAATGTATGGGGTGTTATTCAAACCAATGTCCCAAGAAATAAGGGAACACCCAGCAGAAGGGGAAAAGGGGATAAGTCCAAGCTTATGAGAGTACTAAAGCTAAGGATCAAGTTCCCAAATATATGGTGACATGTACATTTATTGTAAATTCATATTTATCTAATTCTCTATTTGATTCTGGATCCTTACACTCTTTTATATCTTCCTTGTTTTATAAGAAAATTAGATATTTCTCTATCACCCTGATAAGGGAGTTGTTAGTGAAGACTCATAGTGGAAATCATATTATGATAAGGATGTCTCAGTCAGTTCCTATTATGAATCATGGGTATACCCTATTTGATAATTTTATTATTATAACTATGGTTGACCTTGATATAATCATTAGTATGGATTGTAATTAAAATTATAATAAAGAAAATTATTTCCAAGAGAAAGTGAATATGATTCATGAGTGATATGTGGAGTCCCTTATCATCATAGGGGAGACTACACCATCTGAATCATGTATGGATCCACCTAAAATATCTATCTAAAATGAAATAATTTGAAAATAATGTAGTGTCCCACCCCGGATACCACTAAATGGTTCCCCTAGATGGTGGGCCACAAGAACTAAAGTGCGCCTCATCGAATGCCTGGGGCTTATGACTAGAAATCAGGGCCTAGGGTGTCTCCATGGGGATACGTTTCACTCATTTATCATAGCAGATCATATCCATATAGGAGAGATGAGAAATAGTGGTAGCATAATTAAGAAATATATGGTATTTGAACAATAATAGTAAAACATTCAAGCTAAATAAACAATAAGGAGAGGTTTATTAATAAGAAGACACAATTGTTGATGATGCTATAAGAAATGAACGTGAAAGGGTAATGGGATAAAATCATATAAATCATTCTAAAAAATAAGCAAAAGGTGAAAAAAAACTCCTACAGCTAGCATCTCAAGCATTGTCTTGGTCCTCTGCCCCCAACACTATCCTAAAGATGGAAATCAATCCTTAGAATCTAACTATATTCATTTATATATACCCGTAGTCATAAAGTCTTCTCAGGTACCAAACGCAGCCTCAATAGGGTCTATGATAAAATCCCATTGGGTAGCCACCAATGGTTTCTAGATAAATCTATTTGTGAAATATAAAATAAATAGTGTTCCATAATTAACAAATGTAATACATAAATAAATAATTAAATAAACTGGACTGGGTTCTAATAAAACATTCATTCAATCAACATGATTCGGCTTAAGCTAGTGAGTCTAAACCAAGTGATCCTATGAATTTAAAATGGCTGATAAATAAGAGTAAGGAAATGAATTGTCCCCAAGCTTGTTTTTGGTCTTGGAGGGAACGTCCCAATGTTTTCAAGACCAAGGGATAAATTATTATTTCAAATCATTCATTTACTTTTTAAAATCAATTGAAAACCCATTTTTAAAATAGAGAGTCACCCTGAGCCCAACCATGTAAATTCTGTGGAAATTGCTAAGTATTTACCTAGCGGCTCTATATAGGTCCAATGCCTATGGAGTTTGTCCAATGTGACCCTAAAGTAATTATCAAGTTTAACTCTAGGAATAGTGTAAAAAATTAAATAACTAACCTCCGAGTTTATACCTGGTATCACAAGTAGGGGTCCTAGTCTCTATCATGGCATGGTACAACCATCATTACATCGAGCCTATCCAAGGGTTCTCCCCTAGAGAATTAGTGTCACTCATTTGGAGGTGAAAAATCAATAAATCCTGACATTCCCATCCCAAGAATAGCTGATTCTACCATTAAAGTTTAATATAAAATTAACCATTATAGCTTGAAGGAACAAGATCCCATATAAGTCATCTTTATGTTGAAACCCCTTATATCACTCTTATCACTAAGGTGAAGCATTTTATCAAATAATGTACATATATAGATGTCTAGAAAAGGGACCATTTCATTGGTTCAATCACATATATCATAATATGAATATTTTTTAATGAGTTTCCACTAAATTATTTATTTATAGCATGGGGTATAGGGGCCTAACACCCGGTTCATCACCCAATTATGTCAGGATTAATCAATTCAAGGTATTAGTTCTAAAAAAACCCCACACAATAGATTTTTAAATTATCTAACAGTAGGTAAATTAAGGCTAAATGGTATTTAAAAACCATTGGTTTGGAATAAAATCAAGGATATCATCCTAACGGGTTGATACACCTCTCACTTGGGGTTCATTTTGAATTGTAAAACATCCATTTAAATTTAACTAAAAAAATAAGGGCATCATTGGAAGGTTCATACTCATGGAACAAAAATGCTTTTTACATAATGAAATGAAAGGAGGTAAAATATATTAGGCCACCTAACATAGCCCCATAGTGCTTCCCTCATATAGTTTTGGCATTTTATTTCAGTTAGAACGGGAGAAATTGAATAAATTATCAAATGAACTGAAAATGGGGAAAATGATCTTGCACTAAGATAGAGAAACAGAAGGGAAGAAGAACATGAAATAAAAGAAATAGGGATAGGGATATTCTTGAGGTATTTAGGATGGGTCCTCCAGTAACTGAAATGGAGTATGTATGGAGGAGGTGGCTAGATACTTAAGTTTAGAGGGAAGGGAGATCCACGTGTGGAGAGGAGAAGGGATCCACTGGAATTAGAGGAGAAAATAAAGGAAAGGGGTTTAAATCATTAAATAGTTTAATCTTGGTAATTTCACCCTCATATATAGTTGGTCATGGTTTGGTTGTATAGTTGGCCAAATCATGCACCAACCATGCACCGAGACACTACATAAAGGGGAACCCACACGGTTAGGCCCATGGTTTGTTTAACCATGTGGAAACTCTGCGAAAATAATCTACTAAAAACTATAGGTGGATATCATGGCCCTATGCCTTAGGTTGTATTTTTGCATAAAAGTAATGAGGCCCTCATGTTTCCAAAGTCTGTATCTGCACAACTTAGAGAAATCGTGCAGGCAAGGTTGTATGGTTTATATTAACCATGCGACCTAGTCAGGATCACCCCATTTGGGGGCTTCTGGCTCTTAATAATCCTCAGAAACATCTAATACCACCTTTACTCTATTCTGAATCATTAATAGGTACAAACTAATGAATTTTATTTAAAAAAATCTATGCACCTTTAAGAAAAGTGTGGATGTTATTAACTCCCCTCCTTAAGACAACTCATCCCTGATATTCCCCTCTAAGTGTAGTAGAACATCATCTAAGAAAAGTTATGGCCACTGTTCATGTACATAGGTCTCCCACTCTTATGTCTCATCCTGTACATTTTCATTCAACCATATCACTCGGGATAGAGGAACTGACCTACCTCAGAGAGAATTTGAGCTTTGATCAACTATATGTATCAGATTCTCCTCAAAGGATACATTCACCTCCAACTCAATATCCTTAGGGTCGAAAAAATGAGACAGGTCGGAAATATATTGTCAATTATGTGATTCTTGGAATATGTTTTTTATGGCAGATTACCTATGAGTTAATAACAACATATAGGCTACCGACCTTACTCTCCCCACTATCTTGAAAGGCTCGATATACCAAGGTATTAAATTTCCTTATTTCTAGATTCATATGTGACACAATCTAGGTGACACATGAAGAAACACCTAATGTCCCTCCTAGAACTCTATAGGTCTACGAAGATGATTGGTATAATAATTCTTCCCAGACTAAGTGATTTTTAAATGCTTCTTAATTATCTAGACTTCCTATAAAGTCTCCCGAACAAGATGAGGACCCAGATGAGCTTCCTCACCTACCTCTAACCAAAACAATGGTTAATAGGGTGGAATACCATAAATGGAATCTTATGGAGACATTTTAATCACTTCTGTTAAGCTATTGTTATATGAAAACTCAACTAAAGGAATTTTTGTTTTCCATGAACTACCAAAATCAAGGATGCAATACCGAATTGTATCCTTTAACACCTGAATATTCTACTAAGACTTCCCATCGGTCAGAGTATGATAAAATGTACTCAATTGAACTTGTAAACCTAGTTCCTATTGAAACCCTTTCCAAAACTGAGAATTAAACTATTAATCTCAGCCTAAAACAATAGAATGGAGAACACCATAAAGTCACACTGTCACCCAGAAGTATAGACTTCCAAACTCATTAACATAGGAGGTCTCTAGGATCAGTAGGAATTGAACAACCTTGGTCATCCTATCAATAATAACCCATACTAGATAACTACCTTGAGGGAATCTTTGAAATACTCTCATGAAATCCATGGTGATGTTGTTCCACTTCCACATTGGAATTGATAGAGGTTGTAGAAGTCTAGCAGGTTGCTTGTGCTCTACCTTCAACTATTGATAGGTGGATCATTGAGTGATGAAACTTTTTATCTATCTATTCATACCTCGCCAATAATACTAATGTAAAATACACCTATACATTTTGGTAATACCAAGATGAACTATCCAGAAAAAGGCATGAGATTACCTCATCAACTCTTCCCATATATCAGAAGGCACCCATACACGATCATAGAATAGTAGTGCTTTACTTCCATCAACAACCCAGCTAGGAGGAGGGTTCTCTCCTATGACACTATCCTTCAAAATTAGTCCCTCAAAATAGATAATTTCCTCATCTAGACCCACTCTAGAAGTTAGGATTTCACCACTAGAGTTGTTAGAACTAGCTCCATGTGTTACTCTTGAACCTCCAGGTGCATCTCAGAAAACAAATCCATCAACTTCCACTCACTGCTATCCTCTGTGATGGATTGCATCTGACCTTTCCATTTCAAGGTATCATATATGGAATTTCCCATTTTGGTTGTGTAAGATAGCTCAATGTTGAATGATTTCAGATATTTCAGCCACCTATGCTACCTCATATTCAAGTATCACTAGGTATAAATGTATTTAATACATTTGTGATCCATGTAAAAAAATAACCACTCACCTAAAAAATTTCTTCCATCAATGTAGATAATGAACCACTACCGATATCTTGAGATCATTCATAGGATAGTTAATCTCATGAGACCTCAACAATAAAGACCCATACACTACAATCTAATTGCCTTACATCATAACAGGCCCCATCCAGAATTTCTAAAGCATCACAAAAAATAGTATATCTTATGCCTAGTTTAGGAAGAATTAGAATCAGGGTTGATTTCAGTCTTCACTTTAGAGCCTAAAAATATACCTCATACACTTCAGTTTAGACAAATTTCACACCCTTCTTGGTCAAGCCCATAAGCGGTGCTATCAGGAATGATAAGTGCTAGGCCAATCACCTATAATATCTAGTTATCCCTAAGAATATATATATATATCAAATACATTCTTCGGCTTCTCCCAAGAAACCATGGTGCTCACCATTTTAAGGTCAACAAATACACATGCCTTAGATATAATATGACCTCATAAGTAAACATTGTAGATCCAAAAGTGACATTTAATTAGATTCTCATATAGTGGGAGCTCTCTTACTGAACATAGTAATATCTCAAGATGGTTCTCATGGTTGTAACCGGTGTGTGAGTAAATTAATATTCCATCTATAATGAACACCAAAAAGTAATCAAGATACGCGTAGAAAACTGATTCTTCATGGTTTTGAAGACTACTAGAACATTCGTTAGACTGAATGGCATGAACAGATACTCGTACATACTGTACCTTATTTGGAACACTATCTGTGGTATGTTTGATTGCCTCACTTTCACCTAATGGTATCCCAAACTCAAATCAATCTTGGAGAAAATGGTTGTTATTCAGAGCTAGTTGAAGAGGTTATCAATCTGAGGAAGTAGATACTAGTTTTTCACTGTATGTTCAATCAATAAGTGGTAATACATGCATAATTGAAGGGTACAATCCACCTTCTTAGAGAAAAGAACCCTTGAACCCCATGGTGATATGTTGGGTATGATAAAACCCTTAACCTCATGATATTTGATCTACTTCTTGAGTTAATGGATCTTTGTAGGTGTCATCTTATATAAAAGAATAGACATATGTTCCGCACCAGGCACAAGATCGATGGTGAACTCAATATATATTCCATGTGATAATATTGATAAATAGTTAGGTAAGACGTACCTAAAATAATGCAAAATTGGAGGTAATTCCACAAGCTGCATACCTTGGTCACTCATAAAGAGACTATTCATCTAGGCTATCAATCCACCTAGCCCCATATGTTTGATTGAATCAACTATACTAGAAATAAAATTATCTATTATGTATATACATACAAACCTCATATGATATGAAAGATACCCAATGGGTAATGATATCCACCTAGGCTCTATAAGTCACAAGTCAACTGATTCTGAGAATGACGGCAAATCCCGTCAACTCGAGAATGAAAAAACTATACAGAATATGATACTGACCTTTTTTAATAGAGAACTCCTTGCACTTGTGTATACCCTATGATCAAACTCCTAATGTTGAGTCAGGATTCATAATTCCACTGGACTACTATATCACTAGGCCTACACATTCCATATCTATAGTAGATAGAAAATATTTAAATGCACATATATTAAATAAGGAAGATACTAAAGTTGAGGGTACCCAAACAGTAATTCCAACTATAGATGGACATGGGCTTTGATCCTCATATATAGGTTTCACTATATAAATATAGCTTAAAAAGTTTCCAGGATATGCTACATGAGTATCATGATAAGGTCCACTCTACTGACACTGAAACTATAAGGCCTGACTACCTCAGCCATAACCGCTTTCTCGGCCCAAACGGATTGTGGAAGAACAACTTCCTACGTGATGAGGAGTCACTTATATTTCACCTAACAGCAGTGCTAGTACAGAACCCTACTAGCTTCTTACTAGTATAAAGGATCAGCAAAAATAGTAGAGGTGACCCATCCTTCTACAAGCATAGTACTCAATCAGTTTTCTCATACACTGGTTATTTTTATGACCTAGGATGCCACATTTATGACACACCACATAGCTACCAGTGCGTGCCCCTAGCCAGTACTACCCCTGCATGTAGCCCCAACATTTTTCTTCCTTCCACTGAATAAACCATTACTCTACTTCAAATTTGACCTCCCCTATTTCACATCACCTAATTCCCTTTGGTTCCACTTAGTGATGAGGTCCTGGTTCACAATATCTAAAACAATTGTCATCCAAAAGATGTTTACCTATGATTTGATGGCATATGCGAGCTCGCATTCAAATTTACTCATAGAATTTAACATATCATCAGTCATGGTCAAGGAAAAACATTGTAATTTAGTGAATCAAGCTGAGTATTCCATCACCGACATGTCACCTTGTTGAAGGTGAAAGAACTCCCAAAGGAAATATGTTTTTAAGGTCTGAGAAAATAAGTGTTCAAAGAAGGTTATTTAGAAATCCACCCAGACCAGACCCTAATGTCAACCATTGTAGAGACCCGAAGCTTGACGTACATGGACAATACATTACTTTTTCGGAATACTTAGTACATAACAAAAACACACACACAAGGACCGTAATAGTTTAGTGTCTTTGGAAACTCGGAATATAATCTTCTAATCGTGGTGAAAGATCTTCAACATCTCCCATAAAGATCTTCCCATTTTTTTTCTTACCTAAAACCTTTCTTTATATCCTGTGGAAAAAAACATAAAAAGGGTGAGCTCAAATGCTCAGTAAGGGTAAACAAAATAAATATCAATCACATCATATTCATAATAACATAACATTTTGGAAATCTTATCCTGCAAAAGAGATCATAATATCATAACATGGATAAATCATAGTAGTGAAATGTAATACCAATAATCATAACATAAAACATGAAACTTTGTGTCATACACACATAATCATAGAGAATCATTTCTTATTAGTCAAGACTCATTGTCAAGACTATCTTAGTCGACAAAGTCCATTTCTGAACCGAGTTTACTCTTCGTTTCAGTCCTATTTCACTAAAACGGTTTAACCTGTCGTTCCAGCCATGTCTATCTCATGAGATATAAAATCTTTACCCAATGCATTGGAGGGACATATAGGTCCCACCCATCTCATAATGATACCATTCATATGTGTACCACAAAATCATAAATCATACATCATTGCATAACCCATGTAATAAAAAGGGGATTCTTAAACAACATGACATCATAAAACAATTCATATAAGATAAAGGAATTCATAAAAATAATTCCATCACAAAATAATCAAATCAATGTAATAATAGGAATAGAAACAGAACCCTATATTATCTTAGATGGAAAATAATTTTGATAAAGCACTTGAACTCCATTATTGAGGAAAATATCCTTTCTACTTAAAAAACATTTTCCTTTCTTAACATGTCATACAATTTTAAAAAAGAAGTTGATTAAAAATAAACTTGAAAACATGTAAAGGAAGATTCTTGGAAATAATGTTTTAAAAATCCATTCATGCCGTATAAGTTAAAAAAACATTCTTCTCATACCTTTTTCGGAAAAGTCAAAAAGTACCTCGTACGAAAAATGACAAAAGATTCCTTTAATATCTTTTACTAAAAAATAACTGAAGGGTAAAATTGGATATAAAATTTTGTAGAATGACGTCAATATTACATATTGAGGAAACATGGATGTGGATGATAAAATTCACCCCAGTAAATTCCAAAGTATAAACAATCTCGGATAAAAATGAGATTGTGATATTTGCCTTACCTTAGGTCCGATTTGCTTCGTAAGTGTCCGAACCTCCTGTATAATGATTTAAATAATGTCATTGACTTATTCCAGAATCATACTCATTTTTATGATATCATATATGGTTCACTTATGATTTTATATTACCCGTTCTTTTGTAAATTCCATTTTAAAGAGTGTTTTGGGTAAAATCGTCTCATTTGTCGTTCGTGTTTTAACTTGTAATTATTCATATGATTACTTAGATCATGATTACTTAAATCCAGAATTTAAAACATGATTTATATATAATATATATTCAGAATATAAATATATATAATAGATCAATAAATGGAATGAAATACACCGTTCATTGAGACGGTAGGTCGTACGTACGCATGAACGCTATTTTTGTTTCCTTATTGAGTTGAATGGAATTAAATAGATGACATTCATATATATACACATAAATACAGTATCATTATTATGTCATATATTTCAGGATTACTTATTATATATACTTTATAATCATTCATGAATGGTTAACGTAGAGAATGAATCTCATCGCGTTGTGGAGACGGTAGTCCGTACGTACGCACGAGCGATGATATTGTTATCATGATCGTGGAATTGTATTGGAGTGTATGTATACTATTTCAGAATAAATATAAATTTAAAATAATCATATATAGTTATTATTTATGCCATTATACCCAGCAAAGTAAGGTGGTGGTGGAAAATAGATTACACCACGGCGTGGAGACGGTATTCTGTACGTACGCACGCGCAGTGATTTCGTTTTCCGTAGGATAGATAGATGGTGAAATATGGTTGTTTCATACTTATAATAACATATAAGTATATGAGTGATACTGATGTTATTACTTCATAAAGAAATAACCTAAGAAGAAGAAGTGGAAGAAGAAATGAAGTTGAAAGAATCGGTAACGGACATTACCTCTTTTTGGAAGCGCCTCTTTGAGTCCTCCTCTTAGGGCACTAAAATTGGTCTTTGAAGAAGACCAGGACCTCTAGGATGTTTATAGGTAAGTGGAGAAGAGAATTTGGCAGGGTTTGGCCGAGCCTGAAGGTTCAAAGTGGTGTGAGGAAGAGAGGGAGGAGGTTCCCTTTTATAAGGGAGGAGAGGGGCACCTTTGGAATAACTAAATATATTATTTTATTATAGAGCCAAATTCGGTTTTAAATAGCTCCAAATTGATTTATTTCGAATCTAAGGTGGGGATGGGTCAAAATAATCTCATCCAATAGAATTTAGTCATGTTTGAGTTCCTATTTTAACCTTATCATTTATATTTAACTTTAAGTTAGATAATTTTACTTTTACCGTGTCTTTTTGTGTTCTTAAACTATAAGGTTAATAAACTTACTATAACAAGCCAAACGAACCCAAATTTGTTTATTATTAATATATATAACCTTATCTAAGTCATTCGGACGAACCTTAGATTTTTATTAATAAAATAACAATTAATAATATAATATTTGTTTTAAAAACTATTTTATGTCAATTTTGACTCTATTTAGTAATTGATTTTTGTGAAAATTATAACAGAATTATTAGTTCGAAATAATTTATTTAAATAAACACTAACATGTCATATTAACATATAAAATTATTTTAATTGATAAAAAGTATCAAATTACATTTATTTGGGTATTTATAACATCAATTATGTCAATATTTCATTAATAAGATAATTAATGCATCATCATTGTGTCATAAATAAATTAAATTATTTAAAGTCTAAAAATTACAAATAAAATATCATTATGTAGGAAATCTTTTTATCTTTATAATGAATATTTATAGTAGAATTTATATTATGTATATCCCTATATTAAAAATGATTTACTTATTAGACTTTGATTTTAACTATTTTAACCCTTCTTTAAATAAATTAATAATAAATGTCCTAATCTAATCCAAGTGGGCCCAAATGGTCATATTTTATTCCTAAGGTTGTTTTTGGTTGAATTACACTTATCCAATAGAATAAGTACATTTTTTAGGGTAATAATAATATCATTTTTACCCTTAATTACCCTGTTTACTTTTAACCGTGGTAAAAAAAAGTAAAAAGTTACTATTCACCAAAAATTATTTTCATCTCATTGAACCACATTTTACTTACTGACATCAACAGTGCCTCTCGTGTTTTTGAAATTTCACTCACAGAAGCGATAAAATTAAGTTTTATGAAAAAATCATTTTTTAACTACCACTTAGTAGTTTCACTATTCATCAAAAAATGAAAGTTTCCAGAAAAATACCAAAAATTAGGCCTAAGCTATATTTGATATTATGAACTGAAAAATGATGTCTATTTCACCAAATTCAAAACATATCAATTTCATTACTTAATTTAAAAATTAATTCCCGTCGTCAAAACAAATAACGTGTTCTTAAGAGATAATAACTATCAAAAGATTGACACTTATTTATGTCGGGTTTAAATGTGAAATTACATCCAATGACCAACATTTTATTAAATTGTAAAAATATATTCTAAATATACTTTAAAACCACTCAAATTAATAATTTATCACTATTAATTATTTCCATTAAAAAGGTTTTTTCAATTAAAATTTAGTAATTTTCACTATTCATTAGAAAATGAAAGTTATAGGAAAAGTACCAAAATTTCACCCTAAGCTAATTTCGATATTTCTAATCCAAAAATGAAGTCCATTTTGAAAAATAAGAATTTCAAAATTTCAAAAAGTGGTTATTACTATTCATAACGGCTAGTTTTAATAATATTTTAATAGCATATCATTGTTTAGCGAAACTCGGTATTGCGTACTACACACGCTATCGAGGAAGGTCGCGATTGCGTGTAATACAAGGCAAGTCAAGGATGCGTGTTGTGAAAGCTTCTTTTGGTGTAGCGTACAACACAAGAAATTAATGAAATTAAAAAGAATATTTTTTCATAAAATCTCGGGGTGTTACATTGTACCCCCCTTAAAATGAATTTGGCCCTCGAAATTCGTCGGGGTTATAAATGATTGACTACTCGAAAGTTTCTTTAATAGAAACCCACATCATAAAAAGGAATACCCAAACTTGGCTTTAAAAACTAAAGTATGAAACGTAACGTTTAACCAAATTAACTCATCACTGGGTTTCCACGTAAGAGAACATAGGTGAAAATATGGATATGGAAGAAAAATCAAACCATCAAGTTCTGATGGAGAGTGGTAGAGAACATGGCTATGAAATAGCCAACAATCACAAATCCATAGATTTTCGATGATCTAAGGTACCATATGATTCATCAGATATAAGGGCACTAGGACAACATTTTTGGTTTTCAAGATCATTTCCCCTAATTTTGATGAAATTGGAATTAGAAGAAATACTTTTGCGATTTTGGTGTAGTCTCACCGTTAGTCGTTATTTGGACAATTTCCACTTCATCTCTTAAAGAAATAAAGTTGAATTTGTCATTCGTGATGTGTTAACAGATCATGTGATAGAATGAGGGGTCATTCCATCTGTCTCAAACAAAAGGTTAGAAAAGTTATCAAAAAATGCGTAAGTCCATCTATAGTGAGATTAATCAAATATGGTTCCTCAAATGGACTTATACTTATTATATTATACTGCTTAAAATAATAAAACTAGTTTCTACTAAACAGGGACTTCCTGTAGGCCAGTGGTAGGCGATAAAGGCCAGTCGCACTTCGGTTGTGGGTTTGATTCCCACAGCCTTGTCCAATGCGATGGGTTGTCGCCCATCCTGCAGGTTGTCCTTTTTCTAAAACTATATTACTATAACATCACATCAATAATATCAAAAAAACATCTATCCTTAAACAATACTAACTTATGTCCAACATAATCCATTCCAATCTTTAGGCTTATCCATAATACTGCGGTCCACTCTCATAATATAGTGAAAACGATTACCAGAGATTTAATACCATCATTGATCCCCATATATCATAAGATATGTCTTTTTGGTCACATTACAAACATTCAAAGGCCTTAATCATGTATTCTCTTGAATACCCATTTAACCTTAGTGAAAACATGAATGCAGTTAAAAGTTAACACTTTCCACATACCAAAATCCTCAAAATTCTATATACTCAAACCATGATATCACTTAGTCCTTATATCAATCATGAGCTCATTAATACTGTCAAATATTTCATTTTCTCGTTTTCCCTTCATTATGCACATATCATCTTTTTTCCAAAAAATATCTCAATCACTTTCCATGGTTACCGGTACCATAAAATTATTGAAAACCACAATAGACCAATACATAAATAAACCAATATTCCATGATACTATATACAACATTATTTTGGAATCCCATTACATAAACACATAATCATTCCACCACATCGTTGTCATATTCAAAATCACCGATGGTGATCGCATGTGACTTCCCTTTGTCCTTTGCCTTAAGTGGTTGCTCATGTTGATCATCACTAACTCTTGGATTAGGGCATTTATTAGCATAATGCCCCATTTACTTGCACTTGAAGCATTGAAGTGTAGTAGGTTCATTCTGTGTATCCCTTCCTTTTTTTGCATCATTAGACATCTTCTTCCCATCATTGCGGCATTCAAATGCCCGATGACCTTCCTTTCCACATTTGAAACATTTACTTGTCCCTTTAAGACAATCTCCACCATGCTTCTTTCCCCACTTTGAGCATAAGGAAACATTCATCTTCTTTTCACCATTATTCTGAGATTTCTCCTTGAACTCCATCTTTCGTTTCTTGTCAAAACTATGAGATGGATAAATAACACCAACTTCCATTTCTACCTTGATAGAACAACGCACAATTTCTTCATAGCTACTGAAGTCTCTTATAGATAATTCCCTTCGAAGATTTGGTTTTAAGCCACTGAAGAATCGATCAACATTACTTTCAGGTTGGATGATAAATCCAGATGCATACCTTGGAAGCCTTGTAAAATTCGCCTCGTATATACCAACAGATTCATCATCCTTTTTCTTTAGTTCAAGAAACTCCTTCTCCATCTTTGTTCGAAGAATACGAGGGAAGTACTTATTGAAAAATAAGTTCTTGAACTCATCCCATTCCATAGACTCAATTTCATCTCTTTGCCTCGTATTCTTGATAAGATTCCACCATTAATCAGCTTCACCTTCCAAACGATATACTGCTAAGATGACTTTATCATGTTCAGAACATTGAAGAACTGAAAATATCTTTTCAGAGGTACTAATCCATTGTTCAGCAACAAGTGGATCAGAAGACCCACTCAAAGAAGGTGGACGTTTCCTCATGAAGGACTCAATAGAATATTGTTCTCTTCTCTGCTCATTTGGAAGTCAATAATGATTCATAGCTTGTGTAAGTATATCAATAAGATTTTTCACTCCATCTCCCATAACATTTGTTTGTTCAGGAGGAAAATCATTGCATTTGCCATTACATTGATCAACACGGTTCCTTCGGGTTCCAGCCATCGTCTAAAACCCAAAAAGAATAGTGTGAGAGGCAAAAATCATGCTAGGAAAAACAACATAATAAAGGGGGAGTACCTTCAATATGTAACATCTTAGGTTACCATAATTCTAGAACTATAACCTATACTTATACTTAACCTTAGGGACATTCCTATACATACCTTATAAATATCTATAGGGATCTCACTAAAGTTCTCGCATCCTAGTTTCCAAAGGTTTACTAAACCTTTCCTCTGATACCAACTGTAGAGACCCGAAACTTGACGTACATGGACATTACATTACTTTTGCGGAATACTTAGTATATAAGAAAAACAAACACACAAGGACCGTAATATTTTAGTGTCTTTGGAAACTCGGAATATAATCTTATAATCATGGTGAAAGATCTTCAACATCTCCCATAAAGATCTTCCCTTTTTTCTTACCTAAAACCTTTATTTATATCCTGGGGAAAAGAAAACATAAAAAGGGTGAGCTCAAATGCTCAGTAAGGGTAAAAAAAGAAATATCAATCACATCATATTCAAAAGAACACAACATTTTGGATATCTTAACCTGCAAAAGAGATCACAATATCATAACATGGGATAAATCATAGTAGTGACATGTAATCCCAATAATCATAACATAAAACATGAAACTTTGTGGAATACACACATAATCATAGAGAATCATTTCTTATTAGTCAAGACTCATTGTCAATACTATCTTAGTGGACAAAGTCCATTTCTAAACCGAGTTTACTCCTCGTTTCAGTCCTGTTTCACTGAACCGGTTTAACCTGCCGTTCCAGCCATGTCTATCTCAGGAGATATAAAATCTTTACCCAATGCATTGGAGGGAGATATAGGTCCCACCCATCCCATAATGATATCATTCATATGTGTGCCACAAAATCATAAATCATACATCATTGCATAACCCATGTAATAAAAAGGGGATTCTTAAACAACATGACATCATAAAACAATTCATATAAGATAAAGGAATTCATAAAAATAATTCCATCACAACATAATCAAATCAATGTAATAATAGGGATAGAAACAGAACCCTTAATTATCTTAGATGGAAAATAATTTTGATAAAGCACTTGAACTCCATTCTTGAGGAAAATATCCTTTCTACTTCAAAAATATTTTCCTTTCATAACATGTCATACAATTTTAAAAAAGAAGTTGATTAAAAATAAAATTGAAAAATTTTAAAGGAAGCTTCTTGGAAATAATGTTTTAAAAATCCATTCATACCATATAAGTTAAAAAAACATTCTTCTCAAACCTTTGTCGGAAAAGTCAAAAAGTACCTCGTACGAAAAATGACAAAAGATTCCTTTCATATCTTTTACTAAAAAATAAAAGAAGGGTAAAATTGGATATAAACTTTTTTAGAATGATGTAAATATTACATATTGAGGAAACGTGGTTGTGGATGATAAAATACACCCCAGTAAATTCCAAAGTATAAACAATCTCGGATAAAAATGAGATTGTGATATTTCCCTTACCTTAGGACTGATTTGCTTCATAAGTGTCCGAACCTCCTGTATAATGATTTAAATAATGTCATTGACTTATTCCAGAATCATACTCATCATTATGATATCATATATGGTTCACTTATGACTTTATATTACCCATTCTTTTGTAAATTCCATGTTAAATAGCGTTTTGGGTAAAATCGTCTCATTTGTCATTCGTGTTTTAACTTGTAATTATTTATATGATTACTTAGATCATGATTACATAAATCCAGAATGTAAAACATGATTTATATATAATATATATTCAGAATATACATACATATAATAGATCAGTAATTGGAAATAAATACACCGTTCATGGAGACGGTAGGTCATACGTACGCATGAACGATGTTTTCATTTCTTTATTGAGCTTAATGGAATTAAGTAGATGAAATTGATATATATACACATAAATACAGTATAATTATTATGTCATATATTTCAGGATTACTTATTATATATACTTTATAATCATTCATGAATGGTTAACGTGGAGAATGAATCTCATCGCGTCATGGAGACGGTAGCCCGTACGTACGCACGAGCGATGATATCGTTCTCATGATCGTGGAATTGTATTGGGGTGTATGTATACTATTTCAAAATCAATATAAATTTAAAATAATCATATATAGTTATTATGTACGCCATTATACCCATCCAAGTAAGGTGGTGGTGGAAAATAGATTACACCACAACGTGGAGACGGTATTCTGTACGTACGCACGCGCGGTGATTTCGTTTTCCGTAGGATGGATAGATGGTGAAATAGTGTTGTTTCATACTTATAATAAAATATCAGTATATGAGTGATACTGATATTATTACTTCATAATGAAACAACCTAATAAGAAGAAGTGGAAGAAGAAATAAAGTTGAAAGAATCGGTAACGAACATTCCCTCTTTTTTGAAGCGCCTCTTTGAGTCCTCCTTTTAGGGCACTAAAATTGGTCTCTGAAAAAAAACAAGACCTCTGAGATGTTTCTAGGTAAGTGTAGAAGAGAATGTGACAGAGTTTGGCTGAGCTTGAAGGCTCAAAGTGGTGTGAGGAAGAGAGGGAGGAGGTTCCTTTTATAAGGGAGGAGAGGGGCACCTTTGGAATAACTAAATATATTATTTTATTATAAAGCCAAATTCGGTTTTAAATAGCTCCAAATTGATTTATTTCGAATCTAAGGTGGGGATGGGTATAAATATTCTCATCCAATATAATTTAGACAAGTTTAGGTTCCTATTTTAACCGTATCATTTATATTTAACTTTAAGATAGATAATATTACTTTTACCGTGTCTTTTTGTGTTCTTACACTATAAGGTTAATAAACTTACTATAACAAGACAAAAGAACCCCAAGTTGTTTATTATTAATATATATAACCTTATATAAGTCATTTTTCCGAACCTTAGATTTTTATGAATAAAATAACAATTAATAATATGATATTTGTTTTAAAAACTATTTTATGTCAATTTTGACATTATTTAGTAATTGATTTTTGTGAAAATCATAACAGAATTATTAGTTCGAACAAAGTTAATTAAATCAACACTAACATGTCATATTAACATATAAAATTATTGTAATTCATAAAAATTCTCAAATTAAATTTATTTGGGTATTTATAACATCAATTATGTCAATATTTCATTAATAAGATAATTAATGCATCATCATTGTGTCATAAATAAATTAAATTATTTAAAGTCTAAAAATTACAAATAAAATATCATTACGTAGGAAATCTTTGTATATTTCTAATTAATATTTATAGTCGAATTTATATTATGCATAACCCTATATTAAAAATGATTTACTTATTAAACTTTGATTTTAACTATTTTAACCCTTCTTTAAATAAATTAATAATAAATGTCCTAATCTAATCCAAGTGGGCCTAAATGATCATATTTTATTCCTAAGGTTGTTTTCGGTCTAATTACACTTATCCAATAGAATTAGGACATTTCTTAGGGTAATAATATTTTTATTTTTACCCTTAATTACCCTATTTACTTTTAACTGTTGTAAAAAAAAGTAAAAAGTTATTATTCACCAAAAATTGTTTTCATCTCATTGAACCACATTTTACTTATTGACATCAACCGTGTCTCTCGGATTTTTGAAATTCCACTCATAGAAGTGGTAAAATTAAGTTTTATGAAAAATTCATTTTTTTAACTTCCACTTAGTGGTTTCACTATTCATCAAAAAATGAAAGTTTCCAGAAAAATACCAAAAATTAGGCCTAAGATATATTTGATATTATGAACTGAAAAATGATATCTATTTCACCAAATTCAAAACATATCAATTTCATTACTTAATTTAAAAATTAATTCCCATCGTCAAAACAAATAACGTGTTCTTAAGAGATAATAACTATAAAAAGATTGTCACTTGTTTATGTCTGGTTTAAATGTGAAATTACATACAATGACCAACATTGTATTAAATTGTAAAAATATATTCTAAATATACTTTAAAACCACTCAAATTACTAATTTATCACTATTAATTATTTCTATTAAAAACGTTTTTTTAATTAAAATTTAGTAATTTTCACTATTCATCAGAAAATGAAAGTTATCTGAAAAGTACCAAAATTTCACCCTAAGCTAATTTCAATATTCCGAATCTAGAAATGAAGTCCATTTTGAAAAATAAAAATTACAAAATTTCAAAAAGTGGTTATTACTATTCATAACGGCTAGTTTTAATAATATTTTAATAGCATATCATTGTTTAGCGAAACTCGGTATTGCGTACTACACACGCTATCGAGGAAAGTCGCAATTGCATGTAATACAAGGAAAGTCAAGGATGCGTGTTGTGCAAGCTTCTTTTGGTGTAGCGTACAACACAAGACATTAATGAAATTAAAAAGAATATTTTTCATAAAATCTCGGGGTGTTACAACCATCTTGAGTAAGGATTTCCTACCAACTCATCACAGAATCACATAGAATATAAGTCATGATCATGACTCTCCACTCTAGATGTGTCTCGATATGCTCAAAGATAGACTGAAATACTCCAATCGTGATTCAACAACATGGGTTCCTATATCCCCTAAGAAGGTTGGAGGATGCTTCTATTAGAACTCATGGGTCTTCTCTACCATGGTAGGGGCAGGTCAAGGAGCACCCTGAACTGATGTCATAAAGAGAAGGAAACAATCCTAGATCTGAGAATCTTCACCTAGTGGAATATCTTCATGAGGTGCCTTAGGTGGAACTATAGTAGTTATCGCAGGTAGCTTAGGGACCATCACCTCATGAGTATGCTCATAGCTACTTTACAGGCATAAAAAATGAGAATATCATGGATGTATAGCTCTAAAATTTCCAATCTCATGCAACAGATAGGATTTATAAAAGATAGAGAAATTGATAAAAAGCGATAGGTAAACACTTATCTAAAATCATGTCACAACCCTTATCCTACATCAGGATCCTGGTCTGGGTGACTAGAAAAATTCATAGAAGGATTATAAGAGGAATGGACTACTCCCCACTTTTGTTGTTAGGTCAGGGACAAGGTCCTACAACACCCATTTAAGAGGTCCACTCATTTTAGTGGATGAAATCATTATAAATTTATTTAGATTCATTCTTATTTTTTTGTTATTAGCAGCATGAGATAGTAAATTTAATCACTAATTTGAATTTATAAAAGGCCCACACTCTTTAAAAATTTAAATCCATCAATCAAATAATTGTATCCTAGCCTTTACACTAGATAATACATGTAATTTTCCATGTGTTGTGTTTTTATTGGATGATATTTGGATTCTACTGACCAATCAAACCAACTAATATGGAATTATTTCTCAAATGAACCAATTATTTTATCATGGAGAATACTAGAACACTTCAAATCATGGTGAACAAGATAGAAACATAAATCACCTGAAAATAGGCAATGTGCGCTAATAAGTAGATATGGCATGGAATAATGGATGAAATTTTAATCCTATGGTGCATAGTGTGATACATGATTTTTAATATTCCTTCATATCATTAATCCAAGGATAAAAACCCTTTTAATAACATCAAAATTTTTTACATAAAAATCAGGTGATTCACGCTGTAATGAAATCCATGATACATTAAAAACACGGTAAATAACAACATTTAACCAACCCAGGTAATTTGGGGTTCCCCTTAACATTGGGTAGCTACTCCAAGGCATGGGATCAAAACTAAATTCCAATATCCTAGTCTCCTTTATAATCCCAAATAGTAAGATAGAAGTAAAATTATATTATACCACTTTATTGCATCCTGCCCTGAATTCCACTCAACAGTGCCCTGAGACCGTGGGCCACAAGACCTCAAGAGTGCCTTTCAGAATACCAGAGGCTATTAACTAGTGGCAGGGGTCTAGGGTGTGTCTATGTGGAGAATATTTCCTCATTGATCATAGTAAAGAATAATCATATATAATAAAATATAAACAAAAAAATCGGGAGTAAGAAACAGGTGGTAGTGGAACAGTAATTGTAAAACATGCAAGCTAAATAAACAATAAGCAAAAGTTGAATAATAAGAAGACAAAAATTATCAATGATGTTATAAAAATAAATGTGAAAGGGGTAGGGGATACAGGAATATAAAACATGATAACAAAATAAAAAAACACAAAAACTACTAAAGGTATTATCTCGAGAATAGGATCAATCCTATGCCCCCAACTCCATCCTAAAGCTGGATATCAAACATCAGAATCTAATTGCTTCACATTATATATACATGTAGTCAAACTGATTACTTGGGTACTCAATGTGTCTCAAGTAGAGCGTGAGAAAAATCTCAGTAGACCACCACCAATGGTATCTAGATAAATCCATTCATACAATATAAAATGAACAATGTTCCATAATTAACAAATTAAATACATAAATAAATAACTAAACAAATCATATTGGGTTCCCATAAGACACCTATTTGATCAACTTACTTTGTCCTAAACCATTGGGTCTGAACAGAAGGGTTCCTTCTAAGTTAAAATGAGTAACAAATAGGTGCAAATAAATGGACTATCCCCAATGTTGTGATTGGGATTATAGGGAACATACCAATGTTTCCAACACCAAGGGATCAATTATTATTTGAAACTATTCATTTAATATTTAAAATTAATCAAAAACTCCTTTATAAAATAGAGAGTTTTCTGGATCCCATCAATATAATTTCTGAGGGAATTTCCATGTATCACTCGAGGGGATCGTTATAGGTCCAATTCCTACGGATTTTCTCCAAGGTGACCCTAGAAATGTCCGAAGTCTTATTTCATACATGGTGTAAAAAATAAAAGTACCACCCTATGAGTCCATACCTAGTATATCACATAGGGTCCTGAGTCTCTCTCACGGCATGGTACAACCATCATGCCATCAAGACCATCTATGGGGTCCCCCTAGGGTACTGTTGTTTCTCACCTATAGGTTAAAAATATTAATTCTCGATGATCCCATCTGAGTAAAAACTGATGTCACCCCCAACATTTACATAACATTAACAATTCTAACATAAATTCACAAGATTCCATCATAGTGGTCCTTAAGTCGGAACCCCTTGTATCACTCTCACCACTAATGTGAAACATTTAATCAAATAATGTAAACTTATGTAATTTCTATCAAAAGATACATTTCATTGGTTCAAGACCTTATATTATAATGATCATATTTGGTCAAGGCATTTCCTCTTAAAGGTTCCTTTATTGCATGGGGTATAGGGGCCTAAAAAATGGATCATCACCCAATTTAGTCCCACTTAA
Organism: Viscum album; assembly: GCA_963277665.1. Classification (NCBI taxonomy): domain Eukaryota; kingdom Viridiplantae; phylum Streptophyta; class Magnoliopsida; order Santalales; family Viscaceae; genus Viscum; species Viscum album. Next base: position 25,723,780 of record OY728142.1, on the reverse strand, counting down.
TCAATTCAATGTATCAATTATAAAACAATATCCCAAAAGGTTTGTTTAAACTATATAATTCAAGGTAAATTAAACAAAAAAGTTATAGAACACCCATTGGTTTTCATAAAACCAAGGAGATCAACCCAAGGGGTTGATTAGCCACTAGCTTGGAGAGAAATTATAAAGGTAAAACATCCATTTAAATTTAATTAATAAAATAAGGGCGTCTATGGAAGGGTTTGGATCACTGAACAATGGAACATTTTATTTTATTCAATGAAATGAGAGGAAATAGATTAGACCACTTACCTAAGCCTTGTAGTGCTTCCCTCATCCAAAGTCGGCGTTTGATTTGGGGTAGAATGAGAGAAATCGATGAAATCTTCAAATGCCCTGAATATGGGGGAAATGAACTTTCACCGAGATAAAGTAATAGATGGAAAGAATAACTTTAAATAGAAGGGAGAGGAATGAGGATCTTACTGATATCTTTCTAATGGGTCTGACGGTGAGAAAAATAAGGTTTCTAAGGAGGAGGTGTCTTGATCCCTATTTTGATAGGGAAGGGAGCTCCATGCATGGAGATGAGAGTGGATATCCTATAATGAGAGGGTAAATGAAATAAAAGGGTTTTAAAATACTTAAAATGGATAATATTTTTAATTTCACACTCAAATATAGTTGTGTGTTGTTTGGCCGCACGATTGACCAAACTGTGTACCAACTGTGCACCAAGCCACTCCTTCAAGGGAGCACCCCGCATAGTTAGAAACATGGTTTGTTTAACCATGCACAAAGAATAAAAAAAATACTCAAGTAAAAGATATTGGTGTCTTACATGGTTGGTTATATTTGATCTCACTATTTGAGACAAACTGTGTGGCCCTTAGGTTCCCACTGTATATAGACACATGGTTTGGGGAAATCATGTGGGCTAGGTGGCGCGGATTTTACTAACCATGCAGCCCAGTTTGCCTCTTCCCATTTCCGGGATCCAATATATAAACAAACCCTGGACACACCAAGGACCTCCTTTACACTATTAGTCAGCATTACTAGATAAAAACTAAGGAATTTGAATGAAAACCAATGGTTTTCACCTTTGATAAAAGTTTGGACATTACAAAGATGATCTGATACAATCTATAAATTGGAAAGAAATCCTTGGAAAGTAGAAGTTCATATTGGGAAGAAATACATTAATGTGTTTCCTAAGGAACTACCTGGACATCCACATAACTTTGAAGATAATTTTTTATTAATATCTTCCTTGATGAAAAAACTATATCTATGAATCCATATTGAATGGCCATAGTGGAATTAGTAGAACAGAATAAATAATTATATGATTTATTGTGATTAGGGAGTTATATTCCATAGTGTTTCACCATAGGGAGGTTGTATTATTTTTTGTTAAAAATAAAGATTGTTCATGAAGTTGTGCATTTATTATAGGCAAATCAATTCTAACACTATAAATAAAAGAACCCTCTTCACATAATTGATGACTTATTCAATCAACTATGAGGAGCTCAATATTTTTAAAATATTTTTCTTCATTCTAGGAATCATCACTTGTGTGTAAAGAAGAGTATACTCCAAATATAACATTTTAAATGAGTTATAGACATTATTAATTTATAGTAATTCTTTTCATATTGAAAAATGTGCCCTATTTTTTATGGATCTGATAAATAGAGTATTCAAGTATTATCTAAATAATTTATTTGAGGTATTCATTGATGATATCTTGATATAATCTAAAAAATATGATGACTATAAGAGTCATTATTCCGTCAGTATTAAGACTCTTAGAGAAAAGGTGTTATATGGAAAATTTAGAAAATTTGAATTATAGAAATAGGATGTTTCTTTTCTTAGTTATATTTTCTCTAAGGATGTAATAATAGTTGATACATCAAAGAAAAATTCAATAATTGAATAAAAAACAACATAAAATATAACTAAGGTATGTAGTTTCCATGGTTCAGGAGGTTACTATCAAAAATTTGTTTCAAAATTCTCTTGATTAGATAACCCATTAACAAAGTTGACTTGTAATGGGTTTAAAATCATATAGTTATAAGAATATAAATAATGTTTTGAATAATTAAATAAAATATTGGTGAATAAAACATTATTATATTTACCGTCACAGAGGAATGAATTTGTGATATATAGTGATGCATCAAAGAAGGGTATTAGATGTGTCCTTATATAGAATTATGGAGTTGGTGCTTATGCACCAGGGCAGTTAAAGATGTATGAATATAAGTTTCTAACCCATTTTATAGATTTGGATGTCTTAATATTTATATAGAATATATGGAAGAATTATATTTATGTGAAAATTTTGAAATATGTATGGATTAAACAATTTTGAAATACATCTTCTTGTATAAATAACTCATCATGAGGCAAAGGTGATGGATATAATTACTTAATGATTATTATTTCTCAATACACTACCACCATGGAAATACAAATATAGTGGATAATGCTTTGATTAGGAAATATCATGAAATTTTGACATAAATTAGTATTGAAATAAATCATATATTAATGGATTTAGTAAAGTTGGATATTGGAATCATCAAGGAAGGAGAAAATCTCATTTATTCCAAATGATTGATAAACCATCTTTATTAGAAAAAATAAAATTATCCCAACTTGATGATAAGAATATTCAAAATAAAATAAAATTTTAGAATGATGGTAAGTTGGAATAATTTATCTATAAAGATTTTAAATTTAAAATTTGGAAAGATACAATGTGTTCCATCTGTGATTGAGCTAAAAATAAAATTACTTGATGAATCTCATAGCTTAAATTTATTTATACACCCTAGTAAAACCAAAATTTATCAATATTTAAAGAATTATTTTTAGTGGGATAATATGAAATGGTAAATCACATGTTATGTATCATGATTCTTAGCTTTTTAATAGGTGGTGGATAAGAGAAAACATCATATAGGATCTATGCAACCTTTATCTATTCCTATGTGGAAATGTGGTTATATTATTATATAAATTATCACTAGATTTCCAAAGACACCAATAAAGAATGATTCTATATTGTTTATTTTTTATCACCTTAACAAGACATAATATTTCATCTCCATAAGGGTAGGTATACCTCTTTATCTAATTGCACGACTTCATATTAATGATGTTTTAAGACTTCATTGACAAATTATTTTGATTGTATCTGATCATGACCCATTGTTTAAATAAAAATTCTAGAAAAGTATTTAAAAGGATTTTGACACCAAATACATTTGATAACTACTTACCATCCTTACAAAAATGGATATCATGAAAGGAATATTCAACCATTAGAATACCAGTTGAGGTTGTACTCACTTGAACATTAAGGTAAATGGGATTAGTATTTACCTTTGGTGGAATTTTCATATAAGAATAAATTCCATTTTGGAATTAAGATGGAACCCTATAAATTATTTTATAGGAAATAATTTCATACGATAACTAATTTAGATCAAGTTTTTGAATGCAATATTTTTGGCCCAAAAAATTTTCATGATAAAATGGTGAAATTGAGAACTATCTAGATTCATATCGAGGAATCTCGAAGTAAGAAAAAGTTTTATATGGATAACCAAATAAGGATTTATAATTTCATGTGGGAGATCATTTTTTCTTGAAGGTATCATTTGTGAAAGGTAGTAATAAGTTTCAAAAAGAAAGGGAAATTAATTCCTAGGTATGTTGGTCCTTATGAGATTCTATAAAAAAAATTGGTTCTATTGATTACCATTTGGAAATTCCACCTAGCCTCTCTAATTTTAATTATTTTTTCCATATCTATTTATTGAAGAGGTATATTCTAGACTCATCCCATGATCTCACCATTGTTAAAATAGAATTTTAACCTTATTTTTATTAGTTTGATGAGAATATAAGAATTCTTGACACTAGATAACAAGTGTTGTGGAATCAAATGACTTTATTGGTGAAGTTTCATTAAAGAAATCAAAATATATAAGGAAATGTGGAAATCTGAAGAAGTTTTAATAAAGAACTATCCATATCTTCATGATCTAACATTTTGGAAATTTTGATGATGAAATTTTTGAAGGATGTAGGAATCTAACACCTGATATTCCATTATAGTAAGTACTCATTTATCTCAAAAAAAGACTAGAATAATGCATATAGATTTATATAAGAATTTTATTAAACCCTATATTCCAAAATTTTAAAATTTTAATTTAAAAAATGAATTTATTTTTTCAAATTAGCATGTCAATATTACGTTAGGATTAAGTTTTGAGATCTTTTAAAAACAGATGACTTTTTGTGGAGTAGTGAAAAATCTCAACTTTACAAAAATACAAAATTTATGTCAATTATAATGATATAAGAATAATATAAAAGTCCATGAAACATTTTTTCTAGAAAAAATATATATTAAATTAATTATATCATGCATATAAAAACATAATATTGAACTATAAATATATTCTTAACCTTCTTGTAAGTATATATAATGATTAATTTCAAATAAAAATTGTTTTTAGATATTTTCATTTAGTCAAGTATTTACAAGGTGCCTTTAAATTTTGGTCTGGTTTCAAAGAAAGAAAGGTATCCTTTGATTTAAAAGACCAATTAATCCCATTGGAATCTATATTATATTTTTTTTATAAAATTATTTTTATGATTAAAACAAGCATTTTTTTAAATTATTTCCATTATGTTTTTCAAACTTATATTAAAATTAATTTATACCACTTCTTGGAGTATAGTAAAGTAAAATAAATTCAATATTTTGAATCCAAATAATTAATATTAGGTAATAAGTTTAACTTAATTATTTTAATAGTGAATAGTAAGCATGAAAAATATTTATCACATCAGTTAAGGGTAAAATGGATTTAAAGGGTTAAAATTAGGGGTCACTGATTCAATATAACAAAAAACACTTGATTAAACCACATTGATTGGTATTATTTAGACCTTACCTAAATCCCCATTGAATATAATACAATTTCGAGCCACTTTATAAAAGAAATTAATTTATATTATTTAAATAATTTAGGTAATTACATTTGTGTCCCTCTCTACACTTTTAAAAGGTGACCTATTCTAATCCATTATTCCAAAAAAATTAACCCTATGTTGTATCTTCCCAACCCAAATGACCACTAAACTAGTATCTATATTAGACACCCCATGGACTCATGCACATCTCCCCATACACTAGAGGATACTGACTAGTAATGAGGGTCTAGTAATGATACAGTGGGGAGACTATTACCTTATGGTTAGAGTCACACAATGGTATAACTGGTGTAACTTAACAAAAATAGAAAAATAAATAATAATATAAGATACAATAGTGGGAGAATAACATATTAACTATTTAAAATTGTCCAAAACCATTAAAAACAATCCATGTGGGCATATGGTTCTACAAGTATAAAAAGAATGAAAAAATATAATAGACAGGTATAATACAACAAGGGACCAAAACTCCCAAGGGAAAACTCCACAATCATCCTATGTACTATCGTTTTCCTATACTCCCTAGCTCCCACATACACAAAAAAGCATAAAAATTTAATCTGAGGTCCTAAAGCCTGTATAATTTACCAGGTACCTTAGTGAAATGGTGGCCTGAGCAGGGTGTGAGATACAATCGTAGTAGTACACCACCTATGGGGTCTAAGATAATATATTAAATGCAATATAAAATGAAAAGTGTTTCATAATAAGTAATTTATAATGGAATTAAATAATTAAACACACAAGACTGGGTTCCCCTTGGACACCCGTAAAATTTACCTACATCGACATTAGTCGATAAGTCTGATTCATAAGATCCAACAATGGTATGTTGGGTAAGATATTATGTAAGAAAGTGGATTCTCCCCAAGATTTTGATTGATCTTGTAGGAAACATACCAGTTTTTTTAACACCATGGTATTATTATCATACGAAAATGTTCATTTACCTTTTTTTAATTCAATTTGAAAACAACTTTACACAATATAGAGAGAAACCCTAATCTCATCCATGACAATCCTGAAGGACATTCCATGTATGGCTTGATAAGATTGGTTTATAACTGCTTCAATGGAGTCCTTCTGTGGTGACCCAATGATAAAGTCCCATATGTCACCCAAAGCATAGTATGAATAGAAAATTACTAGCCTTCTAGTCTATACTAGGTATCACCCATAGGGGTCGATTCTCACTTGGTGCATGGTACAACCATTGTGTCATTAATCCCTTACAAGGGGTCACCCCAAGGGAACCATTATCACTCATCTGGAGGTAAATATAGATAGTTATCAGCAAGACCACCCAAGGAATAGCTGGTGTTACCCTCGGCGTGTTTACTAACCATTAACAATTTAAACAATAAGCCATGATATTTCATGCAAGTTGTATTTACATCAAAACCACTTGTTTCACCCTCATCACTAAGGTGAATATTCTCACAAGAATGGAATATATATATATATATATATATATTACATTACTAAAAAGTATCATTTCATTTGTTCAAGACTCTATATTACCATAGGAATATTGGTTAAGGAATTTCATTAGAAAAAATTTATAAATTCATAAAGCACAAGGCATAAATGGAAATAAATTCTTTAAGGAAACAACTATATGAATCCAACCAATGTGTATAAAAAATTAAGCATGGATAAGGTCAAACATCAACAATAAGTAATTAAATTATAAAGTGTGAGGCATGAATATGAAGGGATAATCTCATGGCCATCCATTTATCTTTATTAAATTTAAAAGATTAAGTCATTTAACATGGGAGAAACTTACACATGGTGATTTAACCATTTAAAGCATGGGAAATGACCATTAATGGTGGGAAACCCCCATGGGGTGCTCAATAACTAAGAAAATGGCCCATGGATGGGTTTTTATGTAATTGACTGTCACTTAGTACAAGGACTAATTTTTTAATTATTTTACTAATAAAGAATTAATTCTCACCAGAAAGGTACAGTGAGAGGAACAACGACGCGTCATTTAAAATGCAATGAAATGACAGGAAAGTGCCTAACCACCAACCTCATGCTTAAGAAGCTTTATCATCCAATACTAAGTCTTGATTTAGTTTAGTTTGGAAGAAATATAATAAATCAAAATCCACCTTAAAAATAGGGAAAATGATATCGCACCAGGATAACTTAGTTGATATTAGATTAAACAAAGAAATAGTCAAAAGAAATATAGAGCATAATGAGGGGAATACGTAGGGACCAATGGTACTCGATTCTGATGAAGGGAAGAGGAATGTTATCCATGCCTAAATAGGCTTGAGGAGAAAACCATGGAGTGAGGAGAGATGTTATGCATGATGGAGGAGGAACAATGAAAAATAAAATGAGGTTTTAAAAATCATTAAGGGAATTTATATAATTTCACCCCAAAAAAACAAGATGCATTTTTTGGCTGCACGGTTGGAAATCCATTCCCCAACCATGTAACACTTATTTAATGGAACCCTAACCTTGCATGGTTATCTCACATAGTTTCCATAACTATAAGGAAACCTGGTGTTGAATAGTGCATAGATATTTTTTGTTTGGTACTAAGTGTGTGGGTTAGGCACATGGTTTGGTAAAACCTTGTGCAACCTATGTGACACCAAATTCTAAGAAAACTAAAAATTGGCCACACGACCATTCCCTAACTAATTCATGGTTATATAAAAATATGTGGCCTCATGTAGAACAACTATATAGTCTTGTGCCTCTTACCACAAAATTAAATCAAACCGTACAACCATGCCATTATTTTCCTTTTGGGAATTTATGGGGTTTGACGATCCCAGAACATAACAGAGCACATGAGGAACACTTTAAGCCTTGAACCAAGTCTAAAACAATACATTGAGGTGATCAAGATGTCATAATTTCTTTCTGAATCTCATGTCAAATAATGGAACATCCACCAAACACCAAATTTCAAATTCTCTTGTAATTATTCTTTGTCTCAAAACATGGGTCATTTCGACCTCCCCATTATAGAAATTATCATCCCTAACAAGCCCAGGGGAAATGATGAAGACATCACCTAAACTAAAAAGGTCATAAAGTATCATCCAGATGGCCTTTTTTCATTTCCAAATCACTAAAAAATAACCGTGATTTACTTCATCAAAGTCAATTAACCATCAAAACTCAATCCAATGCTCATTTTCTGACTAAAACACTAAAATGATACTTACCCAAGCCCATCCAACTCAAGAAATGATAATGTAATCTTATCTGTACCCAAATGGAATATGGTGATTACCCTATAGGTTCTATCATTTAAGGTCCAACTCTGAATCAAAATACCTATTCCATCAGAATTACCTTTCAAGATGTTCTCATAGCATTCCAATGACACTCATGATAAGAGACATGATCCAAACGAAGGTTAAAATCCAAAATAACCCCATTTAAACTGATCATGCCAACCCTTCCATAATAATATTCGATCGACATCTACTTCTCATCCATCTTACTAGATAATGTCAAGAAGTGGTTAATCATCAACTACATAAGGTAAAAGAGAAGGGTATCAAGTAGCACCATCGCTGGATGACTACCCTTGAAGAACCATGTTTATATGGCCAATGCATTTAAAAAACTAGAATAAATGCCTTTAGATAAAGAAACCTCATGAATTCTTCTATCATGATCACTAAATCCAAAAATCAGTTTTTGGTGACATCTCTAACCATTATTCCTATTTAAACTATCATAACCCTTGCAAGAATATCTGTGTATTCGAGAACCATCTCACCAGAACAATTACCACATTCAAACATCTCATCTGAGCCTGACTGAAGTTCGAGGTAGCCTCTAAATCATCAAAAGGAGTCCAAGGAACCTAAACATAGAAAAACATGAGAAACTTTTACAAATGATAAATTTTTACCAAGATGAACACCCACACAAGAAACACGCTTATTAAGTATAAATATGAAAACTTTCAGGAAATAAAATCAAAGGATAAACAATTGGCATCCATTAGTTTGTCCTAGGAATTCCTACATGGGAACCTAGGTATCACATAGGACTAACCATACCTTTAATAATAGAAACTCTTTCTCAGAAAATCTTTGATAAAAAAAACCCAAATAATCCCAAAGGTTTTTAAAACAATAGTGTTGTGTAAGGCCAATGCTCTCTTAGTGTACCCAGACAATACCAAGATAGTGTATATGGTCCTCTTTAAGACGAGATTACACTAAGAGGATTCGAATGATCTCCAAAATGGATCTGAGAAACATTCACCACATTAAATACAAAATGATTCGTAAGGATCCTAAACATTCATAACCAAAAATGCAATGAGAATGATAGTCAAACTAATTCTAGTTAACTTCCTTAAAAGATCTTAGCTAAACTTACTAAGTCATTTTTATCAACCAATTACCAGGCCCATACCATGTGAGGAATCTTATGATCTCTCTAAACTAACCATTAAACTCCATCTGTAACCAACATCATCTTCATAGGTTTTGCGTACATCCAATTACAACATCATCATGCTCATGATAAATCACTGAATTGAATGAAGGATTACAAGCCATAGGGAATTTGAGAAAGTCTATCCATTTTAAAAAGGATCTTTAATTATTCATCCCTCTACTTGGATGGGAACATTTAACTAGAGTCAACGTGAATCTCCCTACCTTGGGTGTGTACTTAACATTGGATTTGATATATAAAGTGATCTCAATCCATAGAACATGCTCCATAGACCACTGACTATGGTCCCAGATGTGGTCATCACATATGAAAAAGTGTTTATCCACAAAGGAAGCCACTCAAGAATGCTAGATTAAGTTCACTTTTAGACTAACAAAAAATCTCATTCTAAGTTACATCCACATGCACCATAATATTAACAATAAAAGACAAAATTACTAGCCATCTTTTCAAACACCTGATCCACTTAGAATGTAATCTTGAGCATTGCAGTGATTTTATTCCACCAGAAGTTCAGGTCACTCTACTCTGAAGCTAACTATCATTCAGAGCCTAACAAATCTAGATTAAGCGATTAATACTGAACTCAAATGTTTTTATGTACCACTTAATAAGATTATGGTTACCGTGTATATCGACACATACTAACCCATGGTTTTATAATAATAATGAAACATTTGTGACACTATCCATAGGCACGAAAGGCCATACAAATTCCAGATTCTGATGTCCTGCCAAATATGTAACCTAAATTCATACTCCTTCATATGAATATTATCCCGACTAAAAACATATTGGGTGTTCCATCATTGGAGAGGATAAATCAAGGTCACACATCCTACTAAGTTGCTTACCATGTACCTGGCATGCCCATCCTACTAGAATTAAGAATTTTGAAATGCTCAGACTCAAAGAAAAGATCAATCAAAACACAACCACCTATCAAAACCAAGGTGTCATTCTAGAAACTAAGATACCTAAATGGGACTCGGGTACCTTAACAGTACCATGCATGATGAATTTTTTACAAGAAACTAATAACAGATTTAATGACTCTAAGGGTGATACCTATAATGGTTAGGCCATAACCAAAATAGAAAGTTTCAACCCTACCAATGGATCACTCTGAATAAGGTCACTAAGCTAAATAAGAAACAAATATTAAGCCCAGTATATAGGAAAAAGGGCCTACAGGTAATTCTCACACAATCATTTTAAGGTGGATTTAACAATTTAAACTACCCTTACACAAAGGATAGGCTAAAACACCTCATAAGGTTGCATATTATGGAATTAAATCAAAACTAATTTAATTCTTAAATCATTTCATGGTTCATTTTAAAGAAAAAACAACTCAAACCACAAGATAAAATAGAAAATTCATTTTAAACTACCCTTTAAAGCATTATTATTCAATTACATAATATTATAATTAGGACATTTTATCACATAACCCATTTTAAATACCATTCATTTATTTATAAGGCCTCACCAACATATCTCAAGAATATTTGAATGTCTTTTATTAACTAAAGGGGTACTGGTCATGCAAGATGCCCCATAAAAGTGGAAACTTTAATGAACCACTTTTTTATAGCATAACATACCCCTAATTGGTTAATAATTACAACATATCAAAATAAGGGTGACCTACTAGGGTCCTGATATGCCATTTCGGGCTTATCAAAACAACTATAACAATTTAAGAACATAGATTTTGAAAACACCCTTAACGGTTCCATTTTATAAACAACATTCCCCAACTATACTAATTAGGTCTTTTTATACATTTAGAATTTTATCCACATGGGTCATTAAGCCCATGAAATAGATGTACAAGTCTAAATGGGTCAATTAAGACATTAATGGTAAAATGATTTTATATTACTCATTAATATCTATGGAAAATATCATAACAGACGGTTCAGTTTTCTGGGTTATCTCCCCTTATATTATAAAGTGCCCATACACCTTACAAAATGTGGACAACCCTCATTTAACCACAACAATTTTATCTAGAATTTAAATAATATTTAACATCATTAACACTTGTGAAAAAGTATTTAATTATATTAATCTTATTAATAATGGTTTAGTTATATGGTTTGTCACATTCCAACTTATAAAGTGCCCATACACCTTATGAATTGGAAGTTGACTCTCATTTTATCACAATAAGAATGTTTATACATATTCTAAACAACATATAAGCATGAAAATTTATAACAAGAACACTAAAAACTTCCCAGACATTGTTTGAACTCAGAAATGCTAAAAAAATCACTTGGAATCTTAAATAAACATAAACATGTAAACTAAGTATGGAAAGATACTACCTAAGAGGAAACAATCATGCATTATTTTCAAGAAAATAATGAAAACATTAAATTATAGAATCATTCTAATAAATATTCCTAAATAGGTAAAAACAAAAAAATTACCTAAAAACCAAACATGACATATAGTAGGTAGGAATATAACACACAAGACACATCAATGAATCCAACGAGCCTAGTATTGCATGCTAGATGGAATTGAATACTTATGGAATTTTAATTTCTATGTTCCTATGATGATGCATGTAAGAATTCCTCTATGTCATACTAGGATAAGAATAAATGTAATAAATAGTATCACAAACTATTAAGTAGTAGAAAGTACACAATTCACTCAAGGTGAAATCATAATCAACTATAATAGTGAACAATATGAGAAAAAATCCCATCCCTAGCCACTTGGTCTTTTTCCCCATACATGGGTTGATCACACACAGGTACAATTATTTATCATGAGTCAACACATTTCTAGTCTCATGTCTACCATCCCAAAATAGTAAGATAATGGAAAAAATAAGGCTCTGATACCCCTTTCTAACATCCCGACCTGACTAAACACTAAACTGGGAGATGGATCGGTAACCACAAGGCCTCAATCATACCTCCTCATATGCCAGAAGCTACCGAATAGCAGTGAGGGTCCAATAGTGGTGTGGTTGGTAGAATATACCATCATGATCAGAGTCGCAAAATGGTATAAATGGTCTAAATTAATAAAAAAATATTGAAGGAAATACTAATATAAGATAGAGTAGTGGAATAATAATATAATAACTGAGTAAAATTGTCCAATGAAAATATACAATAATTCAAGTGTTTCATATGATTATACAAGTACAAGTAGAAGAAAAAATGCAATAGTTTGGTATAGTATAGTAAGAGAACAAAAAGTCCAAGGGTTAACTCCATAATAATCTAGAGTACCAGCTCAGTCCAATTCTCCCTAGATCCCACGTACACAGTATAACACAAGAAAATAAATCCAAGGACCTATAATCATATATATTTTCATGGTTACCCCATTACAATAGCGTCTTAAGAAGGGGGTGAGATATAATCTCAGAATTTTTCCACCCATTATGTATATTCCAATCTATTTTGTGAAATATAAAAAAAATGTATGCCATAAGATGTAATACATAGCAAAAATAAATAATTAAAAACATTGGACTGGGTTTCATATGAACACCCATCCAATTTACCTACTTCTCCCTAATCTGGTAAGTCTAGTCTAGAAGATCCAAGAATGGTATGTTTGGTGAGAAAATAAGTAATAAGGTGAACTTTCTATAAGATTTTGATTAGGATTGGCGGTCACATCCCTACTTTTTTAATACTTAGGGGTCAATTCTCATTTGAAAACATTCATTTACATTTTCTTTAATTAAATTAGAAAAAAACATCACACAATATAGTGAGACACCCTAAGCCCATCCAGGACAATCCTGAAAGACATTCCTTGTATTACACAAGCGGTTAGGTTTATAACCACTTCTATGGAGTTTGTCCGTGGTGACCCAAGGATGAAGTCTCACGTGTTAATCCAAGCATGGTATGTATAATTAAGTATTAACCTGTGAGTTTGTACCTAGTATCACATATATGGGACTAAGTCTCACTCGAAGCATGGTACAACGAACTCTCCTTTGATCCCATCCAAGGGGTCTCCCCTAGGGAACTAGGGTCACTCATCTGGAGTTAAAATTAGATAACACTCGAAAACCCCATACTAGGCATAGCTAGAGTATCCCCTGGCATGTTTAATAACCATTAAGAATTTAAACAATAAGGCATTAGTATCCATCCAATGGGTCCTTAAGTCAGAACCACTTGTTACACCCTCAGCAATAAGGTGAAGAACCTCACAACCAATTCATATATATAAATATATATTACATTCTTGGAAAGTACTATTTCATTTTTTTTCAAGAATTTATATTACCATAGGCATATTGGTCAAGGCATTTAATTTTGAAAAATTCATTAAGTCACCAGGCACAAGGAATAAACAGAAAGCAATGTTATAAGGAAAAAACTATAGGAATCTAACCAATGTTCAAAAACAAACAAGCATGGCTAAGGTAAAGCACAAAGCATAAGTAATTAAATTATAATGTGTGAGGCATAAATCTCATGGTCATGTCTCATGGTTGTAGATTTATCTTGATTCAATTTAAAAGATTAAGTCATTTAACAAGTTAGAAACTCACACATGGTGATTTAACCATTTAATGCATATGAAAATGTCCATTAATGGTGGTCACAAACAATGGGGTGGCCAACAACCAAGTGAACTTCCCATTTATGGGTTTTACCTTAATTAAAGATCACATAGGACATGGAAAACCATTTTAATTAATTTATTAATTAAGAATGAAGCATCAGTGGAAAGGTCTGGTGGGTGGTAAGACGGTGTGTCATTTAAAATGTGACAAAATAATGGGAAAGGTCATAGACTACCTACCCATGACTATGACTCTTTACTCATCCAATATTGTGGCTTGATTCAATACATATTGAAAGATATCTAATAAATGGAAATTCAACCCAAAAATAGGTAAAACGGTATCAATCCATGATAACCCTTTCAAGAGGATATTAAACGGAAAAATATTTAAAATCAATTTAGAGCTTATTGAGAGGAATCGATAGGGACCAACAGTGATAAATTATGATGATGGATGGATGAGGTATTTAAATGAAAATAATATGCTTGAAAAGAAACCTGTGGAGGAATGAGAAGAGTTTCACATACTGGAGGAGGAAGAAAGAAAAATAAAAGTAGGTTTTAAAATACATTATGGGGTTTTTAGAAATTTCACCCCAAAAACAAAGCCACACAGTTTGTCCACGTTGTTGGAAAAATTGTGCGTCAACCATGGGGCTTTTTCTACTTGGAACCCTAACCTTTTATGGTTTTCCTACAGGGTATACGTAACCGTGCACCAACCATGCGTTGAATATTCCATAGGTACTTCCTATTTGGCACTAAACATGCGGGCTAGGAATAGGGTTTTGGAAAACTATGTGAATCCCATGTGACACACTACTAAGAAAACTACATAGAAAATTCAAGGCCATGAACTAGCTACCCAATGGTTAGATAAAACTATACATACTTTCATAGACCTACTACATTGTTATGTGGTACCTACTTCATTGTTAAACCAAACTGTGCAGCCTTTCTAGCCATTCAAGTTTGGAAGTTTCTAGATTCTGACACTCTCAAAACTCAACAGAGCACCCAAGGAACCCTTCAGACATTAAACCATGTCTAAAAAACACATTTAAGTGTAAAAACTCTCAAAATTAGGTTCTAATGCATGGTTCAAAGAATTGTATGTTCACCAAACACCAAAATTGAAATTCCCTTTGAATTCTACCTTAGCTCAAAACATAGGTTGTTAAATATGTCTTGGAAAATACATAACCAAATTCCTTCCTATATTGTACTCCTTATTTCTTGATCAACTATTCTTACCCTAATACTTTCCTAATAATTCTTAAGGTTTAAGACAAATGATGACTCTCAAAGAAGAGGTAATTGTCTAACCCGACTCCTTTAAAGTTTATTTCTTCTTCTACTTCATCTAAATCCATTGTATTCATCCTAATATAATGAATCCATTATTAAAAATATACTAATATGTTATTAAAATTATTGTCCAATAATTTTTGATCTCTTTCCCATTGTATATAAAATGAATACATCACTCATACGTACATATGACTTATTGTCTCCATGTAGCGGTGTAATTCATTTTTCATCACCATTTTACATAGATGGTTATATTGGTGTAATTAAGGAAATATATATGATATTTATGACATAATTATTATTCTATAAATATTATATATCATTTACCTTATTACCCATCCATCTTTTAGAAAAAGATAATGTCGCTAGTGTGTATGTGTGGACTAACACCTCCATGAATTGATGTAATTCATTATTATATTTTTACTATGAATGGATGATTCTAGAATTATAAATAATTAATAAATATGTATTCATGAAATTATTAAAATTAATGACATGATGGAACCATTTCATAACTTCTTTTACAATGACCAATATTCTAAAGTAATTTGGTAAAAAAATAACCAAACTACCTTATGTGGTCGATGTAAGAAAGAACTATTCAACGAATGGCTTTAAAATCATTATAAAACGACCTTAAAATGGAATATAAATGAAAAAATTTCTTAATAAAGTATTTAATAAATTTACATTCATTTAACAAGATAATAAAACAACTAAGAGTAATAGGATACCCAAGGTAAGGGATTTCTGTTATAATCTCATTTTATTTCAAGATTTTTTATATTCAAATTTGTTTTGGTAAAATTATTGAGAATCAAACTTTTCCTAATAAAAACTACATATTATTACTAGAATACCCATTACATATCGACATAATCCACTCCATAATCAATTTTTTTGTGTCTTTCAGAACCTAGATATATAAAAAGGTGGTATATCAAATATCTACACCTTTTTTCATTTAGTTCATTACAACTTACACCCCTATTTGACATATCATATTTAAAAACATTATTCATTACCTAGGTAAGGTAAACATAATAAATAGTGAACTTATATACATATTATGTGTAAAAATATAGATATCAATATATGATAATAAGATAAGGATAAGGGATTTAGAACATAATCTTTCTAATAGAAAATCATACCAGTAAATTCATTGATTATAATCATGAAACATGATATTATGTTTTATCAATCAAAATACATAAGATTTAAGAGTAATGAATCATAAAAAATAATTCATGATCCCTGAGAAAATATCATAAGAATATGACATATGTTTTTTTTCATATATTTAGGCTTAGAAAATCATTTCCTTAGTCAAGTCTCACTTCCCAGACTGTTATAGTGGATTGGGTTCACACCTCATTCCATAATTTCCTTAGTTAAGGTTCACCCCCATGACTATCTTATTAGATAAATTACAGTAATGAACTAGTTTCAATCCCCATTATAATACATATTATCTCATGAGATATCCATCTTTACCCAATTCGTTATAAAACTATATATTTCTGGGCCCACCAATCACATAATTGAAACCATAAGTATTTGGGATAAAATATCATAAAACATTAATCATATCATCAAATAATTACCAATAGGAATGATATGTATTTCATAATAACATCATAATAATAATCATAAATCATCCAAATTTATAATAAATATGATAAAATTAGATCATATCCCTATTAAATCATAAGAAGCACCATTGGATATTCTTATAGATAAAAATAACTTCAAATAGTACTGAGAACATTTCTAGAGTAAAACACCATATTCAATTGAAATCACTTATTAAAGTCTAGAAATTTCCAAACATGTTAATGAAAACACTTATTTGAAAATAAAAAAAAGGATTATTATATAGGAATATTAAAATTAAAGTGTATACATGATGGTGGTGAAATTAATTCATATGGCGTATGTTAAACAAAAAAACTCACATTTTTTGTAAAATGAGAAGAGTACTATACTTGAAAAGTGGTAATAAATTTTTTTAAAAACCTAGTAAACAAAGTTAAATATATTTAAAAATGACAATAAGTAATTTTAGATAATATTAAAAACATTCCTAAAAAAATTTTATAGTAAACATGGAAATGGAAGAAAAGATTCTCAATAAAAGAATGAATTAAAGTTTACATTGTTTAAAAACATTCTTTCAGTATCATGAATACTTAAAGAGGGGAAAAGGGAAAAAGAAAGAATTTAATATCTAGATATAACTAGATTTTAATGAAAAATATAATATTTTGGAAATATATATCATATAATTTTGTCAATAGAAATTATTAATCATTAATTATCTAAGTAAAAATGAGACTGTAACATAAAACCGTTACAGTTATGGTAACTTTTGAATCATAACCCACATGAAAGAAATATATTCAAATGAAATATTACATACCATTAAAATAAGGTTATTTAGGATACAACATATCAATTGGGCAGTAGATACACCTTATAAAATAATATATCCATATAACAATAAATATGTCTCAATGAAATGAAATTGAGACAAAGAACCCTTAAGGATTTTGTTTTTCTAAATGAAATCCATAAGAATAAAAAAATCATATGATTATAAAAAAACAATTAATTAAATCATGTATTATTCAAAAAATATATTCTTAGTTAGTATGTATAGAATAGAAATAATATATTTGTGAATAATAATAAAACATATCTCAATAAAGATAAATTGAGACAAAACCCTTTCAACTTTAGTATATTTTGAATTGAAGACCGTGTAAATAAAGAAAATGATATGGATCTCCAAAACCCATTAATTTAATAAATATTTAAATATACATTAATTATTAATTATTCACAATACATAGAATAAATTATGGTGCATAATATTAAACTTTTCTCATGAATTAGAAAATGGGACGAAAGAAACCCTTACCTTATATCCAAATTGATTCGTAGGCACTATAACCTCCAGTATAATAAATTAATATTTATTATAATTATATAATATAATAATAATAATAATAATACATATAATATCATTTATTATATACTTATATCATTTCAACACTTTTTTATTAATAATTCTTTATTTAAGTTGTTATTTCATGTCTTAACTGCTTTATTTTTCATGTATGTTTCAGTTTGAAAGTTATTGTCCTTGCACAATGATCATGGTTAATCAATATTGAGAATGTAAATAATTATATGAATACCATATATATATTAATTATATACAAATTTATAACCATTCATATTAAGTGATTATGAAAAATTAATTATATCACTTCGGGGAGATAGTAATCTATACGTACACATGAGTGATATTTCCATTTTTTTATGGATAGAAGGAAAATAAGGTAAATAATAATTAAAATTTAAATAATAATTATTATATCATAAATACAATATATGATAATCAAATTTATCCTAATTACCATCTAATTAAAGTGGAAATGATAAACAAATCACATATTATTGTGGTAGTGGTGGTCCAAACGTATGCACGAGCAATGTTATCGTTTACCAATAGATCAGATGGTAAGAAGGTAACAAATATATTATAATTATAGAAGAATAATTTTGTCATATATATATATATATATCCATCTATTAAACACATAATAACAGCCTTCTATGAAAGATATTTATGGAAAATAAATTGCCCCACTACATGGAGGTTGTTGTCTACACGTACGCACGAGAGATACAGTCATGTCCCATTTGACTCAGAAGGGGTAGTAAATGTCTGTTAAATAATCATAATAAAAAATAATTTTCTTTTTTATACTATATTAGGAATTATTTTTGGGATAAAACAAGTTTATATATAGTATAAGAAGGAATAAAATTAAAATATCTTGGTTAAGATTCATACTTCTCCATTGAGATACCACTTTTGGGGTACATATTAATCTTAGATGGATTAGTCATAGGAGAATAACATAAGCTATAGGATGAAGGTAAAGATTATATAGAGGGATTTCTACTCGGTATTATATGATCTATATAGATAAATGGTGTTAATAAGGTAGGATGATAGGTTCCCTTTTATAACTGAAGCGAGGAATACAAATGAAATTTCTCAAAAGATATCAATAATATATGGTCACTTTCATGAGAAGGTGAATTAAAATGGATAGGTAATAAAATTTATGATATAATAAATTTTAAATCTCAAATTAGTAATAATTAAAAAGGAATTAGTGGAAATACTACCCCAATCTCCTGGTTTAACTCCTGGTAATCATGTTTTAACCTTAACTGTGGTAACAAAATTTTATTGCTTTTCTATAAAATATGACCCGAAAATTAAGTTGAACATATTAATTTATATCAATTATGATTATTAAATATATTTACTCCCTTTAAAATAGACAATTTATAAAATTGGAATAATTTAACTTTAAATCCACATGCAACTCGCAGTGAAACCCCGTTTTATAAAAATTAAACTTTAATCATAAAACATAACATACATAGATTAACTTCCTTATAAAAATTATAAAAAAAATATAAATTATATTATTTAATATATAATATATAAGTTTTTTTAAAACCATTAATAATTAGATATTAATTTAATTTCTTAAGATAAAAACACATTGCATGCATAAAAATAGTTTTTATAAAACAATTTTTTTAAGCCCAAAAATAAAATTAGACCAAAATAAAGTATAATGATGATTATTATGAAATTAATTTTATTATATATATTTAAATAGTTATTATTTTAATTTAATATAAAATTAAAAAAATATTAAAAAATATAATTTAACATAAATGACAGTTTTTATAAACATCTTTATTTTCATCTATTCACTGAAAAATAAATCTTTCTATAAAAAAATATTTTCCTTAAAATAATATTTATATTATAGTGAAATGGGATTTCAATACATATATATTAATTATTTTTTATTAATATTAATTACATTACATAAACAAATGCCTGAGGATCATAAAGGTATAGTACCTTTGCAAACATGGAAACATAAAAAACTGGTTTATATGTAAACTAAATCATCCCTCACTAAGTTCTTCATAACTGGAACCCTTATTAGACATATCATACATAATAAATTCCTTCATAATAATTGTAAAGGAAACATAGGAAATGGTGAGCTTAAATGTTCAGTTTAGGTAAAAAAGGGAGATATATAAACCTAACATGGTCATAAGGTTATGACAATAAGAGAATAACATTTGAAAACCATATCTTGTATATCAAAGATCATAATATTGATTCATTGAATAAGGATTGGAAATTAATAAGACATGAATCATAAATAAATATAATAACATGAGATATGATATAATAACATTGGAATAAGACTTATCATTGTGGAAAATACCTAATTATATAAAATATTATGTCAAGGATATCCACTAAGACATTCAATACATGTTAGGCTTAGACGAACCACCCATGTATCTACTTTGGTATCGGGATAACCTACCATGTATGCTATTTTTTTCTTGGTATAACCTTCTATATACCCTCTTTAAGGCTGGGTATAACCTCTCATGTACCCTCTTTTGGGCCTAGGATAACCTCTAGTATACCCTCTTTCGTGCTTGTCATAACATCCAATGTACCCTTTTAGCTCATATATCATTAATAATTACCCAATGCATTGCAGATAGATATAGGTCCCACACATATCATAATTGAAATTATAATTATTTTTTCCACAATATCATAAAACATTCATAATGTTATCACATCATCACCCATGTAAATAAAATAGGTTTTATAAACATTTCATGAATTCAGCATAGTATAACCCATGAAAAATAAATGGGTTTTATAAATATTTTATCAACATAAACCTTAACAATAACAAGAAAAAATAAGTATGGTACCATTAAATATCATCCCCAAAAAATCATAAATACCATCAAAGTATATCATCATAAAAAATGATTTTTAAAGACCACTTGGAACATTTCGTGAAAACTATAGTGTTTCAAATTTGAAACAATTCTTTTTTAAACATACGACAATTTGAAATTCATTTTTTTTTTTGAAAATAACCTGGAAAATATATAATGGAATATTTAAAAATCGTTTAAAATTTTTCTTGAGTAAAATAACCTTTCATATTTTGAAAACAATATATAAAATATAAATCATTTTGAAAATATCTTTCATTGAAAATTATCCTGAAAACTTATAATGTAATCATTAAAAATGATTTAAAAAATTTCATGAGGAAAATATCCTTTCCATTTTGAAAAATAAATTTTAAAACATATAAAATATTTAAAATATTTTTAAATGAAAATATACTTGTAAAACTATAAAGTAATCTTTTAATAAAATAATGGTTATGATAAAGGGAAATTTTGTTCATATTTCACAAGTTAAAAAAGATTACTTTCACATTTTTGGTAAATCTAAACAGTAATATTTTGGAAAATAAAATTATGATTCATTTCCAAAACAAATTGTAAAAAATGTCTATAATAAATATTTTTATAAATTTAAAATACCTTTTTGTTAAAATTTTAATAAAAACTTGGTTTTGGAAGAAAAATGTTTTTGTCCAAACAATGATACAATGATGATTTTTCTTAAAAACATTCTTTTGAACTCTTAACTACATTAAGAGAGTTAAATTAAGGGAAAATATTTATTATCATTACATAACCATATTATAATATAATTTATGATTTTATTGAGAAATTTATCACAATAGTTCATCATTTTAATAATAATCATAAACAATCATGATAAATGATGAGATTGTAACATAAAATCTGTACCAATTTTGTAACTTTGAATCATAATACACAAGAAATAATAACATTAAATGAAACATATAATATCATTAAAATAATTATATTTGTGATATAATTTTTCTAATGTGAATTATATAACCCCCATAGAATAAGATAGGTGGAGAACATAACTTAAGTCCTAAATAAGGAAATTTGATATGATTAATCCCTTAACACTTTGGTAGCATTTGAACTGTAAATCCCATGAAAGATAGGTACTAAAATGGATATGTAAATCCCCATAAATATAAGTATAATAATCATATAAAACATTCATGGTCATTATATACACCACATAAAATAAACATGTGGTGAATATGGTGTGTGTCTCATTGAAAATAAAGGCGAGACAGAAACCCCTTACCATAAGTCTCAAATTCCTTTTTTCATTTTCAAACCTCCTTTATAATAAATATAAGTTTATTATATATCAATTATATAACCATTTATATATATATATCATATCATATATTATTTAATTAAGTACTTTTATAATCTGTTTCTTAATATTTTCATGTTAATGTTGTGTTTCGGGCAATAACTGCTTTGCATTTCATGTATATTTTGATTTTTTATTTTTGGTTCTATTAATTTGAACAAGGATTAATAATCTCTATAATTTTAATCATTTTATAAATTTTAGATATATATTCATTATATATGTATATATAGATATCGATAAAATTTATATATTAAAAAATGAAATACACCATTCATAGAGACGGTAGGTTGTACATAAGCAAGAACGTTGTTTCCATTTTCTTGATGGATTGAAAGAAAGAAAGGTAAATAATAGGTTACAATTACAGGATAATTTTTATGTCACATATATATCACATATTTTCATTAAACCCATTATTATTACCTTCCCTGTAAATAATAAATGAATCACATTGCTTCATAAGGTAGTAGTCCACCATACACACAATTGTCATTATTGTATTCCCACATAGTGGAAATTTTGAAAGTATATGTGATATAAAAATTAAATAAGTATAATAATATAATAAATATAGTATATAAGCAAGTATTCCATCATTATATCTAACCATTAGAGGTGGTGATGGATAATGAATAAAAATGGTTCGTGAGGCGGTAGTACACATTACACACGAATAATGATTTTGTATCCCATTTGATGGAAGAGGATTTGGTTTTTGGTTATTACCATATAATAAAAACATATTAGTATAATTAATATAATTATAGTATTATTTCATCATGTTTTAATGATAATTTATGAAGTTGTATGAAAAAATAAAATAAAACACTCTGTTAGGGGTGTTACCTCTTCTTCGGATAACTTCTTTCGATTTCTACCGAAAGGATTATTAGATAGGATTTATAACCACACTAAGTATTATAGGATGATAGTAATAAATTAATGAAGTAATTTTCTATGGTATGGTACAATCCAAATTATTGTGGATGTTTTAATAGTATAGAAGATTTGGTGGCATTTTAAAAGTAGGGTGAGTAACACACTTGTAATTTTTAATGAAAAAGGAGAACCAATGTTTTACACGTAACTCAAGTTTCCAAAATAAGATTTTATGAAACCAATAAAATATTATATCTAAATATTTCAATAAAATGGGTGTGTGGCAATTTTTGGGCCATTTTAACCCTTACCTTTTTAGTTTAACCCCTGGTAAACTCATATTTACCTTAACCGCAGTAAATAATTTTTACTATTATACTATTAAATGTGGTAAAATATTAGGTTGACATAATAAGATAATATAAATTAATATGATTTAAAAATATGTAATTTATTATCACGAATTCCATTCACATAAGTGGGAAATTTTAATTTAAAATTAATCCTGTAGACGTGATGAGAAAACAGGTTTTCAAAGAGTAAATGTTCCAAAGATTAAAAAGAGTTTATATCAATTTTCAATATGAAAATTATTAAAATGTCATAAAATGTATTAATGGATATATAATTGAATTAATTTTACTTTTAAACCCATTTTCAAAAAAATAACCTTATAAATTATTTAAATGAAAAGTTTTTTCATTAAAAACCAGTATTTTTAACTATTCACTGAAAAAATTAATCTTTTCAAAAAATCCCAAAAATTCTCCATAAGATAATTTTAAAATAATTATTTGAAAAATGATGTTTATTTTATCAATTAAATTTATATATTTTTAAAAAAAAATTGTTATTTTCATAAAAATAAATAACAGTTTTTATTTTGATAAAATTGTATTTTTGAAATACATAATGAATTTTTCAAAAAGTAAGTATTTTTTATCGATATGTATTCTTTATATAAAAAAATTAAAATTAAAATTTAAAAATTATTTATTACTATTTATACATCTATGTTTAATTCTTAGGTTACAACGGTCCTATTAAAATGATATTATTCGTAATAAATCACAGTTTGTTAAAACTCGATGTTGTGTGTAACACAAGCTAAACTCCTTGTTTCATGTAACAGAAGATATAAAATAAATTTAATTTATTTGAAAAAATTAAATTCCTAAAAGTTGTGGTTGTTACATTATACGCAATTAAAATTAATTTCTCCATCAAAATTTTTCACTCTATTACACAAAAATGGGTATACTTCTGATTCATCATTTCCATAGCTTCCCACATAGCTTCTTAAAATTGGTCATTTTACTACAATATTTGGACAAGGAAGTGGTCTTATTTCATAGAAATTTATATGCATGTTCTAGAATCTCCACCAATTTTTCCTCATATGAATGATATTTATCCATTGGTATGACCTCTAATTTTAATACATATGAAGGATCAGGTATGTATTTTCTCAAGAGAGATACATGTACCACATTATAATAAAGAGTGAGGTTTGGTGGAAGCACTAACTAAGAGGATACCATCCTGATATGATCAATACTTATAAAGGGAATAGTATACCTTGGTATTATTTTTCTTCCTGAATCAGATAACCTTCTTCAATGGAGAAATTAACCTTATTACAAATTTCAAATTCATGGTTACACTAGTGATGGTCAGCATAACATTTCTACCAACTATGAAATGCCTTGATCTGTTGCTGAGAGGATCTATCCTTCCCTTCCATTTCATCTTCAATCTTAGGTCTCAATACCCTTATTTCTCCAACATCATTCCATCACATTGGATCTCTACACCTATTTCCATATAGTTCTTCATAAGGATACATCTGAATTCATGAGTGAAATCTATTATTATAAGAAAAACCCAACTAGAGAAAAATTTTGGTCCCAACGAACTTTTAAAACCATAAAATAATAACATATTATATTCTATAGGGTTTAAATTGTTCTCCTATACTGACCATCAGTCTAAATATGATATGAATTTCTAAAACTTACATATTTATCTAGATCCTATTGAAGACTTCTCCAAAACTCCAATGTAAACCGTGGATAACAATAAGATGCAATTGAATGTTTTACACCATGAAACCTTACCACTTCCTTAATTTATATTATGGAAAGCTGATCCAGAAAGAATTATTATCTAATATTGATAATGTTTGATGACTTTTAAAGTTTTTGGAATACAACCCATATAGAATTATGGTCTTTATACATTTTGGTGATTCTAATGACAAAATAAATGGTCATTTTTTTCCATTTTCAATCTTGTATGGATAATAGATGTAACATACCCTTAGAAAATTGTCTCTCTGCATTAACTTTGTGAAATACTAACCAACAAGATACAAAAATTTCTATATATCTCTTCATTCCATCCCACCGGAAATACTTTTTCAAATCTCTATAAATCTTTGTACTTTTAAGATGAATAGATAATGAAGAACTATTAGATTACTCTAATAAATAATTCTTTAAATTGGGTGTGGAAGTAATACATAAAGAGTTCTTGAACTTATCATTCCATCATGATCAAGGATAAACATAGAAACATGTATAATATTCATTTTCAATTATTCATCTTCCTTATAGGCCTCTTTAATATTTACTTGAAAAAAAGGTTGAACATTCAATTGAGTATGATAAGATTTCTCCCCTTATTTCAAGATTTCCAGATCAATACTTTGAAAATCTAAAAATATTAGATCATTTTCTATCCTTATCATGGATAAGCTAGCATGATCCTTTCAACTCAAGGCTTCAGCCACCTTTTTTCTTTCTCAGGGAAATAATGTATTGAGTAGTCATTTTCTTTAATTAGATATAATCATCTTATTTGAAACACATTAAACTCCTTCTGTGTGAATATATACTTTAAAAATTTGTAATCTGTATATATATCACACTTTTCTCTATAAAGATAAGTCCCTATATATTAATAAGAAATTTACTACAACTAACTCCAAATCATAAGTTAGGAAATTTTTCTCATGAATATTCAATTTTCATGAGGCATAAGATATAACCATGATATTCTTCATAAGAATGAATCCAAATATCTTCTTGAATTCATTGATAAATATTATAAACCCTTCTCTGGTATAGGTTAATTTAATCATAGTCATGCTAACTAATCTCCTCTTCATCTACTTGAAATTTTCCTTGCATTCATCTATCTTAAAGAACATGGTTCCCTTATGAGTTAACATGGTAAGTGGATTAGATAGTCTAGGGAAATTATCTATAAACCTTTGGTAATATCCAGCTAATCCAAAAAAAACTATAAATCTTAGTCACCATGGTTAGTCTAGGAAAACACTCACTAGCCTTTATCTTCAATGGGTCTAATTATATACCCTCTCTTGAGATTATATGGCCCAAAAATGGATCCTTTTCTATCCAAGTTCACACTTTTTAAATTTTCCATATAGTTTCTTCTTCCTTTGGGTCTTCATCACAATTATTAAGTGATCTCCATGATCTACCTTACTCTTTGAATAGATAACATTATCATCAATAAATACTACCATTGATTGATCAAAGTAATCTATGAATACTCTATTCATTAAATCCCTGAAGATAGAGGGATCAGTTAGACCGAATGGAATCCATGTACATTCAAAGTTTCCATACCTTCTACAAAACGTTTTAATGGGTATACCCTCCTTCTTGACCCTTAATTAATGATATCTGGAATGAAGGTCAATGGTGGAAAAGTATAAATCTCTACATAGTTGATTAAATAGGTCATCAATATGGGGTATATGGAACATTTTCTTAATCGTGATCTTGTTTAGCTCATGATAATTAATATAGAGTCTCATCGATCTATCATACTTTTTAGAAAAAATAATTGGTTTACCCCAAGGTGACATAGTAAGACGAATGAATCCCTAGTCAATGTTCTCCAGGACTTTTATCTTCAATTACTAAAACTCAATTAGGTCCATTATATAGGGATTATTTGTAATTTATGAGGAAATAGGTGTGTGTTCCATTGAAAACACAACTTCATTATTTGGTAATAGTCTAGAAAACTATTTAGGAATTATATCAAAAAATTACCTCATGATAGGAATTTAATTGATTTCATGTTTCTCCCCAATAATATAAGATAAACACCCATTATAAATGGGAATAAATACACATTCAATGGATGTGATCTCCATTATAAGTTCATACTTATTATCACACTGATAAATGATTATAGTTTGTTTTGGAATATCAAATGTGAAATATCTTCATCGATAATTGATGTGATATTTATGTAGAGAAATTCAATCCATGCCTAAGATAACATCAAATTCAATATAAGGAAGAATTAAAAGACATGGAGGAATCACATTACCACAAACATCAACTACAGATAAATCATATACTTGAGATGCGATCATCATGCCATTAGGATTTTCCACTATTAATTATATATCCAATCATTTGGGTAGAGAATTTTTACCCTTGAAAATATTTAAAAAATGGGTATTTTTAGACTCGAATAAAAAATTATAAATTCTATAGTTGATGGTAAGTATACCTTTCACCATGTTATTATTTCCCCTCTCATAAAAATAGTTATTTAATGAGATTTCCTCTTATCCCTCAGCTTAACATGTTTTTTACGTAGATCATTTTCAACAACCCTCAGATATTGTAACATGTTAGAATAACTGAAAAACTCCATGTAACTAAATCAATAAATTGGGGGTGGTACATTCTATAGAGCTTTCTCATTATTTGTATCATTAGAAAACTTATTCTCATAAATTTTTCATTCATCCACTTGATTACTGTCCTTTCCACACATAAAACATTTAGTGGTCCCCTTAAGACAATTTCATCCATGTTTCCATCCACAATTCAATAATTAGTGAAATATCATCTTCTTCCCACCATAGTATTTAGAGTATACCTTTAATTATATCCTTCTTTTCTTATAAAAATCATGTGATTAATGGGTCACTCCAATCTCTATTTTTACCTTGATATCATGATGAATGATTTCTTCATAGCTACCAAAGTCTCTTATAGTTAATACCCTTGGGTAATTGGTTTTAATATAATGTAAAATCGATCAACCTTACTTTCAAGATAGATGATAATTCCAGATATGTATCTTGTAAGTCTTGTAAAATGTGCCTCATATGTACCAAAAAATTAATCATTCATCTTATTTATCTCAAGGAATTTCTTATTGATATTTATAGAAAAAAATTTAGGGTTTTAAGGGTTGAAAAATAATCTCTTAAACTCATCCCACTCTATGGATTCAATTTCAACATGTTACCTTGTATTCTTGTTAAGAGTACACCATTGTTCCACTTCACCTTAAAATGATAGATAGCCAAAATGAAACTTCCATGTTCCAAACACAAGAGAATAGAAAATATCTTTTCATTTGTACTGATCTATTTATCAACAACTAGTGGATCATCAATCCACTCTAGGAAGGTGGATGTTTCCTCATGAATAAATCAACATAACTTTTTTACCTAATTTTCTTATTTGGAAGTTCAAAATGATTCATTTATTGAGAATGTTTCATGAGTATAGCAATGAAAATTTTCATTCTATCTCCTATAAAGGTTTGGTTACTTGGGAGGAAAATCATTGCATTTTCCACCACACTTATCATTTCCATGGTTCCTTTAGGTTCCATCCATTGAAGAAAACCAAAAATCATAGTGTAAGAAATAATAATCAATTTGGGGAACCACATAATCATGAAAAATCACTTATAAGATGTATAAATCATGAAAACTTATTTTAAATCTATGACACTTTATGTTTATCCAAGGTCATTCATAGTTATCATATATTTAAATCCATTATAACAGTTTATAAATATTTTGTGAATTTCCAAATCATATCCCCTAAAATTTTCAAACCAAGTGTGCAGCAAGGCATATTTTCATGCACTAGGTAAAGATTGAGTCCAGCTCAATGAACCACTTTTAGAGTTATTACTTCTAGGTACCTACATTCCAAATCCACATCCACTTTTAGTATCTGGATAGGTATCTAACTTCTTGGAAACCACTCTCTATCATTTACTAAAATTCCAGGACGTTTTTCTATACTTTGTCTCGTCTTTATAATTATACTTATACATTTTCTTAGATATATCACTAATTTTTTCTCATCTTAGTTGCAAAATGTTAACTAAAACTTTTATCTAGATACTAGGGACTTGAGATTTTGTTATATATATATATATATATTATATATATTTTAAATGAATATTTACTACATTACACAAACACACACATGAGGGTTGTAAAGGTGTAATGCCTTTAGAAACATGGAATCATAAACAACTGGTACATATGTGAAATAAAACATCTCTCACGTAGTTTATTATAACTATAACCCTTATTAGACATATCTTAAATAATATATTTTTTTATAACTTGGGAAAGGTAAACATAAGAAATGGGTGATCTCGGATGCTCGGTAAGGGTAAAAAGGGATATATGTAATAATAACATGAACATAAGGGTATGAGTACATGAGCATAAAATTTTAGTAAAATATCCAGCATATAAAATAACAAAAACATGAGTCATGGTATAAATATAGAAATTTTATAAGACATGAATCATAAAGAAATAATAGAACGCGAGTTATAAGATAATGACACTGGCATAAGACATAGTATTATGGAATATAAATAATCATATAAAATATTATGTTAAGGATACCCACCAGGACATTTATAACCTATTAGTATTGGGATAACAACCCATACACCTTCTTAAATCTTGGGATAACCTTCCATATAACCTTTTTTGGGATTAGTAAACCTCTCATATACCCTCTTTTAGGCTTCGGATAACCTCTCATGTAAACTTAGAGCTCATATATAATTAATCATTACCCAATGAATTGGATGGAGATATAGGTCCCTCCCATCTCATAATGAAAATCATACTTATCTATGTCATAGTATCATAAAAATCACCATATCATCACATTATAACTCATATAAAGAAAACGGTATTCATAAACATTTCATCAATTCACCATAGTGTAACCCATGGAAAATAAAAGGGTTTCCTGAACATTTCATCAACATAAACCTTAACCATCCTGAGAAATAATAAGGAAGTTATCATTAAATATTATCCCTAATAAAGAATAACTAACATCAAAGTATTTCATCTTACATGTAAAATGATTTTCAAATATCATTTGGAACATTTATTTGGGAATATATCCCTTCCACTTTGAAAAATACTTCTTAAAACATAAAATACTTTGAAAATCCTTTTATTTGAAAATAACATTGAAATTTTATAAAGGAATATTTAAAAAAAAGTTAAAAAATTTATTAAGAAAAATATTTCGGTACCTGAAAATACTTTAGAACATAAAAAACTTTGAAAAAAATTCCCTTTAAAATAATTGTGAAAAATTATAAATAATGATTTAAAAATAATTTAAAACATTTCCTGAGAAAAATATCCATTACACTTTTAAAAAAAATTTAAAACATTAAATAATTTGAAAATTATTTTCTTTGAAAATAACCTTGAAAACATATAAAGTGATCTTTAAAAAGAGTAATGCTTATGATGGTAGGATATTCCCCTCATGTTGTACTTGTTAAAATAAAGATTCCTTTCACGTTTTTAATAAAAAACAAACGGGGATTTTTTGGAAAATGACAATTAATATTCTATTAGAAAAATTATAGAAATTTATTTAATATATAATTTTAAGAATTTCAAAAATATTTTTAATGCTCTTTTAGAAAACAAGTTTTTAAAATAAAAAGGGTATTCGACTAAAGAGAGAAATAAAGAAAATTTTTCTTAGAGACATTATTTTGACCAACTGAGTACATAAATTGAAAAAATCAAGAAAAAATGTTTACTCTTATAACATAATGAGATGATAGTAAAAGTACTTATTTTATTGGGATATATATCATTATATTTCATCATTTTAAGTATAATCATAAAAAATACTTTTAAATAATGAAATTATAACATCTAAATCTTACCACTTTAGTAACTTTGAATCAAAATACCCATGACAGAACTAAATTAAATGAAACTTATAATATAATAAAAATAAGTATATTTATTATATAAAATATAAAAGGGGTATTATATAAACTTCATGGAATAATATAGGTGCATAACATCACTTAAGTCCCAAAGAAGGCAATTTGATCAAAAAAAACCTTACAGCTTTCGTAACTTTTTAACCATAAATCCCATGAAATTGGGATCCTAAAATAGATATTTAAATCCCCATAAATTTAATTATAGTAATCATAAAATAAATTCATGGTCATTATATATACCACATAAAATAAACACAAGGTGAATATGGAATAATTCTTAAAGAGAATAAAAGTGTGAAGGAAATCTATTACCAAAAGCCTCAATTTCCTTTATAGACATTCAAAACACCTTTATAATAAATATATATTTTTATATAAATATATTAAAGAACCATATATATATATATATAATACCATATATTTTTTACTTATGACCTTTTATTACCCATTTATTAACAATTCCATGTTAAAGTCACATTTCAGGAAATAACTGCTTTGTTTTTCATGTATGTTTTGATTTTTTGTGGTTATATTAATTTTATCATGGTTAAATCATTCTTATAATGTAAACCATGACATAAATTTTATATATATTAATTATATATTTATTTATAGTTATCCATAAATGTTATCGATGTAAAATGAAATACATCACGCCTGGATAAGGTAGGTCGTATGTACGCATGAACGTTTTTCCATTTTCTTGAAAGATTGAAATAAATAAAGGTGAATAATAAATTAACATTACATATTAATTTTTATTTCATATATATTGTATATTTTAATTAAAAACATCACTATTAAATTCCATTTAACGTGTGAATGAATCATAATGCTTTGCGAGGCGGTAGTCTTCCATACAAACAAATGATGTTATCATATTCTCACTGAATGGAAAGTATGAATGTATGAACCATATAATAATTAAATAAGTATAATAATATCATAAATATCATATATAAACATTTAATCATTCATTATATCCATATTTGATAGGTGTTGATGGAAAACGAATGACATTGGTCTACTAGGCAGTAGTCCATCGTACATACAAAGGATGATTTTTATCACATTTGATGGTAGAGGAGATGGTTGTAGGGAATATACCTAACATAAAAATATATAATTATATTTAATATACTATGGTTATTATATAATTATATTTTAATAATAATTTATCTTGTTTTAAGAATAAATAAAATAAACTGCTCGGTTAGGGGTGTTACCTCTTATTAGAAAACATCATTTGATCTGCAAAAAAAGGCTTCTTAGGTTGGATTTATAGAAAAACTATGGATTATAGGATGAGAGTATGGAATCAATAAATATATTTTTGTATGGATTTTTTGAACCAAAAGGTTTTTTAATTTTGAATAGGAGAGGAGGGGTGGCCTTTTATAAGTGGGGTGAGCAGCACACTTGCAATTTTTGAAAAGAAAAAGGTGTGATCACATTTTTCATATGCCAAAATGATATAAAATTTTTATTTATAAAATTTGAAATATATATGGTTGAAATATATCTATAAATTATGTTTTGGAATATTTTTAGGTCATCTTTATACCTTATCCTTTAGTTTAACTCCTGGGAAACCCATTCTAACCTTAACGATGGTAAATAAATTTTACTTATTAACTATTCATTATGGTAAAAAATTAATTTCAAATTATTAGATAATATAAGTTAATATTAATAAAAATATTGAATCCATTTTTCTAAATTACATTAATATAAGTGGAAATTTTATTTTAAAATTAATCCCACAGACTTTACGAGAATATGAGTTTTCAAAGAGAAAATATTCTAAAGTTTAAAAGGTTTTTATATAAAAATTAAATATAAAAAAGATTAAAATGAACTAAATTGGATTAATTGATATATAATTGAAGTAATTTTAATTTTAAACCCATTTTAAAACAAAAAGGTACATTACAAATTCTTTAAATGAAAATGCAGACTTTCTTATTTCAAAAATTATAGTTTTTTACTCAAATAAAATTTCAAAAAATGGTAAAAATTAATTATAATTCATGTTTTTATAAAATGAAATAAAAATAAATTTAGAATAAAATGCATTTTTGAAGCATTAAATTATTATAATGAAAATTTATTACTTGTTTATTATGAATTAATAAACAAATGTTCATTATTTAACAAATTTGACAAATTTTTTCATAATTTTTTTATTATTATTTATGCCTTCCAATATAATGGCTATCTTTTTATGATTTACTATATCGTAATTTATATAGTCTAGGGTTGTGTCTAATGTTATCTATTAAACACATACATTTAATTGAAAGAAAAATATATCCTTAAATATTAAGGAGTTAAATTTTACCCCCTTAAATAAATTATGCCCTTTAATTTTTTATCTCAGTAAAAAAATGTTTGATATTTTGAAATACTTTTGTTGAAAACTCACATTGTTAAGTGGGATAATAAAACATAATTTGAAAAGAGAAATTTGGAAACATAAATTTTACCTAAAATAATGTATAATTAGGTTGCTCAATATGTATAAAACTAGCATAAATTTAAAATATAAACATGGAGGAGAAATATAATGTCCAAATAATAATAGAGAGTGATAAAGAAAAATCTCATGATAAAGTTAATGGACACAAAACCATAAATATGTAATAGATGAAATATAATATTTATGCCTCAGAAACAATTGTAGATAGGAAAACATGTTAAACTTAAAGATCATTTTTCCTAGATTTGGGGAATTATTTTATTATTGAATATGTTAAAATATAATTACTTGGTTTCTTCAAATCCATAAATGTAATTTCGTCCTTTGGTTGTCTGTTTTAATTATATTCCACCTATTTTGATCCATATTCTTACAATACTAATTTTTCATGTCTAAATAACTAAATTTAACTTTTAATGGATCATAAGATCTTAAAAAAATAATGATAAGTTATATATGACCATATTCCCTAATGGGTAAAAATTTATAAAGGATTTATAATTTTATTTTACTGAATGATTCGATTTTCGAATCGAGACACAGAAAGGAAATCTGAGATTTGTAATAATTCAATGTTTTGTTTTAAGATGAAGAATGTGGCCCAAAAGGTAGCTTAGGTGTTCGTATAAGTATCAATGTCTTAAATTTATGTTTTGTTAATTTTGTGGTTTTCTTATAAGGATTCATAGTTTGGTGTGTATTATTTTAGAGAAATCATATGACATTGTGATGCCTAAGAAGATTTCATTTAATTTTGAACTGATAATTGTTGTGTTTCACAGTTACCACATGGTTATGGAAAAACTATGTGGGGTTCAAGGTGAAACCATGCAAGGATGATTAGGTTCTAGTACATGTTTCATGGACTATAAATGGTTTCCTACAAACCATGTTCCTTGTTTTAAAAGGGAGGTAGTACTTACATCATGTTTAGCATACTCTTTTTTTAACCATTAAGTGTAACTATGTAGAGCATGGGTGTTAGACAGTAGGGGGCACATAGTTATAACATGGTTTGGAAAAAAAACATAATCAAATTATGAGGCTTCCCAAATTTCATTAAAAAGTGTGAAATGACCAAAATACCCCCTCAAGAGTTTTATTCACTCCACCCTCTTCCTCCCCCATTCAGTGTGCACAATCCAAAGGGTTTACAACCCCCTTCCTACTTCTTACACCCTTTAATTTAGGGTGCATTAATATTTTTTCTTTAATATTTAATGTAATATTTATCTTCAACCTCCTTCCCTTTCACCCTTTCCATTGTTATTCATAATTTCAAATGTTTGGGTTTAGGGATTTGATTTTGATTCCATCAGATCATGTTGGAATCAACCAAGGATGGTGGCGGATTTTATCATCTTGGGTAGAGAGGATCCAGAGATGGATTCTTCATGTGTTTTCATCAAATTTTTTAAGGTATGCTTTATCAGTGAATTTTCATAGGTTTTTTCTAATGAATTAGTTTATTTAAGTGTTTAAATGGTATCACCTCTTAGGTATTTTCTTGGGAATGATGTTAGGAGTATTTTGTGGACATTTCATGGCAGATTCGTAGATTTTTTATAAGAGGTGATCGGGCTAGTGAGTTTTCCATCATTATACAGATTTTTATTTTGATTGATTAATAAAGTGTAATTGTTATAATTAATTAATTAATTATGGTTTCTTGGAATTATTTTAGGCATTGGGTGCATAATATAAACACATTTGGATTCCGATGAGTTTGGATGAGACATTGAAGGGCCTTAGAAAGAATGATATATTTTAGAAAAGTTTTATAAATCATTTTCGTTAACCTAGGTGTCCTAAAAGATTTTCCAACAGTATCATTGATTGAATTTCATGTGTATGTGGTATGTGAATCTAAGATAATGTGTAGATTTTTTACTCCCTTGTCTTAATTAATTATTTTGGATATTAAATTGATACCGTAGACCTTGCACAGATCTCATCAAATCTATTCATAGTTAGAAGTATAAACTTGTGACCACCTATGGGTGTTCCATTTCATGGAAATGGTAAAAAGGAATTATAAATGGTAAAGTAAGTGGAATGTGGGCTTAACTATGATAAACTCATTAGATGGTTTAAATACATAGTTATGAGATGCTTAATAGATCTTTAAATTAAATATTTTATTACATGTTATAAGGATGAATAGAAATGTTTTATATACTATACTTTTTTAAATTCCTATAAGGCCTTGAAAGTGTTTTAAATGTGTTTTTTAGGTTTTGACTCAATTTGTATTAAAAGGGGGAAAGGTATTTTTTGAATGTATTCTTGTTTTAAAATGAGGTGTTGACCTCCATTTGATTTATAGAAATGGGTTTTAAATGGATTCAAATATTGATTTGAAATTATTGTGGTTTCCACCTTAGTGAAACTTTTATGATAGGTCTTGTGATTTATTAAATAGAAATTAATGTCTTGGAACTTGTTTGGATTTTAAAAGATTAATACCCATGTTATGAAGGGTTATTTTCAAAAATATTAATGAGGATGTTTGGATTTAGTATTTTATAACATGTGAATGTGGGTTGGGCCATATTGAGTCGTGTTTTTTCTCTAGTTTTGAAGAACCTTTGGGACCTAGGTTCTGATTAAATGATATTTGGTAATGAAATTTTATAAATTAATAGTGTTTCTAAATTGATTTTATTATGTTAAAATGGTTAAGAATGTTGAACCTTGAATAATGGAATTGAATAATAATGTAATGGGTTAAAATATTGGACATGATTTTCTTTATCCATGATATAGGTTCTAGACTGATGCCTGAGTCACCACTACTATTATAAATGGTATAGGATGTTCGACATTGCATTCCTCATCCATGGTTTTGAGCAGTCTAGAGTGATGCTCTAGGAACCCCAGTGCACCGTACTTTTTAGAGGATGGAATGATGCCCTTTACTCCAAGGGTATGGATATGGCTTTCCATATCAGTGATTCAGGCAATTAGACATGGAATTCTTCATCCATGGTATAGCTTATAGAATTATTCTCGATGCACCACTAGTATTGTAAATGATTGGGATGGTCATACATGGTTTTTTGAATCACCAGTTGAGTACATGGAATGATTCTCCAATGTACACTATTTTAATTTAATTGATAAATTAATTCCCATTTTGGAATTAAATATTGTGACCCTGATGTTATATATCTTGGACACTCGTCACAGCTAGAGTAGGCATGGACGATTTGGTGATATGGCAGAACCCAAATGATTAAAAGGATAATGGTAAATGTTTAATGGTGAAACGTGTTTATTTTACTATCTTATTTTTTTAGTGAACCTATAAATATCTTCATACACTATTTTATTACATGGTATTACTTTATAATAAATTAGTGGTGTCCTACTGATTTTTACTCCTACCCTTATTTATTCTTCATTGAACTTGGGTACCCGAGCATCTCTTGCATGTTATATTATGTAAAGATTTGGGCTAAGGCTCGTGTTGGGTTTTCCACGGAAGGTTGGATGGATCAGATGGTATCAACAGATATTATAAGGTTTATCTCAATGTTTCTATAGGTTGTGGTGTATTTATTTTCATTCATTTATTATGTATATGAGGTAGGCCCAATCAGTGACCGGTGTTGTATGTATGACATGGTTGTTTGGGCCTTCCATCATTTCACTTTGTATTATTTCATGGATAGATTTAGTTTATTTTTTCATTCCATGTTCTCTTATTTTTATGATGCTTATTTATTTATATTTATACTACTCACCCTAATATGGGGGTATATTCTCCTTACATTACCATATTATACCCCCCGCTACTAATTGGTAGCCTCTGGCTTATGAGGAGGTGCACTTGAGGTCGTGAGGAAAACCATCGCAGGGCACCAATTTAGTGGCAACCGGATCAGGATGTTATAAAGTGGTATCATAGGGGTTACTTTCCTATTTACTATTTATGATGTACCAGTATAGAGATATAGTAATGTTTTGGAGCTTATGTTAGATACTGGACTAGTGCGTTATGAACACCTATTCTGTTAGGATGTCTAGGTTACTAGGGGATGGGACTGGTGTTATGGATTTGTAATGTTATGGTTTTATATGATTTTTTATTCAAGTAATGCACATGTTTTTTGGATTTGATAACTTATGATGGATTCATGGAACTTGTTCCATTTTAAGGAATCTCGTGGTTTGAATTTGACTCTTGGCCTCTAGAGGAAATAGGCATCTCATGAATCATGTTAAACACATAGGATATACATTTTATAGGCCCTCTAGTGCATGATTTTATTATTTCCTTTTGATGGTATGTTCTATGGATCTATGGTGTGGAACTTATAATTGAGTATTCTAGTGAATTCCTTATGCCTGGTTGGTGTAGTGACCCTAGTGGTTAGCATGGTATATGTATAGGATCATTGGACACCTTATGGACATTTTTTATCGTTTCCATGTTTAATTCCTCTACGGAGACGTCTGATGTGCATATGCTCATAGATTATAGGAACCAAAGATGTGGGAAGATAGTTTGTACATAAAACTATTATGGTGTGACATCCTATAGGAGGGTGTTATGACATGTTTATTTCATGTTATGATGGGATGAGGGCATGTTGATGCCCCATGAGTTTTTGAATTTTTTGAGATTGGGTAGTCTTAGGTAGTTAGACCTAGTGACTTTTTGTGAGAACTTACTGGTAGGTCTAGGTGGGAGATCCCACTAGATTTATTGATATGAATCTCATTTTTGGAGATGGTGTTGTTTGAAATTTTAGGGTGACCTGTGATTGGGGTCGACCGGGTTTTGAGTGCTTTTGGGTGAAGAGGAACATGTGTATAATTTATTATTTTGACAATTATGCATGGAAAGTGTTATGTGGATTGAAATTTAGGCACATGTGATTCATTTTTTTTTTGATAATTAGAAAAAATTTTCTCATATTTTTGTTTGGTTTTGTGTTTCAATAAAGGAAAGATCATTTAGGTGTCTAACCTGATTAACAGTTGTGTAGGTAGGTTATTCCTAATGGTTATGAATCAGAGAGAGAGTTTAGAAGGTGATTCAAGGTATGTGGTTTTGGGTGTGTAGGTTTTCTTTGGGCTATGATCATGAAAGTTAGGTGGACCTCGTATTATCATAATGTTTGACATGTAGAGAAGTATGGTTTCTTTAATATGTAAATAACTTTTAGTGTTTATGCTTCCATGGAACATGTAGTTTCTAATTGAAGGATTGATTAGGTGCATGACCTGATTATCTTGGGACGTGACTTCAAGAATATTTTGAAGCATAAGTTTCTTTAGTGTAACTCTTATACAAATATTCATATTTTATTGGTCACTCAATTGGTTTAGGCTTAGTGTATTGACTTTGGATTTAGGAAGCACCATAAGTGATCAACATTTGGTGGTATTAGAATGTGGGGATGGCATGGCTAGTGGATATGGATTCTGGGAATGGATTTCATGATATATAACTCAATAGATTTGGGTACATTTTTTATCTTGATTATGAAAGAGTTTTTAATAGCAAAGTATTAGGGTGGTCTTAGAGACACAAGAATGGGTGACGTGATGTGTCATCTATTTTGTGTAATGGAAGTTGCGAGAGTGTATTCTCGTGGAACCTTAGTTTGGAAGGTATCCATGAGTAGGATAAGAACTAATGTGGGTGTGATGAGAGTCTTTTGGGTAGAGAGTCTCAGGTCCTTTTAATGGGTTAGAAATTCCTATGAAATTAGTGGTGACATTATAAATGGGTTAATTAGTATGGTATTCATCAATAACATTTTATTGTACTAATATTCAGTGATGAACATGCCCAATATCATGACATCATCCTGTGTATGTTGAGATAGATTTGGCTTTATGCCTTGCTACCTTGATGTATTTCCGGTATGATTAAGGTATATGTGGAGGTGGTATTTGGGTAGTAGTGTCAATGGAGTTGTGTGGTGGGATTTTCACCATCATCTATTGTTGAGTACGTCCTTGTAGTGGTTTTAATGTCCGCAAATACTATGGGGACCCTTATTAGGAGCTAAGGATGAGTGATAGTTGAAGGTTTTTTTCTCTAGTGAGATTGATTTGGCCAACTCCAATTCATAGTTTGCTAGTGAATGGGGCATGGGATATGTTGGTTGGACTTTCTTGAGCAAGGTGGTTATGAATACACTTTTATGGTGGGGAGTGACATGTTGGACATAGGGGTGATATCCTCATGATGGAAGGGATGGAGGCATGTGGAACTAGCCCTAGATCAATCGTAGTGGCTTTGTAATTCTAGTGAAAATCTATTTAGTTTCATATGTGGTAGAGTTGGTCATGAATATGGTTTTTATTCAATATATGAGATGGTGGTGGAATATCATTTGGGGTCAAGTATGGACTCAAGTGGGAATGTTTGGATGGCTATGTAATGCCTCTAGGTGTGAGGTAATTATAATCAGGTGATATGGTAATAGACTAGAAGTTGGAGATGACTATTTTTGGGATGACTCATTCAATGATAGTTTGAATGGGGGTAGTTTTCAATGTTGGTGTGGAAGGTTTCAACATATGTATGGTGTGTTGTTTTGGGAATGATGTGTGAGTTTTGGTTTTGAGTTAAGATTTCTTGAAAAAACACAGTATGTTCTTATTTATTGCCTAGACAGTAGGTGTGTGTCTGATTTAGTGGGTTTTCGATGACAAGGGCGGGTTCCAATGGTGATTGTCATTCTCTAGAATTATAGGGCATGGTATGTTTAAAATCATGTCGGGTGTGTTGTAAGAGAACAAACTCAAGGTTATTTTTTGGTATTTTCAAATTGAGGGGTGCTACACATAGGAAGTTGTTTGTGATAATTTGAGGATTATAGTAGGGAGAACCACATATAAGATAAGTGATCATGTAATAACAAAAATTGGTGTTTCGGTTATATGGACTCGGGTTAACACCATCTTGGTGTTTAGGTTTGGACAACAAGCATTGACTCTAGTTTTTTCTGGTTGAGTTCCATGAGTTGGAGTTTGTACCTTGGTTGTGTTTTAGGAATTCAAATAGAGAACAAGATCATTGGTGATAATTTTTTATCAATGTTCATTGGGTGATGTAGATGGACAACTAGTGAGGATTTTCAAGGATGAGAAGTATTATGGTGGGGAGGTTGTAATAACCTACATCTATATGGGTTTAGTTTTCTAGTGGATTTTGAATTTTCATTTACTGGATGGGTCATATCATGAATCGATACTCAGAATGGAAATTAGAGAGTTGGAATTCCTTGAAGTTTTATTTTTACATGAGGCATAAGGCTCAATAGGTATCTCGGGTGTTCTAATGAGTATCGAAGTCTTCAAGTTGTTATTTTGTAATTTTGGAGTTTTTTTTTGCAAGGTTACAGGATTTCATGTTCATGGTTTAAGAGAAATTATGTGACACCATTATGATCATGAGGTTTTTAGTTAATTTTGAACATAACATGGTTTTGTCTCCTGGTTACCGCACGGTTAAGAAAAACCCATTTAGGGTTAAAGGGGAAACCATGTGAGGATGAGGTGGGTCTAGGACATGGAACATGGTATGCACATGGTTTCAAAAAAAATTGCACCATACTTCATAAGAGGGGTAGTGATGAAAGCATGGTTGGCACACATTTTTTTAACTATGTGTACTAATTGTGCGGGGCATGGGTGTTGTAATGTAGGGGATACATGGTTGGTTCATGTTTTGGAAAACCCTAGAGCTACAAATATTTAATTAAAATAAGGAAATGAAAAGAATACCCCTCATGATTTTTACCCACTCCACACACTTCCTCCTCCATTTAGTGTGCACAAACTTTGGGGTTACCAAAACCCTTCCTCCTTTTTCCACCTTTCTATTTTGGGTGTGTTGATGGTGATAATTTAGTCTTTAAGTGTATATTTTACTTCCTACTACTTAAAATTACCCCGTTCCTTGGTTATTCATAATTTTGGATGTTCGAGTTTAGGTATTTGATTCTGTTTCCATTGAATCATGGTAGAATCACCAAGGGATGATGGTGATTTTTGTTATATTAGGTAGAGGGGATCTTATATATATTCTACACGTTGTTGTTTGGTGTTTCGTTAAGGTATTTTTTCACAGTGAAAATTTTAAGGTTTTTCCAAAATAATTAATTTATTTAAGATTTTAAATTGTATCACCTCTTTGAGATTTTCCCAGGAATGGTGTTGGGAGTCCATTATGGATTTTCTATGGAAGTTTCTTGGAGTATTGATAAAATGTGATCAACCTGGTGAATTTTTTGGAATTATGATGAGTTCTATTTTGATTTATGGATTAATTAATTAATTAATTATTATTATTATTATTATTAATTATGGTTTCTTGGAATGAGGTCTGGTTTTGGGTGTTTTATATGAGCTCGTTTGGATTCTAATGAGCTTGTAAAATAATTCAATGGGACTTGGAAAAGCTAATGTGTTTTGGAAATATTTTTTGACAAGTTAAGTATCCTAAAATATTTTCACATGGTCACATTGATTGAATTTTATGTTTATTTGGTTTTAACCTTTAATCCCATGTGTGTTTTTTCTCCCTTATCCGAAATAATTTGTTTGTGAATTAAATTGATACCTTGGACCTTCCATAGATCCTATCGGGTCTGTTGATAGTTAAAAGATAGAACGTTTTACCACACATGGGTGTGTTGTTTGTTTTAAATTATAAATTGGATTTGTAAAGTGTAATGTAAGAGGGTTATAAGATTAACCAAGTTATGTTAATTGTACTATTTTAATGAATGGATATAAGATTCTTGGTGGATCTTGAACAAAAATGTTTTATAACATGTTATATGGGTGAATTGAAATGTTTTATAAACAAGACATTTTTGAAATTCCTATGAGGACTTGAAATGGTTTTAAATTTGTGTTGGGATTGATTAGGTTTGGGTGAAAAGGGAGGAAAGTTATGTTTTTAAATGTTCTTGTTTTAAAATTAGTTTTGGACATCAATATGATTTATATAAAAGGGTTTCATATGGATTCAAATTTTTATTCAAAATGGGTGTGTGGTTTATTCAATGGTGAAAATTCCATGACAACCCTCATGACGGTTTAAATGGAAATGAACATCATGGACCAGGTTTGGTTTTTAAAATAATAATACCCATTTTATGAACAGTGTTTTTCAAAATATTTAATAAGGATTTTTAGGTTTCATATTTTTATGACATGTGAATGGGGTTAGGCCTTGTTGAGGCATGTTATTTTGGATTTTAAGGCCTATTAGAACATTGTTTTTCATAAAATGGAAGAGAGTAATGAATTTTGACAAATTCATGTTGGTGAACCATTAATGTTAATATTTTAAAAAGGTTAATCATGTTGAACCATTAATAATGGAATTGAATGATAATGTAATGGAATAGGATGTTGAACATGGAATTCCTCATCGATGGTATAGGTTCTAGAATGTTGGTTGATGCACCACTAGTATTATATATGGTTTGGTATGTTGGACAAGGAGTTCCTCATCCATGGTTCTAAGAAGACCAGAATAATGCTCCAAGAACTCCAGCGCACCCTATTTTTCCGAGGATAGACTGATTCTCTTAACTTCAATGGTATGGTCATGGTGTTTCATATCATTGATTTAGAATATTGGACATGGAGTTCCTAATCCATGGTATAGGTGTTATATGGATTCTTTTGGAACCAATAGTATTGTATATGATTGGTATGGTAAGACATGGAATTCAGAATCCTTATTTGAGTACCTAGATTGATGATCCAGGGTACACTGGATTAAATTATATGATAAATGAATGCACCCTTGTGGCTTAAATATTGTGACCCCTATAGTATATGTCTTGGAATCTTCTCACAACTGAAGTAGTGTTGGTTGATTAGGTGACCCATTAGAACCCAAATGATTAAATGTATAATGATAAATGTTTAATGGTGAAACATGTTTATTTTCATTCGTTTTTTATTTATTCAACCTACATATATATGCATACACTAATATAATACCTAGTATTTCTTTAGATGGAATTAGTGGTGTCCTATTGAGTTATACTCACACCTTTCTTGGGTCTCCATTACAATTGGGTACCCAAGAATCTCTCACATGTTATTATTGGAGGAAGTTTGTGTTGCGCCTATAATCTGTTTTGAATGGTTGGGTTGGATAGCTCAAATAGTATCAGGGGATTTTATGAGGTTCAGCTGAGTGTTTCAATAGGGTATGGTGTCTCTATTTTTAGTCATTTATTTTTTATATGATGTTTCCTTAGTTGGTGAATGATGTTGTATGTATGAAACGTATATTTGGGACTTATAACATTGTATTTTATATTATTTCGTGGTCAACTTCATATTCTTTTTTTCACATACTCTGATGTGTATAATTCTTGGTTATTTATATTTCTATTGTTCACTATTTTGTGAGGATATAGTCTCTTCACAATACCATCATAAACACCCACTGGTAGTTGGTAGCCTCTTCTATATGAGGATCCATGCTTGAGGTGATGTGGTGAACCAATTTGGGGAACCAGTTTTAGTGGCACCTAGGTTAGGATGTTACAGTTTATTCCTTTTCCCTCTAAATATTTAACAAAAATAAAATTCTTATCCCAAGTTATTCAATATTGGTAAATATTTATATTATGAAATACTACTTTAATCTCTAAAACCTCAATAATAACACCCAAAGTTCAACATAAATCACTCCATAAATAGTTTACCTGAAGAATACTCTAAAATATTTCTATCCAAATTCTAAACCTAAAAAAATTATAATATGGTCCCACTGGTTCCAAAATCAAGTTAACTTTAATCCCCAGACAACAAAAAATTTATCTTAATGTCACATACCAAACATGTTAATACCTTGAACATATATTTTTCTAAAACATTCCAATTACCTGAATCACTATA
Source organism: Viscum album (assembly GCA_963277665.1). Classification (NCBI taxonomy): domain Eukaryota; kingdom Viridiplantae; phylum Streptophyta; class Magnoliopsida; order Santalales; family Viscaceae; genus Viscum; species Viscum album. The sequence goes on along the minus strand of OY728142.1, from coordinate 25,678,874 downwards.
AATTCTTAATGAAAACATATATGATTCCAAAAATAATAATTATATCCTTATTCCCTAAATAAAATCACAGAATATCCAATACATTCCATAAATCCCAAAATATAATGCACTTCATCAAAGATAACATAAATCATTTTTTAATCAAATCACAAATAAATTTCATGGTCATCAATAATATATAATTTCATTTATCAAAATAAATTATCTCGTTATACAAAATAAAAACTATAATCTCAACCTCAGGCACATATTAGGGGTTTTATATCCCATGATCATGTGGTTTTAAAAAATATCACCTTACTAATAAATCATTTTTCTAGTTTATTTGAACCATTTAATGTATGGTTTTAACCCCTTGAAGAAAAATTATTATGGAAAAATATTTATATGTATCATGAATCTTGTAATGAGAATATCATTAATAAATCACCTCTACAACATAATTATCAAACCATAGTACATAAACACTTAAATTATTCCACTTAAACTATTATAAAATCATATGCCCTTTCTTATTCTAGGTGTAATTCCATGGATTAGGGAACTGTCTTGGATAATTCTATGTTTCCGGCACATAATAAATTAAACTATAAATGGTACCCCGAGATGTACATTATTTCCCTCCAATGATCTATTCATTTTTCTCGGGAAATTATGTTCTATGAGTCCTTCTTTTCCGTTAATAAAACACCTTAATTTTCCATTGAGACATTTCCTTTGGTGATTCTTCACAAATTCATAACATTTAATAAGATGAATATAATTTCGTCTATGATCTTCATGGAGCTCCATTTTTATCTTTTTTGGTTCATTCATAAACTCACTCATGTTTTAGTTGTTAGTCGTCTAATGATATATTTGTTTAGGCATAATCGTAATGTTTTTCATTCCATATCCTATCTCATTTGGTTTTTTGTGAGGAAAATCACATCATCATCCATCACATTTAGTGTTAACATGATTCCACCTAGTTCATGATGTTAAATAAAACCAGAAACATTGTTTGAGAAACTGCAATGATTAATCATAGAATCATGAAAAATAATTCATGGGATGTCTAAACCATGAAACCTTCATTTCAATATATGGAACTTTTGGTTTAACCTAGTTTATCCATAATTTTTATCTATTAAAATATTTTATCATATTTCTTAAGGAAAATATGGTTTAACCAAATCATATCCCTCTAGGATGTCAAACTAGGAGTGTGGTAAGGGCTCATTTACTATACACCATAATAATGGTTCGAATATAAACTTCTAACTATTTTTTGGTGTTATCTCCCCTAAATACATCTATTCCAAAACCACAACCACTTATAGTATCTATACAATGATTTATGTTATTAGGAAAACCACACTTCTTTCTTTACCATAACATAGGATTTAATTCTATACTTAGTTATATCCCAAGGGTTCTCTCTGAAGTTTTATTCATCCTATTTTAAAAAAGTTACCAGAAACAGCAACCCAAAATTTTTATACATAAATACTACATCGTTTTAGTGTAATATTTATTACATATCAACATGATCCATTCCATAACCAAAAAAATTTAGTATATTTGAAAATTTTTATACATAGAGAAATTTTAAATAAAATTTATATATCATTTTTCATTTAAATCTTTACAACTAGAACCCTTATTAGGTATAGAATACTTAAAACCAGTCTCCTGGGGAAGAGGAACAAAACAAATGGTGAGCTCATATGCTCATCTAGGGTAAACATAATAGATATCAATAAATGATTATAAGATAATAAAAATTGTATAAGAACATGATCTTAATAATTGATAATCATACCCATCAATCTTATAGATCATAATCATGAAACATGCCAAAATGTTTTCTCAATCAAGTCATCAAACATAAGAGTATGGAAATATAAATTATTAGTCATGATTCATGAGAACATATAATAAGAATAAGACTTGTGTTTTTGGTATACACATAAGAATATGAAATCATTTCCTTAGTCAAATATCACTACCAATACTATGAGAGTGGATTGGGTTCACTCCATATTCCATCATTTCTTTAATTGAGGTTTACTTCCAAGACTATCTTATTAAAAAAATTTACCTTACTGGATTGGGTTAAATCCACATTCCATTCATTATTATCTCATGAGATATCCATATTTACCCAATTCATTGGAGGACTATATAATTTCAATCCTAACATTCAAAAAATAAAAACCATGCACATGTGTTCCATAAGATCATAAAACATTAATCATATCGTCAAATAATAACTCATGGAAAGGAAATATAATTCATAAACATTTCATCATAATAATCATAAACCGTATAGTTAAAGAATAAATATTGTGACATAGGATCATTTCCCTATTATAAAATCATAAATAACTTCAAAATAATTTTTCATAGATAAAAATACCTTCAAAATACCACTAAAATATTTCTTGAGGAAAATACCCTTTTTATTTGAAATCACTTATTTAGAATTTATATTTTCAAAAAAAAAAAATTAGGAAAATTTTAATTTGAAAATAAAAAATGAAACTTATATATGAATATTTGAATAAAAGATTATTCATGTTTGAAAATTAAATTCATTCATGCAGTGTTTGTTAATCCAAAAATTCCTTTCATATTTTTGGTGAAAAGAAAAAAAACTATGCTTTGAAAATAATAAAAAAATATTTTTAAACCATACTAAATAAAGTTAAATTTACTTAAAATTATTTTAAATAATATTTTTATAATATTAAAAACATTATTGAAAACATTTTAATGAAAATATTGACATGTAAGAAATAATTCTTAACTGAAGATTGAAATAAAGTCAGTTTTCTGTAGAAACATTCTTTCCGTATCATGAGTACTTAAAGAGGGGGGAAATAAATTAAATACATAAATATATAGAAATAACCATGGGATAATAAATTATATATAATATTTGGGATATGTATATATAATATTATTTTATCATCAAAAAATATTATGCATAAATAATACTGATAAAAAATTTAGATTATAACATAAAAACCTTACCATTGTGGTAACTTTTCAATCATAACCTACATGAAATAAATAACTTCAAATGAAACATTAAATAATATAAAAATATTTATATTAATGATAAAACATTCCAATGTTTCATTAGAAACACATTATAATGAATATATGTTTATAAAGTCAAACATATATCAATGAAACAAAATTCCAATGAAAAATGCTTATTGAATTAGTAAATTTTTAAAATATATTCATTAAAATCATGAAAATAATTTGGATTGGTAAATACCATTAATTAAATTATTTATTATTCCAAAATTTATTCTTGGGTGTTGTATATTCCCTAGAAATAAGAAATTGGTGTATAACATTAAAACATGTCTCTATAAAGTAAAATTTAGATGAAACCCTTACAACTTTGGTGTCCTTTAAATTGAAAGAAATGTAAATAAAGAAACTTATATGACTCCTAAAACCCCATTAATTTTATTATTATGTATAAATAAATTCATTTGGATGTAATCACATCACATAAAATAAATTGTGGTTCATAATATCAAAGATGTCTCATGAATTTTAAAATGTGACAAAGAAACCCTTACCTTATATTGGACTTGATTCATAAGTCTCTAACCTTAAGTATAATAAATTTATATTTATTTTAATTATACACTAAAATAATATTCATACATATAATATCATATATGATACACTTATATCATTTTAATACCTTTGATTTAACAATTCTCTATTAAAGTCTTCATTTTTGGTGCTAACTACATTATTTTTCATGTACGTTTTAGATCGTTAGTTATGGTCATTGCTCTACGATCATGGTTACTCTATATAAAGAATTTTCATAATGATATAAATTACATATATATTAATTATATACATATTTATAACAATTCTTATTAATTGGTGTTGAAAAATGCATTGCATCACTTCGTGGAGACGGTAATCTGTACGTACACATGAGTAATGTTTCCATTTTTTGATGGATGAAACAAAATAATGGTAGATTATAATTATCATTTAAAAAAAATTATTATATAATAATTTTCATTTATTTTTATTAAATGTATCATCATTATCATCCAACTAAAGGAGAAATTATGAACAAAACACATCACTTTATAGAGGTGGTATTCCACACATACGCACAAGTGACGTTATCATTTACCAAAAAAATGGATGGTATGAATGTATGTTAGATATTATAATTAAGTAAGTATAATTATGTAATAAATATCATTTATAAACATTAAACCTGTCATAATAACCATAAATTATATATAGTGATAGAAAATTAATTTTATCGCTATGTGGAGGTGGTAGTCAACCCATATGCATGAGTGATACGTTCATCTCCCATTTGATTGAGAAGAGGTGGTAAATGGTTTTAAAATAATATTAATAACATATATATATTTATGATACTAAATTTATAATACTTTTTTGTATAAAATAATTCTAGAGAAGGTGTAAGAAGAATTAAATTTGAAAGATCTTGTTTAAGATTTATACCGCTTCTTTGAAAGACCTCTTTTGGCTTACACCTTAAGCCTTAAAGGTTGTGTATTAGGAAAAGATCATAAGATATTGGATTAAGTTAAGTGTTATATTAATGATATTTATCAATGATTTATAGACATCTAAGGCTCAAATGTTGACAATAATAGAGTATGAAAAGTTCTCTTTTATAAGTGATGGGAGGGAGAGACATGAAATTTCTTAAAAGATCTCAATTATATAAGATCAATTTCAATGTAAAGTGCCTAAAATGGTCATGGATTTTAAGGAAGGATAATATATGGTTTAAATATATTTTAAAAAATAATAATTAGATATATTTTGATCGTAATACATTATTTATCTCTTGGTTTAACTCATAGTAAACTCATTTTAACCTTAATCACGGTAAAACAATTTTATAGTTTTTACTATTCACTATGTTCTAAAATTAATTTAAAAATTCTAAATTATATTAATTATTTTAATTAAAAATATAGATTATATTTTAATATATCTGGTTTCAAAATGGAAGAATTTAATATAAAATTTGTGTGCAACCTACAACAAAAATCCTTTTTAGAAAAAGGAATCTTTAAGCATAAAACATAATTTACTTACATTCTCTTCATTTCAAAAACCATAAAATTAATTTTAAGATATTTAATTGAATATATTATATAAAGTTTATAAAAAAAATTTAAAATAGTTCTTAATTTGATTTATTAACATAAAAACACCTTGCATGCATAAAACTATTTTTAGGAAAATGTGTTTTTAATCAAAAAAATAATCTTATTCCAAAATTAATTATTATTATTATTATTATGTAATTAATTATATTATTTATAACTAAATTGTTATTAATATTTTTCATTTAATTTAAAATTTATAATATATTGGTTCTTTTACTGGAAAATAAATGAATATTTTTACAAAAATTAGTATTTTCTACTATTCACTGAAAATTGTTTTTTACAAAAATCCTAAAAATACACTCTAAGATAATATTAAGATAATTATTTAAAAAATAATATTCATTTACTATAATAAAATTTATAAAAAAATTATATATTAATTATAATTCCTATGCGTGTATAATCTAATAAAAACTATTTTTGAAGAAAAAACATTTTTGGAGCATAAAATGATTTTACAATAATTTAACTAATTATTTATTACGAATTAATAAATAAATTTTCATTATTTAAAAACATTATACATACTTTTTCATAATATAGTTATTACTATTTATACCTATCAATTTTACATCTAACTTATAGAAATTACTATATCGTAGCTCATATAGAGTCGGGTCTGCACGTAAATCATGTTATCAAACACATACCTTTTATCTAAAGAACAATATATTAAGAAATATCAAGGTGTTAAAAAATTTATATAATACTAATATTTTAAAACTTGTATTTTTTTGTTTTCCTCTAGTTATGTTGTGGTTTTAACACCTTGAGATTTTATGAGAAATATTCTCTTTAATTTCTTTGATGTCTTGTGTTGTATGCTATACCAAAATTAGCATGCACTATATGAAACACAGTATTTTCTTGTATTATAAACAAATACTATTCTTGGATTGTGTTGCAAGAGCGACCATTCTCAATAGCGTGTGTTGTACGTAATACCAAATTTCATTAAACAATGATATATTGTTATAATATTATTATAAACTAGACGTTATGAATAGTATTAACCAAATTTTGAATTTTATAACATTATTATTCATCTTACACATATTCTATAACATGGTATGAGAAAAAAATAAATTTTTTGGGTAAAAAAAGTATTTTTCAAAAAATGCAGTTTTGCCGCCTTTTGATGGCGCACCCACTTTAAATGTAGTTTCTGTCACGTTTATAAGTTAAATTATACCAAATAAACTTATTAATTTAAATAATGATATAAAAATTTACTTGGATACTTTTTTTATATTTTTCTGTTAACTTTCTTATTTTGATGAATACTAAAAATACGCTAGATTTTTATTAAAAACAAATTTTCTCATCAAGATAATTTCTATGGTTAAATTATAATATTGAATGGTTTTAAAGTATAAATAGAATATATTTTTATCATTTAATATAATTTAAGTCATTATCATTAATTTTACATTGAATTCATAGGTAAAAACATTTCAATCGTTTACAACGTTTTAACTTTTAAAACCAGTTTTCTTAACAACGGGATTATTTTTAAATTAATTACTACAAATTATGTATTTTGAATTTTGAAAAATTGATTTCATGTTTGAATTCAGTGAGTGCAAATTATGTTAATAGGTTTCTTTTTTTGATATTATTAATAGTAAATACGGTAATTTTTATTTACTACAGTTAAAGGTAAATCGGGTAATTAAGGGTCATCATAAGATTATAAAATTTCCATAACACCTAAAAAAAATCTATTGTTTGAATAAAAGTCAACCCATATCACCTAAGGGTTGTAATATATTCATTTCACGGACTTTTGACAATGAAAATGATGTAATTATTATTAAAACCAATGAAAGTGACAACATGTCACTCTCATATGTCTTATAAGGGTAATAATTTTACTCTAGTGATAAACATAATAAACCTTCGAGCATAAATAGTCACTAGAAATGTAATAAAATTTTGTACATCATGTGAATTTATTTATAATATTTAGGGATCAAATAATTATCACTAATGGTGACACAATAGTGATGTAGAAATTATTTTATTGATTGAAATATCAAATAAGTTTTTTTAGAAATATTAAAATAAATATTATATGAACTATTTAATGTGATCCACGAATTTTTAAGATTAATATTACATGTTAGGGATCTATTAAATATTTTTTTCGAATATATCTTCTGTGTGGATTTTATTTAAATTCAAATAATTGAATTGTGTCAAAATTGACACTATTGTTATTTTATAAAAATAACAAATTATTAAATTTTTTAAAAATCACAAAAATATTTAAATATTATAAATAGAAATTTATATGGTCTATAATTTCATAACGTATCCAATTATGGACAATTCACAACACATAAGTAATTATTTGTAACAATTTAAAATTTAGAATTTTATTACTACCAATAAAATTAAATAGATTAAATAAGGATAAATCAAGTTGATAAGGTTTAAAATAAAATCCCAACATGTCTAAATTTTATTGTCTGATTATATTACAACCCTATATCATCTCATCTTCTAAATTTAGTCATTTTTGAAGTTTTTAAGTGGGGTTTGGGTTTATTATAAATTAATATTTTAGAGGTTTCCAAAAGTGCCCCTCTCCTCTCTTATAAAAGGGAACCTCCTCCCTCTCCTCTTCACGCCATTTTTATCCTTCAAGATAGGCCCACCCCTACCAATTTACTTTATCCACTTTCCTATAAACATAATATAGGACTTGGTATTATTTAAATATCAACATCAGTATCCTAAGAGGATGTTTAGAAGAGGCGCGTCAAATAAGAGGTAATGTCCTTTACCGATTCTTTCAAATTTATTTCTTCTTCTACTTCCTCTTCTTTATTTGTTTAATTATAAAGTAATAACATCAGTATAACTAATAAAATTATATGTAATTATAAATATGAAACAACCCTATTTCACCTTTTATCCATTCTACAAAAAATGAAATCATTGCACGTGCGTACGTACAGAATATCATCTCCACACCATGGTGTAATTTGTTTTTTCACCACCAACTTTATTTGATGGGTATAATGGTGGAAATAATAACTATATGTGATTATTATAACATTATTATAATTATTAGATATTATATCATCCTCTCCAGTTCCATTCAATAATTATGGGAACGATATCATTGCTCATACGTACGCACGGATTACCGTCTCCACGATGCGATGAGATTCATTCTCCATGTTAACCATTAAAGAATGATAATAATGTATGTATAATAAGTAATTATGAAATATATGAAATTATAATTCTATTTTATTTATGTATATATATATTTAATTTACTTCCATTCAATTTATTAAGGAAATGAAAACAACATTCATGCGTACGTACGGTCTACCCTCTCCATTAACGGTGTATTTCATTTCATTTATCTATCTATTATAAATATATATATACTGAATATACATGATATATAAATCATTTTTTAAAATCTTGAAGTAAGTAAATCATTATATAATTAATAATAATATCAAGAACAATAAGTCCAAACACATACGATAAATGAAATGATTTTACCCAAAACGCTTCTTTAACATGGAATTGAAAAATGAACGGGTAATATAAATCCGTAAGTGAATCATATATGTTATCATAAATATTATTATCATTCTGTAAAAAGTTAATAATATGTTTAAACCCACTATACAAGAGTCTCAGACACATATGGAAGAAATTAGACATAAGTTAAGGGATTATTTCGTCTCACTTTTATTTCTATAAGACATATGCCTTAATAACCATCTATTTCTTTTGTATGGTGTTTATGATTCCCATGAATGTTTTGTGATTTTTATTATGGAGAATATGATATTTAAATATTCATGTAAGTTTCTTTATTTTATGAAGCAGATGATTCCAGTGATAAAAAAAGGTAAGGGATAATTTTGCAATCTCATTTTTATCTGAGATTGCTTATACGTAAGTATTTACTGGGGTTATATTTATCATCCATGTCTATGTTTTATAAAAATGTTTTCATAAAGTGTTCACTATTCATCCATGTATCTTTAAATTTATGTTTAATCCTTTTTTACTTTTACTATGTATTATGGAAGGAATCTTTCTTTTGTTTACCATACGAGGTACTTTTTGACCTTCTGGAAAAAGTATAAGAAGAATGTTTTTTAGCTTATACGGCATGAATGGATTTTTACGGTTTCATAATGACTTATTTCCATAAAGAATCCTCTACACTATTTCATGATTATTTTCCAAAAATTCCTTTTCTTTTAAAATTTCATGGCATTTTGAGAAAAGAAAATGATTTTTAAGAAGAATGGATATTTTCTTCAAGAATTCATTTCAAGTGTTTTTATCAAAACCATTTTCCATCTAAGATGAAATTATTTAATATTTTTATTTTTCAAGTATAATGTCTCTATTATTTACATGGTTTCATTTTTCTTATTATGAAATGATATCCATTTATTCTATATGGATTATGTTATGATGGGATGATGTATATGAAACCCATTTTATTCGTTGGGTTATGATGAATGATTTATGTTTATTTTGTGGCACACGAAAGAATGATTTCATTATGAGATGGGTGGGACCTATATCTACCTCCAATTAATTGGGTAAATATTTATATCTCATGAGATAGATGTGTCTAGAATGGAAAGTGAATATGGTTCATTAATACAGGGCTGGAACGGCAAGTAAACCAGGTTCAGTAATGGACTTTTTCCACTATGATGGTCTTGGCAGCAATTCCTTGGATACTATGGAAATAATAACATGTGCTTAATGGATTTCCACTATTATATGTTTCATCCCCATGCTAATTTATCATGATAAATGTTACTTTATGATCTATGCCTTGTGTACTTCCATGTTTTATGTCATTGCTCAATATTTTGATGTTTAAACTTTATGTTCATGTTTTTAAGATCAAATGTATATGTTTTGTTTTATTTTCTCCCTGATTACCCTTACTAAGAATTTCAGCTCACCATTTATATGTTTTCTTTTCCTCAGGATATAAAAAAAGGTTTTAGGTAAGAAAAGAAAATTGGAAGATCTTCATGGGATATGTTGAAAATCATTCACCATTATTAGAAGATTATGTTCCTAGTTTCCAAAGACACTAAACTTTTACGACCCTTGGGTGTTTGTTTTTCTTAGGTGTTAATTATTCCGCAAAATTAATTTAATGTCCATATACGTCAATCTTGGGTCTCTACAGTGGTTTACATTTTTATATTTCATTTCTAATTTTTTGGATCAAGAATCAACAAGTAAAATATAATGGAATTTATTTTAAAAATTGTGTTTTGAAGTTTTCCTTCCAAATATTTTTCTTCAATCTCTATTTTTCCTTTACATTTTTTTTAATAATGTTTTTAGTATTATCCAAAGAATTATTAGTCATTTTTACGCATTTTTTAATTTCTATAATAATTTTTAAAAGTAATCTTCTTTTCATTTTTTGAATGAGTTACATTTTACAAAAGGTATGAATATAATATTTTTTTAACATACACCACATCAATGGATTCTCCTACCATCATGACTAATATTTTATTTTAAGATTAATTTAAAATTATCCATGTTTATTTTAAAAGAAAAAAAATTTCTCAATATTTTATGAATTTTTATTTAAATTGACATCCAAAGAAATTGGTATCATTTTCTTAAAATAATTAAAAGAATTTAGAAATGTGAGTTATAACTCAGTCTTTCATAAAGTTATAAGGAAAATATTTTTTATTTATTTATTCTATTTTTTTCTATAGTATTTATTTTAGTAAGATACATTCATTTCTAATGTATTGATGGAATTCTACCATACATTATGAATAATATACTATACCTTATTTTGAGATCATTTACTTTATTGTGATCATGTTCTCTATCACTCTTCATTATTCCTTAGACATTATTTTTCTCCTTCATTTCCATATTTTTAATATAATGGATGAATTAAAACTAATTTATATTACTTTGATTATGTTTTTAACTTATACCAATTCTATATACAATATAATTTGAATGAATATTATTAAGTAAGTTATTTCATTTACTTGGGAAATATTGATGTTCTGTATTCTCAATTCAATAAAGATAATTGTTGATTTATAAGAAAATTTTAGAATGAAATGTATTGAGAATTAAATATATGAGGAATTCATAGTATGTGAAATTTATTTGTGGGTCATGGTTATTGATAGTACCTCGATTCATTGATAGGTCTCATGTGACAAAAAGTTTTAATTTTTTAGATGGGTATCAAGTTTACGCATACCCATTTATTAAAAATGATGTCATGGTTGAGTGGACTTGATGATAAGACTCATGATATCTTGGAGGAGAGGATTTGATCATGAATTTTCATAATTATTCATTTCCTTTATTGGGATTTTAGTTTTCATTGTCCATGTGATTCATATGTTGATATTATCTTGGGATATTTGTTGAACTCAATTTTTTTATTTAATGGAATGTGTTTAGGTTATCAGATTTTACATATTAATTAGGCCTTATTTACACATGATAGATTCCATAATATGTAACCATTTTTTAGAATCTAACCTCACCATTTATTTGTTGTTCCTTTCTTCAGGATATGAATTAGGGTGTCATGAATGATTTCATGTATGAAAGAATTTTTTTTATGCTAGGTTTTTATATATCCAATGTAATATGGGAATCTTGTATGTATATAATTTTCAAAGACTAATAAACTAATCATTCATGTATGGTGAGATATCATATATATTTTATCAATGTAATAAATTAAACACTAACTTTATGTTACTATTGTTGTGGTGTTCTAGATAGATTTTTCTATCTTTTTGAATTATTCTATCATTAGTCATACTAATATATTCTATCTTTGACGGTTACTATGAATAATCCATCAATGATAATTGATACATGCTATCCTTATTTCCTACCTCATAATAATATATCTCAATAAATAGATTTTTGAGTTGAAAAAATATTATATCATTCCTCTCATAACTACTCATTATCATAGGATCAAGGGAACTTGTCTTGGAACCACGATTACCTTAATTTCTATCGTACCTTTACATGTGACCATGTTTATCACAAATATAACATATCTCACTAAAATATTTATAAGTTTAAATATACTTACCATAGTGTGATATATTAGTAGGTCTCCCCAAACTACACATCTCTAATTTCTTCCTCCACACATCCATTATGTGTCATATAGACCTGTAAAAATAACACTTATTCAACATTATAATCTAATATTTTTTCATTCCAAATTATACATTATGGGTTTCCTTCTATACTAAATCCATATTTTCATTCTTCTTGATATTTATTTTAGTCTCCTTGTGTGAATATTCAATATTTAAATTTTTTAATATAACATGCATCTCTCCTTAAAGAACCCCAATATTTGAATCTTTCTTCTTCAGTTGTCCTTCAAAATTATCAAGGTGATAACTCTTTTAATCATTGGTAACGTTCACCTTCTCTTTACATTTATCTCCTTGGGAATACTTTGAGTATATGTTAAATTTTTCTTTTTTCATGCTTAAATCCAACTCATGAACATGTTTTTTAATTACATCACCTTGTTCCTTCATTTTCATGTTCATTTTATCAATAAACACATTTGAATACTTCTATTACTCTAATAAATTTTTGTTTACTTGTTACAAATATTCAACATAAGTATAAAAATTTTCACCCACTGATTTTGAGAATTTTTCTTTTTTCATCAATGATTATATCTCCTATTATATGTTACACATTCAATATCTAGATTTTCCACAAGATATGGCTACCTAATCTTCTAAAAATTTAGGTATTATATAATTTAGGTATTCATATTTCTAATAAATAATTACTAGAGATTTAGATTAAGAAATAAAAAAGGAATATATTTTTTTATCTCCTTAAGAATACTCATTTTATTGGTTGACTTATTCTTATTCTTTATAGACAAAAAACATTCTTATTTAACTAAATTCATATCTAAATTTTTAACTAGTTTACATTATACACAAATAGATAAAACATGGTCTTCTTCTTTCAAATAAAATTATTTACTAAATAACTCCTCCATCTTTATTTTCGTTTCTTTATAAGTCTTACAGTGGGATATCTTCTTGAATGTATCTTCTTCTTGTGTATCCATTAATTCCTTCTTATCAAAAGAATCAATATCCATATTTCTCCGTTCCATATCATATAATATTCCATGATAACTTCTCAAAACAATAAAATCACAAAAATATTTCAAGTCATTCAAACATATACTTCCATATAATATTTAAACTCCTAATTTTAAATTGAAAATTGATTTCCACCAAATACAGCAACCTTCACTATTGAGAAATATCTTGTATAGTATTCAAATACCCACTTCTTTAATATATTATATTGACTTTAAAATATATTCTACTAGCTCTGATACCACTTACATAAACTCAAGACACCCTGAGAGGGGGGTTAAACATGGTATGGGAGAAATTAAATTTTTTATTCATTGTACTTATATTTTGGATCTTGTTACCTTATTAAAAGTAACACTATTCACCTTGTATTTTTTGTAAGTTAATTAATATCACACATCAAACCCAAATTATAATAGTAATTCATGTAAGAAAACAATTATTTTACTTGGTTCACTCACACTGGGTTATATCTAAGGATCATACCCTCATAATTGTTTTGGTGTTCCAATAATCCACTATAACTCGCTATTTGTGGGGACAAAAAATTTAGAATAGGCTAACTTCTTAATAAAGTTCCAATAAATCCTTCACTGTTTCACTAACTGGTTCTAATGGGGTTACAAACATCAGTTTATAGACTTATAGGTGTTTTCAAGGTTTATTGACATTAACTTTACTTTAATTCATGTGATTGAGATATGTATCATAAATACCATGTGTCTCTACTTTAGTGAATTATAAATTCTTCTCCCAATACCACTACATTATATGATCTTCAATATATCTTCATTATGGTATTCAAGATAATCTAAACTAGCAGAAAAAAAGATAATAATTTTTATAATGTAATTAGTCTTCAATATATAATTTTTTCTTACTTTATCAAACTTGATTCTTCCCTGATTTTCCATAAAACTGGTCCTCCAATATATTCACATAGAAATCCACTTTATCTCTATGAAGACATGTCTTTAACAATATTTAAATAACTCTAACATATCTTCTGCACAATTCCATTCATTAATAATTCTTTCTCTAACTCAGATATGTAATAAGGCCCATGTTGTTGATGTCCTTTCTCCTTTATAGGAACCAATAGTTTCTTTTCCTTTTATGTTCTATATATTTTTCTCTAATAGAAATCTTATTCTTATCTTAATTATGTATAGAATATTATCATATATCAAGGAATTATTTTTGTTTAAAATTTTAAATTCAAATCAAAGTTAACTTCCAACTTCTCCCACTTCAATTTTAAAATTTGGATTTTATTACGTCATATCTCTATCATGGAATTAAAAATGGGTAGTTAATTATTTCCCAAATAACCACCAAATACCCATGTGTCTCTATATAATTACTTATATTTTAATTCATTATAGGACCATAATTACCATATGATAAGATGTTTTCTCTATAACTTCTCTCAATTAATAGATAGTCCACTCTACAACCTATATCTTCACAACATTTAACCTTCAAGATCAGATATTCATGGCCTTTTATGATTTTAATTGTGGGTGTTATAACTATATAACCTTCTACTAGCATGGTACAACATACTTTCCATGGTGAAAGTACTTCAAATCCAAAAACACTAGAATCTACCTAGATTCCTTTGCGGTTTGAACATATGTGTCATGACATTGAAATATCCATTCTATAATAACTCAAATTTCTCTTGAAACTCCTTCATGGTGTGGAATAAATTTTATGGTGTGTATGATTCTAACATTGGTTTGCTTTATGGAGATACCTTCAGTGTCATGGCATATAATATTCATAAATAGTTTTTAAATACACTTACAAATATGAGTCTTGTAAAATCTATATATTTTTCAAATTTTATTTACTTTTAATTTTATTTATTTTGTAATATTTATGAACATGACATGACCTGTTTCACATATATAATTTTTAGTAACTTTATCTAGTGATATTTTTTGTACGCTTTCATTGGGGCCAGTTTCCTCTGCCTACATTGTGGTGACACACTTTTTTTGATTCCCAAAATTCCAACTTTCCAAAGGAGGGTTTCTTCCTTCACTTTAATTGGTAATTTCAGTTCCTTGATCAAAAAGGGATGATGGGATGTTAGTTACTCCATCAATTTATTCCTCCTTGGAGATCATCTCCTAGTTTGGGTCTCCCTCATATATTTGAGTCATGTTCACAAAACTCATTCTTAGTGCCATATTAATGCGGGCACCGATTAATTATGCTAATTATGCCTCAACAGGGAATCAACCTTTAGTCAGAGTAAATGGTAATTTTGGGCATTTCTATGAATATTTTGATGTTGGGTCTTTTGGGAACCTATAAATTCTTCCTCTTTTAGAGGGTATCTCATGATTGAGGTATATTGGGTGTTGAACCTATGACATCCAATGTCGATCACAAGGTATTTGAAACCATGGGCGTAAGTCTTATGAGGATTTTTACCTCATGAATCTCATTTTCATTGTATCAGTTATGGATTCTATATCAATTCACAGGTTTAAAGTAATCTGGAGATGAATGCATCAAAATTTTATCATCTTTTGAAGATAGATCATGTAACATTTTTAACATATTTTAGATATGGATGGGTTCTAGGTTTAGCATCTTGTGGAGACATATCTAGTCATAGGTTTAACATCTTGTAGAGATGTTGGTTTTTTATGTCTCTCCAAGGATTAATATTTCACACTTGGATAGTGCAGCATGTCCTCCTAAAGAGGGATATTTAAAACATGTATTATGGAGTGTGTCCCCCCAAGGGGGATGATTTCACACTTTGATGATGAAATGTGTTCCCCTAAGGGAGGATATTTCACACTTGGATTTGATGGAGTGTATCCCCCAAACGGAGGAGATGTCACACTTAAATTATTGAGTGTGTCCCATAAGGGGGAATGATTTCACACTTTGAATATGGATTGTTTTCCCCAAGGGATACAATTTTAAACTTGGAGGGTTTTTTTCAGTATTGAACCTCTTGAAGGCATCCTACATACCCTTTTGGTAAAGATGGATCAAAATCCACAATGTTAGATTTCGTGGTTAAATTTTTTTTGATAAGATCAATCCACATAGTTTAACATCATGTGTTAAAGATTCTTGTTTTTTAGAATGATTTTTTACAAGGTATCATGTAGGGATTATGCATGAAAGATGCTCGGGTGCCGCTATGGAGTAGTAATGGTGTGATTGGGGCTTACGTGTGGAATTTTCTTGGGTGATGGGATAATTTCTTGTGCATATCACATGGGGAATATTTTTCTCATAAAATGAGCCATCATGACCTTATTACATAGGGAACACCATGTTTATTTCATAGGTAATGGTTATAGTTTAATGTCATGTGAAAGGACATGGTGCATGGGGATTATGCATTAAGTTGATCATTATGTCTTCCTCGTGTTGGGTCAAGAGGGAATCTCGGACCACTTGTGGGTCAAGGACTTTGATAGGGGCTTAAACATGGGGATGAGACCCATGGAGATACTTGGGAGAAGTAGGGATATATGTGGGGATTACACTCTAGGGATTCTCATTCATCATCCTTATATTGGTTCATGAGGGAATATTGACATGTTGATTGGTTGAGGGATATGATTGGGGCTTACACCTAAGATGGGGACCATGGTGGAAATTTGGTGGAAATATCATGAAAATTATATATGGAATAATACCCTTGATACATAATTCATCTTTTTCTTATCACATGAATCATCCTGTGTTTTTAATATAGGATATATTGTATTTTAATATCATGTAGAATGGACCAAGGGGTTCATCTCATGATTATGGAATGAGGTATCTTAATCTTAATGCATAAGGCATCTTGTGTTTTTCATAGGAAGCATCCTATTTTTTCATATAGGGTGTACTCGAGATTAATGCCATTTAGTGAGGACATATAGGTATAATATGCCTAGAAATGGCTAGTGTGGGACTTATGCATGAGTGTCCCTTTCAAGTTAAACCTATCACAGGAGTCAGGTGATGGGGTTTGAGGAATTGCTTGAGGACTATATCAACTCAAAGTATAGAAGGAATTGAGGAGGAGAATCTAAAATCATGGAATATAAAATGGGCCAAGAGGAGTAGGTTGGATCCATGTATTTTAGGGAGTAAATAAGAGTATCTTGGTGCATGGTATTTAATGTTTTGGACATTCAGGATACATAGTCCCCAAATGAAAAATTCATCAACCTAGCCTAAAAAGTTCATAGTGTAACTCTTCATTTTTCATGGGGATTTATGATGGCAGTAAAGGGACCAGGCCAGAGAACTGAGATAAAATCTTGACACTGATCCTGATTGGGGGTGTAGGTGCATAACCATAATAGTATGGACTAGTGGGTGTGAAGGTAGTGGTTTCGTAAAAATATGGGTTTTGAAAAGGTGGCCAATTTCCTTAATGTATGCTCGGTAAAAGTAGGGATGTAAATGGATATAGAAAACACTTTTAAGAAAACATTGGGGGTTTAAAAAAATGGGTGTTTTTTGAGGAATGGAAATATTATGTGATCTATGTTCTTCATGGATAGATGTTTCATGAAACATCTTCAAAAACTAACCCATATATGAAAGTCTTGCATGAGGGAGTTCACAAAATATTACCCATGGGGTAATGAGTATGTAAATTCATGAAACTATTTGGAGTTTCAAAAATTGTGATCATGATTTCATGGATAATTGTCTCCTTCTTTAGATGATGATATGAGCGGGTATTTGTAGGATCAATATAGGAAAGGTAACTTGTATTAATAAATATTGAGGATTTTGTGAAAATTTATGAGCTTTGTGAATAGACAAGGTAATGAAAACTAGATTTAGGCTGTGTGAATGTCACCTTCAAATATTAGTGTGTCCAAGGACATCATGGAACTAGAGATGCATGAAATGCACTTATGTTTCATGAAGGTTACTCTAAAATCTCTACACATTCGGGGACTTCTGCAAATCAGTATTCTTTGAATCGAATATACGTTGTGTGGAGGATAACACCTCATTATTTGTGTTGTCAAGAACATCCATGAACTAGGGTTATAAAATCTAGAATTACACGACATTAATATGACCATCACTTGTGAATGTTTGAGTTTCTCAACCAAGGTTTTCTGAAATTCTATAATTTGTTCCAGAATCACCATTTTGGCTATTTTTAAAAATCTGACTTCAAAAAAAATAACATATGATATGTAGGTTCATTTGGGATCCACTACAAGTCATATAGAAAAATTTTAAACAAAATACAATCCTTGAACATGTTTTGTAGAATTCATTCAATCATTAGATGGATTATTTTCAGTTCCAAGAGATATTCCACTTCCTTTATGGAACTTTAAAACTGATAAACATCAATAATACATTATATAGACAATAATTTTGATAATAAATCCAATTAAATGAAATTTTTCTGGTAACATAGACCCTTATATCATAGGATGTGTGCTTGGTAGTTATTCATGTTTCCTTTCATTATTATTACATTGGTATATAAGAATGTGAGTTTCATAATGACCCTATAGTGGGTAGTTTGCATTAAGGAATATACATTGTTGAAAATTTCACTAGGAAGGATGATTTCGTATGATTTTCCTCAATTTTGAGAGATAAGAGCATCATGGTTACTTTACGATCAGTGATCTATAAGGGTATAGTCCATTGAGTAGGTGGGAGGGCCTATAGATGATGAGATACAACCCTATCTATGGTGAATCGACCATGTTAGTGGATTAACAGGGTGTCTTTCCTATTATTTTATATTTTAGATCTAGTATATGTTTACCATATGAGAATAGGGGTTATCCCATGAATTTGGATTCCTTATTAATGGGGATAATATGTAAATACTTCGTGTATGGGATTGATATATGGGAGGTATGATTGAGTATATGGTATTGGCATGTGAGGAGTTCCTTAATTTTGTATCAAAAATAAAGGTGAAGGTAGTGATTCATGTGAGGTGTGTGTATAACATGTATGT
Source organism: Viscum album (assembly GCA_963277665.1). NCBI lineage: Eukaryota > Viridiplantae > Streptophyta > Magnoliopsida > Santalales > Viscaceae > Viscum > Viscum album. Next base: position 25,659,534 of record OY728142.1, on the reverse strand, counting down.
CAGTGATAGTCATTAATGAATTGGATATGTGATCCTTAGACCGACGGGATATAACTCGTTTTGGCATGAGTCAAGTCTTATAGATTAGGATTGGCATTATATGGAAGTATTTGTGATTTTTTTAGGCATATAGTCCTAGAATTACATGGGGGACACATCAATTGGTAGATTTTGGAAAATAATTAGGATAAAAGGTTGAGTTTTGGAGGTTACGTGACTCCTAGGATTTAGATCATTATTATGATTTAAATGTTTGGTGATGGCATGTGATAAATTTTTAGTGGGTGGATTTGGTCAACAAGGTTCATATTTGGTCCCTTGAGATTCATATGTAGTGTATGACCTTTAGGGGTTTCTATTTTTCATGATAAATTCTAGGGATCCTTATTCTATCACTACTACTTCGAGGTGGGAAGTGTGATGTTGATGGCTTGATAGATGTTCACTCTTAGGATGTGATCAGCAATGATTCAACCTTTGGAAAGGTGTAAAACACCTTAATATTATGAGGGAATGTCTTATAAATTTGTTTGTTCTATTGAAATTTCCTATGTGGGTAAGAAAATGTGATGATCTAGAAGTGTTCAATTGTGGATTCGTCGATGGTGGTAAATGGGTATGATGAGTTGGATAACTGGAATGGATAGTTTGTGTGATTAATGAGTGGTGAGCTATTAGGGAATATAGGAAGTGGTTATTTAAGGACATCTATTATTAATGGAGTGTCAAGGGATAATGTACTATTTGTGGTATTTTAGTACCTAAAATTTGTCTCAATTATGGAGGGTGAGGAACAAGTAGAGTATATAAACCCTTAATAGGGAATTGATGCTTCCTAATAGGATTAAATTTGGGATTCAGGTGGTGGTGAGTTGGTTGAGACTAGATGTGATGGAATCATATAATTGATTTAATTAAATAATGTTGTAATAAGTAATCATAATTTAATAGAAAATAGAACGGGTCTTGTGAATATTAGAACATAGAAGATGGTCAATTTTGAGTAGGATTGTGCTCTTTGGGTGAGAAAAGAGAACTTTCATGGTGGGATTATATCATTTGAATGTTTGGTATTAGCCATTTTTTAGGTGTGATATGGGTGAGAATTGGGTGTGAGATGTTTGAAAAAATAAAAGAGGTGGTGGTTAATGTTGAGCACTGGTGCTTAGTTCCAGTTGTTCAGATCATGTTTGGTAAATGGAAAATAGCTAGATTATGGTATTTATCGATGATGATTGAGTGAGTTTGTATATTAGGTAAATGAAGAGCATGGTTTTCTAGTTCTGATCTGATGGAATTACAATGTATGAATTTTGGAAAAAATACTAATAGAGTGAATGGTTCTAGGGAATTTTGGTACTCATGGGAGGCATGACAACCTATCTAACAAAGTAAGGCTTCATGAGTTGGATTTAGTCTTGGAGAGTGAGGATACAATTTTAAGGCTTGGGGGTCTTTGAGGTTATAATTTGTATCATAAAATGTGAAATGGTCTAGATTAGACTACAAATGTTTTGTGTCTGAAAATTGAGAATTCATAAATTTTATCAATAGATTCCCAGTATCTTAGAGTTTGGGGAAATGACTAGTGCCACGTTGCACATGTCTTCAGGTTTCTGGAAACAGTTTTTGTAGTTGGATATCAGTTAGTGTGCCTCGTGTGTGTTTAAATATTATGATTTGGATTTTTTATGATAATTAACCATATATATGTGTGGGTGGAGTCACTACTTGGTCCCCTAGATGCTGATGAGGTCCTTTATACTCAAGGGTGTACTCCCTATGAGGAAGAGTGAGGAGCCGATGCAGAATGCACATGCCTAGAGGTCGGTTGTATACCATGGGATTACAATGATTTATCATGAAATTCAACGGTATTACTAGGTTTCTGGGATGAATAAAGAAATTGTGGGGTTCATTTCATGGTTCCTCGAATATTAATTGGAGATGGTCTAACATCAATGACCAACAAGTCACCTTTAATTATTACCCATTCGTGAGTGGAAGTGGCATGATGTATCCATATATCTCATGATATTATTTTTGAGTTAATCTCATTAAATTGATGTGGTATGATTTATCATATATCAGTTGATGAATGATACATGGTCCAACAAATTCGGGAGACTTATTTCATCTACAATTTGGGTCAAATATATGTTCTGGATATTTTGTGACTACATAGGGTTACTAAGATAATAGTTTCTAAATAGGATTCCATTTTACATTATTAATTTTGAAAGGCATATATAATTCACTTAATAGGTAGGTTCACATTATAACTACTTAACATCCTCATACTGATGGGCTATCTGAGAATACTATAAGGGTGTTGAAGGACATTATGCAGGCATACATCCTTGATTTTGATGGTTCATGGGAGAACCATCTAATGGTTAAAACTTTTCCCTATAATAATAGCTAAAAAATATTTTTTCAGATATTTACTTTTCAGGGTCTATATAATAAATGGTTTTGATCACCTATATATTGGTTAGAGGTTTGACAGTCAGTTTTTATTAGGTTAAGTCTCGTATATAATACTTTTAAGCATATCTAACTAGTCAAGAAGCAATAGATGGCTACTTAGAGTTGTCAAATATAATATATAGACCAATTATTTCAAACTCTATTATTTTTGTAATTGAATGGTTTTTTCTCGAAGGGTTTCCTCGATTGGGACACAAGAAAATTCAAATGATGGGGAAATAATTAACCAGGATCATGGGGCCAATTGAGGTTTTCAAGAGGATATCTACCATGGAATATCAAATCGAACTTCCAAAAAGATACGGTTTTATGTATGATGTATTCCATTTATCATAGATTTATATATACTAGAATTACCATTCTCCTATGATATATGTTGAGAATGTCGAGCTGGAGTCATGTAACACCCAAATATTCTAGAATATATTTATCTTTAATAAATTTCATGTGTTTGATAGTTTGAGATTCAAAAAACACTGAATTTAAGATAATAATGATTTATTATAATAAAAAATAAAATATATTATATTAAATTAAATGAAACATATTTTTTTAAAATTAATGAAGTATATATATGAAGTGATTCATTAATTATTCTTGGTTATACAAAAATTTATTATTTATAACATTATTTCATTATATATGTTTTATTTAAAATGTAATTTCTATAATTTAGAGTATTAAAATAATGGAAAACATTTATCTATACATGTATAAAAATTAATAATCATTCATAAATCTATTATCAAATGGTTATAAATAAATATAAAATCATTTTTAGAAAAAAATGAATTATTTTTCATAAAACTAGGTTTTTTTATGTGTGCAATGTGTTTTATCTTAATAAATGAAATAAATAAATATTTATGAAAAATTTTAATGGAATGTATAGATAATATATTCAATAAAATAGAATATCATTCATGGAATGGTTTTTACAAGACAATTAAAGAGAATAAAAAAATTATGCTCAAAGAAACATATTTTTTAAATAACGGTTTATACGCACTTTGTGCGTAGATATTAGAATTGATTTTTCCTCTACTAAGAATTGAATTTTTTAAGATGTATTTTTTTTAATCTGAATAATAAATATTATTTAATAATTTAAACTTAAATTTTATCCATAATGAATGGTTACCATGGTAAAAATATTATCACCACAGTAACCGTTAACGAGGGGGAAAACTAATTGATATGGATTATAATATCATTAAAACTTGTATATATATATATATTTTTTGGTGTACTTTGACCTTTAATTATCCTATAATTGAAAAAATTTATATTTTGTTCAAATTTTTTATGAAAATAATTTTATATTATTTAAAATGTAATGGTATTTACAAGGGTACCACTCCCATCACTTATAAAAGGGTACCTCCTCTTCTAACTTATCCACAAAACATTGTTATGGCCCAAACTATTATAAATAAAATTCACCCTTTTGAATTATTTAAATGTATTATTATGTAATATGGTTATATAAAACACATTCACTCCTTTGGTTTTATACTATTGGAATTAATTGACCATTACGAATCATTACCGTTGATAATATAGTCAATGAACAGTGATCACATGATTAGTATAAACGTAGGGTTTTGAAAAATCCAATTTTCAAAGAAAAAGGATGTTATGGAATCAACTAGTAGGATCATACCCTATGAATCCCATCCATCAGAGAATTTGAGGGAGATAGCATCAGTGGGATTTACCATTGACCAAGACCAAGCCTATATCCAACAACATAAGAATGAGTAAAATTGTTTACAAGAGAACTTCATGCTCACGAGATCACGGCCAAAATGGTGTTCATTGAACCACCCTATGAAAGTCCAACCATCATGTACCTTACTCTTAGGGCGTATGCTGGTGTATTAAATGTATATATATCAAGATCCTAGAAATATGAATATGTACATTATTTTGTATAGAATAATAAATATAGTTTCATCTTATTATTGTTACTTTATAAATGAATTTTATACTATAAAACATGAATAGTAATTTTATGTAATATTCAAATTCAATTAATGAATTTATTTTTATGAATTAGTTTATTTATAAAATAAATAATAATTTAATATTATTATTAAATAATTTTTATCAAATATAAATGATCATATAATTTTTATTAAGTGAAATGTAATTTTTATAAGGGTTTGAAAAACAATTATTTTTCAAAAACCCAAAATTCCTCATTAAATTTCAATTTTTATTCAGATATTTAGAAACTTAATTATATAAAATGAATATTATTTTTGTAATTAGAATATTGAAATTATCCAATGGTGGATTCTACATAATTTTATGATATAGATGAATTTTCGGGTAAAAATTAAATAAAGTATAAATATACATTGTGTATTATGACATAATAACGACCCAAAAGTTGTTTAATAATTATTATAAATGGGATCCACAACCAAATATATGTATTCATTTTAAAATATTGTTATTTTTCCTATTTTGAAAATCCATTATGAGTCCTCCAAAACATATAATATATTTGAAGGTTTTTAAATTTTTTATTTAAGAGTGTGACTCACATCCACATAAGAAAGGAAATTATTTTATTATGTTCGTCCATTTAATATATAAAATAATTTAAACCCCTCCAATCTGGTAGAAACCGTTGGAAAAATCAAGGTATAGTTGGTTATTTTGAATATTTTATTATGTAGAGTCCAAAACGAAAATAATAAAGAAATCCTCCTCTTTGACTATATAAACCTACACAAGCTCATATTTATCTTCACTCAAAATCATTATATAATTTATAAACTATTTAATCCACTCCCTAGAGTTCTCCCAAGGAACCCCCAAACTCTTGATAATCCACTCCCAAGCCTTTGGAGTCACACACTCAAGTAAGGAATCTTTCACTCTCCTCTTCTATCAAGAAATGATTTTTTTGTTATATCATTTACTTTTAATTTTCTTATGATGGGATATGATATTCAATATTCCTATTACTATCAATTTTATTTATAAATTATTACATATTTCTTTAACTCTCATTTATCCTCCAATGATCCTTTGTGTACACCTATTACCATGTAGAAATTTCAAAAGGATTGTTTTATTTATTCATGTTTCTTCATTACCTAGGGGAATCTATGTCACAACCCATCCCCCGGGCCCGTATCGTGACTACTCCAAGCCCTCCTTCCATAGGCCAGGGGTTGGCGACTAGCACCAAAGATGTAAATCCCTAATCTGGGAAGACACTGCCTTTATAAACTGAAACACACACAATAGAGTACACAACTGGATGAAAGACACTAAGTATAACTGAATACAGAAGAAGTGTTGGAAAGTAAAAGAGGCCAGAAATACAAGCCCAACAGGGAGGTACAATACAACTAAAATTCAAGTACAACTGAAGAAAAGTAAGCAACTATTGGGTCATCCTCTAGGGTTCCTACCTGAAGGCTAGGTACATATGGCCTCCTCTGCACTCCACGTCCGTCCGTCCGCTCCGTGCACCATCACGCTGAGTGGTCAACCTCCGGGTACCATCCAGTCCTGCTACTCTCTACCTCAGTCAGCGTTGTCTATCATCTGCATCCAACACAATGCGTTGTTGGCATAGCCCGTGCAGGGCTGAGTATAATGACAATCATTAGGGACCCCAAGGCCCTCAAGGTCTCACAAAATCCAACAAGGATAAAACAAAAATTATGGATTCAATGGATAACCATTACTTAGTTATATTCCCATACATATACCTAAGTTATCTAGTAACCCATATCAATCATGAGGGAAACACAAAATTCGTTGACTTGGCTCCAAACTAGGATTTTCTTCTAGGGGTGGTAACATGTAACACTCCTAGTCAAACTTTCAAAACCTCGGTAGCTGGTGTACTCCTCCTCTATAAATTATTGTAGGCCCCCTATGTCACACAGAGGTGCTTCCCACTATCCTAGACTACTATGGTACTCCTCCTGTCGAGTATCGTGGGTCTGTTGTGTCACACAGAGGTGCTCCCCATTGTGGGTCTTCCACATCACTCATAGGCGCTCCCCCTTGTATCCTATTGAGGTAATCCTCCTGTAAAGTACTGTGGGTCTGTCGCTTCACACATAGGCACTCCCTACTGTGGTTCTACCGCGTCACATAGAGGCGCTTCCCACTGGGCTAGTCGAAACACTCTGAGTCGAAAGGTCAGCAGTCAGCAGGTCTCAGCCTGCTACAAGGTCTACGTACTCCGCTCTCTTGTTACCAAGAGGGTCTGCTCCACGAGCTACTAGTTGGTACTCCAACTGTAATGAAGTCCCAATTAGAAGTATCTTAAAGGTCTACCTCATCATAGGGGTCTCAATGCAACAGAAGGCGCATCAATTGGACACCCGATCTAGAGTTATTAGCATTTCCATTCCAAGGGATAGGTTGGATTTTAGGTTCAAATGAAACCGAACGTACCCCCAAATATATCCAAAACTCAAGTGGGGTATTCCAATAGAATCTTCTAGCTCTAATATTTCTGTCACCGCAGAAGGTTCATCGATCGAACACCCGTAGCCCATGTTATGGGAGAAAAGGTAAAAACAAGCCATAGCAGGTCTAGGTCTGGTCCGACCCAGCCGGACTGACCCGTTCCGTGTGTCCGACCCGTTCTGCGTGTCTGACCCAGCCCGAGGGCGGCCCGCGTGGCCCGGCTGGCTGGAGGCCCGTGTGGCCCATTTGGCAGCCCGCGTGGCCCGGCTGGCAGGCGGCCAGTGTGACCTGGCTGGCCATGTGGGGGGGGGGAAGGGGGTGGTATTCCCCCTTCTTGTCGAATGGAACCAGTGCTAAGCACCGTTACGGATGCCATGGGACCCAGGTGTGTCCAGCCTTTTCCGGCTGGCCGAGCAGGCTGCCGGTTCCGCACCACCGGCGGCCGTCCCAACTTTGGCCGACCCTGCTACTCTGTCGTGGCACACCCTGGTCACAGCTCACCTCCACCATGCGGCGTGACGGGGCCATGACCTCTCTTCTGCGCGGCACAGCGGTGCCCCACCCTATCGGTGACCCAACGACCTTGCGCCTCCATTTACTTCACAGCCAGATTTCTTCGTGGTTGGTTTCCTTTGCGGTCAGCCCGATGTCGGCCGCCGTTGCTCTACCTCCATCGTCAAAAAATGAGAACAATAAAGGGGGACGGTTGGGCTGTGTTCGTGTGGTCTGAGCCCTCCTTGTTATGGTGATATCAATCGACAATATACATTCCATAAATTTGACGATGTAGAACAGAAACAAAATCAACTCAAATCCCCTACCTTGGGTTCGTTATTCGTTGACGATGTTGCGGAAAGGGCAGACGTCGATTCATCGTTCGCCGCGTTCCTCACGCACTCCCAATCTCAAGCTCGTGCGTCGGAAAGTGTCCCAGGGTAGAAGGCCGAGGAAGAAGCGTCATCGGCGTTCTTCACGTTCTTCATTGGTAGGAAGGTTCGCTTTTTCATTCTAACTCCAAGAGCTCCACCTCTCCTCAATTCCCACTTCCAACAAAATGAAAGACGCCAACCCCCAAAATGAAATAATATATTGTCTTATTAATTTAATGGTTGTCATGAATTCAAATGGGGAATTAATTATGGGTCTCCACTTATTTAATTCTTGTGTGTGGGCACAATTTAATTAAGGGAGTTCAAAGGTTTCAAAGGTGGTGGCTCCATAAATGGGGAGTCCAAGGGTTTCATCCTCGGGTGGTCCCCACCTAACTAATTTACAAGAGGTGTTTAAACCTCGGGTGGGCCCCACCACCATATCCTCTCATGGGAGCTTATGGTGTGGTGGCCCCCACCCCTAACCACCTCTTGGAGGTTTTAACCACCACAAATAAAAATAATGTAACACTTTTTTTTTATTTTATTAAAAACCCAAATACTAACTTACATTCTCGACCAACTGTCGTTGAGGTGAAAGTATTATTAAGAAAATATTGGCAATGCGAGTTCAACGGTGCCCTTAGATTTCTATTCTAATAACCGGTTCAAAATATATAAAATCCCACTCGTACGTTTACAAAATGTACCCAAACAAAAACTTCAGAAATTTATTCCGGGAACACCGGGCCACGAAATCAAGCACCATAAATTTTCATGGGCTCATGAAAATCCCATGAATTTAAGAAAAAAATTTCCATGGAATATCCAGGTCTTTAAATTCTCTCCACCTCAGGGCTTTATGTCCCTATAAGCTACAACTTGAACTAAGGGAATAAATGGGGGTACTGAGCACGCATATGAGCCTCCTGCTCCCAAGTACTCTCCTAGAGGTTCCCGTGATGCCAGTGAACACACAACAGTGGTATAGATCGTCCATGAAGGACCCACTCTTGTCGATCCTTGATCTCCACTAGAACCTTCATGAAAGTCGCCATGTCATCAATGTCCAGCTCTCCATGGTCGTTGATGTGGGAAGTGTCGTGCACATATCTCCTTAGATAAGATACGTGGAAGAAGCCATGCCCCCGGTACATCTGAGGTAGAAGAGCTAGACAGTAAGCCACCCCGCCTACTCTGCTGAGGACTAGGAAAGGTCCAATGAATCACGGAGATAACTTGCATCCTCGGAAAAATCTTTGTATACCTCATCGACTGGAGACCTGTAGGAAGACGTGGTCGCCATCCTTGAACTCCATAGGTCTCCGTCTCCTGTCAGCATACGACTTCTATCTGCTCTGTGCAATCTTCATCCACTCCTGGATGTTCTTCACCTTCTCTATGGTATCCCACACCATCTCTGGTCCCACTAGTGCTAACTCCCTTAGGTCTATCCAGCACAGTGGCGATCTGCAAGGTCGATCATAAAGGCCTCAAAAGGTGTCATACTGATGGTGGAGTGGTAACTGTTGTTGTAAGAAAACTCTACCAATAGTAAGTGATCCTCCCAACTGCGACCAAATTCGAGAACACAAGATCAGAACATGTCCTCAGGGGTCTAATTGGTCTGATTAGTCCGACCATCTGTCTGAGGATGGAAGGCAAGGCTCAAGCGAAGTTGTGTCCCGAAAGCCTCATGTAACCCTTCCATAGACGGGAACTAAAATGTGCATCATGGTCGGAGACAATAGAATAAGGTAATCCATGTAAATACACAATCTCCTGAACATAGAGGCATCTCAATATCTCTACTGAGCCCTGCTCTCTGATAGGTAGGAAGTGGGCCGAATTGGTGAGTCGGTCAACGATCCCTCCTATCGAATCGTGACTCCTGGATATACGTGGAAGACCCATCATTAAGTCCATGGATATCCCATCCCACTTCCACTATGGGACCTTTAAGGGTTGAACCAATCCTTCTGGTACCTGGTGATCTGTCTTCACATGCTGAAAAGTGAGGTGTCGTGAGACAAACTCAGCTGCTGCCTTCTTCATACCCGCCCCAAGATGGGGGCACTAGTCAGCCTCTGCCCCAGCTCCCGAAATCTCTACTGGCATCTCTCCAAGCATACGAAGGGTGTCCCCTTCTTCGTCAAGGCTGATAGTGGTTATGAAACTCTGGAGAAGTCTGGAACGAATCTCTCGTAGTATCCAGCCAAGGCCAAGAAACTCAGTACCGCTATCACACTCCTAGGTGGATCCCAAGAAAATACCGCCTCAATCTTCACTGGATCTACTGAAACTCCAACCTCCAAGATGACATGTCTCAAGAAGTGAACCTCTCAAGTCCAAAACTGACACTTCGAGAGCTTACCATAAAGTTGGTGCTCTTGGATTCTATCTAATACTACTTGAAAATGGTAGGCATGCTCCTCCTCAGTAGTCAATTTAATCAGAATGTTGTTAATGAAAACCACGATAAAGAGATCGAGGTAAGGCTAGAAGATCATGTTTATGAGACACATGAACAATTCTGGAGCGTCGGTTACACTGAAGGGAATAACCAAGTACTCGTAGTGGTCATACCAACACCTGAAGGTCGTCTTCTGCACATCCTCATCTCGAAATCTGAGCCGGTGATAGACTGATCTGAGGTCTATCTTTGAGAACCATAGTGCTCCCTTGAGCTGATCAAAGAGGTCGTCAATCCTCGGGAGTCGGTACTTTTCCTTCACGGTCACCTGGTTCAGGTGACGGTAGTCGAAAAAAAGTCTCAAGCTCTCATCCGCCTTCTTGGCGAACAGAATCGGGGCTTCCCAGGGAGAAACACTGGGTCAAATGATTCCCTTTCCATGCATGTCCTCTAGATTTACCTGCAGCTTGTGAAGCTCAGTGGGATCCATTGGATATACTGGTGTATATATCAGTGGCATCCCATGGTACATGTCAATGTAGAAGTCCACCTCTCTGTGAGGAGGTAGTTCTGGAACTTCGTCAGGGAAAACATCCATGTACTGATCCACCACTATAGGATAACTCAGACTCTCCACATCAACTGCTCTGAGGGTAAGGCAGGCCAACTGATAAGTGATCAGCTGCACCCTCCTCTGAGTAAGTCTGTCATGTGCTGAAAAGGTTCCCTTCTCGCCGGTGAGGGTAAACCTGATCCCATCAGTGCGGACACACCGCACTTTTCGCCTAATATAGTCAATATTAGCATGGACTATAGATAACCAATCCATACCCAAGATGATGTCCTAAGTCCTCGATTCCTCTACGAGGGGATCCCAGCCGAATATACCACCTCATAGAGTAAGCTCACACTATCGGTAACAGTGATAATCATCGAGTCTGCTCTTGTAGGAGTCTCTAGCCATAAGGATTGTGCCAACGACTCCATCAGAATATCCGAGCTCCGAATGAGGGTAGTAGTAATGAAAGAGTGACATGCACATGTGTCTATAATAACTGCAGCTAAGGTGGAGTAGACACATATTGTACCTCGAATCATCTCTGGAGCACCATGGTCGTATACCTCAGTTTCCAGAAGTTGTGCTCTCCCATGACCACCTGCTCCCTGTGGTCGGGGTGGACCTCCTGGTGGTGGTGGCAGTAGCACCTCGTAACGTCTTCCACTGCCAGATGCTTAATTAGCTCATCTGCCAAATCTGCCTGCTCCCTGCAGACCGCCTCAATCGAACCTCTACCTCTGCCTAAGAGGTCCCTCAACTATCGGCTGATCATCGGAATGACGGTTCGGACAGTCACGAGCCATGTGACCATGCTTGCCGCATGAGTAACACGGTCTGCTTCGGGAATATATGTCACTACACCGGGTTCCCCGCACAATAGATCATGAGTGTTTCAGTCATCCACCCATGGGTCTGGTACTCTTGGACCTCTACCTCATCTGTCTACTACCAGCGGCAGAAGACTCTCCTATAATTTTACTAGTGGTGGGTCTTACTGCCGGAGACTGCTCACCAAAGAAACTCTCTACAATTAGGGATATCTCTAACACCCTCGCCTACGTCGGGATACTGAGGGAGATCATTGATGCCCTGATCTCTCGCCTGAGACCCTGCTCTATGGTTCGGGCCTTGACGAATGGGTCTCGTACCATATTTGTGGAGTAGTGCGAGAGGTCGGTGAACCTCGCTGAGTACTATGCTACTATCATTCTACTCTACTGCAGATGAAGTAGCTCTTGAATCTGTACTGCTTGTAGGGTCACTGGAACAAACTCTGCCCGGAACAGTCTCTCAAAGTCTTCCCAGAGAAGTGTCGCCTCATCGTGCACCTGGTGCATCAGGCTCCGCCATCTGTCTTCTGCATTCGGAAGGAGACTCACAGCAAGGATCACCATGAGTTCTGCTGGTGTCCCTACCAGCCTGAAGACTCTCACCACAGCCTCCAGCCAATCCTCATCCACCTTTGGGTCTGTCTCTCCCTGGAACTTGGGTGGCCTCTAGCACTGGAACTCATGCAACGCGCTCAAGCGGCATGCATCATTTGCTGCTGGGGCTTGTGGAAATGGTGGCCCAATGGGAAGTGGTACCACTGGTGCCTCCGCTGGTAAAGGGCCATGCACCGAGGCCTCATCACTCGGTGGACTGTCAGAGCATAGGAATCTCGGGGCTCTGACTGGTCATCCGCAAGGAGGCATCCTAAAAGAAACAGATGCGACACAGTCAAAATATTATACCTGGTGAGCGGATCATGTTGAGCTAACTTAAGAAAAATTTTAAATACACACATGAAATCAGTGATTTCGTGCACTAAGTTAGAAATCAGTAGTCAGGGTCCTGGGGTATCGATACGTCGGCCGCCCACACCAACACTGGACTCCCTGAATTGAAACCGCAATTAGTACCCTTAACACTATTGATTTATAGAAAAGAATGATTAGTGTCCTATGTTTTGTGGTAGAACTGACTCCTCTGATACCAATTTGTCACGACCCATCCCTCGAGGCTCATATCGTGACTACCCCATGCCCGCCTTCCATAGGCCAGGGGCGGGCGACTAGCACCAAAAGCATAAATCCCTAATCTGGGAAGGCATTGCCTTTATAAACTGAAACACACACAACAGAGTACACAACTGAAAGAAAAACACTAAGTATAGCTGAATACAAAATAAGTGATGGAATGTAAAAGAGGATGGAAATATAATCCCAACAGGTAAGTACAATACAACTAAAATTCAAGTACAACTGATGAAAAGTCAGCAAGTATTGGGTCATCCTCTGTGGTTCCTACTTAAAGGGTAGATACATATCGCCTCCTCAGCACTCCAGGTCCATCTGTCCGCTCTGTGCACCGTCACGCCGAGTGTTCCATGTAGAGACCCGAAGCTCGATGTACATGGACATTACATTACTTTTGAGGAATACTTATTACATAACAAAAACACACACACAAGGACCGTAATAGTTTAGTGTCTTTAGAAACTCGGAATATAATCTTCTAATTGTGGTGAAAGATCTTCAACTTCTCCCATAAAGATCTTCCCTTTTTTTATACCGAAAACCTTTATTTATATCCTAGGGAAAAGAAAACATAAAAAGGGTGAGCTCAAATGCTCATTAAGGGTAAACAAAATAAATATCAATCACATCATATTCATAAGAACATAACATTTTGGAAATCTTAACCTGCAAAAGAGATCATAATATCATAACCTGGGATAAATCATAGTAGTGAAATGTAGTCCGAATAATCATAACATAAACATGAAACTTTTTGGAATACACACATAATCATAGAGAATCATTTCTTATTAGTCAAGACTCATTGTCAAGGCTATATTAGTGGACAAAGTCCATTTCTGAACCGAGTTTACTCCTCGTTTCAGTCCTGTTTCACTGAACCGGCTTAACCTGTCGTTCTAGCCATGTCTATCTCATGAGATATAAAATCTTTAACCAATGCATTGGAGGGAGATATAGGTCCCACCCATCTCATAATGATACCATTCATATGTGTTCTACAAAATCATAAATCATACATCATTGCATAACCCATGTAATAAAAAGGGGATTCTTAAACAACATGACATCATAAAACAATTCATATAAGATAAAGGAATTCATAAAAATAATTCCATCACAACATAATCAAATCAATGTAATAATAGGGATAGAAACAGAACCCTATATTATCTTAGATGGAAAATAATTTTGATAAAGCACTTGAACTCCATTCTTGAGGAAAATATCCTTTCTACTTCAAAAACATTTTCCTTTCTTAACATGTCATACAATTTTAAAAAATAATTTGATTAAAACTAAACATGAAAACTTGTAAAGGAAGCTTCTTGTAATTGTTCATATGATTACTTAGATCATGATTAATTAAATCCAGAATTTAAAACATGATTTATATATAATATATATTCAGAATATACATATATATAATATATCAGTAAATGGAAAGAAATACACCGTTCATGGAGACGGTAGGTCGTACGTACGCATGAACGCTGTTTTTGTTTCCTTAATGAGTTGAATGGAATTAAGTAGATGACATTCATATATATACACATAAATCCAGTGTTAGGACCCGTCCTCGGGGCCCGTGCCGTGACTAACCCAAGCCCGCCTTCCATAGGCCAGGGGCTGGTGACTAGCACCAAGGCGTAAATCCCGGAAAAAGGGAAGGCACTGCCTTTGAAAAGTAAACAAGCACCACAGAGTAAGCAAGTGGAAAAGTAAACACTGAGTAAAAACTGTAACAAGCTGTGCTAAAAGTAAAAGGGGCTGAAAATACAAGCCCAACTGTAACGTACAACTGAAAGGGGAAAACAGAAACTGAAAAGAAGATCCGCAGCGCCGAGCCGTCCTCTGGAAGTCCCACCTGAAGGGTGGGTACAGATAGCCTCCACTACTCCTCGGGTCCACCTGACTGCTCCGAGTACGTCTCGCCCAGTGGTCCACCTCCAGGTACCGTCCTGCTCCGCAAGCCTCCACCACGATCAGCGATGTCCGTCGTCTGCAACCAACACAACGAAGTGCGGGCATTGCCCGTGCAGGGGTTAGTATAAGCTACTCAGTAGGGACCCCGAGACCCCCGAAGGTCTCCCGAAATCCACAAAGGAAAAACCACAATGGAAGGATACAATCATAAAGTAACAACCTACACTTCTTAGGTATATGCCCATACATATACCTAAGTCATCAATTCCCATTCGGCTCCAACATCTGAGCCCAAGCACAACTCAGTCCACACAGGAAAACAAAACGTAAAATCCACACAGGATAGTTCAACACAATCCACAAAGGAGAGTAACACCAGATTCATCTCACATAGGTATACTTCCTCGTATGATGATAAAGATGATCACTGATCCATCTAAGTCGTCAGACCCACAAAGGTTCGATAGGTACTAACCCCTGCAATGACCCACACATGATCGTACCCACACAGGATCAATAGGTAACTAACCCCCGCAAGACCCACACAGGATCGGGCCCACACAGGACCTGTAGGCACTGGCTCACACAGAACCGCTGAGCGCTGACCCACACAGGATCAGATCTACACAGTATCTGTAGCACTGATCCACATAGGATCGCTGAGTGCAGTAGTCGTCGCAGTCCACTGAGGATCTCTGCACAGTCGTCGTCGCAGTCCACTGAGGATCTCTGCACAGTCGTCGTCGTCGATGTCGCAGCCAGCACTAGGGTTCCCGCACACAGCAAGCTCGTTCAGGAGGGTCCGCTCCACGAGCCGAGAGGCTGATACATCAACTGACACAAATTCCAGATATGATGTATCCAAAAGTTCTGTATCATCAACAAGAACTCAACGTCGTAGACGGCGCATCCATCGGACGCCCGGTATGAGAGTTATTGTCTTTTTCGTCCGAGGGGCCCGGTTGGTTTTTAAGGAAAAACCAACCCGACCGTACTCCACCTGCATCCAAACCTCGGGTGGGGTATTCCAAAAGATCCGTCTCACTTAGAGGAAATCAACGAAGTCGACGGCACGTCGATCGGACGTCCGAAGCTCAAGATATGAGCGTTTCCGCTCCGAAGGCCCGGTTGGTTTCGTGTACGAACCATCCCGGACGAACTCAAAGTAATCCGAAACCTTGAATGCGATATACCGGAACGACCGTCTCGATCCAAGGATCGTGTTGCCGCTGACAGCGCGTTGTTCGGAGGCCCGTAACTCAAGTTATGAGCGCAAGACCGAAAATATCCGGAGACAGGGGGGTCTGGGCCCGGGCTGACCCGACCCGGTCCGGTCCGGCCAGGGCGCGGCCCGGCCCGACCGGCCGGCCCGGCTCGGCTCGACCAAGTGGCCGACCGAGGGAGACGTGGGGTGCTGCCCCCGTGGGATGAAGATGTTGTGGCCCTCGAGGGGCCGCACTGGAGTCAACGGACGCGGCAAAGGCCGCGTCCCGTGCGTGAGAGCTGGACCCGCGCAGTCGCGGGTCCGCTGGCCGCCGCCGCCACGGCTTCAGCCGCAGCGGCCCTGTCCGGCGGCGCACCGGGGCGCCACCGGAGGCTTCCGCGGGCCACCGGAGTTACTCCGGTGGTCCATTTTCCTTTCCGTCTCTGCCGGTACTCCTCCCGGGTTCTGTTCTTCACTGCGGAAACATCAAATCGCCCTTGAGTCACATTTTGTCGTCACCCACCAAATCCTCACAACAACGAAGAACTGCGGAGGGTTGTCGGGCTGTGTTCGTTTGGCCCGCACCCTCCGTGTTAGGCGATAACAACTGGGAAGAATAATCAACATATCAAACCACAATTTTAATAAATTAAAATTGTTCTTATGAAACCGGGTTCTTTATTTTAAAAGAAACGTTCACGGGAATATAAATTATTTCACAACAACCCCTACCTCGTCAAGTTTCCGCACACGCGTTCTTCACGGAATTGATCGCCGCGGATGGAGGCGATCGTCGCGTCGCGGAAGGGCGTCACATCGTCACGGAAGGGCGTCGCATCGTCGCCGAATACGGTGCGCGTCAACGAACTCCGTGGTTCAAGAACATATAGATTTAATTAATAATAATTAAATCCATATTGTTGTTTTAATCCTCAAAGAAATTTAAAGAACTGCAATCTCTCACCTCAATGGATGATCGAAGATTTTGTTGCGGATTAAGGAACGTCGCCGAAGAACGTCGCGGGAGAGGAAACGTCGGTGTCGCGGCACACGGCGTCTCGTCATCAATTTCCGCGGGTTCGGCGTTCTTCATCGGAGGCCGGCGTTCTTCACGTTTTTCGCGTTCTTCGCGTTCTTCGCGAAGGTGGATGAAGAATTATTGGTTTCTGTCAAATCCTCTCAATGAACATTTTTCCAGAAGTCGTGTGTTGGTCTTATTTTATTATTATGCCAACATATTGAAAACAGGTTAAGAAACGAATAAATTAATTTGTAGAATTAATTCAACGAAGAAAACCGCCCAATTAATTGGTGCGTTAAGAAATTAAGAAAATACGTCAGTTGACTTTCATAATGACGGGTTTTCGCGGGTGCGTTACTTAGCAGAAAAGAAACGTTGGGGCTCATGCGGGCCCCGCCTCACAAATATCCTACCAAGAGGGTAGGATATTTTTGGATAGCACCTTATCCGCATCTACTCATCTTAAGCAGCATTAAGTGGCTTCAAGTGGCTTCCATGTGGCTTTAAGTGAAATTAAAATAAAATTGTCGCACAACTTTATTTTATTTCATAACTTTAAACCCAAGAAATTAAAAACCACACCTGAGCAAACGCAACTCCGGAAGAGGTATTTCTAAGAAAATATCGGCGCTGCGATTCCATCGGTGACCTTGTAATTCAATTCCGGGCACCGGTTCAAAAGTTAGAAAAACCCGCTCGTCCGTTCACTGATCGTACCCGAGCCAAACTTTGGAAAATGATCTCGGGCACACCGGGCCTCAGAATCAGGTGCCGTCAGAAACTGCGTTCTTGTAAAATTACAAGGAAAAATAAGAAAAAAAATTCCTTGAAATTTACAAGTCTTTACATTACTCCCACCTCAGGGCTTTACGTCCCCGTAAAGATACATCATAAACTAGGGAAACAAAAGTGGGTACTGAGCACGCATCTGAGCCTCCCGCTCCCAAGTGCTCTCCTGGAGGTTCCCGTGCTTCCATCTGATGCGCACAAGAGGAATCGATCGTCCATGTAGGACCCGCTCCTGTCGATCCTTGATCTCTACCAGGACCTCCGCAAAAGTCGCCCCATCATCCACGTCTAGCTCCACATGGTCAATGATATGCGTCGGGTCGTGCACGTATCTCCTCAGCTGGGATACGTGGAAGACGTCGTGCACCCGGTGCAACTGAGGTGGTAGAGCCAGGCGATAAGCCACCTCGCCAATCATGCTGAGGACCTGGAAGGGTCCTATGAAGCATGGAGACAACTTGCCTCCTCGTCCAAATCTCCATAAACCACGTCGAGGTGAGACACGCAAGAAGACGTGGTCGCCATCCTCGGACTCTAGTGGCCTCCGCCTCCTGTCAGCATAAGACTTTTGCCGGCTCTGAGCTGTCCTCATCCTCTCCTGGATGACCTGGACCTTCTTTGTCGAGGCCCGGACCATCTCTGGTCCCACGAGTGCTGACTCCCCAGGGTCTATCCAGCACAAAGGAGATCTGCAAGGTCTGTCGTACAACGCCTCGTATGGTGCCATCCCGATGGTGGAGTGGTAGTTGTTGTTGTACGCTAACTCCACCAAGGGTAGGTGGTCCTCCCAACTGTGACCAAAGTCGAGGACACATGCACAGAGCATGTCCTCGAGAGTCTGAATGGTCCTCTTCGTCTGACCATCCGTCTGAGGGTGAAAGGCGGTGCTCCGACGTAGCCGCATCCCGAACGCCTCCTGCAACCCCTTCCAAAGCCAGGAAGTAAAGAAAGCATCTCGATCGGAGACGATAGATGATGGCACTCTGTGAAGCCGTACAATCTCCTGAACGTAGAGACGCCCCAAGATCTCCACTGAGCCTTGCTCTCGGATGGGTAAGAAGTGTGACGACTTGGTGAGTCAGTCAACAATCACCCAAATGGAGTCGTGACCTCTTGAAGTGCGTGGAAGTCCAGTCACAAAGTCCATAGATATCCCGTCCCACTTCCACTCTGGGACCTCCAAGGGATGTACCAAGCCTGCTGGTACCTGATGCTCTGCCTTCACCTGCTGGCAGGTGAGGCATCGAGAAACGAACTCTGCCACAGTATTCTTCATGCCCGGACACCAGTGCTGTCGTCTGAGGTCATGGTACATCTTCGCCACTCCAGGATGCACCTCCAAAGGAGAAGTGTGAAACTCTCTCAGAACCTCCTCCCGTAAAGCGACTGGTACCAAGATATGTCCTCTGAAAAGGATGTCGTGCTCTGCTCCAAGGGAGAAACCATCAGGTGCCTGTCCCGAGGATATCTGTGCCCGCCGTGTCTCATAGTCAGTGTCCCCACGCTGTGCATCTCTGACCAGTTGTAGAAGTGGAGGAGAGACTGTGAGAGACTGAAGGAAGGCTGCTCAGTCCCTATCCACGAAGGATATCTGCAAGGCGGCTAGCTGCTCTGTTGCCTCCTCAAGTAGCTGAATGCCCGTCCTCCTGCTAAGAGCATCGGCTACTACGTTCCCCTTCCCCGGAGTATAGACTATCTCAAAGTCATAGTCCTGGAGGAACTCGAGCCATCGTCGCTGTCTCAGGTTCAGGTCCTTCTGAGAGAAGATGTACCTGAGACTCTGGTGGTCATAAAAGACTCTAAAGCGCTCGCCCATCAGATAGTGCTGCCATGTCTTCAGTGCAAAGACCACTGCTGCTAACTCCAGGTCATGTGTGGCGTAGTTCTTCTCATGCGGCCTCAACTGATGTGATCCATAGGCAACCATGGCCCGCTCCTGCATAAGGGCACATCCGAGTCCGGTCCCAGATGCATCGCAGTAGACTACGTATCCAACTCCCTCCTCAGGCAACCTCAAGATAGGTGCGCTGGTCAATCTATGCCTCATCTCCTGGAAGCTCTGCTGAAATATTTCTGACCACACAAAGGGTTTTCCCTTCTTCATCAAATCTGAGAGTGGCACCGAAACTCTAGATAAGTCTGGCACAAATCTCCGATAGTATCCGGCTAGACCCAAGAAACTCCGCACCTCCATCACACTCCTGGGTGGCTCCCAAGCTAGCACTGCCTCGATCTTCGCGGGATCCACTGCAACTCCCACCTTAGAAATGACGTTCCCCAAGAAGTGGACCTCACATAACCAGAACTGGCACTTCGAGAGCTTGCCATAAAGCTGGGGCTCTCGGAGTGTGCCTAGTACAACCCGCAAGTGGTAGGCGTGCTCCTCCTCCGTGATCGAGTACACCAAAATGTCGTCGATGAAGACCACGACAAATCGATCGAGGTATGGCGGGATGATCCTGTTCATGAGGCTTATGAACACTGTTGGAGCATTGGTTACGCTGAATGGAATAACCAAGAACTCATAGTGGCCATACCGACACCTGAAGGCGGTCTTCTGCACATTCTCGTCTCGAACTCTGAGCTGATGATAGCCTGACCTGAGGTCTATCTTCGAGAACCACCGTGCTCCCTTGAGCTGATCGAAGAGTTCATCAATCCTCGGTAGCGGATACTTGTTCCTCACTGTCACCTAGTTCAGGCGACGATAGTCGACACACAGTCGCAAGCTCCCGTCCACCTTCTTGGTGAACAATATCGGGGAAGCCCAGGGTGAAACACTGGGTTGGATGAACCCCTTGCCCTACAAGTCCTCCAACTGTACCCACAGCTCTTGAAGCTCAGTGGGGGCCATCTGATACGCTGGAGTGGATATCGGGGTTGGCTCGGGGTATAGATCAATATAAAATTCTGCCTCTCTACGAGGAGGTATCCCTGGAACGTCATCGGGGAAGACGTCCGCGTACTGATCCACCACTGCAGGAAAACTAGGACTCTGCACGTCAACTGCTCCAAGGATGAGGCTAGCCAGCTGATGAGTGATGGGTTGTCCCCTCCTCTGCGAGAGTCCCTCCTGTGCTGCAAAGGCTCCCTTCTCGCCGGTGAAGGTGAACCTACTCCCGTCTGTGCGCACACATCGCACCTTGCGCCTAAAACAGTCAATATGAGCATGGACTGTAGATAACCAATCCATACCCAAGATGACGTCGTAAGGCCTCGACGCTGCTACAAGAAGATCCCAGCCGAAGCTCTCACCTCCTAGAGTAAGCTCACACTTCCGGCACCAGTGCGTAATCGTCGAGTCTTCTCCCATAGGAGTCTCTAGCCGTAAGGATCGAGCCAACGGCTCTGTCGGAATCTCCGAGCTCCGATCCAGGGTAGCGGCTATGAAAGAGTGACTCGCTCCCGTGTCTATAAGAACTGCAGCAAGTGTGGAATAGACACAGATCATACCTCGAATCATCTCTGGTGCGTCGTGGTCGTAAGCCTCCGCTGCCTGGAGATGTGCCTATCTCTGCCCGCCAGCTCCCTGTGGTCGGGTCGGACCTCCTGGTGATGGTGGTGGCAGAGCCTCAAAGCGTCGCCCACCACCTGCTGCTCGGCCAGCTCATCTGCCTCATCCGCCTCCTCCCTGCGGACCACCACAGTCGACCCTCTGCCTCTCCCTGGATGGCCCCTCCACCGTCTGCCGCTCCTCGGCACGGCGGGTCGGGCAGTCACGGGCCATGTGGCCCTGCCCGCCGCATGCGTAGCACTGTCTGCCTCTCAAAAGACTCGCTCCGCATTGTGTGCCCCGCACTGCTAAGACAGTGTCCTGAGGTCGTCTGCCGGAAGTTCTGGTCTGCCTAGACCAATGAGTCATCCGTCGGCTGCCTGCTGCTGAAGACTCCGCTACCTGCCGCCCTGCGGTAGGTCTTGCTGTGGACTCAGCCAGAAAGATCTCGATCAGAAGGGCTCGCTCCAGTACTCGTGCCTGGGTCAGGATGCTGAGGGAGATCAGCGATGCCCTGATCTCGTGTCTCAAACCCTGCTCAAAGGTCCGGGCCCGGAAGAAGGGGTCCCGTACCATGTCGGTCGAGTAGCGAGAAAGATCGGTAAACCTCGTCGCGTACTGGGCGACCGTCAAGCTGCCCTGCCGCAGCTGAAGAATCTCCTGGATGCGCACCGCACGGAGGGTGGCTGAGACGAACTCTGAGCAGAAGAGGCTCTCGAAGTCTGTCCAGAGAAGAGATGCCTCATCGTGCACCTGGAGCATCAAGCTCCACCATCGGCCCGCTGCTGCGTGCAGTAGGCTCACCGCGAGGATCACCATGAGGTCTACTGGTGTCCTCACTAGCCTGAAAACTCGTAAGACCACCTCCAGCCAGTCCTCGGCTGCCTGGGGGTCCGTCTCCCCACGAAACCTGGGTGGTCGCTGGCGCTGGAACTCGTGCAGAGCTTTGAGGTGACATGCATCGTCAGCGGTCGGTGCTGGAAGCATCGGGGGCTCGGCGGGTAGAGGTACCGCTGGTGCCTCCGCTGTCAAAGGGCCCTGCACTGAGGCCTCAACGCTCGGCGGGCTGTCATCACGCTCTACTCTCAGAACCCTAGCTGGCTACCATCGTGGGGCCATCCTGAAAAGGAAACAAGTGCGCCACAGTCAGAACAGTATACCTGGTGAGCTGATACTAAGTAATCACAAAGAAAACTTGAAACACACATGCAATCAATGTTTTCGTACATTAAGTCGGAAATCAGAAGTCAGGGTCCTGGTGTACGGATACGTCGGCCGCCGCACCAACACTGGACTCCATGGGCTGCTAACCAAACTCAATACGCTAAACACTATTGCTTCACATAGACGAAAGATCAGAGTCTGTGGTAGAACCGACCACCTCTGATACCAATTTGTCACAACCCGTCCTCGGGGCCCGTGTCGTGACTACCCCAAGCCCGCCTTCCATAGGCCAGGGGCTGGCGACTTGCACCAAGGTGTAAATCCCAGAAAAAGAGAAGGCATTGCCTTTGAAAAGTAAACAAGCACCACAGAGTAAGCAAACGGAAAAGTAAACACTAAGTTAAAACTATAACAAGATGTGCTGAAAGTAAAAGGGGCCGGAAATACAAGCCCAACTGTAAAGTACAACTGAAAGGGGAAAACATCAACTGAAAAGAAAAACCGCAGCGCCGAGCCGTCCTCTGGAAGTCCCACCTGAAGGGTGGGTACAGATACCCTCCACTGCTCCTCAGGTCCACCTGACCGCTCCGAGTACGTCCCGCCGAGTGGTCCACCTCCAGGTACTGTCCTTCTCCGCAAGCCTCCACCACGATCAGCGCTGTCCGTCGTCTGCAACCAACACAATGAAGTGCGGGCATAGCCCGTGCAGGGGTGAGTATAGGCTACTCAGTAGGGACCCCGAGACCCCCGAAGGTCTCCAGAAATCCACAAAGGATAAACCACAACGGAAGGATATAATCACGAAGTAACAACCGAAAATGCTTAGGTATATGCCCATACATATACCTAAGTCATCAATTCCCATTCGGCTCCAACATCTGAGCCCAAGAACAACTCAGTCCACACAGGGAAACAAAACATAAAATCCACACAGGATAGTTCAACACAATCCACAAAGGAGAGTAACACAAGATTCAGCTCACACAGGTATACTTCTTCGGATGACGATAAAGATGATCACTGATCCATCTAAGTCATCGGACCCACTAAGGATCGATAGGTACTAACCCCCGCAATGACCCACACAAGATCGGACCCACATAGGATCAATAGGTAACTAACCCCAGCAAGACCCACACAGGATCGGGCCCACACAGGACCTGTAGGCGCTGGCTCACACAAAATCGTTGAGCACTGACCCACACAGGATCGGATCCACACAGGATCTGAAGCACTGATCCACATAGGATCGCTGAGTGCATTAGTCGTCGTAGTTCACTGAGGATCTCTGCACAGTCGTCGTCGCAGTCCACTGAGGATCTCTGCACAGTCGTCGTCGTCGAAGTCGCAGCCAACACTAGGGTTCCCGCACACAGCAAGCTCGTTCGGGAGGGTCCGCTCTACGAGTCGAGAGGCTGATACGTCAACTGACACAAAGTCCAGATTTGATGTATCCAAAAGTTCCGTATCGTCAACAGGAACTCAACGGCGCAGACGGCGCGTCCATCAGACGCCCAGTCTGAGAGTTATTGGCTTTTTCGTCCCAGGGGCCCGGTTGGTTTTTAAGGCAAAACCAACCCGACCGTACTCCACCTGCGTCCAAACCTCGGGCGGGGTATGACAAAAGATCCGTCTCACTTAGAGGAAATCAACGAAGTCGACGGCACGTCGATCGGACGTCCCAAGATCAAGATATGAGTGTTTCTGCTCCGAAGGCCCGGTTGGTTTCGTGTATGAACCATCCCGGCCGAACTCAAAGTAATCTAAAACCTTGAGTGCAATATACTAAAACGACCTCTTTCGGAGTCCCGTATCTCATGTTATGAGCGAAAGACCAAAAACATCCGAAGACAGGGGGTCTGGGCCCGGGGCGACCCGGCCCGACCCCCCCCCCCCCCCCCTGGGTCGGCCGAACCAGGTCGACCCGACCCATCTGGACCCGGTCCGGTCCGGCCAGGGCGCGGCCCGGCCTGACTCAGCTCGGCCGAGCGGCCGACCGAGGGAGCCGTGGGGCGCTTCCCCCGCGGGATGAAGATGTCGCGGCCCTCGAGGGGCCGCGTTGGAGTCAACGGACGAGGCAAAGGCCGCGTCCCATGCGTGAGAGCCGGACCCGCATGGTCGCGAGGCCGCTGGCCGCCGCCGCCACCGCGGCTTCAGCCACGGTGGCCCTGTCTGGCGGCGCGCCGGGGCACAGCCGCGCCGGTGACCCGCGCCGCCGGAGGCTTCCGCGGGCCACCAGAGTTGCCCCGATGGTCCGTTTTCCTTCCCGTCTGCGTCGGTGCTCCTCCCGGGTTCCGTTCTTCACTGCGGAAACATCAAATCGCCCTTGCGTCACGTTTTGTCGTCGCCCGCCAAATCGGCACAACAACGAAGAACTGTGGAGGGTTTTCGGGCCGTGTTCGTTTGGCCCGCACCCTCCGCGTTAGGCGATAACAACCGGGAAGAATAATCAACATATCAAACCAAAATTTTAATAAATTAAAATTGTTCTTATGAAACCGGGTTCTTTATTTTAAAAGAAACGTTCATGGGAATATAAATTATTTCACAACAACCCCTACCTCGTCAAGTTGCCGCACGTGCGTTCTTCGCGTAATTGATCGCCGCGGAAGGAGGCGATCGTCGCGTCGCGGAAGGGCGTCGAGTCGTCGCGGAAGGGAGTCACGTCGTCGCGGAATACGGTGCGTGTCGATGAACTCCGTGGTTCAAGAACATATAGATTTAATTAATAATAATTAAATCCATATTGTTGTTTTAATCCACAAAGAAATTTAAAGAACCGCAATCTCTCACCTCAACGGATGATCGAAGATTTTGTTGCGGATTAAGGAACGTCGCCGAAGAACGTCGCGGGAGAGGAAACGTCGGCGTCGCGGCACACGGCGTCAAGTCGTCGATTTCCGCGGGTTCGGCGTTCTTCACGTTCTTCGCGAAGGAGGATGAAGAATTCTTGGTTTCTATCAAATCCTCTCAACAAAAATTTTTCCTGAAGTCGTACGTTGGTCTTATTTTATTATTACGCCAACGGATTGAAAACAGGTTAAGAAACGAATAAATTAATTCGTAGAATTAATTCAATGAAAAAAACCGCCCAATTAATTGGTGCGTTAAGAAATTAAGAAACGCGTCAGTTAACTTTAATAATGATGGGTTTTCGCGGGTGTGTTACTTAGCGGAAAAGAAACGGTGGGGCTCGTGCGGGCCCCACCTCACAAATATCCTACCAAGAGGGTAGGATATTTTTGGATAGCACCCTATCCGCATCTACTCAGCTTAAGCAACTTTAAGTGGCTTCAAGTGGCTTCCAAGTGGCTTTAAGTGAAATTAAAATAAAATTGTCGCACAACTTTATTTTATTTCATAACTTTAAACCCAAAAAATTAAAAACCACACCCGAGAAAATGCAACTCCGGAAGAGGCTTTTCTAAGCAAATATCGGTCCTGCGATTCCATCGGTGCCCTCAGAATTCAATTCCAGGCACCGGTTCAAAATTCAGAAAAACCTGCTCGTCCGTTCACTGAACGTACCCGAGCCAAACTTCGGAAAATGATTCCGGGCACACCGGGCCTCAGAATCAGGTGCCGTCAGAAACTGCGTTCTTGTAAAATTCCAAGGAAAAATAAGAAAAACATTTCCTTGAAATTTACGGGAATTTACATCCAGTATCATTATTATGTCATATATTTCAGGGTTACTTATTATATATACTTTATAATCATTCATGAATGGTTAACGTAGAGAATGAATCTCATCGCGTCGTGGAGACGGTAGTCCGTACGTACGCACGAGCGATGATATCGTTCTCATGATCGTGGAATCATATTGGAGTGTATGTATACTATTTCAGAATCAATATCAATTTAAAATAATCATATATAGTTATTATGTACGCGATTATACCCATCCAATTAAGGTGGTGGTGGAAAATAGATTACACCACAGCGTGGAGACGGTATTCCGTACGTACGCACGCGTGGTGATTTAGTTTTCCATAGGATGGATATATGGTGAAATAGTGTTGTTTCATACTTATAATAACATATCAGTATATGAGTGATACTGATGTTATTACTTCATAATGAAACAACCTAAGAAGAAGAAGTGGAAGAAGAAATAAAGTTGAAAGAATCGGAAACGGACATTGCCTCTTTTTTGAAGCGCCTCTTTGACTCCTCCTCTTAGGGCACTAAAATTGGTCCTTGAAGAATACCAGGACCTCTAGGATGTTTCTAGAGAAGTGGAGAAGAGAATTTGGCAGGGTTTGGCCAAGCATGAAGGCTCAAAGTGGTGTGAGTAAGAGAAGGAGGAGGTGCCCTTTTATAAGGGAGGAGAGGGGCACCTTTGGAATAACAAAATATATTATTTTATTATAAATCCAAATTCGGTTTTAAATAGCTCCAAATTAATTTATTTCGAAGCTAAGGTGGGGATGGGTAGAAATCCTCTCATCCAATATAATTTAGACAAGTTTAGGTTCCTATTTTAACCTTATCATTTATATTTAACTTTAAGATAGATAATTTTACTTTTACCGTGTCTTTTAGTGTTCTTACACTATAAGGTTAATAAACTTACTATAACAAGTCAAAAGAATCCCAAGTTGTTTATTATTAATATATATAACCTTATCTAAGTCATTTGGCTGAACCTTAGATTTTTATGAATAAAATAACAATTAATAATATAATATTTGTTTTAAAAACTATTTTATGTCAATTTTGACACTATTTAGTAATTGATTTTTTTGAAAATCATAACAGAATGATTAGTTCTAAAAGAGTTAATTAAATCAACACTAACATGTAATATTAACATATAAAATTATTGTAATTCATAAAAAGTCTCAAATTACATTTATTTGGGTATTTATAACATCAATTATTTCAATATTTCATTAATAAGATATTTAATGCGTCATCATTGTGTCATAAATAAATTAAATTATTTAATTTCTATAAATTACAAATAAAAAATAATTATGTAGGAAATAATTTTAGATTTATAATGAATATTTATAGTCTAATTTATATTATGTATAACCCTATATTAAAAATGATTTACTTATTAAACTTTGATTTTAACTATTTTAACCCTTCTTTAAATAAATTAATAATAAATGTCCTAATCTAATCCGAGTGGGCCTAAATGGTCATATGTTATTCCTAAGGTTTTTTTTGGTCCAATTACACTTATCCAATAGAATTAGGACATTTTTTAGGGTAATAATAATATCATTTTTACCCTTAATTACCCAATTTACTTTTAACCATGGTAAAAAAAAGTAAAAAGTTACTATTCACCAAAAATTATTTTCATCTCATTGAACCACATTTTACTTACTGACATCAACCGTGTCTCTCGGATTTTTGAAATTCCACTCACAGAAGCGGTAAAATTAAGTTTTATGAAAAAATCATTTTTTTTAACTACCACTTAGTGGTTTCACTATTCATCAAAAACTGAAAGTTTCCAGAAAAATTCCAAAAATTAGGCCTAAGATATATTTGATATTATGAACTGAAATATGATGTCTATTTCACCAAATTGAAAACATATCAGTTTCATTACTTAATTTAAAAATTAATTCTCGTCGTCAAAACAAATAACGTGTTCTTAAGAGATAATAACTATCAAAAGATTGACACTTGTTTATGTCTGGTTTAAATGTGAAATTACATCCAATGAACAAAATTGTATTAAATTGTAAAAATATATTCTAAATATACATTAAAACCACTCAAGTTAATAATTTATCACTATTAATTATTTCTATTAAAAAGGTTTTTTTAATTAAAATTTAGTAATTTTCACTATTCATCAGAAAATGAAAGTTATCTGAAAAGTACCAAAATTTCACCCTAAGATAATTTCGATATTCCAAATCCAAAAATGAAGTCCATTTTGAAAAATAAAAATTACAAAATTTCAAAAAGTGGTTATTACTATTCATAACGGCTAGTTTTAATAATATTTTAATAGCATATCATTGTTTAGTGAAACTCGGTATTGCGTACTACACACGCTATCGAGGATGGTCGTGATTGTGTGTAATACAAGGCAAGTCAAGTATGCATGTTGTGAAAGATTCTTTTGGTGTAGTGTACAACACAAGACATTAATGAAATTAAAAAGAATATTTTTCATAAAATCTCAGGGTGTTACATTCTACCCCCCTTAAAATGAATTTCTCCCTCGAAATTCATCGGGGTTATAAATGGTTTACTACTCGAAAGTTTATTTAATAGAAATCCACATCATAAAAAGGAATACCCAAACATGGATTTAAAAACTAAAGTATGAAATGTAATGGTTACCCAAATTAACTCATCACTGGGTTTCCACGTAGAAGAACATAGGTGAAAATATGGATATGGAAGAAAAAATATAACTATCAAGTTCTGATGGAGAGTGGTAGAGAACATGGCTATGAAATAGCCAAAAATAAAAAAGCCATAGATTTGAGATGATCTAAGGTACCATCTGATTCATCAGATATAAGGGCACTAGGACAAGATTTTTGGTTTTCAAGATCATTTCCCCTAATGTTGATGAAATTGGAATTAGAAGAAATACTTTCGTGATTTTAGTGTAGTCTCACAATTAGTCATTCTTTGGACAATTTTCACTTCATCTCTTAAAGAAATAAAGTTGAATTTGTCATTCGTGATGTGTTAGCAGATCATGTGATAGAATGAGGGTTCATTCCATCTGTCTCAAACAAAAGGTTATAAAAGTTATCAAAAAATATGTAAGTCCATCTATAGTGAGATTAATCATATATGGTTCCTAAAATGGACTTATACTTCTTATATTATACTGATTAATATAATAAAACTAGTTTCTACTAAACAGGGACTTCCTGTAGGCCAGTGGTAGGCGATAAAGGCCAATCGCACTTCAGTTGTGGGTTCGATTCCCACAGCCTTGTCCAATGCAATGGGTTGTAGCTCGTCCTGCAGGTTGTCCTTTTTCTAAAACTATATTACTATAACATCACATCAATAATATTGAAAAAACTTTTATCCTTAAACAATACTAACTTATGTCCAACATAATCCATTCCAATCTTTAGGCATATCCAAAATACTACAGTCCACTCTCATAATATAGTGAAAATGATTACCAAAGATTTAATACCATCATTGATCCCCATATATCATAAGATATGTCTTGTTGGTCACATTCCAAACATTCAAAGGCCTTAATCATGTATTCTCTTGAATACCCATTGAACCTTAGTGAAAACATGAATGCAGTTAAAAGTTAACACTTTCGACATACCAAAATCCTCAAAATTCTATATACTCAAACCATGATATCACTTAGTCCTTATATCAATCATGATATCATGAATACTATCAAACATATAAGATTCTCATTATCCCTTTATTATGTGCATATCATCTGCTTTCCAAAAATATTTCAATCACTTTTCATGGTTACCGATGTCATTTTCTTATAGAAAACCGCAATGGACCAATACATAAATATTCCAATATTCCATGATACTATATACAACATTATTTTGGAATTCCATTACATAAACACTTAATCATTCCACCACATCGTTGTCATATTCAACATCTCCAATGGTGATCGCATGTGACTTCCCTTTGTCCTTTTCCTTAAGTGGTTTCTCATGTCGATCATCACTAACTCTTGGATTAGGGCATTTATTAGCATAATGCCCCATTTCCTTGCACTTGAAGCATTGAAGTGTAGTAGGTTCATTCTGTGTATCCCTTACTTTGTTTGCATCATTAGACATCTTCTTCCCATCATTGCGGCATTCAAATGCCCGATGACCTTCCTTTCCACATTTGAAACATTTACTTGTCCCTTTAAGACAATCTCCACCATGCTTCTTTCCACACTTTGAGCATAAAGAAACATTCATCTTCTTTTCACCATTATTATGAGATTTCTCCTTGAACTCCATCTTTCGTTTCTTGTCAAAACCATGAGATGGATAAATAACACCAACTTCCATTTCTACCTTGATAGCACAACGCACAATTTCTTCATAGCTACTGAATTCTCTTATAGGTAATGCCCTTCGAAGATTTGGTTTTAAGCCACTGAAGAATTGATCAACTTTACTTTCAGGTTGGATGATAAATTGATTAGTCACTGAAATTGGCTAATATTAATTGTTAATATCTTTATATTCATTGTTCCAAAGTCCATAAACATTGTTTTTAGTGCATTACATAAATAGAACTTAATTTCTCATCAAAAATGCAATTCATGTTTAAAATGAATATTTGGGCCCAATCATTCATTTGTTTGTTGACAATATTATATTCATTTTCTGAATTTGAAATTTTGGGATATGATTTATCACATTGTTTTGCACATTTTATCTTTTAGGTCCACTGGATTAATCCCAAAGGAAGATGGAGAATTTTGCGCTTGAAGACAGAAACTTGCTGGAAAAAGCATAATGGGCCTAAGTCCCATCAAACAAATGTGGGTCCCAGAATCCAAGCCCAATGAAGCTAAAATTTATAATTTAGAAAGATAAAAATATGAGGATCATTTTATTCAACTATGGCCGGAGCTAATTCTGATGTTTTCATGATGATAAAGGGATCTAAAGTTGAGATTTAAATGGTGGACCCGACATTAATGCACAGAAATCCGTCCCACCATTTCAACCATAACATCCAAACGGATAAGCCAAATTTCCTGAAATTTTTACAGCTCATATAGGACATATGGAAGAAGATAGTTTCCTTCTACAACCTCTCCGGATTCGGCCTTCTTCATTTTATAATTCACACTTCAATACGGTGGATGAATCTGGACAGATTTCCGGGTCAAATTCGAAACATCAATTTCATTTTGATTATTCACCCTCCATTTGACTCTATTAATTGTTGGGGGTGAATTAATTATTGGGGTGTGGACCTAAGGCTCCTAATATTATTATATAAGGAGCTATTGTTGAAGGGAACAGGGTGAATATTTTTCATATCATCTTGTGTTGCTTGTTTCATTGTAAGGTTATGCTTCCAAAATTCCTTTGTAATGTTTTCCATTTCCATGTAAGTTTCTTTTTTGTATCTTTATGTTCTTAATCAACTTCATTCACTTCTATATTTTCCATTTCTTTTATTAGAACATTATTATCACAAAGCACAGTGATATTTCTGTGTTTTTGTGAATTAGTTCACACGTATGTGTGAATTTCAATCACACACACGGAGGAGTGCTCGTTATTTCTGTGGTTTTAATTTCTTCAATCCAGTTCTTGTTATCCATCTTCCACCCACCATTGAGAGTATAACATCAATGGAGGGATAAACCCTTAATGGGATGATCTTAGGAGGATGCAAAGGCTGGATTGAATGTTATTTTTTTGAACGAATTTTTGTTAATTGGATAATTAATTTAAGACATCCATTCGTCAATTATTTCTACTCTTCATCTTTACTGTGTTTGAGCAAACTAAATTCAGTTACTAAATGACCATATACCTCGGGGAGATCATGAATTTGGTTCTCTAAGTGCATACGGGATTAGTAATTGTGTTTAGTAAGCACCAAACCAGAAAATGATGAACGTAATGTTATTTTTGAAGAATGGATTCATCAAAAATTAATAAAACCAAAATTGTCTAATGAAGTAAAATTCATTCAATCCACCCCAAGCATAATACTAAGATCAACCCATTTACATTTAATTTAATTCACTTAGGTTTATTAGTGTTCTTTAAAAACCATCCAAAATAAAATCCAAAGTCGGTTACTTCATAGCCCATCCTTCACACAATCATAGCGTCTCAAGGTTACTTCTTCGGTCCCTTTGGATTTGACCCCTATATGTACTACATCGATCACTTTTACCAGTAGGGTAAATTTGGGCGCAACCATAAATCCAGATGCATACCTTTCAAGCCTTGTAAAATTCGCTTCTTATATACCAACAGATTCATCATCCTTTTGCTTTAGTTCAAGAAACTCCTTCTCCATATTTTTTTGAAGAATACGAGGGAAGTACTTATTGAAAAATAAGTTCTTGAACTCGTCCCATTCCATGGACTCAATTTCATCTCTTTGCCTCGTATTATTGATAAGATTCCACCATTGATCAGCTTCACCTTCCAAACGATATACTGCTAAGATGAATTTATCATTTTCATAACATTGAAGAACTCAAAATATCTTTTCACTGCTACTGATCCATTGTTCAGCAACAAGTGGATCAGAAGACCCACTGAAAGAAGGTGGACATTGACTCATGAAGGACTCAATATAATATTGTTCCCTTCTCTGCTCATTTGGAAGTCCAGAATGATTCATAGCTTGTGTAAGTATAGCAATAAGATTTTTCACTCCATCTCCCATAACATTTGTTTGTTCAGGAGGAAAATCATTGCATTGTCCATTACATTGATCAACACGGTTCCTTCGGGTTCCATCCATCGTCTAAAACCCAAAAAGAATAGTGTGAGAGACAAAAATCATGCTAGGGAAAACAACATAATAAAGGGGGAGTACCTGCAATATCTAACATCTTAGGTTACCGTAATTCTATCACTATAACCTATACTTATACTTAACATTAGGGACATCCCTATACATACCTTAGAAATATCTATAGGGATCTCACTAAAGTTCTCACATCCTAGTTTCCAAAGGTTGACTAAACCTTTCCTCTAATGCCAACTGTAGAGACCCAAATCTTGACATTCATGGACATTACATTACTTTTGCTGAATACTTAGTACATAACAAAAACACACACACAAGGACCGTAATAGTTTAGTGTCTTTGGAAACTCGGAATATAATCTTCTAATCGTGGTGAAAGATCTTCAACATCTCCCATAAAGATCTTCCGTTTTTTTCTTACCTAAAACCTTTCTTTATATCCTGGGGAAAAGAAAACATAAAAAGGGTGAGCTCAAATTCTCAGTAAGGGTAAAAAAAGAAATATCAATCACATCATATTTATAAGAACATAACATTTTTGAAATCATAACCTACAAAAGAGATCATAATATCATAACATGGGAAAAATTATAGTAGTAAAATGTAATCCTAGTAATCATAACATAAAACATAAAACTTTGTGGCATACACACATAATCATAGAGAATCATTTCTTATTAGTCAAGACTCATTGTCAAGACTATCTTAGTGGACAAATTCCATTTCTAAACCGAGTTTACTCCTCGTTTCAGTCCTGTTTCACTTAACCAGTCTAACCTGCCATTACAGCCATGCTTATCTCATGAGATATAAAATCTTTACCCAATGTATTAGAGGGAGATATAGGTCCCACCCATCTCATAATGATACCATTCATATGTGTGCCACAAAATAATAAATCATACATCATTGCATAACCCATGTAATAAAAAGGGGATTCTTAAACAACATGACATCATAAAACAATTCATATAAGATAAAGGAATTCATAAAAATAATTCCATCACAACATAATCAAATCAATGTAATAATAGGGATAGAAACAAAACCCTATATTATCTTAGATGGAAAATAATTTTGATAAAGCACTTGAACTCCATTCTTGAGGAAAATATCCTTTCTACTTCAAAAACATTTTCCTTTATTAACATGTCATACAATTTTAAAAAAGAAGTTGATTAAAAATAAACTTGAAAACTTGCAAAGGAATCTTTTTGGAAATAATGTTTTAAAAATCCATTCATGCCGTATAAGTTAAAAAAAACATTCTTCTCATACCTTTGTCAGAAAAGTCAAAAAGTACCTCGTATGAAAAATGACAAAATATTCCTTTTATATCTTTTACTAAAAACTAACCGAAGGGTAAAATTGGATATAAACTTTTGTACAATGACGTAAATATTACATATTGAGGAAAAATGGATGTGGATCATAAAATGCACCCCAGTAAATTCCAAAGTATAAACAATCTCGGATAAAAATGAGATTGTGATATTTCCCTTACCTTAGGTCCGATTTGCTTCATAAGTGTCCGAACCTCATGTATAATGATTGAAATAATGTCATTGACTTATTCCAGAATCATACTCATTGTTATGATATCATATATGGTTCACTTATGAATTTATATTACCCGTTCTTTTGTAAATTCCATGTTAAAGAGCGTTTTGGGTAAAATCGTCTCATTTGTCGTTCGTGTTTTAACTTGTAATTGTTCATATGATTACTTAGATCATGATTAATTAAATCCAGAATTTAAAACATGATTTATATATAATATATATTCAGAATATACATACATATAATAGATCAGTAAATGGAAAGAAATACACCGTTCATGGAGACGGTAGGTCGTACGTTCGCATGAACGCTGTTTTCGTTTCCTTATTGAGTTGAATGGAATTAAGTAGATGACATTCATATATATACACATAAATCCAGTATCATTATTATGTCATATATTTCAGTATTACTTATTATATATAATTTATAATCATTCATGAATGGTTAACGTAGAGAATGAATCTCATCGCGTCGTGGAGACGGTAGTCCGTACGTACGCACGAGCGATGATATCGTTCTCATGATCGTGGAATTGTATTGGAGTGTATGTATACTATTTGAGAATCAATATCACTTTAAAATAATCATATATAGTTATTATGTACTCCATTATACCAATCCAAGTAAGGTGGTGGTGGAAAATAGATTACACCATGGCGTGGAGACGGTATTCCGTACGTACGCACGCGCGGTGATTTCATTTTCCGTAGGATGGATAGATGGTGAAATAGGGTTGTTTCATACATATAATAACATATAATTATATTAGCGATACTTATGTTATTACTTCATAATGAAACAACCTAATAAGAAGAAGTGGAAGAAGAAATAAAGATGAAAGAATCGGTAACGGACATTACCTCTTTTTTGAAGCGCCTCTTTGAGTCCTCCTCTTAGGGCACTAAAATTGGTCTTTGAAGAATACCAGGAGCTCTATGATTTTTCTAGGGAAGTGGAGAAGAGAATTTGGTAGGGCTTGGCCGAGCTTGAAGGCTCAAAGTGGTGTGAGGAATAGAGGGAGGAGGTGCCCTTTTATAAGGGAGGAGAGGGGCACCTTTGGAATAACTAAATATATTATTTTATTATAAAGCCAAATTCGGTTTTAAATAGCTCCAAATTGATTTATTTCGAAGATTAGGTGGGTATGGGTCTAAATCCCCTCATACAATAGAATATATACAAGTTTAGGTTCCTATTTTAACCTTGTCATTTATATTTAACTTTAAGTTAGATAATTTTACTTTTACAGTGTCTTTTTTTGTTCTTACACTATAAGGTTCATAAACTTACTATAACAAGCCAAACGAACCCCAAGTTGTTTATTATTAATATATATAACCTTATATAAGTCATTTGGCAGAACCTTATATTTTTATGAATAAAATAACAATTAATAATATAATATTTGTTTTAAAAACTATTTTATGTTAATTTTGACACTATTTAGTAATTGATTTTTGTGAAAATCATGAAAAAATGACTAGTTCAAAAAAAGTTAATTAAATAAACACTAACATGGCATATTAACATATAAAATTATTTTAATTCATAAAAAGTATCAAAGTACATTTATTTGGGTATTTATAATATCAATTATGTCAATATTTCATTAATAAGATAATTAATACATCATCATTGTGTCATAAATAAATTAAATTATTTAAAGTCTAAAAATTACAAATAAACTATAATTATGTAGGAAATAATTTTATCTTTCTAATGAATATTTATATTAGAATTTATATTATGTATAACCCTATATTAAAAATGATTTACTTATTAAACTTTGATTTTAACTATTTTAACCCTTCTTTAAATAAATTAATAATAAATGTCATAATCTAATCCAAGTGGGCATAAATGGTCATATTTTATTCCTAAGGTTGTTTTTGGTCGAATTACACTTATCCAATAGAATTAGTACATTTTTTAGGATAATAATAATATCATTTTTACCCTTAATTATCCTATTTACTTTTAACCGTGGTAAAAAAAAGTAAAAAGTTACTATTCACCAAAAATTATTTTCATCTCATTGAACCACATTTTACTTACTGACATCAACCGTGTCTCTCAGATTTTTGAAATTCCACTCACATAAGTGGTAAAATTAAGTTTTATGAAAAATTCATTTTTTTAACTACCACTTAGTGGTTTCACTATTCATCAAAAAAATGAAAATTCCAGAGAAATACCAAAAATTAGGCCTAAGCTATATTTGATATTATGAACTGAAAAAATGATGTCTATTTCACCAAATTCAAAACATATCAGTTGCATTACTTAATTTAAAAATTAATTCCCATCGTCAAAACAAATAACGTGTTCTTAAGAGATAATAACTATCAAAAGATTGACACTTGTTTATGTCTGGTTTAAATGTGAAATTACATACAATGACCAATATTGTATTAAATTGTAAAAATATATTCTAAATATACTTTAAAACTACTCAAATTAATAATTTATCACTATTAATTATTTCTATTAAAAAGTTTTTTTAATTAAAATTTAGTAATTTTCACTATTCATCAGAAAATGAATGTTATCTGAAAAGTACCAAAATTTCACCCTAAGCTAATTTTGATATTCCGAATCCAAAAATGAATTCCATTTTGAAAAATAAAAATTACAGAAATTCAAAAAGTGGTTATTACTATTCATAACGGCTAGTTTTAATAATATTTTAATAGCATATCATTGTTTAGCGAAACTCGGTATTGCGTACTACACATGCTATCGAGGAAGGTCGTGATTGCGTGTAATACAAGGCAAGTCAAGGATGCGTGTTGTGCAAGCTTCTTTTGGTGTAGCATACAACACAATACATTAATGAAATTAAAAAGAATATTTTTCATAAAATCTCGGGGTGTTACAGTCCACCTCTGGGTACCGTCCAATCCTGCTACTCTCTACCTCAGTCGGCATTTTCCTTCATCTACATCTAACAAAGCGAGATGCAGGCATAGGCCGTGAAGGGGTGAGTATAACGATACTCAGTAGGGACCTCAAGACCCTCAAGATCTCACAAAATCCGACAAGGATAAACCACAATGTATGGATTCAATGGATAAAAATTACTTAGTTATATGCCCATACATATACCTAAGTTGTCTAGTAACCCATCTCAATCATGAGGGAAACACAACAGTCATTGACTCGTCTCAAAACTAAGATTTTATTCTAGGGGTGGTAATATGTAACACTCCTAGTCAAACTATCGAAACCTCGGATGCTGGTGTACTCCTCCTCAATAGAGTACTGTGGGAATGCCTCATCACACAGAGGAGCTTCCCACTATCCTGGACTAATGTGGTACTCCTCCTGTCAAGTATTGTGGGTCTGTTGCGTCATACAGAGTTGCTCCCCACTGTGGGTCTGATGCGTCACACATAGGCGCTCCCCCTCGTAGCCTGCTGAGGTACTTCTCCTGTCAAGTACCATGAGTCTGCCATGTCACATAGAGGTGCTCCCCACTGTGGGTATACCGCATCACACAGAGTCACTTCCCACTGGGCTAGTCGAAACACTCCAAGTTGAAAGGTTAGCAGTCATCAGGTCTCAGTCTGCTACTAGGTCTTCGTACTCCGCTCGCTCGTCTCCAGGAGGATCCGCTACCTGAGCTAATGTTTGATACTCCAATTATCACAATTTCCCATTTAGAAGTATCTCAAAGGTCCGCCTCGTCATAGGGGTCTCAACGCAATAGACGACATGTCAATCGGACACCTGGTCTATGAGTTATTGGCATTTCTGTTCCAGGGGCCCGTTTGGATTTTAGGTTCAAACCAACCAGAACATACCCCAAATGTGTCCAAACCACAAGTGGGGTATTCCAATAGAACCTTCTCACTCTTATATTTTCATCTCTATTGACGGTTCTTCGATCGGACAACCATAACCCAAGTTATGGGCAAAAAGGTGAAAACTGGCCATAACAGGTCCGGGTCCGGTCCGACCCGGTCGGACTGACCCAGCCCGACCCGGGTCCGGACCAGGGTCTGACCTGGTCCGCGTGTCCGACCTAGTCCACGGGTCCGACGGGGCTTGAGGGCGGCCCGCATGGCCCGACTGGCCATCTGTGGGGGGGGGGGTGTCGCGCCCCCTACTTGTCGAACAGAACCGGTGCTAAGCACCGGTTTGAAAGTTGCAGGATCCATGTGGGTAACACATTTTCCTGCTGGCCGAGCGGCCGGCCCGACACCATACACCCCTGCTCCTCCATCATATCCCTCCCTGGCTGCATCTCATCTCCACCACGCGGCGCGACGGTGCCGCTCCCTTCCACCGCAGACTGGCCTGGCCACGACCCCTTTCTCCATTGCGTGGCGTGAAGGTTACGCACCCTCTCTTCCGCGTGGCACAGCAGTGTAGCGCCCTTTAGATGACCCGACGGCCTTGCGTCGCCGGTTCCTTCATGGCTGGATTTCTTCGTGGCATTTTTCATTTGTGTTCGGCCCAACGCCAGCCGCCGTTTCTCCGCCTCCATCGTCAATAAAAAAGAACAACAAAGGGGGAGGTTCGGGCCGTGTTCGTCCGGTCTGAGCCCTCCTTGTTATGGTGATATAAATCGAAAATTCACATTCCATAAATTGAATGATGTAGAACGGGAACAAAATCATCTGAAATCCCTTACCTCGGGTTCGTTATTTGTTGACGATGTATAGTAAAGGGCTGACGTCAATTCATTGTTCGTTGTGTTCGTAACGCACTCCCAATCTAAAGCTCATGTGTTGGAAAGTGTCTCAGGGTAGAAGGTCGAGGAACAAGTGTCATCGGCGTTCTTCTCATTATTCATTGGGAGGACTATTCTCCTTGGCGTTCTAAATCCAAGAGCTCCACCACTCCTCAATTCTCCCTTCTAACAAATTGAACGATGCCAACCCCCAAAATGAAATAATAGATTGTATTATTATATTAATGGTTTGCATGAATTCAAATGGGGAATTAATTAAAGGGTGATCTACATAATTAATTCTTTTGTGTAGGTACAATTTAATTAGGGGAGTTCAAAGGTTCCAAGGATGGTGGCTCCATAAATGGGGAGTCCAAGGGTTTCATCCTCAGGTGGTCCCCACCTCACTAATTGACAAGAGGTGTTTAAACCTCAGGTGGGACCCACCACCATATCCTCTTATGGGAGGTTATGGTGTGGTGGCACCCACCCCTAACCACCTCTTGGAGGTTTTAACCACCAAAAATATAAATAATCTAACACTTTGTTTTTATTTTATTAAAAACCCAAAAACTAACTTCCATTCTCAACCAACTGTCGTCGAGGTAAAAGTCTTCTTAAGCGAATATCGGTGCAGCAAGTTCAACAGTGCCTTCATATTTCAATTCCGAGCACCGGTTCAAATGATATAAAATCCCTCTCATATTTTTACTGAACGTACCTGAACAAGAACTTCAGAAAATGATTCCGGGCACACCGGGCCTCGAAATCAAGCGCCGTAAATTTTTGCGGACACGTAAAAATCCCATGAATTTAAGAAAAATATTTCCATGGAATTTCTAGGCTTTTATAATCTATTTCAATTTACTAAATTTGGGACATGTATTTCTCTGCCCCTATCACTACCCATTTGATTTCCAAATGATTAGATACTCATTTCTCTCTCATCTACCCTTTTTTATAAATTTGTAACGTCTTTATGATGCCGAAATTTCACTGCAATTTTTCATTCCAAAACAATTATATTGTAAATACCATACCCATTATTTCATCAATGGTATTCACATTTATGAATGTATAATTATTTGTTTGGTTATTAAAAGTATTTATTCCACTTTCCTTTGTCATGGAATAAATTATTATGATGAATGAATCCATGTCGTATGATCTATGCGGCACACTTAAGTATGGGAATGAAATGATTATGTAGGGTGCACCCATATAGCACTCCAATGAATTGAGTAATGTTTAATATCATGATACGTCATATTAGGATAGGTAGTGAATCTAATTCCTTTATAGGAATTTTACCACCATGAAGACTTGGCAGTTTATCCTTAACATCTTTTTATGATTCAGTGTTTTATGTTGTTGCCACATTTTACATGTTATGATTATCATCCTATATCATGTCTCACTAGTCATGTTTAGGATTATTAATCTTTTTATGCCACATTGATATGACTATTTGATAACATGTGTCTTTTTATGCCATGTTTACTCCCTAACAGGGATTTATATCTCACCCCTTTCTCATTTTGTCCCCAGGTTATCCCATGCACTTTTATGTAAAAAGGAATATTCAGAACATGTTAAGGAGGATTTCAATTAAGAGGATGTATTTCATGATTTAAGTTATTATGTAATGTACCTAATTCCCAAATACACTATAATTAATGATATTTTGGGTTGCATTAAGTGTAATATAAGTTAATAAATCATGTATTAATATGAAATAAGGATTAGGGTTTTATAGTTAGTATCAGATAAAAATTTTAGTTATTTTTTTGAGATCAGGGTTAGAAAACTCTAGAGAAAACCTTAAGGATATGGATAGGTATAGGAAGACATCCCAAAAATTTAGTTAGTATAGATTAAGTGGTTTATAAAGAAAATATATCCCTGTCTAGATACTACAAGTGGGCATGGTTCTGGCATGGATGTACCTTGGAGTAACAACTCCAACAAGTTGTTCAAGGGATGATTTGGGGAAACTTGGTACACAACAATGGGCCTTACTTCACACTTTTTTTGACACTACTAGAGGATATGCTTTAGTAAATTCTTAAGATAATTATGAAACATTGTTAATGGAACAAAAAAATGGAAATAAGAATATATGTTTTGAAATAGATCACGGATAACATAGATTGAGGCCTAAAAATTCATATGTTATGGAAATAAATGTAATTTATAAGTTATACCTTTATTGTCCTTGTATTCCCATTTATATTTTTAATATTTTAATATTATCATCCCTAATTTTTATTTTATTATATCCAATGGTTAGAAATAAGACGAATCATGTTAACAACTGATGTAAAGGGAAATGTGTTGACTGCCCCAATAAGATGTCCAACCTGATGGGAGGATGAATTTGAAACATTGTCATGATACACTCTCAGATAAGTCAATATATGAATAGAAACCTCAATCAATAGAAGAATACAAACCCCCCAAATATATAAAAATCTATAATCGAGAGATATATGTGACAAAGGCCTCCAACTTTCAATGGATTATCATATCCCTTAATCATATAAATATTGATCAACTCTATTGAGAATATCTTATCCATCCATTAATGTTCCTAAAAAGATAAGTTTCACTTAGTTGTTTATAATATGAAAGTATAAGATGATTAGTGGTGGATATTGATCAAAAATATGAAGCGAGGGGAAGATATTGAGGTGATGGAGTGGAAGGAATTCTAGAAAAATAATTTGACAAATATTTTCCTCACACTCTCTGTCTTAAAATAGAAATGGATTTCCTTTCCTTCAAGAAAAAAGACGACGAATCAACTGGGTAGTACAAGGAAAAATCACAGGACTTTCATAATGCACCTTCGGTTTTGTTTTTACACTTGAATTCAATGTTGACCTCAACTTTGGTGGGCTAAATACTTGTCTACAAAGAGCCTTGACAATTTGAGACTTCGACGTCTATGAAGAAAATTGTCTGATGTGCCCTCAAATTAAAAATAGAGATCGATGAATCTCAAGGGTATCATGAGGATAAACAATAGAAAGTAGAGTTTAATTCTATCATTCTAATGGATAAATTTAACAGTGGAATGAAATTCCAACATCCCATTTGTCAAAGGTGCGGAAAAAATCACCCTAAAAATTTCCTAAAGGGAATGATGAAATGCTTTAGGTGTGGGAAGGAAGGAAACTTGACTAATGCCTGCCGACAGAATAAACTTGCTAATAAAAAAGAGGAAATGGATTCCCCTAAATGAATTTTTCATGGATAAAACTGTAAGGAACCAAGGAACTTTTAAAATAAATTCCCTAAGAAAAGGGTTATTGGAGACAACCAACAACCTCCAAGGAAGAAAGGGATAGTTTTTTCTATCACTACCACTGAATTGGATCCTAAAAATGAAGTGTTAAAAGGTATGATAGTCATTAATTAAAGAATATAGAACATTATTTTTTATTATAGTTCTACACATTCCTTCGTATTATGAATATATAGAAGAACTATTCAAACACCAACACAAATCATGGAAGTAGAGATGTCGGTAAAAATGGAAAATGGGTAAATTATTGAATCCCAAGTACATAACTCATCCACCATCACAGTTTTTGGTATAAACTTCCTATCAAGCCTTGTCATACTCCTTTTGGTGAGATTTTATGATATTCTAGTTATGTATTGGATTTACCTATATATATCCAATATAAATGTCAATGAGAAGGAAATCACTCTTCGTATTGCTAATCAACCCCTGATTTTATACAAATTTAAGGAGGAGGATGAATATTATTTAGCAACATCATCTCAAGTATACATATTATTTCCCTATGATAAAGCATATATAGCTCAAATGATTGAGTCTAAGTAAAGAACCATCCTCAAATACATGTCTTTTGGGAGGTAATATGCTGATGTGTTTCCGAATGAATTGTCTGGTCTTCCTCATATCTGATAGTTTGAATTTTCAATTGATATTATACTTGGGGAATTACCATTATTGAAGACTCTATATAAAATGGTTGTTGTGGAACTTGAGGAGATGAAAAAGAAACTACAAGAGAATCTAGATAAAGGATTCATACACCCAAGTGCTTCACTATGGGGTCCACCAATCCTATTTGTCAAGAAGAAGGATGGGTCAATGCGCCTTTCCATTGATTATCATGAGCTCAACAAGATCACAATACAGAAAAAGTATCAACTTCCATGGATTTATGACTTGTTTGATTAGATATGTGGATCAAAATACTTATCTAATTTGGATCTTCAGTTAGGTTATTATAATGTAAGGTTGAATAAAGAAGATATCCCAAATACTGAATTCCGTACAAGGTATAGGAACCATGATTTTATAATGATGCCTTTTGGACTCACTAATCCTCTAGAAATATTTAATGACTTGATGAATAAAGTCATTAGAGATTTCCTAGAAAATTTTTGGTAGTCTTTATAGATGATATTCTAATATACACAAAAATCAAGTAGGATCGTTATGATCATTTGAAAACTATGCTAAAACCCCTATAAAAGGAGAATTTTTATGCCAATTATAGAAAATTTGAGTTCTGGTTGAAAGATGTATCTTTCTTGGGGTATTTCATCACAAGAATTGTGATATATGTGGACCCTTCAAAATGGAATCAATTTAAGTATGGAAGATTCCAAAATTTGTGAAAGATATCCATATTTCCCCTGGGTTAGCTGGGTATTATCGCTGATTTTTGAGAAATTTATCTTGATTGTTAAAACATATTACCAAGATAACTCAAAAAGGAGTCAAGTTTTCTTGGAATTATTATTGTCAATAGATATTCATTAATTAGAAAAGGAGTTTTATCACTACCTCTATGCTTACACGACCCACAAGTGGAGAGTTTTTTGTGGTATTCAGTGAATATTGAATAAGGGATTAGGATGTGTGTTAATGCAGAATGAAAAATACATAGGCAATGTTTTAAGGAAGTTGAAAATTCATGATAAAAATTATTCCATGCATGATATAGAGTTATCAGTTGTGATATTTTCATTTAAAATATGATGGCATTATATATATGGGGAGAAGTGTGAGATATATACTGATCACAAGATCCTCAAATATATATTCACCTAGAAAGATAATAATATACACCAATGAAGATGGTTAGAGCTCATTAAGGATTACAACTTCTCAATCCACTACCATCCAGATAAAGAAAATAAGATGACGGATGCTCTAAGTTGAAAGGACCTAATAATTCTATTATTGTTGAGAATTGAGAAGGACCCAATATTTCTAGATTTTTAATGGATGTACATGGGAGTCACTATGGAAGTAACATCATAAATCCTTTCACAAATTATATCTCAACCATCTCTTTTGGAAATGTTAAAGGATTCTCAAATAAATGATGTGTGAATTCAAAAAAAAGTATAAACTATAAGGAAAGGGAATCCCTTAGAGTTCAATATTAATGAAGAATAAATTGTGATATTTCATTAAAGACTATGTGTCCCCTCAAATATTGAGATAAGGAATGAACTATTGGATGATTTACATAGTTCAACATTATCCATTCACCTAGGAAACACTGATATGTATCAAGATCTCTATGAGGACTACTAGTCGGACAATATAAAGAGAGAGATAGCTGAATATACATCAATTTTCCTAGTAGTCTAGAATGTGAATGTTGAAATTCAGAAGTCTGATGGGATGATGAAACCATTATCCATACCAATAA
Organism: Viscum album; assembly: GCA_963277665.1. Taxonomy (NCBI): domain Eukaryota; kingdom Viridiplantae; phylum Streptophyta; class Magnoliopsida; order Santalales; family Viscaceae; genus Viscum; species Viscum album. The sequence continues at coordinate 25,614,763 of OY728142.1, read as the reverse complement.
GGAAATGATAGAACATAACTATAGACTTTGTCATCGGACTTCCAAAGACATCCCAGGGAAACAATGCTATATGGGTTGTTGTGGATTGTCTTACAAAGGTAGTTCACTTTATCTCAATTCGAGAGGAATTATCACTAGATCAACTGGAATTTATATACATAAAATAGGTGGTAAGGCTTCATTGAGTACCAATATCTATTATATCCAATCGAGATCTGAGATTCACCTCTATGTTATGTAAAATTCTACAACATGCTCTAAAAACTGTGCTAAAATTCAGTATGGTCTATCATATTTAAATTGATGGAAAATCTAAGTATACTATTTAGACACTATAAGACATGTTGTGAGCATGTTTTATGGACTTCAAGGGAATATGGGACCAATATCTTCTTTTGTTTGAGTACTCTTACAAAAACAGTTTCTACTCGAGTATCCAAATGGATCCCTATGAAGCCCTTGATGGGAAGAGGTGGAGAACACCATAATGTTGGGATGATGTTGGGGGATGAAAATTTTTAGGCCCTGAAATGGTTGAAGAAATGGGGGATAAGGTTGAAACCATTCAGCAACACATAAAATAATCTTAGAGTCAACAGAAGAGCTATGATTAAAATCATCAGTGAGACCTAGAATTTTATGTTGGAGACATGGTTTTCCTCTAAATATCTCTATGAAAGAGAGTGATGATATTTAGGAATAAGGTAAATGTTATTCCAAAGTACATCATCCCTTTTGATATCCTTGATCGCATCGGAGTGGTGGACTATCGACTAGTAATCCCCTAGAACCTATCTAAAGTACATGATTTATTCCAAATATCCCACTTGAGGAAGTACATACCAAACCCCTCACATGTACTCAATACAGAGTAGGTACCATTGGAGAATGATCTCACCTTTGAAGATCATTTAGTGAAGATATTAGATTATAGAGAAAAATTTATTTAAAATTAGATAATCCACCTTGTCAAAGTGATATGGAGAAAAAAAGTTTGAAGAAGCAACGTGGGAACCAGAGGTGATGAAGCAGAGTTACCTCATCTTTTTAGTTTGAAAAAATTAAATTTTGAGAGAGAAATTTCATAAGGGGAAGATTGTAATGACCCAAACTATCATAAATAAAATTCCATTTTTCAAATTATTTTAATGTCTTATTATGTAAGATGGTTATAGAAAATGCATGCACTCCTTAGTTTTATCTGATAAAATTTAATTGACCTTTAAGAATCATTACCATTCATAATATAGTCATTGAATAGTGATCACATGATTGGTATAAATATATGGATTTGATGAATCCAATTGTCACATAAAAAGGAAGTGATGGCCTCAACCAGTAGGATCTTACCCTATTAAGCTCATGAGATCAGGACCCATATGATGTTCGTCGAACTACCCTATGAAAGTCCAACCATCACACACCTTACTCTTAGGGAGTATGCTAGTGTATTAAAGGTATATGTATTAACACCATAGAAATATGAATATTTACATTATTTTTTAAATAATAATAAATATATTTTCATCTTATTATTGTTACTTTATAAATGAATTTTATACTATAAAACATGAAATGTAATTTTGTGTAATATTAAAATTAAATTAAAAAATGTATTTTGATTTATTAATGTATTTTGGAAATAAATAATATTTTACCATTATTATTAAATTATGTTTTATCAAATATAAATGATCATATAATTTTTATTAAGTCAAATGTAATTTTTATAAGGGTTCGAGAAACTGTTATTTGTCAAAAAAAACCCAGCATTCCTCCATAAAGTTCCATTTTTATTCACTTATTTATAAATTTATTTAGATAAAATTAATATCATTTCTAGAATCATAATGTCAAAATTATCCAATGGTGATTTTTTTATAATTTTTGAAGATAGTTGAATTTTCTGGTAAAAATTAAATAGCGTATAAATATACTTTGTCTATTATGACTTCGTAATGACCCAAAAGTGATGTAATAATTATTATAAATGAGATAAATAACAAAATATATGTCTTCCATTTAATGAAATTTGATTTTAATTTGATTTTATTTATTTTTAAAATCCATTAAGAGTCCTCCAAAACGTATAATATATTTTAATGTTTTAAAATTCTTTCTTTAAGAGTGTGACTCACCACCACATAATAAAGGGAATTATTTTATTATGTTTCTAACCATCCCTTATAAATTTATTTAAACCACTCCCATTTTGAAGAAACCATGGGATGGTTTGTGGTTTTTAATATTTTATTATGTAGATTCCAAAACCTTAATAATAAATAAATCCCCCTCTTTTCTTATATAAACCTACCCAAGATCCCATTTCTCGTCAGTTAAACTCATTGAAGCACATCCAAACTCTTACCTCCACCCCCTATAGTCCTCCCAAGGCACCCCAAGATCTCATGAATCCCTTCCATAGCCTTTGGAGTCACACACTCAAGTAAGGGATCTTCCACTCACCTCTTTTATCAAACACTCCTTTTATGTTATGTATTTTCATTTTATTTTCTTATGATGGTATATGATATTCCATATTCCAATTACATTCCATTCGATGTATAAATTATTAGATCTTTGTTTCACACTCATTAATATTCCCATGATACTTTATGTACTCCTGTTATCATGCTGAAATTTCGTAAGGATTCTTCTCTCTATTATTGTTTCTTCATTATCTTATGAAATTTATTTCCATTTCATAAAGTTAGGACATGTCTTTCCATGTACCTATCACTTCCAATTTTATTTCCAAATGATGAGATTCTCTTTTATCTCTCATCAACCATTTTTTATGAATTTTTAAGTTACGTTGTTATGCTGCTGAAATTTTACCACTATTTTTCATGCTAAAACAATTGTGTAGTGAATACCATACCCATTATTCTATCAACAATATTCAGATTTATGCACATATACCTATTTATCATAAAATTACATATCTTTATTCCAAATTCCTTGATTGTGGGATAAATTATGATGACGAATAAATCTATATCGTATTATTTATGTGGAAAACATAAGCATGAGAATAAAATAATTATAATGGTTGTACCCAGATAATGCTCTAATGCATTGGGTAATTTTTAGTATCATTATAAATCATGTTGGTATAAGGATTGAACCTGATTCCTTTATGTGACTTTTTCCAACATGAGGTCATGGCAGTTTAGCCTTGACATATTTTTATGATTCAGTGTTTTATGTTGTTTCCACATTTCCCATGTTTTGATTATAATGATATATCATGTCTCACTATTCATGTTTATAATTGATACTCTTTTTAATCCCCATTGATATTCCTATTTTCTCAAATGTATATCTTTATGGAATATTTATTCCCTTATTAGGATTTATAGCTCGCCCCTTTCTCATTGTGTCCCCAAGTTATCCCATGAAATTTTAAGTATGAAGGAATATTCTGAATATGTTAAGGAGGTTTTTAATAAATACAATGTATTTTATTTTTTAAGATATTATTTAATGTACCTAATTCCCAAATACACTATACTTATTGATATTTTGGGTTTTATTAAGTATAATATTATATAGTAAATCATTTATTAATGTGAAATAATGAGCAGGGTTGTTATAAATTTTTCACCTTAGATCAATAAATATCTAACCAAATGACATTATAAATACCATCCCCATATTTGAGAGGTTATTTTCTCACCAAAATATCAACCTATGAAGGATTAATTTGTAATCCAAAGGAGTATACACAAATAAGAGGTAATTGTCATAACCAAATTCTTTCAAGATTGTTTCTTATTAAACATTTTCAAAATATTATATAACCATATTAATATAATTATTAATATAATTTAATTTTTTTCTGTTAATGGTAGAACCATTTTTTATCTCGTTTCTTTCCAATTGAAAATGAAACTGGCGCTCGTGCGTATTATAGACTACCACCTCAATAAAGTGATGCATTTCATTTTTCATCACTGATTCTCATGTATGGTTAAATATATAGCTTCAATATATATATATTATATTTATAATATAATTATTTTTATATAAATAAAAAATATTTTTACCTTATTTCATTTTCATTCATTGAAATAGGGAAGCATTATTCATGCATACGGGTAGACTACCACCTCCATGAAGTGATGTAATTTATTTTTCATCTCTAACTTACATGGATCCTTATAAAAGTGTAGATAATAAATATATATGATATATTTTAAATAATTAATTTTACATAACCATGACCAATGTAAAATTATTTGAAACATCAAATTGAAAATTTCATGGAAATAGAAGAATTAACACTAAAATATTTATATTAATGAAGAATTGTTAAAAAATGTGGTTGGAAATTATAAGGTAGTAACATATAATTAGATAAGTATTAAAATTATTCTATTATATATTTATAATAAATATAAATTTATTATACATGAGGATAAAAAATATATGAAACAAGTGTAGACTTTAAGTAAGGGTTTCCTCATATCAATTTTTGTTTATTCAGATATATTCTATATTCACCTACTTCTTTCTTTTGTGTTTTATATATACTAACCACAAATTTGATTTATGATTATTATTATAAAAAATATGTGGATTTAAAAACCCATTTATGGTTTTTTATATCATGATGTTTTAATTTAAGGATTACCAAAGATGATAGGTTTTATGTTACAAACTCACTTTTTATCATAATTGTTTAAGTTTCTATTTATATTGTGGAAAATTATATGTTCATTATCTTATAAAAATTATATATTTTATTATAATATATTGATTTATTGGTTTTTTGTATTTTATTTTCATTTTTCCTCTCTTTTGTACTTCAGAAGTCTAAAAAATGGTTTAAAGAAAATCTAACCTTATTTCCCATTTTTAGAGGGCAATATTTCTCTTTTATATCCACTTTATTGAAATTTTCCATGGATTTTTTTAACTATAAATAAAATTTTAATAAAGATATTTTCTACTAAATTTTAATTTATTTAAAAATTATTAAAAATAATCTTTTCAAACAATTTCCAAATGAATCACTTTTATAATTTTTAAAAAGTTATAAAAAACAATTTATTACATTTTCTAGCTCAACTGTATATTCCCTCCCTCTTTATTATTATTCAATATCATGATTCCTATATAAGTTTCTATAGTTTTTTGAAAGAAAATATTGTTCCCATTTTTTTGGGAACTCTTTTTAAGATAACAATAGTAAAAGATGTTTTGTTTTCTTTTTCAAATCATATTTCTAAGGCTTCTATAAAATTATTTTCATCTACTCTTACAAAATTTAAGGATTAATAGGTTTCTCTAGATACATCATCTCATCATGTCATTCACATTCTTTCTCTAGATATCTTATGATAATGATGTTTCATGAAAACCAATTATTTCTCATGGGATAATTAAACTACAAAGGAATGATGAATTCTCTTATGTTCTTATGGAATATATATAGGTAGTTTATTATATTATGATAGGTGGGTTTGTTATATCCATATAATTAATTAGGTTTTATTTTATATCTCATGATCTCAAGGGGTAAATTGGTGATTATCCCAATCCCAATAGGGTATAAGGGAGGTTTTTCAAAGCACAATAGGGTACACTACAGGTTTTCCAAAGCCTAAGAGGGTACATGATAGGTTTTACCAAGAGAAAGAGGGTACACAACAGATTATGCAAATCCTAAGAGGGTACATGGGTGGTTATTCCAATCCCAAAAATGTACATTGGTGGTTATCACAATCCTATTTTTCTCTGAATGTCATGTTGAGAATCCTTAACATAAGATTTATATGTTTATTCTTAAAACAAAATTTTATTCCAAAAAATTATGTCTCATTATTATGATATTATTTTATGGTTAATGATAATATGTTTTCATAAGAGAATATTAGGAGTATAAGAACATGATAAAAAATTACAAGATTGTAACCAATAAGTTATAAACCATATAAAATTTATTTTATTGTGATAAATCCTTATTCGATGACTCATGTTTTATGTTTTATGATTTATTGGGTACAATCATCTAATTTTTTATCATGTTCTTATAACATTAAGGTTATCTTATGTACATTTATGATCATTGATTGATATCTACCATGCTTAACCTTACTAAGAATATCATATCACTCTTTATTATGCTTCTATTTCCACAATATATAAGGAAAGGTTTTATGTAGGAAATATCTAAGAAAGGTACTTTGTGAGGAGAACATTGTGGGAGATGCTGAACATCTTTTATGGAATAAGTTGATTATGTATCTAATATCCAAAGATAGTAAACCATTTTGGTTATCTGGAATATATTATTATGGTATGTATTTAATATTCATATAAATTATTTAATATTTTTTTTAAGTTATTTTTGTGTCACTTTAGTTGGTATCAAATGAGGATTTATTTAGTTTTGAATATTAGGACTAGAAAAAATTATTGAGAACCCAATTGATAATTCTAAATATAGTATAACATCCTAAAATTTTGGTAACATATATATTGTATTATTTCCTATAAATGATATCCCTATATGGAAAAAAAACAAATGGATTCAAGATCTAGAATATATTCACTTAAGGGTAATAACCTTGAAATGAATGGTTTGGTATTAACTTGATATTCACCTAATGCATGGTAAAAAGGTCGACATTATTGGTTTAACAATCTAGGGGGATAAGCATTGGTTAATTTCTATTCTCATTATAAATCATTATGATGGGTTTGAATATATTTAGTTTATAAATACCAATAATAAATAAACCAAGATAACATAGATTAAAATTTGGGAATTTCATGGGTTGATAAGAATGTTTCATATATTACGATATATCTGGAATGATTATAATTGTTATATAATTTCTCACTATGCTTATTAATGCTAGATACTAACACTAAGATTATTTGTTTTATTCAATGTTAATAACCAAAAGAAATCATGTGAACAATTAATGTGATGTTTAGTGCAATAACCATCCTTATCAGTAACCACATGGAATGGGACCTAGGATGAAAAATATTATTACTAAACTCACCCAAATCTTCAAAACTATAAATTGTAACATGAATCATGATAAACATCCAAATTTTTAAAATCAAGAATAACCTGCAATCAATTCACTCATATAGAAACATTCACCTTCCTTCAGTGGTTAATGTTAACCACTTATTGATGAGAAATGAATCAATTCTCTAAAAAAGATATTTTCTTATATCCATTTCTTAGACTATGAGAAGGTTGTTTTGGTTGTGTATCATTTGGAAGATAAATCTGATCAATGGTGGAATCTTATCAATAATACAAGTCAAGAGGAAGAAATTAACTTTGTGACGTCGAAATAGATTAAGAAGTTATTTTTTTAAAAAATTCTTTCCTTCAAACTCTTCAAACAAAAATAGAGAGGTAATTAATAGAAATAAAGAAGAAAGATGATAAATACTTGGTAAGTATGAGGAAAATTTCATCAAACTTGAAATGTATTCATATATATTAATCAAATATGATGAAATAAAAATTGATTAATATTTAGTGGCTTAAAAATAAGTCTCAAAAGGAATTAGTTATAAGATACTTTTAAAGATATGATGAAATTATTCTATGTACTCTCAAGGTGGAAATAGAGAGTAATTTATATCATTGTTCTCTTAGTTTTTGGGATAATAAGTAAAAAAATGGATTTTCAAAGAGATTTAAATCATAATTCCTTGGGTGGGAAAGTTCATTGTCAATTTATACTAAAATTTTTGAAAAATAATACGTTAATTTTTCATCAAGGAACAACTAAATGCTTTGAGTGTGAAAGAGAAGGTTATAGGGCACATGAATGTCAAAGTGATGTAAAGAAGTTATCCAATTAAATGAATGGAGATAAAAATCAATTAAATATTTCATCTCTACCCCCAATGATATAATTTAAAATAGTATAGACATTACATAAACCAATGGATGAATAAAAGTGTTAATGATTAAAATCATCATCAATAAATTCCTAAACCAAATGATAATGGGAATTCTTATGAAATCCCAACTACTAAAGTGGGTCTTGAGAATGATGTGGTGAAAGGAATAGGTATCATCTACTATAGAACTACAAATTTATTGTTTTATTGAGGTTCTTCCCACTCTATTATATTTGAAGAATTTTCTAGGAGTATCACATCACTACCTGAATAGTTAGTCATTTATTTATTGGTGAAAAATTATAATGGTTTAATGATTATATCTTAAGTCTATAGCTTCTCTTCAATAAATGTTATTTGGAATGTTCTTCCTAGAAATATTGTTATTATCCCAATAGTTGAATTGATGTGTTTTTTGGAATGGATTTCCTATCTCTATATATAGACCTCATATCAATTATTTTGGAAGGGAATTTATATTTTATATTCTCAATAAACTTATGATTATCTATTACTGAAATTATAGGCATGAGTTTCCAATGAGAATTACTTTTATTATATGGGTCTTACTACCTATTCATGAGGCGTATTCATCTCAAATGATTTGGGATAGACTAAAAATTGAATAAAGTCTTATTTTTTTGGGAATATCCAGATATAATTATTGAATAGTTTCCCAATATCTTTCAAAATCATAATGTTTATTTTTTAATATAACTCATAACTAGTTTTATTCCTATTTCAATAACACCTTATATAATTTCCCTAATTAAGTTATAAGAATTAAAGACACAGCTCTAAGTGAATCTTAAAAATGTATTAATAATCCCTAGTACATCATCATGCGGTCCACCTATTCTTTTTGTTATGAATTAATATGGTTTAATTCATTTTTCTATTGATTGTAGACAACTTAATATGATCACTATCAAGAAAAATTATCTTCTACCCCGTATTAAGTACTTGTATGATCAACTACATGGAGATTCGTACATTTCCAATATTGATATTCAATCTAAATATCACTAATTAATGATTTGAAGGGAGGATATACCCAAAATAGCCTTCTTTATAAAGTATAGTCACTATTAATTTATGGTGATTAAATTTGGACTTACCAATTCCTCATATATATTTACAGATATAATTAATATAGTCTTTTGAGAGTAACTTGATTAGTTTTTGGTAATCTTTAAAGATGATATTATGATATATTATAAGAAAAATGAATAGAATTAAGATAATTTGATGATTTTTTGAAGGCATAGGGGAATTAAAATTTTTATTCTAAATTTATAATTGTGAATTCTGACTATATAAAATATCTTAATTATAAAGTATCATTCTTAGTTAACATAATTATAAGTGAGGTTTTATCGATGGATCCTTCAATGATGGAAGTTATTGAACAATGGCCCAGACTAATTATAGTGACTCTGATCTGTAGTTTTCTTGTATTAGATTTACATTACTGATTCTTTATGAGAAGATTATCTGGGATATAAAATATAATAACCATGTTTATAAATAAGTGATACAAGTTCCTTGATAAAAATAAATGTGAAGAAAATTTCAAGGAGTGGAAGATATGGTTGATCAGTGAACATGTATATACACTACCCTACAGTGGAACAGGGTTTTTAATGTGCAATGATGTATCAAAGAATGGAAAATAACGTGTTATCATATATAATGAAATGGTAATAGCATATGCTTCATGAAAATTGATGTTTCATGAGAAAAATTTATAGACTCGTGATTTTGAGATGGTAGTGGTAATATTTTCATTAAAAACATGGATACATTATCTTTAGGGTGAAAGGTATGATATATATACTGATCATAAAATCATAAAGTATATATTCACATAGAAAAAGTTAAATGTGATTAAAAAGGGATGGTTTTATTTGATTAAATAATATAAATGCTCTATATATTACCTCCCTTGGAAGGCGACTAATGTGGATGATGCGCTAAGTCAGAAGGATCATGCAATATTTTCCCTAATTATGATTTTAAAAGATCTGATACTTGTATATTTTAAAATAATATACCATGAAATCATAAGGAAATGGTAAAAATCTTACCTTTATTATATTAATGTTCAATAATACATCTATGTGAATATTAAAGAGGCATAAAAGGAGGATGTGGAAGTGTAAAAGAAGGTATGAAATGGTATGAATTTCAACCTTGGACATGGTGGAATGATAAAATTCAGGAACCAAATATGTGTCCATTAAATACCATAATTAAAGAAGGTATTATTGTATGAAACACATAGCTTATCATTATCTATCCATCTTGGAAGTACAAAGATGTAAAGAGATATCAAAGAGCATTTCTAGTTAGAAAACCTAGAAAGTGGTATTTTGAATTGTGTATCTTGATGCTTGTTATGTCATAAATTTAAGGTTAGACATTATAAGTCTAAGGGGATGATGTGACCATTACCTATACTTGTATGAAAATGGGAAAAATCACCATGGATTTCATCAAAACATCTAAGGTCATAACACCATGTGGGTTTTTGTATATTGCCTTATAAATTAAGATTGTTTCATTACTAACAGAGTAGATTTATCAATTGACCAACTTCCAAAGATATACATTAAGGAAGTGGTAAGTCTTTAAGGATTTCCACTATTAATCATATATGATCGAGATCCAAGTTTTACCTAGAAGTTCTAGAGAAGTATTCAAAAATCATTGAATATGAATTTAAACATTATCACTACATATCATCCTTAAGTATATGGTCAATCTGAGAGGATCATTAAAACCCAAGAAGATATGTGCTCTATAGATTTCAGAGGTGGTTGGGATCAGCACCTTCTTCTAATTAAATGTTAATACAATAATAAATTTTATTCTAGTACTCAGATAGATCCTTATAAATTCCTCTATGGAAATAGGTGTATAACTACAACATGATATGATGAAGTTGGAGAACATAAGCTATTGGGACCTAAACTTTCTAAAAAAATTAAATAATGTTGGAGTCATTCAAAATTATATCCTGGTATCTTAGAACCAATGAAATTTTTTATGATAATATTTGATGATATATAGATTTTGATTCTTATGATAAGGTATTATTATGTATTTATTCTCAGAATAAGGTTTTGTGATGTATAAATAATAGGAGGTTTAATCCTAGATATATCAATCCCCGTGAGAATCTTGATTATATCAGGATTGTATCTTAGCACTAGGAACTTCCAAAGAACCTCTACAAAGTTCCTGAATTTTTCCACATATTTCTTATAAGAAATAATATAACTGATCCTTAACATATACTAAGATCCAACGTTGTACAGGTAGAGTATGATATTTCTTATGAGGAATAACCAATAAAGATTATGGATTAAAGAGAAAATGTATTTTTGAACAAAACTACTCACATGATCAATGTTTTGGGGAGAAACCACAAATTTGAGGAAAATACGTGGGAACCCAAGGATGTAAGGAGTAAAAATTATACGCATTTTTTCTAGAATTAATGAAATTTTAGGGTTGATATTATTATAAGGGGATAAAATGTAACACCCTAAGATTTTAGAATATATTTACCTTTAAGAAATTTGATATGTTCGGTAGATTGTGATGAGTACAACACTAAAATTAAGAAATTATGCTTTATTACAATAATAAATTAAATACATTACAATAAATTAAATGAAACATAGTTAGTAAAATCAATTAAGTAATTATAAGAATTATTTTATTGATTAATCTTGGTTATATAGAAATGTATTTTTTAGAACATTGTTTTATTGTATATTTTTATTAAAATTTAATTTATATTATTAAGAATATTAAAATTATAGAAAATTGTTTTTTTAATATAAAAATAAGAATAATCATTAACATGTTGATTATTAGATTGTTAGAAATAAAGATAAAATCATCTTAAGGAAAAAAGAGATATTTTTAATAAAATTGTTTTTTATGTGTGCAATGTATTCTATCCTAATAAATTAAATGAATGATTTTAATGAAATTTGTAGATAATATATTCAATAAAATAAATTTTCATTCATATAATTATTGTTATTAAGAAAAGAATGAGAGTAAAATAATTTTTATTAAAGATATATTTTCTTCTAAAAATAGTTTTTATGTGTTTTTGTGTGGATATTAGAATTAATTTATAAAACCTCTAGGAATTTAATATTGTAAAATCGATTCCATATTTGGAATAAAAATAATAAATATTATGTAATAATTTTAACTTAATTTTTCCTATAACAAATAGTTACCATGGTAAATATATTATTACCAGAGGGGTTAAAATGGTTAATGGGGGGTTAATCTAAGAGATAAGGATTTAAAAAAATCATTAAAACTTGTTTGAATATAATTTTTTGAGTGTATTTAGACCTTAATATATCCAATATTTGGAAAAATTTCCATTTGGTTTCACTTTCCTAGAAAAATTACTTTATATTATTTTAAATTTAATGGTATTTACAAGGGTACCACTCCCCTCATGTATAAAAGGGAATCACATATTCTCACTTCTACACACCACTTTATCACCTCAGATCGACCAATATCTACCCTAATCATTTATAAAATCTCTTACCTACTTTATAGAGTTTTTTTCCTCAATAAAATACCAACCTAATAAGGGTTAAGGTGTAAACCAAAGAAGGATACCCAAATAAGAGGTAATTTCCTTAACCATCTTCCTTAAAGATTATTTCTTTTTCTAAAACCAATAAATATTATATAACCATAATAATATAATTAAATAGTTATGTTTACTGTACATAAATATTTATATATTAATGGGACAACCATTTTTTATATCATTTTAATCTAATGGAAAATGAAAGTGTCGCTCATCTATGCATGCTGACCACTGCCTCAATGAAGCGATATATTTCATTTTTCATCATTGAATATCATAGTTGGTTATATAAATGTATTTAATGAATATATATAGTATTATAATAAATTAATTATTATATAAAGAAAAAGTATTCCTTACCATCCTTTCTTTCCATTCATGGAAAGATGAAAGCATTACTCATGCATGTATGGAGACTACTCCCTCCACAAAGTGATGTAATTAATTTTTCAACATCAAAATAAATAGATCATTATAAAAGTGTATATAATAAATATATAGGATATTTATCACATGATTAAGGTTCTGGAAATATGAAAAATTTGAAAGGACGAAAACCGTTAAACCAAAAAATGCATGGAAAATAGAATAATTAATACCCATATATTGATTTTAATAAAGAATTGTTAATAAATGAGTGGTTAGGAATTATAGGAGAATAATATATAGTAATATAATTAATAATATGGTTATATTATATATTTATAATAAATTTAAATTAATTATATAGGAGGTTACAATGCATACAAAACAAGTTAGGACTTGAGGTAAGGGTTTCCTTATCTCGATTTCCATTCATTGAGATACATTCAATATTCACCACTTTATTTCGTTTGTGTTGTTTATATACTACCCCTGAATATATTTTATTATTATTTTCATAAAATTATTAGTATTTAAAAATCCATATATTGTTATTTCTTTCAAGTTATTATTATTCAAGTATTACTGAAGTTGAAAGGGTTTATGATACAAGTTCACTACTTACCGAGATAGGTTATGTTTCAATTTTAATTGAATGAAATTGTAGTTTATTTATATTATAAAAAAAATATAATTTCTTCGAATTTGGTAATTTATTATTATTTATGGTATTATTTATATTTTTTTCCCTATTTAGTAACCAAAAGTGACTAAAATAATTTTTTTATTTAAATCAAGCCTTATTTCTCATTTTTGGTCAATAATATTTCTCTTCCTTATCTATGTTATTTAAATTATTTTTCAATAGTTTTTATCTATAAATAAATTTTTAATAAATTTATTTTAAACTACCTATGTATTTTCTTAAAATTTATTAAAATAAATCTTTTCAAACATTTTCTATACAACTCACATTTGAATTTTAAAAAAAGTAATAAAGGATTGTTTTTACCCTTTATAGACTCGCTTTATTTTCCTATTATCCTAACCATTATTCATTATCATTCTTACGTTAAGGTTTTCTATGGATTTTTCAAATACAATACCATTCCCCTTATTCAAATAATTTTTTAGTTTTTTAAATGATACCAAAAGAAAATGATGTTTTCTCTTCTTTTTCAAAACATATTTCTAATGATTTTAAAAGAATTTTTTACCTATTTCAACATGTTTTATGGATTGATATGTTTAACTAGAGATATGATATATTTATACCATCCACTTACTTTCTATATATGTCCTATAATGATGTTGTTTTAATGATTTTTCATGAAACATGCTTCTTTCTCATGGGTTAATTAAACTACAGAGGAATGATAAATGATTTTTATGTACTTGTGGAATATATATGAATGGTTTATTATTATTTAATATTTGGACTTGTTATATACCTCCTATAAATTGGGTAATTTTTTATAACTCATGATCTTGATGGGTATAAGGGTGATTATCTCAAGCCTATGAGGATACACAGGAGGTTTTCTTAAGCCCAAGAGGATAGATTAGAGGTTTTCCAAAGCCCAAGAGGGTACATTGGATGTTTTATCATGACCAATATTTTATAGAAGTGATTAGACAAAGCCCAAGAGGTTTCATGGTCACTTGGACCAATCCAATGAAGGTACAAAGGTGGATATCCCAAGCCTAATGTGTGATGAATTTCATGGTAATAATCCTTGAAAAATGATTTATATTCTTATGGTTATGCGACAATTTTATGCAAAAAACATAGATATTATGCTTATGATATGCTCCTATGGATCATAATTGATTATTGATAATTTTTCACTCTTATGATTCATGTATTTAATTATCAGAAAGCCTTATGCCTTGAATTATGATTTATGGTTTATGAATTTTTGGGTAGGATCTCAAAAGTTTTAATCATGCTATCATGCCCTTAATATTATATTATTCTCACTTATGATCACTGATTGATATCTCTAATTTTTAATATTACTCAAAAATTTAACCAACCCTTTCTTAAATATTCATTTACCTAGGTTATGAAGAAGGATTTTAAGTAGGAAATATCAAAGAAGTGAACTATGTGAGAAGAACTTCATGGGAGATGTTGAAGATATTTTCTGAAATAAGTTGATTATTTATCTAGTATCTAAAGTCACTAAACCGTCATGGTTCTTGATAGCACTATTTCATGAACACTTATTTAAATATAAAATACATTTTTTGTAACATAATTGATTTTTATTACTGATATAATATTGTGGTATTTATCTACGGTAGTATGAAATGAATGACTTAGAATGAGAAAAAAAATTATAGAAGATATTCATAGTGTGACATAATATTCACACTATGAAAATTAAAGGAGTTCATGCCCTAGACTACCTCATGAACTAGGCCATGAGGAACTCAAGCTGGGAGTTAAGAATGATACTTCATTGTGTGAAACAATTTGTCACACCATGGATCTAGATGATGGAATAATCACCTACAATATACATTATATATTGAAGAAATTAAACACCTATTAACATGATACCTCCATGAAACCCAGATATTTATTTAGTAGGAATTAATGGATGCATTTATGGATGATTAAATTTAAATTGAGTGTGATTTCTTCCTATAAATTCAAGGCTAAGTGGGATTTAGCATTATTGGTTGGTGAGGGGATACTTGGGGGAGTCTACTACCCAATTTTAGTTTCCTTCCAACTACAGATTTAGCTTTTATTTTTACATAAATTCCTATTAATGTTTTAATTAAACATTAATTCTTATCTATATTTCTCTATTTATATTTCTCTCTCTCTCTCTTTCTTCCATTGTGATATCATACACTCATTATGATGAGTGACTAACCCACATCTTATCCTTTAGAGAGTTTTTTGTGTTGTTCCTAAATTCAATCTTTAATTTTTATTTTTTTCATTTTCCTTTTTGTGAATGAGAGAGAAGTATATGGGTGAGGAAATCATCCACCACAGCATGACTCTTAAAATCATCTATATTCTCCACCAAATCATCTATATTATCCACCAAATCATCATTCTCCACCAAATCATCATTATCAATGGATGAAATAGTATATGATAAAGCCAGGTTTTGGAAGGTATAACACTTTAGATTGAAGGCTAAGGAAGAAGTTCCATTGGATGTAGAACCTCAACTTGAACCTCTACTGGAATCATAACCAAAGGTGGAAGGTGTAGCCTATAAGAACCTGGTTTTTATATAAGGTATAGATCATTTAAATTTCAATCTAATTCTTTTTTTATCTAAAATGGATTCTTAGTGATGCTATTGAAGAAATGGGGGTGTCTAGGTCTTGTTCAGATCTCAAATCCTTAATTTTTTGAAAAAAAAAATCAATGGTCCGCATCGTTATTAGAAACCATGCAACCCAATCTTCATGATTTCTACTAACCATATGAGGAATTTCAATTTGAAGAGTTGGGTACACAGTTTTCCCTAACCATGTTCCAAGGACCTCACGTCCATGTGGATCTTCTATAATTTGTTAACAGAGGATAATAGCATGATTTGTGCATAGTTTCTCTAATCATGTAGGGCCCCTCCTTGGGCCAAGAGCCAAGCATGGTTGGCTCATGTTTTCTAAAAAAGTGCAACCAGACCGTGTGACCTAGTATTTTGGGGAGATTTTACCATTTTCCCCAAATTATATTTTAATTTTACCCACCTCTTCCTATTTTATTTTTATTGGATAGAAGACCCATTTCTCCCCATATTGAGTTTAATCCTCCCTCAAGATACGTTATTGGATAATTTTCATATCTGTACTCCAATTCAATATCTGATCATCTTATAGTATTCTCTCTAGTAAGATCTTCATTATACTTGCCCCTTTATTTTTATTTCTTCCTCCATATGGATTTATTTAGGTGTATGATCATATGCTCTATTTTTAGTGTTTTCTCCTATTTTTTCATATTCTATTGATTTATACTAAACCAAGGGCTGATATAGGATGAGTTCTCCTATATAGGCATAAGGTAGGTCATCTAGTTCCTATCCATCAATGTTTATAAGTTTTATAATATGTGACATTGTCTCACATGTTGTATTCACTATGTGTTTTCCCTAAATTTAATCTTCCTTAAATTAGTTTCCTTAATTGATAACCTTGTGAACTATTTATGTCTCCTTCAATTGTCACCACCCCTAAGTTGTTGATCAATTTTATAATGTGGTTATAAATTTATAAATGGAAAAACCGTCTTCTAAATGATTTTGGAATGACTTAAAATTGTGACATCTTAAATAAAATTAATAAATTTTTTGAGGTACCATGGTAAACACACTTATTAATTTAAATATAAAATGAATGGATGTGAATGGTATGACCACGTCACCAAATTAAATTGAATAGTGGTTACACCCTTATTATTATTTAATGTTAATGAGTTATGAATTAACTATTGAGTCATATTAAAACCTTGAATATTTTTAATTGATTTAATTGGGCATGGTGACCCTTCTATTATAGAATGGGAACATCGACCCTCATGTTATATATTACTGGTATGATGTCCATATATTGTGATTCAGGCATGGTGTCCCTTCCATTGTTTATATATTCATGGGAATATAATCCCTTGTGTTTTATATATATTTTTAAAAAATGGTTTCCCTTATGTTTTTTTATATATTAAATTGTATTTTGGCTATTTTGAATATAATTCTAGGCATGATGACCCAATGATTATGATACAGGAATGGAGACCCTATTGATATGATATTGTTCATGATGACCCAATTGATAAGATAATGGGCATGATGACCCTTAATTTTATATATGGGCATGAACACCCTTCTTGATATGATACTAGGCATGGAGACCCTACTACGATGATACTATGCATGGAATCTCCAATTCATGTGATACTGGTCACGGAATCCCAAGATACTGGTGAGACTCATTCCACAGCTTATGGATGTCTAAGTTACAACTCGGGTCCATACTAGTGGTTGTAGACATATATATATGGTTGTATACATCACTATATATACAGTCAATATATGTGTATACATGTGGTTATTTTTTCAGATACTATTCTTCTTAGGTCGAAGAAGGTACTTTCAGCCAGGGGTCCTTCTAGAACTAGAGTTGACCCTTTATAGGTTTCATTACTATTTTCCATTATTATCTACACTATTTAATTTTATATTTCATGACTAGATATTTATTAAAATAATTAGTGGTCACCTAATAAGTTTATCTCACACCCTATTTGGGCCGCTGATGGTACCCAGGTAGATTATGTGGATATGGGTAGGTATAGGGAAAACTATCCATTTCTTGACTCCTGATTTGGTTATAGAATTGGAACAAGTAAGAATAGGACTAAGATAAGGATCCTCATACTGTTTTAGATAGAATTTTGAGTCTTTTTTCTTTTTTTGATACATGTATTGTATAGCATGATTTACTATTACTTTTTTGGACATATTACATATCATCATTTTGTATATGATACTGGATATTGTTTTTATTATTTATTTATTCCATTTGTATGTTCTAACTTCCACTGTAAGTTTCCAGTTATTTATTATGCTTTCATTATTTTTCTATCTATTTCACTGCTATAAAACTCTGACAAATAGTGAATAGTCTCTATAGTGTACCACCTCAAACCCTCACTACTAGTTAAAAGCCTCTAGAATATGGGGATGCATATTTGAGGCCATGTGTCCAACCAACTCGGGGCACCATTCATTGGAATTCAGGTCGAGACGTCACAAAGTGGTATTAAAGCCTTTTCTTTTCTTTTGTATTATTGTTTTGGGAATATTAGACATGAGATTAAGAATGTAATGGGATTTGGTACGGAGTTGTGTCTGGGGGTAGCTAACTCATGTAAAGGGAAAGTCTAAATGACCTTGCATGGGACATTGTTGTTCTATATTCTTCTTATTATAGTTGAATTGATTACACATTTGGGGGGTTCACATGATGTGTGATTTTTATTATTATGGTTGAGGATTATTTTTTATCCTTTTCCAATGTGTAAATGAAGCATGTTCATGCATTATAATAGGAACCTTATGGGATTTAAATGTCATGTATTATCCTATTCCATGTTTATATTACTAAGTGAATTTCCAACAGCATGTTTTGGTGATTATTTATATATCCTTGAATTATGCTAGAATTTCATGCAGGGACTTGATAAATGAGGTTTTGTGATTAAATGTATTCCAAACGTTAGTTTATGAGGTGTATGGTCCCTTGTAAATTGGAAGTGGTGATCTATAAAATTCAATATTTAAAGGAAAATGTTATAAATGGGAATGAAATTGAATGAAATTGAAATCTAAAATAAAATGATCACTATTAAATAGGGATACCAATTTCAATTTAAAGGGTGTTTTCCTCTATAAATTTTAATTGACACTCTGTATACTAGGACCCATATAGTAAAACACATAGCTTGACTCAAATCCGACCATAGTAGTGGGTAGTAAGTACTGTATCTTGTTTTCCATATCAATGTTTCTATCACCTAGACCTGGTATTATAAGAAATTAGAGGGGTGTGGATATTATATATGTAGTCTTGGAGATATATTATTCATGTATATATGACGTTATCACTATTTAATACTTTCTATGGCATGTTATTCCCATCTGTAGAGCTATGCCATTATGACCTCCTCTAGTCATTCTCTAAGAGGGTGGTAATGACTATGTTCTGGAGGTGGTGGCCCTTCATCCACCAGTGATACCTCCAGTAGTGCAACCTATGGAACCACCTATGATCCTAGATGCAGACGATGATGTTTGATTTTAATTATGCAGATTATATAGGGAGGTACACAACTTACCCTTTCTAGGGGAGATCTTACGTGGGAGTTCCGATAGCAGCATCCACCTAATCTTTTAGGGGATGGTGGCCCCAGGGATGCATAATTATGGTAGTCGATAGTCTTATCTATATTTGAGATTCTTGATACAACTATTGAGAGTAGATTGGATCTTAGGAATTATATGCTTTGTGGATCCACAAAAAACTGGTGGGAAATTCTAAATCAGGAATGTCAATAATGAGAAGCGATTTGGAGAGATATATGGTCGATATTCTATGACTATTTATTTCCTAAGACGCTAAGTGATTATCATGATATGGATTTCATGAACTTGCAGAAGGGTTCTATGATATTTATGGACTACTCAACTCATTTTATAGTTCTTAAACACTTTTATCTTATCTATACTAATGATGATCTAGTGAAAGTGAGAAAATTTGGTGATGTCCATAGGCATCCTACTAATTCATATTTGAATGTTTTCTAGTTTACTACCATATCTAATATAGTGAAATATTCCCTCATCACCAATCATAACTTGAAGGAAGCTAATGATGTGAGCTTGGGTGGTTAAAAACTAAGAAAGTTTGCTAGTTTGACTTGTGGTTGGAAGTGATGCTTTGAGACTGTACATGCAAGAAGTAGTAGCCATGTGAAAAATTCTGATTGTTACGTGATTTTTCACCAATGTGGGAAGCCTAGGCATTACAACCCCTAATGTCACAGAGACCCTATTGAGTACCGAGGTTATGTTAGATTGGGGTATTTTCATCATTTCTGTAGGATCTTCCTATCTATTCTAAGTGGGAGAGGATCTTTATTATCTCCACCTTTAGGAGAAGGTTCAATAGCACCTCATTGGGAAGGTATCTGGATTACTACTGGTCGTATAGGTAGAGGAGGAGGTCTTGGCCAAGGTAGCTATACTTCAAATATATAGCTCCAATAGATCAAACCCACTCCAGGTAGTTATATTGCAGCATAGGGTCGAGGATCATACCATATTTATTCAGTGTAGCCTATACTGATGGAGAAACATGTTGGGACATCTATTTTTCAAGGTACTATTCTAGTATCCTCTTCTATAGTGTCTTCCCTTTTTAAAATAGGTTCATCTCAATCCTTAATCTCTTTATTGATTTTGTAAATCCATGGGACTGATATTATATACTTATGTGGAATTATGACACATGACATCCCTTTGGGTTGGCATTAAAATAATATACAACAAAGTATGGAATTCGCCTTTATAGTAGAAAACCATCATTTCTTATGAGGCCTCTTCATCCTTGAGATAACATGCATTTATTTCATTCTCGAGATGATCTGGTTGGTCCTATATTATGCCTCTGTTTATTTTTATCTCTATAGGGTGTTATTTACATCACCAGAGGTGATAAGTATACTCACAAGGTTGAGTGGGATATCTGGGCTGATAGAGACATACCATAGAATCTTGGTCTAGGTGGAGTGACCACCCAGATTTATTTCCATTTATAGTTGATCAAGGTTTATATTAGGTTGATTTCCCTACTGTAGTTGATCTATTCAATGATTTTTTCCCTGATGAATTTTATGTATTACCTTCTAAGAGAGAGGTAGAATTTTCTATCGATCATGTTCCTAAATATGCACTAGTATCCATTCCTCAAAGGAAAGATACTACTGAGTTGCATGATATTAAGAGACAACTGTAGGATTCGGAGACTAAAGTTTTTATATGGCTTAGTAATTCTCCCTGGAGTTCATCAGCCCTTCTCCCTAAGAAGAAGGATGAAACCCTCAGGATTTTTGTGGATTATGGGATGTTGAATCAGTTTACTATGAAAAAATGGTATCTATTAACTCATTAGATGGTCTCTTTGACTAGCTCATAGAAGCAAGAGTGTTCTTGTAGATTGACCTGAGATCGAGCTATCATCATGTTTGAGTTAGGCCTTCATATATTCCACATAAATCTTTTTGTATTTGTTACGGCTTATATGAGTATATTTTTATTCTGTTTGGTCTTATAAATGTGCCAGTTGTTTTTATGGATTTTATGAATAGGGTTTTAAAACCCTTTCAAGATTCTTTCATGGTATTATTCATAGATAACATCTTGGTTTATTATCATACTTTAAGTGATGATGCCACACATATTGATACCATTTTGAATACATTAAGGTAGAACCAATTGTATGTTAAGCTCAGTAAATGTCACTTACGGATTAATAAGGTACACTTCCTAAGTCATATTATCTCAGGGGAAGGAGTTTTAATGGACATAGAGAGGTGAGTGTTGTAGTTACTTGGGATCAGTCTGATAATAGGTTTTATATACAAGGCTTCTTGGGGATAGCTGGTTATTACATGATTTTTATACAAGACTTATCATGCTTAGAAGCACATATTATGGGCTTCACTAAGAAGGGTGTGAAATTTATATGGATTGAATCCTAAGAGACAACCCTTTCTGATCTGAAATAGAGATTGATTTTATCATTGATCCTGATTTTTTCAGAGCTATAAAGAATTTATACATAATATTGTAATGCATCAGGTATTGTTTTATAAGCAGTTTTGATACAGGAAGATCGAGTCATTGTTTATAGGTCACATAAGATGAGGCCTCATGAGGGTAAACACCAGATGCATTATCTCTTGTTGGATGTTTTTGTTCATGAATTGCATTGTTAGAGGAATTACTTACTCGAAGATAATTTTTTAGTGTTTATATAACACAAAATCCATAGGAATATTTTCACATAGCATGACTTGAATCTAACGTAATGAAGGTGGGTTTAATTCCTTATGTCCTTTGACTATGGGATTTCTTATATTCCTATAATAGGTAATGTTATTGTCAATGGTATGAGCTGGAGGACTTAAACATAGACATTTTAGGAGGTGAGTAGTGAGTGGTAGTTTGTGGCCCCATTTTTTGAGATGCACATTAAGGTTAAAGACCCTCATAGACAATCTATCCATGTATCTCCATTAATGACCTCTTCACTTTTGGAGAGAGTGAATATGGGGTAGTTTTTATATCCTAATATATTGGTATTATGAGAGAGTATTTCTAGTGAAGACCCACTTTCATATTGTTCTATCAATGATGAATACATCCAATATGTATATGGGAGTATTTGGGTGCCCAAAGATATGAGAGAGGGTTTGATGCAAGAGTCACATGCTTCTTAGTGGGCAGTACACCCAGGTATCTTTAATATGTATCCTGATATATGCCGAAACCATTGGTGTCCAGGGATGAAACATCATATGGATGTTTTTATCACTAAGTTTTCTACATTTCAAAAGGTGGATGTGGAGTACCAGTGATCTATTGGTATGTTACAACCATTACAGGTCCCCGAATAGAAATGGGAAGACGTTTTGATTGATTTTGTCATCATCTTATTGAGGCTACCTCAAGGTTGTGAAAAGGTTTGGATATTCATGGGTCGACTAACTAAAGTAACCCAATTATTTCCTATCTGGGAGACTATATCAGTTGATTAGGTGGGAAGATTATATGTCTGTGAGATTATACAACTAATTGGGGCCCCTCAAAGAATCATTTCAAATAGGGATGCTCATTTCAAATATAGGTTATAGAAGGGGTTACAAATAACTATGGGTACACAGGTTCTTATGTGCACATACTTTCACCCTTGGACTAATGGCCAGTCAGAATGGACTATACAGGTGTTGGAGGACATGATTTGATCATGCATCCTTGATTTCAGTGATTCTTGAAAAAAGAATATCACTCTAATAATGTTCACCTACAATAATATCTATTGGGTGATGATGTAGATGGATCCTTACGAGGACCTATATGGTAAGTCATGTTGTTCACCCGTTTACCGATTAAATGCAGGGGAGGCAATGTTATTAGGTCCTCATCTCATTCAGGAGACTTCAAAGAGGGTTTATATTATCAAAATTTTGATATCTACCACTAATTCTAAACAAAAATCTTAGGCCAATCGTTGTTGATGACCACTAGAGTTTGAGGTTAGGGATCGTTTTTTCAAAAGGTATCACCCAAACTTGGTCATAAATAGATATGGAGGGAATGGAAGCTGTAACCTTGCTTTTTCAGGCCGTTTGAGATTATTGAGAGAGCCATCCTGGTAGTCTATTAGTTTATATTACCTCATAGGTATTGTTCCATGAATAAACTATTCCAGGTTTCATAGCTTCACTATTATCATTGTGACACCCCGAGATTTTATGAAAAATATTCTTTTTAATTTC
Organism: Viscum album; assembly: GCA_963277665.1. Classification (NCBI taxonomy): domain Eukaryota; kingdom Viridiplantae; phylum Streptophyta; class Magnoliopsida; order Santalales; family Viscaceae; genus Viscum; species Viscum album. Next base: position 25,590,785 of record OY728142.1, on the reverse strand, counting down.
ATTAATGTCTTGTATTGTACGCTACACCAAAAGGAGCTTGCACAACACGCATCCTTGACTTGCCTTGCATTACACGCAATCGCGACCTTCCTCGATTGCGTGTGTAGTATGCAATAACGAGTTTCACTAAACAACAATATGCTATTAAAATATTATTAAAACTAGTCATTATGAATAGTAATAAACACTTTTTGAAATTTTGTAAATTTTATTTTTCAAAATGGAATTCATTTTTGGATTTGTAATATCGAAATTAGCTTAGGGTGAAATTTTGGTGATTTTCGGATAACTTTCATATTTTGATGAATAGTGAAAATTACTAAATTTTAATTAAAAAATACTTTTTCAATCAAAATAATTAATAGTGATAAATTATTAATTTGAGTGGTTTTAAAGTATATTTAGAATATATTTTTACAATTTAATACAATGTTGGTCATTGGATGTAATTTCACATTTAAACCAGACATAAACAAGTGTCAATCTTTTGATAGTTATTATCTCTTAAGAACACGCTATTTGTTTTGACGATGGGAATTAATTTTTAAATTAATTAATGCAACTGATATGTTTTGAATTTGGTAAAATAGAAATCATTTTTGAGTTCATAATATCAAATATAGCTTAGGCCTAATTTTTGGCATTTTTCTGAAAACTTTCAATTTTTGATGAATAGTGAAACCACTAAGTGGTAGTTAAAAAACTGAATTTTTCATAAAACTTAATTTTACTGCTTCTGTCAGTGGAATTTCAAAAACTCCGAGAGACACGGTTGATTTCAGTAAGTAAAATGTGGTTCAATGAGATGAAAATTATTTTTTGGTTAAAAGTAAATAGGGTAATTAAGGGTAGAAATGATATTATTATTACCCTAACACATGTCCTAATTCTATTGGACAAGTGTAATTCGACCAAAAACAAACTTAGGAATAAAATATGACCATTTAGGCCCACTTGTATTAGATTAGGACATTTATTATTAATTTATTTAAAGAAGGGTTAAAAGAGTTAAAATCAAAGTTTATTTTCTAAACCATTTTTAATATAGGTTTATACATAAGATAAATTCGATTTTAAATATTCATTGGAAATATAAAAAGATTTCCTACATAATGGTATTTTATTTGTAATTTTTAGACATCAAATAATTTAATTTATTTATGACACAAAGATGATGCAGTAATTATCTTGTTAATGAAATATTGACATAATTGATGTTATAAATACCAAAATAAATGTAATTTAAGCCTTTTTATGAATTCAACTAATTTTTTTGGTTAATATGACATGTTAGTATGGATTTAATTAACTTTGTTCGAACTTATCATTCTGTTATGATTTTCAAAAAAATCAATTACTAAATAGTGTGAAAATTGACATAAAATAGTTTTTAAAACAAATATTATATTATTAATCGTTATTGTATTCCTAAAAAATCTAAGGTTAGGCCAAATGACTTAGATAAGGTTATATATATTAATAATAAACAATTTGGGGTTCCTTTGGCTTCTTATAGTAAGTTTATTAACCTTATAGTATAAGAACACAAGAAGACACGGTAAAAGTAAAATTATTTAACTTAATGTTAAATCTAAATGATAAGGTTAAAATAGAAACATAAACTTGTCTAAATTCTATTTTATGAGAGGATTGCGACCCATCCCCACCTTATCCTCAAAATAAATCAATTTGGAGCTATTTAAAACCTAATTTGACTTTATAATAATATAATAGTTTTAGTTATTCCAAAGGTGCCCCACTCCTCCCTTATAAATGGGCACCTCCTCCCTCTCTTCCACACAAAACTTTGAGCCTTCAATATCATCCAAACCCTGAAAAATTCTCCTCTCCACTTCCCTAGAAGCATCCTAGAGGTTCTGGTCTTCCTCAAAGACCAATTTTAGTGCCCTATGAGGAGGTCTCAAAGAGGCGCTTCAAAGAAGAGGTAATTTCCGTTACTGATTATTTAAACATTATTTCTTCTTCCACTTATTCTTCTTAGGTTGTTTCATTATGAAGTAATAACATCAGTATCACTCATATACTGATATGTTATTATAAGTATGAAACAACCCTATTTCACTATCTATCCATCCTATGGAAAACAAAATCACCGCGCGTACGTACGTACGGAATACCGTCTCCACGTCGTGGTGTAATCTGTTTTTCCACCAACACGTTACATGGATGGGTATTATGGTGTAAAGAATAACTATACATAGTTATTATAACATAATAATGATTTTTATATATTTTATCATCCACTCCAATTCAATTCAATAATTATGGAAATGATATCATCGCTTGTGCGTACGTACGGACTACCGTCTCCACGACGCGATGAGATTCATTCTCCATGTTAACCATTTAAGAATAATTATAAAGTATATATAAGCAATTATAATGAAATATATGACATTATAAAGCTACTGGATTTATGTGTATATATATGTATGTCATCTACTTAATTCCACTCAATTCAATAAGGAAACGAAAACAGCGTTCATGCGTACGTACGGCCTACCGTCTCCATGAACGGTGTATTTAATTCCATTTATCGATCCATTATATATATATATATTCTGAATATATATTATATATAAATCATGTTTTATATTCTATAATTAAGTAATAATGATATAATTAATCATATGAATAATTACAAGTTAAAACACGAATGACAAATGAGACGATTTTACCCAAAACGCTACTTTAACATGAATTTACAAAAGAACGGGTAATATAAAGTCATAAGTGAACCATATATGATATAATAACAATGAATAATATTCTGTAATAAGTCAATGACATTATTTAAATCATTATACAGGAGGTTTGGACAATTACAAAGCAAATCGGACCTAAGGTAAGGGAAATATCACAATCTCATTTTTATCTGAGATTGTTTATACTTTGAAATTTACTGGGGTGTATTTCATCATCCACATCCATGTTTCCTCAATATGTAATATTATTTCCATCCACATTAAATTGTTAAAATAAAATTTTACCCTTAGGTGAGTTTTTAGTAAAAGATATGAAAGGAATCTTTTGACGTTTTTCGTACAAGGTACTTTTTGACTTTTCCGACAAAAGTACAAAGAATGTTTTTTTTAACTTATACGGCATGAATGGATTTTTAAAACATTATTTCAAAAAAGCTTCCTTTACAAGTTTTCAAGTTTATTTTTAATCAAATTCTTTTAGTTTAAAGTCATATGACATGTTAAGAAAGGAAAAATGTTTTTGAAGAAGAATGGATATTTTCCTCAAGAATGGAGTTCAAGTGTTTTATCAAACTTATTTTCCATCTAAGATAATATAGGGTTCTGTTTTTAACCCTATTATTACATTGATTTGATCATGTTGTGATGGAATTATTTTTATGAATTCCTTTATCTTATATGAATTGTTTTATGATGTCATGATGTTTAAGATTCCCATTTGTATTACATGGGTTATGCAACGATGTATGATTTATGATTTTGTGGCACACATAAGAATGGTATCATTATGAGATGGGTGGGACCTATATCTCCCTCCAATGCATTGGGTAATGATTTTATATCTCATGAGATAGACATGGCTGGAATGGTAGGTTATACCGGTTCAGTGAAACAGGACTGAAATGAGGGTGACTCGGTTCAGAAAGGGACTTTGTCCACTTAGATAGTCTTGGCAATGAGTCTTGACTAATAATAAATGATTCTCTATGATTATGTGTGTATGCCACAAAGTTTCATGTTTTAAGTTATGATTATTGTGATTACATTTCACTGCCATGATTTATTCCATGTTATGAAATTATGCTCTCTTTTGCAGGTTAAGATTTCCAAAATGTTATGTTCTTATGAATATGATGTGATTGATATTTATTTTGTTTACCCTTACTGAGCATTTGAGCTCACCCTTTTTTGTTTTCTTTTCCCCAGGATATAAATAAAGGTTTTAGGTAAAAAAAGGAAGATCTTTATGGGAGATGTTGAAGATCTTTCACCACGATTAGAAGATTATATTCCGAGTTTCCAAAGACACTAAACTATTACGATCCTTGTGTGTGTGTTTTTATTATGTACTAAATATTCTGCAAAAGTAATGTAATGTCCATGTACGTCAGGATACGGGTCTCTACAATCATGTATACCAATCTCACACTTTGGTTCTAAAGGATATTGAATCAGATGCTGATTTTTATTTTAAATAGTATCCCATATACATCATTGATCAAAGAATGGAGGCTCTCCTAGGTCATTCTACCCCATAATTATGGGTGATAGGGTAGCATAGTTGGGTACATTATGAGTATAACACCCCAGGTTTTTATGGTATATATCTTCTTAATTAAATAGTTTATTTTTCACACAATATCGAGCTTATCTTAATGGTAATATACTATTAAATAGTAACTTGACCGTTTGAATAATAATATGACCATTAGGAATAGTACTGTAACCATTATAATAGTAAACTCACCTAGGAAAGTATAAATAAAATGTATGCATCTTATGAAGTAAATTATGATTTTATTATATCCGAGTATATGTAAATAAATGTTTTAAAAATGATAAATTAATTGTTGGCCTTTTTTGAATTATAAATGTTTATTTAAAATTTTATAATTAATATAATGAACTAAAATGAAATTTTTTCCATAAAAAAGATTCAAGAAATAATATTATATTGTCTTATTATTATAAGATAATTTTATGAGACCTTAATTAATTTTTCAAAGTGTCACAATATTAGTGGTAATTTTAAAATCGGTATTATTCAAATAAATGATTATTTTAATTAAAATTATATTTATAATATTTAGAAAATTATTTTCAAAAAATTGAGTTCATTTTTTAATTCCACACATCAAAAAATTGATAGGGTTAATTTTTGGGATTTTCCTTAAATAGTTGAATTTTTTAGTGAATTGTAAAATATGGTAATTTATAGTATATATACATTATAAGTTAAACACACTATTACTTGAGTTATAGCTAATTTAAGAAACATAATATTTAAATATACTTCTATATTTTATGTATTTATTCATGTAATCACCACTATTTCTTGTCTTTATCAAAAATTATATACTAATGATTAAAATAATCAAAAAAACACATCTCTCACCTCCACTATAAATTCCACCTCTTCTCCTCACACCACAAAATCCTTGAAGAATGCCCAATTTCCATCAAATATGCTACTTAATTATCTCCCACATTCACATAATCCTTTTTTATCAATAAAATTCCAAACCCAAGTCCCTTAGGAGGGTTCTCAAGGAGAAGAATTCAAGTGGTGAAATCGTTAATCCTTCCCTTTTGTTTTCTTTTTTATTTTTTTTATTATATTATACACTCCTTACCTCACATAATCCAAGTGTTATTGTAAATAAATTGTCTTATATATAATTTAATTTTTTTATTTTGATGGAATATCCTCCCTAAAACCCCTTATCATCTCTCTTTTATTCTACAAAAGAAAACATCATTCGTGATGTATCGATTTACTACCATCGTGGATGATGCATTTTTATTTTCCATTACCACCTTCAATATGGGTCATAAAAACATTATTATAGTTAAATAATACTTTATTATACCTATTATAATATATATATATTGTTTTTTAAGTAGTATATATACATAATAATAATTAATAAAACAAAACTAGTTTATGATGACCGAAAAACGCCAAAATAATCTAAACGGTTATCATTGATGTTTTATCTAATGATTCATTATCATATATGAAAAAATTATATATATGACCATTTAATATTATTCAATTTTATTAATAACATATAATTTCAATTATATCTAACTATTCTCCTTTTTCATGATTTTTCATTCATTTATAATAGTAAATTGATCATGAAATCCAAGGAAACGAACACTCCCGAATGATATAATTGAATCTTATAACTCATAAAAAAGGCCATAAATGAACTTAATAAAATTATAATAAATAAAATACATTTTTAAGTGGTTATTAATTAAATTATTAATGAATATAATTTCATTATCCATGAAATTTAGTGCAAGTTCATAACACATTTGTATATAAGGTAAGGGATTATCCCTAAACATCCATTTTTCCTTCGGGTTACTATTTCTCTATCTTTACCCCACTGTAATTCTTAATTGTTTTTATGTAATCATCCTAGATTATTTTATTATGTTCAAAAAATATGTACCTAGCTCAATTATAATTTATTTTATGGGGAAATACATATTTTATATGGTTATCTCTACAATTCCTTCGGATAAGCATGCCCAATTTAAGGGAACTATCCAATTTCTTACCCATTTTTAAGTACACTCCATAATCTGTTTTAAGCCACAAATATTTTTATAAAATTACTCTTCTAATCATGAATTTTTTTTTTTCTGAAAACAATTATCCCTTTTCTCACTTTAAAGACTCTTTTATAATTTTTCTTTAATGACACTAAATTGGCTCTTTTCTAAAGATTCTTAAAAAAATATTTTTACATTTTTTCACTTTAGTAGGATATAATTTATCATGACCTACTCCTATTTTACCTTATGAATGTGTAATTATTATTTAAATCCATTAATTCATGGAAATCATTATGATATTCCCCCTGAACACTTATTTCTTATATGTGGTGTATGTATACTTCCCTTCAATTTATGATCACCATTCATTGTGGATTTCATTAAATATCCATATTTATTGTATTATGAATATGATTATTGTCTTATATGTATATAATTTTTACATAATGTTTTTCATTTTAATGTTTTTATTGAATTGGATCTATATCTTGGAAGGTACATTAATTTGATCTTCAAATTTAGCCAATGATTTATTTTATTCTGGATCATCACACTCTTTTATATATACCCAATTTTCCATGAAAATAAGATATTTCTCTTTTTTCATTTATCAAGGGATTTTTTAGTCAAAAATACTAAGGGAAGTCCCATTAAAAAAATATTATGTCATTCATTCCCCTTTAGGACACATAAGAATGCTTTAGTTGCTAACCTTATCATCACACCCATGGTTGACTTTGATATAATCCTCAGTATGGATTGGATTTCAAAATATGATTAAAGAATTTATTGTAAGAAGAATGAAATTATATTTTGTGAGAAAGATTTAGAATCCCATATCTTTATAGAATAAACTTCATCATATGATTCTTATCTAAATTCACCCACAATTTCTCTACTAAATGAAATTATTGGGGAGGAAGAGAAGACAACATCTAAGGATGAGGAAATTTATCTTCAAATTGAGAATGTACCGATTTTATAAAAATACAATGATGTATTTCCTATGGAATTACCTGGAAACCCCCATAGTGTGAATTTGAGTTTACCATTGATTTAACCCTCGATGAATGACTAATATCAAACACTCCTTATAGAATGGACACTATGGAATTAGTGGATTATAAAAAACAACTATAGGAGTTGAGTAATAATAGATTTATTCTCCCTAGTGTTTCCCCATATGGAGCCCCTATTCTCTTTATTAATAAGAAAGATGGATCCTTGAGGCTATGAATTGGCTATATAGAAATTAATGCTATTACAATAAAGAACAAGAATCAAATACCTCTAATTGATGATTTATTTTATTAACACCGTAGAGATAAGTATTTTTCAAAGATTGATCGTCATTTAGGATATCATCAATTGTGTGTGAGGATGGAAGATATGCCTAAGATATAATTCCAAAGAAGGTATGAACATTATTATTTTTCAGTAATTCCATTTGGAATGACTAATAAACCCTCTGTTTTTATGGATGTAATGAATTTATTGTTTAAGGAATATATTGATGATTTTTTAGTGGTATTTATTAATGATATCTTGAAATATTACATAATCTATGAGGACCATACGAACCACTTGTGGAATTTTCTAAAGACTCTTAGATGAAAAGAGTTATATGTAATTTTTAAAAAGTGTACATTTTGAATTCATATGGATTCTTTTCTTACCCATACTATCTGTAAGTATATAATCATAGTTGATCCTGAAAAGAAAAAGGTAGACCAAGAATGGCCTATGCTAATGAACGTAACTGAGGTACATATTTTTATTAGGTTATCAGGATACTATCGGCATTTTGTTCAGTATTTTTCTTGATTGTATAACCCACTAACCAAGATAAAACATAAAGGGGTTATGTTCTTAGGGACAAAAGAATGTACATAATTTTTTAAATTATTGAAGAGAATATTGCTCAATTCTCCAATTTTGACTCTTCCATTAGGAAATTATGGGTTTGTGATATATAGTGATCCATCAATGAATGAAAAGGGATGTGTCCTTATGAAAAATGAAAAATTTATTACACATGCCTCAAGAAATTTTAAGAAACATGAAAAATAGTTATACAACTCATGATCTTAAATCAGAAATCATAATATTTTCTCTGATGACATGAAGGCACTATATCTATGCTGAAAGATGTGAGATATATAGAGATCAAAAGAGTTTTAAATACATGTTTACATAGAAATAACTCAACATGATGAAAATACTATGGCCCAAGTTACTCAAATATTATGATTTCTCAATATACTACCATCCAAGAAAATCAAGTAAGATAACAGGTACATTAAGCTAGAAATATCATGGACATCTAACCCAAATGAGGATTAAGAAATATCTTATATTCATGGTTTTAGTATATATGGATATGGTAATTTTTAAGGAATATGAAACATTAACCCTTTTTCAAATTATTGTTAAACCATCATTACTATAGAAGATGAAATTATCCCAATCTGGTGATGAGAATTTTCAAAAAAAAATTAAATCCATTAAGGATGGAAGATTGGAAATCTTCGGGTATGAGGATGAAATTATAAAATTTGGAAAGAGGTTATGTGCCCCTTAATTATAGAGATAAAAAGGGAACTATTATATGATTCTCATAGATCAATATTCTCTATAAAACCTGTAGTACCAAGATAAATAGATATTTAATGCAACATTTTTGGTGGGATAACATAAAGAGTGAAATTGCTGACTATTTAACAAGATGACTATTTTTTTAACAAGTGAAGGTTATGATACAACATCCTAGAGGAATCATGAAACCCCTAGATTTTCTTATTTGGAAGTGGTATTAAATTACTATGGACTTTTCCATGGGACTACCAAGGACACGTAGAGTAAATAATACAATATGAGTTATTATTAATTGTCTTTCAAAATCTGTACATTCCCCCGCTATAAGGTAAAAATTCCCATTGGATCACCAAAAAAGACTCTACATTAATGAAGTTGTAAGACTTCATGTTCAAATCTATAGATTTTGTTTGATTGAGATCCATATTTTACATAAAACTTATAGAAGATTTTTCTTAAGGATTTGGATATTGAGCTTCATATGAGTACTGATTTTAACCCTCAAATTTATGGAAAGTTTAAAAAGACTATTAAAACATTGGACGACATGTTGGTATCATTCTAACTTGACTTTTAAGGTATATGGGATCATTTTTTACCTTTTGTGGAATTTTCCCACAATAATAGTTTTTATTCTAGTATTAAAATGGCACAATATGAATCATTATATGGAAATATATGTCATACTCCAACTTGTTTCGATGTAGTTAGTGAGCGTAAACATATGGGCCTTGAATTTATTAATGAGACAATGAAAAAGGTAAAGACTATTTAGGCTCATATTAAAGAATCACTAAGTAAGAAAAAAAGATATGTTGAAAACCAGATAAAGAATTGGAATTTGAAGTGGGAGATCAATTATTTCGGAATGTATCTCCATATAAGGGTGTCTTAAGGTTTGGTAAGAAAGGGAAACAGAGCCCCAGGTACATCGGACCATTTAAAATTATAGAAAAAATTAAAGATGTAGCATATCGATTAGCAATGTCCCAGTATCTCTAAAGTTCATTATGTGTTCCACATATCATTGTTAAATAATTACATATGAGACCCAATGCATGTACTCACCTAATTTTAAATAGAACCGGAACCTAATTTGTCCTATTGTGAAGATCCTATCGAGATTGTTGACATAAGAGAGTATGTATTGAGAAATCGGATGACTCGAATGGTAAAAGTTCTTTATTAAAATCATAAAATGGAAGAAGTAATGTGGGAACCTGAGGATGTTATAAATAAGAACCACCATCATCTATTTAGAAAGAAATATTCATGAAAATTTTGAGGATGATATTTTTGAAGGAGAGAAGAATATAATACCCCATGATTTAATGGTATGTTTCTTCTAAAATAAATAGCTTATGTCGCACACAACACCAAACCTAAGAAAAACAGTAATATTTTCCCAAATGGCCTGAAGGCCTTATTTTTATTTATTTTTGATAAAATCCTTTCAAGGGATAAGGGGTAACACTTAAAAGGCCTGTAGGATTAGATATTACATGACCCGTAGGTCTTAGAAAATATTTAGACTATTAAATAGTAACTTAACTATTGGAATAGTAATGTGACCATTAGAATAGAAACCTCACCTATGAATGTATAAATAGAATTTAGACATCTTATAAATGAAATTATGATATAATTATATCTCATTATAAGTAAATAAGTTTTTTAAATATGGTAAATTAATTATTTTTTTTATACATAAATGTTTATTTACAATTTTCTTATTAATATAATGTTTTAAAAGGAAAATTGTTTTCATAAAATAGATTCATGAATAATATTTTATTATGTTATGATTATTAGATAATTTTAATTATACCGTAATTAACTTTTCAAAGTGTCAAAAGATCTATTATAATTTTAAAATAAATATTTTTTGAATAAATGATGATTTTAATTAGAAATTAAATTTCTAATATTTAAGAAATTTTTTTCAAACAATGGAGATCAATATTTTATTCTACACATCAAAAAAGTGTTATGGTGAATTTTTGGGATTTTTCTAAAATAGATGAATTTTTTAGTGAAAAGTAAAATACAATAATTTACGTTATATATACATTATAAGTTAAATAAAATATTAATTGAGTCATCATAGATGTATTAAACATAATGAAGAACTATAATTATCTATTTACTATATTTATTCATGGAATCATCACTATTTCTTATCTTGAGCCCAAAATAAAAAAACTAATGATTAAAATAATAAAAAACACCCCTCTCCTCCACTATAAATACCACCCCTCACCACCTCTTCTCCTAACACCACCGAAGCCTTCAAGATTGTACAATTTCTAAGAAATACTCTTCAAATGTCTCTTCCCCACATATAAGAGCCTTCGGTCTCAATAAAATACAAAACCCAAATTCCTTAAGGAGGTTCTCAAGGAGAATAATTCAAGAGGTAAAACCCACAATCCTTCCCTTTTATTTTATTTTATTTTATTTATATTCTTATCCTCTCCCCACCTCCCCTCATAAAAGTTTAATAATAACTCTAGTATATTATATATACTATTATTTTATTCTTTTAATGGAACATCATTCATAAAACACCTTCTCATCTCTCTTTTATTCTAAAAATGAAAACATCGTTTGTGATGTGTCGATTTACCGCCATTATGGCGATGCATTTTCATTTTCCATTTTCACCTTAAAGTATGGTCATAAAACAATTATTATAGTTAAATCAGAATGTATTATACATATTATAAGTTATATAGTATTCTGATACCAGTATATATACATAATATTAATTAACAAATCAAAACTACTTCATGATGATCGAAAAACACAAAAATAATATAAATGATTTTCATGAGAATTTTATCCAATGAATCATCCTCATATATAATAAGAAATGATATATAAGACCATTTGATATTATATAAGTTCACTAATAATTTATAATTTCAAATCTAGACAACTCTTCTCATTTTACATGATTTTCTATATATGTATACAAGTAAATCAATCATGAAAACCAAGGAAACGAACACTCTTGAATGATGAAATTGAATTTTAGAACTCGTAAAAAAGGAAATAAATGAACTTGATAACATTATAATGAATCAAAGACATGTTTAATAGGTTTTGAATTAAATTATTAATAAATCTAATTTCATTAACTAGGACATTAAGTCCAAATCAAAAACACTTTCAAAAATAAGGTAAGGGATTCTCCCCAAACTTCCATTTTTCCTTCGGGTAACTCTTTTTTTCTCTTTACCCCAATGTAATTATGAATTATTATTATTTAATCATCCTAAATTATATGTGTATGTTCCAAAAATATATCCCTAGATCAACTATTCATTATTTTATGGGTAAATACATGTTTTATAATGTTCTCTTTTCAATTCCCTCTGATATGCCAACCTGATTTAAGGGAACTTTCCAATTTCTTACCCATTTTAAGTATGCTACATAATCTGTTTTAAGCCACCAATATTTTTATAAAATCAATATTATTATCCTGAAACAGTATATTTTTTTACTTGGGGTTTTATGCAAACAATTATTCTTTTCCCCACTTTAATATTATTTTATATTTTTTCTTTTATCACACTAAAAGGCTATTTTCTAATGTTTCTTAAAAACACTTTTTACATATTTTAAATTAAGTTGTATTCATTTGTCATGATATATACCTATTTTCCCTTATAAATTTCTACTTATGTTTTAAATCCATTCTTTCATGGAAACCATTATGATATTCCCTTTGAGCACATATTCATTATGTGCGGTTTATGTATACTTCCCTTTTATTTATGATCATCATTCATTGAAGATTTCATTAAATATTAATATTTATTGTATCAAGCATATGATTATTGACTTATTAGTATACCATTTTTACATATATATTTTTCTTTGAATGTTTTTTATTGAATTGAATCAATGTTATAATAATACTTGGGACTTACAATTATGGGTGGGCATGTCATAGATATCCCCTCGATGCATCTGCAGTTCTCATGAGACAAAATAGTTTGAGACAAACCCTTTGTGTTTGTTTCCAAGTAGAATTAGATGGTTTTTTACTAACATAATTAAATCATATTTATTTTATAATGGTTCATGTGTCAAATACATAACTTCTAATAAATAAACATATTCTTCATTCAGTATTCAGTTATTATATTCCATCAAGTTTTCATTATAAAAAAATCTATGGATGCATTTTCATTATTAGTGTATTTATGGAATGTGTTTTTTAGATTATTTACCATGACAAAATTTTTATTCCTTATTGAATTTTCTTCACTTATTAATGTTTCATATAAACTATACTAAGCATTTGATCTCACCCTTTTATTGGTTTTCCTTCCCATGTTTGTGAAGATGAAATCTTTAAATAAGTGAAAAGAATCTGTTTTTATTCTTTTGTTATGTACTATTTTTAATTAACAATGTATTAAGGGAACCATGTATGTATCGAGTTTCTTCAAGACTACTTTACTAATCGATCCTTGGTGATGTGATCTCTTGTATCTATACCATTGTAATAAAATTTCTACCGACTCTGGGCAAATTGGGTTAGGTTGTTATAATGATACTTGGAGAAAGAGGCATATTTACAATCTTAGTGGATAGAGTTGTTCTTAGATAGTGTTTCATCACCCTTAGAAAGGTAACTCATGGATGAGTTCTTTTAAGGGGGAATATTATAAGATCTATATTTTTATATGAGGTATATATCCTTTAAATTTCACTCTAGTTTTTTGTTTTGACCAAAAATGGATGCATAGTTAGTATATTGAGTAAATTGGGGTGTGTGTGGATTTTTCTGATCTTATAGCCCATATTTTTTGAACAAATCACTAGGCTGCATGGTTATTAGAAACTATGACACCCAGCCCGTAGGGTTTCGGCTAACCCTGTGATGAATTTCAAAGGGAAATGTAGTGTGCATGATTTTCCTTAAATGTGCGCCCAAAACCACACACCCGTACAGACAATCTATGGTTTTTAAACATAGGCTAATAGAATGGCTGGTGCATGGTTTCTTAAACCATGCAGGGTCCCTCCTTATGCAGTGATCCAAGCACGATTTTCACACAATTTATCTAATCATGGAGCCAAACTACGTGACCTAGTATTTTTGTGTGATTTTACAAATTTTTCCCAAATACAATTTTAATTCAACCCACATATTCTATTTTCATTTATAGTAGACAGGAGGCCCATTTCTATTCATTTTGAGCTCAAGCCTTCCTTAATCTAGGTTCTTGGATAACTTTCGGATCTGGACTCGGATTCGATCTCTATTTATCTTATTGGATGCTCTCTAGTAAGATATTCATTTATCTTGCAACTTCGTTGTTTTTATTCCCATTGATGGGGTTATTTAGGTGCAGGATCATATGACCTATTTTATGGTCATTTGTCTATTTTTTCCTTTTTTTCATGATCTAAACCAAACCAATAGTTGATATTGGATGAGTTTTCCTCTTCAAGAATAATGTAGTTGGTTTAGATCTTATGCCAAAAAGTTGAGATGTTTTTTTATATTTATCTTTGTATCACATGACATATTCACCATGAATTTTCCATAAATTTAATCTACCTTAAATTGGTTGTCTTAATTGATAACCTTATTCCCTTCTTAGGTCCGCTTTAATTTTCACCACCCCTTAAGGTGCGCCGATCAATTTCACAATGTGGTTATAAATTTATAAATGGCCAAACCATCATCTAAATGGTATTGGAGTGACTTTAAAATTTGATACCATAGATGAAATGTATTAATTTTGTGGTGTAGCATGCCAAAAACACTTATCAATTTAAAGATAAAATTAATGGAGGTGAGTGATACGACAACATCGCCCAATTAAATTGAACAATGGTTAGGCCCTTGTAATTATTGAATATTAATCAGTTATGAATTAACTATTGGATATTATTCAACCATTGACTATTTATAATTTATATAACTGGGCATGGTTACCTATATATTATAGAATGGGAATGGCGTCCCTCGTGTCATATGTTATGATAATGGCATCCCTATATTGTGATTTGGGAATGACTTCCCCTCTTTTGTTTATATATTCACATGAATGGAGTCCCTTCTATTGCTTATATATTTACATGAATGGAATCCCTTCTATTTCTTATATATTCATGGGCATGGAAGCCCTTATGATTTTGATACTGTGCATGATGACCCTTACTATGATATACGGGCATGGTGACCATATGATTTTGATATGGGAATGGTGATCCTATTGATATGATATTGGGCATAACGACCATGTTGATATGATACCGAGTATAATGACCCTTAATGTTATATATAGGCATGAAGAAACTTATGGATATGATACTGGGCATGGTGACCCTATTACTGTGATATTGGGCATGGAGTCCCCTATTCACATGATACTGGGCATAGTGTCCCTTGATACTTGTGATACTCATGCCACAACTTATGAATGTCTGAGTTACACCTCAGGTCCAGGAAAGTGGTAATATTTATATACATGGTTTTAGATGTCAGTATGTATACTATCCATATAATTTTATATATAAGGATACATTTTAAAAGACTATCCATCTTAGGACGAAGAATGTACTATCCGACTAGGGTCCCTCTCAAACCAGAGCTGACCCTTTGCAGTTTTCATTATAATTTTACTCTGTTATTTTCACACTTCCATATTATATGAACTGACTAGATATTTATAGACACCATTGGTGGTGGAATACTGAGTCTATCTCACACACTATCCAGGTTGTTGATGCTACCAAGGTAGATTATGTGGATGCAAGTTGGGATAAGGGAAAGCGCCCATTTTTTAACTCTTGATTTGTTTATATCATTAGATTAGAGAAACACGTGACCAATTTATGTCTCATGATACTATTATAGATATAGTTTTGAGTCTTTTTTCATTTTTTTACTACATTTATTGTATAATAGGATTTCTTGATCCTTTTTGCTGGACATATGACATATCATCATTATTTATGTGATAGTGGATATTGTTTTTTTATTTATGACATTTTTATTCTTTAACATCCAATTTCAGTTGTTTAATATTTATTATGAATCTCATGTTTATCTATATATTTCACATTTGTGATAATATGAACAAGATGTTATAATCTACCCATTATACCACCTCATAACATCATTAAAAGTTGGATGCCTCTGGCATGTGGGGAGGAGCTTTTATGTCCATGTGGCCCATCGGATCAGGGCATCATTCTATGGCATCTGAGTCAGGACATCGCATAGCGCCCCTCATCTTTCAAATTAAAGAGACTGAGGAGGTCAAGAAAAAAATTCTTAAAGATCTATTCAACCTCACTCAACCGTTGCTGGAGGATATTCATGAATAAGAATTCCCAGCTAATGTATGTATGGGGTATCAATAGGGTTTGGGTGAATTTTGGGATGAATGTGAAAGTAATGAAATTAAACATGATCTTCCCATATGTATGTCAGAAGAATAAATACCTTTTCATATATCTCTATATTTGTAAGAATAATAATCCACCAAAATGGTGGAGTTTCAATAAATATTGAAGGATCCTAACTACATGACTCCATCTACTACCACTCAACTCTAAGAATCCCTTTTCCACTAAAGAGGCAACTAAATTCTAACCATCTCAGGGAGATGATATTTCCGTAAACTCATTCTTATCTAATTTTACTAAATCTTAATTGATCATAATATCTCATTGTATTGAAATTTTATATTAATACAACCATTTTTTTCCTTGGAAGAAGATAATGAATAGTAAATGTACCATATTTGGAACATATAGATTTCCTCATACATTTTTAACATTCAATAAAGGAATTCCATGAGGAGATCCAAGTGGCTATACCTAAAGAAACTGAGACACAATCTAATTATATTAAAGGGGAATATTTTTATATAGATTATTCATGTTTTAATTTTGGTAAAATATTATTACACTTAGTCTTTACCTTTGATTATTCCATTTTTTCATCATACCTTACGAAATAACTATAAAATAAAGAATAGGTTATGAAAGTGGCAACTGAATAGGAGGGGTCCATTCATTATCCTTCCCCCATCAGGAAAGTTATATATCATTAACATGGTGGTGTATTTCATAATTTATCCATGGTGTCCTAAACAATAAAAATTAATTAAGGGAAGAAGAAATTAAGAAATTTTGGTTCTTAAAATAAAATAAACAACACCTCCATCATATTTTGGATAATAGCTTGTAATTCATTTATGTAGGTAGTCAAAACTCAGGACCTGCTTGTGGGATAAAACCAAGACTTATATTTATTTTCTTTTATTTTATTTCTATGACTTTATCTTTCAATTTAATTCTTATGAATTGGTTTTAGGATTATATAAGGAGGTGGTATAACCCCCCCCCCAGTCATTTTTAGATTTAATGATATGGTTCTTATGCTTTGATGATTGATTTACTTTTTTAGGTCCATAATAATGATGGCACAAATTAGTCCCCATATGGTTACTAGAGATTTATTAATAAGGTAATTAACTTTTAAATTTGTTATAATTTAACTCCCTATACCTTTTTTGAAAATCTATTTTATACATTAAAAGAGAATTTACATGCTCACACTTAGACTTCTCCAATACTTGACAGATCAATGAGACATGGGTTTTTAATGAATCCTATGATTTCATGTTTTATATTTTTATGATAATGAGTTTTAAAGAGTATGATATAGAATTGAATTATTTTATTGAATTATATATGTTAATTTTATAAATAATGATTTGGAGGAATTGGTTTATTCATGTAGATGAAATTTCACAACCATTTTTCCGATTTCGAATTTGAAAAATTCATGTGAATTGATTTATTATTCTTATTGTATTCTATGACTGACTATCCAAAATAAAAATTTTCCCATTACTTAGAGGATTTATTAACCTTAAACTTTCTATTCTATAGAGATATTGGGATACGTCACCTACTATAACATTCATTGGAACTTGTTGAAGCTATGATCAAACAGAGTCTTATTTAATATGGTAGTCGTATTTATTGATTTATCCTTTATCCTTAATACCATATTTCACATTGATCCTTATTTATCATTTATAATACATAAATTAACTTGTTAATAATGAGACACATTACAGGAAAATATTTTCCATTCCAATAATAATCTATATGTTTTTATAATATTTTAATGTTTAAGTGTGGGGGTGAGAGAATTCATGGTCAAAGGGATAAACTATATTGATAGGAATATGTGTTGTGTCACTATTGAGAATTGGGATTGGTTTGTGTTCATTAATTTTATTTCACTTCTAACCCTTTTGAAAAAAATTAAAAGGTAAAAATAAATCAAAAAATGGATGGGTTGTGGCTTGTGAGAATCGAAAATCACCATTATCAAGATGATGATTTTCTCATATGGGGCCAAGTGATGGATGTGATATCCATTCAAAGAAAAAATTTCAAAAAATGCAACAAAACATTAAATTTTTAGTCGAAAAAGAATAAAATAGATAAAATTAAAGAGTGTGTACATCATTCAGTGATATTTCATTACTCATAACCTTAACATTGAGCTTGGGAAATGGGAGTAGTAATTTATAAGGGGAGATTTCCATTAAAATTTACCTTTTAAATCATGCATTATTATTTAGAGTTAACCTCCAATTTTTATCCCATATATTTTAAACATTATTACCCACCAACCTGAAGCCTATGAGTCATTAGATTTCTTAATTTAAAATTCTTCATGATTTCATGCGATTTTTTTCTTTAAAATGTGGAGAAGGTGGGCCTTTTTCAATCTTATGGAACGGTATATGTATTCAATGTATAAGAATAAATATTTTTTTACATGTTTCCTTGAGTGACGAGTTAGAAAAATATTAAGAGAGTTATATCACAAATTAACATGTTTAATATTAATTAATTGAGAAACTTTAATGGAATAAAGAAGAATATTCAAATTTCTGATGGGATAAAGTAAAGTGAAAAAATGACTTGGTTTATTTTAAGTGTTCGAAGTTGAATTTATATTTTATATGGAACATGAATGTTTTTTTCCCAATGATAATATTTTTTTTATTCCTTTAGAATTTAAATATTGGTACCATGGTGTTCCACTTTAATTTTTTGTTGAGAATAAATTCTTGAGGACAAGAATGTTCTAAGTGTGGGAGAATTTATAAAATTATTTCATACATACTTATTTTAATAAAAAATAAATTGTTTCTAAAAATTAATTGATTATAGTTTTTTTTATATTTTATTATTTTAATCATTTATGGAAGGATACAATGAATGGATAAAAAGAGAAAAATATAGTTTTAAATAAAATATTAAGAACACGACATCATATTCACGCCATGAAAATTGAAGGAGTTATTCCCCATTCTACCCCATGAAGAAGAACATGAAGAAATAATTTTGGGAGGTGAGCCCAATATTTCACTGTCTCATACCATGTTCCGTGCCATGAATCATGATAATGGGAAACAATTTCTATTTCAAACTTAAAATCTTGACCCAATCCCATGCCAGTTGACTAGAAACCTTTGTGCACCCCTAGAATTGATTGGGGAGGCATTAATGGATGCATTTATTGATGATTAAATCCAACCCAATTGTTATTTATGCCTATAAATACAAGTACAATGTGTTTAAAATAAATTTTTGGTTAGGGAAAGACTCGAGGGGATGTATGTTGCACTATTTTAGTTCCCTTCTTATGGTAGATTTAGGGTTTATTTTCATGTAACTTTATATTAATATTTTAATTAATGTTTTTTTCTATTATCTATTTCTCCCTTTATTTATCTATCTTTGTATCTTTAATCCACCACATTCTCTTACACTCTTTATTATGAGTGATTGGAACATGTCTTAACCTTGGGGGAGGTTTTCACGGTGTTAATGAATTATACTATTTAATTCTTAATATTTTAGTCATGTTTTTGGTGAATTAGATAGATGTGTTGTAGAGACCCGTATCTTGACTTACATGGACATTACATTACATTTGCGGAATACTTAGTACATAACAAAAACACACACACAAGGATCGTAATAGTTTAGTGTCTTTGGAAACTCGGAACGTAATCTTCTAATCGTGGTGAAAGATCTTCAATATCTCCCATTAAGATCTTCCCCTTTTTTTACCTAAAACCTTTCTTTATATCCTGGGGAAAAGAAAACAGAAAAGGGTGAGCTCAAATGCTCAGTAAGGGTAAACAAAAGAAAAATCAATCACATCATATTCATAAGAACATAACTTTTGGAAATCTTAACCTGCAAAAGAGAGCATAATTTCATAACATGGGATAAATCATAGTAGTGAAATGAAATCACAATAATAATAACTTAAAACATGAAACTTTGTGGCATACACACATAATCATAGAGAATCATTTCTTGTTAGTCAAGACTCATTGCCAAGACTATCTTAGTGGACAAAGTCCCTTTCTGAATCGAGTAACCCTCGTTTCAGTCCTGTTTCACTGAACCGGTATAACCTACCATTCCAGCCATGTCTATCTCATGAGATATAAAATCTTTACCCAATGCATTGGAGGGAGATATAGGTCCTACCCATCTTATAATGAATCCTTTCTTATGTGTTCCACATAATCATAAATCATACATCATCGCATAACACATGTAACAAAAATGGGATTCTTGAAACATCATGACATCATAAAACAAATCTTATAAGGCAAATGACTTCATAAAAATAATTCCCTCATAACATAATCAAATCAATGTAATTAAAGGGATAAAAACAGAACCATTTATTATCTTAGATGGAAAATTATTTTGATAAAACACTTGAACTCCATTCTTGAGGAAAATATCCTTTCTTATTCAAAAACACTTTTCTTTTCTTAACATGTCATACTAAAAGAATTTGATCAAAAATAAACTTGAAAACTTATAAAGGAAGATTCTTGGAAATAATGTTTTAAAAATCCATTCTTGCCGTATAAGTTAAAGAAAAACATTCTTCGTACTTTTGTCGGAAAAGTCAAAAAGTACCTCGTATGAAAAACGACAAAAGATTCCTTTCATATTCTTTACTAAAAACTCAATGAAGGGTAAAATTGGATTTAAACCAGTGTAAGTGGATGGAAAAAATATTACATATTGATGGAACATGGATGTGGATGATAAAATACACCCCAATAAATACTTACGAATAAACAATCTCGGATAAAAATGAGATTGTGATATTTCCCTTACCTTAGGTCCGACTTGCTTTGTACGTGTCCGAAACTCCTGTATAATGATTTACATAATGTTATTGACTTATTACAGAATCATATTCATTGTTATGATATCATATATGGTTCTCTTATGGCTTTATATTACTCGGTCTTTTGTAAATTCATGTTAAAGTAGCATTTTGGGTAAAATCGTCTTATTTGTCGTTCGTGTTTTTAACTTGTAATTATTAATATGATTACTTGGATCATGATTACTTATATCCAGAATGTAAAACATGATTTATATATAATATATATTCAGAATATACATATATATATATTATATATTGATAATGGAATGAAATACACCGTTCATGGAGACGGTAGTCCGTACGTACGCATGAACGTTGTTTTCGTTTCCTTATTGAATTGAATGGAATTAAGTAGATGGAATAAATATAAATATACATAAATACAGTATCATTATTATGTCATATATTTCATTAGTACTTATTATATATGCTTTATAATCATTCATGAATGGTTAATGTGGAGAATGAATCTCATCGCGTCGTGGAGACGGTAGTCCGTACGTACGCACGAGCGATGATATCATTTCCATAAATATTGAATTGAATTGAAGTGGATTATACAATATATCAGAATCAATATGATGTTGTAATAACTATGTATAGTTATTCATTACACCATTATACCCATCCATGTAAGGTGGTGGTGGAAAATAGATTACACCACGGCGTGGAGACGGTATTCCGTACGTACGCACGCGCGGTGATTTCTTTTTCCGTAGGATGGATAGATGGTGAAATAGGGTTGTTTCATACTTATAATAACATATCAGTATATGAGTGATACTGATGTTATTACTTCATAATGAAACATCCTAAGAAGAATTAGTGGAAGAAGAAATAAAGATGAAAGAATTGGTAACGGTAATTACCTCTTCTTTGAAGCGCCTCTTTGAGACCTCCTCTTAGGGCACTAAAATTGGTCTTTGAGGAAGACCAGAACCTCTAGGATGTTGCTAGGGAAGTTGAGAAGAGATTTTGGCAGGGGTTGGCCGAGCTTGAGTGCTCAATTTGGTGTGAGGAGGAGGGGGAGGAGGTGTCCTTTTATAAGGGAGGAGAGGGGCACCTTAGGAATATCTCAAAATATTATTTTATATTAAATTCAAAATCGGTTTATAATGGTTCCAAAGGGTCTTCTTTCGAAGATAATGTGGGGTTGGGTCGAAATCCTATCAACCAATAGGATTTAGACAAGTTTAGGGTATTATTTTAACCTTATCAATTAGATTTAACTCTTAGTTAAATAATTTAACTTTTACCTTGTCTTTTTGTTTTCTTACATTATATGGTTAATATACTTACTATAACATGCCAAAAGAACCCCAAATTGTTTATTATTAATATATATATCCTTATCTAAGTCATTTGGCCGAACCTTAGATTTTTAGGAATAAAATAACAATTAATAATATAATATTTGATTTAAAAACTATTTTGTGTCAATTTTTACACTATTTGATATGTGATTTTTGTGAAAGTCATAACAGAATTATATGTTCGAACCAAGTTGATTAAATCAACAATAATATATCATATTAACCTAGAAAATTAGTGGAATTCATAAAAATTCTCAAATTACATTTATTTTGGTGTTTATAACATCAATTATGTCAATATTTCATTAATAAGATAATTACTGCATCATCATTGTGTCATAAATAAATTAAATTAGTTAATGTCTAAAAATTACAAATAAAATACCATTATGTAGGAAATCTTTTTAGCTTTCTAATGAATATTTATAGTCGAATTTATATTATGTATAACCCCATATTAAAAATTATTTACTTATTAAACATTGATTTTAACTATTTTAACCCTTCTTTAAATAAATTAATAATAAATGTCCTAATCTAATCCAAGTGGGCCTAAATGGTCATATTTTATTCCTAAGTTTGTTTTTGGTCGAATTACACTTGTCCAATAGAATTAGGACATGTGTTATGGTAATATTAATATCATATTTACCCTTAGTTACCCTATTTACTATTAACCGCGGTAAAAAAAGTAAAAAGTTACTATTCACCAAAAAATTATTTTTATCTCATTGAACCACATTTTACTTACTGATATCAACCGTGTCTGTCGGATTTTTGAAATTCCATTCACAGAAGCGGTAAAATTAAGTTTTATGCAAAATTCAGTTTTTAACCTACCACTTAGTGGTTTCACTATTCATCAAAAATTGAAAGTTTTCAGAAAAATACCAAAATTTCACCCTAGGCTAATTTCGGTATTCCGAATCCAAAAATGAAGTCCATTTTGAAAAATAAAATTTATAAAATTTCAAAAAGTGGTTATTACTATTCATAACGGCTAGTTTTAATAATATTTTAATAGCATATCGTTGTTTAGTGAAACTCGGTATTGCGTACTACACACGCTATCGAGGAAGGTTGCGATTGCGTGTGATGCAAGGTAAGTCAAGGATACGTGTTGTGCAAGCTCCTTTTGGTGTAGCGTACAACACAAGACATTAATAAAATTAAAAAGAATAGTTTTCATAAAATCTCGGGCTGTTACATTCTACCCCCCTTAAAATGAATTTCGCCCTCGAAATTCGTCGGGGTTATAAATAGTTTACTATTCAAAAGTTTTTTTTTTTAATAGAAACCCACATCGTAAAAAGGAATACCAAAACTTGTCTTTAAAACTAAAGTATGAAATGTAACGATTACCCAAATAAACTAATCACTGGGTTTCCACATAGGTGAAAATATAGATATGGAAGAGAAATCTAACCATCATGTTCTGATGGAGAGTGGTAGAGAACATGGCTATGGAAAAGCCAGAAATCACAAATCCATAGATTTGTGATGATATAAGGTACCATCTGATTCATCAGGTATAAGATCACTAGGACAACATTTTTGGTTTTCAAGATCATTTCCCTAAAGTTGAAAATTTGAATTAGAATAAATACTTACTTTATTTTGGTACAATATCACTGTT
Source organism: Viscum album (assembly GCA_963277665.1). NCBI lineage: Eukaryota > Viridiplantae > Streptophyta > Magnoliopsida > Santalales > Viscaceae > Viscum > Viscum album. The sequence continues at coordinate 25,566,671 of OY728142.1, read as the reverse complement.
GTTCGTGCCTTTAACAATTTCCACTTCATCTCTTAAATAAATGAAGTTGAATTTGTTATTCGTGAAGTGTTAGCAGATCATGTGATAGAATGACGGGTCATTCCATCTGTCTCAAACAAAAGGTTAGCAAAAATTATATACATAAGTCGATCTATAGTGAGATTAATCACATATAGTTCCTAAAATGGACTTATACTTCATATATCATACTGCTTAATATAATAAAACTAGTTTCTACTAAACAGGGACTTCTTGTAGGCCAGTGGTAGGCGATAAAGGCTAGTCGCACTTCGGTTGTGGGTTCGATTCCCATAGCCTTGTCCGAAGCGACGGGCTGTCGCCCGTCCTGCAGGTTGTCCTTTTTCTAAAACTTCATTACTATAACATCCCATCAATAATATCGAAAAAAGAACTTCTATCCTTAAACAATACTATTTTGTGTCCAACATAATCCATTCTAGTCTTTAGGCTTATCCATAATACTGCAGTCCACTTTCATAACATAGTGAAAATGATTACCAGAGATTTAATACCATCGTTGAACCCCATATATCATAAGATATGTTTTTTTTATCACATTCCAAACATTCAAAGTCCTTAATCATGTATTCTCTTGAATACCCATTGAACCTTAGTGAAAACTTGAATGCAGTTAAAAGTTAACACATTCCACATACCAAAATCCTCAAAATTCTATATACTCAAACCATGATATCACTTAGTCCTTATATCAATCATGATCTCATGAATACAATCAAACATCTCATTATCTTCTTATCCTTTCAATATGCACTTATCATCTACTTTCCAAAAGTATCTGAATAACCTTTCATGGTTACTGGTACCATTCATCATACACTTTCAAAACTTAAGGAAAGACAACAGTGTAACAATCCTTAGATGTCTCCTTATTCCATGAGATTACTTATACAATATTACACATGATAAACATATAATCATTCCACTACATTCTTAGACCATTGACCGAGCTTCAACATTTCTTTCATCTCACATATCATTTGTAGTTTCTTCATCATCATCAACATAAATACTTCCCATACGACCATACTGATTCTCTTCATGAGACGTTCCCTTAGGGCATTGGTTTGCATAATGCCCGTACATTCCACATTTACAGCATTTACCATTGTTGATGTCATAGCAATACCATTATCCTCATCCATGGTGTTAACTGAACCTTTTCCTTTGCACTTACTTGCTTTGTGTCCTTCTTTTCCACACCCAAAGCATCTTCCAGTTCCTTTGAAACATTCTCCTTGATGCCTCTTCCCACATGATTTACATAGGGGAAATTGAACTTTCTTTCCTCTATGATCATCATGAAACTCCATCTTTCTCTTATTAGCCGAGTCAGGAAACTTTCCAAATTTTACTTTATTGATCATATTATGAGATTGCTGATTCGGCATAATAATGATGTTTGGACTTCCAAATCCCATTTCATTATGAAGAATATCATTCCATTGTCCATCATATCCTCCATTATTGTGAATCATCTTGTTTCCAGCCATTTTCTAAAACCCAAAAAGAATAGTGTGAGAGGCAAAAATCATGCTAGGGAAAACAACATAATAAAGGGGGAGTACCTTCAATATCTAACATCTTAGGTTTAATTCTATGATCGTTAGTGTAATTCTAGTACTATAACCTATACGTATACTTAACCTTAGGGACATCCCTAGACATACCTTAGAAATATCTCTAGGGATCTCACTAAAGTTCTTGCATCCTAGTTTCCAAAGGTTGACTAAACCTTTCCTCTGATACCAACTGTAGCGGTCTGGAATTACTTCTAGTGGACTATAATTGATACCTATTAGGGCACTCCATGGGCGGCTACACCCCCTGGGCGGGACACACCACCATCCCCAGTGGCAGCCATTTCCTCATGAAGCCCTTGGGCGGAGAGCCATGCTTCGTCCAACGCTCACATGTGAGAGTTCCCAAGGATCGGATACATTCCTACCTCCTTTGCCTCTGATACCAACTGTAGAGACCCGTATCTTGACTTACATGGACATTACATTACATTGGCGGAATACTTAGAACATAACAAAAACACACACACAAGGATCGTAATAGTTTAGTGTCTTTGGAAACTCGGAACGTAATCTTCTAATCGTGGTGAAAGATCTTCAATATCTCCCATTAAGATCTTCCCCTTTTTTTTTACCTAAAACCTATCTTTATATCCTGGGGAAAAGAAAACATAAAAGGGTGAGCTCAAATGCTCAGTAAGGGTAAACAAAAGAAAAATCAATCACATCATATTCATAAGAACATAACTTTTGGAAATCTTAACCTGTAAAAGAGAGCATAATTTCATAACATGGGATAAATCATAGTAGTGAAATGAAATCCCAATAATAATAACTTAAAACATGAAACTTTGTGGCATACACACATAATCATAGAGAATCATTTCTTGTTAGTCAAGACTCATTGCCAAGACTATCTTAGTGGACAAAGTCCCTTTCTGAATCGAGTAACCCTCGTTTCAGTCCTGTTTCACTGAACCGGTATAACCTACCATTCCAGCCATGTCTATCTCATGAGATATAAAATCTTTACCCAATTCATTGGAGGGAGATATAGGTCCCACCCATCTTATAATGAATCCTTTCTTATGTGTTCCACATAATCATAAATCATACATCATCGCATAACACATGTAACAAAAATGGGATTCTTGAAACATCATGACATCATAAAACAAATCATATAAGGCAAATGACTTCATAAAAATAATTCCCTCATAACATAATCAAATCAATGTAATTAAAGGGATAAAAACAGAACCCTTTATTATCTTAGATGGAAAATAATTTTGATAAAACACTTGAACTCCATTCTTGAGGAAAATATCCTTTCTTATTCAAAAACACTTTTCTTTTCTTAACATGTCATACTAAAATAAGTTGATCAAAAATAAACTTGAAAACTTATAAAGGAAGATTCGTGGAAATAATGTTTTAAAAATCCATTCTTGCCGTATAAGTTAAAGAAAAACATTCTTCGTACTTTTGTCGGAAAAGTCAAAAAGTACCTCGTATGAAAAACGACAAAAGATTCCTTTCATATTCTTTACTAAAAACTCACCGAAGGGTAAAATTGGATTTAAACCAGTGTAAGTGGATGGAAACAATATTACATATTTATGGAACATGGATGTGGATGATAAAATACACCCCAATAAATACTTACGAATAAACAATCTCGGATAAAAATGAGATTGTGATATTTCCCTTACCTTAGGTCCGACTTGCTTTGTACGTGTCCGATCCTCCTGTATAATGATTTACATAATGTTATTGACTTATTACAGAATCATATTCATTGTTATGATATCATATATGGTTCTCTTATGACTTTATATTACCCGGTCTTTTGTAAATTCATGTTAAAGTAGCATTTTGTGTAAAATCGTCTTATTTGTCGTTCGTGTTTTTAACTTGTAATTATTAATATGATTACTTGGATCATGATTACTTATATCCAGAATGTAAAACATGATTTATATATAATATATATTCAGAATATACGTATATATATATTATATATTGATAATGGAATGAAATACACCGTTCATGGAGACGGTAGTCCGTACGTACGCATGAACGTTGTTTTCGTTTCCTTATTGAATTGAATGGAATTAAGTAGATGGCATAAATATAAATATACATAAATCCAGTATCATTATTATGTCATATATTTCATTAGTACTTATTATATATGTTTTATAATCATTCATGAATGGTTAATGTGGAGAATGAATCTCATCGCGTCGTGGAGACGGTAGTCCGTACGTACGCACGAGCGATGATATCATTTCCATAAATATTGAATTGAATTGGAGTGGATTATACAATATATAAGAATCAATATGATTTTGTAATAACTATGTATAGTTATTCTTTACACCATTATACCCATCCATGTAAGGTGGTGGTGGAAAATAGATTACACCACGGCGTGGAGACGGTATTCCGTACGTACGCACGCGCGGTGATTTCTTTTTTCGTAGGATGGATAGATGGTGAAATAGGGTTGTTTCATACTTATAATAACATATCAGTATATGAGTGATACTGATGTTATTACTTCATAATGAAACATCCTAAGAAGAATTAGTGGAAGAAGAAATAAAGATGAAAGAATTGGTAACGGTAATTACCTCTTCTTTGAAGCGCCTCTTTGAGACCTCCTCTTAGGGCACTAAAATTGGTCTTTGAGGAAGACCAGAACCTCTAGGATGTTTCTAGGGAAGTGGAGAAAAGATTTTCGCAGGGGTTGGCCGAGATTGAGTGCTCAATTTGGTGTGAGGAGGAGGGGGAGGAGGTGTCCTTTTATAAGGGAGGAGAGGGGCACCGTAGGAATATCTCAAAATATTATTTTATATTAAATTAAAAATCGGTTTATAATGGTTCCAAAGGGTCTTATTTCGAAGATAATGTGGGGATGGGTCTAAATCCTATCAACCAATAGGATTTAGACAAGTTTAGGGTATTATTTTAACCTTATCAATTAGATTTAACTCTAAGTTAAATAATTTAACTTTTACCTTGCCTTTTTGTTTTCTTACATTATATGGTTAATACACTTACTATAACATGCCAAACGAACCCCAAATTGTTTATTATTAATATATATATCCTTATCTAAGTCATTTGGCCGAACCTTAGATTTTTAGGAATAAAATAACAATTAATAATATAATATTTGATTTAAAAACTATTTTGTGTCAATTTTTACACTATTTGATATGTGATTTTTGTGAAAGTCATAACAGAATTATATGTTCGAACCAAGTTTATTAAATCAACACTAATATATCATATTAACCTATAAAATTAGTGGAATTCATAAAAATTCTCAAATTACATTTATTTTTGTGTTTATAACATCAATTATGTCAATATTTCATTAATAAGATAATTACTGCATCATCATTGTGTCATAAATAAATTAAATTATTTAATGTCTAAAAATTACAAATAAAATACTATTATGTATGAAATCTTTTTATCTTTCTAATGAATATTTATAGTCGAATTTATCTTATGTATAACCCCATATTAAAAATGATTTACTTATTAAACTTTGATTTTAACTATTTTAACCCTTCTTTAAATAAATTAATAATAAATGTCCTAATCAAATCCAAGTGGGCCTAAATGGTCATATTTTATTCCTAAGTTTGTTTTTGGTCGAATTACACTTGTCCAATAGAATTAGTACATGTTTTATGGTAATATTAATATCATATTTACCCTTAGTTACCCTATTTACTATTAACCGCGGTAAAAAAAGTAAAAAGTTACTATTCACCAAAAAATTATTTTTATCTCATTGAACCACATTTTACTTACTGATATCAACTGTGTCTGTCGGATTTTTTGAAATTCCATTCACAGAAGTGGTAAAATTAAGTTTTATGCAAAATTCAGTTTTTAACCTACCACTTAGTGGTTTCACTATTCATCAAAAATTGAAAGTTTTCAGAAAAATACCAAAATTTCACCCTAGGCTAATTTCGGTATTCCGAATCCAAAAATGAAGTCCATTTTGAAAAATAAAATTTATAAAATTTCAAAAAGTGGTTATTACTATTCATAACGGCTAGTTTTAATAATATTTTAATAGCATATCGTTGTTTAGTGAAACTCGGTATTGCGTACTACACACGCTATCGAGGAAGGTTGCGATTGTGTGTGATGCAAGGCAAGTCAAGGATACGTGTTATGCAAGCTCCTTTTGGTGTAGCGTACAACACAAGACATTAATAAAATTAAAAAGAATAGTTTTCATAAAATCTCGGGCTGTTACATGTGTATGGGTGTAATGATCATCCACCAAGGAATGACTCTTAAACCCTTATTTATTTATATTAAATCAATTTTCTCTCCCTTATCTCAGGTAAACTCTTTATATGAAGGAGTTTTGTGTGCTCGAAGGATGAAACGACATGAGATGGAGCTTAGTCTTGAAAGGTATTACACACTTGATCAAGGCTTGTTTTGCTTACTTGACCATTGGATAATGTTATATTTGGTGTTCCAAAGATATATCCTAAGAATTTTAAATTTCACAACCAAATTAGAGGGTATAAATTCATGTATGATGGGATTTATTTTTAAATTTATTTTAAATAATAATAATGAATAATGAAGAAACTTAAGTAACTAACCCTAAGACTATGACCTTTTATTTCTAACTTCATTCATTCATTCTACAACTGCATTGGCATGTTTTCTTATTAATTTTTCATTTATATTCCAAAATCACATTTTTTAGTTTTCAAAAAATAGTAAATAGACACAAAAATATATATTAATTGAATTAGGAATAGTTTCTCATTAACAAAAATAATTATTAAGTGAGATGAACCTGGTCGTCCATTGTGTCTCACTAGGAAATTAAAGATATATTGTTCATTTTGGTGGTTTCTTAGAATGTGGGGGAGACTCATCCACCAAAAGATATTTGATGTTGGAATATCACCCTCCCCCAAAGGTATAAGTAGAATACCAACCACTCTAAGAAATTTTTTGGTGTCTCGTACACCCTAAATGGGGTTGGTGGTATATAATTAACCTTTTGGAAAATAGAATGGTGGAACCTCACCCACTTTGGGATTTTTTTACTAGTGGTATATCATCCGCTTTTTATTTTGTATTAGTGGATTATCATCCAATTATGAGATCAATCCTTTTAGTATATAATCTACTTAGGGACCTATTTTAATGGTATACCATCCACCTAGAATGTGATTCTAATAGTGTAAATGCCACTTGAGATGGGTTCCTAATGGTATATCTTCCCCATAGAAGATGATATCAATGGTGTATTTACCACCCACAAATGTGATATTAGAGGTGCATCATCCACCTATATATTTTTTCTCGATGATTCATTTTCAACATGGAGACATGATATGGTGGTATATCATCCATATAAGAAGGGATATTAGTGGTATATCTTCCCCATAGATGATATTTTTTGGTGGTAAACTATCCACCCAGGTTGTGAAGGGGTGGTGTATCATCCACCTGAGCAAGTTGATAATGGTGTATCATCCACCGGATGTTGGTTTTGTCTCATTCATCAGGAAATCACTAATTCACTATTAGAATTGGTTTAGTGATAGATCATTCTCTAATTGATTCATGATGGTGAGATCACATTCACCCAGTGATGATTTATGTTGAAATATTTTTAACCTAGATTATTATATGAGAATTGATATATCATTCATATTAGAGTTGTGTTGTCCTTATAAGGTTATATTATCCCATTGCATCACTATCTAATGTTTTTATGTTCACCCATTGTTTAGAAAGAACAAAAAATGGGGTAACATGTAATTTATCAATTTTGTTTTAGTTTTTAGGAATTTCACATTCATCTTGCACTTGTATTTACTAGAAATCATAGGGACCAATTGGGGGGACATATTAAGTTTTACTCAAACCATTATTTGGAAGAATGGTACCCAAGAAACCATCAAGTTTCATCACCTAAGTAAGTGTAAGTACCTTGTTACTTTGGAATGTTGGGTTAGTAGATCTTGGTAGGAGTTAGGAGATAGGTCTGGGCTAGGACTCAAAACAAGTGGTGGATGTATCATTTACTTTTCTTAATTTTTGACCACTTTGTATATGATCCTCCAATGGGGGATACATTTTATCTCGTGTTACTTGTATGAAATGTATAGTTTTTTATATTATTTTAGAATGTGTTGATATTTACTATTGGTTGGAATTTAGCTATTTTATTTGATCTTCATATTTTAGTTACTGTGATCATTTATTGTTATTTATTACACTATGTTTATAGTTATTTGTACCTGAGGTTATAGTCTCTCCATATGTAATTAATCAACCCCAAACACTAGTTAATATCCTCTAGCATTTAAGGAGGCATGTTTGAGGTCCATGGAAATCTCGTTTAGTCATGGTGGAGATGAACTGTGATGAGGTTGTTATAACCAATATATGAATCATAGATAAATATACTTTATATAACATAATAGTAAATTCATGGTTTCTCCATTATAAAAAAATTAACTTATGCCATTATCCTATTTGATTAATAAAAATTATAATAGTTACATTATAACATCCATATTACCAATAGTTTTAATTCTTAGAGGTATAAATTCCAATTAATCAATTAATGATTTTTTACCCTATTACACCCTTTAACTTTTTTTCATAACAATAAATCAAATAACAATTCAAATTATCAGGTTTATTTCTCCTATAATTTATGTTATTTACTTATTTTATTTTTATTTTTATATTATAGTTATTATATTCATGATATTTATTAGAAAATATAATCTATAGTAGTTTTACTTTTTAATCAATTTATTTATCTATTTTTATTACTAATTTATACAATAATAGTTTTGTAAAAAATATTTCTTTTTCTATTACATCATTATGTAATAATGAAATATTTAGTAATATGTTTACCTGAATTTCATGGGTATAATAGTACAGAATCACACCACTAAATTAATGTTTTTCCAAAAACTACACTCTTGACACATTATAAACTATTCTAAGGTCACATATCATAAACCAAAAATATCATCTTATAAACCTCATCAAAATCCTATATATCATATTCATCATCTCACTTTCCTCCAATATAAAAACCCAAAATAACATGGGAAATTATAATCATAAAAATAATGTTAAACATAGAAAATCAAAGGGGTCCCAACCATCCTAATGCATACACCTCCACAATAAATAAATAAATGTTGGAAATAAAAGTGGTCCCAAACCTAAAATAAATGGTATATTTTAATCCCATGAAAATAATAGAAATAGGAAGTCATATAGGGGCCAAATTTCAAAAGAAATAACATGAGATCAACCATATCTCATACAACAACCCAAAAGACTATCTTGAAATATATCATTATAAAAACTGATAATAGAACTATCCTTGAACAATCATGATCCCACTATATATTAGAGATACCTCCTTCTCTATAAAAATAAATAAAATATTTTCATGTTCATGGACATACATTAGTGATCCCATAGGAAAGAACCATTATGTATTATCAGTATGGTCAAATAAGATAGTATCCTTAAAGCAGACATCACTCTCACCAAGTTTTATCATTATCTACAATTTTATATCTACTCTTTATATAAGGAGAATACTCCTAGCCATGATTATCTCTAATAAAATAAATAGGAATAAACTTCCTCATGATCATGTGGATACATTCAAAAAAACATATAATGACTCATAAATGATCTCATCACAAAACATGAGGTCACCCCACATCCTAAGAGAAATATCATCATGACTAAACCCATAACATGTCATGAAATCAAAAAATTACCCACCTTAATACATTAGTTCAAACACAAAGGAATAACATCCAATATATCCTAAATATCATGACTGATCACTCACACAAGGAAAATCCAACCAACCAAATCAAAGAGGAAACTCACTCCCTCAACTAAACCATGGCAAATACATCATCAAACTTCCCAAGGTCGCCTACTAATCACTAAAAAACCATATATAATCAACTCATTATTATCCCGTAGAAGTTAACTATGTATAAAGGTGGTCGTAAATCAAAAGATAATCATGAACTCTCTAATAGTACTAATCTAACTTAACATTTAGTTTATGAGATAAAAACACTTTTACCAATTCTAGAATAATTTTTTTTACAAATCCTTAAACTCCACCCAATACTTTATGCAAAATCCATATGGGACTCCACTACTCAAACTCTAACTTCCAACAAACCCATACTATTAAGGGAGGCACACCAAGCATAACCAATATACATGTGAGGAAAGAATAAATAACATGGGAATAACACTATTGATATTAAAAAAAATCCTTATAAATTCAATATAGATCCATAAAATAAGAATAAAACTATTCTTACTCAAAAAAAATCCATGGAAAGTTAAGAGAAATCACACAATATACCCAATTTCCCATATAAAATAATTTCAATAGTAAAACATGTTTTCTATTTTGTTTCAAATACAAACCTTGATACAATGCCTTTAAGACAAAAATATCTTCAAAAGGGGAAACTTCATCAACTAAGCCAACTTGAATTTCTAAATTATTCTGTTCTACTGAAGTTCAATAAGACCAAAATAAATTATTTAAAAAACCACCTTATATTATAAAAGTAACAATCTAAACAGCCATATGTGTCAAAAAAAATTCCTTTCATCTATCGATAAACATTTTATATCAAATATATATCGATTTTAAATCAGTTGTAAAGTACTAAATATTATTCATTTTATTCATTTACCCATTATTTCTTTAGAAAAATAAACCGAATATTAATTAAAATCAAATAATATACCAAAATGCATTCTTATAAAAATAAAAACAACTTAAATCAAACAAGTTTTGAAATATTTTTCTTTTACAATTCATTTATAAAACAATAAAAATATACATCAAACCCTTTAAATTTAATATTATTTTAAAAAAAATTACAATCCACAACTTTTAAAATTTATCTAAAAAAGGATCGATATATTGGTGGTCGAGACTACATGATAGTAAATATACGTACAATGGAAATAAAATAAATATTCAAACAAATAACCAGAAATAGACTCAATATATTAATAACTAACACTATAAAAAAATTATTATAATAAAAATTATTATTATAATAATATTAAAAATATATTTTAAAAACATCTATCTCTTATTAATAAAAAAATTTCATAAGATTAAATGTAATATGCCTCATGATTAAATAGAACCTATGTCAATGAAATTTAACTTAGAATTGTGTTAGAACTAAAATAATTGATGGATTTTTTAAAAAATTGGTGAAATTAGAGGGTTTATCCCAACAGTCTTAGATTCAGTGGGAAATAAAACTAAATTATTTTTGTTTATTTATAATTATAAAAACATTACCAATGATACTGAGAGATCATAAACTTGATTATCAAAAGAATAAATTTCTTAGGGGGGATGTAGTAGAAATTTATAGTGATAGAGAGAATTCCATATAGAGCCGAATATTGTACAGTTTATAGGGGTGCCTACACACAAACCTAACCACTAATAAAATTTCTTATCATTTATTTTTTCAAAAAGAAATCTCCTCCTAGGTGATCAATTACACCCCTTCACTTAAAAATATATTAAATATATAAATTAAAATGTTAATAATAATATCTATAATAATATCAATAACAATATGAACTTATACATTTAATAATGGTATTAATTATGTTAATCACAATAATAATAAACTAAATAATAATAATCATATTAATTTATTATATAAATATATAAAATACTAAAATTATAATAATAAAAATCATAATATATATATATATATATATATATATAATTTATCCACAATTTATAGTAATAACTTTTATTATAATAATAAATATAAAAACTTTTATAAAAATGAAAGATAAAACTCTTATATCATAATAAAAATAATCACAATAAAAATTTTAAAAATAATAATAATATAGCACATAATACATACAACTAAAAACTCATTTAAATGAATAAATAAAAATACACTTATAAAATTAATGAATTAAATTATTAGTAATACACATTAATCTAAAAACATTACATTTTCACATTTAAATAAAAACCAATAATTAATAATAAATAGATCCTCAAAATATGATTTTTTACAGTCATACCACCATAATATTTTTCATTCTTGAAAAGAAAATTTAATCCACTCACTATATCACTCCAAACATTCCTAGTCACAATATCATCACTTGCATGTTTTTTATATTCCAAAAATGTCCACCATACCTAAGAATTATGCCTCCTACCATAAATCAAGATCACTAACATAGTATCCAAAAATGATCTTTCTTCTAAAATACCAAAATTGACTTAAAACCCCACCTCATGGTGCACTCCACCATATCGAATCATCTATAAAAAACTTATTCATACAAAAATAAATCAAATAATTCTTGTTCTAAAAACATAAAAATTGACTCAATAAATATGTTATCCCAAAACCATAATCAAACCATCAATTTACATTGAAATTAAATTCTCACAAATTAAAAATAAATATAATATAAGTAATAAAAAATTGAAACCCTCTTTAAATTTAAAAAGTTTCTCATTCAAAAATTCTTTCAATCAAATAATTAATTCAATATATTCCATTCTCAAACACTTTTTTAAAGTAAGAATATGTCTAAAAAATTTATATTCTCAATAGTATTTGGAAAAACAAAATTTTATTCTCTAATATACACATTAAAAAAGAATAAGGAAAAACACAACTTGTTGTATGAGTTAAACAACTCATTTAAAAAATTATTTTTTTGATGATTTATAAATTAAATCAATGAAGAACTAATTTTCATATATTGAACAACAGATATTTATAGTTTACACAAAGTAAAAAAATTCTCATCAGAACACCATTCAAATTCTAAAAATTTCAATCCCTTTTTTCATCATTGATACCAATTTCCCCTTTCACACGATATTTCAAAACCAAAATATTTTCCAAAAAAATACAAGACATTCCAAAAAGGGTTCAAATACTTAGAAAACTTCTATATAAATTTATGTGTCTGTATATGTGCATATGTGTTTGTCTGTTTATTCGATTGAGGAGATTATAGACCACAGAAATGTAAACACCTTGGAACCTCAGTGGGTGAAGCCAAATCTCTCTCCATAAGAAATAGAAAGAACCCACTAGACTAATTTTATTAAATTCAGTGGATCAAAGGCCCAGTGACCTGAAGGTCCAGTTGGAAGTGTCATGAAGGACTACTTGATGAGATGAATTAAAGGCCTGAAAAAGTAACATGTTTCTCACCATTCCACCAGTCTTCCACAGTGTTTCCCCTATATTAGTAATAAATTCACCATATATTCTACCTAGAAGAAGTTTTTCCCCCTATTAAGAAGGTAGGGAACCCCTATATCCTACATATGGGGTCTATGTGTGAAGAGTTCTGATTGATAGATTCCAATACACTCATCTCTATTATAATTTTCAAACCCAACGGTGTCATCATGGAACCCACTGCACCACCTTCAAAGTTTCACCAAAAAATCCAATTGGTTCCACTGTAATAATCATCACATGGAAAGTCTCCCATTCATTCAACATATAAAATATGGGTGGGTATAGAGAGGATTGATAGGATTCAATGAACCTATAAATATTTCAATCCACCCACTTGATGATGTCTACATGTTTCCACACAGCACCACCTTCTTATCTTATCTCTTTTTTAATTTGTTCCTTGTTATGTTTCCTTATCCCTACTATTGTGAATTCCTATAGAGTGGGTCCTTATTTTTTCATAAATGACTTGATAAATCCACTATAAAGGTGATTCTAGGGTTTGACCCTTTTGTGGTGTAGTATTACAGGGATGTCTTTACCACATTCCCATAACCCGAACTGTAATATATATATAATTCATAAAATGATACATGTACATAATCAACCAAATCAAATATTCCATCTGATTCCAAGTATGAAATTTCCACCAAAAAAATTATTTAATAAAACATTTAATATTTTTTCTTATATCTTAATTAGTCTCAAATTATCCTGTAACAATTAGAATAATAAATTTATTTCTAAACCCCCATTAAGAATGGATTATACAAGCTATTAGATTGATGGATGGTCCATTTCATAACCCAACCCTTTAAAAATACCCCTTGAGCTAGTAGTAAGATCATGTATGACCAACCATGACCACATGAAATAATAATGGGATTAATTACTAGTTTCAAGGCTTTAAATCTCACAAATATGATACATTGAATTCTAAAAAATAAAAACTCCAACTGATAATAAATGTTAATCATTTTTTATTAGATAGGGGGAATCCTGCCCCCCCCCCCCATATTTTTTTATTAAATCCAACAACCCGATTTATTTTTCTAGGTATAGGGATCCAATTACATGGATTGTAGTTCTAGTGGATATTAAATACATTAAAACATGACCCAAAAACCCTAAACCTCACAGTTCACCCTACACACTCACCTGGACCACGCATTATCCTCTTTTTGAAGTCTTACACCCACCATCATAGATCACACTTGAGCCCAACCTCTGCCTCTGTCTAGCCCATCATTTCTCATTATATGTAGAACTGTCACAAACCACACTCGTGCTCATCCTACCTGACACCCGACCTGATATTCAGCATGTCTTGAAGGGCATTCTCAATTCCCTTGTGATGGTAACTAGTGCATGGGCATCACAATATGTTTTTGGAATGATTTCACTCATTTATATAAACATAAACATTTAACAATAATAAAAAATACAATAACTTAAAACCATAACCAAACATGATACAACAATTTTCAGATTCAATTTTATACATATTTAACAAAAACCATATGGACAAAAATGGGAAGGGGAAAATGACATTATCCCAAAAACCTCTATACAATAAGAGGAGCATCATCATCAATCCACCTCCATAAAAACCTATAAGAGAGGACAACGAGATACTAGAATGACCATCACAATAAATTTTTCATTCACTTCAGTCAAACGTAACCAAGTCTACATACACAAAAAGTATTATGTAGAGTGTGAGCCAAAGCCCAGTAGGATACCATCCAAAAGAAGATATTTCATTCTGAAAACATTATAAAACAAATAATCATACATGTTTCACAAAGGAAAGGAAAAACTATTTTATATAAATCATTTTAAAAGAAAATATTTCAATGTAAGAACCTTTTTAATGGATGAACATGCTTTACTTATAAATTGAAGCACAAAGTGCACCGTATGCTGATAGTATGTAAAATATCACAAGAGAAAACCATATCATGGGAAAAATCTTTAGGCACTAGCTAAAATGGGACACTATGTACATCATATCTTAGTGAAACGTGGTATATTAACCACATAGATCATCATCCTTGTGCACGAGCCACTAGAAAGGAATCTTTTCAATGTTCCAATGGTCCCCAATCATTATTCATTTAGTTAGTGTTGTAACTTTAATCACTCTAGGAAGAAATGGACCTTATCCCCACCAATCCAAATAGTATATTAGTCTTTGTTCTCCCGCATAGTCACCTATTATTCCCTTATTGTGCACAATTTCCGTTCTACATATCACATAAAACATTACTTTCACACTTTCATAAGCCAATCAATGTAAACAAACTTGATAAATTACCTTTTTCTATAACCAAAACCACATTAAAATCCAAACACTTACCAAAATCATTTCAAAATATGTTTCTCACTACTTACACGTTTTATCTATCACCCTTAAGGAGAAAAGAAAATAAGCACACATGAAACACACATGAATCATAATCCATTTCCTTTGAAAATCCACATAACAACACAAACTCACATTGAATCCTTTTTAAAATATATTTTTCACCTAATACACAATAAATAGAATATAACCAAGAAGAAAATAAATAATATAAAAGTCCCCAAATAACATTTAAGCATGGAACCACCTACCTCATGTGTAGAAACTTCTAAAAATCAGTGTTAAACCACAAATGTTCCACCAAGGGAACCTATAATGGCAATATGAAACCATAAAAATAAATATTTAACATTAATAATCAATATCCAACCCTAAATAGGTCACAAAACCTGCTGGAGATATGGAACCTCAATAATGAATAAGGGAAACCCAAGAAAAGAGGAGAAATGAAGAAGGAAAACCACTTACTTGAAGTATTCTTGAAGAATCTCCACCAAAATAACCTCAAAAATGGATGTACAAGGGAGAAACGAGGATAGTTAGAGGAACCTAGGGCTATAAATCCCATGTGGGGAAGAGAATATGGTATTAGGGGTTAAATCTTGAGAGGACATAAATGTTATTTTTAAATTTTTAATAACCTAAACATGGTGTGCATTCATCCCACATTGTTTGTCAAACCATATGGAAACTCTGAACCCCTCACTATATAAGTGGGATACTTCACAAAATTATCCTGCATGGTTTAATAACTAGGTTATAACCATGTGTTTAGCCATTGTCTAAAAATTCTAAATATTTGCACAGTATCCTGGGCAAGGGTGCACAGTTTGGAAAATTGCGGGCCAACCGTGAACCACATGTTGTTAACCCATAAACTACTATTTTTCACTAAAACCCCAATAAAATTCAAGGATAAACATAGTGTAGATAATAAACAAAATAATACATCAAAATAAAATCACATATTTTACCATTCACCCCACCATGAAAACTTTCCTCCCCTATAAAGTCACTCTAAATATTGATTGGAGAATAGAAATGGGTATTCCACCTAAATCCAAGATTTTCTCTCCAAATTATCATTCACATAATTTTCATGCATCCAATGGACTCAGAATAATGGAATAGACTTCCAATGAAGCAATTTATCCTTAGAACTCACAATCTATTCTAGTTGCTGAATCACCAAAAAAATAGGGATCCCAATCCAAATCTTCTTAATTCTACACATGAGATAGATCTGGGTTATACTTATTCTACTATAAAAAATTTAGAATTTCATGTATTTAATTCAACTAAGAGGTAAAATATAACATTTATACTAATTTACCAATCTTCTTGGTAATATCAAAAGGTTTGAAAACCCTCATTGTTAACTTCCCTTGCTTACCCAAATGGTGATGACCCAAGAGATGTGACACTTTTAGAAACACATGGTCACCCACATAAAACTCTAGAGATAAGAACCTCAAATCATCTTAAGACTTGTAGTGACTTTGAGCTATCAAAAAATGTTTCCTAATCAAATTTACTTTATTTGAAGTCTCCTGCATAAGGCTCATTCCAAATAATGAGGTCTCGCCTACCTTAGCCCAAAATAAAGGCGACTAAAATGGTCAACCATAAATCACCTCAAAAGGGGCCATTTGAATCAATGATTGGTAAATATTTTATATGTAAACTCAATAAATCCTAAATGGATATCCCATGAAACTATAAAATCCAACACATATGCCCTGATCATGTCTTCTAGAATCTGATTCACCCACTCTTCCTAACCATCCATTTGGGGATGGTATGTCATGCTCAACTTCATCTATAACCCCATTTACTTATGAAGGGTTTCCCAAAAATTTCAAGTAAAATAGGGGTCTCTATCAAAAACAATTGTCAATGTCACACCATGAATCCTTACAACCTCCTAAACTTACAACCAACCCAAATCATCCACTTTTGTTGAATACCTTATCATAATGAAATGTGATTATTTAGTAAAACGGTCAATAACTACCCAAATAACATTCCTCTCTTATGGTGTATGAGGAAATCTGACAATAAAGTACATGGTGATCTCATCCCACTTCTAGTTAGGAATGGGTAGTGACTGAAGAAAACCAGAGGGATTTTGGTGCTCTGCTGTGACCTGCTGACATGTATTTCACCATGATAGGAATTTTTCTATATCCCAACTCATACCTGCCACCAGAACTATCAACGTACATCATAAAACATTTTGGTGTCACATGTAAGAATGGATTACTAGGACTATGGATATCCTTCATCACCAAATTACTCATAGATAAGGTCACCATAAAGAGACCCTTGAATCACAAAGCTCCCTCAAAAGATAGAGACCAATCACTAGGTTTCTCCCCACCATAAAGAAGTTGTATAAACTTCTAGCACAACTCATCACTAGGATTCTCTATTTGAATCAACTCTTGGAGAGAGGGTTTCAGCTAAAAACTGGTCAAGAATGCACCCCCACTTTCCTCCATGGTTTCTAGGTGCATTTAAGAAAACATCCTCATCAAGGTCCACTCATCACTCAAATCTTTCAATTCCTTCACTGTAACTTTTCTACTCAATGTTTTTTCCCCAACATTACCTTTTACTATGGTATAGACTATATCAAAATCAAACCCTTGAAGGTATTCAACCTAATAACACTACCTCAAATTCATTTCTCTCTAGGAGAAAATATAGGCCAAGCTCTTATGATCAAAATAAACCAAAACAATCTCCCCAAAAATATAATAGCACCACAATATCAAGGCATGCACCACTGCTAATAATTCTGAGTCATGGGTTGGGTAATTATTTTCATTTGTTTAGAGCTAGTGATAACGATAAGCCACAACATGATTATTATACATCATCATGCACCCATGGCCAATACCGAAGGCATCACAACAAAACAAATACCCCTTTATAGATTATATAAAGTTCAAAATAGGTGTGGGGTTAAACTGCTTATTAATCTCCTCAAAGGACATCTTGCACTTTGGGATCCATTCAAACATCATCCCTTTTCAATTTAGCATCATCATGTTTAGATCAAGATGAGAGAAATTTTGAATGAACCACCTGTAATATCCTACCGAACCAAAAAATATTATGATCTCAAACACAATCCTCGGCTGCTGCCATGAAATAATTGCACTAATATTTTCAGGGTCCACCAAATCTCCTTGTTCTTAGATCACATGAACCATAAAATTCATTTCCCTGATCCATAAGGTGAACTTGGGAAACATCACATAGATACTATGATCTCAAAGGGTTCCCAAGACAATTCTCAAATGCCTCTCATGCTTCTACTCAGTCTTGGAATAGACAAGGACATCATTCATGAATACCACACCAAAATAATTGAGATACTAGTGGAACACCATATTCATAATCTCCATAAAGACCAATGGATAATTTATCAATCTGAAAGGCATGACTAAGTAGTCAAAATGGTTGTACCTACTTCGGAAGGCTATTTTAAGGACATCCTTTCCTCTACCTTAGACTTGGTAATAACCAGAATGAAAGTTAGTTTTGGAAAAAAAACATTTCATACTTAAGCTAATAAAAAAGGTCATCGATATGGGGAAAAGGGTACTTTTTCTTGATGGTCTCCTTATTTAACTTCTACTAATCAATACATAACTGGATAGATCCATTAGTCTTTTCTGAAAATAGAGCTAGAGTGTCCCAAGGAGAGATGCACGGGTGAATGAATACTTTAGATTCAAAATCATCTAGATGTACCTTTATTTCTTTTAACTCCATGGGGGCCATATGGAATGAGGGAAGAGATATAACTATCATTCCTGATGCCAAATCATTCGATAAATCTATATCCCTCTCCAAAGGAAAACCTAAAAAATACTCTGGAAAAATCTTTGGAATCTCATTCGCTATAAGAGGTAATCCACCCTCATGAGTACCACTGATTATCCACTAAATGAGGCTAATATTCATTGTTAATATACATAATATTCATGTTCTTTGTTATTCATAAACACCATTTTAGGGAATTTTACACTTTGAACATCATTTCACATTATGATTGTAATACCTTCTTAAAATGCACTATTATGTGGTACATTTTTTGAACATCAATTAAAGTACCCAATGATTCATCTGATTTTAAGTAATTGAATTTGATATTTTTGATAATTGATCTACACTCCAATATTAACATGTTTCATTCAGGTATCAATGGAAAATTCATGGAGGGTGATGGAGATATTTGGTAATGAAATGAAGCAAGTCTAGAGAAGGCAGATTGGACATCAGACCAATTATGAGACTGTGGGGCCTAAAATACAGGCCCAATTAATACCAAATTTCGTGGGATGATATAATACATGTATAGGAACAAATCACTCTTTAGGAGTTAATGCTAATTCGGCCTCCATGTTGGTCATATAGGCGGCCCAAGTTAGAGATAAAATTCTGGTCCAGATTCTTATGCCCAGAAAAACAGTCCACTAATGTGATCATATCTAAAAATAAAAATATCCAAATGGGCCAATATTTTACATAAGGTTAGAAGACATCCGGATCTCCATTTTCTACTTCTATGTCCCACCCTAATTCGGAATTCTAGAAGGTCTTCCATACACGTCTGTTCGGTGAAGGAAAACTGGCTGCCACCTCAGGTCAAATGTGGAAAAGTTCAAATTCCACAAGCTTTCCACCACCTATGGCCTACCAAAATTAATTGAGATGCTTTGTACTATTGGAGGCTCGACCCAAGGCTCCCAAAATGCATATTTAAGGCAGTGGTGGTGAAGGAGTTGAGGATCTTGGATGCTTTGTTCAATTGTAATGTTATGCTGCATTTTTGTTGCCTCAAATTTTTCTTTCACATGTAAGTTGTTCAATTCACTTTAGTTTCTTAATAAAATTTATTCTTCTACTCTTATTCTGTTGTTCTTAATATCACTTTGATACCGTTGGATCAAGGTGTGAATTTATTCACACCAACCCTTGTGAAATTATTCACACAACGGTGGAGTGATCATTTTATTTTTTTTGTTTTCTTTACTTCTCCATTTCCTCCCTCATGAGTCTACTTTCCGCTTCCATTGAAACCATGGGATCAATGGAGGGATAACCCACTTATGGTTTGATCCAAATGAGTAGAAAGGGGCTGGATTGGATTTTATTTATCACCTAATTAATGTATAATCACTTCTTTAATTGGGATTTTTATTTGATGATTTTTAAACTTCATCGTCCTTGTTGAATTTAAGGCCACACACTTCAAGTACTAATACGATCCTTTACCTTGAAGTGCTCAAAACATTGATCCTTCAAGTGTATAGGTGATTAGTATTAGAGGGTTTAGGAATTAAACCAGTAAGTGATGATGTTGTTTTATCTCCTTAAATGAACCCATCTCAAATTTAAGAAATCGAAATCATTAAAAAGAAAATACGTCCAATCCACCCCGAGTGATAACCTAGGATCAATTCATTCTTTTAAATTGAATTCACTATTAGATATCTTTAAGACCCATCCAAAATCAATCCAAGTTGTCCTATTCATAGCTGAAAACTGTCCATAGAATATATGTGTCTATAGGTTTCTTCTTAGGTCTCTGGGGATTCGATAACCCAAGCTAAACTACAAGGACCATCTTACCTTCTTCTCTTGGGTAAATTTGAGCGAGAATCAAATTTTGGCGCCGTTTACGGGGACCTAAGTAAGTTATCTTAGACACTATCATTATTTTTTCATTCTACTTCTCTTTTCTCACTCCTCACTCCAATGGAAGTCAATTTTGAACAAGTCCAAACATGGGAAACCTATCCCTACTTTGATCACCAAACCCCATGTACGATGTTCAATGACCATCCTAATTCCTACTTGTGGGATCATCAAAAACCTACTGAACCACAATGTTTTTATTCATATGATCCACAATACATTCCAACCTATTATGATTTCTAATCCCAACAAGGCCAATCAGAACATCCACATGTGGAATTCCAACAACTTAATTATCCTCTTGGAATAGACCATTTGTCTCAACCCATTATCCATCCTGATTTAGAACCATTACTTGAAAAATTGTGTCAAAAAATGGAGATAATGAATATTGAGGTTTCATAATTGAGTTTAGAACTACAAATCATTAAAAATTGTGAGGAACTCATCCCTACACAAACTGTCCCTTCCATAACATTATGTGAAGTGTCTAGTTTCACACAAACCCCACATGAATTTATTGAAGAACCAACATTTGGATTTGGGATAGATGAAGAGGATCAAGAAATTGTTGAAGTGTCTTTAAATCAGGAAGAAATTGATTTCATGTATTCACAAGAGGGAAATTTGACATCGTGGATTGAATCTCCTAAGAATAACTCTATTGACGATTTTTCAAAAACACCAATCCCTGAACCATTAATAGAAATCACGAAAATTGAGTCCATGCCCATTCCTAACACTGATCTTTACAATTTTTGGTTGAATCTTCTATTCCAAAGGAACCAATTCTATTGAAAAAATTTCAAATTGAAATTGAGTTTGATTCAAAGTCCCGACCAGTGTCTCAAAGTATTAGTGAACCCGAGCTCAAATCAAGGTCCTTACATCCTCTCTCAAGTCTTACATTATAGAGGATAACAAAAAACATTCTATCATAATTTCATCCTCTCTTAATGCTAATAAAGATAAAATTATTCTTGATGTCTTAAGAATTACTAGGAAGACAATTGGATGGACCCTTATCGATATTCTTGGGATTATCCCATTCATTGGGACCTATATAGTTTTTCTTAAATCAATTTCAAAACCTTACTATAAAACCCATTGGAGACTCAATCACAATATAATTGAAGTGGTAAAAAATTTAATCATTAAAATGTTGAAAGTTGGTATTGGATAAGTTGGGGGGGTTCAAGTCGAGCTAATGACGTTAAAAAAAGCGATGCATGGGAGGCAACCCATGGTTTTCAAGTTTCCTATCGTTTTGTTGTTTTAATAAAATTTATAATTTAATTAATCATTTTTATATTTTAAAAAATATATATATAGACTGTTGACATGTTCTTCTATTATGAGTATGGATGGGTATGAAAGGGGAGCACCAGATTCATCTGTGTCACGTGGTGTGATCCTTGAGTAATACCTTACCCAAAAATTTAAAAAGAAGACAATGTATCATCAGTTTATTTTATTATATATATATACTTATATTTTACTTATATATATATATATACTCTTTTGTTTTCCTTTTTCCACTGGGGAACTCTACAAGCGACATGGATATCAAAGGACTAAATTGGAGCAGCAAGAACTTCAGACTTCAACCACCAAGTGACTTCATTCCATGACCCTCATTTTCAATTTCCTTTTTGAACATTAATTCTCTACCTCTACCCCCTTCTAAATCTTCATTTCTTTATACACTGGGGACAGTGTTATTTTAAGTTGGGGGGGAGATAAAATAAAAAATGCTTTTGTGTCAAAAAAAATGATAAATGATTTGAAAAAAAAAATTGTGAAAATGGAAGGAAAAAAATTCTTTTAACTTTAAAAATGGTAATACACATTGCACACTTTGAAACTGAATATCAAATAATTTAGTATACCCTGATTCTGATTTTAATCCTTGTATAATTTCATGGGAATAGATTTTGGAAAGTGTGGCTGTCCAATGTGATATTTCATCGTTTATATTTTCATCCAAATAAAAAATCACAATGCACGTCCTTTGGATAGTGGGGTATTAGTTTAAGTTCATGGGGTCCCCTAAATAAATATCATAGGTTTGGTGATCATTTTAGTTTAATATGAGTATTCAAAAAAAATCAAAAAAAAAATTTGCGCGTAGAGCAATGAAATGACCTAATGTGTGGCTTTCGGCACTTGGGGATCGTGACTCCATAGTTGTCTGGCCCAGAGTTAGTAATTTTATCTCGGTTTTTGGTAATTTGAATTTTTTTTTGACTGAGTTAACTTGAGATGATGCCCGAGTATGTGGGCTTCACTTGGTGCCCTAAGGTCTTTGAGCCTGGGAGTCATCGGCAAAGTCTCGCTATAGGGGTTGACTCTTTTGAGTGCAACTTCAATTACCATGGCAAAATTGCAAAAACAAAAAAAAAACAACAACAAAAACAACAAAAAAATGAATACTCATCTTAATATTGAAATGTGATTCCACCTAGGGCTTCCATAATTTCCCCCTTGAATAAAGATGAACCCCCATGTCTATTGTGATGCACAACACATCCTCATACTTAATTGATATTGGATGAAATATGGCAATGAATTTGAACAAAGGAATGGGCTTGGGATTGGGATCTTCTTATGAAACTATCTCGTATTAAAATATTTTGATGGGTTTCATGATTGTTTGGTATAAGGTTTTTTTGGTGATCATTGTGTATTAAAATGTTTTTGGAAAAGAGAATTCGAATTTCATTTTGTTGAGATATATTTTGCTCGGGACTAGCAAAACTCAAGTTGGGGGTGTGATTAGCCACTAAATGAGGCTAATATTCATTTTTAATATACATAATATTCATGTTATTTGTTATTCATAAACACCATTTTAGTGCATTTTACACTTTGAACATCATTTCACATTATGATTATAATACCTTCTTAAAATGCACTATTATGTAGTACATTTTTTGAACATCATTTAAAATACCCAATGATTCATCTGATTTTAAGGAATTTAATTTGATATTTTTGATAATTAATATACACTCTAATATGAACATGTTTCATTCAGGGATCAATGGAGAATTCATGGAGGGTGATGGAGATATTTAGCAATGAAATGAAGCAAGTCTAGAGAAGGCAGATTGGACATCAGACCACTGATGAGCCTGTGGGGCCTAACATACCGGCCCAATTAATCCCAAATTTCGTGAGATGATATAATACATGTATAGGAACAAATCACTATTCAGGAGTTAATGCTAATGCGGCCTCCATGTTGGTCATATAGGCGACCCAAGTTAGAGATAAAATTATGGGCCAGATTCTGCGGCCCAGAAAAACATTCCACTAATGTGATCATATCTCGGAATCCAAAAATCTAAATGGGCCCAAATTTTACATACGGTTAGAACACATCTGGAGATCCATTTTCTTATTCTATGTCCCACCATGATTCAGACGTCTAGAAGGTCTTCCATACGCGTCTATTCGGTGAAGGAAAGATAGCTGCCACCTGAGGTCAAATGTGGAAAAGTTCAAATTCCACAAGCTTTCCACCACCTATGGCCTACCAAAATTAATTGAGATGCTTTTTACTGTTGGATTCTCGACCCAAGGCTCCCAAAATTCCTATTTAAGGTAGTTGTGGTGAAGGAGTTGAGGATCTTGGATGCTTTGTTCAATTGTAATGTTATGTTGCATTTTTGTTGCCTCAAATTTGTCTTTCACATGTAAGTTGTTCAATTCACTTTAGTTTCTTAATAAAATTTCTTCTTCTACTCTTATTCTGTTGTTCTTCATATCACTTTGATACCGTTGGATCAAGGTGTGAATTTATTCACACCAACCCTTGTGAAATTATTCACACAACGGTGGAGTGATCATTTTATTTTTGTTGTTTTCTTTCCTTCTCCATTTCCTCCCTCATGAGTCTACTTTTCGCTTCCATTGAAACCATGGGATCAATGGAGGGCTAACCCACTTATGGGTTGATCCAAGGGAGCAGAAAGGGGCTGGATTGGATGTTATTTATCACCTAATTAATGTATAATCACTTCTTTAATTGGGATTTTTATTTGATTATTTTTAATCTTCATCGTCCTTGTTGAATTTAAGGCCACACACTTCAAGTACTAATACGATCCTTTACCTTGAAGTTCCCAAAACTTTGATCCTTCAAGTGTATAGGTGATTATTATTAGAGGGTGTAGGAATTAAACCAGTATGTGATGATGTTGTTTTATCTCCTTAAATGAACCCATCTCAAATTTAAGAGATTGAAATCATTAAAAAGAAAATACGTCCAATACACCCCGAGCGATAACCTAGGATCAACTCATTCTTTTAAATTGAATTCACTTAAATATATTAGATATCTTTAAAACCCATACAAAATCAATCCAAGTTGGCCACTTCATATCCGAAAACAGTCCATAGAATGTACGTGTCTATAGGTTTCTTCTTAGGTCTCTGTGGATTCGATAACCCAAGCTAAACTACAAGGACCGTCTTACCTTCTTCTATTGGGTAAATTTGAGCGAGAATCAAATTTTGGCGCCATTGCCGGGGACCTAAGTAAGTTATCATAGACACTATCATCATTTTTTTTCATTCTATTTCTCTTTTCTCACTCCTCACTCCAATGGAAGTCAATTTTGAACAAGTCCAAACATGGGAAAACTATCCCTACTTTGATCACCAAACCCCATGTATGATGTTCAATGACCATCCTAATTCCTACTTGTGGGGTCATCAAAAACCTACTGAACCACAATGTTTTTATTCATATTATCCACAATACATTCCAACCTATTATGATTTCCAATCCCAACAAGGCCAATCAGAACATCCTCCTGTGGAATTCCAACAACTTAATTATCCTCTTGGAATAGACCATCTGTCTCAACCCCTTATCCATCCTGATCCACAACCATTACTTGAAAAATTGTGTCAACAAATGGAGATAATGAATTTTTAGGTTTCATCATTGAGGTTAGAACTACAAATCCTTAAAAATTGTGAGGAACTCATCCCTACACAAACTGTCCCTTCCATAACCTTATGTGAAGTGTTTAGTTTCACACAAACCCCACATGAATTTATTGAAGAACCAACATTTGGATTTGGGATAGATGAAGATGATCAAGAAATTGTTTAAGGGTCTTTAAATCAGGAAGAAATTGATTTCATGTATTCACAAGAGGGAAATTTGACATCGTGGATTGAGTCTCCTAAGTATAACTCTATTGACGATTTTTCCAAAACACCAATCCCTGAACAATTAATAGAAATCACGAAAATTGAGTCCATGCCCATTCCTAACACTGATCTTTACAATTTTGTGGTTGAATCTTCTATTCCAAAGGAACCAATTCTATTGAAAAATTTTCAAATTGAAATTGAGTTTGATTCAAAGTCCCGACCAGTGTCTCAAAGTATTAGTGAACCCGAGCTCAAATTCAATGTCCTTACATCCTCTCTCAAGTCTTACATTATAGAGGATAATAAAAAACATTCTATCTTAATTTCATCCTCTCTTGATGCTAATAAAGATAAAATTATTCTTCATGTCTTAAGAAGTATTAGAAAAACAATTGGATGGACCCTTATCGATATTCTTGGGATTATCCCATTCATTGGGACCTATATAGTTTTTCTTGAATCAATTTCAAAACCTTCCTATAAACCCCATTGGAGACTCAATCACAATATAATTGAAGTGGTAAAAAATTTAATCCTTAAAATGTTGAAAGTTGGTATTGGATAAGTTGGGGGGTTCAAGTCGAGCTAATGACGTTAAAAAAAGTGCTGCATGGGAGGCAACCCATGGTTTTTAAGTTTCCTATCGTTTTGTTGTTTTAATAAAATTTATATTTTAATTAATCATTTTTATATTTTAAAAAAATATATATAGATTGTTGACCAGTTCTTCTATTATGAGTATGGATGGGTATGAAAGGGGAGCACCATATTCATCCGTGTCACGTGGTGTGATCCTTGAGTAATATCTTACCCAAAAATTTAAAAAGAAGACAATGTATCATCAGTTTATTTTATTATATATATATACTTATATTTTACTTATATATATATATATACTCTTTTGTTTTGTTTTTTTTTTTTTCCTTTTTCCACTGGGGAACTCTATAAGCGACATGGATATCAAAGGACTAAATTTGAGCAGCAAGAACTTCAGACTTCAACCACCAGGTGACTTTATTCCCTGACCCTCATTTTCAATTTTTTTTTTGAACTTTCATTCTCTACTTCTACCCCCTTCTAAATTTTCTTTTATTTAAACACTGGGGACAATGTTATTTTAATTTGGGGGGGGGGGAGATAAAATAAAAAATGCTTTTGTGTCAAAAAAAATGATAAATGATTTGAAGAAAAAAATTGTGAAAATGGAAGGAAAAAAATTCCTTTAACTTTAAACATGGTAATACACATTGCACACTTTGAAACTGAATATCAAATAATTTAGTATACGCCGATTCTGATTTTAAACCTTGTATAATTTCATGAGCATAGATTTTGGAAAGTGTGGCTGTCCAATGTGATATTTCATCGTTTATATTTTCATCCAAATAAAAAAATCACAATGCAAGTCCTTTGGATAGTGGGGTATTAGTTTAAGTTCATGGGGTAACCTAAATAAATAGCATAGTTTTGGTGATCATTTTAGTTTAATATGAGTATTCAAAAAAAATTCAAAAAAAAATTTGCACGTAGAGCAATGAAATGACCTAATGCGTGGCTTTCGGCACTTGGGGATCGTGACTCCATAGTTGTTTTTCCCAGAGTTAGTAATTTTATCTCTATTTTTGGTAATTTGAATTTGTTTTTGACTGAGTTAACTTGAGATGATGCCTGAGTATGGGGGCTTCACTTAGTACCCTAAGGTCTTTGAGCCTGGGAGTCATCGGAAAAGTCTCGCTACACGGGTTGACTCTTTTGAGTGCAACTTCAATTACCATGGAAAAATTGAAAAAACAAAAAAAACAACAAAAAAACAATAAAAAATGAATACTCATCTTAATATTGAAATTTGATTCCACCTAGCACTTCCATAATTTCCCCCTCGAATAAATATGAACCTCCATGTCTATTGTGATGCACAACACATCCTCATACTTAATTGATATTGGATGAAATATGGCAATGAATTTGAACAAAGGAATGGGCCTGGGATTGGGATCTGCTTATGAAACTATCTCGTATTAAAATATTTTTATGGGTTTCATGATTGTTTGGTATAAGGTTTTTTGGTGATCATTGTGTATTAAAATGTTTTTGGAAAAGGGAATTCGAATTTCATTTTGTTGAGATATATTTTGCTCGGGACTAGAGAAACTCAAGTTGGGGGGTGTGATTAGCCACTAAATGAGGCTAATATTCATTTATTAATATACATAATATTCATGTTATTTTTTATTCATAAACACCATTTTAGTGCATTTTACACTTTGTACATCATTTCACATTATGACTGTAATACCTTCTTAAAATGCACTATTATGTGGTACATTTTTTGAACATCATTTAAAGTACCCAATAATTCATCTGATTTTAAGGAATTTAATTTGATATTTTTGATAATTGATCTACACTCCAATATGAACATGTTTCATTCAGGGATCAATGGAGAATTCATGGATGGTGATGGAGATATTTGGCGATGAAATGAAGCAAGTCTAGAGAAGGAAGATTGGACATCAGACCACTGATGAGACTGTGAGGCCTAACATACAGACCCAATTAATCCCAAATTTCGTGTGATTATATAAGACATGTATAGGAACAAATACCTATTTAGGAGTTAATGCTAATTCGGCCTCCATGTTGGTCATATAGGCGGCCCAAGTTAGAGATAAAATTCTGGGACAGATTCGGAGGCCCAGAAAAACAGTCCACTAATGTGATAATATCTCGGAATCCAAAAATACAAATGGGCCCAAATTTTTCATACGATTAGAATACATCCGGAGATCCATTTTCTTCTTCTATGGCCCACCCTGATTCGGACGTCTAGAAGGTCTTCCATACGCGTCTGTTCGGTGAAGGAAAGCTGGCTGCCACCTCGGGTCAAATGTGGAAAAGTTCAAATTCCACAAGCTATCCACCACCTATGGCCTACCAAAATTAATTGAGATACTTTGTACTATTGGAGGCTCGACCCAAGGCTCCCAAAATGCCTATTTAAGGCAGTGGTGGTGAAGGAGTTGAGGATATGGGATGCTTTGTTCAATTGTAATGTTATGCTGCATTTTTGTTGCCTCAAATTTGTCTTTCACATGTAAGTTGTTCAATTCACTTTAGTTTATTAATAAAATTTCTTCTTCTACTCTTATTCTTTTGTTCTTCATATCACTTTGATACCGTTGGATCAAGGTGTGAATTTATTCACACCAACCCTTGTGAAATTATTCACACAACGGTGGAGTGATCATTTTATTTTTGTTGTTTTCTTTACTTCTCCATTTCCTCCCTCATGAGTCTACATTCCGCTTCCATTGAAACCATGGGATCAATGGAGGTCTAACCCACTTATGGGTTGATCCAAGGGAGTATCAAGGGTCTGTATTGTATGTTATTTATCACCTAATTAATGTATAATCACTTCTTTAATTGGGATTTTTATTTGATGATTTTTAAACTTCATCGTCCTTGTTGAATTTAAGGTCACACACTTCAAGTACTAATACGATCCTTTACCTTGAAGTGATCAAAACTTTGATCCTTTAAGTGTATAGGTGATTATTATTAGAGGGTGTAGGAATTAAACCAGTAAGTGATGATGTTGTTTTATCTCCTTAAATGAACCCATCTCAAATTTAAGAAATTGAAATCATTAAAAAGAAAATACGTCCAATCCACCCCGAGCGATGACCTAGGATCAACTCATTCTTTTAAATTGAATTAACTTAAATATATTAGATATCTTTAAAACCCATCCAAAATCAATCCAAGTTGGCCACTTCATAGCCGAAAACAGTCCATATAATGTACGTGTATATAGGTTTCTTCTTAGGTCTCTGTGGATTCGATAACCCAAGCTAAACTACAAGGACCGTCTTACCTTCTTCTCTTGGGTTATCGAATCCACAGAGACCTAAGAAAAAACCTATAGACACGTACATTCAATGTACTATTTTCAGCTATGAAGTGGCTAACTTGGATTGAGTTTGGATGGGTTTTAAATATATCTAATATATTTAAGTGAATTCAATTTAGAAGAATGAGTTGATCCTGGGTTATCGCTCGGGGTGGATTAGACGTATTTTCTTTTTAATGATTTCAATTTCTTAAATTTGAGATGGGTTCATTTAAGGAGATAAAACAACATCATCACTTACTGGTTTAATTCCTACACCCTCTAATACTAATCACCTATACACTTTAAGGATCAAAGTTTTGGGCACTTCAAGGTAAATGATCGTATTAGTACTTGAAGTGTGTGGCCTTAAATTCAACAAGGACGATGAAGTTTAAAAATCATCAAATAAAAATCCCAATTAAAGAAGTGGTTATACATTAATTAGGTGATAAATAACATCCAATCCAGCCCCTTTATACTCCCTTGGATCAACCCATAAGTGGTTTAGCCCTCCATTGATCACATGGTTTCAATGGAAGCGGAAAGTAGACTCATGAGGGAGGAAATGGAGAAGTAAAGAAAACAACAAAAATAAAATGATCACTCCACAGTTGTGTGAATAATTTCACAAGGGTTGGTGTGAATAAATTCATACCTTGATCCAACGGTATCAAAGTGATATGAAGAACAACAGAATAAGAGTAGAAAAAGAAATTTTATTAAGAAACTAAAGTGAATTGAACAACTTACATGTGAAAGACAAATTTGAGGCAACAAAAATGCAGCATAACATTACAATTGAACAAAGTATCCAAGATCCTCAAATCCTTCACCACCACTACCTTAAATAGGAATTTTGGGAGCCTTGGGTCGATCCTCCAATAGTACAAATCATCTCAATTAATTTTGGTAGGCCATAGGTGGTGGAAAGCTTGTGGAATTTGAACTTTTCCACATTTGACCCGAGGTGGCAGCCAGCTTTCCTTCACCGAACAGACGCGTATGGAAGACCTTCTAGAAGTACGAATCAGGGTGGTCCATAGAAGAAGAAACTGGATCTACGGATGTCTTATAACTGTTTGTAAAATTTGGGCCCATTTGGAGTTTTGGATTCCGAGATATGATCACATTAGTGGACTGTTTTTCTGGACCGCAGAATCTGGCCTAGAATTTTATCTCTAACTTGGGCCACCTATATGACCAACATGGAGGCCGCATTAGCATTAACCTTTGAAGAGTGATTTGTTACTATACATGTCTTATATCATCCCACGAAATTTGGGATTAATTGGGCCTGTGTGTTAGGCCCCATAGTCTCATCAGTGGTCTGATGTCCAATCTGCCTTCTCTAGACTTGCTTCATTTCATTGTCAAATATCTCCATCACCCTCCATGAATTCTCCATTGATCCCTGAATGAAACATGTTCATATTGGAGTGTAGATCAATTATCAAAAATATAAAATTCAGTTCCTTAAAATCAGATGAATAATTGGGTACTTTAAATGATGTTCAAAAAATGTACCACATAATAGTGCATTTTAAGAAGGTATTACAATCATAATGTGAAATGATGTTCAAAGTGTAAAATGCACTAAAATGGTGTTTATGAATAACAAAGAACATGAATATTATGTATATTAAAAATGAATATTAGCCTCATTTAGTGGCTAATAACACCCCCCAACTTGAGTTTTTCTAGTCCCGAGCAAAATATATCTCAACAAAATGAAATTTGAATTCCCTTTTCCAAAAACATTTAAATACACAATGATCACCAAAAAACCTTATACCAAAAAATCATGAAACCCATCAAAATATTTTAATACGAGAAATTTTCATAAGCATATCCCAATCCCAATCCCATTCCTTTGTTTAAATTCATTGCCATATTTCATCCAATATCAATTAAGTATGAGGATGTGTTGTCCATTAGTATTTTCTGAAAATAGAGCTAGAGTGTCCCAAGGAGAGATGCACGGGTGAATGAATCCTTTAGATTCAAAATAATCTAGATGTAACTTTATTTCTTTCAACTCCATGGGGGCCATATGGAATGAGGGGAGAGATATCAGTATCATTCCTGATGCCAAATCATTCGATAAATCTATATCCCTCTCCAAAGGAAAACCTAAAAAATACTCTGGAAATATCTTTGGAATCTCATTCGCTATAAGAGGTAATCCACCCTCATGAGTACCACCATCGTCCTCTAACTTGAGTTACAATAAATGAAAAAAAAATATTTCCTAATTCCAAAAGAGGAGGTCAAACATGTACCAACTATAAATCTAATTCTCTTTGAAATACTAGGGTACTACCATCAACTGACAGAAAAATTAATCATTGTCAATAGCAATTGATTTACACCTAAAAATGAACTTTTAGTCCATACCAAGTATCACATAAAATAGTTTCATTTCCAAAACTAAAAAATACCACTCCAACTTGACCCCTGACACGGTGAGTGCATAAGACAGACACCTAAAACCCCACTCTCACTTCTTACCAAGTGACTTTACCAACTCTATTGCATATGGTATAAGCTCAGTTGGAAAATTAAACATATCCACAATATGGGTAGAGATAAAAGAAACAGAATAACCAATATCAAAGAGAGAAACATCTAAATATGATCTAGTAAGAAAAGTAACTTGAACTGTCATGAACCGAATTTGGTCGCCGCCAAAATAGGCACCAGACCCAGCCCGTGACAAGGACCGAAGGGAGTTCCCTATCCCCACGGGCTGGCACAAGTTCCCGGGTATCATTTATCTTGGTTTGGGAATGATTTACCCGAATCTATATAGATAAAACACCAAAAATATTTGATAAAATGAATCTGAAAAATTCATACCAACAAAGTTTATAAAAAAAATCCAGAACTGAATACATAAGTTCAAATGAAATACAAAAGGTCCAAAGACACAATTTAACAAAAACAAAACAGCCCCATGGACCCCACATGACAGGGGGGATGTTTGTTTTTTGTTCCATTGTGTCTTTGGACCTTTTGTATTTCATTTGAACTTATGTATTCAGTTCTGGATTTTTTTTATAAACCTTGTTGGTATGAATTTTTCAGATTCATTTTATCAAATATTTTTGGTGTTTTATCTATACATATTAGGGTAAATCGTTCCCAAATAAAGATAAATGATACTCAGGCACTTGTGCCAGCCCGTGGGGATAGGGAATGCCCTTCGGGCCTTGTCACGGGCTGGGTCTGGTGCCGGTTTCGGCGGCGACCAGATTTGGTTCGTGACAAAATGGTATCATAGGAGGTTCAGGTTAACTCTTTGGGCCATGTTATTTGGGGAAGAGTCAGGATATTATGGAGTTAGGATTATAGGTAATTGTTATTCTAGTTATGGGTAGTGTGCCTGATCACCACACCTCATGACAGGATTCATGTTTCCTGGGGATGTCAGGATTTATCTAAGTCCTTTGGTTTTCTTGTTTTAATGATGGTTAGGGGAAATGAAAAGAGAGTTAGGTTAATGGTCTCAGTGAGCTCGCAGGGCATGACAAGACATGTGGAGCCGGGGATATTCCCTAGAACACTCTTTGTGACTGTGAAGTGATTGGGGTATGGTATCCAACCATATGTCCAAGTCACCCACTGAAACTAGTTTCCTCTCGCATTGTCTTGTGTTCTGTAGTTTTGCAATCTTGGAAATTTGATTTTAAAGTGACTTGGTTTTAAGAAGCGTAAAGTTTTTTTTGAAATGATTTTCAAATAATGAGGGAATGGTTTTGTTAATGAAATGGTGGAACTGAAATTTCAGAATTATTTTGAAATTTAAAATGGTGTGCTTACACCTCTTTTGAAAGAAGGAACTATATTGATTTTGGTTTTGAAAAGTGTTTCCAATAGAGTTTTCTAAACAATCAAAGGGTGTTTTAATGGGATAAGATGTTTTGAAATTGATGTGAATATCTTTAAATTGAGTTCTTGTATAAATGTTTGTGTCTTTATGAAAATTTTAGTAATATTTGAATTGGGATTTTGATCTCCTGGTTAGCATTTTTGAAAAAAAAAGGATGTGTTGGTTGACCATTTTGGTTTTGAAAAGTGGAAATAATATTTGTTTTAACCTTTGGTATTTTTGTGAGTAACCACATGCATGTGGTTATGTGGGATGATGGATGGTTGATGGCATGACTTGATGAGTGTCGGGACGGATATGAGGATGGTGCCTGGTGTGGCACAAAAACATGCATGTGTGAGGCCCATGGGGTACCATTGGTGGATATGCTTACTGTTAAACAGTTTTTTTTTCAAAGAAATAGTTTTAAAGAAAAACATGATATCTTGATGAATAGTTTGATATAGTTTGTATTATGGGTTTTTGATAATGTTGATGTTGTGAGATGTTTTGAGTCTAAGAACCCCTCCTATTTGAACTGTGTTTTGGGTTTGTGTTTGGTCGGTGAGCTGTGTTGTAGGGACGGTTAGTTGTCTCTTTTGAAAAATGTTTTGGGATGCCTTTGCAGTGGTTCCCTTCATGTGTTTGGATCTGGATTGTGGTATATCGTGACCAATGGACCATCTTGGTTGGGTCCTTTGGTTCAATCGTTGGATAAGGTACGCCCCATTAAGGGTTAGTGCACAACTGAAGTGCAACCCAGATTGTTTTTCCTTTTGAAGACCCTCCAGTTGATCAATATAAGGAATCATTTTCTTGAGATTTTTAGATTGAGTATACAACCTTTCCTTTCTTTGATTTTTAGATCCTCTTGTAAAGTGAGAGTGCTCATGGACGGTTGAAAGAGACCTTAGTTTCTTATGTTTCCTTATAAGTCGAAGGTGGATGTGGTCTAGGGTTTTTAGTGTGGATGAGTGTCTCGATGGTGTCCAAGAGGACCTTTGGGTTCTTCAAAGTTTCTTTGATGCATGAATTCATGTTAAACTACTGGTGTGGGAAATATGGTCACGATAGGATATTGTGGCCACTTTATAGAATTGTGTGTTGTTTGGGGGTGTTGTATAAGGTCCCTCTCCATGCATTGTTTATATCAGTCGTAATGGTCATGTTCGGTGATTCCTTATGATGTCATGGGATCGATTGATCATAAAGGTGAAAGTTGGTCAATCATATGAGAGTCTATGTTATGTTGGGAGAATGTATCCCTTGGAAAAAAAGTGTAAAAATATTCCATTTTAGAGGAAGGTGAGTATAGGTTTTCTTTACTTCTATTGTTTCTCACCTGAACAAACAAGGCGCACCTTCCTTTTCGGGAGCCTGTCAGATTAGAAATCCATAGTTAAGCGTGCTTGGCTTGGAGTAGTTATCAGGATGGGTGACCTTCTGGGAAGTTTCCCAGGGTGTGTGTGAGTGAGGACAAAACATACTGGAAAGGACATGTGTTGGCCTGTGGAGACAATCATTAGTCAGATGACCCGTTCGGGCATGTGGGTGGACCTTGAGGTGGGACCCACGTATCTATGGGGCAACTGGTGGTACCTGGCGGGCCAGGACCGGACGACCATTTTATGGCGGGGTGGTTGTGCCGTCACTAGGACCCAGTTGTCACATTTTAAGGTGTGATGTGTGTTCATATTTTAAGGCCTTGTTTCAGTGAAATATTGAGTTAGGGTAAAGTGAGTTTGGAATGTGTTATGTCTTGGAAAACTTATCGGGGATTGCGTTGTAGTTGTTGGTTGCATCGAAACAAGAATTATCGTTCATGGGGTTTCCAAAGCCTAACTGCGAGGCCGAAGATGCTTCAATCATTTGAGCTCCAGCCATAGGTCTCGGAGAGAACTGGCTCATAGTCAAGGGAAATCATAGGGTCGTTTAAACCCTTGTACAAAGTTATATCCTTAGTATGAATGTTATGAAGAGTTTAAACCTATGGTGTCATAATCTTTCTTCTGTTGTCCATGTTTGACGGAAATAGGTGGAGGGTCGTGTACCCATGTCATCGCCCAATGTTATTCCCTCCCCCTTTGGTTTCCACTGAGTCTTTGGAGATAGGTTTGAAGTTTGTCTAAACTATTTGAGAACACTGTTTTCACTTGGTTAATAGTGACCATGCCCCAGAAAACAATGTGGATAGAAGGATCCCCACTGTTAGTGTATGGTTCCCCAAACCGTGCAAACTAACCATGTGGTCGCCCCAACTCTTAAAATTTTGGGGTCTTTCTTTACCGGCCAGTGCTAGTTGGTTAAGATGGTTGGTTCTTATGGTGGGGAGACCCACTATAATTCTTATATAATTTCTTTTGTAAATTTCTGATGGAAGTATATCCTTTGTACAGGTTATTCCATTTAGGCCTCCCCCTGTTAGTCTCTTTATTATGTCTCGAAAAAAAATTATTGGTTGTCTCTTATGGTGGGGTGCGTATTTGTGTCCCCCCGTACCAATAACTTAGATTTTTCCATGGTCTTGGCTTGGTGTAGATATTCTCTTTCAGAGCTATCTAGCTACCAACATCATTCTTGGGTAAATTTTGGGACTAGATAGCACCCAATGGTTAAGTTAAAGTAAGGTAAGTGTAACCTTGTTCAAAGTTGTTGCTCGTTTGGGTGAATTGCTTGAGTATTGTTCAGATTGTGTTTGAAGAGTTTTCATTTGGGATAAAGCCTGAATGTTATTGATGGTTTTAGGAACGTGGTGTAAGTTTGGTTTGTGAGAGTATTCCTTCATTCATTGATCACTGGAGGTGTTTTGGCCTTTGGGGAAGAAACCTGGCAAGGGAGTACTTCTTGGTTTCTCAGTTGGGTTTGGTTGTTGCTTTGGCCTTATTGTGACTTTCCGGGTCAGAATGTTTTCATGGTGGAAAGAATTGTCACATAAATAGATTATTTTAAATGTATTTTCATTTTAATTTCCATTAATTCTTTGTTTTGGGGGTTTCCAATGGTTTTATGGAGAATAGGTGAGTTTTCGTGAATTGGGCCAAACCGTGAGCCCAATTCCAGATTTAAAAATAAATTTTGTTTCTTTTATAACTTATTCATTTTTTAATATCTTTCACTCTTTCTAAATCCTAAATGTCCTCCCCTGATATAGTAACACCACAATTAAAATTTTGAGCCTTTGGAAATTCATAACCAAGGTTTGTTTTGGTTTTTATTTAAGCGATTGGGCGTGCTCGGAAGCCCATATCCAGTTTTAAAAATTAATTTTATTTATTTAATAACTTTTTCAAGTTTAAGTATTTTTCGGTTATTCCAAGCCTCAAATGCGCCCCATACACCTAGCCGCTCCCTCAGCCTTTTTAGCCCCTCTTTGGAGCTCTTAGGAATCGCGATTTAGGGACGAACATCTTAGGGTTTCTAAAATCGTCCAGATTTGACGAGATATGTTAATTCAATCATAACTCTCTCAATTCATACTCTTTTACCTCCATTCCAATTCATAAATGACCTAATATTTCTTGTGCGAACATCCCCTATGTTTTGGCCATTTTCAATTACAGATACTGGTGTTTTGGGGAGATTCATTCTAGATTTCTAAAGTAAGTTAGTCCATTTAATTTCCCCTTTCAAATTGATTAGGGTTTAATTCTATTTTTTTTAGTTTTTCATCCCTTTTCATTGAAGTGAAAAATGTCCAGTGGGTAGGGGTTTGAAACTAAGGTTTAACCTTGGGTTTTCGTGGTCCAATTTTCTATTTTTAGGTTTGATCTACCCTTGAGGTGCGGCGATGGTGCGTTTGTGTTTTCGCACAAAGGATTCAATGGTTTCATTTGATTTGGTAGGTGATTCCAATGTTGATGAAATCTTTATGTATTAGCATGCTGTATTTATCATATTTTCATATTTATATCATTTTATTATTGCTGAAAAAATTGGTTCTAATGATGTTTCTATTGTAATTGAATTTTAAATTCCAATTTGGTGTGAAATTGGGGGTTTTCCAAATAAATGTTTTATTTCATTATTTGGGGATGCCCTATAAATGAATAGTTGTTTTTATTTATCTATAATAAGTCATAAAATAATGTTTATAATGTTTATCTCCTTTGTTTATTGCTGAAAAAATGGGTTTTAATTTTGTTTGTAAAGAAAGTGAAGTTTTGGTTCCACTTTTGTGTGAAAATGAAGGTTTTACAAAGTTAGCACTTCTTGTTTAACATGGGGATGCTAGAAAATTGATTTGTTGTTTTAATTGAAATTTATTGGGCTGAATTTACTGTTTTGGTAACTTACAAGTCTAAATATTGTGTACAAGTGGGTTTCATAAGGGGTTTTGTGTGCAAAACATCACGGGATTTTGAGAAATTGATTTATTCAAATTCAAAGAGTTTGTTGTGTGTTTTAAATGGTATAAAATGTTAAAGCTATTGTATTTGGTGTATGTGACTAGTATTGGTGTTTTACATCAAAATAGATATGTCTCAAATCCTGAAATTGTTTGAGCACAAAGGGGGAAGCCCGGGTACCTAGGTGGGGCGGATTTGTACTAGTACAGCTAGTGGACCGGATGGGTTTTGTCCCTGTTTCACATAGAATTTGGATAACGATAACTCTAACTAAACTATGTGGATGATTATTGGGGACCACAAGGTTATGGGTATGTTCCCTACTAGTGGCTCGTGCACGAGAAAGGATTTTACTATTTTTACATTACACCGAGGTACGAGGTACATGGGGCCCGAGACTATCTAGTTCCTAGGGGTGTTCCTGATTTTGTTTCTCATTGGATTTGTGGTATTTTCCCTTGTATTTGGGTGTATTTGGAATTATATTGCAATATATAACATGCCTATTTAAATTTGTTAACATTCTGAATGTTTTATCTTGAAAAATGATTTCAATTTAAAGTTGCATTTCTTGGAATTTGTCACCGCTTTTCATTGCATATTAAAACTTTGTGCTTTTTCACGTTGTATTTCATGCACCTTGGAATCATAGGGTGGTATCCTATTGGTCTTAGGCTCACATCCTACTTAAACCCCTTGGGTGTAAGTATACTTTTTTTGACCCATGTAAAGTAAAGGCTAAGGGTGATGGCAGTTCAGGGTGTTAGTCCTCATCCTTGAGGCGGAGTAGTGGAGATGACTTAGGGGTGATGACCCCTTGTCATGTGGAGTCCATGGGGATGTTTTGTTTTTGTTCCATTGTGTATTTGGACCTTTTGTATTTCATTTTAACTTATGTATTCAGTTCTGGATTTTTTTTATAAACCTTGTTGGTATGAATTTTTCAGATTCATTTTATCAAATCTTTTTGGTGTTTTATCTATACAGATTCGGGTAAATAGTTCCCAAACCAAGATAAATGATACCCGGGAACTTGTGCTAGCCCTTGGGGATAGGGAATGCCCTTAGGGCCTTGTCTCGGGCTGGGTCTGGTGCCGGTTTTGGTGGCGACCAGATTTGGTTCGTGACATGAACTATCACAGGTCCTGCATCTGATCTCGCTGGTTCTTGGTCTGCAACATGGAGATGCATTGTCTCTACCTGAGTGTCAGTACGACCACTAACCTATGACTCTACTCTAGGACGACTCTGACCAGAAGAGGATCCATCCCTACTGTCACAACTTCCAAATTGATATCTCATCATCTTGGATGGATCTGACTGGTATGACATTCCTCTAAAAGCTATAGATCCCGCACCACTCTGGTAGGAATGCATGGACCTGAAAAAATACTTCAAGTTCCCCTTATGTATGCACAAATGATAATTCATGGTGGGGATAGATATGTCAACCTCATGTGCCCCATCTACCCATACTTATGAAACACAATTAATCCAGTGTATGAAAATAATGATGACAATAGTTGGGAAGGATGGTACAAATTACCACCTCCCTTCCTTTCCTACTTGTCTCTATTCCTCTTCTTATCAGATGAACTACAACTACCCACTGCTGAAACTTATCCAAGTAAACAATGCATTCATATCCAATCAATTTATACCATCATGGAATGATCAAACACCTTAGCATAGGTCCTCATCTTAAACAAAAATACCTAATAATAAATTTATGTCTAAAACCCCCTCTCTAAACTCTAGGCCTTCATTTATTCATTATAAATTATTTCAGTTGTATAATTTACCAGATCTGCAAAGCGATTATAATACTCCATCATTTTCTTATCTCCTTGGGTAATATTGATGAACTCTAGGTAACTAGCGTATGCTAAAACCTCTGTATAGTATTGATCCTTGAAAATTATGTTGAAATCTTTCCAAATCATCTACTCATTTTTTTCCATTTTAGACCACTAAGTCCCACCACCTCTGACTAAAAGCCTCTAGAAAAAACGAATCACATTTTACCTTGATCTCCTTAGGAGTGTTAAAAAATTACAATATCCTCTCAATATTCTCAATCCATTCATCCATTGCCTAAGGTTTCACATTTCCCCATAAAGAAGGAGGCTTGTATTTGATAAACTCCTAAGATTTTTTCTTCCCAGGACCCCATTTTGATTCTCCAATTGGAGTAGGAACATAACTTTATCCCTATCCCAAATCCTAGATATCCCTAACCACAGCTTCCACAAGTCTCTAATCAATTATTGAGGGATGACGCTCTCTGGACTCTTCCCATGT
This sequence comes from Viscum album, assembly GCA_963277665.1. Classification (NCBI taxonomy): domain Eukaryota; kingdom Viridiplantae; phylum Streptophyta; class Magnoliopsida; order Santalales; family Viscaceae; genus Viscum; species Viscum album. The sequence goes on along the minus strand of OY728142.1, from coordinate 25,526,105 downwards.
TTGCATAGAAATTCTTTGATATGTAATTTTACTTAAAAAACCCACAACCTTTAAGGAAAACCATAAATACAACTTTTAAAAAAACAATTAGTAATAAAAAAATTAATAAACACTTATGTAACTCAAAACATAACTGATCCCATCGCAATAACAATCCAAATAAAACAAAAAACTCTACCCCCACCCAGTGTTCATATACTGTATATAGAATATAAATCTCACCTAGAGGAGAAGTCAAATAAAATTCCAATATCCCATGGTGACTTGAGTCTGGTCACAAGGTGTCTTGGCTAGGGACCCTACTCAAAACCAAAACATCAAGCCCCGACAATCCTAACTCCAGTATATCCCAAATATTTTCCAAATAACTTGACCTAAAAATAGTTTGACCTGCTCTGATTCTATTTTTTCATGAACCAAGCATGGGTGTCATCCTACCCAAAACCTCACCTAGTTTGTGGCATAGTCTGAAGGGAGTTACTGATCCCCATGAGCAAGAAACTAGTTCTTGGGTATCACAATGTTCTTTGGGAATGATTCCACCCATTTATATAAATATAAAAATTTAAAAAGAATAAACCTCACAGTAACTTAGAACCATAACCAAGAAAGGTACAAAAAAAATTATATTCAATTTTATACAATGTTAACCAAAACAAAAAGGACTAAAATAGTAATGGTACAATTATACTATCCCAAAATCCTCCATGAAACAAGAGGGGTATCATCCTTAAGCCACCACCATCAACACCTGAAAGAGAGGACCACTTGCAACCTGAACCACCATCATGATACATTTTTTCCTTTACCTGAGTCAAACATAACTATGTCTACATACACCCAAAGTTGTATGCAGGGTGTGAGCCGAATCCTAGTAGGATTCCACCAAAAATAAAATATATCATTCCAAAAAAATATAATAAACATTAACATGAAAGTTTTATAAAGTGATAGAAACATTTTTCTATAGAAAACATTTTAAAAGAAAACATTTAAAAGGAATAAACTCTTTAAGGGATGAACATGATTTACTTATAAAATGAGACAAAAAGCGCATTTTATGATGATAGTAAGTACAATATCACAAGAGAGAACAATATCATGGGAAACCCCTATAGTCGCTAGCTAAAATGGGAAACTAGTTAAATTGTATCATAGTGAAACGTGGTATAGAAATTTTACTAATCATTGTTCTCATGGACGACCCATTAGAGAGGAATCTATCAAAAGTTTTAGTGGTCCCCAATAATCATTTCTTTTTTTAGTGTTGTAAAATAAATCCTTCTATGAATAACTGGTCCTCAACCTACCAATCCATCTAGTATAATATTCCTAGTCCTCCCACCTAGTCACCTAGGATTCCCTTTTGGTGCTCAATTTTCATTCTACATATCACATAAAACATCACTTTCACACATGAATAAGCCAATAAATATAAACACACTTGATAAATCACTTTTTTCTACTACCAAAACCACTTTAAAATTCAAACATACACCAAAACAATTTCAAAATATTTTTCTCACTACTTACAAATTTTATAAAACACCTTTAATGAGGAAAACAAGTAATCACACATGAATTATAATCCATTTCCTTTGAAAATACACTTTCCAACACAAAAAAACCTTATATCCTTTTTAAAACACATTTCGAACCACATACACAACACATATAACAAAACCAAGAAGAAATAAAAGCATATCACAGTTCCCAAATAATGTATAAGTATAGAACCACTAAACTCTAGCCTAGAATCTTCTAGAAATTGGTGTTAAACAATAGCTGCACCACTAAGGGATCCTATAATTATAATATCAAATCATAAACATATGTATTGAATCCTAATAATTAATATCCAACCCCAAATAGGTCACCCAACCCATTAGAGATATGGAACCCCAAGAAAGACGGAGAGAAACCCTAGAAAAGAGGATAAATCAAGATGGAAAACCACTTTACTGAAGGCTTCTTGAATAATTCCCACAAAAATAACCTCAAAAATGGTAGTCAAAGGGGGATAGGAGGAGGGTTGGAGGTTCCTATGGTGGTAAATCCCAAGTGGGAAATAAAATGGGTGATTTGTTGAAAAATCATGATATAAAACAACCATTGTTTTTAAATTTTTAATGACCTTTACATGGTGCACAGTTTTCCCCCACAGTTTTCTGAACAGTGTAGAAACTTTTTTCCCCTCACTATCCAAGAGGGACATGACATATGGTTGTCCCACATAGTTTACAAACTGTTCTATAACTATGTGATTATCCGCTATCTAAAAATTTCAAACGGCCACACGATTTCTTGGTCAAGGGCACAAGATTTGGAAAACCATGCGCCAACTATATGCCACCTACTATTAACCCAAAAACTCCCATTTTTGACTAAAACTCCCAAGAAAACTCATAGATAAACATAGGATCAATAATGAACAAAATAATACCTCAAAATCAAATCACAGATGTGACAGTCACTATTGTCCGACCATGATGTCATCTATCACCTCCATCCACCACAGAATGTGATGTTGTTGTCTCTCCAACCATATACTATGGTTCGTAATAATACCTCTCAAAAATTAATCCTTATATGTCATCATAATGTCACCACTAGTGGTACTCCCATTGATTCCATTATCTGCCTCTACCTATGCTGTCGACTGTGTCGACCCACCACACCCCCGCGACCTATGGATAAATCTTCCCACCACACAAATAGTGGGGAAAATACTCACTTCTAGTTGGTCTTGAACCCTAAATCAAAACTAATTGGATGTCGTAGACAGGTAAAGGCCAAAAAATGAACTACTCCCCATTGGTAATAATAAATGTTAATTATAATAAATAGAGTAAAATATATATTAATATGTATATAAATTACAAACAACCCTAAGGTATCACTCAAATATCAAACCAAATGAAACTAGACTCCTCTATATACTCCTCAATTAAAAGATATCAATGACCAGTTCCGCCACCAACACACTCAAGGAAATTTAAAAAATAGTATAAATAAAATGGTTAATCATAAACATACTCAGTAGTTTCTTCCCCTGAATAACACACATTAATGTGAATAGATAATACTAATTCATCATTTAGATGATGACATAATACAAAATAATTTATATTAAGTTACACATTTATATATATGCCTCACCATACACAATTTCACTAAAAATGTATGTATATAATATAGATAATTTATATAATTAATAATATTCATATAGGGAAAGATAAGGGGTCCTTTATAACAAATCCCACCCACTATCATTCCATCCCTCCTAATGATATATGTCTTGTATCTATCCCAAATCATTATCATGTGTGAGGGGATATTGGTATATGTATAAGTTGAATATTCAATCACCTCCATCTCCTGCAATATATTAAGTTACACCTGAACTTGAATCGTGGGTGTTCGTTATGTAGAAAATTGAAAGTGAAAATCACCACTAAAATTTCTCAAATATAAAAGTATAAACATAATTCTTATCTGAGTTCTTACATCAACCTCAAATATACACATCCCATAAAACAAGGTTTGAAGATATAACTAATTTGATTTAGAATTGGTGATATTAATTCTATTAATATGTTCTATATTTAATTTAATTTGTGAAGTTACTTTAAATATAGTATAATCATGTTTGATTATAGACTTGGAATCTTGGAATCTCAAATTACTCCATTCATAATAATATTTTGGTAAACATATATGTATTAAGTGTTAATATCTATCCTTGATATTTTTCAAAAATATTAAATTATCATTCACTATTATGTATTTTTTCTTTAAATCAACCTTAAGATGATAATGGTGTAATATCATGGCACAAGTAATATCTTGTATGGAAGAATTATTTCAAATTTTGATTATCTCACTAAGTAATTTTTTACAATAAATTTCTTATCATAAAAAATTCCTAACATTTAGTCATTTTTAAGTGATGTTAAGAGGGACAAATAAATTTTAACAATGTTTTAAAATAAAAATAAATCTACCCTAATAAAATAAACCATTATATGAAATTAGATCTCATTATGATAACATGTTAAAAAATAAATATTACAATGTCATTTGAAACCATTAAGTTCTTAGAAATCAAAATCTTGTAATTAATTAAATGATTGGGAAGATAAAAACAAGAAAAATAATTATATGTTAGATATATCATGTACATAAATTCAATAATGCAGAAATGTTATATGAAACTAATAACAGAACATTGTATCATATTGAACGGTCTGTCATCTGATTAAGAAAAGTGTTATATGATAGACTTATGTGTTTTTATATCTTTATTTATTAGTTTTTTGTTACAAGGGACTATATTATCTGTCTTGAGAAATTTTTTTCCGATAAAACAAATTATTTTAATCCATATTGTATCTTCCAAATTTGGTAATGTGTTAGAATTCCATGTATTTTCTTATTTTGATTTATAAAAATTGTGTTCCTTTCTATAGAACATTTATTATATTATAATGGGAAAAAAATTTATGGTAGTTTTTTTCATGACATAGTGAATTTTCTATGACCATGATCATAATTGGATTCAAATAATTTAATAAAAAATATCAAAATTTCATGTGACTATATTATTTTATCATAAATGGGTCAATTAAAATTTCTTATATGTATTACATTATCCAAGTATCAATTAGATATTTTCTATAAGTTTTTTTAATTACTAATTTTGTTTTATTTTATTTTTTTGATATGTTTTAATAATTGTTGGATTTTGAACTGAAATGGGAACTAGATATTTTAGATTGTACAAACTCAGATAAGTTTGAGAACCTAATAGCTTGAGACTCTAGGGTTTTATGGTTCTAAATAAGATATATATAAAACTACATAAGGTATAAAAGATATATAAAGGTAAATAAAAATAATAAAAGAAGAAATCTATTAGAATGGAAAGGGAATGGTTGGATTTAAAGTAATTTCATATAGAGAATAAATATAATGTTCATTGAAGTAGATTTGGGTATAATAATATTCTTCTATAACTTATTTTGGTTTGATTTATTCTAATTTATTTTGTATCCTTATTTTTTATATGATTTGGTTGGTAAGACTGAGTTGAAATTGATAGGATAATGGAAGAATCCTAAATAAATAATATTTTTGAGTTTTACTTAATTGATATCGATGTGAGAATACTTATCAAGGATTTAGGATTCTATATTTAAATCACATTAACAAAAATACCGTTTTTAATTTTCTTGATTCATTTATGTAATTTTTATTGATTTGTATTTCATGTTGATGATTTTGTGTTTCAACAATATAGAGTTGTTTCTTTCTTAGAAAAAATTTATTAAAGAATCAAATCAAATGTGAATTTTAGTTGGTGTAATTTTGGAGGAGGATTCGGGCACTAATTTTTTCCACGATATCATAAACTGAGTTATCCCTATATAATTAAAGCATTATGACACTCAATTTTTAAATAATAACTAATTACTACCATGGGAAGGGATATATCATATCACTATTTGAGGTGTCATAATCAATACCCTAGGTTTATCCATTATATATAAATGCATATCATAACCTAAAATATATCTACATCATTGTCTTACATATGGATGGTATTAAAAAATGTTGAATTTTTTGAAAATTAAGAATTCTTTTATAGATCATGTATCTTTATCTGATTCCATTTTTTGGGTTTTTAAGGACATCAAACATGCCCAAACATAGTGGAATAAACAAATAAAATTCATTGCACAATATTATATATAAGAGGTTTAGAATAATTCATAACAAATAAATAGAACACATTTATTATATTTTCAAATCCTCTTATTCACAACATGTTTATGAAGATATCTAAAAATGTCAAAATGTAACTTATATCTATTTTTTCCCTATTTGTATGAATCTATAAACTCTTTTGTAAGTATCTATTTCAACTATATGGTATTTTAGGCCCTTGAAATTCAAGGAAAGAGATAAAATAGGAGTATCACCCTTGAGATTTTATATCATTAAGTAATAAAACAAACTTTCTTCTATTTTTAATACTATTTATATAGGCATCATTATATTATATAAGGATAGTGTAAAATTATAAGATTACACAAACATAACACTCATTATAATTTTGATAACTAAAATTGAATTACTCCTAAAAAATGACCATGAATATTTGATCATTACATATTCATTATAATTCATTATAACTCCATTAAAAAACATATAAATATGTCTAAATCAAATGGTTAATATCATACATAAAAAGGATGAAGTGTCAATATTATGTGATATTATATATCAAAAACCATTTCATGTACATTTCTACAAGTCATATTGCATGAGCACTCAATATTATACCAAGTGATACAGTTTTATCAAAGATTTAGATATTATGATATAGTGATCATGTAACTATAATTTTAAATGTTAATATTTTAGTATATTTAGATTTTGGATATATGGAAGACATATATATAAGGAATTCTATAACATAGTTTATTTTTAATGAATATAGAGGACCAAAAACAAAGAAATATGTCATGAAAATTTATATATTATTATTCTCAATGAGGGGATAATATGTATCTTTGGTATAAGTAAATAAATAGGATTTATAGATTAAAAGATTAGAAAGAGATATTAGGTTGTCTAATTCTTAATAAATAAAAATCTATTTATTATGACAACCAAAATTCTCTTCACTTATCCAAAAATAAATTATTTCATGGTAGTTCAAAGCACAAATATATAAGACTACATTTTATTAGATAAATAATAGAAAAAACTAGTTTTTTGGATAAATGGGCACTAGATATAATCATATTGATATTTTTATTATTTCTGAACCTAGTGGAAAAATCATGCATTTCCTAAATGATTTGTATATGTTAAAATACAATTGATTCCCACATTTAGTATAAATGGTAAAAAGATGAGTAAATTGGTGTACATATTAGGGTGTATTTTACTAGATGTGTAGTGCGTATAAATTTAATAAGGAATAAATATTATTGGAAAATAAACACAAAACATTGTATCCTATTTAATATTATATCATTTGATCAAGAATAATATTTTATGGTTGATTTTTGAATTGTTTTATATTTAATTAGAATATATATGTATTAGGGAAAATATTGAGGTGGAATCTAAAATGTTCTTTCAATTAAATAAAAAATTTTATGTCAATGTCAAGTGTTAAATATTTTGAAATATTTAAATTTTCAATGTTCGAGTTATATTTGGTTACTTATTTTAGTATAAGTGATAAGATTTATTTAGGTTTCATTGAATATTTCAAGGTGTTGGAGTGAGTTTGTAAAGTGGTGTATCTATTAGCACTTCCACCATATATGGATTAGATTCATGACATGTTCCATGTATCACAACCTCATAGATATATTCATAAGGATTTTTATGTTATTTATTAGAGAAATTTAGATATTGAATAAGATGTGATGTTCATGAAGTGACCTGTAGGAATTCAAGATCATTATAAGAAAGTGTTAAGAGAGGGTGTCCTTCCTTTGGAATGAGTCTTGTGGTGGCATGGTAGTTCGGAAGAATATACATGGGAGTGTTTTATAAAAATGTGGGCTAAGTAACTGGATTTATTTCAAACAATTATTCTTATAGTATATTGATTTTTTATTATGTGATGATGTAGATCATGCTACATTTATCTTCCTATTTTGTGTTTGAACACTTTTGATAGAAGGATTTGAATTTGAGAGGTATCTCATTGGCTATTTAGTTTATAAGATTGTTTCTTTATTCAGTGATTGATTTTCAATCTTTAGGAGGAGAATCATTTGAGAGGTATCCAATTTAGAGGTCTAAATTTATATGGTCCTCTAATTTTTGATTTTTAAGACTAGGATGTAGAGGAAGTGGATTTAGAGATGAATTTTACAAGGAAATTTATTTTTTCATATTAAGATAAAACTATATCACAGTTGATCATTATCTAAATCATGTTTTCTCTTTAGGATGTACATTTCAGTTCTCCTTATGGTATGTGATCATGGTTTTGGAATGGGGAGGATGGAGTTGTGTTTAGAAATTCCCAAGGTGAAACAAAATCATGGCTTCAAACCATGACGTGGTTTAGGTGAGTTGAATTTTTTTTATGTCATGGTTTGGGGTTGGGTTTTAGTGTAATCTTTCCAGTATCATTCAGAAATACACAAAAATAGTACCCATAGCTAGTTGGCATAAATGCCTCAAGTACGCCTCCTTTTATTTCATAGGCTGCCAACTTGCAATGAGGGTCTAGGGTGTGTCTTTGTAGAGACTATTACCATATATTATAGTGTTAAACCATATAAAATAACCAAAATTTATCCATATAAGTAATAATAAAAGTGTGTAAGTATAAAATAGAACAAGTCTATAATAAAAATAATGGAATGCAATAAAATCATGAATGGTCATGTCATACATAAAACATTGAACTCCCACTAGGCCGATCACATAAATAAGAGTAACCAAAATAAATAGAAATAAGAATATAAGGATATATTTATAACTTCGATCAAAAACACAAACCTAGTTGTACATACATATCTAATAAATCCTTCTCAATCATTCCCAAGACTCAACCCACCTTGTTCCTACAACCAAGTAAACATCTACTCAGGTGCCAAAATGCAATGGAGGCCTGAACAAGGTGTGAGTACCAAACTCAATAGGGTTCTACCAATTTGGTCCCCTACATAGCCATTAAATTAATTTCATGTACATGAAATCTACTCATATTGATAATAATAGATAATAATAATAATCTAGGAATAACTGAACAATACAAATCATATAAGGAATTCTCATGGGATGTGCTCAACCAAGATAAGACACAAATAGAAATATGGTACCGTCTCATATATATATATATATATATGTGTGTGTGTGTGTGTGTGTGTGTGTGTGTGTGTTCCCCTAAATATAAATGTGTGTTTGTGTAAGTTTTCAATAATATGAATAAAAAAATTCCACTACCGATCCTTGGGTCTATGATCCTAGTCATCTAGACATCTTGTGAATAAGTCATTGATATATATGTCGTTCCACTCAATCTATGTATAATTAAGTTGATCCTTGAGTCTATAACCCTAATCTAAAATACCTACTTCATCCAGTTCTATGAATGTATCTGAGCAAGCTATGTCACCATAGGGGGTACATGTTCTAGCCCTGGGATCACTCATACTCACCTCCAATCATAATGATAAAGGATTACATGTTTTAAATGGGTACCCTATGAATAAGAAATTTATCTATATGACATACAAATCAATCCATGTGTAATATAGTATGATGTTAGATTCCTAGGTCTCGATCCATATAAAATCATGACAATGAAACTCAGATAATCCCTAAGGGGGTGACCCGTAGGCGATTTGTATTGAATACTCAGCTGATCTGGTATATCAATGTGGAATCAATCAATAACTATATCAATAACCTTATCCCCAAACAAGTCTGGGTGATGAAATACGGGTTTTTTCACTGATCTTAGAGAGTATCCTAGGCATCCATCAAGAATATTATCATCCATCCATAGGGATATCAACATCCCATGATTGAGGGGAAGGTTCCCACATAGAAACCCCATGGAATCACTTAAATCGTTGTGACCTAGCCATCCTCAGTTGATCTAGTATAAGAGGTGTTCTGAGACACTCACAACAGGTTCTAATATGATCCTTATATATGGAGTAATCCTAGAGACAAATGGGATTTTTGAAATCATTAATAATCATAAAGAAATATTATAAGGTGAATCCAAGAAACATGTTTCGTAATCTCCTCCATAAAATTATATCACATTAGGCACATCACCTGATTACTTAAAACAACATATGGACATCATAACTATATTAATAGTAACCAAGTGATTTCATAAATAAAATATTTAGGGTTTCCAAACACCTAAAACTAATCATTATTACAATAGCCTTATGGGATTAAATGTTCTTTATGGTTTATAGGTTCCACATGTTATCATCTCTACCCAACCCATGATGTAATGACTTACGATAGGTCAAACATTGGGGAACCCACTGGGTCCCCTAGGTTAGTACTCAGGATAGACATCAAAATTGGGATCCCCCATGTTTGTATGATAATATATGCATCCCTCTTAGGGTCTTCTATGTCAATATGTAAGTAAAAAAATCCCTCTTGGGATCCTCAAAAGTAGTAATCAAATATCATAGGAATCACTCATAGGATTCTCTAAAACAATACATAAGTAAAAGCATCCCTCTTGGGATCCTCATAAGGGGTAAGTAGGTATCAATGGTATCCTTTATTGGGTCCTCTAAAAGAGTAAGAAAGTATCAAAGGAATCCCTCATGTGGTTCTTTAAAAGAGTAAGCATAGGCATCCTACATGGAATCCTTTGGATAAAAACATAAGAGTATGCATCCCTCTTGGGATCCAAGTTCACCCACTATTCTTAGGTTAAGGTGTGAATATAGTGCACAGGGGTTGTTAGTGACCCATTCCATTCTTCAAATTTAATTAACCAAGTTTAATAAATTAAATCGTCATTGGAAAATTAAACAAGGGACATATCAGATAGGGGAGACCCCAAACATACAAATATCACCATAAACATGAATAATTAAAATAGGGAAGTTACGGTAGACCACCTGCCTTTAAGAATCTTTCCATTTTTTTCCCAATGATCATAAGCTGCTTCCAAGGCCCATCCAAACTCTTCTAAGATGTGAAGGATCATATATTATCTAAAAAATCCATAATTAATTAATTATAATAATATTATTATTAATTAATAAACCCAAAATATTTATAAATAAATAAAAACCATTTTTATTTAAAAATTCATAATGCCCAAAACCTCACCAGTCGATCCCATCGCACTGGAGCGGTGACCCAATGTTCGCTAACACCCTTCAACATGAGCCTAACCATAATCTAGCCATAATATATAGGAAATTATTTCTAAAAAACCATTCATAAATTTTAATTTAATCTTAAAATCTTTAGAAATTAATTGTGACAATGTACCTTGATGAAAATACACGCAGCGAAGTGCTGACGGTATCTCAGGTCACCTTATTCTTAGGCTGATTTAAATCCCTATCACCGGTATTCAATTCTACCATATTTCAATGGAATTGAAATTTAAAACCCAAACCTGGAAAACTTAAAAACAAGAATGATGAGATGTGAAGACCTAGGAAGATTACTGGAGGATAATATATACCTTATAATTCTATAAAAGGACATAAAAACCACCCCTTGATGGGGTTCGAAGAGAGGAAGGGGGCATAAACCACCTACATCACATGAGGGAGAAAGGGGAATGGAAGAGGGGGTCATCCTCTTAAACCTCATAGGGGGAAAGCGGTAATTTATCCCTTTTTAATGGTCTGAATTTTTTGGCCGCATGGTTGTCCAAACCATGGTCCAACCATGCGGTTGGATCTGTCTAAACACCACACCCCACACATTGGCATGGAGAATTGTTAAATAGACCATTCTCCAACTATGTGACATGTTTGAAATAAACTGAAGACACCTTCATGGTTTTCCCTGGTCAGTCACATGGTTTCCCCAACCAGTGAGCCTATGAAAATTGGTTCATATGGTTAGGCTACATGGTTATCACTAACGATGTGTGAATCGTGCACCCTAGACTGCACCTTTCCAAAATATTAACTTCTAGTCCCAAACCCCCAGGATTATCTAAAAACCTATATGAAACCTTATGAACCTCATTCCACGTCTAAAAACATCACTTTGATTCATTTCAAACTTTTTAATTTTATTGTAAATCTCCAACCAAGATTTGACCATATGGAAAAAAATCAATTTTCTTTTGAAATTTCCAACTCAAAAAACAAAGGATCTTACAGCCTCCCCAGCTTAAAACTTTTCATCCCTTGGAATCTTCTAAGGGAATCAAAATGAACAACCCAACCTACATGGTTCATGAATTCAGATAAAACATTTTCTTTACATTTCTGAATGACTAGTACACCTATAACTCCTATTTAAATATATGGTTCCAAACCCACTAAAACTCGATCTGATGCTCATAACCAAAGTTTCAGCACAAAGATATTGTTTACTCAATCATATCCAACCTAAGACATGTCTTTTTAATCTTACCATTTACTAAATGGCTTGTGGAAATTTCCAATATATGTTCTTTGTTTAACAGAAAATTATAAACCATAATACTACCACCAATATAATTCCAAAAAAACATGAATCTAGAAACCTATCGATGCTCCCATCACATTTCTCAGTTCAATACACCTAAAAAAACATGAGAACACTACCCTCAGTCCTCGGTCTGATTTAAATGGTCGAAGTACAAACAACTGAACTCAACCTGGTCACGTCGTCTTTTAATTGAAAGGCCTCATCCAACCATTAAACTACACATATCTCATTCCAACATCATGACCGATGCAATTAATCATCTACTATATCCAACTATTCAAGAGAACACAGGTCGAACCACCTTTGAATTAATTTCATGAAAATTATTAGCTTCAGTGGTTGATCCACCACCAAAACCAAATTTCAAAAGCCTTTATCCAGACGCATACTAATATTGTTTCGATAACACCCACCAAATCTTAAAACCAACTTATGGTGACATCTCCAAGTCGAACCATCACTTATCAAATGGAATCTAAAATCTAGAACAATTGTCTAATGATTGGTCTCATCCTTGCACAACCCTTCTTACATGAGGGTCAAAATCTTTTCACCATCATCCCACTCACCGCCTTAGGAGAATCCTTATTTCCACACCATCTACATGAATCATTGATCACAGAAACCCTTGAATAGTCCACCTCCATACATAAAAACATGCATGGATGGAAAATCACTCATACACAAGCATCAATGCAAACATAAATTATCACCCATTCAGGATCCATAGAAACGGTACCCACGATATCAAAAAAAATTCAAAATGTAATAAGGATCATCACCCAAAAATAGATAGTGGTGTACTCCCCATCATATTTTTTATCTTATACCACTCCTTAAGCCCAAGTCCTAAGGAGTCACTTTCATCAAAATAAAATTTACATTTAGATCTATCTTATTGAATAGTAGACACTCTCTCAACATACTCAAGTTTATTTCAAGATATAGGGAATGATCGTCTCTAACTATGAGTACATTATGATTTCATAGATAGGTGTGTATCATTATCCTTGATCCATGATCACATCAAACAGACTATACACTCCTTTAACAAACCCCTAACACCACATATCCTGATAATGAGTCTCAAGGTCCACCCACAAGTTAATAGTCTCAAAGATCATGGTCCATACTTGATGCCCCATCAACCACGAAGTCACATTTTCTCATTTCATCACAACTCCTGGGAAACTATTCCCACAAATTTTATTTAATACCATCGGTTCATTGATAAGACATGGCTGCTCAATAATTTATGATGTAAATGGTACCTTGTGAAATAGGTATCTTCTATAACCACCCAACCAACCCTTTTTCAAGTCATTCATCACAAGGATAAGCTGACCATGATATAGGGAACATAATTTTCACTAATCAAGAAGCTCCCTTGTAACTCCTCTTCTTAATCAGACACTTTACTTATTCCAAGATTTGTTCCACGAATTCCCATCAACTGGAATTATTTTAGTCATGATCAATTACCCACATTTTGACCATTCTAGTAATAGACCAAGCCTATATTAATATGTCTAGGAACCTGAACATTCTTACCCATCAAATAAAATATCAACACCCAAGCACCCTAGGTGCTTTTTGAGAAGTCAAAGGTACCATCATGCTTGCATAAAAAAACTTTTACACCTACCATGCATCAATCATAACCTGATCATATAAACAATCCCACCACCTAAAAACGAATTTATAAACCTGGGAATCCCCTCTTGTAGGTTTAACTTGATCGAACCAAATTTCAACCCACAAGGTTAGGAGTAACAACTAAGGGACTCAAGGTCATCCACTTATCCCTACTAATCAAGTCTCATAACAAGGTAACTAGGTCCAACCACCTAACCCATAAGGTCAAACCTCTATCCAAGGTCACATCTCATGAAGCAATGCCCACACACCCATCTAAACTATTATGAGGTATTTAACATGTATTTCAATGCTCCCAAAAATATATAGAGATAACACCGACCTACAAGGGTCAAAACTAAAATCATCAACCTACCAGGCCCTGACACTCTCTAGAATTCCTTATAAGGGACTACTCCCTAAAGGTTCATAACATGTATATAGAAATGAAAATAAACTAACCCCCACCAGGAATCCATATATTTTTATACTCCTTTGAGGATCCATTTCACTAAAACATTAAGGTACCTATCAGAATCAAAATAGAGTATTTTACTTGGTAACTATAAATGAAGGTCACTTAAGTAAAATATCATACCAAGAAAGATAGGAAAAATCAATATAGGTTGTTATGAATCTTTGGTTAACTGCACCTGAAAAGGGATACACCCATAAGAGTATAAAAATGGAACTAACTCCCAATACTAACCTACAAGGTTCAGTACTATAATTGCATGGTTTAGTTATATATAATATAATTCCATGAAATGCAAGAAAACAGTATATAGGTTATTACAGGGACATTAAATAACAGAACCTAGAACAAAACCCCACAAGGGGTCTAACACCTAGGTTCCATGGTCTATTTTGACCTACTAGTGTAACACCCCAAGTTTTTCTAAAAATAAATAGAAATGCATGGAACTTTGTTTTAAGTAGATATTTATAACTAGCCTTTAAAACATAATTTTCCACTTCTATTTTTTGAATTTCAAGGAACCGTCATCTACAATAGTGTTCAGTATGTTATTTGGAGTCTATTCGAACCAACATGTTTTTTTGGTGAATAGTAACATACCCCTATGAATAGTACTTTGAATAGTAATATTAATAGTAATATGACCATAATGAATGGTAAAATATATTATTATTTTATTTTCTTAATGCATTAAGATAGTGACTTCTTGATTAATTTTTCAATGTGATATAAAAGCAGTTATAGTTTTTAAATAATTAATTTTTGAATTAAGTATGATTTTATTTAAAAAATAAATTAAAATATTTAGAAAATTATTTTCCAAAAATTTAGTTAATTTTTTAATTCTACATTTCAACAAATGGTTAGGGTTAATTTTTGGAATTTTTCTGAAACATTTGATTTTTCAGTGAATAGTAAAAAATACAGTTTTTAGTTTCAATGTGTTAATGACATCATTAATGATGTAATAATGATGTAATATATCTGGTAGAATTTTTTATAGTTAAATATTATTTTAGGTGTCCTAAGTGTCTTATACCTTTGGAAAATACCATGGGAAGTCCATAGTTTTTCAAATACCACTCATGAGGTGTCCCTTGGAAATTATTAAAATATTCCCTTACTTTTCCTATAAATACCAACCCATTCCTTCATTAACTTCATTAACAATTACTCCTAAACACATATATGGCCTCCTTACCTTCCTATTAGTCCTCCTAGGGATTCATCAAGCCACCAAGGTCCCAACCTTCACGTTCTAAGGGTTACTCTACAAGGTAAAAAAATTCTCAATTTCTTTCTTTTTCCATTCAAGTTATCTTTTATGTGGTATAACTTTCAAGTTTCCATACCATGTTATTATTTCATTCTTATTATTGATTTAACCTATATTACGATTCATTTTTGGATGGTTTACCCTTGTCCCATATCTTTTTAATATTTTCTAAAACCATGTTGTGTAGTCGTTAGGCTGCCGAATTTTTGTAAGGGATTTCACAATTATTATTTTATTTTGAGTTCCTTTATTTTCTTAGTCTTTATTCATATCTTCTTACACAAGAGGTATTAAATCTCTAGAAATAATTTATATTCTGGATTTTATCATTTTCATGTAAAATTCATCATCATTATTTTTCTCCTATCCCACTTATTCATGGAGTAAAAACATTGTTCGTGATGTGTCGAATTACAAACATTGTGGATGATGTGATTTCAATTTTCATTAACTCTTTATAGTATGGTTATGAAACCATTTTTATGGTTGAACCAAGTTATAATATATTTATTATAGCTCATAAATGGTTCTGGAATTCTTTTTAACACATGGTTTTAATTTATAAGACAAAATGAAGTCGTTATTATAAAAAAAACCACT
This sequence comes from Viscum album, assembly GCA_963277665.1. NCBI lineage: Eukaryota > Viridiplantae > Streptophyta > Magnoliopsida > Santalales > Viscaceae > Viscum > Viscum album. The sequence goes on along the minus strand of OY728142.1, from coordinate 25,509,933 downwards.
AAAATGATCTAAACAAACATCATTAATGTTTTAGATTATGAATCATCCTCATGTAAGAATTAAAAAATGATAAATAGTATAAATTATGGTAATTTAAATATTTAAATACTACTCCATTTCAATTTTGTATTTTCACTTCCAATCAACAAGAAAATCCATCATGAACCAATCTTGGAAATCATGTAAAGAACTCACCCAAAAACAGTGCAAGGAGAAAAATACTAACAATTAATGGGTGAAATGATGTTATTAAGTGATAATATAAGATGTTATAAACATTAAAATATTTCTTTAAAATAATAACAACACTCTTTTAACCATTATACAGGAGGCTTAAAAAAGTTGAAATTAAAACAAACCCGAGGTAAGTGAATTCTTAACCCAATTTCCATTCTTTGGGTTAACCTTCTACTTCATTATTTATGTGCTATTTAAATTTATTTTTTGATAGGTTATATTTATATTATGTTTTATTATGTTTTTTATAGTATATATACATACGCCATCCACTCTATTAAGTCTCTATTCAATTGTATGATATTTATAAGGGGATTTTCTTTAAAAATCCTCCTTTAAATTCTGTTTTACAAAATTCAGAAGTAATGTCTTTATGATATTATTCATGTTGTATGGTTATTATTTGGTTCTTGGGAATTATTATTATGAATTTTGGGACCTATATTTCCCTCCAATTCATTAAGTATGTGTAGGTGGAGGTCGACCGTATGGTTACTCTAAGTGTAACTGCGATGGTTACACAAATTGTAAGGTAGCTGTGAGGGTTACAAATTATAAGGTAGATGAGAGGGTTATAAGATTATGTAAGTAATTCCCCAAGATAACTTAATTGTTATCATTATGTTATTATGTATTTTGAAAATCTCATGTTTCACAAAGTAAGTATATATATATACAGTTGATAAGTATGTCTTTTGAAATGATTTCATACGACTAATGTGTTCTTCCCTTCTTTTTATATCCCTTACTGAGTTTTTATGCTCATATAAAGTTTTAAATGATTTTCACATGTTAATGGATGTGTAATAAAAAGAAGTAATCCATGTTAAATGATGAATAATTGTCAAGGAATCATATTTTAAGTTTTAATGTTTTATATTTTGAAAAAAATGGAGACTGTTTTTATGGTATTCACTCTGTAATAATGTGTAATGTTATGAATGTGTATTGTCCTAATTCTCTAATGATATAAACTTGAAAAGATCATAAATGTAAAAAGGAAGTGAATTATTGACTAAATTAAAGATTATGTATGTAATAAGGTTGGTTCCTTATAACTAGGTTCATTACACCTCCCATACACAAGTACTGATTCATTAGCCTCACTATCAAATTTCTCATTATAGATCCATATAACATACCATCAGAAAAAAATACAAGTTGGCCTAATTGAGTAGAATTACACCAAGAACCTATATGTTAAAGTGTAATTTAGGTTGTTTTACACACTTCAAACAATTTTTATATGTCTTTTGTAAAATTACACACAATAAGTTCTATAACATGTGGACCCTACATGCCATATATGATGCATGAGACACTTATTTCCTTAATTGTCCAAGAGTCAAAATCAGTTATTGGATTCTTACCAAGGTCCCAAGAGTAATAAATCAATCAATGGTTCCTTTATAATGGGATGAGAGCCAAAAATTCATAATAATTCATAAACTCTATAAGACATGCACATATCTCAAAGAAAAAAATCATATACAATTGTATCATCGCATATCTGAACAAAAATCCCATATCCATGATAACTAGTACATCCTTCTATAATAAGTATTCTTGGAACGCTAATCTAATATCCATCATAGACTCTAAAAAAATCTTAATAAAATTGTCTACCATGTCCCAAATATCAATAAAATAGGAAAATAATCCCTTTGATACCACTTTTTCATGACCCAACCCGAGAGCCACTAAAACGGTTCCCTGTGTTGGTTGGTGAAAAAGACTCAAGTTCACCTCCTTATACACCAGAGGCTATTGACTAGATTTGATGGCCTAGGGTGTGTCTGTGGGGAGACTATGTCATCATATTAGAGTAATAAACTTGTAGAAATTACCTAACATTAACCATATAAGTAATAATCACAAGAAAACATCAGCAAATATAACAAGGCTGTAAAACTAAAAGGAATATAATAAAATTTGGAATGGACATGTCATATATACAACACTGATTTCCCACTAGTCTGATCACATAAATAAGAGTAAACAAAATAAATATAAATAAAAGTATAGGTATCTACTTTTAAATCCACGTTTAACCACATGCCCAGCTCCAAGTACATATATGAGCTATCCTTCTCAATCAGTTTCGAGCCTTGTCCCACCCTATGTCGGTAACAAAGTAAATTTTTGCTTACGTATCCCAGTGCAATGGTGGCCTGATTATGGTGTTAGTATAAAACTCAATAGGGAACCACCAATGTTCTTCTATACAAAGATAGTAAATTCAATTTATGTACAAGTGATATAATCATCATGATAATAATAAATATTAATAAAAATATGGGAATAAATAAATAAGAAATGTTATACAAGGCATGCTCTTGGGATGTGCTCTGTCTAGTTGAGAAACAATGGTAAATCAGGTGTGTGCGTCTCATATATATGTGCGTGTGTGTGTGTGTGATTGTGTGTGTGTGTGTATTCCCATAAATATATGTATACTTTTATGTATATATATGAGTAATGAATCAATAATATAAATAAAACTAGTCTGTACCCAATCCTAGATCTGTGATCTTGATCATCTAGACATCCTATGAATAAGGAATCAAGATGGATGTCATCCCGCTAAAGCTATGTATAATTAATTAGATCCTTGATTCTATGATCCTAATCTACAATACCTTCTTTGGAAATAACTGGGAATGTATCTTGGCAAGCTACGTCGTCATAGGGGGATACATGTCCTAGCCCTTAGATCACTTGCACTCACCTCCAATAAATATGATAGAAGATTCTAGGTATAATGTAGATACCCTATGAATATGGAATTTATCTAGATGTCATACTATTTAAGTAATGTGAAATCTAATCTGAAATTGAATTTCTTGGTCTTGGCCTATAGAAAATCATGACCATGAAACTCAGATAATCCCTAAGGGGGTGACCCTTACGTGATATGCAAGGAATACTCTCTAGATCTGGTAGGTAAATAGGGATAGTTTCAATAATTGTCTCAATAGCCTCATCCACTAATATGTTTTGGAAATTTAGTAATGGTGCATCACTAAATCCTAGAGATTATCAAAGGAATCAATCATGGAGTTCATCATCCATCGTTGGGGATATCAACATCCCATGATTAGGGGAAAAGTTCCCACTTAGAAACCTCTAGAATCACATATATCCTAGAAAACTATAAATCCTTAGTCGATCTAGTATAATAGGTGTTTTAAGAAACTCTCAGCAGCCACCTATATAATTCTTAGTAGGGAGTAATCGCAGTGAAAAATGGGACTTCTAGTAATAGTAAAAATCATCAATCAATCTCATGAGGTGGATCTAGGAAGCATGTCTAGTAATCCCCTCCATATAACCATATAAAATTAGGATCATCATTTGAGTACCAGGAAGAAACTCTAGAAATCATAACTACATCAATTGTAACCATGTGATTTCATAAATAAAAGAGTAAAGGTGGATAAACACTAAAATCCAATCACCACTACAATAGCCTTACAGGATTACATGTTTGGTAAAGGTTCTAGGTTACACCCACTACCATCTCTACCTGACCTATGACATACTAGCTCAGGGTAGGTCAAACATTGGGTCACCCACTCGGTCCCCTAGGCCAGTACTCAAGAGAAGCATCCAACTCAGGATCCTTGATGTTCACATGATAATTGAGGCATCTGTCTTTGGGTCCTATAATTCAATACATAAGTAAAGGTGTCCCTATTTGGATCCTCAAAATGAGTAAGAAATCACCATAGGAATCCCCAATGGGTTCTTATATATTAATATTTAAGTAAATTCATCCATCTTTGGATCCTCATAAGGAGTAAGAAAGTATCAAAGGAATTCCTCAAGGGGTCCTCTAAAAGAATAAGCAAGTATCAGTGGCATCCCTCATGGGGTACTCTAAACGAGTTATTATAGTAATTCTATAATCAATCCTATAGATTATAACATATGTGGAGACATGCATATTTGGATCCTTGTTCACCCACTAGTCTCATTTCAAGGCATGAAGCTACTGCATAGGGATTGTAAGTTACCCTGGTGTTCTTCCAATTTATTTAACAAATTTTAATAAACTAAATAGTCACTTGAAAAGTAAATAGGGGAATCCCCCTTATGTGTCATACCAAGTATACACATATTAAAATAAACATGTATAAGTGCAATAGGGTAGGTATTACAGACCACCTACCTTTAGGAAGCTTTCCATTTATTTTCCCAAGGGATGGCAGTAGTTGCCAAGGTTTCTTCAAGCTCATACAAGACATGAAGAGGCATGGCTCAGCCAAAATATCAAGAATTAATTAATTATAAAATTATAATTAATTAATAAAATTCCAAAACTTATAAACAAATAAAACTCATTTTTATTTAGAAATTCATAATTCCCAAAACATCATCGGTCGATCACATCTCACCAAAGTGGCAAACCAATGATCACTAATAACCCACAATGTGAGCCCAACCTCAATTAAAAAATAAATAAATACAACTCATTTTTATTTAGAAATTTACAATGCCCAAAACATCATCAGTCGATCACATCTCACCAATGTGGCGAACCAATGATCACTAATAACCCACAATGTAAGCCCAACCTCAATTGAAAAATAATACCTAATAAAATTAATCAAAACAACCATTTAACAATTTAAATTTAATGTTAAAATATTTTAAAATCACTTTGGTGGCATACCTTGATGAAAAAACACGTGGTGAAGTGAAGATGGCAACTCAGGTCACCTTCTTCCTAGGCTGATCTAAAGCCCCATCATCGATGTTTGATTTCACCATGACCTGCTAGAATTTTAATTGAAAACCCTAACTAGTAAAACTAAAAAATCAAGAATTATGATATTAGGATAATTGTAAAGTTCTTCAGAGTAGAAAACATACCTTAAAACTCTATGAAAGGCCATCAAAACCACCAAATTTATGGGGTTTGATGAGAGGAGGGGAGGAGGGGATTCCCTAGGTCACATGGTGGATAGTTGGTAAGGAAATGGGGGTTTTATACTCTTAAATAACATGTGTTATAAGGGTTAATTTAATACTTTTTAATGTTACACATAGTTTGGATGCATGGTTAGACAAACTATGATCCAACCGTGTGGTTGGACCTTCCTAAGCACCACACCCCACACATAGGAATGGAAAACAGTTTAACTGACCATGTGGAAATAGTGTGGCATGTCTATAATAAACATCAGACACCTTTATGTTTTCCCAATTATGTCACACAGTTTCCCCATGTCATTCACCTATGAAAACTAGACCACACTGTTAACATTAAACATGAACCAACCACACTCCCTAGGATTTACCTTTAAACAACTTTTACTTTGGGCCCCAAACCCCTAGAATGATCTTGAAACCTATGATCTATCATATATGCCTCATTCCACATCAAAAACATTAATTTGTGTCATTCCAACTTTCATAATTCAATTTTGAATTTCCAATCAAGATTTTACCTCTCTAGTAAAAGAAATTTCAAATTCCTTAAAGAATTTCCAACTCGAAAAACACAGTACCTTACATAATCCCTATCTAGAAAAGGGAGAAAGAAAATGGTTATTGATTTCATTGAGTTATTAAAACAATTTTTTAATGGATCTTTATGTTTTAGATGTTATTTGTTTCAAATCAAGGAGTTAGGGGTACCATGTTGTTTCTTTTTTAGAAATATCATGATTTGTTCAAGGCCATGTTTTACGAAATGAAACAACCAAATATATTTAAGGGGGTTGACATTTTATGGAGTCATTGTATTTATATCAATATTGAATGAGCTAAAACATGACATGTTTTATGCTCAACACATCATAGTTTGGTATAGTAAATTTTAAATATATATTTAAGATCACATTTTTTCTTTTTTCTTTTTTGTTCTTACATTCCTCTTGAAACCCTACTTGTCTAAGAGTATCAGCTTTAGTGGTTTTAGATACCCATGGTATCTCATTGGTTCCCAAGCTTCATGAGATCGAGTCTCAATAATTTAATTCACTCTTATTCTATATTATTCCTCTTTTCTCTTAGTTATTGTATTTTGATTAGCTATTAAAATAGTGGATGAATGTATATGATGGAGGGTTAATGAGATTTTTATGTGTCATAGTATTGGTTGATGAATCATTATTGAATGTGTGTATTTAAAGTCAAAGTCTCATCCTTTTTATTGAAAAATAATTTCAATTTTTGTTTTAAGTAATTGATTAAAAATATTTCTTTTATTTTACTATTTTTAATTTCGTTTTGGGATGATTTAATTTCACTTTGGTAAACAGATGGAACTCTTCTTAATATAGAATAATTAGATCAACCTAGAATGGAGTAATTCATAGATGATGTTAATTCCTATGTGATTCTTTATTATAGTTAGTTTTTTATTATTTATTGTGGAAAATAATTGTAAAGTAAATGGAAATATATTGAGTGTGTTAAGAAGTGGTAATTGATCTAATAACATGACAAGGAATTGGTGATGTAATGATAATTTTTTTATTGATTTAGTAGTAATATAAAGTTAAATGACTTGTGATAGATTTTGTTTAAATTTGGAGAGGTAGTTAATGTGGTGATGGTGTAGTATGTTATAATAGTAGTTTGGTGAAGTAAATGTTGTTCATGTCTGCTTGTTTCCTGGGATATAGTGACATGATGAAACTAATAAATGTAATTGTAAAAGCCGAATAAGAATGATTTTGTAATCAAGAGGAAAATATTAACCAAATTACTAAATTTATTTATAATATCATAATGAAAATTAAATAATGAAATAATAAGAATGATTAATTATGTTGAAATTGGTTAGTGGTTCTTGTGAAATGGAAAATTCTTGTAATTTAATGTGATAAAATAAAAAATTTGATTGGAAATAAATGATGTGGAATTGAAAATAATGTATGGTAATAGGAATCATGATGTGTTTTTTATGTGGTTGTGTTTTTTGTTTTTTGTGTGTTTATATGTGTAAGTTGTTTTAGTTTTGTGGTGGTGATGGGGTGATATTAGGACATAGATATTGAGGTATTTCATTGGTTATGGTCCTCATAATAGGATTGTGTGATATTATAATGAATTTATTTATTTTATTTCTATTAGACTTATAAGGATTTAATAACAATTAGTTTTATAGTAGAAGACATGTAGAAACTTCAAACCAAGATCTCCATGCTATGAAACCAAAACAATGTATACTTTAAAATAAAGAACATGCGTACCTACCACTAATGTTGGATGAATCTTCTATTCTAAAAAATGAGTTTAATAACTATCTTGGAGAAGAAACCAGAGGACTCCTTCCTTTTATGTGTATACATGGGTTGAAAAATAACCCAATATTTGGGTGGTATCCTCATTTTTTCCATGGTATGATAGTACCTCTTGAAGCAAAGAAAAAAAGGAGAATAGAGCTTCCTATCATTCCTCTTGATATAGGCCTTGAGGATTCTCCACAAGACTTCAATGAATTTACTTAATAATTACATATTGTTTGAGTCATTCATGTAGCAACAAACTATTTGTAAACCTAGACTGATTTATGCATTCATTTAACATTAAAATGGACAATTTAATTCACCCATGTATTTTATAATATGAAATATTAATAATAATGCTGGAAGACATGGAAGAGATCTGAAAATTAACACTTAATTCTTGACTACCATTTATAATCAAAAAATATGATTAACATATATGGTAACACTTATTATATATACACACAACCTATAATAAAATATTCTTTATGGAAGCACTAAAATATACATATATCATACCAAATGGTATCTCCTCCCAAGGTATTTGATATACCATGATTTTACTCATTTCATAAACTACAACATACACCTATCATCCCATATGATATAGCTAAAATACATCATATATATATAAGGATTTACGGAATATATTCATAAATATCCCACTTTCACTAAAACCTAATATAGTTTTCGTCATTTCAATATATATCATATCATATGAAAGGGTTGTAGAAAAATGGAACCACACTCTCTAGGTGTGGATACTACCTCTCATTGGGTTTTCTGAGTTTCTCTACGGTGTCGATCATTCTTTTCCAACATTCATATTCATAAGAGAAGATTGAGTGGTGGATTAATTATATAGATATTCACTGATATGTCTAGAGGTATATTCATCCAAAATTATTTTTTGAAGAATTATCCCATTCCAACTTTTGACCAAAATATTTTTCATCATCATCAAGTTTACCATATGCCCTTATTTTGTGACCTTTACTGGCCACTCTATCATCTATTCTCATAGAGATGGTGGTGGCAGTGTCATTGCATTATTTTTTGATGGTCAATGCTGGAGGTCTCTAGATCTGGTTTCTTCCCAAATTTTAGCACCATCATCGTTTTTGTCATCATTGTGGGTTTTGAGGTAGAGGATTTCGAGTGGACAAAGATAGCTTCAGATCATGCAGGTTCCAGTGTGATGATTTGGTCTTAGTATTTCATGAAGCAGTGATCTTGATGGATGAAAATGGGGGTTCATATGGTTGATTGGGTGCAGGATAGGGGCACTAGGGGTTTCCTGGAGGTGGTGGCTTCCATGAAGGGTGTCATCGATGTCTTTTTGTATTGATGGAGATTTGATTTTGGTTTTCAGGTCGATGAAAAATATTTTATGCCGAATATCAAAGTCTAAGATGTTCTGGATGACATTGGATGTTGGTGGTTTATGATGTTGTTCAGTTAGAATATGCACTTATTTATGGAACTATTTGTTTGTTGGGTCATTGATTTCTTTATGATCATTAGATTTTTCCGCATAGCATTCGATAGGCACTACAACTTCTTAAAGGTACCACTAGGTGGGTAGACTCGATATAGGGATAGGTGCGATTAAACAAATTATTAAGCCATCTGTTCTTATTTTTTGATGGATGGATGGGCACCCTACCATTTATTTCTACATAGTGTTTTTTTCTAGTTTTGTGTTGAATCAGGTTTATAGTGTAGTGAGTACCTCAAAATCATTGTTGTTTGGGGGTCTCGAAAGACATATAGGTGTGTTGGAACCTATAATTTGGTCCTCCCTACTCGTTTATGTATAGATGAGATGGTTGATATTCCACATTGTGTTTGATCAGCAAATCATAAATTCTTGGTAGGGGTGATGCATCATCTTCAACAGATTTCACTATCTTATTTTCTGGAGGTATGATGAGAATTTATCTTATGATCATATTGAATTATTATTCCCTTTGGACAATTAGGACCATGTTAGTACCTCCAAATCATGATTATTTAAGTCATCTTTGCCTCTATACTTGGAATGGGTTGCCTATTCAACCATTTTTCAAAAGAGGTTTTCTTTTTTATGTTCAATAAAGGGGTTTTGACCACCAACCTATGTAAAAAAATATCATATACAACATATTGTGAAACCATATAAAAAATTCTATATATTCCAAAATACTTTATCAATTTGTATGCAATAATTTGAAAATGTCTATCTAAAACTCATTATGGATAAACTCCAAAACAATTTTACAGAAACTCTATAAGTATTATAAAAAATTTATCCCCACTGATTAAAATTGTGAATTTAATATATCAAGTAAAAGGGATTTATCATTGCTATAGAAACAATGATAATTTTATCAATGTTAAAGGGTTATATTTAAGGGAACAGTGTGTCCAGTGTGGTATTTTTGGGCATACTGAATTTTTTTTCCAAATTTTTATATGTCATCCCAAAAACAAGAGAATTAGAACTTTGTTATCTATGGTCCTAGAATGATTCCTAAAAAAGATACATTTTCAAACAATTATAATAAAGGCTATAGGAACCACTCTAATATGGCTTGGAAAGATCAAGGCTTAATCAAACAATCCACTGCCCCTAATTACTCTAATACACCAAGGCCAAACTTTCAAAATAAACAAAGGGGTGAGTCTTCAAATGTACAAGGAAACAATGATAGTCACATGTATTCTAAAATTGATCTAATTTTGAATAAAATTAACTCTCAGTAGGAAATATACATGACTCAATTGTCTAAACATCAAAATCAATATGAGTCTGACAAAATGAAAACTAATGTTAGAATGAAAAATATGGAATCCCAACATGGGAAACTTGCTAGAGATTTTTCATCTTGGAAAAAAGGTAGACTTCCAAGTACCATTGAACTTAACCCTAGGGATAATGACATGGATGTTGTCACTAGAAGTGGGCTTAATACTCAAACTGTTGTTGAAAAAGACCATGAAAATTCCCAAGATTTGTCCTCATAGGCCTATGATTCTTTCTTCTAGTGTTAAACCACCCATTATTGAACTAAAAACAATCCCTTCTCATCTTAAATATTCATTTCTGGGTGAGAACTTCACTTTTCCTGTAATAATTTCTGCTGGATTTAATGAAAATCAAGAACAAAGATTATTGAATGTGTTGAAGAAGTTTAAATCTGCCATAGGTTGGACAATAGCTCATATCAAGGGTATTAGTCCTTTATTCTGTATGCATAAAACACATATGAAGCCTGACCATAAGCCTAGGGTAGAATGTCAAAGAATATTAAATCATAACATGAAAGAAGTTGTGAGAGAAGACGAGATTAAATTGTTGGATAATGGAATGATTTATCCCATTTCTGATAGTGCTTGGGTCATACCTATCTAGTTTTTTCCCAAGAAGGGAGGTTTCAATATAGTTAAAAACAAAAAAAAATGACGAAGTCTAAGTTAGGAAAGCCACAAAATGGATAGTCTGTATAGATTATAGGAAGCTTAATGCAACAACTAGGAAAGACCATTTTCCAAAGCACTTATTGAATCAAATTCTTGAGAGGCTTACTGAAAATGAGTTTTTCTATTTTCTAGATGAGTATTCTAGTTACAACTAGATTCCTATTGAGCTATAGGATTAGGAAAAGACCACTTTCACATGCCCCTTTGGAACATTTGCCTACAGGTGGATTCCCTTTGGGTTGTGTGGAGCTCCAGCCACCTTTCAAAGGTGTATTATGGCTATCTTTTTAGATATGATTGGGAGAATTATTGAGGTTTTCATTGATGATTTCTCCATTTTGGGTAGTAATTTTGATACTTTTCTTGGAAATCTTGAGTTAGTCTTGGAAAGATGCATTGAAACCAACCTTTTCCTTACTTGAAAGAAATGTCAATTCATGGTTACAGAAGGTATTGTGATTAGTCATAAAGTCTCAAATAAAGTTCTAGAAGTTGATACTGCTAAGATTGATGTTATTCAAAAATTTCCACCTCCTGTTAATGTTAAAGGTGTTAGAAGTTTCCTAGGGCATACCGGTTTCTACCAGAGATTCATAAAATATTTTTCAAAAATAACTAATCCCTTGTGTTCTTTGCTGTTCAAGGATACACCTTTCAATTTTGATGAAAAATGTTTTAAATCATTTAATTTTCTTAAAGAGAAACTCACTACATCACCCATTATCACTGCACCTGACTGGAAACTACCTTTTGAACTCATGTGTGATGCTAGTGATATGGTTGTAGGTGCTATCCTTGGATAGAGGAAAGATAAGAAGTTACATGTGGTGTATTATGCTATTATATTGCTAGATGATGCCCAAAATAATTATACCACTACTGAAAAATAATTGTTAGCTGTTGTTTTGTCTCTTGATAAGTTTAGACAATATCTTCTAGGTTCTAGAGTCATCATTTTCACTGATCATTCAGCTTTAAAGTATTTTTTTGTCTAAGATGGAAACTAAACCTAGGATGATTAGATGGATTTTGTTGCTACAAGAGTTTGATTTAGAGATTAGGGATAAGAAGGGGGATTAAAATGTAGTTGTTGATCACCTATCAAGTCTTCCTATTACCCATTCTGAAGATCCTAGGGAGATAAACTCTTCCTTTCCTAATGAGAGGTTCACTGTGTAAATCGGGCAATCTGCTTGGTTTGCAGATTTTTATAACTTCCTTGTAGTAGGTGTCTTTCCTAAAAATCTGTCCAATAACCAAAGAAAGAAATTCCTTTATAAACTTAAATACTACCTTTGGGATGATCCTTTTCTTTTTAGTCTATCTGCTGATGGAATTCTTAGGAGATGTATACCTAAGGAATAAATGCTACCTATCTTAGAAAGTTGTCATTATTCACCTTGGGGAGGTCACCATGGTGGTGAAAGAACTGCTCGAAAAGTCTTACAATCTAGTTTCTATTGGCCCACTCTCTTTAAGGATGATAGAAGTTTTGTGGTCGGTTGTGGTAGATTTCAGAGGCTAGGAAATGTGGGTAGGAAGCAAGAGTTACCCCAAAAATGAATTCTGGAAGTAGAGATTTTTTATGTCTTGGGTTTAGATTTTATGGGTCCATTTTCATCATCTCATGGGAATGAGTATATACATGTTCTTGTAGACTATGTTTCAAAATGGGTTGAGGCAGTGGCACTTCCCAACAATCAAGCCAATTCTGTATTAAATTTTTTGAAAAATAACATCTTTACACGATTTGGAGTCCCAAGAGCTTTTATCACTAATAATGGAACACACCTTAAGAACAATAAATTTAATGTTTTGATGGAGAAATATGGATTTGTTCATAAAACTGGTACACCTTATCATCCACAGTTCAGTGGATAGGTGGAAATCTCAAACAGGTAACTTAAAAAAATTCTTGAGAAAACTATATCAAACTCTAGGAAAGACTGGTCTCTTAAATTGGATGAAGCTTTATGGGCTTATAAAACTACTTTCAAACCCCCAATAAGAATTTATCCTTATATCCTGTTGTTTGGGAAATGTTTTCATTTACCTGTGGAGTTGCAACATAAGTCTTATTGGGTAGTTAAGGCTCTTAACTTTGATTTTAAGAGTACTGGTGAGAGGATATTACTTGAGTTGAGTGAAATTGATGAGATTAGGAGAGAGATTTATGAAAATTCAAGGATTTATAAAGAGAGGACTAAAATCTTTCATGATTCTATCATTCAAAACAAAGAATTAAAACCTGGATAGAAGGTCCTTCTCTTTAACTCTATACTTATACTCTTTCCTAGAAAGTAGAAGTCCAAGTGGTCTGGACTTTTTACAATTGTGAGGGTGTTTAAGAATGGAGTTGTTGAAATTGTAGGTGAAGAGAATAAACCCATGTTGGTTAATGGGAAAAGTGTGAAACTTTATTTTGAGGGACAACTGGAGGGCTTGGCTGCCTTCACTATGCTTGAAAACTGTTCTTGAATAAAGTTTGGATGGGGTCTTTAAATCTAGCGTTGCAAGGGAGGCAACCCATGGTTATTTTTGTCTTTATGTTGTTTCTTTTTAACCTTGAATAAAATGATACTTTTATGCTCTGTTTTTGTGAAATACCTATTATGGCTTGTTCTTTGTTTCCTGGTTCTATCTCTGATTGTTTCTTCTTGCGTCAATGAAGGATTGGAATTCCTATGATCATTTTTTGAAAAGAACTTAGTCAGGGAAGTACTTCAACTTTCTGCATTTATTTCTGCTCTTTTTTTTGCTAATAAAATTCTTCTCACTGAGACATTCTTCTTGTGTTAGAAAGTTTTGCTACATCTATATTGAAAATTATATTGCATGACTTGAACTGTATTAAATTATGCTGCATGTCTTGCTGCTAAAATAAAAAATCTGCATAAGTTTAAAATTCTGCTCCTATTGGAATTAAATTTTGTTGTATGTCACTGTGTAAATATAAAATCTGCATGTACTTCACTATTGTGAATTGAAATTCATTGTTTAAAACCCATTCACTGCATGAAATTAAGTGTGGGGGGTACATGCTATTTGGTATTTGTGTTTTTAATTGGAACCGATTAGTCTATAGGGTGTTTAGCATGCATATTTTTGTTATATTGAACATCCATTTGAATCATACTTTGGTAAAATTCTTACAACCAATTAATTGTGCACTTGCACTTTAAATTTAATTTGGAGATGTATTGAAAATATTTGTCACTGGACATAAATGTTAACACATATACTTCCTAATGAACCAAATTTTTATTTATTCATTGTGGAAAACAATATCTTTCAACTTTAATGTGAACTTTATACATGTCATAGATCTGCTAAATTAAAAATCAGTTTTGAACTTTAATTTTCAAATTGTTCTTCTACACTTTAGAAGTCAACTTTGGGGAAAAAGTTGGGTTTTAAGTGTGGGGGGGGGGTCAATTATTGACTGTGCTAAACTATGTTTTAATGAATGCCCATTAATTCCCACTTCACTTAAAATTTTTTGTAAAAAAATGGTTAAATTTTTTCAAAATTCTTGCACAATTTTAGGCTTTACACTGTACTCAATTGGTTCTTGCCTTAGGACAAGTTCATTGCTGGTAGTTAAGAACCACTTAGAGTCTGAAATTAATTATAATGGATGATTTCTGAGTTTTCTTACTTAGTGATTTGATGGAAATTCGGTTTAGGAACAACTTCTAAAAGTAATATGGGTATCCTTTTAATGGAATTATGATCATAATCCTGGGAACTGGAAGTTTGATTCTAATTCTAGGGGCCCCATTCATCTTTTAATTATTAAAATTAATCATCTTAATGAGCCAATGGAAATTATTTTTATATAAAACATTTGGAACTGGAGTAGTCTGGGCATCTAGGATCCCACGGTGAGTCTCTGAGACCATAGATGCTGGGTGCGTTTCTGTTTACTATTAGCCCTTTGTACACTTTGAATAAGTGCACAACACAGTGCTTAGCACAATGATACATGGCTTGGGAAAAATAAAATAAAGTGTCTATGGTCAAAAATGAGTTCATTAAGGTGAGGGGAATGATGAACGCAAAATGATGAAGGGCTTAATTGGTTTATATGGGAGTCATTTAGGTTGTATCATTAAGGTGATTCACAAAAAATTATTTATTTTTGGAACCTAGGTGAAAATGTCAAAGTACAAAGTTCCTCGGTTAAGGACTTAATTCCACATATATTTTACCTCTGGTCACCCTTGTAATTTGGACTTATGTATGGATCAAATTTCATCACTAATCATCACATATGAGGCATGAAATCTTCATTGCTTGATGATTCATAGTTTTCAAGATTACCCATTAAGTATTTGTTCTAAGAAATATTTATATGAGAAATTTATTTTCTAAAATACTATTGACATGTTTTTGTCCTTTGTTTTGAAGTTCTGGATATGTTACATCTTGAGAAATATAATAAAAACATTTTTCTATTTTCAAAGATAATAAAACAAGTGATTGATTGAGGACAAACAATGCTTAAGTTTGGGGGAATTTGATGTGGCTCTATTTTTACATATTTTTGCCACATCTTTTCATTTAATTTTTAATGATTTATTTAATTGTTTAATCACTTTATACTAAATAATTGTAATTTTGTATTTTTATTATTAATATTTTTAATTAAACAATTTTTATAATTAATTGTGTATTTTTAGTCTTTAAATATTTGTTGGACTCAGTTGTTTTGATAATCCCAAATCATGTTTAATTCCATGGTTATAATGTATTAGTCATTTTTTTTTTGCAATCTTCTTTAATCTTTCTTCATAATGTTTATCTTGTATAAATCTATATCTTTTTCAATCTCATGGATTTTCTAAATCAATTTTTCATTTTACATTTCTCTTAGTATAAGTTCACTGTTAAAGCCTACTGATAAGACCCTACCGTTCAAGGTCATCGTTATAGCTCATTGTTACTCTAGGTCACTATTGCTAAATGGTCACCATTGAAGATCTACAGTCACTGTAGGAAGCTACCGGTACAAGGTCATTGTCATAAGTCTATTGTTGGTATGCTTACCCAAGCTTACAGACAAAGAGTCACCATTATAGGTCAATGTTGGGACAAGGCTTCTATTAGAAGTCCACTGTCAGACTCTTTCTCAAGTCTTCTGTTAAGAGCTTCACAATTCAAGTCTACCGCTGGACATGTCTACCGTTAGTACAAGGCTACCTCTAGACAACTCCTAATGTCGATGTAGTCCACTTATGTTCAAGTCTACCGTTAGTAGAATTTTGCTGATAGAAAATTTCCACCGTTGCTGAAGTCAGCTCTTGAGACAGTCTACTATGGGAAAGGTCACTATTGAAGTAGTATGATGTTACAGAGCTACTGTTAGAAGATTACTGATTGAATTCTACCACCGATCAAGCTTACTGACTAGAGCCTACTCTTGAAGTCTACCGTGTGACATGCATCTGTCACTAGTCTAATGATATCCTATTTTTTACTTTACCAATTTTCTTGATACTATCATAATGGTCATGTCTGGAAAATTTAATGCATCTGACATTATTTAATGATATTTGCAGGCATATCAGGAAAAAGTACAAGGTACGAGGAATACCACACATGAATGAATCATTCCTCTTGTCATCCCCTGCAAAAGTAAATAAGGGAAAGCTGAGCTAGAAAAAGGATATATATATATATGTGTGTGTAGAGACATAAATAAATAAACACAGACATAAAGATATTGAGATACACACATAAGGGAGACATATACAGTACCTGATATATGAAGCAAGAAGAAGAGCACTCGAGCACTCATTCTGAAGATCCCATAGCTTCTCAATGATCTGTTGGAAGAACTTTTTCAAAGTTGTGGTGGTGTGCTACAAGGAGTTTCTAACCCAAGTAGCTGATCATCTCTACATCTGAAAGTTAGAACCTGGAAGATGCGACACTCTGTTTTAGAGGAAACTTGTAGAGAAGGACCAAAACTTCATTTCCTTCATTTCAAAGAGTCCATAGCTTATCTGCGAACATATAGAGCATTCTAAAACTCTTCCTAATTTCTTTTTCTCTACTGTGTTTAGTATTTAAAATTTGTGATCAGTGTGTCTGTTTCACACACACTGACTCTTTTACTTGACCTGATTTATACTGAAAGTACCCATACCAAACTCTCTTTACAGTTGTTTCCCATGCATAACAGTGGAATAAGCATATTGTGGCTTGGTAGTTTATTTTCCCACGTACAACTTTGGTAGAGGTTTTCAAACCTGGAAAATTTGTGAAAACTGTTGTAAATCCTGATACAGGATATGTATCATTTTTAATATAACTGCTTGGTGGCTGGTGATCACCAAGTGGAGAGGATTAGGTCTTGGCTTATGACTTAACCTCTTGTTTAAATTGTTGTGTTCAACTTTCAAGTACTCTGTTTTACATTTATCCGCTACATATATTTTCAAAGACAGAAATATTTTTTTAAAATTACTCTGATAGTTAGTTTTTGTTTGTGTGTATATGTGATTCTTTTAGTAAACTTGTTTCAAAAGTTGAATTAGTACTCACACTGATTCAACTAAGTATTAATAAACCTTTGAGAAACCTGTTGAAAAATAAATCACTTATATCTCTACTGCCTTAATGAACTGGGATGCTTTAATTTGGAGGCTTGTAATCCTAAAATTTTTTAACAGAAATTGTAATTGGAACTCAATTTACCCCCCTCTCGGTTATTCACTTCGACCAACATTTGGTATCAGAGGGTTTTCTTTATTCATACCATCAAACCAGTTTTTCAAACTTTTCAATTTCTTTTCAACTGTGATTTTAGTTGTATCTTAAAGACCTCAAGATTTCTGTTATATCTAAATTTTCAATTCTTTAACCTTTTAATTTTCTATGGATAATTGAGTTGAGGGTGCTACTACTAACAGACCACCTTTATTTAATGGAAACAATTATGGTCACTAAAAATTGAAAATGAAAATGTATCTTGAAAGCTTAGGACCTGAAATTTGGGACACAATTGAAGAACAACATGCATTACCCTCTACTGATAGGGATACATGGTCTTAATTGACTAAAGCTACTTACAATAATAATTGTAAAGAAATGAATGCCTTATACTGTGCTTTGGGTGATGAAGAATTCAATAGAATATCTACATGTAAGACTGCTTAAGAAATTTGGGAAACTTTGGTTGTTTCTCATGAAGGAACAACAAATGTTTAAGAAATGAGATTAAATACTTATACTATTAAATATGATAATTTTAAGATAAAGCCTAATGAACCTATCTCTGAAATGTATCTTAGGTTCAATGAAATAGTAAACACCATGAATCTGGTTGGGAAACCGGTGGACAACAATGTCCAAATCATGAGACTACCTAGATGCCTACCTAACAGATGGATAGGCACTTCTATATCAATCCGAGAATCATGTGACATCAGCAAGCTACCAGTAAAAGAGATAATTTGAAAAATAATGATGTAAGAAGAAGATCTTAAGGTGAATCAAGAAATAGAATAAGAACCAAGAAATAATTCAGTAGCATTCCAGACTTCTACGTCAAAAATCAAAGACAAATAAAAAGTTCAAGTACCTGTAGAAAGTTCTACAAGTGAAGAGTCAAATTCAGACTTTGATGAAGATATGGCACAACTTTCCAGAATATTCAAAAGGTTCTACTGAAAGAAGAAATTCGCTAGGAAGTCAAACTTCAAAGGAAAGTATGATCATAAAGGACAATAGAATAAAGACAGGAAGTGGAATGAGAATACAAGTGAAATAGTATGCTATGAATGTAAATGAAAAAGGTCATGTGAAAGCAGACTGCCCCAAGTTGAAATTCAAGAGAAAATATGAGGATAAGGGCAAAGGTTATAAAAGGGCTATGAATGAAACTTGGAGTGCCTTAGAATATTGTTCGAGTGGATCTGATGCTTTAGACTTAGAACAGAACATATGTTCCTATCTATGCTTTATGACAGAGACATATGAGGTAACAATTAATTTCCATGTGCATAATACTTATTATAACAGTGAATCTCATGAATATGATGATATGACTAAAGAATAATTATTTTAATATTCTGAGATGCTTGAGGATACTTTTAATGAACTCAAGGAAAAATATATGTTGAATAGATTGGACCTCCTAGGCCTAAGATTCTTCCTTCCAGTGTTGAACCACCCATTCTTGAACTAAAAACAATCCCTTCTCATTTTAAATATTCATTTCTGGGTGAGAACTTCACTTTTCCTGTAATAATTTCTGCTGAATGTAATGAAAATAAAGAACAAAGATTATTGAATGTGTTGAAGAAGTTTAAATATTCCATAGGTTGGACAATAGCTGATATCAAGGGTATTATTCCTTCATTCTGTATGCATAAAATACATATGAAGCTTGACCATAATCCTAGGGTAGAATGTCAAAGAAGATTAAATCATAACATGAAAGAAGTTGTGAGAGAAGAAGTGATTAAATTGTTGGATAATGGAATGATTTATCCCACTTCTGATAGTGCTTGGGTCAGACCTATCTAGTTTTTCCCCAAGAAGGGAGGTTTCACTATAGTTAAAAATGAAAAAAAAATGAAGAACTCTAAGTTAGGAAATCCACAAAATGGATAGTCTGTATAGATTATAGGAATCTTAATGAAACAACTAGGAAAGACCATTTTCCAATTCCCTTATTGAATCAAATTCTTGAGAGGCTTACTGAAAATGATTTTTTCTATTTTCTGGATGAGTATTCTAGTTACAACCAGATTCCTATTGAGCTATAGGATTAGGAAAAGACCACTTTCACATGACCCTTTGGAACATTTTCCTACAGGCGGATTCCCTTTGGGTTGTGTGGAGATCCAGACACCTTTCAAAGGTGTATTATGGCTATCTTTTTAGATATTATTGAGAGAATTATTGAGGTTTTCATTGATGATTTCTCCATTGTGGGTAGTACTTTTGATACTTTTCTTGTAAATCTTGAGTTAGTCTTGGAAAGATG
The DNA here is from genome assembly GCA_963277665.1 of Viscum album. Classification (NCBI taxonomy): domain Eukaryota; kingdom Viridiplantae; phylum Streptophyta; class Magnoliopsida; order Santalales; family Viscaceae; genus Viscum; species Viscum album. Next base: position 25,489,995 of record OY728142.1, on the reverse strand, counting down.
CATTGAAACCAACCTTGTCATTAATTGAAATAATTTTCAATTCATGGTTACAGAAGGTATTGTGCTTAGTCATAAAGTCTCAAATAATGTTCAAGAAGTTGATACTGTTAAGATTGATGTTATTCAAAAATTTCCACCTCCTGTTAATGTTAAAGGAGTTAGAAGTTTCCTAGGGCATGTCGGTTTCTACCAGAGATTCATAAAATATTTTTCAAAAATAACTAAGCCCTTGTGTTATTTGCTGTTCAAGGATACACCTTTCAATTTTGATGAAAAATGTTTTAAATCATTTAATTTTATTAAATAGAAACTCACTACATCACCCATTATAACTGCACCTGACTGGAAACTGCCTTTTGAACTCATGTTTGATGCTAGTGATATGGTTGTAGGTGCTATCCTTGGACAGAGGAAAGATAAGAAGTTACATGTGGTGTATTATGCTATTATACTGCTAGATGATGCCCAAAATAATTATACCACTACTGAAAAATAATTGTTAGTTGTTTTTTCTCTCTTGATAAGTTTAGACAATATCTGCTAGGTTCTAAAGTCATCATTTTCACTAATCATTCAGCTTTAAATTATTTTTTTGTCTAAGATGGAAACTAAACCCAGGATGATTAGATGGGTTTTGTTGCTATAAGAGTTTGATTTAGAGATTAGGGATAAGCAGGGGGCTGAAAATGTAGTTGTTGATCACCTATCTAGTATTCCTCTTACCCATTCTGAATATCCTAGGGAGATAAACTCTTCCTTTCTTGATGAGAAGTTGTTCACTGTGTCAATTGGGAAATCTTCTTGGTTTTCATATTTTTCTAACTTCCTTGTAGTAGGTGTCTTTCCTAAAAATCTGTCCAATAACCAAAGAAAGAAATTCCTTTCTAAACTTAAATACTACCTTTGGGATGATCCTTTGCTTTTAGTATATGTGTTGATGGTATTCTTATGAGATGTATACATAAGGAATAAATGATACCTATCTTAGAAAGTTGTCATTATTCACCTTGGGGAGGTCACCATGGTGGTGAAAGAACTGCTCTTAAAGTCTCACAATCTGGTTTCTATTGGCCCACTCTCTTTAATGATGCTAGAGGTTTTGTGGTTGGTTATGATAGATTTCAGAGGCTAGGAAATGTGGGTACGAAGCAAGAGTTACCCCAAAAATGAATTCTGGAAGTAGATATTTTTTATGTCTAGGGTTTAGATTTTATGGGTCCATTTTCATCATCTCATGGGAATGAGTATATACTTGTTGTTGTAGACTATGTTTCAAAATGGGTTGAGGCAGTGGCACTTCCCAACAATCAAGCCAATTCTGTATTAAATTTTTTGAAAAATAACATCTTTACACGATTTGGAGTCCCAAAAGCTTTTATCACTTATAATGGAACACACTTTAAGAACAATAAATTTAATGCTTTGATGGATAAATATGGCTTTGTTCATAAAACTGGTACACCTTATCATCCACAGTTCAGTGGACAGGTGGAAATATCAAACAGGTAACTTAAACAAATTCCTGAGAAAATTGTATCAAACTCTAGGAAAGACTGGTCTCTTAAATTGGATGAAGTTGTATGGGCTTATAAAACTGCTTTCAAGACCCCAATAGAAATTTCTCCTTATATCCTATTGTTTGGGAAATGTTTTTATTTACCTATGGAGTTGAAAAATAAGTCTTATTGGGTAGTTAAGGCTCTTAACTTTGATTTTAAGAGTACTAGTGAGAGGATATTACTTGAGTTGAGTAAAATTAATGATATTAGGAGAGAGATTTATGATAATTCAAGGATTTATAAAGAGAGGACTAAAATCTTTCATGATTCTATCAATAAAAACAAAGAATTAAAACCTGGATTGAAGGTCCTCCTCTTTAACTCTATAGTTAAACTCTTTCCAAGAAAGCAGAAGTCCAAGTGGTCTGGACCTTTTACAATTGTGAGGGTGTTTAAGAATGGAGTTGTTGAAATTGTAGGTGAAGAGAATAAAACCATGTTGGTTAATGGGAAAAGTGTGAAACTTTATTTTGAGGGACAACTGGAGGGCTTGGATGCCTTCACTGCGCTTGAAAACTATTCTTGAATAAAGTTTGGATGGGGTCTTTAAATCTAGTGTTCCATGGGAGGCAACCCATGGTTCTTTTTTCCTTTATGTTGTTTCTTTTTAACCTTGAATAAAATGCTGCTTTTATGCTCTGTTTTTGTGAAATACCTATTACTTCTTGTTCTTTGTTTCCTGGTTCTATCTCTGGTTGTTTCTTCTTGCATCAATGAAGGATTGGAATTCCTATGATCATTTTTGGACAAGAACTTAGTCAGTGAAGTACTTCAACTTTCTGAATTTATTTCTTCTCTTTTTTTTTGCTAATAAAATTCTTCTCACTGAGACATTCTTCTTGTGTTAGAAAGTTTTTCTACATGTGTATTGAAAATTATATTGCATGACTTGAACTGTATTAAATTATGCTGCATGTCTTACTTCTAAAATAAAAAATCTACATAAATTTAAAATTTTGCTGGTATTAGAATTAAATTTTGTTGTATGTCACTGTGTAAATAAAAAATCTGCATGTACTTCACTATTTTGAATTTAAATTCATTGTTTAAAACACATTCACTGCATGAAATTAAGTGTGGGGGGTACATGCTAGTTGTTAGTTGTGTTTTTAATTGGAACCGATTAGTCTATAGGGTGTTTAGCGTGCATATTTCAATTATATTGAACATCCATTTGAATCATACTTTGTTAAAATTATTACAACTAATTAATTGTGGACTTGCACATTACATTTACTTTGGAGATGTATTGAAAATATTTGTCACTGGACATAAATGTTAATGCATATACTTGCTAATGAACCTAATTATTATTTATTCATTGTGGAAAACAATATCTTTCAACTTTAATGTGAACTTTATACATGTCATAGATCTGCTAAATTGAAAATCTATTTTGAACATTAATTTTCAAACTGTTATTCTACACTTTAGAAGTCAAATTTGGGGAAAATGTTGGGTTTTAAGTGTGGGGGAGGGGGTCAATTCTTGACTGTACTAAACTATGTTTTAATGAATGCCCATAAATTCCCACTTCACTTCAATTTTTTTGTAAAAAAATGGTTAAATTTTTTCAAAATTCTTGCACAATTTTAGGCTTTACACTGTACTCAATTGGTTCTTGCCTTATGAAAAGTTCCTTGCTGGTAGTTAAGAACCACTTAGAGTCTGAAATTAATGATAATGGATGATTACTGAGTTATCTTACTTAGTTATTTGTGGGAAATTTGGTTTAGGAACTACTTCTAAAAGTGATATGGGTATCCTTTTAATGGAATTATGATCATAATCTTGGGAACTGGAAGTTTGATTCTGATTCTAGGGGCCCCATTCATCTTTTAATTATTAAAATTAATCATCTTAATGAGCCAATGGAAATGATTTTTATATAAAACATTTGGAACCGGAGTAGTCTAGGAATCTAGGATCCCACGGTGAGTCTCTGAGACCCTACATGCTGGTTGCGTTTCTGTTTACTATTATCCCTTTGTACACTTTGAATAAGTGCACAGCACAATGCTTAGCACAATGATGCATGGCTTGGGAAAAATAAAATAAAGTGTCTATGGTCAAAATTGAGTTCATTATGGTGAGGGTAATGATGAATGCAAAATGATGAAGGGTTCAATTGGTTTATATGGGAGTCATTTAGGTTGTATCATTAAGTTGATTCACAAGAAATTATTTATTTTTGGAACCTAGGTGAAAATGTCAAAGTACAAAGTTCCTCGGTTAAGGACTTAATTCCACATATATTTTACCTCTGGTCACCCTCGTACTTTGGAATTATGTATGGATTAAATTTAGTCACTAATCATCACATATGAGGCATGACATCTTCATTGCTTGAGGATTCATAGTTTTCAAGATTACCCATTAAGTATCTGTTCTAAGTAATATTAGTATGAGAAATTTATTTTCTAAAAGATTATTGACATGTTTTTGTCCTTTTTTTTGAATTTCTGGACATGTTACATCTTGAGAAATATAATAAAAACATTTTTCTATTTTCAAAGATAATAAAACAAGTGATTGATTGAGGACAAACAATGCTTAAGTGTGGGGGAATTTCAAGTGGCTCTATTTTTACATAGTTTTGCCACATCTTTTCATTTAATTTTTAATGATTTAATTAATTGTTTAATCACTTTATACTAAATAATTGTACTTTTTTATTTTTTATTATTAATATTTTTAATTAAACAATTTTTATAATTAATTGTGTATTTTTAGTCTTTAAATATTTGTTGGACTCAGTTGTTTTGATAATCCCAAATCATGTTTAATTCCATGGTTATAATGTATTAGTCATTTTTTTGAAATCTTCTTTAATCTTTCTTCATAATGTTTATCTTGTATAAATCTATATCTTTTTCAATCTCATGGATTTTCTAAATCAAGTGTTCAGTTTACATTTCTCTTAGTATAAGTTCACTGTTAAAGCCTACTGGTAAGACCCTACCGTTCAAGGTCATCGTTATAGCTCACTGTTATTCTAGGTCACTATTGCTAAATGGTCACCGTTGAAGATCTATAGTCACCGTAGGAAGCTACCGGTACAAGGTCATTGTCACAAGTCTATTGTTGGTATGCTTACCCAAGCTTACAGACAAAGAGTCGCCGTTATAGGTCAATGTTGGGACAAGGCTTCTGTTAGAAGTCCATTGTCAGACACTTTCTAAAGTCTTCTATTAAGAGCTTCAAAGTTCAAGTCTACCACTAGACATGTCTACCATTAGTAGAAGGCTACCGCTAGACAACTCCTAATGTTGATGTAGTCCACTGTTGTTCATGTCTACCATTAGTAGAAGTCTGCTGATAGACAAACTCCACCGTTGTTGAAGTCATCTGTTGAGACAGTCTACCGCTGGAAAGGTCACTATTGAAGTAGTCTGATGTTACAGAGCTACTGTTAGAAGCTTACTGATTGAATTCTACCACCGATCAAGCTTACTGACTGGAGCCTACTGTTGAAGTCTACCGTGTGACATGCATCTTCCATCAGTCTAATCATATCCTATTTTTTACTTTACCAATTTTCTTGATACTATCATAATGGTCATGTCTGGATAATTTAATGCACCTGACATTATTTAATGATATTTGCAGCCATATCAGGAAATAGTACAAGGTATGAGGAAGACCACACATGAATGAATCATTCCTCTTGTCATCCCCTGCAAAAGTAAATAAGGGAAAGCTGAGCTAGAAAAAGGATATATATATATGTATAGAGACATAAATAAATAAACACAGACATCAAGATATTGAGATACACACATAAGGGAGACATATACAGTACCTGATATACCATGCAAGAAGAAGAGCACTCGAGCACTCATTCTGAAGATCCCATAGCTTCACAAAGATCTGTTGGAAGAACTTTTTCAGAGCTGTGGTGGTGTGCTACAAAGAGTTTCTAACCCAAGTAGCTGATCATCTCTACATCTGAAAGTTAGAACCTGGAAAATGTGACACTCTGTTTTAGAGGAAACTTGCAGAGAAGGACCAAAAATTCATTTCCTTCATTTCAAAGAGTCCATAGCTTATCTGCCAACACATAGAGAATTCTAAAACTCTTCCTAATTTCTTTTTCTCTATTGTGTTTAGTATTTTACATTTGTGATCAGTGTGTTTGTTTCACACACACTGACTCTTGTACTTGACCTGAGGTATAATGAAAGTCCCCATACCAAACTCTCTTTACATTTTTTTCCCATGTATAACAGTGGAATAATACTATTGTGGCTTGGTAGTTTATTTTCCCACGTACAACTGTGGTAGAGGTTTTCAAACCTGGATAGTTTGTGAAAACTGTTGTAAATCCCGATACAGGCTATGTATCATTTTTAATATAACTTCTTGGTGGCAGGTTATCACCAAGTAGAGAGGATTAGGTCTTGGCTTAAGACTGAACCTCTCGTTTAAATTTTTGTGTTCAACTTTCATGTACTCTATTTTACATTTATCCGCTACATATATTTTCAAAGATAGAAATATTTTTTTACATTTACTCTGATAGTTAGTTTTTGTTAGTGTGTATATTTGATTATTTTAGTAAACTTGTTTCAAAAGTTGAATTAGTACTCACACTGATTCAACTAAGTATTAATCAACCTTTGAGAAACCTGTTGAAAAATAAATCACTTATATCTCTACTGCCTTAATTAACTGGGATGCTTTAATTTAGAGTCTTGTAATATTAAAAGTTTTTAACATAAATTTTAATTGGAACTCAATTCACGCCCCTCTTGGTTACTCACTTTGACCAACATTTGGTATCATAGGGTTTTCTTTATTCATACCATCAAACCAGTTTTTCAAACTTTTCAATTTTTTTCAACTGTGATTTTAGTTGTATCTTAAAGACCTCAAGATTTCTGTTATATCTAAATTTTTAGTTCTTTAACCTTTTAATTTTCTATGGATAATTGAGTTGAGGGTGCTACTACTAACATACCACCTTTCTTTAATGGCAACAATTATGGTCACTGGAAATTGAAAATGAAAATGTATCTTGAATGCTTAGGACCTGAAATTTGGGACACAATTGAAGAACAACATGAATTACCCTCTACTGATAGGGATACATGGTCTCAATTGACTAAAGATACTTATAATAATAATTTTATAGAAATTAATCCCTTCTACTGTGCTTTGGGTGATGAAGAATTCAATAGAATATCTGCATGTAAGACTGCTTATGAAATTTGGGATACTTTGGTTGTTTCTCATGAAGGAACAACAACTGTTAAAGAAATGATATTAAATACCTATACTATTAAATATGATAATTTTAAGATGAAGCCTAGTGAACCTATATCTGAAATGTATCTCAGGTTCAATGAAATAGTAAATACCATGAATCTGCTTGGGAAACCGGTGGGCAACAAAGTCCAAATCATGAGACTACTTAGATGCCTACCTAACAGATGGATAGGCACTTCTATATCAATTAGAGAATCATGTGACATCAGCAAGCTACCAATAAAGGAGATAATTGGAAAAATAATGATATAAGAAGAAGATCTTAAGGTGAATCATGAAATAGAATAATAACCAAGAAAGAATTCAGTAGCATTCCAGACTTCTACCTCAAAAATCAAAGATAAAGAAAAAGTTCAAGTACCTGTAAAAAGTTCTACAAGTGAAGAGTAAAATTCAGACTATGATGAAGAGATGGCACAACTTTTTAGAATACCCAAAAGGTTCTACTGGAAGAATAAATTCTTTAGGAAGTCAAAATTCAATGGAAAGTATGATCATAAAGGACAATGGAAGAAATATAGGAAGTGGAATGAGAATACAAGTGAAATAGTATGCTATGAATGTAAACGAAAAAGGTCATGTGAAAGCAGACTGCCCCAAGTTGAAATTAAAGAGAAAATATGAGGATAAGGGCAAAGGTTATAAAAGGGCTATGAAAGAAACTTGGATTGATTTAGAATACAGTTCGAGTGGATCTGATGCTTCATACTCAGAACAGAACAAATGTGCCTATCTATGCTTTATGACAGAGACATCTGAGGTAACAATTAATTTCCATGTGCATAATACTTATTATAACAGTGAATCTCATGAAGATGATGATATGACTAAAGAATAATTATTTTAATATTTTGAGATGCTTGAGGATACTTTTATTGAACTCAAGTAAAAATATAAGTCATTAAAAAGACAGCATGGTTTAAATGAAAATTACAAATCAAATCTTGATATAGAAAAAGGGAAATTTGCTAAGCTACTAAAGGAAAACACAGAGTTAAAATTATATAATGAGCAATTAATAAAGGATCTTGAGAAGTTCACTGCTGGTAGGGATACCTTGACATAGTCTATAGGAAAACAATTTTCTCCTAAATATAAAACTGGTCTAGGATATCATCTCGGACAGAGAAAAATTTGCAAAACCAAATTTGTTCCAAAATCTGGATAGTTTACTGCTAGTTCTGGACCATCATTTTAGAAATAAAATTCTGAAGTACCTAACAAAGTATTTATGTCTCAAAATATGATTTATGATTTTAGAAAACCTATAAAGAAAATATGGGTTCCCAAATTTTTACTTGTTAACCTCTCTGGAACCAAGAAGATCCGGGTAACAAAATTGCCCCATGTTTAATATATTTTGTAGGGCAATTGTTTAAAGAGTTCATGTAAGACCTTATGGTACTTGGACAGTGGATGTTCAAGACATATGATAGGAGACTATTCTTGCTTCAAGAGTCTAATTAAATTTTATTGTGGTCATGTCACCTTTGGTAATAATTCAAAAGGAAAAATCGTCAGCTTAGGCTAGATTGGTAACCCTGATACAATATTAATTTCCAAAGTACTTTTTGTTGATGGATTAAAGTACAATTTACTTAGCATATCTCAGTTATGTGATGATGTCATTAATGTTAAATTTTTAAATGATTCATGCAATTTTTTAAATTCATAAAATGATTTAGTTTTCACTGCATGTAGAAATGAGAATGTATATGATGTTGATTTAAATTCCTTAGCCAAACAAAATGTTTCCTACTTAAATTATTTTCATAAAGAGTCTTGGTTGTGGCACATAAGGTTAGGACACTACAATGTGCACTCACTTAGGAATCTATCTAAGAAAAGTTTAGTTAGAGACTTACCTAAATTAGAATTCCCACTTGACAATGTTCGTAATCCCTGTCAAAAGGGAAAACAACACAAAGTTTATTTCAAACCAAAGAAAGAAGTTTCAACTTCTCAACCACTTGAGTTGGTTCACATGGATTTGATTGGACCATTAAGATTTTAAAGCCTAAATGGGAATCATTATGTTTATGTTCTTGTAGATGACTTTTCTAGGTATACATGGGTATACTTTCTATCTCACAAAAGTGAAGATTGTTCCTATTTTATCAAATATTCCATGTCTGTATAAAATCTTAGTGGACTTAGAATCAAGACCCTGAGAAGTGATCATGGTCATGAGTTTGAAAATAATGAGTTTGAATCTTACTGCTCACACAATGGCTATAGTCACAATTTCTCTACCCCTAGGACACCTCAACAAAATGGAGTTATAGAAAGAAGAAATAGGACCCTTCAAGAAATTGCTAGAGCAATGCTCAATGAGTATGACTTACCAATTTGTTTCTGGGATAAAGCTATAAATACACCTTTTTATATTATCAATAGAGTTTTGATCAGACCTATTCTAAAGAAGACCCCTCATTAGCTTTGGAACAATAGGAAGCCTAAGCTTAATCACTTTATAGTTTTTGGTTTCAAAGCCTTTATTCTTAATACTAAAGATAATCTTGACATAATTTTCTCCCAAAACTGATGAAGGAATTTTTCCTAGGTTATTCTATCTCAAGTAAAGCCTATAGAGCATCCAATAAAGAAAACCAAATGTGTTGAAGAATCAGTTCATATCAAATTCTATGAGACTGATCCACATGATCCTAAAAACTCTCTTGAACATCTTGAGGAAGATTTGTCAATTTTGAACCTTAATGATAAGGTAGTGAATTGAATCCCCTATAAAAGTATCCAGTTCTAGTAATTTTCCAGAATCTGAACCTGATGATTCTGAACCAACAAATAACAATGAGGAATCTAGTTCAACCCTTCTTAAAGGCATTAAGACTCTTAAAAATCATCCTCTAGATGATGTTTTAGGTGATTTAAATAGAGGAACACAAATAAGAGCTTCTCTAAGAAACGACGTTGAACATCAAGATTTTCTTTCACAGCTTGAACCCAAAAATATTAATGATGCTATCAATGATGAATTTTGGGTAATGGTTATGCAAGAAGAATTAAATCAATTTGAAAGAAAAAAATCTAGTAATTAGTGGAAATACCTAAGGACACTTTGACAATAGGCACAAAATGGGTTTCTAGAAACAAAGTTGATGAGTCTTGAAATATTGTTAGAAATAAGGCTAGGCTAGTTGCATAAGGATATAGTCAAGAAGAAGGAATAGACTATGAGGAGACCTTTGCACCTGTAGCTAGATTAGAATATATTAGGATACTACTTTCATATGAAACTCATCTAAATTTTAAACTCTATCAAATGGATGTTAAAGGTGCTTTTCTAAATGGGTATATAGTTGAGGATATGTTTGTTGAACAACCCCTGGTTTTACAAATACCCATTTTCAAATTATGTTTTTAAACTTTCTAAATATTTATATGGTTTAAAACAAGCTCCAAGAGCATGGTATGATAGGCTCAGCTTTTTTCTTATTTCAAAAGGTTTTACCAAAGGGATAGCTGATCCTAATCTTTTTATTAAAAGAATTTCCAAAGATGTTTTAATAGTAAAAATTTATGTGGATGATATTATTTTTGGATCTTCTAAAAATTCTTTATGTATTGATTTTTCAAAAATGATGCAAAATGAATTTGAAATGAGTTTAATGGGGGAACACAAATTTTTCCTCGGATTTCAGATCTTTCAAAATAAAAGTGGCATTGTTTTGAATCCAAGTAAATATATTAAGGATATTTTAAAATCTTTTGCTTTGTATAGTAGTAAAGGTAGTGACACACCTATGAGTACCACTTGTAAGTTAGATGCTGATGAAGATGGAGAACCAGTGGATCAAACCAACTACAGAGGTATGATAGGGAGTCTACTCTATCTTACAGCTAGAAGACCTGACATTATGTTTAGTGTATGTATGTGTGCACACTTTCAAGACAATCCAAAAGAGTCTCATTTAATTGCTTTTAAAAGTATTTTTAAATACCCCAAATATACTCCCAACTTAGGATTATTTTATCCAAAAGGACAATCATTTGATTTGTTGAGTTATTCTGATGCTGATTTTTTCGGTTGCAAGTTAGATAAAAAATCACCTCTAGGACATGTCGCATTTTAGGAAAGTCACTAGTATCTTGGTGTAGTAAGAAGAAGAATTATGTTGCATTATCTACTACTGAAGCTGAATACATAGTTGTTGGTAGTTGTTGTGCTGAAATTCTATGGATGAAACACACTTTACTAGACTATGGATATCAATTCAAACATGTCTTTGTAAAGTGTGACAATACAAGTGCTATTAACATTTCCAAAAATCCAGTATCTCATGCTAGGACAAATAATATTGATTGAGACATCACTTTTTGAGGGATCATTATCAAAAAGGTGATATCACTCTTGAATTCATTGGAACTAAACATCAATTGGCTGATATATTCACAAAGCCATTGAATTCCGAGAGGTTAAATTACATCAAACATGAGTTAGGTATGATTAACTTTAGTATAGGAAACCTCATAGTCAAACCTCACTGATAGGCACCTCATCATTACACCTCACCATTGGACCTCACCATTACACCTCACCATTGGACCTCACCATTACACCTCACCGTTGAACCTCACTGTTGCACCTCATCGGTGTACCTCACTGTTGGATACCTCACTGTTTGATATTACCGGTTATTTTTGAGGGAATCTGAACCATTTTATTTCTATTAATTATTTATTTTTTATTTTTTTAATCACTAAATGATAAAAATAATACTACGAACATATCTCAATCCACTCTCTTCTTCAATCTTGAACCTTAACTCTCGAAATCCCTAATCCCTAACTCTCTATTTGAACCCTCGAACTTCCTTCAATCTCCATGGCTAGAACCAAGCGCCCTCCGACTTTCAATGAGGATGAACTAAGTCCAAAGAGGACTCGATCCGAGTCAAGTGGCACCAGTAGTACCCTGACGGGACCTTTCAACCCGCATCTAAAAAAGAGAGAAATCGTGGCTGAGAAGGAGCTGAGTGAAGAATGGTTACTGTCAAGCAAGTCATTACTACTAGAATAACTAGAAGCCCAAGGATGGACCGAATTCTTTTCCAACAACAATGGGTCGTACTACCCAAAGCTTGTGAAGGAATTCAATGAATACCTGAAGTTCAATAAGTAAGATGATGTGTATAGGCTGGTATCTAGAGTCAATGGAAATGAAGTTAGCTTCTTGTCTACTGAGTGGACTGCTTGTTTGAGAGTCCATCACGAAGGAGTGTATGAATACTATTCTGGAGTGGATCCTCCAGACAGTGATATTTTTTAGTATGAAAAATCTTTGGAAGAACTAACAGGGAATGGAAAATCAAGGAGGATCATTGTAGTTGAGATGAATGGAGAAGACAGGCTATTATTTTAGTTCATTCAGCATGCGATTAGTCCCAGGAGAGGGGATTTTGCAGTACAGAAGTATCAGGACATATTATGGATGTAATTTCTGAAGCATGGGGAGAAGATCAACCTATGTAGGTTACTAATGGAACAATTGGAGGATATGACTAAGGAAAGCTCAAATTCCAATTCCCTATTACATGCCAATATAATCTAAATAATGCTAAAGGTAAAGGGTGTCGCTGGAAATAAAGAGGAGATGATAGTGGATAAGAATAGTGTTTGTATCTCCAAAGTTATTTGAAAATTCATGAAAATTAGATGGAATAACTAGAATAAGGCATGGGTGAATAACGAAGGAAAGGTGTATGAAAAGTTTGACACTACTACTCACCCATCTAGGTCAAAAGGAAAGAGAGATCCTTACCTGAAGCCTGATGAGCCAGAACCAGATTATTCAGATGAGGAGGAGGAAATTGAAGGAGTTTTGGAACCTGAAAGACAAGACACCCCCATTGATGATGGGAGTGATCCTGATTTACCTGCCAGTCCTGTAAGGGCAATAGCTTTCAGAGCACCTAGCCCTCCAAAGGAACTGCCAAAGAGAGAGACTGTTCTAAGGGACAGTGATACTGAGACCAGTGAAGAAGAAGAAGTATCTCAGCATATTGTCAGAGACACCTCTGAAGAGGATGAGTCTACTGAGTCAGATAATTCTAATCATGAGGAAAGGGAGTCTGGTGATATAGACGAAGGAAAGGAAGTTGTTGTTGCTAAAGCTGATGATGAGGACAGTGAAGAAGAAGATCACAGTTTGAGCCCTATGATAGGTAATACAGACAAGATAGTGTCTAACCAAGAAGGAGAAGTGGCATCTACTGCCATTGAAATAGAAGTCATTTATGACTCATTAGAGGCTATGACTCACCGCACTAATGAACCAATGGATCAGACAGAGGTTGAATCCGCTAGAGTTGAAGAGGAGGTTGTGGAATTTCCTAGAGAAGAACCAGAAGAGGAGAATACTTAGGAGAAAGCTCCAAGTGAGGGGGAGAATCATGGTTCTGTATCTATTCTTCATGAAATTGTAGAATGGTCATAAGACCCTGGATAATTGGTACTTGGGCTGGATTATGATGATTCGGAATGTGATATGTCAAGAAAAAGACACCCTGTACCTTCTATTTTAGAACCTACTACAGTGCCTCCAGTGGATTTCCTTCCTGAGAACCTTGTCACTAAGGATGATCTGGAATCACCAAAAATAGATCTATGCCTGATGTTTGGTAACAGGGCCTCTGAAATGGAAAAGGCAATGACCTTAATTCAAGATCTGACTTCCTCTGAGATGGCTAGAGTTCAGTCTTCCATTCAGTCCAGTTTGTCCTGAGTAGTATCATAATGCCAGAATCAACTCAAGGATGTGTCTCAGTCTGTGGAACTTCTAAGACAATTAGTGGTGAGTCTGACTTCTCTAATGGATTATAGGGGCCAATCAAACAAAGACATTCACTATATCAGAAGTGTGGTGCAACAGATGGTTACAGTATTTGAAAGTTTTAAGGAATCCATGAAATCTCATGTGAAGGGTCAGTATGATGATGTAAAGAAGCTCATAAGTGGGTTGACCATGTCTTTTAAGGAAACTGTTGCTTTCACTATAACACCTTTGGTTTCCTCTGCCTCTTCTTCAACCTCCACTGCACCACCTGTGGACTTGTCAGCATTCAGGATAGTGTTCAGTGAAGAGTTAGCAAAGATCTCTGGTGTTAGTGCACCTGACTCTCAATCTGTGAATCATATTATCACCACTACCAAAGATGTTCATAAGGTAGTTAGTGACTTTATGAGAGAGTTTTCCCAAGACCAAAAGAATATAAAGGAAGAAATTGATTTTTATTATTAAATAATTTACTCCAAGAATAAGATGGATTCTCATTTCATGATTTTGTCAGAAAACCTCAAGATTCCACCAGTCACCAGAGCCTTACAGGAAAAAAGTCACTTGGCTAGGCCATTTGACTCTAGCCTTAGAGAAATTTATGGAAACCAAGGATGATTTCATCTCGGTACGGAAAGAGGATGAAGCATTATTATAGACTTCAGAAACCTTCTTCTACCCTTTCTTCATGTGGACTGTACCCCTGTCATAATACCTCCTCCCTTACCTACATCCCAACCCAGTGGTTCTTCCATGATGTCTTCTGCTGAGGACATCAGAATCCTTACTCCACTGATACATCAGAGAACTACCCACTACAGACACACAGGAGCTTCTGTTGCTTCCCCTCCAGTCATTCCTGCAGCCATTCCCAAACCTGCTGATCCACCCGATCTTTCTCCATCTTCTTCTTCCAAAGGGAAAGAACAATTTCCTGAGGTTGATGTGTATTTAGTTTGTTTGTGTCTTTTGATAGGGGTTGTGTATTCTATTTGGGCTATGTAATGTTATTCCATTAATACAAGCCTTCTCTGTTATCTCTATTTGTGTTTCTTTTTGCTAATCACAAATGGGGAGAAATTATGTGCTAATACTAATATGATCTGCTAATACTAGTATGATCTAATATGATCCTATGATTTCATTACTCTCTAATGAACCTTTTCTACTTTTCTCTTCTTTTCTCTCTGATACCATATACCAATATACTCTGATTTTACACTCTTATGAATCTCTGAAACCACAACTGAACTAAGGTTCCGATTTGATCTCTTTTTAATAACTGTATTATATGCATATCTGTGATACCTATAATTAATACATACTTTCATAATTTGTGATTATCAAAAAGAGGGATATTGTTGGAATCACCTGTTTTGATAATCCCAAATCATGTTTAATTCGAAGGTTATAATGTATTAGTCATTTTTTTCAATCTTCTTTAATATGTCTTCATAATGTTTATCTTGTATAAATATATATCTTTTTCAATCTCATGGATTTTCTAAATAAAGTTTTCAATTTACATTTCTCTAAGTATAAGTTCACTGTTAAATCATGTTGGTAAGAGCCTGTCGTTCAAGGTCATCGTTATAGCTCACTATTACTCTAGGTCATAGTTGCTAAAAGGTCATCGTTGAAGATCTATAGTCACTGTTGGAAGATACCGGTACAAGGTCACTATCACAAGTCTACTATTGATATGCTTACCAAATATTACAGGAAAAGAGTCACCGTTATAGGTCAATGCTGGGACAAGGCTTCTTTTAGAAGTCCACTGTCAGACTCTTTCTCAAGTCTTCTGTTAAAAGCTTCATAGTTCAAGTCTACTGTTGGACATGTCTACCATTAGTAGAAGGCTACCGCTAGACAAATCCTATTGTCGATGTAGTCCACTGTTGTTAAAGTATACCCTCAGTAGAAGTCTGCTGATAGACAAACTCCATCATTGTTGAAGTCAACTGTTAAGATAGTATACCACTAGAAAGGTCACTGTTGAAGTTGTCTGATGTTACAGAGCTACTGTTAGAATCTTACTGATTGAAGTATACCGTTGATCAAGCTTACTGATTGGAGCCTACTATTAAAGTCTACCATGTGACATGCATCTGCCACCAGTCTAATGATATCCTATTTTTTACTTTACCAATTTTCTTAATACTATCATAACGGTCATGTCTGGACAATTTAATGCACCTGACATTATTTAATGATATTTGCAGGCATATCAGAAAACAGTACAAGGTACGAGGAAGACCACGCATGAATGAATCATTCCTCTTGTCGGCCCGTGAAAAAGTAAATAAGGGAAATATGAGTTGGAAAAAGGATATATATATGCGTAGAGACCTAAATAAATAAAAATAGACATCAAGATATTGAGATACACACATAAGGGAGAAATATACAGTACCGGATATACCACAATAGATGAAGAGGACTCGAGAACTCATTCTGAAGATCCCAGAGCTTCACAAAGATCTATTGGAGGAACTTTTCCAAAGCTGTGGTGGTGTGCTACAAAGAGTTTCTGACCCAAGTAGTTGATCATCTCTACATCTGAAATTCAAAACCTAGAAGTTGTGACACTCTGTTTTAGAGGCAACTTGCAGAGAAGGACCCAAACTTCATTTCCTTCATTTCAAAGAGTCCATATCTTATCTGCCAACACATAGAGCATTCTAAAACTCTTCCTAATATCTTTTTCTCTACTGCGTTTAGTATTTTACATTTGTGGGTAGTGTGTCTGTATCACACACACTGACTCTTGTACTTGAACTAAGGTATACTGAAAGTCCCCATACCAAAATATCTTTACATTTGTTTCCTACACATAATTTTGGAAGAAGATTATTGTGGCTTGGTATTTTATTTTCCCATTTACAATTATGGTAGAGGTTTTCAAACCTGGACAGTTTGTGAAAACTGTTGTAAAGCTTGATACAGGCTGTGTATCATTTTTAATATAACTACTTGGTGGAAGGTGATCACCAAGTAGAGGATTAGGTCTTGGCTTAAGACTGAACCTCTTGTTTAAATTGTTGTGTTCAACTTTCATGTACTATATTTTACATTTATCTGCTAGTTATATTTTTAAAGACAGAAATCTGTTTTTACATTCACTTTGATAGTTATTTTTGGTTAGTGTGTATATGTGATTCTTTTAGTAAACTTGTTTCAAAATTTTTATTAGTACTCACACTGATTCAATTGAGGATTAATCAACCTTTGAGAAACTTGTTGAAAAATAGATCACTTATATCTTTACTGCCTTAATTAACTGGGCTATTTTAATTTGGGGGATTTTAATCCTAAAAGTTTTTAATAGAAATTTTAATTCGAAATCAATTCACCGCCTCTTGAGTATCCACTCCGACCAACAATATTAATTTTAATCTTACTTATTTTATCTAAATTTATTATTGGTATATTAGTTGTGTTAATTCCAATCTGCTCACTATTTAATAATTTGAATTTAATAATAAATAATCTTTTAACATTTTTTTGGGTTTTAATCAACTTGGTATTTATTTTAATATTGTATTATTTAATATGGATTCATTAAAATATGTTAACTTTAATTATTAAATTGTATAATCGTCATGCTAGTTAATTAAGTAAAGAATTTTAGTTTTGATTAAATAAAGTAGTTCGCTTTATATTTTATATATTCAAATAGTTATTTAATTAATTAATTTTTTGTATTTTAACATTAATTATTTAATTTTATGTATACAGTTTGATTATTCATTCACTAATTTTTGCTTTTAGTCTATCGGTGAGGTAGACTATAACTATCGGTAACCTTAAGGGTCACTGTTACTCTTCATTTTTTTCGCTGCTACCATGTAATTATTTATGTAGTTTTTTTTAATTTAAGTCTTTTAGAATCTTGGTTTATCAATTATCCAGTTCTTAATTTATGTTTTATCCATTAAAATATTTAATTGTAAATTTAATGTTTTAAGTTTAACAAAAATCCGGTTTTAGTTCATGGTGTTTAGATTTCTTGTAATTAATTATTTTCCATCTTTGTTTTTAAATAACTTAAGTTTTAATTTTTCAGTTCAATTTGTGTTTTTTTAAGGTCACAGTTAGTTTTCTATTGGTGACTCTTTTACCTATTGTAGATTACAGGTAGCTTTCATTTAAGTATATCGGTAACCTTATTTTTTTGTTTAACCGGTGACCTTTTCTATTTTATACAAACGGTGAGATTTTATTTTTGTTAGTATCGGTGACCCTCTGATCTAAAGTAACGGTGATCTTTTGTTTATGCCTAAAGGTGATCCGTAGCTACCATTCTACCAGTAACTTCATATTTTCTACCAGTAACCTTAATTTAATTTTCTAACAGTGACATATTTCCCCTTTCGGTATCCCTATTTAGTGTTCAATCAGTGACCTTTGTATTGCATTTCCATCTCACCCTCACCTCACCGTTAGGCTATCTCCCAATGTACCTCACTATTAGACTTTGTTTCCTATGCACTTCATTGTTGTACCCCTTTCTCACTATTCCATTTTCCTTCTTTATCCCCTAATTCTAAGATCCTCGGTCCCTTCTCACTGCATCACCTTTCCTCAACCCCTCTCTCCATTACATTTCTCTAGCAACCACTTACACATGTTGTCGTTGTACCACTATCATTGTGAACAGGAGTTAATTTTTTTCAAGGAAGAATGGCTTTGCCTCTGGATCATTGTGAGGCTGAGTTAGTGGTGGGAAGTGGTGTTTTCGATGAAGCTGGAGGGTTCACCAGATATGAAGCTGATGTGCGAACTAGCAGACCGCCGTTGTGGGTGACCTGCGTAGCGCCTGGCTTAGAGGAAGAGTCTAAGTTGAGGCCAACATAATTGCTGCTGAATTGGTCGCACCCCATGCCATCGTTGCTGGAAGGAGGTAGAGTTGGGATGCTGCAGGGTAGCTGAGCTGAAGCCACCGCACTGCACTAGAGCCGCGGGAAGCCGGACCACCGCACCTATTGGAGGCTTCTCGAAGAAGGATAACCCCACTCCTGTAGCTCTGATTTGGGGGGAGATTAAAAAAACTAAAAACAACTAAAGAATAAAAAACAAAATTAAAATAAAAAACTCAAACTAAAAAAATAAACATTAATAATTACAAATAAATAACTTACATAAGATATTTAATAAAAACAAAATTATTAATCATAAATAAAATTTTATTTAATAAATTGATAGTTATTTATAAAATCAAGTTATAATAGATTATTAAAAATCTTATTAATTATAATTTAATATTATGTATTGATAATTATTTAATAATACATTTTGTTTATAAAATAAGATACTAATAATAAGTTATAAATTAAATTATAGTTAAACTAAACTAGTTAACTTAAAATGTTACTAATGTAAACTTTCAAAATAATAATAAAAATAATGTTTATAATTTACTTTAGTAATGTTAATTAAAAAATAATAAAAATAATAACTTATAAGCAATTTAGCATCAAAATTTATAATTAATAAAAGATCTTATTTTTAATAATAATAATAACTCTTTTATTAAAAAATTCATTCAACTTATAATACGTAATTTATCATGATTTATCTTTTATAAATTTCATTTCAATATAGTTAATTAAAATATAATTACTAATTGTTAGTAATTCTAGAAAAATAATTTATTTAACAACATTAATTAAGAGTTATTAAAAGAATTTATTTTCTTAAACTATAAATTTTTATTTCCTTCGTGTATTACCTGTGTCATTTATTTATCTTGTGAAGGTTCATTTAGTAGCTGAAACCCCATCCAAGTTCACATAACTAACTCAAAAAAAGTTAGTTACGAGGTCAAAACTAGTGTGACGTGCCAGTTGTGAAAAAAAACTCACGTGTACGGTGCACATGTGAAAAGCCTTTGAAGTAGGTGGAAAATGTTCGGTGAAAAGTACCAGAAGATAGTGACTACTTAAGAAGAGAAAGAAGAAGATTGTTCAGGGGGACTGGAACAAAGGGAAGGCTTGACTAACCTCTTCACACCATGAAGGTGGTGTGAAAACCCAAAGAAGAGAGGATGAGATAAATGAGGGGTTTGTAGGCACAAACCCAAAATGATGCTCAAAATGATAAAACAATAAAAACCGTAATGGGAGAAGCCTTGGGCGCCAAAGGATTGATGGAGTTGATGAAGAGCGCTCCCAAGCTTCTATGGTGGTGCTCCTTGGTCGTGGAATTGAGTTGGAGCAAGTTGAGGGTTCCTTGGAGGAATGTGCCAGAGGTTCGCCAAATGATCAAAAATGTGTCTGTGGGCTTCCTTACATTTCCGGGGCTTCCTAGTCCTTTATTTATAGAGGGGGAACCCTCAAATGGCCTTTGGGAGTCTTCGGAGCCGTTGGAGAGGCCTTCGGAGCCGTTGGGAGGCAAGTGGACATGTCTGGTCAAAGCCCAACGGCTAGTTTGACTGGCTCTACTGGCTGACCGGTTCTAGGCCACCGGTTGGCCGGTGCTTTGAAAATGGGAGAGGGCTCGGGCTCAGGCGCCACCGGCTGGCCGGTGAGGAGGCCACCGGTTGGCCGGTGCTGAGGCAGTAGGTGTCACTATTCTGTTTGGGTGCCACCGGCTGGCCGGTGGTGGGACACCGGTTGGCCGGTGGTCTAGACAGAAGGATGCCTTCTGTCCAGGCTCCATCGGCTGGCCGGTGGTCTTCCACCGGTTGGCCGGTGGACTGAAAATCAGTCCACTTTTGGTCCTTCTTGGCCCAATTCCTTGGAAACCTTTTCCCTATCAACAAAAACACTTAAAACAAGATTAGATAAAAAAGAGAGTGATTGTGATCATGAAAATTAAACCACGAGGGGTACGAGAGGTACAACAATCTCTCCCTATTTTGATGATCACAATCACCAAAACAAACAATGTAAAAGATGAAACGAAAGGCATGCTTTAAAGGGATAAATTGAAAAGAAAAGCAAAGCATGAGAGAAAGATTTCTCCCCCAATCAACCAAGAATTTCTCCCCCTTTGTGATTATCAAAATAGCACGGGGCATAAAACTTGATTGAGGGAAGGGTTGAAAAACAAGATAGAGATTTTAAACCAATTGAAATTTTTGAAATTTAAATTGAAAGTTTTTAATTGAAAGTTTTGAAAGTAAAGTTTTGAAATAAAGTTTTGAAAATAAAGCAAAAAGGTTTAAACAATCCTAACTCCCCCTAAATAAAAAGAACAAATCACCGGGGAGAGGTTTTTGAAACCGAGACAAATTTTGGCCCGATGAGACTCGCTAAAAGGGATTTTTCAATCCATACTTGTCTTGTGGCGGGTCTTCTCCTAAAAAATTCATCATTAAAGGAAATAGTTTTGGGCCTTCCATCCCAGGCATTTTTGCAATTGCACTCATAAATTAAGTGCCCGGGTTTTTTGCAATAGTTACAAAATTTAAATTGGGAGCTCCCCCTTACAAAAATAGTTGGAGCATGGGAAGAGGAAGCTTGCTTGGAATAGCCAAGACCTTCGGTGGTTCTAGATATGCGTTGGGAACCTAGTAATTTGGTCAGATTTTGTTCACCTTGGGTGAACTTTTCAAGAGATTCCCTTAAATCTTTGATTGTTAATTCCATAGAATCAACATCGGGAAGGTTTTGGACTTTGAGGGACAACTCCTCCTTTTCTTTGAGAAGTTGTTCCTTTTCGGAAGAAAGTTTTTTGAAATTCTTTTTTAAAGCAATGAATTTGGAAGAAATTTCGTGAAAACCTTCCTCCAATTGATCTCTTGCATATTGGAGATCCTCATAAGACAAATGATTGAAAGAATTTGAAGAACTGGAGGAAGAGGAGTCAGAAGAGGTTACCTCATGGAATGCCATTAGGCATTTTTTACCGTTGTCACTTGAGGAGGAGGAGGAGGAGGATATGGAGCTATCACTCCAAGTGGCCTTGAAGGCCTTCTTCTTTTCCTTTTGCTTGGCCTTTTTCTTGTTGAGTGGACAATCGGGCTTGTAATGGCCTTTCTTGCCGCACCCGTAACATGTTACCTCGGGCTCGGATTTTTCGTTGGGTTGAGCCTTGCGGGATTTCTTCTTCTTGTGCTTCTTCATGAACTTGTGCATTTTGCGGGCAAGATTCTTCATTTCTGAATCGCCGCTTGAGGAGGAAGACGATGAGGAGGAGGAGCTTTCTTCTTGTTGAACCTTGAAGGCGATGTTCTTTGGAACTTTGATGGATTTTCCTTCCTTTTCAGCTTGCCTCCTCATGGTGATCTCATAGGTCATAAGTGATCCGATGAGCTTTTCGACCGGCATGTTCTTGATGTCTTTTGCTTCTTGGATTTCCGTGACATTCGGTGCCCATGTGCTTGGTAATATCCAAAGGATCTTCTTGACCATCGTTTCTGCAGACACATCATCACTAAGGGACTTTCTCCCATTGCAAACGTCAGTAAAACGTGTAAACATTTCAGAAATAGATTCATGTGGGTGCATGGTGAAAGACTCAAAATCTTGACGGTACATATCCAATCGAGTATCCTTGACTTTGTTGGTCCCATCATGGGTAACCTCCAATAGTTTCCAGATTTCATGTGATGAGGTGCATGTGGAAACTCGATTGAATTCATTACGATCAAGGCCGCAATGAAGAGCATTCATGGCTTTGCCATCAAGCTCGAAATTTTTAATATCGGCTTGAGTCCATTTGGATTCATCGGGAGAAGAAAGAGAATAACCATGCATGACAATTTTATAAATAGGATAACCAATGATTCTAAGAAAAGTGGTCATGCGGGTTTTCCAATAGTTATAGTCGGTTCCATCAAAGAATGGAGCACAACCCAAAGAATAGCCTTCGGGGGCGAAAGAAGATGAAGCCATCACAATGGATCTTTAATTTGAAACCGGTTAGGGTATTACTCAAATTTTCCTCTGATACCAATTGTTGGGCGGAGAAGTGATGGCAAGAGGGGGGGTGAATTGCCTTTTAAAAAATAATAAACAATTTAAAATCAAAGTTAAAAGTGCAGCGGAAATAAAAGAGGCAAGACACAAAATTGATAACGGAGTTCGGCTTAACCCAAAGCCTACGTCTCCGCTCCCAACTCAACCGTTGAGATATTTACTACCGCTTGCTTTTTAATGGTTTTAGCAAGAAACCCACTAGACTTTATGGTTAGTCTAGAACCTATTACAGCTTTCTTTTAATGGTTATGCAAGAACCCACTTGCTTTCAATGGTTGAGCAAGAACCCACTAGCCTTCTTACAGGTGAAGGCTAGCTCACCTATGACTCAAGCCTTTTAAAGGGAAGGCTTGACTAACCTCTTCACACCTTGAAGGTGGTGTGAAAACCCAAAGAAGAGAGGATGAGAGAAATGAGGGGTTTGTAGGCACAAACCCAAAATGATGCTCAAAATGATAAAACAATAAAAACCATAATGGGAGAAGCCTTGGGCACCAAAGGATTGATGGAGTTGATGAAGAGTGCTCCCAAGCTTCTATGGTGGTGCTCCTTGGTTGTGGAATTGAGTTGGAGAAAGTTGAGGGTTCCTTGGAGGAATGCGCCGGAGGTTCGTCAAATGATCAAAAATGTGTCTGTGGGCTTCCTTACATTTCCGGGGCTTCCTAGTCCTTTATTTATAGAGGGGGAACCCTCAAATGGCCTTTGGGAGTCTTCGGAGCCGTAAGAGAGGCCTTCGGAGCCGTTGGGAGGCAAGTGGACAAGTCTGGTCAAAGCCCAACGGCTAGTTTGACTGGCTCTACCGGCTGACCGGTGCTAGGCCACCGGTTGGCCGGTGCTTTGAAAATGGGAGAGGGCTCGGGCTCAGGCGCCACCGGCTGGCCGGTGAGGAGGCCACTGGTTGGCTGGTGCTGAGGCAGTAGGTGTCACTATTCTGTTTGGGTGCCACCGGCGGGCCGGTGGTGGGACACCGGTTGGCCGGTGGTCTGGACAGAAGGATGCCTTCTGTCCAGGCTCCATCGGCTGGCCGGTGGTCGTCCACCGGTTGGCCGGTGGACTGAAAATTAGTCCACTTTTGGTCCTTCTTGGCCCAATTCCTTGGCAACCTTTTTCCTATCAACAAAAACACTTAAAACAAGATTAGATAAAAAAGAGAGTGATTGTGATCATGAAAATTAAACCACGAGGGGTACGAGAGGTACAACAAGTGTGACGTGCCAGTTGTGAAAAAAAAACTCACGTGTACGGTGCACATGTGAAAAGCCTTTGAAGTAGGTGGAAAATGTTCGGTGAAAAGTACCAGAAGATAGTGACTACTTAAGAAGATAAAGAAGAAGATTGTTCAGGGGGACTGGAACAAACACAGGATAGCAGAGCAAGAACCTTGAGGGCGACTTAGGAACCACTTCCTGGAGCTGGAGGAGCATAGGAGCAGAGTATCTTCAGGGAGTTTGGATTCCCTTTGTTTTGAATTCTTACACTCTGTTTAGCATGTTTTCAATTACTGTTTAGATAATATACTGGTTTTCAAGATAAATCATATAGTTCGGGGAAATATTGAAGTTCCACCGGTAATCATTAAATTATCATTTCAATTATCATTTTAATGTATTCAGTATTGATCGGTGAGATTGATACTGAATTAATTCAATTCTATTGTTCCACCAAAGTTTAATTTCTAAATTCCGCAGCCAGTTAGTGATATTGGTTGTGTAAACACTTTTCAAAAGATAATAGATTCAAAAGACTTCAAGACTTACGGTGAGTTTTTCTTACTGTTAATTTTCAAATAGTCCGCAGTTGATTAATTTCAGAGTGGAAAACTCTTAAATTGGTTGGCTTGTATGTATTAACTCCTAGCAAGGGAGGTGAGTCATATTCTTTACAGTGGTACTCTGCAACAACCTATAACTGAATTGAAACACCTTCAAAATCAGTATAATGGAGATTACTCCCCGAGCGTTTTAATAGATTGTTTCTTTTATCATTGTTCTATATCTATGTTATTCCATGTTTAACAACTGTCTCTAGCTTCAATCTAGTTCTTAAACATGTTTTCCAATGTTCTGTTACTCTACTCCTTATAAATAGAAAAATAATAAAAAAAATATATAAAAAGTAAAAAAATAGAAAAATCACCCCACTAATAACAATAGTGAAGTTTACCTAGTTTTTAGAAGATTAGTGGCCAAATTTACCTTCACTGTGGGTTCAACCCTGCTTGCCACATATACAGTAGTTAGTAGGAATATAAATTTTAAACTTTGACCAACATCAACGATAGTATAGGTCAACATATATTATATATTAATATTTATATACATATATTAGAATATATAGATAAATATATATTTTTTTCAATACTCACACACAAATATATATATTAATTGAATAGGTATATAAATATGCATACATTTTAATTTTAAATAAAATGGATATTAGTTTTTATTTAGATAATGTATATATATTGAGAAATATATTTTATATGTAAATATGTTTAATTATTTATTTATAAAATTAAATTTTTATTTGTCAATATGTAAAAAATATGTATATATTGTTATATAATTGGTTATAAATAACAGTACATTGTGAAAAATGATAAAATTTAAAATTCATAATATCAATATTAATGTAATCCCTAGGAATAAATTCACTCCCTACTGAAAAATGTAAAAAATACACCCTTAAATGAGGCTGAAAATCCATCGAATGTTAAAAAATTTGGGTGCCCCAATAAAAAAACATGGTTTTAGAGGCCTTCAGGGCCTTTTGGGTGTTAAAAAATTGGAAAAATCTCTTAGATCTCAATCCAGACCTCTATGGCATAGAGCTTATCGTAGTTTTCTATTTGACATGTGGTAAAGCCCAAATGGACACTAGGATCAAAAGATGTTTGTTTGAAATTAGAGTTATATTTTCAACTTATGTTAGATTTTTATTAGTTTTTTGAATTTTTTATCATAAAATTATTATTAAAATACTATTAATCAACAATAATTTTATAATTATTAATTAATTTTTTTTTAATTATTTTATAATCTATTTTCACAAAATATCTTATATATTAAGTGTAAATTCATATTTACCCTTATCTAAAACATATTTATAAAATATATATTATATTTATATCAATATAAATATATTTATACATTAATATATTATTTTTAATGAAATATATCTATATTATAAAATAACCTTTATCAATGTTTTTTTACCAGCACTGATAAAGGGCCTCCTTTATCAGTGTGTTTTAAAAATCACTAATAAAGGAAACTTTTTATCAGTTCTTTTTTACTAGAATTGATAAAGGGGGATTTTATCAGCACTTTTTTATAAGGGGTGATAAATTTGTGTCTTTATCAGGGCTTTTTTAGCACTATTAAATACCCCTTTAATAATGCTAAAAAGTGCTATTAAAGACCCATTTTAACAGTGTTTTTAGTTAGTGTTGTTAAAACCCTAGCACTGGATAAACCCAGTTTTGTAGTAGTTCCCCATTTTTTAAACCACAAAATATGATCCCATGGGACTTTGTTGTTTATAAAACAAATATGAATTATTGAATTAATAAATATAAGAAATTAGTGGACATTAGTAAAGAATCAGTTCCACTCAAACTACAAAGATATCTGGAATGATCTCCATCAGAAACATGTAGCATGATACTTATTTCCACCAGTTGTATCATATAGAATCATGAATAATCATATGATATCTTTTTATAAGATTTTTTGTAACAATAGGACACAAATTATATCAAACCCATAGATCTACTCATATATTCTAGATTCTCTGGTTATAGATTGACCAGACAGATGAATACAACACATAGCATTCATCCATATGGATAAGAACGTCACACTTCCCTCATCCAATGGATAATAACTTCACATGTAACTTCTATATATATGGGAATAAACTCCCCTACTATATCCCAATCAAGGGCCTAGATTCATATTAGAGAAAAAAATCCAACTTGATTAAACTCAACCAATGACATGATCAGCAACATAGTCAACCACCCTCTAATTAGCTCATCCTCAAGGTTGGCATAATAAAGGTATCAAATTATGAAGGTTCTCATGATAGGTATGTTATATAACATTATGAAATGTGTAAATCCAAAAATAAAATGTATACCCCCAGTATAACAAATACATAAGGTGAGACACTCTATGTGGTATACTTTGTGGTTCATCCATCACACAAACTCATTTTGTATATCATGATAATATTTTTTATATAAATGATAAATTCCACCCATGTTAACCTTAAAATTTCACCGTATCCTATAAAATCTATCATAAAAATAGATTAGGGATAACTTAAAATTATTATTTGAGAGTTTAATTATCATTTCACTTTATGTATATATACATCCAACATGAAAGAAAAATAATGTAGATATTTCCTCTTCATAGAATGATACATTTTATATTATTAAACACATTTCATAATAATTAAAAAAACTATACATAATCACTAGTATAATATCTTATATTAATGACTACTATAATGATTTATGTTTAATTTAGGGATTTTTTGAACTTATTACATCCTGATGTAATTCCTATCACATCTCAATATGACCATCTGATAAATCCAGTCACTAAACTCTTTAGTGGGTAAAATATTTGAATAAATTTTTAATAATGGTAAGATTATAAATAATATACCTTTCTTTCAATATTTAAACATGTATTCAAACTCCTTTAATTCACAAAATACAATGTTATAGTATTTGTAAAAAACCCATGCATAGAACTCTTTCTAAGTTCATCGTTATTTTTTAAAACTATTTCCAAATACTTTCCTTTAAAATAATTATGGTGAAAAATATAACCTTTTACACTTTTTTACTTTAACAAGATACCCTAAATTATATTAGTATATAATTTTACATTCAATATTAAATCTCAACTTATGACGACCTGACCAATCGTGGCATGCCTGGCTTGTAGAAGGCTAGGTGTAACACCCCAAGACCACCTCCAATAGGCTAGGGGATGGTGAAAAAAACAAAGTATGATATAATGAAATGGTATTCCTTAGCCTAATTACCTATATGCATGAACTCACAACCATATCCATGAATAATGCTGAGATATAATAAAATATGTGCATCTAGAGTACAATCTGGCATGCATAAACCTTTAGAAAAACATCAGAGTAAATTTAAAGAATGAAAGTATAAAAAGGGGGAAAATATATTCCCAAAATAAAAAAGAGGTCTAAAACTATCAAATGAAGTATGGGAAAATCCAGCAATGATACCTGCTCAAAACCTCCCAATAATACCATCGAATATAGTTATCACCAATAACTAATGAGCTCCCCTGAAACCAAGTCCCCTGATATCAATATCTATATAACTATCATATACACATCAAACATCATGTGCAGGAAAAAATAATTCACGTTTGAGTATAAACATACCCATTATGTACCCCAAAAACCCAAAAATGAAGCATCAAAAAATGAAACAATCAACTCAATCCATAAAGAAAGAGGTTATAGATAAAACCAACAGATATTCTCTTCAATAAACCCAAATGATAGAGAAATGGGATCGCTATCTTCATATACCATATAAGAAAAATGGGTATTTATATAGATCCAAAGAGCTAAATATGATTCCCATCATCAAATATAAACTAAAAAAATTCTAAATTGAGGAAATGATCCTCACTACTATGTTCTATATCTAAATGATCACTAACTCTTGTGGAGGATCTTCTCCAAACTAGATCTCGATAAAAGTGGAGTACCACTCCATAGATAGATGACCCATGTCCTATGTAGTATGGGGTAGTACCATCTCTAACATTGTAAAGTGTGTGGGGGACCTTTTCTTCAGTATAACAAGGGAGTACCACCCTTGGCATCTCTCGGGTGACCCAACCCGATCACTGTCACCCTACAAACATCACTGAAAGAAGGTTCGCGCTTGTAAAACCTCATGTCATAACTCTAATGAACCTATAAAGGCCATTATCATGTCCTACATGGAAAATCACTTATGATATGATACTCATGTTCCCATATCTGAGTTCTAAAGAAAAATATGTACAAGGTGTAACTTCATATAAAAGTACATAGTGTGCACATAGTTTACACGATGTGTACCCTCAACTGGAATCTATGGCATGTCCTTTCCTATACACAGTTCACCTGGACATGTGGGAGTTCACATCATGTACATGGAAAACATGATGTGTCTCTTCTCTTCTTACCCATGCCTATTTACCATCCTATATACCTGGTTGTGTCCGTTCCCATGTACCTGGACGCATGACCATGTTGAACTACATGGAGTGTACCTAGAGTACATGGCGTGTAGTCCCTAAAATTATATATTTCTTAAATGGAAAGAACACATGGTGTGTATTCCTTTAGTACAGTCCATGTTATCAGGATTTCTAATTGGAAATTACATTTAAATCTCTAAGAACTCTTGCTTTTTATGATTATGCATAGATCATCCCTTAGGGGCCTCTATATTACTAATAAAAGGGATATAAAACTCTTATATAATTCACAAATGTGGATTGGGGAAAAATTAACAAATACACATAGCTAATTATCTAGATAATGAAGCTTTGAGTCCAAAACAGTGGCCAAAAGTTGCTTCAACTTGATTTGGTATCGATCACCATCAAGATCTAAGTCTGGAAATACCACTTTTATTCCCCAGTTCTTCCATCAGTCATGGGAGAAAACTTCTCCCTCCCTACTTACATATGATTCCACCAAAGAGGGGTAGAGGTTTTCTATACACCACTTAATTAATAAATTTACTAATCAATTAATTTATTATTGTGTCCACTCTCTATAAACTAAAAACCTAACATCGATCAATTTCACATCATACCTAGGGTAAACCCCATGCCTTGGACACAACCATAGTCTTGACTTTTCCATATGATATCCAAAACAATGGTAAAACTAACTTAGACTAAAATGAATCATGCATGTGGATTAAATTATATTAACATTTTTAATATATTAATTCCACGGTTCTGAGACACCCAAACACCACACTAAATCTGAGGATAAATCTAGATGTATACATAGAAATGTTCAAGGGATAAATCCCATAAAAACATAGTCATTACCTTCTCCCCTCCTTCAAGGATTTTGGTCCCAAAAAGAAAATGATACACAAAAAGGTGGGGTTACAGAGTCGATATATAACTTTATCACTCCTAGGAGCTCTCATGAATTCTCTCATGCAGCCATAACACAAACCAACGGAATGTTCTGTCCTCATAGGATCATCTCATGATGATCCTCAATCACCAATGGGTACTCCATAAAGGTGTCTCAATTCTCAATATCTAGCTCACCCCAGTCAATAACAAGAATGATATATTACTTCTATCCCCTCGTGTATGACAAGTATAATATTTCATGTACTTAATCCAACATCAGGGGCAAGGTTGGGCAATAAGAAACCTTTTTAACCCTCTATAGCATCTCAAATGGTTGGTTAAACCTTAGGGATAATTTACCTCCCCCGCCAAACCTCCAGAATCCTCATCATGGGGAGACTATCATAAAAACATGGTCTCATTTATCTAACTCCAAGGGCCTATGACTTCGATTTCCATAAGATTTATATCTACTTCAGGATGTCCTTATATTCTTGTGAATCACCTAAACCTTCTCTTTCATCCCCAGCACCATTTCTAACACAACAAGAGTTGTCTCACAAACCTTATTCTAGCATAAGGGTGACCTATATGATCTCTTGTATGGGGCCTAAAAAGGTTACATTTTGATAGTAGAGTGATAACTATTATTATAGTAAATCTATACCAATGAATGTTATACTTCCAACTCCAACTGAAGTCTAACACACAGGCCCTTAGCATATCCTCCAACACATGGATGGTCTTTTAAGTATGTCCATTTTTCTAGGGGTGAAACCCTATATTCATCCTAAACTAGTTCCTAAATTTCTCCTTAAAATATCTCCAAAACTATGAAGTGAATTAAGGATAACATAAAGAGATAATCATTAAGGTTACCCCATGAAGTTGTATGATATCATGCATGTACAAATTTCCCAGGTTCTTTATCGATCCCTTCTACCTAATGGAAATGAAGTGTGAAAACATAGTGTGTTAGTCAACAATAAACTAGATAACATAGTGTCTTTTCACTACCTATAGAATTCCATAATAAAGTCTAGTGATATATAACCTCATTTCCACTTAATAATCTCAAGAGGATACATCAGACCTTTCATAACATGGTTCTCAGCCTTTACCTACAAACATTTGGGACGTCGAGACATGAACTTGGATACGTTCTCCCTTATTCCAGCCCACTAAAACTTCCACTAATGGTCCGCGTACATATTTTCAACACTTTGATGTAAATAAAACTAGAAGTGTGAAACTCCCTCGTCACATCCTCATGCAACATGACTAGAACCACCATTCATCCTTATAAGTTAGAGGTGTTCTCCCCTCCTTTAGAAAATCAATATGGTGAATCTCTTGTGAAAATATGGTCATGTAAAACCTCACAGATGATGTCTCCCAATTGGTCCTCTCTCACACATTTAATAAGCATAAAAGTAACCACCATTAAAAGAATAAAATATAACTCCTCTTTTCTATCAGGGTCAATTGTAGAGAAGATAACTATACAAACACCTCATTTACTAAATGAAGAGGACCTCATACTAAGGCAATATAACACCATGTTTCCCTTCCTAGGATTATATACTATCACAAAGTCATATTACTACAATAACTCCATTCAATGGGTCTATCTTATGTTAAAATATATCTGAGAGAAGTTATACTTAAATATCTAGTGGTCTGAGTTCACAAAAAAACCTACCTAAAATATAGTTCCACCACATCTTTAGAGTGAAGACTACCACTTCTAAATCTAGTTAATTAGTTGAATATTTCTACTCATCGGGTCTCAACTACCTTGACCCATAAGAAATCATTATTTTACTCTCCATAAACATATAACCAATCCTAGCTCCATAAGCATAAAAACACTACATACTCCATTCCCTCCTCTAGTAGTCTCAAAATAGGAGCACTGGTGTACCTCAGCCTCAACTCCTCAAATGATCATTGACACTGCTCAGTCCAAATAAATTTATTCTATTTCAGTGTCAAGGCATTCAAAGGGGATGAAATCATGGAGAATTCTTCCACAAACCGTTTATAGTATCTATGAAAGACAAGAAAAATCCACACCTCTAATTCCCTCTTTGCTGGATCGCAAGAAAGAACCACATAAATCTTCAATGGGTCTATATCTAAACCATGCTTAGAGATAACATTCCCCAATAATTAAACCTTGTATATACAAAAGTGGCACTTTTAGAGCTTACCAAAATCTAGTGCTCTTGGAGTAAGTCTATGACTATCCTTAGATGCTCTGCATGCTCCTCCTCTAATGCAAAGTAAATGATTATGCCATCAATGAAGACAATTATAAATCATTCAATGTTCCTCTAGAAGATCCAATTCATCAGAACCGTAAACATGACTAAGGAATTCATCACTGCAAAAGGCATCAAGGGGAACTCATAGTGTTCATAGAAACAATGGAATGATTTTGTAAGAATATCATCCTTGTGAACCCTCGTCTGGTGGTGGTTTAACCTGAGATAAATCGTTGAGAATCAACTTGCACCTCTAAATTGGTCAAAGTGGTCCTAAATCCTTAGCAAGGGATACTTTTTCATCATCATTACCTGATTTAGGTGGTGATAATCAATGAAAAGCATCATGTTATCATACTACTTTTTCATAAAAAATGTATCTTACTAGGAGGATACACTAGGTCTAATAAACCCTTCTTTTTAAGGTCCACCAACTACACCCTTAGCTCTCATATCTTGATATGGGCCATCTGATATGCTACAGATGGTATCAGTGTGATCCCATTATTTAAGTCGATATAGAAATATACCTCCTTCTGTGGTGGTATTCCTAGGACATATTTGGGGAATATTTCCATATAATCTTCCACCACTAATGGAATCTAGACACCTAAAGAGATTGTTTCACCAAGGGATATACTCACCAACTAAAGGGAAAGGGGTTGTAGTTTCTTACTTGTGAGCCCCACTTACTCAGCCAAAATATTTCCCAAGAATGATAATCATGTCCCGTAAATCTAGAGGCATATAACATTCCTGTGATAATATTAAATCTACGAATAAATCATGGGAACCTATTTCATACCTAAGATGGAATCATAAGGTTTCATCATGATGACCAAAAGGTCCTACATGAAACCCTCCCCACCCAATGCCAACTCGTACTACTGGATGATGTACGATACTACTGAATTGCTCCCAGTGAGTACCTCTAGTCATATTTGTCAGTATAAAGTATCAAGGTAAATATATAATTCTTTTATGAGGATTATAAGGAACAATAATGACTCATGTCTGTGTCTACTAGTAGTGAAGAAAGATTAGAAAAGATATTGGTCATTCCATGAATCATCTCAGGTACAACTTGTTCATAACCCTCAATGGATTGCAGCATCATGTGGTAGTATAACCTATCCCTATGTTCCTATAATGGTCCACTAGATGGTGGTGGTGGAAGTATCACATATCATATCCCTTCACCAGAAGCTCCTCCCTCTTGAGTTCCACTTGATCCTCTGCAAGCACTGCCTCCCTAGGGGCTGCCCTGGCCATGCCTGTGTGATCTTTGCTCACGATTATACCTCTACCATGGTGGTGCATCTTCTTTATTCCTTCCCTAAACACATTGGTTAAATAAATTATGGGATATATAACCTCAACTTTAACAATTGTATCTTCTTCTCTATCCTAGATGACTATATCCCATGTGAAACAAATGTGCTACAAATCCATGTGTCTGATTCTGTGCATGAGTATGCCTCCTGGGTTATGACCCTAATGTGTGCCACATAAAAGCCACTATAGATGACTCATCCTCATGATTCTCAATTAAATATCCAACCACTTGGATTCCCTCTTCTAGAAATCTCTCTAAAACCAAAGACCTCCCTAGTAATCTAGTATAAGTGGGGAGGCATAAGGAGACCACACTAGTACGGATGTCTTTAAAAATCCCCTTATCAAACTTCCATGCTAGGAATTATTCTCCCAGACCATATAGAGGGAGTACCATGTAAGTTTTGTGAACCTCATAGTATACTCAAAAATATACATATCCCCCTATCGTAGTTCGAGAATATCCTAAATTCACACAGAGAAAAAACTCTAGGGGTGGTACTTGTTGAAAAATGACTATTATACGTCCAACCATGAGAGGGTTGCCTCATAATGTGTCAAGGTAATCCATCCCCATCATAGACATGCCACTCCATACAGAAGACTTGTTGTAAGAACAACCATATGATCTGTCAGGTCTGGACAAGCCTAAAAACTCAAACCACTAACTAAAGTAAATCCTTCAATGCCTATGGGTCTATCTCACTACATAATGTCAATGGTATTTAATTATGGTACTTTTATATCATGATCATCCTATGTAAATAATAATCCTATCCCACTGGGGATATCGGTTGTACTATAGGTTATCGATCACCCTCTGGAATCACTAGGGGTGGATCTTCACACTACCTGATGGGTGGTGGCACTTCCAAGTGCCCACTTGAAGGAAGCACCTCGTAAGATGGCCCCTAAAAGTAGGTCTCATCACTCAACATATCATCATCATGATCCTGTAATACAAACTTGGATGAATCTCTTTATGGAGACATCTTATAAGTGATCATGACATACCATGGTAAGATGACCATATATATGTGGGGATTTAACTCAAGAAGTAAGTTCAAAAGACTCGATCATATATGATGAATATACCGATATTCCCTATAACCAATATCTTTTTATTCCAAGTTTAAAGGAATGTATTCAGTGTCCCGGTGAATGGATTACATCATTATTCACACCAACACTGGGTTCTCTTGCCTAAAAGTTGCACTCGAGACACTTCAACACCATTTACCTAACTTCCATCAAATTATCACAAAAGAGAAAACTCCAAACATCATCCCTAGGAATGAGCTACTCTAATAGCACTCTAGAATGATCAGAACCATCGGGTCCCTTTTATTCGTTGAAAGGCCAGGTGTGATTTCTCAAGCCCCCCTCTAATAGGCTAAGGGTTTGTGAAAATCACTGATTAGTATATAATGAAATGGGAGTCCTTAGACTAAGTACCTTTACACATGAATACACAAATATCTCAATTTATAAGATTTAGATATAATAAAATCTAAGCTTCTAGAGTACAACCATGCATGCATCAACCTCTAGAAAAACATCAGAGTACAGAAGTAGAGAATGTGAGCATAAAACGAGGCAAAATACATACCCAAACTAGAAATTAGTTCCAAACCAATCAAATGGGTTGGGGGAAAATTTTGTAGTGAGACCCTCTCAAAATCTCCCAAAACATACCACCGAACACGATTAGTGATAATCACTTTGAAACTCCCATGATACTAGGCCCACTAATATCACTATCAATATTCTTTTCATTTGAATAAGACACATCATGTGCAAGTGAAGCCTATGTAGGGGTGAGTATAAACATACCCAATAGGTACCCAAAAACAAAAAAAAGAACCAAAAAAATACAACAGTCATCCCAACCAATAATTCAGGATGGTATAGATAAAACCAACAGATATTATTATCGAGAAACCCTATCAAGGGAGAAAGGGGGTCCATATATCCATGGTCTAGATAAGAAGGATGAGTTTTCCTAGAACTCAAAAGGTCAAACTTCGATTCCCATTATCAAATGTAGACACACTAGGTTCTGAAAGGAGGTCCATGTTCCTTGGTACTACGCTCCACATCCAAGGGAGATCCAACTCCCTTGAAGGATCATTCCCCACTAAAGCTCAATAATAGGGGAGTACCACTGTATATATAAAGGACTCATGCCCTCTATTTAATAGATTTTAACTAATTATAACTATGTGGGGGGCACATGCCCTAGTACAAAAAGGTAGTACCACCCCCAGCATCCCTCTGGTGACTCAACCCAATCACCTCCACCCTCCAAGCATCGTTGAAAGAAGAGTCATAATCATAACACCTCATTCCATAACTCTAACGCCCAAAAAAAGTCCTCCATCACATCCTAAATGTAAAAAACTTAGGATATTCTTCTCACATTCCCAAATATGATTTTTAAATAAATAACTACACAATTTGGAACTTCATACAAAAGTCAACATTATGTACTTGGTTTACACGATGTGTGCCCTCAACTAGGAGCTAGGGTGTGTCCTCTCATGTAAATGGATGGAATATCCATGTGGGAATTCCTAGTGTATACATAGAGTACATATAAATTCTATTCTCACCCGGCCCATGATCATGTACCAACCTATATACCTGGTTGTGTCCACACCCGGGTACCTTGCCACACAATGATGTGCTACTACACGATGTGTACCTAGAGTATTCAGTGTGTAGTCCCTAAAATTTCATCTTCCCTAAATATTAAAATCACAATATGTGTATTTGTTTAGTACATGTTGTGTGATCGGGATTTTCGAATGAAAATTCCCTATTAATTTCCCAAAACTCTTACTTTTCCTAATTAAGAACAGATCAACCCTCATGAGGTCTGCAAAAATCATAAAAGAGAACTAAAACCCTTAAATAATGAATAAAAAAGGATTCGGACATAAAACAAATAAATCATACTACCTCATTGGAAAAATACCAAAACTTAGAGTCCAAAACAATGGCAGTTAGCCACTACAACTTGATTCAATTTCAATAGCCATCAAGATCAAATTTTGGCAGTGCCTATTTTCTTCCATAGTTTTTTTGTCAGGAGTTGGAGAAAACTTCTCCCTCTATCTATACGTAGGAATAAACCAGGGAGGGAGAGGGGTATTTTAATCCCCTTAATTAACTAATTAATTAATTAATTAATTAATTATGGAATCTTCTGTTCATAAACTAGACACTGGATGCCAACTAATTTCAGGTCTGCCTAGGGTAAACCGTATATCCCGAACACAATCGTGGTCTTCAATTTTACATTATAGGTCCCAAACAATGATAAAAACCACTTAAATTTAAATTATATATCCATGTGCATTAAATTATATTAATATTTTTAATATATTAATTCTTGGATCCTAAGACCCCCAAACACCATGCCGACTCCAAGAATAAATCTAGATATATACATATAAATATTCATAGGAAAAATCCAATAAAATTAGAGTCATTACACAGCTGGTATAATATTTTATTTATTAAAATTTTAAGTTCTCTAAGTTCAATCATACTCCCACTAGCCTCTTCGAAGCTATAATTTTTCCAAAATATATTTCTAAGAAACAAAAATGCTTTTATGTTAAAAATGACACTTATTTCTTTTATTCATAATATTTAACAAATAAATAATTAACAATTATATCTAATATATTATTTTCCATGTGCCCCCCTCCCAATAGTAATCCTCTCTAACTAGAAATGAGAGAAGAAGTATAGTGACTTCCATATTTCTGCCTCTAGTAGGCATCGGGTTGATGTTGATCATAGAGGGTATATCATAAAAATAAATGGGAAGCACTACCCTCTAAAAGAACATTTGTAAGAGAGATATAAGACATATACATTGATCAAATCATATTCATAAAGATAAAATAGATCCAAATTTCATACATGTAATGTCAAAAAAGACTAAAAAAACTGGAAAGCAATCTATAAGTACCAAAAAATTCATACTCAGCAGCGACCATGAAGACCAAATAGCTCCTAAAAAACCATGATCTAAAAATATTTTTCTCAGTCGCCAACCATCTCTAACTGGCTAGAAAAATAGTTTATATATACATACGGTGAGGATAACATGTATACATAGAAGTATCCTCTCTGGAGCCTCTTGTGGAATGGATAAAGAAATCATACTAAATTCTAGTGAATAAAAAATGAAACTAATTCATCACCTAAACAGGTATACAATGTTCCCAAAATCACCATGGATATCTATCACTAAGTAACACATAAAAGGGATCATATATTATAAAAATAAAACATGGGTACCCCACTATCACTTCCCAACTGGTTTGTCACTATTCCCCAATGTCGTGCGTCCTAATCCATCTCTCTCGAAAAGAAGCCATCCTTTAAACACATGGACTATGTATAAAAGCATGCAACTCATGCCTCACATTATATCATCATCCCATCCACATCTTCATATAGTAACCAAGTAGTTTCTTGGATCCACCATATCATTTATGATGTGTATCATACTTAGACTATTATAACTCAAACCATCACATCCCATACATGGAGTAGGGTACCTCAAGAAATCACAACCTATACATTTCATACCTATAATAATTCTTATGATATTATATTTATAGATACCTCTGTGTGAAATAACCAAAATCCCTCTACACACATAAATGGGAAATTGACCACTATGAATTTTAGAACATAATACTACTAGGAGAATAGAGTAAGGCTATAGGGGATAGTCATCCATCTATCCTCACCATCGAGATGTTGGAGAAAACACCCTCCTAGAGTCCATTGGGTCTCATTCACCCTATCGGCATGGGTGGGGTAGTGAATTAAATCACAAAACATATAAGATATAATATAGTTTATAACCACACTATGTTCATAACCTAATCCTAGGTTCGACTACAACTATCGTCACTTAAACACCTAGATCCCACTATTACGTACTTGATATCCTATAACTACACAAGAATTTAAGAATACTTAAATTAAATTACTTATTTCATTTTTATCATTTTCATTCAATAATTAATTCATTAATTATTAATTAAAAATGTTTCAAATTACATTACATTAACCATTAGAGTGAATTCCATGGCCCCTATGCATAATCAAACTGAGTCCATGATTTCTCAAGAATATCAACATTTACATTTCATGAACTAACCCTATGAGTTAAAACATTTATTAAACATTATTTATTCAGTCTATAATTTTAGGTACTCTTGGAAAACATCCTAAGATACCACAAATAGATTTATAACCAAAAACATCTAGTTTCTTCAACCTATGGGGAAAGGAGTAAAGATAAATAAGAAAATTCGTCATCTGGTCCTTTAAATAGATTTAGGAAGCAAGAATCCTAGCTTTCCGCATCACAACAGGTAAGAATAGATTAAACCCATTTCATTATCCCAATTCCATCCCTGACGCTATCATGTATATCACCAAGATTCTTGTCTTCACAGGTGCCAACTATTGGAACAACCTCAAGCCTCCCTTCTCATATCTCATCATCCTTCTTGGGATCACATCACTTCACATGGCAAGGCTCATATATAGAAAACACAGAAGGTAGCAATAAATAATCAAATTCAACAGGGAAACTTGTCCCTAAAAACAAGGTATTCAAATATCACATGAAAATATGCTCTCACCACCCCCATGCAATGCATCCATCCTTTAAAAAAATAGTCACTCTCATCCCCAAGGATTTATCTTTAGAAAATAATCATTTATTATTCCATCTTGAATTAATTGATTCATTTATCATAGTTTAAATCTGTGGGTAACCTAAGGCATCATCTATAATAATATATTATAATTATTTAAACATACTCTTATATTTAATTCTAATTTTTAAAAACATAGAGAAGAACCAATCTAATTTAACAAGAATTTTATTATTATTCTTATAAAAAATATTTCTAGCTATAAGTTCTTTATCTAATTCTATAAACTCAGAGAATAAAAACTTTTAATTAAAAATGAACTAAGTATAAATTTAATTTACATAAAATTACAGGAACAATAGTTTAATTACACATGCCTCTTTAATTTTGTATCCAAATAAGAAATTACTTGCTTTATGTTATTTACCAATTTCATCAATAACAAAATATTAATACAATTATAAAAAAACGTGATAAAAATAATAACATAGATAGAAAACTATCTATTAAACCATGAGTAAAACTATTATTATGATGGAAAACACATGTGATCATTAACCATAAACCAATTCTTATTTAATCCATTTTATCCTTAAGTTAATTCCACCACTATTCAAAGAAACTAAAGCATGATAACTTTACGATTACGCATAATATAGAAGGGTAAGAAACTAATCCTCTACAACAAACTTTCTATATTCTTGAAATAGAAACCAAAAGCCCACGCAGATCTCAAATCACCTCCCCCATAAGGAAACTGTAATCTCATGAGGTTGGAATTCCATGAATTCACCAACAAACCATAATGAATCCCCCATTAGAATAATGGAGATCAATCAACATATCATGGAAAGATTACACAAGAGAAAACTAGACTAATCATAGAAGAAACCACAATAAGAAAATGTAGAACTCGCCACGAATTATCACGGATCGACCTCAGGAAGCTAGGGATTAATCCCTATAAAAAGGGGCTTTAAATACTTAGAAAAGAAATTTTGGAACCTAATGTTCAAGAGAAATGAGTGGTAGTAAAGTGGGTTTGGAGTGCCTCAAGGTTATTTATAGGCATTATGAAATTTATAATACTATGGTGTAGCCCCTCGAACCACATTGTAGAAGCACTTGACATAGGGTGTACTATGACATTACCCAAGGGACCAATCCATATCCCCCTTGGTCAATGAGTGTATCCACAAAACAAGATACATATCTAACTAGATTATATTTACCCATGGTGGGACTATGGCACATCCTACAACCCATGGTGTAGCCACCCTTGTTTTTGAAAAACTAACCAAAACCCCTATACTACAGCATCCTTATTTCACATTGTAGCTCTTGAAACTGGGGAAGGGCATACTCGATAACCAACATCCATGGATCATTTACCCCCAAAAATGGTGGAAGCCTCAAAAATCCTCCCAGAGATCCCCTACATCGCAGCCAAAACTCTATACCCTTAAATTAAAACCATATTACACCATATCCATAACCATTATCCCACAACGAACTACCTTATGGTGATATAGTGCTTCACGACACAGAATTAGATCAAATCCGCCATTTTCCCTACAAACACTCTCTAAACACCTTAGAACCTCATTTAGGTTCCTCCAACACCCAAAACCTAAAAATTAAATTACTTCTAGGATTTGGTCCCTTACATCAAATGCATCTAAAAACATTATCATCCTTGAGAATTCTAAACCAAACCCATAGAGAAACAAATAAAATGGGTCATTTGAATAGCCACACCACGATATACCTCTCAAGTATTATTCCAACACCTTAGCAAGCCACCTCACTTATAGGAACAAAGTGAAAAACCATGAAACAGTAATATAAAACTCCAAAAAACTCACCCAAAGAATAATCCACTCAAAAATAATTAAGATTATCAACAAAGAAACGATATGAAACCATCTTATAAGCCAGAAATGGTCAATAACCACGAGTTAGTATCACTACTATAAAGATATAAACCAAAAAAATTCAGGGTACTGAGCACGTATATGTGACTCATGTTCCCACATACTCTCTTTTATGCCATAATTCCACCACAAGACATGATCCAAGGGAATAACACGCATTCAAAACATCTTCTCCTGATAGTCTTGGATCTCCACAAGCCAATCTTTAAAGGTCACATCGTCACCAATGTCAATATCACCCCAATAAATGATATGAGAGTCATTATAAAGGTAATGTTAAAGCTAAGAATCATTAAAAACATCATGAATCTTCCTCATTTGTGGGGGAACTACTATCAAATATTCCCTGAATTCAACATGATCTAACACCTCAAAAGACCCAACAAACAGGGTAGAAATATGACTCTCATAACCAAACCTTCACTACCCATGATGATAATTCACCTTTAGGAAAACATGATCTCTAATTTTGAACTCTATAAGTATCCTTCTATGATCCATATTATACTTTTGATGATCCTATGCTACTTTCAACCTTTTCCAAATCACTTAAACCATCTTTGTCGTATTCTATACTAGTTCCAGCCTAAGAATTATTGACTCTCCAACCCTAATCCATCAGAATGGAGAATAGAAAGGTTATATGTATAAAGATTAGAATGGTTTCATACCAATGGTAGAGTAAAAACTATTGTTATAAGAAAACTCAACCATAGGTTGGTTCCTCATCCATGAACCTCTAAAATCCAAAACATAAGAATGAAACATGTATTCAATATACTAGATGGTTCACTCCATCTAACCATATTTCTATTGATGAAAAATAGTTATTATACATAATTAAGTGTTAAAAAAATTAGATACCTCTCTTCATCCTATGGATAAAATGAATATCATGATCGAATATAATCACCCTTGCTACTATGTGGAGTCTCAGTACCTCTTCTAGATACTTCCATGATAAAACCTTCAATGACCTCAACTCTCTGATCACTATAATGTGAGATAATTCTAGAAAATTATCCACTATCACTCATATAGCATCAAAGCCTCACTAATATCGAGGTAAACCTATAACTAAGTTTATCAAGATTTCCTCCCACTTCTACTGAGGAACATCTAATGGATGGAGAAAACCACATGGAACAAGTTCTCTACCATCACCTTCTAGCATACCAAACATCGGGGCCCAAACTCTATTGCTCCACATATCAACCAAGGCTAGAAAGACTGACCACTCAAAGCTTGGTACATCTTTTTCATTCCATGATGTACCACCAATGGTGATATATAAAACTCATAGAGAACTATCTAATGCTTCATCAAAGGCATGAAAAGCCTTCCCTAGAACAACACCTAGTGTTTTTCATCCTTAGATCAACCATCAATGGCATCCCCAAAAATAACTTAGTCCCTCCATACCTCCACCTTAGAATTCCCCAACAATGACTCCTCCACATACTACACCAAATATAATGGTACTATCATCTAAAAAAGTTAACCCCTATCCAAAAACTCTCCCATATCTCGATACATCTCTAAGATCTCATCCATCACTCTCTAGGAATCTCTAGATGCTTGCACAGAATCACTACATGACTTCCTGGTTAGCTCATCTGCCATAACATTTCCCTTTACTAGTGTATAAAAAATCACAAATCCATAATCCTGTAAGAATTTATCCACCATATATACCAAAATTTTATGTCATGTTGGGATAATACATTCCTCAAGATCTTATGATTGATAGAAATCAAAAAAATCTTTTTGATGAGGTAATGTATCCACGACTTCAAGGAAAATGCAACTATTACTAACAATTGATCATGGGTGGAATAGTTAAATTCATGGGGATGTAAATTCTAATACCCATAAGAAACAACTAATTTTTAGACATCATTACACTACCCAACCTAATAAATGAAGCATTATAGAAATATTCAAAGTGAACTCTTTCCTTGGGAACATGAAGAATTAGATCACAAACCAAATTCTCCTTAAGGTACTCAAATGTTTCCTAAAACTGGTTTGTCTATAAGAATACTTGATAATATTAATTCAATGTTGTCAGAGGAGTCACAACCTAAGAGAAATTGTCTATGAATCTACTATAATATACTATAAGAAAAATATAACTCTTAAACTTTGTAATAACCGTGGGGGATTACCAAGAAATTACTTCCTCTATCTTCAAAGGAACCATAGATACTCCTTGCTAGGAAATTCCATTCCCCAAGGAAAAACATTAGGATCCTAGAACTCACATTTCTACAACTTCCTGAACATCATTTGATGATGAATAACTCCCAAAATGGAACGAAAATTCTCTATATGCTCTTACTTATATATAAAGTACACAAGTATTTCATCAATGAAAACCATCATAAACTAATCCATGAACTCTTTGAACATTTCATTCATCAAATCCATGAACAGGGTTGGAGTGTTTGTCACATCAAACGGAATCACAATGAACTTTTATTTACTATGATGACATTGAAGAAGTAGTCTTTATAATATCCTCATCCTTCACCTACATCTAATGATATAATGAATGAAAATCAATCTTTGAGATCCAACAAGATCCTTTCAAATAATCAAATAAATAATCAATCGACGGAAGAGGATAGAGGTTCTTCATTATCACCTGGTTCAAGTGATGATAATCGATACAAAGACACAAGTTTCCCTTAAAAATTTTCAAGAACAAAACTGGTTCACCCCAAAGTGAAACACTCATCCAAAAAAACTGCATTGTAACTGATCATTGATTTTTACTCATAGCTCTATAAACTCATAAGGAAACATCCTATAGGGAGACTTCAAGATCAGGGAAACACCAGCTTGTAGCTCAAACCCAAACTTAATGTCATGTTGAGGGGGGACACTACATTCTCATGAGGAAAGACAGCAGGGTACTAATTCACAACACTGAAAAACACCAATGTATGAACCATTTATGAACTTAGAATTATCTTAGTCTAAATGAAGATAAGGATATATCAGACCTCTAACCCATTTAAGGGTCTTTCTCACCAAAGAACACTATTATCTCTCTATCAGCATCATAGAACACAAACTTCCTCCTAAAGTAATCCAAAAAATACTAAACCAAATACATCTAGATAATATCTAGGATAATTCCAGAAAACTACATCTATAAACATATGAATTATTCTATGGAATTATGTTTCCCAAGAACTCTCTCACAGTCTTAATATTCATCATACAAATATGCTTGAACTCCAACTATCATAGTCAACGCCAATGGAACTGGAATTCTCTCCACCACATGTCCCAAATCAAGGACTAGGTCAGGTGATATAAAATAGAGTATATCTTTTAAATAAAACAAATAATGAAACCAAGTATAAGACAAGAAAATGGTTCCTCGAACAATGTATGGATTTCCCAACACTGGTAATTCTAGGGCATGAAGTTGACCACAACCTACTCCATGGCCTCTATGACCCTGATGAAAACTAGCTCTATAACCACAATCTACTCTCTTAGGATGAGGATAATCTCAAGTCTATCCCATTCCCACCCCATCTATTCTTTTTTTTATCCCAAGTTGGAGTATCCTGCTACTGTTGCCTCAGCTAAAACTATCGCAATGGGGTAACCTAAAGCAAAACACCTGGCACATGTTTCCTGGTCAGGAAGTTCAAGCAATATCACCACTAATGACCTTATCCTTCATAATAAAAACATGTGTCTCATCCCTTGGAAAGGTATTAGGAGCCTCCAACACTAGAAAATGAGATTATGAGG
This sequence comes from Viscum album, assembly GCA_963277665.1. Taxonomy (NCBI): domain Eukaryota; kingdom Viridiplantae; phylum Streptophyta; class Magnoliopsida; order Santalales; family Viscaceae; genus Viscum; species Viscum album. The sequence goes on along the minus strand of OY728142.1, from coordinate 25,445,294 downwards.
GCTGTGACCTACCCTTTGGAGACCAAAAACTCTTCTTTCATGGAATATGAGAACCATGGGGAACAACTCTTCTTCATGTGGAATCCTAAATATTATCCTCTCATAACAACATAGTTCTGGATAGCATCCTCTCAAAGTCCAATTATTTTTCCAACACCCAAAGATATGTTGACAACATAAACGAGGTAACTTGATGGTGTATCTCTGGATTTTAAGCCTCCTTGAAATACCTCACCCTATCTTTATTATCTATCAAAAAAATTTAATCATATCAAAAAAGGGTCCTAAAACGGATCTAGAATTCCCAAATACTAGAAATACTCTAAATAATGGTAAGAAACTCCTAGATACTAGTCTCCTTCATGGTTGAAGAAATAAAATCTTCTTGGAACTAGTCCCTAAACTTCTCCCACGATACATTCACTCCTCTCAATCCTTGAGGAATAAGATCTACCACTTACACACTACTCCACTGAGAATTTTCAAAGACAATAAAACCCAGTGCTCCTTTTAAGAATGAGTCAAACTGAAAGTTATCTCAACCTCCTCTAACTAGTATTTTTTATATATATTTTTAAATAGATCCCTCATATTTCTATTGACTTTTGTGCCGAAACTATAGGAGTTTCCTCCCCCAAGTGTCTCCATCGTTGACCTCAACTTTGAAACGATCTACTAGCACATATTTTTGAACATATTTGGTGTGAACCTAGTGAGGAAATTAACATGGATCCATACTAACAAAATAAAAAATTGTTAGAGAATCATAAACCTAGAATATAGAATATTTAACATTTATTTATTTATTTATTTTAATTTTATTTAAGGTTCAACCTAATCCCATGGTATACCCATTTCAAACAGAGATATAAATAAGAATGATTCATGATCCATTCCTATGTCACTACCCTATAACCAATAAAACTTTACTGAGTATGCTCAGTAAATGTAAAGGTGTGTGCATCAGATCACATGGGGCCATAAATGGCCATGTATTAGCTGATATCCCATGTTTACATTGATTACTAAACATATATAACACTATTTCACTACCAACCCATGCAGTCCTCAACTTTTACTAACTCCAAACTTCATCCTATCATTCATCCTCCCTTTTGATACCACTTTATCATGACCCCCAAACCCAAAGAGTTCCCCTCTTGGCTATCCATGAGAGAAGGAGGATAGTGACCACCTAATTCCCACCTCTAGTAGGACTTGGGTTTGTGACTAGCACTGATGGAATATCATAAAAAAAAATATGTGGTATTACCCTCCAAAAGAATATGTGGAAGAGAGAGATAAGATAGATACACCAATTGACACCTACTCATAACGATAAAATATATCCCAAGTGCATACATATAATGTTATATAGGACTAAAATAACTATAAAGGAAACTACAAATACCAAAAAGGTAAACTCGACAGTAACCACAAATCCCAAATAGCTTTTAAAAAACCATGAGAAAGTAATATCCAGCCAGATATCTAACCCAGTCCTATTGAATTAAAAAAATATTTTATATATATGTATGGTGATCATAATAGGTATACGCAGTAGGATACTCTTTAGATCCTCTTATACAAAGGATAATGAAATCATACTAAATCCCATAGATCAACAAGTGAAATTAACTCATCACTTATACAAGTTAACTAATTTCTTAGCCTCACCATGGTTATATATCACCAATATCACATAAAAGATATCATATATTATAGAAATATAACATTGTTACCTAGTTAATGCTTCTCTACTAGTTTTCCTCTCTTCCCCAATATCGTACATTCTCATCCATATCTTTCCAAAAGAAGTCATCCTGTAAAAAACTGGGCTAAGTATAACAACATGAACCTCATTCCTCACATCATCTCATCATCCCATACACATCTCTATATAGTAACCAAGTAGTTTTTGGGATCAAACACATCCCATATGATGTATATCATACATCAAGTATTATACCTCAAACCATCATATCCCATAAACCATGTAAGGTATCTCAAGTCATCAAATTTTATAAATTTTAAACCAATAATAGTATTTAGGTTGTGATATTTATAGATACATGTGTCTGAAATAAAACAGAATCCATTATAGTCTTTTTAAACATGTATGGGAAACTAACCATCGTGCAGGACAACAAATAATACTACTAAGAGAAGAGAGTGAGGCCAAAGGGGTAGTCATCCATCCATCCTCACCACCAATATATTGTGTAAAACACCCTCCCATAGTTCACTAGGTGTCAATCATCCTACTGACATGGGTGGGGTAAAGTATGAATTTAAAAACATACAAGATATAATATATCTCATAGCCACACTATAGGAACAACCTATTCCTGGTATCAACTACAACTATCATCACTCGGACTCCCATCTAACACTACTAGGGAATAGATATCTTATAAGAAAAAAAATCATTTAAGAAGAATTAAATTATATTAATTATTTCCTTTTTATAATTTACTTTAATTAATTAATTTATTAACCATTGATTAATATTTTTCTAAATTATATTACATTGACCATTATAGTGAAGTCCATTCCCTCCATGCATAATTCAACAGAGTCTATAGTTTCTCAAGATTATCAACATCTGCATTCAAAGAACTAACCCCACAAGTTAAAGCAGTTATTAAACATTATTTACCCAATTCATATTTCTAGGTACTCTAGTAAAACATCCTAATATATCATAAAGAGATTCATAACCAAGTACATATAAATTATCCAATAATTAGGGAAAGGAATGTAGATAAACAAGAAACACATACATGTTCCCCTTTAAATAGATTAAAAAAGTAATCATCTCAGTCTTCAACATCACAACGGGTAAGACTGGATTCAACCCATTCCATAATCATTGTTCCATCACCAACACCATTATGTATGTAAACATTCATCTCATCATCATAGGCATCAACTGCTTCCACACCCTCGGGCCTCCCCGCCCATACCTAATCAGCCACCCCATGATCACATCAATTCACATAGCAAGTCCCATATCCAAATAACAAATAATGAATCAAGAAATAAACATAGACAATAGGGAAACCTTTCCCTAAAATAAATACGTTCATCTTTCACATGCAAACGGTCTCTCAAGGCTCCCCACACAAGGCATCCAACCTTTATAAAAAATAGGGAACCCTCATCCCCAAACATTTATCTTTATCAAATAACTGATTTTTATTCCATATTGAATTAATTGATTCAATTATCACAGGATACATCCATGGATAACCTAAGTCACCATCTATAACAATCTATTATAATTATTTAAACATGAAGTTAGCAATAATTCTAGATCCAACTAACTAAGAGAAGTACCATTCTTATTTATCAGGAATTTAATTATTATTATTTTAAAAAATATTTCTAAATTATAGTTATTTATCCAATTCAATTAACACATGGGATAAAAATATTTAATTAAATATGAACTAAGTGTCAAATTTTTTTACTTCAAATTAAAATAAAACCGGTTTCTTTACACATGCCTCTTTAATTCTTTATCCAAATAACTAATTACTAACTTTACATTCTTTTCCAATTTCATCTATAATTACATACTAATACAAGAATAAAAAACATGATAAATAAAATAACATAGATGGTAAAGTTTCTAATAAATCATATGTAAAACCATTAACATATTGGAAAACACATGTGATCACTAGCTCTAAATCAATTCTTATTTAATTTGATTTATCTTTTATTAGGTTAATTCCACCGCCACCCCAAGAAATTAAATCAGGGTAACATTAAAATTTCATATAATATATAAGGAGAATCAATGAATCCATTACTTAGATCTTTTTATGTACTTGAAAGAGAAATGGAATACCAATGAGGATCTCTGATCACCTCTCCCATAATAAAATGATGATCTCCCAAGGACATCATTCCTTGAACACATTGAAAAATGAAAAGGAAACCCCCATTAGACTGATGTAGATAAACCTCTATAACATGGAAATATAAAATAACGAGAAAATATATAAAACAAAGATAAAACAATAAGAATAAATGGTATAACTTGTCTCAAATAATCATAGATCATACTTCAGAAGTTAAGGATTAATACCTATCAAAATTGGATTCAAAGAATTTGAAATGAACATTAAAGAACCTAGGGATCAAGATAAATGAGTGGGAGAAAAGTGGGTTTATAGGGAATCAAGGTTATTTATAAGCATTCTAAATTTATAAGACCATGGCATAACCCCTGGGACCATGACATAGAATCACCTGACATAGGTTGTACTACTATAATGACTCTGCTCTTTATTTCATATTTAAACATGATTTATTACATAAACTTTCACTTAATACAACTCATAAGATCGAAAGTTCTAGTGTCTTTAGGTATTAAGATCATTAAATAACAAATTAAAACATGAAATACACATCTTTATTGAAAACATATTTTACAAGACCACAACATTCCTTTATACTTAGCATTGCATGGGATAACCTGAGGACATACATAAGAAAAGGGTGAGCTACAAATCCCAGGAAGGGAGTAAAAAAAATTAACTTAAATAATACCATACATGTTAGGAAATAGTCATATCAATGGAGCATAATAGAGTCATGAACATAAAGGAATGATATAGTATGATTATCATAACATGGAAATGTGAAAAAAACATAAAACATGGCATCATTGACATAAACGAATCAGGTAAACCACTATCCCAACATGGTGGAGAAAATCCCTATAAAAGAATCAAGTAAACCCCTATCCCAACATGATGTATCATGATACTAAACATTACCCAATGCATTGGATCATTATTAGGGCACACCCTTCGTAATCATTTTAATCTCATGCTTAAGTATGCCACATATATCATATAAAATGGATTAATTCAACATCATCATTTATTCCACAATCAAATAATGTGTAATACATACATGTAAGTCACTATTTTATAAGTATATGTTCATAAATCTAAATACCCTTGATATATGAATGGGTGTGTTATTCACTACAAGATGATTTTGGCATGGAAAATTGTGGTGTGATTTCGGCAGCATAACAATGTCATATGGAAAATTCATAAAATGGGTGGATAAGTGAGAAAGGGGTATATCATAATTTATACATGAAATGGGAAGTGATGGGAGAATGAAACATAATATCCCAACATATGTGATGGAATTTATGATTTATAACATAATTGAAGTTCTTGAAAGGGAAATGAGAAGAGGAAAATCTATTATAGAATTTCGGCATAGTAATGGCGTAGGTAAAGGTCTAAATGGGGGAAGAATAAATGATCCCTCGTTGAAATAAAATAAAATGGACAGTAGGGAATTTATTATAAAAATATGACAATATAACCAATTGAAATTAAAATGACTAATTTCAAACAAGGTTCTTGAATTAAAAGGAAGAGAGAAAGGTGAGGATCCCTTACTTGGATGTGTGGTCCCAAAGCCTTGGGAGAGGCATCTTGGGAGATTAGGGTCACATTTGGAGGACACTAGGGAGTAGGGTTCAGAGTTTGGTCAAGATTCAAATATCATGAGTGGAGAGGAATGGGTGCTTGGGTGGGTTTATATAGGTAAGGTTGGGGAATTATTTATTATTTTGGATTTGGACCCTACACACTAAAATATTCACAACCACAAAACTTCGCATGGTTTTTTATCATTTTTTATGAAAAAGGGGAGTATTAAAAATTATTTTAAAAGTATAATGGATGAATATATTAAAATATTTACCTTTATTATGTGGAGGTGAGTCACACTTTCAAGTAAATAATTTTAAAATCCTAAAATATTTTATATGTCTTGGAGGATTCAATAAGGTTTTATAAAATAAATAAAATAAAACTAAAATTATATTAATTTAAAGGAAAAAAATATATTTTTCCAAATATACCTTTTATACTATTTTATTATGATGTCATAAAACACATTATATATTTATATGGTATTTAATTTTTACCCAAAAATTCGACTATCTCAAAAAATTATGAAAAATTCACTGTTAGATAATTTCAACATCCTGATTCAAAAAATAATATTCATTTTATCTAAATAATTTTTTAAATATAATGATTTTTACTTTTAAAATAAAAACTGACATTTATTGAAAATTGACGGGTTTTGATAAAAATAGTTTTCAAACCTTAATAAAAATTACAATTGACTTCATAAAAATTATACGATCATTTATATTTAATAAAATTAATTTAACAATAATATTTTATGAAAATATTTTTTAATTTAAAAATCCATTAATTCATCAAAATATATTTCTTAAATAAATTTAAATATTGACCAAAAATATTATTTGGGTTTTAAAAATTATTTACAAAGTAACAATAATAGAATGAATTTATTTTCATTATTATATATAAAAATAGTGCATATAATCATAATGATATAGTCCTGTTACATATCCCTTTATTACACCAGTATATTCCCTTAGAGTAAGGTGTGTGATTATGGGGATTTCATGGGGTCGTTCGGTGAACATGGTTTGGGTTGTGATCTTGAGGAGCTTGAAATTCCCTCATAAATGGTTTTGTTGATGCTTAAGTTGTTAGATCGCAGCTTGGTATTGGTCTAGATAAAATCCCCGAAATGTTTTCTCTCTTAGAAACTCCGATAAATGGTATTCATTGGGTATGATCCTACCAGTTGAGGCCATCACTTCCTTTGTCTGCGTCAGAAGGACTTATTAAAACCCAATATTTATACTAGTCATGTGATCACTATTAAACAGTTATATTATCAATGGTAAGGATACTTAATGGTCATTTAAATCCAATTGGATATAATAAAGTAAAATTAGTGCGTGTTTTTTAAATCCGTAAGAAATTTAATTAAAATAAAGGGAATTTTATTCATAACATTTTGGGTCATTACAAACTTTCCCCCTTAAGAAATTTCTAACTCGAAATTTTCTTTTCAAAAACTGAAAGAGATGAGGGTAACTCTGCTTAATCACTTCATCTAGATCCCATGTCACTTCTTGAAATATGTGGCTTCTCCACAACACTTTGATGATGTGCATTGTATTATTTTGTAGAACTTTTTTTCTATGATCTAATATCTTAACCAACATCTCCTTATAGGAGAGGTAATTATCCAATGGTACCACATCTAGATTGAGTACATGTGGTTGGTTAGGTATGTACTTCCTTAAGAGTGATACATGTAATACATCATGTACTTTAGATAGGTTCGGTGGGAGTGCTAGTCAATAGGGCATTGCGTCAATGCGATCAAGGATCTCAAAAGGGATGATGCACGTTGGACTACGCTTTCCCTTATTCCCAAATCTCATAACTCTATTACATGGAGATATGCAGAGGAATACCATGTCTCCAACATAAAAAATCTTGGTCTCATTGAAGATTATCAACATAGATCTTTTGTCGACTTTGAGAAGCTTTGATGTGCTGCTAAAAGACCTTAACCTTCTCCACATTTTCATCGACCATTTCTGGTCCGAGAGGTTTTCATTCCCCAAATTTATCCCAACAAGTCAGTGTTCTACACCTCTTCCCATAAAGGGATTTATAAGGATCCATTTTTATTTTTGAGTGGAAACTGTTTTTTTAAGAGAACTCCACCAAAGTAAGATATTGGTTCCATCAACCTTTAAAGTCCATTGAGAATGATCTCAACATGTCTTCAAGTTCTAGATAGTCCGCTCATATTGGCCATTAGTTTGAGGGTGATAGGACATTATGGAATTCAAATTAGTGTTAATAGAATATTGAAGACTCTTTTGAAACTTAGAGGTGAATATTAGATCTCAATCGGACACAATCAATAGTGGTACTCCATGCATCCTTACCACTTCTCTGATGTATATTTGTGCTAGTTGATCCAATGAGAAATCCTCTCAAATTATAATGAAATTTGAAGTCTTTATAAGACAATCCACAATAACCTAGATAGCATTATTTCCTATGTATGTATTCTAAAGTCTGATAAAAAAACTCCATGGTGATGTTTTCCCATTTCCATGTTGGTATAGGTAATGCTTGTATCATCCCATTAGACTTATGCCTCTCAGCCTTCACAGGCTTATATATGAGGCACTATGATGTATATTTAGTGATCTCATTCTTCATGTTATCCCACAAATAGTGATTCCAGATATTTAAATACATCTTTGTGTTTCCTGGGTGAACGTAGAAATTAAAACTATGTGCATCATCCAAAAGTTCTTTCTTTAACTCTGGATTTGATGGAACAAATAGTCTTGACACAAATCTCACAATTCATTTTTCATTAAAGTTGAACTCTGCGGATTTCATTTTCTGATAGTTTCCACTTTCTTATGAATTCCCACATCATCATTTTGAGAATCCATTAACCTTTCCAAAAGAGACAGTTTAGAAATCATTTTTAAAATGATTGATGATTCTCCCTTGTTTATGATACCCATTTCCATCTTCATCAAATCTAAGAAGATTGGATTCTTTTCAATTCTCATCAATGATAGAATTTTTGGGTCCTTTCAACTTAGAGAATCTTCCACCTTGTTCATTTTCCCATGGTGGTAATGGATCTATCTATCATAATCCTTGATGAGATCTAACCATATTCATTAGATCATATTCATCTCTTTCTATGTGAATGTATATTTGAGACTTTTTTGATCCGTATATATTTCACACTTCTCCCCGAAGAGAAAATGCTGCTATATTTTCAATGCAAATATCACCACTACCAACTCCAGATCATGCTTGTGATAGTTTTTATCATTAATTTTCAACTTCCTTGAGGCATAGATAATGACTTTTTCATTCTTCATCAACACATATCCCATTACCTTCTTCGAATCATCGCTGAAGAATACGAAAAGATCCCCACTAGTGGGTAGTGTGAGCATAGGGGAAGTGAGAAGCCTCTTCTTCAACTCTATGAAGATCTCTTCACATTTTTCATTCCAATAAAACTTGACTCCCATCTAAGTTATCTTGGTAAGAGGTTCTGACAATCATGAGAAATTTCTCACAGATCGGTGATAATATCCAATGAACCCTTGGAATCGACGGATATCCATCATAGATGTCAGACTCACACATCCCTCAACTACTTCTTTTTTTGGAAGGATCCAATGATATCTTATTTCTTGTGATGATATTCCCCAATAATGTGACTTCCTTCAACCATAACTCACACTTTCTATACTTTTCATAGATTTTCTCCTTTCGCAAGTTCTCCAGCATAGTTCTCAGATGTTCCTCATGCTCCTCCTTGGTTTTAGAGTATATTATAATATCATATATAAAGACTACCACAAATTTTTCAAGATAATATATAAAGAATATATTCAACAATTCCATGAAGATTAATGGAGAATTAGGGAGTCCTAAAGGCATTAATATAAACTCATAGTGATCTTAAATTGTATGAAAAGTAGTCATGGGGATATCCTCCTTTTTCACCCTTGGTAATATCCTGGACACAGATCCACCTTGGATAAGTATTATTCTCCACATAGTTTGTAACGTCTCAATTCCGGAAGCTAGCCAGAGGCACCCCGTACCTAGTTGGTCACATGGCCTCAAGTGCATTTCCCCTAAAGCCAGAGGCTGCTGACTAGCAGTGAGGGCCTTGAGTGTGACAGTGGGGAAACTATTCCTTCATTGGCAGAGTAACATAGTGGAAGTAAAAAAATGGAAAAAACAGAAGTAGTAATAATCCATACAAAAGTAAACAACGGAAGTTTAAAGAAATAAACAGATGGAGTGTATATATATATATAAATTATTCATGATACATATGTCTAGGAAAGAATCCAAACAAATCACAATGCTGGAATACAACAGTATTAAACCCAAGTACAAAAGGAAGCAAGTAAACAACTCCTCAGCATCACAAGCCATTGCTTGGTCCCATGCTCTCTAGCTCCACAGCAAATCAAGCACCTAAAGTAGAAGGGAACTTTCACTTATCTATACTTGCAATAATATAATATTTTTGGGCCCAAAAGCATATCCCAAATAGGGTGTGAGACTAAATCCCAGTAGGAAACCACCATGAGATCTGTGCCTAATAGTCAGTGAGTATATATGGCAGGAAATAAGTAAAAAGAGTGCATTAAACAAAGAAGTACTCAACATCACACAATCCACATTTTCAAAGCATTCAAATACCACCTATCATGTAAGAAAGAAAAACACACAGGTAACCCTATGGGAAGTACTCACAGCCTAACCCCTCTAGTCCTACATAGCAGCAACCAAGCAAGAAACACAACAGGTAACCCTCTGGGAAGTACTCATAGCCTATCCCCTATAGTCCTACCTGGAAACACAAGCAACCCTCTAGGAAGTACATTCAGTCTAACCCCTCTGGTTCATCTTAAGCATAGACTCTCTAAGGAAGAACTCACTGTCAATTCCCCCTATAGTCTCGTATTGGTACTAATGGCGCTCTGAGGAAGTACTCAACATCACATTCCCTCTTTGGCCCACGTTGAGGAACTACAGACACTCTGGGGAAGCACTCAATGTCAATTCCCCCTGTGTTATCACATCGTAAGTTATAAAGACACTTTGGAGAAGCCCTTATGTCTACCCTCCCTATGGTCTATACACCAGGTTCTCACAGCCCTGTAATTGTGAAGCAAGTACGGCAAATCGTATTGGCCAAAGTAAACCTCAAGAACTACTTGGATAGCGGTATACATCATAACATCATATCATAACAATCACACCATCCTACAACTAGGCATGGAAAATTAAACAGCAGCCTAACAAGCAAACTAGACCCTATGGTCAAAACAGGAAATCAAGCATGGGAAAAAACTTCCAAATCATATAAATTAACCCTATTAACATTAAACTATCAACTACTCAATCATAAAAGCATAGTAGGAAAAAAAATATGGCTAAAATGGTAAACATGCAATACCCTGTTCATGGGTATTGGATATTTTTCACATAAAACTCAAAGAATTTTTACGGAAAGTCACAAACCACCTACCTCGGCATTGGGAGATCAATATACTCCGGCGTCGGCCCTTGGATAAAGCTAGAATGTGGTAGATCTACAAAAACGTATAAAACTTTCAACCCATGATATCTCATGATAGAGGTTAAATCAGAAGATGGTGCTCTAGGATAAGAGAGAACTTACCAATTCAATTCCAACGCAACCGAAAGTGTTCGATTTGGAGGAAAGATGCTCGCTCAGGGTATCTTTGAAGATCTTTAGTCATACGACACTCTTGGACAAGACGAACAAAGAACGAAGGTGTTCTATCGATTAGACGTGACCCCGGTGCGTTTAATGAAAAAAAAACAAAATACATGGTGTGTACTTTCTAAGTACACGGTATGTACTCTCCTTTTCCATACTCCACTTTAGGTGGCCTCCAAGTCACCCTCACATGGCTGTGTGCATGGCTGCTACATGGCCAGCACACGGTTACATGTGGTAACCGAGTACATGTCATGTACTCAGAACGTACATGGAGTGTACTTTGGAAATTTCTATAAATTCATCTTTTTCTCAAAAATGACCAGAAAAAGAAAATATACCCGAAAAAAAAGATCAGGGTTCTTACAAACTTCCCCCCTTAAATAAATTTGTCCCATAATTTCCCTAGCAAGGTAGCATAGAAGAAGAAAACCTGAAAATATTTGGCCACTTTGCTCATACATTGACATCCCTCTCCCAAGTCTCATCCAATACTCGCATGTGCTACCATAGCACTTGTACCAGAGGAACAGACTAGACATGGAGAACCTTTGTACTTAGATCAACGATCCAGATAGGATGCTCCTCAAATGATGCATCCACTTCCAAATCAACCTCCTCAGGTTGAAAGACATGAGATGGGTCTGAGAATTAACATAGAAGCTAAGAAATGTGGAACACATCGTGCATAGCCCAGTACCTCTAAGGAAACTACAACCGATAGGAAACCGAACCAACTCTCTCCAAAACCTCAAATGGTCCGACATACCTCAGCAAAAGCTTACCCTGTCTCCTAATCCTTCTGCGCCCCAACCTCGGTGTGACACGCAAGGAAACCTAATCTCTGACCTTGAACTCCATAGGTCGTCTCCGCTGATCAGCATATGACTTCTATCGACACTCTGCAGTATCCATCCTCTTCCAAATCAACTCTAACTGCTCTATGGTCTCCTAAACAAGATGATGTCCTAGTATATCTGCCTCTCCTACCTCCAGCCAACATAAAGGTGATCGGCATGGAATACCGTGAAAATCCTCATAAGGTGCCATCTGAATGGTTTCTTGAAAACTATTATTGTAGGAAAACTCCACAAGAGGTATATGATTCTCCCAAGAACCTCTAAAATCCAGGATGCATGCATGAAGCATGTCCTAAAGAACCTAAATCATACTCTTGGACAGGCCATCTTTCTGGGGATGGTAAGTTGTACTCAAAAGTACCTATATACCCAAAGCCTTTTGAATCCCCTGCCAGACCCAAGAAGTAAAACGTGAATCTCTGTCTGAAATGATGAAGTGTAGAACTTCATGTAAGTGCACAGTCTCACAGATGTACAACCGTCCCAGCTGATCAACACTAAAGGCCTCCATGAACGGCAAGAAGTGAGAAACCTTCATGAGGTTGTCAATGACAACCCAAACTGCATCATTCCCTCGAGGTGGCCTTGATAAACCTATCACGAAATCCATCACGACATCATTCCACTTCCACTCATGAATGGGTAACTACCACAAAATCCATGTCAGTCGTTGATGCTATGTCTTCACCTACTGACAGGTAGAACACCTCATGACGAAACCAACAACACCTCTCTTCATACCAAACCACCAATACAGACGGTGTAGATCACGATACATCTTGGTGACCCCGGGATGAACTTTCCAAACTGAGGAATGAAAGTCCCGCATTAGCTCCTTTCATATGTCTGCCGGCACCCATACGATCCCCTAGAAATGCAAGATCACATCCTCACCCATGGTCCATCTAGGTATAGTGTCCTCTACTGACACGCTTTCCCATAGGACTGGCCTTCAGAATCTGATCGCTGCCTCATTCTCACTCGATTAAGAAGAGTAGAGGTAACAACCATATAAGAAAGAAAGGTCTGCCCCTATCTGTCATGCACCTCCAAATGCATCTCAGAGAACATAGCCATAAGCTTCCACTCACTGCTGGCCTCCTGAACTGCCTATATCTAAGTCCTCCTGCTCAGCGCATCAACCACCACGTTGCCTTTCCCATGTGTATAGGCAAGCTCAAAGTCAAAGGACTAAAGGTACTCAACCCACCTTAGCTGTCTCAAATTCAGATCACACTGAGTGAAGATGTACTTGAGACTCTTGTGGTCAGTGAAAACCACAAAATGCTCCCCCAGAAGATAATGTCTCCAACAGTGCAAGGCATGAACAACAACATCCAACTCAAGATCATGCGTCGGGTAATTCCTCTCATGTGGCCTCAACTACTAATACCCATACGCAATGAATCCTTCTCCCTTCATAAGAACATCTCCTAGCCCGATACCTAAAGCATCATAGTATATAGTATAGCTCACTTATGGCTCTGGAAATACTAGTATCGGTACTGAATTCAACCTCCCTTTCAGCTCCTGAAAGGCTGACTCATAAAAATATAACCACAAAAACTTTGCACCCTTCTTAGTCAGACCTTTCAATGGTGCTTCTAAGAGTGAAAAGTCATGAATGAAATGTCAGTAGTATCCAGCCATCCCTATAAAACTCTGTACCTCAAAGATGTTCTTCAGTTGCACCCAGGAAACTACTGCTCTCACTTTATTTGGGTCTATTGATACTCCTTTATCTGAGATAACATGACCCAAGAAGTGAATCTGGTCCATCCAAAAGTTGCATTTTGAGATCTTAGCATATAACTGATACTCTCTAAGTGTACTCAAAACAATCTCAAGATGTGTGGCATGGTCATGTCGAGTGTTAGATTACACCAAGATATCATCCACGAAGACTACCACGAAATAATCCAAGTATGGATGGAAGACTTGGTTCATCAGTACCATGAAAACTGTAGGCGTGTTCGTAAGACAGAATTGCATAACCATATACTCATATAGACCATACCTACTCTAGAAGGTTGTAAGAGGTATATCATATGGTCTAACGTGCAACGGATGATAACCAGACATTAAGTCGATCTTCGAGAACACCCAGGCTCCTCGAAGCTGATCAAAGAGATCATAAATCCTCATTAAAGGATATCGATTCTTGACCGTCAATTGGTTCAGCTTCCGATAATACACACAAAGCCTTAGGGTACCATCCACCTTCATCACAAACAGGACAGGTAAACCCCAAGGAGAAGTACTGGGTCAGATGAAACCCTTTTCCTGTAACTCCTCCAACTGCTTCTTGAGCTCCTATAACTCTGGTGTATTCATCCTATAATGAATAATGGAAATTGGTACCACTCCTGGGATGAGCTCAATAGATAATACTACCTCACGCTCTGAAGGAAAACCTAAAAATTATTCTATAAATACATCCCTGAAATGATCCACCACTGGAGGAAAGTCAAACTATGAAGTCCCCTGTTCATCCAGATATAGACTATCAATTTGGGATGTAACTCCCCTTAACCCATGATGCTCAGGTCCCGCTCTGCTCACCTGGACATCCCACTCGCCCTTATGAAGAAAATATCTGCCCTCTGGTGATATGAAACTCACCCTATGGTGATAGCAATCGACGACTTCCTGGAAGGGAACTAACCAGTACATTCCAAGAATGACATCATAGCCTATCATCTCTAGGACATTGAGGTCCCATAAAGAGTGACACCCACCAACCTCTAGAAAGCACTCCTTTCACTGACGTACACTAACCATTCTAGTCCCCAATGGTGTGTCTAGTGTCAAAATCTCTACATAAGAAAAGATGCAAAGCCCAAGGCTCTCCACAGCCAAAATAGATATAAAGCTATGGGAAGCCCCTGTATCGAAAAGAGCAGAAGCTAAAACTGAGAAAACTAAGATTGTACCTCGAACTGTAGACGTTCCGGGATCCTACACATTTTGGGTCTACTCCACTAAAAAAGTCTGGCCTGCTCTACGACCTTGTGACCCTACCTGACCACTCTGAGCTGATCCGCCATGATGTCGCAAGAAATCAGGTGAGTGGCTAACATGGCCACGACCTCCACCTTAGCCTGAACGGCCGGAAGAACTCAAGTTCCCAGACTGGTGAGAAACTGGTGGTGCTGCTCTTGAACAAGGAGTCATATAAGAACCCCTATCACCAGCTTCTAATGACAAGATTTCATAAAAGTGCTGAAGATTGCCCATATTGCTGCAAGATCGGCACTCAAATGGGTCTCCCGGGCAATGTGTCCTCGTATACATTCTCTTCCCACACTGGTAGCACACCACCTAGCTACCAAAAGAAGATTCTTGCCTCCTTGGATCACCATGAGAAAACTCCATGCGGTGCTTCCTACTGTCAGTAGGATGGATACTAACTCTAGATGTCGAGTTGTCCTGGCTCACAACTCCAGAATCCCTCAGATTACGCTCAGTGATCAGTGCCTGATTTCTGATGAGAGTGATAGTGGTAAACTGAAAGATGTTCACCTATGATTGGATGCATGCCTCAGACTATCCTCAAACTTCCTTTCCTGTAATAACTAATCACCTCCTAAAATTAGCATTAAATGCTTCATCTCGATAAAATGGGAGGAATACTCCATAACCTAAAGAGTACCCTGCTCCAGACTCATAAACTCCCGGGATCGATCGGCCCTCAGGGTCTCTGGATTGAAGTAGTCATAGAAGATATGATGGAACTCCTCCCAAGTCATAACTTGTTGGCGTCCCGTCTGTGAGATCACATCCCACCACCTCTTGGCAGAGTCCCAAAGCATATAAGTAGTGATCTTGACCCACCTCTCTATAGGTGTCTCCAGATGCTCAATGATCATCGGCATGGATTCTAGCCATGACTCTACAGCCTGAGGTCCTCCATCCCCTAAGAAAGTTGGAGGATGATACTACTGAAAGACCCACGTCAACTCTGCCATCGACGGGGTAGGGGGAAGTGATCCCTGAAAGGTCTTCATCATCCTCATAAATCCTTCCCTGAACTATGCATCGGCACCTGCGTTCGGTATAACGGATGGTTCCAAGACTAGAACAACGGGAGGATTTGCAGGTAGTCCTTGATCAACCCTATCAAGTGTCTGATCACTACCCTAAAACTGGAGTACAACTGAAGGACATATCGGCGGCATGACTCTACATGGTCAAGCGCACACCTTAGATCAATATTATCAAGGACTAAAAACTAGAAGCATAAGAAGGGGATAGGAGAGGGAAAGCATTCAAGTTTTTTAAAATAAGACTACACGGTGTGTATAATTACTACACGGTGTGTTCCTTTAAGCCTTTCACATGGGAATGTACTTCCTCTAGAACTGTTTGTGTAACACCCCAAACACACGGCATGTTTCCCTTACACACAGTGTGTACTTGAATTCTCTTCCCCTACCCAAGTCCTTCTACACGGCTAAGCCACACGGTTCTCCTTAGAACAAGATTACACTGTGTATTAGTGCCAAACATGGCATGTACTAGACGAGCCTCACCGACCTGTGTTTTTCATGACACAGCTAGATACTCAGCTAAAAATACACGATTTGTTCCATACGGACACGGCATGTACTTGGAAAGATAACACCGACCCGTGTTGTTAGTTACATAGCCGGATTCCAAGATTACCCTACCCGGTGTGTTTAGAAGGGACACGGCATGTATCACCAAAGGTTTATCCATCTGTGTTGTTAGTCACACAGTCGGACATAGGGTCAACCCTACACAGCATGTACAACCGGTACATGGTGTGTTCCCACAATAACTTCCCTATACCGTGTCTCTGCCCACACTTCCTAGGACATAGTTAGAGGCTACACGATGTGTACATAAGGTACATGGAGTGTACTTACAAAAAATAGTTTCTTCCTGAACAGAAGAACACATGGTGTGCAGTCAAAACTACATGGCGTGTATTCTGGGTTTTTCCAGATAGTAAGCCTCAGAAACCACTCTAGAGCCCTGAAAAAAACACTGAAACAAACACCAAAGTTTTAAATTCTAATTCATGAAGGCCCATACTCCCTAAGAATCAAATCTTGGGATCTTATACAAGTTATATCAAGGAAAAAAAGGTAATGATCCACAAAATTCCGGTCCATGAGGTCCCATAACACCTCAATAACCAAAGTTTGGCGTTCATTCAAACAAAACTTCACAAAAACAATACCCTATCAAACAACAGGTATTTTTTATCATGGAATCTATCACAACTTCATGCATATCTCGCACAACAACAATAATTATAACATGCAATTACTAATGCACCCTATATGGCATGGCGAGTATGCATGACATGTGATTTCTCGAAAGTGCTTATATGATGCATGAGATGGCATACCCTCATCTCATTAGGTTTCAATAGAAATAGAACCTCAGTAACATCAACAATAACAACACAAAACATGTGAATCACTCAAGGTGAAATCAAATGAACTGTAATAATTGCAAAACTAGAAAAATCGAAATTAAATGAGGTAGATTGGATTTTTCCCTATACACGGTTTACCTACTCCCAGGCACAGCTTATTACTAAGTACCTATTCCATCCTATTCCTAAATATAGGATCCAAATATTAATTCAAAGAAAAGAAACCTCCCTCTAATACCACTTTGTAATGTCCCGGTTCCGAAATCCACCCAGAGGCACCCCGTACCCGGTTGGTCACATGGCCTCAAGCTCATTTCCCCTAACGCCAGAGGCTGCTGACTGGCAGTGAGGGCCTTGGGTGTGATAGTGGAGAAACTATGCCCTCATTGGTAGAGTAACACAGTAGAAGTAAACAAATAAAAAAACATAATTAGTAATAATCCATACAAAATTAAACAAAATAATTATGAAGAAATAAACAGCTTAAGTGTATATATATAAAAAAATGATGCATGATACATATGTCTAGGAAAGCAGCCAAACAAATCACAATGCTGGAATACAACAGTACTAAACCCAAGTACAAAAGGAGGCAAGTAAAAAACTCCTCAGCATCGCAAGAAATAGCTTGGTCCCATGCTCTCCAGCTCCATAGCAAATCAAGCACCTAAAGTAGAAGGGCGCTTTCCCTTATCTATACCTGCAATAATATAATCTGTTTGGGCCCAAAATCATATCCCAAATAGGGTGTGTGACTAAATCCCAGTAGACAACCACCACGAGATCTATTCCTAACACTCACTGAGTTTATATGGCAGGCAATAAGTAAAAAGAGTGCAGTAAACAAGGAAGTACTCAGCATCACACAATCCACAGTTTCAAATCATTCAAATACCACATATGAAGTAAGCAAGAAAAACACAAAGGAGACCCTCTGGGAAGTACTCACAGACTAACCCCTCTAGTCTTACCAGGAAGCAAGCAAGAAAGAAACACAATAGGTAACCCTCTAGGAAGTACTCACATCCTATCCCCTCTGTTCCTACCTAACAACACAAGAAACCCTCTGAGAAGTACACTTAGTCTAACCCCTCTGGTTCAGCTTAATCATAGACTCTCTGAGGAATCACTCACCTTTAATTCCCCCTATAGTCTCGTATCGGTACTAAAGGCGCTCTGGGGAAGCACTCAACGTCACATTCTCCATGTGGCCCACGTCGAGGAACTACAGACACTCTGGGGAAGCACTCAACATCAATTTTCATTGTGGTCCCACATCGTAAGATATAAAGACACTCTGGAGAATCCCTTACCTCCATCCTCCCTATGGTCTATACACCAGGTTCTCACGGCCATGTGTATGTCAAGAAAGTACAACGAAGCGTATTGGACAAAGTAAACCTCAAGAAAAACTTGGCTAGCAGTATACAGCATAACAGCATATCAAAACAATCACACCATCCTATAACTAGGCATGGGAAAGTAAACAGTAGCCTAACAGGAAAACTAGACCCTACGATCAAAATAGGCAATCATGCATTGTAAAAATCATCCAAAGGATTTCAATTAACTCTATTCACATTCAATTATCACCAAATCAAGCATACAAGCATAGCAAGAAAACAATAGGGATAAAACGGTAAACGTGCAATACCCCATTCGTGGGTCTTGGCGATTTTGCACATAAAACTCAAATAATTTTTACGGAAAGGCACAAACCACCTACCTCTACGTTTTTAGATCTATATACTCCGACGTCGGTCCTTGGATCGACTTAAAACACAGTAGATCTATAAAAACTTCTAAAACATTCAACCCACGATATCTCACGAGAGGGGAGAAATCATAAGATGGTTCTCTAGGAGAAGAGAGAACTCATTGATGTGATTCCAACACAACTGACAGTCCTCGATTCAAGGGAAAGACACTCGCTCGAGGTCTTGTTGAAGATCTGTGGTTGTACGGCACTTCTGGATAAGATTAATGAAGAGGGGGTGTTCTGTCGATTAGACCCAACCCCGGTGTGTTTAATGAAAAAAAATAGACGGTGTGTACTTTTTAAGTACACGGTGTGTACTCGCCTTTTCCATACTCCGCTTTAGGCAGCCTCTAGGTCACCCCCACATGGTCGTGTTCATGGCCGCTACACAGTGTTTACTCAGAAAGTACACGACGTGTACTTCGAAAATTTCTAGAAATTCCTCTTTTTCTCAAAAATGACCAGAAAAGGGAAACATACCTAAAAAAGAAGATACGTGTTCTTACATATTAGATCAAATAATTCATTAATTTAGAGTAAAGGATACTTTTTCTTTATCATTATTTTTCTAAAATCATGATAATGAATGCAATGGTGCATTGACCCATCCTTCTTCTTAACTAAGAGGACTAGTGAACCCCATGGTGAAGAACTTGGGAATATAAACCCTTTATATAGATTCTCCTGTAGTTGTTTCTTTAGCTCCTCAAGTTCCAAAAAATCCACTCTATATGGAGTCTTGGATGTTGATAACACCCTAGGTATAAGATCAATCGAGATTCCAGTATCTCTTCTAGGAGGAAGACTAGGAAATTCCTTAGGAAACACATCAGTGAATTCCCTCACAATAGGCATGTCTTCGAGGATGATTCCATCCTTAGACTCATTCATATGAGAAAGATATATGTTCTCATAGGGAAGTAATATCCATGCTTGAAATGATGGTTCTAAAGAAGATTCATCATCCTCCTTGTACTTGTATAGAATCGGGGGGGTCCATTCTCCATATGGAGAGTGATTTCCATCTCGTGACAATTTATATTGGCTCTATAGAGGGAAATCTAATCCCTACTAATAATTGCATCAAATTCCAACAAGGTAAGTATGATGAGGTTCTCTAGGAAGTTAAATCCACTAATTTTGATAGGGGAGGAGTTATATTCATGAGATGTAATAATTTCCCTATTTCATGTTTTCACCAACATCTCTACTTACATTCATTATGGTGATTCTTGTATCGTTCTACTAAACTTTTGGAATACAAAATAATTCCTAGAACGTAAATAAAAAATTATGTTCACTATTATTGAATGAATAACCAGTGTACTTATCACCACTTCATTGTCAGGATTCACTTTGATGGTAGTAATGGAAAAAGATCTCCCTTGTTGCCTTAGAGGTTGTTGGTTTCTTCAAAAAACCCTAGGCTTAGGGAACTGGTTCACAAAGTTTCATGGTTATTTTTAGTTGTAGAAACGATAAAATCATTGAGTATTGAATGGATCATTCCTTTCCTCTATCATAGTAGAGGGTTTTTATTTCTGGAAATTTAGGGCTAGGTTTCCTTCCTGCACCTAAATCATTTCCTCATCCCCTTTAGGGAATTTCTTAGGTGATTCTTTCCACACTTTTGAAAAGCATGGTACTATAATTTTTTATCATCATTGGATTTATCCATCGAACTGCCAAAATTAAAGTCCACTTTCCAATTCTTATGCCCATGATACCCTTGAGATTCTCTGATCTCCATCTCGACTTTGAGGGCACATCAGACAATCTCGTCATAGCTTTCAAAGTCGCAGATCATCAGGGCTTTCTTTATACTAGGTCTTAGCCCACCAAAGAAGTAGTCAACTTTGTATTCAGGGGTAATGACAAAACCAGAGGCATATCATGCAATTCTGGTGATGTTTTCCCCATACACCCCAACAGATTCATCGTCCTTTTTCTTGAGTGCAAAGAAATTTCTTTTCATATTAAGATGGATGGTGCGGGAAAAATATTTATCAAAATCATTTTCTGGAAATCCTTAAATCCCATCTCCTTAATCTCTTCCTTAGGATTTTTATTTTTTATCAATTTCCACTAATGATCAAATTCACCATCCATATGATAAGCATCCAAAATAACATTCTCTTGTTTGAAACATTGAAGGATATAGAATATCTTCTCAATGGAGTTGATCCATTTTTAATCAATTGATGAGTTAGATGATCCATTGAAAGTATGAGGCATTTTTCTCATGAAGATATCGATTGAAACTTGTTCATTATTAGGGGTAGTTGGGAATTCCTCTTGATCTAGGTTTCTATTCAAAACTTGACATAACTAGGAGATTATAGTGATAAAGTTTGTGATTCCTTCTCCCATCAGATTGGGAATCTCATTAGAGAAGTCATCACATTGATCTTCACATCGATTGTTAGCCATATTCCTCCTATTACTAGCCATTGGATAGAATAAAAGGAAAAATTAGGGGTAAATATTTTAAACTATTAAACACTAAAAGGATAATCTAATGAAAAAAAGATAACTTATAAATTTCATTTATCTCTTTATCTTATGAATTTATAAGCTTTAATCTAAGTTATGCATGATCTAATTCCTAACAAATATTCTAAGGGGAATTTTTTTGTTCCCTTAATAATGGTTTTCACTAAGATTATGAATTTACTAGAGTATATCCCTCATGAGTGTTAAACCAAGATTGCAGCAAGGCTCATTGTCGTGTACCAATTCTCATTCAAGTCTAGATCAAAGCAGTGTTTTTGGGTTTTACCCCTAGATACACCTATGCCAGAGCCACCTAAACTTGTTCATATCTAGATAGAGATTTATTATCTTGATAAAAAAATTACTCTATAGTCACTAAAATGTATGGATTATTTCTTTATAATTATTCTTATACCTAAGGATTCCACTTGAGTTTTCTAATACTAATCCCAAAAATAACTAAACCTGTCCTCAGATACCAACTATAATGACCCTTATCTTTATTTCATATTTAAACATGATTTATTACATAAACTTTCACTTAATATAACTTAGAAGATCGAGAGGTATAGTGTCTTTAGGGATTAGGAACATTACATAACAACTTAAAACATGAAATACACATCTTTATTAAAAACTTATTTTACATGTCCACAATATTCCTTTGTACTTAACATTTCATGGGATAACCTTAGATCATAAATATGAAAAGGGTGAGCTATAAATACCAATAAGGGAGTAAATAAGGAATAAAATGAATAATACAATACATGATAGGAAATATTCATATCAATGGAGCATAAGAGAAACATGAACATAAAGTCATGATATAGTATGATTATCATAACATGAAAATGTGGCAACAACTTAAAACATTGCATCATTAACAAAAAGGAATCAGGTAAAACCCTATCCCAACATGGTGGAAAAAAATCCTATAAAGGAATCAGCCAAACCCCTATCCCAAAATGATGTATCATGATACTAAACATTTCCCAATTCATTGGAGAACTATCAGGGTGCACCCTTCATAATCATTTCAATATCATGATTAAGTGTGCCACATAGATCATATAACATAGATTAATTCAACATCATCATTTATTACATGATCAAAGAATATGGAATTCAAAAATTTAACTCACCATTCAATAAGTATATGTGCTTAAAGTTGAATACCCTTGATAGATGAATGGGTATGTTATTCACTACATGATGATTTTTTCCATAGAAAATCATGGTGCAATTTCGGCAGCATAACAACGTTATATAGAAAATTTATAAAATGGGTAGATGAGATTGAAAGGGTCTCTCATCATTTATATAGTAAATGGAAAGTTATGGGGTAATGGAACATAATATCTTAACATAAAATATGGAATTTAAGATGTATAATACAAATTAAGTGATTGAAATGGAAATGAGAAGAGAGAAATCACTTATGGAATTTCGGAATAGAAACAGCACAGGTAAGGGAATAAATGGGGAGAGGTCAAATGATACCTCATTGAAATAACATCAAATGTATAGAAGGTAATTTATTATAAAAGTATTAAAATATAACCAATTGAAATTAAAATTAATAATATCAAATAAGGTTCTCAAATTGAAAGGAGGAGAGACAGGTGAGGATCCCTTACTTGGATGTGTGATCCCAAAGTCTTAGTAGAATATTCTTAGGAGCTTAGGGGAAATTTTGGATGACTATAGGGAGTATAGGGCATAGGTTGTTTGAGTTTAAAAGAGCTTTAGTCAATAGTAATGGGTTATTGAGTGGGTTTATATATGATAGGTGGGGGAATTCTTTATTATTTTGGTTTTGCACCCTACACACTTAAATATTCAAAACCACAAACCATCCCAGGGTTTTTTCTCATGGTTTTTTAAAAAGGGGAGTGGTATAAATTTTTTAAAAGGATAAAGTCCAAATATATTTATATATTTCCCTTCCATATGTGGAGGTGAGCCACACATTCGAGGAAATGATTTTAAAATATTATAATATTGTTATGTCTTGGAGGATTCAATAAGGCTTTATAAAATAAATAAAATAAACATAAAATTATATTATTTTAACGGAAAAAATATATTTGGTTAAATATACCTTTTATACTATTTTATTACATCACTATTTGGTCATTATGATGTCATAAAACACATTATAAATTTATACGATAATTAATTTTTACCCACAAATTCGACTGTCTCAAAAAATTATGAAAAATTCACCATTGGATAATTTCGACATCCTGATTCCAAAAATAATATTCATTTTATCTAAATAATTTTCTAAATATGTTAATTTTCACTTTTAAAATAAGACCAACATTTATTGAAAATTGATGGGTATTGATAAAAATAGTTTTCAAACATTAATAAAAATTTCAATTTGATTCATAAAAATCATACGATCATTTATATTTAATAAAATTAATTTAATTAATAATATTTTATTAAAAAATTATTTAATTCAAAAATACATTAATTAATCAAAATATATTTAATAATTAAATTTTAATATTAACCAAAAAATAATATTTGTGATTTAAAAATCATTTACAATATAACAATAATAGAATGAAAGTATATTCATTATTCTATATAAAAATAATACACATAATCATAATGATATGTCCCTATTAAATACCCCTTTATTACACCATCATACCCCCTAAGAGTAAGGTGTGCGATGGTGGGGCTTTTATGGGGCCGTTCGGTGAACAGGGATTGGGCCTTAATCTCGATGAGCTTGAAATTATCTTGTAAATGGTTTCGCTCATGCTTAAGTTGTTGGATCTCAACTTGGGATAGGTCTAGAGAAAATCCCAGAAATGCTATATCCCTTGGAACGTCTTCTAAATGGGATCCATAGAGTATAATCCTACTGGTTGAGGCCATCACTTCTTTGGTTTGTGTCAAATGGATTTTTTAAAACCCTATATTTATATTATTTATGTTATCACTATTCAACGAATATATTATCAATGGTAAGGATACTTAATGGTAATTTAAATCCAAATGTATGTAATAAAACAAAAGGAGTGCATGTGTTTTTTATATCCATGATACATTTAATTAAAATAAAGGGAATTTTACTCATAACAATTTGGTTCGTTACAACTATGGCATGGCCAAAGGGACTAGCCATAGACCCTTGGTCAAAGCATGTGTCTAAGGAACTTGGCACAGATCTAAAAAGATCCCATTTTCCCATAGGGAGGGACTGTGGAACAACCTATATCTCATGGCACATCCACCCCATATTTGGAATAATTACCCAAAACCCCTATACTACAACCTCCTCACTCTATGTCATAGTTCTTGACACCAAGGAAGGTCTTATACTGTATCCAACCACCATGTTATAGCTACCCCCCAAAAATATAGTATCCTCAAAACTCCTACATGATCTCCCATACACCACAAAAAGATCTCCATGACCACATTATCCAACTATTATATTCTATAAGCATAACCAATATGTTATACTAGACTGGCTTATGGCACATCCTAGTGATACATGGTATAGAATTGGCTAAAATCCCCCATTTTCCCTCCAAAGACTCTATAAACACTTTTGAACCTCCTTCAGGTGCCTCAAAAACCCATAACATGTAATGGAAATGGATTCAAGTATCCGAGACCTTGCATTATTCTATATATTTGGAGCATTATTCTTAAAATAAGACTATTTTCTTTACACTATTCTGTTAATGGGTGGTGGGATCCCTTCCACTACATTTTAATAAATATCATGGATAAAAACCTTTTTATCCCATGTAATAAATATTTATCCTAGTTTTCTTTTAAAACCATGTTATATAAATAGATTAATACATAATCATGTGTATCAAAACATCATCTTCTTGATTAATAACAACCAATTATTTTACAATAAAAACTCTTATCATATAATAGGAAAAAAGATAATAAAAACAAAATCACTACTTTTTTATCCTTCATAGCTTTATATTGATCCATCACATCAAACTCATTGATGTAGAAACTAATTTCTCCATCAATAAAATGAATAATTTAATTTCTAACCATCAAATCTCGATTAATTTTGAACTCATGTATATTTACAACACTTTTAAAACATACAGTTGATATCATATACCCTTAAAAATATAATATTCAATTTCTATTATATTATACCTAATATGTACTCTCCACTAGGTTTCTTTTGACCCTTTAGGTATTCTTAGAAATTTATCATTCAGTGAATTGTATTTCTACATTGGAAAAAATTGTTCTCCTTCCTAACTCCTCCCTTGGGTTTAAAAGCTTTTGATTGGATACTAGAATAAAAATTATTAGACTTTCCAATATATATTTTGTTACTTTGGTATGAAATTTTTTATCTTTAACTATCAAAACATTAGTTATTCTTTGATCTCCAATTTTCTACTTAGTTATCTTCAATATATTAAGAAGACTAGGTAAACTTTTATTAAACTCATCCATATTTTAATTTATAATTAACTATAGGAACATTTATGGAAGTGATTTCAGAATGAATTTTGTAGAAAAATCATACCTTAAATGAGACCTTAGGCTCTCTAAGTCATTGACATGCCCAATTATGTTGATAATATGAGTGGAGACAAAAGATCCCTCAGACTTAGGTACTCTGGAAGGTTTTTCTCTAACATATAAAATTTTTATTCTTTCTTAATAATGATTTTTAAGTCTCTATACAAGTTTCTTAAGTGTATTAAATTAATATTTTTCTTCTCAAAAATTGATCTCAAGTTCATATTTGTTGATGATGATGATTATGTCGTTATTATATTAAAAAAATATTTCATCAAATGGGTATCTTATATTACAATAATTTATTAAAAAAATATTAAATGTGTTCACAATAAAATGTTGACCCCATTTTAAATTTAATCATATCTAATAGTAAACCAATATTTATATTCCATTATGTAATAAGTCAACTATAATTTTCCTCTCACCGCTTATTTATTTGGTTTGGTCATTAAGAAAATCATATCAGATATGAATCTTAGATAGTTTAGCAGGAAACTCATTCTCCAAATCCATCATATGGTTAAACTCAACTCTATTTCTAACATATCCAGTCTAATAGGGTTTAAAATATATGTGTGGAAAAAATCATACAGTGGTATTTGCTTATATAACTCTTAGGTTTAACCATTTCCACTATACCTTAAACAAGAAAATCATAGGATCCCAGTTTTACCATAAACCTATCTAATTTAATGATCACGGTATTAGAATGTGTTTTTTAAAATAAATCTAACACTAATTATTTAAAAAAACTGATTTTATTATCTTACTATCTTATCTCATGTATTCCATATACATGTATGAAGTATAGTGACCCAATAATAACATATATAGATATTGCATATTTTTTATGAATATTCTATATATATCTCAAATAAACAATCCCAATAATTGTAAAGGTTTAGTAAACATGGATACTTGATACATAATCATCTTATCTTAGTATAATATCCATCATCACTAGTATCATTTATTACATAAGGTAACATTTTAGACTCATCATACATAGTTACCTTCATTATAACCTAGGGAAAATTAAAACAAAAGAAGGGGTGAGCTCGGATGCTAAGTAAGGGTAAACATGGGAGATATAAATCAATGATCATATATAAGAATATCATAATAATAAGTGTATAATAACATGTGGTTATCAATATAAAATCATTCCAAAAAATCATAAATCAGAATCATGATTTATGTAATAAAACTTTAGTATGTAACAATATTGGAGAATCATTAAAAAATCAATCACCATTTATGAGTTGAAATCATAAACATATCAACATTTCATAAAAGTGAGATGCCATCATAGGAATAAAAATTATATCATATGTCATGGTTAATTATCAAGACCATCATATCATGCATTATCAGGAATCACTACATATTTCCCATATCATAGTAGATCATTCATACCTACCTATTTTATATATCTAATTAATCACATCAACTCATTTCCCATAATTATATCATGAAATATAATGATCCACCCAATGAATTAGGGGGATATATAATTATAGCCCCACTTATCACATAATGAAAACCGTTTATATGTGTGCCAAAATTTCATAATACATTCATAAATTCATCATATCATAACACATGAAAAGGAAATGGTTTTCATAAACATTTCATCATATCATTTCTCATGAAAAATAAATTGGTTTCATAAAGGTTTTATCACTACTTAATTAACCCATGGGAAAGAAAAGGGTTTCATAGAATCATTATTAAATCATAATCATTATAATCCATCCATAGAAATAAATTCAATAGTATTATAATATAATATAATAATTTAAGCATAAAAATACTTAAAATATATTGAAATAGAAGAAAAATATCTTTAAAAGAATATTTAGACCTTTCTTTGAAAACATGAGAAAAATATCCTTTTCATTTGATATCATTTTAACTGAAAATTACAAGAATATTGAAAAAATAATTTTCTTTGAAAACAAATAAGGAAACATGTCAAGAATGATTCAAAGAAAAAATGATCATGATAGCAGGAAGATTCATTCACATCATGTATGTTAAAAGAAAACATTCTTTTAACACTTTTTTTAAAATTAAAAAATGACATATTTGAAAAAAATTAAAAGGATTCCTCTTTAAAAATTTATAAATAAATTTTAAATGTAGTTAAAATGTACTTATTAAAAAATTTAATGACTAGATAATTTTAACCATTTCAATCAGAGGCACTCAATGGAATAGGTTTGGACCAAGATTCACAGGCACCCCTTGGTCTACTAGCATCCAAAGATCCTTAATGATCTGTATTATGGAATTGGTATCCCCCTAAAAATGATAAATCTACTCTCAGTGGGGATATTTTAATATATTCATGGGTTCTAATTGAGAATAATATGGAGAATCACCTACCAGAATAGGTGTCCCTAGTCATGAATGATCATAAAATGGAGGTTAGTTTTGAATTTGAGAATCTGCCTCAGTTTTGTGAACACTGAAAAATGGTGGATCTTGCTCTCAAAAACTGTTGAGTGGTTCATAATCTAGTTAAACTATCTATAAAAACCATGTCTTTGAAATATTTTTCAATGGGAAATAAGAAAAATCTAGATGTTCAAGGAAGTAAGGAATGTACTGATCAAGTAAATGGTGTGAAATTGGGAAAACCTCTTAATACAAGAACATCTTGGGCTGCCCTAGTTGAAGAGGAGGGATGAAAATAGCTTCACCTTACTAAGTCCTATATCATTCCATTTGAGTCTAATAAGAAGTGTACCCCTAAATAGGAATCTATTAATCATCTCTTGACCTTATCATGAGATGTTCTCTCCACTATTATTGACATGAAAGCAGAGATTTATTTGTTGGATCTCATATCTCTTGATCTGAATGAAGCTATCTAATTACATATTCCCCTTACTGTTATTTCTATAAAAAATTAGAAAATTCTAGTTACTGGAAATGGGCCAGGAGAGGTTAATGCTCAGAAAATAGCTGAAACTACCAAAATGTAAACTCCTGTCAAGAGAAAGGTGAAGGATGATGTCACATCTCCAACACATGCCTATATTGATAGTAGTTCAAAAGGGGGAAAATATGCTACATATTACTCGAAATCATATCCTATTGTAAAATCAAAAAGAAAACTGTATATAAACTAAAATTGGGGCCTTACCCCCAAATAAAAATCAAAATTAATATTCTCTTTTGGAACTACCAGGGAATAGCCAACCTAGAACTGAAAGTTATCTCAGGCTCCTTATAGGTCGGTACAAACCTGATCTAATTAGTCCCTCTAATCCAAAGATCAAGTCATCAAATCAATGAATCTATATTATTGATATATGGTACTTAGGTTTCGGAATATCTCGGTCTTCTTCCACTTCTAACAGACTCTTACTTATGGACCACAATAGTGTGGAAAATCCTGTTATTATTCAAGAGGATGATCTGATCATTAACTACAGATTCTATAAATATGGTTAAAAATTATTTCGTTCAATTGTATATTCCTCTAATAACTAAATTGATAAGAGGTTATAATTGATAAAAATAAAGGGTGTGTCTAGAATTATAATGGATCCTTAGGTTATTATGGGGGATTTCAACTCTATCCTTCATGCAGATGAGAAAATCGGCCCTATATTCAGCAATGTTTCCATCAGATATTTCAAAATATGTGTAGAGGAACCAAGATTAACTAAAATTAATCTCATTGTTTCAAAATTCACATGGTACATAAGGTACCTTAATTTTATTATAGCAAGTAAAATTAATATGGAATTTTTGAATGATTCCTTTCTTGGAAATTGTAGATCTCTTTCATTTGGTACATTAGAAAAACACAACTATGGTCACCACCCAATTTTAGTGATATTTCTTGTCAATGAGGAGAGGTAGCCTATACCCTTAAGTTTTAAAAATTCTTTTATTACCCTTACAAAATTATCTATAATTGTCCAAGACACTTGGACCTCAAATGTATGTAATGTCAACCCTCTAGTCTACATCTCCAAAATCAAACTTCTCAAGATCAAACTAAGAGAATGGAACAAGATGATATTCAGATTGCTTGATATAAAGATTGATACCCTTGAGGGATATCTCCATGACCTCCAGGAATCTATCCCCAAGAATAATTTCTCTATAGATATTGATCAAGAAGCTATGATGTTCAACAAATTAAAAGATCTCATAAAGATCAAAGACAATATTAATAAGAACATTTTAAAATTAAGGTGGCTCATAGATTGGGATAAAAACACCAATTCCTTCTATACCCTTAAAAGGGTTAGGAAATCCAATAGGCCCCTCTCTCCACACAAGGATGGAGATCAAATACCAAAATCATGAAAGATCATTCCAATCACATTTTCTCTTTCTACATGAATCTTTTCAATAAGCCACTAAGGAGTGTGGGGTTAAAGGAGGGAATTATTCCTAAATTGATTGTGAAGGATGATAATTCGTTCCTTGCCTCTACTTCCTTGGATATTGAAGTCAAATAAGCCACATTTGATATTAATAAAGACAATTATCCTAGACTAAATGGTTTCACAAATCAGTTTTTTCCAATGTTATTGGGATGTCATCTAGAATGATGTTTGTAAACTTGTAGAACATTTTCTTAAAGGTGGATCGTTCACTCTAGGATCAATGATAAATTTATTTATCTAATTCCAAAAGTTTATAATTCCAATGAAATCACCCAATTTAGTTAAGTTTCTATCATCAAAAAAATTCAAAAAAAAATTCATCACAAAGATTCTGGCCAATATACTTTCTTGTGTCTCATACAAAATCATTTTTTGGAACCAATTTGGATTTATTAAAGGGAGGAAAATCCTGGACTAATTTCTTAATGCCTTAGATTTTGTTACCCTTCTTTGAAAGCCTATCCAGTGAGGAAACTTTACTCTAAATATTGACATCAATAAAAACTTTAACACAATAGACTGATGATTCATAGGAAATTTCCTTAAAAACTTTGGATTCAACATGAAATTTATTTATTAGATCAAAGCACGACTTTAGTCTTATCATATCTACATTATTATTAATGGGTCTCTTAAAGGATACTTCAAATGATATATGGGTTGAAGTAATGAGATCATTTATCATCCATCATCTTTGTTATTGTAGAGGACTACCTCAGTAGGCTTCTTCTCCATATGGTGGACCATGGTGATTTTTCAACTAACAAGGCATCTAGAGGTATCTCTACTCCTCATATATTCTTTTTTGATGACATTATTATATTTAAATATGGATATATAAGTAATATCAACAACATAAAAAATTATCTACTTCATTATGAAAGTGTTTTAGATCAAGATATTATCTAGATAATGTCCTTAATCTATTTTGGAAAGAAAATTTCAGCTCCCAGGAAAACTTATATAATCAATGAGCTTGGAATAAGGGAAGGATCTCAAACTTTCATCTATATTGTAGTTCCCATGTTTTGGGTAAGACCTCAAGCTTCTCATTTTTCCACTGATTTAAGTCAGATTAGAAGAATACTTACCTCTTTAAAAGGAAAGTCCCTCTCAATGGTAGGTAGAATTTTTCTTGTCAAACATGTAGTAGTTTCAAAGACGATGTATTCATTCATGTTATAATCATGTCCTACCTTAGTCATTAAAAATGTGAACTTAATTATGAGAAATTTTGTTTTGAGTGATAGCATGCTAGAAAGCAAAATCATTACCACCCCTTGGAAATAGTGTTACAGACCTCATGTTCTCAGAAGTCTTGGAATCAAAAACCTGGAACTCTTTAACTAGTCCCTACAGGATAAATTTATATAGAGGTTAATAAAAAAGAGATGATTCCTTGGACTTCCTAAAATACAAAATTTTATCAAGACTCATGGTAGGTAAGTCGAGATACACGATTCCTCCATCTGGCTGGGTTTGAAAACAATTTTCCAAAAATCTACATGAACTCTCACTGGTTAGTGAACATGAATTCCTCCCTTAGATTTTGTAAAGACAACTGGTATGGGGAACCTTTGATTTACCATATTAACTCCTATGATCATAAAATTTATCAAAATATATTAATTAAATATTAAATAGATAATCTGGATATTATTCCTGATGATATTGCCTCAACTGTTTCTAATTATGTATTTCTTAAGTATGAGGATATACTGATATGGGAACACTCTCTAAGTGGACTTCTCGATTAAAATAGTTTCAATAATCATATGATCTAAGGTTATTGAAAATAGATTGGTGACAATAATAAAAAAAATTGATTCTTCCCTCCCAGTTTACACTGCTATGGAAAATCTGTCTCAATAAGGTTTCAAAGGATTCCAATCTTCAATGTGTCAGAATCTCCCTTTCCTCTAAATGTGAACTCTATCATCAACATTGTAAGGATGTCGACCACCTATTCTTGTGTTGTCAAACTGCATCCTCCCTTTGGAAATATGTCTTCAACATAATCTATATTCTCCCCTTACATGTTGTCTCCTTCCAATATTTCTTGTGTGCTCTTATTGACATCCAGTTTTCTAGCCAACTTATAGTACTCTTTAGAGTCACCTGTGCAGAATTGGTTCACATCATATGGAGAAGATGGAATAAGGAAATTCATGGGTGAACACACTTTAGTACTCATATTTCCTTCAATAATATTTGTTTAGTAGTTCAATGTTCAAATTCACTGCATTCTGAATTTTTTAGAAACTTGGTGGGGGGGACTCACTGTTATGAGGCAGCTTAAGTTCTCAAGAAACTTCCCTCAACCACATGGCACAATTGAGGTATTTTGGATTCCCCCTTATTTGAATGGTTAAAATGTAACACTAATGGGGCTTCAATGGGTAATTTGGGGCCATCGGGATATGGGGTTATTTTTTGAGATCACAATGGTGATGTCATAGAATACCTCCATGGTCCTTGTGGTCATGTCACTTCTCTGGAAGCATAAATTATTAGACTAATCAAATTTATTGACCTTGCTAGTCAAATAAGTTGGAATAATATCTAGTTAGATTGTGAGTCCACTTCCATTATTCAATCTTTAAGTATGGGAAAGATTCACCTTCCATGGAAGTTAATAGTGAAGTGGGTTGATTGTCTTTATAAGCTTTCTTCAATGAACAACATAATCACACACATCTTTTATGAAGATAATAAAATTACTGATGGTGTTACAAATAAAGGAGTTGTTTAAGAGGTGTGTATCAACTCCATAATTCTTCCTTGTGATATGATCCCCATATTTAAACGGTAAAAATGTGAAATTTCTTCCTTAAAACTCATGTAATATTTCTTTGTTTTAAATAAAGATCCTCTGAGCTCACATTTCTCAAAAAAGGTTGTCTTTTATTTAAATAAATCTAGATTATTTTAAGAACCAAAAAAATAAAAATGGTACTAATGATTTAAAATAATATGAATAACTAGAGGAGAATAAAATATATGTGTTTTATAGGATAAATTTCATAAAATTCCCCTAAACATAAATTTAGCATTGATAATCCTAAAATTAAACGAGATTATAACATAAACCCTTACCCCAAGTCACATCTTGCTTTGTACATGCTCTAAAATCATATTTAATAAATTTAAATTTAATATAATTATATTCCATAACAATATACATACTTATATTATCATATATGATCCACTTAAATCATTTCAGCACCCATTTATTAATAAATCTTTATTAAAATTGTCATTTTTTTGTGTTAATTGTTTGGTTTTTCATGATATTTTTGGTTTAGTACTTATATTCCATGCATCTTGATCATTGTAACATAATATAAATAATTTTAATAGTTATATAAATATAATATATATTAATAATATACACTTTTATATTTATTCATATACAGTGGTGTTGAATAGTGGATTACATCACTTCATGGACACGATAGTCTGTTTGTACACACGGGTAATGTTTTCACTTTTCAATGGAAGGAACCAAAGAAAGGTAAAATATAATTTAAATTTATAGAATAATTATTATATCAAAAATATCATATATATTCATTAAATCTATCCTTATTACTATCCATGTAAAACCTAAATGAAAAAAAATCGCTTCGCTTCGTAGAGATGGTAGTCCATGTGTATGCATGAACGATGTTATCCTTTTCCAAAGGATTGGAATGTAAGAAGGTAGATGAGATATTATAATTAAATAAGAATAATTATTTTATAAATTTCATGTATAAATATTAAATACATCATAATAACCATCAATTAAATATGGTTATGTAAAATGAATCATATCACTATATAGAGGTGGTAGTCCACACGTACACATGAGAGATACTTTCATTTACCATTTTATAGAAAGAAGGTGGAAATGGTTGTTAAATTATCATAATAACATATAAATATATCAATTATACATTATTCATAATATTATCATGGATAAAAAGGTTTAGATATAGTGGAAGAAGAAATAAAATTGAAATAGATCGTTTTATAACTATACATCTTCTTCAAAAACCTCCTTAAGTTTATACATAAATACTACTTAGGATGGTATTATGGTCAAAAAGGATATCTAGGATGTGGGTACAGATGTTAGGAAAAGATTTTGGTAGGTATTGATAGATATAATAGGCTCTTTAAGTGTGTATAAGTGAGGATAGATGTGAGATTTTATAAGTGTAGGAGAGGACACACTTGGAATTTTTCAAAAGATTAAAATATATTAATGTATTATTCAAGAAAAATGGCACCAAAATGACTCATAATAGAATAGAAAATGATATAGGGTCTAAATATGAATATAAAGAGGATTTGAAAAGTTTTTAGGTTATTCTAAACATTATCAATTTAGTTTTAACCCCATTAAATCTTACCATGGTAACTGAATATTTATCAAAGTTACTATTCATACTAACCAAAAAATAAAAGTTTAATCATTGAAAAATTTGGAAATGATGATTCCAAAAATGGATTCCATATTATAAAATTCAATTTATATAAGTGTCTGAAATTTATTTAAAAACAATCTAGCAAAACATAATGAAAAAAGTTTTTCAAGAAAGATGTTTTTATACCAAAATAAAGTTTAACATTGACTCCATTGAAATTTATTGGATTATTTTTAATTGAAATTAATTAATTAAATTTTAAAACATAGAGAAAATTTAATGTTAATTTGAAATTTTATAAAAAAATGACTTATTTTATTAAAAAAAATTGGTATTTTCAACCATTCACCCAAAAGTACACTTTTTCAAAAAAATCCTAAAAATTCACCCTAAGTTAATATTGAAATGATGATTTAAAAAAATTATATGAATTTTATAAAATAAATTTTAAAAAAATTATATATTCATTATAATTTTTATACATAAAATGAAGTAAAATCCTTTTTTCAAGAAAATATGTTTTTGAAGCATAAAATGACTTTACTGAGAATTGAGTACTTATTTATTTTGAATTAATCAATAAATTTTATCATATAAAACCTTTATATATATTTTTCATAATACCCATACCTCATATGTAAGGTTGTATTGGGAATATACTATGTTTTTTCCATCAATTGATGATATTATGAATGAAGGTTAATCTTTTAAAAGTATTGATCTCCTCTTAATTGATCAAAATAATTATCGATGTTGGGTAGAGGATACTTGTTCATGATACTAATCTTATTAACTTCTCAATAATTAATGCAAAGATGCATTGACCCATCTTTATAATTCAAAAAAATGAATAGGTGAACCCTGTGGTTACACACTAGGAAATATTAATCCCTTATCAAGATTCTCCTGGTGTTAATTCTTTAATTAATGTAACTTAACTGGGGTGATTCTATATAAAGTATTTTAAATAGTTGTAGCACATTTCATGAGTTCTATTGAAAAGTTAAATTCAAAGTTCGGGGTATGACTAGGAAAGTATTCAGGAAATACATCAACATAATTCTGAATCATATGAATATCTTCAATCTTAAGTTTCTATAAAACCTTGAAATTTTTATGAAATATTTATCTTTAAATAATTTTATTTATTTTATGGCTTGTTCTACATGCAACTACATATTTAGATGAACCATGTAAAATTATTAAAATATTATTTGTTCATTATATCCTAGCCATTGGATTTGAGGGTATGAATAGTAATAACAAAATTATGAAAAAAATGGTATCTACATTTATAAAAGGAATTAATTATTTAACAAATTATTAGAATTAAAAATAAATATAATTTGAAAATAAAATTAATGTTTTTATGAAAAAAAGAATTGTGCGTAAAATGTTTTTTTAATATTAATAAATTAAATTAATCACTATTTGTGAATGATTTTAATTATAATTTTATATTATTTTCTTTATCAAATGTTTTAAACATTTAGAAAATATTTTTCTATGCATAGGAGAAAACTAAGTTCAGTTTTATGTATAAAAATGTATTTTTTCAAAAAAATAGTTTTTCCGCATTTTGTGAGCCTATTTTAGAATTAATTTATTTCATTTATAATAATTTGTTTATATAAAATTAATTTCATATTTAGAATCAAGGGATTTAAATTTGGTAAATAGGATCCTTTAAATTTTGGTCAATATGAATAGTAACCTTGGTAAAATTTATCACCTAGGTTAAGGATAAATCGGGTTAATCTAGGTTAAAAATAAGTGATAAGGCCATAATTTTTTTTATCTTAACTCTTTTTTTATGAATTAAATTCTACTATTATCATAGTATTCATGAAAATTATTAGTTTAATGGACACTTTTACATAATATTAATTTATATATTTTTTAAATTAAAGAAAGTTAGAAAACATCACTCTCTTAGTTCAAAATATATTTTATGTGTTAACAAAGAGAATAAAATAGTTATGAATGAATATTAAAATCCAGTTTCTAAATAATAAAATTATATTCATGGTTTTGATTTATTTATAATTTTTTAAAATTATATAATTATCTTAAATTTTTACACAATGCAAAAATAGTATTTATACAATTAATAGAAAAATAAAAAAATGATTTTAAAAATAATAAAATTGATATAATTTCAGTAATTTATAGTTTTAAAAGAATTTTATGGGTGAATATTACATATTATTATTCTGTTAAAAGTTTATATTTGAATTCAGGATTTTATTTATATCCTTTAAGTCAAATTAAATTAATAGTGTCAAAATTGACAATAATAATATTTTATCAAAATAATATTTAATTAAATTTTTGAAAAATCATAAAATCCTAAAATAATACAAGGTGGATATTATATGGTAAAAAATTAAATTTATAGAAAATTTTCACCATATAAGTAAAAATTGACAAGTTTTAATATTGAAAAAATTATTATTGTAGTTAAAATTAAAATTGGTTAACTAAGGGTTAATCAAAATGATAAGGTTTAAAATATCCTCAAAAATTGACTAAATTATATTGGTTGATGGTATTATAATCCTATTATACCTCATATTCAAATCCATTTCAATTTTGATGATTTTTTCTTGATAATGTATTTATTATAATTTAATCTTTTGAGACATTCAATAAATGTGTATCAACTCAATTATAAAAGGGAACCTCCTACATCACTTATTTAAACCACTTTAAGCCTTATATTTTGAAAACAAATATACAAATTTAACTTCTAAAATTCCCTATAAAAACTAAATAATTTCTTTTGTTCCCAAAATATCAACCCTAGAGCCCTTTCGTTGATATCTAAAGGAGTCTTTTCCAAGAAGAGGTAATCACCTTAACAAATCACTTTCTTTTATAATCATCTTTACCTCCTCTAAATTTATGGTATTTATTATAAAATAATAGATTCAGTATCCTAAATATTATAAAATTTTATTATTATTATGAAAATTCTATTATAAACCCTCTATATCATCAAATAAGAACTGAAAGTATCGCGTGTGCGTACATATGGCTTATCATCTCCACATAGTGATGCAATTAATTTTTCATCACTAAATTTTATGGATGGGTATTCTGATGGGTTTAATATTTATATATTATATTTATTAAATAATTATACTTTTTAAAATATAATACCACATCTACTTACTTACCATCAAATCCTTTGGTAACCGATAACGTCGTTTGTGTGTACATGTGGAGTACCACTTCCACAAAGTGATGTGATTTGTTTTTAATTTATATTTTACTTGGATGGTAATTATGAAGAATTTGATGAATATATATGATATATATGATATAATAATTATCCTATAAATTTTATTTAATTTTTAATTTTTTTCATCCATTGAAAAATAAAAAAAGTGTTCATATGTATGTATGACCTACTGTCTCCATGAACGGTGTAATTCATTTTTCTATATATAAATTTTAAGGATGAATATAAATTTGTATATAATGAATATATATGATATTTATATTACGATTAATATTCTAGATATAATGTAACCCTGATAAATATACAAGGATCAAAATTACTATATTGAAATGCTCATGATAAACGAAATAGTTAACACCCGAAAATGATGATTTTATTAAGGAATTATTAATAAAAGGGGAGTTGAAATGTTATAAAGGAATAATATATGATATTATAAGTATTAACATGACTCTTATATATAATTATAATAAATTTAAATTTATTATATGGAGGGTTAGAGTTCTTTTGAAGAAATTAGAACTCGGGGAAAGGGTTATATATCACAATCTAAGTGTTTATTGGGATAGATTATGACTATTCCCAATGACAAAATATTATTATCTATCACTAAATATACTTATTAATTTTTTTATCCTCTATTTATTTCTATAAAATACATATTTTCTATTCATTTTCCTTATCTTATGTACTCAATAGACTGGAAATATTTTTTTACGGAAAATCGACTTCATTTATTTCTTTAGATGAAAAAACTTTTTCTTTAATATAAATGTTTCATAAAAATATTTTAACGAAGGTTTTTAATATTATCCTATAATTTTATAAAGTAATTTTTACCCATGTTTTACTTTATAAAAAATGGTTTAAAAGGAATATTTTTTCATTTTCCAAATGAGGTACTTTGTGACGTTTCTCACAAAAGCATTGAAGGAATGTTTTTTTTACTTTTATAGAATAAATAGCGTTTCCCACCATCATGAATAATTTTTGATTTAAAGCCTCCACTACAAGTTTACATGGTTATTTTCAAATAAAATGATTTCCTTTATAATTTTTTAGTTTTTCATAAATAAGTGATTTAAAAATAGAAAGGATATTTTCCTCAATAATGTTTTAATGATATTTTAATGGTATTTCTATTCATCAAATAAACAACCCTTTTTATCACTTGTAGTTTACTAGGGATGTGATCCAAGAATATAATACTTATTATTTCTCTGGATGGTTTATATTTATGATGAAAATATGTTTATAAAATCCATTCCTTATACATGGTTTGTGCTATGCTGTAATGATAAAATGTTTATGAAACTCATTCCTTTTTCACAGGTTATGCTATAATGGAATGTTTATGAAATTCATTTCTTTTCAATGGTTCTGATGTGATGAATGTTTTATGATCATTAGTAACACATATTTTTTATTTCTATTATGTGATTGGTGGGACCTATATCTCCCCCTAATGCATTGGGTAAAGATTTATATCTCATTAGATAAATAGAAATGGAATAGGAGTGAACCCAGTTAAATAAGGGACTATGTCCACTATGATAGTCATGGAAGTAAACCTTGACTACTACATTGGTTTGGGGAGGGAACCCATTCCACTATGATATCCTTGTAAATAATCCTTGACTAATAATGAAATTATTTTCTATTCTTATGATTATTCCACAAATCAATGTATTGTGACTAAATTAAGTTTTCATGGTTCATGTTATTTGATTCCCTTATGATTCATGTATTATAAACTCCCAATATTTATTCCATGACTTAAGATTATGATCTTTGATATGCAGGGTGTGGTTTTTAAATTTTAATATCATGTTCTTATACCCATATGCTCAAGTTATGCTTATTGGTCATTGATATCTACCTTGTTTACCCTAACTGGTCATCTATAATAACCCTTTTCTTATATTTCCTTTACTCAGGTTATGAATAAAGTTATTAATTATGATATGTCTAAGAATGGTTATACTTATAAAGAAATAAGTGGGATAAAATTTATATATTTTATGCAAAAATTGTTTATGATTCTATGTTTTCAAAGATACTAAACCTAAATTATTATAGCATGGTTCATTATTTTACATAATGAATATTCATCTATTAAGATATAATATCTATGTATAAGAAGTATGGTTCTCTATAGTTGTTATTAGGGAATGTTTTAGTTAACCTTTTTAAATAATGATAATAAAACTTTAGTAGAAACCTTAGGGATATTTCTAAGTATATGATGAAATCCTAAAGTTTTAGAAATGGTCATCAATTACCTAGGTTATACCTAAGGCATCATAGAAGAAGGTGTCACGATTTTGACATCCTATAAATGATTTTTCAAGATTTTGTGGTTTGAAACCATGAATATTGTTTCTCACACTATGTTTTTTGGTTTTAGTTAATGGATGTAACCCGAAGGAATCATGTTAATGTTGAATGTGATGGAAAATGAAATGACTTTCCTCTTGAGAACCTGAATGTTATGGGATCTAGAATACAAAATATCATTGATATGATTCATAACATTATCATGCTATGAATCATGATAATCTTCTAAATGATCAAATTAGGGAACAACATTCTATTGAGTCCTTCATGAGGCCGTGTACGCCTTCATTTAGAGGATCCACTAATCCAATAGTTACTGAAAAATGGATCCATACCATTCAAAATATTTTTTTTGTTTTTGGAACATGATAAAGTTATTCTATATTTTTATCATTTGGAAGGTGAATCATATCAGTAGTGGAATCGTATCAAGAACACTATAGAACAATAATAAAATTAATCTATAGAGTTGTATGAATTCAAAAGATTATTTTTCAAAAATTACTTTCCTTGTATTCATTTTATGAAAATGGAGAAATAATTCCTTGAGTTGAAACAGAGGGGTGATGAATCTCTTGGTACTTATGAGGAAATTTTTAAAAGATTTTTGAGGTCTACATTTGGTATTATAATCCAACCTGAAATTAAGGTTGATAGATTCTTAATTGAATTAAAACCAAGTCTCAAAAGGGTGTTAACCATAAAGGACTTCAGAAGCTATGAAGAAGTTGTTTTATGTACTATCATGGTGGATAAAGAAATAGGAGTTACCCATCAATCTCATTGTTTAGATAAAAAAGAAAAATGTATTCTAAAAACCATAGAGAGAAAAAAAAAATGAGCCTTCATTTATGCTCAAAGTATGGAAGGAAACATGTGGGTAATTGTCTTAAGGGAACTGGTAAATGTTTCATGTGTATAAAGGAAGTTCATCAAGAAATATAATACTAAAGTGATGGGAATAAATTATCTAATGGT
Organism: Viscum album; assembly: GCA_963277665.1. Taxonomy (NCBI): domain Eukaryota; kingdom Viridiplantae; phylum Streptophyta; class Magnoliopsida; order Santalales; family Viscaceae; genus Viscum; species Viscum album. The sequence goes on along the minus strand of OY728142.1, from coordinate 25,403,660 downwards.
GTGAATAGAGAGAAATATCCACATAATACACCACCCACACTCTATTGTTTTAAATGCAACGAGAATGGGAATTATACTAACCAATTCCTAAATATAAAGTTTAATGATGATGATCGATGTCAACAACCTCTTAATCTGAAAGATAAAAGGAAATATCATGTGAATATTATTTCCGATGAGGGGTAAGATAATGACATGGTGAAAGGTACACTTACCATCCACTCAAGAAATATTAATGTATTACACTAATATAAAACATTCATATAACAATTTTGGCATTTATCCGTGCTAGAAATATTCACTGATAAATTTTATCTTTATCATTACTAAAATAAGTATTGATAAAGGAAGTCCTTTATCAGAATTTTGTTTTTAGCGCTGATAAAAGGTGATCTTTATCAGCACATTTTTAGTACCAATAAAAGTTTCAATTTATCAGTTCTATTTTATCTTTGATAAAGTTCTAGAATAAATTAAATAATTAAAAAAATAAAAATTAAATGAGTAAATTAAGAAAAATATGAAACATTTTATTAATTAAATAATAATTGATAAAAATGAATAAATTTAATATACATATATATAGATTATAAATATTAATAAATATCACATATTAAATATAAATATATAAAATGAATAAGTATAATATATATATAATTTTAATTAAAAACATATTAATGTCTTATTCATTTTTAATGTTGTTTTTTTTTCAATTTAACCTATATCAAACATCATGTGTTGCATTTATTTAATGTACATATACATACATATATACATACACACATATATATATATGTGTGTGTGTGGGTGTGTGTGTGTGTGTGTGTCTGTGTGTGTGTGTGTGTTAATGCATTTGTATACACAAACACACACAGAAATATATTTATGCAATATATAGAAACACATACACCTAATATTTATATAATTTATTCAAATTTTAGTATATTTTAGAATTTCATTATAACATGATAAATTTAATATATATTATTTTTTTAATCAGCCAATTTTATTTTTTTTAAACTACAGTTAGGGTATTAATTTTTAATGTTTTTTATTTTTTATTTTATTTTTCAATTTGATCATTTTCTATTATTTATTTATATTTTTTTATTTACTATATTTTAGTATTTTTAATATGTATTCATCCACTTAAATATATATATATATATATATTTAATAACATGTATTTAATTAATTAAAATTATCCTTTTTTCAATATTTTTAAAGTCTACTCATTTTGAATTATTCAATTTCACTAATTTTTAAAATGCATGTATTTAAGATTATATATCCATTAATAATATTAAAAATATATTTTAAAATAAATATTTATAAATAAATATTTCAATAAATGTATATTTACAATGTTTATAATTATTATAAATAAGTAATTGTTATTTTTTAAATAATTATCTATATAATTATAAATAAATAATTATATATATTTAAATAATTATAAAATTATAATAAATTTACATAAATAATTATAAAATTATAATAAACTTATTTAAATATTTATAATTATAAAACATTTATCATCACTTTTTTAGCACTGATAAATATTCATTTTATAAGTGCTTATAAATTTAGCGCTGATAAAAGGGATCTTTGTCAGCGCTTTTCTGAAAGCACTATTAAAAGTGTCCTTGATTTATTTAAAAAATCATAACCTGGACTCATTCACTTGTGATTATCAAGCTCTCATATAACTTCTCCACTACCAGTTCGACTCCTCTACATTCCCTCGGGTTATTCAAGGCTAGAATCCAATTTATGTTATTTTCTATTCTTCCTCTATCCTTGTTTAATATTTTGGGTTCTATGTTTTTCATTTTTTTCACTATTATTAAACATGAAAAACCCAACATCTCTTCTCATCACTACTAAAATACAAAGAGTGTGGTTCTATTTCATCGTTTTTCTCCTTTCATTTGTATTTCAGTGTCCATCTCATTTGTCCCTAGAGACACACATAAATGGTTTACTCTCCTCTCGACATTAACAAGGAGGCCTCTCATCCCCCTCAGTTTTCTCTTCATTTGAATAATATAGGGTTACAAAATCTAGGTAGTCACTAAAATTTAATTCATCTTATATACTTGATTATAGATTCTAAAGGCTTAATTATTATGTTTTTATGGATTAGGGAATACCATGTTTTGGCCCTGATTTATGGGTGATGAACATATAGGGACTAAGGTAAGTGTAAAAATCATAAAAACATGTTTTGTGGATTTTGGTTATTCATATAAATTGTTAAACCATGAAATGGGTTATTTAGATTTAATATTTTTATGACTAATTTTTTATTGAATTCAAAAATAATATTGAATTAATTAGTCATGTTCCAAAAATTATTTTAGTGATGCATTCTCTGAGAGTTTTGTTTTTTTAATTAATTCAAGATTATTATTAAACTTTAACCATGGGTTACAAAGAGTGATGGGGGATTTCTTTGGTGGGAAAATTATGCTCAACAAATTTTTTAAAAATTTCCTAGATTGCATAGTATTGAGAAATAATTAGGTAAATGGACTTAGAAATACACAACAACATATAAAAAAGTGTATTTCCCCAAAGTAAGTGAGTTATCTATGGTTGGATAGTTGATCAAGAAAACTATGAGATGTTATTTATAATTTACTAATAAAAATATAGAGATAATTAATTCATTGGATAAAAAATAATTTGAAAAGTCATCTAACATGCTGAATAATCATAAAGAGAACAAAAACTGATTAAAATATATTTTTTATGGTTTGGAACTTCATAACCTATAATTCATGTAATTTTTTATCCATGTCTAAATTTTACAAAACAGATATATCATTTTTTTTATATCCTTGAATCAAAAATGGAAATTTAGGGTTATACATACTTTTATCAGAGGCTACGACATATGAGAAACATTGATTTTTGTGGGGAATTAAATATATGACATTATATGAATGAATTTGGATACTTCTCCCAAATGGTTTCTCATAAATTATAAATCATAAGGAGAATCATATATGGCTGGAAACATTTATTGAAATAATCAATGAAAGAAGTACTCTGACATGATGAAATTATCATTTTCCATGAGATGGAGGTCAATGCTCAAAGCACTCTTTATTAAATGTGGAGTCCCTATAACGGGATATGATCTCCCTATTTTAATTAACCCTTTGTTGTATTCCATATCCATGACTTTTTACTTCTTTGATCATTGTTTATCATTAGGTTAAGGTGTTAGCACCCCTTCATTTATCATAGGTCCTCAAGAATATTTCTGTCATTGAAGGCTGGTGTAATATCCTCAAAGGCTAGAATACTTTTTTACTGCTTCAGTGTTATAAATCAATCATATTTCATTGAATATTAAATATGGATTACACTGATACTATATTAAAAATATGCTATAGGTTTTTTTCTTTGTTTCCATTCACATTTATTCTTTAGATAAATCATCCCTTGTTTGGGTTTTTACCCCTCTGATAATCATAGGGTGATACCCTAAAAATCATAATTTGTATCAAGGACTTGTTCTTCAAGGACACAATGTATTAATGTATTAGATTTTCAAATAAATAAATATCATATTGAATTATTTCAATATCATATATTATGATATGAAGGATTTCTTTGTTAACCCATAGAATATGGATATCATATATCATATGGTATGACATATATAAAATCTAAGGTTTTGAACTATGTTTTTTATACAATTCATGATATCATAAAATATGAATTTATCCATGGTTTGTGTGAAAATAAAGGATCAAATCATAAATACAATATAACCTCAATTATTAAATATGATAAAAGAAATATGATATCTCCAATCATATTTTGTGAGACTATTCATATTGTATGATTCAAGTTTCATCATAGAATATTATTGAGTTATGGGGATACCTCTCTCCAATATTATATTTAATAGCCGATAATATCATTATCAGTTGTAAAGTAGTACATTCATAGAGGTAATTATAGATCTACTTCAAGCTATGTGGTATAATTTTCAATTAATTGGAGTATATATGGTTCCTCTAAGATTTTATGGTAATATATCATAATAATAAATTTAGGATTTCATTTAATAGATTCATTTCATTTATAAGAGTAAATAAATTCTAGATCAATACTGAGCATAAGTTGAAAAAATCACCCTTTAAAGGGATGTATGTTATTAGAGGGATCTTATGGTGGATTAAAATAATATCCAAAATTGGAAGGTGAGGAATCCTTGAGTATAAATAAGTGATGTCCAATTTAGGTGGGGTGAGATTCATTTCTTCATGACCATTAGAGTAGAGGTATTCCAATTCCTCTTCAATTGAGGAGGATTTTTTATTGATTCTATTAGTATAGGTTCATAGGACACTTTAATCCTTATATTCGGGATTGTATTCCATCTCTTGATGATGGATTGGACTCCCTCTTTCAAATTATCCTTTCTCCCATCATTTTGGTTCCAAATTTCATTGATGACATACCTCCCGAACAGTGATGGGAGGAAGGCTAGTTTAAAATAGGGAATGAGTATCCTCAAATCCATCCTCATGATATAGAAGACAATCAAGCATCTGAGGATAGATTAAATAAAGGTATTGAAGGTTAATTATATTGTAGTATTTAAGTGTTGAATCTTTTTTCAAGACAGTAACAATTTTCATGCAATATGCATGCAATTGTGGACCACTATGCATTAAGTGCATTACATTGTTGTTATTCAAGAAAAATTAAATATTTGACTACTCATGAAGATAATATATTATGAACATGATAATATTTCCAATCCTGAGAAATAATAGATTTTTGATGATGAAACTATAGAATTATTAGAGGACCAAAAACATTTTGAAAAAAAAAATTAAAAAAAGAACGATGCAACATCACAGTTTTGATTAAAATTATCAAGGAAAGAAGTCAGGGTATAAAATTTGAGGTCGGTTATAATCAATGAGTCCAACCTATTGAACCCAAAAATTCAACATTCATTAGTTATCTTAGGGTAACAATGAGGATGAATATGTCGATTGATATTGACTCATGGCACCACATCCAACCTGTAATGAAGGAAACCATTTGGAAAGATATAATGGTAATGTTACAATATACTTTCTCTATTTTACTGAAAATTTATATAATGAAATATTGATTTATTTTTCATTATTCCTTGAATACTTCTTTTATTTAAAAAAAATTCCATTATAAATTTGTCTTAATATACACTGTAGAATACCGTAGGAGATTCTAGACTCTTCTGAAAAAGTTACATCTTAGGGATGCTGAGGGGAAAATAAATCTTCATCCACTACTTAGTTATTCACACAATATAAATTAGGAAACACAGATTTCTTTCAACAATAATTTCATTTAGAAACCATTTCATATGAATTAAAATCAACAATATATTATTTGACATTATTTATTTAACCAACTTGATTCAAAAATTTTAATTTATGAAAAAGAAAAAGAGTTCTGAAAATAATGAACATGCATCAAAACCAGCGTACCCATATTGTGAAGGAAGTATGGGGTGCGATTAATTAGTGAATAAATTGGAATTTATTTTAAATCAACAATAAAAGTTTAATTATGTGATTTGAAACAATATATGTTCCTTTTTTTATATGCAGATTGATGAATCAAAATATGAAGTCACTTCCATCCCATGTTATGTACTATGGAAGGAGGCTCATGTAAATAATGATGGTGTATTAGTTGATGAAAACAAAAAATCATTATAGGAAGCATGTGTAAATATGAAATAATTTTAATTCATTATCATTTATAAAAATATTACATAAATATAAATATATTCATATTTTTTATATGGTTTATGCATAAGAATCGGCAATGGTCATATGAGAAGAAAAGCGACTTTTAGTAGCTTTGAAGTGACTTGAACAATATGGTCTTATTATAGTATTAGGTTTTGGAGTCTCTCCTTGAACATATTTCGAGAAGATAAAATAGCATCAAGATACATATAATATAATGATAAAAATGTAGACACAAATAGACTCACTACAAGATATTATTTTGGGGTCTGGTTTGGCAGACCAATGTATAAGAAAGGATGAAAGTGAACTGATGGTAGAGAAAATATCCGCACATAAACCAATTGATTCCAATATATTTAAGGCTAGTCATTCCCCCCACCCAAATACATTACCCGTGGTAATAAATTTTTTCTTTACTCTTTCTCATAAATGTGAATCAAACAACTCCTGATGACTTTAAATTACTAAAATTATACAGGGTATAGTTGTATGTGAATTTTATCTATGAACACCCATGTATCACCATGTTGCAATGGGTACAATGTATAATATCTGAGTAGACTAGCTACACAATCAACCCCTACTAAAAAATTACATGAGAGTGGAGATTTAAGTAGCTTATGAGCCAACTACTGAATTATTTATTCCACTTGTTGGTCTGGATATTAAAATGGTCGCAGCATCTTTTGGAGCTTTCATAGAATGGTCGTCTAATCTTATAAAGATACATGAGGTATGTATTTAAAAAATCATATGAAAAACATTTAATAGTTTATGATAAAAGGTATGAAGTGAGGTAAGATATTACATATGGATAAATAGGCAGAGAAACAAAAGGTCAAATCAAGAAAAACTAGTGAATCGATCAAGAAAACAAAAAGACCTTTTGAGAGTACCGTCTCCTCACCAGTTCCAAAGAAATATTTATTATCAATAAAACATCATGCAAAGACCACATTTAAAGATAAAACTATCTATTACATTGAATATGAGGAAGAAATATATAGAGATATCTTAACATATGGAATTGGTCTTGAGACTCAAAATGATATTCTAAATCATGAATGGATGAGTGTCTCGGTTGTGAACACATAAATAAGGTACATTTTCAGAATACTTATGTCCAAATAGTGAGAAAAATATGTTTATTAAAGTTAAAAACTATTAATATTATATGAAATTGTTTATATTACAACTATATAATGGGAAGATCATGTGAAGAATGATTTGTATTCATTAATCACTATATCATTTATATTCTAGAAATTACTTTGAATGAGAAAGAAATTAAACACACAAAAAGACGATTTACTCAAAGTGCTTAATAAAAAAGAATAAAATGACATACTCTTTTTTATCCCTACATTTCAAAGGTTAAACTATACTTTCTAATCACATAAAATATATTTTTAATTTTCGCATTACTTAATTGTTTTTGTTTTTTTAGGATGCACTGGATGTTGATAGCAGTCAACATACACACCCTGAATATTTATTTTTTGGATTAAATGCATGGATTTCCAACCTACTGACCACACAATATGTGTATTGTGAATATATAATACACTACAATCAACATTTTATATATAAAATTCAAAATATATGTTCGGTATTTGTTTTAATGATAATTTTGTTATGATAGGGTGGTCGCTAAATATAGACTAGATCATGGCATGAAATCAGTGTCTAAAAATATAAAGTCTATAGATTACTACAAATGAAAAAAAATTAAGGTATATACATAAAGATTTAACTATTAAAACATTTAAAAAACATACTTATTTTGGTCAATGATTCTGTAGTGTCGGAAACAATATAATGTAATCAAATATGGATATTATGTTTTCAAATTTATGAGAGAAATCCTAAAGAATAAAAAGACCAGAATTCACCAACATGTAATTTACCAAGGTAATTACAATTTCATTAAATATATTTCATAATAATTTTTTTGTCTATATTTTATTAGTATTATCCAGATTTCTGATAGAAGAGTTACACAAAATAATAAATAAATTTTCTTAGATCAAAGTGAGTAGCGTACTTCTTATCAGAATGTATACCGAAAACAAATTTAGTTGATTACCTACTATGTTTGTGATCTAATATGAGTTATGACCTTTGAAAGATATTTGGGGTGTGAATAATTAGATTCATAATGCTTATATATTATTTTTGATCTCTTTCTCAAGGAGAAGAGTAATAGAGAAAAACAATTTGTTTATAAACATGGACCTACAAACAATGAAATTGATGGTAAATCATAGAGGTGGAGGTGTAGGTGGAGGTGAAGGTAGAGGAGTAGGCAAAGGCAAAGGCAGTGGCAGTGTCAGAGTCAGACACCAATGTGGAGGAGGAGGCATAGGCGAATAATGAGGAGGACACTGAGGTGGAGGGGGATAAGAAGTGCTAGCTTGAAAATAATAAAATTTTTAGTCAATTAAAAGTAATAAGGATCATACAATGATTGTGTTTGAGAAAAAAATTTAAAATTACACACAAAACATATCACTTAAGATCAGATTCATTGGGCTTCTTTCTAGTTAAAATGACATTTTAGTAAAAAACACATGTGGCATACTCAAAACTAGGAAAATGTATTTGTATTGTTTTGGTAATTTAAGACAATGATACATACATCATTTTTTATGTTTAGGGAATATATACACCTCAATATGATGCACTATGTGACCAATATGACTCTAAGTGTCTATTATGAGTTTAAAATTGACATTTTGATACAAAAAAAGTGTCACTCACTAAAAATCAAGAAAACACACTCGGAATTTCATGATAATTTGGAAAATGATTAATTATTGTTTTTATGACATATATGAATTATTAACATGTCAAACCCATTCCACATTTATGGCTCAAAGTGTGTGTTTCTAGTTTAAAATGATATTTTAATAAAAAAACATTTGGAGTACTCAAAACTGAGGAAATGTTTTATAATTGTTTTTATACAAAAGTAAAATGATCCATTAGTCATTTGGGATATGTATCATTCAGTATCACCTCAATTTTATTCATGTTGTGACATTTATGACTCCAAGTACGTCTTTTTTATTCAAAATTGACATTAATTTTAGTGAAAAAACAATTGACATACTCAAAACTAAGAAAACACTTTCGGGTTGTTTTGGTAATTTAGGAAAAAAATACATGTGCAATTTTTTGTTTTTAGGAATCATATTTATCTCAATTCAATGTATGGTGTAACCGATATGAATCCAAGTGTCTGTAATCAGTTTAAAATTGACATTTCAATACAAAAACATGTCATTCACTGAAAACCAAGAAAACGCAATCAGATTTTCTTGATAATTAGGTAAAATGAGTCATAATTAATTTTTTATGTGTATGAATTGGTCTCATGTAAACCCCACAAATGATGCCACATTTATGGATCGAAGTGCATGTTTCTTATTTAAAATGATATTTTAGTAAAAAAACACATGTGGAATAATTAAAATTGAGGAAATGAATTCTGATTATTTTCATACTTTAGGAAAATAATATTTGAGTCATTTGGGATGTTTACCATTCATCTACAGCTCAATATGACACTCAGTGTGACCTGTATGACTCCAAGAGTGTCTTTTTTATTCAAAATTGACATTACTTTTAGTGAAAAAAAACTAACATACTCAAAACAAATAAAAAACATTCGTATTGTTTTAGTGCTTTAGTAAGATGACCTATAACTCATTTTTTATGTGAATGGATCAACTATATCTGAGTCCAATGCACGGTGTGATGTTATGACTCCAAGTGTCCATTCTCATTTTCAAATTGACATTTTAATACAAAAAAGTGTCACTCACTAAAAATAGAGAAAAAATGCTCATATTTTATTGATAATTTAGGGAAATGATTTATAATTATTTTTTGATGTTCGTGAATTAGTCTCGTGTCAAAACCACACACGATTCATCCTTTATGTCTCAAAGTTCATGTTTCCAGTTTAAAATGACATTTTAGCAAAAGACACATGTGGCATACTCAAAACTAAGGAAACACTTTTTGATTATTTTGATACATTAGTAAAATGATTCATGGGTCATTTGGGATGTGTAACATTTAGTCACACCTCAATCTTATGCATGGTGTGACTGGTATGACTCCAAGTGTGTCTTTATTAAAAAATGACATTAATTTTAATCAAAAAAACAACTGACATACTCAAAACTACGAAAATGCATTCCTAATTCTTTGGTACTTTAGAAAAACAATCTATAAGTCATTTTTGACATTTAGGAATCAGTCAAACCTCAATTAGACTCATGGTGTGACAAGTATGACACCTAGTTCATATTTTTATTCAAAATTAACATTAATTTTAGTATAAAAAAAACTGACATACTCTATAATAGTGTTTAGTTTTTCTTCTATTTGGATTATAAATTTTATTTTATTTAAATTCAGTATTTTTATATTATTTTGGTAAATTTTTTTGTTGTTTCTGCAAATACAGTGTGTTGTTGCAGCACACTGCACCTGTTTCTGGTGATGTAGTGTGTTGCAGCATTACACTATAGTTTTCACCTTTATTAATGCTATTAAATGTGCTGATAAAAGAAACCTTTATCAGTGTTTATACAGGTGATGATAAAGTATATCTTTATCAGTGCATTGAAAAGTGATGATAAATCATACTTTTATTAGCACAAATAAAAGAGCTGATAAATTATACTTTTATCAACACTTTAATTTGCACTGATAAATATACCCTTTATCAGTTTTTTTTATTGATGATAAAATCTAGGTTCTTTTAACTGTGCTAAGGTAGTCAGTACTTTTCTAGCACTGATAATGGCTGATTCTAGTGTTATTAAAGGTTTTTTTGTAGTAGTGTTATTTTATTTTGTATTTACCCACTCTTTTATAAATTTAGACTTTTATAAGGGTAACACAGTACAAACTCAAAAATTATTTGTTGAGTTAGCAGAAAAAACCCAAAATGTTAGGATGATCATATCTCAAGTCTATGATTCTTCTACAGTTGATTTTTGTTGGAATTTTTTCTCTACAAATATTTTCATTCTTCCTCTTTTTGGATTTGATGTTATTTTTGGAATAGATTTTATGTCTATACAAAAATTGCACATTAATTTATGAGGAAGGGAAGTTATGTTTTATATTCCAAACCAACTTATGGTCTCCTATCAATGTCATGACAAAAATGAACATTCTATGGAAATTACATCCATCATACAAGTCATTATTCCTATTCAAAATGGGATTTTATCTCATATGGATGGGGAGGAACTCAATATCAAAGATATGATTATTATACGGGATTTTGTTGATGTCTTTTCGAAATAATTTCTTGGTATTACACTAAATAATGAAGTTGAGTTTTCAATATAACTCATACTTGGTGCTACACATATTTCTAAAATTCTATATATAATGGCCATGATTGAGTTACAAGAATTGAAGAAGTGAATATATAATAATCTTGATAAGGTATTAATTCAGCCAAGTGTGTCTCCTTAGGGTGCACCTTTTCTTTTTGTTAAGAAGGATTATAGATAAATGAGACTCTGCATGAATTATTGAGAACTTAACAAGATCACTATCAAGAACAAGTATCATTAACATTGTATTTATCACTTGTTTGACCAACCATTCATAGATTAATACATTTATAATACTGATCTTTAATCTCGATATCATTAATTGAGGGTTAATAATGAGGATATACCCAAGAAAGTATTCCATAAAAGGTATGGACACTATGAATTTATAGTGATCCCTTTTTGTCTTACTAATTACCCTTATATATTTATGGATTTAATGAATATAGTCTTTAGAGATTACCTTGATTAATTTGTGGTACTCTTTATAGATTATATTCTTATTTATTTCAAGATAAATGAAGAGAATGAAGATCATTTGAGAATTATTCTAAAGACCCTAATGAAGGAGAAGATTTATATAAAATTTAACAAGTGTGAATTATTTCTTAGAAAATTTTCATTCATCAGCTATATAATCTCAAGTGAGGGTATATCAGTATACCCTTCAAAGATAGAAGTTGTTGAAGATTATCTTAGAACAACCACTGTAACTGAGATCTATATTTTTCTTGGTCTGGATAGATATTATCAATTATTTTTGGAGAATTTATCATGGCTATTGAATACAATAACTAAGTTAACTCAAATGGGATACAAATTCCTTTATATGGATGAATGTGAGGAATATTTTTAAGGAACTAAAGATAAGGCTAGTTAGTACACCTATGTTTACACTAACCTATAGTGTATAAGGGTTTGTAATCTATAGTTATGCATAAAATAAGGTATTGGGATACATCCTCATGAAAAATTATATGGTTATAGTTTATGCATCATGTCAATTTAAGTTCCATGAGAAAAATTATCCAAATCATGATTTAGAGTTAGCTATAGTAATTTTTTCATTAAATATATAGAGGCATTATCTCTATGGAGAAAGGTGTGATATATATACTAATCAAAAAGTTTAAAGTGTATTTTCACTCAAAGATAGATGAACATTCAACAAAGAAGACGGTTGAATTGAATTAAAGATTATGACTGCTCAATAAATTACCATCCTTGGAAAGTGAATAAGGTGGTAGATACTCTGAGTTGAAATTATCATTCTAGATTTTCTATGATGATGATCACAAAAGATACAATTTTTCTAGACTTCAAAAGGACGGATCTTGAAATATTGAAGCAAGGGGACAAATATTATCTTCCTTAAATTAGTGTTCAACTATTTATCCATGTGAATATTAAAGAGGTATAGAAGGAAGATGTAGAGATGAAAAAGAATGTGAGAAATGTTCTTGTGTTCAACCTTGATTATGATTTAACAATAATGTTATGGAATCATGTATGTGTCCCTTTGGAACTAGATTTCAATAAGGAGTAGATGAATGAAGATCATAGTTTTTTATTCACTATTTATCCTATAAGTAAAAAGGTGTATATATATTTGAAAGAGTATTTATGGTTGGATGGTATGAAGATAAATATTTTAGATTATATTTAATGTTATTGGGTATGTCAGTAAGTTAAGGATCATAGATATAATTCTATGGGGATATTACATCCATTACCCATGCCATAATAAAAATGGGAAAACATCATCATGCATTTTTTCTTTAAAATACCCAGAAAAATCTAAAGGGAATAATGTTATTTGGGTTGTAGTCGATCACCTTACAAAGTCATCACACTTCATTACCATTAGTGAAAATTTATATTTTGATCAACTTTCTCAATTATACATTAAGTAAGTTGTAATATTTTATGGTGTACCGCTATCAATTGTATTTTAATGGGATCTGAAGTTTACCACAAAGTTTTGGAGAATTCTTTAGCCAACTCTAGATACAGATTGATGTTTTAGTATTTCTTATCATACTAAGACAAATGGTCAGTCTGAGATGACCATTCAGATTCTAGAAGAAATGTTGAGAGCTTTAACTATAGATTACAAAGGTGATTAGGATCAACACCTTCCTTTTTTAGAATTTTCTTAACATAATAGATTTTAATACAACATTTACATGGATCCTTATAAATCCCTCTATGGTAGAAAGTGTAGAACTACAACATGATAGAATTATTTTATAGAAATAAATCTATTGGGACCTAATATATATAAGGAAATGTAAGATAAGGTTAAATATATTCAATAGAACATAAGAGTATGTCAGAGTTGAAAAAAAATGTTATGCTTCCAATCATAAAAAAGATATAGAATTTGAAGTTAGTGATAAGGTATTCCTATAGGTATCTCCATATAAGAGAGTGATGATATTTTTAAATAAGGACAAGATAATACCAAGGTATATCGGTCCTTTTTAAATTTTTGATCGTATTGAGATGGTGGCTTATTGATTGGAACTCCCACCAAATCTCCCTCAAATTTATAATGTGATCCATGTATCTCTATAGAGAAAGTACATACATGATCCTTTTCATTTACTAAACCCATAGGTCATAGTATTAGAGAAATATATTTCTTATGAATATTAATCAGTAGATATTTTGGATTGTAGAGAGAAAGTTCCCTGAAACAAGACCACTCAATTGGTCAATGTTTTGGGGCAAAACCACCAATTTGAGGAAGCTTCATGGGAACCTGAGGATGTGATGAGGAAAAGTTTTCCTTCTATTTTTGTATCAGAGTGAAGAAATTTGAGGAAAAATCATTTTTATGGGGGTTATAATGTTACTCTTTGATATTTTTATGAAATATTTATCTATAAATAATTTTATTTCTTTGATAGCTTGTGCTACATGCAATAGTAAGTTTAGATGAACAACATAACATTATTAAAATATTATATGTTCATTATCACCTAGCCATTGAAATGGAAGGTATGAAGATTAATAACTAAATTATGAAAAATATATGGTATACACATTTATAAAATTAATTAATTTTTTATCAAATTTTTATAATTAAAAAAATATTTCAAAATAAAAGTGATGTTTTTCAGAAAAATTATCTTTATATGCACAATGTATTTTTTATATTAATAAATAAAATTAATCACTATTTCTGAATGATTTTAATGAAACTTATATATTAATTAATTTATAATTTTTTTTAAACATTCAATAAATAATTTTTTAGGCATAGGATAAGAATAAATCTAGTTATGTGTTTAAAACTTTATTTTTTCAAAAAGGCAGTTTTATCGCATTTTTCACACATATATTAAAATAAATTTCTATCATTTATAGGTATTGAATTATATAAAATTAATATCATATTTATAATCATTTGGTTTAAATTTTTTAAATAATCCCCTTTTATTTTTTGTCAATATGAATAGTGACTATGGTAAAATTTATCACTCTAGTAAAGGGTAAATTGGGTTCATCTAGGTTAAAAATAATTGATAAGGCTATGATTTTTTTATCCTAATTTTTATTTTATTAATGTAATCATACCCTTATAACCTTATTCTTTAAATTTATTAATTTAAAAGACACTTTTCCATGAAATTTGTTTATATATTATTTAAATCAATGAAAGTTACAAAATGTCACTCTATTAGTTTTAAATATCCTTTATGTGTTCACATGGGGAAAATAGTTATGAATGAATATTAATAGTAATTTTCGGAATAATGAAATTATATTCATGATTTAAATTTATTTATAATTTTTATAAATTATATAATTACCTTAAATTCTTACACAACACCGAGAGAGTATTCAATCAATTAATATAAAAATAAAATAAATGATTTTGAAATATTAAAAGTGATATAATTTCAGTAATTTATAGTGATATATGAATTTTATAGGTTAATATGACATGTTATTTTTTTGTTAAAATATTATATTCAAATTTCAAATTTATCTTTATATCTTTTAAGTCAAATTAAATGAACAGTTTCAAAATTGATAATAATGATTTTTTTATCAAAATAATATTTTATTAAATTATTTAAAAATAATAACGAAATTTTAAATAATACAAGGTGGATATAATATGGTCTAAAATTTCATAACATAGTCTTTTAAAAGCCAATTTTTACCCTATAAGTAAAAATTACAAGCTTTTAATATTGAAAAAGTTGTTGTTGTAGTTAAAATTATAATTGGTTAACTAAGGATTAATCAAAATGATATGGTTTAAAATGACACCAAAAATTATCTAAATTATATATTTTTTTATGTTATTACAACCCTATCTTACATTATATTAGAATCCATTTCCATTTTGAGGCATTTTTCTTGAGATTGAATTTATTATAATTTAATATTTTGAGAAAATCCAAAAAGTGTCCCCTGCCTCAATTATAAAAGGGAACTTCCTCTCTCACATATTTACGCCAAATTGAGCCTTCCAGATCAAAAAAATCTACCATTTTCTTTTCTTGGATTACCTGTTCACATTTTATTGGTTCTATTCTTACCAAAATACCAACCCTATAGCTCTTTAGAAGAAATCTAAAGGAGTCATTTCAAAGAAGAGGTAATCGCCTTAATCGATCAATTTCTTTTCTACTCTTATTTAACTTCTCTAAATATTTGGTATTTATCATAAAATAATAATTGAATTATTATAAATATTATTAAATTTTGTTATTATTATTATTAAAACCCCATTATACACCCTCTTTTCTATCAAATGAGAAGTGAAATTATCGATCATGCGTACAAACGGCTTGTCGACTCCACGTGATACAATTCATTTTTCATCATCATAGTTTATGGAAGGGTATTATGATGGGTTTAATGTTTATATATGATATTTATGAAATAATTATTCTTTTTATATAATAATATCACATCTATGAACTTATCATCTAATTGTTTAATAAATTATAATGTCATTCAGGCGTACTTGTGGACTACCACCTTCATGAAGTGATGTGATTCATTTTACATTTATATTTTACATAGATGTTAATGAGGATGGATTTAATAAATATATATGATATATATGATATAATAATTGTCCTATAAATTTTAATTAATATTTATCATTTTTTTCCATCCATTAAAAATTAAAACAGTGTTCATGTGTACGTACGACCTACCGTCTCCATAAATGGTGTAATTCATTTTTCTATATATAACATTTATGGATGACTATAAAAATGTATATAATGAGAATATATGATATTTATATCAATATTTATATTATTTTTATTATTTAACTAAGATAAATTTACAATGTTTTGGACTAATAAACAGAAATACTGATGATAAACGAAATAGTTAACCCCCAAAAAAACAATTTTAATAAGGAATTATTGATAAAATGGTGTGTTGAAATGTTATAAAGGGATAATATATGATATTATAAGTATTATAATGAATCTTTTATATAAGTATAATAAATTTAAGTTTACAATACTGGATGTTAGATTGATTACAAAGAAAGGAAAACTTAAGGTAAGGGTTTTATGTCAATTGATTATGATTATGCCTCTAATGATGAAATATTATTATCTATCTATCAAGAAACTTATTAATTTTATTATCATATACTTATTTATTTAAAATAAATTTTTTATGTTATTTTTCCTCATTTTATATACTCAAGAGACAGAAAAATATTTGTAAGGAAAATAAATTTCATTTTTCTCTTCAGTCAAAAAACCTTTTTATTCCATATCCATGTTTTTTAAAAATTCTTTAATATTATCCTATGATTTTTAAATTAATTTTTACCCATGTTTTACTTTTTTAAAACGTTTTGAATGGAATATTTTTCTATTTTTTCAAGTGAGTTTCTTTGTTCCTTTTCTGAGAAAAGTTTTGAATCAATGTTTTTTAACTTATAGTTCATAATGGTTTTTTCCATCATCGTGACTAATGTTTTATTTAATGATTACTTTACAAGTTTAAATTGTTTTTGAAAAGAAAATATTTTACTTTATAATTGTAAATTTTTTCTTAAAAAATTGATTTCAAAATGGAAAGGATATTTTCCTCAATAATATTTTGAAGATATTTGTATGGTATTTTTATTCATTAAAGACAAAAACCCTTAATATCACTTATACTTTACTGGGGATATGATCCAAGGATACCATCCTATTTATTTATCTGAATTTTTTATGTTTAGGATTGAATTATTTTGATGAAACCTGTTCCTTTTTCATGGGTTATGATTTGACAAATTTTTTATGAAACTCATTCCTTTTCCAGGGGTTATGCTATAATGAAATGCTTAAGAATTTCATTTCTTTAAATAGTTTCTAATATGATTAATGTTTCATGATCTTGTAGCACATATATGTATGAATTTCATTATGTGATGGATGGGAATTATATCTCACTCCAATGCATTGGGTAAAGATTCATATCTCATGAGATAAACAAGACTAGAATGGGGAGTGAACCCAATTCATTAAGGGACTATGTACACTATAATGTATTGAGAGTGAACATTTCCTACTATGATAGTTTAGTGAGTGAACCAATTCCACTATTATAGCCTTGTAAATGATCCTTGACTATGAAAGAAATAATTATCTATACTTATGTGTATTCCACAAATCAATTTCTTATGACTAAATTAAGATTTCATGGTTCATGTTCTTTTATTGCCTTATGATTCATGTCTTATGAACTACCAGGATTTATTCCATTACATAATATTATGATACTTGATATGAAATGTATGGTTTTCTAATGTTAAAATCATGTTCATATACCCTTATTCTCATTTTATTCTTATGTGGTCATTGATAGCTCCATTTTTTACCCTTATTAAGCATATGAGATCATCATTTTCTTATGTTTCCTTTTCCCAAGTTAGGAAGAAAGGTATTAAGTACTATATGTCTAATAAGGGTGATAGTTATTAAGTGATAAGTGGGGGTGATGTAGATATTTTATGAACTAATTATTTATATTTCCAAGTTTCCAAATATACAATACCAAAAAAAAATTGGCATGAATCATTGTGTTATGTAATAAATATTAATTTATTATAATGTAATATCTATGTATAAAAATTATGGGTCAATATAGTTTCTCCCCATCCATTTTAGAAAAAATATACCTCATGAATTCGTGGTAAAATCTATATAATGGAAGTAAATTCAATTTGAATTTCATATTCTTCCATACATTGATAGACAATAATATGTTGGCTTAGAATGTCAAATTTTATTTTCTTATTCTATAAATTTATTTAGAATCTATATAGGGATAGATGATAAATTCTCAAAAACAAAACAGATTCTGTTAAATGTTGAAAAAAATATTTTTATAGGGGACATTCTTACAAACATCAACATGGAATCCCCACCTTTGGAGTAAAGGATGAGTTCACCTAAACTATCATGATCTACTTACATGATTGATATAGTATATTCCCGTCCTTGGTCTAGGAGTTTCCCTTGGATTAGGGAATTTAATCGAATAATTCTTAAGTTCCCCACACATAATAAATTGAACTATTAGTGTTTTCTTAGGATGAACTTCATTTCCCTCTATTAAAATCTTCATTGTTTCTTGGAAATGAGTTTATTTATGCCATTTTTTTCCACATATTAAGAATCTTCTCATTACTTTGATACATTTTCATGGATTCTTTATCCAAAATTTTCATGATTGAATATGTAAAAAGGAGATGCTCAAATACAAGAGGGGGGTGAATTCTATACTTTAAAAATTCCTTTCGAACCTTTAAATTTAAGTTTAACAAGGTTAAAAAAACATTCACAAGACCTCTTAAAGAAACCTTTTCTATTTTCTTAAAAGAAAGATTCTACCTTAAAGAATATAGAATCTATAATATAATCAGAGTAACAGAATTACATAGTATAAGAAGTTTATACTATCTAACTTTAACAAAGTTAACATACAACAGCGGAATTAAAATAACTTGTAATAGTAAACAAGTAACAATAGGATTATTTTAACCCAAAGAGAAGGGTATATAATAACCTTGGATAAAGGTTCCTTGATTTATACTTTCAATAAAGTTTTTCTTACCCAAACCTAGGTAACCCTCAATCCGAAGATCGGTATCTGTCTTGTTATCTCTACAAGCCCTCGATTTAGAAGGAAATCAAAACCTATGTCTTCCAATCCCAGAAGCCCACGATCAACAGGATTGGAGTCTGCACAAAGCAAGTTTGAACAAGTTGTTCATGCCTGATCAAGTTGTTCACAACATCTGCACAAAGTACTGAGATTTGTAAGAGCCTCTCTCTCTATAAATCACTTCACTTATTTTTTCTGTCAAAGTCAGTTGTCGAAGTTGAAGTGCTTTCCTCATTCAAATGGGCTTGTATTTATAGGATAAATTTACCAATGGTCGGATCCTCCCCAATGTTCATTTTTTCCTTGAATTTCAAAGGGACCTTGACATGTGTCAAACATACAATGGTTAGTTTATAAAATATTTTACGAAATAATTTCTAGTAATAGAAATGATGTTAAGTTAAAGATAAATTTTAAGTATAAGAAAACATAGAATCTGATATTATTGGAACGATACATTTAAACAACTCTAACATTATCAAGAAAACGTAATCATAAGAAATCCAGAAAACGGATTCTTAAGAATAACATTATCAAGAAAACAGATTCATAAGGAAAAGTAAATCAGATTGTGAAACAGGTATCTCATTTGTTCCAAAATCAGAATCATAAAATGAGAATCACATATACACCGGAATCGGAATCATAAAAATTGAATCACATATACACCGGATTCAGAATCATACAAATTAAATCACATATAAACCGGATTCGGAATCATAAAAACTGAATCACATATACACCGGATTCAGAATAATAAAAACTGAATCACATATACACCAGATTCGGAATCATAAAAACGGAATCACATATACACCAGATTCGGAATCATAAAAACTGAATCACATATACACTGGATTCGGAATCATAAAAACTGAATCACATATACACCGGATTCGGAATCATAAAAATTGAATCATATATACACTAGATTTGGAATCATAAACATTGAATGAAAATTTGTAATGACAGATCTGTAAGTATAACAGAATGGAAAATCGGAATGATATATCTGTAAGTCTAACAGAATGGTAAAACGTAGTGATATATATGTAAGCATAACGGAATGACAGTTCTGTATCTTAAGAAAAAAACAGAACATAAAAATATTCAGAACTTAAGAAAAAGTGTTTTTTATTTTCAAAACATAAAAACATAAGGAATGGAGAAGTCATAAGATATCCTTATTGACTTGACAATCTCCACCTTTTTGGAAAACACTAACACCTTTTCTGAGGAAGACTATATTGACTTAGATAAAAAGGTTCAAAAAAACTTATCTCCCCATTTGAATGAAATTTCTGATGAATACGACTAACTCCCCCTTAATTTATTTTTCCCAAGGATCGTATTCTTGATCTTTGAATCGAGGTTTTCTTAAGGGAATATCTCCCCCTTAGACATACATTTCTTCTTCAAAGAAAACTCCCCCTTACTTGGACATTATCCTTTCTTTCCATACCCCCCCTTACTAGATTCTCCTTCTCTGAGATTAAATTCTTCCTTTAAATAAATTCCCCCCCTTTGTGATTTTCTAAAAGAGGAAAAGTAATGGAGAAGTCTAATATATACATGTAAGGTTAATCAAACATACATTTTGAAACAAAAGAAAGATATGCAAGAAACTTCTTTAATAAAATTTTATAAATAAGGTTTATATTACAACAAAACATCAGAATGTAAAAAATCATTCACTCTTGTTCTGCTCAGACAACATCTTCTTTATAAAGGATTTAAGTTTCTTTACTTCCTTATTATATTCCTCAAACTTCTTTAGTAAGATCTCCTGATACTAATTCTTCTTCTCTAAAGACAAGATCCTCTCTTCTTTAGCAGCCACCATTTTCTCAAATTCATCTCTGACTTCCTTCTCACTGCTAACAGATCGAGCAACATAATTGAGTTGACTAGATTTATCAAAGATTGATTTCTTGGCCTTGTTGAACTTAGTTTCGCAAGTATTAAAAGATCTTTTTGTTGAATCCATGAAGTCACCGAACTATCTTAGTTCTTAATTAATAGTTTTGGTATGGTTAATGACTTTCTTAAAAGTCACCTTCTGAGATTTGTAATAAATCAAAAGATTACTGAAGTCTGATTCTTGCTTGGAAACCATGTCCATAAGCATATTAGTCGATTCCATCTTTTGATTCAGGTTTTCTTGCATCATTTAACTCTGGGAATCTATGTTTGTAAGAACCGGAATGAGGCTAACCAACTTTCTTAAAGATAGCTTAACAAAATCATTTTCAACAGATGAAGAGGACTCAGATCCTGAAAAATATTTTCCTTTCTCAACTCCTCTTTGAGTTAAGAAAGTTAGTCACTCTATTCTCTTAGAGGACTTATGAGGAGTTTCATTATCAGATGGAGAAACAAAAACATTCTTTCCTTTAAAAGGGTCTCAAGCTAGAGATTTTTCATCTGAAACTTTAAAAACATTTAGATCTCCCTGTTCATTTTCTCATTTTTCAAACTTATGATGTTGTGATCCTCCTTGTCTCTCTTCTTCTTGAAATTCTTCCTCTTCTTCACCGTGTTCTTCAACATGTTCTTTTTCTACTTCTTCTTCTAGTTCAAATTCAACTTCTTCTTAATCTTCAACTTCAATCTCTTCCTCAACTTATATTTTTTCCTAAAGTTATTCTTCAACTTGTTCTTAAACTTGTTCTACTGAAACAGATTTGGAACCTGAACTCGAAGGAGTTCCAACATAATATTCCACTTCCCTTAAAACATCATCATCATCATCTTGGATTATCTGATTTTCCATTTCTTGAACTGGTTTTGATAAGGCTAGTACTTTCTTAGATTTTTGGATTTCTGGAGTGACCACCGGTTTCTTATGAACATCTTGAGATTCAGTTACTTCCTGAGATTTCTTTTCTAAAACTTTTAGAAGATACTGAAAAACTTTATCTTCTAAGGATTTATTCTTTAACATCTTCTCTTTCTTTTCTTTATCAAGATATTCAGCTTTCTTGATTTTTAGATCCCTTGCCTCTGTAGGATTTAGACCAAAAGAAGGGTCTCCTTCCTTTCTAGTAGCTTCAATTTCTCTCGACTTTGAAATGGTTCTATCTGAATAAGCTTTTGTTTTCTTTGCATGATGAGGTGCTTAAACCAGAATAGAAAGAACTAGAACTCTCAAGCTTGGTTCATCAAGTTTCCTTTTCTTAGGAACTTACTTTGAAGATTTCATAACATCACCCTTGTTCTGGAAAACCATTTCTTCAAATTTTTTCTATTCTAGAATAAAATATACTTTCATCCTCCTTAGAGTGTCATCACTAAGAAACAAAATCCTGAAAGGTTTTGAGACTAATCGGCATGGAACATTCAGTTCTTGAAGACACTAAATGATTATCCTGGAAATAGTTTCTGGGTACATAAGGATCTGAGATCTGATGGTTCAACTTTTTATTGCTTGGATGGTGATAAAGATGTACTTCACCAAGTTGATCTTCCTTAGGTTGACAAGAAATTCTAACAGAAAGATATCACATATCTTTAGAGAATCCATATCTCCCTTTCTTGGAATAAAAAATCCTTGCATCTAGAGAGCCACCATCTTGTGGTTCATTGAAAGATTCGTAATCTTCATATTCTTAACATACTTAAGACTGAGAAAATCCAAAGCCACGACTTTTTCAAAAGAGCCTCATTTCTTAGAGAGTTTCTGGGAGCAAAGAATAGCCTCCATTTTATACAGTATATTAAGAACATTTGTTGCCTTCTTGTAGGGGACTGTGTATGATTTAACATAGCATTTTAACTTAAACAGATCCTCACCGTTGTTTTGAAAGAATGTAACAGATTTATAGAATTGAATAAGGAGGTCAGGATAAACCAGATCCTAAGATTTCTCCTTAGCCACACAGACACTTTCCCATCCATTAGATCTTATCACCTTAGAAATAAGGGAGTCATATTTTTCAAAGAACTTAGGGTACAATAACCTTTCCTTAAAGATTGATCAGTCGTTATTCTCTTTGCTGACCTGCATTTGATCTACTAAGGATTCTGGAGTTATTCTAGGTGATAGAGAACTTCGGAATGAAATCTTTGATGGCAACAGAACTTTGGCACTAAGATCAGTAAGGATGGTGCGATATAGGAAAATGAGGCACCCATAATATAGACATGGCTATGGCTTTTCAACTTCCATAAGATAATCAAACGGCTGATAAAAACATGATCTTATTTGATGATTGAGAATGGATATAGAAAATATAAATTCTGATCTTTTGAAGTAAAGTAAATTGAAATTTAAGAAATTTTGAAATACTAACAGCTAAAACTTAAGATAGATAAAATAAAGAGTAAGAAAGATTACCTTTTGGAGTACTCTAAGAGATTAATTGGTATTATAAGAATTTTTCTCAGAGGTTTCCAATCCGAAATTTTCAATTCCAAAATTTTCAAATCTAAAATTTTTAAATCTGAAATTTTCAAATACAAAATTTTCAAATCTGACAATTTCAAATCCAACATTTTCAAATATGACATTTTCAAATCCGACATTTTTAAATCTGATATTTTCAAATCTGAAATTTTCAAATCCTAAATTTTCAAATCCTAAATTTTCAAATCTGAAATTTTCAAATCCAAAATTTTCAAATCCAAAATTTTAAAATATGAAATTTTCAATGGAAAAAAAATACTTTAAAAAAAGAAAATAAACAAACATTTTTACTCCCCCTGAAATAAGGAGTAGTTTGATGTTAGGAAATGTTCTAACAAGAAGTAGATATGAATGATTACCTTAGATAAATCATTCTTAGATTCTGTTTAATGTATTCAAATATATAAGAAGGTATAGGTTTTGTAAAAATATCAGCAAGTTGCTCTTACGTTCTGATGAATTGAAGAATAATATATTTTTTAAGTGTGTGATCCCTAATAAAGTGATGTCTAATATCCATGTTCTTTTCACGAGAGTGATGTGCAGGGTTTGAAAGCCATGATTGATCTTAAAATGAACTAAGGAAAGGTAGATCTTGAATTTTAAGGTCTTATAGGTTTAAGGTGTACACATTCTCATATCGAAGGGTAGAGAGAATGAACTCATCCTTGGAATTGTGAACTAAACATTTATCATTTATAAAATTCACAAGTTAACCTTCATCACATAATTGGATTATGCTTATCAGTTTGTGCCTAAGGCCTTTTACAAAAAGAACATTTGAAATAACAACTTTACCAAGAATAATAATGTTACCAATACCGACAATTTCTCCTTGAGAGTTATCACCAAAAGTTATCTTTCCACCTTTTGTTTTTAAAATATTCTTGAAATAGTCTTTGTTACCAGTCACGTGTCGGGAACATCCACTAACCATGTACCATAGGTTGTTGTTACTTCCTTCTTTTTCCTAAAAAATAAATATTTAGGCTTTCCAAATACAAACTTGCTTGGATCCATAACTATTTGATAATAAAAGATTGGGTAACCATACTTGTTTAGAAAAATAAGCTTTATGAAATCCAAGGGATTTCACTTTATTTAAAGAACATCTTTTCTTCCAATTCCCACCACTTTGGCATTTAGTACAAAAGGGGGCTCTATAAGGAACAAAATAATTAATTTTAAAAATATATTTTTCATGATAATAACCTAATCCCTGATTATTATTATGAGGTCAGATCTGAGAATAAATCTTGTCAAAATTTTCATTACTAGAAGTAAAATTTTCAAGAAGTTTCTTCAAGGAAAATTTTTCATATTTTAGTCTCAGGACTAAATTTTTATCCTCAAGAATAATTGATTTAGAGTTAAGTTTATCCTCTAAAACATCTTTTTCTAAAAATAGATTTTTAATATCCTTATAAATTTTATCCTTCTCAGAATAAACTTCCTCAATTTTCTTAGAAAGATTTTTTAAAACATAATTTTTCTCATCAAGATATTTGGAAAGATCTAAAATTTATTTTGTTAAAATTGATTCTCTAGAGTATGAATTATCAAGTTTATTAGAAACTTTACAATTTCGTTTTTCTAACAACTTAGAAAATATAGTAACTTCCTCATAGGAAGGCTAATCATTATCATTATCTGATAAAAAAGATTCTTCATTTGAAGAAAACCCTCTATCAAGAAAATTTTCACTTAAATATATATTAGTTAAGGATTTAGGAGTTCGTACCTTAGCCATAAGACAATGATTTTGAAATGGAGCTTTGGCTATTTGACCAATATTCTTTTTCCCAGAAGATTTATATTTTGAAGATTAATCAGAAGAATCTCCACCACTGGCACTCCAAGTGTTATTGTCTTTCAAGAATTTCTCATGCTTTGATCTGTAGAACTTCTTCTTGTTTCTTTCAGAATTTATGCCTTTCTTGTCTCTATTCTTATGCAAGGTACATTTAGGTCTAATATGACCAGTTATTCTACATTCATAGCAAGTCACTTCTCCATTATTCTTCTCTTTTCCATCTTTCTTCTTGTATCTATATTGAAAGTTCTTCTTATCAACAATCTTGTTCATCCTCCGAGAAAGATTGGATAAATCATTTTTTGAAGTTTCACTTTCACTTGATTTAGATTGAACAACAACCTTATTAGATTTAGATCTTGTAATTCTCTCAGGAGTCTTGGCTTTCATATGATTTGAAGTAGTTGTAAAAGAAACACCTCCATTATCATTATTCTTCTTAATATTATCAGCATCTCTCTTCATTCTAGTTTCATATTAAACAAGAGTTTCAAACAGTACATCAAGAGAAATCTGAGTAACTTTCCTATTATCATCTATAGTGGTCCTCTTGGATTCCCATCCGTTAAGCATGATGTCTGTAATCTTGTCTAAAAGAGCTTAATCATCTAAACCTTTTTCTATAATAGACTTTCATCTATTCATGATAGTCATAAACCTTTGATGGACTTTGCTTATAAGTTCTCCATAAGGAAAGTTAAATCCATGGTATTCAGCTCTCAACATGGCTCTTCTTGTCTCTATAACTTTAGAAGTACCAAAATGTGTAACTTCAAGATTCTTCTAGACACTGTTTGCAGCTTCACATGAAGATATTTGAATATAGATGTTCCTAGTCATGGAACATAGCAATGTATTTCTGACTCTAAAATTTTCTTGATATTCTGATTTCTCCTGATTAGTAAAAATTCTCAATTCCTTATCAGGAATATTATAGTCTCCTGTCAGCATTAGGTAGTTATCAACTCCAGTGTTAATAATGAAAGTCTTCATCCTATCTCTCCAATACTCATAATCATTTCCATCAGAGATCGGTGGTATAGTAGGATTGAGATAATCTAGAGATCCAACATGAATTCCTTCCATACTAAAAGGAATTTCTTTCCACAAAACTTTTTAGTTGTAAAAGTTTAAAATCAAATATGAAGAACTTAAGAAAATAAAAACTTGAGAAAGAAAACTTATATGTGGATATAAGTATTTCAGAGACCTTCTTTGATACCAATTGTAGGATTGGTTTAGATTATGAGGTATCCAACCTCTAATACCAATTGTAGGATTGAATATGTAAAAATGATATGCTTAAATACAAGAAGGGGTGAATTGTATACTTTAAAAATTCTTTTGGAAACTTTAAAGTTATGTTTAACAAGGTTTACCAAACATTCACAAGACCTCTTAAAGAAACCTTTTTTATTTTCTTAAAATAAATATTCTACCTGAAAGCATATAGAATCTGTAATATAATCAGAGTAACGGAATCACAAAGTATAAGAAGGTTATACTTTCTAACTTTAACAAAGTTAACATACAACAGCGGAATTAAAACAACTTGTAATAGTAAACAAGTAACAAAAAGATTATTTTAACCCAAAGAGAAGGGTATCCAACAACCTTGTATAAAGGTTCCTTGATTTATACTTTCAATAAAGTATTTCTTAACCAAACCCAGGTAAGCCCTCAATCCGAAGAATCGGTATTTGTCTTGCTATCCCCGCAAGCCCTCTATTTAGCAGAAAATCGGAACCTCTGTCTTCCAATCCCAGAAGCCCACAATCAGCATGATCGGAGTCTGCACAAAGAAAGTCTGAACAAGTTGTTCACATATGAACAAGTTGTTCACAACATCTGCACGAAGCACTTAGAGTTTTAAGAGTATCTCTCTCTATAAATCACTTCACATATGTTTTTGATCAAAGCCAGTTGTAAAAGTTGAAGTGATTTGCTCGTTCAAATGGGATTGTATTTATAGGAAAAAATTTCCAATGGTTACCTCCTCTCCAATGATCATATTTTCCTTAAATTTCAGAGGGACCTCGACACGTGTCAAACATACAATGTTTAGTTTATAATAGATTTTACATCATTGTTTCAAGTAACAGAAATGGTGTTAAGTTAAATATAAATGTTAAGTATAAGAAAAAATAGAATCTGATATTATTGGAACGATACATTTAAACAACTCTAACATTATCAAGAAAACGTAATCATAAGAAATCAAGAAAATGGATTCTTAAGAATAACATTATCAGGAAAACA
Organism: Viscum album; assembly: GCA_963277665.1. Lineage (NCBI taxonomy): Eukaryota > Viridiplantae > Streptophyta > Magnoliopsida > Santalales > Viscaceae > Viscum > Viscum album. Next base: position 25,375,898 of record OY728142.1, on the reverse strand, counting down.
GATTCATAAGGAAAAGTAAATCAGATTGTGAAATAGGTATCTCATTTGTTCCAGAATCGGAATCATAAAATTGGAATCACATATACACCAGAATTGGATTCATAAAAATTGAATCACATATACATCGGATTCGAAGTCATAAAAACTGAATCACATATACACCAGATTTAGAATCATAAAAAATGGATCACATATACACCAGATTCGGAATCATAAAAACTGAATCACATATACACCAGATTCAGAATCATAAAAACTGAATCACATATACACCGGATTCAGAATAATAAAAACTGAATCACATATACACCAGATTTTGAATCATAAAAACTGAATCACATATACACTGTATTCAGAATCATAAAAACTGAATCTCATATACACCATACTCGAAATCATAAAAACTAAAAGACAAATCATAATGAAATATCTATAAGTATAACAGAATGGAAAATTGGAATGACAGATCTGTAAGTATAACAGAATGGAAAAATGTAATGATATGTCTGTAAGCATAAAGGAATGACAATTCCAGATCTTAAGAAAAAAAACATAACTTACAAATATTCAGAACTTAAGAAAAAGTGATTATGATTTTCAAAACATAAAACCATAAGGAATGGAGAAGTCATAATATATCCTTATTGACTCAACAAAATTCTTGATGTGTGTAATGTTTCATCTTTATTTCTCTATAGTATTCATGAAACTCAATTTTTCTATCATTATGTGTGTTAGGAAACTCACCCAAGGTGAGTTTGTTGATCATAGACTAAAATAGATGGTTAGACATAACACAATCATTAAAATTACATATACCATTTCATTTGGTATTTCATAAATATGGTTATTACATTGTCCATAACATTAACTATCCACATAATTCCTCTTGGTTTCATCCACAAACTAAAACAAAAATTATAGTGTGAGGAATAATAATCATAGTGAGTAATCATGTAATTAAGAAAAATAATTTATAAGATGTCTTAATCATGAAAATATATATTCAATGTATGACACCTTGGGTTTAATCTAGGTCATTAATGGTCATTGTCTATTCAAATCCTTCATAATGTTTCATAAACAAAATTTGAATTAACCCAATCATATCTCTTGGGAATTTCTAACCAGGTGTGTTGTTTTAGGATCACTCATCATGCACCAATGATGATCGATTTAATACCAAATCCATCCCTTTTATAATTTTTACCCTTATGTGCTTATATTTCACATCCACATCCACTTTTTAGTATCTATATAGGTATATATTTTCTTGAAAAAAACACAATTTCTATTTTACCAAAATTTTAGGATATAATCTTATACTTATACTTATTTTAATGGTTTTCACCAAAGTTCTATAATCATCATATAAAAAAATAACTAAATATCCATCTAATACCAACTATATATACCTAATCATAACATATATAGATATTAATTTTTTTATAAATATTAAATTTATCTCCTAAATAAACATGTATGTGATACATAAAGGTTTAGTGTACTTGGAAACTAGATGCATAAACATCTTATTTAAGTAAAATATTTTTAATCTCTAACATCATTCATTGTATAATGTACCCTTATAACCTCATCATACCTAGTAAAATTATTTATAACATGGGGAAAATTTAAACATAAGAATGGGTGATATCACATGCTCAGTAAGGGTGAACATGGTAGATATTAATCAAAGATCATATATAGGCATATCATGATCATAAGAGTATGATAATATATGATTATCAATAGAAAATAAAACCCAACAATTTATAGATCATAATAATGAATCATGGAATAAAACTTTTATTATGTCATAATATTAGGGAATCATTGAAAAATTAATTATGATACCTGAGTTCAAATCATATGAATATCAACATTTCATCAGAGTGTGGAACTATCACAAGAATTGAAACCATATCATATATCAAGGATAGCTACTGAGACCATTATACCATAGTGGATTAGAAATCACCACATGTTTCCCACATCACAATGGATCGGGAATCCCAACCAATTTTCCATAGTGTATTGAGAACATCAACTCATTTCCTGTAATTATCTCATGAGATATAAGGCTTTACCCAATACATTAGAGGTATATATAATTATGGGCCTAACCATCAAATAATGAAAACCATGTATATGTGTGACACAATATCATAAACCATTCTTTAATTTATCATATCATAACCCATATAAAGGAAACGGGTTTCATAAACATCCCATCATTTCATCATAGCATAACCCATGGAAAAGAAACGTGTTTCATAAAGTTTTCATCATAACTTAATTCACACATAGTAAGGAAATGGGTTTTGTCGAATCATCCTTAAATTATTATCATTATAATACATATAGAGAAATAAATTAGATAGTACTATAAGATCATATCCCTAGTCAATAATAAAAAACCTTAAAGGATATTTACATAAATGAAAAAATATTTTAAAAGAACATTTCAACATTTCTTTGAAAACATGAGAAAAATATCCTTTTCTTTTGATAAAATTTTAACTAAAAAACAAAATATTTTTAATATATGTTTAATTCAAAATAAATAAGGAATAATATAAAGGAATATTCAAATAAAATAATTTTCATTATGGTGGGAAAATCTATTCATGTTGCGTATGTTAAAATAAATCATTTCTTTCACACTTTTTTAAAATGTCAAAAACAATTTGCTCCAAAAAAATTTAGAAAGATTCATATTTAAAACATTGTAAATAAAGTAAAAGTTATTTAAAATTGCCATTTTAAAATATTTCATGTATATTTATTAACTTTTATATAATTATTTTGAAGACTATGGACATGGAAGAATAATTTTTCCGATCAAAGATTAAATAAGGTAGGGTTTTCTTTAAAAAAATATTAGTTATTTTAAGTAAAAAAGAGAAAAAAATGCTACTAATAATTGAAAATTATAGGAATAAATATATTAGAATAAAATATATGGTGTTTAAAGGATAGGATCTATAAAATTTCCCTCAATTTAAATTTAGCAAATACAATCCCAAAAAGAAATGAGATTGTAACATAAACCCTTACCTCAAGTCTTATCTTGCTTCATCTATGATCAAAAATACTATATAATAATTGTAAATTTATTATAATTATATATTATAACCATATAAATACTTATAATAACATATATGATTCAATTATAACATTTAAACACACATTTATTAATAAACCGTTATTAAAATCATCATTTTTTTATGTTAATTGTTTACATTTCATGTACGTTTTGGTTTGGTAGTTCTGATCCTTGCATATTGATTATAGTTACATAATTTATATAATTTTAATCATGATATAAATATAATATATATTCCATATTTACAATTTTATAACCATTCATATAAATTGGAAATAAAAAATGATTTATATCACTTTGTGGAGATAGTAGTTCGTACGTACACATGGGTGATGTTTTCGCTTTTTGAAGAATGGAACAAAATAAAGGTAAATTATAATTAAAAATTATATAATAATAATTATATCATAAATATTATATATATTCATTAAATTTATCCTTATTACCGTCTATGTAAAACTGAAATGAAAAATAAATCACATTGCTTTGTGAATGTGGTAGTCCACACGTGCGCACAGGCGACGTTATTGTTTTCCAAAGGATGTGAAGCTAAGAAGGTAGATAATATATTATAATTATAAAAGAATAATTATATAATAAATATCATATATAAATATTAAATACATAATAATATTCAACCATGAAATATGGTGATTTAAAATGAATCATATCTCTATGTGGAGGCAGTAGTCCACACATACGCATGAACAATATTATCATTTACCATTTGATGGAAACAAAGTGAAAATGATTATGAAATCATCATAATAAAATATAATTATATTTATTATACTTTATGAGTAATTTTATGATAGAAAAAAAAAGGTTTACAGAAGTTTTATGAAAAAATAAAATTGAAAGAGCTTGGTTAAGAACTATACCTCTTCTTCGGACAACCTCCATAGGTTTATACCTAAAGACTTCCTAGGATGGTATTATGATCAAACCATAACCTATAGGGTAGGTTTAGGGATATTAGTAAAGTATTTGGGTAGGTATTTGATGATATAAGATGATATTTAAGTGTGGAAAAGAGATGATAGGGGTGTCCTTTTTTAGTTAGGGTGAGGAAACACTTATAATTTTACAAAACATTTTAATATATTAATGTATTATTCAAGATAAATGGATCCAAAATGACTCATATTTGAATTGTAGATAATATGGGGTCCAAATATGACCCAAAAAATAGGATTTATACTATCTTTAGTTTTTTTAACCCTTATCATTTTAGTTTTAACCTTTTTAACCCATCTTAACAATAACCATGGTAACTAACTTTTTACCAAAATTTCTATTCACAATGAATAAAAATGAAAGTTTCCTCATTAAAAAAATTTTAAATAGTGATTATAAATATTTATTTAACTTTTAAAAAAGTAATTTCTATAAATCATATAAAATAATTTAAAAAAAATTCTGTAAAACATGACAAATAATTATTTTCCAGATAAAATGTGTTTTTAGGTATATAAATTTTTTCATACTGAAATAAAGTGTACCGTCGATTCCAATGAAATTTATTGGATTATGTTTAATAAAAAAGAACTAATTTTATTTTAAAAACCATTTCAAAATCGAATGTGATTTTGAAAATACATGAAAAGAAAATAAGGATTTCATTAAAAATCTGCATTTTTTTACTATTCACCTAAAAATCCATTTTTCATAAAAATATCAAAAATTCACCCTCAATTAATTTATAAATGATCATTTAAAAAGTGATATTAATTTATTTTAACCAATTATCTAAAAAATTAAAAATTAATTATTATTTTAATTCACTAAATGAAATAAAAACTATTTTTGAAGAAAACATATTTTTGAAGAATAAATGACTTTACTAAAAATTGAGAACTTATTTATTATTAATTAATAAAAAAATCATTATATAAAACCTTTATAAATATATTTCATAATGTGGTTATTCTTATTCATACCTAATATTTAACAAGTAGGTTATAATGGTCACATTTAAATAATGATAATTTAATAGTATGTTGTGGTCGGTTTAAACTCAACATTGCATGTAAATAAAAATATTAAATTAATTAAATTAATTTAAAGAAAAATATAGCATAAAATATCAGGGTGTTACATGCATGTTTCTAATTATTTGGTTTTTAATCTTTATTCCTTCCATAAAATCAATATGTTCGAACTGTATTGATGTGTAACTATTCACTCAACCCATATGATGTGTAACTTATCCAAATAAAAATATAACTTATCTTTATACATATAAAAACGAATAACATGAATATATTACATGAAACTCATTAATTTAAAGTCTTAAAATCATATAAAATCAATAATCTTCACAAGAGTAAGTGTGGTGTGAAAGGTATCCAACCCTCACTTTTCTAAAAAGAGTCTAAGATCCAAGGATAATGAGAAGTCCATCCTTAAGTCCCACTTTCTAGGTTTCATAGGATATAATAAAACTCATTTAATATATTAGAAGCAACAAGAAACTTTAAAACCCAAGAACACTATACAAGATACCTAAATACATGTTTCATATAAATAATTAAGAAGCAGTATACCTTACGCCATAAGATATTTTTATTACTATCATTAGTCAATATGTCTGATAAATATCACAAAAGAGGCATCTGAGAGACATCCCTCATCTAGGGTGTATCCATGGGGTGTGATGAATCATTCATTTCATGGGAATTAATTCACCCACTTCACATAAATATAGTACCTTTCATGGAAAAGAATAGATAAAAATATAGCTACAAGAGGGACTATGGTTTGGTTGATTGCAAGTAAAAGTATTTCACATCCCCATCAAATGGGTAAAATTTATTTATATAGTCCATTGGATGTTCTTTATCCAACCATGTAGTAACACATATATCATGGAACGTATGAAATATGCATGAGATAAAAAAATTATTTATAACTCACAGCTTAACCATGTACCATGTGTTTCATCAAATCAAATAAATTATTAATGATAGCCAATGTGTAGAAGATCTGAATGATAACACTTACCATTTAACTACCATATACAGCAGTATATTATCACTTTACAATATCCATTTTATCTAAGCATACAGTATTCCTTAGTTCATGTATGTATTACTATACAAGATACTATTATCATTTAATATATGTTCCACATACAAGTTGGCTTTAAGGAATATCTCCTTTAATCTCCTAGTTTCTCAAAATCCTCTTAATATTTACACTATTTCACCTTATATTGTGTCATATACAATAACTTATGAAGTCATATCCAGAAATCCTTTTATAAATCTTCCAAAACTCCTTTTGTAAATCTTCTAAAACACTTCTAAAAATATACCATCAACTTAATCTTGTATTACATCATATGGAATACCTTGTGAAATACCTATCCAAAAATATTTTGAATTAACTCTAATGAAATTTTAAAGTATTTATCTAGTTTAAACTTAATTCATATTCAATCAACCACAAAGAATGACCCCATTAGCATTTTTAGTGTTGTCAAAAAAAAGAATCATTGGATCTATAAATGTAAGTAAAGAATGGACTCTAGAAAATCATCAATACTAATCATACCAGAAAGGGATCTAGAGTGATCTCCATCAAACACATGTATCTCAATACTTATTTAAACCAGTTGTATCATATGAAAGGGTTAATTCTCATATGATTCCTTTATCTAAGACATCAAGTGACCATGGTACAAAAGGTATGTCAATCCCATATGGCCAACTCATACATTCTCAATTCTCTATGTATAGACTAGTCAGGTCAATGAATATATCACATGTCATTCACATGTATGGTCAATCACATCATGTTACCTTTCCCAAATAGATAATCAAATAATATGTACTATCTAGGTGTGGTTACACACTTCATTATTATATCTAAATCTAGGGACGAATCATTTATCTTCATGAAATTTATATTAATATATAACTATATATATCCAATGTGAAAGAATAATAAATTATATATTGACTTTTTTTTAACATAATACATTTTATATTCTTAAAATCATTCAATAATTCTTAGAAAAAACATATATTAGTTCCTATATATCATATCACATGTGATATACTGTCAAATTATACTTATATTTTCTAAACTTTTAGGGGTTTTGAAAAAATCATTAAATCTCTACGTAATTTTTACCACATAACTTTGTGACCTCTAAATAAAACCCTCCCACTAAACTCTTTAGTTATAGAAAGCTGTGAAGCAATCTAGATTGAATAATGGTGAAACTTATGAATCATAAACCTAATTTTTAACTCCTTGAATGTATTAAAGCTCCTTAACTCTATAAAATAAAATTTTATAATGCTAATAATCTTTTTCATCAACTTCAAACTCTTTCTAAGTTCATAACCATCATCCTTAGAACCCTTTTCATCAAAAAAATCCTTGAAATATTTTGGTAACTTATGTAAATATTTACATTTACCTTTTCCTGACATGTCTGAAACTACTTTAGGATATAGTGTGACATTCACTTTAAATTTTTACTTGTAAATATTTTATTTATTAACTTTTAACTACTCTAAGTCCAAACATACTCCCAATATTCTCTTAAACTGTATATCTTTTGTATAATTTCATGTTTGGATACGAAAAATTCTTTTTGTTTTGTATATAACTCTTATTTTTATTTACTATGAATATTTATAAAATAATCTAATGTATATATATAAAATATAATATTCTATGTGTTTAGATAAATTGATTAAAAATAATATTATTCTTTAAAATATTCCACTAATGGTGGTGTAATCTAAATTCCTAATATTTTAACAAACAAATGGATGAACAATTTTTTCCTAGATAAAAATAACTTTTTCTTATTTTTAAAGAAAATTATAGAATTCAATAAACCATAAACCATGTGTATTGAACCCATCATCTCATATTTTTCATAAAAACTTTTGGTTAGTAAACAATTTCTCTTCTTATATAAGTGAAATATGATAATTATACACATATTTACTAATATTCATATATAATTGATATATTCCATTATATTTATACCATTGATGTTGAAACTATTTTCTCTATAAATTTAATGAAAACTATAATCTATATCAACTATTTCATGATTTTTTAACTACAATATTTGTACAAAATTTTTAAAATATACCCATCACATCACATACCCCTAAAAACTAAAGAATTGATATTTATAACACTAATACGTGATAGTTAAATTCCATTAATTTTCTCAAACTCTTTTCGGTATTATGGATAATTCCATATTATAGAATCACTACTCCTATTTCATGATAACTCTAGGTTTCAATGACCCTAATTGATTACTAGATGAAATACCATTAGATTTTACAACTGACTTTTCTTTTTTCAGTTTGAAATTTTTTCCACTTATACTATCAACACAATACTAGAAACAAGACATCAAATTCATAGTTTATCTGTCCTAAACACTTTAATAATATTGGGTAAACTTTTCTTAAACTCATCCATATTCCTAGAAAATTTCCAAAAAAATAAATACTATAACCCAAAAAAGACTTAAGGAAAATTCCAGTCACTCCAAGTAATTAACATACCCAATCATATTGAGTATATGACTAGTGAAAAAATTTACTTAGGTTACCATGCATCTAATGAATTTTTAACCTTAAGTGAATCATTTTATGCTTCTCATAAGCATATATATCCACTTTTTAAACAACTTTAACACTTAGTTACTCAGTAAGGGTTTACTCCAATACATAAAATATTATATATATATATATATAACTTTTATTAAGTTACCAATTTTAAGAGTTTATTATATTAATATTATATTTTTAAAGGATTTATATCAAAAAAAAGTTTGATGATGATGATGATTATGATGTTATTTGTAATGGTATGGACCTTATGTCTTGTTAATTTATGAAGATTTAGGTGGTGGAAGTGTCTAAAGAAGTCTTGAGGGAGATGAGGGGGAAATAGAGTAGTTCGAGTTGGGATTTTAATTAAATATGGGTTTTATAGTGTAAAGCTATAGGCTAGGGAATGGAGCTATAGGATATATTGTGGAGTCCTTGAGGGATTGATTTTGATTCCCTTGTTTATTTGAAGGATGTTTTATTGTGGCCAAGTGATTGAGGAATAGTGACTATGGGGAGGTCTTTATATAGTGTATTTTAAGACTTGTGGTATAGAGGCTTAAGTGGTTGGATTTTGGGATCCCCTGATTATTTGACGTTAGATATGATGTGGTTCAAGTGTTGTTTCATAGTTGTACCCCAGGTAGATAGGATCTTGGAGAGATTTTTGTTGTGAGATCTAGAGTCCATTTTATTCAAGGTTCCTTGAGGTGTAATGAAATATGTTGAATTTTAGAATCAGGTGAAAACCAAATGATTGTGGCGTGGATAGTGGTTCTATATCATGGTTTTAAATTAATCTGTTGGGTATAAATTCTCAAACCCCCTTCAAACTCATTATTCCCCCAAATTCTTTATCGACTCTTGGGAAATATTGGTATTGTTTTGGGAGATCTTTTACCCCCCCATGCACTAGTGGTATTTGATCATAGGCATCCATTTATTGAATCTTGTAGATTCTAGATAAGTTTACAATTCCCCATATTTCATTTTCCCCAATTCTTAATTTCAAAAAAGGTTGTGGTAGCGGGAATTGTTGTTTTGGGTGATTTTGAGGATACATATTGATGGTTAATGTCTTGTTTCAGATTTATAATACCACTTTGGTGTGATTATAATCTTTTTATAATCCCTTCTTCACCTTGAACTTATAAAAAAATTGAAAATTCTTCAGTTGAGGAAGGGGATCCTCATTCTCAACTTTTTTTACATGAATATGTGGAAATTTAATTATTTTTTATTACTTTAGGTGGATAGTATAGGTTCAAATAATATTATAAATAATTTTCCAAACCTGTAATTAAAGTGTAAGGGAGAATTCACATGTTTTTTCTTGTTTTGTGATTTTACTTATGAGATTTTTCATTCTCAGTGCTATTGCTGAAAATCATGGTTTTTAGGAGCCCTGTTTGTATTGTGAATATTGTGATGTTGGACCTTATTGTGACTCCTTTATTGATCTTACCATGCATAAAAGTTTAATAACTTATATCTAACTAATGAATCGTTTTCCCATATAAATATGGATTTTTGGGAAAATCCCTTTTTAAGATATGATGTAATATATATTGAAATACCCTTTGAAACTAAATTTATGTTATAATTGATGAGTGGAATGTTTTTTTATATGTTTATGTGATTGTTTTGAATATTTTGTAGTTATATAAATCCTTTTGGGACTTGTTTAGTGATGGTAGGACATTATTAGATGTGGGACATATTGTGGTTGCAAAGCTGTGGTCAGTAGGAATGGGTTGAATGGGGGATGATGTATAATGGTTAAATTATGGTTACTATTGTGATAATGAGTTTGGGTTACGGTGATTCATTTTTCATGAGGTATGATGATTTTTTGTGTGAGTTGGATGGGTTGTTATGTGGTGTTTTAATGTAGTTTCCAAGTAGTAATGGAATGAAGTGTTAATGATGAAATTGAAAAGGCATGGGTAGGATATTAAATGTGTGTGGGATAGAATTAATGTGTGATAATTGTATAATGAATAGAATTATTGATGAAATTGTAAAATTGAATAGGAGTTTTGGGTAGAGTGGTTTCTCATTAAATATGAAATGGGTGGATTACTAAGTTTAAGATGGTTAGAAACTAGTAAATAAATAAACTATTTAACATGAAAAGGAAAGATGAATTATGGATTTTGTGTGGCATTTTTGTGTGGTGTGTTTCATTAGAGGTGGAAATTTTGTATAATGGAGGTTGTGATATATTGTTATTGTGTTATGGGATTCACTAGTAGAGTTATATGTGAGCTTATAGTTTGGGTATTGTGTGTTATTTTTCTATCTTATATTTTTCATGTTATTTATATACACACCCCACCGAAGTTGTATAACCTTAAAAATGTCCAAATGTTTTGGGTTTTGGTTGTTTTCTCTAACATCTAGGTTGGTGGTGAAATAGATAGAAAGATACCCCCACTTACCAACTCTTCCTTCAGTAGTAGTAATGATGATAGCTGGTGTTGGAGATTCCTAGTTATAATGATGTATGGTGTTGTAGATACCTAGTTTTAATGAGGATATGATATGTGGTGGGTGTAATGTGTGGTAGAAGGAGGAAATGAGGTTGATGTCCTTCATTTTCATGATACCCTACTTGCAAGGTTACGTGAATAGGTTGTGATGTAGATTTTGACTTAGGATAGCACAAGATAATAGACCTTGTGAGGGTGGGGTAAGTAGAAACCTGTCCCAACCCTCATTATAGATGGAGGGATATATGATGTGATGGAATATAAGGAATGGGAGAACAAGATGTTTGAAGTTGGGGTGTGTGAATGTAAAATCAAGTGGAATTTTTTGTTGAGAATTTTTCTTATATTTATTTTGATGATATGTCATTATACTTGGATGCATTATTTTCAAAGAGTGGCATAGTGAGGTTGGGGATTGATATTTGACATGTTAAGGTGATTTTTAGTTCTACTATTTATTCACTGATGTAGTGGTATCCTCTTTTCATATTTTCAAGATAGACTTTGGGTATAATCATACTAATTATACATGTTAGGCTAACCCTACGTATATATAAACTATTTTTCAAGTTTCTAGGAGGATTTCAAGGACCAATATGGACATTACTAGTTTTTTCATTGGAGATGTTATTGAGTACTATCATAGGGTTATCTTTTGGTACTTGGATACTTTTATTAATATTTAATTGGCCTTGTTCATGCATTATGATATGGTTTAGCTTACTTTTTATTTTATGTGATAGAGTTTATTTATGGTTGTTCATTCAATATTCTCAGCCTAGAAATATTATTGAGGGAAATGCCTCCCATATGTGTGAGTCTATACCATCAGTTATAGTCCCCGATCTGGGGCCTACTAGAGGTGGGAATCGGAGGTCATTATCTCTATTATTTATTACCAAACTATAATGGGTAACTTTTAAGTGATGGTTTATAACAGAGTGGAATCAAAGGTTTAGGTTGAGATCTATGATAAAACTTAGGGTTAGGAACTTGTGAGGATCACATGGTTTTTTAGGGAAATAGTATCATAAGAGCTTTGTGTGTTACATAATATAAGGAGACTATCTAGTGTATGGGATTATAGGGATCCCCATGATCCAATGTAAGTAAACTAGGCTTATCAAACTCCCAAGTGAAGTAGTTTCTCTTCAAAGGTAGATACTTAATAAAGGTACATGTATCATGATTTTTTGTGATTTTGATTAATTTAGGGTGATATTGATAATTAAGCAAACCCAAATAAATAATTTTGAATGAATTAAATGTTTCTAGGCTTATGTGTTTGTTTCTTATTGTTAATGTATGTTATGGATTCAAGAATTTTAATTGGGGAACACTTATACTTTCATTATTTAGTATTTCATGATGCATTTTAAAACTGTACTAGTGTGACAGGGCTTCCCAAACTGAAAATTATCATGGTGCGATGGAAAAGTTCTACAGATTCATGTGATTATAGTAGATTTTTGTGCTGATATATGTGACAGTGTTTTTTTAGAGAAATATAATGTGGGGATTATTTAAACCTCTAATAAGTAACTATACTCACCTATAGTAATTTTTAAATAAAATCATTTAGTTCTGAGTGTTTTATTTTGATATGTGTTTAGTAATTGATGAAATATTAGTCATTTGGAGGATCTTTAAATTGGATAAAGTGTATTGTTTCAACCCTATATTTTAAATCATGATTAAATTCTTGATGTTGTGATGGATAAACTATTATTTCCTTTCATTTCATGATGAGTTAATATGGTTAAAATTTTTAGTATTGATTGCTTAAATTTCTTCAAATCAATATTTTCCTTATTTCTCAATAATTGATTGGTTTTCTTTTAATAATGATTGTGATGAAAAAAATGATCTTGTAACTGGTTTAAGTTTTTTTGAAAAAGGTTTTGTTAGCCTCTTAATTTAAATAAAGATTTAAGAGTTTCCATTAAAATGATCTTGAAGAATTATTTAAAGGATCCTTGTTTAAATAACCCTTGTTAATCATAAGGTTTTAAATGCATGGGTTTTAATGAAAAACATTCATGTTTTAACACTAGTGTTTTTAAGGACTTTTCAAGCATTCTTTTTATAAATAAAATTTTCTAAATTGCATTCTAGATTCTTTTTAGGGTACATGGATTATCTCCATAATTAAATTTATGATGTAAATTGTGAATTTATTTTATGTCCTTACTTATGTTAAAAATTTATTTATATGATGTATTAATTTTAATAATGATAAATCCATTTTAAATTTATTCACACAAGTTAAAACATGAATCGTTATAAGTCACAAAATGATGGAATGCTTAGTTTTCTTTAAATTTCCATGTTAGTTTTAAAATTTGGAATTGTTGACTACAAAACTTGTGAGAGTATGTTATGAGTTTTCAATTGATATAATTGGTATTAATGTGTTTTCATTGATGAAGAATCATGTTTAAGATATCGAAATTGGTATGTAAAACATTCATGAGATTATATATTGATTGAATGTTCCTTGAAGAGAAATTTTTATTAGAAAGTAAAATTTGAGAAACATGATTTATAATTTTACCTTAATTAACATGAAATACTATTCTTCATGCCAATATGAATTGTTTAGGACTAATTATAAGTTTTAATTATGATTACTTTAATTAAATTGAATGATAAGAGTTATGAATCATAATTTATTAGCTCATTTGATTCATGTACAATGAATATAATATTTAAAAATGGATTTAATGGCATATGATTTGGATAAAATAATGGTGTACTGAATATTATTAATGAATAAAATTATAAAAATTATTATGAAATCATGTTAACTTATTAGACATATTGTTCATTCCATGTTAAACATGATTTTTTCTATAATATATGAATTAAATTTTCTACATGATTCATTATGATATGTTTTTATTAAGTAAAATCATTAAATGGGGACATGTAGGAATTAAGAGATAAATTATAAGCATGATATAATTATACAAGTGCTTGACATGAAACATGCTATGAATGACTCCCATAATATGTAGTTATAATTTCATGTATCATTTGTCGATACCATGCTTCCTATAACATGTTTCCTCTTAAATTAAATTCTCTAATTATTTTCAAAATACATAACCTATTAAACTGATTCTATGGTATTAAATTATGTTTAAAGTTTCATTATTGTGTGATTTTTGGAGCCTTTATAAAATTGGTTTCCTTTCGTAAATTCCCTATTAATATGATAAAATTAATTGTGTTTGGTTATATGATCATGTGTACTTTAATTCATACCCAAGTTATTATACCATATGTTACCTCTCATCCATGATATATTATACACTTGTGTTAAGAACTTATTGAAAAGCTATATTTTAGCTCTTTATTATATAATTTTGGGGAAGAAGGAAAGAATTATTAGTAACATTCCATTAAAAACTGGTAAATATTTATATGAATGGAAGTTTATCTTTTTCTTAATCATGGGTATGTTTTTGTGAAGTTGTAATATTTTATGAATCATGATTTTTATTCCATGTGAATTTTTTGAAATAAATATGAGAATGTGTAATGATAATACATGAATTTTTCAATATGGAAGCATGGATAAAGTATAGTAATGGTTGTTGGAAGTGTTATAGAATCATTACAACTAGTTCTCTAATAATATTGTATGTTGATCATATTATACGTAAATAAGGGAGTGGAATAATTCCATAAACTCTGATTATGAAATCATTTTCATTTATTATAGAACTTTCAATTTGAGTCAGGTGACATTAAAAATGAAAATAAATATTTCACAGTTTCCACTTTTGTAATCTAAATGTAGGTTGACTATGAGGTAGAATCTTTTGAGGAGTAATTGATTGAGCTTTTCAAACATAGTTCAATGGAACTCAGCATGTGAAAATTTTAAATTATCACTTAAAAGAATATCTAAGTAATATTACTAAAGTGAAAATTAATAATTAATTAATAGAAATATAACTCAAATAAGTATAATATCATTTATGAAATATTTATTGATGATTGTTTGCTTAAAGTGATGTTATTTTTTTGGAAAATTTGTTTCCCTAAATCAAAGATTTACACACCAAAGGATGGTTGACCTAAATTGTATCCCTAATACAGTTTTTCTATATAATGATAAGTTTTTTATTAGAATAATAATTAAGTTATTTTTTTATATAAATTTCATCAATTTTAGGATATTTTTTATTACAATGGTTATAAAAAATCTCCCAAGAAAACGTTAACCATTTAAATGTGGAATGAAAGATATTGTTTGTAAATCTAAAGAGTAATGATGATGTATTTTTTCCATATATAATTATTAAGATACGGATGATGAAAAAAAAGTGATCAAATGTTTTTTTTATTATTAGTTTGATTTGGTTGGTTGTGTTATCTTTATTATGATGTATATCACCTTAGATGGAATTTTTTGTGGTTAGTTTGTCTGGTGATATGTGATGACAAGTGGGTATTGCGGTTGGTTGTCACGGTATGTATAGAAAGTTATTACCTTATTGTGACAGTGATGTATTTGATAGTTTAGTGGGGTAAGAGAGAATTTTTTGCTGTGTGGATGAGATTTTTGGGGGTATTAAATGGAAGAAATTTTGTTTTTTTTTATGATGTTGGGGTGAGAGAGAGTTTCTGGTGTAATTATCCTTTGTTCAGTGTTAGGATAATCCATCCTTAATAAAGGATTTGTTTTAGAGGTGTCTCTATTGATTAATAGTTTCAATATTTTTTCTTTTTGGAGTAGGCTAGCGATGAGATAAGATCTCTAAATCAAAACTGATGAGTGTGTAATGAATATTCCAATTAATAGGGTTTTCCTTTTTGAAAGATAGTGATTAGTTTCTTCTAGAGGTTATAATCTGGTTTATGATTTATCTATCATATAATTTGTGTTTCTGGTGGCTCTTTCCTTAGGGTAAGTGATTTGAAGTTATAACTCATCAAATCCCTAGAGAATGTTAGTAACGGGTTGTTCTTGTTTGAGAGGTACCCTTCCCAAGGGTGTAATTTAGGTGTTGGGTAGTATTTTTTTCAACTCTCTAATAAAATTATCTATCTATATTTACTTTTTACTCTTGCTATTCATGTTTGGATGGAGTGTGAGTTTTCACTATAACAATATCCCTGAGATATATCTTGTGGGATGGTTGTTGAGACCCTTCCCTTTTCCCACTTCTCTTCCAGATATTTTTTTTAATTCTTAAGAAATTGAATTGTTTGAGAGCTATCTAATGTAATGGTACATACCTTATGGAAAATTACCATGTGGACATTTATGTCGTGTAGGTTCCTAAGGAAGTCTTGAGAGATCTTAGGAGGAAATAGAGAAGTTAGATCTAAGATCTTAGCTGTGGGTGGATTCTATAGCATGGAGCTATAGGCTGTAGGGTGGAGGCATGAAGGGATAAATTTCAATTCCCCTATAAATTTAGAGTTTTTTTTGTGTGTCTAGGTGATTTTATTATAGTGAAATTGGGGTGTTCATCATGTGTCACGGTGTAATACTTGTGGCATGGAGTCCCGAGTGGATCGATTTCGGGATCCCTATGATATGAGCATAGTTGCAGTGTGGTTCATGGGTTGTGTTGTAGCCTTAACCCTAGTAGATTGGATCTTAGTGAGATATATGGTATATAATTTGGAGTCCAGTTGGGTTGAGGTTCCTTATAGAAAAGCGACCTATGTTGTTCCATGTAATTATGTGAAAACCTAATCACTACATCTTGGCTAGTGGTTCTATTTCATGGTCTTTTAATTAATATGTTGGTTATAAATTCTCAAACCTCTTTGAACTCGCTATTTCCCCAACTTCTCTCTATAATCTTGGTAAACCAAGGTGTGGTTTTAGGATACCTTTAACCCCCTTGTAGAGGGATATTATCCTAGGAATTTGGATATTGAATCTTGGTGATTCTAGGTGAGTTCCCTCCTTTTCCCTCTTGCATTTCTCTGTTATTCATTCCATAGAATGATGCAATTGTGTGATTTTTTTGTTAGGGTGATTTTAAGGATAGTTCTTTATGTTTAATTTCAATATTTAGGTTTCTAATATCTTCTTATTGTGGTTATGATATTTTGAATATCCCTTCTTCAATTTTTCCATATGCAGTGAATTTTATAGTCATTGATTGTGTAACATCCTAGGTAAATAAAGAATATTAATTTTTCATATTTATCCATATTTGTGAATAAAATGTTAATACTAATTTAATGGGAATGCTATGCTCGATGGCGTACCCAATACGCAACAACGAGTTTCTTGGAAATCTAACGTCACACTCTAATAATAAAATAATATTATTTTAAATGGTAGTTAACGCCTAGCCGTTGTAATGGCGGGAATGAACAGAACTAAATACAAAATGATTATATATGTTTGTCAAATATTTTTACTTTTATCCAATAAATGATATAGGCTTAAAATGTGAATGAATCCAATTTTATGCGTAAATATTCTAATATTCTTTAAAAGGTTGATTAACCGCCTTTTGATGGTGAAGCCTTTTTAAATCCACTTGTTGACAATTTTATATGTTATATTAGACCAAATAAAATCCTTCTTTAGAATCAGGATATCAAAATTTACTTTGTGTAGGTTTTTGTTATTTTTTTTGATAAAGTCCATTTTTAATGAATAAGTGAAAATGTTGAATTTTAATTCAAAACCACTTTTTAATCTAATTTATTTATATGATTATATCATATTTTTAATTGGTTTTAAAATTCAATTATAATATATTTTTACCATTTAATCCAATGGTGTTCATTGGAATTAATTTCACTTTGAAATTGGACTTAAACTAGTGTCAATCTTTTAATAGATATTGTTTCTTAAAAACACGCATTTGTTTTGACGGTGGGAATTAATTATTAAATTAATTAACTCAACTTATATGTTTTGAATTTTGTAAAATAGATATCATTTTTGAATTTGTAATATCAAATATAGTTTAGTGTGAATTTTTGGTATTTTTCTGAAAAACTTCAATTTTTGATGAATAGTGAAACCACTAAGTGGTAGTTAAAAAAATGATTTTTTGTTTAAATAAAACTTTACCACTTCTGTTATTTTAATTTCAAAAATCTGACATACATGGTTGTCATTAGGATGTAAAATGTGGTTCAATGGGATTAAAATAATTTTTTGGTGAATAGTAATGTTTAAGTTTTATTAATCGCGATTAAAGGTAATTAGTGTAATTTAAGGTAAAGATAATGTTATAATAATATGAAATTATAAGGCCCCAGCCTTAATCCTTACTTAATCTTGAGTTATTACAAGATTACACATTGAGGATCTTTTCGGGTTTAGAGTTTTAGAGAATTAGATCATAAAACTTGCATTACATTCCACATATAAACAAAGTGGTTACATAAAGATAGTATTCTTCATTCCCATCAATGGAAACACATTTAAAATAAAACATGGATTATTTCTTGACCCATCCTTGACTCTATCATCTTATCGTGTACCTTTCCCTTGACCTGTGAAAAACATTTCAAAAACTTGGGATGAGCATAAAAACTCAGTATGGGTTATAAAAAAAACATGGAAAGGAAACATGAGTTCATATATACATAAGAATGAAATCATACTTTACCCATAAAACATAGGCACTTTAACATACCTCATAAAATCATGAATAAATCATAGAAATCATAAGACATAAAGGTAACTTGAGGCATTCATAACAATCTTACGTAGGGAGTAACCCTCTTGGTTACGTTTGGAATACCTATCACACTATATTCCCTAAAATCTCTTCGGAGAAACCTTAACATTTCACTCCTTCGCGTTTCCCAATGCATTGGAGAGCTATAACGGTCTCACCCGCCCTTAGTTTATCACGGAACCACCCGTCTTCATAATAATGCCCAAGAACCATAACATAATCATATCACATAAAACATGCATAAAGGAAACATAAAATTTCCACATTTCAATCACGAGATATCAATAAAACACATTGATATAAAAACATTATGAAAACCATTTTCAATACCAAAATAAAAGAAAAGTAAAACATGGTATTTATTTTTCTTTTAAAAAGAAGGTATGGCTTGTAGAGGAAGCCGAAACTCAAATAACGGTCACGACGGCGGAGAAGTCGTTGTCGCCGCATACGTACGACAAAACATTCCTTTTTGTCGTTTAGTAAACGCTTCGTATAAAAAAATATTCCTTTTGAATAAATGTAATAGTCAAAGGGGTTTATACACCGTATAAAAGAAAGTTGTGTATAAAATAAAATATGCCTCAACGAAAGGAGATTGAGACGAAGTCCCATACCTCGTATCTGACTTGACCCGACCGTTCTTTAATCTCCTGAATAATAAACTTGAGTTAATCTCTACTTTCTTAAGAACCTTTTTCAAGTTCATTATTCCTTTTATACCATGTTATGGACATCATGTAATCATTTAAGTTAATAATGTTCATTTTGTCGGTATTTGGTTCTTAAGTCAAAAATAGACTTCTTACACTTACATGTTGTTAATTTGGTCATATGTTCGTTATATCTAGAATGATATTAATGATTTGGATAACATATACATCATATATATTCAGCATATACATGTATTTATAATATTACATCACATTTAGAGATAAGAAATGAAATGCACCGTTCATGGAGACGGTAAGCCATACGTACGCATGAACGCTACTTCCATTTCTATTTCATATTTTCTGGAATGGAATCATAATGATATAAGAGTATATTATAATTCCAGTATAATAACATATATAATATCATTAACTTTATCCTTTACACATCCCACATATGGTATTAACGAATCAAATCACTTTCATGGGGCGGTAGTCCGCACTTCCTAAAATGAAGATATCGTGTTTACCCATAATGGAAACCATAAAGGTATGCCCAAAATGAAAAAAACAGAAGCTTAAGGAAAACATAAACATATTATATATCATATATAAAAATAGTGACATCATAATGGCCACCTTTGAAGGTGTTAAATGAGTGTTGAACAATCATCGTTTCGGGAGGCAGAATTTCACCATCCACGGAAACCGTATGTTCTTTAACCATTTGATGTAGTTGTGTGAGAGTGTAGCTCAAATAAATCTTATAACAACATCCTAGTATATTTAAGATACTGGTGTTGTTACGAAAGAATTAAATAAAAAGAGTTTAGGGGGTTGGAGAAGCAAAATAAAACAAATGAACATGAGAGAATGAATTACCTTAAAAAGTGTAACTCCTTTTGATTTGAGCCTAAAGGCTTCCTTTGAAAGGATTATGCCCAAAGGGAATCCTATAGGATGAGTAGAGGTATGTGGATAGAGTAAATGGGCAGGGGTTGGCTGAGCCAAAGGCTTGAGGAGTGTGTGAAATGAGGTAGAGGTGGGGGCCTTTTATAAGAGGAGAGGAGGGGCACTTTTGGAAAGTAAAGAAACATTACTTTATTTGAAAATGTGTTTCGGTTTTAAAAGGTCCCACATTGATATAATTCGTGTATAAGGTCATAAGGGTTCGAAATCCACTCATCCAATTGGTTTTGGACATGTGTAGTTCATAGATTTTACATTATCTTTCTATTTTATTTAAATCGTCAAATAATGATGTCATCGCTGCATCATTATTATGTCATAAATAATTAAATTTATTTAATGTTTAAAAATTATAAAAAAAATACTATGATATAGGAAATCTTTTTATCTTTCCAATGACTATTTATAATCAAAATTTGGACTTGTATAACCCCACTTAAAAATTGTTTTCATAAAACATATTATGTTTGTGTCATTTTCACTTTAACATTAAATAAAAAGTAATTTATGTCATTTCCCAACAAAAGTGGATCCATGGGGTCCCCAAGTTGACCCATGGCATGTCATGGTCGGCCATGACACAACCAATGAGGTTGGGACATGTGTCTAGGTCATTTCATTTTATTAAAGTATTATTTATACCTTAAACTACCCTAATTACCACTAATCGTGATTAAGAACTTAATAAGTTACTATTCACCAAAAAATTATTATAATCTCATTGAACCACATTTTACTTCTTAATGACAACCATGTATGTCGGATTTTCAAAATTCAGTACACATTAGTGGTAAACTTTCATTTAACTGAAAAATCAGTTTGCTTGATTACCACTTAGTGGTTTCACTATTCATCAAAAATTGAAGTTTTTCAGAAAATTACCAAAAATTCACCCTAAGATATATTTGATATTCTGAATTCAAAAATGAAGTCTATTTTACAAAATTCAAATCATATAAGTCACATTAATTAATTTAATAATTAATTCCCGCTGCCAGAGCAAAAAGCGTGTTTTTACAAAACAATAAGTATCAAAAGATTGACACCAGTTTAAGTCTAATTTCAAAGTGAAATTGATTCCAATGACCACCATTGGATAAAATGGTAAAAATATATTCTAATTTCACTTCAAAACCAATTAAAAACATAATCTAATCATATAAATAAATTAGGTTAAAAAGCAGTTTTGATGTAAAATGCAGTATTTTTCACTATTCATTAAAAAAATGAATATTGTCAGAAAAATACCAAAAATTCACACAAGGTAAATTTTGATGTCACAATCATAAAGAATAAGTTTATTTTGACAAACATAGTTTATAAAATTGTCAAAATATAGATTCAAAAATGGTTTTCCATCAAAAGGCACTAAAACAATCTTTTAAGAATATTAGTGTATTCCATGCATAAGATTGTATTTATTTTCATTTTAAGCCTATATAACACTATCTTAATCATTAATAGACATAGATAAAAATATCTATTATTCATTACTTACTTGGGATGTTACATCCTTCCCCCCTTTAGAAAATTGTGTCCCCGCAATTTATTTACTTATCGAACAAATGGGGGTACTTATCCCTCATTGCATTTTCAGATTCCCATGTTGCCTCTTCAATCATGTGGTTTTTCCACAAAACCTTTACCTGCTTAATCACCTTATTTCGTAACACTTGCTCCCTGTGGTCAAGACTCTGGACCGGTTGTTCCTCATAAGATAGGTTCTCTTCCAGCTGAACTACCTCTGGGCTCAAAACATGAGATGGATCTGGAATATACTTTCTCAACATCGAAACATGAAAAACATTGTGTACCTGAGATAAACTCGGAGGTAAAGCCACTCAGTATGCAACTGATCCAACTCTTTCCAGAATTTCGTATGGTCCAATGAACCTTGGACTCAACTTTCCTTTGTTACCAAATCTCATCACACTTTTCCAAGGAGAAACCTTGAGAAAAACATGATCACCTACCTCGAAAGATAGATCCTTCCTTCGGTTATCCGCATAACTCTTCTGCCTGCTCTAAGCTGTTCTCATGTGTTTCTGAATCAGCTGAACTTTTTCTGCCATCTCTTTTACCAATTCTGGTCCCATCAACTTCCTTTCACCCACTTCATCCCAGAAAGCTGGAGTTCGACACCGCTTCCCATATAATGCCTGAAATGGTGCCATCTGTATACTGGAATGGAAACTGTTATTATATGAAAACTCAACCAAAGAAAGATGTTGGTCCCAACTTCCCTGATAATCCATAGAACAAGCTCGTAGCATATCCTCCAATGTCTGAATTGTTCGTTCTGACTGTCCATCTGATTGAGGATGAAAAGCTGTACTAAAATTTAATTCAGTACCCAACGACTTCTGAAGGCCTTTCCAAAAGTTAGATGTGAACCTGGGATCACGATCAGATACAATGGAGAGAGGAACTCCATGTAACCTGACTATCTCTTTAAGATACAAACGGGAAAGTTGATCAAGAGAGAAAGTATCTCGTATAGAAAGGAAATGAGCGGATTTGGTCAAGCGATCAACAATAACCCAGATTGCATTATTACCTCGAGATGTCTTCAGTAATCCAACAACAAAGTCCATGGATATATTCTCCCATTTCCACTCTGGCACTGGTAAAGGCTGAAGCATCCCTTTCGGTAACTGCCGCTCTGCTTTAACCTGCTGACAAGTCAAACACTTCACAGTAAAATCAGCAATGTCTCTTTTCATTCCATCCCACCAGTAATACTCCCGCAGATCTCTATACATCTTAGTACTGCCCGGATGAACTGAAAACGGAGAACTATGAGCTTCACATAACAACTCTCTCTTCAACTGTGAATCACAGGGCACACACAATCTCTTCCCAAATCTCAAAACGCAATCATTATCAATGTTGAATTCAGGCAACTTACCTTTCTGAACTAGCTCTACCTTTTTCTGCAACTCACTATCTTGCTTCTATGCTTGCTTGATTCTATCTGATAGAGATGATCTCACCGATACCTGAAACAAAACAGAAGGACTCCCTGCACCAACAACTTCTATGCCAAAGTTCATCAAATCCTTAACCAAAGGATCATGTTCCAAACGCAACATTGTTACTGAAGCATTACTTTTTCGACTCAAAGCATCAGCCACTTTATTTTCTTTTCCCGGATGGTAATGAATTGTACAATCATAATCCTTGATTAATTCCAGCCATCTCCTTTGTCTCATGTTTAACTCTTTCTGAGTGAATATATACTTTAAACTTTTGTGATCGGTATATATTTCACACTTTACTCCATACAAATGATGCCTCCAAATTTTTAAAGCAAAAACAACAGCAGCTAATTCAAAATCATGTGTAGGGTAATTTACCTCATGAGTTTTCAACTGTCGTGAAGCATAAGCAATTACCTGATCATTCTGCATTAGGACGCAACCAAGTCCTTTCAATGAAGCATCACTGTATATAACAAACTCACCATTCCTGGAAGGTAGTGCCAAAACTGGAGCATTCACCAATCTTCTTTTCAATTCCTGAAAACAATCATCACATTCTTTTGTCCAGATAAACTTAACACCCTTTCGAGTTAGCTTTGTCATTGGACTAGATAACCGTGAAAAATTTCTAACAAACCTTCGGTAATAGCCCGCCAAACCAAGGAAGCTACGAATCTTTGTTACATTTGTGGGTCTTGGCCATTCTTCCACAACTTTTGTTTTTACAGGATCAACAGTTATTCCCTCTTTAGAAACAATGTGACCAAGGAAAGAAATTTGTTGCAACCAAAACTCACACTTGCTGAATTTCCCATACAGTTTCTTTTCTTTTAAGGTTTGCAAGATAACCCTTAAATGTCTTTCATGATCTTCTTTACTTTTAGAAAACCCCAAAATATCATCAATGAAAACCACCACAAACTTATCCAAGAACTCATGGAAAATTATATTCATTAAGTCCATGAATACAGCAGGTGCATTGGTTAGCCCAAAAGGCATTACTACAAATTCATAATGGCCATATCTCGTACGGAACGTGGTCTTCGGAATATCTGCCTCCTTTACCTTCAGCTGATGGTACCCCGATCTCAAGTCAATCTTTGAAAAAAACTGAGCTCCCTGGAGCTGATCAAACAAATCATCGATATGAGTCAAAGGATATTTTTTCTTAACAGTGATATTATTCAAGGCTCTATAATCAATGAAAAGTCTCATAGAACCATCTTTCTTTTTAACAAATAAAATAGGAGCACCCCATGGTGATGTGCTAGGTCTAATGAAACCTTTCTCTAATAAATCTTGCAATTGCTCCTTCAACTCTAAAAGTTCAATTTGTGCCATTCGATAAGGGGGTTTTGAAATTGGCTTAGCATCAGGAACTAAGTCAACAGTAAACTCAACTTCCCGATCTGGTATTATTCCAGGAAACTCATCAGGAAAAACATCAGGATACTCATTTACCACTGGCACATCATTAATCTGAACAGTTCCTTTATTTTCAACGACGTGTTCAAGGTAACATTCATTTCCATCTTTTACAAGTTTCTCGGCCTCTTGATATGTTATCAAAAGTAAGGGTTCATTCCTGTAAACAAACTGAAAGTCTTTCTGAAAAGAAACTTCTTTAGCTCTACAGTCAATCTTAGCATGGTAAATAGAGAGCCAATCCATACCCAGGATAACATCAAACTCTACTAGAGGTAGAACAATAAGGTTTGCAAGTAGGTTCTTTCCACAGATAAGGATAGGAAGATTCTTATAAATTCTTTTTGCCTCGACACTTCCCCCAGGTGTTTTTACCAAAAGTTCAGGAGTCATTTCTTGAGATGGTATTCCCATTTTACTAGAAAAGGTTTCAGAGATGAAAGAATGTGTAGACCCCGAATCAAACAACACACTGGCATAATCTGAAAAAACAAACAAAGTACCTGATACAACTTCATTTGATGGCCCGACATCTGCTGAAGTAGTTGCAAAGGATTTCACCACCCCTTTCTGCTTGTAGTCTAACTGCTTCCCATCACCCAAGCTCCTTGTCGGACACTCGTTTGCATAGTGACCCATCTCATTGCACTTATAACATTTCACTAACTGTAAATCAAATTTGTTCTTACCTTCACCTTGATTCTTTTCAGTGCAATCACGAGCCTTATGTCCCATCTTACCACATCTGTAGCACTTCCCAGAATTCAGAAGACATTCCCCAGCATGCCTTTTGCCACATTTATCACAAACTGGAAACTTAGTTCTCTTACCATCAGACTTTTTTGAAGAATTCTTACCTTTCTCCTACCACCTCGGTCTCTTCTTCTGCTGGTTGTTATATAACACTTGGTCATCGGAAAACTCCATTTCCACCTTCTCAGCACATCGAAAAAGCTTTTCATAACTTTTAAACTCACGAGAAGCTAATGCCCTTCGATATTTTGGCTTTAATCCTGAGTAAAAACGATTGATTTTACTATCAAGGTCCCGGACAAAATTTGGAGCATACCTTTCCAATCGAGTGAACCTTTCTTCATAGGCAGCCACTGAGTCTTCCTCTTGCCTCAATTCCAAGAATTGCTTTTCCATCCTAAGTCGAACAGCATTAGGAAAATACTTCTCAAGAAACATACCTTTGAATTCATCCCAGTCAAGAGCATCAATCTCATCGGCGTCCCTGATATTTTTAACCATAGACCACCACTGATCTGCTTCACCCTCCAAACGGTAAATAGCAAGACTAACCTTTTGATTGTCTGAACACCCCATGACATCAAAAATCTTATCCAGTGCTTTAATCCACCCTTCAGCTAGCACAGGGTCAGATGATCCTCTGAATGATGGTGGATGTTGCCTCATGAAATGTTCCACCACTGACATGTTCCTCTGCGGTTGTTCTGGCTGATCTCGTGCATGGATACCACCGCCATTTATCGCTTGAGTCAACTGCGCCATTACTGCAAAAAACTGTTCAGTTCCAATTCCGACCATATCTGGATGCTGATTTGGAAGTTTATTTCCTTCTGTATGCCTTCCTAGCACTGCTTCCCTGTTTCCTCTGCAGAAAACCATTCTGAACAAACATGTCTTAGATGAAGCAACATGGTAATCTTTAAATGCTATATCATTTAAAAAAATATTTTTGGATAATCATTTAATAGAATTCTAACTCCTAAAGTTATCTAAACCGACCTTTGATACCAACTATAAGGCCCCAGCCTTAATCCTTACTTAATCTTGAGTTATTACAAGATTACACATTGAGGATCTTTTCGGGTTTAGAGTTTTAGAGAATTAGATCATAAAACTTGTATTACATTCCACATATAAACAAAGTGGTTACATAAAGATAGTATTCTTCATTCCCATCAATGGAAACACATTTAAAATAAAACATGGATTGTTTCTTGACACATCCTTGACTCTATCATCTTATCGTGTACCTTTCCCTTGACCTGTGAAAAACATTTCAAAAACATGGGATGAGCATAAAAACTCAGTATGGGTTATAAAAAAAACATGGAAAGGAAACATGAGTTCATATATACATAAGAATGAAATCATACTTTACCCATAAAACATAGGCACTTTAACATACCTCATAAAATCATGAATAAATCATAGAAATCATAAGACATAAAGGTAACTTGAGGCATTCATAACAATCTTACGTAGGGAGTAACCCTCTTGGTTACGTTTGGAATACCTATCACAGTATATTCCCTAAAATCTCTTCGGAGAAACCTTAACGTTTCACTCCTTCGCGTTACCCAATGCATTGGAGAGCTATAACGGGCTCACCCGCCCTTAGTTTATCACGGAACCACCCGTCTTCATAATAATTCCCAAGAACCATAACATAATCATATCACATAAAACATGCATAAAGGAAACATAAAATTTCCACATTTCAATCACGAGATATCAATAAAACACATTGATATAAAAACATTATGAAAACCATTTTCAATACCAAAATAAAAGAAAAGTAAAACATGGTATTTATTTTTCTTTTAAAAAGAAGGTATGGTTTGTAGAGGAAGCCGAAACTCAAATAACGGTCACGACGGCGGAGAAGTCGTTGTCGCCGCATACGTACGACAAAACATTCCTTTTTGTCGTTTAGTAAACGCTTCGTATAAAAAAATATTCCCTTTGAATAAATGTAAAAGTCAAAGGGGTTTATACATCGTATAAAAGAAAGTTGTGTATAAAATAAAATATGCCTCAACGAAAGGAGATTGAGACGAAGTCCCATACCTCATATCCGACTTGACCCAACCGTTCTTTAATCTCCTGAATAATAAACTTGAGTTAATCTCTACTTGCTTAAGAACCTTTTTCAAGTTCATTATTCCTTTTATACCATGTTATGGACATCATGTAATCATTTAAGTTAATAATGTTCATTTTGTCGGTATTTGGTTCTTAAGTCAAAAATAGACTTCTTACACTTACATGTTGTTAATTTGGTCATAGGTTAGTTATATCTAGAATGATATTAATGATTTGGATAACATATACATCATATATATTCAGCATATACATGTATTTATAATATTACATCACATTTAGAGGTAAGAAATGAAATGCACCGTTCATGGAGACGGTAAGCCGTACGTACGCATGAACGCTACTTCCATTTCTATTTCATATTTTCTGGAATGGAATCATAATGATATAAGAGTATATTATAATTCCAGTATAATAACATATATAATATCATTAACTTTATCCTTTACACATCCCACATATGGTATTAACGAATCAAATCACTTTCAGGGGGCGGTAGTCCGCACTTCCTAAAATGAAGATATCGTGTTTACCCATAATGGAAACCATAAAGGTATTCCCAAAATGAAAAAAACAGAAGCTTAAGGAAAACATAAACATATTATATATCATATATAAAAATAGTGACATCATAATGGCCACCTTTGAAGGTGTTAAATGAGTGTTGAACAATCATCGTTTCGGGAGGCAGAATTTCACCATCCACGGAA
Source organism: Viscum album (assembly GCA_963277665.1). Taxonomy (NCBI): domain Eukaryota; kingdom Viridiplantae; phylum Streptophyta; class Magnoliopsida; order Santalales; family Viscaceae; genus Viscum; species Viscum album. The sequence goes on along the minus strand of OY728142.1, from coordinate 25,347,436 downwards.
ACCGTATGTTCTTTAACCATTTGATGTATTTGTGTGAGAGTTTAGCTCAAATAAATCTTATAACAACATCCTAGTATATTGAATATACTGGTGTTGTTACAAAAGAATTAAATAAAAAGAGTTTAGGGGGTTGGAGAAGCAAAATAAAACAAATGAACATGAGAGAATGAATTACCTTAAAAAGTGTAACTCCTTTTGATTTGAGCCTAAAGGATTCCTTTGAAAGGATTATGCCCAAAGGGAATCCTCTAGGATTAGGGGAGGGATGTGAAGAGAGTAAATGGGCAGGGTTTGGCCGAGCCAAAGGCTTGAGGAGTGTGTGAAATGAGGTAGAGGTGGGGGCCTTTTATAAGAGGAGAGGAGGGGCACTTTTGGAAAGTAAAGAAACATTACTTTATTTGAAAATGTGTTTCGATTTTAAAAGGTCCCACATTGATATAATTCGTGGATAAGGTGATAAGGGTTCTAAATCCACTCATCCAATTCGTTTTGGACATGTGTAGTTCATAGATTTTACATTATCTTTCTATTTTATTTAAATCGTCAAATAATGATGTCATCGCTGCATCATTATTATGTCATAAATAATTAAATTTATTTAATGTCTAAAAATTATAAAAAAAAACTATGATATAGGAAATCTTTTTATATTTCCAATGAATATTTATAATCAAAATTTGGACTTGTATAACCCCACTTAAAAATTGTTTTCATAAAACATATTATGTTTGTGTCATTTTCACTTTAACATTAAATAAAAAGTAATTTATGTCATTTCCCAACAAAAGTGGATCCATGGGGTCCCCAAGTTGACCCATGGCATTTCATGGTCGGCCATGACACAACCAATGAGGTTGGGACATGTGTCTAGGTCATTTCATTTTATTAAAGTATTATTTATACCTTAAACTACCCTAATTACCACTAATCGTGATTAAGAACTTAATAAGTTACTATTCACCAAAAAAATTATTATAATCTCATTGAACCACATTTTACTTATTAATGACAACCATGTATGTCGGATTTTCAAAATTCAGTACACATTAGTGGTAAACTTTCATTTAACTGAAAAAACAGTTTGCTTGATTACCACTTAGTGGTTTCACTATTCATCAAAAATTGAAGTTTTTCAGAAAATTACCAAAAATTCACCCTAAGCTATATTTGATATTCTGAATTCAAAAATGAAGTATATTTTAAAAAATTCAAATCATATAATTCACATTAATTAATTTAATAATTAATTCCCGATGCCAGAGCAAAAAGCGTGTTTTTACGAAACAATAAGTATCAAAAGATTGACACCAGTTTAAGTCTAATTTCAAAGTGAAATTGATTCCAATGACCACCATTGGATAAAATGGTAAAAATATATTCTAATTTCACTTCAAAACCAATTCAAAACATAATATTATCATATAAATAAATTAGGTTAAAAAGCAGTTTTGATGTAAAATGCAGTATTTTTCACTATTCATTAAAAAAATGAATATTGTCAGAAAAATACCAAAAATTCACACAAGGTAAATTTTGATGTCCCAATCATAAAGAATAAGTTTATTTTTACAAACATAGTTTATAAAATTGTCAAAATATAGATTCAAAAATGGTTTTCCATCAAAAGGCACTAAAACAATCTTTTAAGAATATTAGTGTATTCCATGCATAAGATTGTATTTATTTTCATTTTAAGCCTCTATAACACTATCTTAATCATTAATAGACATAGATAAAAATATCTATTATTCATTACTTACTTGGGATGTTACAGAAATGACCTTGACACAAGTCTTGCCCTTATTGGATGAGTCATGGACGACCAATACAATCCATGGGTCAACTTGGGGACCACATGGAGCAACTTTGGTTGGAAAATGAAATTAATAACTTTTTATTTAAAGTTAAAATAAAAATGCCACAAACATTTATTGTTTTACTAAAAAAACCTTTACATGGGGTTATAAAAGTAATATTTTTGACTATAAATATTAATTGGAAATATAAAAAGATTTAATACATCATAGTAGTTTTTTTATAATTTTTATACATTAAATTAATTAATTTATTTATGACACCATGATGATGGAGTGATTACCTCATTAATGAACGATTTAAATAAAATGAAAAGATAATGTAAAATCTAAGACATACACTTGTCAAAAAACTATTTGATGAGTATATTTAGAACCTGTATCACCTTATCCTCTAAATATGTCAATGTTGGACCTTTAAAATCCGAAACTCATTTTTAAAATAATGTAACATTTATTGACTTTCCAAGAGTGCCCCTCCTCCCTCTTATAAAAGGCCCCCACCTCTACCTCCATAACCACACCTCTAAAGCCTTTGTCTCGGCCAACCCCTACCCATTTCATCTATCTGCATCTCTCTCTTAATCATTGAAGCCTCACCTTGGTCAGAAAGCTCTTCAAGAAACCCTTTTGGTTCAAACCAAAGGGAGTTACCCGATTTAAAGGTAATGTCTTCTCTTATGTTCTTTTGTTTTATTTTGCTTATCCAACCCCCTAAACTCTTTTTATTACTTTATTTTGTAATAACACCAGTTTCTTCAATATACTAGTATGTTTTTATAAGAATTATTCAAGCTACAGTTACACACACATCCGTCTAATGGTTAAAGAACATACTGTTTCTGTGGATGGTGAATTACTGCCTCACGAAATGATGATTGTTCAATATTCTTTTAACACCTTTAAAGGCAGCCATTATGATGTCACTATATTTTATATATGATATATATTTTATGTATGTTTTCTATATTCTTATGTATTTTATATTTAAAACTTACCTTTATTCTTTTCATATTATGCAAATGCGATAATTTCATATGAGGGAGTGTGGACTACCGCCCCCTCAAGTGATGTGACTCGTTGATGAAATACATAGAATGTATAAAGAATGAAATTAATGAACTTATGTGACCTATATAACATATATATTATAATTTAATTATAATATATATATATATCTCAATTATTTTTAAATTCCATTAATATGACAAAGAAATGAAAGTTGCGTTCATGCGTACGTACGGCCTACCGTCTCCATGAACGGTGAATTTCATTTCTTTTTATCTCCAAATGTTATGGAATAGTATAAAATGAATATTTACTGGATATATAAGATATTTAAATCATTAATAATATTTTTTAGATGATGTACTTATAACTACACGGACAATTCTTTTCAAACAGGTTCATTTTTGACTCATGTACCAAACATCGACAAAAACATCTGATATGAACTCACATAATTAACTAATTATTATAACATTATAATATGTTATATGAATTTAATAATAAAATCTAAAGGAGGTCCTTAATAAATTATAAATTGAAAAAAGTTTATTATTCAGGAATATAAAGAAACGAACAAGACAAGTCAGACTTGAGGTAAGGGATCCTACCTCTCTCTTTCTTTTCTAGTACTCTCTTTTATGTCATTTCTTTTATGCTCCATGTTCTTATGTTGGAGGATGTTATTTTAAATTTCTCTTTCTTTACTTTTTATGTTAATGTGATGAGAGACCCTATTTTATCTCATCAACCCATTTTTGGAAGTTTTATGTGGCGCTGTTAGGCTGCCGAATTTTCATAAGTGGATTTTCATCTCACTTTTTATTCCCGTGAGATTCATTCTACATTTTCCACTATTTTCTTTTTTTGGGTGTATGTACTACCCATTATTTTACTATTTGTATAATATTATCTCATTTATGGGTATTTAAATCTTCATTTTATGACCCTTCTTTCATGGGGTGTACGTTTCAAAAGTTTCCCAAATCGGTAAGGGAACCTTTCACACTCCTCTTTTTAAAAGACTTATTTTGTTATGTCTTTTAATTTACATCTTTTTATTTTGGGATATGTTCTTATATATCCTTATTGATGTAAATTTTATGTCCAAGTTATGAGATACCATTTTCTCTCTCATCAACTCATTTTCTGAATTTTAATGTGACATTGTTAGGCTGTCGAATTTTTATAAGGGAACTTCTTAACCCAATTTCGATTTCTTTGGGTTCAACTTGTAGTTATTGAATATGTCATCCTATGAATGTGTTTGAATGACCTCTGGTTGTTTTAAACTTAATATCCACTTATATTGGGTGTATTTATATTTGTCACACATAATTATGAGATTGATTTATCCTTTATTTAAGGATACCTTCTTTTCAAGGGATTTCATCTCATTTTACATTTCTTTTGAGACTTCATTGTTGTTATGCACCAGTTCACTCTTATATTTGGTATATAATGTCCTTTGGTATATTATATCATGAATCCTTTTATTCTCATGATATTATAAAGTTCTGATTAAATGTTATTCCTTAATTATTTTTATTCAAGTGTCTCTCATTTTGTTAAAAACTCTTTAACTAAAATATCGTTTTAAATGATTTAATGATTTATTCTTATAAATATTTCTCATTAATATCCATGTTTTCAAAATGTTTTTTAAGGATTTATTTATATGGATATTAATGTTTTAAAATGTTAAAATCTTCAAAGTGGTATAGGACTTCGTCTCAATCTCCTTTCATTGAGGCATATTTTGTTTTATACACAACATCCTTTTATACGGTGTATAAAACCCTTTTACTTTTACTTTTATTAAAAATGAATCTTTTTATACGAAGCATTTTACTAAATGAAAAAAGGGGGTTTTTTCGTACATATGGGTCGACAACGAATTCCCGCCACCATGACCATTATTTGAGTTTCGGTTTCCTCTACAAGCCATAACTTTTTTTAAATGAAAAATAAATACCATGTTTTACTTTTCTTTTATTTTGGTATTTAAATTGGTTTTGATAATGTTTTTATTATATCAATGTTTTGTATTGATATATTGTGATTGAAATGTTTAAATGTTATGTTTCATTTATGCATGTTTTATATGATACGATTATGTTATGGTTCTTGGGCATTGTTTATGAATATGGGCGGTTCCGTGATAAACTAAGGGAGGGTGACCCCGATATAGCTCTCCAATGCATTGGGTAACACGAAGGGGTTAAACGTTAAGGTTTCTCCAAATATATTTAGGGAATATACTGTGATGGGTATTCCAAACGTAACCATGAGGGTTACTCCCCACCTAAGAATGTTAAGAATTCCTCAAGTTACCTTTATGTTTTATGATTTCTGTGAGTTATTCGTAAATTTTATGATTTAATGAGGTATGTTAAAGTGCTTATGTTTTATGAGTAAAGTATTATTTCATTTATTCTTATGTATACATGGACTAATTTTTTCTTTCCGTATTGTTATAACCCTTACTGAGATTTTTATGCTCATACCAAGTTTTTGAAATGTTTTTCACAGGACATAAAGTGGAATAGGGTCAAGGATGGGATCAAGGAGATGTCATGCTGTCTAAAACAAGGAACTATACATGACTCTTTTGTTCAAGAGTTTTTATTTTGTGAAAAAAAATGGAAACTGAGTAGATGTTTCTACTTGGTAATCTTTGAGATGTAATATTTATGATCTAATTCTCTAAAACTCTAAACCTAAAAAGATCCTCAATGTTAATTATTCATTTAATTAAATATTAAGTAATGTTTTAAGGCCGGGTCCTTATAGTTGGTATCAAAGGTCGTTTTAGATAACTTTAGAGGTTAGATTGTTGTTTAAGCATAAGTGATAAGTTGTGTATAACCACAATGGTTATTATATTAGATGCAGTCATTGTTATTTTTGAAAGTTGGAATGAGTTTGAGATAACTTGGATAAGTATATCTTAGAGTTTATCTTCCTCTTTAGTACATGATGATTTTGTTGATATACTCACACTGACATTTTTTGTTTTATTAAATGGAAGGATCTATCAGGCACCAAAGTGGCAATGGGTATGAAGGAAACTGTGGTGGTTCTCTGATTAAGAGACTGGGTTAAATGGGGGATTCAATGAGGAATCTCGTGGTTATTCTAAACCAACTATTAAGAGTCATGATAAACCACTTTAACCTTGTTGAGTTCTCTAATACATCATGTACAAGATAACCAACTCGATGTGGAAGTTCAGGTAATAATTATAAAGGTAACCATTAGGGTTTATATGATCCTTACTTTGAGGTAATTATGGGTTACTACATGATATGATGGAATACGAAAGGCATGAGATAAACTTGAGGTTAAATTATGTTATGGTTATTTTTTAAGATTTTATCTCTTTTTAAGGAATGTTATATGAATTATATAGTTTTGGAAAAAGGACCACACGTAGACCATGTGACAACCCGTCGCGTCGGACAAAGCTGCGGGAATCGAACCCACAACCAAAGTGCGACTGGTATTTATCGCCTACCACTGGACAACGTGAAGTCCCTAGTTAGTTTGAATGATTCTTTTTAGTTATAAGATTTTATGAATCAATAGTAAGTTTATTTTGGGTTATCTATGGATATTATTAATCTATCATGGAGGATATGTGATTAGGATAATTACTTTTCAATACCAGACTTTAATAGAAGCTGATGTTATTTGGAGATAAATGTTCAGATTTACCTTGGAAGACTATGTGATTAAATCCTTCAGAGGTTTGGGTTTCAATATTATTTTTGATTACTTTGAATAATTTTATGGATATATGTTTATTGAATGGTCTTTGTTGAACTTTGTGTACTGTTTGAAAAATTTTGGAGATTAGGAGTAGTTTTTCTTTTTGTAAAAAAATTATCCGTTTTGGGATTATCTGATCTTGTACTAACATTTTTGGATTTGGTTTTTGTTAAGGTCTAAAGACATGGGAAATATATAGTTCTCTTTTTTGGATTAGGTGATTCTCAAGAAGTTGATTATAGCGCTCTTATTGTGAACATGTCATCCTAAATACTCGTTTTTGGAGAAAATATGAGTTTGTGTAAGAAATGTAGTAAAATTTGAAAGTCAACATGACAAGTAAGTATGTTTCCGTATGTTTTAGTTAAGATCATAAATAAATTCCTCAATGAAAAGTAACTTAAAACAAAAATGTTGTCTATTAATTTTTCCTACTGGGGAATCAAATACCTTTTAACCCATCACAAGTTTGTGATTTTCTGGTGGTTAACTCTCTCCTAAACATGTTTCTATCACTCTCCATTAGAACTTGAACATTTGTTTTTTCTTCCATATCCATGTTTTCCAACATGGAATCCTAGTATGGGTTAACTCAGGTGACCATTTTACTTCTCTTTCTTTCTTTTAAAGTGATAGTTTAATTTACTCTATTCCCAATGTGGGACTTTCAAGGAAGTTTCCGAGACCAATTTTAAAATTGCGAGGACGCAATTCCCAAAAGGGGGGAAGGATGTAACATCACAGGTAAATAAAGAATATTACTTTTTCATATTTATCCATATTTGTGAATAAAATTTTAATACTAATTTAAAGGTAACGATGTGCTCGATGGCGTACCCAATACGCAACAATGAGTTTCTTGGAAATATTACGTTGCACTCTAATAATAAAATAATATTATTTTAAATGGTAGTTAATGACTAGCCATTGTAATTACGGGAATGAATAGAAATAACTACAAAATGATTATATTTTTGTCAAATATTTTTACTTTTATCAAATAAATGTTAGAGGCTTAAAATGCGAATGAATCCAATTTTAGGCGTAAATATTCTAATATTATTTAAAAGGTCGATTAACTGCCTTTTGATGGCGAGCCCTTTTTAAATCCACTTGTTTAAAATTTTATATGTTATATTGGACCAAATAAAATCCTTTTTTAGAATCGGGATATCAAAATTTACTTTGTGTAGGTTTTTGTTTTTTTTTTGATAAAGTCCATTTTTAATGAATAAGTGAAAAATGTTGTATTTTAATTCAAAACCTCTTTTTAATCTAATTTATTTATATGATTAGATCATATTTTGAATTGGTTTTAAAATTAAACTAGAATAAATTTTCACCATTTAATCCAATGGTGGTCATTGGAATTAATTTCACTTTGAAATTGGACTTAAACTAGTGTCAATCTTTTACTAGATATTGTTTCTTAAAAACACGCTATTTTTTTGACAGCGGGAATTAATTATTAAATTAATTAATGAAACTTATATGTTTTGAATTGTTTAAAATATACATCATTTTTGAATTTTTAATATCAAATATAGCTTAGGGTGAATTTTTTTTATTTTTCTGAAAAACATCAATTTTTGATGAATAGTGAAACCACTAAGTGGTAGTTATAAAACTGATTTTTTGATTAAATGAAACTTTACCACTTCTGTGATTTGAATTTCACAAATCCTACATACATGGTTTTCATTAGGATGTAAAATGTGCTTCAATGGGATTAAAATAATTTTTTGGTAAATAGTAACTTTTAAGTATTATTAATCGCGATTAAAGGTAATTAGTGTAATTTAAGGTAAAGATAATGTTATAATAATATGAAATGACCTTGACACATGTCCTACCCTTATTGTATGAGTCATGGTAGAACAATGAAATCCATGGGTCATCTTTGGGACCCCATCGAGCCATTTTGGTAGGAAAATGACATTAATAACTTTTTATTTAAAGTTCAAATAAAAATGTCACAAACATGTATTATTTTACAAAAACAATTTTTACATGGGGTTATACAAGTCATATTTTTTACTATAAATATTAATTGGAAATATAAAAATATTTCCTACGTCATATTATTTTTTTTATAATTTTTAGACATTAAATAAATTAATTTATTTATGAAACCATGATGGTGCAGCGATTACCTCATTAATGAACGATTTAAATAAAATGAAAAGATAATGTAAATTCTAAGACTTAAACTTGTCAAAAAAACTATTGGATGAGTATATTTCGAACCCTTATCAACTTATACTTTAAATATATCAATTTGGGACCTTTAAAATCCGAAACTCATTTTTAAAATAATGTAACATTTCATGACTTTCCAAGAGTGCCCCTCCTCGCACTTATAAAAGTCCCCCACCTCTACCTCCTTACCCACACCTCTCAAGCCTTTGTATCAGCCAAACCCTGCCAATTTCATCTCTCCAAATCCCTATATTAATCATTTAAGTCTCTCCTTGGGCATAAATATCTTTAAGAAACCCTTTTGGTTCAAACCAAAGGGAGTTACCCGATTTAAAGGTAATGTCTTCCCTTATGTTCTTTTGTTTTATTTTGCTTATCCAACCCCCTAAACTCTTTTTATTTCTTTCTTTTGTAACAAAAACAGTATATTCAATATTCTAGGATGTTTTTATAATAATTATTCGAGCTATACTTACACACACATCCTTCTAATGGTTAAAGAACATATTATTTCTATGGATGGTGAATTACTGCCTCACAAAATGATGATTGTTCAATATTCTTTTAAAACCTTTAAAGGTGGACATTATGATGTCATTGTATTTTATATATGATATATATGGTATTTATGTTTTCTATATGCTTCTGTATTTTATATTTAAAACATATCTTTATTCTTTGCATGTTGTGCAAATGCGATAATTTCATTTGAGGGAGTGTGGACTACCACCCCCTCAAGTGATGTGACTCGTTCATGCAATACATTTAATGTATAAAGAATGAAATTAATGAACTTATGTGACCTATATAACATATATATTATACTGTAATTATAATATATATATCTCAATTATTTTTAAATTCCATTAATATGACAAAGAAATGAAAGTAGCGTTTATGCGTACGTACGGCCTACCGTCTCCATGAACGGTGCATTTCATTTATTTTTATCTACAAATGTTATGGAATAGTATAAAATGAATATTTACTAGATATATATGATATTTAAATCATCAATACTATTCTTGAGATGATGTACTTATAACTACATGGACAATTCTTTTCAAACAAGTTCATTTTTGACTCATGTACCAAACATCGACAAAAACATCTGATATGAACTCACATAATTAACTAATTATTATAACATTATAATATGTGATATTAATTGAATAATAAACTTTAAAGGAGGTCCTTAAGAAATTATAAATTGAAAAAAGTTTATTATTCAGGAATATAAAGAAACAAACAAGACAAGTCGGACTTGAGGTAAGGGATCCTACCTCTCTCTTTCTTTTCAAGAACTCTCTTTTATGTCATTTCTTTTATGCTCCATGTTATTATGTTGGAGGATGTTTTTTTATATTACTCTTGATTTAATTTTTTGTTCATTTGATTAGAGACCCTATTTGATATCATAAACCCATTTTTGGAAGTTTTATGTGGCGCCGTTAGGCTGCCAAATTTTCATAAGGGGATTTTCATCTCACTTTTTATTCTCGTGAGATTCATGCTACATTTGCCACTATTTCCTTTTGTGTGGTGTATGTACTGCCCATTATTTTACTATTTGTATAATATTATATCATTTATGGGTATTTAAATCTTCCTTGTATGACCCTTCTTTCATGGGGTGTACATTTCGAAAGTTGCCCAAATCGGTAAGGGAACCTTTCACAATCCTCTTTTTAAAAGACTTATTTTGTTATGTATTTTAATTTACATATTTTTATGTTGGGATATGTTATTATATATCCTTGTTGATGTCAATTTTATGTTCAAGTGATGAGATACCATTTTCTATGTCATCAACTCATTTTCTAAATTTTAATGTGACGTCGTTAGGCTGTCGAATTTTTACAAGGGAACTTCTTAACCCAATTTTGATTTCTTTGGGTTCAATTTGAAGTTATTTAAAATGTCATCCTATGAATATGTTTGAATGACCTATGGTTGTTTTACACTTAATATCCACTTATATTGTGTGTATTTATATTTTTGACACATACTTATGAGATTGATTTATCTTTAATTTAAGGATACCTTCTTTACAAGGGATTTCATCTCATTTTACATTTCTTTTGAGACTTCATTGTTGTAATGCACCAATTCACTATTATATGGTTTATATACTGTCATTTGGCATATTATATCATGAATAAATTTATTATCATGATATTATAAAGTTCTGATTAAATGTTATTCCTCAATTATTTGTATTCAAGTGTCTCTCATTTTGTTAAAAATTCTTTAACTAAAATATCGTTTTAAATGTTTTAATGATTTATTTTTATAAATATTTCTCATTAATATCCATGTTTTCAAAATGGTTTTTAAGGATTTATTTATATGGATATTAATGGTTTAAAATGTTAAAATCTTCAATGTGGTATAGGACTTCATCTCAATCTCCTTTCATTGAGGCATATTTTGTTTTATACACAACTTCCTTTTATACGGTGTATAAAACCCTTTGAATTTTAATTTTATTCAAAAGGAATATTTTTATACGAAACGTTTTACTAAATGACAAAAGGGGATTTTTTTTCGTATGTATGCGGCAACAATGACTTCCCGCCTCCGTGACCATTATTTGAGTTTTGGCTTCCTCTACAAGCCATAACTTTTTTTAAATGAAAAATAAATATCATGTTTTAATTTTCTTTTATTTTGGTATTGAAATTGGTTTTGATAATGTTTTTATTATATCAATGTGTTGTATTGATATCTTGTGATTGAAATGTGTAAATGTTATGTTTCCTTTATGCATGTTTTATGTGATACGATTATGTTATGGTTCATGGGCATTGTTTATGAAGATTTCCTTGATAAACTAAGGGAGGGTGAGCCCGATATAGCTCTCCAATGCATTGGGTAATGCGAAAGGGGTTAAACGTTAAGGTTTCTCCAAAGAGATTTAGGTAATATACTGTGATGGGTATTCCAAACGTAACCATGAGGGTTACTCCCTACGTAAGATTGTTATGAATGCCTCAAGTTACCTTTATGTCTTATGATTTCTATGAGTTATTCATAAATATTATGATTTCATGAGGTATGTTAAATTGCATGAGTAAAGTATGATTTCATTGATAATTATGTATACATGGACTAATGTTTTCTTTCCATATTGTTATAACCCTTACTGAGATTTTTATGCTCATCCCATGTTTTTAAAATGTTTTTCATAGGACATAAAGTGGAATAGGGTCAAGGATGGGATCAAGGAAATGTCATGCTATATAAAACAAGGAACTAGACATGACTCTTTTGTTCAAGAGTTTTTATTTTGTGAAAAAAATGGAAATTGAGTAGATGTGTCTACTTTGTAATCTTTGAGATGTAATAGTTATGATCTAATTCTCTAAAACTCTAAACCTAAAAAGATACTCAATTTGAATTATTCATTTAATTCAATATTAAGTAATTTTTTAAGTCCAGGTCCTTATAGATTGAGGTAGGGGATCCTAATTCTCTCTTTATTTTACATGAATATGTGGAATTTTCATGATTTTGTCTTATTTTGGTGGATATTATGGGTTGATATAACAATATATATAATTTTCTCAACATGAAATTTTAGAGGTGGTATAATTCTCATGTGTTTTATTATTTTGTTATTTTGATTATGAGATTGTACTTAACCACTAGTATTATTGAAAATCATGGTTGTTGGGAGACTTTTTTATGTTGTGGATATTGTGATTTTTGTGACATTTTTTTATTCATCACCTAAAATCACCATGAATAAATGGTTAATAACTTATATATATCTAATAAATCGATTTTCCCTATAAATATAGATTTCTTTGAAAATTGAATTATTAAGAGAAGATATGATTTATGTTGAAATCCCCTTTGAAACTGAATTTGTGGTTATATTTACAGATATAATTTACTTCTATGTGTTTATGTAATTGTTGTGAATATATTTTAGTTATGTGAATATGTTTGGGACTTGTATGGTATTGTTGGTTATCCTCTCAAATGTGGTATGTGTTTTGGTAGTGAATTTTTGCTCAGTTAGCATTGGTTTTGATGGGGTATGATGTGTAGTGGTTATATTGTAGTGATTTTTAAGGTGATATAGTTGGGTTTTGATGATTCCTTTAGCATGAGGTATGATGATTGTTGGTATGAGTTGTATAGTCTATTATGCGGTGTGTTGATGTATTTTCCCGATAGCGATGGAATGAAGTGTTAATGATGAAATTGAAATGGTATGGGTTGGAGAATAAATGAATGTGGGATGTAATTAATGTGAAATAATATTGTTAATGAATTTAGTGACTCGTGAACTTGTAAAATTGAATGGGAATCATTGTTTAGAGTAGATTTTCATCAAATATGAAATTACTGGATTAATAATTTGATTCTTTTTTGAAACTATTAAATCTCTAAATCATGTAACTTGAAAATGGAAGTTGAATGGAGTCTTGTGTGTGGATTATTTGTGTGATGTACTTCATTAGTGGTGGAAACATTTGATGGAATAGGCTATACGATGTTGTGTTGGTGTTGTGAGATATGCCAGTGGAGTTGGATATGAACCCATAGGTTGGGAATTATGTGTTATATATCTATATTATATTTTCATATTATTTATATACACACCTCACCCAAGTTGTATAATATTAACAACACCCAAATTTTTTGGGTTATAGGTGTTTTATCTAGCATCTAGGTTGGTGGTAATATAGATGGATCACTTCCCCCTCTTCCTTAATTTTCTTTCAAAAGTGGTGATGATAATAGATGGCACTGGTGATTATTAGTGATAATAATAGATAGTGTTGGGGATTCTTTATGATGATGAGGATATGATATGTGGTGTGAGTCATGCATGACAGAAGGAGGAAATGAGTTTTATGTCCTTCAAGATCATAATACCCTATTGCCCTGGTTATGTGACGTGGTTGTGATGTGGATTTTGACTGATGATATCACATAATGAAATACCTTTAAAATATAGTTTTGGTAGGGAAATTTCATGACCCACATCAGATATGTATGGTTATTTAATGAGATGGCATAAAAGTAATAGGAGCATAAGAAGTTTGACATTGGGGTGTGAGAGTAAAAAATCAGGGTGGAATTCGCTGCGAGGAACCTTTTCATATGTTTATTTTGATGATATATTATTATACTTGAATTCATTATTTGGTTAGAGTTATATGGTGAGGTTGTAGATGGATGGTTACCTAGTTTATGTGTTTGTTAGTTCTATTGTTTATTAACTAGTTATTTAGTATGATCCTTTCACATTTTCATTAGATACCTTGGGTATGACCCTATTGATTATAAATTTTATTCCCTCCATATGTACATATAATATTTTTTTCATTCTTACAAGAGGATTTTGGTGACCAATATTGGTATTACTATTTTGGGTGTTAGAGTTTTTGTTTAATTACTTTCAAAGGTTTATCTTTTGGAACTTAATTAGAGACTTTTATTCATGTTTGTTTGCCCTTTTTTATGCATTTTGGGATGGTTTGGTTTCCTTTTTATATTAAGTGATGAATTTTATTGGTGGTTGTTCATTTTATCTCTTGATCCTATAAATATTATTGAGTGGAATTCCTCCTATATGTGTGATTTTAAACCCTTAGTATTAGTCACCAACTCAGGGCCTACTAGAGCAAAGATTCAGGGATCATTATCTATCTTCTTTTATTATTGGTCCAAGAGGGATTCCTTTAGAAGGAGGGGTTCATGAAACTATTCATTTACAATAGAAGATTTTATAAATTGAGTTTCATTTTTTACATTCATTTAATTAGAACTTTTATTAAATGTGCTCCAACTAAAATAATGACCCCTTTTAAACTAATTATATCCATTAGTGGACCAAGATATATATTTTACTAAAAAATGATTCCAATTTATTTTCCATCTCACTTGTTAGATATTTATGTAGTTCATCATTCCAGTCATATCATATATGACTCTTAGATAGTTGACTAGATAACCCTTTTTCTAAATCCATCATATAAATATATTATTAACTCTATTATTATAGTATCCTATCGTATATGGTTTCCCAAATAAGTGTAACCCAAATATCACAATAGGATTTGGTTACCTAACTCTTAGAGTTATCTGTTTTTATTATTCCTTATACAAGATAATTCTTGGGAATACAAATTTAGCATGAACTTACCCAGTTGGATGATCAAGGTCTTGACATGTGATTACTATAGAAGGAATATAACAATTTTAACTTTAAATGGGATTTAATTTCACCATCCAATATCATGTTATTGAATTTATATATGAATGATTCTAATTATTTATTTTTGGAATCTTATTCCTTCTACTAAGTCAATATTTTCCACAAAATCAATATGTTTAAACCGTATTGATGTGTAAATATTTACACAACTCATAACTAGTCTTACTTACCCAAATTAAAAGCCAACTATATATATACATATCCAAATGAATGACATTTATATGGTATATGAAACCATTTCATGTAAAGGATTGAATTATATGAAATTAATAATCTTCACATGAGTAATCTTGGAGCCACATATAGTCAACCCTAACTTTTATAGACAATGTATAAGCCTCCAGGGAAGTGAGAAGTCCAACCCAAAGTCCCTCTACCAAGGGATACTTTACTCAAGATATAATTTAATACCATCATAACTTTAACACCTAATATGTATAAACTAGTATTAACTTCTTAATTCAAGTTCATAACTCAATACAAGCCAATGTCAAGGTAGAGGAAAACTAAATCCATTATCATACCTAGCATGTAACTCCTTAGATACATGTATGATAATCTCTATAAGTAGTTTAAACACATTTAAACTAAATAATAAAAATAAAAATAAATAATATAATAATTATATCTATGAATTATAAAAATTAATAAAACTAAATAAATAAACACCTCGGGTATTTAAACATTAGATAAAAATTTATGAACAATTCATAAATATAGCTAAAAATGAAAATTTTATAATGTATCTATTCATTATGGACAATCCATAATTTTGAATATAAACATTTTATATTCATTTCCTAATATGAACTCTTTCATATTATTTATTATATGACTTTTAATTTAAAATATATGATATTATATAAAAAATTATCATTTTATATTTTAAATCTATTATGTAAACAATTTGACTAATCTAGATATCATATATTTAATATTATTTAAACCATGATCAAATCAATCATCAAAACTTATTTTTTATGTAGTTTAAATAAATTCTAAAATAAGGGCTTCTAATTTAAATAGTTTAAAATTAATAATTATAAATAATTCATAGTCAACTATAAACTCATTTATATTTTTTCCATTATTTTATAATTTATAAAAAATATTATAAATTACATTTATAATTTAAAAATAAAAAATTTATTTCCTAATTATAAGGAATGACATATAACTTGAAAATCATATTTTTAAATATTAACAATTAATATAGTGGGATATTTAATAAATGTTTCAAATAAATTTAAATAATTAGTTATAAACATTTTATAATCAATTAGATTATATAAAAATCATAAATAAATAAATATCTCATTTTTCTTTTTTCTATAATTTATAAAAAAATTATATATTAAAAAAATAAATTCATAATGGAAATTTTAGTAAAAATAATTTTTCCCATTCTTAAACCTATATAGGAATAAAACCAGTTTTGGATACACTGTGTATGATTAAAAACATAAAATCATATTATGATTAGCCTACATAACATTAACTCATAACACAACAACCGTTAATGGGATTAACCTTCTAAGTGGCTTATGATAATGCCAAAACAACATTAAAACAACATGTTATGTGATATTATATAGGTTCAATGTAAGAATAATCCAACACATTCTTCTAACATGTGTACGGTGAAATAGGATCACACACAAGATGAATCTTACATAGCACTGGTATGATTACTATTAACTCATAACTATTATTACATGTGATATACCCATGTATAATTAATCTAGTGATCATGGGGCATGTGTGATATTAAACTTACATTTTATAGGAATAACTCATTGCCCATTTACGATTAAACATGACACTCATGTAAGATTAAACCAGCATTAGGAATCCTCTCTTGTGATTAACTCTTTGTTATTATTATATGTGTAATGGATGAGGTATGAATCAGTAAACACCTTTAATATGTATTTATATCAACTAATATTCCTTCCAATAATTTTTAACAACATTTGTTGAATAATTTAAGATGATTTGGTGCTCTTTTTTGTTATAGCATGAACAATTCATGCTTTCCTTCATTTTAAACACGTAATTTAATAAATAAAATGGAATAAAACTTCTATAATATCACTAGAAGGTTTATTAGGATCAAAGAATAATCATTTAATATAGCAGAATTAATAGGAAACCATAAAAATAAAGAATAGAAAACAAAACACCCAAAATCATGCAGTATATATAAAATTAAGAAATAGTGTACCTTATACCATAATAAGTTATTGTTATTGTCTGTATTTGATGTGATTAATAAATATCACCAAAGTGGTAGTTGATAGACATCCCTTCTCCATGGTGTATCCACCAGCTAAGATGAATTACCCATCACATAGTTGGGACTTCCCCTTCACAGCATGCTAGTGCCTCTCATGGGAAAGAAGAGAGAAGATAGTTGTGAGAGGAAGAGTGGTTTAGTAGATTATAAGAAAGAGTATTTAACACCCCATAAAATGGTTATAGTTTATTTATGTATTCTATATGATATTCTTGATCCAAAAATTAATTAACTCAAATAGTATAGAATATATGTGATATGCATGTGGTTACATACTATTTTTAACACATGGCTGAACCAACTTCTAAGTGTTTAATCGTATAAAACACATTATTAATGATAGACAACATATATGATATTCTAATGATAACACTTACCATTCATCCACCATATCAAATAGTGTTTTATCACATTACCATGTCCTTTTTAGCTACACATACAGTGTGCCTTAGTTCATGCATTTAATGTCATATGACAGGATCATATAATTTAATATAATATGGACTACATAAAAGTATGATCTAGGGAATATATTCATATTCACTAACTATAGTTATTTACTCAATATTAACTTCAATTACATTATAATTATAAAAACTAATATATATATATATATAAACTATAATTAAATCCTTAATCCAAGCTCATAACTCAATACAAGTCAAATTCAAGGTAGAAGAATAGTGAATCAATTATCATACCTTGAATAAAACTCTATATATGCATTTATGATCATTAATAAAAGTAGTTTAACACTTTAAACTAAATAATATATTCAATCATAATATAAATAAATTATACCTATGAATAAAGCTAGGAATAAACTAAATGAATGAACAATTCATAAATTTAGGAATGAGATAAATATTTATAAACAATTCATAAATCAAGAAATTTTAAAAAAACTATAATCTATATGTTCATTATATAAACTCCATAATTAAATCAATAAAAAATTATATTTGTTTATAATATTAACTCCTTCATATTATCATTTTTTTTGAAATTTAAATAAATATATGATACTTAAAATATAAAAATTTTATATTTCATATCTATCGTGTAAATAAAATTCATAATAAAAATATTATATATATAATATTATTTAAAACTTTATTATATCAACTATCAAAACTCATTTTGATATGGTTCAAATAATTTTCTCAAATAAGGCCTTCAATTTGAAATTTTCATATTTAAAATTATGAATAATTTTTAATTCAATATAATCTCTTTTATTTTTTACCTTATTTTGTAATTTGTAAATATTTTATAAATTACCTTGTAATTTCTATATAAATATTTTTTATCAAAATTATAAGTCATTTCATGTCATTTAAATATATTTTATATTAATAATTATTATTATGGATATTTAATTATTAGATATTTCATAAACTTTTCATAATTAATTATAAACACATTATAAATTAAATAATTTTAACAAATACATTTTATATAATTTATAATCATTTTATAAATTATTTAATTCAATCCATAATTGAAAATTTAGAAAAATCACATTTTTCTTCTATATATTATTTTACGATATACATTATGCCATAATTTGTGATATAGTTCAAAGCCATATCACATGTTATGACTAGAAATATGAGCCTGCATTAAATGGTTTTAGAGTTTTATTTTATTTTATACTTTATATCATATTATCTATACAATGCTCTGTTGTGGGAAATGCAAACAGTTCTTATCGATGTTATCTTTTAAAATGATTTTCTATATCATAATTTACAATATGGGGTAAAGAAAATAAATGTAATTGATTTGTTTTTTATAATACACCAAATCATATTGTGATATTATATTTATTCTTATGATATCCTATATCAAAAGTAATTACACTAAAAAAATATATATCTTTTCTTATGATAAATAATATTACATTAATATCTTCTTCATCTATAGCATGATTGTGTGAATCAAAAAGCATGGAATTACTCTAATACCACTATCAGGTTTATAGGGATTGAATAAAATTTATTCTAGAAATAAAAGTGAAAAATAAACCTTAAATAAATATCTCTATGCTATGAAATTGTATTTGTGTACACTATTAAAAAGATCACATGTGTACCTTACAACGATGTTAGTTGAATCTCCTATTTTTAAACATTAGTTTAATAAAGATCACTAAGGAAGTATCCAATATTCTCCTTCCTCCTTGGTGTATCCATGGGTTGGTGAACCATCCAATGTTTGGGTGGGTTATGATTTGTTTCCATGGTATGATAGTACCTCTCAAATTAAATCAAGAAATAGAACAGAACTTTGGTGGGGAGAACCAACAGAAGACTTAGACAAGAATATTAATGGAATTCACCTCTTTATATAGGCCTCAAGGATAATCCATGATACTTTTCTTCTTTTACTAGAATATTACATAATTTTAGAGTAAAAATTTTTTTTTGAACCCATTGGGTACTCTTAGCCGATATATACATTCATTTAACATTTAAATTCACCATTTAGTTATCCCATACTCTTCATTATATGAATCATTAATAATAATGATATCTAATTAAAAATAAATATAAAACTTAAAACTTAAAGCTAAACTACCTTTTTTAATCATATAATTAAATTAACATATATCAAAACACTTTTGATATATATAAACATCATACAATATGATATAACTTAAGGAAGTATTGTCGTATCCATATATCGCACCAAATCATATCCCCTACCAAGGAATGCGATATGCCTTTATTTTACTCATGTCATGCACTAAGACATACACCTATCACCCAATATGATATGTCCAAAATACATTATATGTTTATAAGGCTTTATGGAATATCTCCATAAATTTCTTATTCACCACAACCTGATTTGGGTAACTTGATTGAATCTATTATGAGGTTTTTGGTACTAGTTGGACCCCTAATATCTAAGATATGGGTGATATAAATAGTTAACTACTCCCCCTCCCCCATAATTTCTTTCGTTCATAGTGTAGTTATGTTGAAAAAGTATATGTTTTGTTATATGGTGGATTTTTATGTGGTATGTGGTTTCAGTATGTGGTTGTGGTATTTGGTTGTGGATATAGACTATGGTTATTGTATATGGATATTGAATGGGATGAGAGTGATAGGTTGTAAGTCATTGGGTCTTGAGGGAAACTGGATAAATGGGGAAGTGAGTACTGGGTAACTCCTTTGATATTTTTTCTTAATAACTATAATATATTATAAGCTTAATTTTGTGACTTGAACCCCTATTTATAGAACCCCTTCCAAAACATCACTTTTGGAACAAATTAGGAAGATCTAGGACTAACAGCTCATGTGTTCAATGTCTAGATAGAACAAACTATGCTTCAACATATCATATTGAATAAACTTGTGTGACAACCAAGGTAATTTTAATAATAAATAAATTTTATGTATTATTAATATTCATGATTATAATTTATGGATTCACATTCATTAAAATAATTTTATATGATTTTTCAAATCAAAAAAATTAAGTTTTATTCTAACTAAAGTGTTTTCCATGTATTATATGGTTTTATTTAAAAGTTAAATTTATAAATTTTATATTTTTTATTTTTTAAATGGAATTAATTTTTTATATCATAATATAAAATATATATTATAGTTAATTTTTTGTGATTTTTCTGAAAAAAATTATTTTTGGTTGAATATCAAAAAATACCAATTTTTATAAAAACTAACACTTCATTTCAAGTATTCAGAAAGTTACATTATATTTTATATTGATTTTAAATTAATATTATTCCACTTTTATTATAAATAATCTAAGTAATTCCATATTAATCAATATTATTCTTTATTTTTGTATAAATTCATTTTTGAGCTTAAAAACACATTTTCCAAAAAAAATCATTCATTACAATTTAAAATATTATATTATAAGTAATTTATATCACTTTTGTAGATTTAATATTTAAAATTTTATTTCATATTTTGAATCATTATTTTCAAATTTAGTAATTATTTTAATTTCATTTTTAGTCCTAATGAATAATAACCATGGTAAAATGTTGTCACCATGATAAGGGGTAAAATGGGTTAATTATGGTTAAAACAAAGTGATAAGGTCCCAAAATATCATCATATATATTATTTTATGAGATTATTTCAAGACTTATCATCTTATATTTTAAATTTTTTATATTTATTTCCACTTTCCCGTGAATAATACTTAATAATATTTTAAAACTGTGAAAATTTACAAAGGTTCCACTCCCCTAACTTATAAAAAAGCACATCCTATTCTCACTTATTCACATAATTTGAGCCATTTATATCAAAAAATCCTTACCCAATTACCTTACCAAAATCCCACCCCATGTCTTAGAGGTCATGGTGGAACCAAAATTCCAACCTATAATGAATATGGTGCAAACCAAAGGAGGTTTTCCAAAGAAGTGGTATAACTCTTAAATGGGTGTTTTCTTGTTTATTTCTTCTTCAACATCCTTCAAAATATTTTATAACCATGTTTATATAAAAATATAGTTATATTTAATAAATAAAAATGTAATTATTTTTATTTCATAACCCTTTTTCATCTCATCTCACTACTACAAAATGGGGCAAGGGAAGCGCTACACATTTATCATCGCTTTTTAAAAGCGCTTCTAAAGGGGGTCTTTATCAACGCTTTTATATAAGCACTGATAAAGACCCCCCTTTACCAGCACTTTTCTAAAAAGCACTGATAAAGGGTAAAATTCAAAAAAACATTTATTAATATATAAATCTATAAATCTATTTATATTTATATAAATATAATATTTATTTTTTAAATATGTTTTAGAAATGATGAATGGAAATCAAATATTAATGTATATGATATTTAGTAAAATAGGCTTATAAAATAATTTAAAAAATATTTTTAATTAATAATTATGTAATTTTTATCCACTAATCGTCATGTAATAACACTTTCAGTATAAAATAAATAAATAAATAAATAAAAGATCAAAAATATGTTGAAAACACAACTCAAACTTCAAACGGCCATAACTTTTGATCTGGGACTCCATTTGAGCTCTACAGCATATCAAATCGAATCCTGTGATGAGCTCTACATCCCTATAGATAGGTAAAACCCATAAAAGGTTTTTTAGAAGCCAAAAAAGGCCCAGAAGGCCTTCAAAACTGAGTTTTTAGTCGAGGTACCCCAATTTTTTACCATTCAAACAATTATAAATTCTGATACCGATGTCCGATAAATGTGTAACATATATCATATCGAAGATCGTTTCATTTTATTCGATTTTACTGATTGTGGTGATGAAACGGACTCCTGGATTAGAAGTTATGGTCGTTTTAACATTCAAATTCCTCTAACTTCCGATCTGAATGTTTTTTAGCTTGTACCACATATCATATCGAAGATCATTTTATGTTCTTTGATTTGACTGGTTGTGGAGTTGAAACAGACTTCTGGATTAGAATTTATAGATTTTTTAACATTCTCAATGACTTTTCACATCCACATTTCTATGTATTCATTCATAACTATATATATATATATATATATATATATATATCTGTGTGTGTGTGTATTGTATATATGTATGTATTTATTTATTTATTTATTTATTTATAAACACACATAAAAACACATGTTCTATAAATGTATTTGAAATTAATCTTATAAATATATATATTAATATACAAATAAATATACGGACAAAAAAGTATAACAATATATATATATATATGTTAATATACAAATATATATATATATATAACTAAATAAATTTATATTAATATGGATATATATTAATATACGAATAAATATAACTATATATATATATATATAACTTGATATATCAGTAAAGGGACAACAAAACAAAATGGCTAAGTGGTAAAGTTGTAGCGCGCAAGGGGGGAGGTCCTGTGTTCGAATTCCAGTAGTAGCAGGGTCATGTGGGCGTAGCGAAGTGGGGTGCAGCATGCGGGTTAAGGGGGGTGGGGGTGGGGTAGCACAAGTGCTGTTAAAAGGGGGGTCAAGCAAGCACTGTAAAACCTCCACGAATTATTTTTTTTTTTTAATTTTTTCAATTTTTTGACTTTTATCAACGCTGATAAGGGACCCCTTTTATCAGCATTTTTTTTAGCACTGATAAAAGGTATCTGTTATCAGTGCTATTTTTAGCGCTGATAAAGGTACCCTTTATGATCGCTTTTTGAGCACTGATAAAATGGACCCCCTTTATCAGCATCGCGCTTTACAGCACTCAAAAAAGAACTAATAAAGGGGTTTTTTTAGTGCTGATAAAAGCAACTTTTGTAGTAGTGTCTTCCAACTTATGGGAAATAAAAACTGTCACTTGTGTGAACGTGTGTGATACCACCTCCACAAAGCAATGATTTTTGTTTTTTATCGCCGCCTTACAAGGCTAGTTATTATGATGGATTTAATGAATATATATTATATTCATAAAATAATTATGATTTTTAAAAGATAATATATTTCTTACCTTCTTACCCTTTCATCCATTAGAAAATGATAATGTTTCTCATGTGTACATGTGGACTACAACCTCTACAATAATGTCCCCCAATCCAGCACTATCTCACATGGTTGAAATATGTTAGTTACGATACCTCAATCATGACTCCCTATACACCATAGGCTACTAACTAGTAGTGGGGGTGTGATAAGTATATTGGGGAGACTATACCCCTTGGTTACAAAGTTACAATAGAGCGGAAAAATCCAATAATAATTAAATATCAGAGTAGATAAAAAATGGAAACAATACAAAATAGAAAAAAAACCATACAATAAAATCCAAGTGAATGAGCCAATAAATAATAAAGTAATAATGTAATGATAGGTTGAAATGTAACTAAATTTCATGCCAGATTTAATAAAAAATAAAATACTATAAGGCTCAAAATACCCTGGTTTCAAACCCCATGTCAATCCCCTCTCTAAAAACTATCCCATCCAGTAGGAAAAAAATCAATAGTAAGTTCCCTTTCCCTTTTCCAATCTTGTATCCATGTAACCTACTCGGGTACCAAACAACAGCCTAAATAGGGTGTGACTATAACTATGTAGGTCAACACCATTGTGTATAAACATAACCAGTCTGATAATAAGTATATGCAATAATGTAATAATCAAGTATATTAATTAATTAAACAATTAAATTAATACCACATCAACCAACTTCAGAACCATGTGGGGATATCTCTCATTATGTCTCATAACCATGCCAACAATAGCCATATGAAAATGGTAAAACATAACCTACCTCAGAACCATTTCAGAATGTCTCTGGTCATGTATCACAATCATGCCAACCATAACCATATAAACATGGTAAATCATAACCTTATAACCAAGGTATAAATCACAAAAATCTGAGTCAAAACCCACTATATAATCATTTCAGAATTTAATCATGGATGAGTTCGGTATATAATCATTTCAGCATGAATCAGGTCCAAGCCTGGTATATAATCATTTCATCGTGTCTCAAGGAATGGCTTGGTATATAAGCATTTTAGTATGTCCCAGGGCATAGCCTAGTATATAATAATTTTATCATGTCTCAAGGCATAGCCCGATATATAATAATTTCATCATGTAAACTTGGCCAACTCCCTAAAGTAGTGTAAGAACCTGGTCTTTCATTTCAGGTATGGATCTTGATTTTGGGTTATTTTTAAGGAAAAAGGAAGAAATAAGAATTTTATAAGTACATTCCATGTACTTATGAGTACACGTCATGTTCCCAGGTACCACATACAGTCATGTACTGGCCGTGTAATGGCCGAGTACTTGGTCATGTGGTGACCTGGAAAACCGCTTAAGGCGGGGGCCAGTTAAGGCTACTACATAGTGTGTACCTTTAATGAACACATTTTGTATTTTTCTTTTTATATGGAATATCAGTGCAGGGTCGTGTCTCACATCTGGATCCATCTTCTTCTCCCCTTGGTACGTACAAGAGAGTGATGAACGATCGAAGAACTTTGAACCCCTTCGATTTATTAATCTGACCTATGATTGAGATATCTTTGGGTGCATTGGAATCCCACCGGTGAGTTCTCAATTCCCCTAGATCCTCTCTTCCCAATTCATCCTCTCTCATAATAATTTCAAGGTTGAACATTTTTCCCCTTCTTATAGATCTACATCATTTTAGGCTAATTAAATTGCCAACGTTCAAGAGTATTTATCTTACAACATCCAGGTAGGTGGTTTGTTCCTTTCATTGTTTTTATTTGGATTATATATGCTAAAAGTACCGCATACCCATGTTTGGGGTATTTCTTGATTTAGAATTTAACCTTGTTTAATACCTGCTATGATTTGGTGGATTTAAAAGGGATTGTTTCTTATGTGTAAGGATAAGTGCCTTATTTTACATGCCTTGGTTGATTAGTACGGAGTTTTTTTTATTATATGAAATGCATGTGATATTATTTGTAAATTTATACCCATTTAGTAGATATAGATTACATGTGTTGCTTGATATTATGTTCGCACATTTTTCAACGTACCGTGAGAGCCTTGGACTAGGAAGACTGCGGTTACTTCCATATTATTTACATAGGACTGTGAGAGCCTTGGTGTTGATGTTGACCCAAGGGTATTGATCGTGAGAGCTACCCCAGAGGTCATTTATATTCTATTGATGTTATGTTGACCTAGGGGTATTGACTGTGAGAGCTACCCAGAATTTGTTATAATTTATTGATTCTATGTTGACCTAGGGGTATTGACCGTGAGAGCTACCCGAGAGGTTGTTTATAATTTATTACTACTATATGGGACCAAAGGGGTTAGACTGAGAGAGCTTCCCAGAAGGTCATTCCTTAAATTCTTGGTGCTATGTTAAACTATAGGGGTTAGACTGTGAGATCTTTCCTAGAGGGTTGTTTATGAATGATTGAATGAATGTGACGAGTCTTCCAAGCCAAAGCACAAGCTTGGACTCGGTCTTACTTGATTGTTTAGATGATCTTTTGAGACATCATTTTGTTACTATTACACAGGGGATATAGAACTTAGGCTAGATCCCAAGTTTTACATGATTCAACTGATGAATAAGGAATGTTAAATTAATGTAATTGAAAACTATAGGTTTATTTACTTTTGAGTACTTCCTAGTTTATTTCTTCATTTCTTCATATTTCATGATATATATATTCACTGATAGTTAGGCACAAATCATTTAGTGGTTGCCTACCAGGATTCGTCTCACACCCTGTTTGGGTCATGTTTCTAGACCAAAACATATTATATGGTTGCGGGTATAGATAAGGGAAAGCACCCTTCTTTATCAGGTACTTGATTACTATTGGTGCTGGAGAGCATGGGACCAAGCTAAGGCCTGTGATGCTGTTGGAGTTTACTACTTTTCTATACTTTGGTTTCAGTATTGTATTTCCAGCATTGTGACTTCTTTGGCTATTTTTCTAGATACATGTGACATGCATCATTTATATATATGCTCTAGTTGTTATATTACAATTAGTCTTCTACTATTTACTTTAGTTCTATGGTAATACTACTTCCACTATTTTTTACTATTTTTTCTATTGTTTTTACTCTACCAATGAGGGTATAGTTTCCCCACTATCACACCCAAGGACTTCTCTACTAGTCAACAACCTCTAGAATTCGATGAAATGCGCTTGACGCTATGTTACCAATCGGGTACGAGGCACCTTTGGGCGGCACCTAGATCTAAGACGATACAAAATGGTATCAGAGAAGGTTCTTTTTTTATTTTCCTTAATATTTGAAGCCTATAGACTGGGATAGGAAGGAATAGGTAGTTGGTAATAAGATGTTCTTGGGAGTAGCTAACCCTTGTACAGGGAAAATCCAATTTACCTCGAATATTGCAATTTTTCTGGTTTTGCAATTGTTACAGTTGATTTTATTTCACCATTGGGTGATTCAATTGTTTTTTGTTATTATGATTTATATCATTATGGTTCTATTTTTGTTTCAACCAGATGATATTAGGTTATGTTATCTCTTGCATCATATAGGCACTTGATAGAGATCACATGTCATGCATTCTTGTCATGCCATATAAGGGGCATTACCGATTTCATGTTGTTATGATAGATGTTATACTAAATATGCATATTGTTGTGATATATTTGATGATATAAATACCTTCTATTTTGATAGGGTATTGATATATGTAAAGTTTTATTTGTATAGACATTAATATTTGGTCCCTGAGGTGTTATGGGCCCTCTTGGATCAGAATTTGTTTGATCATGTTTGAACTTTTAATTGAATTATATGATGATATGAAATGAATAAGGATGAAAAAATTTGATTCTTAGGGAGTATGGGCTCTCATATATCAAAACGTGGCATTCCTTGGACAAATTTTAAGTTTTTGAGGGTTCCGGAGAAGTTTCAGAGGCTTCTGTCCAAAGCCCAGACAAAAGAGAATGAGATTTTATGAACACACACCATGTGTTCTTCTGTTCTGAATGAAATAACTTTTCTTAAGTATGTTGTGTGTACTGTATGTACACGCCATGTACTGGCTAACCATGTCACTGACTGTGTGAGTAGATACACGGGGTTTATAATCACTTGGTAGCACACATCGTATACTGGGATTACACGTCGTGCTATAAAGACTGTGTATATGGCCATGTGACTAATGACATGGGTGGATGAAATTCAAGTGTTACACATCATGTGTAGATTGTACATTTTGTGTAGTGATCAACCATGTATCTAGTTGTGTGACTAATGAAACATGTGGATGTAACTTAAGTGGTACATGTCGTTTCTAGGGTGAACATGCTACACTGGGAGAGAACCATGTAGCTTTAGTTGTGTTGAAGAACCTGGGAAAGAGGGAAAATTCAAGTACACACTGTGTTTCAGGAGGAAGACGCCATGTGTATGGGGTGTTACACGGCCAGTTTAGCAGGGGTACATGCCCGTGTTAAAAACATAAAGGAACACATCATGTAGTGGTTCTACACACCGTGTAACCCTCTTTTGTAAAACTTTAATGCTTTATTCTCTTGTTCCTTTCTTAAACTTCTAAGTTTCTATCCTTGGTAATATTGAACTGAGGTGTGCACTTGATCTTTTAGATTCATGTCTTCAAGTTATCCTCCAGTTGTATTCCAGGTACATGGAAATGATAAGATATCAGAAATGGTAGATCAGGGACTACCAGCATATCCTCCTTTCATGCTCGTCTTGGCACCAGATATTATACTGGACATAGGTGTTGATGCAAAGTTCCATGAAGGATTTTTGAGGATGATGGAGACATTTTAGGGATCACCTAATCCTACCCCAACTATGGTAGAGTTGACACGGGTGTTCTAGCAGCATCATCCTCCCACGTTTTTAGGGGATGGAGGACCATAGACTGTGGACTCATGGTTAGAGGCCATGCTTTCTATCTTTGAGAATCTAGAGATGCCTCTAAAGAGGAGAGTGAAGCTCACAATGTACATGATATGTGATTCCTCCAAGATATGGTGGGATGTTGTTTCATAGGTGAGAATTCATCGGGATATGGCTTGGGAGGAGTTTCAAAGGACCCTCTATGATTACTTTTACCCCGAGACGTTGAGGGCCGATTGATCCTGGGAGTTTATGCACTTGGAGCAGGGAACTCTTTCAGTGATGGGGTATTCTTATCTCCTTACAGAGCTTCAGAACTTTGCACCTATTTTGGGAGGTGATGATTTATCTTTATCTAGGTGATTTGTGGATGGTCTCAGGTAATACATTTGGTCATAGGTGAACATTTTCAGGTTAACATCAGTGAGTATTATTGTAAACCAGATACTGATTACCAAGAACAATCTGAGGGATTTGGGAGCTATGAGCTAGGGAAGTTCAGTGTCCAGGGTTGGTACTCCTTCGTTTGATGGTAGGAAGCACTAAAGGGAGCCTTCAAGATGTAATTTGAGTAGCATAGATGTATCTTCAAGAATCCAGGTGAGGTGCTACCAATGTGGGAAGAGTGGGAACATGAGACCTTAGTGCCCGAGATACCCAATTGAGTGATGATCTTGTGGTAAGATGGGTCATATTTAGTATTTTTTCTAGTTTTTTCACCAGTAGCTGGTGAGAGGGGATCAGTTATGACCCCACATTTAAGATCAGGACCACCAGTTTCTCATTAGTTAAGGAACTAGAGTTTTTCAGGCCATTCAGGCTAAGGAGGTAGTCATGGTCGTGGTATCCAGATGATAGGTTTTCAGTGACAGCAGGGTGGATCGACTCAGGGTAACCAAGCAGGGTCATAAGGCCGAAGTACAAGTCAGACTTTTGTGATGGAGCAGACCCAGCAGGAGAAGTAACTTGGACCCTCTACGGTTAGAGGTATGATTCTAGTTTCCTCAGTTTTATCTTCTTCTCTTTTTGATACAGGGTCTTCCCATAGTTTTATATTTTTTCCACTATGGAGATCCTTGGCCTCTGCATATTTACTTCTAATGATGTTATAACACTATACACTCTGTTTGGGATTAGGAAGGTTAGTTTACATCATTTCAAGGAGTGACCTTTGGAGGTTGGGGGGTATCACTTCATATGGGACCTCTATGTCTTAGAGATGACAGGATTCGATTTCATTCTCAAAATGGACTGGTTGATATCTTTTCAGGCCTTTGTTGACTTATATCACTGCATAGTGAGTTTCACATCACCAGAAGGTGGGTATTTTCTTCACAAGGGAGAATGGGATATCTAGGTGAGCAGAGCTAGACCCGAGCATCATGGGTTGGGATGAATTATAGCCCATATTTCTAGTTTATATTTGGATGACTAGGGGACTTCACGGATGGACTTTCCACCAGTGGTGGATCATTTCAGAGATTTCTTTCTAGAAAAAAAATTAGGTTTACCTCTGGAATGAGAGGTGGATTTATTTATTGAGCTTGTGCCAGGAGAGGCACCAGTGTTCATTCCTCCATATAGGATGGATACACCAGAGTTACAGGAGCTCAAGAATCAGTTGGAGGAGTTGCAGGAAAAGGGTTTCATCCAACCCAATACTTCTTTTTAGGGTTTGCCTGTCCATTTTGTGAAGAAGGAAGATGGTACCCTCAGACTTTATGTGGATTATCGAAAGCTGAACCAGTTGACAGTCAAGAACCAATATCCCTTTCCGAGTATTGATGATCTCTTTGATCAGCTTTGAGGAGCTCAGGTGGTCTCAAAGACTGAATTGAGGTCTGGTTATCATCAGTTTCATGTTAGACCCTCAGATATGACTCTTATAGCCTTTCGGAGTAGGTATGGTCTATACAAGTATTTGGTTATTCCATTCAATATCACGAATGCACCGGAAGTTTTCATGGAACTGATGAATCGAGTGTTCCATCCTTATTTGTATTCTTTTTTGGTCCTCTTCTTGGATGACATCTTGGTGTACTCTCACACTCGACACTACCATGCCACACATCTTGAGATCATATTGAGCACACTGAGAGAGAATTAGTTATATGATAAGATCTCAAAGTTACACTTTTGTATGGACCAAATTTATTTATAGGTTCATATAATATCAAAGAAAGGAGTATTAGTAGGCCCAGATAAAGTGAGAGTAGTAGTTTCCTGTGATCATATGAAGAACATTTTTAAGGTATGGAGTTTTCAGGGGTTGGATGGTTACTATAGACTCTTCATTCAATACTTTTCATGCTTAGCAGTGCCACTAATGGGCCTGACTAAGATAGGTTCAAAGTACTTGTGTTTAGATTCCTACAATTCAACCTTTTAAGAGCTAAAGGGGAGGTTGAATTCAGCACCGATACTGATTTTTCCGGATCTAGGTAAGAGTTACACTATTTACTATGATTCATCAGGTATCGTTCTAGGAGTAGTGATATTATAGGAGGAAGGGGTTGTTGCATATGGGACTCAGCAGTTGAGGAGACATGAGAGGAATTACCCAATGCACAATCTTGAGTTGGCTGCAGTTGTGCATGCTTTACACTATTAGAGACACTATCTTTTGGGAGAGAATTTTGTGGTATACACTGACCACAAAATTCTCAAGTATATATTTACTCAGCGAGATTTGAATTTGAGTCAACAAAGGTGGGTTCAGTACCTTTAGTCTTTTGAATTTGAGCTTACCTACACGTCTGGGAAAGGCAAAGCAGTGGATGATGCATTGAAAAGGAGGACTCATATACAAGAAATTAAGGAGGCCAGTAGTGAGTGGAATATTATGGATCTATTCTATAATATGCATTTAGAGATTCACGAAAAACATGGGTAGATGTTCCTTTCTTTTATAACTATTACCTCTACTCTTCTGGATCAAGTGATAATGAGGAAGCTATCAGATTCTGATGGCCTAGTCCTGAGGGAGTGTGTGTCATGTGAGGAACCTACTTCTGGATGGAATATATATGAGGATGAGGTTTTTCGTTTTCATAGATGCATATGGGTGTTAGAAAACATAAATGAGGAGTTTATATGATATTTTCATGCCTCGTAATGGGTAGTTCATCCTCGTGTCACCAAGATGTACTAAGATATACATCGTCGGTATTGGTGGCTAGGTATGAAAAGGGATGTAGTTGGTTTTGTTATGAGATGTTCCACCTGTCTACAAGTGAAGGCAGAGAATCGGTGATCAGAAAGGATTTTTTAGTAGTTACCCATTCCCAAGTGTAAGTGGAATGATGTCATGATGTATTTTTTGACAGGTTTATCGAGGTCACCTTAAGGGAATTATGTTGTTTGGGTTGTTGTCGATAGGCTCACAAAGGATTCACATTTTCTACTGATTAAGGAAACCTTCAGTGTGGATGAGATTCAAAGAGTATACATTTGATAGATTATACGTTTGCATGGGTTTTCTCACTCTATCATTTTAGATAGGGATGCTTGGTTTACTTCTCATGTCTGTAAGGGACTACAGAGGGCTTTGGGTGTACAGGTACTTTTGAGTACATCTTACCATCCCCAGACAGATGGTCAGTCTGAGCGCATGATTCAGGTTTTATAGGACATTCTTTGAGCATGCGTTCTAGATTTTAGGGGATATTGGGAGAGACATATACCCCTAGTGTATTTTTTCTACAATAACAGTTTTCAGGAAATGATTCAGATGGCACCTTATGAGGATTTGTACATTAGGCCATACCGATCACCCCCTATGTTGGCTGGAGGCAGGAGAGGAAGCTATGTTGGGACCTTGTCTTTTCCAAGAGTCCACTGAGAAGGTGGAGTTGATTCAGAAGACGATGGCTACCTCACAATCTCGGTAGAAATCTTATGCTGATCGACAGAGATGACCTCTAGAGTTCGAGATCGGAAATCATGTTTTCTTACGTGTCACACCGAGGTTGGGACACAGGGGAATTAGGAGATATGGGAAGCTTTAACCAAGATATTTTAGGCCATTTGAGGTTTTGGAGAGAGTCAGGCTGATTTCCTATTAGTTATAGTTACCTCAGAGGTACTAGTCTATGCACAATGTCTTTCATGTTTCTCAGCTATGGCGTTACTTTTCATAGTTATCTCATATTTTTCAACGAAAGGTGGTTGAGTTGGAGGTGGATGCATTATTCGAGGAGAACCCTATTCAGATTTTGGATCATATCATGAAGGTTCTTCATGGTTGGTTTATTCCTCTAGTATGGGTTCTATGGCAGCACGGCCGAGTGCAGGACGAGACTTGGGAGAGGGAGGCTGACGTACGATCACAATGGAAAGAGTTTTTTGAAGATTCTTCTTTACTAACCTTGGAAGGGAAATTTAGGGAAGAATTGATTTAAGGGGGAAATTTTTTAAGAACCCAGATCTTCATTTTAGGTATAGATCTTGATTTTGGGTCATTTTTTAGGAAAAAGGAAGAAATTGGAATTTTATAAGTATATTCCATGTACTTATGAATTCATGTCTTGTAACTAGGTACTGCATACAGCCACGTACCAGCCATGTAATGGCTGTGTACATGGTCGTGTGGTGACCTGGCAGACCGTATAAGGCGAGGGCCGGTTAAGGCTGCTATATGTCAAGTAACTTTAATGAACATACCATGTAGTTTTCTTTTTATTTGGTATATCGGTGCGGGGTCACATCTCATGCCTAGAACTGTATTCTTTTCCCCTTGGTTCGTATAGAAGAGTGAAGAATGGACAAATAACTTCAAAACCCTCCCATTTCTCCATTCAAAATATGATTGAGACGTTTTTATGTGCATTGGAATCCCACTGGTGAGTTCTCAATTCCCCTAGAGCCTCTCCTCCTGATTCCTCATCTCTCGTGAGTATTTCAAGGTTAAATTTATTCCTCTTTTTTTAGATCTACATCATTCTAGGAAGATTCAAGGACCAACGTTCAAGAGTATTGATCGTAAAATATTAAGTTAGGTGTTTTATTCCTTTCATTGTTTGTATTTGGATTATATGTGCTAAAAGTTTCGTATACCCATGTTTAGGGTATTTCTTGATTTAGAATTTAACCTTGTTTAATACCTACTATGGTTTGGTTGATTTAAAAGGGGTTTTTTCTTATGCGTAAGGTTAAGTACCTTATTTTACGTGCCTTGGTTGATTAGGATGGATTTTGTTTGATTATATGAAATTCATGTGATGTGATTTGTGAATTTTTAGCCATGTAGTAGTTATTGATTACAAGTGCTACTTGATATTATTTGCGCACTATTTTTCCAATAGATTGTGAGATCCTTGGACCTGGAAGACTACAGGGACTTCTATATTATTTACACAGGACCATGGGAGCCTTGGTATATATGTTGACCCAGGGGGTATTGATCATGAGAGATACCTAAGAGGTCATTTATATTCTATTGATTTTATGTTGACCTAGGGGTATTGACTGTGAGATCTACCTAGGAGGTCGTTATAATTTATTGATGCTATGTTGACCCAAAGGAATTTACTGTGAGAGCTACGCAGGAGGACGTTTATAATTTATTATTGCTATGTAGGACCAAATGGGTTAGAC
This sequence comes from Viscum album, assembly GCA_963277665.1. Lineage (NCBI taxonomy): Eukaryota > Viridiplantae > Streptophyta > Magnoliopsida > Santalales > Viscaceae > Viscum > Viscum album. The sequence goes on along the minus strand of OY728142.1, from coordinate 25,313,157 downwards.
CAAGAGAGCTTCCGAAAGGTTCATTTATTAATTTCTTGGTGATATGTTAAACTGTAGGGGTTAGACTATGAGAGCTTTCCCATAGGAATTTTTAGGAATGATTGAATGATTGTGATGAGTATGCCAAGCCAAAGCACAATATTGGACTGGGTCTTACTTGATTGTTTAGATGGTATTTTGAGACATCAGTTTGTTTCTATTACATAGGGGATATAGAGCATAGGCTATATCTCAAGGTTTACATGATTCAACTAATGAATACGTAATGTTAAATGAATATAATTGAAAACTATAGGATTGTTTACTTTTGAGTACTTCCTGGTTTATTACTTCATTTCATTATATTATCTGATATATATATTCATTGAAAGATATGCATATATATTTTGGTGGTTGTCTATTGGGATTCATCTCACGCCCTGTTTGGGTCATTTTTTTGACCCCAAAAAAATTATATTGTTGCAGTTATAGATAAGGGAAAGTTCCCTTCTTCATTTGGTACTTGATTACTGTTAGAGCTGGAGAGAATGGGACTAAGCTGAGGCTTGAGATGTTGTTGGATTTTACTGCTTTTTTGTACTTTGGTTTCAGTATTTTATTTCTATCATTGTAACTTGTTTGGCTATTTTCCTAGATACATGTGAAATGAATCATTTATATATATTCTCCAGTTGTTATATTACTATCTATCTTCTGTTGTTTACTTTTTCTGTATGGTATTACTTCTTCCACTATTGTTTACTATTTTTTGGTTGTGTTTACTCTACCAATGAGGTCGTAGTTTCCCCATTATTACACTCAAGGCCCTCGCTGATAGTCGGCAGCCTCTGGCATTCAGGGAAATGTGCTCGAGGCCATGTGACCAACCGGGTACATGGAACCTTTGGGCAGCACCCGGATCTAGGACATTACAAGTAGCATTAAATAAAATAAATCACAAATCATTTCATAGCAAACAGGATATCACAATATCACAACATACAGATCATTGGTTAATTATGAAAATTACCATTCATTTATCATTTGTCCCTAAACTAATAACATGTTAGACACATTAATAATCAGGCCAAGACAAGGTGGATCTATATTAAGTAAACACCCGAATCCCATGTCATGTTAAATGCACTTCAATCCATTATTCAATTCATTTATGAATATGGGTTTTCTCACCCTAATTGTAGCCACAATCTAGGTCTATAGAAAATTAGATCCAAATGGACTCTAATGATTAATCCAATTCCTAATTTAGTAAATTTAGGTGCACACTATGTTGGATCAATTGCAATATTTCACATACTTGACAATTGTCAAACCATAGGGTTGAGTTTTAGACCCCCTACCTTTAACTAGCAATCAAAAAATGATTACAATGGAAAATTACCATGAGATAGAGGGTTTGGATGATCATATGAAGGATCCTAGATCAAAACTGATCAATATCAAAACCAAAAACACTCACGGTCAATAGATTACACTACAACTGGTGGATAATGAAGGGAGGGAAGGGAAAACCTAAAAAATGACTTACCAGGGATCAGATGCATGATCTAGATGTCCAAAATCAATATAGGTTCTCTAAAATCACCAGAAAACTTTCCTAGGGTCGAGAGGAAGAAGATGAACACAAGGGAATGAGATCAATCTCACACAGGGCACTTTCAAAACTACGGGTCATGAAATTACACGGTGCATAACTCATTTACACATTGTGAATTTATTTTTAGTGGGATACAAAAAAACCATTTCCTTGGATTAATATTTAATTATCCCAAACATTATGTTTCATGTGATTGGTACATGACATGTAATAACTTCATTTCATGAATCAGTTCACAACATGAGTATGGTGGCTTTTATACGTCATGTAACCCATTTACATGGTGTGTAAATGTCCTGTAGATAGTTTTCATCCCAATATCCTTATAAAACCCTAAATCTTCTTTGAGTATTCTCAAATTATCATTAACACTTGGTAGAATTTGAACCATTTATTCTCAGACTCTATTAATTCAAAGATAATCCTTGAACCATTCCCCATGTGGATCCTCTGCAATTTTATCTAGTTTACTCACAACCCAACTCTGTGTTTATTCAAAAAAAAATATTCACCCATGATGAAACATGACCAAAAAGGTTTAAAGATAAGAAAAAACTCAAACTAAATAAATTTAATGAAAAACTCAAAGAGAGACATACCTAGAAAAAAATGGGATCTTACAACCTCCCCACCATATAACAGCTCATCCTCGAGTTGCTCTAAGCATCACTGTAGGGTATCGATGAACAAGTATAGCCACTATACTCACATATCAGACTCCTAATCCCATGTATACTCTTTAACACACTCATGTTTCCACTGTAACTGATCCAAAGGAATCTACCTACCCAAGAAATACTTCTCATAGTGGTCCAAAAACCATATCAGATGCTCCTCAAAAAACACATCAGCACTAATATTGGTGTATGTTATATTTATCATGTGAGAAGGATCCAGATGATATCTCTAAATATATGACACATTAAACACATCATTCATGGAACTATAGAGTTATGGAAGGGTTAAAAGGTACACCAATGGACCGAACCTATCCACTATCTCAGACGGCCTGAAAAAATGGGAACTAGCTTCCCTTCTTTCCTGATACGGCATTTTCCCAACCTAGGAGAGACCCAAAGGAAAACACAATGACCAAAATCTAACTCTACAGGTCCTCTATGATGGTTAGAATCAGATTTATTCCTAATATACATGGTCACCAACCATTTTTTGATCATCAAAACCTACTCAGATGTCTTATGTAGAGGACTAGGTCCAATAAGCACTGAATCACCTACCTCCAACCAACAAAGAGGAAAACAACACATCCTACCATACAAATCCTAAAAATGTTTCATCTAGATAGATTATTAGAAGTTTTTATTATAATAAAACTCCATGAGTTCCATATAATACTCCCAAAAACCACTGAAATTCAAAACACAGAATTGTAACATATCCTTTGACCGGTATAGTCCTCTCAGATTGACCATCAATCTGAGGATAATAGGTTGTACTCAAAATAACATGTGATCTTAGAACCTTCTAAGAACCTACTATAACTATTATGTGAAATGAGTATCTATTTCTGAAATGATACTCCTTGGAACACCATGCAACTAAACCACCTCGTTCATGTAAAGACTACCCAGATCATTAATTGTGAAGGTGTCCCTAGTAGGAAAAAAGTGGTCTACATTCATCAGTCGATCAAAAATCACCCATGAAGCATCATTCTTATGGGTTTTCTTAGATAATCCTATCACAAAAACCATTTTAACATTATCCCATTTCCATTAAGGAATGGGAAAAGTCTTAAAAATCCCAACAAGCCTCTGATGCTCAGCTTTCACCTACTGACAAGTGAAACATATTTCCACAAATCCTGCCACCTCCTTCTTCATCCATGACCACCAGTATTTTATATGAATATAATGATATATATTTCCCAAACCAAGGTATACCTCCCATATAGAATCATAAAACTCTCTCATAATATTCTTTCATAAGACCATAGAAACCTATACTCATCTATAGAAAAGAAGATAATTTCTACTACCAAGAGACCATCCCGATGGTGTCTCCCCAATATATAATTTTTCTATTAGAACTAATCCCTCCAAATTAGATAACTTATATGTCTTGATTAGGTCCAAATTCACAAGCATAATAGATGTATAATTCAGATATACTCATCCATGGGATTCCTAGACATCCAGATGCATGTCTGAAAAGAGTTTCATTATCTCCCACTCGTCATGATATTCCCAAACTACCTTTTTCTGCATATTCAGACTCAAATTATTGGAAACAATGTTTCCCTTTCCTAGTGTATAATCCAAATTGAAGTTGAAAGGCTACAGATACTTGACCCACCTCCTCTGTTAATGGTCTAGGTCTCAATGAGAAATGATTTACCTATGGCTCTTGTGGTTCATCTATAACACAGAACTCTCACCCATGAGATAATGACTCCAACATCTCTGGGCATGTACCACTTCAAATAACTCCAAGTCATGATTAGGATAATTCCTATGGTTTATGCTTAACTTTCTAGATCCATAATCCACCACTTAATCCTCCTACATCAAAACTACTCTGAGTCTAATTCTAGATGTGTTATAGTACCTGGTATAACCTTAACCCAGAACAGGTAAAGTAAGGATTGGTGCTGATGTTAGACTTCTTTTCATCTCCTAAAAATCTATCTCACAAGTTTCAGACCAAACAAACACCACTCTATTCTTGGTAAGTATTGACATTTTTGCAACAAGATGGGATAATCCCTGAATAAAGCACCGATAATAATATCAAAAACCTAGATATATCATAATATCGAATATATTATTGGGATGCTCCCAAGATACCATGGATTCAATCTTATTTAGGTCCACTGAAACTCTTTCCTTTGAGGTTCATATCTCAAGAAGTTCACTTTATCAAACCAGAAGCTGCATTTGGTTATCTTGTCATAAAGATGATTTTCTCTTAATATACTCAAGATGATGCCAAGATGTTGGGAATGATCATATGCTGACTGGGAGTACACCAAGATTTTATTAACAAAAATCACCATAGATCAATCTATAAAAGGATGAAAGACTCTATTCATCAAGGCCATGAATACCAACAATGCGTTAGTCAACCCAAATGGCATCCCTATGAACTCATAAAAGACATAAATTCTCTTAAAAGTAGTATGAGGTATATTTCATGGTCTCACCCTTAACTGGTGGTAGCCATATCTCAAATAAATTTTATGGAATATCTTAGCACCTCTCATATGGTCAAAGAGATCTTCAATGCATGGAAGGGTATACTAGTTCTTGACCATCATCTAGTTCAACCCCATATAATATACACATAAGCACAAAGTCACATCATAATTATTGGTGAAGAGATTTGGAAAACCACTACGAGAAGTACTAGGTTGTACAAAACATTTAGATTCTATATCTTCCAACTAAACTTTCAACTCTCGAAGCTCTATTGGTTCTATTATATAAGTCAAAATATAAACTGGCTCTGCACCCAACACCAACTTGATCTCTTGGTCGAGTGGTAATACATAGAACTCATCATGAAAGACTTATTGAAATGGTATACCACTGGAGGAAAAGAATATTTCTATATTCCACTATTATCTAAAGAAATACTATCTATCTGAACTATGATACAATCCAATCTACACTGAATTGGTCTTGTATGACTATCATGAAGATCCCACTCAACCTAATTAGAATAGCTACCTCCTTCTAGAGATAAGAAGGAAAATCTCATCTGGTAACAATTGATATGAGCCTGGTATAGAACTAACCAATACATACCAAGAATCAAATCAAAACATCTTATTTCCAGCATAAACGATTCCCAAAAGAAATGGTAACCCCCAATATCTAGATAACGCACCTTGAAACATTTTATATTCTCTAACCGCACTCCCAACAGTGTATCAATGGTCAAAATACCATCCAAGATCTCAATATCAAAACCTATAACACTTAAAAAAGATTTTATAAAAAGGAATGTGATGCTTTGTATCAAACAAAACACAAGAAAGGGTTGATGATAAAATAATCATACCTCTGACAGTAAACATTCATGCATCCACAATAGTCAAAGTAGTCTGTAAAACATGTAGCTAACAATCCCCTCAACCCTAGGCTCTAGCCGGAATCTCTTGAGCTATTCCCTCTACCCAGTACTCTTGTTTCTATATGGGGGTACCACATCCCCTTTTTTTTACCAGAACATCCTGTGGAAATCCAACTACCTTTCTACAAAGGAGTAGTTGAGTCTTTCCTAAAATTTGGTGCCTATATTGTTCCCCTTTCACTTATATATTACTACATGCCTCTAAAAACCTCTATAGGTGTCCCATTCTACCTCACTCATGACACTCCAAATCATGGTACGGACATTGAGGCCATTTTTTGTTCCATCTTTCCACACTAGTAGAACTGCAATATAACACGGTCTTGATATGGATTCCCAATTCCCTAACTACTCTAACTATTAATTCCTTGGTAAAAACTATCATATCAGTTATTATTTCCACTAGAATAAGATTTTACAGTTTTCCTTGATGAAATAGAATGGATGATGCTCGAGGTCTCTCTCAGATTCACATCCATGATGAGTTCTTGATTCATCACATCTACAAAACTACTCAAATGGAACACATTCACTTGTGATATGACATCATTGTGATGAACATTCTAGAAACATATTTCTCTGGAGATCTCATTAGCATCCAAAGATAGCACAAAGCACTGTAGTTTGGTGGAACTCTTATCATAGTTCAGAACTAACATTCCCTCCTATGTTAAGTGCATAAACTCATGATCCTTCTCATTCCTCAATGTCTCGGGATAGAAATGGATCCAGAACATTTCTCAAATTCCTTCCAAGATAACTCATCTTAATTCCCTTCCTAATCCATAATGTCCCACCAACACTTAGATGGTCTACAAATCATATATGTATCAATATTTTCCTATCTATATATGGGTTTTTAAAGATACTTAATGATAGTCTGGACTAAATTAATCCAGAAATTAGCTACATGAGGGGATCCCACCCTAGTGAATATAGGTATATGTTGTAGCTGGAAATATTTCACATCTCACACATCTAAGGAACGATGAAAATAGTCTCTCTTTCCATGGATCTCATGAACCTCAAGAAGATATCTCAAAGCTGAAAATCCATATAGTCCTCATGAACTACAAGAAGCTCTAGTTCAGCTGCTTTGGGAGAATACTGACTTCCACACTCCTGATGGTAAACTCAAAGATAGTGAGGTGCAATTTTATCTACAAGACAAACACACTCCTTAGAACACTGGCTATCAACAAGGTCAATCTCAACATGTGACAACAATAGAGAACCACTGAATAATTCTCTCTCTAAACATGTCTTACATGTGTTTTATTAGGACATAACATTTCATTCATTTCATTTCATTTAAAAAATATAACAGGTATCTGATATCATATTTTTAATAGGAAAGTATATATCACATGCAATAAATATATCTCTATCATGAACAATGAATGTCAATATATATCCCTATGTTCATATCATGATGCATGAATACAAATACCACACTATACTAGGCCATGAGTATAAATATCAAAAATAAAATATAACATAACATGATAACACCACAAAAAATTTGAATCAACCAAGGTGAAATAACATCAACTGTAACAAGAGGACAATATAAAAAAACAATCCATCCATGGAAAATTAGATTTTACCTCATACATGGGTCTGATATTCCCATGAATAAGTTCATTACCATGTCCCAACACATACTAGTCTCCTTTCTACCTTTCCCAAATAGTAAAGAAATAGAGAATAAACCCGATGTGATCTAATACCACTTTGTAATGTCCAATGATTTGGTACACTCTCGTGTATTTAAAACAGGTTGGTTACGATACCTCAAGCACGCCTCCCCATATGATAGAGGTTTCTGAGTAGTAGTGGGATGTGATAAGTATAGTGGGTAGACTATACCCCCTGATTATAGAGTTACAACATATCATAATAATATGATAATAATTAAATATCAGAGTAGATGAAATAATGGAAACAATATAAAACAGCTAAAAACCAAACAATATAATCCAAATAAATAATCCAATAAATGATAAATGAATAATTTAATGATAGGATGAAATGTAACTAAATTTCATTCTAGAAGTAATACAAAATAAAATACTAGTAGACTCAAAATACCTTGGTTCTGAACCCCATGTCGGTCCCATCTACAAACTATATCCCATCACGCAAGCAAACAATCAATAGCAAGGTATGTTTCCCTTGTCTGATCTTGCATCCATGTAATCTGATTGGGTACCAAATGGAATCCTAAATAGGTTTTGATTATAACTCATTATGTAGACACTACCGTGTCTAAATATAACCAACCTAATAATAAGTGTATTAAATAATGTGATAAATAAGTGTATTAATTAATTAGAAAATTAAATTAATACCACATCAACCTACTTCAACACCATGTTGGGATATCTCTGAGCATGTCTTGCAACCATTCCAACCATAACCTTATAAACATTGTAAAATATAAACTACCTTGGTGCCATGTCTAAATGTCTCTGAGCATGTCTCACAATTATGACAACCATAACAATATAAACTTGTTAAAGAATAACCTTATAACCAAGGTATAAATCAGACAAATCTAGGTCAAAATACTCTATATAATCATTTCATAATTTAATTAGGTTCAATCCCGATATATAATAATTTTAGTATATATCAGGGCCAAGCCTATTATATAATAAATTTAGTATGTCTCAGGGCATAGTCTAGTATATAATCTTTTAATCCTGTCATAACAACAAGGATATCACAATATCACATCATAAAGTTTAATGGTTAATTATGAAAATTACCATTTCATATTTCAATTTCACATTTCATTTAACATTTGATCTTAAACCAATAACATGTCAGTCACTTTAATAATTAGTCCAAGACAAGATGAATTTATATCAATAAGACACCAAACTCCCATGTCATGCTAAACACGCTACAATCCATTAATCAATTCGTTTATGAAAAAGGGTTCTATCACCCTAATGGTATCCACAAGCAAGGTAAATATCCAATTAGACCCAAAGGTACTCCAAGTAATAATTTAATTCATCATTTAGTAAATTCAGGTTCACGCTATGATGATTTAATTTCAATATTTCACATAAATGGAAATTATCAAACCATAGGGTTAAGTTTTAGACCCCCTACATTTAACAAACAAACAAACAATGATTCCAATGGAAAACTCTCATGGGGAATAAGGTGTGGATGATCTCAGGAAGAATCCTAGATCAAAACTGATCATATCAAAATCAAAAACTCTCACAATAAATATATTACCCCACAACAGTTGGAGAATGAAGGGAGAGAAAGGAAAACCTAAAAAAATGACTTCCCAAGGATCATATGCATGATCTGGATTTCTAGAATCAAGATAGGTTCTCCAAAATCACTTGGAAACTACCCTAGGGTCAAGTGGATGGAGCTACATGTAAGGGAATGAGATCAATATCACACACGGAACTTTTAAAACTATAGTTCAGAAAATTACATGGCATGTAATTCATTTACACGTGTATTTTTTTTAGCTGGATGCACCAAAAAACCCTTTTCCTAAATTGAATATTTAATTTTTCCAAACATTACACATCATGTGATTGGTTCACGATGTGCAACCACTTCATGTCATGAATTAGTTCATGAAATGAGTCTGGTGGCTTTTACACATCATGTAACCCATTTACACGTCGTGTAAGTTTCCTACATATATTTTTTGGCCCAGTTTACTTATAAAAACAAGAACCCCATTTAATGCTTCTCAACTTACAAAGAACCCTTGGTAATACTTTACCCATTTATACCCAGACTCCATTGATTCAAACAGTATCCCCAAACCGCTCCTTGTGTGGATCCTCTCTGATTTTCTCAACATTCCTCACAAACCAAGTCTATATTTGCTTAAATAAATATACATTCACAATGAAACACAACCACAAAGGTTTAACTAAGAGGAAAACTCAACCAAAATAAGTTTAATAAAAAACTCAAGCAGAGACATACCTGGAAAAAGATGGTATTATACATCCAAAAAGGGATGCGATTCATTTTTCATGTCCTCCTATAATGAATGAATATAAAATTGTATTTAATATAAAAAATTAAAATTATATCATGATTAATATTCTATATATGATTTAATAATTACCACATTGACTGTGGTAAACCAACCAAAGTTGTTTTTGGATTATGAATTGAATATCCTCAAAATGTATTCCATGAACTTAACTGATTTTGTAACTATATAAGACGAGGTAATAATTGAAATAAAATGGATAATAATAAGATAATAAACCATAAAAAGTTTTTTAAGAAACTAAATAATTAATATAAATTTATAATACATCAGTGAATTATGTATGTGATGAGTTAGACTCAAGGTAAGAGATTTTTCTTTAAAATAGTGTTTTAAATGATTTAAACTCTTTTTCCTCAATATACACATTCTTAAAAATGTTCCAATGATGTTATTATATATATAGAAATTAATATTAAAATTCATTTTCAACTATCCTTTATATTTTACAAAGGTTTTAAAAATTGAATCTTTTTAACCTTTTCCATATAGGTCACTTTTGAATCTTTTTACCGAAGTGAAGAAAAATGTTTTTTTAACATATATGATTTGACCATCTTTTTTATCATCATAGCCATTATTCTTTAAGAAAATTCATATACAAGTTTTCATAGTTTTTAAAAAAAATATTATATTTTCTGTCCTTATGAGAATTTTTCATTTTAAAATTTTTCAAAGGAAAAATGATTTTTAATCCTTATTTTTATATGAATCCCAAAAGTTCTTCTTTATATGTATTAAAAACATAATTTAATAGATTTTATGATGGAAAAAAATATTTTATGTTTTTTGGTCCTTGTAAATTTTTCACGATGATGGGTGAACCTGATATAGCTCTCTAAAGAAATGGGTAATAATTTTGTTCTCTAGGGAATATGTGTTGGAATTAACCGAGTAAATAATTCCATTTGTAATAGTTATTGTAAGATTGATTATTAGAGTGATATTGAGATGATGTTCCAAGGTACCTATATGAATTTTATATTCTTTAAAATGATTTTTCATAGAATTTTTTTGATCTAATAAGTTAATATAATGATCTTATGTTTAAAGGAGTGTTTATGCCCCTTTTTGGTGAAAAGTATGTTTTCAAAAAAAATCATGTGTACTCATTTTTTATAAGTAACAAACATGAATATTATTTTTACTTTAAAATTAATTATTTTATGTTTTATAAAAATATTTGAGAAGTGAATTTGATTTCTTAAGTAAATATTTATTTTTTAGCTCAAGGTTAATTATATAAAAGGAAAACTTTAAATAGGATTCATGTTTTTTAAAATGGAATAATGGGTTTCTTTATTTTTGTATCCCTTAATGGGATTTTTTTCTCATCCCATATTTTCAAATGATTTTAAAAAGGCTTAAAGATGGTTATAATACTATATAAAGGTATATGTTTCCACTATGGGGATTCATTTTTAAGGAAGAAAATGATTTTTGAAGGAATTGGAAGTTTAAATTTAAGAGTACTATTTTTTGTGAAAAAACTGACATTGAGTTGAGGTGTCCACTTTATATTATAATGGTTTGATATGTAAGAGTTTCTCTATAGTGACCCAACCCTAGATAGGCCAGAGCCGATGTGTGTAACTAAATACATTGGCATAATTACTAGGAATAAAACATCGAAGGAAAATTTAGTTTAGAAGTCTTTTAGATCTATATTACATACATAATACCCATAATACATTGGGAAAATAGAATAAAACATACTGCACAACAAACTGAAATAAATTCCATCCTTTATAAGGCTTATTCAAAGTTATCTTCTTCATCACCTCGGGAAAGAAACAAAATAAGGGTGATCTCAAATGATCAGTATGTATAAGTGAAATGGAATAAATAATGAATCAATCTATATTGAAAGGAAAATAACTGAGTAAAATTTGCATAAAAATAATTAGATAAGGCATAAATAATGTGGAAAATAAAAACTGAAACACCATCCTCAAATCAATAAACTGAGAATAAACTACGTCCATAGATATTTTGATGCAAAATATCATGGATAAATAATAAATGATACTAAATAAGGTAAATTTATTTCTTATTAGAAATAATGTATCAGGCACATGAAAACTTATTACTATCAATACCTTTTACAAGACATTTTAATACATGGATAGAAACCTGTTTAATTTGGCTAATATATTTTTCTCATGAGAACCAGTCAATGCATTGAGAATTTATATAAATTATGACCTCCAATTTTCATTTCCATTCCAAATAATTCCTCATATTTAATAATAAAAATAACTAATATGCCTTATCAAATAACCGTATTGAATGGGAAATATGGATTTAACAATAATTCCCCAAATAAACAAATAATTATCAAAGTAACATCCATATGAAAATTGGTATATGGTTTAGGAAATACTAATATACATTGTATGAGAATATGTATATTAAATTAAATTTCTAATGAAATATGATTACAATAATGTTATTGTTTCAATGGAAGTTAACAATCATAAAATGAAGTGAGATTGAGAACATTTGAGGATAATAATCTTTAAACATTTCAAAGTGTCACATACCACATTGAAACATTTCAATCATAATCACCAGAAATTTATGAAATTAAATTAATATTATAATATCATGATAATAATAGGATTAATGATATAATATATCAAAATGGGTAGTAGGTATGGAACACAAAATAAGTAAGTAGTGAAAATGACATTAATCTCATAGAATTAAAAAGTGAGAGGAAAATACCTTACCAATGTTGTAACAAATGAATTGTAAAACCAATAGGTATTAAATAAAACGTTTAAATACCATGAATATAATAGTTTTCATAATATTATATATAAATTTTTCATTAATTACACTATATATAAGAAATTAGGTGCACAATAATTAAGTATTCCTCATGTAATGAAAATGAGACAAGAATCCCTTACCTTATCCTTCCTTTTTGTTGTGTGGTCTTTATCCTTATGTATAGCAGTTTAAAATATTTTAATAACTAATACAAGAAATACACTCATGTTTATAATATCATATATTAACTTATTACACTATTTTATTACCCGTTTTTTAACACTCTTTCGTTATTTTAAATGTTTTGGGTGTTAATTGTCTAGTTTTCTCAAGTACATTTTGACTTCTTATTTGTTATTATTATTAAATATATTATTGTTTAAACAAATAAATAAATTAAAACATGACTAAAATATCATATATATTCAGTACATATGTATTTATAATAGTCTATAACATTTGGAGATTAGAAATGAAGTGAGATGTTCATGGAGACATTTGGTCGTACGTACGCATGAACGCTACTATCATTTATTTATTGAATTAAAAGAATTAAAACTAAAAGATACATATGTATTTTATAATTTCAAATATCATATTATGTTATATATTTTCCATAGTTTTATTATAACCAACTTTATACGTTCCATGTATTTCATGAATGAGTCATGTCTCTTTGAGGGGGCGGTAGTCCACACTTCCTCAAACGAAATTATCGTATTTACACATGATGGAAGAATAAAGGTATATTATAAAAAAATTAAAGAATCATAAAGATATTATAAATTACATATATATTTTATATAAATATAGTATCCATCATAATGGCCACCATGACAGATTATAGGAAAAGTTTAACAATCATCGTTTCGGGAGGCAGTAGTTCGTCGTCCACAGAAACATTATGTTCATTGCCCATTAGATGGTGGTTTGTGTAAGTTTAGGATAAAATATTGTAATAACAAAATCATAGTATATTGAGGATATTTTTTTATACAAGAATAGTATAAGGATATTTTAGGGTCGGTAGAATGGAAATTAAACTAGAGAGATTGAGAAAGGACATTACCTTTTAATCGGGTAACTTCTTTTGGTTTAACCAAAAGGCATTCATGGAAGTTATTATACCCAAAGGGAGGATTATAGGTATAGGGGAGGGATTTTTTTAGAATATTTTGTAAGATATTTTCCATTATTAATAGGTTGTACTGCTGTGATTAATGAGTATAGGTGGTTGCCTTTTATAGGGAAGGAAAAGGACTCACTTGGTATTTTTGAAAATAAGTTAGGTGTGCACATGTTCTTACATAATAAAAGTCATAAAAATCCTAAAAACAATATAATGGAAAGTTAATGTCCGATATATGTCCATAAAATGAGTTTTGGACAAGTTTATATGTAATTTTGTCCCTTAAACTTAGGGTTTTAATTCATTTTTAAGCCTAATTACACCATAATCATTATAATTAATTTTAATCACATTTAGAAATAATTTTTTTCAAGAATTAATTTGATATTATTAGATAAAAATATTATCATTATTAAAATTTTGTTTTTCATATTTTCATATTTCAAATCACAGAAGCAGTAAAATTTAAATTAATGCTAATCTCGCAGACATACGGATTGACTTTTTTTGTAGAAAATTGTTCAAAAGATTGTTATTTTCTTATATTAAATTTAAAATTTATATGTATTATAATGAATTAAATTATATTAATAGATTTATAATTTATCTAATACCACTTTAAAACAAATTTATAATATAATTTAACATTAATAATTATTTAAACGAAAAGGCAGTTTTTAACTAAAACGCAGTATTTTTCACTATTCACTAAAAATTAAAGTTTCTTGAAAAAATCCAAAAAATTAATCCTAAGATAATTTTGAAATTATGAATTAAAAAATAATGTTTATTTTACCAAATTTAATTCAAAAAATTATCAAAATTAATATTTAAAATAGGTTCTCCATTAAAAGCGGTAAAATTGCCATCATAAAAATACAGGATTTTAGGAAAAACATTGGGTTTTTTCTTATATTATGTTTATCAAATCTAGTGGATTAATATCAAAAATAATATATTGAATATGTAAAATATTTATTAAATTAATATAACTCATTAATTTTAATTAATTTAATCTATTTGGGTAAAACATCTTTGTGAGCATAAAAATATTTTTCTATAAAAATATTCTTTTAATATTAAATTGGTTCAATATTCATTTATAATTTATTTGTAACCAATTATGTAGTTGTATAACACATATATTTTTATAATTTAGTTAATAATATTCATAAAATCTAGTTTATATCTTATTATATTAAATAATAATTTTTTAATTATAGAGTGTTTCCCGGTAAGACTCAGTATTGCGTATAGTGCAAGCCATCGAAGAGGGTTGCTTTTGCGTGTAATTAAAGATATAGAGGAAGGTAATTGTTTATTATGATGTATGATATCTCAGTGTCTCATTAATTGTAAGCTAAATTGATGTTTCAAGTGTTTAAATTTATAGAATATATTTTAAATGGTAAATATATTATAAAGTATATTGATGTTTTATTACCTTACATGCTTGTGGATGCATGTCATACACGCTATCAAACACAAGGTTCTTAATTAAGTTTTTTTGGGCATTTCATTCTCCCCACCTTATTTAAATTTCATCCTCACTATTTAAAATCAATCATGGTGATATATTTCTTAATACATTCTATATTTGAAATGCCACATTGTGAGAATGGTTCATGAAACATCCTCTAGAAAAGAGAGAATTGAAAGTACAAAGGTCACATGGAATACCATGTAACTAGGTATATAAGTATAATAACATTATTATAATGTAGAGATACATACTTGGAGGAAAATCATTAATATTTGTAGGGAGTGAATGAGGTCATCAATAACAAACAAGTGAATAATCAATGGAAATTTGAGGGCCTCAAACCCATGAATCCTTGATGATTTAGAAGGCCATAGGTTCAATATAAATTTATATATTTGGAAAATATTTTATTCCTAAGTCATTTTACTAATGTTGGGTAATTATTTTACTGAACAAGAATATAATGAAATATTTTTACATGATAGGTTTCAATGTCATATGAACAATACTAACTTTTGGTTTTGATTTGATCAAATTCTAATTCATACCTTTACTCCCAAAAAAATTAATTACCAACAATGAATTTTTTTAATGCCTAAATAACTATAAGAAACTTTTAAAGGATCGTAAGTCCTATAAAATAGTGACAAGTATTAGTATTTGTCATTAAATATCTCCCAAAATTATAGTGGTTAATTGATTAATTTATAATCCTCAAAAGTATGACTACTAGATCAATATTAATATTTATTAATTAAATTTTTTAACTAAAAATCATGAAAATTAATTAGGAAATTGCATAGGTTAGTGGTTGGTGTGAAACCCTTATAGTCCTTTGGTAATGGGTTTAAGACCCACAGCCTTTCCAAATTTGATTGGTTTCCACTCTGCTTATAGGTTTTTCTTTTCTAAAACCATATTAATATAATTTATAAAATATATATGATTTACATCCTTGAAATTAGGTTAATCACTAAATAGAATTTTATCTAAGTTTTCCAATACAACCTAAATATATAAATACATGATCTATTTTATTTTCTACAAATCTCCTTCCTTGGTCTAGGGTTTATCTATAATATCATTAGTTGGATTTCTAAATCATGACACCTTATCTTAAATATAAAACTACTTAGGTTTAGCCTAGGTTACTTATTATGTATCCAAATACTTTATAATGTTTTGTAAAGAAAAGGTGAATTATCCTATGCATATCCCCTGGGAGTTTCAAACCAGGTGCCTAGTAAGTCCCGTTGTCCTATACCAGGTTACCCCGAGTCAAGCCCATAACACCTTGTCGGAGTTGTTACTTCTGGGTACATATGTTCCAAAACCATGTCCACTTGAAGTATCCAGATAGAGATTTATTACTAGTAAAACACACATAATCTATACATTAATATAATTATAGGGTTTCATCTATACTTCTTCAAAGTATACCTTAGTGTTATGTTTTCTAATCTAGTTTTTCCTAAATCTAGTTCCAAAGGTTTCTACTCTACTTCCTTTGATACCAACTATAGCGACCGAGTCCCAAATATCCCAGAGTCGATGTCTGCTACTAAATGCATTGGTATGATTATAAGGAATCAATCCCTGAAGGACCGTTCAATTTAAAAGTCTTAGAAATCCATATTACATGCATAATACCCATAATACATTGGAAAAATTGAATAAAACATTCTACACAATAAACTAAAATAAAATCCATCCTTGAAATCTTATTTAATGTTCTCTTCTTCATCACCTAAGGAAAGAAAAATAATAAGGGTGAGCTGAAATTCTCAGTAAGGGTAAGTAAAATGGAATAAATAATGAATCAATATATATGTAAAGGTAAATAACTGAGTATTATTTCCATAAAAATAACTAGATAAGGCATAAATAGTGTGGCAAATGAGAAACTAAAACACCTGCCACAAATCAATAAACTGAGAATGAACTACATTCATAGATATATAGATGAAAAATATCATAGAAAAACAATAAATAATACTAAATGAGGTAAATTTCATTCTTATTGAATGTCATGTATTAGGCACATGAAAACCTATTACCATTAAGACCTTTCACAAGATGGTTTAAAACACGGATAGAAACACGTTTAATTTGGCCAAAATATTTGTATCATGAGAACCTATCGATGTATCGAGGAGCTATATAAAGTCTGGGATTCATGCTTCATTGCTAGTCCAAATAATTCCTCATACTGAATAATTAAAAATAACTAATATTACTTATCAAATAACCTCACTGAATGAGAAATACGGATTTAACAATAATTCCCCAGATAATCAAATAATTGTAAAAGTAACCACCATATAAAAATGGTATACAATTTAGGAAATAATAATATCCATTGTAGGACAATATGGATATTAAATTAAATTTACAATGAAAACTGATTGCAATAAAGTTATTGTTTCAAGGGAAGTTAACAATCACAAAATGAAGTGTGATTAAGAACATTTGAGGAGAACAATCTTTAAATATTCCAAAGTGTCCCATACCACTTTGAAACATCTAAATCATAATCACCAGAAATGTATGGAATTAAATGAGTCTTATAATATCATGATAATAATAGGATTCATGATATAATATATCAAAATGTTCAGTATGTTTGGGACACAAAATAATTAAGTAATGAATATGACATTAATCTCACAGATTTAAAAAGTGAGATGAAAATCCCTTACCAATGTGGTAAAAAATGAATTAGAAAACCCAAAGGTGTTAAATAAAAAATTTAAATACCATGAATATAATAGGTTTCATGATATTATATGTCACTGTGGAATTAATTACACCATGTATAAGAAATTAGGTGCACAACAATAAAGTATGCCTCACTAAATGAAAATGAGACAAGAATCCCTTACCTTATCCTTCCCTTTTGTAATGTGGTATTTATCCTCATATATAGTGGTTTAAAATTTGTTACTAACTTATAATAGAACTATATTCATGTTTATAATATCATATGTTAACTTATTACAATATTTTATAACCCATTTGTTAACACTCTTTTGTTATTTTAAATGTTTTGGGTGTTAATTGCCTAGTTTTCTCAAGTATCTTTGGACTTTTTATTTGTTGTTCTTATTAAATATATCATGGTTTCATAATATCCATAATGTAAACCATGACTAAAATATCATATATATTCAGTACATATGTATTTATAATAGTCCATAACATTTGGAGATTATAAATGAAGTGCACCATTCATGGAGATGGTAGATCATACATACGTATGAACGTTACTTATATTTCTTTGTTGAATTAAAAGAACTAAAACTAAATGATACATATTTATTTTATAATTTAAACTGTCATATTAATGTTATATATGTTCCATATTTTTATTATAACCAACTTTTATATGTTCCATGTATGGCATGAATGAGTCATATCGCTTTGAGGGGTCATAGTCCACACTTCATCAAACGAAATTATCGTATTTACACATGATGGAAGCATAAAGGTATGTTATAAATAAAAATTACAGAATCATGAATACATTATAATTAAATATATATTTTATATAAATATATTTTTCATCATAATGGAAACCATTATAGGTGGTAGGGAAAGTTGAACAATCGTAGTTTTGTGAGGCAGTAGTTCGCTATCCACAGAAACATTATGTTCATTACCCATTAAATGGTGGTGTGTGTAAGTGTAGGTTAAACTCTCAGAATAAAAAAATCATAGTATATTTAGGATATTTTTTTGTTATACAAGAACAGAATAAAGAGATTTTAGGGGCTTGAGAATGGAAATGAAACTAGAGAGATTGAGAAAAGGCATTACCTTTTAATCAGGTAACTTCTTTTGGTTTAACCAAAAGGCATCCATGGAAGGTATTCTATCCAAAGGGAGGCTTCTAGGTCTAGTGAGGTATTTTTAGATACTATTTAGGTTCATATTTTATGAACTTAAGAGGTTTTAGTGGTGTGAGTAATGGGTAGAGGTGGTGGCCTTATATAGGGAAGGAAAAGGACTCACTTGGTATTTTTTTTAAGAAGTTAGGTGTGCACATGTTATTACCTAATAAAATTCATAAAAAACAACCCAAAATCAGTAATTTAAGATTAATGGATGATATATTTCCATAAAATGAGTTTTGGAAAATTGGATAGGTCATTTTAGTCCCTTAAACTTAGGGTTTTAGACCATTTTTAAGCCTAATTACACCTTAATCATTGTAATTAATTTTAATCACTTTCACTAATCATTTTTGTAAAAAATTAAGTTGATATTATTATACCAAAAATATTACCATTATTAAAATGGTTTATTTTTTATTTTCAAAATTCAAATCATAGAATCATAAAAATTAAGATTAATGTTAATCTCACAGAGAGACAGATTAACTGGTTTTAGTCGAAAAATGTTCAAAAGATTGTTATGTTTTTATATTCAATTTAAAATTTATATTGATTAAAATGAACTAAATTATATTAATATATTTATAGTTGAACCAATGTAACTTTAAAACAAATTTATAATATAATTTAATATTAATAATTATTTAAACAAAAAGGAAGTTTTTAACTAAAATGCACTATTTTTCACTATTCACTAAAAAAATGATTTTCTCATAAAAAATTCCCAAAAATTAATCCTAAGATAATTTTGACATTATAAATTCAAAAATAATGTTTATTTTATCAAATTAATTTCATAAAAGTGTAAAAATTAATATTTAAAATAGGTTCTCCATTAAAAGGTGGTAAATTTGCCATTATAAAAATTGAGGTTTTTAGGAAAAAAAATTGGTTTGTTCTTATATTATGTTTATCAAATCTAGTGGATGAATATCAAAAATAATTTATTGAATATGTAGCATATTTATTACAATAATATTACTCACTCATTGTAATTAATTTAATCTATTAAGGTAAAACAGCTTTGTGATCATAAAAATATTTTTCTATAAAAGTATGCTTTTAATATTCAATTGGTTCTTATATTCATTTATAATTTATTTGTAACCAATGATTTAGTTATATAAACAATATATTTTCATAATTTATTTAATAATATTCACAATTTCTAGTTTATATCTTATTATATTAAATAATAATGTTTTAATTATAAATTGTTTCTCAGTAAGACTCGATATTGCGTATAGCACAAGCCATAGAAGAAGGTCACTTTTTCATGTAACGCAAACTATATAGGAATGTAATTATTGCATATGATGTAAACTAAATTAATTTCATGTTAATTTAAGGATAACTCAATACTTCATGCATTGAAATATATATAATATATTTTTAATATTAAATATATTATATAAGTATATGGATATTTTATTACCTTACGTGCTTGCTACTGCATGTCATACACGCTATCAAACACAAGGTACTTACTAAAGTTTTTTGGGTCATCACATTCTCCCCACCTTATTTAAATTCTGCCCTTGCAATTTAAAATTGATCATGGTGATATATTGTTTGATACTTCCTATTTTTGAAATCCCACATTGTGAGAATGGTTCATGAAACATCCTCTAGAAAAGAGAGAGTTTAAATTATAAAGGTCAAATTGAATACCATGTAACTAGGTCTCTAAGTAATAGAACATCAGTGTCATGTAAAGATACATACTTATAGAAAAAGCATAAATATTTATAGAGAGTGAATGAGGTCATCAATCACAAACAAGTATATGATCAATGGAAATTTTATGGCCTAAAATCCATAAATATTTGATGATTTAGAAGGCCGTTAGTTCAACATAAATTTAGGTATTAGGAAAAAAAATTATTCCTAAGTCATTTTACTTATATTGGGTAATTATTTTATTGCCCAAGAATATAATAAAATATTATTACATGATAGGTTTTAATATAATATGAACAATCCTAACTTTTGGTTGCGCTTTGATCAAATTCTAATTCATCCCTTTACTCCTAAAAAATTTAATTACCAACAATGAAATTTTTTTTAATTCCTGAAGCACTAAAAGAAACTTTTAAAGGATTTTATGGCCTATAAAAGAGTGACAAGTCTTACTATTTGTCTTTAAATATCTCCCAAAATAAGTATTGTTAATAAATTAATTTATAATACTCAAAAGTGTTACTTCTGGTTCATCGTTAAAATTTATTCATTAAATTGTTTAACTAAAGACCATGAAAATTAACAAGGAAATTACATAGGTCAGTGGTTGTCATGAAACCCTTATCATCCTTCGGTCATGGGTTCAAGACCCGCAACCTTTTTGTATTTTATTGGTTTTCACCTGGCTTATAGTTTTTCCTTTTCTAGAACCATATTAATATAATTTACAAAATATATATGATGGAAATCCTTGAAAATAGGTTAATCACTAAATATAATTTTAACTAAGGTTTTAAATACAACCTCAATACATAAATATATGATCCATTTTATTTCCACCTAGGTCCTTCATTGGTCTAGGGTTTATCTATAATATTATTAGTTGGATTTCTAAATCATGACACTTTATCTTCAATATAAAACTCCTTAGGTTTATCCTAGGTTACTTACTATGTATCCAAATACTTTATAATGGTTTTTTAAGAAAAATTGGATTATCCTATGAATATCCCATGGGAGTATCAAACTAGGTGCACAGTAAACCCATCTTTTTGTACCAGGTTACCCCAAGTCAATCCTGAAACACCTTGTTGGAGTTTTTACTCCTGGGTAAATCTATGTCGGAACCACTTCCACTTTTAGTATCTAGTTGGGGATTTATTTCTAGGAAAACCCATATAATTTATAATTTACCAAAATTATAGTGTTTTCATTTATACTTCTTCAAATTCTACCTTAGGGTAACATTTTATAATCTATTTTTTCCTAAATATATTTCCCAAAGTTTCTACTAAACTTCCTTTGATACTAACTATATCAACCCAACCCCAGATACCCCAGAGCTGGTGTCTTTTACTAAATACATTGGTATGATTATAAGGAATCAAGCCCCGAAGGACTATTCAGTTTATAAATCTTATAAATCCGTATTACATACATAATACCTATAATACATTGGGAAAATATAATAAAACATGCTATACAATAAACTAAAATAAAATCCATCCTTTGAAGCTTATCCAAAGTTCTCTTCTTCATCACCTGGGGAAAGAAACATAATAAGGATGATCTCAAATGATCAGTTTGGGTAAGTAAAATGGAAGAAATAATGAATCAATCTATATGTAAAGGTAAATAACTAAGTACACTTTCTATAAAAATAACTAGATAAGGCATAAATAATGTGGTAAATAAGAAACTAAAACACCTACCACAAATCAATAAACTAAGAATGAACTACGTCCATATATATGTCGATGAAAAATATCATGGAAAAACAATAATTGATACTAAATGAGGAAAATTTATTTCTTATTGGATTTCGTTTCTTTTTCATATGAAAACATATTACCGTCAAGACCTTTCACCATATGGTTTAAAACACGAATAGAAACTTGTTTAGTTTGGCCAACACATTTGTCTCATGAGAACCTTTTGATGCATCGAGGAGCTATATAATGTCTAAGATCCACCTGTAATTGTCATTCCAAAGAATTATTCATATTTAATAATAAAAATAACTAATATTCCTTATTAAATAAGTGTATTAAATGAGAAATATGGATTTAACAATAATTCCCCAAATAATCGAATAATTTTCAAAGTAACCACCGTATGAAAAATGGTATATAGTTTAGGCAATAATAATATCCATTTTATGATAATATAGATATTAAATTAAATTTACAATTAAAAATTATTACAATAAAGTGATTGTTTCAAGGGAATTTAACTATCACAAAATGAAGTGATATTAAGAACATTTGAAGAGAATAATCTTTAAACATTCCAAAGTGTCTCATACCACTTTGAAACATTTAAATCATAATCACCAAAAAGGTATTACATTAAATAAGTCTTAAAATATAATTATAATAATATTATTCATGATATAATATATAAAAATTGGTAGTAGTTATGGCACACAAAATAAGTAAGTAGTGAATATGGCATTAATCTCACAGATTTAAAAATTGAGATGAAAATCTCTTACCAATGTGGTGAAAATGAATTGTAAAACCCAAAGTTATTAAATAAAATATTTAAATATGATGAATATAATAGGTTTCATGATATTATATTTAAATGTGGCATTAATTACACCATATATAAGAAATTAGGTGCACAAAAATTAAGTATGCCTCACGTAATAAAAACGAGACAAGAATCCCTTACATTATCCTTCCTTTTTGTTATGTGGTCTTTAGACTCCTATATAGTGGTTTAAAATATGTTACTAAATAATAAAAAGAACAAAAATCATGTTTATAATATCATATATTAATTTATTAAAATATTTTATTACCTGTTTGTTAACACTCTTTCATTATTTTAACTGTTTTGTGTGTTAATTGCCAAGTTTTCTCAAGTATGTTTTGACTTGTTATTTGTTGTTATTATTAAGTATATCATGGTTTCATCATATATATAATTTAAAACATTAATAAATTATCATATATATTCAGTACATATTTATTTATAATAATCCATAACATTTGAAGATTAGAAATGAAGTGCACCGTTCATGGCGACGGTAGGTCATACGTGCGCATGAACGCTACTTCCATTTCTTTGTTGAATTAAAAGAATTAAAACTAAATTATACATATGTATTTTATAATTTAAAATATAATTTTTATTTTATATATATTTAATATGTTTATTTTAACCAAATTTTATATGTTCCATGTATGGCATGAATGACTCATATCGCTTTGAGGGGGCGGTAGTCCACACTTCCTCAAATGAAATTATTATATTTACACACGATGGAAGAATAAAGGTATGTTATAAAGAAAAATTAAATAATAATAAATATATTATAAATAAAATATATATTTTATATAAATATATTTTCCATAATAATGTCCACCATGATAGGCGATAGGGAAAGTTGAACAATCATTGTTTTGTGAGGCAGTAGTTTGCCATCCATAGAAATATTATGTTCATTGCCCATTAGATGGTGTTGTGTGTGAGTGTAGGTTAAAATATCAGAATAAAAACATACTATTATATTTAGGAAACATTTATTTGTTATAAAATAATTAAATAAGTATATTTTAGGGGTTGTATAATGGAAATGAAACTAGAGAGATTGGGAAAAGGCATTACCTTTTAATTGGGTAACTTCTTTTGGTTTAACCAAAAGGAATCCATGGAAGGTATTCTGAAAAAATGGAGGATTCTAAGTCTAGGGTAGGTATTTTTAGAGACTATTTGGGTAGATATTGTCTAAACTTAAGAGTTTTTAGTGGTTTTAGGAATGTGTAGAGTTGGTGACCTTTTATAGGGAAGGAAAATGAATGACTAGGTATTTTTGAAAAGTAGTTAGGTGTGCACATGTTATTACCTAATAAAAGTCATACCAAACCAATAAAACTAAATAATTTAAGGTTAATGGAAGATATATGTCCTCTAAATTATTTTTGGACAAGTTTCTAGGTCATTTGGTCCCTTAAACTTAGGATTCTAGTCCATTTTAATCCTAATTACTCCTTAATCACTATAATTAATTTTAATCACTTTCACTAATAATTTTTGTCAAAAATTAAGTTGATATTATTAGAAAAATATATATTATCATTATTAAAATTGTTTATGTCGTATTTTAAAATTTTAAATCACAGAGGTGGAAAAATTAAGATTAATGTTAATCTCGCAGACAAACGGATTAACATGAAAAATGTTCAAAATATTGTTATGTTTTTATATTCAATTTAAAATTTATATTGATTATAATGAGATAAATTATATTAATATATTTATAATTAATCCAATGTGACTTTAAAAAATTATAATATAATTTAACATTAATACTTATTTAAACAAAAAGACAGTTTTTAACTAAAACACAGTATTTTTTACTATTCACTAAAAATGAAGTTTCTCAGAAAAATCCCAAAAATTAATCCTAAGATAATTTTTAAATTATTGATTCAAAAATTATGTTTATTTTATCAAATTAAATTCATAAAATTCACAAAATTAAAATTTAAAATAGGTTCTCTATTAAAAGGCGTTAAAATTTTCTTTATAAAAAATATAGGTTTTTTAGAAAAACATTGGGTTTGTTCTTATATTATGTTTATAAAATATAGTGTATAAATATAAAAAAAATTGATTTATTATGAAACATATTTATTATATTAATATAACTCACGAATTTTAATTAATTTAATCTATTATGGTAAAACATCTTTATGAGCATAAAAATGGTTTTCTATAAAAATATGATTTGAATATTCTATTGGTTCTTATATTCATTTTTAATTTATTTTTAACTATTGATTTAGTTTTATGAACCATATATTTTCATAATTTAGTTAATACTATTTATAACAGCTAGTTTATATCTTATTATATTAAATAATAATTTTTTAATTATAGATTGTTTCTTGGTAAGACTCAATATTGTGTATAGTGAAAGACATCAAAGAATGTCACTTTTGAATGTGATGTAAGCTATAGAGGAAGGTTGTTGTTGTGTATGATGTACGCTAACTCATTATTTCATGCATTTCAAGAAAACTTGGTGTTACATGCATTGAAATATATAGAATATATTTGAAATGGTAAATATATTATAAAGTATATAGATATTTTATTACCTTATGTGCTTGTTGTCGCGTGTCATACACGCTATCAAGCATAAGGTTCTTACTTAAGTTTTTTGGGGACACACATTCTCCAAATTCCTTAAAACTATAAACCTAAAATATTATGGTAATATAATAAAATTTAATCCTTTTTATTAAACTCATTATTATGGGTTATTTATGGTGTGAGTTATTATAGTTGGTATTAGATCAAGGTTTAGATAAATTTAGAGGTTGGGATATTATTAGAAAAATACATTTTAGGTATTTCAATCTATGAATTATATTATCATGATGAAAATTTTAGGGTTTTTATGTTTCTTCATCTAATGTATGATTGTTTGAGAGTTGTTTTCCATAATGGAAACAGAGTGAATGAACTGGAATGGAATCAAGAGGATAATATCCATCTAAATTAGCAACCTATAATGGTTTTAATTGAAACAAATTAGTTTTTAGTTATGTTAACTAAATTTAAGAAATCTATTAATGGTGTTACCCATTCTAGAGAGAGACCAAAATCTCCACAATGGAACATATCTATAGTAGATCATTTCATAAAATAGCACCCTGTGGAATTTGGTGGAACCTCAAACCCAGTGGTATCAAAAAGTATAGATAAATACTCTATAAAATATATTTTATATTTTGGGTTATTTTAATAATTATAAGGTAATTATTTTCATTTTTCATTTTGATGTTGAAGTCAATTAGTGGTTGTCACTGATTAAAAATACCAAAGAGAATTATGAGATAGATTCCATAGAGTGGTAAGAATTTAAAGATACTTTTCTTGAGAATTATTTTCCAATGGATGTTCAACATAGGATGGAAAGGAAATTTTTATAACTAAAGAAAAATTAAGATGACTCTTTTGTCATCTATGAATCCAATTATACTAGATTGGCCAGGTATGCAACAAATTTTATTTAGGACCTTGATTGTAAAATTAACCGGTTTTACTCAGGATTGAAACCAAGTTTATGAAGAGATTTTTCCTCTCATTAATATAAAAAATATGAAAATATTTTATGGAGTGATGAGAATATTGAGATGTATTATGTTGAATTTTACATCAATAAAAATAAAAATTGGCCTATGTGGAAAGTAATAGGAAAGCTTCCATTAAATAAATCAAAGGTAGGAAGTATAAATTTCCCTATTGTGATAAGTGTGGTAAGAACCATCCTTGGTAGTGTCTTATGAAATCTATAATGTTTTTCTGGTGTGGTATGGTGGTATATTTATCTCATGGTTAGAAAGAAAAGAATCCTAGTAATGGATAGAACAAATATGATAAGAAGACAGTGAGATGTTTTAAATTAAATTAGATGGTCCATTATGATGATGTGTCTCTAAAGAAAAGTATGAATGATTGGAATCATAAATATTGTAAGTATAATGGTATGAAAAAAAATCATTTTTGGTTACCTCATAAAGTTAATGACCATCAAATGTAGTGGTGATAAGTATATTACTTGTTTACGCATATTATACCAAAGTCTTGTTTGATTTATGGTCTATAAAATCTTTTATTTTTTGGAAATTTTCAGGTAAAATGGAAATGTTTCCTCAAGAAATGGAGAAATTAATTTAAGTAAAAACTCATAGTAGGAGTATTAATGTAAAAAATATTTATATTAATATTTGATGATTATCTTGGGAATGTTTTTTCCTTTAAATATTATTATCTTTCTCATAGTTGAGTTTGATTTTGTTATGGGTATGGATTGGATTTCAATTTATCATTCTATGATAGATTATTTTGATAATGAAGTTATATTCAATTTTCAATGTGAGTTTTAATTTTTATATAATAATGAGTTTATACCTATGATAACATATCCAGAATCTGAGAAACTGATTAAATATGGAAGTGAAAGTTATCTTGATAATATTTTTTAAAATAGGGAAATTATTTAGATTAGTGATTTGATATTGTTAAATGAATATATAGATGTATTTTCTGATGATTTTTCTGGTCTTATTCCTGGTCAAGAGGTTGAATTCACTATTGTATTAGTTCTAGAAGCTAATAAATTTCAAAAACCCCTTATCGAATGCCTTCATTAGAGTTGTTGAAATTAAAAAAGAAATTATTAGAGTTTCATGAAAATTATTGTATTCATCTTATCCCTTCACCTTGGGGTGTTCCTATTTTGTTATTAAAAATAATGATGTTTCTATGTGGATTTTTATTGATTATAGAGAACTCAATAAATTTACTATTAATAACAAGTATATTTTGACTCATATAGATTAATTTTTTGATCATATTTAAGGAGTATAGTATTTTTCATAGATTGATCTCAGATCTGGATATCATTAGTTGAAAGTGAATGAGGAAGGTATTTTGAAGACAGCACTTCATACTAGATATGGGCATTATGAGTTTTTGGTTATGCATTTTAGGTTGACTAATGCATCTATTATATTCATGGATCTTATGAATATATTTTTCCATTAGTTTTTGGATAAATTTGTGGTGGTTTTCATTGATCAAATTCTAGTTTATTTTAGAAGCTATAAAGAACATGATAAACATCTAAGCATTGTTTTATATACTTTAAAATAAAAGAGGTTATATGAAAAATCTATAAAACTTGAATTTAGGTTACATTCGATTTATTTCCTTGGGAATATTATTTCTAAACATGTAATAATTTTTTAACATTCTAAAACTAAGGCATTGGAAGGGTGGATAAGACTTGAAAATGTCACTTAGATTTGAAGTTTTCTTAAATTAATGGGTTTATACTGATGATTTTTTTAAATATTTATTTGGTTATCTAGTCCACTATCTAAGTTAAACCAAAAGTATTTAAATTCATCTATACAAAGAAATGTGATGAATGTTTCTAGGAATTGAAAAGGAGATTTTTTTAATGATCCAGTGTAAGATTTTCCATCCAGAAATGGTGGGTTTGTTATTTATAGTGATTATTATTTAAAGGGACATGGGTGTGTCTTGATGAAAGATGGTTAGATAATTTCATATACATCACACCAATTTAAAATCCATGAATAGAATAAACCTACTTATGATATTGAAGTACCTGTATTATTTTTTATTTTAAAAAACTAGTGATGTATTTTATATGCGGTAAAATTGAAATATATATTGACTAAAAAAGTTTATAAAGTATATAGACACTCAAAAAAAATTAACCATTTGGTAGAGAATATGGTTAGAACTGAAAAAATATTATGATTTAATGATTTACTATTATATAGGTAAAGCAAACAAGGTAGTTGATACCTTGATATGAATACATAATGAATCATTAGTTATTCTATATTTGGAGTATCATCTTTGGTTAATGATTTAATTAATGTTAGACTATAAATTATGTATATAAGAACTCCTTATCTTTTAGTTCAAGTGTCAATGTAGTCATCCTTTTTATAAATAATTAATCATTATCAAAATTAATATTGATATTTTCAAGAAAGAGTGGAGTTTGTTAAGAAGATTAAGTTTCCTGAATTTAATGTTCAAAAATATGGTGTTATGAGATTTTGAAAAGAGTATGTACATGCCAAGTGATCTCCAGATAAAGAAGTAATTGTTAAGGGAATATAATAACTCTCTATTTTCTATTCATCCTAAAAGAACTAATATGTATAGATACCTCTAAGAATATAATTATTGGGAATTAATAAAGAAGTATATTTTTATTTTACCATTAAATTTTTGACTTATCAAAAAGTTAGAGTTGAGTGAAAACTATTAAAGGGGATACTTCAGCCATTGTCAATGACTAAATCGAAATGGGAGAATATATCCATGGATTTTATGGTGGTAATACCAAATACATCTCAATTTAATAATGTGATGTTGGATTAGTCCATAAATTATTTATTTTAATAATAAAAAATCATGCTTATGTTATCTCTAATCTACTTTTATGTTTTATGAAAGAAAAATTCATTTTCTGGAAAAGAATAAAAATTTCACTAAGTCTCAAATTGACTACACAGGATATGTGATTGAGAAAACAACCACCTAATCAACCATGATGAATTTATGGAAAATTAAATATGTGATCATAATATAGACTCGAGTGATCATAAAACAGAACCAAACAACTGCAAGAAAAATTCAAGTGACTGTAGAGATCGTGGTTTTTTACAAGAAAAACCAATCAACTACATGCCTAGAAAATCAACCACAGTCATCCCATCACCAACTGATTGGCTTGAACATGCAAAAAAATCAATAAGCATCAAGACCAAGTAAACCAATTATCGTTAGCCGTCTCAAAATTTAACAAATTATTGAATCGACTACAAGTACAAGGTGATCAATCGTAAGTATAACATGATCGATCGTACGTATAAAATTACAGACAGTACAATATATAAATTAATCTAAAAAATAGAAGATATCATGGATTCTGACTTATAAAATTTAAATCAAATGTGTCTAAAGGTAAGTATTATATTATTATATGTTTAAATTTATTAATCCAACCAATTTTTTGTGCATAATTAAATATTGTTCAGAAGCATTTATTAAGTCCGGATCTCCTTCCAAAGTAAAATGATCTTTATGATGATTTCTCGATAAATATTTTTGTAGAGTTCATATTTTTTAAAATAATTAATGAATATATATATAAAGGATCACTCCTTGAATCACAATTATAATAAGAAAAAAACATGCATGTGTGATACAGAGATCAGAATTTTCTTTGAACAAAATTGATGAACATATACTTGATTTTGAATGTCTCCAACACCCTGTTCTCACTATATCATAAATTAAATATCAATATAATATCTAAAAATCTTTAAAATCCAATTAAAAATCAAAATATAACTATGATAATAGAAGAACTATATGCATAACAATAGAACAATATAATTTATTGCACTAAATTCTTTTCTTTCTCTTAATCTGTTTTATTTAATTTTGAGTTTTTTATGTTTTATGTTGTTTATAATTTAGAACAAGATCCTATATTGAATTCTAGAGTGAAAGAAACTCTATTTATCATTTCATTATGTATTATCCCATACAGAACTTTGGAAGAGGTTGTGTAGCCTGTACTGCATGCTTGAATTTGTTATCATTTATTTCTCCCAGGTAGAATTGTGGAAGAGGCTCCATGAAGCTTAGATAGCCTTGTATGTTGTTGTGAAAAACTTGATCCATGTTTTAGTTTAGTTTATTTTATAATAAACTTCTTAGTAGTGGGTTATTTCTAAGTGGAGTGGATTAATTCATGGCTTGAGACTGAACCCCTTGTTTATTTCCACTATATTTTTATTTGTTTTTTTTACTCTATTTTCAAAGAAATTTGCATCTATCTTCAAAAATTTAATAGAAAATCATTACTTGGATAGTTTAATTTAGCTTGTGTAATATATATGTGTCTGATTCAAGTAAATTTTCTTCAAAAGTTAAGAGAGTTTTAAAAAAAATTAATTGAGTTATGATAAAAATTTTAAGAATCTATTTTAAAAAAAATTAACTCTAATATTTTAGTTAACTGGTTTTGTTTTGTAAATTAGGGGATTTGGTATTAAATAATTTTTTAAAATAAATTTTAATTGGAAACTCAATTCACCCTATCTTGAGTATTCCACTTTGTTCAATATGTGATTTGGGTTATTATTGATCAATTAACTAAATATGTGAATTTTCTTCCTATTTGAGATAGTATGTCTTTGGATTATCTTTCTAGAATCTACCTTAAATAAATCTATGGATTACATGGATTCCCTCTCTCTATTTTATCTGATCGTGGTCTTAGATTTACCTCTAGTTTTTGGAAAGTGCTTCAATAATCATTGGGTGCTGAATTAAATTTTAATACAGTTTTTCATCCTCAATCTAATAGATAGTAAGAGAAAACAATTCAGAATTTAGAGGATATTCTTTGAGATTTATCATTAGATTACTAATTAATTTGAGAATAATATCTCTCATTAGTGTAATTTTCTTATAATAACAAATTTATTTCTAGTATATAGATGGTGCCTTTTGATCTATTATGTGGGTAGCGGTGTCAGACTCTATTATGTTGGGATTTAGTTGATGAAAGAATGTTTTTGGGACCAAAACTAGTAGAATAAATATTTGAGAAGGAAAAGATAATTCAGAAGTACATGAGGGTATCTTAGATTATTAATAATAGTTATATAGATAACAGGTGGAAAGACCTTTTATTTGAGGTAGGTGATCAAGTCTTTCTTAAAAAATATCCTTGGAAAGGTTTTATGCATTTCAAAAATAAATTAAAGTTAATCCCAAGTTTTATTTCTCCATAAATGTTTTTTGAAAATATGGGATTAGTTTTTTATCAATTATACTTACCTATAATTTTATATTAGGTATATGACTTATTTCTTGGTTCGTTGTTCAGGAAATATATACCGGATAAATCTCTTGTTTTAATCCCTAAGTTGGTATAGTTGGAAGAGAATCCTTCCTATAAGGAAAATATAGTGCAGATTATATATCAAAGAGAGGAGTTCTTACAATATAATTTAACTCACATGGTTAAGTTTTTTGGAATAACCACATCATTGAGAAAGAAACTTGGGAACCTAAAATGGCTATAATGGAAAAATATCCCTACATGTCTAACTGGCTAATAAAACTATGAGTATGTAATGTCTTTAAAGAGGGAATAATTTTATAACCCATTTATGTTAATAGAAAATAAATTTCATCTCTTATTAATAATCATAATTATATTTTATGTATTCACATTCATTATAATAATTTTATATGGTTTTTAAAATTGAAAATGAAACAATTTTATTCTAACCAAAGTGTTTTCAATGTATTATATGGTTTTATTTAAAATTTATATTTATAAATTTTAGAAATTAAATTTTATAAAATGAACTTCATTTTTTATATCATCATATAAAATATATATTAGGGTGATTTTTTGGTATTTTACTAAAAAAGATTGATTTTTGGGTGAATAGTGACAAATAAAAATGTTTATAAAAACTATTATTTCTTATTTAAAAGGTCCCATTGTATTTTGGATTTTTTTAAAGTAACACTATTCCCCTTAAAAAAATAATCCGATTATAATTATGCTTTATTTTGGTATAAATTCATTTTTTGGCTTAAAAATACATTTTCAAAAAAATCCATTTTTCTTTGTATTTTTGTGAACTTATATTAAAAGTAATTTATATCACTTCTATAAATTTAATCATAAAAAAATTTATTTAATATTTATAATAATGAGGTAAAAATCTAAAAAATATTTCATTTTCATTTTTTCATAATGAATAGTAACTATGGTAAAAAAAAATCACCAAGGTAAAGGGTAAAATGGGTTAATTAAGAATTAAACAAAGCAACAAGGTCAAAAAACACATATTAAATATTATTTTATGAGAATATTTCAACCATTTTCCTCTTATATATTAAATGGGATAGATTTATTTCCACTTTCCCATGAATAATACTTTATATTATTTTAAAACTTTGAAAATTTACAAGAGTGTCACTCCCCACACTTATAAAATAGAACTATCTTTTATATCTTATTAACATGCATTGAGCCATTTAGATCAAACAAGACCATCCTAAATACCTTCCTAACATCCCTTCTCATTCCCTATAGGTCCTAGTTTCAACAAAATACTAACCTAGAATCCATGAGGTGTAATCCAAAAGAAGTTTTCCCAAGAAGATTTATAACTCTTAACTAGGTGTTTTAATATTTATTAGTTATTACACCTCCTTCAAAATATTCTATAACCATAATAATATGATAAAATCATTATCTTTAATATATTTAAATTTTATTATGTTGATTTAAAATTCTTTTTCATCTCCTTTTCCATCCTATGGGAAATGAAAATGCCAATTGTGCATATGTATTGACTACCACCTCCAAGAAATGATGTGTTTTATTTTTCATAACCATATCAAAAGTCTAGTTATTATAATAGACTTAATAAATATATGTTATATTCATTACATAATTATTATTCTTTAAAGGTGTGATATTACTTCTCATCTTACCCTTCCATCCGTCGGAAAATGATAATGTCTCTCATGTGTAGATGTGGATTATCACCTCCATAGATTGATGTGATTAATTTTTCATGTATGAATTTCATGAATTTTTCTAAAATTTATTTTAATGTATAAAGATTAAAATTATTTCATGATTAATATTCTTTATATGATTGGATAATTACCCATTTGACCATGTTCAAACTAATGAAGTTGTTTTGGGATTGTGAATAGAATGTCCTCAAAATTTATGAATTGAATTTAACTAATTTTGTAGTTATATAAGACATGACAATAAGTGAAATAAAAGGGATAATAATAATTTAATAATCCTGAAAAATGTTCTTAATAAATTAAATAATTAATATTAGTTTATTATACATAAGTTAAAGTATATATGTGTTAAGTCAAACTTGAGGTAATCTATTTTTCTTTAAAACATTATTTTAAATGATTTAAAATATTTTTACTCCATATATGTTTGGTTAAAAATGTTTCAATAATGTTATTATATATACTAAAATGAATATTTAAAGTCATTTTCAACTATCCTTTACTTTTTACAAAGTTTTTAATAAGGTAATATTTTTAACAATTTTTGCATGGGTCACTTTTGACTCTTTTTACCAAAGTGTAAAAGAATTTTTTTAACATATAGATCATTATAATTTTTACCCACCATCATAAAAATTATTATTTAAGAAAATAAATTGAAAATTTTTAATTGTTTTTAAAATAATATCCTATTTCCCATTTTATTGATAATTTTTCTTTTAAAGAGTTTTCAATGGAAAAGGATTTTTAATCCTTATCTTTATGTCAAGCCTGAAAGTGATTCTGAATATCTATTAAACAAAATAATTTATGAGATTTAATAATGGAAATGAAATATTATATGTTTTATGGTCCTTGGACATTGTTCATGATGATGGGTGAGCTATCCAATTCATTTGTTAATGATTTTTTTCTCTGGGTAATATATATTGGAATTAACTGCATAGGTTATTCCATTTGTAAGAGAGTTTGTAAGGGTGATTTTAAGAGTGATATGAAGATTATTTCCCAAGGTACCTGAATAAATTTTCTATTCTTGAAAATGAGTTTTCGTGGAAGTATTTTGATTTCATAAGGAAATCTAATGAAATTATGATTAAAAGTAAATTTTAATCCCCTTTTAGGGATGAAATTTATGTTTTCAAAAAAATGTTTTCATGAGTACTCATGTTTTATAAGAAAACATCATGATTATGATTGTTCCTTTAGGATTACTTAGGATATTTTTTATGAAAATATTTTGGAACTGAAGTTGATTTCTTGAATAAGTAAATGATTATTTTTATCTCAAGATTAATTATATAAAATGAAAATTTTATATGGGATTTATGGTTTTAAAAATGAACTAATGATTTTATTTACTTTTTACCCCTTATTGAGATTTTTACGTTCATCCCATATTTTCAAATGTTTTTATAGGGCTTAAGGATGAGTAGGAAACTATAACAAGGTCTATATTTCCCCTATGGGGATTCAAATTTAACTAAGTTAATGAGTTTTGAATGAAACATGAGTTTAAATTTAAGAATCGTGTTTTTTTGAAAAAAAATAGGCATTGAGTTGAAGTGTCCACTTTGTATTATAAGGGTTTCATATGTAAGATTTTTTTATAATTATATAAAACTACAAACCTAAATGGTCATGGGAATGTAAGAAAATTAAATAATTGCTATTAAAATCATAATTGTGGTTTTTTTAAGGTGTGGTTTGTTATACCTTTATCACTAAAAAAGCCTATGGAACATGCACACAACACAAAATAAAAAATTAGATTTGTGTGGTTTGGAATTCAATCCTATTTCATCAGAGAAACAGAACTTCTCTTTATTACAAATATAAGAGCATGATTTCATGATTTTAATAAATAATAATTGGTACCATTGGTCCTATTTATAGACTATCTCAATCGATTGACCTTGATTCCACCACCTTCCTATCTTTTGGGTAGACTCTAAAACTTTTCAATTATCATTGATAGTCCTTTATCTGGTAAAATCCACTAAATTTTTTCGAGCAAAAGCACCACCTTCACTTCATATTCCTTATGATTAATGTAATATAACTAATTTATACTATAAATCCTTATGAAGAATCTTATGTATCCCTTTAATAAAACTCTAGTTTATTCTTACATATCTTCATAGTTATTCCAACATGATTCGTAGATTATTTTGTACTTCTATCCTCTGGATCTGGTTGTCATTTTTCAATAATTCATGCTCTAAATTCCAATTCTAATATAGCTTCAAATTCCATAAAATCCAGAAACTATTTCTAATGACTTAATCTGGTTCCATTATTATCACTTTTGGAATCACTCCTTTTGGAATTTCCAAGACTTACCCAAAAACATTATCACAACTTAAACTTAATAATCTACCACTTGAGAATTGTTTTCTCAACTTCACCACTAATTATTTTGGTCACTTAGGTATTTCAAACTTCTATCCTTATTTATTCTATAGTAATACTCAATGAGTATTCATCCTTTTCTTTCAGGTCACCTAATTCCCACTAAGGCATAAAACTGCCACAGACTTTTCGAAACTATGACCTTCATTTGAATATTATCTATATTCCTAAATCCTTATATCTTTTTTATCTAAATCACTAATTCCTCCACAATATTTTTAATGAAGTTATATTTAATTGATTTATTTTTCTCTAAGTGAAAAAATATATTTTTTGGAAGATGAATTTCACTTTTACTATTATATAATAACACTTCATTCTTTTCTTTGCTTCTAATAATCTACAGCAAACCCTTAAACCATATCATCTTGGCATCCAAATTATGGAAGCTCCTCCATATGTAAAAAAATATAATGGTTCTTATTTGAGTGTCTACATATCTACATCAATATACCCTTATAATGGATCATTTTTTAAACATAATTATAGTTCTTCAAATCCATTGAAATACTAGATTATCTACTTCACTAGTTATTAGTGATCATTTCCTATATTTTCCATGAACCAACAAGATAATTTCACTGATTGATCAATTCCCACCCTTCTATAGATCATGGAATATATAAAACTTCCAAACCATGATGTATAAGAAACCTTTTTCATGTACATTGCCTCAAATTTAATTTGAGATTTATTCTCTTTTGGATAGTTTGAAATGTTCAGGTAATTTAGTAGAGAAAGGAATGGATCCAAACATTCTAAATCTTTCCACTATCCTGAGGATGTACTTTGATTATGAAAAATTCAGATTTTTTTCTTCAAGATCCTCCAAACCATCATCACCAATATTTTCTTGTCTTCTTCAAGATACTTCATCCCAAACATTCTAGATCAATAATACTTCGAATATTTAATCCATTTATTATCTAGATAAACCAAGATCATATAATCCACTTGTAAGAGAATTATGATTAATTTCCAATCATTAACACCTTTTGATAATATCAAGTATCTGCACTTCTCTAGATAAACTTTTGTTCTTCCATAAATTCATAAATATTCTTGTTCTATTACCCAGGTACTTGCTTAATCCCATACAAACTCTATTTGAGAATTCACATTAGGTTACTTCAATATTCCTTGAATACTTTTGGTTGAACCATGTAAATATTTTTCTCTAATTATCCATGAAGTAAATTCTTCTTCACATATAATTGTTTAAGATATATACCCTCTTTAATAACCATTTCAAGAACAATATGGATTTTTGTGTTCTTAAAAACTAGAGATAAAATTTCACTAAATTTCACTCCCTCATATTGAGATCCTTTCATAACTAACATGTCCTTTTACCACTTCTTACCATCCAATTATTTATTTATCTAGTAAAACCATTTATTTTGTAGTTCCTTATTTCCCAGTAAAAGTTTCAAAGGCTCCGATGTTTCAAAAGTATTCAAAGATTTCATCTTATTCTTCATCACTAACCCCTAGTTCTTTGAGATTATAAGACTTGTCACCTCATTCAGGAATTCAAGATATCTTGTATCCCTTAAAAGTAGATAATTTAACTAATATCCATATATTTTCACTAGTTTTATTACTTTGGTAAATTTCCTAAACTTATGAGGTTTCTCTCCTTCTAATACTGCTTCTTATGGAACTATTTCCCAATATTCTATAGTTCATGAGCTTTTTAGTACATTTGTATTTTAAAAAATATTTGGAATCTAACATCCATATGAAACACCTCCTTTAGGACCATTATATTCTTCTGGAAATTGAGTGATTCCAAAAAATTCCCATCTTTCTAAAAAATCATTTAGATCAACCTTGGTATGATCTGATTATTTATTCTTAGTTTCATCTTTCACTAGGTTTAGATATTTCCATAAAATCACTTTATTGAAGTGAACATTTTGGTTTTTGATGAACTTGTAAAGGTCATTGTCCCATATCCAAAATCCAAATTCTTCACTGTCATACCCATAAAAAAACATGCTTGGTACTTTGCTTCTAATATATCCCTCTTACTAGCATCAATAATGACATGGAAAATGAAACTGAAGACTTTGAGGTGGGGAACATATACCTTTATTTTGGTTCACATTTATTTTAGAATATCATAGCCCATTGGTGCATAAGGACTTATTTTTACAATGTATGTCTCAAAATTTATTACTTGCACCCAAAATTAATGGAAAAAAGATAGTGAATTCTCACACTTATAGCTCTATCACATGATATCTAATTTATCCACTCCACTGCACCATTTTGTTTTGGTGTTTTGAGAACCATATTATCAAATTTATTTCTTCTCTTCTAGTAAAACTATTAGAATTCTTTTCTTTCATAATCCCCACAATTATCAATCCTCAAGCACTTAATATTTAATAGGACCTCTCTTTACACCATGGATCTCTATCGAACAAAGGATTAAAACACCTTGAACTTGTGTTTGATAAAGAACACTCAAACCGTCCATGTTACATCATTGATGAATAAAAGAAAATATAATGACCCTCTATGAGAATGAACCAGAGTTGGACCCTATATGTTTGTATAAAATAAATCTAACTTCTATATCTTTGGTGTTATTACTGAAGAACTTTTGTGATAAATTATTTTAACAAAGTTTTTATATTTTTTGACAACTATCCTTTTTGTATAAGAATGTTTTTTTTTTCAGGAATCAGATCTAGTACATCATAAGGTGCTTTGAAATAAAGTTGAAAGTTACTGAAATAATCAAATAGATATACATCGTATTCATCTCATCATATCTAAAATGTTCAGGGGAAGAAATTTTTTTTTGCTAGAATTTTTCCTTTGTCGTAATCAGAGAAAGAAAGAAGTCACTGACTGAAGAATTCATTTTTTTTCTGAAGAGGTTTGTTAAAGAAAGTAAATTCAGGAGTTATAAAGTTTTAATACTTTATAAACAAAATCATATGATGATTTTATAATCATAAAGTTATCAAATATCATGAAAACATTCATGAAAAAAAATTTGCAGAAATAGTGGATAGGTTTGAATAATTTCAAAGTTGCAGTATAGTGATTCTATTGTAATGGGAATTCCATCATAATGAGAATTCAATCGTAATGAGATGAGGAGGTTACAAAATTTGGATTCACTAAGAAGGATAAAGAATTCAAATTCACTTAGAAGAATATATAATTTTGATTCACTAAGAAGGATATAGAATTCAAATTCACTTAGACGGATACAAACTTTGGATTTACTGAGAAGGATATAGAATTCAGATTCATTGAGAAGGATACAGAATTTAGATTTACTGATAAGGATATAAAATTCAGATTCACTGAGAAGGATATAGAATTTGGATTCACTAAAAAGGATATAGAATTCATATTCACTAAGAAGGATACAAATTTCAAATTCAATGGGAAGGATACAGAATTCAGATTCATTGAGAAAGAAATAGAAATCATATTAAGCTGATTACGAAGAAGACTCAAAAAGAAAATTCCAGAAGTTTTATGAAGAGTTGAGGAGGTCAAACTTGAAATTCAATTTTGAATAAATATCAAATAAATATAAGTAGGTTTGAAGAATTCAAAGTTGAAGTTTTAAATGTGAGATATTTTTAGAGTTTTTGAAATTTGAGGAAGTGGGGAAATTTTTCATGTTTCTCACTTTTGTTTTCTAAGTCACTTATAAATACATTCTCAGATCATTTGATCTGTGTGAATTTTTCACACAACTAGAAAGTGTGGAGCGCTAAATAAATAAATTAAAATTTATTGTCATCTAGAGATATCATAAGGAGGATCAGATAGTTGAATGTTTGTTTACCATATTGAGCAAGATCATATTGATAAGATCGTATTCAGTTAATTAGATTGAGTTAATTGGACATAGGTATGTCATATTGAGTATTTGAGCAGAGTTTGAGTTATCTGTATTGAGAATTGTTTCATTGTATTAAGTCCATCATTTTGAGATAATTAGATCTAGACTCGTTATATTAAGATAATTGGATCTGAACTCATTGTATTAAGAGAATCAGATATAGACTCATCATATTAAGAGAATCAGATCCAGACTCATCGTATTGAGAAAATTGGATCCATCTAAATCCAAATGAGGATTCGGACTGAGAAATTATGGAGTAGTTTTAAAAAAGTCTTTATTCTTTTTTTTTCTCAATTGTTTGATGATAAAACATTATAAACTGATAGTAGTTGGTATAATCCTTACTATTGAAAGATAAAAGTTTTCTAATAGGAGTTGGAACAAGTTGTATTCACTTCTTAAGATGTTGGTTCTTACACTGAGGCCCAAACTTGTAAATATTGTGTGCTTTAC
The DNA here is from genome assembly GCA_963277665.1 of Viscum album. NCBI lineage: Eukaryota > Viridiplantae > Streptophyta > Magnoliopsida > Santalales > Viscaceae > Viscum > Viscum album. The sequence continues at coordinate 25,272,563 of OY728142.1, read as the reverse complement.
TTGATTTTATACTTTTTCATGCATGGGTATTTACTAAAATTTTCTAAGGGAATAAATCTTAACATGTTATTGGGGTTAAGTTTCCAAAATTTTTGAAACTTATAAAAAGTAAACAACTAATTCGACCCTTACCCCTTCTCAGTTTTTATTTGAACCTTTGGAACTTTAATTACTACCATATTTAAGGATACCTTTAACAACTTCCCATTAATACACTCTTTTCATGTTTCAAACTCCATGAAGTCATGTTTCAAAAGTCCATTTACCACCAAGGCTCACATACATTTCTCACCTAATTATTCTAGATGATCATGCTGAAACTTTGACACTATATAATTAATTTTTCTATCAAGTGTTACATATTTAAAACTCTTATTAAAATAAAATATTTTGAATTTTACACATTTGGCCACCACTATAGAATCATGTGTTATCTTCTATGATTCTTCTATAAAGATCATATGGAAACCCTTGTTATCTATCTATCTAAGAGAGATTAAATTCTTCCTTGATCCCCGTATGTGTTTTACCCCTTATATCTCCAAAGAGTATTTTCCCCATGTTCAGATATTCACATCACCTTTTTCAACTATCAGAAGAGCTTCATCATCTGTAAAATGTACCTTTTTAAATATTATGGAAATAAAATTCTATATATTATCCTATCATATATGAGTAAAATGAATCCCTATAATCAATGTTCCATGAATCCTTCAGACTTGTGACACTTAGAAATAAATTTATTTCCACCCTAGTCATAGTATTTATAGAATTTAATCTTCTACAATCTGCTCTTTAGTCTCTATAATATTTCTTTAAGTTCCCCTTCTATTTATTATATCAGCATATAAGTCTGGGTTAAAAATTATTTACCTTGTATTTTTTCTTTTTTATCATTCCCCTTATTTTTACTTTGGTATTCCCTTTAACTAGAACATCCTAAACCTTATGCACTATATATTATTCGAGTATCTCTATGGAATTCCTTCTTCTGAAACTCCTCATTCAGAACTATATCTCATATTTCCTCGAATACCAAGTAATTATTTATACTAGAATTACTTACAGTGGTAACCATCATATCCAAAGATTTGAGAAACAATGAAATAAAATCTATTCCCACAAAAATTTGGTAAACTCCACCTTCACAATTTGAATCATATTAAAGTCTTTGATGTGATATTCCACTAAATTTCAATTTAAAATCTTCATACTGAATAGTCATTACATCAAGAAATGTTTTTTAATTATAGAATTAATTTCATACATGGTCACAAGTTTATTTATGAACTTAATAATTATCTTCACATCACTGATATTGGAGGATAGATTCCAAGAAAATATCTTTCAAACTGTCCTGAGTGATTTCCAGTCAAGTATTTCTCATTATTATTTTTTCATTACTTCTAGATTGATCCAATTTAATGAAATATCAAGTTCCTTATAATATATATAATCTTTAATATATATTTTTATGAACCCAAAATCTATTTCATTGACCTTTTCAATAATGACTATAAATTATTTTTATTCCATTTCTTCTAAATTAGTAACTCCCACTAAAACAAATAATAATAAGGAAATATAACCTCTTGAAGTTGGAAACCAATCTCTAAAACCACTTGTTATACTGATAAACCCTAATTTTGATACCCCTTCCAATACATCATTTCAAAATAAGGTTAGAATATTTGAAACTAGTAGCACCTAATTTCAATGTCCAGACAAAAGGAACCATGATCCAATGTCTCATGAAAAATCACCATGATCTTCTATAGTTCCTTTGCAATATAAACAAGTGGAAGGAAAAAATCACTCACACAGTATGAAAAAATATATAATATATTTTCATGGTTTAAAACATAATCTACTTCCATGGGAGAAATACTTCTACACTTTATTACAAATGGAAGAGAATCATTACAATATTTTCATATAGAAAACATAATCCCATAAATCCTACTTATAAACTAGAAAAGATAGTTGAACTAGGTGCCACAACCTTTTTATCTTTGTGTTAAATTAACCAATTTCATATTTTCACAAAAAAACCCTCTATCTAGTCAATTCCACTAGCATTTTCCTAATTCAATAACTACCTTAACTTCATATTATAGTTTATTGATGTAAACTAATTGATTTAGTTTATATATCCCTATAAAGAATGTTATATATTACTTTTATAAAACATTAGGTTATTATTATATAACTATATATTTATTCCTACATGATTCATGTCTCCTTCTTCACTTCCATCCTCCATATTGAGTAGTCATCTTTTGTTACCACCTGCTCCAACTTCTGCTTATGCTTCTAGATAACTAAGGTTATGCTACACATTTATTTATTTGGTTCCAATCTTGGAACTATTGGAGTCAATAATTCCAAAAATTTAGATACTTGGCTGAAAAATATTTATCACTACTTCAGCCTAACAGAGAATTTCTAAGTTAGATTATAGTGAGATGGGTTTTTACTTGAACCGGGATGGGACATAAATTTGTTTCATTGTTTATTCATTGAGTCTTTAGTATGCTTCTTCCTAATTGGAACAAGATTTGGGATTAAATTATTGAGTATATTTTTATTTCCATCCCAACTTATATATACTATTTTTATAGATTTGTAGGATATATTTGCAGAACAATATTCACCTTACTAGCTTTTGGTGTGGTGATTGGTTAACATCAGGTTTTCTGCCCATAAGAGTTATTTTATTTTTGTTATTTGTCATTTGATTTATTCCCTTATTTCATATGACATCACATACATAATTATACTATTTTATGGATGGGATTTTTTGGTTTTATTATATGCATGGTATTGGTGTTGATTGGAAGTTTTCTTTTTCGTTCTTAAGATTATAGAGGGTAATGTCTCCCATGTTGTGTGTTTTATACCCTTTTCACTAGTCTCCAACCCATGTTTTATTGAAGATAGGATTCAAGGGTCACACTTAGATTTACTACCAAACTAAGAGGGGTTTTAGTGGGTATGGATCATGGTATAGTGGTATCAGAGCATTGGTTGAAGGCTAGGTTAGAGTTTGGAGTAGTCACTTGTGAGGATTTTATTTGGTTTTATAGGGAAATAATTAATTTAAACTTAACATGTGACATAAGCAAGGGATATTGGATAGGACATATAAGGGCCTTTATGATTAAACATAGATAATTTTATATTATATTAAACATGTATAGGAAATAGTATATTCATTATAGGGTAAACACCTAGTTTTGTCACATGCATCATGCTTATTTTCACTTATATTTGAATTAGAGAGATTCCTATAAAATTTTAATTGAATTTAATTAAAAGGATTAAAATTAAATCCATGTTCTAAGATTAATATTTTTCCCTTAATTTTTATAGATGGATGATGGACAATGACCTCACATGGTTTTGTATAGTGAGGTTTAATAGGATGTTCCAGTGGATCGTAGATGGGTTCATCCTATATAAAATATGATTCATAGAAGAAATATTTAAATTATTTTTATTGGAATATTCTTAAAAAGTATGATACATCTGTCTTTGATCAATATATGGAGTGGTTTATAGTAGAATATTATGATCTCTTTAAGTTTTATTTATGTGAGGAAGGGAAATAAGAGTCCTTTAATGGTTAGCTTGTTAGGGGGACTACTTGGGTAATGGTCAAACCTTTAAAATTGAGACTATATGAATTCAGATATGGGGTAGGATGGATTCAATAGATATTTTAAGACTAGGTTTTTATATTTGATGTTAAAGGTAATTTTGTAGAAATATTTTATTACTATTTGGAATGGGATCTCTAATGTTAAGATTTTGGGATATGGTTTATAAACACACTCTACCTTTCCCCCAATATTTTTCTAGATGAATAGGCATATGTGTGGTATTTTGATAAGTTTTTTCATTCAAAGGATTAGTATAGAGTTATGAACTTTCCTTGGTCATCTAATTTTTTGTTTTTAGAGTGTTAGAGGTGTTGGAATATATTTCAAAGGTGTTTTATAAGTAAATATATATGTTTTGGATTCTTGATGGTCAAAATGGGAATGGTGGTTTGAATTTTACATGGTGGGTGTTGTAGTATGGTTGTGGGTGTGGTTGTGTAATGTATCAACTCGGGTTTCACACACTGTTATGCCAAGTCGGATCACTACGTGACCTCAAGCATGCCTCTCTGTATGCCAGAGGTTGCCGACTAGTAATGAGGGTTAACATCAATCATGGGGATAATATACCATCTTCATCCGAGTAATTTACCAATAGAAATAAATAACCATTAACCAAATATATAACCATAACCATAATGATACCAATATCACATGATAACCAAAGAAAAATTGAATATCAAAACTAAATCATAGATATTCCATGCCAAAGTATGTGTCCAGTGTCAATAAGAAAAAGACCCAAAATAATAGACACTGAAAACTCCAAAATAGGTCTTGGAACCAAGTCTAGTTCCCTCATCCATGATCCATCTCAACTCATCTATCTAACAAAGGGACTTTTCCCTTAACCTATCCTGCAACCATGAAATCTATTCGAGTACTAATCAGATAGCCTGATTTAGGTGTGGGTATAACTCAGTAGCCCACCATAAATGGTGTCTAAAACAATATCCAATCAAAAAGTGTATGTAGTTGTATAAAAAATAAATAAAATAAATAAAGAAAATATTTTACATTTATTCAATTAATATTTATTTAACAACAAAATCCATGAGTTCATGAGGATGCCCAAACTCTCAATACCTACTTCATCCCATGCCAGAGTCTGAACTATCCATATGAATGATGTAGAGACCCAAATCTTGGCGTACATGGACATTACATTACTTTTACGGAATACTTAATACATTACAAAACTAACACCCAAATACTGTATTAGTTTAGTGTCTTTGGAAACTCGGAACATAATCTTCTAATCAATGTAAAAGATCTTCAACATCTCCCATTAAGATCTTTTTTTTTCTACATAAAACATTCCTTTATATTCTGGGGGAAAAGGAAACATAAAAAGTGTGAGCTCAAATGCTCAGTAAGGGTAAGCATGGAGAAAATAAAACAACCCATATACATTTGAACTTAAAAACATGAACATAAAGTTTAAACATAAAAATCTTGAGAAATGACATTAAACATGGTAGTACGTAAGGCATAGATCATAATGGGACATAAATCATGATAAAATAACATTGGAATAAAATATTTAATTGTGGAAAACCATTAAGCACATGATATTATTTCCATAGTATCCAAGTCATTTCTTCCAAGACCATTATAGTGGACAAAGTCCCTTACTGAATCGAGTTCACTCCTCATTCTAGCCTTGTATCACTAAACTGGATTAACTTTCCGTTCCATCCATGTCAATCTCATGAGATATAAATCTTTACCCAATGCATTGGAGGGAGATATAGGTCTCACCCATCTCAAAATGGAATCATTCTTTTGTGTTCCACAAAACATAAATCATTCATCACAACCCAAAGAATAAAATGGGTTTCATAAACATAATCTCATCATAACATAATCCATATAACACAAATGGATATCATTTCATCATAAGAAAAGCGAAACCATGTAAATCATAGAGAAATTATACTTGAAACATACACATATGAAATAATGTCATCTTAGATGGAAAATGGTTTTGATAAAACACTTGAAATGAATTCTTGAGGAAAATATCCTTTCTTCTTCAAAATCATTTTCTTTTGACAAAATGCCATGCAATTTTAAAAGAAAAGGATTTTTCTGAAAATAGTCATGAAATCTTGTAGAGTAAGCTTCATGAAAATAATGCGTTATGAAACTGTAAAAATCTGTTCATGCCGTATAAGTGAAAAAAAACATTCTCCTTGTACTTTTAACGAAAAAGTCAAAAAGTACCACATATGGTAAACAAAAGAAAGATTCCTTCCATAACAAAAATTAAAAGTCAAAGAGGGGTAAACATGACTTTAAAAATACATGTAATAATATTAAACACATTATGAAAAATATTTTATGGACATGTATGAAAAATATAACCCTAGTAAATACTTACGTATAAGCAATCTCTGATAAAAATGAGATTGCAAAATTATCCCTTACCTTATGTACTATTTCTTACGTATGTGTCCATGACTCCTGTATAGTGGGTTCATACATATTATTAACTTGTAACATAACCATAATAATATTTATGATATCATATATGATTCACTTACAACTTTATATTACCTGTTCATTTGTCAATTCCATGTTAATGCATTGTTTTGGGTAAAATCATTTCATTTGTCGTAGGTTTTTTGACTTGTAATTGTTCATATGATTACTTAGATCATGATTACTTACTTCCAGAACGTAAAACATGATTTATATATAATATATATTCATAATATAAATATATATAATATATCGATAAATGGAACGAAATACATTGTTCATGGAGACGGTAGACCGTACGTACGCATGAACGATGTTTTTGTTTCCTTATTAAATTGAATGGAAGTAAATGAAAAATATATATACATAAATACCATATCATTATTAAGTTATATGTTTCATGATTACTTATTATATATACTTTATAATCAGTCTTGGATGGTTAACATGGAGAATGAATCTCATCGCATCGTGGAGACGGTAGTCTGTACGTATGCACGAGCGACAATATCCTTCTTTTGATATTAAAATAGCATATAATTGGATGTTATATCATATATAAAGAATCATCATAATGTTTTATTTATTATTTATATCATTTATACTCATTATTATACCCATCCAAATGATGAAATGTTTGAATAAAAAACTACACCACGACGTGGAGACGGTAAGCCGTACGTACGCACATGTGGTGACTTTTTCATTTATAGGATGGATAAAATAACTAATATGGTTGCACAATTTCTATAATAACATCACATTATATATAATATACTGGAGTTATTATTTTATAATGGAAACAACAAATAATGAGGAAGTGGAAGAAGAAAGAAACTTGAAATAGGTGGTGAGATATTTACCTCTTCTTCAGGTTCTTCCTTTTGATTTGATCAAAAGGGATCATTAGTTTGGATTTATGACTAAAGGAAGTCCTATAGATGAAGGGAGTATATTTTAGAGGGTATTTGGGCAGGGGTTGGATGATCCAAATGTCTTGGGAGGAGTAAATGTGAGAGAAGAGGGAGTCCCCTTTTATAAGAGGGGTGAGGGGCACCTTAGGAAAAAACTTAAAATATTATTTTATAATAAATTCATATTAGGTTTATAATGGCTCCAAAGTGACTTATTTCGAGGCTAGGGTGGGAATGGGTATAAATCCTCTCAACCAATAGGTTTTAGACAAGTTTAGGTTACCATTTTAACATTATCATTTAGATTTAACTCTAAGTTAAATAATTTAACTTTTACCGTGTCTTCATGTATTCTTACACTATATAGTTAATAAACTTACTATAAACTGCCAATCGAACCCCAATTGGTTCATTAATGTCATATATATTATTATATAAGTCTTTTGGACGAATATTAGATTTTTATGACCATTATATCAATTAATAATATAATATTTCTTTTAAAAAACTCTTTTATGTCAATTTTGACACTATTTGGTATTTTGTTTTCTCTAAATTCATAACAGCGTTATTACTTCAAAAAAAATTTCTTATAACCAACCCCATTATTTTATATTAACCTATAAAATTATTTTAATTCATAAAAAGTCTCAAATTACATTTATTTGGGTATTTATAATATCAATTATGTAAATATTTCATTAATAAGGTAATTACTACATCATCATTGTGTCATAAATAAATTAAATTATTTAATGTCTAAAAAATATAAATAAACTACCATTATGTATGAAATATTTTTATCTTTAAAATGAATATTTATAGTCAAATTTATATTATGTATAACTCTATATTAAAAATGTTTTATTTATTAAACTTTGATTTTAACTGTTTTAACTCTTCTTTAAATAAAATAATATTAAATGTCCTAATCTAATACAAGTGGAACTAAAGGGTCATATTTTATTCCTAACATATTTTTTGGTCTAATTACACTTATCCAATGGAATTAGGACATGTTTTACGGTTATAATAATATCATTTTTACCCTCAATTACACTATTTACTTTTAATCGTGGTAAAAAAAAGTAAAAAGTTACTATTCACAAAAAATTATATTTATATTATTTAACCACATTTTACTCCTTGATATTAACCATGTCTCTCGGATTTTTGAAATTCAACTCACAGAAGCGGTAAAATTAAGTTTTATGTAAATTTGCAAATTCTCCTAGGAGGTGGGTAAAAGACGGTAAAAAGTTCAATAAAATTTTTATATATCTAAAATTATTATAAAATGGCTCTAATGAATTACATTGAACTTATATAGGTATTATGTATTTATTTTGACCTAAAATAAATTTAAATAAAATAAATGATTAAAAAGTTGGTTTTAACCAATAACTCAGTGTTTTCACTATTCATCAAAAATTGAAAGTTTTCAGAAAAATACCAAAATTTCACCCTAGGCTAATTTCGATATTCCGAATCCAAAAATGAAGTCCATTTTGAAAGATAAAATTTATAAAATTTCAAAAATTGGGTATTACTATTCATAACGGCTAGTTTATATAATATTTTAATAACATATCGTTGTTTAGTGAAACTCGGTATTGCGTATTACACACGCTATCGAGGAAGGTCGTGATTGCGTGTAATGCAAGCCAATTCAGGGCTGCATGTAGTGAAATTTCCCTTTGGTGTATAACATAATCAAAACTTATTTCATTTATACAATAAATAAAATCTATACTTAATGTTGCGTAGAATAATTTCCACAAAACGAACTTGAAATTGTGTGTAACACGAGCCAAGAATAGTGTGGCGTATACAACAACCTAATACATTATTGTGTATAGCACAAGATAATCTTGGTGTAGCATACAACAAAATCCATCAAAGAAAATAATAATTCTCATAAAATCTTGGGGTTTTACATTCTACCCCCCTTAAAATGAATTTCACCCACGAAATTCGTTAGGGTTATAAATGGTTTTCTACTTGAAATTAAAAAAGGAATACTAAAACATTATTTTAAAAAGGAATGTTAGAAACATAACGGATACCCAAAGTAACTCATCACTGGGTTTCCACATAGGAGAATATAGGTGAAAATATGGATTTGGAAGAGAAATCTAACCATCAAGTTCTAATGGAGAGTGGTAGAGAACATGGCTATGAAAAAGACAACAATCACAAAGACATAAGTTTGTGATGATCTAAGGTACCATCTGATTCATCGGATATGAGGACACTAGGACAACATTTTTGGTTTTCAAGATCATTTCCCTAAAGTTGAAGAATTTGAATTAGAAAAAATACTTACATTATTTTGGTACAATCTCACTGTTGTTCATTCCTTGAACAATTTCCACTTCATCTCTTAAAGAAATGAAGTTGAATTTTTATTTCTGGAAGTGTTAGTAGATCATACAATAGAATTATGGGTCCTTTCATCTGTCTCTAACAAAAGGTTAGAAAAAGTTATTAAATATTCATAAGTCCATATATGGTGAGATTAACCGTATATGGTTCCTAAAATTGACTTATACTTCATCTATAATACCGATTAATAAAATAAAACTAGTTTATACTAACCAGGGACTTCATGTAGGCCCGTGGTAGGTGATAAAGGCATGTCACACTTCGGTTGTGGGTTCGATTCCCACAGCCTTGTCTGATGTGACGGGTTGTTGCCCGTCCTGCAGGTTGTCCTACATTATTATAACATTCCATAAATAATATAGAAAAAAGTTATATCCTTAAACAATACTAACTTATTTCCAACATAATCTATTCCAATATTTAGGATTATCCAAAATACTTATGTCCAAGCTCATAGTATAAAGAAAACAATTACTAGAAATGTCATCTACCGAGCATGTGAATACCATCATTTATCCCCCATATATCATACGATATATCTTGTTGGTCACATTCCAAACATGTGAATACCTTAATCATGTATTCTCTGGAAACATGAATACCCATTGAACCTTAGTGAAAACTTGAATGCTGTCAAAAGTTAACCCTTTCCACATACCAAAATCCCAAAATTTCTATATACTCAAACCATGATATAACTTTGTCCTTATATCAGTTATGAGCTCATTTCATTTTCTATTTATCCCTTCATTATGTGCATATCATCTTCTTTCCAAAAATATTTCAATCACTTTTCATGGTTACCAGTACCATATAATTATTGAAAACTAATACATAGATATTCCAAAATTCCACGATACCATAAATGAGATTCCATGATACTATTTTGAAATCATATTATATAAACACTTAATCATTACACAACATCATTTTCATACTCAACATCACAAATAGTGATCACATGTGACTTCCATTTATCCTTTTCCTTAAGAGGTTTCTCACATCAATCATCATTAACCCTTGGATTAGGGCATTGATTAGCATAATGCCCCATTTCCTTGCACTTGAAGCATTGAATTGTTGGTGGAGCGTTCTCTATAGTCTTTTATCTATTCACATCATTAGCTACCTCTTTCCCATTACTTCAACACTCAAATGCTCGATGAACTTCTTTTCCACGCTTAAAAACATTTTCTAGTACATTTTAGACAATCTCCACCATGCTTCTTTCCACACTTTGAGCATAAAGAAAAATTCATCTTTTTTTCACCATTGTTCTGAGATTTCTCTTTGAACTCCATCTTTCGTTTCTTGTTAAAACCATGAGATGGATATGTAACACCAAATTCTATTTCTACCTTGATAGCACAATGCACAATTTCTTTATAGCTACTAAAGTCTCTTATAGATAATGCCCTTCGAAGACTTGGTTTTAAGCCACTGAAGAATTGATCAACTTTACTTTCAGTTTGGATGATAAAGCCAGATGCATACCTTGCAAGCCTTGTAAAATTCGCTTCGTATATACCAACAGATTCATCATTCTTTTGCTTAAGTTCAAGGAACTCCTTTTACATCTTTGTTTGAAGAATATGAGGGAAGTACTTATTGAAAAACAAGTTCTTGAACTCATACCATTCCATTGATACAATTTCATCTTGGGGCCTTGTATTCTTAATTAGAGTCCACCACTGGTCTGCTTCACCTTCTAAACGGTAAACAGCCAGAATTACTTTTTCATGTTCTAAATAATGAAGTATGGAAAATATCTTTTCAATGGTACTGATCCATTGTTCAGCAACAAGTGGATTAGAAGACCCACTGGAAGAAGGTGGATGATGCCTCATGAAGGACTCAATAGAATATTGTTCCCTTTTCTGTTCATTTGGAAGTCCAGAATGATTCATAGCTTGTGTAAGTATAGCAATAATATCTTTCACTCCATATCCCATAACATTGGTTTTTTCAGAAGGACAATCATTGCATTTTCCATTACATTGATCAACATGGTTCCTTCGGGTTCCAACCATCGTCTAAAACCCAAAAAGAATAGTGTGAGAGGCGAAAAAACATGCTAGGGAAAACAACATAATATAGGGGGAGTACCTTTAATATCTAAAATATTAGGTTTAATTATAAGATCATTACTGTAATTCTAGGACTATAACCTATACTTATAATTAACCTTAGGGACATACCTAGACATACCTTAGAAATATCTCTAGGGATCTCACTAAAGTTTTCGCATCCTAGTTTCCAAAGGTTAACTAAACCTTATCTCTAATATCAACTGTAGTGAGCCAAAGATTGATGTACATGGACATTACATTACTTTTTTGGAATACTTAATACATTACAAAACAAACACCCAAAGACTGTATTAGTTTTTTGTCTTTGGAAACTCGGAACATAATCTTCTAATCATGGTGAAAGATCTTCAACATCTCCCATAAAGATATTTTTTTTCTACCTAAAACCTTCCTTTATATCCTGTGGGAAAAGAAAACATAAAAAGGGTGAGCTCAAATGCTCAGTAAGGGTAAGCATGGAGAAAATAAAACAACCCATATACATTTGAACTTAAAAACATGAACATAAAGTTTAAACATCAAAATCTTGAGCAATGACATTAAACATGGTAGTAAATAAGGAATAGATCATAATGGGACATCAATCATGATAAAATAGAAAGGGAATAAAACATTTAATTGTGGAAAACCATTAATCACATGATATTATTTCCATAGTATCCAACGCATTACTGCCAAGACAATTATAGTGGACAAAGTCCCTTACTAAATCGAGTTCACTCCTCGTTCCAGTCCTGTATCACTGAACCGGATTAACTTGTCATTCCATCCATGTCTATCTCATGAGATATAAATCATTACCCAATGCATTGGAGGTAGATATAAGTCCCACCCATCTTATAATGAAATCATTCTTTCATGTGAAACAAAACATAAATCATTCATCATAACCCAAAGAATAAAATGGGTTTCATAAACATCATCCCATCATAACATAATCTATATAAAACAAATGGATATAATTTCATCATAAGAAAATTGAAACCATGTAAATCATAGAGACATTATACTTGAAATATAAACATATGAAATAATGTCATCTTATATGGAAAATGGTTTTGATAAAACACTTGAAATGAATTCTTGAGGAAAATATCCTTTCTTCTTCAAAATCATTTTCTTTTCACAAAATGCGATGCAATTTTAAAAGAAAGGGATTTTTTGAAAATATTCATGAAATATTTTAGATTAAGCTTCATGAAAATATGGCATTATGGAACTTTAAAAATTCGTTCATGCCGTATAAGTTAAAAAAACATTCTCCTCGTACTTTTAATAGAAAAGTCAAAAGGTACCACATACGGTAAACAAAAGAAATATTCCTTGCATAACACAAATTAAAAGTCAAAGAGGGGTAAACATGACTTTAAAAATACATGTAATAATATTAAACACTTTATGAAAAACATTTTATGGACATGGATGAAAAATATAACCCCAGTAAATACTTACGTATAAGCAATCTCGGATAAAAATGAGATTGCAAAATTATCCCTTACCTTATGTCCAATTTCTTCTGTATGTGTCCGAGAATCCCATATAGTGGTTTTAGATTTATTATTAACTTGTAACAGAACCATAATAATATTTATGACATCATATATGATTCACTTATGACTTTATATTACCTGTTCATTTGTCAATTCCATGTTAATGCATCATTTTGGGTAAAATCATTTCGTTTGTCATACGTGTTTTGACTTGTAATTATTCATATGATTACTTAGATCATGATTACTTACTTCCAGAATGTAAAACATGGTTTATATATAATATATATTTATAATATAAATATATATATAATAGATTGATAAACGGAACGAAATACACCGTTTATGGAGACGGTAGACCGTACGTACGCATGAACGCTGTTTTCGTTTCCTTATTAAATTGAATGGAATTAAATGAAATATATATATAAATAAATCCAGTAGCATTATTATTTCATATGTTTGATGATTACTTATTATATATACTTTATAATCATTCTTGGATGGTTAACATGGAGAATGATCTCATCGCATCATGGACACGGTAGTCCGTACGTACGCACGAGCGACAATATCATTATTTTGATATTAAAATTGAATATAATTGGATGGTATATCGTATATAAAGAATCATAATAATGTTATATTTATTATTTATATCATTTATACTCATTATTATACCCATCCAAATGATGAAATGTTTGAATAAAAAATTACACCACGATGTGGAGACGGTAAGCCGTACGTACGCACGTGTGGTGACTTTTTCATTTATAGGATGAATAAAATAACTAATATGGTTGCACCATTTATATAATAACATCAAAGTATATAGAAGATACTGGATTTATTATTTTATAATGGAAACAACAAATAAGGAGGAAGTGGAAGAAGAATGAAACTTGAAATAGGTGGTGAGATATTTACCTCTTCTTCGGGTTCTTCCTTTTGATTTGATCAAAAGGGCTCCTTAGGTTGGCGTTATGACTAAAGGAAGGCCTCTATAATGAAGGGAGGATATTTGAGAGGGTATTTGGTCAGGTTTTTCCCAATCCAAATGGCTTGGTATGAGTGAATGTGAGAGAATATGGATTGCCCTTTTATAAGATGGATGACGGGCACCTTAGGAAAAACTTAAAATATTATTTTATAATAAATTCATAATCAGTTTATAATGGCTAAAAAGTGACTTATTTCGAGGAAAGGGTGGGTATGGGTCGAAATAATCTCAAAAAATAGGTTTTATACAAGTTTAGTTTACCATTTTAACCTTATCATTTAGATTTAACTCTAAGTTAAATAATTTAACTTTTACAGTGTCTTCATGTATTCTTACACTATATAATTAATAAACTTACTATAAACTGCCAATGGAACCCAAATTGGTTCATTAATGTAATATATATTATTATATAAGTCTTTTGGCCGAACCTTAGATTTTTATTACCATTATACCAATTAATAATATAATATTTGTTTTAAAAACTCTTTTATGTCAATTTTGACACTATTTCGTATTTTGTTTTCTCTAAATTCATAAAAGCATTATTACTTCTAAAAAATTATTCTAACCAACCCTAATATGTTATATTAACCTATAAAAGTAGTTTAATTTATAAAAAGTCTCAAATTACATTTATTTGGGTATTTATAATATTAATTATGTTAATATGTCATTAATAAGGTAATTATTGCATCATCATTGTGTCATAAATAAATTAGATTATTTAATTTCTAAAAATATATATATATAATACCATTATGTAGGAAATATTTTTATATTTCTAATTAATATTTATATTATAATTTATCTTGTGTATAACCCTATAATAAAAATGTTTTATTTATTAAACATTGATTTTAACTATTTTAACTCTTCTTTAAATAAAATAATAATAAATGTCCTAATCTAATCCAAGTGGATCTAAAGGATCATATTTTATTCCTAAGGTTTTTTTTGTCGAATTAAACTTATCCAATAGAATTCGGACATGTGTTAAGGTAATAATAATATCATTTTTACCCTCAATTACCCTATTTACTTTTAACCATGGTAAAAAAAGTAAAAAGTTATTATTCACCAAAATATATTTTTATTTTATTGAACCAAATTTTACTCCTTGATATTAACCATGTATCTCAGAGTTTTGAAATTCAACTCACAGAAGCTGTAAAATTATGTTTTATGTAAATTTTCAAATGCTCTTAAGAGGTGGGTAAAAGATAGTAAAAAGTTCAATAAAATTTTTATATATCTAAAATTATTATAAACTGACTCCAATGAATTACATTGAACTTATATAAGTATTATGTATCTATTTTGACCTAAAATAAATTTAAAAAAAATAAATGAATAAAAAGTCGGTTTTAACCAATAACTCGGTGTTTTCACTATTCATCAAAAATTGAAAGTTTTCAGAAAAATACCAAAATTTCACCCTAGGCTAATTTTGATATTCCAAATCAAAAAATGAAGTCCATTTTGAAAGATAAAATTTCTAAAATTTCTAAAATTGGGTATTACTATTCATAACGGCTAGTTTATATAATATTTTAATAACATATCATTGTTTAGTGAAACCGGGTATTGCGTACTACACACACTATCGAGAAAGGTCGTGATTGCGTGTAATGTAAGCCAAGTCAGGACTGCGTGTAGTGAAATCTCCCTTTGGTGTATAACGTAATGAAAACTTATTTCATTTATACATTAAACAAAATCTATACTTAATGTTGTGTAGAATAATTTCCACAAAACGAACTTGAAATTTTGTGTAACACGATCCAAGAAAAGTGTTGTGTATGCTACAAGATAATATGGTGTTGCGTATAGTGCAAAATAATCTTGGTGTAGCGTACAACAAAAGACATCAAAGAAAAAAATAATTCTCATAAAATCTCAGGGTGTTACAAATGCCACTATTACCATTCATCATTTCAATTCACATATGAATGCCACTATTACCATTCATTGTTTAAATTCACATATAAATTTCATTATTACCATTCATCATTTCAATTCACATATTAATTCCATTTTTACCATTCATCATTTTAATTCATACATGAATTTCATTTTTACCATTCATTATTTCAATTCACATATGAGTGTCATTGTTAACGTTCATCATTTCAATTAACATATGAATTACATTATTACCATTCATCATTTCAATTCACATGTATCACAATAACACATTACTTAATTCATCAATTAATTAACCAAATTCAATAATTCCATGTTCACATCATCCCATTAATTAATTTAACAATTAATTAATCACATCTATATCATTAATTAAATCAATAATTATTAATCACATCAATCCCCTTAATTAATTAAAAAATTAATTTATCACCTCAATTAAATTAATTAATTATACAATTAAATAATTATCTTAGTCCTATTAATTAATTAAATAATTAGTTAATCATCTCAACCAATTTCATAATCCCCAATAATTAAGTCGAAATTAATTATTTGATTTAAATCATCTCAATCACTCCATAATTAATTCAATAACTAATTATTCTAAATCAATCAATTTCATAATTCCATCCATTCACATTAATTAATTCAACAATTAATTAATCAGGTTCAAAAATTTCAATAACTCATTAATTAATTCAACAATTAATTATTCCAATTCACAATCCCAATATTCCCAATTTCACAATTCCGTCAATTAAAAAAATCACCAAATTAATTAATTAAATCTAAGAAACTCAATTTTTAATCATATAATTTAAATTCTACAATTATATACATGTAATTGAAATCAAGACTTTTGGATTTGAATAATAGACCGCCTACCTTAAGATTGACGATAAATGTTCGCCAACGAAAATCCAAAAATTTGAGCAGAACAATGATGAAGAAAAAATATTGATTCAATTCCTAAATACAAGATTTAAATGTATCAAGATCTAACAAAACTAGATATAGATTTATAACCAATAGAAGATAACAATACCTCTTTTATCCGGGGAAAGGAGTAGGAGAGAGATATCTAGTTGGGAAGAAAACACATACCTGAGGAGGTGAATATCTTCAATCCGTTCTTATATTCACTAAGAAAAGAGGTCAGTAGGGATTGAAATTTATTCAAGATTCTTTTAAAAACAGATAAAATGACTTGGTCTAAGTTAGGGTTGATTTGGGTGAGTTTTGTAGGTTTTTGAAATTCTAAATCTAATTTTATGGGGATTAAAATATAGTACACATGGTTTGCTACTTGGGACACATGGTTTCCCCTTATCATGTTCCTTAACCATGAAACTCTTATAAAGGGTGCATGGTTTCTCCTAAGAGGGTTCCCAGTTTCACAAACAGTGTGATAGTTGTGAGAATCCCCTCTGTTTGGGTTTGCACAGTTTGCTGGGCTAGCGTGCATGGTTTGGGAAAACCATGTTCCAACCGTGAACTACCCATCCTTCTCCAAAAATTATAAAATTGCTACCCAAACTCACCCCAATTACAACCCAAATAAAAATTACTCAAAAAATGAAAAATAGGACCTATAAACAAGCTCAAGACATCTCTAGAAATGTTCGATATCTTATAATATCTCCACCTTATAATAGATTTTCCTCAAGTTGTACTCCCAAGAATCTCTAAGATTCCGAGTCAAAAATATCGGTCCACTGAGCCCTCATATATTCTTCTCTCTCCCAATTTTCCTCCTTAACACAACCATGTTTCCACAATACATGAACTATCAGCATCATCTTCCCCCACAACACTTTCTCATTATGATCCAACATGTGTATCGGATACTCCTCAAAGGATGCATCAATCTCAAGCTCAACATCATCAACATTGATCACATGATAAGGTTCACTGTGATACCACTGAATTTGTGACATATAGAAAATGTCAAGCATAGAACTATATCTCTTTGCAAGAGAAAATCAGTGCAGCACCAGCCAAATTCTCTCCACCACCTCAAATGGTCCAAAAAAACTGAGCACCAGCTTGCCCATCTCCTTATCCTACGGTAACCCAATATAGGATACACCTAGAGGAATAAATGATCACCCTTTGTAAACTCTAGGGGTCATCAACATATATCAGCATACAACTTCTATCTAATATGATATGTAGCCATACATTTCTATATCAGTTGAACCTGCTCTGACATCTCCTGCATGAGACTCGGTCCCATCATCTCAGACTCACCTGCCACATCTAGCATAGAGTTGATCTACATGGCCAAACATAAATATCTTCATATGGTGACATATGTATAGTTTACTGATAACTATTGTTATAGGAAAACTCCACCACAGCTAGGTGCTTCTCCCAAGACCCATCAATGTCAAGGACACATGCTCCAAGTATAACCTCAATCATCTATATAGTACTCTTGGAATTCCCATCTATCTATGGGTGGAAATTCATACTCAATAAAATCTATATACCAAGTTCCTTCTGTAATCTCTTCCAGAAGCAGGAAGTAAAATGTTAGTTGCATTCTGAAATAATAGTTTGTGGAACCCCATGTAGATAGACTATTTCTTGTACGTAAAACTCTCACAATTCCTTCACTAATAAATTCTCCCATATCTGTAATAAATTCTCTACCTTTGTCATTTTTTCCATAATAACCCAAATAGCATGATTATTCTAAGTAATCCTTAGAAGACCCACCACAAATTCATTGGTAACATCATTCCACTTCCATTCTGGATTAGAAAATGGTTGCAGTAAACCACCAGGTCATTGATGCTCATTCTTCACCTATTGACATGTGTAACATCGTTTCAAAAATCCTAATATATCCTTTTTCATGCACATCCACCAAAACTATCATTATAGGTCACAGTACATTTTGGTCACACTTGGATGTATTTCCCACTTCGAGGAAAGAAACTCACATATCAGATCCTCCTGAATTATCATGGTAATAACTACCTAATTCCTAACATAGATGATCTCATCCTAATCTATGCTCCAATCAGAAGGTGACTCCCCACCTTCAAGGCTTTCACTCAAGGATAAGAATTTTGGATCCTCATACTGCATGTATCTAATTAGGCTCAAAAGTGTATACTCCACTAAAATTGATATGTGATTCATCTAATGATAGATTGACATATATCTAATGATATCTTAGTGTACTCAGGATGATGTCAAGGTGTTGGGAATAATCACAATGATTCTTGTAGTACACCAAGATTTCATCCACAAACACTACCAAAAACTGATCTAGGTACGGATAGTAGATTATGTTCATCAAGGCCATAAACACTACTGGTGCATTCGTCTACCCAAAATTAATTACGACGAACTCATATAGGCCATACCTACTTATAAAAGTAGTCATTGGTACATCATAAGTTAAAACTCTCAACTTATGATACCCTGATTTCAAGTCGATCTTTAAAAATATGCAAGTTCCCCTCAAGTATTCAAAAAGATAATCAAGAGGATACCATTTCTACACATTCATCTTATTAAAATTCTAATAATTGACACACAATTGTAAACTCCCATAATATTTCTTTGAAAACAACACTGGATAACCCCAAGGTGATATACTCGGAAGGATAAATCTCTTATCCTCCAACCCCTCCAGCTGAGTCTTAAGCTCTTGATGCTTTTGTAGTGTCATTCTATATAGTGGAATATAAACTGGATCAACCCTTGGGATGAGATCAATTGTAAATTCCACATCTCCCTCATGTGGAATCCCTAATAAGTTTTTAGGAAACACATCCTGAAATAAATTAACTATAGGTAGAAATACATCCGACTTTACACCTCCATCATCTGACAACAAACTTGCAACCTTGGCGGTAATATCCCCTAGTTGCTGGTGAACTGGACCTGCATGGCCCGTCTTGATATCCCATTATCCATAATGAATTTTATTTTCACCATCAGGAGATTTAAAATTCACTCTCATCCAATGAAATTCTATGTGGTCTCAATATGGTACCAACTAGTCCATACTCATAATTAGATGAAAACCTAACATATATATTATGTATATATCCCAACGAAAATGATACTTCCCAACCTCTAGAGAACACCCCTTTCACAAACTAATGTCTCTAAACTGTACTCCTAATGGTGTATCTATTTTCAACACCCCACTCACAAATTCCACCTCCAAGATCAAACCATTCAAAATTTGTGAAGAAATAAATGAATGAGAGGAACTACTATCAAATAAGGAACTAGTGAGCATAAAATCTACAAGAATAGTACCAATCACTACCGAAGGACCAGCCTTACTATCCATAAGATTAGGTTGAACTGTATGTAAATGTCATTCCCCTCTTCCCTATGGTGTAGTATGAGTCTCCTAAGTTTCACCACTCTATTAATATAGGTTCTCTTTCCCAGAAGTGCCTCATTCACTACCTCTACTACCTTGACCAGTAGAACTCCAGCTACCAGATTGATATGGTGTAGAAGATCCCCTTCCTGCACCCTAGTTCTGTTTATCTCCTATATAATTCCCCATCTATAATGGGTTCCTATAGAACTTCTATATATGTCCCATATTATTTTAATATTGACACTATACTGTTGTTTGAGGATAGTGTTTACGATAGTGGCCCTTCCTACCGCACTGATGATAGACAATCCAGGTATGGTCATGAGTAACTGACCCTTTCCCTTGGTTGTTGTTCCTGATATTCCCCTAGCTAACACCCACATAGTGATGCTTCCTACCCTCAGTTTAAGTACCTCCTGATCGTCCATAATCAACCATTTATCCTACACTGGAATTCTCCTTTAAGTTCCCCTCATCTATGAGAGCATGATCCACCACCTCAATAAACTTCTTTAACTGAAATATGTTATCTTATGACTTAATCTCACATTTAAGTCTATCATATAAATCAATCATTGTAGTTGTCTCATCCCCTAACAATTCTGGAACAAAGCACTGCAAATCTGTAAAGAATCCAGTATAGCCCATCATAAAAATACTCCCTTGAGTCAACCTCATGAACTTGGCTACTCTCTCATGCCTAAGCATCACTCGATAGAATTTCTCCAGGAACATCTCAAATAATTACTTCCATTACATTCCATCAATCTATGAAGTCTGGGCATAAACATCCCACCATCACTTTGTTGATCCACATAACATATAAGCATCCAAATTGACCCTCTTCTTATTAGGAGTCTCTAAATGGTCAAATATTTTCTAGATAGACTTAATTGAGAACTCTGTTTCTTCAGGTCCACCCAATCTAGTAAAATTTAGAGGGTTATGTAACTAAAAATCCCTTATAAGGTTGGATATACTCCTCACAACCCACTCTGGGTATCTTTCCATAAATTTAATTAAGTGAGCAAAGTTTTCTTAGAACTGATCTCATACGTTTTCACCTGACACTATCGGTGCCTCAGGTTCCACTACTGGTGGAGCATCTCCATCCATATCCTTCTGTCTTCCTCTCAAGAAGTGTCATCATGGAGGCATATATCTATAATTAAAAACACACATATTAGGACACATAACACAACTTTACCACATTTCACAAGAGGGTTTTCACATTAATCCATAAAAAGTCATTCCCCCTTGTCCCTCTACACTGTTAAAATTAAGGCAAAATCACTACTATTAACCATCATACATCTAGGTAATTTTTAATAATGTGTAAACTCATTATATTTTCTATTTTCTCATTAGACACCCATTTATTCACATCTTACATCATTTCACAATTCTAAATCTCATATTATGCACATTTTCATCTCAATTTCACAAGCAAGAAAAAAAAGTTCAAGTTCAAAAACTTACCCTCAATTTAATGTTTCGTGCGTGCCTAAAATGATGCATGTCCCAAAAATAATCATGAATTCCTAAATGGTGAATTCTTACTCAACTCTCATTCCATACTGGTATATGACTCAAATCTCAGAAAATCTAAAAAATAATTTTCACATCACACAAAAAGTGTGTCACCCAAGGTCAAATAACATTAAACTGTAATAGAAAATACTAATAACAATCATCCCACACTAAGTACTTGGGTTTTCCCCTATACAAGGGTTATCTACTCCCATGAATGATCTCATAACCAAGGATCTAATCTTCTTAGTCTCCTATATACCTTTCCTAAATAGTAAGACAAAAGAAAAGAAAAGAAAACGAAGCTCTAATACCACTTTATTACTTCTTGACCTGGATTCCACACATCAGTGCCCCGAGCCGGACCACTAGGTGACCTCAAGTGAATCTCCACATATGCTAGAGTATGTCGACTAGTAGTCAGGGTTAATATCAATCATGGGGAGACTATACCCTATTTATCATAGTAATACACCAGTGGAAATAAATAACCATTAAACAAATATATAACCATAAACAGAATGATACCAATATCACATGATGACCAAAGTAGAATACAATATCAAAACTAAACATTAGATATGTCATTCCAAAGTACATGTCTAGTGTTAATATGAAAAAAACCCAAAATAATAGACATTAACATCTCCCAAATGAGTCCTGAATCCAAGTCTCATTCCCTCATCCATGATTCATCTCAACTCATCCATTCAACATAGGGTATTTTCCCTTAACCTATCCTACAACCATGAAATCTATTTCGGGTACCAATCAAGCATCCTGAGTAGGGTGTGAGTCTAACTCAGTAGGCCACCACTAATGGAATTTAAAACAATATTCATTAAAATAGTGTATGCAGTTGTATAAAGAATAAATATAAGAAATAAATTAAACAGATTAAATTTATTCAATTATTATTTATTTAATCACATAACAACAGAGTTCCCAAAAATACCTGAACTCTCAATACCTGATTTAGCCCATGCCGAATTGTGAACTTTCCATGAGGGATAACATATCTCATAATGACATTATTACCATTCTTCATCCCAATTCACATGTGAATTCCACTGTTACCATTCATTATCTCAATTATCATATGAATTCCATTATTACCATTCATCATTTCAATTCACATATGAATTAAATTATTACAATTCATCATTTCAACTCACATATGAAATAAATTATTACCATTTATTATTTCAATTCACATATGAATTTCATTATTACCATTCATTATTTCAATTCACATATGAATTTCATTGTTACCATTCATCATTTAAATTAATATATGAATTCCATTATTACCATTTATCATTTTAATTCACATATTAATTCCATTATTACCATTTATCCTTTCAATTCACATATTAATTTCATTGTTACCATTCATCATTTCAATTCACATATGAATTTCATTGTTACTATTCATCATTTGAATTCACATGTATCACAATAACACATTAATTAATTCACCAACTAATTAACCAAATTCAACAATTGCATGTTCAGATCATCCCATTAATTAATTCAACATATTATTAATCAAATCTATCTCATTAATTAATTCAAAAATTAATTAATCACATCAATCACCTTAATTAATTCAAAAATTAATTAAGCACCTCAATTCCATTAATTAATCATATCAACCCTATTAATTAATTAAATAATAAATTAATCATCTTAATCAATTTTATAATCATAATAATATCCAATAATTAATTCAACAATTAATTATTCTATTTCAATCATCTCAATATCTCTATAATTAATTCAATAATTAATTATCCCAAATCAATCAATTTCATAATTCCAACCATTAAAATTATATAATTAAAAAATTAATTAATAAGGTTCAAAAATATCAATAAATATATAAATTATTAAATAATTAATTATTCCAATTCATAATCCCAATATTCCCAATTTTAAAATTCCCTCAATTAATTAATTCACTAAATCAATTAATTCAATATAATAAACTCAATTTCTAATCATGTAATTTAAATTCTATAATTTCATACACGTAATAGAAATCAAGACTTTTAGATTTGAATAATGGACCACCTACCTCAAGATTGATGATAAACGCTCGCCAATGGAAATTCTCAAATTTGAGTGGAATAATGACAAAGAAAGAGATCTTGATTCTATCCCTAAATATGAGATTTAAATGAATCAAGATCTAAAAAACTTAGATATAGATAAAGTGATAATAGTGTATAAAAATCCCTCTTTTATCTAGGGAGAGTATTGGGAGAGAGAGAGATAGAGAGAGATCTAACTGGGAAGAAAACACATACCCAGGGAGGTGCAGATCTTCAATCTTCCCTTCAATTTTCCAAGAACAGAGGTTGGTAGAGATTATAATCCTTTCAGGAGGCTATAAAAATAATATAAAATAACTTGGTTCTAGTTAGTGTTGATTTTGGTGAGTTCTAGGGATTCTAGAAATTTTAAATCTAATTTTAGGGGGATTAAAATCTCGTATGTATGGTTTGCTGCTCGGGGTGCACGGTTTCCCCAAACTATACAGTTTAACTGTGTGCCTCTTCTTGGGGGTGAATGTTTTATCCTAATAGGTTTAATAGTTTGAAAAAATATGTGTCATCTATGTGAATCCCCTCTATTTTTGTTCACATGGTTTGGTGGACTGGGGATCATAGTTTGGGAAAACCATGCGCCAATTGTGCACTTCCCATCATTCTTCAAAAATTCTCAAATTTCCACACAAACGCACCCCAATTAAAACAAAAATAAAAATTAATCAAAACAAGGAAAAATAGTAACTATAAATAAGCCTAATACATCTCCATAAATGTTCGAGATCTTATAGTTTGTTTATCCACTTTTCTAGGTTTGGTGTAGTCAAGTAGTTTACATCCATTTTAATGATGGGTTATGTAATATTGATCATCTGAGGTGTGGAGGTTTTCTTTTTTCATTTGATTTATTAATATGAGGTCTTAAATATCCCATTTAGGGTAGTATATTCAATGTTGGATTACTCATATGTTATATCAATATTAATCTTCTATATAAACTTAAATTTTAATCCTATATAGCATCAAGATTAATCTTACATAGAAACATTTGGTTTAATCTAATATATGGAGGAATTTTTTTTTTTTGATAGCATGGTGCTTTGGTGAAGTCCTTCTAAGCCATGGTAAAGGATGAATTGGTGTTTTTCATATTTTGGTGGTATTTAGATAGGTTGGAAATTTACATAGTCTAAGTGATTACATAATGGTGGTTTGAGGGTTCAATTTGAGAGATGAAGGTACCGTGACATAGTGGATTTATTTACACCATGGTGGTGGTAAAATACATGCACTATTTTGAAAATTGCAGCAAGATTAATGGGATTTTGGTTGTTTTGAAGGTTGAATACTTTATATACCCCTTTGATTGACCTCGCTATAACATGGTGATTATTTTTTCATGTCATATTGAGGTTGTATAGAATTTTTTAATATCAATTTAGAAATCATCTCTATTTGGATTAGAATTATTGGTTTTACTTAAACCCTATAGATACTTAAGTCTTCATTTTTATGGTTCTTTTTATCTATATTATATCTCAAGTCTCTTTCTTTTCATGAAAAAAAATCCTTTAGGATCTAAGGTTCCCCCTTCCTCCCTTTCTTTCTCTTATCTTTCCCTTTTTATTTCATTCCAGTTTTTGTTTCAAATTTATAAGGCTATAGTAGTGGGTTTTCTTTATTCCTACTAGTTTTTTGTTGAATTATTGATAAAAGTTTGATTCTGGTAGGTTTTTTGGAGTTCCTCTTGAGAATTTATGGTTTTGTAATCATATTTCTCCCCTCGGTCTTGTGTGATGATTATTGAAGCTTCATTATAATTAATTGATTCAAAATTATATCTTTTTATTATTTGTTGAATATATAATTACCATGATTCTATTTTTAATGATTAATTAATTAGGATCAACCAAATTAATATGATCAAATTGGTTAGGGAAATTGAAAGGGGAGAATTTGATCATATGCAATTTACATGTTTTTTATGTTATTGTTTGTGTGTTATTGCCTACATTGATTTGATGATCATGTTCTTGTATTATGTTATTTTCATTTTTTTTTGATATGTTATGTCATATTCATAATTGGTTAAGTAATTTAAATATATTAATGAAAAGGAGGATATGTAAATCTTGAATTAATATTGATAATATTTATACATTAAGTATTAAATAATAATGAATCGTGATTAAAAGAATAACTATTTTGTTGTAATTGTAATAACATAATTATAATATAGTGTTAGGTTATCTTGTTTTTTTATAGTATTTACATGTTTTTATTATTGTGGTGAATGTGGTATTAGGATGTATTTCTTAACATGTTTTTTTAATGAATCATTTTAGAATTTAATAAATAATTTAATATTTATAATGAGAGAATGTGGTGGGAAATTTTAAATTTATAAATTGTTTAGTGAGTTCTTATTATTACAGTGCCTATGTGGTATTATTACTAATATGGTTGGGGTGATTATGTGGGGGATTTGATATGGTAAATATTTGATAATACTATTTGTTATAACATGTGTTAATAATATTAGCATGGGATGGTGTGGCCAATATTGTGGGTTTATGGAATTCTTATTGATTTGGGGGTGTGTGGATGTTGTTGTGGATGGTGAAATAGTTTCCTAGGATTTGGATATAATAATAAATAAATTAGATAATATAAAATAAAATTAAGAATGGGTTGTGATGAGTTTTTATGTGTTTTGTATGAATCAGTGAAGTAATATGTGGTAAAATAAATGGTGTAAATAGGTTATGATTCTATAATGATAAAATTTCTATAATTAATGTATTTAATAAATTAAAGTGACAGTTTTTCTATTAATTTGAATTTAGATGAACAAAAAATTGATATAAATTATAGAAAATTACAATGGTTACATAAAAAATAGTATCTTGGAATTAAAGTGGTAATTAAATACAAAATGAAGTCGATGATTGATGAAATTTGAAAGGGTTGATAATTGATTAATATATATATAGAATATAAAATGAGTAAAGGGAAGTTTTTGGTTGTTTTGAAACTATTATTAGGTGTTGGTGGTGGATTTATTTCATGTTATGGATAGATATGGTAGTGATGGTGATGTTTGGATACAATATATGTTTTTATGGCACGTCCCAGATAATTCATCCAACTAAGATTGAAACCGGACTGTGATAAAACCCGAAGGGTTTTATTAATTTCCACGGGGTGGAAACTAGCATCAAAGAAACCAATAATAACCTGAGGGAATGATTTTCTCAACCTGAAACAAGATACATGGAATAAAAAAGACATATATAACCAAGAATAAATATTCCATAAACAAAATAATGACAACAATAGAGTTACAACTAAAATTATAAAGATAAACACTGAAATAACATGTCCAAAAACATCCAAAAAAAGGACAACCAAAACATTAAATATCTACTCCATGTGATACTTGGGTAACTTCCCGCCATAGCACCACTAACTACCCATACCCAGCTTAAATATACCTCATCACCTCACTGTGTCTCTTTTCCCTTTCATGTATCATACAAAAAAAGGTTTACACACCCCCAAAAGAGTGTGTAAGATGTAAGCTAAATATTCTCAATAGGATTCCACTAGGTGTTCCATAATAAATCTATAAAATACAATCCCAATATGGTTAATTTAAAATAAAACATTTCATGATAAAAATAATTATTATTATATCAAAAACATGGTAAAACAGTTCCCCTTTTCACATTACTAAAAAAATCTAGAAAATTTGGTTTCAAAGAATATTTAAAATAAACCATTAACATATATAAAAGCGTTTATAATATCATATCAAATCCAAAGTAGTGAAATAAAATCACAATAGAGATCACCCCAAGGAAAACCCGGGTCAGCCTATCTAGGTCACTCATACCCCAATAATAATCATAACTAGTGGGCACTATCCAAGTTCCCTAGAACAATAGGACCAACGGAATAGGGAAACATCCCACGAGTGAACCCCCTATAATTTTGATATAATGTTCTAAGAGCCAATGGATCTATAATATAGGAATATAGGAACACCCTAGAAATTGAACCCGCTATAGTGTTAAGAGATAAAAGGGTGGGTTAAAATTTGCCTATAAAGAACCTCCAAGGACAAATGAATCGAATTAGGTTTGAATGGGAGGAGTTTAGACTTAAAATAGGGGGTATGGGGTATTAAATTAAGAAAAAATTTGAATTAAATTCCCATCACATGGTTTGGATGCATAGTTTGTCAAACTGTGTACCAAGCATGCACCTCTTTATAGGCCACTAGAATAGTTTCATGGTTTGGATACATGGTCTGACAAACTGTACGCCAAACATGAATGACCCCACTATCCCATACCATTTGATTTTAGGGGTAGGCCATAGGGTTTGTACTAAACTTAGTCCTAACCAAGTACCCTTCTCTGTAAAACCAATATAAGGTTCATGATTTCCTGGGAAAAGCTACATGGTGTGCACTGACCATGTGTCAACCATACACATTCCCACAAACCTTAAAAACTCCAAGAGTCACCCAAAACAATCTAATAAAATATAAAAACAAAAAATTATCAAAACAAAGGGATATAAATACCAAAAATAAGTCTCAATATGTTAAGATTATCTCCTCTATAGAGATTTTTCTCTCCATAAAATCACATGGAATAAGGAAGCTCTAGAAAGATGTTAGGCCCCTTCTCACTCGCCAAAGATTCACACTCCCAATTCTCATGAAAATATGATATGTTCTACCATATAAATTTGACCAACTGAATATAACTACCATGTAATTTCATGTCCCTTAACATTGGATTTAGATGGTGGTGAGACATTACTGGGACCTAAGATATATCCCCAGGATGCCAAAGGCTGGCAATAAATTCCGAAGGTCTTAAAATATAATTTGGGGGACGATTTTCCATTTGAAGATAAAACATCCAACTACAAACCATAACCAAATAAAACACTACATGATTCATAATAAAATGAAATACAACTCAGAAATTTCATTTATAGAAAACCAATCAAAGGGTACCAAAGTGAAAGGCGACTAATGTCAATGTATACAGTGGAAGACTATAAACCAACAAACTCAAAGATAACTATAACTCCAATGATCCACAAGAACCATACTCCAACTCCAATAGACATCCCAATTATCACAAAATAGTTCTCAATATGTGTGATACTTTTACCTTTTTCGATGTCCCAGTAGATGATATTTGCAAAAGCACTGAAGTACCAAAGCAGGGGTGAGTACTATAACTTAGTAGGTTTTCCCCCAATGAATTCCTTACTCATGACACTAGGATAAAAAATTTAGAAATATTTACATAAAAAAGATCAAAAATAGTTTATAACTAAATATAAACAAGTTTCATATCAACTAATTTTCCAACAAAATATATTTTTCAAAGAAAGAAACCAAACAATTCCTTAAACCCATTTTACAAGTTCCATTTGGAATAACCATTCCATTCCATATATCCAACCATGCATGATTCATTATTATAGTTCCATAATCATGAGTTTTTTCTTGTCTATCTACCAAATAATCACAAGGTAATTATATCCCATGTTCCATTACACCTTTGGCACTGAACAGAAGGTCATATTTCAACCAAGCCTTATAAATGAAATATGAACACACTCACTAAGTATGACCAAAACCATGACAATACAAACATTAAAAAACCATTTCAATGCCAAAACCATTTCAATAAAACAAATTTTTATTGAAAACCATTTCCCATAAATCTAACCAAGCTACCATTTTAGAATTACCATTTTAAAATCATTTATCAACGTACATTCTATAAAACTTTCACAATTTCACACAAAATTAAAAACCATCAGTAAAGAAGGTTTTAAACATGATTTTCACACCAATTTCATAATAAATTTCATGAAATTAAATAAATATGAAACTAATCTAATCATTTCTATAAAGAGGGTTTGAGATTGAAGCCACTTACCTTGAGAATTTTGGTGAAAATGATAAATGGCATGAAAAATGTCACAAAACCAGGTTGAAAACTCCACGTACACACCTTATATCTCTTACCCTATCATAAAACAATAAAAATATAAACATATTTGGAATCCACAACCTTATATCTACCCACATAGGGTGTATACATAATAAACTGAGAGAGATAGAGAAGTAGATCTAAGAAAAACATCAAGAACAATGAAGAACGAAGCCTTTTTACAAGAATCAAGATTCAAAACACCAATGAATGGATTAGGATCACTTATAATTTTATGGGAGAACCTTTCTTGAACTTTTAGAGAGAAAAATACCTAGTTAGGTCTTTTTTGGGAAAAAAGAGACATTAAAACACAAGGCCAGCCTATATCCACTTTTTTTAGGATCTAGTTTTTTAACTGCACATAGTCTAATCGAACGGTTTTAAAATAATGCAACAACCATGCTCTGGACACTATATTAAGAAAAACCCTCACATGGTCATATCACAGGGTCTCCAAAATATTCACCAACAATGCTGAAGTCACTACCTCAAAAAGATCAAATCCACTTTTCAAAGCGCATGGTTTCTACTAGGCAACTGCATGGTTTGGACAAACCATGTGTTGCCTGTGTACCTTATATTTTCCCCTTATCTCACTATGCACAGTTTATTATAGGTGTTACATGGTCTTCCCAAACCATGAACTAATTTTTCACCTATATAAAATCCCCAAAAACACTCCAAAAGTTCTACAAACTCTCCCAAACTTCACCCGTATACTTTATATAATTAAAATAAATAAAATAAAGGATACATAATTGAAACCACAGGGTGATACATTCTCCCACCATTGCCCTTTATATCCTATAAAATTAGAAAACCATTGTTTCCCTGGAATATTTCCTTCCATTTCTCTTTCATTTCATTTCACATTCCCATGTTTCTTCTTGAATCTGACCATGTTTCCAAAAAACTAGCACCGGACTAATGATTTTTTCACAAAATACTTTCTCTTGCCTATCCAAAATCCATATCGGGATATGTACCAATTAATAATCTGAATCTAAGTTAACATGATCCCATATGATCACATGGTCAGGGTCAGGCTAATACTTTTTCAACTAAGATATGTAGAACGCATTGTGCACCATACTGAATAGTGGTGGTAATTACAAACGATATGCCAATTATCTAACCCATTCAAGTATATCAAAAAGACCTATGTATTAGGGAAATAACATACCTTTATTCCCAAAACATTTGTGTCCAAGCCTTGGATAAATCCTTAAGAAAACATGATCACTCACTATAAAGGAAAATGGTCATCGATGATGATCTGCAAACAATTTATGAGGACTTTGAGCTATCTCTATCCATTTCTTAGACAAGGATCATCCCAACTAGTGAAATCTCACCTATTTCCACCCAAAAAAGTAGATAATTACAAGTAATCCCATACAATTATTTAAAAGGAGCCATATGTATCGAGTCCAGATAGTTGTTATATAAAAACTCCAATAAGGGTATGTTCTCTTCCCATAAGCCACCAAAATCCATCAAACAAGCCCGCAACATGTCCTTAAACATTTGTATCATCTGTTTAGATTGGTCTTCTATTTGAGGATGATATTTTGTACTCATTTTCAACTGAGTCCCAAGGTATTTCTATAAGGATTTCCAAAAATGAGACATAAACCTTGGATCTTTGTCTGATATAATTGAAACTAGTATTCCATGTATCTTTACCACTTACCGGATATAGATTTTTTGGAAAATCCCCTACCATATGAGTTTCACAAATAGGGATGAAATGAGTCGACTTGGAAAGTTGATCCACTATCACCTATATGGAATCGTGTTTCTTAATCATTCTTGGGAGACCTATAAAAAATACATAGATATCTACTCCAATTTCCAAACTTGAATAGGTAAAGAATGTAACATACATGTTTTTCACTGATGTTCTTTCTTAACTTTCTGACAATTTAAGCATCTAGAAACAAATTATACCTCCTTCTTTTTCATACCAACCCACCAAAATTGTGCCTTCAATGAATTATACATCTTATATATCTAGGATGGAAATCACATCTTGAATGGTGGTAAGCATGAAGAAGTTATTCCTAACAAGCCATAGGTATGACCATATGATCTTAAAACTACAAAACTAAACTCCCATCCATCCATCGGCCCTCAATGGTCTCCCCACAATTCAGTTTTGAACTCATTGCAACACATTCTGTGTTGGAGATTTGTGCCTACTTTACCATCTTTACCAAATCAGGAACCATCAAAACTAAAAATAAAACCACAACATCACCTTGATCTTCACTTTCCACATGCATGTTGTATAGTACCAACATCAACTACCACTCATATGAAGCTTCTTTTTCCAACTGAGCAAATGAATTTCTACTTAATGCATCGACCACTAAATTTCATTTACTTGGTGTATACATCAAGTCAAATTCAAACATTTTGAGATATTCCATCCATATTATTTGCCTTATATTCAAGTCCTATTGTGAGAAAATATGTTTTAAGCTCTTATGATCCATAAACATAGTAAATTTCTCACTAAAGAGATAATGACGCCAAATATTTAAAGCATGGATGACTACATCTAACTAATAATAATGGTTTGGGTAGTTCTTTTCATGCACCCTTAACTGCCTTGATCCATAATAAACAACATAGTCTATTTGAATGATAACACACCCCAACCCAAATCCAAAATCATCACAATACACCACATACACTTTTCCTGATTCTAGAAAAATCAATATTGGTGTGGATGTAAGGAAAACTTTTAGCTCTTGAAAAGAGTTATTACATTCCTCGATACATTAGAATGGAATATTATTCTTTTTCAAATATTTCATAGGTGAATCTAGTCTTGAGAAGTCACAAAAAAAAGAATTGGTAATAACTAGTAATACTAAGAAAAATTTGTATCTCACAGACATTCTTCAGTGGTTTCTAAGATATAAAATCTTCTATCTTCTTCGGATCCAATGAAACACCTCTTTTATAAATTACATGGCCAATAAAACGTACCTATTATATCCAAAAATCACACTTTGATGATTTGGAATAAAAATGATGATCTCTTAAGATTTCCAACATTGTCACCCAGTGTTTCTCATTCTCATCCATTTTCATTGAATACAACAATATTTCATCCACAAACACCACAACAAACAAATTATGATATCTTTTAAATATCCAATTCATCATTTCCATAAATACCATTAGTGCATTCATAAGACAAAAAGGCATTCCCATGTATTCATAATGGTCATATATGCTTCTAAAATCTATCTTTAGAATATCCTCCTTCCAAACTTTCATATGGTGATATTCAGATTACAATTCAATCTTAGAGAACCATTGATCTCCAATCAATTGATTGAATATATCATCAATTCGTGGAAGTTGATATCGATTCTTTATCATAACTTGGTTAAGCTTATGATAATCAACGCACTACCTTAGAGTTTCATATGCTTTCTTCATGAACAAGACCAGTTCTTCCCAAGGAGACCTTCTCGGCCAAATGAAACCTTTGGTTTCCAACTCTTACAACTTTCCTTTCATCTCTATGAATTTTATTGATTTCATTAGATAAGACAAAAGTGAGATATAACTAGTCCATGGGAGGTGATCAATCATAAATTCCACTTATCTCATTGGTGGAAAGCCTGAGAAATTATTGGGAGACACATCAAAAAACTGATCCAAAACTACTGAAAAACTATCATCCTCAATCTCTTCCATCGATTACAAATTCAAAGTCACCATCTGGTATGAGATAGTTTTGACTGCTGGTTCCAACAAGCTCGTTGCACCTGCATTTACACTCTTTTCTCCTCTAAAGAGATGTTAGAATCCATCCTTAGTTGCAAAAAAAATTGTTTTGTTATAATATTCAAAGTGATCCTTGAATGTTTTCAACTAATCCATTCCCATTATTACATCATAGACATCCATCTCCATCATAGAGAAGTGCCATTTCAGTTCAACTTCATCAATGGTTATAGAACATGCTCTACACAGAAAGGATTGATATTCTATTTAAACAAGAGGAGTTTGAAGTTTTATTATAGAATTCATAATCTCAAGTTTTTAACTTAGAAATAAATAGAATGATAAGAAATAAATGAATGGGATACACCAGTATCAAATAGTACTTTTATAAGGGTATAATTTAAAATAATCATACCTCTTATCATAGATGGTCCAACCTGATCATCCACTATCACTTACTCAGATCCATATAATTGCTTCATTGCTGCACTTTGTTCTTTATTTCCCTACTGATATTTCCCTTACTGATATTTCATGGTATTCCTAGAATCACCATGCCTAGCTCTGTTCTATTGATGACATTGATTTTTCCGCCCTCTCCCCATCAAAGCATATGATGCCTACGATACCTGAGAAGTGTCTCGAGCACCTGACCTCAGAGCACTGTGACAATATCACTAAATATGCACCATCTTGTTGTATTTATGGAATTTTATTGGTGTTTCCATACACTCTCACATCATGTGGTAAAAGGAACCACAATGGAAACATCTCTCTTTTATCATGGGTCTTAGAGGAAGATTCACCGATCCAGTCGTTTGATTCTGATTCATGCTCCCACCTTGGAAGTATGTTTCCCTCTTTCAATTACTCCCAGTATTAGAGCTCACACCAGTTCCCATGGGTATCAACATACTTCCTCCTCCCATAGATCTTGATATTTCCCTTTCATCCACCATTGCTCTATTTACCATCTTTGTATAGTTCGTAATATAGATCACGGAAATCTTCAAGAAAATCTCCTACATATCCCCGATTCAAATATGTGTGACACACTAGTCACAACCTTAGGTGAAAAGTTCACAAAATTCATGAATTTATAAGAATAATTGGGGAAATATATATTTTCTTACTTCCATATGAAAAATTCTATCTCTTTTTGAATCTTGAACATGTGAGGATAGAATTGTTTGTTGAAAAATCCCTAAAAATCCTCCCAACCAAGGACTTGATCCACATTATCCTGCACCACTAAATCCTACCACTGGCATGAAATATCCTCAAGCATATAAGTCACTAGATTAACTTTTATCTTTACTAGTTTATCGATTAAATCAAAGATATGATTCATCATGTTCATTCATTCCTCTTCTTTTTTTGGTTCAAAATCACCCCGGAAGATGGATGGATTCTATGAATTGAACTAGATAGAATGATCCACTTGTCTTAGTTCATCCCTCTGATTCCCTATGTCCATATCTTGAAATGATTGGAAGATACTTAGAACCAGTTGTTTGTTCACTAATAGTTCAGGTGCAACCATATCTTCATTTCTTATTCTGGTTGGTTTCTACAATGCCTATCAGGTGCCATTTTATATATGGACAAAAAATGCCAAAAGTCACACTCTCTAGAAACTAAAGTCTTAGAATTTAAAATTATATCATATAAACTATCACAAAACTGCTTTCCAAAATCAACCTTTTCCATATTTAACCGTTTTTGAAAAATCTTTACTTTCTTTTGATAATCAAACTATTTTCAAAATACCACAATCTTGATCTTTTTCAAAATCATTCAATTGAAAAGATCTTTAACATTTTTTTCAAAAAATCAATACATAAAATCATAAATCATTACTCAAAATGATTTATCCACTCCTATTAGGAAGTAATTACTCTAATACATGTCATGCTCATCTCATTGGATAAACCCATAACAATGAGATTTCCAACCTATAAGTGTCTCTAAAACACTTATATACCCAACACCCTGGTAACTTGAAGTTTGATATAAAAAAGTTATCTACTTATTTTTATGATCTATATTTCATGTCCCGACAATCCTACTCCTTTTTATGATCCCAACTAATATAATAGACAAGAATTAATTCAACTCTAAGACTGAAAATCAAGAGTAATTCAAAGACCACTTGTTCTAGAAAGAAAGGACCAAGCTAATACCATTTATCTCAAATAGATTTTGTACTAAAAAACTGATAACATTTGTAATGTTTCTCCCCTTCTCATTAGATTAAGAGGGTGGTGAGACATTACTAGTACTTAAGAGACATCCCCAAGATACCAAAGGCTGGCAATAAATGCCAAAGTGATTCAAATACAATTTGGGGGATGATTTTTCCTTTTAAGATAAAACATCTAACTACAAGAAATAACCAAATAAAACACTACATGATGCATGATAAAATGAAATACAACTCAAAAATTTCATTTATATTAGACTAATCAAAGAGTACCACAATAGAAGACAACTAATGTCAATGTAAACAGTGGAAGACTATAAACCAACAAACTAATAGACAACTATAACTCCATAACTCCACAAGCTCCATGATCCAACTCCACCAGACATCCAAAGTATCATGAATTAGTGCTAAAGATTTGTGATACTTTACCTTTTCCCGTGTCTTGGTAGATGACATCTGCAAAAGCACTGAAGTTTGAAAGCAGGGTTTAATACTAAAACTCAGTAGGTTTTCCCCAATGACTTCCCTACTCATGCCACTAGGATAGAAAATTTAGAAACATTTATATAAAATAGTTTATATAAAACAATTTACAAAATATTTTATAACTAAATATAAACAAGTTCCATATCAACTAGTTTTCCAACAAAATCCATTTTTCAAATAAATCAACCAAACAATGCCTTAAAACTATTTCACAAGTTCCATTTGGAATAACCATTCCATTACAAATATCCAACCATGCATGCTTTGTTATGAAAGTTCCATACTCATGAGTATTTTCTCATAGATCTACCAAGTCTTCATAAGGTAATTATATCCCATGTTTCATTACACCTTTGGCACCGAGAAAAATGCCATATTTCAACCAATACTCATAAATACAATATGAACACACACACCAAGTATGCCCAAAACCATACCAATACAAGCATTCCAAAACAATTTCAATTCCAACACCATTTAAATAAAAAAACCTTTTTCTTGAAAATATTTTTACATAAATAAAACCAAGATACCATTTTAAAATCACCATTTTAAAATCATTTATCAAATAACTTTTCATAAAACCTCCACAATTTCACACAAAATCTCAAACCATCACTAAATAATGTTTCAAACATGCTTTTCACCAAAATTTCATGATCAATTTCATGAAATTAAATCAATTTGAAACTATTATAATTGGTTCTAGTAAGACGAGTTCAGAGTGAAGCCACATACCTTGAGATTTTTGGAGAAAATAATAAATGAAAAAAAAACGTCCCAAAATCAGGTTGAAAAATCCATAAAACCATCTTAGATCTATCCCACTATCGTAAAACAAGACAAATATAAACATATTTTTCATTCAAAACCTTATATCTATCCACAGTGGGTGTATATCTAAGAAACTGAGAGAGAGGCCAAAGTAGATCTAAGAAAAACATCAAGAAAGATGAAGAACGAAGCCTTACCACAAGAATTGAGACTCAAAACACCAAGTAATGGCTCTTAATTTCTCAAATTTGATGGGATAACCTTCCTTCACCATTTAGAGAGAAAAATACCAAGTTAGGATTTTTATGGGGGTAAAATAGGCATTAAAACACAAGGTCAACCTAGATACACTTTTTAAGGATCTAGTTTTTAACTAAACATGGTTTTGTCACATAGTTTGTAAACCATGTGCTAGCCACTATATTAAGGAAAACCCTCGCACAATCATCTCACATGGTCTTTAAACCTTGTTCCAACTTTTCCGAAGCCACTGCCTCAAAAATACCAAAGCCACTTTTTAAAGTGCACGATTTTTACTAGGTAGCCGCATGGTTTGGACAAACTGTGTGTCACCCATGCACCGTATAAACCGTGTACCACCCATGAAGCTTCTCTTTTTCCCCTGTCTCATTGTTCATAGTTCCCTACAGTTGTTTCGCAGTTTTACCAAACTATGCATAACCGTGCACCTATAGAAAATACCCAAAAACCCTCCAAAGTTTCTCCAAACTATCCAAAACTTCACCCATATACTTCATATACTTAAAATACATAAAATAAGGGTTACATACTTGAAAATGGGGGTTCTACATATCATTTAATACTTTCATATGAGAATCAATGATCACTATTGGTTCTTCAATAACTGAAACATTTGGATCCAACTTAATCTATTCACAATTTAAAAGATTGTAAGGATCATTATGGTACTTCTTAAGCTAAGATATGTGGAAAACATCATGAATACTTATCACCTAAACCAGTAACACCAACCAATAAAAAACTTTACCCAGTCGATCAGTGATCTAAAATGGTATAACATATCTTAGAGATAAATTCTCCTATTTCAAAAGTAGACAGTTCCCCAATTGGGGAGAAACTTTCAAGAAGACTTGGTAACCAATAGAAAACTCCAAAGGATAGCATCAATGATCTACATAAGATTTCTGTTAACTCTGAGATTTAACCAAGAATAGATGAATATTCTTAATTATTTTTTATGTATTTTGAATGAGACTTAGTGCCACAAGATAGGCCTTCCCCAATTTTGACCAACAAATAGGTGACATGCATGGCCAACCATACAAATCCACAAAGAGGGTCATTCTAATAGATGATTGGTAAATGTTTTTATAAGAAAACTCAACCAATATCATATTTCTATCTCATGATCCACCTAAATACAGGACATAATAATAGATAATATCTTATGGGATCTAAATAGCATGATTTATCTAACCATCCATCTGTGGATGGTAATTTTTACTCATCCTAACCCACTTCCTCATTGCCTCATGGAGACTATTCTAGAACTAGGTGGTAAACCTAGGATCCCTATCAGATATAATGGAATAGTTAACCCCATGAAACCTCACAATATCCTACATGTATATCTTATCTAGATATTCTACCTCGGTGGTGTCTTTAATTATAATTAAATGATTCTATTTAGTCAACCAATCAATCACCACCCAGATGGAATTATTTCCTTGTGGAGTTTATGGTAATATAACTATGAATTCTATAGATACCTCGTCTAATTTACATATTAGCACTAGAATATGATGGATTAGACTATAAGGATTCAAGTTCTCTACATTAATCTACTGGTAGGTGTAACAACTAGACACATAACAAAAATTTCACACTTCATACTTTTCCACCAGAAACATTGCCTCATATCATAATACATATTTATAGTGTAAGGAAAACAGACCATGAATAAATTTAAAAATTATGAAACACTAAATTAATGGTAAAATATGGGATGATTAAATAACTCCCAAATAAAATAATTCCATTAGAGGAGATATTCTAACTAGTAATGGTCTCCCCACTATATAAATATTATTTGATTCCACTAAAATCATCATCATACTGGTGGTCCTATAGAATAAACTCATAGAGAGCTGACAAAAACTAAACACTATTCATAACCATACTTGAATAATCCTCATTTTCATCCCTATTAAACTGTGAAAAAATATCCATATGGTTCCACTCCTCTTTCAATTCCATGACCTCCTGAGAATGGAATTTCCTATTGAGAGAGTGTGAGATGAAATTCCCATTTCATGTGGTATAGGAAGTGTCAAAGTCAAACATCTAGAGGTACTCCACCCATTACCTCTACCTAAGGTTTAGTTCCTTATAAGAAAATATTTAACTTAGGATCTTATTATTAGAAAAGATGGAAAATCTATCCCCAAAAGGATAGTGCCTCCAATACTTAAGATCATTCATTACTATGGTGAGCTCCCAAGTCATAAGTGGGGTAATTATTTTCATACATATAAATTTGTCTAGAATTATATGCCATAACATGATCATCATGTATAATCATTCACCCTAGAAAAACACCAAAAGAATCATAGTATACCATGTAACCCTTATTAGGTTCAACAAAGTTCAATATAGGAGCTGATGTCAGATGTTATTTCAACTCAACAAAATAGGCCTAACACTTAACATCCCAAGTAAATTTCAACTCGTTCATATTAAGAGTAATCAATGATGATTTTTTCTTTAATAAATACTTTAAAATCACCAATTTTATTCATCTATACCTAGTAAGATCTTTATCTCAAATAAGTTTGATGGTTCTTCCCATGATAAGACAACATTCACCTTTTCAGGATCAACTGAGAGACCATATTCTAAAACTATGTGCCTTATGAAATTCACCTATTGGATTTAGAAATTTCACTTTGATAGATTCTAATAAATTTGTTGGCTCTTAAATGTTTCCAAAAACACATTTAGATAGTGCTTATTCTCATGCTTGGATCTCGAATAAACTAGGATATTATCCATAAACACTATAATAATTGTGTCTATATATTAGTGGAATATCTCGTTCATCAAATTAATAAACATTATAGGATATTTAGTTTATAAGAAATTCATCACAATATATTTTTTTAGTTCATACTTACTCCTAAAATTATTCTTAGGGATATCTTACTCTCAGACTCTGAACTGATGATAACTCATCCAAAGATCGATCTTTAAAAACCACCATGGCCCCTTTAACTAATCAAATAATCCATCAATATGAGGAAAAGGATACATGTTCTTAATTTTTGTCAGATTTATCTTTTGATAGTCTAAAAAGAGACACAAATAACCATATTACTTATTTGAAAATAGCATAGAGGCCACCCATGGTGAAACACTATAATGAATGAATCCCTTCTCTAACAGGATTTCTAACTAAACCTTAAGCTCCTTTGGCTCCTCAGGCTCCATACAATAAGAGGGCATCGATATTGGATGAGTAACAAGAACCAAATCAATTTAAAACTCTACCTCAATATATAGATAAAATCAGATAAGTATTATCAAAATGCCTATAGTAAATCTAGAATAACCAAGGGAAGATAAACATGAGAGGAAACATCATTGGTCTCAACCACAACAGTAGAAAATAGACTCATGAGCTCTGGGCGGAAAGGTCCTGTATGACTGGAACTTGGATCCCACTCCCCCTAGAACACATAGGAGCTCCCATCAATGGTAGAGAATGAAACAAGACAATGGAAAGAATCATTTTTTTCTCAGTGATAAACCATCCAATCCATAATAATGATGAAGTTGAATAGATCTAGATCAAGAACTAAGTCCCAGACTAAATTTTCATCTGTTATAAAAAGAGAGCATTGAGGACAATGAAACCCCTATTATTTCCTCTTACCAAGAGGCATTTATAGCTCTATAAAAAATTAAATGATCACTTTTTAATGTTTCAACACATCTAAGAAACATAAATATATAAAGGAGTATGAGGAACTTGTATCAAATAGAGCAGTTACTATAGAAGGTACGAAAAAAATAGTACCTCTCAATGTAGTTGGGCCCACATAAACTTCTTTCAGAAACTAATATAATATATAAAGGTGATTCACTCCTAAGGCTATTGGATGGAGCCCTATTTAATTAAAGCTTCTAATTTTACCACAGTGGCCTTTGGATTAGAAGATCCCAGACTATAACATGGTATAGAAAGGGCCTGGAAGAATCTATGTAGGTGACCTCAGTGGCCACATGCACTGTAGTTCTTTAGAGGTTCAGGGAAAGATCATCAAGTTTCCCCACCATGACACATAGGGAGAAATTCAATGGTACACTACTAGCCACCATTGATAGAGTGAAAAAAATCTACTTTTGAGAACCACCTCCATCACTCTGGTGATTATAATTCCACTTCCTCTTCTTCCCATGTTTATGGTTGGAGTTTCCACTGGGTGGAAATGAAGAACCAAAAATCCTGTCTTTCACACCATATCTATCTCTTTTATAATATATTTTTAGACCATCCCATCATAGTTCATGAGATTCAACATATATGTTTGTGATCAGATGTTAGGTTATAAGCCCTATAGGTATTTTTGATCTTTCCACTAATCATTTATCACCACCTCTAGAGAAAAATGAACCAAATCAGAAAAAATAATTGGTGTACTCTATCACCAAATACTCTCCCTATTGTAGAGATAGAAACTTCATATAATTTTCCATCATCAAAGAATCTAGGAAGAATAGTAGAAAAAAGAGGGTCTTGAATCCTTTCCACTCCATACCCACATATTAATTTTTCTGAACTATAGAGTCTCACCGCCTCTTTCTAGGATGCTC
Source organism: Viscum album (assembly GCA_963277665.1). Lineage (NCBI taxonomy): Eukaryota > Viridiplantae > Streptophyta > Magnoliopsida > Santalales > Viscaceae > Viscum > Viscum album. The sequence goes on along the minus strand of OY728142.1, from coordinate 25,230,575 downwards.
AAGATTAAAAAAATTTCACATAACCTTAATATATTTAGGTGTCTCTAGAAAATGAAATACTAGATTTATATTTTATATCTAGACCTCTAACTTTTTGTGTTCATTCATACCCTTAAAGGATAGGGGCTTCTCATGTAGGAACTCACGCACTCAATCCATGTCTCCTCCAGGTACTGTTTTTTCCTAAATAACATGGTTATAAATAGGTGGTAAATTCTAGTTCACATCATGAACTACCCATATTATATCCTCTAGGATATTCTAGTCAATAGGAGTATTCAATTGATGAGAATTTCCACTACACTCTCCTGAGTAACCCTTAGATATATCTCAAAGTCATAATTCTACAAACCAAAAATAGAAGTAAATGATCATACAATGAAAAAATATCAATATAAACTCAAGAAACCACAAGTGGAAACTGAGATTTAGATTAAATACCAATACAAGAGACAAATAACCCAACATCATATGGTGGCATGAGGCTCATAATGATAATATCTAGTCAGGAACTCACTGCAACCTATATCTCAAGTCCCGAAAATCCTATCTCATATATAACAAACTTACTAAAACAAGGAAACTTGAGGATAAACCTCCTATCATACCTAATTTTCATGACTCGTCTTGTAAAACCCATCTAACTAGGATCTACACTGAACCATAACAATACTATAATGGATCTCTCAACCCCCATAGAATGGATACTAGCACCTAGGCAACCAACAACAACCTAAGGGAATAATTTTCCCAACATAAAGTAAGATTCATGGGATACAAAAGAGATAGATAACCAAGAATAAATATGACATAAAAAATAGTGATAATAGTATCATTAAAAACAAAATAATCAGTATAAAATCCCAAATTACATGTCTAGAAACATCCAAAAAAGGACAACCACAACATCCAATAGCTAATCTGTGTGATAGGAGGGTAACGTCCCACTATCTCACCACCATATACCCATACCTAATTGATATAAACCTCACTACCTCACTGTAGTTCCTTTCCCTTTCCTACATCAAACAAAATAGGGTCTATACACCCTCAATGGATTGCTTAGGGTGTGAGATAAACATGTTTAGTAGGATCCCACCCAAGTTTTCCATAACAAGTATCTATAAAATAATCCCAATATGACCAATTTAAAATGAAACATGTAATGATAAACAGTTTTCACAATTATATCAAAAACATGATAAAATAGTTTCTCATTTCATGATTCTAAAACAAATATAGATAACACAGTTTCAAAAAGTATTTCAAATAATTGGTTTAAATATATCAAAGAATGAATAGTATCATATAAAATTAAAAATAGTATAAGACAAGAACAATAGATATCAACCTAAGGATAACATTGGTTGGGCTAGCTAGTTCACTTTCTCCCAAATAAAAATCACAACTAGTGCACACTATCCAAGTTCTCTAGAACAACAGGTCCTAGGGAATAGGGAAACATCCCATGAGTAAACCCCCTATAATGTCAATATTAAGTTTCTAGAGAAAATGGATCTAAAAACTAGGAATAGAGGAACACCTTGGTTAGTAAACCTCTTACGGTGTCAAGATATAAGGCCCAATACTAAACCCTCCACCTAGGTATTCCAGGTTCCAAAGTGTTTTATTTATTAAATCATTTCAAAGGGATTATCACATTTCACAATAAAATTCCAAATAAAAATTTACCAAAATCAATGCTTTGGATATCATTTCACAAACCATTTCACAATGATTTGAATGCCATATTTAATTTACCAAAACGAGTAGAAAACTCATATTTTATCAAAACCTATTACACACTCATATCAAACTATTCAATGATCATTCCAATTATTATTTAGAAAATCATTTAGAAAACTAAGATCAACAATGGTCCATCAAATATTTGATAGAGACGAAACCACCTACCTTAAAATATGATCATACACCACCCATAATAGAATACACACACCATAAAGAAATTGAATGTAAGAAATATTTATAGGAGTCCCCAAATGATGATTCCCACAACTTAAAAGCATGTATTCATAAGAAAAAATGTTAACAGAGAATGTAGGTCAGCACATACCTCAAGAGTCATATGTATCACACCCAACATATATGAGATCCAGCCTTTAACAGGTGATAAAATGATAGATATATAATAAATAGATAAGTAATAACCAATTTATCAATATATCTAATCAATTAAACATACAACCATAGACAATTACAAGTAGAATGTAAGAACTGAGAAAGAATGAGATAGATTTAGTCAAACTATACTAAAGAGATACAATCCATCAATCAAAACCTCAATCTATGAATAAATAAGGTTGGGGAGCCAAATTTTCCTCTAGAGAGACTCTAAGGACCAACATATTTAATTATGTTCAAATGGAAAAAAATTTAGAGCTAAAACTGGGGGTATTGTGAATTAAATATATAAAATCATAGAATTAAAATCTTGTTGTGTAGTTTGGCCACACAATTTGTCAAACTCTACACCAATCATGAACCTCTTTTTGGGTGACTGGAATAGCTTTGTGTTTTTAATTCACAGTATAAAAAAATGATGCACCAACCATTAATTTCCCCACTATTCCATATTGCATGGTTTGAGGGGTAGGCTACATAGTTTGTACTAACCATGCTCCTAACCGTACGCCCTTCTCTAGAACTCCAACATAAGGTTCATGGTTTATTAGGAAAATATGCATCATTTTCACTAACCATGTTCCAACTATGCATGGGCCTATAAACATTAAAAAATATAATATTCATCTAAAAAACCTAAGAAAAAATCCAAACAATAAATGATCAAAAAAATTATGGAAGTACCTAAAAGAGGCATCGTGAGGTTACGCCTATGGTTTATATCCATATATTAAGTAGTGAACTTAGTTTGGTCTTGTGTGTTATTATATATTCATTTTAGTTTATGTTATTTCTTACACACCACCACATGATTCAGGTAACATGATCGATACCCATATGAGGTTTTGGGTTCTGGGTATTTTCCTCAACATCTAGGTTATAGAGGATATGAATAGATGACTACTCCCCCTTCCCTGCTCTATCTTAAAAGTGTGGTATGTTATATAATGTATTGGGGATATTATAAATGATGATATGGGTGCATGGTTGGGGAATACATGGTAAGAGGAGGTAATGGGGTTGATGTCCTTTGTGATTATATATTTTACCAAGATAAGGTTTTGATAAATTCTTGTGGTGTATGGTATGTGGTTTTGGTTATGGTTGTGATGTGGATATATTTTTATTTTCCTATATGGTTAATTGTATATGTGGATGTGGATGGGATGGTAACACTATGATGAAATTCATCTTGGGTAAGGGATACTAGTTTAGTGGAGAAGTGGGTGTGGGTACCTACTCATATATTCTTTTAATATTATATTACTACACATGTGTGTTATTTTGGGTGGATAATCCTTTATGAGGATGGAGATTACTTGAAATAATATATATAATGAATTGGTTTCACTATTTATTCATTGAGTCATTGGTATACTTACTCTATCTTTTTATGATAGGTTTTGGGTAATATCCTAATGAGTATACTTGTATGCTCATATAGCAACCCTGACTCCAGTAACCCAGAGTCATTGTTTAATTTATTACATTGGTAAAAGATACAAAGGATCACACCTTGAAGGATCAATCAGTTTAGTAGTCTTATAATTCATATAAATATATGAATTTCATATTACATTGGAAGATAAAAACATAGTATGAAAATATTTCTAGAATCCTTGAAAATCATTCAATTATTCCTTCTTCATATCTTAAAGAAAGGAAAAAACATAAAGGGTGAGATTAGATATTCAGTAATGGAAAGCTTACAATGGAATCTATAATGAATATGTAAGGAATAAAAAATATTTTAGAGTAAATAATCAATACAAGTTCAATTTAATCAATAACTTGAGCTTAAAAATATATCCATGGAAAATAAAACAATCACATGGATGATAATAACTGAAATTTTAATGAAGGAAATACATAATGTTAGATATAATGATCTTATGTTAAGGCCTCATGCCAATACATCTTGAACCTTTCCCTTGTGGACTTTTTCCAACACATTTACATATTTTAAAGGCCTAGTTCCGTGAAATTTTCATTGTATATATCAGTATACACTGATAAATACCCATTTTATTTGTCTCATGAGACCTACCAATGCATCGAGGGGCTATATATAATCAAGCCCCACACATCACTTTGATATTTCCAATGAATTCCTCATATATTAAATCAATTATATCATACGTAATCAATATTCCATATCAAAAAATAAGTATTTTTATTGAATAAAAAATACTGAACATCAACATTTCCCCATTAAATGAAATAAATTTCTCAATAAACTTCCTTTAACTAACATCTTATATTTAAATAGAATATGGTTAACAAAATATTGAAGTAGTAGAAAGGATACTAAATACATCCATCATACTAAAAATAATTACTTCTTTATTTTAATATAAAAACTAAAAATTCATAGAATAATTTAAAAATTGTTTTCTTTGAAAAATCCTAGAAACTTATCGAGGAAGATAAATATATAATAACGGTCATATATGTGGGAAAATTTATTCACACCATATACATTAAAAAGAACATGTTTTCACACTTTTGTAAAGAAAGTCAAAAAATGACTTTTTTGGAAAACATTAAAAATAGTCCTATTAAAAATTTGTAAAGAAATTAAAAGGTGGTATAAAAATAAATTTTATAATATTTTAAAAGTAGATAAAAATTTTTATAAAGAAATTTTAAGAATAATGATATAGAAGAGAAGTATTACTAACTGAAAAAGAGAAATTAGGGTGGTTTTTTTTAAAAACATTTTTCCAGTCTTTAAGTACCAAAGAGAGGAAAAGTTAGAAGAAAAACATGGAAACTATATAAACAACTATATAAGAATAAAATATATTGGGTTTAAGAAATAAATATAATATAATTATTCCTATGTAAATTCAAATATGAACAATCCTGAACAATAGTGATATGGTAAAATAAACCCTTACGGATTTAATAATTTTTGAATAAAAACCCCTTAAAAGATAACACCTAATTTGAAACTTTAAACACATTGAATAAAAATTAATTCATGATATAATATTTCAAATTTTAGTATATAAATTAGGTGCATAATAACCTTTCTCATCAATATTAAATTTTTTAAGGCCATTTTATAATTATTTGACATCAATTAATTGAATTGTTCTTGCTTATGTCGACCAGTTATGGTTGTTTGGTCAATTTTTTCAAAATTACATTAGTATATTAACCATGGTTAAAGGGGTTATAAAATTGTTTAATAATATATGGAATGTTAATAAAGTCATTAATTAAATTTTATTCATTATATAAAATTCTATAATCATCCATTCAAGGTGGTAATATAAAATTGAAATACATTGTTCGTGAAGGCGATAGTATACACATACGCATGATGATGTTTTGATTTTCCTAATGGTTGGAAAGGAAAGAAAGTATATAATGATTCATATTTATATAATCATATTTATATCATAAATATCACATATTTGCATTAAATATATCCTTATGATCATCCATGTAAATCGAAAATGAAAAATAAAACACATCGCTTTGTGGAGGTGGTAGTCCGCACATACGCATGAGTGGTGTTATTATTTTCCAACAGATGGGAGGGTAAGTAGGTAGGTTATATGTTAAATTTATAAAATAATAATTAATAAATATTATATAATATATATTCATTAATTCCATCTTTATAACCAAACAAGTGATCTGATAACAAAAAATGATATACATCGCTTTATGGAGACGGTAGTCCTTATGTACGCACGAGCGATGTTTTCAATTTCCATAAGATGGAAAGGATATATAAAATGGGTGTAACATTAACATAGAAACATCTTATTATTATAAATATAATAATTCAATTATTTTAATATGGTTATTTAAAATTTGGATGAGGTTTAATAAGAAATGAACTTGAAAAAGCTCTATAAGAACATAGAACCTTCCTTTGGTAATGTCATTTGGCTTACACCTTAAGCCTTCTTGAAGTGGTATTTTGGTGATAACAAGAGCTCTCTGTAGAGAAAACTAAATTTTAGAAGTTATTTGGGTGGTTATTGGTCAAAATAACAGCCTCAAGAAGTGTGTATAATAAAGGAGATGTGGTTCCCTTTTATAAGTGGGGTGAGTGGAGAACTTGTAAATACTTGAAACTTTATTTTACAATATAGGTTTTACTCAAGTAAATTGGATAAAAATTGTCATAATTTATAATATGATAAGTTTAAGGTGTGAATCCAACCAAAAAATGAGATTTAATAAAGTATTTTATGTTATCTTGAATCCTTATTCCATTATTTTAACCCTTTTAACTAATTTTACCCTTAAATAAGATGATAAATATTTACCTTGCTTACTATTCTTTATGACCAAAAATTAAGTTGAACTCATTAACTAATATTAATTATTCTAATTCCAAATATAGAATCAATTTTATATTATTTAATTATTATAATTGGTAGAAACTACTTTTACTATAAGTTTGTAAAATTCAATAAAAACTATTTTTAGAAAAATGTCAGTTTTAAGCATAAAGATGATTTTATAGAAAAATAAACTATAATTTTGATTCCCATGGAATTAATTGTATTATTTTAAATAAAAAAGAACTTTTCTTTGAAACTAAACCAAAATGAAAAAGTAACCTTGTGAATACTTGATAAAAAGGGAAGAACTGAAAATAATTTTTATTTGAATAAAAACATTACTTAGATTTTTAAAATGTTAAACATAGATTTATAAGTTCAAAATTATATTTTAAAATTAATTATATTACTTATTAAATATATATTTGGTCTATAAAAAATTTTCATAAACATTCAAGTTATTATTATATCATGTTAATGTCATAGTGACATTATTTATAAAATCTGTATTTTTGCTATTCATTAAAAAATCAAATATTTCTAAAAAATATCAAAAATTAATCGTAAGATAATTTTAATATGAAGAAATAGAAAATGAAGTTCATTTTATAAAATACCATTTCTAAATTTTTTATAAAATAATTCTAATATCCACACACAAACACATAAAAATCATTTTTGGAAAAAAATTATTTTCAAATAATAAAAAGAATTTATTCCCATTCCCTTCCAAGTAAAAACTATTATATGATTGTTAAATTTTTTAATATATTATCAATAAATTTCTTCAAAATAATTAATCAATAGTTATTAACTTAATTTATTAATATAAAAATACATTACACACTTAAAAACAATTTCATTAGAAATATCCATTTTTACCATGAAATGATTTTATCATCATTTACAAAAAAATTATAATCAATTTATAAATTATTAATTAATTAATTAAAATGTATAAAAAATAAATTTTTAATAAATTTAATTCTAAAAACAAGATAATTTTATCTTTTAAATGAAATATATAATATAAAAAAATTCTTTTATATAAATATAACCCAATTAAAAATTAACTATTATTAACCTCATATGATTTAATCATTATAATTAAAATTATATAATTATTAAATAGGAATTAATAAATATATTTGTATTAAGAAAATGTTTCTATATATATTTCATAATATTATTACTCCTATTCATATCTATTAATCCAATGACTTAGTTATAATGGTCATATTTAAATAATAATATTTTTATAGTATATCATAATTCATTTAAGATCAGTGTTGTGTGTATCACAAGTTATCAATCATAGTATTAATAAACTAAAATATTGGGGTTTTTCATTCTCCCCTCCTTATAAAAATCTCATCCTCGCAATTTTAATTCATTTTGAGCATATCATAACATAATAATAGATTTTTTCATGAATTTTAATTTCTAGGTTAGGACTAGGAAACCTATTATTTTTTAAATAAATATTTCTTAAACAATAAATGTTCACTTATAATAATTCTAATTGTAAATATTTTTATATAATCATACCTTGATAGTTAAGTGATACTTTCCACACAAAAAATGATAGATTTATCTTTCATTGCTTAAAGAATTATAAGGAAATATACTAAATTGAATTCTTTATCCAGTTGTCTTTCGATCAATTTTCTGCATATGATTCATCTCATATTGAAAATGATGAATGAATAAGATTAATATTTCATTCCTGGAGCACTAAAATAATTTTATAATGGATCATGAGATCTATTAAGGGATATTGTTCTCCATTGTATGAAATATTTTCTGACTGGAAATTCCTCTTATTTCTATCAATTTAATAAAACAAAAAAATGGTTAGCATAAGTAAAAATAATATTCCAAAAATTAAACCATAAAATGATGGAGTGATATCTATAAAACTTTAATAATAACAACCATGGTTCAATACTAGTCATCAAACCTTAAAACTCTTTATAATATGATAAAACAAATTTGAGTACATCATAATCATATATTCACACAAATTTACTATAATTACCCTTAAATAAAAACACATACTAACCCTAAAGGCTATATATGATAGTCAGGGTCTAACTTATGATATAAACATAAAAAAATATTCTATTCTTGGAGAAAATATTTATAAGAAAAGAAACATTCTAGTGCCAAAATTTACACATGGTAAATTTCCCAAGTAAATAATTTCCTTTTAGAGTCTCATTAATGATCCACAAGAGATCCTCATGTTATTAATCCCTTTTTGTATACCAAGATGGCTATAATAAATACCAAAATGAAATTATCAAGGTAATCCTTGATTCTTGGGGCATTGATTTGAATATTAGATCATCTCATTACAGTTGAAACACTAAATATCAGTGATTTCTTTCTTTCCCTTGATTTCATGAGCTATATGGCCCTTATCTTCAAATTTTTAAAAAACTTCCATTAATTTAAGAATTTATAAGGATGTTTATTTCTATAATTATCATATGTTTGAAGTTTCATCCTTCCCTTGTTCTTATTTTCCTCATTTTTTTCCTTAGTTCTCAATCACCCTTTTCTTATCTTCATTTTTTAAAAATATATATGAATTGTAGGATTTTTTTTCTCTATCTTTATAGAACTTTATACCATATCATCATATGATAAAAAGTCTTGAGAGACTGGTTCTCTTTGTAGGACTGACTTAATTCTATAAAATAAATGGTCAATCTTACTTTTTGTATTATGCAAATAGTCTATATAATTCCTTTCTAATCTCATAAATTTTTTCTTATACTAAACAAAACTTTCCTCTTCCTTATGTCTTAAATTGAGAAATATTCTTTCTATATAATCTTGTTATTCTCTAGGAAAATATTTCTCAAAGAAAATCACCTTAAAGGTTTTCAATCCCATTCCCTCTATCGCTTCCTCTTACTTAGTATTCTAAATCAATGATCACCATTGATCAAAGTCTCTTTTTAAATAATAAACTAATAGAATAATCTTTTACTTTTAGTTATTTCCCAAATATAAAAAAATACTTTCAAGGGACTTAATCCATTTATTAGATACTGTTGGATTAGTAGTTCCATTAATAGATGGAGGATTTTTCACATAAATTGATCCAACAAAGGTGCATCATTCTATGAAATAACAAGTTTCTCTATACAGGCAAGGTTATTTATTATAAACTGGGTCAGTTAACCAAATATGGACATGATTTTATCAGGTCCAACAAATGTTGTATTGACAAACTTATAGGGTAAATTCAAACATTGACTATGGGTGTTGATATGATTTTTCTTTATTTTACTATGATCCATATCTAAATGATGGAACACACATAATTAGATCATAAAATTAAGAATATTGATCCATAACAAAAAAATATTAAAAGTTATTGATAATTATATGGGTTTATCTTAATGTGCATCCATGTTATATTCTTATAAAATCTAATTCCCATAGTCTTACTAAACTTCCTTTTATACCAACTATAGAAACCCTTAATCTAATAACTTAGAGCTGGGGTTTACTTTACTATATTGGTATAAGATAAAATGTATCACATCATAGAGGACCGATTAGTTTAGTAGTCTTGGAAAACTAGATACATACATGAATTCCATATTAAATTGGAATATAAAAACATAGCCTAAAAAACTTTCTTGCATCCTTAAAATAATTTAGATATTTCTTCATCATATATTGGGGAAAGGAAAACAAATAAAGGGTGAGCTTATATGGTCAGTAAGGGAAAGCATCGAGTAGAATATATCATGAGTACATAAGTCATAAACAATATGGTATAATAAAGAATCAATACATATTCCATTTAATCAATAAAATTGTCATAAAAAATATATCCATGGAAAATAAAACAATCACATGGATAATAATAAGTCAAATTTTAATGAAGGAAATTTATAATTTCGGATGTCATGATCTTACTACCAATTCCTCGTGCTAATAAATAAGGAAACTTATCATCAAGGGCGACGTGCAAATACATATGAAATATCATCAAAGACTTATACAAAGACATTTTCATTGTATGGGTCAACATACACTGAGAAACACCCATTTTGTTTGTCTCATCAGACCTACTAATACATAAAGAAACTATCTATAACCGGTCCCCGCATGTCACTTATATATTTCTAATGAATTAATTGTATATTTAATCAATAATACAACACATAATCAGTATTCCATATCAATAAATAAATATCCATATTGAATCAAGAAAATATAACATCAATATTTTCCTAGTAAATGAAATCACTTTCTAAATAATATTATTTCAACTAACATAATATATTTAAAAGGAATATGGTTGAGACAATATCAAAGTGGTATAAATGATACTAAATATATCCATGATATTTAAAATATGGATATAAAAGAGAAAAATATTGTCCAATGAATAATATAGTGATAGATAACATGATCACAAGAAATTGAATGGTCGCAAAATAATGTTTAATCCATAAATTAGTAAAGGATGATATAATAACATCAATTCATAAGAAATTATGGTTTGAAATAAAGGAAATTGTTTTAATAATTAGAGAGGAAAATGGAGGTGCAAATTTAAAAATAAATTTCCTTAAATATTTTGAAACTTTTTTTAAAAAAACAAAGTTATAAATCATTTCCTAAATTATTTGCAACCTTTAATAAAATAATTTCTTTTTATTTTAATATAAAAAATAAAAGAATCATAAAATAATGGAAACATTATATTCTTTGAAAAATCCATGGAAACTTATAGAGGAATATAAATATAGAATAATTTCCCTCAAGAATGGAAAATCTCTTCATGTCATATACGTTAAAAAATCATTACTTTTACACTTTTAAAGAAATTCAAAACTACTTTGTTGGACAGAGTGGATACTCAAGAGGGGGGTGAATTGAGTTCCAATTAAAATTACTGTTTAAAAACATTATGGTTAAGAAAACCACCAATTTTAAAAATGGCCCAGTTAATTAAGGTAGTAGAAATGTAAATGTTCAATTGGTCAATTGGTTTCTCAAAGGGTGATTAGTCCTCAGATAAATTAGTGTAGAACACTAATTCAACTTTTGAAACAAGTGTATTGAAGTATAAAAATACACACACTAACCAAAACTAACTATCAAAGTGTAAGAAAAAACTATTTTATGTTTTAGAAAATATAAGCAGCGGATAAAACAAAATAGAGTAATTGATTATTATCACAACAATGTAAACAAGAGGTTCAGTATCAAGCAAAGACTTAATCCTCTCCACTTGGTGATCACCTACCACCAAGAAGTTTATATAAATAAAATTTTGATCCACACCCTGGATCGGGGTTTACAACAGCACACATGGCTATCTAGGTCACACTTGACCTCTAACACAATTATTAGTGGGAAAAAAATGTAATAAGTGATTGAGTATGAGGATAGTTTGATATCCTCCAGTTATGCTCAGGAGACAGTGTGTGTTATACAAATAAATATACACACTGCTCAAATAGAAAATATAAAACACAACAGAGTTAATGATGAGAATAGAGTTAAGAATTCTATGTGTGTTTTGAAGTAAGGATCTAGACTCAATGATTGTTGAGAATATAGTATTTGAGTCTTCTTCTTAGAAGTTGTCTTCAGAACAGAGTATCGCGGTTTCTTGTAATCTAGCTTGGAGGAATAAAAAGGTTCAGCTTATTGATGTCTCAATGTATATTGATTCTTTTTGGTGAATATATCTTGTTAGATTCTTCTTATAATCTCAAGCGCTTAGTTCTTCTCTTTTGGTATTCGCACAGTCTATGTCTCAGCATGTTATTGTCATCCTCTTTAATGTGAAAGATGAGGTCCTTTTATACTCCATGGTCCTCTAGACATAAAGATCTTCGTGCGTTCATGTACCTCATACTTGTCTACGAATACTCTTACAGAAAACATTCAATAATGTCACAAACATTAATTTTTCTAAATATGACCATTAGAAATAAATTTGAATTAATAAAATGGAAATAGTTATTTATATCAATCGGTGATTCATCTTTAGTCGGTTATCTTCAGTTTGATAATAATGGTCTTTCAACTTCAGTCTGTCATTCTTTGGTCTATCTAACTTTAGTTTCGGTCTATCAAAATTTGGTTTTGGTGTTTCGAATTCGGTCTGTCGTTCTTTGGTCTATCGAACTTCAGTTTCAGTCTATCAAACATTGATTTTGGTGTGTCGACTTCGGTCTGTCATTCTTCGGTCTGTCGAACTTCAGTTTCGGTCTATCAAAATTCAGCCTGTCATTCTTCGGTCTGTCGAACTTCAATTTCGGTCTATCAAACTTTTGTTTCAGTGTGTCGACTTCGATGTTAAGGAATCCAAAAAATATTATGAATAGTCTTCCTTACATATACCATTACAAGAAAAATTGTTAATAAAAATACATTTGTAAAAAAAATTATTCATGACTATAAGCAATTTACTTATTAAAGTATATATTGTTGTATGACATATTTGATTTACATAGACATATTAAAATTGGCATGAAAGAGTAGAATCTGGCTATTGAAAAAATTAGTGATTATGAAAACTACAATATCATGGAGATTCCAACAATATCCCCCTTTTTGATAATCACAAATTATGGCATACATGAAAATATATCAAATAAAGATAGCTTGAAAATAGAATGTATTTAAAACAACTCTCCCCCTCACTAAATGGATTAAGGATAGTATATGCCACCCTTATTTTATCATATTTCATCCTTATTTTCTGCCCATTTTGGGATTAACAAAAAGAGAAAAGAAGGAAGGAAAAATAATAGAAAAGAAAGACACTGGAATATTTTTCATTCAAAGTCATAAGAGTAAAAGAAAAAAAAAATAGCAAATACCAATCAAAAAGAAATAATCCATCACTAGGGTTTTGGATGCAGATGTAAGAACCCGGACCTTCATTCAGATATGTTTTTACTTTTTTCTGGATTTTTTAAGAAAAATGGTTTTTCTGGAAATTTTCAAAGTACATGCCATGTACTTTCTAAGTACATGTCGTGTACTCTGTTCTGGCTCGAAGCCGTGTTCTGGCCATGTCTGGGCCACACACACGGTGTGTAAGGCTGAGGTGGAGGCCGGTTTTTCAGAGTATGGAAAAAATTTAAAGTACACGTCGTGTACTCTAGAAGTACACGCCATGTACTCTAGAAGTACACGCCGTGTACTTTCTTTTTTTTAATTAAATGGACCGAGGTCGCGCTTAACCCCCATATTCGTCTTCTTCTTCAGTTTTTGACCATTCGAGAGCGTCCGTACGGCCGGATCTTCGACGGAGTCCTGCTTCGTCGTCCGTTCTCCGATTCGAGCATGGTCGATTGCGTTGGAATCGCAGCAGTGAGTTCTTCCTTCTGCTTGAGCCTTGTTTCTTGATTCCTCCTTATTTTCAAGTTATCATGGGATGAACGTTTTGTGTGTTTTCTTAGATCTACGTCGTTATAAGGGGAATCTGTTGTTGAGGTTCACGTATATCGATCTCCTAGGATCGAGGTAGGTGGTTTGTGCCTTTCTGTAGAAAGTTGATGAATATTATCTGCAATTTCCACCAATACCCTTGAACGGGGTATTGCGTGTTTCCTGCTTTGCCCTTGTTACTTGTCTGCTTTGCCTGATTTCTTTAGTAGAGGTTATTGCTTGTGATTAGAGTAATTTGTTTGTGCTCAGATTGCCTTTCCATGCTTGTTCTTCCTGTTTGGCGTTTTCCAGTTTCCATGCCTAGTTGTAGGATAGTGGAACTATTGTTTTATTATTACTGTTGAGCCTTATTTGATAGCCAAGTAGTTCTTGAGGTTTACTTGGACGTTATACGCGTGATGAGCATGTTTAGTTATACTCAGGACTGTGAGAACCTAGTGTAGTAGACCAAAGGGAGAATTGACAGAAGGGCTTCTCCAGAGTGTCTTTTAATTACGATGTGAGACCACAGGGGGAATTTACGTTGAGTGCTTCCCTAGAGAGTCTGTAGATCCACGACGCGGGCCACAGGGGGAATTGATGTTGAGTGCTTCCCCAGAGAGCCTTTAGCATGATACGAGACTATAGGGGGAATTGATGGTGAGTGCTTCCCCAGAGAGTCTGCTTAATTACGTAGCTGAACCAGAGGGGTGAGACTGTGTGTGCCTCTTAGAGGGTTGCTAGTACTTAGAGGTTAAACCATAGGGGTTAGACTGTGAGATCTACCCATAGGGTTACCTGTTTTCTTCTTGTTACTGACTGCTTGCTTGTGTGCTTTACTTGTTAGAACTGTGGATTGTAGCTATTTGTGCTTTCTGTTTACTGCTTCTTGCTTTAGTACTGCCATGTATTCATTGACTATTAGGCACAAATATTTGGGTGATTTCCTACTGGAATTGTATCTCACACCCTGTTTGGTCCATGATTTTGGGCCCAAGCATACTATGTTGTTGTAGGTATAGACAAGGGTAAGCGCCCTTCTTCTTCAGGATCTTGACTGCACCAGGAGCTGGGAAGCATGGGACCAAGCCATGGCTCGTGATGCTAAGGAGCTTAATTTTTTTTCTTTTGCACTTGGTTTCAGTTGTATTTCAGCACTTTGTTGTGTTTTCTGTTTTCCTTAGATACTTGTACCTGCTGCATCATCGTCATCATAGTTATATATCTATATTGTTTCTGTTGTTTGGTTTCTGTTGTTATATATGTTGTTTACTGCTTATGCTATTTATTTTTGTTTTCTTACCTTGTATACCTTACCGAATGAGGGCATAGTTTCCCCACCAACTCACCAAGGCCCTCGCTTCAAGTCGGCAGCCTCTGGCGTTCGGGGAAACGTGCTTGAGGTCATGTGACGAACCGGGTACGGGGCACCAGTGGAGGGGATCTGGACTCGGGACGTTACAAAGTGGTATCAGAGGGGTTATTTTCTCTTGCTTTACTATTTGGAGACCTTATCTAGGGATAGGACAGATTCGGTACTTGGAATTAAGTTGTGCTCGGGAGTAGCTAACCCGTGTATAGGGAAAATCCATACTACCTCATTAATTGCAGTTTTCTAGTTGGTATGTCTTCACCTAGAGTGATTCATATGACTTGTGTGGTTATTGTTTTGATATTTCGGTTCTATTTCTGTCGCAACCCGATGAGATGAGGGTATTCCATCTCATGGATCATATAGACACTTATAGGAATCACATTCCATGCATTCTTGCCATGCCATCTAGGGTGAATTAGCGATTGCATGCTGTTGTGATAGACTTTGTGTAGATTATGCATGCTGTTGTGATAGTTTCTTGATAGATTCCTTGCTGTTATGTTAGAAAATTGTTTGTTTTGTTCCTTGCTTAAAATGAACGCCAAATTTTGGTTCTTGAGGTGTTATGGGCCCTCCCGGATCAGAATTTGGCATTTTTTTCCTTGTTTTAGTGTTTCTGGAATTCTGCGCAGTTTCTGAGCTACTACCCAGAAAAACCCAGAATACACGATGTGTACTTTTTAGATACATTCCGTAGTTTTCAGGCCGTTTCACTGACCATGTGATCAAAACACGGTGTCGTGGGAGTAACTTCGGGAACACGCCGTGTACCATTGGTACACGCCGTGTGAGTTCGGATCCGTGTACCCGGCTGTGTCACTAACAACACGGGCTGAGAAAACTCGGATAGAACACGTCGTGTCCTTAGGGAACACGCCGTGTATTCTTTTCCAGGTACCCGGCCGTGTCACGAACAACACGGGCCGGCATGACCTTCTTTTCCACATGCTGTGTTTGTTCGGAACAAGCCGTGTAGTCTTGCCAGGTACCCGGTCGTGTCACGAACAACACGGAACGGTGTCTCCTTCGCCTATGCACGTCGTTCTTTTTCGGATCACGCCATGTAAGGTCCAACCATGTAGATGGCCGTGTAGTCATCAACACGGACCGCCGAAGCCTCGTCTAGTGCACGCCGTGTTTTATTCAAACACGTTGTGTAGTCTCGGGTTGAGTCGGACCGTGTGGGTTAGCCGTGTAAGGAGACTCGGGAAGGGGAATAGTTTCTAGTACACGCCGTGTGGGGGGGGTCAACACGCCGTGTAGTTTGAAGTGTACACGGCTCGTAGGGCAGGAGTACACGCCCATGTCAGTGGTTTAAGAAGACACGTCGTGTAGTTGTATACACGCCGTGTAGTCGTGTTTTGAAATCTTGTGTGTTTTCTTCCCCTGTTCCCATTTTGTACTCTTGTGTTCCTTGTCCTTGTTTTCCTGATCTAAGGTGTTCTTTTGATCTTTCAGATCTATGCCTCCGATATGTCCTCCAGTCGTACATCTGTCATCAGGCAGTGATCAGACGCCAGACAGGGCTGATCAGGGACTTCCTGTCGATCCCCCATCCGAGCCGGCCTTGGCACCGGTTGTTGTACCAGTTGCGGGCGCCGATGCGCAGTTCAGGGAGGGTTTCATGAGGATGATGCAGGCCTTCCAGGGAGCACCGCCTCCTGCCTCGTCTATGGCAGACTTGACGCGAGTCTTTCAGCAGCAGCATCCTCCCATGTTCTCGGAGGAGGGAGGACCTCAGGCTGTAGAGTCATGGATGGAAGCCATGCTGACTATATTCGAGCATCTGGAGACGCCTCCAGAGAGGCGGGTCAAGATCACCACCTACATGCTCCGAGACTCTGCCAAGAGGTGGTGGGGCGTGATCTCACAGGCGGGTTAGCAGCAGGCTATGACTTGAGAGGAGTTCCAACGCGTGTTCTACAACTACTTCTACCCGGAGACCCTGAGGGCCGATCGAGCCCGGGAGTTCATGAGCTTAGAGCAGGGTACTCTATCCGTCATGGATTATTCCTCTCGTTTCAATGAGATGCAGCGTTTTACAACCCTTCGGGATGGGAGTGGGGTGTTCTTGGTGAGAAAGTTTGAGGATGGACTCAGGCGGGAGATTCGCTCATAGGTGAACATCTTCCAGCTGACTTCCATTACTTCCATCGTCAACCAGGCACTGATTGCGGAGTGAAATCTGAGAGACTATGGAACTGCGAGTCAGGGAGGTTATACTTCCAGAGCAAGATTTCCTTCAGATGATAGCAATAAGCGCCATAGGGAGCCTATGAGTAGTGATTCAAGAAAGCGAGATGCATCATCAGGCAGCCAGGTGACATGCTACCAGTGTGGCCGGACAGGGCACACGAGACCGCAGTGCCAGAGAGACCCCATGGAGTGCCGATCTTGCGGCAAGATGGGTCACCTCCAGCATTTCTTCCAGGTTTTCTCACCAACAGCAAGTGACCGGGGTTCTTCCATGACTCCTCATTCAGGAGCAGCCCCACCAGTCTCTCACCAGTCAGGGAACTGGAGTTCTTCCAGCCGTTCGGGCCGAGGTGGAGGTTGAGGTCATGGAAGTCAGCCACCAGTTCCTTATCACTAGTAGGTAGGTTCAGCTCAGAGTGGTCAGTTAGGGGCGCAGGGTCGCGGTGCAGGCCATTCTTTCGCTTTGGAGCGGACTTATCATGATCAGGATCCCGGCCCTTCTACTGTTCGAGGTATGATTTTAGTAGCCTCAGTTTTATCTTCATCCCTTTTCGATACTGGTGTTATGAATAGATTTATCTCTATTGCTTTTATGGAGAGACTTGGACTCTGCATCTTTTCTTCTGTCGACTCGTTGACACTAGACACACCTCTGGGAATGAGGACATCTAGTGTACGCCAGTGTAGAGAGTGCCCTCTCGAGGTTGCAGGGTATCGTTTCTTATGGGATCTCTATGTCCTAGAGATGATAGGCTATGATGTCATCCTTGGCATGGACTGGTTGATTCCCTTCCGAGAATTCGTTGACTGCTATCGCCGCAGAGTCAGTTTCATTTCACAAGAGGGTGAATCTTTCCTTCATAGAGGCAAATGGGACGTTCGGGCGAGTCGGGCAGGACTCGAGCATCTTGGGCTAGGAGGAGTGACGGCCCAGATTTCTAGACTTTACCTGGATGATTAGGGGACTCCACAGTTGGACTTCCCTCCAGTGGTGGATCGCTTCTGGGATGTCTTTCCAGAGGACTTTTCAGGTTTGCCTCCGGAGCGTGAGGTAGAATTTTCTATTGAGCTCATGCCAGGAGCGGCACCGGTGTCCATTCCTCCCTATAGGATGGCCACACCTGAGTTGTAGGAGCTCAAGAAGTAGTTGTAGGAGCTACAGGCTAAGGGTTTCATCTGACCCAGTACTTCTCCTTGGGGTTCATCTGTCCTGTTTGCAAAGAAGGCAGACGGTACCCTTCGGCTTTGTGTGGATTATCAGAAGCTAAACCAGTTGACGGTCAAGAACCGATATCCTTTTCCACGGATTGATGACCTTTTCGATCAGCTTTGAGGAGCCCGGGTGTTCTCAAAGATCTAATTGAGGTCCGATTATCATCATTTTCACGTTAGACCATCAGATATACCTCTGACAGCCTTCAGGATCAGGTATGGTCTATACGAGTATACAGTCATGTCGTTCGGTCTCACGAATGCACCTGCAGTTTTCATGGCGCTGATGAACCGAGTGTTCCATACTTACTTGGACTCCTTCATCGTGGTCTTCATGGACGATATCTTGGTGTACTCTCACACTCGACAAAACCATGTCACCCATCTTGAGATCATTCTGAGTAAACTGAGAGAGCATCGGTTTTATGCTAAAATCTCGAAGTTCCACTTCTGGATGGATTAGATTCACTTCTTGGGTTACGTCATCTCAGAGATAGGAGTATCTGTGGACCCAGAGAAAGTGAGAGCTATAGTTTCCTGGGAGTATCCAAAGAACGTTTTTTAGGTACGGAGCTTCCTAGGGCTGGCTGGATACTACAGACGCTTCATTCGGGACTTTTCTCATCTAGCATCACCTTTGACAGGTCTGACCAAGAAGGGGGCAAGGTTCTTTTGGTCAGATTCTTATGATTCAGCCTTTCAGGAGCTGAAAGGGAGGTTGACGTCAGCACTGATACTAGTCTTGCCAGATCCAGGAAAGAGCTACACAGTTTACTGTGATGCTTCGGGTATCGGGCTGGGAGCTGTACTTATGCAGGGAGATGGATTTGTTGTGTATGGGTCTCGGTAGTTGAGTCCACATGAGAGGAACTACCCTACGCACGATCTAGAGTTGGCATATGTTGTTCATGCCTTGCGCTGTTGGAGACACTATCTTTTGGGAGAGCACTTTGTGGTCTTCACTGACCACAAGAGTCTCAAGTATATCTTCACTCAGTGTGATCTGAATCTGAGGCAGCGCAGGTGGGTTGAGTATCTACAGTCTTTTGACTTTGATCTTGCCTACACGCCGGGAAAGGGCAATGTCATGGCAGATGTGTTGAGCAGGAGAACTCAGATTCAGGCAGTTCAGGAGGCCAGTAGTGAGTGGAAGCTGATGGCTCTGTTCTCTGAGATGCATCTAGAGGTGCACGATAGACAGGGAGAGACCTTTCTATCTTCTGTAGCTGTTACCTCCACGCTACTTGATTGGGTACGGATAAAGCAGCTATCAGACTCAGAAGGCTTAGTCCTGCGGGAGATTATGTCAGGAGAGGACCCTCTTCCTGGATGGATAGTGGGCGAGGATGAGATCTTGCATTTCTAAGGACGTGTATGGGTGCCAGAAGACATACGCGAGGAGCTGATGCGGGATTTCCATTCCTCAGTTTGGGCAGTTCATCTTGGCATCACCAAGATGTATCAGAACCTTCATCGACAATACTGGTGTCCAGGTATGAAGAAGGATGTTGCTGGTTTTGTCATGAGATGTTCTACCTGTCAGTAGGTGAAAGCATAGCATCAGCGACCAGCAGGTCTCTTACAGCAGTTACCCATTTCGGAGTGGAATTGAAACGATGTTGCGATGGACTTCGTCACTGGGTTTCCGAGATCACCTCGAGGGAACGATGTTTTTTGGGTTGTCGTCGACAGACTTACAAAGTTCTCTCACTTCTTGTCGATCAAGGAGACCTTTAGTGTTGATGATCTGGGACGAATTTACATCAGGGAGATTGTGCGTCTGCATGGAGTTCCGCGCTCTATTGTTTCAGACAGAGATGTGCGCTTCACCTCTCGGTTCTAGCATGGACTTCAGAAGGCCTTGGGTACATAGGTACTTTTGAGTACAGCATACCATCCCCAAACTGATGGCCAGTCCGAGCGCACAATCCAGGTTCTTGAGGATATGCTTCGAGCTTGCATCCTTGACTTTGGAGGTTCTTGGGAGAAGCATATTCCTCTGGTGTAGTTCGCCTACAACAACAGTTTCCAGGCGACCATCCAGATGGCACCATACGAGGCTTTGTACGGTAGGCCATGCCGATCACCCTTATCCTGGATGGAAGCAGGAGAGGCAACTTTTCTAGGACCTCGTCTTGTCTAGGAGACTTCAGAGTAGATAGATCTGATTCGGAAGAGGATGGCTACAGTGCAGTCTCGGCAGAAGTCTTATGCTGATCAGCGGAGATGACCTCTGGAGTTTGAGTTCGGTGATTGGGTTTTCCTACGTGTCACACCTAGGATGGGACACAAGAGGATTTGGAGACAGGGTAAGCTTTCTCCACGGTACGTCGGGCCGTTTTAGGTCCTAGAGAGAGTGGGGTCGGTCTCCTATCGGTTGCAGCTACCTCAGAGGTATCATGCCACGCACAACGTCTTCCACGTCTCTCAGCTCTAACGTTACTTTTCAGACCTATCTCATGTCTTTCAGCCTGAGGAAGTCGATCTTGAAGCAGATGCGTCGTTCGAGGAGAATCCTATCCAGATTGTTGATCACAGTACGAAGGTTCTCTGTGGGCGGTCTGTTCCTCTGGTATGAGTGTTATGGCAGCACGGGCGAGTACAGGACGAGACCTAGGAGAGGGAGGCCGATGTACGATCGTAATGGCCGGAGCTATTCGGGGTTGCTTCTTCTCTGTATCATTAGGAAAATTCGAGGACAAATTTCTTTAAGGGGCGAAGTTTGTAAGAACCTGGACCTTCGTTCAGGTATGTTTTTCCTTTTTTCTGGAGTTTTTAAGAAAAATGGTTTTTCTGGAAATTTTCAAAGTACACACCGTGTACTTTCTGAGTACACGTCGTGTACTCTGTTCCGGCTCGAAGCCGTGTGTTGGTCATGTCTGGGCCACACACACGGTGTGTAAGGCTGAGGTGGAGGCCGGTTTTTTGGAGTACATAAAAATTTTAAAGTACACTCTGTGTACTCTAGAAGTACACGTCGTGTACTTTCTTTTTTTTCATTAAATGGACTGGGTTCGTTCCTAACCCTCATATTCGTCTTCTTATTTAGTTTTCAACTGTCCGAGAGCGTCCGTACGGCCGGATCTTCAACGGAGTCCAGCCTCGTCGTCCGTTCTCCGATTCGATCACGGTCGATTGCGTTGGAATCACAGCGGTGAGTTATTCCTTCTGCTTGAGCCTTGTTTCTTAATTCCTCCTTGTTTTCAAGTTATCGTGGGATGAACGTTTTGTGCGTTTTCTCAGATCTACAATGTTCTAAGGGGAATCTGTCTTCGAGGTTCACGTATATCGATCTCCTAGGATCGAGGTAGGTGGTTTGTGCCTTTATGTAGAAAGTTGATGAATATTATCTGCAATTTCCACCAATACCCTTGAACGGGGTATTGCGTGTTTCATGTTTTTCCCTTGTTACTTGTCTACTTTGCTTTATTGCTTTAGTAGAGGTTATTGCTTGTGATTAGAGTAATTTTTTTGTGCTCAGATTGCCTTTCCATGCTTGTTCTGCCTGTTTGGCGTTTTCCAGTTGCCATGCCTAGTTGTAGGATAGTGGAACTGTTGTTTTATTATTATTGTTGTGCCTTAGTTGATAGCCAAGTAGTTCTTGAGGTTTGCTTGGATGTTATACACGTGTTGAGCATGTTTAGTTATACTCAGGACTGTGAGAACCTAGAGTAGTAAACCAAAGGGAGAATTGGCGGAAGGGCTTCTCCAGAGTGTCTTTTAATTACGATGCAAGACCACAGGGGGAATTGACGTTGAGTTCTACCCCAGAGAGTCTGTAGATCCACGACGTGGGCCACATGGGGAATTGACGTTGAGTGCTCCCCCAGAGAGCCTTTAGCACGATACAAGACTATAGGGGGAATTGAAGGTGAGTGCTTCCCCAGAGAGTCTGCTTAATTACGTAGCTGAACCAGAGGGGTGAGACTGTGTGTGCCTCCCAGAGGGTGGCTAGTACTTAGAGGTTAAACCATAGGGGTTAGACTGTGAGAGCTACCCAGAGGGTTACCTGTTTTCTTCTTGTTGCTGACTGCTTGCTGTTGTGTTTTACTTGTTAGAACTATGGATTGTAGTTGTTTGTGCTTTCTGTTTAATACTTCTTGCTTTAGTACTTCCATGTATTCATTGACTGTTAGGCACAAATCTTTGGGTGATTGCCTACTGGGATTTTATCTCACACCCTATTTGGTCCATGCTTTTGGGCCCAAGCAGACTATGTTGCTGCAGGTATAGACAAGGGTAAGCACCCTTCTTCTTCAGGATCTTGACTGCACCAGGAGCTGGGAAGCATGGGACCGAGCCGTGGCTCACGATGCTGAGGAGCTTACTTTCTTTTTATTTTGCACTTGGTTTCAGTTGTATTTCAGCACGTTGTTGTGTTTGCTGTTTTCCTTAGATACTTGTACCTGCTGCATCATTGTCATCATAGTTATATATCTACATTGTTTCTATTGTTTGGTTTCTATTGTTATGCATGTTGTTTACTGCTTCTCCTATTTATTGTTGTTTTCTTACCTTGTATACCTTACCTAATGAGGCCATAGTTTCCCCACCAACTCACCAAGGCCCTCACTGCTAGTCGGCAGCCTTTGGCGTTTTGGGAAACGCGCTTGAGGTCATGTGGCAAACCGGGTACAGGGCACCAGTGGAGGGGCTCCGGACTCGGGACGTTACAACAGAGGAGCTTTTCCTTTATCTGAAGGATCCAAAGGAGAAGGAGAAGGTTTGGGAGTGGCATAGGATGGAGCTGATCGAATTACAATACCAGGCAGGGCAACACCTGTAGGAACAGTAGCTGCAAGGGTAGGCCTTCTCTCTGACTGCACACGACTTCGAGACTACTCAGTAATGATTGGTCTAATATGAGTAAGAGATTGAGAGACAGTCATTGGAGCAGGAGGCCGATAGGTGGTACCAATGGAAGCAGCTGGAGGGACCACAATAGTCTCAGCATGAACATGCAGATACGGTTTGCGCAGGTTGATGAAGTCATTAATGACTTCTCCTCCATATTGCATTACCTTATCAAAGTCATCCTTATTCTCCATAAACTTACTCAGTAAAGGTGTAAACTCTTTAAACTGGAGAACTTGATTTTTTAAATCTTCTGTGACTGGGGGAATTCGAAGATTTTCTGCCAGAAATTTGAAACTGTTGATGAGATCATGCTTGGTATATATCTTAGTGAAATAGTTATCCACCTTTTTCCGAATTTCCTTTTGAGCTACAGAGGCTTCATTGGTGCATTGTCTAACCATATTTTACACAAGATCTGTATTATGATGTAACTTTTCAAGGGTTTACTTATCTGAAACAATCTGGAGTTTCTGAATCTCCTCTCTCATCATAGCCTTGAGAGACTCTAAATCAGCAACAGCACTTCTTCCACTCCTGGAACTAGATGGGCCAGTCAACATTTTTCCAAGATCTTCTTTAAACTTTTTCAAATCAACATTGATTATATGAGTTACCAAGTTTCTAATAACTTCTAGAACACCACTAAAGGAGGTCTTGAAGTTATAGGTTAAGGAATTCAGCTCATTGCTCAACTTTCTTACTTCTTCTCTCAGCAAAGTGTTATGTCTAATAATAGTTACTATTTTATTAATAATATTCGGTTGAATCTCCTGAATCACAATTCTTGAAATTTTTTCTGCATCAACATTTGAGATAATTAATGAGGTTGGGGCTTCATTTCTAGATCCCACTGAAGCTAGCACAGAAACACATATCTCTTTCTTAAACTTTTCCAAATCAGCCTTAGTGACATAGTTACTAGGCACTGACTGAGAAACTGGGTCTAGTGCTGAAGATGCAACTGGTAGAACATGTGCAGTAGGCTCCGGGTCAGCATGGACTTGAGGAATAGGAGGAGTAGGTACCATCTCCACATCTTAATCATATTCTAAACCAAAAAGAGTATGTCTTGGATTACTATTCCACTCTCTAGCACAGGTCCAATCTCTTGTCTCAACGGTATCAATTCTTACCCTTCTTCCCTGAGGCTTAGGAATAACATCAAAATCATCAATTTCTTCATTCGATTCTCTAGACATAATACCTTGTCTGGGAACAGGAATCAACCAGACTTCAGGTTCTGCTTGAGCTCCAGTTATTTCAACTTCACCAGGTAGTTCCTCAATTTGAGGCACCGAAACTACATCATCTTCCTCTTGGCTAGCAGCCATAATATCATTCAATTCCTGAATGAGATATTGGTTTTAAACATTAGGATGGAGTAGTCTTTCCTCGTGTCCAGCATCTCTATGATCACCATCCTGTTGATCAGCAGGCTCAATTCTATCACCAGCTCCATGAACAGATTCCTCACTGGATCTGTCAACCACTTATTTTCCCACTTTTAGAGAATCACTCACATGCTCAAAACTTTCCATCATCACCATTATCACTATAATTACCATCATCATCATCATCATCATCATCATCATATTCCTCATCTGATTTTCTAACATAATCTTCAACTCCAGTAACATCGGTTTCTTCCTATTCTTCGTCACCTAGAATAGTTTCTCTTGAAGTCGGTTCCATAGGTGGACTAGCAGGTCCAAAAGTCATATTCTTGGGACTTTTATCAATATCAGGATCACTCTTATCATCAAAAGAAGATCTTTCTTCCCTAGGCACTTCAGCCTCAGCTTCCTCATTAGAATAGACAGAAACTTCTCCAGGTTTGAGACCGGGATCAACTTGGTCCTTTGGTCTAGAAGGATGGTCAACAGGATTGAATTTCTCATACATACTTTCTT
Organism: Viscum album; assembly: GCA_963277665.1. NCBI lineage: Eukaryota > Viridiplantae > Streptophyta > Magnoliopsida > Santalales > Viscaceae > Viscum > Viscum album. The sequence goes on along the minus strand of OY728142.1, from coordinate 25,205,157 downwards.
AATCTCCTACCCAACATCTCTTACATGGGTTCCAAAAGATTTTCATCCTTTTACAAATGGCTTTCTGAAGACAAAAATTACTATAGGCAGTTATCATTTCATCTCCATCTTCTACACAGTCTAATTTCTTCAACATGGCAGAAATCATTCTCGGATAGTATAAGCAGGTTACTTTATTAGATGGATTAATCAACATAGATATATGTACCATAATATATCTTCATAGATTCACCTTTATTCCATGTTTCAACAAAAATATCAAGAACACATCCTGATATTTCACAGCAGATAAATCTCCCTACCTTGGGCAGATTTGATGTTGTATGAACTTAAAAAGCAACCTCACTTCTCCTTCAAATTCATTTTTAATAGTCCTTCTGGATTCTTCATTTCCATTAAGCTCCTTTAGAGCATCTTTATATAAAAACAAATTTGATGAAGGTGGAATATTACCAAGATAGTCAGCATAGACACCTTCATGAGGTACCTCTAAGCATTCATCCCATTCCTTAGACGAAAAAGCTAATTCCTTTACTTTTACCACAGATTTCATCTTTGCTGCCTTGTATTCATTTATTTTTATACTCAAATAAAGATAGAACTCATACACCAGCTGAGGATAATAGGGACTTTCATTTTTGGTAAACCAACTGAGCCACCCTTGAGATTCCAATACCTTTAGCAAAAAAGATTTTCTTGACAGAAGCCACTCAGCATACACTTCATTTTCAGCTGTAACAACCCAACATTCTAAGCTTGGTTTCCCCGTACCACTGGTTTCACCCTTCTGACACTTAGTAGGAGGAGATTTTTTAGGCTCTTCCATTGCACGCTTAGTCCTTACCATGGAGAAGCTGTGAATTCTAAGTGTGTTGAGAGGTTGGGAGTCGAGAGAGAGAGAGAGAGAGACTAAATGTAGAAGGTTTTATGGATATGGAGAAGGTGAAAGGTCGGGATGGATTGGACTTAATATATCATTTAGGAATAGTAAATCGTAAAACATAAAATTTAAACATGGTAAGGTGAAAGAGATAAAACAGCGTCGTTTCACTTAAAGCAGACGAAATTTACACAACATCCCTTAAAAGTATCGGTGTCAAAGAATCGGTTTTAAGAAGATCAGTTTCACAAAAATTGGTTTCATAAATATTAGTTTCATAAAAATAAGTTTCAAAAAGATCGGTTTCATAAATATCAGTTTTATAAAAATCGTTTTCATAAAAATAAATTTCATAAAGATCAGTTTCATAAAAATCGGTTTCATTAAAATTGGTTTCACAAAGATCAATTTTACAAATTTATCATTCCTAATTCATGTTTGATGTAATTCATTATCTCAGAATTTAAGGTTTTAGTGAATATATCAGCAAGCTGATGTTCAGTCCCAATAAACTCAAGAGTTATATCACCTTTTCTATAATGATACCTCAAAAAGTGATTTCTTACATCAATATGATTTGTTCTAGAATAAGATATTGGATTTCTAGAAATGTTAATAGCACTAGTGTTGTCATAGTTAATGGTGAAATGTTTGAATTGATATCCATAGTCTAGTAAAGTGTGTTTCGTCCACAAAATTTGTGCACCACAACTACCAGCAGCAATGTATTCTGCTTCGGCAGTAGATAATGAAATAGAATTCTGCTTTTTACTACACCATGATACTAGTGACTTTCCTAACATGTGACATGTCCCAGAGGTGATTTTTCTATCTAGCTTACAACCAGAAAATTCAACATCTGAATAACTTATTAAATCAAATGGTTGTCCTCTTGGATAAAATAGTCCTAAGTTGGGAGTATATTTGAGATATTTGAAGATACATTTAATAGCATTTAAATGGTATTCTTTGGGATTATCTTGAAAGAGAGCACACATGCATACACTAAACATAATATCATGTCTGCTAGCACTAAGGTAGAGAAGACTCCCTATCATGCCTCTGTAGTTGGTTTGATCCACTGATTCTCCAGCTTCATCAGCATCCAACTTACAAGTGGTACTCATAGGTTTATCACTACCTTTACTACCATCCAAACCAAAACGTTTTAAAATATCTTTAGTATATTTACTTTGATTTAAAATAATACCATCTTTATTTTGAAAAATATGAAATCCAAGGAAAAATTTAAGTTCTCCCATTAAACTCATTTCAAATTCATTTTGCATTATTTTTGAAAAGTCAGTACATAAAGTGTTTTTAGAAGATCCAAAAATTATATCATCTACATAAATTTGTACTGTCAAAACATCTTTATAAATCCTTTTAATAAACAAAGTCGTATCTGCTATTCCTTTAGTAAAACCTTTTGAAATAATAAAGGAACTAAGTATATCATACTAATCTCTTGGAGCTTTCTTTAGACCATATAAATATTTTGAAAGTTAAAAAACATGATTTGAAAAATGGGTATTTGTAAAGCCAGGGGGTTGTTCAACAAATACATCCTCAACTATATACCCATTTAGAAAATCACTTTTGACATCCATTTGATAAAGTTTAAAATTTAGATGAACTACATAAGCAAGTAATATCCTAATGGATTCTAGTCTAGCTACAGGAGCGAAGTTTTCCTCATAGTCTATTCCTTCCTCTTGACTATATCCTGGTGCAACTAACCTAGATTTGTTTCTAACTATATTTATAGACTCATTAACTTTGTTTCTAAAAACCCATTTAGTGCCTACGGTCAAGGTGTCTTTAGGTCTTTAAACTAGTTCCCAGACTTCGTTTCTTTCAAATTGATTTAATTCTTCTTGCATATCCATCACCCAAAATTCATCATTGATAGCTTCATTAATATTTTTGGGTTCAAGCTGTGAAAGAAAAGCTTGATGTTCAACCTAGTTTCACAGAGAAGCTCTGGTTTGTGTATCTCGGTTTAAATCACATACTACATCATCTAAAGGATGATTCTTGAGTGTTCTAAATACCTCTAGAAAGATTTGAACTAGACTCCTCATGATTGTCTATTTGTTCAGACTCAATAGGTTCAGATTTTGGAAGAATCCCAGAACTAGTCACTTTTACAGGGGATTCACTATCATTATCATTAAGGTTCAGAATTGACATATCTTCCTCAAGATATTCAAGATAGGTTTTGGGTTCATGTGGATCAGTTTCATCAAACTTAACATGAACTGACTCTTCCACACATTTGGTCTTCTTATTGAATACTCTATAGGATTTACTCGAGATTTAGTAACCTAGGAAAATTCATTCATCACTCTTGGAGGAAAACTTGTCAAGATTGTCCTTATTGTTATGGATAAAGACTTTGAAACCAAAAAATATGAATTAGTTAACCTTAGGCTTCCTATTGTTCCAAAGTTCATAAGGGGTCTTCTTAATAATGGGTCTAATCAAGACTATATTAATGGTATAACAAGCTGTATTTACAGATTTATCCCAAAAATTAATAGGTAAATTATACTCGCTAGGCATAGTCCTAGTAATTTCTTAGAGAGTCCTATTTCTTCTTTCCATGACTCCATTTTGTTGATGTGTTCTAGAAGCAGAGAAATTGTGACTATATCCATTGTGTGAGCAATAGGATTCAAACTCCTGATTTTCAAACTCACAACCATGATCACTTCGCAAGTTCTTGATTCTAGGTCCACTAAGGTTTTCCACAGACTTGGAGTATTTGATAAAATAAGAAAAAGTGTCACTTTTGTGAGCTAAAAAGTATACCCAAGTGTACCTAGAAAAATCATCTACATGAACATAAACATGGTGCTTCCCATTTAAACTTGAAACTCTTGATGGTCCAAAAAAATCCATGTGAACCAACTCAAGTGGTTGAGAAGTAGAAACTTCTTTCTTTGGTTTGAAAGAAACTTTTTGTTGCTTTCCATTTTGACAAGGATTTCACACTTTGTTATGTGGGAATTCCAGTTTAGGTAAGTCTCTTACAAAACCTTTCCTAGTCGGTTTCATAAGAGATTTCACATTGTAGTGTCCTAATCTTCTATGCCACAATCAGGATTCCTTATGAAAATCATTTAAGCAAGAAACATTTTTCTTAGATAAAGAATTTAAGTCAACATTATACACATTCTCATTTTTGAGAGCAATAAATATTAAATAATTTTTGGAATTAAAAACATTACATGCATCATTTTCAAATTTGATATTTAAACCATTATCACACAATTTAGAGATGATAAGAAAATTGTACTTTAATCCATCAATAAAAAGTACTTTGGAAATTAATATTGTATTAGGGTTACCGGTCTGGCCTAAGCCGGCGATTTTTCCCTTTGCATTGTCACCAAAAGTTACGTGACCACCATCAACCTTGATTAGGCTTCTGAAGCATGAGTAGTCTCCTATGATATGTCTTGAACATACATTTTCCAAGTACCATAGAGTATTATAGGAACTCTTTTGGCAACATCCATGCAAAATAGATTAGACATGGGGTAACTTTGGTACCCAGATTTTCTTGGGTCCTGAGAGGTTAGCAAGTAAAATTTTGGGAACCCATACCGGTCTCATAGATTTCCTATAATCAACAGATATATTTTGAGACATAAAAACTTTGTCTGGTCCTTTAGAGAATTAGTTTTCATGAAATGGTCCAGAACTTGAACTATCAGTGAATTGTTCAGATTTTGGAATAAATTTAGTTTTAATGATCCTTCTCTATCCAGGCTGATATCCTAGACCAGCTGTATATTTTAGGGCAATCTGTTGTCCTAGAAATTGAGTCAGGGTATCTCTACCAGTAGTAAATTTTTCAAGATCTTTATTTAATTCTTCATTTGATGATTTGAGTTTGGTATTTTCTTTTAAAAGCTGAGCACATTTTTATTTCTCAATATCCAGACTTGAATTATAATTTTCATTTAAAGCATGTTGTCTCTTTAATGATTTATACTTGTCCTTGAGCTCATTAAAGGTATCCTCAAGCATTTCACAATATTCAAATAGTTCATCATTAGTCATATCTTCATAATTATGTCACTCATTCTTATTCCCAGAATAATAGTCATTATGTATACGAGAGTTAAGTGTTACCTTAGATGTTTTTGTCATGAAACATAAGTTGGCATGATTATTCTGTTCACTATTAGAAGCATCATATCCACTGGAGTTGTCTTCTGAAGCACTCCAGGTATCTTTCATATCCTTTTTATATCCTTTGCCCTTGTCTTCATATTTCCTCTTAAATTTCATATTTGGATAGTCTGCCTTCACATGACCTTTTAGTTTTCACTCATTACATATTGTTTAATTTGAGTTGTCATTCCATTTTCTATCTTTATTTTATTGTCCTTTACTATCATACTTTCCATTGTAGTTTGAATTTCAGAAGAATTTCTTCTTTCAGTAGAACTTTTTGAATCTCCTTGCAAGATGAGCCATTTCCTCATCACTGTCTGAATCTGACTTTTCACTGGTGGATCTGTCTGCAGGAACTTGAGATTTTTCTTTGTTTTTTCTCTTTGAGGTAGTAGTCTTGAATGATACTAACTTCTTCCTTGGTTACTAATCTACTTCTTGATTCACCTTAAGTTCTTCCTCTACATCATAAGTTTTCCAATTAGTTCCTTCACAGTAAGCTTGCTTATATCAGAAGATTCTCGAATGGAAACAGAAGTTCCCCTCCATCTGTCAGGTAGGCATCGAATCAGTCTCATGATTTGGTCCTTGTTGTCCACTAGTTTTCCAAGTAGACTCATAGTGTTCACTATTTCATTGAACATCAGATACATTTCAGAGATAGGTTCACTAGGCTTCATTTTAAAATTATCATATTTAATAGTGTATGTATTTAGTCTCATTTCTTTAACATTGGTTGTTCCCTCATGAGAAACAGCTAAAGTATCCCAAATTTCATATTTAGTTTTACAAGAATATATTATATTTAATTCATCATCACCTAGAGAATAGTACTAGGCATTCATTGCTTTAAAGTTATTATTATATGTAGATTTATTCAACTAAGACCATGTATCCCTAGCAGTAGCAGGCAATATATGTTGCTCTTCAATTGTGTCCTAGATTTCATGTCTCATACTCTCTAGATACATTTTTAATTTCAATTTCCACTGAGCATAGTTATTACTATTAAATAAAGGTGTACTGTTAGTAGCAGCACCTTCAACTCTAGTTTCCATAGTTACTTAGAATATTAAATAACTGAAAATTTAGATATGATAGAAATTTTAAAATCTTTATGATACAACTAAAATCACAGTTGAAAATAATTTTCAAATATTTAAAATAAATAAACCCTATGATACCAAATTTTGGTCGGAGTGGATACTCAAGAGGGGGGTGAATTGAGTTCCAATTAAAATTTCTGTTTAAAAACTTTATGGTTAAGAAAATCCCCAATTTTAAAAACGGACCAGTTAATTAAGGTAGTAGAAATGTAAATCTTCAATTGGTCAATAGGTTTCTCAAAGGGTGATTAGTCCTTAGATAAATCAGTGTAGAACACTAATTCAACTTTTGAAACAATTCTGCTAAAGTATAAAAATACACACACTAACCAAAACTAACTATCAAAGTGTAAGAAAAAACAGTTTTATGTTTTAGAAAATATAAGAAGTGGATAAAAAAACAGAGTAATTGAATATTAGCACAACAATGTAAACAAGAGGTTCAGTATCAAGAAGAGACATAATCCTATCCACTTGGTTATCACCTGCCACCAAGCAGTTTATATAAATAAACTTTTGATTCACACCCTGGATTGAGTTTTACAATAGCACACCCGGCTGTCCAGGTCACACTTGACCTCTACCATAGTTATTCGTGGGAAAAAAATGTAATAAGTGATTGAGTATGAGGATAGTTTGATATCCTTCAGTTATGCTCAGGAGACATTGTGTGTTATACAAATAAATATACACACTTCTCAAATAAAAAATATAAAACACAACAAAGTTAAGGATGATAATAGAGTTAAGAATTCTCTGTGTGTTGTAAATTAAGGCTCTAGACTCAATGATTGTTGAGAATATAGTATTTGAGTCTTCTTATTAGAAGTTTTCTTCAGAACAGAGTATCGCAGTTTCTTGTAATCTGTCTTGGAGGAATGAAAAGGTTTATCTTGTTGATGTCTCAATGTATATTGATCCTTTTTTTAAGATAGCTTGTTAGAGTCTTCTTGTAATCTCAAGCGCTTAGTTATTCTCTTTTGGTATTCGCATAGTCTGTGTCTCAGTGTGTACTATTGTTGTCCTCATTAACATGAAAGATGAGGTCCTTTTATACTCCATGATCCTCTAGACATAAAGATCTTCGCACATGCATGTACCTCATACTTGTCTATGGATACTCCTACAGACAAAATTAAATAATGTCACAAACATTAATTTTTCTAAATATGACCATTAGAAATAAATTTGAATTAATAAAATGGAAACATTTATTTATATAAATCGGTGAGTCATCTTCGGTTTGTTGTCTTCGATTTGACAATATCGTCCTGTCAACTTCGGTCTGTCATTCTTCAGTATGTCAAACTTTGGTTTCGGTTTATCAAACTTCGGTTTCGGTGTGTCAACTTCAGTATGTCATTCTTCTGTCTATCAAACTTCGGTTTTGGTCTGTCAAACTTTGATTTCGGTGTGTCAACTTCAGTCTATCATTCTTCGGTCTGTCGAACTTTAGTTTCGGTCTGTCAAACTTCAGTCTGTCATTCTTTGGTCTGTCGAACTTCAGTTTCGGTCTATCAAACTTTGGTTTTGGTGTGTTGACTTTGGTGTCAAGGAATCCAAAAAATATTATGAAGAGTCTTCCTTACATATACCATTACAAGACTAAGTGTTAATAAAAATACATTTGTAAACATATTTATTCATGACTATAAGAAATTTACTTATTAAGTATATGTTGTTTTATGACATATTTGATTTATATAGACATATTGAAATTGGAATGAATGAGTAGAATCTAGCTATTGAAATAATTTGTGATTTTGAAAACTACAATATCATGGAGAGTCCAACATACTTGTTCTAAAAACATTAAATATATTAATTTTAAAACTTTGTAAAGAAAGTAAAAGTTGGTATAAAAATACCTTTTACATTCATTTAAAAGTATATAAAAATATCCATAAAATAATTTGAAGAATTTTTATATGGAAGAGAAATATTCCAGACCAAAAAATAGAAATAAAGTCGGTATTGTTTTAAAACATGCGTTTAGTATTTGAGTGACAAAGAGAGGAAACATTGGAATAAAAAAATTTAAATTCCATAAATAACTAGATAATAATAAAATATATTGATTTTAATAAATAAAGAGCATATAATTCTTCCAATTTAAATTTAAACATGAAAGATCCTGAATAAAAGTGATATTGTAAAATAAACTCTTAGCGCTTTAATAACTTTTGAATCAAAAACACTTAAAATATAACACCTAAATTGAAACATTAAATTCCATGAATAAATATTAATTAATTATATAATATTTTAAATTTCATTATATACACCACATAAAATAAATTAAGTCCATAATATAAAATATGTCTCATTGGAGTGGAAATGAGATAAAAAAACCCTTACCTTAGATTTATGCTTGATTGGGCGTGTTGTATCCTCCTAAATAATATATTAAAATTTATTAAATAAGTTATTAAGAAAATTTTTCTTTTATATTCCATTATGTAAGGTACTTTTATAATCATTTAACATCCATCAAGTGAATGTTTCTTGCATACCTTGACCACTTAAGGTTGTTCGATCAATTTTTCCAAAATTAACTTAATATATTGATCATGTTTAAAGGTGTTTTAAAATGGTTAAATAATCTATATAATTTTAATAATTTAATAAATATAATTTTTATCAATTATATATAATTTTTTAATCATCCATTTAGAGTGGTAATAGAAAATTGAAATACATTTTTCATAGAGGCGGTAGTCCGCATGTGCGTGTGATGATGTTTTCATTTTACTAATGGTTTGAAATGAATGAAACTATATAATGATTAATCTTTAAAAAATAATATTTAAATCATAAATATAATATATATATATATATATGTATGTATGTATATACATATTAAATATATCCTTGTGATCAACCATGTAAATCAGAATTGAAAAATGAATCACATCGTTTCGTGGAGGTGGTAGTTCGCACGTACGTGCGAGTGACATTATCATTTTTTAAAGGATGGGAGGGTCAGAATGTAGATAATATATTATATCTCTATAATCATAATTATTTCATAAATATAATATATATTCATTAATTCCATCTTTATAACCATATAAATGATCTACTAATGAAAAATGATACACATTGCTTCGTGGAGACGGTAGTCCATATGTACGCACGAGCGATATTTTCATTTTCCATAGGACATAAAAAAGATAGAAAATGGATGTAAATTTAACATAAAAACATCTCAGTATAGTAAATATATAGATTTAATTATTTTTATCTGGTTATTGGATATTTTTAGGAGATTTAAGAATAAAGGAACTTGGAAAATGTCGGTAAGAACATATACCTATTTCTTTGGTAATATCTTTTGGATGATACCTTAAGCCTTCTTGAAGTGGTATTTTGGTGAGAAAAAAGATCTATAGGTAGAGAAAAATAAATATTTTAAAGTATTTGGGAAGTTATTGGTAGTTAAAAGTGGATCATGAAATGTGGATAAGAGAGGAGAGAAGATTCCCTTTTATAAGTGAGGTGGGTGGAAAACTCGTAAATACTTGAAACATTATTATATAATATATCTCTTACTCAAGTCAAGTGGCTATGAATTGTAATATATTAGAATATGATAAGTTTAAGTTTGAAATAAAACCAATCAATGAGATTTAATTAAGTTTTATTTGTTATCTTTAAGCCTTATCCCTTTGTTTTAACCCTTTTGACTCATTTTACCCTTAACTGAGGTGATAAATTTTTACCATGGTTACTTTTCATTATGAGAAAAAAAATAATTTTACCTAATTACCTAATATTAATTATAACGATTAAAAATATGTTATAAATTTTTCATTGTTCACTTCATATAATTTTAATAAATCACTTTTATTATAAGTTTGTAAAACACAATGAAAACTATTTTTAGAAAAATGTTACTTTTAAGCATAAAAATTATTTTACAGAAAAATAAAGAATAATATTGATTCCCATGGAATTAATTATATTTTTTAAAATAAAATGTGTCTTTTTTTCTTTAAATGCAAAAAAAATGAAAGGAATATTTTGAATACATTATTAAAATAAAATCACTAAAAATTGTTTTTAATTGAATAAAAACATTACTTGTATTTCCTAAATGTTTAACGTAGATTTCTAAGTTTAGAATTATATTTTTAAATGAATTTTAATAATTATTAAATACATATTCATTCTATAAAAAATCATAAGCATTCAAGTTGTTATTATATCATGTTAATGTCATAAAAGTGACATTATTTGTAAATTTGATATTTTTCATTATTCATCCAAAAATCAACTATTCTGAAAAATACCAAAAAATAAACAAAATGTAATTATAATATAATGAAATAAAAAATTAATTTCATTTTTTCAATGAAAATTTATAAATTTGAATGAAAATAAATATAATATCCACACACAAATGCGTAAAACCCATTTTTGGAAAAAATATAAAGCATAAAAAAATACTCTAATTTCTTGCCTAATAAAAACAATTATATGATTTTTAATTTATTTTATTTAATATATTACCAATAAATTTCAACAAAATAATTATTCAATAGTGATTAACTTAATTTATTAATATAAAAAATACATTACACACATAAAAACAATTTTCTGACAAAATATCTCTTTTTATCATAAAATGATTTTATCTTCATTTAAAAAAATTAAAATCAATGTATAAATGAATATGTATTAGTTTAAATGTATAAAAAATACATTTTAAATAAATTTAATACTAAAAATAAGATATATTTAGATTTTAAATGAAACGTATATAAATTAATGAAAACTCGCTTTTATAAAAATATAACCCATTTAAACTTTAACTATTATTGGCATTATATAATTTAATTCTTATAATTAAAAATTGGATACTTATTACCTAAGAATAAATCAATATATTTTTATTAAGAAAACTTTTTTTCATATCTTTCATAATGTGATTAATTCTATTCATATCTAAAAATCTAATGACATGGTTATAATGGTCATTTTTAAATAATAATATTTATATAGTATATCATGGTTCACTTAAGATTGGTGTTGCATATATTATAAGATATATTACATATTATTCATAAACTATAATATTTGGGAGTTAAAAATTACCCCTATAATCTATATTTGTTTTACTAATTTTGTTAGAGGGTGGTGGTGATTAAGTCGGGCATTATTCTCTTGTGGTATGTAGTTGGTAGCTGTTTGTAGGAATATTATTATGGGAGTTCTTTACTTAAGGTATTATTTTAGAGACATTGTTTTATTTATTGAATTTCATGAATTATATAACTAGTTTCATTTTATATTATATGGATTTGATTATTGTCTTTATCTTATGTTCCTAGGATTTATGAGAGTAATTCTTATCATATGTATGTTGTATACCCTCAGTGTTAGTATCTAACTTATGACTTGTTGAATATGGGATTTTAGGGTCACACTCGACTTTGTTACCATCCTAACATGGGTTCTATAAGGGATGGGTCTTGAAAAATTGGTATTATATCTATGTTTTAGATTTATTATGATGTTTAGAGTAAGGAATTGGTGATAATTACATGGGATTGGTAGGGTAACATTATTAGTCAAACTTAGTAAATGGTGTAGGGAAGAGTGACTGACTAGTGTATGGGAAATTTGGCCCCCTTTCATTTGGTGTGAATATATTAGGATTACTGAACATAATAAGTGATATGGTACAGATTTTGGGTTAGAGACCAGGGTGTGGAACATGCATCATGTTTGGTTGTTCTTGCATTTAAATTGAAAAAATAGTGGATAAATAAAATAAATTTAAAATCAAATGACCTTAAATTAGATCCATATCCACATATTATGTATTCATTTTGTTCTTATGACCAAATTCTAGTTTATATGGTTAGGATGAGTTTATTAGGATTTCTTATTCTTATTTATGTTTATTTATCTTGATATGTTGCTAATTTTTTCATATTATTTAATTTTTCTAATGTTTTTTTACTCTATATTATGGGTTAATTAATTTTTTCATTGATTTTTACTTATTTTAACTTTTTTAATGTTGATATTTTTGTGTTTTCCATGTGAATATATTTTTTAAAGGAACATGAAACTAGTATTTAACTATAACTCTAAGAATTAAAAACTTTTATCAAAGGAAAATGGTTACTAATGAATGAGAACCTTGAAAATATTGAAACTGACTTAATGATTACATGAAATTTTTCTTAAATTTGAAATATATTTGTTTAACTTAGTGAATTCTTAAAAAACGATTATATATTAATATCCTAAAGAAACTTAAAATTTAATAAGATGAATTTTTAACTTCATGTTTTAATATTTTTCCAATTTGTCGTGATTTAATCTAAATTGATTTATTTGGTGGTTGATACTTATTAATATTGATTAAAAAAATATCATTCTAGAATTGTATAAGTTAAATTAAATATATATTTATTATATATAATCTTTTTTATTTTAAGATATCTAGGTTAATAAGAAATAATTTTTAATATGATGCGTTATTATCAATGTTTATATGTTCCAGATTTATTAATATTGTCTCTTGAATTGTTGGGAAAACGCACTAAAATAAACAATATGTTAAATTTTAATGTTATGATATGTGGACTATTGATATCTTATTATATATGGTATATAAAAATTATTTAATTTTTTGAGTTATTGAGCATGTTTAAATATTAATAAAATATTTTTGGAACCTAATTTAGTTTGGGTTATGATGATTTTGAGAACTCTTTCCATTTTTTATAATATAGTGTTTTTTATAATTCTTTCTCAGCTTGTTTAAGTAGTGGAATTTTTTATTATTAATGTGTTTCCCTAAATAAAGAATGAGGTTTAAGAGTTTTTTTAATGAAATTTGTGTTCATTTCATAAAAAATTGTAAAAAGTTTTATGGTAAGTTTTATAAATATTTTTATTGGTTTATATATTTAAAGAAATGATTTATGAGTTGATTTTATAAAAAATAAGTTTTATAGAATATTTTAATTATAAAGTTTTGACTGTGTGTTATTTAAGAAAATTTTTAGTTATTTAAATTGATGTTTTGATTCAAGGTTTCCTCTAGGAAATTTTTTATTATGAAGGAAATCGATATGTGAAAATTTTATCATATCATGCTAAAATTATTGTGAAGTGATTTGGTGATTCCTCAGAAGATGTTTATATAATGTTTTATGATTTAATTTATTATACATGATATGTGGTGGACATGATTTTATGGGAATATAAATAGTTTATTTTGATTATTTATTGTATTAAATAGTTTATTAGTTGGTGGTGTGGGGGTAACAAGGTAGTTGTGTGGTTAAAAGAAAATATGGTATTGAGTATATATAATTATAATGTTCTTTTATATAGGTTGTGTTGGTTTGGTAGAGTGGTGGTATGGGAATGATTTTGATCCTTTCCATGTTATGTTACTCTATTATTGATGTGTTTTTTAATTGTTTAAATCAACCATGATTATTTTAGTGTTTGTATTGAATATATATTGTATGTGTATCATTGGGGAATTGGGTATAAGAAATAGAAGGATAATTCATGGGATAAAGTGTTGTTGATATTTCAATAGAAAGTATTATTGAAGTTATTTGGTGGAGTGTCAAATATTGAGGTTATATAATGGATATATGAGGTTTAAGTTTCCTTTGATCTCACAAATACTCTAGATTAATTCTAGGTTTCCTTTTCAGTAGTTCTACTTGGAGATATTTCCTAAGGGTGTTGGATAATGAATTATAGTTTCCCATATGTGATTTATTGAAAATAGTTTCCCAAATTATTTACTATGGAATCAATTTCCATTGTTCTAGAGTTTAATGTTTAGAAGAGATTAAAAGGTTTTAGCAATGATGATCTAGTGTTTATGATCTTGGAATTTAATTCTAGAGATTTATTAGTTAATTTTTGAGTTTCTTAGCTAATAAAGATGTTCAACCATGGAATTTTAGAGTTTCTTTGTTACTGGTAATCCTATTATGAATGGATACTTTTTAGTTTAAAACATGGTATAATATGAGAGATAATGATGAATAAATAGAAAATGTCTTGTTTAAGGAAAATAGATATAATAAGAGCCACCCTATTATGCATATAAGTAGTGAATTAAATGATATGATCCATGGTCCTTATGATCGGTATAGAAGAAGGGTGAGGAAACCCTTTGGAAATAGAATGAATCCTCTATATTTAGGTGTGGGTGAATCAATATAATTGATGTTAAGGGAATTTATTTGTTTCTTTTTACATGTGGTGGAACATCGATAGTATGAGTGCCCCATGATTCATGGTGTTCTTTGGCCTAGATGAGTGATTTTTTGGTCTGGTAGTGTAGTAAGAACTGATTGGGTGGTTTTTATGGTATATTATGTTTATTCATGAGTATTAGAGGGTATAATTACTCATTGACCTTGTTCCTTTCATGATAAACCTTTTTTAAATAATATATAAATATTCAATTTAAATTGTTCATTCATGGAATGTTTTGACACTATTTTTCCTAAAAAATTATTAGAATTAAATTTTTGTTTATTTTTTAAATGTGTTGGTGATTAAACATTAGTTGATTTCAAAATGTTAAAATAGAGGTAAAATTAGACCTCATGTTTTCTTAAATCCTAAATTATTTTTTAAATACCTGAAAAAATTGAGGGGTTAAGGTTTTGTTTGGATAAAAGGATAAACTATTTTCAATTTTATTTCTTAAATCTAAATTTTTATTATGATTATGAAAGGAATAAGGGTTGGTAAGAGGATAAAATTTTGGTTTTAAGTGATTGATGTTTTCTTTTGTCTTCTTGGTCATATTTCATCCTTTTGGATGGTGAAATTCTTGTTTTAAAGGTATCACGTATAGTAGTTAGGTTTAAGATATCTCTTGTTAGAAAATGGATAGTGTTTTAGTTTATTTCTTGAGTTAAGGGTATTATATGTGTGATTAGTATATTATTCTATGAGTGTGGTCATATTTAGGACTTAGTGTAACTCTATTGAGATTTTTAGTTCATCTTAAGATTTAGAGAGAAAATATTTTAGATATAATTGGTCATGTTTTAGAGGTATCTTCCTTGGTGATCATGCTTTTGAAATCACTCGATTTTTATTTTTTTATCCTTAAGTATAAGAATAATTTTAATACATATCTAATTTACAGTATATGACCTTTATTGGTCCACTATTTTGGGGTTTGGGAGTGTTGGTGGCGTTAGATTGGATCTTGGAGATGTTTTAGAGGTGTAGAGATAAAGTTTAGCTTCTTTAAGATGAAAACGGGTGTGGTGGTCTAATATATTCCATGGTGGATGTCATAGTTTAGTTATGGGCATGGGCATTAGCCGTTTTTCTAGGTTTGGTGTATTTAGGTGGTCTATGATCATTTAGATAATGGGTTATGTCATAAAATTCATATAAGGTATAGAGATTTTCTATTTTCATTGGGTTTATTATTATAAGGTTTGAAATGCCTATTTTAGGGTGTTATATACCTTGGAGGATTAATCTTACATGAGATCAAGATTAATTTAATATAGGAAATTTTATCTTGATCATACATGATATCAAGATTAATCTTATGTAGAAACTCTCAGTTTAATTTAAGGCGTAGTTGAATTCATTTTGGTGGGATTAGTGCTTTGATGGAGTCTTTATGAGCCATGGGGAAGGATGAACAAGAATTTTCCTTATTATGGGGGTGTTGAGATGGGTTGTAAATGGACATGATCTAAGGGACTATTCCATGGTGGTTTGAGGGTTCAAGTTGAGGGATGAGAACAGTACAACATGTTGGATTTTTTTATGACATGGTGGTGGTTAAATTCATATACTATAGAGAAATGGTCAGTGATATTTAAAGTATTGTGGCTATTTGGAAGGTTAAAAGACTCATATATCCCTTTAACTGGCCTCACTATGTCATGGTGAGGTCATCCAAAATTTTTATAATAAATTCAACCCTTCTCTCTATTTGGTTTGAACTTCTTGGACTTCCTATAACCCTAGAGATCCTTAAGTATTGGTTTTGATAGTTCTTGGTGTCTATGATGGATCTTAAGTCTCCTACTTCACCTAAATTATTCCTTCATGATCCAAGTTTCCTCCTCCCTCTCTTACTCTATATTCTCTTTCTATTTTCTTTCATTCATTTTATATCCTTCTATTTCATAATGCAATTACAGTAGAGTATCTCTAGTCTTTATGGTTTATGGTTGGAATATTGATGGAAGTTTGATTTATATATAGTTTATTTGGATTTAAACTTGATATTTCATGGGGGTGTGATCAAATATATCTCCTCATTCTTCTTCGGTGGTTGTTTAAACTCCATTTGAGATAGGGGATTTGAAATCACTCTCTTTTTATTATGTGTTAAATATGGAATTACTATGATTTTGTTTTAAATGAGTAATTGTTTATAATTAACCAAATGAATATAATGAAATAAATTAAATAAATTGAAAGGGGTAATATTATCATATTTACTTTATATGATTTCTATGTTATTTTTCATGTGTCATTTCTAACATTTATTTGATTAGCATGTTTTTGTGTTCTGTTTTTGTTATTGTTGTTGATATATTATAGCATATTCATAATTGGTTAAGTAACTTAAAGATATTAATGAAAAGGGTGATATATTAGAATTAATATTGATAATCATTATACATGAAGCGATGAATAATAAGGGATCATGATTAAAGTAATTATAATTTTGTTTATGATTATATTATTGTTATTATTATAATAATGAATCATAAGGTAGGGGATTTTAAATCACTCTCTTTTTATTATGTGTTGAATGTGGAATTAATATTATTTTGTTTTAAATGATCAAGTAATTGGAATTAACCAAATGAATATAATGAAATATATTAAATAAACTGAAATGGGGAAGATAATAATGTGTACATTATATTATTTATATCTTATTATTCGGGTGTTATTGCTTACATTGATTTGATTAACATGTTTTTTTGTTATTTTTTTCTTGTTATTGTTGATATATTATATCATATTCATAATTGGTAATGTAACTTAAATATTTTAAGTGATATATTGGAATTAACATTGATAATCATTATAAATGAAGTGATGAATAATAATGAATCATAATTAAAGGAATTATCATTGTTTTGTGATTATATTACTATTATTGTTATAATAATTTTGTTGTAATGTGGTGTTATATTATCTTATTGTTATTAATGTTTTTATATATTTTTATTGTTGTGATATATGTGGTATTAGGATAAATATCTTAATGTGGTTATTTAATGAATCATGATATAATTGAATAAAAAAAATTAAAGTTGTTAATGAAATAATGATGTGTGAAATTTGAAATTGATAAATTATTCAGGTGGTTCTTATTGTTGTTATTCTTATATGGCATTATTTTGGAAATTGTTGGGGGAATTTTTTGGGAGGTTTGATGTGGTAAAGAGGTGATATTGTGATTTATTTTGGTGTTGGTTGATAGGATTGATGTTGGATAGTGTGGAAGATATCATGGGATGATGGCATAGTTTTTCATGTAGGGATGTGTTGAGGTTGTTGTGGATGGTGAAATAGTTTACCTATATATGGATATAATAATCAATAAATTAAATAATTAAAAATAAAATTAGGAATGGCTTATGGTGGGTTGTGATGTGTTGTATATGAAGAGGTGAATTAATGTGTGGTAAAATAAATATTGTGAAGTGATGATGGTTATGTATTAATGAAATTTATAGTATTAATATGTTTAATGAATTAAATTGACTAATTTTGTAATTATGTGACTATAAATGAACAAATAATTGATAAAAATTATAAAAAAATTGAAATAGTAATGTAAAAACATAGTAACTAGGAATTAAATTTATAATTTAATGCCTAAATAGGAGAATAATTGATGAAATATGAGTGGTTAAAAATTGACTAACTTAAATATTGATTATGAGATAATGAAAAGGAAGTTGTGTGGTTGTTTTGTGGTTATTATATAGTGATGATGGAGTTGGTCTGTGTTGTAGTTAGAGATGGAAATGATTTTGATGGGTGTAGTTGTAGTTTAGAGTCATATATTAGGTAGTGATCAAAGGTTTGTATTGGGTGTTATTATATATTCATTGTAGTTTATGTTATTTCTTACACACCATAATATAAGTTAGATAACTCAACCAACTCCCATATAAGATCTTGGGTTTCAGGTGTTTTCCCCAATCTAGGTTATAGAGGATATGGGTGGATGAAAGCTCCCCCTTCCTCAATCTCTCTTGTATACATATTATGGGTAATAATGGCTTTAGGATATGGTATATAATGATGTGGGTACATGATGCGAGCATACATGGGAGGAGGAGGGACCAAGGTTAATTCCCTTAATGATTACATACTCTTTCATAATGAGGTTGTAATATATGGTTGTGATGTGTGGTATGTGGATATGAATTTGTGGTTATGGATATGGTTATGTGGATATGTGGATATATAGAGGATGGTTGTAATGTCCCAAGTTTTTTAGTCAGGTTGAAAACCACTCCCGATTTGAACTTTTCAATTAGTGGCTATGTCATTTTCTATACCATTGATCAGAATCAAATTATGATATTTTTATCAACTTTATATGATGTTTTGGGTTATTTTAAAGTCTTGTAGAGTGCATCAATTTTTTTGGTTTGGTTTGTAGGACCCCAGGACACCCTGAGAGGGGAGGGGTGAATTAGGGTGGTAACTTTTTCTTCTTTTAGTTGTGGATCTTGTTCCCACGTTGGTAGGAACTACTTAAACCTGTATGATGGATATGATCAGCAATTAAACATTCACATGCAGAGAGATGACACAGCTATTTTTACTTGGTTCACCACTAAGGGCTACGTCCAAGGAGCATACGCCGACAGGTTGTCGGTCATACCTAAATCCACTATGTTTCACTAGTTGTAGATTACAAAGGTTTGGGTACAGTCACTCTGTCCTAGGCTCACTGCCTTTACAATTGTTCAGGGATAGCTCACTGCGTCCCTCGGGTCACTCCCGTTGACTCCCCCTGGCTCACTGCCGTTGGTGAAGTCCCACTCAGTTTATAGACGTGAAGGTCTCTTCAATGGATAGACATGAAGTTCTGTGTCTCCTGTTCAGCATGAGACTTTGCTTGCATCAGGGTTCAGAGTTGATGCTCTTTATAGTTCAATCTTTCTTCTTTAGTGCAATGACTGAATGCACTAGATCCCCTTGTCTTCGTTTTCCTGAATCACAATCACTTATGTGATTGTTCAATAAATGATGTTCAGCTTACTCGGAATTCTTCAGAATCAATTCACCATGTATGCATGAGATCATGAATGTATCATTTAGATTTCTTCTTCAATCTCTCTTTGCATTGAAAGTATCAGGCAATATTTAGCTCTTGTGCAGCTCCAGAAACGCGGGCGTACTTCAACAATATTTGTCACTCCTTTTCAAGCCCGGCGCACAAGTCTCCATCTGGCGCGCAAGTCTTAGGCGCGCAAGTATAACCTGGCGCACAAGTGTCTCCAAAGCACCTGCGCAACTCTGCCTTCTTAAACTTCAAACCTGCGCGACTCACTTCCTTCCTTGCCCAAATCACCTGGGGCGCGCAACCATCAATCGGCGCGCAATCACCACTTGCGCGGCTCAACCACCTGCGCGACGAGAGCTCGAACAATATCTAAGTCTTGAGCTCCGTCCGTAATGAGGAGGGGTGGTCCAGTATTTATAGGAAAACTGGACCCCCTGCGCAGCGGCGCGCAAGTCATCCATCGGTGCGCAAGTCTCGGCCCCTGCTAGGTACTTGCGCGATCAACATCCAAACTTGCGCGAACATCTTTCCTTTGCCAAATTTGTATCTTCTGATCTCGAAAAACTATAGGCGCACAAGTTATAATGCATTCAAGGCGTCGGCGCGCAAGTCTCTTCCCGGCACATAATTCACCTGCGCGACCCCACCAAAACTTGTGCGACCCTTATCCCTTTGCTATATTTTGATGCTCTGATCTTCAAAAACATATAGCGCGCAAGTTTCCTATCCTCCAAGAGTATGGCACGCAAGTCCCTTTTCCAAAATCACTCTTCTTCATTTGTTGATTTTGAGGCCCTGAAATTTGGCAAACACTGGAAAATGGCGCCACCTTGTATCTGCTCTTTTTGTACCGCCTCCAGATCATCCATTCCTCTATCGATGTTCTTGAATCAAACATAGATCGTTGACCACAAATCTTGAACTCGACATGTCACCATGGAGTCTCCTTTGTCAACAAATTTTTATGTCATTTGTTTTCTTTGTCGACAAGCACGATCACCTCAACAGCACTTCTTCTTGGTGATCTATATCCTTATGCAACTCTTTTGCTTTTATCACAAACTCCACTATTGTGATATGTATTCTTTGAAGGAACAACTTTAGTACCATCATCTTCTATGACAATGTGATGTGCATGGCCATTTCATAAGTCAACTCATTGGCACATTGCCTCCTTCATCAACCGTCATGATCAACTTCATGCAAACCATGTGATTCAATCCGTCAAGAAGTCTCTAGCATGGTTCTCACGCAATCATGAGTAATTGCATGGTCTTCATCAAAACCCATTGTTCTCATGCGAAAATGAGGAATTTCATGGTCTTCATCCAAAAACACCATCCTGCTTTAATCATCCTTGGATGGATTACTCCTCACATTCTCTATTGTTGTAAACAATGTATCACCTTTGACACATGTTCTTTGAACTTACGATCATCACAACAATCGTCTGAATCACTACTCCTCTACTTCATCGGAGTACTTCATGATCTCCTTCATTTTGAGCTTCCATTCCTCCATTTTATTGGAGTACTTCTTGATCTCTTTCATTTTGATATTCCATTGACAACTATTGACAACAAATACAAACCTATGCACAAAGTGGTTCCAACATGGTTTTGGGAGCATCGGAGGAAAATGGCTTGTTTTGGAATTACAGGTCAGGGCGCACGGTTTAGGGGAAAACCATGCGGCCCCTTCCAAGTAACTATGTGGCACATTTTTTAACTGTTGAATGGTTTGTGTAAACCATTTGAGGGAGGAGCATGGCTATGACAGGGTTTCTTTAGTAATTACAGAGTTTTCTGTACGGTTTGTGCACAGTTAGAGAAAATCGTGTGGAAGGTTGCATGGGTACTTCCACTTAGGCAGTACCTATGTGTTGTAGCTCACACAGTTACTGCACGGTTTGGAAAATCATGTGGGTAAACCATGAAACCAATACAAGGTGTTTTTTTAGTTTTTCTCCTTTTTCTTTTTTTCTCCTCCTTCTCCCCTTTCTTCTCTCTTGTCATGCGCACAGCAGGAGGAAGCTCCCTCCTCCTCTCCTTTGGTGGATTTTGATCCCTCTCCTCAACCGGTGATCCGTTCTTGAATCCATAGAAGGATATAGAACCAAATCAGTAAGTCTAACCTCACCCATGATTTTTCTTCATTTATCTTCTACATCATGGACCACTATTCCCATCTGATTCAATTTCAGGGTATATGACAGAAACTCATATATACTCCAATCGGCTTCAAATTGGAGCTTGATATCGAACGTGTCTATGTATATGGGTCTAAAGTAGGTGGTACATATATTGATTTTTATTTTCACAATTGTTTTAGGGGTTCGGCTTCTAGTATACATTTGGGTTTTTTTAGTAATACCTTTTTATACCTTTTTTCATATCAAAATGATTGTGTTACTCGTGGGATGTTGTTGGGGGTGCCCTTTTCTTTTTTATATTAAGCAAGGTTGGGTTAGATCTTGTTGCTCCTTAGGTTGGTTTGGTTGGGGTGTCAAATCCTTTTAAATTGATTTTTTTTTTAATTGCTTTTTCTATCTATTATAAGGCATTCAATTATGTTTAATTTAATTTTTATATTTATCAAAGTTGTACGATTCAATAATATTAAATTGAACTATTTTTTAAAGTGAATTGAGTTGTATATATTTGGGTGAAATGATTGAATGGAATGTGATGAGGCACATGGGTTCATGATGGGCTTGGCATAAGGTTGGGAAGGCATGGATATCAGGATTAAGTGATGTTGACCACTAGTTGGGCTTGGCCCAGATTTTCTTGAGTGGTTTTAACCACAGGATTGGGCGTCCTGGACGTCGGTTTGAGGTAGTAAGACTTTCAGGTTGGACAAGGCCCATGATATTGGGATGGTAAGGCCATCAAACTTGAGAGACATAGTTTCATGGGCACAAGGTGCTAGTGATAGTGTTGATTATGTTTTTACTTGGTGATTGTCACTCACTTGTGATGGTCAAAGCACATAATTGAGTCATGTGCGCACAAGTTGACTCTATTGATGAGGTGTTTTTGACCACTCATGTGGGTAGAGTCCCTCGATAGTACATATTAGGATTTTTGATTGGGGTGATTTTTGTATAAAGACACATGGAATATGAGGATCCTTCGGTTGATATTGATGAAGATATTGGTCAAAGGTTGAGGCTCACCATGATTGAGGCTGAGGGACTAGACTCTTATTTGAGGACAGATATCATTATTCTTCTAGTTTTTGGTCCTTGGAATAGTGTGTGATTTTGAGAAGGGGTTCATGGGATCAGAATACTAAATGTTTGTGTGTGCCTTCAGGACATCAGTATTATGTTGAGACATGAGGTTTCCGGAGTTATGATGTTTCAGGTTACGTAATTGAGGTAGAACCTGAGGATTTAACTAGGCTTTTGACATCAGGGGTGCCTTGGTCCATGGGCCAAGGACCCTCTCTACTTCTTGGATTTTTCCATTGGACAAGGTAGGATATGGATTCCTGGTGGTTATTGAGCACCAGGGAATCCTTGTTGTTTATTAAATCATACGGCTTACTTTTTATTTATGTTCCACACCTTCTTAAACACATATGTTGGGTATACACCTTTTGCTGATATCTTACTAAGACTTGTCTCACACCCTACACAGGCCCTTAGGGATGCATGTAGGATTTATGAATTTAGATTTAGGTAAAGGATCAGCCTTAGGATATGGATCTTATTAGTAGCTTGCATGGATTTTTCCATGGGGCCTTAAGGTCATTCCTAGTTAGAGTTTTTATTTAGTTTCTTTTCTATATCATCATGCTATATATATATGACTTGTATTGGTTTGAAATTGGAGAGCCTTTCTTTATATTTTCATGTATGACCTGTTATGATATGCATGACCTACTTGCTTTATTTTTAGTAGATATAAGTGGTGTGTTTAGCATGCTGGCATGGTTTTTTATTTTTTCTAATTCTGGTTATTATTTGCTTCCACTATTGTATATTGATTTTTCTTCCACCTTTGGTGAGTATGGTTTGAGTTTTCTAGGTCTTTTCATTCCATAGAATGTTTTATATATACTCATACTGGTATTATTATAATTCGTAGAGGGTATATCCTCCCCAATTTTGACATTTACACCCTCACTTCTAGTCAGCAGGCTTTGGTGTTTGGGGTGGTGTGCCTAAGACTAATGGCACTCATTTCGATAGCACTATTCAGGTGGCTAATCAGGTTGTGGATGCTACAAGTGGTATAATAGAAGTTCTTAACTTGGATTTAGAGGTAGCTTTTGACTAGATACTAATGAGATCGAGACTGATTTTTCTTTGTTTTCTATTCTTATGATCTTACTATTTCAGCTATGGTAGATTGGAGATTAGACTGTGGTTAGAACTGGATTTCAAACTCATTCTTGGGTAACTGTATCCCCATTTATGAGGGATGGATCAGGTTACCATGGGTGGAAATTTCTATTCTATTTTGTTCAGATTAAGTTTTATATGATTTAGACCTTGGTGGATCTTTTGGAATGTGATTTTATTGGTTATGATGTGAGATATAGACCATTAGCCTGGTATGGTGACAGATGTGTTGGACCCTTCTTCAATGATGAAAGGTGTTATTTCTTTATTGTTTGGATTTTTATAGGCACAATTTAGGGTATTTCAAATTTATAAATTCATGTATACTTTGTTAAGTGATTATACCATGTGAAAATTTAAAATATCATGATAAAATTGTTGTGATATATGCAATGTGATATGCCATGTGTTTATATATATATAAATGAAATTTTATGTGATGTGAAAAATTTGTCTGGATCTTATACTAGAAGACAGGTTCTATGGTTGAGGTGATTTTGATCACCATAAATGGGTGACTCGGTCATTAGATTATGGCAATGTTGGTTGTTAGGATGGGTGAGGCCCAAGGTACTATTGATACTTGGCTATGTTAAGGGTAGGTAAGGAGGCCATGAGGTCAGGATATCATGGGGAATGGTTGTGATAGGGGAGATTAAGGGTAGTGGGTATATGCTTCCTTTTACTACTTTCCTTATCTATGTTTTATATACGTGATATGGTTTTTCTATACATTTGATGGTATTCAGTGGGTTTCTACCTTGACAACTTAGATGGATCATCATGCAGGTGAGGATAGGGTGTCATTAGAGCACGAACAGGTTCAGACCCCTGAGGGTCAGGCACAACATGAGATATAGGTACAAGATTAGGGACAGGAACATGATCTAATGTAGGTGGGGTATCTTCTAGATCTTGCATCGTTTGGGCCAAGGCGCGATGAGAAGCTCTGAGAGAGCCTGGTGCAAGTTCTCTAGGGCATCAACCGAGGTGCTCAAGAAGCAGACCCATTGATGGCCTATCTTATGTGAGAGATCCAGTGGCAGCACCCACCAGTTTTTCAGGGTGATAGTGTTCCATGGGCAGTTGATAACTGGATCAAGAGCATGCAAATGATCTTCAATTAGCTTGAGATACCTATAGGGCGGAGGGTCAAGCTAGCCACCTATATGCTTAGAGGACTAGCTAAAAGTTGTTGGGACATATAGGTGTAGGATGGAAGACTTGAGAGTTTTTCTTGGAATTATTTTGATGCCATATTTGTTGAACACTTTTTCTTAGAGATGTTGAGGGTGTAAAGGGCCCAGGATTTATTGAGCCTTCATTAGGGTGACATTTCTTTTATGGACTATGTAGCGATGTTCACCGAGATTTCTCACTTTTCACCCAGTATGGTAAGCGATGAAACTTTGAGGGTGAGGTTCTTAGAGGATGGTTTATGGTGCCCCATTTAGGTGCATCTAAACATATTTAGTCTGGTCTCATTCTCAAAGGTGGTGAACTAGGCGCTCGTAGCCAAGGAAAACCTAACAGACAAGTCTTACTTGAGCCGGGTAGTGGCTTTAGGTGAATTTAGTTGTGATGATTTAGATGGTAGGAGGTGGATATGAGATGAGTTCTAGTAGGGCAGACAGACCAAGGACTCAAGCAGACCACCTCATAGTGAGTCTTCTACTATTTTTTTCTAGTATAGGTAGTCAAGACATGTCTGGAATCAATGCGAGTGGCCTCCTAAGGAGTGATGGGTATGTGGACAAGTTGGTCATATCGAGAGGTTCTATAGGAAGCCTTATTAGGAATCAGTCAATTAGATACCAAGGTAGACTCGGGCATCTGGTGTCAGTTTAGGATCGGTATCAGGTGAGGGTAGTCGAGGTTCATTTTCACACAGAGGTAGTGGAAGATATAGTGAGAACCGTCAGTGGGGTCAGTGGCCGGTGGCTAGAGCAACATAGCGAGTAGGTTAGGATTTAGGAATTATTCAGGCTAGGTGCATGCTATGGATTTTCCAAGGGATGAGAGGGCTGGTGATCCGATGACAGTCATAGGTACGTCATGGGCATGGTTGTGATATGCTTTTGTATTCTTTGGCATGTCCTGTTGAGGCATTGCATGAGGTTCACGGGATGTATAAATGGAACAACTATACATTGGTCAGTAGGTTTGAATCATATTAGATGTGTTATATATATATATATATGAGGTATGAGGCACTAAGTTTTTGTATATTGAGCATCGTTCGATGTAGGACTTTTGGGATGCAATGGAATCAGAAGCATCGAGGAGATTTGAAACATATTTGAGGTGAGAGGCATATGGGAACTAATGCAGTGTGGTACTTGATTGATTTTCAAGGCACTGGGATTGATTTTAGAATCTATTGAGATATAGAACCTCATAGTTCTATTTTTGAAATGGGCTCGAGGAGTGCACTGATGTGGTGAGGGTTTTAAATGGGTGTCAAAAATGGAATAGGATCACCTGGTAAGGTGTGGGAGTGACGATGTGTCATGGGAGGACCATGGGTTCATAAATAGTTTGAAGGAACTTTGTGTGATTTGATTTTTTGTTCAATTTGAGACCGGGTTAAGAAATTCCTATGGTGGGGATCCCCCTTGAGGTAAGATGATGTATACCCTTTAGACTGGGGTATTCTGGGTTCATTTTAATAGGATGGTTATGTTCAGTACCATCTCCAGGTATTTTCTTTATAGCTCAGGGATGATCTATGTTAAGGTGGGGAGATTGTAACATCCTGGGTTTTTTAGTTGGGTCGAAAACACCCCTGATTTGAACTTTTAAATTAGTATCTTTTTCATTTTCTATACGGTTTATCAGAATCAAATTCCAAGAGTTTCATCAACTTTATATTATGTTTTTGGGTTATTCTAGAAGCTTAGAGAGTTCCTTAGGTGTTTTGGTTTGGTTTTTGGAGTGTCGGAGTCCAAATGGCCTGTTTTGGAATTGTATGTCAGGGCACATGGTTTAGGGGAAAACTGTATGGCCCCTTCCAGGTAACTATGCGGTGTGTTTTTGAACTGTCTTATAGTTTTTGTAAACTGTGTAAAGGAGGAGAATAGCTATGTGAGAGTATCTATAGTAATTGTAGAGGCTTCTGCATGACTTGTACATGGTTAAAGAAAAATGTGTGGAAGGCCTCATGGGTACTACCACTTAGGTAGTACCTATGCACTGTAGCTCACACAGTTACCACACAGTTTGGAAAACTATGTGCCCTGTACATGGTGTTTTTTTATTTTTTATCCTTTTTATTTTTTTACTATTTCTCCCCTTTCTTCTACATTATCATGAATACAGTAGGAGGAAGCTCCCTCCTCCTCCCCCTGGTGTATTTTAATCCCTGTCCTCAATCAGTGATCCGTTCTTCGATCTGTCGGAGGCTATAGAACTTCATCGATATGGCTGACCTCACCCATGCTTCTTCTTCTTTTACCTTCCACCTCAAGGATTTTTATTCTCATCCAAGCCAATTTTAGGGCATATAAATGAAACTCAGATCTACAACAATCGACTTCGAATTGGAGCTCGATATCAGACGTGCCTATGTCTGTGGGTCTAAGGTAGGTGGTTCATATCTTGATTTGTGTTTTTGCATTTGTTTTGGTGACGTGGATTTTAGCATGTATTTGGGTATTTTTATTGAGACCTTTTTATACCTTTTGCTTCATATAAAAATGATTGTGTTGCCTATGGGATGTCGTTGGGTATGCCTCTTTCCTTTTTTGCTCAAGCAAGGTTGGGTTAGAGGTCATTGCTCCTTGGGGTGGTTTGGTAGGGGGTTCCAAATCCTTTTAAATTTATTTTTTTTATTTAATTGGTTTTTCTATCAATTCTGATGCATTCAATTATGTTTAATTGAATTTTTATATTTATCAAATTGGTACAATTCAATAGTATTAAATTGAACTATTTGTTTTAAATTGAATTGATATGTGTGTGTGTGTGTGTGAAATGATTGAATGGAATGTGATGAGGCACATGGTGTCATGATGGGATCGGACTAAGGTTGGGATGGAATGGATATTGATATTGAGTGATGTTGATCACTGGTTGGGTTTGGCCAAGATTTTATTGAGTGGTTTTGACTATAAGATCAGGCATCGTGGGCGTCAGTTTGAGGAAGTGAAACTATCATGTTGAACATGGATCGTGATATTGGGATGGAAAGGCCATAATACTTGATATACATTTTTTTAGTAGAATGAGGTACTGGTGATGGTTGTATTAGGTTTTTACTTGGTGATTGTCACTCACCTGTGATGTCCAAAGTTCTGAATTTAGTCATGTGTGCAAAGGTCGACTCCATTGATGAGTTGGTTTTGACCAATCGTGTGCGTAGAGGCCCTCAAAAGTGTGGAATAGGATTTTTTATTGGGGGTTCTTGTCATATAAATCCATGTGTAAGGTGAGGAGCCTTTGGTTGATAGCGATGAGGCTATTGGTTGGGGGTTGGGGATCTCTGTGATTGAGGTTGAGGGAATGGACTCTTATTTGAGTATATATATTATTGTTACTCTGGTTTTTAGGCCTTAGGATGACATTTTATTTTGATTAGATGTCCTGGGGATCAAGTTAATAAATGTTTGGGCATGCCTTCAGGACTTTGGTATTATGTTGATACACAAGGTGTTAAGAGGAATGAGGTGTCGGTTTATGTGATTGTGGTGGAACCTAATGGTTCGTCTAGGCTTTTGACATCAGGGGTGTCTTGGGCCATGGTCCAAGGACCCTCTCTACTTCTGGGATTTTGGAATTTGCCAAGGTAGGTGATGGCTTCCTAGTGGCTATTTAGCACTAGGGAATCCTTGTTGTTTATTGTATCATATGGCTTACTTTTTATTTATATTTCAAGTCTTCTTAAACATAAATGATGGGTATTCACCTTTGGGTGATATCCTAATAAGACTTTTCTCACACCCTACATGGGCCCTTCGGGACGCGTGTATACTTTATGGATTTATGTTTAGGTAAAGGATCATCCTCAGGAGCTGAATCTTAGTAGCTGCTTGCATGGAGTTTGGCACGAGGCCTTAAGTTCATGCCTAGTTGGAGTTTCTATTTAGTTTATTTTCTCTATAAACATGCTATATATATATGAATTGTACTGGTTTTCCATTAGTGAACCTTTCTATATATTTTCATGTATGACCTATTATGATAGGCATATCCTGTTTTCTTTACTTTCAGAAGCTATGAGTGGTGTGTTTGGAATGCTGGCATGGTTGTTTATTTTTGTTGCTTCAGATTATTATTTTCTTCCGCTATTGTATATTGATTGTGCTTCCGCCTTTGGTGGGTATGGTTCGAGTCTATTGACTCTTTTAATTCCATATAATGTTATATGTGTGTGTGTTTGTGGACCGGAATTATTATAATTCTTGGGTGGTACAGTCTCCCCAATGTTGACATTTACACCCTCGCTTCTAGTCAGTAGCCTTTGGCATTTGGGGAGGTGTGCCTAAGGCCAGTTCCACCTAGCCCGATAGCACTATTAGGGTGGGTAATTGGGTCGGGGATGCTAAAATGGTAACACCAGGACATAAGTTGTTGGGGTTTGAGGGTGACTAGTTCAGTGGGGATGTGAATACAGAGTACCTTCTCATATATTTTTTTGATATCATATTACTATACTTGTGTGTGCTTTTGGATAAGTGAGGCTTGGGTGGGATGGAGGTTATTGGACATAATATAGGTAATGATTTGGTTTCATTGTTTATTCACTAGGGCATTATTATGATTTTTTCTTATTGGCCTGAGATTTTTTGAAGAAGATCCTACTAAGTATACTTATAGGATCACACCTATAATTTATATTTATTTTTCCAAATTTTCTAGAGGCATTTGGTGATTTGGAAGGAATTTATTAGTTCATGGTGGGGAGTTGGCTAGTGTTCATATATTTTCTATTATAGGAGTAATTTACTTTGGGTATTCATTTAAAGTAATTGTTTTATATATGATATTACATGAATTATAGGGATCATTTAATTTTATATAATATGGATTTGATTGGTGGTTTTATATTATGTTCTTAGGTTTTATAAGGGTAATGAGGATCATATCAATATTTTATACCCTCAGTTCTAATATTCAAATCATTTTATATTAGAGGTAGGATTTGGGGGCACACTCAACTTCACTACCAGCCTAGGATGGGTTCTAGTGGGGATGGGTAATGACATTTAGCATATGGTTAACCCCTTCATGCTTCCATCATATATCAAGGAATTGATGAAGGCTATGGTGATAGAGAATACATTTGTTCACATGGATTCTACTCAATAGGTGGTCCTCATAAATTTCTAAAGATTATAGTTGTGGGTAAAGGTTTTTTCTTATCAGTATAGTTAAGGATTTAGTTTTAGAGGAGTTACACTCTATCATCCTTATCTCATTTATCTAGGGCTCATTATTTTTGGGCTTCTACCAAGAACCTGGGCATGGTATATTATTTATACGGTGGGCATAGGAATCAATAGTATTAGTGTTCAACCATCCTTAGTGGTCAGTATGGAGTTGATGATTAATTTCAAATGTATTCTTAGCATTAATTTCCTCCTAGACCTTATCATTAGTATGAATTACCTTAGGATTTGAGACTAAAAATATAATATGAAGCATATAGGGGATATCCCCAAGATTTTCCTCAACCTCATGGACCAAAGGTTGATCATGTATGGGGTAGTAGATGTTATCAGTAATGGTGAGTAAAAGGACTAGGATGTCAATAATTGCATGTGATAGGGATGCCCACACAAGAAATTGTTGATATTATTCAAGGCACTATCTATATATACTCTACCTTGGTTTACTATTTGATCAATACAAGAGTATCACACTCTTTCATTGCATCTTCCTTTGTATGTGCATTGATTCTCAAGGTGTATTGTATTCCAGATCTATTAGTGTTATCTACTCTAACTGGAATTTATTATAGTTTAGAATAGGTTTTTTGGGGTTGTGAGTTGATAATAGGTAAACATAAATTTATGGGAGAGTTCTTTTTTTGTAGATACAACCATAAAATTTCTTCTTTGTCATGGATAAGTTATACTCTATATGGAATTTCAAATAAAATATTACAATAGAGTGGTTTTCTCTATTATAGAAGATGAGAGTGAAATATTTTTTAGTGAGATATGTCATTAGATGGATTAATAATGTTTGAAGCCAATCCCATCACAATTTTCAAAGTTAATACTAAGTTAATTATATGGTGATGTAGTTTTTGAGATTTGGGGAGGAGTTTATATATTTTTTCATAAAAAGGTTACAGCACTACACCCTTAACATGAAATTGAGTTCAGGATAGAGTTATAACACATTATTTCTTTATTTTCATGGATACTTATAGTATAGAACCTTTAAATATATAATAATTGTTAATTTAGGTAGATAAACTATTATATAAATGTTTCATTTATCTCATTTTGATTCTTTAGGGTTCTCTGGTGTTGTTTGTGAATAAGGGAGATGGTAGTTTGTAGCTATGTGTGAATTATTGTTGGTTTAACCTAGTGTTGGTGAAGAATTGATATCCAATCCTAAAGATTAAAAACTCATTTGATCATTTGAAGGGATATAGTTGGGTCTTACAGATTTATTTTTGGTTGGGATATCATTAGATGATATTGAAAGAAGCCTAATTTTAGGTATCACTATAGACACTTTGAGTTTGTGATGATGCCTTTTAAATTTATAAACACCCAAAAAGTTTTCATGGATTTTATAAACTTCCTGTTTTAAAATTTCTTATAATATTTCATATTGTTTCTTGTTGAGAACACCCTAGGTTATTCAAGGTCAGAGTAGGATCATGTTAAGTATTTGAGAGTTGTTTTAGAGATCTTTTTATGACATCAACTATAATAAAATCTATCTAAGTGAAAATTATAAATGTGTGAATTATATTTTCTTGGAAATTTCATGTATCAATAGGGTATAGTTATCAATACTACAAATATTTAGGTGTTTTTTTTTCCAAACAACACATGGGAACATTGGTAAGGTGTATAGTTTCCTTGGTATTTCATGTTATTTATAAGAATTTCATATAATATTTCTATAAAATTTCATCATATTTGATAGATTTGACCAGTAAGGATCAATATTTTTTATAGAGGATCAATATAAAGCATGGTTCAAGTATCTAAAAGAGAATTTTATCAATGATCGTGTTCTTTTCTTACTAGAGGAATGAGTCGTGTTTGAGCTTTACTATGACACTTCTCATATTTTTCTAGGATTCATTCCAATGAATGGGTGGGAAATGATCTCTTATGTGTCTTGGTAGTTATGTAATCATGAGATTAATTATACCATCCATGATCTTGAGATTTAATTAGTGGTGTTTTCTCTAAAATATGGTGGAATTTATTTATCAAGGAGTTCTTTGTGTTCATTATTGATTACAAGATCCTATAGTATATCTTATCTTAGTGGGGTATAAACTTGTGCAAATAGAAATGGTTATATTTCTTGATGGGTTATAACTTTGAGATATCTTTCACTATAAGGAAAATAAATTTGGTATTATATATGCTGAGTAGAAGGTCGTGTGGTGATGTTTCTCATTAGGTTGGTGAATTTTCTCTAGGATTTTAAGGGTGTTGTATTTTTTGTCAACTATATTTGAAAAACTGTTTTTGAGTTGGTCTATAAAAGTTAGTACATTTTAAGAACTGATTCTATAGGATTTTATAATTCAATTGAAATTTCATGGATTCATAAAGAGTTTTAGGTTTATTAAGGGATATATGGAAGTACATTCAGATGATGTTATTTGTTCAATAAATTGAAGAACATCACTTTGGTGGAAGGTGAATAGTTATTAAAGTTGATTCAATCAAAGTCTAAATTGATCAGAAGAATGAAGAAGGAAGAATGACTTTGAAGGCTCTGAAATATGGAAATAAAGAAAAAGAAATTTTTGTTATCACCAGAAGTTTAAGGAGAAGAAAATAAGTTAGATCACCAGAAGCTAATATAGTGTTTGGGATTATTTAAGTAGAGGTCATTCATTAGAATACTAATAACAAGTTGAACCATAAAAAGTTTAGACTATTTGATGACCATGAAATGATCATAATATATGACGATCAGGAGTTGATCTAATCAAAAAGAGTTCTAAGAAGATGAAGTTTGAACACAGTGTAGGTGAAATAGATTCAGATAACCAGAATCACAAGTTTTGTATTAGAGATATTTGAAGTATTGAAGGCTACATGAGGTTGGGTTGAGCTCAAAAAAAGTTAAAAATAGAATATGATTGATTCGATTATATGAAATTTTATTTACCATAATATTTCAAGTGACTTCATATAAAAATTTTAAATTCAAAAACAGTCTGATGATACTGAGCTAGACTGTTAAAGTTCCAATATTCATGAAGGAAAGTTCATGATTCAAGAAAGAATTTATATAAGAGTTAAAGACTGTTGATGTCGAGTCTAGTGGAGTATTTTGTGAAGTCAAACTCTAATATATTCAAAAAAATATCAAAGGTTATTGACTGAAGTCTTGAAGTGAACAATAGTTTCAAAATAGAGATTGTGTGTTACCCCCTTTTATTAGTGAATTTTTGGATAAATAAAGGGGGGACATCATTTGAGTAAAAAATTATTTTAAACACTAAGTATTTTTTATTAATGAATATTATTGATATCCTAATATACATTAACTTGAATATACACTATATCGAAGAATGGTAACACTGATATGAGGTGATCAGAAGTTTTAGGACCAAAGTATTTGAGTTTTAGACATCTATTTTTGAATATTGGATTTTGTGAGTAGAATTTACTTTTCTATTCAGAAGAATTTGAGGATAATCTGTATTTTGTTACTGGTGAGAACCCATAAAATCATCTTTTTAGGATACATAAGTGTGGGATGCACTTTTGGGGTAAGTTATATCCCTCTCTAAACCATTTCAATTGATAATTAATTATAGTGTAAAATTTGTGACTCATAAATTTAAAAAAAATCAAGGAGTAGGTACACTCATTATGGCCAAACCTTGTAAAAATTCACATGCACTGAATTCCTATTTACTTTACTACTTATGAGTAAGAGTGGTTTTTTTATATAAGTGGATCAAAACTTCAATAAGTCACATTCTTAAACTTAAATTTAAATGAATTTGTAAAAAGGAAACACTGATTTATCCCCCCCCAATGGTTCACCCATTCTTGGGTATCACAAGTGGTATTGGAGTAGGTTCCCTTTTTTGGGTCCTTTTTTGAAGAAGGATAACTTAAATTCTATTAAAATCTACGGTATTCCTACCTTTTATAAAAAAATATTTCATGGATAGAATAATAGGATGATAACTTATCTCATATCTCTTGTCTTTGAAGTAATATATATTGTTATAATTGGTTTTCCACCTATAGGAAAAGATGTGATGATGACTTTTGTGGATAAAAGGAACATTAATATTGATTATAAGGCTTGGAATGAAATTCTCATGTCTTTTTTAGATAAATTTTACACTAATTTGATGGGTCTTCAATAAATTAAGAAAACTTTAGATAAGATTGAAAGTGTCTTTGAAGGAAATATTAAATTAGGGGAATAAAAAATTCAAATCTAGAGAAGTCAATTTTGAGGAATTGAATATGGTTGATGAGGAAACCATAAATGATTATTTCCCAAGATTCAATGAAATCATCAGCAATATCAAAAGATTTGGAGACACTCTAATGGACTCAATTATTTTGAAAAGGTTAAGGATAAATTTTTTGTATGGATCCGATACTAAAGTCTCTTCCTTGGAGGATAGTGGTGATTTATCTCTAGATGAACTTAAAAATATCCTAGTGAAATTTTAAATGAGTAAGGATCTAGATTTTAAGAAAAATTCTAAGTAAGAGGTGGATTTTAAAGATATGAAGAAACCCAAATTTAATGCAATGGAAGATAAACCTTTTGATGAATCATAAAATGAGGATCATATATATAAGGATCACAAGAGAATAATGTCTCTTATCTCTTGAAATTTTTGGAAAGGTAAAGGGAAGTACAAAGGAAATATTATGTTGAAATGATTCGATTGTGGTGGAGTTGGACACTTTATTGTAAATTTCCCTAATAATAAAGGTAATGAAGATGAAGATAATGAGCCCAATTAAAATCATCAGAAGAAGAAGTGTAATAAAAATACAAAGGAAGTCATAAAATTAGATAAAGGTAAAATCAAGTTCACCTAAAAGAATAAAAGGTGTTTGATATGTAAATAAGAATAAGTGGACTCATCGTAAGTTGTATCATCTGATGAAAATTTTTTGGATAAATTCATGAACTTTATGGATCATGCGAAACATGATAAAAACCTCAAGTTAATAAGAATAAGATGGTGAAGTAAATTACTTGGAACACATGCTGAAATTGGAATTTTATGCTTTTCTTTAGAAATATATTAAACTCTATAAGGAACGTATTTTGTTAAAATAATAAACAAAAGAAAAATATTGAATTTTAAGATTATTTTCTCAAAAATTATAATACATATATTGAGAAAATCAATAACATTAAGTTTAAGGTGTCATATTCGGATAAAATTTTTAAAGATAAAGTTGAGAAGATATATACAATGGAATATAAACTAAGTGAGATAAAATCTAAATGTATTGAAGTTGAAAAAAAACTCTGAAGAAGTTGAATAATAATTTCAACAAAGAAATTAAATTTAAAGTTAAATATTCACAAGCTATTGAAAAAATTGGTACATAAAGATAGGAAAAATTTATTCTTGTTAAATATGAAGTTAAAACAATTTATATTAACAATATAGGTTTTTCAAATAAAAAATAAAGTATGGATTGAGAAAAGAATACATTTTTTTCTGTTAAAATAATGGAAGGTAAACATGAATTTTGAAAGAAAGATCATCCATGATATAATACAAAGGAATTCATATCTACCGATGAACCGCCATGAAATTTCTACAACTATAACTTTTATCAATTAGAAAGGTGTAGGTTTAAAGGTTATTGTTAGTGATATAAAAACCATGGGCACAAATACTATAATTTTTAGAACAATATGTTTTTTCTAGTAATAATACATGATTTTAGGGGGAGAAACACTCAAAAAAAGAAAATACCAATCAAAATATGTGAGGTGATATATCATGGAAGGATGGATAAAGAGTTAATAACTTTTTAATATGAAATCATTTTTATTAACTAGAAGAAAACTGTGAAATATATGATCATACTGACCATTATGCAATATAATGCATGAAAAATCTTTTGGGATAGGCACTATACACCATAATAGAAAAGGAGAATGAAAAAAATACATATGACAAGTATCTGATAGTTAAATTTTCCTTAAAATCAAGTTGTAAAGAAAAACCTGAGATAATTTATATTGGATGCTCTTCAAATATGTCAAGTGAGGTTAAAATATTGAGAACTTCAAAGAACATAATGGATGATTTTTTGCCTTTGGAAATGATAATTCCTTAAAAATCAAAGTAAGTGTCATAATTTTCATAGATAATTAGAATTTAAAGTCCATGGAAGTTCTATTTTTTAATATACTTAAACATAACTTACTAAGTGTAATTTATTTGTGTGCTAATGAAAGCAAAGTGATCTTATAAGTAAAATTTTGTATCATTTGGTGCTTGATGAATGGATGAACTATTTTCAATGGAGAAAGAATTGGTGGAATTTTGTTTTAGATTATATATTATAATAACTCATGTTACCTAAGTGATAAAGATAAAAATCAATTTTGGCATAGAATACTTGGTCATATGATCCAAAAG
Organism: Viscum album; assembly: GCA_963277665.1. Lineage (NCBI taxonomy): Eukaryota > Viridiplantae > Streptophyta > Magnoliopsida > Santalales > Viscaceae > Viscum > Viscum album. The sequence continues at coordinate 25,168,536 of OY728142.1, read as the reverse complement.
AACATGAGAAAAATATCAAATTAATAAGTGGTGAGAGATTTACCTCTACTAAAAAGAGAAATAATTATCATTTGTAAAGCTTGTCAAAATAGGAAAATGGTAGAAGGAAGACATGAAAAGTCATAAATTTAGTCCACTGGACCTCTTGAATTTATACTTTCTAATGTATGTGTATTGATGATGCATAAATCAATAAAGGTTTATTTATACTTTATCACTTTTATTGATGAATTCACTCGTATGAAAAGTGTAATGTTTGTGAAACATAAATCCAATGTTGTGAAAATGTTTAAATTTTATAGAAGGGAATCTAAAAAGGAACTTTATTCATGTATTTGAAATATAAAAATGGTTAATGAAAATTATTTTACATGTAACTCATTCAAAGCCTATTTTTAAAAGCATGAAAAAAAATATCAATGTAGTACACCTTATACCCCTAAGAAAAATGGTGTTGTAGAAGGAAAAATAAGAGTTTGGTTGAGATGGGAAGGGCTACAATTGTAGAATATAAACTCCCCAAATTGTTCTTACGGGAAGATATATATATGACAGTGCATGTTCAGAATAGATTTCTACTAACATCAAAATTATACATTTCCCCCTATAAGATGTGGTGCAACATGAAACCAACAATGAACTATTTTAAAGTGTTTGGAAATCCTTACCTAATGAAGATCAAAAATCAAAAATTAGAAAAATTTGATGAAAAATATAAAGAAGTAATTTTACTGGGTTACTTAACTAATAAAATAAACTATATGTGATTGAAAAAATGATTACACAAAATAATCAGATCATGTGATGTTAAAGTAATTGAAAATAATTTCAATCAAAAGGATAAAGATAAAATTGGATCTATTGAACCAATAAAAGATGATATATTATCTTATATAATAACTATTTAAGAGGAATGAAATCATGAATTTAATATTTAAAAACATGTTATGATAAATCTAGTGATATATAAGGTTCAATCAAAAAAAAATTAAATATCTAGACATTATAGAAGAAGGTTGAACCAAGTAATATCTTTTTACTTTATAAATATTTGGTTCAAATGAGAAAAATTATAAGAATAAAATATCAAAGTTAACTTACCTCTCTAGTTGAAACTTAGTAAGTATTAAAAGTATTCAACCACAAGGAATGGTTAAATTAAATGAATGATTAATTAGATCACATTGAGAAAAATGACACCTGATAACTTGTTTTGAGAATGAAAGGAAATAATATTATCATAACTAAATGGGTGTTCAGGAATAAGCTTAATGAAAAGGTATATATTTCACATAATAAATAACTATTGGTTTATAAGGTATATTCATAGTTGGAAGGTGTTGATTTTTCAGAAACTTTTTCCCCTATTTCAAGGCTTGGGACCATATATATGTTTTTTAGTTTTTGTTTCTCATCATAAATATTGGGGTTTTAAAATGAATTTAAAGTTATCATTATTAAATGGTTAAGTTCAAGAATAATATTTTATTTAATATTAATAAGTGTTCATACTTAATGATGATGTAATTGTGTTTTTAAACTCAATAAATATTTATATGGTTAGAAGTAGGCCCCTTGTGTGTGATACTTCAAACTCAATAGTTTCTTTAAGATATTGAAATTTTCTAAAGGAAATTTTGACAACAACTTATATGTGAAAGTGGGAAGTAATAGAACTCTGATGGTCATTTTATATATTTATGAAATAATCTTTATTGGTGACAATGATCATGAATATAAGGATTTCTTAAAGAAAATTAAATAATACTTTGAAATGAAAATGCTTTGGAAGATGAAATTCTTACTTGGGATACATATTATTCAAAAAGGAAGTTATATATTCCTTTTACAAGAAAAGTTTTCCAAGTATCTATTGATGAAGTTTAACATGGAATATTTAAAAGAATTTTTTAGTCCTATCTCTATTGGAGTGAAGCTGAGAAAAGATGAATCCAATAAAAGTGTTATTCAAAGAGATTTCTATAATTTGATTAGAATTTTATTGTATTTAACTTCATCTTGGATGGATATTTTATATTCATTCATATTGTGTTCTAGATATCAAAGTGATCCAAAGGAATCACACTTGATGATTACTAAAATAATTTTGAGGAATGTTAAAGGAACATAAAACTTTGGATTAATGTATCAAAGAAGTAGTAAGTTTAACTTACTTGGTTTCATAGACACTAATTGGGATAGTGATTATAATGATCAAAAATCAATTTATCAAGGGACATTATTTTTGGGAGAAATTTTTGTATGTTTGTATAGAAAGAATAAAAACTTTGTAACTTTAAGTATAGTGGGATAAAAATATATTGTTTCCACACATGTTTTCACTCAAATTATGTGGATAGAAGTTCATCTAGAATTATTGAATGTAAATGTTGAGAATCCATTGAAAAATCTCTCTTATAATCAAGGAGAAATTTATTTTCAAATTAAACTAGGACAACACTATAGATCAAAACATACTGTCATTGGGTTTCATTTCATCAAGGAAAAAGTTGCTTCTTGAGAAGTTAATAAGGATAATATTCCAACAAGGATAAAATTACTAATATTTTAACTAAATTGATACCAATGGATTGGTTTGAGGAACTAAGTTTGAAACTTCATGTTCAAAATTACCCTCTCACTTAATAGAATTTTTGGGAAGTTCCCCCACTATGCCATTAATTATATTGTCAAAGGGGTTGAGTGGTGAAACTCTTTATAAAAATGAGAAGGAAAAACATTTTACTTGTCCAATGATCTATGTTTGGAGTTATTATAAAGAAGTTGGAGGTACTGTAAATTAGTTGAATTGAGGGGGAATATATCAAAATTACTTGGCCAAAAAAATTATTTTCATTAAGAGATAGAATTATCTCAAAAAAAATTACTTTATCTTGCATTGTGGTGTTGTGAATTTTCTCCTTGAGAAAGGATGTGATATGATGGAGTGTAAAAAATAGTTTAGTGATGAAAAATAGTTGTGTCTATAACAAATCCAAAGGTGGATATTGAAGATTACCTAGGATTTTTAATGTGATTTATTTGTTTTCAACAGTGTTTTGAAGAAAATTTTTGAGTTGGTCTATAAAATTTTGTGCATTTATAGAAATGAGTTTGGAGGATTTCATAAGTCCACCAGAAGATCATGAAGGGATGAAGCATTGGAGGTTTTCTAGAGAGATATCTAGAAGTATAGTAAGAAATTTTTGATCTATTTGATCAATGAAAGAATATCAATTTGGAAAAATACTGATAGTGATACAAGATGAGTTGGTCAAATTATAAATCAATTAAAAGAAGTAAGAAATAAGGTTGATGTTGAAGGCTCTAATAGTTGGAAATAAAGGAAAGGTAATTTTTTATATCATTGTAAGTTGGAGAAGTGGTAGATAAGTCAAAGAATCATAAAATGATATGGTTATTAAGAAGATTGAAGTGAAGGTTATTCACTAAAAATATAACCATGATTTGAAGCATTGGAGGTTCAGACTTACTTATGACCTTGAAATCATTAGAAGATGTGATTATTAGGAGTTGATATGATTGAAAATAGTTGTTATAGGACAAATTTAGAACATAGTGTAGGTGAAATTGATTTATTACTTTGTAAGGAAAAGTTTTATATCATAATTTTTTGAATTACTAAAGGCTACAAGAGGTTGAGTTGAGCTGAAGCAAAGGAAGAATAGAAAGATTCAATGATTAAAGTCTACAAAAGTATATTCACTAGAATATTCCAAGTGAATTCACATAAATATTGTTAAGTCGCAATCATTGTGATGATGTTATGCTATATATTTAAAGTTCCAATATTCCTAAAGTAAATTTCATGATTTAATCCATAATTTGAGGAAGAGTTGAATACTTTTGACACGGATACTTGTGGAGGATTTTATGAAGTCAAAATCTGATATCATCAAGAATATATTGAATACTATTGACTCAAGAATTTAAGTGAGTGGGAGTTTCAAATTAGATTCCATGAATTACCCACTTTTATCAGAGAACGTTTGACTATATAAAGGGGTAATATCATTAAATCCAAAAAAATTGTAAATTCAACTGTAAGAACCTGGATCTTCTTTTAGGTATGTTTTATTTCTTCTGGTCATTTTTTGAGAAAAAGGGGAATTTATGGGAATTTCTAAAGTACACATCATGTACTTTATGAGTGCATGATGTGTATTGGGTCACCATAGTAGGTCTTGTGCTGGTCGTGTGATGGCCACACACACGGCCATATGGGGGTGACCTGGAGTCCACCTAAAGGGGAGTACATAAATAGTAAGTACACAACATGTACTTCTAAAGTGCAAGTCGTGTATTTTATTTTTTCTATTAAACGTATCGGGGTTGCATCTAATCACCAGAAACACCTTCTTCTCGACCTATTTCATCCAAGAGCTCACGTACGGCTGTGATCTTCCTCCGAGCCCCCGACTGATCATCTGATCTCTGATTCGACCGTCGTCGATTGCGTTGGGATCATCTCGATAAGATCTCTCTTGTTCTTGAGCTTTGTTTCCCAATTCCTCCTCCTTATCAAGTTATCCTCTGTTGAATGTTTTAGATGTTTTTGTAGATCTTAGGCATTTTAAAAAGATTCAATCCCTGAGACTCAAGTATATTGATCTTCCAAATCCAAGGTAGGTGGTTTGTGACTTTTTTTTAAAGTCTTTGAGTTATATGTGCAAAATCGCCAATACCCATGAATGGGGTATTGCACGTTTACGGTTTCAGCCCTATTGTTTTCCTACTATGCTTGTATGCTTGAGTAGAGTTTAACTGAATGTGAATAGGGTCAATTTTTATGATTTGGAAGTGTTTTCCCATGCATGATTACATGTTTTGACCGTTGGGTCTAGTTTGCATATTAGGTTGTTGTTTACCTTACATGCCTAGTATAGTAGGATGTAGTGTTTGTATCCTTACAGGCGGTTATGATATATAATTATATCCAAGTAGTTATTGAGGTTTACTTTGGCCGATATGCATTTCTATACCTGCTTGACTTACACAGGGCTGTGAGAACCTGGTGTAGTAGACTATAGGGAAAATGGACGTAAGGGCTTCTCCAGAGTGTCTATTTTAATTATGTTGTGAGACCATAGGGAGAATTGATATAAGTGCTTCCTCAGAGTGTATGTAGTTCCTCGATGAAGGCCATAGAGGTAATGTTATGTAAGTTCTTCCCTAGAGCACCTTTAGTTACCGATATGAGACTATAGGAGGAATTTACAATGAGTGCTTCCTCAGAGAGTCTATGATTAAGCTGAACTAGAGGGGTTAGACTGAGTTTACTTCCTAGAGGGTTGCTTGTGTTTCTAGGTAGGACCAGAGGGGATAGGTTGTGAGTACTTCCCAGATGGTTTCTTGTTGGTGATTAAATGTTTTTGATTACCTATTTTGATTAGTTGTTTCTTGATATATTAAACTGAATGCATTGAAACTGTGGATTGTTTACTTCTGAGAACTTCCTTGTTTACTAATTTCTGTACTTATTACCTTCCATATATTCACTGACTATTAGTCACAGATATTGTGGTGGTTGACTACTGGGATTTAGTCTCACACCATGTTTGGGACATGATTATGGGCCAAAACAGATTATATTGTTTTAGGTATAAATAAGGGCAAGAACCCTTCTACTTCAGGTACTTGATTTGTTGTGGAGCTAGAGAGCATGAGACCAAGCTATGGATTGCGATGTTGAGGAGTTGTTTACTTGTTTTCTTTTGTACTTTGGTTTAGTACTATTGTATTCTAGCATTGTGATTTGTTTGGATTCTTTCCTAGACATATTTGTCATGAATCATTCATATATATATGTGCGCTCTAGTTTATTATTTCCAGTCTTCCGCTGTTTACTTTTGTATGGATTATTCCTACTTCCGCTATTGATATTTGTTTTACTTCTGCTGTGTTACTCTGCCAATGAAGTAATAGTTTCCCCACTATCACACCCAAGGCCCTCACTACTAGTCGGAAGCCTCTGGCATTCGGAGTAATGTGCTTGAGGCCATGTGACCAACTGGGTACGGGGCGCCTCTAGGTGGATTCTGGAATCATGACGTTACAAAGTGGTATCAGAGGGTATTATTTTCTCTTGAATTACTATTTGGAGCCTATATCCAGGGATAGAAAGGAATAGGTACTTGGTAATAAGTCGTTCCTGGGAGTAGCTAACCCGTGTACAGGGAAAATCCAATCTACCTTGTTATTTTAATTTTTCTGGTTTATCAATTATTACAGTTGATTTGATTTCACCTTGAGTGATTCATATGTTTTATGTTGTTATTGTTGATGTTATTGTGGTTCTATTTCTATTGAAACCCGATGAGATGAGGGTATTCCATCTCATGCATCATATAGGCACTTTCTAGGAATCACATGTCATGCATTCTTTCCATGCCATTTAGGATGAATTAGTAATTTCATGTTGTTGTGATAGATGTTGTGCTAGATATGCATGCTATTGTGATAGATGCTTTGATAGAATACCTGTTGTTTGATAGGATATTACTTTGTGTAATGATTTGTTTGAATGAATGCCAAATTTTGGTTCTTGAGGTGTTATGGGCCCTCATAAATCGTAATTTGGTGGATCTTTGACTTGTTTACATTCTTATGACATGTATAAGATTTCAATATTTGATTCGTGGGGAGTATGGGCCCTCATTGACCGGAATTTGGCACTTTGAGGGTTTTTCTAGTGTTTTTCTAGGTTTCGGAGTAGTTTCTGAGGCTTACTGTCTAGAAAAAACCAGAATACACAGCGTGTAATGTTAACTACATGCCATGTGTTCTTCTGTTTGGTAAGAAACTGTTTTTCTTAAGTACATGTTGTGTACCATATGTACACGCCATGTTGTATATAACTATGTATTAGACTGTGTGGTCGGGGACATGGGGTTTGGAATCTTTGGTAAGAAACACCATGTAGAGGATGTACGCACCGTGTCATAGAACCGTGTAACCGGCTATGTCACTAACAAAACGGCTCGGCAAAATATTCTTAGTACACATCGTGTTCATCTGGAACACACCGTGTGGTGTAACCCAGGTACCCGGCCGTGTAACTAACAACACGAGTCAGTGTTATCCTTTCTCATACATAATGTGTCCTCCTGGAACATTCCATGTAGTGTGATCCGTGTAACCGGCCGTATATCTAACAACACGGGTTGGTGAGGTTTGTCTAGTACACACCGTGTTTGGCACTAACACACCATGTAGTCTTGTTCTAAGGAGAACCGTGTGACTTATCCATGTAGAAGGACTCGGGTAGGGGAAGAGGATTCAAGTACATGTCGTGTGTTAGGTGAACACGTTGTGTGTATGGGGTGTTACACGACCAATTCTGGAAGGAGTACACACCCATGTGAATGGATGAAGGGAACACGTCGTGTGGGGGTTATACAAGCCATGTAGTCATGTTTTGGAAAAACTTGAATGCTTTATTTCTCTTGTTCCCTTCTTACGCTTTCAGTTTTTAGTCCTTGATAATATTGATCTAAGGTGTGCATTTGACCTTACATAGTCATTCCGCCAAGACGTCCTCCATTTGTACACTAGTTGTAGGGTAGTGATCAGACAACAGATATGGCTGATTAGGGACTACCTGTAGATCCTCCCATTATGCCAGTCTTGGAACTAGCCGTTATACCAGATGCAGGTGCTGATGCTCAGTTCAGGGAAGGATTTATGAGGATGATGCAGACCTTTCAGGGAGCACCGCCTCCTGCCCCATCGATGGCAGAATTCACACGGGTCTTTCAACAGAAGAATTCTCCCACTTTCTTAGGGGATGGAGGACCCTAGGCTGTGGAGTCATGGATAGAAGTCATGATGACGATATTTGAGCATCTAGAGATGCCTCCAGAGAGGCGGTTCAAGATCGCTACATATATGCTTCAAGAATCCTCCAAGAGGTGGTGGGATATGATCTCACAGGTAGGATGCCAGCAAGTCATGGCTTGGGATGAGTTTCATCATATCTTCTATGACTACTTCTATCAAGATACCTTGAGGCCCAATCGAGCCCAAGAGTTTATGAGTTTGGAGCAGGGTACTCTTTCGATTATGGAGTATTCCTCTCTCTTTACCGAGTTGTAGTGTTTTACGCCTATTCTAGGAGGTGATCAGTTATTCATAGCAAGGAAGTTTGAGGATGGTCTGAGTCATGACATTCGATCGTATGTGAAAATCTTCAGGTTGACTTCTATCACTTCTATCATCAACCATGTGATGATTATGGAGTGAAATCTGAGAGATTTTGGAGTTGTGAGCTAGAGCGGCTCAGCATCTGGAGTTAGTATTCCTCCTACTGATAGTAGGAAGTTCCATAAGGAGTCTACGCACGGAGATCCAAGGAGGTGATATACTTATTCTGGTAGTCAATTGGTGTGCTACCAGTGTGGTAAGAGTGGGCATACGAGGCCACACTTCCCAAGAGACCCAATGGAGTGTCGATCTTGCGGCAAGATGGGTCATCTTCATCGCTTCTGTCAGATCTTTTCACTAGAAGCTGGTGTCAGGGGTTCTTCTATGACTCCTTGTTCAGGAGTAGCACCATCAGTTTCTCACCAGTCTAGGAACTGGAGTTCTTTCAACTGTTCAGGCTGAGGAAGAGGTCATGGCCGTGGTAGCCAGTCACCTGGTTTTCAGTGACAACAAGTTGGATCAACTCAGGGTGGCCAGATAGGGTCACAGGGCTGCGGTGCAGGTTAGACTTTTGCAGTGGAGCAGACCCAATTAGAGAAGGATCCCAAACCATCTACAGTTTGAGGTATGATCTTAGTAGCCTTAGTTTTAGTTTCTGCTCTTTTCAATACAGGGGCTTCACATAGATTTATATCTGTTGTGGTTGTGCAGAGCCTTGGGCTATACATCTTTTCATATGCTGATATCCTGACACTAGACACTCCGTTGGGGACTAGAATGGAAAGTGTACATCAGTGCAAGGAGTGACCTTTAGAGGTTGGTGGGTATCACTTTTTATGGGACCTCTATGTCCTAGAGATGACAGGCTATGATGTCATTCTCAGAATGGACTGGCTAGTTCTATTCTAAGGAATTGTCGATTGTTATTGTCACAGGGTGAGTTTCATATCACCAAAGGGTGGATCTTTTCTTCATAAGGGCGAGTGGGATGTCCAAGCGAGAAGAGTGGGACCCGAGCATCATCGGTTGGGAGGAGTTATAGCCCAGATTGCTAGTCTATATCTGGATGACCAGGGGACTTCACAGTTAGACTTTTCTCCAGTGGTGGATTGTTTTAGGGATGTCTTTCCAGATTAATTTTTATGTTTTCCTCTAGAGCAAGAGGTAAACTTTTCTATTGAGCTTGTACCAAGAGTAGCACTGGTGTCCATTCCTCCATATAGGATGGATACACTATAGTTACAGGAGCTTAAGTAGAAGTTGGAAGAGTTGTAGGAAAAGGGTTTCATATAACTCTGTACTTCTCATTGGGGTCCGCTTGTCCTTTTTGCGAAGAAGGCGGACGGTACCCTCAGGCTTTGTGTGGATTATCGGAAGTTTAACCAGTTGATGGTCAAGAACTGATATCTATTACCGAGGATATATTATCTCTTTGATCATCTTTGAGGAGCCCACATGTTCTTGAAGATTAACTTGAATTCTGGTTACCATTAGTTGCATGTTAGACCATCAGATATACCTCTTACAGCCTTTCAGAGCAGGTATGGTTTATATGAGTATATGGTTATGTCGTTCGGTCTCATGATCACGCATGTAGTTTTCATGGCACTGATGAACCGAGTGTTCCATCCATACTTGGATTCCTTCGTGGTGGTTTTCATGGATGATATCTCTGTCTACTCTCACACTCGACATGAATATGGCACACATCTTGAGATCGTTTTGAGTACAATAAGAGAGAATTAGTCATATGCTAAGCTCTCAAAATCCCACTTTTTGATGGATTAGATTCACTTCTTGGGTCATATTATCTATAAGACAGGAGTGTCAGTAGACCCAAAAAAAGTGAGAGCAGTAGTTTCCTGGGAGCATCCAAAGAACGTATTTGAGGTACGAAGTTTTCTAAGGCTGGTTGGATACTATAAATGCTTTATTTAGAACTTTTCATGCTTAGCAGCACCACTAATGGGTCTGATTGAGAGGGGTGTAAAGTTATTGTGGTCAGATTCTTGTGAGTCATCCTTTCAGGAGCTGAAAGGGAGGTTGACTTCAGCACCGATACTAGTTTTTCCAAAGCTGGGCAAGAGATATACCATGTACTGTGATGCTTCAGGTATTGGGATGGGAGCTGTTCTTATGCAGTGATAAGGATTCATTGTGTATGGGTCTCGGCAGTTGAGACCACATGAGAGGAATTACCCGATGCATGATCTCGAGTTAGATGTATTTGTTCATGTCTTATGTTGTTGGAGCCATTACCTTCTGGGAGAGAATTTTGTGGTTTTCACTGACCACAAGAGTCTTAAGTACATCTTCACTCAGTGTTATCTGAATTTGAGACAATGAAGGTGGGTTGAGTACCTTCAGTCTTTTGACTTTGATCTTTCCTATACGCCTGGAAAAGGAAACGCAGTGGTTGATGTGTTGAGCCAGAGGACTTAGATACAGGTAGTTCAGGAGGCCGGTAGTGCGTGGCTGCTTATGGATCTGTTCTCTAAGATGCATTTGTAGGTGCACGACAGACATGGGAATACGTTTCTTTCTTCTGTAGCTATTACCTCTACCCTTCTTGATCGATTTCAAATGAGGTATCTATCAGACTTAGAAGGTCTAGTACTATGGGAGAGTGTATCAGGAGAGGACCCTTTCTCTGGATGGAACATAGGCGTGTATGGGTTCCAGCAGACATACGTGAGGAGCTGATGTGGGAATTTCATTCCTCAGTTTGGGAAGTTCATCCTGGTGTCACCAAGATGTATCGTGATCTACAGCGTTAGTATTGGTGGTCAGGTATGAAGAGAGAAGTTTCTAGTTTCATCATGAGGTGTTCCAGCTGTTAGCAGGTGAAGGCAGAGCATTAGAAACCAGTAGGGCTTTTACAACAGTTACCCATTCCTGAGTGGAATTGGAATGATGTTGCGATGGATTTCATGAAAAATTTACTAAGTTCACCTCAAGGGAATGATGCATTTCAGTTTGTCATTGACATAATCACGAAGGTTTCTCACTTCTTTCCAGTCAAGGAGACCTTCAGTTTTGATGAGCTGGGACGGTTGTACATCCATGATATTGTGCGCTTACATGGAGTTCCACACTCCATTGTTTCAGACATAGATACATGTTTTACTTCTCGGGTCGGTCAGGGGCTTCAGAAGGCTTTGGGTACACAGATACTTTTGAGTACAACTTACCACCCCCAGAGAGATGGTCAGTCTGAGCGTATGATACAGGTGCTTGAGGACATGCTTCAAGCATGTATCCTGGATGTTGGAGGTTCTTGGTATAAGCACATACCTCTTGTGGAGTTTTCCTAAAATAATAGTTTTCAAGAAACTATTCAGATGACATCTTATGAGGATTTTTATGGTAGGTCATGATAATCACCCTTATGTTGGCTGGAGGTAGGAGAGGCATCTTTGTTGGGACCTCATCTTGTTCAGGAGACCTTAGAGAAGATAGAGTTGATTCGGAAGAGGATAGCTACTGCACAGTCTCGATAGAAGTCTTATGCTGATCGACGGAGATGACCTCTAGAGTTCGAGTTCGGGGATCATGTTTTTCTATGTGTCAAACCAAGGTTGGTACATAGGAGGATTAGGAGACAGGGTAAGCTTTCACCAAGATACGTCGGGCCGTTTGAGGTGTTGGAGAGAGTTGGTACGGTTGCCTATCAGTTGTAGTTACCTCAGAGGTACCAGGATATGCACAATTTTTTTCATGTTTCTTAGCTTCGAAGTTACTTCTCAGACCCATCTCATGTTTTTCAACTCAAGGAGGTTGAGTTGGAAGTGGTTGCATAGTTCGAGGAGCATCCTATCCAGATTTTTTTATCAAAGTATGAAGGTTCTCTGTGGTCGATATGTCCCTATGGTACAAGTGCTATGGTAGCATGGGTGAGTACAGTATGAGACTTGGTAGAGGGAGTCTGATGTATGAGCACAGTGGCTGGAGTTATTCGTGGTTTCTTCTTCTATGTCGTCTTTCTAGGGAAATTCGGGGACGAATTTCTTTAAGGGGGGGAAGTTTGTAAGAACCCGTATATTCTTGTAGGTATGTTTTCTTTCTTCTAGTTGTTTTTTGAGAAAAAGGGTAATTTCTGGAAATTTATGAAGTACACGTCGTGTACATTATGAGTACACACTGTGTACTAGCTTACCGCAGGAGGCCGTGTGCTGGCCGTGTGATGGCCACACGCATGGCCATGTGGGGGTGACTTAGAGGCTACCTAAAGAGGAGTACGGAAACGGAAAGTACACACTGTGTATTTTATTTTATTTTTCATTAAACGTACCGGGGTCGCGTCTAATCGCCAGAAACACCTTCTTATCAACCTAGTTTGTCTGAGAGCTCTTGTACATCTACGAACTTCCTCCAAGCCCCTGACAGAGCATCTGACCTCCGATTCGACCACCATCGATTGCGTTGGTATTTCCTCGATAATATCTCTCTTCTGCTTGAGCTTCATTTCCCAATTCCTCCTCCTTCTCAATTTATCCTCTGTTGAACGTTTTAGATGTTTTTGTAGATCTTCAGCATTATAAGGTGATTCAAGCCCTGAGACTCAAGTATATTTATCTTCCAATGCCGAGGTAGGTGGTTTGTGCCTTTCTGTTGAAAGTCTATGTGCCAAATCACAAATACCCATGAACGGGGTATTGCGTGTTTACTGTTTCAGCCCCATTTTTTTCCTGCTATGCTTATATGCTTGATTAGAGGTTAATTGAATTTGAATAGGGTCATTTTCTATGATTTGGAAGTTTTTTACCATGCATGATTTCCAGTTTTGACCATTGGGTCTAGTTTGCCTATTAGGCTGCTATTTACCTTCCATGCCTAGTATAGTAGGATGGGGTGTTTGTATCCTTACATGTTGTTATGCTGTAGACTGGTATCCAAGTAGTTCTTGAGGTTTAATTTTGCTAATACACATTACTATACTTGCTTGACTTACACAGGGCTGTGAGAACCTGGTGTAGTATACCATAGGGAGAATGGATATAAGGGCTTCTCTAGAGTGTCTGTTTTACTTACGATGTGAGACCATTGGGGGAATTGGCATAAGTGCTTCCTCATAGTGTCTATAGTTCCTCAATGTGGGCCATATAGGGAATGTGAGGTAATTGCTTCCCTAGAGTGCCTTTAGTTACCGATATGAGACTATAGGAGGAATTGACGACGAGTGCTTCCTCAAAGAGTCTATGCTTAAGCTGAATCAGAGGGGTTAGACTTAGTGTACTGTCCAGAGGGTTTCTGGTGTTGCTAGGTTGGACCAGAGGGGATAGGCTATGAGTACTTCCCAGAGGATTACCTTTTGTGTTTAGATACTTGCTTGTGTTTCTAGGTAGGACCAGAGGGGATAGGTTGTGATTACTTCCCATAGGGTTACCTTTTGGTGATTACCTATTTGTGATTACCTGTTTTGATTAGTTGTTTCTTGATATATGAAAATGAATGTATTGAAACTGTGGATTGTTTACTACTAATTACTTACTTGTTTACTGATTCCTGTACTTATTACCTCCCATATATTCACTGACTGTTAGGAATAGATCTTGTGGTGGTTGCCTACTAGGATTTAGTCTCACACCCTATTTGGGCCATGCTTTTGGGCCCAAATAGATTATATTGTTGCAGGTATAGATAAGGGAAAGTGCCATTCTACTTCAGGTACTTGATTTGATGTGGAGCTGGAGAGCATGGAACCAAGCTATGGCTTGCGATACTAAGGAGTTTTTTACTTGTTTTATTTTGTACTTTGGTTTAGTACTGTTGTATTCCAGCATTGTGATTTGTTTGGCTGCTTTCCTAGACACATGTGTCATGCATCATTCATATATATGTGTGTGCTCCAGTTTATTATTTCCAATCTTCCACTGTTTAATTTTGTATGGATTATTCCTACTTCTTCTATTACTATTTGTTTTACTTCCGCTATGTTACTCTACTAATGAGGGCATAGTTTCTCCACTATCACACCCAAGGCCCTCATTACTAGTCAGCAGCCTCTGGCATTTGGGGAAATGTGCTTGAGGCCATGTGACCAACCGGGTATGGGGTGCCTCTGGGTGGCTTCTGGAACTGGGATGTTACATCAAAACCCCAATATTTTATGATATGTCTCTTTTTAATTTTAATCTCTTTGATATCTTACGTTACACACAACACCGAGCTTAAACGAACCATGATATACTATTAAATATTATTACTTTAACACAAACACTATTACCTATCCATTAGAATGGTGGGAATAAGTGAGATTAACCAAATTATGAAAATATAGTTTACTAATTTTTAAAAAATGAATTCATTGGTTACTAATTAATTAGAAATGAAAAAAAACAATTGAACATAAAGGATGTCTCTTTATAAAAAAACTATTTTTATGCCCTCGATATTATTTTATCTTAATAAATTTCATTAATCACTATTATTGGAATATATTAATAAAATTTATATATTATATATCCAATAAAAAGTTTCTAAATTCATCCAATAAGTTTCATAGGCTTAAGATAAGAATAAATCCAATTTTAAGCATAAAAACTATATTTTTTCAAAAGACGATTTTGCCGCCTTTTAATGGTGCACCTATTTTAAAACTAAATTTCAACGCTTTTATAAATTATATTCAAAAAATAAAATTTTTTTAAAATCATAGTATCAAACTTATCTTAGGGTGAAATTTTTATATTTTTCTTAGAAGTTTCATTTTTTGATGAATAGTGAAAAAAATACTGAATTTTCATCTAATTTTATTATATAGTTAAATTATATTTTAAATTGATTTTAAAGTATAATTAGTTCAATTATACATAAATAAGTCCAATTTAGGTCATTGGAATCAAATTCACATTGAAATTGGATATAAAAACATTGCAAACTTTTGAACTTTTTCACTTTAAAACCCTTAATTCTTGTTGTGTCTACAGGACTAATTTTAAATATAATTTTTAAAATTATTTTAATTGAATTTGGTAAAATGTATTTAATATTTGGAATTATATGTTTCAAATTATGTTATAAGTTTATTTTTATTTTTAGGCATAAAAAGTTATCATGGTAAAAAAAATATTTACCACAATATAGGTAAAATAATGTGACAGGTTAAAGTTAAAAAGTAAAGGCTTAAAATACCTAAAAAATACAATATTTAATGGTCGATTGATGTGTTTATAGACCCTAAAAATCCTTTAAAACATTAATTATCATCCAAATTTTTGTATATTAATGCCACCTCAATATGGTTGGATTTAATTATAAAATAGTCATTATTTAATCACTTAGTCAATGAGCCAGTACCCGAGTGGTAGAGGTTCTTAAATGGTATCCAAGAGACCCAGGATCAAATCCGAGTGGAGGCATATTTTTAGGTACTATAGAAATATTGTAGTAGGTACTATAGTAGGTACTTTAGCAGATATTGTAGCAGGTATTGTAGCAGATATTGTAGCAGGTGTTGTTCGGTACTGTAGTAATCGTAACTATTCATATGATTTGGCCTTTGGGTTGTTGGTTTGTTCCTTAAGTTCTTTAGGCCTTCAATCCACCTAGGCCTTTGGGATAGTAAGGATTTCAAGACACATTAAGGCCTTCAGGCCACCTTAAGGACTTAGGGTCACCTCAAGAAATTTGGGCCACATGATGTGAAGAAGGTACCATATAGACTCTATAATGAATAGGCTTTAGATGAAGATTTCGAGTAGGTCCATTCACCGGAACAGATGGGTGGGGCCCATTATAGCCCCCTGATGCATCAGTATGTCTCATGAGATAAACTAGTCTAGGATGAATTCCTCTAAGACCTTCAGGTCATGTAATGTGTCACTAAGACTATGGGACATGTAAAGGGTTCCCCATCAATCCTTAAAAAGAGTATTATCAAAAATGAATAAAAAATATAAGGCCTTCAAGCCATTCAGGCACTTAAAACCACCCCTCATCGAGTATAAATACCACCCCTCACCACCCCATTTCTCCTCACAAGCCTTTAATCTCTCAAAATATCTAACAAACCCTCTCCCATCCACTCTCCCCACTTAAAAGTGATTCTTGTATCACCTAAATACTATTTCCAAGGTCTATAACGTGTCCTTCAAGGATGTGATATTCAAGAGATAATTTTCTAAACCCACCTCTCATATTTTCTTTTCTTTTTTTATTTTCTTCTCACCTCCTTCATCCATCAAGGGATGATAACTCCAATATAAAGTATATACTGGAGTTTATTTTTGATAGTGTAATATCTCATATCCATTTCATTTATCATCTCCTCATATTCAAATAAACGAATCTATTGTAAAAATTATGCTAGTTAATCGCCTCCATAAATAATGATATTTCATTTTCCATTACTGCCTTCATGGCTGGTGATAAAAGTATTATTTGGGATAAATAAAATTTTAAAAGGTATATTATAACCTATTTCATATTCTAGAACTAATATATACACGTAATATTAAATAAAACAAAATTAGTTTGTGATGTTTAGAAAACCCGCCAAAAATAAACTAAACATTTATCATTTATGTTTTATCAAATGAATCATACTTATGTAAGAAATAAAAATGATATATAGTACCATTTAATTTCACTTTAAGATTTTTATTTCCATTTGACAAGAAAATCCATAATTATACACAAATGAATCAATCGTGAAACCATGAAATGAACACACCCAAAACAATGAAAATAATGAAATATTATTAATGAATGAGTGGTAAAATGTTATAAAAGTATCATATATGGTATTAAAAATATTATTATAGTTATTTAATGAATTAATAACATTCTCTTAAACATTATATATGAGTTTAAATAACGCTACACTAAAGGAAAGAGTGAGGTAAGGGTTTCTCATCTCACTTTTTACTTCTATGAGATATATGCCTTATTTACCACTTATTCCTTATTTGTGGTGTGTGTATTTACATTTGATATATAATATCATGAATCTAATTATATTCAGGGTATTAAATTTCACTTTTTATAATTATTACTTTTATGGATCATACAATTCAACAAGTTACAAAGTGTTAAGGGATTTCTTAACTCAATTCTCATTCATCAGGTTAAACTTGTACTTCATTGATTTCTTCATGCTAAGATTATGTGTGAAATTAATTTTTATTACCATATGTTGTATTTACACTTTTTTATTTTCATTTATAGTGGATACACATATTATATTCATTAATTAATTCTCATGTCAATAATATGATATTTTTAAAATATTTTCTTTTAAAAATATCTTTTTAAAAAAATTTCCTTAAAACTCTCTTTTTATTCCATGTCTATTTTTTCTATAATTATTTAAAAAAATGTTTTAATATTATCTTATGATCGTTTAAATTCATTTTTACCTGTGATTTATTTTTTACAAAATGGTTTGAAAGGCTTATTTTTGTCAAAAAGGTACATTCAGGATTTTCTGAAAAAAATATAGAAGGAATGTTTTTTTCTAAATTATACAGCATGAGTAGATTTTTCCATAATCATAACACCTTAATGTTTTTAATATTCCTTTAAAATTTTACAAGTTTATATTAAAATAAAAAATTCTTTTATGATTTCAGGGTGTTTTAAACATAAGTGATTTTCAAAGTGAAAAAGGGTATTTTCATCAATAATTATTCAATAAACTCATTTAAATTATTTGAATCTATGTAAATATGCTTTGTTTAATCTTATGTTTAATTTTTTTTTGATATATTATGATACCATATACCATATTTTATCAAATATTTTTTTATTAGTTTGGCTGGGGATGTACTATTTTGATATCATTCACCATATTACTCTGGATGGTTTGTGATTATGTATACTTAATGGGGAAAGTTTTTTAAAGTTTGTATGCTAGTTTCAATAAAAATTTATATGTTGATTATGTTTCACCAATTTCATATGAGTAATTAATTGGACTTAGTAAGTGATGTGGGGGTCCATTATAGCCCCTGATGCATTGTTAGGTCTCATGAGATAAACTAGTTTGGGTATTATCTTATGTCTTACCTGTTTTTATAAGGTTTCTTGGTAGAAACCTTGATGGTGTGTTTAGATTTTAAACATTATTCATTTCCTCATTATGAGACTAGTTATTTATTTCCATGTGATTATTTTATTAGTATAATATCCATGGTTAATTTTTCTAGCTCATGTGATTATTTATGTGCTATTATTTGATCATCTTTTAATCCGTCCATATTATGTTCAAGTTTTTGATTAAATGGAATGTGTTTTAGTTATTTTACCTTTCAATTTCAATTATTCTTTATTCATTTTAAGTTAAATTTGTTTGTAATTAACCCTTACTGAGCATTTGATCTCACTCTTATTTTCTTTCCTTTCCCTAGGTTATGAAAAAGAGATCTTTGAATGAGTTTTCAATGATTCGGTTTATTAGATTTTGTGATGTATTATGTTTTATTTTATATTACCAATGTAAAATGAGTTTCATGAATGTAATCTATTTTTAAAAAACTTCTAAACAATTCATTCCTTGCGATTTTAATTTTGTATCTATTCGAGTAAGGCACCAGCTCTGGGATTCTCAGGTCAGGGTCATTATAGTTGGTATCAGAGAAAGTTAAGTAGAAACTTTGGAAACTAGATTTAGGAAAATTTATATTAAGGAACATAACCCTATGATATAATTTTAGTATAATTATAAAAGAAAATCCCAAAGAAACCATGTTTATGATTATGAGATTATCTATGCATGAAATTTTCATTTTGTGTTAAGTATTTCACTAGTTTTGAGATTATACATAATGAAATGACCTAATCTAGTGTACGCATTCATTTAGAAATGGTGCCTAATAGAATGAATTGGAACCTCACCAATAAAAAGAGTAAAAATAATCATATATTTTATGGAATTAATCCAATATTTTGAAGGGAAATAGTCTCTAAAACATTCACATCATAAAAGGATATAGTATCATGTGCTAATGAGATAGAGAAATAATTATCTAAGGATTATGGCTTTAGAGGAAAGAACAAGAAAAATAGGAAAGCTGGGTAAAATATGGATAAAGTAAAGAAGAGAAAGAAGTATTTTTTCACATGCGATAATTGTGGAAAAAACATTGTGGTACTTTATTAAAATGAATGGGAGTTTGATACAAGTGTAGAGAGAAAGGGCATTATGCTTATGATTTCAAGGGTAAGAAAAAGGTTTTCAATGTACAATTCTTAAACTGTAAAGAAATGGAACACTAAACAAATAAATGTCTCAAGAATCAAAGTAATATACCTTATAAGAATCAAAGGTATCAATGTTAATCTTATGTTGTCACTACAGTCAAAGTGGAATAATTAAAGTATTTGGGTTTTTGGATTCAATAATAATGTTGTAAAAGTATTTTATCAATTATATTTTGGTTATAAGAATCATGAAATATATAAGGATTGTATTTTAGTACTTATTCTTTAAGGATTTGGAAGAAGTCATGTTTTAATTAAGGTTTTAAGGTGATCAATGTATTCATATATTTGAAATGTGAAAATAAGAGCTACATAATATTATTTGGGGAGTCTAATGATTAGTTTATTTTGGAAATTTATTGAACTTCCTTCTAAATTTTTGGACTTTAAATTTGGATAGATATATTTTAGATGAGTCTTAAGATTAACTACTTATGGAATGGTTTAATTTGAACTTTGGATATTATTTTTTATTGATAAAATGTTATAACCATTTTAGTTTCAGTAAATATATAAATGCTAAAGTAATGACTTGTGAATTTTAAGATTCATTAAAGTTATTCCGAAATGAAAAATTCATCTTGAATGTCAATTTCCTAGTGTAATAAGTGAAAATAGATCGAAGCACAAAAACATTATCAATTTAATTTTCTTACTGAGAAATCAATGGTCTTTTAACCCATCATATATTTACAGTTTTTTGATGGTTAACTTTCTAATGACCATGTTTTTTAATCACTATCCATTAGAACTTGATAATTATATTTCTCTTCCATGTTTAAGTTTCAACTTCCCACTAATTTTATCCTATTCAAAAGCCTAATTTTTTGGTGACCTTCTCATTTCTATTTCCCTATTATTATAGGGATGTTTTTAACCCTATTTATAATGTGGGTTTCCCACAAAGTAATTTTCAAGTATCAACCATTGATTTTAGAAGTGAAAATTCAAATTTTGATAATGAAATTTATTGAAGTAAGGGAGGATTCAACACCCCAAGATTTTATGATATATCTCTTTTTAAATTCAATATCTTGAATAGCGTATGTTACACACAACACCAAGCTTAAACGAACTGTGATATACTATTAAATATTATTATTTTAACACAACCTCTATCACCTAGCCATTGGAATAGCGAGAATGAATGATATTGACCAAATTATAAAAATATATTTTACACATGTTTATAAAATGAATTCATTGGTTACTAATTAATTATAAATGAAAATAAAAACCAATTGAAAATAATGGATCTGTTTTCATAAAAAGCTATTTTTATTCCCACAATGGAATTTTATCTTAATAAATTAAATTAATTACTATTATTGAAATTTCATAATGAAATTTATGTGTAATATATTCAATAAAAAGTTTATAAATTCATCCAATAATTTTTATAGGCTTAAGATAAGAATAAATACAATTTTATGCAAAAAAAGATATATTTTTCTAAAAGGAAATTTTACCACCTTTTAATGGCACACGTGTTTTAATACTAAATTTTGACACTTTTTTAAAATTTAATTTTTAAAAATAAATTTTTTTTTAAATAAGAATATCAAAATTAGCTTAGGGTGAAATTTTTGTATTTTTCTAAGAAGTTTCAGTTTTTTATGTATTATGTTTTATTTTATATTCCCAATGTAAAATGGGTATCGTGAATATAATATATTTTTTGAAAACTACTAAACTATTCAGAAATGTAATAAATTAAGTCACCGGCTCTGGGATTCTCGGATCAGGGTCATTACAATAAACACTGATCATTTTTTAGAGAATAATGTTATCAATGTCCTTATATATATTCACTATAAGATACATTGGTTCCAAGAAGGATATATTTGAGTTGAGGTGGTTAGAAGTTAAAGGACCAGGTGATTCAATTTTTGGACATATAAGTTCTAGATATTTGATTTTAAGTGCATATTCTATTTTACTACTCATAAGGCTCATAGGATAATCCATATTGTGTTACCAGTGGGAACCATTATAATAATATTATTGAGATAAATAAGTGTGGGATGCACTTTTGGGTTAGGGATGATCCCATCCCAAACCATTTTAATTGAAATTTTATTATAGTGGAAAATATTTAACTTAGATATCCCATACACAGAGAGGAGTAAGTACCCTCGTTGGGGATAATCCTTATAAAAATATGTGTTCACTACTTTCCTCTTTACTTTACTACATACAAGTAAGAGTGAGTTTTGTTATATGAGTGGATTGAGATCTTATCAAGTCATATAGGTTAACTTAAATTTAAAATAACTTGTAAAAATTAACCATTGATTCATCCCCCCCTTGTAGTTCACCAATTCTTGGGTGTCCCAGCTATAAATAAATATAGGGTAATGAAATATCTTGTAGGTTTTCATATGGATATAGAATAATTCAAGGGTATAATTTTTCTATATAAAATGATGGTGTACACTCTATTGGTTTAGTAGGTTGAGGAGTCTCAATTGGGAGATCCCAAGGTAAAGGTGTGGAAAATAATTTAATTCATAGGGATGATCATGATCGATAGATGAAATATGGCCAGTATTGAGTTCTATTTCATAGTAATTTTCTTATTTCATGGTTGATGAAATAGGTGGTTCTATGTGAGTTTTATGTATCACCTCTTTTAGTAAATCCAAATATTTCTAATATGTATCTTGTATAGAGGGGTCAATTTTTGTGGTAAGGTATGAATAGGTCATTAGTAGATTTCATATCTTTATTTTCTCAATAGTAGAGTTCATACCTCTATTTCTTATCTTTCAATGGGTTAAATATGAGAATCATGTTTCAACGGGTCTGTTGTGGTTATTGGATATTCCTTAGTGGAAATAGGAGGATATATCGATGGATTTTTTTATATCATCGCCTTGATATTTGATAGAATATAATTCCATATGGTTAATAATGGATCTATTAATAAACTCACCTAATTTCCTACTAATTAAGGAGTTGAGTGTGGTATATGTTCTGGTGAGGTTATATATGGGGGATATGGTAATACTTCTTGGAGTTTTAAGTATGATCATATCTAATCAAGATCCTTTTTTAACCTCATGAGTATATAAGAGCTTACATCATTACATTGGCTCTCAATTATGCCTTAAAAAAACTTTTTATACTTATATAGATGGGTAGAGAAAACAGAAAGTCCAAAAAATGGATGATATGGTGTGTTCATGTGTTATTGATTTTATAGGTTCATGGGTGAAGAAATTCCCACCAATTTAATATTCTTATAATAATAGTTATCACTCTATCATTTGCATGACACTATTAGATGTGTTTAATGGGTATCCATGTAGATCTCCATTATGATGGACTGATGTGATAGAGTTAGCTATCATTAGAACAAATTTAATGCAAAGTATGATAGAGAAAGTGCAGATGATTTGAGATAGGATGAAGGTTGATCAAGAATGTATGAAGTCTTATGCGGATTGGAGGTGGATATCTCTGGAGTTTGAGGTTTTTTGATCATGTATTTAAAAGGTTTTATCCTCATAATTGGCATAAGAGGTTTGGTAGAGGTGATATTATTTCTCATTATGTCATCAGAGCATTCATGTTATTATAGGGAGTTGGAAAGGTGTTGTATCGGTTGGTGCTTCCACCCTAGATGGGTTGGATTTAAGACAACATCCATGTGTTAAAAATTTGAAGATATCTTCATGATGACTCCCATGTTATTGATTGGGTAAAGTTTGATTTTGAGGAGGATGATATGTTTTTATAGAATCCTATGGAGATTCAATGTAATGGCATGGACCCTCCTAGTCCGGTACTTTTCCAAAATATTAGTCCCATCAAACGGTTCCACTAAAATAGTGGCACTGTGATGGTGGCACTGGTCATAGCGGCACTGTGACGGTGGCACCGTGGCGGTCGCACTGTCACGGTCGCTCACTGAAATGGTGGCACTGTGAGGGCGGCACCGTGACAGTGGCATCGTGAGGGAGGCACCGTGATGGTGGCACCGTGAGGGCGGCACCGTGACGGTGGCACCGTGAGGGCGGCACCGTGACGGTGGCACCGTGAGGGCGGCACCGTGACGGTGGTACCATGAGGGCGGCACTATGATGGTGACACGGTGAGGGAGGCACCGTGACGGTGGCACGGTGAGGGAGGCACCGTGATGGTGGTACGGTGAGGGCAGAACCGTGACGGTGGACCGGTGAGGGCGGCACCGTGATGGTGGCATGGTGAGGGCGGCACCGTGACGGTGGCACGGTGAGGGTGGCACTGTGAGGGTGGAATGGTGAGGGAGGCACTGTGACGGTGGCACCATGAGGGCGGCACCGTGAGGGCGGCACCCTGACGATGGCACCGTGAGGGCGGCACCGTAAAGGTGGCACCGTCAGGGCAGCACCGTCAGGGCGGAACCGTGATGGTAGAACCGTGAGGGTGGCATCGTGACAGTGGCACTGTGAGGGCGGCACCGTGACGCTAGCACCATAAGGGCGGCACCATGACGCTGGAACCGTGAGGGCGGCACCGTAACGTTGGCACCATGAGGGCGGCACCGTGACCGTGGCACTGTGAGGGCGGCACTGTGACCGTGGCACCATTATAGTGTGAAGTGCCCAGATCAGTGTGAATCACTGAGAGGGGGAGGGGGTGAATCAGTGATCCCTTAAAACTTTTTACTAATTGATTCTTTATCAATTAAACCTCTATGGCTGGTTAAAGCCTCGATCCACTCTTCTTGTATCTCTCAACCTTTCCCGGATAATGCAGTAATGAAAAGGCACAGGACACAAGGATTTACAAGGTTCGGCACCAAAGGCCTACATCCTTGCCATGCTCTCTCAGCATGGATTCTCCCATTATAATCTGTTAGTATTACAATGGTCGATACAGCTTCCCACCGTATCTCTCCTGAGTCCCACAGGAGGGTCTTTATACTGCGTCCCACAGTGTTACCAGAGTCCCACTGGCCTGCTCCAGAATCCCACTGAAGACTTCTTCTCCCTGAGTCCCACAGGGTCTTCTCTTGGCTCCTCGAGTCGCACGAGTAGCTCTTCTTCACTTTATGGTCTTCTTCAAGTATCCTCAACAGTCTGGGATAAAGACTGCTGGCCTTGCTCTTCTCTTCTGATCACTTGTGGTTGATCAGGCTCTTCTCAATCTACTGCAAACTCAGACAAACAATATCTTTCACTTCAGTCTGGCTCAGTCTCACTCCTGGTCTTGGACAACTCAAATGCACACCACTGATTTTGCTTTGTTCACGTGTGCACGTGAATGCAAGCATGCATGCACTTCTCCTGTCCTCTTCTTGGTGCAGTAGACCCACAGAGGGTGTAATCAATTATAGCACACACCTTCTCCGAACTTCACACACTTTATCCAATTTGTTTACACACTTAGAGTGTGTTCTACTTTAGTGTGGATGTCCCCCTTTCAACTTCTTCTAAGTGTGTTCACTTTTAGTGCACACCTAGGTTCGGCCACCTTTTTTTTTTAGTTTGCACACACAAATTCTTCACTTAGCATACACTTGTAGTGACCTTCCTCTTCTTGTTGCACACACACACTTTAGTGTTCTTTTAGTTGTTCTTCAATAGTGTGCACACACAAGGCTACGGCCTCTTCCACTTGCACACACTTCCTCTCGGCCTTTTTCACTTCACACACAATGTGTGGTATTCCACTTCACTTGGCACACAAGGCACTAAGGCTCGGCCTTCTACTTCCTTTGCACACACAATTTGTTCTTTCTCTTTTAATCTTCAAGTGTGCATACCCAACAAGGGCTACAGCCTCTTTGTTTTCTTTTTGCACACATGTAGGCTTAGGTGTTTGTCTTCACTTGGTGCACACATAACACCCGTAGGTTCTTCTTCTTCACTTTGCACTCAAAGGGTGCAAGGGCTCGGGTCTTCTTGTTTAGCACATAAGCACTAAGCCCCTCGGGTTCTTCTTCTCCACTTAGCACACACACGAGGCAAGGCTTCACTTGTTCTTGCACACACTTAACCCATAAGTGGTTCTTCAATTTTGCACAAGCTACTGCCCGTAGTGCCTTCTCCTCACTTGGCACACAAGCACAAAGGCTCGGGTCTTCCACCTTCAAAGTTGGAGCGCAAGTGCTTGATGAGCCGCGGCCTCCTCTTCTTCAACAAAGCACGAGGAACACTTGGTGCACAAGGCAGCGTGCAAGTGCACAAGGCCTCTAGGGCGCGCAAGCCTCGGGTGCAAGGCACCGCGGGCGCGCAAGTGCTACCGCGCAGGGGGCACGGTGCACAGAGGAGGCGCACAACTTTGTGCTGCCCAAACTCCTTCCTGTCGCGCAAGAGGTGCGCAAGGGGACTCCTTCTCCTCCTTCACCTCTTTCGCGCAAGGGGTGCGCGAAAGGAACTCCTTCGGGCCTCGGGTGGCACCGAGAACAATAGCCGCGCAAAGTTTTTGCGCGGTGGCTTCTTTCTTCGCGAGGCAGAGCACACGCGGGACTTCGGGTATTCAACAGAACTTCAGCGCATCAGCAGCTTAATGAGAGCCTCGGGCTCTCCTTATATAGGCAGACGAATGCCTTTGATCATCCGCGTGTTAAATCTTGAAATCCCGAGATCTTCGGATCTCTAAAAATCCTTCAAATCTTTGTGTTTCTATTCGGTGCACGCGGGTTCCTTCTTTATTTTTCTCCTTCACGTGCATGCGATTTCGAACGCATGCACGGCCTCGGTTTTTGGTTCAAACCATGCAAACCACCAACCACGTGGCCTCGGCAGCTTTGCTTGCCTCGGCCGAACATCGAAGATCTCCATTTGTTGCATGCATGCATATTTTTATACATGAATGGGTTCGGTTTGGCCAGACGAGCATGAGGGAGCCTTCAGTTTCATCCGAGGTGGCCGGATACTCAAAATCCATCTTCGGGAGGCCTCTGGTTCGAAGGAGGCTGCGGGTGGCTTCGGGGAGGCCTCGGACGAGCTCGAGGACGAAGACGAGCTCTCGGCCGTCGATGTTTAATGATGCTCAACGGCCAGGATTATAACATCTCGGCGCTAGATGAGATAAGCGGTCCAGATCGGCGCGCGATGGAACGGACGGCCGCGATTAGATCCCTGATGAATTTTCGCCGTCCCACATCGAAACGTTCCGCGGATTTTCCGCGGTTTATTACCCTGGCGCTTCCATCAGCTCAGCAATTGAATCTTCTCCCCTCTCGGTGCCGCCCCGCACCGAGTTCTCCCTGCGGGCGCGCTCTGCGCCCAATCTCTGCTCCTGCGGGCGCGCCACTGGCGCCCACTATGCACCTCTCGGGCGCGCTCCTGCGCCCACGCTGCGCGGGCTTCATCACTGCGTGGCCTCGGGGCTTATACACGGCCCCGGCCTCTCTTGGGCTGGCCCCATGGGATCCCCTTGGGCGTGGTGACTGGTTCCCACATGTGCCTTGGGTTGAACCCTTAAGGCTGGCCCTTGAGGTTGGCTTATTTTTTGCTTGAATATACACTAAGTATACAAAGTACTTAAGTGTAAAATGCCAAATGCCCTTTCTCTTCTTCTTCATTTCTTCCCTTCTCTTCTTCATTAGAATTCCTCAAATCTCCTCAACATTTATTCTTCACTTAGGAGTGAAATTCCTGAAGGGTCTTCATCTTCAACCGAGCTCCTGAATCAAATATTTCTTCAATAAACTTTGTTGATCTAATCAGAGATCAAATTGGGACTTCTTCAGATTCACATGCACTAAGTGTTAGTGCATGGATTTTATTAAACCACTTCATCCACTTAGAACATGTGAATGGATCATCTTCAACTCCTCATGCATTGTCACTACAATGCATGGTCTTCAAACATTGTTGTGACTTTGTATCATCATGATACAAGTTCTTTGAACTTAAAGAACAGCTCTACAATCGTCAGA
This sequence comes from Viscum album, assembly GCA_963277665.1. NCBI lineage: Eukaryota > Viridiplantae > Streptophyta > Magnoliopsida > Santalales > Viscaceae > Viscum > Viscum album. The sequence continues at coordinate 25,141,295 of OY728142.1, read as the reverse complement.
TGTCCATGGAGAATGTTTCAACCATATTCTCCAATGCCACTTAGTGAATCTCCTAAGTGACATGCCTCTTAGTACCATGGCCATTCTCCTTCACCACCAACACCATCACACCCTTTGGCATTCACATCTTGACAATTCCTTGACTCCCATTCATTCCAAGACAACTTCATGCCTCATTGACAACAAATGCAACACAATGCACTTCAATCTCCCCCTTTGTATTTGTTGTCAATACACTCCTTCAGCACATATGAATGGGTCAATATGTGTGCCAATATTTTCTCCCCCTTATTGGCAATCAAATGCAAAGGTGTGGTGTGGTTCACTTTCAAAAATATCTTCCTCCCATTGAAAAGTATCTTCTTGAAAAACACTAGGAGAGGGATGATGTCACATGTTCTCTTTAGCAAAGAACCTTCAGTAAATCAGCTCTAAGTCTACTTGGGCTAACCCGGTGTAGAAAACAAGAGTGATGTAACCAAGGAATTCAAAGCTGTCCAACATTCACTGTACATGTGAGATCATGCATTAGGGGTTTGAAATTTTTCAGATATATCAATGAATTGCTAAATCCTGCACATACTTCACCAAACACATTAGAAAGTTCAGTGCAAAGATAAAACTCCCCCTTTCATCCATTTGTCTTCAATCCATACTCCCCCTTAATTGACAAGATAAACTCAATTAAGAAACAAGGGATGAAAGTATGATTGGAATACCTTCACTTTTCTCAAGATGGTATTAATCTAAGAATGCCATCTTCTTCAGATTGGCTCCCCCTCAAGGGGTGCACTCCATTCCTTCCAAACCATTCTCCAGCTGAGAAATGATCATCATCTTCAATTCCCTGCAATGTTAGCACATGTAAATACCAATGTATAAGGGAATAAGATGGAACCTCCTTGGTTCATCAATGTGAACAACAAGGTTGAGAAGATTCTCTCAACCGAGATGTCCCATTTTCACCATTCTTCACACTTGCACATTTGATCTTCAATGATGATTGTGCTGGTGTGGCTCTCAAAACATCTTCATGTGAAATCTTATTCTTCCCTTTTGCCTTAGCAATTGCCAGAACTTCATCTTCAGCTCTTTGTAGATCTTTGGAAAGTTGCAACTGATGTGGCCATATGACAAGTATATCATTTGGAAGAGTGGCCCCAGTTCTAGAAGTTTCACATGGTTCCTTAGATGCTGTCAAGCTACCTTTCTTAGGAAACTTGTTTTCAATCAATCCCTTCTGCTTCTTCTGGATTGATTGTCTGTTTGAGTTCAGTTGGCTTCTATTGATTTCCATGGCTTGTTTACAATGATCCATGGTATGACCTTTCTTTCCACAGTAGAAGCATGTCTTCTTGGTGGTCCTACTGGATGACTCACCCTTCTTGGATTTAGACTCCAAGGACTTCTCTTCATTTCTCAAACACTTCTTGGGAGCATTTTCCACTTTCTTATGCTTGCTTCCCAAGGATTTCTTTTTAGCCAGGTTCAGGGATCTTCTCTTATTTTGAGCTCTGGATACAGTTGGAGATTGACATGTATCTATTTGACCACTCTTGCAATCATCCCAGATGTTATCAAGTAATCCAAATCTATTTGCAGTAAACATATGTCTCTAGACCTGTGGATGCTGCTTATTTCCTTCTGGCTTGCTCCCCCTTGGCATGAGCTTCCTTTGTGCTTTGTCATTTAGTGGATTGTACCAACAATCCTTTGCATAGTGCCCATACTTATTACAACACCAACATTGACCCACAAATCTTGACTTCTTCAGTCCTTCTGATTTTAGGGTACTTGTCTTGAATTGTTGTGCTGCTTCAGGAGAGCTTTCTCTCTTCATTGTCTTCATCCATACTTGTTTGGAATTATTTTTCCATCCTGCACTTTTTGTGGAAACACAATTAGAAGCATCAGTACAAGATGGTATGGATGGTACCTTCTTTCTAGAAGTTGTTGCACTTTCACTAGAGGATGTCTTGCTTTTAGAATCATCCTTCTCAAAGCTCACTTGAGTAGCAACATTTCTTCTTTCAGTTGACTGGGAGGCTTTGGCTTTAGGTGATTGCTGATTTGTCAATATCACCTCTAGTTCTAAGCATTTCATGTTAAGGGAGTTCTTCTCATCCTCAACAGTTCTTAGCCTTCCTTCCCAATTCTCCACCAGTTGTTTCATCTGGTCTTCATGCACCTTCTTTAATTCTTGCAATGAATTGTTCAGCTCCTTCACCAATTTTACTTTGTCTTCAAGTTGAGCATCTTTAACAACCATTGATACTCTATGTCTCTTCTCCAGTGCATGGTAAACATCTTTGATTATAACTTTAAAGATTTCTTTCTCAGAAAGGCTTCTTTGCAATTCTTCAGCAGTGTCTTCATATCTTTCATTGCCAAGAGATACTGTTTCATCTTTGGCATTTACCAACTTTCTGAGAGTGTTGGTTATGCCAACCCTTTTTGCCAATTGGACTTCTAGAGAATTGGCTTCATCTTCTAGCTGTAATTTTTCTTCTTGAAGATCAAGGAGGCCTGTATCTATACACATTGCAATTTCCTTGGGGACTCTCTTCTGAAGATATTTGATTGCACTTAGAAGAATATTGTTTCTTCCATCTTCATCACAGCTAGAGCAGGCTTCATCAGAAGAATGATAAAAGGAATTGTCATCTGATGTGACTTTCACATTTCTTTCCATAGGAGTTTCTCTGATTGCAGCAACCTTCTTCTTCATTTTCTTGGCCTGTTTCTTCATTCTGTTTTTCAGAGTCTTGGCAGATATCTCCATTTGAGGCTGTTCTTTCATTTCCTCAAATCTGCACTCCATATAGACTCTCTTGGATCTTTTAGAGGTAACCTCCCTCTGATACCAATTGAAGTGCCCAGATCAGTGTGAATCACTGAGAGGGGGAGGGGGTGAATTAGTGATCCCTTAAAACTTTTTACTAATTGATTCTTTATCAATTAAACCTCTATGGCTGGTTAAAGCCTCGATCCACTCTTCTTGTATCTCTCAACCTTTCCCGGATAATGCAGTAATGAAAAGGCACAGGACACAAGGATTTACAAGGTTCGGCACCAAAGGCCTACATCCTTGCCATGCTCTCTCAGCATGGATTCTCCCATTATAATCTGTTAGTATTACAATGGTCGATACAGCTTCCCACCGTATCTATCCTGAGTCCCACAGGAGGGTCTTTATACTGCGTCCCACAGTGTTACCAGAGTCCCACTGGCCTGCTCCAGAATCCCACTGAAGACTTCTTCTCCCTGAGTCCCACAGGGTCTTCTCTTGGCTCCTCGAGTCGCACGAGTAGCTCTTCTTCACTTTATGGTCTTCTTCAAGTATCCTCAACAGTCTGGGATAAAGACTGCTGGCCTTGCTCTTCTCTTCTGATCACTTGTGGTTGATCAGGCTCTTCTCAATCTACTGCAAACTCAGATAAACAATATCTTTCACTTCAGTCTGGCTCAGTCTCACTCCTGGTCTTGGACAACTCAAATGCACACCACTGATTTGGATTTGTTCACGTGTGCACGTGAATGCAAGCATGCATGCACTTCTCCTGTCCTCTTCTTGGTGCAGTAGACCCACAGAGGGTGTAATCAATTATAGCACACACCTTCTCCGAACTTCACACACTTTATCCAATTTGTTTACACACTTAGAGTGTGTTCTACTTTAGTGTGGATGTCCCCCTTTCAACTTCTTCTAAGTGTGTTCACTTTTAGTGCACACCTAGGTTCGGCCACCTTTTTTTTTTAGTTTGCACACACAAATTATTCACTTAGCATACACTTGTAGTGACCTTCCTCTTCTTGTTGCACACACACACTTTAGTGTTCTTTTAGTTGTTCTTCAATAGTGTGCACACACAAGGCTACGGCCTCTTCCACTTGCACACACTTCCTCTCGGCCTTTTTCACTTCACACACAATGTGTGGTATTCCACTTCACTTGGCACACAAGGCACTAAGGCTCGGCCTTCTACTTCCTTTGCACACACAATTTGTTCTTTGTCTTTTAATCTTCAAGTGTGCATACCCAACAAGGGCTACGGCCTCTTTGTTTTCTTTTTGCACACATGTAGGCTTAGGTGTTTGTCTTCACTTGGTGCACACATAACACCCGTAGGTTCTTCTTCTTCACTTTGCACTCAAAGGGTGCAAGGGCTCGGGTCTTCTTGTTTAGCACATAAGCACTAAGCCCCTCGGGTTCTTCTTCTCCACTTAGCACACACACGAGGCAAGGCTTCACTTGTTCTTGCACACACTTAACCCATAAGTGGTTCTTTAATTTTGCACAAGCTACTGCCCGTAGTGCCTTCTCCTCACTTGGCACACAAGCACAAAGGCTCGGGTCTTCCACCTTCAAAGTTGGCGCGCAAGTGCTTGATGAGCCGCGGCCTCCTCTTCTTCAACAAAGCACGAGGCACACTTGGTGCACAAGGCAGCGTGCAAGTGCACAAGGCCTCTAGGGCGCGCAAGCCTCGGGTGCAAGGCACCGCGGGCGCGCAAGTGCTACCGCGCAGGGGGCACGGTGCACAGAGGAGGCGCACAACTTTGTGCTGCCCAAACTCCTTCCTGTCGCGCAAGAGGTGCGCAAGGGGACTCCTTCTCCTCCTTCACCTCTTTCGCGCAAGGGGTGCGCGAAAGGAACTCCTTCGGGCCTCGGGTGGCACCGAGAACAATAGCCACGCAAAGTTTTTGCGCGGTGGCTTCTTTCTTCGCGAGGCAGAGCACACGCGGGACTTCGGGTATTCAACAGAACTTCAGCGCATCAGCAGCTTAATGAGAGCCTCGGGCTCTCCTTATATAGGCAGACGAATGCCTTTGATCATCCGCGTGTTAAATCTTGAAATCCCGAGATCTTCGGATCTCTAAAAATCCTTCAAATCTTTGTGTTTCTATTCGGTGCACGCGGGTTCCTTCTTTATTTTTCTCCTTCACGTGCATGCGATTTCGAACGCATGCACGGCCTCGGTTTTTGGTTCAAACCATGCAAACCACCAACCACGTGGCCTCGGCAGCTTTGCTTGCCTCAGCCGAACATCGAAGATCTCCATTTGTTGCATGCATGCATATTTTTATACATGAATGGGTTCGGTTTGGCCAGACGAGCATGAGGGAGCCTTCAGTTTCATCCGAGGTGGCCGGATACTCAAAATCCATCTTCGGGAGGCCTCTGGTTCGAAGGAGGCTGCGGGTGGCTTCGGGGAGGCCTCGGACGAGCTCGAGGACGAAGACGAGCTCTCGGACGTCGATGTTTAATGATGCTCAACGGCCAGGATTATAACATCTCGGCGCTAGATGAGATAAGCGGTCCAGATCGGCGCGCGATGGAACGGACGGCCGCGATTAGATCCCTGATGAATTTTCGCCGTCCCAAATCGAAACGTTCCGCAGATTTTCCGCGGTTTATTACCCTGGCGCTGCCATCAGCTCAGCAATTGAATCTTCTCCCCTCTCGGTGCCGCCCCGCACCGAGTTCTCCCTGCGGGCGCGCTCTGCGCCCAATCTCTGCTCCTGCGGGCGCGCCACTGGCGCCCACTATGCACCTCTCGGGCGCGCTCCTGCGCCCACGCTGCGCGGGCTTCATCACTGCGTGGCCTCGGGGCTTATACACGGCCCCGGCCTCTCTTGGGCTGGCCCCATGGGATCCCCTTGGGCGTGGTGACTGGTTCCCACATGTGCCTTGGGTTGAACCCTTAAGGCTGGCCCTTGAGGTTGGCTTATTTTTTGCTTGAATATACACTAAGTATACAAAGTACTTAAGTGTAAAATGCCAAATGCCCTTTCTCTTCTTCTTCATTTCTTCCCTTCTCTTCTTCATTAGAATTCCTCAAATCTCCTCAACATTTATTCTTCACTTAGGAGTGAAATTCCTGAAGGGTCTTCATCTTCAACCGAGCTCCTGAATCAAATATTTCTTCAATAAACTTTGTTGATCTAATCAGAGATCAAATTGGGACTTCTTCAGATTCACATGCACTAAGTGTTAGTGCATGTATTTTATTAAACCACTTCATCCACTTAGAACATGTGAATGGATCATCTTCAACTCCTCATGCATTGTCACTACAATGCATGGTCTTCAAACATTGTTGTGACTTTGTATCATCATGATACAAGTTCTTTGAACTTAAAGAACAGCTCTACAATCGTCAGATGTCCATGGAGAATGTTTCAACCATATTCTCCAATGCCACTTAGTGAATCTCCTAAGTGACATGCCTCTTAGTACCATGGCCATTCTCCTTCACCACCAACACCATCACACCCTTTGGAATTCACATCTTGACAATTCCTTGACTCCCATTCATTCCAAGACAACTTCATGCCTCATTGACAACAAATGCAACACAATGCACTTCATAGTGTCTCACCAAACGGTGTCCCAACCTTGTTCTTTTTTCCAGTTTCTGACTTTTTCTACTCCCACAATGTATCTTTTAACGTAAATGTTTTTTATACCCCTTTCAAAGCCATTAAAATCCCATAAATGGTATCTAAAATCCCCCAAGAGCTAGGAAACCCTTGACTTACCAAAACGCGTGGATTTTTCATTAGTGCCACACCTCTTTTCTCATACTTCCGGTTTTGCCCCTATTACCCATTTTCCTCTATTTAAAGGAAGCCCCTTTAACTCACAGTCATTATGGCCACCGCTCCAATGAGAATTATTAAATAACAATTAATTCCATCATGTGTAATCATCCAACCTTGTGGTGAAACCATGATCTGCCTTTAAATCCATTCAAAATTCATATCCTATAACTCCATTATCACACGGGAATTCTTCTTCTTCTTGGATGGTCTATTTTCTTTCCTTGGTGAGTTTGGAGTCCCCCTTCCCAAGACTAGTGGTGTGCCTGTACTAGATCCTTTACTACTCACTCTTAGAGTCCCTAAAGTTCCTCCCCTACAAGTCTCACATCCCTAGTTCTTGGTGTGAGGAAAAAAACTTCGATCGTTGATAATCCAAGTAGGGTTCTTTCTTCATATCTCATTATTGTGTATCATGCGGGGTGGGTATGATAATGTTTCTATGGGGATGGATGAAACCAAACCTTAATGAAGATAATAAACAGACTTTTAAAGAATAAAGGGGTGTGTTTTATGATTTTTTTGTACTCTTTTACCCTTGCTTATATGTTGTGGATTGTATGGGATTTTGTCCACTAAAAATCATGGCCATTGGTGTTCTTTCCTTGCGCACTAATAAACCCCTTTCTTCTGTGATGATTGAATGGATGTAACCTGGAAATTGGTTAATCATGTAAACTTAGTTGATTAAATGGATGTCTAGTGAACAATAATCCTTGTGTGATCACCCGTTTAACCAAACTAAAATAAGGAACTCAATGAATGGTGTGATAGAATATGGAAACTCCCTTGCCCTGTCTTGGTAATATGTGTGGTTGTTCTTCTTGATTCATGTGGGTGACATGGATGGGGATGGGATCCCCTATTGTGGTGAAGTTGTTGGTTTGTTTATATGAGGTCGTGTGGGGTTGTATGGTGTGGATTGGTTTAGTTATATTACTTAGAGGGATCTCACGGATCCCTTTTTTTGTTGTGACTTTACAAGAGAACTGGGTGTAAATGATTAATTTGATGCTCGGTTGTTTTTCCTTCCTTGGATTGTGGCTATGCCTATTAGTTGCCCAGTAGTGAAGAATTATTTAAATGGAATCACTTGAATATGAAAACAGGAATGGGTTCAATGGGGAATTGTTTTTCGGGAATGAGTTGTGACTTGGTTGTGGTTGTTGTCCTTCTTAGGAATGAATAGTAACAAGGGTATTTGTGTATGGGATGGTTTTGGAACCCGTAGGTTGGGATGAGTTCTTGTTTACCTATATGTATAATTTAGTTATTATTTTTCTTATTCTCTCCCCACCAAATTTTATCACTTCGTTCCAAACACCCCCAATTCATGGGGGAGGGTGTTTTTTCCAACACTTCTATGAGTGGATGGTTATTAGCTTTTTTTCTTCTCCCTTTCCCAAATATCCCAAGATTCTTTGGGCAGGTTGTGATGGCCTAAGGTCAATTATATCCCAAGATTCTTCAGGAAGGGTAGTTGTGGTGGTTTTCCCAAGTGTGTACGGGCAAGTTGTTTTCTAAGTGTCTTCGGGATGAGGCCCAGGTGTCTTCGGGCGTGGTGGTAGTTGTTCTGGACCAGGTGTCTACGGGCGTGGTTGTGTATGGTTGTTGTGGCCCAGGTGTTTGTGGGCGGGATGTGAGGTTGTGGTATCCCAAGTGTGTTCATGTGGGGTATGGAAGTGGGACTGCGGTGAGAATGGTGTGGGAGGTCTGACGTGTAGGATTTCTTCAATAACCAGTGGGAAATTGGTGCGGGGTACCCAAACATCAATGTGTTATTACTATTACTTTACTTGACTTTCATTATTTGAGGAGTGTGCCTTGGTGAGGTTGGGTGGATAGGTTCCTTTCTTGGTGTTATGGTTATCTTCTTTTCTCACGGGGCATTAGAATGCCTCCCCACTTGTGCACGAGAGCTTTTGGTTTTCCCTATTGAGTATACATGTATGCTCAACCTATGTATATAGAACTAATTTTAGGTTTCTATGAGGATTTCAAATACCGTGTCGGACCCTATTATCTTAGACACTGGGACCATTGGCGTTTCTATTTTTCTTTTCTTTTGGTACTTCTCTTTGGAGTTTTATTGTACTTGTAGCACTTTATTATTGGAACATGCATATTTGAATGGATCGTTTAGGCTTTACTTTTAATTCCACTTTTGGTGTTGTTGGGATTTACTATCTTATCTACTTATAATTATAAATAAAAAAGGTAATGCCTTCCATTTTATGTGTGATTCTATACCCTTAGTTCTAGTCTCCACTATGGGGCCTATTGATGGTGGGCCTCAGGGGTCATTATCTCTCCTTCAACTTGAGGAAGGAAGGGATTGGCAATCTGTTGTCCCTTACCTCATCTTGGTGAAGGCAGTTCATGACATTCAATATCATTAGGAGAAATTTTTGAGAGGGGATTTAATTCATTTAGTTTGAGTCTTATAGAGGAATAGAAGTTTGGAGGAATATACATTAGATTTTGAGTCATATATGTGGTATTTGTACCTGGAGTTGTTTTAAATAAATATTATTATGGTGGATTAATTTTTTATTATGTGATGATGTAGTTGATGTTGTATTTTCCTTTCTATGCTATGTTTTTGGATTTTATTAAATGATATTTCTATTTGAGAGGTATCTCATAGGGTTTTTAGTTTTTGAGTTTTTTTTTGTTCTTTAAGGATTGGTTTTGATTCTCAAGTAAGAGAATCATTTAAGAGACATTTAATTTTCAGTTTTTAATTTTTTGGGTCCTTAACTTTGTGTTTTTAAGGTATAAAGTTGGTGGGAGTGATTTTGTATCTGAATTATATAAGGAAAGTTATGTTTTTATATTTAAGTGAAACCATGTTTTGGAAGATCCTTCTCCACGTCATTGTTTCTCCCTTGATCATGGTATTTGGTTATCCTCATGGCTGGTGATCATGGTTTTTGAGTGGGGAAGATAGAGTTTTGGTTGGTTGTTTCTAGAGTGAAATAAAATCACGGTTTCAAAATGAAATAGTTTAGGTGATTCGTGCATTTTTCAGGTTGTGGTATGGGGTTAAGTTTTTGTGGATTCTCTATCCAAAACAAGAATAAATAAAACATGGGATTTTTTTATTATGATAGTAAAATAGTGCTGTTATAGATATCTTCATCGTGGTTGTTATGTGGTTCAAAGGGGTTATTTTAGGGTACCACTTCATGGTTTTTTTATACACTACATGTTTTAGTCAATTCCACATTTTATTAAATGAAATAGCCAAAGAGATTTAAGGGAGATGGAATTTTATGGCATCATGGTTTTAAAATTAGCATTGAATGAGATAAATCATGAAACTATTTGGGTTAAATATATTTTGGTTATATCGAATAAAATTTAAATATAAATTCAAGATCCCTCCTTATCTTATTTGTTTATCCCATTCATATTGAAACCCTAGGTGATATAGAGTCTCAATTTTAGAGGTTTTTTATTCACTTGGTAAATATTTAAGCCTATAGGTTCGTGGGATCGATACTTCATAATCTAAGTTACCCATCCCCCTTCTTTTGATTTTATATTATTTATTCTATATCTAGGAGTTATGGAAGGATTTGATGCATGGATATGATGGAGGATTTATGATAAATTGATACTGTATAGGATTGGTTGACAAGTCATTTTGGAATGAAAGTATTTGAAGTCATTGTCGCATCCTTTTTATTGACATATGGGGTTGAGTTTCATTTTAGGTAGGTGAATCAAATTTTGTATTTTATATTACTATTTTTAATATGGTTTAGGTATGATTTAGTTTCTCTTGGGTAAGGACATGAAATTGGACTAGCTAAAGAATAATTGAATCAAACTAAGAGGGAGGGATTTGTAGTTGATTTTTATGTATTTGTGATTCTAAATTTTTTGTTAGGTGGTTCCTGTTTACTCTTCCTGAATGGGCTGAAGGCCTTAATTTTTTATTCATTTTTGTTAATACCCCTTTTAAGGGTTAAAGGAGAACCCATAAATGTCTTGTAGTCTTTGTGAAATTACAGTACCTTAAGGTCTTAAAGGAATTCATCCTAAAAAATGACTACTTAAAACTACCTCTCCCCAGAATTCGCATCGTGATCAACACTCCACTTTCGCATGACTAGTCAGCTAGCTATCCTATGCAGGGATTCATAGGCCTAGAACCAATGGAAAATCCATATCCTCTCATTATTCCAAGTCTAATTAGCTCTACTCTGGTGAATGCACTTGCTCTGAATCCTAATTTAGAGCCTTGTTCCTTATAAGTCAGTCTGGTATATCTGCAATTCATGTGGCCCGAAGGCCTTAAGGTGGACCAAAGTCCTTGAGGAGGCCTGAAGGCCTTGAGTTGGCCTTAAAGCCTTACTTTCATGAATGCCTTGAGTGGACCGAAGGCCTTGAAGACCTGAGGACCAAACTGGTGGCCCTAAGGTCCAAATGGGTGAATAGTTTTGACTGCTATAGTACCGAACAGTACCTGCTACAGCACCTGTTATAGTACCTACTATATTAACCCAGAAAAATTTCTCTACCTGGATTTGATATCGGGTATCTTGGATGCACTTAAGGATTACTCACCAACTAATATAAGGCGCATTTTCCCTATTTACTCTGGAATATAATTATAAATTAAATGTAAATGGGTTATGCATGTGAAGAAGTTGTAATTATATGATAACATGATAAATAAGTGGTTAAGTAATGATGATTGTTTCTATTGTTTATGTAGTGGTGATATTAAGTTGAATGTTATATGATAATTGTTATTTCAACATAGAGAGGTATTCTGAGTGGTGATTGTGTGGTTTGTTTTAATGTTAGTGAGATGAAGTTAATGCGGTTCATGTGTACTGGTTACCTGGGATATGCTGACTTGATGAAACTAATGAATAAAATTGGACAAATATAATGAGGATGATATTCTATTGATAATGACATGATTAAACAAAGTGCTAGGTTTTTTTATAATTTGGTGATAAAAAGTAAATGATGAAATAATAAGAGTTATGAATTATATTGAAAGTGGTTAGTAGTTCATGTTAAATGGGAACTTTAGGGAATTTAATGAGACAAAATGACATAATTTGGTTAGAAATAAATAATTTGGAATTTATAATTAAGTATAAGAATGCAAAGTATGGGGTGGTTGTTTGAAATATATAGACACTAAAGCATATGTCATGTTATATGATATGATTAGGTTGTAGGGTATGACTTGCATAAACTATGACATATAATATTCCTTTTAAAAGGGATATCTTAAGGCATGGTATACGATATCAAGTCACTGTCTATGATTAATGGCACAATCGATTATTAAATTGTTAATATTCATATTCTCTTATATATTAGCTATCATTAACACATAGAGAATCAATGCACTTTAGATTTAAGTGTATAAACAAAGGGTTATAAACCATTGTAATTACATTTCATTTACTCATGAATTGTGTAATTCATGAGTAAATACATGGGGATCAGGGATTATCTTTAAATCCAATATAAACTGGCCAAACCCATGTAGATGGTTCAGTTGATGCATTTTGGTTTATTCTCCCTGCTACTCTCTTTCTTCTTCTCCTGTTGCCTTGTGAGGTATTAATATATTGTGGGAGTTGTGGGAGACCTTCCCATGTTATGGGCGATTCAACATAAACCTGTGGATACACAATAGAGGAGGGAGTATGATGGATTCCTTTGAGTGATCTTCCTCAAAAATATTGATGATGACAGTGGAAATAGCAATCTATAGTAAAAGGTACAAATTAATCTTCATCGTTTTATTTAATAATGGTTTCAATTTAATTCATATTAGATCTTAGTAATTTGGGTTTCTTATTGTTTTTTTAGTATTTATTGAGTGTCAATAAATCCTTAGAAACCCAATAATGATATATGTGATTCACTATGATCTTTCATTCATGAAATCATATTTAAAATGATGATAATATGATATCATTTTATTGTCATATTATCTATCATAAAATGTGATTTAGAATTTGTTCTATGGATTGCCTTATGATATTAGATGTAATAGGCTATGATTTCATCATCTAGATTATTGAGCATCACCGGTTAATATCATGCACTATCATATCATAAGTCGCAACTACCGAGCGCACCTAGTTTATCCTACACTAATCACCCAGCTTATCGTAGACTATTATATCAATCGTAGAATATGATTAATATTGTGAGAAAGGGTTTTGGAATTCCATGATATATCAATCATTTAGTATGATATAGGGATATTATTAATGTCGATATAGAAGAAAAATTTCTTTTTTTCAAAATTATAATTATGAATTAAATTAAATAATTTATAAATTATAGAAAAAATTATTTTGAGAAATTAAATTAATTTATAATTTATAAATTAATTAATTATAAAATGTGTATAATTAATTAATTAAATTTTTATGAAACATTTATTAAATAAATATTACACAATATTAAGTATTAATATTAAAATATATTTTTCAATTTATATTGAATGGCTAATAATTTAGATATAAAATGATTATATGATAAATTATAAGTATAATGTATAATGTGTTTATAAATTATAAAATAAGTAAAAATATAAAAGGTTTTTAATTTAAAATTATGAATTTTTCATAATTATTTAATTTCAATTGTTCAAATTAAAATTCCTTATTTTAGAAATTATTTAAACCATGTCAAAATGATTTTTGATAATTGATATGATCAAGTTTTATATAATATTAAATATATGATATTTAGATTATGTAAATTGTTTACATGATAGAATTGGAATATAAATTGCTTATATTTCATTTAATATTGTATATTTAAATTAAAATGTCATATAAAGGATAATATTAAGAAGTTCATAGTAGATGTAAATATAAAGTGTTTATAGTTATTTAATTATGGAATGTACACAATGCTTGGCTCAGTTAAAAGTGTTTATAATTTTATTTATTTATGAATGTATATAAATAGTTTGAATCATGTCTAAATTTATAAATTGTTCATTTATTTAGTATTACTTATTATTTTATTCATGAATATAAATATTATATTATTAATTGTGGTGTATAATTTAGTTAAAAGTGGTAAACTACTCCTTTAAATTTTTATACATACATATAAGGAGTTACATGCTTGGTATGATAATTAATTTAGTTTTCTTCTACCTTGAATTTAGATTGTATTGGCTTACAAGGTTTAATTAAGTAGTTAATTATTATTTATACGTATTAGGTGTTATGATTATGATATAATTGCGTTAGTGACACAAGTTATGAGTTATGTAAATAGTTACATATCAATATAGTTTGTACATATTGATTTGGAGAAAGGAATAGGATTACAAACTAAATTAGTAGAATAATTCATACATATAAAGGTAATTTATGAGATAATATGGTGATGTTAAATCCCCATTAAAATACTAAGTGTCATATTATTTTCAAATCAAACACTTTTCAAGAAATCGATCATTCAATATAGATGACCCTAACCATTAGGTACCCATGACTTATCTTGTATAAGGAAAGAATATTATAGGTGACCCTAACCATTAGGTTCCTATATCTTATGTTATCTTTAGGATACACTTAGCTAGAAAACCCTAACTGTTAGGATACCAAAGGAATAGAGTTGAGTGAATCCATTTATTAGATCAGGGTAAAGTGTTATCCACTCAACTATCTAAGAGTCATATATGATATGATTAACATGATTGTCTACCAGATATAGTCATGTATTATTTATGGGTTTAAACAATGTAAGTAATGATGAAATATGGATATTTTACCACTAATTAATATGATAAATTTAAAAGGGGTCATAATTTTAGTGGGAGAGTGTTTAATAAAAGTAATTATTAAATGAATGTAAAACATGATACTCATTTGATAAAATCCTTAGTTGTAGATAATATGGAATAATTATAATCATCAAGATTAAATTTGAGATCTATCTTAGAGAAGTAAAATCTTGATGTATCAAATTATTATCCCAATACAATTCTTAAGAATAATTCTTAAGAAATAAATAAAATAATTTTTTTAGATAAAACTCTTCCTAAGTAACCTATTACTGATGTTTTTCAACAAGGGTATCAAGATTCTTATGAGAAGTATAAATAAATTAACTTGAGGTTTAAAAGGAATAATATAAAAATTGACCAAATTAACTTTAGTATCCACTCAAATATGAAATGTGATTGAGTATTCCAATGACTAGGTGAGACTAAAAATATCCTTTAATTATTTTTATAGTGGTGAAATTCATTCTAGAATCATCATTGGAAATATTTCATCAATGTGAATGAGTTCAAGAAATTTTTACCCCATTTTATGAAAGTATTGAGAATAAATTAATTAGGGTATGTTATTTCTAGTTTTAGGTGTTATATTAATGGTATAGGTGGGTAAAGTTCAAATCAGAAGAAGAATAGTTAGTTAAAAAATCCACTAATATTTCATCAAGCAGTCAGCCATGGTCATTAAAACCTAAAGGTGGTGTCAGGAAGTAATGATATTATACCATATGATTTAATTATATAGGATACTTAAAAGAGTTTTTTAAACTCTGTGTAATATTCATATTAGGTATCAATGTTATAGAAATTAATTCATTGATTTTAAAGGGTATATGACACCAAATGTATACTTTGAAAATGTTATTAATATATAGGAGTACAAAATTAATGTAAAGGATTAATAAATATTGTATTTTATATTCATATAATGAAGAAAAACGTTGTTGAATACTAGTTTTAAAATATAGAGGAATATATATATATATCAAGCCTAGATGCATTTGAAAAGGATGTGAATTTTGATCTCATTTCTATTATATGATAAGAGAAGTTTTTTGTTAACAAGTTGTTTTTATAAATAATCTGAGATAATTGTTTTAATACACGTGTTTTGTGATTCATTAGACAATATAATATATTTGAAAAGAAGATAAGGATAAAATGAGTTTTATCTGAGATAAAAGGGTTTATCTAGATATTTGTTAATGTATGAGGGATTTGATCCCACCATCAGTAGCATATTTTAAAGAATAAAGTCTTCTTTTCAGAGTAACTCTATAAACACGTAGAATATCATATAAGATATAGATACAAAAGTTTATTTCTTAAATATTACCACTTAAGGAAATTGTTATTTTTTCCCTGTATAAAGGATTTTGTGTATCTTACCATGATATTGTTAAGATAATATAGTGTCTAAGAGACTTTTGGGGGTATGTTTTGACTTTGTTAGGTTCAAAGTTAACAAATAAAGGATTATTATAATAAAATATTAAAATGAAAGTTATTTAATATCCTAATAGGTTTAGGATTATTATTAAAATAACAATCTAACTATTTACATTAGTTGCCAAAATATTTCAAGGAAGAAGTTTATTGGAATAGGTTCCAAGGATAATGATGATGATGATGTACTTAAAAAATTTCTAACTAGATAACAGAGTTTATTAACATCATAACAATGGATTTTGTTAAGTAAAGGAATTTGAATATTATGTTCAAAGAGTTGAATATTATTAATATTATTCCTAAGTACCACTATTATTTAAACTATCATTTTTCATATATGTTACTCACTAAAGTGTTTAGTGATGGGATTTTATCATATGGTCACATGGAGATGTGGTAGAAATTACAAAGAGATGTAATGATTTTAACAAAAGCCTAAAATGTGGAAAAATTAAGGTTGATTTGGAATTATATCATATGTTATCTGATAATCCAGGTTCTTGTGTATGGTTTTTTTAATATTTTTAATGTAATTTAAAAATATAAAATGTATCATGTTATATAAAAAGAAATTCCCACTTTATCATTATTTCATTTTGGTTGTATATATATATATATATATATCATGAAGTGAAATGATAATTTTCCTCTCAAAGTATTACTTTGATGTATCCTTAACCAATGTTCATCTTGGAGTATTATAGGTTATGATGAAATGTCAAGTTTATCATGATTAGGATTCTTATATTGGTGTATAGAATATGCTCATGTGGTGTAAATGGTATTTATGCACTCGATATCCCATGAAATATACCACATAGAGTATCATATACTATATATTTGGTATATTATGGGTGCATGGTTTATATTTGGATCCCTCAATACCTAAAGTTTCTAAGATACCTAACTTGGGAACCTTCATACTTTGATACCTTTCTTACGCAAGCTTTGAGGATTAGATAATTAGGGGTGGTTGTGTATGTTAATGGTCATGTTTTTAGTTGAATATTAACTAAGATGGGATTTATCCTTTCGTATGAAAAGTATTTAATCTAGGACTTGAATTAAGATAGACTAAGGAAGTGTATATTCTTACCTTAATAAGATATATGATGTTCTTATTTATCATATTAGGGGTATGTGATGTGATCATCTATAATGATGAATTATGTGTGTTGTATTCAATGACCTAGTGAGTATGTACTCATAGAATCAAGAAAATGTGAGTAGGTTATGTCAGGTTAACATACTTCATATCCCATGTTTACTCAATATCTTTGGAAAATAGATCATATTAAAATCCATGCTTTCATATGATTCAGTTGGTGGAAAAAGTTATATAGATACATGTATTTTATGAAGATCACACAAAATCCATTTGTTTCTTGAGTATCACTCATGATTTGATAGAGTCTTCTCTTTGCTTATATTTATGAATTCAAGAATTCATATTAGTTATTAATGCTACAAATTCCCATGGGGTTGCACTTTATGGTTGACTTAATGAGTATTGGACTTAAGAAACTCAGAGAGTTACTCTAAAATTATTTTAGAGTTTATCTAAATTTATTTTTGGATGGGTATTCACAAGGTATTTCATATGATGTGATACAAAGTGAAATTAGTGATATCTTTCTAATTTTTCTTGAAGATATCCAAAAATATTTTTTGGATATGGTTTCACAAGTTATTATATATAATAAAGTATAAGGTGAAATGGGATGATGTTTATGAGGATTTAGTGCAAGTGAGAGATTGAAGGAGATATTACCTGAAGCTCATATCGTATTTTATGATATGATCATGTCATAGGGTACTAATTTCATGTGCTAAGGCATGTCATATGTCTTTATAAAGTAATATCATGAGTAATGGTATATGATATCAATGTATTTCTTATGATTAATATGGTAGATTATTTTTAAATGGTTAACATTCAAATTATCTCTGATATTTGCTATTATTAACACTTGGAGAATCAATACACTTGAGAGTTAAGTGTATATTCTAAGGTTTATAAATCATTGTGACTACATTTAATTTACTCTTGCATTGTGTAACACATCAGTAAATGAATGGGGCTTGAGGAGTGTCACCAAAGCCTATATAAATTGGTCAAATCCATAGAGATGGGTCACTTGATGCATTTTGATGATTCCCCTAGCTACTCTCTTTATCTTTATCAATTTTCCCCATGATATACCAGAATATTGTGGGATTTGAGGGGATCATGCCCTTGTCATGGGTAATTTAGCATCAACCTATGGATACACCATAGTTGAGGGAGTATGATGTTTACCTTTCAAATATATTGATGAAGATAGTGGAAGCTAAAATCTACAATGAAACTACACATGAATATTATTTATATTTATTTAATCATGGATTTGGTTTAATTCATGGTAGATTTTGGAAATTTGGGTTTATTATTGGTTTCACTATATTTATTTAGTGTCAATCAATCCTTAGAAACCCAACAATTGTGTGGTTGTGATGTTGTTTCATTGTGTGTTTATAGGTTGAAGTTTTTTTTTGTATGGTAATGATGGTGTGATGATGAGGGTATGACTGTAGAGATATTTGATAGGTTTTTATCCTAAACCAGGATTGTGTGCTAGTATATATCATTGTATATTTTGTTAATTTTTATGAACCACCGCCTAAGTCAGGTAACCTAATTGATACCCATATAAGGTTTTGGGTATTGCATGAATCTACAAAATCCAAGATCTAGGTTATACGAATGGATAACAACTCCCCCTCTCCTTAATAAGAATCATGGAAAGCATATTCATCGAGGATTTGAGAGCGATCATGGAATTAATGGTGGATGGAGCAAAAAATGCACAAGACCCATTGCATGGGATTTGAGGCCAAATTACAAGAGTAAGAATGAGGAGAATTAAAGATGTTTTACATGGCCCTACTTTAAATCTACAAGTGGATACCCAACATGCATGCATCGGAAGAGAAAATGGGCCTTTAATCACACTTATTAAAGCCCAAAAGTGAACCTAAAAGGCCCACCTAAATTCTTCCACAAAATTTAATCCACTTGCATGAAGGAAATCTCCAAAGTCAAAAGTGTTGGGGCCCTTGTCTCCAAATTCATGGTGGGAATCTTCAAAGTCTTTAGGGTGGTTCCAAAATGTCTTATTTGGAAATATCTTGTCCCCTAAAGCCATGGACATGTGTAAACAAAGTCAAAATTCGTGGGATATTCTTTAGAATTTTGTGGGATAGGTAGTTTGACGTGTATTCTTCTCATTTGTCTATAAATAGCCACCTCTGGTACCCCTTAAAGGTGAATTTAGAATTTGAGTGTTTTCTAGCATTTTTATGCTTGTGTTTCTTTTGTTCTTGAATTAATGGGAGTAAGGCTTATCAAAGGAGTTATCAACCTTTGTGGAGATTAATAATTAGAGTTTCAAGGGGCAAGTCTCCTTGGGGTCCTAATTGATCATCCCCATTCCCCTTTTATTTCTTCCGCACTTCATTTAATTTTCATTTCTCCCACTTCCCACACTTTTGTTTCCAGATTTTTCGCCAACGAATACCACACTTCCATATGGTATCACATCATTTGGTATTAGAGACAGGCAATGGAAACCAGGTTCTTTCATATTTCTATTTCTCCCATCTTTTTTTTCTTCCCCTTCTTCCATTTTCTGCCATCACCAATTCTGGATGAAACTTTCCTCCACATTTTTGTCTGCTTTTTATTTGAGTTTATGGGAATATAATATATCATTTTAATATTTTGGAATATCATATTTCTTCTTGATTTGGAAACACTAAAATCTGACACATATATTTGGAGATATATCTGAATCAATTTGTGCTACAGTTTCACCCTTGTGAAATCTAACAATCTCCAAGGTGGATTTCCATTTGAGTTTGAAGTTCATGTTATCTCAAACATTTACATCATTGCAATCAGATTAGTTCATTTTTCATTTTTTGTACTTTGAGCACAAAAATCGCCCCCTTTGTATCTCAATTCTTGTTTATTGATTAGAAAAACAAATCCAAAAAAAATAAAAAAAAACAAAAAAAATCAATCAAATAAAAAGATAATGCTCATTTGAAACATTGCATTCACTCATAAGTTATAAATTTGATTTCATTTTCTTATCCATCATCTTATTTCCTTCATCTATATCCAACCTTCTTTTATAATCATTTCTCCCATTTACCTCCCATATTTCTTAGACCCTATTGATTCAAACCCTTTTAAAATTTCAAATTTTTAAATATTTCCATGAATTGATTGATTCTACTATTTTTCTTCTTGATTCAATTTAAGAACACTTTTAGGAACCAAGTTGTTGTGCTATAAAGTGTGAGAAACCTTTTTTATAGATTAAAAAAATGGAGAAAGAGTGTGTGGGGATTTAAAAAATGGTGAGTGAAGGTGAAATAAATGAGATGGAGGTCAAGTTTTCATTAAATATTTTACTGACTAATGTACAAGGTTGAATGCTAGGTTGAATGGTTTCAAAAATTCCTCAAATTCAAGGGCACCACGAAGTCAATGATTTTATTAAGGTGAGGATTCATACTTTGGTTTTCAAAAAACATTTCCTAGGCAAAGAAAACATGGTTCTAGAAGAGAGAATGACTTAGGAAGCATCAAAATGACACTTCCATCCTTTCAAGGGAAGATTGACCCTGATATTTATTTGGAGTGGGAGTGGAAGGTTGAACATGTGTTTGGAATTCACAATTACCCAGAGGGTAATAAGGTAAAGTTGTCATCACTTGAGTTCAATGATTATGCGAGTGTTTGGTGGGACCAATTACAAGTGACTTAGCAATGGAACGAAGAAAGGAAAATCCAAACTTCGGAATAAATGAAGATAGCAATGTGAAAAAGGTACATTTCTAGTCATTACTATCAAGATTTTCATTTGAATTTACACAAATGTTTTCAATTTTCCATGTGTGTGGAGGAATACTACAAGAAAATGGAGATATCGATGATTCAAGCTAATTTGGATGAGGATCGAGAAGCTACAATGGCAAGGTTCATCAATGTCTTGAATTCAAGAATTAGAGATGTGGTGGTAATTCAAACCTAAATTTACATGGAGTAATTTCTACATGAGGTGGTGAAGGTAGAAAAGCAACTACATTCTCTAAGGAGACAATTAAGTTCCCACAATTTTTGTAAGGATAACCAAAAAGAGCCTAAATCTGCCTCTAAGTGGAATGAAACAAAACCAAAGGATTCCAAATTTGTTCCAAAATAAAGAGAAGAGTATAAAAACAAGTTCTTCCATAATAATTCAAAATATAATGGATACATCCTTAGTGATAGCTCTAGTGAGGTTGAAATACCTCAATTAGAGGAGTTTTCAGATGTGGAAGTTGAAGAACCCATACATGGAGCTATATTAGTGGCGGGAAGTACTTTAAACATTCAATAAAAATATGATCATGATGAGGAGCAGTGTGCACACATTTTTCATACAAGATGTCACATAAACGAGAAGTGTTTGAATTTTAGTGGAGATGTGAGAGTCACAAAAAAATCCTTGGTTTCATTTTCCATTGAAAATTTTCCAGATGAGGTGGTTTGTGATGTTGCTCTAATGAAAGTGGGACATTTTCTTCTTGGGAGGCCATGGAAATTTTATAGGAGGATTATATATGATGTCTATGCTAACTGTTTCTACATTGATTTTAGTGGTAGAAATATAATTTTTACTCCGTTAAATCTCATACCATCAAATGAATATCAAGTGAGGATAGAGGAATAATAAAAAAAGAGAAAAGAAAAGAGTGAAAGATAATATGAGAAAGGTAAAAATGAGAGTGAGAGAAAAGAGTGTGATGAGTTGCTAAAAAAAGAAAATAGAGAAAATGAGAAGAGTGGAAAATTTGAGAGTGAAAAAGGATAGAGGAGTGACATAAAAAGAAATGAGGGAAATCAGAGAGATTAAAACAAGAGTGTTGAGTGAAAGGTGATTTTATATTCTGTAAAAGTGAGGTGAAAGTTTCTTTATTGATCGGGGAAGTGTTCTTACTCATTAGTAAAGATTCTTGTCTTGCAACTAACAAACTTCACCATTCTTTTCCCTCCTGTGTTGTGCCTTTATTACAGGAATGTGGTGATCAAGCAAAGAATTATCGGAAACAATTTCCATTTGATCCAGGTGGTTTGGAATGGTACAAGGAAGATTTATAGAACAAATAAAGTCAAATACCATGCATCGAGGATATAGTCATTTCTATGTTTTAGATAAGATCAATGAAAATTCCTATATGACTAACTTACCTAAAAGATATGAAAATGTGATTGTTACCATTAATATTACTAATCTTACTCCCTTTGAATATGAAGATTCGAGGATGAATATTTTTGAAGAGGGAGGGAATGATATAAATCATGGAAATCATATACATCGAGGATTTGAGAGCGATCAAGGCATTAATGTCGGATGGATCATAAAATGCACAAGACCCATTGCATGGGATCTGAGGCTGAATTTCAAGAGGAATAATAAGAAGAATTAAAGATGTTTTACATGGCCCTACTTTAAATCTACAAGTGGAGGCCCAACATGCATGCATTTGAGGAGAAAATGGGTCTTTAATCACACTTATTAAATCCCTAAAGTGAACCTAAAAGGCCCACCCAAATGCTTCCACGAAATTTAATCCACTTTCATGAATGAAATCTCTAAATTCAAAAGTGGTGATCCCATTGTCTCCAAAGTCATGGTGGGAATCTTCAAAGTCTTTAGTGTGGTTCCAAAAAAGTCTTCTTTGGAGATATCTTGTCCCCTCAAGCCATGGAAATGTGTAAAAAAATTCAAAATTTGTGGGATAGGCTTTAGAATTTTGTGGGATAGGTAGTTTAACATGTATTCTTCTCATTTGGCTATAAATGGCCACCTCTTGTACCCCTTGAAGGTGAATTTAAAATTTGAGTGTTTTGTAGCATTGTTATTCTTGTGTTTCTTGTGTTCTTGAATGAAATAAAGTAAGGCTTATCAAAGGAGTGATCAACCTTTGTGGCGCTTTATAATTAGAGTTTCAAGGGGAAAGTCTCCTTGGGGTCCTAATTGATCATCCGCATTCCCCTTTTATTTCTTCTGCACTTTATTTAATTTTCATTTCTCCCACTTGCATGAAGGAAATATCCAAAGTCAAAAGTGGTGGACCCCTTGTCTCCAAAGTCATGGATGGAATCTTCAAAGTCTTTAGGGTGGTTCCAAAAAGTCTTCTTTGGAGATATATTGTCCCCTAAAGCCATGGACATGTGTAAAAAAAGTCAAAAATCATGGGATAGGCTTTAGACTTTTGTGGGATAGGTAGTTTGACATGTATTCTTCTCATTTGGCTATAAATAGCCACCTCTTGTACCCCTTGAAGGTGAATTTAGAATTTGAGTGTTTTCTAGCATTGTTATGCTTTTGTTTCTTGTGTTCTTGAATGAATTCAAGTAAGTCTTATCAAAGGATTGATCAACCGTTGTGGTGCTTTATAATTATATTTTCAAGGGGAAAGTCTCCTTGGGGTCCTAATTTATCATCACTATTCCCCTTTTATTTCTTCTGCACTTCATTTAATTTTCATTTCTCCCACTTCCCACACTTGTGTTTTCAGATTTTTTGCCAATGAATACCGCACTCGCATATGGTACCATATCACTCATGCTCTTCATTCCATCCATAGTGTGGTTATATGGCAGTAGTGGTGGTTATGGTATGGGGTGGATTTGGAATATAGTATATTGAGGTGGTTGTAGTATGTGGATGCAGATGTGGATCTTGGTTGTGGTATGCAGATATGCTAAGGGATGGGAGAATCCTGTTGTATACCATTAGGATGTGAGGGAAAATAGATTAGTGGGAAAGAAAGTGAGAGGCACCACCTTTGATATTTTTTCTTGATTTAAGATATTATGTTATATGTGATAATTAGAGAGTGAGCATATGGTGGGATGGGTTTTAAATTGACCTAGGATGAGATGTTAATCAGTTTCACTGTATATTCACTTAGATTTTAGTATACTTCTTCCACATTGGCACACGCGTTTCTGGGGATGAACCTGCTAAGTATACTTGTGTGTTCACCCGTACTTATATATAATTTTTTATGAATTTTTAGGATGGAGTTGGGGAATAATATTAAACTTACTATCTCATGGTTTAGTAGTTGTTTAACATCAGAGTTATTTCCCATGGGGGCTATTTTATTCTTGGTATTTTTTTTTGAATTGCTTCTCTTATTTCGTATGACATTACATGCATCATTATATTACCTTATAGATAGGATTCTGGGTTTTATTTTATGTATAGTGTTGATTTTTATTGAATTTTTCCTTAAAAATTCCTTGGATTATAAATGGGTAATGTCTCCCATACTATGAGTTTCATACCCTTGTAAATAGTTGTCAACTCACGGCCTATAGGAGGTGGGCTTTGAGGGTCATGATAAAATTTACTACCGACCAATGAGGGGTTCTAGTAGTGTTAGTTCATTCCATGTTTTATGTTATTCTTTTACTTGTTTCATTTTTGTTGTTTATGTTGATAAGTGATTGGTGTAACTTTTTTTTTTGAAAAAAATAAATTGTTAGTTTTTTTTATAACTAAATAAAATGTAATTTTTATTTGGTGTGATTTTAGAAGAGGTTTTCCACATTAGTTTTTTTCATCATACATTAATAGTATCATGTAAGTAAATTAAATACATGATAAGTAATAAGAATATAGACCTAGAATTTCATTTTTCAAAAACATCGTATATATATAAGCTACGTGAAAATATTATAAATGATATATATTAATCTTTATTATTCAAGTAATATCCAAGGAATTAGAGAGAAGTGTGTTTGTAAGTGATATCCATGGTAATAAAACCAATGAGAAAATATGTTATTCACAAAATTATTACTCATAATAAAAATATAATAATTTAAATAGAAATTATATTCATGCTTGAATATGGAAAATAATTAGGTATAAAGTAAACATCATTGGGTGGTGTAAGATTAATTTTAATATATATTATTCAAATAGTTAAATCCTTAAATAGAAACTGGAAAAAAATGAATTTAATTCACTTTAAAAAATATTTTTTGGGTTGTTTTGGGATTAGCATCCCCTCAATTTTTGAAAAAAAAAATTGGTTGGTCCAATTCATCATTTTATATGATAATGTCATCCCCATCAAGTTTCTCCATAAAGCGCTAAATGTATACATTTATACATATTTTTTTACCTCAAAAATAGTTTACATTTACATAATAATATAAATATATTGTAAATATGTTTTTAGATATAAAAATGTTGTTCCAAAATTTGTGTGTGTGTCTTATGAAATATTATTTATAGAATCCATAATTCCAAGGTGACTCCACATTTTCCAAAAATAAATCTTGATTTTAACATACCTCTATATCCTACAAATTTTAGTATTATTATATACCCTATATAAATACATGAATATGTTAATGAAAGTGAATGAATTTTGGATCTATATTGCATTGTTTTCTCTACATCTTGTCTATATCTTATTATTTTTTTCATTCTTCATCGTCGTCCCAATTATTCAATACATGTTTCTTCAATGATATGTTTATCCTATGATTTATCACACATACTTAGTTTTAAATTCATGATTCCAATTGAGGTTCATTCAGTTTCACAACATGTTATGAACATGATCATCTTCTTTGCATTGCACAACATAATGATGTTGCCACCATCTTTATCATCAATGTAGGATAATTCTTATATGAAAATAATATGTCTAATGTTTTTCCAAACATTCTTCTTTAGGAATGAACCTTTATGTGTGAATTAACTCCACTAATTCAAAGAGATATATCAATAGGTGAGCCTTATTTTCTATGTAATATATTGTTATATTTAATTTCCACCTCTTGATAACATTGAAAAAATATGTGGATTATTTTATTAACATTTTGGTTTGAGAAAAATAATGAGTCCCTGAAGAGTAGTAAAGACTCATGAATGTTAAATTTCACTTCATTATTTGAAGTTAATGTGATTGGTTATTAGTGAATAGTGTTTATAATTGATGAGGTTGATTTCATGAAAAACATCATTAATCAAATGAAAAGATGAAACATCACCACTAGAAGTGGTCAAATGATGAACATCACAAACTTTTCATACACTGAAGTGCCAAAGTGGACTTCAAAAGTCATGTTATATACTATGAAATTTTATATCTTCTATTTATTTTAACACTATGTGGGTTATGAACTTAATTATGATGTATAAATTCTCATGACATGGTTGATATTTATTTTAGAATTTTAAAATAAATAATGCAGTGTTTTTTTATTTTCTATTTTAATTTATTTCTTACAATATATTTGAGATAAATAAAGTGTTCGTGAATAACAACATAAATACTGAGAATTATATACCATATATAGAATGGTATAGCAGAATCACTAACAATATGCTCATAGTACTTATATAAATAATTCAAATGTGAAGTGTTGAAAATCAATAGTCTAATTATACACATAAGAAGTGTGGCAGACTGATTATATTAAATAATTGTTATCATGGGTGGAAATTAATAAATAATTTTTCCATTGAAGAGGAAAATGAATATATCAAAAAAATATCTTTTTATATATTATCCCTGAAGTGACACTATTACCTAATAAATCATGATATCTTGTTAAATATTATTGATAATATATTTTATTTTTTTAATTCTATCAAAACTTATAAATGGAAATGGATTTTGAGATATTTCAACATCAAAATAATTATCCAAAATAATCATTGAAGAAAAATTTTCTATATCCAAATTACAAATTTTTGGATTGTATATCCAAAAGACAAAGACTATTGAATATATATGAACTTATTATAAGAAATTCTATTCCTTATAAATTTGGATATTTATATTTTTATTGTTTCCAATTGATGTTTTCATTATTTATTTATATGGTAACATTGATTACAACATCAATATATGAATCCATGAAGGGTTCAAAATTCCTGAAGCATATTCAAAATTATGAAAGGTTCATGAAATATGATAAATTAATGTATGAAGTGAACTAAATTAGAGGCATTTCATGTATTCATTAAGGAAAAAATATATAATTTATTTTATTAACCCATGGTTTATATTAATAAATATATTTAATCATCTTATTATAATGAATTTTTGAATGAAATCAAAATTCGTGAAGAGTTTCTAAAATAAATAGAATATTTGATCCTCAAATTATAAGTAATGGCCTTGTATTTTTTTTAACTTAATCATCTAGAGGATGAAATAATGAATTTTAGAATGATTTTACATATTATTAAAAATACCCTTAATGATTATTTAAATATAATTCATTTAAAAATGATATATTTCATACATTAGGGGATAATGAAGATATTATTTATCCTGAAATGATTAAATATAAATGCACTTTTTATTAATCCTTGAAGGATATACATGTGCATGTGCATATATACCTTGAAAATAATTTTAAGTTTTATTATAATGAATTTTATGGAAGGTAATATTCTTATCCAACTCATTCAGATTGAAAGGGTATTAATGATTACTTATTCCAAATTTTAGAATTAAAATTGGTTAGTTATGCTGATGATGTATATTTATTTGATCCACATAAATCTATAACTCAAATTAGATATTTTATCATTTATGTAGGAACTTCCATTTCCTGGAATATTAAAAAATAAACCATTTTTGATACTTCATCCAATCATTTTAAGTTTATTTTGATTCATCAATCAAGTAGTAAATGTGTTTAATTAAGATCAGGTATTCATCATATTAG
The DNA here is from genome assembly GCA_963277665.1 of Viscum album. Lineage (NCBI taxonomy): Eukaryota > Viridiplantae > Streptophyta > Magnoliopsida > Santalales > Viscaceae > Viscum > Viscum album. The sequence continues at coordinate 25,113,654 of OY728142.1, read as the reverse complement.
AAATAATTGTGGATTATACATGATTAATGATATTCCCACCATATTATATGAGGATAATGTTTCTTTTATAATGAAATTTAATGGTGGGTATATTAAAGGTGATAACACAAAACATATCTCACCAAAATTATTTTTCACCCATTGACTTTAGAAAAATTATGAGATTAATATCCAATAAATAAGGAATCGTGATAATCATTTAGATTTTTTCACAAAGGTATTACTAACTAAAAAAATTGATTTATAATATTGGTATGTGAAGACTAAAAAGTCTATCGAGACTTTATGAGGGGGAGTTGGTAAAGTTGTACTCTTTTTATATTCATTAGGCTTTTACCACTGGGTTTTCCTGATAAGGTTTTTAGTGAGGGGGCATGGCATTGAATTCAATTACTTTGGATTCACTTGTTTTTTCCATAATGTTTTTTTAAGTGAGGGTTATATAATATTCCATGAAATTGTGACATTCAGGGGGTGTTATAGAATATTATTTATGTATGACATAATTTCATGGTGACTCTTCATTTCCCAACACAAACTCTTAATTTTACCAACCCTTCATATCTTCCAACTTTTAGTATTCTCATGTAAACTATATAAATAAATGAATATGTTAATGAAATTGGATGACTTTTATCTCTACATTTTTCTCTTTTATCTACTTATTATCTATTACTTATTAGTATTTCCATTCATCATCATCATCTCAATTATTCGACGTGTGTTTCATCAATGATATGCTTCGCCTACTATAGATCACACATTTATGGTTTCTAAATTCTCCATTGTTCCAATTGAGGTTTGATCGGTTTCATAAATATATATATATATATATATTATTTATCTATATATGTACACATAAATGTGCACAAACACACATACATTCATACATATACTCATACACACAGAGAAATATATATATAGTTTAACTATATATTTTTATAGAAAAATTCAAGAAAAATAACAACAAAAGTTTACAATTGAAATTTAAACTGGAAGTTTCCATTATTAGTGGAAATTTCTATTCAACTTTTAATTTCCTATGTAATTTTGAAATTTTTTTAATGAAAATTCAAAGTGAAAATTTTCTGCTACTAGTGAAAATTTCTTCTTATCCCTCAAAATCACATTTTTGGATTTTATATATACCACTTTTGAAGAAGGTAAAGTGGAAATCCATGGTTAACATGTTATAAAACCAAAACCACAAGGATCCCAAAAGATAAAAAGTCAAAAAATAGATTAAAACTTCAAAATGGGAAAGAGGGAGGGTGGGACTATGCCACCTGCCTCGATCCTAACATCATCAATTATATCGCCTTGATTTTTCTAACACATCCTAGGATCACCAGTCTCTATTGAGCCTTCCACCCTCTATCACGGCCACCACAAATTACACCAACACATCACCACCACCACCAAGCATAATGTCATCAAGCTCCACTAGATAGACAGACTACCAACTCTTGTAGTGTCAAACAGAACAAGAAAAAAGAAATCTACTCCAAATAGTACCATAGAGAACCATCACCAAACCAACTTCCATGAGATCAATAGATAATTAACTAGAAATATAATCTATTAACGGGATCAATGCATCAAAAAAAACTTCACAAATATCCAACACCATCATTGAGAAGAAAACACCAATTGGTTTTAGGTTTTGAGCATAGTAGAAGTGTTGGATGGTGCATACCCACCTTTTATTTTTGTCACAATAGATGATTAATCAGAGATTTACATGATGATAACTACAATGATCAATGGAATTGAATCAACAATATAGACAATGGATAAACGTCGGAACCAAAGCATAGGATTGTCACATATTGGTTACAATTAATTTAAGAAATTAAATAATTACCTTGTGATAAATTATTTCTCTATTGATAGATATGATAACGTCTATACATCATACTATTGTTTCATTATAGTAATAAAGTATATATTCCATCTAGTGGTGATCCACACTTGTTCTAAAAACCTTTGAACATCATCATAAGAATCTTCGGGTTCTAGTACGGTAGATCCTACCACTTATGTTGTTCACCTTTGATCACCCTAAGAACCGCTTCAAGGAAGGGTTGTCTTAGATCTCTCTTGATTTGAGAGTGGTAGAGGAGGAGGATCATTTTCCATTATTGAGAGAGTTCTTATAGAGGGAACTCTCTAAGTCTTTGAGAGGATTATTTCTAGATCTCATTGTTCACAACACAAAATGAAATTGGTTAACTAAAGAAAATAATATAATTGAGTTTATATACTGGTAGGGTTAGAAAATAATATTTTCACATGAGTCCTTTTTTATTTACATAATCCCTATAGAACCCCGTGTTTATAATAATAATAATATTATTATTTCTTGACATGCTCTAAATTCATGAATTAAATTAAATATTATTTATTCGAATAATATTCAATATATATTATTTCTCACCGGACTATTAAAATCAGTTTTTCATTCCTCTATAATATTTATTGAGTCTTGAATATTTAATATTTATTTAATAAATAAATATCACTACATTATTCTCTAATAAATAAATAAATATTATATTCACTAAATAAAAAAATAAATATTTATTAAATATTCTTCTCACATAATATTCTCTTGAATAACTGGTGATAGAATATATGTGATCATGAAAACATGAATAATAATTAAACCATATACAGGAATAATATTTATTCAACTTGTTAAATAATAAATAATATTATATTATTTAAATGATATTTTGGATACACTTAGTGTGTTATCCTTTAGGCATCTTTCTCAGTGGCATTAGGTGAAGCATCCTAAAGTTCAAGGTTAGTCTCTAAAAAACACTAAGGCACTCATAGAGAAAAAAATTAATGTTGCAATGACATAATACCTCATGCATATTCTTACTATGTAATATAGTCCCTTTATCACGAAATCTCTAATCACGCAGGTTGCATGCTTGTGCTATCAACCTATGTGCTCGGTGTATCTTTCTTTGAATTTTCTGAAATAGAACTTCCCTATAGAACACCATTTCCATTTATTTATTTAGGATATGTCATTTCCATTAAAGGTCCTGAGATATCAACTTATGTTAAAGAACAGAAGGGGAAAATACTTTCTCGCATTATTCATTAATGAAATATTACTCATGACACACCCAACATATCCTACCTCACTGCGAACATATGTCATCATGATTTGTTTAAATACATAAAATTATATGACTTATAATACTCATTAATAATAATATTAATGTCTAAGGATCAATAAACACATCTATAGAAAGGAACGTCTAATGAAACATATAAATTTGTATTTACTACCATTGGGTCTCATTCTTATAATATACTACACTGAATAATACCAAGGTTGTACACCATGAGAGGAAAACTAAATTTCCTATGAGTCTCCACCCCTGATATCATGTATTATTTTTTACATAAAATGATTTCATTCTTCTATAGCATATATATTTAAGAATACTTTTGTGGCACTTATGGGTTCACATTATAGCAGGGAACTGCTATGACCTTTTAATGTGATAGATACTATTAGAACATTATCACATACTATGTTACACAGAAGAATAGTCGTGATGTGATAAAGATTTTATTAATATTCAAAAAAAATGAATAAAGGTTATCATAAAGTACACCAAATTTGGTTCTATGACACAAACTCCAACAGACTCTCACTTACACTAGAGCCAACTGCTAGAAACCTTCAATATACTAGATCTCACATGATACTCATGATTCTACTGATATAGGCCTTTATTCAAGGGTTCTACCATGTTTTATTCTATGGTAACTCTTCTTACTGCAACTTCACCCCTCTAATAAAAATACCTCAAGAGGTGATACTTTTGGAGTATGTTCTTTTTCTATTGGTGTGACCTTGGATATTTTGAAAGATCCATTGCTATAGTATTATCACAATACACTATGATAGGGTCTTTACTGTTAGGTACCACATCAAGATACTAGATAAATTTTTATATCTAAATGTATTCTTTTACTGCATTATAAGTCTCTATATACTTAAACTCCACTATAGAATCAATTAAAACTAGATGCTTTGAACTCTTCTAGCTCACAGCTCCTCCATTGAGATAGAAAACATCTCTTTACTACGAATTCAGATCATTTTGATCTATTTAAAAACTAGCATCATTATAACCCCTAATGACTAGCTCCTCATCTCCTCCATATACTAAGAATATATCCTTGGTTCTTCTTAGATACTTAAGGATGTCCTTAATAGCAGACCAATGTTTTTCTCCTGGATCATCTTGATATCTACCTATCATACTCAATGCATAGGAAATATAAAGTATAGTATATAACATCGCATACACGATTGATCCTATCACTAAATCATATAGGATCTTACTCGTTCTCTCTTTATCCTATTATGTCTGAGGTCAAATTTTCTTAGAAAGATATATACCATTTGACACTGAAACCAATCCCCTATTGGATTGTTTTATACTAAATATCTTTATTTTTTGATCAATGAATGTAATTTTACATAGTACAAGAATCCTCTTGGATCTATCACAAATTATTTTGATCCCTAGAATATAAGCTGCTTCACCTAATTTCTTTATGGAGAAAAACTTGTTTAACCAGTCCTTAACAGACTGTAAGACTAGTTTTTCATTTCTAATAAGTAATATTTCAACAAAATATACTACTATTGTAATGAACGCATTCCCACTAAACCACTTTTAAACACATGGATCACATTCATTCTTAATGAAACCAAATTTTTTATATCTTCATCGAATCAAATGTTCTATGACTTGGATGCTTACTTCAATCCATAAATGTATCTATACAACTTAAAAATCTTTTTAGCATCACCTAGAGACACAAAACATTATAGTTGTGTCATATAGACATCTTCCTAAAGGTTACCATTAAGTAAAGAAGTTTTGACGTCCATCTACCAAATTTCATAGTCATGGTAATATGCTATAGAAACTATAATTCTAATGGATTTAAACATGGAAACTAGTGAAAAGGTTTCATCATAGTCAATTACTTGATTTTTTAAACGCTTTAGCCATTGGACTTTCTTTATAGGTATTTACCTTAAATTCCATGTCTATTTTTCTCTTGAATACCCATTTACACCCTACGAGATTTACATGAAATGTCACATCAACCCAAACCCAAACTTGGTTATGATATATGGAATCCATTTTAGAATTCATGGCTTATTTTCATCTTGTGGATTCTGAGCTCTTTAATGTCTATTTTTAAGAGAGAGGTTCATCATTATAAACCAATAATGAGTTACCATCTTTGATTACTAGAAAACCATATCTATGTAGTTTTCTTACCTATCTAGTGATCCTACATAGTACTTATGTTTTAGGAACTACTTCTTTCATGAGGACCTATGGAATCTATTCTTGTACCAACTCTTGTATATCTTGAGCACCAACTTCATTAAAGTCAATCTTTCTCCCACTATCATTTTTTAGGATGTTCTCCCTCTCAAGAAATATGGATTGTTTGGTGACATAAACTTTCTTGTATTATGGGTTTTATAGGTGGTATCCCTTTATTTCCTTAGGATACCCTATAAAGATACACTTTGTTCCCATTGGTGTTAGTTTGTTTCCTAAGAAGGTCTTAACAAATGTCTCGCAACGTCATACACATGTATAAAAAAAATTGGTTTATTTCCACTCAATAACTCAAAGTTAATTCCATTTTATTCTTTATTTGGTACTCAGTTTAGTGTGTATACCACAGTTCGTAATGCATATCCCCAAAAGGATAATGGAAGATCTGCAAGACTCGTCCTCAACCTTACTATGTCTAACAAGGTGAGGTTCCTCATTTCACTAACACCATTACATTGTAGTGTGTAAGGTGGAGTGAGTTGAGATAGAATTTAAAAATCCCATAAATGGTTGATAAAATCTTGGTTAAGATATTCACCACCTAGATCTGATCGAAGATTCTTTATCTTCTTTCCAAGTAGATTCTCTGCTTCATTCTTGAATTCTTTAAATTTATCAAAGGACTCAAACTTATAACTCATCAAGTAGACATAGCCATATCTACTCACACTATTAGAAAATGGGGTTATCCCAACACACTTATACCCATGGTTTATAAAAGTTGTAGGGATAGATGTCCTATATAAAGCTATTCCCAAAGTTTTATTAGAACCATGGGTATATGTTGAGCTATACCCACAGTTTTAATGAAAATGTGGGTATACCTCCATGCTAACCCTATTCTCCCCCGATTCCTAAATATTCCATCATTCTCATCCCCCATGTGAACCCTCTTATTTCCCCTACCAACCCTCTTATCCCATGATTCCTCAATCTTCCATCACGCTCATCCCCCACATGAACCCTCTCTTCTCCCCCACCAACCCTCTTCTCCCTCGATTCCTCTATCATCCATCATGCTCATCACACTCAAAGACAAAACCCTGCCTCGACACACCACTTCCATATGATTCCTCCATTCTGTATTCGGCTTCCATCCTTCTCGTTAACACTCAAAACCTTAGCATTAGGCCCGAATGTCCTCTGTTTCATCCTCCCCCTCCTCTACCTTCGCCTCCACCTACGACTCATGTTTCATCTCCATATCCTCATCTTCTTATCCCGTTCCATCCTGTTCTATCTTAGTCTCCACCTGGAACTTATGGATACTATTAAATCTTCATGTATTTAGTTATTATACATGTTTATATTTTATTTCATTTTTTTTCATTTTTTTTTATCTGAGACTTTTAATTATGACTGAAATTTAATTTTTATGATTAATTGATTGATAATGATTATCTTGGATGAATTTATTGATTATGATTTACCTAATTTTCCATGGAATTTAAACATATGATGAGATAACTAGGGTTTTGAGCTTTGATTATCTAATTGGTGTCTCTAACTGCAAGCAGTTGTTGATTTTTTACTATTTTTATTTATTAACACTGTAATTTAAACCCTTATCCACATTTCTAATTTGAAATTTTTTTATTGTATATTAATTTATATACATTTTATTATTTTATTTTATTTTTGATATTTCATTTCATCATAGATTTCACAAAAATTGACATATTCCTGCTTCAAATAGACTCACTGTTAGCATTATTAGGGACCCTTTTAACAAAAAGAAAATCTGCCAATAGATTTTTTATAACTACTCTACTCTCTTGAAGGTTTGATTTTTTTCAATGAATTCATACATAATTTATATTGTTATAAACTTTAATTTAATACTTTATACTGGTATACACTGTCATTTTTTTAATGTATAATGTTGAACAATGTCATTTAATACTATCTACTATTATACACTATCATTTTTTTAATGTCTACTATTATAAACTATAATTTAATACTCTATAGAACATGAGCCTCAGCTCAGTTGGTGAGGACTCGGTAGGTGCATCTAAGAGACCCCAGATCAAATCCGGGTGGAGGCATATTTCCGGGTACTATAGCAGTACTGTAGCAGGTACTGTTTGGTACTGTAGAAGCTAGAACTATTCATCCATATGGGCCTTTGGGCCACCAGTTTGGTCCTCAGGCCCTGCAAGGCTTTCGGGCCACCCAAGGCCTTTGGGCCAGTTGATTCTCAAGGCCTTCAGGCCACCTTAAGGCCTTTGGGCCACCCAAGGCCTTTGGGACACCTGAAAATGTAGATGTACTTGTCAGACTATAAGGGATAAGGCTTCAGAGGAGGATTCAGGGAAGCCGCATTCACTGGAGAAGAGCTAACCGTAATTAGAAGAATGAGAGGGTATGGATTTACCATCAGTACCGGTCCTGTGTAGCTTTGCATAGGACATCTAGCCGACCAGCCTTGCAAAGGTGGAGTGTTGATATCATGAAAAATTCTAGGGAGGAGCAGTTCCAAGTTGTCTTATCTAGGTGATCCCCTCTAAGACCTACGGGTCATGTAATTGTCTCTAAGCCTTCGGGCCTTGTAAGGGTTCCACCTCACCCCTTGAAAGGTGGATTATCAAAATTATAAAAAAAAATGAAGGCCTTTGGGCCATTTTGATTCATTTAATACTCTATATTGTTATACACTATCATTTAATACTCCGTACTATTATAAACAACCAATTTAATGTTCTATCTACTTTTATACACTATTATTTTTTAAAATACTTAGTGTTATTGATATTTATTAATTTCAATGGAGGACCGATCCATTTATTTTTCTAGATGTGATAGCTAATAAAACATAAACTACCTTTTTTTTAATACTTTAATGATTTATTATCTATCCCATCTAATGGAATGTACAGGAATAAATAGGAATGTACTTCATCTGTTATCTATCCCATCTACTATTTTATCTCACTGAAATGTATAGAAATATACCCAAATTTGGGTATCTACCCAAGTACTTGCTCTTATAAATACATATTTCAAATTCAAACCCCAATGTAAAAAAATGAATGATTATTTGGTTTCTATTTATATATTGTTTGTTTCCATTATAATATTTTTAGAAATTAAATTCTAATACGTTTTATAAGTTTGGAAATGAATTTTTTTTATTAAAAGTTTAAAAATGATATCTTAGTATACTCTACATCTAAATTCCATGTAGCTTACTATTTCATGTTATCATTTTTTGATGTTTGTGTATATTTAAATCAATTTTTTCGATAGGTTTTTTTATAAGTGGTATTTTTTCTATAATCCTATTAACAATTTTTTGAATTTTAGGGACACTATGTTATTGGGTGCTCCTATTTTGTTTCCCGATGATAAAATACTTGAAGGAGTAGTGTTTTCTTTAGAATGTTTTTTCTTTATGATGAATCAACTTATGTGATATTTTTGGTTTCCTCTTTACTATTCTTTTTATTTTTGATCACTTCAACTGAACATATATACTCACCAATTCTTGAAGTATTCAATTACACATCCATTAAATAGGTCCAATTATCCTCTTGGCGTAAACCAATCCATTTGATTTTCCCTAATCATTATTTTTTGTATTATCTATTGATTGTAAATAAATTTCATTCCTTTATATTTTTTTGTAGGCTCACAAATTTCCATCAAAATTTGTGGCCCTATCCCAGAATTAGTTTTGTGGAAAAAAGTAAAATTCATAGGTGACCTTCTATGCATAATATAGCTTTATATTTTATTAAAAATATATATATGCTTTTCATATGTTTTCATCCTGTCAAATGATACAATATTTCTGATTTCATTATATTATGCCAATGGTAATAATTTTGATTATGTTACATTAATAATTAACAAAAGTATTAAAATATATTATGTAATGTATTAATGAATATTTTTTATTGTTATGTGCATGTATTTAATCATAAATAGGTGATCATAGGTGCAATTTCAATTTTCTAAAAGTCACAACAGAATTAGCTGATAAAAGGCGCAATTTTAGTTGTCTACAAATTAAATTTTTGTATATACCCTTTGTTGATACCTTGGTATTTTCCTTCTATTAGTATTATTATTATTAAGATTATTATTAATATTATTATTATTATGTTCGGGTTTTTATAAACCCCAAAGGGGTCTCCCCCCTGCTCGACGTGACCCAGCCCCCAGGGGTCTCCCTTGCGTGCCCAACATCCTCTCTCCTACTCTCTCTGCTCATCGTTTCTCCTCCTAATCTTGGGTATATTATTCTCTAGTAATCCTCTTCTCCCCTAATTTTTCTTATTTTTTTGGTTTCCTTTTCTTCTGGGTGGTGCGCATGTCTTAACCGAACCCTAACTTGTTTTGGAGGTTTTTCTTTTGGTCGATTATTGTTTTTTAGGGCTCTTGGGTGCTATTGAGGCTAGTTCTAGCCACTACCATCAAGGGCAGTGGGTTCTCCATGGGTTTCAGGTATGTTTTTTTTGTTTCAACTCTTTTCCTTTTTTAAAATTTAGGAGTTTTGTGGTTTTGAGTTTTTGATGTTTTCTAGAGTATTTTGTACCTTGCTTTAGTGGTTTCAAGTTGTCATTGTCCAAGGAAACTTGAACGTGTATTCACAGGTAGTCGTATACATATATGAGTTCCCCTATATATATATTCACTCATGGTGGTTTGAACATATATTAGGTCTAGGTGTGCTTATGTATATATATGAAAAATGAATATGTGTGTAAGGTAAATGGGTATATGAAAGTATAATCATATATGTAAGGATCCCCTTGTACATACTTGGCCATGAAAATATGTTCATAGGGTCTAGGTGTCCTTAAATATATGTGAAATTTAATATGTGTGAAAGCAGTAAAGGGAAGATTCGAGTTTTGATTAGTATAAGCAGAGCGCCTTGAGTTTGAGGTAGGTTCCCTTATGCATTGGCCTTTCAATTTAAAGAATCATTGATTTCTTGTATTTCACACCATGTTTTTGTACTAAATTGTGATATAGATTTCCTAGAATAATTTTTTGATATTAAATGAAGTGTTTTCATCCTTGCATTGGATTTTATGAAAAAATTACAAAACCTTGCACACCAAGTGTTTGACAATATTCCTGATTAGACTTTATAAGTAAATTTTTGTTCCTAAAGTATGGTTTTGGTTTTGTAAATGTGTTTTGGTTTCTAAATGGAAGTTCAGGGTTGACCTGGGTTAGTATTGTCCATTTCGTTCCACCTTTTTGAATGAAGATATTTCAAATTGTATATTTCCTTGCAATCATAACTTTTTCGATTAAAACATTAACTAAGAAATATGAATTCATACCTTTTATTTATGACTAATTTTTTTATAGGATAATGTATATAGTGTAATGTAAATTTATAATAATCTAGGAGATTAATTTAGAAATATATTTTTTCCAAGCAGAAAAACTATGGAACAATCATCAACTATATTATTCATTTTTTGTTTTTTAATAATTTATTAACATTCCCACTAGGTGAAATATATGCAGTCTAATCCAAAATTATTTGATATAAATTGTTTCATATAGAATGAAAAAACTAAACTGAACCAAACCAAACAAAATTTGAACCTCTCTAAATAGAACTGACATGCATAAATCCATGTTTACCTAACATGAATTTATTAGAACCAAACTTTACTGAATTGAATCAAATTAGATCAACTTAACCTGATCCAAATCAAAACAAACCAAATTAAATGAAACTGACATGAACTCAATAAAATTGAAATGAATATAAATGAATTAAAATATACTAAAATAAAACATACAAAAATAAAACAAACTAATTGTATTGTCATGAACAGACTTAAAGAAAACCAAACTAGCCCATATAAAATTGAGATACATTGAATTATACTAAATTGAATGAAATAGAACATAATATAATTAGGAAAAAACAAAATAATATGAATTTTATTAACTTATAAAAATTAAAACTGAATATTCCTAAATGAGTCTAGAATAAATTAAATTATCCTATACCAAACAGATAAATTAAAACTAAACAGATCTAAAACAAATCATATCATGTTGTACTAAAGTAAATCATGCATAATCAGTATAATCCAGTTAGACCTCTCCTGACCTGACTCAATTAGGATTGCATAAAATATAATGAACCAAGATTAACAATAAGAAACCAAACCAAAAATGATTAAGAAGAGTAAACCAAAAATGAGTTGAACTAAATAAAGTGGAACCATACAAATCCATAATGGATAGAATAAAAACAAATAAAAAATAGAATGAAACATTTTTAAAAAAACATTCTCAAACTAACTGAACCTTACTGGTATAAATGTAAATTAGATCAACCAAAATAGATCTAGAATGATCAAAATCAAGAAAATAGAAAAAATAGAAAAAAAAATGAATGAAACTAAACTGTGCCAAGTCAAACTAATCAAACTTGAACTAATATGATATTACAAATGATGAATCAAGTTAGACCAAATATAATGAATTCAAACTAATATGACCTCAACTGATATGAACTAAACTGAACTAAACCAAACTGATATGAACCAAGTGTAATCAAAATGAATCGATTAGAACCCAAATGAATGAAATTGTCCAAGATAATATAAATAAAAACAATACAAACTAAATATAATGAAAATTTCCCAAACAAACTTGTATCGAACAAAATCGAACTAAGTTAAAACTTGGTCCAAACTGATTATAAACCATTAATAGGAAGAATAATTGTTAATTAATAGGAATTTACTATTTGACAGTATCATTTTGAAACTTGTCTCTATTTACCCCTTGTTTGTAGGAACATGATTTGACCCATGGGGCATTGTGGTTCTTATATGTTGGGTGGTGACTTGTATAGTTGTAGAAGATAAGTATGTAGTAGTTTATTTTTTATTTTATTTTCTTTATCTCATCATCCACTTAGTTCTTTTACCACTTTCTACGGATAGAGGGTAGTTATATTCTGCGAAGGGGGCCATAAGAGAACTGGAGGTGGCTACGTGTTTTTCTTTATAAGGGAGGGAGATCGGGGTAGTGGAGGGATTAATTGTTGTGTTTTATTTTTTTCTATAATTATATTGTATTGCTTCTATTTAGTTTCTTTTCCTTCAGAATGGATGTTCGATATACGGATGGGTCATGTCAAAATTTTATCTATTTTCCACTGTTGTTTTAATGAATTGTTTTTGGGTGAAATCATTCCCAAGTGGTGATTCCTTGATGCCCAGACACTTGTTCCAGATCATGAGAATATCTCATCCACCTTAGTCCATCCTAGGCATTCCTATATTAGAGTCTAACTTGATTAATACTATTTCTGAACCATGGGAGGGCCTAAGAAACATGGAATAACTGGGGAGGTATTGGGAAGATATTTACAATTTTGTTGATAATGACCATGAAATAATGATGATTTTAGAACATATTTAAGGTATACAAGATAAAATCTCAGGAAGTGAGGATATATTAGATATATTCATCAAAACAACCAATGACAAAATCATGGAAACTCGATTTAATTTCATAAGGATGGATAGAAAAATTAACCAACCCTCCCAAAACACCCAAACTTATATAAACAATTTCAAAGAAAAATTGGTGCTTCTTTCAAGAATAAATAGTGAAAGGGGGAAAATTATTTCCCTCACAAGATAAAATCCACCCAATTTATTATGGCATGGCCATCACTTTAAAAATGGAAAGAATCTAGAAGAAATTAGTTTTATCATGGAAGCAGTGGGGGTGAAATTGAAACATATGATATACATATTAAGATGAATACATATATAGTGAAATGGAATGTAATGAATAATGATATGACCAATATAATTTTTTTGATGAAGAAACTACTGCATGTATGTTATTTTAGTTAATGCATAAAAATATAATCAAATCCATACCAAACTCATGGAGGCATCCTCCTTCATAAAATAGTTCCTAACTCAAATCGGTATTTCAAAACTTCATTTGAAAATACATAACCATTTTCCTTTAAACAACCTCCATGATCTACTCCAACAATTCTAAAATACCAAAGACACAAACTAAAAGACTTTAGGAATTCTAGGACACTAAAAAACATTTATCTATATATGGTTCATGAAATATTAGTATTTTTTCATGACAAGTAGAAACCCTAAAATATAATGGTATTCAAAATACGGAAAATTATAACATAGATCCAATATAAACTAATGAAGATGACAACATGTTAGTTAAATTTTATGTTTTTGAACATAATTCCAAACATGTTTCGAGTTAGGGTAAAGATTTCTTTATGGGTAGCAAAGTACAAATTATTTCCAAGCCATTTTTATTATATATATAGAATGTAAAAATATATTTTAAATATGAACTGTGGTTTGTTTCATGTTTACGGATTCTAGAAGAGGTGCATGATGGACCTGATGTATTTTCTAGGGAGAGGAGGGTATACCAACAATTCTATAAACCGTTGGTGACCTGTTGTATTTTCTGGGGAGAGGATGGTATACCAAAGGTTCTGTAAACCATTGGTATATAGTTATGTTGGATAGTATGTATACACATGGTTCTTAAACCATTTGTATACATTTATGCCAGCATTTTGATAAAAAACATGGTTATATAGTTTTTTTCACCAGATTTTCCAACAATTACAATGAACCTTTGGAATAGGGTAACTTAAGACAGTCTATACCAATAGTTTTATAGAAACCATTTGTATAGTTATTTACCAACATCTCACATACCAATATTTTCTAGAAACATTGGTATATGGTAAATTTATAATAGTTTCAAGTCATCAGTAAATGTTATGAATTAAGAATACTCACCTCTAGATTCTACTGGAAATGGTCTACACATATCAATGTGTACCAATCCTAAAATATTTTTGTCCCTTTAACCCTATCCATAAAATGTGGGTTTGGTCATTTTTTATTATAAACAAGCATAGCATCTTTCAAATGGTTTTAGCTCAAAAGATTCTAAATTACCATCTTGAAAGAGCTTTGTCAAACACTTCTCATTTACATGACCAAGATGGTGATTCCATATCTGGGTATTATATGAGTCGTGTGAACTTGATTTTTTATCTATTTCCAATACTTAGTTTTCGTAATTTAATACATAAAGACCATTATTCAATTATGCCACAACATAACATATATTTTCTTTATAAAAGATAAAACTTTTATTTCCAAGTTTGAAAATAAAACCATATGCATCTTGGCATGATACAAAAAATGTGTTCTTGGTAACAATTGGTACGTCATAACATTATCTTAAAACCAATATCATTCTTGACACGATGAAAGGTGGTAGTCACCAATGGATAGAGCATCCATCCTTGCACCATTGGCAGCTCACAAATCCACCTATCCTCGAGAAATATTTTCATATCTACTTGGTTCCTACATTTGGATACAAATGTGAGAACCGAAAGCTGTATCTAATACCCAATGTGTAGATATTGAAATATTTTACTCAATAATGAATGCACCTTCATCTTCGTCTTTCTTTTGGATGCATTTCCTCTTCTAATCGCCTTTCTTGAAACATTCAAATAATAATGCCTCCTTTCCATTTTCGTATCTCTAGATATTTCTCTTCTTATAATGATGGTGCTTGAGAGATTTAGACTTTTTATAACTCTCGATCCCCTTCTCCTTGTTCTTCCTTTTCTTATTCACTATAAGGGCTATGGGTTTTTCACTCCCCATGTCCTTATCCACTTGATGAGTTAGAGTAAGTAGTTTTGAAATAATCTTCTCATTATTTCTCATATTATAATTAATAATAAAACTGGATAAGGGCTTAGGTAGTAAGGAAAGTATGATATTTGTGTGCAACACATCTATAAATTTAATCCCTATAGGTGTTCAATGTAGCTAATAAGTTTGACTACATGGGGCCCAAGTAGCGTTGAATCTCCAAGATTAGTTGTAAACATAGAATTGTAGATCTAATATCTCTCTTGTTTCACCTTATCATGATAGAGATATCAAAGGTGAGACATCATATTTTTTGCATCCATGTCCTCGTGTTGCTTCAGAAGCTCATCGGTCATGGATGATAGCATGAAACAATGAAAATCTATAGAATCTTTCAAATGTTTCTCATGGAGAGATAACTCTTCCTCACTAGCCTTATTACTAAGGGAATCAAGAATAGGTTATTCCAGTATATAAAATTTCCTTTTATGGCATAGGATAGTGCGTAAGTGTATTTTCCATTCTTGGAAATTTTTGCTGGTGAGAAGGTTATCTTTCTCGAGTATGGATCATAGTGATATGTTTGAAGTCATGTTTATTATAATTTCTATAAATAAGATGAGTAGAGTTCTATTACTTTACCTGATAAAATTTAGAAAAATAAATAAATATTAAATTGATTATATTTATTAATCTCCTGCTATTTTATCAAAACCTGATATCCCTCTCCATTGGCTTCGAAATATCATGTTGCTTGAACATTCTAGTGGAAAGGATTCACATTCCCCTTATCATCACCTTGAATTTGGTTGGTCAAGTAATTTGAAGGGCTTTAGGTAGGAATTTCAAATTCTAATTGCATTAAATCACAGTTCCTTGATCTATTGAGTAGACTCCCCAATATTGAAATTATTAAATTGGATTTCCTCAATCTTTGCCTCTCAGTTGCACCAAGTCCTGTTTTGGTAGTGTCACGAACCAA
Organism: Viscum album; assembly: GCA_963277665.1. NCBI lineage: Eukaryota > Viridiplantae > Streptophyta > Magnoliopsida > Santalales > Viscaceae > Viscum > Viscum album. Next base: position 25,097,593 of record OY728142.1, on the reverse strand, counting down.
CTCGGGTCAACCCCAAACCAGTCACCCGAGTCGACCTACAATAAGGCTCGAGAGGCATCCCTAATCCCCCTGGACTAGAAACTAGTGTTGGAAATTAGATAAAACTTAATTTGGAACAATTTATCTCATAAAAGACATATAAATAAACAATAATAAAAGAAAAGAAAAAACTGGCAGTAGAAAAAGAAATAAAACTAATGGATAAACATACCTCCGAGTGACCTCATGGGTCACCACCAATCACATAGCCATGCTCACTTTGAGAGAGATCCAAAACTGGAAGAACCTGAAACTAAAGAATAAAATTTAGGTGTGAACACCGAAATGCTCAATAGGGATTCCAAAATAAGAACTATGCCATGTGACTTACCTTTAAAAATAAAACCATTTCATGCTAGTTTGAAATGCATATATTCAAAATAAGGTTTTTATTCCATTTCTAAAAAAATATCAAGTTAATGATTTTAAAGAACCATTTGATTTCTTTTTATAAAAATAGTTTCTAAATAATAAGACTTTCTGAAAACCACTTTATAAGAAGAAACATGCAGCAAAGATACATTTCAGTGAGAAGCAGTGAAAAACATATCACAAGTGATAAAGTAAAATTTTCTAGAAGAATTTTAATAGTTAATATGATTTTATAAAAACATTATAAAATAAGGGAAAATAGAAAACATGTGGAACAATTATCATGGGATATACCTAGACACCAAGTGGAGATATCCTAGATATACTCGGTTTTGAATCCATATGTTATCCTATCGATACGATCCATAGTCAATAACCAACATGGGTACTCTTAATTAGCCTCACCAGTGTCACAACCCACATGGCCTTTCACAACCATGGGGATCTAGTCCATCTAATCAGGACTAAATAGTAATCATCTATCGACTCCCACTATGATTTCTAGGATCCCATGGCTATAGAAAACATGGGAGGTTAGGAAGAAAGCATGAATACAACATCTCAATCATGAAAACCCACCATACATGCTAAGGACCACCCCTCGAAACCATCCATGTAAATTCTCCCTAGAATGGAGAGTATCCATAGAGGTTACCTCTTTTCAAGAAAGCCTTCAAAGGTACCAACCAGCCCTTATAATTTTAAAACAATCTTTTACCATTTGAAAACCATTTTGTAACTCTTTAGAAAAATCAAACATGTCATTACACTTTTATAGAAAACTGTCTGAAAGGTCAAAACATATTTGGATGTTTCCAATTCACCTAGTATAAATCATTTAGAAAACTAATCAAGTGCTCAAGATACCTATAATTTCAAAACCATCCTAGAAACAAGTTTTAATAATAAAAACCCATAGTCCAGTATGAGATAAGTGTTGAGAATCATGAAATAAACCAACTAAATTAAATACAACATTCTTCCACAATTTAATTTCTTTATAATATAATTAAAACACCTTGAAAACAAACAACAAATTATATTTTTCAATTTAAAGGCTTGAAAATAAGGAAACCTACCTCTCAAGGGAGAGAACTAAGCTAAAACACCTTGGCACTTGATGCCTTCATCTAAAACCACTTGAATCTTCCCCTTTATACTTGCACATATATGCATTTTCACATATATATAAGGACACCTAGCCCCTATGTACATATTTTCATATCCAAATATGTACAAGGGGTCCTTACATATATGTTTATACTTGTATATACCCATTTTACACTTACACATGTATGCATTTTCTATATATATGTATAAGAACACGTAACCCCATTGTATATATTCACACTACCATGAGTGAATATATATTAAGGGGGAACTTACATATATATATGCCTACCTATACATATGCATATAAGTCACCTTTGTATTTGGAAACTTGAATCCACCTCAACGAGGTCCAAAACACACTACAAAAATATAAGGAACCCAAAAATCACAAAATCCCTAATTAAAATTGATAAAATGAATAAAAATCAAATAAAACTTACCCAAAACTGATGGAAAACCCACTGCCTTTAATGGTCATGGAAAGAACCATCCCTAAAGGGACCTGAGAACCCTACACATTGAGGCTAACGAAATCAAAAATGAAAACCCCCATTAGGGTTAGGCCGATTGCAATCCACAATAAGAATAGAAGAAAAAAAGAGGAAGATAAAGATTAAAGGAATAAAAAACCTTACCATAATGAACACACCATAAATAGAAGGTAATAGTAGTTGGAAACTATGGTAGATAAGAGGAGGGAGGCACGCAAGGAGGGGCTTTGGCTGAGGGGTGCACAATTCATAGAGAGGAAAGGGGGAGGGGGTCACACAACCTAAGGAGGAAAGGGGGGAGAAAGAGAAAATAATAATAATAATAATAATAATAATAATAATAATAAATTAATGATTATGATGATGATAATAATAATAACATTATTATTATTATTATTTAAACAAATTCTCTTTTTTTATTTTTTTTAGTCCAGGAAACTGCGCATGGTTTGGCCGCACGCTTGGAAAAATTATACACCAATTGTGTACCTCTAATGGAGTCCCTAGATAACCCACAAGGGCGGCTACATAGTTTTCTAAACCATGTGTTGGTTGTGTGATTCAGCTCTGTCAAAATTATAGACACCCTTTCATGGTCTGCACACAATTTCTACTAATTGTGCACCAATTGTGTGCCTATGATGTTGACCCCCAAATTTTAAAATTTAAAACTTGTTCGACCTGAAACTAAAAAAATATTTATAATTAAATAATTAATAAATCATGGTCGGGGTGTGACAATTATTCCCACCATTAACACTTTCTACCCTCATAAAGTCCAAAAGATTCAATTGGTCACGACATTCAACAAAATCAAACCACTACACGAGATTAGGTTTCCAAAACCCAAAGAATAAGAGATAATACTCACCCTTATTGTGAAACTCTAATCCCCAAAAGATACTAAAGAGGTCATTTTCAAATAAATGAACCTACACCAGAAATGGAAATGATCAAGACTGGAGAACTTAATCCATCCAACAAAGGACCCAATGGAAGAGATTAAAACCTTCAAACACAACCTCAAAACATGGAAGACCCTGGACCCTAACATAGAAATCACCAAAGAAACTAGTCATGGTCTGTTCAGGATCTCTATGAGAATCCATCACACAATCCACCATCCAGACCAACCAACTACCATGAATGGGGTTGGGAAGGGTGGAAATAAAGAAACACACTAATAACAAGATTCAAAATTCCCAGAGGACACAAAACCAGCATACTAGGTTAACCATGAGTTTTTACCACTGTTGTATCCCTAAGATTTTTAGTTTCTATTCAAACCTTAATTTCCCAAGCCGAAACAATACACAAATCCCAAAAAAACCTCTAACATCAGTTTGACCTCATAACTTTTTGAGTCACACCTGACCAGCTTAAGAGAAGACATCAATCAGACCCATAGTGGGTATCCCCACCATTAAGGAACTAACTACAAAATTGGTTTCACTAAGAGGAATTCTCAATAAACTATCACCCAAGATAGAAAGTTCCCAACCCAGGAAACCCAAACTGGGCACCAAACCAAATCATGATTCATTATTTTCCAAATTAGACCATCTCTAAATAGGCGTCAACTAAAACCAAAAGCATCCCAAATGAAGGTTAACTATTCAAGAGTTCATGTATCCAAGGCACTTCCATGTTATCCCAAGAAAACAAGACCATAAATATATCCCAATAAGAAGTTCCAAAAACAAAATACCATAGAAAGGATAAAATTAGACAGTGTCCACCCCGACATTGGAAACAATATGTTGGTTGCCATCCACCACACCCAGAAGCTCCCCCAATGTGTGAAAAGCTACACTCTGAGACCTATGGTTGGAGACCTGATGTATTGAATCATCTTCTTCCACATAGTAAGGAGTTGGGTATCTACAATAATAACTTCCTATTTCGATAGAGAAAATTACAAAACCCCCTTCAATTGACCCAAGAGGCCACATAAAATGAAAAATATTTTCATATGAAAACTAAGAATGAGGTATTCTTCTATTTTTCAGCTAATGAAAGTTGGTTACAAACCAAGAAGACTCAGGTGTTGTCCAATTTCAGGAAAGGCTTCAGCTCCACCACTCAATTCAGATTCTAGGTAGAGTCGTCAATGGGAATACCCATAGAAACACTTAATCTAGATGTCCTCAAATATTCAAACCACCTTAAATTTGACAGGCTCAAACCACTAAATGATTACTAGCATCGATTTCCAAAATCGACCTTCACATAAGAAACCAAGGAAGGCACCTTAGAGGCCAAGCACCCACTCCTCACCATGAATTTTCTAGGGCATACTCCAAAGACAAGAAACAAAAAACCAAATCAAAATGCATTACAAACTCAAATTCAACACTTCAATCATAAATCACAAATCCATAATCAAAATACCATTCCAACCACATTTTCAGTAGGTCGAAATAAAAATCCCATTAAAGGAGACTCCAAACGTAAAAAAACCCCAAAAAACTAATCACTCACCTTTCAAAACATTGAAATCCCCCTTTTGAAAACCATTTTTAGAAAACATAACAAGACTTAAAAACCAAACACCCACCATTGGTATTCCATGAATCCCCCCCCCACACACACATATATCCAGGTGTTAGCTTAAGAACCCATCCACACATACCAATAACTATCCATATACCACAAAAATACATCCATGTGTGTGTGTGTGAGCATTCATAGGGATACCAAGGGTCAAAACAAGATAATACCATTTCCAAAACAAAACATCTAACCCAGATTTTAAATTCCCAATTATTTTATCAAGACACCTCATATCATTAAAGAAACACATTTTCAAATTCCCCAAACAACTTTCATTTCACATTTTACAAAACTTTTCAAAACCCCCCAAAACATTTCCAAAACCCTTCCATTTCTAAAACAACCCCTTTTATTTTCAACACCATTTCCAAAGTTTTCCATTTTAGAAGTTCAAACTTGATTTACCAAGCACCACTGTGTCAAACCAAACATCATTTTAAAATCTAATTAAAAACACCCCAAAACCATCCTAGGACAACCTTAAGAACAAACAAAAGCAACCCACCACTCAACGGGTCAGAAAAACCAAAATATAAATAGAAAAATTGTTACACATAGCTTGATCATGTGGTTTTTCAGGCCATGTGCCAACCGGGTGAGCACACTATAGGTTAACAAAGGTAGATACATGGTATGTGTATGGTTTTCTAGACTGTTCATAGTGACCATGAACCCTATGAATCCCTCAAAAAATCCATTAAAACGCTTTTAGTTTCTCAAAACAATTCATAAATACTCAATATAAATCATAAACACTCAAAAAAACCAAAATCTTTAAAAAAATCCAAGAGATAAGCTCGCATTTTGAGGAAAATCCATTCCAGACTACCCTGAAAATTCAAGTGTCCTTTCGAATAGGTGGTAATCAAGAACATACCCATGAATGGCCACTTGAACTCTGATATTACTATCTATAAACTACTAAAAATCCCCAAATAACAAGTGTTAAACCTTCTATAATACCATTTCATCACAAACCATCCTGGGTCAACCCTAAACCGATCACCTAATTTGACCCACAACAAGGCCCGAGAGGCATTCCCGATCCTCCTGGGCTGAAAACTAGTGTCGAAAATCAGATAAAACTCAATTGGGAATGATTTATACCATAAAATATAGATAAATACATAATAATAAAATAAAATAAGTAACTGGAATTAGAAAAATAAATAAAAATAATGGCTAAACATACCTCTAAGTGACCTCTTAGGTCACCACCAATCACAAAACCACACTTGATCTGAGAGCAATCCAAAACTGGAAGAATCTGAAACTAAAGAATATAATGTAGGTGTGAGCACCAAGATACTCAGTATGTATTCAAAAATAAAAAACATTCCTTGTGCCTTACCTATAAAATAAAACCATTTCATGCTAGTTTGAAATATATATATTCAAAATGAGGTTTTTATTTCCTTTATAAAACAAATAACAAGTTAATGATTTTAAAGAACCATTTCCGTTATTTTTCTAAAAATAGATTCTAAATAATAAGAGTTTAAAAAACTTCTTTATAAGAAGAAACATGATGCGAAGATACATTTCAGTGAGAAGTAGTGAAAAACATATCACAAGTGATAAATTAAGAGTTTTCAGAAGAAGCGTAAAAGTTAATATGATTTTATAAAAACATTATAAAATGAGGGAAATTAGAATACACATAGAATAGTTATAATGGGATATACCTAGACTCCAAGTGAAGATACCCTAGATGTACTCAGTTTGGAATCCATATGTAAGTCAATCAATGTGATCCATAGTCAATAACCAACCTGGATGCTCTCAACTAGCCTCACCAGTGGCATAGCCCACAAGGACTTTCCCTACCATGGGGATATACTCCATATAATATGGAATAAATAGAAACAATCTCTCAACTCCCACTATGATTCCTAGTATCCCATGGTTATAGAAAACATGGGAGGTGAGGAAGCAAGCATGAATACAACATCTCAATCATGAAAAACCACCATACATGTTGTGGCCCACCTCATGAAACTATCCATGTGAATTCTCCCTATAATGGATAGTATCCATGTAGGTTCCCTCTTTTCAAGAAATCATTCAAAGGTACCAACTAATCCTCATAATTTGAAAACAATATTTTACCATTTGAAAACCATTTTTTAGCTCTTTAGAAAAATCAAACATGTCATTACACTTTTATAGAAAAGTGGATAAAAGTCAAAAACATATTTGGATGTTTCCAATTAACTCAGTATAAATTATTTGGAAAACTAATCAATTTCTCAAGGTTCATAGCATTTCAAAACCATCTGGGAAACATGTTTTAATAAGAAAAACCCATAGTGAAACATGAGATAAGTACTGAGAATCATGAAATAAACCAACTGAATTCAACACAACATTTTTATAAAATTTACTAACTTTATAATATAATGAAAACAATCAAAAAAACACACAAGAAATTATAGTTTTCAATTTAAAGGCTTAGAAACAGGGAAACCTACCTCACAAGGGAGAAAAACATGCAGAATCATCTTGGCACTTGACACCTTCATTAGCAACCACTCGAATCTTCCCCTTTCCACTTGCATGCATATTCACATTCACATATATATATATAAGGACACATAGACCCTATGTACATATTTTCATGGCCAAATATGTACAAGGGGGTCCTTATATATATGATTATACTTGCATATACCCCTTTGACACTTACACACATAGGTATTTTCCATATATATGTATAAGCACACCTATCCCCATTATATATATTCACACTGCCATGAGTGAATATATGTATATATAAATAGAGAACTTACATATATATATTCCTACCTATGCATAAGTCGCCTTCAACTCTGACAACTCGAATTCCCCTCACTGAGGTCTAAAATGAACTACAAAAATATAGGGAGCCCAAAAAACACAAAATACCTAATTAAAATTGAGGAAAAGAATAAAAACCAAAGAAACCTTACCCAAAATTGATGGTGAACTCACTACCTTTAACATACATGGAAAGAACTGGCCCTAACGGGACCCGAGAACCCTACACATTGAGGCTGACTTGAAATCAGAAACTAAAACCCCCATTAGGGTTTGGCCGAACACGATCCACAACAAGAAGATGAGAAAAACAAGAGGAACAGAAGGATGTAAGGAAGTGAAAACCTTACCGCGATGAACACGCCATAAATCAAAGGTGATAGTGACTAGAAACCATGGTGGAGGAGAGGATGGAGGTTTATGAGGAGGGGCTTCCGTTGAGGGGTGCACGACACATAGAGAGGAAAGGGGGAGGGGGTTTCATGACCTAAGAAGGAAAAAGGGGGAAGAAAGAGATGATAATAATAATAATAATAATAATAATAACAAAAACAACAATAACTAAAACAACAAAAACATTATTATTATTATTATTTAAACAATTTCTATTTTTTATTTTTTTTAAGCCTGGAAACCACGCATGGTTTGGCCGCATAGTTGGTCAAACTGTGTGCCAACCGTGAACCTCTACTGGAGGCCCTAAACACCCCGCATGGGTAGCCGCATGGTTTTTCAAACCGTGAATTGTCCGTGTGATTCGACTCTATCAAAATTAAAAATTCCCCTGCACGGTCTACACATGGTTTCTACTAACTATGTGTCAACCGTGCATTTATGCTGGAGACCCCCAAATTTTAAATTTTAAAACCGTTTCGACCCAAAACTCAAAAACAAAACCGGTTATAATTAAATAATTAATAAATCATAGTCAAGGTGTGACATACATTTAACCCTTGATGTGCACTAATTTAAGTCAACCCAAAAATTCAAGATAGAATTCCTCAATAATTTAAAGCACCCCAACTTTGGTTGGTCAAACATGTTGAGTTATGGTTTGATTTTAACTGAATTAGTGGAATTTTATATTAATTTTATATATATAATTGAGGGATTTTATATTTTATGTGTAAATTTCAAATTATTATCTTTATTTCATTCTTGTTAATATTAAGTGGATTTACATAAGTGATTAACCATGTCTTGGATAATATTTACACATAAGTCTATTTATTTTAGTTCTATATTGAATTCTTGTTAATTCATTAATTCATGTGATTGTGATAAAACATCCATAATGAAATAATCATGCAACTTGACAGAATTAAAATGATAAAGTGGTGTGATAATGAGATTCTACTAATGGTTAGTTCATCTAACGGACGATAAAATAACATTCTATCTAAGGAAAAAACACCTTGAACAATTATGTTTCATGTTTCATCTTTACACATGTCCACTTATGTATCTCTATTGGATTGGTTTCAACTCATCTCTAAACTTGAACCACCTCTACCGGCTTGGGAGATCCATCCATCACATATTCTTTTACTCACATGTAGGTGAGAGAACCAAATGATTGGTTAAGGGGATTACATAAAAGAAATCATAGGCACGTATGCTCGTACATAATAAGAGGGATGACATGTAGACCAACTATTTAATTTAATTATAAATTAAAAGAAATCAATCGCATACAAAGGTCTGGTTTGAGATCATGATTATCCACATGCATGTAACGAATTACACATTTAATTAGTATTAAATTCTAATCATCCTAATTTAAGATAAATCAAACTTGAATCGATTAATTATATTCTTTAATCAATAAATTATTTTATATTAATTCTCATCAAAATTTTCTTTATATTATCATCCATCATAATTTTAAATAAATTATATAAATTTATTTAAAATTAACTATGTAAAAAATGTACCTTGGAGGCAACATAGTGAGTACTCATCTGAACTACCCAATGTGTATTATACTCATATATTATTTACTCTTGTGACATGTGGAATACATGAATTATCATGTAATTTCATGGTTTGTACTATCAACTTAATTACCACATAGAACACATGGTATTTACATAGTGTGTTATGCTTCAATACGTGTAGAGTAATAACTATAATACGACTTATATGTGATATGTAGATCCAAACATTACACATAAATTAATTATAAATTTATATATATATATATATATATAATTAATCACATGGCATGTACTATCAACTTAATGACCACACTAGACACATGTTAATAAGGTTTGAATAGTATAATAAATTAATTTTTAATACTATGTAATTTGGTAAAATTACACGGCATTATGTTGTTGTTTACACAACATGTATTATTCTCACCATCTATCCACAACACATGTCTAGGGACTCAACATGCAATTGCGCAAAGAAAAATGTTGGAGTACACGACATGTACATGGGCTATACGGTGTGTGGTCACCGAGTTATACGGTCACCAGTCATGTAGGTCGTGTAAGAGGATACACGGTCCGTCTGTGACTAAAGGACTTCATGTTGTGTACAGAAGTTACACGGTGTGTACTCCAACTGACTGTGCGCCAATCTAGCCCAGTAAACACGTGGTGTATAATTAAATTCACCGTGTATAATAAATTCACATGTCTTGAATTAATTTTGAATTAATTTGGGGTGCATTAAACAATAGTAAATGGTGTGTACCTCTAGGTTACATGGCGTGTACTCTTGTGTTATCCGTCCACTCTCCTCAGCACCTTCGAATTAGATATTTGAATTTATTTCATTCATAAAATTAATCAATTTGATTATATTTTCAAAAAACGAAAAAGGAAGAAAACAGATCTCACAATTCATATTAAAGAATTATTGAACTAGAATTAAAAACTAATGACAAATGCGTAAATCAATCAATGATATTTAAATAATTATAAATAATTATATGACCCCCTTAGATATAAATTTTAGGTTTTAGGCTCATCAAAAGCATCAGATAGGGAATTCCCAACTTTGATTTTTGTCACGATCGATGATTAATCCAAGATTTATATGACGATAAACATCGTGATCAATATAATTGAATCAAAGAATATAGACAGTGGATAAACACCGTAACCAAAGAATAGGATCATCACATATTATTTATAATTAATTTAAGTAATTAAATAATTACCTTGTAAGAAATTATTTCTTCACTTATAGATCTTCCAACATCTCTACGAAATATTGTCGTTGTGTTATAGGAATCAAGTATAGATTCTCTCCAGTGGTGATCCACACATGTTCCACGAACCTCAAAATGTCATTATACTAATCTCTAGGTGCTATTACAACAGATCCTAACACTTGTGTTGTTCACCTTTGACCACCCCAAGAACTGCTTTAAGGAAGGGTTCTCTTCAATCTCTTTTGACTTGAGAGTGGTAGTGGTGGATGATCGCTCTTTGTTCTTGATAGCATTCTTGGAGAGGGATCTCTCTAGGGATTTGAAAGGATTCTCTCTAGATCTTGTCGTGTGCAACACAAAATGAAATTGGATCACTAAAGAAAATAATATAATTAGGTTTATATACTGCTAGGGTTATAAAATAATAATTGAATATGCACCCTTTATTATTTTTGTAATCCCTACAAAACCCCATGTCTATAATAATAATAATAATATCATTATTTCTTGACATGCGCTAAACTCGTGAATTAAATTAAATATTATTTATTCAAATAATATTCAATATATATTATTTCTCACTGAACTATTAAACTCGATCTATTATTCCTCCATAATATTAATCGGGGCTTGAATAATGACTATTTATTTAATAAGTAAATATTGATGAATTATTCACCAATAAATAAATAAATATTATATTCACTAAATAGAAAATAGATATTTATTAAATATTTTTCTCATATAATATTCTCTCGAATAACTGGTGAAGAAATATATGGGATCAATCAAACATTAATAATTATTAAACCATTTGTGATAATAATATTTATTCAACTTGCTAAATAATAAATAATAGCATATTATTTAACTGATATTCTAGATACACTTAGTGTGTAACCCTCCAGGCCTCTTTCTCAGTGGTATTAGATGAAACAGCCTAAAGTCCAATGTTAGCATCTAGAAACATGTCAAGACACTCATAGAGAAAGAAATTAATGTTGCAATGACATAATACCTCATACGAATGCTTACTATGGAATATAATATCTTCATTGCAATATCTCTAATCAATCAGGTTTCATGCTTATGTCATTGACCTATGTGTTTGATGTCTCTTTCTCTGAATTTCTCAAAATCGAACTTGCCTATAGAACATCATGGTCATGGATTTATTTTGGCTATAACATTTCATCAAAGGACATGATATGTCAACTTCCATTAAAAACGGAAAGGACAAATCATTTCTTGTATTATTCATTAATGAAATATTACTCGTGACGCACCCAATGTATACTACCTTACTGTGAACTTATGTCATTACAATTTTCATCAATACATAAAAGTAAAAAACTTATAATACTCATTAATAATAATCTTAAAGTCTAAGGATCAATACACACATCCATAAATAGGAACATCCAATGACACATATAGATGTGGATTTTCTACTGATGAGTCTCGTTCTCATAATATCCTACACTAGATAATACCAAAGACGTACACCATGAGAATGCACCTAAAAGTCCTATGAGTATCCACCCTTGATAGCATGTATCATTTGTGTCCCTCAAGTAATTTCATCTGGTTATAGAACATATATTTAAGAATATTTTCGTGGGACTTTTGGCTTCTCATTTTAATAGATAATTGTCATGACCTTTCAGTACGACTACTCTTAGGACATTATCAAATACTATTTTATGCAAAAGAACAATCATGATGTGATAAGAAGTTTATTAATATTCAAAATAGTGAATACAAGTTATCATAAAGTATACAAAAGTTAGTTTTAGGGTACCAACTTCAACACGGGCAACCAACACTGAACCATACAACAACAGACGACCAACAGGAGTGATGTGTCATTGCCATAATAGAGAGCCAAATCTTCGACACACGATTACCAACCATCGGAGCTCGCCTTTGCTTCCCATCCATCATTATTATCAACCTAAATCACCTTGTTAGAATTTGTCATCATATTAAACGCGCTACCTTCACAAAGTGAATGCCTCTAAAAACCCAGGCTCGCAACTATCCTAAAATTAGATCGAAAAGACAAAAAACAAAGTGCTAGTCAAGAGAAAATAAAGAAACAAAAGAGCTAAGAATGCCAATGATGAGAGACTAAAAGGGATCTAAAGATATCCAAAATAAGTGTCAATGCCAAAAGGGAATCCAAACCACCAGAGGAGACAACTGTCATCAAGTGTTTTCCCCCTGACACATTCCTAAGCCACTATAAGCACCATCGTGTGAGACCAAAGATGAGGTCTAGCTCAATGGATTGCTTAGAAAAAGTAGAGGGGGAGGACGAATGAGGCTACACCAAAGAGAAACAACTACACTAGCCAACCATTGTTTTGCATAAGGAAGATAGAACAAAGACAAGACACTATTGCAAACATGGTCTTTAAAAGCACGCAAAAAGGGCATTTACAGCGCAAAAAAGTCACTAATATCCTCAGTGCTATTAAAAAGGGGTTTCTTTTATCAGTGTTAAAAAAATAACTGATAAAGGACCCTTTTATAAACATTAAAAAAAGTGCTAATAAAAGCGACCTTTATCAGTGTTTTTTTAGCACTGATAAAAGTCAAAAAAAATCTGTGAATCAGAGGGTAGATCAGCCCCCTTTTATCAGCACTCGACCCCCCCCCCCATATTTATTTATATAAATACATATTTATATATATTTATTTAAATACATATATAAAATATGTTTTGTGTATGTGTGTGCATTTATAAATACATACATACATATATTTTTTATATATATATGTGCATCTATAAATATAATTATACATATTTATATTTATATTCATAAATTAGAATATATATATAAATATATACATGTTTTTCAATACACACACAAATATTTATATATATATAAACATTATATATATATATAAACATTATATATATATATATAAACATTATATATACATTAATTATATATGTATATAAATATTCACGCATTTTTATTTTAAATCAAATGGATGTTATTTTTTATTTAGATAAGGTTTATATATTTAGAAATATACTTTACATTTAATTATGTTTACATATATATTTATAAAATTAAATTTTTATGTGTGAATATATACAAATTATATATATATATATATTTTATATATTTGATTATAAATAAAACTACATTATGAAAAATGATAAAATTTCAAAACCATAATATCAATATGAATATAAGCCTTGATAATAAATTTAGTCCCCACTGAAAATGGGAAAAAAGACCCCCTTAAACAAGGCTGAAAGTTCGTTGAATGTTAAAAAATTGGGATATCTCGACTAAAAACTCAGTTTTGAAAGCCTTCTGGGATTTTTTGGGCCTCGAAAAATACGACAAGGGGTTTTACCATGTCACCAGTACATAGATCTCATCGCAAGCTTCAATTTGATATATGAAAGAATCTAAATGGATACTCAAATCAAAAGTTATGGTTCATCGTAAGCTTCGATTTGACATTAAAGTTATGGTTGCTGGAAGTTCGAGTTATGGTCATTTGAAATTCGAGTTATGCTCGTTTGAAGTTCGAGTTATGCCTGTTTAGGGCGCTAGGTCGAGTCCCCATGTCGTTTGTTTGTGGATTTTCCTTATAGCATGCGTGAACCATCATTTGACAGTTGTACCCAACCTTTAAAACATATTTAAAATATATATATATATTATATTTATATCAATATAAATATATTCATATATTTATATATTAATATATTATTTTTAATGAAGTATTTTTTTTTAAATATACCATTTATCAGTGTTAGTAAAAAAAGCGTTGATAAAGATCCCCTTTATCAACGCTAGTAAAAAAACGCTGATAAAAAACCCCTCTTTATCAGCGCTATTAAAAAAATGAAGATAAAAGTGGTCCTTTTAACAACACTTAAGAAAAACACCGATAAAGGGTTAATTTTAACATCGTTTTTTTAGAACGGTTAAAAGCATCATTTATTAGCGTTTTTTGTTATTGCTGATAAAGATACCCCTTTATCAATGTTTTTAGCACTATTAAAGTGTGGCATTGTGTAAAACTGTTTTTGTGGTAGTGAGAGTAAAAAACCAAAACCCAAGAGAAACCCGGCGTCAAATACTCCCCCCATCACAGTCCCAAACCACCAAGAATCCATTTTGTATGACCAAAGATGGGATCTCACTCAAATGATTTGATAATAAAGGCAACCAAATAAGATGAATGCATGCTACGACATTGCAATTAAAAAATTAAAACACGCAACCAAAGGAATAAAAAATAAACGAGAAGCATAAAGGGAGGACCAAACATGGTGAAATGGAGAAGAAAGAGGGTGGTGCTCGTACACACCACCACCAGTGCCACAGAGAGATTCTAAAGGAAACCTTAGAGGATGAAAAGGTGGGAGAGTGAGATATAAAACCATGATAATGTGATGTCATTCATATGGAATAATGAATTAGTAAAAAAATTCTTAAATTTTAAATTTCAATATAAATTTCTAGTGAAAATTCACAGTAAAAAATTCAATAATTTGTAGAAAAATATAATCAAAAATTATTTTTCAATGTTAACTTTCAATAACCAAAAGTAATTTTTTGATATAAGTTTATAGTGAAAATTTTTAGTTGTAATTTAAAATTTATACTCAAAATATAATTTTCAACGGGAACTTTAAAAAATACAATGAAAATTTGTAAAAAAAAATCACACCGAAAGATTTCGGTTATCATTCTCCTCCATATTTAATTTCTAATTAAACTTCCAAAATCCAATTGAAAATTTTCAATTACCAATCATAGTGAAAATTTCCCATTATAAGAGGAAATTTTCTACTCAAAATATAATTTCCAACTGAAACATCCAAAATTTTAATGAAAATTCACTATAGAAATTTCCAGGTGAGTAAAAATCTACTATATCTACTAAACCTGGGTGTTACCCTACTTATGTTTCACCACCACAATCAACTAAGTCACCAACTTTAGCTACCCATTTACCAATTACCCCTCCACCTTCTAATCTATCACCCGATATACCCATCAAAAATCGACTACGACCTACACCATATCGCGGGCTGTCTCCCCACCTAGGGTTTCCCTCTTCCAGCATCTTCCTCCCACAATTAGACTACGAGCCCAATCGTGCTATTCTGCGACAGTCTCCTCCTTCCAATCACGAAGCCCCTCCCTGAATCCGCTCTCCCACTCCCCTTCCCTCCCTTAATCCCCTCTTCATCCGCGACTCCACCTGTGTGTGATCCGCCTTCGGCTACTCCAACTTTGGAACCTCCAACTTTGACTCCTCAGACATCGGCTCCTCCATCGTCGGCTCCTCAGACTTTGACTCCTCCGACGTCGGCTCCTCTGACATCAGCTCCTACTATAGCATCCCTGACTTTTCTTACATTACCATTACATCATTTTTAAGATAAAAACATAATAGTATTACATATAGAGGATCCAAAGGTTTAGAGTCTTGGGAAAACTATGACCATACATAACAATTACAATATCAAGCATAAACATTTATTTAATTTCTTCTTCTCTAGCTTCTTATTGGAACTTGTCCTCTCCTTAGTACATGTATCCACCTAAGGATATACATCAAAAGGGGTGAGCTAAAAATCCCAGTAAGAGGATAGATAAGAACAATATATCATAGGGTGATCATAATCATATCATGGGAAAAAAATTATGAACATGAGAGGAAGCATAAATATAAGACTTGAAATGTGGAAATGCATAAAAATGAAACACCATGTCTTAGTGGTTAAATACCACACATACTTGTGAACCAAGATAGAATCTTGTTCACACATCATTTCACATTTACTCATGAGATTCATCACTTTACCCAATGCATTGGAGCGCTGTATAATTTTGGGCGCACTCGTCACATTCAAACATTCATTTTGCGCTATATAATTCTGGGCGCACCCGTCACCTCATAATATTATCATTATAATTCATGCCACATAGAACATATATCAATAATGAACATACCTAACCCATGGTAAGGAATGGGTTTCATATCATAAGAATACATTTATAAGCTTTGGGTTCCCAAAAGAAAGAGGGAACAACATACTTGATACAAGAACCATCAACCATGAATGAGAGGTAAAAGTTGAGTTCTTAGAAGAAGAGTTCTTTTGGAAAACATTTGGATTGACATAAACTTCATTAGAAAAAATTTATATTCCATAAAATTTAATATAATGACGAACAAATTATCTTTAAGGAGTGTCCATGTCAAAAATGGATTGAAATATGTAGAACCCGAAGGATGAAAGTTGGGTTCAAGAATTTCCCTTTACCTTGTATCTGAATGCTTCCTTCTTTTTAATGTCCTGTATAATGACATTATATTCATTAATTAGAAATTTCAGAACCTTTTATACATTAATAGGGTTCATTCTGGTTTCATTATGTCATTTTATGTTCCTTTGGATGACTTATAGAGTTTAAAAACATTGTTCGGGGATGTTTGTTTTTATGGTTTTTCTTGGGTGGTTCACTTGTATTCATAAATTGAAGTTCGGGTAGAACATGGGTAAACATCCAGAACTAATATTAAATGTTATTAATTACATTACATAATTTAAAATTATCTTATAATTATTTATATCATATACCATGTGGATGAATCATTAGATAAAAATTAAATGAAGATTGTTTGGGTTAATTTGGGCGGTTTTTCGATCACAATGAACTTGTTTTAATTTATCACTTAGTAATATGTTCATAAGTCAGTTACAGAACTTTAAATAGGAAATAATACATATAAAATATTCTGTTTCAACCATAAAAATGGTTTCATGACCAGATCTGAAGGTAGAAATGGAAGAAGAAAGCATGTCATTCTTGAAAGTGATAAATTAACACATCATGAACAACGTTCTCTTTAATAAAATAAAAGGAAGAGGGAAAGGGGTTGGATGATATAATATCCCATTAGAATCATAAAATTATAGAATATGTATAATAATGTAGTTACAATACCATTTGGATGAAGATAGGTGGGGAGATATCAAGAAATGAACTTGAACTTAAAAGGAAATTAAAGGAGAAGAGGGAGAGAAATTACCTCTTAAATCCTCCTCTTGAGATCCTCCTTAAGGAAGCTAGGTTTGGTCTTTTGATGAGACCAGAAACTCTTGGACATGGGAGAGGGATAGGGAATATTTTTAGGCAGATTTTAGATAAGGCTTGGAGCTTGAGAGGTGTGAAGAAATGAGGGTGTGAAGAGTGGATTTTATAGTGGAGGGGAGAGGGGTTTCCTTAATATAAAATTCATTAGTTTATTATTTCTTCACAAGACAAGGAATAGTGATTATTCCATGACCAAGAATAGTAATTTTATCATGTGATCCCTAACCAAGTGGGCTTATATCAGCAGAACATCACACATGACTCTATAATTAGCTTATTTAGCTTATTTTTGTAAATTACGGTATTTCACTATTCATCAAAAATTCAAGTATTTCAGAAAAATCCCAAAAAATTTACCCCAAAATTTTTTTGACATGTAGAATCCAAAAATGAATTCCATTTTTCAAAAATAATTTTCTAAATATTATTAATTTAATATTTAATTAAAATCATAATTTACTTAAAAAACAGTTTTTAAAAATTAAAACTGATTTTATAGTTCTTTCAAAAATTACATAGGGTCTTATAAAATTATCTAAAAACTATAAGAAATTGATTCAATAATTTATGAATAAATTTTAGGGAAATAAATTTTCTTTTAAATTAATTAATTAATTATAATTAATTATTTATGACTTACAAAATACCAAAACGTTTACTAACGTCAAATTTTCACTTTCTAAGATGTCTAGATTTTATTTAATTATTCATGGGTAAGGTTACTCTTATGTTGGATGGTTTACTATTAATAAGGTTCATAATACTATTCATAAGGTTATGTTACTATTCACAAGGGTATGTTACTATTCACCGAAAATTATTTTTGTTTCATTAGACTCCAAAAATCATCTTTAACACAACCGTGTATGTCGGATTTTCAAAATTCAAAACACAAGTGAAAAACTTATGTTTAAAGGTCACTTAGAACTTATTAGTTCATTATGTTGTGTTTTCATGTGATTTTATGACATATTTATAAGAAGGGAATTTCCATTGAAAAACTTTGGGCTATTACATTCTTCCCCCCTTAAGAAATTTCGCCCCTGAAATTTCACTTTACACAAACAGGTGAGGGTGTTTCTCCTTCATTGCCTCTTCTAGTTCCCAAGTTGCTTCCTCAAACATATGGTTCCTCCACAACACTTTGACGGGATGAGTTTTCTTTTTGTGTAGAACCTTATCCCTCTGATCCAGAATCTTTACTGGCTGCTCCTCGTAGGAGAGATCATCTTCCAGCTACACCACCTCTGAGTTTAGTACATGTGAGGGGTATGGTATGTACTTCCTCAGTAGTGATACATGAAACACATCATGAACTTGAGCCATATTTGGTGTAAGTTCAAGACGATAGGCCACGGCTCCTATGCGGTCAAGGATCTCAAAGGGGCCAATATACCTTGGGCTTAGCTTCCCTTTCTTCCCGAATCACATGACTCTCTTCCATGGAGATATTTGAAGGAAGACTTTATCTCCAACGTCGAACTCCAATTCCCTTCGACTGTAGAGACCTGAAGCTTGATGTACATAGACATTACATTACTTTTGTGGAATACTTATTACATAACAAAAACAGACACACAAGGACCGTAATAGTTTAGTGTCTTTGGAAACTTGGAACGTAATCTTCTAATCATGGTGAAATTTCTTCAAAATCTCCCATAAAGATCTTCCCATTTTTGTTTTCTTACCTAAAATCTTTCTTTTAATCCTGGGGGAAAATAAAACATAAAAAGGGTGATCTCAAATGCTCAGTAAGAGTAAGAATGGATAAAATAAAACATACCATATACATTTGAACTTAAAAAAACATGAACATTAAAAATCTTGAGCAATGACATAAAACATGGAAGTACATAAGGCATAGATCATAATGGAACATAAATCATGATAAAATAGCATGGGAATAAAACATGTAATTGTTTCATCCATTAAGCACATGTAATGATTTCCATAGTAGCCAAGGCATTGCTGCCAAGACCATCTTAGTGGACAAAGTCCCTTTCTGAATCGAGTTCACTCCTCGTTCCAGTCCTGTAATACTGAACCGGATTAACTTACCATTCCGGACATGTCTATCTCATGAGATATAAATCTTTACCCAATGCATTGGAGGGATATTTAGGTCCCACCCATCTCATAATTAAATCATTCTTACTTGTGCCACAAAATAAACATACATCATTCATAAAAACCCAATAAATAAAATGGGTTTCATAAACATCATCCCATCATCACATAATCCATATAAAACAAATGGATATTTCATCATAAGAAAATTGAAACCATGTAAATCATAGATACATTATACTTGAAACATACACATATGAAATAATGTCATCTTAGATAGAAAATGGTTTTGATAGAACACTTGAAATGAATTCTTGCGGAAAATATCCTTTCTTCTTCAAAATCATTTTCTTTTCACAAAACATCATGCAATTTTAAAAGAAAAGGATTTTTTTGAAAATAGTCATGAAATATTTTGGAGGAAGCTTCATAAAAATAAGGCTTTATAAAACCGTAAAAATCCTTTCATGCCGTATACGTTAAAAAAACATTCTTCTCGTACTTTTGTCAAAAAAGTCAAAAAGTACCTTGTAGGGTAAATAAAAGAAAGATTCCTTCTATACCATGGGGTAAAAGTCAAAATGGGTGAAAAGTAATTTAAACATACATGAATATACTTTTATAAAACATGGACATGGATGATATCAATAACCCCAATAAATACTTACGAATAAGCAATCTCAGATAAAAATGAGATTTGCAAAATTATCCCTTACCTTAGGTCCGATTTGATTCGTAAGTGTTCGAACCTCCTGTATAATGATTTAAATAATGTTATTGACTTATTAAAGAATCATATTAATTGTTATGATATCATATATGGTTCACTTATGACTTTATATTACCCGTTCTTTTGTAAATTCCATGTTAAAGAGCATTTTGGGTAAAATCGTTTCATTTGTCGTTCGTGTTTTGACTTGTAATTATTCATATGATTAATTAGATCATGATTATTTACATCCATAATGTAAAAAATGATTTATATATAATATATATTCATAATATACATATATATAATAGATTGATAAATGGAAATAAATACACCGTTCATGGAGACGGTAGGCCGTACGTACGCATGAACGTTGTTTTCGTTTCCTCATTGAATTGAATGGAATTAATTGGATGACATACATATATATATATACATAAATCCAGTATCATTATTATGTCATATATTTCATGATTACTTATTATATATACTTTATAATCATTTATGAATGGTTAATCATTGAGAATGAATCACATCGCGTCATGGAGACGGTATTCCGTATGTACGCACGAGCGATGATATCGTTCCCATGATCGTGGAATTTTATTGGAGTGTATGTATACTATTATAGAATCAATATCACTTTATAATAATCATATATAGTTATTATTTACACCATTATACCCATCCAAGTAAGGTGGTGGTGGAAAATAGATTACACCACGGCGTGGAGACGGTATTCCGTACGTACGCACGCGCGGTGATTTCTTTTTCCGTAGGATGGATAGATGGTGAAATAGGGTTGTTTCATACATATAATAACATATCAGTATATGATTGATACTGATGTTATTACTTCATAATGAAACAACCGAAGAATAAGAAGTGGAAGAAGAAATAATGTTGAAAGAATCGGTAACGGACATTACCTCTTCTTTGAAGCGCCTCTTTGAGACCTCCTCTTAGGGCACTAAACTTGGTCTTTGAAGAATACCAGGACCTCTAGGATGTTTATAGGGAAGTGGGGAAGTAAAATGGGCAGGGTTTGGCTGAGATTGAAGGCTCAAATTGGTGTGAGGAGGAGAGGGAGGAGGTGCCCTTTTATAAGGGAGGAGAGGGGCACCTTTGAAATTCTTAAAAATATTAATTTATAATAAATATAACCCCACTTAAAAACCTCAAAAAATGACTCATATCCGAATATTAGATGGGATAGGGTTTTAATATCATCAACCAATAAAATTTAAACATTTTAATAATTTATTTTAAACATTATCAACTTGATCTATCCTTATTTAATCAATTTAATTTTATTTATGGTAATAACATTCTAAATTTTAAATTATAACAAAAAATTACTTATTCGTTGTGAATTGTCCATAATTGGATACTTTACAACATTTTATACCATATAAATTTAGATTTATAATTTTTAAATATTTTTTTAATTTTTAAACAATTTTATAATAAGTTATTTTTATAAAATAACAATAGTGTCAATTTTGACACTATTCATTTATTTGAATTTAAATAAAATATATACAGAAGATACATTCGAAATAAAATCTTTAATAGATTCATAAAAGTTCATATGTATCTATAAAATTAGTGGATCACATTAAATAGTTCATATAATAGTTATTTTATTATTTTTAAAAACCATTTATTTGGTTTATCTCTTAATAAAATAATTACTACAACATTTTTGTATAATTATTTAATATACTGATTTGTTGCATAAAAATTAAAAATAAAATCCTATGATGAATATAAATCTATTACCTTTCACAATAATACTTTTACTCGAATTTATCATCTTAAAATCACAATATTTAAATTTTTATATTTATTAAATTATGAAGGTGACAACTTTGGAATCATTTAAAATAAAATAATATAAGTGTCATAATCACTTTTATAAGGCTCCAAACGGTTATATATTAGGTAATTGGATGATTAAGGTGTATATATACACTACCAATAAGGTTTGGTCAGGTTTGTGGGCCTTTTAATGGGTATTATTATTTCAATAAAAACTATATTACTTATTTTTCACATAATAAATAATTTCTGTATCATTAATGTATCACCATTAATGACAATTATTTAATCCCTAAAAATTCTAAATAAATTATCATGATGTATATAATTGTATTATCTTTCTGGATACTATTCATTTTCGAAGTTTTATGATGTTTATCACTCAATTAAAATTATTATACTTATAAGATTTAAGAGAATGACATGTTGTCACTTTCTTTGGTTTTAATAATAATTAAATTATTTTCATGGTCAAAAGTCCATAAAATGAATCTAATCCGACCCTTACGTTATATGGGTCTACTTTTAGCCATCTAATAGAATTTTGGCATGTGTTAGGGTAATTTTATAATATTATATTTACCCTTAATTACCCGATTTACCTTTAACTGTGGTAAATAAAATTTACCGTAGTTACTATTCATAATTCCCAAAAATAAAAAGTAGCTTATTAACATAATTTGGACCCACTGATTCCAAATATGAAATCTGTTTTTCCAAATTCAATACACAAAAGTTGCAGAAATTAAATTAAAATTAATCCTGTTGCTGAAAGAAAATGGGTTTTTCTTTAAAACATTGCAAAAGATTGAATTGATTTAACCTACGAATTTAATGTAAAATAAATGATAATGACATACATTATATTAAATGGTAAAAATATATTCTATTTATACTTTAAAACCATTCAATATTATAATTTAACCACATAAGTTATTACGATGAAAAAATTTGTTTTTAATTAAAATATAGCGTGTTTTTACTATTCATTAAAATATGAAAGTTATCAGAAAAATATCAAAACTTTATCCAATGTAAATTTTTATATACTGATTCAAAAGAAGAATTTTATTTTGTCAAATTGAACTTATAAACATCTCAACAACTAGATTTAAAGTGGGTGCGCCATCAAAAGGCGGCAAAACTACATTTTTTGAAAAATACATATTTTACCTGAAAAATTTATTTTGTTCTTATACCATGTTCTAGAAAATGTTTAAGATGAATAATAATGTTATAAAATTAAAAATTTAGCTAATACTATTCATAACGGCTAGTTCATAATAATATTATAATAATATATCGTTGTTTAGTAAAACCTGGTATTGCGTACAACACACGCTATCGAGGAAGGTCGCGATTGCGTGTAATGCAAGACAATTCAGGGTTGCGTGTTGTGCAAGACTCCTTTATTATTTCGTATAAAATAATCCAACCATATTTCATTTATACATTGAATATATATATATATATATACCCTCAATGTTGCGTAGAATGACTATTATAAAACGAACTTGAAATTATGTGTAACACAATCTAAGAATAGTGTTGTGTATACTTCAAGCTAATACAGTGTGGCGTATAGCACAAGGTAATATTGTTGTAGCATAAAACACATGACATCAAATAAATTAAAGAGAATGCTTATCATAAAATATCGGGTTGTTACATCGACGGTTGTCAACATAGCTCTTTTTCCGACTTTGAGCAGCTTTGATGTGTTTCTGGATGACTTGAACCTTCTCTGTCATCTCTTGAACAAGATCAGGTCCAAGTAGCTTTCTTTCTCCAACTTCATCCCAACAGGTTAGAGTTCTACATCACTTTCCATATAGAGCTTCATATGGAGCCATCTGAATACTCGAGTGGAAGCTATTGTTGTATGAGAACTCAACCAATGGGATATGCTGATCCCAACCACCTTTGAATTTAAGAGAGTAGGATCTTAGCATATCTTCAAGAATCTGAATAGTCCTTTTAGACTGTCCATCAGTTTGGGGGTGATAGGTTGTGCTGAAATTTAATTTAGTACTCAAAGCATGTTGAAGGCTCCTTCAGAATTTAGATTTGAACCTTGGATCATGGTCAGAGACAATTGAGAGTGGAACAACGTGCAATCTCACCACTTCCTTCACATATATCTTTGCAAGTTGTTCAAGCGAGAGATCTTCCCGAATAGCGATAAAATGGTCAGTCTTGGTGAGTCGGTCAACCACAACCCATATCGCATTATTTCCCTTTGATGTCTGCGGGAGACCCGTGACAAAGTCCATAGTAACATTTTCCCATTTCCACATGGGTATAGGCAATGGATGCATCATACCTTTGGACTTATGTCGCTCAGCTTTAACTTGCTGACATACCAAGCACCTTGATATATATTCCGCAATCTCCTTCTTCATGTTATCCCACCAGAAGTGTTCTCTAAGATCACGGTACATCTTGGTACTCGCGGGATGGATAGATAATGTTGAGCTATGTCCATTGTCCAATAGCTCCTTCTTTATCCCAGGTGATGAAGGCACACAAAGACAAGTTCCAAACCTAATCACACCATCATTTTCGATATGTAACTCTTGAATCTTCCCTTCTTTTACTGCATTCACCCTCTTTTGTATCTCCACATCATCCCTTTGTGCTTTCTTAATCTTCTCCTGGATGGATGGTTGCGCAGTCATTTGGGAAAGGTAGGATGTATCCCCTGCCCTTATGATTTCCAAATGCATTCTTTGCATATCCAAGAAGATAGGGTATTTCTCAATCTGTAACATGGATAGAGTAGTGGGTTATTTTCTACTTAGAGCATCATCTACCTTGTTCGCCTTTCCAGGATGATAGTAAATAGAGCAATCGTAATCCTTGATTAGCTATAACCATCTCCTTTGATGCATATTGAGCTCTTTTTGCGTGAATATATACTTTAGGATCTTGTGGTCGGTGTATATGTCACACTTCTCACCATAAAGGTAGTGCCGCCATATTTTCAAGGAAAAAATCACGGCTGCCAGCTCTAGATCATGTGTCGGGTAGTTTTTCTCATGGATCTTCAACTGCCGTGAGGCGTAGGCTATCACATTTTCATTTTTCATGAGTACACAACCCAAGCCTTTCTTTGAAGCATCACTGTATATCACAAAACTTTCTCCACTTTTCGGTAGTGTGAGTACAGGTGCAGTGATCAGCCTTCTCTTTAACTCCTTGAAGCTTCCCTCATATTCTTCCATCCAAACATACTTTACCCCTTTCCTTGTTAACTTAGTTATTGGGCTTGAAAATCATGAGAAGTTTCTCACAAAACGTTGGTAGTACCCAGCTAATCCAAGAAAACTATGTATTTATGTGACACTAGAGGTCCTGGGCCATTCCTCAATTGCCTTTGTCTTTTAAGGATCCATAGAAATTCCCTCACTTGTGATCACATATCCCAATAACGTGACTTACTTCATCCAAAAGTCACACTTTCTGAACTTGGTGTACAACTTCTCCTTTCTCAAAGTCGCCAACACAAGTCTTAGATGTTCTTCATGTTCCTCCTTTCTCTTGGAGTAGATAAGAATATCATCAATAAACACTACCATAAATTTTTCGAGGTAATGTCTAAAGACTCTATTCATTAAATCCATGAAGATTGCAGGGGCATTAGTAAGTCTGAAGGGCATCACCAAAAACTCATAGTGCTGATACCTTGTACGGAAGGCAGTCTTCTAAATATATTCCTTATTCACCTTTACCTGATGATATCCAAAATGAAGATCCACCTTTGAGAAGTATTAAGCACCTCTTAACTGATCGAACAGATCATCAATCCTTGGAAGAGGATACTTTTTCTTTATAGTGATCTTGTTGAGTTCCTGATAATCGATACACAGCCGCATTGTTCCATCCTTCTTCTTCACAAAGAGAACTGGCGCACCCCAAGGTGATGCACTAGGATGTATGAACCCTTTGTCTAGATTCTCTTGTAGATACTTCTTTAACTCCTCCAGTTCAATAGAAGCCATCCTATGGGGAAACTTCAAGATAGGAGTAGCTCCAGGTATGAGTTCAATTGAGAACTCTACCTCACGATCTGGGGGAATTTCGGGTAACTCTTCGGGAAATACATCGTTGTATTCTCTCACGATGGGAATTTCCTTAAGGTTGGCACTATCCTTCAACTCATACATTTGGGAGAGTTATGCTTCTTCATAGGGAATCAACACCCACACCAATGAAGGATTTTTCAAAGGAGATTCATGATCTTCCTTGCATTTGTAGAGGAGCATGGGATGGTTCAGAATATGAAAAGATATTTCCTTTTCCCAATATTTGATATGTGATCTATATAACGAGAGCTAATCCATTCCCATTATAGCGTTGAATTCCACCAAGGGAAGCATTATGAGATTTTACAAAAGAATATTCTCACATACGCCAATAAGAGAAGAGTCAAACACTTGGGTTGCAATGATTGCACCACTTTGTGTTTTTACAGATATCTCTACTTCAAGGTTTTGAGGCTTCGATTATATAGTTCTAGCAAACTTGCAAGATATAAAAGAATGCGTAGAACCAGAATCAAATAAGAATTTTTCTATTCTTGAGTGAATAGGAAGTGTACCTTGTATGACTTCATTATCATACTCCACCTCTGTAGTAGTGATGGAATAAGCCTTCCCTTGTTTATTTGGCTTTGGTGGTTGCTGACGTTAATTACCTTCGATAACTCGAGGTTTAGTGCACTGGTTTTCATAGTGCCCTAGCTCCCTACAGTTGTAGCATTGAACCATGAGTGGTTCTCTCATTTCATCAGCTACATTCTCCTTCCTTTTTGTGTATTTTCGACACTCGTGATCATGGTGTCCTTATTTCCCACACTTGAAGCATTTCCTAGTCCCTTTGAGGCAGTTCCCATGGTGAAACTTCCCACATTTTTTGCATGTGGGTCATTGATTTTTCTTCCCACCTTTGTCATTAGATCCACCAGCTTGAAACTCCATCTTTCTTTTTTTATCACCATATCCATGGGACCATTCTCCAAACTCCATCTCCACTTTGAGATCACACCGAACAACTCTTCATAACTCCCAAAGTCTCGAATTGTGATAGCCTTTCGAAGGTGTGGTTTTAATCCACTAAAGAATCTATCAATTTTGCTATCATTGTTGATAACAAAACCTGAAGCGTACCTTGCAAGCCTTGTGAAATTTGCTTCATAGGTTGTGACAGATTCTCCTTATTTTTTCTTGAGCTCTATAAATTCTCTCTCCATCTTCATACGAAGAGTTCGTGGGAAATACTTATTAAGAAACATTATCTTAAAGTCTTATCATCCCATCTCTTCAATTTCCTCCCTTGGCTTGGTGTTCTTAATCAAATCCCACCATTGATCGGATTCTCCATCTAGATGATAAACAGCTAGGGTCACCTTCTTTGTCTCAGAATAGTGAAGAACAAAAAAGATCTTCTCCATGGAGTTAACCCACTGTTCTGTAACTAGTGGATCAGAAGATCCACTAAACGTCGGTGGTCATTGCCGCAGAAAACATTCGATAGCCAGTTGCTCCCTCTTTGGTAAAGGAGGATGTTCCCCATTATTATGGTTATTGTTCATAACCTGAGATAATTGGGTAATAATCTCCATGAAGTTATAAACTCCACCTCCCAAATCACTGGGTATGTCATTCGGGTAATCTTTTCATTGGCCCTCGCACGAGTTGTTGGTCTGATTTCTCCGGGTTCCCAACATTTTCTAAAATAGAAAAGGTTAGAACAAAACATAAGTAAACAATCCATGAATAACTAATTCATTTAAAAAATTTATACCAAAAACATAACATATGGGATCCCTATGTAAATATTCTTGTGTGCATATTTGTACTTAGTCTCATGCTATAGATTTTCTCTAGGGTTCACTAATCCTAATTCCCAAATTAACTAAACCTTTCCTCTTATACCAACTATAGAATCCCTACATTTTCTTACATTACTATTACATCATTTTAAAGATAAACAACATAATATTATTACACATAGAGGATCCAAAGGTTTAGTGTCTTGGGAAAACTAGGACCATACATAACAATTATAACATTAAGCATAAACATTTATTTAATTTCTTCTTCTCTAGCTTCTTATTGGAACTTGTCCTCTCCTTAGTACATGTAGCCACCTGAGGATATACATAAAAAGGGGTGAGCTAAAAATCCCAGTAAGAGGATAGATAAGAACAATATAGAAAAGGGTGAGCATAATCATATCATGGGAAAAAATTATGAACATGAGAGGA
This sequence comes from Viscum album, assembly GCA_963277665.1. Lineage (NCBI taxonomy): Eukaryota > Viridiplantae > Streptophyta > Magnoliopsida > Santalales > Viscaceae > Viscum > Viscum album. Next base: position 25,069,053 of record OY728142.1, on the reverse strand, counting down.
AGCATAAATATAAGACTTGAAATGTGGCAATGCATAAAAATGAAACATCATGTCTTAGTGGTTAACTACCACACATACTTGTAAACCAAGATAGAATCTTGTTCAAACATCATTTCAAATTTAATCATGAGATTCATCACTTTACCCAATGCCATGGAGCGCTGTATAATTTCGGGCGCACACGTCACATTCAAACATTCATATTGCGCTATATAATTCTGGGTGCACCCGTCACCTCATAATATTATCATTATCATGCATGCCACATAGAACATATATCAATAATGAACATAACTAACCCATGTAAAGTAATTGGTTTCATATCATAAGAATACATTCATAATCTTTGGGTTCCCAAAATAAATAAGGAACAACATACTTGATACAAGAACCATCAACCATGAATGAGAGATAAAAGTTGAGTTCTTAAAAGAAGAGTTCTTTTGGAAAACATTTGGATTGGCATAAACATAATTAGAAAACATTTATATCCTATAAAAGGTAATATAATGATGAACAAATGATCTTTAAGGAGTGACCATGTCAAAAATGGAGTGAAAGAGGTAGAACCCGAATAATAAAAGTTGGGTTCGAGAATTTCCCTTTACCTTGTATCTGAATGCTTCCTTCTATTTAATGTCCTGTATAATGACATTATATTCATTAATTAGAAATTAAAGAACCTTTTATACATTAATATGGTTCATTCTGGTTTCATTATTTCATTTTATGTTCCTTTGGATGACTTATAGAGTTTAAAAACATTTTTCAGGGATGTTTGTTTTTATGGTTTTTCTTGGGTGGTTCACTTGTATTCATAAATTGAAGTTCGGGTAGAACATGGGTAAACATCCAGAACTAATATTACATGTTATTAATTACATTCAATAATTTAAAATGATATTATAATGAGTTATATCATATACCATGTGGATGAATCATTAGATAAAAATTAAATGAAGATTGTTTGGGTTAATTTGGGCGGTTTTTTGATCACAATGAACTTGTTTTAATTTATCACTTAGTAATATGTTCATAAGTCAGTTACAGAACTTTAAATAGGACATAATACATATAAAATATTCTTTTTCAACCATAAAAATGGTTTCATGACTAGATCTAAAGGTAGAAATGGAAGAAAAAATCATGTTGTTCTTGAAGGTGATAAATTAACACCTCACAAACAACATTCTCTTTAATAAAATAAAAGGAAGAGGGAAAGGGGGTTGGATGATATAATATCCAATTAGAATCATAAAATTACAGTATATGTATAATAATGGAGTTAAAATACCATTTTGATGAAGATAGGTGGGGAGAGATCAAGAAATGAACTTGAACTTGAAAGGAAGTTAAAGGAGAAGAGGGAGAGAAATTACCTCTTAAATCCTCCTCTTGAGATCCTCCTTAAGGAAGCTAGGATTGGTCTTTTGATGAGACCAGAAGCTCTTGGAAGTGGTAGAGGGTCTAGGGAAGATTTTTGTGCAGATTTTAGAGAAGTCTTGGATCTTGATAGGTGTGAGGAAATGAGGGTGTGAAGGGTGGATTTTATAGTGGAGGGGAGAGGGGTTTCCTTAATATAAAATTCATTAGTTTATTATTTCTTCACAAGACAAGGAATAGTGAGTATTCTGTGACCAAGAATATTAATTTTATCATTTGATCCCGAACCAAGTGGGTTTACATCAGAATAACATCACACATGACTCTACAATTAGCTTATTTAGCTTATTTTTGTAAATTACGGTATTTCACTATTCATAAAAAATTCTAGTATTTCATAAAAATACAAAAAATTTACCCCAAGCATTTTTAGACATGTATAATCCAAAAATGAAGTCAGTTTTTCAAAAATAATTTTCTAAATATTATTAATTTAATATTTAATTAAAATCATAATTTACTTAAAAACAGTTTGTAAAAATTAAAACTGATTTTATAGTGCTTTCAAAAATTACGTAGGGTCTTATAAAATTATCTAAAAACTATAATACATTGATTCAATAATTTATGAATACATTTTATAGAAATAAAATTTCTTTTAAATTAATTAATTAATTATAATTAATTATTTATGACTTACAAAATACCAAAACGTTTACTAAGGTAAAATTGTCACTTTCTAAGATGTCTAAATTTTATTTAATTATTCATGGGTAAGTTTACTCTTATGTTGGATGATTTACTATTCATAAGGGTCATAATATTATTCATAAGGGTATGTTACTATTCAAAAGGGTATGTTACTATTCAACGAAAATTATTTTTGTTTCATTAGACTTCAAAAATCATCTTGAACACAACCGTGTATATCGGATTTTTTAAATTCAAAACACAAAAGTGAAAAACTTATGTTTAAAGGTCACTTAGCACTTTTTAGTTCATTATGTTGTGTTTTCATGTGATTTTATGACATATTTATAAGAAGGTAATTTCCATTGAAAAACTTTGGGCTATTACACCTACAACTTTGGCTCCTCCGACTACAGCTCCTCCAACAATGCCTTCTCCACAACCGGCGACTCTGACTTCAGCACTACCACAGTTGGGTCCTCCACTCTGCCTAGGGTTCCCGTTCCCTCGATCAAGAAACGAGTAACCCCAGGTATAAACCAGTGTCAAATGTATACACCAGTGTCAAAGATCTTCTTGTATCACTGTATTTGATTTTTTATGGTGTTTCTTTTATATGATTAATCATTATTCTTTGCAATGGGTGATGGGTCTTTGAATCTAAATTCTAATTCAGGGTGACAGATCTCGGAATAGAACATCCATTGAAGAGTTTCAAGCATATACTTCAATTAAACTTAAGCAGCTTAAGTTATATCTACGGATCTAAAATAAGGGTTCATCGCATATTTATTTGTGCTTGTAGTTGGGCTTCTGTGTGTGCTACAGAGAAAGATTACAAACACAATCACATAGTATTACTTAAAATGTGTTTAAGAAATGATCTTAGTTGTCTTGCAATTTGCAATTGATTTGCGGTTTCCCAATCACCTTGGTGTATGAAGGACTTCCTTCCATAGATTTTTTTGTATTATCACATTAATAAGTAGGAATATTTTTTATGAATGCGTATATATATTCTATGCATCAGTTTGATTGAACTCCATTCTGAAAAAAAATCAACTCCATCAATATGAGGTTTACTGTATGCACTTGAACCCATCTTGTGTGACATAAATCTGAATGCTTCCTTTTGAACTGATCATAGCACTTAAATTTGAGTTAATGATACCCTAACAAGAGAATGTCCTCAAATTTTTCTTATTATTGTTGTCCATAGTTTTACGATTTCATTTTTTATTTGATATATATTAACCTGCATTACTACTGCAATGGAGCTTCATTATTCAAAGAGGCCATCTGAATGGGTGGAGTGTACCACCACATGAAGGTTACTTCTGATTTATTTTGATTTTCATTATAATAAATATGATTCTATTCAACTTATGAATATTTAAATGCAGTTATTCATTTTTCAATTACTCTGAAAAAAATCAGCTCCATGGACATGTGGTTTACTGTATACACTTGAACTCATCTTCTGTGACATGAATCTGAATGCTTTCTATTTAACTGCTCATAGAACCTAAATTTGAATTAATGATACCCTAAATAGAGTATGTCCTCATTATTCAAAGAGGCCATCAGAATGGGTGGACTGTACCACCACTTGAAGGTTACTTCCAATTTATTTTCGTTTTCATTATAATAAAGATGATTCCATTCAACTTATGATTATTTAAATGAATTTATTCATTTTTTCATTATTATTTTCATTTTACAGATTTAGTTATAAATATATTGTTTCATATCATGCATGAATACACAAATTTAGTTAGTCATGTTTCCATCCAGACTCATGAAGCACTCCAAACCGACATCTAGAGCTCCATGGTCACTATTACAGTGTAATTGATTTCTATATCAACTGTTCATTATGAGTAACCATTTTAAGGTAATTATTCCTATTATAATTTATTTATTTTGGAATTCTTCCATATTTATAATCTTTCTATTCTAAATACATGTTATTTGTCTATAAATACATGTAATATGCATTCTCATTCAAAACACTTATGTTTGAACTTACCTTTTCTTTGAATCTCCTCTGGATTTATTTATTTTTCACTATGGTTTCCCAATTTGACTAATTGGGTTTTTTGTTGTTTTTTGGATTTGTCATGTTGGTGGGGGGATTTAGGTGCATGTAAGGTTGCAACCATTAAAGTTGGAGGAATTTGAGAGGCCATGATAAATGGGTAAAGTGTATTACCACCTGAAGGTTAGTTCTAATTTATTTTCATTTTCATTTTAATATTGATTATTCCATTAAACTTGTTATTTTTTAAATGTAGTTATTCATTTTTTCATTATTCTTCTCATTTTACAGATTTAGTTAGAAATATTTTGTTTCATATTGTACATAAATACACAGATTTAGTTATTCATGTTGCATTTTAAAGTAATTATTCCTATTATAATTTTTGTATTTTGGTAATTTTTCATATTTCTAATCATTTCATTCTGAATACATGTTATATGTCACTAAATACATGTAATATGCATTCTTATTCAGAGCACTCATGTTTGAACATACCTATTCTTGGAATCTCCTACCTCGAATTTATTTTTTATTCAGTATGGTTTCTCAATTTAGCATGTTGGTTGGGGAATTCGAGTGCATTTAAGGTTGCAACCACTAAAGTTGGAAGAATTTGAGAGGCCATGAAAATGGGTAAAATGTACCACCATTTGAAGGTTAGTTCTGTTTTTTTCAGCTAAAGGTTTATGCACTTTCCCACTAAAAATGAATGACCTCGATGTTTCGTTGTAATTACTGATGACATAAGTAACATCATGTTCAGTTTTCTTACACGGATTTTGTAAAAATCTATGTCATAAAAAGGCCTTAAAGAGTTTCCAAAAAGGAAAATTATTCTTCACTCTATGATGATCTTTCAATTCAGAGAAATATAAGGGAACTCCTTGAAAACATGCAATAGTCTGGTCGAACTGGAATGAATTTAGCCTTTATTTGATCCCTCATCTTCTTCCTTTGTGAATCCATGACACGAACTGGTGGGCATTTCTGTTAAAGATAGACAATGTGGCGAAGTTGTTTGCACCCCGTGACATGCATGAGGCACAGGACCAGTTCACATTGGAATGTGTCGTCCCCGCCATGATCGACATCATGGATTCCCAAAGGACCCCTTACCCTACCAAGACCTTTGACATGGCTCACTACTCCATGGATTCCCAAAGGACCCCTCACCCTGCCAGGGCTGTAAGAACACGGTTTTTTCTGTGAAAAACTTTGGAATATTCTTTATGATATTCCAGAGCAGCGCCTTCAGACGGCGTGCGATTCCGAGCCCCGGAGTGGCCGGAATTAAATTTTCAGTGCATTCACACTGGAATCGCCAAATAAATGCGATAACTCCTAAACGGTGATCCGAATCAGAGATCTGAATGTATGTATGGGTCCATAATGGGGTTTTTACCCTAGGAACAACATAAAACTTGTCGGCGCGGGGTGTTTGGACCCCTCGCTCGCTTTCGGAACGTTAAACGGATAAATTAATTAATTTATTTATTTGTTTAATGTTGAAACGCAGGTATCTCTTAAACGGTGGCTCGGATTGGAAACCTGAGGGCACTGTTGAGTTCAGAGTGTACCTTTTACCCTAGGAGGGGTGTAAGTTTTGCGGGCGCGGCCCATCTGTGAAAAATGGCCTTAGGGGCGTTTTCGTAATTTGGCGGCTTCGAGAGTTCAGTTTTATAACTTTTGAACGGGGCCTCAGATTAAAATTCCGAGACCACCGTTGTGCTCGGGAGGTGGTGTTTACCCTAGGGGAGGCTTAACTTCGACCCTGTTGAGGGTTTCGGTTGCGGGTTAAATAAGGGGTTTAACTCAATTAAAATTTCAATTAATTTTAATACTTATTTAAACCCTAACCCCACCCCTCTCCTTCCCCTTCCCCCTGGCAGAAGAGCTCAACCAAGAAGGAGAAGCTCCTCCTCTCCTCCTCCCCTCCGGCAAGGCAACGGCGCAGCGGCAGATCCTCCGTGAAGCGTCGGGCAACGCCCTCGCAGGTAGGATCGTTGTGGTTTCAAATTTTTATTTTCGCATATACTTTGAGCTCAATTTATTTGTATCGAACCTCTGTCGAATTATCAAGAAAATCCCATGAATGCGTAGTAGATTTTATGCTCTTTCCAACGCTGGTTACAGATTTGAATTCTGAGTCCTGAGCTGGCCGCAGCGGTCCGGAGAAGTTTGCGGGTTTTGGTGTTTTCTGGCGGTTGAGCGCGGAGGTCCGGCGAGGTGGGAAGCAGCAGCTCCCTTCAGCGCGGTGGCCCGGTGAGCAGCAGGCGGCGGCGGGGCATTCGGCTTCGGCGGCTCGGTAGCAGGGGACACCACAGAGGAGGTCGGGGGCTGGCCGAGGTGGAGCGGCTGCAGGTGTCGGCGACGGCTAGCGCGGAGGCGCTGGGTGAGCACGGGCCGGCTTCGACCGAGCGCAGCGAGGCGCTGACGGCGGGGCGACGCGGCCGGGTGGCGTCGTCGCGGTGGTCATCGGCTGCAGGCACCGGGCGCGGAGCAGGGGTGGACTGGCCCTTTGGTCGGTCGTTGCCGGAGAAGACCGGGGTCTTTGGACCCCGGCTGGCGGACAGAGGACCCGCAAATGCGGGTCCTGTTTTTGATGGGGGAGACAACCGGCCGAATGGCCGACCTGGTTTAAAAAAAAATCAAATCAAAAAAAAAATATAATAAGTTTATAATAATAATAATAATATTATTATTATTATTAATATTATTATTATTATAAAAATGATTTTTATTGACAAATCATTCGTACGGCGTCCGTTTTGCGTGTCGTCAGCGGCAGCACGGACCTTGCATCAAGGCGTACTTTTTGAAGTGGTTTCGGGAATTTTTAATTCCCGAAACGAGGGGCCCGGGGCGCGGCACGATGTTAAGTGGTTTGACGTTTTTCCCGGGAGTTTTTGTTTTGGACGGCGCGGACACATCCGACGTCCGTTTTGAGCGCCGTCAGCGGCGTTGGGACCCTGGCGCCGGGGCGAAGCTTTCCAGGGTGGTTTCGGGCGTTGAGGGAGAAGTTTAGGCATATGCCCCACGGCCCGTCTTTTGTGCTGCGTGCAACTTTTAGTAACTTTTTCATCAGACGTCTGTTCGGGGTGTGCGAGCAGTCGATGTTGGGTGTTTTTCCGAGGGCATCGCGTTGGTGCAGTCTGCCCGTTGTAATTCCACGCGATGGTGCGGGCCCCACGAGGGTCGTTTGGGCGTCGACGGTGATTTTCCATCTTTATCATCGGGCGACTGTTTTGGACAAGTGAATAGTTCATCTTGTGTGCTTTTTCGAGAGGATCGCAACGGTGTGATCCGTTCGTTGTGTTTCGGGACCGGGTTGCGGGTCCCACGAAGCACCGCTTGTGTGCAGTGCGCCGGAATGCATCTTTTTCTCCGGATATCCATTGAACTCAAGTGAGTAGTTCTTTTGACGTGTTTTCCCAAGGGGATCGCATTGGTGCGATGTGCCAGACTGTTTTCAGGGCTGAGGCTCGGGATCACGGGGCATCGTTCGGGCGTGTGGCGGTGTTGGTGACTTTTCCGTCGGATATCCGTTTGAGGCGAGTAAGTAGTCGATCTCGCGTGTTTTTCCGCAAGGATTACAACGGTGCAATCCTTCTGGTTGTGTGGAGACTCTTGCACAATCTTGTTAAATGTGGAATAAAAGGTGCTCCGGTGGTGGTTAGTCCTACCATGTTTGTAGCGGACCCTTGGCGTGTGATCGCGCACTCATGGGAGAGTGATATAAATGATTCACAAGATATGGTTGGCCATGCCTGGTCCTTTGAGGTGGAGTTGTTATGTTCACTCCTTCGCATTGACGTTGGGTGACGGGTGCACGTTAGCCTTTGGGCTAAAGACGAGGTATACTCTGGGAGTATATGGGAGCTCTTGGAGGTGCGTGTGGTTTTTACCTGAGGACGTTTGTGCGCTCAGTTGGGGTTGACTTGGGGACACAAGTCATGTGGGCCCCATGTGCGTTCCGTGTTCTGCTTTACGTACTTTTGACCTCTCGCGACGTAGAGGGTCCCTCTACGCTCGTTTGTTTGACCAACAGGGTGGAGTTTCCCCTGGCCTGGTGCTCTTTTGTCTGACCAGAAGGGTTGAGTGGTCTCCCCCTGGTCTTGTTCTTGATGGTTTGGTTGACAGAGATGGTTCGTTTACTCTGTTTCTTCAGCTGTGAGGGGTTTCAGTACCGTGCCCTTTCACCGGACTGCGGCACCATTTGCAACTACAAGTGTTCGTACAGAGTGGGTGTTTTCCCCACTTTTTGAGATGAGTTGTCTTGGTCCGATTCAACAGTGACTCAGTGGATTGGATCGGGATCGCCTTGAGAGGCCTGGGGAGTTTCTCCCATTCTTCCGTGTTCCCCGGTAGAGTTCTTGTGGATTCGGTGTGACCAAAACTTTATGCAGGCACTGATCCTCTACCCAGGAGGTTGTTTCCAGCAGGGTTGAGGTTGTTACCAGCAGGGCTGAGGTTGTTTCCAGCAAGGCTGAGGTTGTTTCGAGCTGGGCTCGCCAGTGGGTTACCATCCAGCAGGGATGGCCAGTACAGCGGTGTTCATCGAGCAGTACCATCCAGCAAGGATGGCCAGAGCAGTTCCGGGTTTACCTCCAGCTGGGTTGGGCAGTGGTCCTCGATGTCGGGCTTACCTCCAGTGGGGCTGGGCAGTGGTCCCCGATGTCGGGCTTACCTCCAGCGGGGCTGGGCAGTGGTCCCCGATGTCGGGCTTACCTCCAGCAGGGCTGGGCAGTGGTCCCCGATGCTGGGTTACCTCCAGCTGGGCTGGGCAATGGTCTCATCATCGACTTTAGCCGGGTCGCCCTCCAGTGGATTACCATGTTACGAGACTGGGCAGTGTGTCACCCATCGACTTTCCGGGCCTCCCTGTGGTGGGAACCCGTTGACTTCTAGGGATCCTCCAGCAAGGCTGGGCAGGGGGTCGCCTATCTACTTTGAGCAGACCTCTCGACTGTGGGGCAGTGGCGAGTTGTGGTTGACGTTCCCCCAGAACTCTCAAATACGAGTAGCTCTTCCCCCACCAAGACGTGTCCTTGTGACGTGACCTAAAACCATGTGGGCGAGTCAGTACCGCCCAAAGAGAATATTGTCGAGGTGAGGTGATTGAGCCCTTGACTTGTAGTTCCGGGCAGATGTGTGGGATGCTGGGCATCGATGGTGTTACTTCTGGGACTGTTGGCTACTCGTTTTCTTGGGCTGAGATACGGGATGGAGATCCCCTTACGACGTTTTTCGGGCTTCTTGATGAGCATAAAGATATGTATATACCTTGTTCCAGTACCCACTTCTTGGGTTTGGTTACTCTCCCTCCAGGAGAGACGAAGATGCGCGGGGTATGCCTTGTGCTTTCCTTGTCTAGCTTCTCATGGTTGGATGAGTCTACTCTCCTACTATAGGTAGCGAAGACTCGACGGGAAGTTCATCTTCTCACCATTTCCAGCTCCTTGTGCCTGGACGAGTCTACCTCCTTTCCTCTTGTTGGGTTGAGCTGGACTCTTTATTGTACTCCTTACTGCACTCTCGGTTGTACTACTTTACTTTTCCCTATTCTCTCTACTGGTCACCCTTTGGTACCTCCTTTTGTTGCTCCCTCGAGCCTTTGGGGTATCCTACTGAGTATTTTTATACTCACCCATGCTTGGGCTTTTCCCTCACTTGGTGTGCCCTTACAGACGACGGACAGGTGGAGCGTGACTTCAGTGGATCATAGGAGTTCGGGAGCTTGGACCGCGTGCGGTGGTTGTAGTCGGGTTCCAGGTGGGGGACCCTTCCAGTGGTTTTTCTTCTGTTTTTTTACCTGTTGTCGGGTTTGTGGCACTTTTTGGTTGGGTGCGTGTTTTTTCCCTTTTCTTTTCAGTTTACCTTCAGCTTGTATTTGTACTGTTAGAGTTCGATGCACTTTTGGCGGTTTATATATAGCAGTTTCCCTTTTCTTTGCTTGTCTTTTCTTTTACTCTGCACTGTTGCATTCAGTGTGCTGCGTGTGTGTGTACAGGTACTTAGGCAAAGGCCTCCCCGAGTTTTTGTTCCTTCAGCACTGGTCACCAGCCCCTGGCCTATGGAGGCGGGCTTGGGGTAGTTGCGGCTCGAGCCCGGGTAGGGTCGGGTCGTGACAAAGTAGTATCAAAGGTGGTTCATTCCTTGGGACGCTGTTCGGACGTCCCTAAAATAAAATTAATTGGTTGGGATATAGGGCAACAGTGTTAATGTGTCTCGAGAGCGGCTCTCAGGCCAGGGAGTCCAGTGATGGTGCGGCGGCCGACGTATCCATTCACCAGGACCTTGATAACCCGCTTGTCGACTCGGCATGTTGAGACACTTGCTGTAGGGAAAAATTGTTTTGTTCATCACAAAGGATTGAGTCTTTGATTGTCCTTATTGAGTCATCTCCCCATCGTTGCTATTGGTATTTACATATATGCTCATCTGACCGTGGCACTCCTTGATAATATTCAGGATGTCTACGCGAAGACAGTCATCCAAGATACCAGCTTTAGTGTGTGACGACGACCCTGTGAGCTACGAGGCCACAGTCCAGGACCCATCATGCTATCCCCTTACTCCGGGTGGGTTAGTAGTATCACCCCCACCTGTTGAGCAGCAGACAGCTTCAGCAGATCAGACGGAGCTTGAGCGCAGGTTGAGCACGCTTCGTGAGTTCCAGCGGCAGAGACCGTTGAGGTTCAGTGGTGATCCAGACCCTCAGGCAGCAGAGGTTTGGCTAGAGGCAGTGGTTCGCCTTTTCAGGCTTGTGCAGACGCTAACAGATTAGAGAGTGGCTTTGGCAGCCACCCTTTTTCGTGGAGCAGCTTGGCGTTGGTGGAGTCTGGTGACTCAGCTTCTTGACGAGTCATCGCTTTCATGGGGTGACTTTCAGTTGTTGTTCTGTGAGGAGTTTTTTCCCTCCTGCTTACGCTCCGTTCGGATTCAGGATCTCCTTCAGTTTCAGCAGGGAGGGATGACGGTGGCCGAGTATGCGGCTAGTTTTGCAAACCGTGCACGCTTTTACCCGGACTTGGTCCGTGACGACGACATCCGAGCATGGAAGTTTGAGCAGGGTCTCCTCCGAGAGATTCGTGTTGTCATAGTACCCTTGGGCATTTCCACATATGTCGAGGTGCTAGAGCAGGCGCTGGTGACAGAGAGCTTCCTGTCACGTTCTGGAGTCAGTGGTGGCAGCAGGCACGTTGGAGCCGAGACATCTGCCGTAGCTAGTGGGCGTCGGCAAGCAGAACCTCGACGTAGGTGGCTTTCTGACAACCGGACTCAGGGGCATGGTCGTACACCACAATGGCGCCAGAGGGCACCAGTGCAGCCCATAGAGAGTCAGTGTTATGCTTGTGATGGGCGAGGTCACTTGGCACGAGACTGCCCGACCCGAGTTGCGGAGAGCTTCGGGTAGGTAGCAGGTGCACCACCACGAAAGAGGCAGCGCTGTGATCGGAGTAGCACCCAGAGAGGTGGTGCTAGTAGAGGAGAAGGAGGAGCTGGTAGTGGGGGACGGATTTACGATGTCTTTCCATCACCACTAGGCGGTCCGCATCAGGCTCGAGGAGCTGACAGTTGGGACCACGGACAGCCGCGAGCTTTGGGTGTCTACGATCCTGCAGAGCATGAGGTGATAAGAGGTACACTCTACAGTTTTTCTACTTCTTGCAGTAGAATTTTTAGACTCTGTGTGTTGAATTCTTTCCTCCCTGCTCCTTGCTTGAGGTGTTACCGGGATGATGCGGGGCATCGGTGTAACCCTGTGTTGGTAAGGTAAAAGGTGTGGGACCTTTTTCTTTAGTCGATGGTGTCGACTCCTTCGCCTTTCAACCGTGTAAGAGAGCATCGACTGTGGAACCTTGTGTGACCAGATATCCTTGGGTGTTTCACTATATGGATATTCTGAAGGAGGGAATCATCGAGCCTTGTTTCAGGTGCGGGCGGTGATTCCAGTTGCGGCGTGCGATGTAGAGGTTCGTTCGGGGAGGTGAGCTACCCCCAAGAGCCTTCGGGTCATTTGAGACCGTGCAAAGGGATGGAGAGGTTGTCTACCACCTCTCACTAACCCCAAAGTCTGGATTGGGTGCACGACATCGGCAAGGGTCGACCTCGCATGAACGGATCAATCCTTTGGTCTGTGTGCGGTGACGCAGAGTTGTGTGTGGGTTCTTCTAGGTATGGGAAATCCAGGTGTGGACTTAGTACCCTGTGTTGCTCCCTAGTTTTGCTTTTCGGGGATGAAAAGATTGAAGGAGTGAATGATGTAAGATCTTGGTTTTTTCTGTGAAAGACTTTGGAATATTCTTGATGATATTCCAGAGTAGCGCCTTCAGACGGCCTGCGATTCCGAGCCCCGGAGTGGCCGGAATTAAATTTTCAGTGCGTTCACACTGGAAACACAAAATAAATGCAATAAATCCTAAAAGGTGATCCGAATCAGAGATCTGAGTGTATGGATGGGTCTGGAATGGGGTTTTTACCCTAGGAACGACATAAAACTTGTCGGCGCGGGATGTTTGGACCCCTCGCTCGCTTTCGGAATGTTAAACGGATAAATTATTTAATTAATTAATTCGTTTAATGTTGAAATAAAGGAATCTCTTAAACGGTGGCTTGGATTGGAAAACCAAGGGCACTGTTGAGTTCAGAGCGTACCGTTTACCCTAGGAGGGGTGTAAGTTTTGCGGGCGCGGCCCGTTTGTGAAAAATGGCCCCAGGGGCGTTTTCGTAATTTGGTGGCTTTGAGAGTTCAGTTTTATAACTTTTGAAAGGGGCCTCAGATTAAAATTACAAGACCTCCGTTGTGCTCAAGAGGTGGTGTTTACCCTAGGAGGGCTTAACTTTGACCCCGTTGAGGGTTTCGGTTGCGGGTTAAATAAGGGGTTTAACTCAATTAAAATTTTAATTAATTTTAATACTTATTTAAACCATAACCCCACCCCTCTCCTTCCCCTTCCCCCTGGAAGAATATCTCAACCAATAAGGAGAAGTTCCTCCTCTCCTCCTCCCTTTCGTCAAGGCAACGGCGCAGCGGCAGATCCTCCGTGAAGCGTCGGGCAACGCCCTCACAGGTAGGATCGTTGCGGTTTCAAATTTTTATTTCTGCATATACATTGAGCTCAATTTATTTTTATCGAACATCTGTCGAATTATTGAGAAAATTCCATGAATACGTAGTAGATTTTATGCTCTTTCTGATGTTGGTTACGGATTGGAATTCCAAGTCACGAGCTGGCCGCAGCGGTCCGGCGAAGTTTGTGGGTTTTGGTGTTTTCCGGCGGTTGAGCGCAGAGGTCCGGCGAGCTGGGCGGCGGCAGCTCCCTTCAGCGTGGTGGCCCGGTGAACAGCAGGCGGCGGCGGGGCATTCGGATTCGGCAGCTCGGCAGTAGGGGACACCGCGGAGGAGTTCGGGGGCTGGTCGAGGCGGAGCGGCTGCAGGTGTCGGCGACGGCGAGCGCGGAGGCGCTGGGTGAGCACGGGCCGGCTTCGGCCGGGCGTAGCGAGGCGCTGACGGCGGGGCGACGTGGCTGGGCGGCGTCGTCGCGGTGGTCATCGGCTGTAGGCGTCGGGCGCGGAGCAGGGGCGGACCGGCCCTTTGGCCGGTCGTTGCTGGAGAAGACCGGGGTCTTTGGACCCCGGCTGGCGGACAGAGGACCCGCAAATGTGGGTCCTGTTTTTGACGAGGGAGACGACCGGCCGAATGGCCGGTCTGGTTTAAAAAAAAACAAATCAAAAAAAATATAATAAGTTTATAATAATAATAATAATATTATTATTATTATTATAAAAATGATTTTTATTGATAAATCATTCGTACGACGTCCGTTTTGCGTGCCGTCAGCGGCAGCGCGGACCTTGCATCAAGGCGTACTTTTTGAGGTGGTTTCGAGAATTTTTAATTCTCGAAACGAGGGGCCCGGGGCGCGGCACGATGTTAAGTGGTTTGACGTTTTTCCCGGGAGTTTTTGTTTTTGACGGCGCAGATACATCCGACGTCCGTTTTGAGCGCCGTCAGCGGCGTTGGGACCCTGGCGCCAGGGCGAAGCTTTCCAGGGTGGTTTCGGGCATTGAGGCCGAAGTTTAGGCATGGGCCCCATGGCCCGTCTTTTGAGCTGCGAGCAGCTTTTAGCGACTTTTTCATCGGACGTCCGTTTGGGGCGTGCGAGCAGTCGATGTTGGGTGTTTTTCCGAGGGCATCGCGTTGGCGCAGTCTGCCCGTTGTAATTCTGCACGATGGTGCGGGCCCCATGAGGGTTGTTTGGGCGTCGACGATGATTTTCCATATTTATCACCGGGCGACCATTTTGGACAAGTGAATAGTCCATCTTGTGTGCTTTTTTGAGAGGATTGCAACGGTGCAATCCGTTCGTTGTGTTTCGGGACTGGGTTGCGGGTCCCACGAAGCATCGCTCGTGTGCGGTGCGCCAGAATGCATATTTTTCTCCGGATATTCGTTGCACTCAAGTGAGTAGTGCTTTTGACGTGTTTTCCCAAGGGGATCGCATTGGTGTGATGCGCCCGACTGTTTTCGGGGCCGAAGCTTGAGATCACGGGGCGTTGTTCGGGCGTGAGGCGGTGTTGGTGACTTTTCCGTCGGATATCCGTTTGAGGCGAGTAAGTAGTCGATCTCATGTGTTTTTCCGTGAGGATTATAACGTTGTGATCCGTTTGGTTGTGCGGAGACTCTTGCGCGATCTTGTTAAATGTGGAATAAAAGGTGCTCCGGTGGTGGTTCGTCCTACCATGTTTGTAGTGGACCCTTAGCGTGTGATCGCGCACTCTTGGGATAGTGATATAAATGATTCACAAGATGTGGTTGGCCGTGCCTGGGCCTTTGAGGTGGAGTTGTTATGTTCACGCCTTCGCGTTGACGTTGGGTGCCCGGTGCACGTTAGCCTTTGGGCTGGAGACGAGGTATTCTCTGGGAGTATATGGGAGCGCTTGGAGGTGCGTGTGGTTTGTACTTGAGGACGTTTGTACGCTCAGTTGGGGTTGACTTGGGGCCACATGTCGTGTGGGCCCCATGTGCGTGTCGTGTTCTACTTTACGTACTTTTGACCTCTCGTGTGTAGAGGGTCCCTCTACGCTCGTTTGTTTGACCAACAGGGTGGAGTTTCCCCTGGCCTGGTGCTCTTTTGTCTGACCAGCAGGGTTGAGTGGTCTCCCCCTGGTCTTGTTCTCGATGTTTTGGCCGACAGAGATGGTTTTTTTCCTCTGTTTCTTCAGCTGTAAGGGGTTTCAGTACCGTGCCCTTTCACCGGACTGCGGCACCGTTTGCGACTACGAGTGTTCGTACAGAGTGGGTGTTTTCCCCACTTTCTAAGATGGGTTGTCTCGGTCCGCATTGACAGTGACTCAGCGGATTGGAGCGGGATCGCCTTGAGAGGCCCGGGGAGTTTCTCCCGTTCTTCCATGTTCCCTGGTAGAGTTCTTGTGGATTCGGTGTGACCAACACTTTACGTGGGCACCGATCCTCTACCCAGGAGGTTGCTTCCAGTAGGGCTGAGGTTGTTACCAGCAGGGCTGAGGTTGTTTCCAGCAGGGCTGAGGTTGTTTCGAGTAGGGCTCGCCAGTGGGTTACCATCTAGCAGGGATGGCCAGTACAGCGGTGTTCATCGAGCAGTACCATCCAGCAGGGATGGCCAGAGCAGTTTCGGGTTTACCTCCAGCTGGGCTGGGTAGTGGTCCCCGATGCCGGGCTTACCTCCAGCGGGGCTGGGCAGTGGTCCCCGATGTCGGGCTTACCTCCAGCGGGGCTGGGCGGTGTTCCCCAATGCCAGACTTACCTCCAGCTGGGCTGGGCAGTGGTCCCTGATGCCGGGTTACCTCCAGCTGGGCAGGGCAGTGGTCCCATCGCCGACTTTAGCCGGGTCTCCCTTTAGTGGATTACCCTGTTACGGGACTGGGCAGTGTGGCACCCATCGACTTTCCGGGTCTCCCTGTGGTGGGAACCCGTTGACTTCTAGGGATCCTCCAGCGGGGCTGGGTAGGGGGTCACCTGTCGACTTTGAGCAGACCTCTCGACTACGGGGCAGTGACGAGTTGTGGTTGACGTTCCCCCAGAACTCTCAAGTACGAGGAGATCTTCCCCCACCGAGACGCATCCTTGTGACGCGACCTAAAACCGTGTAGGCGAGTCAGTGTCGCCCAAAGCGGATAGTGTCAAGGTGCGGTGATTGAGCCCTTGACTTGTAGTTCGGTGCAGACGTGTGGGATGCTGGGCATCGATGGTGTTACTTCTGAGACTGTTGGCTACTCATTTTCTTGGGCTGAGCTACGGGACGGAGATCCCCTTACGACGTTGTTCGGGCTTCTTGCTGAGCATAAAGATATGTATCACTACTGGAAAAACAGGTATTTGCGACGGGCTATTTGCGACGGGATCCCGTCGCAAATAGTATTCCGTATTTTTGTAAAAAACTTTTTAAACAGTTATTGCGACGGGCCCGTCACAAATACCTTTTGCGACGGGACCCGTCGCAAATAGTTTTTGCGACGGGCCCGTCGCAATAACGTTCTTTTTTAAAAAATAAAAAAATTAATAATACTAGTATTTGCGACGGGAACCGGGACCCGTCGCAAATACTATTCATAGTAATTGCGACGGGTCCCGTCGCAAATACTCTTTTTAAAAAAAAATAAAAAATTATTAATAATACTAGTATTTGCGACGGGCATAGTATCCCGTCGCAAATACTATAAAAAAAATAAAAAAAATAAATTATTAATAAATTATTTTAATTAATATAATAATAGAATTATAATTTACAAATGAAAATAATAAATTATTTTAATTACTATAATAATAGTAGAATTATAATTCAAAAATAAAAATAATAGAATATTAATAAATAATTTAATTAATATAATAATATTATAATTATAATTCATAAATAAAAAAAATATTAATAAGTTATTTTAATTAATATAAAAATAATAGAATTATTTTACATTCAAATATTAAAATAATTCAAGTATTACAAAAAAATAATTAAATTATAATATTATAAAATTTTAATATATATATAAAATTTTATTATATAAATAAAATTTTAATATATATATAAAATTTAATATTATAAAATATAAATATTATTATTATTCATATTAATATTGTTATTTAAAAATATAATATTATTAATATTTTATAATGAGACAGAAACTACGAATAGAAAAAAAAATATTTTGATTTCACAAATTTTATAACAGAAATACAAACTCTAATCTGTAGGAGGGGGGGAGGTGGGGGATCTGCAGATGGTGGTGGAGGAAACTCCATCCCTAAAGCATGAGTGAGTCGGCGCATGTACTCCATCTGCTCCTGATGCTGCTGCTGCCACCGACTCGTCTGCTCCTCGTACAGCTGCTGCTGGCGTCGACGCTCCTCCTCATGATGCTGACGTATCTGCTCCTGCTCCTGTCGGAGACTCTCTATCTGTGCAGTCTGAGATCGCAACTGCTCCTCATACTGTGTAGAAGAAGATGCACGATCTCCCCTCGAGCTGGACGCCGACATCGCAGCACTGCCATAATAATCTCCGGGAGTCAGTCGAGAGCCGATACCAACTACCCGGCCCTTCTCGAAGGCATACTGGGTGGCCTGCATCCATGCCGCCTCATCAAACTGACGGGCAGTGGTCTGATCTGATGACTCGGCCTGACTCTCAGGCCGGGCCTGTGCCGTTGCGGCCTCATATGACTCCTATAGTTGCAATTTAAAATTAAAATTGTGAATATATTATATGCAGTTAATTTTTAAACTTGAAAACAAATAATACTGACCACGATGTGATGCTGACGATCACCTCTGAGCTCCCCAGTAGCAGGATCACTATACATCCTCCGATATACGTCGTACTCTGTAATATCGGGGTGCTCGACAGCCTATAAGAATAAAAAATAAACTGTTAATATTTATAGTTATATAAAATATTTATAAATAATGTACGTACCAGATGCTGTCTATGAGTACTGAAAGAACGACTCCCAGCTCGATGAGTCACCTCCTGCCTCCCCTGATTCTGCCTCCCCACCGATGATCTCCTCTGAAAGGCACCACTCAACCAGTGCGCACATAATCCATCCCATACATGGGATGAAATGTACTCTGGTCGGTGTGCTCTACATGACTCCTCAAAAACTGACACTCCTGCTTTCTTCATCGCAGCTTTTCTTAAATTGTGCAAAAAATGACGAAGGCGATCACGCATGGCCACCTCCCATGCCTCGTGGATGGCGTCACGCATGGTATCCTCGATCGGATACCACAAACCCTACAAATAAATCAAAATATCAAGTTAGAAATGAAATAATTTTCAAAATAAAAATTATTTATTTACGTACGTACCAACCAATGGCCGAACATGGCCTGCTGCACATCAATGGGAATCTGCTCCCATGTGGTCCACGGCTGAGAGAAATAGTTGCGCAAAATAGCGCTGCCCTGTCCGACTGCTATATGCGAAAAACTGAAAAAATAATAAACATTTATTATGTGAATAGATTAATGAAATCTTAGTCAAATTCACAGGTTATTACACAGGTTATCACACCTCCGGGTGCGCGGATCAAACCCAAGACGTGGACGTCGCTCGGGGACGGGGTCAGGAATCATCAATCGTGCAAGACCGCGCCCCCTCCGCGTACTCCCTGGAGCACCTGCAGGCTGAGGGTCATCTGTCAGCAACTCATCCGCATCGAAAGGCAGGTCAGCCTCCGCCAACTCACGAAATGTGGCCTCGTCCATCTGAAACAGAAAATGTTAATATTAGCAAATAATTGATAATTACTATTATATATACATATATACATATTATGATTGTATATAAATACCATGGAATTCTATAAGTGTTCATCTTCATCATCATCTTCATATATGTCAATGTCATCTTCATATTCCTCCTCAACATCATCGATATCCATTCGAGTTGCAGTTGCTTCATCTCTTACCATTTCAAATTCATGTGTGACATCATTAACATCATCGTCATCACCGACTCTTAAATGTGGGGTGTCGTCATCGATACTCATATCTCTTTGTAAAAAAGATTGATTTTGAGTACTCTCTTGAAAAACTTCAATTCTTTGCACATCAGTGAAAGCACATTCACTTTGACTAAACTGATTGTCTCGAATTTTGATTTTTATTACACTCCACCAATCAGTCAAGTCTCTTGATGTTGCACAGTACTTTGCATAATAAACTTGATATGCCTGTTGAGCCAATAAGAATGGTTCATTTACTGCGAGAACACTTTTACATTTAATATCGATGATTCCATGAGTCGGATGAACACGCACGCCTCTCTCTGTATCCAACCACCGACATTTGAACATGGTTATGTAATGTTGTCCAAGATAACAGAGTTCAATGATTTCATCAAGTATGCCATAAAAGTCAACTTCATTTTCTCGATGATGAGATCCTCTCAAGCTAATTCCACTGTTCATTGTTTTTTTCGATTCCCCATATGCATGTGTGTGGAATCGAAATCCATTCACCACATATGCATTATAAGTTTTAACAAGTTTGGAAGGTGGGTTACTCAATACCCACAGCCGTTTGTCAATTTTATCAGCATGTCGAGACACCTGAAGATTTGCGAAATAATTATCAATATAGTAAACTATACATTGAATGAGTTGCTAAATGATAAAGAATTTATGTTACCAGTTTTTGAAACCACTGAGAGAAATTTTTCAGTCGACGTTCTTCGAGAGCAGCTGCTGTAATTTGTGGAATTTGTTTCTTGATATGATTATCATACAACCTATAAAAACCAAAGTTATTTACTGTAACATAAATGATAGAATAAGTGATATAAACACTTACAGTACAACTGATGTCATCTCTTCACAGTTGAGCAGAACATACGTATGAGCTCTATGATGTTCATCATCTGAAAGCCAGCGTTCAGAAACTCCACCAAAACCAAGCTCTGACTGGTTGAAAACAGATAATTGATTGTCGATTTCATCAATATTCCTCTCATTCCGTCCCATTCGGTTGTGTTTTGAAGGATACGCAGATTCAAAATAATGGGAGCAGAAAAAAGATATTTCCTCTTGCAAATAAGCTTCTGAAATAGATCCTTCAACAGATGCTTTGTTGCGTACTTTTCTTTTCAATTTTTGCATGCATCTTTCAAATGGGTACATCCATCGAAACTGTACCGGACCTCCACATTTGGCTTCATATGGCAAATGTAACATCAAATGTTCCATTGAGTCGAAGAAAGACGGCGGAAATATTTTTTCCAGTTTACATATAATTACAACAACATCTTTTTCAAGTTTGCCTAGAGCATCATAATCTGCCGTAGCCGCACAAATTTCCCGAAAAAAATGAGACATGTATGTTATGGAATCCCAAATCACAGAATTCAACAGACCTCTTAATCCAATGGGTAGAAGTCTCTCCATTATAACATGACAATCATGACTTTTCAATCCAGTAATATGACCATTCTTTACACATCTACCCAAATTGGAAGCACAGCCATCTGGAAGTCTCAAATCTGCAATCCACTGACAAAATAATAAACGGTTTTCTTTAGAAAGTGTATAAGCTGCTTTTGGTTTCAGTAACCTTTCTGTTCTGACATTCTCAAATAGTTCCAATTCTGGGCGCCTGCAAATTTGGGCAAGATCTAAACGTGCATTTACATTGTCTTTGCTCTTTCCTGGCGTATCCAAAACTGTATGAAACAAATTATCAAAACAGTTCTTCTCAATATGCATGACATCTAACATGTGTCGGACCAACAAATCAGACCAATATGGCAAATCCCAAAATATGCTATGTTTAATCCAATTGTGTTCTTTCCCAAAACCAGAAATTTTCTGTTGGTTTATTGTGGGACCAAAAGTGATGGGAGGTAATGAAAATACAACTGATTTTAACTCCGAACCTGATAGCATTTTTGGAGGTCCATCCCTTTCAGTTGTTCCTTTTCTGAAATGAGATCTGTTTCTGCGAAAAGGATGATCAGCTGGAAGAAATCTGCGATGACAGTCAAAATAACAAGGTTTCTTTCCATGAATGAGCATAAATGCTTTGTTCTCTCCCATACAGTAAGGACATGATTTCTGACCATGTGTACTCCAGCCAGATAACATCCCATAAGTCGGGAAGTCACTTATTGTCCACATCAATGCTGCTCTCAGTATGAAATTCTGTTTCGTTGCAACATCATATGTACTGACACCAGTACTCCACAATAAATTTAATTCATCAATCAATGGCTTCAAATAAACATCAATATTTTTCTTCGGATGTCCTGGAATTAGTAAAGTCAAAAAGATATATGGCTCCTTCATCAACATCCATGGAGGTAAATTATACGGAGTTAAAAAAACAGGCCAACATGAATATTGACTACCATAAGATCCAAACGGACAAAAACCATCAGTGGAAAGGCCCAGTCGAACATTTCTAGCTTCTAAAGCAAATGATGGATGCACTCTATCAAAATTTTTCCATGAATCACCATCGGCTGGATGATTCAAGCTTTTATCGGTTGAAATATTCTCTTTATGCCATGACATCATTGTCGCTGTATTCTTAGACATGAATAAACGCTGAAGTCTGGATGTAAGCGGAAAATATCTCAACTGTTTTACAGGAATCAAACCAGACTTCCCATGTTGTCCTTCTTTATATCTCCGTTGCCCACATGTGGGACAACTATCCAACGACTCATTTTCCCCTGAATATAAAATGCAGTCATTTGAACATGCATGAATCTTCTGACAAGTAAGTCCCAAATTTCGAACCAACCTCTTACTTTCATAGTAATTTGCAGGTAAAACATTTCCTTCGGGTAACAGTGTTTTCAGCAAAGAAAATATCTGGTCAAAACATGTGTTTGACATTCCGTTATCTGATTTGATAGCCATAAATTTTGCAACTGCTTCTAATTTGCTCATCTTGCAGCCAGGATATAATGCATCCTCAGCAGACTTCAACAACTCATAAAATTCAGACGGTCCCAACTCAGGATTTGAAGCTATATCAGCCGGAGTTTCTGTATGTTGAACAGATGAACCTGCAACATCATGTACTAAATCTTGAAACTGGGATGGATCCGGAATCAAGTTGGTATCATCTGCTCTGGAACTGCGTTCACCGTGTTGATACCAAAAAACATAATCTGCTTGAAAACCAAAACGCAAGAGATGTTCCCCCACTTTGTCAAATGTGTCAAACGTTCTCAATGCACATTTTCTACAAGGGCATTTTATCTTTCCTTCTGAAACAAATTCTGAATTTGATGCCGCAAATGATAAAAAAATCTCCACACCCTCTATATATACTGGATTTAAACCAGAACCATTTGGATTTCTACGTTGATTTATCCATATGCGGTCATCTAATAATGACTGTTGACGACCTCGTTGTTCCATATTTTTCTATAAAATAAAAAAGCATTACTGGTTTTGAATAATTTGTTAGAAAAAACACTCAAGCAAGGATTACTAATTATTACAATTTATTACTAATTATTACAATTTATTGCTAATTATTACTATTTATTACTAATTTAGCAATACTTAGCAATACTTAGCAATACTTAGCAAAAGGAAAACTGCTTGAATAATGAAAGGAAATTTGGTAATCATCGTTGTGGAGATGGTTATAAATTTTCCCTTCATTATCCAAGCAGATTTCGTTTACTAATTATTCCTAATTATTACTAATTATTCCTAATTATTCCTAATTATTCCTAATTATTCCTAATTATTCCTAATTATTACTAATTATTACTAATTATTCCTAATTATTACTAATTATTACTAATTATTCCTAATTATTTGCAATTATTGGTAATTATTACAAATTATTACAAATTATTACAAATTATTGGTAATTATTGGTAATTATTCCTAATTATTCCTAATTATTACTAATTATTACTAATTATTCCTAATTATTCCTAATTATTACTAATTATTCCTAATTATTTGCAATTATTCCTAATTATTTGCAATTATTGGCAATTATTACTAATTATTGGCAATTATTGGTAATTATTGGTAATTATTACTAATTACTACAAATTATTGGTAATTATTGGTAGTTATTCCTAATTATTCCTAATTATTACAAATTATTACTAATTATTCCTAATTATTACAAGGATTACTAATTATTACAATTTATTACTAATTATTACAATTTATTGCTAATTATTACTATTTATTACTAATTTAGCAATACTTAGCAATACTTAGCAATACTTAGCAAAAGGAAAACTGCTTGAATAATGAAAGGAAATTTGGTAATCATCGTTGTGGAGATGGTTATAAATTTTCCCTTCATTATCCAAGCAGATTTCGTTTACTAATTATTCCTAATTATTCCTAATTATTACTAATTATTCCTAATTATTACTAATTATTCCTAATTATTCCTAATTATTCCTAATTATTCCTAATTATTCCTAATTATTCCTAATTATTCCTAATTATTACTAATTATTACTAATTATTCCTAATTATTACTAATTATTACTAATTATTCCTAATTATTTGCAATTATTGGTAATTATTACAAATTATTACAAATTATTACAAATTATTGGTAATTATTGGTAATTATTCCTAATTATTCCTAATTATTCCTAATTATTATTAATTATTACTAATTATTCCTAATTATTCCTAATTATTACTAATTATTCCTAATTATTTGCAATTATTCCTAATTATTTGCAATTATTGGCAATTATTACTAATTATTGGAAATTATTGGTAATTATTGGTAATTATTACTAATTACTACAAATTATTGGTAATTATTGGTAGTTATTCCTAATTATTCCTAATTATTACAAATTATTACTAATTATTCCTAATTATTACTAATTATTCCTAATTATTACTAATTATTCCTAATTATTACAAATTATTGGTAATTATTACAAATTATTGGTAATTATTACAAATTATTACAAATTATTGGTAATTATTACAAATTATTGGTAATTATTGTTAATTATAGGTAAATATTCCAAATTATAGGTAAATATTCCAAATTATTGCTAATTATTCCTAATTATTGCTAATTATTCCTAATTATTGCTAATTATTGCTAATTATTGCTAATTATTGGTAATTATTTCTAATTATTCCTAATTATTCCTAATTATTCCTAATTATTCCTAATTATTGGTAATTATTCCTAATTATTGGTAATTATTCCTAATTATTACTAATTATTCCTAATTATTAATAATTATTAGCAATTATTGGTAATTATTACAAATTATAGGTAATTATTACTAATTATTGTTAATTATTGGTAATTATTCCAAATTATAGGTAATTATTACTAATTATTACTAATTATTCTTAATTATTACTAATTATTGCTATTTATTGTTAATTATTACTAATTATTACTAATTATTACTAATTATTACTAATTATTCCTAATTATTACTAATTATTGCTAATTATTACTAATTATTGCTAATTATTGTTAATTATTGTTAATTATTGCTAATTATTACTAATTATTGCTAATTATTGTTAATTATTGTTAATTATTACTAATTATTACTAATTATTGGTAATTATTACTAATTATTAATATTTTTTCCTAATTATTACTAATTATTCCTAATTATTACTAATTATTCCTAATTATTACTAATTATTCCTAATTATTACTAATTATTACTAATTATTTCTAATTATTACTAATTATTACTAATTATTCCTAATTATTCCTAATTATTACTAATTATTCTTAATTATTTGCAATTATTCCTAATTATTTGCAATTATTGGCAATTATTACTAATTATTGGCAATTATTGGTAATTATTACTAATTACTACAAATTATTGGTAATTATTGGTAGTTATTCCTAATTATTACTAATTATTCCTAATTATTACTAATTATTCCTAATTATTACTAATTATTCCTAATTATTACAAATTATTACAAATTATTACAAATTATTGGTAATTATTGTTAATTATTGATAATTATTCCAAATTATTGATAATTATTCCAAATTATTGATAATTATTCCAAATTATAGGTAATTATTTCAAATTATTGGTAATTATTGGTAATTATTGCTAATTATTGGTAATTATTCCTAATTATTGGTAATTATTCCTAATTATTGGTAATTATTCCTAATTATTACTAATTATTCCTAATTATTACTAATTATTCCTAATTATTACTAATTATTCCTAATTATTACTAATTATTCTTAATTATTACTAATTATGACTAATTATTCCTAATTATTGATAATTATTAGCAATTATTGGTAATTATTGATAATTATTACTAATTATTGGTAATTATTACTAATTATTACTAATTATTGTTAATTATTCGTAATTATTCCAAATTATAGGTAATTATTACTATTTATTGTTAATTATTACTAATTATTACTATTTATTGTTAATTATTACTAATTATTACTATTTATTGCTAATTATTACTAATTATTACTAATTATTACTAATTATTGGTAATTATTACTAATTATTAATATTTATTCTTAATTATTAAAAATTATTACAAATTATTCCTAATTACCATTAACTATGAACAATACTAATAATTTAAATTTATTAAGTAAGAAAACAATATAAACATAATTAAATTACAACTAATCAAAAATAATTGAAATTAATACAAAATTAAAAATAAATATTAAATTAAAATGAAAATAAATACCTTGAAAATTGATGAGCTCTGATCGTTCTTCAAAACTTTAATAACAGCTCCGAAGAAAAAAATTAAACTGAACAAAAACTCAAATTTAGAAATAGAAATTTTAGAGCAGAAGAAGGTGGAGAATGAGAATGATTTGAAAAAAACGGATGGGGGTATTTGTAGGTTAGATTATTAGCGACGGGTCCATTTGCGACGGGCTTCCCGTCGCAAATAGCATTATTTGCGACGGGCACCGTCGCAAATACCTTCGCCCGCATTTATTACGGTCAGCCGGTAAATAGTTATTTGCGACGGGACCCGTCGCAAATAACATGCTATTTGCGACGGGAATACTTTCCCGTCGCAAATACCTTTTACCGCCGCCGGGTATTTGCGACGGGAATACTTTCCCGTCGCAAATACCTTTTACCGCCGCCGGTTATTTGCGACGGGGTAGGCTTCTCCGTCGCAAATAGTTTTCCCCGGATTTGGCGCCAAAGCCCGGGAAAACTATTTGCGACGGGGTAGGCTTCCCCGTCGCAAATAGTTTTCCCGCGATTTGGCGCCAAATCCGGGGAAAACTATTTGCGACGGGGAAGCCTACCCCGTCGCAAAAGACTACTTATTTGCGACGGGTAAAGACCCCCGTCGCAAATAAGTTTTTAACGGGACTATTTGCGACGGGATTTATTCCCGTCGCAAATAACCCGTCGCAAATACTCATTTTTCCCGTAGTGTATATACCTTGTTCCAGTACCCACTTCTTGGGTTTGGTTACTCTCCCTCCAGGAGAGGCGAAGACGCGTGAGGTATGCCACGTGCTTTCCGTGTCTAGATTCTCGTGGTTGGATGAGTCTACTCTCCTGCTATAGGTAGCGAAGACTCGACGAGAATTTCATCTTCTCACCGTTTCCAGCTCCTTGTGCCTAGACGAGTCTACCTCCTTTCCTCTTGTTGGGTTGAGCTGGACTCTTTACTGTACTCCTTACTGCACTCTCGGTTGTACTCCTTTACTTTCCCATGTTCTCTCTACTTCTCACCCTTCGGTACCTCCTTTTTTTGCTCCCTCGAGCCTTCGGGGTATCCTACTGAGTATTTTTATACTCACCCCTGCTTGGGCTTTGCCCGCACTTGGTGTGCCCTTGCAAACGACGGACAGGTGGAGCGTGAATTTAGTGGAGCATAGGAGTTCGGGAGCTTGGACCGCGTGCGGTGGTCATAGTCGGGTTCTAGGTGGGGGACCCTTCCAGCGGTTTTTCTTCTGTTGTTTTACATGTTGCCGGGTTGTGGCACTTTTTGGTTGGGCGCGTGTTTTTTCCCTTTTATTTTCAGTTTAACTTCAGCTTGTATTTGTACTGTTAGAGGTCGATGCACTTTTGGCGGTTTATATATAGCAGTTGCCATTTTCTTTGGTTGTCTTTTCTTTTACTCTGCACTGTTGCATTGAGTGTGCTGCGTGTGTGTGTACAGGTACTTAGGCAAAGGCCTCCCCGAGTTGTTGTGCCTTCGGCGCTGATCGCCAGCCCCTGGCCTATGGAGGCGGGCTTGGGGTAGTTGCGGCTCGAGCCCGGGTAGGGTCGGGTCGTGACAAGGGCCTTTGACATGGCTCACTGCTCCATGGATTCCCAAAGGACCCCTTACTCTGTCAGGGCCTTTGACATGGATCACTGCTCCCGTTGCCTCATTCCATGGTAGGACAATGGTTGAGTATCCCCCACGGCTCATTCACTGCTGGTATGTTGTGCACTTTTAATATTTTGAATCCAGTGTAGAGGTGTTTCCAGTTAGTATGTTGTGTTCACTAATTGTTCATGGATGGAATGATATGTTGTAGTCACTGTTAATATGTTACATTCACTAAAAATTGATTCCACTGTATATGTTTTTCTATTCACTTTTCAAATATTGTATTCACTGTTAGTTTGTTCATTGTTAATATTTTATGTTTCTACTGTTATGTTAAGTAGTGAACATAATGTAGAGTAGAAGTCACGTCTTAGTTTAAGCAGTTAATGTAATGTGCATCACTATTGTACATCACTGCATTGCTTGTTTTTATACTCTCTGTAACAGGTTTTTATATGTTATGCTGATCCGATTCTGTTTTGATTGTTGCTTTTATATTGTTTCTCCAAAATTTATAGGATTTTAGTTTCGATTGAAATGCTTCTCATGTTTATATCCATATAGCTCATACTAGACAATTTTTATAGTATAAGAACATGAATCCTGCACCAATGTTTCATACAGTTCATGCTCATAGGATAAGCAGTTTTCCATGTGTTTTTAAACATAGCATAGAGCCAAAAATTCTAAAATTACCTTACATTGTTAATTGTATTTTTATGTTCTTAATTATAAGACCTAAATCAGTATTTACTTGCCTCTTCTATTTTTCTTTGTAGTGATGGATAAGATGAAGTTTATTCATTTCAATTGAGAATGCATTGGGGGATAAAAAAAAGATTTGATACCATACTATCTATCAAGATTGATGACTTCAATGAAGTAGGTAGTCTCTGTTTTAACGTTATTATATGTATTACATACATGTGTCAGGCAAAAGGGTTTTATATTTGAATTGATGAAAATGTAATGTGAAATAAGGTATTTTACATGGGCACCGCTGGATAATTGTGAGTGAGCTGCTATATGCACCTCCAGGTTTGGTCTATATCTTGTGGATTGATACAGATTCATAAGAATTTGTTAAAAACTTTGATGTGGCAGTAATGTTTCCCTCAACTGTTACTTTTAGAAAAAAGATATGCACCTTGATTCTCTATTTTCATGTGGCTGTATAGTTTACCTTAATTGTATTTTTATATTCTACATAAATTGTATCTATATTAACTAAATAAAGGGGTTTTTAATTACTTTTATGTAAATTTTTTCCCAGTACTTATGACTTCTTTTCATAGAAACAAGATGTATGGTTTAGGGGTCTTTAGTCACAATCCACATGAAAAACGTCAAACAACATAATACTTTTTGAATGCTGATAAAACTATGATTCTTTATGTTCATTAATTATTTTCTTAAGCATTATGTACAGATTCTACACAGATGAAGAAGTGATCCTTTGATTTATTGTTTAAAGTGTCTCATTTGTTGTGAATTTATTGTGGCAGATGTCGTCGGATGGTAAAAATCACAACTTTGATTTCATGTTTCTTGGAAACTCCAGTGAGGAGCCTCGGCTGGTTTAGACGAATGTGAACCTTAACGGAAAGGGTTACCAGGAGAAAATGATGGGAGTGTGGTTTGACCCCACCACAGATCTCCATACTTTCTCTCTTCACTGGATCCTTTGCCACGTTATGTAACGCTTCTTTCTCTATTACTTCATCCATTAAACCATATTCTTCCTTTATTTCATATAGCATTCTTTCCATATATTTATTCTTTCCATATTCTTCCTTTATTTCATATAGCATTATTTCCTTGCGTGTGTGCTGCTTTCGTGGTTGTACCCAATTTTTAAAATTAAAAGGATAATATATGATGAATTCAAAATTCTTTATCAAGTACAGTTTCAACTCTAAAATTTCAAACTATCAACTTATGTGCAATATGAAATATCTTTAACATTATTCTCTATTGGTTAATATCAATGAAATATGTAGGTACAATCCAACTAATTCGATATATTACGAATTCAGTATCCTTTGTAATGTATAGTTCCAATATGTCTACATATAAATATACGTTTATACTATGCAGTATCACATGATTTGAAATTTGATGATTATTTTAATTAGTGGCATGGTTAAAAAATAATCTCATTGCTTTTTATAAATAGAATAGTGGTTATAAATACTTTCATTTCTTTTTAAAAATAGAATAGATATGAATATAAATATAACATATTTTATAAATAAATTAAATATCATCATGTAGTAGCAAATTTGATAATGCAAAGTGACCATATTCAATTATCAAATGACTTATTCTTTCCCTAAAATCCTTTATTCTTTCCCTTGATTAATTAAAACCCCCAAATATTTACAACCATCATATTTCACGAAGGGAAAATTATTTTTTAAAATAAAAACACACACCAAACATGTTACATGGAAACTTTCTTTCCCTATTATGAACTACTAAAGATTCAATATTCTTATTAAAGGATTCCTTTTTAGTAAACCTATATCTACCAATTAGACATCATATTATTTCATACACATGTATTGATATTGTCATTATCTTCATTTTATTCTAATCATTGTATTGATTTTAGTGACATTATTTTTTTTGAATGATGTAGAACTATATGATTTAAGGAAAATTTAATAGTCCGGTGCATTTGCAGGCGGAGTACTAGTTATATTCTAAATTTAATTTCTAATTGAAACTTTAAAAACTCTAATATAGTGAAAACTTCTTGTTATTAGTGGAAATTCATAATTGAAATCTAATTTTGAGTGGAGACATAAAAAATCTCAATAACAAATTCAATGAAAATTAACACATAAATAAACAATATAGATTTTCATTAGTTCAAAATATATTTATCCACCATCAAGGCATGCCTCGTACATCCATGATGATGGATGTGCTCTGCATGCCTATGCACGCCCATCATCAACAAAATAGGATCATATTCTCGCCCCTCCAGATTCCTCGTCTTCCTCACAATTCACTGCTTTTCACGTCGGAAGGCAATGATCCGTTGGTCTTGCTCAGACCTCGAAATCAAGTACGATGGATTTCAATGTTTTCGTTTTCAATTGTCACAGATTCATGCGATTCTGTTTTTTCTTATCATGAAATTAAAGTGATCTTTCCTGCTCTATCGAATTTCCATTGCATATGTGTTTCCCCTTTACTTCACTGCAGGCGCGCCCCACCCGACTCCCCCTTCTTCTCCCTCTTCTTCTTCCTTTCCCCCTTCTCCTCCACCACGGCTGGCTGGCTGGCTGATCGGCCTCCCTCCCACCTCTCGTGCGACGGTCTTCACCTCTCCTTCTCAGCATAGTTCATCCTCCCGGCGGAAGTAAGTTTTTCTGGAACCGATTCGTCGGATTTCCGGGCGAGGGTTTGATTTCACCCTGAGCTTTTGGGAGTTTTATTTATTGGATCTTGAGGAAACGATCCAATCTATTTCCGAGAAAGATAAGGGATTACCCGGTTTGCTTTACCGGTGGTTCGGGTGAATTTCTGTGATCTAAAAATTACTTCCACCAACATTAATCCTTAAAAAACCCCTCAAATTTGGGTCGTGAACCTCACCTCAGGCAGAAAGTACACATCTCATATAGGTAATATCGTCCTCACCCGAACCACTAACAGGGTTTAGAAGGCTCGATTCTCTGTTAGTGGTTGTTAGAAATGAACTTTTTCTTTTTCTTTTGCAGAATTGACGTAGTCGTAGAACAATCATGGATTGTTTAAGTCGTTCTCCACGTCTAATGATACTTTCTGATCTTGACCACACAATGGTGAGTCATTTCTTCCAGTTTGATTGTTCTCCCTCTTTGTATATTTTGCAATGAATCTGTTGAACTTTATGTTTTACTGCAGGTTGACCACCATGATTCTGAAAACCTCTCACTCCTGAGGTTCAATGCCTTGTGGGAAACCAATTACCGCCATGATTCTCTTCTTGTTTTCTCAACAGGAAGGTCGCCTACCCTTTACAAGCAGTTGAGGAGAGAGAAACCCTTGTTAACCCCTGATATAACCATAATGTCCGTGGGTACTGAAATAACGTATGGTAAATTGATGGTACCTGATGATGGTTGGGTTGAATTTTTGAATAAGAAATGGGACAAAAGCATAGTCACAGAGGAAACCGAAAAGTTTCCTGAACTCACTCTCCAGGCATGTTCATCAATTTTTCATTTGCCTTGCAAAAGTTCCCTTCTAGTAGACTGTGGACTTCACAACCAATGCCTGACAAGACATATGTGCGGTTCACATTTTTTATGTGATACAGTCAGAAACAGAGCAACGACCACACAAGGCCAGCTTTTATGTTGAGAAAGATAAGGCTGTTGAGGTTATGAAGGCCTTGTTAGAGCGTTTAGAGAAACGCGGGGTATGGATGGACATCTGTGTATTGGAAATTTTTTGCTAATGCGAATTTTCATATTATTTACATATAGTGCTTTGATTTCTCGACTGACTTTTCTAGATTCTTTTTCCCTTTCCAGTTGGATGTTAAAATAATTTACAGTGGAGGTATGGATTTGGATATATTGCCTCAAGGCGCTGGGAAAGGCCAAGCGCTCGCATACTTGCTTGAAAAGTTTGATGCTATGGGGAATGTACCGAACACTTTAGTTTGTGGTGACTCTGGAAATGATGCTGAGCTTTTCAGCATTCCGAGAGTTTATGGAGTCATGGTTGGAATTTCTCCATCTGTTTACTAAGCTTGATCTTCATAGCTTTTTTATATTTTTCAAAATTCTATTCTGATGCAGGTCAGCAATGCCCAAGAAGAATTGTTGCAATGGCATGCTGAAAATGCTAAAAATAATCCTAAAATAATCCATGCAACTGAGAGCTGTGCTGGAGGGATTCTGCAGGCTATAGGTCATTTTGGTCTTGGCCCCAACTTATCTCCTCGAGATGCTGGAGAGTTCACTCAATGGCAGCTTGAAAACATCAATCCGGGTCATGAATTAGTAAAATTTTACTTGTTATATGAGAGATGGAGGCGAGGAGAGATTGATCAGTATGAGATGTATATCGACAGGCTCAAATCAGTCTGTGTATGGATCTTTATAGTGATCTATTTTTTATCTGTGTATTGGACATGCATCAATTTACACATTCTTTGGAAAAAAATCATTGACAGGATCCATCTGGTGTTCTTGTCCATCCCACTGGAGATGAACAATCTCTTGGCAGATGCATAGATGCAATGGGGAGCTGCTATGGAGACCAGCAAGGAAAACAGTTCAGAGTCTGGGTGGATAAGGTTTCAGCAACACTGATTGGTTCATGCACATGGCTTGTGAAGTTTGACAAATGGGAGTCATCTGGTGAGACTAATTTACTGGCCTTATACTTGCTGCCAAACATGTCTTTAACTGCTGCTAGCTGTTTCAGGCGGGGAGCGGCAGTGTTGCGTGACCACAGCCATACTATGTTCAAAGGTGAGATTTTTGCAATCATTCAATTGTTCATCTCATTTCATTTGGGTTGCATTATATTGAGGTCATGACCCTGTTGTTTTTGGCGACGGCTCAATCGAATTGGGTTTCAGGAGCCCGGTGGCTTGGACCGGCTGATTTTGGTGCACATGCATCAGACATGGCTGGCTGGGTGGGAAGCCGGATCTCCGACCAGCTGGCTCTGCTAATGGAGTGTTTGGAGCTCTAAGAAAAAACCCTGTCAAATCCCCTTTTGATACAGCTGAATGAAATTTTTTTTACTAGATCCTTCTGTCTGTTCACAGGGCAGCCGCAATAATATATGTGTTTCTTTTTTGTTTGTTGTTGTTATACGGAGGAAATATCTAGACTGGTCTTTGGATCTTTTTATGTTTTCCCCTTTTCTCATGGTCTTGGGTTTTTTCACCAAACAACAAAGAACCAAAAGAGAAGTTTACTGAATTAAACAACATAAAATGTGATTTTTTATTTAAAACTGTCCTTAATATACAAGTGATCTTTAAAGTCGTTTGTTTTAGTCTAAATTGACGTTCAATAGAAAAACTGAATGATTTCAATAAACTTGAATGATTCTAGAGCTTCTAAAGATCTGTGCATTAGTTTTTTCAATAATGAGTGAGCATCAATATAATCTTGATCTCACTTTCAATTTCAAAATTTCCAAAATAATAAGTCTGATTTACACTTACATTGAAATTTTCAATTATCATGAGAAAAATTTGAACCTATATTGAAAATTTCAATTATCATGAAAACAACATGCATTTTTAGGGTTTTACATTTAACAAATGAACAGGAGGAATTCATTTGGAGAAACCTTGTGACATTTGATATATTTAGTAGACCTCCTTAATGAAAATAATATGTTGATCATGAAGACATAGAACATGTGCTTTGTTCTACTGTAATATAAAACATGTGTTATATGCTATTATGCATATGCTTGTTAAAAAAAATGTATTTGCTAAGTCAATAATGATAAAATGTTTAAATGGATGACATGTTATCTTTTGATGTGCTCTACAAAACCGCAGAAAAGATTATGTCTAGTAAAACTCCTTAATTTCACATTTCTTTTGAATTATACTCAAAATAAATGAATCCATCACCTATTAGTCTATATGACCATGAAAACACCACATATGTTCTATATGATAAAAAAAGGAAAACAAAAGAACCAAAGTAAAAAATATTACGTACATCAACACAAAACAAATGTTATGTGGCAGTATCAAGAATGTTTGGAACGTTACAAAGTGAATTGATTGCATAGGCAATCCTATAGATCATATAGCCAATCAGAAGTTTCATATACAAATACAACAATGGTTGTTTTTGTAGGTGGAAGCACCTATATAATTATAGTATCACCTTAGTGATATAACTAGATCACCTAGGTGATCAAAATGACTGTTCTGGTGATCTTTCTAGTCCATAATAGTCTCAACAAAGTTTAAAAACTGTTGAAATATGGTATTTATATATTTCCTATATGAAAAAATAGTGTCGGTGAGAGATGAATTTAATCATGTATGTGATGTAAAGTAGTTACAACCACAATTGGCCTCTAAATTTTATAATTTAAATGTCCAATTTATTTTAGGAGATAGCAACATCTATAACAATTTTATAACACTTCCTAGAGATATCTAAAGATTCAACAAGCTATCCTTGAGTGATTTCAAAAAAAGTTTAAGAGATTCTTTTCTTTGTTACAAATACTTCATTGTCACATAGTGGAATGATCTATCAGGTGATTTTACTATCACCAAAAAATGGATAAATTATTAGAAAATTTTCTCTAGAGACCAATCATGAAATGATAGTCTCGAACAATATTTCTATCATGTATAATATAATAATTCATTCTTCCTTTATCAATATTTATATTGTGTTACCTTTAACACAATATATCATGAAAATAACCCTCTTGGTAGTGAAAATACACAATGTTCAACCCCTAGCAAAAAAGCATCATGGGACAAAAGCATAGTCAGAGGAAATATAAAAGTTTACTAAACTCACTCTTCATCTACGATTATCAATAATTCATTTTCCTTGCAAAAATTGTCTTCTAGCCAACAATGGACTTTGATTTTATGTTAACGATTTCATTGAATCAGTAAAAAAGTACTTAATAAAATATTTGTGTGGTCGACCTTTTTAAAGTGATACAGTCAGAAACAGAACGATTACCACATAAGGCAAACTTTTATGTTGATAAAAACATGGCTATTGAGGTTATGAAGGCCCTGTCATAGTGTTTGGAGAAACACGAGGTATGGATTAACATCACTATATTCCAAAAAATTTCTTAATGTGAACATTCATATTATGTTCATATAATCCTTTGATTTCTTGATTGACCTTTCTAATTTCGTTTTCCCTTTCCAATTGGATGTTAAAATAATTTACAGTGGAGATATGGATTTGGATATACTACCTCAAGGTTTTGGAAAAGATCAAGCACTCGTATACTTGCTTGAAAAGTTTGATGCTAAAGGTGTTGTCCTAGTGAAATGGCTAACTGAAAACTCAGCAGGGGTGAATTGAGTTCCTAAAAATTTCTTTACTTTAAAGCACTCTCTTCTAGGTAGGTGAGTTAAAATCTTTTCCTTAATGAAAATAGGTAGGGGATATATAAAATCTTTAAAGGAAATAGATTGAACACAAGAGATTTATAGTGTCCTGGGGAACAAAAATATCATAGTCCACTCCACCAACACACTACTCCATGAGTTCGGTGATTTTTACTATGAAAACCCTTTTTTTGAGGGCTCCCAGTTGAGTACATGTAGCTGTTACTTATTATAAAGGCACAAGATCTTTCAACCAGGCTATCCCTTTATAAGACCTATCCACGACCTTAACACACTTACTTACAACAAGTGTAAACAAAAAGATATGAATAAACTTTTGAAGAACTATTATAGCACACAGTTGTAAACAAGAACTGACAATAGATAAAGATACGTCATGAGAAGATGATAGTCTTTAAAGCTCAGCTTTGGATGATCTTCGATTGCACTGATAAGCTTGAAAGCGCAACACATGAATGATGTATTTGATCTTGTCTATGTACAAGCATTCTTCATTACCATTATCAGAGTACGCGTGAATGTTTTTGTTTTTTAGTACACACACACCTGCATGCAACAACTAACAGTTTCTTTTAGATATCCTCTTTGATTTTGAACTTAAGCAACAAGATAATCACAAGGTCGAGTTGATAATCCATTGATGAGACAAGATACTAATAACATGAATCCATTCTTTCCAAATACAGAAAATACATTTGCAGTAGTGATGTCGTAAATCTTCTCCTTCTTCAGATCTTTCTGTTCATGAAAAAACGACATTTTATAGAAGCCAACCTTTTCTTAAATGGACAATCCCTTCTCTAATACGCTCCACAAGCATGAAATGAATTATCAAGAGATTATGAAAGTAATCATATCATTCTGCATAATAGCTAGATCTTCATAAGATATCCAATTGATAGTACTGTTCTTGGAAGATAAATTTCTAAAGGACTTCGTAAGATAAAACATATATTTGAATTATAGTGTGCATAGTACAAACTGAATTCAACATTGTGAAGGATAATTCTTCAGTGTAAGATAAATATGTTACTGAAGTGTGATACTTAAATTTCACAACTTCATCTGATGCTCATAAGACAATCTTTTACAAGTAACCTTTTTGTACGATAATTAAATTTTATAGCTAAACTCTCACTGAAATAACTAACTTTGAATTATCTGATAGCCAGTTTATTCTCTTCGTAAGATATTATCTTACGTAGTAAGATAAACTTTCACATGGAGTTTTTTCTGATTCTGAGTAGATAAAATATAATCTTTCAAAACTTCGATTCTCATAAGATAAAATACTTTGTCATAGATTGAATACTTTACATGATGTAAGATCACCTCATATAGTCAGTGTAACATAAATACCATGAAAAAATATATCATCTTAAATACTTGAGATAAACTCATTAGAATAAAAGTAGGGATTTTGTGAATCATCAAAACACACATAAAAACTGAGATATGTTGGAACAACATAAGTCAGTCTCCCACTTTTTGATGATTACAAAACCCATTGAATAGAAAAAAATTGTGAAAGGAGATTTAAAACAAAATTTTATGTTTTATATTCTTCTCCCCCTAAAATAAAACTGTTAATTTTTTTAGTCTCCTTTTTCTTCTCCCCAAAATAATTTTTTTTTCTCCCCAAAATAATTTTTTCCCCAAAATAAATTTTTTCACCCCAAAATAAAATTTTATTTTATTTTATTCTCCCTTTTATTCTCCCCCTTTTATGACATCAAATAGTAGTAGAATAATAAAAAAGGAATACAACCAATATTTCACATTAACATGTGTAAATAGTTAATGCTACCGAATGTGAACAAAATCTGACATGAAGTTGTATTACAAATAATAAACAACAGAGATCATTAAGTAGTTAAATAAACTCAACCATAAAACAATAATAGAGAATAAAAACAGATTAAAATAGAAACATATTGAAAATATAGATAAACAGATTCAAAAAATGTATTGTAAGAAGGAAAGAAAGAAAGAAATGCATTAAAAACATGAAAAATAAGAACACAAGCATTCAAATTTTTTCTCGAAACACGATTCAAATGTTTGTAAAATTCCCATTCAACCAAGCATGTAAACTGTGAAAGTGTATCAGCTCTGGAATGTGAAACAATTTTTTTGGAGGTGGTTTTTTGAAAGATAGTGGTTGGCTAGAGGGTGGAGAGGTTGTTGGTAGAGGAGCATAAGTTTTTCTCTAACAATATCACCCAACATCAGTAAAGATGCTCTATGTCCTGCTCAATCACTTCAAGTGATCCTTACAAAGGTGAATTGGATGTTTCGAGTAGCTTGTTGTGCCCTTTCCAAATTGTATCTATCTACGGGAGCAAAGGATATCTTAGTATATGGTTCAGGTAATGGTAAAGAGACTTCTTTAGAAAACCCGAGATTTTCCCTTGGGTATATTTTAGTAGGTTCAATGATTTCCTTTAGTCTTTGAGAGGTAGAAGCATGTCGATCGACAATAGGAGGTCCTGGAAGGCATCTCTCTCAAATTTGAAATATATAATCAACACAAGCATTGATTTTTATCAACATGCCATTTTTTAGAAATCTAAAAGAGTTGTGAATCCATTCCAGACCCACTGAAAAAAATTTACAAAGAAATTTTGGACAACTCCCTTATTGGTGCAACCAAAGATTAACTTATTCAGCACTTTAAACTGATTATCTGACATATTAACTGGAAGATCAACAAAAATAACTTCCTTTCATCCTATGAATACATCAAAAAATTCATCAGCCTCTTCTTCATCCTCTTCTTCTTTTGAAGACCCTGGTTTTAAAGTTCTTATTATTAACTGATGCAACTCTTCAAACTTATTTTATAAGACTTCAAAATTGTTTTCTAAAGATTCAACCATTATTTTCAAACTAGTGATAATGAAATTGAAATCCTTTTGCACTTGATACATAATATTTTTAACTTCTAGAACCTTTTCTTTTAACAAGGAAGTGGTATCCTTTTTATACTAAACGATGGACATAAGATATTCTTGTAAAAAAATTAGCATCCTTATGAATTCATTTATTATATCCCTTTGAAGATCCTGAATCATTTCCTTAGAGAGAAGGTTACATTGAATTAAAGAAATGGTATAATTCATTTTGTATATCGCCAAAGACACTCCTTTTAACCTTGAGAGTACATCCACCTGATTGGTGTCTTCTCCAATAGGTTCTGTTGAGAACTTTACAACATAGATTTAACTAGAAACTTTACTTCATTGACATCATCCTTGGAGACTAATTCTCATGAAGAGTCCTAATTTAATTTCTAGAATCAAGCAATAAATCTTTCAAAGGTTCTAATTTATACATCAACTTAGAGTATCTCTCTTGATCTCTCTCAGTAAAATCATTATCAACTTCAGGAAATTCTAATTTTTTTCTCTTTGTATGGAAATGAGAGTATATTTCTTATTGTACTTCATCGTTTCAAGCATCATCAATTTGTCAGTTTTCTCCAAAATGAGGTACTACTCAAACATGTGGTGATTCACTAGATTCTGATCCGATTCTTCTTCATGCAACCAACTGATTCGACTCCCCAGCTGGAGAAATTTCAAAAAGAGGCGCGAAACCTGAAATTGTTGAGATGGTCCTTTATTGACCAATATTAATCAATCATGTAATGTACGAGGATAATCTTTCTCTATAAAAAAAACTGAAATAGAAGTAGGCTAAATAGGAGCAGGCAGTGAACTAGCTTGAGGGGTAGATTTCTCTCTAGGTTGAACAATAACCCTGAATCTTCTTTCCCTTTCAACAATAACCTTATCATTAAGAACATCTATTATTTTAACACTTTGAACTAGTTTTTCTATTGAAACAGGTATATGTGCAGGGGTTTGAGAAATAACTTCATTGGTAACTACCAAGTGGGATGACTCCCCCTAAGTCGAAGCAAGATCTACTTCATCTTCTTCAGAAGTTATGGGCAGCGAATTACTTAAAGATAAATTCCAATAAAAACCACTTCTATTTAAGATTTTTTCACTCGATGTTTTTAGTCCATGACATCAAGTTGTAATATTGTCATCTAAAAAAACACCAATGTTACAAAAGACTAGGGTTAATATCCTTCCAAATGGATAAAAATTCAGAGATCTATTTTGAACATGATACATATATATCATAATATAAGATACCATATTGACAATCTTTTCGATCATAAATAAAAAAGTAAACATCTTAAAAAAGGAATTTCTCAAATTCATGGTTGTGTTGTGTAATGGAAGACTAAATAAACATTATAATAACTTTTCTTTCGAGTTCCAAATCCTTCACCGGTTTCTTCTCAACACCCGATGTGAAAAATAGGGACTTCATCATTTATGGCAGAGTCACTTCATCTAAAACTAATAAAGAGGTAGTGAAGTACACATAACCTTCATGAGGAAATTTAAATTCATCAACCATTGTCAGATAGGATACCAAAAGTATTTTTTGGTTCACTGTCTTAGTGACCAGGTATTCATTATCACTAAAATGAAATATGGTTGTGTCATAGAACTCTCAAACTTCATTCTCAAAGAAAAATTCAGTTCTTCTTTCATTAAAGACAAATTCCCAGACCTGAAGGTTGATGACCTTTTTAAGCAGTATTTATATTCCATCAAGCCAAGTAAAATCTATTTCTCATCCACTTAGAACTTTCCTTTATGTCCTCGGATTCTTAATTATTCTCAAAGATTCACCATCAGTTCATTTTGTTTTATCCATTCTATAGGAAGTTTGGAAGATTAAAGGATTAGGGAAACAAGGTTCGAATAACAGTGAGATGAGGGTTTTGAGGTTTTCAAAGGTTTCACACATAGATCCGACACACTTTCTTCTATTTAGCAGTAATAGAAGGGTCATGTAGTGATATGCAGAGTAATCATTACAAAAAACTAGGTGATGTGTCCTATTTGATATGACTAGTATTTAAAATAGTTACATCAAATCTCAAATAATTGAAAAAAATTACTTAATTAAAAAAATTAAGGTACTACATAAGTAAAATTGAAATCAATAAAAATTGAATAAAACTAATTTGGATTTGATAAAATCAAACCTATCAGTAGACAATGGTTTAGTAAAAATGTATTCTAATTGATTTTCTATATAAATAAATTCTAAAGATATATCACCTTTTTGTACATGATATATTAAAAAATGATCTCTTAAATCAATGTGATTTTTTACAGAATGGTTGATTGGATCCTTTGAAATTTTGATATCATTAGTGTTATCACATTTGATTGGAACACATTTAAAATAAAATCCAAAATCCATTAGGGTGTGTTTCATCCACAATACTTATACACAACAAATTCCTGTTGTAATATATTTAGCTGCAACAGTTGATAATGCTATAGAGTTTTGTTTAATTCTTGACCAAGATAATAGATATTTTCCAAGAAAATGATAGGTTCCTAAGGTGATTTTTCCTATCTAGTCTACATCTAGTAAAATCATCATCTAAACATGAAGTTAAATTAAAATCATAGTTTTTTTTAAAATTAAGGGAAAGAGATATAGTTCCTTTTAAATACCTTAAAATTATTTTAGTAGCATTTAAATGAGATTATTTAGGATTTTATTGAAATATTTCCTAAAGAGATACTGAAAACATAATTAATGGTCTACTTACAGTAAGATACAATAGACTCCCAATGATTCCTCTATACAACTTTTTTTCAATTGGTTTTCTAGTATCATCCATATCGAGTTTAACATTGGATCTCATAGGAGTTGAATAAGTCTTACTATCTTCAATTCCAAACTTCTTAAGTAAATAATGTATGTATTTTATTTGGTTTAATACATTACCAAAATATTTTTGGAAAATTTTAAATCCTAGAAAATACTTTAACTCACCCATCACACTCATTTCAAATTCCTTTTGCATAAGTTTTGAATAATCATTACATAATTTTTTATTTTTAATCCAAAAAATAACATCATCAACATATATTTGTACTAAACAAATATCTGAGGATGTATTTTTCTTACTAACTGAAAGTTACTTTTTTTATTAGGAAAAGAAAAACATACAAGATCCAAAATATGGGGGACACCCACAAAGGACTATGGAGGTCTAAAGTGATGTAGGCCAAGCACATCACCCAGAATAATCTGGTTGCAACTCTTTGGTAAGGAACTGACACAACTATAAACAATAAGCTCATTCTTTTCTCTTCCCTCTCGTGCTAAGAGGTCCGCTGCATGGTTCCCTTTGCACCATGTATGCTTGAGAGACATGCCTTGCTTGATTTTTCTTCTTCAATGATGAACCAGATATCAAAGGTCCCTGGGGGGATTAGCCCTTCCTTGTAGAAACTGGACATAAACCGCTGCATCCAACTCAAGATCCTCCACCTTTAGATTAAATCACTCGCACAAGGCAAGGCTGGTGTGCATGGCGCGAATCTCAGCACCCAAGGACGTGCCCCTGCCAAAGAAGGCACTAAATCCAAGAATGACCGACCCATAGGAGTTGCGAACCAAGCCACCACCTCTCATATCCTCATCAATAAGAGATCCATCAACATTAAGTTTCACCCCCCTTTGAGGTGGAGACCACCTCACCCACTTTCCCTGGCTTTTGGGTTGTGGACCATGTAGAGGGTGAGCTCTAGGCGCAAGAGGGTAAAATGTGAATGAACTGGAACTTTCACGTATGAGATGACCAAGCTCTTCCATAAACACTTGTGTGAGAGCATGCAGGAGGATAGAAGAGGGAGCCACACCTTCTCTTGCTTTGTTATGGACCTCCTAGAGAATCCAATAAATATCTGCCGCTGTGATAGCACACCCCTTCCTTTCCAAATCAGCAGACCCATAGTCATGAAACCAGCTGTTGAGCACCTCCTGGAACGAGTCCCCTCTACAGTCAATGTTCAAGCGCGCCCCCATTGTCCCTAGAGGTTCATTTCCCAATCTCTATGAACAAAGACGTGCTCTTTTTTCTCCACATGAGGGAAAATATAGAAACGGTAGTGAGACACCGTACTCACCCCTCTTCTTTGTATATTTTCATCTGTCAGGAGAGAGTGATGTTGAATACGCCAAATGAGGAAGAAGATTTTCATCGAAATCTACTTGCACCAAAGAGTAAAAACCATCTCATCCCTTACACCATGGCCACTGAAAATATCTCTATAGTTGTTGCAGGATAACCTTTTGGAGGGTACGCCAGTAAAGAAACAATGGTCCAACTCATCTTTGAGTATGATGTTGGAGAAAATTTTCATCTGCTCATCATTCAGGACAACGTTAATCAGAACTGGATGGATACTGGCCTCTTTAAAAGAAATAGACAACGCTGAACACCCCAGGAAGAAAATCTTCACTCCGACCCAATCCTCCTGCCAAAAGTTAATATCAACCCTCCCGACCAGCTAGTGGGTATGCCCTTGAATATCGCTCAAATGAGAAAGCATGCATTTGGAAAGGATCAAAAGGATCCTCCTACTTCCTGTCCAGCCTTCCTATCTCTCCCCATACCTATCTCTGATGAACCTTACCCAGAGGTATGGCCCTTTGATAATCTCCAAAGTAAGCCGAGCTTGCATGGAATTCATGGTCTTCGAGATATTTCTGATGCCCACTCCACCCTCCTCCACCAGTTTGTCCATGCACTTCCAAGATGTCCAGTGGCACCGCCCCACCTGATTGGCATCCCACAAGAAGGTTGGCATCATATTCTCAATTCTCGTAATGGTTCCCTTTGGCGGGTTGATGATTGAGATCATATGCATAGGAACTGAAGTAAGGACACTGTTGATGAGAACGACCCTTCCCCCAAAGTAAAGGAATTTGTTCTTCCAATTGAAGATTTAACCTGTGATGCAGTTGATAAT
The DNA here is from genome assembly GCA_963277665.1 of Viscum album. Classification (NCBI taxonomy): domain Eukaryota; kingdom Viridiplantae; phylum Streptophyta; class Magnoliopsida; order Santalales; family Viscaceae; genus Viscum; species Viscum album. Next base: position 25,025,660 of record OY728142.1, on the reverse strand, counting down.
ATCTTCAAAGATACATTTCTTGATTCATCCATTCGAAATGGGGATGCCCAGGTATGACATCGGAAGATAGCTCCTGTGCATACCTAAAATCTCTTGGATGGTATGAATTCCCTTCTCTAGACACTTATTCTAGATGAAAACCTTGCTCTTCCTAGCATTAATAATCTACCCACTTTCATCCCTATAGGCTTACAAGGTATTCATGAGGGCTTGGAGAGATCTAAATCTTACATTAGTGAATACTAACACATCATCTGAAAACATGAGGTGGGAAATAGGGAGGCTCCCATACTTGGTGGTATAGGGAGTAACCCTACCCTCCAAACTGTGGTGGATATTCTTTGAGAGGGCCTCTTGAGATAAAAGGAAAAGATATGGGGAGATAGGATCACCTTGGAACACACTTATAGTACTTTTAAAGAACCCAAAAGCCTTACCCATGAATGAGATAGAAATCCAAGGTGATGAGAAGCATCTGAAGCACAAGTTGCAGACCCATTCCCTAAATCCCAGTTTCCTCATCACCCGGATGATGAATCCCCACTTGAGACTATCATAGGCTTTATCCATATCCACCTATATAACCACATTGGAACCCACCGTACTCTTTTTAATATCCCCCACCAGTTCCTTGGAAATGCCAATGGCCCCTTGAATTCTCCTCCCCTTCACAAAGCCATGTTTTTTGGCTGACACCACCCTTGGAATCATGCCGCTTAGGCTTTTGGATAACATCCTGGAGGGGATTTTGTAGGAAAAGTTACAAAGACAAATCAGAAAAAATTGGGAGAAATTTATTGGGCCCTTTAATTTGGGGTTGAGAATAATGCGGGAAGCGGACACCCCTCATAGAAGAGAAACCACCCTTAAAGAAGTCATGGACAACATGGATGACCTAAGGTTTCACAAAAGTCTCATGCAACAACATAGAACTCCCCCAAGAAGCTTTCGGGCCCTGGTGCACTATCCTGGATTAAGCCAAAGGTGACATACTTGATATTCTCCTCTTTTGGTAACTCAAAAAGGGCGTCATTATCTACATTTCCAATCCACTCCTACATGGCACTCAAGATCACATCCTCCCTACTGCCTGAAGGCATACCACCATCACTGATATTGCTCGGGTCAGCCATCAGGGCTTTAAAGTCATTCAAATCTAGGTTGCCGACCACATCAATATATGATGTGAAGGAACCATTATCCATCTTAATGTTGACATGTCCTCTCTTCGTTTTCTCTTTCAGGTATGCATGGAAAAGGCCATGTTTTTATCCCCCTCCCTATGTCACAAATCTCGGGACCTCGCACGGTAGAGCCTCTCAACTTCTAGCAACTTCTCGGCCAATAAGGAGCGAGTGGAGTTAAGACAAGCAAAGATATCATCATCCCATCCATCTTGGAGAGCCTCCTACAACTTCCCAAATTTTTTCTTAAGGTCCTCAATGTCGACATCTTCCCTGGGGTTACATTATAACCATCCCTAAATACAGATCTTGATTCGCCTCAAGTGGTAGAAGATATTCGACCAAGTGTCCCTGTGGGCCTCTGCTTCCCATAAATTCTTCAGCATGGGAAGGAACCCCTCCCTTCTATGTCATTTGGCAGTGTAGAAGAACTGTTTCGATGCTGCCACACTCCTCTTCAAAGCAACTAAAAGTGGGGTATGATCGGATAGTAGCCTAGGAAGATGCAGGACCGAAGCTTGCTTGAAGGAGTCAACACCTTGTAAATTAGATAAACATCTGTCCATACACCTCCACATTCTTTAGATACCTCTTCGGTTGTTACAAAAAGTGAATTTTCTACCACTAAACCCCATGTACATGAGACTTTTTATTGCCATGCATAGTTGGAAATCATGCATCGTGTTAGTAAACCCTCTCATCCCTCCCTTATTTTTAGAAACCTCTACCACCATGTTGAAGTATCCCCCAATGAACCAAGATATATTGGCTGGATGTAAATTAACAAGGTGCTGCCAAAGGAGGAGCCTTTCCCCCACGTCATAGCTTACATACATGAAGGTGAAAAAAAATATCCATACCATTTGAAGACACCCTGGTGGTGATAGATTGGGACGACACTTCATCAATATCCACTTCTAATCCATGCTTCCAGAAGACCCATATGTTAGAGTTTTGAGGCAAAGCATGCAGCTGATCGGGGACTCCTATTCTACTTCAAAACATTTTCATATGCATCACCTCCTGCTTGGGCTTGAGGATGACAACCATAAAAACTGGATGTTTCTTGGATTCAGAGGCAATATATGCGGTTTTGGAATGTGCACCCAAGACTCTCGCATTCTAGATAATAGCTGAAAACATGGATAAAATAGAGGTCTAGTCTCTCGACCAGAATAAAAGGGAACACAACATACCTTGGACTTTGAGGCCTCTCGAGCCCTAGAATGCGTCACTGGCCCAGTAGATCCATGCCCCGACAATGGGGGGGAGGGTGAGGAAGGGATAATCTTCAAAGATAGCACCAACTTTGGAACTCCTGAGATCTCCTCCACAACCAGGACCCTGTTGGAAGCTCCATCGGGAGGAAATGGAGCAGGAACTTGAAGCACGGAGAGAAAGAATTCCCTAAAAGGGGATCTTCAGGCCTCCAAATGGACTTTTAACTCCCTATGGAATCGTAGAGGAGGAGGTCCCCAAAATAGCCTACAACTGAGGTCTGGGTGGCATCTCCAAGGGACCTAAGGAGATCCGGACCAGACGTGAGGAAGAATAACCCGGGAAGGAGTTCTTCATGACGGGGAATGGGGCCAAAGCTGAGAACATCAGGGACTCCAAACTAGGGGGACCATATGACAGGATCAGCGGCGGGAGAGGCATGGACAGGATGGGGAACAAGCAGGGAGAAAAGGAGACCATTGGGGAAGGGTCAGAGCAAGAAAACAAAACAGAGCAGGTGACCGTTATGGGGGGGGGGGGTGGTCAGAACCTGTTGGACGAAGGTGGGATCCACTAGGAACCACCGCAGAATTAAAATTTGAACTTGGAAAAGCCTACGAGCCACCTCCATCACCATCGCCTCCCATCAACAAACTCGATGGGTTTTGGGAAGACAAATCCCCATCAAGGCATGGTGCCCTGAGAGACCTCAAGGCACCATCTGTCATGCCAAAATCATCATGTATTTCAGAACCACTAGCCTGGAGAGGGAACTTCGCCTTTATAATTCTAAAAAAGGACAAAGAGTGACCCTAGAGTCCGCAAACCTCACAGAAGTGGGGAGGTGCTTGGTACATAATCCTTTTCCACCAATTGAGATCACCAGATCTGATCAGGAACCTTAGAGGGAACTTTACTGCCAAATTCATCTCCACATAGATCCGAGGGAATCCAGTCACTAAGAGACAAGAGGTTGAGGCATCCACGTAGAGGAAGGATCCCACCGCATCACCTATGGACTAAAGTATGGATGAATTGTGGAACGGAAGGTGAAGCCCGGGCAGATTTATCCAAACCGCTGCCATACACAAGTCTTTGCCGAAGTGAGCTTCCCACAACCATCACATTCGCAAGAAGCACTGATCTCCACAACGCCGATCCTCCCAAGACCAGACACACACAAAATCTTCCTTGTTGAAAAGGTGGATGAAAAAAAGAAAACCTGGAAAGAGAGGACACCATTGCTAGTTGAAGAAGATCCCATGAAGAAACAAGAGCTCTAAAGGCTTCTAGGGAGGGTTTTTCATAACCAAACTTGGACACTAAGGAAAGATCATGAAAGGAAGCATATTCGGCCAGCTCCCCCTTATAGATCTCGATCATTAGAAAAACATTCATTAGAGAAGGGGGTCTATGCGAGACCAAAATGGTAAGGATGGATGAAATCTTGGGAGTGGAGGTGGCAGAAGCAGACCCAGAGAGTAGCACATCCTTGAATGAGTCCATTCCATGAAGTTTTCTTAAATAATGTAGGGTATTCCATTCCTACAGTAAAACCATTTGATAAAATAAATGATCTTAATCTATCATAACATGATCTTGGTGATTATTTAAGTCCATATAAAGTTTTGGTAAGTTTAAAAAATAATTTTGATAGTGAGGGTATTCAAAACTAGGAGGTCATTCAACATAAACTTCCTCCACTAAAAATCCATTTAAAAATGTATATTTAACATCCATATGATATAATTTAAAATTCATATAATATTCATATAGTAGAAGGATTCTGATTGCTTCTAGTCTAGCTATAGGGTCAAAGGTCTTTTCATAATCCATTCCTTCTTCTTGATTGTAACCTTTTTCAACTAATCTAGATTTATTTCTAGTGGTTACAACATGACCATATTTTTTTTTCTAAATACCCATTTTATTCTAATAATAGATTAATCAGAGGGTCTATCAACTAATTCCCATACTTTGTCCCTTTTGAACTGATTTAACTCTTCTTTCATGGATAAAAACCAACATTATTCAAATAAAGATTCTTCTATGGTTTTTGGTTCTAGCTAGGATAAAAATTAATATAATTATACAAGGTTCCCTATATTTATTAAAGTTCTAACTCCTTTATTTAATCTTCCTATAACTATTTCTAAAGGACGGTCCTTAATATTTCTTGGTAATCTAGGCAGAAAACTTTCTTGTTTACTAGCATCAACCCTTACATGATTTGGTTCAAGATAATCAAGTTCCAAATCATCATCCTTGTAGTTGTTAAGGTGAGGTTAGATCTCATGTATTTGAGAGAATCATTTATTTCATCAGTTTGAGTCATTTTATAATCAAAAGGATCACTTTCATCAAACTTCACTTGAGTTGATTCTTCTAAAATCTTTGAACTTTTTTTAAAAACTCTATAATCTTTGGAAACAATAGAATAACCTAGGAAAATACCTTCATTAGCTTTTGGATCGAGCTTAACAAGATTATCCTTGGTGGTTAAGATGTAAACCTTACATCTAATTACTTTAAAGTATCATAACTTTTTTTCTTCTATTATTCCATAACTAATAGGGTGTTTTCTTTAAGATAGGTCTTATTAGAACTTTGTTAATAACATAAGATGATGTGTTAACAACTTCATCCAAAAAATGAGTGGGAATATTATATTCACATAACATTATTCTAGAAATTTATTTTAAAGTCCTATTCGTCCTTTCAACAACTCCATTTCGTTGAGGTGTCCTAGGGGAAGAAAAAAATATGTTTAATACCTTGTTTTGAGAAATATGAAATAAACTCATGATTCTCAAATTCAACTTCATGATCACTTCTCAAGTTCACAATTTCTCCATCCTTTTCATTTTTCACAAGCTTATAAAAATTAATAAAATTAGAACAAGAATCACTTTTAATTCTTAAAAAGCAAACCAATGGAAATCTTGAAAAATCATAAACCAACACATAGAAAAATGATTTACTATCAAGACATGTAGCTCTAGTGGGTTTGAACAAATCAATATAGATAATCTCTAGAGGTTTTGATATAGTAACCTCTTTAATTGGTTTAAAAGATGACTTGTGTTACTCTCCCATTTGACATGCATCACATAATTTCTTTTTTTACAATTTAAGGATGGAAAAGTTAGAAATAAAATGTCTTTTAGTCAAATTTTTCAAGGAGTGAAAATTACAATGTCTAAGACTTCTATGACAAATCCATGATTCATCAATTTCAACATTCAAAAAATTGAAATTTTTTCTATATAAAGAATTAAGATTTAATGTATAGACATCATCGGTTATTGGTGCTTTAAACTTGAGAGTCTTATATTTAAAAACTAAACATTCATTGTTAGAAAAATCAACTGAATTGTAACGACCCGAAATTTTTGAATAAATCTTGTTTCCTAATTTTATGGGTTATTTTATTTTATTTTTATACTCAACAAAAATGTTTCATTGATAACATGATTATAATTAAAATGAGACCGTTGGTTTTTGACTGTTATATGACCATTGGTCAATATGACCGCTGGAAACTAAACATTTTGATTATTGTCTCTAAATACCAGTAATCTTGGTTAATTATTATAGAAAGAAGATTCGATGGCCTCACCCAATAGTCTTGGACTGATCAAATCCCATCTAATAGAACTTGGGAAGGAGGTAGCACCACTGTGATTTGCTCTGGACCAAACCCAAGCCGAACTTCATCGTGTGAAGCTAGAACAGAATCGCCTTCGCGAGAAGTTCAAACTGATAGAAATTACTACTCGTGCGATGTTGGCCGAGCCTCCCTCGGATTCTCTCACCTTAGCGCACCTTACACTTAGGTCCTATGCTGGTGTGATAAGGGGCTATGTAAGGAGACTATAACTGCCTTGTTTAATCCTTTGTTTTAAATAAAAATTGGGATTTCTTCTTATGATGAAGTTTATGAATTTTCAAATGACCGGATAAATATAGTATGCATATTTTTGATGAATTTTAGAAAAAGGATATTTTAAAAATGTTTAGGTAAACCTTAAATAATTAAAAATGTGTAATGATTTTAAAAAAATGGTCTTCTACAATTATGTTCAGTACGAAATTTAGAGTCTAATAAGATCAACTTGATTTTTGATGAATAGTAAATTATGAATAGTGATTTTATGATTAGGATTATTAATGTGTCCAAATGGATTAGTAACCTCACTTAAAGAAAGTATTAAAATAATCTAGGCACCTTGATTAAGTAATGTGATTCAATAAAATGGTTAAATAACGGTTTCATAAATTATTATTCAAGTATTAGTTTTTCGGGTGAATAGTGTTTTTTAATTAAAAATTAAATTAAAAATATTTAGAAAATTATTTTTATAAAATGGATTTCATTTTTGAACTCAGAGCATCGATATTATGTTAAGGTATGTTTTGGAGATTTTTCTGAAAAAAATGAATTTTCAGTGAATAGTGCATTTATTTAAAAAATAAATTAAAAATATTTAGAAAATTATTTTTATAAAATGGAGTTCATTTTTGAAATCAGAGCATTGATATTTGGTTAAGGTGAAATTTTGGGATTTTTCTGAGAAAGTTTAATTTTTGATGAATAGTGAAAATACAGTTTTTAAGTTACGGGTGTTTAATGACATCATTAAATGATGTATTAAGTATGTAATCAATATGGTCGACTTATGAATAGTAAGATAATGTATGAGGTGTCCCAAGTGGCCAATACCATGGGAAAATACCATGGGCAAGCCCATGGTTTTTCCAAAACCACTTGTGAGGTGTCCCTTGGCCATTAATGCCTTGTCCCCTCACTTTCCCTATAAATACCAAGCCATCCTCTCATCCATTTCGACTCCCCACTCTCCCCCAATGAAGTTCTGGTCTCATTAGCTCCCAAGAAGTCCTCACAAGGTGCCCCCAAGCCCTCAAGGTCCCAACCTTTGAGTTTTAAGAGTTACATTTTAAGGTAAGGGATCCGACCTCTCTCTTTCTTTTCAAGAAATCTCTTTTATGTCATTTCTTTTAAGCTCCATGTTCTTATGTTAAAGGATGTTCCTTTATACTCCTATTACTGCCCTTTTCATGTTAATATAATGAGAGATCCCCTCTTACTCTCATTATTTCGTTTTATGATGTTTTAAGTGGCGCCGTTAGGCTGCCTAATTTTTAAGGGATTCTTTCACCCTTCTCATTTTCAAGATCTATTTTCTTGTCCAGTCTTTCATGGTCCTTTTTATTATGTTTGGGTATGATATCTAAATATATCATTCTGATCATTTATGTTCATATTATGAGAGACCCTATTTGATCTCATCAATTCATTTTTGTTGAAGTTTAAGTGGCGCCGTTAGGCTGCCGAATGTTTAAGGGATTCTTTCACCCTTCTCATTTTCAAGATCTATTTTCTTGTCAAGTCTTTCATGTACCTTTTTATTATGTTTGGGTATGATCTCTAAATATATAATTCTGATCATTTATGTTCATATGATGAGAGACCCTATTTTATCTCATCAAATCATTTTTTTTGAAGTTTAAGTGGCGCCGTTAGGCTGCCGAATTTTTAAGGGATTCTTTCACCCTTCTCATTTTCAAGATCTATTTTCTTATCAAGTCTTTCATGTTCCTTTTTATTATGTTGTGGTATGATCTCTAAATATATCATTCTGATCATTTATTTTCATATGATGAGAGACCCTATTTGATCTCATCAATTCATTTTTGTTGAAGTTTAAGTGGCGCCGTTAGGCTGCCGAATTTTTAAGGGGTTCTTTCACCCTTCTCATTTTGAAGATCTATTTTCATGTCAAGTCTTTCAAGTTCCTTTTTATTATGTTGGGGTATGATCTCTATATCTATAATACTGATCATTTATGTTCATATTATGAGAGACCCTATTTTATCTCATCAATCCATTTTTGGAAGTTTCAAGTGACGCCGTTAGGCTGCCGAATTCTCATAAGAGAAATCGTATTTTTTTTCTTCCTTTCAAGTTCTTCATTTCATATGGTATATCATTAAAATTTCATTACCATGTCCTTAAATACTTTATATTCTATTCCTCTACTATTTTATGGGTCATTTATGAATTTTTGACCCATTTCCCCTCTCTTTTCAATGTTTTCTAAAACCCCAAAATGTAGCCGTTATGCTGCAGAATTTTCGTCTCAAAATGCCTCTCTCTTTTCTCAAAATTATTTTATGTTATAAAGTGAATACTCAAAGCTATTATTTCTATAGGGGTATTCACATATATACCAAAATATTATATTTTAAATTCTGGGATTTACATACATGAAACCCGCTTTCCCTTTCTGTGGGTTTAAAGTGACATAAAGATCATGTCTTTAAAGCAGTTTTTAAAACATTATGATTATGAAACGAAACCCATTTACTTTATGATATATGGGTTGTTTATGAAATGATTTATGATGATATATTTGGCTCAAATTATAATAAAGACATTTCAAGGGTGCGCCCAGATAGCGCTCCAATGCATTGGGTAAAGACTTAATCTCTAGAGATGACTTTTTAGACTGATACCTTGGTGAATAACCTTGGTAATTTTTAATGAAACCTTGGGGATAGACCTTGGTGAAATGAAATGATTGTCAATATTAAATGTTGTAGCCACATATTAAAGTTATGAAAAATGTTATTTTTTATTATGATATATCTCATGATTTCTTTCTCATGCCTTAAAGTTCTTTTCATGACCTTATTGAAGTATCTCAAGTTCACATGTAAAATGTTTCTCTTGTTTCCCTTTCTGGGTCTTCTGCTCACCCTTTCTTTTGATGTATGTCCCCAGGTTACGAGATGAAGTAATGAACCTAGGATGAGCTTAAGGAGAAACCTATGAAGTGTTTAAGAAGAATGTTTTATATTGTTTTCATGTATTATATTCCTGGTTTCTAAGACACTAAACCTTAAAGATCCTCAGTTTTGTGTAATGAAATGAAAGTTTATGTGATAAAAAGGCAGGATGCTATAGTTGGTATCAAAGAATGGTTTAGTTATTTGTGGAAATTAGGATATGAAAACTCTAGGAAGAACCCTATAGAAAAGTTTAAATATAGGAAATCTTCCTGGTATTTTGGTGAGTATTGAGTAAGGGGTTTCTAAGAAAATACATCCCTATCTGGATACGAGAAGGTAGAGGTGGCTCTAGCACAGATGTACATAGTGGTAAAACCTGAAAACACCGCTTTGAGCTAGACTCGAACGGGAACTGGTACACGACAACGGGCCTTGCTGAACTCTTGGTTATGACACTCCCAGGGGATATTCTTTGGTAAATTCATAAGATTAGTATGAACCATTATTAAAGGAACAAGGATAAAACAAAATAAAGATTCACATGAGAATATATGATCATGGATAACCTAGTTTGAAACCTAGGGGATCAAAATTTAGGGTATAATTTCCTTCTACAAGTTATCCTTATATGCTTTAAGCTTCTTTTCATGATTATTGGTTAAGTATTTAAGCCTCTAATTATACTTTCTCTTCTTAGTTAATGGTGGGAAATGGAAGAACATTTCCCAACAACCAATGTGACAGGAAATGCGACGATTGCCGTATTAATATGACAGAGATGATTAGGGGATTAAAATATGATTATTATTTTGGAAGACATTCACTATTTTGGGGACCCTATATGATAGAGGTAAATAGATTACTATGGTATTTTCATTGAGAAGTAAGGTTGACTTATATTTTGAAGAATCGATAAATTTAAGGTGGACTTATAGTAATTTAGGTTACTTATGGAAATGATTAACCTATATTGGGTAAAATATGTTTAGGTTAGATACTTTTGTTATAAGATGTTAGGAGTGGTTGATGTTGATTGGAGATGAACAATGAAGTTTATTTTGGAAGACTATGTTATCAAATCCTTCTTGTATTTGGGTTTCAATCTTAGTTTGGTTTATTTTGAGGAATCTTATAGACCGTTATTTATGGAATAGTCTATGATGAACTTTGGGTAGTACCATGGAACTTTGAAGATTTGAAAGCAATTTCCATTCCTATGGGATTATTTCTTTTTAAAGAGTTGTTTTACCTTACCCTTTCTGTTTTTGGGATAATGTTTAAAGATAGAAGAAATAAAGAGTTAATATTTTGTGGATTATGTGATTCTCTAAAAGATGATTCTTGTGTTTTGATGAGACCAAGTAGTTTTGAATGCTCATCATTTGGAGAAAAGATTAGTTTTGGGTAGAAACTTATTAAAGGATGAAGCTCTACATGAAGGTAGGTATGTTTTCTATGTAGTAAATGAATTCCTCAAAATTATGAAAAGGAACGTAAAACAAAAACGTTATTGGTTCACGTTTCCTACTAGGTAATCAAAGACCGTTTACACACATTATAAGTTTGGGATTTTCTTATGGTTAACTTTCTCCTAATCATGTTTTCTATCACTCTCCCTCAAAACTTGACCCTTTGTTTTCTCCTCCATGTCCATGTTTTCCTACATGGAATCCTAGTGTGGGTTAACTCGGGTGACCTTTGTACTTCCCTTTCTTTCTTTTAAAGTAATAGTTTTACTGAATCCTTTTCCGATGTGGGACTTTCAATGAAATTTCAAAACCCAATTTTAAAAATTGCAAGGACGCATTTTCTTAATGGGGGAAGATTGTAATGACCCGTTGAATAAATCTTGTTTCCTAATTTTATGTGTTATTTTATTATATTTTTATACTCAACAAAAATGTTTCATTTAATAACATGATTATAATTAAAATGAGACCGTTGGGTTTTGACTGTTATATGACCATTGGTCAATATGACCGCTGGAAACTAAACATTTTGATTATTGTCTCTAAATACTAGTAATCTTGGTTAATTATTATAGAAAGAAGATTCGATGGCGTCACCCAGTAGTCTTGGACCGATCGAATCCCATCTAACAGAACTTGGAAAGGAGGTAGCACCACTGGGCTTTGCTCTGGACCAAACCCAAGCCGAACTTCATCGTGTGAAGCTAGAATGGAATCGCCGTCGCGATAAGTTCAAACTGATAGAAATTACTACTCGTGCGATGTTGGCCGAGCCTCCCTCGAATTCTCTCACCTTAGCGCACCTTACACTTAGGTCCTATGCTGGTGTGATAAGGGGCTATGTAAGGAGACTATAACTGCCTTGTTTAATCCTTTGTTTTAAATAAAAATTGGGATTTCTTCTTATGATGAAGTTTATGAATTTTCAAATGATCGAATAAATATAGTATGCATATTTTTGATGAATTTTAGAAAAAGGATATTTTAAAAATGTTTAGGTAAACCTTAAATAATTAAAAATGTGTAATGATTTTCAAAAAATGGTCTTTTACAATTATGTTCAGTACGAAATTTAGAGTCTAATAAGATCAACTTGATTTTTGATGAATAGTAAATTATGAATAGTGATTTTATGATTAGGATTAGTAATGTGTCCAAATGGATTAGTAACCTCACTTAAAGAAAGTATTAAAATAATATAGGCACCTTGATTAAGTAACGTGATTCAATAAAATGGTTAAATAACAGTTTCATAAATTATTATTCAAGTATTAGTTTTTTGGTTGAATAGTGTTTTTTAATTAAAAATTAAATTAAAAATATTTAGAAAAATATTTTTATAAAATGGATTTCATTTTTGAACTCAGAGCTTCGATATTATGTTAAAGGTAAATTTTGGGGATTTTTCTGAAAAAAATGAATTTTCGATGAATAGTGCATTTATTTAAAAAATAAATAAAAATATTTAGAAAATTATTTTTATAAAATGGAGTTCATTTTTGAAATCAGAGCATTGATATTTGGTTAAGGTGAAATTTTAGGATTTTTCTGAGAAAGTTGAAATTTCGATGAATAGTGAAAATACAGTTTTTAAGTTACGGGTGTTTAATGACATCATTAAATGATGTATTAAGTATGTAATCAATATGGTCAACTTATGAATAGTAATATAAGGTATGAGGTGTCCCAAGTGGCCAATACCATGGGCAAATACCATGGGCAAGCCCATGGTTTTTCCAAAACCACTTGTGAGGTGTCCCTTGGCCATTAATGCCTTGTCCCCTCATTTTCCCTATAAATACCAAGCCATCCTCTCATCCATTTCGACTCCCCACTCTCCCCCAACGAAGTTCTGATCTCATTACCTCCCAAGGAGTCCTCCCAAGGTGCCCCTAAGCCCTCAAGGTCTCAACCATTAAGTTTTAAGAGTTACATTTTAAGGTAAGGGATCCGACCTCTCTCTTTCTTTTCAAGAAATCTCTTTTATGTCATTTCTTTTAAGCTCCATGTTCTTATGTTAAAGGATGTTATTTTATACTCCTATTACTGCCTTTTTAATGTTCATATAATGAGAGATCCCCTCTTACTCTCATTATTTCGTTTTATGAAGTTTTAAGTGGCGCCGTTAGGCTGCCTAATTTTTAAGGGATTCTTTCACCCTTCTCATTTTCAAGATCTATTTTCTTGTCAAGTCTTTCATGTTCCTTTTTATTATGTTGGGGTATGATATCTAAATATATCATTCTGATCATTTATGTTCATATTATGAGAGACCCTATTTGATCTCATCAATCCATTTTTGTTGAAGTTTAAGTGGCGCCGTTAGGCTGCTGAATTTTTAAGGGATTCTTTCACCCTTCTCATTTTCAAGATCTATTTTCCTGTCAAGTCTTTCATGTTCCTTTTTATTATGTTGGGGTATGATCTCTAAATATATCATTCTGATCATTTATGTTCATATGATGAGAGACCCTATTTAATCTCATCAATTCATTTTTGTTGAAGTTTAAGTGGCGCCGTTAGGCTGCCGAATTTTTAAGGGATTCTTTCACCCTTCTCATTTTCAAGATCTATTTTGTTGTCAAGTATTTCATGTTCCTTTTTATTATGTTGTGGTATGATCTCTAAATATATCATTCTGATCATTTATGTTCATATTATGAGATAACCTATTTGATCTCATCAATTAATTTTTGTTGAAGTTTAAGTGGCGCCGTTAGGCTGCCGAATTTCTAAGGGGTTCTTTCACCCTTCTCGTTTTCAAGATCTATTTTCATGTCAAGTCTTTCAAGTTACTTTTTATTATGTTGGGTTATTATCTCTATATCTATCATACTGATCATTTATTTTCATATTATTAGAGACCCTATTTGATCTCGTCAATCCATTTTTGGAAGTTTCAAGTGACGCCGTTAGGCTGCCGAATTCTCATAAGAGAAATCGTATTTTTTTTGTCTTCCTTTCAAGTTCTTCGTTTCATATGGTATATCATTCAAATTTCATTAAAATTTTCTTAAATACTTTATATTCTGTTCCTCTAATATTTTATGGGTCATTTATGAATTTTTGACCCATATCCTCTCTCTTTTCAATGTTTTTTAAAACCCCGAAATGTAGCCGTTATGCTGTAGAATTTTCGTCTCAAAAATGCCTCTCTCTTTTCTCAAAATTATTTTATGTTATAAAGTTAATAATCAAAGCTATTATTTCTACAGGGGTATTCACATATATACCAATATATTCTATTTTAAATTCTGGTATTTACATACATGAAACCCGCTTTCCCTTTCCGTGGGTTTAAAGTGACATAAAGATCATGTCTTTAAAGCAGTTTTTAAAACATTATGATTATGAAATGAAACCCATTTACTTTATGCTATATGGGTTGTTTATGAAATGATTTATGATGATATATGTGGCTCACATGATAATAAAGACATGTCAAGGGTGCGCCTAGATAGCGCTCCAATGCATTGGGTAAAGACTTAATCTCTAGAGATGACTTTTTAGACTGATACCTTGGTGAATAACCTTGGTAATTTTTAATGACACCTTGGGGATGGACCTTGGTGAGACAAAATGATTGTAAATATTAAATTTTGTAGCCACATATTCAAGTTATGAAAAATGTTATTTTTATTATGATATATCTCATGATTTCTTTCTCATGCCTTAAAGTTCTTTTCATGACCTTATTGAAGTATCTCAAGTTCACATGTAAAATGTTTCTCTTATTTCCCTTACTGGGCCTTCTGCTCACCCTTTCTTTGGATGTATGTCCCCAGGTTACGAGATGAAGTAATGAACCTAGGATGAGCTTAAGGAGAAGCCTATGAAGTGTTTAAGAAGAATGTTTTATATTTTTTTCATGTATTATGTTCCTGGTTTCCAAGACACTAAACCTTAAAGATCCTCAATTTTGTGTAATGAAATGAAAGTTTATGTGACAAAAAGGCAGGATGCTATATGAATAACCATCATAATTTTTTTTGAGAAATACTTATTAGGTTTTTATTTAATCCTTCAACATAAATAATTTTTTTGATGAGTATAGATTGTGGATTTCCAACTGATTCAATACCATCAATTCCTCCTTTTTCATTATAAAAAAATGTGAAATATCCTCCATCTATCTTGGATAGTGAGTGAAAGTTAGAGAAATATCCACTCATAATCCTTAAACAACCACTATCCATAAACTATTTTTCATTTCTATTCATGTGGTTTGTTCCCTGCAATGAAAAATAAAAAAATAAGTTTTTTTGGTACCCGAATGCTCTTGGGTCTGACAATGTTATCTATAAAATACACTGGGATCCAAATATATTTGTGTTTTTTGGAAAAATTAGTAACATGTTTTGTAAAATATTATGTAATAAAAGCATTTTTTATTCTATAAAATTGAGGATTGTTCAGATTATAGATGTTAGCATAATGTCCAATTTCTTCATAATGAAAACATGTAACTTTGGAAAGAGTATTTTTAGAACTAAGAACAAAATAGTTTTTGTAAAGTTTGGGTCTTTCACCCTGAATTCATATTCCAGATTTTTCCTTTTTGAGTTGATTTTGACCAAGAATTTTTTTAGTTAATCTTCCCCTTTAGTGAAAACAACTGCAACATATTTAAAGTTTTTAACTTCCTTATGCAGGTTCCCTGTTTTCTTAACTTGTTCAATATATGAGGCAGTAGACTTTTCCAATAGATGTTTCAAATCTTAAATTTGTTTCTTTAATTCCTTATCTTCATTGGAAATTTTATTATAGGAGTTCCTAATATATTTTTTTCTTATTTAATATTTCATACTTAGTTTCTAACATGGTACAATATTTATTTGATTCTTCATATGAGAAATTTATACTTTATGGTTCATGATCATCCTCATGCTCATAAGAATAGTAATTATGTAACTCATCCTAATGTTCCATAAAGAATATGTTGGACTTTTGATTAAGAGATCCATCTTCTGATTCTGAGGATGTACTTTCACTAGAATCTTCAGAATCACTCCTGGTGGCCTTCATAGCTTTCTTAGATTTCTTATTATAACTAAATTTCTTTAAGTATTTATTTTATGAATTTTTATCATATTTAAGATGTTGGAAATCAGGCTTGATATTCCCAAGATTTTTTCACTCATAGCATCTTACTTATTTAGAGTTGTCACCATGATTTTTATACTTGTTGTAAGGTCTTCTGAAGCCTCTTATATTATTGTATAAATTTATGATCTTTCAAGAAAACTGTGCAAGTTCATCATTCGATCCAGAATTGCTTGAGGAATATTCTTCTCCAGAATTGTCATAGATTTGTATACCATTTTTCTTTTTTATCATCCTTAGAAGTAGAAAACTTCAAGGAGACATTTTTTTTCTTGACCATTTTATATTCTCCATCTTCATATTCCATTTAATATTTGTAAATAATAGTTACAATGAGATATTTTATTTTCAATTTCTTAACCTCTATTGATTTTATAATGGAATATGAGATTCCACTCCACTTGGGTGGTAAAACTATAAGAACTTTCAATGATTTATTGGGATCATTGATAGGTGTTCCTATAGAAACAACATTATTTGAAATCTCAATAAGTAGTCCATTCAACTGAGTAATACTTTCTCCTTCATCCATTTTGAATGTATCAAAATTAAGTTTGACAGTATAATATCTAATATCCTTCACATTCTTTGTACCTTTATAAGAAACTACTATAGTATTCCACATTTCATGAGATGTTTCACATTAATAAACTTTGTTGAACTCATTTGATCATAATACACATATTATATCATTCATGGATATGAAATTTAGATCACAAATTGCTTCAATATCAGTATACAACATTTATAGTTGTGTATTTGGAATTTCATAGGCCTTTAATGCTTTAATATAAACTTTTAAGATAATATTATTCAAATATATGGTCATGCGAGTATTTCAACAAGCACAATTTTTACCATTAAAGTAAGGAACTATAACCATTGGCATACCTTCTCAGTTATCATCCATAGTAGCCATCTAAAAAAAGATATTTGGACTTTAACATTCGATAACTATGAACTCAAGATTCCTGATCTATGATACCAATTATTTTCCCAAATAAATGGCTAACTGAAAACACAAGAGGGGGTTGAATTTAGTTCCTAAAAATTTCTTTACTTTAAACCACCCTCTTTTATGTATGTGAGTTAAAATATTTTTCTTAATAAAAATAGGCAGTGGAAATATAAAAGATTAAAGGAAATATATTTAACATAAGATATTTATAGTGTTTTGGGGAACAAAAATCCCATATTCCACTCCACTAACAATCTACTCCATGAGTTTGGTGATTTCCACTATGAAAACCCTTTTTCTGGGGGCTCCTAGTTGAGTACAAGTAGTTGTTACTTATTACAAAGGTACAAGAGATTTCAACCAGGATCTCCCTTCATAAGACCTATACATGACCTTAACACACTTTCTTACAATGCATGTAAAAAAAATATATGAATAAAATATTAAATAACTATTACAACACACAGTAGCAAGCAATAACTGAAAGTAGACGAAGATACATCTTGAAAAGTTGACAGTCTTCAAAGATCAGATCTAGATGATCTTCGATTGCACTGATAAGATTGAAATCACAACATATGAATGTTTTATTTGATATTGTATATGTACAATCATTCTTCATTACTGTTATCATAGTACATGTTAATGTTTTTGTTTTTCAGTACACACACACACCTGCATACAACAACTAACTATTTATTTTATATATCCTCTTTGATTTTGAACTTAAGAAGTGATATAATCACAATGGTCGATTTGATAATACATTGATGAGACATGATATTAATGTAATGCATTTATTATTTACAAATATAGAAAATACTTTTACAATAGCAATGTCAAAAATATTCTCTTTCTTCAGATCTTTCTATTCATGAAAAAATGAAATTTTATACAAATCGACCTTTCCTTAAATAGACAACCCCTTATTTGATATTATCTAAAATAATGAAATGAATTATAAAGATATTATTAAATTAATCATATCATTTTGCACAACAAATATATCTTCATAAGATATCCAACTGATATAACTATTCTCAGAAGATAAATTTATTAAGGAATTCATAAAATAAAACATATCTTTAAATTATACCATGTGTAAGAAAAACCAAATTCAACATTGTGAAGGATATTTATTTAGCGTAATGTAAATATGTTACTAAATTTTTATACTTAACTTTCACAAATTCATATAATGCTTGTAAGATAATATTTTACAAGTAACTTTTTCATAAGATAATGACTTTTTATAGATGATATCTGACTAAAATAACTGACTTTGAATTATCTGGTATCTTGTGTATTCTCTTTGTAAGATATTATCTTATGTAGTAAGATAAAATTTCACATGGTATTTTTCTAATTATGATCAGATGAAAAATAATCTTTCAAATCTTTTATTATCATAAGATAAAATACTTTTCCAAAGATTGAATACTTTACATGGCATAAGATAAACTCTTATAATTAGTGTAAGATAAATACCGTATACAAAGATATCATTTGAAACACTTGATATAAACTCATTAGAATAAAATTAAGGATTTTGTTAATCATCAAAACACACATAAAAACTGAGATATGTTGTAACAACATAAGTCAGTCCAACAAAAGGAAATATACAAAACACTTTAGTTTATAGTGACTCTGGAAATGATGCTGAGATTTTTAGAATTTTGGGAGTTTATGGTGTCATGGTCGGTAATTCTATACTTGTTTTCTAAGATCTATATTTACAAATATCATTTTCAAAATTCTATTTTGATGAAGGTTAGAAATTCATAGTAATAATTTTTGTAATGGAATGTTGAAAATGCTAAAAATAATCCATGAAAATGAGAGGTGTGTTGAATATATTTTGTAGTTCCACAACCCCCTGGGAACCCCTCCAAGGACTGTACTAAAGACAAGAGTGATCCCTAAGATCCACCTTTAATAGGACCCAAGTTGGAAACTAGTGTTGAGGGTATAAAACATAAAAGTGGTATGAATTACCCTCATGTATTCTGGAAACATAAAAATTATTCCACCAATCAAAACCACAATAAAAAATAAAGACAAAATCCTATAATAAACCAGAATGCATGATATTTCATACAATACTGGTATTGAAAATGAAAATACCAAATAAAACCTCAAAGAATCATCCCCGACCACAACTCCTAGATCTAAGATATTATTGTCCATCTCATTTAACAAATTCACCCTAAAAACCTTAAAACCATATTTATATATATAGGGGTGATCATAACATGTATACTTTGTAGGATCTTTTATAATATCTCTCATAAAAGTGTGGAAGAATCATACTAATGCTTTAATGAATAAATAATAGAACCAATAAGAATCTATTAGGTAAACTTCCACCCAACCTCATGAGGAACCACTCAAAAAATATCATATCCAAGTGTAATAAAATAATATTAAACAATATAGAAAAAAGGGTACCTCACACCACTTCCCCATGAGTTTTTCGCTCTCACACCGCAACAAAAAATGTCATGTGATTACATCCCTTTCCATATCCATCCATCACATAAAAAGTATGTGTCTGTATATATATATATCAAGTAACAACTAATGTGGGTCAGATTACAACCCTACCTATCCCAACCCCTTATAGGGCCCAACATCTCATGTTGACATTAGTTTAAATACTCACATCACAACCAATGTGGGTCAGACCGCAACCCTACCTATCCCAATATCCCACAGGTGTGTTAGAATAAGTTCACAAACACAACTACATATATAGCTCCAAATATAGTTCCATAATATAAGGGTATCATGAACATTGTGTACATAAACCTCATGCCCAATTTTGGATCCATGACCACTTTCTAGTTAAACCACCAGAAGATACTCCAATAAAACTTTACACATGTAAACAAAATCTCTAGAATGAACACCACGTACAATACCCCAAACTTGGAAGAAAAGTGAACTTAAGTCACCACATCATAGTGTAAAACCATTGGAAGAAAGTAGATAAGATTTTTAGAAACAATGATCAAAATAAAACTTGAAAGGTAAAGAATAAAAAAATTCATATGTGGTTCAATATTTTGCCCTAATCCATAGGGTAATGATGCTTCATTTTTATTAAAAAATGTAGAATATTACAATGATCTTGATCTCAAAATATCATATCCACCCTGAAACTTATTGCAATTCCCATTCAGTGCTTCTAGTCATAAACACTATCTGATCCACATGGTCTGAACTCCATCTCCTCTGAGATACACAAAAAACCCTTCATTTGAATAAAGTGTTCCACCACATCAATGTACCTATCTAGTTGACCGTTACAATTTTGAAGATATTATATATATTAAATATTTCATATATTCTAATACATGATCTTATAATGGTTTGACTCCTATGGTACCGGCCTATGACTTTCGATGAACTGACACTCTACTATGACCATCCCATCTATATGTTGTTGTCAAAATATAGTAATAAATTTTTCTCCTTTTGGGGATCTAAAATTTCCTCCTTTTTAGAAAAATGAATCTCACACCTAAAAAATATCCCACTTTTGATTCATTTTAGTTTTGTGACAATGACCCCCTCTAGCTTCTAACTAGACTCCCTCCTTCGAATTTTCCTAAAGTATCTTCATGGTCCCCCACCATGTCTCCCTTATGGTCAACCCATACTTATCGAGGCACATCACCACCTAAACATTTCCCAAGTAACTACCTTTTTAAACATGTCATCTGGATTCTACATCCCTTTGATATTTCATAGTTTTAACACTATTTCATCTAACAACATCTATATGAAGTTATACTGTAATGCCCCAAGATTTTACTATATATTTTTCCTTTAAATAAATAAAATGTGTTCAATAGATTTATCCACATAAAGAACTAGAATAAAATGAACCATGACCTATTAGATGAATATTATTAAAAAAATTATAAGAATAATAAAACCTCTAGTAAATAAAAATATTTTACTCAACTTAAATTGCATACACTTGGGGATAAATAATTAATATGCTTTAATATTAAAAATTATTTTTCTTTCTCAAATAACTATTTTTTAAGTATTGTATATTTTATACTAATAAATTAAATTTAACACATTTAAATATTATTATACGTGAACTAATATATTAACATTCTTTAAATTAGAAACTGATATGAAATAAAATTAATAACACTTTAAAATATCATTTTTAATAAAAGTAGTTTTTTTTGTATCTTCATTTAAAAACTAAATTTATAAATTTTATAATTTTAATTTTATAAAATTAAATTCATTTTTAATTCATAATGTCAAAATTATCTTAGGATTAAATTTTGATATTTTTTCCATAAAGGGTGACTTTTGGGTAAATAATGAAAAATATCGATTTTGCAAATACTGACACTTTTATGACTGTCATAAAAAAATAATGATTTAAAATTTTATGAAAACTTCTTTATATGAAAAATATATATTTATAAAGTAAAAAAAATCATTTAAAAATATAATTTTGAATTTATAAAACCCATGTTTAACATTTTGGAAACTTAACTGATTTTTACTTTAATAAAAACTATTTTTGGCCTGTTTCTTTTAATTGATTATCCACAAGGATTAATTAAATTTGGGATTTATTTTAAATACAAATAACTATTATTTTTGTAATAATAAACCAATTAATTTCATATAAATAAAAAACATTGATAACTTTATCTTAATCATGATTTTTAATAAAAACAAGACACTTTTCCTAAAAATGGTTTTTACGTGTTATATGCACTAATATTAGAATTATTTTTTATCACCAAAAGAAATTTCATTTGAAATATTGATTTTATATTTAGAATAATTAGGTCTAAATTATGTAATAAAGACTATTTTTTTGGTCATTAAAACTAAATTACTTAGGTAAAAATTAATTACCATGATAAAAACAAAAAATGGTAAAAGTAAAAAATCTAAGAGTAAAATGTTTAGATACATGTTAAAAACATGTGTGAAAATGTATGTTTGAGTATTTAATGACCTTAAATATTCCCCAAATCCATTATTTTCCATTATTTATTCCATTTGACCTTTGTATAGTGACTTGTCCTTTTATATATTATAAAAATGCCACTTGGCCCACTTATAAAAGGATACCTCCTCCACCCATTAAAATCCACTCTAATTTTAATCTCCTCTTGAACCCATACCATTTTTTTCTTCACTTAGAGTCATATATCTATTTTTTAATCTCCTTGATCTAAGTAAAATACCTAATCTCTCTATTTTCAAGAATTACTTCAAGAGAAAGTTCAAATTCTCAACGAGGTTAAAGAGATTTTGTGGAATTCAGAAATTAAGGTAAGCATGTTTATTTTAAATTTACTTTATTTGAGATATGTTTTTTATGAATATAATATAATATAATATTTTTATATACTAACCATTGGATATATAATATCATGATTTTTTTGGTGTGATAGTGAAAAAAATACATGGGGGGAATTATAGTTTTAAAAAACTCACAATTTTCATTTTCTTCAAGTATTAATGTAATCAAATTTTCATATTATTGTTGGAATAAGAGATTGATCAGATTTTTGAATTACCAATGAGATCAAAGACCAGTGTAACTAAAATAGGTACTATATTGAAACACAATTTGCATAGTGGAAATTAAATGATCGATATTTTAAACTATTGCTGAAAGAGTTAAAGCAGTGGAACTTTAAAATATATGAATTAAAGAAACTAAAATTTAGAAAATAACACAATTGAAGTTAAAAAAACTTGGAGTATTGGCTAGAAAACCAAATACCCCTTTAAAATATATTTAATAAAACTTCACTTTTCAACTAAAGTGAAAGTTAGGTCTGTAAACCTGATCTGAGGTATCCAAAAATTTAAACCTATTGAAAGGTATCCCTAGTTTTATACCTATAGGAAGGTCTACATTCTTATCCCTAGAAACCCTAAATTATACATGTCAGTAGTAGCTCATAACTAAACTTTCAAGAAACAGATGTTTCTGAGCTCTGTCTTCCTATCCATGTAATCCCCCAGTCAGATGATTAGATTTTCTATCTTCCTATCCCTAGAATCACTTTATCACACAATATCATAAGAATAAAGGTTAAAATAGAAATACTAATATCTTTACAAGGATAACCTCACAAAACAACAACTCTTAGTGGAAACACTTATAAAGTAAAATTACATTGTCTAGAAGCACACCCAGCAATAAGAAATTTTAAATATTTAAAATGAAAAAAATTAGAATGATTTATTCTCATAGATTTATTCTTACTATGCTTGATGGGTGGATTTATTTATAGGCAATGTTATAATAAAATCTAATAGTCAGATTCCACAAAAATTGGGATCAGTTATAATGGAATTGGTAGCAATATCTTTAGATGAACACTACATTAGCTTCATACAGCGACGGGTTAGTTCAAAATTGATACAATGCTTCTAAATTTTTATGGAAGTAATATATCATTGAAACTTCAGATCAACAGATTTTCATAAATTAGTTAGAGTTCTGGTATTTCATAACTCAATTATCAGATGATCATTCTTCAAAAATGTAAAACTAAAATAAAAACTTAGTTATATCATTTTCATATATAGTGTATTTTTATTTATAAAATAAATAAATAAGTGGATTATTGAATTAAAAATCTCTCCAAAAATCTCCCCATATTTGGAAAACACAAAACACATAATAAAATTTGAATGAAGGAACTATATTTAAAAATAAAACTCTATGTAATACTCATGACATGGAATTTTACTTTATTTTCCCCCATTTTTTATAATAAAGAATGAAAAAACCTGATTAGTAATAATAATAATCCACAAAAACCTTACTTTGAAAATAATATAGAGAATATATAAACAATTATTGAGTAAAATAATCCCCCCCTTTAATATATAAAACAATCTCCCCCACCCTTAAAAGATAACCAGAGAAAATTTAAAGAAAATTTAAAATTATCCCCCTTAAAAAATTAATCAGGGCAAAAGAAAATTATAATATTAAAAAATTATAAACTTTCTTCCACTTTTGGATTTTCAAAAAATAAGTATAGAATAAAGATAAAAAAATACAATTAGAAATTAGAAATTTGATTTAGCTTTATAATTTTCCTGATCTTATGATTTGGATGACTTTAGAACTTATGCAGCTCTTCATATATAAAATAATTTTTTATAGCATGGTTTATGTAATAAAATTTTTCTATATCAATTATGTTTCAACAATTATTTCCCATATGAAAATATCTTCTTATAAAGTGAGTTCAGGTTGAACTTCACTTTCTCCACCAGTCTTAGGGATCATTTCACGAATCTGCATATAATAAAGATATGAATATGAATTATAAAACTTTGAACTTTTACTTATTCACCAATAAGTAGAGGAACTACTTCAGTTACATCCGATGATTTCACTATATCAAGAAATAATACTTCTGATATCTTCCTCAGAAAGATACTTTTAATTAGAAACATTTCAACAGAAAAGTAAAGGTCAAAAGATATTTCATATAAAAAATCTTGTGATTTAATCCCTAATATAGTCATTTAATATTGAAATCATCCAAATAATTAACCTATTTTTGTGAGTGGTTTATAAGTTTAGCTCATAAAATTAAAGGTAAAAATCATATGTTTTATAGATTCTATTAATAATCAAATTTATAATTTCTTTGAATAAAAAAGAAAAATTTATATTTTTGAAAGATAAAAGAAAATTTACTTAAAATAAATAATCATATAATTTTAAATAACATCTCCACTAAATTAAAAAATAATTTCAATTTAATAGTAAAAGATATAGGTTAAAAGATTAAACCTTCTTGAAATTATCTTATAGTAATGATAGATTATATTAATTTTTTAATGATGTTTCAAGAATATACTATCTATACTAAATTAGGCTTCCTCTAAGCTAATGTGTCACCTTCACATGCTTCCACATCACCCAAAACCCTCTAATTTTACCTCCAACCACAAAAAAACTCAAGCTACTCCACCCCCGATCGGGATTTCCTTCCAGTTCTGCTAGGTTTCCTACTCCACTCCACTACCCGACTCCTCTATCCCGCTCCCATTCCTGACAATCCTCTCTAGTCCCACTGCTGCCTTGCCGTACTCCATCTCAGTGTGCTCCGCCTCCGACTCCTCTGCCTTCAGCACCTCCACTCTCCTCCACTCCTCAACTCCCCTCTATAGCAACATCTTCACCTAAACCTCCCATATTCCTTCACCTTTAACCTCCTCCGCAAATAACTACTCCGCCTCCAGATCAATCTACTTTGGTTTCTCCACCACTAGTTGCTCCACATCCGGCTCCTCCTCGGCCTCATCCGCCTCTGGCTGCTCTGACTCTGTGTAGTCTGCCTATGGATCCTCGAGATGTATCTCCTAGGGTTCCTAGTAATAATTGTATCCTCTGAGTTCTAAGGCCCATGACGGCTCTGACTGTTTCTGCATCTATCTTCCTATGGCTTACATAGATCTCATCAACCGATCTGTATTTGCCCTATCCTCACATTCAACACGGTATTATCTTCTTTTTACCCTATTTTTAGCATTTTAATCTCATTTTAGTTTTTTAATTTCTCTCAATTCATATGAAATTCACAGGCTATAATGGAATATAGTGCTTCACAACAGGTGCATACTCACAATTTTCTAGATTTTTTAGTTCTCTCAAAGATATAGTATATTCAGTTTCATATGATTTTTTCAAACATTATGACACTACATCTCCTATTTTGATTCGCCCATTACTACATATACTTCTATTACTCAACCAGTCTCTCGATTAAACTGGATTTTACAGGCTAAAATCTGCTCAACCAATTTGCGGGCTATAATATAGTGCTTCAACCCAAAGTATCAAGTACCTTTTTTATGTATATTTGTTTCAACAGGTGCATACTCATAATTTTCTGGATTTTTTTAGTTCTCTCCAAGATATAGTATATCCAGTTTCATATGAGTTTTTAAAACATTATGACACTACATCTCCTATTTTGATTCACCCATTACTACATATACTACTATTTCTCACCCAGTCTCTTGATTAAATTGAAATTTGCAGGCTGAAATCTGCTCAACCAATTTGCGTGATATAATATAGTGCTTCAAACCTAGGTATCAAGTACTTTTTTTATGTATATTTGTTTTAATTGTTATTTTTTATCACTATTATTATTTGTAAAAGTGTTTTCTCATATTATCGTGGTTTTTTATTTCATTTTTAATTCCACTAAATATAATTTTCTTTTTTCCAGGTTATATCATTGTAATAGATTACTAATAGCATTGTTTCAACTCTTGCTATACATGTAGTTTCTCATCATTCCTTCATTGTATATAATATCATTCCATGAGCTTAATTATATATTTTTTTGTAAATATATTAAATTCTTTATGAAATTTAATTATATGTTTTTAGATTTTACTTCATGTGTTATTTTTTCCAAAAAATGTAATGTGTTACCTTTACACCCCTCATTCTAGATTTCTCATCATTGTTTCATTATGTTATGCACATCCCAACAAATGAATTCTAATTTCCTACATCCATGTATGTGTGTAATTCTATGTATGTTGAAGCAGATTTCAGGTGTAGGCAGTCTTACTGCTTCTAAATGTGTTCACCTTCAATACAGTGATCCTGCTTCTTTCCATGCAGGTATAACACTCCATCCCATCATTTCAAAACCTTCTCTACTTATAACTATTGATTGAAGATGTTTATGTTCATTGATGTCCACTGCGCTGTAACCAACATTTCACTTAGGTGGTTGCAAGGATGTTTAAGTGCATGGATCTATGCTTTGGAAATAGAACATTGCATATAAATGCAATGTCTTTCAACCTGATAAAATATGAAGCTCTAATTGAATGATTTTTCTAGAATCCTTGGGTAAGATGATAGTTCTATAATTATCAAATTAGTGTGTATGCCACATAATTTAAGTGAACTCTGATCCACTTGTGACCCTTTTTTTCTTTAAAGTATTTTTTCTCAGCCATGTTTCATGTTTGTAGCTAAAAGTTAATTTTACAAGGTTTATGATTGGCCACCTTCTTAGAGCTGCAGGTGCTATAGAAGATATTTCAGTAGTTAAGGTATTGAATATATCCCTATCTGCCTTAGAATTATGATGCATGTTGCTTATGTTGTGGGTATCTGATAACATACCATGATTGTTACTACAAAGATCCAATTAGTAATATAAATTAATAACAACCCGTTTAAAAGGAATTAAAGAAAAGAGTTGAAATCGATTGAACATATAGAATTTATCATTAGTTTTTTTTACTTTAACATTTACCTTATATTCTCTTTTCTAATTAATGAATGCTATTTGTTGGAAAATAGAATTGAATTAACTAATTAACGGAGTGTTCTGCAAATGATTAACCAATCTGGTTAGGCTGCTGCTTAATAAATTTTCCTTAATTGTTGTCCAATTTCAGTTTGGGAGCATGGGATGACTCTGTGACAATCTTTAAACACAAGGTAATTTTAAGAATTTATATGAACTGTATGTGCCTTGTAGATTTATTGTCTTCTTTCTATGATTTGGTTATAGTGTAAACTATAATTGATATTTTAGATTGTTTTTAGTGAAGTGGAAGCATTTCTTTGAGTAGTGGATATTTTCTTATTTAATTGAGTAGTGAATCGATTTTTATAGCATTATACAATATGTGGTGTTTGTTATATACAAGTTTTTTGATCATTGATAGTGAAATATGTTCAGTTATTCATTAATTTTAGGATTCTCTAATTTTAACTTTTGTGTGCAGGTTCAATAACAACTTGGGGTGGGGGTGTATTGTAAGGAACTCTATACAGATATTCAAAGTATGTGCTTATGTAATGTTATGCATTAAGTTTTTATTGGATCATTGGATGGTTTATATGAATGAAATTACACAACACATGAAGATTGGAAATCTTAGAATTGATTTTTTGACTATAAAAACCAATCCTGTGAGGTTATTGGTGATATTCTCTTATGCATATTTCATATTTGAAAGAAGGTATTGCAGTGTGTTATTGTTATTAAAAGGTAAAAACTTATAAACTGTTCAGTACTCTGTGCTACATTTAATTAATGCACATGTATTTATGACCCTGCAGGACTACTACCACTTAGATAGACCTTAGGGATTTGATTTGGGTCCTTTTTCTGCTCTATTTCAGTTCAGTTCATGTGTTGAGTCCATGTTGTGTTCTACTTCAGTTCAGTTCCTAAGTTGGGTGCATTTTTTTTTTATTTTTCAGTTTAATTCATGAGACTATCCTTACATCCATCATTTTATTCTTCTCAAAATGTTCTGTTTTACAGGTGACAATTTAGCACAGAGTACTAGGTAGGGGAGGGAGGAGGAGGGGGGAGGAAAGGGTCAGAAAATATTTTGGTTAGTGGGCAGGGGAGGGGAGGGGAGGGGAGGGGCTGGGTAGGTTGGAGGGGAGGGGAGGATGAGGGCAGGGGGAGGGGGCTGCTGGGGGAAGAGGTTGGGGAGGGGGAGGGGGCTACTAGGGGAAGAGGTTGGGCAGGGGGGTGCGGTATATTTTTAATGCATATTTTTTAATTTCATTCATTTTATTTCAAAACTTAGGTGAAATAAATAGTATTATGTATATTTTTTTATTTGGAATTTTTCATGGAGGACATTTTAGTATGAATTATCTGTAGGTTGATTATAAATTTTACATGTTGGATGATTTTCATACAACATGCTTTTCATGCTAGACAGTTTTCATGACATGCTGGACAGTTTTCATGAAATATGTTTTTTTATCAATTTTTGTTTCTCGATGTTTTATCATTAAGCTGGACGTTACTCATTATGGAATAGGAAAATGGTGGAGGTTTTTGATACTGATTATGCATTTGAATATCCAAATGATTATTTGGTTGTATGATATTACATTTATTGAAAGAAAAAAATGGCTGATCTTCTCTGTTGTAGCCTATTAGGTCTGCTATGGTCTGTTTTCAATTTCAACTAAAGTCACGTTCCCTTCTCCTCACACATGGTGCATCTCAATTTGTTCATTTTTTGTCAAACTGATCCATATTTTATTCTATAAAAGTATGCAAATTATTTTCATGATTACTCTCCTATTTTACTTTCTGATGAGTATGTAAGAAGTTATATGGTTCACTGAAGATTTATACTTTCCTATGCATACATGTTTCGCATCATTTTACCTCTTTGAAACTTCCTTTACACAACCTGAATGTAGACCATTAATGCGGTTGGCTGGAAATGGGCTTCAATGAGAGGATGAAACTCCCATGGATTAAGTTATTTCATTTTTTATGATGAGTTTTTTTTATTTTTATTATAGGAGGGTTAACATGTTCATTTTTTTTCTAATCTGTTCATATTTTTTTGAAACAGGTCCAACATTTATTCCATACAGGTGCACGGATTCTATTCATGATTATTATCCTATTTCCCACATTGATGTGTATATATGGAATAATCAGGGTCAATGAATATTTTGGCTTTTCATTTATTTTCACATTTCTCTTTTTTATTATTACAACCACTTTCTTATCTTTGATTTATCTTTCAGTTTTTATTTCATTGGCCACATTACATTTATTTTGATCAAAATTGAAATTGAATTACTCATTGTACAAAATAAGAAAGGTGAATGAGGGAAGATTTTCACAAGAAAAATGAAAAAACAGACTGAGATGTTCTGCTCTACTATCTTTATAATAATACTTATTGATTGTTTCATTGGTTTTCATTCATTTTATTTCAAAACATAGGTGCAATAAATATTGTTCTGTATATTTTTTATTTGGAATTTCTCATGGAGGACATTTCAGTATGAATTATCTGCAGGTTGATTATAAATTTTACATGCTGGACGATTTTCATGCAGCATGCTTTTCATGCCAAACATTGTTCATGACATGCTGGACAGTTTTCACGAAAGTTGTTTTTTTATCAGTTTCTGTTCCTCAATGTTTTATCATTAAGCTATATTTTACTCATTATGTAATAGTAAAACGGTGGATGTATTTGATACTAGATGTTTTAATGCAGATTTTTTAGTTTCTGTTACTCATGGTAGATGTCGTTAAAAATAGGGCGTTATGTTCTAGATTCGGTTTTTCAAGTTTATGGATGGTTTTCTGGGTGGACGTTACCCATTTAATGAAATTTCATTCCCTTTTACTCATCATAAAATGTTTACTATGTTGTTTCACTATCATCTAATTCTTTTACCAGTAGTTGTGAATACAACAACAAGAATTGGTAGTGAATGCATGTATTGTGTCGTAAAATCAGGATGTTAACCTCTGTTTCGACCGTCAGATGCTTGCAGGTAATTTGTGCATGAATGTTCCTAAATTAAATATGCAAATTCTAGACACTTGCTTTTATGTTTGATTATTTTCCTATCAAATAGATGATACTCTTATATATCTTTTCATTTGTCATTTGTTCATTGCAATTCAACAACTTTAGGACTAACATCTAGATTGTGGTTTTAGGTTTGTAGAAGGAGAAACTGAAATAACACCTCTATCCATAATTCCTATGGATCAAACCTTTGGGACTCTCCAATGAAATTTTTTTCAAGATTCTCTATCCAAGGTAGGATATCTACCTTATTCAATCCACAACATCTGTACTTTATTTCCATGCTATATCTTCTCTTTGAGGGATATGTTTGTTCAGAAGATGCATCCAGGGTCTACTTCAGTTGTCTTTAAAATAGGTTTTTAGGTAGTTTGTACTATTTTCCACGATCCATTAAACCCATAGTTGATGTGCTTCCAGTGAGTATGTTATGTTCACTAATTTCCCATGGAGTTCATTACTGTGGGAAAATATATTAATGTTTTCATATAAATATTCAGACATATTTCAATATATTAAATGAAAATTCACATTAAATAGTTACAATGATTTCTAGATTTTATTGGATTAATACATCACCTAAATATTATGCATTTCACTTAAATTAGATTCAAATATATTTCCCAGTATACCTTTAACATTTTAGTCAATATTATCTATAATTTCAATATCCTGTTTCATACCTTAACTTCCTACAGTTTTTATTAGTACGAATCGATAGTATACTGAAACTACGATCTTTACTATTTAGGAAAGCATATCTAATGCATTAGTTTTTCAAATTAAATATTTATTTAACACTGCATGTCTGAGTGAAGATAATTTCTTGACATATGTGATCACCTAGAGTATTACTGACATGCATAAGGTGCTATTTTACTATTTAATAACATTTTTTTTCTGTTTTCTGGTTAGGAAAATAGCTGGAAAACACCTTATGCACCTGTTGAAGATCAAACCATTTGGTTGTTGGAAGAAGAAACAGACATCCAGTTTTTTTTTGTTTTTTTTCAATGTATTTGATGGTTTCCACCTACCTATTTATAGTGTACGCATGTCATTTTCAATTTAATGTGCAGGTATCTCTAAAAGTCCTTAAATGTGCAGATTTTATGTCACTGTTATCCAAGATTTGATTTACTCATCTCTATAATGGACCTTTGAGAGAATATATAGGTAAATATCTCCTTTTTTGGTGCACTCCATTACTGATTTTGTATTATTGAAGAACATATTTGATCATGTGCAATTCTGGTTAGTGGGCAGGGGAGGGGAGGGGAGGATCTGGGAAGGTTGGAGAGGAGATGAGGGGAGGGGAGGGGAAGATGAGGGCAGGGGGGAAGGGCCTGGTGGGGGAAGAGGTTGGGTAGGGGGGTGATGGGGGATGGGGCTGGAAAGGGGGGAGAGTGCAAGGGGAAGGGGCTGGGCAGGGGGGGACTGGTGGGGGAAGGTACTGGGTAGGGGGAAGGCTGACGAGGGAGGGGGAGGTGTTGGGATTGGGTGGCAGACAAGCAAAGGAGGGGGGAGGGGAGGGGTATAGCTGGGTGGGGGGGGGGGGGGTAGGAGGATGTGCTGTGAAATTTGGGGAGGGGGGTTTCATACTAGGCAGGGTGGGGGGGGGGGGAAGGGAGGGGCTGGGTAGGGGAGGGACAACAAGTAGAGGACTGTGGAGGGGGGGGGGGTGGGAGTTGACATGCTGGGTAGGGTGTGTTGGGGGGGGGGGAGGGGCTAGGCAGGGGAGGGAGGAAAGGTACGGGATTGGGGAGGGGAGGGGGATAGCTGCGCATGGGGGTTAGAGAACATGCTGGGAAAGGAGATGACAAGCTCTCCAGGGGGGGACCTTCGCTGGGGGGGAGGGGCTGGGTAGGGGGGAGAGGGACTGGGCTGGGGGGGGGGGAGAGGGTCTGGGCTGGGGGTGGAGAGGAGTGGCAATGGACAGCTGACGTCTGCAATGCAGGGATGGTCTGGATGGGGGGGGGGGTGTACTGGAGGGCGGAGGGCAGGGGAAGGGAAGTGCAGTGATGACGGGCTAAGTGGGGGATAGGTAATGCCCTAAGTAGCAGGTGTTGATTATATTTTTTTTCTCCAAAAACAGTTTTTAGTTATTCAAATATTTCATTATTATTTTTTGATAGAGTCTACCCAGTTACCACTTTCTATTGTTTATTTCCATTAGTAGTGATTTTTCATTTTCATATTATTTAACTGTTTTCATTGATTTTTTGTACAGTTTTTTTCATAGATTAATATTGTAACAAATAAGCCATTTGATTATGACATGATTTTTTTGACTTCACTGGATTAACCAGTTATTTTTTATAGTATGTCTCATTTACTCAGAGTCATTTCTAATTATAGATTGTAGGGATCAATATAACAGTCAAAAAACATGAAAAACTGATACTCTACATCAATGATGCATGGTGGTACTGGGAGGCTTTTGACTGCACATTTTGATGACATGAATTGTAATCTGATCTGCACACCCACTGTTATTGAAAATTATGGTTCCTGTTTATGTTCTCAAACATGTATCTGCTACTAAAACAGTATTGATGTTCTCTTATCATTGTTAAATTAAATTCCATAGTTCTATGTCAAAGGTGAAACTGTATTAATGTTCTCTTACCATGATTCTGTTTCACTGTTGACCTATTTCAAGTATCTACAAATTAGAATTTCATACTTTGTTTCTATGAATAAAGTTATAATTCCAATATATTATTTATTAATTTTCATTATGTTTCACCGTTGGTTCCTTCGTTGTTAATTTTATACAGAAGGCTGCTCAGTATCTAAATTTTGTTCTTCAATTTCTGTAACTTTTATTCCTCATTATGAATCTCATTTTATTTTCAAATATATTCAATATTATTATAAACTTTTATGTTTTATAAATAGTAATATATAGTTAATAATAAGAATAATTTTATAGTGTCGTGCATCGCACGGGCAGAGTACTAGTATATTATAAAATAAATTTAAATATTTTATATAAAAGTAATGATAAACCATAAATTTGAAAAATAGATAAATTTGAAAAGATATAAAAATCATATAGTTTTGTAAATTAGATAGATTTTTTAAATTCAAAAAAGTTTTTATTTTTAGAAAAGTTTTGAGATTAAATTTTTTTTATCCCTTTTAGTTAGAGGATTTTTTTAATGTAAGGAGAGAAATGAAATAGATAGTGGATTTAGGGTCACTTAAATTTGATAATTTCTAACTTCTGTTTAATAAAATTGAATCTATCAGAGGTAAGGGGTTTGGTAAAAATATCACTAAGTTGATTTTATATTTTGATAAAGTCAAGAATGATATATCCTTTAAGTGTGTGATATATATGGAAATGAAATATTAGATCTATGTGTTTAGCTCATGAGTGATGTGCTGATTTCTTATATAAGGAAATTACACTAGTGTTGTCATAAAGGATTGGAGTTTGTATAAAACTCAATAAAAAATCCATGAGTGTGTGTTGCATCAATAACACTTGAGAATAAAATTTTTTAGCTACTACATATTCTACTTCGATAGTGAAATGTGAAATTAAATGTTATTTCTTGCTAGAACAAGAGACTAAAGATTATCCTAATAAATTACATGTTCCTAAAATTGATTTTTTATTTAATCTACAACCTCCAAAGTTAGCAGCTGAGTAAATTTAAAAAATTTTTTCTAATGAATAGAATAATCTAGGTTCTGAAGTAAATTTAAGGTATTATAAAATGTATTTTAACACTTTCATATGAGATTATTTTGGATTATATTGAAATCTCACACATAAACATACTGAAAAAATTATGTTTGGTCAACTTTCAATAATATATAGTAAACTTTAGATCATAATTATATAAAGTTTTTAATATATCTATTTACTAGTTTTATCAAGATCAATTTTGATAGAAGTTTTAATAAGAGTACTAATAATTTATGCATTGTTAAAACCAAAACATATTAGTAATACCATTTTTTCTATAAAAAGTTTCAAAATTAAAATTAACAAACTCACCACCTTAATCACTTAAGATAGTAACCAAAGTTAGATTTTTATCATTTTTAACTGAAGCACAAAATGACTTCAAAATTTTAAAATCATTAGATTTTAGAGTGATAAAATAAACACAAGTAAACTTGATGTAATAATCAACCAAGACATATACATAGTATTTTTTTCAAAAAATTACATTTTTTGTAGGACCAAAAAGATCCATGCGCACTAACTATAAAGCTTAGATAGTTGAGACTTAAATTTTATATTTAAAACTTGACTTATGTTTTTTCCATATTGACAAAAATAACTAACTCTGGTTGAATTAAACATAAGTTTTGGTAGGTCCCTAACATGTTTTTTCTTAGAAATTTTAGTTAATGTTCAAGAGCTACAGTGTCCTTGTCACGAACCAACCCAAGTCGACCCCAAACCAATCATCCGAACCAGCCTAAAACAAGGCCCGAGAGGTGTTCCTAATCCTCCTGGGATGACAACTAGTTCCATGCATCAAACATAAATCTATTAGGAATTATTTATCCCAAGAAAAATAGAAAAAATAAATAAATAATATAAAATAAAACTGTAACTAGCAAGAAAAAAATAAACTAGACATACCTCCATGTAACCTCATGGGTCACCATCAACCACTAAACCAACATCACTCCACGGTGACCGAGTCCAAATATAGAAGCTACACTATAAGATAAAAACAAATATAGAGCTATAAGTATGAGTATTAAAACCCAGTTAGCGTACCTGAATAAACTCTTCCCTATGCCTTACCTTTAAAAATAAAATCAATCCATGATAGTTTGAAAATATAAATAAATAAAATAAAGTTTTCTATCCTTTCCAAAATAAGTAATGGGATTGATATTCTAAAAACCATTTTTCTCCTTTACCATAAAAGCCTTTTAAGGAATGGGATGATTTTTTTTTCAAAACCCCATTAACATAAAGGAGCATGCAGTAAAGGAAGCATTTTACTAGGTGCTACACAATAGTGGAAAGAAAAACATATTTCTCATTATTTTTGAAATGAAAGGAAAATTGATCATAAAGAATTTAATAATGTAGAACCATAAAAAAACAAGGGTAAAAAATATCAAGGACCATGGTAAATACATAAGAAACTAGAGTTAGTGGGGTCCTAGGATCCTCAGACTCTCAGTGATCAATCTTGGACATGATGATTTGTATCCTAATCGATCCAACCAATCCCCATCATTATAGTTTAGTTAGTGTTGTCATGTAATGATTTTAGGGAGACCGGGCCTCAGCCCTACCAACTCTCTTATCATACTAGATCTAGTCTTCCCACCTAGATACCCATGATTCTTGGGTGCTTTAATTTATTTCAAAAGACACTAAACCCCTTTCATCTTAAGTAAAATCATATCAATGACTATTTTCAACCATTTCAAGATGGGTATCACATTTACAAACCTCTTCACACACACCCATACACCCTTTAAAACCACCATTTTTACACACAACACAATTTAGAAACTATTTTTGATCATTTAACATATTGAACATTTTAACTAGATTAAAAAATTATTTAAATAGAGAATACATGTGTCATAACTTATAGAACACGAAAAACATGGGAAAGTTTGATACCAAGTATCACAACCATTTTTTATAATATATGAATCTCATATAATAATTAAAACACATTTTAAAACAATCTTGAAATATTAGAATTCAAATTAAAGGTCTGGTTATGGGGAACCTACCTCAAAACATGATGATTTTTTTGATGATGTCCACTTGAATATTTCCTTTTCCACTTAGATGAGTATAAATTTTAATATATATATATATAAGAACACATCTGAATGTATATATTCACATATCCATGAATATATACAAGGGGTCCTTTCTATATATGCCTATACTTGCATATACCCATTTACACTTACACACGTATGCATTTCTCATATATATATATATATAATCACACCTAGACCCAATGTCTATATTTATAATTTCATGAGTGAATATATATAAAGGGTTAACATATATATGTATATGCCTACCTATTCATACAAATGTTAGTTTCCTTCGACAACGACGACTCGAATCCACCTCAACAAGGTCCAACGGACTCTAGAAAAATATAAGAAACCCAAAAAGTTACAAGATCCACAATTAAAATTAGGCCAAGGTTTAGGGTTCATCTAAGTTATAAACACCACTCAGAAGAGGGGAATGCTCGTGTAACCGAGAGAGGGGAGAGGGGGTTGGTGTGTGACAGGTAAGTGGGTGGGTGGAGAAAGGGTATATTTAGGTTTTTATTTTTTTTTATTATATACTTTTTCCAAACCTAGAAAGCTGTATGATCTACCATACCATGTTCCAATAATGCAATGCCTCTGTCCAAGAAGTAGGAGATGCCACATGATTTCTAGGGCTTGGTGCATGTCCATGTTCCTAACTATGAAGCCTAGATAGAGCCACTATCCATTCTACACAATTTTCCTTAGGCTGGCACACAGTTTCCCCTAACCGTGCACCAACCGTGCACCTAGGAAGAAAACTCCTAAAATTTAAATTTTAAAAACCAAATCATCCTAAAACTCAAAAAGTGACTAAATATTATTAAATAATAAAAAATAACTAATATTTCAAGGTCTTAGTGTGACAATTCTCCCCACCATGAAACTTTCTACCCCTATAAAGTCCCCAAAAAAACTTGACTAACCGAGACATGAACAAGCCAATACCCAAAGTAAAACCTCAACCATATGAAAGTTTGAGAACCAAAAACCAAAATTTCACCCAAAACCTCAAACTCCAAGACACCAAGAAGATAGTAATACCAACCTCAAGGAAGTATCTATACATCCCAAGAAACATTTAATAAGGCCTAAAGACTCGAACCATTAAATGAAAGAACCAACAATGAGGAATTCACATTTCAAAACATAACCTCAAAACAAGGAACACCCTAAACCCTAACATATAAATGATTAAGGAAACCCATTGTGGTCTATTCAAGATCCCCACAAGTATCTATTACATGACCCATTATCCAATCTGGATGGTCTACTATGATTAGGGTTGGGCGGGATGGAAACAGAAAAATTTCTTGTCAAGAACACCTTGAAGGCTGAGTTTTCCATAATATCATCATATGGTGGTCTCCCCGCCATATTAGGACTCTAGATTACACTAGTTTCCTTAAACCAGAACAAGCTCCCAAAAGATGATAAACAAGATAAGAAATACTTTCATCCACAACCATAAGAATATAAATTCATTTCCAAAAGATACTTCCATTGAAACCTAAATTTATAATAAAGGGGGAAAGGAAAAAATGATCCCAAGAAAAACTACCAATCCTAAACAAGGAACAAAAGAAGAACTCCATATATAGAACAAAATCTCTAAACCAAACCTAAAATCTAAGAAAACTAACAACCTAGGTGTGTCCTTTTGTCTTCCCAATCCAAACTCATCCAGTGATAGGGAAAATAAGGAGAAGATACATGGTGGGCCTCTCTACCATTTAGGAACCAACTTGTACAATGACCTAAACCAGATTACAATTCATAATTACCTAAGATATAGCATCTCCAAATATGAACCACTTAAAACTAGAACCACTCTAATAGAAGGATAATCATTTATGATTTTACATTCACAAGGAACAACCATAGAAATCCCATGAAAATGAGGTCAAAAATATCTCCCAAGAAGGAGTTTAAAAAATTGAAACACCGCAACTAGGGGAAACGTAAACAATTTACACTTCATCATTAGAGACAACATGTTATTTTCACATCCACCACACCCAACAACTCCTCCACTATGTGAAAATATTCAATGTGATACCCATGTATGGAGTCCTGATGTCTTGAATCATCTTCTACCTTATAGTAAAGAGCTGGACATACCTCACTTGGGAGTTCCAATCGTAGCACCCGCCACTTTTTCAGGGTGCGGGTGGCCCACAGGAAGCTGAGAACTAGATCAAGAGAATGAAGATGATCTTCGAGTATCTCAAGATGCCTCTAAGTCAAAGGGTCAAGTTGGTGACCTATATTCTCATAGGGCCAGCAAAGCACTGGTGGGATGTGTAGGTATAGGCAGGAAGATAAGAGGGACTGGCCTGGAAAGACTTCGAGACCATGTTCTTCAATCACTTTTTCCCAAAGACGCCAAGGGAAAATAGAGCTTGAGAGTTCTTGATTCTTCAGTAGGGTGACATTTCTGTCATGGACTATGTAGTGAAGTTCACTAAGTTATATCACTTTTCACTTGACATGGTCAACAATGAAACCTCGAGTGTGAGGCACTTTGTCGTTGGTTTATGGAACACCATTCAAGTGCAGGTAAACATCTTTAGATTGGCCTCATTCACTTAGGTGGTGAACTGGGTGCTCATAGTCAAGGGAAACCAGACAGATTGGTCTTACTCAAGCCTGGAATTGGATTTAGGTGACTAGTGGTGATGCTTTATATGGCCAACATCAAGGTTGAGATGAGTTTTAGTAGGGAAGTCGGGCTAAAACTCATCTAAACTGCTTCATAGTGGGTCTTCGATGGTTTGATTTCATTTTGGGTAGCTAGGACATGTACAGACTTAGTGTGAGTAAACTCTAAAGGAGTTACATGCATGTGGATAAGTTAGGCATCTCGAGAGGTTTTGTAGGAAGCATTCTTGGATAGATAGAAGTCAGGGACTGGGGTAGACGTAGGGCTATGAGATCGGTTTAGAATCAGTACTAGGTGAGGTTTTCCAAGATTCAACTACACACATAGGTCGTGGAAGAGATAGTCGGACCAAACAATGGGGTTAGTGGCTGGTGTATAGAGAAGTACCATAAGGAGGCCAAAATTTAGGCATTCGTTCTTTAGGACAGGTGCATGTCGTAGAGCTACCCAAATTTGAGCAGGTTGGTTAGCTGATGATAGTCAGAGGTACACCGTGGGTGTGGCCATGTTTTCATTCATTTTCCTTTGGCATGGAATTTTTAGGAATATCCATTTTGGCATGGATTATTGAGTCATGTCTGTTTTCAGTGCATGAGGTGAATAGGATGTGTGTGGAATGACCAGACACTAGTTAGTAGGTTGGTACCATCATAGGTGCATTGTATTTATATATATATGAGGTGCAAGGCACTGAGTTATATGTATTAAGAATTTTTGGATGCAGGATTCTGAGGTGATTTGGAATTGAGGCATCTAGAATGTGGGTTACTTGAGGTTCTATGTATATGGGCACCATTACGGTGTGATACTTGATTGAGGTGAGAGGAACCGAGATTGATTTGAGCATTTGTTGTGATGGGGGACCACATGGTGCCATGTGTGACATGGGCTTGAGGTGAGAACCAATGTGGTACGAGATGTGATTTGGGTGTATGTAATGACATGGGAGCACCTGATGAGGTGGGAGAGTGATGATGCATCACATAAGTACAATTTAGTCCTAAGATGGTTGATGGAACATTGATATATTTGAGTTTTTGGTTGGGATGGACTGGAGTAGGTCACTCCTAAAGAGGATTTTGACCTCTAATCTTGAGACTGGGATAGTCCAAGTTAGTTTCCATTAGGATGGTAATGTTTGGTTCCATATTTGGGTTTTGTTTGATAGCTTGGGGATAAGATATGTTAAGGTTGGGAGATTGTAACATCCCATGTTTTTGAATCAGGTCGAAAACCTTTCCCTTTTTCAATTTTTTGATTAGTGGATATGCCCTTTTATTTTTCAATGATTTGAACTCAATTCCAAGAGTTCCATTAGCTTTATATTATGTTTTGGATAGTTTTAGAGGCATGTAGAGTGCCTTGGGTGTTTCAGAGAGGTTTTAGGAGCATCGGAGGCTTGAAGGTCTGTTTTGGAGTTGCAGGTTAGGGTGCATGGTTTAGGGTAAATCGTGTGGGCCATTACAGCTTACCGTGCAACTCATTTTTGAATTGTTGCATGGTTTGGGCAAACTATGTGGGTGAGATGAACAGTCGTGCAACCAAATTTTTAGTTTTTGATAGAGGGCTACCACATGGTTTGCACATGGTTTGGAAAACCATGCGGGTAAACCGTTCATACCTAGAGACCTGAGTAGTGGTTGTCGTACAACTTAGAAAACTATGCAGGTAAACCATGAGGCCTCATTAAAGAGGAAAAATTACCAAACCTCCCTTCTCCATTTATCTTTTTTCCTCCCCTTCTTTCTTCTCTAAATCACACGTACAATAGAAGATTATTCCTATTTTCCTCCTCCCACCATATTTGATCCAAATCCTCTTCCAATGATCAGATTTCAAATCTGTTAGGTGATATAGAATTGTAGTGGTAAGGCTTAGCACACCCTTTCACCCCTTATCCTTTTCTTTCAACTCACGGAGTGCTAAATCCATTTGATCTATTTTCCCCTATTTTCTGGGCAATCGATGGAAACTATAATTTCTTCTAATCCACTTAGAGTTAGAGCTTGATATCAAACGTTCCTATGTATACAATTACAAGATAGGTGGTTCATACCTTTATTTGCGTTTTTGTAGAAATTTTGGGGGTGCGAATTTTAGCATACATTTGGGTATTTGAATGAGACCATTTTTATACATGTTTATTGATATAAAAAATGACCATGTGACCCTAAGGGATGTTTTTGGGAATGAAAAATCATTATTATCTTAAGCGAGGCCGGTTTAGAGGTCATCACTCCTTGGGTGGTTTGGCTGGGGGTGTAAAATTCATTTAAAATGATTTATTTTATTTTTTTGTTTGGTTATTAAAATATGAGGCATTCAAGTCCTCTACACTAAATTTTTATGGTTGTTTAGTTTTCACAATTCAATCATATTGAATTAAATTTCTTATTTAAAGTGAATTGATTTTAATGGTACGATTCAATCTTATTAAATTGAATTGTGTACTATGTGAATTATATTAAATGATTAATATGCATGTTATGAGGCCCAAGGGGTTATGATGGGATTGGACCAGAATGAATTAGGATGGCATGACCATCAGGATTGAGGCGACGTGGTTGTATGGTTGGGTTTGGACCGAATGATATATGTATTTGAGTGATTTTGATCATAGGATTGGGCATCATAGAAATTGGTTAAGGTGGAAAGGCCATCAGGTGTTGATCATGGATCATAATACTGGGAGGAAAGGCCATTGGACTTGAGCAATATGGTCGTAGGGGCATGAGGTTCCAGTGTTAATGCAGCTTAAGTATTTATTTGGTGTTTTTTCTTTCCCGTGATGGCCAAAGAGCTGATTGGAATTGTGTGCACATAGTAAGACTTAGTGATGAGGTGGTTTTAACCAATCGAGTAGGTAGAGGCCTTCGGTAGTGAGGATGAGGTGAATTATTTGGGAGTTCTTGCTGTATAAATCCACATGGAAGGTGAGGATCCTTCATATGATAGTATTGAGGCTATTAGTTGGAGATGAGGCTTATTGTGCTTGAGGACATGGGCCTTGACTTATATTAGAAGATAAAGATCATAATTCCTTGGGATATCATATTATGAGCCAACAATGGTTTTTATTTGAGGAAATGTATTGTTGTTCCTCTGAGTGTCAGGCTTTGAGCTGACAAGTGATTTAGTGTAGAGTTCTAAGGGACCAGATTGTTTTTCTTGGGCGTGCCTTCAAGATGTCAGTGGTTATTTTTAAGACAAGAGGTTTCAGGACCCACGTGGTGCTGGGTTACAGTGTTTGAGGTGGAACCTGAGGGTTCACCTGAGCTATATAACCTCATGAGGATACCTTGGTCCATGGGGCAAGGGTCTTCTTCTCTTCTAGTATTCTAGCATTGGATGAGGTAGGTGACAACTTCTTGGTGCTTTTTTAGAACCATAGAAGTTCTTGTTTGTTTATTTCATGTGCTAATTCATTTTATATTTACATTAAACCTGCTAAAACAATTTTTTGAGGTATGCACACTTGGGTGGTATCCTATTGAAACTCATTCTCACACCCTATATGGGACCTTTTGGATGTGTTTAGGCTTTATGAATTAACATTCAGGTTTAGAAGATGAATCCTAGTATTTTTTGGCATCGAGGATGGAACGGGACCTTGAGGTCATGACTAGTTAGAGTTCTACTTCTGTTTCCTTTTTTTGTATCAACATACCTATGTATATGTTTATAACTATAATGGTAATCTATGGGTAACCCCTTTGTATATTGATGCGTATGACCAGTTATGGATGCATTCTTTGTTTTAGTTTTTTTATACAAGTGGTATGATGGAATGTTTATTTATTTTCTGCTTTTTTTTTCTTAATTGATTTATCTATTTATTGATATTGATCATTCTTATACCATTGAAGGGTCTGGTTTGAGTCTACTGAGTATTTTATTTCCACTGCATGTTATATTAAATACTCAGACCAGTATTATTACTTTCCCTTGAGGGTATAGTCTCCCAAATTAACTCTTTTACACCCTCTCTTCTAGTCAATAGCCTTTGGAATATAAGTAAGAACACCTAAGGATAGTGATACCTAGCCCGATAACACTTTTTAGGTGGCTAATTAGGTTGGGGACACTACATTCATAGTTATAGTATTTCATAAATTAGTTACCAAAAGTTCATTCTAAAAAAAAT
Organism: Viscum album; assembly: GCA_963277665.1. Classification (NCBI taxonomy): domain Eukaryota; kingdom Viridiplantae; phylum Streptophyta; class Magnoliopsida; order Santalales; family Viscaceae; genus Viscum; species Viscum album. The sequence goes on along the minus strand of OY728142.1, from coordinate 24,982,948 downwards.
AAAACTAAAATAGAAACTTTGTTAGATAATTTTCATATGAAGTGTATTTTGACATCCAAAATAGAGAAATAAGTGAGTTATTAAATTAAAAATCTCCCAAATATAAATAAATTTACTCATGTTATTTTAATTTCAATCTCAAGCTCCTCTTTTAAGGGGATTCTATTAAAATACTTAATAAATAAAGAGTTTTCTTGACTTAACTTCTTTTCTTGATTCATAATGATTTCCTCTTTGACTATGGTTTTAAAAAAGTTTTTCTTCTACTATATGCTAATATTATAATTCCTTTTCTCATTATTTTCTTGGGAATTACATTGATGTATTTATTTCTTTATAAAAGTTGATAATGTTAAGAATAATTTCCATTCTCTCCAAATGGTCTCTTTTTCTTCTATATCCATATTCACTCTTCTCTCTAATGTTATCCTTTATTATTTTTAAATCCAAATATGTTTTATTTATGTTAATATTAAAATTTATCTTTAAACATTTTAAAATGAAATATTTACCACTCTCTTTACGATATATTTTTCAATAAAGGTATTTTCAATATATTAAAAATATTTCCCTTGAAAGTTTTTATTTTTATCTTACACTCCACATTTCCTATGGAAAAAATTTATGTTTTTAAGGTTCAATTATTGAAAATTATTTTTAAAATTATTATTTTTCAATTTTTTTAGTTTACCTTTTAAAAAATAACTTTTGAATGTGACCCTTAATTTCATCTTTTTTGACTATGGTAAACATATTTTCTAAAAAATCTTTTATGATTTCATTCATCATTATGAGAATTAATCATTAAAAAGATTCCATTACATGTTTTAAAATTGTTTTCCAAATGATTTTAATTCTTAATTATTTTGAAAGTAAAAGGGAAATATTGTTATATTATTCAAAAATAAAAATTTTACTTTAAAATGAAATTATTTATTTTAGAAAGGTTTTTAAAGGCTTATGTTTTTAAATAAATCTTTAGTATTTTTATGTATTCTCAAATAAAGTTTTTTAAAACACATTTATTTTATAAAATTAGTTTTCTAAATACCTTTTTTTCTGTTTTAAAGGGTAATTTTTAGAAAATTTTTTCAAGCTCAAAATATTTCACTTTAAAGAAAACATTTTTAAGGAGTTTTTAAGCACTTGAAAAGGGATATTTCTTCTAGTTTTCAATGTGATTTATATAATAATTTTAAAATATTTTTTTAAATCTATGTCAATATCCTTTTATGCTTCTTATGTTACACTTGAGATATACTTATTATGTTACACTTGAGACATGTTATTATTGATTTCAAGTGGAACACATATGTATGGATGTTTTTTATTTAGCGTTCTATATATCCTTCCAATGCATTGGCTTCATTTTTGTATCTCATGAGATAACATGTTTATGCATGGATATGATCACAATATTCTTTATTCACAAGGTTGTGCATGGACATGATTGTGTTATGCTTTGTTCACACGGTTGTGCATGAACATGATTGTGTTATGCTTTGTTCACATGGTTGTGCATGGACATGATCTTTATATGCTTTGTTCAAAAGGTTTAATTTAAACATTATTTTGTTATGATTTTTTCATAAGTTTATGTGTGTACATGATCATGTTATTATTTTTTCACAAGTTTATGCATGGACATGATCAAAATATGCTTTGTTCACATAGTTGTGGATGGACATGATCACATTATGCTTTGTTCACAAGGTTTTACATGAACATGATTATGTTATTATTTGTTCACAAGGTTGTGTATGGATATGATTGCATATTTATTTTTTCACATGATTGTGTGTGGATATGATTTTTTTGTTCACAAGATTGTTCCTAGACATGATTTATCTTAATATTTTTCATAATATTATGATTTATTATGCATATGGTTATGCCATATTTAATTATCATATTCCTATGATTATTCTCCATATATCATGTTTATTATATCACACTCTTATTACATGATCATGTTTTTTCAATTGATATTACACATTTTTCTATCATGAAATATGGAAAAATCTTATTATTATAGTTTTTAAAAAGATATTTCTACCCTGCTCATGTTTTCTCATATGCTTGTGATCTAAACATTTTTGAAATGTTGATGAGTTTTTTTCCTTATTAAGAATTTGAGATCACCCATTTTTTATGTTTTCATTCTCTAGGTTATGAAGATGATTTAACACATGATAAGTATAGAAGGGGGAATGGAGGGGTTCAATTATGGGGAAAAGTTAACAGGTATTATAAAACAATTTGCTTATGTAGCTATTCCTCAAAGACACTAAAACTTCTATCCATAGGATTATGAGATTATTTTGAGATATAATGTTTAAATTATTGATATATATATATATTTAAGTTTATCATGAAATATATCACTTGGTATTCAAATTAGGTATGTAATGATGTATTTTTAGCACTAAATCTGGGAGTGTGGGTCTAGAGCACCTCAGTCCTTTAGCTGAATATGCTTCATCCAATAATGAAAAATCAAATTTATAGTCAAGTGAATCATATTCATGAGTTGAAAAAAATTTCCCAACATCCTATACATTTATAATATCTTATAAAAACCACTTCATCCACACTATATCCATCTCTACTTCCATTAAGGCAACACCTCTTCTTATAATATTGAAAGTGATACCATGGGTTGATGTTTGGTATCCAAATAACTACTATTATTCCAAAACTAAAAACATATCATGTAATTATCTTCCATGTATTTAAATCTCCACAAAATTAAAATTCTAAAAAACCTTGCAAAGAATCATCTATTCTAAAGAAAAGTGCTAAGTCTTTGAAACCCTTAAAGTATTAGAGAATCCACTTCATAACCTCTTAGTGCTCACTTTTGGGGTTCAAAATAAATCTTATAACAACTCCCACTATCTATGAAATGTAAGGATGATAAAAAAAATATGGCATAAATCAAAATTATGAAAGAAGATGCATATAAAGACTTCATTATATACTCAAAATATGATTTTGTTCGAGATGAATTATTCTTACTTAGCTTAAAATGTCTGGGTAGGGGTGCGGTAATAGGTTTCTCTTCCAAAAAATAGAAGAATTCCACCACCTTTTGGATGTAGTCAGCCTGGTTCAGGTATAGTGCACCAAAACCTTTGTCTTGTACAATCCTTATCCTCAAAATAATCTTTTTCATACCATGATACTTCATCTCAAATATTTTTGACAACCTAGACTTTAGTTCATCAATCCATTCTTTCACCGAACCTGGTATCAGCATGTCATCCAAATAAAGTAAAAGTATGATAAAATTACCACCATCAACTACCTTTTAGTGACAACAATGCTCAGTATTTCTCTGGATAAAATTCGGTTCAATTATGAAATCATTGAAATTTTGATTCCAACACCAAGGTGTTTGATTCAATCCATAAATGCTACATTTGAGTTTACAAATAAGTTATTGGTTCCATTTATCCTTGAAACCATACAGATGATCCATATATATCACTTTATATAAATATTTTTGAAGTAATATTGTCTTCATATATATCTGATCCATACAAAGATCTTCTAATGCAACCATATGTAACATCCCGACCCAGGGGATACTGAAATGGTGCCCTGAGCCGGTTGGTCACATGGACTCAAACACGCCTCCCCATATTATAGAGGCTTTAAAATAGAAGTGAGGGTCTAATGGTGGTATGTTGGGGAGACTATACCCTCATGATTAGAGTAGAATATCAGTATATGATATAATAATTCAAATGATAGTGGAAATAATATAAATAATAGACAAAGCAGCAAAAAAAGATAATAATAACAACTAATAAAGAGAAGAAATGGAAAATGAAAAATATACAACAATTCATGTCTATATGACTATAATATACAAGCATATAACATAAAATAATTAATAAATAAAAAGTGAATAATGAAGAAAAATCCCTAAGGGCAAACTCTAAGAGAATCTTGAGCTCTAGATCAGTCCTGTGCTCTTATGCTTCGATGTACAAACGAACAACACAAGTATAATCCATAAACATAGACCTAGAAACATGAGATCTATTTTGACACCCCTAAGGAAATGGAGACCAGAAAAAGGTGTGGAATATACTCAGTAGGCCACCACCAATGGTGTCTCAAGCTATTCAGTCTGTGAGTATAAAATAAAATAGTGTGAAGGTATAGAAAATAATGAACAATACTAAAAGCTGTAAATAGGTTGGATCAGGTTATTAAGGGAAACCTGACTAACATTACCTACTTCAACCTAATTTGGGATACCTCTAAGTGTATATATATGTTTATGTGTGTGTGTGTGTGTGTGTATGTATGTATATGCACTATATATGTTGGAATATTTATAGATGTATATATAGATACATAGAATTAGCTAGGATCTAAGGCATAACTCAGGCGTCCTTGCATAATGCTACTCATTATAATAATAAGAGTCTCATAATAATAAATAAGGGTCATTATGATTGATGATTGTAATCAATATATGATTTCATGTTGTGTGTCGGAGGGTCATACTCAACCTCCTAATCAAGGGGGCATGGAATGTCATGACTAACAACCTAAGTGATGTGAACATCATGCCAATATCTTTGACCAAGGGGGTGTGACACGTCATGGCCAATGACCCTACTCAATTTCCCTTCATCAATTATATAAAATAAGGTAATCCTACTTACAATATGAGCCCTTAGACTAATGTTTTGTAAATAAGAAACTGACATCTCTCAAGGTGCATGGATCCTTTTTAATATAATTCATTTAATATTTAAAAACATACCATGTGTTTTCCCAATCCATCAATTCAATTAACTTATAAACCAAGATAAGGACATGCCCATAAGCATTCCATATCCCAACTCAATTATAAAATATTCAAGAAGGCCATAACCATAAGAATGTCATTCATCATCTAATTATAAATAAAGATAAGTCCATGTCTATAATAATTCCATTTACCATTTAATTATAAATAAAGAGAATTCAATTTCCATAAGAATTCCATTTACCATTTAATTATCTCTATTTGATTTCCCCATTTTATTAGAGAAGGAAACACACCTAAAGGGTGGTTTTATTATAAACAAGGGCGAGTCTATAATATTAAGTTCATCTATTTTAATTTCATTAATACTTATAATAATATTCATTAATAACATCTAAAAATATAACCCTGAGTGATCTAAACAAGGCATTATAAATTAATCATTTAAGAAACATCTATAAAGGTGAGTTAATTGCCTAATAAAAATGTAGGTCACAAGCACATAGATGATGCACCCAAAGGGGTGGTTTGTATTGAAGTAAATAATATCCCATTGTTTCATGTAAATCACAACAACTATATATATTTAGGAATTATCATGTGAATATTAAATTTTATAATTTTAAGGGCAACACACAAAGAATCTGGCATGCGACACAATAACCTAATTTATAGAATGGTTAGACCTTGAGGTAAAATATATATGAAACCTAAATTATACTAAGTATAATCAAATAATCCAATATAAATCTTTGATTTGAGATAGTTTGATAGAAATAAAATAAATAGACAAACACCCTGAAAAATATGGTGAATTAGTTCGCATGAAGATAGTGCCAAATATGGAAAAAGATATTGACAAGGGAGGGATGAGGTGTATTAGAACCACTGATATGATTCCAATGTGATGAAAAACACGTGAAACAAATTCATAATCACGAATATCTCTCCCTGGAAAGAGGAGAATAGGGGGAGCTTGAGTGACCCTCTATTGAACATGTGGAGTAAAAGGAAAAAGGGAGGAAACCATTTAAATAAGGAAGTGGGGGAAATTTTATTTTCCCCCTTTTAAAAAGTCGCAAGGTTTTTCTAACCATGTACCAACCATGAGAAATTCACTAACAAAATCCATATCCCTTCTAAAATGGGAACATGGTTGGGCTACATGGTTTGAAAAACATTACGCTTAACCATGAGTAGCTACTGGTTAAGTGCTACCAATGGCGAAAACAAGGTGCATAATTTGGGAAAACCATGTGCAACCCATACAGTCCATCCCTTAACACCAAAAACATGTCACACTATTATTACTAGGATATTTCTCAGTTTAAAAAAACTATTACCCTTAAGAAATGGGGCCGCACAATTATTCCACACAGTTAAACTAATCATGTTCTAACCGTGTGTCTTATTTTATTCCTCCAAAAACCATGCTCTTGAATCCTAATGCTCCTGAAACTCAATAGAACTCATTATAAACCTTTTTATACCTAAAAATCATCCAAAAAAAAAACAATATTAAGTATTCCAACTCTCATAATAACAATCTGAAGGTTAAATAAATATCCAGTCTATCCATAAAATGAGAAGTTCAAATTTCCCTTAGAAATTTCATATGGTATAAAACATGGGACATTAAAACCTCCCCACCATAGAACTTATCATCTCCAAGAATCCTTGCAGAAATAATGAAAATAACACCTAACCTACTCGGGTCATGAAGTTTCATTTAAACAGCCGCATTGCATTTCCAAACACCCAACGCACCACCAAGAATCCCTTTAAGTGTATGGTATATAAATTGATAAGTTAGAGACAATGCTCTTATTCAGAATTTAAACATCAAAAAAAATCTTACTCAATCCCATAAAACTAGATACATATACGGTCACTTCATCATATCTTTCATCATCCATCCTATGGCGCTTCCCACCATAGGTTCTAGCATTTAAAGTCCAATTATGAGTCATGATTTCTTCACCACCAGAATTTTACATTTTAACATGCCCCTAGAATTCTAATGATTCTCTTCGCATGATCCTTAGCTTAATTGAATGGTCAAATCCAAATTGAACTCAATTATCTTGGTCAACCTAGATTTTCTTGAAAATCCTCTGTCGACTTTCACTATACTTGCCTCATCTCGAAGACATTCCATGAAGTGGTTCATCATATGACATGCTAAATGAAATAATAGAAATTATGTCTTTCCATATTCAACCGACTATTCTCAAACACTCAGCTTAGACTTCCATCATATCACAAACTAAACATGATGCCTTATCTTAAGGCACCTCATGTTTACTTCAAACACGTCTACCAAAACTTGTAACCTGCTTCTAATGAAATATCAATCCAAAACATCCATTTATGTTGTTGTGATACAACACAGACATAGGTGTATACCTGATTTTGAAAACTAGGATTGTTAGCCTTATAACATCTCATCTGAGCCTGAATGAAGTTTGGGTAACCTCATAATCATCAACTAGAGACCAAGAATATTATCCGAGGTAGTCCATACTTTGGAACTTACAAGTGAGACTCTAATATAAAAACTGAAACATCTATGTATCAAGAACACTAACTGATCCAAAAGCAGCATCTACTTGGTGGTCAAGAGAAAGAAAATGGATGGTTCCCATGAGTCCATACCAAAAATTACTAATTGGGAACCCAAGAATCACTCAATACTAACCATGCATCGATAACGATGCATGTTTCTAGAACACAACTACTAAAGAGTCTATTTATTAAAAGATAAGGAAATTTTAATTTAGCTCAGTGTATAATGGATACTCTCTCAGCACACTATAGATGATGTCAAGGTAGGGGGAATGATCACCACTAATACAGAGTACACCAATAGGATATCAAGGATTACCGAGAAGACTCGATACACTTCCTTCATATCCAATACTAAGTGATATGTATGGTTACCAACCAACCATATCCTACCACACAAAGGAATCAGTCGAACCACCACTAGTTGATTTCCTCTAAAAGAGATCGGATGATCTTGCCTATGAATCTTCATTAACTAATCATGATGTCCCCATCACATGAGGAATTTTGTTATCATTTAAGAAGAACCACTAAAGTACACCCCTAGCCAATGGTGTTTCAAAGGTTTCATACATATCTAACCATACCCTCATTGTGTTTCCTCATAAGCACCAATATATTTTAAAAGTCACTAGCTTCAAAGGCATTCAAAAGAAGTACTGACCATTTTAAAATAGTATTAATCAGTTGTGATCCTTATACTAGTAATGACACACTAAACCTATTTGATGTGACTCTCCCCACCTTAAGAGTGTTCTAGTCATCATTTATTGAAAACAGAAACCCATTCCATGACACACACTCCATAAACCAATAACCGTGGGTCTTGGTCATGGCTAGCATGCTTTTACCAAATTCCAACATGAAATGAGAAGGAAAGAAAACACTTAAAAGTGTGATAGATCGGATTCACTTTTAGATTTACATGTGAAACTCCTCATGATTTATGTCCACATACACCATATCATCGGGCATAAAATCAAAACCAAACTAACCAGTGGTGTTACAACACTTAGTCCTTTTACAACATTGTCCCAAGTATTGGGATGAGCCAGATTTCCTCTAATTCTAGGTCACTCTACCTCAAAGATGACTCGTAATTCAAGAATAATATATCAAGATTTAAATTATTATCACTAAAATCATATGGTTTGATTTACCATTTTACCAACTTGATGAGTATCACGTGTATCAATATATTGTACCCCAAGTTTTTATTAACATGAAGAAACATAAACTGATATTATCCATAAACTTATCAACCCTATGCATTCAGTATCTAATGGCCCACACAAAATATTTAGACCAAATTTATATTATTCCTTATGATTGTTAATCAGAATTATGATCTCCTGAACCATTCAACACTAACGAGAAAGAAAGGTCACACACGATCTATTAAGCATCTAACCATACATACATGTCTAACCCATTGAAACTGAGAATTACATTATACTAACTCCTGTAACAAGGTTCAAATTACCAAACAACCACCCATCTATCTTGAGTGTAATTTTAGAAACTAAGAGTCCCACTTGGGATAATTAGAACTCAAATAGAACCTTTTGCCTAAAAATTTTCATCATAAGAATTTGGCAAGATTTTAAAGGTCTAGGTGTGCTACCTACTTCGGCTAGCCCCTTACAAAATCATAAATCATTGAACCTATAGCTAGGTCATTATTAAGAGAGAATTAGGCTCTACTGCCTATCATTTACGTTCAAATCATCTTAATAAGATCCAACCGGGATCCGCAGGCAACATCTATGTTCTCATCCCAAACAAGGAACAAGGTTAGGATAACCCTCACATGGGGTTCAAGATAAAAAAACCACATTAAGGTTTTATTTGATCTAATTCACTTACTTAAATTTTTTCTTTAAAAATTTCAAGGCCCAATCTATATAATATCAAGCACTAGTTATGAAAGGTAGTTGTACTTGGAAAAATTATTTAGATGACACCACATGGCACAGAGGAAATTTTTATCAATCTTACTTTCAAGAGTTATTTATTTAACTAAAATCCTATCATAATTTGTAAATTTATCACATAAATCCATTTTATTTATCCATAAGGTTCTCACAATTGGTCTTAGCTAAAGAAAAAGTCAATTCCAATCTACAGAGGAAAACGCCCTTTAGGTTGCAATTGGAATTTTAATTAATTGATGCCTCATAAATAATAAATCCCAAAAGAAGATAATAGGTATTTTATTAACTAATTAGGGGACCAGTCAAGTAATGTTCCACTATATTTTTATATGTAAATATGGTATCTCGCTTTTTTAATATATAACTTTTCATTACATTGTACAAAGATAGGATCTTTTAAAGTTTATATTTTTAGAAATAAGATACATAATACATGAATACATAAAAAAATATTATAATACACTTGAAAGGATTCATCATAGTTTCTAGGGATATGCATAAAAGGAAAGGGTGAGCATATGACCCAGTAAGGGAAAGAAAGGGAAACAATTTCCACGTGATCTTGAGAAATATCAATAAGAACATGAGGAATATCATAAAGGAATGAGAAATAAGAATATCATAATAATAAGAACTTGAATAATAATATGTAAATGTGGCTAAAGAATTTAAATTAGACAGTCATAAAAATATCACCAAGGTTTTTCACTGAGGTGTTGTAAATTTTACCAAGGTTATTCACCAAGGTATCGTGAAACTTTTCATCTCTAGATATTAAATTCATTAACCAATGCATGGGAGCGCTATCAAGAAACAACCTTAATATATATTAATTAATTTGATCCAAATATATCATAATAAAACATTTCATAAATAACTGATGGAGAATAAAATAAACATGTTTCATATCAAAATCACGACGTTTTTTTAAAATGCTTAAAGATAACATCTTTATGTCATTATTAACCAACAAAAAGGAAGGAGGGTTTCATGTATGTTAATACCAGAATAAAATAGATCATTTTTAAATCTATTTTAATACCCCTATAAAATAAATAGGTTTGATTATTCACAAAATAAAATAAGATAATTTCTTGAGAAAAAGAGATAAATTTTGATAATAAAATTCGACAGCATAACAGGTATGAAACATGGTTTTATAAAAAATTATAAAGAGAGTGGAAAATGGTTTAAAATTAATAAAATAATCTTAATAAAGTAAGGGATATAATAAAATGTAAAGAAGAAAATAGTTTAAATTTTTTAAATACATACCACATAAAAATGGAACTTTAAAGGAAAAGATAAGTTGAGATTTCCCTTACCTTGAAGAGTGACTCCTAAAACTTGAGGGTTGGGACCTTGGAGGCTTGAGGACACCTTGGGATGACTTATTGGGAGATAAAACTATAAAATATCAATGGAGTATGAATTTTAAGTGAAATTAAATGGATAAATGTGTGGGTATTTATTGCAAAAGAGAAGGATTTTTTTATTAATTTCCTTGGACACCTAGGTAGTGGTGAAAAACCATGGGATTTCCCATGGTATTTGCCCATGGTATTGGAAAATTGGGAAAAATATTATGATATTTTAATCCAAAAGAGTCAAAAAAACATTTTATATTACTTATTACATCATTATTGTGTCATTAAACACACTGAAAACTCAAAACTATATTTTTACTATTCACAAAAACTAAAGTATTTTAGAAAAATATCATACATTCACCCTAAACTAATTTCAATGTGATGATTTAAAAAATGATATTTATTTTTTCATAATAATTATCTAAATATGATAATTTTAAATTTTCAATATAAAAATCCTTATTTATTAAAAACAATAGCAGATAGAAAATGCATAGTGAAATTGCATAGTGAAATTTATAACACTTGAAAAAAATATATTTTATCATTAATATTTAAATAAGAGTGTTTTAATCATACCATTTCATTAAAATAATCATTATTCATAATATATTAGTTTATTATAATAATTATATCTTTTCTAAAAAGTACAATTTCTGTCTGAAAAATCAATTTATCAAATTCATCATATTTTAAAAAATCTATTCTCAAAATGAAATTTATGGTTTAAAAATTTTATTTATACAAAGGATTACACTTTAAGTAACTAAGGTCTCAAAACATAACCCCTTATAAAACCCACATAGGACTTGAGGGTAAGGTGTGCGATGGTGATAGATTCATGGGGTGGCTCGACTAACATCGACCGAGTGGTAATTTCCACTAACTTGAACTTCATCTAGAGTTAATTTATTTCAAGCTTCATATGTTGAATCTCAGATTGGGATTGGTCAAGATATAATCCCAGTGATGCTACCTCTCTCCCAAGATTCGATAAATGGGATTCATATAGCACAACTCTACTGGTTGAAGTCATTATTTATCCTTTCTACATTAATTATCCTTTTTCATTTATACTTATAAACATTAATTATAATGTTAAAATTATCATTAAGAGTATTGTTTCCAATGATCATAATTGACCAATGGTCATAACTGAACAACAATCATATAATAGCCGAAACCCAATGATAACTTTCAATTTATACTCCATTAATTATTAATGATATATAGTTTTTTTGTGTATAATATAGTATAACACAAATTTTTAGGAAAAAATTATCATTCAAAAAGTTTAGGTCATTACATTCTTCCTCTTTTAATAAATTCCATCCCCGAAATTTCAACTTGTTCCCTTGGTTGAGAAAAGGTGTGGGTACTTATTTCTCATTGTCTCATCTGGTTCCCATGTCGCTTCTTTATATTTGTGGTTCCTTCATAATACTTTGATGATGTGGGTAGTCTTGTTACGTAGAACCTTGTCTCTATGGTCCAAGATCGCCACCAAATGATCCTCATAAGAGAGGACATGTTCAAGTTATAGAACCTTTGGATTTAGTACATGTGAAGGGTCAGGTATGTACTTCCTTAAGAGAGATTTGTGAAAAACATCATGAACATGAGCTAGGTTTTGTGAAAGTGCTAGCCAATAAGTCACTACTTCTATACGATCAAGGATTTTATAGGGTCCAATGTACCTACGAATGATATTCCCTTTCTTACCAAACCACATGAATCTCTTACATGGTGAAATTCAAAGGAAGACTTTGTCGCCAACATCAAACCTCAAGTCCCTTTGATGGTTGTTGACATAAATTTTCTACTGACTCTGAGTATCCTTTACGTGTCGTTAGATGGAATGAACCTTTTATGTCATCTCTTGCACAAGATAAAAATCGAGAATTTTTCTCTCACAAACTTCATCCCAACAAGTAGGAGTTCTACATCACTTCCCATATAGGGATTCATAGGGCGCCATTTGAATACTCGAATGGAAGATGTTGTTGTAAGAGAAATAAACTAATGAGAGATGTTGATCCCATCCACCTTTAAATTCCATTGAGAATGTTCTCAGCATGTCCTTGAGCATTTTAATAGTGATTTCATATTGGCCATCAGTTTAGGGGAGATAAGTCGTATTGAAATTCAATTTGATACTTAGAACATGTTGAAGAATTATCTAGAATTTTGATGTGAACATTGGATCATGATCAGAAATGATAGAGAATGGTACCCCATGCAACCTCACTACTTTACATAAATCTTGAAAAGTTACTCAATAGAGAAGTCTTTCCAAATAGATATAAAATGTCCAGTCTTGGTGAGATGATCAAATATAAACCATATTGCATAGTTTCCTTTAGATGTTCTTGGGAGACCATTGAATGATTTTATAGTGATATTTCTCCACTTCCATGTTGGTATCAGTAGTGTTTGCAATACCCCTTTAGGAATTTGTCTCTTTGCTTTCACTTTTTGATACACCAAACACCTTATAGTGTAGTCATAAATATCCCTTTTCATGTTATCCCACCAATAATTATTATGAAGTCCCTATACATTTTTGTGCTTCTAGGATTTATAGGGAATATAGAGCTATGAGATTAATCTATCAGCTCCGTCTTTATTTCTGGAATATATAGAACCCATAGTCTTATATGAAATTTCAATACACCTTATTGATCAATATTAAACTCATGAAACTTCCCATTCTTTACATCCTCTATCTTGTTTTGTAATAAAGGACAATCTATTTGATATTTATTGATCTTCTCTAGTAATGATGTTTGATAAATCATTTTGAATAGGGTTTATGATGTCCCTTACCTTACGATTCCCATGTCTAGTTTTACTAGGTCTTTGATCAAATGATCTTCTTAAATCCTCATAATTTCCATCATAACATGGTATTTCCTACTTAATGCATCGACGACTTTATTTTCTCTACCAGGGTGACAATGAATTGAAAAATCATAGTCTTTAAGAAGGCCCAACCATCTCATTTGTCTCATATTCAACTCCTTTTGCATGATAATATACTTCAAATTTTGGTGGTTTTTTATATACCACATTTCTCCCCATAAAGATAGTGTCTCCATATCTTCATAGAACAAACAACCACAACTAGCTTCAGATCATGTATAGGATAGTTCTTCTCACGAGTCTTCAAATGTTGAGATGCGTAAGCAATCACCTTGTCATTTTTCATGAGGATTCACCCAATCCATTTTAGAGATACATCGCTAAAAATAATTAATCCTTCTCTGATAAAGGGTAGTGTTAACACAGGTGAAATAACCAATATCTTCTTTATCTCTTGGAAAATTTCTTCACACTCATTTGTCCAGATAAACTTGAACCATTTTTGAGTTAACTTGGTTAGTGGATTAGAAAGTCATGAAAAGTTTTCCACAAAACTCATATAATATCCCTCTAAACAAAGGAAACTAAAAATCTCATTTATTATTATAGGATGAGGACACTACTTCAAAACCTTTCTCTTGGAAAGATAAATTGATATTCCTTCATTGGTTACAATGTTCCCTAAGAAACCAACTTATTATAACAAAAATTCACATTTTATGAACATTACAAATAGCATATCCTTCCTTAGAGTTTGAAATATAACCCTTATATGATCTTTATTCTCCTTAAAACTTTTGAAATATATCAGAATATCATAAATAAAAACTACCAAACATTTATCAAGGTAGTCTTTAAAGACTCTATTCATCAAATCCATAAATTTAGCAAGAGAATTAGTCAAGCCAAAAGGCATGAAAAAAAAAACTCATAATGACCATATATTGATCATAAGACAGTATTTGTAATATCTTCTTTCTTCACCCTCAATTCATAATAACCAGATCAAATATCAATCTTGGAGAATAATTGATCCCCACAAAGCTGGTCAAATAAATCATCGATTCTTGGGATAAGGTACTTTTTCTTAACTATGATCCCATTAAGTTCTATATAATCAATTCATAGCTGAATTGATCCATCCTTCTTCTTCATAAAGTAAATAGGTTCTCTTTAAGGAGACACACTTGTTTGGACAAACCCCTTCTCCAAAGTATCTTAGAGTTTTTTCTTTAATTCCTCTAGCTCCACATTTTCCATTATATATGGGGTATTTGAAATTGTCTTAGAATTATAAATGAGCTTAATGGAGAAATCTACCTTTATTTTTTGGTGAGGTCTAGGAAACTCCTTAGGAAATACATCAATGTATTTCTAAATTATGGTGAAATTTTCTATACATATAATTTCATTTCATTCTTCATCTTCACCGATAATATCCATAAAGAAGGCTATGGGAGGTTCTTCTAGACAAATATAAAGTCATGATATCTATCATTTGAAGATAATAGCAGGCTTTCCATTCAATTCTATTATGATTTCCTTGCTTCTATAGTTCATCTTATCATTATACTTTTATATCTAGTCCATCCCTAGTATAGTGTCGAATTCCAGCATGGGAATGACTACTAGATTTTAGATGAGATTGTGCTCTCCAAAGTGAATACTAGAGTTTCTACACATCATTGATGCTTTGATAATCCCTACAGGAGTCTTGACTGGTAACTCCACATCTAGAAGCTTAGGTATTGATTCTACATTCTTTGAAAACTTTCAGGAAATAAAGAAATGCGTAGAACTTGAATCAAACAAAGTACATGATAGCTTTGAGAGAATAATGAGAGTACCTGCCACCACATTATTTGGAGTTTCAAATTAAGTTGTTGTGATAGAAAAATCACAACCTTTCTCCCTTGGACTATACTAAGGTTGATGGTGATTCCCCTCCATTAACTTCAGATTGGATAGTGATTGGAAAAGTGCCTAAGATGTCAACACTTGAAGCATTGGACTTTAGGTTGGGCCTGAAATATCTTCCCTTTGTTATTAGTGTTGAGAATTTGAGTCTTCACCTCACTATGATAGTTCTTATCAATATGAACATCTCTTCCACACTTGTAACATTTACTAATTATAAGAAATCAGTTCCTCTAATTCTTTTTCCCACATTTGTTGCATGTAGAAAGTTGCACTTGATTTAATTATATTCCATGGTCAAAGTTACTCCCTAATATTTCCTCCATTTATCTCTTCTTTTCATTTGATCTATGGGACCACTGCATCTCTTTGAACTCTAGTTTGAATCTTCATAGTACTTATCACTATCTCCTTGATTGGATATATTATTTTGTAGATGGGGTCTTAGTATACCGAATAATCTATCAACCTTTCCATTTGGATCAATGAAAAAGTTAGAGGTGTAATGGGAATTCCTTGTGAAGTTCATCTCATAGATTCCCACATATTCATTTTCCTTATACTTTAGTTCTAGGAATTCCTTATCTATTTTCATTCGCATCAAATAGGAGAAATATTTTTTTGAAAAAGGTTCCCATGAACTCTTCGCACACCATAGATTCAATACCCCTTATTGGATTTGTGTTTTTAACTAGTTTACACCACTGATCAGCTTCTCCCTCTAAGTAGTACATGGTTGGGGTGAATTTATCTTTCTCCAAACAACAGAGCACAAAGAAGATCTTTTCTATAGAGCTTATCCATTGTCCAGTAATCAATAGGTCAGTTGATCCACTAAAAGAAGGTGTTCATTAATGCCCAAAGGACTCAATAGAAAGTTTTTCCCTTCGATGAGAATATGGTATCTAAGATTTATTAAAGTTATTATTCATAAATCTATTAAGTTGATTCATCATTCTCATGAATTTTTGTATTCCAACTTTCATCAGAGGGCTGTTAGCACTTGGTCCATTGTGATCACCATTTATGTAGTTCCTCCTATTTACCTCCATTTTATGAAAGGATAAAACCTTAGTGAGAAATGTGTTTATTTTAATAATATTATAATTTTATAATAATTTTATGTCTTAAAACATAAGCATGTTATTCAATAATAACAATTACATTTTCTATATATCCTTCATAATGGTTTATAAAAAGATTGTAATTAACCAAACATATCCCCTGGGAGTGTCAAACGAGGTGTGTTGTAAGGCCCATTGTTGTGTATCAGGTTACAACAAGTCAATCCTGATGCACCTCGTCAGAGTTTTTACCCCTAAGTACATCTATGTTAGAACCATGTCCTCTTGTTAGTATCCAGACATAGATTTATTTTCTCAGAAACCACTTACTTAATATTTTACCAAAATAACTGGATGTTAAACTTGTCCCTAAGGTTATTACTAAAGTTTTAAAATCCTAATTTCCAAAAAATAACTAAACCATCCTCTAATACAAACTACGGAATCCTACCTTTTTAATACATAACTTTTCATTACATTGTATAAACAAAGGATCCTTTAAATTTTAGCTTCTTAAAAATAAGGTACACAATACATGAATACATAAAACATTCTAACACACTTGAAATCCTTCATCACAATTTCATTCTATGTAAATTTACTACATCTCATAACCTGGGGACATACATCAAAGGAAAGGGTGAGCATAAGGCCTAGTAAGGGAAAATAAGGGAAATAATTTGCATGTGATCTTGAGAAATATCAATAAGAAATAGAGAAATTTCATAAATTAATGAGAAAGAGGAATATCATAATAATAAGAAATTGAATCATCACATGTAAATGTGGCTAAAAAAATTTAAATGTGACATTCTTAAACATATCACCAAGGTTTGTCACCGAGGTGTCATAAAAATTTCAAAGGTTATTCACCAAGGTATCGTAAAACTTGTCATCTATAGAGATTAAATTCTTTACCTAATGAATTTGATCACTATTAGGGAACACCCTTAATATTTATTAATTAATTTGAGACACATATATAATAATAAAACATTTCATAAATAACCCGTAGAAAATAAAAGAAACGGGTTTCATATAAAAAATATGGCATTTTTAAAAAAAATGCTTAAAGATAAGATCTTTATGTCATTATTAACCCACAAAAAAGGAAGGAGGGTTTCATGTATGTTAATAATATAATAAAATAGATAATTTTGACATCTATGTGAAGAAACCTAGAAAATAAAGAGGTTTGGGTATTCACAAAAGAAAATAAGATAATTTCTTGAGAAAAAGAGAGACATTTTGAGAAAAAAATTATACAACATAATGAGTATGAAACATGGTTTTAGAAAACATTAAAAAGAGAAGGGAAAAGGGTATCACATTCATAAAAGACTCTTAATTTAGTAAGGTATAGAATACAATTAATATAATAAAATAGTTTGTAAATTTGAAATACACACCACATAAAAAGGGAACTTGAAAGGAAAAGAGAAGTTGAGATTTCCCTTACCTTGAAGAGTGACTCCCAAAACTTGAGGATCAAGACCTTTTATAAGGATCCGGCCTTAAAACATTACATAATATTGAATTAAATGAATAATTCACATTGAGTATCTTTTCAGATTTAGAGTTTTAGAGAATTAGGCCATAAATATTACATAACAACTTGAATATTACATGTAGACACTACTACTCAGTATCCATTTTTTTTTCATAAAATAAAATATCTTAAAACAAAACATGTCTAGTTCCATGTTTTAGACAAAATGACTTTTCCATAATCCCATCCTTGAACCTATTCATCTTTAAGTCCTGTGGAAAAAATTTCAAAAACTTGGGATGAGCATAAAAAGCTCAGTAAGGGTTATAAAATAAGGAAGGAAAACATTAGCCCATCAATAAATACAAATCAATGAAACTATACTTTTCAATCATAACATACCTTCTGAAATCATAAGATTTATGAATAACACACGCAAATCATAAATAATAAAGGTTAATTATGGAATCCATATCAAACTTACATTGTAGCTATCACAAATACATAGGTAGTTACACTTAAAATACCCATCATAGTATATTCCCTAAATATCTTAGGAGAAACATCACGTTTACCTCTGTCACGTTACCCAATGCATTGGAGAGCAATCTCAGGCTCACCCGCCCTAGGTTTATCATGGAACCACCCATATACGTAAAAAATTCCCAATAACCATAACATAATCATAACACATAACACAAGTATAAATGAAAGATAACATTTCCACATTACAATATATCAAATCAAGATATTTAAATAAACAATGATTTATCAAATTATTTTTAAAACCATTTAAAAATAGATTTTTGAATCAAAGTGTCCCATACCACTTTGAAGATTTTAAATGAATTATCATTTGAAAATATTAACGTCCATATAAATAAATCCTAAAACCCATTTTGAAAACATGAATATTAGTGAGAAATATTTATAATAATAAAGCTTTAAAACATTTAAAACGATATTTTAGTTAAAGAGTTTTTTAAGAAAAAGAGAGATGATTGAATATAAATAATTGAGGAATAACATTTAATAAGAACTTTATAATATCATGAGAATAAAGGGATTCATGATATAATATGTCAAAGGACAGTATATACACTATATAAGAGAGAATTGGTACATTGAAACAGTGAAGTCTTAGTGAAAATGTAAATTGAGATGAAATCCCTTATAAAGATGGTATCCTTAAATTAAGGATAAATAAATCACATAATTATGTTTGAAAAATATAAATACACCAAATATAAGTGGATATTATGTGTAAAACAATCATAGGCCATTCACACATATTCATAGGATGACATATTCAAGAAGTACAAGTTGAACCCAAAGAATTGAAATTGGGTTAAGAAGTTCCCATGTAAAAATTCGACAGCCTAAAGACAACACTTTAAAATTTAGAAAATGAGTTGTTGAGATAAAAAGGGAATCTAATCACTTGAACATAAAGTTTACATCAATAAGGATATATAATAACATATCTCAACATAATAATATTTAAATTAAAAGACATAACAAAAAGAAGTCTTTTAAAAAGAGGAGGGTGAAAGGTTCCCTTACCGATTTGGTAACTTACAAAACATACGCCACATGAAAGAAGGATCATACAATGAAGATGTAAATACTCATAAATGAAATTATATTACACAAATAGTAAAATCATGGGAAGTACATACACCACACAAAAGGAAATAGTGGCAAATATAGCATGAATTTCACGGGAATAAAAAGTGAGATGAAACCCTTTACCATGTTGTAATCAACTGAGTCGTATGAAAAAAAGTTAATAACCAAAAAATGAATCATATAATACCATAAATATAATGAGAATCATGATAATATATATCAAATTTCAGTACACAATACACCACATGAAATGAATAAGTGACGAACAATGGAAATCTCATGGAATTAAAAGCGAGATAAGAAAATCCATTACCTTGTGTCTGACTTGACCCGTTTGTTCCTTGTTCTTTATGAATAATAAACTAAAGATTATTTATACTTGATTAAGAACCTTTTTCAAGTTTATTATCCTTTTTATATCACTTATTACCATGTTATAAACATTATACAATCATTTAAGTTAATAATGGTCGTTTGGTCGATATTTGGTACTTGAGTAAAAAATGAACTTATAATTACAAGTTGTCCATGTGGTAAATATTCAATTATATCCATAATTATATTCATGATTAAGATATCATATGAATCATATATATCCATTATATATATATATTTATAGTAGTATATAACATTTTGGAGATGAGGAATGAAATGCACCGTTCATGGAGATGGTAAGCCGTGCGTACGCATGAACGCTACTTTCATTTCTATTTCATATTTTAATGGAATTAAAACATAATGATACATAGGTGTATTATAATTCCAGTATAATATCATATATAATATCATTAACTTTATCCTTTATACATCCCACATATGGCATTAATGAGTCATATCACTTTGAGGGGGCGGTAGTCCGCACTTCCTCAAATGAAATTATCGCGTTTACCCATTATGAAAACCATAAAGTTAGGATATGAATGTAAAATACAGAAGCATAAAGAAAATATAAAGAAAATTTATATCAAATATAAATGCAGTGCCATCTTAATGGCCACCATGAGAGGTAGTAGGAGATAATTGAACAATCATCGTTTTGTAAGGCGTTAGTTTGTCATCCACAGAAACAGTATGGTCTTCACCCATTAGATGGAGGTGTGTGTAAGTGTAGTTAAAATACTTATCATAAAAATATCCTAGTATATTTTGGATACTGGTTTTTTTATAAAATAAAGTAATAAAAATAGTTTATGGGTTGGAGAAGTAAAATAAAAGAAAAGAAGTTAAGAGGAACCGTTACCTTTAATTTGGGTAACTTCCTTTGATTTGAACCAAAAGGACTTCTTGAATTGCCTTATACCTATGATAAGGCTTATAGGAGGAGGAGAGGGATGTAGGGATATTAATTGGGTAGATATTTGAAGATCCAAAAGGCTTGAGAGATGTGATTAATTGGTTAGAAGTGGTGTCCTTTTATAAGGGGGAGGAGGGGCTCTTTAGGAAAGTGTAAAAATATTATTTTATTATATAATGATATTCAGTTTCTAAAGGTCCAAAACTAATTAAAGTCAAAGATAATATGACTCATGTTTGAAATAAAATTATCCAATAATAATTGGAAATGGTTTGGTTGTTATTTTAATATTTATAATCTTACTTATTTTAATCATTTATTAATGAGGTATATACCACATCAATATTGTGTCATAAATAATTTAATTTATTTATCATCTAAAAATTATAAAAAAATACCATGATGTAGGAAATCTTTTTATCTTTCCAATTAACATTTATAGTCGAAAATATAACTTATATAACCTCATATAAAAATTAATTTACTAAAAGATATTTGTTTGTGTTATTTTTTCCTTTACATTAAATTAATTAATCTAAAGTGTCATTATCACTCTTAAGTGGCTCCATGGGGTCCCAAAATCGACCCAAAGATGAATATGGGCTCCCATGACTCATAAAATAAGGTTAGGACTAGTGTTAAGGTAATTTTGTAATATTATGATATTCATTTTACCTTGAATTACCCTATTTACGTTTAACCGTGGTAAATAAATGTCAAAAGTTACTATACAACAAAAAATTATTTTCATCTTATTGAACCAAATTTTAATTACTAATAACAACCATGTATGTAGGATTTTTGAAATTCAATTCACAGAAGTGGTAAAATTTCTTTAAATAAAAAATTCAGTTTTTTTAACTACTACTAAGTGGTTTCACTATTCATCAAAAATTGAAGTTTTTCAGAAAAATACCCAAAATTCAGCTGAAGATATATTTGATATTTCAAATTAAAAAATGATGTCTATTTTACAAAATAAAAAATATATAATTTGTATTATTTAATTTAAAATTAATTCCCATTGTCAAAACAAATAGCGTGTTTTTAAGAAATAATAACTATCAAAAGATTGACACTTGTTTATGTCCAATTTCAAAATGAAATTATTTCCAATGACCAAAATTAGATTAAATGGTAAAAATATATTCTAATTAAACTTTAAAACTAATTAAAAAGATAATATAACCATATAAATAAATTATATTAAAAGTTATTTTTGAATTAAAATACAGCATTTTTCACTATTCATTAAAAATGAACTTTATCAGAAAAATACCAAAAATTTACCCAAAGTAAATTTTGATGTCCTAAATCTAATGAATAATTTTATTTTTTCAAATAGAACATATAAAAATGACCAAAACTAGATTTAAGTAGGGTTCTCCATCAAAAGGCGGTAAATCGACCTTTTACTGAATATTATAGTATTCATGCTTAAAATTAGATTAATTTATATTTTAAGCCATTAACTTTTATTGGATAATTTTAAAAACATTTAACAAACATATATAATCATATTTTAGTTAGTTCTATTCATTCCCACCAATACAATGTCTAGGCATTAACTACCATTTAAAATAATAATATTATATTATTAGTGTGCAATGTAAGTATTTCAGAGAAACCCGCTGTTGCGTATTGGGTACGCCATCAAACATAGCGACCCCTTTAATGTAAAATTAATATTTAATTCAAAAATATTAATAAATATGAAAGGTGTCTTATTCTTTATTTATCTGATATGTTACATCCTTCCCCCCTTTTAGGAATTGTGTCCTCGCAATTTTAAAACTGGGCTTGGAAACTTCATTAAAAGTCCCACATCAGAAAAGAGTCAGTAAAAACTATCACTTTAAAAGAAAGAAAGATAAGTACAAAGGTCACCCGATATAACCCATACTAAGATTCCACATAGGAAAAAATAGATATGGAAGAGAGAACATACGGTGAAGTTCTGATGGAGAGTGATAGAAAACATGATTAGGAGAATGTTAACCACCAGAAAATTAAAAACTTATGATGTGTTAAACGGTCATTGATTACTTAGTAGGAAATATAAACCAACAATGTTTTTGTTTTATGTTCCTTTTCATAATTTTGAGGAATTCATTTACTACATAGAATAATAACATAAGGAAATATACTTACCTTCAAGTAGATTTTTATCATTCAATAAGTTTCTACCGAAAACTAATCATCTCTCCAAGCAATGAGGATTCAAAAAGACTTGGTCACATCAAAAGCACAAGAATCATCTTCTAGAGAATCACATAATATACAAAAGAAGAACTATATATTTCCCTTTTCTTTAGACATCAATTAAAACCAAAATTATTAGTGAGATATCAGATAATACCCAAAAAGTAAAATCTTTTACAAGAAGAAAAACTACTCTTAAACTCTAAAATTTGTCAAACAAAACCCAAAGATCAACAAACACCATTCAATAAACAATTATCCCTAAAATTATTCAAAAGTAATCCAAACTGAGATTGTAACCCAAATCTCATAAGGATTTAATTACATAGACTTACAAGATACATCTTAACATTTATCTCCAAATAAAACCAGTTACTCATAAAGTCTCATATTGAAAAGTAATTAACCTAATCACATATTCTCCATGATAGGTTAATCATTTTCATAAATAAAACAAATCATCATATGTCCACAATAAAAACATAGATTCTTCCAAACAAAAGATTCAACCATCATTCCACAACTGAAATCCCATAGTATTCTATCTTCCTTAGGCATATAGTGTTTCCTGAAAAGAGAGAACGTCTTCTACAACAACCTTTATCACTTAATCCCTAAATAATTTTTCTATACTAAGTATATCCATTTGATAAAACCTAAGTTCCAAAAATCGACTTATTCTTGTTCTATAAAATCATTTTACTAAAATAATAAGTCTTACTAACCAGGGACTTCAAGTAGACTAGTGGTAGGTGATGTTCCCTTGTCGCCCTTCGGTTGTGGGTTCGATTCCTATAGCCTTTCTGGATGCAATGGGTTGTCACCCATCCTATGATTTGTCCTTTTTATAAAACTCAAAAATAACCTTAACATGTTTTAACCTCAATGGTTTCCTTATACCTCTCATTTTAATCCAAATTCATTATTATATCAACATCTTAATTCTTGAAGTCTTATTTCACCACCATATGGTAAAATAAAATGATCCCCAAAATGAAGAACATCATACCTTGATCATGGAGTCCATTTGGTTTCATCATCATCTTGTTCACATAGGTAGAAGGTCCATGCATTGAAAAAATGATTTAGAGATCCTTCAAAATCAATTGCTTCCTCCATCCAAATACACCTTGTACAACATGGGTCATATGGGTGTTCACAGAAAAACAGTTTTGGAAAATAATCATGTATGACATATAATTTCAAAACATCTGATAAAACATGATTTCTATAAAACAGTCAGACCGAATTTGAGTTGAAACTTTCAATTAATTGTCCTTTTAAAATACCATAATTATGTGATGAGAGAATATATTGAAAAAGAAAATATAAATAGGTTGAGAAAGGTTCACCTTCTTCAACACCTTTTTTAAAATCATAATATGCTTCAAAATCTTGTGATAAGGTAAAATATTTGTAAATGCCTTGATAATATTTACCTTTATTGAAAATATGAGAATATTGTGAAAATAGGATTTTTTTAAATACAACCCATGATCCATGATGATAACGCGGTATAGTGGAGGTGTTTGATATGTCAAACAACTGTTTGCAAGTGAGTTGTATTGTAGATAAAGTTTTACAATCATCCGAACATGAATTTGCAATAGTTATTTCAAGCAAGTAATCAGGAAGAGATAGGAATGTCATTTGAGATCCTCCTCATTCCATTTATAACTGACTTTCCTTGATCTAAAAAAGTTATAAAACAAGGATTTAACTAAAATAATAAACCTAGGGACTGACCATGTGTTTAACGAAAACTCCTAATCCCTAATGTTATCTAAACTGACCTCTGATACCAACTATAAGGACCCAACCATAAAAAATTACATAATATCGAATTAAATGAATAATTCACATTGAGGATCTTTTTAGGTTTATAGTTTTAGATAATTAGGTATAACTATTACATAACAATATGAATATTACATGTAGACACTACTACTCAGTATCCATTTTTTTCATAAAATAAAAACTCTTAAAAAGAAACATGTCTAGTTCCATGTTTTAAACTACACGACTTTTACTTGATCCTATCCTTTACCCTATTTATCTTTAAGTCCTATGGA
Organism: Viscum album; assembly: GCA_963277665.1. Lineage (NCBI taxonomy): Eukaryota > Viridiplantae > Streptophyta > Magnoliopsida > Santalales > Viscaceae > Viscum > Viscum album. Next base: position 24,957,782 of record OY728142.1, on the reverse strand, counting down.
AAACATTTCAAAAACTTGGGATGAGCATAAAAATCTCAGTAAGGTTTATAAAACAAGGAAGGAAAACATTATCCCATCAATAAATACAAATCAATGAAACCATACTTTTCAACCATAACATACCTTACAAAATCATAATATTTATGAGTAACAGACAAAAATCATAAATAATAAAGGTTACTTATGGCATACATATCAAACTTACATTGTAGTTATCACAACTATGTAGGGAGTTACACTTAAAATACCCATCACAGTATATTCCCTAAATCTATTAGGAGAAACATCACATTTAACTCTGTCACATTACCCAATGCATTGGAGAGCCATCTCAAGCTCACCCGCCCTAGGTTTATCACAGAACCACCCATATACGTAAAAAATACCCAATAAACATAACATAATCATAACAAATAACACAAGTATAAAGGAAATATAACATTTCCACATTCTAATATATCAAATAAAGATATTGAAATAAACAATGCTTTATCAAATCATTTTTAAAACCATTTAAAAGAGATTTTTGAATCAAAGTGTCCCATACCACTTTGAAGATTTTAAATGAATTATAATTTTAAAACATTAATTTCCATATAAATAAATCCTAAAATCCATTTTGAAAACATGGACATTAATGAGAAGTATTTAGAAGAATAAATCTTTAAAACATTTAAAATGATATTTCAGTTAAAGAGTTTTTTAACCAAAAAGAGAGATGCTTGAATACAAATAATTTAGGAATAACATTTAATAATAACTTTATAATATCATGAGAATAAATGGATTCATGATATAATATGTAAAAGGACAGTATATACACCATATAAGAGTGAATTGGTGCATAAAAACAATAAAGTCTCAGTGGAAATGTAAATTAAGATGAAATCCCTTATAAAGGTGGTATCCTTAAATTAAGGATAAATTAGTCACATAATTATGTGTGAAAAATATAAATATAACAAATATAAGTGGATATTAAGTTTAAAACAATCATAGGACATTCACACATATTCATAGGATGACATATTCAAGAAGTACAAGTTGAACCCAAAGAATTGAAATTGGGTTAAGAAGTTCCCTTGTAAAAATTCGACAGCCTAACAACGTCACTTTAAAATTCATAAAATGAGTTGATGAGATAAAAAGGGTATCTCATCACTTTAAAATAAATTTTACATAAATAAGGATATATAAGAACATATCCCAACATAATAAGATGTAAATTAAAATACATAACAAAAAGAAGTCTTTTAAAAAGAGGAGGGTGAAAGGTTCCCTTACCGATTTGGTAACTTACAAAACATATGCCAAATGAAAGAAGGATCATACAATGAAAATGTAAATAATAATAAATGGAATTATATTACACAAAGGGTACAGTCATGGGTAGTACATCCACCACACAAAATGAAATAGTGGCAAATATAGCATGAATCTCACAGGAATAAAAAGTGAGATGAAACCATTTACCATGTTTTAATGAACTGATTCATATGACCAAAATTTAATAACCACCAAATTAATCATATTATAACATTAATATAATGAGAATCATGATAATATATATCAAATGGTAGTACACAATACACCACATTCAATGAATAAGTTGTGAACAATGGAAATATCACAGAATTAAAAGTGAGATAAGAAAATCACTTACCTCGTGTCCGACTTGACTCGTTTGTTCCTTGTTCTTCCTGAATAATAAACTAAAGTTAATTTCTACTTGATTAAGAACATTTTTCAAGTTTATTATCATTTTTATATCACTTATTACCATGTTATAAACATTATGCAATCATTTAAGTTAATAATGGTCATTTGGTCGATATTTGGTACTTGAGTAAAAAATGAACACCTTATAATTACAAGTTGTCCATGTGGTCAATAGTCAATTATCTATGGAATTATATTCATGATTTAGATATCATATAAATCATATATATCTATTATATATATGTATTTATAACAGTACATAACATTTTGGAGATGAGGAATAAAATGCACCGTTCATGGAGACGGTAAGCCGTACGTAGGAATGAACACTACTTTCATTTCTATTTCGTATTTTAATGGAATTAAAACATAATGATACATAGGTATATTATAATTCCAGTATAATATCATATATAATATCATTAACTCTATCCTTTATACATCTCACATATGGCATTAACGAGTTATATCACTTTGAGGGGGCAGTAGTCTGCACTTCCTCAAATGTAATTATCGCATTTACCTATTATGGAAACCATAAAGGCAGGATATAAATGTAAAATACAGAATCATAAAGAAAATATAAAGAAAATATATATCATATATAAATACAACTCCATCTTAATGTCCACCATGAGAGGCGGTAGAAGATAATCGAACAATCAACGTTTCGTGAGGCGTTAGTTTTCCATCCACAGAAACAATATGTTCTTCACCAATTAGATGGAGGTGTGTATAAGTACAGTTAAAATAATTCTCATAACAACATCTTATTATATTGAGGATACTGGTGTTGTTATAAAAGAAAGGAATAAAAATAGTTTAGGGGTTGGATAAGTAAAATAAAAGAAAAGAAGTTAAGAGGAACCGTTACCTTTAATTTGGGTAACTTCCTTTGATTTGAACCAAAATTACTTCTTAAAGTGACTTCTACCTAATGTAAGGATTATAAGAAGAGGAGAGGGATGTAGGGAGATTAATTAGTCAGAAGTTGGACAATCCAAAAGGCTTGAGAGGTGTGAGGAATTGGTTAGAAGTGGTGTCATTTTATAAGGGGGAGGAGGGGCTCTTTAGGAAAGTGTGAAAATATTATTTTATTATATAATGATATTCGGTTTCTAAAGGCCCAAAACTAATTAAAGTCGAAGATAAGATGACTCATGGTCGAAATAAAATTATCCAATAAGAATTGGACAGGTTTTTGATGTTATTTTAATATTTATAATCTTATTTATTTAAATCATTTATTAATGAGGTATATACTGCATCATTATTGTGTCATAAATAATTTAATTTATTTTTTGTATAAAAATTATAAAAAAATACCATGAAATATTTTTATATTTCCAATGAATATTTATTGTTGAACATTAAATTAATTAATCTAAAGTGTCATTATCACTCTTAAGTGGATACATGAGGTCCCAAAATAGACCCAAAGATGTTCATGGTCTTCCATGACTCATCCAATAAGGTTAGGATAAGTGTTAAGGTAATTTTGTATTATTATGATATTATTTTTACCTTGAATTACGCTATTTACCTTTAACCGCGGTAAATAAACGTCAAAAGTTACTATTCAACAAAAATTATTTTCATCTTATTGAACCACATTTTACTCAATAATAACAACCATGTTTGTCGGGTTTTTGAAATTCAATTCACAGAAGCTGTAAAATTTCATTTAAATGAAAAAGTTAGTATTTTTAACTACTACTAAGTGGTTTCACTATTCATCAAAAATTGAAATTTTTCTGAAAAATACCAAAAATTCAGCCTAAGCTATATTTGATATTATGAATTCAAAAATGATGTTTATTTTACAAAATTAAAAACATAGAAGTTTAATTAATTAATTTAAAATTAATTCCCATTTCCAAAATAAATAACGTGTTTTTAAGAAATAATAACTATGAAAAGATTGACACTTGTTTATGTCCAATTTCAAAATGAAATTATTTCCAATGACTAACATTAGATTAAATGGTAAAAATATATTTTAATTAAACTTTAAAACCAATTAAAAATATAATATAACCATATAAATAAATTAGATTAAAATTCTCTTTTGAATTAAAATACAGTATTTTTCACTATTCATTAAAAAATGAACTTTATCAGAAAAATACCAAAAATTTACCCAAAGTAAATTTTGATGTCCTGAATATAAAGATGAATTTTATTTTGTCAAATAGAACATATAAAAATGACCAAAACTAGATTTAAAGAGGGTTTTCCATCAAAAGGCGGTAAATTGATCTTTTATTGAATATTAGAGTATTTATGATTAAAATTAGATTCATTCATATTTTAACCCCCTAAATTTTATTAGATAATTGTAAAAAAAATTAACAAACATACGTAATCATATTTTAGTTAGTTCTACTCATTCTTGCCAATACAATGACTAGGCATTAACTACTATTTAAAATAATAATATTATATTATTATTGTGCAATGTAAGATTTCAAAGAAACCCGTTGTTGCGTATCAGTTACACCATCGAACATAGTGTCCCATTTAATTTAAAATTAATATTTAATTCACAAATATTAATAAATATGAAAATTGTCTTATTTTTTATTTATCTGGGATGTTACACCTTTGGGGATTTAGGACACCTTGGTAGGGCTCCTTGGGAGGTAAAAATATCAAATATTCATTAATAATTAATTTTAAGTGAAAGTGAATGTATATATGGGTGGATATTTATAGCAAAAAGGTGGAAATGTTTATTAATTTCCTTGGACACCTAGGTAGTGGTAAATGAAAAATCACGGGCTTGACTATGGTATTTTCCCTTGTTATTGGACACTTGGGACACCTATTATGATATTTTAATCCACAAGAGTCAACCACCATTTTATATTACTTATTACATCATTACAATGTCATTAAAAATACAAAAAACCCAAAACTGTATTTTCACTTTTCACGAAAACTAATGTATTTTAGAAAATGCTTATAAATTCACCCTAACCTAATTTAGACATTCTTATTTCAAAAATGCTATTTATTTTATCACAATAATTATCTAAATATGAGAATTTTAACTTCTAAATATAAAGATCCTTATTTATTAAAAATAATAGTAGATAGAAAATGCATAGTGAAATTGCATAGTGGAAATTCTAACACTTAAAAAAATATAATTTATAATTAAATAGGAGTGTTTTAATCATACTATTTCATTAAAATAATCATTAAACCTAATACCTTAGTTTATTATAATAATTATATCTTTTATAAAAAGTACAATTTCTATACAAAAAATCAATTAATCAAATTTGTCATTTTTTTAAGAAAAAATATTCTCAAAACGGAATTGATGGAATAAAAATTTTATTTATACAAAAGTATTACACTTTAACTAACTAAGGTCTAGACACATAACACCTTATAAAACCCTCATACGACCTGAGGGTAAGGTGTGCAATGGTGATAGATTCATGGGATGGCTCGGCCGACATCTCCTGAGTGGTAATTTCCACTAACTTGAACCTTCTCCCATAGGTGATTTCTTTCAAGCTTAACATGTTGAAGCTAGGATTGGTTTTGTTCAATAGTGAAGCCCAGTGATGCTTCCTCCCTCCAAAGCTCCAAAAAATGGGCTTCGTACGACACAACTCTACTAGTTGTGGCTATCATTTCTCCTTTTTTGCATTAATTATCCTTTGTCATTTATACTTATAAACACTAATTATAATGTAAAAATTATTATTAAGAGTATTGTTTTCGATGGTCATAATTGAACAACAGTCATATAATGGTCAAATCCCGATGACCAAATTTCAATTTATACTTACTTCATTATTAATGAGTTATAGTTTTGTTGTGTATAATATAGTAGAACACAAATTGTTAGGAAAAAATTATCATTCAAAAAGTTTGGGTCTTTATAGTAACACCATATAATTGGTTTCATACACTTTAAATAAACATCCATATATAACATAAACATACCCCTATGGGGTTAAGTACTAAGGAATATCAAAATAAATGCGACCTATGAGGGTCTTGTTAATCCATTATGGGCTCATCTAAATACAACCTGAAACATTTTAAACATTAAAGTCCCAAAATACCCATAGTGGGTTTATCTATTAAGAAAAAAGAATCATGAATAACTGACTTGGTTCGATTTGAGTCTATCTCATAAGCAACATTCCCCAACTAACCTACTTGGGCCCAGTTGTGCATTTAGGAATTTAGTCATTCTGGTCATCATGACCAAGTGATATAGTTATAATACTTATATAGGAAACCATTTCTAACAAAATTTACATTTTATAATACACAAATATCCACCATGGTTAAGTTAGATGAATCACCATTATCATGTTATAATGGTACTTTCCCTTATAAATTATAATTGAAATTCATATAATTGAAAAAAAAAATTGACTTTAATTTCATAGTATCATAAGTTCTTATGTAATGGTTTGATTATATGGGTCACCCATCCAAATTTATAAGGCCCCATACACCTTACAAATTGATATTGGTCCCCCATTTGATCACAACCATAAATGTTTCATCCCATGCAACCAATGGTCCATGGATCAACATGTACAAATCAGTTGGTTAAATAGAATGCCACCATCAGGATTTGTAGGAAAACACCACCTATATTGATGAAAAAAAATTATTTAACCAGCCATTTATTACAATTATAACAAGTCATGATATCACAAGAAGTAAATATAAGAAAACATGACAATTAATTTCACAATCATGATAAGCCACTACCTAAGCATGAAATCACATAAGCATGGTATAGAAGAAAACCATGATAAATAATCACCCAACATGGTATACTAATAAGCATGTTAAACATGGCACAATAATTACTGAAACATGTTATACAAGAAAACATGCTAAGAAACTATTCATCATGTTATACAAACAAGCATGTGGAATAATTCACACAGGGAACATCTATCAATGAAACTACATGGCATGGTATACGAATATCTATTCACCTATAATGATGCATGTAATGCTAATATATTTCCATACTGGGCCAAGGGTAAAATATCATAAATCTCATAAACCAATAATTTTAAAAATTGAATAATTCACTCAAGGTGAAATCATAATTAACAATCATAAAAAGCAGCGTGAACAATAATCCCATCCCTAGCCACTTGGTCCTTTCTTGTGTGTGGTTTGATTACTCCCAGACACAACTGTTTACCAAATGTTGATACATTCCTAGTATCATGTCTACAAATTCCCAAATAGTAAGAAAAAAAGGAAAAGAAACACCCTTTTTACCACTTTGTAACATCCCAACCTAGGAGCCACTAAAACGGTGCCCCGAATCGGTCATTCACATGGCCTCAAACACACTGCCCATATGCCAGAGGCTTCTGACTAGCAGTGAGGTTTCTATAGTGGTATGTTGGGGAGACTATACCCTCATGATTATATCAGAAAAATGGTATATGAGATAATAAATCAATGGACAATGAAATAAATATAAATAATAGACAAAGTAGTAGTAGAATATTATAATAACAATTGATAATGATAAGAAATAAATAATTCCAAATATATAATAATGAATTTACATGTGACTAAAATATACAAGAAGTTGACATAAAATAGGTAATAAATAAATATTTCATAAAGAAAATAAAAATACCCCAAGGTATAACTCTATGAACATCTTAAGCTCTAACTCGATCCTGTTCTCCTAAGGTTTGATGTACAAATGAACAACATAAATATAATCCATAAAATTAGACTTGAAAACATGAGGTCTGTTCAGGTACCCCAGTGTAATGGTATCCCAAATAGGGTGTGGGATATACTCAATATGACTCCACCGATAGTGTCTAAAGCTATCCAGTCTATGAGTATAAAATACAATATTGTGCAGGTATAGTGAAGAATAAATAATACTGAAAGCTGTAAATAGGTCAACTTAGGTTCCTAAGGGACACCTAGCTAACACTACCTACTTTGGACTAATCCAAGATACCTATGAGTATAAATTTATATAGATATATGTATATATATATATGCACTATATACTTAATAACATTTATAGCCATATATATATATATATACATAGTATTATCCCAGACATGAGGTGTAACTTAGGCATCCATGCGTAATATTACTCATAATAAAAATAAGAGTCTCATAATAATAAATAAGAGTCATTATGCCTGAGGATCATAATAAATATAGGATGCCATGCTGAGTATCACAAATAATAATGAGTAGGGTCATACCTAATCTCCAAATCAAGGGGGCATGGAACATCATACCTAGTAACCCAGGTGATGTGAATTTCATGCCAACATCCTCAACCAAGGGGGTGTCAAACATCATGGATAATGACCCTACTCAAGGTCCCTTCAACAATTATGTAGAGTAAGGTAATACTCCTTGACCTATGAGCCCTTAACCCAACGTTTTGTAAAGAGGAAACCAACATCGCTTAAGGAATAGTGGATACTTTTTAATGCAATTAATTTAACATTAGAAAACAATCCATGTGTTCATCCAAGACATTAATACAATTACATTATAAAGGAATAGAAGGTAATTCCCATAAGCATGTAATATCAAAACTCAATTCTAAAATAATCAAGAAGGCTATAAACATAATCATGGCATTCATCATATAATTATAAATAAAGAGAAGTCCATGTCCATAAGCATTACATTTACTATTTAATTATAAATAAAGACAAGGCCATGTCTATAATCGTGCCATTTACCATTTCATTAACTCCATTTGGTTTCCCAATTTTATTAGAGAAGACAACACACCTCAAGGGTGGTTTTATTATAAATAGCAGTGAGGCTATCATATTAAGTTCATCTAGTTCAATTTCATTAATCCTTATAAGAGTATTATTTCATCACATCTAAAATGATAACCAAGAGTGATCTAGACAAGGAATTATAAATTAATTATTTAAGAAACACCCATAAGTGTGATTTAATTTCCAAAGAAAAACATAAGTCACAAGCACATAGATGATAAACCCAAAGGGGTGGTTTTTATTGAGGTAAATAACTCTATAAAGTTCATGTAAATTACAAATACTATCTAGATTTAGGCATTAGCATGTGCATATTAAATTTCATAATTTTAAGGGCAGTGTACGAAGAATCCAACATGAAACACAATGATGTAATTTATATAATGGTGATAGCTTGAGTGAAAATATATTGAAAACCTAACTTATACCAAATAAACTTCAATAATCCAATATCAAGATTTTATTTGAGCCGGTTTGATAGAAATTGAAGAAATGGAAAAACAACCTGAAAAATAGAGAAAATTAGCTCACATGAAGATATCACCAAGTATGGTGAAAGAAACTAAGAAGATAGGGAGGAGGAGTCATAGACTCACTAATATAATTCCAACATGATGAATAACACTTGAAATGGAGTTTGGATGGTGAATATATCTCCACGGAAGGAGGAAAGGAGGAGGAGCTTGAGCGACCCTCAGCTGTACGTGTGGAGGGGAAGGAAAAAGGGAGGAAACCCTTTAAAGAAGGTAGAGGGAAATCATCATTTCCCCCATTTTTAAGAGCATCATGGTTTGGCTGCACGGTTTGGCTAATTGTGTTCCAACCATGCGGGATTTACTTCCCAAATCCATACCCCTTTTAAAAGGGTTGCACGGTTGGGCTACTGGGTTTGAAAAATTGTACACCTAACCATGCATAACTACTAGTTATACGGAACTAAGGGTGTGGGATAGGAGCACGCTTTGGGAAAACAATACAAAACCCATGCGGGTCACCCATGCACACATAAACTATGTTACATGGTTATTACTTGGTGGTTTCATAATTTAAACAAATCATGCCCCTTAAGAAAATGGGCCAAAAGATTGTTCCACATGGTTAAACTAACTATGTGCCAACCATGCGGCTCATTCCATTCCTCCAAAAACTGGTTCTATTAGAGCTCGATGCTCCTAAAACTCAACCGAATTCCCAAGAAAACTTTTAAAACCTAAAAATCATTCAAAAAAACACCCTTAAGCGTTCTAACACTTGGAATTACGTTCCAAATCTTAGATAAATATCCATCTTTCCACCAAACGAGAAGATCAAATTTCCCTCCAAAATTTCACCCAATCCAGAACATGGGATGTTACACCATACTTAACAAAATTCAAATAGTTGCGTGATTTACTATCATAGAAAATATTTCAAAGAAATACACTCCTAAATTTTGTTTAAATCCCTTCACAAATATAATAGAATCATACCTTTTCTTATCACCTTATTCTTCCTTCAAATGATAAAACCATTTGTTATGAAGAATCTTCTTCCTAGTGGGTATCTCCATCAGCTCCCACATTACATAAAAATTGGGGGGGGGGATTTCTTCCCACATGGATATCTACCACCATTTCAAACCCTTTAAATTCCTTTACTCCTTCAGGAATTTAGGTTCTCCATTATTTGTTAGAAGTAGATAATACAAAGTCATCTCATACCTTTACATATTGCGCTTTTCCTTGGTAGACCTCCACAATTGTCCTTATGGATTAGACCCTTATAGTACTGAAACTTCTAGAGTGTGAACTTTAGATGCTAAAGCTTCAAAAATCCTTGAACTCTTTGATACTTCTATCCTAGAAAAAATCATTAGAACATGAAATCCTTCTCCCTAAAACTCCACTAGATGGTTTGGTGTTTCCAAAAATTGTATGCTTCATAAATTTTTTGGAAGATTTGTATCTTTTGTTCATCCATCCAAATGAACCTAAAATTCTGATGATAATTTTCTTTCATCGTAATTTCCTTTCAGGTTCCAACAATTCCCAAGGATCACTTCATCATAGATAAATCTTTAATTTCTAATGAATTTCCAATATTGATTATACTAGAGTTTAAATATAACTTTTTTCATCTCCATATCCAACAATGTAACACAATTGAGACTTATCCTCTAGCTTATCTCATTACTTGGAATCAACATGGGAATAAGAGAGGGATACAAAGAATTTAAGGCAGTTTAAATCAACCTTTATTCACAACCAATAATTATCCAGAAGTTGTTTCCTAATGGTTGATGATGGACTCCTTCTGACAACATATACATCAATGTTTACAACCTCCATACAAAACACCTTATGTAACCCTAAATAAATCCTCATGCTATTAAAATTATCCACCAAATTCCTATTCATTCTCTTTGAAAATCTATTTTTATCCAGAGTCCCTAGCATGATCTTCTCAAAACAAACCCCCTTACACCAACCTAACCTACAGAACACCATGCTTCCATAATCAACACCATTTTCTGATCATAAACACTTATACTTAATTATGGTATCCTTTTCCACCATGTACCTCCATCATATGAAAGTCCCAAAAACCTCATAATTTTGATTTATGAAGTACACCCACAATTTTCATGCGGAATCATTGATTAAATTCATATAGTAGAGTGTACCTATGTGATAATGTACCAAATATATCCCACAAACATCTTTGTGAACCAACTTAAACTTTAGATGATTTGTAACGTTCCCTTACATTTGGAAGAAAAACTTCCATTTATTTTCAAATACAAAATCCATACATGTTCCATAATCCATTATTCCAGTATTTAGTAATCCCTCAGGAGCTATAATCTTCATTCCCTTCTCACTGAGGTGGCCTTGATGGCCATGCCAAAATTTAGCAAAATTAACTTCTTTAATATTAATCAATACATTTGATGAATCTATAAGATACAAGGTCTCATCATTCACTCCCTTTTCTACTACTATGAATCCATATAAAATATTCCACATTCCATCTATTAACCTTGTACAAAAACCTAAGTCATGAAGTTGTCCCATAAAGTTCAAGTTCTTCATTAATATGAAGATGTGTCACACGCATTGCAATTTTAGTAAGATTATATTACTTTTTTAGATTAAGGAATATCCCATTACAATAATCTCATGGACTTTCCATCCACCATATAAACTCTATTATATCTTCTAGAGATGTAAATTTTCATACTACCCCTCTCAAATGTTGAATGGAATGAATCTCTAGAGTCTATCACCCAAGAATCAAGTGATTTGGCAGTAATTAAGATAAAACCACTAATTTCCTCTAAAATAGGATTCAAAGACCCAATAAAGGAATTATATCATTTAGATTTTTCTTTTTGAACATTGAAATTATTTCTTAGGTGTACTTTCCTCCCACAGTTTCAACACAGGGGAGCAACATCCACTAATCTACTCCTACTTTGGCTCCTCCCACCTTTCCCTTTTCGATGAACTTTTTTTCCACCAGTACTCCCTCTTCCTTATGCACTATAAACATAAATGGAAGATACCATAATATACCTATGATGAATTTATTAATTCAAGATCAGGTCATATACGTATGTGAAATTCAATTCTATATTTCCACTAGAATTAGTCACAGTCGTCACCATCTTGTACCATGACTCTAGAAGGGAAGAATGTAACAATAGTGACCAAACTGTGTCTCCAAAGTCTTACTTTACCAATTACATCCATCTTTGAATTACATTGAAGTCATTTATATGATATGCTACATAAATTTCTTCTTAAATTTTCATGTCTAATAGTCTTCTTAGAAAGAACACCTTGTTTATCACCATGGGCTTCTCATACATATCATATAAGGCCTTCGTGAGTTTTGATGCAGACTTCACTTCCTAAATATTGAATGCTACATTCTGAGAAAGTGATATTCACAGTATCTTGGGTTCTTTATTATCCATCCTTCCCCATTATTATTTTTACATCACTTCTAGAATAACTCTAGTTAATGGAAAATCAAGGTCTTTATGTAGAAGTTTTTTTTCAAAAGAAAAAAATGGTTCTGTCAAATTTTACTAGTCAAATCTTTATCTCATCTGATTCCATCCCACTTAAAATTATGAACTCCCACTACTTATGGTTAGTGTAAAACAAGAGGCTAGGAATTACATATTGATATTCTCATACAACGAAAAGAGTATGATATTGCTTCTAAATCGATCCCTAAAACACCTTCACCTGTGCCCGATCCTCTAGAAACACTATAACCACGATCTTTGATACAAGTTGATGGGTCCATGAACACATTATGGTTAAACCAATAAAAGATATTCCACCGTAATTTCATGTTCAAAAGAAAAATATCTAGAATGAACCCTATATAAGATACCTAGAACATGGAAAACAAGTACACCCAAGTCGCCACATTGTAGCATAAAACCATCGAAGGAACACAAAAAAGACTATCAGGAACAATGATTGAAAGAAAAATTGAAAGGAAAAGAACAACACAAAGTAATATGTGGTTTAATCTTTCACCCCAACCCATGAAGTAATGACACTTCACTTTTATTCAAAGAAACATTGGGAAGATTACAATGATCATGATCTAATAATCTTATAATAAATATCCATAATTATTTTTTTCAATCACAAGTGATCCACCATACCATTTATACCATCACCCTTCTGATACTTCTAGTCTCCAATTCCATTTAATCCATACAGGTTAAAATACACCTCCTCTAAGATACAAAGAGGAATCCTTTGTATGGTCAAATATTTCCATAAACTCAATGTGTAAATTCAGTTAATTGTTCTCATTTTGAAGATATAACATATATGGAATCCTACATATATTTCGGTGCATGAATTTCTGATGGTCCAACTATTATAGCACCAACCTGCATCTTCTGGTGAACTAAAAATATACTGCTGCCTCCCCATCTCCACATGGTTTTCAATATAAGGTAATTTTATTTTCTACTTCCACTGATCTAACATTTATACCTTCCATAAAAATGAAGCTCATCAATACCCTCCTCCTCACATGTATGACCCCCACCATATACCAATACCATAATGCACTATTCTTGGAAGGGGGAGTGGGGGAGAGGGACTAGTTAGCTATCCATTCCCTCTCTATCCTGGATGTTTGGGGAAAAAATTAGGTCCTAAAACATTAGGGCATTAGTAAGGATATCCAACTCAGGTGGGGTGTATATGAAATAAAAAAGGAAATAAAAGTATGATAAATCCAATCATAAGATAAACCCAATAATTTCATACCAAAACTACCCTATCACGACCCACATGTATCACCACACTTCTGTTGCCTTTCACAAACAACTGATGCCACCACTACCTCATCAACTAGACCACTTTCTCACAAAAAACAACTACAAAAATCACTAATATTTAACATTTTATTCATGTGACCAACCAAATCTAGATTTACCATTTATCAGCCACACCACCTTCATTATTCTATTTAGTTAAATCTTTAATGAAAAAACTATTTCCATCCCTTACCCACATTTAATACAGTCATTACCCATTCATTTCACACATTTAAATTTCATTAAAAGCCTTATTCAATTATAGTCCACATTAATTTATCATATTTACCATCACTAACCACACATTCCACACCACTCCACATCTATAATACAACCCAACATAAAAAAACAAGAAAAAAACTGCCCCACTTGTCACAAGGTCATATCCTTTCCATGTAAACAACCCCACTCCCATTTCCACATCAACAACTATATTATCATCCCATATCAACCACTGACTCTCCTCTTTCCAACCATGGAAAGAAATCCACAACCCTTTTGCTCAACACATATAATCTCAATCTAGACACAACAAATTCTTAACCAAGGATACACAATCACAACACCATAATAAGTATATAACATCATCTATTAATCGATTTTAGAAAAAACCACTTTCACAATTCTCATTTAAATCATGATTTCATAATAATTTAATCCCTCTTTAACAAATAACATTTACATCAATTACCAAGTCAACAAAAATGGTGTATTATAATATATAAGTTATTAACCTTTTATGAATGGTAATTATAACAGATAAATCAAATTATTAACACACAATTATTAGTATTTTCATCACCAATAACATTTGGGCATCAAGAATTTGAGAAATATCATGGGAAAAAATAAACACATACAAAACACCCCTTCCCATCAATTTCCATTTTTTAGTTCAATTCATTATCTTCATTAAATCAATTCTTACCATACACGAAAAGCATGAAGAATCATTCAACTTCCATAATTCACACTTAAATAAGGAGAGTTCTCAAATATCCTACCTCAATAAAAGTTTCATGATACGATGAACAAGGATAAAGTGAGGAAGAGTTGATCACTCGACCAAAATCATGCAAAGAAACCTCTAAAAATATAAAACACAACAATCCCTATCAATAACTCAACCTAAAACCAACAGAAACCATTGTAAAACCCTTCCATATGAAAAAAGAGAAAAATTAATGGAATGGAAGAGGGAAACCCACATTGTATCACTGTCAGTCAATCTCTTGAATCAGAGAGCCAACATAGATTAGTGGGGATCAAAGGGTCTCTAGGATTGCACCTTTGGTCACCTAAAGTTCAGAGAAATCAATGAAAATTATAAGAATTAAGATATAATTTTAAATTGATATAAACACTGGAAAACATTGTGTCATGATGTGACATGCCATAATTACACTGTGAGGGTATGATTTCACTGAAACCTTGAGAATATCATGACAAAACACCCATCTTTCTCCCCTCTTAACCCCAATCAACTTTCCAAATCTAATATGACCAACTAAGGGTTGTGTCGTGACCCCTAACACTACAATGCGATATCACTTGAGAGAACCTCTAGAAAACCAACCTCCATGTCATGGCACCACAATAAGGGAGGACACACCATGGAATTTAATTGAAAGATTCATCAAAACTTTTCTCCCAAGATCTGCACTGTGACACATGAGACTGCATTGTGACTTGAAACTATTAGAGCCACTGAAACCTTCTCTCAAGGGATTTGTTCCATAACACCCAATGCTACTCCACGACTCATCACCTGTAGAACCACACCTATATTGTAACCATATCTTGAACTACAATGCACAAGGCTATGTCATGGCATACATCACCCAATTGAAATTTTATCTACAACAACACTTCTCCTCCTATAAACTCCTCTCGAAACCTCTAGCACCCAGAAGCCATAAATTAATAGTTTATAAAGGTCTAGATCATTACATCAGATACCTCTTAAACAATTTTTGTCCTCGGGTATCAGAAAAAACCCCAGAAAGTGACAAACTTCCAACCCAAACATTCCCTCATGAGATACATCCCATATAGAACAATGCCATCATGAAAGAACATACATTGTAGAAGATAACCAGACCAAATAAATCACCTATAAAAAATCATATCAATCAATGAAACAATAAATCCAACATTTCGAACATTCCAACAAAATAAGGCTAAAAATAGCCTAGGATATTGATCATACATCTACAACTCATGCTCCCATATACTTGCCTTTAGGCCACTGTGAATCCAAAGAATATGAACCAAGGGGATAATTTTCCCATGCAACACATTCTCTTAACGATCTTGAATCTCATCTAGTTTCTCCATGAATGTCATGTCATCCTTGATATCCAACTACCCTAATCGATCATACAGAAATCATCATAACGATACTGAAAGATCTGTGGCACATGAAATACATCATAGATCCAGTCCCACTGTGGGGGAAGTGCACACCAATATACCACCTTTCCAACACACTATAACACCTCAAAGGTGGTGACAAACCAGAGATAAAGAATACTCCCTCGGCTAAACCTCTGCTTCCCACATGATCGTTGACCAAAAACACTATAGGCATCGTCCTCTAATCAACATATGACTTCTGATGGACCCACATCACCTTTATTCTTTCTTGAATCATTTGGAACTTCTCTATTGCACTTTTCACCTCACATTGCCTAAGAACCGTCGACTCTTTGATCTCTGTCCAACACAACATAGATCGACAAGGCCAACTATAAAACACCTCAAACAGAGCCATTTTCAATAAAACATTGATAACCACTATAAGAAAACTCAACAAAAGGCAGGTACTTTACCCACACAAGTGATGTGTGTATGTTTTGATAGAGTTTTGACACACTATTTGATGAAATTTATTACATTTTTTATGATAAATGTGATTGAATTGATGTCATTATAAATTTTGGTCAATCTAAAGTTGAAACATTTATTATTTTAATATTCTAATGAAATACTATGTTTTTGGTCCATAAGTGACAAATCAATTCATAGTTTTATCTCTTTTTATTTTAATGATCAAATTTGGTGAATTATTTTGATGAAATTTTTAATAGGAAAAAATAATTCGAGAATATTCTTAACCAAATATTCTACTCTGATTCATATAACCGAATTGAGTATAGCAGAGCAGATCCATTTAGGGGTTTTGATAGCCTGCCATGAAAATGAGATCGCAGATCTGAAGACCAAAACCAAATCCGAAAGAAGGGCTCGACGTGGTTGCTTCCTGAGGAAGAACGAAGCTCGACCGGAGCATGAATCTGAAATTGTATCGACAAAGATTCAACCAAGGTTGAGGAATCAAAATATCGAGTATAGTTCTAGTTTTAATTAAACCAAATCTAGATCTAGGCATGCTCAATGTGAAATGAAGAAGATGAACTCAGTTCGGATCTAGTCAAGTGGTGTTGACTGAACTAGAGGGAACCAAATCTGTTCGTCATGGTTGCTTGCCGAGTAAGCTACTTTGAACTAGGCCCGTATTGATTGAATCTAGTTGTAGACTTGTTCAAGGATTGGAATCGAGATGGAGCTCATGTGAGGAAAGACTGCGCTACGGTTTTCAAAGTAGGATTTATAGTTAGGAGAATGAGAGGGTTGAGATTCATAGAGATCTAAGCCTGTCCAAGAAGATGTTTAACCAAATTGAAGTAGTAAACCTTGATCCGGTGAGTCAAGGATGGAATTGGGAATGGATTTGTTGGTTCAACCGACACCGGAAGAGTAAAAAACACACATATGCAGATATTTAGAGACATTAATATCTGGAGACATTCATCTCGAGACATTCAGATATCCAGATATGGAGTGGACAATATGAAGAGAGAAGAGAGAATATTAATTATGGTCACCACATTCATTTCTACACATCGTAGTGACACCCTATCATTGATTCATCATTTTATTTGGTAACATAAATTTAATAGAGTGGAGGTCAAAGAAGGGTGAAGACAGACTAAAAATAGGGATCTCATCCACCATTTTTTATTATCGGATTCAGAAGCAACACATCTTCGTCCTTGTGTGTAATATTTTGTGAGGTGTTTCTACATATTTTCTAGAGATATTTTTGTGTGTGTTTTCTCCTTATAATTAAGAGATAGAGAGAGTTTGTACCTATATTTTACCATAGTTAAATCTTTTTATTTTCATGTGGTTTTTTTATCTCTTTCATTGGGAGTTTTTCCACGTTACATCTGGTATTCTCTTAATTCCACACTTTTGCACTTTATTTATATCTCAAAATTATCATTGAATTAATTGACTGAAAGGGCACTGTCGTGGGTTTCCTAAAATGATTAGTGTGATTTTGGGGTACTTAGGTGTAGTAGAGTGACTGACCGAGGTCGTCTCTCAAAGGAGGAAGTAAGTTAAAACAACTTATAAAAGGTATTCTAAAAATAAAATAGAATAGAATTAAAAAACTAATTTAAAGGATGGGGGGTGGTTGTTTATCGTTTATAAAACTTGAATAAGTTTTCTGGAAGAAGATTTCATTTTTTTGTTTTTAATTTTGAAATGAAGTTTGATTAAAAATACACAACAAGAAGATGTTTTTTAGAAAATATTTTAAAAGGCACAATCAATATAACTATTACTATTACTTTACTTATTAATAATTATCATTTAAATAAATATCCACTTAATTATTATCCCATAATTTGTTAACCCTCAAACCCTAAGAGATTTAACTTAACCACCAAGATGAAATTACTTAAACTCTAGGCTAGCTTCAGAACACGCAATCACAGCACCCTTCTTTGACTGTTGTTCTAAGGTTATCTTATGGTAAGTAGTTAATTAGAGCACATATCCATTCTGGAAATGAGTATGAATTGTGTTTAGGGATTATATTTGAACTCTACAAATTTATCCTGTGTGGTCTTGTATTACCGATTAAGATCACACTCTCACAATTGACACAAAATCTCAACCTCGCGTGTTTTTGTGTTAATTGTTCAATTTCTTGATTAGTTTCTTACAATTTAAAAACACAATTCATGTATAATATTAAATTAATTACAGTATCTCAATGATTCAAAATAATTAAATGAATAGGGTAGAATATAGATTGATTACTAAAATACTACTCTTCCATGGGTGGCGTAATCATCGTAGAAGAGTTTTGTATGTGAAAAGATTTATAATGGGTATAACCCAATAACGCTTCTACTCAAGAATTATATCCCAAATAGGAAGATTAATAGAATAATAAATTTAATCAAAATATAATAAAAGATGAGAAATAAAATAAGAACAAAGAGGTTTATTACACAAACAAAAATTTTACAACATGAAGAAGAGCAGGAGGCTTCGATGAGGGGATCATTGCTTCAAGAGCTACCCCTCTTACAATGGTTGGAGAATTTGGGTGAAACCAATTATAATCTACATAAATTCTCCTAATTCACTTCAAAAACTCCACCAAATGATAAAAACACCAATTTATAGAGTGGTGGGGAGGCTAGGTTCAAAGTGGTTTCAAGTGTGAATGGGAAATCTAGGCCAAATATTTTATGCCAACTTTTACCGCCTATTTGACCACAACAACGCGTGAATTGGATATACTTAAAGAAGGATAATATGTGAGTATATGAGTCCTCTATCTCCTCTAAAAATTTGGGCTCAATAAAATCTACGATGAAGTAGTTATGGCTGAAATACAAAAGATTCTCCATTCTGGCGTGTCCAGCCCACCTTTGATTTTATGGACCAATTAATCCATCCAGATGCATTCTTTTTATCAAGTTTCCTGAATAAAAGTTGTATCCCATGAAGTAGGGAACACAGTTACAAAATATTCAGTTCAAATAATTCAAATAAAAATATTTATGATTTAAATACTACAATGATTTTGAAAGGGTAAAACTGGAATTTTCATCAAATATTCAAATGAATGATGTAATCCCAAATACTTTCTAATTGAACATATTTAACACAATTTGAGGAAATTATATCATTTATTATCAATAAAATATTCAATAAAATAGTGTTTTATCAACTCCCCCACACTTACCCTTTTTTACTCCTGAGCAAAACCTCATATCAAGTAAACATCAATATCAAATCAAAACCAATTTTAAAACCCATATCCTTAAGATCAAACAATTACACACCAAGAAACAAAATATATCATGCCTCATAAAAAACCATTATTTAAAGTTCTTCATTTATATCATTCAATATATTTCCACTTTATTTATCCTCCCCTGCACAAAACACTTACCTCTCTTGAATTTTCTCTTATCACAAAAATATCAATTTTTTTGCAATGTCTTTCTCATCCAAACTCATACAAGGGTCACCATAGGCTTGATAAATTCCTACATTTCCACCTGATGTGAGTCAATGACTTATGTTTATCATGATGAATTTTTAGGGTTGTTCTGTAGCTTTTGGTTGGTAGGATTTAGATGTAAAAAAAATTCTGAGGCTGAATGAGGAGGGCTTGACTCTTTTTGAAGCAAAATTGCATTAATCTAATTTTCACTTAAATATGATCTTATCCTCAATCCCCATAGTATTAATTCAGCTCCATCATCATGAAAAGTCATGAAAATTACACACTATTCATAATTTCATCATAAAAAATGTCAATCTTCTCAAACATGATTTTCTTGAAAGCTCCAGATAAGCACAACTTTCCACCTCAATTAGAAGATCCAGAAAAGGCACAACTTCACTTGTCATGAAATCTCTAGAAAAGGCACAGATTTCAATATAATTACTTTCTTCAGCAGAAAACACATCTCTTCAGAAGTTAATTTTCCACCCAAAGTATCACAGAATGTGGTAGCACAACACAAGATAGATTCCCCCACACTTAAGCTCAACTAGATTATGCAATTTCACTTTAAGAGTTGGTTGGATAGGGAAAATTGGCTTGTAATGTGGCTAACCTAATAGGTTGTGCATGGATTCTAAGGGATACAAGGATTAAATGTTCAATTTAGGCTATTATAAAAAAGGATTCTTTGAAATAAGGGCTTTAATACTAAACAAATTCCTCAATCATTTAAACATAAGTACCTAAAAACCTCAAGTTTTGATAGAAATAGATCAAATTCTAGTTAAATAAAGCATGGTTTGGTTCTCTCAAGAAGTGTGGTGAATGTAAAGAATATGAAAATAATGGTTTAGAAGCCTCACAGGAAAGTGATTTCATATATGAAGACAGTGAGATGTGGCGTGAGATTCAAAATTCAGTGTACTGTTCATGAAATTACTAAATATTTGAACTTGAAACAAAGTCATTTCAGCATTCATTTAAGCTTAGTTTTAAGGGATAAATTGTTTCACTCGTTTATATGCATTTCAAAATTGTGATGAGAATCATTTCAGCTCAAAAATTTCAAAAACACAAAGAAAATTGAAAAATAAACACACAAAATTTAAAAAACACACAATTTTTTTTGTTTTTTTAATAGGAAAATAATTGAAATTACTAAACTAAAAGGTTCCCTCCCCCACACTTAAAATATTGAATTTTCCTCAATGTGAACCCATGAGATGATATATGCACATGAAATGCAGAATTTTTAAATAGGACAAATAATATAAAAGTGAAAGGGTTAGGAATAGCCTGATGTGCTCAAGTGATGATGGGGTCATGTAGTGAGATAAAATCCACTACATTAGTAGGAAGTCCCTCAATGTATCTCTTCAAACATTGCCCATTGACTGTAAAGCTCCTTCCAATGTCCTCTTGTGTTATCTCCACTACACCATAAGGAAAAAAATTAGATATAATATAAGGACCTGACCATCTGGAACGCAACTTACCAGGCATCAGCTTCAGTCATGAACTGCATAGAAGGACTTTATCTCAAACATGAAACTCCCTTTTCTGGATCATTTTATCATGAACTTATTTTGATCTTTCCTTGTAGAGCCTTGAGTTCTCATATGAAGACAATCGAATCTCCTCAAGCTCTTGAATTTGCAACTTCCTTTGGATTCTAGCTTTGGCCAAATCCATGTTTCATTTCTTTATAGCCCAATAAGCCAGATGCTCAACTTCCATGGGGAGATGACATGCTTTCCCAAAAATAATCCGAAATGGGGACATACCAATGGGTGTCTTGTATGCTATCCTATAAGCCCACAACACATCATCCAAGCACTTTCTCTAATCCTTCTTATTTGGCTGCATAGTTTTCTCCAAAATTTGTTTCAATTCTCTATTTTAAACCTTAGACTGGCCATTTGTTTGGGGGTGGTATGGTGTTGATGTTTTGTGTGTCACCCCATACTTCCGAAGAAGGGAAGAAAAATTACGATTGTAGAAGTTTGTCCCTTGGTCACTGATGATGGCCTTCGGTACTTCAAACCTGCAAAAAATTTGTGCTTTGACAGAGTCCACAAGAACATGAGAATCATTAGTCCTAGTGGCCTTAGCCTCCACCCATTTACTCACATAATCAACAGCAAACAAAATATATAAAAATCCAAATGAACTAGGAAAAGGACCCATAAAATCGATGCCCCATACATCAAGAATCTCACAGAATAGTATGGGTTGTTGGGGCATCTCATGTCTCCTAGAAATGTTCCCAGTGTGTTGTCAATGAGATCATGACTTAAAAAACACATGGGCATCATGGAATAATCTAGGCCAATATAATTCAGAGTCCAAAACATTCCTAGCTGTCTGTTGGGGTTCAAAGTGTCCACCACAAGCACATGTATGACAGAAATGCAAAACAGACTCAAACTCTTGATCGGGAACACACCTCCTAATGACTTGGTCACTAAACATGCGCCAGAGGTAAGGATCATCCCACACATAAAACCTAGACTCACTTTTTAATTTTTGGACTTGATGCTTCTTCAAATTTGCTGGGATTTCAGAGGAAACAATGTAATTATCTAAATCAGCATACCAAGGATGCGTACCTGAGATGGTATAGAGATGATCATCGGGGAAAGTTCCCCGAAGTGGTACCTGGTCCAAGGTGTCACCCTCTGGTGTGTGAGTAAGCCTACTCATGTATTCTGCCACTAAATTTTTCTAACCCCTTCTTTTCCTTTATCTCGATGTCAAACTCTTGAAGAAGGAGCATCCATCAGATCAGCCTGGGCTTTGCATCTAGCTTCTTTAGGAGGTACCTCAAGGCTGCATGGTCAGAAAAAACAACTACTTTAGATCCCAATTAATATGAACGGAATTTATCTAAATCAAATATGAAAGCGAGAAACTCCTTTTCTATGGTTGTGTAATTTGATTGGGCTGAATCCAGTGTCCTCGATGCATAGGAGATCACATGTGAACGTCCCTCCACCCTCTGAGATAAGATGGCTCTAACCATGAAGTTGGATGCATCACACATAAGCTCAAATGGAAGGTCCCACCGGGAGGGCTCTATGATTGGTGGAGTGTCCAAACACTTCTTTATCTCATTAAATGATACCCTTCACGAGTCATCAAAATTGAAGACAATATCTTTTTGAAGCAATCAAGATAAGGGTAGAGCGATCTTACTAAAATCTCTGATGAAGCGTCGATAAAATCCAGCATGTCCAAGGAATGATCGAACATCACACACACATGTAGGATATGGAAGGGATGAAATAATGTCTACCTTAGATTTATCAACTTCAATGCTATGTTGTGAGACTATATGACCTAAGACAATTCCCTTTTCGACCATGAAATGACATTTTTCAAAATTTAAGACCAGATTCTTCTCAATACAACGATGCAACACATCACCCAAACTAGAGATACATTCATCAAATGAGGATCCATAAACTGTAAAATCATCCATAAATACCTCCATGCAGGTCTCAATGAAATCTGAAAAAATACTCACCATGCATCTCTGGAAGGTACCTGGGGCATTGCAAAGTCCAAATGGCATCCTTCGGTAAGTAAAGGTACCGAATGGGCAGGTGAATGTCATATTCTCATAGTCCTCTACTACAATGGGAACCTGAAAATAGCCAGAGAAACCATCCAAGAAGCAATAATGTGTCCTAACTACAAGTCTCTCAAGCATCTAGTCAATTAATGGAAGTGGGAAATGGTCCTTACGAGTGGATTGATTTAGTTTCCTATAATCAATACACAATCACCAACTATTTTGTACTCTCACAGGAACTAACTCATCATTTTTATTTTTTATAACAGTGAAACCAATTTTCTTTGGTACAACCTGGATAGGGCTAACCCATTGTGAGTCAGAAATAGGGTAAATTATAACTGCCTCGAGAAAATTTTCAACCTCTTTTTTAACAACCTCCAAAAGGGTTGGATTGAGTATTCTTTGTGGTTTCCTCACCGGTTTAGCCCCATCCTCCAAGAGAATCCTATTCATGCAAATGGAGGGGCTAATACCTGATATGTCAGCCAAGGTCCACCCAATTTACCTGATGTTCTCCCTCAAAAGATTCAAAAGTTTTTCTTCATGTTCAAAAGGGAGATTGTTAGCAATTATAACATATAATTTCTCACCACTCAACAAGTATTAGTATTTGAGATTTGGTGGTAATGGCTTGAGTTCCAGTGTAGGGGGGTGGTGTATGGATGGAGACATAGAAGGAAATAAAATATGTGCACAAAGAGCATCAATATCAGAATATACATCATCAAAATCAGAGAATAAAGCATCAAATCCATCAGCATACTCTACAACCATGTCATAATCAGAGTTCACATGATCAAAATCAGAATATGACTCCATTTCAAAATCAAATCTTAGGGAGTCTTGTTCCTTAGAAACAGGTGTGGAAGTACTCTTAGACATCAAACTAGAACCAATACTCATAATCTCCCTAATCATAAGACAATCAAACTCCATGGAGTTTTTACTTGGTGGTTCTAAATGGGAGATAACAAATACAGAATGATCCTCTGAGGGGTACTTCATAGAATCCATAACATTAAATATCACAACTTCATCCCCAAATTCCATGGAAAGTGTACCCTCATTTAAATTTATGATAGTTTTTGCAGTTTTGAGTAAGGGTCTACCTAAGATAATGGGGACATGAGAACTTACCTGATCATCCTCCATTTGGAGCACATAGAAGTCTGCTAGAAATATCATGTCTATTTTTCGGACAAGTACACCCTCAAGGACTCCCGCTAGATATTCCGTAGCTCTATTCTCCAATTGCACCACTACTCTTGTCTGTTTCATCTCACCAACTTGCAAAGAAGAGAATACAGAGTGAGACATCACATTTATGGAGGCTCCCAAATCACAAAGAGCATCAGAGAAGTGCAACTCCCCTATGGTACATGGGATGGTGAATGTCCCGAGATCCTTGCACTTTGTTGGCATTGCTAGAGTTGGTGTAATGAGTGATGAGACATTCCTTCCAAGATTTATCCTTTCATTTCCCTTGAGCCCTCTTCGATTGGTAAAATGTTATTTTAAGAATTTTTCATACCTTGGAATTTTCTTAATGGATTCAAGTAGAGGAATGTTGATCTCCACATGCTTTAATGTGTCCAAAACCTCTTTTTTGCATCGCCTATTCAGACATCTTCTTGGTTTGAACAACCCTATTTAGAAAGGGAAGAGGTTTAGGAGGAACATCATCAATATTTTTCTTACCTTTATCTTTCTACTTGGGTTTCTCATCAGTTGAGGTGAATCCAGGTGGAATTTTAGGTGGAGAAGTATAATTTATTTGCTTCACACTTCTCAATGTGATGGAACTAACATTCCCCTTTATATTTGGAGTGGGTTGGGAAGGTAGATTTCTGGAATTCTTACTTACAAGTTCATGGATGGCGGTGGAAATCTGGCTCATTTGAGTCTTCAACTCCCTCAACTCTGAACCTTGACTCCTCAGCTCATTATGTTGATTAAGAACAATTTTCTTCAAAAGGCCATCAGTGTTAAAATCTATCTTGGATGGGGGATTCCCTTGTTGCTGGCTTTTTGATGTTTGAGCTTTGAATCTCCTTTGGGGTTGTTGGAAACCCTGCTGGTAAGGTAGAGGCTGTTGGAAGTTTGGTTGAAAAGGGGGCCTTTGTTGTTGCCCAGAGCCATACCTCATGTCTGATTGATCCTTCCACCCTTGGTTGAATGTTGGTGCAAATGATTCATACTTATTTTAGGGATATGTCTATTGTTGCTGCTGATATGGTCTCCCAGGGAACACTGCAACACAATATTCTGTTTCTTGGAGTTGTGGGCAATAGTCAGTTGGGTGGATTGTCTCAGTGAAAATACCACAAGGCCTTGAAGGAGGGGGTTTGGATTCCTTTTGATCCAAATAAATATTCATCATCATAGTGGTCAATTATTCCAACTTGGTATCAATCAAATGAGTTTCAAGAGAATAAGGACTTACCTGATGTACTCCCCTAACATGTGGTGCACCTTGATCACAAAATTGTTGGGAGTTTTGGGCCATTTTGTCGATCAACGCACGTGAAGCTACTGGTGTCTTGTCCACCAATGCTCCTCTAGTCGCATCATCCACTATACTTCTCTCCATAGGTGTGAGTCCTTCATAGAATTACTGAATGAGGAGTTGCTTACTGATTTGGTGATGTGGACAGCATGCACACAACTTCTTGAATCGCTCCCAGTACTCATACATTGACTCCCCTTATGCTTGCTTGATCCCCAAGATCTCCTTATGAATGGAAGTGGTCCTCAATGCTGGAAAAAATATCTGCAAGAAAAGACATTTAAAATCGTTCCAATATATTACATCTTCAGGTTGTAAATAGTACATCCAATCCTTTGCAGCTCCATCAAGTGAAAATGGGAATGCTCTTAATTTGATTTGATCATCAGAGACCTTTCTAGGTTTTAGGGTTGAGCAAACCACATTAAATTATTTCAAATTTTTATTGGGATCCTCACCAGAGAGGCCATGAAACTTTGGAAGTAAGTTAATTAACCCGTATTTTAGTTCAAAGTCTGATTCAAGATTTCGGTATGCAATACAATTTGGTTGATAGTTAATATCAGGTGTATCCAATTCTCAAATGGTTCTATTAAGTTCATTTTTATTATAGTCAGCCATTGGTTCTTGTTTATGGTTGAATTTGAATTTCTTCCAATTTCAATGTTCTGATATTGGAGTAATTCTCCAACTGGTTGAATGTTGAAACTTCCCGTAGACTGAGAATGTCTGATTCGTGCCCTAAGGCTACGTTCAATCTCAGGGTCAAGATCTAAGAGATAATTGGGATTAGTTCATGTCATAAATCAATGAAAGATGAAAATAAGGAAATTATACCATAGTAAAATAAAAATTAGAAGTTTGAGTTGATGGTCCAAAAATAAGTAGAATAAAATAAAAGAAGAAGAAGAAAAAAGAAATCAGATTGGGCAAAGAAGGAAGAAAGAAGAGAGGAAGAGAACAAAATGTAAAATAAAATAAATACCTATAATTGGTTGATATAATTACTTACCTCCCCAACAACGGCACCAATTTGGTAGAGTGCTGTCGTGGGCACCCTCAAACGATTAGTGTGATTTTTGGGGTACTTAGGTGCAACAGAGTGGCTGACCAAGGTCATCTCTCAAAGGAGGAAGTAAATTAAAAAAACTTCTAAAAGGTATTCTAAAAATAAAATAGAATAGAATTAAAACACTACTTGAAAGGATGGGGGGTGGTTTCTTATCATTTATAAAACTTGAAGAAGTTTGCTGGAAGAAGATTTCATTTTTTTTGTTTTTAATTTTGAAATGAAGTTTGATTAAAAAGACACAACAAGAAGATGTTTTTTAGAAAATATTTTAAAAGGCATAATCGATCTAACTATTCCTCTTCATTTACTTATTAATAATTATCATTTAAATCAATATACACTTAATTATGATCCCCTAATTTGTTAACCCTCAAACCCTAAGAGAGTTAACTTAACCACCAAGATGAAATTACTTAAACCCTAGGCTAGCTTCAGAACACACAATCACAACACTCTGCTTTGACTGTTGTTCTAAGGTTATCTTATGTTCAGTGGTTAATTACAAAACACATCCATTCTATAAATGAGTATGAATTGTGTTTAGGGATTATATTTGAAATCTACAAATTTATCTCGTGTGGTCTTGTATTACCGATTAAGATCACACTCTCACAATTGACACAAAATCTAGACCTCGCGTGTTTTTGTGTTAATTGTTCAATTACTTGCTTAGTTTATTAAAATTTAAAATCAAAATTCGTGGTGTATATTAAATTAATTACAATATCTCAATGATTCAAAATAATTAAATGAATAGGGTATAAGATAGATCGATTACTAAAAGACTACTCTTCTATGGGTGGCGTAATCATCGTAGAAGCATTTTATATGTGCAAAGGTTTATAATGGGTATAACCCAATAACACTTCAACTCAAGAATTCCAGAACAAAGAGTAAGATTAAGAGAAGAATAAATTTAAACAAAACAAAACAAAATAGAATAAATAAAAGAAAAACAAATAAGCTTATTACATAAAAAAAAATATTACAACATGAAGAAGAGAAGGAGGCTTCGATGAGGGGATCCTTGCTTCAAGAGCTACCCCTCTTACAATGGTTAGATAATTTGGGTGAAACGAATTATTTTCTGCCTAAAATCTACTAATTTACGTCCCAAACCCAACCAAATGAGAAAAACACCAATTTATAGAGTGGTGGGGAGGCTAGGTTCAATGTTTTTTCAAGTGTGAATGGGGAATCTCGGAAAAATATTTTATGCCAACTTGAACCGCCCATTTGACCACCAAAATGCGTGAATTGGCTGGTCTTCTAGAATAATCATATGTTTTTATATGGGTCCTATATCTCCTCTAAAATATTTAGCTCAATCCAAGCCTAGATGAAGGAGTTATGGACGAAATACATAAGCTTTTCCATTATGGCGTGTCCAGCCCACCTTTGACTTTATGGCCCAATTATTCCATCCAGATGCATTATTTTTATCAAGTGTCATGAATAAAAGTTGTATCCCATGAAGTAAGGAACACATTTAAAAAATATTAAGTTCAAATAATTCAAATAAAAATATTTATGATTGAAATACTACAGTGATTTTGATAGGGTAAAACTGGAATTTTCATCAAATATTCAAATGAATGATCTAATCCCAAATACTTTATAATTGAACATATTTAACACAATGTGATGAAATTATATCATTTATTATCAATAAAATATTCAATAAAATAGTGTTTTATCATTGAAAAATTGTTTAAAATCTTAACAAGTGGTATTAGAGGAACAAAGTTTTGGCCTAAGGAAATTCTGGACCAACGACATGTCCAATTGGCGATGAAATACGAGATCAAAAAATTCAATAGAAATAAATTTTCATTGTGGAAAATGAAGATGCAAGCAGTGTTGCGGAAAGATAATTGCCTATAGGCGATTGGAGAGAAACCAACGGTTGTGATGAAGGATAAATGTAACGACATGAACATGAATGTTATTGCGAACATCCATTTGGCTTTGGTAGATGAGGTCTTATCAAGTATTACTGAGAAGAAGATGACAAAAGGAATTTGGGATACTCTAAAAAATCTATACAAGACAAAGTCACTCCACAACAAAATTTTCTTGAAGATAAAATTATACACTCTTCAAATGGCGGAGTTATCATCGGTGACTGACCACATCAACACCCTCAATACCCCTTTTGCCCAGCTTACAACACTGGGCAATAAAATTGTGGATATTGAACGTGCAAAGATTCTACTCCAAAGTTTGACAGATTCATATGATCAAATTTTCATCAACTTCACCAATAATATCCTAATGGATATTTTTCCCTTCAACAATGTTGAATTTTCGGTTCTTGAAGAAGAAAATTAGTGCAAGAACAAGGAAGAAAGACAGACAACTTCACAACAAGTGGAAGCTCTGTCAATGGAAAGAGGAATAATGATGGAGCATGGTTCTAGTGGGAACTAGAATCATGAGAGGTCCAAATAAAGGAGTAAGAAGAAAAACACCAAATGTTAAAATTGCGGTAAGAGGGGTAATGTCAGCAAAGACTGTTGGAATAAGAAAGGTGGTGAGAAGAACATTCAAGGAAATGTGGCGAGTACATCTGAAAATGGAAACGTACTAATCAGTGATGTGACAACAATTATTGAAGGAATACAATATCTCGACGATGCATGGATTATTGACTCAGGAGAAACATGACACATGAAATCTCAACGGGAATGGTTTGACCAATATGAAACTATCCTGGAAGGACTTGTGTAAATGGGGAATGATCATACAATGAAGATCATTGGAGTTGGAATCATTAAACTAAAGATGCTTGATAACAAAGTCTGAACCATCCAAGGAGTAAGCCATGTGGAGGGTCTCAAGAAAATTTTGTCCTTGGAACAATTTGATGATATCAAATGAAAGACTCAACTAATAAAGGGATGATGAAGATTGTGAAGGGAGCGCTAGTGGTGATAAAGGCCAAGAAGATCTCAAAGAACCTGCACGTTTTTATGGGTGAAACGTACAAGGAAGTGAAGATAGTTGTCACATTAACTACCCCAATGGAATATTTGACAACATTATGGCATCAGACGCTTGGTCATATATCCGAATGAGGTTTGAAGATTATTACGGATCAGAATTTGTTGTCTGAGCTTACAAAGGTATCCTTAACATTTTTTAAGAATTGTGTTTTGAGTAAGCAACACAGGTTGAAGTTTGGAACATCAACGACAAGCAACAAGGAGATCTTGGAGTTGATTCATTCTGACATATGTCAAGCATCAGTTGTGTCCCTAGGAGGAGCAAGGTACTTTTCATCTTTCATTGATGACTATTCTAGAAGATATTGGGTGTTTCCAATCAAGAGGAAATCATATATCTTTGAAGTCTTCAAAACATTCAAAGTGAAAAAGGAGCTTGAATCTAAAAGAATATCAAGTGTTTAAGGACTGACAATGGTGGATAATATACAAACGAGAAGTTTGATACTTTTTGACAACATGAAGGCATCAAGAGGTAGTTCACGATGACATAAACTCCTCATTAGAATGGAGTAGTAGAGAAGATGAATAGAACCATGTTGGACAGAAAAAGGGTAATGCTGAAGACTATAGGTTTTACAAAGATGTTTTGGACAAAAATAATAAATACTGTATGCTATGTGATCAATTGATCCCCTTTAGTGGAAATTTATCTGAAGACATTGATGGGGATGTGGACTGGTAAACATGCTAATTATTCTCAATTGCATACTTTCAGAGGTCTTGTATATGCACTGTTTCATGACCAGGAAAGATAAAGTTGGACTCAAGATCCAGGGAATTTAGCTTGTTGGGATATGCTGATGGTGTGAAGGGGTATCATTTGTGGGATCCCACTACCCACAAACTTATCATCAGTAGAGATGTCATATTTTCTAAAGAAAAAGTAAAAATGATGATTGATAAAGACACAAATAAAGAAAGTACATAAACTACAACAATCAAGGTGAAGGAAAAAGTAAAGGAAGAACTAGTTTTCTCTGAGGGATTACTATATCATGATGATCAAGTACCAGATGATCCTAGATTATGACGGTCAAATCAAGAGAAAAGAGCACCAATATGGCACTCAAATTATGTTACTGAGAGAAATGTTTCATATTTTTTATTTACAGAAGATGGAGAGCCATCATCTCTTTTGGATGCGAACTAGAGTCCAGATATATCTTCATAGATGGTGGTGATGCAGGAGGAACTTGAGTCCCCACACAAGAACAAGACTTGGGATCATGTTCTATTACCTCACAGAAGGAAGTCCATTGGGAACGAATGAATCTAAAAGATCAAAAGGGACAAAGAAAACCAGGTGGAAAGATATCGTATGAGACTAGTGGTCAAAGGATATTATCAGAATAAAGGTATCGATTTCAATGAAATATTTTATCTTGTTATTAAACTGATGACTATTCGGGTAGTTCTGGAGATGTGTGCTACATACACTTTACATCTAGAGCTTCTAGATGTGAAAATAGATTTTCTCCATAGTGATCTTGATGAACAAATCTATATGCTCCAACCTGAAGTTTTTTCTGAATAAGGTAAATAGAAATTGGTTTGCAGGTTAAAAAAATATTTGTACGGTCTCAAACAGACACCGAGGTGTTGGTACAATAGATTTGATTCCTATATCATGATCCTTGGATACAATAGACTTAATTTAGATCCTTATGTATATTTCAAGGGTCTATATGGTAATGATTTTATAATTATACAGTTTTATGTGGATTACATGTTGGTTTCAGGCCCCAACAACGATCAAATCTAGGAGACGAAGGCATAATTGTCTAGGGAGTTTGATATGAAAGACTTGGGACCTGCAAACAAGATTATTGGGATGTAAATTTACCGAGACAATAATAATGGAAATATTTGGATATCATAGAATAATTATTTGAGGAAAGTATTGAAATGCTTCAACATGCAAGACTATAATCCAATTTCTACCCTCTTCCCCTTAATTCCAAGTTATCCTCCATGATAATTCCTAACAGTGAAGTAGAGAGGATGGAAATGTCTCAAGTGCTATATGCATTAGTAGTGGGGAGTCTGATTTTTCCATGGTTTTTTCTAGACTAGAAATTTCACATGCAGTGGGAGCAGTTAGTCGGTATATAGAGAATCTAGGATGGGAGCATTGGATAATGGTGAAGAGGATCCTGAGATACATCAAGGAAACCTATGATGTTCCATTATGTTTTGGAGGATCATATTTCACTATCAGAGGCTATGTTGATTCAGATTTTGTAGGTGATTATGAACAGATAAAATCCACTACTGGTTATGTGTTTACTCTTGCAGAAGGATCTATGAGCTGAATTTAAAAGTTACATTCAATTGTGTCTTTATCCATGATGGACATAGAGTACATGGAAGATACACAGGCATGCAAAGAGGCGATTTGGATGAAAAGGTTGTTGAAGGATATCAGGAACAAACATGATCATATTTCATTGTTTTGTGGTAGTCATAGTGCCTTTCACATTGCAAGGAATCTATATTATCATTCCAGGATGAAGCACATTGGCGTACAATATCATTTTGTTCGTGATGTGGTGGAAGAAGGAAGTGTGGACATGCATAAAATTCACACTAAAGAAAATCTAGAAGAATTCCTGACGAAGGTGATTGGTTATGATAAGTTCAGATGGTGTAGATCCTTGAGCAGCCTTATAGAGACATGAGTAGTAGGTTTGGAAGATAGAAAGGATGTGTGGAGATGTGATTGGAACTTAATCAAATCTCCAAGTGGGAGATATGTTGGAAGACGGTATGGAGAGAGAAAATATTAATGATGGTCGCTACATAAATTTAGACACATTGTGGTGACACTCTACCATTGATTCCCCATTTAATTTGGTAAAAAAAATTTAATATAGGGGAGACCAAAGGAGGGTGAAGGCAGGCTATAAAAGGGGATCTCCTCTACTAGTTTTTATCATATTATTTAGAAGAAACACATCTTCATCCTTGAGTGTAGTATTTTGTGAGGTGTTTCTTCATATTTTTAAGAGAGAATTTCTTGTGTGTTTTCTCCTTATAATTGAGATAGAGATAGAGAGAGTTTGTACCCACATTTTACTATAGTGAAATCATTCTATTTGCCCGTGGTTTTTTAACCCTTTCATTGGGGGGGGGGGTTTCCACGTTACATCTGGTGTTCTTTTAATTCCACACTGTTTCACTTTATTTTTATCTCGTAATTATCGTTGAGTTGATTGGCCAATTTTTTATGATCCTAAAAAATGGGAGCACGATTCCAAAGGATTTTTTTGGAGATCTTGAGATGGATATTCTCACTGCTGGATGAAGATGAAGTGTGAAGATTACACCTAAAACATGATCATGTTCAACCAGGTTATTTTATGTGTAAAACTTATAGTTTAAAATGTTGATTTCTTTCGAAGCTTGAATATATTGAAGCACTTAAAGTAATTTTCTCCAAATTTATATTACGTTGAAATTTTATTGAATATTGATGAATATATTTTTTGTCATTCAATTTATCTCTTCCTTATATACTATAACAGTCACAAATCTGATCAGTGAGTATCAATTGATGAGTGCGTTCTATTTAATCCATCAGGAGATTGAGGTAGTAACACACTATTGAAATTTCTCAATATTCAATCGAGGACTGTGAGTACACGGAGTGTTGACTGTGTTTAGGCACTTTATGATTGTTGAGTGCATTAAACAACTCTTACTGAAAGGATAATGATATATAATAATTTAATTGTTGTTCTTAACATTTCTATCTTAATGATATGCATGTATTGTGATTATAATTAATCAATTGATATAGTTATTATTCTGAATTTTATTTCAATCAATGAATAAAGAATGAACCAGGAGATCTAATAGATTTAGCCACTACTTTATATCCTATTAATTCCTTACTCCTTTACTGTTACGTTTGTTCCACTATTTCAATTTCTTTGTGTTTAAAAATTAGAATAGTTTCATTTCAGTCATAGAACCACTTTTAAAAACATTAAAAATTATAAAATAATGATAGGAAAACTCTTTAAAGGAAACCTCAAATAGGACTACTCAGGGGTTTTCTATACTAAAAAATTCAGGGGATAAAAATTTAAAGTGGGTTGTAAATAAATAAAAAACCTGAGACTTCGATTGGTGGAATTACTAGGGAGGTTGCTAAGGTGTTTGGAAAAAAGTTAAAAAAACATAATCCACTTACTAAAAAAATTTAATATTTGTTTTAAAGAACAAAGAGAATTAGAATTGTGTTTATATGTCAAATAATAACCATGAAAATTTTTAAACAGAAAATTCCTATAATTATAAGTCAAGGAAAATTGAAATATAGATAAAAAATAAAGCATTTAGATAGTAAATTTAGAAAATATTGAAATCTAAACCCAAAAATCCCCAAAAAATAGATTCACCAAAAATTAAAAACTTGTAAAATTTTAGAAGTATGGATAAACAAATAAGTTTAAATGATCAAGCTACTCTTGATTTTGAAAATCAATAAAATTAATCAGGTTACCTGGAAATAGCTCATAGTTATGAAATTAGATTAGTATTGATCCACCATTTTCCAAAATTCCATGGTTTACCATGGGAGGACCCCCATAAGAATCTTCAAGAGTTCCATATATTTTGTTTAACCATGAAACCACAAGGGTTTAGTGAGGACCAAATAAAGATGAGGGTCTCCCTCTTTTATCTAAAAGGGATAACTAAAGAGTGTTTATACCACTCCCAATATACCAAAATATAGAATTAACATCATCTTAAGAAAATATTCTTAGAAAATATTTTCTCATCTCTTGGTATGCCTCCCTTAGAATAAAAATATTCACCATTAGACAACTTCAAGGAGAGAGATTATGTGAATATTGGGAGAGGTTTAAGAAGTTGTGTTATATTTATCCTTATCACTAGATCTATGATTAACTCTAAATCTAATATTTTTTATGAGGTATTAGTTTTGATGGATATGATTATCATAGATATAGCTTTTGGAGGTGCTTTAGTGGATAATAATCTTATTGATAATAGAAATATAATATCTAATATAACCCAAAATTCATAGTAGTTTAGTACTAGGGGATTAATTAATGTAAAACCTTCTATGGAAGTATCTTCTTATAATTTTGAGAATTATTAAATTGATATTCAGTTGAGTGATCTCACTAATATGGTGAAATAAATGTTATTTAACTCTATCCCTTCACAAACTCAACCTAAACTAGTTTTTCCAATCCATATGAAATGTGATTTTTTTTTTCTGCTCATGATCATTTTAATCACAAATGTCCACAATTTTAAGAAAATCCTAAATCCTATCATGCGATATTACTTGGAAATCCATTTTAAAATAACCCAAATAATCAATTTCCCAACCAGAATAGTTAATCAATTTCCTTGAAACCCAATCAGAATCCCAACCAAGGATGGACGTATCAATAAAATAATAGGTTTAGGTAACATGAACAACCAAATAGGTATTTCTAACCCCAAAACTCTAATTAACAACCTATAAATAATCAAAATAAATTTGGTAACCAAGATGGTGAGAATATTCCAATTTTTTTGAATTTAGACAACCAAGAATAAAAAAATAATCAAAGAAATGATTCACACCTTGAAGAGATAGTTAAGAAACAATAAGACATTTCTTAAAAACAACAAGTTCTATTATAGAATATAGTAACTCAAATTGGTGAAATGAAAACTGAAATTAGTGGTTTAAAAAATCAAATAAGTGGTAGTTTTCCATCACAAGCTTAAGTGAACCTAAGGGAAATATAGAATGTTAGTTCTATAATTTTAAGAAGTGGATCCAAAATTCAAAACACACAAGATGAACTCAATGAAAAAGAACCTAAAAAGGACAACCCCACTTTCGAAAAAAATGTAAAACCACATGATGAAGTTACAAAACCACTTGTTGAATCAGTTCTTGAACCTGCTAAATCTATTCATGAACCTTATATCCACACACTTGTAGAAAAGAGAAAAAGGAAGAAATAAAACTGGAAACAAGTTTTAGGGATTTTAGGAATTTGATGGTCTCTTGAAATGGGAATAAAAAAAGTTGACAATGACTTGAAAATATATAAGGAACTACTAACTTACCCTCTTGGTAGTCCTGCCAAAAATAATTTTGAAGCTGAAAAGGAAAAGGAAGTTATTAAAACTTTTAGGAAAGTACAAGTTAACATTCCTTTGTTAGATGATGTGAAAAAGAACCCTATATATGCTAAATTTCTTAAGGAAATATGCACCAATAAAAGGAAGTTAAATGGAGTTGAGAAAGTCAACTTGGGTAGGACTGTTTCCTCCATGATCCGACACTCTCTATTTGTTAAATACAAGGACCTAGGTACATTTTCTATTCCTTGTGTTTTTGGAGAAAATAAATTTGAGGATTCTATGTTAGATTTAGGAGCATCCATAAATGTTATTCCTTATTATGTATTTTTATAAATGCAGGTTGGAGAGGTTAATAAACTTGTAATATTTATCTAGTTAGCCAATAAAATTTTATCTAAACTAGTTGGAGTCATATAGTATGTTTTGGTAAGGTTAAAAGATATAGTTTTCCCTACTGAATTTTATGTGTTAGATATTGAGGATGAAATATTTAGCACTCATAAACCTTTGATATTAGGGATACCATTTTTTAAAACTAATAAGTCTATAATTAATGTTCACAAAGAAACTTTGTTATTAGATTTTGGAGGTCAAATGGTTAATTTTTATATCTTTAAATTAATAGAACACCACATGGAAGATCATTCTGCACAACAAGTTAACATGATTAATTAGTTTTCTATACATTTTCACCTAATTTTATTCAAGATAACCAACCTATAAATTATTTTGGAAATAAACTTTTTTTGATAATAAAGATGCTGGAAACGAAAACCCAAAAATTTTCTATAATGATATTGAAAAAAAAATATTTTTTAAGAAACTGGATGTTTTTTTGGAATTTATGAATTTGAAAACATTGGAACTTATAAGGTTGTTATAGAAAATGGTGTTGAAATGGATGATAATATTTCTTAGTTTTTTGGAACATGTAATGTTGCTTGAAATTATGATTTACTATGTGAAATTGAACTATAAATAGTTGAAATTGATTTTAATTTTGCTCAACATGAAATAATTATGTAAAATTATCATTTCTATGAAAATATTTCATGTTATTACACTATTTTAAAATTAAAATATAATAAAAATGTCATTGAAGAGTCACCTCATGTTTTTTCACCTAAATATGAAATTTCTTTTAAGGTTGAAATGTGTACATTGTATGAGAATAATTGAACCACTGTTTTAGAGTATTATAAAACTTATATGATGGGGAATGATTTAGAAGTTGAAATTAAACTCAAAGAATCCATAGAACCTATTTTTTCCAAAGTGTATTTCCTACATACACTTGAACTTAAGGATTTTCTCGAAAATTTAAAATATGACTACTTGGGGGATAATTTTTTACACTATCATAGTTGATAGTGGGATGCCCACTGAATAGAAAAACAAACTCTTAGAGGTCCCTATGGAGAATAGGAAGGCCATAGGTTAGTCTTTATAAGAATTAATAGCGATTAGTCCTTCAGTGTGTTTCCATAGGATACTTTTAGAGTGTAATTCCATACCTATTATACAATTACAACGGATATTGAATTCGACCCTTTTTTAAGTGGTTAAAAAATTGGTGACTACCTTGTTGGTTGTGGGTACAATTTACCCCATTTCTGATAATCAATGGGTAATTCCAATACAGATTACTCCAAAAAAGGTAGGTTATACAATTTTTACGAATTATTTTGGAGAATTAATTCCTACTAGGTTTCCCAATATGTGGAGGTTATGCATAAATTATTGGAGGCTGAACATAGTGACTAGGTAGGACTACTTTACCTTGACTTTTCTTGACCAAATCCTAGAATGGTTAGCTAGTTAATCCCATTATTTCTTCCGAGATCATTTTTAGGATAATTTAAAATTCATATAGATCTAGAGGAATAGAATAAAAAAACTTTTACATGTACTTTACTATATGATAATTACATTTGGACTATGTAATGACCTTTCCACATTCCAAATATGCATGATTAATATTTTTTATGAATTTGTTGTGGAATATATAGAGGTGTTTATGGATAATTTTATAGTTTATGCTTCATATTTTGAGAACTGTATAAGAAGTTTAGGGGTTGTTCATAGAGTGTGTGTTATAAAGAACCTTATTTTTAACTATGAAAAATTCTATTTTATAGTTGAGTGAAGAATTATACTTGGTCATAAAGTGTATAGGAATTAGATTCAAGCAGACAAGTCTAAGGTTGACATTATCTCTTCATTTCCCTTTTCAAAGACTATGAAAGATCTTAGATCTTTTCTTGGTCATTATAGTTTCTATAGGAGGTTTATAAAATACTTTAGCTGAATTTATTTGCATTTGGAATAACTTATACAAAAAGACATTCCTTTTGTCTTTAATGAGAAGTGTAAGGAATCCTTTAATGAACTTAAACAGAAGATAGTATCCTCACCAATAGTTAAACCAACTAATTGGAACTTTAATTTTGATATGATGACTACTAATTTAGAGTTATATTTAGGGGCTATTCTTTGGAAAATAATGGAAATGAAATCACATGTTATAGCTTATGCTTCTAGCACTCTAGATTCTACCCAGTCCAATTAGTATACAATAGAAAAAGGATTTTTATCCATTTTATTTTCTATTGATAAGTTTAAATGCTATATTATGGGGTCTAAAGTTGTGGTTCTCACTAAACATTACACTATTAGACATCTCATGATAAATAAATAATCAAAACTAATACTAGTTATATGTATCTTATTGCTCCAAGAATTTGACATTGAGATTCAAGATAGGAAAGGAAATGAGAACACCATGACTTATCATTTGAGTAGGATACCTACCATGTTTTGTTTATAAAATTCCTATTTTGAACCCATTAGAGTTTTTTACTAATAAGAGGTTGTATTATATTATTATAGAAAAGAGACCATGGTTTTTGGACATAGTAAATTTCTTATATACTGATATTACTCCCTATAGTATTGTCTTTGTTAGAGCCAATAATTTATATATAGAGTTAGAGTATAAGGATTTTTGGGATGTTAAATAATGCAATTTGAATATGTTTGAAGTTTGAAAAGATAGGAAGTTGTGTTTGCAAGAATTAGAATAATTCAGAAACAATACCTATGAAAATGAAAGGATTTTTAAAGATAAAGAAAAAATTGTTGATGAAAAATTGATTTTGAAAAAATAATTTCAAATTAGAGATAAAGTACTACTGTATAACTCCATGATTAATCTCTTCCCAGGTAAATTTCATTCTAAATGGGATGGTCTTTTTATTATAACTAATGTTTTCCATTTTGTTGTTGTATAGATTAGAAATCCTAAGAAAGATATTCTATTAACTATAAATGGAAAAAGGATTAATATTTTTAGAGAAGAGCTTAATGAACCTCTAAGGGGAGGAGTTACTTTTGTTATAAGTTGAATACCACTAAATCAACTAGGTTTTATATTCCCTTTCTCTTTGTTTTGTAAGAATAAGTGTGGGGGAAGCTAATAACCTTCTATAATGTTAGGTTTTTTTTCATTGTGTTTCTTTGTAGAGAATAATGTGAGCTTGATGGTAGGATTATGTTCCCATTGTTTACCATAAGGAATTCTATTGGGGATGATTTCCATTATTTGGAGTAGATACATTATAATTTTTATTAATATGGAGAAGCAAAAAGATAACGTAACTCAATTCATCTGACTTAATTTCTAGAATCTTGTTACATTTTACTTGAGTTATAATTTCTTTAATATAATATTATTATTTTTTTCTATTTTTAGGGTTTTGTATCTAACTTGAGTGATTTTGTTAGAGATAATAAGGGAGTGAACTTAAGTGAATAAAATGGTAAAAAATATTCTATACCAAGGGAGTTATTAGTTTAAATTCTACTCATTTTATTCCATTAAAATATGTTTACTACTGCTTTTGATTCAGAAATTAATTGGTTAAAAAAATTTTATCTGGAAGAGTTTTTTCATGTTGAAATTAGCAATGAAACATGATGGTTACTACTATTAAATTGGTTGTTTTAGATTGTATGTTAGTATCATGTCATGCTAGATATTTTTTCTTGGTTGGTAATCCTTTTGAGAGCTTACTTAAACATGAAATAGTATAAAAATATTTATTTTGAGATGATTTTTTTAAGTGGTAACCAATAGGAAACATTCTTTCATGCTATAGTTGTTAATTATTTGTGCTGTTGTGGAAAATTTTTAATGAGATTTCCTATTTCCACTTTTATAATAATTTTTTTGTGTGGTTTTGAAAATACCTTTGAGCCAAACTATTTTTATATATTCCTCCATTTAGAAGTTCAATAATGGGGAAAATATGGAGTTTTATGTGTCGAGGAGGGGTCCTAAATATTCTTAACTGATACCAAATGTGGTTAAATTAGATTAAATGAGAACCCATAAAAAAACCTTATTTTTTGTGTGAAAATTTTCTATTTTCAAGATTTACTTAATCATTTTCAATAGGATAAATTTTTTCTCAAATTTAAAGGTTGTAATTACACTTTGATGAGATTAATAATTATTACCTTATGGATTTAATTGGGGGAATAATTTTTCTTTTTCTATTGAAAAATTTATTTATGGTAAAATTTTGGGAGAATGTTATTCAATAATCATTGAATTTGAACTTTTTTAATTTGAATTTAATTCATAAGATATTAATACAAATGCGTTATGGAAAAAATCCTAATCTAGGTTGAACACTTTTCATTCATTATTTCATTCATTTATTCTTTAAGATTTTATATGGTTCATTTATACTGACTTTCTAATTATTAATTCACACTCATCCATATATGTTTCCAATTATTATGAATTTTAAATACGTGATTTCTTTCTCCTGGAGGTAAATAGAAGTTTATAATTTCAATTGGATACAAATTTAAGTGTGTTAAATTCTCTTTAAAATTTTCAATTTTAATCATTTTTGTAAAATGGTAACCATTTTTTCATTGAATCCATTTAATTTTTTTAGGGAAGTCATGTTTGAGCTTAAGAGAGTCCATCAGGGATAATTTTTATGAAAATAAACTATTCGTTTCATTCTATTTTTTTAGTCTTGAGATTAATTTTATTCTACTGAATTTAACTAATTGTTTCTTGAGGATAAATAGTCTTAGTGTGGGAGAATTTGATGTGTGTATGTTTTGATAGAGTTTTACCACACCATTTTATAGAATTGATTTCATTTTTTATGATAAATGTGATTGAATTAATGAAATTATGAATATTGTTCAATCTAAAGTCAAAAAATTTACTCTTTTAATATTCTAATGAAATACTTTGTCTTTGGTCCATTAGTGATAAATTGAATCATGGTTTTATCTATTTTTATTTTAAAGATCAAATTTGATGATTTTGTGATTAAATTTTTAAAAAGACAAAATAATTTGAGAATATTATTAAATGGAATTTAGTTTTTGGCAGTAAATTGTTTAAATTTCATGTTTTTATTTTTTTAGATTTATCTTTGGAATATTCTTTTCTAGAATCTAAATGATTAAATTTTATTGGAAATTTTGTTATGAAATTATTTTACAAGTTTTTGAATTCTATTTACCGAAGTAGATCCATGTAATAAATTAAATACATTGAGGGGTTTTTTGAATAGAATCAACCATTTAACTAATTTCAAGCAATGAATCCACACAACCAAATATTAAGCTCAAATTCACTTAACAAAATTGAGTATCATCCCACGTATGATAATTTAGAGTAGATCCATGTAAGGGTTTTGATATCTATCCATGCATCTGAATCATTGATCAAAACCATGTAGCTGATTTCCTCATATATCTAATTTTCCCTCCAAAATCATGTATATATTTTCTCAATATCTTGTCCATGTAGCTAATTTTCTCTAGGGATAAATACGTATCCAAATATAAAATCACATACTTGAATTATGGAACCACATTGCTATTTTATAGGCAACAAACTACATACCTAGTTCTCATCCATGTATCTGAATTTTTGAGCAAAAATCACATATCCTTTTTTTAATCTAACCTTTAAGGTAAGGGAAAATTAATAACCGATATTGGGGATGTGATGAGCTGAGTCTAAAGATAAAGATCATTTTGAGATCAAATCTAGTGGATAATGTGATGTTGGACCTGAAGACCAAAAACCAAATCTGAAAAAGAGTTCAACATGGTTGTTTACTGAGGAAGAATGAAGATCAACTAGACCATGTATATAAAATCGTATCAATAGAGATTCAATCACGATTGAGGAATCAAAATATTGTGTATAGTTTTAGTTTCTATTCAACTGAATATGAATTTGGGTGTTCTCAATGTGAAATGAATACTACAAACTTAGTTTGGATCTAGTCAAGTCGAATTGATAGAACCTGAGGGAATCAAATATGTTCATCATTGTTGGTTGCTGAGGAAGCTGCTTTGAATAAGGGATATTTTGATTTAATTTGACTATATCATTGTTCAAGGATTGGGATTGATATGGATCATGGGTAAGGTGAGACTGAGATATGGTTTCTGAAGTATAATTTATAGTAGGGGAATGATAGGGTCGAGATTCATCGATATCCAACCCTATCCAAGAATATGTTTAACCAAATAAAAGTTAGAAACCTTGATCTAGGTAGTTAAGGATGGAATTGGGAATAATGTTGATGGTCAAACCAGCACTGGAGGATTCTAAACTACTATCTGGGCTTGGGTGAGATGGATGTTGAGTAAAGGAGATGGGATGGATCATGGTTGTTTGAGATGAGATTTAATTGAGTATGAAGAATCATTGATAAGATCTGTGTTCACTAGATATTCATTGTGCAAGATGAAGTTGGAAAGGTATTGTGCATTTATAGTGTGCTGATGATATTTAGTGGAGGACAATAAGACACAAATTTATTATCAATTAGCACTCACGTACACATGGATGAATTTGTTAGAAGTTCTACTATAGTTACAATTGTGGTGACCAAAGGGTAGGGAGTTAACATTCCCTCTTATCTATCATATTTATAAGGAGGTGTATAAGGGGTGTGACCTTAAAAAAAATATGTGTAACAAAACAAATTTGGAAAAAGGAAGAGGATAAAAAAATATACACATATATTGATATCGGAAGTAGAGAAACAAAACTAGGGGTATGATTCTAGAGGATTTATAGAGAGCTCAAGGTAGAGATTCTCATTGCCACTTCGATAAAGATAAAGTGTGTAGATTACACATTCACTAAGATCATGGTCAGATAAGTTCTTTTATGTCCAAAACTTATAGTTTCAAATGATGATTTATTTCCAATATTAAATCTCTTGATCTTCCTACGGTAAATTATCTCCAGATTTATAGTATATTTAAATTCGATTGAATCTTGATGAATATATTTTCTATCATTCAATTTATATCTTCCTTCCATTATATAATGGTTAAAAATATGATTAGGGAGTGTCAATTGATGAGTGTGGAATGTTTATTCAGGATGAGTAATAGATTGAGGTCTGTGATCACTATCGAAATTTATCAATCTTTAATCAAGGATTATGAGTACAAAAAGTGTTAACTATGTCTATGCACTTGGGAATTATTGATTAAATTGAAAGAATCTTAATTAAATTAGAATGAATAATATGAATTTTTTTATTATTCTCAATATTTTGAGATTAATGAGATTCATTCATTGTGACTATAATTCATGTATTGAGATATTTATGAGTTTGAATTTTATTTCAAGCGATGAAGAAATAATTAACTAGAAGATCTACTTTATTTGGACACTAGTATATATTTTGTTAACTTCTTTATCCTTTACTATTATTTTTGTTCCACTATTTCAATTTATTTGTGTTTACAAATTAGAATAGTTTTATTTGAGCCTTATAA
Organism: Viscum album; assembly: GCA_963277665.1. Classification (NCBI taxonomy): domain Eukaryota; kingdom Viridiplantae; phylum Streptophyta; class Magnoliopsida; order Santalales; family Viscaceae; genus Viscum; species Viscum album. Next base: position 24,913,499 of record OY728142.1, on the reverse strand, counting down.
TCCCCTTTTAAAAAATTTAAAAAATATAAAATCCTAAGAGGAAGACACTTTAAAGGAATCCTCATTAGAGACTAATCTGGGTTTTGATATACTAAAAAATTTAGGGGATACAAATTTGAAGTGGCTTTAAAATGAATAAAACCTAAGAATTAAGCAAGCCCATAATATATCCTCTAGTGTTAAAATAGTTTTCTCTATTATATCATCTATTCAAGGATGGAAGGAAGTGATAAGTTATAGATGAGAGCCAAAATCATGATGGAGGCCTCCCCAAAGTCATGAGGTGAAATGATGGTCCCAATAAGAGTCATCATTAGCCTATGGAGATGAAATATCACTTCTACATACCCCCCTCACCAAAGACTCTACAACACCCAACTCCCTAATTTCCAAGAAGTGATATGACTTTGTTAACCGATCCATAATAACCCATATAAAATCACATCCTCCCTAGGATCAAGGTAAACAGGTGATGAAATCTATAGATATGTCCTCTCATTAATACTCAGGGACATCCAATGGTTGCAACCAACTGCTAAGAACATGATGCTCTGCCTTCACCTATTGCTAGATCAAACATCATGGAACAAACTCTAATACTAACCGCTTCATCCTAGGACACCAAAGATGACCCCTCAAGGAATGATACATCTTGGATATACTAGGATTTTATAAAAAAGATGATATATGAAACTCATAGTGAATCTACTCTCTCATTACCAAGGAAAAAAGACAACCTCCATCAAAACAACACACAATGGCGATCATCCTACAACTATCCCTCTGGAGCATCACTATGAAAGGCATGGTCTTGCATCACCTCTACCACCAAGTCTCCCCACTAAGACCCTTCCACCTATCATATCAAGGAATATTTCACTACCATCTAGAATAGTAAACCACTTCCATCACCCCCTTAGTATCAATACACATCACTTCAAGCTCCTCTATTTCCATCTAAGAATCTACAGACTCTTGAAAAAAATATCCTCATGACTACCAACTGAACACATCATCCTCTACATTAATTTTCCCTAGTTTGTAGGAGATATATAAGTTTTAGTCCTATAAGAACTCCATCCACTTTTGTTGACAAATATTTAGATCCCATTAATGGAAAAATATACCTTATAATTTTGTGATCTATAGAGACCAAAAAATACTATTAAATGAGGTAATATTTCTACAACTCCAAATAAAATATCATTGAATCCAACTCAAGATCATGGGTGGCATAATTATACTAATGAATACATAACTTCATGGATATATATGAGATCAATAACCTCTACTTCATCATAAAACAACCCAAACTAAATCAAGAAGCATCATAAAAAACCTTAAACACTACCCCTCCTTTAGAAACTAGAGAATGGGGTTACTAATTAGTTTCCCCTTCAAGTAGTCAAAATCTTACCGACACTGATCAATCCAAACAAAGGCATAATCCTTATTGGTAAAAGATTCAATGGGGATGTGATATAGGATAAATAATATATGAACCTATGATAATAGACTTTGATACCAAAAAAACTATATACCTATGATATATTCTTGGGTTTTTCCAAAGAAATAAATGCCTTGATCTTTGAATGATCGATTACCACCCCCTACTGGGACACCACATGTACGATAAAATATACCTCACTTATCCAAAATTTATATTTTGATGATTTTATATAGATATAATAGTACCAAATGACCTAAAAAATAGCCTTAAGATAAAAATTATGCTCTTAAAAATTTTAGTATATGAGCATGTCATCAATTAACACCACTATGAACTTATTCGGGAACTCATGAAACAAAGAGCTAATGGTTCCCATAAAAATAGTTGGGGTGTTCGTGACACCAAATGACATAAATATAAACTCAAAGTGCCCATAATGACATCTGAAAGTATTATTTGGGATATCCTTCTCCTTCACCCTCATATGTTGATATCCCTACCATAGTTTAATCTTTGGAAAATAGTTGTATCCCACGAAATGGCCAAAAAAATAATCAATCAATAGAAGAGGGTAACAATTTTTAGCTGTCACCTGGTTCAAACTCTGATAGTCTATACACAACCTCAGAACACCATATGCCTTTCTAGAGAGTAACATTGGAGTTCCCAATGACAATACATTGGATCAGAGTAGGCCCTTCTATATAAGGTCATTGATCTAAATCCTTAACTTCTACAGTTAAGAGGATGAAATTTGATAAGGATCCATTAAAACCGAAGAGGCATTTACCTAAAACTATACCCTAAAATCGATATCATATCAATGGTATAATACTGAAAAATATTCAAGGAATACATCCCAAAACTCCTTGATGACTCTATAAAAACATTCCATTGGTGCCTATATTAAATACAATGACAGTTCCACAAATTGAGGAAAAAGTGTCTCTTAAGTCCTATGACCCATATAATAATCCCAATTTCCAATGAACACCATAAACTAACCCTACTCAATATATCACACCACTCTCTTTTGAAAACTATCAATGAAAACACACATGAAATACAAAAAATCATTCCAATGATGATATCATATAGTTGTATCTGAAGCAGGAATAGATCCCCTAATGACCAATTCTACCCCATCATTAGCTCACAAACTCAAAAAACATCAAGAAAGATTATTTTCCCTCCAACTAGCATAGTTAACACTAGTGGAAATGGAAGCCTCTCCACCTTGAGCCCCTAAGAATAAACCATGGTGGGTGAAAAAAAGGAGTGAGATTCTCTAGAATCAAATAAGGAATAAAATAAGTTAGATTATAAATTTATAGTACCTCAAACAATCTTCATCCCATCTAAGGATGGAACCTTTATAGCATGTAACTGACCATGCCCAACTCCTCTACCTGAATACTAAATACCATCTCCATGACTATGCTCAACTCAATGTCCCTGAGGTTGGGAAACATCATGGGGATGAACTTTACTAGCTCCATATCCTCTTAGTGGTATACAATCCTTCTATCATAACTTCTAATATAACTTCTAAAGAAACTTCCACTATTGGGGTTGATAATAAACATAACCTTACATATTATATTGGGTCCCAAGAATGGTCAAGCACTGACACCACTAAATGAAATGACCACTACAAATAAATAACACTGGCATAAATCTATTTTTAAAATCATAGAAATTTATGGCTACAAAGAAGTGGTAAGAAAAATGCTGATCTGAACTCCCCACTATTTGAAACCTTGACTACCCTAACACTTAAGACCCTCCAAAAATAACTTTTATCCTTATAGAACTCTGATGATTCCTCCCTCAAGATGATCTTATCTATGTGTGAATCCTATCAATCACCTCATCCTTCTTCTACATCCTAAATACATAGGCAGTGTAAATTGGATGACCACATAACAAATAACTAAGCATAGTGCATCCTACAAACACTACACAATAGAATCCTTATCTGGGAAAAGATTAGGTGTGATGAAAATATGATTCTTAATTTTTATCTCATACTCTTGCATACTCAGGATCATCTTTTAAAGGGAGATAATCTCATGCATCTTTGCTACCCTCATCATTGAAGATATAAACTCCATACAAAATTATCATTAAAAATCATCCCATGATGCATCCACCTCCTTTCGCTCCCCAAGATACAAGATCCACCATTTCCACATTATTCCTCACATCTAATTAATTTCTAGCATAACCTAGTACTATTACCCAGCTCATATTAGGCCAGAGGTGATCTTGAGATCCCCCAGCCAGAGCTCTATATCCAAATTAGAGACACCCCTTCATACGTATCAAATCCCTAACACTATAACTTGCAAAAACTCTTTCTCCAAACTTCATCCTACTCAGTTGGATCAATCCTATGATGATCAATTATATTGTCTTGTTGAACCTCACCAACTTGAACCACACACATACAATTACTAGAAAATATCTCTTTAAACAAGAAAAAAAACTCATAAGATTGGTAGAATAGATTTCACTAAGATTTATTTAATAATATTCATTTAATTTCCCCAAAATCACCCCAATTAAAATAAAATAACAAACAAACATGATGTATGTACCTTTCCTAGGTCTCTACCCTGTAATCAGTATTACCTCTCATAGAGTGTTAAGTAATATTAAGGTAGTTTCATTGGATCATAGGGTGCCCTAATCACATGTGTCCTAGATGGTCTCCCATGATACATCACAAAATAAGTTTGGATAATACTATTTCTATACCTTTACCATGAAATACTCACCAATTCCTAACTTTAGTCTCAATATCAACTCTCAACCAAAGATTAGATACCACATTATCATGAATGATACCCATTAAGAACCCCTCCTAGGCCTATAGTGAAGACAAGAGTGGCCCTAAGGCCAGAATCCAATAGTCCCCAAGTTGGATACTTGCACTGAGGGTATAAACCATGTAAGTGGGAGGCATTAACCTCATAACATAATAATAATTCCACCAATCAAGACCATACTATAAAAAAATCTAAAATTCCATAAGAAAACAGAATGCATGATATTTCATACAACACAAGTCTCAAAAATTAAAATACCAAATAAAACCTCTAAGAAACAACTCCGACCATAACTCCCAGCTCCAAGCTAGTACTATCCAAATCAATTACCAAAATCACCCAAGAAACCTAAAATATATATATATATTAGGGTTATAATAACATGTATACTTAGTAGGATCCTCCACAAAATCTGTCATTAAAATTGGATAAAAGCATACAAATTCTTCAATGAAAAAATAGTATAATCGATAAGAACTTATATGGTCAACTACCACCCAAACACACAAAATCCAACTCACCAAATATTGAATCCAATTATAATAAAACAACATATAATAGTATAGAAAAAAGGATACCTTGAACAACTTTACCATTGGTTTTCCACTCTCACACCCTAACAACCAACATACATGCTTCTATCCCTTCCATATCCATCCATCGTAAGTGTGTGTGTGTCTTTCTATATATATATATATATCAAGTCACACTTTATATTTTTTGGACCACATACCTACCCATTCCTATATCCCTAAGGGCCTAATATCTCATGTTAGCATCAGTCAAAATACTAACATCATGCATGATGTGGGCTGGACTATATCCCTACCCACCGTAACCTTCTTTAGGGTCTAACATACCATATTGGCATCATTTAATAGCTAAAAATCCATATCCAACTCCATCATAGTAGGGTATCATGAAAATTTAATAAATAAATCTCATTCCCTCCTACTGCCATGCATGACCCACACCATTTACCAATACTACAATACAATATGCCCATAAGGGAGAGCAAGTAAGAAGGAGTTGTTATCTATCCATTCCCTCACCAACCTATCTATTTGTGGAAAACACCCAGAACCCAAAATATTTGGGAATCAATAAAAATATCCAACTTGAGTGGAGTGCATATGAAATCATAAAAGTATAGGTATAGTAAATATATAAACAAGAATAACCTATTAGGTTCACACCAAAACAACCCTATCACATCTCACATGTGTCATCACACTTCTACTACCTTTCATGAAAAACTATTTCCTCCAATACCTCAAAAACTATACCAATTTACCACACAAAACAACCACAATGATCATTCACATTTAACATTTTATTCTTGTAACCAACCAATTACATATTTACATTTTATCTACCACATTACATTCATTATTCCATTTAGTTCCATATTTAATGTCAAACAATTTCCATCCTTTACCCATGTTTAATCTCGTCATTACCCATTCATTTCAAGTATTTAATTTTAATTAAAATCCTTTTACTTATTTTATTATACCGCACATTCATTTATAATATTCACCATTACTAAACATATATTCCACACCAAAGATCATATAGAAAACACCCACATCACAACACAAGACAACAACCACCTCATCCATCATAAGTTCATATCCTTTCCATGTAACCAGCCTCATTACTATTTTTATATCAATAATCATATCATTATTCCATACCAACCACCACCTATTCTATTTCCAACCATGGAAAGGAAGTCACAACCTCACATCTCAACACATCCCAATCAAACCAACCAAAACAAATTCCCAACCATGTTTATATAATCAAAACATAACAATAAGCATATAACATCATCTATAAACCAGTTTTACCAAGGAACACTTCCATAGTTCTCATTTAAATCATGATTTCATATTAATACAATACCTATTTTACAAGAAACATTTGATTAAATTATAAAATACACATAACAATTTTATTACCATCTGTAAATTATTAACCTTTTATAAATGGTGATTCCAACAAATAAATCATAGGATTAACACACAATTCTTGGTAGTAAAAATGAGTTCCAACAATTCTATAAACCAAGAATCAAGAACCTAAACAATATCATAGAAAAAAGTAAACACAAGTGAAACAACCCTTCTCATTAATTTTTATTTTTAGTTAAATTAATTATCTTCAACAAATCAATTCTTACCATCCATTCAAACTAAGAAAAAGCATGAAAATTCTACAATTCACAATTAAAAAAGGAGAATTCTGTAACAACCCTAATTCTAGTAACCAAGAGCCAGTGTTTACTATATTAAATTTGAATAAAATGAAAGAGATTATATCCTATGATATATAATATTCTAGTAGTATTAAGAGAATAAATACATACATGATTCTCACATCACATTTGAAAACATTAAATATAACTTAAACTTCAGTGATAAATTTGTTACTTCTTTTAGTATCCCTAAAAATGATTCAAATTTCACTTATAGGTACCCTAGGGATAATAAACGATATAATGGGTGAGATTAGATTCTCACTAAGGTAAAGTATACATCAGAAGATATCATAGAATAAATAAGGTATTCATAATATAATAGAGGTAAAAAATAAACAAATATTTTATATAACTAATATCATAAAATGAGAATATGTCCATGGATGACATAAAAATATAAATAATCACATAGATAACAATAATTGATTTTATAATGATAGATTTCATAATTCCAAACATCATAATCTTACCATAAAGGCCTTTTACAAAGACATTATACATAAATAGGTAAGGCATACAAAAAATACCCAAGATAATTTGTCTCATGATACATATCAATGCATCAAGTGGATATATAATATTGGTCCCACCCATAAATTACTAATTCCAATGCATTAATCATATAAAATCAGCGAACAATAATAAAATACAATACAAAATCAACATGTCTTAGTAATAAACATACATATATAAAAACTAGTATATGAAATGTCAATATTTTCCCTAATAAATAATTAGAAAAACATAATCATAATACATCCATAGAAATAAGGTAGATGGTATCATTAGATCATACCTACAATGATGCATAATATTATTTAAACTATTTTGACATAGATGAAAAAAACCCTTATAAAGATATTGTAGAGACCCATAAATTCCATGTAATTTTTTTGTTAAATTGAATTATTATGAGTCTGTGAAAAATTGACGGCATGTGATTCTGAGGCCTGGAGTACCCGGAATGATCCGTCAAAAAAGTGTTAAGCTTAAAATAGCACGTGTGAGTAGTTTTTCTAAAAAAGTGGAATAACACTTAAAGGGGTGACCAGATCAGAAATCCAAGGGCACCATTTCATTCAGGATGGTGGGTTTAACCTAGAAGCGACTTAAGTTTAGTCAGCCCAGACCATTAGTGAGAAAACCCGAAAATGGAATAACTGTAAATAAAATAATAAAATAAAATTATTTTATTTTTCAAATGATTATAACTCATGAACAATGAATTGGATTAAAAATGATAGTCCACCATTGAACTTGTGAGGGTATGCTTTCCTTAGGTAGATCCTAACATTGGCCAGCGCGGTCTAACAGTGGAAGTTAGTTTTTAATCACAAATAAAATAATTAAGTAACAATTATTTTATTGTTAAATTATATAACTCCTAAACAGTAACTTGGATTAGAAATCCAAGAGTAATGTTGAGATAATAAGGTCATTTTTCCCTTAGGCAGAGCCTAACATCGACTAGCGCGGGTCGAGGGTGACTGTTAATAACTTTTAAACTTTTTTTAAGGTACGTTCAGTAAACATGCGGGTGGAAATTTATATCTTTTGAACAGGTGATTAGATTAAAAATCAGAGGGAACCATTGAATTTGCAGCGTCAGAATTCACTTAAGGTAATCTTAACTTCGACTGACAAGGGTTGGATGAAAAAGTTAATTTTTTGACTTTAAAAATAATAATAAAATAACTAAAGGTTATTTTATTTTTCTTTTTTGTAACCATTGGAAAAACGGCAGTGGGACCATATTGAAACGTCATTCCATTAATAGATTGACCCTTAAGTTCTACAACCACACTTTTGGGAGTTTTTAATAGGTTGTGTAACTGCACCATTGGAAAAAATTAATAGGTTCATCAATTAAACTCATTAATGAACCTCATTAATTTTTTAGTGCATTGATCATCTCTTTTCCTCTATTTAATCTGAGCTTGGGCTTGGGTTTTGGGAGAGCTACGAGAGGAAGCTTTGAAGAAGCACTGATGACTTTCCACTACGATGATGAACATAATCGAGTGATGTTCATTGGGGGGAAATGAAAGGTGAAGACGAACGCCGATGAACACCTTCGGACGTGGACACTCCTTCCTATTCCGCAAAACCTTCTAATGAACTCGAGGTAGGGATTTTTGTTTAAATTCAAGTGATTTTTTTCCATATATTTTTCTTGAAAAACATGATGAACACGGATTAACAAAAAATGAGTTAATCTGTGATTTGTACGAAAACTACAGGTGGATAATGCAGGAAATTTTGAATGGGGTTTTATTTTATCTTTTGATTATTTGATTACCACACCCTTATTTAATTGCTAACGCAAAGGGCGTGGACCAACCGAACAAGTCTTGGACCCTCCGTCTCTTTAGGATTTGTTGCATTCTTCATGGGAAAATTTTGAACTTGACATAAATTTGAATCTGAGAGCCACATAGTGACATAAATGTCCCGGGAGGCCCATAGGTGAAATCAGAAGGGAAAACGGACCACCGAAGCTCACTTGGCGGCCTGTGGAAGCCCTTCCAGTGACGACTAGCTCTCGCTAGCCACAGAGGTGTGGTATAGCTCGTAGGCATTGTGGCAGACAACAGGGGCGACCGACATGTTTTGACCACGTTAGCAATAGGGCGGCACGCCGTCATGAGCCACGAGTCCTGCTGACAGGGGGGCATCACCATGTGGCACCGCCGTTACAAACTAAATGGAAAAAATGTCCATTCAGGAAGGGGGAGCTGACCCCATGTAGCCTAGTGGGTTGCTCCCAGCCAAGGTGTGCTGGGCCAGTCTGCAGCCCAGTGGGCCGAGCCCATCGCAGCCCAGCTTGCTTGGGTCAGTCCAGCCAATTTGAGCCAAGCTGGGTCAAACTCGAGTCAGACCCAAACCAGGTTGGGTCGACCCTAGTCAGGTGGGTCAGGTTGGTCTAACCGGTTCGGACTGGACCAAGACCCTTTTCGACCTGGTTTTTCTTAAAAGGCCGTATCTTACAAACCAAACGTCCATTTGACGAACCATCTGTAGTGCTGGAATACTTGGAACAAGACGGTCATTTTGAGATACTCTACCTGAGTTTTGGATAAAGTTGGAGTACCATGAGGTTGGATTGAACCTGAATCCAACCGGGCCCTTGGTACTAAAACTCTTATAACTCATAGACTTGGCGTTCGATTGACGTGTCATCCATTGCATTAGAACCCTTAATATTTGGAAGTACATTGGGTTACTCTTTTTGTTAACTTCTTGGAAGTTGAGGCATGACCAATATCTTGAGGAGAAGATTTTATGAAACTCAAGCGCACTGAGTTCAGGGAATCCTATGGCTAGATGTCAATTGAAGAGAGACCCTGTGTGGATCATCATAATAACGACCATGTGTGGATCAGTATAATAGAGAACCTATGTGTATAAGAATCATATAAACCCAATGTGGATCAACATCATAGAGATCCTGTGTGGATCAACATCATAGAGACCCTATGCAGATCATCATCATAGTGACCCTGTGTGGATCAACATCATAGCAAACCTGTGTGGATCAACATCATAACGACCCTGTGTGGATCAACATCATAGAGACCCTGTGTGGATCAGCATCATAGAGAACCTATGTGGATCATCAGTGTGCGACCTGGCAATGACCGACCTTAGATCGGCCCATCATTGATCAGCAACATACAACCCTATATGGATCAACAACGGAACAAATTCTTCATGGTTCAGTTGTGGAACTTTCTAATGAAATAAAATGATATAGATCAAGACTTATCATATTTATTCATGATCTATGAGTTATATACCTGGTGTGAGAATTATTTTTCTTTGTTTTTGAGATCATACTTTTTGGTTATTCCTTTGTGGAATTCTGAGAGACCTTCAGAGGTCTCGGGGTCCCTACTGAGTATTTTTGTACTCACCCCTGCACAAGATTCACCCACCCCTTGTTGTGTCTTGGGTAGATGACAGAAAACTAGAATGAGTCTTGAGGATTTAGGGCTTGATGATGCTCGAGGGTGATTGATAGACGGAGTATGGAGGTGACCGGTAGACATGGAGAGCCGCAGTGATGAGCTGTACCTAACATTAAGGTAGGATACTTGGAGGATGACCTCAGGAGCTATTTTCCCTTTTTTCTGTATTTACTTTTCAGTTGGGCTTGTATTTTATCCCCCTTTAGTTCAGTACTTACTTTTAAACTATGTGGTGATTTTTAGTTGTGGTTACACCTTTCTTATTCCGTTGTGTTTTACTTGTGCACATTGTACCCTGTCTGTGTGTGTATAGGTTTTGAGGTAATGCCTTCCCATTTTAAGTAAATGCCTTTCTGGTGATAATCGCCAACCCCTGGCATATGTAAGGAAGGCTTGGGGTAGTAACGGTACGGGCCCCAGGGGATGGGTCATGATAAAGTGGTATCCGAGGGGGTCAGTTCTACAAGAATAACTAAGAGTCTATGTTTTCAATGGAGAAATAGTGTTAAGTGTCTTGAGTTTGGATTTTAGTCCAAGGAGTCCGGTGTTTGTGCGGCGGTCAATGTATCCATACACTAGGACTATAAATTATGTTTTCCAACTCGATACACAAAAAAAATTATTGAGTATGTTTTTGAAATGTTTTTATTTTGATCTATTTTGAGTCAGCTCACCAGATATAACTTATTGACCATGGTTCATCTTGATTCTCTTTCAAGATGTCTCTATATAGACAGCCATCTAGGATTCCAATGCGTGAACATGAGGATGGTCCACCGAGTGATGAGGCTTCAGTACATGGACTATTTCTTGAGATGATACCTTTGGGCGATGTCCCAGTGATACCAATGCCCATTGGTTATCAGTTATTACCAGTGCTACTGATAGAGGACACATGTAGGATCAATGAATTAAATGAGTTTTAGTGACAGACACCCCTTACGTTATGAGGAGAGCCCAACTCACAGGTGGCTAAGGACTAGCCTGAGGTGGTGACCAAGTTCCCATATAGCCAGGGCACTATTAGATCAGATGGTAGTCCTTGTAGTGAGCATTCTACGTGGATCAGCAGGGCGATGGAAGGGTTTAGATTTACCCCTATCTTATGATGAGGTGACTTTTTCCATGAAAAGAGCTTGAGAACATTCCTTAGAGAAGGGGGTATATTTCCATGAAAAACTAAGGGTTTTGTGTTCCCAAGAGCTTCTATAGTTTTGACAGGATGAAATGTCATTAATTGAGTATTCATCGAGGTGTACTGACCATTCCAGGTACACGATGAATACAATACCACCAGAAATTCTAGGCTCATACCTCTGAGTGAGACGTGTTTTTGGACATCCGAGCCAACATTATTCCTCTTCAAATTCCTACTTATGTTAGGGTGATAAAAAGAACATTTGTGGTTGAAAATTATTTGGCTGAGTAGATGCATCCAGTGAATGTCAGTAGTGGAAAAGTAGAAAACTGATGTTAGTTTTAGAGACTTGGATGTGTAAAATGTTTCAAGAAGAGGAAGTGATATGGACATGTGAATCTTTAGTGCAACAGATGTGAAAGAGGATCTAGGAGAGCAGTAGGAGGTGGTATACTTTTCAACATGTTACAACCACCACCCCAATGTGGTCTCCACTAGGCTTAGGGAGCTGGAGGATAGGGGAAGAGAGTAGCGGCTTGCGGTCAAAGAGTGTGACCAAAAGGCTCCAGGAATGATTCAAGGTATAGTCTATGTCTAATACTAGCTACTATATTAATAGACATAGGTTCTAGTAATTCCTTGTCACGAATCTTGTTCAAAACCTAGAGTTTTTGGTTAAAACATTGACTTGAACCTTATATATGGAGATACCAAGGGAGGAGACTAGATCATCACACTTATGACGACGGTGTGATCTGACCCTTGAGGTGAGAGTTTTAGTTGGAACCTCTCGGTGACAGCGTTGAGGCCTTACAACATTAGTTTGGGTATAGACTGGTAATCCATAAATTATGCTCATATTGACTATTTTAGGAAAAAAGGTTGTGGTATATATACAGAATTAGAATGGGGTTTTCCTTGGTCAATGAAAAAGGAAACCCAGGTAGCACAGTATAAACTCACGCATAGGAGGGTGAAGTCGATCACTCTTGAGTCAGCCAGCCTTACGCTCGTGGCAGTAGGTTTTTTGAGTTTTCAGTTTCCAAAAGTAGTGGCAGAGTTTGGGAACATCCTTTAAAAAGATGTTTATAGGATTACCTCCCCAGAGGGAGAGGTACTTATGCATTGGATTTTACCCAAGGAAAACACCAATACCTATAACTACTTATCGGATGGCTCCTGTAGAGCTCTGTGAGAGGAGATTATAGTTAGAAAAACATTTTATTGTCTACTCCAATCACAATAATCTCATATATATCTTCCCACAGAAATAATTGAAACTGAGACAATGATGATGGATGGAGTTACTCTAGGACTATGACTTTGAGATATTCTAAACTCATGGGAAGGGAAACATAGTAGTAGATGAACTCATCAGGAGGTCAGGTCTACACCTACTGAGTGAGGCGACAAAGAAATTAGCCACGTTGAAGTTATCCTTCATGGATAGTGATGAAGAAGCTTACCTCTAGTCTTTGGCAGTCACTCCCCCACTTCTTTAGAGATTCAAGGAGGCACATATTGGGGACATTGACTACAAGGCCTGACATGATTTGATATCCTTAGTACAGGCTCCTAAAGGATTTTTTGAAGGTGGGGAGCACTTCAACCGTTTCAAAGGATGCACCATGGTACCTGTGACTCTATGAGAGGAGGTATTGAGGGAGTTCCACACATCTCCATTGGCGGTACATCCTGGTGTGGTAAAGATGTACCAGGACCTCCAGCATCAGTACTAGTGGTCTGGGGTGAAGAAAGTAGTGGCAGAGTTTGTTTCATGATGCCTCACTAGTCAGCAAGTGAAGTTCAAGCACCAGGTTCCAACAGGCTTGACTCAGCCACTTGAGGTACGAGAGAGTAAGTGGGATGGAATTTCCACAGACTTCATGATAGGGCTACCAAAAATGTCTAGGATCTATGATTCCATCTGGGTGATCATTGACCAACTCACCAAGTCAGCCCACTTTCTACCCATCCAAGAGCAGGGAATAGTAGAGGGATTGGGACGCCTCTACATATAGGATATTTTACATTTTCACAGGGTGCCATCAACGATTATTTTAGACTGTGATTCTCGTTGTGCATATAGGTTGTGGATGAAATTACAGGAGGCGTTTGGGACTCATCTATGATTGAGCACCGCATTTAATCCTCATAAAGATGTTCAGATGGAGCAGACTATACAAACACTTGAGGACATGATTCATGCTTGTGTCCTTGATTTTGGATGTAGTTGGGAGGACCAATTTCCCTTAGTGGAGTTCGCATATATCAATAGATATCACTCCACCATTGGCATTCCACCATTTGAGGACCTGTACGGGTGACCTTGAAGATCACCTCTATGCTGGACAGACCTAGGGGAGTCAGCACTTATGGGTCCAAAGTTGGTATAAACTACCACAGAGAAGGTGTAGATCATCCAAGAGTATATGAAGACTTCACAGAGCCAGCATAAGTCTTATGTCAATAGGATATAGATACCCTTGGAGTTTGAGGAGGAATACCATGTCTTCCTTTTAGTCTCACCCCGACGAAGGTTACGTGGAATTGGATGGGGTGGAAAGCTATCTCTGAGGTTCATAAAACCTTTTTAGATTCTCAGTAGATTGGTAGAGGTGGAGTACCATCTAAATCTTCCCCCATAGATGCACCAGGTGCATAATGTTTTCCATGTGTTGAAGCTGAGGAGGTACGTGCATGATACATCGCACGTTATTGACTAGGGTGAAATAAATATCAATGATGGGGTGACATTTGCAAAGTTCCCAGTGGAGATATAGGATCAATAGGAGTGAGTCCTTCATGGGTAGTCTATTCATATGGTGCAAGTATGTTGGTAACATGAGAATCTCTAGGAGAGCACATGGGAGCAAGAGGCTCAGATACATGCTCAGTACCCCCATTTGTTTCCCTAGTTTGGTTGTAGATTTCAAGGATGAAAGTTCCTAAGGTGGGGAGAATGTAAAGACTCAGAAATTCCATATAAGTTTTTTATTAAATGGAATTATTACGAGTCTACGAAAATTGATGGCATGTGATTTTGAGGCTTGGAGTGCCCAGAATGATCCGTCGAAAAAGTGTTAAACTTAAAATAACACACATGAGTAGTTTTCCTAAAAAAGTGGAATAACTATTAAATGGGTGTCCATTTTAGAAATTCAAGGGCACCATTGTGTTCAGGATGACAGGTTTACCCTAGGCGCAACTTAAGTTTAGTCGGTGAATGCCTCTAGTGAGAAAACCAAAAAATAGAATAACCATAAATAAAATATTTAAATAAAATTATTTTATTTTCCAAATGCTTATAACTCACAAACGGTGACTTGGATTAAAAATACGATACCACCACTAAACTCATGAGGGTATGATTTTCTTAGGTAGATCCTAACATTGGCCGGATCAGTCCAACGGTGGAAGTTGGTTTTTGGCCAAAAATAAAATAATTAAGTAACAATTATTTTATTGTTAAATCCTATAACTCCTAAATGGTAACTCGGTTTAGAAATATGAGAGTATCATTGAGCTCATGAGGGAATGTTTCCATTAAGCAGAGGCTAACCTCAACCGTCGCGGGTTGAGGGTGACTGTTAATAATTTTTGATTTTTTTTAAGGTACATTCAGCAAATGTTCGGGCGGTAATTTCTATATTTTCAATCGGTATACAGATTAAAAATCTGAGAGCACTGTTGAATTTGTAGCACCAGGATTCGCTTAAGGGAAGGTTAAATTCTACCAGCAAGGGTCGGATAGAAAATTTAATTTTTGTACTTTACAAAAAAAATAATAAAATAACTAAAGGTTATTTTATTTTTCTTTTTGCAACTATTGGACAAACAGTGGTTGGATTGCAGTGCAATGTTATACTATTAATGGTTTGACCCTTATGTTATGTAACCACAACATTGGGAGTTTTTAATAGGTTGTGTAACCGCATAGTTGGGAAAAAATAATAGGTTCATTAATTAAACTCATTAATGAATCTCATTAATTTTGCGGTGCGTTGATCCTCTCTTTTCCTCTATTTAATATGAGCTCAGGCTTGGGTTTTGGGAGAGATACGATAGGAAGCTTTAATGAAGAACCAATGAATTTCCAATCTGATGAATAATGTGATCGAGTGATGGTCATTGGGGGGAAATGAAGGGCGATGATGAACAACGACGAACACCTTCGGACGTGGAAACCTTTTCCTCTTCCACAATGCCTTCCAATGAACTTGAGGTTGGGGTTTTTGTTTAAATTCAACTGATTTTGTTTCAATATATCATTCTTGAAAAAAATTATGAACACAGATTAACCAAAAATTAGTTAATCCATGATTCATATGAAATTACGGGTGGATAATGTAGGAAATTTTGAATGGGGTTTTAATTTATCTTCTGATTATTTGATTACGACACCCTTGTTTAATTGCTAATGCATTGGGCGCGGGCCAACCGAACAAGGCCCGAACCCTCCGCCACTTTCATATTTGTCGCTTTCTTCATGGTAAAATTTTAAACTTGATAGAAATTTTAATCTGGGAGCCACACAGTGACGACATTGTCCCGGGAGGCCTCTAGGCACAATCAAAAGGGAAAACAGACCACAAGAGCTCACCTGGTTGCCCGCGGAAGCCCCGCCAACACTGGAGAGTGATAGAGTTAGCTGACTCTCACCATCCATGAAAGAGAGGTGGCACCCATAGGTTCCACATAGGATAGCAGGGGCAGCCGACATCGGCCGACCACATTGGCCGCAGGGCGGTGCACCGTCGTGTGCCGTAGAGGGAGGCTGTGGGGGGGGGGGGAGGGGGGACCCCGCGGGTCCCACTGACAGGGGGGAGGCACCACGTGGTGCCTCCGTTACAAACCAAATGGATAAAATTTCTATTCGGGAAGAGGGATCCATCCCCATGTGGCCCAGCGGGTTGTGGCCAACCAAGGCGGGGCGGGCTGGTCTGCGGCCCAGCGGGCCAAGCCCGCCAAGACCCAACCAGTTCAGGTAAGGACGGGTCAAACCCGAATCATTTTGGGTCAAACCAAATAGGGTTGGGTCAACCTGAATTGGGGCAGGTTGACCTAGGTCGGGATAGGTTAGGTCAGTCTGACTGGGTCGGACTGGACCTGAACCCTTTTCGACCCAGTTTTTCTCAAAATGTCATATCTCACAAACCAGACATCCATTTGACATACTGTCTATGGAGATGGAATCATTGGAAAGTAACTTTCCATTAGAGATAATAAAAATGAGTTTTGGAAATAGTTTAAGTACATCTAGGTTGGATCGAATCCAAATCTAATAGGGCCCTTGGTACTAAAACACTTATAACTCACAGACTGGGTGTCTGATTGATGCGCCGTCTATCACATTGGAACCCTTAAGACATGGCCATCCTTTGGGTTACTACTTTGTGGAACTTTGTGGTAGTTGAGGAAAGACTGATATCTTGAGGAGAAGATTCTATAGAAATCAAGCGCACCGAGTGTGGGGATTCCTGTGGCTAGATATCAATTGAAAACCGACCCTGTGTGGATCAACATCATAGAAACCCTATGTGGATCAGAATCATAGTGATCCTGTTTGGATCAAAATCATAGAGACCCTATGTGGATCAACATCATAGCGACCATGTGTGTCTTAGGATCATAGAGAACTTGTGTGGATCAGCATCATAGTGACCCTCTGTGAATCAGTAGTGCACAACCGGACGAGGACCATCCTTAAAGCGTCCCATCACAGATCAACGACATACAAATATGTTTGGATCAACAATGGAACAACTTCTTCATGGTGCAGTTATAGAACTTCCTAATGGAATAAAATGATATAGATTAAGACTAATAATCTTTATTCCTGATCTCTGAGTTGTATGCCTTGTGTGGAATGTCTTTTTATTTGTGCTTTGTGTTTGAGATCATTCTTTGTATTTATTCCTTTGTGGAATTCTAAGAGACCTTTGGGGGTCTCAAGGTCCCTACTGAGTATTTTTATACTCACCCCTACAAAAGATTCACCTGCCCCTTATTGTGTCTTGTGCAGATTACGGACAACTAGATTGAGTCTTGAGGAGTTAGGGCCCAACGATGATTGAGGGTGATTGATAGACAGAGTATAGAGGTAACCGGTAGATGTGGAGAGCTGTAGTGACAATATGTACCTACCCTTCAGTTAGGATCCTTGGAAGATGACCCCATGATCTATTTTCCCTTTTTACTATATTTCCTTTTTAGTTGGTCTTGTATTCTAGCCCCCTTTACTTCAGTACATACTTTTACACTCTGTGGTGGATTTTAGTTGTGGTTGCACCTTTCTTCTTCCGTTGTGTTTTACTTGTGCGCATTGTACCCTACCTATGTGTGTATATGTTTTGAGGTAATGCCTTCTCATTTTAGGGAAATGCATTTCCAGTGCTAGTCACCAACTCTTGGCCTATAGAAGGCGGGCTTGGGGTAGTCACGGCATGGGCCCCAGGGGATGGGTCTTGATAAATATGATAACATTTCTTTGAAAATAAGAAGAAATATCCTTTTCTTTTGAAAACATTTTAAAACTAGAAATTCACTAAATAATGGGAATTTTATTTTATTTTAAAAACTAATAAAACTTTTATTGTAATATTGATAATTAATAATTATAATTATGTTGGGAAAATGTGGTCATTAATTAAACATATTAAAAAAAATTCTTTTACCACTTTTATAAAAAGTCAAAAATGACTTGTACAAAAAATGTTAAAAAGATTATTTTTTAACATATTGAATAAAAATAAAAATTTAAATAAAAATTACCATAATATATCATCTAGGAATATAAAATAACATAATTTAATCAAAATAATTAACATGGATATAAAATAGAATGATCCCTAACCAAAAAGAATAAATAAGGAGGGCTTTCCTTATAATATTTTTTTTGGTTTTGAGTACCAAAAGGAGATAAAATAGAAATAATACTTTAAAACCCAATAAATAACCATAGTTTAATAAAATATATATAGTTTAGGTGATATGGAACATAAAAGTTCCCCCCAATGGTAATTGAAACATAAAAAATCCTGATATAAAATGAGATTGTATCATAAACCCTTACATTGGATTATTGCTTAGTCAACCACATTCCAAACTCATTTATACTAAATTTATATTTATTATTCATATATATAATATCAATATTTATATTTATTTATATTTATATAATTTATAACTTCTCATTTACCTATTTACACACAATTATTTGTTAAAACTAATTATTTAGGTGTTAACTATTTTGTTTCTCATGAATGTTTTGATTTGTATAGTTATGACCCTTGCACCATGGTCATGGTTTCATTGCATAAAAAATTTAAATCATTTCATTTATATCATATGTATATATCATGTATAAATTTATAAAAATTCATTTAAAGAAGTTATGAAAAATGAATTACGTCACTTCGTGGAGGCAGTAGTTCGCACATACACACAGGCAATGTTTCCATTTCTAACAGATGGGAGGGAAAGAAACTAGAAAATATTTTACCTTTAAAAAAATAATAAATATGTTATGAATATAATATATATTCATTAAATCCATTTATATTAACAACCAAGAGAGGTGGTGATGAAAAATTAAATACATCGCTTCATAGTGGTGGTATTTTGCACGTACACATAAATGATGTTTTCATTTAGAAAATGGTTATAAAATTAACATAAAAAAATTTCAGTATAGTAAATATGATAATTTAATTATGTTAAGATATTTATAGAATATTTTTAAGAGATTTAAGGAGAAATAAACTTTAAAGGGCTTGGTAAGAAAATATATCGCTTCCTTGGATAATCTCCTTTGAAAAACACCTTAAGGGTTCTTGGATAGGTCTTTTGGGAACACTATAAAATCTAGGTCATGGATAAGGGTTTTTGGAAGGTATTTTGATAGGTATTGGTCAATATAATGGGATATAAGTGTGTGTATAAGTGAGGTGATGTGGTTCCCTTTTATAAGTGTGTGGAGTAACACTCTTGTAAATATTAATAATTTTTAAAAATAAAAAATGTATTTATCATTGAAAGTGGCTCCTATTTAGTAAAATTTAAAGGATAGGATATGTTAAGGTATAAATAAAATCAAAAAATAAAACTCATAAAAGTTATATATATATATATATTAAGCTTTATATTTTAATTTAACCCCTTTTTACCCTTATCCGTGGTGATAACCTTTTACCATGGTAACTATTCCTTACGAAAAAACATTAAGATGAAATTATTACTTAATATTTATTATTATAATTCAAAATATATATTAAATTTTATAGGACTCAATTTTTAGAGGTGGTAAAAATTTATTTAAATATAAGTAGACAAAACAAAGTGAAAAATAGTTTTTTTGAAAAATATTTTTTTATGCATAAAAATTATTTTACCTAAAAATCATGTATATAATTGATTATTATATTAAATTTTAGTTTATGAATAAATAAAATAGAGTTATATGATTTTTAAACCAGTATAAAACTAAATTTATCCTTTTAATTACTTAATTAATGAAAAATATTGAAAATAGTTCTTTTATTAGAATAAAACTTCACTTAGGTTTTAAAATTTTAAATATAGGTTTCTATATACAATAAAATATTTTTAATTTATTTAAATTAATTATTAAATATATATGTGGTCTATAATTTTTTTTATAAACTTTAGATTCATTATTATACCATAATTATTTCATAAAAGTGATAGTATTTGTAAAATTAGTATTTTTCACTATTCACACAAAAATAAATTATTTCAAAAAAATCTCAAAAATTCATCCCAAGATAAATTTTACCTTTGGGACTCAAAATTGATATCAATTTTACCAAATTAAAAATTAAAAATTAAAAATTATCAAATTTTATTTTTAAATATAATCATGAAATATTTATATTATAATGATAAAATAATAGGATATGCATTGGTCAATAGTTTAGGGATTTAATATTTACGTAATATAGTAGGATACCAGGTATTATTAGTTCTTTAATACCCTATCTCAATCAAATATTCATGATTTATTATGTAAGGATAAAAATAGAAAGATATGATCACTCAGCTAGAATCATGTAAGGAAACCCCCACTAATCTAAAACACATGAATCCTTATCAATAAATCAACCTAAAACCATCATAAATCACTAAGAAACATTCCTAGATGAAAAATAATAAGATAACTTTAAGTAATTGAAGATGTAAACTCACCTCAGATCAATATTAGTTGATCTATTGAAGATGAGATCCACCATTGATCAATAGAGGCCTAAGGGTCTCAAGGGTCACACCTCTGGTTTCCCAAGGTTTAGAAAAAGCAAATAAATATAGATTAATTTGGACTAAATCCTAAATTTATATTAAAATTGGAATAACACTTCTTTGTGGTGTGATATTCCATCATCACTCTGTGATGGTCTGATTTCACTGAACCCTTGAAAATCAAGCTATGAATATCTAATATATCCTCCAATTAATCTTGGACAAATTTAAAAATATGATATCACAAATAAAGGTTTGTGATAAAACCCCTAAAACCATGGTTCTACATCACTTTAGATAACTTATAGAAAACTGACCTCCAAGTCACTTTATTACAATAGGGAAAGATGCATCGTGACACCCAACTAGCAGAATAAAAAAACACAGCCTCCCCAGCTTTGTATCATGAAACCCAAGATATTTCCATGAAATATAAATATAAAATCCATAAAAACCTACCCTTTAGGGATGTATAATTCCCTGATTTTTTAAAAGAGAAAACTATGTTTGATAGTTTATGTGATACGCAACACCAAACCCAAATAAACAATGATTATTTAAATATTACTATTATAACATAGCTGTTAAATTAGAGTGAATGAATATGATTAAATAATTTATGAAATATTTATAAATTTATTATAAATATTAAATGTTTTGATATAATTTTACCAAATAATCACTTAATTTCTAGTAATGTCATTTTATTCTTCAAAAACATGATTTCTTCAAATATGATTTTTATTTCTTCTTGTGAGAAACAATTATAATAAATTTATAGAAAATCCATAAAATTTATTTGATAAAATGAACACAATTTTTTAAATAATACTATAAAAATTAACTTAGGGTAAATGTTTGGAATTTTTCATAAAAAACAGATTTTTCAGTGAATAGTGAAAACTACCATTTTTAGGTAAAATTGTCATTTCTTCTGATAAATTATGTTATTTAAAATTAAAATTATTATTTTAATTTTATATATTGGTAACAAAAGTATTATTTATTTATATTTAATTAAATTAATTACATTTAAAAAATATTTATACCATATTTTAGTATACTTTTATTTTTAGGCTTGAAAAAACATTTTTTGAAAACTATTTTAAAATGAAACATGTTTCCCCTTTTTATTTAATTAAAAATAACCCCTAATGGGTAATTATTTAAATTAAATATATGTATAATATATATATATATATATATTAATTTAAATTAATATAGTGAAGATTACTAGTTATAGAGTTGAAGTAAAATCATTGTTTCCCTGAAAAATGCATTTTTTAGAAAACCGCTTTCTATTGCGCTTGTGGGTTTTATTTTAAATTAAATTCTTCTACAGATGTGAATTTATTTTGATAGAATGGATTCCATATTTTAAATAATAATAATAATTAATATTAGGTAATAATTTTAATTTAATTTTTGGACAATATGAATAGTAACTATAGTAAACATTTATTACCACAGTAAATGGAAAATAGGTTAATTAAGGGTAAAAATAATTTAACAAAGACTAGAAAAAAAGTAACCCTAAAAACATGAATATTTTTATTTAATTTTAAATTAAATTAATATTATATTTATCCCTTATTTTTTTTTACTTTATTTAATGATTAAGTAATGAGTTTGATAAAAATTAGATTTTAGTATGAGAAAAAAAAGTTGTATTTTTGTATAATATGCAATTTCAATTAATACATTCATTTTGTTGAATTAATGAATTTTAAAAATAAATTATATTTTAATAAAATAATACTATTAATTAATTTTTATTAATTATAAATGATAATATAATTTTTATGAAGTCAAATATATTTGTTATAGGGTTTCCAAAACCATTATTATAAAAAACCCAGTATTTCTCAATAAATGTTGATTTCAATTTTAAAAGTTAAAATTAAAATAATTTTAAAATTATTTTGATAAAATAAATATTATTTTTTGACTCTTCATTTAGAAATTATCCAATGGTGAATTTTTATAATTTTTTGAGATAATCAAATATTTTTGTAAAAATAAAATACAGTATAAATATACAGTGTGAATGATGACATCATAACGAACTAAAAGTGATGTAATAAATTAAATAAAGGGTATAAAAGACAAAATATATGTTTCCAATTTAAAATAATTTAATTTTTAGGTTATTTTATTAATTATATAAATCCTTTATGAATCCTACAAAGCATATATTATACTTTAAGGTTTTAAAATCATTTCTTTATGAACACGAATCACTTCCACATCACCAAGGGTAATATTTAAATGAGTTAGGAACTTGGTATTATAAATAATAAAAAACCCCCCATTGGTAGAAAAAATGGTAAAAAACTGTGATAAGGTTTGTGGTTTTGAATATTTTATTGTATGAAGTCTAAAATATGAGTTTGGGAAATAATAAAGAACTCCCCTCTCTTTTCTTATAAAAACCCACCCATTATCCCATTAATATCCACTAAAATACCTTGTATTATTTCCTTATATAAACTACCCTCTCTATATTCCTCCCATGGTTCCCCCAATCACTCAATAATCTCCTCTAAATCTTTTGGAATCACCCTCTCAATGTAAGGGACCTTCCTTTCTTCTTTTCTATTCAAGCACCTTCTTTGCAATTAACCTTTCGAATATCAATCAATTATGTTGTTTTTAATTTATAAAATCTACTATAAAATTTATTTCCTAATAATTATATATAATTTATCCCCTCTCATTATTGTATTTACCTAAGAATTTACTTTGCCAAAATTTAGTAAGGGACCCTCTCTTTCTCTTCTTTATTCTAGCACCTTATTTATGTAATGCACTTTGTCTTCCAATTAATATTGATGGGATATGATCTTAAACATACCTATTAATGTAATTATTATTTAAAAGTGATGAGATACCTATTTCATTCTCATTAATCCCTCCCATGAACCTTTATGTGCCCCTGTTATGCTGCTGAAATTATCCTATAATTTTTCCATGCTACTGTGATTTTCTATTTGTGAGCTGTATACCCATACCCATTTCCACTCAAGGGTATTCACCTAGTTGTATGTGTACTTAATTGATTGGATACTTCCATGTATGTAACCCACAATCCTTAATTTTAGGTTAAAATGTGTTAAAATATTTTTTTTATGTTATATGATCTATGTGGAACACTTATGCATGTACATAATATGATTACAATGAGTGCACCTAGATAGAACTATAATGCATTAGGTAATGTTTTAGTCTCATGAGATGCCATGTATTGTTTATGGGAGGTTATCCTAAGAACATTATGTGATTATTTATTAGTTTTTAACCTTTACCTATATTTAAAATTTCATGTTTTATGTTTTTTCCATATTTCCCTTGTTTCCTTTATGTTAAGATGCTACATCATACCTCATTATTTATGTTTACGATTCTCACCCATTTTATGTCCCATTGAAACAACTATTTTCTAACATGTAATACTTTCTTTATGTTATTCTTTGTTTTATACCCTATTTTTCTTTATTGATCACCTCCTTATTTTGTATTTCCCCAGGTTATCCCATGCAATTTTAAAGGACCGATGATTTCTAGGAGCATGTTAAGAGAGTTTTAATTAATATTGTTGTATCCCATGTATCAAGTATACGTGTTATTTACCTAATTAACCAAATACACTAGTATTCCTGAACTTCTGTGTTTTTTTAAGTGTATTTTTATATAATAAATAATGGAATTGTGTGTATTAAATACACATGATATCATATTTGGTATCATAGTAAAGCTTAGTTATTTTTTGGATTATGATTATAAAACTTCTAAAAAAGCATTAGGGATAATACTAAGTATAGAAAAACATACCTATGTTATGTTAAATTATATATTATGTGGTTAAAAAGAAAATACATCCCTATCTGAATATTATAAGTGGAAGTGTCTTTGGAACAGATATACCTAGAGGTAACAACCCCAATACACCATATTGAGCTAGAGTCGAATGGGAACTAGTGAATGACAATGAGCCTTGTTACACAATTGGTTTGATACTCATGGGGGATATGCTTGGGTAAAATCACAAGCTTATAATGAACTGTTATTAAGGGAATAAAAATTCCCATAAGATCCTATGTAAAGAAATAGATCATGGATAACACATATATAATGTTAAAAATTCATAAGTTAAGTAATATATGTCATTTATGAGTTATTAATTTAATGTTAATGGTTTCCAATTTATGTGAGAAATAGTTTAAAAGTACTCATCCATAATTTCTCCCTTTATTCTAGTTAATGGAATGAAAATTAGAGAAAACATACAGATAACTAATGTGAGGGGAAATGTGATGACTGCCCAAATGAGATACCCAACATGATGAGAGATAAAGTAAGACATCTTGTGATTATATCAAACTAGTTTTAAAAAATCACAATTAACAAATAGTATATAGTTGAATGTATAAAGACATCAAATAAGATAAGTATGAAGTCTCATGGAAGTTCAACCGATAAATAATATAAAGAAAATGAGATTCAATTTACTATGTGTCAAGAATGTGGAAAGAGGCACCAAGGGAAATGCCACAAAAGAACTAGAAGGTGTTTTAAGTGTGAAAAATAAGGCATAAACTAGCTAGTTGCTATAAAAAAAAGTAATAACATGATGGAAGGGAATAAATTACATCATATGACACCGTTTTTATTCAATGTATTATGTATGGAGAATATGGGCTTCATCCAAGTCAATGCCCTAATCTAAGGGTTAAATCCTAGATCAAGGAAGGTACTATACTATAAAAATCATTAAAGTGTAGGGATTAAAGTGTTTATGTATTAGTATTTTAGAGTTATATTGTAGAATTATTTTATCAATGAAATTATGTATATAAGAATCATGAAACATCTAAGGATTGTTTCATATTTATTTTTCTATAAGATTTGGAACTTATGTTTAATGGTTACAATAACCTATAAAATTGATTTTGTGATAAGTTTAAATTTTTGAAAACACATGATTTATGGATTGATAAACCTTAATATGTGTTTGATGTTGGGATAAACCTAAAGAGTATTGGGATGATATATTTAAGTAAAATATCAGGTTTGAAATTATTGATACAAATTTTGAAGATATATGTGATGTAAGTTTAGTATGATTAAGGATATTTTAGGAAACATAGTATATGATCAATTTTTTTAGATGATTAAAAATATTTTGGGAGATTTTTCATTGGGATGAGGTATATATAACCATTAGATTTAACATAAATAATTATTTTATAAGAATTATATCATGTTTTTGGAGGTGTAAGCTAAAGGGTATGAGACAATATTTTAGGTTAAAAAATTATTTAATGTTGAGGTTATTGGTGTTATTTGGTATATAGGTTTATTTATTTAAGGAATTATCTATGTTAAACCATTATGAGTTTTTGTTTAATTTTTAATATTAATGTACTGAGGATTATTAATTTTCTATATTATCTTACATTAAACTAACTATTTTGGATTTAGTAAAGATATGGGGAATAGATTGTTGTTCTTTGGTGAATTATGTAACCCATCAGAAGATTATTCAAATGCTTTAGGCATAAAAATATTCATCTTGAGTACTCATAATTTGGAGAAAATATGAGATTATAGTTGAAATTTATTAATGGATAATATTATACTTCATAATAAAGTATATTTTCTTTATTATCTTATTTTATATTGTAAAGTAATTACTTAACTCTAGGAAAAGAGTCATGAAAAAAATGTTGTCATATTATGAATTGACGGTATTTTTACCCATAAAAGGTTTATGGTTTTATGGTAATTGAATTTATCCTAACCACGTTCTCTATAACTCTCTATTAGTTCTTGGGTGTTATTTGTTTTCTTCTATGACTATATTTTCACTTCTTAATTTTTTTCTCATACTTGGAAAGCTAGTTATGTGAATACCTTCATACTTTCCTTTCTCTCTTTTCAAGTGGAAGTTTTATTAAACCTTTTTACAATGTGGTATTTCAATAAATATATTTTAAAGTTTCAAAAAATTAACTAACAAGATAAATTTAAAATTTCAAGGACAAAATTCATTAAATGGGGGGAATAATGTAACACCTTGAGTTTTTAAAAGAGAAAACTATGTTTGATAGTGTATGAGATACACAACACCAAACCCAACCAAATAGTTATTATTTAAATAAGACCCTTATAACCTAGCCATTAAATTTGATAGAATGAATAAGATTAACTAATTTATGAAATATGTATAAATATCCTATTTATGTTAATTTTTTTTATAAAATCATACCAACCAATCACTTAATTTCTAGTAATGTCATTTTATTCTTCAAAAACGTGTTTTCTTCAGAAATGATTTTTATTTCTTCATGTGGGCATATATTATAATTGATTTTTAGAAAATACAAAAAATTTATTTAATAAAATTAACTCCAATTTTCTAAATAATCAAATAAAAATTAAAATTGGGTGAAATTTTTGGATTCTTTTAGAAAATATAGATTTTTTAGTGAATAGTAAAAAATATCATTTTACATAAAATTTTCATTTATTTTAATAAATTAAGTAATTTAAAAGTAAAATTATTATTTTAAATTTATTTATAAGTAAAATAATCATTATTTAGTTATATTTAATTCAATCAATTAAATTTAAATTATCTTTATACTAGATTTTAGTATATGTTTATTTTTAGGATTGAAATCACATTTTTCTGAAAACTGTTTTAAAATGCATAATGTTTCTACTTTTTAACTAATTAAAAATAACCCATAATGGGAAATGATTTAATTTAAAAATATGTATTATATATATATATATCATTATTAATGAAAATTTATATAGTGAATATTACTAGTTATAGAGTTAAAGTAAAATCATATTTTCCTTGAAAAATGATTTTTTTCGGAAAAACTGCATTTCATCACTCTTGTGAGTTTTATTTTAATTTAAATTATTCCAAATATTTTAATTGTTTTTTATAAAATTAATTACATATTTTAAATAATAATAATTAATATTATATAATAATTTCAATTTAATTTTTGGACAATATGAATTGTATTTGTAGTAAACATTTATTGCCACGATAAAAGAAAAATATGTTAATTAAGGGTAAAAATAATTTAACAAAGTCTAGAAACAAAGTAACCATAATAGTATGAATATTTATATTTAATTTTAAATGAAATAATTATTATATTTATTCATTATTGTTTTTAGTTTATAAAAATATTAAGTAATGAGTTTGATAAAAATTATGTTTTAATACGAGAAAACTCAAATTGTTTTTTGTGTAATATGAAATTTAAATTAATAAATTCCTTTTGATAAATTAATTAATTGTAAAAATGAATTATATTTTTATAAAATAATAATATTAATTAATTTTAATTAATTATAAATGATGATACAATTTTTATGAAATCAAATGTAATTGTTATAAGGGTTCAGAAACTATTATTATAAGAAAACTAGTATTTCTCAAAAAATGTAAACTTATGTTTTAAAAATGAAAATTTACATACGTAGATAATTAATTTTATAAAAAAATATTAATTTTGGAATCAAAATATCTAAATTATCCAATGGTATTTTTTTTATAATTTTCTAAGATAATTGATTTTTCAGGTAAAAATTAAATATAGTATAAATATATTGTGTGTATTATGATGTCATAATGACCCAAAAGTGATGTAATAAATGATATAAAGAGTATCCACGACCAAATAATGTTTCCTATTTAAAATAATTTGATTTCAGGTTATTTGATTAATTTTATAAATCCTTTATGAATCACCCAAACCAATATTATATTATAAGGTTTCAAAATCATTTTTTATGAACATGACTCACTTATACATCACCAAGGGTAATATTTCAATGATTTTTCCCCTTATAATTCTAAATTAATGAGAAAAGAAACCATGGTAATTTTTATGTTTTTGATTATTTTATTGCATAGAGTCCAAAACCAAAGTTTGAGAAATAATAAAGAACCCCCTTCTATTTTCCTATATAAAACCACCGAATATCCCATTAATCTTCACTAAAAAACCTTGGATCATATAATTAATCTTCCATACCCTCTATAGAGACCTCACAAGATTCCCATAATCACTGAAGAAGCTCCTCCAAATCTGTTAGAATCACCCTCTCAAGGTCTGAGACTTTTCTTTCTTATTTTTCATTCAAGTACCTTCTTTGTAATTATCCTTTTGAATCTCAATTGGTTATACTATTATTAATTTATAAAGATATATATAATTTATAATTTATTTCCTAATAACGAGATTCAATTTATCCACTCTCATTATAGTATTTACATAAGCCATTACTATGCTGAAATTTAGTAAGGGATCCTCTCTTTCTCCTATTTATCCAAACACCTTATTTATGTAATGCACATTGTATTCAAATTAATATTGATGTTATATGCTATTTCACATCCCTATTAACTTACTTATGATTTCAAAGTGATGATATACCTACTTCATTCTCATTAAGCCCTCCCTTGAACCTTCATGTGCCCCCGTTATGCTGCCGAAATTATCTTGTGATTTTTCCATGCCAAGTTTTTATTTAACCACCCTCCTTGTCTTATTCCTATTAATTCGAAAAATCTCATTTTTTATTATGTGATTAAATATCCCCCACACTATTATTTTTAATTCAAAGTAATGAGATATCCCTTTCTCTCTCATTGAAGAATTTTATGAATCTTCATGTACTTTCATTATACTGCCAAAATATCATTGTAATTTTCCATTTGTGAGGTTTATACCTATACCCATTTACACTCAAGGTTATTCACATAGTTGTATGTATACTTCATTGACTGGATAATTATATATTTTAAACCCACAATAATTAATCATGGGATTAAATGTGATGAATTATGTTCTTTTATTATATGATTCATATGGAAAACTTATGCATATATATGATATGTTTATGATGGGTGCACCTAGATAGTTCCCCATTGCATTGGGTAATGTTTTAATCTCATGATATTCCATGTATAGTGTATGAGAGTTTATCCAAAAAACAATATGTTATAATGTTTTGGTGGTTAATACTGACCTATTTTTATAATGTCATGTTTAAAGTTGTTTTCACATTTCCTATATTGCCTTTATATTACCATGTTATATCATGCCTAATTGTTCATGTTTATGATTATCACCCCTTTTATTTCCCATTGAAATTTCTATTGTCTAACATGTAATAATTTCTTCATGTTTTTCTTTTTTTATTCCCTTAATATGATTTATATCTCACCACTTTCTTATGTATGTACCTAGGTTATCCCATGAGGTTTTAGAGGACCGATGATTTCTAAGATCATGTTAAGGATGTTTTCAATAATGTTATTATACCCCATTTATCAAGTTGATGTTTTATGTACCTAATTACCAAAATACTCTATGATTACCAATCTTCAAGGATGTTTTAAGTGTATTCTTATTTAATAAATCATGAATTAATGTTTATTAAATACATGAGTTGTCATAAGATCCGTTCTACAAAACCTAAGGACGCACCATGATTTATCACCAATGAAATAACCCCTATATTTTAGCTATACATCATGTTGTGACACCCAAGGCCAAGCCCGATATACATCAATCTCTTGAAATTTTAGCTATAATGACACTCTTACTCATTTAAACTCTTTTGAAAAGCTCTAGAACCCAGAAGACACAAATTAATGGTCTAAAAAGTTATAGACCATTACATGTAGGCTTTAGGTCATTTTTTTCTTTTCCATAATATATATCATAGATATATTAGATCTTTCACAAATAATTCAGCATATGTATCTTTATGGTAATATTTTTTTTTATTTTTGTATTGGAAATTCATTAATTTACAAATAATATTAACATAGAACCTATATAAGGATGACACACACAAATTGATAAATGATATATATTTTTTCAGTATGGTTGTAGCCTAGTGATTCTATTAGCTGAAACCTATTAACTAAGGTTATATATTCAAGTCTTTTTATCATCATATTTTTATAGGATGTGTGTGTACAACTTGGGTGTTGGGGTAACAAACCTTTTTGGAAATGAAAATTATCCTTGGGGTAAAAAATGAAGAAGATATTTGGCAATTGGACAAAAAATAATTATAAAAATACCCGGTATTTAATTCAACCTAGTGTTAAATTCAGTACTTTGGGATTTATTATGTGTAATTTTTTTGTGGCTATAAATTTAACAAGTCCATATGATACATAGTTAAAACTTGGAGGGGGTGGGACCTGACCTCATTTAGGCCCATATAGGTGTGTGTGTGGTTTTATTTGATTGTAACCCCTATTATAATCTTTTCAATTATTAACAACATCTATTTTGTTTTTTTAACCATCCCATTATAGGTGAGAAATCTCTTAGTGTATGTATATATTAAATGATAAGGTTCTTTGGATACCAATAAGGAAAATAGTTTAGGGTTTGGGTGGATAAGGTTTCAGCAACATAGATGGGTTTGTGCAAATGGTTTATGATTTTTGTCAAATGGGACTCATCTAGTAAGACTAACTTATTGGACTTATACTTGCTTCTAAACATTTCTTTAAAGGTGAGTTTTTTATATTTGTTAAATCTTTCATCTTTTAATTTCATTCAGGTAGGATTATATTAAATTCATGACCTTATTTTTTTAGACATGATTATATCATATTATGTTTCAAAAGTCCAATTGATCATACTAGTTGATTTTGGTACATTTGTATTAGACATGTATTGTTGGGTGGGATTCTTGATCTCTAACCAAATAACTTGGCTAATGGTATATTTGGAACTCCAAGAAGAAATCTAGTAAAATTACCTTTTGATATTTCTTATTGAATATTGTTTCATTATAATTTTATAGTATTTAAATATTAATCTATCCTTCCATTATTTTTGAGATGATTTTACCTATAGAAATATCCTAGTGGTAAATCACATGAAACTTTACCCTTATACATTTTCCTGATTCTGTCTTCTCATTGGGAATCCATAATAATGTCCCTTTATGTTTTTGTTTTTTATTGGTTGTATTGATGAGGTAGTCTATATTTAATCTCCAATATCCAAATTAGTGATAAATTTATGTTATAAAAATTTAAAACCATATTATTCATTAATTTAAATGATTTATTCAATGGATTATTACATTGAAACATGCTTTGATTATTGGTTCAGCTAGATCATACTCTCTTTGGTTGTAAATTTATATATGTTTTTTATTTCCATTTCCTTTCTAAGTTTCCCTTATTTATCTACTTTTATTGATCCCTATATAGGACTTTGGTAGGTGCTTCCTAGTTGTGTCTTGAGTTTTTGGTATGCGAGGTCCATGTGAGGTTGGTTTGGGTGATAGGTATCAGTTATTAGTGTGGTGTGTGGAAAGGTTTTTCCATTGATTTTTTATCTTATATGTTCATACTTATACATTAAGAGTGAGTTGGTATTTAACTCTGGTTTTTATCCTCTACTCAGTGTCTTGTAGGAATGATGTCTCAAGGTTTTAACTTATTATGGGCGGTGATTGGGACCTGATCAGTGTTTAGAGTGGAAGTGTTATGGGAATAGGTTCAATGATAACTAAAATACATGAAAATTTAGCTAGGATCTCTCTAGTGGTGTTTTATGGTACTTAGATACCATTAGGAAGTTATAATTTTAGGAGAATACTTGATTGGTAGCTAGATGCCCTTGGAATTTTGGTGTTTTCTCATGATTTAAAGATTATATTTAGGACCCTTGGGGATTTATGAGACTTTTTAGTGGTTACCTATTTGGGGAACTCTTGTGTTGTCTTGGTTTAGGTGGAGTGATCACCTTAGGTAGAGATTCTAAATAATCTCTTATTATGATTTGGTCCGTTGTTTTTTTATGGGTTTAGGTGAATTTTGGATTTCTTTTCCCTTTCTTTATTTTTTTATTTATTTATTGATATTTTCATGAGTGTACTATTTTTTTGAGTTATTTTTTGTGAATTTTTAGAATTTTATTTTTTATATGATTTTTTATTTTGGGTTATATTATTTGATGCTTATTATAGTTATTAGTTCGATGGTATGAAACTTCCTAAATGGAACTATCTTAGAGAGAGACTCAGGTAAGTGCATGTATGGTTTTAATCATTTAATTTTTTATTTTAAATTTCTAGAATGGTTAGTATCTTTATAATTCCATTAATAAAAGATGAATGTGTCATGCTGAATCATGTTTGGTGTAAACCCTATTTCCATAACCTATAGTTGTTTCTTATTTAGGTTGTTGTGCACAAATGAATGAATTTATATTGTGTAGAATCATTAAGAGGTTATGGATTTAATTTTAAAGGTATAGATTAAGAGGTATTGTTTCATATTAAATTCAATTATGTATTTTAATTATCACGGTGGATAATTTTGAATTTTTATTCACTTAGATTGTTAATAAAATTTAATTATTTTAATATACATGATTTAATTAGTTTTATATTGGGATATTTGTGAGACATTAATTAAATTAATTATGTAGTTGTTATTTCTATGGTTTTTACTTATTTATCTAGTGGTTTTAGGGATATAATTTCATATTACAATATTCCATGCATCCTTTTGTTTGTTAAAAAAAAGGAATTTGAAAACTACCCTCACGATCTCTTCTAATATAGTTTCATTTTAGTTTTTGGGAGATATGTTTCACTAATAGAGAGAGAGAGAGATAGAGAGAGAGAGATCTGAAAACCTTGTTATTATATTTATGGAGAAGTTAACAAATGGATGGAGTTGGTTCATAGAGCTTATCATTGTACCTCAGAATTTCTGTGATACCTTATGCTAGTTTGTAATGTGAAATATTGAAAGAAGACGATAAACTAAGGTGTTATAAAAACCCAGACAATTATGGACTCATGCGATATTAATCCTAGAGGAGGAGGAATTGATGATGACTAGAGACAAGTATGGAGGATTTTCACAATGTGATGTTAGGCCCCTGGTAAGGGGGGTTTTGTTTCAATTACTACATGATTTTGAATTTATTCTTGTTTAATGAAAAATTCAGTTCTATTTTGATTAGAATCATGTTGGATCTATATCAATTAATTCTTTGAACTGATCAATAGTGTGCTATTTATTTGTTGGAAGTGGTTTTGATATCTCTTGAATGTTACCATTTTACTCATGTTCCATAACTTATTTCTACAATTTTCATTATTTCTTACTGCTATGAGATTATTGATTTTCTATAATTTGGTTTTTTGTTTTTGGAGTGATTTTTTGAATCTTATTATCACGTTCTCATGGTTTTATTCCTATTTAGTTGGAATCATCATGTACATATTCTTTTTTATTTTATTATGATAATTATGCAAGCTTGATTATGTAATAATTTTAGCCACTACTCATGTGAATTTTTTCACTTAGTTTAAATCATTTTTTATTCCTTGAATATTTGGAATTATTTTATATGAATACTATTTCATGTTTTATTTTTTGGGCTTTATGAAACAAAATTATACCCAATTGGATATTGGAGGTTGAACACATACCACCACATCAACAGTTTGCTCAACATGTTTATTTTTTGATTTTTTATCCAATGAAAATATCTAGAATATTCTTTGGTTATTTTTATGTTCTATCCTTTTATCATAGACTTTTGGGTTTTTTTACTAAACAATAAATAAACAAAAAAGAAAATTCTATTGAATTAAACATCATAAAATGTTATTTTTTTAAAATCTCCCTTATATATAATTAAAATTTAAAGTAGTTTGTTTAAAACCAAATTGATGTATAATAGAAAAAATAAACAATTTAAATAAATTTTAATGATTCTAAATCTTTAAAATATCATTACATTAGTTTTTTCAATAAAAAGTGAGCATTAATATAATCTTGATCTTGCTTTCTATTCCAAAATTTCGAAAATAATAATTCAGATTTACACTTACATTGAAAATTTTAATTATCATGAGAAAAATTTAAACTTATATCGAAACTTTCAATTATTATGAAAATAATATAAATTTAAGGGTTTTATATTTAATATAATAATAATAAATAAATGAACAAAAAGAATCCATTTGATTCAAAACTATAATAAAAGAAATTTTCGTATCAAACTGTTATCTAAAGGCTAGGAAATAAACCTATTTAGACACACCCATATAAAAATAAAGATAATACCATATGTTTTTCATTTTTTTATTAATTAAAATATAAATAGGAAATAAATATTTATTTTTACATACCAAACATGGTTTATATATGTATTAACTAAATTTTAACATCATCTTCTAGAATGAAACATATAACATAATTCAATTTTGTTAAATCACACACATAATAAGTATTATATATATATATTTAATTCATAAATCTCAATCTTGTATTAAATATACCTCATTTTTTAAAATAATCATAAAACATTTCTTTTATGAAGTATAAATTTCATAACATATGTTATGTTTTTTTCAAATTTATTTTGATGTTTGTCGATATAAATTAACCACCCATAGAATTTTATAATTTTATGAATTTTTTTTTATAAAATATAGAAACATAAAATATGTGTATTATACTTATTTTACCATTTTTTACAATAATAACATATGATATATTGATATTTGTTTTATTTATACATATTTTAATACACCTTCAATCAATTAATAACATTATGTTTTTAACAAAAATAAAAAAACATGTTATACAAAATATTCATAGTGAAATTGAATTTAAAAATAATAATAATACACTAATATTGTATTTTGAGGAAGCATGTGATATTTATTCTATTTAGTTACATCATTAATGAAATTAACACGTGTTTGGTTCTATTTTAATTGATTATAAAGAAATTGAACATGTGTTTTTCTATTTTTATTGACCGTGATGATATAAAAGATGTGTTGTATTATATTATTTTATTGAGATTAGTTTTTTATGGATTTAATTATCTCATTTTTCAGTTAAGATGTCCCAAGTCTCCCCAAAAGGTGAAATGGTAATTTTGGTATAATTAATGCACATATTTTTTTGATTCTTTAATTAATCTTAGAATTCTATGTTTACCCTTGGAATAAATTTTGGTAATTTTTTGATCTAGTTGAATTTTTGAGAGATAATTAATATTTATCAATTAATTAAATATTTATCTTACAAATGAGAGTATTAATATTTCCTAAATTGAATATCAAATGGAAATTTATAATTATTAATCCCATTCACCATCACTATGAATGAACCAGGAGCTGCATACCTTAGGTCTGACTCCCTGTACACTAAAGGATACTAACTTGTGACAAGGGTTTAACTCAATTCAAGTTATGAGAATGGTCATATTCAACAATATCACTAAATAAAATAAATTGATGGGTCCATTATGGCCCTAAACATATTTACCTAGTTCAATTAGGTTTATTGAAATTAATTTATATTAATTTTGGGTTAATCACACATGGGTGAAAATACTGAGTGTCACACTTCACATGAAAGGGGATAAAACCATAGGGATTAGTTAGATACCACCTACCTCAATCTCATGTTATCACATTCATAAAACAACTCCAGAAAAATAAAATTCATTCAGTTGATATCATGAAATCTAACAAAATCCTTATAATTAGGCATAAAAGATGGAAAACATTGAAATGGTTGAAATTCCAATAATATATCAAGGAGGTATCTTTTCTATACTATAAGTGATCTCCAATGATAAACAATAACAAAAATCAATGAGAGATGATGTAGAACCAAATCATGAAAGGTTAGGGACCAAGGGTAGATGATAGATGGCTCGAGCGGCTAGAGGGAGTAAAATGAGGGGGAGAGAATTCATAAAATTTTAAATAATTAATATTTGTTTTAAAATATCAGGTACCCACCGGGTACCTTCCCCAATAGAACCAACCACTTGGTATCCCTAAAAAAACTTTCCTCAATCCTAGGGGCTCCATCAGGTACTTGGTACTAATCCATTGGGTACTCATTGAATTTTGTCATAAAGAGAGAAGCCATTTCATGACCTAGAATTCCTAAACTGGTATTTATCCCCCCCACTAACACTTTAAACACTAAAAAATGATCAAAATATATGAGTTTTGGAAAAAAATTTAAAGTAATTTGTACCTCAAATGGATACAGAGTGTTACAACCCCCCTATAGGGAAGTTCATCCCCAAGATTTGTCACTGAGCCTCATCTATGAACAACTCCAGCCACTTCTCCCACATATCTAAATTCAAATACCATGTATCCTTATAGATAGGTTCATAACCCCATTATACTCACACAAGAGAAAATGTCTTCCCATGAAGAATTTTCTCAGTACAATCCACTATACAAACTAGTTACTCCTAAAACGACGCGTCTGACACTAGCTCAACCTCATTGAAGTTGATTGTGTTAGATGAATCAGGATGGTGTCTATTCATTTTATATACATGGAATAAATCACTCATATAATTGTTCTTCTGAGGAAGAGTTAACCGATATTACACTGTACCGATCCACTCCATGATCTTAAATGACCCTACAAACCTGGGTGCCAATTTCCCCCACCACTAAATACGATGATTTCCCAAATGAGGTGACACTCATAGAAATACATGGTATCCCAACTCAAACTCTATAGGATGAAATAATTAGTTGATATATGATCTCTTAAAACTATTAGTGGTCACTGACTACCTCACGTTCAACTGAATTCACCCCGATGCCACTTGACTAAGACTCACTTTGATAACTATTGACTCTAAAACCTCTGGAAAACATAGAGGTGATAGTCATGACTTGTTATATAAAGCATAAAAATATTCTATCAAAATTTATTTATGATAAATATTATTATAGGAAAAATTATACAGGGAAATATGAATCTACCATGAACCCCCAAAATCTAGGACACATGCTCACAATATATACTCTAGAATCTCGATATAATGCTCTAACTTCCTGTCATGTTGAGTATGGCATGATGTGATTGAATATTTTGAGTGAAGTGGAAGCACCATGGTGGGAGCATAACTATAATGGTATTATCAATCCGATGGTCATTCAAAATATCTTACATGACATAAATTCTATGACCAATAAAATTTTTCCACAAGATATTGACAAAAGAGATAACCCAAATCCCGAGAGGATCTTTTAAAATTAAAATTATATTTAATTTATTTATGATCATAAGAAATGATTACCTCATCTAGGATATTTATTTTATATATATGATATTCATCATCTGAAAAACCCTTTTCTATGTTACCTTCATTATGATGTAAGATCCATGTATATAATCCCTCTATTGGCAATCCATATATGCTCCTTTGACCTTCAAATGATGCCGATTAATTTTATGGTGGTGGAGAGACGTATCAATCATCTTTCATTTTTATATTGGCGACTTCAAGATCTTTTAGTCTTGAAGGAGTTATTATTTAATGTTTCTCATTCTTTAGAGGAATAGAGGAGGATTCATTCAAGAGAAAAGTCTGTTGTGCTCAACAATTCTCAATCTCGATTAACCATACACAATAGACATAAACATCTATTTATAGAGATAGGGTTTAGCTTAAAAAATTATTTAATCACATACTATCCCTTAAATAATATTATAATATTTTAACAAATTCAATTATATAATAATAATAATAATATTACAATTATTTTATGGCATGTGCTAACTCACACAATGATAAATATTATTTTACCAGATTATAAATTAATATTCATCACCAAAAGTAGTATTGGTTAGCTATAAATCCTTGGAATTTACTAAATACTTAAATAAAATACTTTTATTCATAAATAAATAATTTATTCACAATATAGTGAATAAATATTTATTTCTATATTAAATAAATAAAATAAATATTTTATTCACAAACTAGTTAATAAATATTTATTATATATTCACATTATAAAATAAATTATTTATTAAAAAATAAATAATTATTTATTACCTTGAAAATATTAGTGATCAATAAAAAATGAATAGAATTATTCTTTGGTATTGAGAATAATATTTATTCCATTAATTAAATTAAAATATAATTTGATCAAGATCAATGGAAATACTTAGTGTATGGGTCCCTATAGGATTCTTTCTCATTAACATTAGGCAGGCTTTCCCAATGTCCAAGATTACTATCTAGTAATGGGTTAAGGAAAATAAGAAAAAGAACTTAATGTTGTAATGATGAAAATAACATACAAATTTTCACTATATAATATAATAAAATTTTCTCAATATCTCATCAAGTAGGTTGCACATCTATGCCATCAACCTATATGATTAATACGTCTTTATTTTAATATATGAAATGAACGTAGTTACACCATGACCATGGAATTTAATGAAACAATTATATTTCAGTCAAAGGGCCAAGATATCAACTTCCATAAAGATGGATGATATAAATCCTTCCTCAACTTATTAATTGACAACATGTCATTCATGAAACACCCAATATATCCAACTTCTCCATGAACTATTATCATTGATATTTATGAAATACATCTAAGTGTGTGAGTCATAACATATATTAATAATTATTGTAAGGTCTAAGGACCAATATACACACTCATAGATAGAAACCTCCGATGACACTAAAACATGAAGAATTACTATTGGAAGGTTTATTATCATAATATCCCATCTTGGAGATTACCAAGCAGGAACTTTATATGAAGAAGCCTCATCCATTTATGATTAATTTAACATAATAGTAAATTTACTATGTGAACTATCATTATATGTTATATAAATAAAGGACTATATTTAACAGATATAATTATAACATATTGAGGTTCTCATCATATCAGAGAAATGCTATGACCTTATCAATGTGAAAAATACTGTAAGACATTATCTATAAGATCTTAACCTTTTGTGAAGGTATGAGCTTATTTAAATTTTGGTTAAACCTATTTTGTTTTGTATAATGAAATGATTTGTGGGTTTATGAGAATTTTTGGGGGGTATCCCAGGGGTTTGGGACATGAAAGGGGGGGGGGGGGGATAGACCAAACAGTGTGATGCACACGATTGGTTCATAATTAGAGAAAACCAAGAACCTGGCCCAAGAAAATGATCTAACGTGGCCTTATTAATTGAATGAATTTAAGGTATGAAGAGATAAAACCCATAACTATTATGTTGGCATGTTAACATGATTATGAAATGAACTAAATGATGAATCTGATTAGTTGATGATATAGAATAATGGAGTGTTTGGTATAATGAAAGTGGATTAATAAGTTTTGAATGTAAACAATAGATGTGTTAATGGGTTAAGGCATGAAGATGATGTTTTACATGTTTAATGATTATTAATTATGATTATTATGTGTATTGTTTTATTATGGTTTATGATATGGTGTTGGAAAAAAATCCCTCAAGGTATCATTGAATCATTTTTGAGGTGATTGTGTTTGTTGACAAAGTGGACAACAGTGTGGTGATTGTTGACAAAGCAAAACAATGGAATATAAATTTTTTGAAAAAGGGGATTTTATGGTGGAATTTCGAGTTCAAGGGCTATGGTTAATGATCCAAGTTTGATTCAAGAACTTCAAAAAATGAATGGATGATCTAGAGGCAGTACAAAAAGAGAAAATACAAGGTGTCACCATTTTCCAGTGTGCCAAATTTTTGGGCCTGAAAATTGACAAATGAAGAGAAATGGCATTTGGAAAAGGGACTTGCATGCCATGTACTTGAAGGAGTGGAAAATTGCATGCCTAATATTTTTCAAGATCATAAGGTCAAAATATGGAAAAGGGAAGAGGGTCGCGTGGGTATTGGTGTGGTCACGCAGGTGACTTGCATGCCGAGAAAGGACCTGCACGCCGGTGCCTAGGAGGGTTGGAAAGTTGCACACCATATGTTTTTCAAGATCAGATCTTTGAAATATGGAAAAGGAAATAGGGTCATGCAAGTGTCTTATAGGGGAAGCAACCTGTGCGCCGGGACTTGCGCACCGAGGGGAGAATTGTGAGCCGCCGTGTAGGTTCACAATATGCCTATAAATACAGGACCACTCCTCCTCATTTTCCACGGAGTTCAATACTTAGAAAAATCAGATCTCCCGTCGCACAGTTATGGTGGTCGCGTAGGT
Organism: Viscum album; assembly: GCA_963277665.1. Taxonomy (NCBI): domain Eukaryota; kingdom Viridiplantae; phylum Streptophyta; class Magnoliopsida; order Santalales; family Viscaceae; genus Viscum; species Viscum album. Next base: position 24,872,504 of record OY728142.1, on the reverse strand, counting down.
GTTGTGTGGTCTTGCAGGTGGACTTGTATACCGGTGTTTGAAGTTGCGCACCAATTGGTTGTTGTGAAAAAATATTGGTTTGGGCATAAAAGGGGTTGAGTCACACAGGTTTGGAGTTGCAGAATATTGTGCCACGTAGGTGTTTGAAGTGACTTGTGTGCCAGTTGTGACCGGTGCGCCGATACTTGTGCACTGGGTTAGACCTGCACACCAAGTAAGGTTGATTCACGGTGGTTATTCAGGGCTGTGTGAAGGCTGTAAAATTGCTCGATACCTTTGGTACAAAGAGAAATTCATCTACGGGTGAAAGTTGGACTTCAACATAGCATATACATACAATAAAGGATGAATTAATTAGAGATAATGAAGAGACCTACATGTCTATAAACTGTGAGTGGATTCGTTCTGGAGTAGTGAGAAAAGGAAGAGGAAGAAGGTGATCCTCTCCACTGGCAGTGAGCCAGAGAGAGAAATAGTGAGTGACCCTTGGGAAAGCAGTGAGCTAAACCTAAACCTTGTAATGGCAGTGAGCCTAAGACAGAGTGACTATGCCCGAACCTTGTAATCCATAGCTACTGAAGTTTAGTGGAATTTGGTACGACCGACAAACTTTCGGTGTATGCTCCTTGGACGTAACCCTTAACGGTGAACCACATAAAAATTGCTGTGTCCTGTGCTTGCTTTACTTTCTATTTATATTGTGCATCAGGAAAGAGAGATAAGAGTGTTTTTATTAATAGTAAAACAAGATCAGAACATGCTTTAATTTTAAATTACTCATACCCTGATTCACCCCCTGTTAGGGTATTCAGTCTTATGGACCTAACAATTGGTATCAGAGAAAAAGGTTGATATTTGTTCTTCTCTAAATGGAGGTCACTAATCATAAAGGGATTCCAATCTTCGACGAATGTAATTTTCAGATATGGAAGAATCGAATGCAACACCATTTCCGATCTTTGGGAATGGATGCGTTTTCAGCAGCTATGCATGGTAACACAACTGATATTACTAGTGGTGCATTATCATAAGCTGAGCATAAAGAGTTGGATGATGATTCCAAAGAAATCAATGCCTTAGGGGGAGTCCTTTCTAATCCCATCTATACAAAGGTGATGTCATGAAAAACATCACATGACATGTGGAAAAAGCTTTTGAATATTTATTAATGGGATACAAAGGTCAGAGATGCAAAGATGAAAGTGTTGTGGAACACGTATGAAGATCTAAGAATGAACCCAAATGAATCTGTTGATCCATTCTTTGACCGGGTAAATTTTGTGGTAGAAGACATGCTAGGTCTTGGTGAAATTATCGAAGACATAAAAATTGTGAAGCGCATCTTGAGAAAACTTCCACCTCAGTTCAATCTGATTGTTTCTGTTTTGGAAGATAAAGACCTGAAAGAGATGACATTGGATAACCTATAAAATACTCTTGTTGCATATGAAATGAGAAATGATGATAACGATGCTATGGAAAAGTGGAAATCCAAAAAGGTTGCATTTAAGGCCATGAAAAATCTCACCAATGAAGATTCTCAGGAGGAAGAAGATAAAGATGAGGTAATTTCATTCCTCTCCTCAAATCTTCAAAGAGGAAAAGGAAAGTTCAAAGGGAAACTTCCTATTGCCTGCTTTAGATGTGTAATGGTTGGACATCTCATAGTAAGATGCCCCAAAAAGTTTCAAGAATAAAATGATGAAGATGATGTTGAAATTTCCAAGAATAAATCTTCAGCCTATGTGAAAGGGAAGAAGAAGTTCAAGAGAAATTTCTTCAAGAAGAAGAATCTTCTTTCATAAAAAATAGATAGTTCAGATGAGTCTGAGGGTGAATAGGTTGTGGAGTTTGAAAATTGTAAAGATCATGGACAAAATGAAACAGTGGCTGTTGTTGGTAGTGCTCAAGAAAAGGAAGAAACTGACGCTGATGAAGAAGAAGAAGAAATTGAAGGGAGAGTTGACATGGAAGCTAAATCAGAAGCATCTCTTAAAGATATAGATATTTGAAGAGAAAAAACAAATAAATCCAACAAGGTGGTACATAATGCCAAAATCTACATGCAACAAAAGGAAGAAGAGAAGTCTGATCTTGAAAAATAAATAGAAAACCTTAAGTCTTTGAGGCCAGAGAACAAAAAAATGTTGTTGAGACTAAGCTCAAGATTGAAGAACAGAAAAGGGAGATTGATGGATTGAATCGAAAATTGAAATATCACATCAGGCGTATCGAAGAGCTTGAAGAGGAAGTTGTCAGTCTGCGGATAAAAGTCAAACACCAAGAAAAACCTTTGATTCCTAACACATTCTTAGGAAATCAGGTTATTACGAAGACTGAAAAGATAAAAGAGGAGCCTAGTTGTTCAGCAGGGAAGAAGCAGCAATTGATCTTAGATGTTAAGTTTGTTTCAGGGCTTAATCAGAAACAAAAATCTGGGACAATTGAAGTCAGACTGCAAGCACCAGTCCTAATATTGAATGTTGATTTGGGCACAAAGCAGAATCAAAATATTCAAATATCCCAAGGGTAAACTCGTAGTGCTGAAGTACCATGAAGGAATGCACCATATATCAGGTGTTATTGTTGCGGGAAGATTGGAAATTCACAGTATGTGTGTTCCATATCCAAGAGATATCAAAGGGAATAAGAACAAAGGTGGCAGTCAATTAGAGAACGGTTCTCCAGAACATATTTTGAAGGACACTATTTTTGGTGTGGAGGATTTGGACACATGGCTAGGTACTATACTTTGACTATACAGAGAAATGTGCCAAAGAAGAATCAAAACGTTCACAAGAAACAGATCAATAAACCCACAGGTGAGTTAAAAATGCAGAATAGATTTGAGGCTTTGCAAGATGAAGCTGGTCCATCATACTCTGAGAAAGAACAAAAGTCTCAATCCATGTCAAGTGTGAAGGCAAAAGTATGGACCAAGAAGAAGAAAAATGAGAAGGCTGCGGTGGAAGAAATTGCCCTTAAGGCATCAGATCACTCTGGTGTATGGATCCTTGATAGTGGCTGCACATATCACATGATAGGTAATAAGGATCTTGTTAGAGGCATAAAATATGACAAAGAAGGATTTGTCAAATTTGGAAATGATAAAGGCCTGAAGATTGTCAGCTTAGGAAACACCAAGTTTGGGGGAAAATAAATGAGATGTGCTGATGTCTTGGTAGTAGAGGGTCTTAGTCATAACTTGCTCTGTGTCAGTCAACTATGTGACTCTGGGCACTCTATCTGATTTACCAAGAAGATGTGTGTTGTGAAAGGAAAATATGGAGCAGTTTTTCTACAGGTAAAAAGGACAAAGGGAAATCTTTACCTTGTAGGTGGGGAAGAAGATATGTGCCTTTAATCCAGATAAGAAGAAAACTGGCTATGGCATAAGAAACTTGGTCATCGATGCCAACCATCCATGGAAGATCTGGTGAAGTGTGATACTGCTAGAGACCTTCCCAAACTATCATGTGATCGCACTCATACGTGTGATGATTTCTAACAAGGGAAGATCATTAGAAAAACATACAGGCCAAAGGAACAAAAATCAACTAGAGTGATCAAATTAGTGCATGCTGATGTATGTGGACCTATCTCACCATGAGCTATAAATGGGAAAAGGTACTATGTTCTTTTCATTTATGATTATAGCAGAATGGCCTGGGTATTTTTCATTACTCATAAGACAGAAGTGTTCAGTTGTATAAAGCAGTATAGGAAGGAATCAGAAAGGATGCTTGGGTAGAAAATTCTTACGTATCATACTGATAATGGTACGGAATTCAGAAACATTCAAGTTGAAGACTATCTCGAGAAACACGGGATAAGGTATCAAGTTTCATCAGTGAGAACTCCCCAACAGAATGGAGTGGTTGAGAGGTGAAATTAGATCATCAACAACATGGCCAGAACGATGCTTATTGAAAAGGACATACCAGAGAAATTTTGGAAGGAAGCATTTTTGACATTGGTCTATATTTTGAACAGGTCTCTATTGTGTCTGAAGGAAGGGAATACTCTGTATGAAATGTGGTACGAAAAGAATCCAACATTTAAATACTTTTGAATCTTTAGGAGAAAGTGTTTTATTATCAACAAAGAAAATCACAAGAAGTTTGAGTCAAGAGGAGATGAGGGGATATTCCTTGGCTACTCAGGGAAAAGCAAAGCATATAAATGATTTAACAAAAGGTTGGGAAATTTTTTTGAGAGCAATGATGTCACTATAGTTGAAAATGAACAAAATACTCAACGACCCAGTGAACAGTTTCTGGATGAAAGTAATGATGAGGTAAGCAACACAGGGGGAGTAGAAGTGACAGAGGTTGAATCAGAAGAAGATACTGATGATTAACAAGAAAGTTTCAAGTCTGTGTCTGTAAGGAATCCAAAGAGTCAAGCTAAAATTGATAGAAAAAATATCATTGGTGATCAGATAGCTCTAGTTCAAACTCGAAGAATGAAATCATTATAGAAAACATCATTTTTATCTCAGGTGGAGCTGAAATTTGTTTCTAATGCAGCTGAAGATGAAAACTGGGTTCAGGCTATGAATGAAGAGCTTGATTAGATTGAGAAGAACCAGACATAGGAGATTGTTTTGATGCTAGCATATAAGAACATCATCGGGACTAAATGGGTATTTCGTAACAAGATGAACGAAGATGGAACAATGATTTGGAACAAAGCACGACTGGTTTTCAAAGGATACTCCTAAATAGAGGGTATTGACGTTGATGAGACATTTGCACCAGTTTCTAGGCTGGAGACAATAAGATTATTTTTGGTCATAGCAGTGCAAAGTTCAAAGTGTTCCAGATGGATGTCAAATATGCATTCTTGAATGTAGTTCTAGAAGAGGAGGTTTATATTGAGCGACCAGATGGTTTTATCATTCATGAGGATGAGAACAAAGTTTGTAGGCTAAAGAATGAGCTGTATGGGCTGAAATAAGCACCAAGAGCATGGTACTCAAGGCTTGATCAGTACTTGAAGAAGCTTGGTTTCCAGCGTGGGGGATTTGATTACAATCTCTATTTCAACAATGATAGTAATCAAAGGATGATGGTGTTGGTGTATGTTGATGACATAATATTTGGTGGATCAGATGAAGATCAATGCAGACAGTTTTCTGAATTCATGAAAAATGAGTTTGAAATGTCAATGATTGGAGAGCTAACATTTTTCCTTGGTTTATAGATGACACAAGGAAGTAATGGCACTTTCATTTCTCAATCCAAATATGATAAGGAGGTTCTAAGAAGGTTTATAATGGAGAATTACAAGGATATGAAGACTCCGGTTGCTACTTGGATGAAATTATCAAAAGATGAGGATGATAAGGAAATTAATATAACAGAATACAAGAAAATTATTAGAAGTTTTCTATACTTGACCGCAACAAGGCCTGAAATTGTTTTCAACACATGCCAAGAAGCGAGATATTAGATTAATCCTAAGGAAATCCACATTCTTGTAGTGAAAAGTATACTTTGGTATATCAAAGGCACTTTGGATTTCAGTTTGATGTATAATGACAAATCTCAATCAGTGTTATTGGGTTACACAGATGCAGATTGGGCCAGATCAGCAGATGACAGAAAATCAATGTCAGGAGGTGAATTCTATCTTGGTGGATTGTGTATTTATTGGATAAGCAAGAAGAAAGATTGCATTTAATTGAGTACAATGGAGAATAAGTATATTGCAACCACTCAAGCATGCACACGGTTATTGTGGATGAAATAACAGCTTGAAGATATGGGAGTTGAAGTGAAGTCTCCGATCGGAATCCAGTGTGATAACTCAAGTGCTATAAATCTTAGAAAAAATCTCATCCATCACTCAAGGACAAAGCACATGGAGATAAAGTATCATTTTATCAAGGAGAAGGTTGATCAGGGAATCATGAAGTTGGAGTATGTGCCTATAGGTCTACAGGTTGCAGAAATTCTGACAAAGGCCTTACCCAAGGAATCTTTTGAGAGGCATCAACTGGCTCTGGGAGTTCATTTGACTCCCCACACATAAAAGAGTGTGGATGTGGAACCCCCCCTATCCCTGAGGTATGGTGTGTGTTTCCCTAATGTGCTAATGTGTTATCTACTCTGTTACAGACTACAAATGTGTGACCTTTGGGTTCGTTGACAAAGGGGAAGAAAATAGTGATTGTTCAAGGGGGAGACAGTGTGGAAATTTGATAAATCTTTAATGATATGGGGAGACGATGACAGGTGAAGCAACGAGATAGGGGGAGAGCTATGAGAAAGGGGGAGCGTATTAAATCTGACGATGCTAGAAGTGATTGATCAATGAAAAAATATCATGATAGATGAGGATTGTGATAAAAGCAGACGAGTGGTGTTGGAATGTGGTAAGAATATTTCCAATAAATTGGTATCAGTTTGGTGTCAACAGTGGGTGTTAGATATGGAGTGATTAATTGATGAAATTTTCATTTACTCTTGTTTATCATACCGAGCATTGCTCATGTGGGCTTAGAGTATGTGTTGAGTGAATCCTTGATCACTATCAAAATCAAAATAGGCGAATGGTGGTTGAATAATTAATGATATATCTTTTTATAGAAGAGTTGTCAACAAACCCAAATGGGGATATTGTTGGGAAAAATCCCTCAAGGTATCATTGATTCATTTCTGAGGTGATTGTGTTTATTGACAAAGTGGACATCTGTGTGGTGATTTTTGATAAAGCAAAACAATGACATACAAATTTGTTGAAAAAGGGGATTTCATGGTGGAATGTCGAGTTCAAGGGCTGTGGTTAACGATCCATGTTTGATTCAAGAACGTTGATAAAGGAATGGATTATTTGGAGGTGGTACAAAAGGAGTAGATACAAGGTGGCGTCATTTTCCAGGGTTTGCCAAATTTTTGGGCCTAAAAATCAACAAATGAAGAAAAGTGGCATTTGGCAAAGGGACTTTCAAACCATGTACTTGAAGGAGAGGAAACTTGTATGCCTAATGTTTTTTAAGATCATAAGGTAAAAATATGGAAAAGGAAAGAGTGTTGCGTAGGTATTGGTGTGGTCACACAGGTGACTTGCGCGCCGAGAAAGGACCTGCACACTGGTGCCTAGGAGGGTTGGAAAATTGCGTGCCATATGTTTTTCAAGACCAGATCTTCAAAATATGGAAAAAGAAATAGGGTCGCGCAGGTGTCTTGCAGGGGAAGCAACCTGCGCACTGAGACTGGCACGTCGAGGGGAGACTAGTGCACCGCCACGTAGGTTGACCAAATGCCTATAAATATAGGACCACCCCTCCTCATTTTCCACGAAGTTCAACACTTAGAAAAATCAGAGCTCCCATCACGCAGGTGTGGTGGTCACCCAGGTGTTGTGTGGTCGCGCAGGTGGACTTGCATGCCAGTGTTTGAAGTTGCGTGCCGGTTGGTTGTTGCACACTAATATTGTTTTGGGCGTAAAAGGGGTTGAGTCGCGCAGGTTTGGAGTTTTAGAAGATTGTGCCACACAGCTGTTTGAAGTGACTTGCACGCTGGTTGTGAACTGCACGCCGATACTTACGTGTCGGGTTAGACCTGCGCGCCAAGTAAGGTTGATTCACGGTGGTTATTCAGGGCTATGTGAAGGCTGGAAGATTGCCCGATACCTTCGGTGCAAAGAGAAATTCATCTACGGGTGAAAGTTGGACTTCAACAGAGCATCTACATACAACAAAGGATGCATTCATTAGAGATAATGAAGAGACCTATAGGTCTATAAACTGTGAGTGGATTCCTTCTGGAGTAGTGAGTAAAGGAAGAGGAAGAAGGTGATCCTCTCCACCGGAGTGAGCCAGAGAGAGAGAGAGAAATAGAGAGTGACCCTTGGGAAAGCTGTGAGCTGACCCTAAACCTTATAAAGGTAGTGATCCTGGGACAGCTTGACTGTGCCCGGACCTTGTAATCCATAGCTAGTAAAGTTTAGTGGAATCTGGTATGACCTAAAACCTATCGGCATATACTCCTTATACATAGCCCTTAGTGGTGAACCAAGTAATAATTGTTGTGTCCTGTGCTTTCTTTACTTTCTGTTTATACTGTGCAATAGGAAAGAGACAGAAGAGTGTTTTGATTAACAGAGAAACAAGATCAGAACAAGCCTGAATTTTAAATTAGTCATACCCTGATTCATCCCCCTCTCAGGGTATTCAGCCTTGTGGACCTAACATATGGTATATATAGTAAATGGATAAATAGGCATGTGAACATAAATTAGTTGTTGTGGGGTATTGAATTTAGGTTCTACACCCATGGGTTAGGTTGTACTGATGCTCTAAACCTCACCCCTAGAATGCACAGTTTAGGGAGTCAAATGAAGGCTATATTTCCCCTAACGGTTGCATTAGATGAAACTAACTAGACTAAGACTTTGAGGTAAGTGTGATGTATTTGATTGTGAAATGGTTTTCCCCTAGTGATACAAGGAACTTTAATTATTCCTTGTGCTTGGTAATTGATTGGATTAATCCATAGTATAAATAATGTAAATTCCAAACCCATGAGATAAAAGATGAAAATGATCAAGTGAGTATTGTAAACTAATGAGTTTGTGATGAATGAATACCACTTGTGATTAAGAGTGCATGTAACCCCCTATGACTTAGATTAAACTCCCAATGTGACCTAAGTTAGTTTTGTTTGTTTTTTACCTTAGAGAGGCTAATATAATAATGGGATGTTAGATAATTACTTAAATCTTTTCCTTGTTGCCTTGTTTACTTATTTCATTTTCTTATGTACATACACTAATGTATAAAATGGTTATTTATTTATACACCATTGTTGGTGTCCTACTGAGTTGTACTCACACCCTAGTTGGTCCTCCAAGGCACTTGGGTACCCAATCAGATGTTACTTGCTTTCAGGTACATGTTAAGGATAGGGACTTGATGTATGATTCATGCATGTGATATTTGGTTGGATCATGGGATGTCAGGATTGGGTTAAGACTTGGGTCTGAGTTTGGGATCCTTTGGCGGTTTTGGTTTTGGACATTATTTTTATGACTTCCTAACATGTAGTGTATTCATCTTGTTGTTTTAGTATCATTGGCTACTTGGTTACTTGTTGTCATTGTCTCATTTTATCCATTTATTGGTTTATATTGGTTTCTATATATCTTGATATTATTTCTATTATGTCATTACTCTGAAAAGTGCGTATAGTCTCCCCAATGTTTCTCCATAGACCTGTGCTACTAGTCAACAACCTCTGGTATGTAGGGAGGTGTTCCTGAGGTCATGTGAATACCCAGCTCAGGGCATTGGATAGTGGCCACCAGGCCGAGGATGTTACAAAGTGGTATTGGAGCCAGATTATTTGTCTTAGAATTTTAGGAATGGTAGACATTAGACTAGAATCTTATTGGTCATGGTATTTAACTCGTTCTTGGGTTCTTGAAGCCCTATATACGAGGTAAAATCCAAGTCCCAGGGGTGGGGATTAATGGTTGATTTTGTGATTTTATGGTTGATTGTTATTTCCACCTTGAGTAGTGAACTTGAATGTGATGTTATTGATTTATGAGGTTTATATGTTGGACCAATTTGGCAAGATAATGTTTATGGGTTCATGCATCATGCTAGGAACATAGGATTGGTAGGTTATTTGTATGTTTCTTATGATTAATAGTAATATGGGATTCATATACTGGTAGTGTACTTTTATTCTGTTAAATTTTGTCTATTGGATTTTTTCCTTGAAATATTTGATAAGAGAAATATTTTGAAATTTGAAATTGAATAAATCTTGGATTGTTTTTGAAATATTTGGTTAATAAAAAGGTTTTTGAAAGTGTAAATCTACGGGGTTTTGAAAATAGAAAGTTTGAAATGTGAAACCATTGGATTTAAATGGTAAAGTTTAATAAATAAGGGAAATGAAACATGATATATCTAAAAGGGATATTGGAAATGGGTATCCCTAGTGTTTTTATTGAAACCTTTGTATGAGAAATTGGGGTAGTGAGAGTACCCTATTTTGAGACCTTATAATTGGTCTATGAGGCTTTTTTTGGGTTTTTTTGTATGGTAAAAGATATGTTCTTGTTTTTACCTTGATAGGGCTATGAACTTGGGTTATGAGTTATTTCCTAGTAGTTTGGATGTGGTAACTCTTAAGGGTTTTGATCATGGAAGTTGTGTCTTAGACCCTAGGGGTGTTTGGCTTGTGGTACCAACATATGTGTGTGGATTTTCTTGGTGCGAGGCCTAGAGTAAATGTATGATGGGTGCTTTAGATGTAGTATGTCTTGTAGTGGGGGTAGGAGTGTCACTGTGAGCAGTGTATTGGATGAGGTTTGAATTGTGTGTCTTAGAGAGCCAGTGAAATTTTATTGACATGAATCTAGTTTAGGGAGTTAAATGGTCTCCAATGATGACCTTTGAGATAGGTCCGTTGGGTTGTTAGTGATTTCAGGTGTGTATGACACCAAACAACATTTTGTACCTCAAAAGTGGCACGCAAAGAGTGGTTTGTAGTAAATTTTATCCTAGAGGGATAAGTGGGAAAGTTAATGGTTTTGGAAACATGACTCGGGTAGAGGTTATGAGTTGATAGTTTTGATAAATCGGGGGTAGCCTCAAGGAAGGTTAGACCAGTGTTGAAGGTGACTTATGATAAGAAGCACAAGTGGTTTCTTGGGATTTGAAATCAACACGTGGTTGGTACTGTCAAGGTTGGTAAAATCATATGTTTATTATTTGGTTTCTTTCTCTGAGAAGTATTTGAGTGCTTGTGGTTGGTTGTAAGGTCGGATGAGGAATATGAAAGGTGTTTAAGAGCCTTGTACTGTGGTTTTGACGTTGTCTGATGTGGGAATCAATGTTGGTTTTAGGTGAATAAGACATGAGTGACCAAAGCATAGATGGAAACTTCTAGTATATAAGTGACACCTGGGGTGGTGGTGGTCACATGATTGGGCATGATTGTATGGTGTTTAGTTTTCAGATGAGAATATTGAGAATGCCTCGAGTCTAAATAGGTTGAAAGACTGGGAGGCATGGTCAGTTGACTAGGTAGGTGTTGGACCAATATATGGGGATTTTTGATCCATTTGATTTAGATTCAGGTTCAGTGTGTACACACAGGAATGTGTGGAACCTTGGAGGCCTTGAGGTGGTCTATACATGGGTTCATTTTAGAAAGAAATGATTCCATAGGGATGATTGAACAAGTTCCTTGGGATAAATGGTCGTTGTAATTCTGTGGGATCATAGTGGGAAGCACAAAATATATGCAAGGTAGTTGGGTTGTGGATTGATGTGGTGATTGATGTGTTTCCATGTGAATCACCAGGGGTTTTCTAGAGTGGATAGACTGAGGAAATGACAGTGGTTCCAACAAGAATGTTGGGTCATGACCATTTGATAGAGGTTTTTGAAGTGGTAGTGAGTTTTGGTTGGAAATATCATTCAAGTTATGGTGTTTGAATATGGAAGAAATGTTGGTGGGTAGGGAAGCCTGAGAATTTCAACAAGGTTAATCTGTCCTCATAGTGGGAGGCAACATCAGTAATGGGTAGTTGTAGTGGTGTTTTTATACGACTTATTAGCATACTTTTCACTAGTGATGATCATGTCCAATATCATGACATCGTCCCAGGTGCGCTGAGGAGGATCTCTCTTTATGCCTACTGACTTGAATATGTTTTGGTGGGATATGGGACACCTTAGAATTTATTCCCTTGGGAAAACACTTGTGGGTTAATGTGATGGGGAGAACACCATTGACCAGTTACAAGAGAGGTCCTTAGGATGGGATAGATGTTGAAGAATTCCATGGGTTCTATTCTCAGAAGCTGAGGATGGGTAGTGGTTGATTTTGGTTTTTTTATTCTAATAAAATATGGACAACCATGTCCAAGTTTTTAGGTTCAACTTAGAGATTCATTGGGTGAAATGACTTGAGTAAAGTGGTGGGAATCATACTCATAAATCAGGGAGTGGTATGTAAGTCATGGATGAACGGAGAAGACCATGGAGTGGATGTGGTGGCATCGAGATGCTAATGAGAAGCCTATAAGGGCATGTTTGGATTCCTTGGGGAATGATAGGTGGGCCTCTAATGCAGAGGTAGATCATGATGAGCGATGAATTCGGACTCGGGCTAGTTTTAGCGGTGAACTGAGTGTTGTATCGTATATGCATTTGTGGGTGCCATAAAACCAACAATAGTTCATGAAGGAGAATATTATATGGTGGTGAAGTTTCATGGGATGTTGGAAATGGACTCCAGTGGGTGTTTCCAATAGTGGAGGTTGGGCACCAACAGAGTGATTTGAACGGGATGGCCCAACTCAGTTGGATAAAATGGGAATGGATGTGATGGTATGCGAGTGACCTCCAGTTAATGCTGGGATGTTAAGTGTTCTCTGGTAACAAGAATGAGTTTGAAGAAGAACCAAGTTTTCTTTAATTGAGGTATGAATGATAAAAGTGTGACTAATCCAGGTGGTCTTTACACCAAGGTTGGAAACCAGTGTTGGAGGATGTTTTTATGGAGGTTTGGGAATGGTGAGTTTAAAAATTGTGTTGGGTATGTTGCAAGGTCAAGTTGAGGTTATTTTTGTCTCTTTATTGATGGTGGTAGAGATATAAAGTATAAAGTGTGAATCACCATAGAAGTTAAGTAATTGGTTGGTGTTGTGAGCTGTATTATGAGTTGTATGGATATGGGAAGGATCCATCTTAGTGAATTGGTGTTGGTGACAGATGTTGGATTGGGTTTTGACCAGTCGAGTGTCATGAGATTCTTGAGTGTACTTTGGGTGTTCGGAAATGGGGTGAGGCTATTGGGCCTAGAGTTAAAGACCAATGTAGGTCAGGGAGTGTGGTTGGGATTTTTTCATCCCTTTAGTGACACTGATATTGGGTCACCATTAGACTTTTAGAAACTAGGCGTGATGGTGCCAAGTGTTTTGGGCTCTGAATTGTAGAGATTATTAGACTGAGGGTGTTCTGGTTGGCTCTCCTAGGGTAATAAAATGCCTTTTCAGTATCAGTTTGTGAAGTGATTCGGTTATATTAAAAGGAATTTTCCCTTGTGTTGATGTTGGTAGTGAAGAGGGTGAGGTTGATGCATCTTTAATTAATCTTAAGTTCATGTATGTGGTTTATGGTGGAAAAGGTATATTTAGGTAGGAGTGTTTACTTGGTTTGAGTGTTTTGATAGCATGGATATGTCCAGGGGAAAGCTTGGGAAATGAGAGTTGATAGTTGGAACCTATGGCCTGACCTTTGTTATTAGAGGATCGGTAAAGTTTTGAAGTATGGATTGAGGATGATCCATTATAAGGTGGGGAGGTTTTAATATCCCAACTTTTTATGAAGGTATGCCCTTATTTAAATTTTGGTTATACCTCTTTTTTTTGGATAATGAAGTGGTTATTGGGTGTATGAGAAGTTTTAGGGGTATACCTGGGGTTTAGGACATGAAAGGAGGGGATAATTGGCTATGTAGTGTGATGTGCATGATTGGTGCATAGTTAGAGAAAAACTTGCACTTGACCTAGGAAAACATACAGCTTGGAGACCCTTTTGGATAGAATATAGCACATGGTTATGACATAGTTTTTCAAAATGTGTGGGTGATTCCAAGAAACCATGTGGATTGGCCCCCCTTGGATAGAGGGATCCGCACGATTGACACACATTTTGGCTAATTGTGCTGACAAACTATAAGACCTTTAAAAAGTGTAAAATTATATATTTTTTTCTCTCATGATCCTATTTATTTATTCCCCAATTTTCACCCCATTCAACCTCTTACAAATTAGGTGATGAAACAAACCCTCCAGGAATTTCAATAAGCGATTCTTCTTTTATTCTTAGGATTTTGTAGTGTGTTTGGGTGAAAATCAAAGATCCAGGTGATTCTAACACCCCTATTTTCTCCTTTCTCTGGATCTTGTCTTTTAGAATATCTCTTCTTATTCTAAATCCCTAAAACCATCACTTTTCCAATAGATTATATGTTTAGTATTTAATGGGTGTCTAAGTTTTAATCAAGGGATTTTTTTGGGCTGTTAATCATCTTTGAAAATGAGGTAGGTGGTATTAAAATATTTTCCCCATAGTTTTAATCTTTTACATGTGTATAAGGTTGTGTCAACGTGCTTCCTTATTGTGTTTCTTTTACTTGATTATAAAAAGTGTTTTTGGGACTTATATTGTGGTTCAAAACCCTTCACAGACCCTGTTGGGTTTGTTAATCATTTGATAATGAACCTAGGGTTACCCATGGGGTGTGCTAAACCCTTGAAATAGTGAAATAAATTGGAAAACATTTAGATAGGAAAAAACATGGGTGTGAATGGGTTATAAATTATAATCAGGTATGTGGATTGGGTAAAGAGTAAATTGATTTGATTATATGTTATATTTGTGAAGTGCCAATGGAATTTTAAAATGTGGTTTTAAGATGTGTTTTAGAGTTTTGAACCAACCATGGTTTTTAATGATGTAGTTGATGTTTGAGAGTGAGGAATGTTTTGAAAGGAGATGTTAACCTCAAATGATTTAAAAATGGGTTTTATTAATTAATTTTAAATGATGGTTTGAAGTGGGGGTGTGGTCCCTTCCTTGAGAGAATGCTTAATTATTGAAGTGAATGGTTGAAAATGGAAATGGGAGCCTTGGGGCATGTTTTAGTTTTCCAATAGGAAGACCCATGATTTGAAGGGTGATTTAAAGATGATTTTAAATGACTAATTTTTTTCTAAATTGTGTTTTTCGATGATGTAATTCAAAAATTCTAATGGGACCTCATTAATTGAAGGAATGAAAGGGATAATGAGATATAACCCATAACGACTATGTTGGCATGATTATAAAATGAGGTAAATAATGAATGTTCTTAGTTAATGATATAACATAAGAGAGTGTTATTTATAATTAAAGTGGATTAATGGGTTATGAATGTAAATGATATATGTGTTAATGTGTTAAGACATGGAGATTATGTTTTACATGTTGAATGATTATGAATTGTGATTTTTATGTGTATTGTTTGATTATGGTTTGTGATATGGTGTATATGGTAAATGGATAAATAGGCATGTGCACATGGATTGGTTTTTGTGGGGTATTGAATTGAGGTTATACACCCATGGGTAAGGTTCGACTAAGGATGTAAACCCCACCCCAATAATTCATGGCTTAGGGAGTCAGACTGGGGCTCTATGCCCCTAATAATTTCATTGGACGAAACTACATAGACTAAGGATCAAAGGTAAGTGTGATGAATTTTATTATGAAATGGTTTACCCTAGTGACATAGGGAAATCTACTTATTCCTTATTATTAGTAATTTATTGTCTTAGTCCATAGTGTAAATAATGTAAATTCCCAACCCATGGGACAAATGATGAAAATGATTGAGTATTATTAACTAATGATTATGCGATGAGTGAATACCCTTTGTGGTTAAGAGTTCATGTAACCCCCCATGCCTTGGATTAGACTCCCAATGTGACATGAGTTATTTTTTTTGTTTGAACATAGTGAAACTAATGGAATAATGGGATGTTAGATAATTACTTAAATGTTTTCCTTGTTACCTTATTTACTTGCTACAATTTCTTATTTGCATAAAATGTTGTACAAACTAGTTATTTATTTATACCCCTTTGGTGGTGTCCTACTGAGTTGTAATCACACCCTACTCAGGCATCCATGGAATTTGGGTACTTGAGAAGATGCTAATTTCTTTTAGGTATAGGTTCAGGACAGGGACCTGATGCATAGTTCATGCATGGGATATTTGGTTGGAGCATGGGATTTCAAGATCAGGTTGAGGATCGAGTCTGAGTTTGGAATCTTTTAGTGGTTTTTGTTTTGGATATTATTTATATGACTTCCTGGAATGTAGTGTATCCATCATGTTGTTATAGTATAGGTTACTTGTTTATTTGTTTACATTGTTGCATGCTGTCCATTTATTGGTTTTCACTGGTTTTTATATCTCTTAATATTATTTATGTTGTGTCATTACTCTAAAAAGTGGGTATAGTCTCCACAATATTTCTTTATAGACCCACACTTATAGTCTGAAGCCTCTGGAATATGGGGATGCATGCCTGGGGTCATGTGAAAACTTGGGTTGAGGCACCAGATAGGGGCCACTTTATTGGGGATGTTGCATTATCACATCAATTTTATGCATAATAACAATAAATATGTGATACTATATTTCTATAAATATTAATTTATTTAAATATACATGTAATACAAAGTAAAAATTAGTTGGTTCTAGGGCACCAACTCTAAAAGACTCCCACTCTCACTAGAGACAACTGCTAATGACCAGTTATTCCTCACAAGTAAAACATGTTTTGGAGGAGTATGGCTACAATTTCTAAGTCTACCAAGTTTCTATGGATAGTGTTGGTAAAGAAACATGTATGTATAATGAATATATTTATTGAAACATTACTATCTTGAAAAAATCTATCAAGTAGTGATATAATCGAGTATCCACCTCTTGTTCCCATGTCATAATCTCAACATCCTTACTAAATCCATAGTCAAATCCTATCATAAAAGGATTAATATCTTTATTCTTCTATAACAAAAAATTGGAATAGGAAATTTCTAAATTACTTATTAACCTACATCAAAATCCATAACATACTCGAATATTATTGATATGAAAACAATTGGTCATAATACGTTTTTCTTGCATATTAATTTAGCCCATTTTCAGTGATAATAGATCAAATTACACTGAATAAAGAAAATATTTCAATTCCCTTGATTACTAGTATTTCCATTTCTCCAAACAATACGAATTCATATAGTTCTACTTTTCCAAGTACTATTGGAATGTTTTAACTATTTTTCATTGAAATTATATTGGATTTATTTTCTATCCACCCATTATGCATTATACATTAGTAATATCAAATGTTTGTACATTTCATGGAATAAGAGATAGATTACTATAACTTAATCTAGTGAAATTATTTTAATCTCTATAATATCTTCCTATTCCAATGCATGTTCTACTAGAAGGATTTTACACCAACAAAAATTTAGTATTTAATTATTTCAAACTGTATTTTTTCAATACTATGTTTATATATGTACTATGACTAGATTTAACTATCTCATAGATCTTTTTAATAAATATAGTTCCCTAGAAAATGGTTGCTAATTTAATTAAAACTTGGAGGAATTTCATTCCTTAGTCTTAAAAAATTGGTAATACACAAAAATAATTTTCATATGATGTTAAAAATATTTATCTTGAAAACTTATAGCTCTCCCACTAACCAGTTAGAAAAACATGTAACTCATTCATTTCCAAACAAATATACTATGATCACTATGCATGATTTATACATAAATGAATTTATATAATTTACATATCTTATTTGAATTTATTGATGTCACCAAACCATTTAGTTATTCCTAGTATAAATACACCATAGGGTCTCATATTGTTTTCTTCATTTATAAATCTTCCATAAATATTCTTCTAAAAGAGGTGGACTTGACAATCAATATCCCAATATGATGATCATAAAAATATGCTTCGATAAGGATAATTCAAAAATTATTTCAGCCATGATGAGAGGTGAATAAGTTTTTTTCATTGACTAAACTTTCAATAATCTATCATGATATATTGGTACCATCTTGTACCATCCATGTCCAGTTTCTCTTGAATACTCACTAGTAGTACCAAGTCCTAGAAATATTCAAAATATGAAATCCCTAAATCTTGATATGCAGATTATATTACTTGAATTTATACATACTTTTCAACCTTAACATATTACCATTTACTGATTCTTTATAGGAATCTTTATTCTAAAAGAATAAAACATGTATCACCCACTGTGGTGAATATAAACCACCACTTTGGTTATAAATTCCTATAAAATATGTATCTATAGAATTAATCCTCCCACTAATCTCAGTGGAGTACAATATTCCTATGCCAACTCATGTTCATATAGAGCCTTAACTCATAGAAGTTAAGTATTATCCAACTATATTCAAGTATATAGACTTCCTTTATGAAAATATAGTCGATCTTGTCTAGATGTTAGTATCCTTAGTGGCTATAGGATCATTAATGTAGATTAAACTTAGTGTTTTGATGTTCATTTGTAGTTAAGGTAAGCTTTCAACAAATGGGTTTCAACAATTTTTTTGGTATTTTCCTAATATATTCTTATCATATCAAAATTAATATTATATCTATTAAACAATATAGTTGTCATATATTTTGTTGTTTTAACTTCTATTTTAAAAATATGTCTTAGAAGGAATAATGGAAGATTTTAAATATATATACACAAAAATCATCATTGAATATGATATTTATTTATCTTTTATTAAATATAATATTTATTTATATTTTATGATTTTTATATAAATCTATCATGAAAAATAAAGTAGAGGTTTTATTTTAGTTTTTTGTTAATGCAAAGAAAAAAGTTAATTAAAATTTAAGTAATAATTATAGTGAACAATGGATAATACCAATGGGTTCCTCTAAACCATTTTTCATCATATTATACATTGAAAAGGTCATATTCTCATTATTTCTCAATGAATGAATACATGATCAAAGAATCATCACCTCACATTGAGATAAAATTGATCATCAATACACTATTATTACTATTAATTGACTCTCATATCCATTGTGAATTTGTAGAACCACTTAGTTATAACTCCCAAGGATTTTAGTATGTGTTTTCATTTAGATAAATACATTGTTGAGTATCTTGTATCAGACTAAAAAATAAACAAAAAATAATCATGATATACTTTATTATGATGTAATATACACATTAATACATCATGAGAACAAAATGTGAAATATCATTAAAAAATTGCAAAAGGAGTAAAATTTTAAGTAAATGAAAAGTTGGTTAAAATGATTTAATTAAATTTATCACATATTGATATTATTTTAATTATTAATTTTATGCGTTAAAATACTAATTAATTTAATAAATATAATGGTTATAAGATATATAATCAAATTTGGTGGTGTGAGATTAAAATCATTTAGTGTTAAAGGCCTATCTTTCATAGAATTGTATTTTTCTATATATTGTGTATTTTTATCTTAATAAATTAAATTGAAAAATTTTAAAGGATTATTATTATTAAAATTTTCAATTAAAAAACAATTAAATTTACTATTATGGGTAATTAATATGAAATAATGTTAAGAGCACCTAATGTTTAAAAAGTAAATTTTCTAGAAAAACAATTTTTTTGTTATAATTTATGTTTTTATTTAAAAATAAAATTCTTAAATTTTCAAACTTAGAAGTGATTTAATTAAATTTATTTTCTAATTCATTATGTTAGGGTGATTTTTTTATTTTTCTATAATGATTGACTTTTATGTGAATAGTGAAAAATATTGTTTTTACAAAAACTATAACTTTAATAACATCATAATGATATAAGTATGACATAAAAATTTATAAATTCTCTAGATAAAAAAAATATTTATTTTTTGAGTAAAATATATCACTTAAAAATATTATATTGAATTTTGAAACCCATGATTGACTTTTTGGAACCCAAGTTATATTTTGTCATAATAAAAAACTATTTTGTCCCCTTCCTTTAATTAAGAATTAAAAATGACCAATTTTTTTTAATTTAATTTTAAATAAGAAATTTATTTCTCTAAAAATATACCAATAAATATCAGGGAATAAATACTACACATGATTTTAGTGTTAATTCATTTTTATGCTTAAAAAGACAATTTTTCTAAAAAATGTTTTTGTTATGTTAAGAGCAATTATTAAAATTTACTTTTACCACCTATAGAATTTGAATATGGTAAAATTGATTTTATATTTGAAATCATAATATTCAAATTTGATAATAAGGCGCATTTAATTAATGGTCATAAAAATAAGTTATCAAGGTAAAAAATGAGTTAATACGGTAAAAGTAAATTATGTTAAAAGGTAAAATCAAGGGTAAAAGGGCTAAAATATCTAAAAAATATCCTTTTTGTGTGAATGAGAGGTTTAGAGACAATGTATAATCTTATATCCATTATGTTCTATTCTTGGAGACAATTTTCTTTGAAAGTGACATCCCTTTAATATAAAGGAATATTTCACCCCTTTCACTTATAAAAGGATACCTTTACTACCCCACTGAACCTCACATATGAATATTTATATTGAAAAAACCATGAAAAAACTAATTCCCTAATCTTTTTACCATTTTCCATAGATTTTTTTATCACCAAAAGACCAATATAAAAAGGCTCAAGAAGTTTTCCTAAGGATTATGGTGAGAACTCCTAATCACTCCTTTTTCTATTTCTATTATTTTAATTATTATTCTACCACAAAAAATACATTATAACCATACTATCATAATAAAACCACTTTAATTATGTTGATGAAATATTTATTTTATACCTCCCTCCAACCATTCAAAAAAAAAAATGAAAACATCACTCATGCTATGTGTAGACTAACACATCAATAAACAAAATATTTTTTTTCATTACTCCCTCACATTTATTATTATAAAAATCAATTTTATAAATATATAGGATATTAAGGAGTAATATATTTTATTAATACATTTTTTTTGATAACATAATAATTAACTATCATAATATGGTTATTCATTTATATAAGTAAATTACCGAAAACAAGTTCATCATGGATTACATCCTCATGAACCATACACATAATTTAAATTAAATGATCATGGTGATTATAAATAATCAAAACATGATGATTTTAAAATATTTTAATGATGAAATTTTTATAAAAGTATAGGGTCTGTCATCATCATCACAAAAAACATGTTAAACAATTAAAATTACTAACATACGATAATGAAAATAAACATCAAATAACTAATATATGTGTAGTGAATGATTATAATTGAATAATATAAAAGATAGTATATATGAAAATGTTTTTTAAATCAATTATTAATATTTTTATATTTATTAAAAATTATTTTAGAGTGTGTTTGACTAAAAAGGAATCCATGTTAAGAGTTTCTTTGTCTTGATTTCAATTTCTTGAGACACATTTCATATGTGAACCATGATTTATTTTATATAGTGTAATTAATTCAACATGAATATATTATCAAATATTATTCCATTTAATTAATGTTATTCATATATCTATACCATATTCTAACTTTTTATGTATTTTGGTTCGAAGGGTGTATTTTACAATCTCTCTTTTTATCAAGATTATTTATGTTTCAATTTCAATTAGGGGATTATATGTTATTTCTATCCCAAACTTTATATATTTTATTCTCCTATATTTATTTCTAGGTTTTTGAGTATCCTTTATTTTTTACCTCTCTTTGGAACTCAAATAAACCAAAATAATGTTTATAATAAAATCAAACCTTATTTCTCCTTTTTAGTTAGAAATTTTTCTCTTCCATATCCATATCCTTTTTTTCTTAAATAACATTATTTTATATACTCCAATTACTTCATAATATCAATTTATTTTAACTTTTACTTTATATTAATAATTTGAAATGCAATATTTTTAATGTTTTTCATACAATTAATTTTTAAAATTCTTTACAAAAGTGTGTAAGGAATCACTTTTTAATGTTTAATACATGAACAACATTTCTCACTATCATGGCCATTCATAATTATTTATATTACTTTAATTTTTTAATTATTTTCATTAGTAACATCTATTATCATTATTATATGAATTTATCATTTTTATATCAAGCCAATGGGGTGAAGATCAGCTGGTGATCTATGCCCGTCTACAATATCCATGTGGTTAGGGATCAGGGGTTCGATCCCTATTATAGTTACCATTATAGGGTGGGCATCAGATGATGATGGCATGAAGGTGATTGGTGATGCTATCAAGGAGTAGTGTCTATGGACCATGTTAGACTATCTCATAGTAGGTAAAACCATCAATGGGTGATGGAAGTTGCAATCATTGGTGCTGTTGATGATGAGTGATGATGAAAAAGGATTTATCATAGGTGAAGGTGGATGATGAAGTCGATGAAGGTGGATAGGGATCCATCATGAGAAATAGAGAATGATGGTTCCACTAATGATGGGTGATGAAAGGTTAGGGGGAAGATGGGGGATCATGTGGGATCTATGATGGTGGGTGTTGGTGGACCTACTAGAAAGTCAAGCAGACTATATGGACCGGGTGAGTATGTAGGGTGAACCTATGGGGTTTGGTACTTTGGGTCATGTTTTTATGGGTTTAATACCCACTGGGCCTATAGTTCATGTAATAAGATCTCTCTTAATATAAAAATGAAATGGGTTTTTTTGGTTTAATAAAAAATAGGGGACTTACCTCCTACCAGATTAAAAAAAATATCAAAATAAAAGTATATTATTTTCTTCAATGTTTTGATAAGGGATTTCATTTCAGCTATGTATATTTTTTTCTTTCAATACACATTTACTTAACTATAGTTTCTTATAAAGAATAAATTATTGTAAATTATTTTACAAATAATTTGTTATAATCATTCTTATCATCTCATGAAAAGAGTTTTAGAAGTGATTTGAGGTTTTGTTTTTGCAATAAAGCCCTAACAAATTTTGGTATTTTTTTTAAGTTTCACTTCTATTTTACTTTTTAATTTTCAAAATACTTTTATTCAATAAAAAACCATTTATAGTTAATTAACGATCTCTTTTCACTCCCTATTCATTAAGTTTTTATACCTTAATTGGGGTATAAATATTATTTCCCATTAACTCACTTCATTTTGATTATGTTATTTATCACTCTCCATCACCCATTTGAATTTATTTTTCTCCTTTATGTTCATGTTCTTTATTATCATGGATTCATTTTAAATTATTTGTATTATTGAATTATTTTTATGCTTATTACTCTATACTTTGTGAATACCCTTTCATATATACTTCAGATCAGAGGGTGTTTACGAAGAATGATAATTAAATTATTGACTAGTAAAATATTAATAATATATATACTTGTTAATACTATATGGATGATTCTTGATTTCTAAAGGTAGATTGATTATGCGTTGGGAAACATTGAAAATTTATTATTGTAATACAAATGATTATTGATTATAAAGGCATGTTAATTATATATTATATAATTTATTAATTCATTATCATATGATAAATGAATTAGACTCATTTAAGTGATATATGGGTCCTGGTATAATATATTCCTTAGATTCATTGAGTAAGTATCATGGTACAAACTAGAACTAGTTTTATTTAGTGCATGAATTCCCATAAAATTACAATGTCTTGGCCAAGAAATTGATATTATAGACTAGATTGCTGATAATGTCTTGGAAAAGGTCTTGATAATATATACATTATTATTGGAAATGTTCTTGGTCAAGGAATTAATGTAAATATTCCCACCATTATATATTTAATCACAATTAATAAAGTTATTGATATCCATGTGATTATATATATTTTTATATTATCCATGGATATATTTCATGCTCAATTTATTGATTATATACCACATTTATTGATTATTTACTCTTCAATATTACCCATGTTTTATTTCTCTATGATAGATTCAACTATACATTACCCTTACAGAGCATTAGAGCTCACATTTATTATTTTTCCATTTCCACAGGTTATAAATTAGAGTAATAAAAATGATATTTTTATAAGGATTTTACTTGTTAATAATTTTACAAGAGATATTAAAGACTTATTATGGTATAATAAATTCTGTGTATAGTGGAAAAAATGTCCATTTAGAGATAAAGATATTAGTTTTGTTAAGTAATATTTTTCCTAATTCTTTAAATCTCTAAACCTAAAAAGTTCTTGTATATGTAGTTGAATCAATAATTTCATTTGATGTTATAATTATGGATGGTTAAAATTGGGTATCTCAATTAGCATCAAAGAAATTATGTAAAGAGTTTGTTTTTAGGACCAGATATAGGAGTGTAGGTTTAAGGCATCTCAATTTCCATAAAAATAAGGTTTGGATAACTTTTGAGGTTATAACGTTATCAGTTAAGGATATGTAATAGTTTTAGATATCATTATCAGTTGATAAGTTTTAGGTTCATAATATGTTCAAAGGCATATGCACCTATTTTAAAGGTATTATTTGATTGGATTTAGAGTTGATTAATGATATTTTAGAGATAATTTATGAGTATTAAGAATAATAAATGATTAAGGCATATATAACTATTTAGTTTTATAAGTGATTTTATTTTGAGGTAAATATGGTTAAATTTGAGACAATGGGCTAATTGATTTTGGGAGTATAAATTGAGAAGTATATATAAACTTGAGGATTGAAAAGTAATTTTATGTCAAAGTGATTCAGGTTTTAATGGGATAGATAAAACTAACTTAAATTGTATTTAAAATTAAGTTATAATTAATTAATATATGGTTTCATGTTGTTTGGGGATAAAGATTATGTTGACTCATGGGAGTACAAGTTCACATGATTTTGGGATTAGAATATTAATAGATCCTATTAAATTTAGGTTAGTTATTTTAGGGGATTAGGTTATTGAAATTAAGAAGATACACTTAAGGAAATATTGATAGAACTAAAATAAATATAATTGAATTGAATATATTTTGGTTTGAAATAGAGGTGTTAGAGGATAAGACACTTATGAATGATTTTAAAATGTTTATTGATTATCAACATGGTATTTTGGTATTTGTATTTGGTTGAAAGAAGGATCATGAAAATGAATATATGAAAGGTATGTTTCAAGGAACCCTTTATTCTCAGAAATTAGTATGTATATTTGGCACAAATAGAGGTGAAAAGTAAATAATATAGATATATTGTTATTATAAAGTAAAAAATTAGTCTCACACATGGTACTAAGGTTGATAAATCAGTAAAAATTATATCATAAATATATTAAAAACACCATTAAATTTTTTTAATTATGGGAGAAATTAAAATTGCAAGGATGAAATTTATTTAATGTTGGTAGTATGTAACACCCCAAGATTTTAGTATGTGTTTTCCTTTAAAAAATATTTTGTTGAGTATATTTTATCACACACAAAAATAAACTAACATGAACCATGACATACTTTATTATGATGTAAGATAAACATTAATACATTATGAAAATATAATTTTAAATATCATTAAGAAAATTAAAAGAGTAAAACCTCAAGTAAATAAAAAGATGATTAAAATAATTTATTTTAATTCATTAAACATTATTATTATTTTAAATAATAGTTTTATGTGTTCTAATACCAATGAATTTAATAAATTTAATGATTAAAATATTGGTAAACAAATTCAATGGGATGATATTAAAATAATTTAGTGTTAAAAATACATATTTAAAAAAAATATTTTTTCTATATTTTGTGTTTTTTTCTTAAAAAATAAATTAATTTTTTTAAAATATTATAGTAAAAAGTTATCTTAATTTAAAAAAAAAAAAAATTATTCCTCATGGATAATTGACATAGAATATGTATAATTACACTTAGTGTTTTAAAAAATTCACTTTTCTATAAAAAAATTATTAATATATTTTATGTTTTTTATTTAAAATTTAAATTCCAAAATTTTATAATTTTAATTGGATTAATTTAAATTAAATTTTTAATTCATCTGTTAAAAATTATCTTAAGGTGAATTTTTGTATTTTTTTAAAATAATTTCTTTTTTGGTGAATAGAGAAAAACTATTTTTAAACATATCATAACTTTTAGGACATCATCCTAATATATGAATATATTAAAAATTTATAAAATATTTTTCTCAAAAAAATATGTATTTATGGAGTGAATAAATAATTTAAAAATATTTTTTTGAATTTATAAAATAATTCTGGACGTTTTGGAACCCAAGTTATATTTTATTCAATTAAAAAAATGTTTTTTTTATATTTACATTATTTAAGTGTTCACAATGATTCATTTGGTTTTGGATATATTTTAAAGATTAATAAATATAATTTTATATATATATAACAATAGATATCCCTTTAATCAATAATACACTTGATTTTGGTGAAAATTCATTTTTATGTTGAACAAATCATTTTTTTAAAAACAATTTTTGTTACGTTAAGTGTACCTTATTAAAATTAATTATTACCACCTCTATAATTTGAATGATTTAATTTTTTTTTCATGTTTAAAACCATCATATTCATGTTATTTAATAATTCTCATTTTATTTTTGGTCATAAAAATAAATTACCAATGTAAAACAATGTGTTACCACGATAAAAGTAAATTATGGTAAAAAGTTAAATCAAGGTAAAATTTTGAAATATATAAAAAATCATCCATTATTTGTGTTTATGAGAGGTTTATTGACTAATAATCATTTAAAATACATTATTTTTTACTTTTTAATCCACTCTCCTCTAAATGTGACATGCCTTTAATATAAAGTTAGAAGTATTTACAAAAATTCCATCCCTTTCACTTATAAAATGGGATTTTCACCAAACTATTTATCTTCACATATAACGACTCTAATCTTGAAAAAAAACATAAAAAAATCCTGTCAAAACTATATTTACCATATTAAAGATGTGATGGTGTTAACAACATACCAATATAAGAATACTCAAGGAGTTGACTCTAGGTGTAAAGTGAGAACCTCTAAACACCCTTTTTCATTTATATCCTTTTCATTATTCTTATAACTCCAAAAAATATATTCTACTGATAATATCATAATTAAATCAGTATAATTAGTATTCGATAATGTTATTATGTTGATAGAAAAATAATTTTCTACCTACATCCAAACCATTTAAAATTAAAATGTTGCCTGTGCTATGTGCGGACTACCACTTACATGAATGATGTATTTATTTTTTCATTACCATATTAAATGGAATGTTTGAAAACTTAATTTTATGAATATATATGATATTAAAGAGGAAAATATTTCATGAATATGATTATGAAATAAGAACATAATAAATAATAATCATCATAATGTAATCCATTTATATTAGTAAATTACCCAAAAAAAGATCATGATGGATTTCATTATCATGAAAAATGCGCATAATTTTCATCAAATGAACATAGGGATGCATAAATAGTTGAAAAAATTATTTCAAAAACTTTATATTCTTTTAATGATGAAATTTTTATGAAATAATGAGGTCTGACATCGCCATTACGAAACACATATGAAAAAATCAAAATTACTAACATCTGATGATGAAAATAATTATCAAATAACTAATATATATATTATAAATAATTATAATTAAATAATATAAATGTTAAAATATAAGAATAATTTTTTAAAATAATTTATTAATATTGGTATCTTTATTTTATAAGATGTTAGAGCATGTATGATGAAGTAAGAATGCAAGGTAAGGGTTTCTTTTTCTCAATTTTAATTTCTTGAAACATGTTTCATGTTGTGCACCATGATTTATTTTATATGGTGTATTTAATTTTATATGAGTATAATTTTACATTTTATTTCATGTAATTTGTGTGACTAATATAACCATATAATTTCATAACTATCTATGGCTTTAGATTTGAAATTTACTGGATCTATAAGGATTGATTTCACATTCTTACCTTTTATTAGGATTTTTTATGTTTGTATTTCCATTTGAAGAAAATGTATATTATTTATATCCTAAAAAAATATTTTATTATAATATGGTTATTTATATGGTTTTTTATCCTTTCCATTACCCCTCTCTTTTGTACCAAATCAACTAAAATAATGTTTATAATAAAATCGAACCTTATTTCTCCTTTTTGGATGAGAATCTTTCTCCTCTATATCCATGTTCTTTATTTTGATTTAAAAATGTTTTTATTTACTTCATTGATTTATTAAGTTTGTTTTTTGTTAATTTTTAATTTCTATTTGGGTGTTTTAAAATAATATTGTTTACATTTTCTATACAATTCATTTTTGAATTTATTTAAAAAATTGTGAAAAGAATATATTTTTATAATTTTCTACGTAAATGAATTTTCCTTGTCTTTTAACAATTATTCATTATTTAGATTCATATATAATATTTCATGGTTTTATAAAGTAATATATAATCCCACTATTCTATGAATTTTTCATTTTTATATCAAAATAAGAGGATATTATTTTCTTAAAACTTTTAAAAAGGTATTTCACTTCACTTATTTATATTTTCATCTTCCACTCCACATTTTCTTAATTAAGTATAGTTTATTTTACTGATTCAATTATTGTAAATTATTTAACAAATACAGTTTTAAAACTCTTCTTAAAATATCATGAAAAGAGTTTTGAAAGTGATTTATAATTTCTTTCTTGTAACAAAGTTATAAAAGATTTAAGGAAAATTATTTTTAAAGTTTCTATTCTATTTTACTCTTTATTTTTTAAAATAATTGACTTTACTAAAAAAAATTCAATTATAATAAATTTATAGTATACTTTAATTCCTTACTAATTTATGTTTTATACCTTAATTTTTGTAAAATGATTTTTCTCATTTCATTGACTTTTTTGTGATTATGTTATTTATAACTCTCTATTTCCCTTTTTTACTTTACTTTTCTTATCAATTTCCATGTTATTTATTATCATGGATGTATTATATATCATTTTTAGTATTGAATATTTTATTATTTTGAGTAATATTTTTTATTTGTTTTCAAACCATGTCAATTGTGACAATTAATAGATCTAGTCTTCATGATACAAGAAAAGTGCCAGAGTTGTGGAAGAACTATGTACACTAGTTTAAAAGGGGTTTGACGTGAAAATATTATGTAAAATTTTTATATATATTGGTTATAATGTTTCAAGATAGACTAAATAGAATATGGATGATTTGAAGTGATATAAAATCCACCCAAAGTGTATTGTGATTGAAGGGAACTATAAAGATTCCCTGGATGATGATTTGAAGTGTTAGAGAAGGGATAAATTCATTTTAAAAAGTATAAAAATCCATTTAAAGAAAGTATAATTCTTAGATATTATACCAAAAAATGGAAAATGTATCTAATCATAAGGTTTTTTCTACTGATCTTCAGAATTTTCTAAAAATCAAAAAAATGGAAAAGTCCCTGATTATAAGACTATATCATAATCCTGTAATCCCATCATAAGTCCTTGTACTTTAACATAAGTATTACTTGTATGGTTTCATTGAAAAAATATAAATATTTCAAGACATTGAATTATGAATGTATGTATTTATGCATAATTCTAAGTCTTTAAACCAAACATATGAATTTAAAGTCACATGATGCATAATAAGTAATTGGTCAAATGTAGGACTTCAATACATAGAGAATTTTTGAGGTTTCTGTTTCATTAATGGTTTAGATTCTATAATTTATATTCTAAGTAATTAAAAAGATAATAAATCATGATGATTTTTTTATTTTCTTCATGGATCATATATCATGATCAAACACATGATCATGATTCAGACGATGTTAATATTGAACTAGATGAGGGAGAAGCTGGTTATTTTGAGTGATTTATATGTCAAAAAATGAGGTGGAACATGTCCATGTGTGAGTTCATGCACACATGAATAGAATATCATATTATTTGAATGAATAGGATTTTGTGGATGATTTAAATGAAGGATAAGACTATGATAATTAAAATATCATGTGAGGAATACAATATGATTCTTTAGTCATACTTTTAAGAATATTTTGAATGAATCCTTGATTCTAAGATTATGAGTTTGAAGGATATGATATGTGCCACTAAAAACTAGAGAGGTTTCCATAATTGAATATGGGAATAATAGTCACATGATGTATAGTGAATAAAAATATCAATAAATAAAGAAATAGAAATGTGTGATTATTATGAGGATGATGAGATAATACACTATTGTATTAATGAATAAGAGATAAGAATAACCAGCGGTGGTTACTGGGTAAGAAGGAGGAATAAGACCACCATTTTCAATCCTTATTGAGGTTTATTTACTCATCTATGATAATTCTTCATAATTAGTTTCTTATTCTGTTAAAGTTATATTGAAACCCATTTTCTCCAATAGTTTTAATAATTCAGGATCATTCCCTTTCTTGAGTTCCTTTTGATAATAATATGGGGAGTTTGTGGTTGGGATAATAACCATGTGTCACTAGGGATGTATAATATCATTAAAAAACTTAATGTGTATTTTTTATTTATGTATAAGTGAGCAAATTAAGAGAGAGTTTATTAATAAGAATGAGATTTAAGGGATTTTAAATTACTATATACACTGATTCACCCCCATATATGTGTGTATAACCCATTATGTCATCTAAAAATTGGTATTAGAGTGATTTTTACTCTCTAGTGTATCTCTCATGAGCAGAAGATAGATAAACATAATTCAATTAATAGGAAAGGAATCCCAACATTTGATGGAAAAGGTTTGATTCATAGAAAGAGTGGTTACATGTATTCTTCCTCTAGGGATATATGTTCTTGAATATGTGTAATATGGATTCAATATCCATAATAAAGTCTAAGCATAGTCCCCAACCCAAAAGAGAAACATTGAAATTAATGGGAATGCTAGGAATTATCCGCTATCATCTTTATATAAAAAAAGGGTGATAAAGGTATTAAGATGAAAAACTGTTAATGTTATTTGGATTAAAATTAAATGTATTTAAAATATAAATATAAAGGTAAAAGAATAAAATATACAAATTAGTCAACACAAGTTTGAAGACATCATAATATATGGGGGTGAGACCATTGTTTAGTTTTTCACCAGAGTAAATCTAGCTGTTAGAAAAATTAGAGGACTTGGAGAAAATATAAAAGACTCCAATGTGATAGTGAAACTAAAGATGATAGTACATTTTAAATTTGATGAAAACATCACATCTCTCAAAAATAAATATCTTAATTAATTTCACTATTTATGAAATTTATAGTACTATCATCTACTATGAGATGATAAGAGGACCTAAACTTAAATACAAACTAAAAAAAAGTTAATTAATTTTAAGTCCTTTGGAGGAATAAATTTATAGTATAATAAGTATTACTTTAATTAGGGATATGACATGGAATATTTTGAAAAAAATCTTTCTCACATGCTAAGAAATTTCATAAGAGTTGGAAGAGGTAAGTATAGAGGTAAACTACATTTCAAATGTGTTAATTATGTAAAGGTTTTTTATTTCTATAATATCCTATTAAACTTGGAAGCTAAAATTATATTGAGAAAACTTCTAGGAAAACCTCTACAAGAGATTTAAAATATGATCAATAAAAAGGAAAGAATAAGTTTCCACTTAGTTCCTTAAAAAGGAACATTCTGTCAGTTAAAGAAGGTGTGTTTGACATCAAAGAAAGTAATGATGAGGAATCTCCTAGATATGTCTCTTAAATAGTGCTTATAGAACAAGAAAAATAAGAGATAAAGTCATTATAAGATTAATTTCAATTCAATGGTGAGCTTTTAGCAGATTAAAGAGAGACTCATAAGTAATATACCATGAGAATGGAAATCAAGATGTGTTTGAAAGAGTTTGGAAGACTAAGAAAAGAAAAAAATCAATTGGAAATATATCTAAAAAATAAAAGTTTACTTATGGATAAGAAATACAACCTTTTTAAATAATTCATTTTTCTAAACCTTGATATTTATAAAAAGAGAAAAATCATTGAAGACATGACTTTCACCATTATCCCAGGAGATAAGGAAATTGATAAACTCATAAGGTAGAATTATGAAACCAAGAAGCATGATAAAAAAATTAAATCTAGAAAATTAAGGATATTAGAGAACCAAGAGAATGTTATAAGAAACATACAATAATCTACCACTCAAATAGAATAGTGAGATATGAAAAGGGAAATCCTATAAAAGTTCTGTTGTAAAGGGATCACACTTCCACTAAAGAAACATATAATAAATGAAATATGGTATAACTAAATATTATAAATAAATACACAAATATGCTCAAATATATAAAGAAATAATTACAAAAAAGGGACTTCATATTCCAAAAATATTCAAATAATAACTCCACAAGAGGATCTGGTGAGATCTGTTCATTCAAGGGATGAAAATAAAGAAATAAAACAACCTTTCTAAAAGCATAATTTTTATCAAAATTGAATATTTATGGGGTAATGTTGGTATTGTGGTATATATTTATAAAATTAGTATAAATGATAGTATAATATATGTCTTCATAGACTAATAAGATATTACAAATCAAGGGTAAAATAATAAGAAAAATTGGAAACTCAAAAAATTCATCGCCAGTTTGAAAGATGGATGAAGTGAGAAATAATTTTGAATTCTTGTAAGATGTGTGTGGAAGGTGTGATCAATGAAGACTAAAATTATATATGTGTGTTTCATTAATTATTTTTTATTTAATTTTCTTCTAGATGTTTGGGAATGATTAAAATCAAGTCTGTATCAGGCAATAGAAAAATGTAGTTGAAGTAACATTTAAAGATTGAAAAAAATGAAAAACATTGGATCATAGATTGTGGATATTCATATCACATGATAGGTAATATAATAAATCTATTTTTATAGAGTAATATGATGGAATATATATATCATTTATTAATGATGTTTATCTTAATTTCAAAGTAATTGGAAAAATATATAATAGTTAGAATTAAATCTTACCTGAAAATGTTTTATTTATTGATAGATTAAAGAATAATTTATTGAGAGTATAAAAAATAAGTGAAGTTGTAAATGATTTTATTTTTAGGATAAATGGTTGTATTTTAAAAATATTGAATGATTTATATATAATTACAATGGGGTTGATGACCCCACGAAACCTATTTCAAGTTGAAGGTGCAAGTACTGACCATTATCTAAGTCAGCAAGAAGAAAATGATTTATGGAATAAAGGACTTAGAAATCTTAGACAAGAGAGTATAAGTAAACTAAATAAAGACGAACCTATGAGAAATATTAAATTATTAAAATAATATTATAATTTAGTTTTTATAGCTTTCAAGAGAGAAAATATGGTAAAACAATCTCATAAAAAAGGAGAAATTCAAATATCAGAACCTCAAGAGATGTTCTATTTTGATGTGTGTGGACCCGTGAATGAAAAATCAACTACTAAAGAAAGGTATTTTATTAAATCCATTTATTACATAATATGGGTGACATGTAACTTTATTATTTCACAAAAATGTCATGCATTATCCATGTTTAAGAGTTTTATGAGGATTATAGAAAATAAAACATGGCTATCTTTGAAGTGGTTGAGATTGGATAATGAAAATGAGTTTACCAATTTTTTTTCTAAATATCTTGAAAAAAATAAAATTAGACATGCATTTAGTTCTACCTATAAACCCCAAAAAATGTATTATCTAAAATAAATAACAAGAGTTTGGTAGACATGGTTAGAACAATGTTGTTAGAACATGAAACATCAAGATTTTACTAGCTGTAGGTAATCACAACTATTGTAATAATTCAAAATAGATGTATCCTGAGACCAAACTCTAAATTTACACCTTATGATATTTGGTTTATAAACCAACCAAATTTTTAACACTTTAAGGTATCTTGGAGTCTATTCCTTATCAATAGAAAATAATATAAGTGGGGGAATATTTAATGAAAAGGATGAAGATGGAATTTTCCTAAGTCATAAACAAAATAAAAGTTCTTATAGATGATATAGAAATAAGTAATAAAGAATTTTTGAGTTATGATTTATTTGTTATTGAGGATAAAAAAGTATTTAGAATAAATATCTTATAAGATGGTGAAAATAATACTGACTGATCAATATTCATAGTTGAATTAGATAAAAGCATACATCAATTTTTGTGATTATGTATTTTGATGATGTTTTTTTTTCTATAAAAAACGAATTATTGTGTGAGGAGTTATCAAGACATATGAAAGAAATATTTTAAATTCAAATTATTGGTTAAATTATGTTTTAATTGGGATTATAAATTACCCAAACATTATATTTCATTTTTTTGTCACAATAAAATTATACAAAAGATAACTTAAAGAAGTTTGACATGCAGGAATCTAGAGGGGTGTCTACACCCATTCAGGTGGGTATAAAGTTGATCAAGGATGATGAAGGGAATATTGTTAGTTGGAATTATTTTTAAAGATTTATTAGAATTATTATGTATTTAATAGCCACTAAAAAAGATATTATTTATGTTTCTACTCATTATACTAGGTTCTGATCCACTCCCAAGGAATCACATCTGTTATATGTAAAGGGGATCTTGATATAAATTTCAAATAATTTTAATTACGGGATGATGTATAAAATGAAAATAGAGATATATCTGAGAGGATTTACTAATGTTAAATGGGAAGGATTTTTGGATGATAGGAAATCTGCATATGGTAGAGTGTGTTTTATTATAAAATTCTATATTTCATGGAATTTAAGGAATAAAATGTCAGTTACACTAAGCTATACTAAATTCAAGTATGTGGCTATATCAATGGTAGCAACTCAAATGATATGGATGAAGACAAAACTCCACGACTAAAATATTGAAGTTGTTTATAATTTTATTGTGGTTTATTACAATTAAAGTTCTATAAACCTATCAAAAATACTAGTGCATCACTCTAGGTAAAAACACATTGAGATAAAGTATCATTTTTTACGAAGAAGGTTGAAGATGGTATTTTGAGGTTATAATTTGTTCCCTTTAAAGAATATATCAATAATATTATTACCAATCCTATCGTAGATGAATATTTTGAGATGTTAAGGTTTTATATGGGAGTATAAACCACCCCTATCATTAAGGCATGCTAGTATTTAATTTTCTGCAAATAACCCTTTTTATTTAAATTTTTGAGGAGATTTTGTTTAGAGTGGGAGAAAGATATTTCCCCTATATTTGAATTGTTTTAACATGTGTGCAGTGTTAAGAATGAATAGAATTTTACAAATCAGTTTCATGTTTTTTTCTCTTAGGAAGTTTTTGTTTGTTTGAGTTGAGGTATTTTAAGGATTGCATTGATGACTGATTTAATCACTCTTGTTTTCTAAAAATATATAGCTCATGTACACTTATGAATGATTGATTCATGATTAATTTACTTTCAATAGTTTTAGTTAATCTCGAATGGTTATTCTCTTTGGTTTTATTTTCAATAAGGGGTGTGGGAGAAGTATGAGGTATTGAAAATAAATACAAATGGGGAGATTTTTATACCCTATTTCAAATGGGTTTTTATTTATTTTTAATATATGTTATGTATGATGATTGATAGATCTGGAATTCATGATACATGACAAGTATTAGAGATTTGGAAGTATTGTCTATAACAGTTTGAAAATATTTTTATATACAAATATTGTGTATATATTTGAGATCTATTGGATGTAATATTAAAATATAGACCAAATGAAATATGGTTGATTTAATGTAATGGAAAATCCATCCATTTTTTGATTTCAAAGGTAACTATGAAGATTCATGGGATGATTAGTTTATGTGTTTGATAAGGGATGAAGTCATTTTGAAGAATCCTGAAATTCATTTGAAGAAATATTACTAAAAGGGACTAAAACTAGAAAAATTTAAGTCATTGATCACAATGTTTTTCCTGCCAATCATAAGGATTTGTTTTAGATTGATAAATGGTGAAGTCCTTGGTTGTAATACTTCATCATAAGTCTGTAATCCCATCGTACGTATTTTTTCTCCAACATAAGTCTTTAGTTTAAGGATTCATCAACAAACTCTAAAGATAATAATAATTTTCATAATGAACATATTTATTCATGGATACTGATAATTATTTGATCCAACAATATTAATTTAAAGTCACATGATGCATATTTACCTACATGCCAAATGTAAGACTTCAATGCTTAGTGATTTTTTGAGGTTTCTGCTGTATGAAGAGTAAAAATTACCAAATTTGTATTATGAAGAAATAAGAAGAGAAAAAATCAGGATGCTATTTTTTGGTTTTGTTTATGGATCAAATATCATGATCAAATAGATGATCATGATGAAATATAAGGTAAATATTGAACTATCCGAGGGAGAAATAGGTTATACTAAGAGAGTTACACATTAATGAATGAGGTGTCATGTATCTATGTGTGTGTTTATGAATGTATAAATATATTCTCATAAGAGTTAAATGAAGGATAATACCATGATTATTCAAATATCATTCATAGGAAACAAATTGAGTCTTTAACTATACTTTTAAGAATGTTTTAAATAAAATATTGACTTGAAGATTATGAGTTTGATTGAGATTATCTATACCATGAAAAATTAAGGGAGGTTTCCATAAATGAATATGGGAATACCATTTACACAATATTCAAATAATATAAATATCAATAAATAAAGAATCAATGTTCAATAATTCTGAGAAAGAAGACCCTATATACTTTTATATCCCAAAAAACAATTGAGAACATTCACTAGAGGTTACTGGGTAAGGAGGAGGAAGAAGATTATCATGATGCCCTCTATCCAAAGATACATCAATGAAGGAAGAGAGATAATGACCCATGATTCTAGCCTCCAGTGGGTACTAGGTTGGTGATAAACACTAAGGGTATAAAAAGTCTCACAATATTTGAGGCGTTACTATCTATAGTAAAATAAGGTCAGGATATAGGATAAAAATCACTAAACAAATACAAAAAGTAATATAAAATAAACCCCAAACCATCCTATATTCATGAACAAAAGTAGAATGATACATATAAAAGTCTCCATCATATACCAAAATACATGTCTGGAGGTGACTCAACAACAACTGCATCCCAAGATAGAAATGTGCAGCTTGGTCCCGAAATTCCTCCTTGAAACCTAAAAAAATAGTTTATATGCATAGGGTGAGCATACAAGTATATTTACTAGGTTTATAATCAAGGTATCAAGTGAAAATTGAAAATTGCTTGCTAATTCAGTAGTAAATAAAAAGAAGAACCAACAAGAACCTAATAAGGTCACCTAACCAAACCCACCATCACTATGGATCACTCACCAAATAACATATCCAATATAGTAATATATCATCGAGATCATAACAAACAAGTTTCCCCACTCCTGCTTCCCAAATGATTTTCCACCCTCACACCCCAATGTTAAATATATTATTCTCCCATCCCATCATTACATATCACATCACATACTATCCATCTATGATGTGGGTCAGGATGCATCCTAACTTACCCCACCATCATAAGGTCTAACATTAGATTCTAGCATCAGGAATAACCACATCACATCTCACCCAAATATGCCTAGGATATCACATAACATACATCACATAACTAGAATAGTAAGGTATCATGAACATTAAAGACATCAACCTCATTCCCTACTCCCACCATGAATGAACCCCACTACATATCACATATCATCACATATCACCACATCACATCTCTCCCAAAGACACATAGACCATCATCATATATCCTGCACAAATACACCTGATCCATTACATCACACCTCACTTGAAGAAACCTAATACATCACTATTGAAGGAAGATTGGGATAGAGGGGGTAGCCATCCATCCAAACCATCACTATCTTAGATGTTTGGGAAAACACTTGGAACCCATAACCTTTGAGTGTTGGTATGTTTATCCAATTTAAGTGGGGAACATTGAGAAATAAAATAAAATTAATGATATATAGATAGCATGGAATACCCTATCAGTGGGCTCAGAATAAAAACCCTAACGCACACCACCACCACTTCACCACACATCAACTGTCATAACTATTGCCACAACTAGATGAAATACATCACACCACCACCAAATATAACAACACATATTACATTTCCAATTACCAATCACATTGACTTCTAGATTTATAAAGTTACACTAACTTTCATTCAGTTATCCATTTTATTCATATTTTCAGATCCCATTAATTTATTCAATTAATTTAGTTAATTAACCCACATCATCTTTCATCCTATTCTTTATCCATTTACCAAACCAAATTATTTATTTATGCATCACAATTATTTATCCCATATCTAACCGAGAAACTAACACAACCACAACATAAAAAACTCACGACATTACACAACCGTTTCCACAAAACAAAACATCCACCATCTTCAGCACCCCAAACATCATCACCATCAGTCAACATAGCTTCTTTATAACCTTAATCACCACACTTCCATAACCAATGCATAAAAAAACCACTATAAAACATAACCACATCACACAACACACAACTACCCACATCACATCCATGCCAACCAACCACTACATCACACCCCCACACATCACATAGCCCAACCGGTCACCACTATCTCCGAACAAGTTCCCAAACCACACAAGAAAAAATAACAAGAAAAAAATTTCATCACAACAACACACACCAACTTACACAAATATTTTAGGTTATTTATCATAATACTTATTTTTTTAGGATGGGTATTATAACAAAAACCATGTTTCCATGGGAATCCAATTTTTTTCCAATTATACATTATTTAAGCTTTTATTCAGGGTGAAATCAATAAAAAACATAGTAAGGGACATAACACATATAATCTATTATGAAATCAAGTCTCCCAATAGCCATTATTTTTAGAATTGGAAATAAGAAAGCTCAATATCATTAAAAATATATATAAAACCAATAAAACATGTGATATATCCCCTAAACCCATTAAATGAGTTATTCCAATTATTATCTTTATTTACGCCAACTTTTATTATCCACAAAAAGAAAATAAAACTACGAAAATCCCACACATAGCATGTATAAAGTGAGATAACATGAATCCCATACAACAAAGAAGACTTCTGATCTAGCTATGCACCAAATTAAAAATAAGGAACAACTAAAAACCAAAACCATATAAGGAACTCATAGATCAACCTACACCACATCAAGGGATCATCAAAATACTTCCCAAAACACATCAAAAACCAAGAAAAACATCATTAGAGTGGAACCCCACAGAATAATAAATGAAACAACAGATAAAGGAAGAAGAAATCACCACCAATCATAAAAAAACACCATCGAAACCTAATTTTCTAGGCTTAATGATAAATTATTGAAGGTCTTCCAAAATTTCCTAGGTTTTATCCACAAAGTGAGGGATAGAATAAAGAATTATTAATAAATAGGTGTCTAAATGATATAAGTGGATCATATATGATATTATATGCATGTAAATGATTCTGGTATATAATTATAATAAATCTATATTTATTATACTAGAGGTTTGAACATTTACAAATCATGTTGGACCCTAGGTAAGGGATTTATTTTACAATATCATTTTATTTTTTTATTGATTATATTTGATTTCCATTGAGGTAAATTATATAAAAATTATCTAATAAAAAACTTTAAGTTTCTTATCCTCTATTAATCCATATAATTTTCAAGTAATAGTATCATTTCCCTATATTGGTTATATAAAAATATCAATAATTTTTTAAATAAAAATATTCTTTATTCCCTCTTTTGTTGAGAATATTTTTCTTCCATGTCCTTATTTTCTAAAAATATTTTCAAGGATGTTTTTAGTATCCACTTAAGATTTTTTAAATAAATTTTTCCCATGATTGAATTTATAATAATGTTTTAAAATAAATTTTATTATCATTTTTCAAATGAGGTACTTTTGAATTTTTATTGAAAATGTAAATGGAATCTCTGTTTTAACGTTAATGAGAGGAAAAAAATTCCCCACCATCATGAAATATCATTTTTTAAAGATTAATTTGTAATTTTACGAATTTATTTTGAAATAAAATGTTTTCTTAAATATTTGATAATTTTTTATATTTTAATAATTGATTTCAATGTTGAAAGGGTACTTTCCTCAAGAAATTTCCTAGTGATCTTTTAGAGGCATTTTCAACCATAAAAACACGTATTGGTATTACTAAGGATATGATCCAGTAATATCATATTTATTCTTTCTATAGATGGTTTATGATTATTAATTATTGATGTTTCATATTCTTTATTCAATACGGATAAATTTTGACGCATAAGGAATTTTGAGAAAGAATTATAATGATCATAAAAAATATAATAAATACATAGGATGTGCAAGTGATGAGTGGGAATTGGTTATAGATAGCCCCTTGATACATCTATAAGTATCATGATAATTAATATATGGAATTACATATTATATAAGTATTTGTCTTGCACTTACCTAATTGTTAAGAACTATGTATTGGTTGAGAGGATATGATGGTAATATTCATGATATCTTGGTTAACAGGCATTGATCACGAATGTCAAAATTCAAAAATTTCATTTATTAAGAATTTATTTTTCTTTATCCATGTGTTTTATATATTGATATTATTCCTATATACTTATTTAACTCAAGATTTGATTTAAGGGAGTGTGTTTTGACTATATACTCTTCCATATTTATTATACATTATTTAACTTCTATTGTACATAACCCTTGCTGAGTATTTGAGCTCACAATTATTTTATTTCATTTCATTAGGATTAAAATAAGTGTAATATGATTGATATGAAAGGTTATTCTAGAGATAATGATTATTTTCTCAAATAAAATATTTTTTTTGTATTTTAAGTTTTCAAATGTGTGTGAGATTAAAGTATGTATCTAGTTTACTAAGAATACTAAACTAATAAGTCCTTTGGGATGAAATTTATTAAATATAGTAGCAATTTAATAAAGTAAGCACCAAATATGGAATATTAGAGTTGGGGTATTTATAGTTAGAATATAATAAACCATGATTTTACTATAAATTTTTTCTTTAAATAAACACTGTTTCGATATCTTTTTTCACATGCAACCCCAAACAAAAACAAACTGGGGAATGTTATATAACCATTAAAATGTAGTAGTTGAATTGGTGGGTAAAAATAAAGGTAAATTTATTATGAAATATAGGTATAAATAAAGTAAAGTTCATTTTTAATAATAATGTATTGATAAAATTAATGTGGCTAAATAATTAGTAAGATCATTTTATGTTAGAAACATATTTTCATCTTAAATTGGATTTTTATACATTTTATTTTAAGAAAATAAATTTATTATAGATAAGATAGATGGTTGATATGGACAATATATATTTTTAATATGAATAATACATTTACACTAATATTATTAGTAATTTATAGAAAATAAAAATAAAAATGACTAATACTTTAGAAAGTCATTTTCATATAAAAACAAATTTTTATTATATTTAATTATTTTATTTAAAAGTAAAATTTTAAATTATTATAATTTATTTTTTCAAAATAAACTATATTTTTGGATTTATCAAAATCATATTATTCTAGGATATTTGTTTTTTGGATTTTTCAAAAATAAATAATTTTTAGGTGAATAGTGAAAATACTGTTTTACAAAAACTACAACTTTATAATTATATAATCAAGACCTAGAAGTTTATAAAAATTTTAATTTATAAAATATTTGTTTATAAAGTAAAAATATATATTTTAAAAATACTATATTAAAATTTTAAAACCAATTATTAACATTTTAGGAACTTAAGTAATATTTTACAATAAAAATTATTTTTGGTCTTTTATTTTAATTATATAATATTTTGGTAAAATTTCATTTTATCTTTATTTGAAATAAAAATAAGTTTTATTTATTTTATAATAATCCAATTAAGTCCATATAAATCAAAAAAATGGATAATTATACACTAAAGATAATTTTTATGCTTAAAAATACTCTCTCTAAAAACAAGTTTTTA
The DNA here is from genome assembly GCA_963277665.1 of Viscum album. Taxonomy (NCBI): domain Eukaryota; kingdom Viridiplantae; phylum Streptophyta; class Magnoliopsida; order Santalales; family Viscaceae; genus Viscum; species Viscum album. Next base: position 24,830,802 of record OY728142.1, on the reverse strand, counting down.
CGTGTTTTGTGCTAATTTTAAAATTGAATTTCCTCACACTTATAATATTTATTTTATAAAATTATATTAATTCTGAAATAATCATGTTTAAATTATTTTTTAATTACAATTAAAAATTTTGACATTAAAATTTGTTTTTGAGGGTAAGAATTTTGCTACTATGATAAGGGTAAATATGGGTTAAAGGGTATAATCTAGTGAAAAATGATAAAACATACTAAAAAAATGTGTAATAATGTATGTTTGAGGGAGGATATACCACATACCATCCATAAATCCATAATTTTTTATTTATAAAAGTGGATTCCACCACCCCTTAAAGGAGCTCAAAAATTTAGATTTAAACATGGAAAACTAACATTATATATTATCCTATAATCCTCTTTCACTTCTTTAAGATTCTGGTCACAAGTAATTAGCCTAATACCTCAATTTATGTGGAATTCTATAAGGAAAACTCAAAGTTCTCAATGTGAGTACTCATTTTCCTAATGTTTCTTCATTTGTATTTCTTTCTTTAAATTATAATTTTATTATGCTTAATTTTTTTTAAGGTTTATTTTAATCATGTGAAAAAATTATGAATATAAATATTTTGATTTTAATTATATGATAGGTAGGCCCAAAATTATATATCCCTCCAGTACATTGTATAATGTTTTCATCAAATGAGATACCCTGTATTGTGCATGAAAAACTAACCTAAACACACAATATGATGTGATTACTAGGACTATAATTATATATACCTCCAATGAATTATGTAAAGATTTATATGTAATGAGATGTTATGTATGTTTTTATGGAGGGAACTGAATCCATTATGGGATTTTTTCACTATGTTTATGGGAATGGTTAGTAAACTAAATCCACTATGGGACTCTATCTACAATGTGTATAGGAATGGAGAGTGATCCCAATACACTAAAAGACTTTGTCCACTATATTTATGGGAATGGGGTTGAATCTAATTCACCATAGGACTTTTTTCACTATGTTTATGTGAATGGGGAGTGAAAAAAATCCACCACAGGACTTTATATTCTATGTGATAATGATATTTTTGAGAAAACCTTGACATATTCTTATGATTCCAAGATTTATGTTAATGACTTGTATTTATGATTCCATGATATTATAATGTCATTTACTTATGAAATGTATTAATGCTTATCTCACATTATTATTTCATAGTACATGTTTTTTTATTTTGAGATTACATGTCCTTCCTTTATGATTTATGGATAAATCTTATTTTTCCAAGTCATTTTTAATAAAAAATCCATCCATGATCTTATTTTATCATATTCTTATGATCAAACCCTTTATAGCATGTTGAAAAGGTTTCCCATACTGAGAATTTTAGCTCTCTCAATTCTTATGTTTATCTTCACCAAGTTATGAAGATAAATATAATTTATGGGAAGTCTAGAAGGACATATAGAAGAGTTAGATAATGGATAAACAATAATATATTTATAAAATAAGTTTCCTATTTAACTGGTCCTCATAGACACTAAGATAAAAGGTTCTACAATCTATTTGAGATTATTGTGAGATGTAATGTTTAAATTATGGTAATGATGTAAAATAAAGACATGTTTATCTTGGGTTGCACTACAAGTATATTACTCTTGACATAGAGATGAAAATTAATTAAATTTAGGACCTAAATTCCATATATCTATTATTTTACACCAATAAAATATTTTGAAAAGAATATATTACTTTAATTTCTGATGAAGTGACTGTCACTTTTCCTCTTGTGGATTTATTATTCACACGCCACATTTTTTAAAAGGGGTTTTCTTAACTCGATCTCTTTTTTTAACCCATAATATTTATCCTTAGACCATGTTCTTATATGATTGATATATTTTAGCATTTTATTTCTCAAATGATATTTTATTTTTTTTCTATAGGGAAATTAAATTCTCTTATCAGCTTATTTTTATTTGGTGAATTTTTATAATGCTGTTAAGAATAATTTCCCTCATATATGGTGACTATTTTTACCTTCATGTCCTTATTCTTTCTTACCATAGATGTTTTATTAATTTTAAAGATAAATATGTATTCTCGTATGAATAATTCCCATTTGACATTATCTCTTCTAATAAGGAAATGCTATATTTTTTTTGATGTGATTTCCCTTAAAAATAATTTATAAAAGACTAGATTTTATTTCTTATCACTTATATATATTTCTTTTATCTTTCACTCCAAATTTATTATCCTTAACTTTATTTACTTTCATGGTTTTGTTAATGGGGTTTCAATTGAAAATTATGATTTTTAAAATCATATTTTACCTTTTGAAATAGATTTTGAAAAATGTTTTACTTTATTTCTTCGTAAAATCCTTCCCTTTGAACTCAAGATAAAATTATGAGGATAAACTTTACTGGGGGGGGGGGGGTATGACAACCCAGGTAATTTTAATAATATGGTTTATAAATATCTATGATTATTAATTTATATATTCACCTAAAGAACTTATATATATTTATATTATGTCTCAAATTATATTATAAATTAGACACTAATTAAACATTTCAAATTAATATATTTACTTTGTGACATAAATTTAGTATAATATAAAGGATTAAATATATATATTTTTTAAAATTATTTCTTATTTTGGTATATTTTAATAATTAATTTGTTGTTTTATATTTTATAAAAAAATATTTATGTTAATTGATATTCATATAAATAATTTATCTAAGTATGAAAAAAATATGGTTTTCATTTGAGAAAATAATAGTTTTTCATTATAAATAAATAGTTTTTTCTTGTAATATATTTTTTATTTAAAAGTTAATTTTCTAAATTTTATAATTTTAATTTGATAAAATAAACTTAATTTTTGTATTCATCATGAAAAAATTATCTTAGGGTGTATTTTTGGGATTTTTTTGAAAATATTGAATTTTTAAGTGAACAATGAAAAATAATGTTTTTATAAATACCATAAATTTTTAAAAATTTCCATGATATAAGCATGAGTTATTAGTTTATAAAATAATAGGCTCGACAAAATATGTATTTAAGTAGTAAAATCAATCATTTAAAAATATTATGTTGAATTTAGATATATGTGTTTGATATTTTGGAACCTAAGTTATATTTTACTCTAATAAACAATTTTGGTTATTTTTCGTTAATTAAGTATTCACATTGATCCACTCATTTTTTTAATTGATTTTAAAGTCACAAAAATTTTCATTTTTTAACCATAAACTAATAAATATCAAAGGAATCAATAGTATACATTATTTTTATATAAATTCATTATTTTAATTAATTTTTACCTACTTTAGAAATTGAGTCTTGTAAATTGGTTTTCATATTTGGAATCATAATATTATACTTTTTTAATAAGGTCCATTTAATTTTTAGTCATGAAAATAAGTTACCTAGGAAAAAGTTGATCACTATGGTAAATGTTAAAATTGTTTAAAGGGGACTAAATTAAGGGATATGAGGAAAAAACCCTATCTTTAATTGATTGGTTGGAGTATTGTCGGACCTGACAATATTATATTTGAATTTTGGATAAGTTTTTATCACTAAACTTGAGTATGATATTTATTATATATTAATAAAACAAGTATTTAGAATAATGTTACTCCATTAACTTATAAAAAGATCCCTTAATCACCTAACTTATCCACATACCTTGAGCACCTTAGTTAGACCAAGACCTATAAAAATATATCTAAAATTATATTTCCAATTTCATATAATTTGTGGAATTCCTATGATACTAATCTATGAAGTCTTAAATATAGGCTTAAAGGAGGATATCCATAGAAGAGATAATTGTTTTAACCCAAATATTTTATGTTTATTTCTACTTTTACCTTATTAAAATATTTTATAACCATACTAATATAGTGAAATAAGTATCATTTATATAATGAAATTTTATTATGTTAATTGAAAAACCATTATCTTTCCTTCTTATATACATTGAGAAATGAAAATGCTGCTTATGTTACATGAGGACTACCGCTTCAATGAACGATTTATTTTATCATTCATCACCACCATACATGGTTGGTTCTAAAAATGAATTTAATTAATAAATATGATACTTATAACATTATTAAGGTTTTTAAATTTAAATTTTCCATTTTATTAATAATATTAATAATAAATGATCATTATAAAATTTAATTGCCTAAAACAAGCATACTGAGACACTTCATAAATAAGAACATGTTACCATTATATTCCATTTATCTACATCATCTATCTATTATTGAATTTTATTTATCAATTTAATTTTTTTTAAAAATAAATTGGTTTCTATAAAAGTTATATAATCACTATATAATAACATGTCCTTACTCATTCAACCATTAAAATGTGTTCTTATTTTTGTTGGTTTTACATCATACATGAACTTTGATATAATCTTTATTTTATAAATGACTAAGAAAAATTGAATACTGATAAAAATATGAAATAATGATGAATTTAAGATTTTTTTATAATTCTAGAATAGTAATATTCAAATGTATATCTATTAATAAACTCAATTTTTTTTCTAATTCAAAAAATCACCAAAAAGAGGATTTTTTAAGTGCTACATGTGAATCATTACCATAAGTTACATAAAATTTTTATGGAAATATAGAACTATATCAAAATAATTTACTACATTAGCATATTTGTTTTGAGGTTATTAACTCATAAACAAGACTAAAGGTCTAAAACTACCAAACCAAATCATATAAGGGAAATAGAACAGTTGACACATAAATATTAATTTTAACAATAAAAAATTAATATATAGAAAATACAGAATTATTAATGGATTTAATAAAGTAAAATAATTGTAAATAATAATATTATACATATTAATAACAAACCTAAATTTATTATATTGGGATGTTAGAACATGTTTGACTAAGAATATATTTGAGGAAACAGTTTCTTTTCTAAATTTACCTTTATTGAGATATACTTCATATTCACCACTTGTTTTTTTTCTAGTATGAATAATACCCAAGATTTTATTTTATAATTATTTTCATTCATTTTAATTGATTTATTAATCCAAATAATTTCCTATTTAATGGGTTTTTATTCAAAAGTTACGAAGGCAGTAAGGGTTCCTGATCTCAATTTTCTCTCCTGAAGACATATTTCAAGTTATGCACCTATTTTATTTTATATGGTATATAAAATACCTATTAAATTATTATATATTTATTATATATTTATTAATTTTATTTAAATTTATATTTAAAATTATATTTTTAAGAGGTTTTTATTTAAATGATATAAAATTCATAAGAGTTTCTTAGTCTTACTTTCATTTCCTTGAGACATATCTAATTTTGTGCATTATGTTTACTTTTATATGGTATTATTTTGATTTATCACCACATTAATATCATATATTTTATATTTCATGTAGTTTTTGGTATTTAAAAATAAAAATCAATTTATTTATTTTAATTTATTTTGATTCAAATGTTATAAATTCTATAAGGGTTTATGGCTCAATATTCTTTTCTTGAGACATATTTCAAGATATGCACCTATTTTATTTTATGTAGTGTATACACTACCTCTTTAACATAATTTTCATGATTCTATACTTGTTCATGGTATTTAAAATTCCATTTAATGTTCTCTTATTCAATGGGTTTTCATTCAAAGGTAACCAAAGTCGTAAGGGTTTTTTGTCTTAATTTTCCTTCTTTGAGACATGTTTAATATTATGCAAATATATTCATTTATATGGTGTATATACTTCCTTTGACATATTATATCATATTTAAATTTTATTATTGTTATTTAAATTTCCTTTTTATGTTATTTCTTTGAAGATAATTTATTTAATAGTTCACAAGGATCTTTATTTTAAACCATTTCTTTAAAAGTTTTGATGCTTTTTACAATTTTTTTACTCCATGTTCATATTATTTTTACTTTTTATAGAATAGTTATCTCTTTATATAAATTATTTATCATTTCCATTTTCAAATATGTTTTATATTTTTTTGTAAGGGTTTAAAATAAGTTTTTGAGAAATTTTCTATACTGGTCACTTTTGACATTTTTTTCAAAAGGTGTGAAAAGAATATTTTTTAACATTTACTATTTGAACACATTTTACTACTATCATGTCATTCTTATATATTGATATTTATTTCCAAGTTTATTTTTTTTCAAATAAAAACATATTCTCATTGTTATATGATTTTTTAAATTTTTAAAAGTTGTAAAAAAGAAGAATATTTATTCTTATTTTTTAAAACATATTTTCTATGATTTTATAAAATTATTTATCATCTATGTCAGCATAATTTAATAATTTTCATGATTGAAAAAGAAAATTTTCTAATTATATCATCCAAATCATTTCTCTGAATATATTATGATTATATTTTAAGGACATTTTATGGAAAATTGTGTCTTTTCAAGGGTTAATCAAGCTATGAAAGAGAGAGAAATGTTTTTATGATTTTTATGATGAAAGTACAGGCCTTTGCATGTTTTATTAATGTATTAGTTCTTTTAAATTATAGATAATGATGGGTGGGTTAGGGATATAGTTCTAAAATGAATTGGGTAATTGTTTATTCTTTAAAGAATTGATGTTGGAATTAACTTGTTATGTTATTACATTGTGAATGATATTGAAATCAATTGGTTAAGTTATTATATTATGAGTGAATATGGGTAATGAATATAATTTATTATCATGAATTCATGATTATTTTATTACTTCTATGATTATTTATAATATTTTTTTATAAAAAAATTAAACTAATAAGTGGAAAAGTATCTATATTATGATTTAATGACTCGTGATTATTGAATCATGCTTTCACACTTCTTTTAATCATGTATTATTTCAAGTTTAATGTTATAACTCATGGATATGATTTAATTATGTTATGTTTATGTAACTTGATTATATTATCCTACTCACATGATTATCTTATTCTCATTTATGATCTTCAATTATTAATGCCAATATTTATCCTTACTAAGTGTTTGATCTCAATCATCTTATGTTTTCATTAATATAGGTTATGAAGAGGAGTATTATAAATTATTTTTCTATAAGGGTATCATTTTTAGAGAATTTTTGTGTGAAATGTTAAAGACTTATTATGAAATAATAATTTCCTTGTATTATAGGAAAAATTTCCATTGGATGAAACTGATACAAGTTTTGTTAGTTAAACTTTTTTTATTAATTCTCTAAAACTATAAACCTAAAAGGTTTTAAATATGTAAGTTACTTTGTATTTTTATTGACATTGTAATTATGGAAGTTTAATATTGAGTCATTTTAGTTTTTATCAAAGCGAGTATGTAAAAAATATGTTTTATCACTATATCTGGGTGTATGGGACTGTGGAATTATAATGGTTGGAATTTGTACCCCTATAATATTTGTATAATCTACCTTTTGATATACCAAAAAACATGATTATGAATTATATTATATTAAAGGATCTACAATATAAATTATATCATAAAGGTGGTACAACACTTAGTTTTTTCATATATTTCATATTATACCTAGATCTTTACATAGGATAGGCCTATCAAGTTGGGGACTGAAAAAAACTCATTTATTAATTAGAATTGGTCAGATCAAACCTAAAAATATTTGTTTATTAATTAGGTCTTGAAAAAAAATGAAATTTAAGTTTAATTTTTTCCACATTTATTAACATGGACATAAAATAGTATTGAATTATATAAATTTTATATATAGTAAGAACTGATTTAAAATATTATATACATGATATTATAGTTTTTTTAAAATATCATTATAATACAATTTAATTTGGTTAGGTGGGTCATGTACCAGGTCAGTTATTAAAGCCCAAACTCGACCCTATCATTAACTGGTATTTAAAACTAAGCTCATTTAACGATCAAGACAACAAAATTAGACCTAATAAGACCTTTTAATTAGGTTAGGCTTATCAAGAAAGACGGGTCCCAAGATCCATATATAGATCTAATTATACCCAATGACAAGACATAACATAATATGTGATATATGTTATACCTTATAACATAATCAATCATATAATATGATTAGTAGATCCAACTACTGTATTTCGATCATGTAATACCATATACTATGTTATCATTAGGTCATATCTTAGAATATCAAGTTACATAATACAATATACCATATTATATTATACAACATGCTTATTTTCATAAAAATAAAGGGTTTTTTAAAAAAATAAAAATTTCCTCACTTCGTTAGAGAGTCTCTAATACCAATGATGAGTCTTGTACACAACTATTATGAATTAAACACAATGAAAAAAAACCCTTCAGAAAACGTTTAATATAAATTTCATAACAAATAGAAAAATGAAGATTGTATATTTTTTATGTTTCATCTTCCGTCTTCAACAATGTATTTTATGAAGATAAATTAGTAACAATTAAAGGACTCTTGTATCTATAAGTGTTGCATTATCTATGAAATCAAAATTAACAATCATAAAACCTTTCTTGTTTTAATGGAAAGTCTCCACCATGTGGAATCAAAATAATAGAATATAAAATATATTTGACCAAGAGTTTTAACTCAATCATATATATTGACATGAGGTATATCCCTCCTTATAAAGGAGGGTCCAAAATAATGAGTTTAAGTTGTGTTTCTTCATTCTATCATGTTAATCACCACAATATTTATATTCTACAAAAATTTAGGGATCAAAATAAATACCATTAATAGTCTCATGAAAAACTATACATGAAAATATATGATTAACTACAACTTCTTCTCATTTACATATGAGATATCACTATTTTTTTGTACCAACACTACTTTTGAAATGATTATTATAAAAAACATGCAACTTTTTTATCCTATATTTGGGAAATTTCTTGTATTTATTATCAATATTTTCCATATAATGATATCTTTTCACCAACAAATTATATGATTTAGATTATATTTTATTTTCATTAGAATTATATAGGAACAAAACACTTTTTAAAAATATTCCAAACAAGAATATCAATTAAGTGACTCTATTAGTATCATTAAAAATATCGTACAACTAAAATTTTTCATTCTAAAACTTTAGTATATTCTTAACTTCATGATCATGTGGATTTTGGCATTGATCATGTAATAATAATGATGTTTTCCAACTATTAAATTCTTTAAAATCCTTGCTATTTTCATTTATCAGTGTAAACTGATACATAAAATTAGAAACATACAATTATTACTCTAAAATGATCACCATTTGAAGATTTTAGATATCTAATAATTAAAGTTAAACCAAAACTAGCATAAATTTTAGGCCATCCTTGAGTCCCCACGTTAATTGATTAAAGTTGGGATATAAGAACAAACACAAATGATCTAAATTTTTAAAAATAAAAAACACTAGGGTGATTATTAAAAAATAATTTCAAATGAGAAATATAATAATATTTAGTTGATATTTATCCTATACAAAGAGTCGATATTAATGATGACACACCATCATGTGGTAACATGAAGTTTTAACTACACGAGTATTAGTCTTGTAATAAATTAAAACTATCACACGAATATTTTATGTATATATGTGTGAAACATTATGTTCACTATAAATTATTATAAACATATAAAAAATCATAAAAAATCATATAAAATTATCTAGTGTTATCCAAATGAACTACATTAAGAATATGTTCTAGAAAACTCTCATGTAACATTACTTTTTGGGCCAAAAATTTAGTAGAAACAACATTACCAGAGAGAAACACCCACACATGAGACCATATAGTTAAAGTAACATATAATATCATATGGACCACAAAAAGGATTTATAGGATAATACAAAATAATAATTATTAAAAAATTCTTTACTATTAAACAAATGACCATAAAAATTCTCTATAATATGTCACATCATAGTAAAACACGATGAACAAAAAAATCCTGGAATCATGAAAAAAACTCAATCTTGGTATCAATTATGGAGTACAAAAATCTAGAAAATAATTATCCAGGACTAAAATAGATAGTCAACTATATTTTTCGACCAAAAAGTGAGAAAATTTCAATAGTAAACCCATAAGTTTGTGAATTTTCAAATAAAATGAGATCCTACTTTAGACTAAAAATAAGTAGATCCTTAACAATAATTAAGATCCTTTTTTGGCCCATGAAAATCATTTCCCTAAAACAATTGACTCAACCATATTTATTGTTGTAGGAAATAACCCTAATGGATGTCATTTATGTTTCTCCTATTTAGAATTCATTTCAAAAACAAGTGATGTGATTATAATATTCCATATCACTTTAACTTTTATGTTCAACATGATATCTATTGTGATATAACCAGATATTTAATTAAAATAAATTTTAGTAAATTTTAATTTTGTAAAATAATTTTGTACAAGGATAATCATTTTGTGTTTTCCCAATGTCGATCAAACACATTTTATTGTCCATGTCATTGAGTTTCAATGTTTAATAAATTAAACAAAATAAAAATAAGAACAAATAGAATAAATTTTTTTTTATTTGATTAAGAAGTATAACACTTAATATTAAAAAAATGGTATTTGAGTATTGTAATCCAAGAAAAAAGATCGAATGAAGAAGAAAGAAAAATAGTAGTAATTCAAATAGAATTTTTAATCCTCCAGCAAACAACTATTTGAACTATACAAAAAAATCACATAAAAAAATATGTGAATAGATGGGAATGAATAATAATTGATAAAAAATAAAAATAATAACTTGGAAGAAATCCTTATCAAGAAACAAAATAAGAAATTTATAACAATAGAAAAGAGATAGATAAATGACATGGATATTAGAAGTCAAATAAAGAGTGTTCTCAAAAAATTCTCAGACTGGATTAATGTAGTGACTAAGTTTTCTTACCCTTCTTATAATTCTATTTCCTTTAAATATATTTCATCTTCCTCATTTTTGTATTCATTTTATCATTAAATGACCCAGAATCTACTCCATGTATTGAAGATAACACATGTTTCATTTTCTTTTCTTTGTCCCCTCTAATATTTTCCATATTCTTTGACTTCAATTATTCACCTTTATAGATCTTTATAAAAGTTAATTCATTCTTCAAACCTTCCTTCATTATATTTACCCATTTAATTTTCTCACTACTACCATTTTCATTATTTTCACTGATTCCTAATTCATCTCTCACCAAACATTATCTATCAAAATCAATTTATTTTTTCAAAAATTCAATGATAATAAATTAAATCATTTTTAACTATCATTTTTAACTTGAAATTTAAAACATTTAAATTTCAATAAATTAATTTTAAAATGTAATCAATATAAAAATTTAGCAAAATAATAATAATAAATTATATTTATATTCATATTATCTCATTTTTTTCTACCTTAGTATCCTTAAAAAAACTAAATTAACTAATCAATGATTAAAATACTCACATTTAATTATGTATATTCAATGGTTCTTGTAGATTAAGTTAAAAAGTATTTGTAACTATAACATTATTTGTACATAACTCATTGATAGACATAATTTAGTTTCATACTCAACACCTAGATACTCTACTACGCATTAACATCATTAATGTCAAGAAAATTTATATTAAAGAAAAAAGGGGCACATAATTTCGAAAAAGGTGTAAACATAAGAACAAATCATGTATTTTGGGAAATTCCCTCACATGTCATAAAACATTCAAATGGTATTTATATTTCTTTAAATAAATTATAAAAAATACGAGGAATAAATGATGTATTAATATACATATCATAAATGTGACATCCCATCACCATATCTCAGTTTCTTCTAACCCTTTATTTTGATCATCCATTGGTTTATCCTTAGTTTGAATAGTTTCTTGAATCAACCTAGAATTCTATTGGGTATATTCCATGGATAAGAGATATTGTGGTGTGGTGATGCTGGTTGTACCATGGATGAGCTAGATGTGATGTGGAGTCTTAGAGGTGGTTTTTTAGAGCCACTATTAATTTTTTCATAACTAAAACATGGAGTGGGACTACAGTATAGGTGGTTTGACTATTGTGATGTGGAGGATAAACCTATGACAAAGTTCTCTTATGGGTTAGTTTGGGTGGTTCTTTCAAATAGGGGGTAGCTGCACCATAGGAATTAAGTTCTAGTATGGCCTCCCTTTTTGTTATTGGGGCTCTTCAGCATGGTGGTATCAGCTACACTATATCCCATATCCTATAAAATAGGTTATTTTTCCTGGCCCCTTTTATTTATTCATAGTATATTCTTCTTCCTTCACATTTGTATCATGGTCAAGGAGGTTTCGCCATGGCCTTCTAAATTCTAGACTCCCTATAAATACCAAAACCCCATTTAAACTAGTTATTTTCATACTTTCTCTCTGAAACCTAAGGTTCTCAAGAGATATTTTTAAATGACATTAAATCCCCATTTTGGTTGGGTATGAACTTTACCTTGGGAGATCAATCCTTGGTGGTTTATCTTCATTGTTGAGGTAGGTGTACCTATACAAAGGTTCTAATTCATGAATTTATTGATTTTATTGTAAAATTATTTTGTTTTTCTATAAAAATGATGGATTTTATATTAATGAGTGTTTTCTTCATGAAATATTTTTTTAAATGGGTATTGATTTAAAAATGGGTTTTTGAACACTATGTGTTTGATAAAATTGTTTAAAGGTGGTTTTGATTACTGAATGAATTTTTAAGTATGAAAGCTGTAATGGTTCAGTGTGATTTTTTTAATAATTTGTGATCATGGTTTTCAAATCGTTATTATCAAGAATAACACATTGGGAATTTTAGGTGCATCAGGAAATGGACTATGTCACTTTAATGGGTGATACCACTGGAGGTTTGATATCAAAAAACTGTGAAATGACTTGATATCGGTCAGATTCACATTATGTCTCAATTTGTATTTTCTTTATATGTATAATTATATATTCCCATAGACAAGATCACAAATCTTCTTCATTTTCATTAATTTTTGTTTTTACACATGATGGTATATTTCATGGTTGGTTTCTCACTTTATTTTATTATTGTGAATCCATTGATGGTATTGATTAGGATTTCATGATTTATCACATTTACTTTATATATTAGTTTTTTATGTGAATATGGAATGTTTTTAGGAAAACCAAAGGATATTTTACAAAATATTACTCTTTTGAAACTATATTATAAACTATTTTTTTTAAATCTAGGACTACCCTTTTCATAGATTTAGAATTTTTATAGATTCTTTGGTAAAATAATTAGGGGATTTTCCTCAAACCCTACTTCTACCTTTTGGTACATAAAGATACGGGTTTCTAGGAATAGGTTAAAGTAAAGGGTGTCATATATTTTTCTAGATTCTCTTGATTGTATTCACCTTTATATTAGGGCTATTTGATGGTGAAAAATGGTCATGTGGAGATAAGACTTAGGGCTTGTCTTGTTTTAATTTTAATTTTAGCACCTTGGGATTAAAATTGTTTGTATCATGGATGTTTAATATTTATTAATCTATGTACTCTATTGGATTATAACTTTTTAGTTATTCATGTGACTTTTTTGGTTGTTTTGATGATTCTCACCTTGTATAGGTTCATCTTAGGTGGTGTGTCTTATCGAACTAAGTTGGTTCCTTAAAAAATGGTATCAGAGGGATTACCCAACTAAAAGTGTTATAATGCTACCTAGGTTTCGTTTAGGGTCTTTGGTATATGGGATATAGTATTATCAAGATTCAATTAGTATGTTTGGGAGGATTCCTAGAGAGTTCACTTACATGTCTGAACATGAGTTACCGTGGGTGTCCAAGAGAATTTTTTCCAAGCATGAGACTTGGGGTTTTAGGTCATTTAAATGAATTGGATTTAAGGTTTATTTAAATATACCTATTTATTTTTAAGGTATTTTATTTCATTCAAAAATATCTGATTAATTTATGTTCTTATTGTTTAAAAGAATTAATATGGACTCTATAATTTAGTATTATGTTTTGTGAATTTGATCACAATCTGATCAATTATTTTACTGTGTATATTAGACAATGCCTCTTAGAAAAGATCTTGAGAATATGAGTGACGAAGCTATGAGAAATGTTTTATAGGAAAATCCTATGGTGGAACCTTATTTTATAGAATTTGTAATCTTAATTGTTCAAAATATGAGTTAGGAGGTCATTGGGAACTATGTAGAAGTGGTGGATCATGACTCAAAATTTATTAAGCAGAATCCACCTATCATCCATGGTGACCAAGACCCTAGTAATATAATGAGTATCTTGAGTGTATATTCCTTTTTCTAATTTTTTTGAGGATTCTAAGGTGGGGGTTTTATGTATATTCTTGAAGTACATGGAAGGAGTTGGTGCTACACTACTGTGAAAGATAAGTTACATGAGGATCTTACCTGGAATTCTTTCAATAAAATATTCAACTAGAAGTTTTATCCTAAAATGTTTTATGTGGAAAATAAACTGGGAATTTATGACATTAAATAAGGGGAAGCATACATTTTTGGATTATTACACATATTTCATTGAGTTGGTGTACCTAGAACCCTAGCTTGTCACTAATGATACCTTAAGGTTTGGAGGTTCAAGATGGGTCCAAGGGATGATATTTGGTCAACACTGATTATCTTTTGTAATAATAACTTTATTGATGTATTTGATGATCTAGATATGTTAGAGGAAAATATTTCTAGGAGTATGAGTATAGGTGGAGCTCTAGATGCTACAGTTTTTATCTAGGGTGTGTCTTTTGAAAAAAAACATAAAGGAAACTAGTTTACATGGAGACCAATTTAAGGGGATGCTTGAAGACAATAGTAGGTTCTTTTTTATCAGTGTGGAAGGTCAAGTCATACCAAGCCTAACTACATGTAGGATCCTAGGATGTGCCACCATTGTTGATAATCTGGTCACCTTATAGGTTTTTGTGGGAAGATTTCTAAAGGAAATAAAGCTTGATTCACTCTCAATTAGGATTTGTAGGTTCGTTCTGATGCTTCCAAGGGTAGAGGGTCTTATCATCATGCCTTGTGGGATGTTCATGTGGCTAAGAAATATTAGTTAAAGGATTATACTGCACATATTTATGCACCCGAGTATGCACTAGAGGAATCTGAGATAGGGATGACTGCCATTAGAGGTATAATGTTTATTTCATCTTCTATGGAACTAGATTTACTTGATACAAGTTCTCTTAATTATTTTATATCATCAAAGTTAGTTGATGTTTCCATCTTTAATTTTTAGCTTATTCTATTCTTGTTGGATCTTCCCATGCCTTTATAAAATAGGTACTAGTAAGGTTTTAAATGTCCCTCATGTTGGGTGATGTTAGCTGACCTCAAAGTGGTTTGGGATTTATTAGATCGTTACCTTGATATATTCAAAATGATTTTTGGTATGAATTGTATGATCATAATTAAGGATATGATCAAATGTTATATAACACCCCAGGTAAATAAAGAATATTACTTTTTCACATTTATCCATATTTTTGAATAAAATATTAATATTACTTTAAAGGGGACGCTATGCTCGATGGCGTACCCAACACGCAAAAATGAGTTTCTTGGGAATCTTACGTTGCACTCTAATAATAAAATAATATTATTTTAAATGGGAGTTAAGGCCTTGCTGTTGTGTTGGAGGGAATGAATAGAACTAACTACAAAATGATTATATATGTTTTCAAATATTTTTACTTTTTAAAATAAATGTTAGAGGATTCAAAATGCGAATGAATCCAATTTTAAGCGTAAACATTCTAATATTATTTAAAGGGTCGATTAACCGCCTTTTGATGGTGAACCTCTTTTAAATCCTCTTTTTGAAAATTTTATGTGTTATATTTGACGTAATAAAATTCTTCTTTAGAATCAGGACATCAAAATTTACTTTCTGTAAATTTTTTGTATTTTTCCGATAAAGTTCATTTTTTAATGAATAGTGAAAAATGTTGTCTTTTAATTCAAAACCACTTTTTAATCTAATTTATTTATATGATTAGATTATATTTTGAATTGGTTTTAACGTGAAATTAGAATATATTTTTACCATTTAATCCAATATTGGTCGTTGAAATTAATTTCACTTTGAAATCAGACTTAAACCAGTGTCAATCTTTTGATACATTTTGTTTCATAAAAACAAGCTATTTGTTTTGACAGCGGGAATTAATTATTAAATTAATTAATGCAACTTATATGTTTTGAATTTTGTAAAATAGACATCATTTTTGAATTTGGAATATCAAATATAGCTTAGGGTAAATTTTTGGTAATTTTCTGAAAAACTTCAATTTTTGATGAATAGTGAAACCACTTATTGGTACTTATAAAAACTGATTTTCCATTTAAATAAAAATTTTTCCGCCTTTGTGTTTTGAATTTCTAAAATCTTACATACATGGTTGTAATTAAGAAGTAAAATGTGGTTCAATGGGATTAAAATAATTTTTTGGTGAATAGTAACTTTTATGTTTTTAATCGCGATTAGAGGTAATTAGTGTAGTTTAAGGTAAAAATAATGTTTTAATAATATGATATGAGCTTGAAACATGTCATACCCTCATTGGATGTGTCATGGCTGACCAAGACAATCCATGGGTCAACTTGGGGACCCCATGGAGCCACTTTGGTTGGGAAATGACATAAATAACGTTTTATTTAATGTTAATATAAAAATGACACAAACATGAGATGTTTTACTAAAACAATTTTTACATGGGGTTATACAAGTCATATTTTTGACTATAAATATTCATTAAAAAGATAAAGAGATTTCATACATCATAGTAATTTTTGAATAATTTTTAGACATTAAATAAATTAAATTACTTATGACATCATGATGATGCAGCGATGACCTCATTATTTAACGATTTAAATAAAATGGAAAGATAATGTAAAATAAAAGACCTAAACATGTCCAAAACCTATTGTATGGGTGGAATTAAAACCCTTATCACCTTGGGACCATTAAAATCTGAAACTCATTCTAAAATAAAGTATCATTTCCTTACTTTCCAAGAGTGCCCCTCCCCTCCTCTTATAAAAGGCCCCCACCTCTACCTCCTTACCCACACTTCCAAAACATTTGTATCAGACAAACCCTGACCATTTTGTCTCTTCACATCCCTCTATAACTCCTTGCAGCATCACTTTGGGCAGAAGTCTTCCCAAGGAAGCCTTTGAGCTCAAACCAAAGGGAGTTACCCGATTTTAAGGTAATGTCTCTACTTGAGTCCTTTTGTTTTATTTTTCTTCTCCAACCCCATAAACTCTTTTTATTCATTTATTTAGCAACAACTCCAGTATATTAAATATACTAGGATGTTTTTATAAGAAGTATTCGATCTACACTTACACACACCTTCGTCTAATGGTTAAAGAACATACTGTTTCTATGGTTGGTGATTTTCTGCCTCACAAAATGATGATTGTTAAATATTCTTTTAACACCTTTAATGGTGGCCATTATGATGTCACTACATTTATATATGATATATAATATGTTTATTTTTTCCTTAATCTTATGTATTTTTCATTTATGTCATACCTTTATGGCTTCCATTATGGGTATACGCGATATCTTCATTTTAGGAAGTGCGGACTACCGCCCCCTCAAAGTGATTTGATTCGTTAATACCATATGTGGTACATATAAAGGATATATTTAATGATATTATATATGATACCATAATGAAATTAAAATACTATTATGTATCATTATTTTTTAATTCTATTAAATATGAAATAGAAATGGAAGTAGCGTTCATGCGTACGTACGGCTTACCGTCTCCATGAACGGGGCATTTCATTTCTTAACTCTAAATGTTATGTAATATTATAAATTCATGAATATACTGGATTTATATGATATATAGGATATCTACATAATGAATAAAATTCTGGATATAATGGATATTTTACCACATGAACAACTTGTAATTATAAAGATTTTATTTTTGACTCATGTACCAAACATCGGCAAAAACGTCTCATATGAACTAACATTATTAAAAAATTATTTTAACATTATAATATGTGACATTAACTGAATAATAATCTTTAAAGGAGGTCCTTAGGCAATTATAAATTTACCAAAGTTTATTATTCAGGAATATAATGAAACGAACAAGACAAGTCAGACTTGAGGTAAGGGATCATACTCCTCTCTTTCTTTTTAAGTACACTCTTTTATGTCATTCCTTTTTAAAGTTCATCTTTCTTGTTATTGGGATGTTATTTTATATTACTATTACTGTAATTTTTATGGTCATATGATGAGAGACCCTATTCTCTCTCATCAATCCATTTTGGAAGTTTTGAGTGGTGCCGTTAGGCTGTCGAATTTTCGTAAGAGATCCAACCTCTCTCTTTCTTTTTAAGTACACTCTTTTATGTAATTCCTTTTAAGATCATATTTCTTATGACTGGGATGTTATTTTATATTACTCCTACTGTAATTTTTATTTTAATATGATGAGAGAGCATATTTTCTCTCATCAATCCATTTTGAAAGTTTTAAGTGGCGCCGTTACGCTGCCGAGTTTTCGAAAGGGATTTTTCATCTCACTTTTAGTCCCATGAGATTTATGATACATTTGACACCATTTCCTTTGAAGTGTTGTATTTAATTCCCATTATTATACTCTTTGTGTAATATAATTTCATTTATGGGTATTTACATATTTATTGTATGACCCTTCTTCAATGGGGTGTACGTTTCGAAAGTTACCCAAGTCGGTAAGGGAACCTTTCACCCTCCTCTTTTTAAAAGACTTATTTTGTTATGTCTTTTAATTCACATACTATTATGTTGGGATATTTTCTTATATATCCTTATTGATGTAAATTTTATGACCACGTGATGAGATACCCTTTTTATCTCTCATCAACTCTTTTTATGAATTTTGAAGTGACGCTGTTAGGATGTCGAATTTTTGCAAGGGAAATTCTTAACCCAATTTTGATTCTTTGGGATAAACTTGTACTCATTGAATATGTCGTTCTATGAATATGTGTGAATAACCTCTGATTGTTTTACACTTAATATCCACTTATATTTGGTGTATTCGTTTTTCACCCATAATTATGTAATTGATTTATCCTTAAACCAAGGATACCATCTTTGTAAGGGACTTCATCTCAATCTCCTTTCATTGAGGCATATTTCGTTTTATACACAACTTTCTTCTATACGGTATATAAACCCCATTTAATTTTACTTTTATACAAAAGGAATCTTTTTCTACGAAGCGTTTTACAAAACAACAAAAAGGAATGTTTATTTTAACGTATGCGGTGACAACGACCTTTTCCACCGCTGTGAGTATTATTTGGTCTTTGGCTTCCTCAACAAGCCGTAATGTTTTTTTTAATTGAAATAAATACCATATACGCTTTTATGTATTTTGGTATTGAAAATGGTTTTTATAATGGTTTTGTTATGTCAATATTTTTAAGTGACATATTGTGATAAAAGTGTGGAAATGTTTTCTTTCCATTATATTTGTTTTATGTCTTATGATTTTATAATGGTACTCGGACATTTGACGGGTGGTTACGTGATGAACCATATGACGGGTGGTGCCGTGAATACCAGGACAGGTGGTTACATTATGACCTCCAATGCATTGGGTATGGAAGTTGGCCATATCTCTATTCCATTAAGTATGTATGGAAGTTGGACGACTGGCTATTCCATTAAGTGATATGTGTGGAAGTCGACCGTATGGTTATTCCACTTAAGTATGTTTATGTCCCAAGTAACCTTTATATGATATGTGTTATTTATATGGGTTTTATGGTAATAATTTGGTTACAGAAGGGTAAGTAATGATATTTTATTCAGTGAAGAGTTTTTAGTACTTCATAAAGGTGAAGGTATTACTTTGATAAAGTATACATGGTTTACTTGTTGTTTTAAAAACTAACAGTTTTCATTCTTTGAGTATACCTTACTGATCTTTTTATGGTCACCCCAAGTTTTTTTTGAAATGTTTTTCACAGGACTTAATGTGGAATAGGTTCAAGGATGGTATCAAGGGAAATTCATGCGATCTAAAATATGGAACTAGACATGTTTCTTTTTAAGAGTTTTTATTTTATGGAAACTTAGTAGAAGTGTCTACTTTTTAATCTTTTGAGATGTAATAGTTATGATCTAATTCTCTAAAACTCTAAACCTGGGAAGATCCTCAATCTGTAATCTCGTAATAACTCAAGATTAAGTAAGGTTTAAGGCTGGGGCCTTATAGTTGGTATCATAGGTCGGTTTAGATAACTTTAGAGGTTAGGGTATTCTTTAAGCATAAGTGACATTACCATAATGGTTAGGATTTCATAAAGAGTCCTAGTTTTAGATAAAGTGAATGAGTAAGTATATCTTAGTGTTTATCTTCCACATTAGTACATGATGGTTTTTTTGATATACTCACACTGACCTTTTTGGTTTTAGTAAATGGATGGATCTAGCAGGAACCAAAGTAACAGTGGATGTGAAGAAAACTGTGACAGTTTTTTGAGCAAGAAACTGAATGATATGGTAGCTGCAATTAGAACTCTTGTGTTTATCCTCAACCAACTATCTGGAGTCATGATTGACCACCTAAACCTTGGTAATTTCTATTAGGAATCATATATGCGAGAAACAAATCCCTACGGAACTACAGGTAATAATCATAAAGGTAACTGTGTTCAAAAACCTATGTGTCAAAGATGTGGAAAGAAACACCTAGGAAAATGTTTCAAAGGGACAGAAATATGCTATAGATGTGGAAATGAAGGTCATAAAGCAATAACCTGCCATGGAAAAAGAAAGCATCCAGTTGACTCAAGGAAAGAGAAAGAAGTTCTTTCTGAGGGATCAATTGAATGTTTTAAATGTGGTGTGCATGGTCATTATGCAAACACATTTCCTATGAAGATGTTTCGTGAATGGGATCACCAAGATTGTACAAATATTCGTTTACCAATACCTAATGCCATTTTGATTGAGGATGAAGAAACTGATAATGACCAATCAAAGGTATGGATTATTTCATAACTTTTGTTTTCCTCTCTCGGAATCTTAAGATATGATTCTGGATTTTGTTTGTAGGAAAGAAGTATTTCAGAGTAAGTTGGAAAGGAATGGTTAATGGATCATGAAGAATGTTGAATGAGTAATAAGTCAACATATAAGGGCTTCAAGAATTATAGTGAAATTATTAAGAGTATTAAGTCTCTTTTGATGATGGGGTTACATTAGAAGAATTTTTATAGTATGTGTATCCCTGATGTTTAATATATAAAAATTTTATTCAAGGAATAGTTATCTGTTCTTTTGTGGACATAGTTATAAAGAACCATTGGGGTTTATATGATCCTTACTTTTGAGGTAATTATGGGTTAATATATGTTTTGATGGAAGTGAAAGGAATGAGATAAAATTGAGGTTAAATTATGTTATGGTTATTTTTGATGATTTTATCTCTTTTTGGGGAATGATTTGAGAATTATATAGTTTTGGAAAAAGGACAACACGCAGACCATGTGACAACCCGCCGTGTCAGACAAAGCTGCGGGAATCAAACCCACAACCAAAGTGCAACTGGTATTTATTGCCTACCACTGGACTACGTGAAGTCCCTGGTTAGTTTGACTGATTCTTTTTAGTTAGATGATTTTATGAATTAAGAGTAAGTTGATTTTGGGTTATCTATGGAAATATATTAACCTATAATGAAGGATATGTGATTAGGTTGATTACTTTTCAATACGAGACTTTAAGAGCAACTGATGTTGTTTGGAGATAAATGTTACGATTTAACTTGGAAGACTATGTGACTAAATCCTTAAAATATTTGGGTTTCAATCTTAGTTTGGTTTAATTTGAAGAATTTTATGGACAAATTGTTTATCGAATGGTCTTCATTGAACTTTGGGTTTTTTTGGGAAAAATTTTGGAGATTAAGAAGAGGTTTTCTTTTTATAAAGGATTATACTTTTCTGGATTATCTGATCTTGTAATAACCTTTTTGATTTTGGTTTTGGTTAGAGTCTAAAGACATGGTAAGTGTATAGTTCTCTTTTGTGGATTAGGTGATTCTCTAGAAGTTGATTATAGTACTCTTAATGCGAACAAGACTTCCTAAGAACTCATCCTTTGGAGAAAATATGAGTTTGATTAAGGAATCTAATAAAAGTTAAAAGTCAACATGATAAGTAATTATGTTTCCTTATGAATAAATTCCTCAATAAAAAGTAACATATAACAAAAATGTTGTCTATTAACTTTTCCTACTGGGGAATTGAATACCGTTTAACCCATCACAAGTTTGTGATTTTCTTGTGGTTAACTTTCTCCTAAACATGTTTTCTATCACTCTCCATCAAAACATGACCCTATGTTTTCTCCTCCATGTCCATGTTTTCCTACATGGAATCCTAGTATGGGTTAACTCGGGTGACCTTTGTACTTATATTTCTTTATTTTAAAGTGATTTTTTTACCGACTCTTGATCCAATGTGGGACTTTCAAGGATGTTTCCAAGCTCAATTTTAAAATTGCGAGGACGCAATTCCCAAAAGGGGGGAAGGATGTAACACCCCAGGTAAATAAAGAATATGACATTTTCACATTTATCCATATTTGTGAATAAAATATTAATATTACTTTAAAGGGGATGCTATGCTCGATGGCGTACCCAACACGCAACAATGAGTTTCTTGGGAATCTTACGTTGCACTCTAATAATAAAATAATATTATTTTAAATGGTAGTTAACGCCTAGCTGTTGTGATGGTGGGAATGAATAGAACTAACTAAAAAATGATTATATATATTTTCAAATATTTTTACTTTTTACAACAAATGTTAGAGGATTAAAAATGCGAATGAATCCAATATTAAGTTTAAACATTCTAATATTCTTTAAAGGGTCAATTAACCGCCTTTTGATGGCGAACCACTTTTAAATCCACTTTTTGATAATTTTATGTGTTATATTTGACAAAATAAAATTCTTCTTTAGAATCGGGACATCAAAATTTACTTTGTGTAAATTTTTGGTATTTTTCCGATAAAGTTCATTTTTTAATGAATAGTGAAAAATGTTGTATTTTAATTCAAAACCACTTTTTAATATAATTTATTTATATGATTAGATTAACTTTTGAATTTTTTTTAAAGTGAAATTAGAATATATTTTTACCATTTAATCCAATAGTGGTCGTTGGAATTAATTTCACTTTGAAATCGGACTTAAACTAGTGTCAATCTTTTGATACATTTTGTTTCATAAAAACACGCTATTTGTTTTGACAGCGGGAATTAATTATTAAATTAATTAATGCAAATTATATGTTTTGAATTTTTTAAAATAGAAATAATTTTTGAATTTGGAATATCAAATATATCTTAGGGTGAATTTTTGGTAATTTTCTGAAAAACTTCAATTTTTGATGAATAGTGAAACCACTTATTGGTACTTATAAAAACTGATTTTCCATTTAAATAAAAATTTTGCCACCTTTGTGTTTTGAATTTCAAAAATCCAACATACATGGTTGTCATTAAGAATTAAAATCTGGTTCAATGGGATTAAAATAATTTTTTGGTGAATAGTAACTTTTATGTTTTTAATCACGATTAGAGGTAATTAGTGTAGTTTAAGGTAAAAATAATATTTTAATAATATGCGATGAGCTTGAAACATGTCCTACCCTCATTGGATGTGTCATGTCCGACCTAGACAATCCATGGGTCAACTTGGGGACCCCCTGGAGCCACTTTGGTTGGGAAATGACATAAATAACTTTTTATTTAATGTTAAAGTAAAATTGACACAAACATGAGATGTTTTACTAAAACAATTTTTACACGGGGTTATACAAGTCATATTTTTGACTATAAATATTCATTAGAAATATAAAAAGATTTCCTACATCATAGTATTTTTTCTATAATTTTTAGACATTAAATAAATGAAATTATTTATGACATCATGATGATGCAGTGATGACCTCATTATTTAACGATTTAAATAAAATGTAAAGATAATGTAAAATATAAGACCTAAACATGTCAAAAACCTATTTTATGGGTGGAATTTGAACCCTTATCACCTTATCCTCTAAACACATCAATTTGGGACCATTAAAATCCGAAACTCATTCTAAAATAAAGTAACATTTCCTTACTTTCCAAGAGTGCCCCTCCCCTCCTCTTATAAAAGGCCCCCACCTCTACCTCCTTACCCACACTTCAAAAGCCTTTGGCTCGGCCAAACCCTGCCCATTTTTTCCCTTCACATCCCTATATAACTCCTTGGAGCCTAACTTTGGGCATAAGTCTTCCCAAGGAATCCTTTGAGCTCAAACTAAAGGGAGTTACCTGATTTTAAGGTAATGTCTCCACTTGAGTCCTTTTGTTTTATTTTTCTTCTCCAACCCCCTAAACTCTTTTTATTCATTTCTTTGGTAACAAATATAGTATTGTAAATATACTAGGATGTTTTTTTAAGAAGGATTCTATCTACACTTACACAATCATTCGTCTAATGGTTAAAGAACATACTGTTTCTGTGGTTGGCGATTTTCTGCCTCATGAAACGATGATTGTTCAATATTCTTTTAACACCTTTCATGGTGGACATTATGATGTAACTACATTTATATATGGTATATAATATGTTTATGTTTT
Source organism: Viscum album (assembly GCA_963277665.1). NCBI lineage: Eukaryota > Viridiplantae > Streptophyta > Magnoliopsida > Santalales > Viscaceae > Viscum > Viscum album. The sequence continues at coordinate 24,806,098 of OY728142.1, read as the reverse complement.
CCTTAAGCTTCTGTATTTTTCATTTATGGCATACCTTTATGCCTTCCATTATGGGTATACGCGATATCTTCATTTTAGGAAGTGCAGACTACCGCCCCCTCAAAGTGATTTGATTCGTTAATAACATTTGTGGCACGTATAAAGGATATATTTAATGATATTATATATGATAACATACTGGAATTAAAATACTAATATGTATCATTATGTTTTAATTCCATTAAATATGAAATAGAAATGGAAGTAGCGTTCATGCGTACGTATGGCTTACCGTCTCCATGAACGATGCATTTCATTTATTAACTCTAAATGTTATGTAATATTATAAATGCATGAATATACTGGATATATATGATATATATGATATCTAAATCATGAATAAAATTCTGGATATAATGGATATTTTACCACATGAACAACTTGTAATTATAAAGAGTTTATTTTTGACTCATGTATCAAACATCGGCAAAAACGTCTGATATGAACTAACATTATTAAAAAATTATTATAACATTATAATATGTGATATTAACTGAATAATAATCTTTAAAGGAGGTCCTTAGGAAATTATAAATTGACCAAAGTTTATTATTCAGGAATATAAAGAAACGAACAAGACAAGTTGGACTTGAGGTAAGGGATCCTACTCCTCTCTTTCTTTTTAAGTACACTCTTTTATGTCATTCCTTTTTAAAGCTCATATTTCTTGTTATTGGGATGTTATTTTATATTACTCACACTGTAATTTTTATGTTCATATGATGAGAGACCCTATTATCTCTCATGAATCCATTTTGGATGTTTTGAGTGGTGCCGTTAGGCTGCCGAATTTTCGTAAGAGATCCAACCTCTCTCTTTCTTTTTAAGTACACTCTTTCATGTAATTACTTTTAAGCTCATCTTTCTTATGATTGGGATGTTATTTTATATTAATACTACTGTACTTTTTATGTTCATATTATGAGATACCCTATTTTCTCTTATCAATCCATTTTGGAAGTTTTAAGTGGCGCCGTTAGGCTGCCAAGTTTTCGAAACGGATTTTTCATCTCACTTTTAGTCCCATGAGATTTATGATACATTTTCCACCATTTCCTTTGAAGTTTTGTATTTAATTCCCATTGTTATACTCTTTGTTTAATATAATTTCATTTATGGGTATTTTCATATTTATTGTATGACCCTTCTTTAATGGGGTGTACGTTTTGAAAGTTACCCAAGTCGGTAAGGGAACCTTTCACCCTCCTCTTTTTAAAAGACTTATTTTGTTATGTCTTTTAATTCACATACTATTATGTTGGGATATTTTCCTATATATCCTTATTGATGTAAATTTTATAACCAATTGATGAGATACCATTTTTATCTCTCATCAACTCTTTTTATGAATTTTGAAGTGATGCCGTTAGGCTGTCGAATTTTTGCAAGGGAACTTCTTAACCCAATTTTGATTTTTGGGATAAACTTGTACTCCTTGAATATGTTGTTATATGAATATGTGTGAATAACCTCTGATTTCTTTACACTTAATATCCACTTATATTTGGTGTATTCGTTTGTCACACATAATTATGTAATTTATTTATCCTTAAACCAAGGATACCGTCTTTGTAAGGGACTTCGTCTCAATCTCCTTTCATTGAGGCATATTTCGTTTTATACACAACATTATTTTATACGGTATATAAACCCTGTTGAATTTTACTTTTATATAAAAGGAATCTTTTTCTACTAAGCACTTTACAAAACAACAAAAAGGAATGTTTATTTTAATGTATGCGCTGACAACTACCTTTTCCGCCGCCGCGAGTATTATTTGGTCTTTGGCTTCCTCAACAATCCGTAATGTTTTTTTAAATGAAATAAATACCATATATGCTTTTATGTATTTCAGTATTGAAAATGGTTTTTATAATGGTTTTGTTATGTCAATATTTTTAAGTGATATATTGTGATCAAAGTGTGGAAATGTTTTCTTTCCATTATATTTGTTTTATGTATTATGATTTTATAATGGTACTTGGAAATTTGATGGGTGGTTACGTGATGAACCATATGACGGGTGGTGCCATGAATACCAGGACTGGTGGTTACGTTATAACCTCCAATGCATTGGGTATGGAAGTTGGCCGTATGGCTATTCTATTAAGTATTTATGGAAGATGGCCGAATGGCTATCCCATTAAGTGATATGTGTGGAAGTCAACCATATGGTTATTCCACTTAAGTATATTTATGTCCCAAGTTACCTTTATATGATATGTGTTCTTTATTTGGGTTTTATGGTAATATTTTGGTTACAGAAGGGTAAGTATTGATATTTTATTCAGTGAAGAGTTTTTACTACTTCATAAAGGTGAAGGTATTACTTTGATAAAGTATACATGGTTTACTTGTTGTTTTAAAAACTAATAGTTTTCATTCATTGTGTGTCCCTTACTGAGCTTTTTATGCTCACCCAAAGTTTTTTTTGAAATGTTTTTCACAGGACTTAATCTGGAATAGGGTCAAGGATGGGATCAAGGTAAAGTCATGCTATCTAAAACATGGAACTAGACATGTTTCTTTTTAAGAGTTTTTATTTTATGGAAACTTAGTAGAAGTGTCTACTTTTTAATCTTTTGAGATGTAATAGTTATGATCTAATTCTCTAAAACTCTAAACCTGAAAAGATCCTCAATGTGTAATCTTGTAATAACTCAAGATTAAGTAAGGTTTAAGGCTGGGGCCTTATATGTTATCATACCCAATTTTAGTTTTTATCTCCGGATAGGGCTCTCATGCCTTCTAGGCTAAGCGATATACCAGATCTAGGAGAGCAGGTCATATTATTCCTTATTCTGGAATAATATCATGAAAATATTCAGAGATATTTGTTGATGTTGTTGGATCTTTATTGGGAGTTCCACTTCTTCTAGTAGTGAGTTCATATCCCAAGGTCTTTCTAGATGATTTTTCTAGGTTACCACCACCGATAGAGGTTGAGTTAACTATTGACCTATGTTATAGTACGATGCCTATTTTTATTTAATCTTATCACATGGAACCTACTGAGTTAATGGAACTTAAATTTTACCTTTCAGAACTTGAGGCTAAGGGATTGATTGATCCTACCATGTCACCTTGGAACTTTCCTTTCCTGTTTTACAAGAAGGTAGATGAGAGCCTCATAATTTTCATTGATTATCAAAAGTTAAATCATGTGACTATTACAAGAAAGTATCTCTTTCTAAGAATTGATGATATTTTTGATCAACTTAAAGGGGTTCATTGTATTTATAAGATTGAAATTTGGTTGGAGTATCATCCGTTGAGAGTCCAAGAAGAGTATATACCTGAGAAAATTTTTAGTATCCAGTATGAGAATTTTGATTTTATGTTGATGCCCTTAGATCACACTAACACTCATGAATTATTTATAGAATTTATGATCTGGATATTTCATCGGTTTTTGTACTCTTTCATAGTCATGTTAGTGGATGATATTTTGGTATACTAAATTTATACAATGAGCACAATGATCACTTGTATATTATCTATGGAAACTTTAAATAAGATCATATTTATTATAATATTTAAAAATGAGAGTTTTGGATCCAAGAATATTTTTTTTGGGGAATTTCATATTAGAGAGGGTAATATCAGTAGTTACTGAAAATATCTGGGTGGTAATGTCATGGGAGTATCCTAGAAATGTGTTTTATATTTAGAGATTATTTTTCATGGATAATTATTATAGGAATTTTTTCTAATAATTATCCATTATTTCATCACTAATAACATACTTGACTCATAAGGGTGTTATGTTTAAGTGTAATGAAAAATATCTGATATATATTGAGGAATTGAGGGTAAGGATGAATTCATCTAAAGTTTTGATTCTTCTATAACTAGGTTAAGTTTATGATGTTTTATAAAATGATTCTGGTATCGGTTTGGGGTGTTTCTTGATAAAGGGAAGGTAGTTAGCAGGAAATGGATATCTTAAACTTCTCCCTCATGAAAATCATGACCCTACCCATGACTTTAAGTTATAAATAGTTATGAATTCTCTCAAAACATGGTGCCACTATCTATTAAAGGATAGGTTTATAGTATATTTAGATCATAAGAGACTAAAGTACATTTTTAAACATAGAGATATTAATTTTTGACAGAGATGACAGGTTTATTATCTTAATACTTTCAATATTGATATTTCTTATACTCTTGGGAAAAGGAATGTGGTCTCTGATGTATTAAGCAAGAAATTACCGACTCAAGCCATGAAGGAATTTGTGGAGGAATGGTATCTATTAGGTTCATTTGAGGAGATGATATTGGGAGTGGAAGAGGGTGGTGGGTAGGTTTTATTAACCTTAGTAAAGGCTGAATAATCATTTAAAGAACGTGTTCATCTTGGTCAGGTATTAGAGATCGATTTCTAGCTCTTTAGTAAAATCCTTAATGGTGGGGTGACATTAGGTGAGTGGTCTCGGTCTCCCATTGGTGCTTTGTGTTTCTAAAATAGGTTGGTTGTTATTATATCTTTGAGGTAATAATTGATGGATGAGGATACCTGTATTGGTGGTCCATACACCATGGGAGTACCAAGATGCATCATGATATGAGAAAATGATATTAGTGGTTGGGGGTGAGATGATTGATTTAAGGTTTCATATCACAGTGCCTTACTTGTCAAAGGATTAGGGTGGAGCAACAAAGACATGTTTGGTTGTTACAACCCATACCCATTCCAGTATGTTATTGGGATGTGATTTCAATATAATTCTTTATCTGTTTTCCACAGACTCGTAGTGGGAAGGATATGATTTGGGCGATCATTGATTGAACAAAAAAATAGGCTCCTTTACTCCCTACCAAGGAGATGATAAAGGTGGAGTAGCTTGGTCACTTGTATGTATGAGAGGTTGTGAGACTTCATGGGGTTACCTAAACAATTATTATTGATAATAATCTAAAGTTAGACCCACATCACTGGGCCTGATTTGGGTGCCACATGAACTCATGCACACCTCCCCTTATACAAGTGGCTGCCGACTAGAAGTGAGGTTCTGAGTTTGATAGTAGGGAGACTATACCATCAGTATTGTGTCATATTATTAGTAATAAAAAATAAATAATATAATAAGTCATCAGATTAAACATGTGAAAACTAAAAAAATAGAATTATTTTCATATAGATATAAATAGATCCCAAAGTGGCAGTCTTGTGCATAGTGTAAACACCAAACAAATAAATAAAAAAATAAATAAAAACTTGAGGGGTCCTCCAGAGTCTATCCTAGACCTCTCAATCTTCCTACTTCACCTTTCAACTATCCACTATAGGTCCCTTTACCTTATCAAAATCTTTGGTCTTTAAATCTACAAGTGTATCGAAATTTTTGAGTACGGTGTGAATACAAGAATCAGTTGGACACTCAAAATGTGTCTTTAACATAGGTTAAATATATATATAATAGTGTATGTCATGAAATAAGTAAATTATAAAACAAATATACCACCATACATTTTTTCAGAGTCATCATGTACTAACCAATCTGCCACAAACCCTGATCCCTACTTCAGCCCATTACCTGTAAGGATATCAAATATGTCACTAAGTACCACATTTACCCAACCTAGATGGTAGTTATCTTCAATTATACACTTTTCAACATGTCAAAACCCAACTATATATCCTTTTAATCACCTATGGTCCAAGTTCATAGGAAGCCGATACCGATATCTGCCAATTAAACACTTATTCATATACCACTACAAGGATAGACATGCCCACCTTTAAGTACATTTAGACCATGATAGGTTGGTTAACTAAAAACATATATACATCCCTCTTCAAGGATTTCCATATCCACATTTATGAAATTTTAGACTACATTCCACTAACCTCAAGGCTCCACCTGATCATCTCTATACCTAAAACGTAGTTCCATGGGCCATGCAACACAACAAGAAATACATGCCATAAAAGGAGCTATAAGAAACATCAAGAAAAATGTTATGAGACACTTATAATCATATGGTAATAATTATGAAATCCTCATAACCAATAATGTACCCATATGAAACTCATATCAATCATGGGTTAATCAATCATAAACAATATTCCATGCTGACATCATATACATGGCCCAAAATGGTAAGGAACTTCATACCTCGTGATTTTCTACATCAACATTAAGGCTCCTTAGAGGTTTCATCACCCATGAAATTATCAAACACTAACTAAAAATAAAACACACACTAAGGACTCATATAACTGGTCCAATAAAACATTTCATGTGTTCTATAGAAGGCGAGGATAATAAGAACAAAGGTTATAACCATTTTTAGCTGATGTTGATCATTTAAAAACTTTATGATCTACTAAAATTTATTATATAAGTGAGGATTCATGGAGAAATTAATAAGGATGTAGCATAGAGGTGCATTTGATCCCACCACCATGATATAGGTTAAGGAAACCAAGGCAAAAAACATGGATACCATGACATAGAACTGACATATTCATCATGAAATCTCAAACACCATAGGAATAAGTGATGTTGAGTCAATAAGGTTTTCCTTATGACTTTTCCATTCCATCTTGTTTTGAAAATCACAAACACCTTATACTTAAGCAAATATTATTTTTACTCAAATAAGGAAAATTTACTTCTTTAAGGAAATTTACCTTAACCTAGATTTTCTTATACATAGCTATTTTTTTCCCTTAAAATCAAAAACCGGAATCACAACCAAATTTCTGGAGCCTTATAATGAAAAGTTGGAGTATTCTGTTTTTAGGATCCGAATCATGGATGTGATCTGTAATATAGTTTAATCCGAATTCTGGACTCCAAACTCTGAAGCAGTTCTCATTCGAACTCTTAAGAAGTTCGACTCCAAACTCTTAAGAAGTTCGACTCCGAACTCTTAAGAAGTTCGACTTCGAACTCTTAAGAAGTTCGACTCCGAACTCTTAAGAAGTTCGACTCCGAACTCTTAAGAAGTTCGACTCTGAACTCTTAAGAAGTTCGACTCCGAACTCTTAAGAATTTTGACTCCGAACTCTTAAGAAGTTCGACTCCGAACTCTTAAGAAGTTTGAATCCGAACTTTTAAGCAGTTCGACTCCGAACTCTACAGATTTAGAATCCAATCTATGATGAAACCAGACTCTGATTTCCTATAAAATAGAATCCGAAAATTTCTTAACATAGGCTCGGAACTTTATTTTGGTTAGACTCCGAACCTTTGACTTGCTTACACTCCGAACTATTAATTAGCCTTTACATACATATGCTTCATTCCAAAACGATGTCGTACATTCAGTTATACAAAGTTTGTTATAAAACGATGTCGTCTATTTTATTTCTTATTAACCGTTGGTTGAGTTACACGTATACAGGTCCTTCCGAATTTCATGGAAAATATGACCGTTGGAAGAAGGAGCCGACTGTTGGAAATTTTCCTATAAATAGGAGCTCATTTGAAAGAGCTCAAAACAACAATGAAGTTGATCAATATAGAGACCACACGCTGCTAAGATGATTTCTAGAGAGAGAAATCTTTTCATGCTTTGTGCGTACTGAACTGATCGTTCAGTTTTTTCTTTTTGCGACTCCGAATGTTGGTGATTACATTCGAGGACTTCCGAGGATAGGAAGACAGAGGTGCCGACTACCTTGAAGTTTGAGGGATTCCTTGCTGAGGAAGAAAGAGGTGCCAACTACCTTAAAGTTGAGGGCTTGTGGGGATAGCAAGATAGAGACTCCGATCTTCGTATCGAGGGCTTACCCTGGTGTGGGTAAGACAGACTTTCTTGAAAGTATAAATCAAGGGACCTTTATCCAAGGTTGTTGGATACCCTTCTCTTTGGGTTAAAAGACTTATATCTTGTTACTTATAGTTCTACTACTTGTTTATATTCCACTGCATATTGTATTGTAAGGAAAGTATAACTTTCTTATACTTTCTTATTTGTACTCTGTTTCATTTAGATTCTATACGCTTTAAGGTAGAATCTCATATTGTAATCTTTTGTTAAGTTTCTATTTCCGGAACCATATTTCTGGAACCTGCTTTCGGAATCTCTTTCCAAGTTTTGTTTGGTGTTAGAGGTGTTGTGAATTTGCTTAAGTTTAACTTTGTTAAACTTAGCCCTTTCCTTTTCTTAAGGAAAACATAGTTATTCTTAACTAACTTTAAAGGTTCCAAAGGAATTTTTAAAATGTACAATTCACCCCCCTCTTGTAAATTGAGCATCTACATCACTATTTCGATCCTACAATTGGTATCAGGGCAGGTTTCTAAAATACTTATACTCATGAATAAGTTTTTCTTGCTCACTTTTCCATTCCAAACTTTTCCATTCTGAACTTTTCCATTCCGAACTTTCTCATTCCCAACTTTGTTATTACGATTTTTTTTCCTACTAAAAAGTTTGTGTATCAAAAGTTTCTAGTATGACAAGAATTAATGTTGGTTCGATTGATAATATAAATCCTACAAGACAACCTATCTTTGATGGTAATGACTATGAGTACTGGAGAGATCGAATGAAGACTTTTGTTATCAACACTCGAGTGGATAACTTTGTTATGCTTACTGGTGATTATAAAATTCCTGACAAGGAAGTTAAAACTTTTACTAACCAGGAAAAAGAAAGAATATCAACTCAATTATATGGTACGCAATACTCTACTATGTTCAATGACTAGAAATATATATAGACAAATTTCTTCTTGTGAAGTAGCTAATTGTATATGGAATAAGTTAGAGGTTACACACTTTGGGACTTCTAAAGTGATTGAGACTAGGAGAGCTATGCTTAGAGCTGAATATCATGGCTTCAACTTTCCTTATAGAGAACCAATCTGTAAAGTTCAACAGAGATTCATGACTATAGTCAACAACCTACAATCTATGGGAGAGAAAGGTTTAGATGATGAAGCTCTTGTGGATAAAATAATTGATATTATGCCCAATGAGTGGGAATCCAATAGAACAACTATAGATGAGAATAGGAAGGTCACTCTAATTACTCTTGATGAGCTATTTGGAACTCTTCTACAATATGAGACTAGAATAAAGAGAGATGCGAACAATATCAAGAAGAAGAATGGAAATGGTACTATTTCTTTTACAACAACATCAAATCAGATGAAAGCTAAGACTCCTGAGAGAGTAACCAGATCCAAGTATAAGAAAGTTATTTTCCAATCCGAATCTAGTGAGAGTGAAGTCTCAAAAAATGAACTAGCAAATATTGCTCGAAGGATGAACAAGATAGCTAGCTAGAAAAATTTCCAATCAAAGTATAAGAAAAAGAAAAGTAAAGATAGAAAAGATGGAGAAGTTACTTGTTATGAATGCAAAAGAGATGGACATATTAGAACAGATTTTCCTTTTCTAAAAAAGAAAGAAAGGATAGAAAGGCATTCAGACAGGAACAGAAAGAAGTATTATAAATCCAAAGCTAAGAAAGTTCTGAAAGCTAATGACACCTGGAGTGCCAGTGGTGGTGACTCTTCAGATGAATCTTCTGATTATGAATCTTCAGGACAGAATAATCTGGGTCTTATGGCCAGATTACCTATTGAAAATCATTATTTTATGGCTAAGGTACGAAATGCTGAATCATTGAACAATGTATCTTTAAAATCTAATGATAGTAAATATTATAACTCTTCTAATGAAGAATTATCTTCTGATGAAGAAAATACTTTACCTACTTATGAATAAGTCTCTAGGTTTGCTGAACTTCTTGAGATTGAGAATTCCAAACTCAATAAGAAACTTGATAAGTAAAACTCTAGGAATTCTATTTTTATGAAAGAGATATTAGATCTTTCTAAAGATCTTGATAGGAAAAATGCTGATTTTGAAAGTATTTCAAAAAATCATGAGGAAGTAAGTTCTGAGAAGAGCAAATTTTCTAAAGAATTAGAAAAAGATATTTCTAAGAAAAATGTTTTTGAGCCTAGCTCTAGTTCTAAAACTAATGATTTTGAGGATAAAAACTTGGTTATAAAACTCAAGTCCGAATTTTTTTCCTTAAACAAGTGTTTATCAAACTTTACCCATGGTAAGGAAAATTTTGATAAAATGTATTCCCAAATACGACCTTTAAGAAATAAATCCGGATTTGGTTATACCCATGCAAAACCAATTTTTAGTAATAATTATTTTGTTCCTCAAAGTGCCCCATTTTGTACCAAGTGTCAATGTGGTGGTCACTGGGCAAAGAATTGTTCCTTAAACAAAACCCAATCTTTAGGATTTCACAAAGATTATTTCTCTAAGAAGGTGTGGGTACCTAAAATTTTATTATCAGGAAATATCAGATCTAAGAAAGTTTGGATTCCGAAAGTCTAATTCTCTTCTTGATTTCAGGAAAATAAAGAGAGTACTAGCAACAATACATGGTACATGGATAGTGGATTTTCCCGACACATGACTGGTAACAAAAGCTATTTTGAAAAGATTATCAAAACGAAAGGAGGAAAGATAACTTTCGGAGATAATGCTAAGGGAGAGATTGTTGGTATTGGTAATATTGTTCTTCTTGGTAAAACCTTGATTTCAAATGTTCTTTTTGTTAAGGGTCTTAAGCACAACCTCATTATCATAAGTCAGTTATGTGATGAAGGTTACCTAGTGAGTTTTAGGAATGATAAGTGTTTAGTTCACAATTCCAAGGAAGAATTTATTCTCTCAGACAAGAGGCAAGATAATGTTTACACTCTGAACATAGAAGACCTCAGAAACCAAGATTTACCTTGCCTAAGTGCAATGGAAGATCGCTCCTGGTTATGGCATAGAAGACTAGGTCACTGTAATCTTAGGAACCTATGTAAACTCTCTAAGAAGAAACTAGTTAAGGATCTACCGAAGCTTAGATTTGATTCTTCTAAAGTTTGTGATCCTTGTCAATATGGAAAGAAACATAAATATAGTTTTAAATCAATTGGTGAAGTCTCAACAACTGATGCATTACAGTTAGTGCACATGGATATTTTTGGTCCAACACAAACTAGAAGTATTGGAGGCAAATACTATGTGTTTTTTCTAGTTGATGATTACAATATATTTACTTGGGTCTATTTTCTATCAAATAAGTCTGAAGTTTTTTCCTATTTCAAAAGTTTTAGAGCTCAAGTTAAAAATGAGAAAAACCTTCCATCGAAAACTATTCATAGTGATCATGGAGGAGAATTTCAAAATTCTGATTTTGAAACTTTTTGTAGTAAAAAAGGTATTAATCACAATTTTTCAGCACCTAGAAATCCTCAACAGAATGGTGTAGTTGAAAGAAGAAATAGAATTCTTCAAGAGATAACTAGAACCATGTTGAGTGAATATTCTATTTCTAGACATTTCTGGGCTGAAGCTTTAAGTACTGCTTGTTATACTATAAATCGAGTTTTGATTAGACATTTTCTTAATAAAACTCCTTATGAGTTATGGAATGGTAGAAAACCAAGACTATCCTACTTCAAGGTTTTTGGTTGCAAAGTATTTATTTTAAATACTAAATATAACCTACATAAATTCGCACCAAAATCTGATGAAGGGATTTTCTTAGGATATTCCACAACCTCTAAGGCTTATAGAGTTTTTAATAAAAATATTTGTACTGTTAAAGAAACAGTACATGTAAAATTTGATGAGTCGGATCCTTTTGTTTTTAAACCACCTCAACCTACATCTTCGGATGTGTTTTCAAAAACTAATTATCAACCTTTGATAGAAGAACCTTCTGATAAGGATAATGTTCTAGAAGATACTTCTGAAACATTTACCCCAGAAGAATTTCTACCCTATGTTGATGAACAAGTTTTACAAAACCCAAATCAGGTGTTTCTTAAGAATCATCCCTGTGATAGTATCATTGGTGATGTAAATCAACCTGTAAGGACTAGAAGTTCCTTAAGAAATGAAGTAGAACATCTATCATTTCTTTCCCAATTAGAACCTAAAAGCACTGTTGAAGCTTTAGGTGATAATGATTGGATCAAAGCAATGCAAGATGAACTAAATGAATTCGAAAGGAATAAAGTCTGGAACTTGGTTGAAAGACCTAAGGAAACTTCTGTTGTTGGAGTAAAATGGGTCTTCAGAAATAAATGTGATGAAAATGAAGTCATAGTAAGAAATAAAGCTAGACTTGTTGCTAAAGGCTATAATTAGCAAGAGGGAATAGACTATGAAGAAACCTATGCTCCAGTAGCTAGACTTGAATCTATCCGTATTCTACTTGCCTTTGCAGATTTCTTTAATTTCAAACTTTTTCAAATGGATGTGAAATGTGCTTTTCTTAACGGTTATGTTCAATAGGAAGTTTTTGTTGAACAACCTTCTGGCTTTGAAGATACAAAACATCCTGATCATGTTTTTAGACTTACCAAAGCTTTATATGGTCTTAAACAAGCCCCACGAGCATGGTATGATAGACTCACTAGATTTTTGCTTCAAAATAACTATGTTAAGGGAAATGCAGATACATCCCTTTTTATAAAGAAAGATAAGAAAAATGTTTTGATTGTTAAGATTTATGTTGATGACATCATATTTGGTTCAACTCAGCAATCTTTGACCGACTCTTTTGCAAGTCTAATGAAATCTGAGTTTGAAATGAGTATGATGGGTGAGTTAACTTTTTTCCTTGGTTTTCAAATTTCTCAAAAACCAGAAGGAACCTACATATCTCAACATAAGTATATTAAATATATTCTTAAAAAGTATCATTATAACAACACTAAGAGTATAAGTACTCCCATTGGTACCTCAAACTCTTTAGATCTTGATGAAACTGGGAAACCAGTAGATCAAACATCTTTTAGAGGTCTGATAGGAATTTTACTTTACTTAATAGCTAGTCGACCAGCCTTAATGTTCTCAGTATGCTTATGTGAAAGATATCAATCCAATCCTAAGGAATCTCACTTAAAGGCAGTAAAAAGAATTTTTCGCTACCTTAAGGGAACCATGGATCTAGGATTATTTTATACTTCTGGAAATGATTTTATTCTAAAAAGCTTTTCTGATGCTGATTTTGGTGGGTGTAGAATGGATAGAAAAAGTACATCCAGAACTTGTCATTTATTAGGAGACTCGTTAGTTTCTTGGTCCAGCAAGAAGCAACATTATGTAGCACTTTCCACAGCTGAAGATGAATATGTAGCAGCTGGAAGTTGTTGTGATCAAGTGTTGTGGATGCAACACACACTCACAGACTATGGATTGAGTTTTACTAAAACTCAAATTTTGTGTGATAACACAAGTTCCATTGCCCTAGGTAAGAACCCTGCACATCACTCCCGTGCAAAACACATAAATATTAGGCATCACTTTCTTAGTGATCACACACTTAAAGGAGATATCATTATTCAATTTATCGGAACACAAGATCAACTTGCTGATATTTTCACAAAATCTTTGCCTTTTGATAGATTTGAATACATTAAACAGAAGTTAGGGATGATAACCATAAGGTAATCCTCTTTAATTAACTTTCTGTTGAAAAAGTCTCCTTATAGTAATAAAATCCTTTTCATAGGGGGAGTACATTTGTTTGTTAGAATAACAAAGTTTTTCAAAGTTTGTTTTCAATCTTTTCAGAACTAAGATTTCTGGAATGCAAATTTCCGGAACTGAAATTTTCCGGATTGATTTTTTTTCTCATATTGAAAACTTCCAGAATGGAATTCTCATACTGACAATTTCTAGAACGAAGATTTTCGGACTAGGTATTTCGTAACATTTTTTTTGTACAAGACTTTTCATAATAAAGTTTTTTTATTCAAGAAGAATATTACCAATTTCAAATAATATTTCTTGTCAATTTGTAAGTTATGATTTCCCAACTTATAGTTTTGTAATCAAATTTTGCTTACTGGTATCTTCCTTATTTAGTTCGGATTCTAGTTTTGCCTCAAATCCGAATGTTTTCTTTAAAAAAAACCTCAAAAGATCGGAGTCATTTTATTTTTTTTGCGGGGTTATTCTCAATCGTCAGATTAGATCAAAGTATTTTAAACCATTGGATGACCATTGGAAGACCAATGGTCATTTTCTTTGCCTATAAAAAGGGGGTCCCGAGACTCGTCCCACATCGGTTTTCAAGATTTTGCGTCTCGAAGCCCTACTGCTCCTCTTAAGGCCTGTTCCAAACCGTGTGAAGCTGATCCGAATCCTACAGTTTACTTCACTCAGAATGTCTATTGAAGCAACTTCACAAGATATGTCAACTACAAAACCAATTTCAAAGTGGTTAGTTTACAGAGAAAGGTTATTTCATCCGGATTTTTATAAGCTTGACTCTATTATTTCGAAAAATATTAGACTAAATGGATGGGAAGACGTCTGTATAGCCAAGTCAGATAAACAGGATCCAGTTTACACTGACTTGTTGATAGAATTTTATGAGTCTGTTTCCTTCCTAGTGGAAGATGGCAGAGAAAGATTTTCTTTTAAGTCTTATGGAAAGACTTATAAACTTTCTTACACTAAGGCAGCAAGCCTGGTTGGTATAGCATATGAGGGAGAAGCTGAATTTTTCTCTCACAAACTTCCGGATGTGCAAGGAAGTTTCATTAAGGAAAAATCACTACAGTGTCTTGGGCTTAAGGATGATTCAACTACTAATATTGTTTGGCTCACTCTGAATAATAGAATACTGCAACTATAGGTGCAAGGTTTTCTAGTTCCGAGAAGAGGAGACAAAGACAATCTGAAGAAGAGTGATATCTATGTCTTTGATTTTTTGGTAAATCTAAGAAAGATAAATATGATAAGGCATGTCTTGGTTATGATCAAGAATATCAAAGAAGGAAATCTGAGAGCTCAGATTATAATGTTTCTTGCCTTATTATCAAAGTTGATTGTTCGATGCTTAGAATCTTTCAAAGTTTCCTGCAAATCAAAGATCTGGAATTGCAAGCTCATGCTTGTCAGTGATGATATGCTTAAGAGAATGAAGATTGGATTTTCTAGTGAATCCAGAGAATTTTACCCCTATCTGTGGAAGAATTTGAAGCAGCTGAAAAAGAAACAAAATCTCTAGAACCATTAAAAATGAAAAGGAAGAAGAAAAAGTCTAAGGAAGTAGTTACTGATGAAGAATTTCCTCAGCCGAAGGAAACTGAATCTGCACCACCCAAACCGAAGAAGCAGAAAATCTATACAGATAAAGTAGCAGCAAAATGGAGGAAAGATAAGGAAATTAAGATGGATGGGGATCCTCAATTCGGACTCGATCCTGCTGAGGCTAAGGCTTTAAAAGAAAAGGCTACTAAGGAGTTGGAAAGACAAATGAAGGAAAAGAAGTTGAGGAAGAAGATGACTGAAGCTGAACTAGTACAATCTTTGTTAAAAGTTATAGAGTTAGCTTCTGAAAGGCTTCCAGTTCCGGAAACTTTCGGAGTCGAACCTTCTTTACCAGAAACACCAGTGAAAAATTATGTCACTCCGGAAAAGAACAAGGGTAAAGAACCTACAGTAGAATCTGAGAAGGAGGTTGTTGAAGAAGTTGAGGAAGAAGTAGAACAAGTAGAGGGAGAAGAAGAAGAAGAAGAGGAAAGTGAAGATCTAGATACCTTGATCAAACAAATTCAGGATTATAAGGCCGAATCTGAAAAAATAGTATCTCCAGGGAAGGGAGATGAGGAACCCAACAAGCAACTTCAAGAGGAAGAAGAAGAGAATGAGCTGTTTGATGAAGAAGAATCCTATCAAAGGAACTTTCTTGAAGAAGGACAAGAAAGAAAACAACCAGATGAAGATCATATTTTTCAAGTTTTTGAATCTGAGGAAGTTTCTCCAAATGTGAAATCCATTCCGAAATTCGATAAAGGCAAGCAAACTTTAATTGAGACACCTATTAATGATACCATCAGAAAGAAAGAGGTTGGTGGTACCTCTAGAAAAAAGCTGATGCCATTTGAAGAAGAGGAATCTCAAAAAGAAGTCTCTGATTCGGAATCATCATCCCACGAGCATGATTTTGTGGTTCAATCTCTGAGAAAGCTGATAGACACAATACCGATTCTTCCAACTATAGATTCTAGATGCCACTTGCTGCAACAATCTATGAATCAAAAATCGGATTCTTTATCCATGGTAATGGATATGTTTATGAAGTTGGAAGCTAAACAGAAAAGTTTTTTGATCGATTATGATGTGCATAGAAAATCTTGTAGTAAAGTAACCAAGTGGTCTAAGAGAGTGGATGAAGATTTAGTTCACTTTGAAAATTTTCAGGATGAAGTTCAAAGTGATTTTGAAATGGAGGACAAAATGGTTAATGAAATTTCTGAGAAGTTGACCCAGGAACAAAATATCCAGAATCAACAGGTCAGGGATCTAAATGGAAAGCTTAACTCAGTATCTCAGAATTGGAAAACTGAAAGAGATTTCCGAATTGAGTTTCAGCAGATGATGGAAAAGTAGGATGAGTTGTTGAAATTTCAAAAAGAAGCCTTGGAGGCTCAAGCACAGCTATTAAAAGCTCAATAAGAAAAGGTAAAATACATGGAGAGGCAATGAGAGGAAGACCAAAGAGACTTGAAGAAACTCAAAGCCTTGTTGAAGCAGCTTATTCCAAAGGAAAAGGAAGACAAATGAACCCACTCCGATCTTTGGTTGTAGCTGTCTTTCCTTGTAATTTTCCCCCCAACTCTAATGAAATGGTTATCTGTTTGGTTTGTATCTTGTTATATACTAATGTTTCAGGTATCATAATTTGTTTTCCATTCCCTTCAATTCTTTTTGAAAATCACAAAGGGGGAGAAGGAAAAAGAACTATTCCTAAGGAGGAGAAAGAAAATATTTCTGAGAGAAATATCCTTAAAGAAAGGTGGAGTTTCCCACTACATTGTTTTCATTCTTACAATAATGAAAACTCTATTTTGGAAACCCAGAATACAATACTTAGAGTTTCAATGCCTAAGGGGGAGTTAGTTGTATTCACTTCTATCCATGAAAAAAAGGAGATAAGTTTTAATAGTCTAATGAAATTTTTCAAAATCCTTATTTACTTTTTCCAAAGGATGTTTGTGCTTTCCAAAAAGGGGGAGATTATTGAGTCAATAAGTTTTTCCTTATGACTTTTCCATTGCTTCTTGTTTTGAAAACCACAAACACCTTATACTTAAGCAAATATTATTTTTACTCAAATAAGGAAAATTTACTTCTTTAAGGAAATTTACCTTAACCTAGATTTTCTTATACATAGCTATTTTTTCCCCTTAAAATCAATAACCAGAATCACAACCAAATTTCCGAAGCCTTATAATGAGAAGTTGGAGCATTCTGTTTTTAGGATCCGAATCATGGATGTGATCTGTAATATAGTTTAATCTGAATTATGGACTCCAAACTCTGAAGCAGTTCTAATTCAAATTCTTAAGAAGTTTGACTCTAAACTCTTAAGAAGTTCGACTCCGAACTCTTAAGAAGTTCAACTCCGAACTCTTAAGAAGTTCGACTCCGAACTCTTAAGAAGTTAGACTCTGAACTCTTAAGAAGTTCGACTCCGAACTCTTAATAAGTTCGACTCCAAACTCTTAAGAAGTTCGACTCCGAACTCTTAAGAAGTTCGACTCCGAACTTTTAAGCAGTTTGACTCCGAACTCTACAGATTTAGAATCCGATATCTGATGAAACTAGAATCTGATTTCCTATAAAATAGAATCCGAACATTTCTTAACATAGACTCCGAACTTAATTTTGGTTAGACTCTGAACCTTTGACTTGCTTACACTCCGAACTATTAATAAGACTTTACTTACATATGCTTCATTCCAAAACGATGTCGTACATTCAGTTATACAAAGTTTGTTATAAAATGATGTTGTCTATTCTGTTTCTTATTAACCATTGGTTGAGTTACACGTGTACAGGTCCTTCCGAATTTCATGGAAAATATGACCGTTGGAAGAAGGAGCCAACCGTTGGAAATTTTACTATAAATAGGAGCTCATTTGAAAGATCTCAAAACAACAATTAAGTTGATCAATCTAGAGACCACACGCTGCTAAGGTGATTTCTAGAGAGAGAAATATTTTCATGCTTTGTGCATACTGAACTGCTCGTTCAGTTTTTGCTTTGTGCGACTCCGAATGTTGGTGATTACATTCAAGGACTTCCGAGGATAGGAAGAAAGAGGTGATGACTACCTTGAAGTTCGAGGGATTCCTTGCTGAGGAAGATAGAGGTGCCAACTACCTTGAAGTTTAGGGCTTGCGGGGATAGCAAGAAAGAGACTCCGATCTTCGTATCGAGGGCTTACCCTAGTGTGTGTAAGACAGACTTGCTTGAAAGTATAAATCAAGGGACTTTTATCCAAGGTTGTTGGATACCCTTCTTTTTGGGTTAAAAGACTTATATCTTGTTACTTGTAGTTCTACTACTTGTTTATATTCCACTGCATATTTTATTGTAAGGAAAGTATAATTTTCTTATACTTCCTTATTTGTACTCTGTTTCATTTATATTCTATACGCTTTAAGGTAGAATCTCATATTGTAATCTTTTGTTAAGTTTCTATTTCCGGAACCATATTTCCGGAACCTGCTTTCAGAATCTCTTTCCATGTTTTGTTTTGTGATAGAGGTGTTGTGAATTTTCTTAAGTTTAACTTTGTTAAACTTAGCCCTTTCCTTTTCTTAAGGAAAACATAGTTATTCTTAACTAACTTTAAAGGTTCCAAAGGAATTTTTAAAGTGTACAATTCACCCCTCCTCTTGTAAATTGAGCATCTACATCACTATTTTGATCCTACAAGTAAGACCTCTATAGTTAAAAAAGGGATACCATTGTGCAAGGGAGAACTCCAAGATTTAGAGGTCAACCACACTAGTGTGAAGGTTATCACCAAAATATAGTTACATACACGTAGTATGATAAAGAACTAGAATTAAAACAGATGTGGCATAGAGATGTGGTTTGCAGTGTGGAGTTCTCTCTACAGTCCTTTAAGAAAATATGAACTATGTCAAAGAAGAAGTTGGAAGAGGGTATTCTCAATATTTTTTTTCATTACACATGATTAAATTCTCTCATAAATACTCCATAAACATTTACCCAAATTAAGACTATAATAATTTCTTTAAGTGGATTCAATTCCCAAAGACCAAAATCTAGACAACCATCTATAACTAAAGTGGAAAGGCTTCTGCAGCATTGTGTAGGATACTATGGTGCATCCTTATTGAATACCCCTCTATAGTAGTAGTTATGGTGGAATATCCATAGAACGACCACACTACGATGCAACATCCTTTCACTATGGCATAACGTCATCCCCATAATGAAAAAAAAACATAACCAGTCATGCTAAAACATATCCTAATCCTTTTTAGTGCAGTCATACAGGCTACAATGGGACCTCCCTAGTTTTTAAGAATTCTAAAAACACCCCTTAATACTCCTTTACCTTATCTAAGCCTCTAATACTTTTTCGAAAGAATGGATCAACTTAAAAATAGAGAGGAAAATGAGAATTTTATTATAGAAAAAAATATATTGGATTTAAAATTCTCCCCTATAAGATATTATCATCCCTGAGAAGTTACTCTAGGGTTCCTGGTTGAACAATTCTAGACACTGTGCTTAAATTTCATTCTCTCACTCCCATATCTCCTCCTTGATCTGTCGATGTTACTACTGAATCCGAATGATAAGTATCATCTATAATCAGAGTAATTTCTCACTTTGGTATATTATTTTCCCTAGATAATCCTCATATAATTTATATGGTTCCATATCAATGCCCTTACAGTCTATAATATGCACTAGATTAGGTGTGTACCTCTAAATCCAAGAGATGTGGAGCACATCATGCAAGGATCAATAACTTAGAGAAGGTCCAGACTATACGCAAATGTCCCAACCTATTTGGTGATCTAAATAGGTCCCAAAAATGTTGTGATATCTTTCCCCTATTCTTTATACATTGGTTCATTAACTGACGAGTCACTCTCAAGAAAACCTAGTCACCCATAAAGAATGACAAAGTCCTCCTCCTATGGTTATCACAAGATCTTTGTCTACTCTAAGTAGTGAAAAATCTATTTCAAATTATTTGTACTCTATCAGAGGTCTCTATAACCATAATAGTACCCATATGAACTACCTCAGACATCTCATTCTAACAAATTAGTGAATGACATGGTCTCCCATATAGAACCTCATAAGGTTTCATATGAATCGAATCCTGCTAACTATTGTTGTAGGTGAACTCAAACAAGACTAAATGATCCTCCCATACTCCATAGAAGTCAATAATAAAATATTGAATCAAATAAAATAATATTAATATATTCCTTTTGAACTATCCATCTATCTATATATGGTACACTATATCAAATATTAACCGAGTCTCTAGGTTGTTGTGTAATTCCTGTAAAAACCATGATGTAAAATGTGTGTCTCTATCCAAAACAATGCTTAAGGGAACTACATGAAAGTATATGATATCATGGACATTAAGAATTCATAGACCCTCTACTGAGTGAGTCTCTCTAATCAATAATAAGTGAGTTTTCTTCATTAGATGATCAATAATCACCAATAATATATCACGACTCATTGGGGTCCTAGGTAACCCCTTCACAAAAACCATCGTGATGTCATCCCACTTACACATGGGTATAATAAGTGGATAAATAAACCCACTATGTATCTGATGCTTGGACTTCACCCATTTACAGGTAAGGAACCAAGAGAGAAAACCAATAATGTCCCATTTCATCCTCAGCCAAGAGAGATAGCTCTATGTGGGGACGAGAGCTTGAATTAGAGATGATATAACACTAATGGGGCTGATGGTGATTCCCCCTCTGCTGATAGTTAGTATGAGGGGGAAGGATTCTCAACATCCTCATAATGGTTGGAGATATGACTTATATCCCTTCACCAATCCAGATAAAATTCCTATATTTCCTATGATCAATCTAGAACCGAATGTCCCTGGTATTTGAGAAGGAAACCCCATGATTCAGTTGTCAGTTTAGAAGTTTAAGGAGACAGATAATTTACTTTATCTAAATAAGGTATCCCGATTTAGGAACAAATGGCCTTTGATGGATGAATTTGTATATTTGTCTTCAATCATTGGGGTCTAAAAAAACAAGTGGTTGTCGGTTAACTGGATAAAAGGCATTTGATGGTGCAATGTTCTTCATTAGAGGACTTTGTTCATGCTCTGTCATGTGCACCCAAGAAATGTGGTGGATGTAGATTCTATATATTTTAGCAGAGCTACGATTTATACCTGAATCATGATTCTCCTATAGTTTCGGTTTGGGTAAGTCTTCCTCAATTTCCTATACCATTTTAGAATCCCAAGAATCTATGTATATTAGGAAATCTAGTGGGTCGATTTCTCTGTGTGGATTCACATACTGCTTTTGTGTGTCATCCGATCAACCTGTGCACGTGTGTGGTGGTGGCTGTGTCAAGGGTGTGGGTTGAATTGGTGTGGATTGAAGCTGGTGAGGAGGTATGGTGTAAACAACTAGTGGTATTTGTTCATTGGGTGGATTTTTTCTCTTCCTATAGTAGACTGGGTCACTCGGCCACTGTATGCAGACGGGGTGGCCATAAGGGGAAGGTGACTGTGTAGGGGAGGAAGGGGAATGGTGCTATCTGGACTAATCTCTTGGTGGGAAAGGTAGTGTTGAATAGACCTTTAGAAAAATAATTTGAGGAACCCTCTATGTAGGGTATTTTTGATCATCTTAAGGAGGATTTGAGGGTCTGAGACGTGGGTAATTTAGTTCAGATTGATTAATCCTCTTCCCAGGAATCTTAAGTTGAAGGTAGAAGTTTATCTGGGAAGGAAATTGAGGTGTGGTCAGAAGGGGTGGTCTAGGAACCTAAAATAAAGAAGAGTATTCCGGGGGTCAACAATCAAATATTGGGAAAGGCTTTGGTTCAAAATGGTGTTAGGACTAAAAAATTCTTTGAGTGTTTGGACACTAAGGATCCTATCTAGGATACAACATATGACCTAGATGGAGGAATTACAGAAGGTATGGAGTTTGAGGATCCTAAGGCTCGTGAGTAGGGGAAAACCCCTAGGAGAAGAAGTGGAAAGGGAACAAGGACTACTCGTACTTACCAGAACAGATTTAAACATGATCAGGTAAAAAATCAAAAACATGTGTGAAGGATATGTCTTTGGACCTCATGATTATTGTGTAGGATAATCCCTAAGTTAAAATTTAGGAAAACAACAACAATGCAAACTCTACTTTACTGACAAAGGAATCTAAAGAACCTATTCTCCACTCTGAGGAGGAGATGGTGGAGGAAGTTCTTTTTGTCAACATCCCATAGGAAGAGGGGAATATGATGGGAATACCTATTCAAGTGGAGGTCAATATCAAGCATGAAAATTGGATCAACAAAGAAGATATGATTCTGATGAGAGGCTTCAATGATGGGAAAATTAGCAAAGAAGAGTATATTTAAACCTAGGAGAAAATGGCATGTATTTTTGAAGATGTTATTGGAAATGACCCTACGGATAAGGTATAACTTATCATATGGAATATTTATAGAGTGGATAAAACTAATAGTATGAGGATTTGATTTTATGTCTTTAATTTCTCCTATGAGGCTTCACCTTCAGATTGATTGGTACTGGTTTCTCACTTTTCATAAAAAGTGATTTTATAATAAAAAGTTAATTTTCAGTCAGTCATCCTTAGCCAATATAACTAGATTTTGAAGTCATGATATGTCTTGGAAACACCTAGATGTACTTACCATATAGAGGTATGGTAATATCTCATTAGTTAATCTGTTATGGAGTAATGGACTACTACTCTCCCATGTACTAAGATCACATCATCATTATCCATCTACCATCCAGGTATTTAGTCACCCATAGTTAACAACTACCTCATCACATAACACTCTAGGTCTGACTCTTGACTGATCTTCACCTGATCCACAAGTGAGGATGTGACCACTAAAGGGGAACAAGTCACAAATTCAAAATCATAAGAAGAATCCATCCTCTAGTTAGCCAATGTGATCATCAAGCCCCATTATTCCTTTGAAGGCTTCTCACCAAGATCCTTCTCAGCTAGTATCTTATGGCTAAGAGCATCTTCAATGAAGTTACCCTTCCCAAGTAAACATTCCATATCAAAGTCACACGTCTATAGATACTCAACCCATATCCTCTTTATCACATTCATGTCCCTCTATGTGAATATATAGAGAGGGATCTTGTTGTTCATGTAAACAAAAAATGTTTCTATGAAAAGATAGTGTTTTTAATACTTTAGAGCATGAATCATAAGTTTAAGATCCAATTTATGTCTAGGGTAGCTATTCTTGTGGGGTAATAGAAAAAAAAACTCATAGGCCACTAACTACTCTATCTACATTAGCATTACTCCAAGACCAATGAATTATGCATCCCAGAACACTGTAAAACCAATCCCAGGAAGTGTCAGTATTGGAGTTATTATCAAACTTATCTTCAAATCAAGGAATGGATCTTTACAATGGTATGACCATTGGAAATTCAATCCCTTATTTTTCATCATATTCATGGGTGCTTATATTTGGGATAAATCCAAGATAAAATTTCTGTAATATCTTGTTAAACCTAAAGTCACATGATCTCAAACATGTTCTGGGGATGTGTTTAGGACATGACTACCTCAAATTTCTCTAGGTCCACATATATAAAATTCTTAGGAACTATATGTCCTTTGAAATTTACCTCTTGAATATAGAAGTCACAATTGGAAACTTGGTGTAAATAATATATGCTCAAAGCATACTCAATACTATCTATAGGTTCTTATCATGCTTCTCTAGAATCAGTGAGTAGATGAGGATTCCATCAAAGAACACTATAAAGAATGAGTCCAAGTATGGGTGAAAGATCTTATTCATGAGGGACATGAACAATATAGGTGCATTATTCAACTTGAATGAAATTACTAAGTACTTTTACAACCCATACCTACTCTGAAACACCATCTTCAGAAGGTACTCCTCTCTAACTCAGAACTGGTGGTAGATCAATAAAAGATCAATATTAGAGAACCATCAAGCTCCCCAAGATCTGGTCGAATAGGACATTGATACTAATTAATGGATTTTAGTTATTCATTTTCACCTATTTTTTATTATGATTATTTATGAAAATATTAATACTATATCATTACTTCTTGTAAAATAATACAGGTGTATCCCATAGTGAAGATATTTGTCAGATAAATCCATTCATCTCCATGATGTACATATGCACCATAAGCTCCTTTAACTCAGTTGTATCCATATGATATGGGAGTATCAAGATGGTTTGTGCACCCAAAATGAGCTCTAATACAAATTAAACTCCTTTATTAGGGTGAAGTCTGATGATGTTTTCTAGAAATATTTCATTCTAGAGATCCATGATGGAAGTAAAGGATGAGGGAACTACCACAGATCCCAAAAAATGGCCAAGCATGCCATATGTACTATGATATACCAAGCTAACTCAAGTCTAGTATAACTGTACCTACTTCTTGTTCCCATTCTCTGGTCATCATGAACTTCTCTCTATTTGGTGAGGTGAATTTCACATGTCTCCAATAACGATCCATGTGAGATCATAAGTTGGTCAGGAAATAACTACTAAGAATCACATCAAAGGTTATCATCTCTAGAATCATAAACTACCACAAATTCCCATAGTTGGTGACAACCATGGGAAACTCTAGGGAATAATGTATATGATCCACTTTCATTCCCAATAGTGTCAAGGGAGACTAGATCATAAGATAATTTGACTGATAGGTCAAGTAAAAATACTATTTGGAAAGATATAAAGGATTAGGAAGAACTAGTATAAAAAAGTAGCAGATAAGGTATAAGGGATTAAAAACATACATCAAATAGTAGATGGACCATATCCATTATCTATTAGGACCTGATCCACTATATATACTCTCCCTATATTATCTCTATTACCCCATCCCCGTGTATTTATCACTCGAGGAGTCAGAATCCTTTGTTGATATCCTCTACCCCCAAATTTCCCCGATCTCCTAGTATCCCTTTAAGAGACCTTTAAGAAAAATAATTAAAGATGACCAAAATTTCCACAATGGAGGAACTTGAAAGATTAATTCCTATAAGTGGTACTATAATTCCACTTTAACTGAATGTTATAGAACCTATCTCATACAGAGGATGCTGGATAAGTCTTACTATGACTCGACTATTTTCTACTCTACTTTTCATGCTCCACCTTTCTCTTCCTACCAATAGAATAGTATCACATGGTAGTGAGAGAAAGATCAATAACTAACTTGATTTAGTCTATAAGTAAGCATAATTCTATACCTTCCTCCGATCCCTTCTCAAAGGTTAGGGCCTTATAAAGCACATGTGAGTATTTTGTCATGTCAAAGCCCTTGAACTAATGTTTGAGCTATGGTTAAAGGTCTATCTCAAACTTCAAAGATATATATTATTCATACCAATAAAATAAATTATAAAATAGAAATAACTCCATAAAATGATTAGAATATGTAGAGATAGTCCTAGAACACACCATAGTTATATAAAATTTTGGAAAGAGTCTAGTTTTATTATTTTAGGGAAGTAATTATAGAGAAAATACTCCTCAAAGGTTTCCCACGTAAGACCTTATCATATACCATTCCAAATCATGGAATCCCACCATCTTCAAGAGTATCCCTAAAAAATAAAGACCACTAGGATAATTTTCCTCTCCTCATGAGTCTGGACTAGCTTGAAAATACCCTGGAGGAATTCTAGAAAATACTCTATATTCTATGGGGAAAAGGTACCTTGTAATGACATGGGTTTCTGAATCAAGAAATCTTATAAATGGTCAATCATAGTCCTCTGAGTGACTTTGAATTGGATAGGCACTTTACAAAATAGTCCTGATTGAATGAAATCTTCATCCTAGATCACCTTTACTTGTATAGGCGCATGTTGGGGAACATCATTCTACACCATGGGTTGTGGCGTAAAATATCTTGGGATTCCACAGCTGGTGGTCCCATCAATCATCTTCTACGTGACATCTATGATATATGAAGAACATTAGGAATATAAAATGTCCTTACCTATCTATGGGATCACTAATGTTCTCTTAGGAGACTACCCTCAACCCAAGGTATACCCCTCCTAGCATTAACCCTGATTTCCATCCCT
This sequence comes from Viscum album, assembly GCA_963277665.1. Lineage (NCBI taxonomy): Eukaryota > Viridiplantae > Streptophyta > Magnoliopsida > Santalales > Viscaceae > Viscum > Viscum album. The sequence continues at coordinate 24,779,906 of OY728142.1, read as the reverse complement.
ACACATTTTTCATAGAAATCAGATATATACTAACACAAAAGTGTGATCAATTAAAATAAATAGTTAAAACCATGACATATCATAAAATAATGACCAAATATATTTATCACACAAGAAAACTATCCAAAAAAAGATAACAAAAATCAATTAATTTAATTAAAGAACTACTATGATACACAAAAATCGGTATATATATGGAATGTGAACCTACATACCTAGTCAAGATGCATGAACACACTCTAAATATCATATATCAAATATAAAAATCATGTTAATCAACCAAGGTGAATTTAATCAATGGAAATAGAAAAATATAAATCCCCCACTTTATAGAAACTTAGAGGTCCACTATATAATACTGGATAGGCACTATCATAGTTCCCCTTCCTGAGTCCCAACTATCCTATCTCATATATACCATGTCCAAAATAAAGGTAAGAGAAGATAATTTTTAGTTAGTACTGATTCTTTGATATCATTTTGTAATATCTTGACCTGAACCATCAGGTCTAATCTAAGTACCCCATGACCTCAAGCACACTTCTACACAAACAAGAGGCTACTGATTAGAATCAAGGGTTTGAGTCCACTAGTTAAGAGATTATACCCTCAATATCATGTCATATGATAAATAATAAATAATAAATAATAAATAATATAATAAATCATCAAAGTAAACAAACTAAATAAATAACATACATGGAATAAATATATAAATATCTCTCAAAGTGGTAATACTTTCCAGAGTATAAGTTACTGATAAACAGATAAAAAAATAAATACACATCTGTTAGGTCCTCCTAAGTCTGTGCTAGTCCACTCCAACTTCATTCTCCACTGCTCAACCATCTACCATAGTGTTCCTTCCCTTAGTCAGATCTCTGGTCATTAAATCTTCAAGCCCACTAAAATTCTTGAGTAGGGTGTGAGTATAATACTCAGTAGGACAACACCAATGATTACTTAACATAATTACACTATATATAATAGCGTATGTCATGAAATTGATATATTATAATATTAACATACAACCATACATGAATAGACTCATCATGCACTGACTAAACAACCACACACCCTGGCCCCACTTGCTTTATCTCATTGCCACTAAGGATATCAAATAAGTAACCAGGTACCACTTTTATGGTAACAAAACTCACCCCACCCAGATGGTGGTTGTTACTAATAATTCCATATGATGCACCATATCTATCATTGGTCAAATAATAATTTAATAATCTATAGAATAGGCCCATAGGAAGCCCATACCGGTACTCACCATTTAGAAACTTATGCACATCCCTCTACATGGATATCCACACCCCTTTTAAGGATGTTTTTAATATTTTAGGTCGATTAATTGGCCTCATATTCACATCTATATACAGGGATATCCATACCACCTTTAATAAAATTTGGACATAATCACACCAACATCAAGGATCCACCTGATCATCTTGATACCTGAAACACAGTTCCATAGGATATACAAAACAATATCAATACATTTCATAGAAATGAATTACAAGTAAAATCATGGATGTTGTCAGGTGCCAAATATAATCAATTTTTCATAGTTAAGAAAAACTCTAATCCACTCACACACACACATGAAACTCATTAAAATCATGGTTTAATCAAGCATATACAATATTCCATGCCAACATCATATACATGAAAGAAAATGGAAAGGATATTTTTATCACCTGATTCTCCATTTCAATGTTAAGGTACCTTAGTGGTGTCGTAACCCATACAACATTCGTACACAAAAATAAAATCAAATGATCACCAAAGACTCAAAGAACTGGTCTAATCAAACACTTCATGGATTCCAAAGAAAGTAGGGATAAGAATACCAAAGGCTATAAACATTTCTTACCCGAGGTCGATTTTTGAAAAACTCCACAATATTTTAAAATAGATTATAGAAGTGAGGTTCCAAGATGCAAGGAAGAAGGAAGAAGTGTGGAGGTGTACTAGAAACCAACACCATGGTGTAGGTTTGGGACACCATGACATAGAACCATGATACCATGATACATGATCAATAACTATTGGGTGAACTCTCATATAACACAGGCATAAGGGAAATCACCATGGGAAAAAATAGGGATAACATGGTGAAAGGGATAATACCATGGTGTAGCGGTCAACTACCATGATGTTAAGGTTCTCACCATGAAATATATAACATTTCTATGGTATAGGAAAGATCAGGAATTTGAACTACAAATGGATTAGATATGCGGTCTGCAACATGGAGTTCTCTCTATAACCCAATGGGAAAACTGGAACTGTATCAATGAAGTGGGAATAAGAGGGTATTTTCAAGCCTTACAGGGTTCATTCAATGTGAGTAAATTTTCATATAAATCCTCCATAAATGATTCCTTACATGAAGATCATAATAGATTCTTTAAGAGGATTTAATTCCTAGATAACAAAAGCTAGACAACCATCTATAACTGACATGGAAAGGATTATAAAGTGTGGTTTAGGACACCATGGTTCATACTCCTTCAATACCCCTCCATTATAGAATATATGGTAAAATACCCCTTTAATTACCACACTATAACACAACCTCTATCCACTACAAAATAGAATCATCCCCACAACACACTAAGACACTACCAGTCATTCTAAGACATAGAATAGGACTTTGTAGTGTGGTCATATAAGCTATGACATAACCACCCTAGTTTTTAGAAAATAAAAAACACCAATTAAACCTCATTTATATTCTCTAATTCCCCAACCCTTTTTCCGAAACATGGATCAACTAAAAAAAGAGCTATTTATCAATAAAGTTTTTTGAGGTTATTACAATACAAATATAGGTTTTAAAGAGGTTTACAAGATATGATAGGTTATCGGTTGAAATTAAACTTAACATATCATCCAAATATGGATTATAATATAGATAGATCTATTCATATTCTTTAGTATATGCCCAGAACATGTGTTCTTGATTTTGGGGGTTATAGGGAAAGTCATATTCCTATGGTCTAATTTTTCTATAAAAATAGTCACTAGTATTTGATTAATATAACACCTTTTGAATTGTTTTATGGTAATCCATGTGGATATCCCTTATATTGGGCAGATTTGGGAGAGTGGTCCTTGGTCAATCCAAGCCTTTTTGACGAGATGAAGGAAATGGTGTAGTTTATTTGGAAGATATTGGTCACATAAAAAATTCATAAAAAATCCAATGCGATCTATCAACAGTGTCCAATAGAGTTTTAGGTTAGGGATAAAGTCTTTCTTAGTTACTCACCATGACTGGTACAACATTAGTTGGGTAATAAGTGTAATTTGAAACCAAGTTTTCCCCTTTGAGATCATTTATCATCTTATAAAAGTGGCATATTAGTTGGAATTTACATCTCACTTGATATAGATTCATAATGTGTTTCATGTTTACAAACCAAGGAGGTAACAACCAGAACCTTACCATATGATTCAATAAGAAGATGTTGATATTGATCCTAACATCATTCTGGTTGAGAAACTAGTTTTGATTATGGATCACTGATATACGGTACTGTATTGTAAAAAACATCCCCTGGTCTATGTACTATGATAGTGTGGATGGGATAACCATGATACATGGGAGTAGGAATCATTAGTGAAGTAGTACTGACCTTCTATTTTTACAATTCTTGGATCTTGATATCTTTTTGGATGGAAGAAAGCATTTATGATGGGGAGATGGTGACATCCCATCACCAGCTATCAGGTACTCTTAATCCCTTATTTTTACCATCCCTTGTTTTATAATTGGTCTGAGTAGTTTTTAGATTCAACATACAATTGTATATGGTTATTTTTAATGGATGGGAGAGACTGTGTCATGGTGAAGCTGGCCATGACATGGATAAGCCGACTACAACATAGAGTCTAGGGGTAGTTTTTTGTTTCCACTACCAATTTTTTCATAACTTCACCATGGAGAGGGGATATATAATAGTCCATTAAAGTTATATGGTATGGAGGAGTATACTATGCCATAATTCTCCAATGGTTCAGTTTTATAAGTTCTTCCAAATACGTGGTAGTTGAATTGTGGGAAGTAGGATGCATCATAGCCTCCCTTTTTGGAAGTGGGTCTCAATGGTGTGGTGGTCTTGGCTATTCCAGAAATACTTCTCCAAGAAAATAATAATTGTGATGTGGTTCTCAATGTTTTGACTATAAGTCTTATGAAATTTTCCATTACATTAAACTATAGTATAGGCTTTAGTTAGTAACTTTACGGTGTGGTCTTGAAGGCTGTATTATAGTCTTCTAAATTCTAGACTACTTATAAATACCAAAATCCCCTTAAAACTAGTTCCTTTTAAAACTTTCTCACCAAAAACCTAGGTTTCTGAGAGATATATTTGAAGGTATTTGAATCTCCTTTCTAATCAGATATAACATCGAACTTGGGAGATCAATCCTTGGGGGATTCTCTTCTTTCTCAAGGTATGTGTCTTTATACAAAGGTTCTAATTCATGAATTTCTTGATAATATTTCACAATTATTTTTTAATTAAAATATTAGATTTGATATCAATATCGATTTGGTTTATGAAATTTATTTTCTAAAGGGGAGTTTCTTAAAAAATTGGGTTTGTCACACTATGCGCTCAATAAAATTCTTTCAAGGTGTGTTTGATTAATAAATGGAATTTCAAGTATGGATGCGGTGATGCTTCACTATGAAAATGATTTACAAATTGTGATCTTGGTTTTCATATTATTTTTGGAAGGAATAAAACATTGGGAACATTGGATGTATTAAGAAAGGGACAATGTCACTTTAGTGTATTAAACAACTAGAGGTTTGATATCAATAGACTATGACAAGACTCGATTTCAGTTGGATTAACATGATTCTTGTCTTAGTGTTTTCTTTATATATCTAGGTACATATTCCCATAGGATAGAGAAAAAATCTTTTTATTTTTCATTTATTATTGATTTTACACATGATAGTATATTTAATTGCTGTTTTATAACTTTCTTATCTTATAGAGTATCCATGGATGGTTTTGATTATGCTTTTATAATTTATCACATGTACTTTAAATATTCCTTGTTTATGTGAATATAAAACACTTTCTAGAAAACGAAAGGATATTTTACAAAATATTTCTATTTTAAAATTTCTTTATAAACATGTTTTTCTAAAATCTATAACTAATGTTTATGTGGTATTAGACTTTGTATAGATTCTTTGGTAAAATACTACTAGTATTTTTGATAACACCCTAATTTTTTAGGAATTTATAAATGCGGTTTTTTAGGAATCAGGTAAAGGGAAGGGAGTTTTTTAGTTCACCAAATTCTCTTGGTTTTCATTACCTTCATAGTGGGACTATTTGGTGGTGATGGGTGGTTATATAAAGATTCAGATTATGTTTTATTTGTTTCACTTTTAGGTTTAACCCCTTGAAATTTAATTTATATGTCTTAAGGATGTGTTATCTTTCTTCTACTATATACTCAGTTGATTTATCTATTTTTTATCAATGATAATTATTTGTTTTCTTTGATGATGATCACATTTTGGTGGGTTATCTTGGGTGATGCATTTGATCAAACTATGTTGGTTCCTTAGAATAAAAATATTATCAAGTTTAAATACCATGAAGTCTTATGTATAAGGATCACTATCAAACAATCATATCATAACATTTATTACCTTATACATAGTATCCTAAAAAATGAATAAATTTTAAATCCATTTATTGGGGTGCATAATTTTGTATCCACTTTTCTTGAACCATGTTTAACACTCAATGAAAAATTTCCTAATAAAATATAGATACAAATGAATGATAATTTTGTTTTACAAAACTTTATCACCCATGAAACTTATATATTTTCTTAAAAAATGTATACTGAATAAAAAACCCTAATCAAAGAGATGATAAACTAATAAAAATACTATTCTTCTAACAATATGGAAAATATGTTACTCATTGAGAAGATTATTTAGTGGAATATAATAAAAAAAATGAGTATTCATTTAATTTTTTTCATAAATGAGTTTCTAATGAATTAAGGTAGAATATCTATAAATTAATGAAATTATAAACCATATATAAAAAAATTTTAAAAAATATTTAAGGGATAAATTATTTGAAAATCATCGTGGATTGAATTTTTGGGTGAGTCAAAAAATTCATGTGGAAGCAAGAGGACTTGTAAAATTGATATTAAATATTTTAAAATTTCTTTAAAAACATAATTTTAGGGTTAAAAAGATTATCATAGCGTAGTGGGAAATTTTACCGACTTCCCAATGATGTCCCATTTAATTCTTTATTGACATATTATTTTGATTAAATTAAAAATACTATATTTTAACTTCTAATAAAAAATAATTTGAAAACATGGTACTCTAACCTCCACTATTATCAATATCATTATTTGTCTATATTATTTATCTAGTGGTTGGTAAAAAGAATTTTTTTATAGTGGGTTCGTGGTTAAAGGGATAAGGTGCATAATCTTAGGTCATTCTAAATAATTACTTTACTTATTTTAATAATTTATCTCTACACTTTTTTTATTAGATTTATAAAAGCACATAGTTTAATTATTTTTCCTTTAGAAGATTTAATTTTAATCTATGATAAGTGAGGAAATTTAAATTTGAAAAATAATTATTTCAATGAGTGCAAGATCCATTGAAAAAATAGCGATATCTCAAAAATTGAGTCTTAGATTAAAATTCTTTTAGTTAAGTGTTACTTCGAGAAACATGTTTTCATTAGTTGTAAAATTTGGTGTATTTAGGTTTTAGGTCCATTCCAAACCCATTTTACCTTTTTAAAATGGGAAATTCCCTATTTCATTTATTATTACACTACTTTCGAAGAAGCTTCTAATGCATGACATTTTTTAAGGGATCAAACATCAAATAGTTTTTAATTCATAATATATGCATCATAGTGGTATGACCACATGTTATCTCAAAGGAATCTATGTTCTCACTCATTATTATTATTATTATTATTATTATTGTTACCTTTTATTATTTTTAAATAAATAGAGTGTGGAAAATTAAACAGGGGGATCTGTGTTTGAATTTTTTATTAATGCAATGAACAAAGATAAATAAAATTTATCTAATAATGAGAGTGAATAATGGATGATCCCAAGAGGTTCCTCTAAACCATTGTAATAATAGTATACAATTAAAAGGCCATGTTTTCATTATTACTCAATGAATGAACACATGGTTTAAGAATATTCACCCCACATTGATCTAAAAGTTATCATTAATACACTATTAATACTATTAATTGACTCTCATCACATTTGTGAATTCGTATAACCCCTTAGTTGAAGCACCCCAAGATATTTGTACATGTTTTAATTTAAATAAATAATTGTTGAGAGTATTGTATCCCACATAAAACAAAACTAAAACTAAACACAATATAATTTTTTATTATGTAAGATAAACCATAATACATCATGAGAATTAAATATGAAATATCATTAAGAAAATTTCAAAAGGAGTAAAAGTTTTAGTAAATAAAAAGATGTCTAAAATGATTTATTTCTATTTCTTAAATATTACTATCATTTTAAGGAATAATTTTATGTTTATAAATAAAAATTTATTAAATAAATTTAATGTTTATATGATAGATAATCAAATTCAATGGGGTGAGATTAAAATCATTTAGTGTTACAAAGGTCTATTTTAGAAGAATTTTATATTTCTATATATTGTATATTTTTATCTTATTAAATTAAATTTAAATTTTTTAAAGTATAATTATAATAAAATTATTTAATTCAAAAAATACTCTTATGAGTAATTTATATGAAATATGGTTAAGAAAACCTAATGTTTAAAAAAAATAAATTTTCTATAAAAATAGTTTTTCGTTATATTTTATATATTTTTTTAAAAGTAAAATTTCTAAATTTTAAAGAATTAAATTTATGAAATGAACTTATTTTTTGAATTTATCATGTAACAGTTATCACAGGTTTCAAATTTTGGAACTTTAATAAAATGATTTATTTTTAGGTGAATAATGAAAAATACCGTTTTTACAATCTCCATAACATTTATGACATCATTATTATATAAAAATGAAATAAAAATTTATAAATAGTTTATATATAACAAATATGTATTTAAGGAGTAATATAATGCATCTAAAAATATTATGTGGAATTTGGAAACCCATGATTGGCTTTTTGGAACCCAAGTTGTGTTTTATTTTAATAATAAAACTATTCTGGTCTTTATCGTTTAATTAAGCATCCAAAATGATCCATTTGGCTTTACATAACTTTTAAAGGGTAAAAATATCCATTGTTTATAAATATACTAATAAATATCTTGGTAATAATTACTACACATGATTTTGGTATAAATTCATTTTTATTCCTAAAAGGAATTTTTTCTAAAAAATGATTTTGTTATGTTAAGTGAACTTATTAAAACCAATTTTTACCACCTATTGAATTTTAATATTTTTAAATGGTTTTAGTATTTTAAATAAATATATTAATTTATTTTACTAAGTTTCATTTAAATTTTGGTCATAAAAATAAGTTATCAAGGTAAAAAATAAGTTAACACGGTAAAAATAAATTTTGGTAAAAGGTTAAATCAAAGGGAAGAGGCCTAAAATATCTCAAAAATATCCATTGTTTCTATAAATGAGAGGATTAAATACTAATACTCTTCATATATTCATTATTTTACACTATTTGAGACACTTTTCATTAAAATTGATATGCCTTTAATATAAATTATGGAATATTTACCAAAATGTCACCCCTTTTACTTATAAAAATATCAATTCACTGACCCACTAAAACTCACATATAAAGACTATTATATTGAAAAAACCTTTAAAAAAATTCTTATATAATATATTTATCATGTTATAGAGATCCTGGAAACACAAAAACACTAATATAAGAAGGCTCAAAGAGTTTTCCTGAGGAGTAAGGTGAGAACTCCTAATCACTCGGTTTCTATTTCTATTATTTTCATTCTTCTTCTACCACCAATAATTATATTATACCCATAATAAAAATAATTACAAACATATCATTAATATACATTAATATTATTATGTTTATGTAATAATTATTTTCCATATTCCCCCCATCTATTTGAAGAATCAAAATATCACCCATGCCTATGTGCAGACTACCGCCTACATGAACAATGTATTTTATTTTTTATAACTGACATACAAGGATGAATATAAAATTTTATTTTATGAATATATATTATATTAAATAATAATATATTTAATGTATATTATTCTTAAAGGATAACATAACAATTAACTATCATTATATGGTAATCTATTGACATAGGTAAATTTCTTAAAACAAGCTCGTCATGGTATCATTCCTCGCAAACCATTCCCATAATTTCCATCAAATGAACATAATTGAAACATGGATATTTTAAAACCATTTAAAATATTTTAAGGATGAAATTTTTATCAAATAATAAGGCTCAACATCTACATTATAAAACACATATGAAACAATCAAAATCATTAACATTCGATGATGAAATTAATCACTAAATAACTACTATATGTGTAGTGAAAAATTATAATTTAATAATATATAATGTAATATATATGAATATGGGTTTTAAATAAGTTATTAAGTTATATATGTTTATTATACTGGATTTTAGAGTGTTTCTAACCAGACATAAATCCAAGGTAATAATTTCTTTGTCTCAATTTCAATTTATTGAGACACGTTTCATGTTGTGGGCTATGATTTCTTTTATAAGATTCAATTAATTAAACAAGAATATATTTTGAAATATTAATACATTTAATTAACGGTGTTTATAGAAACTTATAATTTTCTATCTTTTGATGGATTTTGATTCAAAATCTATGAAATATGTAAGGGTTTATTTTATAATCATACTTTTTATCAAGATTGTTTATGTTTTAATTTCTATTGAGTGGGGGGGGGGGGGGTTATATATTATTTCACTTCTAAACACAATATAATATATTATAATATATTTATTTATATGTTTTTATATTAACACTTATTTTTTTCATGTATTTGGAAGTCAAATCAAGCTAAAAATGTTTATAAGAAAAGCCAACCTTATGTCTCCCTTTTTTACCGGAATATTTCTCTTCCATATCCATATTATTTATTTTTCTTTAATAATGTTATTTTATATACTATAATGATTTTTTAGATCAATTTATATTAATATTTAATTCAAATTTATAATCTTTAAAGTAATTTTGGAAATTGTTTTTCATATGATTGATTTTTGACTTTATTTACAAAAGTGTAAAAATAATCTCTTTTTAACGTTTTCTGCATAAACAACATTTCCCACCATCATTAACATTATAAATTATATATATTATTTTCCTTAGTAAAATATATTGTCATTATTATTTGATTTTTTAGTTTCTATATCAAAATAAAAGTACATTATTTTCATAAAAGTTTTGAAAATGGATTTTATTTCAGCTATGTATAACTTTATCTGCCACTCCACATTTAATTAATTAAGTATAGTTTTTTTAAAGATTACATTATTGTAAATTATTTTAAAAATAAATTTTTATAAGACTTATTGACATCTCATGAATTTTTTTATGTTATTTATAATTTCATCTTTTCAACAAAGGTACAAAATCTATAGGAATTTTTTTTAAGTTTTGCTTACATTTTCCTCTTTATTTTCCAAAAGAATTGGGTTTACTACAAAAAAACCATTTATAACGAATTAATGTTCTCTTTTCATTCCCTATTTATTTATTTTTTATACCTTAATTATTGTATAAATATTATTCTCAATTCACTCACTTGTGAATATGTTCTTTATTACTCTTTATCTCCTGTTTGACTTTATTTTTCTGCTTCATGACTGTTCTTTATTTTCATGGATGTGTTATAAATATTTTACAATATTGAATTAGTTACATAATCATTACTATATATGGTGAGAATACCCTATCATATATAATTTATTTTGGAGTGCATTTATCAATAATGATAGTTTACTTATTTAATAGGAAAATATTGATAATCTATATACTTATTAATTTGATATGGATGATTATTGGCAGATAAAGGGATATTTATTATATATAAGGAAACATTGAAAATAATTATTTAAATAAAAATTATTATTGATTATAAATGCATGTTAATTATATATTATATAATTTACTCATTCCTTCTCATAAGATGAGTGCATTGGACTCATTTAAGTAATAAATGTGGCCTAATATAATATAATCCTTAGATGCATTGAGTAAGTCTCATGAGACATACTAGAATTAATATTATTTAGTTTATTACTACTCATACAATTTCAATTTATTAGCTAAGGTAATTTTATTATGTATTTGTTTATTGATAATTCCTTGGAAGAGGACTTGACAATATAGATCAGATTATTGATAACATTCTTGGAATATAACTTAATGTTATGATGTATGCCATTATAAATTTCATTACTATGAATGCAGAGATAAAAACTTCTCATACATAGATATTACATCTTATTAGATGAATATTCATTACATAAAATAATGATCCATGCCAAAATCATTTAGGTATAGTGACTTTGGAAACATAGACACATATACAACTAGTCCATAATTTAGCTACATAATCCCCACTAAGTTATTCATAATTATCACCCTTCTTATACATATCATATATATTACTTTTATTCATATTCTGGGGAAAGGAAACATAATAATGGGTGATATTATATTCTCAGTAAGGGTATACAAGGGAGATATCAATATAACATTAGTATATGGGGTATGAAAACATGATAATAACATATTAAAATAACACCCTTCATGTCATAGATCATAAACATGAGTCATGGAATAAATCTTGGTAGTTCATGAGACACAAATCATAATAGAATAAAATAACATGAGAAAAGAGAGAATAAAATTGAAATAAGACATAGAATTGTAGCATATACATAATAATAGATAATATTATATGAAGGCCACCCACCAAGACTTTCATAACATGTTGGGATTGGGATAAACAACCATGTACCCACTCTAAGATTAAGATAACCTCCAATGTACCCTCTTTTAGTCTTGGGATAAACTTCAATATATCATTTGAGCTCATATAACATTAATTATTTCCTAATCAATTAGAGATAGATATAGGTACCAACCATTACATGATAAAAATCATGCATAAATATTCCACTAGATCATAAAACATTCATTATATCAGAACCCATGAAAATAAATGGGTCTCATAATCATTTCATTATTTTTAAAAAGCATAAACTATGGAAAAAAGAAGAAAGTTTCATAAAAATCATTCCATAATAATAAAAAAACAATGCATAAAAAAAACCAGAATGATATCCTTGGATAATATCCTCATTAAGTCATAGGTAACTTCAAAGGATGACATCATACATGGAAAATTATTTTAAAGGATCATTGAAAATATTTCTTGAGGAAAATATCCTTTATACTTTGAAAAAAAAACGTATTATTAAAACATAAAAAAATTTCAAAACAATTTTCTTGGAAAATAACATATGAATATTATAAATTAATCTTCAATTAAATGATTTTTCATGACATAATATAACTCCATTCATTCCATACATATTAAAATGAATATTTCCTTTATATTTTTGGTTAAGGCCAAATGAGCATTGTTTTGAAGATGACATGAAGTTTACTTTAAGATATTTTTTATGTAAAAAGTAAAAATGGGTAAAAATATATTTAAAAAATCATTTAATATTGATAAAAAACAATTTTTTAAAACAATTTTAGAAAACAAGGTTTTTGAATAAAAAGTGGTTTTCGACTGAAGAGAGAAATAAAGATGACTTTTCTTAATAACATTGTTTTGAACTATTATGTATATAAAGAGAGGAAAGTGAAAGGAAATAATTTATTATCATGAAATAACCATAGTTTAATAATGTTTATGAGTTTCTTTATGGATGTATCATAATATTCCATTACTAGAAGCATATAAATAAACAATCCCAATAAATGATGAGATTTTACCATAAAACCATTACCACTTGGGTAACATTGAATCATAAGACCCATGAAATAATATAATTAAATAAAACCTAAAATATCATTTAAATATATAAAATTATGATATTATATATGAAATTGTCTTTATATACACCTTATAAAATAAGATAGGTGCATAACATAACAAATGTCTCAATAAAGGAAAATTGAGACAAAAATATTTTACCGCTTTGGTATCTTTTGAATTGTAAAACCCATGAAATAGAGATCCTAAGATGGATATGTAAATCCAAAAAATTATATTTAGAATAATTATAAAATACATTCATGGGGTTTATATATACCACATAAAATAAATATGTGGTGAATATGGCATGTGTCTCACAAAAAACAAAAGTGAGATAAAAATCCCTTACCTCAAGCCTCAAATTCCTTCATACATGTTCAAAACTCAAGTATAATAAATATAAGTTTATTATAAATATATTTAATAACATTAATTATATATATAATACCATATAAAATTTACTTATGACCTTTGTAACCCATTTATTAACAATTCCTTGTTAAAATCACATTTTGTGTAATAAATGCTTTGTTTTTTGTGTATGTTTTGATTTGTTATTTTTTGGTCCTATTAATATGATCATGGTTTAATAATATACATAATAATAATAATAATTTAATTATAATATTTATATGTCAATTATAATTTTAATACTAATCATGAAATATGGTTTCAAGAAATGAAGTATGTTATAATCATAGAGATGGTAGGCCATATGTACGCATGAATAGCATTTCCATTTTCCAACGGTGACTATTGAAATGAGGTAAGAAATAAATTATATTTAAATAATTATAATAATATAAAAAATACTATATTATTTCTTTTAAATATACTCATACATATCATCCATGTGGTGTAGTGATGAAAAGGGAGTCAGTTGTTTTGTGAAGGTGGTAGTCCACAGGTATATGAACAACGTTATCATCTTTAAGTTAGTGAAAATTTAAGATATAAAATGATATATTATCATTAAATAATTATAATTATGTAATTAATATCATATTTATGTCATGTATATAACATATATTTATCCTTATTATATTTCATATAAAGAGTTATTGAAAAACGAATCACATCACTTCCCGAGGAGGTAGTCTACTATGCACATGAGCGACATTATAGTATCCCTACAGTGTAGAAAGTAAAAAGTTATATATGATATAATTAATACATGGGTATAATTATGTTATAAATATCATATATACACTTTAGTTCCATCATCATACCAAATAGTGAGAGGTGGTAATAGAAAAATGAATGACATCGGTTCATGAGGCGGTAGTCCACCATACACTAGAATGATGATTTCATAACCCATTTTTTGAAGGAGGATATCATTGTATTTAATGAACTCAAAATAAAAATCTATTAGTATATTTAATAAATTCATGTTATTATATCTTAATCTTTTAATAATAATTTAAGGAGGTGTATGAATAAATAAAATAAAAATGATCATTAAAGAATGTTACCTCTTTTAAGGTAACCACATTAAGTTTGCCCCAAAATACTTTCTATGTTTTATTTATTTAGAAAAAAGTATTATATTAATAGATAACGTAATTTTTAATGTCTTTTGGGAAGTAAATTTCTTAAAAAATGGTTTTAAGGTATGAATAAGAGAGGAGAATGGGTGATCTTTTATATGTGAGGAGAGTGACACACTTGTAATTTTTTTAAAAAGAAAAAGGTTTACCCATGTTTTTATCATGAAAAAAGGATAAAAATGGAGTATTATAGATACTTAGACATTATAGGGTCGAAATATTTCAATTAAATATATTTTATAAAAGTCTTTAGGTCATTATAACCCTTATCATTTTAGTATAACCCCCCATGTAAGCCCATTTTTACCTTAAAAATAGTAATTAATTTTTACTATTTTCAATATTAATTTTGGAAAAAATTTAAGTATCACTTATTATATAATATAAATTATGGTTATTTAAAACATGGAATACATTTTTCAAAATTAAATCCAATGATGTGGAAAATTTTAATTTAAAATTAATCCTGTAGATGTGATGAGAAATTAGTTTTTCAAAGAGAAAGTATTCAAAAGTTTACAAAGTTTTTATATGAAATTTCAATATAAAATTGATTTATATAACCTAAATTGTATTAATATATATATATAATTGAACTATATTTACTTTAAAATATATTAAAAATATAATTTTAATTTGTAAATAATTTAAACGAAATAACATTTTTCATTTAAAATTCAGTATTTTTCACTATTTATAAAAAATTAGTATTTTCAAAAAATTATAAAAAATTTACCCTAATATATTTTTTATATGAGGATTTAAAAATTGAAGTTTTTTTAAATTTTATAAAATTGTAAAAAAGTAAATTTAAAATAAAATCCCCTAACGCAACGAAAAAGCGGGTTTCCAAGAAGTGTATTTTTCAAGCACAAAATGATTTTATATTGACTATATGTTTAATAATAATAATTATATAAATACAAAATAAAATTTATTTATATATAATATAAAAATTTAATTTAATATATTCACAATTTTATATTATTTTAGTTAATTAAAATGGAGAAACATTATGCAATTTAAGGCAATTTTCAGAAAACCCCATTTTTTAAACCCCAAAATATACTTATACTAAAATAACATATAAAGTTAATTAAAAATTAATTAATTTGATTAAATATAAATAAAAAATAATTACGACACTTTTAAAAATAATTTGAAATTTAGATTACTTAATTTACTGATAAGAAATGATAATTTTTCAAAAATCAGAATTTTTCACTATTCACTAAAAAATCATTATTTCTAAAAAATCCCAAAATTTCACCATTAATTTTGATATTAATATTTTAAAAAAGAATTTAATTTTATTAAATAAATTTTCTAAAATATCTATAATATTTTATCAGAAAAATAATATTTTTTTAAAGAAATCAAATTTTTGATAAATATAATAACACTACTAAAAATTGGTTGATTATTTACTATGCATAAATAAATTTATATTGAGTTAGAAGTTTGTATGTATATTTAATAAAGTTGTTAATACTATTTATACCTACCTATTTAATGGTTAAGTTATAAAGGCCATATTTTAAATAATATTATTGCATGATTTTCTAAAGCTCGGTGGTGCATGTCATGCACACTATCAAAGAAACTCATTTTTTAATGTAATGAAAACTAAAATTATTTTTATGTATAATGTAAGCTATGAAAATTTTAAATTTAATTTGAAAAAAATATTTTATAAAATATACATATGTTACAATGAAGATAGTTATTGATATCCATGTGATTATTTACATTGTTATGTCATCAATAAATATATTTTAGTCTCATTTTAATAAATATATAACACATTTATTAATTATTTACTTTTCCATATTACTTAAGATTTATTTCTTAATGATAGACTTCACTATATGTCACCCTTACTCAGCATTTTTTCTCAGCTTTATTATGTTTCCATTTCTAAAGGTTATAAAGAAGAGTCATAAAAATGATATTTTTAGAAGTTTTTTACTTGTGAAGAATTTTATGGGAAATATTGAAGACTTAATATGGAATAATAAAATCTTTGTATAGTTAAAAAAATTTCTATTGGTCGATAAATATATTGTTTTTTAAGTAATAGTTTTCTGAATTCTCTAAAGCTCTGAGGCGTCTCAGTTGGAATAAAAGTTAGATTTGGATAACTTTTGAGGTTAGAATGTTATCGGTTAATAATATATAAGAGTTGTGGATATCATCATGGGTTGATAAGTTTAAGTTTCATCATAAGTACAATGGAATATATAACCCATTTTTAGGTATTATGTGATTGGATTTTGAGGTGATTAATTTTATTTTAGATATTTTCAATGAGTCATAATAAAAATACATTATTGAGGTATTGATAACCATTTGGTTTGATATATGATTTAATATTAAGGTACATATGGTTAAATTTTAGAAAATGGGTTAATTAATATTAGTAATATACGTTGATAAGTATACATAAACTAGGGTATTGCGAATTAATTTTATTTCTAGGTGATTTATTTTATTTTTTGGGTTGATTGAAATATTATATAGAGTGTCAATAATTAAGGTAGAATTGATTAATATATAGTTTTATGTTTTTTGAGGAAAAATATTAAGTTGAATCATGTGAGTACATGTTTACATGATTTTGGGTTTATAATATTATTATATCTTGGAAAATTTAACTTAGTTATTTTTTAGGATTAGGTTACTGATATTAAGACGATAGACTTAGGGAAATATTGGTAGAACTAAAATAACTATAGTTGAAATGAATATATTTTTGTGTTGAAATGATGGTTTCAGAGGATAAGAAATTTATGAATGATTTTAAATTGTTTATTGATTATTATTATGAAAACTTGGCTTTATTATTTGGCTAAAACCAGGATTATTAAAATGAAGTTATGGAAGGTATGTTTCTAAAAACCCTTTAGTCTTATAACTAAGTAATTATATTTGGCACAAATGGAGGTGACAATTAAAAATCTTTATGTATGTATCTTATGAGTTAAAAATGGGTCTTTCCCATGGTAATATATTTGATAAATCATTATAAATTATATCATAACTATATTAATAATTCCCTCATATATTTTCCACAGGGGGAGAAATTAAAATTATGGTGATGTAATTTATTTAAGGTTGGTAGAATTTAGCAACTTGAAATTTTAGATTGTGTTTCCTTTAAATAAATACTTTGTTGAGTATCTTGTATCATAAAAAAAACTAAACTAAAAGGAACCATAATATAAATTATTATTATATAAGATATATATTAATACATCATGGAAATATAATGTGAAATATCATTAAAAAATTACAAAAAGAGTAAAACCTCAAGTAAATTAAAATATGATTAAAATGATTTTTTTTAAATTATTAAATATTATTTCTATTATTTTAAAGAATAATTTGATGTATTATAATAATAATTAATTGAATAAAATTAATGTTTATAATATATATAATCAAATTTAATGATATGATATTAAAATCATTAAGTGCTAAAAGGCATATGTTTTTGAAAAATACTTTTTTCTATATATTGTGTTTTTAAATTAAATATTAAGTTGAGAAATTTTAAAGGATTACTATAATAAATAATATAAATTTTAAAAAATAAATTAACCCTCATATATAATTAATATAAAATACAGTTAATGAAATTTAATGTTTTAAAAAAGTCAAAATTCTATAAAAATAGTTTTTCTTTATATTTTTTAGTTTTTATTTAAAGGTTAAATAAAAAAAATTTGAATTTGAATTTGATTAAATTAACTTAATTTTTTAATTAATCATATTAAAATTATCTTTGGTTGAATTCTTGTATTTTTTTAAAATGAATTCTTTTTTATGTGAATAATGAAAATACTATTTTTATAAATATCACAACTTTTATGAAATCATCATGATATAAGAATGAATTAACAATTTATAAGACATTAATATCTTCCAAAAATTTATTTAAGGAGTAAAATAATTTTTTTTTAAATTTATAAACTCGTGATTGAATTTTGGGAACCGAAGTTAAATTTTATTCAAATAAAAAACTATTTTGATCCTTTTCCTTTAATTAAGCATTCAAAATGAACCATCTGAGTTTGGATTTATTTTAAATGTAAATAAATATCCTTTTTATATAAATATAAATAAATATCATCTGAATCATTAGTACACATGTTTTTGGTGTAAATTTATTTTTATGCTTATAAATATTTTATTTTTAAAAAGTGTTTTTGTTACGTTAAGCGTACTTTTATTAAAATAAATTTTTACCACCTATAAATTTTTAACTCTTCAAAATGGGTCTCTTATTCTAAAACATAATATTCAAGTTATATAATAGGTCCCATTTAATTTTTCTTAATAAAAATAATTTTTTAATGTAAAAAATGTGGTACCACGATAAAACTAAATTATAGTAAAAAAGTAAAATCAATGGGAAAAAGTCTAAGATATCTAAAAACTTAAACCTTATTTATGTGTATGAGATGTTTATAGACCAATAATCATATAAAATAAGTTATTGTACACTTTGGGTTCCACATTCCTGTAAAATTTACATGTCTTTAATATAAAGTAAAAGTATTTAAAAAATTTCACCCCCTTACTTATAAAAGGAGATCTTCACAACACCATTTTCCTTACATATGAATAATATTATCTTGAAAAAACCTTTAAAAACCCTTTTAAAACTATTTTTAACATTTTAAAGATGTGTTGGTCTCACTAAAAGACCAATATAAGAAGACTTAAGGAGTTATCTTGATAAGGAAATCCATAACTCATAATAACTCTTTTTTTATTTCTATTATCTTCATTATTCTTATACCTAAACAAAATATATTCTTCCCATACTATATTCATTAAATTATAATAATTATTACACTATAATAGTATTATTTTTGGAGAAAAATCATTTTATACCTTCCTCCCAACCACTAAAAACTTGTTATGTTTCCTATGCTATGTGTAAACTACTGCCTCCATGAATGATATATTTTATTTTTTATCACTGTACTATATGGTGTGTTAAAAAACCGATTTTAATGAATACATATATGATATTAAATAGTAATATATGTCATGAATACTATTATGTAATTTCAACATAATAAATAAGCATCATTATAAAGTAATCCATTGATATCAACTAATTACCCAAAACAAGCTTGCGATAGATCCAATTCTCACGAGTCGTACCAATAATTTCCATTAATTGAACACGAGGATGAATAAATAATAGAAAAGAATTATCTAAAAAACTTTTATAATCTATTAATTATGATATTTTTATCAAATAAAGAGGTCCAACCTCACTATTATGAAGCACATATAAAATAATCAAAATTAATGACATTCGATGATAAAAATATACATTAGATATCAAATATATATATTATGAATGATTAAAATTTAAGAGTAGAAAATATAAAATATATGAATAATGTTTTTAAATTATTTATTATTATTTTTCTATTTATTATATAGAAGGTTAGAGCATGTCCTACCAAGCCAAAATCTATAGTAAGGGTTTCTTTTTCTCAATTTCAATTTATTGAAACAAGTTTCATGTTATGAACCATGATTTATTTTATATGGTTTATTTAATTACATATAAATATAATTTGACATATTTTTTTATGTAGTACATGAAATATATATCACCATATAATTTTATAACTTTATATGGATTTGTATTTGAAATTTACTAGGTCCATACGAGTCTATTTTAAATTCCCACTTTTTATTAGGATTTTTTATATTTGTATTTCTATTGGGAAGAAATGTATATTATTTCTATACTAAAACCAATAAATTTTATTATTATATATTAATTTATAGGTTTTTAGTATCTTTTCCTTTTTCCCACTCTTTGGTACTCAAATAAACCAAATAATGTTTATAAGTAAATACAACTTTATTTCTTCTTTTTGGTCAAGAAAATTTATCTTCCTTTTAAATTTTCTTGATTTTAATTTAATAATGTTTTTTATACTTCCTTAATTTATTATGATAAATTTATTTTTATTTTTAAATTCTCTTTGGAAGTTGAAAAATAATATTTTTAACATTTTCCATATAAGTCATTCTTTACTTTCTTTAAAAAAATATGAAAATAATTTATTTTTAAAGTTTTCCATATAAAAATATTTTTCCATAATTATTAACATTATTCATTAATTATCTTCCTCTAAAAGTTTTTATGGTTTTAAAATTTAATATCTATTCCCATTTTCTATGAATTTTTCATTTTTATATCAAAAGGAAAGGATATTATTTTCCTAAAAGTTTTGAAAAGGGATTTCATTTCACTTATGTATATTATTATCTTCTACTTAAGATTTTCTTACATAGATATAGTTTCTTTCATTGATCCCATTATTTTAAAATACTTAATAAATTTTTAAACTTCTCTTAACATATATTGAAAATACCTTTAAAAGTTATTTATAATTTCATTTTTGTGACAATATTAAAAAACCTTTAAGGAAAATTATTTTTAAAGTTTCACTTCCATTTTCCAATCCATTTTCCAAAAGAATTGACTTTACTAAAAAAAATTAATTTTTAAGAATTTATGGTATTCTTTAATTACCTAATAATTTATGTTTTATACCTTAATTTGTGTACATGGATTTTTTTTATGTTCACCCAATTCCTTGTGATTATGTTCTTTATCCCTCTCTATCTCTCTTTTGAATTTATTTTTCTCAATCAGTCCATGTTCCTTATTATCATATATTTATTAGAAATATTTTTTAGTATTCAATATTTTAATCTCTTGAGTAGGTTTTTTTATTTTTTGTCAATACGTGATAGGTTTGGTGATTAATAGATCTAGTCTTCATGATATGTGAAAAGTGAAAAAGTTGTGGAAGCACTATCTACAATAGTTTAGAAGGAGTTAGATGTGTAACTATTATGTAATGAATTGAAATATATTGGTTATAAAGTTTAAAGATACACTTAATAGAATATGAATGATTTTAATCAATATAAAATAAAAAAATGTGTTTTAAGATTGAAGGGAACTGTAAAGATTCCATGAATAATGATTTGAAGTGTTAGAGAATGGATGAAGGTCACTTTGAAGAATACCATAGTTCATTTGATGAAATTATACTTCTTGGAGTTGAAACTAAAAAAATTTAAAATTCCAAAATCATAAGGATTTTTCTATTGATTGTAAGACGTCATTGAAAATCTAAAAATGAAAAAAATACTTTATTGTAAGAATTTATCATAATCCTATAATCCCATTGTATGTCTTTGTAATTTAACATAACTCTTCATCATAAGGCTTCATTGACATACTATACATATCAAAAGACATTGTATTATGAATGTAGGTATTTATGTATAATTTTAAGTCTTTAAATAAACCAAATGAATTCTAATTCATATGATATAGAGTAACCTATAGGCCGAACATAAGGCTTAAAAACAAAGAGAATTTTTGAGGTTGTTTCTATAGGAGTAGTTGAGATTCCAAAACTTATATTCTATGGAAACAAAAGGATAATAAATAATTAAAATTATTTTGTGATGTTATTCATGGATAAAATATCATGATCCAAAAAATGATCATGATTCAAATGAGGTGAATATTGAACCAATTGAGGGAGAAGCTGGTTATGCTGAGAGAGTTACATGTCATAAAATGAAGTTCCACATATCCATGCGTGGGTTCATGCACACTTTAATGTAAAATCATATGAGTCAAATGAATCATATTTTTTGTAGGGCTTAAATAAATTAGAAAACTACAACAATTCAAATATCATAAGAGGGAAACAAGCTAAGTATTTTGTTACACTTTTAAGTTTATTTTGAATGAATCCTTGAAATGAAGATTATGAGTTTTAATGAGATGATACATGACACTAAAAACTAGGGAAGTTTCCATTAATAAATATGGAAATAATATTAACATGATATATATTGAATATAAATTACAATAATAGATAAAGATAACTGTGTGATAATTTTGAGGAAAAAGAGCACCTACAATATTGTATAAAATAAAGAAGATGTGAATAGCCACTAAAGGTTATTGGGTAAGAAGGGGGAAGAAGATCATCATTTTTTGTTCTTATTGAGGTTCATATACTCATATATGACAGTTCTTCAAAAGGAGTTTTATATTATGTTGATGTGATCTTGAAACTGGTTGGTGCCATCAGTTTTACAATTTCAAGATCACTTCCTTGATCGAGTTTCTTTTTATAATCAAAATGTTGATGTGTGTGTGGGATAATTTAAATATGTCACAAAGTATGCAGAACATCATCAAAAAATATAGTGCATTTCCTATTTATGCATCATTTATTAACTTAAGAGAGATGTTCCAAAGGATAATGTTAATGAAGGGATTCTAAATTGCAACACATAGTGATTCACTCCCTCTATGTGTATCACCCTTTGTGTGATATAACAATTAGAATCAGAGTTAGACTTACTCTTTGGTGTCTCTATAAAGTGCATAGATAGATCAATTCAATTATTTTAATTGAAAATGTATCTCAACATTTTGTAGAATTTTTTTTTGGCTCATATAAAGAGATAATGGTTCCTTATATTCTCTCTCTAGGGTATTATGTCCTTAACTCTATGAAATATGGATTCAATATCCCTAATAAAGCCTCAACATAGTCCCTAAAGAAAAATAAAAACATTTAAAATTATGGTAATCTTAGGAATGATCTATTGTTATATTTATCTAAAAAGGAGATGATAAAGATCATGGGATAAAAAATTACTAATTCCATTTGGAATAAACTTCATAGTTTTTACAAGGGAAATAAAAATGTAAATTATGTAAAGAAAAAAATAGTTAACAATTGTTTGAGGACATCTAAATTTATGAGGATGAGATATTTATGAGTTTTTCACTAGAGTAAATCTATTTTTATTTCAATTAGAGGTCTTAGAGAAAAATTATCAGACTCTACTCTGGTGAAGAAAATCTTGGGGATACCACCTGATAAATTTGATTTAAATATCATAGATCTAAAATATAGTGATCTTGATTACTTCACTATTTATGAAATCTAAGTACTCTCATCCATTTTGAGATGAGAAGAGGGCCTCAAATGTTTAAATTATCTACTAACTTTACTAAGAAAATTGGAATATAAAATGATAATGAGGGAAATTTTAGTAAAAAGACTACTATATACTTTTCATATGCCCAATCAACATGAAAGAATAAGTTTTCATCTAGTTCCTTCAAAAGGATTTTTTTTCAGTTGAAGAAGGTGTTTTTGACATTGAAAAAAATGGTGATGAGGAAACTCTATAATATATCTCTCAAAAAGTGATCATGGAATATGATAAATAACAGGTATACCAATCAAAAGATGAATCTCAATAAAATGGTGAGTTTTCTATAGTAGAAGAATATGATCACAAGAAATATACCATGAGAATAGAAATCAAGATGTATTTGAAAGAAATTGGAAGACTGAGAGAAGAAAACAATTAGATGAAATGATGGATATAAAAGAAAACTAGAATTCTCAATGAGAAATAAAAACTTTTAAAATAAATTAAGTAGTTAAAGATTTATATTTATAAAAAGATAAAAATCATTGAAGAAATGTCTTCCACCATTTTTTAGGAGATAATGAAATTGATAAAATTGGAAGGCAGAATGATAAAACCAAGAACTAAAATAAGGAAATTAAAATTTTAAAAAATAATGAAATTAGAGTACCAAAATAATTTTCTACGAAACCTATAATAAGTGGTTACTCAAAAAAATATTCATGATATGAAAATGTAAATTCTAGAAAAGTTTTTGTGTAAATCAAGAATGATTCCACTAAAGAAACATATGATATATGCAATGTGCTATAATTGAATGTTCTGAAGAAATACCCACATGTGCTCTTATATGGAAAAAATTAATCATCAAAGGGCCTTAATCCGTCAAAAATATTCATAGAATAACTCAACAAGAGGACTTAGTGAGATCTATTCATATAAAGACTGGAAATAGATATATACAACATCCTTTTTAACATTATGATTTTTATCAGAATAGAAGATTATTATGGTACTACTAGTTTTTGGTATGTTTTTAAATAAGGATTATAACAACTTTTATAATATGTCTCTTCCTAGACTATAAAAATATTATGAATTAATGAGGGAAATAATAATCAAAAGTGATAACTCAACAAATACATTAATTGTTTGAAAAGACAGATGGAGTGAGAAATACTTTTAAATGATTGTAAGAGGTGTGTAGAAGGTGAGATAAAGAAGGAAACACATTATATGTGTGTGTTTAATTAATTATTACTCAATTAAGTATCTATAATAGGTTTTGGAATGATCATAATCAAATATATATCAAGAAATAAATAAATTTAGTTGAAGTTACAGTTAAAGTTTGTAAAGCTGAAAAACCTTAGATCCTGGATAATTGATGTTCATATCACATGACATGTATTATGAAATATATATATATATATATTTGAAATATTATGGATGATATGTGACATTTAGCAATGATAAATCTCTCCAAGTAAAATACATTTATACAACATATATTGGTAAGAATCAAATCATCAATGAAAATGTTTTTTTGATGGGTTAAAGCATAATCTATTTAGTTTATCGCAACTAGGTGAGGTTGGAAATTGAGTTATTTTTTTCGATAAATGGTAGTATTTTTAAAATATTTAAAGATGGAGTTATAATGAAAAAGGGGTTGAGAACCCCATTAAATGTTAAAGATACAAGTACTAACTATTATCTAGGTTATCATGAAGAAAATTATTTATGGCATATAAAAGAATTTGAAATCATACCCATAAGAGTATACATAAACTCATTAAGGAAGAAACTATGATAAATATGACCATATTAAAATAATATTCTAATTAATTATTTAAAACATTCATGAAATGAAATGTTGTAAACAAATATCACAAATGAAGATAAATACAATCATCAAAACCTCTAGAGCTTATCAATATTTATGTGTGTGGACCCTAGATTAAAAAATCAACAATTAATGAATGAAATTTTATTAAAATCATTTATGTCCATATAAGGGTGACATGTATCATGTTTATGACACAAAAATAATAGGAATTAGGCTGGTTTAGGACTTTCAAAAGGCTTGTAGAAAAGAAAACATAGTCATCTTTGAATTATTTGAGATCTAATAATGACACTGAGTAAACTAATAAACAATTTAATTAATATATTGAAAAACATGACATTATACATTAATTATGTTCTCCTTATACATGACCTAAAAAGTATTATATGAAATAAATAATAAGAGTTTGGTATACATATTTAGATTAATATTGTCAGAACATGACACACCAAGATTTTATTGGCTGCAGGCAATCAAAATTGATGTAATCATAAAAAATAGATGTATATTGAGACCAAAATCTGAAATGAAACCTAACGAGATGTAGTTTAGCATGAAACTAAATTTTAAAAACATTAATTAATTTGAGAGTCCATGAATTATTATGATAAATAATATAAGTGGAGGAAATTTTGATAAAAAAGATGAATATGAAAATTTTCTAGGTTATACAAAAAATAGAACTTCCTATAGGTTATAAACAAAAAATTTATAAATAATTTATAAGAGTGAATATGTAATAGTTATTGAGGATGAAGAAGGACTTAGAAGAACTACCTTGTCCCATGGTGAAGATGATGCTAACTGATCTAGATTTGTTTTCGAATTAGATAAAAGCATACAACCTCAAGTATAAGGAGTATATTCTAATGTCTCTTATGAATATGAATAGATTTAGAAGTAAAAAATGTTTTTTATATAATAAAAATTAGTATTAGTTTAAAATATGTGGAAGTTAAAGACTATTAATCTATTCAGAAGTTTAGAACATAATTTACGATAAGAATTAAGGTGTGAAAACTATGGGAAAGACATAGTAGTAATACACACCGGTTTAATGGAAAGAGTTGATCTAAAATATATAGAAGAATCATTGGATAAAAAGGAGTGGGTCCAAGCCATAAATGAAGAATTTTTCAAATAGAAAATAATGTGAGTTGGGAACATGTTCTAAAATCCATTGAAAATAATGTAATTTGATCAAAATTATTCATTAGAAACAAGCTAGATGAATATGGAGAAGTAGTTAGAAACAAATCCAGACTGGTATGAAAGGGCTAATCATAAATTGAAAGGGTGAAATTTGATTAAACTTTTTATCTAGTGGTTAGAATCATGTACATAAAAATATTCTTATCTATAAAAACTTATAAAATAATAAAAATATTTTGAATGGACATTAAATCCTCTTTTTTGAATGGTGAGATTGAAGAAGAAGTAAACATGGAATAACCTAAAGTCATTATACATGATTCAAATGCTAGAATTGTATATAAATTTAATAAGTATATCTATGGTTTGAATTAGCATCTATGATCTTAGTATTTAAATATTTATAATTATATTAAAGGCCATATTATTTAGACAGTGATGGTGGATTACAAATTTTATGTAAATAGAATTGACACCTCATAACTTTTTGTGACTTTTCTTGTTGATGATATAATATTTTCTATCAATAAAGAAATATTATGTGAGGAGTTCACATGACACATGAAATAAATATTTTTAATTCCAATTTAGGGAGAAATGATTTTTTCTTGGTATTACAAATTACCAAAGTAGTATATTTTACTTTTTTTACAATAAAAATATACTAAGGAGATCTTGAAAAATTTTGACATGCAGGAAGCTAGAGGGATGTCCACACCCATATAGGTGGGTATAAATTTGATCAAGGATGATGAAGGTAAAATTATTTATGATAATCCATTCAGAATATAGATTAGAATTATTATTTATTTAATAGCCATTAGACTAAATATTTTGTAAGGTATCACTCTTTGTTCTAGTTTCCAATCCAATCCTAAGGAATTACATCCATTATATGAAAAGTGTTTCTTGAGATACATTTGAAATAATTTCAATTATGGTATGATGTATAAGAATATAGTTAAGATGTATCTAAGAGGATTTACAAGTGATTATTGGGTAGGAATTTTGTACTATAGGAAATCCAAATATGGTGGCATGTTTTTCACTGGAATAAGGTGTTTTTCATGTCATTCAAGAAAGAAAAACTTATTTATACTAAGCTCTGATGAAGTTAAGTATGTGGTTTTATCACTTATAATGAAACAAATTATATGGATGAAGAAAAAATGCATGAAATAAATGTCAAAGCTTATTATCCTTTGATTATGGTCTTTGAAAATCAGAATTCCATAAACCTATCGAAAAATCCAGTGCAACACTATAGTTTAAAACACATTGAGACAAAGTACCATTTTTTAAGGAGATGGTTGAAGAGGGTATTTTGAGGCTAGAATTTATTACCTTTAAAGAATATATTGTTGATATTCTTACCAAAACTCTCACAACAAAATAGTTTGAGAAGGTAAGGATGAAGATGGGAGTATAACCCACCCTCTCTCATTGAGGTATATCACTGTTTGAGTTTCCTCATCTATCCATTATTGTTCAAATTTTTGAGGTGATTTTTTTAAAATGGGAAAATTATATTTCTCCAATTTATAATTTTATTAATATGTGTGTTGAGTTATGAAGGAAAAAATCTACTTGATCATTTTCATGTTTTATTCTCTCAGGAAGTTTTTTCGATTGAGTTGATGTATTTTAAAGATGGTATTAATGATTAATTTAATAAATATTGTTTTATAAAAATATATATCTCATGTATAATTAGATATTATTGATTCATGATTTATTTACTTTGAATAGTTTGATTTTTTCCCTAATAGTTATCATGTTTGGTTTTATAATCAATAAGGGGGATAGAAGTATAAGTTATTGGAAAAAATAAAAAGGGGGAGATTGTTTTATCCTTTTGTAGATGATGTTTTAATTATTTAGAATACATGTTAAGTGTAATGATTGATATATCTGGACTTCATGATACATGATAACTTGTAGTGTAGAACCCCCAATTTGAGGCAATTAACCCTTTATTTATGATTTTTAAGTATATAAAGTATATGGGAGAAGTTTGGGAAAGTTTAGAGAAATTTTTGTGTGTTTAATGGTTTTTTATACTGGTGTAAGGTTTTTTGATGGTTTTGGAAAACTGTGAAACACTTACAAAAACTATTCACATAATGATAGGGGAAAAAGAGAAGGTGCATGGGTGGTGTACATTTTGTCCAAACTATGCGACTAGCTAGTATAAACCGCGTTCTTTGAAAAAAGGATATAGTCTTTTTTAGGAAGTGACTTTGGTAGGGTTAATGCACAATTTGAAGACCATGTGAGGTAAAAATTCAAGGTTTATCCTTAGGTAAGTGGATAATGCATGATTACCACATAGTTGGCCTAATTGTGTGACTAAAACGTGTGAGGTTAAAAAACTAGCTCCTAAAAAAGTGGATATAGGGAGACCTTATGTTTTAATGCCTCATTTTTTACCCAAAACCACCCAAACTAAGGATTTTTCTCTCCCATAGATCAATAAAGGTTCTCCAACTAATTCAGAGGCAATTCTATGGCTTTCCTTGGTGATTAGAATTTGATTCCTTGTGGTAGGTGATCACTCTTGGTTATTATTGATGTTTTCTTAGATCTTCTTTGTACTCTCTCAGTTTCTTAGATCTATGACCTCTATGGGTATATATAAGGTTATTTATTACAAATATGATTATATTTGGATTGTTTTATGATAGGGGAAGAGATATAAAGTAGGTTCATGGAGTTTTCGACTTAGTTTTGTGACGTTTTTTGTGTCATTTATCATTTTCACAAAAAATATTAAGGTAGTTGGCTTCACTCTTGACATATCTTGCTAAAACTGATTGTCTTAGTTTCAAATTGATCTAATTGCATGAAATTGATTGATAAATTGGTTTTTAAATCATGTTTGGAACCTTATTTAGCGATGTTTTGGAATTTTGTGGGAAATTGTGGAATATATATTGAATGTGGTTTGATAAATGATTTTAAAAAGGTGATTTAAAAATGGTATATTGGTTAAATTTATGTAAAAAAAATTCAATAAAAAACTTATTTTATTAAAATGGTATTTTAATTGAAATTATTTTCTTGTTTGTATTGACATGGTTTTTGGGAACACTTGGTGTGTGTGTTCATATTTTCATTTACAAGGCTTGGTTGACATATGACCTTGTGCTAAATGCCAAAGGTTTAACGGAACATGGGAAATAATTACCTTATGATGACTTGTTAGATCGACGAGAAACCACTGATGAGTATGGATATGTCTTAACAAATCATGCATGGTTGGTGGTGTTAATATATGGAATGGAATGGTTATACCAAAAAAATAAAACTTGTGAAATGGTTTAAAGTATTGTTTGGTATTTTCTTTTATAACGTGATTTATTTTAGAAAAATGGTTTTATTAGAACTAGGTTATATTTAGTTATAAAATATTTTAGATTTTTTTATATAAACAATTTTATATAAATGTTTGCTAATTTTTATATCATAGTTGCATGTGTAAGGAAGTCATTGGGGAAAAGATATCGAGATTTAGTACTCAGCCCTGATTTGGCACTTTGGTGCTTTTGTAGATATAATCTACAAGGAAATGGACAAAGGTAAAGTATCACACATATTTCTCCAAAATTTGTGATACTTGGGGTGTTTTGTGGAGTTGGATCTTGGTGCATGTGGATCTTTGGAGTCTTGTGGTTGTCTTTGAGTTTTAGTAGTTTGTGTTCCACTAGCATTACTTTGTCTTTCACTATGGTACTCTTTGGTTGATTTGATATAAATGAATTTTTTAGTTATTGTTCATTTTATCATGCATCATGTAGTGTCTTATTTGGTTATGGTTTGTTAGTTGTATATTTAGTTTTAAAAATGGAAAATCATCCCCCATGTACATTGAATCCCTTTGGTATTTATTTCCAGCCTTTCACATCTTGGGGATGGTGCTTAAGTTCAGGTAACATTCCTCCTCCTTCTCAAGACAATGAGGAGAAATACAGACATTACAAGTGGTATCAGTCTATTCAGTCCAAAAATCTGTTTAAGACAAGTGGTATCTGCTTGGTCCTTATTTTGTGGGACAAGTGGTCATCAATTTTCTTGGTCCTAGAGTTGAATTCATTCTTGTTTATTCCTTGATTTGAGAGTATATAAATTACTAGTATTGTCAGGAATTGAAATATAGAGCATAAAAATATGTAGATAACCTTTTAATATTGAACTTCAAGTTACTGGGGAGTTGGGTACATAAGTATTTTGGATACACTTATAGGACTTGGAATCTCATTTTCATGGGTTTAGGCAACGAGATTAGTATGAAAAGTATTAGAGGAATGAATTTCCACTAGGAGTGCATAAGAGGATGGTTTTGGTATATTGAAAATAGTTTTATTTTAAAAAGAAAGATGATTTTTTTTTCAAAAATATTTGAACATGGAAATAATTATTTTTGAAAGAAATTTTGTGATAGTTGATGTGATAGAATTTAAAACTCTAAGGCTTCAATCGATAGAGAGTGAGACTTCTAGAATTTTTTTTCATATAAAAGATGGCATTGGGTAGGATTAGTAGAAACCAACTGGAAGAAGTTATAGAGAATGTGGTTGCACTTGAGCCATAAGAAAACCAACAACTTGTTTAGATTATCATCCACGAATTTTAGGTTGTGGACATAGAGAACTAGAGGGATGACCCCAGACAAGTGGATCCTTCTCTCCAGTTAAAAAAGAAAAATTCACCCATCTTCTTGGGTGATTGAGAACTAGAAAAGGTGGAGTTGTGGTTGAACAGGATGAATCATATCTTCAATTTCATCGGTACACCAAAGGAGTTGAAAGTCAAGATGAAAATGTACATGCACAAGGATTTTATATGCTAGTGGCAGGATCTAGTAGTGCAGGATAAAGTGGATCAAGGCCTTGGATGGGAGGATTTTGAAGAATTGTTCAACAAAGAATTCTATCCTCACATTTTCAATATCCAGAGAATGAAAAACCTCTTTAGATTAAATCAAGAAAACATCTCTTTCAGAGAATATGAGGCTAAAGTCATGAATTTAGTGAAATTTTCAATTGAAGTTGTGGCTAGTGCATCCCTAAAGGCAGACATATTTGAATCAGGGAAAAGGCAGAATATTCACTCGAATATTGTTGTGCTCTATTTTACAGATTATATAGAGATAGAAAACAGAGAAATAATGGCTGAACGAGATATATTAGAAGATATTGGAGGAGGAATTATGTAGATACCCATGAGAACCGGTGGGAATTCTAATGATGGGGTCAAGTGAAAGAGGGACACCTACTTCCAATGTGGGAGTGTGAATCAGAATTATATGACTAGATCAATGAATCTTCCTCCAAGACCCACAACTAAAGATGGATTTTTGCAATGTGGTTACTTAGACAACATGAATTAAGAGTGTACAAAACCTGTAATATCATTCCATAATTTCAAAAAATGAGACATATTTAGTACCATTGCCACAATTCTTTTACTTTTGGTGCTCGAGACACTTCTCAGGTATCACATGCATTGTATGCTTTGATAGGGTGAGGGTAGCATAATCAATGTCATCAGTTGATCAAATCTAGCCATGGTGATTATAAGAATACCATGAATGCTTCACAAGGTAAATCTATATAAGGAAACAAAGAACAAATTTCATCGACTAAGAAATTATATGGGGATGATCAAGTGATTGTGGATGATCGAGCTAGACTATCTATAGTGAGAGGTATGATTAATTTTAATTCTACCCATATGTAATTGTTGTTTGAAATTGTTGCATCTTATTACATTATTTCTTCTCATGCTTTAGATTTTCTGAGTTTAAAACTTGAGATGATGCCCTATGTGATAAAACATCAAACCCCTATTTGTCAAAGAGAATGTCAAGCCTTTATGTGTAGAGCATGTTATACAAGTTTTGACAGAGTCGAGAATGAATGGGATTTATCTATGTTGGACATGAATGTATATGATGCAATCCTAGGTATGGATTGGTTGACAATGTTCAAGGCTCACATTGACTGTTATAGCAGAATAGTTAGTTTCACAACTGAGGATGGCGTCAATCATCTCTTTAAAGGAAGAAGGGATGTAAAGATAGTTTCAATAGGATTGTTGGAACCAAAAAGTTTGAAATATCTCATATCAGTAGGCCACATTGTCTTTGGCATCAATTGAAGAGATCGAGAATTGCAGTTTACCAGCATTGGTGGATCAGTTTCTAGATTTTTTTTCTAAAAACTTCTTAGGGCTACTACCTATAAGTTAAGTGGAGTTTATGATTGATCTCATCCTAGGGACCAATATTATCTCACATATTATAGGATGTAACCAACAAAATTAAGGGAGTTAAAATTTTAGTTGCAATATCTAGAAAGAAAGGGTTTCATTCAGTCGAGCACATCTCTGTGGGAAGCACTAGTCTTGTTCATAAAGAAAGCAGATAGAAATCTAAGGCTGTGTGGGGATTATTTTAAACTTGACCAAGATATGATAAAGAATAGGTTTCCACTTCCATGAATTTATGATCTATTTGATCAATTTAGGGGAGATCAGTGGTTCTATAAGATTAAATTGAGATCAAGATATCACCGATTGTAAGTTCAGAAGGAAGATATTCCAAAGACAGATTTCAGAAGAAGATATGGCCTTTATGAATATGTGGTAATGCCTTTCGATCTTACGAATAAACCAGTGGTATTAATAGAATTGATTAAAAATAAATTTTAGAGATATCTAGAATCTTTCTTGGTGGTGTCGGTTGATGACATACTGGTATATTCAAGGATAAAGGCTAAACATGAGAAAC
Organism: Viscum album; assembly: GCA_963277665.1. Taxonomy (NCBI): domain Eukaryota; kingdom Viridiplantae; phylum Streptophyta; class Magnoliopsida; order Santalales; family Viscaceae; genus Viscum; species Viscum album. The sequence goes on along the minus strand of OY728142.1, from coordinate 24,746,446 downwards.
ACTTGGAGACAGTGTTGAGAATCAAGAGAGATCACCATTTTTCTGCCAAATTATCAAAGTGTGATTTTTGAATATAAGAGGTATGTTTTTTTGTCCTTGTTATTTTTGAAAGATGTGTTTTAGTGGATTCAGAGAAGATATAAGCCGTAATGTCTTGGAAACCACCAAATAACGCCTTTGTGATATAGAGTTTCCCTAGTCAAGCTGGTTATTACTGATGATTTGTGTATTATTTATCATGACTATCTTTGCCTATGACATCTTTAAAAAATAATAATTTTCTATTCCAATGGGATAAATAATTTTAAAAGTCTTTTAATGAGTTAATGTTTTTCCTTACATCTACACCGATCATGATTTTACCAGAATTAGGACAAGGGTATGTGGTGTATTGGAATGATTTGAGACCAGGGGTTGGACGCGTTCTCATACAGGGGGGCCATATTGTTTCTTATGGATCAAAGAAGTTATGAGTGCATGGTAATAACTACCCAACACACAATTTGGACATAGCTACCATAGTACATGTTTTTAATACTTGACATCATTATCTCTTTAGTGATAAATTTACTATGTTCATGGATCATAAGATCTTGAAAAATATTTTCCCACAATGAGATTTGAATCTGAGACAAAGAATATAGATGGATTATCTCCAAATGTTTGAATTTGACTTGATGTATACATCGGGTAAAGGGAATTTAGTGGTCAATGCATTAAGAACGAAGTCATATGCTCAGTTGGAAAGAGGATTCCGATGAGTGGTAGTTGATGTCATTCCTTTCCCACATGAACTTGGTATGTGAAGACCGAGGTGATGTTGTGGTTTATTTCCATTTTTTCTTGTTCCTAATTTAGTAAAGATGGAAAAGGAGGCCCAAAAATATGATGAATAACATATTTCAATGAGTTTAAAATTTAATGGTGGGGAGACCACTGAGGGATGAAGGTTGAATGATAGTTCGATGTTGTGGTTTAGAAATTAGATGGTTGTAACTATGGATTGTAAGACACAACTTATTCATGCTTACCACCATTTAATATGGGCTATTCATCTAGGAATATAGAATATGTATAAAGCATTGAAATTATAGTTTTTGTGGAATAGAATGAAAAAGAATGTGGCTGAGTTTGTTTCAATATGATTAACTTTTCAGTAAGTTAAGTCAGAAAATCAATGAGAAAAAGGTATGTTGTAGTATTTACCTTTTTTATTGTGAAAATGGGAGAATATAGTTATGGATTTTGTTATAGGTATCCCAAGAATAGTTCTTAAACACAATTCTATATGGATGATAGTGGAGAATTTTACAAAGTCATCCTATTTCATCCCTATTCATGAAACTCATATAGTGGTGGATCTATTGAAAATCTATATCCAAGAAGTTGTAAAGAAACATGAAATATCAGTTTCAATCAAATAAGATAGAGATGTAAGTTTTATATCTCTTTTATGGAAATCCTTATAGAAATACCCTAGGAATCAGTTGACATTGAGTATGGTGTATCATCCTCATATGGACAGACAATCTGAAAGGATGATATAAACTTTGGAAGACATGTTTCGGGCTGGTGTAATGGATTTTGGTGGCTCATGGGAGGAGAACATACCATCGGTAGAGTTCTCTTATAACCATAGTTATCATTCCTCGATACAAATGGCTTGGTTTGAAGCATTGTATGGTAATACTTATTGTTATCCACTTTTTTGGGTGGAAATAGGCAAGACTTCACTAGTTTGGATGAGCCTTGTCCAAGAAACAATGGATAAGATTCAGTTGATCAAGAAATAGATAGAGAGGGCTCAGAGTCATTGGAAATCTTATGTTGATCATAATTGATGGCTATTCTAATTCACAGTGAGTGATCATGTATTCTTTAGTATTTCTCTAATGCTTGGAAATTAACATTTCGGGAAGTAGGGAAAGTTATCTCCAAGATACATAGGCCATTTTGGGACACTGGAATAGGTTGGTGAGGTGGTATATCATTTGGAATTTCCACCATGATTATGTGCGATGGATAATGTGTTCCATGTATCCCAATTGAAAAGGTATTAGCCTATCCCTAATGATGTGATCATATGGGATCACAATAACCTATAGTTGAATACTTTATTGGAACATATATTTGTGAAAATTTTGAATAGAAAAGATAAAGTCTTATATGGATAAAACATCGGTCTAGTGGGTTTTTTTGGAAACATGGTCAAATTCAAGAAGAAAATTAAGAGTAGGAGAAGGAAATGAAAGAGAAATGGATGAAACTATTTTAGGGAAAGGATAGTTTTCTGCATTCTAGGTATATAAAGATCAAGGGTGGGGAAAATGTATCACCCCCAATTTAAGGTAATTAACCATTTATTTATTATTTTTAAATATATAAAGTATATGGGTGACGTTTGGGAGAGTTTGGAGAAATTTTGGTGTGTTTTGGGGAATTTTATATAGGTTCACAGTTGGTGAACAGTTTTGAAAAATCATGAAACACCTACATGAAACCATGCACATTGTAAAAGGGAAGAAGAGAAGGCACACTAGCGATGCCAGATTTTTCCAAACCGTGAACCTTCCAAGTAGAAACCATGTTCTTTTAAAAATGGATTTGGTATTTTTGAGACAGTGGATTCGGTACGATTGGTGAATGGTTTGGAGACCGTGTGATCTAACCATGCATGCTTCATCCTTAAGGTAGTGGCTGGCACACAGTTAGTGCACAATTTTCCTAATAGTGTGACTAAACCATGCAAGGTTAAAAAACCAGATCATAAAATAGTGGATCTAGGCTGACCGTATGTTTTATGTAACACCCCAAGATTTTATAGTGTGTTATTTCTTCAAAATAATTCAATAACTTTCACTACACGCAACACCAAGTTCAATCGCACCATGACTTACCAAACAAGCTGTTCAAAAGAGGTTATGAATAGTGTCAACTAAATTTTAAACTTTATATAATCCTTATAATTTTAGAATCCATATTATGAGTTTCTTAGATATAATGTAAGAACAAATTCATTTTCAGTATTTCACTTTTACCAAATTTTAATAGTGAACCCTTTTTAGATACTATATTTTAAACTTTTTGACTAAATGGGGACATCAAAAATTTCAAATGAAACATCCCAAGCTTCCACGGTACGCTAGCGTGTGTTGTACGCAACACTGAGTTCTAACACACCGTAACCAATCAAACTAGCCGCTATGAATAGTAATACCTACTTTTTGAAATTATATATATTTTATATTTGAAAATGGACTTCATTTTTGGATTCGGAATATCGAATTTATCCTAAGGTGAAATTTTGGTACATTTCGGATAACTTTCATATTTTGATGAATAGTGAAAATTACTAAATTTTAATTAAAAACAACTTTTTTAATCAAAATAATTAATAGTGATAAATTATGAATTTGAGTGGTTTTAAAGTATATTTAGAATATATTTTTACCATTTAATATAATGTTGGTCATTGGACATAATTTTACAATTAAACCGAACATAAACAAGTGTCAATCTTTTGATAGTTATTACCTCTTAAAAACACGCTTTTTGTTTTGACAGCGGGAATTAATTTTAAATTAATTTCTGACACTTCTGTGTTTTGAATTTAGAAAAATGGATTCCATATTTGGAATCAGGATGTCCAAATTGTGTAAATAGGTAACTTTTATTTTTAGACATTTTGAATAATTACTGTGGTAAATATTTTATTTACCATGGTTAAGGGTAAATCCGGTAAATAAGGGTTAAAAAATAATATTATAATAATACAAAATTACCCTAAAACGTGTCCTAACCTTATTGGTGGACACATACCCGACCATGATCATCCTTGGGTCAATTTGGGGACCCCTTGGAGCCACTTGTATGTGGTAGGGACACTTTATATTAATAAAGTTAAAATAAAAATAAAAATGGCATAAGCTTACATCCTTTAGAAGAACAATTTTTACATAGGGTTATACATGTTGTATTTTCGATTATAAATATTCATTAGAAAGATAAAAAGATTTCCTACATAATGATATTTTATTTATAATTTTTAGACATCAAATAATTTAAATTATTAATGACACAATAATGATGCAATGTTTACCTCATTAATAAATCATTTAAATAAATAAGATTATAATGATTAAAATATTATCTAAAACCTGTCCAATTCTTATTGGTTGATGTTATTTAGAATATTAGTCATCTTATCGTCGACCTCAATGATTTTTGGACCATTATAAACCGAATATAATTATATTATAAAGTAATACTTTCACTCTTTCCTAAAGAGCCCCTCTTCTCCCTTATAAAAGGAGACCACTTCTACTCACTCCTCACACCTCTCAAGCCACTTGGCTCGTCCAAACTCTGCCCAACTAAGCTCCCTACATCCCTCTCCTCCTCCTTGAAGCTTCCCCTTAGGCAGAAAGCATTTCAAGAAGTCCTTTGGTTCCAACCAAAGTGAGTTACCTAAATTAAAGGTAACGATTTCTCTTAAATTATTTTCATTTATTTTGCTTCTCCAACCCCCAAACTCTTTTTATTTCCTTTCTTTTGTAACAACACCAGTATCCTCAATATACTAGGATGTTGTTATAAGATGTATTCAAACTACACATACACACAACTCCATCTAATGGATGATGAACATAATGTTTCTGTGGATGGCAAACTAACGTCTCACGAAACGATGATTGTTCAAATACATCTTACCGCCTCTCATGGTGGCCATTATGATGGCAATGTAATTAAATATGATATTAATGATATATATTTTATATATAAGCTTCTGTAATTCCATTTTATTTCATACCATTATGTTGTATATACATACGATAATTTCATTTGAGGAAGTGCGGACTACCACCCCCTTAAAATGATATGACTCGTTCATACCACACATGGAACGTATAAAGGATGGTGTTAATGAAACTAAAGTAACATATATAAAATATTATATTTTACTGTAATAGTAATATACCTAAGTATCATTTGGATTCCATTCTTTTAAAATAAAAATTAAATGGAATTTGCGTTCGTGCGTACGTACGGACTACCGTCTCCACGAACGCGATGAGATTCATCCTCCATCGTATCCATTCAAGTATAATTATCATTTGATGATTTAAAAATGATGTTTAAGGACTTGATACCATTCTGGATTTGAATAATATACAACCTATCCTTTACAAACATGTCTTACGTAACAAAACATACAAAAGAAAACAAGTAAGTTAACACCCGAAACAACGATAATACTAAGATATTATTATCAAATCAACATTAAAAGATCATATATGATATCATATTAATATATATGATTCTTGTATAATTTTATAACAATTATTTCACCATTATACATGAGGTTAACCTACCCCAACCAAGGAAAAGTACAAGGTAAGGGATTTTCTTATCTCACTTTCAATTCCGTGAGATTTCCATTGTTCGCCACTAAATTATTGAAAGTGGTGTATTTTGTACTGCCTTTTGATATATATTATCATGATTCTATTTATATTCATGTTATTCTGTAAATCATTTGGTGGTTATTAACTTTTGGCCATACGACTCAGTTGATTAACGTGGTAAGGGGTTTTCATCTCACTCCTTATTCTCATGAGATTCATGCCATATTGCCACCATTACCTTTTGTGTGGTGTATGTACTGCCCATAATTATATTCTTTGTGTAATACACTCTAATTTATATATACTTACATATTCATTGTATGATACCTCTTTCATGGGTTGTATGTTTCATAAGTTACCAAACTGGTAAGGGTTATTTCACAATCTCTTCATTATCCGAGGTTGTTTATACGTAATAATCTACTGGGATATCTTTATCATCCACATCCATGTTTCTTAAAAATGTATTTCAAAACATTTTTACTATTTAAAAGAATATGGGTTAAAGTCATTTATACCCTTGTTTGACTTTTTATAAGAGGTTTATAAAGGAATCTTTCCGTCGTTTTCGAAACAAGGTCCTTTTTAACCTTTTCGACAGAATTGAGGTAAGAATGTTTTTTTAACTTATACGGCGGGTGCGGTTATTTTACGCCGTTATAAAATATTCAAAGCTTTCCTTACAAGATTATAAGAATATTTTCAAAGAAAATGTTTTATTTTATAAATATGTGATTTTTAAATTATTTCAAAAAAAAGAGATATTTCTCTCAAATACATGAAAACCCAGTGCAAATGTATATGTATTTAATGCAAGATTAAAAATGTTTTCAGAAAACCTGACTCTCGAGTTTGGTAGACAGGAAGGGATTGGGAGTGGACCCATCATGGCCTGTAATTAGTCGAGCAGTCTCAGAATTAGTTATTTTGTTTTCAAAAGCTTGCATAATGTTTTCAGAAAAACACTGGAGTGTATTTTAGCAATTTTAAACGTAAGTATCTTCTAAAAAAAATTGCATCGGTAGGTCTCATGAGACAAACTAGTGTCTTGGCACAAGGCCTTAATAAAATATTATTTGTAGTCTTGGCACGAGGCCTTGTCTATGTGGTTATGATAGTCTGGCATTATGCATTCCAACATTATGAAAGTGGTTATTGATTTTTGCATGTGATTATTCGATTAGTAGAATATCCATGTGAATAAGTAAATGGCATTATTTCATTTTATTTATGCCATACCATGTTGAAAGTTCATGTTTAAAAGGCTTTTGTTTTAGTTATACATTGCCTTAAATGTTTATTCTTATTGATGAAAGTTTCCGCTATATTGTTATCCTTACTGGGCATTTGAGCTCACCCCTTTTCTATGTTTTATTTTTCCCAGGAAGTGAAGATGTAAGTTATGAATGACCTGCAGGGATATTATGAGGGGATTATAGTGTAGACTGTGGAAACATTATGCTGTTGTAGTAGTTTTTCATTTTATGATGTAATGTAAAACTTATGAATATATCTAGTGTTTCCAAGGCTACTAAACCAATCGGTCTTTCGAGATTTGATCTTTCTTGTGATCATGCCAATGTTATGTAATAATGCACCGACTCTGGGTAGCTGGGGTCGGGGCGTTACAGTTGGTATCAGAGGAAGTTTAGTACAAACCTTGGAAGCTAGATTTAGATAAACTCTGATTAGAGCACGTAGACCTAAGATGAACTTTGAGGATTAGTATAGAAGAACTTCCTAGAATTTTGGTATTGAGAGTTTTCCGATCAATACATCCCTGTCTGGATACGAGCAGGTAGAGGCGGCTCTGGCACAGATGTACCTAGGGGTAAAACCCGAAAACACCGCTTTGAGCTAGACTCGAACGGGAACTGGTGCACGACAACGGGCCTTGCTGCACTCTTGGTTACGACACTCCCGGGAGATATGCTTAGGATAACTCTCATTTTCTTTACAAATCATTATGAAGGGTTTATGAGTATATACTTCCTCAAAGAAAACATTCTTATGATTATGGATTATATCCATAAATAGTTCAATTTATGTTAAGTGTTTTATAAGTATGGGATTATGTATTTTGATTCATAAACTGATCTAGTTTATGCCATTGTTTAGAAATGGCGCCCAGTAGAAGGAATGAGAACTCCAGAAATGCACATGATACAAAGAGAAGGAAGGATCATATCTTTCATGGTCTTAAGCTAGAATTTATAAGAGAAATAGTCTCTCATGTATTATCATCATATGAAGAAATAATATCATGTATTGATAAGATAAGTAAAGAGATTACTAAGTCCTATGGCTTTGAAGGGAAGCAAGAGAAGAAAAGGATAGAAGAGAGAAAGATGGATAAAGGGAAGAGGGAAAAGAAGAATTTTCCCATATGTGGTAACTGTGGAAAGAAACACCCTGGAACTTGCCTGAAAGGAATGGGAGTTTGTTATAAGTGTGGAGGAAAAGGGCACAAAGTACGTGACTGCAAGGGTAAGAAAATGGTTTCAAATGTACAATGCTTCATTTGCAAGGAGTTTGGACACTATGCAAACCTATGTCCCAGTCATCAGAATATGCCTCAAATGATGTTATCGGATAATAATCAAGTTATGATACTACCACAGATGAAGAGGAATGATTAGAGTTCTTATGTTGATTATGTCAATTGAGTGTTGTATCAAAAATGTACTTGTTACAATAATCATGGAGTATATAAGGATTGTACTGCAGTACTATTTCATTAAGGACTTGAGATTGTGTGGAACAAAGAAAAGTGACTCAATAGCAGGATAAATTTTTGGAAAATATATGGTTGAGAGAATGATAAACCATAATATAGTTCTGATACCGAGGTAGTGATTTTCGAATAATACATTATTATTTTGGAAAAAATATATTGGATATTCTTGACTACCTTGGAACTGATTAATGATTTGTATATTCCATCATTGTTGTGGTTTAAAACATTTTTGGATTGATGAAGTATATCCAGCATTCTATATGGAATAAGGGAGCATGAATGTAATCAATAAGGAATATGGTAATACATGATGAAGGTATTCATATGCTATTACGGGGTAAAAAGGATCTATATTATGTTTACCTTCCTTATAAATGTTAGACTGTGAGTTTGGACAGAAGTATTTTGGATAGTTCTAGTTTGGATTATTTTGGATTGCCATAAAAGGACAACCCGTAGGTCAGGCGGCAACCTGTCGCGTCCGGCAAGGCTGCGAGACTTGAACCCGCAACTGAAGGGCGACAAGGGTGTATCACCTACCACTGGCCCATGAGATGTCCTGGATTAAATAATGTAGTTTTTATTAAAAGATCTTTTAGATGAATTATAAATTCGTTTATTTTGGAACCCTATACGAATAGTGTAAATAGAATTTTTTTTACATTCTATTATCTTTTAGAGTGAAAGATGAGTATGTGGTAGAAATTTATTAATGGATAAAACTCTAATTATAAAGTAAGTATATCTCTATATGATATTAGCCAATCTCATAAAAAAATTCCTCAATATTAAGAAAAGCAAATTAGAACAAAAATGTTTTCCTAGATGGTGCCTTAAATCATCACTAATTTATGGCTTTGGGATTGTTGGCCTTTTCATAGCCATGTTCTCTACCACTCTCCATTAGGTAATTGATGGTTAGATTTTTCTTCCATATCCATATTTTACTATATGGAACCCTAGTATGTGTTATTTTCGGTAATCTTCATACTTTCGACTCTTTATTTTAAATAGAGGCCTCATTAATTCATTTTTCGATGTGGGACTTCAACTAAGATATTTTGAAACGTCAAAAATGTGTTATCCTAATACCCTATGTTTTGTTGAACCGATGATATTTCAATTCATCATAGATTGATGAATTTAAGGACCTCAATTTTATACTTGTTTGTGATTGATGACCTCAATCACTACCTATAAATATTTACGTTTTTCCTCCGATTATATGTCTCCAATTTCCACCAATGTTCTCCTAATCGAGATCATAATTTGGTGGTGACCCTTTGATTTCTCTTTTCCTCATATTAAGACTAAATTTTAGTAACCCAATTTCCGATGTGGGTTTTCCCACAAATATATTTTCTACTTTCAACCTTTTATTTTCGAAGAACAATTTCAAATTGCGAGGACGCAATTTATTGAAGGAGGGGAGAATGTAACACCCCAAGATTTTATAGTGTGTTATTTCTTCAAAATAATTCAATAACTTTCACTACACGCAACACCAAGTTCAATCGCACCATGACTTACCAAACAAGCTGTTCAAAAGAGGTTATGAATAGTGTCAACTAAATTTTAAACTTTATATAATCCTTATAATTTTAGAATCCATATTATGAGTTTCTTAGATATAATGTAAGAACAAATTCATTTTCAGTATTTCACTTTTACCAAATTTTAATAGTGAACCCTTTTTAGATACTATATTTTAAACTTTTTGACTAAATGAGGACATCAAAAATTTAAAATGAAACATCCCAAGCTTCCACGGTACGCTAGCGTGTGTTGTACGCAACACCGAGTTCTAACACACCGTAACCAATCAAACTAGCCGCTATGAATAGTAATACCTACTTTTTGAAATTATATATATTTTATATTTGAAAATGGACTTCATTTTTGGATTCGGAATATCGAATTTATCCTAAGGTGAAATTTTGGTACATTTCGGATAACTTTCATATTTTGATGAATAGTGAAAATTACTAAATTTTAATTAAAAACAACTTTTTTAATCAAAATAATTAATAGTGATAAATTATGAATTTGAGTGGTTTTAAAGTATATTTAGAATATATTTTTACCATTTAATATAATGTTGGTCATTGGACATAATTTTACAATTAAACCGAACATAAACAAGTGTCAATCTTTTGATAGTTATTACCTCTTAAAAACACGCTTTTTGTTTTGACAGCGGGAATTAATTTTAAATTAATTTCTGCCACTTCTGTGTTTTGAATTTAGAAAAATGGATTCCATATTTGGAATCAGGATTTCCAAATTGTGTAAATAGGTAACTTTTATTTTTAGACATTTTGAATAATTACTGTGGTAAATATTTTATTTACCATGGTTAAGGGTAAATCCGGTAAATAAGGGTTAAAAAATAATATTATAATAATACAAAATTACCCTAAAACGTGTCCTAACCTTATTGGTGGACACATACCCGACCATGAGCATCCTTTGGTCAATTTGGGGACCCCTTGGAGCCACTTGTATGTGGTAGGGACACTTTATATTAATAAAGTTAAAATAAAAATAAAAATGGCATAAGCTTACATATTTTAGAAGAACAATTTTTACATAGGGTTATACATGTTGGATTTTCGATTATAAATATTCATTAGAAAGATAAAAAGATTTCCTACATAATGATATTTTATTTATAATTTTTAGACATCAAATAATTTAAATTATTAATGACACAATAATGATGCAATGTTTACCTCATTAATAAATCATTTAAATAAATAAGATTATAATGATTAAAATATTATCTAAAACCTGTCCAATTCTTATTGGTTGATGTTATTTAGAATATTAGTCATCTTATCGTCGACCTCAATGATTTTTGGACCATTATAAACCGAATATAATTATATTATAAAGTAATACTTTCACTCTTTCCTAAAGAGCCCCTCTTCTCCCTTATAAAAGGAGACCACTTCTACTCACTCCTCACACCTCTCAAGCCACTTGGCTCGTCCAAACTCTGCCCAACTAAGCTCCCTACATCCCTCTCCTCCTCCTTGAAGCTTCCCCTTAGGCAGAAAGCATTTCAAGAAGTCCTTTGGTTCCAACCAAAGTGAGTTACCTAAATTAAAGGTAACGATTTCTCTTAAATTATTTTCATTTATTTTGCTTCTCCAACCCCCAAACTCTTTTTATTTCCTTTCTTTTGTAACAACACCAGTATCCTCAATATACTAGGATGTTGTTATAAGATGTATTCAAACTACACATACACACAACTCCATCTAATGGATGATGAACATAATGTTTCTGTGGATGGCAAACTAACGTCTCACGAAACGATGATTGTTCAAATACATCTTACCGCCTCTCATGGTGGCCATTATGATGGAACTGTAATTAAATATGATATTAATGATATATATTTTATATATAAGCTTCTGTAATTCCATTTTATTTCATACCATTATGTTGTATATACATACGATAATTTCATTTGAGGAAGTGCGGACTACCACCCCCTTAAAATGATATGACTCGTTCATACCACACATGGAACGTATAAAGGATGGTGTTAATGAAACTAAAGTAACATATATAAAATATTATATTATACTGTAATAGTAATATACCTAAGTATCATTTGGATTCCATTCTTTTAAAATAAAAATTAAATGGAATTTGCGTTCGTGCGTACGTACGGACTACCGTCTCCACGAACGCGATGAGATTCATCCTCCATCGTATCCATTCAAGTATAATTATCATTTGATGATTTAAAAATGATGTTTAAGGACTTGATACCATTCTGGATTTGAATAATATACAACCTATCCTTTACAAACATGTCTTACGTAACAAAACATACAAAAGAAAACAAGTAAGTTAACACCCGAAACAACGATAATACTAAGATATTATTATCAAATCAACATTAAAAGATCATATATGATATCATATTAATATATATGATTCTTGTATAATTTTATAACAATTATTTCACCATTATACATGAGGTTAACCTACCCCAACCAAGGAAAAGTACAAGGTAAGGGATTTTCTTATCTCACTTTCAATTCCGTGAGATTTCCATTGTTCGCCACTAAATTATTGAAAGTGGTGTATTTTGTACTGCCATTTGATATATATTATCATGATTCTATTTATATTCATGTTATTCTGTAAATCATTTGGTGGTTATTAACTTTTGGCCATACGACTCAGTTGATTAACGTGGTAAGGGGTTTTCATCTCACTCCTTATTCTCATGAGATTCATGCCATATTGCCACCATTACCTTTTGTGTGGTGTATGTACTGCCCATAATTATATTCTTTGTGTAATACACTCTAATTTATATGTACTTACATATTCATTGTATGATACCTCTTTCATGGGTTGTATGTTTCATAAGTTACCAAACTGGTAAGGGTTATTTCACAATCTCTTCATTATCCGAGGTTGTTTATACGTAATAATCTACTGGGATATCTTTATCATCCACATCCATGTTTCTTAAAAATGTATTTCAAAACATTTTTACTATTTACAAGAATATGGGTTAAAGTCATTTATACCCTTGTTTGACTTTTTATAAGAGGTTTATAAAGGAATCTTTCCGTCGTTTTCGAAACAAGGTCCTTTTTAACCTTTTCGACAGAATTGAGGTAAGAATGTTTTTTTAACTTATACGGCGGGTGCGGTTATTTTACGCCGTTATAAAATCTTCAAAGCTTTCCTTACAAGATTATAAGAATATTTTCAAAGAAAATGTTTTATTTTATAAATATGTGATTTTTAAATTATTTCAAAAAAAAGAGATATTTCTCTCAAATACATGAAAACCCAGTGCAAATGTATATGTATTTAATGCAAGATTAAAAATGTTTTCAGAAAACCTGACTCTCGAGTTTGGTAGACAGGAAGGGATTGGGAGTGGACCCATCATGGCCTGTAATTAGTCGAGCAGTCTCAGAATTAGTTATTTTGTTTTCAAAAGCTTGCATAATGTTTTCAGAAAAACACTGGAGTGTATTTTAGCAATTTTAAACGTAAGTATCTTCTAAAAAAAATTGCATCGGTAGGTCTCATGAGACAAACTAGTGTCTTGGCACAAGGCCTTAATAAAATATTATTTGTAGTCTTGGCACGAGGCCTTGTCTATGTGGTTATGATAGTCTGGCATTATGCATTCCAACATTATGAAAGTGGTTATTGATTTTTGCATGTGATTATTCGATTAGTAGAATATCCATGTGAATAAGTAAATGGCATTATTTCATTTTATTTATGCCATACCATGTTGAAAGTTCATGTTTAAAAGGCTTTTGTTTTAGTTATACATTTCCTTAAATGTTTATTATTATTGATGAAAGTTTCCGCTATATTGTTATCCTTACTGGGCATTTGAGCTCACCCCTTTTCTATGTTTTATTTTTCCCAGGAAGTGAAGATGTAAGTTATGAATGACCTGCAGGGATATTATGAGGGGATTATAGTGTAGACTGTGGAAACATTATGCTGTTGTAGTAGTTTTTCATTTTATGATGTAATGTAAAACTTATGAATATATCTAGTGTTTCCAAGGCTACTAAACCAATCGGTCTTTCGAGATTTGATCTTTCTTGTGATCATGCCAATGTTATGTAATAATGCACCGACTCTGGGTAGCTGGGGTCGGGGCGTTACATTTTAATTATTTTTATTTTCTACAAAACGTCCCTAACATGGTATTTTTCTCTCTAAAAGGTCTAGGAAGGTTCTACAATCAATCCAGAGGTGATCCGAAGACTTCCCTTGTAGATTATAAGCCAATTCTCCATGGTAGATCATCGTTCTTGGTCATTCTTAATGTTTTACTAGATCTAATTAAACCTATCTCTCTATTTATTATATCTACACCCTCTTTGGGAATATCAAAGGTTTTGGATGCCAAATATGATTATATTTGGCTTAGTTTATGATAGGGGAAAATATCTAAGGTGATTTCATGGAGTTTTTAACCTAGTTTTGTGATGTTTTTCAGGACATTTATCATTTTTTCCAAAACTCTCTAGGTAGGTGGATTCACTCTTGACTCCTATTTCTAGAAATGACTATATTAGTTTCAAATTTATTTAATTTATTTATATTTATTGTGAAATTGGTGTGAAAATATTGTTTGAAACCTTCTTTAGTTATAGTTTTTAATTTTGTTAGAAATTATGGAATTTCTATTGAATGTGCTTTGATAAATAATTTTAAAATGGTATGTTGGTTCAATTTATGGAAAAAGGTTTTTAATAAAATTTTTTTTTATTGAAATTGTGTTGGCATTTAAATGTTTGGCGTGTTGGTATTGGAATGTTTTTTGGTCATACTTGGTGTGTGTATTCATATTTGTATTTATGAGGATTGGTTGAAATATGACCTTGTGCATAGTGCTAAAGGTGTAATGACACATGGGAAATAATTACCTTATAAAAACATGGTAAATCGATGAGAAACCAATCTTGAGTATGGAACTATCATAACAAAGCATGCATGGTTGGTGGTGTGGCTATGTGTAATGTAATGGTAATGCTAAAAAATAGAACTTGTGGAATGGTTTAAATTAAAGTTTGGTAGTTTCATTTAAAACATGACATTGTTTTGAGAAAAATAGTTTCATTGGAACTAGTTTATATTTAGTTATAAACTATTTTAAAATTTGTTTTATATAAACTATTTCATATAAATGTTGCTAACTTTTCTATCATAGTGGCGTGATTTGGGACGTCATTGGGAAAAACCTATTGAGTTTTAGTACTCTCCCATGCTTTGGATCTTTGTTAATTTTTGAAAAAGTCATCTATTGGGACATGAAAAAAGGTAAAGTATCACACATATTTAGAACTAATTCATTATACTTGGGATGTTTAGAGGAGTTGGATCTTGGAGTATATAGATCTTTGGAGTCTTGTGGTTGTCTTTGTATTTTTGTAGTTTGTCTTCCATTATTTACTTTGACGTTAGTTTGTCTTCTGCTACTGTACTATTTGGTTGATTTGATATAAATTAAATGTTTTAGTTATCTTTAATTTTATGATTCATCAGCTAGTTTTTTATTTGGTTATGGTTTTTTGGTTGGATATTTAATTTTAAAAAGGTAAAATCAACCCCACATACATTGAATCCCTTCATAATTCATTACCAACCTTTGATATCATGGAGATTTTGTTGAATCCCAAGTAACATTCCTATATCTTCTCAAGATAATGAGGAGAAATAGGTATATTATAGGTATAATTATGGAGGCACCGCCTATAATATTTTGGAAAGTTCTTTATATGAAAATGTTGTGTAATGATTTAAGAGCTATTGGTTATACTATTTAAAGCTATCCCAAATAGAAGATGGATGAATTAAGGTAATATAAAATCCATCCAATGTATTTTTAAATTTTAATAGAACTATAAAGATTCCTCATATGATGAATTGAAGTATTTGAGAAGGGTTGAAGTCGCTTTAATAAATCCCAAAATTCATTTTAAGAAAAATTGTAACATGGGGATGAAACTGGAAAAATCGGAAATTCATTGATCATAATTATTTTCCTTCTGATCTTAAAACTTTTTTTATATAGATAATTGGAAAATTCATTGATTATAATACTTTATCATAATCCTATAATCCCATCGTAAGTATGTATGCTCCAACGTAAGTTTTCACTATAAGGATTCATCCACAGACTCTGAAGACCATAAAACCTTTATTACTAAATATAAGTATTGATGGATAATCATAAGTATTTGAGTAAACTATATGAATTTAAATTCCTAAATTGTTGAGTCACCTAAAATATTTATGTAATACTTCAATTCTTAGATAATTTAGATAATTTTTCACGTTACTGTGGTATGAAGAGTTGAGATTCTAAAAATTACATTTCAAAGAAATAAAAGGAGAATAAATCATGATGATGTTTTTTTAGTTTTCTTCATGGATAAAATACCATGATCCAACACATGATCATGATTCAAGATATGGTGAATATTGAACCAGCTAAGGGAGAAGTAGGTTGGTGTGAGAGAGTTCCACATTATATAATTAGGTAATATATCTCCATGCGTGAGTTTGTGTACTTGTGAATGGAATATTGTGTGAGTTAAATGATGTGTATTTCATGGAATATTTTAATTAAAGACAAGAACATGAAAATTATAATATTGTATAAAGGAAAAAAGTCGATAAATTAGTCAGACTTTCAGAAAGATTTTGAATTAAACCTTAATCGAAGATTATGAGTTTGAATGAGATGATACGCACCACCAAAAATCAAGGGAGTTTTCCATAAATAATTATGGAAATAATATTTACACAATATTTGATGAATATAACTATCAATAAATGAATAATGAAAAATGTGTGAGAATTTTGAGTAAAAAGATTTCATACACTATTTCATCCAAGAAGAAGAATCGATAAAATCCACTAGAGGTTTCTCGGTAAGGAGGAGGATGAATATTTGAACAAAACCCATCCCTTCAAATATAACACATTTAGAAAAGATAGATAATAACCCATGACTCTCACATATATTAGGCCCATGGTTTTTGAAAAGCATTTAGGGTATAAAAATTCTCACAGTATAGGAGTCATTACACTCTATATTAAAATAGAATCATGAGATAGGATAAACAATGAGGATTTGTATGGTGGGTCATTCTATTCACCCCTTTGTTAGTAATATATATGATAGGAAGTGATACTAGGTACTAATTTGATGTTGTAGAATTTGGAGTAGGTATAGTTGATCAGAAAGCATATGTCTACTAATTAGTTTAGAGATAAATTATATGCTAATCATCATCAATGACCTTTGGATTTTAAGGTTAGGGATCATGTTTTCTTGTGGGTATCACCCATACATAGACACATATGGATACCAAGGAAATAGAATCCATAATGATGTTTTTTTGGTCCATTTGATAACTTTGATAGAGTCAGGAATGTATCCTATCAGTTCCAATCACAACATAAGTACCATGCCATAAACAATGCCTTCTATGTTTTATAGCTTCAAGGTTTCCATGACGACCCATCTCAAACTTTTTATCCTAAGGATTTTTAATTGTATGATGATTCTTATTTTGAGGATTATCCCATACACATAATTAATCCAAGAATGAAGGGTTTCTAAATATGGTATTACCTTTTAGTACAAGTGTTGTGGTAGCAGGAATACATAAAAGACATGACTTGGGAGTAGGAGGCTAACATATGTTCTTAGTCGACAAAGTTTTTCTCATAGAACATTTTACCACCCTCGGAAGGGAAACTTGGGGATGAGTTCCCTTAAGTGGGAAAGATTGTAAGAACTTGGTTTTTATATGAGGTATAGATCATTTACATTTAATTTTAATTCACTATTTTTTACTTAATAATAATTCCTAGTGAGGATAATGAAGAAATGAGGGTGTCTAGGGATTTTTTGGATCCCAAAACCATGGATAGTGGAAGAACCAGCTAGGCCTCATCATTATTAGAAACTATGCATCCCAATCTGCATAGTTTCTGCTAACCGTGCGGGGTGACCATGTGAAATTTTAGGGTCCAAAAATATTTATGAAACTATGTGACCCATTCTGCAAGCCCTCATGGGTGTTGTAGGTCTTATTGAAAAAGAAAATCATAGGGTTTACACGTGGTTTTCCAAACCATGCACATGAACCGTACATGTCCCCTCTTTGGACAATGGGTCACATACAGTTGATGCATGGTTTGGCCAACCGTGTGGAAAAATTGTGAGACCCCTATAAAGTAGGGTTAAATTACTATCTTTACCTTAAATTTCTTATAACCTAAATCCTCATTTCCTTTTCATCCTCTAGTGGATTGTTCCTCCTCCCTTCTCTATTGGAGATCTCCTCAAGTCCTCTAAGATAGGTTCTTCAATATATTCTTAATCAAAAGTATGATTTTTCTTCAGTTTATCTCATTAGACTCATTTAGGTAAGATCTAAAATCCTTCGACTCTATTCTTTGTTATTATTTCTGTCGAAGAAGCTATTTTGGTGTGAGATCATATGCCCTATTTTCATGGAGTTCATCTGTTTCTATATTTTATCTTGTTTCAGACCAAACTAAGGGCCGACACTAGATAAGGAATCTACTATGAGAATAAGGTATGTGGTCTATTACCTTTCCCTAAAATTAACTTTGTTTATAAATTTTTGTCCTTGTGCACATGCTTGTATCACCAGGTACTGCTTCTAAAATTGATATGACTTTATTATAATCATTAAACTTATATTCCAATGACCTATTTATACATATTAATAACTTCATTGGAGGTTGATACCTTAATGAGGACTACCGAATTAGGATGTTTTCTTCATTTATACCTTGGTAAACCATGATGGCTATATCCGTGGAACCATTCAGGTGCGTCAGAATTGAACTTTGACAAGGTAAGTTTTGCTTCAAAATTAATAAATCCTATAAATGTTAAATTAGAAGTATATGTATAGATATACCTTGGTATTACCCATTATAATTAATTTTACATTGGTTTTATAACCCAAAATAACCTTATCAAACTAAATGAAAGGAAATGGTTTGAACTTAAAAAATGATTATTTAATTGAATTGATAGTTGGTTGCATATCCCTAATTAACCTTGTCATGATTTATTTAAGGTAATGGAATGGACATATTAAATGATTAATTGGGATGATAATTACATGGACTATGATTACTTATGATATAAATGGAATGAGTATAAGGTTTCTACTACCTTTAGAACATTTTTATCTTTATAGGGATGATTACACTTGAGCTAGCCTAGAATTTACAAGGGAATTCATTGAGCAATAATAAAAAACCATCAAAATCTGCTAAGTCAATTTCCATGGGAGATAACCACCATGGAATATTGTATTTGTATTATTACGTGAATTAAATTACATTATACTGATGATTCACTTGAAATATTTTTAGGATATTTTAATTCCTTGGATACACTCCTTGGATTCATATTGATGTCTTTAGACACATGGTGCCATAGATTTACCCCATTGGTCTCATCATTCATAGATTGGGATTAATATGGATGATCTCCATGGACTTGGTTAGACTCATTTATAGTGTAATGACTTAGGCTTTCCCCTTGGATTACACTTAGACCCCTTATTGATAGAACGAATTAGTTACTACTATGAGTTGGCCTAACCCCTGAGGTTAAGGATGCCTTGGTTTCTATTTAGATCCTAATTAGTATTATTTTTTTATATTTCAATATCATTGAAACTTTCAAGTATTATATTTACATAAAATGAGTCTTAAATTAATTAATTAATTGATCATATGTATAGATACATTACCAGCTGAGGTTAAAGTAGGTATGAGTTATTATTTTAGCATTGATTTCCCTTTATATACATAAACACTGTACAGTTTATATTCATAGACATGATTTTTATAGACATATTTGGTGGTGGCCTACTATGATTTATCTCACACAATATCTAGGCCACCATTGGTAGCTGGGTAGATTACAAGATCCTAGGTGTAGATAAGGGGAAGAATCCTGCTTTGGATACTCGACTTGCTTTCTTTTGGATGGGATTATTTTAGCAGATAACGAGGCTAGTTCTCAATATGCTTGGGATAGTTTTTGGACTTTTGACTCTTCTATATATCATGTATTTTACTGTATTCCTACTTCTATGTATACATATTTTATTGATTTGTAGGGACATGACATTATCCTTTGCATATGATTTAGTTTACCACTCTGGATTATTTTTTCTTGTATGTTTATTCTTATTTATATTTCCTTATCCATTATTATTATTCATCCTATATATATCATTTTATTATACAACTATTCTATACTTTGTCCAGAGGGCATAATATCCTCCCCAGACACACCCCAGACCCTCATTACTAGTCAACAATCTCTAGCATATGGGGAGGCACACTTGAGGCCATGTGGATAACTTGGTTCAGGGCACCTTTTAGTGGCACCTGAGTTGGGATGTCACATTTTGAATATTTATCTCCACCACTTTCCTTGATTTCCCTTTCCATGGACATTTTTCAAATATTCCTTAAGGTATTTATATTATAAAGAAATTAATCATACACAGATTGAATATTCATCAAATATTTGGTTATGGTCAGGCATATTATTACATAGATTAATCATGTTTAAGTGTTTATTATTATTTGGTTAATGGAACCATCTTCAAAAAAATGATAATTTGATCCAAATGAATTTTCTTTTGAAAATTACATCTAATGAATATTTAATAATGTATTTATCTATTAGGTTATTTGATCCTCAATTATTCAACTAATGAGATTTTTCAATATTGTGTAGTTTTTCACCCTCAAATAATTTTTATGTTCCACCTTCTGTGATGTCTTCCTATTATTTTTATATATTTTTTATTCCTAGTATTTATTATTCATTCAATAATATTTGAATTTTTTATTTGATCGTGATGACTTAGTTGATTGGTAATCCACCATCCACCATTTTCCTTTGTTATCCTTCCCAATTCTATGTCATATGAACCCATAATGATGATTCAGGATAGTGAAGTGAATGAAGTCCATGGAATAAATGGGAATTGATTCCACTTTTTATAGTTTCTTGAACATATGTGAAAAATTTTATGACAAAATTGTAAAGTGCAGCATCAGAAGAAATAGAATCAATGACTGTTGAGGGCATGGTGGCTAGGTTAGGATGCATCAATGATTGCTCAGGATTGGATTGTAGTGATAATCATAGAGGTGTGAGCTAGAAATGCATACCATTAATGAATAATATTAATCCATTAGAATTTATCAACTATATGACATGTAGTCCCATGGGTCACATTACATGTATATCTCTAAACTACAATTATAGGGTTCATATATCTTATAATTATAACACACCATGTGAATATGGGTCACATGTCATGTGTTGCTATCCTGGTATCTTAATTGTGCACCATTTGTACTTTATATATTTTCAATTTGCCCTACATTTCGTATAGGACTTATCAAATTCTGTGTACATCTTAGAGACATAAGAAGAGTCTAGGTGGTACATTCCAATTGATCCGAAAATCTTCACATTCTATTTATATCTAAAAGTCATGATTCTATGTATCTAGAATACACATTCGACTAAGATGTAGGCTTCATATATCATGTACCCGACTAGGACACGCCATGGATGTACATAGTGTGGTGTTTGGATAACACCAAAATAATATTGAATATTTATAAGGTTTACATGTCATGCACTCTTAAACTACAGGATGTGTATTGAATAAATTTTAATGTTTATTATAATTTATTACTTAAGAGATAGAATCAGATACTTGAGTGGTCTATTTTTAGTGCTTTTATACATAGAGAACAAAAATACATGATTTATTTATAATATAGGTTTTTAAGTCGATTTTGGGAAAATAGATATCCTTAGCTCCTTGAATATTTCATTTGAGAAATGATGATATGTTTGGTGATGAAACAGTGTTGGTAGCCCTTGGAAGTGTTCCTAGGTCAGGGTGTGGGTCCTCTAAATTTATTTTTGAGTAGGTAACCCTCTTTTAGGATTAGGGGATCAAGACTTCCATCCTTAGGTAATAAGTACTCTATTTGTTCATGAGGTTAGTACCTCTTCAATTAGGATGAGGTGAGGTTATCTTATACTACAGAAAGAGATAGTAACACCTAAAAGTAAAATAGTTATAGGGTGAGGGTCCTCCACCTATAGAGGATGGTATTTCCTTATGAGTTAAGTCATTGGTGTTCCATTCCTTAGGGTTTGGTAACCTATTAAATTACATAAAATACACCAAAATGTGATGGTACCCTATCCTGATTAGTGAATTAGATTGTGAGTTTAGAGGTTTGAATAATTTTGGGATTGATTTATGTGAATGATTTAGGTCTTATGATTTGTCCAAAATGTCTAATTTCTTTTAAGATAAGACCTACTATGGGGTTATCGACTATAGGATTATGATAATTTAGTTATATTATTTATCTATGAATTCTTGTGAGATATATATCTTCAGAGTGTTGTGTTGTGATGACTACGACTCTTAACTTTACCATAATCATCTTGATCTTAGAGAATCTATAGTTTTATTTAGGTTTCATCTATTTTTTCCCTTAGAATTGGGTTTCAAGATGAACTATTTTTATTTCTTTTTTTATTTTTTGGATCATCCTACGAGGTATGTTTATTCTCACCCCTATACGGGCCTTATTCTCACACATGTTGTGTCTGTGTAGATTTAACATGGTCTAATGTTTCCTTTGAGGATCTGTATTTCTTAAATCCATTGGTTATAGAGGATTCATTTGAGTTGATTCATAGAGTTGGATGGTGGTTCATGGTGGAGTGGATTTCTACTAGTGTACACTTCCCAAACATTCATGCAATGTTGAGGTATTTTTACCTATCACATGTCATTGTTCCTAGTGATATTAGATATTTTATATTTACTTTTATATTATTTCATGTGGTTTTATATTAGATAGTTATTACTACATTCATATATTCATTATATAGTATAGTTATTTATGTATACTGTTGGTGGTTGTTTGATATATCTTATGTATTAGGGTTCTATATATGTTATAGGTTTATCTATATTAAGGCCTCAAATGTAGATATATTCCTTCATGGTGCTAGTCACAAACCCATATCCAATTTGATGTGGGATTGGGGTGGAACCCTTGGCCTATTACCAACCTAGGTGTGGTCCTAGTGGGTTGGGTCATATTAGAATGGCATCCAAGAAGTTTGAGTATTTGGTATGGTGTTTGAAGTTTATTGTCTTATGAGGATAAGTTTAGAAATTAGGGTAGCAATATTAAGGGGGTCTTTAGTTTTATTATCAAACCAGGGAGATGATTTAAAGTGTGGTGTCTGAAATACCCTTTTTACATGACATTGATATTTTATTAGTCAACTCTAAACACTAAGGATTTGTTTACCAAGTTCAAGTATATCGGTTTAAGAATCATATAATTTCTAATAATTATCATTTATGTACATCTAGTGTAAAGTCAACTAGATATGATCTAGTTATAATGAGTCCAAAGTATCTAAAAGTGGTATTTACTTTCTGAAAACTACCTTGGATTTTGGGACTAGATTATGATATTCTCATGATAGTGCTTGATCCCTATGAAATTGATGAGTAAAGAAATGAAGTTTTGATTTATGGATTTGGCTGGATGATATTCAATCCCCACATTTATAGGGATAACCCCATAATTTTATTCTTTGATAAGACCTTATTATTGAGAAGATGGTACTAATTTATTCTTAGACTACCCACAGATTTATTGTACTACGTACATTCCAATAATATTGGACACCTAGGAATCGAGTTGATCATTATCCTCAAGAGATATAGTATTAATTTGAGTCATTGACTCACACATTAAATTTTTCTTGAACACCCACTCACAAGATGTCATATCTCACATCATGTTCCCTTTACGACACAACGAACTATTAGGTGATGTTTACCCAAACTCATAATGATGATAATATAACATGGATAGAGTTTGATATTTTGTTTTGATATTTTTATCCCATAATGTTTAGGATAGTTTGATTCTAGAAGATATTGGACCCTCTTTAAGGTAGTGTGGCTATGACCAAGTTTGTGAAAGGCTCTATGGGTGAGGTTCTTCATGGGTGAGATTCATAGTAGATTCCCCTAATCTAAAGAGTTTGACAGTGGACTCCAATGAGGGATTTGAGTATGTGCTACTCCTTAGAACATCCCATACATATGATGATGTATTTGAGAAATAATTTTCATCTTGGGAATTTCCTGGCAGTGGTGTACCCTAGTTTAGGAACACAATAGTGTCTTATTGAAGGTAACTAGAGTGGTTCCATAAAGGCACCCTCATAAGTGAAGGAATTATTGAGAATAAAATATCATAAAATAGGCACAATGGCTTCTAAAAATGTGGGTTATGATAAATAATTTTATGGTACAAGTGTGGCTAGGGGTGGATGATATTTTAATCCATCCCCACCACTACCACCCCCAGGTGGTCCTTACTCAACATAAGGTGTTGGTAGTATGGGACATAGATGATTGAATGAAATGGAAGGATCTGATTATGTGTTTACCTACATAGTTATAAACATGATTTATGTATTATCTTTTGAAACTTGTGTTCATAGATGTTAGTAGTATCTATTCCTTCCTTTATAAATGTTGTTTGGGAATAAAAAGAATATACTGGAGGCCCTTAGTCAAACCTTTTCATCTAAAGACTCCTACAAGTTGTTTTCATTCATATTCTCTTAGTATTTGAAAGTGTGATATTTCCCTATAGTGAGATTTATATTATATAGGATTCCTTGGTATAGGGAAAAGATTATGTGATTTGATCCTTAGAATGGTTGGAAAATATTTGGTTGTTACGAGGTGTTATTTAATTGAGTAGATGAGTCAATGTTTCTTGACAATGAGTTGGACCCTCAGGATCGATGAACAATTTGACCCCAAGAGATTTTAGATAATTAACCACCATTAGGATGGTATTCTATTATGTCATAGAAGTTATGAAATATTCATACCCAAAATAGAGGACGAATACATGAATGTTATTCCATGGGATGTTCTGGGGTTAACCCCATCAAGAAATTGGTTTTGTAATCGATTTACTTTGATGCTTATACCAATATATTTTATCATTATATTACATCTCATTACAAATTATATTGAGTGTATCCTTTACATTCTCATTTTTGTTTTGATAATTACTTCGCCCTATCATTATTACATTACTTAATGTATCTACTGGTCAATCTCTCTATCTATAAATTAATTTTATAAATGAATATGTTTATTAAATTTTATTGTTTATATTTATTATTCTATTTATTTATTATCATTTTGGAAGTTACCATAATTTATGTTTGAGTAATTTTTCTTAAAATATGTTTTATTAGATGAAGAAGGAATCCAGAAAGTTTATTACTTTGTCAGATTTTAGATTTGTTTTTATACCAAATTTTGATTATATCATGTGCTATAATCCATGTAATTTTATTCCTCATATTTAATTATACATTTTAGAATATTATCTACATATTATTCAAATATATCTATGGATAAATTAGTCATTTGATGTTCTCATTTTTTCTAAAAGTTACTGCATGTTTAATGTTATAAAACAGATCTTTGGTTTATAGTTTCTTCTATTTTTGGATGAGAACATGTGACACAATTAATAAAATTGTCTGAAAGTTGTTGGGATGGATATAAAATATATATATATATATATATATATATATATATAATTAAACTATAAGAATTGTTTAAATGATTATTTTGGTGCTCTAAAAACTGACCTAAGTCATTATAATATTTTTTTAATTATGTTGTTTTTCAGAATATAATGAATATTGTCATTAAAAGATATATTTAATTATACATCTTGGAATAAATATTTCCTTGATCTACTATAAATATTAGGAAATTATTTAAATTTAAGACAACTAGACTAAACGCCAAATTTGATGTTTAGAGGCTCTAAAAATTTATGAAATTTATTAATATCAATATGTTAGGTAAATTATATAGAATTATTATAGAAATTTAGTACAAAGTCCTAAATTTAGAAGAGGAAGTATAAAGTTTTATAACTAAATAGTTATGTTAAAGTATTATGCTCTGTAAAAATTCATATGTTCAAGCTTGAATTATTACATTGATATGGATAATTATTACACTAGGACAAAAATGTCTTACATTTCTATGAAGTGCTGTGACTTATTATAGGATTTTTTTAAAAATGATGAATACTTGTAATGTTTAATGTAGCTTTCACTATTTTCAGTGATTACAACATTTTTTATGATCTTTAATGGAATCCTTCCTCACCAAAACATGTAGGTAATCATGTTGAATATATTATAGAAGTAGTAAACTGAGTTTTATGTTTTTAAACAAAGAGAGAAACACATTCATATACAGGATGAACACCAACTCATGCATGAAAACTAAATATTGTAGAACCTACACTTTAATCATGTTATTAAACTGTTTCAAGATCTCATGTAGGCTGAGTGATTTTACTAGAAAAAATGGATAATATTCCTTGTATGAGGAATTAATATCTACTAAAATAGAATTTCCACCTCACATACTTTTTACAACATGAAATAATAGAGGAGGATATAAGAACATACAAAATAGAATATGGATCACCATATATAGAACTCACTTCATGATATCTGTATGTATAATTATTTTTACAACTTAAGTTTGAGGTTTCAATTATAGTGAAATAGAAGTCATGATTCTCTCATTTCTATGGAGTTTTTGATTAAATATAAGGATTTATTTGGGGAAAAAAATAAGATTATAAGAAACTCACTTTATTAAAATTTTTATATTTGAATTATCTTTTTGTGATATTTCAAAGAGAATACACTTACATAGATTATCCTTTCAAAGTTTCTATTAGTTTTCATGGGATTTATTACTGATAAAGATTTATGGAAGATGCTGCACTGGTTTATTGTTAATACGAGTCTTAGTTAGTTGAAACTAGAATGATGGGATATTCAAAGATTTACTTATTCTATTTAAGAAGAAAATATTTCAATCACTAATTTAAATTAGTTGAAGGAATTTAAGAAGGATTTAAATAGATATTTAAATCTGGTCACTTTTAGAATAAGGAGAAAAGTTTTTTTTTCTGGACTAAAAGTTACAAGATAGAAATTCTTGGAAACATATTGGTCCATGAGAGATATGTGTTGTAATGGGGTTTTTTGTATTACATATATATTTGAAAATGATAAGTGTGAATGAAAAAAGTAGTGATGTATCTTTTTTTGAAAACTACCATGTAAATAAGGAAGAGTAATATAACTTATTAAAAATAAGAAAAATAATATTCTACTACAACACACATTTTATGAAGAAGCCTCACTATATCATATTGTCTACTGATTTTTGATGAAAATTAATCCTTTATTAATGGAATATTATTTTGGGTGTTACTATGTTTTCTTAAAGATCATTTTACATGTGTCACTTGCAAAGAAAATGTACATTAAAATCATATCAAATCTCTCATATCAACTCTATCCCTATATGTAAACTACTTATAATTAGTAGTGATATGTAATGACCTTAAACTAGTTACCCAGAGTCGGTGCATTATTAAATAACATTGGCATGATCACAAAAGATCAAGCATTGAAAGACTGATTAGTTTAGTATCCTTGGAAGTACTAGATACATTCATAAGGTTTACATTACATCATAAAATGGAAAACTACAACAACATTATTTCCATAGACAACACTGAGATCCCATAGACTATCCCTATAGGTCAGTCATAATATACTTCTTCGCATCCTAGGAAAAATAAAACATAGAAAGGGGTGAGCTTAGATGCTCAGTAAGGATAACAATATAACAGAAACTTTCATAAATAAGAATAAACATTTAAGGAAATGTATAGAAATAAAAAAAATCCATTTAAACATAAACTTCATCATAATATGGAAAATATAAATCAAAATAATTCCATTTACTTACTCACATGGATATTCTACTAGTTGAATAATCAGATGCAATATCAATAGCCACTTTCATAATGATGGAATTCATAATGCCAGACTTTCATAACCACATAGTCAAAGACTTATGCAGAGACTACAAATAATATTTTGTCAAGGCATTGTTCCAAGATACTAGTTTGTCTCATGAGACCTAACGATGCATTGAGGAGCTATAGCAGTCTCCCCCCGTCACTTACTAAGTCCAATGCATTCCTCATATGAAAAGGTTTAAACATAACATAAACATTCGTATTAAATCTGGCATATGAAATGTCAATACTTTATCCATAAACCATGAATGGTATGAAATAACACATCCACAGTCAAACATATCACAAAAACTTTAATACAATATGGAATTTTTGTATCATAATAAATCAATTTCAAACAAACTTAAAATCCATGAAAGGATGTTGACATAGATAAAATCATAACCTTTTTTAGAGAAATATCTCTTTCTATTTTGAAATCATTTAAAAGTCATATAATTATAAAAAAACATTTATTTTGAAAATATTCATATAATATTTTAAAGGAATATTTGACGATGTTATAATGATGGAAAATAACTGCACCCACAGTATAAGTTAAAAAAACATTCTTACCTTAATTTTGTCAAAAAGTCATAAAGTACCTCATTTGGAAAACTATAGACAGATTCCTTTCAAAAAATTTATAAAAAAGTCAAACAAGGGTATAAATTAATTTAAACCATAATATAGTAAATATTAAAAAATGTTTTGGAATACATTTTTAAGAAACATGGATGTGGATGATAAAGAGGTCCCAGTAGATACTTATATAAAAACAACGTCAGATAACAAAGAGATTGTAAAATTAACCCATACCTTGTACTTTTACTTGGTTAAGGATAGGTTAACCTCCTTTATAATGGTGAAATAATTGTTATTAAATTATTCAAGAATAATATACATTAATATGATATCATATATGATCTTTTAACATTTCATTGTTAAAAATATCTTAGTATTATCAACGTTTCAGGTGTTAACTGATTTGTTTTCCTTTTTATTATATGTTACATGAGTCATGTTTGTTATGGTTGGGATGTATATTATTCATATTCAGAATGATATTAAGTCTTTAAGCATTATTTTTATTCATCTAATGAAAATTATTCTTGAATGGATACAATGGGGAATGAATCTCATCGCGTTTATGGAGACGGTAATCCTTACGTACGCACGAGTGACAATATCATTTTTTGATATTATAATAATATATAAATGGATGTTATATAATATATACAGAATCATAATCATGTTATATTTATTATTTACACAAATTACACATCATTATTATACCCATCTAAATAATAATGTACTGAATAACAATTACACCATGATGTGGAGACGGTAAGCCGTACGTATGCACATATGGTGACATGTCATTCAAAATATGGATAGAATAATGAATACATTTGTACCGTATTTATAATATCATCATAGTATATAGAATATAATCGATTTATTATTTTATAATGGAAACAAAAAAGAAAGCGGAAGTGGAAGAAGAAAGGAACATGAAAGAGGTGATGAAATATTTACCTCTTCTTTGGGTTCTTCCTTTTGATTCGATCAAAAGGGCTCTTTAGGTTGACTTTATGACTAAAGAAAGAACTATAGGATGAATGGAAGAAAGTTGAGAGGTTATTTGGGCAGGGGTTCTCCGAGACAAATGGCATTTAAGGTGTGAATTAGAGAGAAGGGGGAGTGCCCTTTTATAAGAGGGGTGAGGGGAAACTTAGGAAAAACAAGAAATATTATTTTATAATAAAATAGTTTTTGGTTTCTAATGGCTCCAAAATTAATTATTTAAAGTATAAGGTGGGTATGGGTCGAAAAACAATAAAAAAATTGGTTTTATACAAGTTTGGGTCACTATATTAACTTTATTTTTTATATTTAACTCTTAGTTAAATAGTTTGACTTTTACCATGTCTCTTTGTATTTTTATATTATATGGTTAATAAACATACTATAAACATTCAAGAGAACCCCAAGTGGTTCATTAATGATACAAATATCATTATATAAGTATTTTTTTCTGATCCTTAGATTTTTAAGAATTGAATATCAATTAATAATATAATATTTTTTAAAAACCCTTTTATGTCATTTTTAACACTATTTGGTATTTTGTTTTTCCTAAATTAATAGCAGTATTATTATTTTGAAAAAAAATCATCTAACCAACCATAACATGTCATATTAACCTATAAAATTAGTTTAATTTATAAAAAGTCTCAAATTACATTTATTTGGATATTTATAATATCAATTATTTTAATATTTCATTAATTATGTAATTACTACATCATCATTGTGTCATAAATAAATTTAATTATATAATGTCTAAAAATTATAAATAAAATACCATTAAGTAGGAAATATTTTTATATTTCTAAAGAATATTTATAGTCTAATTTATCTTATGTTTAACCCTATATTAAAAATGGTTTAGTTATTAAACTTTGAATTTAACACTTTTAACTATTCCTTGAATTAAATAATAATAAATGTCCTAATCTAATCCAAGTGGACCTAAAGGGTCATATTTTATTCCTAAGGTTATTTTTTTTGTCGAATTATACTTATCCAATAGAATTAGGACATGTGTTAGGGTAATAATAATATCATTTTTACCCTTAATTACCCTATTTACTTTTAACCATGGTAAATAAAAGTAAAAAGTTACTATTCACCAAAAATTATTTTCACCTTATTGAACCAAATTTTACTTATTGATATAAACCGTGTCTCTCAGATTTTTGAAATTAAAATCACAGAAGCGGTAAAATTAAGTTTTATTTAAATTTGCAAATGCTCCTCGGAGGTGGGTAAAAGACGGTAAAAAGTTCAATAAAATTTTTATATATCTAAAATTATTATAAACTGAATCTAATGAATTACATTGAACTTATATAGGTATTATGTTTCTATTTTGACCTAAAATAAATTTAAATAAAATAAATAATTATTTAAATAAAAATTCAATTTTAAATAATAACTCAGTGTTTTTCACTATTCATAAAAAAATGAAAGTTTTTAGAAAAATAAAAAAATTCACCCTAAGCTAATTTCAATATTCTGAATCCAAAATTGAAGTCCATTTTGAATGATAAAATTTATAAAATTTCAAAAAGTGGGTATTACTATTCATAACAGATAGTTTGATTGGTTGTGGTGTGTTAGAACTCGAAGTTACATACAACAAACTCTATTGTATTATTCAAAGAGAAGCGTATCATGGAAGATTGGGGTGTTACATTCTCCCCTCCTTCAAATAATTTCATCCTTGAAATTTGTAGAATATTACTGCATAAAAAGACTTGGGTGGTTCTTCATCATAAGTTCCTCGGGTTCCCACGTTGCCTCTTCCATCTTATGGTTTCTCCATAGAACTTTTACCCGATGAGTTGTCCGGTTTCTCAACACTTATTCTCTTGTATCAAGAACCTTGACAGAATCTTTTCAGTAAAACAGATCGGGTTCCAGTTCTAATTCCTCATAAGTGAGTACATTCTTTGGGTCAGGCATGTATTTTTTCAAAAGTGATACATGGAATACATCGTGAACTTTGGAGATACTTGGTGACATTCCCAAACGGTAAGCTACAACCCCAATTCTTTCTAGAATTTCAAAAGGTCCGATGTACCTGGGACCCAATTTTCCCTTCTTACCGAAATATATAACACCCTTCCATGGAGATACCTTCAAGAAAACATGATCTCCTACCTAGAATTCCAAATCCTTCATTCGGTTATCGGTATAGCTCTTCTGCCTACTTTTAGCTGCTTTGATGTGGGTTTGGATTACCTACACCTTTTCCATCATTTCCTCCACATGTTCTGGGCCTACATGTTTTCTTTCACCAACATCATCCCAACAGGTTGGTGTGTGACATCTCTTTCCATATAACGCTTCATATGTTGCCATCTGAATACTTGAATGGAAGATATTGTTATAGTAAAATTTTACTAGTGGTAAATATTGATCCAAAATACCTTGAAAGTGAAGTGAGCATGAAATCAAAATGCATTATATGGTTTGAATAGTCCATTCTGATTGTCCATCAGTTTGGGGGTGGTAGGCAGTGCTCAAACAAAGTTCTGTATCCAGGGATTTCTGAATAATTTTCTAGAATCTTGATCTAGAACATGGATCATGATCATAAACAATCGATAGGGGTACACCATGAAGTCTCACAACTTCATTAATATATAATCTTGTTAGACATTCAAGTGGTAAATCTTCCCTTATAGCAAGAAAATGTGATGACTTGTTAAGACGATCAACAATGACCCATATTGCATCATTCCTTCTAGGAGTCTTTGGTAGTCCCATGAAAAAAGTCCATCATAATATTATCCCATTTCCACTCAGGTATGGGAAGACGTTGCATGACTCCTCCAGGCTGTTGCCTTCCATCTTTCACTTGTTGACAAACTATACAACTCGATACAAAATTAGCAATCTCTCTTTATATGTTGTCCCATCAAAAATTTTCCTTCAAATATCAATACATTTTAGTTCTCCCAGGGTGTATAGATAAATTGGAACTATGAGCATCATCCAACAATTCCTTTTTTAGATTAGGTATATCAGGAACACAATGTCTCTTCCCAAATTTCAAAATTCCATCTTCATTCACAAAGTCACTCAATATCCCATCATTCATAGCTTTAATGTTCTATGGAAACTCTTCATCACTGGTCTAAGAACTCTTTATCCTTTCTAGTAAATATGGTTTGGAAAGAATTTGAAAGAGTATTGATGTTTCACCTTCCATGTTGATTCCCATATCCATCTTTACTAGATCCATGTATATAGGATATTTTTCAACTCTCATCTTATTCAAAACTCCATGATCCTTTATACTGAAAGAATCTTCCACCTTATTTGCCTTCCCCAGGTGGTAGTGTATAGTGAAATCATAATACTTGAGTAGTTCAAGATATCTCCTTTTCCTCATTTAAATTTTTTCTGTGAGAAAATATACTTCAAACTCTAGTGATCGGTATATATCTCAAAATTTTCATCATATAGATAGTGTATCCAAATCTTAAAAGAAAAGATTACAGATTCTAAATCAAGATCATGAGTAGGATAGTTTTACTCATGAATTTTTAGCTATCGTGATGCATAAGAAATAACCCTATCATTCTGCATAAGGACACAACCAAGTCCTTTCATTGAAGCATCACTATAAATAACAAACCCATCATTCCCCGATGGTAGAGTCAAGATGAGATCATTGAATAATCTTCTCTTTATTTCTTTGAAAAATTCTTATTACTCTTTTTTCCAAACAAATTTAACCCCTTTACATGTGAGCTTCATTAATGGGTTATCCAATCAGGCAAAATTCGGGACGAAATGTCGATAATAACCTGCTAAACCAATAATACTGTGTACCTTAGTTATACTTGTCGGTGCTTGCCTTTCTTAGATTGCCTTTTTCTTAGAAGGATAAATAGATATTACATCCTTAGAGATAATATGGCCTAGAAAAGAAATCTCCTGAATATGGAATTCACACTTCCTATACTTCCCATATAATTTTTGTCTTCTAAGAGTCTTCAGGATAATGCGTAAGTGATTTTCATGATATTCGTAGATTTTGAAGTATACCAAGATATAATCAATAAATACTACTAAAAAATAATCAAGATATTCATTCAAAACTCTATTCATTATATCTATGAAAATAGAGGGTGCATTAGTCATCCCAAAAGGCATTACTGTAAAATCGTAATGCCCGTACCTAGTTCGAAATGCTATTTTCAGAATGTCTTCCTTCTTCACACACAACTGATGATTTCCAGATCGAAGTTCAATCTTTGAAAAATATTGAGCTCCATGAAGTTGGTTGAATAAATCATCAATGCGAGGTAGGGGATACTTGTTCTTTATTGTTATATCATTGATCTCTCTGTAGTCAATGCATAAACTCCTAGATTCATCTTTCTTAGCAAAAAGAACAGGGGCTCTCCATGGAGAAACACTAGGGTAAATAAATACCTTATAACTCAATTATTCTAGTTGTTTATTTAGTTCCACTAATTCCACATTGGCTATTCTATAAGGGGTCTTTGATATGGGACGTGAACCAGGAATTAAATCAATGGAAAACTCAATTTCTAGTTCTGGAGGATGTCTAGGTAAATCTTCTAGAAACACATCAACATATTCTTGCACAATAGGTACATTCTCTATTTGAACATTCTTTTCTTCACCCACAGTTATTTCATTATATTCCTCTTAAATAATTGAATTTAGTTGAGATACTAGGGGTGGATATTGATAAGAATGAGGTGGTGACATTTCTTCTCTAAAGATAAGGTGTTCTTTATCATCATCATCAAAAATTGTAACCACCTTCTTCTTACAATAATTTTTTGAATCCGGGTATGAAAGATAATATATACCGAGGATTATATCAAATTCAATCATGGGTATGACGATGAGATCAGCAGATAAAGAACATTTATATGCCCTAATGGGAACTCATTCAGAAAACATTGTTGTAATCATACTTCCCTTAGGTGTTTTGGCTGACAACTCCCTTGTTAAATAAAATTGTAAATATCTAATTTTCTTAGAAAACAGGGAATATATGAAACAATGCAATGATCTAGAATCAAATAAAGCATTGGCTAAACTTGAGGAAACCATTAAATTACCTGCCACGATATCTTTCAGGGCTTCAACCTCAATAATAGTGATCTCATAAGCTTTTCCTTGATCCCTTGGCCTTTTCTGAGGTAAGTTCCCCTGATTCATAGGATATTCATTTGCATAATTTCCCCTTTCTCTACAATTGTAGCATTCAACATCGAAAGCCTCTTTATTCCCCTTGCAATCACGATCTTGGTGGCCTTTTTCACCACAATTGAAACAGACTCCCATTCCCTTCAGGCAAGTACCAGGGTGTTTCTTCCCACATTTACTACAGGATGGATATTCAAATTTTTCCCTATTCCCCTTATTTCTATTTCTAGAGTGTTCAATAGATCTCTTCTTCTCTTACTTTGCTTTAAATTTACTAGACTTAGAGAATTTTTTTTCTATCTTTATATCACATGAGACAATATCTTCATACGACGATAAGGATCGTGAGACTAATGCTCGATGGATAAATGGTTTTAACCAATCAATGAAACAATCAATCTTACTTATTGGGTTACATATATAATCTGCATCATGCCTTTCTAACATTGTAAAGTTACCTTCATACTTTGTGATATTCTCATCCTCCTTTTTCCTTAGACTCAGAATTTTTTTTTCCATATCTGCTCGATGATCTTGAGAAAATTATTTTTCTAAGAAAATTTCGTAAAACTCTCTCCATTCCATATTTGATACTTCATAATCTTCCTTTTTGTTTTTAATCAATGACCACCATTGATTAGTATATCCCGTGAGGTGGTAAAATGCCATGAAAACTTTTTCCCTTTCACTAATCCCCATGGTGTGGAATATTTTCTCTAATGAATTTTTCCATTGCTCAGCTACTAATGGATTTTTACCCCATTGAATGTCGATGGTTGTTTCCTCATGAAGCTATCTAACATTGATCCTCCACGCTGCGAATCAGGGTGCTCCATAAAAGTAAGGTTATTATTCATAACCCGAGTGAGTTGTCCCAGTATGGTGATTAGCTGATCAGCATTGGTTGCATCACAAGATCCACTATAATTATCCTGAGTAGGAGAGAAATCCCTATATGGAGTGCGTGCATTGATATAGTTTCCATTCCTTCCAATAGGCACCATTTCTAAACAATGGAATAAACTAGATTAGTTTATGAATCGAAATACATAATTCCAAACTTGTAAAACACTTAACATAAATTGAACAGTTTATGGATATAATCTATTATCATAAAAAAAATTTCTTTGAGGAATTATATAATCATAAACCCTTCATAATGGTATGTAAAGAAAATGATAATAATCCTAAGCATATCCACTGGGAGTGTTGTAAACAAGAGTGCATCAAGGCCTGTTTTTGTGAACCAGTTTCCGTTCAAGTCTAGCTCAAAATGGTGTTTTTAGGTTTTACCCCTAGGTATATCTGTACCAGAGCCACCTCTACCTACTCATATCCAGACAGGGATTTATTTTCTTGGAAAACTCACAAAAATATCTACCGTACCAAAATTCTAGGAAGTTCTTCTATAACAATCCTCAAAGTCTATCTTAGGGTTATGTGATCTAATTAGAGATTATCTAAATCTAGTTTCTAGGTTTGAACTAATCTTTCTCTGATACCAACTATAATACCCTGACCCTAGTTACCCAGAGTTGGTGAATTATTACATAACATTGGCATGATCACAAAAGATCAAGTCTTGAAAGATAGATTAGTTTAGTAGCCTTGGAAGTACTAGATTCATTCATAAGGTAAACATTACATCATAAAATGTAAAACTACAACAAAATTGTTTCCATATACAACACTAAGATCCCATAGACTATCCCTATAGGTCAGTCATAATATACTTTTTCACATCCTGGGAAAAATAAAACATAGAAATGGGTAAGCTCAGATGCTCGGTAAGGATAACAATATAGCGGAAAATTTCATAAATAAACATAAACATTTAAGGCAATGTATAGAACTAAAACCAAATCCTTTTAAAAATAAACTTCATTATAATATGGAACATATAAATAAAAATAATTCCATTTACTTACTCACATGGATATTTGACCAGTCAAATATTCACATGCAATATCCATAGCCACTTTTATAATGATTGAATGCATAATGCCAGACTTTCATAACCACAGAGTCAAGGCCTTTTTCCAAGAATACAAATAATATTTTGTCAAGGCCTTGTTCCAAGACACTAGTTTGTTTCCTAAGACCTACCGATGCATCTAGGAGCTATATAGGGCTCCACCCATCACTTACTAAGTCCAATTCATTCCTTATATGAAAAGGTTTATACATAACATAAACATTTGTATTAAAAATGGAATACAAAACTTCAATACTTTATCCATAAACCATGAATGGTATGAAATAACACATCCACAGTCACATATATCATAAAACCTTCAATACAATATGGAAGTTTTATATCATAATAAATCAACTTCAAACAAACTTAAAATCAATGAAAGGATGTTGACATAGATGAAATCATAACCTTTTTTACAGAAATATCTCATTCTATTTTGAAATCATTTAAAAGTCATCTAATTATAAAAGAAAACATTTATTTGGAAAATATTCATATATTCTTGTAAAGGAATATTTGATAATGTTATAATTATGGGAAATAGACACACCCTCCATATAAGTTAAATAAACATTCTTACCTTAATTTTGATGAAAAAGTCATAAAATACCTTGTTTGGAAAATGGCGGAAAGATTACTTTCAACCCATTTATAAAAATCCAAACAAGGGTATAAATGACTAACACATAGTATAGTAAATAATAAAAAAAATTTGGAATGCATTTTTAAGTAACATGGATGTGGATGATAAAGATGTCCCAGTAGATACATACATAAAAACAACCTCCGATAATAATGTAATTGTGAAATTAACCCTTAACTTGTAATTTTCCTTGGTCAATAGTACGTTAAACTCCTTTATAATGGTGAAATAATTGTTATTAAATTAACCAAAAATAATATACATTATTATGATATCATCTTTTGACATTTCATTGTTAATAATGTCTTAGTATTATCGTTGTTTCGGGTGTTAACTGATTCATTTTCATTTATATTATTTATTACGTGGGTAAAGTTTGTTATGGACGGTATGTATATTATTCATATTCATAATTATATTAGGTATTTAAAAAATATTTTTAATCATCTAATTAAAATTATTCTTGAATGGATACGATGAGGAATGAGTCTCATCGCGTTCGTGGAGACAGTAATCTGTACGTACGTACGAGCGACAATATCATTTTTTTGATATTATAATAATATATAATTGAATGGTATATCATAAATACAGAATCATTATCATGTTATATTTATTATTTACATAAATTAAACATCATTATTATACCCATCCAAATAATAATGTATTGAATAACAATTACACCACGACGTGGAGACGGTAAGCCGTACGTACGCACATATGGTGACATGTCATTAAAAGGATGGATAAAATAATGAATATGGTTGTAACATATTTATAATAACATTATAGTATATAGAAGAAACTGGATTTATTATTTAATAATGGAAACAACAAATAAAGAGGAAGTGGAAGAAGAAAGGAACTTGAAAGAGGTGATGAAATATTTACCTCTTCTTCGGGTTCTTCATTTTGATTTGATCAAAAGTGCTCATTAGGTTGGATTTATGACTAAAGTAAGGCCTATAGTATGAATAGAGGATAGTTTAGAGGGTATTTGGGTAGGTTTTTGCTGAGGAAAATGGCTTTTATGGTGTGAATTATTGTGAAGGAGGAGTTCCCTTCTATAAGAGTGGTGAGGGGAACCTTCGGAAAAGCTTGAAATATTAGTTTATAATAAAATAATTTTTGGTTTTTAATGGCTGAAAAATGAATTATGTAAAGGTTAAGGTGGGTATGGGTAAAAAACTACCCAACCAAGAGGTTTTAGATAGGTTTGGGTCACTATATGAACTTTATCTTTTAGATTTAACTCTTAGTTAAATAGTTTGACATTTACCATGTCTCTTTATATTTTTATATTATATGGTTAATAAAATTACTATAAAATTACAATAGAACCCCAAGTGGTTGCTTAATGATACACCTATCATTATATTAGTCTTTTGGCTGAACCTTAGATTTTTAGAAATAGAATATCAATTAATAATATAATATTTTTTTTAAAAACTCATTTATGTCAATTTTGACACTATTTGGTATTTTGTTTTTTCTAAATTAATAAAAGTTTTATTAATTAAAAAAAATCATCTAACCAACCCTAAAATGTCATATTAACCTAAAAAATTAGTTTAATTTATAAAAAGTCTGAAATTACATTTATTTGGATATTTATAATATCAATTATTTTAATTTTTGATTAATTAGGTAATTACTGCAACATCATTGTGTCATAAATAAATTTAATTATTTAATGTATAAATTTTTTCAATAAACTAAAATTATGTATGAAATCATTTTATATTTATAATGAATATTTATAGTTGAATTTATCTTAAGTGTAACCCTATATTAAAAATGGTTTAGTTATTAAACTTTGAATTTATCACTTTTAACTCTTCTTTGAATTAAATAATAATAAATGTCATAATCTAATCCAAGTGGACCTAAATGATCTTATTTTATTACTAATGTTGTTTTTGGTCGAATTATACTTATCCAATAGAATTAGGACATGTTTTAGGGTAATAATAATATCATTTTTACCTTTAATTACTCTATTTACTTTTAATTGTGGTAAATAAAAGTACAAAGTTATTATTCACCATAAATTATTTTCATCTTATTGAACCAAATTTTACTTACTTATATAAACCATGTATCCTATATTTTTGAAATTAAACTCACAGTAGTGGTAAATTATGTTTTATGTAAAATTGCAAATGCTCTTAGGAGGTGGGTAAAAGATGGTAAAAAGTTCAATAAAATTTTTATATATCTAAAATTATTATAGAATGACTCCAATTAATTAAATTGACCTTATATAGTTATTATTTATCTATTTTTACCTAAAATAAATTTAAATAAAATAAATAATTATTTAAGTAAAAATATGGTTTTAAACAATAACTCCGTGTTTTTCACTATTCATCAAAAAATGATAATTTTCAGAAAAATACCAAAAATTCACCCTAAGCTAATTTCAATATTTTGAATCCAAAAATGAAGTCCATTTTGAAAGATAAAATTTATAAAATTTCAAAAAGTGGGTATTAATATTCATAACGACTAGTTTGATTGGTTGTGGTGTGTTAGAACTCGAAGTTGCATACAACACACACTATTGTATTATTCAAAGAGAAGCACACCGTGGAAGCTTGGGGTGTTACAAGATATTTCAAATATATATTTATTATAGTAATCTATGGAGGTTACTGAAAAAAATAACCTAAACTCCCTATACAATCTTTATTGTGATAAGTAAATTTCTTTACCTTAGATGTCTAGGTCCTTGTATAAAAGGATCTAATTAGTAAAATCACTAAGCTAATGTAGAGAGTGTTGGTGGAGTTATCTTTGGGATTTTTGTTCCCTGAAATTCTATATATCGATGTGTCCATGTCTATTTATTTTGTTATATATACTTAATAACTAATTAAATAAATATAAAAACAGATTCACCTTAAGATTTATGTTTTAAATTGGCCATGTTTTTTGAAAGGACTCAATTCACCCTCCTTTAGAGTCTTCATTTTCTCACCTTTAAAAAAATTATATATCAAATGAAGTACTCTTTATGAATAATCTTTGAAGTTCCACTCTTGGTTTTAGTACTTAGTCTCTTTTAGAGATTCTTGTATCCTTAACAATATTAAGTTAAAGATCTAGATGAAGGTTGATTTCAATGGAATATTAAAAGGTATGTCCATGATCCATTATCCTTATTCTAATAATGATAAATATAGATGTCAAAATTCTAGGATGATAATATGTATGAAGAATATTTTTATGAAAATATATTTTAAAGCTATCAAGACTTATAATATTATCAAAGGTGAACCTAAGAATTTTAATTCTACTCATGAAGCTAAGTATGATTTAAATTCTAGAGATATATGTAGACTTAGTTCTAATAAATTTAATAGAGTTTCTCATTGTTCCACTAATTATGAGATATGTGAGACCATTGAAGTTTCCTATGAAAGAACCAATAATTTTTGAGAAATAAGGTACACTAATTTAAATAGTAAATTTGATAATTTCATGATGTTTGAAGACGAAAGAATTAATCATACGAATGGAATGCTAAGCAAGATAATCAATGATGTTTCTTCCTTTGGAAAACCTATTCTAGAATCTGATTAGGCATTAATGATACTTAAAGTTTTACAATTTTAGTGGATATTATAAAATCTACTCATGTTAAAGATTTTATGATGAATGAGTCGATTAGAAACTTAATCATGTTAAAGTTGAGATGAATTCTGAGATTAAATATCATATTTTTATAAAAATAGTGATTACTTATCTCAAAGTTTCAAATGTAGAATATTAAGATTCATATTCTATTATTTTGAGTTCAAATGATGAATTATCTAAGATTTATTAAAAATTGAGAAAATTTTACAAAAAATGAGGAAAGAAAACTTAATAAAATTGAGAAAATGGGATTTAAATATTATGGATGAAATAAGAAAGGTCATTTAAGACCAGACTACCCTAAAATGACATCACAAAGTTAGAGTATAAATGAAAAGGAAATAAATTCCTAAAATCTACTTAGGGTAAATCAAAGGATTCATGCGATGAATCTACATCCAAATCCAAGGATAAACATGAAAATCAAAATATTTGTTTAGGTCTTATGAATCAAGACGAGGAGGTACAATTTTTTTTTCATTTCCAAATTCTATTTCTAAAAATCTATTCTTTAATGAACTTAATGAATATTTTTTTATGTGTGAAAAAATATGAAGATTTAAATAAAAAAATAAATCTTTAAATAAATACTATGATGCATTTTTTTATTGAAAAATATCATTTTTCAAAACAAATTTCTTATTTTAGATCAAATTCTAGTAAAACCTATTGTTCTTTACATGAAAATAAAATTAATGATTTGTTAACTGAAGTTGAATCTTTAAGGAAAGTTTCTAGTATGTTTAAAAATGAGGAAAATTATTTGAATAAAACACTATAAATAAATAAAATTAATAAAGGAATATTTAGAATTTTAAGTAAATGGGAATAAGACAAACTACAAAGAAAATATTTTGTACCTACTTCTAAAAGTCCTTCATTCATTAGACCTTCATTCATTCCCTTCACCCTTTTAATTTCCTTACTACTACAATTAGATTCGCTATCACTAATTCCAAATTCTTCTCCTAAAACCAATTCCCTATCATAATCCATGTAACTAATTTCATCAA
Source organism: Viscum album (assembly GCA_963277665.1). Taxonomy (NCBI): domain Eukaryota; kingdom Viridiplantae; phylum Streptophyta; class Magnoliopsida; order Santalales; family Viscaceae; genus Viscum; species Viscum album. The sequence continues at coordinate 24,704,673 of OY728142.1, read as the reverse complement.
TCCTCCCCCTATTTATTTTATCCTTTTAACCCTTCTTCTTTGGTGTTCTCTTTGTCACTTCCTCCTTATCTGACTTCCCTTCGGTCCCTGACTCATTGCTCATATTCCCCTTAGTACTCTCAATCCCTTAGATCTTCAACCTTAAATTCAGAAAGTCCTAATACAATATAAATGTAACAAACTATATAATAAAAGAATAACTCATTTTCATATTTATTAATATGAATTAAATATCTATATTCATTATAAATTACTAAGTTATTTTTAGATAAAAATGAAAATAGATTTACCTAAAATATTTTATTATAAGGTTTTTTTAAATTATAATTTTTAAATTTAAAATTTGAATTTTGAAATATGCATATAATTTTTAAATTATAATATAAAACTGTACCTATCGTGAAATTTTGGGTTTTTTTGAAAAATATTGAGTTTTCAATAAATAGTAAAAATACATATTTTTGAAAAAAATATTTGCTTTTCAATAAATAAAGTAATTTAAAAGATCCGTTTTTTTAGAATATGATTTTAATTAACATAAGTATTATTTATTTATATTTATTCCACTTAATTACTTTATGATCAAAATTATAAATGTTTTTATTATAAGTTTTCTTTTGGGTTTAAAAATAGGGTTTTTCTAAAAACTGTTTTAAAATCAATAATGTTTCTCCCTTTAAATTAATTAAAATAATACATAATTTGGAATGTTTTAATTAAAATTTATAGATTATATATTCATAAATTTTAATTGTGTTTCACAAGATGATAGTTATCAGTCAAAGATTTATTATTGAATCATCTTTTGAAAAAAAATACTCTTCTTGAAAACCTGCTTTTTTGTTGCATCAGCAGGTTTTGTTTTAAATTGAGTTTTAAAATTTATGTGAATGGAATTTGATAAAATGGGTTCAATATTTAGAATCATAATAATTTATATTTTATAATCAGTTTAATATAATTTTCTACCAAAATGAATAGTGAAAATAATAAATATTAATTACCTTGGTTAATGTAAAAATGGATTTTTCAGGGGTTAAACTAAAAAGATAATGTTTAAAATAGACTAATAATTTGTCTAAAATATTTTTATGGAAATATTTTGACCTTATTCCTTATATTATCAGTAATTTTACATTATTTTATCTTTTTGACATGAAAAAAGGGTGGAATTCATTCTTTCAAAAAATTAAAAGTTTTCCACTCACCTCACTTATAAAAGGTCACCCCTCTCCTCCTATATTCCCACCATCAAAACCCATTTTTTCAAAAAATACCTAGATAAATAAATTATCTAACTATATAATAACATGATATAATCCTTATTTTGGTTATAAATCTGGCCAAGGAAGCCCTTTGTTACAAACCAAGAGAAGTTACCTGATGAAGAGGCAATGTTCTTCAATGAGCATTGTTATTTTATTTATTCCACCACCCCATTAAATTATTCTTAAACCATGATTATATAATAAATTTATTATATTACATATAATTGGATTTTATTATTTTAATTTAATGACTTAAATAATTCTCCTATTCTAGTTAATGAGTTAGTAAATCACCATTTGTGTGAACGGTGGACTATCCCCTCTCGAACCAATGTTATTCGTTTTTTCATTACCACATATCTCAGTTGAGTATGCTGATAGATATAATGTAAATATATGATATTTATAAGATAATTATACATTTTTATTAATTATATCATATATAAATTTTTTAATTTCCATTAAATGGTGATACAATAATGTCATTCATGTGTATGGTGGACTACCGCCTTATGAATCGATGTGATTTGTTTTCACTAACACTTTACATGGAAGGTAATAAGTGTAAGTAAAATGTGTATATGTGATATAAATTAAATAATTATGATATTAATATCATTTTTACAATTATTAAAAGATAATATATCATTTTATTTCTTACCTTTTCACTCATTAAGAAATGATAACGCCATTCATGAACATGTGGACTACCATCTTCATGAAGCGATGTGACTCTATTTTAATCACCAAAACCCATGGATGATATATATATAAGTATATTTAAAGAAATAATATTGGAAATATGATATCATTATCATTATTTAAAGATAAAATATAACTTACCTTCTTTTCATAATGATTATTGAAAAAATGGAAACATTATTCAAGCGTATGTATGACCTATCGTCTCCATGTTTATAACATACATAATTTCTCAAAAATATATTTATTGAAAAATATTAAAATTATAATTTATGTATAAATATAATAAATATGTCATGAATATTATTCTGAATATTTTTAAATAATGACAACTTTGACCATTTCCGACCTACCAAATTAATTTTTGACACGTAAAGAGAATATGGTCAAAACCTCCAAATTAAACTTAATTGATTATGTAATTTTATATAACATGGTAATAAGTGAAATAAAATTAATAATATAATTTAATTTTTTTTTTCAATCAAGAAAATAAATTACATAAGTTTTCTATTCATAAAGATAAATACACATGTGACAAGTCAAACTCATAGTAAGGGACTTTGTATCAATTTCCTTCCATTGAGACATATTTTGATGTTATAAACCATTATTCTTTTATATGGTGTATATACATCCCATTTGAAAATTTATATCATGAACTTATCTATTCATATATTAATTATTTTTTTAATGTTATTCTTTCCTGGGGCTTATGATTCAAGTGTTTCCCAAGTGATAAGGGACTTTTCTTTTAAAAAACCATATTTTAATGTTTTTCCTTCCAAATATTTCTCTTTCATGACCATGTTTTTTTATTGATTTTATGATAGTATTTATATGTTCATAAAATATTTATAAAGTACATTTTATTTCACATTTACTTTATTTCAAAGGTTTTTAAATGGAATCTTTTTATATATTTTATATGGAACATTTTGAAAAATGAAAAAATGAATGTTCTATTTTAAAGTTTATCATGAAAATTATTTTTTCCACCACTTTTATTATAATTTTATTTATATATTCCCTTAGATTTAATGTATTCTTTAAATAAAACACTTTTTCTTTTTTTGTTTTTTTATATTAAAAATGGTGATTTAAAAGAAAATGGTTTTTTGATATCCAAAAGTTATTTTCTTATGATTATAAAAGAGATTTTAAAATGTTTTATGATATAAAAGTGAATTCATAATTTTTTTTATTCATCATAAGGTACTTATGAATAATACAAGAGAAATGGGTGCACCTAGATAGCACTAGGTGAGCCCGTTACAACAAAAATGACGGGTGCACCTAGACAGCACTCTAATGCATTCTGTAATGTTCCTTGTATTAACAGGTAAGAAGGAGGGAGTTAAAGAAGGGGTTATCATATTTATTTAAATAGGGTATAGTTACTTCTAACATGAGTTTTAAATGGGTTATGAATGTGGTGCTCTAAGTTACCTAATTGTTTTTTTAATTTCATTCTATGGGTTTGTAAAGGATTTATTTGAGAAAAAAGTGTGTGTATTTTTCATGTAAAAAAGTTTTATTTCATATTATCAAAGAACATTTAATATAAAGGTAAATGTTATATGATATTTCATGTATTCACTGGTCTAACTATTTTATTTCTTTTTATATCCCTTTCTGATCTTTTTGTTCATATCTCACATTTTAAAAATGTTTTCATTGGATTTAAGGATAGGTAAGGGAAATAAAGTGGTCATGTTGAAAGGTTTGAAGATTTTTTTATGAAATAAAATGAAATTTTATTTTAAAGGTTTTATATGGTTGAAAAAATAGATACTGAATGCAAGTGTCCACTTTGTATTATATGGTTTGGTTATTTATTTGTTATTGAATAATTCTATAAAGCTTTAAACCTGAAAAGGTCCTAAAATGTAAGAGAATGAATTATTGACTTAAATCTAAATATTATTTATGTTTTAAGGATGGGTGATTATAGTATAATCCAATGAATCGAACAATTTCAAATTTAAAGATCATATAGTCATTTTTTTAGAAAGATACATAAACTAATATTTTTCTAGGATTTTGGAATTTCCAACACTATATTTAGACTTCTTCCACTTGAGAAGTGTATTTATGACCTTCTACATGATCCCTTCATACACCGAAAGGCTCATAAGTATCTTTGAATAATTTTTAGGTTCCATTTATGAGCAATAAAGATTGATATGAACATACACAAAATCTAGGGATCAACCCTCCAGATATGATGAAGGCCTAGGAGAACCCCTATTAAATGAGGTTTCAAAAGGGTAATGTTTTCAATATGAAATCATGTTAATATATCATTATAAATTTATATTAAAAAAAATCAATGATAAAAAATTAAATAAAATATAACCATCATTTCTAATTTTTTATATTCAATATCAAAATTTCAATAAATTTATCATAAAACATAATCAATATAAAAAATTCAAAAAAAAGTATTCATTATATTTATAGTCATATTATCATATTCCTATTTTTATACCAAGGATCATTACAAAAATAAATGTGTTGATTAAATGATTAAAACATTCCCAAGTAATAATATAAGTTCAATAGTTCTTGGGGGTTAAGTACAAAAGACATCAAAACTATAATATAGTTTAGTCATAACTCATTGATAAACATAATTAAGTTATATACTCAACCCATAACAACTCTAATACATATTAACATCATTAATGATATGAAAATTTATATTAATGAAAATAAATTGGGCATATAAGGTCCAAAAAGTTTTAAACATAAGAATGAATCATGTACTGTGGGATATTCCTTCATATGTTATAAAAACATTCAAATAGTATTTATGATTCTTGAGATAAAATATCAAAAAATATGAGACATAAATGATGTATGTGTAACACCCCGAGCTTCCACGATACGCTTCTCATTCAATAATACAATAGCTTGCATTGTACGCAACTTCGAGTTCTAAAACATCACGACAAATCAAAGTAGCCGCTATGAATAGTAATAACCACTTTTTAAAATTATATAAATTTTATATTTCAAAATGGACTTCATTTTTGTATTCCTAATATTGAAATTAACCTATGTTGAATTTTTTGTAATTTTCTGAGAACTTCAAAATTTTTATGAATAGTGAAAAATACTTAAAACAACTTTTTTAATCAAAATAATTCATAGTGATAAATTATACTATTGAGTGGTTTTAGAGTATAATTAGAATATATTTTTACCATTTCATCCAATGGTGGTCATTAGAATTAATTTAACATTGAAATTGGACATAAACAATTGCCAATCTTTTGATATAAATTGTTTTTTTAAAACACGCTATTTGTTGTGACAGCAGGAATTAATTATAAAATTAATTAATGCAACTAATATGTTTGGAATTTTGTAAAATAGACATCATTTTTCAATTTGGAATATCAATTATAGCTTAGGGTGAAATTTTGGCCTTATTCTGAAAAACTTCAATTTTTGATGAATAGTGAAACCACTAAGTGGTTGTTAAATAACTGATTTTTCGTTTAAATGAAATATTACCACTTCTGTGATTTGATTTTCAAAAATCCGACATACATGGTTGTCATTAAGAAGTAAAATGTGGTTCAATGAGATTATAATAATTTTTTGGTGAATAGTAACTTATTAAGTTCTTAATCGCGATTAGTGGTAATTAGTGTAGTTTAAGGTATAGATAATACTTTAATAATATTAAATGACCTAGACACATGTCCCAACCTCATTGGTTGAGTCATGGCCGACCAAGACAAGCCATGGCCTAACTTGGGGACCCCATGGATCCACTTTTGTTGGGAAATGACATAAATTAGTTTTTATTTAATGTTAAAGTGAAAATGACACTAACATAAATTGTTCTACTAAAACAATTTTTAATTGGGGTTATACAAGTCCAAATTTTGATTATAAATAGTCATTGGAAAGCTAAAAAGATTTCCTACATCATAGTATTTGTTTTATAATTTTTAGACATTAAATAAATTAAAGTATTTATGACATAATAATGATGCAGCGATGACATCATTATTTGACGATTTAAATAAAATGAGAAGATAATGCAAAATCCGAGGCTTACACTTGTCCAAAGCCTATTGGATGAAGATATTTCGAAACCTTATCACCTTAGCCTCTAATTATATAGATGTGAGACCTTTAGAATCCGAAAAGCATTTTGAAATAATGTAACATTTCATTACTTTCCAAAAGTGCCCCTCCTCTCCACTTATAAAAGGCCCCCACCTCTCCCACCTTATTCACACCTTCAAGCCATTGGCTCGGCCAACCCCTGCCCATTTGCTCTCTCCACATCCCTCTCCTCATCCTAGAGGATTCCCTTTGGGCAGAATCCTTTCAAAGGAAGCCTTTAGGCTCAACTCAAAAGGAGTTACACTTTTTAAGGTAATTCATTCTCTCATGTTCTTTTGTTTTATTTTACTTCTCCAACCCCCTAAACTCTTTTTATTCATTTCTTTTGTAACAACACCAGTATCCTCAATATACTAGGATGTTGTTATAAGAAGTATTCGAGCTACACTTACACACACCTACATCTAATGGTTAAAGAACATACGGTTTCTGTGGATGGCGAATTTCTGCCTCCCGAAACGATGATTGTTCAACACTCATTTAACACCTTCAAAGGTGGCCATTATGATGTCACTATTTTTATATATGATATATAATATGTTTATGTTTTCCTTAAGCTTCTGTTTTTTTCATTTTGGGCATACCTTTATGGTTTCCATTATGGGTAAAACACGATATCTTCATTTTAGGAAGCGCGGACTACCGCCCCCTGAAAGTGATTTGATTCGTTAATACCATATGTGGGATGTGTGAAGGATAAAGTTAATGATATTATATATGTTATTATACTGGAATTATAATATACTCTCATATCATTATGATTCCATTCCAGAAAATATGAAATAGAAATGGAAGTAGCGTTCATGCGTACGTACGGCTTACCGTCTCCATGAACGGTGCATTTCATTTCTTACCTCTAAATGTGATGTAATATTATAAATGAATGTATGTACTGGATATATATGACATATATGATATCTACATCATGAATACCATTCTGGATATAATGAACCTTTGACCAAATTAACAACATGTAAGTGCAAGAAGCCTATTTTTGACTTAAGAACCAAATACCGACAAAATGAACATTATTAACTTAAATAATTACATAATGTTCATATCATTGTAATAAGTGATATAATAAGGATAATGAAGTTGAAAATGGTTCTTAATAAGGTATATATTAACTCTAGTTTATTATTCAGGAGGTTAAAGAACGGTTGAGTCAAGTCAGACACGAGGTAAGGGAATTTCATAACCCAACTTCCATTCTTTGGGTTAATCTCCTACTTTCAAATTATGTCATGATATTATTATGTCTTATTTTGTATTTTTACTTTCTTTATGTGTACCTATAGTGAATACACATAATATATCTATTTTATTTTAAAAATGATCTTTTTAAGGACTTCGTCTCAATCTCCTTTCATTGAGGCATATTTGGTTTTATACACAACTTTCTTTTATACGGTGTATAAACCCCTTTGACTTTTAAGTTTATTCAAAAGGAATCTTTTTATACGAAGCATTTTACTAAACGACAAAAAGGGAATGTTTTTCTTTCCGTACTTATGCGGCGACAACGACTTCTCCGCCGCCGTGAACATTATTTGAGTTTCGGCTTCCTTTACAAGCCATACCTTTTTTAAAAAAAGAAAAATAAATACAATGTTTTAACATTCTTTTATTTTGGTATTGAAAATGGTTTTGAAAGAATTTTTATTATATCAATGTGTTGTATTGATATCTTGTGATTGAAATATGGAAATGTTATGTTTCCTTTATGCATGTTTTATGTGATACGATTATGTTATGGTTTATGATATGTTTAAACCTATTCATATGAGGAATGCATTGGACTTAATAAGTGACGGGTGGAGCCCGCTATAGCTCCTCGATGCATCGGCAGGTCTCATGAGACAAACTAGTGTCTTGGCACGAGGCCTTGACAAAATCTTATTTGTGGTCTTGGCACGAGGCCTTGACTACGTGGTTATGATAGTCTGGCATTATGCATTCCATCATTATGAAAGTGGTTATTGATATTGCATGTGATTATTCGACCAGTAGAATATCCATGTGAAGAAGTAAATGGAATTATCTCATTTTACTTTTGCCATATTATGTTGAAGTTCATATTTAAAAGGCTTTTGTTTTATTTATACATTGCCTTAATTGTTAATGATTATTTATGAAAGCTTCCGCATCATTGTTATCCTTACTGAGCATCTGAGCTCACCCCTTTCAATGTTTTAATATTTTCCAGGATGTGAAGAAGTATTTTATGAATGACCTGCAGGGATAGTCAGAAGAGGATATGAGTGTGGACTATGGAGACTTTTTTATTGTAGTTTTTCACTTTATGATGTAATGTAACGTTTACGAATGTATCTAGTGTTTCCAAGGCTACTAAACTAATCGGTCTTTCGAGACTTGATCTTTTGTGATCATGCCAATGTTACGAAGTAACGCACCGGCTCTGGGTAGCTGGGGTCGGGGCGTTACAGTTGGTATCAGAGGCAGTTTAGTACTAACCTTGGAAGCTAGATTTAGATAAACTCTGATTAGAGCACATAGCCCGAAGATAGACTTTGAGGATTAATATAGAAGAACTTCCTAGAATTTTGGTATTGTAGAGATGTTGTGAGTTTTCCGAGCAATACATCCCTGTCTGGATACGAGCAGGTAGAGGCGGCTCTGGCACAGATGTAACTAGGGGTAAAACCCGAAAACACCGCTTTGAGCTAGACTCGAACGGGAACTGGTGCACGACAACGGGCCTTGCTTCACTCTTGGTTATGACACTCCCGGGGGATATGCTTAGGATAATTCTCATTTTATTTACAAACCACTATGAAGGGTTATGAGTACATACTTCCTCAAAGAAAACATTTCTTTTTATGATTATGGATTATATCCATAAATAGTTCAATTTATGTTAAGTGTTTTATAAGTATGGGATTATGTATTTTGATTCATAAACTAATCTAGTTTATGCCATTGTTTAGAAATGGCGCCTAGTGGAAGGAATGGAAACCGTATCAATGCACGCACTCCATGTAGGGATTGGCCTCCTGCTCAAGATAATTATAGTGGGGCTGGTGATGCAACTGGGGCCGATCAGCTAATCACCATACTGGGACAACTTACTCAGGTTATGAATAATAACCTTACCCGTATGGAGCACCCTGATCCACAGCGTGGAGGATCAATGTTAGATCGATTCATGAGACAACAACCACCAACGTTCAATGGGAGTACAAATCCCTTAGTATCCGAGCAATGGATAAATTCCCTAGAGAAAATATTTCAGGCTTTGGGGAGCAGTGAAAGGGAAAAAGTTATCATGGCAGTTTACCGCCTCACTGGAGATGCCGATCAGTGGTGGTCGCTGATTCAAAACACAAAGGAAGATGATGACATATCGAATATGGAATGGAGGGAGTTCAAAGAGCTTTTCTTAGAAAAATACTTTCCTCGTGACCATCGAGCAGATATGGAAAGGCAATTTCTGAGTCTGAGGCAGAAGGAGGATGAGAATGTCGCAAAGTATGAGGCTAACTTTACAAGGTTAGCAAGGTATGCTGCAGATTACATACGTAACCCAAGGAGTAAGATTGATCGTTTCATTGATGGTTAAAACCATTTCTCATTCGAGCTTTGGTATCACAATCCTTCTCATCATACGAAGATATTGTCTCGTGTGCTATCAAGACAGAAAAGGAATTCTCTAAGTCTTATGACAACAAAGTAAAGCAAGAGAAGAAGAGAACGGTGGAACAAGAGACAGATAAAGGGAAAAAGGGAAAGAAGGATTTTCCATTATGTGATAATTGTGGGAAGAATCACCCTGGTACTTGCCTAAAAGGAATGGGAGTTTGTTATAAATGTGGAGAAAAGGGTCACCAGGCTCGTGATTGCAAGGGAAAGAAAGAGGCTGTCAAAGTTGAATGCTACAATTGTAGAGAAATGGGTCATTATGAAAATGAATGCCCTAAGCGTCAGGGAAACTTACCTCAGAAAAGGCCAAGGGATCAAGGCCAATCTTATGCTGTGACTACAGTTGAAGCAGAATAATTAATGTATTGGTGCTTCTGGACTCAAGGATTATATTCTGGTTATAAGAATAATGTGATATATATAAAGATTGTACTGCAGTACTTTTTGATTTCAGTAAGGTTTTAATATGATTAAGGTAATCATATTTTTAGTATGTGATAATAAGAGAAACTTTTCTTTGTTTGGGTAATCTGATGTTACAATTGATTTTGGAATTTAGAGACCTTTTAGAGAAAGTCTGGATGAAGGTATTTTGGATAACTATAAAGGTTGGAGTGGATTAAGTTGATTTTTGGATAGTATGGTTTAAGGTTAAAAAATTTATGAAGATTATTTTTGGAGTATTATAATACTATAGTTTTAGGAAAAGGACAACCTGCAGGGTGGGGCATAAACCGTCGCGTCAGACAAAGCTGTAGGAATCGAACCCACAATCAAAGTGCGACAGGCCTTTATTTCCTACCACTAGCCTACAGGAAGTCCCTGGTTATTACAAAATAATTTTACTAATCTAAATGGTATGTGTTAACCTTTGGTACCTTATACAATTAGGATAATAATAATATTTTTGAGTTCTATTATCTTTTTGAGTGAAAGATGAGTTGAAGGTTGAAACACTAATTGTCAAGCATAAATATATATATACCTATCTCTTATTCAATGAATAAATTAATTCTTAAACTTTAGTAAAGGGATATTAAAACAAAAAATGTGTTATCCTAATACCTTATGTCTTGTTGAACTGATGATATTTTAAATCAACATAGATTGAAGGCTTTGAGGCCCTCAATTTGACAGTTGATTGTGATTGATGACCTCAATCACTCCCTACAAATATTTACGTTTTTCCTCTAATTATATGTCTTTAATTGCCACCAATGTTCTCCTTATCGAGATCATAATTTGGTGGTGACTTTCTTATTTCCATTTTCCCTCTTATTAAGGCTAAATTTTATTAACCTTATTTCCGATGTGGGTTTTCCACAAAGGTATTTTCTATTTTCAACCTCTTATTTTTAAAGAAAAATATCAAATTGCGAGGACGCAATTTATTGAAGGAGGGGAGAATGTAACACCCCGAGCTTCCACGATACGCTTCTCATTCAATAATACAATAGCTTGCATTGTACGCAACTTCGAGTTCTAAAACATCACGACAAATCAAAGTAGCCGCTATGAATAGTAATAACCACTTTTTAAAATTATATAAATTTTATATTTCAAAATGGACTTCATTTTTGTATTCCTAATATTGAAATTAACCTATGTTGAATTTTTTGTAATTTTCTGAGAACTTCAAAATTTTTATGAATAGTGAAAAATACTTAAAACAACTTTTTTAATCAAAATAATTCATAGTGATAAATTATACTATTGAGTGGTTTTAGAGTATAATTAGAATATATTTTTACCATTTCATCCAATGGTGGTCATTAGAATTAATTTAACATTGAAATTGGACATAAACAATTGCCAATCTTTTGATATAAATTGTTTTTTTAAAACACGCTATTTGTTGTGACAGCAGGAATTAATTATAAAATTAATTAATGCAACTAATATGTTTGGAATTTTGTAAAATAGACATCATTTTTCAATTTGGAATATCAATTATAGCTTAGGGTGAAATTTTGGCCTTATTCTGAAAAACTTCAATTTTTGATGAATAGTGAAACCACTAAGTGGTTGTTAAATAACTGATTTTTCGTTTAAATGAAATATTACCACTTCTGTGATTTGATTTTCAAAAATCCGACATACATGGTTGTCATTAAGAAGTAAAATGTGGTTCAATGAGATTATAATAATTTTTTGGTGAATAGTAACTTATTAAGTTCTTAATCGCGATTAGTGGTAATTAGTGTAGTTTAAGGTATAGATAATACTTTAATAATATTAAATGACCTAGACACATGTCCCAACCTCATTGGTTGAGTCATGGCCGACCAAGACAAGCCATGGCCTAACTTGGGGACCCCATGGATCCACTTTTGTTGGGAAATGACATAAATTAGTTTTTATTTAATGTTAAAGTGAAAATGACACTAACATAAATTGTTCTACTAAAACAATTTTTAATTGGGGTTATACAAGTCCAAATTTTGATTATAAATAGTCATTGGAAAGCTAAAAAGATTTCCTACATCATAGTATTTGTTTTATAATTTTTAGACATTAAATAAATTAAAGTATTTATGACATAATAATGATGCAGCGATGACATCATTATTTGACGATTTAAATAAAATGAGAAGATAATGCAAAATCCGAGGCTTACACTTGTCCAAAGCCTATTGGATGAAGATATTTCGAAACCTTATCACCTTAGCCTCGAATTATATAGATGTGGGACCTTTAGAATCCGAAAAGCATTTTGAAATAATGTAACATTTCATTACTTTCCAAAAGTGCCCCTCCTCTCCACTTATAAAAGGCCCCCACCTCTCCCACCTTATTCACACCTTCAAGCCATTGGCTCGGCCAACCCCTGCCCATTTGCTCTCTCCACATCCCTCTCCTCATCCTAGAGGATTCCCTTTGGGCAGAATCCTTTCAAAGGAAGCCTTTAGGCTCAACTCAAAAGGAGTTACACTTTTTAAGGTAATTCATTCTCTCATGTTCTTTTGTTTTATTTTACTTCTCCAACCCCCTAAACTCTTTTTATTCATTTCTTTTGTAACAACACCAGTATCCTCAATATACTAGGATGTTGTTATAAGAAGTATTCGAGCTACACTTACACACACCTACATCTAATGGTTAAAGAACATACGGTTTCTGTGGATGGCGAATTTCTGCCTCCCGAAACGATGATTGTTCAACACTCATTTAACACCTTCAAAGGTGGCCATTATGATGTCACTATTTTTATATATGATATATAATATGTTTATGTTTTCCTTAAGCTTCTGTTTTTTTCATTTTGGGCATACCTTTATGGTTTCCATTATGGGTAAAACACGATATCTTCATTTTAGGAAGCGCGGACTACCGCCCCCTGAAAGTGATTTGATTCGTTAATACCATATGTGGGATGTGTGAAGGATAAAGTTAATGATATTATATATGTTATTATACTGGAATTATAATATACTCTCATATCATTATGATTCCATTCCAGAAAATATGAAATAGAAATGGAAGTAGCGTTCATGCGTACGTACGGCTTACCGTCTCCATGAACGGTGCATTTCATTTCTTACCTCTAAATGTGATGTAATATTATAAATGAATGTATGTACTGGATATATATGACATATATGATATCTACATCATGAATACCATTCTGGATATAATGAACCTTTGACCAAATTAACAACATGTAAGTGCAAGAAGCCTATTTTTGACTTAAGAACCAAATACCGACAAAATGAACATTATTAACTTAAATAATTACATAATGTTCATATCATTGTAATAAGTGATATAATAAGGATAATGAAGTTGAAAATGGTTCTTAATAAGGTATATATTAACTCTAGTTTATTATTCAGGAGGTTAAAGAACGGTTGAGTCAAGTCAGACACGAGGTAAGGGAATTTCATAACCCAACTTCCATTCTTTGGGTTAATCTCCTACTTTCAAATTATGTCATGATATTATTATGTCTTATTTTGTATTTTTACTTTCTTTATGTGTACCTATAGTGAATACACATAATATATCTATTTTATTTTAAAAATGATCTTTTTAAGGACTTCGTCTCAATCTCCTTTCATTGAGGCATATTTGGTTTTATACACAACTTTCTTTTATACGGTGTATAAACCCCTTTGACTTTTAAGTTTATTCAAAAGGAATCTTTTTATACGAAGCATTTTACTAAACGACAAAAAGGGAATGTTTTTCTTTCCGTACTTATGCGGCGACAACGACTTCTCCGCCGCCGTGAACATTATTTGAGTTTCGGCTTCCTTTACAAGCCATACCTTTTTTAAAAAAAGAAAAATAAATACAATGTTTTAACATTCTTTTATTTTGGTATTGAAAATGGTTTTGAAAGAATTTTTATTATATCAATGTGTTGTATTGATATCTTGTGATTGAAATATGGAAATGTTATGTTTCCTTTATGCATGTTTTATGTGATACGATTATGTTATGGTTTATGATATGTTTAAACCTATTCATATGAGGAATGCATTGGACTTAATAAGTGACGGGTGGAGCCCGCTATAGCTCCTCGATGCATCGGCAGGTCTCATGAGACAAACTAGTGTCTTGGCACGAGGCCTTGACAAAATCTTATTTGTGGTCTTGGCACGAGGCCTTGACTACGTGGTTATGATAGTCTGGCATTATGCATTCCATCATTATGAAAGTGGTTATTGATATTGCATGTGATTATTCGACCAGTAGAATATCCATGTGAAGAAGTAAATGGCATTATCTCATTTTACTTTTGCCATATTATGTTGAAGTTCATATTTAAAAGGCTTTTGTTTTATTTATACATTGCCTTAATTGTTAATGATTATTTATGAAAGCTTCCGCATCATTGTTATCCTTACTGAGCATCTGAGCTCACCCCTTTCAATGTTTTAATATTTTCCAGGATGTGAAGAAGTATTTTATGAATGACCTGCAGGGATAGTCAGAAGAGGATATGAGTGTGGACTATGGAGACTTTTTTATTGTAGTTTTTCACTTTATGATGTAATGTAACGTTTACGAATGTATCTAGTGTTTCCAAGGCTACTAAACTAATCGGTCTTTCGAGACTTGATCTTTTGTGATCATGCCAATGTTACGAAGTAACGCACCGGCTCTGGGTAGCTGGGGTCGGGGCGTTACAGTTGGTATCAGAGGCAGTTTAGTACTAACCTTGGAAGCTAGATTTAGATAAACTCTGATTAGAGCACATAGCCCGAAGATAGACTTTGAGGATTAATATAGAAGAACTTCCTAGAATTTTGGTATTGTAGAGATGTTGTGAGTTTTCCGAGCAATACATCCCTGTCTGGATACGAGCAGGTAGAGGCGGCTCTGGCACAGATGTAACTAGGGGTAAAACCAGAAAACACCGCTTTGAGCTAGACTCGAACGGGAACTGGTGCACGACAACGGGCCTTGCTTCACTCTTGGTTATGACACTCCCGGGGGATATGCTTAGGATAATTCTCATTTTATTTACAAACCACTATGAAGGGTTATGAGTACATACTTCCTCAAAGAAAACATTTCTTTTTATGATTATGGATTATATCCATAAATAGTTCAATTTATGTTAAGTGTTTTATAAGTATGGGATTATGTATTTTGATTCATAAACTAATCTAGTTTATGCCATTGTTTAGAAATGGCGCCTAGTGGAAGGAATGGAAACCGTATCAATGCACGCACTCCATGTAGGGATTGGCCTCCTGCTCAAGATAATTATAGTGGGGCTGGTGATGCAACTGGGGCCGATCAGCTAATCACCATACTGGGACAACTTACTCAGGTTATGAATAATAACCTTACCCGTATGGAGCACCCTGATCCACAGCGTGGAGGATCAATGTTAGATCGATTCATGAGACAACAACCACCAACGTTCAATGGGAGTACAAATCCCTTAGTATCCGAGCAATGGATAAATTCCCTAGAGAAAATATTTCAGGCTTTGGGGAGCAGTGAAAGGGAAAAAGTTATCATGGCAGTTTACCGCCTCACTGGAGATGCCGATCAGTGGTGGTCGCTGATTCAAAACACAAAGGAAGATGATGACATATCGAATATGGAATGGAGGGAGTTCAAAGAGCTTTTCTTAGAAAAATACTTTCCTCGTGACCATCGAGCAGATATGGAAAGGCAATTTCTGAGTCTGAGGCAGAAGGAGGATGAGAATGTCGCAAAGTATGAGGCTAACTTTACAAGGTTAGCAAGGTATGCTGCAGATTACATACGTAACCCAAGGAGTAAGATTGATCGTTTCATTGATGGTTAAAACCATTTCTCATTCGAGCTTTGGTATCACAATCCTTCTCATCATACGAAGATATTGTCTCGTGTGCTATCAAGACAGAAAAGGAATTCTCTAAGTCTTATGACAACAAAGTAAAGCAAGAGAAGAAGAGAACGGTGGAACAAGAGACAGATAAAGGGAAAAAGGGAAAGAAGGATTTTCCATTATGTGATAATTGTGGGAAGAATCACCCTGGTACTTGCCTAAAAGGAATGGGAGTTTGTTATAAATGTGGAGAAAAGGGTCACCAGGCTCGTGATTGCAAGGGAAAGAAAGAGGCTGTCAAAGTTGAATGCTACAATTGTAGAGAAATGGGTCATTATGAAAATGAATGCCCTAAGCGTCAGGGAAACTTACCTCAGAAAAGGCCAAGGGATCAAGGCCAATCTTATGCTGTGACTACAGTTGAAGCAGAATAATTAATGTATTGGTGCTTCTGGACTCAAGGATTATATTCTGGTTATAAGAATAATGTGATATATATAAAGATTGTACTGCAGTACTTTTTGATTTCAGTAAGGTTTTAATATGATTAAGGTAATCATATTTTTAGTATGTGATAATAAGAGAAACTTTTCTTTGTTTGGGTAATCTGATGTTACAATTGATTTTGGAATTTAGAGACCTTTTAGAGAAAGTCTGGATGAAGGTATTTTGGATAACTATAAAGGTTGGAGTGGATTAAGTTGATTTTTGGATAGTATGGTTTAAGGTTAAAAAATTTATGAAGATTATTTTTGGAGTATTATAATACTATAGTTTTAGGAAAAGGACAACCTGCAGGGTGGGGCATAAACCGTCGCGTCAGACAAAGCTGTAGGAATCGAACCCACAATCAAAGTGCGACAGGCCTTTATTTCCTACCACTAGCCTACAGGAAGTCCCTGGTTATTACAAAATAATTTTACTAATCTAAATGGTATGTGTTAACCTTTGGTACCTTATACAATTAGGATAATAATAATATTTTTGAGTTCTATTATCTTTTTGAGTGAAAGATGAGTTGAAGGTTGAAACACTAATTGTCAAGCATAAATATATATATACCTATCTCTTATTCAATGAATAAATTAATTCTTAAACTTTAGTAAAGGGATATTAAAACAAAAAATGTGTTATCCTAATACCTTATGTCTTGTTGAACTGATGATATTTTAAATCAACATAGATTGAAGGCTTTGAGGCCCTCAATTTGACAGTTGATTGTGATTGATGACCTCAATCACTCCCTACAAATATTTACGTTTTTCCTCTAATTATATGTCTTTAATTGCCACCAATGTTCTCCTTATCGAGATCATAATTTGGTGGTGACTTTCTTATTTCCATTTTCCCTCTTATTAAGGCTAAATTTTATTAACCTTATTTCCGATGTGGGTTTTCCACAAAGGTATTTTCTATTTTCAACCTCTTATTTTTAAAGAAAAATATCAAATTGCGAGGACGCAATTTATTGAAGGAGGGGAGAATGTAACACCCCGAGCTTCCACGATACGCTTCTCATTCAATAATACAATAGCTTGCATTGTACGCAACTTCGAGTTCTAAAACATCACGACAAATCAAAGTAGCCGCTATGAATAGTAATAACCACTTTTTAAAATTATATAAATTTTATATTTCAAAATGGACTTCATTTTTGTATTCCTAATATTGAAATTAACCTATGTTGAATTTTTTGTAATTTTCTGAGAACTTCAAAATTTTTATGAATAGTGAAAAATACTTAAAACAACTTTTTTAATCAAAATAATTCATAGTGATAAATTATACTATTGAGTGGTTTTAGAGTATAATTAGAATATATTTTTACCATTTCATCCAATGGTGGTCATTAGAATTAATTTAACATTGAAATTGGACATAAACAATTGCCAATCTTTTGATATAAATTGTTTCTTTAAAACACGCTATTTGTTGTGACAGCAGGAATTAATTATAAATTAATTAATGCAACTAATATGTTTGGAATTTTGTAAAATAGACATCATTTTTCAATTCGGAATATCAATTATAGCTTAGGGTGAAATTTTGGCCTTATTCTGAAAAACTTCAATTTTTGATGAATAGTGAAACCACTAAGTGGTTGTTAAATAACTGATTTTTCGTTTAAATGAAATATTACCACTTCTGTGATTTGATTTTCAAAAATCCGACATACATGGTTGTCATTAAGAAGTAAAATGTGGTTCAATGAGATTATAATAATTTTTTGGTGAATAGTAACTTATTAAGTTCTTAATCGCGATTAGTGGTAATTAGTGTAGTTTAAGGTATAGATAATACTTTAATAATATTAAATGACCTAGACACATGTCCCAACCTCATTGGTTGAGTCATGGCCGACCAAGACAAGCCATGGCCTAACTTGGGGACCCCATGGATCCACTTTTGTTGGGAAATGACATAAATTAGTTTTTATTTAATGTTAAAGTGAAAATGACACTAACATAAATTGTTCTACTAAAACAATTTTTAATTGGGGTTATACAAGTCCAAATTTTGATTATAAATAGTCATTGGAAAGCTAAAAAGATTTCCTACATCATAGTATTTGTTTTATAATTTTTAGACATTAAATAAATTAAAGTATTTATGACATAATAATGATGCAGCGATGACATCATTATTTGACGATTTAAATAAAATGAGAAGATAATGCAAAATCCGAGGCTTACACTTGTCCAAAGCCTATTGGATGAAGATATTTCGAAACCTTATCACCTTAGCCTCGAATTATATAGATGTGGGACCTTTAGAATCCGAAAAGCATTTTGAAATAATGTAACATTTCATTACTTTCCAAAAGTGCCCCTCCTCTCCACTTATAAAAGGCCCCCACCTCTCCCACCTTATTCACACCTTCAAGCCATTGGCTCGGCCAACCCCTGCCCATTTGCTCTCTCCACATCCCTCTCCTCATCCTAGAGGATTCCCTTTGGGTAGAATCCTTTCAAAGGAAGCCTTTAGGCTCAACTCAAAAGGAGTTACACTTTTTAAGGTAATTCATTCTCTCATGTTCTTTTGTTTTATTTTACTTCTCCAACCCCCTAAACTCTTTTTATTCATTTCTTTTGTAACAACACCAGTATCCTCAATATACTAGGATGTTGTTATAAGAAGTATTCGAGCTACACTTACACACACCTACATCTAATGGTTAAAGAACATACGGTTTCTGTGGATGGCGAATTTCTGCCTCCCGAAACGATGATTGTTCAACACTCATTTAACACCTTCAAAGGTGGCCATTATGATGTCACTATTTTTATATATGATATATAATATGTTTATGTTTTCCTTAAGCTTCTGTTTTTTTCATTTTGGGCATACCTTTATGGTTTCCATTATGGGTAAAACACGATATCTTCATTTTAGGAAGCGCGGACTACCGCCCCCTGAAAGTGATTTGATTCGTTAATACCATATGTGGGATGTGTGAAGGATAAAGTTAATGATATTATATATGTTATTATACTGGAATTATAATATACTCTCATATCATTATGATTCCATTCCAGAAAATATGAAATAGAAATGGAAGTAGCGTTCATGCGTACGTACGGCTTACCGTCTCCATGAACGGTGCATTTCATTTCTTACCTCTAAATGTGATGTAATATTATAAATGAATGTATGTACTGGATATATATGACATATATGATATCTACATCATGAATACCATTCTGGATATAATGAACCTTTGACCAAATTAACAACATGTAAGTGCAAGAAGCCTATTTTTGACTTAAGAACCAAATACCGACAAAATGAACATTATTAACTTAAATAATTACATAATGTTCATATCATTGTAATAAGTGATATAATAAGGATAATGAAGTTGAAAATGGTTCTTAATAAGGTATATATTAACTCTAGTTTATTATTCAGGAGGTTAAAGAACGGTTGAGTCAAGTCAGACACGAGGTAAGGGAATTTCATAACCCAACTTCCATTCTTTGGGTTAATCTCCTACTTTCAAATTATGTCATGATATTATTATGTCTTATTTTGTATTTTTACTTTCTTTATGTGTACCTATAGTGAATACACATAATATATCTATTTTATTTTAAAAATGATCTTTTTAAGGACTTCGTCTCAATCTCCTTTCATTGAGGCATATTTGGTTTTATACACAACTTTCTTTTATACGGTGTATAAACCCCTTTGACTTTTAAGTTTATTCAAAAGGAATCTTTTTATACGAAGCATTTTACTAAACGACAAAAAGGGAATGTTTTTCTTTCCGTACTTATGCGGCGACAACGACTTCTCCGCCGCCGTGAACATTATTTGAGTTTCGGCTTCCTTTACAAGCCATACCTTTTTTAAAAAAAGAAAAATAAATACAATGTTTTAACATTCTTTTATTTTGGTATTGAAAATGGTTTTGAAAGAATTTTTATTATATCAATGTGTTGTATTGATATCTTGTGATTGAAATATGGAAATGTTATGTTTCCTTTATGCATGTTTTATGTGATACGATTATGTTATGGTTTATGATATGTTTAAACCTATTCATATGAGGAATGCATTGGACTTAATAAGTGACGGGTGGAGCCCGCTATAGCTCCTCGATGCATCGGCAGGTCTCATGAGACAAACTAGTGTCTTGGCACGAGGCCTTGACAAAATCTTATTTGTGGTCTTGGCACGAGGCCTTGACTACGTGGTTATGATAGTCTGGCATTATGCATTCCATCATTATGAAAGTGGTTATTGATATTGCATGTGATTATTCGACCAGTAGAATATCCATGTGAAGAAGTAAATGGCATTATCTCATTTTACTTTTGCCATATTATGTTGAAGTTCATATTTAAAAGGCTTTTGTTTTATTTATACATTGCCTTAATTGTTAATGATTATTTATGAAAGCTTCCGCATCATTGTTATCCTTACTGAGCATCTGAGCTCACCCCTTTCAATGTTTTAATATTTTCCAGGATGTGAAGAAGTATTTTATGAATGACCTGCAGGGATAGTCAGAAGAGGATATGAGTGTGGACTATGGAGACTTTTTTATTGTAGTTTTTCACTTTATGATGTAATGTAACGTTTACGAATGTATCTAGTGTTTCCAAGGCTACTAAACTAATCGGTCTTTCGAGACTTGATCTTTTGTGATCATGCCAATGTTACGAAGTAACGCACCGGCTCTGGGTAGCTGGGGTCGGGGCGTTACAGTATGAATATATATATCATAAATTTCACTTCCCATCACCATATCTCTGGTACATCTATCCATTGGTTTTGATCATCCATTAGTTTAGCCTTGGTTCAATTTTCTTTTAGAGTCAAACTGGAATTCTATAGGGGATGTGATGTGGATGGGAGAGACTACGACGTGGTGAGGTTGGTTGGGATTTGAACTAGCTGTCTATGGTGTGGAGTCTCAGAGGTGTATTTTTAGTACCACATACAATTTCATAATAACTGCACTCTAGAGTGGGACCACAATATAAGAGGTTTTAGTGCAACAGCATAGAGGAATTGACAACGTCATAGTGCTCTGATGGGTCGATTTGGTTGGTGGTTTTGAAAATACAGGGTAACTGCACTATGGGAATTAAGCTACAACATAGAATACCTTTTTGCAAGTTGGGCTCCACAACATGGTGGTCTTGGCTATGTGATAGCCCCCACTCATAGAAAATAGGATCTATGCATGGTCCCTCTCATTACACTGTAATATAGTCTTCTACCACTACCTTTGTAGTATGGTCTAAGAAGTTGAATCTTAGTCTTCTAAATTCAAAATTACCTATAAATACCAAAATCCCCTTCAAAAAAGTTCTTTTTAAACTTTATATCTTTAACCTTAGGTGCCCCAGAGAGCTTTTTGAAGGCCCTTGAAGCACCTTTTTAATCAAGTACAACCCCAAACTTGGGATATCAATCCTTGGTGACTTATCTTTGGTCTTAAGGTAGGTGTATCTATAAAAAGGTTATAATTCATTAATTTCTTGATATTATTATAAAATTCCTTTGGTTTGTTTCATAAAAATCATGGATATTATATCAAGTTGTATTTTCTTCATAAAATATATGTTTTAAAAGGGGGTTTTATTTTAAAATATTTTTGTGCACACTATGTGTTTGATAAAATTCCTTAAAGGTGGTTTTGATTTCAAAATGGATGTTCAAGTATGGAAGCTATAATTATTTACTATGAAAATGTTTTATAAATTTTGATCATGGTTTGGCTTTTGGAAAGCATAGCACATTGGGAATTTTGGGTGCGTTAGAAAAAGAACTATGTCACTTTAGTGGATGATACCACTAGTGGTTTGATATCAAGAGACCATAAAAGGACTTGATATTGGTTGGATTTATGTGAAAACTGAATTATTATTTAATTTATATGTTTTAGTATGTATTCCCATATTCTATATCCCAAATATTGTGCTTTTTCATTTATTCTTGGTTTTAAACATGATGATATATTTCATGGTGAGTTTCTCACTTGATTATCTAATGGTGAATCCATCGATGGTATTGATTACGATTTCATGATTTATCACATTTAATTTAAATATTCTCTTTTTATGTGATTATGGATTATTTTTAGGAAAACCAATTAATGTTTTAAAAATTATTTCACCTTTGAAAATATTTTATAAATTGGTTTTGTTTTAAATATAGGACTAATGGTTTCATGTAATTAGAATTTGTATAGATTGTTTGGTGAAATCCTACTGGTATTTGTACTCATACCCTACTTATACCTTTGGGTATTTTTAGATTTTTTAACAACTCAATTAAAGGGAAGGTAATCATGTAGTTTTGTAGTTTCTCTTGGTTGTCATCACCTTCAAAGTGGGACTATTGTGTAGTGATTGATGGAACACTAGTGAAGAAAATGTTTTTTACGTCGGTTATTTTTAATTTTTTATGTCGGGTTTTAGCCGACGTTAATACGTGCGACGTTATAAATAAGGTTTTTGACGTCGGTTATTTAAAAACCGACATCAAAAACATAAAATCGCGATGTTTATCACGTCGGTTATTTTAGAACCGACGTGATAAAGGGCCTGGAGAATGGTTTATCACGTCGGTTATTTTAGAACCGACGTGATAAAGGGCCTGGAGTATGGTTTATCACGTCGGTTATTTTAGAACCGACGTGATAAAGGGCTTGGAGAATGGTTTATCACGTCGGTTATTGAATAACCAACATGATAAACGGCCTGGAAAATGGTTTATCACGTCGGTTCTTAAACATCAGACGTGATAAACAAGGGTGAGGGGGTTTATCACGTCGGTTCATATAGAACCGACGTGATAAACTGGGGTGAGGGTGGTTTATCACGTCAGTTCATATAAAACCGACGTGAAAAACCGAGGGAGGGGGGTTTATCACGTTGGTTATTATATAACCGCCGTGATAAACCGGAGGGAGGCTGTTTATCACGTCGTTTATTCAATAACCGACGTGATAAACCATTGTCCAGGCCATTTAGCACGTCGGTTATTCAATAACTGACGTGATAAACCATTCTCCAGGTTTTTATCATGTCGGTTATTAAATAACCGACGTGATAAACCATTCTCCAGGCCTTTTATCACGTCGGTTATTAAATAACCGACGTGACAAACCATTCTCCAGGCCTTTTATAATGTCGGTTATTAAATAACCGACATGATAAACCCAATTTTTTTTAAACAGAATGCAGTGATCTTCTCTCCACCAGAATCAACCAGAAAACAAATCGAGAAATCATACCACATAAACAGAAGTACATCAAAATTAAACATGTACATAAATAACATATAAAAATTACCCACTAGATAGTATCCACCCTCATTTATACCCCATGGACAGCCCTCCCCCACCCCATTGGAGCCCTCACCCTCATGTATACCCCCTGTACAGCCCTCCCCCACCTCGTTGGAGCTCCCACCCTCATGTATACCCCTTGGACAACCCTCCCCCACCCCATTGGAGCCCCCAACACACTCCTGGACTGCCCCCGACCCCCAGACACCCACAAACACCCCTCGACCACCCCCACCCGCCTGAATAGCACCTCCTCACCCCCTCACCCCACTTGACAGCCCCCACCACACCCCTGGATAGCCCCAAACACCCCTGGACAACCCCCCCACCCCTGGACAACACTCCCACACCCCTAGACCGGCTTCCCACACCCCTGGACATCCCTGCCACCCCCCAGGACTGTCCCCCACCCCACCGGACAGCCCTCCCAGACCGCTGGACACCCCCAACCCCACTAAACACACCCCCACACCCTTGGAACCCCTCCCCCACAGACCCAAATCCATACCAGAAGAACCATCAAAAGTAGACCAAAACAAGAAGTCGAGCAAAATTAAACATTCACTTATATGACATTCAAAACTTACAATGTCAACTTCAAAAAAAAACTAAATCAAACCTAAACAACTACCAAATACACAATTAAAACGACAATATTCAAAATTACATTTTACATTACAAACAACTAAAATTCAATCAAACCTATAAAAGAATTTGACCACTCCACTTGTACGTGTTTGATGTCTTCAGCAGTACAGGGTTGAGGGTCATAAAAAAGCTACAAATGAAAAAGAAGATAGTTAACGTGTATAATGAATAAATCAAATTGAAATATTATGGCAAAGTTTAAGAGGAAATCGTACCAGGTCAAAATTCACAACTGTCCCAGTTGTTATTATTTCATACATAAATCTTAACATATAATATCCGCATTCGATGAGGCCTTGTTGTTCATGAAAATTCTGTTTTGAATGAGTGTAAATTCAATATATTATTTTTATATAATAAATCAAAAAGTACAAATTATAAATGGAAATTTACCTTCGCATTTACATATTTGATCTTTGCATTTATTTTCTTTGTGTTTTTTCGAAAGTAGACCCATGCACTGTTAGAAAATAATACGAATGGGGTAAATTTAAAATTCATTATAATATATAAAACTATTGAGAAATTGAAACTTACTTTTCCAATATATTCTTAAAACTTTCCCACACATCACCATGAACAGAGCATATCCAATAAAGAGATTTCTCCCTTGGGAAAAAAATCCCTAACATCCAATGATCACTGATAAACGGAAATTTAATGTTAGTGGTTTTTTATGTTAAAAGATAATTAAATCTTTGAGAGAAATGTGTTTCATACCTCTCACAAAAAGGCATCATCCAACATTGTCTGATTATATTCTTTTCAAATCTTTCAGCAATATAAACCATTCTTTGTTCCTCAGTCAATGCACATGCTTCAGGGGAAATCAATTGCGGGTTCATGAATCCATATACTTCTATCAGTTCATTCCTCTCACAAATTTTATAAAGATACCTAATACAAAACATATATAAGTATACATTTTTAATACATATAACGCAGGGAAATGGTGTTAATACTTACATGGAAAACATTTTCACCACGTTGATGCCCAACTTATCTCCAGTAACAAGCTCCATGATATCAGATTTTGTAATCCCCACACTTATTTCACGTCCACAAACATGAGATTCCATTGGAAACTCATAAAAACCCAACAACAAATGTGAATATCTTGACAATCTGTCAAGACCACAGGAATCTGTATCTGATGTCATAGCCTGTTGTCTTTGTTGTTGTCTATACAGTATTTATTTACCTTTGAAGTATTCCTGTGAATAAAAAATTGAGAAATATAGTAGTTTTCAAATGATAAAACCACTTTAATAAAAAAAAGATATAGCATTCATACCTCTATGGTAATGAGTCGAAGAAGTCTGGATGACCAAACTAAAAAATGGCTGATACTCTGTCCAACTGTCGCCACCTCATCTGTAGGTATTGGTACCCTAGCTGATCTATCTATAATATCCTGTACAGTGACCCTCTGATTCTCTACCTCTAATTATTGATGATGAACTGTATCTCCTAAACAATATACCACCCCGTATGCTACTATATGATGTTGAGAATCATCAACATACAACTCACAATATGTAGGAAGCTGCGGCGGAGGTGTAGGATAAAAAATGGGGTCCGCAGGCTGAGGTGGGGGAGTGGGAGCTACTGGCGGAGGCGGAGGATAAATAATGGGGTCTGCAGGGGGAGGAGGAGGAGTGGGAGCTGCAGTCTGAAATTATCTTTTCATTTCTACAAACATAGACAACACCGACTCTCTAATCTTGTCTTCCATCGTCGCATTAATATTTTGAACTTCAGCCTCCAAGGATTCTATTTTTTTTATAAACCCCCTCAATGTTAGAAGTTGAAGAACGTGGAAACACTTTTCTTACCGATACACCTGCCGGATATCCTCTTACACGACCAGGATGTTCGGGCCTTCCCAATGCTGCACATAAAATATCTTCCCTCCCAGTAGCTGTAAATGTCCCCTCTGAACTCTGCTCCTCAAGAGAGTTCTGTATTAATTAATTGAACATTACTGTAATGATTGAAACTTATATGAAGAAAAAAGTTAACTTAAATAAATAAAATAGATATCTTACAATCCTCTCAGCTACGATTATCGATTCTTCTGAAAGATATTGCCCTTTTTTTCCCTTCCGATATCTCTTCCATTTTTCATGTCTAGATGGAGGGGATGGAGGGTCCACCTCTCTAGAGATTGAAGACTCAGCTCTTAGTTGTTGAAATTTTTCCGCCATCATTTTTTCTTCCAATAATGTATACCCTCCCCGAGATAAACTATGAGGGTATAAATTTTTAGATTGGATCTCCTGATGAGATTTCCTTGTTTGCTGTAATTTAAGAATAAGAAATCATTAACAAAACATTAATAAAATCATTTATATAAGAAAGTTTATAAAAGTTTACATTGCCCATACCAGAAATGACTCTTTTTTTCTACTTTCAAAAAATTGTCTCCATGTGTCTTCATCTATATAAGGATATATACGACATGGATTGTCATGACTCCTATGACCATAAATGAAATCAGATGAGAGGGTTTATTTGAAATCCCTCCATCTCCTGGAAGCCAATGATAAACATTTCTTCCTGACTCCTCCAGTGTCAGGAATATCAAATGTCATCTGATAAAGAAGAGGTTAAACATATTATATATACTAGAAACATTAAAATAATTGTCAAACAATGACAAAAGATCTTACCAAAATCGTCTCCCACAACTGAGAGATAATCTCTTTATCCACACCTCTCCAATCATCATACAGAATGCTTACTTTGGTCTTATCCTGAGTTGCAAAAAAACTCTTAAAATATTTGGCATTC
Organism: Viscum album; assembly: GCA_963277665.1. NCBI lineage: Eukaryota > Viridiplantae > Streptophyta > Magnoliopsida > Santalales > Viscaceae > Viscum > Viscum album. Next base: position 24,677,381 of record OY728142.1, on the reverse strand, counting down.
AGACCTCTAGGAATATCATCATCATCAAACTCAACTACTATCCTTTGATCCAGCGTATGGGCAAGTGATAATTTTGGTAAACGTGTGCACCCACGTTTTCCAACCTTTGAACTCTTTTTCGTAATAGGAGCATGTGAATGTTCATCCCCAGAGGTATGACCAGAAATATGCTCCTCTCCAGAATCATGTGGTTGATCATCTGAATGATCTGTCATTATCCTTCAAATCAAAAAATCAAACGTCAGTTCACAAATATACAAATTCAAATATTTTAATACTACTGTAATTAGAAAATAGAAAAGTGTACTAAGTTACATAATAGTAAACATTTGTAATATGGTAAGCATGTTAAACAATGGTAAAGATGGCAAAGATGGTCAAGATGGTCAAGATGGTAAAAATGGAAAAAAAATGGTAAACCTGGTAAACATTGTAAACATGGTAAAGTAATTGTCAGTGACAAATATACAAATTCAAATATTTTAATACTACTATAATCAGAAAATAGAAAAGTGTACTAAGTTACATAGTAGTAAACATTGGTAATATGGTAAGCATAGTAAACAATGGTAATGATGGAAAAGATGGTCAAGATGGTCAAGATGGTAAAAATGGAAAAAATGGTAAACCTGGTAAACATTGTAAACATGGTAAAGTAATTGTCAGTGAACAAATATAAATATTCAAATATTTTAATACTACTATAATCAAAAAATAGAAAAGTGTACTATGTTAAATAGTAGTAAACATTGGTAATATGGTAAGCATGTTAAACAATGATAAAGATGGAAAAGATGGTCAAGATGGTCAAGATGGTAAAAATTCTAAAAATGGTAAACCTGGTAAACATTGTAAACATGGTAAAGTAATTGTCAGTGAACAAAAATAAACATTTTAAAATTCTTGTAATGGTTATAAACATGATAAAGTAAACTAAACAAACTTAAAACAGACAAAAACATATACTTATTTTATTTTAAAACATGTTTTAATAAATAAAAAACTTGCAATATCTAACATTTATGGAAAAAATAAATGTAAACAAGAAATAAACACATGTTACCTGTAATTTTAGGAATGTACAGATGGATTGTTTTCCCAAATTCCTTCATCGTGATCGTTTCTTATGGCACAAACTATGTCTTCAACATGATCGTCATTATCTTCTGTTAATATTTCCATGGAAGTAGGGATCTCACATAAATCAGCATATTCATCAAGTTCATCCTCACCAACATATTGTTTTTCCCTTGTAAAACAACAGCCCACTGCATATCTGATTGATCTACTACATAAAAAATTTGTTTTGCATGTGTTGCCATTATAAAAGAATCAGCTGTGTCTTCCAATCTATTTAGATTAACAAGTCTCATTCCAAATTCATCATGTCTGACACTGTTGTTACCGTTAAACCATTTACAGTTAAAAACGGGAACTTTAATTTTAATGTAATCAACCTCCCATATGTCTTCAATCACTCCATAATATGCATTTGATGCAGAAATTGGGTTTTTGTCCTTAGCACTCGAAAAATGCATTGCTTCTGCAAACACCAATACACCACTATTCTGAACTGCACTTCTGTTGTCCTGAGCTTTTGTATGAAATGTATAACTATTAATGTCATAACCAGACCATGTTATCACATTTAAACATGGACCACCCACTATCCATTTTAATGTCTCTGATACATCTGATGTACCAAGCAAAGTATTTTTAATCCATGACAAAAAAGTTTTGTTGTGCTCATTCAAAATCCACATTTCTTTCTTCTTTGGATGACATTGTTTCAACTCATTAATATGCAATGTGATATACAGTTGAGCATCAGCTATGTTATTCAAGATGTATGATTCTAACTTCTTCATCTGTTCAGCTGACAATGATTTGACTTTCAAGCCGCGAATCCCCTTTCCCTCATTATTAACTCGTTCATGGTGATATGGAGGCAAACCTATGTGTTGAGCCACAGCCAAGTAGCTCGTACAAAACTCTGCTACCTCCTCAGAAATATACTTTTCAATAATGGAGGCTTCATGTCGATATAGATTTTTAACATACCCCTTTAATATTTTCATATACCTTTCAAAAGGATACATCCAACGAAGATATACAGGTCCACAAAGCTTTATTTCTCGAACTAGATGAATCATTAAATGCACCATTATATCAAAAACAGTTGGAGGAAAATACATTTCCAATTGACAAAGTATAAAAATTTCATCCTTTTCCAAAATGTTCAAAGCATTCACATCAATCTCCTTGTTACAAATTGAATTTAAAAAATAACACAACTTCATTATAGTCTTTCTGACACGAATGGGCAATATTACATGCAATGCAACTGGTAGAATTTGTTGCATCATGATGTGAAAATCATGTGATTTCATACCTATCAACTTCAAGTCCTTCAATGAGACATAATTTTTTACATTAGAAGAATAACCTTGAGGCACTTTGGTATCATGAAGACACTGACAGAAGCTAATTTTCTCCCTATTCGATAATGTATGGCAAGCCGGGGGAAGAAATGTTCGTCTTCCTTTAGGAGTGGGAGCTAACTCCAAACGTATTCCCATTGATAGTAAGTCTAATCTTGCATTCAACCCATCTTTAGTGTTTCCTTTAATATCTAACAATGTTCCAATCAAAGAATCACAGATATTCTTCTCCATGTGCATGACATCAATATTATGTTTAACTTCATGATACCTCCAATATGGTAGCTCAAAAAAATTGACCTTTTCTTCCAAATATGTCTATCATTACCAAATTTCTGTGTCTTTCCCAATGTCACGTCAAGGTTTTTCACCCTCTCAAAATACAGATCAGGGGATAAAGGTTTTGGAGTAGTATCAAATTCTTGTGAGCCATTGAATGCCTTTTTTAGTCTTCTATAAGGGTGTTCCATAGGCAAAAACTTTCGATGACCCATGTACACTGTTTTCCTCCCATTATGCAATTGACAATAGGACGTCTGTTGTTCGCAAATTGGACATGCTTTATGCCCTTTAACACTGTATCCAGACAAATTTCCATACATTGGGAAGTCATTTATAGTGAACAGAAGCACTGCATGCAGTTGAAAATATTCCATTTTATAAGAATCATACACCCTAATACCATCATCCCATAACAGTTTCAAATCATCAATCAACGGTGACAAGTAAACATCAATATCATTACCGGGTTGCTTTGGACCAGAGATCATTGTACTCAACATGAAATATTTGCGCTTCATACAAACTTCAAGAGAGAGGTTGTAAATTACCAATAAAACAGGCCATGAACTATGTGTGCTACTGAGTGTTCGGTATGGATTCATTCCATCTGTGCACAACCCTATTCTGAGATTTCTAATTTCATTTCCAAATGTAGAATACTGCGCATCAATTTTCTTCAATTGTGGACAATCAGTTGGATGATGTATTTTTCCATCACATACCCGCTCTTCAGCATGCCATCTTAACCTTTTTGCATCATGTGAATTAGAAAATAAACATTTGAAACAATTAATTATAGGAAGATACCAAAATACCTTTGAAGGGAGCTTTGTAATCTCTACATCACCCTATGATTTTTCTTTCACCTTATACCGTGATGTCCCACATTTTGGACACTCTGACAGAAATTCATATTCCTTCCTATATATAATGCAGTCATTCGGACATGCATGTATTTTCTTGTATCCCAATTCCATCGGGCATAATAATTTCTTGGCTTTGTAATGTGAATCTGGAAGATCGTTATCTTTTGGAAGAATGTCTTTCATCAATTGTAGCAGCTCTGTAAAACTTCTGTCACTCCATCCATGCTTCGACTTCAGGTTAATCAATCTTAACACCGCCGACAAAACCGTAAAATCTGTACAACCAGGATATAATGGTTTTTCAGCATCACCATATAGACGCGCAACTGTCGGTTCTATCTCAATTTGTTCTGCTATAATATCGTGAATCATTTCTTCAATTCCATCGGAGTTACCATCTTGCGAATCATCATCATCAGTGAAATTCTGTCCAGTTTCACCATGCCAAATCCAAGGGCTGTAACTCGGATTAAAACCATGACATATCAGATGATATTTTATCTCTCTACTTTTCAACTTCTTCATATTCAAACATTTCAGGCATGGACAAAAAAAAATGTCACTACTTGGAACATTTCGTTTTGAAAATTCCAAAAAGGCATCAACACCTTCCTCAAATTCATTGCTCATTCGATGTGCCGTAATCCAACTTCGACTCATTATTACCTATAACAAATATCAACAAAAAATATATATTTTTAAGATAAGACAAATACATGGTTATATGAAAAAAATCATAATTTTAATGTAAAACAATTTAAAATATAAAACAAATCTATAGGTATTTAAAAAAATATGCTTGAATATTATTTTTAAAACAAAATATAGATAGATATAACAGTTTTAAATTTCATTGAATCAAAGAAAACCATGACGCCTACATAGATTAATATTGATTTCGGTTTTGATGTTTTAATATATTAGATAAACAACCTATTTTAAATGGCGTGCAGACCTTGATATTGGTCTTCATCACCCTTTGGTGTGACTGGAAAAAAGAGCTCTACCAGCATGTTATTATTTTATCAGCAATTCACTCATTCTTGTTTTTGATGATTGTTAATTGCATTGGCAGGCTGAGAGGGCCACCCAGCGCATCCAAAACTGGTCTGCTCAGAATAACAATAGTCCCACTGATTCAGTTTAATCCTTTATTTCTGCTAATCCCATGTAACATATCTTGTAGGGATTTGATTTTGTACTTGGCCTTCAGCTTTAACGGTTATCAATCAAAATAAAACTCGACTAAAAACTCTGTTTATTTTAGGTTTTCAAAATCCAAAAACGAAAACAAAACAACAATGGACAAAAACTAAATTCCAATTACAGGAAACATGTTCAGAAATTCTAAACACCAAGAATTAACAAATATCAACAACAATAGTGAACAGCCTGGAAATTACAAGACTAAATATGTATATGTATATTATTAACAATAATAATGTGTTTTATATTCTCAAGTGAATGTTCTAAATGATATGGTAATTCATATGGTTTAATATCATTGGTAACATGTTTTCGATTCCAATGAGACATAGGTGTGAGAGCCATTGATAATGGAGTAGTGACCTAATCTCAATCTAGGTCCAACATCCTCAACATATTCTTCTAGGGGTAGAATTTAGTATGGTTTGTGTTATTTTAACACCTCTATATTAATTATAGGTTATTAAATCAAATTATTTTGATTAACTTTTTTTTATTCATCCTTGTATTATTATTTTTTGACTTTTTAGGATATTATAGTTTTATATTCTTATTCATGGTTGGAACATGGTTAGTGAATACCATGAGGTTCTACCTAGGAAACATTTTACATTTGTTTACAAATATAATGGAGGAAATATATTTTGTACAAACCATACTTATTTATCATGAAATCACACAACATGATGCATATGCATTATTTAGGGTTGGTTCTAGGTTTTCCATACTGTGTGGTTAAACCATGGTACTCCTCCAATATCATATAATGGAGATCACATTTATTGTTTTAATTTATAAAAAAACCGATCCAAAATATGATATAAAAATTAATTATTATTTATTTTCCTTTAAAGTAACGATGCACGTCTTTTTTATCTCATTATTCATCTAGTTTAATGTTCCCTCAACATAGTCTGTTATATCAACAAAAAATTCCACGAGATTCAAATAACCATTTGCAATAACAAAATAAAAATAACCATTTTCAATACAAATAACAATTTTCAATAACAAAATACAAATAACCATTTGCAAATAACCATTTTCAATAACAAAAAATTCCACGAGATTCAAAAATGAACGAAAAGAACATCAAGAATCGAAACAAAAACAAACGAAATAAATTCGTGGAAGGCTTACTTGAATGTTGCGAGTTGAGATGATAGATCCGAGAGGAGTGAAGAAGATAAAAAATAAAGCCAAATTGAGTTTAATGCAGGTCGATCGACAAGCCATTTAGGGTTTACCGCGCGAGAGAGACGATCCGACGGACTGTCAAGCGAAAAATCGGAAATGAAAGTCCACGGGCTTTAATTTTTTTAAAAGTTTTATAACGTCGGTTATATAATAACCGATGTTATAAACTATTTTTTAAATTTATAACATCGGTTATTTTAAAACTGACGTAAAAAATCTCCCGCGCTTTGGTTTTTTACGTCAGTTATTTTATAACCGACGTAAAAAACCGGTAGATATCTCGTTTTTTAGGTCGGTTATAAGATAACCGAAGTAAGAAACCAATGCGAGGGGGGGGGGGGTTATGTCGGTTATTGTATAACCGATGTAAAAAAACCCGATATTTACGCATTTTTTATGTCGGTTATTTTGAAACCGACGTAAAAAACCAAATATCGACGCCTTTTTTACGTCAGTTATCTAATAACCGACGTAAAAAACCACAGCCCAGACGCGTTTTTTACGTCGGTTATTTTATAACCGACGTAAAAAACCCCGCGCTTTGTTTTTTACATCGGTTATTTGATAACCGACGTAAAAAACGCGTCGATATCTGGTTTTTTACGTCGGTTTCCAAATAACTGACGTAAAAAACCCCCCACGCATTGGTTTTTTACGTCGGTTATAAGATAACTGATGTAAAAACCCAACAGGCGCGATTTTTAACGTCGGTTATTAAAATAACCGACGTTAAAAATCTACTCACCGCATTTTTACGTCGGTTATATATAACTGACGTAAAAAACGGTGACGTAAAAAACGATTTCTGCACTAGTGGAAACATAGAGATTCAACTTATGGATTATCTTGTTTTAATTTTAGGTTTGGACCCTTAGGAATGAGTTTTTACATCTCATGGATGTGTAATATTTATTCCACTTTGAACTCTATTATTTTGTCATTTTTTATTATTTGTGAGACTTGTTTGGTTGTTTTGATGATGCTCACCTTGTGGAGGGTCATCTCAGGTGATGTGTTTGATCGAACTAGATTGGTTTGTTAGAAAATAGTATCAAATGGATTTCTTAGAAAAAAGTGTTATAAAAATATCTAGGTTTGGTTTAGGGTTATTATTAGATAAAAGATAATACTATCAGAATTTGGGGAGTAAGTTCAGGAGGGTGCATGACTAGCTTACTTCCATGTCTGATCTCAAAATCCCATGGATGGTTAGGGGAATTTTTTCCAAAAATGAGACTCAGTGTATGAGTTTATTTAAATGAAATGGATTTTGGTTTTATTTAAATGTACTTGTTTATTTTTATGGTTTTGTATTTAATTTTCAGAATCTATTATTTATTTAAGTTTTTATTGTTTCAAGGAATTAATATGGATTCTATAAGTCGGTCTTAGGATTTGAAAATTTTCTCATAAGATGATTTGTTATTTTTTTCTATTTATTATACAATTCCTCCTAGAAAATCACTTCCAAATATGAGTGAGGAAGATGTGATACAAGTTCCATTAGAAAATACTATGGTGGTTCCTTCTTTAGTGGAATCTATTATCCAAACTATTCAGAATCTATGTTAGGTAGGCATTGGGAACTAAGGATGAGTGGTGAATCATGGATCAATATTTACTAAGAAGAATACACTTTTCTTATATTATGATAAGAGACCCCAGAAATTCTAAGAGTGGATTGAGTGGATTAAGAGAATATTCCTTTTTATGAAAACTTATAAGGATTCTAAGGAGGGGTTTTCTATGTATATTCTTGAAGGACCAGAAAAGAGATAGTGGGACTCCAATGAGTAAGCTATATTTCATGAGGATCTTATGTAATGAACCAAAAATTCATTAATGGAAATCCATCTTAATATGATTAAATGCCTCTTTATGTAAAATTTTTATATAAAATGTCAAATTCTTTGGTTTTATGTTAATAATTGTGACCATTTCTAATATAGCCATTGAATAGTGATCACATGATTAGTATAAATATAGGGCTTTAACGAATCCAATTTACTCAGACAAAGGAAGTGATGACCTCATCTAGTAGACGTACCCCATAAAAAGCCCATTTGTTAAAGCTTGGAAAGGAGGTGGAGTCATTGGGATTCTCTCTTGACCAAGCCCAAGCTGAGCCTGAATATGTAAATCTTGAGTGAGACCGCCTACGAGAGAAGTGGAAGTTGATAGAGATTTCCACCCGAGCAATGTTATCCGAGCCACCCCAAGAGTCTTTCACCATCGCACACCTTAATCTTCAGTCTTATGTGGATGTTATTAGTGATTATGTAACAAGACCTTATCACTATTGTTATGTATATTATTTTTGTATATAATAATTAATATACTATCATTTTATTATTGTTACCTTGTAAATAGTTTTTAAATATCAAATAGTATTTTTAATTAAAGTTCAACTAAGAAATATATTTTAATGAATTAATGGATTTATGAGTTAAATAATATTTCAATAAAATATTATTATTATTATTAAATTAATTATTATTAAATATAAATGATCGTATAATTTTATGAATGCAATTGTAATTTTTATTAAGATTTGAAAGCCTTTTTTGTCAAAACTCGTGAATTTTCGATAAATGTAAATTTTTATTTTAAAAGTGAAAATTAACATATTTATAAAATTATTTAGATAAAATAAATATTATTTATGGAATCAGGATGTTGAAATTATCCAATGGTAAATTTTTCATAATTTTCTGAGACAATCAACCTTTTGGGTAAAAATTAAATACCGTTTAGATATATAATGTGTTTTATGACATTATAATGACCCAATAGTAATGTAATAAAATTCTATAAGCTTTATTTTCTACCAATATATGTTCTACCATTAAAATAATGGATTTTGGGTATGTTTTACTTATTTTACAAATCATTAATGGACCCTTCAAGACTTATTAAACATCTTGTCTTTTTAAATTGTTTTCCTTGGGAGTTTGACTCACCTCCACATAAGTAACCACATTATTTTAAAAAGTTAGGAATTTGAACTTATAAAATATTGTTTTCCAATTCCCTTTTCAAAAAAACATGGGCAAAAACCCTGGACTGGTTTGTGGTTTGGATTAGTTTAATGTGAGGGTCCCAAACCTAAATAATAAATAATTCCCACACCTTTCCTATAAAAACCCACACAATCTCCCACTTCCTCCTCACTCAAAGACTTTGAAGTTCATATAACATCTTCCCTCCTCTCTTTATAATCCTTCCAAGGTTCCCCAAGATCCCAAGAATCATATCTCAAGTCTCTCTCAAGCCTTTGGAAGCATACTTCCAAGTAAGGGTTTTTCTTCCTTTCTCATTTTTGTCCAATTTTCTTAATGTTGTTATTCCCTTTCAATTTCAATTATAAATGATGGGGTATGGTTTATAACCACCTCCATAATTCCCTCTTTATGTTTTAATGATGTGAGACACCATTATCTCTCATCAAATTCCTCCCATGTACACTCGTTACTATGCCGAAATTCCGAAAGGAATATCTCTCTCCTCATTTACGTTCAAGAAATTATTTTGTATCATGAATATAATTTCCATTAAATTTGTTGGGACATGTATATATATGACCCCCTTACCGTACATGTCATGTAAATATGATGAGACACCCCTTTATCTCTCATAAACCATTGTTAAGAATTCTTACATCACGCTGTTACGCTGCCGAAATGGCAACGATTTTCCAATCCAATGCCATTGTGTAGTGAATACCATGCCCATTTCTCTATCAAGTGTAAAGTCCCGATTTCGGGTTCCACTCAACAGGTCCCCCGAACCCAATTCTCCACATGAACTCAAGTGCATTTCCCCAAACGCCAGAGGCTGCTGACTAGCAGTGAGGGCCCAGGTCTGATAGTGGGGAAACTATGCCCTCATTTGTCAAAGTGTAGTGCAGCGGAATATAATATAAACATACAACAACAGTGGAAGCAATAAACCATACACATAACTAGAATAAACAACTACAGTAGACATAAGCAACCAGTATATAAATGTCGATGAAAAATTCCACAAGTTCTATGAAAATAGTTAGAACATGTTACATAACAGTGCAATACAATACAATACAGAGTACAACAAAACGAAACAAAACAATTGGCAGCATCGCGAGCTGAGGCTCGGTCCCATGCCCTCCTACTCCTCAGCAATAGTCAAGTACCTGTAGAGATACTCTTTCCCCTATCCACACATGTAGAAACATAATCTATTTGGGCCGAAAAGCATGACTGAAACAGGGTGTGAGGAATATATCTCAGTAGGCACCCACCAAAGACCCATGCCCAACTGCGTGTAAGCATGCAACAAAAGTGTTCAATAGTAAAATGCAATAAAGTAAGCAGTACTGAAAAGTAACTAACTTAAAAGTTAAATTGCCATTTTATTATTTATTTAATCCATTAAATATTAGAAATCACCACAATGCATTTCTAAGTAAACAGTCCACGTCTTCAGAAAAGAAAAACCTTACCCTCAGGTAAGTAGAATCCAACCCGTAGGTATTTCCCTCAAGCGTAACAGATTTTTTCCCTCAGGTATAGGTAGTGTCACCCTCAGGCACAGAGTCTATCGCCATCATGCATAGAAGAATTTTCCCTCAGGCTAAGACAACTACTGCCCTCGGGCTAAGAAAACAACGCCCACATGCTCTGAAAAACACTGCCCTCAGGTTCAAGTAACTGGGACATGCCCAACATGTAAATAAACATTCACAAGCAATTCCTCTCAAGGCAATTCTACAATTATTACTTTTAAGGCATACCCTCAGGTATCCTAGCCAAATGGATAAATAGAGGAACGCACCCCTGGGTGGTCTTGGATCCAAACACTGATCCCAAAAAAAAGTTTTACAACTTTATTTAATCACCTATACAATTATAGGTATTAAAATAGCCATGGCATTATCCACACAACACCCCAAATATGGGTTCGTGGAACCAAAATACACAAAACACACAGCAGTTGGAAAAATAAACACCATGCCACCTACCTTTAACTCCAAAGAGTGCTATACATGATTGTCGATCCGAGAAATGCCCAAATATGATGTAGATTTAAGGTAAAAGATAAATCATAAAAATGTAAATAACTTTCCCTCGGGAAAGAATTGGTAAGAACGACTTAAGGAGAGCAGAGGGCTTACCCGTGCAGTTCCAATGAGATCATCTGAGGCAGAAATGGATTCCAGACAAACACTCAGTAGATCTTTAAAGGTTCGGCCATCCCCTCCTGCTCCTTCCTCCAGTTCTAAGCCTTCCCTATGAACAGGGGAGGGTACTGCCCATTTTATGTGAAAAAAAGTACACGACATGTACTTTGGAGTACACGACGTGTACTTCCAATTTTTAAACTGTTCCTCTGGTGGCTTCTCGCTAGCGTGGCACTGTTCATCTGCTGACATGACTACATGTCTTGTCTTCATGAGTACTCGGCGTGTTCTGTCGCACAGCTGGCCACCACCTTACTATTCTCCTGCGGACTGACTACACAGCGTGTAAAGTGTAACACCCCAAGATTTTAAAAAAAATATTCTTTTTAATTTCATGAATGTATTGTGTTGAACGCTATACCAAAAGGAGCTTCACAACATGCAACCCTGACTTGGTTTTCATTACATGCAATCGCAACCTTCCACGATAGCGTGTGTTGTACGCAATACCGAGTTTCGCTAAACAACGATATGCTATTAAAATATTATTAAAACTAGTTGTTATGAATATTAATACACACTTTATCAAATTTTATAAATTTTATTTTTGAAAATTGACTTCATTTTTTGATTCGGAATATTAAAATTAGCCTAGGGTGAAATTTTGGTATTTTTCTGAAAACTTTTAATTTTTGATGAATAGTGAAAACACTGGGTTACTATTTAAAAACTGACTTTTTATTTAAATAATTTTTTATTTTATTTAAATTTATTTTAGGTAAAAATTGACACATAATACCTATATAAGTTCAAAGTAATTCATTGGATTCATTTTATAATAATTTTAGATATATAAAAATTTTATTGACCTTTTGTCCTTCTTTTACCCACCCCCTAGGAGAATTTGCAAATTTACATAAAACTTAATTTTACCGCTTTTGTGAATGGAATTTACAAAATCCGTGAGACATAGTTGATTTCAATAAGTAAAATGTGGTTCAATGAGATGAAAATATTTTTTGGTGAATAGTAACTTTTTACTTTTTTTACCACGATTAAAAGTAAATATGGAAATTAAGGGTAAAAATGATATTATTATTAACCTAAAACATGTCCTAATTCTATGGGATAATTGAAATTCGACCAAAAACAACCTTTAGAAATAAAATATAACCATTTAGGCCCACTTGGATTAGATTAGGGCATTTAATATTATTTTATTTAAAGAAGGTTTAAAATAGTTAAAATCAATGTTTAAAAACTAAATAATTTTTAATATAGGGTTATACATAATATAAATTAGACTATAAATATTCATTAGAAATATAAACATATTTCGTACATAATTATATTTTATTTGTAATTTTTAGACATTAAATAATTTAATTTATTTATGACACAATGATGATGCATTAATTATCTTATTAATGAAATATTGACATAATTGATGTTATAAATACCAAAATAAATGTAATTTGAGAATTTTTATGAATTAAACTAATTTTATAGGTCAATATGACATGTTAGTATTGATTTAATTAACTTTTTTTGAACTAATAATTCTGTTATGATTTTCAGAAAAATCAATTACTAAATAGTGTCAAAATTGACATAAAATAGTTTTTAAAACAAATATTATATTATTAATTGTTATTTTATTTCTAAAAATCTAAGGTTCGGACAAATGACTTAGATAAGGTTATATATATTAATAATAAACAACTTGGGGTTCGTTTGACTTGTTATAGTAAGTTTATTAACCTTATAGTGTAAGAACACAAAAAGACAAGGTAAGAGTAAAATTATTTAACTTAATGTTAAATCTAATTGACAAGGTTAAAATAGTAATCTAAACTTGTAAAAATTCTATTTTATGAAGGGATTTATACCCATACCCACCTTATCTTCAAAATCAATCAATTTGGAGCTATTTAAAACCAAATGTGACTTTATAATAAAATAATATTTTTTGTTTTTTCAAAGGTGCCCCTATCCTCCCTTATAAAAGGGCACCTCCTCCCTCTCTTCCTCACACCAGTTTGAGCCTTAAAGCTCGGCCAAACCCTGCCAAATTCTCCTCTCCACTTGCCTAGAAACATCCTCGAGGTTCTATTCTTCTTCAAAGACAAATCTTAGCACCCTAAGAGGAGGTTTTAAAAGGCGTGTCGAAAGAAGAGGTAATATCCATTACCGATTCTTTCAACTTTATTTCTTATTCCACTTCTTATTTTTTAGTTGTTTCATTATGAATTAATAAAATCAGTATCACTCATATAATTATATGTTATTATAAGTATGAAACAACTATATTTCACCATCTATCCATCCTACAGAAAATGAAATCACCACGCGTGTGTACGTACGGAATACCGTCTCCACGCCGTGGTGTAACCTATTTTACACCACCACCTTACTTGGATGGGTATAATGGTGTAAATAATGAATATAAATGATTATTATAAAGTTATATTTATTCTGAAATAGTATACATACACTTCAATAAAATTCCACGATCATGGTAACGATATCATCGCTCGTGCGTACAAACGGAATACCATCTCCACGATGTGATGCAACTCGTTCTACATGATCTTCATTGCATAATGATTATATAAATAAATTCAATGAATGAATATGATATATATAACACTAATACCATTCTGTAAATGAGGTGTCTATAACCTAAAAAGAAGAATAAGAATTTATTCGACAAAACACGCATAAGAAGAAAAAGTAATAAACACCCGAATAACAAGTAGCAATGAAATATTGCTAATAAGAAGCTAAGAATATGACCATATATGATATCATAACAATGAGTATGATTCCGTAATAAGTCAATGACATTATTTAAATCATTATACAGGCGGTTCAGACACTTACGAATCAAATCAGACCTAAGGTAAGGGAAAATATCACAATCTCATTTTTATCCGAGATTGTTTATACTTTGGTATTTACTAGGGTGTATTTTATAATACACATCCATGTTTCCTCAATATGTAATATTATTTCCATCCAACTACAATTGTTTAAATCCAATTTTACCCTTCGGTGAGTTTTTAGTAAAAGATATGAAAGGAATATTTTGTTGTTTTTCGTACGAGATACTTTTTGACTCTTCCGAAAAAAGTATGAGAAGAATGTTTTTTAACTTATACATCATGAATGGATTTTTAAAACATTATTTACAAGAAGCTTCCTTTACATGTTTTCAAGTTTATTTTTAATCAACTTATTTTAGTTTAAAATTGTATGACATGTTAAGAAAGGAAAAATATTTTTGAAGTAGAAAGGATATTTTCCTCAAGAATGGAGTTCAAGTATTTTATCGAAAGCATTTTCCATCTAAGATAAAATAGGGTTATGTTTATATCACTATTATTACATTGATTTGATTATGTTGTGATGGAATTATTTTTATGAATTACTTTATCATATATAAATTGTTTTTGATGTCATGATGTTTAAGAATCCCATTTTTTTTACATGGGTTAAGCTATGATGTATGATTTATGATTTTCTGGAACACATAAGGATGGTAGAATTATGATATGGGTGGGACCTATATCTCCCTCCAATTCATTGGGTAAAGATTTTATATCTCATGAGATAGACATGGCTAGAACGGTAGGTTAAACTGATTCTGTGAAACAGGACTGAAACGAGGAGTGAACTCGGTTCAGAAATGGACTTTGTCCACTAAGATAGTCATGGAAACGAGTCTTGAATAATAAGAAATGATTCTTTATGATTATGTGTGTATGCCAAAAATTTTCATGTTTTAAGTTATGATTATTGGGATTACATGTCACTACTATGATTTATCCCATGTTATGATATTATGATCTCTTTTGTAGGTTAAGATTTTCAAAATGTTGTGTTCTTATGAATATGATGTGATTGATATTTCTTTTGTTTACCCTTACTTAGCATTTGAGCTCACCCTTTTATGTTTTCTTTTCCCCAGGATATAAATAAAGGTTTTAGGTTAGAAAAAAGGGAAGATCTTTGTGGGAGATGTTGAAGATCTTTCACCACGATTAGAAGATCATATTCCGAGTTTCCAAAGACACTAAACTATTACGGTCCTTGTGTGTGTGTTTTTGTTATGTACTAAGTATTCCGAAAAAGTAATGTAATGTCCATGTACGTCAATCTTAGGGTCTCTACAGTTGGTATCAGAAGAAAGGGTCAGTCAAACTTTGGAAACTAGGATGCGAGAACTTTAGTGATATCCCAATAGATATTTCTAAGGTATGTATAGGGATTTCCCTAAGGTTAAGTATAAGTATAGGTTATAGTACTAGAATTACGGTAACCTAAGATGTTAGATATTGAAGGTACTCCCCCTTTATTATGTTGTTTTCCCTAGCGTTATTTTTTCCTCTCACACTATTCTTTTTGGGTTTTAGACGATGGCTATAACCCGAAGGAACCGTGTTGATCAATGCAATGGACAATGCAATGATTGTCTTCCTGAACAAACAAATGTTATGGGATATGGAGTGCAAAATCTTATTGTTATACTTATACAAGCTATGAATTATTCTGGACTTTCAAATGAGCAGAGAAGGGAACAATATTTTATTTAGTCCTTCATGAGGCAACGTCCACCTTCTTTCAGTGGGTCTTCTGATCCACTTGTTGCTAAACAATTGATCAGTACCACTAAAAAGATATTTTTAGTTCTTCAATGTTTTGAACATGATAAAGTCATCTTAGTAGTATATCGTTTGGAAGGTGAAGTTGATCAATGGTGGAACCTTATCAAGAATATGAGGCCAAGAGATGAAATTGAGTCCATGGAATGGGACGAGTTCAAGAACTTATTTTTCAATAAGTACTTCCCTCGTATTCTTCGAACAAAGATGGAGAATGAGTTTCTTGAACTAAAGCAAAATGATGATGAATCTATTGGTATATATGAAGTGCATTTTACCAGGCTTGAAAGGTATGCATCTGGATTTTTCATCCAACCTGAAAATAAAGTTGATCGATTCTTTAGTGGCTTAAAACCAAATCTTCGAAGGACATTAGCTAATAGAGACTTTAGTAGCTATGAATAAATTGTGAGCTGTGCTATTAAGGTAGAAATGGAAGTTGGTGTTACATATCCATATCATGGTTTTGACAAGAAACGAAAGATGGAGTTCAAGGAGAAATCTCAGAATAATGGTGAAAAGAAGATGAATGTTTCCTTATGCTCAAAGTGTGGAAAGAAGCATGGTGTAGATTGTCTTAAAGGGACTAGAAAATGTTTTAAGTGTAGAAAAGATGGTCATCGAGCAGCTGAGGGTTGAAGTAATGGAAAAAGGGTTGCTAATGGTGTGAATAAAGAAAAGACTGCATAGAACGCACCAACAACACTTCAATTCTTCAAGTGTAATGAAATGGGGCATTATGATAATCAATGCCCTAATCCAAGGGTTAATGATGATCGACATGAGAAACCACTTATGTAAAAGGAAAAAGGGAAGTCACATACGATCACTATTGGCGATGTTGAATATGAAAAGGATGTGGTGGAATGATTAAGTGTTTATGTAATGGGATTCCAAAATAATGTTGTATATAGTATTGTGGAATATTGGAATATTTATGTATTGGACTATTGTGGTTTTCAATAATTTTATGGTACCAGTATCCATGGAAAGTGATTGAGATATTTTTGGTATGCAGATGATATGCGCATAATGAAGGGATAAGAAGATAATGAGATGTTTGATTGTATTCATGAGCTCATGATTGATATAAGGACTAAGTGATATCATGGTTTGAGTATAAAGAATTTTGAGGATTTTGGTTTGTGGAAAGTGTTAACTTTTAACTGCATTCATGTTTTTACTAAGGTTCAATGGGTATTCATTCTCCAAGAGAATACATGATTAAGGTATTCACATGTTTTTAATTTTACCAACAAGATATATCTAATGATATATGGGGGATAAATGATGGCATTCATGTGATTATTATGTGACATTTCTAGTAATCATTTTCTTTATACTATGATCTTGGACCGAAGTATTTTAGATAAGCCTAAAGATTTGAATGGATTATGTTGGACATAAGTTAGTATTGTTTAAGGATATAACATTTTTCAATATTATTGATGGGATGTTATAGTAATATAGATTTTGAAAAAGGAAAACCCGCAGGATGGACGACAACCCATTGCATCGGACAAGGCTGTAGGAATCGAACCCACAACCGAAGTGCGACTGGCCTTTATCACCTAACACTGGCCTACAGGAAGTCCCTAGTTAGTAGAAACTAGTTTTATTTTATTACTTGGTATGATATATGAAGTATAAGTTCATTTTTGGAATCATATACGATTAACCTCACCATAGATGGACTTATGTATATTTGATAACTTTTGCTAACCTTTTGTTTGAAATAGATGGAATGACCCATCATTCTATCACATGATCTATTAACACTTCACGAATAACAAATTCAACTTCATTTCTTTAAGAGATGAATAGGAAATTTTTCAAAGCACGAACAATAGTGAGATTGTACCAAAATAAAGTAAGTATTTATTCTAATTCAAATTCTTCAACTTTGGGGAAATGATCTTGAAAACCAATAAAATGTTGTCCTAGTGCCCTTATATCTGATGAATCAGATGGTACCCTAGATCATCAGAAATTTATGGCTTTTTGATTGTTGGATTTTTCATAGCCATGTTCTCTACCACTCTCCATCAGGACATGACGGTTAGATTTCTCTTCGATATCCATATTTTCACCTATGTTCTCCTATGTGGAAACCCGGTGATTAGTTAATTTGGGTAACTGTTACGTTTCATACTTTATCTTTTAAAGCCAAGTTTTGGAATTCCTTTTTACGATGTGAGTTTATATTAAAGAAACTTTCGAGTAGTAAACCATTTATAACCCCGACGAATTTCGAGGGCGAAATTCATTTTAAGGGGGGTAGAATGTAACACCCCAAGATTTTATGAAAAATATTCTTTTTAATTTCATTAATGTATGGTGTTGAACGCTACACCAAAAGGATCTTGCACAACACGCAACCCTGACTTGGTTTTCATTACACATAATCACGACCATCCACGATAGCGTGTGTTGTACGCAATACCGAGTTCTGCTAAACAACGATATGCTACTAAAATATTATTAAAACTACCCGTTATGAATAGTAATAACCACTTTTTGAAATTTTATAAATTTTATTTTTGAAAATGGACTTCATTTTTGGATTCGGAATATCAAAATTAGCCTAGGGTGAAATTTTGGTATTTTTCTGAAAACTTTCAATTTTTGATGAATAGTGAAAACACTGGGTTACTATTTAAAAACCGACTTTTTATTTAAATAATTATTTATTTTATTTAAATTTATTTTAGGTCAAAATTGACACATAATATCTATATAAGTTCAATGTAATTCATTGGAATCATTTTATAATAATTTTAGATATATAAAAATTTTATTGAACTTTTGACCGTCTTTTACCCACCTCCTAGGAGAATTTGCAAATTAACATAAAACTTAATTTTACCGCTTTTTTGAATGGAATTTAAAAAATAATAGAGACACGGTTGATGTCAGTAAGTAAAATATGGTTCAATGAGATGAAAATATTTTTTGGTGAATAGTAACTTTTTACTTTTTTTTACCACGGTTAAAAGTAAATAGGGAAATTAAGGGTAAAAATGATATTATTATTAACCTAACACATGTCCTAATTCTATGGGATAATTTAAATTCGACCGAAAACAACCTTAGGAATAAAATATAACCATTTAGGCCCACTTGGATTAGATTAGGACATTTAATATTATTTTATTTAAAGAAGGGTTAAAATATTTAAAATCAATGTTTAAAAACTAAATCATTTTTAATATAGGGTTATACATAAGATAAATTTGTCTATAAATTTTCATTAGAAATATAAAAATATTTCCTACATAATGAGATTTTATTTGTAATTTTTAGACATTAAATAATTTAATTTATTTTTGACACAATGATGATGTAGTAATTATCTTATTAATGAAATATTGACATAATTGATGTTATAAATTCCAAAATAAATGTAATTTGAGACTTTTTATGAATTCCACTAATTTTCTAGGTTAATATGACATGTTTTTATTTATTTAATTAACTTTTTTTGTACTAATCATTCTTTTATGATTTTCACAAAAATCAATTACTAAATAGTGTCAAAATTGACATAAAATAGTTTTTAAAACAAATATTATATTATTAATAGTTATTTTTTTACTAAAAATATCAGGTTCGGCAAAATGACTTAGATAAAGTTATATATATTAATAATAAACAACTTGGGGTTCTTTTGGCTTGTTATAGTAAGTTTATTAACCTTATAATGTAAGAACACAAAAAGACAAGGTAAGAGTAAAATTATAAAACTTAAAGTTAAATATAAATGGTAAGGTTAAAATAGTAACCTAAACTTGTCCAAATTCTATTGGATTAAGTTATTTCGACCCATACACACCTTATCTTAGAAATAAATCAATTTGGTGCTATTTAAAACCGAATTTGACTTTATAATAAAATAATATTTTTAGTTTTTCCAAAGGTGCCCCTCTCCTCCCTTATAAAAGGGCACCTCCTCCCTCTCTTCCTCACACCACTTTGAGCCTTCAATCTCGGCCAACCCCTCCCAATTTATCCTCTACACTACTCTAGAAACATCCTAGAGGTTCTGGTATTCTTCAAAGACAAATCTTAGTGCCCTAAGAGGAGGTTTCAAAAGGCGTGTCGAAAGAAGAGGTAATATCCGTTACCGATTCTTTCAACTTTATTTCTTCTTATACTTCTTCTTCATTAGTTGTTCCATTATTAATTAATAACATCAGTATCACTCATATAATGATATGTTATTATAAGTATGAAACAAATCTATTTCACCATCAATCCATCCTACGGAAAATGAAATCACCACACGTGCGTACGTACAGAATACCGTCTCCACGCCATGGTGTAATCTATTTTCCACCACCACCTTACTTGGATGGGTATAATGGTGTAAAAAATGAATATATTTTATTATTATAAAGTGATATTGATTCTGAAAAAGTATACATACACTTCAATACAATTCCATGATCATGGTAACGATATCATCGCTCGTGCGCACGAACGGAATACCGTCTCCACGATGTGATGCGGCTCGTTCTACATGATATTCATTGCATAATGATTATATAAATGAATTTAATGAATGAATATGATATATATTAAACTAATACCATTATGTAAATAAGGTATCTATAACCTAAAAAGAAGAATAAGAATTTATTCGACAAAACACGCATAAGAACAAAAAGTAATAAACACCAGAATAACAAGTAGCAATGAAATATTACTAATAAGAAGATAATAATATGACCATATACGATATAATAACAATGAGTATGATTCTGGAATAAGTCAATGACATTATTTAAATCATTATACAGGAGGTTCGAACACTTACGAAGCAAATTGGACCTAAGGTAAGGGAAAATATCACAATATCATTTTTATCAAAGATTGTTTATACTTTGGTATTTACTGGGGTGTATTTTATCATCCACATCCATGTTTCCTCAATATGTAATATTATTTCCATCCACCTACAATTATTTAAATTCAATTTTACCCTTCGGTGAGTTTTTAGTAAAAGATATGAGAGGAATGTTTTGTCGTTTTTCGTACGATGTACTTTTTGACTTTTCCGAAAAAAGTAAGGGAAGAATGTTTTTTTAACTTGTACGACATGAATGGATTTTTAAAACATTATTTCCAAGAATCTTACTTTACATGTTTTCAAGTTTATTTTTAATCAACTTCTTTTAGTTTAAAATTTTATGACATGTTAAGGAAGGGAAAATGTTTTTGAAGTAGAAAGGATATTTTTCTCAAGAACGGAGTTCAAGTATTTTATCAAAAGTATTTTCTATATAAGATAATATTAGGTTATGTTTCTATCCCTATTATTACATTGATTTGATTATGTTGTGATGGAATTATTTTTATCAATTCCTTTATCATATATGAATTATTTTTGATGTCACGATGTTTAAGAATCCCATTTTTATTACATGGGTTAAGCTATGATGTATGATTTATGATTTTGTGGAACACATAAGAATGGTAGCATTATGAGATGGGTGGGACCTATATCTCCCTCCAATGCATTGGGTAAATATTTTATATCTCATGAGATAGACATGGCTGGAACGGAAGGTTAAACCGGTTCAGTGAAACAGGACTGAAACGAGAAGTGATCTCGGTTCAGAAATGGACTTTGTCCACTAAGATAGTCTTAGCAATGAGTCTTGACTAATAAGAAATGATTCTTTTTGGTTATGTGTGTATTCTAAAAAGTTTCATATTTTATGTTATGATTATTGGGATTACATTTCACTACTATGATTTATCCCATGTTATGATATTATGATCACTTTTGCAGATTACGATTTCCAAAATGTTACGTTCTTATGAATATGATGTGATTGATATTCCTTTTGTTTACCCTTACTGAGCATTTAAGCTCACCCTTCTATGTTTTCTTTTCCCCAGGATATAAAGAAAGGTTTTAGGTGAGAAAAAGGGAAGATATTTATGGGAGATGTTTAAGATCTTTCACCATGATTAGAAGATCATATTCCGAGTTTCGAAAGACACTAAACTATTACGGTCCTTGTGTGTGTGTTTTTGTTATGTACTATGTATTTCTCAAAAGTAATGTAATGTACATGTATGTCAAGCTTAGGGTCTCTACAGTTGGTATCAAAGGAAAGGTTTAGTCAACCTTTGGAAACTAGGATGCGAGAACTTTAGTGAGATCCCTATAGATATTTCTATGGTATGTATAGGGATTTACCTAAGGTTAAGTATATGTATAGGTTATAGTACTAGAATTACGGTAACCTAAGATGTTAGATATTGAAGGTACTACCCCTTTATTATGTTTTTTTCCCTAGCGTTATTTTTTCCACTCACACTGTTCTTTTTGGGTTTTAGACGATGGATGGAACCCGAAGGAACCGTGTTGATCAATGTAATGGACAATGCAATGATTGTCCTCCTGAAAAAACAAATGTTATGGGAGATGGAGTGAAAAATATTATTGCTATACTTATACAAGCTATGAATCATTCTGGACTTCCAAATGAGCAGAGAAGGGAACAATATTCTATTGAGTCCTTCATGAGGTAACATCCACCTTCTTTCAGTGGGTATTCTAATCCACTTGTGGATGAACAATGGATCAGTACCACTGAAAATATATTTTCAGTTCTTCAATGTTCTGAACATGATAAAGTCATCTTAGTAGTATATTGTTTGGAAGATGAATCTGATCAATGGTGGAATCTTATCAAGAATACAAGGCCAAGAGATGAAATTGAGTCCATGGAATGGGACGATTTCAAGAACTTATTTTTCAATAATTACTTCCCTCGTATTCTTCAAAAAAATATGGGGAAGGAGTTTCTTGAAATAAAGAAAAAGGATGATGAATCTGTTGGTATATACGAAGAGAATTTTACAAGGCTTGCAAGTTATGCATCTGGATTTTTCATCCAACCTGAAAGTAAAGTTGATCGATTCTTCAGTGGCTTAAAACAAAATCTTCGAAGGGAATTAGCTATAAGAGACTTTAGTAGATATGAAGAAATTGTGAGCTGTGCTATTAAGGTAGAAATGGAAGTTGGTGTTACATATCCATTTCATGGTTTTCACAAGAAAAGAAAGATGGAGTTCAAGGAGAAATCTCAGAATAATAGTGAAAAGAAGATGAATGTTTCCTTATGCTCAAAGTGTGGAATGAAGAATGGTGGAGATTGTCTTAAAGGGACTAAAAATGTTTTATGTGTGGAAAAGAGGGTCATCGAGCAGCAGAGTGTCGAAGTAATGGAAAAAGGGTTGCTAATGGTGTGAATAAAGAAAAGACTGCAGAAAACTCACCAACAACACTTCAATGCTTCAAGTGAAATGAAATGGGGCATTACGCTAATCAATGCCCTAATCCAAGGGTTAATGATGATCAATATGAGAAACCACTTATGGAAAAGGACAAAGGGAAGTAACATGCGATCACTATAGGCGATGTTGAATATGACAACGATGTGGTGGAATGATTAAGTGTTTATGTAATGGGATTCCAAAATAATGTTGTATATAGTATTGTGGAATATTAGAATATTTATGTATTGTACTATTGTGGTTTTCAATAATTTTATGGTACCGGTAACCATGGAAAGTGATTGATATATTTTTGGTAAGCAGATGATATGCACATAATGAAGGGATAAGAAGATAATGAGTTGTTTGATTGTATTCCTGAGCTCATGATTGATATAAGGACTAAGTGATATCATGGTTTGAGTATAAATAATTTTGAGGATTTCAGTTTGTGGAAAGTGTTAACTTTTAACTGCATTCATGTTTTCACTATGGTTCAATGGGTATTCATTCTCCAATAGAATACATGATTAGGGTATTCAAATGTTTGTAATTTTACCAACAATATATATCTTATGATATATGGGGGATAAATGATGGCATTCACGTGATTGTTATGTGACATTTCAAGTAATCATTTTCTTTATACTATGAACTTGGACTGAAGTATTTTAGATAAGCCTAAAGATTGTAATGGATTATGTTGGACATAAGTTAGTATTGTTTAAGGATAGAACTTTTTTCGATATTATTGATGGGATGTTATAGTAATATAGCTTTATAAAAATGATAACCTGTCGGACGGGCGACAACCCATTGCATCGGACAAGGATGTGGGAATCGAACCCACAACCGAAGTGCGACTGGCCTTTATCGCCTACCAATGGCCTATAGGAAGTCCCTGGTTAGTAGAAACTATTTTTATTTTATTACGCGGTATGATATATGAAGTATAAGTTCATTTTTGGAATCATATATGATTAAACTCACCATAGATGGACTTATGTATATTTGATAACTTTTGCTAATCTTTTGTTTGAAATAGATGGAATGACCCATCATTCTTTCACATGATATGTTAACACTTCACGAATAACAAATTCAATATCATTTCTGTAAGAGATTAAGTGGAAATTGTTCAAAGCACGAACAACAGTGAGATTTTACCAAAATAAAGTAAGTATTTATTCTAATTCAAATTATTCAACTTTAGGGAAATGATCTTGAAAACAAAAAAATGTTTTCCTAGTGACCTTATATCAAATGAATCAGATGGTACCATAGATCATCACAAATTTATGGCTTTGTGGTTGTTGGATTTTTCATAGCCATGTTTTCTACCACTCTCCATCAGAACATGATAATTAGATTTCTCTTCCATATCCATATTTTCACCTATGTTCTCCTATGTGGAAACCCAGTGATTAGTTAATTTTGGTAACCATTACGTTTCATACATTAGCTTTTAAAGACAAGTTTTGGTATTCCTTTTTAAGATGTGGGTTTCTATTAAAGAAACTTTCGAGTAGTAAACCATTTATAACCCCGACGAATTTTGAGGGTGAAATTCATTTTAAGGGGGGTAGAATGTAACACCCCAAGATTTTATGAAAAATAATATTTTTTAATTTCATTAATGTCTTGTGTTTAATGCTATACCAAAAGGAGCTTGCACAACACGCAACCCTAACTTGTCTTTCATTACAGACAATCGCGACCTCCACGATAGCGTGTGTTGTACGCAATATCGAGTTTCGCTAAACAACGACATGCTATTAAAATATTATTAAAACTAGCCGTTATGAATAGTATTACCCACTTTTTGAAATTTTATAAATTTTATTTTTGAAAATGGACTTCATTTTCGGATTCAGAATATCAAAATTATCCTAGGGTGAAATTTTGGTATTTTTCTAAAAACATTCAATTTTTGATGAATAGTGAAAACACTAGGTTATTATTTAAAAACCGAATTTTTATTTAAATAATTATTTATTTTATTTAAATTTATTTTCGGTAAAAATTGACACATAATATGTATATAAGTTCAATATAATTCTTTGGAGTCATTTTATAATAATTTTAGATATATAGAAATTTTATTGAACTTTTGACCGTCTTTTACCCAACTCCTAGAAGAATTTGCAAATTTATATAAAACTTAATCTTACCGCTTTTTTGAATGGAATTTCAAAAATATGAGAGACACGGTTGATGTCAGTAAGTAAAATGTGGTTCAATGAGATGAAAATAATTTTTGGTGAATAGTAACTTTTTATTTTTTTCACCACGGTTAAAAGTAAATAGGGTAATTAAGGGTAAAAATGATATTATTATTACCCTAAGACATGTCATAATTCTATGGGATAAGTGAAATTCGACCAAAAACAACCTTAGGAATAAAATATAACCATTTAGGCCCACTTAGATTAGATTAAGACATTTAATATTAATTTATTTAAAGAAGGGTTAAAATAGTTAAAATCAAAGTTTAAAAAATATATCATTTTTAATATAGTGTTATACATAAGATAAATTCGTCTATAAATATTCATTAGAAATATAAAACGATTTTCTACATAATTATATTTTATTTGTAATTTTTAGACATTAAATAATTTATTTTATTTATGACACAATGATGATGTAGTAATTATCTTATTAATGAAATATTGACATAATTGATGTTATAAATACCAAAATAAATTTAATTTGAGTCTTTTTATGAATTAAACTAATTTTATTGGTTTATATGACATGTTATTATTGATTTAATTAACTTTTTTCGAACTAATAATTCTGTTATGATTTTCACAAAAATCAATTACTAAATAGTGTCAAAATTGACATATAATAGTTTTTAAAACAAATATTATATTATTAATTGTTATTTTATTCTTAAAAATCTAATATTTGGACAAATTATTTACATACGGTTATATATATTATTAATAAACAACTTGGGGTTCGTTTGGCTTGTTATAGTAAGTTTATTAACCTTATAGTGTAAGAACACAAAAAGACAAGGTAAGAGTAAAATTATTTAACTTAAAGTGAAATCTAATTGATAAGGTTAAAATAGTAACCTAAACTTATCCAAATTCTTTTTGATGAAGGTATTTCGACCCATACTCACCTTATCATCTAAATAAATCAATTTGGAGCTATTTAAAACTGAATGTGACTTTATAATAAAATAATATTTTTAGTTTTTCCAAAGGTGCCCCTCTCCTCCCTTATAAAAGGGCACCACCTCCCTCTCTTCCTCACACCACTTTGAGCCTTAAATCTCGGCCAAACCCTGCATATTTATCCTCTCCACTTCCATAGAAACATCTTAGAGGTTCTGGTATTTTTCAAAGACAAATCTTAGTCCCCTAAGAGGAGGTTTCAAAAGGCGTATCGAAAGAAGAGGTAATATCCGTTACTGATTCTTTCAACTTTATTTCTTATTATACTACTTATTCTTTGGTTGTTTCATTATGAATAAATAACATAAGTATCACTCATATACTTATATTTTATTATAAGTATGAAACAACTCTATTTCACCATCTATCCATCCTACATAAAACAAAATCACCACGCGTGCGTACGTACGGAATACCGTCTCCACGCCGTGGTGTAATCTATTTTCCACCACCACCTTACTCGGATGGGTATAATGGTGTAAATAATAAATATATATGATTATTATAAAGTGATATTGATTCTTAAATAGTATACATACACTTCAATACAATTCCACGATCATGGTAACGATATCATCACTCGTGCGTACATACGGAATTCCGTCTCCACGATGTGATGCGACTCGTTGTACATGATCTTAATTGTATAATGATTATATAAATGAATTGAATGAATGAATATGATATATATTACACTAATAACATTCTGTAAATGAGGTATATATAACCTAAAAATAAGAATATGAATTTATTCGACAAAACATGCATAAGAACAAAAAGTAATAAACACCCGAATAACAAGTAGCAATGAAATATTACAAATAAGAAGCTAAGAATATGACTAAATATGATATCCTAACAATGGTTATGACTCTAGAATAAGTCAATGGAATTATTTAAATCATTATACCGGTGGTTCGGACACTTACGAAGAAAATCGGACCTAAGGTAAGGGAAAATATCACAATCTCATTTTTATCCGAGATTGTTTATACTTTGGTAGTTATTGGGGTGTATTTCATCATCCACATACATGTTTCCCCAATATGTAATATTATTTCAATCCACCTGAAATTGTTTAAATCCAATTTTACCATTCGGTGAGTTTTTAGTAAAAGATATGAAAGGAATGTTTTGTCATTTTTCGTACAAGGTACTTTTTGACTTTTCCGACAAAAGTACGAGAATAATGTTTTTTTAAATTATATGGCATGAATGGATTTTTAAAACATTATTTCACAGAAAACTCCTTTAAAAGTTTTCAAGTTTATTTTTAAACAACTTCTTTTAGTTTAAAGTTGTATGACATGTTAAGAAAGGAAAAAATGTTTTTGAAGTAGAAAGGATATTTTCCTCAAGAACGGAGTTCAAGTATTTTATCAAAAGTATTTTCCATCTAAGATAATATAGGTTTATGTTTCTATACCTATTATTACATTGATTTGATTATGTTGTGATGGAATTATTTTTATGAATTCCTTTATCATATATGAATTTTTTTTGATGTCACGATGTTTAAGAATCCCATTTTTATTACATGGGTTAAGCTATGATGTATGATTTATGATTTTGTGGCACACATAAGAATGGTAGAATTATGAGATGGGTGGGACCTATATCTCCCTCCAATGCATTGGGTAAAGATTTTATATCTCATGAGATAGACATGGATGGAATGGTAGGTTAAACCGGTTCAGTTAAATAGGACTGAAACGAGGAGTGAAATCGGTTCAGAAATGGACTTTGTCCACTAAGATAGTCTTGGAAATGAGTCTTGACTAATAAGAAATTATTCTTTATGATTATGTGTGTATGCCAAAAAGTTTCATGTTTTATGTTATTATTATTGGGATTAAATTTCACTACTATGATTTATCCCATGTTAGGATATTATGATCTCTTTTTCAGGTTAGGATTTCCAAAATGTTATGTTCTTATAAATATGATGTGATTGATATTTCTTTTGTTTACCCTTACTGATCATTTGAGCTCACCCTTTTATGTTTTCTTTTTCCCAGGATATAAAGAAAGGTTTTAGGTAAGAAAAAAAAGTTAAGATCTTTATGGAAGATGTTTTAGATCTTTTACCATGATTAGAAGATCATATTCCAAGTTTCCAAATACACTAAACTATTATGGTACTTGTGTGTGTGTTTTTTTATGTACTAAGTATTCCGCAAAAGTAATGTAATGTCCATGTACGTCAAGCTTAGGGTCTCTACAGTTGGTATCAGAGGAAAGGTTTAGTCAACCTTTGGAAACTAGGATGCGAGAACTTTAGTGAGATCCCTATAGATATTTTTAAGGTATGTATAGGGATTTCCCTAAGGTTAAGTATAAGTATAGGTTATAGTATTAGAATTACAGTAACCAAAGATGTTAGATATTAAAGGTAATCCCCTTCATTATGTTTTTTTCCCTAGCATTATTTTTGCCTCTCACACTATTCTTTTTGGGTTTTAGATAATGGCTGGAACCCCGGGGAACCGTGTTGATCAATGTAATGGACAATGCAATGATTGTCCTCCTCAACAAACAAATGTTATGGGAGATGGAGTGAAAAATATTATTGCTATACTTATACAAGATATGAATCATTCTGGGCTTCCAAATGAGAAGAGAAGGGAACAATATTCTATTGAGTCCTTCATGAGGCAACGCCCACCTTCTTTTAGTGGGTCTTTTGATCCACTTGTTGCTGAACAATGGATCAGTACCACTGAAAAGATATTTTTAGTTCTTCAATGTTCTGAACATGATAAATTCATCTTAGTAGTATATCGTTTAGAAGGTGAAGCTGATCAATGGTGGAATATTATCAATAATACGAGGCCAAGAGATGAAATTGAGTCCATGGAATGAGACGAGGTCAAGAACTTATTTTTCAATAAGTACTTCCCTCGTATTCTCCAAACTAAGATGGAGAAAGAGTTTCTTGAACTAAAGAAAAAGGATGATGAATCTATTGGTATATACGAAGCGAATTTTACAAGGCTTTAAAGGTATGCATCTGGCTTCATCATCCAACCTGAAATTAAAGTTGATCGATTCTTCAGTGGCTTAAAACCAAATCTTTGAAGGGAATTAGCTATAAGAGACTTCAGTAGCTATGAAGAAATTGTGCGCTGTTCTATTAAGGTATAAATGGAAGTTGGTGTTACATATCCATCTCATGGTTTTGAAAAGAAATGAAAGATAGAGTTCAAGGAGAAATCTCAGAATAATGGTGAAAAAAAGATGAATGTTTCCTTATGCTCAAAGTGTGGAAAGAAGCATGGTGGAGATTGTCTTAAAGGGACTAGAAAATGTTTTAAGTGTGGAAAAGAAGGTCATCGATTCGCTGAGTGTCGAAGTAATGGAAAAAGGGTTACTAATGGTGTAAATAAAGAAAAGACTACAGAGAACGCACCAACAACACTTTAATGCTTCAAGTGCAATGAAAGTGGGCATTATGCTAATCAATGCCCTAATCCAAGGGTTAATGATGATCGACATGAGCAACCGCTTATAGAAAAGGACAAAGGGAAGTCACATACGATCACTATTGGCGATGTTGAATATTACAATGATGTGGTGGAATTATTAAGTGTTTATATAATGGGATTCCAAAATAATGTTGTATATAGTATTGTGGAATATCGGAATATTTATGTATTGGACTATTGTGGTTTTCAATAATTTAATGGTATCAATAACCATGGAAAGTGATTGAGATATTTTTGGTAAGTAGATGATATGCGCATAATGAAGGGATAAAAAGATAATGATATGTTTGATTGTATTCATGATCTCATGGTTGATATAAGGACTAAGTGATATCATGGTTTGAGTATAAAGAATTTAGAGGATTTTGGTTTGTGGAAAGTGTTAACTTTTAACTGCATTCATGTTTTCACTAAGGTTCAATGGGTATTAATTCTTCAAGAGAATACATTATTAAGGTATTCACATGTTTGTAATTTTACCAACAAGATATATCATATGATATATGGGGGATAAATGATTTCATTCACATGATTGTTATGTGACATTTCAAGTAATCATTTTCTTTATACTATGAGCTTGGACCAAAGTATTTAGATAAGCCTAAAGATTGGAATGGATTATGTTGGACATAAGTTAGTATTGTTTAAGGATTAAACTTTTTTCGATCTTATTGATGGGATGTTATAGTAATATAGCTTTATAAAAAGGACAACCTGCAGGACGGGCGACAGCCCATCGCGTCGGATAAGGCTGTGGGAATCAAACCCACAACCGAAGTGTGATGGGCCTTTATTGCCTACCACTGGCCTACAGGAAGTCCCTGGTTAGTAAGAAATAGTTTTATTTTATTACGCGATATGATATATGAAGTATAAGTTCATTTTTGGAATCATATATGATTAACCTCACCATAGATGGACTTATGTATATTTGATAACTTTTGCTAACCTTTTGTTTGAAACAGATGGAATGACCCATCATTCTATCACATGATCTATTAACACTTCACGAATAACAAATTCAACTTCATTTATTTAAGAGATAAAGTGGAAATTGTTCAAAGAACGAACAATAGTGAGATTGTACCAAAATAATGTAAGTATTTATTCTAATTCAAATTCATCAACTTTAGGGAAATGATCTTGAAAACCAAAAAATGTTGTTCTAGTGGCCTTATATCCGATGAATCAGATGGTACCCTAGATCATTACAAATTTATAGCTTTTTGATTGTTGGATTTTTCATAGCCATGTTCTCTATCACTCTCCATCAGAACATGACGGTTAGATTTCTCTTCCATATCCATATTTTCACCTAAGTTCTCCTATGTGGAAACCCAGTGATTAGTTAATTTGGGTAACCGTTACGTTTCCTACTTTAGAATTTAAAGCCTTGTTTTGGTATTCCTTTTTACGATATGGTTTTCTATTAAAGAAACTTTCGAGTAGTAAATCATTTATAACCTCGACGAATTTCGAGGGTGAAATTCATTTTAAGGGGGGTAGAATGTAACAACCCAAGATTTTACGAAAAATATTACTTTTTAATTTCATTAATGTCTTGTGTTGAATGCTACACCAAAAGGAGCTTGCACAACACGCAACCCTGACTTGGCTTTCATTACATGCAATTGCAACCTTCCACGATAGCGTGGGTTGTACGCAATACCGAGTTTCACTAAACAACGATATGCTATTAAAATATTATTAAAATTAGCCATTATGAATAGTAATACCCAATTTTTGAAATTTTATAAATTTTATTTTTGAAAATGGACTTAATTTTTGGATTCGCAATATCAAAATTATCCTAGGGTGAAATTTTGGTATTTTTCTGAAAACATTCAATTTTTGATGAATAGTGAAAACACTGGGTTACTATTTAAAAACCGACTTTTTATTTAAAAAATTATTTAAATTATTTAAATTTATTTTAGCTCAAAATTGACACATAATACCTATATAAGTTCAATGTAATTCATTGGAGTCATTTTATAATAATTTTAGATATATAAAAATTTTATTGAACTTTTGACCGTCTTTTACCCACCTCCTAGGAGAATTTTCAAATTTACATAAAACATAATTTTACCACTTTTGTGAATGGAATTTCAAAAATCGGAGAGACACGGTTGATGTCAGTAAGTAAAATGTGGTTCAATGAGATGAAAATAATTTTTGGTGAATAATAACTTTTTAATTTTTTTTACCACGGTTAAAAGTAAATAGGGTAATTAAGGGTAAAAATGATATTATTATTACCCTAAAACACGCCCTAATTATATGGGATAAATTAAATTCGACCAAAAACCACCATAGGAAT
The DNA here is from genome assembly GCA_963277665.1 of Viscum album. Classification (NCBI taxonomy): domain Eukaryota; kingdom Viridiplantae; phylum Streptophyta; class Magnoliopsida; order Santalales; family Viscaceae; genus Viscum; species Viscum album. The sequence goes on along the minus strand of OY728142.1, from coordinate 24,645,278 downwards.
AAAATATAACCATTTAGGCCCACATGGATTAGATTAGGACATTTAATATTAATTTATTTAAAGAAGGGTTAAAATAGTTAAAATCAAAGTTTAAAAACTAAATCATTTTTAATATAGGGTTATACATAAGATAAATTCGAATATAAAAATTCATTAGAAATATAAAAAGATTTCATACATAATGATATTTTATTTGTAATTTTTAGACATTAAATAATTTAATTTATTTATGACACAATGATGATGCATTGATTATCTTATTAATGAAATATTGACATAATTGATGTTATAAATACCGCAATAACTGTAATTTGAGACTTTTTATGAATTACACTAATTTTATAGGTTAATATGACATGTTAGTATTGATTTAATTAACTTTTTTAGAATTAATAATTCTGTTTTGATTTTCACAAAAATCAATTACTAAATAGTGTCAAAATTGACATAAAATAGTTTTTAAAACAAATATTATATTATTAATTATTATTTTATTCCTAAAAATCTATGGTTCAAACTAATGACTTAGATAAGGTTATATTTATTAATAATAAACAACTTGGGGTTCGTTTGGCTTGTTATAGTATGTTTATTAACCTTATAGTGTATGAACACAAAAAGACAAGGTAAGAGTAAAATTATTTAACTTAAAGTTAAATCTAATTGATAAGGTTACAATAGTAACCTAAACTTGTCCAAATTATATTGGATGAAGGGATTTAGACCCATCCCCACCTTATCTTCGAAATAAATCAATTTGGAGCTATTTAAAACCGAATGTGACTTTATAGTAAAATAATATTTTTAGTTTTTCCAAAGGTGTCCCTCTCCTCCCTTATAAAAGGGCACCTCCTCCCTCTCTTCCTCACACCACTTTGAGCCTTCATTTTCGGCCAAACCCTGAAAATTTATCCTCTCCACTTCCCTAGAAACATCCTATAGGTTCTGGTCTTTTTCAAAGACAAATCTTAGTTCCCTAAGTGGAGGTTTCAAAAGGCGTGTCGAAAGAAGAGGTAATATCCGTTACCGATTCTTTCAACATTATTTCTTCTTCTACTTATTCTTCTTTAGTTGGTTCATTATGAATTAACAACATCAGTATCACTCATATACTGATATAATATTATATGTATGAAACAACTCTATTTCACCATCTATCCATCCTACGGAAAACGAAATCACCACGCGTGCGTACGTACAGAATACTGTCTCCACGCCGTGGTGTAATCTATTTTCCACCACCACCTTACTATGATGGGTATAATGGTTTAAAGAATAAATATATATGATTATTATAAATTTATATTTATTCTAAAATAGTATACATAAACTTCAATACAATTCCACGATCATGGTAATGATATCATCGCTCGTGCGTACGTACGGAATACCGTCTCCACGATGTGATGCGACTCATTCTACATGATCTTAATTGCATAATGATTATATAAATGAATTGAATGAATGAATATGATATATATTACAATAATACCATTCTGTAAATGGGGTATCTTTAACCTAAAAATAAGAATAAGAATTTATTCGACAAAACACGCATAAGAACAAAAAGTAATAAACACCCGAATAACAAGTAGCAATGAAATATTACTAATAAGAAGCTAAGAATATGACCATATATGATACCATAACAATGAGTATGATTCTGGAATATGTCAATTAAATTATTTAAATCATTATACAGGAGGTTTAGACACTTACGAAGCAAATCATACCTAAGGTAAGGGAAAATATCACAATCTCATTTTTATCTGAGATTGTTTATACTTTGGTATTTACTGGGGTGTATTTTATCATCCACATCCATGTTTCATCAATATGTAATATTATTTCCATCCACCTAAAATTTTTTAAATCCAATTTTACCCTTCGGTGAGTTTTTAGTAAAAGACATGAAAGAAATATTTTGTCATTTTTCGTACGAGGTACTTTTTGAATTTTACGACCAAAGTACAAGAAGAATGTTTTTTAACTTATAAGGCATGAATGGATTTTTAAAAAATTATTTCCAAGAAGATTCATTTACAGGTTTTCATGTTTATTTTTAATCAACTTCATTTAGTTTAAAATTGTATGACATGTTGAGAAAGGAAAAATATTTTTGAAGTAGAAAGGATATTTTCCTCAAGAACAGAGTTCAAGTATTTTATCAAAAGTATTTTACATATAAGATAATATAGGGTTCTGTTTCTATCTATAATAGTACATTGATTTGATTATGTTGTGATGGAATTATTTTTATGAATTCCTTTATCATATATGAATTGTTTTTGATGTCATGATGTTTAAGAATCCCATTTTTATTACAAGGGTTAAGCTATGATGTATGATTTATGATTTTGTGGCACACATAAGAATGGTAGCATTATGATATGGGTAGGACCTATATCTCCCTCCAATTCATTGGGTAAAGATTTAATATCTCATGAGATAGAAAAGGCTAGAACGGAAGGTTAAACCGGTTCAGTGAAACAGGACTGAAACGAGGAGTGAACTCGGTTCAGAAATGGACTTTGTCCACTAAGATAGTCTTGGCAATGAGTCTTGACTAATAAGAAATGATTCTTTATGATTATGTGTGTATGCCAAAAATTTTCATGTTTTAAGTTATGATTATTGGGATTATATTTCACTACTATTATTTATCCCATGTTAGGATATTATGATCTCTTTTGCAGGTTAAGATTTCCAAAATGTTAGTTCTTATGAATATGATGTGATTGATATTTCTTTTGTTTACCCTTACTGAGCATTTGAGATCACCCTTTTATGTTTTCTTTTACCCAGGATATAAAGAAAGGTTTTAGGTAAGAAACAAAAGGGATGATCTTTATGGGAGATGTTGAAGATCTTTCACCACAATTAGAAGATCATATTCCAAGATTCCAAAGACACTAAAATATTACGGTCCTTGTGTGTGTTTTTTTGTTATGTACTATGTATTCCACAAAAGTAATGTAATGTACATGTACGTCAAGATTAGGGTCTCTACATAAAGGACCACTACATGGCGTGTAGTCGGCTCCTACACCCTTCATTGCTGGCATGGCCACATGCCCTGTGTACTCATTGCACACGGCCAGAAGTACACGACGTGTAGAAAAAGTACATGGTGTGTACTTCCAAAATTTTGGATTTTCCCCATTTTCCATATTTTCTCAAAAACACTTAAGGAAAAGAGAAAATAAGAAACTTGTACCTCAAAATAAGAACCAGGTTCTTACAAACATTCCCCCTTAAAGAAATTCATCCCCGAATTTCCCTTCCAAGAGTGGCGAAGATATAGTTGAGAATAACTCTAGCCACTGAGCACGAACCTCGGTCTCCCACTCCTAGGTTTCGTCCGACACTCGGCCATGCTTCCAAAGCACCCATATGAGAGGAGATGAACAGCCTCAAAGAACCTTCGTGCTCCTGTCAACGATACAAATCGAATTCTCCTCAAAGGATGCATCTAACTCAAGCTCAACCTCCTCAAGCTGAAATGTGTGAGATGAGTCTGAATGATAGCGGCACAACTGAGATACATGGAAGAATTCGTGTATGGACTGGTACCTCTGAGGTAAATGCAACCGTTAAGAAACCCGCCCGACTCTCTCCAGAATATAAAATGGCCCCACATACCTCAGTTAATGTTTACCTTGTCTCCTGATCTGTCTGTGTCCCAGCATCGATGAAACACGCAAGAAAACCTGATCCCCAACCACGAACTCCAAAGGTCATCTGCAGCGATCAACATAAGACTTATGACGAGACTGTGCATTAGCCATCTGCTTCTGAATCAATTGATCCTGCTCATAAGTCTCCGGCACGAGACGTGGTCCCAGTAAAGCTGCCTCACCTACCTCTAACTAGCACAAAGGTAATCAGCATGGCCTACCATATAGAGTCCCATAAGGTTCCATCTCAATAGTTTCCTGGAAACTATTATTATAAGAAAACTCGACTAGGGGTTCATGCTTCTCCCAAGATCCCCCAAAGTCTAGAATGCATGCACGCCGCATGTCCTCAAGCACATGTATCTTACGCTCTAACTAGCCATCGGTCTAAGGGTGGTATGCAGTGCTCAAAATCCCCTGTGTACCTAGTGCCCTCTAAAAACTCTACCAGAAACGAGACATAAAACGGGCATACCTATCTGAAACAATAGAATGAGGTAACCCGTGAAGATGAACAATCTCCCAGATATACAACCTTCTGAGCTCATCAACCCCAAAGGTCTCCTTGATCAGCAAAAAGTGAGCTACCTTCGTGAGTCTGTACACAACAACCCACATGGCGTCATTTCCTCGAGGTGACCTTAGAAAACTAGTCACGAAATCCATCATAACATCATCCCATTTTCACTCCAAGATGGGTAACTACTGTAACAGTCCGGCTGGTCTCTGATGCTTCACCTTCACCTGCTGACAGGTGGAACACCTTATAACAAAACCAGCTACATCATGCTTCATACCCGGCCACCAGTATTGACGTCTCAAGTCTCGGTACATCTTGGTAACCCCGAGATGAACTGCCCAAGATGAATCATGAAACTCCTGCATTAGCTCCTCGCGCATATCCCCTAGAACCCATAATCATCCATGGAAACATAGAACTTCATCATCAACTATTGTCCAACTAGGAGGAGGGTCCTCACTTGACACCGACTCCCATAGAACTAGGCCTTCTGAATCAGATAGTTGTCTCATCCTCACTCTATCCAGGAGGGTAGAGGTCACAGCTAAAGATGAAAGATAGGTCTGTCCCTGACTGTCATGCACCTTCAAATGCATCTCAGAGAACAAAGCCATAAGCTGCTACTCACCACTAGCCTCCTGCACAGCCTGTGTTTGTGTCTTTCTGCTCAGGGCATTAGCTACTTCATTACCTTTACCAGGTGTATAGGCAAGCTCAAAATCAAAGGACTGAAGGTACTCAACCCACCTTCTCTGCCTCAGATTCAAGTCACATTGAGTAAAGATATACTTGAGACTCTTGTGGTCAGTGAAAACCACAAAACGTTCTCCCAATAGATAATGTCTCCAATAGTGTAATGCATGAACAACTGAAGCCAACTCGAGATCATGCATCGGGTAATTCCTCTCATGTGGCCTAAATTGCCAAGACCCATATGCAAAAACTCTATTGCCCTACATCAACACTACTCTCAGACCAATTTCTAATGCATCACAGTAAATTGTATATCTCTTTCCCCTCCTCTGGGAGTATCAGGATCAGTGCTAATTTCAACCTTCCGTTCAGGTCCTGAAAGGTTGTCTCACAAGCATCTGTTCAAAAGAACTTCACACCCTCCTTAGTCAAACCCGTCAACGGTGCTGCTAAGAGAGAGAAGTCCTGGATGAAACGTCTGTAGTAACCAGCCATCCCTAAGAAACTCCGTATTTCAAACACGTTCTTAGGCTGCTCCCAGGATTCTACTGTTCTCACCTTCTCTGGGACCACAGAAACTCCTACCTCTATGATGATATGACCTAGGAAGTGAATCTAGTCCATCCAAAAGTGGCACTTTGAGAGCTTAGCATATAGATGATGCTCTCTAAGTGTACTCAATATGATCTCAGGATGGGTGGCATGGTCGTGTCGAGTGTGAGAGTACACCAAGATATCATCCACGAATACTACCACGAAAGAGTTCAGATAAGGATGGAACACACGATTCCTCAGAGCCATGAAAACTACTGGTGCTTTCGTGAGTCAGAAGAGCATAGCCATATACTCGTATAGACCATACCTGCTTCTGAAAGCCGTAAGAGGTATATCAGATGGTCTTACGTGCAACTGATGATATCCTGATCTCAATTAAATCTTCGAGAACACTCATGCTCCATGAAGTTGATAATAAAGATCATCAATCCTTGTTAAGGGATATCTGTTCTTAATCGTCAACTGGTTCATCTTCCGATAATCCACACAGAGTCTGAGGGCACCGTCCACCTTCTTCGTAATGAGAACCAGTGAACCCCATGGAGAAGTACTGGGTCAGATGAAACCCTTTACCTGTAACTCCTCTAACTGCCTCTTGAGCGCCTACAACTTAGGCGTGGCCATCCTATAAGGAGGAATGGAAACCGGTGCTACTCCTGGCAAAAGCTTGATAGAGAAATCCACCCCACGCCCTGGAGGTAGACCCGAAAAGATTTCCGAGAAGACATCCTTGAAATGATCTACCACTGGAGGGAAATCTATCTGACAAGTACCCAGATCATCCAGATATAAACTCGTAATCTGAGCTGTGACTCCACCTCACCCATGATGCTCTGGTCCAGATAGACTTTCCTGAACATCCCACTCTCCCTTGTATAGAAACTTTCCACCCTCTGGTGACGTGAAAATCACCCTACGATGGTAGCAGTCTACAAAGTCTTGAAAGGGAACCAACCACTCCATCCCAAGAATGACATCATAAGCTATCATCTCTAAGATATAAATGTCCCAAAGAAAGTGACACCCATCAAACTCAAGGGGGAACTCCTTGAACTGATGCACACCAGTCGTCCTAGTCCCTAACGGAGTGTCTAGCATCATGATAGTAGAAGAAGTAGAAACACAAAGCCCAAGGCTCTCTACAACGGGTACAGATAGAAACTATGTGTAGCACTCGTATCGAAAAGTACTAAAGATAAGACAAAAGCTACTAGAATAGTACCTCTGAATGTAGAAGGTCTGGGATCCTGCTCCTGCTGGGTCTGTTGCACTGAATATGCCTCCCCAGCGCCGCGACCCTACAACACAACCTGACTACCCTGAGATGTCCCGCCCTGCTTTCTCTAATATCCTAGTGTCTGGCTAACACAGCCACAACCACCATATCTACCTACTCGCCATGACATATTCCAGTTCCCTGACTAGTAAGAAGCCACTGGTCCTGCTCCCACACGCGGAGTCTATACAGAACCCCTTTCACTAGACATCGGTGGAAACGCCCTGAAAAAGTGGTGCAGATGATCCATCCTGCTGCAAGCTCGGCACTCCACTAGGTCACGTGGACACTGCGGTATCTTGTGCCCCTCTCTGCCACACTGGTAGCACCTGATCGGACCACCTAAAGAAACTTCCTAGCTGGTACTGCCACCCTGAGAGAAGTCCATATGTCATTTCCTCTTGCTAGTAGAAATAGTACCAGTAACTGTTGTTGAACTGCCCTGGCCCACACCACTAGATACCTGCAGGTTCCTCTCTGTAATCAGTGCCTAGTTTATAATAGTGTGTACTGAAGGCAACCTGAAAACATTCACCAGCGCTCAGATGTCATAATGAAGACCATCCTCGAAACGTATGGCTCTCAACATCTCATCACCCACCAACACGGGTGAAAAATGATGAATCTCAGTAAAATGAGAAGAATAGTCCATCACTGACATAGTGACCTACTGCAGATTCATGAACTCTCGAGCTTTATCTACCCTCGGCTTCTCGAGAAAGAAGAAGTCATAGAAGTTTGCCTAAAAATCCTCCCACACCATGTCTCTGTGATGCTATGACAGGGTGGTAACATCCCACCACCTCTTGGAAGAATCACGCAGCATGTAAGTCGCGAGCTTGACCCTCTTCCCTGGAGGTGTCTTGAGATGCTCAAAAATATTCTGCATCGTTCCTATCCAAGACTCCGCAGCATGTGGTCCGCCATCCATCGAAAACATAGGCGGATGCTGCTGCTGAAAGATACGAGTCAGCTCGGCCATAGATGTGGCAGCCTGTGGTACTCACTGAAAGGTCTGCATGAACTGCATGAAGCCTCTACAGAACTGCACCTCCGTGCCTAGGTCTGGTATAACAGCTGGAGCCACATCGGGCTCTTCTGGAGGATCCACTGGTTGCCTATGGCCCACCATCTCTAGAGTATACTCATCGCCGCTCTCCTGGCAAACAATGCGTGGTCGTCTAGGCAGCATGACATTACAATGTCGAAAACATGCCTTAGATCAAGATTTAACAAGACTAAAAATGAAGGAACCACAAAGGGAACAAGAGGAAGATGGAATTTAAATATTTGCAAAACACAACTACACGGCGTGTTTAATGACTACACAGTGTGTACTCGGCTTCCATTTCCCTACCTGGGTCCTTCTGCATGGCTAAGCCACACGAATTCCGTTGAAAAAAAAACTACATGACGTGTATTGTGTTATTTCTAGCTGCCCATGTCGTCTGTGACACAGCCGACTACTCGGCTTGAAACTACACAGCGTGTTACACCTGCACACGGCGTGTACACCACCCTGTTTCCCAGCCACATGGCTAACTACACACGGTCTTTCCTCATACATGACTACACAGTGTGTCCCACAGGTACACGACATGTTAAAGGAGAGGTGACACCAACCCGTGTTGTTAGTTTCACGGCTGAGTCCCCAGGTCACACTACACAGCGTGTCCATCATTGACACGACGTGTTCAAGAAAAGATTTCACTGTACCATATTGTTAGTTTCACAACTAGAATCTGGGTTAACACTACATGGTGTGTATAGAAGCTACACGGTGTGTTCTCCCCAAGCTCTTCCCTTCCCCGTGTTGCTTCCAACTCGGTTTGTGACACGGGAAGAGACTACACGGCATGTACTCAGGGTACACGGCGTGTACTCAAAAAGTTCAATTTTTTTCTTCTCGAACAGAAGGCCATACACGGCGTGTTTAAGGTACTGCATGGTGTGTATACTGGGTTTCTGGACAGTACACCTCAGAAACTTCCCCGAAACCCAGAAAATACCAAAAAAACACCTAAGTGTCAAATTTCGACCCGTGAGGGCCCATACTCCCCACGAGTCAAAGTTATACATCTTATCTGTGTTATAATCAAAATAAACAGTCAATGGTCCACCAAATTCCGGTCAATGGGGTCCCATACTCCCCAAAAACCAAATTTTGACGTTTATTTTCTAAACCAGCTCACACAAGAAAATACCCTATCACAGAGCAAGTATTTATCAAGCAGATATCACAATATCATGCTTTACTAGCACAACAACTATCACAACAACATGAAAATTCTAATTCACCTACATGTCATGGAACTATGCATGGAATGCGATTTCTATCATGTTCCTAAATGATGCATGAGATGGCATACCCTCATCTCATCGGGTTGCAACTAAAAAGAACCCATAGATAAAATATAACAACATAATCACAAGTGCGTCACCCAATGGTGAAATCAAGTCAACTGCAAATTGCAAAATCAATAAAATTGCAACATGAGGTAAATTGGATTTTCCCTGTACACGAGTTAGCTACACATGAGCACAACTTATTACCAACTACCGGTCCGTCCTATCCCTGACTAAGGCTCCAAATAGTAATTCAAAGAAAAGAACCCCTCTGATACCACTTTGTAATGTCCCGGTTCTGGGTGCCTCGAGCCCGGTTCGCCACATAACCTCAAGCGCATTTCCCCAAACGCAAGAGGCTACCGACTAGCAGCGAGGGCCCAAGTTTGATAGTGTGGAAACTATGACCTCATTTGTCAAAGTGTAGTGCAGTGGAATATAATATAAACATACAACAACAACCGAAGAAATAAAACATACACATAACTGGAATAAACAACTACAGTAGACATAACCAACCAGTATATAAATGCCGATGCAACATGCCAAAAGATCTAAGAAAATAGTCAGAATATGTTACATAGTAGTTCAATACAATACAATACAGAGTACAGAAAAATGAAACAAAACAGCTGGCAGCATCATGAGCCTAGGCTCAGTCCCATTCCCTCCTACTCCTCAGCAAAAGTCAAGTACCTGTATAGAGACTCTTGCCCCTACCCACACCTGCAGAAACGTAATCTATTTGGGCCAAAAGCATGACCCAAACAGGGTGTGAGAAATATATCTTAGTAGGCACCCACCAAAGGACCATGCCCAACTGCGTGTAAGCATGCAAAAACAGTGTGCAATAGTAAAATGCAATAAAGTAAGTAGTACTGAAAAGTAACTAACTTAACAGTTAAATTTACATTTTATTATTTATTTAATCCATTAAATATTAAAATCACCACAATACAATTCTAAGTAAACATTCCACGTCCTCAGACTAGAAAAACCTTACCCTCAGGTAAGCAGAATCCAACCCGCAGGTATTTCTCCTAGGCATAATAGATTTTTGCCCTTAGGCGTAGGTAGTGTCGCCCTTAGGCACAAAGTCTATCTCCATCAGGCACAGAAGAAGTTTCCCTCATGCTAAGATAACAACTGCCCTCGGGCTAAGAAAACAACGCCCACAGGCTAAGCAAAACACAGCCCTCAGGCGCAAGTAACCGAGCCATGCCCATCATGTAAGTAAAAATTCAAAAGCAATTCCTCTCAAGGAAATCAACAATTATTACTTTTAAGGAATACCCTTGGGTATCCTGGCCAAATGGCTAAACAGAGGAACGCACCCCCGGGTGGTCCTGGATCCAAACACTGATCCCAAACAACAGTTTTACAACGTTATTTAATCACCTATACAATTCTAGGTATTAAAATAGCCACAACCTTAGCCACAAGACACCCTAAATATGGGTTCGTGGCACTAAAATACACAAAACACACAATAGTTGGAAAAATAAACACCAAGCCACCTACCTTTAACTCCAAAGAGTGTTATACACGATCGTCAATCCCAGAAACGCCCAAATATGACATATATATAAGGTAAAAGATAAATAATTCAAACATAAATAACTTTCCCTCAGGAAATAATTTGTAAGAATGGCTTAAGGAGAGCGGAGGGCTTACCCGTGCGGTTACAATGAGATCGTTCGAGGTGAAAAAGGATTCCAGATGAACACTCAACGGATCTTCAAAGGTTTGACCATCCCCTCACACTACTTCCTCCGGTTCTAAGCCTTCCCTATGAACAGGGGAGGATACTACCCATTTTATGTGAAAAAAAACAAAGTACACAGCATGTACTTCCGAGTACATGGCGTGTATTCCCATTTTTAACTGTTCCTCTGGTGGCTTCCCACCAGCGCGACACTGTTCATTTGCCGACATAACTACACAACGTGTCATCACGAGTAGTCAGTGTGTTCTGTCACACAGCTGGCCACCGCCTTACTATTTTCCTGCCGTCTGACTACACGGCGTGTAAAGGACCACTACATGGTGTGCAGTCGGCTCCTACACCCTTCATCGTCGGCATGACCACAAGCCCTGTGCACTCATTCCACACGGCCAGAAGTACACGGCGTGTGGAAAAAGTACATGGCATGTACTTCCAAAATTTAGTATTTTCCCCATTTTACATATTTTCTCAAAAACACTTAAGGAAAAGAGAAAATATGAAACTCATACCTCAAAATAAGAACTGGTTTCTTACATTAAGGGTATTCAATTTTATGCACATTTATTTATTGACTATAAAGTTTAATGTATGAATTCCACATTCCTTTAACGTAGAATAAATGATGATATTTTATGAATCCATGTTATATGTTCCATGTGGCACCCTTATGCATGAAATGAATGGTTTAAGAAGGGTGCACCCTTATATCGCTCCAATACATTGGGTAAATTATAGTATCATGGTAAATCATGTGAAATGGCTGTTGAATTATACTAATTCATGTTCAATGAGGTTTTACCTATGATTCATGTGCAATGAGGATTTACTCATGATCTATGTGCAATGCGCCTTGGCTCATGCTAATTCCATATTAAGTGTTGTTGCCACATTTCCATGTTATGATTATCATGATTTATCATGCGTTTATGTTTATGCTTCTCTTGTGCACTATTGATATGCCTATTTTCTAACATGTATTGTATTCCTCATGTTATTCCATGATTATTCCCTTACTAGGCTTTATAGCTCACCCTTTTCTTATGCATGTCCTCAGGTTATCTCATGTAATGCTATGTATGAGGGAATGTAGTGGTCATGTGAAGGAAGTTTTCAATAAATATGTTGTTTTTCATATTTTATGTTGTTATATAATGATCCTAACCCACAAAGACACTATACCTCTCGATATTATATGTTGTATCAAGTGAATTTTAGGTAATAAATTATGTAAAATTATGTAATAATAAAGCAGGGTTGTCAAAGTTGGTATCAGAGGATAGGTTTTTTTATTTTTAGGATTAGGATTAGAAAACCTGAGTAAAGACTTAGAGACAAGACTAAGTAAAATTAAAAAAATCCCTAAGTTTTGGTGAGTATTGAGTAAGTTGTTTATCAAGAAAATATATCCCTGTCTGGATATGAGAAGGTAGAGGAGGCTTTGGAACAGATGTATCTTAAGGGTAAAACCCGAAAACACCGCATTGAGCTAGACTAAAATGGGAACTGGTGCATGATACTGGGCCTTATTTAAATCTTGGTTGCGACACTCCCAGGGGATAGGCTTTGGTAAATTCACAAGCTTAGTGTGAACCATTATTAAGGGACAAAAAAATTCCTTAGAATATATGTTAGAAAGTAGATCGTGGATAACCTAGACAGAAGCCAATAGATTCATATGTTAGGGGAATAAAATTTATTTATAATTCATTAGTTTTTTCCTTGTATTACCCTTTACGTGTTACCCCTAACTTTTCTTTTATTCCATCCAATGACTGGTAATATGAGGACTTGGGCTAACAACCGATGTGAAGATCAATGTTAAGACTGTACTAATGAGATGCCCAATCCAATGGGAGCGTGAATCACAAACTTTGTCACGCTTCTCTCTCAACTAACTCAATATTTGAATAGAAACATGGGTCAAGAGGAATGTTCAACTCCCCCTAATAAAGAACAAGTCACTATCGAGAGCTTCATGAGACAAATGACTACTACTTTTAATGGATCATATGATCCCTCAATCGCCGAAAAATGGATCAAATCCAATGAAAAGATCTTCCCATTATTTCAATGTTGTGAACAATAGAAGGTTCTCCTGGCTGCTTATCATATGGAAGGTGAATCTGATCAATGGTGGATGTTGATCAAAAATACAAATCCTGAGGAGGAGATCGAGGAATTGGAATGGGAGGATTTTTGGAAGATTTTTTTCGATAAATATTTTTTGCACACCCTCCGAATTAATATGGAAAAGGACTTCCTTGACCTAAAGAAAAAAGATGACGAATCAGTTAGAGCATACAAGGAAAAATTCACAAGGCTTGCACGATATGCCTCTAGCTTTGTCGTTACCCCCAAATACAAGGTTGGCCACTTGTTTGGTGGGATGAAGCCTAGCCTATGAAAAGCACTAGAAATCCATGACTTCGACAACTATGAGGAAATTTTCCAATTTTCCCCCAAGGTTGAAATGGAGATCAGAGAATATCAAGGGTATCATGGGGGTAAGAAGTATAAGGTGGACTTCAATAATGGAATACTGATGGATAAATCCAGTGGTTCTAAGAATATCCAACACCCCACTTTCCAAAGGTGCGGAAAGAAGACCCCTGGAAATTGTTTGAAGGTTACGGGGAAATGCTTTAGGTGTGGAAGAGAAGGGAACCTAGCTATTAACTGTCAGAAAGAAAGACCCACGGCTGCGACAGAGGAGAGGAATGATCCGTTTGAACCTCAACGCTTGGTTTATTACTACAACTAAAAAGAACCAGGGCATCTTGCAAATCAGTTCCCTAAACCAAGGATCTTTAGAGGCAACCAACAACCTCCATGACCCCAAGGGTGAGCTTTTTCCATCACTACTACCAAAGTGAACTCCAACAACGAAGTGGTGATAGGTACACTAGTTATTCATTCAAGAATATTGAACATAATTTTTGATTGAGGTTCTACGCATTCCTTTATATCTCGAAATTTTAGTAGAACTATCCCAGCACCACCACAAATCATGGAATTAATGATTTCGGTGAGTATGAAAAAGGGGAAATCATTGAATACCTTGAATACAACTCCTCCCATGTCATAAACTGTGGATTAAACTTTCCAGTGAACCTCACCATACTCCCTCTGGTGGAATTTGATGAAACCCTTGGCATGGATTGGATTTCCTTATATAGTGCCAACATAAATTTCTGTGAGAGGGAAATCACTCTTCATGTGGAGAATTGACCCCCTATTCTTTACAAGTGGAAGGATGAAGATGAACCTTCTTTAGATCTATCATCTCAAGTGTGGATATTACTTCCCAATGAGCACGCGTATATGGCTTAGATGGTTGATTCTAAGGAGGAAACCATCCTAGAATACATGCCTATTTTGAGGGAATTTGCTGAAGTGTTTCACGAGAAATTTCCTGGTCTTTATCCTAGAATAGATGTTGAATTCTCAATTAATCTTTTACCTGGGGCGTTTCCAATATCCAAGACTATATATAGAATGGCTGTTGTGGAGCTTGAGGAGCTGAAGAAATAACTAGAGGAGAATCTAGATAAATGGTTTATATGCCCAAGTGCTTCACCATGGGGTACACCGGTCCTCTTCGTCGAGAAGAAGGATGGGTCAATGCACCTTTGCATCCATTATCGTGAGATTAACAAAATCATGATAAAGATCAAGTATCCTCTCCCACGAATTGATGACTTGTTCGATCAGCTACATGGAGAAAAATAATTCTCCAAGGTGGATTTGTGGTGATGATATTATCAAGTAAAGGTGAAGAAGGAAGACATCCCCAAGACTACTTTTCATACACGATAAGTGCACTATGAATTCATATTAATGCCTTTCAGACTCACCAATGATCTAAAAATCTTCATGGAATTGATGAATAGAGTCTTTAGAGATTACCTAGAAAAATTTGTGTTAATATTTATAGATTATATTATAATATAATCCAAAACCAAGGAGGATAATGAGGAGCATCTAAGAACTGTTCTAGAGACCTTGCTGAAGGACAAGTTTTATGAAAAGTATAGAAAGTGTGAGTTCTGGTTGAAGGAGGTCTCAATATTGTGCCATATCATCACATGCAATGGGATATCTATGGATCCCTCCAAAATAGATGTAATTGAGGGATGTCTGAGGCCAACATTGGTAATAAATATCTGTAGCTTCTTGGGGTTAGCTGGATATTATCGACAATTTGTGAGAAATTTCTTACGATTGTCCAACCCTCTTACCAAGATAACTCAGAAGGGAGTAAAGTTTTCTTGGTGTGATGAATGCGAAGAAATATTCAAGGAGTTGAAAAGGAGGCTTATCACTGCACCCATGCTCACTTTACCCACAAGTGAAGAACTTTTTGTGGTATTCAGTGATTCTTCAAAGAAGGGTTTGGGATGTGTGTTGATGAAAAATGATAATGTCATTGCCTATGCTTAAAGGCAATTGAAAGTTCATGAATCAAAATATCCAACACATAACCTCGAGTTGGCTGTGGTGATCTTCACTTTGAAAATTTGGTGGCATTATCTCTTTGGGGAGAAGTGTGAAATATATATGGACCATAAAAGCATCAAGTATATATTCATACAAAAAGATCTAAACATGCACCAACAATGATGGTTAGAGATGATCAAAGACTATGACTGCTTAATCTATTACTACCCTAGGAAAGCGAACAAGGTGGTAGATTAACTAAGTAGAAAGGACCCATCAATTCTATCATTGATGATAATTGAAAAGGATCCAATCATTTTATATTTAATGAATATGGACATGAGAATCATAAATAAGGGAAAATCATCAAACTTTTCACAAATTATTGCTCAACTGTCACTTTGGAAAGGTTAAAAGATGATCAAAAAGATGATGTGGTAATTCAGGAAAAAGTGGAAGCTATTGGAAAAGGGAAATCCTCAGAGTTTTATGTAATTGAAGAAGGAATTGTGAGATTTGGTAAAAAACTACGTGTTCCATCAAGTCTAGATCTAAAGAAAGAACTTTTGGATGATTCACATAGTTCAAATTTCCCTATTAACCCAAGAAACACAAATATGTATCAAGATCTCCGAGATAATTATTGGTGGGATAATATGAATAAGGAGATCGCTGAATATACATAAAAGTTCCTGGTGTGTCCGCAAGTGAAGGTAGAGAGGCAGAAGTCTAAGGGGATGATGCAACCATTTCCCATACCAGAATAGAAATGGGAGAACATCACCATGGACTTTGTCACCAGACTTAGGAAGACATCCAAAGGAAGCAATGAAATATGGGTTGTTGTGGATCATCTTAAAAAGTACACACACTTCATTTCTATTTGGGATAATTTCTCATTGGATCAAATGACACAGATATATATCAGGGAAGTGGTAAGTCTGCATGGAGTACCACTATCTATTGTGTCTGATCGAGATCCAAGATTCACCTCTATGTTTTGGAAGAGTCTTCAACATGCTCTAAATATTGAACTGAACTTCAGTACAACCTATCATCCTCAAATTGATGTCCAATCCGATCGAACTATCCAAACACTTTAGGACATGTTGATAGCATTCTCAATATACTTTAAAGGAGGATGGGGTCAACATCTTCCTCTGGTTGAGTTCTCTTATAATAACAGTTTCTACTCAAGCATCCAAATGGAACCGTATGAGGCCCTTTATGGGAAAAGGTGGAGAACACCGGTGTGTTTGGATGAGGATAGGGAGCGTAAGCATCTTGGACCAGGAATGGTTAAACAAATGGTGGAGAATGTGAAAACCACTCAGCAACATATAAAGGCATCCCAGAGTCGATAGAAGAGTTATGTAGATAACCATTGATGAGACCTTGAGTTTAAAGTTGGATACATGGTATTTCTATGCATATCTCCTTGGAAGAAGGTCATGAGGTTTGGAAAGAAAGGGAAGTTAAGTCCAAGGTACATTAGCCCCTTCGAGATTATTCATCGTGTTGGGGCTTTGGCCTATCGACTAGAACTTCCACCTACCATGTACAAGGTACATGATGTCTTTCATGTATCCCTCTTATGGAAGTACATGCCAGACCCTTCACATGTACTCTCTTCAGAGGTAGTACAGTTAGAGGATGATCTTTCATATGAGGAACAACCAGTGAAGATCTTATATTATAGAGAAAAAGTTATATGAAATAAGACAATTCCCCTCGTCAAGGTGTTGTGGTGAAACCACAAGTTTGAAGAAGCGACGTGGGAATAAGAGGAAATGATGAAGCAAAGTTACCCACATCTGCTTTAGTGTGGGAAAAGAAAATTTTGAGTGAAAATTTTTTTAAGGGGGAAAGATTTTAACGAACCAAACATTCATTAATGGAAATACCTCTTCATCTAATTAAATGCCTCTTTATGTAAATTTTTTATAAAAAATGTCAACTTCTTTGGTTTTATGTTAAGAATTGTGACCATTACTAATATAGCCTTTGAATAGTGATCACATGATTAGTATAAATATAGGGCTTTAACAAATCCAATTTACTCAGACAAAGGAAGAGATGGCCTCATCCAGTAGGCATTCCCCATATGAAGCCCGTTTGTCAGAGATCAGAAATGAGGTGGCATCATTGGGCTTCCCTCTTGACCAAGCCCAAGCTGATCTTGAATATGTTAAGCTCAAGCGGGACCGCCTATGAGAGAAGTGGAAGTTGATAAAGATTACCACCTGAGAAATGTTATCCGAACCACCCCAAGAGTCTATCACCATCGCACACCTTACTCTTAGGTCTTATGTGGGAGTTATAAGGGGTTATGTAAAAAGACCTTAACACTATGGTTTTGTACATTATTTTGTATATAATAATGAAAATACTTTTATTTTATTATTGTTGCCTTGTAAATAGTTTTTAAAGATCAAATAGTATTTTTAGTTAAAGTTCAATTAAGAAATATATTTTGATGAATTAATGGATTTTTGAGTTAAATAATATTTTAATAAAATATTATAATTATTAAATTAATTTTTATTAAATATAAATGATCGTATAATTTTATTAATGCAATTGTAATTTTTATTAAGTTTTGAAACCCATTTTTGTCAAAACCCATGAATTTTCGATAAATGTCAATTTTTATTTTAAAAGTGAAAATTAACATATTTAGAAAATTATTTAGATAAAATAAATATTATTTCTGGAATCAGGACTTCTAAATTATCCAATGGTGAATTTTTCATAATTTTCTAGGCGAATCGAATTTTTGGGTAAAAATTAAATACCGTTTAAATATATAATGTGTTTTATGACATCATAATGACCCAATAGTGATGTAATAAAATACTATAAGCTTTATGTTCGGACAATATATGTTTTAACATTAAAATAATGTGATTTTGGGTTTGTTTGACTGATTTTACAAAGCATTAATGGACCCTTCAAGACGTATTAAACATCTTATCTTTTTAAATTGTTTTCCTTGGGAGTGTGACTCACCTCCACATAAGCAACCCCATTATTTTAAGAAGTTCAGACTTTTTACATATAAAATATTGTTTTTCAATTCCCTTTTCCAAAAACCATGGGCAAAAACCATGGTTTAGTTTGTGGTTTGGATTAGTTTAATGTGAGGGTCCCAAACCTAAATAATAACGAATTCCCTCACCATTCCTATATAAACCCACCCATGCTCCCACTTCCTCGTCACCCAAAGACATTATAATTATTCCAACATCTGAAGTCCTATCTCTACAATCCTCCCAAGGTTCCCCAAGCTCCCAAGAAGCCTCTCTCAAGTCTCTCTCAATCCTTTGGAATCATACTTCCAAGTAAGGGTTTTTCTTCCTTTCACATTTTGTCCAATTTCCTTAATGTTGTTATGCCATTTTAATTTAAATTATAAATGTTTGGTCATGGTTTCGCAGCTCCCCCATACTTACCTCTTTATTTTTTAATTATGGGAGACCCATTTCTCTCTCATTAAATGCTTCCCATGTACACTCGTTACTATGCCGAAATTCCGAAAGGAATTTATCTCTCCTCATTTATATTCAAGCAATTATTTTGTATCATGAATATAATTTCCATTAAATTTGTTAGGACATGTATATATATTACCCCCTTACTATACATTTCATGTAAATATGATGATACACCCCTTTCTATCTCATCAACCATTGTTATGAATTCTTACATCACGCTGTTATGTTGCCGAAATTGCACCAATTTTCTAAGCCAATGCCATTGTGCAGTGAATACCATGTCTATTTATCTATCAAGGGTATTAACATTTATAAAAATTTACTTATTGATTATAATGTTTAGTTTATGAATTCCACATTCCTTTATCATGAAATAAATTATGATGTTTTATGAATCCATGTTATATGATCCATGTGGCACACTTATGCATGAAATGAAAGGTTTAAGAAGGGTGCACCCTTATAGTGCTCCAATGCATTGGGTAAAGTATAGTATCATGATACATCATGTGAAATGGGAGTTGAATCATTCTAATTCAAGTGAAACAAGGTTTTAATCATGCTTCATGTGCAATGAGGATTTACTCATGTTCCATGTGCAATGAGCCTTGGCTCATGCTAATTCAATGTTAAGTGTTGTTGACACATTTCCATGTTATGATTATCATGATTTATCAAGCCTTTATGTTTATTCTTCTCTTTTGATCTATTAATATGCCTATTTTCTAACATGTATTGTATTCCTCATGTTATTTTACGATTATTCCCTTATTGGGCTTTATAACTCACCCTTTTCTTATGCATGTCCGCAGGTTATCCCATGCAATGCTTAGTACGAGGGAATGTAGTGGTTATGTAAAGGAAGTTTTCAAGAAAGATGTTTGTTTCATGTTTTAATTTTTTATGTAATGATCCTATGCCCCAAATACACTATACCTCTCAATCTTCTATGTTGTATCAAGTGATGTTTATGCAATAAATTATGTTTAATTGTGTAATAAAAGAGGAGGGTTGTCCTATCTTACCTAGTCTTCTTTCAATAAAATATCCAATAAAAAGTTTCATATTGAAGCATTATGTCTAGTGAAGACCTATTCATTTATAACCTTAGTACATGGAGAGCATATATTTTTGGAGTATCCCACATATTTCGATGAGTTGGTGCACCTAGCACTCGATATTATGACTAAAGATTACCTTAAGGCTCAGAGGTTTGAGATGGGTTTAAGGTATGACATTTAGTCGACGAGGATTATCTTATGCCTTTTGAACTATGTTTAGGTAGTTGATAAAGTGGATATAGAAAAGGCAGACATATCTAGGATGGAGTGTTTTTTTGGAGCCTCAGTTGCTACAATTATTAGCTAGGGTGTGTCTTATGGATAGAAAAGGAAGTGCAAGGGTAAATAGTTTACATTGGGACTAATTTTAGGGGTTTATTTGGAAAAATAATAGGTTATTTTATATCAATGTATAAGGCCAGGTCACACCAAGCCTAACTGAATAGAGGATCCTATGACATGTCACTGTTTTAGAAAATCGGGTCACTTTATTTGTTTTTGTGGAAAGATGTCATAATGAAGCATAGGAGGATCCACTCCTTATAAGGTTTTTCAAGTTCGTTCCAATTCTTCCAAGAGTGTTGAGTCTTTTCCTCATGCCAATGTATATGTTCATGCAGCTAAATATGTTTGGGGAGGAGCTGATACTGGATGTATTTACGCAACATAGTATACACTAGAGGAATTTATGGTCGAGTCGAATACCATTAGAGGCACAATGTTTATTTCATACTCGATGGTACTAGATTTATTTGATATAAGTTCTACTCATTATTTTATATCATAACATTTCGTTGATGTTTTGGTCCTACATTTAGAACTTATATCATTCTTGTTGGATCTTTCCACACCTTTGGGATAGAGGTTTGAGCAATGTTTTAAATGTCCCACATGTTGGGTGATGATAGATGAATTCAAAGCGGTATGATATTTCTTGGTTCTTGATCGTAAAATATTCAACATGATTATTTGAATAGATTAGAGGATCCACTTTAAGGATCATATCAACTATTATCATCATCGAGTATAGTTTTTGTCTCTCAATGGGGTCTCTTGCACCTTTCAAGTTGAGTAAGATTCCAGATCTTGGAGAGAATGTCCTTATGTTACTTATGACATAATAATATCATTATAATTTTTGGAGATGTTCATTGATTTTTTTGGAACATTATTAGACAATCCACTTCCTGTAGTGACGAGTTCTTACCCCGATGTATCTTTGGATGATTTATCTGGGTTACCACCATAAATAGAGGCTGATTTCACTATTTAAATTCTTTATATTACGATTATTATTTCTCTTCCATCTTATCTCATGAAGATTGTTAAGTCAATGAAACTTAAAGTAAAACTTTTAGACCTTAAGGATAAATGATTTATCCATCCTATAATTTCACATTGGCCTTATCCTATACTCTTTTCCAATAAGGAAAATAGGTGACTCAAAATTTTCATTGATTATTGAAAGTTAAATTAGGTGACCATTATGAAAAAGTATCCCCTACCAATAATTGATGATATTTTTGGTCAAATAATAGGGGATCATTGGTTTTATAAGAATGACCATTGATCAGGGTATCATTAGTTGAGATTCTAAGAGAAGGATATATATAAGACAATGTTTAAGAGCTAGTATGGGAATTTCGAGTTTCTGGTTATGGCCTTTGATCTCACTAATGCTCCTATGTTATTTATGGAATTATTGAACATGATATTTCATCGATTCCTAGACACTTTCATAGTCATGTTTTAGGATTATATTTTGGTGTACTCAAATCTAGAGGAGGAACAAAAGTATTAGTTGGATATAATCCTTATAAAATTTAAGAAAAATCATCTTCATGGTAATATTTCCAAATGGGAGTTTTGTATCCAAGAAGTGAAAATTTTGGGTCTTGTTATATCATAGATGGGAATATCAACAGATATTAAAAATATTTGGGTGATAATTTCATGGTATAAGCCTATAAATGTTTTTTATATTTACATCTACTTGGGAATGACCAATTATTATAGGTGATTTGTTCAAGTATACTCCAAGATTGCATCAACAATAACATCCTTGACTCTTAATGGTATTAAGTTTGATTGGAATGATAAATTTATGATATTTTTTAAGGAATATAGTGTAAGGTTGACTTAATATCCATTTTTGATTCTTTCAAATTTGGGTTTGGATTATAAGGTTTTTTATAATTCTTATGGTATGTGTTTGGGGTGTGTCTTGATGTAGGGAAAGTTGGTGGTGGGATATGACTCCCACCAACTATTTGATAATGAGAATAAATATACTATCCATGAACATGAGTTAACAGAAGTTATGAATTCTCTTAAAACACGATGTCACTATTTCTTTGGGGAGTGGTTTACAATATATTCTGATCATAAGATTCTGAAGTATATGTTTACTCAGGGGGATCTAGATTGGAAACAAGGACACTGGGTTGAGTATCAGTAGAATTTTGATATTTATATTTATGATATTGATAGTAAAGGAAACATGGTAACCGATTTATTTATTAGGATATTATTGACTCAATCCTCAAAGTAATTAGTGGAAAAATGGTCTCTCATGAGTTTGTTTATAGAGATGAGATATGGATTGGAAGTGGTTGGTGGGTAAGTTTTATTATCCTCTGTAAAAGATGATTTTTAATTTTATTAATGGGTTTGGATCATTCATGTATTAGACACTGATTTCCATCACATTAGTAATATCCTAAATAGTGTGGAGATCTCAGGTTAGTGGTCATGGTCTCATGTTAGAGCTTTGTGTTTCTAAAGAAGGTTGGTTGTTCCTATATCTTTTTAGAAATAATTGGATTATGAAGGACACAGGTCTTTCAGGTCCATAAACCATGGGACTAATAAGATGTATCATGACAAAAGACAGTGATATTTGTTTTTAGGGTAAAGATGGTCGATTGTATATTTCATGTTATAGTTCCTTACTTGTAATAAGATTAAGGAAAAACACTAGAGACCTGCTCGTTTTTGTAAGCCTTACCCATTCTTTTATAGAAGTGGGATGATATTTTGTAGACTTTGTCTTCAGTTTTCCATGTAATCCTAGTGCGAAGGATGAAATTTTTCCAATCATTGATCATATAAGTAAATAAGATCATTTCCTCCCTATCAAGGTGATGATGAAGGTGGATCAACTCATGCACTTGTATGTACGAGTGGTTATGATACTTATTGGTTTTCCCATTGTGATTTTTTTTGAAAGGGACCCATGGTTCATGTAAAATCCTGACCTAAACCGCCAGGCCTGATCTAGGTTCCACATGAACTCATGTGCACCTCTCCATATGTAAGTGGATGTCGACTAACAATAGTGGGGAGACTATACAATCATCATCATGTCATGGGAGTAATAAGAAACAATAAATTATATCATAAATAATCAGATTAAAAATGAAGTAACTAAATAAATGGAATAAATTTCATAAGGATATAAATATATCCTGAAGTGGTAATCATGTCTAGATTTTAAGAAACATATAAAAAAATCTTTTAGGTCTTATAATGTCTGTTCTTGTCCACTTCGTCTATATGCTCTACTGCTCAACCATCCACCATAGGGAATTTTTCTTTATCTAGATATCTGATCATGAAATCTACAAGTGAACCAAAATACTCAAGTAGTGTGTGAGTACAATACTCATTAGGACACCACTAATGCATCCTTAACATAAGTTCACTATATATATAATAGTGTATGTCATGAAATAAGTAAATTCTCAAATAAACATACAAATATACAAATTATATTTCATTGTGCACTAATAAATTCATCAAAAACCTTGACACCACCTATTTTCTCCCATTTTCGGCAAGGGTATTAGATAATACACCATGTATTTCCTTAAAGGCAACATAGATCACCCCACCAAGATGGTTGTTTTCATCAAGAATGAAACATGTTCCCCCATGTCAATCTGAAACCGGCTATCCTTTTAATCACCCACATCTTATGTCTTTAGAAAGACAATACCAGTATCCACCAATTAACCACTTATGCACATACCTCTATAGGGATATCCATGCCTGCCTTTATGGATGTTTGGACTGTGTTAGGTTGGTTAACTAGACATATATTCACATCCTTATAGGGATATCCACACCCTCATTTAAGGATACTTGCATCACACCAACCTTAAGGATCCACATGATCGTATTGATACTAGAAAAATATTTCCACTGTCTATAGAACACAAAAGAAATACATGTCATAGCAAGGAACTACAAGGAACATCAAGGAAAACGTCAGGAGAGGAATATAATCACATGGTCATAATTAAGCAGGCCTTATCGCCACTCAAGCACCCAAATGAAACTCATATCAAACATGGGTTAATCAAGATTAAAAAAAATACCATGACAACATCATATACATGGCCCAAAATAGAAAGTAACTTCTTAACTCATGATTTTTCATGTCAACATCATGGTTCCTTTCATGTGTTGTCACCCGTACCATGCTCTCACACCAACTTGAAATAAAATTCTCACCATGGACTTGTATAACTATTCCAATAAAACACCTTATGATTTTCATAGAAGGAAAGGATAATAAGACCAATGTGTTGAACCTTTTCTTACCTAAGATAGATGATTGGAAAAATCCAAGGCCTTCTGAAAGATATTCTATAAGTGAGGATCTAAAATTCAAGGTAGAAGGATGTAGAATGGTAGTGCACTGGATACCACAACCATGGTGCATGTCAGGGACACCATGGCACATAACAAGGATACCATGACATAGAACTAATGGTTTTGTCATGGATTTTGAAACACCACTAGCATAAGGGTGATAAATATAGTGAAATAAGGGCTACCATAGTGAAAGGGATAACATAATAATTTAGAGGTTGGGTACCACAACATGAAAGTTCCCACCACAACATAGATAATATAGCTATGATATAGGAAAGTACTTGAATATGAACCACTGTAGTTTAGAGATGAGTTTTGAGATGTGGAGTTCACTCTACTATCCATAATGAAAACTAGGACTCTCTCAAAGAAGTCAGATGGAACGGGTATTTTCAAGCCTCTGTAGGTTTATTTTTTGTGAGTAAATTATCTTATAAAGCCTCCATAAATTTTTCACCAAATAAAGATCATAATGGATTCATTAATAAGTTTCAACGCCCAAATAACAAAATATAGGTAGCCATATATGAATTACATGGAAAGGATTTTATGGCATGGTGCATGACACTATGATGTAGCCATCTCAAATACACCTGTAAGGTGGTAGTTATTTTGAAATATCCCTTAAACTACCACACTATGATGCAGCCTCCTCTCACTACATTATAGACTCATCCTCAAAATTTACTACGATACAAACAGTCATACTATAGTGTATCCTAGGTCTTTGAAGCATATTTATATAGGCTACGTTGTATCCACTGTAGTTTTAAAATTAAGATAAAACACTCCTTAAGCCTCCTTTATATTCTCAAATCCCCCATGAATTTTTACAAAACATGGATCAACTCAAAAAAAAGTATGAAAACAAGTCATTTATTAAAGATCCATAATTTTAGGTCTTTAAAATCCTCCACATCTAAGGAATTTTCATCCTTGATAAGAACCTCAAGAGTTCCTAATAGAAAAAGTCTGGACACTATGCTCAAACATCATCATCTCACTCCCATGCCTTTTCATAGATCTACCCATACTAAAAATAAATCCAAACGAGTGGTACCTTCTTTGCTCATAAGACTTTATCACTCCAACCTATGATCTACACTGAACACTCCTCATATGATTCATCTGGTTCTAACTCAATATACTCATAGTTTATAACATGCACAGGATTGGGTGTGACCTATGAAGTTGAGAATCATGGAACACATCATGAATGCCTCAATAACGTGGAGTAAGATATAAATGATATGACACTATCACCACCCATTCAGTGATCTCAAAGGGTCCTAGAAAATGTCGTTCTAGCCTTCAATGATTCCTTATACATCGATTCTATAACCGAAGAGTCACTCTTAAGAAAACCTGATCACCCACAACAAACTCTAAAGGCCTCCTCCTATGGTTAGCATAAGATATATGTCTTCTCTGAGTAGTGATCAATATCTTATACATCAACTATAATCCCTCATAAGTCTTCTAAACCATACTGGGGCTCAAGAAAACTTCCTCACCCACCTTATTCCAACAAAGTGGTGAATGAAATAGTATCCCATATAGAGCCTCATAAGGTGTCATTTGAATTAAAGCTTGGTAACTATTTTTTAGGAAAACTCAACTGAGCCTGGATGATTATTCAATTCTCTAATAAATTCAAGAATACAATACTAAAGCATTTCCTCTAATATGCTCATAGTCTGCTCGAACTTTCCATCTATCTATGGATGGTATGCTATACTCAATATCACTTGAGTACGTAGGGACTTTTGAAAAACCAACAAAACGCATGTTGTAAAACAAGTATATCTATCTAAAAAAATCTCAAGGGGACCTCATTAAATCATAATATCTCACAAGAATAGTGCATTTAAATATCCTCCACTTAGTGAGTCTCTCTGATTGGAAAGAAGTGAGGTTTTTTGTTAGCCAATCAACAATCACCTAGACTGTGTCAAAAACCCTCAAGGTCCAAGGTAACCACATCCCAAATTCAATCATGATTTCCTCCCACTTTCATATGGGTATATTAAGTGTATAATGAAAACCAACAGGTCTCTAATTCTAGGTCTTCACCCACTGATAAGTTATGCATTAGGAGAAAGCACTAGAAATGTCCCTCTTCATCCTCAACCCCTAAAACTATCATTTGAAGTCATGATACATATTGGTCACAACAGGATGTACTTAATATCTATAGGTATGGTAATATCTCATTATTTCTTCTCTGATAGAATAAGGGACTACTAATCTCCCACATACCAAGATCACATCATTGTCATCCATCTACTATTCAGGTACATGTTCACCTCCAGAAAGATGCTCCCTTATCACAACACACTTTGGGTCTAGATCCTAACCAGTCTTTACTAGATACACAATTTAGGATGTTAACACTAAAGGGGAACTAGTCATGGATCCTTGATCCTCAGAAGAATCCATCCACAAATCAATCAATAATCTTATAAAGTTCCATTTCTTATTTGAAGTCTTCTCACTAAGATCTTACTTAGCCTGTTTCTTATGGATAAGAGAATACATGATGATGCTACCCTTATCAGGTGCATAGGAAATCTAAAATTTATACATATGTAGATACTAAACTCAAAAAATCTATCTCAGGATCAAGTCCCTTTGTTTGAAGATATAAATAAGGATCTTGTTGTCTATATAAACAATAAATCTTTCACCAAAGTAATAATGTCACCATCAATTTAGAGTGTGGTCCATGGATACCAGCTCCAAGTCAGGTTTAGGGTATTTATACTCATAATTCATATTTCGTGTGATCTATAGGATACTACATTCACTCTATGAATCATCACTTATCCCATTACAATTCCTGATGCATCACAAAACACCGCATAACCAATCCCAGTTTTAGAGAGTGTCAGTATTGGAGCTATCATCAGCCTTCTCTTCATCTTAAGGAATACCTATTAACACTGGTTTGAACACTAGAATTTCTATCCCTTATTCATAAATATAGTCACGGGTGATGATATATGCTAGAAATCGAGTATAATTCATTGGTGATATCCTACTAAACCTAGAAATATATTGATCTCAAAAACATTTTGGGAACATGTTTAGGACATGATTGCTTAAACATTCCATGGGTCCATAGATATACCCACTGAGACATCACACGTCCTAGGTACTTTACCTCTCAAATATATTAGTCACACTTATACAACTTGGTGTAAATACTATGTTTTTGAAGTATAACAAAGACTATCTGTAGGTTTCAAGAATGTTTCTCTAATGTTAATTAGTATATAAGGATGTTTTCAATGAAAAATATGATGAATGAGTCAAATTATGGGAAAAATCTTGTTTATGAGGTACATGGACACTTCCCATGTGTTAATCATCCCAAATGACATCACTATATACTCATAAAACCCATAAATCCTTTGAAATTACGTCTTTAGAATATCCTCATATCTAACTCACAACTAGTGATAGCATGATCAAAGATCAATCGTGGAGAACCATCGATCTCCCTGTAACTAGTCGAGTAGATCATTGATCCTCGGGACTGGATATTGTTTCTTCACTGTTACTTGGTTTAGCTTTCGATAATTAATGAATGTATTATGACTACCATATGTATTCTTAGTAAATAACATATTTTCACCCTAGAGTGAAGTGCTTAGTTAGATAAATCACATCATCTCCAAGTCATCTAGTTGTATCTTGAGATCCTTCATCTCGATTTGCATCATACAATATTGGAGTATCAATTTGGTTTTTCCAACCAACATGATCTCTAACTCAAAGTCAATTCCTATATAATGGGTATGTACTATGAATTCATATGAAAAGAAATCATGATAGAGATCTATGATTGGAGGAAAAGATGAGGGCGCTTCCACTATTATTTCTGAAAGACCTAAGCCCTCCGTCTACGCTATGATCATCTATAGATGAATCAAGTCTAGTACAACTCTTCCTACTCTCACTTCTTATTATATGGTTATCATAAACTTCTCTTACTTTGGTAAGGTGAGTGTTACACATCTCCTATATTAGTCAATGTGAGCTCAGAAGATAGTCATCCAATCCCTGATGAGAATCACATCAAAGTTCATTTTCTCTATAATCACAAATTCTTATAGATGAAAATATCTGGAAAGAACTATGGGAAGCTCAGAGAAATGCTAGAGATGGTCTACTTTCAATCCCAATGGTGTGTCGAGAGAGACTATCTTAAATGATAATTTTTCCAGTAGGAAAAGTCTAACTACTAATTGGGTATATATAAAAGAGTGGGAAACACCATTATCAAATAATGTAGTAGATAACGTAGAAGTGATCAAAACCATACCTTGAACTGTATTTGGACCCTCTCCATCATCTAATAGGACATAATACACTGCATAGACTCACCCTACCTCAAATCTATATTTATTTCCTTAAGTTTTTTGTTGTCGAGGATGTATGCATCCTTTATAAAGGTCCTCTACCTCCAACTTGACTTGATCTCCTAGTACACCTCTGAGTGACCTTTGAGAAAAATAATCAAAGATGAAAAACTTTTACAAAATGGTAGCACTCCAAATATATATTCCTATATTCACTACTATATTTCCACCATTTCTCGTAGTTGTGGAACCTATATCCCGTAGACGATATTAGAGAAGTCACACTCTGACCTGTTTGTCTATAACTTTGCTACTCCTACTCCATGTTTCTCTTCTTACTACATAAATAAACTCTTATGGTAGTGAGATCAAGCTTAGTCACTGGCCCACTTTGGGCCAAAAGTAATCTTACAACTTTTTCTTTCTATAATCCCTTCTCAAAGGTTTGGTACTTGAAAAGCACATTCAAGTATATTGTCAAGTAAAATCCCCTATCTAACATTTGATATTTGGTCGATGACCCATTTCAAACATCAATGTGTTATGTTCTTCATTCCTAGACTACAAAAGAGGAAAGATAAGTGACTCTTTAAACCAAGAATAATATATAGCGATAGTTATTAAACTCTATCATAGTTCCATGAACTCATATAAATGGTACAATTTCATTGTGAATGGGAAGTACTATTCAAGAAATAGATCCTTGAAGGCCACCCAATAAAACCCTCTCATATCCCAACATGACTCATGGAAATCCACCATCTCAGGGAAGGTCCATAGCTCATAAAGGTCACCAAGATAACTCACCCTTACTTAAAATATTACACCATCTTATGAATAATCTTGATGAAGTCCAGCCAATCCTCTACATCATATGGACCACCAATACCATGAAATAACGTGGCATGATAAAGCTAAAAAATATCTAACATGGCCAGTCATAGTCCTATGAGTTACTTCTATGTAGATTGGAACTATCCGAAAGAGTCCTAGATGAATAGTCTTAATATCCTAGATCACCTATGATGTTGTAAGTGTATGTTGGGGAATATCATCTTGCACCATGGGTTATGGAATGAAACGTCCCAAGATTAGACAATTAGAAGTCCCATAAATCATATTTGAGGTAAAATATCTATAACATGAAGGAAATTTGAAACATAATAAGTCCTAACTAGTCTAAAGGGTCAAACATGGTTCTACTAGAAGTCTACCCTCAACGTAAGGCATTCCCCTCCTGGAACTAACCTTATCATCTATCCCTGCACATTAGTCACATGAATCATATATATGCTACCATAAAATCTTGATTAGTTAAAATTATTAATTCCAACAAAGATATATCATAATAGCATGAAAACAAAAATATATCACACAAGAGAAACTATCCCAAACAGATAAAAAAGGAATTTAATTAAAGAACTACTATACATCACAATATTAGGTATATATATGGTATTTTAACCTATGTGACTATTAATGATGAATTAAAACACCCAAAATCCTATAAATCACATATCAATATCATGTGCATTACTCTAGGTGAATTTTATCAACACTAATAGAGAAACCTAATCCCCCACTTTTTGGAAATTCAGAGGTACACTATATAGTAATGTCTAGGCACTATCATAGTTCCCTTTCCTGGTTCCCAACCA
Organism: Viscum album; assembly: GCA_963277665.1. NCBI lineage: Eukaryota > Viridiplantae > Streptophyta > Magnoliopsida > Santalales > Viscaceae > Viscum > Viscum album. The sequence goes on along the minus strand of OY728142.1, from coordinate 24,614,812 downwards.
TCCTATATTCAATATAACCTATCCAAAATCTTGGTTAGAGACAAAACGTGTTGGTGAGTCCTAATTCTTTGATACCATTTTATAACATCCCATCCCAATTCACCAGGTCCAAGATAGGTGTTGCATGACTTCGTTCATTTCTTTCCATATGCAAGAGGGTTCCAACTAGAAGTGAGGTTATGAGTTCATTACGTGGGATAAAATACCCTTAGTATCATGTCATAGGATCAATAATAAAAAATAAAAAATATGATTAATCATCAGAGTAAACATGAAGAAACTAAATAAATTGAATACATGTCATACAAATATAAATAACTCCAAAAGTTGTTATCCTATCCAGAGTATAAGAAGAAAATAAATAAATAAATAAATAAATAAATAAATAATATTTGGGTTCCTTCAAACTATATCCTATTCCACTCAGGATCTATGCTCCACTACTCAACTTTCAATCATAAGGACCTTTCCCTTCACCATATATCTAGTCATGAAATCTACAAGTGCACCAAAATTCCTAAGTAGCATGTGAGTGCAAGAATCAATAGGACACCACCAATGTGTACTTAACATAAGTGCACTAAATATATAACAATGTATGTCATGACATAAATAAATGATCAAATAAACATATAACCATACATATGAGGATGAAGTTTCTATGAACCTCGACCCCACATTCTTCTTCCCTTTACTGTTAAGGATATCATATAATCCACCAAGAATCACCTTTATAGAAACATGAATCACCCCATAAATATGGTGGTTGTAATTAGGAACAATGTAAATTCCAATTTGTCGATCCCTAGTCAGTTATACTTTTAATCACCTACCACCCCAGTCTATAGAATCCCCATACTGGTATCATCCAATAATCTACTTAAGCGCATACCTATTTTGGGATAACCGCACCTACCTTTAAGTATGTTTAGACTATGTTTGGTTGTTTAATAGGCCACATATCAACATCCATATATAAGGATAGAAGCACCCAGCTTTAAGGACTTCTGAACCGCATCAAACCAACCTTAATGATCCACCTAATCATCTCAATACCTGAAACATAGTTCCTTAGGATATGAAACAAAAAAATCAATACATATCATAGTAAGGAATAATAAGTCACATCAAGGAAATCATCAGGATCCACATATAATCTCATGGTCATAATCAAGAAAGCTTCATAGCCACTCATGAAACCATAATAAACTCATATGAAGTATGGTTTAATCAATCATAAAAAATATACATCAAAAACATCATATACTGAACCAAAATGGAAAGGAAATTACAACCTCATGATTTTCCACATCAACATCAAGGTTCCTCAAAGGTTCTATCATCTTTATGTAACTCACACACTAATAAGAAATAAAATTCTCTCCAAGGACAAATAAAACTTGTCCAATCAAACACATCATGGATTACTTATAGGGTGAGGACTAAAATACCAAAGGAAAGAACCATTTTTTCCCCAAGGTAGATCATTATAAAAATCCAAACTCTATTAAAAGAGCTTATGGAAGTGAGGACTCACGATCTAGGGTAGATGGCTACGACATGGAGGTGCATTGGAGATAACCACCCTAACACTGGTGAGGGAGACCATGGCATAAAATAGGGATATCAAAACACAAAACTAGAGGCTAAGACTTGGACTCTTGAACACCATAAGAAAAAGGTAGACCACAATGGTGAAAAACATGGCTACCATGGTGAAAGGAAGAATACCACAATTTTGAGGTTTTCCACCACAACTTTAAATTTCTCACCATAATGAAATTAACATTGCTACAACATAACAATGCACTAGAATTAAAACAACCATGGCATAGAGACAAGGTCTGCATTGTGGAGTTCTCTATACTACTCTTTCATAAAATAGAAACCCTATTGTTGAATTGTTATGAAGAGGGTATTTTTAAGACTTTGTGGGTACATTATATGTTAATAAATTATCTCATAAATCAAGTATAAATGTTTCCATGAATGAAGAATGTAATAGATTCTTTAAGAGGCTTTAATGATTAAAGAAAAAAAATCTTTCCAACCATCTATAACTAGTGTGGAAAGGCATATAAAGTGTGGTGTATGACACCATGGTGAATCCTTCTTTAATACCACTCCATGGTGGAATCTACGATGCGATCTACCATGAACAAACAACACTATGACACAAACTCCTTCCACTAATGCATAGCCTCATCCCCACAATTCTCTATGGCATAACCCGTAATGCTACAACATATCCTAGGAATTTATGGTGTGGTCATATAGGCTATGGTGAAACCACAATTGTTTTGGTAGTAATTTAAATCACCCCTTAAGCATCATTTAGATTCTAAAATCCCCCAATCCTTCTTCTAAAAGATGGATCAACTCAAATACAATGAGTAAAATGAGTCTTTTATTAAGGAATAATAATTTTAGGTCATTAAAGTTCACATAAAAGTTTTTTAAAGGTTTAAAATAAGTGATATGTTATTAGTTTAAATTAGGCATGATATATCCTCCATATATGGAAGGGAAGATAAAAAGAGTTATTCAAATTCTTGAGGATATGATCAGGACATGTGTGCTTGATTTTTGTGGTTCCTAAGAAAATAATATTCTTTTATTAAATTTTTTATATAAAAATCGTCAATAAACATCAATTAATATGGTGTTCTTAAATTCATTATATGGGAGACCTTGTAGATCTCCCTTATGATGGGTAGAGTTGTAAGAGCATTACTTGGATGAACAAAGCCTTGTCCAGGAGATCAAAGAATTTGTAAAATTGACTAGGAAGATATTGGTCACAAAATAGAATCATAAAAAATCCTATAAAATTTTTTATCCACATACTCTAGAGTTTTATTTTTTTGACTGGGTATTTATTTGAGTCTCATATTTCTTGGCACACCATTGGTTAGGTATGATGGGTAAGTTGACATTGAGGTTTATTGTCCCCATTGAGTTTGATGAACCTCTTGGAAATGTGGAGCATCAATTATAATTTACATATTACTTGAAGTTGATTCATGAATATTTTCATGTTTCCCATCTATAGAGGTATCAACAGGACCCTTTCCATGTGATTAAATGAGAAGATGTTTATCTTGAGCTCAAAATAACTGTGGTTGAGAAACTAGTTAAGATTATGGATCACTAAGATAAGGTACTATGTGGTAAAACAATTCTCCTAGTTTTTGTATTTTGGTAGATTAGAAGATATATCCATGATATGTGAGATCAAGAATCATTGGTTTGGTAATAGATACCTTCTCTTTTTGTGATTCTAAGATCTTGAGCTCTTTCTAAGGGTCAGAAAGGGTTTATGGTGGAAATATGGTTACATCCCATCACCAGATCATAGATACTCCTATCCCCTTATTTTGATCAACCCTTGGTTTATCCTTTATTCATGTAGTTCTTGGATTCAACTTGAAATTATATAGGGGGATTCTCAATGAACGGTAGAGACTGTAGTGTGGTTAGATAGGATACAGTATAGATGAGCCTGTTACATAGTGGAGTCTAGGGGTATATTTTTGGTGCCACTTAAAATTATAATATAGTTGCACCATGGAGTGGGGTTGTGGAATAGGTGGGTTGAGTGATGTGGTGTGGAGGAGATGATTACACCTTATAACTTTGAGTGGTTGATTTAATGGGTTCTTCCAAATAAGGAGTAGTTGCACCGTGGGAATTGGGCTACAACATGGCCTCCATTTTTGGTAGTGGGGCTCTATGGTGTGGTGTTTTCAGATGTGACATGGAACCCTATACTATAAAATAGGATTTTCTCCATCGATATCATGGTTTTTAGCATAATTGTTTCAGTGTGGTCCCTCACATTTAACGGTAGTATAAGATACTATTATCACTTTTATAGTATAGTCTAGGAGGCTGTGCCATGGTCTTCTAAACCCTAGACTGCCTAGAAATGAAAAACCCCCCTTTGAAATAGAAATTTTTTAAACTTTATCTCATGAAACATAAGTTACCAATAATTATTTTTCAAGTCCCTTAAATCGCATTTTGATCGGATAAATCCTCAATCTTGGGAGATTAATCCTTATTGGTTTCCCTTCCTTCTTGAGGTAGGTGTCTCTATTAAAATATTATAATTCATTAATTTCTCTATGTTATAATATAATTACTTTGTTAGTTTCTATTAAAATTATGTATTCGATGTCAATATGTATTTAATTTGTAAAATCTATGTTTTTAAAGAGGTTTTTCTTTAAAATCAAGTTTTTTTCACACTATGTGTTTGATAAAATTTCTTAAATATAGTTTTGATTACAAATTTTATTGTCATGTATGGAAGTGATAATTATTCACTTTAAAAATGTTTTATAGATTTTGAGATAAGTTTTTAAATGTTTTTTGTAATGTATAACAGATTTGGAACTTTTTATGTGTTAGTAAATGGACTATTCCACTTTAGTGGATGATAGCACAAGAGGTTTGATATCGATAGAATGTGAGATGTCTCAATATTGATTGGATTAAAATGATCCTAGTTTAGTGTTTTATTTATATGTCCAAGTATGAACTTTCATAGCCTAGAGCCCAAATCTTTCACTTTTTATTTATTCTTGGGTTTTCACATTATACTATATCTCATGGTTAGTTTTTAACTTTTTTATCTTAAGACATATCCATGGATAATTTTGATTTTGATTTCATGATTTATGAAATGAACTTTACATATTAATTGTTTAAATGAATAAGGAACATTTTTTGTAAAACCTAATGATATTTTAAAAATGATTTCTATTTTTAAACAACTTTATAAATTGGTTTTGTTTTAAATCTAGGAATAAATATTTCATTCAATTAGACTTTATATAGATTATTTGGTGAAATAATAATAGGATTTGTTCTCATAACCTACTTTTTTACTTTAGGCATTTTTATATTTGGTTTTATGGACTGAGGTAAAGATAAGGGAATCATCTAGTTTTTTTCTTTCCCTTGGTTTCCATTGCCATGGTAGTGGGACTGTTTGGTGGTGATAAATGGTCATGTAGAGATTCAGTTTATGGTTTGTTTGTTTTTTTACTTTTAGGTTTATCCCCTTAGGAGTTACATTGTATGTCTCATGGATGTATACTATTTCTTCCATTATGTACTACATTGGTTTATCTCTTCTCTATTATTCATTATACTTGTTTGGTTTTTTTGATGATTCTCACCTTTTGGTGGGTCATCTTGGGTGATGTGTTTGATCAACCTGGGTGAGTTTATTATAATGAAAATGTTGAGAAGTTTAACCACTAAGGAATATTATGTATAAGAAATAATGTCAAACAACCATATCATAACTATTAGTACCTTATAAATAGTATCTTAAAAAATTAATAATTGTTCAATTTATTTTTGGGGGTGTATAATTTTTGATCCACTCATTTCAAACCATAATCAACACTCAATGAAAAATTTCCCAAGAAAATACAAACACAGATGCATTTTACATGATTTTTACAATACTTTATCATCCATGAAACTTATATAATTTCGGGAAAAAATATATATTTAATAAAAAAACCCTAATCAACTAGAATATAACTTAATAAGAAGACTATTATTCCAAAAATATGGAAAATATGCTACTCATTGAGAAGGATATTTGGTGAAAGATAATCCCCCAAATGATTATTCATTCATTGGTTTACATAAATGAGTTCCCAAATCATCAAGAGAATATATATATATATAAATTAAATAATGTATAATTAATTTATACAAAATTATTTTAATTTTTTTTGAAAATCACCATGGATTAAATTTTTGGGTGAGTTAAAGATTTTGATTGGTAGTGAGAGGACTTGGAATATTAGTATGAAATATTTCATAATTTTTTTAAAAACATAATTTTGGGGATAAAAAGATGAGCATACCTTAGTGGGAAAGTGTAGATCCCACTAAGTACGTGATTAGGGTGGTAATAGTATAGTAAAATCATGCTACCACCAAGTACCCAGTGAGGTCCCACTAAAATCTTGATTCCAATATTAGTTGGATTAAATGTAAAATACTATATTTTAACTATTAATAAAAAATAATTTGAAAACATGGAACTCCACCTTCCAATATTCTCAATCTCATTATTCATCTATATTATTTTTCTAGTTGTTTGTTGATAATATTTTTGTGATAGTTGGTTTTTGGTGAAATGGATAAGTTGTAGCTTCTAAGATATTTCTTAATAATTACTTTACTAATTTTAATAATTTATCTCTCTAATTTATTGCATTATATTTATAAATTCTCATAGTTGAATTATTTATCCTTTTGAATATTTATTTAGAATACATGAGAAGTGATGGATTTAAAATGTAAAATATGAATATTTCTATGAGTGAAAGACCTAATAGAAAAATACCGATATCTCAAAAATTGAGCCTTATATCAAAATTCTATTAGTTATGTATTACGATGGGATTTTTTTTCATTAGTTGTAAATTTTTTGTGTATTGAGGTTTCGGGTCTATGAAAAACCCATTTTAACTTTTAAAGGGTGGATTATCCTATCTTTTATCATTTCACTACATTCGAAGGAGCTACTAATTCCTGACCTTGTTGTAGGGACTGAAAAACAAATAATATTTAATTTATAATAAATGATTCCTAGTGGAATAACCATATGTTATGTCCTAGGAATCAATGTTTTCACTCACTTTTATTATTATTAATAATATCTACTTATATTTTATTATTTTTAAATCAATCGATCATGAAAAAGAAAGTAGGGGTTTTATTTTAGTTTTATATAAATAAAAAAGTTAATTAAAATTTAAGTAATAATGGTAGTGAACAATGGATAATACCAATGGGTTCCTCTAAACCATTTTCATCATATTGTACATTGGAAAGGTAATATTATCATTATTTCTCAATGAATGAATACATGATCAAAGACTCATGACCTCACATTGAGATTAAATTGATCACCAATACACTATTATTACTAATAATTGACTCTCATGTCCATTGTGAATTTGTATAACCACATAGTTATAACACCCAAGGATTTTAGTATGCGTTTTCTTTAAAATAAATACTTTGTTAAGTATCCTGTCTTAGAATAAAAAATAAACAAAAAATAATCATGATATACTTTATTATGATGTTAGATAAACATTAATACATGATGAGAATAAAATATGAAATATCATTAAGAAAATTACAAAATGAGTAAAATTTTATCTTATAGATGGTTCTGATTTATCTTATAGAACTAAAAAATAATATGAATGCGCATGAATGTGATCAGAGGCCACCTGATCCAAAAAATGGGAAGGGGTCTACTTTAGATGGTTCGCAATTGATTAGAACCCTGACTGCATAAACACCTACATTGCTCTGCCCATATTCCTGCTCCTCAAGACACCCTACTAGACACCCTCTTAAGTCTCAAATCCTATGGTAATTATCTAATCAATAACCTCATCCTTTTTATGCCCCTCCAGATACATAGGGATTGAAAATTATGTGATCATATACCTGATTATTGGGCCTAAAGCCTCCTCCAAATGTCGTTCTCTACACTCCACATCCATAAAAACATTAGGAGAAAGGTAAAGAAGGTCCTTGAAACTAATCAAAAGCTATTGAATACTTAAAATACCCTATTAAAGGGATATTATATTCTTCCTCTTAGTTTCTCTCATTTTTTATGATAGGAACTCAGCCCGAAACTCAATCTGAAAGTTGGTCCACAATACAAATTCTTCTTTGTGGTTACAAAGAAACAACATCCACCACAGACGTGAATCTACCAGTAACTGACTGACTTCCATGGACACCCAAAACTTATATCACTCTCAAATCAAACCAAAAGTGATCTCAAGCACCTTCGACAAATGCTCCATCTATATATTAGATATGATCCCCTCATACTTCCCCAAAATCTTCTACTGAAAGGAACGTAAGGCCCACTACCATTCCTCATCTTCTCATGCTATATTGATCCTTTGAAAATCAACTAGGTTAGCCTATTATACCTCAAATTCCTAATAAATATAAAGATGATGACTAGGATCCATTCTTGAAAATAAAGTTTGTAACCTAATCCTGGTTACATAGAATTTTATCAAAGGTTTATTTAATTTATTTATTTTAACATTGAAAAAAAACTAATTCAAAAAATAAGAAAATAAATCACAATTAATGTACCAATGTTAACACCTCACTTGGTCATTCAATATGCTTATAGACCATGCACCATATCATGGTGGCCTAAAATCCCATATTTTAGGCAGTCTCCTTGGCCTATGTCATGCACCAAGGTCAATTGGAATTGTTTCCCTACCAACCCATGCACACCTCATCATTTCTAAATCCAAACTCTATCTTATCTCTCAACCAAACCTTTGATATAACTATTTCATGACCCCAATCCCTCCAAATATGATTCAATGAAGTAGTATAGATAATTACCCTCAAGTCCCGCCTCCAGTAGACCCCTGGTTGAAAACAAGCACAGAGGGTATAAAAATACTCAAAGTATGGGAGACATTACCCCATATAGTAAAATAATATTTTGATATGAGATAAACCGTTACATAAAAACACCATAGGTAATATAAAATAAACCCAAATCCATCCAAAATGCATGAACAAAAGTAGATCGAAACATATAAAAGTCTCCAACATATACCAAAAGAAATATTTATGACAGAGAATCAATATAAAGTCCATCACAATCTATAAATGTTCAAATTAGTCCCAAAATTCATCCTTGAAACAAGAAAAAGATTTTATATATCTAGGGTGAGAATACAAGTATACTTAGTAAGACCATGCCCATAGTATCAACTGAACATGAAGAAAGAGCATGCTAACACACCAGTAAATAAATAGTAGAACCAATAAGAACCTAATAAGGTAACCCAACCAAACCTATCCTCACCATGTCTCACTCACAAAATCATGCATCCAATATAGAAATATAAACTCAATATCCGAAAAAACAAGGTACCCCACTACCACTTACTAATATATTTTCATCTCTCACACCCCAACGTCGAACATCTAATGCTCTCGTCCCTTAAATATATATCACATCACATACCAGATATCTTTGATGTGTGTCAAGACACATCCCTACCAGTAAAACTCTCATATGGTCTAGTATCTAGGGGTAGAATTATGCATCACCACATCACATCTCTCACAAAGACACATGGATCATCACATCACATCCATCAAAAAACAAGAGCAGTATGATGTCATGAATGTGAAGGAAACCAACCACATTACCCCAATGCACAATGTCTGACCCCCACCAAATATCACATCTCATCGCATCTCACCACATCACATCATTCCTGAAGACACATGGGACATCATTACACAACCCACCTGAAGACATATGGGCCATCACATCACACCTCTCCCAAAGACACATGGGCCTCCATTACTAAAGGAAGAGCATGGAAAAGTGGGTAGTTATCCATATGTATTACCACCACCATATATGTTGGGGAAAATGAATGGAACCCATAACCTCTGAGTGTTGGTAATTTTTTCCAAATTTGGTGGGCATGCAAATAAATAACATAAAGTGTATGATATATAGATAGAACACAATACCCAACCTATGAGTTCAAAATAACTGTAACACCGTAAGGTTTTCACAATACATTTAATGAAATTAATGAAACATTGAGTCTCTTCATAATGGGACTTTTCACAATGTATATAGTTACAAAATAGATATTAAATATAATTTTTCCACATTTATGATTTGAATTTTGAAAAACGGATATCTACAATTGTGATCAGTAAGTTATTTGTAGTCTGATAGAACCAACTTATGTTTTTGGTTAATAGTAACATACCCTTATGAATATTAATATGACCCTTATAAATAGTAAATATTATTTCTTCTATCTTACTGTTATAATATAAGAAGATCTTGATTAATTTTTCAAGCTGATACAATATTAGTTATAGTTTTAAAATTATTATTTTTTGAATAAATTATAATTTTATTTAGAAATTAAATTAACAAAATTCAGATTATTATTTTCCAAAAATTGAGTTTATATTTGGATTATAAAAGTCAAAAAATAGTTAGGTTTAATTTTTTGGGTTTTTCTGAAATACTTGAACTTTTGTGAATAATGGAATACAGTAATTTACAAAATATGATAAATAAATGAATTTATGCATCATGCTTGAGTAATAGATGATGTAAATGGATGTTAGTTCTAAATAAAATTCACATATTACTATTTTGGGTCAAATCAATCAAGAATATTCATAGTCTTTAGAAAAAATATCAAACTAATGATTAAAATAATGTAAAACCCCTCCCCTCCTCCACTATAAATACTACCCTCACACCCTCTTCCTCTCACACCTCTCAACATTTGATCATTTCTTAAATTCTACCAAATTTCCTTCCAAAGGTTCTTTCCCAAGTCCAATACCTACAGGTCTCACAAAAAGGACAAATCTAAAGGCCTTAAAGAGCATCTCAGGGAGAATAGATCAAGAGGTAGGAATCCTCATTCATTTTCTTATGTTTTATTTTCAATTCCTTTTCTTTTCATAATCTCAATTACCATCCCCTTATAAAAGAGGAATGATACCTCTAAAATATTATATATTCCGGATGTTATCATGTTTAGGGAAAAAATTCATCATTCTTCATCTTCTCTTCCTCTTATTCTAAAAATAAAAACACCATCCATGATAGGTTGATTTACCAAAATCGTGGATAATGTGTTTTCAATTTCCATTACTTCTTTAAAAAATAGTTATGAAAATAATGTAATGGTAGAAATAGATTAATTTTTTTTATTATATATCCTCTTTAATCTTCTGAATTTATCATATATATAGAATATTATGTTATATAATGAAACTAGTTTGTGATTATCAAAGAACCTCAAAAATGATCTAAATGGATATCACTAAAGATTTACACAACAATTTATACTCATAACATATGACCATAATGATTTATGGAATAATTTAATATTATGGAAAAATATTAAATCCATTTCATTCCACTTCTATAATTTCATTTCCATACAACCAGAAAATTAAATACAAAATGACCAAGGATATCTTGTAAAAAACGCACCTGAAACAATGGAAGGAACGAAATAAAAAAAATGAAAGGGTGAAATAATGTTATGAAATGATCATATAAGAAGTTATAAACATGAATATGTTTCTATAAGATATTAAAATCAGACTTTTAACCATTATTCAAGATTTTTAAACAATTTTTAAGTAATAGAATCCTGAGGTAAGGGGATTCTTAACCTAATTTTCATTTTTTTGGCTTAACCATCCACCTCATTAATTATATGGTATTAAAATTGTTTGTGTTATGAATTTTGTTTATATTATATTGAATTATGTTCATCTATAGTGTATATAAAATTTTCATCCACTCTATTAAGTCTCAATTTAATTATATGATATTTTTAAGGGGATTTCCTTTTAAAATCCTCTTATAAAATTCTATTTTATAAAATTCAAAAGAAATGTTTTTAGGAATTTAATCATGTTTTATGATTATGTTATAGTTCATGGGAATTTTTTTGATGAATTGTGGGACCTATATCTCCCTCCAATGCATTGGCCATGTGTAAGTTGGAGGTTGGTTGAATGGTTACTCCAAGTGTAACTATGACGGTTACACAATAAGATAGTTGTGAGGGTTACGTTGTAAGGTAATCATGAGGGTTACAAATAATAAGGTATCCAAGAGGAATAAAATATTATGTAAGTAATTCCCAAAGATACCTTTATTTTTCTATTTATGTTCTTTATGTTTTTTGGAAATCTTGTGGAAATCTCAAGTTTCACAAAGTAAGTACATATGGGTGATAGATCTATCTTTTTGAAAATGATCTCATACATTTATATGTATTCATGGAAAAAAATTTATTTCCTAATTTTTATATCCCTTACTAATATTTTTTTCCTCATCTAATGATTTTAAATGATTTCCATAGGTTATAAGGATTTGTAAGACAAATAAGTAATCCAAGTTAAATGTTATGAAGATTTGTCAAAGAAAACATGTTTTATTTATAATGTTTTATATTTTGGAAGAAATTGGTACTGTTTTGTGGTGTCCTCTCTGTATAAATATGGAATATTATGTATTTATTATATACCAATTCCATAAAAAACTAAAATTGAAAAGATAATCAATGTTAAAGAAAGTTAGTTCTTGACTAAAATTCCATATTATGTAATATAATAAGGTTGGGTCTTTATAATTGGTATCAAAGAGAGGTTTAGATAACATTAGGGGTTAGAATGATGCTAAAAGAATATCATAAATGATTTTTACTCTATGGTTAATTTTAAATTTTATAGAATTTAAAGGATACCATGTTTCATTTATTACGATATGTTTCTTTAGAATGGTTTTCTGCAGAAAAAACAGGAATGATAAAGTGGAAAGGCACCGACAAAATGTTATCCATTCGAATCTATATCCTATAATAGTAGGGATTGAAAGTAAGAAATTTGTGATAGTAATGGCTTAGTTGAAATAGAATATAAATGTTTTTGTTATCCATGAAAGAGAATAACCATGGATACCATAAAATAGCATTATGATAGTGGATAATTTTATGAGGCAACACCCCCATGATTTCAGTGGATCTTCTGACCCTGTAGTAGCTGAATGATGGACTAAAGCCCTTGAAGGATCTTTAATGTTATGGGATATTTAGATAATCAAAAGGAAAGTATTTCTATTTTTCTTGTTGAAGTTGAAGCTGATCAGTGGTGGTCAATGGTCAAGAATATAAAGAATAAAGAGGATATCTAAGCCTTAGAGTGGGATGAGTTTAAAAGTCGTTTACTAGAAAAATATTTTCTTAAGGTGGTTTAACATAATATGGAGAAGAAATTCATTGAATTAAAGAAAAAATAGGAAGAATAAATGGCTATGTATGAATCAAACTTTACCTAAATGGTGAGGTATTATCCAAATCTTATTCTAGATATTGATAACAAATCAACCATTTTACCCTGGATTAAAGCCAAGATATTGAAGGGCATTGGATTCCATTGAGTTCAAAAGTTATAAGAAACTTGTCTGATGTGTTTATAGGGTAGAAATGTAGTTTTCTATAATCACTTATGCTTTGAAAACAAGTATAATAAGAGTTCCAGATGGAAAATGATGGGTAAGAATAAATCAATGAAATTTGATAGTAATAAAGTCCATTTTCTTGTTTGTGAAAAGTGTTAAAAAGTACCATGGGGAATGCCTTACCAAAACCGGGAAGTGTTTTTTATGTGCTAAGTTTGGATAAATTTCATGTGATTGTAATAAAAATGATTCTAATACTAATCCTAATAAGAACACTGTAAAGTGTTTTAAATGTGGTGAGATGTGTCATTATGAAAATTCTTGCCCAAAGAGAGATCCAAATGATGCAAAGAAGCCTGACTATAAGTATAAAGGTGTAGTGAGATCCACTGCGACTATGTCAGTAGAAGTTGGGCAATCGAATGAAATTGAATCAGATACCTTGTTTGTTTATTCCGATTTTTCTAAAGATATTTTTGATACAGGGTCTACAAATTCCTATATTTCTAATAAATTTTCTTATAAATTATAAATACCACCTCAACAAATGAGACCAAAACTTATTTTTAAAACAACAGGGGGAAATGTTATAGTAAAGAGAAATTATACGAATCTTTCTATTAAGGTCTATGAAAATACTTTACTTAAACAACATGTTTTTTACATTATTAAAGTTTGATGTCATCTTGGGTATAGATTTTCTTCATGTTTATCATGATAAGACTGACTATAGAGATAAAAAAATCAGGAAGAGTTTCAATTTGTATATATAATGAACCCATACAATTGATAACATATCAAGAAGCTGAGAAACTATTGAAAGATATAAATTAATGTTGTCTTGCTCATATTTTTGAAAATAAGGAACTATTTAGATTAATTATGTTACAATGGTAAATGAATATATTATTGTTTTTCATGATGGCATGCCCTATTTTAAAACTGGTCGGGAAGTTGAATTCACAATTAACATAGTTCCTGATGCTAATCTAATATCCAAACCCCCTTATCTAATGGCTCAATTAGAACTTCTTGAATTGAAAATTTAGTTGTAGGAGTTTCTTGATAAAGGATTCATTCATCCTAGCACTTCACCATGGGGTGATCCTATTTTGTTCATTAAAATGAAAGATGGATCCATGAGACTTTATATTGATTATAGATACTTGAATAACATTGCTATTAAAAAAATTATCATTTTCCTCAAATCAATGACCTATTTTATCATCTCACCGAATAACATTATTTTTCAAAGGTTGACCTATGGTCGAGGTACCATCAGTTGAAATTCAAGGAAGAATACATTCCAAAGATCATGTTTGGTACTAGATATGAGTATTATGAATTTTTTGATATACTTTTTGCATTAACTAATGCACCTGTTATATTCAAGGATCTTATTAATAGAGTATTTCATGAGTTCTTGGATAAGATTGTATTTGTTTTTATTGACGACATTCGAGTATTTTCTAAAAGTAAATAGAAGAATGAAAAACATCCAAGGGTTGTTTTGAAAACATTAAAGGAAAATAAATTGTATAGAAAATTCAAAAGGTGTGATTTTTTATTGCAAAGAATTTCTTTTCTTGGGAACATTGTAAATAAATATGGAATAATTGTTGATCCTGCCAAAACAAAAGCAGTTGATGAATTTCCAATACCTACAAATGGTACAAAAATTCATAGTTTTCTTGGATTAGTAGGTTTTTATTGATAGTTTGTTAAAAAAATATGCATGGTTATCTAGATCTCAAACTAATTTAACATAAAAATTGTTTAAATTTATTTGGATAAAAGAATGTGTTGTTTTTATTCAGGAACTGAATAAGAGATTGTTGATTGATCAAGTTTTGTCTATGCCTTCCAGAAATGTTAATTTTTTCATCTACAGTTATGCTTAATTTAAGATAATTTTTTTTGTTTTGATGCACAATGATTAGGTAATTTCTTATTATTTGCGATAACTAAAATCTCATGAGGTAAATTATCCCACACATGATCTGTAATTAACAACTATGGTTTTTTATTTGAAAAATTTGATGCATAATTTATACGGAGCCAAATGTCAAATATATATTGACCATAAAAGTCTGAAGTATATATTCACTCTAAGGAATTAAACATGAGGTAAATAATATTGATTGAACTAATAAAGGATTATGATTACATGATAAATTTCCATATTGGAAATTAAAATAAAGTGGAAGATTCCTTGATTCAAAAACCTCATGAATCATTAACTATATTATGGGAACATGAACCCATGATTAATTATTTGATAAATTGTTTTCTTAGAAGTAGTTGGTGTAGGAAATACCTCTTTTTTGTTTTAGGTTTCAGTCTAGTAATCATTATCAGAAAGAATTAAAAAATCACAGAAGAAAGATCATTAGCAAAATAAAAAGGTAGAATTAGTTAAAATGGTTATGTTTCTAGAATTTTACCTTGATAAAGATTGTATTTTAATATTTGGAAAAAATATTGTGTGTGCCTTGTGATTCCCAGTTGAAGAAAGATTTATTGTGATAAGATCATATTTCTCTATTCTCAATTAATCCTTATAGTAATAAGATGTGAAGAGACCTTTGAGAGTGTTATTGCTAGGATGGAATGAAAAGGGATATTTTAGATTTTATCATGAAATGTTTGACATGTTAATGAGTTAAAGTTGAGTGGTAGTTACCCCATGAGATGATTCAGACCTTTCTAGTTCAAGAGTATAAATAGAAAAATGTATCCATTGACTTTGTGGTGGAACTATCAAAGAAATATAGAGGTAATGATGTGATTTGGGTGATTATTTACCGATTGAATAATCTTCACATTTACTTCCCATTCGAGATATAATTTTTTTGATTAGCTTTCTCAATTGTACCTTAATGAGATTTTTAGGTTGCAAGGAGTTACACATTCCATTGTATCTAACCGGGATCCCAGGTTCACTTCTAATTTTTGGAGGGTCCTTCAGAAGTCATTGGGAACATAATTAAAACTCATTATAACTTTTCTACCTCAATCCCGTGGGAATTCAGAATGAACGATTCAGACAATAGAGGATCTGATTCATGCTTGTTCAATAAGCAACCAGGGTAGTTGGGATTAACATATTTATTTAGATAAGTTTTTTTATAATAAAATTTTTTATTTCAGTATAAAAATGACTCATTTTGAGGCATTTCATGGGAAGTGGTGTCAAACTAAAACTTTTTGGGATGAAGTTGGGGAAAGGAAGCTGATGGGACCATAATCAGTAGAAAAAGTGTCTAAGAAAGTGAATATGATCCAAAAACACATGATAATAGCTCAGACTAGGTATAAAATAAAACAGACAATAAAAGGAAAGAATTTTCTTTGGAGGTAGGTGATCATGCTTTTCTTAGAATATCACAAAAGAAAAGTGTATCAGTTTTGGTAAAAAATGAAAGCTAAGCCCACGGTTCATTGAACCTTATGAAATCCTAGAGAATGGTGGACCAATCACCAACTGGGTAGTTTTTTCTCTAATTTTATCTCATGTAAATAATGTTTTTCATATTTTGATGTTGAGAAATTGTGTACAAGATTCATCTAATGTCTTGAGCCCAGAAGCAATTTAGCTGGAAGAGAACCTTTCTCATGAAGACAAACATGTTCAGATTCTTGATCATATGGACAAATTATTAAGGAATTAGGTAATAAACTAGGTAAATGTTTGGTAGAGAAACCATATGTTTGAAGAAACAACTTTAGAATATAAAAATGCTATGTGGTAAAGGAACCCTCACTTTTTTAATATGTAAATAAACAATTGTGAGGATGGAATTTACAGAACATGGGGAGAATGTAACACCCTATGGTTTTAAAAATAAATTTAATGAAATTAATGAAACACTGAGTCTTTTCATAATAGAAATCTGTTTCTAAGAGATAGATATCAAATAGCTTTCCTCTTCTATTATTTGAATTTCTAAAAACAAACATCTACAGCTATGATCAATGCGTGATTTAGAGTCTGACAGAACCAACTTATTTTTTTAGTGAATAGTAACATACCCTTATGAATAGTAATAAAAATAGAAACATGAACCTTATGATTATTAAATACTATTATTATTTTATCTTATGGTTATAAGATAAATAGATCTTGATTAATTTTTCAAGGTGATATAAAATCAGTTATAGTTTTAAAATTGTTATTTTTTGAATAAATTTGATTTTATTTAAAATTAAATTAATCATATAGATATAATTGTTTTAAAAAATGGAGTTTTATTTTAATTCTACACATCTAAAAATGGTAAGGGTGAGTTTTTGGGATTTTTCTGAAATACTTGAATTTTTTGGTAAATAGTGAAATATGGTAATTTAAAAAATATGTTAAATAAATGAATTTCTACAACATGATTTAGTCATGGATAATATAAATAGCCATTTTTTCTAAATTAAATTCACTTATTACTTCTTTGGGTCACATGAATCAATTCTATTCATATTCTTGATCAAAAATATTAAACTAATGATTAAAATAATGTAAAACCCCTACTCTCCTCCACTATAAATACCTCCCCCACCCCTCTTCCTTTCACACATCTTAATTTTTGATAATTGCCTATTTCATTCCAAATACCCTTCCCAAGGCTCTTTCCCATATCCAAGTTCTCCTGGTCTCACCAAAAGGTCAATACCAAAGGTCTTAAGGATGATATCAAGTAGAAGAGGTCAAGAGGTAAGAATCTCTTTTCATTTTCTTATGTTTCATTCTCATTTCCTTTTTCTTTTCATATAATCCATTCCCAAACCCTCATCTAAGAGGAATGAAAGACTTATAATCTTATATATTATTGATTTTATCATGTTAATGGAAATATTTAATCATAATTATTCTTATCCTCTTCCTCTTATTCTAAAAATAAGAACAATATCTCTGGTGTGATGATTTACCAAAAATGGGGACGATGTGTTTTCAATTTCCATTTAATACTTAAAAAAATGGATATAAAACCATTTTAATGTTTTAAATATATTGTAATGTGTTTGATATATATTATTTAATGTTCTTTAGTTAACATATATACATAATATTATGTTATATAAAGAAACTATTTCGTGATTATCAAAGAACCGCCAAAATGATCTAAACAGCCATCACTAAAGATTTATCATATGATTTATCCTCATAACATATAACTAAAATTATTTATGTAATAATTTAATATTATGTAAACATATTAATAACATTTCAGTAAAATTCTATAATTTCATTTCAATAAGATAACAAAATCAAATACAAAACGGCAATGGAAATCATGTAAATAACGCACCTGAAACAATGGATGGGACAAAATACTAATAATGAAAGTGTAAAATATTGTTATGAAAATATCATATAAGGTTTTATAAACATGAAGATGTTTTTTAAGATATTAATAACACTCTTCTAGCTAATATAAAAGAGTTTTAAACACATTTTAATTCTGAAGAACCCGTTTTAAGGGAATCCATAACCCAATTTCCATTTTTTGGGGTTAACCTTCTACTTCATTAATTAAGTGTTACTAAAACTATTTGTGTGATGAATTTTTTTTATATAATATTTAATTATGTTTATTTAAAATTTATATTCATATTATATCCACTCCCTTAAGTCTCACTTCAATTATATGATAATTTTATGGGGCTTTTCTTTTAAAATCCTCTTTTAAAATTCTATTTTTCAAAATTCTAAAGAAATGTTTTTATGTATTTATTTATGTTTTATGATTATGTTATGGTTCTTGTGAATTGTTTATGATTAATGGTGGGACCTATATCTCCCTCTTATTCATTAGTTATGTGTAAGTTGGAGTTCAACTGTATGGTTACTCCACGTGTAACTACAATGGTTACACGATAAAGAAATCGTGAGGATTACAAATCACATGGTAGACGAAGGGGTTACAAGATTATGTAAGTAATTCCAAGAGATACCTTTATGGTTCTATTTATTTTATTTATGGTTTTTGTAAATATTTTTGAAATATAATGTTTCAAAAATTAATTATATATGGGTGAAAATTATGTCTTTTTAAAATTGATTTCATACGTTTACAACTATTCACGGACTAATGTTTTTTCCTTATTTTTATATCCCTTACCAGGTTTTTTGTTCTCATCAAAAGTTTTTATAATATTTTCACAGGTTACAATGATCTTTAATAAAAATAAAGAAGCCAAGATAAATTCAATGATGATTTTTCCATGAAAACATGTTTTATTTAAAAAGTATTATATTTTGGAAGAAATAGATACTATTTTGGGGTATCCACTTTGTGTAAATGTGGAATGTTATATATAAATTATATCCTAATTCTCTAAAACTATAAACTTTAAAAGGTCCTAAATATAAAAGGAAATGATTTCTTGACTAAAATTTAAGATCGTGTAATGAAATAAGATCAGGTCCTTACAATAACTTCACTAGAACACACTAGAACCACTCCACCACATATCGACCACCACAACTGCTATGACCACTACATGAAACAAATCACACCACCACCACAAACAACCACACACTTTCCATTTTCAATTAACAATTCCATCATTTCTTTGATTTGACACATTCCACTAACTTTCATTTACTCATCCATTTCATTCACATTTTCACTCCCCATTCATTTATTCCATTCATTTATCTAATTACCACACATTGGATTTCATACCATTCATTTTCAACATACCAACCCCAATTAATTATTTCAAAATAAAAATCATTTATTCATTGGATAATTAGGTAACTAAGGAAACCCCATCCTAAACAACTCACCACCACACAAAACCATAGCCACAACACCACATATCCACCATCATCACTGTAACACCCCATAAACATAAAGGTAAAATGACCAAATGATATGACTTATGTGTACAATGTGTAACTTTTTTTTCAGGAGCCTACCATAATATAACTCCACTGTTATCCAAGATTTTACTGTAGTATTGATTAGGATAGGTGACCTTCTAGGAGGTTTCCCAAGGTGTGTGGGAGTGAGAAAAAATCACACTAGAAAGAAAATGTGTTGGCCTATGGGGACATTCATTAGTTT
Source organism: Viscum album (assembly GCA_963277665.1). Classification (NCBI taxonomy): domain Eukaryota; kingdom Viridiplantae; phylum Streptophyta; class Magnoliopsida; order Santalales; family Viscaceae; genus Viscum; species Viscum album. Next base: position 24,594,679 of record OY728142.1, on the reverse strand, counting down.
GATGAACCCTTTCGACACCTGAGTGGGACCCAGTAAGGGAACCATGTGTCTGTGGGGAAACCAGTGGTATCTAGAAATCTATGACCCAAGTCCTTGTTAAGATTGGGTGTCTATGTTGTCAGTACAACCCAATTGTGACATTAGTATCCGAGTAGCCTTAAGTGTGATGGCACTACCAGGGATGATATACAGGGTCCACAACAAGGATGTTCTTCTATAAAGGGTGGTGAATGTAACATCCCATAAACATAAAATGATAAATTACTAAATTATATGACTCATGTCAATAAGGTTCACCTTTCTTTTTTGGATCCTACCTCCTTAAAACTCAAAAGTAATGTATTATTATCCTAGAGTAATGATTATGATGGGTGAGCCTCTTGGATGTTTCCTAGGGTGAGTACAAATTAGGAAAAACCCACTGGATGGAACATTTATTTTCATGTGGGGTCAATTATTAGTCTGATGACCCATTCTGGCATGTGGGTGGGACCTAAGTAGGGGACCACATGTCTATGGGGGAAACTAGTGGTACCTGGAAAAGTAAGACCCAACAACCATGTTAAGGTGGGGTGTATGTGCTGTCAGTGAGGCCCAATTGTTACAATTAACACACCACAGATCATCACCATTTCACACCATGACCTCTAAAAAACTATAATCACCACACTTCCACAACCACTATTCACTAAATACACTATACACTAAAACCATATCACGCACCAAACAACTTCCTACAACAAGTACGTGTCAACCAACCACTGTATCAAATCCCCACAAATCACATAAACGAACCGATCTTCAAAATCTCTACACAATATCTCAAATTCCCATAAGGAAACACAACACAGACAAACTCACCTCAAGAAAACACACACAAACTTTTATAAATTATTATCGATCTTTTCCTAGTTACTTATTTATTAATCATGGGTATTTTTACACAAATTATGTTTCCATGGGATACCCATTTATTAGTCAAATAATTATTTTTTTACCTTTTTTTAAGGTTTAATAAAATAATAATATATAATGGGTCTCAACACATTTGAATTACTATGCAATAAAGGCTTCCAAAAAAATAATTTTTTGAATTGGAAATAAGCATGCTAAATATCACAAACAGAATTTATCAAAGAAGTAAAGAATACGATATCTCCCCCAAACCCATCATATTAGTTCGGATAGTTATTATCTTTTTTTAATACAACCTATACTATCCACCCAATGGTTTCAAAATTATGAAAATTTTACCCATATAATGTATAATACGATAGAACAAGGATCCTATACCTTAAAGAATCTTTTTGATATCATTGTGCACTACAAGTGAAGAAGGAATAGCCCACTAACCACAAACGCGTAAGGAACTCATAGACCAACCTACATCACATCAAGGGATTATCAAAACATAGCCTGAAACACTCCCAAAACCTATACAAACACTATCACAGTGGAACCATGTAGAAGAATGGAAGAAACAATAGAGAAAGGAGGAATAAGTTACTTGTAATCACTAAAACACCACTACCTTAACCCAATGATCAAGGCATAATGAGATGGGATGGAAGGTATCCCAGAATATCCTAGCGATTTTATATAAATTGAAATGGGGAATCAAATGAATTATGATAAAATCGATCAAGGAATAGATATAAAAAAGTAGTATCTCAATCCTTTTATAGAATAAATACAATATTTACATTTTAAATTGAACAATACTATAAATATTATTCCATAAAACCACATTTTACGTCGCAAAACCTTCAAAACCTCAAAACCATAGAAGAAAATAGCATCTAAACCATGGTTAACTTATGATATTTAATCACCATTTTTAGCATAAAAATATTTCATATGGTATCGTCTCATTGAAAAAAATTCGTAAATGGATAGCCACACAATCCATAAACTATAACTTTATTCCATAAGAACCTATTTTATGTTGCAAACACCCCTAATATTACACAACTATAGAAAAATCTCTACTGAAACCTCATGGGCCTCCAAGAAACCCTCCATATCCATGAAACCAACAAATTAATAGGCCTGGAAGGCACAAACCATTACAAAGATCATATTTTGTAGTCCTCATAGAGGATAATATAATCATTTTTGATAATTATTCAGAAGTAGTTTATCATTCTATAGATTCTATATTTAATATGTTAGTGTTAAAAGTTGTATGAGTTTAGCTCAAGTTTATTTTTATAATATGAAGTACATTGTGCAAGTGTGATAATAACTGCATGCCACTAAGGATGTAGTCATCCTTAAGGAGGTGAACCATGTTAACAAACTTTTTGTGTCTTTCTTATTTTGACATCCATGATTAAAATAAGAGAGAGTTTCTGATGAAGTATGAGAGTGATGGGATTTGAAATTAATGTACCCACTTATTCACCCCTATTAGTATGTACTACCCTTCATCTGATCTAGCATTGACTTATCCAAATATCATTACTCTATAATTTGTATATATTATGTCATACATAAATCAAATTGGATGTTTTTCATCAATTACTAAGAAAATGTTGATAATTCTTATACTTCTTAATTCCATAATGATGATTAGTTATTCCTAAAGAAATATTGATTATGTACTAGGAAACAATGATAATTCATTATCTCAATATAGAAAATTATTTATTATCAAGGAAGGATGATTATGTATGTTATATTTTATCCATTCCTTTTTATATTATAATTCCATTGAACTCATTTCAGTAATTGCTGGGGGAAATATAATATATCCCCTAGATTCATTAGGTATATCTCAAGAGACAAACTAGAATGGGTATAATTTATTTTATTCTTATCCATAAAATCAAAATGTATTGGTTTAGGTATTGATGTTAATGATTAAATTTTTTATAATGCCTTAGTCAAGGCCTCAATGATATGTATATGATTATTGATAATATTCTTATCCAAGGCCATGAGGGTAATATGCCTTTTATTATGAATTTAACTACATTGAAGAAAGTTATTGATATCCATGTGAATATTTACATTTTTTATATTATCGGTGAATATAATTGTTTCTCAATTTATTAATTATATGTAACATTTATTGATTATTTAATCCTTCATTTTACTCATGTTCTATTTCTCTATGATATATTTCACTATACATTACCAGTACAAAGCATTTTATCTCAGCCTTCTTATGATTCTCTTTCCCTAGTATATAACAAATAGTAAAACAAATGATGTTTCTAGAATATTTTTACATGTGGATAATTTTGTGGGAGATGTTTAAGTATTAATATAGAATAATAAAATATGGTTATAGTGGGAAACAATTTTCATTAATTGGGAATGATATGAGTTTTGTTATGTAATAGATTCTTTAATTCTTTAAAGCTCTAAATGTAAAATGGCCTTGGGCTTGTAAATAACTCAATAATTTATATTGATATAGTAAATATGGAGGGTTATGATTTTATCTCCCATTTGGTAAAAAATAGAGTATATAAAGAGTATTTTTTTAGCACTTGGACATGATGTGCAGGTTTGGGTAATCTTATCAGTTATTTCCAAATGATTATAGAATGCCTTGACCTCATTGCCAACAAACAACCCTCAATCGAGAGAAGTGACTTCAAGGTAATGGAACTTATAAATGCATCCCAATCTACATGACTATGATTATTTATTACTCACTTTATAATATTAATCATTCCATTATATATAAAGAAAATACAAGAGGGTGGAAAACATATTAAACAATGAAAAAAAGAAAACAATCTGCTATATGGAAATGGACTCAATAATCACATAGCACATATTTAAGTAATAAATTAATTCTCAGAGGGAAAATGAATGACAATAATTTTTTTTTGAATTCATAGATTTATAAAATGATTTTTTCACTCCATGGATTAACCACTTTGTGGAATTTAGAGAAATTGTGTTTTTTACAATAGGGCATTTGAAACTACCAAATATTCGATCACAATTTTTTTTAGAAGGGGTTTTTTGTGATGAAATCCTTAGTCTATTGAAAATAATATTATTTGTTATGATTATTTGTGATAGATAAGAATTACTTCAGGTATAATTTTATAAATAATGTATGCACATTAGTGGGAAGAGATTATTTGTGAGTGAATGTTTATTTACATTATAAAAATTCTTTTTCAAAGGGTTATTTTTTATGAAAATAAACATGGCATACCAAACAACCCTTTATGGATGGACTATCTATCATAAGATTATATATCTGTCACAAATAGTTCATATGTGAAGAATTGTTTGTGATAGAATAAAATTTCCATTGAGATTAATATTTGATATAGAGACTACTTTCGATGATTATTATATTATTTCATGAATAATATGTTGGTAAATTATTTGTGATGGATAAAGTCCATCACAAATACTTTTTGGATAAGATGGAAAGGTATTAATTATTACTTTTTTGATGAAATAGATTAAATATCTATCACAAATACCCATTAAAAATAACCCATCCATTCCAAATATAAGTCACAAATTGTTCAATTGACAATATTTTTGTGATAGAAAATTTTGTCGCAAAAAGTACCTCAAAAAAATAAAAATAAATACAAAACATCCTCCATCTCCTTTCATTCCACTTGTGAATTCCCACTACCCCCTATTTTTTCATTCAATGTGTATTTATTAAAAATATGAACTACTAATTAAGGATTTTATGATTATACATATCCTATTTTTAAATAAGAAATCCATATAAATGTTTCTATGTTAAGGATAAAAAAATTTTATCGAAAAATAGCTTAAAGGTATTCATTTTATTTTTTTAGAATAGTAATTTATTTTTTGTATTTAATTATTTTTAATTATATAATTTTTTTCTAATTTAATTTATAAGGGTTTGATAATATGTGAAAATCATTTTATTAATTATTTTTATTATTTATATTCTATTTCTAGCTATTTAATAAAAAGTATAACTAAAATTTTTAATTTTTTAGATTATTGTAAATAATAAATGTTAGTTACAATTAGTCAAAAATAATAAAATTATAAATAATTTAATATAAATAAGTATTGAATAAATATTAGTGGTCCCTAATTTTTATAAATTATTTAATGTAATCTAAATTAAAAATTATTTATTATAAATAAAAAAACACATAAAATTATAAATAATTAATATAAATAATAATAAATAAAAAACTCCCCGTTAGTTATAATAAATTTGTATAAGTTTTTTGAATAAATTTAAATTAAATAAAAAATAATGAATACCCACATGTGGCAATGTTCTTTATGTTAACGCAATAAGTAGTAAGATTATTATAATCTTGTAAAAAATCGTCTATATCATCTAAAATTATTAATTATCATTATTTATATTATATGGACATATAATTAGACAATATTTTTTTAATTAATAAATATTTCTTTTAAATTATTATAAAGACTAAAAATATTATTATGTAACTGTTAAGTAATAATTTATAATAAAGTAATAATGTTAAAGTAAAAAAATAATATAAAATAATTAATATATTGGTATAAATAATTATACATTAGTAAAAAATAATGAGAAAATTAGTGATATTGGTATAATTGGATAAAAGTTATTAAAAATTAGTTTCAATCGGTATAAAATAATGAATAAATTTGTATAAATTATTTTAAATAAGTATAAATTATTATAAGGTATATTAAACTAGTGTAAATGATTATAAATTAGTATATAATATTTTAAATCATTATAAATCATTGTAAATCTTTAAAAATAGTCATAAATTACTATTTATTATTATAATGTATTATAAATTTGTAAAAATTATTCTGAATCAGTATAAATTTTTATAAATTAGTATAAGTTTATATTAATTTTCATAAAATAATGAATGAATTACTATATTTTAAAAAAAAAATATAAATTCGTATAACATAATGAATAAAATAGTATAAATTAGTATAAATTATTATAATTTGTTATAAACTAGTATAAATTAGTTTAAATTATTATATATTTGTATAAATTTCTATAAATTAGTATAAGTTTGTATAAACTATTAGAAATTATTCAAAACATGTATAAATTAACATAAATTAGTTTTATTTAGTAATAAGTAGTATTTCTTAGTAATACTTCGCATTAACTGGTATTAATTATTTTTAGTTAGAATTAAAAATTTTAAATTGTCCTAAATGAGTCAAGATTATTATATAGTAATATTTATTAGTATATATTATTATATATGAGTGTATAGTAGTATAAATTAGTATATATCATTATATATCCTTATACAGCACTATATATTAGTATATGTCAGTATATATTAGTATATATAAATATGTATCATTATATATCAGCATATATCAATATACATAACTATATATTAGTATATTGTAGTCTAAATTCATACAATTTGTATAAATTAATCTAATTTCATAAATTATTATAAATTATTATAAATCAATAACAATTAGTAAAATAATGAATTGATTATGATTGGATGTGCTACCTAAGAGTTATTAAATGACTCTCCCATTCATAGCTATTATCTTCTTGCACCCACCCCATCTCACACTCATTGACTTTTTACACCTACTATGCATCGCCTCTAGGTGTTGCGTCTGCCTCGCCACCTTTATGTGTGATGGAAACCTCTCGTGCACATGTGAGAGAAAAATATTGACCCTCAAAAAAATATTTTTGAATTTATAAAAATATTAAATCAAATATATATTATAATATATATTAAATAAAATAATTTACTAGTCAATTTATGAATATAATTTTCATAACAATTTTCCAAATTTTAATATAATAAGCTAATTATTAGTATTTTTTAAAAAATTATATGCCCAAGAAATAGATAATATTTTTTATCACTAGATCATGATTGGATAAATCATCACAGAAATCTAATTAATTCTAGAATTAATCTTGCCTATAAAGAGGGTGTTGTAACATCTATATCTTTTTCATTATCAAGTTCTGAATTTGTTTCAAAATTGAAAATTAAATTTTTATGTAAGAAATGTGATCTCTATAGATTTGAAATTATTGATAATATTTGTGGTTCATCTATGGTGTTTTGGTTTTTATAAAGATAATGTCCTTTGGTATAAACATGGTGGATATAATTCAAAAGCTGATAAAAATTTTTTGGTTCTAGATCCACCACCATTTCAAAATTTTATACAGTAGGTTTCTAGACTGTCTTTTCAGAAAACAATAACTCATAATGATAATTAGAATAATAAATTGGAACCATATCAATTTTATTATTTTTTTATATTAACTGAGGAGGACTTATATCCTAAATTCAAGATAATAAAATATAAACTATTACATTTTTCATTGCAAATAAATTAGATATAAAATATCAAATAGTTTGGTTGATCAAATATTTTATTTTATTATATCATTGTTACCTGAGTGAAATATGTTACCTATAAATTTATATTAAATTAAGAAGTTGATCCATAATTTTATTCATAGTTATCAGATGATCCAAAAATGTTTAAATGATATTATAGGGAATATGAGTTGCTAGTTAATCGTTCAACATGTGGATAATCACATAATAAATAGGTACAAAAAATAAATCCTAAATTCATCCCTATTAATCAGTTGAGGTATTTTTTATTAAAACTAGACTACAATGTCTACTTATATATCACAAAATATATGCTTTGATGACATGAAATGGTTCCAATTATTTAATATAAATGCACAAAACATCATTATTATGGACACTCATGGAAACAATTTGATATGTTTTATCTATATTTTGTTTCTAATCCTTGTAACAAGTGATTATGTCTTTTATCCAATTTGATTTTCCATTTGTTCCTTCCTTATATAATATTATTATTTGATTGTTTCCATAACTATGTAAAAACTACATCCAAAGTTACTGAAAAATGTATCATATAGCTATTTGACATTACAAATTCTAGGACTTACAAAGAATAAAAAAAATATTTATTCAATGATTCTAATTTATGAGTTAATTTTAGTATGGAGTGGTAGTTTAGATACAAATTATGTAGTTAAAAAATATAATTTTACACTCAAATCTAGTTGATGTGGACAATCAGTGACCTTCCAGCATGTGGAATGTTATCTGGATGGAGAAAATGTGGTCTAAAATCCCATTTGTGATGTATGGGGGAAAACGATTTTATTCTTGTAAATAGAAGAAAACCTTGTTTGTTATACTGTAATCACCTATTTCTTCCAAAAAATCATCCTTTTTAAAGAAAAAGAATAATTTTTCTAAAGGAAGAATTAAAAGAGTTGGATCTCTGATAGTGCTTTCATTTATTCATATAAAATATATTTCCTCTTCATTACCTTTTATTACCTTTGGACCAACTATAAATAAAAAAATATGGTTTTGGGAGAGATCACAATTAGATAAAGATTTTTTTTAGTACCATCCATATTGGTATTATTTGTTGATTTGTCACATGTTAGAAGTAATTCAAATTGAAAAAACTATTTTGATAAAATATTTTATACGATAATGGACACACCTAAAAATAAAAAAGATATTATGCAAGAATAATTAGATATTTCTCACAATTTTAGGTGTCCTAAAGTTCAGTTATTTAAAATGAATAATCATGAAATTTAATGAAGCTGAAATATTATTATGAAATTTATATATAAATTCTTTCATTATTCTATCATTGGATTGTATATTTGAGTATAACAGATGATTGTACCTCTAATTTGTCTCGTTGTGACATTAATGGTTATATTATTAGAATTAAAATCCATGATTTATATCTAAAAATGAAAATACTATTTCTTATTGTCCTTAGATGATTTTTGGATACTTTGATTTGAGATGTGGTGACTAAAATATCATATTTTTTATAATAAATATGCGTGGAAACAATATATTATGGTGTAACAAGTACTATTCCAAAAGATATTTTTCTAAACCTATATAAATTGGAAAAACCATTTTCTCTATCCATATTTTATATAATAGATCATTTAATATTATATTTTCTAAATGGATAAAAAATTTTAGGGGAGGTATATTTTTCATTAATGTACCCATTTGAGAGATGCATGTAACAATTTAAGAAGAAGGTATATAATAAATAATCAATCAAAGGGTAAATTTTAGAAGCGTACTTACAAGAGAAAATTTAAAATTTATGCTCTAATTATTTTCAAAATGAAATTCCGTCATAACATAATTAAATGGATCATAATGTGGGAAATTTGGATGATGTTAGAGACTATAAATTATTATTATTTAATTATTTTGATCTTGGTTTTGGTGTTGATCCTTAATGACGAATTTTATTTGATGAAAAACACAAAGATCATCAACATATTCTAATAGATTGTGAATAAATGAATTTTTTATTATGTACTATTATATTCTATATTTTTAAATATTTTATAAAAGTAAATTTATATTAATTGCATTGTAGTTTATATGATGATCATATCAAAAATAAATCACAAAAATTACCCCATATTCTTTTAAAGAATATCAAAAATGTAATTTTGTCATATTGGCTTGAAAGAGTGTTAAGATAAATTATTAATGATTGAAAATATGAAATAATTTTTTTATTCATAATTTTTTTTCAAGTATTGTATTATAGAAATAAATATGGTGGTTGATTATGTGCACTGATTATCCAACAATCTAAATCAGTTATATCTTATAATATATATGAGATTAATGTATTTTTATTTGATAAACACACAAATTGTGGATCAAAAAAATAAATGAATAGTGGTGTTTTATTAAAAGGACCCCATCACAAAAAATTTAAGTTTACTTTTATTCCATGCTAGATAAAATAATTGAGATATGTTATATAGGAAACAATTACAAAGTAATGTTTAAATGTCATTTGGTTGATATTTATCAAGCATTTCATCTACATTCATGACATAGAGTCATTGAAATTGAAGATAAAAATATTCTTTTAAAAAACAATTTATTCATTCACATAAAGAAGTTAAATTTAATTATGAAAATTATTATACTTCTTTAAGAGATCTAAATGATTGATGGATTATAATAAAAATGAAGTATTGTGATACTAATTTTACGGAAAATTAATGTTTTTATATTGAATTTAAAAATATTGAAATATTTTAATAAAAACTTATAAATAGATATCTTACTCAAACATATATAAATATTGCGGATAATACCCTACAATTAATGTATAATGGTATTGATAATGTGTATAATTTAACCAATGAGTTTGAAATAATGAGGGATGATGAAATTAAAGATCGTATAGAAATTAATGATGTTGAGGAGGAAGATAAAGACATTAAAGTTGATGAATATTAATATAATGACGAAAAATGATGTACTAATATATAGTTATAGTCATAATAAATATATATTATTTTTTAAAATAAATTTGTTATATTTTTTTATTTGATATATATATTGACAATTATTTTTAGCTAACATTATTTTCTCTCTCTTTCACTATAATGGATTTAGAGTATTTTTATGTGATGATACATAGCTAGACTAAGAATGAGATACCTAGTAATGATCCACTATATTCATCAATCAAGTATGATGACACATCACTATCTATTAAGAGGGGTCGAGGCCTTACATTACTGATGATTCTAGATCATGTTCTTGTGTGGTGTCTATATTTTGTGTTTGATCCTCTTTGGAGGAAGTAAGTTTAAATATAATATTTATTTAGTTTTCAATTAATTTTATTATTTATTAATAATGTCACTGATTATTCTATTTTTTATATTTTTTTCACTTCTTGTTGTTGGTAAAACTAGTTATATGGTGGTGAATATTTGTTTTGGTTTGTGGGTTTTGTGGGATCATGTTCTAACCAATTCACGTTATCGCATGTTCAGAAAATGTATCTTACATATATATAAATAATTTATTTCATATTAAATTTATATAATTTTAAATTTTATTATATTATTAAATAACTACATGGTTCATGGTCAGTTTTTTGTGAGATCATAAGACCCTCTATTTTGGAGGAATGGTAGGCTTTCTTTGCCTTTCCATTTCCACCATTTTTCATAACATTTGGATGAGATACATATATATATAGATAATTTGTGGCTATTTTTGAAAAGTATTATATACCTCATTGAATTTATTACATCCCCTCCCAAACACGGGATGTATTTTGAACTTACTAGATAAAAGATAATTTTAGGAGCAGATCAACATATATTAGATAGGATTGTTTGTGGTAGGATTTCACACATAGATATGGGAGTTGTACATTTAGTATATATATTTCATATATGGTAATTAATATTATCTAATAATATATATATAAATATATATATTGAAGTTACCTTGGAGATTTTTGATGGTTTTGATTTATTTTCAATCTTTATTGAGAATCATTAGAGGTTTCTAAGGTATTTTCTAAACATGTAGAGAATGTTTTGAGAGGTTGTGAGATTACCTGATATGATTTCATATGGTTTTTTGAATGCATTATGGGAATATAAAATTACTCTACTGAATATTGAATTTAATGGAAATTAAATTCACTTATGGGGACACTAAATAGGATAATTGAGCTGAATATTTTAATTTTTCTTGCATATGACGATATAGAGATGTAAATTCAATTATGGATACATTATATAGGATAATTGAGCTAATAGATGAGGAATTTCTATTTCACACTTTGAGACTCAATGAAGGATTTTTTTCTACATAATACCATGTTAGTAAATTATCTAATGGGGGAAACACATTGAAAATTGATTAATGTAGTTCATCACATAAGAGATTTGATTTTGATGAATTACAAATGAAACTCAAATGTTGTAAGATACTTGCCTTTATAAATAATTTTTTTAAAGAACTTGTGCTTATGAAGAAATAAAACTAAACAATTCTCAAGTTGATCCTCTATGTCTAAAATATAAAAATTTAATTATGAATGATAAATTATGAAAAATAATTTATCCTGATTTAGTGAAAATAAGTTTAATCATGTGATCAACAAAATGAGATGAAATAAAAATTTAGTGCATTTATCATGTTTTCAATAATAATGTAGATATTTGTGTGATGATGAATTTTCATTAAATATTTCCCAAAATCACATGAAATAAATGCATTGATTTATTATAAATATTTTTAGTTTTTGAAAATTAATAATAAGAAGATTCTTGAAAAGTCTAATACTATAACATTTTCATTAATGTGGTAGAGAAATTAAAGAATATATAAATAAAATTGATCCAGTTATGTAAAATTTAAAAAATTACTAAGTATTTGTGAAATTCATTGATACATCATTGTTGTATTTTTGTGGATTTGGATACTATTTTGTTTTTAAGTAAGAATATGAGTGGATTCATTTAATTTATATAATAATGTGGGAAAGAAAACCTATGTGTAAATCATTTATAATTGTTGGGAAAAAGATTAAGGAAGCTAAAATAGTATATTCCCCTAGGTGTATTATTTTTGTTGGATTTATGAATCTTATTAGATAAAAATATCGGTGTATGAAGTGGATGTGTATAATTAATGTGTCATATGGAAAAAAAGTGGTTTCTTGAAGAAAGATGAGTTGTAGATGAGAAATATAAAAAGAATACATCGAGAAATTTTTTTGGTATACTGAGAGAAGAATATGTTGTGGTTGTGTGTGAAAACTAAGAAATTAAGAGGGGAAGGAAATAGTTACTAGAACCAAGAAAACCTTCATATATTTTTTGTTTTATATTTCAAAATGATGACACCAAAAAGTATAAAAAGACAACAAGAAATAAAATTATTAGAATCACCATTTCTAGTATAAAAAATTTTATATCCTGAATAAGGTGAGAACAACTTTTCTAATATATCTATTTGTATCAACAGATGCATCAAAATAATTTTCTAAAGAAACCCATAGATTCAAGTGATCATTTTTATTTGATCTAATTAATTGAAAATAAATTGATAAAATGTATTACCAGTGTTCTGATACATTGGGGTAGCAACGAGATGTTATGAAACTATTTATGAAGGGTAATTCTTCACCACCCATTATAAGTTGTTTATTAACATATAGTGAAATAGTATAATCTAGGATAATAACTATCTATAATAAGAAGTAGGATCACACATTGTGTTTGAACATTGTAAAAATTATTGTGTGCCTTTTTTATTTATCTTGTGTATTTATAGGTGTGATAATTAGATCTTAACTAATCAAAAAGGTTTATTTTCAATGAAAAAGGAAATCATAAAAAGAAATGACTACACTATTTTACCCCTATCTCTATTTTCATATGACCCATTGGTAATAAAAATAGGAATCAAAGTGAGGTTTTCTATGTCATATTGTCTTGGTGCATATAATGGTGGACAACATCAATTTTTGTGAATAGTATAGGGGCACCATATTTGATAGAAACAATTTCCATGCTCAGAATAACATGATTCTTACATTTTTTTATTTCAACTAATATTGATGTTATTTATGTATCTATTGTTGGTTTTCCACTGATTCAAAGAATTGATCATATGAAATTCAATGAAAAAGAAATCTTGAAGTCAATAAAAAATCAAGGAATTATATTCCTTGTCTCATTCAGAGAAACTTTTCGCTATGTTTATGGGTATAAATAATTCCAATGAAGTATGGGATAATCTATATAGAAGTTATAGAGGGAATGTAAATAGAATCATGTCTCTGATATGGTAAATTCACATACTTTTAAGAATAATTTTAAGGATGAAATGGAAATTGAATCCATGCTAATGTTAAAACTAAAATAAGAAGATCTCTAGAAATTCTAGTGGATAAGATGATAAAGATAATATAGATGAAGAGGCAAATATAATCATGTCTCTTATAACTAAAATCATCATAAATGGTAAATTACAGTACAAGGGTAAAATTCCCTTGAATTTCCCTAATTACGGTGATGTTGGAAATTTTGTTTAATATTTTCCAAATAAAAAGAATAATTAATATGAGGATAATTGTATTGATGAAAATCCTAATAATAATAAATGATGGAAGAGATCCAAGGCTAGAAGTAAATATAGAGAGTTCAATAAGAATATTCCAAGAAGAAAAAAATTATAATAAATAAATAATAAGATGAATAAACTTCAACTTATATTAAATTTTAGGAATAAGGGCCTATAAATATCAAAAACATTATAGGACACGTGGATAAGAATGAAACATCTTTATGAAATGAAGTGTGTGGAGGTGAAGATACATACCTGGAGCACATGATCAAATCTAATTTAGATTCATGTCTTGAGAAAAATAAAAAACTCATGATAGACATTAAAACTATAAAGACAGTTGATTTTAATAAACATGAATCAAATGAATATTTTATTAACAAATATACTGAAATAATTAGATAAATCAAGAAATCAATGTTAAAAGTGGTTGAGAGTAAAAATATCATAAGAGATCTTAATGTAAAATTAATCTCATGAGAAGAAAGACTCATTAATCTAGAGTAAATTTATACTATAAATAAAAATAGTTTAAAATATTCTAAAAATTAATTAAATTAAATATTTATACCTTTACAACTACTGATAATTCCATAAAATCATCTCAATATAAATAAATATGTAAATATTCTCTAAAATTTGAATATTTTTTTCATAATCATTTATATCCCAATTCAAAATCGTAACAAGGTAGGGTCGGTAAATAAAATTAGAATTACTCTTATACATCCATAAAATAAAGGATAATGTAAATAAAACTAATTCCATTAAATTAAAATAAAATATCATGATATATTTTAATAACAAAGATAAAATTTTGGATCTTAGTTCCTATAATATGTGTATGGTTATAGTTGGAGGTAAAAATTCTATGGCCACTATTGGTGTTGTGGGGTATATGATTATAAGGCCTAAATGTGTAGGTACAACATGTATATACCTAGAAGAAGGCATGAACCAATGAAAAGATACTATGAGATGAAAATAAATGAGTTCCCAATTAAGAATGATATGAATATAGTCACTCCTAATCTACCTACTCAAAACCTATTTGAATGTTTGAATGAAGTTTGTGGTAGATGTGAGAATCTACAAAATAGTGCTAAAAATTTTATAAAAACCCTACCTGGATAGCTCCCCTACCACAAAAAGTGAAAATAAGTTCAAAAGAAGTATCAATATATGGATTTATTCTTTATATGTGTAGCTTTGAAGGAATGTAAGAAAGTAAAACCATGGATACATGAAAGTGAGTGCTCCTAACAAATGATTAGAGACACGAATATTTTAAAAAAAATTGATAAATATAAATATGGAGATGTTACTTTGGGAAATGATCAATCACTAAGTATTAAAGGTGTTTATTTTTTAGTGATTGAGACTAAAGGTCTCAAATAAAAAGATGTATTATTTGTGTAAGGAGAGTAAAATAACTTGTTAAGTGTGAGAAAACTATGTGATGATGGAAATATTTTTTTCCAAATGAACTCACGTGTTTTTAAAAATTTTAAGGATGGATTTATTATTACTATAAATGAATGAAAAAGTGGAAACTTATTTTATCTTTAAGATTAATCCAAATTTATTACATAAGTGGTAAAGATGAAAATTAACTATGTCATAAGGAACTTGGATACCTTTTCTGAGGGAATATAAGAAACTTTTCCAAAAATAAAGTTGTGAGATACCTTACCAATATCAAGAGAGAAAGAGAGGATGTCTGTGAAGAATGTCAGAAGGGAAAGATGACTGAAAAATACACACATAATGATGGATATACAACCCATAGACCCTTGGTACGTATATATTTTGATGTTTGTGGTCCCATTTAGAATAATTCATTAAATAGTGATATTCATTTCGTTAAATTCATATATGAATACACATGGATGAAAACATTCCTTTTAATGAAGCACAAATAGGAGGCAATTTAAATGTTTAAAATTTTTAGAAGACAAGTATAGAAGAATATTGGTCTCTATTTAAAAATAGTGAGGTTAGATAATGGAAAAGAGTACACAAGTAATTATTTTGATAACTATATAGAAAATAATGTGATAAAACATCAATATATAACACCATAAACCCCTTAACAAAATGATACGATTGGAAGAAAAAATAGAATTATTTTGTAAATAGGAATAAACATACTAGTTGAGTATAGAATTATAATATTCTTCTAGAGATAAGATGTTTAGAACACTATGCATATCCAAAATAGAAACATGGTAAGACTTTAATCTCATAAGGATTCTAAAAAGATATAGAATAATAAAAATCCAACTATAAAAATACTTTAATAACATTTTATTCCCTTGTTATATGAAGAAAAAAATGGAATGTTTGAAAAAAATCAAGAATAAAGAACCTTTTTAGTGTAAATGTTCAATATATAGGATCTAAAAAGTTAGAGGAAAAACAAATATAAGGTGATAGAATATTCAAATGTCAAAATAGTTGTTAATTATTACAAGAAACTATCTTCTTATTGTTCCTAGAAATGAATATTAGAGGGCTAGATAAAATTATAAATTTGAAAAAATGAAATCTGGGAAAGAAATAATCAAACATGTTGTGGTTGATGCTTATTAAAATTTAATGGGTGAATTAGGGATTAAAATAAGGTGTAAAAGTATAAAATATAAGAGATTCACATTGAATCATTGAATATTATTGTCTAACATTATTCACTTATTAAGACCCAAATAAGTATAAATATAGAAAACCAAAATATATTTATTCCATATTTTAAAACTCATATTTTTTATAAGGTAAATGAGAATGAATAGTGCTTTGTAGTAATGGATATATTTCATAATAAAATAGATAATAACTCCACTTGGTAGATTATACCTAGGCCTAAAAATATATATTCCATTAGAACTAATTTTTTTTTCAAAAACAAGTTGAATAAAAATGGAAAAGGAAAATAAATAAATCAATACTAGTTTGTAACTTCAATTCTCATATGGAATGAGTGGAACATGAAGAAACATTTATGCTTGTAGAAATTTTTGAGACCATCTAGATGTTCTTAGCTATGGAAGCTCACAAAAATTACAAAATCTATCAAATGGATATGAAATATACATTCTTTAATGGCGATCTTGAAGAAGAGTTTTCATTGAGTAACTTGAGGATTTTCTTCTGAAAAAATATATAAGTATGTTATATAGGATTAAAAAGGTTATATATGGTTTGAAACAATCCCTAATATTCTGAAATTCAAAACTTGATATATAATTGAGGATCATGGAATCTTTTAAGGGGAAATTTGAAAGTAATAATTATATGAATGTGTTATCTACATGTAGTTTTATTTTCATATTATATATAGATATCATTATTTTTTATAGGTGAAAAATAGATTCTCTCTGATGAATTTTATGAGTAAATGATAAATCATTTTGAAATGTCAATATTGGGTGAGATATCATATTTTATGGTGTTATAGATCATACAAGGTGTTGATAATATCTTCCAATCTCAAAAAAAGTTCACTAAAAAACTATTAAATAATTTTTATATGGAGGAATGGAAATAGATATATACCCTAATGGTTTTTTATAAAAAACATAAAAAGTGTGAGACTTAAACTTCTATTAATCAAAATGAATACAAAAAATGATTAGAAATATTATTTATTTTAAAACCACTAATCATGACATTGTATTTTATATGAAATTATATTCATTATTTTAGATGAATTTGAAAGAATCACATTTTTTGGAAGCTAAATTAATCTTCAGATATATCAATTATACAATGAGTTTTTTCATTCTATATAACACCAGTCTAGATCTAACTCTATTTAATGTTAAAGATGCTTTCTAGGCAATATATTGTGTTATCATGAAGTGAAAATTAGGTAGAATATTCTTTCTCAATTAGAGATATTTAGTATGGAATAACAGGATAAAAATATTTTTTGAATATAGTATAATGATGTTGAGAAAATTTCATCCAATCATGCTTGAAAACAGATTATTTGTTCATAATTTCAATGAGTAGACATGAGATTTGAAGTTTATAAGCCACTTTGAATTTCTAATGATAATCAAAGTACTATAGGTATTTAAAAAAATATTGTTTAACACTGTTGATCCAAGAACACAGATATTAGATATCATTTACTCAAATAGAAGGTGGAACATGGTGATGTGAGACTTGAGTTCTTTTACACCATGTAACAAGTTGGAAAATTCATTATTAATTCATTGTCAAAGTAGAGGTTTCATGATATCAAGATGAAATTTCATGTTCATCTTCCCCCACACTAAATTTATTTTATATATCCTGACCAATAAAAAATTGGATTTTTTTGTTAAAGGGGGATAAAAATAGAGTCACAACACTTACTAATGTGTCAAAGGGGGACAATTTGATGTGGATTTCATCTAAATCACTTATACACACTTTATTGTCACAAAGAGATGAAATTATCTCAAAACACCAATTATCTTGTAATTTGGTGAAAAATAATTCTCATGTTATAAAAAATATGATTTGATGGTTCTCAATATATTTGGTTATGTTTTGAGAAGAGTGTAATTTAACGTTTATGGGTTGAATGGTGTTGAAAACCAATCTAAAAATGGGGAGATTATAGTGATATTAGAGATCATTTATGGTGTTAATCATTTTTAATAATTATTAGATGTTTTGGAGGTGTTTTTTAAACATTGGTACTTTTTTTGAAAGTTTTTCAGAATACTTGATATGATTTTAGAAGGTTCTATAATTACATGATTGGTTTCTAGAATCTTTTTGATGGATATTGAATTTTAGGTATGTAAATTATCTTACAAGGACACTACATAAAATAATTTAACTACATAGGATAATTTATCCAATGTATGATGATTTATAGAAGTAAATTCTATTATATCTATACTAAATAGGATAATTGAGAAATATAATTTGAATTTTCCAAAATTTACTTTCAGAATAAGAAATAGGAATTTAGCTATGGGAGGCCACACAAATAAATTATCTTATGAGGGTAGTGGATTGGTAAATTGAGTTATGTGGGCCATCACATAAGATATTTGAGTTGGATTAAATCTAAAGGAAACTTAAATTGAATAAGATGATTTTCATTTTGAATAATCATGTTTTCCAGAATCCATGCCTTTGAATAATTAAAATCAGATGATGCTCAAGATGATCTTCAGTGTCAAAAATATCAAAATGAAACTGTGATTCCTGCAATATGAAAAATAATGAATTTTTATTATTTGAAAAATTATATTGATCATGATATAATATATATGCGACACCCTCAAGGTGAAGTTAATTTATTTTGTTTTCAGGAATTATATAGATATTAGGGTGAGGTTTTTTTCTATTCCTTGGATCATAAAATCATTTAAATTATTGAAGTGATTCAACATGAGCATTTTGAATGTTTGATATATTTTAACAAGTTGTATATTGAAAATTGTTGTCCCACTATAGTTTCCTTCCTTCCATAGAATATAAAATAAGATATAAAGTGAATTGAGATAGTTTACCATAGTGAAAATAATTGATGGGTGTTTTTGATATTCACATATTCAGATTTGTTAAGTTTTGTGGATAAGGATAATTTTGTATGACCATAGAAGAAGATGAGTGAAATTTTGGTACTTGTATGAGAACTGGGGGAATAAGATCCACAGCAAATTCATTAATGTGTCTCGGGAATAATTATGAAAGAAGAAAAAATTAATATATTACTAATGTATTATTATTTTTTAAGTATTAATACAAGTTATTAAAGACCAATTTTGGTATATGAAAAGGATTGGTGGAATTAATGATACATTTGACTAGAAAAGTGGTTTCTTGATGAAATAAGAGTTCCATATAAGGAATATAAAAGAGAATATTCCAAGCATAAATATAGGGATGTTGAGGGAAACATATTTTGTGGTTGTGTCTAAAAATTGAAAGTTTTAGATGAGAAGGTAGGAGTGCATGGAATTGAGGAAACCTTTATCTATAGATCTATTTTGGCTCAAGTTCACAGTGTTGAGTATAAAAAGGAGAAGAATACAGTGAGAAAGAAACAACTATAATCTCAATTTTTATTATCATAAACTATATTTCATGGAAAACGTGAGAACATATAGTTATTACAATCCATTTGGATTGATAGAAGGATTCTTATCAGTTTCCAAAACTACCTATATCTAAAAGAGATATTTCTTATTTGTCTTAAAACATTATAACTATTGGGATGATGCATGATGGTCCTAGTGAGGTGATGTGAAATTATAGATGAAGGTTGATTCCTCACATCCTATTGTAAGTTGGTCATTTTTTTATAGATTAAAATATGTATCTAGAATAATAACTTCCTCCAATAAGAAGTAATCCCACACATTATGGTTGAACATTAAAAAAACTGTTCTTACCATTTCTGTGTTATCATCAACATTTTCTTGAAATAATGAGAGTAAAAAAATTTACAAGTCATAGAATCAAATCATAACTAGTCACATGAGTTTATTTAATGTTTATATATAAATTATAAAAATAAAATCCATCCTGGATTCAAACCCTCTTTGTGTAGTCATACTATTTATTAGTAGTATAACACATATATAAATATAATACTAAATTTATATTACAAATTTAGAATTTTTTGGATTGATCCAACCATTAAAAAGTTTATGGTGTACAATAATATGTACATTAATAGTAGTATTGGGTAGATTAAAGTGAGAGACAACAAAACATTTTGTTTAGTTTTTATATTTTTTTGAGATTAATATAATATAATTTTTTTATTTGTTTATATTTATACAATTATAAGATATATATGAGACTGAGATTTCTTGGATGTGTGAGAGTTAGGACTACAAATATGTTAGGGATTAAGCCTCATGCAATTCACAATTTGATGAATTTAGTTGGATATGAGTGATAGTGAGTGGTATTTAGAATGTATGGGTGATCGATATTGGTTCATGATCAAATTCGACTAATTATTATGATACTAAATAAACTCTATAATTTTTTTTAATAAAATTCGATGAGGGATTATCATATTTTTCTGATACATAGTATGAGGTGATACTATAAAGAGGTGGTTAGAGATTAGGAATATGGGTGACTATAGAACGAATAGAAACAACAACAACATGAAGATTAATAGTAACAACAGGATTGATAATGTATATAGCATGGGTAGTTGATAAGGTATATGCAATGACTTACACAATGTTTAGGTATAAAGTTTCCTTCTCTTAATGTTTTTGGTCCACATCCCCCTAGTGAAACTATTAATACATTATTCTTTATGATGTTCTTTGATATTATACATTCTTTAATATTATAGTTAATGTTTTTTTTCAATTTTCTATTTTTTAGTGAATTTTTTATTTGTATATTTTTATTTTTGAAAGATTAATGTTTCCATGATAAATATTAATTTTCAATATAATTCATTATCCATCATAAATAAAATTTCAAAAATTTATTTTTTAAAAAATTATAAATTCTATGCTAATTAGTATTTTCTGCAGAAAAACATTCTTCCAAAAAAATTATTTGTCACCAAATTACAAATTCCATCACAAATAAACCAGTATAAATTTATTTTTTATGGATTAGAATTTCTATCAAAAATAGTATCTGCGATATATAAATAGTCGCATCCAAAATATTTTCACCTTGAGGATACTTTAAATGAACTATCACAATTATAATTATTTGTGATGTAATTTTCTGTAAAGGGTTATTTACAATGCACTTCAATCATATTTAAATTTTTAGTACATAAAAATTTAACAAATAACATATCATAAAAATTAATTTTCCCTATAGTGTATCATCTATACAAGTCATTTCATTATTTAATATAGAAAAAATAACAAAACCCTAATAAAAAATTAATAAATTAATAAGAACATTATCCTTCCAACAATATCCAAAAAATGTTATGCACCAAGAAGGGAATTTGGGGGTAGATAATCTCTAAAATGAGTATTCATTCAAAGGATTTTTTAAATGAATTCCCAAAAGAGTAAGGAAAAATATTTAACACCCTAACCTGAACCATCAGGTCTGAAATGGAGTATCTAATAACCTCATGCATGCCTCCTTTTATGATAGAGGCTATTGACTATCCGAGAGGGTCTATGTCTATACATGGAGAGACTATAACCGTAGTATCATGTGGAAGAATAAATAACAAAATAAATAATTATAGTAACATGAAAAATCTGAAAGATGAAATGCAATCATACAATAAAAAGATAAATGACCTCCTAAGGTAGAAAGGAAATCTAATGTATATATAGAAGAAAAATAAATAAATAAAAACAATTGATTCTTCTAGGGGTCATAACAATCCATCACCATCTCTACACTCCTTTGATAAGGTATTATCCATATGCCCCTTACCTAAACATAGCCCATAAATATAATTTCTACACACACATTTCAATTCCCATACAATTTTTAAGTAATAAAACCCAGTAGGGAACCACCAATACATCCTTGATTGATGTGATCATATAAAAATTGTATTCCATAAACAAACAATAAATATGCAAGAAATACAACAGTCTAGAACAAAGCACCCATGTAAAAACCAATCCACCATGTTCCCCATCTGTACTAGCTTCGTCTTTATAGCATCTGTAATATCAAGATATCAGGAGTAATCAAGAACTATATATGGGCATAATAATCATGCTTCTTAGTATCATGTTTATGTACTGATTATCATCCAATTGGAATCAATTGAGTAATGTTCTAAGTATCTTCTAGGCATCGAGTGGTTGTGCTACTCGACATCCAATTGAAATCAGGTAGCATTCACCTTTGCATCATATAGGAATCAATTTTATCACACAACATCCACAATATATCATTATATCTATACCCTATGATTAGGTACATCATCTCCATCAAGGAGAGTTTTGTTCACTTTTACATTAATAGATACACATGTCATGACACTCCAAATACATTGGGGACCAAGAGAAATACCTAAAAATGAACACATATAATGATATACCAGACAATAATACATGTACTTTCATCATGAGTAATAGTAGAAATATACAATACATGTGATAAACATAAAACATGAAAAAACAATCTATGAATATACTCATGAAAATAAGTATCATATAAGGTTATCACAGGCTCTGCACACACCAACATGCATTTATAATCAAGAACAATAATAAATTGTTCCAACAGAAGATTTATGACATGGAAACATGTGTAAACAAGAGACCAACAAAGGTAAGGAACTTCCTACCTCAATATTTTCAACTTCAACATCATGATTCATTATAGAATCATCACATGAATCATGTTCACATATTTCCATCCCGAACCACTCACCAAGGATTTTAAGAACCAATTATATTATATTTTTTTAGAAGGAAATAAAAAACCCTTTCCATAATAGTTTCTATCACCAAGATAGTCCATAATAAACATGGTAATTGTATATTATCCTTCTAGATATTTTTGGATTATGTCTTAGAATATAATTATAGTTATATACATGGAAATTATATCTATTTATAGAATAATCCTATATAACTGGAGATAATAATTCTTTTATCACTCATCTAAAATTTGAAGATTATTATCATTCAATATTTCTTTATTCAATTTATCTAGATGAAATGGTATAACAATATTTATAGTCACTCATAAAATAAGTAAAAAGGAATATAAATTCATACCCTGATATCCTTACAATCTTTAAAACAAAACAATAAACATATACGAGGAATACAATAGGATTTGAATTTCCTGGAAACCTTATAAGGGCATTATTTGGTTGAAGAATACTTCTATGATTTTTTATAAAAGTAATTTCAATAATTATAGATCTCAATGGAAAACAAAAAACAAGGAAAAAATAAGGTATGAGTATATTTTAAGGAAAATTTTGTGGGTGGAACACGACATTAATATTACTAAATTAAATTCATCATTGAATTTTCTATTTGAGTGATTTTTTTAATTTTATGCTTTTAAAAATTATTTATAAATGAATAAAATCCTTTAAATGATTTTTAAAAATAAATTCCCATGATTTAATACATTTAAAATCATCTAAAAAAGTGTTTATAGGTCAAAGAAGATGAAATTACAAAAATATGGGTAAATATTAATACCCTTACACATAGACTATGCTATGTGTATGGGTAACTTGGTTTTACCCTTACATAAATGGTTACCCTTATGTGAGATTTTGAAAATCTAGTGTAGCATTACAAAACTATATGCTCACACGAAAACCCTTATAAAAATTTATACAACACTTATGTATCCTATTTGAAAACCGGTCTACCAATACATTAGAAGTATATTACTCTTGAAAAACAAGGGAAAGAATGGGATAATCCTTACACAACTATTAATTTTTTATTACCTTTTTATCAGGTAAGGTTTACCCATACACGTCAATAGTTTAGGATAAATTCATACATTTACTACCATATACATAAAGGTGATTACATTTACCTCTAAACAGTTGCCCAAAACCAAGGATACCCATAGGTAACCTATGAGAAAAGGATACTACCCTTAGAAATTTTATATAAAAAAAGATTTATGCTTATATAGTGCATGTAAATCTCCACTATCCCATAAAATAATTTCTTAAAAATCCTTATTTCCCTTACGTAACCCTTGAAAATTATGGCTTACCATAAATTAACACCATAAAACCATAAATTAGGGTGAATTTCATCGAAAAACATATATTTTTTAAAAAAAATACATATAAATTATATGCATAAGGGGGTTTTAAGAAGAATAAAGAAATAAAAAATATTACAAATCTCCCCAACTAACAAATGTTCATCCATGAGATGTATCTATAGTATTCATTCCTAAGTATCTCTGGCTATTGAGTTTAAACATCAAGCTCTTACTCCCACATCTCCTACTGGATCAATCTGTTAAGCTGCATGATCTAGAAAGGGGGTACAGTCGTCCCATATAAAACTTTATCACTCTAGTTTATGATTCTCCCCATAAGATTATTATAATATATTTCTAGATCTAACTCAATTCTCTCACAGTCTATAATATGTGAAGGAACAATAGAGAACCTCTAAAGTCAAGACACATGAAACACATTATTCATACATCGATAATGTGAAATAATATCTAGACAATATGAAATTGTCCCAAATCACTTGGTGATCTCATGAGTCAAACATAATGTGGGTCTAGATTTCCTTACTTCCACATAAAAAGGTGTCTTAACCAAGGATACACAATCAAGAAAACACAATTTCCCATAATTAACTCCAAAGGTCTCCTCCAATGGTCATCATGTTATCAATGACTTACTTGAGTAGTGTTCAACCTATTATAAATAAGTTTCACTCTCTTAGAGGTATTTTGAACTAAACTATTCCCCATAATCACTACCTTATCTACCTCATGCTAATAAAGTAGAAAATGACACTAAAAGAGACTTGGAAGGTGATATTTGAATTGAAGACCAATAAATATTTTGTTATGTGAAATAAACCAAGGCTAGGTGATCATACAATTCTCTAAAAAAATATAGAACAAAATCTTGGATAATATTCTCTAATATGAAAATTTTTCACTCTAACTAACCAAATATCTGAGGGTGGTACATTATTCTCAATATCTATATATTACCCAAGGATTTTTGCATGACCTTTAAACATTGTGACACAAAACATGCACATATTTTTGATAAAATGCTCATGGGAACTCCATATAAGCATACTATCTTACATATATATATTTTTTTCTATCTTGTGTATTTAGTGAGTCTCTTGGATTATTAAGAAGTGTGAAAACTTCGGCAACCGATCATGAATCACAATGACAATGTTATGAATCATCTGGTAATTGTGTAATCCCATCACAAATTCCATAATTTCAAGTGGTTGGAGAAAACCATTAGGGTGATGGTGCTATACATTTACCCTCTTAGAGGTAAGGAACCAAGAAACAAAACAAGTGATGTCTCCCTTCATCTCAGGCCATCTGGACTTTCATCTAAATTCATGGTACATCTTTTTCAAACTATGATATACCTCTCATATAGTGTTATATAAGTCTCTTGTCATCTCCTATTAGAGAGAATAAGGTTCTATTACTCTCCCATGCACAAGGATCACATTTTCATCGCCCAATGACCACTTAGTTATGAGGACCCTCTAGCTATCCCTTCCACCATCACATCATGCTCTAGGATAGTTTCATATTTAGCCTTTACCTAGTCTACTAGATAATATTTGACCACCAAGGGAGCATAAGTCATCAATCTCTAGTCCTCATAAGAATCCATAATATAGTTATCCAAAAGACTCATCTAGAACCACTAGTCCTCTGAAGGATGGACAACAAGCTCTGGCTCAAACAACATCTTATGACTAAGAGAATTCAAAATGATGTTACCATTCCTTAGTTCATAAACCATCTCAATGTCAAAAATTTTTAGATACTTTACCCAATGCCTCTACTTAATGTTAAGGTCCTACTATGTGAGTATGTAATAGAGGATCTTATCATTATTGTAGACAAAAAACTATCATAAAAGATATAGTTTCACAAAAAATTTATAGTATGTACCAAAAATTTAACATCCATATCTTGAGTAGATGGGGTCACAAATGATGTTACCCACAGGCTACTACCTGCATCCTTTTCATTGACATTATTCCAAATCCAACACCCAATGCATCACATTTTATAGATTAAAAGATCCTTGTCTTGGGAAGTATCAACATTGATGATTTAGTCAACCTCCTATTATACTCATAAAATTACTATTCACATTAGTTTGAACACTATAATGTTACTCCCTTCTTTGTCAGCACTATCTTGGTTGATTATAAATGGTCGATTTTCTAGATATAATTTCGTTAATATCCTTATATTCCCCGAAATCTCCTAATCTTAAACATGTTCTAGGGATGTGACCCAAACATCACTGCCTCCACTTTATATTGGACCAATGATATTAAAATATTATATACCAATTTCCCCCAAAATGTCACCTCCTAAATCAGGAATCTACAATTCTAAAACATGGTTTAAAGGTGAGGCGATCAAAGAATAATTAAAACAACATCAAGATGTATGACATGATTCTCCAGTGTTAGCACGATGAGGGTGATGTTGACAACATCATAATGAATGAGTCTAGTTATGTTTGAAGGATATTAATCATGAGGGACATGAAAACTAAAAACACTCTTTTTAGTTCGAATGAAATCATCGAGTACTCATACAACCCAAACCTACTCTGAAACAACATATTCAGGATTTCCTCTACTCTAAAATATAATTGGTGGTACCCTAATCAAATATCAATATTAGAGAACCACTAGGATCCCCATAATTAATTGAAATGGTTATCAATCATGGGAAAAAGATATATGTTATTCACCATCATCTAGTCAAGTTTCTAGTAATTGATGTAGATCCAAATAATACCATATTATTTATTTTTGGACAACATAGTTGCACCATATAGTGAAGTAATCATCCTGATACATTCCTTTTTATCAAAGTCCTTGAGTTGTAACATGAGATACATTATCTCAGATGAATCCATGTGATAAGGGGGCATCAAAATGGATTGCACACCTAGCATGAAATCTATCTCAAAATATACTCCTATATCATGGGAAATTCTAATGAATTCATCTTAAAATACTTCTTTCTATAGATCCATTACTTATAGAAAATATGAGGGGGATACCACTAATCATCCAGAAAAATATAATCCCACCAAATGCTCTATGATCATCCTAAGATGATTCTTGTAAAACAAAATCTACCCACTCCCAGTTTTTTATCTCTATTCATTAAGAACCTATCTCCCTTTAGTAATATAAATGAAACCCATCTACAATATAAACAAATGTGATACTGGAAGATGGTCAAGTAGTCAATTTTTAGAATCACCTTGATGGAAATCATCTCAAGAACCTTGAAATTATTCCATAACCAGTGATGACTATAGGATATTGTTGGCATCATTGGAGATGATCCATATTCATTCCAAAAGTTTTATCAAGGTAAATAAACATAAAGGATAAAATTTCTAGTAAGTAAGGTCAAACAAATACTTGTAAAGATATGAAGGAATTAGAATCACCAATATTGAACCAGGGTTTATATAAATTAGATGTGATAAAGTCCATACCTCATACAATAGATGGTCCCTCATTACTATCTGCTAGAGTATGATCCACTACATAGAAATGAATTTCCTTAGCTCTGTGACCCTAACCTTGATAATAATTACTCACCTAAGACATTTTTTGTATAGGCTTTATAATAAGGACCCTAGAGAAATCCTTGGTTCCCTATCCACATATTCATTGACCCACATTTGATGTTGAACCTTATAGATATGGAGAAAACCCACTAAAGATTCCCCTTCTTTTGATATTTCTGAAAATGGCTCTAAGGTGTTACATAGACTCTATAGTAATAACTGATCTTCCTATAGTTAAAGCACTCTAGGTCAAATCCTGAGGGAAATAAAGGAACTAAACTCTTCTACACCTGGATACCAGTACACTACTATAGATAATTAACATTGTTATTCCTTCAATCAAAAGGGTAAATCATAACAATAGTAGGTGGTCCACTCGATAGAGAACTAAAGTGTATAAGAATATAAAATTGTCAAATCTCCTCCAATATCTTCCCTATGGTCAAAGAATTATATAAAACTTCCAGGTATTATTCTCAGTCTACACTCCATACCTGTGGTCTAATATCAAGATGAAGCTTAATATCAACCTTCCTAGACTTCAAAGCCTCATTTCTAGCTAGAAGAGAAGAGAGGAAATGAATATTAGTAAAATGAGTAGAGTAAGTGGAAACTATCATGGAACTATTTTTAGCTCCATTATATCCTACTTTTATTCAAGATTTAGTGTATCAAGAAAGAAAACCCCAATGAATTGGTCCTTGAGGTCCTTCCAAATGAGTCCCTCACATTAGATAGCATGTCCTGTGACTCCCCAAAAATTTATGAAGCATTTCTAAAACATGAATTCTTCTAGATTCACCTTATTTTATTCTTAAATATAAATAATATTAAATATATCAACGATAAAATACACCAAATCCTCATAATTCTATGGTCCTACAGTGATCTTAATGTTAGGATGATGTTGGAGATGAAAATACCTAGCATATTAGACCATTGATCATAGTGGAAGGTCTCCTAGATAGAGTGGTCCTACTGACATTACCACTGGATCAAGTTTGGTAGTGTACTCTATAGAACCATCCTACACAAAATACAGTGGAATAAGGGTATCATGGGTACCGCGACCCATGTTAAATGTTAGTGTGATAAGACTTCTATGGGGAAACATATTCTGTAATAGAAATATAAGAATTTTGAAATAAAATATTAAATCCTAACCATTCTAAGGGATCACACAAATATTTCAATAGGATTTTACCCATAACCCAAGGAACAATACTCCTAAGACTAACCCAAGTCTTGTACCTACATGTTAGTCATAATCATTATATATAAAATAAAACTTAACATCATGATCAATTCAAATAATTAATGGTAATACATATATATCATAATAGCAAGGAAAATTTAATATTTCAAACAATAGAGAGTCTATCCCGATCATATAGAAAATTTAAAGTAATTTAATAAAAGAATCTATTATGTACCATAAAAAATAGGAATATATATGGAAGGATAACCTCCATGCCTTATCATAATGCTTGAAATCACATGAAATCTCATAAAAATAGTAACAATAACCCCATCCATGGTAACTGAGAGGTTCCTTAAATATTAGTTTCCTAGGAACCCAGAAAATCCCCAACCTAAGTCCTATAAAACTATTTCCTTTATACCATAACCAATGTTATTTCCAAAAGAAAATGAGAAAATTGTTCTCTAATACCACTTTCTAACACCCAGACCTAAACCACTAGGTCTGAACTAGAGTGCCACAAGGCCTCATATGTTCCTCCCTATGAACAAGATGCCTCCAAATAGTAGTGAATGTCTAAGCTAATCAATGGGGAGATAATACCCTTAGTATAATGTAATCTAAAAATTAATTAATAATATAAAATTTAATAGATAATCATGTTAACATGAAGAAACTAAAATATGTCATATAATCATACAATAAAAAGACAAATGGGTTCCCAAGGTTCAAATAAAATCTATATAATTTGTTGAAAATAAATAAAAAATGTGGATTCCTTTGGGGTCTATCTTGGTTTTTCAATAGCTCCACGCTCATCTGATCAACCATCATCCATGGGATCTTTTCCCTTTCTCACGTATTTAAACATTAAGTATGCATCTGTATCAAAATTACTGTATAGTTTGTGAGTAATAGAACCCACTAGGACACTACCATTGTGTCCTTAATAGATGTGTTCATGTAATCATGTTCATTACCTAAAAAACAATAAATACACAAGAAACAAAATAACCTAAAACCAATAAAACATGTATTAAATATTCCACCATGATCCCCAACCATACGTTCTTTGGCTCTATGTCATAAGGAATTTTAAGATATCATGATTAATCAAGATTTTTCCATGAGGATAATAATCATGCTGGTAAAAAATGTGTGTACATACTACTTGACATCCATAAGGAATCAAGTGAGTCATGTCCTCGTTATCATCTAGGCATCATGTGTTCATGCTTCTTGGAATCTACTAAGAATTGAGTAACTTTATCCAAAAAAAACATCTTGTAATAGATTGTATCACACATCATACCCAGTGCAACTTCATACCACCACCCCATTCTTAGGTCCATCATATCCATCACCGTATGTCATGAACACTCATCATTTTCGGAATAAACATATCTTGATGGACAATCTACTTTGGTCACCAAGAACAATACCTCTTAAGGAACATATAACAGTGTAGAACATGCAACCAAACATTGAATATCATCATGGGTAAAAGTAAAAACATAAAATACATGTGATTAAGATAAAACATGAAAAAAAGTCTTTAAATTAACTAATGTAAATAAATATCATATATGTTTCTCATAAGCTAAGAACACACCCACGCACAATTATAATCAAGCAATATTATCAAGTATGTCAACACAAGATTTATATCATGGAAAAAGTATAAAAAAGACCCCCAAAATGGAAATTAACATCTTACATCAAGATCATTGACATCAATGTCAATGTTTATCAAAGAATCATCACCATAATCATGTATGTAGCTTAGCCAACTCACACTACTTTCTAAGGATTCTTATAAATAATTGTATTATTTTATTTTAAAATGAATCAAACACTAAATATTATAATAAATTCTCTCCTCTATATAATCCAAAATAAAAATGATAATTCTATGTTATCCATATTTATAATTTTATATTATGTGATTATAATATCTCTTTAGAATAATCCTGGATAACTGTAGATAATATCTTTTTTCACTCTTTGAAAATTTCTATATTATTATTATTTCATATGCCTTTATTAAATTTCTACATAAGTAATGGAATATGTATATTTAAAGTCACTCATGAAAGAAGGTAAAAGGAATATAAATTCTTATAAAGGTATTATTGCTCTCTTTAAAATACTAATCCCAATATACGAGGGGAAAATAATAGGATTTTTTATTCTAAGAAATAATATGAAAATTTGGTTTGGTCTAAGAAGAATCCTTAGGTCTCATGTAAGTGAATTTATGAACTGACCAAACTCGAAGGAATATCAAAAATAAGAATAGGTGCAGTTTTAGTTATTTTTTAGGAAAAGGATGAGGGTGGATCAAAACATTAATATTCCCAAATTAAATTTTAATTTTAATTTTATCATTATATTACTCTTTAATGAGAAGGTTTTAAAAATACTTCATAAAGAAATGAAAACCATTAAATGAATAACAATATTAAATTCCCTTGATTTAAGGAACAAAAAATCTCCAAAAAAAATTATAGGTTGAAGAATAGGAAATTCCAAAAAAACATGGTAAAAATAATTACCCATATATATGAATGATGTGTTGTGTAAGTGTTACTTGTCTATACCCTTACACAGTAAGCTTCCCTTTTGAGGAATTTAGAAAAGAATGGGTAACCTTACATAAATATATCATCATGGTAGTACCCTTACATAGTTCGACTCTACCCTTACATAGGATATTTAAAAATCAGGCTACCCTTATGTTATAAGTAGATTACCCTTACAAAACAAAGGGAATCATGGGATGACTGTTACAAAGGTATGGAAAATTCTCAATTATGCTTATATGAGTTAAGTTTTTTTGCTACACATAAGGAGTATAGGATTCCTTCATATAGATACTACTATCCATATAAATTTAATTCCATTTACCTTTATGTAACAGCTAAAATACAAGGTTACCCATATGTAACCTTTGGAAAATAGTTTTTTACCCATTCAAAACCTACGGAAAATAATCTTTACACTTTTTAGAGCATGGAAATCTTCTCTTACCCTTAGGTAGGGTCTTTAAAATATTATTTACCCTTATATAACCCTTTTAAATATAGGGTTACCATTATATAACTCCATAAAAACATGGATAAAAGAGATTTTTATTAAAAAATATATTTTCACATAAAAATAATTATAATATATACAAAAATTTGGGTTTTAAAAATAATTATAAAATTAATAATTCTTAAAAATCTCTATAAATTAAATAAAATGTAGATAATATGTGGGAAAATATATTTTTTTAATATTCTGGGGATAAATTACTTGAAAATCATTATTGACTAAATTTTTAGGAATGTTAAATATTTTGAGTGGTAGATATAGTTATATGAAAATTGATATGAAATATTTCAATTTAAAAAAACATAAATTTGGGTCAAAAATATGAGCATAGATTGATGAGAATGTTTAGATCCCACTATGTACAATATGATGGTGGTAGTTGTCTTATAAAATGATGTTTCCACCAAGTCCCCAATGAGGTCCCATTGAATTATATATTTCAATATTAAACAAATTAAATGAGAAATATTATATTTTAAATATTAATAAAAATTAATTTTAAAACATGGTACTCCAACCTCTACTCCTCTCAATCTCATTCTTCATCTATCTTCTTTGTCCAGCAGTTGGTCGATAATATTTATATGATAGCGGTTTTGTAGTGAAAGTAATAAGGTGCATTATATTAGGTATTTATTATGAATTATTTTTCTTATTTTAATATATTTTATCTCTATTTTTTTATATTAAAATTTTAAATTATCATTGTTTAATTATTTATCCTTTGTAAGTTTTAATTAGAATCCACTTGATTTAAGGAAATTAAAATAAAAAAAAGAAATTTTCTCATGATTGTAAGACATGGTTTCAAAATAAATATATCTCAAAAATTGATCCATATATTGGAATTATATTATTGTATTCTTTCTTGATGTATCAATTTTTAATTAGTTGAAAATCTTGTTGTATTCTTGTTTTGTGTCCATGAAAAAATCATTTTACTAATTTAAAGGGGGTACTTATCCCCTATCTTCTATCATTATTGAATTACATGTCAATGAGATACTAATGAATGAACTTATACAATGTACCAAACAAAAAATAATATTTAATTCCTAATGGATGCAGCCTGATGGACTGAATGCATTTTATCTCCAAGGAAACCGAGTTTCCTCTCATTATTCTTTTTTTATTATTATTGTTAATTTTTACTATTTTTTTCCAAAAATTAGATCATTGAAAAATAAATATTGAATTTTTATTTCTTTTTTGATTAATGGAATGGATAAAGAGAAATAAAATTGATGTATAAATGAAATTGAACAATGGATAATACCAAGAGGATTAGATGAATAATTTTCATCAGAGTCCATAATTAAAAGTTCATATTCTCATTCCTAATCAGTTAATAAATCCATGATTGAAAACTTATCACCTCACATGACATAAAAGTGACCATCACTAAACTTTTATTACTATAAATTGAAACTCATCTCCTATATGAATTTTTAAAACCACTTAATGGTCACCAAGTTATTTTATGATACCATAGCCTCACTGCTAAAAACAACCCTCAATCAAGAGAAGCTTCATTCAAGTAGTAGTAACTAAATAATTCACTCCAATACATGTAACCATGATCATTTATCATTCACATTCTAATATTATTCATTTCATTATATATTAAGGAATTTTGATGAGGGAGGAAAACTAATTAAAAAATGAAATAAGAAAAAAATATTCTATATGAAAGTGGAAGAAATAAATACATACCAAATATTCAAAAAACATATTGATTTTTAATAGGATGAAAAAATAACAAAGTGAAACAATTAAATTCATAGAATTATAAAATAATAGTGAGTGACTCTTTGGATCAACCATTTAAGGCACATAACTATCTATTATTAATGTTTCATTGAATACTAGATATAATGAAGTAAAAAAGGTAAACATAATGTGAACTAAACCAACCCTCCAGTGGTCTGTCAATAGTCCTCAATAGTTACAACCCCCCATTAATAACTATAAAATCCCTATGAAAGTAGAAGAATAGTCTATCATAATAAAACAAAACAAAACTCATACCAAGAATAATATACAAATTCTATTCTCACTCTACATGGATATATTGGCATGGAATTTTTTATGATATTGACTTATATTCGTCTATAATAAAGGTAAAAATTTGGTTTGGTGCTTTATAGCGTAAGAAAAATTGATGGAGTGGTATGTATGTAGATTTTTGGGAGATATTAAACTGGACTTTATGAGTTACTCCATTGGATTCGTCTTGGTTTATATATTAAATAGGTCAAATTAGTGGTATTTGGAGATGTGGGATAGGGTCTAGAACCAAGTTTTTGGATAGACTGATAACAATATAAAGGAGATAGTACATGGACATTGAGGATATTTATCAAAAAAATAGTTCATGACCTTAAGTAGATGATGATTTGAAGGGAATATGTGTTTTTCATATACTATTAAGAATATGGATAAAGTTTGATCTATATTTTACAATAATCAATGGGTTGTTCTTATAAATATTTATTAGTTATTCATAAATATGGGGTTCTCAAGATGATTTTTTGTGGTTGAAGGAGGGGGATTGGATCAAGATCTCCAAGAACTGGTGGTTTGTAAGAGTTTTGATGTTTCCAAATGTTATTTTTAACTACATAGTTTGTTTTATTTCTAGTTTTTCAATGGAAATGACATGGTTGGACTTTAGTGTTTATTTTCATGGGCACCAAAGTCAGAGATACTGGATTTTGAAGTGTTCTAATGGAAGATCTACATAGGAAATGAACTTGGCTAATATCCTAGGAGATGAGAGACACTACTAAGGATCATTTATTGTTTGATAAAACCAGCACTTGAATAATGTATGTTGTATAGTTCTATAAAGTGGATCAAGTTACTGGAGAGGTATGAAAAGATTCAACACCTAGGAATTGT
This sequence comes from Viscum album, assembly GCA_963277665.1. NCBI lineage: Eukaryota > Viridiplantae > Streptophyta > Magnoliopsida > Santalales > Viscaceae > Viscum > Viscum album. The sequence continues at coordinate 24,559,302 of OY728142.1, read as the reverse complement.
TGGCCTCTAACTGTGTGTGGAGGTATTTAGTTGTGTCTTTGAACTTTTTTATTGATGTGGCATGATGGTGGAACAAGTGGGGATAATGGATCATGACTAAAAAAGTGTTTGGTGTTACCCATGGATGTCTAGAGTAAGTATGATCATAGAAAAAAATCTAATCATCATGTGTGTTTTATTGTTTTTTTATGATAAGATCCTGTAGTTATATCCCTAAGTTTATGCCACCACATAGAAAATAAAACTATTAAAGAACATATATATATTATTGATGACAAATTAAATAAGTATATTAATATTTTAAAAAATATTTTATTTATTAATAAAAGTAAATTAATTAACATTTAAAATGTAATTAAAAATAAAACAAAATTATAAAATAGGATAATTAACCTAAATATTTGAAAATATGGGGCGGTTTTGGTAGTAAAAATCAAATAAAAAATTGATATTTTTTAGTTTTATCACAAATATACACATTAATATTGAGGTCAAGGGTAATTTACTATCATTGGACTTCCATAAAATATACAAATCAAACCACCCACAACATAATTTTATGAAATTAAATTTAAGAGAAAGATAAAAAAATAAACAATTTTAATTTTCCTATAAAACAACATGGGGTGTTTATCATAACCTGATATAACATTCACATAGTGATTTATTTTATTAAATAGATTTTTGTAATTTGAGAAGTTCAGGTTCTATATTTTCAATATTTTGGATATCTTTTTTGTTTTGTGACCATTGTATGTGTAACTCATGGTTGTTATAAACCATGTAATGTAATCTTATATATGAGATTTCCAATTTAAAAGTTTTGCATGGATAGCACATGGTTAAGAGTGACTATTTAGATTAATCTTACATAGGGTGACATCATATTGGTTTCTACATGGTTTGTGTATGGTTAGGAGTTAATTTTTTAGGTTGACAACTGAAATCTAAAAGCTATAATGTGTTTGTTTCATGGTTTCCCAAACCATTTGAACTACCCAATTTTTAAAATTTTGAAATTCACGTTATACATATACCAAATTCAACCCTCCTTAGGGCCTTTTGTACATTCATTTGATGTTTCTAGGTACCCATAATAATTTCCCCTTATCCTCCCCTAATCCATGCCATGATCTCTTGATTTTACTCCATAAAATATTCATCAGTTCTCAATGTTAGTGTCTCAAATATCTTCTTCTCTTCTTCTTTATCCTTATATTATCATTTTATGAACCAAATATGGTCATAATGACCCTAATTATGGTTTTTATAAAATTTTTTTGGAGTATCCCATATTTTAGGAATGGTATTGACTCATTAATGGTTTCTCCCACCTATTTGTAATGGATTATCTACATTGAATGCAGTTTTTAATGGATTCAGGGATTTGAGGTTGGGGTATTTATATCCTAACCTTTAAATTTATAACTATGAGTTTTTTTAAAATTAAATTATTGTATTCAAATTTATTTAGATCATATTAAAACCTATAGATGTTTTGGAATAAATTATTATTTATATACCTTGAGTTTTCATGGTATAGATATGGAATTTTTTAGTCTAAATATTCTAAACTTTCTTCCATGGGAATCACGTAGACCTAGTATTTGATAAAATTTTAACCTTCACTTTCCTTACATTATTCAAATTACTTTCATGGAATAAACTATGATGAGTTATAATAAATTCTCAACATGGTTTTAATATATTTTTCAAAATACAAACACTTGTTTTACTTTCTGTTGAATATTTTATGACTTTAAGTGGTATGATTTTAATATATTATTGATCTTGATAGTTTTTTAAATCCCATAGAAAATATCCCTGTGAATTTATGTATGTGAAGTATTTAAAGTTATTGTTATGTGTAATTATTATAAATTATGAATATTATTTTCATTTCATTGATATTATTATTTAAAGGGGTGATTCTATATAGGGTGATCAAAGGTGAGGTTGTGTTTATTTCTTTTGTATATCTTATAATATTGTTAGATGTTATACCTTGATTTCCTAATTCAATTTTTTACCATGGTATTCCTTTAGTATCTTGGTATAAAATCTTGTATGAGTATTTCACAAATTTATGATTATGCTTTGGCTAGTGGCCCCATGTTTTTTACTATACTCTAGTTATGGAATTTTCTTTTTGGTTAGGCTAGGAAGGGTAAAATAAATTGTTTAAAAAGCTGACTCAAATCTATTGTCACTTAGATAGATTCCATTTTTTTATTTTTCTATACACTACTAAAAAGTGACTATATACCCACAGTTTTAAACTGTGGGTATATCCCCTAAAATTGTAGGTATAGACTATACCCATGAATTTAGGAACTATGGATGGTGGAGGCATCGATATAGAACTATATCCACAATTTAAAAAAAAACATTGGTATAGGTCCTTCAGATTCTGTTATATCAACAGTTTAATCAAAATAGTGGGTATAACATAACTTAGTAGAGAAACTATACCCCCGGTTTTGAGAAATGTGGGTATAGGTACCTCCCTGCATTTCGATGCAGCAGCAAAAACTACATATCTTCCACCACCACCAGAACATGTAATCAAATAAAAACACTTAGTATACATTCAATGCAATACAAATATTTTATATTTATCATTCAACCGACTAATTTTCATAATTTTCAAACCATATAAAAAACTAAACCATACATTTACATCTATACTATAAATCAATTCATGTCATAAAAAAACATTCACAAGTCTTCTTACGGATAAGTAAAAAATAGAGGGGGTTAATATCTCCCATATTGCTAACATCATCATTGTCATCTCCATCAATAACATCATCATCACCATCATTCACAACCTCATCACCAATAACATAATCTAGAGTAGCAACTGCATCATTTGTAGTATCAACATCATCAAAAACATCATCAACATCATCGTTGCCAAAACCATCAGCTCCACAAACTCTATAACACTCATTGGAATAACTCATGGCATAATTTAAATGGATTATTGATTCTATATATGAATAAATTATAGAAGAAGCCTCTAATGGTAGTTATTGAATTGTTATTGAAATAGCATTCAAGAAGTGTTTTTTGATCATGTTACTTATTTCATGCATGTGTTTACTTCTTTCATGCTCCTATAAATCTATTTTTTCCCTCATATATTTATTCATGAGTGATTTATATCTCAAATGTCTGATAGGTTTTAGAGGATCTTGATGAGGGCTAATACCTATAGGGTATGATGTTTTTCTATAGTCGACATTAGACTCTCCCCCGATGCACTTCACTGGATACCATACTCAAATGATATTTTAACCAATGTTTTTCATTTTATTTAGTATCTAGGGCCTCCAGGGAAGACTATTAAAAATATAAACAATATATTAAATTATGAATTTCATATACATATTTTATATATAAATAAAAATGCTTATAATCATTTCTTATTCTTGTTAATTTACTACACTTCCACCCTTTTTCTTTCTACTTGAGAAAAATAATTTTTCTCTAAGAACATGATCTTCAATGCCAAATAATGCTTGCTAAAAATGACATTTATTAATGTACACATATTTATAATATAAAATTTTTATTATATTAAATAAAAATAAAAGGTAATAAATTATAAATTAATGAAGAATTTATAGATTTAAACGTGTTATATAAATAATCAAAATATGTCCATTTATATTAATTATTTATATTGGTTTTTATGGTATATCATAATTATTAAATAGAATAATATGAAATAAGTGAGATATTTCCAAAATAAAAAATTAATAAAGAATAAAAAATAAGAAATGAAAATTTACATAGCTAACTAAATAATAATATAAATTTACATATTATATTTATTCATATTAAAGTACCTCACGCTTCTCAAGCTTGGGCATTGTAGTGTTCCCCAATGTTTGTATCTATGTCATTAACTCTTTTTTCTTTTTGTTCATTCATGATGCCTCATAAAAACAAAAACTCAATACAAGTAATAAGAATTAAGTTATATACAAAACTATTACGGGTTGTAAATACCTTAAACTCATTAGTCTTCCAATATGTGATCATTTTTTGATATTTTGTATTTAGGGAGTTAAGTAATATGGGTATATCCTATAAATCAAAACCAAATCAACTCCTCCAACCAACGTATAACTCATTCTTGTATGATCTCCATAACTCCCCAATATCCATCAACCTTGCAACCTTAATAACTTTACCGTCAGGAAAGTTAAATCAAATCTATAATGAACATGTTAATTCATTTAAATAAAACAATAATATTGATATAAATTTATAAAATTGTTTTACCCATATCTATATCCATAATTTTTCATTAATGTCATTATCGAGATGTCTCCAATATACTGGTTCCACTAAAATGATAATGAGATACTTCGATAAATTGGCTAGGAAACATATACACTACCTGGAATTTTTACCTACCATCTTATTTTCATGATTATAATCCACCATTATTTGGGTTTCATGATTCCAGACTCCCCATATGTGGGTACACCCACATCACCTACTAGAAGATCCTACTAAATAAGATAAAAGGTATAAATAAGAAGAAAATTTAATTCATGGTACAACAGGACAATAATTAAGTGATTTAATTTCACATGGTTATAATAAAAAACCTAATCTAGAATGATTAGTAGGATCTAATGGATTTATGGGTTGTCCTGGATCTGTAGTCTCTAAATAATGTGTCTCTTACAATGTATGCTTTGGGTGATCTACATGCATTGGAGTGGGATATGAAGGAACATAGTCATCAGATCCTAGATGGATAAAAGTAAATGGATAGGACATAGACATGAAATGATATGGGAAATAGGGTTGGGGGTACATCAAAGGATACATAAATGGTATAGGTGGCACCATCCATAAAGGTGATGTAGAAATGATAAGGGAAGAAGAGGATAAATGAGATGATGATAGAGGCATGGGTATGAGAATATATTTAGGTGATGTAGACATGGTATAGGAAGAAGATTATAAGTGAAGTAATGATGGAGGAATGAGTAGAAACTTCCCTATGGGTGGGGTAGACATTGAACGGAAATAAGAGGATAAATGAGATGATGTTAGAGGCATGTATGGGAACATTGTTATTGGATCAAGAGGTTGATGGAAAGGTATGGTACATGTGGTGTTTATTTGTGGGTTCATGTGGGAAAGTGTAAGGTTGGTGCTCCATATAGGTCTGGGAGAATCCCCACTTGGACCCATATAGGTAGGATGTGGAGGATTCAAATCTGGTGCAACTGAATTTCCCTAAAATAATTGATACAAAATATAAATATTTAATTATATATATGGCAGAAGAAAAATATTGTATTTATTATAGTCACTAAGGGATCTAGAGGAACCAACCCACACTCTCACCTCTACTGATCATCATCAAATAATCGCTTCCTTAAAATTTCTTTCATAATTTTCATACAGAAAAGTAAAATTTTTATAAACAATTTTTAAAAATCATGCATACAACTCTAAAGTAAAAGAATTCATAAACAATGTGATAACATTTTTTAGTGAAAATAATTTAAAATAAAGTTATACATATTGAAAATTCCCATTTTATACACGGTTTTCGGATTTAAAATAAATATAATTAAATGTAACGAAACCAAACAATACTGAAACATACATATCATTAAAAACTCTAGCTAAATTAAAGTAATTTTTGTAATACCATCCTAAGAAACTCATTTAAAGGTAAACTAAATGAACTGTGAACATATATGGTTGCTTATATATATAACCCTCCACTAATTTAGGTTAAACATAAACTCTCAAAAAGGGACAATTTGAGTCATAAAATGAAATATTTTGGTAAATTCTAATTGGGGAATCAATGGTGACAATTTCATCCCCAGCTTCATGAAAAATATGTCTTGGTATTACTTTATTTATGACACCGTAATCAGGGCTTAGATGACCTTACACATAAAACACATTTTTTCCATTGACGCTTAAATGTATTGTTTTTCAATAGCCAAGAGTCTGCTCATGTAAATAAGTATGAATCCACAATCATCAATAAACGTACCCATCACATCATCAAGTCAAACCATTTATATTTCATCATGGTGACATGAACTCAAGAGTAGTAATATAGTAAAAAACTATTTCAACAAGTTCATAGTAATACCTATCTTCATATTAGGGCTGAATATATGATTCATTGATATAACTATCCATTGTAGGAATTAAGACAACACTATGATGATGTGTTCTTATTTCCACTACTCTATCAATTGTATAAAATTTATACCCACTGATTATTAAATATTTACATTTCTGATCAAAAGAATTGGGACCAAAATCCACCCCCCTAATTATTTAGAAACATATTATACAGGTAAACTCAATACCTAAAATAAATATTAATAATAAAATTATATATATGTCTATAAGTTAAGTTAATTAAATTAATGGTCATACCATTGATTTTAACCAAGAAAGAAACTCTTGGCTATAAAAATCCTATCTCTTTCTCATTGGTAAAGATTGATTAACTCTACTTATAATTTTTTTATGTTCCCTACATAAAATGATAAGAAAAGTCTATGGTATATGTGAAATCACATAGTATGCAATAGAATATAAATATAAAAATTAATTACTTGATATAGTCATCGAACAAAACAAAATTAAACAAGACTAAGCGATGTTCCATTTATCACTTTTCAAGGATTAATATATACAATTTATATGACCCAAAAATTCTACCTATTTGGGGAAGATATAGAAGAAAGGGATCAATTTCCCCATAATACCCATATTCATTTATCATTTTCAAGTTATGTATTTTTCTCACAACAAAAAAATACATTGAACAAAAATCCATAAATTCTTGAGCTAGATAACCTCTCACAATTGAACCTCTAGAATAATTCTTGTTTCAGGCATAATATTTCATTGTGCACATATTTATTTTTGTAGGATATGTCCAATAAAAATAAATTGGTCTCCAAAAAAGTGTTTCAAGTGGAAGTCGAATTGTCAAATGCAGCATGCAAGTAAAAAATGAGGGAGGAATTTTTTTTTCCAGCTCACATGAAATTAATGGTTCATATTGCTGAATTTTTATAAATAATGGCTTGGATAACCTTTTAGAACTGAGGTCTCTAAAAAATGTCATAAGTGAATCAGTGTCACCCGTACATTATTGGATAGAAAATGTCAAATTTCTATTAGAATCTATTCATGAAGAAGGATTTTATAATCCCGAGTTTTTAGAGGTTTTCTTTTGAAATCCTACCTTTTGAATCATTTAGATACATTTCATGAATATCCATGAAGAATCTTGATATTCTCTAATACTTCCAAAAATTGATTCTTCTCTAATTGTTTCAAAACATAAGAAGAACAAAGAACATTCCATTTTTTTTATCTAGAACACATAGGATGTAGTTTTGATCGAAAAAACCAATTCATCAAGTCCCAATGATATAAGAAGTCATATTTGGTCTTCCCATAAATATTTCGAATAATTGAAAGAAAAATATCATGTATGTTTTTATCAATGTGCATTACATCTATACAATGAAGTATTATATTGGTACACCAATATAAAAACTCAAAAATGATACATCTCATTTTACAATTATTAGTGGCTTCAGTGTCAAGATTCTGGATCTTTTTAGATTTCATCTTTCTTTTACCTAATGAAAACAAAAACAGTTCAATTCATTAATCAGATTAGTTCCCAAGATACAATGAGTTGGTTGTTCAGTGTCAATAGTATTATCAAACTTCTAATGATTCTTCTTGTATTGATGATCCATTGGCATGACTCATTGATGCCCCATGAAACTGAAACTACAATGATATTTAAGCCTTCTCAGTCATGTCTTATTTATACAAATAAGGCATGATATTTTTACCTTCATGCTCCAACCATACATCATTTCGTAAGTAGAGAAATCATTTATAGTCTATATAATGGCAACACTCATATGAAATATATTTTTTTAACAAACATAGAATGTGTGAACACCCATATCCCAAAGCTGCTTCAACTCTATTATTAAAGGTTTCCAGTAGAAATATATATCATTTCCAGGATCAGATGGTCTAGATATCATTATACTCAATAAATTGAAAGGATTTTTCCTACACATCCACAGTTGAAGATTATAAATGTGAATAAAAACTGGTCAGGTGATGTGAGTAGTAAGAATCTAACCAAATAGATTAAAACAACCATAAGATAAACCCAACCTAATATTACACACCTCATATTCGAAATTAGGATGTTCTGCATCAAATTCTCACCTTTTTAATCCATCTGTAGGATAAACAAACTAATAATTACCTTTAATTACCTGATGATCATTTCATTGAATATTTTTCTAATATTTATTCAAAGATAAAGAGATTTTTAAGCCTAGGAATCAATGGAACGTGCCACATGACTTTCTGTGCACATGAGATGGTGTTCTATTTTTAATTGTCATCAATTAAGATGTACCACATTCTCTACTATTATTAAGGTTTATTGTTTCCTCATAAAATAAATTGTAATCTCTCAGAAATTCATGAAATGTATTAATTGGAAATGCAAGATTCTTAATTAGCATCCATAAATTATAACAATTTGATATAATATCTATACCATTTGGAACAAATTCCTTCAAAAAGGTTGCAATATAATTAATAGGGGTATTATAAATTCTATAAATGGTGATTCCATGATATAAAAACATTAAAAATTATAACCTGGTCATTTTAGTACATTCCTAATATACTACAGTTCAGGAATCATCAATTGAAGTTTTCACTCTCTTAACATCATCATCTTTAGTCTTTTCCTTATGTGTATTGATATCATTTCCTTCTTTCATTGACACATTATCTATCTTGTGATGATTAAAAAATGGAAACCAATCAAAAATAAAATTTTCCATACCACTTATTTAATTTCATTTATGAACAGTATAAGATTGTCTCATATCTTGATAATGATACCAAACATAATAGTTTTTTTGAAATACAATTTTCATTGTGTGGTAAATAACATTTTTCCAACTTAACCATGGTCTTACAACACAATTATAGTATGAACACTTTATGCAACCTCCTTCTAAAGCATTTCTAAATGAAAAATATAAAAAAATACAAAATATTTTTAAAATAGGTTGAAATCCAATAAATATGATACATACAGATTCTATTCGTTCTATTACAAGGGAAAATAACTATTTTCCAATCAACAATGTAAACCCAAATTTAAAATTTTCATTAAAAAAAATAATAATATTAATGTCATCAAAGCATACAAGTATCTAGAAAAACAAAGAATAAAAGAAATAACATATGCTATAATAAATAAATAAATTGACAATCCAAGGTGGCTATCCGAGAAAATTAAGAATTCACTATCATGGTGGATAAATTGACTAAATTGTACACTACAATTCATATCATTCACCTATACTCACTAATTTTTTAATAAACCAACAATATTTGTCTACCCTATACTCGATCATGTCTACCATAAGGATTAAATTCCCTTCTAGATCAATAGAGGCTAGGAACATGTTCCAATTATATCAACATACACAATGAAATTTATTTCACTTGAATAATAAATCTAAAAAAATAATTTCATTTGGGATCCTATATAGGATGAAGACGTCATATATTTTTCATTACTACATATGAAATATTTTTTTTGAAATAAAGTACATTCAAACATAGAATAATAACATAATGAAATTTAAAATTTATTATAAAACATTAATATATAAAATATAAACATAATCACTATATTTTAAATATATCCAACTATCATATTAAACATCCAAAACAACCTTTAGGAAAGAAATGACACTATGTATTGAAATTCATATAATCAAAGAAACCATTTAATTATAAGAAATAAAAGTAACAAAATAAAATCACATATAAATCATGTTTACTAAAAATAAACATTCACATAAATACTTTTATAAATAAAAATATTCTATTACAAAATTTATTCCCAAAAATTATTGAAGATTAACCATAGACCAAATGAAATGATTTACATGATCCTTTTATTCAATACATAAACTAAATGCAGTCCTATACTCAAGGAACTTCTCTGATACAACACATGTGGAAAATATTATTCAATTTTGAAGCCATTATTAATGAACTAATAAATATAGAGAACAAAACATATAACATATATGGAATGGAATAATGAAATAGAACAATATATTTATTTATGTAAATTCAACATAATAACCTTAAATATATGTGTTTCATTTGATCTCTCAAATTATAAATATACATTATAAGGTACATTGACAATCTAAAATGGTACTGAATAAAATAAATGAGTTTGGTGATACAAGTATTGATACATAAACTAGGTTCTCATATAGCCTAAGGCACATTAACTGAATTCATAGTGGATGAAATCTACAGTTGAGTGATCAAATAAACCATTTTGAAACATTTTTCCCCTAAAATAAATAAATTAAAATGGAAAATGGTGCCTCTATAATGTAAAACGCTTGAAAATATTAAAACAATTATAGACAAAACAAATTATTTTTTAAAATATCAAAAAATTAAGTACAAAGATGCATTTCGACTCAAAGTAGATTCATATAATTGACTGATTCTCTTGAAAATGGATAAAGATAAGATAAGAAATAAGAGGAGGGAAGTAAATACTACCTCTAAAAGTTTGAAACAAAAAAATTCACAAATAGAGGAAGAACACCTTCTTATGTGTGTAATGTCATCTGGGGTATGACCAATTCATCTAAGGAGGGAAGGGTGGGGGCGAAATTTCCTAAATAGTGGAAGGGGGATTCCAAATCTGCTTGAGGTGGGTGAAAATATTGCCTAAGGGTATGGGGGTTGATAGGAAACATGTAAGGTAATAGGGTTTGAATTTGGAGGATGGGAGGAGGATCTTGAGCATGCATCGCTATCTAAATCTCCATACCAATGATTTAAAAAAAAATCATTGGTATTGATCTACCTATACCAATGGTTTTCTCAAACTTTTGGTATAGTGTTTTCCTAATACTCTATACCCACAGTATCTCTAAACCAAGGGTATATATTTATTTGTATAGATTCACATTCAAGTAGTTAAATCACCCCCAAATCTCCTTGCCGATTCCGTGATGGTTTTTTTTTTCCAATTATAGTTTATTTATGGTTATTTTGTGATAGTTTCCTATTATTATTACTATGTTTTTTATGATAATTATTGTCCTAAATGATGTTATTATTTTAATATCAATACTATTTTATAAAGATTTTCATAATATTAAATCATGTGATCATTTTATTTTATAAAAAGAAAAAAACATTCTTTTAAAATAGGAGTGGTTATTTCTGAAATTAACTTATCCTTCCTTGTTTTATTTATATTAGTGAATGGTTATTTCCTAAAAATGGTTTAGTCACATATCAAATTATTTTTATTTATTAAACATGAAAGGGATAATATATATAAAACCTTGAGATTTTAATTTTCTTGATTTCTTATAATACACGCAACAGTAAACTAAAATGAACCATGATATATTTTATTAAGATAAATTATTACAATAAATGATACAGATTAATAAATTATAATAATATTGTAACATCTTGGTAAATAAAAACTTATATCCAATAGTTATATTACATTATTGGTATTAGATATAATATTTTACAAATCATAGAATAGTTTATTAGTCTTACAAGAGTAGATACATACTTATATAACATTTGAAAATATAAGATAAAACATGAACACATTACGAGTACATGATTATCCCATCCACAATGTCATTGAAAATTATACATATATGTCTTATAAGTTTCTTGGGGAAAGTAAAATAAATAAAGGTTTGGTTATATTCCCACTACGGAGTATCATACTTTAAAATTCATTATAATATAAACACGAAATTATTGTTATAGAAAGAATAAATAAACAATATGAATCTATAATCAATTGAAATGGAGGGCATTATAATCCAAGATAATAAATAAAAAATGGATAATAATAATCATTGATCTTGTACTAATGATATTAAAAATGTAGTAAATAATCTCTGGTTCTACCAGATTGAAGTAAAACACACCATGAATGATCATTTTTTAAAATCAAAATTTAAAATGGTTTGTATGTGATCCATGCTAATCTATTTCATAATGTTAGTGAATATTATATGATGACCATGGACTGGATCCAGGAAATAATTCAAGATTTTTTAATCATTTTGTTATGAAAATCCCATCTAAGAGGATGGGAAATCTAATAACCTCCATATCATATGATAGAAAAGAAGATACCCTCATAGAGTGAGTTCCACCAATAGTGGAAGAGATAACAATGATTCCCATAATTACTAATCTCAGTATTGAATGCCTTAATATGATGGAGGAATTCTTAAACATTTAAACAACACCAATAATTTTTTATAATATTAGCCTCAACCCTTGATGTAAGAGGAATAAACCTAACCTAGGGAAATGTTATCCCATATTCATGATATTGATATTTCAAATTGAATATAGCCATGTAGTAGAATCATTTTCCCATAGTAATAATGATGATTTAACAATGGTATGTTATCTTACATTATCTATCAAATCTAAGGATACCCCTACATCACTATCCAAGTTATAATATTTCCCCATTTAACTAGATGAAAATATAAATTCCCCAAATACACCCCCCCCCAATTCTTAGAGTGTTTACAATTTTATTTTCCCTCCATAATAGTGGAAACATATGTGATCACATCAAGAATGTTCCTAATTATGATGCTTATAAATTTAATCTTGTTGAGAATGGAGACACTTAATCATCTTTCAAATAAGATCATAATGAGCTCGTATCATATTCTATAGAGATAAATGTCACATCATCACTCACATTAATAAATATTAATGTAGATGGTGGTGAAGGATATAATTTCAAATGTAAAAAAGACCATACTAATCATTCATTATTATTCTCATACATGGAGACTCCTCCCCATTATATACAGAGAACTAAAATACCAACTTATTGATTCTCAGTCATAAAATAATGCATTCATCACTTAATCTCAATATTATCAATGTGAATGAAGAATATGAAAAAGATCTAAGACATGCCCCTCTAGTATTTGAGGAAGGATTCTCCACCACTATTGATAACCTCATACGTGTTAATTTTGTTAGAGAGGAAGACACATCATATACACTAATTAGTTTTCCCAAGTATCATATATATATACATATATATCAACATTATAATGTTGAATCATGATTTATTCACCTTAAATTATAAAAAACAGTAAAGACTTCATATGGATATAGAAACTCATCATCTATTCCTACCTAAAGATCATCATGGATAAAAATATATAGCCATGAGAATGTATCTTACTCATATTTCCAAAGTTAAAGTTTAATTTAACTAGATTATCAATGTTGATTTTATTCAAGACGTCCATTAGACAAAATTTTCTAACACCACTATTGTAGTAAAGAAAAATAACAAATATATCAAGGTATACAATAATTTTAGGGATCTAAACTACCATTACCTGAAGAATGATTTCATAGTACAAATTATATAGCATTCTATCAATTTCACTACCAGTTATCATGCCCTTTTTTATAGATGGATATTATGGATGTAACCAAATCCAAATGGATCATTATGATGAATATGTCACTACTTTCATGGTACCAGAAAGAGTTTACTTCTATTGATAAATTCAATTCAGCTGGAATAAAAGTAGTGCCACATATCAATGCTCTATGTACTTTATTTTTCAATCCTTCTTAGGGAATAATTTGGAATGTTATATAAATGAGTTTTTAGGTAAATGCCAATGAAATTTTGATCAATGTTCCAATTATTATAGTGAATTTAATATGTTATGACTAAATAGAATAAAAATGAACCCTTTTAATGTGTTTTTAGGGTTACCTTAGGAATTTTTCTTATCTTCATGGTATTCTATCATGACATCAATGTCCATCCTAAGAAGACTATGGATTAATTAATCATGTTGCATCTTCATAATATAAAAGAGTTAATACGTATTCATGTACTCCTTGTTTAAATTATACACTTTTTTGAAAACTCTGTGGGTAAGTTCTTACCATTAACAATGCTCATAAATAAGGTAGTTACTATCTAGTAAGATGAGGGATGCGAGGAAGTGTATAAGAATCTCAAAAAGATACCTCTTGATCCCACCAATATTGATGCCAATATTTTAAGGGAATCCACTCATCTTATATATGTTATCCCACAACCATTCACTCAGTTCTCTTCTCACACAATAGAATAATGATGAAAAAGAAACCAGCATATATAATATCATAATAACCATACTAGATACTGAGACCATATATTCTGATATTAAAAATAATTTCATGATTTTTATATTTTATCATTAGAAATTGTGACAATACTAAAAACATCATGAGTTCCATTTTTTCTCTCAATTTTATCTGATCATGTACATAGACAGTCAACCAATGTTAACTGGATCACTATAATGGTGGGTGGTTACTCTATTACAATTTCCCTTCCAATTAATTTCACAAAATATAGTCAATGGGAAAACATTGTAAGAATTTATTTCATCACATCTTATCTAAATAAATAAACAAACGTATATAAAACTTTATGATGAATATGTAATATTTTTTCATTTTTTTCCTTAAAAATGAAAAATATGATTTGATGTTACCTCCATAGACCCAATAGGAAAAAATGGATAAACAAAAATTAAACAATGTTAGTTTTGGAATCTTATTCTTCTCCCGAGATAAGGAATTATTTCCCTATTCATTCTTGATATTAGAATACTAGATGAATAATGAGGCATATTTGAATGATTTTATTATATTTATGGAGTTGTAACTATAGTTACCAATGGTCCATAAAAATATTATGTTTGGTTCAATGTTGGAGATCAAGTAGATTAATGGTTAATAAACTAATAAAAAATTGGAATTTGTTCCCTAGTTTTATTATGCATGAGCATTGATAGAAAAACATACTTTTATCCCCACACTATGTCACAAACCAATATCACAAAATAAAATCCCAGATATATGCTTTCGGTTATTCCACCACCACTATAGTAATTCTGAATGATATGAGAAATTTATTATCATTTCACACCATTATATAATATCCCCATTCACTGGAAATGATAGTGAAGGGAATAGTGGGATATATATCACCTATAAATATGGAGATTCAATATCCTTACAAACTGATGCTACTACTGGATGCATGTACCCTATATTTTTCTTCCACAAAAGTGACGCTATTTCATCAAACCAACCGATGAAATAAAATATTTGATGTAAGGTAATCAATTTTACTCTTTATAATGGCTTAAATGCTCAAAAACACCTTTACAAATGAATCTCTAATGGGGTCCTCCTCAGATGAGTTGGAGGAGAAGATACTCTTACCATTATGAATGATGTTCATATAAATTCCAAAATTTATCAGTAGTTAGGAACCAAATTATCTAATTATATTTTCTATCTCATATTTTTTTTTCATCAATGAAATAATATTGCATATATTTCACTATAAAATTTCATGCCTATCAGATACATTAAATCTTAATCAATCAACCAATAAATTTTCTACATACCACGAATCATCAAGTAAGTCAATGGTGACTATTCCATCGAGAAAAGGGATCCAATCCCTTTTATGAACCATGTTCGAGAAATGATGTAAGGATTCCCATCAGATCCAACATTAACCTATGTCCTCAGGCCACAAAATGACCATGTTGATTAATTAGAAAATACAGTCACCTCTTTGGCCAACCCAGAATGGGATGAAATGGTAATCAGCATTGCCCATCACCAGATGGTCCTACCATTCATTCACACCAAGTTATAGGAAATCAATGATACTATTCACATCACTGAGCCTTATTTTCATATTATCGACTAGATGAATCCAATTTCAAATTACCTCCAAAAGGGGGAACTCCCACCAGATGGGGCTAAAAGGGAACAAATCTGGAGATAGGAAATCAACTTCACAATTTACAACAGCTCAAACCAATAGAGTGTCCTCTATAAGTGAGGTATTGATGGGATCCTCCTTAGATGCATCGATGGGGAAGAGACTGCTTCTGTCCTGAAAGAAGTGCATGTTTTCAAGGCCATGTTCTAAGAAACTATCCTATTATGGGATTTCAACCATAAAAAGATTTTATTTTATAATATTTTTGAAAACTCTTGATTCAAAATAATATGAGATAGGGATAAACATATAAACATGTAAATCCCTTAAATTTCATGAGTATTATGCTAAAAAATATTCAATTATAATGTATTCACCACACAAAACTAAATATTTTGTGGATATAACATGAGTACCGAATAATTAAAAAGTAGACAGAAAAAATGAACTTATGGATTGGTTATCAATTCAATAATAAACTCTTGATATATAGGCCTTAAAATTTATCTTAAATACCATGAATAAATACATTTCATGATATAACATCTCAAATAGGAAGTATATACACCACAAAATGGAAACTAGGTCCATAATTGTAACATCCCAGGTAAATAAATAATATTACATTTTCATATTTATTAATATTTGTGAATAAAATATTAATATTACTTTAAAGGGATGCTATGTTCGATGGCGTACCCAATACGCAATAACAAGTTTCTTTGAAATCTTACGATGCACACTAATAATATAATAATATTATTGTAAATGGGAGTAAACTCATTGCCGATTTAATGGCAGGAATGAAAATAACTAACTAAAAAGTTATTATATATGTTTGTTAAATATTTTTGCATTTATCCAATAAATGTTAGAGGCTTAAAAGGAAAATGAATCCAATTTTATGAATAAATATTCTAATAATCTTTACAAGGTCGATTAACCGCCTTTTGATGGAGAACACTTTTTAAATCTAATTTTTGTTACTTTTATATGTTATATTTGACAAAATAATATCCTTATTTAGAATCAAGACCTCAAAATTTACTTTTCGTAAATTTTTTTATTTTCTGATAAAGATCATTTTTAGTGAAAAATGCTGTATTTTAATTCAAAACCTCTTTTTAGTATAATTTATTTATATTGTTAGGTTTTCTTTTTAATTGGTTTTAAAGTTTAATTAAAATATATTTTTACCATTTAATCCAATGGTGGTCATTTTAATTAATTTCACTTTGAAATTAGACATAAACAACTGTTAATCTTTTAATAGATATTGTTTCTTAAAAACATGCTATTTGTTTTGAAAGTGGGAATTGATTATAAAATTAATTAATTCAACTTCTGTGTTTTTAATTTGTTAAAATTGAAATAATTTTTGAATTTTTAATATCAAATATAGCTTAGGGTGAATTTTTTGGTATTTTTCTGACAAATGTTCATTTTTAATGAATAGTGAAAAATACTGCATTTTAATTCAAAACTACCTTTTAATCCAATTTATATAGTTATATTGTCATTTTAATTGGTTTTAATGTGTAAATTTATTATTTTTATCATTTAATACAATTTTGTGCATTGGATGTAATTTCACTTTTAAATTGGATGTAAAAACAAATCAATCTTTTGATAGATTTTACTTCTTAAAAACATGTCTTTGGTTTTGACAACGAGAATTATTTTAAATTAATTACTATAATTTATGGGTATGGAATGGGATAAAATGGATTCCATTTTTTGGATCATAAGTTACAAATTATGTAATTAAGATGCTTTTGTTTTTGAACATTATGAATAGTAACGACAGTAATTATCTTTAATTATCGTGTTTAATTAGTAATCGAGTAGTTAAGGATAATAAAATAATATCATAAAAATATAAAATGACACCAAAATGTGTCCTAATAATTTTGGTGGTTTCATGGCCGACCATGGTATGCCTTGTTCCAACTTTGGGGCCCCATGGAATCACTTTAGTGTGATGGTGACTTTTTGTCATATTATTTTTTAAAGAAAGGAAATGTAAAAAAGGTTTGTATATTCTAAGTAAAACAATTTTAATTTTGTTTAAATAAATTATCTATATGACTATAAATAGTAATTTGAAGTCTAAAAATATTTCCTACATGATGGTAATTTATTTATAATTTTTATACATTAAATAAATAAATTTATTTTTGACACCGTGAGGATGCAGTGATTACCTCATTAATGAACAGTTTAAATAAAATGAAAAGATATGGTAAAATCTAAGACAAAAACATGTCAAAAACCAATTGTATGGGTGGATTTAGAACCCTTAAAACCTTATCCTCGAAATATATATTTGTGGGAACTTTAAAATCCTAAAATCGTTTTATAATAAAGTAACATTTCATGACTTTCTGAGAGTGCCCCTCCTCCCTTTTATAAAAGGCCCCCACCTCTACCCCCTTACCCAAAATTCTAAAGCCTTTTTCTCATCCAAACTCTACTGATATTTTCTCTCCACATCCCTCTATTACACCTAGAATCCCCACTTTTGGAATAAGTCTTTCCAAGGAAGCCTTTGGGTTCAAATAAAAAAGAGTTACCCGATTTGAAGGTAATGTCTTCTCTTAAGTTATTTTGTTTTATTTTGCTTCTCCAACACCCTAAAATATTTTTATTCCTTTATTTTGTAACAACACCATTATATTCAATATACTAGGATGTTTTTATGGGATGTATTAGAGTTACACTTATACACACCTCTATCTAATGGTTATAGAACATACTGTTTCTGTGGGTGGGAAATTACTGCCCCATGAAACGATGATTGTTCAATCTTCTTTTAACACCTCTCATAGTGGCCATTAATATGTAACTATATTAATATATGATATATATATTATGTTTATGTTTTCCTTATGATTATGTACTTTTCATTTATACCATTCCATTATGGTTTTCATAATGGGTAAATGCGATAATTTCATTTTAGGAAGTGTGGACTACCGTCCCCTCAAAGTGATTTGAATCGTTAATTCCATATGTGGGATGTTAATGATATCATATATGATATTATAATTTAATTATAATATACCTACCTATCATTATGTTTTCATTCCATTAAATTATGAAATAGAAATGAATGTAGCATTCATGCGTACATATGGCCTATCGTCTCCATGAACGGTGCATTTCAATTTTTTATCTCCAAATGTTATGGAATATTATAAAATGAATATATACGAGATATATATGATATTTAAATCATTAATACTATTCTGGATATGGTGTACTTATAACTTCATGGGCAATTTTTTTCAAACAAGTTCATTTTTGACTCATATACCGATCATCGACAAAAACTTCAGATATGAACTCACATAATTAACTAATTATTATAACATTATAATATGTGATATTAATTGAATATTAAAAATTAAATTAGGTCCTTATGCAATTATAAATTTACCAAAGTTTATTATTAAGTAATATAAATAAACAAACAAGACAATTCGAACTTAAGGTAAGGGATCCTACCTCTCTTTTTTCGTTTTAAGTGCTCTATTTTAGGTCACTTATTCTAAGATCATCTTTCATATGTTGGGGGTGTTATTTTAAATTCCACTTACATTAATTTTTATTTTCATATGATAAGATACCCTATTTTATCTCATCAATCCATTTTTGGAAGCTTTAAGTGGCGTCATTAGGCTACCGAAAGTTCGTAAGGGATTTTTTATCTCACTTTAAATTCCATGAGATTTCCATTGTTTGCCACTTATTTATGGAATGTGGTGTATTTTGTACTGAAAATTGATATATATTATCATGATTATATTTATATTCATGGTGTCCTATAATTCATTTGGTGTTTATTATCTTTTGGTCATACAACTTGATTGATTGCAGCAAGGTAAGGGGTTTTTCATATCACTTTTATTCCCGTGAGATTCATGCAACATTTTCCACTATTTCCTTTTGTGTGGTGTATGTACTACCCATGATTGTATTATTTTTGTAATATACATTAATTTATGAGTATTTAAAACTTAATTGTATGACCCTTATTTCATGGGTTGTACATTTTGAAAGTTACCCAAATCGGTAAGGGAACCTCTCAACCTCCCCTTTTTAAAAGACTTCTTGTTTTGTTAAGTCTTTTAATTTACATATTCTTATGTTGGGATATGTTCGTATATATCCTTATTTCTGTAAATGTTATGTACAAGTTATGAGATACACTTTTTTTCTCTCATCAACTAATTTTCTAATCTTTAAAGTGACGTCGTTAGGCTGTCGAATTTCTGTAAGGGAACTTCTTAACACAATTTCAACTATTTGGGTTAAACCTCTACTTCTTGACTATTTCATGCCATGAATATGTGTGGATGACGTATTATTGTTTTACAATTAATATCCAATTATATTGGGTGTATTTATATTTTTAACACATAATTATGTAATTGATTTATCCTTAATCTAAGGATACCATCTTTGTACAGGACTTCGTCTCAATCTCCCTCCATTGAGGCATATTTTGTTTTATACACAACTTTATTACAGTGTATAAACCCCTTTGACTTTGACTTTTATTAAAATGTAATCTTTTTATATGAATCGTTTTACTAAATGACAAAAGAGAATGTTTTTGTCTTATGTATGTGGCGAAAACGACTTCTCCACCGCCATGACCATTATTTGACTTTCAGATTCCTCTACAAGCCATAAAATTTTTTAAATGAAAAATAAATACCATGTTTTACTTTTCTTTTATTTTGATATTGAAAATGGTTTTGATAATGTTTTGATTATATCAATGTGTTGTATTGATATCTTTTCATTGAAATGTGGAAATTTTATGTTTCCTTTATGCATGTTTTATATGATACGATTATGTTATGGTTCTTGTGAGTTGTTTATGAAGACTGTTGGTTCCGTGATAAACTAAGGCTAGGTGAGCCCATGATAGCTCTCCATGCATTGGGTAACGCATAGGAGTTAAATGCTAAGGTTTTTCTGAAGAGATTTAGGGAATATACTGTTATGGTTATTCTAAACATAACCATAAGGGTTACTCCCTATGTAAGAATGTTATGAATTCCTCAAGTTACCTTTATGTCTTATTATTTCTATAAGTTATACATAAATATTATGATTTTAGAAGGTATGTTATGATTAAAAGTTATGGTTTCATTGATTTTTATTTATTGGCGGGTTAATGTTTCCTTTTATTATGTTATAGCCCTTACTGAGATTTTTATGCTCATCCCAAGTTTTTGAAATGTTTTTCATAGGTTGTAAGTAAGTGTAAGAGAAAGGAATTATTCAAGAACATTTATATTAAGAAAATAACTATTGTTTTTTTAAGGATTTTTTTATTGTGGTGAAAAATTGGTTATAGTAGTAGTTTCTACATTGTAATCCTTTGAGATGTAATAGTTATGTCCTAATTCTCAAAAACTCTAAACCTAAAAATATTATCAATGTGAATTATTCATTTAATTCAGGATTAAGTAATGTTTTAAGGTCAGGTCCTTATAATAATACCATTCATATCTCAAAAATAATCCTTTTAAATGGAAAACAATTACCTATTATCATAAATTTCATGAAAAAAGATTAACCTCATATATCACAAACATAGATATATCAATATTATAATTAATAATCTCAATAATATCCATTTTCATTCATACTCATTATAAATAGTAATCATCCACATGAATTCCTTTTATTTTCCACATTGGGTGTTTATATTTTTGATCGTTTCTACCAGTTTCAGAATATAGTGTCCATATTCTTTTTTATTCTAATTTCTATTATTAATAGGAAATTAAAGTTACAATTACTGATTATTTTTAAAAATTTGTATTATTTTAAATTCCTTTCATGGGTATTTTAGCCTTAATCTAAGAAGATAAAATTGATAAAAATCATGTTTCGATGAATCTTGATGATCAATGGGTGTGTTCTTAATTGATGAATTAAATATTTATTTAACAACTATATAATATAAAAATAATTATTTACCAATTTATATTATATTATATCCAAAATTATGTTCCCATATTCATTTATGATAAAAATTAATATTTTTTTTCATATAGGTGGTTAAACTGACTAAAACATGAACATACGTTGATTTAATGGATGAATATGAGGTTTTTTGTAATATAATTATAAAAAACATAATTATATTATTTATTGATTATTATTATGATATATCTAAATTAAAAATGAAATATAATTGGAATTAATGGATATGAAAATATTACAAAACTTGAATAAAACATTTTTATGTTACTACAATAATTTTAAATGATGGAATTAATAGTGAACATTTTTTGATAATATAATCAACAGGTTCTCTGGTTTTTCAAAAATGAAACTTAATGTTAAGATATAAATAATATTACCTTATTAAATCAATTCAGATAACCATCAATGATGGGTGGTTATGTAATATGAATTTCAATGCTTGTGGTGGGGTTCGTCCGCACATATGTACGAATGATGATTTAAATTTTCTTAATGGAAGAGATATATGAATAAAAAATTGTAAAAAATTGATATATTAATTTTATAGTATATAAAGTATAAAAATATAATTATATCTATGTGGATAGAATATATTTTAATGAATATAATTAATAATAAAATTTAATCAGTTTATAATACTCACATTAGGGAGTTAAATTTTTCTTGGAAGTCTCCGTAGAATTAAAGGCCTTTTGATAACTAACAGTGACCAAAAGCTTTTGAATGTGAGAGATGGTTCCATGATTAGAAAATTGGAAGAGTTTAAAGAGTAAATTCAAAGGATATATGAGTCTTGGATTGGTGTAGATGATACACTTTTAGGATTACCCATTACATTTTCAATAATTTTATGTCACTATTAATGGGAAAATGAACAAAAAATGGCCAATATAGTAGGAAATAGTGAGTGTGGGTAAAAACTCACCTTAAACAGCCACTTTTAGAAAAATTTGAGTGTTTTAGGGATTTTTATTTTATCTTTTTTAATTTTACCCTAATTTACTTTTACCTTGGTAATTAATTTAAATCCTTAGTAATTAAGTATAATTAAAAATACATATATTGAACCATATAAATAACTTGATAATTTTTATTTCAAACTTTAAAATCATTTTTTCATATAAAAATTTTAAAGGTATGACAATTTTATATTAAAATAAACACACCTAAATGAGTAAAAACATTTTTAGAAAAATAAGACATTTAAGATTTAAATTTATATATATGATAATATTATAATAGATAATTATTTTAATGTAATAAATTAATTTATTATAAAAACATAAAGGGTATTGGGATTTTAAATAAATCCAAAACTAAATACCACTTGAAAATAATTGATTTAAATAAAACGTTGAAATTATTTTTATTTAAGTAACATTTGAATGAAATCTAAAAATGTTGTATGTGGGGTTTATAAGTTCGACGAATATTTTTAAATGTTTATTTTTATTCCATAAAATCATATTTTATTACTTGTAAACTTATAGTTCATTATTATAAAATGATAATATAATAAAAAATACTAGTTTGCTGAAAACCTTATTTTTTGACTAAATAAAATTCTTTCTAGAAAAAGAATAAAAATTCATACGAAGTTGATTTTGATTTTATAAACTCAAAAAGATTATAATTTGGTCAAATTAAAATTATAGAATTTATCTTTCAAATAAATTCTTGAATAATGGTTGTGTAGATTTTTCATTTCGAAATAGTTTTAGAATATAACATTTACTTACTATCGTAGCGTACCTGGTATTACAAAAGAAATAGGAAACATCATTATTAATATTTATAAAAGATAAAAACCACTAGTAAATAAAAAGATAACAATCAAATTAAATGATTTATTATAGAAACATGTATTTTAATTCCTCACATATTATTATTCTTATTTTTTAATAATTATTTATTGTGTTATAACCAAATTGAATTGATTAATAAAATATTTATATAATAAATAAATAATTTTAATTATAATTTATCTAAATAATTTAATAACAAATGTTGATTACTTTTAAATACTTTTTTTAAAATTGTTGTGTATTTTTTTTCTTAATAAATAAAATTCATCACTATCAAAGGATTGTTTTATGAAATTGATTAAATTCATAAAAAATATATTATCACTCATTTAAATAGTCATTGATTTGAGATTGGATAATAAATAGTTAAATCTCAAAAAGTAAATTTTCTATAATTTCTTTCTATTTATTTTATGTTTTCTTTTAAAACATAAATTTATCATATTTAGAAATTTATTATATTCAATAGATTCCCAATTTTTATTCATCTCTTATAAATTAGGTAAGAAATACAATTTTATTTTTAGGCATAAATATATGTTACCGAGGTAAAAATTGAGTTACCATGGTAAAAGTAAATTAAGTAAAAAGGGTTAAACTAAGTGTTAAAGACATAAAATATAAAAAAATATAATCTATAAATGTAATTTGTATGAGGGGATTCAGAGATCATATCCACTAATTTTCACCTTTTCCACTTTAATTTTAAAATGAATATATTATAAATTATGGAATGAGTATTTCACTAAAAACTCCCCTATAAAAGGTCCAATTATCTAACACCACCAAACCACTCTTTTCCTTTGGTGATATATTATATCCTTTAACATTTTTTCTTTAAAAATCATGTATTATATGTTTTTATTTAATTTGGAACTTATAATTATTCATAATTCCTTTATTATGGTGGAATCCTATTTCTAGATTAATAGAATTCATCAATGTAAGTATCATGTTATTCAGTATAATTTAAAATTAACTTAACATATCCACTATTTATAAATATCATTGTATTTTTATATAAACTAAATTATTCTTCCAAGAAAATGATATTACTATTATATAACTATATACTCCTACTCATTCACTAATATAACATGTTATCGTTTGGGTCAGTTCAACCATCTTAATGAATGATGCTATATCATATTTAATGTTTCCAATATGACTGAGTATAAATAAATTAACACTATTAATATATGATATTAAGGAGTAATTTATTTCATAAATATGGTTCTATAAGTTTAATAAAAAAATAATGGTTATTATAATATAACTCATTGAAATTATAAAATTACTAAAAACATGATCATCATGGATTTCGTTTTCATGAACCATACCCATACTGTCACGAACCAGCCCAAGTTGACCCTGAATCGGCCACACAAGACAGCCCGCAACAAGTCCCGAGAGGCATTCCCGATCGTCTCGGGATGGTGACAAGCACCAAGGGCATCAATATACTACACAAGGAAATGATTTCTCCCATATATAGACAATAAAAAAAACAGCAGAAATAAACAGACAGCCCAAAATGAATTTATATAAAAATTGAACTAAATATTATTTGTACAAGAAACTAAAAGTAGAACAAAACCAACAACTCAAATGAACAATCCTGATGACCAACTATCTCCATGTGACACTTCTGTTCACTATCCAACACAATGATCAAATGTCTCCCAAGGTGATCGAACTAAATATGAAACCTGCACAAGGGCTAAAAAAAGAAGACTATAGCGTGAGTATTAAAACTCAGTAGTTTAGCCCTATATTCTATTCCCAATGAAGATACCTTTAAAATAAAATAAATTTCAATTTATTGTATTAAATTCAAGATATGAAAGAATGGTTTTCAAATTATGTTCCATGCTATAATAATTATCAGAAAAAAAACATGCATGTTTAATAAACAAAAAAGAAATTTACAATTTTTTCCAAAGAGGCGCAACTTCAAAATGAAAACAGTTTTCAAGAGGGCTGATTTAAAAAAATTTAAATTTTAAATAAATAACACATACTACTGAATTTACCAACCAAACACACCATATTCCAACGGTGAGTACAAAATAGCCAATGAGCACTAGTCAAGGGAACACCCCTAGGCACTAGTTAGTTAGGAACCCCAGGTACCTCGTATCTCGGTGAAAGTAACCATAATAAATACTTGCTCTCGTGCATGAGCCACTAGTAGGGAACATACCCATAACCTAGTGGTCCCCAATCATCATCATCATCATATTTTAGTTAGTGTTGTCATCGTCAAACTTGCTACGTGAAACAGAGGCCAACCCCCACAGATTCACTAGCATACTACTACACGTCCTCCCACCTAGATACCCGGGATTACCTTTAGTGCTCAATCAAGTTACACATATTATAAAATACACATTTCACATACAAATTACATTACCAAACCATAAAAACACAAACAAATCATAATCTTTTTTCACATTTCTTACACGAATCAGCAAACTACTAAATATTTTGGTAAAACAATTTCATGAAGTGTATTGAGGCTTTGCACATAAAACTCATTCAAAAACACTCTTTCAATTATAAACACACATCAAAACCAAAAAAATCATATTTGGAAGCCCTAGTAACATTTTATAAAATCATTTAATGGACCATAAAACAATCCCAATTGCATAACTTGTTATACAGAAGTAAAACACTCTTTCATATCTAGGAAATGCCAAACGGGCCTTTGAACATTTTCCCAAAACTAACGTTTGACAAAGGTATGCATTTTAATTTTATTAAGTATGTGTATAAAAACATTTACAGCAGAAAACAACATTAATAAATCTCTTATAATACTCAGGTTACATATTCAGAACACAACCATTTTCATAAAGATGTGAAAGGGTTCATTTTTGGGAAACTCGGGCCAAAATATGTTGTAAACAAAAAACACACTTGTTTGTAAAAACAAATCCAAATTAGAAATAAATATAAGGACCCAAAAATAACATTTATCATTCTTCCAATTACTTTATAAATCCAAAAAAATAACTTTTAAATCACACATCACAAATAAAATCCAACCGGGCAATTTACCGAACACATGTCATGCCCTTTTTAAACAAAACAATTTATTTTAAGTACATGAAAATGAATAAAACACCAATTGAATGTCATATTTTCATTCAAGATACTATAACATGTTAAAAATACCATAAACCTGATTATAAACCTCACAAAATATTTGCAAAAGATAACAGAACATTTAAACAAACACTTGTTGAGCACTTTCATGACAAAACAACACTACCTTTCACAAAACAATGATTAAACAACCACTTTGCACACCAAGAAAATTATCCAAAGGCTTAAAAAAAATAAACATTTATATCAGTTTAGGATAATATTAAAATGATGAAACTTCTATGATAAAGGCATGTGCAAGGGATATCCTACCTCAAATCCTTGGCATAATTGAAACACACACACGAAATCACCCTCCGCGGGTTTATAAAACTTAAAACTATAAAGACCAGACCTAAACAAACAGAAACCCCCTAAAAAACATGTTATAACAAAACCAGAGGTCTATAAAGACTAGGGGATAATATAAATCCAAGAAATAATGAATGTACGGGGAAGAGGAAGGAGAAAGGAGAAGGAATCTCACCTTTCACCCTAGAAAACTCGTCATCTTCCATTAGATCTGCAACCATATATAGAAGGGAATGGCTTAAAACTTATTTCAGACACTCCTATGGTCGGGAAGAACAAGGGAAAGAAGATTGGTGTCCAAAAGAGTAAGAATTTTTTGATTTATGAATGATAAATTTACCTTGTCAATTCTGGATGATTTGAGGTATCCTGAGAATTTTCACCCTAATCCTCGACCCATATGAGCTCCAAAGAGGTAACTTCGATTATGACGGTTAGTATAGGATTATTGTCTTCTAGGGGGAGGTGTAATCACTGAAAAATAGTAAAAAACTGAAAAATATATAAATGAAACGAATTATTTTTTTTAATATAGGAAATATGCCCATGGGCTGGCCCAATACCTAAATAAGTAACCCAAATTCACCCTGATTATGAATTATAATGGGTCCAAAAGGATAAATAAGTTTTTATATATCAGTATAGGACAAGTGGGAAGTTGAATGGGTAAAAAAGGATGAAAAACGAAAGAGTAATAAAAGAAACAAATTCAGTTTTTAAAATAGGGAATGGGCTCACGGTTGGCCCAAATCATGAAGTAACCACCCTTTCTTCAAAAACTACTAAACAAACAATGGGGATCCCAAATTATGGTGGTTAGACATATATGAAACTTCAAAACTCAGGATTCATCTCACCAAACACCCATTAAAGGGATCAGTATTTCCAATGGACCAGATGGTGACACAGGCCAGCCCACGACAAGTCCTGAGAGGCGTTCCCGATCCTCCCGGGATTGTGACAAGCACCAAGGGCATCAATAGAGTACACAAGGGAACGATTTCTCCCATATATAGATAATCAAACAAACATCGTAAATAAATGGATAGCCTAAAATTAATTTATATAAAAATTGAACTAAATATTGTTTGTACAAGAAACTAAAAGTAGAACAAAACCAACAACTCAAATGAAAAATCCCGATGACCAACTAACTCCTTGTGACACTTCTGGTCACTCTCCAACACAATGATCAAATGTCTCCCAAGGTGATCGAACTAAATATGAAACCTGCACAAGCGATAAAAAAAGAAGACTATAGGCATGAGTATTAAAACTTAGTTGGTTATCCCGATATTCAATTCCCAATGCACATTCCTTTAAAATAAAAGAAATATCAATTTATAGTTTTAAATTCAAGATATAAAAGTATTGTTTTCAAATGAGGTTCCAAGCTATAATAATTATCATAAAAAAACATGCATGTTTAATAAACAAAAATGCATGTAACAATTTTTTCCAAAGAGGTGAAACATCACAATGAAAATAGTTTTCAATAGGGATGCTTTAAAGAATTTTAACTTTTAAATAAATAACACATACTACTGAATTTACCAACCAAACACTCCGTATGCCGACGGTGAGTACAAAATAGCCAATGAGCACTAGTCATGGGAACACCCCTAGGAACTAGTTAGTTGTGAGCCCCCGATACCTCGTATCTCGGTGAAAGTAACCATAATAAATATCTGTTCTCGTGCACGAGCCACTAGTAGGGAACACACCCATAACTTAGTGGTCCCCAATCATCGTCATAATCATAGTTTAGTTAGTGTTGTCATCTTCAAACTTTCTACGTGAAACAAAGTCCAACCCCCACCGAATCACTAGTATACTAGTACACGTCCACCCACCTAGATACCTGAGATTCCCTTTAGTGCTAAATCAAGTTACACATATTATCAAATACACATTTCACATCCACAATCCATTACCATACCATAAAAACACAAACAACTCATAATATTTCTTCACATTTCTTACACAAATCAACAAACTGCTAAATATGTTGGTAAAATAATTTCATGAAGTGTATTGAGGCTTTGCACATAAAACTCATACAAAAACACTCTTTAAATTATAAACACACATAAAAAACAAACAAAATGATATTTTTAAGCCCTAGTAACATATAATAAAATCATTTAATGGACCATAAAACAATCCCAATTGCACAACTTGGTATACACAAGTAAAACACTCCTTCATTTCTAGGAAATGCCAAATGGGCCATTTAACATTTTCTCAAAACTAACATTTGACGAAGGTATGAATTTTAATTTTATTAAGGATGTGTATAATCAACATTTACAGTAGAAAACCACATTCATAAATCTCTTATAATACTCAGGTTACATATTCAAAACACAACCATTTTTATAAAGATGTGAAACGGTCCATTTTTTGGGAAACTCGGGCCAAAATATGTTGTAAACCAAAAAACCACTTGTTTTTAAAAACAAATCCAAATTCTAAATCCATATAAGGACCCAAAAATAACATTTATAATTCTTAAAATTCCTTTATAAATCCAAAAAAAATAACTTTTAAATCACACATCACACATAAAAGCCAACCGGACAATTTATCGAATACATGTCATGCCCTTTTTAAACAAAACAATTTATTTTAAGTACATGAAAAGGAATAAAACACCAATTGAATGTCATTTTTTCATTAAAGATACTGTAACATGTTAAATATTCCTTAAAATAGATTACAAACCTCACAAAATATTTTCAAAAGATAACGAAACATTTAAACAAACACTTGTTGACCACTTTCATGACAAAACAACACTACCTTTCACAAAAAAATGAT
Source organism: Viscum album (assembly GCA_963277665.1). Lineage (NCBI taxonomy): Eukaryota > Viridiplantae > Streptophyta > Magnoliopsida > Santalales > Viscaceae > Viscum > Viscum album. Next base: position 24,529,263 of record OY728142.1, on the reverse strand, counting down.
TAAAGAACCAATTTCCACACCAATAAAATTATCGAAAGGCTTAAAAACAATAATAATCATTTTTATCAGTTTATTATAATATTAAAATGATGAAACTTCAATGATAAAGTCATGTGCAAGGGATATCCTACCTAAAATCCTTGGCGTAATCGAAACGCACACCTAAAATCACCCACTGTGGGTTTATAAACATTAAAAATATAAACACCAGACCTAAACAAACATAAACCCCATAAAAACATGGTACGACAAAACCCTAGGTCGATAAATACTAGGGGATAATATAAATCCAAGAAATAATGAAAGGAGGGGGAAGAGGAAGGAGAAAGGAGAAGGAATCTCACCTTTCACACTAGAAAACTTTTCGTCTTCCATTAGATCTGCAACCCTATAGAGAAGTTAATGGCATGAAACTTCTTTTAGACACTCCTATGTTCTGGAAGAACCAAGGAATGAATATTGGTTTCCAAAAGAGTACGAATTGATTGATTTATGAATGATACAATTTACCTTGTCAATTCTGGACGATTTGAGGTATCCTGAGAATTTTTACCCTAATCCGCGACCCCTTTGAGCTCCAAAGAGGTAAAATATATTATTAGGGTTAGGATACGGTTATTTTCTTCGAGGGGGTGGTTTAATCACTGAAAAATAGTAAAAAATGAAAAAGATATAAATGAAACGAATTATTTTTTTTGAGACAGGAAATGGGCCCATGGGCTGGCCCAATACCTAAATAAGTAGCCCAAATTCACCTAGATTATGAATTTATAATGGGTCCAAAAGGATAAATAAGTTTTAATATATTAGTATAGGACAATTGGGAAGTTGAATCGGTCAAAAAGGATGAAAAAAAGAGTTATAAAAGAATGAAATTCAGTTTTTATAACTGGGAATGGGCTCACGGTTGGCCCAAATCATGAAGTAACCACCCTTTCTTCAAAAACTACTAAAAAGACAATGGTGATCCCAAATTAGGGTTGTTATACATATATGAAACTTCAAAACTCGGGATTAATCTCACCAAATACCCATGAAAAGGATCGGTATTTCCAATGGACCGGATCAATACAATGAAAAAAAACCATGTGTGACACATACCTTATATAAAAATATCTCAAGAATGAATAAATTATTGGAAATAAATTATACCACTACATTGAATTACCTTGGAATAATTAACTTTTTATGAAAAAATGAGGATTGACATCATGATTTCAAAATTTGTTTGAAAATAATCAGAATGACTAATATCCAATAGTGAAAATTGATATTAACTAACCAATATATGGTTAATGAATTATTATAATTGAATAATATATAATTTATATAAATTAATATGGCTTTGAAATAATTGAATAATATTTTTATGTTTATTATACATGGTGTTAAATCAATTTCCTGGATGAATGGATTAAAGTTATGGTTTTATTTTCAAAAATCATTTTGAAATTGAGTTTATTTATATTTAAAAAATCATTAGGAAAAATTTTATGTTAATTCTATATAAAACACAATATATTTTTTTCTACTTTATTTATTTCTTGGTTTACATTTCATCTTACATTTTCATCTACCATTGGTTCATAGTTGGATCAAAAGGTTTTTTGTAAGTGGAGTTGACCTTATATCTTCTTTATTGTCAGGAATCGTTCTCCCATGATTTGATTATATATATATATGTAGATATATATATAGTTTTATAGATGTCATAATCTCTAGTTCTATGATTTCATTTGTTATTTTTCAATGTAATTGAATTTTATAAAAAAATCTATTATTATTTTGACATTTTGGTATGGTCATTTTTTCAAGGTTTGACCTTCTCTAAAAAATTGTCCAAGGAATCTATTTTTTTAAAAAAATCACATGATTTTTTTTCAATGTATTCATTTATTTGATTTAAGAAACTAATTCTATAGTCTTTATTAGTTTTCCAATTGATTTTCTATTCCTAATGTTTTATAAATTATATTATATTTAAATAAAATTTATCTAAATTAAAGGATATTTCTACTTATTTTACAAATAAATTTCCATGTACACTTATAAAAATATTTCCTTCTATTTAAATATAATTTAATGTTTCTTATTATTCACCAGTGATGTACTCAAATAATAGAATCCACATTCTTTCTCTATATGACCTATGCTAATATATTATGGATGTTTTCATGAATCGTATTTATAACTCATGCATTAATCATGTTATTATGAGATTATGGTTGTTTTCATGTTCAATTTTAAAACCTATGTATGAATTAGAATTATATGATGTATGGGTAAGATATATCCCTCCAATGAATTGTGAAAATATTTTTTTCTCATGAGGTAATGATTTTACATATATAACTTATTGATAACTTCAAATCAATATTTTTAGACCTTGTTGATATGTTAAAAACATTATGCAGAAACCATATTTACATGTGCATAATTACATAAATGGACTTTATTAATATGTTAAAAAATATATATGTGGACCTAAATGTTTTTTCTATGTTTACAAAGTTATGGTTTACATTATCATGTGTTTCTACTCGATTTCTATGTTATGATCCATAGATCATTATTATTTATACATGTTTCCACACTCCTATAACTCATGTATTTTGATATGATAAAATAATTATTCCTTGGCTCGTAATTTAGGATCCATGTTTTATTGGGTATGATACTCTTATATTCTATCCATGCACCTTGATTATATAATCATACACATATTCTCATCTTATACTCACATATGATCTTCTATTATTATCTATTATGTTTACCCTAATTGAGAATCTTAAATCAACCATTTCTTATGTTTGTATTCCCCAGGTTAGGAATAATATTATAATATATGATATGTTAAGAGGGGGTCTATTAGGGTTTTACTATAGAGAAATGTTTACAGTGTTGTAAAATAATTTGTTTATGAATTTAATATTTAAATAAATAAAAATAATTATTTATGAGATGTGATTTACTAAGATATGTAATTAATATTCATTTAAAATGATGTAATATATATATATATATGTTACTCTTAGGTTATCTTCGTTCATATCAGAGTGAGGTTTAGTATTTTTTAGGATTATTTCATGAAGAATAAGTGGACAGAACCTAAAACAACCCATGATAAACCAAAAGTGATATAGAATGATCCTCAAATAAAATAGTTTGAAATGAAGGTGATATAATTTTGGAAATATTAGGTGTTATTTTCCTTACCATATAATTTCTAACTCTAATTATTATTTCTTGATACTCATACTAACCTTTTGGTTTTATTTAATTGTTTTAACCCATAGGAAATATATAATCAATGAGTGCGATGGAAAATTTAGATTTTTTCCAAAAAAGAAACCAAATGGGATTAGAAATAGGGTGAAAATTTTAATTAAAATTATATATAAAGGTAATAAAAATAACATAAACCCTGTTGAGATACCAAACATACCACATAAGGAGAAACGTGTTATTGATTTTTTCATAAATCAATAATCATCATTCTTTATTGAGTATTTTGATCCACTAGTTATTGAGAAATAGAATAAAATGACAAAAAGTAAATATTGCATTATTAAATGCCCAAAGTGAGAAATATTATTCTTTTCTACTTCTCGATTCAAAGGTGAAGCAGACCAATGGTGAACTTTGATAAATAAAATTTAGTAAAAGGAAGAAGTTTACTCCATGCTATTAGAGTAGTTTAGGAGAATATTATTTTCTAAATATTTTCCTTGAACTCATCACCTTAAAATACTATTATAATTCATTGATGAAAATAAAATATAGTATGAATCTATTGGTTCATAGGAATAAAAATATAAGGGACTCACATGAAACCTATATAATTTTATTATTAACCCAGAAAGAAAGACCAATAATTTCTATGATGGCCTAAAACCAAATCATTAATAGGGATTATCTATAAGGGGCATTGTTAGTTGTGATGAAATTGTTGAATATACACATATGGTGGAAATAGAAATTTCTGACTCATATTACGGATTCAAATAAAATAAAAGGAATAATGTAATTTCATGGAAACTAGAACAGTAAAGAACCTAGAGGAAAAATAATTCACCCACCTACATACGGAAAATAAGGGAAGAAGAACATAGAAAATTGCATAAAATGATTGAGGGAATATTTTATGTGTGGAAATTTTGGCCATTGATCTAATGATTTTATAAGATAAATGAAGGGAAAAATCAATACAATGAATGATAAGAATGTTCTGACCAATTCATGATCCAAAAATCAATAAATGAAATGCCTTGAATTTGGGACTTATGAAAATATATGCACTAATACAAGGTAAAATGGGGATGATAGACATTAGAAAAAACTAATATCAATGGAATAATTAAGAACCTATAAAATCACTTTTTATGAAGTATATTATGATAATTATGTGGTGAAATGTATACTTTTATTCCACTCCATAACAAAATATTGTATTATTTGATTCTATTTCTTCACATTCTTTCAAAATCATTAATGTTTTCTAAGAATATAGAATCACCACATCAAGAATTGCATAATAAATTATTAATGAATACACATAGTGGTTCAATTATTACATCTAATTTATATTACTCTTCTTTGATATAGGTTTTTGAGAAGATAATTTCTACAAATTTAGTTCTTCTTACATAGTATAATTTTATGTGATATAAGGCACGAATTATATCTCTCTTAAAATATCTCATATTAGATATTATGATAGTTAAATATCATTTCATATCCTTAATTTCACATGATCAAATACCCCCTTCGGAAAAAAATTCCATTATATTGTTTTTAAATCCTAATGATGAGGGATACTTAACTCAAATAATTAGGATGAACTCAACATTGAAGACAAACTAATTTTATGGGAATATATTGATGTATATACAAAGGAACTACTTGGTAATCCCACAGAACATGAGGTTTATTTTTCAATTGAAATCATATCTGACTCCATACCTATATCAAAGAGTCCTTACTAAATGGTGCCTATTAGATTATAATAATTGAATAAGAAACATTGACAGAATATGTAAAAGATTATTGTATTCACAAGTGCTTTACCATAGGGCATAACTATTCTTTTTTTCAGGAAGATTGTTGGGTCAATGTATCTTTTCATTGATTATCATAAACATAATAATATCATGATCAAGAAATAATATCCTTTACTCTGTATTAAATATTTTTTTGTGATCTTAAAGGGGAAAATATTTTTTTAAGGTTGATCGTTGATATGGATAATATAAATTAAGGGTAACAAGTGAATATATACCAAATAAATTCTTTCATACAAGATATAGACACTATGAATTAATAGTTATGTCACTAAGAATTACAAATTCCCTTTTTATCTACATAGATATATTGAATAGAGTCTATAGATATTATCTTGATAAACTTTTGATAATATTTTTGATGATATTATCATATATTATAATATCACAGAAGAGCATGAATAGAATTTAAGGATTGTGAAAAAGACACTATGAATAGAGAAATCATAATCCAATTTCTACAAGTATGAATCTTGTCTAAAATAAATATTATTCTTGGGTCTTGGAACTAAAAGTAAGGGTATATCTGTCAGTCCCTCAAAGACAGAGGTGATTAGAGAATGTGAAAGAATAGTATTTTTAATATAGGTTTGTAGTTTTCTTGGATAATCTATATTAGAAAGAGGTTTTTTTAGAAACTTCTCATGATTAAAAAATACAATAAGGAAGTTAACAAGGAATAGAGTAAAGTATATTGTGATAAAAGAAGATGAAAACATATTCAATGAGATTAAGAAGAGGTCTGTCATTATATTTTCACTTACACTACTCTATAGTAGTTCAGGGTTTTTGATATAATATGATACTTAAATGAATGGAAATGAATATATACTTATGAAAAAAGATTTTGTGGTATATTATTCCTTGCATAATTTAAATACCCATGAGAAAAATTACATAATGCATGACATAGATCTAGAAATAGTAATTTTTTTATTAAAACTTTTACAGACATTATCACTATTGATAAATGTGTGATAAATATATAGATCAAAAAAGCATAAAATATATATTCACACTAAAGGATTTAAAAATAACTCAAGTACATGGTTATATTTAATAAATAGCTATGATTTCTTAATACATTTCCACCTTGGAATGGAAAAAATTTGTGGCTGATTATCTAAGTTGGAAGTATCATTCTACTTTATCTATGATAAGGATTTAAAAAATATAACATTCATAGATTCATGAAGTATGGACAAGAAAAACATATGGTAAGAGGAGAAATACTATCTTTCCCAATTTATTGTGCATCCATATATCAATGTGAGGATCAAGGATGTAACACTCCATAATGTTAAGTGGTTAAAAAACTAGATTATATTACTCATATCAACAAGCTACACCTTTATTTTCAGGAGACTGCCTAATTAGAACTATATATCCAAGTGTGATTGTACTAGATAAGTAATCAAGATGGGTGACCTCTGGGTAAGTTTCCCAGGGTGTGTGTGAGTAAGGAAAAATAACACTGAAAGAACATGTGTGTGTCAGTGGGGATAATTATTAGTTTAATGATCTGTTCAGGCTTGTGGGTGGGCCCTAAGTGGGGGAACATGTTTCTATAGGGAATTAATGGTACCTAGAAGTCTAGGAGATGATGAACATGTTATGTTAGGGTATTTATTCTCTAATTGAGGCCTAGTTATTTAATTTGTATTAGAGTAGTAACTCAAGCTCAAGTGTGGTGGAACTACCATGGTTGAGATTTAGGGTCAACAAACAAGGCCATTGTGATCTAATGGGAGGGGGTGAATGTAACAGCCTAGACTATTAAAGGATTAAAATTATAAATTATATGACTCATATTAATAAGTTGAATCTTTATTTCTAATATCCCACATGATGAGAACTATGTGGTTAAGTGTGCTTGACCTGGATTAGTGATCAGGATGGGTGACCTCTTGGGATGATTCCTAGGGTGTGGGTGAGTGAGTAAAAAATACACTAAAGAAACCTGTGTTGGAATATGTGGGAAATAATTAGTTTTATGATCCATTCAAACATGTTGGTGTGCCCTAGGAAGGGGACCACATGTCCACAGGGCAACCGGTGGTGCCTAGCAGGCTATGACCTAATGGCCATGTTGAGGTGAGGTTTTTTTGTTGTTGTCATGGTTCAGTTGTTATAAAATAAGGTAATAAGGATTAAATAAAGCTAAATGATATGATATGAAATATTATAGAGTTTAAATTTATAAATTATGTAATTGTTATATTTTGGAAATAAATATGTCTTTTAGGAATAACAGAATTTAAGAATGAGTTGTTGGATGATGTATATAGCTCATAATTATCTATACAGATTGTAAGTAAATTGATTTATTGAGATCTAAAGAATAATTTCGTGAATTAAAATATGAATAGGTATTTTATAGAGTGGTGTTAAGAGGTTAAGGACCTAACTACCATGTTAATATGGGGTGTTTTTACTCTCAGTAGAGCCCAGTTATTACAAAGGAAGATAAAAAGGGGGATATAGAGATATAAAAGATTATATGAATTATTTAAAGAGTCAAACTTTTTAAATGATATAATTATTATATTTTTGAAATCAATATGTGTTGTTTTAATAATTTATTTGAAGAATGACATGTTGGATGATATGCAAATCTCATAATTCCTTATCCATATTGCAATAACAATGATGTATTTGGATATCAAGATTCAGTTCTAGAAGGATAACATCAAGATGGATATGATAAATTATATAGCTTGATGATTGGTATTCCTACATGTAAATAATTTATTTCCCAAGATTAAGGAGATGATACAACCATTACCTATACCATTATCAAAATTAAATACCATCACTAAGGATTTTGTTATGGGCACCACAAGAACACAAATGGGTATAATTTCATTTGGTTTATGGTTGATCTAATTAAAATTTTAGTACATTACATGTCCATTAGATAGGACTTATCACTTGATCAACTTTAAAGGTTATACAAAAAGGAAGTTGTAAGGTTTTATGGAGTACCACATTCAATTGTATCTGATGAAGATCAAAGGTTTGCTCAAAGTTTGGGAGTTTTGTTCAATATGAATTAGATACAAAGATAAGATTTAGAATGACCTATAATCTTCAAAATAATGCTAAATATAAAAGGTACATTAAAACTTTATAATATACAATGTGATCAATATCAATATATTTCAAAGGAAGTTGGGATCAAAATATTCCATTGTATGTGTTCTCATGTAATAAAAGTTTCTACTCAAGCATTGAAATGGTAGGATATGAGGCACTATATGGGAAGAGATGTAGAACTAAAACTTTTTGTAATGAAGTTAGTGTGAGGTTCTTTATAGGTCTTCATCTTGTTAAAGAAATGTAAAAAGTTCAAACCATTCAATAATATAGAAATTAAATTCAAAGTTAAAATAATATCTATAGTAATAATCATCAAATAAATATGTAGTTGAAACTCAAAGATATGGTGTTATTTCAAATATAACCATGGAATAGGGTTATGAGATTTTGAAAAAGATAAAGGTGAGAACTATAGTTATCATCCCTTCTTAAATCCTTCATCATGTGAGGATGGTAGTTAATCATCTTGAATTTCCCCTAAATTTCTCTCAAGTGAATGATTTTTTCATGTATAAATTTTGATGAAGTACATACCTAATCCTATAAATAAAGTAGAATTATATGTATAACAACTATAATATTATATCTCTTACAAGGATAAATCTATAGAAATATTATATCATATAGATAAAGTGATACAAAAATACCACTCACCTTGTCAAAGTACAATGAATGAATCATCAGTTTATGTAAGTGATGTGGGAACTTAAAGATGTATTGGGGAATATGTTTTTGTCTAATATTATGACAAGGGGAGAATTACCTTAAAAAATAAAGTGAAGGAATAAATTGATAATATAAAATATATGATGATACAATAAAGAAATAAATATAATAAAATTAAAGTATATAAAATATTAAAATGAGGAAAATAAAAGCACACATGAGATTTGGTAAAGATATTTTAAAATACAACCTGAAGGAACCCTTACGTATCCTCCCCACAAGAATGATTGTTGGGTTTAATTTAAAAAATCCATTTGTTTTAATTGGAAATAAATACATAATTTTAATGAAAACAAAGAACCTAAAAACCACTTAATTTAATATAATAATATGATCTTTAACCCATCAATTTTAATGAAGAATGAAGTAAAAAACTATCAATATAAATGGATAACCAAGAACCAGATATATAGAGGAAGAAGAAAAATAGATGACTTTTTTAATTACAATCCCTTTATAATACACAAACATCATTTTCTCTTGAATAAAATTGAGAAAGATATAAATGTGGAGAGAGAAGGATAGGAATAAAGAGTTAAGGGGTTTTATAAATGGATCTATAGGAAGATAGAGAAATAATAATAAAAATTTTTAACAACAATTTCATTATCAATTTGGATAAAGTCATTGAAGAAAACACTCTTTTTGATTTGATGTCTTAATCTCCTTAGATGAAGAAAATTTGATCCCTCGTTGAATGGTGAAATATGACAACTTTATGTTATTTAGATATCTTGAGATAAATTGATTAACTTTGGGATTTGAGAGTGTTTTGGAATTGTAACTTCGATTCAGTAGAAGTTTAATGAGAATTTAGGGGGCCTTCATCTCCTTTTATAGCCTCTATAGTATGCCAAGGCCTAAGGGATAAAATAAAAAAATTGAACTTCATAGCCAATGTCTTTATGAATCCCTTTAATGCTCCCTCAAACTAGCAGTATTGATGGAACCTAATATGTGTTTCCTTATAATAGGTATCAAATGGTGATTTTATAAATTACTACACATTGTCTCTTCTCATATGCTAGTTGGTAAACCTTAACTGGTTAGGCTAAGCATTCCTATAACATGTGAGGGTTCATCCTATTCCACTGGTTATTTGGTGGAACTGTACTGGGTAGCAAGTACTTCTCTACTATAATAACCTTGAAAGAATCCCTTTTATCAGGTTTTGAAGTGTTCTTTAGGTCTGATTCATTATTCATAAACTAACATAATACAAACACATAAAATAAACATGAGACAAATTAGAAGAATTTTCAATAACAATAAAATGTTCATTATCATTAAAAATATTTTCATTAGGGTCCAATGATATTAACTTTCTTTATTATCACAAAAACTTGATATAAAAATCAAGAGCCAGAATAAGGAGAATATAAAGAGATGAAGTTTACCAAATAAACCTGAAACCAGGTCTCACTGTTTAAAACATTGAAATGTATCCCCATGATGAAACACCATTTGAAACAAAAATCCATTTATCTTATACCTCTATTAAAACCTTTTACCCAATTGCAATTATCAATATTTATTTTAGAAATATGAGTGTTAGAAATATATGATAAAATAATAGAAATTTAAGACAACCTCTACACAATAACAACAATGAACTAACATCTATAAAAATGGAATATTTAAGAGATATGTTTTAAAAAATGATCATACATTCATTGAAAGAGATAAACAATTAAAAACATTATTTTAATGAGAGAAATTTTAGATGACACATGCTTTAGAAAAAGATAAATAAATTATAAAAACATTGATAATGGAGGGGAGAAAAACCAAAGATAATTAAAACAACTCTCCCAAAATAAAACGAAAAATCATATAATAAGATTGAAATAAAAAGAAATGAGAGATAAAATAATGAATATTGTCACCATTTAAAAAGAAATTATAAGTGTGAAACTCAATATTTTAGATAAATTGGAAAAAATTTAAAAGGGAAAAATAAAATAAAATAAAAACTGATATGGCTCCCCCTAAAAGATAGCATGATTGAGGTAAGGGGATCATAGAAACAAAAATAAAGAGTGAAAATTTGAAAATAAAAAAAATTAATTCTTTAGAAAAAAATATTTCTCCAGCATTTTAAGAAACATAGACTTCAGAGGGGAGAGACATTGAAATTAGATCCAAGATAGAAGTAATAAAAATAATTAAGAACCTAAATTTCTGAATTTAAAAATTGATATCCAAATCTTCTCATGAAAGGAAATAGGTAGCATCACTATCACAGGATCATAAAACATTATGCTCAATGTGGAAAGAGTTAGTCAATCACTCTAAGTGGTAAAAATTCATTTACTAATTAGAATTCACTATTTGATAGATAAATGAGGTTCAATGAAAAATCCTTGTGAGAAATCATTTAATGGAAAAATTTTCTAACCTTTAGGGTTTGAAAATGTCTGAATATATGATTTGGGAAGGGAAAAAAATTTAAGTCCACAAACATTGGAATGTAAAGATTTTGAGAAAAAAAATATAATTATATTTTTAAAAAATATTAGAAGAAATATGGATCAATTTAGGTCTTACATATCTATCATTTGGTTGTAAATTTTATATGTAATATTCTCAAATTTATGACAATACTTGAAAATTCTATTTTTAGTAACAAAATTCATAAAATTAAAGTTTGTTGATGAATTTACATTATCATTACAAAAAAAACAATGATTTTTTATTTTTAAACATTAAATACCACTGATAATATTAAGATATTATTCAAGTTGGGTAGATTTTAAGAGATATTTTGAGATCATTAATTTTGGTTTTGAAAACTTCATCATAAGGTTGATTTTTTAACATAAAAACCAAATAATACATTTCATTTAAAAGAAAATAATATTCACTAGGAACTTATTTATAAATTTTTTAAGGATTATCTTATTTTTAAATATGTTCTCAAAAGAATAAATTTTATTTTTAGATAAAGAAGTGTTAGAAGATGAATAATAATGAGAGGAAGAAGTGGAATGAGTAGAAGAGTGGTAACTAATCTCTTCACCTACCTTAAGATGAGCCATGAGGAATTATGGGGTTGAGTTGCTGGTTTCATAAGCTAAAACTGAATCATTACTATAACTATAATTCAATAAATTTAGAGCCTTCTTAATATTATTATTTTATTTAGAAATTTTGTTCAAGGTATAATCTATCTTGATGTGGCCATTCTTTTTAAAACCAAAGAAGGTTATTCTTCAAGCATTATATATTAATTTCATTTTCAGAGTCTCTTTAAAACTAATCATAATACATGATTGATTTAAAGTCTAGGTTATTCTCATTTTGATTGGATTAAAAGGATTATTTATTATCTAGGAGTTTTATCTTTATCTCATATTTCATTAAGGATCTGATGAGTTCTTCAACAACCATATTTTCATTGTACATAGAATCTTGTATTAACAATACTTTAGGATCCCCTAAACTAGGTAAAATCTACACTAGTTTCTTCATGATCATTTATATAGAGATTTCATCACCTATAGATTTTATACTGTTAAAGTTTTTTATAAAATGTGAACTCATGCTTACAATAGATTTATTTTCAATAACGAGGAGACTTTCAAAGTCTTATATAATCATTTACAATCTAGTTTTTTATCCCTATTTTTTATTTCACGTGTGTATTCTAAGAGTTTCTATATCTCATTAACCATTTTTCAAGATGATATTATATTGAATTAATTTTTATCTAAAGCACTTAATAAGGCATTAATATACTTTCCATATAATTAAAAAAATTAACATCTTGAGGAGTATATTTTTATTTAGATTCAGTTGTTGGGGTATAACCGTGCATAAACATTTTAAAAATAGTATATCTAATGATACTAAAGAAAATAGAAATGTTTGTTTTCAAATATGAACAATTTGAACCATCATAGAAAGAAGAATGTGCATAAGAAATAGATTACATTTTGGAACCAAAATTTAAAAATTACATTTCATTTGAAAATGAAAATTAATTTTTTAAATTAATTATTTTTGGAAAAATAGATTTTGAAATAGAATAAACCTATTTCTTTGATACCAAATGTCGGTATTGGGGAATAAAAGGATTTTCAAAAAGATATTTTGACATAAATTCAAAGAAAACCTTTTATACTGAAGTTTGGTCTGAGATTATGGGATAGAGAGAATTTCCTTATAAAAATACAGTGGATTAATAAATCAATTCTATAAAATATTTGATGATACAATAAGGCAATAATTATAATAAAATTAAAGAATAACAAAAATTAACAAGTGGAAAAATAAAATGGAATGACTGATTTGGTAAAGAATTCTGAAATTATACCCAAAGGTACCCATGAATCTCCACCCCATGAGAATTATCATGAGGTTTAATTTGATAAACCACTTTTTTCAATAGGAATAGAAAGACCAAAAAAATTTAATAGAAAAAAATATCCTCAAAATTTCTTTCTTTTAAAAAAGTTACAAAAAAATTAATCCTTTTTTTAATATAGAATCAAGTACCAAAACCCTTGGTTTAAATAGATAACCATGAACCAAATAAATAGAGGGAAAAGAGAAATATATTTCTTGATTAATTTCAATCCATAAAATGCACGAAATACAATCTATTTTAAAATAATTAGTGCAAGATAATAATTGATATAGATAATTATAAAAAGAGATATACAATGGGTTTTATAAATGGATCAATATATGGGGAGAGAGACAGGTACAATTTATTTGAATGAGAATTTCATTTGAACTTCAGATAAATTCATTGAAGAATAAACCCATCATAATTAAGTGACTTTATGTCCTTAGATAATTGAATCATGGCATCCTTTTGAATGTTGAAGGATGAGAACTTTAATATATTGGGTTATTTTTGAGAGAAATGGATTATATTTTAGATTTGAGAGTGTTCCAAAATTTGTACTTTATTTTAGAGGATGTTTTATGAGAACTGAGGCTACCATGATATCCTTTTATAGTATCTATATGGTTTCGATGTATAAGGGGTCAAGCCACAAAATTACTAAATATAACTATATGTTTTAGGACTACCATTAGGCCTCCCCTATACTAGAAATATTAAATCCACCAGATACTTGATAACCTCCACTAGGTAGCCGATGGTACTGCTAAAATAAACTATACATTGTATCCTCTCACTATCTAGCTGGTGGACTCATGCATGCATATAGGGTGACTCTCATGAAACCATATAACTAGTGAGACTTTAATAGGTAGATGGTGATTCCCTACTATAAAAACCTTGAAATAATTTCTTTGATCTTATTTTGATGTGATCTTTAGGCCAAATGCCTTCTCTACCAAACTAAAAGATTTAAAAGACACAAAATAAACTTGAAAAATATTTAAATAAGTTAAAAAACATTATAGTCTTTGTGACCATTAAAAAAATTACACTTTGGGGTCCAACAATAGTACCCTCATTTATTTTGATCAAATTAATGAATTTTCATGGGTGAAATTCTGTTTAGTGAGTAGAATGTAATACCCAAATATTTTAGTATATCTTTCTTGTTTAATGTTACATATTCAATAGATACTAATATATGAAACACTGAAATAAAATGAGACATCATATATTTTATTTAGATAAGATATTATAATGTAAGATAAAAATCAATACATTATTATACTAAAATATGAAACCCCATTAATAAAATTATAAGAAGAGTTAAACAAAAAGTAAATAAAATTATAAAATTCAATTAAAATGATTTATCATAAAAAAAATATTTTAAATTTTCAAATAATATTATTATTGTATTTAAATAATTTTTTAATGTTTAATAATTTCAATGAAAAGATAAAATTAAATGGTTATAAGGTAAATAATTAATTTTAAGGGAATGTGATTAAAATAATTTATTAATAGAAAGTGATATTTTAAAAAAAATTGTTTCTTAAATGTGTTGTTTATTTTTGTATTAACAAATTAAATTTATCACTAATAAATTATTATTATAATAAAATATTTCTATGTGTAAAAAACATCTTTACACTCATTTAATTAATAATTGATATTAAATTTGATTAATAACACTTAAGTTTAAAAATTCATTTCTCAATTTAAAAAAATATTATCTATATATTTATTGTATTCATTTAAAAGTCAAAATTCTAATATTTAGAAATTTAATTATATTAAATTGATTAAAAAGATTAACTATCACATAAAAAATTATGTAAGAATGTTAATTTAATTTTTAGGCATAAAAATAAATTTTTCTATAAAATTTGAGTTACCATGGTTAAAGTAAAATAAGGTAAAAAAGGTTAAACTAAGAAGTTAAGGCTTCAAATATCATGAAAATGTATCTCTAAATTTTTTAGATGTGGGTATTAACTACCCATATCTATTATTTTACACTTTTTATCCACTTTCTTTTTAAAATGAAAACCATATAAATTAAAGAATTAATATTTGAGAAAATGCCACTCATAAATCACCTAAAAAAGGAACCCTTCTCCAAACCTTACAAATAATATTTTCCATTAGTTGTCACCTTAATAACTACTAAATTTAATTCTCCTTAAATCATCTTATATTTTATTAGCCTCTAGTTCTAAGAAGTAATCGTAGATACTTTATTATAAAGGAACCCATTTCGAGAATGAAAATATTCATCGAGGTAAGTACTTACTCATTCACAATATTTTTCAATTTTCTTGTCATATCCATTATTTATAAATATTATTCACTACTATAATAATTTTATATTAACATAATTAATCTTCTAATAAAATTATTTTACTATTATATAACTCTATAATCTTACCCATTCATTAGTATAACATGTTGTTGTCTGCGTCACTTAAAGAACCATCCTGAATGTTGTTATACCATTTCAACCATATAAAACATGAATTAGTATCAAGAAGTTAATAATGGAAATATATTATATTATTTATTAACCTATTTCATGAATATGGTTTTATATATGAATCAATAAATAGTTATTATAATGTAACTCATTGTTATTAAAAAAATTACCAGAAACAAGATTATCATGGTTTTAAATATCATGTATTGTACCCATAACATCAATCAAATGAAAAAAATATTGAATAATAATTTTAATAAATTATTCTACTACCTTGAATAATCTAATAATTATGGTATTTTTAACAATGAGAGGATTGACATAACCCTTACAAAACATGTTTCCGATAATAAAAATTACTAATATCTGATAATAAGAATAGACAATAACTAATGAATAAATGGTTAATAAATAATTATAACTAACAAGTATAAAATATAATAGATATGAATTTTTATATAAGATAAGTTATTATTAATTTTATTTTTACAATAAATGGATTTAAAGTTCTTTTGTCGATTTTATGAGTAAAGATAAGGGTTTATTTTCCAATCTCACTTTGAAATTGAGACTTTTTATATTTAAAATAACATCTAGAGAAATTTTTTATTAATTCTCTATAAAACCCCATATAATTTACTCTAATATAATAAATTTATTGGTTTTAAATTCCATATTACATTTTCCTCTCCCCTTTGTTCACAATTTTACACAAATTGGGTTTACATATTGGATTGACTTTATTTTTCTTTTTGGTGAGGAATGATTCTCCTCCATGTATATATTATTTATTTTGTTTTATGAATGTAATTTTATTTACTTACATGATTTATTAAGTTATTTTTAAATTTATTTTAATTTATTTTAAAAAATAAATTTTTTCTAACATTTTCATTATGGTTATTTTCTTCCAACATTGACATTCTTTACAAAAGTGTGAAAGGAATGTTTTTTTATTTTTTAGAATGAATTCATTTTCCCACCATATTCATTAGTTTCATTTAATAAACTTTATATCCAAATTTCATAGTTTTCCAAAGTAATTTCTCTTCACATTATTTTATAACTTATTTTATTTCAAAATAAAATTTATCTAAAGGGTATTTCTTCTTATTTTTCAAATAAGTTTTTTAATGGTATTATATAATTGTTTTTCGTCAATGTAAACTTTATTTAGTTTTAATTACGATTTTATCGGGATATACTTTATTGTTACCATAAATATTATATCTATGTATATATTATGATAATATCTTATAAAATATTTCATGAAACCTGATTATTCATCATGGATTAATCACATTATGATAGGTTTTTGAATGTTTTCATGTTAGAATAAAATGCATATTTATAGTTTATCATTTTATTATTAGTGGGTCTAATATAACCCTCTATTTATTTATATAATGAGGTAATGATGTTATGGATAGATCATATTGATATGTTCATAACTCTATGCATTGATCATGTCAAAATTTTAAAAAATATATGAGTGGAATTTAATGATATGTTCACAACACTATGAATATAACCTATTGATGAGTTAATAAATATAAACATGTACAAAATTTATACTTTCACAAATATATACTTGGACCTAACTCTGTTTAATTATGTTCACAATGTAATGGTTTACCTGTGATTTCATTTATTTGGCACGCATATGTTATTCTCCTTGGACCATGATTGTTCACCCATTTTTCCACATGTAAAAAACTAAAAGCTTTGTTATTTAATAAATCCATTGTTTCTATTATTATTACCTTTGGTCTTGAGTTGAACCATTCTAGGTTGGAATTTGTGGGATTTTCGAGGGTTAAAATTGGGTTTTTAGGTTTTTCTCCCAAAATAAGTTGTACCATGTTGTAGCCTTAGTTCCTATGCCATTGTCGAGGTAATACAATTCCATAGCGGAGATGAAAACTCTGTAAGGGTATTTTGTGAGTGATGGTTCACTGAAACCTTCCCCATGGAAGGTTATTTGTGGAGGTTATTATTTAGTGACTCAAACCATGTATTATGGGGCTCTATCTAGACTAGTTATATTCAACTAGTCGACCTTTAGTCTTTTGGAGTTAATAAATTTAATTTTTTTATTTCAGATTGAATCAGGGTATCAATTTCAGAATGTATGGGGGTATTAATGTGTGTTTATCACATAGATTTAAGCCCGAAATCTACCATGCATATACCTTATTTTCCCTCTTTATTCATAATCATATCAAAGTCTCAAAGGGATGAAATCCCAATCCATGATAGTAGTGAATGACCTTACCTAGTTCTACACCGTTTTACCCACTACTTTATTGTAGAGGATTATCACCCATGTTCTCATATACCACAACGTTCCTTCTTGCCCCACTATATTTGCCAACCTACACCTTAAACTCTATCGTTTCACCACATGGGACATTTATAGAGTAATGAATATGTTTTAGAGGTATTAAATAAACCTTTGTGGTCTCCCATTTGCCCGTGGTTTTTGATAATAGAAATCCTACGCTACACCTTGTTGTATTTTTCTACAGTGAGACCTTTATGTAGTAGCATATTTCCCTCTACCTTTGTGGTTGTTAATAAAACACTTCAATTCCACAACCTTCTTCCTTATTCTATAGTGTATCCCTTATAGAAGCTCTTACATTAGAGCTTGGAGTTTCCTTTGTGTCCTACCCTGCTGTAATAATTAGCTCTACATTTGTCTTATTTCTTCCTAAATTACACTTGAATCATTGATGTGATGTTTTGGAATCAATTCTAGGAGTTTTTGTCATGTGATCTTGTTCTAGTTGGTGTCATAATGATTTATGCGTGATGAAACTTCTGAGGAACCTTGATGTGGATGTCGATAATTGAATTTAAGAAGTTCCTTACACTCGTGATCTCTTTTTTACACATGTTTCAATTATATGATTATTTTGTGAGAATAACTAATGAATGTGCTTGATTATGATGTCATATGGGTGTGGGTGTAGCTCTTGAGACCTCCAATGACATTTTATTCAATGAGTATTAATAGAGTATCTTGTTTCCATTATTTTTATGATCACATGTTATCATGTGTTGTGAAATTATTTCTAATGATGATATATTTTTCCTTCCTTGTATATATACCATGTGATGTGTGTTACCATTAACATGGAGGTTGTGATTGTTACTTGAGATATGTGGACTATCATGTGTTTTAAATCCCATATAGATGGATAGTGTTCATATTGAGATGATGATTATAATGGACATAAGCATAGGGTATGGGGAATGGCAGCCTTGGGACCAGACCTAAGGTAGTATTTTTTAGGAATGACATCCCTGGGGATGTATTAAAGGGGCTTGTAGGCCTTGGGGAATTTAACAAGACATTGATGGTTTATGATGGTATAAGGGACTATCCCATCATAGGAGTAGAGATACAATGGACTTAGGGCTAATATGACTTGATGCCTTATGATTATCAAAGGATGGTTTCGAGCATAATGTTGGTGCTTTCCCATTATATAATACCGTGATTATCATTATATCATGGAGTTAAATCTGGTATGACTAGAAGTTTTCATAATTTTTGTTAGTGTATGACAATTAAATTTTGAATTTCATTTTTATTACTATTATGAGATTATTATTATTATGAAATATACCTTTTATAATTGAGAACACTAGGGTAAATATTAATTGGTAGTGTTCTACTAAGTCTTATACTTACACCCTAACCAATAATTTCGATTTTCTTATTGATTTGATGAGGGAACTGATGAAGGGAAAGGGATCGATGATGGATAACTATATAGAGGAGTACATATATTGAGTAGATATGGACACACATTTAAGAATCTAGAAAATGTTATTTATTTGTTTATTTATTTATCTATAGGTCAATCTTTGACAAGCTTACCAATTTGGGAGCTATTTTTATATGTATGGAATTTATTTAGTTTTCACATGTCCGCTCTGATTATTTATTATGTTATTTACTATTTATTATTGAACATATGACATGATATTGAGTGTATATTCTCCTTATTATTTACTCAGAACCTCACTATTAGTTGATTTCCTTTTGTATATGGGGAGGCTCACATGGGGTCACATGGAGTTACAACTAAGACCCAGTGATGTGGTTTGGTACATTACAAATTGGTATTAGAGGTTTAATATTCACAAAAGTTTTCTTCAATTCACATTGATTTAGGACAGGGTGCATAGGAGTAGCATGGTTGGTACTTGGGTAGGGGAACCATGATAGTGCCTAACTGACACTATATTATTGACCTATGAGTTTCCGTTAAGTAGGAAAATTATTATTCTTTCTATTACTTTTAATTCACATTTGGTGAGACTCATGATATTGATATGTGGTTTATGATATATTAGGTGTGTTAATGCTTCATGACTAATCACATTGGTTCACATTAGATATATATACCTTTTTGTACTAAAAAGTTGTTCATTAATTAAATGAAATTATTTGTGAAGTCAGCTCAGGATAATTTATTTTTTTATGATATATTTTTTTCTATGTTTTTTTGATATATCTCTATTGGAATTTATTAGTTTAACTAAGAATTATTTTATGTTAGTATATATATGATGACTCTAAATAATGTGTAGGTGGAGCCTTGGGTAAATGCTAGGAGTGTTATAGCTTAGGTTGAGGGTAGACTCTTAAGGGAACATTGTGTGATCCCTTAGACTATTTAAGACTATCTATATTAATAATGTGCCTTCTATTATAGAATATTCCACCTCACAGAAAATTAGTTGGACCTGCAACTGAGCAGGTTATTCTAGATTATGTTTCTGCATCATCCCCATAAGTACAGGCAATGGTTCCTTACCTACCACCACCAAGATCCATGTTAGATTACGCCAATGATTTCTAGATCCAACACCCTCCTACATTTATGGAAACTGATAGACCACAAGATATTATGGATTGGGTGGAAATCATAGAGGTAAAATTTTAAATCATTGAGATATTGATGGAAAAAAGGTGAAACGGTAAGTTTTCATATAGTAGGGAATCACCATGCATTGGTGGGGATTTATGGGTTACAAAAAATATGAGAGGTACTCTCACTGTAGGCTATAATGACCTTATTTTTTGGAGATTTATTCCTTAACATGATAAAGATAAATCATTCATAAAATTTCATATAATTAAAGTTGGGATCCACAGCGGTATTAGGATACTACAAACATTTTACGAAGGTCCTCTATTTCCCACCACATCTAGATGGTAATGAGGCCCAAAAGGCCATAGAGTTTAAAATTGAAATTTGATATGACCTTAGATAATAGGTCTAAATATTAGATATATATTCATCCCTATAGGTTCTAACAAAGGCCCAGACCATTGAGAGGGTTCTAGAGGAAGAATGATCATCATGTATTTTCCTTCATTTCACTACTTAGATGGTTGGACCACCAATTTATCCCATCAATTCCTCTTCTAATGGTAGGAACAAAAAGGCCATGGGAATGAAGTAGAGCAGTATAAATCATGTGTAGCATAGTCTAGTTTCTTTAGTTTTTTCCAGAGGTGACCTGTATTTCTTCATATATGGGATGATCATAAACTATAGTCATCTATTCCCAGCACCTCAAAGAAAGTTCCAAGAGTGTGGAATGATGGTCTATCTCCACTAATTTTTTCACAGATCCTTGAGGTTTTCTCTCTTCATAGGTGGAGGAATAGCATGGTCTTTGGCCCTGGGATCCAGTTAGGGTTCATAGTAAAGGATACAAATTCCTTATATAACAACATCATTAGGACATTTTCATTGATTTAATGTGGGAAAGGATTACATGGTGGATCAGATTTCTATTGATGATGGAGAGGGAACATCAACTATTTGAGGTAATTTTTTTTATCAAATCTAGTTTATCTACTACTTCGTTTGATACTAATGCTTCTGAATACTTTATATGTTATCATGTAGTAGTGGTACTTGTTCTATAATTCAAGTTATCTTCTTATATTGTCTCCCTTGACACACAATCATGAATGAAGGTGGACCATATCCAGTGATGCTTGAAGTGTTCTATAGTTTTCAATAGTTATGGAAATATATGAGAGTTCCTGATTATGGAGATTACGAAATTTTATTTGATTCTCATCATGGAATGACTGACCCGTTTCCAAGCCCACATTGACTAATATAGGAGACGTGTGATATCCAATTCACCAAAGGTATAGTAGTTCATGATTACTAGAGAGTGGGAACTAGGGCCAGGAAGATTTGGGCTCGAAAAGTGTCAACTAAATATGATTATAAAAAATATGCCAGACTTTTCTCTTTCACCATGATCAATGGAAGACCACTCATTTTTCCTCTAATCATGGATCTCTATTATGATGACTTTATAGATGAATTCATTTTAGTCCTTCCTAATAGTGAAGTTGAATTTGAGTTAGAGCTTGTGCTAGGTGTGTAACACATTTTAATAATCCTATATTGTATGGATTCAACTGAGATGATGGAGATCAAGTTGCAGCTGAAGACTTCGAGAGGAATAGATTTATCAAACCAAGTACTTCACTGTGTGGTGGACATATATTTTTCTCTAAGTATAAAAATGATATTATTTTAATTTATGTTGATTATCCGAAACTAAACCAAGTTACAATGAAGAACCAATAACCATTTCCCAATATTGAGGATATTTTTGGCCAGTTATAGAGAGCACCTTAGTTCTCTAAGATTTTTCTTCAATTAGTCTATTAATAGTTGTGAGTTGGGGATGAGGAAATTTTGAAGACATAGTTTTAGAACATGTATGGGAAGTATGATTACTTATTAAGGTGGTTAAAGAAGATAAATGCTTCGACAATGTTCATGGATCTCAAGAACAAGATATTCCACCTCTATTTGGACTTGTTCATTATAATGATCATCGATGAAATCCTCGCATACTTACTGTTACCTAATAACTATGCTATGAACCTATATATAATCCTATATATGCTTTGAGAACATAGGATTTATGTAAATTTGTCGAAGTGTGAATCATGGATTTGAGAGGTGATGTTCCTAGGATATGTGGTGATAGATACATGTATATATGTGGAGTCATATAAAATGGAGGTAATCATATCATAGACACATCACTAGAATGTGTTTAAAATCAAGGGATTTATGGTATTAGTTATATGTTATTGGTGGTTTCTCCAAGACATTTTATGAATATTAGAACCCAAAAAACATTGAATAATAATATAGTGATGTTCTAGTGGTCAAACCAGTGTGAAGAGAAATTCCTTAGGCTAAAGATGAGGTTGATGACAGCTCTAGTACAGATACACCCCAATCATGGGATTGGTTATATAGTGTACTAGTATTCATTAGGAATTTGTCTAAGTGTAGTGTTGTTATGGAGATAATAGGTATTCACATATGGGTCTCAATATCCATTACCCCATGATTGGAAACACCATACACATTAATTATAGATGGAATCAATGGTACACAATATGAAGTGTTGGAGAAATTGTCTCTTTGGTTATAGATATTTTTTTTACATGAACCACAATAAACTTATCTATATATTCACATAGAGGGACATAGATATGAAGAAAAGTCATTGGGTTGGGTATCTATAGATATTTTATTTTGAGATAATGTATGAACCTAGGAATTGTAACTTCATTAAGGATACTCTTCTCCATAAGGCATAGGCTAAGAAGGAATTTTGTGATAGGCCTTTAGAGGAGAAGTGTCACTTGATGAAGATGTTAGATGACTAGAAGATATATGCTTTAGAGGATCTAGGTTTTGTGACTCATAACCCATTTATTGATCAAATACTCACTATTCTATTAGGTTAATGATAGAAAATAGTCATACATATAGTGTTTTGTTGTGGGTGAGTAGTTAGTTGGAGTTGACTCAATACGTAGATAGTCAATGGATGGAGACAATGTGATCTTGGTACATGAGAGTAGTAGTCCCTACTTCAATCAAATAGCGGATGATGTGATATTATCATACCTATTGATGGGTAGTACATCATGGTGTTAACATGGTATATCATGACTTCATATGTTAGGTTTGGTGGATAGGGATGAATAGGTACTATAATGGTTTCATCTCCTAATGCCTTACCTGTATGAGAGTGAAGGTGGAGCATCAATGATCTAATTGTTTCTTCCAGCTACTTCTTGTACCCATGTGGAAGTCGGGGTACATCATAATAGACATTTTTATGGGGTTAAACAAGATAAAAATGAGTCTTAACATAGTCTGTGTGATTATAAATTGGATAACACAGACTTCTCACTTCTTACAAATCAATGAGACTCACGCAATGGAGGAGCTATGAAAGCTCTATGTTTGTGATATCGCACACTTACACATAGTTCAACTGACCATTGTAATAGAGGATGTGGATTTTTTACATCATGTTTTGGGAATATAGTGACCCAATCCTTTTACACATATCATTACATGATTTTAATAATAATTAACCATAATATTATAAGATAAGGATTGTAATGTCTAGTGTCTTTGGATGATTTGGAACATAATTAAGCATCATGAAAAAATCTTTTATTTAATTACCATATTGTGATAGTAACTTCAATTGAGTTATTATAATTGCATAGTATAACCTGGGGAAATGCATGAAAAATGGTATGATCCCAAAAACCCAGTAAGGAAATAAATATATGAATAAGACATAGTACATGAGTCAGAAGGAATAACATCATGGAACTTCATAAACCTAAAGAAGAATGACATATATGACAAGGAAAAAATAAAAGCATGGCATCATAAGAATGTGTAAATAAAATATAATATGACATAAACATGATTCCATGATAACTTCAAATACTATATAACTTGGTGAGCTATGTCCCATAAAGGAATCGGGTTCACTCACTGTCACAAAATGACATCTCATGAGACTAAAAATTACATAATGAATTAGAGTGAAATATAGGTTCACCCATCATAACATGTTCATGAATATGTGTTCCACATGAAAAATCATTCATAAAGAATCATACATAAACATTAGGGGTACCCATGTATTGAATTGGGTATTATAATCATGTAAGAAGGTATAACATAGGTGAATGTCATAATGGTGTCTATGAAAGAAAGGATTTAAATCATTAATGGAAATTTATAAGAAAAAATAGCCATAGATAATGACAATTTATGTCAAACTAAAGTGAATACAAGTAAAAATAGTGGTTAAGGAACTTTTGAAATAAATCATTTTAGTGTGGTTTAAAGAAAATATTGAAGACTCTTTAAAAGAAAAAAGGTGTAATTGTTTGTATAAAACTAGAAATGAGAAAAGTTATTTTTTTCATGATAAAATGAGTTATTTTATAAAAATAATGATGGATTAAATAAAATTATGCAGTGAGCATCAAAATGGTTAAGAAATCAGGAAGTTTCTTTTAATTGGACTTTCTTATCAAGAATATTCAAGAATGGAACCTTTTTAAATCATGTATTTCCCCATCAAAGAAGGAAGAAATGTTCTGGATACTTGATTTTGGAACATAAAAAAAATTATAATAATTATATAAAAATAAATAATCATTACATTGGTTTAATGATAGAGAAAGAGTAACCCAAAGGGAAAATGGGGGTTCTGGTAGAATCTCATTCCTTATGTCTGGAATGGTTCTACACTTTATCTTAATGTCATAAATAACAAAATTAAATTATTTAGTTACTAACTAAATAAACTATTATACATGTAATTGATTTATTATAAATTTATTAAGTTCATATATGGCCTTTTTGATGTGTTATAGTGTTCTGTTTCATCATTCGGGAGTGCTTGTTTTCCTAGTTTTCAGGATCAGTTTTCTTGTGTAAGAGTATAGAAGTTCATGAAAAATAGAAATAGAAATATAGAATTGAAGATATAAGTTATTAATTAACATATATAAAGTGAAATTATCCTATAATTCCTTTGGTAATATGGTATGAGGATGAAACAATATATAAATAGTTAATGATAATTGTTTAGGTTATTTTTGGAGGATTTCGATCACAATAAATTCGCTTCATTTTATCATTTAGTATTATGTATAAATATTATATAAAAACATAAAAATAAATTAAAATAAATTTTAAAATATTTTTCAAGAAGTATAAATGGTTTTATGACTAACCTTGATGTCATTAAAATAAAATTAAAATGAATCATCCACGTTGTTGGCAAATTGACACATCACAGACGATGATTTCATTTTTAAAACAAAAGAAGATGAGATGACGTTTTGATGATTGATTATTCAATTAAAATAATTAAATTACAATATATTTTTGATACTGGAGTTATAAATTAACATGGATAAGATGATTTTAGGAGATAATAACAAAATAAAAGAAATTGAAAATAAATTTAAAGAAAATGAAAGAGGAATTCGCCTCTTTAAATTCTCCTCTATGAGAACCTCTTTAGGGAAAAGTCTTTGGTCTTTCGATAAGATAAAGAGATACTAGATGTGGGTTAGTATATCAGGAATATTAATGGGTTAAAATTTTACAATTCTCATAGATTTTAAGGTATCGGGAGAAGAGGTGGTGAGGGGAGTTATTTATAGTGGAGAGGAGGGGTGTTTTCTCGTTATTTTGTTCATTAGTTTAATATTTTTTTTCAAGACTATGAATAGTTTCAGAATTATCAAAAAATAATAACATAATAAATAAATATATTTCTAGATTTCTTTCTTACATAATCCATACATCATCTATGACTGAATAAATTATGTATTTTAACTTATACTATAAACTATCGTATTTTACTATTCACCAAAAAATCAAGTGTTTCAAAAAAATAACAAAAATTCACCCTAACCATTTTTTGATGAGTAGAATTAAAAAAATGAAATATATTTTATTAATTTATCTTTATAAATTTTATAAATTTATTTTTAATTAAAATCATCATTTTCTTGGAAAATACCAATTTTTAAATTATAACTAATTTTGCAACACTTTGAAAAAATAATTAAGGTCTCATAAAATTATCTTATAATCAAAATATAACAAAATATTAATTTATGATTACATTTTATGGAAATAAGTTTTCTTTAAAATAGTATATTAATTATAATATTGAAAATAAATACTCAGGTTTTATAAAAATATCAACACTTAATTAATAATTTCTAAAAATTTTATTTACTTATACTATGATATAATTATATAATATTACCATCTACAAGATGCTTAAATTTTATTTATACTTTAAAAGGTGAGGTTACTATTCCATTTTCTAGTTTATAATTCATAAGGGTCACATTACTATTCCAAAGGTCATGTTACTATTTCATCGGTATAGGTTTCTTAACGTATAGAAATACTTCTTACTTCATTCATTATTAATTTTTAAGGTTTATATTATGTTATTTATTTGATCTAATGTGATCAATACTATATTAAATAATTATAATATGGTAATTTCCCTTGATAAAATTTTTTGGTCATTACATTCTTTTCCGTTATGAAATTTCACCCTCAAAGTTTCATTTTACATTCTAAGATGAAAATAGGTGTGGGTACTTCTCCTTCATCGCTTTCTTTGGTTCCCATATTGCCTATTCATTCTTATGGGTCTACTCTAGTAATTTTATGAGGTTAGTGGTATTGTTTCATAAAAAATTATCTCTATGAACCAAGATCTTCACTGGATACTCCTCTTATGGGACATCATTTTCCAACTATACCACCTCTAGATTCAGTACATGTGAAGGATCATGTATGTAATTACTCAAAAGGGATACATGGAATACATCATGTACTTGATACATGGTAGGTTTATGTTCAATTAAATAGGCTATGGATTCAACATGATCAAGAATATCAAAGGGGGTTATGTAATTGGGACTTATCATTCCTTTCTTACAAAATATAATGATTTTATTCCATAGACATGTGGAATAATACCATGTCTCTATACTTAAACTCAAGGTCTCATCAACGATTTTCTGTATAATTTTTTTGTTGAATTTGGACTTCCTTGATGTGTTGTTGAATAGTTTTCACCTTTTTAAACCATTTCTTCAACCATATTAGGTCCTAGAATCTTATGTTCGCTAACCTCATCCCAAAATTCTAATGTTCTTCATCTTTTCATAGAGAGACCTTCATATAGAGCCATTTGGATGATTGAGTGGAAACTCTTCATGTAAGAAAACATGAACAGAGGAAAATATTGGTCCCATACTCCTTTGAAGCCTATAAAAAATTCTCTCAAAATTTCTTCCAGTGTCTGAATATTCCTCATAGATTGGACATCATTTTGAGGATGATAGGTCGTACTGAAGTTCGTCTCAATGCATAGATCATGTTAAAGACTTTTCCTGAACATGATGTTAAATATTGAATCTCGGTTGGATAAAATTGGTATTGTTAATCCATGTAGCCTTACCACATATCTGATGTATATTCTTGAATGTTAATCTAGTGATAAGTCCTCTCGAATTGTGATAAAGTGAGTTGTCATTGTAAGATAATCCATAATGACCCATATAGCATTATCTCCTATGTATTTATTTGGATGTCCAGTGCCAAAGTTCATGGAAATTTTTCCCCATTTCTATGTTCATATGGTAAATGGTTGAATCATACCCTTAGACATTTTATTTTCAGCCTTCACTTACTAACATACGAGTCACTTTAGTGTGTACTTAGAGATCTCCTTTTTCATATTGTCCCACCAATCGTTCTCTTAGATATCTCAATGAATTTATGTACACCATGGGTAAATAGAGAATTTTGGGCTATATGTTTCATTTAGAAGCTCCTTATTTCTCTTGAGATTGTATGGTTCACATAGTTGTGACCCAAATCTCAAGGATCATTCCTTAGCCATTTTGAACTATGAGGATTTTACTTTTCTCATTTCTTCCACCTTGTTCTGAATTTCCTAATCATTCATCTTATCATCCTATATTTTATCTAAAAGATATGGTTGATCAATCATTTGAGAAAGGATTTATTATGTTATTTTCTTAATGATTCTCATGCCCATCCTTTGTAGGTCTAAGTATATTGAATCCTTTTCAATTCTCATCATTGATAATGTTGTAGGATCCTTTCTACTAAGATCATCTACCACTATATTTGCTTTACCAGGACGGTAGTGGATTGAGAATTAATACTTTTTGATGAGATCTAATTATCTTAATTGTCTCATATTAATCTACTTCTATTTGAATATATATTTTGGACTCTTGTGATCAGTATATATCTCAAAATTCTTCCCATAGAGATAATGTCTCCATATTTTAAATGCAAATATCACATCTACCAACTCCAGATCATGTGTAGGATAGTTTTACTCATGGATTTTCAACTAATTTAGTCATAGTATACCAGTTTATCAATTTTCATTATCACACATCCTAAGCCCCTATTTGATGATTTGATGCACACCACAAAGTGTTTCCCACTTGTTGGTAATGTGATTATTGATGTTGTGATAAGCCTCTTTTTCAACTATTTAAATCATTCCTAACATTCAATAGTACAGAAAAACTTTTCTCCCCTCTAATTCCGCTAGGTTAGTTAGTTGTACAATCATGATAAGATCTTCAAAAATTGCCGGTAATACCCAACAATACCAAATAAACTATGGATCTCTGTTATAGATGTTGTTCTGGGATACTCCTCAATTTCCTTTATCTGGGAAGGGTCTAAATATATTCCTTTACTAGTAATAACATGACCCAATATTGATACATCCTCCAGTCAGAATACATATTTGTTGTAGATTGTGTATAGTTTCTCCCTTTTCAAAGTCTTCAGCGTAGTATTCAAATGCTCTTCATGCCCCTCCTTTATTTTGGAGAATATCAGAATATCATCGATAAAGACAACCAAATTTTTTTGATGTATTCTCTAAAGAATATATTCATCAAGTCCATGAAAATTTATGGAGAATTAGTGAGTGCTAAGGGAATCACTATGAAATCATAGTGTTTATACCTTATTTGAAAGGAAGTCTTGGGGATATATTCCTTCCTCACCTTTAATTTGTGATATCCCAACCAAAGGTCCATGTTATAAAAATAACTACCCCACATAGCTGATCAAACAAGTTATCTATCCATGGTAGGGGATACCTATTCTTTATTGTGATTTTATTAATATCACAATAATCAATGTAGAGACATATTGATCAATTCTTATTCTTTACAAAGAGGACTAGAATACCCCATGGTGAAACACTCGAGTATATTAAACCCTTATCCAAATTCTCTTGTAACTACTTCTTTAGTTCTTCCAACCCATGATGGCCATTCTTTATGGTTTCATTGATATATATAGTGATCATAGAATAGGTTAAACTGATAACACAAAATCTCGATTGGGAGGAAGACTATGAAATTCTTCAGGGAATACATTAGTGTAATCCATCATGATGGGCATGCCCTCAAGAATTATTATCTTCTTTGTCTTATGAATTTGAGCTCGACATAATTTCTCATAAAGAAACATTATTCATAATTGAGATGATTATTTTGAAGGAGATTCATCTTACTCCTTGCACTTGTACAAAATATGATAATTATTTGGGATCTGAAGAGTGATATCCCTTTCTTAACACTTAATGTTGGCGTTATATAAAGATAGTCAATCCATGTCCAATATAGTTTCAAAATCTACCAAAGGGATTATGATAAGATTTATTGGCAGGTCTAGTCCACAAAAAAACAATATGGAGTTATAAACTTTTTATGCAATAAGTTCCCCATTTTTTATACTCAAAGATATCTCAACCTCCAAATTTTGAGGTGGTGATTTAATAGTTCTACTAAACATAAAAGATATGAAATAATTTATGGAACTAGAATCAAATAGTATATTCTCTATTCTTGAATAAATAAACTATGTACCTATCCCCACATCATTTTTAGGATCCACATCAACAGTAGTGATGACATATTCCGTTCCTTTCAACCTTGAAGATTGTTTTTGATTGCGTACAACAACCCTTGTCTTAGAGAAATTTCTTGTGTAATTACCATACTTATGGAAGTTGAAACAATACACTTCAGACTGAGTGTTGATATGAACCTTATTTCTTCTTCCAAATTCAGGGGATTATTCATATCCCCTCAAAATTTATTACCCTTATTCCTATATATTCTATATTTTAAGAATTTCTTGGTTCCGTTTAAGTAGTTTCTATGATGATTCTTCCCAAACTTTCGACACTTGGGATGTATGGTATTCTTTCCATCATGGGATTTATCAACCATATTAAACTAGGTTTCCTCTTTTTTTCACTAGGCCCACAAGACCATAGAATCTTTAATATCCATTGCAAACTTTAATAAAAAACAAACAATATCCTCATAGTGATCAAAGATTTGAATCACTAATACATTTTTTAGACCTGTATTTAGTACACTAAATAAGTTATCCACCATGATTTAGGTGTTCATGACAAATACAAAGATTTATCTTGTAGGCCATCTGAATTTTTCGTTGTATGCTTCTATATACTCATCTTCTTTTTGATACAGTACAAGGAATTCCATTTCCATATTGAGATAGTGGGTTTGGTAAAAATATTTATTGAAAAATATTTTCTTGAAATACTCATATTCTATGGAACCAATTTACACTTTGGACTTTTTTTCTTAATTATTGTGCACCACTGATCAGTTTCCCTATCAAAACAATAGATCACCAGCACAAATTACTCTTCTTCTAATCACTGAAGGACCAAAAATATTGTCTCAATGGAGTTAATCCATTGTTATGTGATTAGGTTATCAAAATATCCACTAAACATAGTATCCCTTTATAGAATGAAGTATCGTATGAAAACTTTCTCTTTATTTGGAGAAAGAGGTCATTCCAAAAAAATCAAGTTATTATTCATAATTTGATCCCACTAAAAAGTATTTTAATAAATTTTTGGTCACCAAATCCCTTCATATTTAGCATATCATTAGAAAAATCATCACATTTCCTATCACATTTATTATTGGCACATGTTCTTCTATTTTCAGCCATTAACTAAGAAAAACAAAGTGAAATTAGGGGGTTTGAATACTTATCTAATAATAATATAAAAAGAAAACATTGAATACAAAAGGATAAACATGTAAATGAAAAGTATATCCTAACTTGTGATTCTTTAGGTTTAAATCGAGGTTATCTATGATCTATTTCCTAACATATATTTTTATGTGCCTTTTTATTCCTTAAATAATAGTTCCTGATGAGATTATTAATTTACCAAATAATATCCCCTAGGAGTGTCAAACTAGGATCACAGTAAGGCAGGTTGTTATGTACAAGGTTACCCCAAGTAAGTCTCTAAACACCTTTTCAGATTTGTGACTCCTAGGTATATTTTTACTATAACTAAGTCCACTTGTAGTATCTAGAAATGGATGTATTTTATTTATAAACCACTAACTCTATACTAACCAAAATTTAGGAATGTTTTGTTATTCTTAGTCTTATCACTAAGGATTTCACTAGTGTTTTCTAATCCTAATCACAAAAACAACTATACCTTTCTCTGATACCAACTATAGCAACCATATCCTTTTAAACATATCATTACATGATATAATCATAATTAGCCATAAAATTAAATTCCAAGGATCGTAATGTCTTGTGTCTTTGGAAGATTAGGAACATAATTAAAATTCATGAAAAAATATTTTATTTAATATAAAGAACGATCTCTTGACTTTCATTGAGCTCCTATAATTTCATAGGATAAATTGGGAAAATACATGAACAAAAGGAATGAGCTAAAAATCATATTAATTAAATAAACTTAAAAATAAAACATATCACATGGGTTATAAGGAATAACATTATTGAAAAAAAGGCATGGAACATGAATAAACATAAGAAATATTGACATGTATAAAATGGGAACATTTAATAATTTAATAATAATATTGTGACAATAATATATAACATGTCATAAACATAATTCAAGGCTAAATTAAACGACTATATAACATGGTAGATAATGTCCAAGAAAGAAATCAGGTTCACTCTCTATCCCAACATAACATCTCATGAGACTAAACATTAACCAATGCATTGGACCTCTATCTAGATGAACCCATCATAAAAATTTCATGAATATGTGTTCCACATGTAAAATCATACATAATGAATCAAACATAAACATAAGGGTTACCCATGGAAATAATTGGGTATTATAATCATGTCAAAAGTCATAACATAAGGGAATATCATAATGTTGTCCATGAAAGAAGGGATTTAAATCATAAATGGACATATATAAGGAAAAATACGTAGAGATAAAGATAATATCAGTTAAACTAAAGTGAATATAATTAAAAATAGTGTTTACAGAACTTTATAAAAAAACATTTTAGTGCGGTTTACGTAAAATATTAATGATTATTAAAAATAAAAAAGGCGTAATTGTTTGTATAAAAGGAAAAGAAATAAACAAGATATTTTTTCATGATAAAATGATTGTTTTTATCAAAATAATTTTTTATTAAATATTATTATGGAAATAAATTCAAAATGGGTTAGAAATCTCAAAGTTTCTTTTAATCGAACTCTCTTATTAAGAATATTCGAGATGAGAAGATTTTTAAAACATGCATTTTTTCATCAAAGAACGATGAAATATTCTGTATAAATGGGTTTGAAACATACAAATATAATTTATAAGAATTATTAAAAAATAATTAATCCTTAAATTGTTGTAAATATAGAGAAAGATTAACCCAAAGGAAAAAATGGGGGTTACGGTAGAATATCTTAACTTATATCCCAAAAGGTTCAGCACTTGATCATAATGTCCTAAATAATTAAATTGGATTCATTAATTAATAATTATAGAAACTTTTATACATGTTATTTATTTATTATAATTTTATTATGTTCATTTATGGCCTTTTGTTGAGTTATAGTCTTTAATTTCATCATTCGGGAGTGCTTATTTTCATAGTTTTCATGATTAGTTATCTTGTGTAGGAGAATGGAAGTTCCTTAAAAATGGAGATGGAAATCTATAATTGAATTTATAAGTTATTAATAAAAATAAATGAGGTTAAATTATCTTATAAACCATTTTTTTATATGGTATGATGATGAATCATTAAACAAGTAGTTAATGATAATTGTTTAGGTTAATTTTGTCAGATTTCAATCACAACAAACTGATTATTTTTATCATTTAGAATTATGTATAATTATTTGTTCTAGAAATAAATTTTAAAATATTTTTAAACCATTAATAACTGTTTTATGACCATTCTTAAAGGCATTAAAGGAAAATGAAAACGCATTGTCCATGTTGTCGGTAAATTGACACATCTTGGGCGATGATTTAATTTTTAGAACAAAAGGAGAGGAGAAGCGGTATTGATGAGGAATTATTCCATTAACATAGTACGATACCAGTATATTTATGATAATTTATTTATCATGTAACATTTATAAGGGGAGGTGATGATAGAATATTAAAATAAAAGAAATTGTAATCAAATTTAGAGAAAATGATAGAGGAATTTATCTCTTGAAATTGTCCTCTTTGAGAACCTCCTTAGAAAAAAGGCTTTAGTATTATGATGATAAAAATATCTCCAAGACATGGGGGAGGGTCTTTGGAAGATTATTGATTTAAATTTGTACAAGTCTCAAATATTGGAAGGTTTGAGGAGAATGTGTTTTGAGAGGTGGTATTTATAGTAGAGGAGAGGGGTGTTTTCTCATTATTTTATACATTATATTATTATTTTTTCTCAAGACTATGAATAGATTGAGAAATATCATAAAAAAATATTAATATAAAGAAGGATATTTTGATATTTTTTTATTAAATCACCCATACATAATCTATTACTCAATAAATCAAGTATTTTAGTTTATACTGTAAATTATCATATTTTACTATTCACCCAATAAATAATGTGTTCCAAAAAAATACCACAAATTAAACCTAACCATTTTTTATGTGTAAAATTAAAAATTTAAATCCAATTTATAAAAATAATTTTCTAAATATGATAAATTTAATTTTAATTAAAATCATCATTTACTTGGGAAATACTGATTTTAAAATTATAACTTCTTTTGTAACAATTTGAAAAATTAATTAAGGTGTCATAAAATTATATTATAATCATAATATAATATAACAATCATTTATGAATATGTTTTATGTAAATTAATTTTCATTAAAACATTATATTAATTATAACATTGAAAATAAATACTTATTTTTGTATAAATATCAACACTTAATTAGTAATTTCTAAAACATTTATTTACTTATACTATGATATACTTATATAATATTACTATTTATATGATGCTGAAATTTTATTTATAACTTCATAGGAGTGGTTACTATTCCATTTTATGGTTTACTATTCATAACAGTCTCAATACTATTCCAAAGGTCAAGTTACTATTTCATCATTACAAGGTTCTTAACATACAAAAATACGTCTTATTACATTCATTATTCATTTATAAAGTTTATATTTTATTCATTATGTAATTTAATGGGATTGATACTATATGACATAATTATTAGAATGGAATTTCCATTGATAAAAATTTCAGTTCGTTACATGGAAGGGTGTACATAAGGAACTAGGGAATTAGGTGAGATTGTGTGTAATGTACCATACATAGATAGATGGATAGACTAAATTTACTAATCACATATTAGAGGATATGATTTGAGCTTGTGTCATGGAAATTTTTGGATCCTTGGATGATCACTTATACTTATTTGAGTTTTTATATAACAACAATTACTATACTTTGACTCAGATGGTACCTTATGATGATCTTTATGGTTTATCATGCCATTTACCAATATATTTGTATGAGTTAGGTGACCCAGTACTCTTGGTACCTAGTGTTTTTTAAGAGACCTCTAAGAGATTATAGGTGATTCAGACAAGGTTAGTCATCGATCAGAGAAGATTGAGATCTTATGTCGACCATAGGAGGAGACCTTTGGATTTCACTTTGGGTGATCATGTTTTATTTAATGAGACTCCTTGGTTAGGGAATTAGTGTATATTTAAGTAAGTAAAGCTATAAACATATTTCGTTGAACCCTTTAAGATCACCAAGTTGGAGGAGGTAGTGGTGTACCATCTAGATCTTCCTTCTCTCTACCGATGTATGCATGATTTGTTTAATGTGTTAAAGATTTGTAGATACATGGTTGATCATAAAAATGTTATTGACTACACAGATTTTTGGTTAGAACATAATGAATATTATGAGGAGAATTTGGAAAGAATTATAGACTAGAGTGATAAATATCGTCTTGGGAAGGTGGTACCACCTTTCTGGATTTAGTGGCAGTATGGGAAAATCTAGGAGGAGGCTTAGGAGAGAGAGTTTGATATTCATGCTCAGTAGCCTAGTATGTGTAATTAGGAACCCTAAAGATGAATCACAAAGAAAATAAGTCATTATAGGTTGATAATTATCAAACCATAAAACATTGATTCCATAATAATTTTTTTTTTCACTTACTAAAATCATTGTTTCTTTTATTCTTTCCTTTTTTAATAGGATGAACCATGTTGGTTAGAACTTTATAGTATTTTGGAGGCTTAAAATTTATTTTTGAAGTTTTTATACCAAAATAGGTGGTACCACCCCATATCCTAAGTGACTATGTCATGGTGGGGTAAATCCCACTCGATAAAAGAGCTCATAGAACTGTAGGGGTGTTTTAAAATAGATATTACAACACATCCTTCCCCACAGAAAGTTATTTATGGAGGTTATGTTATGGTAACTAGAGACGGACGACATAGACCTCACTCTACATTCGTTATATTTGGTCGGTTGGTCTTCATTATTTGGGAGTTAAATATTTGAATTGGATGTTATGAATTGAATCAAGGTGTCTTTTTATTACTTATGAGGGGTATTAATGTTGGGTTTCCCATACAGATTGAACCTTTAAATTTACCTTGAATATAACTAATTTCACCTCCTCATTTTGAATCATCTTTGTGTCCCAAAGTGCTATAATAGAACCCCATAACCTTGGTCATCTTCCTTATGATATAGTAGTGAATTCATCGACCCGATTCTATGAATAAAATCCCCCATATGAACCATGTAGGTTGATCTCCCATGTTATTCTACATAAAATCCTTTCTTTAATAAATATGGTGTTTTCACCCAATGATGCATCTTCCCTATTTTTACTATAGGGTTCATTTATCTGGTTCCTTTAATTTCAATGTAGTATGAGTGACATTGTTATGGTCTTACCCGCACTTGTGGTGCTCAGTGATAGAACTCATATTTTATATCCACTTTCATTGATCCTTTGTAATAAATGTGTGCCATAGAATATTTCCGTGCAGGATGGTGGTTCTTATAGAACATCTCAACATCATATACATCTTCCTTGTGTTGTGGAGCCTCTGTTTCAGAATATCTTCTTGTAAAGATTAGAGTTTCTCCATAGGGTTACCCTGGGGTAATATTATGTGATAACTTTGGCTTGTTTCTCCTTTCCTTACTCTATAAATTTGAAATGAGGGTTTAGAAATGTTTCAAGGAATCCTTGGAATGTGATCATGTTCTATTTGGTGTATTAATGTGGTATTAGTGATGAATCCTCTGATAAACGATGACATTTATGTTGAAAACCATGAGGTAGTAAGTTTTTTACTATCCTAGGATATATTTTACACATGTTTCTATTATATCATTATTATTTAGAATAAATGATGATTGTGCCTAACTGTGATCTCATGTAGGTGTGTGTGTGTGTAGTCCGTGATACCTCTTATGATATTTCAATCCATGAGTATTACCAGAGTATCATATTTACTTTTTCATTTATGATCACATATTTTTATGTGTTGCTACATTATCTATCATGATAATATATTATTTTTGCCTTGTATGAACACCCTCTGATGTGTGTTACCATTTCCAAGGAGGCAGTGATTGGAAATTATGTGAGGAAAACCATCATGTTATGTAAAGTCCTTGGAGTGAGAGAGTGCGTGTCTTGAGATGACGATGATGATAGACCAGAGAATAGGGTACATAGAATGAATGACTTAGGGTATGACCAGAGCTATCACATTAAGGTAATGACAACCTGGGGTCCTAAACTAAGTGTCACGTGGGCCTGATCAGAGGCATCGATAGGGTATGATGTTCTGGGGGCATAACCCATGACAGTTGTTTGGATATAAAGACCTTGGGTCCTTATCCAACTCAATTCATTCTGATAGATGAGAGAAATATTTTGAACATAGTTTTGGTCCTTGAATATTTTTACATGTGATGATTATATTTCCAGCATCGAGCTGAAAAGTGTATGGGCTAGGGTCTATGGAATCTTGGTTATCGCATGACTACATGATTTTAGATTTACATTTTATGATAATTAAATATTTAATATTATCATGTAATATAAAATTTATAGATAAGAAAACCATTGTAAGGACACACTGGTGGGGTCCTATTGAGCCTTGTACTCACACCATAATTGGGTATTTTTGTACACTTGAAGATATCATGAGGAACTTGAGGAAGGGAAAGGGACCAAAAGTGGATAGCTAAAAAAATGAGTACGCAACTGGATAAGACTAGAAAAGACTTCATAGGACCCCATAAATTTTTACTTATTTGTTTATTTATTTACATTTTGTTCATACATTGTACATCCTTATCACTTTTTCAGATTTTTTATATTTATTCCATTTATTTTGTTTCTTTATGTTTTATTTTATTATTTATTATATTATTTACTATTTATTATTGATTTTATGACATGATACAGATGGTATAGTATCCCCACTAATAGATTCATTGTAACATCATGTTACCATCATCAGGTATGTTTTTCACCTTTTCTAAGTTCCCTTTCGGTTAACAATATTTTATATGATTTTTATTAGTTTACTGCAGACTGGAGAATAGGTACACGCCATGTACCTTAAGTACACATCGTGTACTTGGTTTTGGTTGCATGTTGTGGACTGGGAGATCATGTCGTGAACTAGGATATCATTTCATGAAAAGGTACATGTCTTGTACCGGAGCTACACATCATGTACGGGATAAATAGACATTTCTTAACCCAAGGTGATGGGATTTCAACATAATTTTCGAGTTTGTCCTATACATCATGAACTCTGGGTACACGTCGTGACTCAACTCATGCCCAGCCTAAAGTAATAAGTTTGGCAGTACCACTCTTTCTATTATTCCTATACCTCTTGTCTCTTAACCCTAGACTCTTCCTAATCAGTTTTTAGAGGCACCCCTTCTTCCTAAATGATCTGATAAGATTTTGATCGTCCTTTCGCTTACAGAGTAATTTTTGGGTAGGTGTTCTCTCTTATCCTCCTTATTCCTGTCTTTTTCCTCTCTTGGGTTTTTGATGGATCATATAATTATTGATTGATCTATGTCACATGGTGTTTTATCTTTCTTCTAGGTTGTTTTTCAAGGACTCCTTCACCTTTGTTCTTGTTGATGGGTGTCATTGTGAGGGTTATTCTTCTGGGAAGAGGTTGGGGGTTCCATCCCAATTCGTCAAATTGATTACCATCATATTGGATGATTTATTTAAATTTATGATTTAACATTAAATGTTTAATACTTTTTTCAATATATTTGATAAAACCCAATTCTAGTGAATTAGGATATTTGAAATGGTTTTTGGCATGAAAATTTAGAAAAAACCCCATTTCCATTGAATTGGTGTTGGATTAGGGAAATTTTCTGATTTAAATTATTAAATTTTAATTTTGTATTTGATGGAAATGTGTTGGTCGGAGTGGTTTACTCAAGAGGGGGGTGAATTGAGTACCAATTAAAATTTCTGTATTTAAAAAAAAGAGTGTCTTAAAGACCCCCAAATAAAATAATAAATTAAACTGTAATGAATTTATATTAAAGTAGAGGTTCTGTCAGATTCTCAAGGGATTGATTAATTCCCAGTTAATCAACACAGGAGTGTGTGATTATCTTTTGAAACTTACTTACTAATCTACACTTAACATAAACACTTGCTAATTTAATTATCAAAGTATCTTTAAAAACAGTATTGGTTTTAAAGTGATTAGCAGCGGAGTAAAACTTTGAAAGAGATGGCACAACAATGTAACCAAGAGGTTCAGTCTCAAGCCGAGACTTAGTCCTCTCAAAAGTTTATATAAAAATGATCCACACCCTAGATCGGGGTTCAACAGTTTACAACTGTCCAGGTCCAAGACCTCTACCACTGTTCTTCGTGGGAAACAGTACAACAACAACCAGCTGTCCAGGTCACACACGACCTCTACCACTGTTATTCGTGGGAAAGAAAGAATGAAAGAGTTTGGTAAGGATTTACAAATCCTTCAGTTTGAGTACAGGATACAGTGTATGTGTTAGATACAGCAGATAACACACACTGCTCGAAAAGAGTAATAATAAATCACAGAACAATAGTTGTAGAGTTTAGAAGTGGTTCTGGTGATTTCAGTGTAGCTCTGGACTTCTTTGGATTCGATTAGAAGTGAGTTTGAGTCCTCTTCTCGTTTCTGTTTGAGAAACAGAGTGTCGTATGCTCCAGGTTCGTAGGTAGTGAGATGTAGTAGATGAAGCTCTTTGATATTCTTTTGAATGCACAGAACTATTCTCGAGTATGCTTGATTGTATATGTGATTCCGTCTTGCTTGGTTCTTCTTGTATGCACAGAGCTTTTTCTTGAGTATGTCGTATGTCTTCCTTGTCTCTGTGTGTGTTGTCTCCTCTATCTCTTCAGCAGAGTCTTCTTGTATTTATGTCACGTGCAACAGGAGACAGAAAAGATTTCCTTTCTGCAGGTACGAGGTACAGGTTCCTGACATCCGACAACCTTTATCAGATATTTGACAAATCATTAAAATGTACATGATATGACCGTTGGATAGATTAAATATAGGAAATAATGAAATTCAAACAGTGCGTCGAGTGATCGGTAGGTGATCAGCATCGGTAGCTTGGACATCGGTAGCTTGAACATCGATAGCTTGAACATCGGTAGGTACATGCATCGGTAGCTCCATGCGTTGGTATCGGTAGCTGTGAGTCTATCAGTAGCTTCATCCATTGGTGACTCTTATTCCATCGGTAGCTATTTATACTTACACCGGTAGCTCTATATTTGTATCGGTAGCTGTCTGTAAGTCAGTAGCTTACATTTATAAGCACATCGGTAGCTCTGTGTTAAGTCTATCGGTAGCTCTGTGTTAAGTCTATCGGTAGCTCTGTGTTAAGTCTATCGGTAGCTGTCTATCGGTAGACTAAGTCTATCGGTAGACTGGTTATCGGTAGCTCATTATCAGTAGCTATAAGAAGATTACTTATCTGTTTTATGTAGAACACATCCGATTGGGTTAGAATCAATTTATAACTTGTATGAACATGGATAAATGAGGATTAACATATTTCAAAGACTATTTTAAAAATTATTATTGGTTTGATCATAGATTTGAATGAATTAAAGTATAGATCAATGATACTTAACAATATCATATAGAATGAAAACATAATTGGGATTTTCAACACATATGAATACATGATTGAGATTATCAAAACAGGTGAGGTCAACAATCTCCCCCTTTTTGATAATCACAATTTATGATATGGGCATTTAACATAGTGAAAATATAATGGTAAAGAGTATAATATTGAATTCAATTTTCTTATTGAAAATAGCATCAGAGATAATAGAAATAGTATGATATAGACATAAGTTATCAGAGGTAACAATCATAAGGTACTAAATAGACATAAAGTATCAGAGGGAAAAATGAAAAGAATGGTAATGTGTCTCCCCTTATTCCTTATGTTTCTCCATTGAAAATATTTTTCATTCTGTTTGGTCTCCCCCTTATTCTCTCATTTTGTTCTCCCCCTTATTCTCCTTATTATTCTCCCCCTTTGTGATAATCAAAAAGTGGGAAAGCATATATATAGGAGACAAATAAAACATGAGAAGTAAAAGGAGTTCTGTATTAGAGTAGTCAAAAAGTACAAAAACAGAATACAAAGGAATTCCTATCAAAAATCTTAGCCACTGGATCATTCCACCTCTTCCACGTGAGATTTTCCTTTGGGATCAGAAGAAGGTTCGGGTGGTGAGGATGTAGGTGAAGGTTTTGGAATCCCAGAAAAGATCAAAGGAGGCTGGGCCACTGACACAGAGTCAGGCCTGTAGGTTGAAGATATTTGGGTGATCATCGGTGTGAGGCTGCGAATAGCTTGGGCAGGAGTCAGCTGGACTGTGGAAGAAGCTGAGGCAGAAGCAGGCAAAGTAGGAGGTATGATGACTGGTCTGGCATCAACATGCAAGAAGGGCAGCAGCAGGTTTCTAAAATCCATAATAATCCCTCCTCCTCTTTCCATAGCAGAGATGAAATCATCTTTGTTCTCCATGAATTTCTCTAAGGCAGGAGTCAGTTCTCTTAGCTTGCTCACTTGTTCTCTGAAAGCTTGAGTGACTGGAGGTAGCTTCATGTTTTCCAACATCAGCTTGAAGTGGTGTTCGAGTTGATGCTTGGTGAAAATTTTGGTGAAGTAGTAGTCCACTTTTCTCTTTATGGCTTCTTGAGAGGCAGAGGCTTCTCTCATATAATCTTGAACAATCTTCATTATTTCTCTGGCAGAATCTCTTGTAGAAAGCACCACTCGGCTCAAATCTGATGAGTCCACAGAGCCACTGGTTGAAATAGAACCAATCTCCTCCTTCAACATTGCTCGAACTTGATTCAGGTCAACTGATAGTTTGGATGTGAGAGGGCCAAGAGATAAGTAAACAGTTTCTTCAAAACTCTTAGACAAACCACTAATTAGGCTTTGAACTTGAGAGTCTTGTAATTGAACATGATCCTTCACTGAGGTTTTGAAGCTTTCAAACACCGAGACAAACTGGCTTACTACACTCTTCACATAAGCTAGGTCCTTGTCAGCTTGAGACTTGGAGGTCATATAAGAATCCAAAGCAGCAACTGATGTCTTGAGAGCTTCCAGATCTGATTCGATTCTTGAAGACTGAGTCTGGAACTCTTTCACTTCTTCCACAAGCTCAGACATAAAAGAAGATAAATTACAAGCCAGAGATAGCTCGAAAGATCTCTCTAACATTTTCATTTTTTCATAAAAGCTTTGCTTCATCTCAGCAACTGATACACTGAATGATTCTTTAAGCTCATTCTTCATTGATTCAAGATCAGATTTAGAGACAAAATCATTTGAGACAACTGCAGCAGATTCTCTTGCTGAGGCCAAACTAACTACAGAATCAGTCATTATTGAATTAATTGAGGAAGCAAGAGAGGTTTCCATTAACTTCACTTCTTCAACAAAACTGGTTTTGAGGTCCTCTTTCAGCTTATTCAAATCATGAAATCTGACCACATCATCTGGAAACATCTCAAAAGCAAGATCATAATTGGTCTTCGGTCTATTCACAGACTTCTCATTATCTGAATCTGGATAATCCAATCCACAAACTATAAACCCTAGGTCTTCTACCCAGTCTCCAAGCTCAACAGCTACTGTAACATTTCCAAGAACAGATTGATGCTCCCCCTCAATGGGTGCATTCTCATGTATCACAACAGCATTTGGTGCTGGATTCTCTTCATCAGAATCTTCTACTACAAGTTCCACAGGTGCAACATCTTGATGATTTTCTGATACAGGTACAGCTTCTTCTGTAACTCTTTCTACTTCATCAGCAGGCATAGCTGAGTTCCCAATCAAAGGGCTCATACTTAAACTACCAGAAGAAGACAATTCAGATACATTTTCCTTTTTCTCTTCTTCTTGGTGAGGTACAGACTGGTCTTCCTCATTATTAGATACAATTTCCTCTACCTTTCCTTTCCTAGAATAGACCAATTCTGCAGCAGGACTTGAGGGCAAGTCTGGATCTCCTCCAACATCCATAGGAGTTTCTTCTTCTTCTTCTTCTGTTTCATCACTATAAACAGGTTCCTCTTCATCAGGTCTCAGACTCGGATCTCTCTCATCCTTTGGTCTTGAGGGATGATCCACAGGATTAAACCTATCATAAATCTTCTGATCATCACTGACCCATTCACCCTTCCATGGGTTCCAGTTAATTTTCATGTACTTGCAAACAGTCGAGGTTATGCAGAAATTGTTCTTGACTACAACTGTCTCATCCTGAGACTTAGCTATTCCTTTCACTTTTATCATCACTGAAATCAGCTTGGCAAAGAACAAAGCATTAGTGTTTGACTTTGGTCTAATCATGTCTTCCATTTGAAGCATTAGCAATCTGCACAGATTGATCTTCACACCATGTCTTAGAAAATGAAGAAGATAGATATCTTGATATCTCAGATTTGCAAAATCTCCTCGCCTTGGTAT
The DNA here is from genome assembly GCA_963277665.1 of Viscum album. Taxonomy (NCBI): domain Eukaryota; kingdom Viridiplantae; phylum Streptophyta; class Magnoliopsida; order Santalales; family Viscaceae; genus Viscum; species Viscum album. Next base: position 24,485,181 of record OY728142.1, on the reverse strand, counting down.
CAACACATGTTGAACAAACTTGAAAAGCAGTCGGTTTTGTCCATCCATTTCAGCAGCAACCACTTGCCTTTGATTTCCATTACCAGTCAGCTCTTTTAAGGCGGTTTCATAATCAAAGATGTCACTGCTAGGTGGAATTGCTCTTGATACATACCCAGAGACACCTTCATGTGGTACTTTCAAACTCTCAACCCACTCTACTGAAGAAAAAGACATCTCTTTTCCATTTACAAAAGAGCTTACTCGATTCTCATTCTCAGACTTCTCAAAGGTTACAAACTCATAGAACTGTTTTACCAACTTCGGGTAGTATGGGCCATTGTTATTCGAGAAACAATCCACCCATTTCTGGTCCTCCAGAATCTCGAGTACTAACGATTTGCTAGGCAGTAGCCATTCCACACACAGTTCCTTCTCGATCATTATGTATCTATTCTGCAAGTGAGGATTCACTGGTCGCCTTCCCGATCTAATTCTGACTTCACTAACACTGGCTTTATGCTGTGTCTTCTGCTTCTTAGCATTTGGTTCTACTCTTTCATCTCTGACGATAGGAAGCTTGGTTTTTTCCATCGCGGGTTTAGGGTTCTTGGTCGATTTGGGAGCTAAGGTTCGAAGGTGAGGGATTTTGAGCTCGGTGAGGTAAGAAGTGGCTTAGACTTAGTTTTATCATTTAGGAATTCCAAATAAATGACTAAAATAGAGTAATAAAAATAATATAAAACGATTCGTATTCTTGGCGGCAGACAGATGTTTTAAAAACATTGCATCGGTGTGAGTTAATCATCGGTGAGAAAAACAAATCGGTGAGAATTGTACATCGGTAAGAATTTTCACATCGGTGAGAAATTTTCACGTCGGTGAGAATTTTCACATCGGTGAGAATTTTCACATCGGTGAGAATTTTCACATCAGTGAGGATTTTCACATCAGTGAGGATTTTCACACCGGTTGTAATTAAACATTCCCAATTCGTGTCTTATGTAACTTAGCCTATCCGAACTTAGAGGTTTAGTGAAAATATCAGCCAATTGATGTTCAGTGCCAATAAATTCAAGAGAAATATCACCTTTTTGATAGTGATCTCTTAGGAAATGGTGTCTTACATATATGTGTTTGGTTCTAGAGTGAGATACAGGATTCTTAGAGATGTTTATTGCACTGGTGTTATCACAGTTGATTGAAACATGTTTAAAAACATATCCATAGTCCAAAAGAGTGTGTTTCATCCACAGAATTCGTGCACAGCAACTACCAGCAGCTATATATTCTGCTTCGTCAGTAGATAATGCAACTGAGTTCTTTTTCTTACTACACCAAGAAACTAAGGATTTTCCAAGCAAATGACATGTTCCTGATGTGCTTTTTCTATCTAACTTACAACTAGCAAAGTCAGCATCTGAATAACTCATTAACTCAAAGGATTGTCCTTTTGGGTAAAACAAACTTATGTTAACCGTGTGTTTGAGATATTTAAAAATTCTTTTAACAGCAAGCAAATGAGATTCTTTTGGATTAGCTTGAAATCTGGCACACATACACACACTAAACATAATATCAGGTCGACTAGCAGTAAGATAAAGTAAACTACCAATCATACCTCTGTAATTTGTTTGATCAACTGGTTTCCCAGTTTCATCTGCATCCAATTTACAGGTAGTACTCATAGGAGTTTCACTTCCCTTGATACTATCCAGACCAAAACGTTTTAAAAGATCCTTTGTATATTTACTTTGATTCAAAATAATACCATTTTCATTTTGAAATACTTGAAATCCAAGAAAGTACTTAAGCTCTCCCATTAAGCTCATTTCAAATTCATTTTGCATACTTTTTGAAAAATCAGTACATAAAGAGTGTTTAGAAGATCCAAAAATAATATCATCAACATATATTTGTACAACTAAAACATTTTTAGAAATTCTTTTAATGAAAAGAGTTGGATCAGCAATCCCTTTAGTAAAACCTTTTGAAATAAGGAAATTGCTAAGTCTATCATACCAAGCTCTTGGAGCTTGTTTCAAACCATACAAAGCTTTAGAAAGTTTAAAAACTTGATTTGGAAAATGGGGGTTAGTAAATCCAGGTGGTTGTTCTACAAAAACATCTTCAATTATAAAACCATTTAGAAATTCACTTTTCACATCCATTTGATATAACTTGAAATCCAGATGTGCAGCATATGCAAGTAAGATCCTAATGGCTTCTAGTCTAGCTACAGGTGCAAAAGTTTCCTCATAGTCTATACCTTCTTCTTGACTATATCCTTGTGCAACTAGTCTAGCTTTGTTTCTAACTATATTCCCGGATTCATCTACTTTATTTCTAAAAACCCATTTTGTGCCTATTGTCAAAGTGTCCTTGGGTCTGTCAACTAATTCCCAGACTTTGTTTCTTTCAAACTAATTTAATTCTTCCTGCATAGCTATTACCCAGAATTCATCATTGATAGCATCGTTGCTATTTTTGGGTTCTAGCTATGAAAGAAAATCTTGATGTTTAACCTAGTTTCTTAGAGAAGCTATAGTTTGTGTTCCTCTATCAAGATTACCAACAACAGCTTCTAAAGGATGATTCTTTAGAATCCTCGTTGATCAGGTAAAGGTTGGACTAGAAATTTCAGGTTCATCTATAGGTTCGGGTTCAACAGAAGCATATTCTGGAGAAAGTCCAGAACTGGATACTTTTATAACAGGTTCTTTAGATTTATCATTAAGGTCCAGAATAGACAAATCTTCTTCAAGATTCTCAAGAGAGGTTTTAGGCTCATGTGGATCAGTTTCATCAAACTTGATGTGAACAGATTCTTCCACACATTTGGTTTTCTTATTGAATACTCTATAGGCTTTACTAGAGATAGAATAACCCAGAAAAATTCCTTCATCACTTTTGGAAGCAAACTTATCCAGATTATCTTTAGTATTCAGAATAAATACTTTGCAGCCAAAAACTTTAAAGTAATTAACCTTAGGCTTTCTATTGTTCCACAATTCATAAGGGGTTTTCTTAAGAACAGGTCTGATTAAGACTCTATTAATGACATAACAAGCTGTATTTACAGCTTCATCCCAAAAATAAATAGGTAGGTCATATTCATTGAGCATGGTTCTAGCAATTTCTTGCAGGGTTCTGTTTCTTCTTTCTACTACACCATTCTGTTGGGGTGTTCTAGGAGCAGAAAAGTTATGAGTATAGCCATTGTGTGAGCAATAAGATTCAAAATCTTTATTTTCAAACTCACAACCATGATCACTCCTCAAAGTTTTAATCTTATGTCCACTAAGGTTCTCTACAGACTTGGAGTATTTGACAAAGTAAGAACAAGCTTCACTTTTGTGAGCTAGAAAATATACCCAAGTATATCTAGAAAAGTCATCTACAAGAACATAAACATAGTGCTTCCCATTTAAACTAGAAACTCTTGATGGTCCAAACAAGTCCATGTGAACCAATTCAAGTGGTTGAGAAGTCGAAACTTCTTTCTTTGATTTAAAAGAAACTTTGTGTTGTTTTCCCTTTTGACAGGGGTTACACACTCTATCATTTGGGAATTCTAATTTAGGTAGGTCTCTAACTAGGTTTTTCCTAGAATGTTTTCTAAGTGAGTGAATGTTGCAATGTCCTAATCTTCTGTGCCATAACCAAGATTCTTTATGAAAAGCATTCAAACAAGTAATATTCTGCTTACCTAAAGAATTCAGATTAACAGCATAAACATTCTCATTTCTTAAGGCAGAAAATACCAAAACATTCTTAGAATTAAAAACTTTGCAAGAATCATTTTCAAATTTAACATGAAAACCATCATCACATAACTGAGAAATACTTAATAAATTGTATTTAAGGCCATAAACAAATAAAACTTTAGAGATCAAAATTAAATCAGTGTTACCAATCTGGCCTAGGCCGATGATTTTTCCTTTAGAGTTGTCACCAAAGGTGACAAAGCCTCCATCAACTTTTATTAAACTCTTGAAACAAGAGAAGTCTCCTGACATATGTCTTGAACATCCACTGTCCAAATACCAGGTCTCTTTACAGGAGCTCTTCAAGTAAGTTCCCTACAAAACAGATTCAGATGGGAGATGATTTTGGTACCCAGATTTTCTTGGGTCCAGACAGGTTAGCCAATAACACTTTAGGTACCAATATTTGTCTAATGGGTCTCATATAATTTGTAGAATTGACATGCTTTGAAAGATAAACTTTATTAGATCCATAGCTATGTATATAACTGGTTGAAGCATATGAAGTTCCAGAATTACCTTCATTCTGTCCAGATTTAGAAATGAATCTAGTTTTGGCAATTTTCCTTTGTCCAGGTTGGTATCCTATACCAGTAGTATATTTAGGTGCTATTTGCTTTCCTAGCATCTGTGTTAGAGTATTCTTTCCATTTGTGAACTTCTCTAAGTCTTTTCTGAGTTGTTCATTAGATAGTTTCAGTTCAGTGTTCTCCTTTAACAGTTGAGCATTTTTCTCTTTTTCAATAGTGAGTTCGGTTTTAACTGTAGTGGTGAGAGCATGCTGTTTCTTTAATGACTTTTATTTATCCTTAAGTTCATTACATGTCTCTTCTAACATGTCACAGTATTCAAACAATTCAGATTTAGACATGTTATCACCTTCAGAATCATCTCCAGAATAATATGAATTTGAAGCAGGAGTTTCAGCAGTTACCTGAGAAGTGTTTGTCATAAAGCACATGTTGGCTCGATTCCTTTCAGAGTCTGAAGATTCAGCTTCACTTGTGCTGTCTTCTGAAGCACTCCAAGTAGCCTTCATGGCTTTCTTAAACTTATTGTCCTTATATTCATATTTCTTTTTATACTTCAGATTTGGACAATCGGCTTTAATGTGTCCTTTTCTTTTGCATTCATAACAGACAACTTCATCAGTTCTGTCAGCCTTCTTCCAATCCTTTTTCCATTTGCCTTGGTGATCATACTTACCCTTATAATTTGTTTTTCTGAAGAACTTATTTTTCCTATAAAATTTCTTAAATCTTCTAGCAATGTGAGCCATCTCAGCATCACTGTCAGAATCACTTCCACTGTCTTCAAAACTTGAACTTTCAACTACAGCTTGAAGCTTTTCTTTGTCCTTATTCTTTGAAGTTGAGGATTTGAAAGCGACATACTTTCTTGCAGGTTCATTTTCTTCCTCTTTGTTCACTTTAAGCTCTTCTTCATACATCATCAGCTTTCCAATTAGTTCCTTGACAGGTAGAGCAGCAATGTCACATGATTCTCTGATTGATACAGATGTGCCTCTCCATCTATCAGGTAGACACCTCAAAATTCTCATAATTTGTTCCTTCGATGAGACATCCTTTCCCAGCGAGATCATTGTATTGACAATTTCATTGAACCTGAGATACATGTCAGAAATGGGTTCGTCAGGCTTCATTTTAAAATTATCATACTTGATAGTATAAGTATTCAATCTCATTTCTTTAACATTAGTTGTTCCTTCATGAGAAACAACTAAGGTATCCCAAATTCCATAAGCAGTTTTACAAGCAGAAATTCTATTAAATTATTCATCTCCTAGAGCACAGTACAAGGCATTCATAGCTTTACAATTGTTATTGTAAGCAGTCTTTGTAGGTTCATCCCAAGTAGATCTAGCAGTAGTGGGAATTTTGTATTCTGATTCAATAGCAGTCCAAATATCAAAACCTATGCTTTCTAGATGAATTTTCATTTTCAGTTTCCACTGAGCATAATTAGTTCCATTGAATAAATGTGGCCGGTTAGTAGCAGCACCCTCAAGTCTATTGTCCATGATGAGAAAATTTTAAAGAGATAAAAATTTAGATATAACAGAAATTTTAAGAACTTTAAAATACAACTAAAATCACAGTTCAAAAGCAGAGTACTTTTAGAAAGTATTTTCAACCTATGATACCAAGTGTTGGTCGGAGTGGTTTACTCAAGAGGGGGGTGAATTGAGTACCAATTAAAATTTCTGTATTTAAAAAAAACAGTGTCTTAGAGACCCCCAAATAAAATAATAAATTAAACTGTAATGAATTTATATTAAAGTAGAGGTTCTGTCAGATTCTCAAGGGATTGATTAATTCCCAGTTAATCAACACAGGAGTGTGTGATTATCTTTTGAAACTTACTTACTAATCTACACTTAACATAAATACTTGCTAATTTAATTATCAAAGTAGCTTTAAAAAAGGTATTGGTTTTAAAGTGATTAGAAGCGGAGTAAAACTTTGAAAGAGATGGCACAACAATGTAACCAAGAGGTTCAGTCTCAAGCCGAGACTTAGTCCTCTCAAAAGTTTATATAAAAATGATCCACACCCTGGATCGGGGTTCAACAGTTTACAACTGTCCAGGTCCAAGACCTCTACCACTGTTCTTCGTGGGAAATAGTACAACATCAACCAGCTGTCCAGGTCACACACGACCTCTACCACTGTTATTCGTGGGAAAGAAAGAACGAAAGAGTTTGGTAAGGATTTAAAAATCCTTCAGTTTGAGTACAGGAGATAGTGTATGTGTTAGATACAGCAGATAACACACACTTCTCGAAAAGAGTAATAATAAATCACAGAACAAGAGTTGTAGAGTTTAGAAGTGGTTCTGGTGATTTCAGTGTAGCTCTGGACTTCTTTGGATTCGATCAGAAGTGAGTTTGAGTCCTCTTCTCGTTTCTGTTTGAGAAACAGAGTGTCGTATGCTCCAGGTTCGTAGGTAGTGAGATGTAGTAGATGAAGCTCTTTGATATTCTTTTGAATGCACAGAACTCTTCTCGAGTATGCTTGATTGTATATGTGATTCTGTCTTGCTTGGTTCTTCTTGTATGTACAGAGCTTTTTCTTGAGTATGTCGTATGTATTCCTTGTCTCTGTGTGTGTTGTCTCCTCTATCTCTTCAGTAGAGTCTTCTTGTATTTATGTCACGTGCAACAGGAGACAGAAAAGATTTCCTTTCTGCAGGTACGAGGTACGGGTTCCTGACATCCGACAACCTTTATCAGATATTTGACAAATCATTAAAATGTACATGATATGACCGTTGGATAGATTAAATATAGGAAATAAAGAAATTCAAACAGTGCGTCGAGTGATCGGTAGGTGATCAGCATCGGTAGCTTGGACATCGGTAGCTTGAACATCGGTAGCTTGAACATCGGTAGGTACATGCATCGGTAGCTCCATGCGTTGGTATCGGTAGCTGTGAGTCTATTAGTAGCTTCGTCCATTGGTGACTCTTATTCCATCGGTAGCTATTTATACTTACACCGGTAGCTCTATATTTGTATCGGTAGCTGTCTGTAAGTCAGTAGCTTACATTTATAAGCACATCGGTAGCTCTGTGTTAAGTCTATCGGTAGCTCTGTGTTAAGTCTATCGGTAGCTCTGTGTTAAGTCTATCGGTAGCTGTCTGTCGGTAGACTAAGTCTATCGGTAGACTGGTTACCGGTAGCTCATTATCAGTAGCTATAGGCAGATTACTTATCTGTTTTATGCAGAACACATCCGATTGGGTTAGAATCAATTTATAACTTGTATGAACATGGATAAATGAGGATTAACATATTTAAAAGACTATTTTAAAAATTATTATTGGTTTGATCATAGATTTGAAAGAATTAAAGTATAGATCAATGATACTTAACAATATCATATAGAATGAAAACATAATTGGGATTTTCAACACATATGAATACATGATTGAGATTATCAAAACATGTGAGGTCAACAAAATGTTTTCAATTAAATTGTTGAATTTAATTGTGAAAATGAGTAGCAAAAAAATGTAATTGGATATGAATAAATTTCAAACTTGTGAATGGCTTAAAATTATTTGATATAAACTAAGTGGTTTTATCTTGTGAAAAATGAATGTTTTTTGAATAAAACTTATTTTAATTTTAATTGGAAAGAAATTGGAATTTTTTAAATGGAAGAATGTGATTGATCATATTTTAAGAAGTCTTATAATAGTTCTCCCATCATATAAGAGCACATTCAATCCTTAGGCAGTTAGTGAGTTATTTAGATACACTCTATGCTATGAGAACATATTAAAACATACATGTAGTGGGTCACATATCTGATGGGTTGGTGATGAGTCTCCTTTGGCTAGTGTCATAGGAACATGTGTATACACTTTTTTATATGTTCACAAAGAGAGTTTGTACTATTATATTTGGCTAATACTATCAAACCTTTAGGCAGATGACCATGTTGGTCGCTTATTTATTAATATTTCAGATATAATTTTATGCCAATATTTGTTTGAACTACTTTACATGCCTACTTATTTTATATAAACTATTTTATATAAATATTTTACTTAAGAAATTATTTTAGAAATGGAATATCTATTATAAAGTAAAGCATGTTCTTTAAAAGTGTTTTCCATCATTTTAAAAATGTATATCATGTTTTGTTTAAATATGATTTTGAATTACCAAACCTATTTATTTTGAAAATTGAATGATTTTATTTGGATAATATATATTTTGCCTCTATTATGGAATCTTTGGTGGTATCCTACTGGGATTAGGCCCACATCCTACTTATTCCTTCAAATGTTTGTAGACTTTCTCCTCTTAGGATCAAGCAAAGGGAAGGGATCTCTTGGAGGTGGATCCAACTATTGATATTTGGATGTAGTGTTTGGTGTCCTTAAGGACTTTGGGGGTTTTTTAATATTTTGAGTACTTGGGTTTCAATACTTTATCTTATATTCCTGGTTGTATTATAGTACATTACACCTAGTGGAGTTTTCCTTTGATATGGATACTGTCTTTTGTCTTTTATATTTTGCATCTGTATTATTGTGGAAAAATCATTCCCACTTGTATGTTCTAGGATGTCAGGTGCTAGTCACCAACTCGTGGGGATCGAGAAGGACCTTTGGGTCATGTTAGGGCTGACTTGTTTATCGTGTTACTAGGGTACTCTGGTTGGTTTGTGAAAAATTAGAATTAGAGGAGGTTATTGAGATTTTTTCTTGAAGTCTGTATGCATTTTTGAAATCTTGTTGGGACATAGTAGGTAGTTGTGATTGAGTTCCTCGCTAGCTCTCATTGCAATGAACCTTATGTCGCTACGGGTGGTTAGGGAAAGACATCTTTTGGATTAGTTCCAGTTTTTTTCTATAGATATTTGGATAGGTTGAAATTAAATTTTTTTTATTCCTTCTATAGATAATATTTTCTCTTGTTACTTAGTTTGAGTGTTAATATAATGTTCTTTATTTATCTATTGTGGTTGTGTAGCATCATGCCTCTAAGAAGATTTATGAATCAAATACAAGAATAGGCTGCTGGTGAACCTCCACATGAAAATCCTATCGTTGGTCTGTATATGGTTGAGGTGATTATGCACACTGTCCAAGCTCTAGTATGAGAACCACTTATAGTTTTTTCTCAATTTCTAGTAGTGGATCCTCATGGGGGATATTCTTCAGAATCATTATCAAGAGTTCATTTTCTAGAATCTACCAATCTTCAAAGGCCCTTCTGATCTTCAACATGCAGAGGAATGGTTGGGAAAAATAGAATGTATGTTTGAGCTCTTAGAGACACCAAAAGTGATTAGGGTGAAGAGTTACATCTTCATGCTGGAGGGACTGAGCAGAAGATGGTGGTACATGATGGAGATGGAAAGAAAACAAGAGTCCTTACAATGGAAATACTTCAAGGTTATTTTCACCAATCAGTTCTATCCAGAGTCTATTGTATTTGTTAAGGCTATATATTTCTTCAAGATAGAGTAGGCTGACAAAACTATGACTGTGTATACAAATTGCTTTTCTGAGCCGGTGTAGTTTGATCGTGATATTGTATATAATGACAAGATGAAGGTTCAATGGTTTGAGTTTTTACTTTGAATAGATATATGTTATCACGTTTTATTGAATAATTTTCCTACTTATTCCGATGTGTTGGATAGGGTGATGATGGTTGAGATGGACTTGGGTGGCATGTCAGGGTTGACGAGAGTCCCATTTTCTCCAAGTGGTAGCGTTGGACCCTTCAAAGGAAAAAGGTAGTGTGATGATCCTTGCGATAATTCTCGATGGCAGATTCATTCCAAACCTCCTACAACTCTAAGAGGACGGTCTTTGACTTTCTATCAGTGTGTAAATTTAGTGAATTCTAAGAGGGTTTTCAATGAGGGACCCAATAACTGTAGCTCATACATATGTTTGTGGAACTTACATATGTTCTTTCATCACTTCTCTACTCCACATAGTGGGACATGATCATCAGCTCCTCCTAAAACAGCAAGGAAATCAAATGATTCACTAAAAATAGGGTTCCAAGCACAAGCATCTGGAACAATGATTCTTCAATCATTGTAAGAGTCTCCAGAGGAAGTAGAGGTGGGTCCAGTAACTGTGATAGGTACCATTACTATAGCATCATTATTAGTGACTACTCTTTTTGATACCAGTGAATCTCAGTCTTTTGTTTATTCTCATATCATTAATCCTCTTAATCATCATACAGAGAAACTATCTTGTGAAATGGATATTACTACACCCCTTGGTACAAAGATCTAGTAGGGGCCTCCATAGTCCATATTGCATCTTCTCTCTATCAGATATTGAGCTAGATTGAAGTTTTCTAGTTCTTGATATTGAATATATTGATGTTATATTCAGGATGGATTGGATCATTTCCAATAAATCATGAATTGATTGTTATCTTCAACAGGTCTCCTTTATAACAACTAGTGGTGCATCTCTTGTCTTCCAAAACGAATGGGACCCAAGGTCCAACAAAGTCGGACCATCTTATTCATGGTTGGGGAAAGTGATATCAGTTTTTTCTTTTGATTTGGACTGAGATTCAATGGTTGGTGATATTCCTCCAATTATCACTATGTTTTTTTAACATGTTTCCTTTGGATTTATCAGGTCTATCACTGGTGAAAGAGATTGAGTTTTCTATTGACTTAATGCATAGTACTCAACCGGTATTTTTCCCCTATTACTGTGTGGCACTAGATGAGCTAAAAGAGATGAAGTCTTAGTTGGATGATCTCCATGAGAAAGCCTTTATTCATACAAGTTTTTCACCTTGCGTAGTGCCAATTATCTTTGACAAGAAGGTTAATGGTTCTCTTCAGTTATGAGTTGATTATCGGAAGCTCATTTGAGTTATGATAAAGGAAAATAGTTGTCACCAAGGATTGATGATTAGTTTGACTATATTAAAGGGTAAAAGTGATTTTCAAAGATTGACCTTTGATTTGGTTACTATCAGTTGAAGATAAAAGAATCTGACATTCAGAAAACCACCTTTTAGAGCAGGTATGGGCACTTTGAGTAACTTTTTATTCCATTTGGCTTGAAAAATTCTCCTATTGTTTTTATGGATTAATGAATAAAATTTTCCATTATTATATAGATACCTGTGTGGTAGTCTTTATGGATGAAATTATTATTTACTCCAAGTCCAAGGAGTATCATGTAAAATATCTGAGAATAATTCTAAATCTACTAAGAAATCACCACCTTTATTCCAAGATTTCAAAGTGTGATTTTTGGATTTAGGAATTGAAATTATTGGGACACATTGTATCAGAACAGTGTATATCAGTTGATCCTAAAAAGGTGAAGGCTGTTATAACTTGGGAGAAACCACGAAATGTCTTCGAGATATGGAGCTTCTTGGGCTTAACCGAATATTACTGTAGGTTCATGAAATACTTCTCGAAGATATCTTCTCTAATGAATTCTATGAATCAAAAGCGGGAAAAGTTTTCATGGGATGATATATTTTAGATTTATTTTGTCATGTTTAAATATCTATTCACTACTACACTAGTTTTGAATCTTATTGAAGCTAGGAAGGGCTATGTGGTCTTCTGTGATACATCAGCTTATGGATTGGGTTGTGTTCTTATGCAAGATGATCATGTAGTAGCAAATGGATCTCATTAGCTTAGGTCACAAGAGAAGAGTTGTCCTACCCATGATCTAGAACTTGCAGCTATATGAACACACTTAAAATTTGACAGTACTAACTTTATGGTGAAGGGTTTAAGTTGTATTTAGACCACAAAATCCTGAATTATAACTTCTCTCGAAAATATTTTAATCTTCTATAGTGGAATTGTGTGAAGTACCTATAGTACTTCAACTTTATCATCACCTATATCCTAGGGAAATGGAATTTTTTTGTTGATTCTTTAAGGAGAAAACTTTCAACCTAGGCAATGAAAGATTCTTCAGAAGAGTAAAATTTGATGGATCTTTTTTTCCACAGTTTCATGTTGGAGTTCAATAGGAAGGGGTTGATGTTTATTTATCCATTGTGCAGTTGACACATACTCTTCTCAAGATGATTCTTCATGATCAAGAGCTTGATTATGAGTTACATATAATTATAGAATCCATTTATGGTGGGGAGATAGTTGACCTGTGTTTGTTCTCCAAAGAGGGTGTTATATTCTATCAGAACCACATAATTTTATTGTTAGCAGCAAGAAAGGCTATGATGGGGGATTTCCATAATTTTAAGTAGGTTATGCACCAAAGAACCACAAAAATGTTTTTTGGCATGAGGTGGTAGTTTTGGTGGCTAGGTATTAGATGGGACATTGGTAAGTTTGTCTCTCATTGCTATACATGACAATAGGTGAAACTTTAGCACCAAAAACCTTTGAGTTTGCTTCAACCACATTCAGTCCCTAAGTGGGATTAGATATATATAAACTTTATCATTGGGTTTCCTCATACCCAGATAAAGAATAATGCAACATGGTTTGTGATCAATATGCTGAACAAGTTGGATCACTTTATACCTATTCATGATACAACCAAAGATGAGGAGTTGGGAAATCTTTACATGAAAATGATATTTCACTTAAACATAGTTCTATATGATATATTATCTTATAGTGATCCTCGGTTCCCTTATCTCTTTTGGAGAGGCCTTCAAGAGGCACTGGGATGTCAGGTTCGTTTGAGCATAGCCTACCATCAACAGTCAGATGGAGAGGCATAAAGAGCTATACAGATTCTTGAGGATATGCTTCACGCCAATTTTCTCAACTTTGGTGGGGATTGGGATGATCATTTGGGGTTATTTGAGTTATCTAATAACAATAGACACCAGTCCATGATCAAAATGACACCTTCTGATGCCTTGTATTTCAAGACCTTTAAATCTCAGTTGTGTTGGTCGGAGGTTGGTGAAAGTTCTTTGGTTGGACCAAGCATGGTTCAAGAGATGATAATAAAGATTCAGCTGATTTGTCAAAGGATGTTGATAGCAAAAATCTGATATAATTCATATGTTTGTCGACGTCGTATACCTTTAGAGTTTTTAGTTGGTGATATGGTGTTCTTTAAGGATTCTCCCTGGTAGGGTCATCAACAGATTGGGAGGTAAGGGAAGCTTGATCCATGCTTTATGGGACCTTTAGAGGTTGTTGAGTAGGTGGGTAAGGCTATGTACTACTTGGAACTTCCACCATAGCTGACGTTGATACATAATGTGTTCCTTTTATTGTAGCTAAAAAGTATCTATTTTCTCCATCTCAAGTTTTGAGCTAGAGTGATCTTGAGATCAAGCCTTCTTTATCATTAACTAAGAGACCGGTCAGGATAGTTAATTATGAGAGCAAGGTACTTCATGGGAGGAAGATACCTTTGTTTCTATGCTATGGAAGCATGGTGCATATTGTTATGAGACGTGGGAATGTGAGGCATTATGGGAGAGAAATGGCCTCATCTTTTTGTCATGCAAGCTTCATCGTAGGCTTTATAGGGGTAGAATATTTTTATGGTGGGTAGGTTGTAACATCCAATCACCTTGATCGAGTTATTTTTCTACCTTTTCTATGATCATTTTTAGTTAATAATCTTTTATGATTTTTTTTTGGGTTTACGGTAGACTACAGAATAGGTACATGTCGTGTACTTGGTACTGGTTTCTGTTGTGGACTGGGAGATCATGTCATGAAGTGGGAGGTCATTTCATGAGAAGTTACATGTTGTGTACCTGAGGAACACATTGTTTAGGGGTTAAATAGAGGTTTTTCAACACTAGGCAATGGGTTTTTTGCATACTTATCCAACATGACCTACACATCCTGACCTAGGGATACATGTCATGACTCTATACACTCCAAGCCTAAAGTAATGCATTTGGTTGTACTGCTCGGTCTATTATTCTTATACCTCTTGGCTCTCAACCCTAGAATCTCCGTAGGTGGTTTTTAGAGGCAACCCATTTTCTAGAATGAGTCGATCATATTTTGATTGTTCTTTTACTTGCAGTGTGATTTCTTGGTAGGTGTTCTCTCTTATCCTCTTAGTTCCTCTCTTTCTCCTCTCTTAGGTTTTTGATGGATCATATAAAGATTAATGGATATATTTAATATGGTGTTGGATCTTACTTCTAGGTTGTGTATCAAGGACTCATTCATCTTCGTTCTCGTTGATGGGAGTTGTTGCGAGTGTCATTCTTCAGGAAATATGTAGTTGGTTTCATCCCAATTTTCCAAATTGATTACCATTGTATTTATTGATTTATTTCAATTTATTATTTAACATTAAATGCTCAATATTTATTTCAATTTATTTTATAAAACCCAATTCTTGTGAATTATTATATTTGAAATGGTTTTGGAATAGAAATTTGTAAATCCCCAATTCTATTGAATTAAGGTGAGTTTATGGAAATTATATGATTTAAATTGTTGAATTTAAATTGTGTATTTGATGGAAATATTTTCAATTAAATTGTTGAATTTAATTGTGAAATGGGATTGTGAAAAAGATGTAATTGGTTTTAAATAATTTTTAAACTTTTGAATGGGTTAAAATGTTTTGATACAAACTCAAGGGTTTTATCTTTTGAAAAAGACATGTTTTGAATAAAAACTATTTTGGTTTTAAATGGAAATAAATTGGAATTTTTGAAATTAAATAACTAAATTGATCATATTTTAAGAACTCTTAAAATAGTTCACCCATTATGTAAGATCGCATGCAAGACTTAGGTAGTTAGTGAGTTATTTGGATACACTCTACGCTACGATAATGTTCTAAAACATAAATGTAATGGGTTACATACCCGATAGGTTGGTGATGAGTCTCCTTTGTTCAGTGTCATATAAATGTGTGTATACACATTTTTCTAAGTTCATGCAGATAGTTCATAATCCTATAGTTGGTTAATACTATAGTACCTTCTGAAATATGACCATGTTGCTCACTTGTTTATTTATATTTGAGATATAAATGTATGCCAGGGTTTTCTTGAACTACAATACATTCCTATTGAATTTATATAAAGTGTTTTATATAAATGTTTTTGTTAATCCATTATTTTAGAAATATTCCATCTCTTGTAAAGTAAAACATTTTCTTTAAAAGTGTTTTTCACTATTTTAAAAATGTATATCAAGTTGTGTTTAAATATCCTTTTGAAATTCCAAACCTATTTATTTTGTAAATTGAAATATTTTCCTTGGATAATCTATATTTTACTTCTGCTATGGAATATTTGGTTGTATCCTATTGGGCTTAGGGTCACACCCTACTTTTTCCTTTGGTTTTTTATAGACTTTCTTCTTCTATGCTCAATCAATGGGAAGGGATATCTTGGAGGTGGATCCAGATATTGATCTTTAGAAGTGGATAGTGGTATCCTTAGGTACTTTGGTGTTGTTTTCCTATTTTAATTACTTAGGTTTCAGTACTTTGTATTTTATTCCTCCTTGTATTCTTGTACTTTACTCCCATTGGAGTTTTCCTTTGAAATGCTTATTGTCTTTTGTCTTTTATCTTTTTCTTTTGTATTCTTGTGAAAAAAATTATTCCCACTTGTATGTCGTAGGATTCGAGGTGATAATCTCTAACCCGTGGAGATTGGGAATGCCCTTCAGGTCATGTCAAGGATGGCTCAGTTATCAGGTTACTAGGGTACCTAGGCTGGTTTGTGACATTCATACCCTCACTATTGGTCAAAAACCTCTTGCTTATGGGGTGGTGCACATGAGGTCATTTGTAACTCTTTCATAGACCCTGTGGTTCAGGTCGGTATGATATAAGACACTCCTTTGAATTATTTCTTATATGGTACAAAAATATTTATTTCATGACGCAAGATTCATGATCTGTGATTTATTAGGTATGGTGATATTATGTTATGATCATGCACCTTTATTTTTATCCCATTCCAAAATGATCAATGTATTCTTACATTTAATCCTTAATTAGTATATCTTATGGTTATCTTTACTAATAATATGAGATCAACATTCTCTTATGTTGCTATTCCATAGGTAATGAAGAAGTGTATCTAATATGATATGTTTCAAAGATGAGGTCTAGTATGGTATGACTATAGATAAATGCTTGAAGTGTTGTAAAATATATTTTGGGTTCTATATGGTAATTATACACCTTTGGAACCTTTTTCTTTTTGTTTTTGGTTTATTTAATTTTTTTCAGATGTTGGTCTTTGTGTTGAAGTTTTAACATGGTGATGCTCTAATTTTTTTATCTTTTTTACTAGGTTTACTTATAGTTTTATGAGTGTTTCTTATACCCTATGCATTTTTTGGTTTTTATTATTCATAGTTGCCACTTCTTTCATATATATGGATCTATTACTTATAGGTTGGTCATTTCAAACTTCTAAGTGTATTTTACTTGTTTATTATTGTTTTATTCGGAGAAATCATTCCCAATGTTGCATGTATCAGTTCCCCATCACTAGTCTGATTCCCGTGAAAATTGATAAATCACTTTATGCCTATGCATAGGATATCTTGGTTGGCCTGGTAAGTTAAACTAGGTTATTTTTGGAAAAAATGGTATCAGAGCCAAGTTGTTACCCAGGGAGTCATGATATATAAGAGATATACACATTAGGGCTCAAGATGTAGGTATGATTAATTGGCCAATAAAATTTTTTCATACCAAACCTTAAGTTATTAATAGTAGATGAGAAGTGTGTGTCAATAATTTGAGACTTTTTCTTGATTATTCTCAAGGAATTTATCTTTTATTTGATTACCTGTGTTTTAAATTTAATAGTAGTGATTTATTTTGAGAAACCACTTAATTTATAGTATAGAAAATGAAGAAAACCAGGGACTCGTGTTTAATGTGCATAGTATGATAAACCATATGCATACCATTAAAAAATCTAGGAAAATTTCAGTGGGATTCACATGGTTGGAAAATAGGTTTCCATTTAATTCAGTCAAACCATGTGTAGATGTAAATTATTTCAAATTTTTAATTTTTAATTATTAATTGTTCTAAATTGATCTTATTCTCTTTTATTTTTAATTTCAAATGAATTGAGGTAATTTTTTGTGGATTATAGATGTTATTTAACTGTATTTAATTTAGTTTTTCGTTAGGAATTTTTTTGTTCCCATATTTTAAAGGGTTGGATTTTATAATTTTCAAGTGGTATTACCAGATAGTTTACATTTTAACTTGAGGTTTTTTTAAAAAAAAATTTATTTATTAATGTGGAAAAAATAGGGGTGTGTAGAACATTTTATGAATTTAATTACAGAGTTTATTAAAATTTCATTGATTACCTTTAATGGTTTTTTATTTGTAAATGATTTAAAAATTTAGCATTTAATATTTTTAAATAATAAAAGGTGTTTTGTTGTATTTATATTGAAATCCTTAAAAAATAGTGCTGATATTTTTATGATGTATATGAGGAATATGATCTTCTCTGCCAAACTAGTGTGCCATTTGGATGGAATCATTGATGGTGCTGATCAGACAGTGACGATGATAGGGGTGACTGAAGAGGTTGATGGAAGGTGACAAGACTTTAGCCGAGCTTGTGAATTTGGATCATGATATTGTCATATTTTGGGTCTCCTCGTGGTTTTATATTTTTTAATTTCAATTATGTGCATCTCGTGATTTAGGTTCTCGCTTGGTGGGTTAGTTACCACCCAACCAGTAAACATTTTTAAAAATATATTAGAAATTTAATTTTTAGTCAATGAAGTCATTTAAAGTAAATTTTTATGATATTTTACAGTTAAATGTTTTGTCTATAAAAATGTCTTTAAAATACATTATAAAGTATCTTCAAAAGTAATTTTTGATGATATTACGTGAAGAACTTGAATTTTCTACATTTTTAATTTTTAATAAATTTATATTGGGCATTATTTGAGTGTCAATCAATATTTCTTAGTGTCTTGATATTGATTCATTTATTAATATTTGGGTTTTTTATTATGAACTTTGATTCTTATTTTTATTATTTTTTGTGTTATTATTATTTTAGAGTATACATCCACTAATCCCTTTTGGACCATCAAGAGGGAACTGTAAATTATTCTCCACAAGTGGACCCACTATTTGATCAAAGTCAACATAAGTTATTTCTCCTTCCCACTTTACTCATGGATCATATTGTTATTCCTCTCATAGTTCAACTTAAAGAATATGTTCATGAGTTTTTGATTTGATTCTTCCTCTTTTCCATGGGGAGTATATTATTATGAATAATAAGAGTGGTTAGAGATTATTTATTTGATATTAAACCTTCTCAAACTCCTAGGATCTCTTAAACTCAAGTGTCCTACATTTATGCTTGAAGGTCCTCTCTTGAAGTGGTGGAAGACCATAATTCATACTAAACCATAGGATTTCTATTCATAGTAATATTACAAATAATTTTTTATAGAATTCTATTATAATGAGATCTTAAAAGTAGATAGGATAATTAAATTTAATTTCATAGATGTGAGGGCTTAGTTGATTTTGAGTTTGCTCATAATTCCACTAAGATAGTATCATAATTACCTATGATAGTTCCATATTATTCTGCTAAAATATTTTTTTTAAGAGTTTTTTATATAGTTATTTAGTTAATGTTGTCTTTTTTTGGATAAACCTTATATAGAGGTAGTGAAGTAGGATTTTAGGGATAAGGTAGTCATGGATGGAGTGAAAAAGGTTATTAATAATTTCTCTATACCTGAGGGTGGTGAAGGGAGCTCCACATAAGTAAAGAGGAAGAATATTGAGTTTGGGTAGGTGGGTGGTGGTATTAAGAGTTCATATTTCTTCATATCAACATCCTCTAGGAGTAATAACTTGATAGGTTATTAGGGTAGTTAGTTAGGACATAAGAATTCATTTTTCTAACAATCCCCAACCATATTTCCAGCTAGTTTGGTTACCTAAAAGGGTTCTACATAGGATCATAATGTAAAATAGGTAGATCAAGATCTACCCATTTCAAAGATTCGTATGTTCAGAGTATTGAACATAATGCTAACATAACATCTGCCTAATGAACTTCCTATAATGTTATGTATTCAACTATATGGTTTATCCATTTTTCATTTTACTTGAGATCATTAAACTTCCAAGTGTATAATTATGGTAATTGTTTTGAATAAAATTATTTCTATTGTTATATTTTAGTGTTTTTGAATAAATTATGGAATGTGTTTGGGATTTATTCACAATGTGTTAGTGTCATCAATGTTGTACTGATGGTTTCTCATTGACGGTGAAGTTACCTAATTAGTAAAACTTTTATTGATCTACTTTTTTATTGTACTGATTTTTTCTATTCTATTGGATTACTAGGATTAATTAATCATTTTTAGTTTATCAATTTATTATAGGAATCTTTAATATTGTGGGTATACCACCATTGGTGATCTCATTTTTGTAGTAAGGGAATATATTGTTCTGTGTCCTTTCTTCCTTGATATATAAATGTTGTAATATTTTTATGTGAGGATAGTTAATTCCCCAACCCAAACCTACAATATACAAGACCAATTGTATTTTAGGTTATAATCTTCCTAGGTAATTTAATTTAGATTCACTTAAGGTTACTCATTTATGATAGAATCGAGTGTATTCTGTACACTCAATGTTCATGTTAATGATAAAATAACTTCTTTTGGGTTACAAGTATACATATTTTTAAGAAGATTGTATTAGGGTGAAATGTTGTATTAGTCTGTAGAGAGTGTAATAGAACCCCTTTGTTTTCAAATCCGTGCCTCAAAAGAAGAATTTGACCCTCATTATAGTGACCCTGTCTTTTCTTACATTACTATTACATCAATAAGAAGATAAATAACAAAATATTATTACACCATGAGGATCTAGAGGTTTAGTGTATTGGGAAAACTAGGACCAAACAAAACATTTACAATATCAAACCTAAACATTTATTTAATTCCTTCTTCTCTAGCTTCATATTAGCACTTGATCTCTCCTTGGTACTTGTAGTCACCTGAGGATATACATAAAAAAAGTGGAGAGATAAAATCCTAGTAAAAGAATATATAAGAACAATATAGAAAGGGGTGAGCATAATTATAACATAGTAAAAGATTCATGAACATTAGAGGATTCATTAATTAAAGACTTAAAATGAGTCAATGCATAAAAATGAAACTTCCTATCTTAGTGGTCATCTACCACAAATAGTTGTGACCAATTATAGCATAATTTTCACACATCATTTCACTTTTACTCATGATATTAATCAATTTACTCAATTCATTAGAGTTCTGTATAATTCCGGGTTCACCCGTCACATTCAAACATTCATATTGCTCTATAAAATTCTGAGCGCACCCATGACATCATAATATTTACATTATAATGCATTCAAAATTAAAAATATATAAAACTTGAACTTAACACAACCCATGGAATGAAATGGGTTTCACATAATAAATCATACTTTCAGAAACATTTTCCCCCCAAAATAAAGAGGGAATAACATTCTTGACATAGAACCATTAACCATGAGTGAAGAGTGAAACAATAATCAAGAAGTAAAAAAGGTGTGTGTTTACTTTAAAGAAGATTTATTTTCAAAAAAAAACAATTAAAGAACATATATATCCCAGAAAAGTTAATATAATTATGAATAAATTATTTTTAATGAGAACCCAAACCGAACATGGAGTGAAAGAGAGAGAACCCAAAGAAAGAAAGCTGGGTTCGAGAATTTCCCCTTAACTTGTATCCAAATTCTTTCTTCACTTTAATGTCATTTATAATGACAATATATTAATTAATTAACAATTATGTAACCTTATGTACATAAAAATGGTTAATTATGGTTTCATTAAGTTTTTTATGGTCCTTTGTATTATTTATAAATCTTAAATTCATTTTTTGGGAATGTGGGTTTTTATTGTTTTCTTGAATGGTTCACTTGTATTCATGAATAGAAGTTCATTTAAAATGTGGATAAACATCCATAATTTTAATTATATATTATTGATGATGTTATATGTATTTAAATGATCTTATAAATAATTTTCTTATTTATCAGGAGAATGAATCCTTAGAAAAGAATTTAATGATAATCGTTTGGGTTAATTCGGGCAGTTTTTCAACCACAACGAACTTATTTTGTTCAATAATTTAGTAATATGTAAATAATTTAGTTATATAACATTAAATATGATATAATACATATAATATAATCTTTTTCATCCATAGAAATGGTTTCATGACCATATATGTAGGCGATAAAGGAAAAAAGGAAAACATGTTGTTCTTGAAGGTGATAAATTAACACCTCACGAATAACATTTTCTTTTCTAAAAAAAAGAGGATAATGGGGATTGTTGATATATTATACCATAATTATCATAACATTACAATATATGTGAGATAATATAGTTACCATACCATGTGAATGAGGATATGTGGTGAGAGATTAAGAAAAGAACTTAAAATTGAAAGGAAATTAAAGGAAAACAGAGAGGGTAATTACCTCTTGATTCCTCCTCTTGAGATCCTACTGAAGGACCCCAGGCATGGTATTTTGGTGATAACAGAATCTCTTTGACGTGGGGGATGGTCTAGGTAATATTTTTTGGTATATTTTAGACCAGTTTTGAATATTGAGAGGTGTGACGAAATGAGGGTGTGAAGGGTGGTATTTATAGTGGATGGGAGAGGGGTTTTCTCAATATAATATTCATTAATTTATTATTTCACCACAAGAAAATGAATAGTGATTATTCCATGACTAAATAAATTAATTTTAAGATGTGAATACAAACCATATTTACTTACATTAGCAGAACATCACCCTTGACTCTATAATTCATGAATTTAACTTATTTTGTAAATTATCAAATTCCAATATTAATAAAAAATTCTAGTATATTAGAAAAATCCCAAAAATTAACCCTAAATAATTATCAATCTGTAGAATCCAAAAATGTAGTCCAGTTTTTGAAAATTATTTTCTAAATATGATTAATTTAAATTTTAATTAAAATCATAATCTTCTTAAAAAATACAGATTTTAAAATTAAAACTGATTTCATAATGCTTTCAAAAATTAAATAAGTTCTTCTAAAATTATTTTAAAACCAAAAAGACACAAAATTTTTAATTTGAGAAAAAATAGGAAATTAAATTTTCATTTAAATTAATTAATTTATTATAATTAATTATTTATGTCTTACAAAAATACAAATATTTTTACTATTGTCAAATTTTCACTTATACGATGCCTAAATTTTATTTAATCATTCAAGACTAAGGTTGCTATTATTTTGAAAGATTTACTATTATAAGGGTCATACTAGTATTCATAAGGGTAGGTTTCTATTCATAAGGGTTGTTTAATATTCACCTAAAACAAGTTTGTCTCATCAGACTCCAAACATCTTACTAATCACAACTATGTATATCTGATTATCGAAATTCTAAACATAAAAGTAGAAAAAAAAATTAATAATCACTTAGTATCATGGAATGTCATTATGCTTCCTAATTTTATTATACTATAAGGCATAATTATAATAATTTAATTCTATTGATGAAACATTGGGTCATTACATTCTTCCTCCCTTATGAAATTTCACCCTCAAAATTTCATTTTACACAAATAGGTGAGAGTATTTCTCCTTCATCACCTCCTCCAGTTCCCATGTAGATTATTAAAACTTATGGTTCCTTCAAAATACTTTGAAAAGGTGGGTTGTCTTTTTATGTATAACCATATTTCTCTAGCCGAGAATCTTCACTAGCTACTCCTCATAAGAGATATCATCTTCCAACTATAACACCTCTGAGATTAGTAAATGTGAGGGTTATGGTATGTACTTCCTCAATAGTGATGTGTGAAACACGTCATGAACTTGAGCCATATTAGGTGGAAGTGAAATCAGATAGTCCACAGCTCTTATGAGGTCTAGGATCTCAAAGGGTTCAATGTACATTGGGCTTAGCTTCCCTTTCTTTCCAAACCACGTGACTCTCTTCCATGGTGATATTCAAGGGAAGACTTTATCTCCAACGTTGAACTCCAAGTCCATTCAACGGTTGTTAGAATAGATATTTATATATTTCTGATCATCATTGACGTGTTTCTGGATGACTTGAACCTTCTCTACCATCTCTTGCACAAGATCAGTTCCAAGTAGAATTCTTTCTCTGACTTCATCCCAATAGGTTGTAGTTCTACATCGCTTTCCATACAAAGCTCCATATGGATCCATCTGAATACTTAAGTAGAATCTTTTTTTTGTATGAGAACTCAACCAATAAGAGATGTGGATCCCATCCGCCTTTTAATCCAAAAGAGTAGGCTCTTAGAATATCTCCAAGCCTTTGAATAGTCCTTCCAGATTGGACATCAATTTGGCGGTGATATGTCATGTTGAAATATAATTCATTACTTAAATAATGTTCAAGGATCCTTCAAATTTAGATATAACCCTTGGATCACGATCAAAGAAAGATGATAGTGGAGCACCATGTAGTCTCACCACTTCCTTCAGGTATATCTTTTCAAGTTGATCAAGTGAGATATCATCCCACATAACAATAAAATGGGTAGTTTCAATGAGTCGGTCAACCACAACCCATATAATATTATTTACCTTGGATGTCTTCGGGAGACCTATGAAATAGTCAATAGTGACATTATCCTATTTCCATATGGGTATAGGCAATGACTACATCATTCCTTTGGACTTTTTTCACTCTACTATAACTTGCTGACATACCAAGCACTTTGATATATATTCAGCAATATCCTTCTTCATGTTGTCCCACAAGAAGTGTTCCCAGAGATCATAGTACATCTTGGAACTACCACGATCGATAGAGAATGTTCATCTATGTGCAATATCCAATAACTCCTTCTTCATCCCTGGTGATGAAGGCACACAAAACCGTGTTCCAAACCGATTCACACCATCATTATCAATATTGAACTCATGCAGCTTCCTTTCATTTACTGCATTCACTATATTTTGTAACTCTAGACCATACCATGAGCCTCCTTAATAATCTCTTAGATTGATGGTTGTGCAATAATTTAGTAAAGGTAGGATGTATCCCCTTCCCTTATGATTTCAAAATCCATCCTTTTTAAATCCATTAATATGGGGTCTTTCTCAATCTGCAGCATGGATAGAGTAGTAGGTTATTTTCTACTTGGAGCACTAGCTACCTAGTTTTCCTTTCCAGGATGATAGTGAATAGAGCAATCATAATCCTTGATTATCTCTAACCATATCCTTTGATGCATTTTGAGCTCCTTTTGTGTAAATATATACTTTAAGATCTTTTGGTCTGTGTATATGTCACACTTCTTGCCATAAAGGTTGTACCACCAGATTTTCAAGGAAAAAATCCTGTTTTCTATCTCTAGATCATGATTTGGGTAGTTCTGATCATGGATCGTCAACTACCATGAGGCGTAGGCTATCACGTTATCATTTTTAATGATTACCCTACCCAAGACCATCTTTTAAGCATCGTTGTATATCACAAAACTTTCTCCACTTTTATGTAATGTGAGCACAGTTGCAATGATCAACCTTCTCTTTAGATCCTTGAATCTTTCCTCACATTCTTCTGTTTATACATACTTTAACCCTTTCCTTGTTAACTTACTTAGCAGGCTTGACAATCGTGAGAAATTTCTCACAAAACGTCGGTAGTACCCAGCTAATATAAGAAAACTATAGAATTATGAGAAACTATAGGGTTTGGGTCATTCCTCAATTCCCTTTGTTTTTGCAGGGTCCACAGAATGTTTCCCACATGTCATAACATGTCCCACGAATGTGAGTTACTTCATCCAAAATTCATACTTTCTAACCTGGGAGAGAAACTTCTCCTTTATCAATGTCACCAAAAAAATCTTTGATGATCATTATGTTTATCCTTTCTCTTAGAGTATATGAGAATATCATCAATAAACACTACCAATTTTTTTTTGAGGTAATGTATAAAGTCTCTATTAATCAAATCCATGAATATTTAAGGTAAATTAGTAAGTCTAAAGGGAATAACCAGAAACTCATAGTGTCCATACCTTGTACGGAAGGTAGTCTTTTGAATATCATCCTTCTTCACCTTTAGCTGATGATATCCAAAATGATGATCCACCTTTGAGAAGTATTGAGCTCCTCTTTACTAATCTAACAAGTTGTTAATCCTTGAAATAGGATACTTGTTCTTTATGGTGATCTTATTCAGTTCTCGATAATCGATACACATCCACATTGATCCATCCTTCTTTTTCACAAAGAGCACCGGTGCACCCCAAGTTGATGCACTAGGGAATATGAAACCTTTTTTCAAATGATCTTATAACTACTTATTTAACTCTTTCATTTTGATAGGATCTATCCTATATGGACACTTTGAGATATGAGTAGCTTCAGGTATGAGTTATATTGAGAACTATACTACACATTTTGGGGGAAGTCTGGGTAACTCTTTTGGAAATATTTAACTGTATTCCCTCACAATGGGAATTTCCACAAGGTTGTCACTTTCCATTGACTCAACCATTTGGGCAAGCTATTATTATTCCCAGGGTATCAACACCCACACTAATAAAGGGTTTTTCAAAGGAGATTCATGATCATATTTTGATTTTTAGAGGAGAATGGGATGGTATATAATATAAAAAGATATTTCTTTTTCTTAACAGTTGATATGTACTATATATAATGAGAGAAAATCCATTCCCATTATAGCATTGAATTCCACGAAGGGAAGTATTATGAGATCCACTGGAAGAATATTCTCACATATGCCAACAAGACAAGAGTCAAAAACTTGGGATGCAATGATTGCACTACTTAGTGTTTTTACAGATATCTTTACTTCAAGGTTTTAGGGATTAGATTCTATAGATATATCAAACTTGTATGATATAAACAAATGCATAGAAACAGAAACATATAATAATTTTTCCATTATTGAGTAAATAGAAAGTGTACCTTGTACGAATTCATTATATTTCTCCACTTCCAATGTAGTGATGGTGTAATCCTTCCCTTGTTCTTTTGGATTTTCTGGATGCTGACACTGATTAACCTTGAGGACTCGAGGTTTAGTGCATTGGCTTGAATAGTTCCATTGCTCCCTAAAGTTATAGCATTGAACCGTGGGTGGTTTTCTCCTTTCTTCCACCATATTCTCCTTCCTTCTCATATATTTTCTACACTCTTGAGCATGGTTTCCTTTCCCACACTTGAATCATTTCCCCATCCCTTTGAGGTAGTTTCCCTGATGCAACTTCCCACATTTTTGGCACATGGTTCTTTGAGTTTTCTTCCCACCTTTATCATTAGATCCCCCATCTTTAATCTTCATCTTTAATTTCTTATCAACATAGCCATGGGTACATTCTAAAAACTCTATCTCCACTTTGAGATCATATAAAACAACTTCTTCATAACTCCTAAATTATCGAATTGAAAAAGCCTTTCGAAGGTGTGGTTTTAATCCACTAAATAATCTATCAATTTTTCTATCATTATTGATAACAAAACTCAAACCGTACCTTACAAGCCTTGTGAAATTATCTTCTTAAGTCATGAAAAATCCTCCTTCCTTTTTCTTGAGCACTATAAATTATATCTCCATATTTTTAAAAAGATTTCATGGGAAATACTTATTAGGAAACATGATCTTAATGTTCCCATTCTATATCTTCAATTTTGTCTCATGGATTGGTATTCTTAATCAAAGGACACCATTGATCGACCTATAAATCTTGATGATAAAGTGCTAGTGATTCTTTCTCCTCCTCAGAACACCAAAGCATAGAAAAGATATTATCCATTTATTTGACCCACTATTCCGCAACTAATGGATAAGAAGATCCACAAAACATCGGTGGTCATTTCCGCATAAAACTCTTGATAGCCAGTTTCTCCCACTTTGGTGAAGGAGTACATTCCCCATTATTCTAGTTATTGTTCATAACCTATGATAGTTGTGAAATCATCTCCATGAATTTTTTAACTCCACCTCCCAAGGCATTGGAGATTTCATTCGGGCTATCTTTGCATTGACCATCGCATGAGTTGTTGGCCTTGTTTCTCTTGGTTCCCACCATTTTCTAAAATAAAAAACGTTAGAACAAAACATAAGTCAACAATAATGAATAACTTCTTCATTTTTATGATTTAAAATATATTAATAAATTATGGGATCCCTATGCAAATCTACTTGTGTGAATATTTTTATATAGTGTCGTGCTAGAGGTTTTCTCTAGGGTTCACTAATCCAAATTCCCAAATTAACAAAACCTTTCCTCTGATATCAACTATATTGATGCTGCCTTTTATTACATTACTATTGTATCAATATAAATATAAAAAACATAATAGAGTTACACCATGAGGATCCATAGGTATAGTGTCTTGGGAAAACTAGGACCAAACATAACATCTATAACATCAAGCATAAACATTTATTTAATTCATTCTTCTTTAACTTCTTATTATCACTTGACCTCTCCTTAGTAAAGGTATTCACCTGAGGATACACATCAAAAATGGGTGAGATAAAATCTTAGTAAGATGATAGATAAGAATAATATATCAAGGGGCGAGAATAATTATAACATAGGTAAGGGATCATGAACATGAAAAGAAATATTATTGAAAGACTTTAAATGTAGAAATGCATAAAAATGAAACACCATGTCTCAATGGCCATCTACCACACATAGTTGTAAACAATTATCACATCATATTCACACATAATTTCACTTTTACTCATTAGATTCATCACTTTACCCAATGCATCGGAGTGATATATAATTTCTGGCACACCCACCACATTCAAACATTCATATTGCGCTATATAATTTTGAGCACACCGGTCACATCCTAATATTTACATTATCATGCATGCCACATAAAAAATATTTATAATTTTAACATAGAAAACCATATTAATAAATGGGTTTCCCATAATAAATCATACATTCATAAACTTTTTTTCCCAAAAAATAAATATTTAATAATATTCTTGACATAGAACCATTAACCATGAGTGAAGAGTGAAATAATAATCAAGAAGTAAAAAAAAGTTCTGTGTTTACATGAAAGAAGAGTAGCTTTGGAAAACATTGGGTTTTTCATAAAATGAATTAGAGAGAATTTATATCCCAGAAAAGAAAAAATAATTATGAATAAATTATTTTTAAGGAGAACCCATACCGAACATGGAGTGAAATAGGGAGAACCTAAAGAAAGAAAGTTGGGTTGGAGAATTTCCCCTTACCTTGTATCTGAATGCTTTCCGCACATTAAAGTCTTGTATAATGACATTATATTAATTAATTAAAAATTAAATAACCTTTTTCACAATAAAATGGTTTATTATGGTTTTATTAAGTTATATTATGGGCCTTTTGATGATTTTTAAAGCTTAAATTCATTTTTTGGGAATGTTCATATTTATAGTTTTCGTGAACGGTTCACTTGTATTCCAGAATGAAAGTTCATTTAAAAGGTGTACAAACATATAGAATTGTAATTATATTTTATTTATGATGTTATATATATTTAAATGATATTATAAATAATTTTTTTATATACCATGATAATTAATCATTAGATATGAATTTAATGATGATCGTTTGGGTTAATTCAGATATTTTTCGACCACAACGAACTTTTGTGGTTTAATAGTTTCATAATATGTGAAAAAGTTAGTTAAACATTATTAAATAGGATATAATACATATAATATAATCTTGTTCAACCATAAAAATTTCTTCATGACCCTATATGATGTCGATAAAGGAAAAAAGGAAATATGGCGTTCTTGAAGGTGATAAATTAACACCTCACGAACAATGTTTTACTTTCTAAAATAAAAAGAAGATGTAAAGGGGTTTGGATGATATATTATCCCAAATGTATCATAAAAATATAGTATTTGTGAGATAATGGAGTTAACATACAATGTGGATGAGTATAGGTGGGGAGATATTTAGAAAATAACTTGAATTGAAAGAAAATTAAACGAAAAGAGAGCGGGGGAATTAACTCTTGAATCCTCATCTTGAGATCCTCTCTAAGAAACATAGTCTTGGTCTTATGAAGAGAACAAAAGATCTTGGACATGGGGGAGGGTCTAGGGAATATTTTTGGTCATATTTTATACAAGGCTTAAATCTTTATAGGTGTGAGGAAATGAGGGTGTGAAAGGTGGTATTTATAGTTGAGGGGAGAGGGGTTTTCTCAATATAAAATTCATTAATTTATTATTTTTCGACAAGACAAGGAACGTTGAGTATTAAATGAATAAATAAAGTAATTTTATTATGTGAATCATAAACATATTTGATTACATCATCATAACATCACTCATGACTTTGTAATTCATGTATTTACCTTATTTTGTAAATTATCAAATTTCACTATTCATACAAAATTCATGTATTTCATAAAAATCCCAAAAATTCACCCTAACCATCTTTTGATGTTTATAATCGAAAACTGAAATCCATTTTTTAAAAATAATTTTCAAAAATATGATTTATCTAATTTTTAATTAAAATCACAATCTTCTTGAAAATTTCAGATTTTAAAGTTAAAACTGATTTCATAATGCTTTCAAAAATTACATAATTTCTTATAAAATTATCTTAAAACCCAAAACACATAGATTTGTTAATTGATTTAAAATATTAGGGAAAAAATTATTTTAAATTAATTAATTAATTATAATTAATTATTTATGACTTATAAAAATACCAATATTTTTACTATGGTCAAATTGTCACCTATAAGATGCCTAAATTTTATTTAATCATTCGAGAGTAAGGTTACTATTATTTTGGATGATTTACTATTCATATGGTTCATACTATTATTTAACAATTTAAATAAAATAAAAAGGTAATGTAAAATCTTAGACCTAAACATGTAAAAAACCTATTGGATGGGTATATTTCGAACCCTTATCACCTTATCCTCGAAACACATCAATTTGGGAACTTTAAAAATCTGAAAATCAATTGAAAATAAAGTATCCTTTTATCACTTTCCAAGAGTGCCCATCCTCTCCCCTTATAAAAGGCCCCAACCTCTACCTCTTTACCCACACCTCCCAAGCCTTTGGCTCAGCCAAACCCTACCCATTTTGTCTCTCCACATCCCTCTATTACTCCTAGAAGCCTCACTTTGGGCAGAAGGCTTCCCAACGAAGCCTTTGATCTCAAATCAAAAAGAGTTACCCGATTTTAAGGTAATGTCTTCACTTGTGCTCTTTTGTTTTATTTTGATTCTCCAACCCCCTAAACTATTTTTATTAATTTATTTTGTAACAACTACAATATATTAAATATACTAGGATGTATTTATAAGAATTATTAGAGCTACACTTACACACACCTTCATCTAATGGTTAAATAACATATTGTTTCTGTAGATGGCGAATTTCTGCCTCACAAAACGATAATTGTTCAAAACTCATATAACACCTTAAAAGGTGGCCATTAAGATGTCACTATATTTATATATGATATATAATATGTTTATGTTTTACTTAAGCTTATTTTTTTTCATTTAAGGCATACCTTTATAGTTTCCATTATGGGTAAACATGATATCTTCATTTTAGGAAGTGCAGACTACCGCCCCCTTAAAGTGATTTGATTCGTTAATGCCATAAGTGGGACATATAAAGGATGGATTTAAAATTATTATATATGATGTTATACTGGAATTATAATATAACTTCATACCATTATTATTTTCTTTCCATTAAATTATGAGATAGAAATGAAAGTAGCGTTCATGCGTACGTACGACTTACCGTTTCCATGAACGGTGCATTTCATTTCTTATCTCTAAATGATTAAGTAATATTATAAATACATGTATATGATGGATATATATGATATATATGATATCCAAATCATGAATATCATTCTTGAGATAATGGATATTTGACTACATGAACAACTTGTAAATATAAGAAATTCACTTTTGACTCAAGTACCAAATATCGACAAAACGACTTTTATTAACTTAAATGATTACATAATGTTCATAACATTGTAATAAGAGATATAAAAGGAATAATGAAATTGAAAAAGGTTCTTAATAAAGTACAAATTAACTCAATTTTATTATTCAGGACATTAAAGAACGATCGAGTCAAGTCGGACCCGAGGTAAGGGATCCAACCCCTCTCTTTCTTTTTAAGTCCTCTCTTTTAGGTCATTCCTCTTAAGCTCATATTTCTTATTATTGGGATGTTCTTTTATATTACACCTACTTTACTTTTTATTTTCATATGATGAGAGACCCTATTTTCTCTCATCAATCCATTTTGGAAGTTTTAAGTGGCACCGTCAGGCTGCCGAGTTTTCGAAAGAGATTTTTCTTCTCACTTTTAGTTCCGTGAGATTTATGCTACATTTTCCACCATTTCCAATGATTGGTTTATTTAATTCGCACAATTATACTCTTTGTGTAATATAATTTCATTTATGGGTATTTACATATTCATTTTATGACCCTTCTTTAATGGGGTGTACGTTTCGAAAGTTACCCAAGTCGGTAAGGGAACGTTTCACCCTCCTCTTTTTAAAATGACTTATTTTGTTATGTATTTTAATTCACATACTGTTATGTTGGGATAGGTTCTTCTATATCTT
The DNA here is from genome assembly GCA_963277665.1 of Viscum album. Lineage (NCBI taxonomy): Eukaryota > Viridiplantae > Streptophyta > Magnoliopsida > Santalales > Viscaceae > Viscum > Viscum album. The sequence continues at coordinate 24,453,252 of OY728142.1, read as the reverse complement.
TATTGATGTAAATTTTATGACCAAGTGATGATATACCCTTTTTATCACTCATCAACTCTTTTTCTGAATTTTGAAGTGATGCCGTTAGGCTGTCGAATTTTTGCAAGGGAACTTCTTAACCCAATTTTAATTCTTTGGGATAAACTTGTACACCATGAATATGTCGTTATATTATTATGTGTGAATGTCCTCTGATTGTTATACACTTAATACCCACTTATATTTTGTGTATTCATTTGTCACACATAATTATGTAACTAATTTATCCTTAATCCAAGGATACTATCTTTGTATGGGACTTCGTATCAATCTCCTTTCATTGAGGCATATTTTCTTTTATACAAACATTCCTTTATATGGTGTATAAAGCACTTTGACTTTTAAATTTATTCAAAAGGAATATTTTTTATACGATGCGTTTACTAAATGACAAAAGGGAATGTTTTTTTCATACGTATGAGGCGACAACGACTTCTCTGCCGCCATGACCATTATTTGAATTTATGCTTCCTCTACAAGTCATACCCTCTTTTTAAAAGAAAAATAAATACCATGTTTTACTTTTATTTTATTTTGGTATTTAAAATTGTTTTCATAATGTTTTTATATCAATGTGTTGTATTGATATATTGTTATTGAAAGTTGGAAATGTTATGTTTCCTTTATGCATGTTTTATGTGATAAGATTATGTTATGGTTCTTGGGCATTGTTATGAAGATGGGTGGTTCCGTGATAAACTAAGGGTGGGTGAGCCCGATATAGATCTTAAATGAATTGGGTAACGTGAAGGGGATAAACGTTAAGGTTTCTCCGAAGAGATTTAGGGAATAGACAAAGATGGTTATTCCAAACGTAACCAAGAGGGTTACTCCCTACGTAAGAATATTATGAATTCCTCAAGTTACCTTTATGTCCCATGATTTCTATGATTTATTCCTGATTTTATGAGGTATGTTAAAGTTCTTATGTTTTATGGGTAAATTATGATTTCATTCTTATGTATATATGAACCCTTGTTTCCCTTCCACATTTCTATAACCCTTACTGAGCTTTTTATGCTCATCCCAAGTATTTTTGAAATGTTTTTCACAGGACATAAAGTTGAATAGGGTCAAGGATGGGATAAAGGAAATGTCATGCTGTCTAAAACAAGGAACTAGACATTACTCTTTTTTTCAAGAGTTTTTTTTTTGAAAAAAAATGGATGCTGAGTAGATGTGTCTACTTTGTAATCTTTGAGAGGTAATAGTTATGTCCTAATTCTCTAAAACTCTAAACCTGAAAAGATCCCCAATGTGTAATATTATAATAACTCAAGATTAAGTAATGTTTAAGGCTGGGGCATTATAGTTGGTATTAGAGGTCAGTTTAGATAACTTTAGAGGTTAGGGTATTGTCTAAGCATAAGTGACATTACCATAATGGTTAGGATTTCAGAAAGAGTCCTAGTTTTATATAAAGTGAATGAGTAAGTTTATCTTAGTGTTTATATTCCTCATTAGTACATGATGGTTTTGTTGATATACTCACACTGACTTTTTTTGTTTTAGTAAATGGCTGGATCTATCAGGCACCAAAGTAATGGTGGATGTGAAGGAAACTGTGACAGTTTTCTGAGCGAACAACTTAATGATATGGGAGCTGCAATGAGAACTCCTGTGTTTATCCTCAACCAACTATCTGGAGTCATGATTGACCACCTAAACCTTGGTGTTTTCTATAAGGCATCATATATGCGAGAAACAAATCCTCACGGAACTACAGGTAATAATCATAAAGGTAAGTGTGTTCAAAAACCTATGTGTCAATGATGTGGAAAAAACACCTAGGAAAATGTTTCAAAGGGACCGAAATATGCTATAGATGTGGAAATCAAGGTAATAAAGCAAGAACCTTCCATGGAAAAAGGAAGCATCCAGTTGACTCAAGGAAAGGGAAAGATGTTCTTTCTGAGGGATCAATTGAATGTTTTAAATGTGGTGTGCATGGTCATTATGCAAACACATGTCCTATGAAGAAGTTTCAGGAATGGGATCACCAAGATTGTACAAATATTCGTTTACCAATACATAATGCCATTCCGATTGAGGATGAAGAAATTGACAATGACCAATCAAAGGTATGGATTATTTCTTAACTTTTGTTTTCCTATTTTGGAATCTTAGGATATGATTCATGATTTTTTTTTAGGAAAGAAGTATTTCAGAATAAGTTGGAAAGGAATATTTAATGGATCATGAAGAATGTTGAATGAGTAAGAAGTCAACATATAAGGGCTTCAAGAGTTATAGTGAAATTCTTAAGAGTATTAAGTCTCTTTTGATGATGGGGTTACATTAGAAGACTTTTTATAGTATGTGTAACCCTGATGTTTGATATATGAAAATTTTATTCAAAGAATAGTAATCAGTTCTTTTGTTGACATAGTTATAAAGAACCATTTGGGTTTATATGATCCCTACTTTTGAGGTAATTATGGGTTGTTATATGTTATGATGGAAAGTGAAAGTCATGAGATAAAATTGAGGTTAAATTATGTTATGGTAATTTTTTGAAAGTTTTATCTCGTTTTTGGGGAATGTTTTAAGAATTATATAGTTTTGGAAAAAGGACAACACGCAGACCGTGTGACAACCCGTCGTGTCGAACAAAGCTATGGAAATCGAACCCACAACCAAAGTGCGACTGGAATTTATCTCCTACCACTGGACTACGTGAAGTCCCTGGTTAGTTTAACTATTTTTTTAGTTAGATGATTTTATGATTTAAGAGTAAGTTGATTTTGGGTTATCTATGGAAATTATTAACCTATCATGGAGGATATGTGATTAGGTTAATTACTTTTCAATATGAGACTTTTAGATCAACGGATGTTATTTGAAGATAAGTGTTAATTTGCACCTTGGAAGACTATGTGACTAAATCCTTCAAATATTTGGGTTTCAATCTTAGTTTGGTTTACTTTGAATAAATTTATGGACAAACTGTTTATCGAATGGTCCTTTCTTGAACTTTGGATTTTGTTTAAAAAATTTTGGAGATTAAGAATAGATTTTCTTTTTATTAAGGGTTATCCTTTTGTTGATTATCTAATATCATACTAACAATTTTGATTTTATTTTTTGTCTAAATACATGGGAAATATATAGTTCTCTTTTGTGGATTACGTGATTCTCTAGAAGATGATTTTAGTACTCTTAATGTGAACAAGTCTTCCTAAATTCTCGTCTTTTGCGGAAAGTATGAGTTTGAGTAAGAAATCTAGTAAAAGTTGAAAGTCAACATGACATGTAAGTAAGTTTCTTTATGATAAGAAATAAATTCCACAATAAAAAGTAACTTAAAACAAAAATGTTGTCTGTTAAATTTTCCTTCTGGGGAATCGAATACGGTTTAACCCATCATATGTTTGTGATTTTCTTGAGGTTAACTTTCTCCTAAACATGTTTTCTATCACTGTCCATCAGAACATGACCATATGTTTTCTCCTCAATGTCCATGTTTTCCTACATGGAATCCTAGTATGGGCTAACTCGGGTGACCTCTGTACTCCTCTTTTTTTCTTTTAAAGTGATTTTTTTATTGACTCTTGTTCCGATGTGGGATTTTCAATGATGTTTCCAAGCCCAATTTTAAAATTGCAAGGACGCAATTCCCAAAAGGGGGGAAGGATGTAACACCCCAGGTAAATAAAGAATATGACATTTTTATATTTATCCTTTTTCGTTTTATAAAATATTAATATTACTTTAAAGGGAACTCTATGCTCAATGGTGTACCCAATATGCAACAACAAGTTTCTTTGAAATCTTACATTGCACTGTAATAATAAAATAATATTATTTTAAATGGTAGTTAACGCCTAGCCGTTGTAAAGGCGAGAATGAACAGAACTAACTACAAAATGATTATATATGTTTGTCAAATATTTTTACTTTTTTTCAATAAATGTTAGAGGATTAAAAATGCAAATGAATGCAGTTTTTTAGCGTAAACATTCTAATATTCTTTAAAAGGTCGATTAACTGCCTTTTGATGGGGAACCCCTTTCAAATCCACTTTTTGACAATATAATGTGTTATATTTGACAAAATAAAATTCTTCTTTAGAATCGGGACATCAAAATTCACTTTGTGTAATTTTTTTGGTATTTTTCCGATAAAGTTCATTTTTTAATGAATAGTAAAAAATGTTGTATTTTAATTCAAAACCTCTATTTAATCTAATTGATTAAGATGATTAGATAATATTTTGAAGTGGTTTTAAAGTGAAAAAAGAATATATTTTTACCATTTAATCCAGTAGTGGTCATTGGAATTATTTTCACTTTGAAATTGGACTTAAACTGGTGTCAATCTTTTGATACTTATTGTTTTATAAAAACACACTATTTGTTTTGACAGTGGGAATTAATTATTAAATTAATTAATGAAACTTATATGTTTTGAATTTTGTAAAATAGACAACATTTTTTAAATCGAAACATCAAATATAGCTTAGGGATAATTTTTTGTATTTTTCTGAAAAACATCAATTTTTTATGAATAGTGAAACCGCGAAGTGGTGGTTACAAAATTTGATTTTTCATTTAAATGGGACATTACCACTTCTGTGATTTGAATTTAAAAAATCCAATTTAAATTATTTTCATTATAAAGTAAAATTTGGTTCAATGGGATGAAAATAGTTTTTGATGAAAAGTAACTTTTAAGTTTTATTAATCGCAATTAAAGGTAATTAGTGTGATTTAAGGTAAAAATGATATTATAATAAAATGAAAATATCTTGAAACATGTCCTACCCCTATTGGATGAGTTATGGCCGACCTAGAAAACCCATGGGTCTATTTTTGGGACCCCATGGAGCCACTTGGGTATGATAATGACATTTATGCCTTTTATTTAAAGTTAAAATAAAAATGTCACAAACATGAGTTGTTTTACTAAAACAATTTTTACATGTGGTTATACAGGTCAGATTTTTGTCTATAAATATTCATTGGAAATATAAAAATATTTCTTACATCATAGTATTTTTTCTATAATTTTTAGACATTAAATAAATTTAATTATTTATGACATCATGATGATGCAGTGATTACCTCATTATTGAACAATTTAAATAAAATAAAAAGATAATGTAAACTCTAAGACCTAAACATGTCAAAAACCTATTATATGGATATATTTCTAACCCTTATCACCTTATACTCGAAACAAATCAATTTGGGACCTTTAAAATCCGAAAATCAATTCAAAATAAAGTATCCTTTTATCACTTTCCAAGAGTGCCCCTCCTCTCCCCTTATAAAAGGCCCCCACCTCTACCTTTTTACCCACACCTCCCAAGCCTTTGGCTTGGTCACACCCGGCCCATTTTTTCTCTCCACATCCCTATATTACTCCTACAATCCTCAATTTGGGCATAAGTCTTCCCAAGGAAGCCATTGAGCTCAAATCAAAAAGAGTTACCCAATTTTAAGGTAACATCTTCACTTGTGCTGTTTTGTTTTATTTTGATTATCCAACCCCCTAAACTCTTTTTATTAATTTATTTTGTAACAAATCCATTATCTTCAATATACTAGTATTTTTTTTATAAGAAGGATTAGTGCTACACTTACACACACCTTCATCCAATGGTTAAAGAACATACTGTTTCTGTGGATGGCGAATTTCTGCCTCACGAAATGATGATTGTTCAACACTCATATAACACCTTCAAAGGTGGACATTAAGATGTCACTATATTTATATATGATATATAATATTTTTATGTTTTACTTAAGCTTCAGTTTTTTTCATTTAATGCATTCCTTTATGGTTTCCATTATGGGTTAACAGGATATCTTCATTTTAGGAAATGCGGAATACCGCCCCCTCAAAGTGATTTGATTCGTTAATGCCATAAGTGGGACATATAAAGGATGGATTTAAAATTATTATATATGATGTTATACTGGAATTATAATATACCTTTATATCATTATTATTTTCTTTCCATTAAAGTATGAGATAGAAATGAAAGTAGCGTTCATGCGTACGTACGGTTTACCGTCTCCATGAATGGTAAATTTAATTTCTTACCTCTAAATGATTATGTAATATTATAAATACATGTATATACTGGATATATATGATATATATGATAACCAAATCATGAATATCATTCTTGAGATAATGGATATTTGAATACGTGAACAACTTGTAAATATAAGAAGTTCACTTTTGACTCAAGTACCAAATATCGACAAAACGACTTTTATTAACTTAAATGATTCCATAATGTTCATAACATGATAATAAGTGATATAAAATGAATAATTAACTTGAAAAAGGTTCTTAAGAAAGTATAAATTAACTCAAGTTTATTATTCATGAAATTAAATAATGATCGAGTCTAGTCGAACCCGAGGTAAGGGATCCTACCCCTCTCTTTCTTTTTTAAGTCCTCTCTTTTATGTCATTCCTTTTAAGATAATCTTTATTATGATTGGGATGTTCTTTTATATTAATCCTACTGTAATTTTTATGTTCATATGATGAGAGACCCTATTTTCTCTCATCAATCCATTTTGTAAGTTTTAAGTGGCGTCGTTAGGCTGCCGAGTTTTCGAAAGGTATTTTTCATCTCACTTTTAGTCCCGTGAGATTTATGCTACATTTGCCACCATTTCCTTTGAGTGGTGTATGTAATTACCATTATTATACTCTATGTGTAATATAATTTCATTTATGGGTATTTACATATTCATTTTATGACCCTTCTTCAATGGGGTGTACGTTTCGAAAGTTACCCAAGTCGGTAAGGGAACCTTTCACCCTCCTCCTTTTAAAAAGACTTATTTTGTTATGTCTTTTAATTCACATACTGTTTTGTTGGGATATGTTCTTATATATCCCTATTGATGTAAATTTTATGACCAAGTGATGAGATACCCTTTTTATCTCTCATCAACTCTTTTTCTGAATTTTGAAGTGACGTCGTTAGGCTGTCGAATTTTTGCAAGGGATCTTCTTAACCCAATTTTGATTCTTTGGGATAAACTTGTACACCTTGAATATGTCGTTCTATGATTATGTGTGAATGTCCTCTGATTTTTATACACTTAATACCCACTTATATTTGTGTATTCATTTGTCACACATAATTATGTAACTAATTTATCCTTAATCCAAGGATACCGTCTTTGTATAGGACTTTGTCTCAATCTCCTTTCATTGAGGCATATTTTGTTTTATACACAACTTTATTTTATACGGTGTATAAAACCCATTGACTTTTACATTTATTCAAAAGGAATAGTTTTTATACGAAGCGTTTACTAAATGACAAAAGGGAATGTTTTTGTCATACTTATGCAGTGACAACAACTTTTCCACCGTCGTGGCAATTATTTGAATTTCGGCTTCCTCTACAAGCCATACCCTATTTTTAAAATAAAAATAAATACCATGTTTTAATTTTCTTTCATTTTGGTATTGAAATTGTTTTTCATAATGTTTTTATATCAATGTGTTGTATTTATATCTTGTTATTGAAATTTGGAAATGTTATGTTTCCTTTATGCATGTTTTATGTGATAAGATTATGTTATGGTTCTTGGGCATTGTTATGAAGATGGGTGGTTCTGTGATAAACTAAGGGCGGATGAGCCCGATATAGATCTCCAATGCATTGATTAACGTGAAGGAAATAAACGTTAAGGTTTCTCCAAAGAGATTTAGGGAGTATACTGTGATGGGTATTTCAAACATAACCAAGAGGGTTACTCCCTACGTAAGAATGTTATGAATGCCTCAAGTTACCTTTATGTCTCATGATTTCTATGGTTTATTCATGATTTTATGAGGTATGTTAAAGTGCTTAGGTTTTATGGGTAAATTATGACTTCATTCTTATGTATATATGAACCCATGTTTCCCTTCCACATTTCTATAACCCTTACTGAGCTTTTTATGCTCATCCCAAGTTTTTTTGAAATGTTTTTCACAGGACATAAAGTTGAATAGGGTCAAGGATGGGATCAGGAAAATGTCAGGCTGTCTAAAACAAGGAACTTGACATGACTCTTTTGTTCAAGAGTTATTATTTTGTGGAAAAAAATGGAAGCTGAGTAGATATGTCTACTTTGTAATCTTTGAGACGTAATAGTTATGTCCTAATTATCTAAAACTCTAAACCTAAAGAGATCCCCAATGTGTAATCATGTAATAACTCAAGATTAAGTAATGTTTATGGCTGGGGCCTTATAGTTGGTATCAGAGGTCGGTTTAGATAACTTTAGAGGTTAGAGTATTCTCTAAGCATAAGTGACATTACCATAATGGTTAGGATTTCAGAAATAGTCCTAGTTTTAGATAATGTGAAAGAGTATGTATATCTTAGTGTTTATATTCCTCATTAGTACATGATGGTTTTGTTGATATACTCACACTGACTTTTTTGGTTTTAGTAAATGGATGGATCTAGCATGCACCAAAGTAACGGTGGATGTGAAGGAAACTGTGACAGTTTTCTGAGCAAGAAACTAAATGATATGGGAGCTGCAATGAGAACTCTTGTGTTTATCCTCAACCAACTATCTGGAGTTATGATTGACCACCTAAACCTTGGTGTTTTCTATAAGGCATCATATATGCGAGAAACAAATCCTTACAGAACTACAAGTAATAATCATAAAGGTAAGTGTGTTCAAAAACCTATGTGTCAAATATGTGGAAAGAGACACCTAGGAAAATGTTATAAAGGGACAGAAAGATGCTATAGATGTGGAAATGAAGGTCATAAAGCAAGAACCTGCCATGGAAAAAGGAAGCATCTGGTTGACTCGAGGAAAGGGAAAGAAGTTCTTTCTGAGGGATCAATTGAATGTTTTAAATGTGGTGAGCATGGTCATTATGCAATCACATGTCCTTTGAAGAAGTTTCAGGAATGGGATCACCAAGATTGTACAAATATTTGTTTACCAATACCTAATGCCATTCCGATTGAGGATGAAGAAACTGACAATGACCAATCAAAGGTATGTATTTTTTCTTAACTTTTGTTTTCCTATTTTGGAATCTTAGGATATGATTCATGATTTTGTTTGTAGGAAAGATGTATTTCAGAATAAGTTGGAATGGAATGGTTAATGGATCATGAAGAATGTTGAATGAGTAATAAGTCAACATATAAGGGCTTCAAGAGTTATAGTGAAATTCTTAAGAGTATTAAGTCTCTTTTGATGATGGGGTTACATTAGAAGACTTTTTATAGTATGTGTAACTCTGATGTTTGATATATGAAAATTTTATTCAAAGAATAGTAATCAGTTCTTTTGTGGACATAGTTATAAAGAAACATTTGGTTTTATATGATCCCTACTTTTGAGGTAATTATGGGTTGATATATGTTATGATGGAAAGTGAAAGTCATGAGATAAAATTGTGGTTAAATTATGTTATGGTTATTTTTTGAAGATTTTATCTCATTTTTGGGGAATATTTTAAGAATTATATAGTTTTGGATAAAGGACAACACGCAGACCGCGTGATAACCCGTCGCGTCGGACAAAGCTGCGGGAATCGAACCCACAACCAAAGTGCGACCTGTATTTATCGCCTACCACTGGACGACGTGAAGTACCTGGTTAGTTTAACTAATTTTTTTAGTTTGATGATTTTATGATTTAAGAGTAAGTTGATTTTGGGTTATCTATGGAAATTATTAACCTATTATGGAGGATATGTGATTAGGTTAATTACTTTCCAATATGAGACTTTTAGAGAAACTGATGTTATTTGAAGATAAGTGTTAATTTGTAACTTGGAAGAATATGTGACTAAATCCTTCAAATATTTGGGTTTCAATCTTAGATTGGTTTACTTTGAATAATTTTATGGAAAAACTGTTTATCGAATGGTCCTTGTTGAACATTGGGTTTTTTTGACAAATTTTGGAGATTAAGAATAGATTTTATTTTTATAAAGGGTTATCCTTTTGTTGATTATCTGATCTCATACTAACAATTTTGATTTTTGGTTTTTTCTAAAGACATGGGAAATATATAGTTCTCTTTTGTGGATTAGGTGATTCTCTAGAAGATGATTTTAGTACTCTTAATGTGAAAAAGTCTTCCTAAATTCTCGTCTTTTGGGGAAATTATGAGTTTGTGTAAGAAATCTAGTAAAAGTTGAAAGTTAACATGAAAAGTAAGTAAGTTTCCTTAAGATCAGAAATGTATTCCACAATAAAAAGTAACTTAAAACAAAAATGTTGTATATTAACTTTTCTTACTGGGGAATCGAATATCATTTAACCCATCACAAGTTTGTGATTTTCTTGTGGTTAACTTTCTTCTAAACATGTTTCTATCACTCTCCATCAGAACAAGACCCTATGTTTTCTCCTCCATGTCCATGTTTTCCTACATGGAATCCTAGTATGGGTTACCTTGGGTGACCTATGTACTCCTCTTTTTTCTTTTAAAGTGATTTTTTTATTGACTCTTGTTCCGATGTGGGATTTTCAATGATTCTTCCAAGCCCAATTTTGAAATTGCGAGGATGAAATTCCCAAAAGGGGGAAGGATGTAACACCCCAGTTAAATAAAGAATATGACATTTTTATATTTATCATTTTTTTGTTTTATAAAATATTAATATTACTTTAAAGGGAACGCTATGCTCGATGGCGTACCCAATATGCAACAACAAGTTTCTTTGAAATCTTACGTTGCACTGTAAGAATAAAATAATATTATTTTAAATGGTAGTTAACGCCAAGCCGTTATAAAGGTGAGAATGAACAGAACTAACTACAAAATGATTATATATGTTTGTCAAATATTTTTTTTTTCAATAAATGTTAGAGGATTAAAAATGCAAATGAATCCAGTTTTTAAGCGTAAACATTCTTATATTCTTTATAAGGTCGATGAACTGCCTTTTGATGGAGAACCCCTTTTAAATCCACTTTTTGACAATATTATGTGTTATATTTGACAAAATAAAATTCTTCTTTAGAATCGGGACATCAAAATTCACTTTACGTAAATTTTTGGTATTTTTCCGATAAAGTTCATTTTTTAATGAATAGTGAAAAATGTTGTATTTTAATTCAAAACCTCTATTTAATCTAATTTATTAAGATGATTAGATAATATTTTGAAGTGGTTTTAAAGTGAAATTATAATATATTTTTACCATTTAATCCAACAGTGGTCTTTGTAATTATTTTCACTTTGTAATTATTTTCACTTTGAAATTGGACTTAAACCGGTGTCAATCTTTTGATACTTATTGTTTCATAAAAACACGCTATTTGTTTTGACAGTGGGAATTAATTATTAAATTAATTAATGAAACTTATATGGTTTGAATTCTTTAAAATAGACATCATTTTTGAACTCGTAATATCAAATATATCTTAGGGTGATGTTTTGGTATTTTTCTGTAAAACATAAATTTTTGATGAATAGTGAAACCGTGAAGTGGTGGTTACAAAATTTGATTTTTCATTTAAATGGGACTTTACCACTTCTGTGATTTTAATTTCAAAAATCCTATTTAAATTATTTTCATTATTAAGTAAAATTTGGTTCAATGGGATGAAAATAATTTTTGATGAAAAGTAACTTTTATGTTTTATTAATCGCGATTAAAGGTAATTAGTGTGATTTAAGGTAAAAATGATATTATAATAAAATGAAAATATCTTGACACTTGTCCTAACCCTATTGTATGAGTTATAGACTACCAAGACAACCCATGGGTCGATTTTTGGGACCCCATGGAGCCGCTTGGGTATGATAATGACATTTATGCCTTTTCTTTAAAGTTAAAATAAAAATGTCACAAACATGAGTTGGTTTACTAAAACAATTTTTACATTTAGTTATACAAGTCATATTTTTGAATATAAATATTCACTGGAAATCTAATAATATTTCTTACATGATAGTATTTTTTCTATAATTTTTAGTCATTAAATAAATTTAATTATTTATGACATCATGATGATGCAGTGATTACCTCATTATTTAACAATTTAAATAAAATAAAAAGATAATGTAGAATCTAAGACCTACACATGTCAAAAACCTATTGGATTGATATATTTAGAACAATTATCACCTTATCCTCGAAAAAAATCAATGTGGGACCTTTAAAATCCGAAAGTCAATTGAAAATAAAATATCCTTTTATCACTTTCCAAGAGTGCCCCTCCTCTCCCGTTATAAAATGCCCCCACCTCTACCTATTTACCCACACATCCCAAGCCTTTGGATCGGCCAACCCCTGTCCATTTTGTCTCTCCACATCCCTCTATTACTCTTAGAAGCCTCACTTTGTGCAGAAGTCTTCCCAAGGAAGCCTTTGAGCTCAAATCAAAAAGAGTTACCTGATTTTAAGGTAACGTCTTCACTTGTGCTCTTTTGTTTTATTTTGATTCTCCAACCCCATAAACTCTTTTTATTCATTTCTTTTGTAACAAATCCAGTATCTTAAATATAATAGGATGTTGTTATATGAAATATTAGAGCTACACTTACACACACCTTCATCTAATGGTTAAAGAACATACTATTTCTGTGGATGGTGAATTTCTGCCTCACGAAACGATGATTGTTCAACACTCATATAACACCTTCAAAGGAGGCCATTAATATGTAACTATATTTATATATGATATATAATATGTTTATGTTTTACTTAATCTTCTTTTTTTTCATTTAAGGCATACCTTTATGGTTTCCATTATGGGTAAACATGATATCTTCATTTTAGGAAGTGCGGACTACCGCCCCCTCAAAGTGATTTGATTCGTTAATGCCATTCGAGGGACGTATAAAGGATGGATTTAAAATTATTATGTATGATGTTATACTGGAATTATAATATACCTTTATACCATTATTATTTTCTTTCCATTAAAGTATGAGATAGAAATGAAAGTATCGTTCATACGTACGTACGGTTTACCGTCTCCATGAACGGTGCATTTCATTTCTTACCTCTAAATGATTATGTAATATTATAAATACATGTATATGATGGATATATATGATATATATGATATCCAAATAGTTAATAAAATTCTTGAGATAATGGATATTTGACTACGTGAACAACTTGTAAATATAAGAAGTTCACTTTTGACTCAAGTACCAAATATCGACAAAATGACTTTTATTAACATAAATGATTAAATAATGTTCATAACATGGTAATAAGTGATATAAAAAGAATAATGAACTTGAAAAAGGTTCTTAAGAAAGTATAAATTAACTCAAGTTTATTATTCAGGACATTAAAGAACGATCGAGTCAAGTCGGACCCAAGGTAAGGGATCCTACCCCTCTCTTTTTTTAAGTCCTCTCTTTTATGTCATTCCTTTTAAGATCATGTTTCTTATTATTGGGATGTTATTTTATATTAATCCTACTGTAATTTTTATTTTCATATGATGAGAGACCCTAATTTCTCTCATCAATCCATTTTGGATGTTTTAAGTTGCGTCGTTAGGCTTCCGAGTTTTCGAAAGGGATTTTTCATCTCACTTTTAGTCCCGTGAGATTTGTGCTACATTTTCCACCATTTCTTTTTAGTGGTGTATGTAATTACCATTATTATACTCTTTGTGTAATATAATTTCATTTATGGGTATTTACATATTCATTTTATGACCCTTCTTCAATTGGGTGTATGTTTCGAAAGTTACCCAAGTCGGTAAGGGAACCTTTCACCCTCCTCTTTTTAAAAAGACTTATTTTGTTATGTCTTTTAATTCACATACTGTTATGTTGGGATATGTTCTTGTATATCCTTATTGAGTTAAATTTTATGACCAAGTGATGAGATACCCTTTTTATCTCTCATCAACTCTTTTTCTGAATTTTGAAGTGACGCCGTTAGGCTGTCAAATTTTTGCAAGGGAACTTCTTAACACAATTTTGATTCTTTGGGATAAACTTATACACCTTGAATATGTCCTTCTATGATTATGTATGAATGTCCTCTGATTGTTATACACTTAATACCCACTTATATTTCATGTATTCAATTGTCACACATAATTATGTAACTAATTTATCCTTAATCCAAGGATATCGTCTTTGTATGGGACTTCATCTCAATCTCCTTTCATTGAGGAATATTTTGTTTTATGCACAACTTTATTTTATGCGGTGTATAAACCCCTTTGAATTTTACGTTTATTCAAAAGGAATATTTTTTTTACGAAGAATTTACTAAACAAAAAAAGGGAATGTTTTTGTCATACGCATGCGGTGACAACGACTTCTCCGCCGCCATGACCATTATTTGAATTCCGGCTTCCTCTACAAGCCATACCCTCTTTTTAAAAGAAAAATAAATACCATGTTTTACTTTTCTTTTATTTTGGTATTGAAAATGGTTTTCATAATGTTTTTATATCAATGTGTTTTATTTATATCTTGTTATTTAAAGTTGGAAATGTTATGTTTCCTTTATGCATGTTTTATGTGATAAGATTATGTTATGGTTCTTGGGCATTGTTATGAAGACGAGTGGTTCTGTGATAAACTAAGGGTGGGTGAGCCTGATATATCTCTCCAATGCATTGGGTAACGTGAAGGGGATAAACATTAAGGTTTCTCCGAAGAGATTTAGGGAATATACTGTGATGGGTATTCCAAACGTAACCAAGAGTGTTACTCCCTACGTAAGAATGTTTTGAATGCCTCAAGTTACCTTTATGTCTCATGATTTCTATGATTTATTCATGATTTTATGAGGTATGTTAAAGGGATTATGTTTTATGGGTAAATTATGATTTCATTCTTATTTATATATGAACCCATGTTTCCCTTCCACATTTTTATAACCCTTACTGAGATTTTTATGCTCATCCCATGTTTTTTTGAAATTGTTTTCACAGTACATAAAGTTGAATAGGGTCAAGGATGAGATCAAGGAAATGTCAGGCTCTCTAAAACATGGAACTAGACATGACTCTTTTGTTCAATAGTTTTTATTTTGTGGGGAAAAAATGGAAGCTAAGTAGATGTGTCTACTTTGTAATCTTTGAGATGTAATAGTTATGTCCTAATTCTCTAAAACTCTAAACCTGAAAAGATCTCTAATGTGTAATCTTGTAATAACTCAAGATTAAGTAATGTTTAAGGCTGGGGCATTATAATGTATCCCTAAATAAAAATGTTAAAAATAACAATTCTAAATTTATCTCAACATTTTAAAATTTAAAAAACCAGTTCAATAGTTCAAGGGCCTTACCCATATTGATCAAAATAAATATTTCTATAAAATAACTTGTAATTAAACAAAATATACAATCATAATCCAATATTTTGAGCAATATAATGCTCAATGAATATGAATATTAATCCAATAAAAACTATTATTTTATTTTATCCAAAGAATATATATATTGTAAATATACACAAATCAAATAGTTTTGAAAAATTTTCTCAACTAGTAATAGATAAATATTCTACAAAATAGTTTAAATAGTTCAAAAATTACAATTTAATTCTTTTAATAGAATATAAAATATAAAAGTAACTTAATAGTTAATGTTTAATCATTCATATTAAATAAATGAATAAATTTATTTAAGGAGCGGATATAACCATAATAATTATAAAAAACCAAGTCATACATAAGAATAATTTTTTCAATTCTATAAGAAAACCATTATTATTTGTTAATGAATATATTTATGAAGGTATTATTAATTACATCTACATGAAATTCAACCCTTTATCCATCCAAAACCTATTTCATAACCTACCATACATGGGATGAATTTTCATTATCTCCCTTAAGAGAATATCTATGTAGAGTTATGCTTTAAATATAGAAAATCCATGTTTGACCAGGATATTTTAAAAATTATTAATATCTATAAAAGGTGAAAAATTAAAAATGAAATCATTCATGAATAATTTTAAGGGATCATTTAACGTCAAGTAATTAAAGGATAATAATTAAAAAACATTAAAAATAAGAGGTTTTACCTCATAAATACAATGCATGCTAATTTTATTAAAAATCAATTAAATGAATCTTATTCAATTTACCTTATAATGAGGCCTCATAAAAATACATTTTATTTTATATTAGGGTCATGAGTCGTACAAATTAAGTTCAAATAATAGTTGAAACTGGATCTCTATTTTTTTTATTTATTATTATTACATTTTTTCTATGTGTACACATTTTTTCATTTTTATATTTATTTTTTTTCATATATTTATATTTTAATGATAATGGGATGAAAAATAAAAAAATTAATGAATGAAGGCTAAATCCCATTTTTTCAAAATCTAATAAATGATTACCTCACCCGCAACACTCCCCTTAACATGAAACACCTCCTAAATATATATCATGAAATCCTTATTCCTAATCATGAAAATATATTAATAGTTATGGTAGGTATGGTTAAAATGGTCTTCTAATGTGACTTAAACCTAATTGGTAATTCATTTTATTCAAAGGGAATTATAAGGATTAATATGAAGGTTTGTCCCAAGGATAATGATGTATATGAAAAATTAATTCCTCTATCATTTTGATAACATTTCATGAACTCCAATGATTTAAAAAATAACTTATAAAAGTTCATGTTTATATAAAAAATCTAATTTTCTCTTAAAATATATGTGTTCCAGTCACTAGAGTGTTTGAATATATCTAATAAAAATTCATTCAATTGATTGAAAATCAAAACTAATGAAAACAAAAAAATATTAGAAACCAATAAAGTTTTATGTTTTAATATTAAGATCAAGTTCCCAGAAAGTGAATTGGAGTTGAAAAATGATTTGAATATTTTATTTAGATTAAATTAATATTGAAAAATAAACCAAAGCACATAAAAAATTATTGAAACTAAAAATAGAGAAAAATATTTATTTGAAAAATTATAAAACGAACCATCAATAAAAAAAATATAAGACTAAGAAATGAAAAGATAATAAATTGGGAAACTAACAATTAATCCCTCACTAACAATCAAATTTCACTACATCCATAATGATATTTAGAAAATATAATGTAGTTTTTCAAGTAGAAATTAGTAATATAACATATAATATTAGTTTAATGAAATGATTTTAATTTATTTATTTGATTTTATGTAGATAACATTATTGAAGTGGGATCCCCCTTTGTTTGGATTTTAATGACTATATTAAAGTTATTTTGGATGTTCTTCATACCATTTACAATAAAAAAAATAATATAAAATAATATTTTTATTAAAAAAATTACTAATAGATTAACATTAAAGTGTAATAGCCCAAAACCTGTAATCTTTCATCCTATGAAAAAATCTATTACTATACATTCCCAGATTTTATGCTGATAATTGTGACCCAAATTTATCATATAATCCATAAAACATTAAATATAAAACCCAAATCACATACATTATAGATGAAATTTTAGTTTTAGAGTTTTTCAGAATTAGGAAAAACTCTTACATAAACAATTAACATGAAATTAAATGAGAATTTATCCTTCTTAAATCAGATTTTAATTTTCCAATTATTATATCACTATGAGTCATATGAAATCCCTTGTAGAAATAACTCATTAAATATCATTCATTATAACCTGGGAAAAAGGAATCATAAGAAGGGTGATCTCAGATGCCCATTAGGGTTAAACATAGGCATTAATAATTGAATTTCATCAATGATCATATGAGTGACTAAGGTAATTATGACATAATCAAAGTTCGTGAGTGATTCATAAAATAACTCATACCCATCATTACCTGGCTTATCAAATATGAAAAAATAGAAAAGGAAAGCATCATTGGAATCAATAATCA
Organism: Viscum album; assembly: GCA_963277665.1. Classification (NCBI taxonomy): domain Eukaryota; kingdom Viridiplantae; phylum Streptophyta; class Magnoliopsida; order Santalales; family Viscaceae; genus Viscum; species Viscum album. Next base: position 24,435,422 of record OY728142.1, on the reverse strand, counting down.
AGAGCCATGTGATATCAATATCAATCATTAGAATCATTTTAAACTAAAAAAATCATATAAAACACATAAAGGTATCTTAGTGCATCATTATAATTTTCATTCTTATAAATATAATAACCATGAGGTTTACTTCAATACATGTCACTATTAAAAATAGAACCATACAATCAACTTATATACCTAATGAATTGGAGGGATATAGTTGACCAACTCATCATTGGTTTATCACATGACTAACCATTATTGGTTTATCACTAAACCACCCACCATTGGTTTATCATAGAATCACACATCATTGGTTTATCACATAACCACCAATCATTGGTTTATAATGATACAACCTATAAAATGTCTAATACAATTGAAAATTCATCACACATAAAAGCTTTCATAAACTCATTGGAACAACCAACAACCACTATCATAACCTTATTAACCCATTAAAAGAAACAGGATCTATAAAAATATCTTTGAAACGTGATTTAACCTTGAAAAAATATTTTTTTGATAACAATCTATTTGAAACATGATTAAACCATGGAAAAGAAATGAGTTTAATAAAAATATCTTTAAAAAATTACTATCCCCTGTAAAATAAATTGCTTCTATAAAAATTTATTCGAAATATGATTAACACATGGAAATGAAATGGGTTCTATAACAATATATTTTAAACATGATAAACCCATAGAAAAGAAATGGGTTTCATAAAAAGATATTTGAAACATGATAAAACCATAGAAAAGAAATATGTTACATAAAAATATCTTAGAAACATGATTAAAAAATTTATAATAAATGGGTTTCATAATAATCTCTTTGAAACATGGTTAAACTATATAAAATAACCAGTTTCTATAACAATCTCTTTGAATCATGGTTATCCCATGGAAATGAAGTAAGTTCCATAACAATATCTTCAAAAAAATCATAATACATACAAGGAAAGAATTAGGATGGTATTAATAAAAAATATCCATAGTTTAGTATAAGTAAAAATAAGGTTTTCTAATGGTTATGAATCAAATTACCTTATAATATCATTAAAAACATTTAGTAAAATAATCTCTAAATATTCTAGAGTGTCTCATTCCAATTTGAAAATTTTGAATTATAATACCCATAAAGGAATAAAATTAAATGAAACTTTAAATATCATTATTATAATGAGATTATTGATATATATTGTCAAATAAAATTGTATACACCACATAAAACAAGTTTTGTGTATAACAAAAGAAACATATCAAATAAGGTCAATTGTGACAAAAAATCAATTATCGTTTTGGTAACTTTGAAATCATAAACCCCATGAAAGAGGGATACCTAAATAGATATTTAATACCAAATAAATTTATAGATAATAAAAATAAATTATGTTCATGGGAAGTATAAACACCACACTACAAAAATAAGTTACAAATATGGAATATATCTCGTAAAAATAAAAGTGATATGAGAAAAAACCTTACTACTAGATTAACATTTGAATCATGAGATACATGAATGAATAACATGAATTGAATCATTTAATATCATGAAATGAATTAAATTAATGATATAAAATTTCATATGGTAGTACATACTCATAGAAAATAATTAGGTGCATAATAAAATATTAGCCTCAAAGGAATGTAAATTGAGACGAAACCCCTTACAATAGTAGTAACATCAAAATTGAAAAAATAAATGGTAATAATCATAAAATAATAAATTTAAATTCTATATATATGAAATAATTCATTATTTAATATATCAAAATCGATATTAAATACACCACACAAAACAAGTAAGTGGTGAATATGACATTAATCTCACACATGTAAAAGCTGATATGAAAATCCCTTACCATATGTCTCATTTGAAATGATTTCCCTATATCTTCCTAATTAATAAACATATGATAAATATTCAATTTCTTGTGAAACATTTTAATTTTTTTATTAATTTTATTTCACTTATTACTTTGTTATATACAATTACTAAATTTATTATGTTTACATCGAGTTTTTAGAATATATTCGGTTTATGTGTCAAAAACGATTTTGGTAGGTCAACTATGGTTAAAAGGATTATTATTTAAACATGTAAAAAATAATAATCATGATATTTATACATAAATTATACTTTTAAATCCAATCATAAATATTTTTTATGAAAAAATAACCAATTTTATAATCATGTAGATGGTAGGTCATATGTACACATGAGTAACGTTTCAATTTTTAAATGATCATTTTGGAAAGAAGGTTAGTAACATTTATCTTCCAAAAATTTAAATTATACCATAAATAAATTTTTAAGTAATTATAAATACTTATATATATATTCATATGATGTGGTTTGGAAGAAATGATAATCACATATCTTTGAGGTGGTGGTAGTCCACACATCCACAAACGACAATATCACTTTTTCAGTGTGTCAAAAGGTGAGAAATAAAAATATATATTATATTTTTAAAAATATAATTATTTAATTAATATCATATATATTAATTTTATATCACATATTTTTATTAAACCTATCCTTAATACATTCCATGTTAATTTTGTATTAATCACATCACTTTGAGGAGGCAGTAGTCCAGATGTCCAAAAACAATGTTATCGTATTCTTACAAAATGAAAAGCATGAAGGTATATATTATTTAATAATTAAATAAGAATAAATAAATTATAAATATCATATATATCAAATAAAACTATAAATACTTAATTATTACTAACCTTGATAGGTGGTAATGGAAGAACGAATGACATCAGTTCGTGAGGCAGTAGTCCGCCATACACATGAACAACGATTGAATATCACATTTGATGGAAGTTTGTGAAGGTGTTTTTCAAACCATTAACATAAAAAAATTTAAGTATATTTTGGATACAAATGTTATTATATATGCATGATATAAAAATAATTTAATTATTTGAGAAAGAAATAATAATAAGGTGGTCATTGAAGAATTTTACCTCTTATTTGAGTAACTCCTTTTGGTTTGAACTAATAGACTTCCTTGGTTTTCTTTATGCCAAAACTGAGGTTTATAGGATGATAGGATGGATGTAGGGAATTTTTTATCAATTTTTTTATTATAAATGTGATTGAGAGGTGTGAGTATTGTGAGAGAGTTATTGGCCTTTTATAAGTGAGAGAGAAGACACACTTTGTATTTTAAAAAATATTTGACTGCCCCCATGATTTACTTTTCCCCCAAGGGACCAAAATGGAATATTATAGATTCTTGGTAGTTTAATGGTATAAATATATCCATACAATAATTATTAATCAATGTTTGGGTAAATTTTAAAACATATATTCTATGTTTAATCATTATGTAGACACATTTTTATATTAATCCCAAAATTAATTTTAATTGTTTTTACTAATGTTTTTGGTCAAAAAACTAAGTTTAAATTAATATAAATAATTAATTGTTCTAAATACAAACATATAATCCATTTTTTTAATTCTAATCAAATAATTGGTTGAAATTAATTTAAAATGAGTCCCATATATAGGACGATATGCCATGGTTTTAAAGAGAGAAGTTCAAACGTTTGAAATGTTTTTATATCAAATTTCAATGTGAAATTGATTAAAATGACCTAAATTATATTTAATGATTTAAATTTTGAACTAATTGTTCTTAAAAACCAATTTAAAATATAATTTAACCGTATAAATATTTTTTACAAAAAAATAGCTTTTAATTAAAAAATTGTATTTTTCGTTATTCATCAGTAAATGAAACTTCTCAGAAAAATACCAAAAATTTTCCATAAGTAAATTAGTTGAGAAAATTTTAAAAATTATGTTTATTTTTTATATAAAATTTATAAAATTTTAATAATTTATTTTTAAAAGGTGCACCATTAAAAGGATGGAAAACCACATTTTAAAAAATATAGCTTTTTATACTTAAAATTGGATTTATTATTATTTGAAGATAATCGAAATTATAAAATTAATTTAAAAATATTTTATTGAATGTATAAAATAAAAATTTCCCTAATATGTATTCATATTAGTGACTAATTTAATTTATTAAGATAATATTCCATTCTGGTTATAAAAATATTTTCTTTCATAAAAAATATATTTTATATTAAATTAGTTTTTTATATTAATTTGTAATTAATTGGCCAACATATAGTTCAATTTATAAACATTTTTAAATAGTATATTCATAATTTAGTTAATATTAATAATTCCCACTATAAAAACTACTTTTTGATAACTATAATGTTAAATAATAATATTATTAGTATATCGTTAACCGTTAAGAATTGACCTTGTAGGTAATGCAATTTATAGGGTAAAATCAATGTTATGTGAAATAAAAAATAAAATTGTTGTTTCTTATAACACAATCTAAACTATTAATTGTATTTAACATATGATATCAAATAATTTAAATTAATTTGAAATAATATATATCTTAAAAACTTAGGATGTTAAATCCTACCCCACTTAAAATGAGTTTCTCCCCCGATATTTGCCTTTCTAATCAAAGGGTTAACATTTTTAGAATTCATTTATTGAAACACACATAATAAAAAGTTTTTATATACCATACACTTAAAAAGGTAAAGTGGTAAACATAAAGGTCACCAGACGTTACACATAACTTTGATTCCTCATAGGGAGAACATTGGTGGGAAATTAAAAGATTGATTTGGAAGGAAAACAAAATTATCATGGACTAATAGATAGTGATATAGAAATTGGTAAAGTTAAAGTAAATGAGAACAAATAAAAAAAAAATATTTTTTAATAAAATCATTAATATCATTAGAAAATTTGGTAATTAGACAACATTTTATTCTATTATCCTTTTCATAAAGTTGAAGGATTTCTTTCATGAACTAGACTGAAAACATGATGAAATATACTTACTTAACAAGTGAATTTCATACTTTAACCAATTTCCACCATAATCTCATCTTTTTCTCCAGAATATGAGTATTAAATATTAATTTTCATACCCAAATCACTAAAATAAAATTTTAAAGACAACATAACTATAAAATGGATAGTCGGGCTATTCCATCTATCTTTAAAAATTAACCAAATACAAAATGGATAGCACATTTTAAGATAATTTCAAAAATGAGTAAACCTTAAAATGATATGTTAATCTTCAAAATCAATCCCCACAGTTGAAACTAAATTCTTCTATAAATAACTATCCTGAAAATTTTTCAAACATTTCTTGAATATGTTTGAATCTCAATGATTAAAAGGATTTGATCATATATTATTTCAAAATAAATAAACCATTATTATGCAAATAAAATAGCAAAATTTTCTATAATAAACATAATATGTACCTATAAAAAAATTCCATGCTAACCAGGGAATCATGTAGAGAAATGGTAGTTCATGGAACCCTTATCATCCTTAGGCCATGGGTTAAAGCCCCATCGCCTAGCCGGATGTGACAGTTTTTCACCAACAATATGGGTTACCCTCTCTTTCTCTCTTTAGTTTAAAAAAATAATTCCCACTTTAAAATACTTAATTTTTATCCTAGGGGTGAAAAATACCTCAACCTAAAAAAAATATCTCCAAATACATCATTTATAACCTTGAAAATGTTTCTAAATAAAAACTTAAATTGGGTGTTTAAAGACTTTAAAATTATGATCGGCCCTTATGTTTATAGTCATATAACGATATACATAACTCTTAATATAACATCATATGAAAAAATAATAATCCCCAAAGTTATCTGAAGAAACATTGGATACTAATTGAAACTTCTCAGAACCCACACTCTTACATCCTATGTTGAAATCTATACCATACATTCTCATCTTTGATTTTGATAATTGTTACCCAAGTTTTTCATATAAACCCTAAAACATAAAAAGTAAAATTGGATCACATATATTTTGGAGAATATTTTAGGTTTATGATTTTAGAGAATTAGGAAAATATCCTATATAAAAAATTCTCATGAATTTAAATGATAATTTCTCCATCTTAACCCAGATTTTCTTTTTAACATTAATAAATCATCATAATCCATATAATATACCTTATGGACACAACTCATTAAATACCATTCCTCAAAACATGGAGAAAATGAAACCTAAGAAGTATGGTCTAATATTCTCATTAAGGGTAAACATAATCATTAAAAATCTGAATTTCATCAATAAGAAAAATAGTTCTTAAGGGTACAATGACATAACAAAACTGACTAAGATAATAATAAAATAACTTGTATCCATCCTTACATATATCATAAAATATGAAAACATGGAAAATTAAAGATTCATTAAAATAAATAATCATGAGCCATGTGATATCAATCGTGATCATTAGAAACATTATAAAATTATAGAAATCATAGATAACACAAAAAGGTTTCTTGGCACAAAATTATAATTTTATTATAATAAATGAAATAACCATGCAATAGACTTCCATACATGTCACCCTTAAAATTGAATAACTATATCACTGAATTTCAAACCCTATTCTTTGAAGGGATATAAAATACCCACATGTTGTTGGTTTTTCACATTATCGACTTTCAATGGTTTATCACGGAGCCACCCGTCATTGGTTTATTATAGAACCACCTATCATTTGTTTATCACATAACCACCCAATATCAGTTTATAACCCAACCAATCATTAAATATACATTTACTATTACAAAATAATCACCCATAAAATAATACATAATTTCATTGGAAAAACCAATAACTCCTTTCATAACTTGATTAAAGTGTGGAAAGGAATAAGTATTATAATAATCTCTTTTAAACATGATTAATTTGTAGAAAAGAAATATGTTCCATAACAATCTATATGACACATTGTTTACCCATGGAAAAGAAATTTGTTATATAAAAATATATTTGAAACATGATTAACCCATGTAAATTAAATGGGTTCTATAAAAATCTCTTTGAAACATGATTAAATCATGTAAAGGAAATGGGTTCCATAAAAATATCTTTGAAACATGATTAACCAATGGAAAAGAAATGGGTTCCATAAAAATATATTTGAAACATGTCCATGGAAAAGAAATGGTTTCCCTAAAAATATATTTAAAACATGATTAAACCATGGAAATGTAATGGGTTCCATAAAAATATCCTTGAAACATGGTTAACCAATATAAAATAATTGGGTTCTGTAATAATCTCTTTGAATCATGCTTAACCAGGGGAATTCAAACAGTCTCCAAAAAATCAATTTAAAAAAATCATAATCCATCTAAGGAAAAAATAATGATGGTATAAATAAAAAATATCCCCAGTTGAGGATAAGTAACAAAAAGGGTTTCTATAATTTATAAATGGAAATTACCTTATAATATAATTAAAAACATTGAGGAAAATAATCTCTAAACATTCCAAAGTGTCCCATGCCACTTTAAAATATTTGAATTAAAATTACAATGAATTAAAAACATTAAATGAAACTTATAATATCCTGATAATTTGTATATTCATGATATATCATGTCAAATAAGAATTATATAAATCTCATAAAATAATATAGGTTTATAACAAAACAAACATATCATAGAAGGAAAAGTGTGAAAAAAATCAATTACTGCTTCGGTAACATTGAAATCATAAACCCCATGAAATTGAGATCCTAAAATGGATATGTAAAAGAAAAAAATTAATGATATAAATAATCAAATACACTCACGAGAAGTATAAAAATAACATAAAAAAATTAATTAGTGAATAAAAAATATATTTCACATAAATTAAAGTGAAATTGTTAAACCCCTCACTACTTGAGTAACTTTTAAATCACAAGATCCCTGAAATAAAAACATCAATCTAAAATTTTATGTCAGTAAATTAATGAAATTAATGATATAAAATGACATAGGTAATTATATACACTACAAATAATAGTTACGTACAAAATAAAAAAATGTCTTGAAGGAATGTAAATTGAGACAAAACACCTTAAAACTATGGTAACATCAAAATTCAAAACCCAAAAATAAATAATAATAAACTAAAACATTTAAATACCATGAATATAAAATAATTCATGTTATAATATATCGAAATGGTCAGTATATACAACCCTAAAAATAAGTTCGTGGTTAATATTAAATTTATATCACATATGAAGAAAGTGAGATAAACATCCCTTACATTGAGTCCGATTTGTCATTCTTGTCCTGTATATTTTGAAATAATAAATATAGTTTATATATTTAATTGATTGATTAAAATTTTCATTCTTATTAGTAATTTTATTTCAATTATTACCATGTTATATACAATTAATTAATTTACTAAGTTTACATTGCAAGTTTTGACCATATTCGGTTTATGTGTCAAACAAATTATAGGAAACTATGGTCAAAGGGATCATTATTTAAACATATAAATAATAATAAAAATGAAATAATAAAAAATTATACATAAATTATACTTTTAAAAACAAAATTGAATATGGTTATGAAAAATTAACCAACGTAACAATCATAGAGACAGTAGGTTATACGTAGGCATGAGTAATATTCCCATTTTTCAATGATTATTATGGAAAGAAGGTAAGAAACATTTATATTTACAAAACTAAAATTATATATTAAATACAAATTTATTTAATTAAAAATACTTATATATATCATTCTTGTGATGTGGAAGTGAAAAAGAGAATCACATCGCTTTGAGGAAGTGGTAGTCCACATGTTTACAATCGATGTTATCAAATTTTCAGTGTGTGAAAAGGTAAGAAAGAAAGTGATATATTATATTTTAAAAAATATAATTATGTCATTAATATAATATATATTTAATTTTTTCACATATTTTTATTAAATCATCCTTAATATTTTCTTTGTAAAGAGTGAACGAATCATATTCCTTTGAGGAGGCGGTAGTCCACACATCCACAAATGATGTTATTGTATTTTTAGAAAATGGAAAGAATGAAGTTATGTGTTATATAATAATTTAAGAATAATAAATACATTATAGATGTCATATAAACCAAATATAAAATATAAATACATTATTATTTCCAATATTGGAATGTGGTAATTGAAGAATGAACGATATCGGTTCGCGAGGCAGTAGTCTTCTATACACAAAAACGATGATTGTGTATCCAATTTGATGGAAGTACGTGATGGTGTAGGTAAAAAACGTAACATAAAAACATATCAGTATATTGTGGATACTTAGATTATTATATAAGTATGATATAAAAATAATTTAAGGGGTGTAGAATGAAATAAAACTAAGGTTCTTGTTGAAGAAGGCTACCTCTTCTTCAGGTAACTCCTTTTACTTTGCACCAAAGGACTTCCTTGATATGATTTATACATAAATTTCGGTTTATGGGATAATATTAGTGATTTTAAGAGTTTATTTGGGATGTTTTGGGATGGTTAAAATGGATTTATAATTATTAGGAGTGGGAGAGAGGTGGTGGCCTTTTATAATTGAGGGAGAGGACACCAAGGGTATTTTTGAAAATATTTTACTACTCTATATGTTTTAAATGTCAAAAAGGATAAATAATACATTATTATAGATACTTATAGGTTTAAAGGTCAATATAAGGATATAAAATAATTTTTAAAAATGGTTAGAGTCATTTTTACAACTTAAATTATAACTTTAATCATTATGTAATTTTTCTACCTTAATCATTGTAATTCATTTTAATTTCTTTCATTATTTTTTAAAATATTAAGTTGAAATTTTTATAAATTATAAAATATTATTTTTTCAAATATGGAGTAAATTTTTATAAATTAAAATCTTATATTTGGTATAAAGTAATTTAAAATTAATCTCACATATGGAAAGAGACATCTTGTTTCTAAAGAGAAAAGTTCAAACATTTAAAATGTTTTATATCCACTTTCTATGTGAAATTGATTAAAATGAATAAAATTGAGTTCATTTATGTAAAATTTAACTATGTATTCTTTAAAACAATATAAAATATATTTTAACTATATAAATAATTTATATGAAAAAAATTCAATTAAAATTTAGTATTTTTCACTATTCGTAAAAAATAAAAATTATCAAAAAAATTCTAAAAATTTAACCCAAGTAAATATAGATATTACTATTTAAAAAATTAATTTTATTTATTCATTTAAAATTTATAATAGTTTCAAAATTTATTTTTAAAACAAGTTCTATATTAAATGGTGAAAAACTACCTTTTAGGAAAATATTTTTTTATGCTTAAAATTAGATTTATTAATATATTAAGCTTATAAAATTTATTAGATGAATTAAAAAAATTATATTTAATAAATAAAATATAATTTTCACTAATATATTTAAAAAATATTTATTATTTTTATTTATTAACATAAAAATCCCATTCTGGTCATAAAAATTGTTTTTTTCATTGAAAAACATCCATTATAATAAATTGGCTTTTTATATTTAATTATAATTAATTATTAACTAATTATTTGATTATATAATCGTGTGGGAACCATATATTAAAAATTTATTTAATATTATTAATTCCCAACATTCTAATGGTTATTTGATAACTATCATGTAAAATAATAATGTTAACAGAATATTGTTATCTGGTAAGACTTGTCCTTGTGTCCAACACAAGATATTGAGGAAACTCAATGTTACATAGAACATGAGATAAGCTTTTTGTTTCATATAATTCAAACTAAAACATGAATTTAGTTTAACATAATATTTCAAAGAATTTAAATTAATTTGTAAAAAGATATTTCTTGAAATCTCAGTATGTTACATATTGTGAACGATATAATGATAATTCTTAGGTAATCACATATGAATTATTCAAATTTAACTGAATTCAACTTATTAATCATTGGTGTATCCTTAATTTAAGGGTTTATAGTGTTTTACTAGTAATAATCACAACATCTATATAGCTCCACTCTTCATTTTCGACTTATAAAAAATCTTATTATATTAGTACTCATGTGAGGAGTATTATGAGTTCACATCCTCTTCAATGTTTTACTTGTAATTTATTGGGGGTGTAATGACATAGGATGCCTCCTTCATCTCATCTCAAAATGGATGAATGATGTATCCCACTTTTTTAATTCCTTTTCAAATGTATGGTTTATATATTTCTTTTCTCAATATTTTTTTCATGTATTTACAACTTAGTTTCAACTCCCTTTCCTACCTCAATTGATAAAAACCTAGGATTATATATCCTTTCTTCACATCCATCAACTTATCTTATGTAACACTCTTTTTCTTAATTATTATCGTCTAGGGCCTTCAATATACATGGTTAATCTATAATTACAATAAATAATTAGGTTAATAATTATTTATATTTTAATCAAATTAAAATAAAATAAGTTTAAAGTAAAATTATATCCCATAATTGTTTCATATTAAATATATATTTCTTTGTTTAGATTCTTTTTGAAATAATTTATTATAAAATTAGACCACATGATCTCTAATTTTTCTTTAAAACTCATGGAATCCAATGTGATTTTCTCATCATCATCCTCTTCATGTTAATTAAACCATGTTTCTAACCCTTCTTTATTAAAAATGGTATAATCATTTCTTAAATCAATGATAGTAAAATTAAAATAAATTGAGTGAAAATTAGAATTTTTTAGAAAACCATTTTACGTTAACATTTCATTTTGATTTATGTATATACTCTTGAAAAACTATTTTTTTGTTATATAGTGGTTAATATCTTTTTAATTTTTCCTTTAACTCATCAATGTCAAAGGATAAAGTCTTTAGATATTCCTCTTATATTTTCTATAATCTTAATCTATTCATAACCTTGAGGATAGAAGTAACTTTTGTTTCCAATTTCTTTAACTATATTATTTAATTATTTAAGAAATAAAATTATTATTCCTTCAATAATTAATTATGTTTTTGGAATGAATTATTATTAGTATGAGTAATGTTAATAGTTTTATGAATGGTACTCATATTTTTAGTTTGATTTTTCTTCCCAACTAGAATCATGTAGCGCATGTTGTCACATATCTCATGGGTATGATCAATATGTATATCTTGTCCCTATAAATTTGTGAATGTTTTCTGGTTAGTATATTATTTTTATGTTATTTTAATATTATTATATGACTATCCAAAGATAATGATTTCTATAGAGACACACTTTCCATGTTGGTCTATTTGAGTTGTGCTAAAAGAAATAAAAATAATGAAAAAAATATAAAAAAAAATTATTTTAATTTAACAGATGAGTAATGAATGATAAAAAATAATCCCTAAAAATCTCTATATTTTCTTCATGAAATTATTTAATTTTACTCACATAAAATATATTTAATTCATAACTGATGAAACCTAGTTGGTTAACTATACGTTTTCTCTAAATAATCTATGTTTTCACTCACTATTATTTTTTTTCTAAATAACCTTTTTATTTTTGGTTCATTATAAATAAATAAAGCATGTAAATTTAAACTATATATTTTTTTATATTATTTTAATTTATATAGTGAAAATAATAAATAAAATTGAAGTTACAATGAGATTAAATAGTAGATGATCCAAAGAGGTTTATTAAAACCATTTCCATCATAGTATATAATGAAATGTTTATATCCCCATTCCAACTCAATGAATGAATCCATAATAAAAGAAACATAAAATATATTTGAATTAAAAATAATCATTAATACAATATTATTAAATTACACCAACCTCATCTCAAATGTGACTTAGTAGAACCACATAGTGATCTCAAAATTTATATCATACCTTGCCCTCATTTATCAAAACAACCCTTTTGTGAGAGAAGTTCCTTCCAAAAAATATAACTCAAGAACATTTCATAATCCACATGATTGGGATCTAATTTAACACACTTTATAATTCGTCTTATTTTATAATATATGAATCAAAACATTAAGATATCATAAAATATATTAACCAATGATCAAAGAAAATAATTTTCTATTTGAAAATGGAACGAACAATTTCATACCACATATTAAAAAATCATAATGTATTTTTAGATGAATAATTGATGATAGGAAGAAATATTTAAATTTGTAGACTCATAAAATTTTAGAGTCACTCCTTTGATAAAAAACTATGAGTGTATAACTATCCATCAATGGAGTTTCATTGAACACAATTGAGAATGAAAGAATCATAGTGAAAACAAACAAAACAACTCTCTGTAGGGGACTATTCCTCAATAGTATACCCTATTTCCTTCTATATAAGAAGTAACCCCCTTAAAATTATAAGTATTATCTCTCATAACCACTATTGGAAAAATGATTTTTCCCAACGCTTCTATACCAACGGTTTGTCAAACCGTTGGTATAGGTACCCTTTCCCAACGGTTTGGCCAAACTTTTGGGAAAGGTTGAATTTTGGAGGCCCTTTGCCAACGGTTTGGGAAAACCGTTTGGATAGGCTACCCTTTCCCAACGGTTTTCCAAAACCGTTGGAAAAGGGCCTCCAAAATTCAACCTTCGGCCAAACATCCCAAAAAAATAAGCTAGACTTTTCCCAACGGTTTTGAGAACCGTTGGGAAAAGTCTAGTGATTTTTTTGTCATCAACTTACGGAGAACATTATATATATCAAAATTTAAAATATTTAGAACAATACATATATATTTTTATGGAATTATGTTAACAAAAGTCATGTTAGGTTAGTGGTTAAGTCTTTCAGTTATAAACTAGAGGTCCTGGGATCAAATCCCACCAGGTGTTTCTTTTTTGAAATACATATACCAACGGTTTTGAGAACCGTTGGGATAGATTTTATAATTACTTATACCAACGGTTTTTAAAACCGTTGGTATAGAGTCTATACCAACGGTTTTCCCAAAACCGTTGGTATAGACCTATTGTCACGGCTTACATGCCAACGGTCCCCCAAACCGTTGGTATAGGTTATTTTTCTAGTAGTGAACAAAATTGGAAAATTTTATTCCAACAAAAATTCCCAAAGTCCAATATTACTCCATAGGGTGACTTGATAAAGAATCACTGATGATCTTGGTTATCATTCATCATTGAGAAGGTTATAACTCTAGTTTTTTTCTTCAGAGAGAAAAAATTTATATAGTTATATATATATATCTCTCTCTCTTTTTGTGTGTGTGAGATGTCCGATTGGACTGTGTTAGGTGGAATATTTAATTTGGGTTGGTCAGTGAAATGGTGGGAATTATAGATATGAATAAAGGGTTGTAAGTAGGTTTTAGGTCAGAAAAAACATATCATGGAAGATTTGGTAAATTCCCATTAATTATTATCATAAAACATTATGGGGTATAGATTTGAGGAAATTTAGATTTAGAGAACCATTGAGAAGTTTTAGATATTTATATAGGTGAATACAAATACAATGGAACTACACAATAATTAGAGAGTTGTACCACTAAATCTTGATTATATTTTTTTGGAAAGTGGTTCTTTAGTGAAATTTTTTGGTTCAAAGAAGAAATATTAGATTGATTCCTATAAGAAATGATTTTTTATGGGAGTTCTAGAATGTAATGATGTATTCTTTAACTTCATATTTTGATGGTTTTTGTGTCTAAAATTGAAATGATACTGCTAGGACTCAGTTCATATTATCTTGATAAAAAAAGATGTCGATATTGGACTGTGTAATATTGGCTTGGTGAATTTGGATAGTCACTATGCTAGGATGTTATTTGGGAAGATAATTAGAACTATTAAGGGTTATTATTTTTTCGAGTGAACAAGGACAAGAATCATGGGTGTTAGCTGGTGATACGAAGTGGGTCAAGTTATTAATGTGGGGTGAAATTATTAGTAATGAAAAATGGGCAAGCCAGTGTGGGTGGGCCAACACGCACATGTTTGAACCTGCATAGGTTTCAGCCTTCATGGGTTTTATCCCAAACTGGTTTGTCTGCCCAAGCTAACATATAATGAGAAAAATATATCAAGCCCACCCAACCCCATATAAGCATGTGATTAGCTACAATATTTCCCAAATTTAAATAAAATACTATTTATAATAACTCAAATATTGTATTTATTTCTCATTATTAATTGTTATTGTGGGTAGAAGTATGGATAGACCATATATGAAGTTATAATGGATGTGATGAAACATTTTATGATGGGTTAATGTTGGAATGAAATAATTTTGATGTGCTGGATAAATTTTTCAATGTAAATTAGGTGAGAGATCAGTGAGGGGTGATCAGTAATGACATTGGTTGTATAGTGATGTGAATAAATAGACATGTAAATGAATGATTAATCTCTATGAAACTACTATTTATATAGGATGTGATTAAGGTTCTCTTGCGGTCATTTGATATTTTTTAATAAAAAAAACTAAATAATGATAATAATAAATCAGCTCAAAAAAATAATTTGATTATAATAACTCTTTTAGAATTGAAACCTTGTTCAAGGGAGATAAGTTCTAATTTCTGAGAGGAGGGATGACACACCATGTGAATATGGTTAATAATTACTCAATAAATATTATAATATCATATTCAAATAATAAATATTGATCTATCAAAAATTAATATGTGAAGGAATGATGATTTAGTATAAACATTGTGGTAAGGAATCATGTTTCATTTTATAATGACGAGTTCTTATTTAAAAAAACTATAATGGTAAAGAATATATTTTTTAAAAAAATTAAAATTACCCACATGGGTAACGTGTAACCATTTGGGCTGAACATGCCTTATCTTATACCCGTGCGAGCTCAACCTATATTGGCCCACACTCATAATGGTAAAACATTTAAGGCATTATTTACCCCACTGTCCATGAATCCCACAGGTTTCAGTACTATTTTTCATTACTAAAATTGATGAAAAAACTAGGTACTGATGGTATACAACTTTGTGCGGGGGTATTGAACTTTATATTTTCACTGGTATATTAATGTGGTGTATTTTTTGTATGTGTGGATCTAGATGTTCTTAGATCAGGGGTGTGTGGTGTCACATTTGAGGGCTAGACTAAGTATAATATAGGTTATATGTTTCATCATATTTTTTTAACTAGTGTGTTTGTCTAGGATTCTGTGGTAATGTTTCGTAGGTTTTCTACAACATGTAAAATTAAAACATTGAAACACAAAAGCACATATTTTTGAAAAAATTAAAGAATTATATTTCCAGTTTTTAATAATATATATTTTTATTAATTGGAAGTATTTAAATAAAATTTATAATTAAATTAAAAATTAAATCAAATTATAAAAATTTGTTAAATATCCTAAGTGTGTGAAAATATGATGATGTGTTTCCAGTTAATATCAGATAAAAATAAGTAGTTTTTTTGTTTTACTTGTTGTAAGTGGATAATTTAAGGACATGAAAATGAGTGTTTCAAGATCATCTTGATGGTAGGATTACTGAACGTATTCATTTTTTGCATTTATAAATATTTATCCTAGTTGATGGAATTATTTTGGTTTAATTCAATATTATTTTAGTATTTTTTAAAATTCGTTTACTATGTAATTGTTGGTTGATCATTATGGTGAGCCTCATTCTAATCATAATGGGAGATGAATATAATGACTCGTACTATGCTAGGATATTTTATGGAAATTCTAACACCATCATGATATAGTGGAGAAAAATTGATTTTTAAATAAAAGAATATGTGGGTGTGTGTGTGTGCGTGTATGGGGGGTGGCTGATAAGATAGAGACATATCTAACTGCAAAAACATGATGAATAATAAAATCATACATTGTATCTAGAAACCATTCATTAAGTAAATATTTATGATGAGTGTTTCATCAGGAGTGATTAATATATGGGATGGGTGGTCAACCACCTCGCATACGTGATGGTGGTTATATGAGAGGAATGGGGTTCTACCTTTCTCTCATCAATAATTAATAATAATATTTTTATATTTTTTTATATTGTAATAAATTTAAATGCATTTCCCGTAAGGTGTGGCCTAGTAGAATGGGTTGGATGTCTAGTCCTTGAGGTTGGGTGTTCAATACCCACAAGTCATGATTTAGTGTCATAATTACATGCTCAATCATGTAATAGTCCGACAACATGGATTAGGGTAGGGGATCAAGTTTTACTAAGTTCAACTACAAGGTGCATCTAATACCTAATGTCTAGTACCTACTTGGGTGGGGGTAGATCTACACTATGAAGGAAATGAATTATTATGTAAGGTATAGAGTTTACATAAATATAATAATAATATATTATATAAATTATATTGACATAGGCATGTTCTAGGATCCTTTTTAATATAATTTTATCCCATGATGTAACACAGTAGTTTTCCTTGGTTATCTCTTGGAGAACCTTGTGAATCAACATCAATCTATTTTTACTTATTATTTTTTAGTATTTTTTATAAAATAAATGAAAATATAGGGGTGGGTGTGTGATGTATAAATTGAAAATAAATAAAAATGTAAATGTATGGAGACTCAATTACATATTTTAGGAATGAAAGACTAAACCATCGTGAATATACAAAAGAATATCCCCACTAACTCATAAAGGTTTACCTCACTCCCTCTCAATATTCACTTCCCACCATACAAGAACACATCGCCTTATTAATTGAGTGTGAATATATAATTAAATTAATATCTCAAATCACACCATACACCCACCTCTTCTAAGGGTGTGAAAATAAAATACTCCTTGACTGAGAATATCCCCCACCCACTTCATTTGTGTGATATCAAATCCATTTAACACCAAAATACTATTTTCATCATATAAAAACATAAATATTGAGGGAAAATAAATTATTTTTAATAATATGGAAAATATAAGGAAGGAACAAGGGTAAGGAACCATTGTAACATACCCTTAACCATCGAACCCCATTGGATCCTTTATGTGAAAAAAAATAAGTTAAACAATAGCATGATAGAGCCTAACATTCTCCCTTTAGTGAACCTTGGTTTTCCCTACAACATTAATGGAGGTATTAGATCATGATTACAAGGGTGGAAAACTTGAACATTGAATGAAAATAATGATATTGTATTAAAATTAATCACTATTACAAATTTAAGAAACTTATATTAATCCATTATATGGGAACCTTTTTTATAGTAGCCTTAACCTCTTTTTACAGGAATCAATATCCCTTACCCTTCCTCCCTTATTCACTAAATTCAAGTTACGTAATTTTTAGTTCCCATAATCCATTTCAAAATTTATATCTTCGATCACCTTCCACATGGTATTTTGGTTAGGAGAATACCCAATTTAGTTGAGTAGGTTATTATAGATATCCATTGATAGTTCCCTACGGATTGCACGTGTGATAAGTTGATGGAACTTTTCATCAGTAATCCTAGATTTTACATAAATTATCCTATTGAAATCCAATATAAAACCTCATTTAATAATATATTACTCTTATATGAGTATTTGAGATGATTTTTGGCCATGTATATGACATCCTCATCCTAGTTGTTGTCCTCCGGCCTAATCAAGAGCATCATGCGACTTTAGGTTCACCTCCCATTATACTAGAGGGTGTAACGTAGCAAAGAGGGTCTGATAATCTATGTGGAGAGACAATACCCTCTAGTATTATCAAAGAAATAACAAGCAATAATAGAAACATACATAACATGAATCATATTAGAGTGAAAAATATGGAGTTAAAGTAGAAAGTAAAGCATAATAATAACAGATTCATGCTATAACCAATCATACATTCTTGTAAAAAACTCATGCATCTCATCAAGATCACCAAATAATAAAATAAAAAATAATATAAGATAAAATGAAAATAAAATATAGATATACCTAAATAATTCCCTTGGATATACCATAGATTTTTCTTCAAAACTGATTGGGCTCCACTAGCTCCTCCACCTCTACTAGGTCCATCACTAGAGTCTATATATCATCTATAAGATCAAAGTGTACGCCAATTTTATCGTATAGGGTTTTTTCCTAAAACATAGTTGGTCACAACTAATAATGTACCTAATAAAACTATTATATGTGTGAGTACATGTACTAATTGAAAATTAATCCATTAACTCATCACATGGATATGCTTACTAAAGCATTGGGTAATCAATTATCCACCATCATAGTCAGCTCATACCTTCATAAGAAGTGCTGGAATATATTTGAACATAACATCATTTTAACATGAGTGAAAATGGGAAGAATATCCCCACTCCTATAATTAACCAAGCCCCCAAAAGGTATATTAGTTATTTTACAAAATAGTAATAATACAAATGGAAAATGTGGCCCATTTGAATATCAATATAAGTCAAAAGGAAAATCAATAATTTTATATCTATAATAAAAAATTGGGAAAGGTGACCCATGATATACCAATATCATCCCTTAGATATCTCAATCCCTTTATATAAACAGTAAAAAATGTGAAATGTGAATCATGTATATAAAAATATCATTCCTAAAATATCTAGACCCATATATATCAATAATAAGAAAAAAGAGAAAGGAAACCCCTATCCATACCAACCTCAACACTCAAAAATATCAACCCTTGTATATAAATAATAAGATAAATGGGACAATATCATGTGTTTATATTGATCTCAACACTTAGTAATCTCTAACCTTTCTTAGAATGATATAAATATAACAGTAATGGCATCCCTATATCTATAACAACCTCATACCTAAGGTATCTTGATAATTGTAAATCAGTATAAAGGAAAAGGGGAAAGGTATATTCTATCAAAATATGTCTTAGATCAATAATTCTTGAACCCCTTCTCAATAAAAAATTAAGATAAAAAAGGGAAGGAGTCTCATGTCTATAAAAACATCTTCTCTCAAAAAACTCAACTCACATAATTTCAATATCAAAACCCTAGGTTAAGAAGTGACATTAAATTAACCATAACATATTATAATAAAAAACTCAACTAATAAAATATTAATAATTTATGACAAGGTTTGAACAATATAAGACACCATATTAATTACATATATGTTTGGATCTCACACTCACAACCCACTTATTTGTCACGACCCGCCCTCGGGGTCCGTGCCGTGACTACCCCAAGCCCGCCTTCCATAGGCCAGGGGCTGGCGACTAGCACCAAGGCGTAAATCCCAGTAAAAAGGGAAGGCATTGCCTTTGTAAAGTAAACAAAAACCACAGAGTAAGCAAGCAGAAAGTAAACACTAAGTAAAAACAGAGTACAACTGAAAGTGCAGAAAAGTAAATGGGCCAGTATACAAACCAAAACTGAAAGTAAAGTACAACTCAAAAAGGGAAAACAAAAACTGAAAGTAAAAGCCGCTACACCGAGCTGTCTACTGGAGATCCCACCTGAAGGGTGGGTACAGAAAGCTCCACTGCTCCACGGGTCCCGTCGTCCGCTCCGAACACGTCCCGCCCAGAGGTCCACCTCCAGGTACCGTCCTGCTCTGCAAGCCTCAGCCAAGATCAACGCTGTCCGTCGTCTGCAACCAACACAACGTAGTGTGGGCATAGCCCGTGCAGGGGTGAGTATAAGCTACTCAGTAGGGACCCTGAGACCCCCGAAGGTCTCACAAAATCCACAAAGGATAATCCACAAAGGAAGATACAAACACAAGTAACAACTGACACTGCTTAGGTATATGCCCATACATATACCTAAGTCATCAATTTCAATTAAGCTCCAACCTCCGAGCCCAAGTACAACTCAGTCCACACAGGAAAATAAACGTATTCCACACAGGAAAGCAAAACCTAATCCACACAGGATAGCAAAACACAATCCACACAGGGAAGCAACAGGATTCAGCTCACACAGGTATACTTCTTCAAAGGATGATAAAGATGATCTCTGATCCATCTAAGTCGTCGGACCCACGAAGGATCGATAGGTAACTAACCCCCGCAAAGACCCACACAGGATCGGGCCCACATAGGACCTGTAGGCGCTGGTTCACACAGGACCGCTGAGCGCAAGGACCCACACAGGATTAGATCCACACAGGATCGGGCCCACACAAGGCATGTAGCACTGATCCACGTAGGATCGCTGAGTGTTGTAGTCGTCGTCGTCGAATCCACACAGGATCTCTGTACTGTCGTCGTCGCAGTCACAGTAGCAGTAGTAGCAGTAGTAGTCACAGTAACAGTCGCAGCCAGCACTAGGGTTCCCGCACACAGCAAGCTCGTACAGGAGGGTCTGCTCCATGAGCCGAGAGGCTGATACATCAACTGTCACAAAGACTAGATTTGATGTATCCAAAAGTTCCGTATCGTCAACAGGAACTCAACGCAACAGACGGCACGTCGATCGGACGCCCGGTCTGAGAGTTATTGGCATTTTCGTCCCCGGGGCCCGGTTGGTTTTTAAGGAAAAACCAACCCGACCGTACTCCACCTGCATCCAAACCTCGGGCGGAGTATTCCAAAAGATCCGTCTCACTAAGAGGAACTCAACAAAGCTGACGGCACGTCAAACGGACGTCCGTAGCTCAAGATATGAGCGTTTCCGGTCCGAAGGCCCAGTTGGTTTCGTGTACGAACCAACCCGGCCGAACACTAAGTATTCTGAAACTCTAAGTGTAATATACCGAAACGACCGACTCGATCCAAGGATCGCGTAGCCACAGATGGTTCATCATTCGGAGATCTGTGTCTCAAGTTATGGCCAAAAGACCGAAACCCGTCCGAAACCTGGGGTCTAGGCCCGGTCCGACCCGGCCCGACCCCCCTGGTCCGACCCGGTCCGCTGGACCCGGCCCGGCCGGCGGCGCGGCCCGGCCGCTCAGCTCGGCCGGTTGGCCGAGCGCTGGTCGAGGAAACGGGGGGGCGCAGCCCCCCGTGCTTTGCAAAACAACGCCCCCCCCCCACGTGGGGGGCCCGCTCCGCCTTCATCCGGGGGTTTAATCCCCCGGAATTCCTGGAAACGGCCGGCCGTTTGGCCGGCCGAAAAACGAAACACGAGACCCTAAAGGGTCCTGCCCTTGGACCATCGCGGACAGCTTTTCCGGCCGCCTGTTGACCACCGCGGCTTAGCCGTGGTGGGTTACTCCGGCGGCGCGCCTCCGCCGCGGGTCGCCGGCGCCGCCGCGCCGGAGCGGCGCGTGGCCGCCGTCTTCCGCGGACCACCGGACGCACTCCGGTGGTCCGTTCCACTTGCGGTCTTCGCCGGCGATTTTCTCGGATCGAGATCTTCGGAACGGATACCTCAATTTCCCATTACGGATTTGATTCCTCATCACTGTCAAATCTACGCACCAAAACAAAATTACGGAGGGTTGTCGGGCCGTGTTCGTTCGGCCCGCGCCCTCCGCATTAGATGCTAACAATCGGGAATAACCAACACCCAAATGGAACAATTTTTAATTAATTAAAAATTGAACCTTGTTTCAAATGATTCACACGTAAATTAAATAAAATTCCCTACAATCCTCATCAAACATTTTTCCCAAATCCACAATAGATTTAGAAGGGGAAAACATGGAAAGTGATAATCATATTGAAGTAAACCCCTACCTCGATAGTCGCACGTTGACGTAGTAGTGGGAAGCGGTCGTCATTTCGTTGACGTCAGTTAGAAGACGAAGAAGTCGATGAGGAAGCAATCGGAGAAGACGAGTCAAGATGTCATCCTCGGTGTTCTTCGTGGGCGGCGGACGTTCTTTGCGTTCTTCCACGAAGGAGATGAAGAAGGTGGAGGATTTCTTCAGCTTCTCTCCAAGCTCTTCCACACCTCACCCAACAATCCAAATAAAATAATGTCCCTCCTTATTTTATTTACTAATCCAAGCATTTCAAAAACTTAAATTTCAAAAACAAAACACTTAATTAATTATACATGAGTTGTGTAATTAATTAAGTGTTAAGTTATCAAGCTTTAAAGAGGGAGAGAGGGGAGTTAGGGAATTTGAAAAGGTGGGGCTCGGGTGGGCCCCTCCTCACCTTAATCCTCTCTTAGGTGGTTAAACCACCCAACTTCCAACAAAAGATTTTAACCACTTTAAAGATATAAAATAAATATTGTATCACAATTTTATTTTACTCTTCATTTCATCCAGAAAATTAAACAACTCCTCCTACGAAAACGCAACTTCGGAAAAGGTCTTCTTAAGAGAATATCGGCGCTGCGAGTTCATCGGTGTCCTCTGATTTCAATTCCGAGCACCGGATCAAAAGTTAGGAATTCCTGCTCGTTCGTTCACTGAACGTACCCGAGCCAAACTTTGGAAATTGATTCCGGGCACTCCGGGCCTCGGAATCAGGTGCCGTCTGAAACCGCGCTCTTGTAAAATTCCAAAGAAAATTAAGAAAAAATTTCCCTTGAATTTTACGGGTCATTACATTACTCCCACCTCAGGGCTTTACGTCCCCGTAAAGATACATCAAAAACTAGCGAAACAAATGAGGGTACTGAGCACCCATCTGAGCCTCCCGCTCCCATGTGCTCTCCTAGAGGTTCCCGTGCTGCCATCTGATGCGCACAAGAGGAATCGATCGCCCACACAGGACCCGCTCCTGTCGATCCTCTATCTCCACCGGGACCTCCGTAAAAGTCTCCCCATCGTCAACGTCAAGATCCCCATGGTCAATGATGTGCGTCGGGTCATGCACGTATCTCCTCAGCTGAGATACGTGGAAGACGTCGTGCACCCGGTGTAACTGAGGTGGCAGAGCCAGGCGATAAGCCACCTCGCCAACCCTGCTGAGGACCTGGAAGGGTCCAATTAAGCGTGGAGATAACTTGCCGCCTCGGCCAAATCCATGAATACCACCTTGAGGTGAGACCCGCAAGAAGACGTGGTCGCCATCCTCGAACTCCAGTGGCCTACGCCTCCTGTCAGCATATGACTTCTGCCGGCTCTGAGCTGTCCTCATCCGCTCCTGGATGACTTGGACCTTCTCTGTCGTGGCCTGGACCATCTCCGGTCCCACAAGTGTTGACTCCCCAGGGTCTGTCCAGCACAAAGGAGATCTACAAGGTCGGCCGTACAATGCCTCGTACGGTGGCATCCCGATGGTGGAGTGGTAGCTGTTGTTGTAAGCAAACTCCACGAAGGGTAGGTGGTCCTCCCAGCTACTACCAAAGTCGAGGACACATGCACAGAGCATGTCCTCGAGAGTCTGGATGGTCCTCTCCGTATGACCATCCGTCTGAGGGTGAAAGGCTGTGCTCAGACGTAGCTGTGTCCCGAACACCTCCTGTAACCCCTTCCAAAGCTGGGAAGTAAAGCGAGCATCTCGATCGGAGACGATAGATGATGGCACACCGTGGAGCCGCACAATCTCCTAAACGTAGAGACGTCCCAAGCTCTCCACTGAGCCCTGCTCTCTAATGGGTAAGAAGTGTGCTGACTTGGTGAGTCGGTCAACAATCACCCAGATGGAGTCGTGACCTCTGGAAGTGCGTGGAAGTCCAGTCACGAAGTCCATAGATATGCCGTCCCACATCCACTCCGGGACCTCCAAGGGGTGTACCAAGCCTGCTGGTACCTGATGCTCTGCCTTCACCTGCTGGCAGGTGAGGCATCGAGAAAGGAACTCTGCTACTGCCTTCTTCATGCCTGGCCACCAGTGCTGTCGTCTGAGGTCCTGGTACATCTTCGCCACTCCAGGATGTACCGCCAAAGGAGAAGTGTGAAACTCTCTCAGCACTTCCTCTCGCAAAGCGACTGGTACCATGGTACGTCCTCTAAAAAGGATGTCGTGCTCTGCCCCAAGGGAGAAACCATCAGGTTCCTGTCCCGAGGATATCTGTGCACGCCGTGTCTCACAGTCAGCGTCCTCACGCTGTGCCTCTCTGACCCGCTGCAGTAGTGGAGGGGTGACTGTGAGAGACTGGAGGAAGGAAGATCCATCTCTATCCACGAAGGATATCTGTAAAGAGGCTAGCTGCTCCGTTGCCTCCTCAAGTAGCTGAATGCCCGTCCTCCTGCTGAGGGAATCGGCTACTACGTTCCCCTTCCCAGGAGTATAGACTATCTCAAAGTCATAGTTCTGGAGGAACTCGAGCCATCGCCGCTGTCTCAGGTTCAGGTCCTTCTATGAGAAGATATACCTGAGACTCTGATGATCGGAAAAGACTGTAAAGCGCTTGCCCATCAGATAGTGTCGCCATGTCTTCAGAGCGAAGACCACTGCTGCTAACTCTAAGTCATGGGTAGCGTAGTTCTGCTCATCCGGCCTCAACTGACGTGATCTATAGGCGATCACTGCCCGCTCCTACATTAGAACACATCCGAGTCTGGTCCCTGATGCATCGCAGTAGACTACGTACCCTACTCCTTCCTCAGGCAACCTCAAGATAGGTGCGCTGGTCAATCTCTGTCTCAGCTCCTGGAAGCTCTGCTGACATCTGTCTGACCACTCGAAGGGTTTCCCCTTCTTTGTCAAAGCTGTGAGTGGTGCCGCAACTCTAGAGAAGTCTGGCACGAATTTCCGATAGTATCCAGCTTGTCCCAAGAAACTCCGAACCTCCGTCACGCTCCTGGGTGGCTCCCATGCTAACACAGCCTCAATCATCGCAGGATCCACTGCAACTCCCGCCTCAGAGATAACGTGTCCCAAGAAGTGGACCTCACGTATCTAGAACTGGCACTTAGAGAGCTTACCATAAAGCTGGTGCTCTCGGAGTGTGTCTAGTATAACTCGCAAGTGATAGGCGTGCTCCTCCTCAGCCGTAGAGTAAATCAGAATGTTGTTGATGAAGACCACGAAAAACCGATCGAGGTATGGCTGAAAGATCCTGTTCATGAGAGCCATGAACACTGCTGGAGCATTGGTTACACCGAAAGGCATAACCAAGAACTCATAGTGGCCATACTAACATCTGAAGGCCGTCTTCTGCACATCCTCTTCTCTGATTCTGAGCTGATGATAGCATGACCTGAGGTCTATCTTCGACAACCACCGTGCTCCCTTGAGCTGATCAAAGAGGTCATCAATCCTCGGTAGTGGATACTTGTTCCTCACTATCACCTGGTTCAGGCGACGATAGTCAACAAAAAGTCGCAAGCTCCCGTCCGCCTTCTTGGCGAACAATATCGGGGAAGCCCAGGGTGAAACACTGGGTCGGATGAACCCCTTGCCCTGCAAGTCCTCCAACTGTACCCGTAGCTCTCGAAGCTCGGCGGGGGCCATCCAATATGCTGGAGTGGATATCGGGGTTGTCCCGGGGTACAAGTCAATATAAAATTCTACCTCTCTACGAGGAGGTATCCCTAGAACGTCGTCAGGAAAAACGTCTGCAAACTGATCCACCACTGCAGGAAAACCAGGACTTCGCACGTCAACTGCTCCAAGGATGAGGCTAGATAACTAATGTGTAATGGGCTGTCCTCTCCTCCGCGGAAGTCCATCCTGTGCTGCTAAGGCTCCCTTCTTGCCGGTGAAGGTGAACCTACTCCCGTCGGTGCGTACACATCGCACCTTGTGCCTAAAACAGTCAATCTGTGCATGGACCGTAGGTAGCGAATCCATGCCCAAGATGACGTCGTAAGGCCTCGACGCTGCTACAAGAAGATCCCAGCCGAAGCTCTCACCTCCTAGAGTAAGCTCACACTGCCGGCACCAGTGCGTAATCGTCGAGTCTGCTCCCGTAGGAGTCTCTAGCCGTAAGGATCGAGCCAACGGCTCTGTCGGAATCTCCGAGCTCCGAACAAGGGCAGCGGCTATGAAAGAGTGACTCGCTCCAGTGTCTATAAGAACTGCAGCAAGGGTGGAATAGACACAGATAGTACCTCGAATCATCTCGGGTGCGCCGTGGTTGTAGGCCTCTGCTGCCTGGAGTTGTGCCTATCTCTGCCTGCCAGCTCCCTGTGGTCGGGGTGGAACTCTTGGTGGTGGTGGTGGCAGAGCCTCAAAGCGTCTCCCACCACCTGCTGCTCGACCAGCTCCTCTGCCTCGTCCGCCTCCTCCCTGCGGATCGCCACGGTCGACCCTCTGCCTCTACCTTGGTGGTCCCTCAACTGACTGCTACTCCTCGGCATGGCAGGTCGGGCAGTCACGAGCCATGTGGCCCTGCCCGCCGCATGATTAGCACTGTCTGCCTCTCGAAAGACTGGCTCCGCGCTGTGTGCCCCGCACTGCTGAGCCAGTGCCCTGAGGTCGTCTGCCCGAAGGTCTGGTCTGTCTGGACCCCTGAGTCATCCGTCGACTGCCTGCTGCAGATGACTCTGCCACGTGCCGCCCTGCGGTGGGTCGCTGCGCTGGTGTAGACTCAGCAAGGAAGCTCTCGATCAAAAGGGCCCGCTCCAGTACTCCTGTCTGAGTCGGTATGCTGAGGTAGATCAGTGATGCCCTGATCTCGTGTCTCAAACCCTGCTCGAAGGTCCGGGCCCAGAATAATGTGTCCCGTACCATGTCGGTCGAGTAGCGCGAGAGATCAGTAAATCTCGTCGAGTACTGAGCGACCGTCATGCTGCTCTGCCGCAGCTGAAGAAGCTCCTGGATACGCACCACATGAAGGGTGGCTGGGACGAACTCCGAGCGGAAGAGGCTCTGAAAGTTCGTCCATAGTAGAGATGCCTCATCGTGCACCTGGAGCATCAAGCTCCACCATCGTCCTACTGCTGCGTGTAGTAGGCTCGCAGTGAGGATCACCATGAGGTATGCTGGTGTCCTCACTAGCCTAAACACACATACCACTGCCTCCAGCCAGTCCTCGGCTGCCTGGGGATCCGTCTCCCCGCGAAACCTGGGTGGTCGCTGGCGCTGAAACTGATGCAGTGCGCTGAGGCGACGTGCATCGTCAGCAGCTGGTGCTGGAAGCATCGGGGGCTCGGCGGGTAGAGCTACCGCCGGTGCCACTGCTGACAAAGGGCCCTGCACCGAGGCCTCGTCGCTCGGTGGGCTGTCGTCACACTCGACTCTCGGAACCCTACCTGGCTGCCGTCGTGGGGCCATCCTGAAAAGGAAACAGGTGCGCCACGGTCAGAACAGTATACCTGGTGAGCTGATATAAGTAATCGTAAAGAAAACTTTGAAACACACATGCAATCAATGTTTTCATGCATTAAGTCGGAATTCAGAAGTCAGGGTCCTGGTGTACGGATACGTCGGCCGCCGCACCAACACTGGACTCCCTGGACTGAGAACCACACTCAATACGCTAAACATTATTGCTTCACATAGAAAAGGTCAGAGTTCGCGGTAGAACCGAACTCCTCTGATACCAATTTGTCACGACCCACCCTCAGGGTCTGTGCCGTGATACCCCAAGCCCGCCTTCCATAGGCCAGGGGCTGGCGACTAGCACCAAGGCATAAATCCCGGTAAAAAGGGAAGACATTGCCTTTGTAAAGTAAACAAACACCACAGAGTAAGCAAGCGGAATGTAAACACTAAGTAAAAACAGAGTACAACTGAAAGTGCGGAAAAGTAAATGGGCCAGTATACAAACCCAAACTGAAAGTAAAGTACAACTCAAAAAGGGAAAACATAAACTGTAAGTAAAAGCCGCTACACCGAGCTGTCTACTGGAGATCCCACATGAAGAGTGGGTACAGATAGCTCCACTGCTCCACGGGTCTCGTCGTCCGCTCCGAACACGTCCCGCCCAGAGGTCCACCTCTAGGTACCGTCCTGCTCTGCAAGCCTCAGCCAAGATCAACGCTGTCCGTCGTCTGCAACCAACACAACGTAGTGCGGGCATAGCCCGTGCAGGGGTGAGTATAAACTACTCAGTAGTGACCCCGAGACCCCCGAAGGTCTCACAAAATCCACAAAGGATAATCCACAAAGGAAGATAGAAACACAAGTAACAACTGACACTGCTTAGGTATATGACCATACATATACCTAAGTCATCAATTTCAATTACGCTCCAACCTCCGAGCCCAAGTACAACTAAGTCCACACAGGAAAGTAAACGTATTCCACACAGGAAAGCAAAACGTAATCCACACAGGATAGCACAACACAATCCACACAGGGATGCAACAGGATTCAGCTCACACAGGTATACTTCTTCAAAGGACGATAAAGATGATATCTGATCCATCTAAGTCATCGGACCCACGAAGGATCGATAGGTAACTAACCCCCGCAAAGACCCACACAGGATCGGGCCCACATAGGACCTATAGGCGCTGGTTCACACAGGACCGCTGAGCGCAAGGACCCACACAGGATCGGACCCACACAGGATCGGGCCCACACAGGACTTGTAGCACTGATCCACGTAGGATCGCTGAGTGCTATAGTCGTTGTCGTCGAATCCACACAGGATCTCTGTACTGTCGTCGTCGCAGTCACAGTAGCAGTAGTAGCAGTAGTAGTCACAGTAACAGTCGCAGCCAGCACTAGGGTTCCCGCACACAGCAAGCTCGTACAGGAGGGTCCGCTCCACGAGCCGAGAGGCTGATACATCAACTGTCACAAAGACTAGAGTTGATGTATCCAAAAGTTCCGTATCGTCAACAGGAACTCAACGCAACAGACGACGCGTCGATCGGACGCACGGTCTGAGAGTTATTGGCATTTTCGTCCCCGGGGCCCGGTTGGGTTTTAAGGCAAAACCAACCCGACCGTACTCCACCTGCGTCCAAACCTCGGGCGGAGTATGCCAAAAGATCCGTCTCACATAGAGGAACTCAACAAAGCTGACGGCACGTCAAACGGACGTCCGTAGCTCAAGATATGAGTGTTTCCGCTCCGAAGGCCCGGTTGGTTTCGTGTACGAACCAACCCGGCCAAACTCAAAGTATTCCGAAACCCTGAGTGTAATATACCAAAAAGACCGTCTCGATCCAAGGATCGCGTATCCGCAGACGGTTCGTCATTCGGAGCTCCGTGGCTCATGTTATGACCAAATGACCGAAACCCGTCCGAAACCTGGGGTCTAGGCCCGGTCAGACCCGGTCCGCTGGACCCGGCCCGTCCGCTCAGCTCGGCCGGTTGGCCGAGCGCTGGTCGAGGAAACGGGGGGGCGCAGCCCCCCGTGCTTTGAAAAACAACGCCCCCCCCACATGGGGGGCCCGCTCCGCCTTCATCCGGGTGTTTAATCCCCCGGAATTCCTGGAAACGGCCGGCCGTTTGGCCGGCCGAAAAACGAAACGCGGGACCCTAAAGGGTCCCGCCCTTGGACCGTCTCGGCCGGCTTTGTCGGCCGCCTGTTGACCACCGCGGCTTAGCCGCGGTGGGTTACTCCTGTGGCGCGCCTCCGTCGCGGGTCGCCGGCGCCGCCGCGCCGGAGCGGCGCACGACCGCCGTCTTCCGCGGACCACCGGACGCACTCCGGTGGTCCGTTCCACTTGCGGTCTTCGCCGGTGATTTTCTCGGATCGAGATCTTCGGAACGGATACCTCATTTTCCCATTACGGATTCCATTCCTCATCACTGTCAAATCCACGCACCAAAACAAAATTACGGAGGGTTGTCAGGCCGTGTTCGTTCGGCCCGCTCCCTCCGCATTAGATGCTAACAATCGGGAATAACCAACACCCAAATGGCACAATTTTTAATTAATTAAAAATTGAACCTTGTTTCAAATGATTCACACGTAAATTAAATAAAATTCCCTACAATCCTCATCAAACATTTTTCCCAAATCCAGAATAGATTTAGAAGGGGAAAACATGGAAAGTGATAATCATATTGAAGTAAACCCCTACCTTGATAGTCGCACGTTGACGTAGTCATGGGAAGCGGTCATCGTTTCGTTGACGTTGGTTAGAAGACGAAGAAGTCGAGGAGGAAGCAATCAGAGAAGACGAGTCAAGATGTCATCATCTGTGTTCTTTGTGGGCGGCGGACGTTCTTCGTGTTCTTCCACGAAGGAGATGAAGAAGGTGCAGGATTTCTTCAGCTTCTCTCCAAGCTCTTCCACACCTCACCCAACAATCCAAATAAAATAAGGTCCCTCCTTATTTTATTTACTAAGCCAAGCATTTCAAAAACTTAAATTTCAAAAACAAAACACTTAATTAATTATACATGAGTTGTGTAATTAATTAAGTGTTAAGTTATCAAGCTTTAAAGAGGGAGAGAGGGGAGTTAGGGAATTTGAAAAGGTGGGGCTCGGGTGGGCCCCTCCTCACTTTAATCCTCTATTAGGTGGTTAAACCACCCAACTTCCAACAAAAGATTTTAACCACTTTAAATATATAAAATAAATATTGTATCACAATTTTATTTTACTCTTCATTTCATCCAGAAAATTAAACAACTCCTCCTAGGCAAACGCAACTTCGGAAAAGGTCTTCTTAAGCGAATATCGGCGCTGCGAGTTCATCAGTGTCCTCAGATTTCAATTCCGAGCACCGGATAAAAAGTTAGGAATTCCCGCTCGTTCGTTCACTGAACGTACCCGAGCCAAACATTGGAAATTGATTTCGGGCACTCCGGGCCTCGGAATCAGGTGCCATCTGAAACCGCACTCTTCTAAAATTGACAAGAAAATTAAGAAAAAATTTCCCTTGAATTTTACGGGTCATTACATTATTAATATCTCATATCCATAATACTACTACCTGAAACCATAAATCTAAAAGGGGGGACACCCACACCCCTTAAGAACATAAAATTAAGAAAAAATGAAATAAAGTAAACCTAATTACATATTTCTATAATATTATCAAGATTTATCTCTTGTAAATATATTCACTATTTGACACCCTTTGGGTCATAAGTATTCTTTAGTTTGATCCTTGTCCATTCTATTTTGATGTTCTGAAAGTTTTTTGTGGTCAATGGTCTAAAATATTTTTTATCTAGGGAAACACGATAGGCGAATGGTTATGAAACATGATTAGTCAAACCATGTGGTAACTGCATTGGTCAGGTGGTTGTTTTCTAGTGGATTCCATATAGTTTGAACATTGTTTTTCAAACAATTAAAGACTAGGAAAACCCATTTGGGTGTCTGGGCGGTTTCCTAGGGGTGTTGCATGACTTGAGAATTGTTTTTAAAATAGCAATTCTCACCTACAAGAAATCACCTTCCTAAAATTTTCTAATCATACAGTCCACACAAGGGTGGAACATGGTTTAATAAACCATGTAGCTTAAAAATTCACTTTGATATGAACCACACAAAAGTCATAATTTACATAATCTTCCTTTAATTTTTTTATATCCAATCACCCCATAATCCATTTTAATTTTGAACTAAACTAACCCAATTCTCTAGAGTCTCGTCCCCCTAAATTCCTAATGATCACCTCTCATCATTTGTGGATCTCTTCAAGGTGTGTTTAATTTTTTGATCTATTTTTCCATCCTTTTCTTATATCTTCATTTTATATCTTCTCTCTTTATCTATTTGGAAACTTATAATGTTGTGATATCTATATATAAGGGTTTATTATATATAATTGTTGATTTTTATTATATATATAGCCTTATAAGAACTATATATACTAGTCACTAATCTCCATTCTCAAAAGAGAATTGTTTACGTTCATTCTTGAGGTAGGTTTCTCTATAAAAGTTTTCTCTATCATGAATTACTTGATGTTATTTTGAAATAATTGGGTTTTATTTATGAATTTATTTGATTTTATATTAAAAGAGGAATTTTTTAGGAGATTCTTGTTTTTAAAGGGATTGATCATTAAAAACTAATTTATGCACACTATGTGTTTGAAGAAATTCAATAATTATGGAATTGAATTTAAAATGGATTTTCAAGAATGGTATTGGTGATTATTTTCTATGAAAACGTTTTATAAATTTGTAACCATGGTTTTCAGATGGTTTTTAGTAAACATAGAACATTCGAAACCTTGGGATGCTCAAGAAATCAAAATATTCAACATTAGTGTGTGTAAAACCTCTAGGGTTTTTTATACTGATAAACTATGAAATGAATTAATACTGGTAGGATTCATGTTATTCCTAGATTAGTGTTGTTTCACATGTCTGATTATATAATCTTATAGTCTAGATCCTATTTTTTGTTGTTTTTATACATGTTGGAATTATTACTTGTATGATTGGTCACATGTTTATTATATAGTGTTTCCTTAGATTATTATGTTTATTCTTTTATATTATAAATAATGAACATTTCATGATTGGTAGTAATTATGAATATGTAATGTTTTAAAATTACAGAAGGATTTTTTTAAATGGTATGTCAAATGAAAATTTTTTTTAGACTAGTTTTTTAAAGCTACTGATATAGTTTCATTACGTTGTGATTTGTATAGATTCATTAGTGTTATCCTTCCAGGATTTTTTTTAAAACCCTTATTTTTTCATTGGGTGTTTTTATATTTGGTTTTTTATACTTAGGTAAATATAAGGGTTTCATGTAGTCTTATATAATTACTTTTATATTGTTTCCTTTGTAGTGGTTTGTGATAGTGGTGATAGATTATCACATAGAGACTCGTCTTTTGTATTCTATTATTTTACTTTTAGTTTTATCACCTTGGGTTGGTGTTTTATGTGTCATTGATGTGCACTCTTCTTGAACAATATACTCTATTGGTTTATCTCTTTTAGGTTATTAATGATACTCTTTTGGTTTTTTTATCTTTACCATGTGGTGGGCTATATCAGGTTATTTTTCATGTCTAACATAGTTGGTTCGCTACAAAATTCTATAAAATCCATTACCCTACTGTAACTCTTATGACATTTCCTAGGTTTGATTCAAGGTATATGGTATACTTATGTTAGGATCATTGGAATTTTATTAGTATGTTTAGAAGGGTTACTAACTATCTCACTTCCTTGTTTAAAGTCAAATTACCATGGATGGTCATGGGTTTTTCCATGATTGAGTCTCAATGTTTGAGGTTATTTAAATAAACACAATTTTGGGTTTTTTAAATGAATATGTTTGTTTTCAATTTTTCCCCTTATTATTATAATCCTTGAATACCTTAAATACTTTCTGTTTTTTTTATTCAGGGATTTTATCTTAAGATAACTACATAATGTCTTTTTTATTTATTAGTAAATTTCTCCTAGAAGAGATATTCTAAGTATAATAGAGGAATATATAGGATAAGTTCCACTATAAAATCTTGTATTAGGCCCTTATTTAGTGTAATTTATTATTTATACTATTTAGACTCTAGGTTAGGAAGTTTTTAGAATCCATGGATGAATGGTGGATCATGGTTTAGAATTTACCATGAAAAATAAACACATCTTCTTTGATGAAAAAGAAACATAGGAATATAAAGAGTGGATCGATTGTATTTAAATAATATTCCATTTTCTAAAAACTCTAGATGAATATTAGGTGGGTTTTTCTACATACAAAATTGAAGTATCATGAAGAAGATGTTGGGACTCTATTGTATAAGAAATATTACATAAGGATCTTACATGAACTTATATAAATAAGATATTCTACAAAAATTACTATCATAAAACACTGTGTGTGGAAAATACCATAAAATTTATAACCTTAGATAAAAGGGATCATTCAGTTATAGAATATTCTAGTTGTTTCTCCAAATTGGTTCACTAAGAATCCAAACATTTTACTAATGATTACTATAAGTCTGAGAGGTTCAAGATGGGTTTGAGTGCTAATATTCATACAATTATGATTCATTAATTCCAATAAAAAAATTTGGAGGTTTATGATAATGTTAATATGGATAAGGAAAACATATCTAGGGAAAGAAGTTTAGTTCGATCTTTGGTTGCTACAGGTGGTGGCTAGGGTGTGTCTTTAAGAAAAAGAAGAAGCATAAGGATGTTTAGTTCATATCAGGAGTAGTTTTGAGGAATTATTTTTCGTATAAGTAAGGTTTTTTCTATCAGTTTGGAAGTCCTATTCATACTAATCCTAACTAAATTGAAGCTCCAAAGACATGTCATCATTGAGGAAAATCTACTCATCTTAGATGTTTTTTGTATAAAGGTAACCCCAAGAATTAGTGATGGATATAAACTTACTAAATCCTATCAGGTTTGTTTTCATGCATCAAAGGGTGGTGGATATCGTTCTAAATCCAAGGGGGATACTCAAGAAATGAATAAATCTCAAGTTATGGCCAAGGAGGGACATCATTACGCAGTAGAGTATGCACTGAAGGAATCCGAGACAGGTCTGGATACTATTAGTGGTATGATGTTCATTCCCCCTCTATGTTATTTGAATTATTTGATACATGCATCACTCATTATTTTGTATCATATATTTAAATTTACTTTTTGGACTTAAATTATAAGATTATTACATTCATGTTGAACCTTTCCACTCCTTTATAAAAGAGGTTAGAATAAGGTTTTAAATTTCCCACATTTTGGTTGATGATTTTCAACTTTAATGTAGAGTGGTATTTCACAGTTCTTAAATGTATTATCATTGAAATCATAATTGGAATGGATTTTATTATTAGTGTTAAGGTCCATATGGACTGTTATCATCTTTGAGTTCAACTTCATTCTTTCCATTGTGTCTCTCATATTTTTTTGGGTGAGTGATACCCAAGATCATGGGGATTGGGGTTTTTTATTATTTATAATAGAGTTATATCTAAAAAAATTTTAAGATATTTTTCTCTAATTTGTTGAGAATAATTTAAATATCCCACTTTCTACAGTGGTGAGTGTGTACCTTGAGGTCTTTCCTGATGATTTCTCTAGGCTACCACACCAGAGAGAGGTCAAGTTTACTATAGATCTACTCATTAGTAAAATTACTATTTATATACCATCATATAAAATAGAACCTATTTAGTTAAAGGGGCTTCTATTTCAACTCATAGACCTTGAGGCCAAGTGATTTATCCATATAAGCATGTAACCTTGGGCTTATCATATACCCTTTTAGATGAAGGCATGTGGAATCCTTAGAAATTGTGTCAATTATCAAACAATTAATCATATAATCTGAAAGAATAAATATACCTTACCTAGAATTAATGATATTTTTGATAAACTGAGAGGATCTCAGTGGTTTAATTTTATTGAACAATGATTTTGGTAGCACCAATTGAGATTATGAGAATAATACATACCTAAGATAGAACTTAGGGGATAGTATGATCATTTCTAATTTTCAATTATGCCAGTTGGTCTAACTATTGATCCAACCAAATTTATGATTTTGACAAAGAAGAGAATTTATCCATTTTTAGACTTTTCATCACCAAGTTTGTGAATGATATATTGTTGTAATCTATGTTAATGCAGTGTCATAAGGATTATTTGGATATCATCCTTTGAATATTGAAAGAATATCACATAATTTATATGTTTAATATTTGGATCTATGAATTAATGATTTTGGTTATTTTTATATTTGAGAGTGGAATATTAGTGGATTATGAAAATATTTGGGTTGTAATTTCATTGGATAATCCTTGAAAGAATTTTTATATTTAGAGACTCTTAGGATTATCTATTTATTATAAGTGGTTTGTTTATGACTTCTCTAATATTTCATCTCCAATGACATATTTAACATGTAATGTCATTAAGGGTGAGTATATAAAAAAATGTCAGAGGTATTTTGAGGAACTGAAGAAGAAGTTGACCTCAACTAAATTTATTATTCTTCCATAATTGAGTTTAGGTTATAATTTTTTATATTATTCTTTAGTTATTGGTATTGGGGTGTGTATTTATGTAGCGAAATAAGGTTTTGTTTTATCTCTCTCACCAATTAATCCATCATGATAAGAACTACCCTACCCATGACCTTGAGTTGGCCTCTATTATGAATAATCTCAAAACATAGAACAAATATCTATTTTTTTGATGGTTTACAATATATTCCAATCAGTTTAGTATGAAGTATATTTTTACATAGGGTATCTAAATTTTCTATAGAGAATATGGTTTGGTTATCATTAGACTTTAAATTTTTATATTTCTTATATTCTTGGGAAATGGAATGTGGTTGTCGATGTGTTGAGAATGAAATTACTGACTCAATACTTAAAGGAATCAGTGGAGGAATATTCTTAGATGAGTTCTTTCACCATGATAATATTGATGGTGGAACAGTTTTGTGGTCAGGTATTTTTAGGTCTGGTGAAGGATGACTCATCATTTGATGGTGGGTTTGGTTTGAGTAGGTGTTAAACACTGATTCTCAGTGTTGTAGTAAAATATTAAATTGTGGGGAGACCTCTGGTGATCAGTATCAGTCTACCATTGAGAATTTAGGTTTTTGAGGAAGGTTGGTCATTCCTTTATCTATATGGTAGGAATTGATCATACAACATAAGACTTCCAATATATATCTTGATCTGATAAGTCAATAATTTTGGCCATGGATGAGGTGATCGATTATAGACTTCATGTCACAATTTCTTACGTGTTAGAGAATTAATATATATCACCATACACCTTTTAGTTTGTTTTAACCTTTTCCAATTCCAATATGGATGTGGGATGAGATATCTATAGACTTCTTCAATATTTTACCACCGAATCCTGTTAGGAAGTATGAAATTTGGGTTATTGTTGATTAACTAATAAGATATTATAATTTTCTCTATATAAAGAATATTATGATGATGATGAGAAACTCAATCACTTATACCTTCTAGAGGTTGTAAGGATTTATGGATTTCCCTTTTCTATGGTTTTTTATTTGGACCCATGGTTTAAATCAACATTTTGGAAATTTTCTCAAGAGGCTATGGGTTCCTAGTTAAAATTAATCATATAATATCATCCATAGATATATGGGAAGACAATGTGATCTTTTCAAGTCTATAAAGATATTTTTTAGGCATACAATCTTGATTTGGGTGGTTTTTGGGAAAATAATTTTTCACTGGTAGAAATTTCCTTCAACAATTGTTATCAGGATTTGATTAAAATGGATCCCTTTAAACTTTTTTATAGAAGTCCATATAGATCTCCCTTGTGTTGGGAATAGTTGGGAGAGTTGTATTTTGTTAGAACAATCGTTATTCAATAAATTACGGAGAAATTTCAACTGATCTATAAAAACTGGGCACCATAGACAGTGTAGTTACCCTACAAATATGTGTTGTCTCTTCCCTTGGGCTCACCCACATGCCAAAAAGGATCATAAAACTAATGATTATTCCCATATGAGAAACATATTCATTCAGTGTGTGTTTTCTCATGCACACACCATCATAAACATATCAGGTGGTCACCCATACTGATTTCTACTAACTGCCAAGAACACGTAGCTATAGAGTTCGAATATAGTAGGATCCCAAACATAAAGTTGAACCTTGTTGACATGGGTATTGAAGTTTAACCTTTTAACCTATTAAAAATATATGTTGTTACATTCACCACTACTTTAGATCAAAACATCCTCATTGTGGACCCTTCATCTCAATTGAGGAAGTGTCACTACACTTCAAGCTGGGTTCCTCATCTAATACCAATGTAATAACTTTTCACTATAGACAACCCACTTTCCCTATAGACACATGTTGTTCCTTCACTAAGTCACACCGATGTTCCCAAACATGTCATTAGACTATTGATTATTCTCACATGCCATGACATATTCTTTTAGTGTGTTGTTTTCTCACACACATGCACCATAGGAAACTTCCTAGGAGTTTACCCATCTTTATCACAAGAATTATTTTTATTGACTATTGGAATTTCTATTTTGATATTTGGGATGTTTTTAGGGGTCAGAGGTTGAAAATTTGGATTTTTGGAAGAAAATGGCTAGGTTCGTGGTTAAGTTATGAGGTTAGTAAAACTTTATGATAACTATATGTATTTATTGTTTGGTTTTTAGTGGATTATTGATGTTTTAATCATGGTTTTATACAACCATTTAAGCCTAGGAAAAATGTTGGTGACTAAAAGGTTTTCCAAATGTGTCACATGACCTGATCATAGTTTATTAAACCATGTGTCTCACCAATAAGAAAATGTGTGACTCGCCTTTTCTAAAGATAGAGGCCATATATGATTTGTGTGTAGTTTTAAAATAGTGCATCATAACCATGCTCCTAGATCTGAATGACTTAAAATATGGAATTTAGTTAATTTCCCTTGGTTATTTTTATATCTAATCACCACCAAGTCCCTATTAAGATCAAACTAAACTTTTAAATTTGTACAATAGTCCATCACCTTGGATTCTTGATGATATCACTTCATTTTTGGTGGATCTATTCAAGGTATGTTACATTTTTTCAGTGTTCTCTTTTCTTCATAGATATTCACTTGATCTCTTTTCTCCTAATCTAATTAAAATGCAATGAGGATATAATTTCCAAATCTAATGTATTTAATAAGGATATGATTAAATCTATTATATAACTAGTATTATTATGACCTAATATAGTCATTTTGAATATTTTTTCCTAGATTTGAATTGTGTCCCTCCATTATCGAGGTTGGAGTCTCTATAAAAAGGTTCTAATTCATGAATTAATTTATTCTATAGTGAATTAATTTGGTTTTATTTATTAAATTTTTTTATTTGATATAAAAAAAATATTTTATGTGATGGAAATATTTAAAGGGTTTTAGCTTTAAAAACATATTTATTCACAATACGTGTTCTATAAAATTCCTCATTGGTGGATTTTAATTTAAAATGGATTTTCAAAAATGAGAGCGGGGAATATTCACTATAAAAATATTTTATAAATTATAATAATGTATTTAAAATAGCCCTTGGAAAACATAACATATTGGGAACCTTAGTTGTATCAAGAAATTGACATATGCAACCTTAGTGTGTGTGATGCCACTAGGGGTTATTTTGTAGATATTGATAGAATGTGGATTTATTTTTTATCAATGGGATTCAAATTATGGATGGCTTGGTATTCCTTCACATACATGAGGACATACTTCTATAGGATAGAGCCTAGTTTTTTCTTGGTTTTATACAAGATGTTACTATTACCTATCTGATTGATCACATGTTTATTATATAGTATTTCATTAGATAATTCTATTTTTCCTTCAAATTATCAATCATGAACTTTTCATATTCCTAGTTATTAGGAATATTTATTTTTTTTAAAAGAAACTAATGAGTGTTCTATAAAATTTGATTTTATATAAACATTCTTTTTAAACTTATTTTTAAATCTAGAGTTACAGTTTAATAGCGTTATACTTTTTATAGATTCTTTGTTGGTATTCCATTGGGCTTAGTTATCACACCCTACTTTTTTATTTTAGGATTTTTTAGATCTTGTTTTTTTATGAATCATGTAAAGGGATAAGCATCATGTAGTTCCCCTTCCTCAAATGGATTTTTTTCATTTTATTAGTGGGTTGGAATTCTGGTGAAATTTGGTAACATGGAGACCCAAATTTTTTCTTATATTGTTTTTACATTCATTTTTATCCTTTTGGATTAATGTTTCATGTCTCATAGATTTGTACTCTTTTTCTACCTTGTACTCTGTTGGGTTATCTCTTTTTAGTTATTCACAAATCTTACTTGGTTTTTTGTTGATATTCAAATTATGGTGGGCCATAATAGGTGGCATTTTATGTATACCTATATTGGTTTATAACACCATAGAAAGGTGTAAGGAACCTACCATGTTCTACCAATCATGATATAACTCTAGGAACAACACATTTGGTTTTGATCACATGGTCCGTTACAGGACACTGGATTCACATTATCTTTAGTTACAATGGTGTAAAATTACAACACAAGAAAGGTTGGTCATAGCCCAAACCATAATTATCTCATCCATTATATATAATGAAACGAAAATTGGATCCATTATTGTTCAACCTCATATATAATAAGGCTAATTAAGAGCTGATCAACTTGAGATCCTAAATCATAGCCCAAAGGGAGTGCAACATATCACAATGAGACCTCTATGGGTCAGTAAAACAATAACTCAAAAACAGATACCATACATAGGTTCCAAAATTTCTCAAATAAACTCTCTCTCATAAGAAACTAATCAATTAAAATAATAAATATTTAAAACTTGATAACTCACCTATGATCTAATCATATAACCATCCATGAATCACATAATTTAACTCGCTAATGAACTATCTATGGACTCTCTCACCCTCATTATTATACTGATAATATTAAAAATATATGTAAAACTGTATAAATTGGTTATATTTGGGACATACTACCTCAATAATGGTGTTAAACCCTTTATCCAATTCCATTGTATCCTTTACAATTGAATCACCAAGAACCATCACTATCCACGAGACCCTAAAAAATTCATGAGGCTCCATAATAAATTAAAAATAACATATAAGAAACTTAAATAACAAATTCATTATCTTAAATTTAGGAATAATTATGGTAAAAATCAGAAGTTAATGTATCGTCATAGATTCCTAGATTAATAGGGTTTTGTCAACTCCTTGAACCCCCTTGAGTCCACTATAAAAAATCCCTATCAAACATCATTTGTAAATGAGCATGATATCCTCTCTCAATCCTCCTCTAATCATGATTGGTGGGAACCCCATCATACTAAACCTATTCTAACATGGTCCTAGGGAATCAAAAATCAAATCCCTAGGAAACATCTACCAGAATTAGATAAAGAGGAAAATGATGAAAGTAATATTAAGAGAGAAAATAAAAATTATATACATCTATAAATAAAGTTTTTCATAGTCACTAAGAATAAAGAGTAACAAAAAAAGAGATGGGGTTTTTTCACCACTTCTTAAAAGAGCACCAAATGAAGAACCCTAAGCATGTTCTTTATTTTTTAAGAAGGAAAACTTCCCATTTTAACCTCAATTAAAAAATGAATCTGGGTGGTATCAGGTACATTGTCCAACAACACCAGTCACTTGAAGACCCAAAAATACATATTCTATATCCCCAACCACTATGTTTCCCTGATTAGGGGGTACCCCCCCTATAACCTTCACTGGGATCCTAGTGTTACCCAATTAGGTACCTGGTGGATCACTATGGCTATCAACCTCTAATTTTAGATAAAGTAATACTTTATATTTCACATAATTCCATTTAAAAATAAAATTCCATATTGAAAATATTATTACAAACATTTATAATAAATCTATAAATGTTAATTCTTAATCAAAATCCAAAAACTAAAAACAAACCAAATTTCACTCTCATTGAAATCCAATTGTTTTCTAACTCCACCGACACATACTAGATTTAGTTGTAACAACCAGGTACCTTCATACTTATAATTGATGAGATGTGGCCTTTTGTATTGCTAATTTAATATATGATTAAATTATATTCGAAACATGCTCTAATTCTGAAAATTTCATTGATCATGGTTGTGACCATGGCACACCCAAACTAGAAGATCATCCCAAACCCTTGATTCCTCTCACTCTAGTCTATCAGGCATGTAAATCAACCCATTACTGAGATTTGTTTATCAATTATACCATAAATGTACTTTATCATTCCCCAAAGGTATAGTTTAGTATCACAGTGCACTAACTGCATATGAAAATATAACTTCCCACGCACCCCAACACTGAATGAGACCACTAAATCTATAATGATTGATTGATCCTAGTAAATTTTTTTCATTTTTAAATTTACCATTTTCATACACTAGATGTTGAAATTTCCATTCTAAATCAATCCATTGACCCTCGGCGCTACACCTTTTCACGAAAAAAATGTAAGACTCGAACTCATAGCCCCTAACTCAAGACTCAACCATTTTAAAAATTGTTGATTCATCATACATTTTATCATACTCTCTTACAAGTACTAATATTTCTTATACCCAATCCCTAAACCTATAAAATTATCAAGCATCCCATCATTCAATTACTAAATGAAATGACATTACTTGGTCATCCTAGATCAGTACTCGAACTTGAGTATTATACATTGATAAGAAACATATAGGTATCTTACATCCAAGAACCAATGAAAACCCCCAATCCCTACAAAATTAGATATTTGAAATGTGTCACTCCTGACACTCGCCATAGTTCACTTAAAACAAGGGTCTTTATTGAAGTCATCCAATGGTCCATTCACCACCCTATGATTCCCATTACCATTATTCAACAAGAATTTCCAGATTATATACCATTATTATCCCAATACTAATTTTCATGGGGCTCACTCAATATATCCTAATAGACCCATACCAAGAGCCTTTATTTGGGATCTTTTACATCATGGTTCTTTACAAAACCTTAACATAAATTC
The DNA here is from genome assembly GCA_963277665.1 of Viscum album. Taxonomy (NCBI): domain Eukaryota; kingdom Viridiplantae; phylum Streptophyta; class Magnoliopsida; order Santalales; family Viscaceae; genus Viscum; species Viscum album. The sequence continues at coordinate 24,392,454 of OY728142.1, read as the reverse complement.
AATAAAAATCTACGACTACAACACTTGAGTCCCAAAGGATATATCTCAATATAAGTGGCTCACTCACAATCACACAAATATCATGTTATAATATATTGTTAAAAATATAATATATCTATTAATAATCTACAGTCTCATTAGTTATCAACTCACCATCCATACCATAGTTTAGTGGTTCTAATTGGTCAATCATACCTACCCATCCTTAGAGAAAAATTTACTCTAACCAAAATATTATTTAACTTCAAAGGAGGACACCCTTTTTAATTTTCTCAATAAAAATGGATTCTCAATCCTTTCCATAATCACAACATATCAATATCACCATGTTATTTTATCATCTATAAAAACTAATACAATCCCATGACCTAGATCCAAAAATACATCGAAACTAAGGAGTCCAAGACCACATCAACAAATTGAGTCATCTATGCGTTTCCTAAATCCCATATATATCTCAATGGAAAAATATTGCAGAAAATTGTTGTAATGAAATACTGATAAGACATCACAAGAAATATCCATGCATCAATAATGTCATCACGACACAACATTAAGAGTCACATGACCATTATATAAAATCCCTCTAACTTGTAGAGTTTACAAAACCCATCTATTAGCCTATCCCATTTACCATAAAAGACCAATCACACCAATATTACCATTATTTTTAGCACCTAATACTAATATTAGGATTTTATATCATACTTATCAAGTGTTTTATTCCTGACACATTACTAAGGCATCCCTCACATTCTGATACCACAAACTTGATCACACCTCCCATGCGTCGATCTCTAAATTTGAAGTACAACATACAATTAAAATCTAAAAAGGAATCCATGTAACACATATAACTACTATATATTGGGTTAAACACATATATAAAAACTCATCTCAAGTAATAAAATGTAAATAACTCTACTACTCTACTTACATTCTATGTCGTATCTCATCCCCACTAGGCTCTAGAACCCTGTCTATTGACCATACATCCTTATAGGTCATAAATCATGAAGAATCACTAATGATTTTTCTCAAATATCATAACTAAACTCACATTCCAATATAACCACTAAAGGGATCTAATATACATTAGTTATCCCTACACTCAGAAAAAATCTCACTGTAAGATTAAAAACATCACTGAGTATTCATACATAATACAACCACCATGTGGATTAAGGCCACATCCATCTATATATTGATGATATAATAAAAAATATATTTGTGTACAAGAAAATTCAACCACTTATTTTATTTTAATTAGAACACCACCAATATGCTATTTAGGAAAATCTCGAATAAGGTATTACTATCATTTTAAATAAGTATAATCCTTTTAGAGAGTCATACTATCAGTCATACACAAGAATACACATGTAATGAGAACCTGGATGTTATAAATAATTCTTGAATATAAAATTATTATAATCTTAGTCCATGATAAAATCCATAAATCACAGTTATAAACATAAATTTTTTAAAAATCAACTAAATTATAACATAAACGGGATAGAAAAAGAATTTGAACTTCATAGAAACTTAGACCCAGCTCATACAAGTGTTTTATAAGAATAAAAATATCTATCTCAATTTATGACTAGTCCAATAACTTTTTTACATACCTTATATATTTATATATTACATGAGACTATTTTTATAATTTCTAATTACTCATTTATTATTTATTATTTGTTAAAATTAATATTCAGGTGTTAAATATCTCATTTATTCATTATTATCTTTAGTATGGAAGTACCAATATATGATGTTTCATCATATTTTCATCACCTATAGAATGTAGTTAGAAATTATATGTGTCTGTTAGATATTTATATGAAGTCAAATGATCATTTCATTGAATTATTTGAGATGTTTCATAAAAAATAGTTATATATTTATATTTCAAAATTTTATTCAATGATATTTTATTAATGAAATAAATATATTACCATTCCAAAATTTATAAAATATCTTAAATTCATCATTATTAAAAAAAATCCCTAATTTATGTTATCTTAATCGTTCACGATCGAAATGAGAAAAAATGATCATATAGATGGTAAAACCAACCCAAACAAGAATACATTATAATTAATGAGAAAGTAAGGAAATAAAGTAATATTATGATAATATTTTTTTTAGAATATTTATTATTATAAAAATACATCATTATAGTTGATAATTATATCTATTAAGATTTTATATGTGAATAAAAATAAAAGGAATTTTACATACTTTTATGGAATCACTCATTCTTATGATTTTTTTCCTTCAAAATGAAGGACTTAGTCCTCCTTCTTATGACTTAAAGATAACAAACCTGGAAAATAAATTTAAGAGGGGGAATTTTGTTAGTAATTAAAGATAAAAATATAAGACATAGGTGGTTTTATGAGAGTGGAGGGTAGATCCTATTATATGTGAAAATGAGATACTTTTATTTGGAAACTTCAGTTAGGTGAATGGTAAAGATGGAATTACATGGGTGATATGTGAGTTAGGTAAGGAAATGCTGGTGAGAATCATAGTATTTAATAAAAAAGGTAAAAAAAAAGTATTCTAGATTTATTTTATATTAAATTAAATATCAAAAGATCAATCTATTTATTTTTATCTCTTTTTATCTCTTACACCTTGTTTAATTATTTATAACGGTAAGTATTTCTTTACAAAAAATAAAAAACGAATCCTCTTACCAAATTTCAATATAAATAATACAAATTTTAATTCTATTTATTCGAATTAATTATATAAATATATGATATTTAAATTTTAGATGAAAAAATAAAATATATAATGAAAAGTGTTTTTAAAGAAAAATAACTTTATAAATGTTAAGTATTCTTCATCTGTTTTAAAATCAATTTATAATAATCAAATGAGTGTTGATTTATATATATATATAAACATTAAATTTTATCAAAATGAACCTTTAAATATGACATGAATTGTTTTTTTGTAAATATATACAACACATTTAGAAAAGAATTTTTAGAAATGTAACTTTTAACAATAAAATAATTTAACTTTATATCTAACATATTACAATTTGATCAAAAAATTTAAAAATATTTTTTATTTAAATTAATTTTCACTCGTGATCAATTTTAATAAAATTACTCATAAAAACTATGTATTTAAAAATATTAGTTTTTATAGTTAAATAGTTTTTATTCTAATTCCATTAACAATCATGTTTATTATTTCATTATTTGAATTAATAATTTTAAAACAATACTAATAAAAATTAAATTTTGAAATAAACTTAAGAGTTACTTATAAAATCTATAAACACCATTCATAATAACCTAAGGTCATGATAAATATTTTGATAATCGCAGGTAGTGAATCAACTTGCATGGAACTCATTGTGACATCCTTGATCTTGAATTTTTCCTATAATAAATTTCTTCCAAACCATACATTTTTAAGTTTGTCTTGTCCTTCCTATATGTTAAACCATAGTGATTCTAACTCCCTTACAATATCAGAAAAATTAGCCTCATAAGGAATATTTCTACTACTTAATACAATTTCTTTTCATTTTATATATGGATTTCACAATATGGTTACTTCTATTTATACTTAATAATTGAATTAATATATTATAAAAGTAAATTTTGAATTGATTATGATTATTATTTCTAATAAACTTATAATTTTAGCCATCAATACTTCTTATAAAAATGTTAATAAACAACCAAGGACTATATAAACCCAATGACCATATTTGCGCATGGACCATATAACCAATGACCACATATATCATAGTTATATCACATTCCAATATATAATGTCACAAAATTCATCAAAAAAATCATAAAATTATCGCATTTCTCCAAAATATGTTTTTTTACATTGCTAACACATTCTATTCTTTCAATAGTAATCATCGATAATATGGTCCTCATGGAAGATTGAGATGGTGGATATTTAAATTTTTTGAAATTTATATTTACATATGGTTTTACTACATTTCTAATTTTCCTAGTTTTATTTCATTTATTTATATTGTAATTTATTTCAATTATATTATAATGTTATACCATATTTTAATAACGTTTTGTTAATTTTCCATGGTCTTTTATGTATGATAAGATATAATTTTTTATTTCTAGGGAATTTGATACTAAAAATACATGGATTTATATTCTACATAACATAAAATAATTTCTCCCACCAATTTAAATTACTTATATGAAAAAAGGGGTTTTTTCTTATTGCATACTTAGGTTCCCACATGAGCTCCTCAAACTTATGATTTCACCATAGAACATTAACATAGTGAGTGGTATTACCTAATATTACCAAATATATATGATCAAATATCTCCACAAAATGTTCTTCATAAGATATATCATGTATTTTATATATTCTATGTTTAGAAAATGTAATGGATCTAGTGTTTAATTCATCAAAATAAATACAAGGTACATGTCTTGTACCTAAGAGAAGTTTTATAGAAATGTGAATTGAGAAGTCACAGTCCCCTGAAATTCAATAATATCGAAGGGAAATATGTATCAAAGAAATATATTCCATATCTTACCAAATATCATAATACTCTTCCATGCTAATATTAAAAGTAATTAATTTTTTAGCAATATTGAACTCCATATCTCATAGATGATTTCCAGCATGATTATGTTTTTTTTACTTTCCCCTATTTTTACATGTCGTTGAATAGTTTAAACTATCTTTTTCATTTCTTGAATATAATCTGGTCCAAAAATATTCCTCTCTATAACTTTATCCTAGTATGTTATATTATGTATTTCTTCCCATATATAGCCTCATATGATGACATTTTGATGATAACTATTATTATATGAGAACTCGACCATGGGAATATGTTAATACAAAAATCCATTTAAATATGTTTAATCCAATATTAGTATACCTATTAAATTATTGATAGTCATTTTATATTGAACATTAATTTGATTATGATAAACTGTGATAAATTTTAGATATGTATCCCATGCTTATTAGATACTTCTCTAAAACCTTTATGTGAGCCTTACGTATCTGTCATCTATAGTAGAAGGTAGTACTCCATGCATATTTATCACTTCCTATGTATATATCTTGATAGTTAATTAAGTGATAAATAATCTTCAATAATGATGAAGTTTACAAACTTGGTAATTTGATCCACCAAAACCCAAATTTTATATTTTCATTTAGGGGTATTAGGAAGACTGATTATTAAGTCTATAGTGATGTTATCTCATTTCAATACTGATATGGGTAATGGTTAAATCACCCCTTAAACTTATAACATTCACCCTTGACTTACTAATAGACCAATCATTAAAATATACACTCTATAATATCCCTCTTCATATTTCCCTAAAAAAGTGATTCTTAAGATCTTCGTAAATCTCTATGCTTTCTAAGTGAATAGAGAAGGATGAGCTATTTGAATTATTTGAAATCCCAATATTCTATTTAGGAATTTATATAACACTTCTCAAAGCTCTTAGCCTTCTAACTCCATATTTTTCAAAGCATAACACTATAAAATTATTTAATCTTCTTATGTAACTTCAAATAATCCTTATATTCCATCTAGATATTCACATAGATAGATGGTTGAGAAATCAGTCATAAAAAATAAAAATTCCCTCCTACATTATTATTTCTAGGTCTATCATTTTCAAATCCATTAGTATTGGGTCTCTTTTAAACCTCATCATGGATAAGGTAGCACAATCCTTCCTACTCATAGCATCATACACCTTTTTTGATTTCTTAAGATGGTAATGTATTGATCATTTACAATATTTGATCATCTCCACTAATCTACACTGGAACATGTTTAACCCCTATGTGAATATATACTATAATTTTTTTTTACTAGTATATCAATCAAAAATTTCACCATAGAGATAATTCATCCATATCCTTAACGAACATATTACCACTTCCACCTCTAAATAATGGTTTATTTAATCTCTCTCATGGACTATTAATTTACCTGAGGTATAGGCTATCAATATTTCATTTTTCATAAGCACACATCCAAATATCATATTTTACATATCACAAAATATTAAAAACCCTTCCCCACTAAAAGGTGGCGTGAGTACAATTGTTGTGACAAACCTTTTTATAATGTCCTTAAATATTTCTCCAAACTCTTATATCTAGAGAAACTTTACTCCCTTATGAATTAACTTGGTGAGTGTATTTTTATCACAATCTATCTATAGTAACCATAAAGTCCAATAAACTATATTTCTATGTATTATATATTAGTATATGATATTATTTAATCACATTTTCCCTTCAATGATCTACATATATAGCCTATAATGTTATAATATGATATGAGAATACTTTTTATAACCAAGATTTACAGTTTCTTAATTTGGAATATAATTACTCCTTTCATAATATCTTTATCATAATAATCATATGACCTTAATGTTATTTGGTTCTCCTCAATTATATGTGAATATCATAAAAACATATAAGAAAAAATTAGCAAGCTGATTTTTAAATACTTGATTAATCAAATCCATAAATAAATTAGAATTATTTGTAAGTTTGGATAGAGACTCAATTAATTTATTATTCCCATAACTTGTGTGGAAGGTTTTTTTATTTCTACATATCATTTTCAACCTTAGTTGATGATATCTAGATTTAATATCCACATTATATATATATTGATTCCCTAAAAGATGAAGAATTAAATCATTAATAAAGGGGAAAAGATACTTTTTATTGATCATGATCTTGTAAACTTTATGATAATTAATAAAAAGATTCATTATTCCATTCTTAATTTTAACAGAGGACTAATGCATCCCATAGTAAAAAATATGGGCGAATAAAACCCTTGTCATTATTTGCTTAAATTTTATTCTCTAATTATTTTAATTAAATCGGGGTCATCCTATAAAGAATATTCAATATAGGTATAGAATTATATATGAGTTCAATTGAAAACTCAGCCTTATATTTTGGTGGGAAGACTGTAAAATTAATTGATAGATACATCAATATATTCTCATAAATATAAAAAATCTTCAATGTTTTGTTCTTCCAAAATAGTGTGAACTAGGAAACCTATATTATTGGGTATCAGGACCTATATTAAGAAACTATTTTCTAAAGGGAGTTAAAAATTATCCTTGCATTAATATTTGATCATTGAATTATTTTGGATATTAAATGAAATTTCCTTCTTCTAACAATTGATATAATATCTATATTGGGAGACGTAATCCATTCCCAATATTATATAAAATTCTAACAATGGAAAAATAACAATATATATAGAAATTACATTCTCACAAACCCTAATTCGAGAAAAGTAATATATATTTTATGAAATCATCAGACCATTGGTATTTATCACTAATAATTAAGTATCCAAAGTTTGAGCTAATTAACCAATATTCATAGGGAACTTGTAAGATTTAAAGGATTGAAAAAAACAAAAATCAACTAAGGCATTCACTATTTCTATAATAATAATAAGTGTACCTTTCACCACTTCATTATTATGATATTATTCAGTGGTAGTGATTTTATATTATCTTCCTTAATCCCTTTGTTTTGGAGGTTTTTATGTTAGTTCCCCCCATAAGCCTATGGATTGGTGCATTGATTTGAATAATATTTAAATTCATTACATTTGATGCACCAAAGTGCGAGTGGTGCATTTTTTGGGACTGTATTCTCTACCATTATGTTAATTGAATTAATAATATTTCTATTAAAGTCATGTGATTCCTGGATTTCTCTATTTTATGTAAAATAATTTTATAATCACTTGAAAATATTGATTGATTGCTTGTTTTTAAAAAAAATTCATGCAAGAATTTGAATTTTCTTTCCTCTGTGTGGTTTATCATTCAATGTTCCAATAATTTTTTTTTTAATTTTATTATTTCAAAATACATGTCAATATTATGAGTCTCAAATTTCTATTTCCATGTTAATTATATATTGGAAAATTTGTTTATATCTACCATAGTCCCTTATGGCCAATCCCTTTCAAATAATTGGACTTAATCCACCAAAGAATTGATAACTTTTTAATTTTGGGATCTATAATGAACAATACAAATAATTTGTGACTTTTGTGAAGTTTTACATGTATTAATACACTATTTACTCTTCATTTTTCTCATTCCTAAGGAATTATTACTCTATATTGATGAGAAGAATTTAGAGAAAATATTTTTTTGAAAAATACATTCTAAAACTACATGTATTCTATGTATTCAATTTCTTCCCATTTCCTTGTGTTGTTTATAAAGGTACACCATTTATATGATTTACCTTAAAAATAATAAACTTCAAAATTACCTTTTCATGCTTCAAACATTGAAATATAGAAAATATTTCATCCATTATAGTGATGCATTTCTAATTAATTAGTTGATCAGATGATCCACTAAAGGATAATAATCATTGTCACACGAATTAATTAATAGTTAATTTATCCTTCTTAGGTGTGTTTCATAGTTTTTCCAGATTTAAGTTATTATTTATAACCTAATATAACATATCCATGAAGGTTTTCACACTATCTCTGAACCCATTTTATTTCCCATTAATAAAATCACTACATTGTTCATCACGCATATTATTAGCTCAGTTTCTCTTAGTTACAACAAATTAATAAAACCAAAATTTTTAACATGAGTATGGAATAATAATATAATAATATAATAAGAGTATACAATCATATGTATATGAAAAACCAAACCTAATATATATTTTATTATTACACCTTATTATGATATATTTAGTTGACCTTAGGTTTATTTATGTTTAGTTATCTTATAAATCTTAACCCAATCCCAAAAAATAACTTAGCCTCACCTTGATATCAACTAAGGTGACTAAAACATAACATATATATATTTTACATCATTTATATAATTAAACATTACATATCACATATGAGTGTTGTTGCATGCACATTTATGTGATTTATGATTTTTACTAATTTCAAGGAATTTTCTCTATCTTGAGAAGTAAGTTTAGGAAATATACCTTTACAGGTTTAAATAAATAACTAAAAGAAATTAAAAATTCAATAAAATATATGGGGTTTGTTGAGTGATTTTAGAACAAAATATGTTGAGTAAGAAAAATATTTATTTAAAAACACCAATATGATAAGTCATAATAAATATAATATACCCATTTATTATTCATTTGTAATAATAAATTATTTTTAAGTAATTTCAATTATGAACCCCTGATATTTCCAACGCCAAAGCCCTATAAAAATTAACACATCCACAAATATATGAAGATATGAAACCTTGGTTAACTTCAGGACTTTTGATAATGAAAACCAATTTTGAATGCGATCCCAAAGCCAACCTTTGGTCAGTAGATAATTAAGGAATCATATACACTATATAAATGAGAATTATAAGTTGTTAGGATTATATTTTAACCCAAAATTATGTCCCAAGTTTATTAGGATTGGAAATTAATATTTCTCCCTCACAATTTACATAAACCCAACCTCATTCTCTATGTTACTATTAGTCAAGTTTTTTAGAAATTAAAAATCAATTAGTTGATCAAAATTTATGAATTACAATGTGTTTCTAGATATAAAACAAATAAGTGAATGTATTATGAATTAGATAGAAAATTAATCGAAACTATTCTTCCATGGGAGAAGTTGTCATCGTGGAGACAATCTTCTTAAGGAAAGTATTGAAATGGTAAAACACAATTCCATATGCACTCTCAGATTCTGACCAAAATAATAAAAATAAAAAATATGTAAATATTATAACAAATAAATATTATGGATTTGTAAGTGTGATTACAATCACAAAATAAAAGTAACATAAATAATAATAAAAGGATAAAATCTTTATTGGAAGAGATCATTTCTACAAGACTTCTTTCTTAAAAATGGTTAGAGAGGTGGAAATGAACAAATATCTTAATAAAAATCATCCTAAGCATATAAAACCATCACAAGTACAAAAAAATCATGTAAAAATAGTGGAAGAGGGTTAGGTTTAGAAATGTATATATGAGATCATGAAAAATTCCTCCTCCAAAAGTTACTTCATATTAATATGAATTTTAGACTAGTTTTCTTTGATGATGAGATGTCATTAATGTTACATTAAATTCATTAAATTTATTCATTTAACATATATCGAAATATCATCCCAATACAAGTAAAAATGAAAAATTTATGACCCAAATGGTGAGTTTATGTTCATTATATCTAATCCATCTAAACTTGGATTTTCCGGAAATTTTTGACCTTTACTATGAGATCTATCTAGCATGATACAACTCAAAAATGTATCCCAATTAATTTATAAATCTTACTTTTAATTTCAAGTAAATATTCGCCATACAAAAAAATTTATGAAAAACATATTACAAGTAACTTAAAATGGAAAAATAAAAATTTTCATGTGGTTTTTAAATTCATGTTCAAATTAATAATTTCCATTAAATCATAAAATAAATCCCAATTTAGGGATATTATATAAATTAATATAAAAAACTCAATAAAAAATGGTTTACCAATTCCCCCACAATTACCCTTTTACACTACTGTGTGAACTTTCATGACATAAAATCTAGAATATGACACATGTTAACATTTACCAATCCATGATAGATATATGAGCAAATAAAGAATCAAAAAGAAGAAGTAAATATCAATAAATATAAAATTATTGTTTTATAAATTATATCAAAACAATATCTAGTGGGATTAATGACACAAATTAGGTTGAAACAATTTATGATTCCGATATTACACAAAGTCTCCTTGTTTTTGTATGCATGGACACATTTTCAAGATTATCTCTCTGTTCTTTATTCAACAGATTTAGTTTATGTAATTTTTTACTTACCTGGCGATTTTACACTAAACATTTTTGTTGGGAATGTATCACCTCAAAAATACTCCCAAAATATTATTTATTTTTATCCTAACAAATACCCTTATTTGTTTTACTAATAAAGTTATATTTATTATTTTTCAGAAAAATATTTCTTTAGAATATTATCTTATTTATGGGTTATAATATTTGTTAATGTAATTTAAATGGGTTTTAAAAGTATTCTGAAAACATTTTTTATACCCTAAGTTTGTAAGTATAGGAGTAGTGTATGATTAAAAAGCCACATGTTTTAAAAAATCCATATGAATTATATACCTAATAATTTTAGAAAAATATTGTTTATAAATTCTACATTTGGATGGAATTTTACATATGATAAAGGGAAATTATGGATAAAAAACCCAAAATTTTTATGGAACCCAACATTTTATGAAATAAACATAATGTACATTAACCCTACTTACGTATTCAACCATATGTTTTCAAACAAATGTTTGGAGTTTTTTATTTATATGAAGGAAACCTACAATTAATTATTCAACAATAAAGTTTAAATTAAAGATATTTTATATGATTTATATAATGGCCAAGATGGAAGTAAATATCATTTTAAATCTATTTTACAACTGATTAAAAGCTTCGTATTCAATGGAGTAAATCATTCATATTTTTAAGGGAAGTTATACCTCTCTAAAATGATTTAAATTTGAATGGTTATTATTTTTCAGGTGACTTTTTTGGATCTACTCTACCAAGATAAATCCAATATGATTATATAAATATCAAGAATATTTTTTCTACATGTATGACTATATAATATCAATATCTTTTTGAATATAGAACTACGAAAAAGAAACAAAAGATTGAGTGACTATGTTATTTCTAAAAAACCTACATTATAGAGATATACATGTTTTAAAATCATAATGTTGTGTAACTTCAACTTTTATTAAATATCATTTACATCTAGTGTCTCTTTGAAAGTATTATTTCATGAAGATATTCATCTTTAAAGAATAATATCTTTATTTTATCAGTTTCTACTACAACTATGATCAATAACATGTCAAATAAATAAAATAAAACTCTTTTGATTTATCAGAGTTTTGACTACTCGAACATAGTTGTAGAAGAGTATCAGCTTCTTGGACGAAGTTGTTGAAGATCTGGTTCCCTTAAAATAACCATAAGGTTCTATAAATCCATATTATAATGGTGTTAACTTCTTGCACTTAGTTGTGATGGTCTTTTGATAATAGGACCTTTCATGTGAAAATCACCAAGATTGTAGAGAGAGAATTAGTGGAGTGGACTATGGGATATTTGTGCCTTGAACCACTATAAAAATTGTTGTGTTATTCATTAATTTTTATCTACTACTCAAACTACTTAATGAATATAACATTGTATATCTTCATAAATCTAAATGAATGTTAATAAAGAGAATCTATCAAGATTATGAAAAAAAATGATTCACCCCCACTCCCACCACCACCCTCTTATATATATTTGTATTATTCCAACCTATAAATTCGTAACAAAGGAGACCTTTTTAGATAAATTAGATAAATGTTTATCAAGATCTAAGTATATTGTATTTACAAATAAAGATGTGAATAGATGATCCTATAGAAGGTATGTCAATGATACGTGTTCCACACTTCAATGGTGATAACTATGGATATTGGAAATATTGTATGATCATCTATATGAAAAGTGTTGTATTTAATGTATATATGAAAATCATCACTCTATGAAATTCTTCAAAAACCAAAAACATTGGATGCTGCTAAAGAAGCTGATTATGTGTAACAACTGGGCCCCAGTGATAACATAGACACCCTGCCTTAACATGGTCGTTGGTTCCTAGACCACCAGGTACTACTTGTTGCCCTGTAGACATGTAGTCCCCACCCTAGGGCCCACCCACATGCCTGAACAGGTCATCTGACTAATGAAAGTCCCCACAGGCCAACACTTGTCCTTTCCAGGGTGCTTTGTCCTCACTCACACACACCCTGAGAAAATTCCCAAAAGGTCACCCATCTAGATCACTACTCCAAGCCAAGTACGCTTAACTATGGAGTTCTAATCAGGTAGGCTCCCAAAAAGGATGGTGTACCTTTTTGACAAGAGTCATATCATTTAATCATTTAACATTTTATCATTTGGGGGTGTTAAAATCACCACCCCTTTAGAGCATAACATCCTTGTTGTGGTCCCTACATCTCAACCCAGGCAGTGCACTACAGTTACAGATGGGTTCCTTTAATGATTCCAAATGTAACAATTGGGCCCCAGTGACAGCACAGACACTCGCCTTAACATGGTCGTCGGGTCTTGGCCCACCAGGTACCACTATTTGCCCCGTAGACATGTGGTCCCCACCCTAGGGCCTACCCACATGCCTAAATGGGTCATCTGACTAATGAAAGTCCCCACAAGAAAACACCTCTCCTTTCTAGTGTGCTTTTTCCTCACTCACACACACCTTGTGAAACTTTCCAGAAGGTTACCCATCCTGATCACTACTCAAATCCAATCACGCTTAACTATGGAGTTCTAATCAGGTAGGCTCCCAAAAAGAAAGGTACACCTTATTGACGTGAGTCATATCATTTAGTGTAACAAATTGGCCCTAGTAATATGTCTTCCACACTTCAATGGTGATAACTATGGATATTGGAAATCTTGTATGATCATATATATGAAAAGTTTTGTATTTAATTTATATATGAAAATCTACACTCTATATGAAATTCTTGAAAAACCAAAAACATGGGATGTTGGTAAAGAAGTTGATTATGTGTAACAACTGGGCCCCAGTGACAACACAGACACCCTGCCTTAACATGGTTGTCGGGTCCTATACCACCAATTACCATTAGTTTCCCCACAGACATGTGGTCCCCACCCTGGGGCCCACCCACATGCATGAACAGGTCATCTGACTAATGAAATTCCCCACATGACAACAATTATCCTTTATAGAGTGCTTTTTCCTCACTCACACAAACCCTGAGAAGCTTCCCAGAAGGTCACTCATTCTGATCACTACTCCAAGACAAGAACGCTTAACTGTGGAGTTCTAATTAGGTAGGCTCCCAAAAATTAAGGTTTACCTTATTGACAGGAGTCATATCATTTAGTCATTTAAACCTTTATCATTCATAGGTGTTACAATCACCCCCCCATAGAGCACAAAATCCTCATTGTGAGCCCTACATATCAACTCAGGCAGTGCAAAACATTTATGGCTTGGTTTCTCCTATGATACCAAATGTAACAACTGGGGCCCAGTGACAGCACAGACACCCCGCCTTAACATGGTCGTCAGGTCCTGGCCCACAAGGTACCAATAGTTTCCCTGTAAACATGTGATCCCCACCCTAAAGCCCACCCACATGCCTAAATGGGTCATCTGACTAATTAAAGTCCCCACAGGATGACAATTTTCTTTTCTAGTTCATTTTTTCCTCACTCACACACACCCTGAGAAACATCCCATAATGTCATTCATACTGTTCACTACTCCAAGCCAAGCACGCTTAACTATGGATTTCTAATCAGGTAGTCTCCCAAAAGGGAAGGTGCACCTTGTTTACAAGAGTTATATCATTTAGTTATTGAACCATTTATCATTCGGGGGTGTTACAATCACCCCATCCCCCCTTAAGAGCACAACGTCCTAATTGTGGGCCCTACATCTCACCCATTCTGATCACTACTTCAATCCAAGCACACTTAACTATGGAGTTCTAATCAGGTAGGCTCCCAAAAAGGAAGGTTCACCTTGTCGACAGGAGTCATATAATTTATTCATTTAATGCTTTATCATTCGGGGGTGTTATAATCACCCCCCCTTAGAGCACAACATCCTCATTGTGTGCCCTACATCTCAACTCAGGTAGTGCACCACATTTATGGCTGGTTTTCTCCTCTAATAACAAATGTAACAACTAGGGCCCAGTGATAGCACAGACACACTGTCTTAAGATGGTCGTTGGGTCTTGGCCCACCAAGTACCACTAGTTTCCCTATAGACATGTGGTCCCCACCCTAGATCCCACCCACATGCCTAAACAGGTCATCTAACTAATTAAAGTCCTCACAGGATAACAATTGTCCTTTCTAGTGTGTTTTGTCTTCACTCACACACACCCTGAAAAACATCCCAGAAAGTCATTCATCCAGATCACTACTCCAAGCCAAGCACGCTTAACTATGGAGTCCTAATCAGGTAGGCTCCCAAAAAGAAAGGTGTACATTGTTGAAATGAGTTATATCATTTAGTCATTTAACTATTTATCACTCAAGGGTGTTACAATCCCCCCCCCCCCTTTAAGATCACAAAATCCTCATTATAAGCCCTACATCTCACCCATCCTGATCACTACTCCAAGCCAAGAATGCCTAACTATGGAGCTCTAATCACGTAGGCTCCTAAAATAGAAGGTGCACCTTTTTGACAGGAGTCATATATTTTAGTCATTTAACCCTTTATCATTTGAGGGTGTTACAATCACCCCCCCCCCTTAGAGAACATGTGTTCATTGTGGGCCCTACATCACAACCCAGGAAGTGCACCACACTTATGGATGGGTTCCTCCTCTGATACCAAATGTTACAACTGGGGCCCAGTGATAGCACAGACACCCCGCCTTAACATGTTCATTGGGTCCTAGCCCACTAGGTACCACTACTTGTCTCGTAGACATGCCCCCCCCCCTTAAGAGAACTACATACTCATTGTGGGCCCTATATCTCATCCATTCTGATCACTACTCCAAGCCAAGCACGCTTAACTGTGGAGCTCTAATCCGATAGGAACCCGAAAAAGAAGGTGAACCTTGTTGACAGGAGTCATATCATTTAGTCATTTAACCCTTTATCATTAGGGCGTGTTAAAATCAACCCCCCTTTAGATCCCAACATCCTCATTGTGGGCCCTACATCTCAACCCAGGCAGTGCACCACACTTATGGACGGGTTCCTCCTCTGATACCAAATGTAACAACTGGGGCCCTATGATAGCATAGACACCCCGCCTTAACATGGTGGTCGGGTCCTGGCCCACCAGGTACCACTAGTTGCCCTGTAGACATGTGGTCCCCACCCTAGGGCCCACCCACATACCAAAATGGGCCATTTGACTAATGAAAGTCACCACAGGCCAACACCTGTCCTTCCTAGTGTGATTTGTCCTCACTCACACACACCCGGAGAAACTTCCTAGGAGGTCACTCAATTTGATCACTACTCCAAGCCAAGCACACTTAACTGTAGAGTTATAATCAGGTAGGCTCCCAAATAGAAAAGTGAACCTTGTTGACATGAGTCCTATCATTTAGTCATTTAACCCTTTATCATTTTGGGGTGTTACAATCACCCCCCCCCTTGGAGAATAATGTCCTCATTGTGGGCCCTACATATCAACCTAGGTAGTGCACCACACTTATGGATGGGTTCCTCCTATGATACCAAATGTAACAACTAGGGCCCAGTGATAGCACAGACACCCCACCTTAACATGATCGTCAGGTCCTCTCCCACCAGGTACCACTAGTTGCCCCGTAGACATGTAGTCCCCACCCGGGGGCCCACTCACATGCCTGAACGGGCCATCTGACTAATAAAAGTCCCCACAGGCCAACACTTGTCCTTCCTAGTTTTCTTTTTCCTCACTCACACACACCCATAAAAATTTCCTAGAAGGCCACTCATCTTGATCACTACCCAAGACAATCATGCTTAACTGTGGATTTATAATCAGTTAAGCTGCCAAATAGAAAAAGTGAAACTTGTTGACATGAGTGATATCATATATTCATTTAACCCTTTATCATTCGTGGGTGTTACAATCACCCCCCATTTATATCACAACATCCTCATTGCGGGTCATACATCTCAACCCAGGCAGTGTACCGCACTTTTGGATGAGTTCCTCCTCTAATACCAAATGTAATAACTCGGCCCCAATGACATCATAGACACCCCTCCTTAACATGGATGTTGGCTCTTGGCCCTCCAAGTACCACTAGTTTCCCCGTAGACATGTGGTCCCCACCCTAGGACCCACCCACATGCCTAAACAGGTCATTTAACTAATGAAAGTCTCCACATGCCAACATTTGTCCCTTATAGTGTGATATGTCCTCACTCACACACACCCTATGGAAATTCCCAGAAGGTCACTCAACCGGATCACTACTCCAAGCCAAGCATGCTTAACTATGGAGTTCTAATTAGGTAGACTTCCGAAAAAGAAGGTGAACCTTGTTGACATGATTCATATCATTTAGTCATTTAACCCATTACCATTCGGGGGTGTTACAATCACCCCCCCTAGAACACAGCTCCTCGTTGTGGGCCTAACATCTCAACCCAGGCAGTGCAATACACTTATGGTTGGGTCCTCATTGTGGAGTTCTAATTAGGTAGGCTCCCAAAAAAGAAGAGGCACCTTGTTGACATGAGCCATATCATTTAGTCATTTAACCCTTTATCATTAGGGGGTGTTACAATCACCCCCCCTAGAACACAATGTCCTCATTGTTGGTCCTCCATCTCAACCCATGAATTGCACCCCACTTATGGTCGGGTTCCTCCTGTGATACCAAATGTAACAACTAGGCCCCAGTGACAACACAGAAACCCCGACATAACATGGTCATCAGGTCCTAACCCACCAGGTACCACTAGTTGCCTCGTAGACTTGTAGTTCCCACCCTAGGGCCCGCCCACATGTATGAACATGTCATCTAACTAATGAAAATCTCCACAGGCAAACACTTGGCCTTTTCAATGTGCTTTTTCCTCACTCACACTTGTTCTTTCCAGTCTGATTTGTCCTCACTCACCCACACCCTAAGAAACATCCCATAAGGTCACTCATCCTAATCACTACTCCATGTTATGCATGCTTAATTATGGAGTTCTAATCCGATAGGCTCCTGAAAAGGAAGGTGCACCTTTTTGACATGAGTCATTTCATTTATTCATTTAACCATTTATCATTTGGGGGAGTTACAATCACCCCCCTCCCCTTAGAGCACAACATCCTCGTTGTAGGACCTATATCTCAACCTAGTCAGTGCACCGCACTTATGGTTGGGTTCCTCCTCTGATACCAAATTTAACAACTAGGCCCCACCCTGGGTCCCACCGACATGCCTGAATGGGCCATCTGACTAATGAATGTTCCCACAGGCCAACACCTATCCTTTCTAGTGCGCTTTTTCCTCAATCACACACACCCTGAAAATATTTCCAGAAGGTCACCCATCCCAATCACTACTTCAATCCAAGCACCATTAACTGTGCAGTTCTAATCAGGTAAGCTCCCGAAAAGGATGGTGCATCTTGTTGACATAACTCATATCATTTAGTTATTTAACCCTTTATCATTCGGGGGTGTTACATTATGAGATCAACTCAAAAGTAATGAATTCTATCAATTGTGGACTTAGTCCTAATGAATTCAATTGATTATCTCAACGTACTATTGCTTATGAAATGTGGCAGATTATTCCTATTTTATATGAAGGAACTCACAATTTCATAAATCTAAGGCATGTTATAGAAAAACTGAAGTTTGATACCTTTATAATGTATGATACTGAATGAATCAACCAAATGAATTAAAGTTTGATTGAAATGTTCAATGTTGTCTCTACTTCAGAATCTGAAATTTATCAATATAATCAGGCATTGAAAGTAATTAGAGTACTACCTTTAAAATGGAATGAGATATTTGTATCTATGACACAATCATCACCAGTCAAATATTTGAACATGAAATAATTTATGGGAACCCTAATGATTTATGAATAAGAGATTCAATCTGTAGTAGAAGATCATAAGATAGTAAAAATGGAAAACACTTCCCTAAAATTTATATCTTTGAAGCATGAAAATAAATTGAAATAAGATGTCAAAATCTCAAATGATTCATATTTACTAGATTCTAAAATGGAATTGGATCATTTAGCCATAAAATTTATAAAATTATATTAGAAAAACAGGGGCTTAAAAATACTTCAAGAATGATGAGAAAGTACCTTAAAATGTTATAAACAATGAATTAAAATAGATGGGTTAGATAAGACCTAACTTCCCCTAGTTAAATTATGAAAAAAGAAACATGTAAAATAAAAATCAGAAGAAAACTGATTATGATCATAAAGATAAAAGATCTATGAAGGCTAATTGGAGTGTGTCCAAAGGCCCCAACATCACTTCCAAATCTAATTTAGAAAAATAGCCAAAAAATATTATAGTATATATGTTCGTTATGGATAAGGAATAAAATTATTTATAATATTATTATTCTTATGCTTCTTATTCTGATAGCTACTCAAGTATAAAATTAGTTTCTTATTTCTCTATTATTGTTGAAATAATATAAATCATTAGTAAAAATCATAAGTCACTAAGGAATATTCATAATGATATTTTAAGTGAAAAAGGTGCATTTCTAAAACAACGTCAAGAACTAAAATAAAAATGTAACACATCGACATCGAACTATACTGATCATGAAAATATAATAAAAGAATTATAGGATTAAGTATAATCATTTAAAAGCACTACTAATATTTTAACCAAAAGATAAAAATATCTAAATTATATCCTTGAGAAAACTATTATTAAAAATTAAAAATTTGTAATAGGATGAAAAGGAATAAAATCAAAATTATAAAAAAAAAATTTTTGTTATAAGTTCTAAAAATGCTACTTGATTCTATTTTAGAATTAAAGGAAATTAATATAAAAAAATTAATAAATCCTTGGATAAGAGTAATTAATAAAACTTTTATTTCAAATAATATTTTTGAAGAATGTAATATAAAATTTTGTAAAATAAATAAAATCAAGATTCTTGGATCTTTGTTTGCTACCACAGCTAGACCCAATAAAATATAAGGACAAAGAAATCTGGTTTAAATACTTTTTTACGAAAAATATCATGGGAACAAAAAATATGTGTTTTATATAGACAGTGGATTTTCAAGACACATGATTGGATACTCTTACAACTTTTATACAATTGAAAAAATGGATAGAGGACTAGTCAGCATTGGAGATAATGCTAAAGGGAAGATAGTTGGAGATATATTAGTTGGATACCCAAAGTAAATTTCAATCAATAAAGAAATATTTGTTCAAGGACTAAAGATTAATTTGATAAGTATTTCTAAAAACTTGAATGATGGTTTTTTATATTGATTTAAATAACAATTCCTACTCATTTTTCAAAGATGACTTTCTTAAATTTAAATCACCTAAAACTAAAAATATTTATACCTTGGATCGTGATTCCTTGTGTAATAAAATTGAAATTTTTAACCACTATGACATTTGATTACTAGATCTGTAATAAAATAATTTGACACCACAATATATTTACATTATATGAAAAATCTAAGAAACACTTAGTTTCTAATCTTCCTAGTCCTAAAATTGATAATGATTGATTCTGTGATACATGTCAAATTTTAAAAAAACAAAAATCATCTTTCTAATAAATTAATAAAATTTCTACATCTAAACCACTAGAACATAACCATATGATTTTTTTGGACTATTAAGGTTAGAAATTTTTAGTCTAAAATTTTATGCTTATATATTATTTGATGATTCTTCAGGATATACTTGGTTTTATTTTATAAAACCAAAAAGTAATAGATTCACTATTTTTCAAATTTTTTATAAAATTGTTCAAAATGAAAGAGATTATAAAATAATTTCACTAAGAAGTGATCATGGTAGAGAATTTTGGAATCAATAATTTAATTATTTTTTATGAAACATGGGTATTAAACACACCTCTCTGCGTTAAGAACACCTAAACAAAATGAAATGGTTGAAAGAAGAAATATAACTATTCAATAGATGGAAAGGACTGTGTTTAATGAATATAGGATTCCTACATATTTTTGGATAGAATCTATAAATAAAAAATGCTATATCATGAATTGAGTTTAAATAATACCCATGTTCAAAAAGACGCCCTATGATCTTTGAAATAATATAAAACCTAAAGTACAGTACTTTAAAGTATTTGGATGTAAGGTTTATATCTTTAATACTATGGAAACCATGGTAAATTTTATCTAAAGTCTAATGAAAGAATATTTCAAGGATATTCTACTACTTCTAAATCTTATAGAGTGTATAATTAAAATTTAAGGATTATTGAAGAATAATTTTATATAAAGTTTGCTGAAAGTGACCCTTTGATAAAATAGAAGATCAAATAGATGAAATTATTGACTTACTTGACAATATGAGGCTGGAATCACAAAATACTAATTTATAAAATAAAATGGGTGAAACTCTTCCCGGTCTATAATAAAATGAAATATAAGAACCTCGATGTGTCTTACCTGAACATTCTAGAACCTTGATGGATCATCTAATAGAAACTATTATAGGTAGTTTACATACATGAGTAAGAAATAAAATAAATGTAGAAAAATTAAATGAATTTTATGCCTTCAAATCATAATTATAACCAAAGATAATATAATAATCCTTAAATGATGAATGTTGGGTATTTTCAATGCAATAAGAACTCAATCGACTCAAAAAAATAACATTTTGGAATTAATTGACATACCAACAAATTATCCAATAATAGGAACCAAATGATCTATTTATAAATAAACCAGATGATCAAGGGATCATACTATAAAAAAATATAGATTATTAGAAAATTAATATAATTAGGAAGAAGGGATAGGTTATCATGAAATCTTTTCACCTATTTCTAGATTATAAGTAATTATAATCCTTCTAGATTAGGCATGCCATATGAAATTTAAACTATATCAGATGGTTGTAAAATAAACCTTTTTAGGTAGATATTTAATTAAGGAAGTTTATATTGAATAACCATTAGGTTTTGAAAATCATCATCAACCAAAATTATTTTTTAGAATTACTAAAGCTCTTTATGGCCTTAAACAAGAACATAGATCTTGATAAGAAATATTAAATCATTTTTATCAAAAAGTGATTTTTTAGAGGATTATAAAATCCTGCTCTTTTTAGTAAAACAATTTTTAATAATATATTATCAATACAAATTTATTTAGTTAATGAGGGGATTTTTCTGATGGTCCCATTCTCACTCGGTATGATCTCTCGAACGCTATTTTCTTTTTCTTCCATGGCTTCCTTCCCCCAATGTTGGAGTGTCCTTTTGGGCTTTTCTCTCTTCCAATGAGATCCCTAGAGTGATCTCATTTCTTCTTCCTAGGTTTTTATCTCTTGATGTTCTTTCTTGGAGCATCCATATTCCCTCTTTTATCTTCTTCATATTCTTCTCTTTAAAGATTCATTCCCCCCATTGTTGTTTCCTTTTTGTTTAGGGTTCCCCCCCCCAGCTTCCTTTAGCGTTCCCTTTATTTTTCTTCTTTGGGTTTTAGTATCTTGTTCATATTAGGGTTTCATTTTTGTTTTCTCTTTGTTTCCATGATGTTTGTGTGTTGTGATTCTACTTTTTTGGGGTGTTTTGATGGGGTGTATGGTCTCTTTTTTTATGGTGGGGTTTTGGTGAGTCTGACAATTATTTCTTGGTAATGGATTTCTTTAGAAGTTATTCCCACTTTTAATCCCCTATATCCTCAAAATCCACTACTCCTTTATTGTTCGATCAGGTGTGATGATTTCTAATAGGTTTTGGGTGGTGTTGTGCATTGTGGTGGGGGTTTCTAGGTGGATCGGTTAGCATTCTAGCGATGGTGGAGTTTTGGTTTATTCGGGTGATGTCAATGAAGATATTGACTCCCTATGAAGGCTTCATGATTCTTATACACTAGTCTAGATTTGGGTACCGCCTCTACTCCTTAGGTCAAACTGGAGAGGTGGCTATCTCTCAAGATTTGGGAGGTGTTGTTTGAGTGGTTAATGGTGATCCAATAGGATTTTTTCTTTGATTAGTTAATGCAGTGGAATTGTTTTTTGCTATTTTGTGGCCTAGTGATGGGGGCTTCGATATGATAATGTGACGGGTTTCAACATTTTATTGTGTTTTTTTAATAGTGATGACAATGGTATCTGTGGAATGGTGTTCAAGGCAATCCCAATAGTTTTGTGTTATGGCAGTGATGGTATTCCATGCAGGTGATGGATGTCGAATAAGTGGTCAATGGTGTTAACTGATGAGGATGATGACTTGGTGATATATAGACATGATGGTGGTGATAGTGAAGAGATGTCAAGTCGGTGACATGATGATGGTGGTGAGGTGAGGTTTGAGGTCTCCTCGTCATGTGAATTTTAGTGGGTAGCTCATGGTTCAAAGTGGATTATGGTGGTTTTTTATTTGGGTTTTGAATTTTGAATGTTATATTTTGAATTTTGAAAGTCGTGTGTCCTATGGAAGGGGGATATGAATGAATTATGGCACTCTATGTATGGTTCCTAATTTTCCAAAAAGTTTAATTTTAAAATATATAATAAAATGGTGTGTGGATTTAGATGATGTAATTTTCATATCAACGAATAAAAATATTTGAATTTATTTTTTGAATCTTATGTAGAAAGAATATGGAATGAGTATAATGGGAGAATTAAATTTCTCTCTAGGATTTAAAATTTATCAAAAAGGTTATGGAAATGTTTTAAACCAATGAAAATACATTATTGATTTGTTAAAAAAATTGACAAGAAAACAATAGGACCTATAAAACTCCCTTGAGTACTAATGTAGAATATGATTTGGATGAAGCTATAAAACTAGTTGACAAAAAGTTATATAGAGGTAATATTGGTCTCTTATTATATATTACTTCTAGAAGACTATACATAATGTTTTTTGTATGTTTATGCACTAGATATCAATCAAACCCATAATAATATCATCTTGCCTCTATTAAAAGAATGTTTATATATTTTAAAGGAACTAATTTTCAATCTCTAATTCACCCCAAAACTCATGATTTCAATTTAATTTCATATTTAGATGCTCATTTTGGAGGATGTATATTAGATAGAGAAAGTACATCATGAACCTATAACGTTTTAGGAAAATCATTAGTTTCATGATCCAGAAAAAACATTCAATTACTCTGTTGACTATTGATGTAAAATATATATTTTATATCAGTTGTTGTGCACAAGTTTTTTGTATGAAACACACCTTACTAGACTTTGGACTTAATTTTAATAGTATGCATATTTTATATGATAACACCAGTGCAATTAATATTTCAAAAAACCTATAATCCCTCCAAGAACGAATAATATTGATATTGAAATCATTTTCTAATAAATAATGTTATTAAAAAGGATATATCTTTATAATTTCTAAATAGTAAATATCAGCTGGATGATATTTTTACTAAACTCATTCGAAGAGTATGTTTTGATTTTATTAATGGGGAGTTAGGAATATTTAATATAAAATAAATTTTTGTTAATTTTGTGTTGATAATTTTTATTTCATTCCAATATTTATTTATTTATTTATTTATAAATCATTTAAAAGAAAATAAGAATTTGTTTTTTAAAAGTGATATATTTCAAAAAAAACTAATAAATATTGTACCGAGTAAATTGGATTATGAAACTAGAACCACATCACCAAAATTGTCAGAAAACCCTTCCTATATCTCTCTATATTATGTAATCTCATATTTCAAACCCTATTATCTTATTGAGTGATTTTATCCCTTAGAAACCCTAGAATCGGATCCTTATACCTTTAGATTCTAAAAAATTTGAAATAGAAATAGGAAAGATGATGGTGAACCAAGTGACTCTAAAAGATGGTGTGTCCCCTTCAAAAATTCATAAAGGAAAAGTTATCAAATTTAACAGGATGTATTAAACAAATCATTTGTTAAACCAAATCCTTGACATTCAAGGGTTAGGGTTCCTTTTTAATTAAGAAAATACCAAATTTATTTTTGGTCTAGAACCATTGTAGTTCTATAAGAATATTCAATTCAGTTTCACGGAATCTTAAGATATCATCACCTCACTAGTAGCTGATAAGTAATCTTCCATTTACATTGAAGCAACTAAAAATATCTTAAAATTATCTCATGAAGGATTGTTTCAATTTGATCTTCTATTGATAGGAAATTAGGAGAATAAGTCAGAAAATAATATGTCATATTTCATTGGCCCCACCCAAATTTCAAAATGTTTGTTAAAGATATTGAGGCTGACTAGTAGGTACTGGTCAAGTTCATATAGTCTACCATCCTTCCAAGAATTTTAGAATTATAAAATATTATTTATCATAACATGTATGTATTATTATTGTTTATCAGTGATATCAATCTAAACTTCACTAGGTATAAGATTCAATATCTGAATCCCTGCTTTCATTCAGAGGCATAAATGTATTTCTATATGTGTGTTCCAATTAATTATCTTATTTTATATAGAATGAATAAAATTCACCATACAGATGTTTGAAATAAGTTTCATCAAAACAACACCCTTAAGTCTAGTACTTTAATAATTTTTTGTTTCTTCTAGAGTATAGTTAAAGGAAAACTGTTGCATGTTGGTACTGATGACCAACAAAAATTCAGTCATGTTGCTTAGGGGGGTCACGGAAATTTGAAATAAGCTAGATAAAATAGTCTACAAAATAAGGAAGTTTAAGAATCCAGAGTACAATATGTTGTTCAACCAACAAAAAGGATACTGAGATATAATTCTTACGATCAAGATGATGTAGATCTTGAAGAAGTACATAATGAAGTTCATATCACCTGACCTAGGAATATATAATAAGCTACCAATGAGAACCCATAAGTTTAAATTGCTATACCTAAATCATAAAATATAGCGACTCAACCCTAGATATCCAACAATAATTGTCTACTAGTAATTACATTGGAATGATTGTAGGGAATCAAATCTTGAAGGAATGAGAGTTTAATAGTCTTTGTAAACCAAATACATAAATGAGTCTTATTTTATAAATGAATACATTAATTACAACATATTTTTTCTTCTTTCTAAATAAAAAACATTGAGGATAACTTTATTCCAGCTAGTAAATCCCTACATATCATTCATAGTACGCTTCTTAGATTCATAGGTAAAGAAACATAAAAAGGGTGAGCTCAAATTTTCAGTAAGGGTTAGTAAAGTGGAATTATTAATGAATCAATGAAAATAAATTAATTTTTCATATTAAATAACTAATAACACATTCCATTCAATAACTATATTAGGAAACATCAATATAAAAAGGTAAGAAACTGAAAGAGATTCCATTTAATCAAGGAACTGAAATGAAATGTATACCTAGATATGTCAACACAAAATCTCATGGATAAATAACAACTAAAATATCTATAAAGGGAATGATTAATTATTAGACGTCATTTCTTAGGTACATGGGGACCTATACTCTCAATATCAATCCTCTGGACAAAAAACTACAGGTAGAAACCTATTTAATTTGGAAAACATAATCATCTCATGAGAACATATCAATGCATCGAGGAGCAATATAAATTTTGGGATCCACCCATCATTGAAGTTCCAAATCATTCCTCATATTTAATAAAAAATATCAATATAAATTATTCCTTATCTAATATCCATATTGAATAAAGAATATTGAATTATCAATATCAAATAATTGTCAAAGTAGACACCGTATGTAAAACGGTATACAGTTTAGGAAAAACTAATATACATTATATGAGAATATGGATATTAAAATTAAAATTATGAAAATAAATTGATTGTTTCAATAGAAGTTTAACAATCACAAAATTAAGTGAGATTGCGAAGATAATAATTAAGAACAATCTTGAGGAGAATAATCTTCAAACATTCCAAAGTGTCCCAGACCACTTTGAAACATTTGAATCATAATGTACAGAAAGGTATGAAATTAATTGAAACTTATAATATAATTATAATAATGGAATTCATGGTATAATAAGAAAAAGATATTATATATACTAAAAAAAGTGAATTGGTGAATAATAACAAATAAGACTCAATGAAATTTAAATTGAGACTAAATTCCCTTACCTTAACCTTCCTTTTGTTATGTGGTATTTATCCTCCTATAAAGTGGTTTAAAATAGGTTAATAACTTATAATAAAATAATAATAATTTTTATAATATCATATATTAATAACTTATAATATTTTATTATCCTTTTTTGAACACTCTTTCATTAATTTCACTATTTTAGGTGTTAATTGACTAGTTTTCTTGGTTAAATTCTAACATGTTAGTTGTTGTTATCATTAATTAGATCATAGTTTCATCATCTCCAAAATGTAAACTATGGATTAATTCTCATATATATTCAGTATATATGTATTTATAGTATTCCATTATATTTGCATATTAAAAATCAAGGGCAACGTTCATGGAGACGGTAGGTCATACGTATGCATGAACACTTATTCCATTTAATTTTTGTATTAATGGATTGAAAACTAAATATAACATATGTATATTATAATTCCATAATCATATCTATTTTATATATGTCACATAGATTTATTAAAACCATACTTTATGTGTTACATGTACGACATGAATGAGTCATATCGCTTTGAGGGGGCGGTAGTCCACACATCTCCAAAGAAAATTATCATATTTACACAAGATGGAAAGAATAAAGGTATGTTCTAAATAAAAATTACTGAATCATAAAGACATTTTAAATATCTTATATAACATATATAAATAGTGTGCCCATCATTATGTCCTCTATGACAGGTGGTAAGAGAAAATTGAACAATCATCATTTTTTGAGGTAGTAGTTCTCCATACATTGAAAAAATATGTTCATTACCCAGTATATAGATTTGTTTGTAAGTTTAGGTCAAACCCTTTACATAAAAATTTCATTGTATATTGAGGATAATTTTTTGTTAAAAAGTAATGGAATAAATAGATTTGAGGGGGTGGATAATGGAAATGAAACTTGAGAGCTTTAGAAAATATGTTACCTCCTAATAGAGTTACTTATTTTGGTTTGTAATAATTGGTGTTGGTCATCCAATGGGTTTTTGTCATGTGTATAGGTCCTTTGGGCTCTTAAGTTAAAGGATTTTTCTTTTATTAAGCTTAATTTTTCCTCAATAATTATAATTAATTTAAATTATATTCAATGATCTTTTTGGTGAAAATATATGTTGAAATAATTAGACATTATAAATTGTGATGATTCCAAATATGGAATCCAATTATCTAAATTCCAATCATAGAAGTGGTATAAATTAATTTAAAATTCATCCTGTAAGCGGGATGAAAATGACGATTTTTAAAGTAAAAACATCCAAAATTTTACTATGTCTTTAAGGTCAATTTCAAAGTGAAATTGATTATAATAACCTATATTGGATTAATTGAAAAAATTATTATCTAACTAAATTTTAAAACCAATATCAAAAATAATTTAACCTTATAAATAAATCATATAAAAAAGAAGTTTTGATCCAAAATGCAGTATTTTTAACTATTCATTAAAAATGATATGTTTCTTAAAAATATCAAACATTCAGAATAACCTAATTCATATGTTTATATTTCAAATATGGTGTTTATTTTGAAATATTAAATCAATTAAAGTACCAAAATTTATATTCAAAATGGGTTTTTCATTAAAAGTTGGTAAAATTTCCTTTATAAAAATATATGTTTTTATGTGTAAAATATGGTTTGTTCTTATGTTATGCATGTCCAACATAATCACTGAACATAAAAAATATTTGATTAAATATATGACATATATATTTAATTAAAACCATTCACTAATTGTAGTTAACTATGTTTATAAAGAAAAAAACTCTCTTGGAATCATATAAATAATATTATTTCTTTTTATATCCAATTGGTTCTTATTTTCATTTCTCATTAGTTGGTAACTAAGGAATTAATTTTATTTTTATAAAAACCATAAATTTTTATAAATCAGTTAATAATATTCATAATTGTTAACATAATTCCTATTATATATCATATTATATTAAATAATAATGTTTTAATAATACATTGTTATTTAGTGAAACTCAGTCTTATGTGTAATGTAAGATATTAGGGAAGCTCCCTCTTGCATGCAACTCAAGATAACTTAGTTTTGTGTTCATTATAAGATATATCATGTATTTAATATATTTAAAATAGTAAATATATAGTAGAGTCTTAGGATATTATATTCCCATATGCGCTTGGTGATGAATGTCATGATCACTATCGAATACAAAGTTGTATAGTAGAATTTCAGGGTGTTACATTCTCCCCACCTTAACTAATTGTGTCCTATAAATTTAAAATTTTTCTCTGGTATAGAGGGATTTAAAATAAAATAATGTTTAAATAACAACATCATGAAAAGAGTTAATATCACATATTCTTAATAAGAGGGAAAGAAAAGTAAAAATGGCCACATAACTAGGTTCACTAATTGGAGAACATATGTGGGAAATAGAAACATGGATATGAAATAAAAGGTCCAACAATCAAGTTGTTATAAATAGTTCTAGAGAACATATTCAGATGAAAGTTGTTGACCACAAAAATCATAAACCATAGGTGTGAATAAAGTTAATTATTATCATAAAAATGGTAATAATAGGACATCATTTTTATTTCAAGCCCATTTTATTTGTATAGTTAAGGAATTATTTCACTCAATAAGTATATAAGTAAATATACTTTTCTATAAACAGAATATTTTCCTTTTATTATACCTTCAACTATTTCTACTTTATCTTTTATCACATGATGCATCATATGGTGAATTAATACATTTACCTCGAAAATACCATCCAATGATTATCTTAAATCATTTTATAAATGGTTAACTTTTCCAACGGATTATGATCCAGTCACTTCTAAAGGAGGGTTAGTAAATTTTCTAAATGAACATATCATTATCCTTGAATCTACAAGAATTATCTCTAAATTTTCACATTCCAAACATGTGAATAACTTCTTTATGTATCTTTATAAAGTATGTTAATAACTCAAATCACCATAAAAACATATTGTAAACATTCATTCATACTTATTTCTTAATTAAGACACATGTTATTGGATATACTCATTAAATAAAAACATTTTTAAAACACTATTAATGATAAAATACACCACTTGTAAATGATTTATGAATCAATTACAAGGTATTCATCACTTTTACAAATCAATCATTTCTTCATCATTATCTCATCATAATGAACATATTAAGGGTTTCCTTCCGATAAATCATGCTTTTTTTTGAAAATTTTAACTTTCTAATTATTAAACTTTCTTGGTACTATTCTAAATATGATCACAAATATTTATTGAAATATTACTGAATAAAAATACTTACATATTTCATAAATCATAGGAGATTTTTTTACTACATATATCTTAGATCAAAATAAAAATGTACATAATCAATCCACTTCGATTATGTCAACAGCATATTCCTGAACTTGATCCCTTAGAATCTTCTGAGGTATACTCTCTTTATTATTGGGGAATTATTTTGTGTAGTAACCCATCTAATTGTAGTTGTAACATTGAATATAAGTATTTTCATTGTTTTCTTTGCATTATTTTTCATGGTGACCCTTTTCTCAACACTTATGAAAAACTCCCAATACTTTCAAGCATTTACCATGGTGATTATTTACATAGCTATCACATGTTGTAAAATAATTCTTTCCTTTTATCTTCTTTGAATAATTCCAATATTCATGGTGTTAAAAAGTCATTTAATTATATTGGTTTCCCTTAAATCCATAAGACTTAGAGAATTATTACTCTATATTGATAGAATATAAAACTATCTATTTGTATGAATAAAAATCTTGGGAGACCAATTACCTTAAGATAGTTGCAATAAGACATTTAAAGAACTATTCAATCTTAAACTCAATATTACATATATAATCCTTATCATATCTGATTGACATTGTAAAGGTATCTTCATAATCCACAACACTCTCTTCTTAATTTTTCTTTAAGCTAAGGAACATTCTATTTATCTCAATTTTTTGATCATGAGGGAAGTATATATTGAATAATTTCTCCTTAAAAGTTCTCCATTCCATTATTTCAATTTATTCTTCCTCCTCTATATTCTGGATCAGAGATGACCACTGTTCAGGGTCACAATGGAGACAAAAAACTGCAAGTGTATCCTTTTCCTTTTCGCTGTATTCCAAGCTATAAATACCTTATAAAGAGACTTAATATATTTCTCAACTACAATTGGATTAGTAGTCCCACTAAACGATGGGGGGTTCTACCACATAAATATATCCATAAAATCATATTCTCTCCATAGAATATATTGCTACATTCTTGAAAGGTTATGTTTCATAACCTGAATAAGCTGGCCTAATATTTCCAAACCATTCTCAAATCTAATACCAACTATATTTGTTTCCTCAGAAGAATAATCTCTACATTCTCCATGATTACTAATACCATTCTTCTTTATAGCCACCATTTCTAAACAATGGTATACACTGGAGTATCTCAAAAATTTGTGAACTTTTTATAACTATAAATACGGTATAACACATAACATAAATTAATGCATTGTAAATATTAGAATCATAAACTTTGGTTACTCTATGGTAAACTTTACTTTTAAATCATTCATAATAGAAGGTAAATAAAATAAGAATTATCCTAAGCATATCGCCTGATAGTGTCAAACCATCTATGTAATAAGACCCGTTTTTTTGTATGAAGTTACCTAGAGTCATTCCTAGAACACCTTGTCAAAGTAATTACTCCTAGGTACATCTGTTCCAGAACCATGTCCACTTATAGTATCTAGACAGTGATGTATTCCTAGGAATACCCACATAATCCCTATCATACAAAAAAATATGGGATATTATTATATACTTATCCACAATGTCTATCTTAGGATTGTTCTCCCTAATCTATGTTTTCAAAATCTAGTTTCTATGGTTTCTATTAAACTTCCTCTGATACTAATTGTAGTGACCTGACCCTAGATAGCCCAGAGTTAGTGTTTACTACTAATTACATTGGCATGATTACAAGGAATCAAATCTCAAAGGAATGATAGTTTAGTAGTATTGGTAAACTAGATACATAAATTAGTATTGTATTATAAATTAATACACTAATTATAACATAATTTTTTTTCTTTCTAAGTAAATAAATTCATGGATAACTTTATTCCAACTAGTAAATCCTAGCACATATTTCATAGTATTCTCCTTGTATTTCTAGGGAAAGAAACATAATAAGTGTGAGATTAAATTCTCATTAAGGGTAAGTAAAGTGGAATAAATAATGAATCAATGAGAATAAATTAACATGGTATGGTAAATAACTGATAATACATTCCATTAAAATATCTTGAAAAGGAAAAATCAATATATCAATGTAAGAAACTAAAACACATTCCATTTAGTCAATGAATTGAAATTAAATGTATCGATAGATATATCAACGCAAAATCACATGGGAGAATAATAACTAAAATATCTAGTAAAGGAATGATTAATTATTGGATTCCATGTCTTATTAAAATTATGACCTATATAGTAAAGATCCATCCTATAGATAGTTTAAAATTATAGGTAGAAGCCTATTTAATTTGGCCAACTTAATCGTCTCATGAGAACCTATCAATGCATCGAGGAGCCATATAAATTCTAGGCTCCACCCATCATTGAATGTCCAAAGAATTACCCTTATTTAATAACCAATTTTATAAATAGACAATAGGCCTTATCAAATATCCATATTGAATTAAGAATACAAAATTATGAATATCAAATAACTATCAAAGTAGACACCATATATAAAATGGTATACGGTTTAGGAAAAACTGATATACATTGCAAGAGAATATAGATATTAAAATGTAAAATTGTTAAAATAAAGTTATTATTTCAAGATAAGGTTAAAAACCATAAAAGGAAGTGATGTTACAAAAAAATCATTAAGATCAATCTTGAGAAGAATAATCTTTGAACATTCCAAAATGTCCCCATACCACTTTAAAACATTTTAATCATAATCTCTAGAAATGTATTGCATTAAATAAAACATATAATATCATGAGAATAATGTGTCTCATAATATAACAAGAAAAATTTATTATATACACCAAATAAAAGTGAATCAATTAATAATAACAAATAAGACTCAATGAAATTTAAATTGAGAGGAAATTACCTTACCTTAACATTAAGTTTGTTGTGTGTTCTTTATCCACTTATACAGTGGTTTAAAATATGTAAATAACTTATAATAAAACCATAATCATGTTTATAATATAATATATTAGTTCCTTATAATATTGTATTACCCTTTTGTGAACACTCTTTCATTAATTTAACTATTTCAGGTGATAATTGCCAATTTTTCTCATTTAAGTTTTAACTTGTTATTTATTATTATCATTAATTATATCATGGTTTCATCATATCCATATTGTAAAACATGTATTAATTATGATATATAATCAGTATATATGTATTTATAGTATTTCATTATATTTGGATATTAGAAATAAAGTGCACTCTTCATGGAGATGGTAGGTCGTACATACGCATGAACACTACTTCTATTTCATTTTTTTATTAAAAGAATGAAAAATAAATGTTCAATATGTATATTATAATTCCATAATAATATATATGTTATATATGTTACAAATGTTTATTAAAGTCATCCCTTATGCATTCCATGTATGGTATGATCGAGTCATATAACTTTGAGGGTGCGGTTGTCCACACTTACTCAAACGAAATTATCTTATTTACACAAAATGGGAAGAATAAAGGTATATTATAAATAAAAATTAAATAAGAATAAATAAATTATAAATATAATATAAAAAATATATATACATAGTTTCCATCATAATTTCAACCATGAATGGTTGTAAAAGAAAATTGAATAATCATCGTTTCATGAGGCAGTAGTTCACTGTACACAGAAATAATATATTTGTTACCCATTAGATAGAGGTGTGTGTAAATTTTGGTTGAAAATTTTATATAAAATGATAATAATATATTTAGGATTTTTTTTTGTAATATAAAAATGGATTGAATATATTTGAGGGGATTTAGAATGGAAATGAAACTATAGATCTTGAGAGAAGGTGTTACATCTTAATTGGGTAAATTATTTTAGTTAGTACTAAAAGGTTTCCTTGGAAGGGTTTATTCCCAAAGAGAGTCTTAAAGTTATAGGGTAGGGATGTTGGGAATCTATTTGGGTATATCTTGGCTAAAACTAACTAGTTTGAGAGGTCTGAGGAATAAGGATAGGTGGTGGGCTTTTATAGGGAAGGAAAGGACTCACATTAATGTTTTGGGAACAAGTTAGGTGTATACATGTTCTTACCCAAACTGTAAGAACCTGGTTTTTCTTTTCATGTATGTTTTTCCATTTCTGGTCATTTTTGAGAAAAAGAGGAAATTATGTAAATTTTCTAAGTACATGCCATGTACTTTATGAGTACAGGCCGTGTACTTCCTTGTCGTAGGAGGCCATGTGCTAGCCATATAGTATCCACAAACACGACCATGTGGGAGTGACTTGGAGGCTGCCTAATGTAGAGTACTGAAACAGTAAGTACATGCCATGTACTCCAAAAGTACATGCCATTTATTTTGTTTTTTCTTTAAACGCGCTGGGGTCACGTCTAACGGACTAAACACACTTCATTTAGGTCTCGTTCATCTGAGAGAGTCCATACGGCTGTGGATCTTCAATGAGCCCCCGTGTATCCATCTATCCTCTGAATCGAGCACTGTCAGTTGAGTTGTAATTGCATCAATGAGTTCTCTCTTCTCCTTGAGCCTCATTTCATGTTTCCACATATTTCTCAAGTTATCATGGGTTGAACGTTTTAGAAATTTTCATAGATCTATGGAGTTATAAGGAGATTCAAGCCTTGAGGTTCACTTATAGTGATCTCCTAACGTCGAGGTAGGTGGTTTGTGCCTTTCTGTTCAAAGTCTTTGAGTATTATGTGAAAATTCAACCAATACCCTTGAAAGGGGTATTGTAAGTTTACCATTTACCCATGTTGTTTTTTTTCCTGCTTGTATACTTATGTAGAGGTAATTTGGATATTAATAGGGTTGATCAATATGCTTTTGATGTTTTTTCCCATGCATGTTTTGTTTATGACCATTTGGTTCTGTTTAACCTTTGGCTGATTTCCTTGTTTTCCATTCCTATTGCTGTAGGATGGAGAGTTTTATTCTGACATGCTTGATATGATGTATACTATTATCCAAGTAGTTCTGTAGGTTTACTTTTTCCATATTACAATGCTATACATGTTGACCTAAACAGGGCCATGATAACCTGGTGTAGGAGACTAGGAGGGGAATTGACTGGGTGAGCTTCCTCAGAGAGTCTTTGGGGACTTAGGCTATAAGGGGGACTGACTTAGTGAGCATCCTCAGAGATCCTAGAACCACTTGGAGCTATAAGTGGAATTGTCTGAGTGAGATTCATCAGAGAGTCCTTGTTTTTTTCGACTATAAGGGTATTGACCGAGTGAGATTCCTCATAGATTCTTTGTTTGAATTGTACGACCTGGGCTATAAGGGGAATTGACCGAGTGAGATTCCTCAGAGAGTCCTAGACCTTGGGAATATAAGAGGAATTGACATGTGAGCTTCCTTACAGAGTCATTGACTACCCTAGACTATATGGAGAATGGACTGTGTGAACATCCTTATAAAGTCTTGTTTTACCTTTTACTATAAGGGGATAGAGTGTGAGCACTTCCTCAGAGATTCTTATTATATTCATATGCAGAACCAGTGGGGTTAGACCGAGTGTTCTACCCAGAGGGTTACTTGCATATTTTTGGTAGGACTAGAGGGTATGGACCTGAGTACTTCCAAGAGGGGTACCTATTTGAGGTTTAACTAGTTGTTTAACTGTTTCTTGATTTGGAACTATGGATTGTTTACTGCTTAGTACCTTTCTGTTTACTGGTTTCTGTACTTTTGCCTTCTATATATTCACTGACTGTTAGGTGTAGATATTTTGGGTGTTGACTACTGGGACTTAGTCTCACACCCTGTTTGGGTCATGCTTTTGGGCCCAAATAGATTATACTATTGTAGGTATAGATAAGGGAGAGCACCCTTCTACTCCAGGTACTTGTTTTTTGTAGAGTTGTAGAGAATGGGACCAAGCTATGCTTGCGATGAGGAGGAGTTTTTTATCTTTTATTTTTTACTTTGGTTTAGTTCTATTTGTATTTCATCATTTTGATTTTTTTGGATACTTTCCTAGAAATATTCATCATGCATCATTTATATATATGTGCTCTAGTTTTTTTATATTTCCAGTCTTCTACTGTTTACCCTTGTATGGCTGTTTACTGCTTCCGGGTTTGTTTTTGTTTCTCTTCCACTATGTACTCTTCCACTGAGGGCATATTTTCCCCACTATCACACCCAAGGCCCTTGCTGCTAGTCAGTAGCCTCTGGAATTTGAGGAAATGTTCTTGAGGCCATTTGACCAACTGTGTACGAGGCGTCTCTGGGTGGCTTC
Source organism: Viscum album (assembly GCA_963277665.1). Taxonomy (NCBI): domain Eukaryota; kingdom Viridiplantae; phylum Streptophyta; class Magnoliopsida; order Santalales; family Viscaceae; genus Viscum; species Viscum album. The sequence goes on along the minus strand of OY728142.1, from coordinate 24,356,067 downwards.
CAGAACCGGGGCATTATAAAGTGGTATCAGAGGATATTATTTTCTCTTGACCTACTGTTTGGACCCTTTAGCTAGGGATAGGAAAGAATATGTACTTGTTAATAAGTTGTGCCCTGGATTAGCTAACCCGTGTACATGGAAAATCCAACCTACCTCGTTTATTGCAATTTTATGGTTTTGCAATATTACAGTTGATTTGATTTCACCTTGAGTGATTCACATGATTTGGGATGTTATTATTGATACTACTGAGGTTCTATTTTTATCACAACCCAATGAGATGAGGGTATTCCATCTCATGCATCATATAAACACTTGCTAGAAATCACATGTCATGCATTCTTACCTTTTCATCTATGATGCATTAGAGGTTGCATGTTGTTGTGATAGATGTTGTGTAGAATATACATGATGTTGTGATAGATACCTTGATAATAATACCTGTTGTTTGATAGGGTATTGTTTTGTGTAAATTTTTGATTGAATGGATGCCAAACTTTAGTTCATGAGGTGTTATGGGACCTCATAGACCAAAATTTGGTGGATCATTGCTCTTTTTGCCTTGTAATACTATGTAAAAGATGCCAGACTTTGATTTGTGGAGAGTATGGGCCCTCATGGATCAAAATTTGGCACTTTCAGTGTTCATTTCAGTGTTTTCTGGGTTTTGGAGTAGTTTCTAAGGCTTACTGTCTAGAAAAACCCAGAATACACACCGTGTAGTTTTGACTACATTCCATGTGTTCATCTGTTCAGGAAGAAACAGTTTTTCTTAAGTACACGCCATGTACTTTATATACACACTGTGTAATCTCTTATCGTGTCATAGGTTTTGTGTGAAGAGACATGGGATAGATAATTTCTTATAGGAACGTGCTGTTTACCAGTTGAACAAGATGTGTAGTCTGACCTAGGTACCTGATCGTGTCACGAACAACTTGGGTCGGTGTTATCTCTTCTTGTACACATTGTGTCTGTCTGGAACATGTAGTGTAGATTTATCCATGTAGCTGGTCATGTAACCAACAACATGGGTTGGTTTTATCCTTTGTAATAAATACTGTGTCCACCTTGATGATGTCGTGTAGTGTGATTCGTGTGTCAGACTATGTCACTAACAACACGAGCCATGCGAATCATATCAAGTACACATTTTTCCTATATTTAACATGCCTTGTAGTCTTTCCTTAAGAGATCCATGTGGCTAAACCATGTAGAAGGACTTGGGTAGGGGAAGAGGATTTATGTACACTCCTTGTGTTAAGACAACACAGTGTGTGTTTTGGGGTGTTAAACGACCAGTTTCGGCAAGAGTACACACCCATGTGAATGACTTAAGGGGACATGCCATGTAGAAAAATTACATGTCGTGTAGTCATGTTTTGTAATGCTTGAATGATTTCTTTCACCTATTCACTTCTTACACTCCATGTTTTCAGTCCTTGAAAACCTTGATCTAAGGTGTGTGCTTGACCTTGAGGAGTCATGCCAAAGAGACATCCTTTGGTTGTGCACCAGTTGCCAGATGGCAATCAGACACCGGACATAGCTGATCAGGGATTACCTACAGATCCTCCAGTTGTACCAGCCTTGGAACCAGCTGTTGTACCTAACATAGGTATGGATGCACGGTTCAGGGAGGGATTTATGATAATGATGCAGACCTTTTAGGGAGCGCCACCTCTTACCCCGTCGACGGCTAATTTGATGTGGGTCTTTCGGCAGTAGAATCCTCCTACTTTTGTAGGGGATGGAGGACCTCAGGCTGTAGAGTCACAGATAGAGGCCATGCTGATGATTTTCGAACATCAAGAGATACCTCCAGAGAAGAGGGTGAAGCTTTCTACCTACAAGCTCTGAGAATCCACCAAGAGGTGGTGGGATGTGATCTCACAGGTGATCTAGCAGCATAATATGTCTTGGGAAGAGTTTTGGTGAATCTTATATGATAACTTCTATCCAGAGAACTTGAGGGCCAATCGATCCCAAAAGTTCATGAGTCTGGAGCAGGGTACTCTTTCTATTATGGAGTATTCCTCTTGCATCACAGAGATGCAGTGTTTCAAGCCTATTTCAGGAGATGATGAGTTGTTCCATGCATGAATGTTTGAGGATGGTCTGAGGCATGACATCTGATCTCAGGTGAACATGTTTAGGTTGACTTCAATATCCTCTATCGTTAACCAGGTGCTGATCATAGAGCGTAATCTGAGATATTCTGGAGCTTTGATCCAGGGAAGTTTAGCATCCAAAGATAGTGCTCCACCAGTTGATAGTAGTAAGTGCCACAGTGAGGCTTCATGAGGATAACAGAGCAGGTGGGATGCATCTTTTGGTATCTAGGTGGTGTGCTACTAGTGTGGGAGAAGCAGGAATACGAGGCCATGTTGCCCGAGAGACCCACTGGAGTGTCGATCTTGTGGAAATATGGTCCATCTTCAACGCTTTTATTAGTTATTTTCACCAGCAGCTAGTGATATGGGTTCTTCTATGACTTTGCATTCAAGAGAAGCACCACCAGTTTCTCATCAATTAGGGAATTGGAGTTCTTCCATTCATTTATGCTGATGTGGAGGTCATAGCCAGGGTATCCTATCATCCAGTTTTCAGTGACAGCAGGGTTGAATAGCTCATAGTGGTCAGGCAGGGTCACAAGGCCATGGAGCATGCTAGACCTTTGTATTGGAGTATACCCAGCAGAAGAAGGATCCCATACCCTCTACAGTTTGAGGTATGATCTCAGTTGCCTCATTTTTTTCTTCAACTCTTTTCGATACAGGGGATTCCCATAGCTTTATATATGTTTTTTTCATGGAGAGAATTGTTCTCTGCATCTTTCCTTATGTTGATATCTTGACAATAGACACACTTTTGGGGACTAGAACGGCTAGTGTACATCAGTGCAAGGAGTTCCCACTAGAGTTTGGTGGATGTTACTTTCTATGGGACCTCTATTTCCTAGAGATGACAGGCTATGATGTCATTCTCGGGATGGATTGGTTAGTACCATTCCATCCAGTCGCCGACTGTTATCGCTGCAGGGTGAGGTTCACATCACCAAAAGGTGAATCTTTTCCTCATAAGGGAAAGTGGGATGTCCAGGCGAGCAGAGTGGGACCCGAGCATCATGGGTTGGGAGGAGTTACAGCCTATATTTCTAGTCTATATCTGGACGACCAGGGGATTTCACAGTTAGACTTTCCTCCAGTGGTGGATCATTTCAGAGATGTCTTTCTAGAGAACTTTTTATGTTTTCCTCCAGAGTGAGAGGTAGAATTTTCGATTGATCTAGTTCTAGGAGTGGCACCGGTGTTCATTCTTCCTTATAGGATGGATACACCATAGTTACATGATCTCAAAAAGCAGTTGGAGGAGTTGCATGAAAAGGGTTTCAACAGTCCCAGAACTTCTCCTTGGGGTTCACCTGTCATGTTTTTGAAGATGGTAGAAGACACCCTTATGCTTTGTGTGGACTATCGGAAGCTGAACCATTTGACGATCAAGAACCGATATCCCTTGCTGAGGATTGATGATCACTTTGATTAGTTTCGAGGAGCCCAGGTGTTCTCAAAGATTGACTTGAGGTCCAGTTATCATCAGTTGCATGATAGACCATCTGATATACCTCTCACAGTATTCCAAAGAAGGTATGGTCTATACAAGTATATGGTTATGTCGTTCAGTCTCACGAACGCGCCTGTAGTTTTCATGGAACTGATGAATCGAGTGTTCCATACATACTTGGATTCCTTCGTAGTGGTCTTTATGGATTATATCTTGGGGTACTCTCACACTCAACATGACCATGACACAAAACTTGAGATCATTTTGAGTACACTGAGAGAGCATCAATTATATGCTCAGCTCTCAAAATTCCACTTTTGATGGATCAGATTCACTTCCGAGGTCATATTATCTCATATGCAGGAGTATCAGTAGACCTAGAGAAAGTGAGAGATGTAGTTTCCTGGGAGTAGATGAAGAACGTATTTGAGGTGCAGAGTTTTCTAGGGCTGTCTGGATACTAAAGATGTTTCATATAAGACTTCTCACGCTTAACAGCACCACTGACAGGACTGAAAAAGAAGGGTGTGAAGTTCTCATGGTTAGTTTTTTGTGACTAAGCCTTCTAGGAGCCTAAAGGGAGGTTGAATTTAGCTCCAATACAAGTCTTTCCAGAGCTGGGAAAGATATATACTGTTTACTCTGAGGCATCAAGTATCATGCTAGGAGCTGTGTTTATGCAGGGAGATGGATTCATTGCGTAAAGATCTCAGCAGTTGAGGCCACATAAGATGAATTACCTGATGCATGATCTGGGATTGGAAGCTGTTGTTCATGCCTTATGCTATTAGAGACATTATCTTCTAGGAGAGTATTCTGTGGTTTTCACCAACCATAAGAGTCTCAAGTATATCTTCACTCAGCATTATTTGAATTGGAGACAAAGAAGGTGGGTTGAGTACCTACAGTTCTTTGATTTTGAGTTTTACTATACACCAGGGAAAGGAAACACAATGTTTGATGTGTTGAGCAGGAGGAAATAGATACATGAAGTTTAGGAGGCTAGCAGTGAGTGGAACCTTATGGCTTTGTTCTCTAAGATGTATTTGGAGGTGCACGAAAGATAGGGGAAGACCTTCCTTTTTTCCGTAGCTGTTACTTCTACTCTTCTTGATCGAGTTAGAATAAAGCAGCTATCAGATTTTGAAGGCCAAGTCCTAAGGGAGAGTGTGTCAGGAGGGGAACCTATTTCTGGATGAAACATAGGAGAGGATGAGATCTTTCATTTCTAGGGGCGTGTATGGGTGATTGTAGACATACGCGAGGAGCCGATGTGGGATTTTCATTCCTTGGTTTGGTCAGTTCATCCTGGAATCACTAAGATGTATCGTGATTTACACCGTCAGTATTGGTGGCTAGGTATGAAGAGAAACGATGCTGGTTTCTTCATGAGGTGTTCCACTTGTCAACAGGTGAAGGCAGAGCATCAGGGACCAGTGGGGCTCTTACAGTAGTTACCCATTCTCATGTGGAAGTGGAATGACGTCCCGATGGACTTCATGACCAGTTTTCTGAGATCATCTTGAGGAAATGATGTAGTTTGGGTTTTCATTGACAGACTCAGGAAGATCAATCACTTCTTTCTAATCAAGGAGACCATTAGTGTTGATGATCTGGGGAGTTTGTACGTCTGAGATATTGTACATCTGGATAGAGTTCCACACTCCATTTTTTCTGATAGAGATGCTCGTTTTACCTCTCGGGTCTAGTAGGGGCTTCAGAAGGCTTTGGGTACATCGGTACTTTTGAGTATAGCTTACCACCACCAGATGGATGTCCAGTCCGAGCAAACGATTTAGATGCTTGAAGACATGCTTCGAGCATGCATTCTAGATTTTGGAGGTTTTTGGGAGAATCATATACCTTTTGTGGAGTTTTCCTGCAACAATAGATTTCAAGAAACTATTCATATGGCACCTTATGAGGCTTGGTACAGTAGGTCATGTCGATCACCCTTATGTTGACAGGAGGCATGAGAGGCAGCTTTCTTGGGACCTAGTCTTTTTCATGAGACCATAGAGAAGATAAAGTTGATTCGGAAGAGGATGGATACTACACAGTCTCGATAGAAATCTTATGCTGATCAGTGAAGAAGACCTTTAGAGTTTGAGGTCGGGGATCAGGTTTTCCTATGTGTCACACCGAGGTTCGGGAACAGGAGGATTAAGAGATAGGGTAAGCTTCTGTCGAGGTATGTCAGGCCATTTGAGGTGTTGGAGAGAATCGGGTCGGTTGCCTATCGGTTGTAGTTACCTCAGAGGTACCAAGCCATGCATGACCTCTTCCACGTTGGACAGCTTCGACGTTACTTTTCAGACCCATCTCTTGTCTTTCAACCTGAGGAGGTTGAGCTTAAAGCAGATTCATCCTCTGAGAAGCATCCTATCTAGATCGTCGATCACAGTGTGAAGATTCTCCATGGCCAGTTTGTTCCTCTGGTATGGGTGTTATGGCAGCACAGGTGAGTACAGGACGATACTTGGGAGAGGAAGGCTGACATGTGATCACAGTGTCCAGAGATGTTCAGGGTTTCTTCTTCTACACCACAATAGGGAAATTCAGGGATGAATTTCTTTAAGGGGGGAAGTTTGTAAGAACCTGGTTTTTCTTTTCAGTTATGTTATTATTTTTCGGGTTTTTTTAGAAAAAAGGGGAAATTATAGAAATTTTCTAAGTACACGTTGTGTACTTTCTTGCTGCAGGAGACCATGTGCTGTCTATGTAGTATTCATACACACGGCCATGTTGGAGTGACTTGGAGGCTGCCTAATGTGGAGTACGAAAACAGTAAGTACATGTTGTGTACTCCAAAAGTACATGCTATGTATTTTTTTCGTTAAACGCACCAGGGTCGCATCTGGCAGACAGAACACACTCCTTTTAGGTCTCATTCATCCGAGAGAGCCTATACGGTCATGTATCTTTGATGATCCCCTGCGCATCCATATGTTCTCCGAATTGAGCACCATCAGTTGCATTATAATCGCATCGGTGATTTCTCTCTTCTCCTTTAGCCTTGTTTCATGTTTCCCCTTCTTTTTCAAGTTATCATGGGTTCAACGTTTTATATTTTTTCACAGATCTATGATGTTATAAGTAGATTCAAGCCCTGAGGTTCACTTATAGTGATCTCCTAACATCATGGTAGGTGGTTTGTGCCTTTCTGTTCAAAGTATTTGAGTATTATGGGCAGATTTTATCAATACCCTTGAATGGGGCATTGCGAGTTTACCATTTTACCCCTGTTGATTTCATTCCATTCTTTTATGATTATGTAGAGGTAATTTTGATATTAATAGGTTTTACCTTTATGCTTTGGATGTATTTTTCCCATGCATGTTTTGTTTATGACCGTTTGGTCTTGTTTATCCTTTGGTTGCTTAGCCTATTTTCCATGCCTATTGTTTTGTGATGGAGAGTTGTATTCTGACATGCTTGACATGTTGTATACTATTAGACAAATAGTTCTGTAGGTTTAATTTTTCCATATTACACTTCAATGCCCGTTGACCTACATAGGGTTGTGAGAACCTAGTGAAGGAGACTATGAGCGGAATTGAATAGGTGAGCTTCCTCAGAGAGTCTTTGGTCACTTAGGCTATAAGGGGGATTGACCGAGTGAGTATCCTCAGAGCGCCTAGAACCACTTGGGGCTATAAGGGTAATTGACAGAGTGAGATTCCTCATATTGTCCTTGTTTTCTTTAGACTATAAGGGGATTGACCGTCTGAGCTTCCTCAGAGAGTCTTTGATTGAATTGTACGACTTGGGCTATAAGGGGAATTAACCAAGTGAGCTTCCTCAGAGAGTCCTAGACCTTTGGGATATAAAAGGAATTGATGTGTGAGATTCATCATAGAGTCCTTGAGTACCCTAGACTATACGGGGAATGGACTATGTGAACATTCTCAAAGAGTCTTTCTTTACCTTTGACTATAAGAGGATAGACTATGAGCACTTCCTCAGAGAGTATTATTATATTCATATGCAGAACTAGAGGGGTTAGACTGAGTGTGTTTCCTATAGGGTTACTTCACTTAATAGGTAGGACCATAGGGTATGGACCTTATTACTTCCCATAGGGGTACCTGTTTGAGGTTTTAACTGTTTGTTTCACTGTTTCTTGATGTGGAACTATGGATTGTTTACTACATAGTACCTTTCTGTTTACTTCTTTCTGTACATTTACCTACCATATATTCATTGACTGTTAGGCACAGATCTTATGGTGGTTGCCTACTAGGATTTAGTCTCACACCCTATTTGGGTCATGCTTTTGGGCCGAAACAAATTATATTCCTATAGGTATAGATAAGGGAAAGCGCCCTTCTACTTGAGGTACTTGTTTTGATGTGGTGCTGGAGAGAATGGGACCAAGATATTCTTGAAATGATGAGGAGCTGTTTATCTTTTATTTTTTTACTTTGGTTTAGTACTATTTTTATTCTAGCATTGTGATTTTTTTGACTGATTTCCTAGACACATGTATCATGCATCATTTATATATATGTGTTGCAGTTGTTTTATCTTTCCAATCTTCCGATGTTTACTCTTGTATGGATGTTTATTGCTTCCACTTTTTCTTTTGTTTCTCTTCTGCTGTGTACTAATACAATGAGGCAATAGTTTCCCCACTATCACACCCAAGGCCCTCATTGCTAGTCGGCAGCCTCTGGCGTTTGGGGAAATACTCTTGAGGCCTTGTGGCCAACAGGTTACTGGGCGCCTTTAGGTGGCTTCTAGAACTGGTTCATTACACAAACAAAGTCATACCAAACCAAAAAAACTCAATAATGTAAGACTTATGGATGATATATTTTTATAAATGGGTTTTTTACAAGTGGATAAGTCATTTGGTCTCTTTAGTTATAGGTATAGTCCTTTATTAAGATTAATTTTTCCTTAATAATTGTAATTAATTTTATTTACTTTCACTAATATTTTTGGTCAAATAATAATTTGACTTTAGTATAAATTATAAATTATACTGATTCTAAATATGAAATCTGTTTTTTCAATTTACAATCACATAAGTGGCAGAAATTAATTTACAATCCATCTTGTAAGCAGGATGACAATGTTAGTTTTTAAAGTAAAAACATACCAAAGTTTGCTATATTTTTTGTAGTCAATTTCAAAGTAAAATTTACTATAATAACCTAAATTGGATTAATTGATAAAATTATTATATAATTAAAATTTAAAACCAACATAAAACATAATTTACCCTTGTAAATAAATAATTTAAAAATAATTTTTGGAAAAAATGCAGTATGTTTTACTATTCATTAAAAAATGAAATGTTTCAGAAAAATATCATAAAATCACCATAACCTAATTATTATGTTTCAATTTCAAAGTTGAACTTTATTTTTACATATTAAATCAATTAAAGTTTCAAAATTCATATTTAAAATTAGTTCACCATTAAAAGGTGGTAAATTTTCCTTTATAAAATATAGGTTTTTATTTGTAAAATAGGGTTTGTTCTAATATTAGGAATATCAAACATAATGTATGAACCTAAAAAATATTTTATTGAATATATATCATATATATTTCATTAAATTTATTCTCTAATTTTAATTAACTATGTTTATAAAGAAAAAACTTTTTTAGAATCATATAAATAATAATATTTCTTTTTATATCCAATTAGATCTTATTTTTGTTTCTCATTAGTTGGTATCCAATGAATTCATTTTATATTTATATAAACCATAAATATTAAAATATTTGTTAACAATATTCATAACCACTAACATAACATCTAGTATATATCATATCTTATTAAATATTAATGTTTTAATAATACATTTTTATTTTGTGAAACACGATCTTGTGTGTAACGCAATCTATCGAGAACGGTCACTCTTATGTGAAATGAAAGATAACTCGGTGTTGTTTTCATAACAAGCTATATCATGTATTAAATATATTTACAACAGTAAATATATTTTAGAGTCTTGATATATAATATTTACGTACGCAATTAGTGATGCATGTCATGCAAGCTATCGAATACAAAGTTGTACATTATATTTTGGCTTGTTACATAAACTCCATAAATATTTCTAGAAGTAATAATCACTCATGAGGAACAAAAATCTGACAGTCATCTTCAAGATGAACATATATCTCCTGAAAAGAAAAATATTTTGAAAAATACTCAAGGAGATGAGAAAATTCAAATTCTAGTTACTGAAACCACTTCAATAGCTAAGAATCAAACACCCTATACTAACTCACCAACCTTAGATAAAATAACATTTATGACTGGAAAGAAGAAAAAGGTTCATGATAACATTTATTTCTCTTCTTGGGATAAGAATATAGTAATTCATTATCTATAATGGAAGAATCCCAACAATCGAGGCACCAAGATAAAGAGTATTCTGATTCCTTGAATCATCAGATAGAAGAACTAGTCATCATTTTTTTCAAAATAAAGGAGTAGAAGTTATGTTTAAGACATGAGATGGAATCTGAAAGAAAAAATTTGGAATATTTGAGAAATTCAACTATTCTGAGATTGGAATTTGAATCTATTCATAATCAATTACATAATAAAAGAGAAAATTCAATTTCCAAGAGAAATTTTTATTCTTTTCAATAAGAAATATTATATCATTTTTGAGAACTAAAAGTACAATTATTCTCAAATATATATTTCAGAGATTTAAATAAATATTTGGAAAATTTGTTTGAATCATTTAGGAATAGATCTATTTAATTCAGATCCTCTACCTCTACTCCTCAAAATCACCATATTTAATCATTTGGTTTAAATAAATCCCTACCATAATTCCTAATATGAATAATAGACATTATTAACATTAGTGTAATTTTTTACCTTTGAATATTATATTAAATAATCAAAGATAAATTTTCGAGAAAATAACATCATGTTAACCTGGAATTAGAATACTTCGAGATCAGTTTAGTGACAATCTTACCAAGTTTCTTCTAACTAAGGAAAATTTGTATGACTTTCTGAAAGTCAATCTGATTGAAATTGTAAAGGTGGATCAATACTAATGAATTTTGATGAGACATTTTGTTAACAAACTTTCTAAATGTTTACAAGGACATATGGGATAATTGAAGGATGTTCTTAGATATGTTCAAGCTTCACCAAATCAAGATGTGTCTTCTAAAAAATCCATTTCACATTTATCAATACCTTGTATTTAAAATTATCTCATCTAAGTTGACACTTGCAGTCACTAACATATTTTACTAAAATTATTGTTTTTATTAATATTTTTTGTCGTTATTTTTGTTCATTTCTATGGCTAGAACACATATCTCATTATTATCTTAAAAATAATGTAAAATTAATATAAATTTATGTGCAATATTGAATTTGTTTTAATCCATTTCCAAATACATTATTTTTTATATCATAAAAGTGGGATAAAATTGGGTAAGCACAGTATTCATGACTTTATTATTCAATTACTATTATCTATTAACAATTAAATAGAATGAATTTATTGTGTAAATTAATTTTCAAGAACAATAATTTCTATATATTTTTAAAGATACTATTTCATTTTTGTGTATAATTATAATATTTTAAATGTTTATTTATAGGTTTTCTTGATCATAAAAAAGGTAGATATTTTTGGTCATATATTGTCTCAATAATACTCTATAAATATTATTGACCTTGATTCTCACAAATACCATTAAAAATAGGAATGATTTACTCCATAAAATATTCACCTTTGAATTAGTCATAAAATTTCTCTAAAATGATATTTATTGTTGGGACCAAGTCGGATGGAGAAGGAAGTAAGAAGAGTTTTCTTTTACAGAGTGTTGTGTTTTGATTTCAAAGAAGATAAATCAATTTACTTTGTAAAGAACATGAAACCAGACGATGCTTTGCTGATATGTATTTCAAAAATATCATAAGTTAGGATAACTTTTTATTCAAGCCTTATGAATGAAAGGGGGATAACGATGATGCTAGTCATATACAGTTTCGATTATAAGGAATGATTCTGCTAGAAGATAGGGAAGTTTCAGTACTTCCCTTTGAAAATCTGACGATGTTAAAGTTGTTCAATCAAAGGATACATGTCACGAGAGTGGATTTCATGATGTAATATGAAGAATGGTTATGGGATGAAGTGAAGAGCGTAATGACAAAGGAATGGAAAATTTGGAAGTCGTACAAAAAATGTTTTAAGGTGGTGCTATTTTCCAGTGTTTGCCAAATTTTAGGGCCTAAAAATCAGGGGATGAAGAAATGTGTTTTTGGAAAAAGATGTTGCACCCATGTTTGAAGATTGATTGTTATGTTGTGTTCAAGTGATGTTATATGATCCGAACATCAAAATATAGCAAAGGAGAGGCTTGCGTGAAAGACTGGTTTTTGCGTGCAAGATTGAGAGGAGTTTGGAATATTGTACACAAGGCATGATTCGAGGTCCAAACTTCGAAAAATGGAAAAGGAATGAATTTACTGAAAGATTCAAGAAGTGCGTGAAAGATGAGGTTGGTTAGAAAGAGACTTACGCACCCAATGCGACGTCAAATGGTTTTTTGCGCGACGCATCAGGATCTTGTGCGACACATTGTGGTTTCTGGACGTAGGGGTCAACAAGGTTTATAAATAAGAGGTGTCCCCTCAAATTTTGTCTGATCTACACTTAGAGAAATACAAATCTATGTGGTGAGGAAAAATATTATGAAAAGGAGAGTGAAAAATAAATAGAGTTGTGCACAATAAGGATGAGTTTCTTGCACAAAGATAGTTGTGTGCAAGATTGATGTTGTGCGCAAGAGGTGTTTCACAACAAAAGTTAAATCCTGCACATGTGGCATAAAATTTGTGTGAAAGACACCTAAAAGGGTGCATGAAATATTTGGGTACTTCTCATGTATTCAATTGTACATAAGATAGTTCTTACTGTCTTTTGGGTAAGAAAGTGAAGATTTGTAATTTAGAGAATAGACATGTTCAATTGTAAAGAAGCACTGAAATACAATAATTCCCTATTTGTGCTAAGATGGTGCACACACACTTAAGGATTGTTTTCCAATTGCTACATGAGTGTAAGGGTATATCCTACTCATTGTATTCCACATCAAAGGATTGTTTTCTATTGGATTATGTAGTACTGGATTATTTCTGTATTATACAAAGGACGTAGCTACTCTTGTTGAGTAGTGAACCTTATAAATCTTATGTTCTTATGGTTGTGTGTGTTTATCAGAGAAGAAACTCATTAATATGAGGTGAAGGTTGTTTAAAAAATAATGAAACATTAAAAGAAAAATACATCACTAATTCACCCCTACCCCTCTCAGTGATACTTTGATCCTAATTGGAAACTTCATTTACATCCATAAACATCATTATGGAAATCATGGGAAATATCTTTCATTTAAACTCTATCATTGAATACTCAAAAAATTACTTAATGTAACAACAAAACACCAAGCATAGGGATGACAACGTAAAATTGATTACAATAGTTGGGTTGATGTACAGTATAATTTTTCCTCAAAAATAGGGTTCCTTACAGTTATAGGGTTATTTATCCATACTTTCTTATTCCCATACATAGGAACCCATACAAATGTATCATTAATAAAAAACACTTTTTCAACATCATTGCGAACGTAATCCATACATGTTATTTCAAACGTAGGGTTCCTAAACCATACTCTGTGCTTATACATACAAACATAGTGTATAAAAGGTGTTTCCAGAAGACTTTTAAAAAAATCAAAATACTTTAACAAATATTATAACCCATAAATAGTATAATTTTATCAATAAGTTATGACTCTCTTAAATGATATAAATATGAATGATTGTGATTTGTCAGGAAATTTTTTTGGATCTACTCAACCAAAATAAATCCCATATTTATGTAAAAACATCAATATTATTTTCACTTAATGTGTGACTATATACATGAAATATATTTTCAAATACATAACTGATGAAAAGAAACAAAAGATCGAGTGACTTTTGTTTCCCAAGAAACTACATTTTACAGATATATATGTTTTAACCTCATATTATTGTGTAATTGATACTGTTATTAAAGATCACTTGTAACCAATATATCAATATATTATTGCTTAAAAATTATCTTTGAATAAGAATATCCCTATTCTATTAGTTGTTGTTGTAACTATAATCAAGAACCTATCAGTTTAATCAAATCAAACTATTTTTATTTCTTAGAGTTTCTATTGTAAAGACTCATTTGTAGAAGAGTATCATCTTCCCATACTAAGCTATGGAAAATATGATCCCATATACAAGAACTAGAATAATTTTCAAAGTCTTGTTTTAAAGGTTTCAATTGAATCTAATCAATTGTGAAGGTCTTGTAATAAAAGGACCTTTCTAGTTAAAATCAAAAATATCACAGAAATAGCTTTGGTGGAGTGGAATAGGGGATCTTTGTTCCCTGAACCACCATAAAAATTATTGTGTTCTTCTTTATTTTTTATCTACTTCTCAAACTACATACAGGAGATAATTATGTATATCTGCATAAATCACAAGGAAAGATAAAATCCAAATTCAGTCAATATCATTTACAATATCATTTGCAATAGAATTTGAAAATACACTTATATTATCTTTCTTAGAAGTCAAAACTTAAGCTTCAAACTAATATATACCTATATATTTTACATTTCAAAACCCCCTCAATATTTTTATTTTTATTATTATTTTTTAATTTCATAAAAAAGTTTTATATCAGGTACACACACAGGTAATTCAAGTACAATAATGAAATTAATTTGATGATAAATAAACATATGGGAAAATAATTCTTTTATGCTAAAGAAAATCATTTAACTTGATTATAATTATCTATTGGGTAATAAAAACTCATCATTCATGATTTGGTGTGATTTTTTATTGATAAGTTAAATGACATAGTTTTCAAATAAAAGTCCAATAAGGAATAGTTTCAAATTTTTAATGGTTTTATGTAGAAATAATCAATTATATCATTGACCAACTTCCATTTTCTCTAAAATAAACCATAAAATATAAAAAAATTACTAATTCGTAAAATGATATGGATGATATTAGAAAATTAAAAAAATCAATAAGTTTAATGGAATTAATGAACATGTGTTATGGTTTTTTAATAGTTTTTTTGTTTTTTAAAAATAAAAATAAACTTAAAAAATGAAATAAAAATGATAAATTCTAAAGAAGATACCTTGGATTTCATCCACTCCCCCACACTTAAAATGTTATTTTATATTAAGTGTGACACAATGAAATTAAATTTTTATATTAAATTTAGATAATTATTTACGTACTATTAAAAACAAGGAAAGACTAATTTTTTATTTTATGTAAAAAAATAAAATTTAGAATAGTAAACTTGGTATTATTTATCATAATATCTACATTTATATTGTCTATATTTAGAAATATATTGAAATTAATTCTAAATGTGATGGGGCTATTTATTTTTTGTTTCGAACCATCACATCTTGGAATCTCTAATGATCCACTAAAATTTATTATTCTTCTAGTTATCCAAATATAAAAACAAATAGAGGTCCAAATCCTCAATGATGTACTTGTAGATTAGTGGGGTTAGAAAGAGAATGCAGGGTTCCTTTAGCTTATATTCATATTGAGGAATGGTATTGTATGGTGGATATTGAATGGTAATTCCATGATGTGTATATTCAATTAATTTTTATTCAAAAATTTATTCCTCGTTATATTCTAATTATGTTCTATATTTTTCAAGTGCCTCACTTAAAATTATAAAGGGATCCTCTATTTTTTCTTCAAAATGATCCATCGCTTATATGGTCCCTATTTTCCTTCTAGATCAGGTTATAAATCTATTTTTTTCAATTTCAATTCATGGAAGATTAATTTTCATGTCAAAATAGGAATGATCAAAATAGTACATTTCATGATGTGATAAATCACCAAAATATTTTGTAGTTATTATTCATTTTTCTTCAAGATAGGATTCTGGAAAAAAATTGAATAGAGAAATGAATAAGTTAGTTAAATCCAAACATTCAATATAAAATATAATTTCTTCAACACAAACTAAAAAGATCTTCTTATTCCTTGTAAGTAGTTATTATGGTTGATTAACCACCTGTTGTATGTAATCCTGGATGAAAGTGGGTATCATTTCATTTTTTTATTTTTAGTTCCACTATTTGAATTTTTATGTAAATAAATTCATCATTTTTTCTCTATATCACCCATTATTGTTCATAAAGACTTATTTTGGGTTTTAATTGTACTTTTTAGAATGGATAAGGTATTTTCTATTTTTGGTACATCATCCATGAATAATGTGATTGGATTTATTCATAAACCTTTCTTGGGTAATCCTCCCATCCCACATTGATAAAAAAATTAGGGGCTTTAAGTATCATTGTGAATTTTAGAAAACTATCAAGTTAATATTATACAATAAAGTGAATGTCAATTAGATATTATCCACATAAAATATCCAAAATAGTGTTGAAGAAAACACCTACCTCCCAGATAATGGAGCCAATTTAATAAGCATTGTCACATGTGGTCTCATAGATTTTTGATATTTAACAAAGTGTGACACATGGGATAACCAATATTACTCTCTTAAGGAGGAATGAAATTAAATATACCCTAATAGTTTTGAAAAAGAAAGAAAATAAATGGAAAAGGGAACCAAATATGGGGGCCTGTCAACTGATTTTGGAACAAAATAATGCGAGAATGGAGAAAATATTCATTATAAATGACAATATAAAAAGATGAAATCAATATAATATAGTTCTTAATTATTAATTAATCATCATAACTTATGTTTAAATCCATTTAATTTTGATTCCCTAACCTTTTCAACCCTCTAACCCTATAGAAATTAACAAAAACAAAAGGATAAGAAGAAATGAACCCTAGGTTAACTTTGGGACATCCAATCACAACACACTACTTCAATTTTCTCCACAAAGAAAAATTATGGATACTATCTAATAAGGGAAGAATATATAAATAGTAAATTGTAACTAAATGAATTTGTAGATTATATTTAAGCCCTATAATTATATCCCAATTTTATTGTATTTTATGAATAATGTTTCTCTCTCAAAATTAACACAAGCCTGGTCCCATAGTCTAAGTGGATATTCATAAAATTCCATAGAAATTGAAAATCAATTAATTGATAAAAAATTATGAATTATTGTGTCTTCATGGATTTAAAACAAATAAGTGTAGGAGTAGTAATTATATCGACTATGAGTGGAAACTACTCTTTTATGGGTAGAGTTGTCATCAAGGAGATGATTTTCATAGGAAAATATTTGAAAGGGTAAAACCAAATTTTTACTCCACTCTTAATTTCAAAAATAAATAAGTAATCTAAAAATATTTAAAGAGAGAAAAATAGTTGTTATTAAAGTGTAAGTGATATTACAAGAATATTGAAAATTTAATAAGTATAATAAGAGGATCAGAGATTTATTTAAAGAGATATATTCCACAATACATCCTCAAAAATATCAAAGAGTTGGAAATAAACAAATATATTTATCCAAACCATCCTAAATCCATGTCCAAACCTCCATAGGTTTGGAAAAACCAATGAAATACAGTAGAGGTGGGGTTGGGTTTGAAATTTCAGCAAGGGTATTTGTAAAATTCTTCCTATAAAATTTACTTCGTATTGATCTTACTTTTCAACCAACTTACCATGAAAAATATAAATCCTTTTAGTGAAATTAAATTATCAAAATTTATTTCTTTATTATCTATAAAAATTTTATCCCAATACTAGAAGGATTTTTTTGCCTAACTAGTGAGGTAAGTTCCGTTATCTAAAATCCATCCCATCTTTGACTTCATGAACACATTTCAACAATCAAATATGGAATCCACCTATCATGGTCCAAATGAAAAATTTATTCCAATTATTTTATAATTCCTCAATAAAATTTATAGTCAATATTCACCTTATAGAAAATGTTTTGATAATAATAATATATTGAACATAAAAGTGTAAAAATATAATTTTCATGGAATTTACAAATTCATGTTCAAATTAAAAATTTCCATTAAATCATAAAATAAAATCCTATAAGGAGAAATTATATCAATTGTTATTAATAAAATATTTGATAAAATCATGTTTTGTAGAACCACTTCTGGATCAAATAGGGATCATTGAGTGGGGGGGGGGGGGGGGGAGAATTAGCTATCTATACCATTTTATTATATGTATTTTGGAAAAACCTTCTCCACCTGTTAGGATGTAGTGATGGTAGCTAAAAACTCCCAATCACACACCAATAAAATGGTATAAACATATTTATAAGGTTCACCTCTCAATATGAGAATGATGTCTCATAGTGTGAATTTGATTCCTCTAAGATAAAACTACCCACTAGAATCATCATGTGAGAAAAAATGTGTAAGGTACGACTTTGAGACTCATGTTTGAATGTCTCTCAGCTATGCTTCGGTGCATTCCAAACACAAGTGTATCCCTAAATTCATAATGATATATGTTCGTGTAAAAAATCATCAAGAATATAGATTTTTTCTAGGTTTTCAACTGTACTGGAATATTCCACTTTTACTCTGATTGAATGATATGAAACAAGAAGAAAATATCCCTCAAATATTCATAAGAACATGTTTCTTATTCACCTTGTAAACATAACACATGAACATTACCACTTCAATCTTATTATTCTTCTTCATCTCTTATAATTAATATAATCATTGAATATCCACTATATAGAATGTATCCATGACTTGTTTTTCATCTTCACTCTATACACTTATTTATTATCAGTTATCATCACTTTTCAAATCTGTACATAATTCCATTCTTTATGAAATTCATAATTTAATTTTAATTTAAAATTCAAATACCATTCTTGAATAAACACCCTTGGTTAATTTACCATATTAATCATGACCATTAAATTTTAATTGGTATTTAAAATAAGTTATACTAACCACAAAATTTTAAATAAGAAGACATTTGAGCATGTCTTCATGAACTTTCCATGATTAGATTTTAAAAAACATATAAAACATAGTTTGAGGAATTATATAGTATCCTATTGGTTTTTAATGGTTTTCACTCAATTTTCACACTAGGTTATGGTGTATAATAAGGGTTTCAATGTATAGGTCCCAAATTTTCTATATCCACCAAAACTAGTCTAATATTCTATGTAGTGTGGTCTATATACCATGGAATAGTCCTCTAAATTTTCTT
This sequence comes from Viscum album, assembly GCA_963277665.1. Taxonomy (NCBI): domain Eukaryota; kingdom Viridiplantae; phylum Streptophyta; class Magnoliopsida; order Santalales; family Viscaceae; genus Viscum; species Viscum album. The sequence goes on along the minus strand of OY728142.1, from coordinate 24,337,255 downwards.
CTAACTATGCCATGGAAAATGTTTTATAATGTGGAGGCCCAGAAATATCCAAAGCTATTAAGTTACAAGTTTATATGAATTTCAACATAGACATTTACTACCATGTGGAGGACCAAGATTTTCCAAGGCCCCTGAAATTGACTTGGGAATCTATATGGTGTGGTCTTCCTTATATGGTCTAGAGTACTCTCTTTGAGTCTTTAAAAATATTTATACACTCACATAGAGACATGAGGTCATGTCGAAAATTTATCATCCCACTTCCATTTTATAAATTTCCCTGACATGGACACCTCTGATGTGGGGTATCCAAACTCAATGTCAGTTACCTATGGTGTAGACACTAGTTACAGTGTATGAATTCATCCTTAAAAACATCTACTATTAAATACCATGCTTTATGCAATAGATCTTATTCTACTGCTTCCTTCAATATTCTAGAATCATGAACTGTTCTCATGATATATAAATCACTTTGAACCATCATGGGAATCATATGAATTATTAACCATGAATATTCACCTCACAATAAATTTGAGTTCGAACATGATTATTCATCGGCAACAAAATCCATCACAATGTATCGTATGCACTCCAACCTCTTTAAACATCTTTTCAAAACAATAATCACAACACCTCTTGATCTCTATAATGTTCCCCTTTGTATTTTTATATCAACCAAGGAAAATAAATCACTAAAAAACATAAAATATATGTTAATTTATGATCATTCAATAATTCTAATACTACATGAGAGAACTAGGTATAGGAAATAATAACATTGAATAGATAATATCATGTTTTCTATAACATAATAGTGATCAAGAATAAACTTCCTTCAAACATGATCAAATCAATTGATGATGAAATGATTCCACTTACATGAACTTCATCATCACAACCTTAATATACTCAAATAAACTATTATAAATTTCCCACGCATGCACAAATTCTGACATCACAACTTATCCCTTTTAATAACACTCAAAATATATGATTTTCCTTAAATAAAAACTCATATTAACGAATAATAACTCTATAAATATTATCCCACTTTAAAAAATACTCACAGATATAGATATAAAGAAATATTTATTTGGTAAATCTTCTCACCCTTTGAAAATAATATCCAAAAACATGACAAAATAGGGGTAAAACAATTATACCTTATCCTTGAAATGGATGAGGTTGAATTCACAACATCAACATCATATTCTAAAATTCTTCATTTGAAAATTTTTTAGTAAAAATATCAATGATTTATTCCTTTATATGAATGAATTATATTAGTAACTTAATTTTCTCAATAGGTTCCTTGATTAAATGGTACTTCGTATCATTCTTATTTATTTGTAAATTATGATCATTATTATTTGAAAATTTATTATCTATTTGATTATCACATCCCAAGATAATTGGAAACCTCACTTAAACATTAAAATCATCCAAATATGACTTCATCCATATTAAATGATTCATGCCATGGGTTTCAGCCAAATATTCTTATTCATTCATGCATAAATCCATAAAAATTTCCTTCTTAGAGTTCTAAAAAATACACTGGTCTCCAAGATAAAAAACTCTACTAGATGTCGATGTCCTATCATAAACACAACATTCACACTCTACATATATATAACCAAAAATATTTAAATTTATTTTTCTGTAATATTTAAAATAAAAAACTATTATGCCTTTGACATACTTGAGAATCCACCTTCCAGCACTAAAATTGGACTCTTTTGTTGAAATTTGATACTAAGAACAAATTGTAACAAAATACACAATATTTTGTCATAAATAAGTTATGTATAGTATATTATCAATTAGTATCCATAATCCCCATGGATCCATTATAAATCCTTATTAATCTTTAAAAAAATTGTTTCTAATGAAATTGGTGTAAAAAATAACTTTGAGTCCTTCATAACAAACCTTTATAAATGTTCCTTTGTATATTATTATTTAGAAATAAAAACTAAAGTAAATTATGATAAATCTAGAAAGAAATAATATACCAAATTTCACTAAGAATAAACATCTTGAAAAAATAATTAATCTCTTTATCAAACATTAACACATTTCTTCAACATTCCTAGAAAATATGATGTCATATATATAAATAATAAAAATAAGAGATACTTATTTGTTATCTTTAATGTAAATATTGATGTCCACCCTTCCATTTTTTAAATTCTAACACTTTAATCATTTTTTCACATTAGAATATCATTCCATTAGGGCTGGTTTCATCCCATATAATTTCTTTTTAAACATGAATCTTGATTCTCATATTATTAAATAAAAAACCGCATGGTTTCTCAATAAACAATCACTATTACAATTAACCATTTATGAAGGTTGATATGAAACCCATTTTAAAAATCTTGTATTGACTTTTTACTAAAATAGAATGAAATATTCTTATAGATTCTAAACTTAAAACTGGTTCAGATGTCTAGTAAAAATCACTTCTTCATCTGGTGAGTAACCATTAAAAAATAATATTTCTTTATCTCTAACCAATTATCATTTATCAATCAATGATCTTGTATTTTCTAAGCTTAAAACTCTTGAATATATTTTTTATGATCCCCATTGATTTTTTGAACCTAAACATGCCTTATCAACCTTTTAAAAGGTTAATAAACTATTTACTTATCACATTAAATGGATGAATATTCTTTTCCAACCTATTAAATGTAAACACTATCATATTTAAATATCCTTTATCCAATTTTTTCAGTAAAAAAATCTTCATCATCAGTTCAAAAACCTGATTTATCATGATAAATTTCATTCATTGATTGTGCCATTGGTTAAAAATAAATAACATCAATTATATTTATTTCGTTATTTTTTTAAATGATAAAATATTCAATTTGGATTATATCCAATAAATACCCCATCAATTCATCGATTCTTAAACTTTCAAATATTCACACCTTTTACCATGTTAACATAAGAACTACCAAACACCCAAATATACTTTGGGTATGTTTTATAATACAACACATAAGGGGACATATCTGAGTTTGGTAAATGTAAAAACTTGTTTTGGATATATATTAATGAACTAATATCTTGTCTCAATAAATAATGACATGTATTATGTTAATCTAGTATTATATGAGCCATTAATAATAATAACCTATTCTTACATTTTTTCACACAATTTTTATGTGGTGTGTTTGGTGAACTATGTTAATATCATATACCATATTTCTCAAGATAACATTCAAAATTCTCATTATTATACTCATTTCTATTATGTATAAATCTTCATGATATAAAAACCACACTATTTCTATACACATATTCAAAAATGTTTAATTTTTTTAAGGCCTATAATTTTTGTTTTACAAAAAATAACACATGAAATATGCGGGAATTAATCAATGAAAGTTATAAAATAATTATCTCTATAATTTTATTTCTTTCTGATGGTACAACACACATATGAATGTATGATGTAAAACCCCAAGTTTTTATAGACATTCTTTTTGAATAAATTAAAATTTCCATCTTATAATGCAGTAAGTAAAAGATTAATTTTTCACTAAACCAACTTGTGGTATGTTATATTCAATACTAATTTTTCATATGTTACATGAAACACTTATTTGGTGTAAGATACATGCAATACTGAGTTGTTGTACGATACACGCAACATTGATTTGGTGTACGATACATGAAACACTTAGTTTCTACAAAACATAATTTTGTTGTTTTAATAAGATAAAAATAACATAGTTATTAAACTTAGTGATATGAATAGTAATGAATAATTTTAAAATATTGACTATAATGTTTTTAAATAAATAAAAGATATTGATAATGAAAGCTATAATTTTTGGTAATGTCCTTCTATGTCTAAAAATACTGATTTTAATGTACTTCTAATAAAATTAATCTTAGGCACATTCAGAAATTTAATTTGATAAAATAAAAATCCTTTTTTAATTTATAATTTCAAAATTATCTGAGGGTGAATATTTGGGATTTTTCTAAGGAACATCAATTTTGGATGAATAGTGAAAAAATACCGTTTTTTAATACAAAAACTCTTTTTAATTAAATTTATTTAAAAGGATAAAATTTATTTTGATTTGATTTAAAATATTAATTAGATAATATTTTTATCAATTAATCTAATTTAGTTAATTGTATTAATTGATTTACACATTTAAAATGGACATAAACACTTAGTAAACTTTTGATCCATTTTACTATAAAACCCCATAGTGTCATCCCAACAGTGATATTAATTTTAAATTAATTTCTACCATTTATGTTATTAGAATTTGGAAAAATGAATTCCATATTTTTAATTATAGTAACTTATAATGTATAAAAAAATTTACTTTGTTTTTTACTAAAAATATCGGTGACGGTGATTAAAATTAATTACATCACTTAAGAGAAAAATAGGTTAATGAAGTACTAAACATTAAATATAAAATCCAAAATGACCTATAAACATGTCCAACACCCATTTTATGTCCATAGTTAGGAACTAAACATTCCATTATTGATGTGTTTTTATTTTTTATGAATTGTTTTAGGTAAGAACATGTGCACGCCTAACTCGTTCCTAAAAAAATCCATGTAAGTCATTTTTCTTCCCTATAAAGACCAAAAACTCTACCCATTCCTCACACCTCTAAATCCTTTTATGTTCATCCAATATATGTCCAATTATCCTCCCAATAACCATACCTTTGACCTTGAATCCTCACTTTGGGCACAAATCCCCTCAAGGAATCCTTTTGGCATAAACCAAAAGGAGTTACCTGATTAAGAGGTAACATCTTCTCTCAAACTATTTTACATTATTTTCCTTATTCACCCAATCGACTCACTTTATTTCATTATTTTGTGACAAAACCATTATCCAATATATACCACGATATTTTTATGAAAAAATTTTACCTAAAATTACACACACCTCCTTCTAATGGATGATGAACAAAATGTTTTTGTGTATGGAGAACTACTACCTCACGAAACGGTGATTGTTCATTTCTACTTTACCACAAATCATGTAGTCGATTTTTATTGACACTCTATTAATAAATGTGTAATATTATATTTATTATTTATTTAGACTTTTTTATTCCTTTTACAACACACATCTATCTACTTTCCATTTGGTGTTAATACAATAATCTCATTTGAGGAAGTGTGGACTACCACCCACTAAAAGCGATGTGATTTGTTTACACACAACATTAAATGTATTAAGGATGGGTTTAATAAACTTATATGATATATAAGATATAGTAATTATACATTAATAATTATATATATATATCCATACATATATATGTATTTATATGTCATTTACATACTTTTTTCAATATGATAATAAAAACTGAAACAACGTTCATGTGTACGTATAACTTATTGTCTCCATGAATGGTGTATTCCATTTCATACTGTATTATGATATATATTTTTATAATATAAATATAATTTATATTCATGATATTTATATCATTGTCTAAATTCTGGAATCATGATATAAGTATAAGGACCAATGATATAACAAATTATGGCACATGCGAAGAACAAAGCGAATATTACGTGAAGTGAAACCTTAACATAAGATCATTAATAAGAGGGTAATATAAGGTCATAATAAAAAATATGGTATTATTTATAATATTATTATTCTTTATAATATGTAAAATAAACTTATATTTATTATACTGGAAGCTTCTACGTGTATAGAGAGAGTCAGGACACAAGGTAAGGGGAATTCATCTCAATTTTAATTTTTGTGAGATACAAGCTATGTTCTCCACTCTTTCTTTTCGTGTGGTGTATTTAATACCCATGATTGTATTTTATGTGCCTTTTAAATAAATTTATAGTTATTAAAATGTGAATTATATGATCGTTCTTTCATTGGGTTTAACTTTCAAATGTTAACAAATCTGTAAAATAGTTTTTTCTCAATTTACCTTCTTTAATATTCATGTTTTTTATACACCTAATCTCTTTTTAAATGTGTATATAATTCCATTTTACATGTTATATCATGAATATACTTATTTTCATGATATATTAATCTTCATTTAATTTTATTTTCTTACATGGAGAGTTTGATCCCACGTTACTGATTTATAAGAGTTTATTGAGACAATCTCATCGCTTTCTGAGATTGTTTATGTTTATGCCTCCCTTGATGAAATATTATGATCCATATCTCAATAATATTAATTAGTTTTCTTAACCTATGTTTATTCATGATATCCTCTATTTTTAGTACCATTTTCCACTCTTGGGTACTTAATATAATGTTTTTTTATGTAAAATATTATCGTCTCTCTCTCTCTTTGGTCAAAACTCTATTGTATTCAAAAATAATTTTTTCAAAAATGTTTTCAAAATGATTTCAAAACATCCTTGAATATGATTTTCAATAAAAATGATTTTAAATTTTTTTATTGTTTTCAAATCTTCCATTATAATTTTTCAAAGTTATTTTTAAATAAAAAGGTTTTAAAAGGTTTTTATGTTATAAAAAGAACTTTTCAAAGAATAAAGGACATTTTCCTCAAGAAATGTTTTTAAAATATCAGTCAAAATTATTTCCCATATAAGATAACATCCATTGGTGGTACTCATCCCTTTATATGGAAATTATTCAATTTTTATCTTTATATTAATTATTTTAATGGATTATTCTTTTTATGTCATGATTCTTATGAATCTCGTATCTCTTTCATGGGTTATATGCTTTTGAAACCTGCTTCTTTTCATGGGTTTTTCTTATGATGAAATGATTATGAAACCTATCTATTTTCAAAGGTTATGATATTTTTAAATGTTTATGATACCCATTTCATTTAATGGTTTATGATATGATTAATTATAATCTTTTGGAACATGTATGTATGATTTATTTAGGTGATAGGTGGGACTTATATCTCCTTCAAATGCAATGGGGGATGATTTATATCTTAGGAGATCAACTAAGATTGTCTTGGGAGTGAACCTTAACTTCTATAATGGAAATGATAGTGAACCGTGACTACTAAATGGTATAAGGAGTGAAATGTTGCAACTATGATGTCTGTGGGAGTGAACCATGACTATTATGATGGTATGGGGAGTGAATACATACTACTAAGATGGTATTGGAATCGATGTGTTGGATACTATTGAAATCATTATATGGTTATGTGTTTTCATAAATCCCATGTTTTACTCCTACGTTATTCTTTCATATATTTTTCTCTTTATTTCATAATGATAAATGTTTTATTAACTTCCAATATTTATACAATGATCTCTATTATGATATTTGATATGCAGGGTATGATCTTCTATTTTCATGATCACATTCCCATACCCTTATCCTCATATTTATGCTTACATGTCTACCTTGTTTACCCTTACTGAGAATTTGAGATAATCCATTTTATGTTTCCTTTCAACCAAGTTATGATGATATTTACTATGTTTGATATGTCTAAGAAGTGTGCTAGTCAAGAAAAACGTAGTGGGAGATGATGTAGCTCACATATATACGAGTTTTTATGTTTCCAAGTTTCCAAATGAACCATACCAATTATGGTGTTTGGGAATCTGTTTGTATAATATTTAAGTATGATGAAAAATTTATGTAATGTTAATGATTTAAAAGAGAGTGTCTCTATAGTTGGTATTATAAAAAATGTATAGTTTACCTTTGGGATATGATTTGGGAATTCACAAACTATTCACGAACCATTATAAAGGATTTAAAACTAAGTTGACTATGAATAACCTAGGATAAACCTAAGGTTTCATAGTTTCACATAATGTACCTCCCAGGATTCAGTGCTACAGGTGTAAAGAGAATAGGCATTATGCTAACTAATACCCAAACCCAAGGGTTGGTGATGATGATCAATGTTAGTAACCTCTTAATCCAAGGGATATGGGGAAATCTCGTGAAATCATTTTATTTCATGACGGTTATGAAAAATACGTGATGAAATGTACACTTACCATCCACTCTAGAACTTTTAATTTCATATTTGATTCGAGATCTACCCACTCTTTCATATCCAAAGAATTTTTCAAGGGTGTTTAGATTCTTCCAAAATAATTTGAGGTGAAATTTGCAGTGCAAACCTCTAATGGTATGATGATTGCATCTCAAGTCTATGATTCATCTCCGGTTGATGTTTGTGGGAATGTGAATCCTGGAAATAATTGTATTCTTCCTTTGGTCGAATTTGATGTTAGGCATTGATTGGATTTCTCTGCAAAAAGACCACATCAATTGTCAAGGAAGGTAAGTTACATTTGATATTTCAAACCCTCCTATGGTCATCCATCAATGTGATGATATGTTTGAACTTCATTTGGATATTATATCCAGTGTATGAGTCTTAATTCCCATTCAAAAGGGTTTTTTTATCTCAAATGGTTGGGTATAAGATCAATATCAATGATATGCCAACTATTTGGGATTTTGGGGATGTCTTTCCAAAATATTTTCCTAGTCTTCCACAAAAATGTGGAGATTAATTATTAATAGGACTTATACATGGTTTCACACTAATTTCAAATACTCTTTGAAGAAGCAACATCAATAAAACCTTGATGAGGTATTAATTCGGCCATGTGTATCACCTTGGGGTGCACTAGTTCTTTTTTTGAAATATAAAAATGGATCAATGTGACTATTCCTTGAATATCGAGAGTTGAGCAAGATCAAAATCAAGAAAAAGTATTATATTCCCCGTATTTATGACTTATTTGATCAACTGCATGGAGCTCAATAACTTACCAATATTTACCTTCATTTTGGATATCATTAGTTGAGGGTCAAGAAGGAGGATATATCCAGGATGGATTTTCATACAAGGTATGGTCACTATGAGTATATAGGGATGCATTTTCTTCTTACTAAAACCCCGATAATCTTCATAGATTTAATGAATAGAGTATTTATATATTACCTCAATATGTTTTTGGTAGTCTTTATAGATGATATTCTTATCTATTCAAATAGAAATGAAGAGCATGAATATCACTTGAGAATTGCTCTAAAGACCCTAAAGAAAGAGAAGTTATATGAAAATTTTACAAATCATGAATTTTGGATGAAAATGGTTTCATTTTTGGATCACATAATCGTACTAGATTGTATAGTAGTAGATCAATCAAAGATAGAGGCTATTGAAAGATGGACTAGACCAACCACAGTGATTTAGATCTATAGATTTCTTGGTTTATATGGATATAATCGATGGTTTTTAGAGAATTTATCATGACTATATAATACTTTGACCATGTTAACTATAAAGGGTGTACAATGTTTATGGATAGATGAATGTGAGGAAAATTTTAAGGAACTGAAAAGAAGATTGGTGAGTGCACCTGTGCTTACATTACCATGTAGTAGATAAGGGTTTGTAATATATATTGATTAATCCAAGAAGGTGTTAGTATGTGGTCTTATGCACAATAAAATGTTTATAGCCTATGACTCATGACATTTGAAGATTCATGAGTAAAATTACCCCACCTATGATTTGGAGTTAGAAGCGGTAATTTTTTCATTAAAGATATGGAGGAATTATCTTTATAGGGAAAAATGTGAAATATATACCAATCATAAAAGTCTTAAATATATATTCACACAGAAGGAGTTCAACATGTTCCATAGAATATGGTTAGAGTTGATAAAGGATTATGGTTGCTCAATACATTACCACCCTAGGAAAGAGAACTGGGTGGTTGATGCTTTGAGTCAAAAATATCATGGTAGATTATCTATGATAAGGATTACAAAAGAACAAATATTTCTATATTTTAAAAGGATGGATCTAGAATTCATAATTGAAGGGAACAAATATTATCCTTTTAAAATTATTTTCAACCCTCTATCCAAGTGAAGATTAAGGAGGAACAAAAGGAAGATAAAGAACTAAAACAAATGTTAGAAATGTTTCTAAGTTTAACCTTGATTGGTATGTAATGATAAGGTTTAGAAATCATGTATGTTTTCCTTCCATGCCAAATTTGAAGAAGGATGTATTAGATAAAGCTCATATTTATTTATTCACTATTAATCCTAGAATTACAAAGATGTATAGGGACTTAAAAGAATACTTTTGGATGGATGTAATGAAGAGAGAAGTCATGGAGTTTGTATCTTGGTGTTTGGTATATCAACAAGTTATGGCTAAAAGGGAAAAGTCTAAAGGGGTTTTCCTTCCACTTCCCATACCAAAATGAAAATGGGGGAACATCACTATGGATTTGTTTGTTGGACTACCCAAAACCTATAAAAGTTTAATGATATATGGGTGGTATCCAACCACCTTACTAGGTCAACACAATTTATTGCTATCATAGAAGAATTATCTATTAATCAGCTTTCCAGGATATATATCAAATAATTGGTAAAGTTTCATCGAGTACCAAATTTTATTGTATCAGGTCAGGATCTGAGTTTTACCTAAAATTTTTGTTGAAGTCTTCATAAATAACTTGATATAGAATTGAGTTTCATCACTTATTATCCAGAATATATTTTTTTATTTTGAAATTATACTTTTAAAGGGTACGTGCGAACCTGAACAACTTTAACCAATAAAATCATTAATGTAAATTCATCCCAGAACACACTACAGTAACTACCCCTCCCCATAAACTACAATGATATGTTTAGCCTCTATATCCACATGACCACTCAACTATTTGCCTTGTACGGGGTTGATTGGGTCAGGTACAAATGGAAAAATCCATACCCTCTCGATCATCCCAATATAGATGGCCAAGTTCTGATGAATGCTTCTTGCTCTGACTCCTCATCTGGAGTGGTTCCATGTAGAGTGTCTAGGTGATTTCATATACCAAAATCAAAATCCAAGACCACCACCACCCCCATACAGTGAAATTTAAATGTTCAAAAAATAAAATCTCAAGGTAGAACATCCCAACCGCTATCATCACCATTTCTGAGAACCAATACAAACACCGCCAAAAATTAAAACCAGATATTAGGAATACATTACATTATAGAGGAAAAAGAAAACATGAACCTGTGCCAATTGTAACCACCAAGAACCGCATCACCAGGTACCTCTAGAACATGTTGGACCAAGTGAAGAATATAAACCCACTTAAATCCCCACTGCCACTGGGGCAGCTCTTGTGACACCACTAAAACCCACAACCCTCCAAAATTGTAATCCAATCCAAAGAGCTGGATGCCTCAAGACTATCGAGGATGAGTCGAAACTACTCTAGGCTGGAAGTCCAATGATGGAGGCTAGACTTTGTCACTCAAGAAGGGTCCATGGTGAATCTAGAAATAGAAACACCACTCGATGCTGTTATTTTCTAATACACGAGAACTAGGGGACACCCAAATTGGGGTCTCAGAGATAGGAAGTTGAGGGGAACTAAAATAGGGAGTATGGTGGGGAAGAAGCAACAAGTAGATGGGGGCCATCCACATGAACAACACCGCTTAATCTTCTAGAGGAGGATAGAACTGTTTGGTATCATATCAAGATAGCTCAAAGTTGAGAAAAAAATTATTCTGATAACCATCGGTGTGATCTAGAATTTGAATTTGGTGAATAGGTTTTTCTGCAAATCTTTCCCTGGAAGAAAGTTATGAGATTCGGGAAGAAAATGAAACTAATTCCTATGTATATTTCCCCCTTTGAAATTATTGATCATATAGGGACGGTAACTAAATGCTTGGAATATCCTACAAATATATCTCAAGTCCATGATGTGTTACATGTATCACTCCAGAGTAAAAACATACATGACACTTCACATGTACTAAACTCATCAGTTAGGCCGCTGGAGAAATATCCTCCTTATGAACTGTAACCTGTTGAAATTCTCAACTGATTAGAAAAAGTATTACTAAATAATATCACTCACCTGGTCAAAATTTTATGGGGAAATAACTAGTTATATGAACCTATATGGGAACTTGAGGATATTGTGAATCAAAAGCATCATCATTTTTTTACCTGATTGGTGAATTTTGAGGGTGAAATTCTTTTAAGGGGGGTAGAATACAACACCCCAAGTTTTTATAGATTTTTTTTGAATAAATTAAAATTTTCATCTAAAAATGCACTAAGTCAAATATTCCATTCACACTAAACCAACATGTCATACATTACATGAAAAACCAACTTGTCTTACATTACACGTAACACTGAGATGTCTTATGATTCATACAACATTGAGTTGGTTTACGATACACACAACACTGAGTTTCAAAAAAACATCTTTTTATTGTTTAAATATTATAATCATAACATATATGTTAAACATAGTTATATGAATATAATTCACTACTTTCCAAATATTTTCTATAATTATTTTATATAAATAAAACATATTAAGAATGAAGGATATGATTTTTGGTAAAGTCCTTCTCTGTCTAGAAATACTGTTTTTAATGTACTTCTAATTAAATTAATTTTAGACATATTTAAAAATTGAATTTGATAAAATAAATCTCATTTTTTTTATAATATCAAAATCATCTTAGGCTGAAATTTTGAAATTTTTTGTGAAACATCATTTTTGGATAAATAGAGAAAAATAAAAAGTATTAATTTAAATTTTTTTAAGTTAATTTACTTATACGGTTAAAATATATTTTAATTTTATTTAAAAGTTTAATTAGGTAATATTTTTATCAATTAATATAATTTGGGTGATTGGACCCATTTCTACGTTTAAATTGGACATAAAAACTTTGCAAACTTTTTATCCCTTTTAATATAAAAACCCACAGTGTCATCCTCATACCCATTTGATGTCCATAGTTCGGCCATAAACATTAAATTATTGAGTTTGGTTTTTTTAAATGAATTTGTTTATGTTTGAACATGTACACATCTAACTCATTTCTAAAAATACCACGTGAGTCCCTTTCCTTCCCAATAAAAGGTCATCACCTCTACCCATTCCAAACACCTCTCAACCCTTTTAAGTTTCAAAAATAACTATCCAATTACCCTCCCAAAAATCCTCCATTATACCTTGAATATAACCTTTTAGTGGAAATACTCTCAAGGAATCCTTTTTGCATAAACTAAAAGGAGTTACCCGATTAATAGGTAACATCTTTTCTCAAGATCGTTTCCATTATTTTCCTTCTCTATCCCATCAAATCTATTTATTCCATTCATGCATGAAAAAAATTATCCTACATTACTAGGATGTTTTTATTCAAGGTTTTAGACCTAAACTTACACAAACATCCATCTAAGGGATATTGAATGTATTATTTCTATGTATAGTGAGCTACTGCCTCACAAAACGATGATTGTTCATTTTTTCTTTACCACCAATCATTGTAGCCATTATGATAAAAAAATATATTTACATATTTGTTTTATTATATTTAATATGTATTTAATCTTCTATATTCCTTTTAAAACACACATCTCTTTACTTTCCATTTGCTGTTAATATAATAATCTTGTTTGAGAAAGTGTGGACTACCGCCCACTCAAAGCGATGTGATTCGTTCACACACCACATGAAATGTATTAAGGATGAGTTTAATGAACTTATATAATATCTATTATATAGTCATGATATTTTAATAAATATATATATATATCATTTACATACATTCTTTTAGTATGAAAATAAAAACAGAAACAACGTTCATGCATACATATAGCTTACCGTCTCTATGAATGGTGTATTCTATTTCATAATTTATTATGATATTGATTATTATAATATAAATATACTGAATATAAATGATATTTATATCATTATATACATTCTATAATAATTATATAATTATAATAACCAATGATATAACAAATTAAGACACATGCGAAGAACAAAATGAAGTTTTCCCAAAGTGAAACCTTAACATAGGATCGTTAACAGGAGGGTAATATAAGGTCATAATAAAAACATTTATCGTATTATTTATAAGAATATTATTCTTTAAAATATTTTTAATAAACATATATTTATTAAAAAAAAATATTGTACAAGTATAGAGAGATTCAAGTAAAAATGTAAGGGGATTTCATCTCACTTTTAATTTCTGTGAGATACAAACTATGTTATCCACTCTTTCCTTTTGTGTGGTGTATATATTGCCCGTTTTTTTATTCTGTGTATATTTTCATTAAATTTATGGTTATCCACATGCCCATTTTATGATCCTTATTTCATTGGGTTTAACTTTTATATGTTACCAAATAGGTAAAATAGTTTTTTCTCAACTTTCATTCTTTGAGATTCATGTTTTGTTATACACATAAACTATTTTTAGAGGTGTATATACTTTCATTTTACATTTATATCATGAATATACTTCTTTTAATGATATATTAATCTGAATTTAATTTCCTTTTATTACATTTATAGTACGATACCAAGTTACCTAGTTATATTAGTTTATTGAGATAGTCTCATCGCTTTCTGAGATTGTTTATGTTTACCCTTCCCTTGATAAAATATTATGATCTATATCTCAAAAATATTCATGATTTTACTTATCCTATGTTTATTTATAATATACTATATTGTTAGTAACATTTTTCCACTCTTTGTTACTTAATATAATGTTTTTTATATAAAATACGATTATCTCTCTCACTTCAGTTAGAAATCTATTTTATTCAAAAACCATGTTTAGAAAATGTTTTCAAAATGATTTCAAAAGATCCTTGAAGATATTTTCCAAGTAAAAATGTTTTTTAATTTTTTTTATTGTTTTCAAATATTCCTTTATAATTTTTAAAATCTATTTTCAAAGAAAAAGATTTTCAAAAGGTTTTATGTTATAAAAATTATTTTTCAAAGAAGAAACGATAATTTCCTCAGGTATTTTTAAAACATCATTTAAAATAATTTCCCATATAACATAACATTTATTGATGTTACTCATTTCTTTATTAGGAAATTATTTAATGTTTCTATTTATATTCTTTCTTTGAGTGGATTATTTTGTTGATGGCATGATGCTTATAAATCCTGTATCTCTTTCACGAGTTATATGCTTTTGAAACCTACTTCTTTTCATGTGTTGTGCTTATTATTAAATGATTGTGAAACCTATATCATTCCACAAGTTATGTTATTTTTATAGTTTTATGACTCCCATTTCATTTAATGGGTTATTATTTTATTATTTATGATCTTTTGACACATGTATGTATGATTTATTTATGTGATGGGTGGGACCAATATCTCCATCTAATGCATTGGGTAAAGATTTATATCTCATGAGATTAAATAATATGGTCTTGGGAGTGAACCTTGACTACTATAATGTCCAGGGGAGTGAACTGTGACTACTAATATGGTATGAGTATTGAACTCGGGCTATTATGATGGCCATGTGAGTGAACCATGACTATTATGATGGTATTGGGAGTGAACCCATACTACTAAGATGGTATTGGAATTTATTCCTTAGATACTTTAGAAATAATTATATATTAATGTGTTTGACACAATCCCATGTTTTATTCCTATATTATACTTTTATGGATTATTCTCTTTATTTCATAATGATTCATGTCTTATGAACTACAAATCCTTATGCAATGATATCTATTGTGATCTTTGATATGTAGGATATGATATTCTATTTTCATGATCACATTCTCGTACCTTTATGCTCATTTTTATACTTACATATATCCCTTGTTTACCCTTATTGAGTATTTGATCTCACCCCTTTTATATTTCCTTTCCCCCAGGTTATGATTATATGTACTATGTTTGATATGTCTAAGAAGGGTGATAATAAGGAAGTACATAGTGGGAGATGATGTAGCACACATATGTACCAGTGTTTATATTTCCATATTTCTAAAGGAACTATACCAATTACAGTATTTGGGCGTCTGTTTGTATAATATTTAAGTATTCCAAAAAAATTATGTAATGTTAATTTTTTGAAAATTGAGGGTCTTTATAAATGAACTCTAATGGTTGAGTATATTATACCTCCATAATCTTATTTGAAGAGCTAATGATCTTTCAATTCGGTCATATTGATCACATCTAATTTGTTTCTATTTATTTAATAGTAATATCCTGAAAATTTTATCATTGGATTATTAAATTAATTTTCTTCTTACCAATATTTCCAAGTCTTTAATGACACAATTAATTTTATTCTTTCATACTAATATTATTTGAATTTCTATCATAACTCACTTAAAATGAGTTTCCTTTAGTCCACTATCTTTTTTTAACAATTTTTCATTCTTAAAGATTATATATATAGAATCTATAATTTTTTAAGAATAATTTATTTCCTTTTATGATACAGTTAAGATATTATGTTTCAATCCATTAATAATAAAGGGTGGTTTTGGTTTTTACCTTTTATTGTCTAATAAACAATGATCCAAATCCTTTAATAATTGGAGATAAATCATTACCAAATGTCACAATATCTATATATACACTTTTATACATCTTTAAATAGTTTTAAATATACTTTCATGTGAGATTAGAATCCACTATCTAAGATCTATTGACTTCTCCTTTAGATGCATTAAGCGCTACTTCAACAATTAATGAATTGTATATATTTTTTCTTACTATTTTGTGACTTTGTATTTGGGAAAGTCATATTTTTTAGACTATTAAAAAGATACTTAAATCATAATTACCAAGATTGTTACACCATCCCTAGACTTTTTCAAGTATATAAAAAGTGTCCTATGATTTTTGTTGAGAGTTCTTAACTAGTTTTTGAAATTTCTGTTATTTAGAGGACTGAATCCCCAAAAATCCTTGAATATCATTCCTTATAGTCTAATTATAATTTTCATGGTTGAACCAAAAAATATTTAACCTATTAAAAAATCACCTATAATACCAAAAATAACCATATAAATCATATTTACCTTGGAAAGTAACATGTTGTATAGTTTTTTTACAAACTTTCAAACTTTTTAGAGTCCCCAGTTTTAACTCCTTCTTAAGAAACTAAATTTTGGTGAAATCTAAACTATTTTAAATTTATATAAATAATATTTCTATATATTTTGGATATCCCAGTTTTAATATATTTTTCTATCGAGATAGTTCTCTTAGAATTCCAAGATTTTGGATTATCACTAGATTTAGCCAGAACATACCTCTTTATGAATTTTTTTCTTCTCCAATGTGTATTAAAAAATATTTTATAAATTATTATAATATTTTTGGAATGTTTTTTATTTTTATTATTCATATTTAAAATTATTTTAACATTATATAATATTTGAAATATAATTCTGAACATTAGAACTATACTTCCTTAAATCATCTTCTGTCCTGATCAATTTTTTTGTATATGATCAAACACATTTTATTTGTTCTTAAAAACTTATTCAAAATTGATGTTATGTGTATTCTCATTACCAATAAATTTATTCAACCCGTTTACCTTATCTATAAAAATTTAATTTTCTTTTTCAAAGATAGATTAATTACTGTTAAAATATTTATCATGTAACTTTAATTTTTTGATCTCCTTATACTATTTTGAAATAATTGAGAGAATTTCTTTTAATTGTATATTTATAATTAACAACATATTATTTTATTAATCATGAATAAATTCAGAAATAATTTCATCACTAGAAATATTTTCATCATTCACTTTTGTAATTTGTAGTTTTTTCAGCATCTTCACCCCCAGATAAATTTCATCTATAACATTATTCTCATTGTCCATACAATTTTTAGAAAATAATTTTATCCTATAAAATTTAGAGAACTTATTATTCTTATAATTTTAATAAACATTTTTATTACTTTGTTTCTTCATTGATAATATTATAGGAATATCTTCTTCCTTTTTTATATCTTAATTTGTTTTGTATTTTGGAAGAATTATACCATAACTTATAATAACACTACTAATGAAACATTTGAAGGGAGTATTTACCTTTTAATTTCCATTATATATTCTCATTTTTCTTGATATAATAGACATAACTTGAATAAACTTCTCTTCCAAATATCCATCTGAATCTAAAAAACATGATGCTTCTTTAATAAAAACATTCTTCTTTAACATCCATTTATTTATATATTTAAAAGAGATTTCTTTTCTTACCTTCACAATATTCTTTTTATCACATTTTTCTTCACTTGAAATGATATTAAGATACTATGAAAATCATAAAAATAAATATCACATCAATCATTTTCTTATAAATAAGATACCTTATAATCTTTGATAGTTCTCACATATTCATTCACCCTTGGAAAGAAACTACCAATAGTTTTTTCATCATGTATTAAGAGATATTCATACTTATGTTTGCAAAACTACAATTGATCCAACTTTACTTTGGTCTTTTTTCATTATATTCTAATTTTTATCAAATATATATTTATAGGTTTTGAGTCTTTTGAATTAAAAAAAACTCACATTATGATAGTCATGAAAGAATAACACTCTTTTTATGGACATAATTTTCCAAATTTCCTCTTTTACATTGCTGTCATAGAAACAAATTTATCTCAGGGAACAACCCCATTAGTTGTGACTTAAAAAACACCATAATTGATAGATAATAGGTATGTAATCATCCTATATTTACATATATGATATCATTTTCCCTAAAATATAGGAATCTAATTTCTATTTATTGGTAAAAAATTATCCATTTTAGATAACACAAATCATTTTATATTTATTAAAATCAATATAGAGAGACTTCAAAAGAAAATAACTTTAAGTAAACAATCAAAAACAAAGGAATCATACCCCCTGATACAAATTGTTGGACCACTTTAGGATCAAGGATGGATTACTAAGGGGTCGTTTATTAATAATATTTTTTATATTTCTTTTGATATAGCCTTTTCCACCTATTAGGATTTATTTATGATTTTTGAAACACACTCAAACACAAACTAACATAAGTGAACATAATAGATTTATAAGGTTCACCTCCAAATATGATAAGGATAGTACTTCATGGGATATGTAGTCTTCCAAGATCTCACTACCCACTATAATAATCATGTGAGTATAAACTAGCATGGTATAACCTTGAAACTCATTATTGTATGTACCCTGACTATTCTTTGGTTCATCTTGCACACTATTTATTCTCACACTTTACAATGATAAATGTTTGGGTAACAAAAGAAAAGTTTTAAACCAATATTGACTTCACCTCTTTTATTGAGTGTGCTTAAATATTCCCCTTCCATACTACATACACTTTAAGAAACAATCATAAATTCTCCATCAAACTTAAAAAGGAATAATTTTATTCTTCACTTTGTATGCATAGCATATGCACATAAATAGTTCAATATTATTATTATTATTACTTTCATATATAATGGATAATCCTCTAATGTCCACTGTATAAAAAATATCAAGAACATCATATTTTTCTTCTCTCTACACACCTATTTTTTCACAATTATATACAATTTTCAAATATGCACAACAATCCCTTATTCAAGCATTACATATTTGGATTTTAATTTTAAATTAAAATACCATTCTTGAATCAAAACCCTTAGATCATTTTCCTTCATAACCATGACCATTAAATTATTAATGGTAGTGAAAATATGTTGTAATAACATCCAAATTTAAAATATGAAGCTATGTCATCATGTTTGATTGAACCAACGAGATTATCCCTAAAAACAACCCAAACATAATGGTCTAACGAATTGTGTAAAATAATATTTTTTTCATAGCTTTTCACTCGAATTCCACACATGACTACTATGTGGAATAATTATTGTGGCTTTAAGGTCTCAAGTTTTTATATATTCTCAAAGAATAACCTAATTTCCATAACAGTGTGGTTCATACACTATGTCATAGTCCTCCATATTTTCTTTTGAATGTGGAGTGTAAAATGTATCATGGAATGGAGTTCCAAAATTATATCAATTCACAAAATTATATATTTACATATATTAAGACATGGACCTTCACCGAGATGTAGAGGTTTCAGATTTTCCAGTGCCATTGAAATTGACTCAGCCTTATCTACATCCTGGACCTCCTTCAACGATGTGGAACACCATGATTGATTCTCATCTATGACATGGAAACTTGCACTATTTAATGAGGATTCTTAGACCATTTATCATCCCAATTTCATTTTAAGAATCTCTATGACACAAAAAACTCTACTATGGTGTATCCCTACTTGATTTCAGTTGGATATGGCATATACAATTGTTATGACACATTCTTTATCCCTTAAACAATATATATGGTGAAATACCATGCTTTATGGCATGTAAGTCATTATGATGCTTCCTTAAGTCTTATAGAATCCTGAAATATTCTAATGATATAAAAATCACTTTTAATAGGCTTAATCATCATCTAAATTAGTCTCCAAGAATATTTACCTCATAATAAATGTGTTTTTAAAAATGATTTATGCAATGAAAAAAAGCCTCAAAAATTATCATATCCACTCTTACATATTTCAAAAACATCTCAAAAAATCATATCAATAAATCTTGGTATCAATATGGTTTATCACTTCCAATCATAACACACAATACCAGATAATAAAGGTTTAATTTATTTATATATTAGCTAAATAAATGTCAAATTATATTTTATTTCCTTAACATCACCCACAAAATTTTCCATACATGTCTTCCTCCTAGGAATACTCATCTATGTAACTTTATATGTAAATGGGAAGCATCAGAAGGAGTGATTTAAAACATTTTATAATAGAAAATATTATAAATGATTCATAAAGGGTTATGTCATAAGCATGAAAGAAAATATAAATATGGGAGAAATACCATATTAAAAACATAAAATCATAAGATAAGATCATAAATAATTATATAGTAATATAGATCATAGCATAAATACATATAACCTCAAAATTATCATCATGAACTCGTACATATACCATGTAATACTAATGTGGAAACATTTTATAATGATCAAAATCCATGGAAATATAATATAGGAATGTGGAAAAAAATAAGCATAGAATGTAATTTTTTAGGTCAAGGTTAAACAAAAAAACCAACATAACATATTGGATTTTGAATCACTACATATGTCCTAATATGGAATTGGAAACAATTCAAATATTCTAAAAAATAGTGGAATATGCATCACTACCTACATCCCATAATGGATTAATATTTAATACTCAAGTACCATATTAATCTCATAATATATAAAGATTTACATAATGAATTAGAGGGATATATCATATCGACCGTCACATAATGATAAACTAAATATATATGTGATCCCCATGAAATTAATTATTCATTAATTCTTTGTTAACCCATGAAAATTAAATAGGTCATATACCATTTTAAAAGGTATCCCATAAGAATAATTAATGAATTTCATTGGTTGATTACAAAAATTTAGTCACTCATAAGAAATATAACACAAGATAATTATAGGGTGATAAATGAAAAATAAAAAAAGATAATATATATCATTTTGATATAGAGAATAATATGTAAGTGAAATCATAAAAAATCATAAAACTTTTGAAATATTCTCCTAAAAAATGAAGTTACAAGTCACTTTAAAAATCCTTGTAGAATGATGAGAATAATAAATTTAAAACATTATTTAAAATAATTCCCAATAATAGAACCTTGAAAAAAATACTAAAGGTTAAATTATAATAAATTTGTAGTGGATGATACAAAATGTATGGCGGTGAAAGTAACAAACATTATAAAACATTTTCAACCATTTTAAGAAACCCACGATGATAAAAAGAATTTAAAAAATTTCATTTTAAAAGATATAAATAGAAATATAAAGGGTATATAATTTATAAAATATGTATCTTTAACAATAATAAATTGAAAATATTTTTCAAAGAAATAATTTAGACACAGGAGTGAAATAACTCGATTTTATAAGTGAATTATTCTTAACAACGTCATATTTTTATGAACTAAGAGGTTGTTAAAAGAATAATATTTTGAAATGAAAATTTAATTTCTAAAAATAAAATATATGATACCATATTAAATATATAAATGGTATAATATAACAAAACATATAAAAACATAGTCATAGAATAAATTTTATGACCCATGAAATATATACTGAGCCAAATAACCCTTACATTTGGATCCTCACTTTGTTGAAAATTATCTAACATCATGTATAATCAATTTTTGTTTATTATTAATATATATATCAATAACATTTATTATATTTATTTTACCTTATAAAATTATTTTATAATTTTTATTACCCATTTTTTAATCATTATTTTTTAAAATTAATATTAGGGTATTAATTTTCTAGTTTGTTCTATACTAGAATTGGTATGTTGATTATAATCCTTGATCCTAGATCATGTTTTCATAACAAAAATAATATTTAATGGAAATTATATTATTATGTATCATATAGTTCTAAATTACAATGTTCATCTCATTGATGTATTGGTGATTTCTCATAATGAACTGTCAGAAATATTTTTTTTAAAATTTTGATTCAATAAAGGGAATTTAATTTTATTAATGAAATTATATATATATATACATTAACATTATATAAATGAAATAATATATAAAATTCATCATTATTACCACATATTATCAAAATTTATGTCACTTTAATCATTCATGATTGTAAATTTATAGCATCATGAATGTAGGTGGTAAAACCAATTAAAATAAGAATGTGTTATAACAAATGAACGAGAAAGATCATAGAGTTATATTATAAAAATATCATTTTTGAATAATAATAATTATTTTAATATTACATAATTAGAGTGTATAATTTTATTTAGGAAGTGACGATGTGAGAAAATAAATTAAATAAATGAAGAACAACTCATTGCTTAATTTGATGAAATCACTCCTTATCAAAACATCTTCCTTTAAAATGAAGAAATTAGGAATCTTCATTGTGAAAAAAATCTACCAAACATGGGATAGGTATTTAGAATAAATAATTTTGGTGTGAATTCAATATAATAAAAATTATAGAAGTTGCGTGGATATGGTGGAATACAGATCCTTTTATATGTGAAAATGAGAGACATTTATTTGGAAACATAAGTTATATGAAGGGTAAATATGGAATAAGATGGGGTTCATGTGAGTTAGTTAAGAACATGTTTATGAGAATTGAATGATTTAATCCAAAAAAACTTCTTCAATTAGTTAATATTAATTTAATTATCAAAAATTCAATTGAAGTCATTTTACACCATTTTACCTCTTTTTACCTTGTTTAATTATTTTTTAAGTTAACTATTTTTCTTAAAATATAATATGACCCATATTACCAAATCTAAATTTTTTAAATATAATTTTTATTTCATTTGTAATGAACCAACCTGAGACAAATAGAGAAGCCACCTAAGCCAACCTGTCACTATGAGGTATATCAAATATAATTAAAACAAGTATTAAACATACAAAAATAAAACCTAACACCGGGGTACAACATAGAAGAAATGAGACACATCAGGATCCATAAAACCCAAGAAAAATAGGATAAAATATAAAAATATGAATAAAATAAATATAATAGGTCTCCATGTAAACGGTTATTACCTCCATAATGATTCTTGAACTGAAGGATGAGATAAAAGGAGAATCCAACATGCTATAAGATTACCTTCCCTTTACCAGGTCCAAAAATAGAACATATGAAACCACCTAAAGGAAAACGTAGGGTGTGAGAACAAATCCAAATAGGATACCACCATATAATCTATACAATGTCTATTATCATGAATTCAATTATTATATATTTTAAAATAAAATAGATTTTATAAATAATTTTCATAAATCAAAACACATTCATAAATAATTTTCCTTTATATTTCCCTAAAATAATTTCACATTCACTAATATAATAATATAAAAGGAGAATTTATAATGTAGAAAAGTATATCCATACACCATAAGGTAATAAATTAAACTCATATCCATGATATAAACCATTATGTGAAGTCATGTGATACAACCTCATATAAAAAATGGGAGAAACTATCTATGAAAAAAATCAT
Source organism: Viscum album (assembly GCA_963277665.1). Taxonomy (NCBI): domain Eukaryota; kingdom Viridiplantae; phylum Streptophyta; class Magnoliopsida; order Santalales; family Viscaceae; genus Viscum; species Viscum album. The sequence goes on along the minus strand of OY728142.1, from coordinate 24,313,259 downwards.
CATGAAATAAATAAACCATAAAAGAAAAGGCACTTTGTATTGGGACCTAGACTATGATAATAAATACTAAACATAAGATAGGCCAAAACCAAGCCTACTCAGGTAACAAATGATATCATCTCCTACTATAGTCTATTGATAACTGAAAGCAACAACTAGTGGATCTAGACACACTAGGATCGCCTTTGTCTATTTCCTGAGGAACCCTAGGTTCCAAATGTTATAAGTTTATGAAAATACAATTAAAAAATTATACAATCTTATATATTATTTTTAAATAAAATTTTATAAACTTTGGTTTTTGAAATCCCATTTCCGACCCAAAACTATGATTCAAGCATTTAATCAAACACTACGTTCGAAAAAAACAATTTTAAGGAAAATCCATTTAAAAAAATCATATTTCCAATAAATACCTTGAAAACAAAATTCAATTTAGTTTATTAAACAAATTAAAATAATTTTATAATAATGATAATAAATTCCAATAATTAACCAATTTTATAAAAACAACTACCTCAAAAATAATGGAATCATATTTACCTTAGACTATAGAGTAAGGAAAACCCTAGATCAGCATTTGAGAGTCGTGGAATGATAAGAAACTTAAAAGGATTTATATAAAACACCAATTTATTGTAAATATGAATGATAAACATAGTCAACATTGTCATTATGACCAAATGAAATGAAGAAGAAGGATTTCTTACTCGGGATACATGATATAAATGTCAGAGCAGGTAATCACTAAATGTAGTGATCCAAAAAGGAGGAGATCACCCAAAATCTTTTGGGAGAGAAATATTTCATGATATGGGAGGGAAAAGGACGAATGAAACAAATATTATATGTGAATATCATTTAAAACCACAAGACCTGGATAATACATTATGTGAATCTATTTCACATAGTGTATTTACTAATTATCGAAAGACCCTGAAAAACAAATCCCCTCAGATTAAAAAAATAAGATTAAAAAATTAAACAAAATGAACCTGTTTCATAGTGGGAAAACATTTCATTCTCTGAACCGGTTCACATCATCTACTCGATGACCAATACACAGGGTGTAAAAAGTACACTATGTGTAAATGTCCTAGATATTGTACACAACCCATATTCTAAAAAAAATCAAACCCCATTTCTGTTTATCTCTAAAATCATGGGGAAACCCATAAATACTATAAAAAAAATTATACCTAGAGTCCATTATTGAGAATTTTACAAATGCTCCCAAACAAGGATGATAAAAAAATTAGAAAGGGAGTACCTAGAAATCATAACGAGATGTTAAAATCTCCCAAATATACATGCCTTATGTCTCTAGAATGTCCTTAAGATCCTAGATTTAAAAAAAGATAAGTATATTGATGCATCATCAAAAATTACCTATCTTGCATCTAATGGATATCCCATATATACTACCAGATTTCCAAGACTAGAGGAATCATTTTAATACATAGTACCTTATCCTGGTGATCCATAATCTAAATTGGTTTCTCAATAATTGTGGTTTCAAGATCAATATCAACATCCTCCCATACAATCACAAGGGAAGGATCCAATATATACCTCCTCAACTAAGAAATATGAAACATATAGTTGATAGAATTCAAATAATATCAAAAAATCCAATTGATAAGCTACCTTATCTAGTCATCTAACAATCTTAAAGGGTCCAACAAACCTTGGTACCAACTTACCAAGCATACCAAACTAAAGATGTCCCAAGAGAGGTTAAAAACTATAAAAATATGACTACCCAATGTTTAACAATTAATAACCACGTATGATTTATGATGACTATGTTCTATTCTCAATTTAAATCATATCAACTACACCCTCTCTGTCATCTCTTGATCAATACTCATCCAAACCAAGGACTGCTCTACCAATTATTCCTATCACAAGAGATATATACATGGAAAACCTTACAAAGAATTTAAAGGAACCATATTCATCAAATATTGATAACTATTATTATAGGAAAATTTGACTAGAGGAAAATTAGTTTCCCATGATCATCCAAAATGAAGAACAAAATCCTAGAGCATATCCTCAAGAACATGGATAATCCTCTATATTTTTTCATTTGTATATAGATGATATACCATACTCAACTTCAGATAAGAACCTGTATCCTCATATAAAACATTCTAATACCTATACATGAACCTATATCCCCTGTCCGAAACAACCTAGTGGTAACTCCATGATGTCTCACAATCTCTTTTGCATACAAGTACCCAAGATATTCCACCTTTAGTGTCTCATTGATGGGTTTGAAATGTGCCTATTTTTGTAAATATATCAATAGTAACCCAAATTGAAATATTCATAATATGATTATATGGTAAACAAATGAATAAATCCATTTAATATCTTCTCATTTCTACACTATAATGGGTAAGGGATGAAAAAAACCATTGGTCTCTAGTGTTCTTTCTTGAATTTATAAGAAGACACCACGGTACAAAATATGCAATCAACGGTCTCATCCCCAACCACCGATACCAATATCTCAAATCATGATACAACTTACTAGTGTCCGAGTGTACATAAAAGCATGAATTATGTCCATTATCCATCAACTACTACCTCAGGTAAGAAGAAACAACCAACCGACTATAAAATCACAATGCTCCACTAGGAGATTGAGACCACTCACCTAAGGTCTCCCCGCCGTTAAGGATTTCACTAGAGCATTGTAACTTGGTGTATATAACCTTATAAAGTCAAAATTACTAATTAAAATATTATTCATCTTTCATAAAACCCAGGGAAACCTATCCAATAACCTATTTTACTCCCAAGATCATCTCAGCAAACAAACTCATCAGAGACCACTCCTCAACTGATTTCTTCATGTATTTCATTGGTAATTTCCTGATTGATAAATCGACAATCAAATTACTTTTCCCAAGAGTGTATACAATTTGATAATCAAAATTCTAAATATACTCTAGCCATCATCTATTTTGTATGTTCAGATCCATATGAGTAAAAATATATTTTAATCTCTTATGATCAGAATACACTGTAAACCCCTCCACAAATAGATAGTAATTCCATGTTTTGAGTGAATTCATAATATACACCAAATCATGAACATGAGTAGGGTAGTTACTTTTGTGATGGCATCACTAGTGATAATCGTAGGCCACCACCTATTTACCCTATATTAAGAAACATCACAAACCCATACCAGAAGAATTAAAGAAAACAACATAACCAAAAAATGGTTCCAAAAGAATAAAAAAGGTATCTTAATTCAACCTCACCTTTATTTCCTCAAAATAAATCTGAAACATTTCATTTCACTCATACCTTACACCATTATGGGTCAAAATTGTGATTTAGTATGTGATATTGGAGAAATCCTGAACAAACCGTCTAGAGTAACTAGCCAAGCAAAAGATTCTCCAGATCACAAAAACATTTTTGGTATGATCCTAGGACATAAATTTTGTTATATTTTTAGGATTTACTAGGAGGCCCACTCAGATATCACATGCCTCCCAAATTTTACTTCCAAGATCTAAAATTAACATTTGGAAATCTTACAATGCAAATGATGTTCTTTCAATGTTTGAAGAATGATATCCAAATTGGCCACATGCTCCTCCTATGACATTGAGAAATCAAAAATATCATCCATGAAAACAAAAAAAAATATTATAAGAAGTAATGAAAAATATGGTTCATCAATTCCATCAACACCACAAGAGTGTTAGTCAAACCAAATGGCATAACCAGAAACTTGAAATTCCTATACTAGATCCTAAATGATTTATTATATTGGAGGTACCTTGATTGAAGGTCAATATTTTTAAACAAATGAGTACCAATAAGATAATAAAAGGGATAATAAATCCTAGTAAATTGATATTAGTTCCTCAAGTCACCTGATTTAACTTTTGATCATCCATGAGAAGTACGAGACTTCCATATGCATTCTCAAAAAATAGGATAATCGATGATCACAATGACATGCTAGGATGAATAAATCTCTTAGTATCTAAATCATAAATATATACCTTAAGTTCTTCCAACTATTTAGGTTTAATTAGATAAGATATCATAGAAATGGGAATAATACAAGAGAGAAGGTAAATAGTAAAATTGACCTTTATCTAGGGTGGTAAGCAGCAAAAAACATCTAAAAAGACCTTAGGGTATGCACAGAATACCACATGTATCTGAATTCCCAATAAATGTTCATCTAAAATAAGAAATATCTCATATAATTAGAAAAATACTACACTATAATAAGGAAAAAAATCCCCAGAATTTCCAATATAGAATCCCACTTACCCTGAAAAACATGATCCACCCCATCGTTGGATAAGAACTGAAATCAATTACAATAATTGTATATAAGGTCATTAACATTGGTCATCCAATATATGCTAATAATCATGTCAATTTTTTCAAGATTGTGTTATATAAAGTGTAATTCTAATAAAATGTCAGTTATCATCACCCAAAAGTGGAACAACTGAAACCTTATTTTGGCCTCTTTCCCAAAGTCTTAGAAATATCCCACAAGAATGGAATAATATCAAAATGTAATCCCAAAACATCAACTATATTTTAAGTTATAAAATAATTTGTATGACCTATATCAAACAAATATAAAATCCTAGAATATGAAATAAATACCATAATTCTAAATATATCTAGCACTAATTCAAATTCCTTTGGTACATACTCCACTGTATAAAGATGATTAGCCTAAAATTTTCCTTGAGATTTATTAGCCACATGAACATCCCCCTTAGCATGAGGATAGGACCCACCAACCTTGTAAGCATTGGTATGAACCAATGAACCCTTCATAAAAGTGGTTCTAGCCTTATTTCCCTAGGATATACTTTCACAAAAACACTTTAGATGACGAGATTTTTCACAATGATGATAATTATTTGAAGCCTCTGTATATTTAGGCTTGGTATGATCATGCCACCAACATTGGAAGTAAAAAAAATATCACTATCTGGATGAATCCCCTAAAAATTGTGCTGATGAAAACTTACTACCCTTGTACATTCTTTTCTATCATTAAATCACACTTCACTAAAAAAAGCACCATCAAAAGCTCCACCCAACACTATCTTCCCAACTATTTCTACCTCAACTAAATAAATTTGTCAAATACATACAAAAATTTAATAAGGAACTTAAGAAAAAACATTGACCAAATATATGACCTCAATACCAACGAAAATCTTTGAGCCTTTAGGTAATCATTGTTAACAAGATCTAGTTATAGATGCATCAACTCAACAAAATGGGTGGAATACTCCAGAAATGTTTGGTCCCCATACTCCAAGGTAAATAAATCTTGGTTATTCACCGTATGTAATGTATCTGGATAAAAAATCTAATTAAATATTTCATTGAAAGAAGATCAGGTAAGAACCTTGTGTATCTTATCTTGTATAATAGATTCCCACCATACCATTCTCAGTCCTTCAAGCAAATATGTGGAGAAATCCACATTTGAGTCTTCATAAGTCTTCAAGAAGTTGAAGATCCTCTCAATACACTCATTCCTCTACTTGTATTTTTAGGGTCCATTTCCACCAATGAATATGGATGGATAAATCTTAGTGAATTCATATACATAATACACCACACATCCTCGGTTCCCAACACCCACTTAACCCAGAGTCTGAATAGTGCAGATTACATCTTCAACCAATGAAGCATCCACTAGAGGGTTTTCCTGTAGATCCTATACTGTATCTTTCTCTCTAATATTTGGAATATCTCTTCTAGGAGTCCTTATATAAAAATTGTAATAAAAAACCCAATTGGTTACATGTAAATTCATAAATCATAAGACCAACATTACATATTGACAAAAATGCTTTAAAATAATATTAATTTAAAGAAAATTTAAATTATACCAGTAGAAAGAGAAACTTTTATGAAGGAATGGGTCTATTTTAATAAAATTCCCATGTAGTTCATTCAAATTTTCCCCAAAAACAAGTCTCAAACCTAGTTAAATTCTCTGAACACCCACGGTAACTTAGATTCAATCATGAAAGTTAGATGGATAGGTCCCTTTTCCACGCTTACTATCCAAATTTTGATGGTCCTAAATCTAGTCTACACATAACATATAACTAAACCCAATCAGTCCTAATCCCACTTTAGGAATATAATTTCCCTTTAATACCAATTTTTAATTAATCAACCCAAATTGACTAGACAATCCAACTAAGTTTTCAAATCATAGTGAGGTATAACGATGATAATGAAATAAAGTCTTACATATAAACAAAAAAATACATAAAACCAGAGTATAATGTGGAAGAAAATACATACATTAAGATCTATATAACCCATGAAAAATAGTTTAAACTAGAAAATTAATAATCATAGAAAACCAAAAGGTCTCCATGTGATAAGATATCCCCTACACAAATTATATGAAACAAAATTTTACGAAGAATTTTCATAAAGGAAAACCTATTTTTAAATCATTTTACTTTATTTTTTCATAAAATCCTTCCATATTCACAAGCCCTGTAAAATAAATTTTTTTTTGATAAAGTGGTAAATATGATCCATACATCATAAGGTAATAAAGTAAAGACATCTCCATTAAATAACCCATCATGAGAATCCATGTGAGACAACTTCATATAAAAACATGTGAGAAAGTATCCATGAAAAAATCCATCTTGTGATAAGTAAACCTTCAATTACAAAGTACTCTGTATTGGGCCCTAGCCTAAGGAAATACATACTAGACAATATTGAATCCTAAAACAGGACTACATTGGTACCAAAATATATCTAGTCCTACCATAGTCTATCAATATCACAAATAAACCCCTTGTAGTTCCACAAACACTAGGAACACATGTCTCTCTTTCCCGATGCACCCAAGGTTACCAAGGTGATGTGTTTGTCGAAATCCATTTTAAAGCCATTATAAAAAGTTATAAAACATTTTAAAATATAAGAAAATCCACTTTGGAGTTTGAAAACCCATTTCCAATCTATAACCAAAATTTATACATTTAATAAAACACTTGGTGTGCAGAAACCCATTTTCAATGACAACCCCTTTAAAAAATATATTTACAATAAATCCTTGGGATCCAAAAATCAATAAAATTAAATTAAAAAACCAAAATAATTTTTCAAAAACAGTAATAAATTCATATAATTAAACCATTATATAGAAACAGCAGCCTCAAAAATTATGAAACCCTATTCACCTTCGACAATAGAGATTGAAACCCCACAAAACGACCTTCAAGAGACAAGGCACGAAAAGAAACTACAATAGATTGATATATAACAAAAATTGATATGACTAAAGGTAATGAATAAGTAGAATTATTTCTTACTCGGGATACATGACAAAAATTCCATGCGAGGAAAACACCAAAAGAAGTGATCCAAAAGGGGGGATATCAACCAAAATATATTAAGAGGGATATGGGTCATGAGAGGGGAAATCTAGTGCTGAATGAAACAGAAATTAGATGGGTAGTTCATTTAAAACTACCTACCCTGACCAATACACAATTTGAAACTGTTTCACATCGTGTATTTCCCAAATATTTAAAGATTCCAAAAAAACATGCCTACATGAATTAAAAATATAAGAATCTAACATTACATGATGTGAACCAATTCTACAGTGTGTAAAAATTTCACACTATAAACTGGTTCATGATATTTACCCAGTAACCAATGCATGATGTGTAAATATTACGCAGCGTGTAAACATTCCGTATATAGTAAAAAATCTATATTTTTCATAAAAACATAAAAACCCACTTCTAGTGTTCTCCAAACATGGGGAATGCCCCACAAATCCTCTATGAAAAATTATACCTAGACTCTATTCCTGAGAAGTCCATAAACACACCCAAATAATGAAAATAAACAAACATGAGCAAGGGAGTATCTAAAAAAAATGAGATGTGACACTATTTAATATAACTTAGATTCTAAATGTGATATTTTATTTTTTGTTGAAAATATAAAATATATTATAAAATTTGTTTTTTAAAGAAAAACAACCTTATAAACATTAATAATTCTCAATATTATTTTATATAAGATTATAATTATTAAGTTATTTTTAATTTATATTTTCATATATATAAATATTAAATTTTGTTAGTATCATCCTTTAACCAGGATATGTTTTTTTGTTATGAAACGGTATAACAGATTTATGACACATTTTATAGAAAAGTTTCTTTTAAACATTAAGTGATTTTATCTTTATATATTACCAATTAAAAATCAATGTTATGATAATTTTTTTATTTAAACCAATCATTACTATGAATCAATATTAATAACATAACACGTAGAAAATATATTTATTGAAAAATATTCTTTTTTAACATTATATTATTTTTATTCCTATTTCTTTAATTATACAACACATTTTATGATTACTTTAATAAATAATTTCATAATAAAAATAATTATTATTATTATATATTTTTATCATCTTAATTTACACTCAAAAAATCCCTCTTGATCTCTGCATAGACATAAGGGTAAGATAAATAATTTTGGTGTTTTTGAAAAGAAATTCATCTAGTATGGATCTTGTAGTGATTTCTAGGAGATTAAAATTCTCACACATATGATTTAAATAAATATGTACTTATTATAGTTTATATTGGGCATGCTCTAGGTCAAAAAATATATATTCTACCTTATTTTCACATTCAAAAAAATGAGCCTCATAAAAAATACTTATACTACTTTGTAACACAAGGATGTTTTTATGAAATATTTTCTTTAAATAATTTTAATTATTCACTAGCTTTCATTTCATGAAATTGTGAGTTTAAAAAAACCATGATATTCCATTATAATAAAATTACCAGTATATCCTAGTTATTAGGTTATTGGGAATAAGTATAACTAACTTGTGAAAATGCATTGTGAATTTATTGGCTATTAAATATTTATGAAAAATATAAATCAATTAGATATTTTTAATTTTGAGTGAATTACTATTGGTAATGAAATTAATGATATATATATGTTATATAATTAATAAAATATTTTTATATTCATTCGATGGATATTTTAGCCATAGTGTATGAATAAACCCTATTTGATGTATAAAAACCTATATTTTTTAAAAGGGTAATTTTGCGCCTCTAAATGGGAAAACCCTTTTAATAATAACCAATAAATTAAGGTATTGACACATTAATAATTTTTATATGAAAAAATAAACTTTTTTTTAATCGGGATATAAAAACTTTACTTCTAATAAAAAAAATTTATATTTTTCAGATAACTTTTCCAGTTTTGATGAATAGTAAAAATACACTAAATTTTATAAAAATAAATTTTTTAATCGAAATAATTTCTATAGTAAAATTTTAATATTTAATGGTTTTAAAGTATAAATCAATTATATTTTTATCATTAAATATAATTTATGTCATTATCATTAATTTTTCATTGAATTAAGATGTAAAAAACATTTCAATCTTTTTCAATGTTTTGGATTTAAAAACTCGTTCTCTCTTTCCAACAATTGGATTAATTTTAAATTAATTACTATAAATTATCTATTTTAAATTTTGAAAAATTTAATCCATATTTGGAATCATTAGTCCTAAATTATATAAATAGATTTATTTTATTATTGGGGATTATGAATATTAACTTCGATAATTTTTATTAATAAAGTAAAAGGGTAAACCGAGTAATTAAGGGTAAGAATGCTATAATAAAATTAACCTAACAATTGTATTAAAATAATTAGATGATTTATTTAGACATAAACCATCCTTGGGTCTAAATGGTATCCATTTTAATCTACTTGGATGAGATTAGGAAATTTATTTTATTTTATTTAAAAAAAAGTTAAATATATCTCACTCAAATTTTAATAACTAAATCTTTTTTAATATAAGGTTATATTAAAAATAATTTCTATTATAAATACTAATTTTAAAGATAAAATGTTTTAATTTATCATGGTAATTTATTTTTAATTTTTAAAAAATAAATAATTACCTTAATAAGTTAGACATTATTGATGCATAAATTATTTAATTTATGAAAAATCAATAATATAGTTTTTATTAAAATAATAATACCCATTAAAAGATCCAAAATCTTGACCAAATATTATTTGTCAATTATATCACGACCATAATCATCCAAGTTTCTAGTTATGGTCCATTTTTAACTTTATAGAAGGTATTAGGACACTTATATGTTTTATTTAAATTGATGTTAAAGTTGTCACCTTCATAATTTAATAAGTATAACATTTTAAATATTAGATTTTCTAGAATATAAATTCTACTAAAAGTATTCCTATGAAATATATTAGATTTACATTCGTCATAGTATTTTATTTTTTATTTTATTCAAAAAAATAAGATTATTAAATAATTACACAAAACTGTTGTAGTATTTATTTTATTAAGAGAAATATTAGATAATTGTTATTAAAAATATTAAATTAAAAAAAATTCACCTAATTAACATGTATAATTAATTTTTTATATAAACATGAAAATATAAAAATATAATTAAATTTTTGGTTTGATGTTACCTTATTATATAAATATTTTTAAAAAATAATGAATTGAATACTGTCAAAATTGATACTATTCATTATTTATCAAAATAATGTTTTATTAAATTATTTAAAAATAATTAAACATTTTTTTAAAATATATAACGATTGTGATATGGTATAATATGATCTAATTTATTTATTTATGGTCTATGTTACATAAAATAAGTAAATATTTCACCCTTTTAATATTGAATTATTGGTTACCCAAATTAAAAATTAAATAGAATAACTAAGTGTTAATTAAAAAGATGAGGTTTAAATTCATAGAAATAATTTTCCAAAATTTATTGTTTGAAGATAATAAAACCTTATATCATCTCATATTAGAAATTGATACTTTTTGGAGGTTTTTGTGTTGGGTTTGATTTTATTATAAATTATTATTTTTGGAGTTTCCAAAAGTAAGCCTCATCTCAATTATAAAAGGTCACCTCCTCTCTCACCTCTTCACTTCACTTCGATCCTTAAAGATCATCCATGACCTGAAATATTTCTTTATCAACTTCACTAGCTACATTATAAGGGTTTTGGACATCTTTAAAGACTAACTCTAGTTCTCTAAGAAGAAATTTAGAGGAAGCATGTCAAGGAAGAGGTATTCTCTTCTACTGATTCTTTCAAAATTATTTCTTCTTATAATTCCTCTTAATTATTTTCTTCATTATAAAGTAATAACATAAGTATCAATAATATACTTATATTTTATTATAATTATGAAACAACCATATTCCACCTTCTATCCATCCTACGAAAAGTGAAATCATCACGCGTGCGTACGTATGGCTTACCATTTCCACATTGTGGTGTAATCTATTTTTCATCACCACGTTACTTGGATGGGTATAATGATGTAAATAATAACTATATATTATTATTATAACATGATAATAATTCTTAAATATTATACACTATACACTTCAATAGCATTCAACAATTATGGGAATGATATCGTCGCTTGTGCGTGCATATAGTCTACCATCTCTATGATGCGATGCAATTAATTCTACATGATATTTATTAAACCAAGATTATATAAAATAATGGAATGAATAAATATGATATATATTATAATAATATCATTCTATAAACGATATAACTATAACATAATAATTGGAACATGAACTTATCTGACAAAACTTTCATAAGAACACAAATCAGTTAATATCTGAATTACAAGTGACAACGAAATGTTACTGAAAAATTGATGATAATATGATAAAATATGATATCATAAAAAGTAATATTATTTTGGAATAATTAAATAACATTATTTAAATAATTATACATGAGGTTCGGATATTGACATAGGATATCAAACCTAAGGTAAGGGATAATTTCATAATCTCATTATTATCTGAAATTTTTATACTGGGGTATATTTATCATCCACATAAAAGTTCCTTAAATATTTAATAAAATTTATATTCTTATACAATTTTTTAAATTCAATCTTACCCATTTGGGAATTTTTAATAAATGTTATGAAAGGAATATTTTTTCGTCATTTGATATGAGGTACTTTTTTACTTTTCTAGAAAAAGTATGAGGAGAATGTTTTTTTAAATTATACCACATGAATGGATTTTTATGATATAATGATTCCTTATTTTCATGAATCTTACCTTAAAATTTTTCATGGTTATTTTTATATAATTTGTTTTCTTTCAAAATTGTGTGTCATTTTGAGAAAAGAAAATGTTTTTTAATAATAAAGGATATTTTCCTCAAGAATTAATTTCATATGTTATATCAAAACCATTTTTCATCTAAGATGGAATTCATTAAATAGGGTTATGTTTCTATCCCTGTTATTATAATGATTTTACTATCCTTATGATGGAATTTTATTTATGAAATCCATTTGTTTTACATAGATTATGTTATGATGGAATGATATTTAAGAAATCCATTTTATTCTTTGGGTTATGCCATGAAAAATGATTTATGTTTTTATGGAAAATATAAGAATGATTTCATTATGATATCGGTGGAACCTATATCTCCTTCCAATTAATTGGGTAAAGATTTATATCTAATTAGATAGAGATGACTAGAATAGAAAGTAAATCTGGTTTAGTAATACAGGGATGGAATAGCAAGTAAACTCAGTTCAATAATGGATATTGTCCGCTATGATTGTCTTGGAAATGAGACTTGCTAATATGAAATGATTTTCTATCTTTATGTGTATTACAAAAAACATCATGTCTTATGTTATGAGTTTCAAGATTATTTCCTTTAATTCTTATGAACTTTTATCCCATGACATGATATCATGATCTTTCATATGCAGGATAAGACTTCCAAATGTTATGTTCATATGTCATATGATTATGATATGTTTGATATTTCCTTTGTTTACCCTTACTGAGAAATTGAGATCATCCTTTAATATGTTTCTTTTTTTCAAGTCATGAAGAATGGTATTAAGTAAGATATGTGAAAATTTAGTCTAGTTATGGATTTTAAGCGGGAGACAATGTATATGTTTTATGAAACAGTAGTTTTTGTTTCCCAGTTTCTAGAGACACTATACCTATACGGTCTTATCATGGATTTATTATATTAAGTAATGAATATACTTCAATATTGAAGTAATATCAATTTAGATAAAGTATGGGTAATTATAATTGGTATCATAGGAAAGGTATAGTTAACCTTCAGAAACTAGGATGAGAAATCCTTAGTAAGATCCCTAAGGATATGTCTAAGTATAGGTAAAAATCCTAGTGTTTTATAAATTACCATGGATAACCTAGGATAAAACCTAAAATTTCTTAAATTGAAAATTTATTCTAAAGCTTTTCTGTTATGATTAGTGTTTCTCACACTATGTTTCTTGGTTTTGGTCAATGGCTGGAACCCAAAGGAGCCGCATTGATATTGAGTGCGATGAGAAATGAAATTATTGTTCTCCTGGGAAACCAAATGTTTTGGGAGCTGGAATGAAAAATCTTGTATCTATGCTAACATGACTTTCTTAATCTTTGAATCATGCAGTACTTGAAAATGAGAAATGGATGGAGAAATTTTTTTTGAGTCCTTCATGAGATAGTGTCCACCTTTTTTAAATGGGTCTTCTGATCCATTAGCAGATAAACAATTAATTAGTAACACTAAAAAGATATTTTCAGTTCTTAAATGTTCTAAATATTAATAATTCATCTTAGAAGTATATCATTTTGAAGGTAAATCTAATCAATGGTGGAATCTTATCAAGAATATGAGGCAAAGAGATGAAATTGTGGCCATGGAATAGGATGAGTTCACGAACTTATTTTTTAATAAGTACTTTCATTGTATTCTTTAAAAAAATATAGAGAAAGAGTTCCTTGAACATAATCAAAAGGAAAATGAATCTTTTTTTACCTATGAAGAAAATTTTACAAGACTTTCAAGGTACACTTCTGGAATTATTATTAAACCTAAGAGTAAAATTAATCGATTATTTAGTGGATTAAAACCACGTATTCAAAGGGAATTATCCATAAGGGACTTTAATGGGCTTAAGGAAATAATTTTATGTGATCTCAAGGTTGAGATGAAGATTAGAGTAACCCATCAGTCCTATGGGTTTGATAAGAAGAGAAAAATAGAATTCAAAGGAAAATTTAAAGACCACACTTAAAAGAAGATGAGTTTTCCCTTATGCTCAAAGTGTGGAAAGAGACATGGAGTAAATTGACTTAAAAGTTAAATTAAATGTTTTAAGTGAAGAATAAAAGGTCATTGGGTAGTTTAATGCTGATGTAATGGTAAAAATATGTCAAATGATGGGAATAGAGAAAAGGAAACACAAAATGAACCTCTTATACTTCAATGATATAAGTGAAATAAAATAATGAATTATGACAATAAATGTCCTAATCCAAGGGTTATTGATGATTATCAACATCAAAAAACTCTTGAGGATAAAGAAAAATGAAAGTTACATGCAATCACTATCAGTGATGTGGAGTACGATAATGAAGTGGTGAAAGGTACACTTACCATCCACTCTAAAGTAGAAAAAGTTTTATTTGATTTTGGATTTTTCCCACTTTTATATATGAAGAATTATCTAAGGGTATCACCATATTACCTCAAAAATTAGAATTTGAGTTAGCTATGACAACTCCTAATGGAACAAAGATCGCATCAAAGGTTTATAATACTTCTTTGGTTGAATATTGTGGGAAAGTGCTTCCTTTAAATCTTATGATCCTTCCTATAGTGGAATTTTATGTGATTCCTAGCATGGATTGGCTTTATATATATGGAACTCATATCAATTTCCAAGGAAGGGAAGTCACATTTCATTTTCCAGATCAATTTATGATCATCTATCGATGAAAAGATTAATATAACCTTACAATAGAAATTTGTTTCATCTTATGGGTCTTGATTCCTATAAAAAGAAGGTTATTTATCTAAAATGGTTTGGGAGAAACTCGCAATTAATAATAAAACCATTTTATGGGAATTTGATGATGTCTTTCCAAAGGAATTGCCCGGTCTTCCACCAAATTGTAAAGTTGAGTTTTCAATAGAACTCATACCTGGTGTTATTATTATTTAAAAAACACCTTTTATAATGGACCCAATTGAGTTGTAGGAATTGAAGAATTAAATCCAAGATAATATTTATAAGGGATTCATACACCCAAGTGTGACACTATGGAGATCACCTATTCTATTTGTTAAGAATAAATATGGATCAATGAGAATCTGCATTGATTATCGAGAACTTAATAAGATCAATATAAAGAATAAATATACTATTTCCCACATTGATGACTTGTTCTATGAACTATGCAGAGCTATATAATTTTCCAAGATTGATCTTCATTCAGGATATCATTAATTAAGGTTCAAGAAATAGGATATACCAAATATGGCATTTCGTACAAGTTATGGACACTATGAATTTATAGTGATGCCTTTTAGACTTACTAATGTCCCTACTATATTCATGGATGTAATGAATAGAGTCTTTAGAGACTATCTTGATCAGATTGTGGTAGTCTTTATATATGATATTCTTATCTATTCTAAGAGAAAGGAAGAACATGAACACCACTTGAGAAATGTACTGAAGACCCTGAGAAACGATAATCTTTATGAAAAATTTACCAAGTGTGAATTTTGGATTTATAATGTTTCATTTTTGGGTCACATAATCTCAAGAGATAATATATATATGGATTCAACAAAAAAATAAGTTGTTAAAAGTTTTCTAAGACCAAAAACAATAACTGATATCTGAATTTTTCTTGGTTTAGATTGATATTATCAATGCTTTGTGAAATATTTTTCAGGATTATCTAATATACTCCCCAAGTTGACTCATAAGGGAGTTATGTTCGTATATATGGAGGAATGTGAAGAGAATTTTAAAGAGATAAAAATAAGGTTAGAGAGTTTACCTATGCTAACACTACCTTGTAGTGGAGAAAGGTTTGTGATCTATAGTGATGCATCCAAGAAGGGTTTGGGATGTGTTATCATTCAAAATGATATGGTGATAGCTTATGCCTCACAAAAGTTGAAAATACATGAAAAAAAATTCCTAACTCATGATTTAGAGTTATCTGTGGTAATAATTTCATTAAAGATATGGGTGCATCATCAATATGTTGAAAGGTGTGATATTTATACTAATCATAAAAGTTTAAAGTATATGTTCACACAAAAGGAGTTAAATATGTGCTAAATAATATGGTTAGAGTTTATTAAATATTACGACCACTCAATACATTTCCACCCTGAGAAAGTGAACAAGGTGGAAGATGCTTTGATTCGACAAGACCATGCTAGCATATCCTTGATGAGGATAAAAAATGATCCAATATTTATGGATTTTCAAAGGATGGATCATGAAATTTTAAAGTAAGGGTAGAAATATTATCTTTCCCAAATGAATGTTCAGCCATATATACAAGTGAAGATTTGGGAGGTGTAGAATAAAGATGTAGAGCTACAGAAGAAGTTGAGAAATTTTCATTAATTAAACCATGATTATGATGGAATAATAATGTTCAGGAATTGAGTTTGTATACCTCCCATACCATAATTAAAGGATTTATTGGATGAGGCTCGTAGATTTTCATTATCTATTCACCATGGAAGCACAAAAATGTATAGTGACCTGAAATAGTATTTCTATTGAGATAGAATGAAAAACATCGATGCTTGGTTTTTTAGCAAGTGAAGGATAAGAGACATAAGTCTAAGGGGATGTTACAACCATTACTCGTACCAAAATGGAAATGGGAAAATATCACTATGGAATTTATCGTCAAAATTTTCAAAACATAGAAAGGAAATAATGCTATCTAGTTTATAGTTGATCACCTTATGAAGTCATCACACTTCACTGATATTAGAGTGGTTTCTTTATTGATCATCTTTCTAGGATATATGTAAAGGAAGTGATAAGATTGAATGGAGTACCAATTTCCATTAAATTTGATTGGAATATGAGGTTTACCTCAAATTTCGAGCGAAGTCTTCATCATGCTCTGGATGCAGAGTTTTGTTTTATCACTGCCTATCACCCTCAGACAGATACTCAATATAAGAGGAAAATTCAAACTCTATAAGTCATGTTGAGAGCTTTCTTGATGGATTTCAAAGGTGGTTGGGACCAACACCTATATTCTATGGAATTTTATTACAACAATAGCTTTTACTCTAATATTTAGATATATCATTATGGAGAACTCTATGGAAAGAAGTGCAGAACACCAACTTTTTGGGATGAAGTTGGGTAAAGAAAGCAATTTGGGCCTGATCATGTTGATTAAATGGCAGAAAAGGTCAGATATATTCAACAACACATAAGAGAATCTCAGAGTCTACAAAAAAGTTATGCTGACAATCGAAGAAAAGAAATGTAGTTTGAAGTGGGTAATAAGGTGTTTATATTAATATATACTGAGAAGAGAGTATTGAGATTTAGAAAGAAGGGCAAGTTGATCCCTAGGTATATAAGTCCTTTTGAAATTCTGGATCATGTTGGGAAGGTAGCTTTATGATTGGAGCATCCACAGAATCTCTCTCAAGTTCATGATGTATTCCATGTATCTATCTTGAGAAACTACATACATAATCCTTCACATGTACTACACTCATAAGTCATAACTCTGGAGAAATATCTTTCTTATGAAGAACAACTAATAGAGATTCTAGATCATAGTGAAAAAGTTCTACAAAATAAGACCACTCACTTGGTTAAAGTTTTATGGTGGAACCACTAATATGAGGAAACTATGTTGGAACATGAGGATATTATGAGTGAGAGGTATCCTCATCTGTTTAATTCCAAGTGACAAATTTTGAGGGTGAAATTTAGTTTAAGGGGGTAAAATGTAACCCCCTAATGTTTTTATGAAATATTTTATTTTAATAATTTTAATTTTTCAGTATCTTACATTGCATGAAATAGTGAGTTTAAAAGAGCTTTGGGATGAATCTAGTATAAAATTATCATTATATATTATTCATTATCTTAACGGGAATAAATATAACTGACTTAGGAAAATGCATTGTGAGTTCATCGGTTGCCAATTATTTATGAAAAATATAAATCAATTAGATATTTGTATTTTTCAGTGAATTATAATTGGTAATGAAATTAATGAGATATATATTTTATATAATTAATAAAATGTTGTTTATTTTCATCCAATGGATTTTTTACTAATAGGGTATGAATAAACCATATTTGATGTATAAAACTCTATATTTTTTAAAATAGTGATTTTACGCCTTTGAATGGTGAACCCGTTTAAAATTAATATTGTGAAACATTAATAATTTTTATATGACAACATAAACATTTTATTTTTAATTGGGATATAAAAATTTACTTTGGGTAAATTTATGATATTTTTCTGATAACATTCATGTGTTGATGAATAGTAAGAATACCCAAAATTTTATGAAAACCACTTTTTTCATGGAAATAATTTATATAGTTAAATTATAATATTTAATGGTTTAGAAGTATAAATAGAGTATATTTTTATAATTCAATATAATTTATTTCATTAGCATTAATTTTATATTGAATTCATATGTAAAAACATTTCAATATTTTGAAATGTTTTATCTTTTAAAACTCTTTCTCTCTTTCCTAAAATGGGAATAATTTTAAATTAATATCTGAAAATTATGTGTTTTTAATTTAAAAAAAAATAATTCATATTTTTAATCAGTAGGTATGTATTGTTTAAATATATTTATTTTATTTGGGGACATTATAAATAATAACTTCAATAATTTTTATTAATATGGTAAAAGGGTAAACTGGATAATTAAGGGTAAAATAAGTACCCTAAAACTTATATTAATATCATTGGGATAGTTTTTTAGACCTAAATCTTATTTGGGTTGAAATTTTATCCATTTTAATCCACTTGGATGAGATTAGAAATTTTATTTTATTTTATTTTAATAAAAGGTAAATATGTCTCACTCAAATTTTAATAACTAAATAATTTTTAATATAAGGTTATACTAAAGATAATTTCTATTATAAACAATTTTTGAAAGATAAAATGTTTTCCTTTATC
The DNA here is from genome assembly GCA_963277665.1 of Viscum album. Taxonomy (NCBI): domain Eukaryota; kingdom Viridiplantae; phylum Streptophyta; class Magnoliopsida; order Santalales; family Viscaceae; genus Viscum; species Viscum album. The sequence goes on along the minus strand of OY728142.1, from coordinate 24,294,101 downwards.
ATGGTAATTAATTTTTAATTTTTATGAAATAAATAATTACCTTAATAGTTTATACATTAATGATGCAGAAATTATTTAATTGATGAAAAATAAATAATATAGTTTTTATTAAAATAATAATACCCATTAAAATATCTAAACACTAGAAATAATGATATTTGTCCATTATATCTCGACCACAATTATTAAAGGGCCTATTTATGGACCATTTGGAGCCTTATAGAAGGGATAATGACACTTATATTATTTTATTTGAAGTGATGTTAAGGTTTTCACCATCATAGTTTAATAAGTATAACATTTTAAATATTGGATTTTACATAAGATAAATTCAACTAAAAGTATTCTTCTGAAATATAGAAGATTTATCTTCATTATATTATTTTATTTTTTATTTTTATTCAACAAATAATCATATTAAATAATTACCCAAAATTGTTGTAGTAATTATTTTATTAAGAGAAATATCAAATAAATTTTATTAAAAATATAAAAGTAAATATAATTTGGGATAATTAACATGTATAATGAATTTTATAGATGACATTAACCTCTTTAGATTATAATATTATTTTTTTCAAATTTATCTTGTTATATTAATATTTTTAAAAATCAATTAATTAAATAGTGTCAAAATTGATAATATTGATTGTTATCAAAATAATGTTTTGTTAAATTATTTAAAAATTATTAAACGTTTTAAAAAATATATAATAATTATTATATAGTTTAAAATGGTCTAATATATTTATTTATGGTCTATTTTACATCAAAAGGCATATATTGATCCCTTTTAATATTGAATTATTTGTTACCCTAGTTAAAAATTAAATAGAATAACTAAGTGTTAATTAAAAAGATAAGGTTTAAATTGATAGAAATACATGTCAAAAATTTATTTATTGATGCGATTACAAACCTATATCATCTTATATTTAAAATTGGTACATTTTGGAGGTTTTTTGGTAGGGTTTGAATTTATTATAAATTATTATTTATGGAGTTTCCAAAAGTAACCATCACCTCAATTATAAAAGGGAACATTCTACCTCACCTCTTCACATCACTTTGATCCTTCAAGTTCTAACATCCCCTAAAACTATTCCATATAAACTTCTTTATTTATATTCTAGAGGTTATTTTCATCTTCAAAGGCCAACTCTAGTGCTCTAAGAAGAGATTTAGAGGAAGCACGTTGAGGAAGAGGTAATCTCTTCTACTGATTCTTTCAAACTTCTTTCTAATTCTACATCATATTCATTAGTTTTTCATTAAAATTAACAACATCAGTATCAATAATATACTAATATGCTATTATAATTATAAAATGAGCATATTCCACCTTCTTTCCATCCTATGAAAAATGAAATCACCACACGTGTGTACGTACAACTTACCGTCTCTACACCGTGGTGTAATCTATTTTTCACCACCACCTTAATTGGATTGGTATAATGATGGAAATAATAACAATATATTATTATTATAACATAATACTTATTTTGAAATATTATACACCATAAACTTCAATATGATTCAACAATTATGGGAATGATATCATCGCTTGTGTGTACGTATGACCTATCATCTCCACGATTTGATGTGATTCGTTCTAGACGGTCTTCATTAAACCACAATTATGTACATGAATGGAACGTATAAAAATGATATATATTATACTAATATCATTATTTAAAATATATAACTATAACCTAAGAATTGAAACATGAACTTATCCGACAAAACTTGCATAAGAACACAAAGTAGTTAATATCCAAATATCAAGTGACAATGAAATGTTACTACCAAGAAGAGAATAATATGATCATATATGATATAATAAAAAATAATATGACTCTGGAATAAGTCAATAACATTATTTAAATCATTATACAAGTGTTTTAGATACATATCAAGGATATCATACCTAAGGTACGAGATAATATTGTAATCTCACTATTATCTAAGATTGTTTATACTGGGGTATATTTATCATCCACATCCATGTTCCTTAAATATGTAAGAATATTTATATTCTTATAAAAAATTTTAAAATCAATTTTACCCATTGGTGAATTTTTACTAAATGGTATGAAAGTAATCTTTTGTTGTTATTTGATACGAAGTATTTTTTGACTTTTCTAGTAAAAGTACAAGGAGAATTTTTTCTTTAATATACACGCCATGAATGGATTTTTACACTTTCATGACACATTATTTCCATGAAGCATAACTTATAATTTTTCAAGTTTATTTTCAAATAAATTATTTTCTTTTAAAATTGTGTGGTATTTTGAAAAAATAAAATGTTTTTGAATAAGAAAGGATGTTTTCCTCAAGAATTAATTTCATATGTTATATCAAAACTATTTCCCATATAAGATGACATTCATAAAATAGGGTTATGTTTATATCCCTATTATAACTATGATTTTATTGTGTTTATAATGGAATGATATTTATTAAATTCATTTGTTTTACATGGACTATTTTATGATGAAATAATGTTTAAGAAACCCATTTTATTCCTTGGGTTTTGCGATGATGAATGATTTATTTTTTTGTGAAACGCGTAAGAATGATTTCATTATGAGATTTTAAGACCTATATCTCCCTCAAATGAATTAGGCAAAGATTTATATCTCATGATATAGACATTAATGCAATGGAAGGTAAATATGGTTCAGTAATACAGGGCTGGAACAGTAAGTAAACTCGGTTCAGTAATGGACATTATCTATTATGATGGTCTTGACAATGAACCTTGACTAATATGAAATGATTTTCTATAGTTATGTGTAAGCCAAAAAACTTCATGTCTTATTTTATTACATTTTGGATTATGTTAATTAATTCTTATAAACTTTTATCCCATGTAAATATATCACGATCTTTCATATGTAGGATAAGACTTCCAAATGTTATGTTCTTATGTCTTATGATTATAATATGATTGATATTTTCCTTGTTTACCCTTACTGATAATTTTATCTCACCCATTCATTTGTTTCCCTTATCCATTTAATAAATAATTGTAACACCCCAAGCTTCCATGGTATGCTTCTCATTGAATACTACAGTAGCGTGTGTTATACGCAACTTCGAGTTCTAACACACACCACAACCAATCAAACTAGCTGTTATGAATAGTAATACCTACTTTTTGAAATTTTATAAATTTTATATCTCAAAATGGACTTAATTTTTGTATTCGGAATATCTAATTTATCCTAGGGTGAAATTTTGGAACTTTTCAGATAACATTTATATTTTGATGAATAGTGAAAATTACTAAATTTTAATTAAAAAAACTTTTTAATCGAAATAATTAATATTGATAAAATATGAATTTGAGTTGTGTTAAAGTATATATAGAATATATTTTTACCATTTAATACAATTTTGGTCATTTTACATAATTTTACAATTAAACCAGACATAAACCAGTGTCAATCTCTTGATAGTTATTATCTCTTAAAAACACGCTTTTTGTTTTAGCAACGGGAATTAATTTTAAATTAATCTCTGCCACTTTTGTGTTTTGAATTTGGAAAAATGGATTCCATATTTGGAATCATGATGTTCAAATTGTGTAAATAGGTAACTTTTATTTTTAGACATTTTGAATAATTACTTCGATAAATATTTTATTTACCATGGTTAAATGGTAAATCCGGTAAATAAGGGTTAAAAAAGAATATTATAATAATAACAAATTACCCTAAAACATGTCCTAAACTTATTTTTTGACATATATCCAACCATGGGAATCTTTGGGTTGATTTTTGGACCCCATGGAGCCACTTGTAAGTGATAATGAAACTTTATATTAATTATGTTAAAATAAATACAAAAATGACATCAGCATATATCTTTTAGAAAAACATTTTTTACATAGGGTTATATATGTTGGATTTTAGATTATAAATATTAATTAGAAAGTTAAAACTATTTCATACATAATGGTATTTTATTTATAATTGTTAGACATTAAATAATTTAATTTATCTATGACACAATGGTGGTGTAGTAATTACCTAATTAATGAAAAATTAGAATAATTGATATTATAAATACCCAAATAAATGTAATTTGAGACTTTTTATAAATAAAAATAATTTTAAATGTTAATATGACATGTTAGGATTTATTTAATTAACTTTTTTCGAAGAATCAATCTGTTATGAGCATTACAAAAATCAATTATTGAATAGTGACAAAATTGATATAAAAGAGTTTTTAAAACAATATTATATTATTAATTGATATTAAATTCTTAAAAATATAAGGATCGTCCAAGAGACTTATATCATGATAGGTGTATAATTAATGGACCACATGGGGGTCTCTTGTATGTATATATTATGTTTATTATCCATATAATATAAAAATACAAAGAGACATTGTAAAAGTTAAACCAATTAACTAAGAGTTAATAATTAAATATAAGGTTAATATAGTAACCCAAACCTATCTAAATCCTGTTGGTTGAGTGGTTTTCGACCAATCCCCACCTTAAACTTTAAATAATCCACTTTGGAGCCATTATAAACCGAATACTAATTTATTATAAAATAATATTTCTAGCTTTTCCAAAGGTGCCCCTCACCCCTCTTATAAAAGGGCACTCCCCCTTCCCATTAATTCACACCTTAAAAGCCATTTGGTCTGGCCAAACCCTACCAAAATACTCTATCAACTTCCCTCACTTCATCATAGAGGCCTTAGTTTGATCATAAAGCCAACCTATGGATCCCTTTTGATCAAATCAAAAGGAAGAACCCGAAGAAGAGGTAATGGTTTCACCACCCTTCTTCATGTTCCTTTCTTCTCCAACTTCTTCTTATTTGTTATTCCCTTTATAAAATAATAACTCCAGTATCTTCTATATTCTGTGATTTTATTATAAATATAGAAAAACAAAATTCATTATTCTATCCATCCCTTGAATAACATGTCACTATACGTGCGTACGTACGGCCTACCATCTCCACATCGTGGTGTAATTGTTATTCAATATATTATTATTTAGAATTGTATAATAATGATGTATAATTCATTTCAATAATAAATATAACATGATAATGATTCTATGATATACCATCCAATTATATATTATTTTAATATCAAAAGAATGATATTGTTGCTCGTGCGCATGTACGGACTACCCTCTCCACGAACGCGATGAGATTCATTCCCCATCGTATCCATTCAAGACTAAATTTCATTTGATGAATAAAAATAATTTTTAGATACATGATATCATTCTTGATATGAATAATATTTATCTCATCCATAACAAATACGGCTCTCGTAACAAATAGTATAATGGAAAACGAATCCGTTAACACCCGAAACGACGATAATACTAAGATATTATTAACAAATCAATGTTAAAAGATCAAATATGATATCATATTAATGTAAATAATTCTTTTGTAATTAAATAAAAATTATTTCACCATTATACAGGAGGTTAACCTACCATTGACCAAGTAAAAAAGTACAAAGTAAGGGATTTTCTTATCTCACTTTCGATTCTGTGAGATTTCCATTGTTCGCCACTAATTTAGTGAAAGTGGTGTATTGTGTACTATAATTTGATATATATTATCATGATTATCTTTATATTAATTTTATTCTATAAATCATTTGGTGGTTATTAACTTTTTTCATACAAATCAGTTGATTACAACGTGGTAAGGGGTTTCTTATCTCACTTTAAATTCTGTGAGATTTCCATTATTCACCACTTATTTATTGCATGTGGTGTGTGTACTTCCCATGATTGTATTGATTGTGTAATATACTTTAATTTATGGATATTTACATCATCATTGTATTATCCTTCTTTCATGGTTGCATGTTTCATAAGTTACCAAAATGATAAGGGAATTTGAAATTTCAATTTCCACTCATTCGGCTTTACGCATACTTCATTGATTATTTTACTCCAAGATTATGTGTGGAATCACTATTCATTTGATTATGTCATAATTTCCACTCTCCTTTATGTGGATATACTTTTTATACATATAATCACTCCATTGATAAATTCTCATGTCATCGGTATGAACTTGATAAGATTAATTTTTACTCAATCTAGATTTGTTGTGATAAACATCTAATTCATTGGTGTTGTTTTTACAAGAATATGTGTGAATGTTATTTGATTGTTTTACACTAAATATTCAATAATATTTAGTGTATTTATATTTTTCACACATAATTATGTCATTGATTTATCCTTAACCTAAGGATATGGTCTTTATAAGAGAATTCATCTCAATTTACATTCAATTGAGACTTCTTTGTTGTTATACAGCAAATCACTTTTATATGGTGTATATAATGTAATTTGACATAGTATATCATGAATCCCTTTATTCTCATTATATTAAACTGTTTTTATTACCTCAATTATTTTTATTCAAGTGTCTCTCTTTTGATTAGAAACTCTAACTAAAATACCATTTTTAAATGTTTTAAAGACTTATTCTTATAAATCTTGCTCATTAATGTCCATGTTTTAAAAATGTTTTTAAGGATTTATTTATATGGACATTAAAGTTTTAAAATTAAAACTCCTTTTAAAATTTTCAAAGTGGTATGGGACACTTTGATTCAAAAATCTATTTTTAAATGGCTTCTGGACAAATAGTGTGACTTTTAAATGATTTCAAGAAAAAGGGGGATATTTCTCTCAAATAGTTTTGATGATTATTTTCATCTATGTCAATATACTTCATTATTCCAGATTGAGGTTAATATGATACAATACAGTCTCCCATATTGTATCGAATGAGTTATGTTTGACTGTAGATGTGCTATTTTTATACCATTCATGGTTTGTGGTTAAAGTATTGACATTTCGTATGCTAGTTTTAATATGAATGTTTATGTTATATTTCAAACATTCAATATGAGGAATGCATTGGACTTAGTAAGTGACGGGTGGTCCCGCTATAGCTCTTTGATGCATCGGTAGGTCTCATGAGACAAACTAGTGTCTTAGCACGAGGCCTTGAAAAAATCTTATTTTTAGTCTCAGCACGAGGCCTTGGCTACGTGGTTATGATAATCTGGCATTATGCATTCCATAATTATAAAAGTGGTTATTGATATTGCATGTGATTATTTGACTAGTAGAATATCCATGTGAATAAGTAAATGAAATTATTTCATTTTATCTTTTCCATTTTATGCTAAAGATCAAGTTTAAAAGGCTTTTGTTTTAGTTATGCATTTCCTTAAGTGTTTAAGCTTATCTATGAAAACATCTACTATATTGTTATCCTTATTGATCATCTGAGCTCACCCCTTTCAATGTTTTATTTTTCCCAGGATTGTGAAGAAGTAAATTATGAATGAACTACAGGGATAGTATGAGTGTGGAGTATAGAGACTATGTTGTTGTAGTTTTCATTTATGATGTCATGTAAACTTTATTAATGTATCTAGTTATTCCAAGGCTGCTAAACTAATCGGTCTTTCGAGACTTGATCGTTCTTGTGATCATTCCAATGTTATGAAATAATGCACCAACTCTGGGTAACTGGGGTTGGGGTGTTACAGTTGGAATCAGAGGAAGTTTAATACAAACCTTGGAAGCTAGATTTAGATAAACTCTGATTAGAGCACATAGATTTAAGATGGACTTTTAGGATTAGTATAGAAGAACTTCCTAGAATTTTGGTATTGTAGAGATTTTGTGAGTTTTCCAAGAAATACATCTCTGTCTGGATATGAGCAGGTAGAGGCGGCTCTGGCACAGATGTACCTAGGGGTAAAACCCGAAACACCACTTTGAGCTTGACTCAAATGGGAACTGGTGAACGACAACGAGCCTTGCTGCACTCTTGGTTACGACGCTCTCAGGGGATATGCTTAGGATAATTTACATTTTCTTTACAAACCACTTTGAAGTATTATATATAAGCTGAGAATAAATTACCTTGTTTAATCCTAATGTGTTTTAAATTGAGAATATTGTGACATGATATTCTTTAAATAATTTTATGACTACTGTTACTCACACAATGCTTTCTGGTTTTAGTCAATGGCTGGATTCCATGGAAGTCCTAGTAACTTTGAGAATGATGTACATGGTGGGAATGGTGGTGGAAATGAGCAAAAAAAATGGTGTGTTGATAGGTGTGAAAGATATAGTGTTCATGCCAAACTAGTTTTCCAAAAATATGATCAACAACATATATATTAACCAACTCCCGGACTCAACAAGGAAGAGAAAGGTGATGAATGATAAGAGCTCCGGCAATGGAGACCATAGAGAAATGAATCCTTAATTTCCATCATGCAAGAAATGTGGAAGGAGACACCCGGGAAAGTGTCTCAATAGGTCAAATAAATGCTTTACGTGCGGGAAGGGAGGACATAAAGTGACAAATTGATGAAGAAAAATGAATAGTACTATGGAAGAAGATAAAAATGGTCCCAAGAATCCATTTATAGTTATTTTCCGTAAATGAACGAGACCTGGCCATTACCCGAGTGAATTCCCTATTCTATAGGATATTTTCTTGTTCAAAGAAGAAGTTATGTGGAAATAAATGGTTGGAGTAATGTTTAAAAAGTATTAGTGCTCATTGTTGATGGGTTTACTTTGGAATAATTTTCTCTTGTATTTGTAACCCTGTAGTTTTCCATGTGAGAATGATATTTGAGGAAAAATTATCTTTTCTCTTGTGGATATAGTTATAAATAACCATTTGGTTTTATATGATCATTGGGTTTATAGAAATTACAAGTTTTTATAATTTGGGATGAAAATTCAGGGTATGAGATAACATTTGTGGTTAAATTATGTGATGGTTATTTTGAGCAATTTATCACATTTTGGTAATGTTATAAAACATAGTTTTTGAAAAAGGACAACACGCAGATCGTGTGACAACCCATCGCGTCGGACAAAGCTGTGGGAATCGAACCCACAACCAAAGTGCGGTTGGGATTTATCGCCTCCCACTAGACTACGTGAAGTCCCTGGTTAGTGTGAATATTATTTTTAGTTTAATGATTTTATTGATCAATAATAAGTTTATTTGGGATCTTATGTCTTATCAAATGGATACCCTTAGTATAAGAAAATTATTTGGTGATTAAGTGATGAATGTTATTTTGGAATATGTTCGCTTTGTTGGTAACACTATATGCCCAAGGAAAATAGAATTCTATGGGATTTCATTTGAGGAGTAATGGTGGATTTTTATCTATGTTTTTACTATGTATTTATAGTAATTTGGGTTATTTATGGAAATGATCAACCTAAAATAGAGAATCTGTTATTTGGTTAATCACTTTTAAGTATGTGACTTTAAGAGTAGTTGATGTCATTTGGAGATACAATTTAACGTGGAAGTCTACATAACCAAATTCTTCTATGTTTTGGGTTTTAATATTAGTTTGGGTTATATTGAATTATTTTAAGGACAATTGATTATTGAATGGTATTTATTTAACTTTGGGCTATTGTTGGTTTAATTATAGAAATTAAAATTAGTGTTTTTTTCTCTAATGGAATATCCATTTGGGGGATCATCAGATATTATACTAACCATTTTGGTTTTGACTAATCTCTAAAGACAAGGTAAATATATAGTTTATCCTATGTGGATCATGTTGTTCTATAGAAGCTCTTCCAGTGTGACCAAGTCTTCTTGAATACTCATTGTTCAAAAAAAATTGAGTTAGTGGTAGAAATTTATTAAAGAATGAAACTATACTTAAAAAGTAAATATATATATTTATGTTCTTAGTCAATATCATAAATGAATTCATCATCCTTATGTAATGTAACTTAAAACAAAAAATATTGTCTGTTTACTTTTCCAACTGAGAGACTAAAGACCGTTTGTCCCAACACAAGTTTGTGGTTTTCTTATTGTTAACTTTCTCCTGATCATGTTTTCTATCCCTCCCCATCAGAACATGACACTTAGTTTATTGTTCATATCTATGTTTTCCTACATGGAATCCTAGTATGGATTATCTAAGGTGACCTTTATACTTCTCTTTCGTTCTTTTAAAGTGATAGTTTTATTGACTATTTTTCCGATGTGGGACCTTCCATTATATTCCCAAGCCTAATTTTAGAAATTTAGAGGACTCAATTTATTTAATGAGGGTATAATGTAACACCCCAAGCTTCTATGGTACGCTTCTCATTGAATAATACAATAGTGTGTGTTATACGCAACTTCGAGTTCTAACACACACCACAACCAATCAAACTAGTCGTTATGAATAGTAATACCTACTTTTTGAAATTTTATAAATTATATATCTTAAAATGGACTTCATTTTTGGAATCATAAGATCAAATTTAGCCTAGTGTGAAATTTTTGAACTTTTCGGATAACATTTATATTTTGATGAATAGTGAAAATTACTAAATTTTATTTAAAAACAACTTTTTAATCGAAATAATTTATATTGATAAATTATGAATTTGAGTGGTTATAAAGTATATATAGAATATATTTTTACCATTTAATACAATTTTTGTCATTGTACATAATTTTACAATTAAACCGGACATAAACCAGTGTCAATCTTTTGATAGTTATTATCTCTTAAAAACCCGCTTTTTGTTTTAACAACAGGAATTAATTTTAAATTAATTTCTACCACTTCTATGTTTTGAATTTATAAAAATGGATTCCATATTTTGAATCAGGATGTTCAAATTGTGTAAATAGGTAACTTTTATTTTTAGACATTTTGAATAATTACTTCGGTAAATATTTTATTTACCATAGTTAAAGGGTAAATCTGGTAAATAAGGGTTAAAAAATAATATTATAATAATAAAAAATTACCCTAAAAGTGTTCTAATATTATTGGTTGATACATGTCCGACCATGGGCATCTTTGGGTCTATTTGCGGACCCCATGGGGCCACTTGTAAGTGATAATGACACTTTATATAAATTAAGTTAAAATAAATACAAAAATGACAAAAGCATATATCTTTAAAAAAAACATTTTTTACATATGGTTATATATGTTGGATTTTAGATTATAAATATTAATTAGAAATATAAAAATATTTCCTACATAATGGTATTTTATTTATAATTTTTAGAAATTAAATAATTTAATTTATTTATGACACAATGGTGATGCAGTATTTACCTAATTAATGAAAAATTAGAATAATTAATATTATAAATACCCATATAAATGTAATTTGAGACTTTTTATAAATACCAATACTTTTATAGGTTAATATGAAATTTTAGGATTGATTTAATTAACTTTTTTCGAAGTAATCATTCTGTTATGAATTTTAAAAAAATCAATTATTGAATAGTGAAAAAATTGACATAAAAGAGTTTTTAAAACAAATATTATATTATTAATTGATATTAAATTTTGAAAAATATAAGGTTTGGCCAAGATACTTATATCATGATAGGTGTATCATAAATAGACCTCTTGGGGGTCTCTTGGATGTATATATTAAGTTTATTAACCATATAATATAAAAATATAAAGAGACATTGTAAATGTGAAACTAATTAACTAAGAGTTAAAACTTAATGATAAGGGTATTATAGTAATCCAAACTTCTCTAAATCCTATTGGTTTAGTGGTTTTCGACCTATACCCACCTTAACCTTTAAATAATCCACTTTTGAGCCATTATAAACCGAATATTAATTTATTATAAAATAATATTTCTAGCTTTTCCAAAGGTGCCCCTCACCCCTCTTATAAAAGGGAAGTCCCCCTTCTCATTAATTCACACCTTCTAAGCCTTTTGGTTCAGCCAAAACCTGCCCAAATACTCTCTAAACTTACCTCAATTCATCCTAGAGGCCTTATTTTGATCAGAAAGCCAACCTATGAAGCTCTTTTGATCAAATCAAAAGTAAGAACCCGAAGAAGAGGTAATGTTTTCACCACCCTTTTTCAAGTTCCTTTCTTCTCCAGATTATTCTTCTTTGTTATTCCCTTTCTAAAATAATAACTCCAGTATCTTCTATATACTGTGATTTTATTATAAATGTAGAACAACAAAATTCATTATTCTATCCATCCCTTGAATAACATGTCACCATACGTGCGTACGTACGGCCTACCGTCTCCACGTCGTGGTGTAATTGTTATTCAATATATTATTATTTATATGGGTATAATAATGATGTATAATTCATGTAAATAATAAATATAACATGATAATTATTCTATGATATACCATCCAATTATATATTATTTTAATATCAAATGAATGATATTGTCGATCGTGCACACGTACGGACTACCGTCTCCACGAACGCGATGAGATTCATTCCCCATCGTATCCATTCAAGACTAAATTTCATTTGATGAATAAAAATAATTTTTAGAGATATGATATAATTCTGGATATGAATAAGATACATCTCATCCATCACAAATACAACTCGCATAACAAATAGTATAAAGGAAAACGAATCCGTTAACACCCGAAATGATGATAATACTAAGATATTATTAACAAAACAATGTTAAAAGATCATATATGATATCATATTAATGTAAATGATTCTTGTGTAATTCAATAACAATTATTTCACCATTATACACGAGGTTAACCTACCATCGACCAGGGAAAAAGTACAAAGTAAGGGATTTTCTTATCTCACTTTCAATTCCGTGCGACTTCCATTGTTCGCCACTAATTTATTGAAAGTGGTGTATTGTGTTCTACCATTTGATATATATTATCATGATTATATTTATATTCATGTTATTCTGTAAATCATTTGGTGGTTATTAACTTTTTTTCATACGACTCAGTTGATTACAACGTGGTAAGGGGTTTCTTATCTCACTTTAAATTCCATGAGATTTCCATTATTCACCACTTATTTATTGCATGTGGTGTGTGTACTGCACATGATTGTATTTATTGTGTAATATATTTTAATTTATGGATATTTACATCATCATTGTATTATCATTCTTTAATGGCTACATGTTTCATAAGTTACCAAAACGATAAGGGAATTTGAAATTTCAATTTCCACTCATTCGGCTTTACGCATACTTCATTGATTATTTTACTCCATGATTATGTGTGGAATCACTATTCATTTGATTATGTAATAATTTACACTCCCCTTTATGTGGTTATACTTTTTATACACATAATCACTCCATTGATAAATTCTCAAGTCATCGGTATGAACTTGAAAAGAGTAATTTTTACTCAATCTCGATTTGTTGAGATAAACATCTAATTCATTGGTGTTGTTTTTACAAGAATATGTGTGAATGTACTTTGATTGTTTTACACTGAATATCCAATCATAATTAGTGTATTTATATTTTTCACACATAATTATTTCGTTGATTTATCCTTAACCTAAGGATATGGTGTTTATAATAGAATTCACCTCAATTTACATTCCATTGAGACTTCTTTGTTGTTATACAGCAAATCACTTTTATATGGTGTATATTATGTATTTTGAAATAGTATATCATGAGTCCCTTTATTCTCATGATATTAAAATGTTTTGTTACCTCAATTATTTTTATTCAAGTGTCTCTCTTTTGGTTAGAAACTCTAACTAAAATACCATTTTTAAATGTTTTAAAGACTTATTCTTCTAAATCTTGCTCATTAATGTCCAGGTTTTAAAAATGGTTTTAAGGATTTATTTATATAGAAATTAAAGTTTTAAAATTAAAACTCCTTTTAAAAGTTTCAAAGTGTTATGGGACACTTTGATTCAAAAATCTATTTCTAAATGGCTTCTTGAAAAATAGTGTGACTTTTAAATGATTTCAAGAAAAAGGGGGATTTTTCTCTCAAATAGTTTTGATGATTATTCTCATATATGTCAATATCTTTCATTATTCTTGATTGAGGTTAATATGATACAATACAATCTCCCATATTATATCGAATGAGTTATGTTTGACTGTAGATGTGCTATTTTTTATACCATTCATGGTTTGTGGTTAAAGTATTGACATTTCGTATGCTAGTTTTAATACGAATTTTTATGTTATATTTCAAACTTTTCATATGAGGAATGCATTAGAATTAGTAAGTGACGGTTGGAGCCCGCTATAGCTCCTCAATGCATCAGTAGGTTTCATGAGACAAACTATTGTCTTGGCACGAGGCCTTGACAAAATCTTATTTTTAGTCTCGGCACGAGGCCTTGGCTACGTGGTTATGATAGTATGGCATTATGAATTCCATAATTATGAAAGTGGTTATTGATATTACATGTGATTATTCTACTAGTGGAATATCCATGTGAATAAGTAAATGGCATTATTTCATTTTATCTTTTCCATTTTATGCTGAAGTTCAAGTTTAAAAGGCTTTTTTTTAGTTATGCATTGCCTTAAGTGTTTAAGCTTATCTATGAAAGCTTCTGCTATATTGTTATCCATACTGAGCATCTGAGCTCACCCCTTTCAATGTTTTATTTTTCCCAGGATTGTGAAGAAGTAAATTATGAAAGAACTATAGGGATAGTATGAGTGTGAACTATGGAGACAATGTTGTTATAGTTTTCATTTTATGATGTAATGTAAACTTTATTAATGTATCTAGTTATTCCAAGGCTACTAAACTAATCGGTCTTTCGAAACTTGATCTTTCTTGCGATCATGTCAATGTTATGTAATAATGCACCGACTCTGGGTAACTGGGGTCGGGGCATTACAAGAAGTGTATTAAGTAAGATATGTCAAAAATAAGTCTAGATAGGAATATTTATATAGGAGACAACATAGATGTTTTATGAACCAGTTGTTTATGTTTCCCATTTTCTAAAGATGTTATACTTATACATTCTAGTCATGGATTTATTATATGTTTTAATGAATATAATTCAATTTTGAAGTAATATCAATGTATATAATTTATATTTAGTTATATACTTGATGCCATTGCTTGTAATTTTCTATAATAATTTAATAATATGATTAATTATATTTGTACTTGAAAATTAAACATCTATATTATAATGATAAATTTTTAATTTATTATCAAATATTATTTATACTAACCAAATAATTTATCCCAATAATCATTTTTATTTCACATGAAAATATATACCCCATTCCCATATAAATTCACAAACTTCATAAAAATAATTCAAATCATTCTAATATTTAATATAAATATTTTCATCATATTCAAAACATGTTTTATTCTTTTTATAGTTATCATCAAGGATATGATCCTAAAGGGAAACCAGTAGGAGGAATATTCTAATCTTGTTGTATTTTTTATTTTCAGTTTTATTCTATTTTTAATTTTCCTAATTTTGTTTCATTTATTTACCTTGAAATGAATTCCATTTTATCTTATAATGTTTTAACTAATTTAAATAAGGATTTGTTCATTTTTGTTAGTGTTGTGTTTAATAAAAACTATAGGTTTTGTTTAAGGGTAATTTCAAATTGAAAATTTAGGGATTTATAATATCTCAAAAATTAAGAAATAGATTAAAAAGTCATTGATACAACATTATAATATCCTTTCCTCAATCAGTAATCATTGATATAATAGAAAAGTCCACATTACTCAATAATTTCTCTCTATATATTAGAATTTTTCAACTAAAAGTGAGGGTTAGATGAAATATAAAGGGATACTATACTCTATAGTCTCATCAAAATAATAATAACCAATGATAGAAACATCTATAACATAAATCATATCAGGGTATAGATTATGGAATTTTAGTGGTAAGTAAGACATAAAAATAACATGGTCATAATAGAACCAAATATACCTAAATTTTACATAGTAATACATATAGGTAATATCAACAAATGGGCTAATTATAAACAGTGCATGATAAACTAAAAAAATACATGAATACCCAACCACTATCATCGACCTCAACTCAATATTATCTCCATACCAAACTGATATCCACTAGATCCTCCACCCTGACTAGGGACATTACTCAAGACTATATTTCTATTATAATATCTACACATGCACCAAAGTTTACATAGAGGGTGTTATTATTAAACTCAGTAACCCACCACTAATGGTCTCTTTAAAAAACCATTAGATATGTACTTCTTCCTGTTAAATGAAATATAATTCATAAAATCATCACATGTAGACACCCTTTGAATCAATTTTTTAAAGGTTGAAGCTGAAGCCACATTTTATTATTTAAAGAAAAGATGTATTTTTGACTGGGTAGAGGGAGACCCATTACATATCCCGAAAGCCCAAGGGCCAGTGGATTGAAAGCCCATTTTTTGTCCAAGAGGAACCTTCAGTGAATAGTACTATTATAGTACCTGGGCTGCTACAGTGCCTTCACCACTACAGTTCATGCTATAGTTCCTTCACTACTAGAGTGTCATAATTGTAATAGTTTCGTCGCTACTATAGTTTTATGCTACAGTACTACTACAGTAACCCAAAAATTAGTACCCAACCGAATTTGATCCTCGGTCTTTTGGATTCCAAGCAGGATCTTATACCACTTGGTTCCTCAAGAAACCACTATGATAGTTGACTCATACATTTCTCAACTGGTGGTGGAATAATTGTTAACATTTCTCCATAATAACATAAAGCCATATGGGAATAATGTCCACAAGATTATAATGATCATATCCCCCAAATATTCATCTAAACCTCCATATAAAATTATGATAATAAAAATGGTAAAGGTGAGGAATGTTTATACTAATCTTAGCCTAAAGGGCTCTTGACACCTGTATTTCAATAATAAGAAAAAAATAGGGAAGGCAACCCATGTCTATATCGATCTCTATCATTGGTAATATCAACCCCTTTATGTTAATAATAACACAAATTGGAAAAGTGTACCACGCATATACTAGTATCATTCCTAGAGAATCTAAACCTATATATATATATGAATAATTAGACAAATGGAAAAGGTAACTCATATCTATACAGATCTCAAACCTTAGGAATCATGAACTATGTATAACAATAATAAGAATAATAGTAAAGACAAACCATTCCTATTTTGATCTCATACCTTAATCATCTTGACCCTTTATTATAATGAGGGAAATATACTTGGAATAACAACCCCATGTCTATAATCATCTCAACCCTAAAATATCTAAATCATTAAAAAACATTATAAACTTAAATGGGATAGATGAAACCTATATATATTTGTCTATAATCAACAAATATCAACCCACTTCACAATATAATATTACACAAATGGTAAAAGAGGATCATTTATATAACAATCTCATATATTATGTATCACAACACACATCATATGAATATCAATTCACTAGGGCCTAACATCTAATAAAATTGACCATATCATGACATAAGTAACAACTCAACCAATAAATCCTAAAGAATTTATAGATAGGTGGGTATTATTTATAATATCACATTAATTACATATATATTTGGGTCTCATACTCACAATACCCTTCTCAGTGTCCCATATCTAAGGTACTTCCATCTCAAACCATAAATCATAAAGGTGGGTAACCCATACCTCTCAATCACGTCAAACCAAGACAATAGACTTTAATGTAAACCTAATATCCCATTACTAGAAAATCCTCAAGATTCATCTAAATTAAGTAACATAGAAAAATAGGGGGATACTAATTTCTACTAAATCGTGATATAACTTGAGTAACACCATATTGGGTTCTTAGTATAAGTAACCCTACAAAAAACTTCAAGCACAATGTCCTCAATGACTATGGGGAAAAATTAAAATCCACATGAGGCCCATAATAACCCTAAACAACATTATTACATCCATTATATATAAATAAATCAAACATGGATTCATTCTAATTAAAAATCATATATAATATGGATAATCTATTTCCCATCAACTGTATCATCCAAATGCATCTCCCAAAACGAGATCACATATTATATCAAGACCTTCATAGGATAATAAATCCATAGATAACAAAATTCACCTCATTAGGATTTTAAATCATCATTAATAAAGCCTCTCACATAGGAAACGTAGTATTTTTGTCAAAAAACAAATATCCAACAATTGAGAAATCACCAACGGTCTATGTATCACACTAGTAATGCCTCACAAAACGGAACTTTCTCATGGTTTCATCTTGGGTCCCATACACTCACAAAATAGTTCTTACAATCCACCCAATATATTCCAAACCATATTAAGATGTAATATCATGTTCCTCTTACCTAAAAATTCAAGTCAACCCATCAACCCAAGTTCACTCTATCCTTAATAAGGAAATTACCAAGAACTATCACCATTGATGAGCCCCTAACTCATCCAAGAGGCTTTATAATCATTTATAAATAACATATAATTAATTTATATAATTAATTACATATATTATATTTATGGATCATTGATGAAAAACTCATTGAGTTATATACTCTTGCAAAAATATTGAGTAATAATGTTCGTTCCACTCCCAACACATCCTCGATTCCACTATTATCTAAAAACAAATCAAAATACATAAATTTATTGTCTAATTTATTCCCAATTAATAAAATTCCATAAATAATAAATTATAGTAACATACCAATAAAAAAAAGCTCATAATTTAGTTTATTTTCCTCTATCAAGACGTCTATAATCATGATGATTGGGAAACCTATCATAATAAATCAATTCCACCATAATATGGTGGAATCAGCATTAAATCACTAGAAAATATCCCGCAAAATCATTAGAGGGGAAAATAATCATATTAATGGAAATAGAGGAAGGAAACCCAATATTTATCCACGAAGAAACATCTCTTAAGTATCCAAGAACCAAGAGTACCAAGTGGAGAAGGATATAGAGTAAGGGGTTTGGCCTCCCCATGCACTGATAACCACTAAATGAGGAAACAAGAATGCATTCCTAATTTTTCAAAATAGGGGAATTTCCATTTTACCCTTTGTAAAAAAATGGACTTGGGTGGTATCGGGTACCTGGAATACTAATATGATCAAACATGTTCCCTATATAGTACCTAGAATATAAAACCATCCACCTGGTATCCCCAACTGGGGAGCACCCTCCCTTGTACCACCACCAGATACTTATTTCCACCCAATTGAGTACATGGTGGCTCACAATAGCCACTAAACTCAATTTTTTAGGTTAATGAACACCTCAAATTTTTTTCCAAGACTTTTCCACTTAATCTCCCATGTTAAAAAAATATTTAAACCAATTAAAATATATTCAAAAATTCTATTTTCTGATCAAAATTTGTAAATTCCAAACGATCCATGTTCCACTCCCATAGATCGATGATTTTCATTGACTCCATCAACACATACTGCTATAGGTAATTATAAAGTAAAAAACCTTACATAATATGTTGAAAATACCAGTTAATCATACACATTTTCCATTTAGTTATATATAACTTTTAAAGTTTCCCATCTAATCTTACATAACTTTCCCATTACTCTAACTTTCATATATTATGATAAAACGTCATGTGGCTCTACATTGACTCGAGTTATTTTTTTAAAAACAACCTAGTCACTATTATGTATCATTTAAAACTCTATATTTATTCTAACATGTAAATCTGTTATTCATATACATCAAGATCAAACCCTTAATTAATATTACATAACCATTAGAAACTATCTGCTACTCTTACATAGCTATCATAGGTGGTACCAAACTGTAAAAACCTCAAAAAAGTATGACATGGTAATTTAATGATGATATTACTTAAATCAATAAAATCTCAATACCAATTCTTTTTAAAATAAACTAAAAAATGCTCCAAAATTATAAATATGCAGTAATTTACTATGTTATGTTAAATGTATTGAATGAATTTTATTATAAAAATATGGAAAAGATGTGTAATTTCACTTCCCCACATATAATATTTCATTAAAATGAAAATTAATGGTGACTCTTTCAAGTGAATTATGTACCCATGTCATATTTAATGTTAATATTTATGAATGAGAGAAATTTTATAACTAAATCATTCTTACATTTATAATGCTTCTTATATGATCTCAATCCCTGATTTTCATTTGTTCTCATAAAATTTCATCAAAACTGTAAGGTCTCTATGGAATTATTAAGTATTAATAAATATATTATAAATGATTAAGAAACCTTAAGACCCTATAACACTATGACATAAAAACTAAAATCATTTGATATTGTAAATGACGAGTGTGTACCTTACACGATAGAATACTGATGTGATCGCCTTCAGTCAGTGTTTGATGAAGAAAAATAATGAACAATCGAAAGTATCTTCTCTATTATTTTTATTCATAGGTTGAACTGAGTAACACAAAGTCTTTTTGTAATATTGTTCCATACTTCGTGATATGATAGTATCCCTAAGGAAAATATAGTAGGGAAAAGAGATATTAAATACGAGAGAGTTTTGGCCACTAGTTGTTTGGGAATCACACACACACTACCCATGGCCAATAATACTTTATATATAATCCATGAAGACACTCCCAGTGATCATATATATAGTCATACATTTAATAAAATATGAGTGATTCTTACAGTTACATATTATGTAACCATCGACCAACAATTATCCCATCTATTTCATCAAATGAAACAAATAGTTAATAGTATCCAAACATGTAGGTGATTTTTTTCCTATGATAAATAATAGTAGTTCCATATTAATCAAACAATTTGATTCATTAAAACTCAAATATTTTTTACAATATGTCATTCCCATGTGGCAAGTATACGATAACTTTATATTTTAAAATATGATATTCCCAAAAGATTATATTTATAAATTTTTCTATATATATATATATATATATATATTGTGATCTAGGACATAATGTAACATACCATATGATATCACATGGATTTGGGTTATATTCTCATCACTCTTCCACTTGAAAAAAATCCTAAAAATACTTTAACACAATTTCACCATATATTGTATTGTGTACAATAACTTCTGAAATTATATCCAAAATTATTTCTAGATATATTCCAAAACACTTTTGGAAAGATAAAATTAGCTTCAATATGTATTACATAATTTTAAATACCTTATGAAAATGAAATCCATCAAAAAAATTGTTTTTGGATAAAAATCTAAAAAAATTCTAAAGTAGCTATGTAATTAAAAATCAATCCCCATTAAGACAACCAAAAATTATGAACCATGAGAATTAATATAATTTACCTCAATAATGAATCTTCTGATCCACAAATATAAGAAATTTGTTTCCCTTAAGAAATAATCAATTTTAATCAAGCTAAAATTGGAACTTGAATGATCCCTATCTTTATAACTATGTCCACTAGCTATATCATATGAAATAATGAATTTTCATATGATCCATTTTCCCAAGATTTTAAGTGACTGTGGGAAAAGGATTATGTTAACCACATATATCCTCCTCAAG
Organism: Viscum album; assembly: GCA_963277665.1. Taxonomy (NCBI): domain Eukaryota; kingdom Viridiplantae; phylum Streptophyta; class Magnoliopsida; order Santalales; family Viscaceae; genus Viscum; species Viscum album. The sequence continues at coordinate 24,272,722 of OY728142.1, read as the reverse complement.
TGTTCGTAACTCTCTGAGTATGGATATATTAGGTCGATGAATACATCACAAGGCATTCATCTCACAGATGAGTACATCCCATTCCCCTTATACAAGTAGAAAATAATGGCATATATAACATTTATGTATGTCTATAAAATTCCTCATTTTATCTCAATAATGTGGCTATATTTAATACACATCATGTAAGAGGTAAAATGTCATATTTTTTTCCTCTAACCGATGACATGATCAATAATAAACCAAACCACCGCCTAATTAGCTATACCTTAATGCTTTTATAATATGGGTATAAAATTATAAAGTTTCTTATGATAGGTATTGGACCAAACTCAAGTAGCGAGGTCTCAAAATATAAATTATTCTCCCATATTATAAACTATACTTATTCTGTTATCCAACACACAAAAACCATTTTATTCTTTTTGATCATATATTGTATCCCGATACATGAATTGTAACCATTCAAACAATAAAATTTTATCGTGAATTATAATAATCCATGATGAATATTAGTTATGGATAAACAAGAACCATAATTTTTTAGGATAATTATCATTACACATCAAAAAAATTATATTAATATTTACATATATACTAACAATATTAAAGAATGATAATGTGGATATTTTTTTATATTACATGTTACATTTTATACATCCTTAAACACACTAATAATATTTTAAAAAAACAATAAATAAGTTAATTTCTAACATATGACATATGATAAACATACATAATAGACTTATGTTTACTCTACTATCAATTTTTGTTAAAGTCGTTATATATTTACGTAATTCCTACCACATCCATATGAAACCATTTGATAAAACTCTCTCATTAACCTCTTTGAAGTGTAATATTTTTGAGGTAAATGAGTTTAATTAATGGTGATACTTAGGAAAAACATTCCTAACGTTCATCTCTAGGAACATATTCAAAATCCTAAACTAAAAAATATCCAATATTATGATTCAAGTAAAAAAATTTCTATTTAAATCTTTTTATAAGTGCATCACATCATTCTTGAAACTATTTCTAGTAATATTTTTCCTTGAGATATTGTGGTTTGTAAAGTAACTTTTACCTTGAATCTTTACCAATAAATCATAAATTCGATTAGGATATTATTTAAAACTCACATTCTTATGCTAACTAAATGCTACTTTTTATATTTTTATCTTTATCATTATACCCAAAAATATTTTAGAATATTTAGTGACAAACTCATTTAAATGTTACTAGAAAAAAAACTATTTCTTCACATTGAACTTCTCTAAGCCCAATAAAACTCCCACTAGCCTCTTAGAAAATAAATTCCTTCAAGAATTTTATACTAAGAAACAAAAATTTCATTATTATTATGAAGTAAAACTAGTTTCCATTTAGTGTGGATAATTAATAAATAAAATATTATATATATATTGTATATGGTATTATATGTGTTTAAATAATTTTATTTAAAAGAAAATTATTCCTTAAAATATGTTACTGATAGAGGTAGGATCAAATCCATCATATTTGAGAAAAAAATTGGATGAACTATTTTATATTGGATAAATGTTTTATCCATGTCTCCTTTTCAAACATATTATATAATATGATGAATCATAACCTATATTCATTGAATCCATCATCACATATTATTCTTAATAACCCTTTATTAATGAACAACTTATCTTATCATATATGATGAATGAGATAACAATACAAATAATTTACATAGATCCATTAAAGATTGATATATATATTTATATTAAAAACATCAATGTAGAAACTCTTTTCTTTATAATTTTAATGAAAACTACAAGATATATCAATTTTACCAAGTTTTTGAACACTTATATATTTGAAACATTTGTAAGTATACACTTTGTATCATAAAACCTTTAAAAGTAAAGAATTAATTTATATATAACTAATACCCAACATGTACATTACATGGAGTTTCAAAATCCCCTTTAGGTACCATGGAAAATTCCATCATATGGGTACATTATTCCTACTAGATAACTCATTTAGATATTTATGATCATTAATGGGTTATAAAATAAATATTTTTAGACTTTACAACTATATTTTCTTCTTCTTCTTTGAATTTTTACTAATTTTTACTATCAATACAATTCCAGAACCCTAAAATCGCATACCCAGTTCAACTATCCACAACAATTTGAGAATAATTTGTTAAAATTTTCTTGAAATCAATAAATTTTTTTGAATCTTTAAATTAATTAAAATATATTAATCTATATAACAAAAAAGCATTATAATATATATTCAGTCTCACCCAGTCATTATCATACTCAATCATATTATATATATGAGAGGACACCAAATTTCCTTAAGTTATTTTTTGTCTAATTCTCATGAGACCCTAAGTGGTTATTTTTATCATTTTCATAATCATTTAGATTCCAAGTGTGGAATAACTTTAACAATTTTGTTACTCAAGAAGTCGTTTCAGTAAAACATATAATTTCTATCATTTATAAACTTTTCCTATTTTATCAATATTATATATTTCTTACATTATGATTCTATTTCTCAAGGTTTAATCTTTAAGTTTACATCGATAAGGATGATGATGAAATTATCTATGACATATGATTTTATTACGTGAATATAATGTTTAATATAACTTTAATAAATAAATTTATTAAATGGTATCCCACTAAAAATGACTTTTTTTAAATTCATCAGATCCACTAGTAAGGAAATATCCATATTGAGATATACCAACCTTAATATACATACATATTACATCATTATACATTAATATGCATTAAATATAACAATAAATCACTCCTAAGAACCAATATGTTTAATGTATCTAGAGATTAGAAACATAACCAACTTATTTTAAAAACATTCTTCAACATTTCAGAAAAAATTCTCCACACATGATATCCTTATAGAAATATCACACATAATAATCTAGTTTATTTCCTGAGGAATGGAAAAATAAGAAAATAGTTGTCTTATCAACACATTAATGTTAAACATAATAGATTACAATTGAAGATCATAAGTGATCATAAGACAAATAAGTGGGTGCATCAATATAATTTGGGTTCAGAAACATAACATAAGAAAATCATATCCAGTAAAACATAGTTCACAATTCATGATTCATGACATAAGGATTTTAGAATAACATAATACATGAGTCCTATGAGTGTGAAAACATTAGTAAATAATCACAATCCATGAAAACATAACAAAAAAATGTTACATAACCAAGAGTTGTGGAAGAAGAATGTTTCATATACATAGAAAACTATTTATTATGTAAATTCTCACTATCAATATTCTCATCACATAATGGGAAGATTCCTATATTGGATTGTGTTCTACCTTGTTTCCATAAAAATAGTGGAATGTTTCTCTTATGTTTTTGGATTCAATACCCATTCCCATAAACATAGGGGAAATATTCCCTTAGGGGATTGGATTTGTGACCTATTCCCATAAATATAGTGGAAATATTCCCTAGTCATAGTTCTGGATGCAACTAAAGTTCCTATTGGGATTATGGTTAACTCATGTTTTTTTGGATTCAATAGATCATCCACAATTAACATGACATGACCAATGAAATTTTTTACAAATAATATTGACAAATAATTTCTTTAAAAATAGTATATAATTTCTTATTCACATTAATTTAAAATTATTATAAAACATAAGAAGAAATATTACATCGATCATGTGATATTTCTTCATTGATGGTGTCAATTTTTAAAACCTTATTAGTGTATCTTCAATGAATCACAAGTACCCAAAGAATATCCCCTATAACAATGATCCACATGTTATCCTTAAATATTTAAATAATACTTATGAATTTTTGGGTGTTAGTGAAGTTGTTTGATCACCTTGGATTGTTTTATTTAATTGATTCATGTTCCTTTAAGCTTGATGGAATCACTCTTTTTCTTCTTGGTCTTGAAAGGAAAAGAGGAGTAGGGAGATCTTTATAGGAAATGCAGTTCATAATGGTTAACCTCTTATGAAATGACATAGAAGCCTATTTATAGACCTGGCATTTGGGTTTAATATTTAAATATTTGAACAAAGGCCATTAATAATACATTAAAACCATAAAGAACCCCATTATATGTGATATAATAATGTATTTATTTTATTTAATGGTTTCTTCTAAGTCGTTAAATGATAAATTTTATTTTATAGTTTTTTATATAAATATTTATCACCAGAAAAAATATAATTCACATTTCCTTCTTAACATTTATTTAATTATTGAATAAATATTTAAATAAATATTATCCATTAAATAAATAAATAAATAATCATTTTATTCATACTCTAAAAAATACAAATTTATTTAATATGCATGTAACTAAATAAATTATTTATTAACAAAATAAATATTTATCTATTATCATGTGAATAACAAGAGATAAATAAATATTATATATTCATGTAATTAAAAAATTACTATACGAATAAATATTAATTTAATATTTTCTTTCGATTTATAAAACTTGTATTAATATTACCTCTAGATCTATAAAATAATTTATATTGTAATTATTATATATAAATAATATTGTACTCAGCACAAATGGAACACTCTATGTGTGACCCTTTAGGGATCTTCCTTAGTGGAATTCTAAGGGATTTCCTAAAGTACAAGATTATTATTTAGTAAGGTTTCAAGGAACCCATATAAGAATAAAATATTTCAAAACATAAACAACTATGTCACGACCCATCCTCGGGGCCCGTTCCGTGACTACCCCAAGCCATCCTTTCATAGGCCAGGGGTTGGAGACTAGCACCAAGGCGTAAATACCGATAAAAATGGAAGGCATTGCCTTTGTAAAGTAAACGAACACATAGAGTAAGCAAACATAAGTAAACACTAAGTAATAACTAGGTACAATAGTAAGTGTGGAAAAGTAAGTGGGCCAAAATACAAACCCAAACTGAAAGTAAAGTACAACTGAAAAGGGAAAACAACAACTGAAAGTAAAGTCGCAACGTCGAGACGTCCACTAGAAGTCCCACCTCAAGGGTGGGTATAGATAGCCTCCACAGCTCATTGGGTCCATTCGTCCACTCCGAGTACGTCCCACCCAGTGGTCCACCTCCAGGTATCGTCCTGCTCCACAAGCCTCAACCACGATCAGTCCTGTCTGTCGTCTGCAACCAACACAACATAGTGCGGGCATAGCCCGTGCAGGGGTGAGTATAAGCTACTCAGTAGGGACCCCGAGACCCCCGAAGGTCTCCCAAAATCCAAAAATGATAATCCACAAAGGAAAGATAGAATCATGAAGTAACATCTGACACTACTTAGGTATATGCCCATACATATACGTAAGTTATCAATTCCAGTTCGGCTCCAACATCCAAGCCCAAGTTCAATCACATCCACACAGGATAGCACAACACAATTCACAGAGGAAAGCAAGACAAGATTCAGCTCACATGGGTATACTTCTTCATAAGATGATTGAGATGATCAGATGTAGCCACTAATTCATCTATGTCGTCGTACCCACAAAGGATCGATAGGTACTAACCCCCGCAATGACCCACAAAGTATTGATAGGTAACTAACCCCCGCAATGACCCACAAAGGATCGATAGGTAACTAACCCCCGCAATGACCCACACAGGATCGAACCCACATAGGATCTGTAGGCGTTGGCCCAAACAAGACCGCTGAGTGCTGACCCACACAGGATCGGTAGGCACTGATCCACACAGGATCGTTGAGTGCTGTAGTTGTCACTGTCAAACCCAAGGAGGATTATCGTACTGTCTTCATCGTCGTCGCAGTTGCAGCCAGCTCTAGGGTTTCCACACACAACAAGCTTGTTTGGGGGGGTCTGCTCCACAAGCCAAGGGGATGATACATCAACTTACATGTAGTCCAAAGTTGATGTATCCAAAAGTTCTGTATCATCAACAAGAACTCAACGTCACTGACGGTGCATCAAACGGACACCCAGTCTGAGAGTTTTCGGCTTTTTCGTCCCAGGGGGCTGGTTGGTTTTTAAGTCAAAACCAACCTGACTGTAATCCCACTGCATCCAAACCTCGAGCAGAGTAATCCAAATGGTCCGTCTCACTAATAGGGATCCAACAAAGTCTATTGTACGTCATTCGGACGTTCGGAGCTCAAGTTATAAGTGTTTCCGCTCTGAGGGCCCGGTTGGTTTTGTGTACGAACCAACCCAGCCGAACCCAAAGTTCTCCGAAACCTTGAGTTTAATATACCGAAATGACCTACTCGATCCAAGTATCACATCGCAGGTGACGGTGCGTCGATCGGAGGTCTATAGCAGAATTTATGTTCAAAAGAATGAAAGAGGTCCGGAAGTGGGGGTTTCGGGCCCAGACAGATCCGGCCCGAGACCCCCTGGGTCGGCCCGACCCGGCTGGCGTGGCCCGGCCTAGAGGCTCGGCCCGGTGCACTGGAGTTGGCCAGGTGGCTCGGCCAAAACAACCGAGCGTTGAAGGGGGGCGCGCTACCCCCCACGTTGTGAAACCACGACCCCCATGAGGGGTGTCGCTCCTGCTGGCCAGCCGAGGGTTACGACCCCTGGTTCTTCCCCCTGACCGGCCGGCCCTCACCGGCCGACCGGCTGCTGCCGCCACAGGACCAGCATGGGATGGTCCCCCTGCTCCGACGCCGACAGCTCGGAACCGGCCGTCAGTCCCTACTCCACCACGGCCTAAGCCGCGACCTTGGTCCGTCCGGCGCGGCGCGACAGCGTCGCTCTTCTCCACCCTTCCTTTAATATTTCACGTGTGGTGCTTCGGCACTACGCCGCCTTACACGTGCCATAACAAAATCAAACCAACAAGGGGGAGGAGGGTCGACTATGTTCGTGCGGTCCGACCTCCTCTTGTTATTGTGATATCAGGTGGCTCAAATTGAAAAGAAGAAAGCAATGAAAGTAATCACTAACAGACTATTAAAATAAACCCCTACCTCGAGCGTAATCGTCGAACGAGGTTGTCGCGGAAAGAGACGTCGTGGAATTGATCGCCACGGAAGAAGGCAGATCTTCGTGTTGTGGAGGAACAATATATCCCTTCCTTTGATGTGAAAAGAAAGAACTAGGTGATGCGCGTCAGGTCATCGATCTCCGAGGAAGGCATCTTTCACCGTCGTCCGTCGTTGGAGGTCGGCGTTCTTCGCATTCTTCGTCGAGGATGAAGAACTTCAAGAACATGAGCAAATTCTCCCCAGCCTCTCACAACCCAACCACTCCAATAAAATAAGAGTTTGTCTTATTTTATTTCTCAAGCCATGTGTTTTGAAATTCAAAAATTAAACAATCAATTAAATTAATTAATTGCAACGTTTAAACCACCCAAATTAATAGAGGTGTTTCATTAACAGAAAAACGCAATGGTTGACTTCCACATAAAAGGGGGTGACGGTGCGTTACCTTATTAAAGGAGGGGGTTTAGGAAGAAAAGAAATGGTGGGGCTCATGTGGGTCCCACCTCACAAATATCCTACCTAGTGGGTATGATATTGTGGGTCCCACTTCATCCACTTAGCTTAGGTTAAACAAAAATAAAAAATAAAATTGTTTGCACCACTTTTATTTTATTCCTTTACTTAACCCAAAAATTTAAAAACCACACCCGAGCAAACACAACTCTGAAGAAGGTGTTTCTAATCAATTATCGATGATGCGATTCCATCGGTGCCCTCAGAATTTGATTTTGAGCACCGGTTCAAAAGTTAGGAAAACCCGCTTGTTCGTTCACTGAACGTACCCGAGCCAAACTTCGAAAAATGATTTCAGGCACACCGGGCCTCAGAATCAGGTGCCGTCAGAAACTGCATTCTTGTATGAAAATCCCAAATAAAATTAAGAAAAAATTTCCCTTGAATTTTACGAGTCTTTACATTACTCCCACCTCAGGGCTTTATGTCCCTGTAAAGATACATCATAAACTAGGGGAACAAATTTGGGTATTGTGATCGCATCTGAGACTCCCGCTCCCAAGTGCTCTCTTCTAGGTTTCCATGATGCCATCTGATGTGCACTAGAGGAATCGACCGTCCACATAGGACCCGCTCCTGTCAATCCTCGATCTCCACCGGGACCTCTGCAAACGTCGCCCCATCATCAATGTCCATCTCCACATAGTCAATGATATGTGTCAGGTCGTGCACGTATCTACTTAGCTGGGATATGTGGATGATGTCGTGCACCCGGTGCAACTGAGGTGGTAGTGCCAGGCGATAAGCCAACTCGCCAATCCCGCTGAGGACCTGTAATGGTCCGATGAAGCGTGGAGACAACTTGCCGCCTCATCTAAATCTCGGTAATCCACGTTGAGGTGAGACCTACAAGAAGAGGTTGTCACCATCATCGAACTCCAGTGGCCTCCGCCTCCTGTCAACATAAGACTTCTACCGGCTCTGAGCTATCCTCATCCACTCCTGGATGACCTGGGCCTTCTCCATCGTGGCCTGGACTATCTCTGGTCCCACAATTGCTGACTCCCCAGGTTCTTTCCAGCACAGAGGTGATCTGGAAGGTCGGCCGTACAACGCCTCGTATGGTTTCATCCCGATGGTGGAGTGGTATTTGTTGTTGTATGTGAACTCCACCAAGGGTAGGTGGTCCTCCCAACTATGACCAAAGTCTAGGACACATGCACGGAGCATGTCCTCGAGAGTCTGAATGGTCCTCTCCATCTGACCATCAGTCTGAGGGTGAAAGGTGGTGCTCAGACGTAGTCGCGTCCCAAACACCTCCTGCAACCCCTTTCAAAGCTGGGAAGTAAAGCGAGCATCTCGATCGGAGATGCTAGATGATAGCACACTATGAATCCGTATAGTCTCCGGAATGTAGAGATGTCCCAAACTCTCCACTTAGCCCTGCTCTCTGATGGGTAAAAAGTGGGCCGACTTGGTGAGTCGGTCGACAATCACCCAAATGGAGTCGTAACCTCTGGAAGTGCATGAAAGTACAGTCACAAAATCCATAGATATCCCGTCCCACTTCCACTCTGGGAGCTCCAAAGGTTGTACCAAGCCAGCTGGTATCTGGTGCTCTGCCTTCACCAGCTGACAGGTGAGGCATCAAGAAACGAACTCTGCCACAGCCTTCTTCATGTCTGGCCACCAGTGTTGTCATCTGAGATCCTGGTACATCTTCACCACTCCAGGATGTACTTCCAAAGGGGAAGTGTGAAACTCTCTCAGCACCTCCTCCCATAAAGCAACTGGTACCAAGGTACGTCCTTTGAAAAGGACGTCTTGCTCTCCCCCTAAAGAGAAACCATTAGGTGGATATCCTGAGGATATATGTGCACATCGCGTCTCACAGTCGTCGTCCCCACGCTGTGCCTCTCTGACCCACTGCAGTAGTGGAGGAGTTACTGTGAGTGACTGAAGAAAGGATGCTCCATATCTATCCTCAAAGGATATCTGCAAAGCGGTTAGCTGCTCTGACGCCTCCCCAAGTAGCTGAATGCCCGTCCTCCTGCTGAGGGCATCGACTACTACATTTACCTTCCCAAGAGTATAGACTATATCAAAGTCATATTCCTGGAGGAACTCAAGCCATCGCCGCTGTCTCAGGTTCGGGTCCTTCTGTGAGAAGATGTACCTGAGACTCTGATGGTCAGAATAGACTATAAAGTGATCGCCCATCAGAAAGTGTCGCCACATCTCCAGAGCGAAAACCATTGCTGCTAACTCCATGTCATGGGTAGCGTAGTTTTTCTCATCCTGCCTCAACTGTAGTGATACATAGGCGATCACAGCCTGCTCATGCATCAGGACACATCCGAGTCTAGTCCTTGATGCATCTCAGTAAACTACGTACCCAACTCCCTCCTCTAGTAGCCTCAAGATAGGCGCGTAGGTCAATATCTATCTTAGCTCCTGGAAGCTCTGCTGACATCTGTCTATCCACACTAGGGGATTCCTATTCGTCAAAGCTAAGATTGGTTTCGAAACTCTGGAGAAGTCTGGCACAAATCTCCGGTAGTATCCAGCTAGTCCCAAGAAACTCTGCACCTCCATCACACTCCTGGGTGGCTCCCAAGCTAGCACTGCCTTGATCTTCGCAGGATCAACCGAAACTCCCACCTCAAAGATGACATGTCCCAAGAAGTGGACCTCGCGTATCTAGAAATGACACTTAGAGAGCTTTCTATAAATCTAGTTCTCTCGGAGTGTGTCTAGTACAACCCGCAAGTGGTAGGCGTGCTCCTCCTCAGTCACCGAGTATATCAAAATGTCGTTGATGAAGACCATGAAAAATTGATCGAGGTATGGATGAAAGATCATGTTCATGAGGCCCATGAACACTGTTGGAGCATTGGTTACGCCGAATGGCATAACCAAGAAGTCATAGTGGCCATACCGACATCTGAAGGCCGTCTTCTACACGTCCTCGTCCCGAACTCTGAGCTGATGATAGCCTGATCTAAGGTCTATCTTTGAGAACCATCGTGATCCCTTTATCTGATCGAAGAGTTCATCAATCCTCGGTCGTAGATACTTGTTTCTCCCTGTCACCTGCTTCAGGCGACGATAGTTGACACAAAGTCACAAGCTCCCGTCCGCCTTCTTGGCGAACAATATCGGTGAAGCCCAGGGTGAAACACTGGGTGAGATGAATCCTTTTCCATGCAAGTCCTCCAACTATATTCGTAGCTCTCGTAGCTCAGTGGGGGCCATCCGATATGCTGGGGTGGATATCGGGGTTGTCCCGAGGTACAAATCAATATAAAATTCTACCTCTCTGTGAGGAGGTAGTCCTGGAATGTCATCGGGGAAAACGTTCGCATACTGATCCACCACTGTAGGAAAACCAGGACTCTGCACGTCAACTACACCTAGGATGAGGCTATTCAACTGATGAGTGATGGGTTGTCCTATCCTCTTCGAGAGTCCATCCTATGCTGAAAAGGCTCCCTTCTCGCCGGTGAAGGTGAACCTACTCCCGTCGATGCATACACACTGCACTTTGTGCTTAATACAGTCAATCTGAGCATGGACTGTAGATAACCAATCCATTCCCAAGATGACGTCGTAAGGCCTCGATGCCACTACAAGAAGATCCTAGCCGAAGCTCTCGCCTCCTAGAGTAATCTCACACTGCCGACACCAGTGCGTAGTCATCGAATCTGCTCCCATAAGAGTCTCTAGCCGTAAGGATCGAGCCAACGACTCTGTCTGAATCTCTGAGCTCCGAACAAGGGTAGAAGCTATGAAATAATGACTCTCTCTTGTATCTATAAGAACTGCAGCAAGGGTGGAATAGACACAGGTAGTACCTCTAATCATCTTAGGCGCGTCGTGGTCGTAGGCTTCCGCTTCCTGGAGTTGTGTCTGTCTCTGCCAGCCAGCTCCCTATGGTCGGGGTGGACCTCCTGGGGGTGGTGGTGGTAGAACCTCAAAGTGTTTCCCACCACTTGCTACTCGGCCAGCTCCTCTGCCACGTTCGCCTACTCCCTGCGGACCACCACGGTCGACCCTCTGCCTCTGCCTGGGTGGTCCCTCAACCGTCTGCTACTCCTCAGCACGGTGGGTCGGGAAGTCACGAGCCATGTGGCCCTGCCCACCACATGTGTAGCACTGTCTGCTCTCGAAAGACTGGCTCCATGATGTGTGCCCACACCACTGAGCTAGTGTCCTGAAGTCGTCTGCCTGAGGGTTTGGTCTGACTGGACCCATGTGTCATCCGTCAACTGCCTGCTGCAAAAGAATCTTCTGCGTGTCGCCCTACTGTAGGCCTCACTGCTGATGTAGGCTCAGTAAGGAAGCTCTCGATGAGAAGGGCTCACTCCAGTACCCCTTCCTTTGTCGGAATGTTGAGGGAGATCAGCGACGCCCTGATCTCATGCCGCAATCCCTGCTCGAAGGTCCGAGCCCGGATGAAAGGGTCTCGTACCATATCCTTCGAATAGGGTGAGAGATCTATAAATCTCCCCGAGTACTGGGTAACTGTCAAGCTGCCCGGCTGTAGCTGTAGAAGCTCTTGGATGCGCACTGCACAGAGGGTGGCTGGGATGAACTCTGAGTGGAAGAGGCTCTCAAAGTCTGTCCAGAGGAGAGATTCCTCGTCATGCACCGGGAGCATCAAGATCCACCATCTACTTGTTGCAGCGTGGAGGAGGCTCACTGCGAGGATCAGCATGAGGTCCGCTGGTGTTCTCACTAACCTGAAAACTAGTACAACTGCCTCCAGCCAATCCTTGGCTGCCTGAGGGTCTGTCTCCCCGCAGAACTTGGGTGGTTCCTGACACAGAAACTCATGTAGTGCACTAAGGTTAAGAGCATCGTCAGCGGCTGGGGCTGGTAGCATCGGTGGCTCGGAGGGTAGAGGTACCACGAGTACCTCTATTGTCAAAGGGCCATGTACCAAGGCCTTGTCACTCAGTGGGCTGTCGTCACGTAAAACGCTCGGAACCCTAGATGGCTGCCGTCATGGGGCCATCCTGAAAAGAAACAGGTGTTCCACTGTCAAACAATATACCTAGTGAGTAGACACAAAGTAATCACAAAGAAAACTTGAAACACACATGCAATCAATGTTTTCGTGCATTAAGTCGGAAATCAGAAGTCAGGGTCCTGGTGTATGGATACGTCGGTCGTCGTACCAACACTGGACTCCCTAGACTGATAACCACACTCAATACTCTTAACACTATTGCTTCACATAGAAAAAGATCAGAGTCCTGAGTTCTGCGGTAGAACCGAACTCCTCTTATACCAATTTTTCATGACCCATCCTCGAGGCCCGTGTTGTGACTACCCCAAGCCCGCCTTCCATAGGCCAGGGGCTGGCGACTAGCACCAAGGCGTAAATCCCGATAAAAATGGAAGGCATTGCCTTTGTAAAGTAAACGAACACACAGAGTAAGCAAATAGAAGTAAACACTAAGTAATAACTGGGTACAATTGTAAGTGAGGAAAAGTAAGTGGGCCAGAATACAAACCCAAACTGAAAGTAAAGTACAACTGAAAAGGGAAAATAGCAACTGAAAGTAAAGCCGCAATGTCGATCCGTCCACTGGAAGTCCCACATGAAGGGTGGGTACAGATAGCCTCCACAGCTCCTTGGGTCCAACCGTCCACTCTGAGTATGTCCCGCCCAGTGGTCCACCTCCAGGTATCGTCCTGCTCCGCAAGCCTCAACCACGATCAGCGCTGTCCATCATCTGCAACCAACACAACGTAGTGTGGGAATAGCCCGTGCATGGGTGAGTATAAGCTACTCAGTAGGGACCCCGAGACCCCCAAAGGTCTCCCATAATCCACAAAGGATAATACACAAAGGAAAGATACAATCACGAAGTAACATCTGACACTACTTAGGTATATTCCCATACATATACCTAAGTTATCAATTCCATTTCGGCTCCAACATTCGATCCCAAGTTCGATCACATCCACACAGGATAGCACAACACAATCCACACAGGAAAGCAAGAAAAGATTCAGCTCACACAGGTATACTTCTTCGTAAGACGACAAAGATGATCAAATGTAGCCACTGATTCATCTAAGCCATCGGACCCACAAAGGATTGATAGGTACTAACCCCCGTAATGACCCGCAAATGATCTATAGGTAACTATCCCCTGCAATGACCCACAAAGGATCGATAGGTAACTAACCCCTATAATGACCCACACAGGATCTGTAGGCGCTGGCCCACATGGGACCACTGAGTGCTGACCCACACAGGATCGGTAGGCACTGATCCACACAGGATCGCTGAGTGTTGTAGTCATCGCTGTCGAACCCACGGAGGATTCCCATACTGTCTTCATCGTCGTCTCAGTTGCAGTCAGCTCTAGGGTTTCCGCACACAGCAAGCTCGTTCGGGAGGGTCTGCTCCAGGAGCCGAGGGGATGATACATCAACTAAAACATAGCCCGAAGTTGATGTATCCAAAAGTTCCGTATCGTCAACAGGAACTCAACGTCACTGACGGCACGTCAAACGGACGCCCGGTCTGAGAGTTATTGGATTTTTCGTCCCAGGGGCCCGGTTGGTTTTTAAGTAAAAACCAACATGACTGTACTCCAACTACATCCAAACCTCTAGCAGAGTAAGCTAAAGGGTCCGTCTCACTAAGTGGAATCCAACAAAATTGACGATACGTCATTTAGACGTTCGGAGCTCAAGTTATAAGTGTTTCCGTTCCGAGGGCCCGGTTGGTTCTGTGTACGAACCAAACCGGCCGAACCCAAAGTTCTCCAAAAACATGAGTTTAATATACTGAAACGACCGTCTCGATCCAAGTATTTCATCGTAGCTGACAGTTCATCGATCGGAGGTTTTTATCCCAAGTTATGGGCAAAAGACCGAAAGAGGTCCGGAAGTGGGGGTTTCTGGCCCGGACCGATCCGGCCCGAGACCCCATAGGTTGGCCCAAACCGGGTCGACCCAACCTGGGTCTGGGTCTGGCTCGCTTGGGCGCAGCCTGACCCGGCTAGCACGGCCTGGTGCGCTGGCGCTGGCTAGGTGGCTCGACCGAAACGACCGAGCATTGAATGGGGGGTGGGGGGGGGGGGGGGGCGTTGCCCCCCGCGTTGTGAAACTGCGGCCCCTGTAAGGGGGGCGCTCCTACTGGCCAGCCAGGGGTTACGGCCCCAGCGCTTCCCCCTAACTGGACAGCCACAGTAGTCGTCCAGCTGCTTCTGCCATGGGACCGGCATGGGCCAGTCCCCCTACTCCGACGCCGGCGTCCCAGAACCAGCCGTTGGTCCCTGCTCCGCCGTGGCCAAAGTCGCGGCCTTAGTCCGTCCAGTGCGGATCGACGGCGCCGCGCCCCTCCACCGCAACCCTGCTCCGGCCGTAGTGACTTTTTTATTCTTTGGCGCGGTGCGATGGCGCTGTGGTTTAGTTCGTCTTCAACGGTGTCGCGCAACGACGCCGCGCTTCTCCGCCCTTCCTTTAATATTTCCCGCACAGTGCTTCGGCACCGCGCCGCCTTACACGTGCCGCAACAAAATCAAACCAACAAGGGGGAGGAGGGTCGGTCGTGTTCGTGCGGTCCAACCTCCTCCCGTTATTGTGATATCAGGCATCTCAAATTGAAAAGAAGAAAGCGATGGAAGTAATCTTGAACAAACTATTAAAATAAACCCCTACCTCGAGTGTAATCATTGAAGAGCTTGTCGCGGAAAGGGACGTCGCAGAATTGATTGCCGTGAAAGAAGGTGGATCGTCACGTCGTGGAGGAATGGTGTCTCCCTTACTTTGACAGAGAAAGAAAGAACGAGGTGATGTGTATCAGGTCATCGATCTCCAAGGAATGCTTCTTTCATCGTCGTCCATTGTCGGAGGTCGGTGTTCTTCGCGTTCTTTGTCGAGGAGGAAGAACTTCAAGAACTTGAGAAAATTCTCCCCAGCATCTCACAACCCAACCACTCCAATAAAATAAGATTTTGTCTTATTTTATTTCTCAAGCCATGCGTTTTGAAATTCAAAAACAAAACAATCAATTAAATAAATTAATTGCAACGTTTAAACCGCCCAATTTAATAGAGGTGTTTCATTAACAGAAAAATGCAAGGGTTGACATCCACTTAAAATGGGGTGCGGGTGCATTAACTTATTAAAGGAGGGGGTTTAGGAAGAAAAGAAGTGGTGGGGATCCTGTGGGTCCTACCTCACAAATATCCTACCTAGTGGGTAAGATATTGTGGGTCCCACTTCATCCACTTAGCTTAGGTTAAAAAAAAATTTTGGTTGCACCACTTTTATTTTATTCCTTTACTTAACCCCAAAATTTAAAAACCACACCCGAGCAAACGCAACTCCGGAAAAGGTGTTTCTAAGCAATTATCGGCACTACGATTCCATCGGTGCCCTCAAAATTCGATTCCGAGCACCGGTTCAAAAGTTAGGAAAACCTGCTCATTCGTTCACTGAACGTACCCGAGCCAAACATCAGAAAATGATTCTGGGCACAATGGGCCTCAGAATCAGGTGTCGTCAAAAACTGCGTTCTTGTAAAAAAAATCCCAAAGAAAATTAAGAAAAAATTTCCCTTGAATTATACGGGTCTTTACAAACTACCTATGAACATTCATTGTGTAATATAATCCCATTGTTATGATACCTCATCAAGCAGGTTGCACACCCATGTCATCAACCTATGTTTTTGATACATCATTATTTACATATCCAAATTGAACTCATATATACACTATTTCTAGGTAATTTAATAGTATTATTGTATTACAACTAAAGGTTCGAGATATTAACATCCATTTAAATCGAAGGGATAAATCCTTCTTCAATTTATTCATTAATTAAATTCATTTTTTATGTGCCTAATGTACCCAACATCATTTTGATCATATTTCATCATATTTATTATAACACATAAAATACATGATTCACAACATGTATTAATAATAATAATAAAGTTAATGACTCATTACATATGCTCATAACCCAGAAATTTCAATGACACATAAACATGTGGATTTTCTATAAGTGGGGTTTTTATCATAATTTCACATCATTGAGATCACCAAGTGTTAAATTAATTAAATGGATTCTCATCCCCATATGAATACTCAAACCTGAAAATCATCATACTACAATTCCCATTATATAATTTCATTTTACTGAATAAAAATATTTAAGAATATCCTCAAAGAATTTAAAGGCTATTATCATAGTATGGAACTGATATGACATTTTATAAGTGAGATATACTCTAAGATATTCTTACATTGAAGTTACAAATAATAATGAAAATTTTAAAATAAGTTTTTTATTTATATTCACTTTTATTCTATACATACAATCTAAAGTACAAATAGTTTTTTCATGAACAAAAAAATTAAACACCTAGGGGGTTGAGTTCACTCCTTATTCCCATAAACATAGTGGATAATATCCCTTAGGGGTTTTGGTTCACCGTACATTTCTATAAACATATTTTATATAGTTCTATATGGGTTTTTTCAGTCCCCATTCCCAAAAACATAATGTATAGAATCCCTTAGGGTTTTGGGTTCACTCCATATTCCTATAAACATAATTGATAGAGTCCCGTAGGGGATTGGGTTCACTCTCAATTTAATTTAATATCATTTTATATAATTATTTACCAAATTAATTAGAGGGATATATAATTCTTAGAACACTCATCACATTAGGAGAATCAATATGTCTATTTCTCACATAGACAAGATAACATTCATAATTTTGTCATATATTAATTAATAAAAGTGATAAAAATTGATTTCAAGAATATTTACAAAAAACATGATCTTAAACCATTGAAAGAAATATATTGGAAAGTTTTGTTAGAGCGTATTTCTAGTGAATCATAAGAAAAGGTAGCTTCATAAAGAAAAAACTGATGAAAATGGTGGGAGAATGTATCTATGTAGAGAATGCTAAAATAATTAATCCTTTTAATATTTTGTAAATAAATTATAATTAAATATAAAATAATGTTAATAAATCATATGATTTTGGATACATAACTCTATAAAATCATATGAAAAACAATTACATGGTGGATATATATTCTCAACTAAAAATAATAGATGAGGTTGATTCCAATTACAAGAATCATTTTTTTTAATTGTAATATAAATTTAGGTGAAGTAGTAAGGAGGCATGTAAACCCCATAATTAACCTTATTAGAAGAAAATATTTGGGTTTTTATATATAAACAACATAAAATTTTACCATCCAAAAATTTTGTCATAGACAATCTTGATTTCAAAGTATGATTGGAAAAAAACCCTTACGAATTTGGTAACTTTTGAATCCAGACCCATAGAAAGTGAGAAACAAGGATGGATTTTTAAATACCTTGAATTAAATTAAATTTATGATAAAATATATCAATGTGGTAGTATATACATCACATAAGAGAATATAAATGGATAATATGGACTAAATATCAATTAATGGATATTGAGATGAGAAACCCATGCCTCAGACTTCTGCATGGTCGGGAAAACTCTAAATACTTGTATAATAAAATTATATTTATTATAAAAACCTATAATAAAATTATTCCTATTTATTTTATTTAATACCATTCATTATTAATCTCTTATTACACACATATTAATTTTTTAAAGTTCAATTAATATTCGAATGTTAATTTCTTTGTTTTTTCATGAATGTTTTTGGTATTTTTATTTTGGTCCTTCTTCATTGATATTGCTTTCATAACCACTAGAACATTCATAAAGATTTATTATATTTTTTTGATATACTTATAAAGTACCATTCTTATTTCATGGAACTTATGGTGACATTTTCATGGAATTATTAAAAATATCATTTTCCATAATTATAGAATTAACAAAAGAATTTAATTTATTAGTGAATATAATATTGAATATCACCACTAAAAATTTATTATAAATATTAAATTAATCATTATTAAATAATATTACCATCATTTATGTTTCCATATCTATTCATTATGTAAACATTATAACATCATTCACATAGGTGGTAAAACTGGCCCAAACAAGAACACATTATAACATTTGAATGGGTAAGAAAATGTTATTGTATAGTAATAATATGATTTTTATAGAATACTAATGATTTAAAATATATATAATTAAATTGATTAATTATATTTAAGAATATGAGGATGAATAATTTAATGAATAATTATTAATGATAAAATAAAACTTACATTATAGACTTGAATCTTATCCTAGAGAGCTTCTTGGAAATGAGGGGTTTGGGACTACTTATTAAGACTAGAGGTTCCAAAATGATGGATTGGTTCATTAATGAGATACTTTAGGTCATTATTTAATAGAAAATATATGTAATAATGTGTTTTGATGTGGTTAGATAATGGGTCCTTTTATAGGCCATCTTGAGTGGTATTTTCAAAAATATGTGTTCCTCAATGTATAAAGAATTTATTTTAACATAGAAAGTGGATTAAAAGGTTAAAAATAATGGATATAGAATAATTTTACATTTATAATCCCATTTTATACTCATTTTTATAAATTTTAAATTGATATTATGTACTTTATCACTTTATTTAACTATTTACCTCATTTTACCCTTTATAGTGGCATCTAACATTTCACCTCAGTAACATATTTTTTATATAAAAAATTAAAATGAAATTATAGTGAACGCGTGATGTGGTCTGGAACATGGTGAATTTAGGATGCGGGTTGGCACATGGTCTGAGAATTATGGTGATTATGTCCCTTTTGATTTTTAAATTTTGAAAATTTATAATCATGTGTGGTCCTTTACTTTTGAATTTGTTGTGGGAGGGATACTTTCAGTAGGTGGAATATGGGTTAACATGGTTGGTTTTGTACCTGGTTGAGTTTTTTTAGGCTCACACTTTTCCTTTAAAAGTGTCATTATAAAATAAAAATATTTATTATGGATAATCCTAAATGATTTTATCTTTGTTGCTTACTAATTAATAATAAATTCTTGAATGTTTAAACGTTATATATATATATATATATTGATTTAAATTTTATATTCTAAATATGATAAATTTAACTTTTACATAAAATAATTAATTTTCTAATAAAAAATAATTTTAAATAAATATATTTGGTGTAACCATGACTAATTAAATAAGTATTTTTATAGTTCATTAATTATTTTTAAATATTGATAATTTATCTTTATTATCATTCCATGAATTTTATCAATACATTTTATTGATATAAATATTTAAAACTAATAAATTTATTATGTAATTCATAATTTTTTTGAATCAATGGTATTTTCCCAATGGAATTAGTATATTTTAATTGTATTTAAAAATAATTCATTTTATTTTCATTCAATTTATTGTAATAAATATTTTTAATAAGTAAATAAAATATATTTATATCCATTATATATCAATAATTATGAATTGGATGGAAATTTATAGATTTTATACCCAAAGACTATATATGTAATGAACCACATCATATGAGTTGGTGAAAATATGTGTAAAGTTGACTTTTTTTCCTAGATTTGAAGATCTTTTGAGAATTGCGTTGCATATCAATATATTTTGTGTTTAAACATGTCTAGGAATTGTTTTGGGATGATCAGACGCCTGGGTGGTGTGACGAGTGATTAGGTAAGTGTTAGAGATGTGTCAGGGAGGTTTTTTTGAAATATTTGGGTTGTATATAGCTCATAACGTTGTGACAATTTAGGGTCACATCATGAAGTGTGGCTATTGGGGAGATCATTTCATACATAGTGAGTCACTATGCCATAGAGATAGTGGGATACACCATAACTAGTGGGTTTTATAATGTGTTGTTTTTTTTCAGTGTTATGAATTTAAAGGGTATATATAATTCATTCCATTTCCAAGGGGTGTCATGACATAGTAAATTTTGTTGGATTTTTTCACTATGGTAAGACTCTTATGTATGGTAATCATTCCATGATGGAGGGTGTCATTCTGTGGTGAGGATTCTTTTCTATGATGTATATGCACCCTTATGTTTTACCTTTGTGATTTTTAATAGAGGAGGGTCATTATTTCATGACCAAAGGGATTATTCCATGATAATAATTGTCATTTGCTGTAAAGTAAAGAGGAAACACCATTGGGGGAAAGAACATATATTTGTGGTTTTTCCTATAGAAAGGGTTCTATGCTATGACATGAGGGACCACATTGTGATGGTGGGGTTTTAGGGGTTGGTCCCTCTATCCAATGATGATCGAAACTATGGGTATAAGGTCCATTCCATGACAGGTCATGGGTGGTGATGTATGGCTCCATGACCATGTGGATAAATCCATGAAAAAATGATAAGTTTTTTTATAAAAAAAAGATTGTAAATAGTCTTTTATTGTTTTTAAATCATAAATACTCTTAATTTTCCTCACATTTCAGTCACATGTGAAGGGGTTGATCCCTCTTAAATTTTCTTTTTCCCTCCTTCAACCTCTTTGATTCATGGTGATTAGACATGGGTTCATTCATCAGTTAAGGTATGATTTCCACATTTTTCCTTGGTTATTATTCATCTTGATTTTCCTCTGATTTTTTTATAGTTTATGATAGGTTTTGGTGTAGATTCCACTTGATCATAGTGGAATCAGGGTGAGATCATATAGATTTTTTTCTTGCCTAGCATATATATTAAGAGGATACTCCCTAGGTTTCAAGAAATTTCATTACGGTATGTCACTTTTTTTTTCTATTTATTTATTTTCACTATTTTAGTGAAATCTATAGATGTGATGGAATATGATATTGTGTATTTTTTATTCTAAAGTTCTATATGAATGTTAGGGTGGTGTACACCTTTTCTCAATTATTTGGTCACTATAGATCAACGAGTATGTGATTCTTGGATAATTCCCTAAATATTTATTATAGTAATAATTTTTTTTTATTATATAAATTAATTATAAATTGTTTTTAAATAATTTGGATGAACTTTTATGGAGATTGGGAATTTTTTTATAAACAATGGCTACTTTATAATAGAAGAGTTTTGACAGTGGTGATAAATCCTTACTTAAATTTAATAAATCCAGGAATAATGTATGTGATCACTAATAATATTCCTAGGGTTTATAAATGTTTTCATGTGTAGGTTATATATAGGATCATCAATAGAGTTTGATCAATATTGAATTATAATTTAATTTTTACTCTTAAAATTCATTAGTGGAACAGAAGTTTTGTGGGCCATTATAGACATTTGGGCCCTAGTTTGGTTTCATGACCATAAACGGTCAAAAGCATGATCATAAATGTGTGATGTGTGATATATAAACCCTTTAGGGGTATAAATGAAATAACTAAAACATATTGGACCTTGTGATAGGACCCCTTCATTATCCCTATATAGGGGAGAGTGATGGATGTCAAATGGTTAGCCAAAGGAAAGGAGACATTGATTCATATGATTCTTGAGAGCCTCCTGGTATTATGGTTATGCATTGTTATAGTGTTCATTATCCACCAATATATGTTTTTATCCTAGTTTGGATGTCATATAGGGGGTTGTGTGTATGTTTTGTGAGAGGACTGAACTAGTTTGGTTTGGTAAGGGAGGTTTACATTATTCCACTACATTATTTCCAATTGATATTATATTAAAGATGGGTATGATTAATATATGTTATGATCATGGATGTTTTGAGTGACTATATACCCTATGAGTGATGATTTTTGTCATTAGAGTGTGAAATGAGAGAATGGAACTCATTTGGGGGCATCCATAACATGATGAGACTAACATTACCAAATAGGGTGACCTAGTATAGCGGTTATTATGATGAAATGAATATGTTTCATGTTAGAGAGGACAACCAATGGAAGGTACATTTGGTTTTGGAAAGTTTCAAACCCTGGTGTTTTAGATGAGATAGTACTTGGCATGCTACTTTTCCCATATATATTTATGTGAGATAGTACTAGGTGGGCCACTTCTCCCCCACATATTACATATGATATTCTAGGTGGGGTCATTGTTCCCCCTAAGGATATATGATACGATTTTTAGTGGGGACACTCTTCCACTTGAAGTTATATAAGATTATTTTTTGTGTGGATACCATAACCCTAAAGGGTTTATAAGTTATTTTGAATGGTCCCTCCTTTCCCTTCAAGGGTATGTGAGATGATTATGAGTTGGGGTACTTCCCCTTGATGGTATATGATATGATTTTATATGGGGATAGTCTTTCCCCACTAGGTTATATGGGATGATTCTAAGTGGGGCCACTCTTTCGCACAAGGATATATGAGATGATTTTGAGTGGGTATGCATTCCCTTAGAGGGAATAAGAGATGAATTTTGGTAGGCCTAATCTATTTCAATTGGTATTAAGATGATATGGAAATGGGAGATATGTTATTCCCCCTAAGTGTTAGAGATAGTTTATTTAAAGGCTAGTCACTTTCCCTTAGAGTTTGTAAATACGGTGTATCATGTTCAAATACATATAAAACTGATAAAAGAGGGTATGGTTGACCTCAGGGTTCACCTTAGAAGTAGGGTATCAAAGGTGTTTACTGTTTTTTATTTATTTCTCTAAGAAAATGACACAGCACATACATTGTATTTACAGGTTATGTTAGGGACATTATTAGTTGTGTACAACTAAGTTTTAATCACACCCTTCTCATTTAGCCTTAGGATATTGGTACCTAATCATGTCTCATGATCATAGGTATTGTTAAGGAAAATGACCAGTGTTTTTTGGTTGAGATAGATATCATGTATAAACTTAGAATACATGACCAGATTGGGGATTTAAACCAATTTGTGATAGATTTTCAATTTTATTCATTTTTTGTTTGGGTTATACATGATCTACCCATGAGATAACTTACTGATGTCCAAATCATGGGATATTTTGATAGCTTATTTTATTATAATATGGTGTATGATATTTATCTATCATTATATTTGGACATCATATTTATTATTCTTTTATCTCTTATGATTACCAGTTTTATATTATTTCTTTTTTCATCATTATGAACTGACGCTATAATCTCTCTATAATTTCTATTTATACCATATCAAATTGATTGTAGGATCAAACATATAGAGAGGTGTTCATGAGGTCATGTAAAGTACTAATCTGGTAATTATCAAGTGATTTAGGTTGGAACATTATAATGTGGTATCAAGGGATTTTTTATTTGTCTTTCTATTTAAGATATGGTAAATAGGATGTAGGTATGGGTAGAACTTGGAATAAATGTGACATCCTATGACTAAAAAATGCTTGTATGATCTCAATTCCAAGTTATCAGAGAGTTAATATTTATGTTCTTACTTTTCAATATTATAGTTGAGTTGATTCTTCTTAATAATGATATTTCTGATTCTTGAAATATTATTTTTTCTCTTCTCTTGGGTGGTAAGAGGCATGAGGTCATTCATCATAACAAGAATGTGGGTTCACATGGCATGTGTATTCTTTTATATAATTTTTATACTAGTTTTTAAAAATAAAAACAAAGAAAATATGGTTCAGTTAATTAAAATTTCAATAATAACCTATATGGGGTTTTAATATATTACTTCCTGGTGGAATTTTACATAACCAAACAAAATTATTTGTTATTTCTTATTGTGGTATGTATATTATATGGTATTGAATAAATAAAATTCCAATATCAGTGGGGAGACTATACCCTCATATCAGAGTGTAATAATGGATTCAAATAAATATAAAATAGTGAAATAAAATATAAATAGAAATAATTACTAAATTGTGGAAGTTTAAATCAACAGACAAAATATATAATCATAGGAAGAATAAATATCACTAAATGATTGAATAATAATAAAAATTCCACTAGGTGTTTCCGTATACATGAATACATGGCATGCTAATATACAAATAGTGAAATTGGAAAAAGACATACAATCATTATATACAAAATTTACACACAAAAACTGCTCCACTAGAATCTCGAGTGAAAGCTCCGTGCTTAGATCCTAAAATACAACTATAAGTAATCATATCAAAGACCTGTAGTAGAGCACTTTCAATTATCATTACCTGTAAGAAAATAATATTCTAAGGGACCAAAGGCAGCTTGAGTAGGGTTTGAGATAAAAATATCAGTAGTCCACCACCAATGGTGTCTATATTTAATCCAAGTAGTGCTCATAACTAATTAGTGTGCAGACATAAATAATAATAAACAATGTTGAATAAATAAATAAATAATCAAGTCACTCAGGTTTCTAAAGTATTTCTAGAGGCTCTAACTACTTTGGATCTTGGTCAGGAAGTGTGTATGATCATATACCATATGTATATATATAGTAATAATATATATATATAGTTTAATTATATATTTCATTCACCAATATGAACCAAGTACATGTAGACGTTAGTGGTCATATACCTAGAATACTAGTTATTGGATGGATCGAGGCATAACACATACACCTATAACCATTATAATAAGACTATAAGCTCAAGAAATAGGTTACATAACCTACATCCTAATATAGTGGGAGACATCATGTAAGACATTCGGGATAGTGAGTAGGCCATCATGTCATCACTCGAACAAGGAACGTGGTGTGTTAAGATCAACGTCCTAATAGTGTTAATGGTGTGAGATTTTATACTCAATACTTGATGTAAGGGATCATGATTTTTTTATGCTCAATTGAACCCTTACCGTCATACCATAGCCTTCATAGAGGTGTATTCATGATTATAATAGAAGATATTAGGAAAAACCTCTCATGTAACTCAAAATCTCATTTCATTTATATCACGACATAATCACAATTTTAATATAGGAATAATTAATTTCCTCCCAAGAATTTAATTCATCAGGCTCAAATATATAAACCAATAATAACAGTTGAATTAATCATTTAATTCGGAACGAAATAATAGGTGTGGCCTTACCACACTCTATAAACCATTTAATTTAATTAATCTAATTCATTTAAAAGAATATAACTATCATGAATAATTTAATTCATACTCACATTACATTTAATTCACTAATTCTTATGTAATAAATTTTATAATGTTCATTATAAATTTAAAGGTTCCATATTCAAACAAGTAAATTGACTATATGGTTAATTCCAACTATAAGTGGAAAAAACACCTAATAGGTTCCTTGGGTTCTATTTAATACTCATGTCTTAAGGGATAATTCATTTAAAATCTAATTCGGGAGATAATTAGGTGTTATTTACAATTAAGAATATGTCCATTAAATGGAAAGTCAACTTGGCACACCTAATGGGTGTCTATAAATGAGATAAAAACCTCCAACCCTCTAAACAAGGATCGGAATGCCTATATCAAGGTGCGAGGGTCAAAGGGATTTGAAGAACTAAATATAAGTTGGATGCTAAAAAAGGATGGTTTGAAGAATAATATCATAGCTACACAACATCAAAACATAGATTTAAAATGATATTACCACATACCTCAAGGTCATAGATGACTCTTTGCTCAATATTGGCCTTAGATTCAAAGTAGGTTGGAAGAGATGAGAGAAACATTCCAATTCCCTGAAAATAGGGAAAATGACATTTCAACCAAATATCATGAGGGATATGAATAAAAACATATATAGTAAATAAGAAGAAGGTAGAAAATACCTCAAGTATTCTAACACCTTTTACAGATTGTTAAACAGACACCAGATCAGAAAGTTAGATCAAAGCCTAGGCTGAAAGAATTTTGATGGGAAAATAAAACATGAGGTTGGTCTGCTAGAGAAAGAAATAAAAAGAAGAAAAGGGGTAAAATAATTAATTGGGGGGAATTTAATTTCACCCTAAAATAAGGGTCACATGGTTTAGTTTCATGGTTTTCAAACTGTGCATAGTTCACTACTATAAGGGGGACCCCACATGGCTAGACACATGGTTTGTCTAACTGTGCACAAACCATAAAAAGGGGATATGTCCTAAAACCTAGTATCATCGCACAACCATTTTCCTTAGGTCACATGGTTTTAGGTAAACCATGAAACCTATATGTCTCCACGATCTATAATCATATGATTTCACAAAAACTGTGTGGGTTGGGTGGCATAATTCCCTAAAACTGTGTGGCCTAGTCTTTTGCCCTTTTTTGTAACTCTAGGCTCTGAACAAGCTCCAGACACTCATATAACCATCCTTATACCATATTACACCTTTAACATGATTAAGAAAAGGATTCAAATCAAAAAAACTAATGATACATACCTTCGTGAAAAGATGGGCCATTACAACCTTGCCTCCTTAAATCAACTTGTCCCTGAGTTTCCCTTCTGAGGGTAAAGAGGAATCTCCTGCAAATAGTTCCAGCCACTAATATTATATATCATCCTCTAACTCCTATTTCTTGTCATATACCTATTTTTCTTCCATATCACCTATACCAAAGAAAGAAACCTTCCTCAGAGTGTCTTCACACATCGATCAATAATACGAATAAGATACTCATCGAAAGAAGAATCTATATCCATCTTAACCACATCAGGTTGGAAGACATGTGAGGGGTTTGGATTATATCAATGAACCCAAGACATGTGAAAAAACTTATGCATAGACTAGTATTTTTTAGGAAGTTCCAAATGGTAATCCACTGGTCTAATATATTTCACAACCTCAAAGGGTCCAATAAACCTCTTGGAGAGCTTACCCTAACTCCAAATATGTTTATGGTCCATCCTGGGTGAGACTCTCAAGAAAATCCAAACTCTGACCTTGAACTCAAGAGGTCAACATAATCAATAGGAATATGAAAGCTATATGGAATAAGCCATCATCATTCACTTTTTAATAAACTTGAACTACTTTGTAGTCTTTTCACAAGACATGGTCCAAGCATAGATGCCTCCTCTACCTCTAGACATCATAGAGGTGAGTAGAAAAGCCTACCATATAAGCCTTCATAAGGATCCATCTTGATGGTAGCCTAAAATCTATTATTATAAGAAAACTTAATGAGGGGAATGTTTTTCTCCCAAGAACCTCCAAAGTCAAGGACACATGCACGAATCAAGTCCTCTAACACCTAAATCGTATGATCCATCTATACATTAGTATGAAGGTGAAAGGTCATGCTCATAAGTACCTATGTACCAAAGGCCTTTTGTAACCCCTGATAGAACCATGACATGAAACAATCATCTCTGTTATAAATGATAAAATAAGAAGCTCTATGAAGATGTGAAACATCCAAGACATACATCCTTTTAAACTCATCTACCCAGAAGGTATCTCACACATGTAATAAGTGTTCCACCTTCTTCAAATGATCAATGATAACCCACGTTGTATCATTATCATAAGGTGATATGGTTAAAAAAATAATAAATTCTATAAAAACATCATCTTATTTCCACTCGGTAATAGACAACAGTTGAAAAATCCCCACTGGACATTGATGTTCTACCTTAACCAACTGACGGGTGGAACACCGAGTGATATAGCTAGAAATATTGTGTATAATACCAGGACATGAATACTAGTACCATAGATCCCAATACATTTTGGTGACACTCACTACAAAATATTTCACTTTTTCCAATAGGGGCATATCTGTTGGTAAAAGTGGATTTTCTGTTGGTAAAATGTTTTTCCAACAAATATGTCCATGTCACTAAACTATTGGTAAAAACTCTATCACTAAATTTTATTGTGACAAATAGAATAATTTTGTTACAAATATATTATTACCAACAAATAATATATATGTTGGTTAAAGTGTTTAGAAACAGATTAATATGTTAAATTTTTCTGTTGGTAATAATATTACCAACATATAAAATCTATTTATAAATTACATAATATAAATTATAAAAATTTATTGCTCATAAAATTTCATATTATATTTATTGATCAATCATATATAATACACTTGTTTGAATTATTAAACCAAATACGATTTCCACACAAATTAAAACTCATGAAAGATATTGATTATATTAATAATTAAATTTAATATAGTATGAATCAATAAATATTTTAACTTTTTCACACCTAATAATTTCATAAAAACTCATCATCCATCCATGCCCCCCCCCCACATCCCACATGATAAAAGGGTATGTGGAAATCCTCTGATATATTTGATGACTAGAATCCTCTGCATCTGGGAATTTTACACCATGATATAATAGTTACTCCTCATGGCCCGATGTTAATGATCTCTTTCATCACCCCACCAGTAGGCCACTAGAAGAAACAAATCATGCCAGCTCTGGTACAAGTGAGGAACCTTAAGTCAATGGCATGTCAACCTTTTAGCTCCAACATCTACAACACACAACCAATGAACATACCAACAAATCAGTGTGAAATATATACACGAATTGAAACCAAAATATAAATAAATGAAAGTAGAAAAAATGGTATACTTCTTACCAACACAAGAATATAAATTTAGAAAACAACCTAGAATAAAAAACCATGCTTACATATACTAGTGGGATTTATAACAACCATACCATCTCCAAAATAACTTTCTCTTAGTAAAAGTTCAGAGGAAAAAAAAGGTTAAATAACATGAATAAACCCAATAAAAAATAAACCATGTATAGCTGTGTAAAAAGAAAATAATGATTCCAATGGATTTGACCATTAAGGGGGATGTATAGATGTGTAACATGAAAAGAATGATTCCAAAGGACCTGACCCATAATGGGGACGGGAAGGAAATATGGGTTCTGTAAATTCTCAACAAGTTCATCATAAATTGAATATGGGTTGTTTAAATTCTCTATAGGTGCATAATAAATTGAATATAGAGAGAAAAGAATTCAATTTCTGGTTAAAAAATATAATTCCTTGCAAATGAAATTCCCCCACCATAAAATGCAGTAAAGCATACATAGATCACTTGAAAATTCTATATGACCAGTAAAATAATATCATATATCAAGTGATAGTACATAAAACATTTTATGTTCAATGGATTAATGATAATGAAATGAAATGGAATAAGTATAGATGATTTTTTAAGTGCATTTGCAGTATTTCAATTTTAAAATGAATACAAAGTACAAATAACAGAATGCAGAATGAAAATTTTGAATTTGTAAATGCTTTAAATTTTATAGAATAAGTGTGGCATTGATCATGAAAACATCAGTGTATTAAGGTCATAGATATTTGACCAGCTACTCACAAAACCAATTATATGGTGAATTCATGTCAACAATTACCATCAACACTAAAATGACTTAAGAATGAATAAACTAGTCATGTTATGGTAATAATATTTCTTAAGACAAGAAATAAAAAAGGTAATATAGGATTATAAATGTCGAGTCTCGCACACTAAACCATCCAGGACTTCAACAACTAAGCCTTCTCGCCACAGATCTGGCACACCAGCTAAATGTCCATTAGGAATGATCATCACCCACTTGGCATGAATGGAATAGAGATTTGTATCCTCAAATAGCCCAACAAGGTACGCCTCTCCTGCCTCTTGCAACGCCAATGTGGCATGGATCTAAAAATATAAATCATTCTTGATGTCCTGCACAATTTCACAGACTAGCCTTTGGAATGGAGTATTCCTTATCATATGTTTTGTAAACTTCTGTTACTTTCCAATTTCACAAAGAGTGATAGTTCCAGGACGATATCTATGGGGCTTCTTCAAGAATGTACTCGTTTTCTTCTCCTTCACATTTGATCAAAATAATAAATAATTGAAATAAAAATTACCAACTCAATCTACAAAGGTTCTAAAATAAATTATGATTGAAATGAAAATGTAATTACTCAATATATAGAAGGTATAAATATCCTTAATATAAATAATCTTTTCAAAAATTACCAAAAAACTAAAAACTGGTTGGGTGGTGGGAAGATACAACCAATTCCTCACTTACAAGATGCTCAAATGCTGCATCACAAACAATGTATTCAACACAAAAAGTTATTTTTCTTTCTCTAGATCTTTCTTGAGAGGATAAACACCAAATTTCAGAACAGAAGATAAGATATTCAACCCATAAAGTGAATTTATACCTATGGAAAATCCATATTAGGCTAGAAAAGTTGAACAATACACATAAAGAAAAAAATGATCAACTCAATAGAAAACATACTGCTCATCTTTGTTAGAAAGCATTGTCATATCCATATGAATTTGAGAAACATGTAGTGTAAAGAGATACCAGGTCAATGTTGCAATGATCTTTATAACATATATGACACTATCCCATCTGATCTCAGAATCTTGACAATGAAAATGAATAAATTAATTCTATAGAAGAATGATAACATACTAAAATCTCATCACAATTGGAGATCTATCAGTCATATAATAACAAATATATTTGTATTTATGACATAAATTTTTATATATAATTTCTTTCTGATTTTCATAGATGATACAGAAAAATGGGGGATATTTGTAACAAAAAATTAAAAAAAAAATCAAAAAAATGAATCAACTCAGAAGACAACTTACCCCGTATGTTTTTCAAAAATCCATAGAAGTTTCTATAAGTAAATGATGATGAATATTCCTCAGACTTTTATAGGGGAGAAGTAAATGCCTAGAAATCTAGTGGGGTGATGGTGATTTCTTTTAATCTCCGCTATAGAGGGGTGGAGGTGATGCCCATACTTCTAGATTTCTGATTGAACACCTATTGTGTAGGGTAAAAAGGTTTATCATCCATGCACCATTCAGGTAGTCTAAAGATGGGATATAGCTCACACAAGATCTTTAAAGTTTCTAAAATATTCTCCACTATACAATACATTATATTCCATTAGTTGATGGTATTTCATGCACTTGAATAATTGAACCAGTAGAATCTCTCACATCAACCCATCTGTTTGTTTTATTTGGAAATGTTCCATCTCCTTTTATGAGGTTTAGCACTAGATACACACTGAAAGTAACCAAGGGATGTAAGAGAGGACCAATCACCCATCCAGGATGTATGGATACCTTGTCCATACCATTATCCCTTTCCAATATTCAAGCAAAATCCTCATCTAATGTCTTTAAAAGAGGATATAAGAACATTAATTCCTTGCAAATTTTTGGATTTGAAAACCATGTTTCATAAATCCCAATGCTAGGAGAAACTAACTCCCCATTAAATGAAACTGATGCCATGGAAGATGTTAGGACTACTCTTCTAGAAAATAATTTTTTTGTACATGATATTAGAAAATTAATATTTCTACCAAATCAATCTCAATGAGTTCCCATGGTGCATTAACAATAGTGGAAGACACTATGGATGCTGTTAAAAAACAACTTCATAGAAAATTGGAAGAACTTTGGAAAGGAAATAGAAATATTATAATTTCCAATTTGTTAAGAAATGCTGGAAGAATAATTTTATTTCATTTGTAGAACCAAAAAAGAGGCAAACAATAAAAACAAAGGAAACTGTAGAAAGTGGAAATGACTATATGAAACTTAATGAAATGTTTCAAATACTAAAATATTGAATGATACTAATAGATTGATAGTTAGTATAAAAGATAAATATGCATAAAAAATTCAAACGTAAGGTCCTAAAATGTTCTAATAATACTAACAATGCAACCATATGAGAAAGTACATGGGACATATGAAAAACCATTGGTCAGAAAATCCATACAATATGAAATCCCTTCCCATCCACTACCATGTTTACAATAATAACATTCTATGATTTCTATTATTTATCCCAAACTAGATCTAATATAATGTATTTAGGACTTGATAGGTCAAAGTTAATATCTCTTTCCATTCAACATTGATAATGGGCACGGATTTCAAAACAATGTTTTGGACATTATCTTTTTAAAGTGTTCTAATTACAATAATAATAGTTAAAATTGTATTTGCAAAAAAATGTAATCAAGAGTGTATCATTCCATGAGTATGGCATCTAGAAATAATGATGATGCTAACAATACTCAAGTGGAAGACCTATGATTAATTACATGATCATTTAGTTATAGAAAATAGTGAATATTATAGTAAAATGGATGGCCTGGGAGTTACCCACATAAGATTAGAGTTTAACTTGTGTCATTATTGTAATCATATATAACATGTATATGTCCAAAAATCATAAAAAACCCACATAAAATGGACCCCCAACATCATAACCTCTTTCATATCGAAGGTTTTATTTCCACTTTTTACAGCGAATTTATGTCATAATTGAAAAATTTATCCTTCTTTGAACCCAATGTAGTAAGGCTCATGCTAATGTAATTTTGAATTGATAAAGTGAACTTGTAATGAAATTTCAAATAAAAATTCAATAGATTTGGGAAAAAATATGATATGAAAACCAATAAAATTGATATTTGTCATATGTATTGAAAATACGAAATATCATTCAGCTGTTAATAATGGGGATAAAAGATAAACATTTAACTTACCTAACATTAATGATAAATTTTTATCTAATTCCACCAAGGGAACACAATCACAAACCAAATGTTTAAGAAGAACTGTAAAAATAATGAAAAATGTAAAAATAGTCAGTGTTATAGCCAAATTAATGATCCTAAATCCTGTTAAAAAACAATACATACTAAACAGGAACAGATAAATATAAACCAACATAGAAACCAACACTGTAGAAGATCTATCTATCACAAACAACAAGCATATACATCGAAACCATCACCAATTTGCAACCAGTATGCTACACTAGTGCTAAAAGCTAGGGGTATTTATTTCTATGAAATCCCTCCAAAGCAGTAAGGTGTGGACAACCATCAAACCAAGGGCATCAATGGGTGCAGCAGTGGTAAGGGAAGCTCATGGGTGGTAGACATGGATTCTGGGGACGAATATAGTTGAGCTGGGGTGCTAGGGACAAAGGGGTCACACAGGGATACCGGGCTAAAATGTTATGGAAAGTGGCGGTCGAGCTGGGATGATGGCAGGGAACACCTAGGAAGGAAGGAACAGTGAGGGAGGATGTTAGATGATGTAACTCCCCAACCCAGTTACCCAGAGTCGGTGCATTACTTCGTAACATTGGCATGATCACAAGAAAGATCAAATCTCGAAAGACCGTTTGGTTTAGTAGCCTTGGAAACACTAGATATATTCATAAGTTTTACATTACATCATTAAATGAAAAACTACTACAACATCATATTGTCTCCATAATCCACACTCATATCCCCACATAATATCCCTGCAGGTCATTCATAACTTACTTCTTCACTTCCTGGGAAAAATAAAACATAGAAAAGGGGTGAGCTCAAATGCCCAGTAAGGATAACAATATAGCGGAAACTTTCATAAATAAG
This sequence comes from Viscum album, assembly GCA_963277665.1. Lineage (NCBI taxonomy): Eukaryota > Viridiplantae > Streptophyta > Magnoliopsida > Santalales > Viscaceae > Viscum > Viscum album. The sequence continues at coordinate 24,239,004 of OY728142.1, read as the reverse complement.
AATAAACTTTTAAGGCAATGTATAACTAAAACAAAAGCCTTTCAAACATGAACTTTCATCATGGTATGGCATAAATAAAATTAAATAATGCCATTTACTTATTCACATGGATATTCTACTAATCGAATAATCACATGCAAAAATCAATAACCACTTTCATAATGTTGGAACGCATAATGCCAGACTATCATAACCACATAGTCAAGGCCTCGTGCCAAGACTACAAATAAGATTTTGTCAAGGCCTTGTTCCAAGACACTAGTTTGTCTCATGAGACCTACCGATGCATCGAGGAGCTATAGCGGGCTCCACCCGTCACATATTAAGTCCAATGCATTCCCATATGAAAAGGTTTAAATATAACATAAACATTCGTATTAAAATTAGCATACGAAATGTCAATACTTTCACCATAAACTATGAATGGTATAAAAATAGCACATCCACAGTCAAACATATCACAAAACTTTCAATACAATATATAAGTTTTGTATCATAATAAATCAACTTCAAATAATCTTAAAATCCATCAAAGGATGTTGACATAGATGAAATCAAAATTCTTTTTAAAGAAATATCTTCTTTTTATTTTGAAATCATTTAAGATCCATATAAAATATAACATTTTCTTTGAAAATAATCTTATAATCTTGTAAGGGAAGCTTTAAAGATTTTAAAATGGCGGAAAATAGCCGCACCCGCCGTATAAGTTAAAAAAAACATTCTTACCTTAATTCTGTCGAAAAGGTTAAAAAGGACCTTGTTTTGAAAACGACGGAAAGATTCCTTTATAAAACTCTTATAAAAAGTAAAACAAGGGTATAAATGACTTTAACCCATATTCTTGTAAATAATAAATATGATTTGAAATACATTTCTAAGAAACGTGGATGTGGATGATAAAGAAATCCCAGTAGATTATTACGTATAAACAACCTCAGATAATGAAGAGATTGTGAAATAACCCTTACCTTGTACTTTTCCTTGGTTGGGGTAGGTTAACCTCCTGTATAATGGTGAAATAATTGTTATTAAATTATACAAGAATCATATATATTAATATGATATCATATATGATCTTTTAACATTGATTTGTTAATAATATCTTAGAATTATCGTCGTTTCGGGTGTTAACTTACTCATTTTCTTTTATATGTTTTGTTACATAAGCCATGTTTGTTGTATATTATTCATATCCAGAATGATATCAAGTCCTTAAACATCATTTTTAAATCATCAAATGATAATTATACTTGAATGGATACGATGGAGAATGAATCTCATCGCGTTCGTGGAGACGGTAGTCCGTACGTACGCACGAGCGACAATATCATTCTTTTGATATTAAAATAATATATAAATGGATGGTATATCATATATACAAAATCATTAACATGTTATATTTATTATTTAAATGAGTTACATATCATTATTATATCCATCCAAATAATAATATATTGAATAACAATTACACCACGACATGGAGACGGTAAGCCGTACGTACGCACGTATGGTGACATGTTATTCAAAGGGTGGATAGAATACTGAATATGGTTGTACCATATTTATAATAACATCACAGTATATGTGAGATACTGGAGTTATTATTTTATAATGGTAAGAACAAAGGAAGAAGAAGTGGAAGAAGAAATGAACTTGGAGAAGGGTGGTGAAATCATTACCTCTTCTTCGGGTTCTTCCTTTTGATTTGATCAAAAGGGCTCCTTAGGTTGGATTTCTGATCAAACTAAGGCCTCTAGGTTGTAGTGAGGGATGTTTGGAGAGTATTTGGGCAGAGTTTGGCCGAACCAAAAGGCTTTGAAGGTGTGAAGAAATGGGAAGGAGGAGTGGCCTTTTATAAGAGGGGTGAGGGGCACCTTTGGAAAAGCTAGAAATATTAATTTATAATAAATTCATATTCGGTTTCTAATGGCTCAAAAGTTGACTATTCAAAGTTTAAGGTGGGGATGGGTCGAAAAAAACTCAAACAATAGAATTTAGACAGGTTTGGGTACTTATATTAACCTTATCTTTAAGTATTAACTCTAAGTTAATTAGTTTCACTTTTAAAATGTCTCTTTGTATTTTTATATTATATGGTTAATAAACTTACTATATACATCCAAGATACCCCCAAGTGGACCATTAATGACGAACCTATCATGATATAAGTCTCTTGGCCGATCCTTAGATTTTTAGGAATTTAATATCAATTAATAATATAATATTTGTTTTAAGAACTCTTTTATGTCAATTTTGACACTATTCAATAGTTGATTTTTGTGAAACTCATAACAGATTGATTACTTCGAAAAAAGTCAATTAAATCAATACTAATATATCATATTATCCTAGAAAATTAGTTTAATTCATTAAAACATTCATATTATATTTATTTGGGTATTTATAATATCAATTATTTTAGTTTTTCACTATTATAGTAATTACTGCATCATCATTGTGTCATAAATAAAATAAATTATTTAATGTCTAAAAATTATAAATAAAATATGATTATGTATTAAATCTTTTTATCTTTCTAATGAATATTTATAATCTAAAATCAAACATATATAACCCTATGTAACAATTGTTTTTCTAAAAGATATATGCTTGTGTCATTTTTGTATTCATTTTAACTTTATTAAAATAAAGTGTCATTATCACTTACAAGTGGATCCATGGGGTCCCAAAATCGACCCAAAGATTCCCATGTTCGACCATGTATCAACCAATAGGTTTAAGACACGTTTTAGAGTAATTTAGTATTATTATAATATTATTTTTTAACCCTTATTTACCGGATTTACCCTTAACCATGGTAAATAAAATATTTACCGCAGTAATTATTCAAAATTTCTAGAAATAAAAGTTACCTATTTACACAATTTGAACATCCTGATTCCAAATATGGAATCCATTTTCCTAAATTCAAAACACAGAAGTGGCAGAAATTAATTTAAAATTAATTCCCGCTGTCAAAACAAAAAACGTGTTTTTAAAAGATAATAACTATCAAAAGATTCACACTTGTTTATGTTTGGTTTAATTGTAAAATTATGTCCAATGACAAAAATTATATTAAATGGTAAAAATATATTCTAAATATACTTTAAAACTACTAAAATTCATAATTTATCACTATTAATTATTTTGATTAAAAAAGTTGTTTTTAATTAAAATTTAGTAATTTTCACTATTCATCAAAATATGAAAGTTATCTGAAAAGTACAAAAATTTCACCTTAGGCTAAATTAGATATTCCGAATCTAAAAATGAAGTACATTTTGAAATATAAAATATATATAATTTTAAAAAGTAGGTATTACTATTCATAACGGCTAGTTTGATTGGTTGTTAGAACTCGGTGTTGCGTACAACACACACTATCGCATTATTCAAAGAGAAGCGTACCGTAGAAGCTTGGGGTGTTACATTCTCCCCTCCTTCAAATAATTTCGTCCTCGAAATTTCTAGAATACTACCGCATGAAAAGACTCGGGTGGTTATTCATCATATGTTCCTCGGGTTCCCACGTTACCTCTTCCATCTTGTGATTTCTCCACAAAACTTTTACCAGACGCGTCGTCCGGTTTCTCAGTGCTTGTTCTCTTGTATCAAGAATCCTGACAGGCTTTTCACAATAAGACAGATCGGGTTCCAGTTCTAATTCCTCATAGGTGAGTACATGCGTTGGGTCAGGCATGTATTTTCTCAACAGAGATACGTGGAACACATCGTGAACTTTGGAGAGACTTGGCGGCATTGCCAATCGGTAAGCTACAGCCCCAATTCGTTCTAAAATTTCGAAAGGTCCGATGTACCTGGGACTCAATTTACCTTTCTTACCAAAACGTATGACTCCCTTCCACGGAGATACCTTCAGAAAAACATGATCACCCACTTGAAATTCCAAATCCTTCCTTCGATTATCGGCATAGCTCTTTTGCCTACTTTGAGCTGCTTTGATGTGATTTTGGATTACTTTCACCTTTTCCAATGTTTCCTCCACCAGTTATGGGCCTACAAGTTTTCTTTCACCAACGTCAATCCAACAGGTTGGTGTACGACATCTCTTTCCGTATAACGCTTCATATGGTGCCATTTGAATACTCGAATGGAAACTATTGTTATAGGAAAATTCTACCAGTGGTAAATATTGATCCCACATACCCTGAAAGTCAAGTGAGCAAGATCTCAACATGTCTTCTAAGGTCTGAATAGTCCGTTCTGATTGTCCATCTGTCTGAGGGTGGTAAGCAGTACTCAAATGAAGTTCAGTATCCAGGGATTTCTGAAGACTTTTCCAAAATCTTGAAGTAAAACGGGGATCACGATCAGAAACAATTGATAAGGGTACTCCATGAAGTCTCACAACTTCATTAATATATAGTCTTTCTAGACTTTCCAGGGGTAGATCTTCTCTTATAGCAAGAAAATGTGCTGACTTGGTAATACGATCAACAATAACCCATATTTCATCATTCCTTCTAGGAGTCTTTGGTAGCCCCATGACAAAGTCCATCGTAATATTGTCCCATTTCCACTCCGGTATGGGAAGAGGTTGCATGACTCCTCCAGGCTGTTGCCTTCCAGCTTTCACTTGTTGACAAACCATACATCTTGACACAAAATCAGCAATCTCCCTCTTCATGTTGTCCCACCAAAAATGTTCCTTCAAATCTCTATACATTTTTGTTCTCCCAGGGTGTATAGAGAAATTGGAACTATGAGCATCATCCAGCAATTCCCTTTTTAGATCAGGTAAATCGGGAACACAAAGTCTCTTCCCGAATTTCAAAATTCCATCTTCATACACAAAGTCTCTCAATCTCCCATCATTCAAAGCTTTAATCTTCTTTTGGAATTCTTCATCATCGGTCTGAGAACTCTTAATCCATTCTAGTAAAGATGGTTTGGCAACCATTTGAAAAAGAAATGATGTTTCTCCTTCCCTGGTTATTCCCATGTCCATCTTTACTAGATCCATGAAAATTGGATCCCTTTCAATTCTCATATTGTTCAAAACTCTATGGTATTTTCTACTAAAAGCATCTGCCACCTTGTTTGCCTTCCCCGGGTGGTAGTGTATCGTGGAATCATAATCCTTGAGTAATTCAAGCCATCTCCTTTGCCTCATGTTGAGTTCTTTTTGTGAGAAAATATACTTCAAACTCTTGTGATCAGTATAAATCTCACATTTTTCACCATAGAGGTAGTGCCTCCATATCTTCAAAGGAAAGATCACAGCTGCTAACTTGAGATCATGAGTAGGATAATTTTGTTCATGAATTTTCAACTGTCGTGATGCATAGGCAATAACTCTATCATTCTTCATAAGGACACAACCAAGTCCTTTCTTCGATGCATCACTATAAATAACGAACCCATCATTCCCCGATGGTAGAGTCAATATAGGAGCATTGACTAATCTTTTCTTCAGTTCATCAAAACATTCTTCACACTCTTTTGTCCAAACAAATTTAACCCCTTTACGTGTGAGCTTCGTTAATGGGTTAGCCAATCGGGCAAAATTCTAGACGAAACGTCGATAATAACCTGCCAAACCAATAAAACTGCGTACCTCAGTTATACTCGTAGGTGCTGGCCATTCTTGGATTTCCTTGGTCTTAGAAGGATCAACAGAGATTCCATCTTTAGAGACAATATGGCCATGAAAAGAAATCTCCTGAAGCCAGAATTCACACTTGCTAAACTTCCCATATAATTCATGCCTCCTCAGAGTCTTCAAGATAACGCGCAAGTGATTTTCATGATCTTCGTAGGTTTTGGAGTATACCAAGATATCATCAATAAATACCACCACAAATTCATCGAGATACTCCTTGAAAACACTATTCATCAGATTCATGAATACAGATGGTGCATTAGTCAATCCAAACGGCATTACAGTAAACTCGTAATGCCCGTACCTGGTTTGAAATGCTTTCTTCGGAATGTCTTTCTTCTTTACACACAACTGATGGTATCCAGATCGAAGGTCAATCTTTGAAAAGTATTGAGCTCCATACAGTTGGTCAAATAAATCATCAATGCGAGGTAGGGGATACTTGTTCTTTATCGTTATAGCATTGATCTCCCTGTAGTCGATACATAACCTCATAGATCCATCTTTCTTTTTAACAAAAAGAACAGGGGCTCCCCATGGAGAAACAGTAGGGTGAATAAATCACTTATTACTCAATTCCTCTAGTTGTTTCTTTAGTTCGACTAACTCTATAGTGGCCATTCTATAAGGGGTCTTCGATATAGGCCTTGATCCAGGAATCAAATCAAAGGGAAACTCAACTTCTCGTTCTGGAGGATGTCCAGGTAAATCTTCCGGAAATACATCTACAAATTCTTTCACAACAGGTACATCCTCTATTTGAACATTCCTTTCCTCACCGATAGTTATTTCATTCTCTTCCTCCCCAATAATTGAATTAAGTTGAGCTACTGGGGGTGGATCTAAATAAGAATTAGGTGGTGACGATTCTGCTCTAAAAATAAGGTGTTCCTTATCATTATCAGCAAGAATCGTAACCTCTTTCTTCTTACAATAAATCTTCGCATCATAGTCCAAAAGCCAGTCCATACCGAGGATTATATCAAACTCAATCATAGGTATGACGATGAGATCATCAGATAAAGAAAATTTATGTGCTCTAATGGGGACTGATTCACAAAACATTGTTGCAACGATACTTCCCTTAGGAGTTTTAACTGACAACTCCCTTATTAAATCAAATTGGAAATATCTAATTTTATTAGCAAACTGGGAAGATATGAAACAATGTGATAATCCAGAGTCAAATAATGCATTTGCTAAACTTGAGGAAACCATTAAATTACCTTCCACCACGTCTTTTGGAGCTTCTACCTCTGCAGTAGTGATAGCATAAGCCTGGCCTTGATCCCTTGGCCTTTTCTGAGGTAAGTTCTCCTGACGCTTAGGACATGCATTTGCATAATGCCCCATCTCCCTGCAATTGTAGCACTGAACGTTGGTAGCTTCCTTCTTCCCCTTGCAATCACGAGCTTGGTGGACATTTTCACCACACTTGTAACAGACTCCCATTCCCTTCAAGCAAGTACTAGGATGTTTCTTCCCGCATTTACCACAAGATGGATATTCAACCTTTCCCTTATTCCCCTTATTTCCATTCCCAGATTGATCAGCAGGTCTCTTCTTCTCTTGCTTTGCTTTAAAGTCATAAGACTTAGAGAATTCCTTTTCGGTCTTGATAGCACATGAGACAATGACTTCGTACGATGAAAAGGATTGTGAGACTAATGCTCGACGGAGAAATGGTTTTAACCCATCAAAGAAACGATCAATCTTACTTCTTGGGTTGTGAATATAATCTCTAGCATACCTTGCTAACATTGTAAAGTTAGCCTCATACTTTGTGACATTCTCATCCTCCTTTTGTCTCAGACTCAGAAATTGCCTTTCTATATCTGCTCGATGGTCGCGAGGAAAGTATTTTTCTAAAAACAGATCTTTGAACTCCCTCCATTCCATATTTGATACTTCATCATCTTCCTTCATGTTTTGAATCAATGACCACCATTGATCAGCATTTCCAGTGAGGCGGTAAACTGCCATGATAACTTTTTCCCTTTCACTGCTCCCCAAAGCCTGAAATATTTTCTCTAGGGAATTTATCCACTGCTCGGCTACTAAGGGATTTGTATTCCCATTGAACGTTGGTGGTTTTTGCCTCATGAATCGATCTAACATTGATCCTCCATGCTGCGGATCAGGGTGCTCCATACGGGTAAGGTTATTATTCATAACCTGAGTAAGTTGTCCCAGTATGGTGATTAGCAGATCGGCACCAGTTGCATCACCAACCCCACTATAATTATCTTGAGAAGGAGGGAAATCCCTACATGGAGTGCGTGCATTGATACGGTTTCCATTTCTTCCACTAGGCGCCATTTCTAAACAATGGCATAAACTAGATCAGTTTATGAATCAAAATACATAATCCCATACTTATAAAACACTTAGCATAAATTGAACTATTTATGGATATAATCCATAATCATAAGAATGTTTTCATTGAGGAAGTATATACTCATAATCCCTTAAAAATGATTTGTAATGAAAAATGAGAGTTATCCTAAGCATATCCCCCGGGAGTGTCGTAACCAAGAGTGCAGCAAGGCCCGTTGTCGTGCACCAGTTCCTGTTCAAGTCTAGCTCAAAGCGGTGTTTTCGGGTTTTACCCCTAGGTACATCTGTGCCAGATCCGCCTCTACCTGCTCGTATCCAGACAGGGATGTATTGCTCGGAAAACTCACAAAATCTCTACAATACCAAAATTCTAGGAAGTTCTTCTATACTAATCCTCAAAGTTCATCTTAGGTCTACGTGCTCTAATCAGAGTTTATCTAAATCTAGTTTCCAAGGTTTGTACTAAACTTCCTCTGATACCAACTGTAACGCCCCAACCCCAGTTACCCAGATTCGGTGCATTACTTCGTAACATTGGCATGATCACAAGAAAGATCAAATCTCGAAATACCGTTTGGTTTAGTAGCCTTGGAAACACTAGATATATTCATAAGTTTTACATTACATCATTAAACAAAAAACTACTACAACAACATATTGTCTCCATAATCCACACTCATATCCCCACATAATATCCATGCAGGTCATTCATAACTTACTTCTTCACTTCCTAGGAAAAATAAAACATAGAAAAGGGGTGAGCTCAAATGCCCAGTAAGGATAACAATATAGCGGAAACTTTCATAAATAAGAATAAACTTTTAAGGAAATGTATAACTAAAACAAAATCCTTTCAAACATGAACTTTCAACATGGTATGGCATAAATAAAATGAAATAATGCCATTTACTTATTCACATGGATATTCTACTAATCGAATAATCACATGCAAAAATCAATAACCACTTTCATAATTTTGGAATGCATAATGCCAGACTATCATAACCACATAGTCAAGGCCTCGTGCCAAGACTACAAATAATATTTTGTCAAGGCCTTGTGCCAAGACACTAGTTTGTCTCATGAGACCTACCGATGCATCGAGGAGCTATAGCGGGCTCCACCCGTCACATATTAAGTCCAATGCATTCCCATATGAAAAGGTTTAAATATAACATAAACATTCGTATTAAAACTAGCATACGAAATGTCAATACTTTCACCATAAACTATGAATGGTATAATAATAGCACATCCACAGTCAAACATATCACAAAACCTTCAATACAATATAGAAGTTTTGTATCATAATAAATCAACTTCAAATAATCATAAAATCCATCAAAGGATGTTGACATAGATGAAATCAAAATTCTTTTTAAAGAAATATCTCCTTTTATTTTGAAATCATTTAAGATCCATATAAAATAAAACATTTTCTTTGAAAATAATCTTATAAGCTTGTAAGGGAAGCTTTAAATATTTTATAATGGTGGAAAATAGCCGCACCCACCGTATAAGTTAAAAAAACATTCTTACCTTAATTCTGTCGAAAAGGTTAAAAAGGACCTTGTTTTGAAAACGACGGAAAGATTCCTTTATAAACCTCTTATAAAAAGTCAAACAAGGGTATAAATGACTTTAACCCATATTCTTGTAAATAATAAATATGTTTTGAAATACATTTCGAAGAAACATGGATGTGGATGATAAAGAAATCCCAGTAGATTATTACATATAAACAACCTCGGATAATGAAGAGATTGTGAAATAACCCTTACCTTGTACTTTTCCTTGGTTGGGGTAGGTCAACCTCCTGTATAATTATGAAATAATTGTTATTAAATTATACAAGAATCATATATATTAATATGATATCATATATGATCTTTTAACATTGATTTGTTAATAATATCTTAGAATTATCGTCGTTTCGGGTGTTAACTTACTCATTTTCTTTTATATGTTTTGTTACATAAGCCATGTTTGTTGTATCTTATTCATATCCAGAATGATATCAAGTCCTTAAACATCATTTTTAAATCATCAAATGATAATTATACTTGAATGGATACGATGGAGAATGAATCTCATCGCGTTCGTGGAGACGGTAGTCCGTACGTACGCACGAGCGACAATATCATTCTTTTGATATTAAAGTAATATATAAATGGATGGTATATCATATATAAAGAATCATTAACATGTTATATTTATTATTTACATGAGTTACACATCATTATTATACCCATCCAAATAATAATATATTGAATAACAATTACACCACGACGTGGAGACGGTAAGCCGTACGTACGCACGTATGGTGACATGTTATTCAAAGGGTGGATAGAATAATGAATATGGTTGTACCATATTTATAATAACATCACAGTATATGTGAGATACTAGAGTTATTATTTTAGAATGGTAAGAACAAAGGAAGAAGAAGTGGAAGAAGAAATGAACTTGGAGAAGGGTGGTGAAATCATTACCTCTTCTTCGGGTTCTTCCTTTTGATTTGATCAAAAGGGCTCCTTAGGTTGGCTTTCTGATCAAACTAAGGCCTCTAGGTTGTAGTGAGGGATGTTGGGAGAGTATTTGGGCAGAGTTTGGCCGAACCAAAAGGCTTTGAAGGTGTGAAGAAATGGGAAGGAGGAGTGCCCTTTTATAAGAGGGGTGAGGGGAACCTTTGGAAAAGCTAGAAATATTAATTTATAATAAATTCATATTCGGTTTCTAATGGCTCCAAAGTTTACTATTCAAAGGCTAAGGTGGGGATGGGTCGAAAAAAACTTAACCAATAGAATTTAGACAGGTTTGGGTACTTATATTAACCTTATCTTTAAGTATTAACCCTAAGTTAATTAGTTTCACTTTTACAATGTCTCTTTGTATTTTTATATTATATGGTTAATAAACATACTATATACATCCAAGCGACCCCCAAGTGGTCCATTAATGATGAACCTATCATAATATAAGTCTCTTGGCCGAACCGTATATTTTTAGGAATTTAATATCAATTAATAATATAATATTTGTTTTAAGAACTCTTTTATGTCAATTTTGACACTATTCAATAGTTAATTTTTGTGAAACTCATAACAGATTGATTACTTAGAAAAAAGTCAATTAAATCAATCCTAATATATAATATTATCCTAGAAAATTAGTTTAATTCATTAAAACTTTCATATTATATTTATTTTGGTATTTATAATATCAATTATTTTAGTTTTTCACTATTATAGTAACTACTGCATCATCATTGTGTCATAAATAAAGTAAATTATTTAATGTCTAAAAATTATAAATAAAATATGATTATGTATTAAATCTTTTTATATTTCTAATTAATATTTATAATCTAAAATCAAACATATATAACCCTATGTAACAATTGTTTTTCTAAAAGATATATGCTTGTGTCATTTTTGTATTCATTTTAACTTAATTAAAATAAAGTGTCATTATCACTTACAAGTGGATCCATGGGGTCCCAAAATCGACCCAAATATTCCCATGTTGGACCATGTATCAACCAATAGGGTTAAGACACGTTTTAGGGTAATTTAGTATTATTATAATATTATTTTTTAACCCTTATTTACCGGATTTACCCTTAACCATGGTAAATAAAATATTTACCGCAGTAATTATTCAAAATGTCTAAAAATAAAAGTTACCTATTTACACAATTTGAACATCCTGATTCCAAATATGGAATCCATTTTCCTAAATTCAAAACACATAAGTGGCAGAAATTAATTTAAAATTAATTCCTGTTGTCAAAACAAAAAGCGTGTTTTTAAGAGATAATAACTATCAAAAGATTGACACTTGTTTATGTTTGGTTTAATTGTAAAATTATGTCCAATGACCAAAATTATATTAAATGGTAAAAATATATTCTAAATATACTTTAAAACTACTAAAATTCATAATTTATCACTATTAATTATTTTGATTAAAAAAGTTGTTTTTAATTAAAATTTAGTAATTTTCACTATTCATCAAAATATGAAAGTTATCCGAAAAGTACCAAAATTACACCTTAGGCTAAATTAGATATTCCGAATCTAAAAATGAAGTCCATTTTCAAATATAAAATATATATAATTTTAAAAAGTAGGTATTACTATTCATAACGGCTAGTTTGATTAGTTGTTAGAACTCGGTGCTGCATACAACACACGCTATCGCATTATTCAAAGAGAAGCGTACCGTAGAAGCTTGGGGTGTTACTGATGAGAACAGAGAGGGGGGTTTGCGTGATGTTGTTGGTGGGGACGTTGACTAGGAACAAGAAGGTGGTTGTGAATATTTGAATGAGGAACACTAAAAGGGAACATGAAGGGGGTTATTGAGACTATTTGAATGAGGAAAACTAACCAGGAAAAATAATGGATTCCTACATGGAACGCTAGTGAGGAACACCGATGACGAAAGGGGAGGTAGGGTTAGGGAAGGGGGTCGTGGGGATGCCGGCTGAAAAAGCCCTTTGGGGGGGGGGGGTGGAATGTTGTTTTTAATTTCTATATAATTTATATAAAAAAATATATTAAATAACAACTATGTTTATATATATAGTATCATATATTTTTATGTATATTTTATTTAAATTAGATATATTTTAATTAATCATATATTTTTATTATCAAAATTTTATGTTTTAAATGGGTAATATATTTATCTATATATACAATTTTTGGTAAAATATTTGGTATGATCAAATAATATATGGAAACAAATTTTTATAATGGAAAATAATTTGTTGGTAATAATAATTAATAATAACAGATTTAGTTATCACTAAATCAATTGTTGGTAAAGTTACGATAATCCAACAGATTTGAATGTTGGTAAATGATTTGTTGTTATTGAACTACTAATATAAATAGATATATTTTTTGGTAAAAAAACCATTGGTGTCTGTAGTTAATACAACCTGAAATTAATATCTGTTGGAATTAATCATTTTTACCAACATATATATTATCTGTCAGTAATTTTCTGTTGTTAAATGTCACTTTTTTTGTAGTGACTGGAGTTAACTACCCATATTGAGGTGTGGAATTCTTGCATCAACTCCTCACTGATGTCTGTTAGGATCCATACACACCTATATGACAATAAGGATTCATCCCTATTCATGATCCAACCTGAATATGTATCATTATTCGAGACACTTTTCTTTAGGATAAGGCCTTCAGGATCAGATAGTTGTCTCATTAATACCCATTCCAAAAGAATATGGGTCACTAATAAGGTTATGAGTATAGTATTATCATGTTCCTCTAAAACCTCAATGTGCATCTCTGAGAATAAGGTCATAATCTTTCATTCTCTACTGGATTCCTAAACTTCCTATCTCTGAGGCTTTCAGCTCAGAGCATCAGCTACTAAATTCCCTTTCCTAGGTGTGTAGGCAAGATCGAAATTAAACAACTATAGGTACTCAATTCACTTGTTCTACATGAGATTTGGATCTAACTGTGTAAATATGTACTTAAGTATTTTTTGATTGGTGAATACAAAAAAAAAACACTCCAAGTAGATAGTGTCTCTAAAATCATAATTCATTTACAACAACAGTGAGCTTGAGGTTGTGTGTCAGGTAAATCTACTTGTGAGGCTTAAACTAATGAGTCTTGTATGCAAATAATATCTCACACTATATTAGAATAGCTCTAATCCCTATACCTGATGTGTCATAGTAAACATTATAGCTCCTTCATAGATCCGACAGAATCAGTATTGGTGATGAATTCAAATGTCCCTTCAGCTCCTGGATGGCTGTTTCACAAGATTCTAACCATAAAAATTACATTCCCTTTTTTGTTAAGCCCATAAGCAGTGTTGTAAGGTGTGATAAATCCTAGATTAAGTTTATGTAATATCTGAAATTCCCTAATAATCTTCAAATGTCAAAGAAATTCTTGGGGTTCTCCCAAGAAACTAAATCTCTTGCTTTCTATGAGTCTGCTGAAACTTCTAACTTTGAGATGATATGACCCAAGAAGTGTACTTTGTCAATCCAAAAGTGGAATTTACTAAGACTACCATAGATCTGGTTCTCTCTCATTTTATTCATCATAATCTCAATATGGGTTGCATGGTCGTGTCTAGAGTATGAATACACCAAGATATCTTCAATAAAGACTACCATGAATGAGTCTAGATACGGATGGAAAAAATGATTCATAAGATCCATAAATACTGCAGGTGAGTTCATGAGTCCAAAAAAATAACAAGGTACTTGTATAGACCATATTTTCTCCTAAATTTTGTTCAAGGTATATAGAATAACCTAAAACAAACCTAATAATAGCCTGACCTCACATCAATCGTTGAAAACACTTTCACTCCTTGGAGATGATCAAAGAGGTTGCTTATTCTAGGAAGTGAATATTGATTCTTTATTATGAAATTATTCAAATGATATTAATCCACACAGATCATTAGGGTACCAATTTATTTTTTGGTGAAAAGGACTGGTGAACCTCAAGAAGATGTGTTGGGGCATATGAAGCCTTTAACATCCAGATTCTCTAATTGCTTCTTGATTTCTAGAATCTTCTTATGTGTCATCCTATAAGGAGTAATGGTCACTGTGTTTCTCCTAGTACTAGATAAATAGTAAAATCTAATCTCATACCATAGATAGACAAGGTAATTAGTTGCAAAAAAATTCCCTAAAATTCCCCACTACATGAGGAAAAATTGGGGGTTATAACCCATTGTCATCCAAGAAAAGACTAGCGATCTGAACTGTCCCACTACCCAGCCTCTACTGATTGGTTACTACTCATATAGTAAAAACATATCATTCTTCCTTATTCATGATCCTAATTTTATATGTTCATGTAAATGTCACCCTCTCACGGTAGTATCCAATATGGTATTGATGTGGAACTAACTAGTCCATCTTGATGATTACGTAAAGAATCATCATGTTGAGGATGTAAAGATTCCATACAAAAATTCAATCACCTATCTCAAGGGGCAGTCCTTAAAATGGTGAACACCCTCTATTCATATAACTAATAGGGTGTCAAGAATTATAATTCCATAAAAGTGATCGACCTCGATGTACAGACTCTCAGTGATTTCCTTAGAGATAAAAGAGTGATACATGTTTGTGTCAAATAAATAAAACACTAAAGTGGGGGATATTATAATAGTACCTTGTATAGTAAAAGGTCTAAATCTATAGTCCTTTAGTGTATGCTAGACTGTATGAAACGGGCATGTACCATGTCCCTAAGTCATTGTCTAACTGCCCTGAGCAAGCCCGCTCTACTAGCACTGAGAATCATAAGTTTAACTACTTATGCATCGACCACTACCTCATCCTAATTAATCTATGGTATTACAGCTTCCTATATTTCAAGATACTACCAGCCCCACTCCTAATAAAGGGGTAGGAGTATATCCTCACTCTCTAGTCACTGATGGAAATGTTCATTAGAAGTGATAGATATGGCCCATCAAGCCATAGCCTCTACACTCTACTGGATCATGCAAGAACTGTGATTTTATATGCCATGATTTCCCATACTGGTGAAAAATTAGAAAGTTTTTAGTACATGAAGCATTACTCTTATTATCTCCATGAGAAGCCTCAAAAAATCTATTTCACCTAGAATAAGAACCACTAATAGCTCTAGGTACCGAATTACCCTGACTCGCACCATTAGCTTCTCTCAAATTTCTCTCCGTAATAAGGGTTCAGTTGATGATTTTAGAAATTGTAGTCAGCTTGAAGACATTGAACTATGATCTGAACATGTATACCAGTCCATCCTCAAATCTCCTAGCGGTGATAAGGTCATTGCTCACTAAAGTATGATTGAACTTCTACAGCTCTATAAAACAAGAAGAATATTCTGTAATTTATATAATCTCTTAATACAGGTTCATGAACTCTCTAGATCTGTTAACCCTAAAATTTTAGGGAAATAAGAAGTTGTATAAGTTCATCTAGAAATATTCCTAAATGATATCTCTATGATGATCTACCTGGGTGATAACATCCCATCACCACTTAGTAAAATCGTGTAGCATATACGAATCTAGTTTGACCCTCCGCTCTGGAGGTGTATCTAGATGATCAAATATAAATAAGATTTATTTGAGCTAATACTCTATAGCATGAGGTCCTCCATTACCTGAAAATATGGGATGATATTGACATTGAAATTCCTAAGTCAAATATGCCATACTCAAGGCAGATCATACTACACCTTTCAAAGACTAAAACATATGTTAGAAGAACTCTTGAAACTAGGTTTCAGTGACTATATCTAGGACTAGAATAGGTTCCATAGGTGCCACAGTAGGAGAAGTCAATGGCGGATTAGGGCCCACCACCTCAGGGGCATGGTCATCACTGCCTTCAGGGCGTATGATAAAAGGAAATCACAGTGGAATGATACTAAAATTCCAAACACGTTCCATATAACAGATTTAAAAACTAAGAAGATTCTAGATAGAAAACTGGGATAGGTATAAATCCTTCCTATAGAAATGATCATTCCTCTATACCTACTCTAAAATCTAGGTGTAGGTAATAAGAAGAGGACACAACATACCATAAGAAATTAATAGATACCCCAGTACCCACAACTAAGGTCAGATCTGGGTCTAAGTCTCTATTTCATAGGTATAGGATAATTAATTTCACTTTAATAGTCAAAAACGTTTTAAATATGTGTTTTTGAAAATAATTAAATAACTAAAAATTGTTGAATTAGTAGGATTACTTTTTCTGATCCATAAAGTCCCATACTTCTTATGAACCAAAATATGGCATCCAAATAACCCACACCATAACATGTTCCATCCCATGAAACCAATGGTTCATTTCTCAACATGCAATAATTTACCATTTAAGGTGTCTTATTTAACCTATTACAGAAAAAAAATGTAAGGTTAAGGTTGTAATTTTAAGTATCAGTTATTTTTTCCAATCCCTGTAAGAAGTGTTACCACAATTAAATACATATTCAAGGAACTATCAATATGCAGTATGCATGCAAAAAAAACATGGCATGGAAAAATTCATGGCATATTAGTTCTATTATGCCTATAATGACGCATGATCTAATGAAAATTACTCATTTCATTGGACCATGGTAAATAAATCATCTATCCAATAATACCAATATCAATAACATTATAAAATAAGTGTGTTACCTGATAGTGAAGTCCTATCAACCATAAATGTTATAATCAATGACAAAAATTTCCCATCCAGGTAATTTGGGTCTCCCTTGTACATGGTTTAATTATGTCTAGGCATAGGGTCAATTCCAAATTCATTTAACACTTATTTTCTATCTAATACCCAAATAGTAAGACAAATAAAAACAATCCTAGCTCTGATACCACTTTGTAATGCCCCAGCCCAGGATCCACTTAACCTGTGCCCCATGTCAGTGGGTCACATGGCCTCAAACACACCTACCCATATACTAGAGGCTACCAACTAGAATTGAGGGTGTAAAGGTAGTATAGTGAGGAGACTATACCCTCGTATTAGATTGGTACAGTGAATACATATAAACATACAATAACAGAATCACATATAAAAAATACATACTCAATAAACTAGGGAAGCATAAATAAATAGATAGAATATTTCATGAGTGGAAGAATAAATATCACTAAACAACTGAATAATAATAAAAAGTACATTATGAAGTGTCATATACATGAATAAATGGCATGATGATATAGAAAAATGGTAATAGGGAATAGACATATAATCATATTATATAAAAGGTAAGAAAGAACAAAAAATGCTCCACTAGAATCTCAAGCAAAAGCCCAGTCCTCTGCTCCTAATAGCCAACTATAATTAATCATATTAAAGACTAGTAGTGGGGTTCTTTCTCTTATCAGTACCTATCGGAAAATAATATTCTTGGGTACTAATGGAATCTTGATTAGGGTGTGAGATAAAAATCTCAGTAGGTCATCACCAATGATGTCTATGTGTAAGAAAAATAGTGATCATAACTAAATAGTGTGTAGGCATAATTAATAATTAACAATACTAAATAAATAAATAAATTACTGAGCCACTCAAGTTCCTAAAGGACACCTGGAGGCTCTACCTACTTCAGCTCATGGTCGAGAATTGTGTGTGATCATATACCACACACACATATATATATAGTAATAGTATATATATACAGTTTAATTATATATTGTATCCACTTATATGAATCAAGTTTTTGTGGACATAAGTGGCTATATACCTAGAACACTAGTTGTTGGTTGGACCAAAGAATAACTCAAACATCCATAACCAGTCTAACGAGCCTATAAGATTGACAAATAGGGTACATTCCTTATATCCTAATAGAGTGTGAGACTCCATGCATGACACATGGGGTTGGGAGTCAGCCATCATGTCATCACATAAATATGGAATGTGGCACATCAAACCTAATATTCTAATAGTTTCAATGGTGTGAGATGTCATACTCAACACTCAATGTAAGGGAGCATGATTATTTCATGCTCAAATGAACCCTTACCATCATAACACTACCTTTATATAGGCATATTAATGATTATAATATAATACATGAGGAAAACCCTCTCATATAACTCAAAAGACCATTTTATTTATAACACAACATAATCACACTTTTAATATAGATATAAATCCTTACCTCTCATGCATTTAATTTATCATGATCAAATACGTAAACCGGGCATAATAATAGAATTAATTATTTAATGAGGAATGAAATAATAGGTTTGGCCTTACCACACTTCATAAACCATTTCATTTAATTAATCCAATTCATTTAAAGGAAGATAAGTGTCATGAATAATTAAATTCATATTCACAATCCATTTAATTCACCAATTCTAAGGTAATCCATTTCATTAGGGTCATCAGGCATTTAAATGAGTCGCAGTCAAATAAATCACTTTCCTACATGGTTAATTCGAACTATGAGTGGTAAAAACACCTAAGATGTTCCTTGGGTTCCATTTAATACCCATGTTGCAAGGGATAAATCATTTAAAATCTAATTCATGAGCTAATTAGGTTTTATGGTCAATTAAGTATTTGATCACTAAGGGGTAAATCAACTTGGAACACCCAAGGGTTGTCCATAGAGGAGATCAAAAACCTCTGACCCACAAAACAAGGATTAACATGAATATATCAAGGTTTTAGGATTAAATTGATATGAATAACTTCATATAAAGTGGAAACTCAACAAAGGACGATGTGAGACATAGTGGAATAGCTATGAATAATCAAAACTCAAAGGGAAAACAACATGACCACCTACCTCAATACCATATATGATACCTTGTTCAATGTTAAACTCTGATTTAGAGTATGTTGGAAGAGATCTGAGAAATTGTCCAATACCCTAAAAATAGGTCAAATGATCTTGAACTTAAATAGTGTGATGGATCCAAAAGAAAACTTAGATAAGTGGTAAGAGTAAGGAAGATCATACCATAAGGATTTCGACACCTCTAGCAAATTGTGAAACGAACAACATATCAGAAAACTATATCAAATCCTAGGTTGAGAAGATTTTGAACCATGGGAGAAGAGAATAGGAGGTTGGTCCACTAGAGGAAGAAATGGAAAGAAGAAAATGGGTAAAATAATTAAGTGTGGGGGAATTTAATTTCACCCTAAAATAATGGGGTTCACGGTTTAGGTGCATGGTTTTCGAACTATGTATAAATCATGTGTTGGTCACTGCTATAAGGGGGCACCACACATGGTTAGGCACACTATTTTCTAACCATACAAAAACTTTGAAGAATGGATTTGTCCCAAAAAATAGCAGCACCAAATGCTTATTCGCCTTAGGTCACATGATTTCATATAAACCATGTGGCCTATAGGTCTACATGGTTTACAACCACATGATTTTAGGAAAACCATGGGAGCTAGGACGTATAGTTTCCCTAAACCATATGGCCCAATATTTTTCCAATTTTTTCAGAACTTTAGGATCCAAAGAAGGAAAAAATTCTTTTGGGACATTCATTAGGCTATAGTACACATTTTCCATGATTAATAAAAGTATTCAAATCAATAAACTAATAATTTGTACCTTCATTAAAGGATGGTTCATTAAACATTATATTTGGTATAAATATCTATCTTACACTTTGGTTTAAAACTATAGTTTTGTTATATCCTTAAATGGAGTATTTGGTTTGAAACCCAATACTTTGAGTTTAGTTTTTAAACTCCTACTGATTTAAATTTTTTATTTTCTATAATTTAAATTAACATTGTTGGATTTTTATAAACTTCCTACAATCTTATTTTGATCAAATCTTTCTAATTTTTGGGTTTTGAACTTGGTCGGGCACATTTTGAAAAGTTGTAGTTTTATTTATTTGTATAATGATTTAAGTTAAACATTGGTCTTTTTTTATATTGAGGTTTTGGATATTAAATTATTAATTCATATGATAGTTTATTCATATTTCATTGGGCATTATATTTACTAATGCTAATAGTGTTGATTTTTGTAATTAGTGTTAAAATAGGTGGAATAGCCTGTTATAAAAATAATTCACCCAATGAGGAACATCATATTTTTAATGAATCTCATGATCTATTAAGAGTTTATTTTATTACTTTCAGCTTGAAACTTTAATCTTTGATATTAATCATTTGGAATGTGAGATGAAATAGGGGTGGAAATTGATTGAGACATAAAATCAAACAATTAAATTCCACTTACATAATGTAATAAATCAAGTAAGTATATTTTCACATATTAACCTTCTTGATGGTAAAATAATTCTTCAAACTCAAGTAAAATGAAGATAAATCGATTAAGTCTTATGTGGAAAACATTACCCAACAATCAAGGTACACCTAAGAAAACTCATTCACAAGTATGAATCTAATAAAAGTAAAAACAGAGTTACATATATATGGTAAGTTGTAATTCTACAAGATTTTACTATATAATTTTTCTCTAAATAAACATTTTGTCGATATCTTTCTTCACACAAAACCTCAAACCAAAACAAACTATAAAAACATTTTACAACCAATGAAATGTAGTCATTAAATTGGTGGGTAAAAATAGAGATAACTACATTATGAAATATAAATAGAAATAAAATAAAGTCCATTTTTAATATTAATTCACTTATAAAATTAATGTGACTAAATAAGTAATGAGATCATTTTTTGGTAGAAATATATTTTCTTATAAAATTATATTTTTATGATTTTTATTTTAGGAAACTAAAAATATTATAAATAATTTAGATAGTTTATATTTATAATATATATTTTTTATAAATTATATATTCAGATTAATTTTATTATAAATTGATAAAAAATAAGAATAATAATAGGTAAAACATTGAAAAGTTATTTTCTTATAAAAATATTTTTTCATTATGCATTGTGATTTTATTAAAAGTTAAATTCTAAATTTTTATAATTTTAATTTTTTAAAATTGAACAAAATTTTTGTATTCAACATACCCATATTATCTTAAGAAAACTTTTAGGGATTTTTTTAAAATAATTGATTTTTAGGTGAATAGTGAAAATATCATTTTGACCAAAATTATAACTTTATAATTATATAAGAAAGTCCTAGAAGTTTAAAAAAAATTTAACTGATAAAATATGTGTTTATTAATTAAAAATATTTATTTCAAAAATACTATATTGATATTTGAAAATTGATTATTAACATTTCAAAAACATAAATTATATTATCCAATAATAACTATTTTTTGTTTTTACTTTTAGTTAAATACTATTTTGAAAAAATTACATTGTATATTAATTTGAAATTAATATAAATTTTAATTTTATTATAATAAAATAATTAAGTCCAAATAAATCAAAAACATTGATAATTTTACCCTA
This sequence comes from Viscum album, assembly GCA_963277665.1. Classification (NCBI taxonomy): domain Eukaryota; kingdom Viridiplantae; phylum Streptophyta; class Magnoliopsida; order Santalales; family Viscaceae; genus Viscum; species Viscum album. The sequence continues at coordinate 24,217,135 of OY728142.1, read as the reverse complement.
AATATATTTTTTATGCTTAAAATACACTTTCTCCAAAAATGGATTTGTATGTGTTTGTGCGTTAATTTTAAATTTAAATTTCACCACCCTTATAATATTTATTTTATAAAATAATATTATTTTTTAAAATAATAATTTTAAATTATTTGTTAATTCCAATTTCAATTTTATTCATTAAAGTTAATTTATGAGGGTAAAAATAGAGTTTTCACGATAAGGTTAAATAATTGTTAAAAGGGTTTAACATAGTGAAAAATTATAAAAAATTTATTTACATGTGTTCCAATGTATATTTTTGATATTATAAACATTATACCCACCCAAACTCTATTATTGATCATTTTTTGATCCTTTATACTTGAATAATTTAAACACATCGTTGTAAAGTAATGGGTATTTACAAAAATGTCATTCTCACCACATATAAAAGGGGACTTCCACCACACATTCAAAAAACTAAAAAATTTTAAATTCCGCTTCAAAACAATCCCATTTACCTTCTAATATAATAATATTTCACTTTCATATTCTTTTATCTATAATAAATTATCCTAATCCTTCCATTTTCATGTAAGTCTCCAAGAAAAACTCGAAGTTATTAACGTGAGTACTCATTTTTCCGAAAATTTATTTTTGTCTATCCTAATTAATAAATTATAATTTTAAAATTAATATATAATTGAAGTATTATTTTTTTTATAATAAATTTTATCCTTCTAATTGAATAATTATTAACTACATTTCACTATTTCTATTTAAGAAAAATGAAACTATTATTCATGCGTTGTGCAGACTATCTCCTCCACGAAGTGATGACTTCTTGTAAGATCAAAATAAGAATTTATATGCTCAATATACAAGAGGGGGTGAATTTTATACTTTATAAATTCCTTTGGAACCTTTAAAAGTTAAGTTTAACAAGGTTAAACAAACATTCACAAGTCCTCTTAAGGAAACCTTTTCTATTTTTCTTAAAATAAAGATTCTACCTTAAAGCGTATAGAATCTGTAATATAATCAGAGTAATAGAATTACAATGTATAGGAAATCTATACTTTCTAACTTTAACAGAGTTAAGATACAGCAGCGGAATAAAACAACTTATAGAAGAAAACAAGTAACAACAGTATTCTTTTAACCTAAAGAGAAGGGTATCCAACAACCTTGGATAAAGGTTCCGTGATTTATACTTTCAAGAATGTATTTCTTACCCAAACCCAGGTAAGAACTAAATCCAGAGATCGGTATCTATCTTGATATCCCCGCAAGCCCTCAATTTAGAAGGAAATCGGAACCTCTATCTTCCAAACCCGGAAGCCCATGATGAACACGATAAGAGTCTGCACTGAGCAAGTCTGAACAAGTTGTTCATGCCTGAACAAGTTGTTCACAACATCCACACGAAGCACTGAGAGTTGTAGGAGCATATCTCTCTAGAAATCACTTCACAAGCTTGTTCACTATCAAGTCGAAGTCACTCTACCATATATGTGTTTCTTGTTCAAATAAGCTTGCATTTATAGGAAAACCTTCTCAACAGTCTGCTCCTCTCCAACGGTCATATTTTCCTTAAATTTCGAAGGGACCTGGACACGTGGAAAACATAAAACCATCACTTTGTAACAGATTGTACGACATCGTTTCAAGTAACAGAAACGATGTTAAGTTAAAGATAAATGTTACGTATAAGAAATCTTGGAATCTGATATCATTGGAATGATACATTAGGCAATCTCTAGCATTAACAAGAAAATGTAGTCTTACAAAATCAGGAAAATGAACTTTTATAAATAACATTCTTAAGAATACTAAATCATAAAATCATAGTTACATATACACCAGATTCAGTATCATGAATATCAGCATCACATATGATCTGAAATCGATATTGAAAAAAATGGCATCACATATACACCATATTCGGAATTGAAAAAATCAGTATCACATATACATAGGATTCGGAATTGAAAGTCAGCATCATATATGCACTAGATACAGTATTGAAAGTCAGCATCATATATACACTGGATTCGGTATTGAAAATCAGCATCATATATACACCAAATTTGGTATTGAAAATCGGCATCACATATACACTGGATTCGGTATTGAAAATCGGCATCACATATACATCGAAATTAGAATCATAAAAACTGAATCATATATACACCGGATTTGGAATCATAAAAACTAAAATAAAAATTGTAATGATAGATCTGTAATTCTAACAGATTGTAAACACGTAATGATATATCTATAATCGTAACGGAATGATAATTTCAGATCTTAAGAAAAATACATAACTTAAAAAATTTAGAACTTAGAAAAAGTGGTTGTGATTTTCAAAACAGAAAACCATAAGGAATATAGAAGTTATAAGATATCCTTATTGACTCAAGAATCTCCCCCTTTTTGGAAAGCACAAACAACTTTTCTAAGGAATAATATAATGAACTAGGTAAACAAGTAAGAAAAACTTATCTCCCCCTTTGAATGAGATTATAAATTAATACAACTAACTCCCCCTTATGTCATGTTTCCCAAGGATTGTATTCTTTGTCTTTAAAGTCTGGGTTTTCTTAAGGGAGTAACACCCCCTTAGATAAACATCTCTTCTTAAAAGAAAACTCTCCTTAATAGATTATCCCACACAGATATTTAAATTCTTCCTTCAAATAAATTCTCCCCCTTTGTGATTTTAAGAAAGAGGAATGGAGAAGTATAAGATGTACCTGAAAGGTTAAGCAAGAATACATTTGAAAACAAGAGAAATATATGCAAGAAATTTCATAAGAAGAATTTTAGAAATAAGTTTTATATTACAAAAAAATATTAGAATGAAAAAAATTATCCACTCTTCTTCTGCTTGGACAACATCTTCTTTATTAAGGCTTTGATCTTCTTGACATCCTTATGATCATCTTGAAACTTCTTTAGCAAGATATCCTGATCCTGGATCTTCTTTTCTAAAGCCAAAATCCTTTCATCTTGAGCAGCAGCCTTTTTCTCTAATTCAGCTCTGACTTACTTTACACTGCTAATAGATCGAGGAATGGAATTTATTTGACTACCCTTCTCAGATATTGAAGCCTTAACCTTGTTGAGCTCAGACTCACAGGTTTTAAAATCTCCCTTTGTTGAATCTATGAAATCACCAAACTGCCTGAGCTCTTCATTGATGGTTTTAGTGTGGTTAAAGACTTTCTTACGAGTTACCTTTTGGGCGTTGTAATCATTCAAAGGATTATTGAAGTCATCTTCTTGCTTGACAACCATGTCCATAATCATATTGGTCGATTATATCTTTTGATTCAGGGTTTCTTGCATCATTTGACTTTGGGCATCTATGTTTGCAAGAACTGGAATGGTACTGACCAACTTCCTCAAATATAGTTTAACAAAATCATTTTCAACCGATGAAGAGGACTCGGTTCCTGAAACTTCTTTTCCTTTCTGAAATCCTTTTAGAGTTCAGAATACTAGTCTTTCTAATCTCTTGGAAGACATCTGAGTCCTTTCCTTATCATTTGAGGCAACCAAAACACTTTTTACTTTGTTAGGATTTTGGTCTGGGGTTTGTTCATCTATAACTTGGATAACATTAAGATCTCCTTGTTCATCTTCTTCCTCTTGAAACTATTCTTCTTCTACACCTTTATGTTTAACTTCTTGATTTTCTTCTTCTTCTACATCAGTTTCTATGTGTTCTTCTTCTACTACTTCAATCTCTTCCTCAACTTTTATCTCTTCCTCAACTTTTTCCTCAAGTTCCTCTTCATCTTGTTCTTCGACTTGTTCTATTGAAATAGATTAAGAAATTTAACTCGAAGGAGTTCCAACATAATCTTCCACTTCCTTTAAAATATTATCATCATCTTCTTAGACTATCTAATCTTCTACTTCTTGAACAGGTTCTGATAAAGCTAGAACCTTCTTGGATTTTTGGATTTCTGAAGTGGCCACTGGTTTCTTATGAGGTTCCAGAACTTGTTGAGACTTATTTTCCACAGCTTTCAATAAAGATCGATACAATAGAGATTCTATGGATTTCTTCCTTAACTTATTCTCCTTATTTTATTTTTCAAGATTCTCAGATTTCTTGATTTTCAAGGCCTTAGACTCTACTGGATTCAAACCAAAAGAAGGATCACCTTCCTTTTGGTGGCTGCCATTTCTCTTCACTTTACAACTGTTGCATCTGAATAGGCTTTTGGTTTCTTTACAGGAAAAGGTTTTGATATCGGGACATCGGTAACTGGCACTGGTAATCTTGTCTCATCAAGTTTTCTTTTCTTAGAAACTAACCTTGATGATTTCAGAACATTACCCTTGTTTTGGACAACCATTTCTTCAATGTTTTGGGATTCTGTGATAAAATCAACCTTCATCCTCCTTAGAGTGTCATCACTTAGCAACAATATCTTGAATGGATTCGAGACTTATCAGAATGGAGTGTTCATCTCTTAAAGACACATAACTATTATTCTGGAAATATTTGCTGGGTACATAAGGATCTAAGATCTAATAGATCCACCTATAATTGCTTGGATGGTGAGAAATATGTACTTCACCAAGTTGATCTTCCTTAGGCTGAAATGAAAGTCTAGGAGAAAGATATCACAAATATTTAAAGAATCCTTATCTCCCTTTCTTGTAATAAGAAATCCTTGCATCCAGAGAGCAACCATTTTGAGGTTCATTGAGAGATTTGTGATCTTTAGATTCTTGAAAAACTTAAGACCAAGAAAATCCAGAGCCTTGGACTTTTCAAAAGAACCTTCTTTCTCAAAAAGTTTCTAAGATCATAGAATAGCCTCCCCTTCATATGGTATATTAAGAACATTTAATACCTTCTTGTAAGGAACTGTATATGTATTACTATAACACTTGATCTTAAATAGATCCTTGCCATCTTTTTCAAATAAAGAAACTGATTCATAGAATTGAACAAGCAGGTCAGGATAAACCGGATCCTATGATTTCACCTTAGCCACACAAACGTTTTACCATCCATTAGTTCTTATTAACTTAGAAATAATAGAGCCATATTTTTCAAAGAACATTGGGTAGACTAACCTTTCCCTAAAGATTGACCAGTCTTTTATCTCCTTGTTAACTATCATCTGATCTACTTAGGATTCCAGAGTCATTCAAGGTGAAAGAGAAGTTAAAAATAAAAGCTTTGATGGAAGTAGAGCTTCTGCATTGAGAACAGTAAGGATGGTGTGATACTTATGAATGAGACACCCATTATATAGACATGGATATGACTTTTCAACTTCCATAATATAATCAAATGGCTGAGGGTAATCTGATCTGATCTGACAATTTAGAATGAATGAAAAAAGAATTCCAATCTTTTGAAGTAAGGTAAACAAGAATTTAAGAAATTTTGAAATACCAACAACTAAAACATAGGATGAAGAAAATAACAATTAAGAAAGACTACCTTTTGGAATACTATGAGAGATTTATTGGTATTATAGGAATTTTTCTTGGGAGTTTTCAAATCAAAAATTTTCAAATTTGAAATTTTCAAATCTGAAATTTTCAAATCTGAAATTTTCAAACCCAAAATTTTCAAATTCGAAATTTTCAAATCTGAAATTTTCAAATATGAAATTTTCAAATCCGAAATTTTCAAATCCGAAATTTTCAAATCCGAAATTTTCAACTCCAAAAATTTCAAATCTGAAATTTTCAAATCTGAAATTTTCAAATATTAAATTTTCAAATCAATGAAAAAGAGTATAAAGAAGGAAATAATCAAACATATGTACTCCCCCTGAAATAAGGAGTAATTTAATGTTAGGAGATGATTTAAACAATAAATATATGTGAATTATTACCTTAAAAAATTCATTCCTAGCACTTGTTTAATATATTCAAATCTATTTGAAGGTAGAGTCTTTGTGAAAATATCAGCAAGTTGCTCTTGCGTTCCAATAAATTGAAGAATGATATCTCCTTTAACATTATAATCCCTAAGAAAGTCATGTCTAATATATATGTTCTTTTCACAAGATTGATGTGCATGGTTTTTAATTAGGGAAATGGAACTTGTGTTATCACACATAATTTGAGTTTTTGTAAAACTCATACCATAGTTTGTGAGTGTGTGTTGCATCAACAACACTTGAGCACAACAACTTCCAACTGCTACATATTCAGCTTCAGCAGTGGAAAGTTCCACAGAGTTTTGTTTCTTGCAATACCAAGAAACTAAATAATCTCCTAAGAAGTGACATGTTTTGTATGTACTTTTCTTATCCATTTTACAACAACCAAAGTCAGCATCCGAAAAACTTTTAAGTTCCAAAGCATTTCTAAAGGAATAAAATAGTCCAAAATATAAAGTTCCCTTTAAATACAGGAAAAAAAATTTCACAGCTTTTAAATGGGATTCTTTAAGATTTTCTTGAAATCTTACACATAAGCATACTGAGAACATTAAGTCAGGTCAACTATTTGTTAAGTATAGTAAACTTCCTATCATCCCTCTATAAGATGTTTGATCTACAGGTTTCCCTACTTCATCAATATCAAGAGTATTAGAGGTTCCAATAGAAGTAATTATAATCTTAGAGTTGTCATATCCAAACTTCTTAAGAAGATATTTGATATACTTATGTTGAGATATGCAAGTTCCCTCTGGTTTTTTAGAAATTTGAAAACCAAGAAAAAATGTTAACTCACCCATCATACTCATCTCAAACTCAGATTTCATAAGACTTGTTAAATAATCAGTTAAGGATTGCTGAGTTGATCCGAAGATGATGTCATCAACATAAATTTGAAAAATAAAAAAATCTTTATTATTTTTCTTAACTAAAAGGGTTGGATCAGCAGTTCCCTTAACATAATTATTTTAAATCAAAAATCTTCAAAGTTTATCATACCAAGCTCTAGGGGATTATTTAAGTCCATATAAAGCTTTGGTAAGTTTATAAAAATGATTAGGATGTTTTGTATCTTCAAATCAAGGGGTTGACCTACATAGACTTCCTTTTGTACATAATCATTAAGAAAAACACACTTTATATCCATTTGATAAAGTTTAAAATTAAATAATGCTGCAAAGGATTGAAGAATATGAATAGATTTATGTTTTTCTACAGGAGCATAAGTTTCTTTATAGTCTATGCCTTCTTGTTAGTTATATAATTTTTCGACCAATCTTTCTTTATTTCAAACAACGACTCCATTTTCATCACATTTGTTTCTAAAAACCCATTTTACTCCAATAATAGATGTTTCCTTAGGTTTTTCAACCAAGGTCCAAACATGGTTCCATACAAATTCATTGAGTTAATATTGCATAGCCTTAATCCAATATTCATCACCCAAGGCTTCTTCAAGAGTATTTGGTTCAAATGGGAAAGAAATGAAACATGTTCAACTTCATTATTCAAAGAACTTCTAGTTCTCACGTGTTGATTAACATTTCTAATGATATTATCACTGGGATGATTTCTAAGTAACAACTGACTTAGATTTTGAAAAACCTGTTTATCAACATAAGGTATAAAATCTTCAGAGGTAAATGTTTCAGAAAAATTTTCTTGATCATTATCATTATTTGAAAGATCTTCTATCAAAGGTTGATGATCAGTTTTGGAAAATATATCAGAAAAGGATTCAGGTTGTTTGAAAATGAAAGAATTAATTTCATCAAAATTAACATATACTATTTCTTCCACAATACAAGTGTTTTTATTGAAATCTCTATATGCCTTAGAGTTAGTAGAGCAACCTAAGAAAATACCTTCATCATATTTGGGTGCAAATTTATATAAGTTATCATTGGTATTCATGATAAATACATTGCAACAAAAAACTTTTAAGTAAGAAACTTTTGGTTTTCTTCCTGTCTATATCTAATAAGGTGTTTTATTAAGAAATGGACTTATTAAAACTTGATTTATAGTATAAGAATCAGTACATTCAGCTTCGGCCCAAAAATGTTTGGCTATAGAATATTCACTCAACATGGTTCTAGTCATATCTTGAATAATGTGATTCCTTCTTTCAACAACACCATTTTATTGAGGTGTTCATGGAGCTGATAAGTTGTGAGTAATACCTTTTTTACTACAAAAGGTTTCAAAATCAGAATTTTCAAATTCTATACCATGATCACTATGAATAGTTATCAACAGTAGGTTTTTCTCATTTTTAACTTGATCTCTAAAGATTTTGAAATACGAAAATGCTTCAGATTTCTTTGCGAGAAAATATACCCAAGTAAATCTAGTATAGTCATCAACTAGGAAAAACACATAGTATTTTTCTCCAATACTTCCAGTTTGTGTTGGACTAAACAAATACATGTTCACTAACTAAAAAGAATTAGAATTTTTAACTTCACTTATTGATTTAATGATAGATTTATGTTTCTTGCTGTATTGACAAGGATCACAGACTTTTGAAGAATCAAACATAAGTTCTGGTAGATCCTGGACAAGTTCTTTCTTATAAAGCTTACTAAGATTACTTAAGTTACAGTGTCCTAGTCTCCTATTCCAAATCCATGATTGATCTTCAAATGCACTAGGGAAAGGTAGATCTTGACTTATAAGGTCTTCTAGGTTTAATGTGTACACATTCTCATGCCGAAGGGTAGAGAGAATAAACTCATCCTTGGAATTGTGAATTAAACATTTACCATTTCTAAAATTCACAAGGTATACTTCATCACATAACTGGATTATGCTAATGAGGTTATGCTTAATTCCTTTTAAAAAACATCTAAAATAATATCTTTTTGAAGAAGAATAATGTTACCTATACCTACAATTTCTCTTTGAGAGTTATCACCAAAAGTTACCTTTCCACCTTTAGTCTTTTAAATCTTTTTGAAATAGTCTTTGTTACTAGTAATGTGCCAGGAACATCCACTATCCATGTACCATATGTTGTTGGTACTTCCTTCATTTTCCTGCAAAAGAAATAGTTAGGTCTTAGGAATCGAAACTCGCTTGGATTTGTAATTATTTGATAACAAAGACTTGGGTAACCATATTTGTTTTGAAAAATAAGATTTCTGAAATCCAAGGGATTAAACTTTATTTAAAAGAATTTTTTCTTCTAATTCCCACCACTTTGACATTTAGTACAAAAAGGGGCTCTAGAAGGAACAAAATGATTACTTCTAAAAATAGGTTTTTCATGAGAGTAACCTAGACCCTGATTATTACCATGAGGTTGGATCTGAGAATACATCTTGTCAAAATTTTCCTTACCAGAAGTGAATTTTTCAAGAAGTTTCTTCAAAGAAAATATTTTCGATTTTAGTCTCAGGACTAAATTCTTATCCTCAAGAATAATATATTTAGAGTAAAGTTTTTCCTCTAAAACAAGTTTTTCTAAAAACAGATTTTGAAGATCCTTAGAAAGTTTATTCTTCTCAGAATTTACTTCCTCAAGTTTTTTAGAAAGATTTTATAAAACAACATTTTTCTTATCAAGATATTGGAAAAGATCTAAAATTTATTTTTTTTAAATAGATTCTCTATAATTTTCTTTCCCAATTTTCATAGAAACTTTACAATTTCTTTTCTCAAGAAACTTAGCAAATCTGGAAACCTCCTCATAGGAAGGCATATCATTATCATTATCTGATGAAGAAGATTCTTCATCTGAAGTAAAACCTCTATCTAGAAAATTTTCACTTAAAGAAATATTGGTTAAGGATTCAGCAGTTCATACCTTATCCATGAGACAGTGATTTTTAAATGGATCTCTAGCTATTAGACCAATATTCTTTTGCCCAGAAGATTCATATTCTTAGAAATCGTCAGAAGAATCTCCACCACTGGCACTTCAAGTGTCATCGGCTTTCAAGACTTTCTTATGATTTGATCTGTAGAACTTCTTCTTGTTTCTTTTATAATTACTTTCTCTATTGTCTCTTTTCTTGAGTAATGGGCAATTAGGTCTGATATAACCAGTTCTTCTACATTCATAGCAAATTACTTCTCTATCTTTCTTATATTTTTCATCTTTCTTCTTGTGCCTATATTAAATGTAACACCCCAAGTAAATAAAGAATATGACATTTTTATATTTATTCATATTTTTGAATAAAATTTTAATATTAATTTAAAGGGAACGTTGTGCTCTATGGCGTACCCAATACGCAACAACGAGTTTCTTGGTAATCTTACGTTTCACTCTAATAATAAAATAATATTATTTAAAATGGTAGTTAACACCAAACCACTGTAATGGAGAGAATGAAAAAAACTAACTACAAAATTATTATATATGTTTTTCAAATATTTTTACTTTTATCCAATAAATGTTAGAGGCTTGAAATGCGAATGAATCCAATTTTAAGCGTAAATATTCTAATATTCTTTAAAAGGTCGATTAACCACAATTTTAAAGGCGAACCCTTTTTAAATCCACTTGTTGAAAATTTTATATGATATATTGGACCAAATAAAATCCTTCTTTATAATTGGGATATCAAAATTTACTTTTTGTAGGTTTTTTTGATAAAGTCCATTTTTAATGAATAAGTGAAAAATGTTGTATTTTAATTCAAAAACTCTTTTTAATCTGATTTATTTATATGATTATATCATCTTTTTAATTGGTTTTAAAGTGAAATTATAATATATTTTTACCATTTAATCCAATGGTTGTCATTGGAATTAATTTCACTTTGAAATTGGACATAAACTACTGTTAATCTTTTAATAGATATTGTTTCTTAAAAACAAGTTATTTGTTTTGATAGCAGGAAATAATTATTATGTTAATTAATGCAACTTATATGTTTTGAATTTTTTAAAATATACATCATTTTGGAATTTGGAATATCAAATATAGCTTAGGGTTAATTTTTGGTAATTTTCAGAAAAATTTCAATTTTTGATGAATAGTGAAACCACTAAGTGGTAGTTAAAAAACTGATTTTTCATTTAAATGAAACTTTACCACTTATATTATTTTAATTTCAAAAATCTGACATACATGTTTGTCATTAGGATGTAAAATGTGGTTCAATGGGATTAAAATAATTTTTTGGTGAATAGTAACTTTTATGTTTTATTAATCGCGATTAAAGGTATTTAGTGTAATTTAAGGTAAAGATAATGTTATCATAATATAAAATGACCTTCACACATGTCCTAACCTTATTTTATGACTCATGGAAGACCAAGACAATCCATGGGTCAACTTGGGGACCCCATGGAGCCACTTTGGTAGGAAAATGAAATTAATAACTTTTTATTTAAAGTTAAAATAAAAATGTCACAAACATGTATTGTTTTACTAAAACAATTTTTTCATGGGATTATAAAAGTCATATTTTTTACTATAAATATTAATTATAAATATAAAAAGATTTTATACATCATGATATTTTTTTTATAATTTGTAGACATTAAATAAATAAATTTATTTATGACACCATGATGATGCAGTGATTACCTCATTAATGAACGATTTAAATAAAATGAGAAGATAAGGTAAAATATAAGACTTACACCTATCAAAAACATATTGGATGTGTGGATTTAGAACCATTATCACCTTACCCTCTAAATATACAATTTTGGGACCTTTAATATCCGAAAATCATTTTATAATAAAGTAACGTTTGAAGACATTCCAAGAGTGCCCCCTCCTCCCTCTTATAAAAGGCCCCCCACCTATACCCCCTTACCCACACCTCTCAAACCTTTGTCTCGACCAAACACTTCTCATTTTATCTCTCCACATCCCTATCTTCATCCTAGAATCCTTACTATATGCAGAAAGATCTTCAAGAAACCCTTTTGGTTCAAACCAAAGGGAGTTACCCGATTTAAAGGTAATGTCCTCTCTTATGTTCTTTTGTTTTATTTTTCTTCTCCAACCCCATAAACTCTTTTTATTCCTTTATTTTGTAACACCACAAGTACATTAAACATACTAGTATGTTTTTATGAGAATTATTCGAGCTACACTTACACACACCTCCGTCTAATGGTTAAAAAACATACTGTTTCCGTGGATGGTGAATTACTGCCTCATGAAACGATGATTGTTCTATCTTATCCTACCACCTTTAATGGTGGCCATTATAATGGAACTATTTTTATATATGATATATATTATATTTACTTCCTCCCTATTCTTCTGTATTTTACATTTAAAACATACCTTTATTCTTTTCATGTTGTGCAAATGCGATAATTTCATTTGAGGAAGTGTGGACTACAGGCCCCTCAAGTGATGTGACTCGTTCAGGAAATACATGGAATGTATAAATAATGAATGTAATGAAATTATGTGACCTATATAACATATATATTATACTGTAATTATAATATATATATCTCTCATTTAGTTTTAATTTCATTAAATACGAAATAGAAATGAAAGTAGCGTTCATGTGTATGTACGGCTTACCGTCTCCATGAACGGTGCATTTCATTATTTACCTCTAAATGTTATGTAATATTATAAATTCAAGTATTTACTGGATATATATGATATATATGATATCTACATCATGAATATAATTCTGGATATAATGGATATTTTACCACATGAACAACTTGTAATTATAAGAAGTTTATTTTTGACTCAAGTACCAATGATTGACAAAATGACCGTCATTAACTTAAATAATTTCATAATGCTCAAAAAATGGTAATAAATGATATAAAAGGAATAATTAACTTAAAAAAGGTTCTTAAGAAAGTATAAATTAAATCTAGTTTATTATTCAGGAGATTAAAGAACGATCGAGTCAAGTCAGACATGAGGTAAGGGATCCTACCTAGCTCTTTCTTTTTAAGTACTCTCTTTTATTTAATTTCTTTTAAACTCCTTTTTCTTAGTTGTGGGATGTTATTTTATATTCCTATTACTATAATTTCTATGTTCATATGATTATATACCCTATTTTATTTCATAAATCGATTATTTTGGAGGTTTTAAGTGGTGTCGTTAGGCTGCCGAGTTTTCGTAAGGGGTTTTTCATCTCACTTTTATTCATGTGATATTTATGCTACATTTGCCACCATTTCAATTGAGTGGTATATTTACTGCCCATTATTCTACTCTTTGTTTAATATAATTTCTTTTATGAGTATTTACATCAATTTTGTATAGTCCTTCTTTTATAGGGTGTATGTTTCGAAAGTTACCAAAGTCGGTAAGGGAACCTTTCACCCTCCTATTTTTAAAAGACTTCTTTTTTGTTTTGTCTTTTTAATTACATCTTCTTATGTTGGGATATGTTCTTATATATCCTTATTTCTCTAAATTTTATGTCCATGTGATGAGATACCCCTTATCTCTCTCATCAACTATTTTTCTAAAATTTGATGTGACGCCGTTAGGCAATCGAATTTTTGCATTGGAACTTATTAACCCAATTACAATTATTTGGGTTAAACCTCTACTTCTTGATTATGTCATACTATGAATATTTGTGGATGACATATTATTTTTTTACACAAAGTATCCACTTATATTTAGTGTATTTATATTTGTGACACTTAATTATTTCATTTCTTTATCCTTGCTCTAATGGAATGATCCTTGATTGGGATTAAATCTCAATTTATTCTTATTGAGACATTTCTTAATGATATGCACCATTATTCTTTTATAAAGTGTATATACAGCCACTTTTACTTTCTATATATATATTATGTATATATTAAAGTCATTTAAATGTTTTGAAAATGGTCTACTTTCATGTGGCGTATAATTTAATTGTTCAAAATGCAAAAGGACTCTTTTATTAAAACATTGTTTTAAATGGTTTTAAAGATTTATTCTTTTAAACAATTTCCAAACATGTCCATGTTTTAAAAATTGTTTTAAGGATTTATTCATAGGGACATGAATGTTTCAAAACCATTTCAAAAGATTCGAAGTGGTATGGAACACTTTGATTCTAAAATCTATTTTAAATGTCTTCTTTTAATATTTTCAAAGTATAAAGGGATTTTTCTCTCATAGAGTTTTAATGATTTTATTAGATGTTTTTATTTATTATAATATCATGATGTTATCTCTTGTGATTGAAATGTTGAAATTTTATGTTTCTTTTAGGCATGTTTTAAGTGTTATGATTATGTTATGGTTCTTGGGTAATGTTTATGAAATCGGGTGGTTCCATGATAAACTAATGGCGGGTGATCCAGATATAGCTCTCCAATGCATTGGGTAATGTGAAGGAGTTAAATGGTAAGGTATCTCCAAAGAGATTTAGGGAATATACTGTGATGGATATTCCAATCCTAACCATGAGGGTTACTCCCTACGTAATAATGTTATGAATGCCTCAAGTTACCTTTACGTCTTATGATTTCTATGAGTTATTCTTAAATATTATGATTTAATGAGGTATGTTAAAGTGATTATGTTGTATGATTAAAGAATTATTTCATTGATTCTTAAGTATACATGGAATAATGTTTTCTCTCCGTATTGTTATAACCCTTACTATAAGGCCCCAGCCTTAATCCTTACTTAATCTTGAGTTATTACAAGATTACACATTGAGGATCTTTTCGGGTTTAGAGTTTTAGAGAATTAGATCATAAAACTTGCATTACATTCCACATATAAACAAAGTGGTTACATAAAGATAGTATTCTTCATTCCCATCAATGGAAACACATTTAAAATAAAACATGGATTATTTCTTGACACATCCTTGACTCTATCATCTTATCGTGTACCTTTCCCTTGACCTGTGAAAAACATTTCAAAAACTTGGGATGAGCATAAAAACTCAGTATGAGTTATAAAAAAAACATGGAAAGGAAACATGAGTTCATATATACATAAGAATGAAATCATACTTTACCCATAAAACATAGGCACTATAACATACCTCATAAAATCATGAATAAATCATAGAAATCATAAGACATAAAGGTAACTTGAGGCATTCATAACAATCTTACGTAGGGAGTAACCCTCTTGGTTACGTTTGGAATACCTATCACAGTATATTCCCTAAAATCTCTTCGGAGAAACCTTAATGTTTCACTCCTTCGCGTTACCCAATGCATTGGAGAGCTATAACGGGCTCACCCACCCTTAGTTTATCACGGAACCACCCGTCTTCATAATAATGCCCAAGAACCATAACATAATCATATCACATAAAACATGCATAAAGGAAACATAAAATTTCCACATTTCAATCACAAGATATCAATAAAACCCATTGATATAAAAACATTATGAAAACCATTTTCAATACCAAAATAAAAGAAAAGTAAAACATGGTATTTATTTTTCTTTTAAAAAGAAGGTATGGCTTGTAGAGGAAGCCGAAACTCAAATAACGTTCACGACGGCGGAGAAGTCGTTGTCGCCGCATACGTACGACAAAACATTCCTTTTTGTCGTTTAGTAAACGCTTCATATAAAAAAATTATTTCTTTTGAATAAATGTAAAAGTCGAAGTGGTTTATACACCGTATAAAAGAAAGTTGTGTATAAAATAAAATATGCCTCAACGAAAGGAGATTGAGACGAAGTCCCATACCTCGTATCCGACTTGACCCGACCGTTCTTTAATCTCCTGAATAATAAACTTGAGTTAATCTCTACTTTCTTAAGAACCTTTTTCAAGTTCATTATTCATTTTATACCATGTTATGGACATCATGTAATCATTTAAGTTAATAATGTTCATTTTGTGGGTATTTGGTTCTTAAGTCAAAAATAGACTTCTTACACTTACATGTTGTTAATTTGGTCATAGGTTCTGTATATCTAGAATGATATTAATGATTTGGATTACATATACATCATATATATTCAGCATATACATGTATTTATAATATTACATCACATTTAGAGGTAAGAAATGAAATGCACCGTTCATGGAGACGGTAAGTCGTACGTACGCATGAACGCTAATTCCATTTCTATTTCATATTTTCTGGAATGGAATCATAATGATATAAGAGTATATTATAATTCCAGTATAATAACATATATAATATCATTAACTTTATCCTTTACACATCCCACATATGGTATTAACGAACAAATCACTTTCAGGGGGCGGTAGTCCGCACTTCCTAAAATGAAGATATCGTGTTTACCCATAATGGAAACCATAAAGGTATGCCCAAAATGAAAAACACAGAAGCCTAAGGAAAACATAAACATATTATATATCATATATAAAAATAGTGACATCATAATGGCCACCTTTTAAGGTGTTAAATGAGTGTTGAACAATCATCGTTTCGGGAGGCAGGATTTCACCATCCACGGAAACCGTATGTTATTTAACCATTTGATGTAGATTTGTGAGAGTGTAGCTCAAATAAATATTATAACAACATCCTAGTATATTTAAGATACTGGTGTTGTTACAAAAGAATTAAATAAAAAGAGTTTAGGGGGTTGGAGAAGCAAAATAAAACAAATGAACATGAGAGAATGAATTACCTTAAAAAGTGTAACTCCTTTTGATTTTAGCCTAAAGGCTTCCTTTGAAAGGCTTATTCCCAAAGAGAATACTCTAGGATGAGGATAGAGATGTGGAGAGAGTAAATGGGCAGGGGTTGGCCGAGCCAAAGGCTTGAGGAGTGTGTGAAATGAGGTAGAGGTGGGGGCCTTTTATAAGAGGAGAGGAGGGTCACTTTTGGAAAGTAAAGAAACATTACTTTATTTGAAAATGTGTTTCGGTTTTAAAAGGTCCCACAATGATATAATTCGTGGATAAGGTGATAAGGGTTCGAAATCCACTCATCCAATTGGTTTTGGACATGTGTAGTTCATATATTTTACATTATCTTTCTATTTTATTTAAATCGTCAAATAACGATGTAATCGCTGCATCATTATTATGTCATAAATAATTAAATTTATTTAATGTCTAAAAATTATAAACAAAATACTATGATATAGGAAATCTTTTTAGCTTTCCAATGACTATTTATAATCAAACTTTGGACTTGTATAACCCCACTTAAAAATTGTTTTCGTAAAACATATTATGTTTGTGTCATTTTCACTTTAACATTAAATAAAAAGTAATTTATGTCATTTCCCAACAAAAGTGGATCCATGGGGTCCCCAAGTTGACCCATGGAATGTCATGGTCGGCCATGACACAACCAATGAGGTTGGGACATGTGTCTAGGTCATTTCATTTTATTAAAGTATTATTTATACCTTAAACTACCCTAATTACCACTAATCGTGATTAAGAACTTAATAAGTTACTATTCACCAAAAAATTATTATAATCTCATTGAACCACATTTTACTTCTTAATGACAACCAAGTATGTCGGATTTTCAAAATTCAGTACACATTAGTGGTAAACTTTCATTTAACTGAAAAACCAGTTTGCTTGATTACCACTTAGTGGTTTCACTATTCATCAAAAATTGAAGTTTTTCAGAAAATTACCAAAAATTCACCCTAAGCTATATTTGATATTACAAATTCAAAAATGAAGTCTATTTTACAAAATTCAAATCATATAAGTCACATTAATTAATTTAATAATTAATTCCCGCTGCCAGAGCAAATAGCGTGTTTTTACAAAACAATAAGTATCAAAAGATTGACACCAGTTTAAGTCTAATTTCAAAGTGAAATTGATTCCAATGACCACCATTGGATAAAATGGTAAAAATATATTCTAATTTCACTTCAAAACCAATTAAAAACATAATCTAATCATATAAATAAATTAGATTAAAAATCAGTTTTGATGTAAAATGCAGTATTTTTCACTATTCATTAAAAAATGAACATTGTCAGAAAAATACCAAAAATTCACACAAGGTAAATTTTGATGTCCTAATAATAAAGGATAAGTTTATTTTGACAAACATATTTTATAAAATTGTCAAAATATAGATTCAAAAATGGTTTGCCATCAAAAGGCACTAAAACAATCTTTTAAGAATATTAGTGTATTCCATGCATAAGATTGTATTTATTTTCATTTTAAGCCTCTATAACACTATCTTAATCATTAATAGACATAGATAAAAATATCTATTATTCATTACATACTTGGGATGTTACATCCTTCCCCCTTTTAGAAAATTGTGTCCCCGCAATTTATTTACTTATCGAATAAATGGGGGTACTTATCCCTCATTGCATTTTCAGATTCCCATGTTGCCTCTTCAATCATGTGGTTTTTCCACAAAACCTTCACCTGCTTAATCACCTTATTCCGTAACACTTGCTCCCTGTGGTCAAGAATCTGGACCGGTTGTTCCTCATAAGATAGGTTCTCTTCCAGCTGAACTACCTCTGGACTCAAAACATGAGATGGATCTGGTATATACTTTCTCAACATCGAAACGTGAAAAACATTGTGTACCTGAGATAAACTCGGAGGTAAAGCCACTCGGTATGCAACTGATCCAACTCTTTCCAGAATTTCGTATGGTCCAATGAACCTTGGACTCAACTTACCTTTCTTACCAAATCTCATCACACTTTTCCAAGGAGAAACCTTGAGAAAAACATGATCACCTACCTCGAAAGATAGATCCTTCCTCCGGTTATCCGCATAACTCTTCTGCCTGCTCTGAGCTGTTCTCATGTGTTTCTGAATCAGCTAAACTTTTTCTGCCATCTCTTCTACCAATTCTGGTCCAATCAACTTCCTTTCACCCACTTCATCCCAGAAAGCTGGAGTTCGACACCGCTTCCCATATAATGCCTGAAATGGTGCCATCTGTATACTGGAATGAAAACTGTTATTATATGAAAACTCAACCAAAGAAAGATGTTGGTCCCAACTTCCCTGATAATCCATAGAACAAGCTCGTAGCATATCCTCCAATGTCTGAATTGTTCGTTCTGACTGCCCATCTGATTGAGGATGAAAAGCTATACTAAAATTTAATTCAGTACCCAACGACTTCTGAAGGACTTTCCAAAAGTTAGAAGTAAACCTGGGATCACGATCCGATACAATGGAGAGAGGAACTCCATGTAACCTGATTATCTCTTTAAGATACAAACGGGAAAGTTGATCATGAGAGAAAGTATCTCGTATAGCAAGGAAATGAGCAGATTTGGTCAAGCGATCAACAATAACCCAGATTGCATTATTACCTCGAGATGTCTTCGGTAATCCAACAACAATGTCCATGGATATATTCTCCCATTTCCACTCTAGCACTGGTAAAGGCTGAAGCATCCCTTTCGGTAACTGCCGCTCTGCTTTAACCTGCTGACAAGTCAAACACTTCACAGTAAAATCAGCAATATCTCTTTTCATTCCATCCCACCAGTAATACTCCCGCAGATCTCTATACATCTTAGTACTGCCCGGATGAACTGAAAAAGGAGAACTATGAGCTTCACATAACAACTCTCTCTTCAACTGTGAATCACAGGGCACACAAAATCTCTTCCCAAATCTCAAAACACAATCACTATCAATGTTGAATTCAGGCAACTTACCTTTCTGAACCAGCTCTACCTTTTTCTGCAACTCACTGTCTTGCTTCTGTGCTTGATTGATTCTATCTGATAGATATGATCTCACTGATACCTGAAACAAAACAGAAGGACTTCCTACACTAACAACTTCTATGCCAAAGTTCATCAAATCCTTAACCAAGGGATCACGTTCTAAACGCAACATCGTTAATGAAGCATTACTTTTTTGACTCAAAGCATTAGCCACTTTATTTGCTTTTCCCGGATGGTAATGAATTGTACAATCATAATCCTTGAATAATTCTAGCCATCTCCTTTGTCTCATGTTTAACTCTTTCTGAGTGAATATATACTTTAAACTTTTGTGATCGGTATATATTTCACACTTTACTCCATACAAGTGATGCCTCCAAATTTTTAAAGCAAAAACAACAGCAACTAGTTCCAAATCATGTGTAGGGTAATTTACCTCATGAGTTTTCAACTATCGTGAAGCATAAGCAATTTCCTGATCATTCTGCATTAGGATGCAACCAAGTCCTTTCAATGAAGCATCACTGTATATAACAAACTCACCATTCCGGGAAGGTAGTGCCAAAACTGGAGCATTCACCAATCTTCTTTTCAATTCCTGAAAACATTCATCACATTCTTTTGTCTAGATAAACTTAACACCCTTCCGAGTTAGCTTAGTCATTGGACTAGATAACCGTGAAAAATTTCTAACAAACCTTCGGTAATAGACCGCCAAACCAAGGATGCTACGAATCTCGGTTACATTTGTGGGTCTTGGCCATTCTTCCACAACTTTTGTTTTTGCAGGATCAACAGTTATTCCATCTTTAGAAACAATGTGACCAAGGAAAGAAATTTGTTGCAACCAAAACTCACACTTGCTGAATTTCCCATACAGTTTCTTTTCTTTTAAGGTTTGCAAGATAACCCTTAAATGTCTTTCATGCTCTTCCTTACTTTTAGAAAACACCAAAATATCATCAATGAAAACCACCACAAACATATCCAAGAACTCATGGAAAATTCTATTCATTAAGTCCATGAATACAGCAGGTGCATTGGTTAGCCCAAAAGGCATTACTACAAATTCATAATGGACATATCTCGTACGGAACGTGGTCTTTGGAATATCTGCCTCCTTAACCTTCAGCTGATGGTACCCCGATCTCAAGTCAATCTTTGAAAAAAACTGAGCTCCCTGGAGCTGGTCAAAGAAATCATCGATATGAGGCAAAGGATATTTGTTCTTAACAGTGATATTATTCAAGGCTCTATAATCAATGCAAAGTCTCATAGAACCATCTTTCTTTTTAACAAATAAAACAGGAGCACACCATGGTGATGTGCTAGGTCTAATGAAACCTTTCTCTAATAAATCTTGCAATTGCTCCTTCAACTCTAAAAGTTCAATTTGTGCCATTCGATAAGGGGGTTTTGAAATTGGATTAGCATCAGGAACTAAGTCAACAGTAAACTCAACTTCCCGATCTGGTATTATTCCAGGCAACTTATCAGGAAAAACATCAGGATACTCATTTACCACTAGCACATCATTAATCTGAACAGTTCCTTTATTTTCAACGACGTGTGCAAGGTAACATTCATTTCCATCTTTTACAAGTTTCTCGGCCTCTTGATATGTTATCAAAATTAAGGGTTCATTCCTGTAAACAAACTGAAGGTCTTTCTGAAAAGAAACTTCTTTAGCTCTACAGTCAATCTTAGCATGGTAAATAGAGAGCCAATCCATACCCAGGATAACATCAAACTCTACTAGAGGTAGAACAATAAGGTTTGCAAGTAGGTTCTTTCCACAGATAAGGATAGGAAGATTCTTATAAATTCTTTTTGCCTCGACACTTCCCCCAGGTGTTTTTACCAAAAGTTCAGGAGTCATTTCTTGAGATGGTATTCCCATTTTACTAGAAAAGGTTTCAGAGATGAAGGAATTTGTAGACCCCGAATCAAACAACACACTGGCATAATCTGAAAAAACAAACAAGGTACCTGATACAACTTCATTTGATGGCCCGACATCTGCTGAAGTAGTTGCAAAGGATTTCACCACCCCTTTCTGCTTGTAGTCTAACTGCTTCCCATCACTCAAGCTCCTTTTCGGACACTCGTTTGCATAGTGACCCATCTCATTGCACTTATAACATTTCACTAACTATAAATAAAATTTGTTCTTACCTTCACCTTGATTCTTTTCAGTGAAATCACGAGCCTTATGTCCCATCTTACCACATCGGTAACACTTCCCAGAATTCAGAAGACATTCCCCAGCATGCCTTTTGCCACATTTATCACAAACTGGAAACTTAGTTCTCTTACCATCATACTTTTTTGAAGAATTCTTACCTTTCTCCTGCCACCTCGGTCTCTTCTTGTGCTGGTTGTTATAGAACACTTGGTCATCGGAAAACTCCATTTCCACCTTCTCAGCACATCGAACAAGCTTTTCATAACTTTTAAACTCACGAGAAGCTAATGCCCTTCGATATTTTGGCTTTAATCCTGAGTAAAAATGATTGATTTTACTATCAAGGTCCCGGACAAAATTTGGAGCATACCTTGCCAATCGAGTGAACCTTTCTTCATAGGCAGCCACTGAGTCTTCCTCTTGCCTCAATTCCAAGAATTTCTTTTCCATCCTAAGTCGAACAGCCTTAGGAAAATACTTCTCAAGAAACATACCTTTGAATTCATCCCAGTCAAGAGCATCAATCTCATCGGCGTCCCTGATATTTTTAACCATAGACCACCACTGATCTGCTTCACCCTCCAAACAGTAAATAGAAAGACTAACCTTTTGATTGTCTGAACACCCCATGACATCAAAAATCTTATCCAGTGCTTTAATCCACCCTTCAGCTAGCACAGGGTCAGATGATCCTCTGAATTATGGTGGATGTTGCCTCATGAAATGTTCCACCACTGACATGTTCCTCTGCGGTTGTTCTGGCTGATCTCGTGCATGGATACCACCGCCATTTATCGCTTGAGTCAACTGCGCCATTACTGCAACAAACTGTTCAGTTCCAATTCCGACCATATCTTGATGCTGATTTGGAAGGTTATTTCCTTCTGTATGCCTTCCTAGCACTGCTTCCCTGTTTCCTCTATGGAAAACCATTCTGAACAAACATGTCTTAGATGAAGCAACATGGCAATCTTTAAATGCTATATCATTTAAAAAAAATATTTTTGGATAATCATTTAATAGAATTATAACTCCTAAAGTTATCTAAACCAACCTTTGATACCAACTATAAGGCACCAGCCTTAATCCTTACTTAATCTTGAGTTATTACAAGATTACACATTGAGGATCTTTTCGGGTTTAGAGTTTTAGAGAATTAGATCATAAAACTTGCATTACATTCCACATATAAACAAAGTGGTTACATAAAGATAGTATTCTTCATTCCCATCAATGGAAACACATTTAAAATAAAACATGGATTATTTCTTGACACATCCTTGACTCTATCATCTTATCGTGTACCTTTCCCTTGACCTGTGAAAAACATTTCAAAAACTTGGGATGAGCATAAAAACTCAGTATGGGTTATAAAAAAAACATGGAAAGGAAACATGAGTTCATATATACATAAGAATGAAATCGTACTTTACCCATAAAACAGAGGCACTTTAACATACCTCATAAAATCATGAATAAATCATAGAAATCATAAGACATAAAGGTAACTTGAGGCATTCATAACAATCTTACGTAGGGAGTAACCCTCTTGGTTACGTTTGGAATACCTATCACAGTATATTCCCTAAAATCTCTTCGGATAAACCATAACGTTTCACTCCTTCGCGTTACCCAATGCATTGGAGAGCTATAACGGGCTCACCCACCCTTAGTTTATCACGGAACCACCCGTCTTCATAATAATTCCCAAGAACCATAACATAATCATATCACATAAAACATGCATAAAGGAAACATAAAATTTCTACATTTCAATCACAAGATATCAATACAACCCATTGATATAAAAACATTATGAAAACCATTTTCAATACCAAAATAAAAGAAAAGTAAAACATGGTATTTATTTTTCTTTTAAAAATAAGGTATGGCTTGTAGAGGAAGCCGAAACTCAAATAACGGTCACGATGGCG
Source organism: Viscum album (assembly GCA_963277665.1). Lineage (NCBI taxonomy): Eukaryota > Viridiplantae > Streptophyta > Magnoliopsida > Santalales > Viscaceae > Viscum > Viscum album. Next base: position 24,193,579 of record OY728142.1, on the reverse strand, counting down.
GAGAAGTCGTTGTCGCCGCATATGTACGACAAAACATTCCTTTTTTTCATTTAGTAAACGCTTCGTATAAAAAAAATATTCCTTTTGAATAAATGTAAAAGTCAAAGGGGTTTATACACCGTATAAAATAAAGTTGTGTATAAAATAAAATATGCCTCAACGAAAGGAGATTGAGACGAAGTCCCATACCTCGTATCCGACTTGACCCGACCGTTCTTTAATCTCCTGAATAATAAACTTGAGTTAATCTCTACTTTCTTAAGAACCTTTTTCAAGTTCATTATTCCTTTTATACCATGTTATGGACATCATGTAATCATTTAAGTTAATAATGTTCATTTTGTTGGTATTTGGTTCTTAAGTCAAAAATAGACTTCTTACACTTACATGTTGTTAATTTGGTCATAGGTTCGTTATATATAGAATGATATTAATGATTTGGATAACATATACATCATATATATTCAGCATATACATTTATTTATAATATTACATCACATTTAGAGGTAAGAAATGAAATGCACCGTTCATGGAGACGGTAAGCCGTACGTACGCATGAACGCTACTTCCATTTCTATTTCATATTTTCTGGAATGGAATCATAATGATATAAGAGTATATTATAATTCTAGTATAATAACATATATAATATCATTAACTTTATCCTTTACACATCCCACATATGGTATTAACGAATCAAATCACTTTCAGGGGGCGGTAGTCCGCACTTCCTAAAATGAAGATATCGTGTTTACCCATAATGGAAACCATAAAGGTATGCCCAAAATGAAAAAAACAGAAGCTTAAGGAAAACATAAACATATTATATATCATATATAAAAATAGTGACATCATAATGGCCACCTTTGAAGGTGTTAAATGAGTGTTGAACAATCATTGTTTCGGGAGGCAGAATTTCACCATCCACGGAAACCGTATGTTCTTTAACCATTTGATGTAGTTGTGTGAGAGTGTAGCTCAAATAAATCTTATAACAACATCCTAGTATATTGAATATACTGGTGTTGTTACAAAATAATAAAATAAAAAGAGTTTAGTGGGTTGGAGAAGCAAAATAAAATAAATGAACATGAGAGAATGAATTACCTTAAAAAGTGTAACTCCTTTTGATTTGAGCCTAAAGTCTTCCTTTGAAAAGATTCTGCCCAAAGGGAATCCTCTAAGATGAGGAGAGGGATGTGGAGAGAGTAAATGGGCAGGTTTTGGCCGAGCCAAAGGCTTGAGGAGTGTGTGAAATGAGGTAGAGGTGGGGGCCTTTTATAAGAGGAGAGGAGGGGCACTTTTGGAAAGTAAAGAAACATTACTTTATTTGAAAATGTGTTTCGGTTTTAAAAGGTCCCACATTGATATAATTCGTGGATACGGTGATAAGGGTTCGAAATCCACTCATCCAATTGGTTTTGGACATGTGTAGTTCATAGATTTTACATTATCTTTCTATTTTATTTAAATCGTCAAATAATGATGTCATCGCTGCATCATTATTATGTCATAAATAATTAAATTTATTTAATGTCTAAAAATTATAAAAAAAATACTATGATATAGTAAATTATTTTAGCTTTGCAATGACTATTTATAATCAAACTTTGGACTTGTATAACCCCACTTAAAAATTGTTTTCGTAAAACATATTATGTTTGTGTCATTTTCACTTTAACATTAAATAAAAAGTAATTTATGTCATTTCCCAACAAAAGTGGATCCATGGGGTCCCCAAGTTGACCCATGGCATGTCATGGTAGGCCATGACACAACCAATGAGGTTGGGACATGTGTCTAGGTCATTTCATTTTATTAAAGTATTATTTATACCTTAAACTACCCTAATTACCACTAATCGTGATTAAGAACTTAATAAGTTACTATTCACCAAAAAATTATTATAATCTCATTGAACCACATTTTACTTCTTAATGACAACCAAGTATGTCGGATTTTCAAAATTCAGTACACATTAGTGGTAAACTATCATTTAACTGAAAAATCAGTTTGCTTGATTACCACTTAGTGGTTTCACTATTCATCAAAAATTGAAGTTTTTCAGAAAATTACCAAAAATTCACCCTAAGATATATTTGATATTACGAATTCAAAAATGAAGTCTATTTTACAAAATTAAAATCATATAAGTCACATTAAATAATTTAATAATTAATTCCCGCTGCCAGAGCAAATAGCGTGTTTTTACAAAACAATAAGTTTCAAAAGATTGACACCAGTTTAAGTCTAATTTCAAAGTGAAATTGATTCCAATGACCACCATTGGATAAAATGGTAAAAATATATTCTAATTTCACTTCAAAACCAATTCAAAACATAATCTAATCATATAAATAAATTAGATTAAAAATCAGTTTTGATGTAAAATGCAGTATTTTTCACTATTCATTAAAAAATGAACATTGTCAGAAAAATACCAAAAATTCACACAAGGTAAATTTTGATGTCCTAATCATAAATGATAAGTTTATTTTGACAAACATAGTTTATAAAATTGTCAAAATATAGATTCAAAAATGGTTTGCCATCAAAAGGCACTAAAACAATCTTTTAAGAATATTAGTGTATTCCATGCATAAGATTGTATTTATTTTCATTTTAAGCCTCTATAACACTATCTTAATCATTAATAGACATAGATAAAAATATCTATTATTCATTACTTACTTGGGATGTTACACTTACTGAACTTTTTATGCTTATCCCACGTTTTTTTGAAATGTTTTTCACAGGATTTAAAGTGGAATAGGGTCAAGGATGGGATCAATGAAATGTTATGTTGTCTAAAACAAGGAACTAGACATGACTATTTTGTTCAAGAGTTTTTATTTGGTGAAAAAATGGAAATTGAGTAGATGTGCCTACTTTGTTATCTTTGAGATGTAATAGTTATGTCCTAATTCTCTAAAAGTCTAAACCTGAAAAGATCCTCAATGTGAATTATTCATTTAATTAAAGATTATGTATTTTACTAAGGTCGTGTCCTTATAGTTGGTATCAAATCTTGGTTTAGATAAATTTAGATTTTAGAGTGTTGTTTAAGCATAAGTAACAAGTTGTGTATAACCACAATGGTTATTATATTAGATAGATACATTTTTATTTATGAAATTTGGAATGATTTTGAGATAACATGGATAATTATATCTTAGTGTTTATCTTATTCTTTAGTAAATGATGATTTTTTTGATATACTCACACTGACCTTTTTGGTTTTAGTAAATGGATGGATCTAGCAGGCACCAAAGTGACAATGGGTTTGAAGGAAACTGTGGTGGTTCTCTGATTAAGAGACTGGATGAAATGGGGGATTCGATTATAAATCTTGTGGTTATTCTAAACCAACTATCTGGAGTCATGATCAACCACTTGAACCTTTGTAAGTTCTCAAATGTATCATGTAAGAGAGAACCAACTTGATGTGAATGTTCAGGTAATAATTATAAAGGTAAACATTAGGGTTTATATGATCCTTACTTTTGAGGTAATTATGGGTTACTATATATTATGATGGAATATGAACGACATGAGATAAACTCGAGGTTGAATTATGTTATGGTTATTTTTGAAGATTTTATCCCTTTTGGGGGAATTTTATAAGAATTATGTAGTTTTGGAAGAAAGTACAACACGTAGACCGTGTGACAACTTGTCGCGTTGGACGAAGCTGTGGGAATCAAACCCACAACCAAAGTGCGACTGGTATTTATCACCTACCACTGGACTATGTGAATTCCCTGGTTAGTTTGACTAATTCTTTTTAGTTATATGATCTTATGAATCTACAATATGTTTATTTTGGGTTATCTATGGAAATTATTAACCTATCATGGAGGATATGAGTTTAGGTTAATTTCTTTTCAATATGAGACTTTAAGAGTAACTGATGATTGGAGATAAATGTTACGGTTTACCTTCAAATACTATGTGATTAAATCCTTAAAATATTTGGGTTTCAATATTAGTTTGGTTTAATTTGAATAATTTTATGGATAGATGTTTATTGAATGGTCTTTGTTGAACTTTGGGTATTGTTTTAAATATTTTGGAGATTAAGAATTTTATAAAAGATTATCCTTTTTGGGTATTATCTGATCGTGTACTAACCTTTTTGGTTTTGGTTTTGGTTAAGGTCTAAAGACATGGGAAATATATGGTTCTATTTTTTGGATTAGGTGATTCTGAATAAGTTGATTATAGTACTCTTAATGTAAACAAGTCTTCCTAAATACTCATCTTTCGGAGAAAATATGAGTTTGTGTAAGAAATATAGTAAAAGTTAAAAGTCAACCTAACAAGTAAGTATGTTTCCTTATGTTTTAGTTCAGCTCATAAATAAATTCCTCAATGAAAAGTAACTTGAAACAAAAAAAAAATTTTGTTTATTTTTCCGACTGGGGAATCAAATACCGTTTAACCCATCACAAGTTTGTGATTTTCTGGTGGTTAAATTTCTCCTAAACATGTCTTCTATCACACTCCATCAGAACATGACCCTTTGTTTTTTTCTTCCATATCCATGTTTTCATGTAATCCTAGTATGGGATAACTCGTGTGATATTTTTACTTCGCTTTATTTATTTTAAAGTGATAGTTTTACTAACTATTGTTCCGATGTGGGACTTTCAATGAAGTTTCAGAGCCCAATTTTAAAATTGTGAGGACACAATTTCCAAAAGGAGGGAAGGATGTAACACTCCAGGTAAATAAATAATATGACATTTTTATATTTATTCATATTTTTGAATAAAATTTTAATATTAATTTAAAGGAAACTCTATGCTCGATGGCGTACCCAATACGCAACAACGAGTTTCTTGGAAATCTTATGTTGCACTCTAATAATAAAATAATATTATTTTAAATGGTAGTTAACATCTAGACATTGTAATGGAAGGAATAAACAAAACTAACTACAAAATGATTATATATGTTTGTCAAATATTTTGGCTGTTATCCAATAAATGTTATAGTCTTAAAATGCGAATGAATCCAATTTTAAGCGTAAATATTCTAATATTATTTAAAAGGTCGATTAACCGCCTTTTGATTGCGAACCCTTTTTAAATCCACTTGTTGAAAATTTTTTATGTTATATTGGACCAAATAAAATCCTTCTTTATAATCGGGATATCAAAATTTACTTTCTGTAGGTTTTTGTTATTTTTTTGATAAAGTCCATTTTTAATGAATAAGCGAAAAATGATGTATTTTAATTCAAAACCTCTTTTTAATATATTTTATTTATATGATTAGATCATCTTTTGAATTGGGTTTAAGGTGAAATTAGAATATATTTTTACCATTTAATCCAATGGTGGTCATTGGAATTAATTTCACTTTGAAGTTGGACTTAAACTAGTGTCAATCTTTTAATAGATATTATTTCTAAATAAAACGCTATTTGTTTTGACAGTGGGAAATAATTATTAAATTAATTAATGCAACTTATATGTTTTGAATTTTGTGAAATAGAAATCATTTTTAAATTCTGAATATCAAATATAGCTTAGGGTGAATTTTTTGTAATTTTCGGAAAAACTTCAATTTTTGATGAATAGTGAAACCACTAAGTGGTAGTTAAAAAACTGATTTTTCATTTAAATAAAACTTTACCACTTCTGTGATTTTAATTTCAAAAATCCGACATACATGGTTGTCATTAGGATGTAAAATGTGGTTCAATGGGATTAAAATAATTTTTTTGGTGAATAGTAACTTTTATGTTTTATTAATCGCGATTAAAGGTAATTAGTGTAATTTTATTTAAAGATAATGTTATAATAATATTAAATGACCTGGAAACATTCCCTACCCTTATTTGATGAGTCATGTCCGACCAAGAAAATCCATGAGTCAACTTGGGGACCCCATGGAGCCACTTTGGTAGGAAAATGACATTAATAACTTTTTATTTAAAGCTAAAATAAAAATGTCACAAACATGTATTTTTTTACTAAAATAATTTTTACATGGGGTTATAAAAGTAATATTTTTGACTATAAATATTCATTATAAAGCTAAAAAGATTTTCTAAATCATGATATTTTTTTTTAATTTTTAGACATTAAATAAATAAATTTATTTATGACACCATGATGACGCAGACATTACCTCATTAATGAACAATTTAAATAAAATGAGAAGATAAGGTAAAATCTAAGACTTAAACTTGTGAAAAACCTATTGGATGGGTGGATTTCAAACCCTTATCACCTTATCCTAGAAATATATAATTTTGGGACCTTTAATACTCGATAATCATTTTATAATAAAGTAATTTTTCAAGACATTCCAAGAGTGCCCCTCCTCCCTCTTATAAAAGGCCCCCACATATACCGCCTTACCCACACCTCTCAAGCCTTTGGATCGACCAAAATCTGCTTCTTTTATCTCTAAACATCCCTATATTTATCCTATAAGCCTTACCTTATTCATAAAGTTCTTCAAGAAACCCTTTTGGTTCAAACCAAAGAGAGTTACCCGATTTAAAGGTAATGTCCTCTCTTATGTTATTTTGTTTTATTTTTTTTCTCCAACCCCATAAACTCTTTTTATTCCTCTCTTTTGTAACAACACCAGTATCTTAAACATACTAGGATGTTTTTATGAGAAGTATTTGAGCTAAAATTACACACACCTCTGTCTAATGGTTAAAAAACATATTATTTCCGTGGATGGCGAATTACTACCTCACGAAACGATGATTGTTCTATCTTCTCCTACCACCTCTCATGGTGTCCATTATGATGGAACTATTTTTATATATGATATATATTATATTTATTTCCTCTCTACGCTTCTTTATTTTAAATTTAAAACTTAACCTTATTCTTTTCATGTTGTGCAAATGCGATAATTTCATTTGAGGAAGTGTGGACTACCGCCCCCTCAAGTGACGTGACTCGATCATGCAATACATGGAATGTATAAAGAATGAAATTAATGAACTTATGTGACCTATATAACATATATATTATAATGTAATTATAATATATATATATATATCATTTAGTTTTAATTTCATTAAATACGAATTAGAAATGAAAGTAGCGTTCATGCGTACGTACGGATTACCGTCTCCATGAACGGTGCATTTCATTTCTTACCTCTAAATGTTATGTAATATTATAAATGAAAGTATTTACTGGATATATATGATATATATTATATCTGCATTATGAATATAATTCTGGATATAATGGATATTTTACAACATTAACAACTTGTAATTATAAGAAGTTTATTTTTGACTCAAATACCAATGATCGACAAAAGGACCGTTATAAACTTAAATAATTACATAAAGTTCATAAAATGGTAATAAATGATATAAAAGGAATAATTAACTTAAAAAAGGTTCTTAATCAAGTATAAATTAATTTTAGTTTATTATTCAGGAGATTAAAGAACGATCGATTCAAGTCGGACACGAGGTAAAGGATCCTACCTAACTCTTTCTTTTTAAGTACTCTCTTTTATATCATTTCTTTTAAGATCCTATTTCTTAGTTGGGGGTTGTTCTTTTATATTTATATTACTGTACTTTATATGTTTATATTATGAGAGATCCTATTTTATTTCATCAATCCATTGTTTTGGAATTTTTAAGTGGTGTTGTTAGGCTGCCGAATTTTCATAAGGGGTTTTTCATCTCACTATTATTCCTGTGAGATTTAAGCTACATTTTCCACCATTTCATTTGATTGGTATATGTACTGCCCATTTTTCTACTCTTTGTGTAATATAATTTTTTTTATGAGTATTTACATCAATGTTGTATAGTCCTTCTTTCATGGGGTGTATGTTTTGAAAGTTACCCAAGTCGGTAAGGGAACCTTTCACCCTCCTATTTTTAAAAGACTTCTTTTTGTTTTGTATTTTTAATGACATATTCTTATGTTGGGATATATTCTTATATATCCTTATTGCTGTAAATTTTATGTCCATTTGTTGAGATACCCTTTATCTCTCTCATCAACTATTTTTTCTAAAATTTTATGTGACGTCGTTAGGCTATTGAATTTTTGCAAGGGAACTTCTCAACCCAATTCCAATTATTTGGGTTAAACCTCTACTTCTTGATTATGTCATACTATGAATATATGTGGATGACATATGATTATTTTACAATGAGTATCCACTTATATTTAGTGTATTTATATTTTTCACACATAATTATGTCATTTATTTATCCTTGCTCCTTGATTGGGATTAAATCTCAATTTCTTCTCATTGAGACATTTCTTAATGAAATGCACTTTTATTCCTTTATAAAGTGTATATAAAACCCCTTTTACTTTCCATATCTATATTATTTCTATACTAAATTCATTTAAATGTTTTGAAAATGGTCTACATTCATGTCGCTTATAATTTAAATGTTCAAAATGGAAAAGGACTCTTTTATTAAAACATTGTTTTAAATGGTTTTAAAGATTTATTCTTTTAAACATTTATCATACATGTCCATGTTTTAAAAATGGTTTTAAGGATTTATTCATAGGTAAGTAAATGTTTTAAAACCTTTTCAAAATATTTGAAGTGGTATGGGACACTTTGATTCTAAAATCTCTTTTAAATGTCTTCTTTTAATATTTTCAAAGTATAAAGGGATTTTTCTCCCATAGAGTTTTAATGATTTTATTAGATGTTTTTATTTATGATAATATCATGATGTAATCTATTTTGATTGAAATGTGTAAATTTTATGTTTCTTTTATGCATGTTTTAAGTTTTATGATTATGTTATGGTTCTTGGGCAATGTTTATGAAATCGGGTGGTTCCCTGATAAACTAAGGGCGGGTGAGCCCGGTATTGCTCTCCAATGCATTGGGTATCGTGAAGGAGTTAAACGGAAAGGTTTCTCCGAATAGATTTATGGAATATACTGTTATGGGTATTCCAAACGTAACCATGAGGGTTACTCCCTACGTAATAATGTTATGAATGCCTCAAGTTACCTTTACATATTATGATTTTTATAAGTTATTCCTAAATCTTATGATTTAATGAGATTTGTTAAAGTGCTTATGTTTTATGATTAAAGTATTATTTCATTGATTCTTATGTATACATGGACTAATATTTTCTCTCTTTATTGTTATAACCCTTATTGATCTTTTTATGATCATCCCTTGTTTTTTTGTAATGTTTTTTCTCATGACATAAAGTGGAATAGGGTCAAGGATGGGATCAAGGAAATGTTATGCTATCTAAAACAAGGAACTAGACATGACTCTTTTATTCAAGAGTTTTTATTTTGTGAAAAAAATGGAAACTGAGTAGATGTGCCTACTTTGTAATCTTTAAGATGTAATAGTTATGTCCTAATTCTCTAAAACTCTAAACCTGAAAATATCCTCAATGTGAATTATTCATTTAATTCAAGAGTATGTATTATACTAAGGTCGAGTCCTTATAGTTGGTATCAAAGGTCGGTTTAGATAACTTTAGAGGTTAGAGTGTTGTTTAAGCATAAGTGACAAGTTGTGTATAACCATAATGGTTATTATATTATATGGAGACATTGTTATTTATGAAATTTGGAATGAGTTTGAGATAACGTGGATAATTATATCTTAGTGTTTATCTTTCTCTTTAGTACATGATGATTTTGTTGATATACTCACACTGACCTTTTTGGTTTTAGTAAATGGAAGGATCTAGTAGGCACCAAAGTGACAATGGGTTTGAAGGAAACCGTGGTGGTTCTCTGATTAAGAGACTAGATGAAATGGGGGATTCAACGAGAAATCTCGTGGTTATTCTAAACCAACTATCAGGAGTCATGATCAACCACTTAAACATTAGTAAGTTCTATAATGCATCATATACGAGAGAACCAACTCTATGTGGAAGTTTAGGTAATAATTATAAAGGTAACCATTAGGGTTTATATGATCCTTACTTTTGAGGTAATTATGGGTTACTATATGTAATGATGGAATATGAACGACATGAGATAAACTTTAGGTTAAATTATGTTATGGTTATTTTTGAATATTTTATCTCTTTTTGGGGAATTTTATAAGAATTATTTAGTTTTGGAAAAAGGATAACAGGTAGACCATGTGACAACATGTCGCGTCGGATGAAGCTGCAGGAATCGAACCCACAACCAAAGTGCGACTAGTATTTATCACCTACCACTGGACTACATGAAGTCCCAGGTTAGTTTGACTAATTATTTTTAGTTATATGATCTTATGAATCTAGAATAATTTGATTTTGGGTTATCTATGGAAATTATTAACCTATCATGGAGGATATGTGATTAGGTTAATTACTTTTCAATATAAGACATTAAGAGTAACTGATGATTGGAGATAAATGTTAAGGTTTACCTTCGAAGACTATGTGATTAAATCCTTCAAAGATTGGGGTTTCAATATTAGTTTGGTTTACTTTGAATAATTTTATGGATATATGTTTATTGAATGTTCTTTGTTGAACTTTGGGTATTGTTTGACAAATTTTGGAGATTAAGAATAGATTTTTTATAAAAGATTATCCTTTTTGGGTATTATCTAATCCTGTACTAACCTTTTTGGTTTTGGTTTTGGTTAAGGTCTAAAGACATGGGAAATATATAGTTCTCTTTTTTGGATTAGGTGATTCTCAAGAATTTTATTATAGTACTCTTAATGTGAACAAGTCTCCCTAAATACTCGTCTTTTGGAGAAAATACAAGTTTGTGTAATAAATCCAGTAAAAGTTAAAAGTCAACATGACAAATAATTATGTTTCCTTATTTTTTAGTTAAGCTTATAAATAAATTCCTCAATGAAAAGTAACTTAAAACAAAAATGTTTTTAATTTATTTTTCCTACTGGGGAATCAAATACCGTTTAACCCATCACAAATTTGTGATTTTCTGGTGGTTAAATTTCTCACAAACATGTTTTCTATCACACTCCATCAGAACATGACCCTTTGTTTTTTTCTTCCATATCCATGTTTTCATGGAATCTTAGTATGGGTTAACTCGTGTGATATTTGTACTTCGCTTTCTTTATTTTAATGTTATAGTTTTATTGACTCTTGTTCTGATGTGGGACTTTCAATGAAGTTTCCGAGCCCAATTTCAAAATTGCGAGGATGAAATTTCCAAAAGGGGGGAATAATGTAACACCCCAGGTAAATAAAGAATATGACATTTTTATATTTATTCATATTTTTTAATAAAATGTTAATATTAATTTAAAGGGAATGCTATGCTCGATGGCGTACCCAATGCGCAATAACGAGTTTCTTGGAAATCTTACATTGCACTCTAATAATAAAATAATATTATTTTAAATGGTAGTTAATGCCTAGACATTGTAATGGAAAGAATGAATATAACTAACAACAAAATGATTATATATGTTTGTCAAATATTTTTTCTTTTATCCAAAAAAAGTTAGAGGCTTAAAATGCGAATGAATCCAATTTTAAGCGTAAATATTCTAATATTCTTTAAAAGGTCTATTAACCGCCTTTTGATGGAAAACCCTTTTTAAATCTACTTTTTGACAATTTTATATGTTATATTGGACCAAATAAAATCCTTCTTTATAATCGGGATATCAAAATTTACTTTGTGTTGGTTTTTGTTTTTTTTGATAAATTCCATTTTTAATGAATAAGTGAAAAATGTTATATTTTAATTCAAAACCTCTTTTTAAACTAATTTATTTATATGATTAGATCATATTTTGAATTGGTTTTAATGTGAAATTAGAATATATTTTTACCATTTAATCCAATGGTGGTCATTCTAATTAATTTCACTTTGAAAGTGGACTTAAACTAGTTTCAATCTTTTAATAGATACTGTTTCCTGAAAACACGCTATTTGTTTTGACAGTGGGAAATAATTATTAAATTATTTAATGAAACTTATTTGTTTTTAATTTTGTAAAATAGACAACATTTTTGAATTCGGAATGTCAAATATAGATTAGGGTGAATATTTGGTACTTTTCGGAAAAACTTCAATTTTTGATGAATAGTGAAACCACTAAGTGGTTGTTAAAAAACCGATTTTTCATTTAAATGAAACTTTACCACTTCTGTGATTTGAATATCAAAAATCTGACATAAATTGTTGTCATTATTATGTAAAATTTGGTTCAATGGGATTAAAATAATTTTTGTGAATAGTAAGTTTTATGTTTTATTAATCGCGATTAAAGGTAATTAGTGTAATTTAAGGAAAAGATAATGTTATAATAATATGAAATGACCTTGAAACATGTTCTACCCTTATGTTATGATTCATGGATGACCAAGAAAATCCATGGGTCAACTTGGGGACCCCATGGTGCCACTTTGGTAGGAAAATGACCTTAATAACTTTTTATTTAAAGTTAAAATAAAAATGTCACAAACATGTATTATTTTACTAAATAACATTTTACATGGGGTTATGCAAGTGATATTTTTGACTATAAATATTCATTAGAAATATAAAACTATTTCCTACATCATTATATTTTTTTTATAATTTTTAGACATTAAATAAATAAATTTATTTATGACACTATAATGACTAAGTGATTACCTCATTAATGAATGAATTAAATAAAATGAGTAGATAAGGTAAAATCTATGACTTACACTTGTCAAAAGCTCTGGGATGGGTGGATTTAGAACCCTTATCACCTTATCCTCGAAATATATAATTCTGGGACCTTTAATATCCGAGAATCATTTTATAATAAAGTAACTTTTCAAGACATTCCAAGAGTGCCCCTCCTCCCTCTTATAAAAGGCCCCCACCTATACCCCCTTACCCACAACTCCCAAGCCTTTGGCTCGACAAAACTCTACCCCTTTTATCTCTCCAAATCCCTCTATTCATCATAGAATCCTTACCATAGGAATAAATCTCTTCAAGAAACCCTTTTGGTTCAAACCAAGGGGAGTTACCCGATTTAAAGGTAATGTCCTCTCTTATGTTATTTTGTTTTATTTTTCTTCTCCAACCAAATAAACTCTTCTTTATTCCTCTATTTTGTAACAACAACATATCTTCAGAATACTAGTATGTTGTTATGACAAGGATTCAAGCTACACTTACACACTCGTTCGTCTAATGGTTAAAGAACATTCTATTTCCGTGGATGGCGAATTACTGCCTCACGAAACGATGATTGTTCTATCTTCTCATACCACCTCTCATAGTGTCCATTATTATGGAAATATTTTTATATATGATATATATTTTATTTATTTACTCTCTAATATTCTGTATTTTACATTTAAAACATACCTTTATTCTTTTCATTTTGTGAAAATGCAATAATTTCATTTGAGGAAGTGTGGACTACCGCCCCCTCAAGTGATGTGACTCGTTCATGCAATACATGGAATGTATAAAGAATGAAATTAATGAAATTATTTGACCTATATAACATATATATTATACTGGAATTATAATATATATATATATATCTCATCTAGTTTTAATTTCATTAAATACAAAATAGAAATGAAAGTAGCGTTCATGCGTATGTATGGATTACCGTCTCCATGAACGGTGCATTTCATTTCTTACCTAAAAATGTTATGTAGTATTATCAATGAAAGTATTTACAGGATATATATGATATATATGGTATCTTCATCATGAATATAATTCTGGATATAATGGATATTTTACCACATGAACAACTTGTAATTATAAGAATTTTATTTTTGACTCAAGTACCAATGATCGACAAAACAACTGTTATTAACTTAAATAATTACATAATGTTCATAAAATGGTAATAAATGATATAAAAGTAATAATTAACTTATAAAGGTTCTTAATCAAGTATAAATTAACTCTATTTTATTATTCAGTATATTAAAGAACAATCGAGTCAATTCGGACACGAGGTAAGGGATCCTACCTATCTCTTTCTTTTTAAGTACTCTCTTTTATGTCATTTCTTTTAAGATCCTCTTTCTTAGTTGGGGGATGTTCTTTTATATTCCTATTATTTTAATTGATATGTTAATATTATTAGAGACCCTATTTTATTTCATCAATCCATTTTTTTGGAAGTTTTAAGTGGTGTCGTTAGGCTGCTGAGTTTTCGAAAGGGGTTTTTCATCTCACTTTTATTTCCGTTAGATTTATGCTATATTTGCCACCATTTCCTTTGAGTGGTATATGTACTGCCCATTATTCTACTCATTTGAAATATACTTTCATTTATGAGTATTTACATCAATTTTTTATAGTCCTTCTTTCATGGGTTGTACATTTCGAAAGTTACCCAAGTCGGTAGGGGAACCTTTCACCCTCCTATTTTTAAAAGACTTTTTTTTTTGTTTTGTCTTTTTAATTACATCTTATTATGTTGGGATATGTTCTTATATATCCTTATTGCTATAAATTTTATGTCCATGTGATGAGATACCCTTTATCTCTCCCATCAACTCTTTTTCTAAAATTAGATGTTTCGTCGTTAGGCTATCGAATTTTTTCAAGGGAACTTCTTAACCCAATTCCAATTATTTTGGTTAAACCTCTACTTCTTGATTATGCCGTACTTTGAATATGTTTGGATGACATATGATTTTTTTACACTTAGTATCCACTTATATTTAGTGTATTTATATTTTTTGCACATAACTATGTCATTTCTGTATCCTTTCTCTAATGGCATGATCCTTGATTGTGATTAAATCTCAATTTCTTCTCATTGACACATTTCTTAATGATATGCATTTTTATTCTTTTATAAAGTGTATATACATCCCCTTTTACTTTCCATATCTATATTATTTCTATACTAAAGTCATTTAAATGTTTTGAAAATGGTCTACTTTCATGTGGCTTATAATTTAAATGTTCAAAATGGAAAAGGACTCTTTTATTAAAACATTGTTTTAAATGGTTTTAAATATTTATTCTTTTAAACATTTATCATACATGTCCATGTTTTAAAAATGGTTTTAAGGATTTATTCATAGGGACATGAATGTTTTAAAACCCATTCAAAAGATTCGAAGTGGTATGGGACACGTTGATTCTAAAATCTCTTTTAAATGTCTTCTTTTAATATTTTCAAAGTATAAAGGGATTTTTCTCTCATAGAGTTTTAATGATATTATTAGATGTTTTTATTTATGATAATATCATGATGTGATCTCTGGTGATTGAAATGTGGAAATTTTCTGTTTCTTTTATGCATGTTTTAAGTGTTATGATTATGTTATGGTTCTTGGGCAATGTTTATGAAATCAAGTGGTTCGGTGATAAACTAAGGGCGGGTGAGCCTGATATAGATCTCCAATGCATTGGGTAACGTGAAGGAGTTAAACGGTAAGGTTTCTCTAAAGAGATTTAGAGAATATACTGTGATGGGTATTCCAAACGTAACCATGATGGTTACTCCCTACGTAAGAATGTTATGAATGCCTCAAGTTACCTTTACATCTTATGATTTCTATGAGTTATTCCTAAATCTTATGATTTAATGAGGTATGTTAAAATGCTTATGTTTTATGATTAAATTATGATTTCATTGATTCTTATGTATACATGGACTAATGTTTTCTCTCTGTATTTTTATAACCCTTAATGATCTTTTAATTCTCATCCCAAGTGTTTTTGAAATTTTTTTTATAGGACATAAAGTGGAATATGGTCAAGGATGGGATCAAGGAAATGTTATGATGTCTAAATCAAGGAACTAGACATGAATATTTTGTTCAAGAGTTTTCATTTTGTGAAAAAAATGGAAACTGGGTAGATGTGCCTACTTTGTAATCTTTGAGGTGTAATAGTTATGTCCTAATTCGTTAAAACTCTAAACCTGAAAAGATCCTCAATGTGAATTATTCATTTAATTCAATAATATGTATTGTACTAAGGTCAGTTCCTTATAGTAGGTATCAGAGTTCGGTTTAGATAACTTTAGAGGTTAGAGTGTTGTTTAAGCATAAGTCACAAGTTGTGTATAACCACAATGGTTATTATATTAGATAGAGACATTGTTATTTATGAAAGTTGGAATGAGTTTGAGATAACATGGATAATTATATCTTAGTTTTTATCTTCCTCTTTAGTACATGATGATTTTGTTGATATACTCACACTGACCTTTTTGGTTTTATTAAATGGATGGATCTAGCAGGCACCAAACTGTCAATGGGTTTAAAGGAAATTGTCTTGGTTCTCTGATTATGAGGCTGGATGAAATGGGGGATTCAATGAGAAATCTTGTGCTTATTCTAAACCAACTATCAAGAGTCATGATCAACCACTTGAACCTTGGTAAGTTCTCTAATTCATCATGTATGAGAGAACCAACTCGATGTGGAAGTTCAAGTAATAATTATAAAGGTAACCATTAGGGTTTATATGATCCATAATTTTTAGGTAATTATGGGTTACTATATGTTATGATGGAATATGAACGACATGAGATAAACTTGAGGTTAAATTATGTTATGGTTATTTTTGAAGATTTTATCGCTTTTTGGGGAATTTTATAAGAATTGTTTAGTTTTGGAAAAAGGACAACACATAGACCATGTGACAACCTGTCACATCAGACAAAGATGTGGGAATCTAACCCACAAACAATGTGTGACTGGTATTTATCACCAACCAATGGGCTACGTGAATTCCCTCATTAGTTTGAATAATTATTTTTAGTTATAGGATCTTATTAATCTCTAATAAGTTGATTTTGGGTTATCTATGGAAATTGTTAACCTATCATGGAGGATATGTGATTAGGTTAATTACTTTTTAGTACGAGACTTTAAGAGTAACTGGTGATTGGAGATAAATGTTAAGGTTTACCTTCGAAGACTATGTGATTAAATCCTTCAAATATTTTACTTTCAATATTAGTTTGGTTTAAATTGAATAATTTTTTGGATAGATGTTTATTGAATGGTCTTTGTTGAACTTTGGGTATTGTTTGACAAATTTTGGAGATTAAGAATAGATTTTTTTTTATAAAAGATTATCCTTTTTGGGTATTATCTGATCTTGTACTAACCTTTTTGGTTTTGGTTTTGGTTAAGTTCTAAAGACATGGGAAATTTATAGTTCTCTTTTTTGGATTAGGTTATTCTCAAGAATTTGATTATAGTACTCTCAATGTGAACAAGTCTTCCTAAATACTCGTCTTTTGGAGAAATTATGAGTTTGTGTAAGAAATATACTAAAAGTTAAAATTCAACATGACAAGTAAGTATGTTTCCTTATGTTTTAGTTAATATCATAAATAAATTCCTCAATGAAAATTAACTTAAAACAAAAATGTTTGTTTATTTTTCCTACTGGGGAATCAAATACTGTTTAACGCATCACAAGTTTGTGATTTTCTGGTGGTTAAATTTCTCCTAAACATGTTTTCTATCACACTCCATCAGAACATGACCCTTTGTTTTTTTATTCCATATCCATGTTTACATGGAATCCTAATATGGGTTAACTCGTGTGATATTTGTACTTTTCTTTATTTATTTTAAAGTGATAGTTTTATCGACTCTTGTTCCGATGTGAGACTTTCATTGAAGTTTCCGAGCCCAATTTGAAAATTGCGAGGACGCAATTTCCAAAAGGGGGGAAGGATGTAACACCCTAGGTAAATAAATAATATGACATTTTTATATTTATTCATATTTTTTCATAAAATGTTAATATTAATTTAAAGGGAACGCTATGCTCGATGGCATACCCAATACACAACAACGAGTTTCTTGGGAATCTTACGTTGCACTTTAATAAAAAATATTATTCTAAATGGTAGTTAACGCCGAGTCTTTGAAATGGTGGTAATGAACAGAACTAACTAAAAAATGGTTATATATGTTTTTCAAATATTTTTACTTTTTTACAATACATTTTATAGGCTTAAAATGCAAATGAATCCAATTTTAAGCGTAAATATTCTAATATTCTTTAAAAGGTCGATTAACCGCCTTTTGAAGGCGAACCCTTTTTAAATCCACTTGTTGAAAATTTTATATTTTATATTGGACTAAATAAAATCATTCTTTATAATTGGAATATCAAAATTTACTTTTTTTAGGTTTTTTGTTTTTTGATAAAGTCCATTTTCAATGAATAAGTGAAAAATGTTGTATTTTAATTCAAAACCTCTTTTTAATCTAATTTATTTATATGATTAGATCATATTTTGAATTTGTTTTAAAGTGAAATTAGAATATATTTTTACCATTTAATCCAATTTTGGTCATTTGAATTAATTTCACTTTGAAATTGGACTTAAACTAGTGTCAATCTTTTAATAGATATTGTTTCTTAAAAACACGCTATTTGTTTTGACAGTGGGAAATAATTATTAAATTAATTAATGAAACTTATATGTTTTTAATTTTTTAAAATAGACATCATTTTTGAATTCGGATTATCAAATATAGCTTAGGGTGAATTTTTGGTAATTTTTGGAAAAAGTTCAATTTTTGATGAATAGTGAAACCACTAAGTGGTAGTTAAAAAACTGATTTTTCATTTCAATGAAACTTTACCACATCTGTGATTTTAATTTAAAAAATCTGACATAAATGATTTCCATTAGGATGTAAAATGTGGTTCAATGGGATTAAAATAATTTGTTGGTGAATAGTAACTTTTATGTTTTATTAATCGTGATTAAAGGTAATTAGTGTAATTTAAGGTAAAGATAATGTTATAATAATATGAAATGAGTTTTACACATGTCCTACCCTTATTGGATGATTCATGGTCGACCAAGAAAATCTATGGGTCAACTTGGGGACCCCATGGAGCCACTTTGGTAGGAAAATGACATTAATAACTTTTTATTTAAAGTTAAAATAAAAATGTCACAAACATATATTGTTTTACTAAAAAACATTTTACATGGGTTTATACAAGTCATATTTTTGACTATAAACATTAATTAGAAATATAAAATTATTTCCTACATCATGATATTTTTTTATAATTGTTAGACATTATATAAATAAATTTATTTATGAAACCATGATGACACAATAATTACCTCATTAATGAATGATTTAAATTAAATGAGAAGATAAGGTAAAATCTAAGACATACACATGTCAAAAACCTATTTTATTGGTTTATTTTTAACCCTTATCACATTATACTCTAAATATATAATTGTGGGACCTTTAATATCTGAGAATCATTTTATAATAATGTAACTTTTCAAGACATTCCAAGAGTTCCCCTCCTCCCTCTTATAAAAGGCCCCCAACTATACCCCCTTACCCACATATCTCAAGCCTTTTTCTCAACCAAACTCTAATCCTTTTATCTCTCCAAATCCCTCTCTTAATTATAGAAGCATTAAATTAAGCATAAATCTCTTCAAGAAACCCTTTTGGTTCAAACCAAAGGGAGTTACCCGATTTAAAGGTAATGTCCTCTCTTATGTTCTTTTGTTTTATTTTTCTTCTACAACCCCATAAACTCTTTTTATTCCTCTCTTTTGTAACAACACCAGTATCTTAAACATACTAGGATGTTTTTATGAGAAGTATTCGAGCTACACTTACACACACCTCTGTCTAATGGTTAAAAAACATATTATTTCAGTGGATGGCGAATTACTGCCTCACGAAACGATGATTGTTCTATTTCTCCTACCACATCTCATGGTGTCCATTATGATGGAACTATTTTTATATATGATATATATTATATTTATTTCCTCTATACACTTCTTTATTTTACATTTAAAACATACCTTTATTCTTTGCATGTTGTGCCAATGCGATAATTGCATTTGAGGAAGTGTGGACTACCGCCCCCTCAAGTGATGTGACTCGTTCATGCAATACATGGAACGTATAAAGAATGAAATTAATGAACTTATGTGACATATATAACATATATATTATACTGTAATTATAATATATATATCTCATTTAGTTTTAATTTCATTAAATACAAAATAGAAATGAAAGTAGCGTTCATGCGTACGTAAGGATTGCCGTCTCCATGAACGGTGCATTTAATTTATTACCTCTAAATGTTATGTAATATTATAAATGAAAGTATTTACTGGATATATATGATATATATGATATCTATATCATGAATATAATTCTGGATATAATGTATATTTTACCACATGAACGACTTGTATTTATAAGAAGTTTATTTTTGACTCAAGTACCAATGATCGAAAAAACGACTATTATTAACTTAAATAATTACATAATGTTCATAAAATGGTAATAAAATATATAAAAGGAATAATGAACTTAAAAAAGGTTATTATGAAAGTATAAATTAACTCTATTTTATTATTCATGAGATTAAATAACGATCGAGTCAAGTCGGTCACGAGGTAAGGGATCCTACCTATCTCTTTCTTTTTAAGTACTCTCTTTTATGTCGTTTATTTTAAGCTAATATTTCTTAGTTGGGGGATGTTATTTTATATTCCTATTATTGTACGTTATATTTTCGTATGATGAGTGACCCTATTTGGTTTCATCAATCCATTTTTTTGAATGTTTTAAGTGGTGTCCTTAGGCTGCAAAGTTTTCGTAAGGGGTTTCTCATCTCACTTTTATTCCCATGAGATTTATGCTACATTTTCCACCATTTTCTTTGAGTGGTATATGTACTGCCCATTATTCTACTCTATCTGTAATATAATTTCGTTTATGAATATTTACATCAATGTGGTATAGTCCTTCTTTCATGGCGTGTATGTTTCGAAAGTTACCCAAGTCGGTAAGGGAACCTTTCACCCTCCTATTTTTAAAATACTTATTTTGGTTTTGTCTTTTTATTTAGATCTTCTTATGTTGGGATATGTTATTATATATACTTATTGCTGTAAATTTTATGTCCATTTGATGAGATACCCTTTATCTCTCTCATCAACTCTTTTTCTAAAATTTGATGTGATGTCGTTAGGCTATCGAATTTTTCCAAGGGAACTTCTTAACCCAATTCCAATTATTTGGGTTAATCCTCTACTTCTTGATTATGTCGTACTATGAATATGTGTGGATGACATCTAATTATTTTACACTGATTATCCACTTATATTTAGTGTATTTATATTTGTCACACATAATTATTTCATTTATTTGTCCTTGCTCTAATGGCATGATCCTTGATTGGGATTAAATCTCAATTTCTTCTCATTGAGACATTTATTAATGATATGCACTTTTATTTTTTATAAAGTGTATATACAGCCCATTTTACTTTCCATATCTATATTATGTTTTTACTAAAGTTTTTGAAATGTTTTGAAAATGGTCTACTTTCATGTGTCTTATAATTTAAATGTTCAAAATGGAAAAGGACTCTTTTATTAAAACATTGTTTTAAATGGTTTTAAATATTTATTCTTTTAAACATTTATCATCTATGTCCATGTTTTAAAAATGGTTTTAAGGATTTATTCATAGGGACATGAATGTTTTAAAACCCTTTAAAAATATTCTAAGTGGTATGGGACACTTTGATTCTAAAATC
Organism: Viscum album; assembly: GCA_963277665.1. Taxonomy (NCBI): domain Eukaryota; kingdom Viridiplantae; phylum Streptophyta; class Magnoliopsida; order Santalales; family Viscaceae; genus Viscum; species Viscum album. Next base: position 24,172,100 of record OY728142.1, on the reverse strand, counting down.
TCTTTTAAATGTCTTATTTTAATATTTTCAAATTATAAAAGGATTTTTCTCTCATAGAGTTTTAATGATTTTATTAGATGTTTTTATTTATGATTATATCATGATGTAATCTCTTGTGATTGAAATGTGGAAATTTTATGTTTATTTTAAGCTTGTTTTAAGTGTTATGATTATGTTATGGTTCTTGCGCAACGTTTATGAAATCGGGTGGTTCTGTGATAAACTAAGGGTGGGTGAGCACGATATAGCTCTCCAATGCATTGGGTAATGCGAAGGAGCTAAATGGTAAGGTTTCTCTGAAGATATTTAGGGAATATATTGTGATGGGTATTCCAAACATAACCATGAGGGTTTCTCCCTATGTAAGAATGTTATGAATGCCTCAAGTTACCTTTACGTCTTATGATTTCTATGAGTTATTCCTAAATCTTATGATTTAATGAGGTATGTTAAAGTGCTTATGTTTTTTGATTAAATTATTATTTCATTGATTCTTCTGTATACATGGACTAATGTTTTTTTCTCCATATTGTTATAACCCTTACTGAGCTTTTTATGCTCATCCCAAGTTTTTTTTGAAATATTTTTCACATGACATAAAGTGTAATAGGCTCAAGGATGGGATTAAGGAAATGTTATGTTGTCTAAAACAAGGAAATAGACATGACTCTTTTGCTCAAGAGTTTTTATTTTGTGAAAAAAATGGAACCTGAGTAGATGTGCCTACTTTGTAATCTTTGAGATGTAATAGTTATGTCCTAATTCTCTAAAACTCTAAACCTGAAAAGATCCTCAATGTGAATTATTCATTTTATTCAATAATATGTATTGTACTAAGGTCAGGTCCTTATATTAAAAGTTCTTCTACCAAAAAATCTTTTTCATCCTCTGAGTAAGATTTGCTAACTCATTTTCCGAGACTTCACTTTCACTAGATTCAGATTGGATACTGACCTTGTTACATTTTGATCTTGTAATTATCTCAGGATTCATGGATTTCATATGATTTGAAGTAGTTGTAAAATAGACTCCTCCATTTCCATTATTCTTGTTAATATTATCATCATATCTCTTCATTCTAGTCTTATGCTAAAGAAGAGTTCCAAATAGTTCATCAAGAGTAATTTGAGTAACTTTCATATTCTCATCTATAGTTGTTTTCTTGGATTCCCACTCATTTGGAATGATGTCTATAATCTTATCTAAAATATCTTCATCATATAAACCTTTCTCACCCATAGATTGTAGGATGTTGACAAAAGTCATAAATCGTTGTTGTACCTTACATACGGGCTCTCCATATGGAAAGCAGAAACCATGATACTCATCTCTGAGCATAGCTCTTCTTGTTTCAATTACTTTGGAAGTTCCAATGTGAGTTAGTTCAAGATTCTTTCAAATACTATTTTCAGCTTCAAAAGATGAAATCTTGATATATATGTTTCTAGTCATAGAACATAGCAAAGTATTACATACCTTAAAGTCCAGCTGATATTCCACCTTTTCTGGATTAGTGAAGGTTCTAAGTTCCTTATCATTAATCTTATAATCTATAGTTTTGTATTAAGGTATTATTTAAATAACATTAGAGGATTTTTTATCATTATTGGCTTTTTAAGTGTCATAGATACCATTATTTTTTTGATAATTTTATGTTTGATCATATGTTTAAATGGATAAATAAACCATTGGAGGTATTATTTGATTGGGTTTTGAGATGATTAATGATATTTTTGGATTTTTTTGATCTTATATTTAATATATGTTTGAGATTTAGATAAACCTTTCATTTGGTATATGATTTGAAGTTGAGGTAAATATGGTTAATTGGGATAATGGTTCAGTCGATATAAGGAATATATGTTGAGCAATATAAATAACCCTGAGGATTAAAATTAATTTGATGTTTACGAAATTGGGGTTATTTTAAGAAAATGTTAATATATTTTTTATTATATATATAATTAATTATTATGTTGATTTTCATGTGGTTTTGTGAGTATTATATGTTTTTTGGGGATAAATGTTATATTAAATTATTGGAAAATAGGTTGCCCTGATTTTTTATGATATATTATAGTAAGGAAGATGTTGGAAAATTTTGGGTCAATTATTTTGGGAGATTATGATATTGAGATTAAAAGGGTGAAACTTGTGGAAATTTATGTTAAACAAAAAGAGTAATAGTTAGATAAAACAGTTGAAATGGATGTATCTATTATTGAAATGATGGTTTCAATGGATAAGTCACCAATGATTTATTTCAATATATTTATCATTTATTACCATAAATTTTTTAGTTTTGGATTTTTTTTGAAAATAAGATAATGAAAATAATGGTATGAAAGGTATGTTTATTGAAGTAACGATGTATTATAACTAAGGAAGCATGCTTAACGTAATTGGGTATGTTAGATGAAAATATTTATATATGTCTTTCTGTGGTAAAAGATGATCCCTTCACATGATCGTATGTTAGATAAATCATTAGAAATTATATCATGATTCATGAATACGTTAGGAACTCTCTTATTCATTTTCAATGGTGAGAAAAATTAAAAATTTCATGGATGAGATTTATTAAAGGGGGCATAATGTATCACCCTAAGATTATAATATTTGGCTTTCTTTAAATTAATCCTTCATTCAATATCCTCAATCACACGAATTACTGAAATTAAAAGATCTATAGTATATTTTTTTACAATGAAAGGTAAAAATTAAAAAATTATGAGTATAAAATGTGAAACATCATTAATAAAACATCAATAATAATATAACCTCAAGTAAATAAAAATTTAATAATATTATTTATTATAAAAACATGCTTTCTAATTCCTTTATATTATTATTATTATTATTATTATTATTATTATTAAAGTCTGAAATGATACGTTATAGTTACAATGAATTGATTATATATAAATAGTAACACATAAATATTTATTGTTATATGATTGTAATCATTCAATTTTTAAAAGGGGTGTTTTTTAGAGAACTGATCTTTAAATTAATTTGAAATTTAAGTTAATAAAATAATTTATCTCATTAAATAGATTATTATAATAATATGAGATGTTTACAAATATATATGATATCTTATTAACACTCATTTAATTTAAAATTGATATGAAATAATATTATGAACCTATAACGTTTAAAAATTCATTTTCAATAAAAACTGATTTTCTTTATGTTTTATTTCTTCATGAAAAATATATATTTATAACCTTTAAAAATTTAATATGATAAAATTAAATTAATTTTTTATATTTGTAATTCCAAAATAAGATAATGTTGTTTTTTGGATTTTCAGAAATGTTTAAAGTTCAGATGAATAATGAAAAATATATTTTTTATAAATATTGTAACATTTATAACATAATTATGATATTATAATTACATAAAAATTTATTATACCTTTTTTGATGACCAAATATGTATTTTAGAAATAAAATATATCATTTAAAAATATTTTTTTATGAATTTATAAATCTATGTTTAACTTTTTTGAACCTATGTTATATATAATTATAATAAAACTATAGTTGGATCTCATCCTTTAATTAAGTATTCACCTGATTCCATTCAGTTTTATCTTATTTATAATGTAGAAAATATATTTTCTCAATAATAAAAAAATTAATTTTATTGTAATCATTAATATACATGATTTGTGTGTAAATTTATTTGTATGCTTAAAAATATATTTTTCAAATATATGTTTCTTTTTTTATAATAATATTATTAAAATTAATCCCTACCATAGATATTAATTGAATCTTTAAAAAAATATTTTCACATTTGGATCCGTCGTATTCAAATAAGTTAATAAGTAACATCCCATTTTTCCCTAAAAAATTATGTTACCGAGGCATAATTGTATTACCACAATAAATTTATAAGGGTTATAAATATGTGATAAAGAAAAGAAATATAAAAAATAACCTACCTATAAATGGGTATATGGGGATTCCTTAACCAATCCTTACTATATTTCAATTCATTACTATTTTGGATACATTGTACTTTGAAAGTGACTGGACTGTAATATGAAGTAATGATTATCTACAAATAAGTCACTCCTCTCACTTACAAAAGGATTCCTCCAAAACCCCTTCAATGGTGAACAAAAAATTATAATCCTAGTCAATAAAATCTTATATTTTCTTCATGAATAATCCACACCAACATTCTTATGGTTTTCCCCAAGAATAAGTCTTAAGACACTCACTTCCATGAGGTCCTTCTAGTTAAAATTCAAGAACTCTACATTGGCAATATCTTCTTCTTGATAATTAGTCTATATCGTCTTCATATACCAATTATTTAATAAGATTTATAACTTTAATAAAATTATTTTAAATCCATTAATATTCTTAAATATTTATATCGATGTATAGCAAAGTATTATTACTCATTAAATTTTTGTAGAAAGATTTGGTTTTTGTTGGTTTTACCACCCACATGAACATTTTTATGATGTCAATCTCATGAATGACTAAAAAATTAAATACTGTGAATAATAAGAAATAATTTTGAATTTAATATGTTTTTATAATTCTATAATGCTAATGTAAAAAATTATATTTTCCAATAAATTAAATTCTTTTGTTAATGAAACCTTCTCAAAGAGGGGGAATTTTAATGCATTTAATGAAAACAATCAACATGTGTTCCAAGAAATGGATATGTGTATTTTGAAATATATCAAACACATTTATTAACTAATGTTGAATATTGTAGAGGTGAAATATCCAAAAAAAACCAAGGACTAGAATCATAAAAAATGTGCTTGTAAGGGAAACAAAATGGTTAACACCTAAATATTAATTTTAGAAACTGCTAATTAATATATGTGAAATAAAGAATTATTAATATATAGTATATTTTAAAATAAATATGAATAAGGATATTAATTATATTACGAATAATACTAAATTAATTATACAAGGATTTAACAAAGATTTTGACTAACCAGAAATCTGATGTAAGGGTTTTCGTTTTAATTTTAATTCATTGTGATATGTTTCATTCTATGAATCATGTTTGATTTTGATTTTATTTTGATTTACGTCAAATGACATATATTGTAATATTTTTTTTCATGTGATTAATATTATTTAGAAGTATAAATCAATTTATTTCTTTCAATAACATTTGATTCTTGTTTTTTAAAAGTCATGTGGGTTCTTTGTCTCAATTTCAATTTCTCTAGACATATTTCAAAATATGCACCTATTCATAAATATCATATATTGAATTATTTTAGTAGAAATTACCTGCTTTTAATGTGATATTAATTTCATTTTCATTTTATCTTTCCATTTTATTTTGATTCTAAAGATACTATGTTTTTATTGTTTCTTTTTCTAATCTCATTTATTTTTTGTTGGGATTCATTCTCTTACCTATCCATATTCATTATTTTTTTAAATGTCCTTATAAATAATTTGATGATTAGTTCAAGACATTTTATATTATTATAGATTTTATATACAATTTTTTTTGAAAAATTTTATATGTTTTCTACATATGTAATTTTTGGAATTTCATTAGAAATGTGTGATTTTGTATCATTTATCAGATGAGAGAATTTTCTATCCATCATGATATTTCCTTATTATAAATATTACCTTTAAACATTCAATCTTATTTAATAGAGAATAATATTTTCACTTTTTTGAAAAAATTTCATTTCAAAAATAGTGGTAAATATTTTAGAAGAATATGTAAAGGGACTTAATTCTAGTTATGTATATTTTTTTCTTACACTCAAAATTTACTCTTTTTAACTTAATTTATTCTCAAGTTTTTAATATTTAGATTTTTTCTAAAACATAATTTTTCAAATTTAATCTTTTCACCCCTTCAAATTGAATTTATGAATGTGATGTAAATGTCTGTTTTTAAAACAATAGTACCAAATATTAATTGAAATTTATCTCTTCCAGTTCCCTGCCAAAATAAAAATGGTAAATCTCCTTTGATGTTACCATTCATGTAATACCCTTAAAATTATCTAATTAATTTATAGTTCATGCCTCACTTCATTCATAAGGTCTATGTTCTTCATTACTCTTCATCTCTCTATTCAATCTATGTTTCTTCTTCATGTATATATTCTTTAATTGAATGGATATATTCTATATCTCTTCCAATAATTTATTATCATGTATTATTGTATTGAATTAATTGAATACTCTTTGCTCTATATGGTTTCAGTTTTAAGGGTTCATATTAAGAAAGTTATTCGATTTATTGACAGAGGAAACTATGAAAATTCATATACTTGGTATTTGAATGTGGATATTCATTGATTACTAAGGCATTTTAGTTATGTATTTTATATTCTATTAATTCATTCATATGATGAATGATTTGTACTTAATTAGTGACAGGTGAATACTAGAATTATATATCCCCAAAATACATCAGTAGGTAGTATTAAACAATTTATTGGGTAATTAGGTTTATATCATACCCAATTATGTTATTTGACCTCATATGAGGCCGTGATTGTAAGATTATGGTTTTCAAATATTTTATACTATCCCTATGAAATCAGTTATTGTTACTCAAGTAAGTATTTATATTATTATGATATTTGAGGATATATTTTAATTTCATGAGATTAGTTATGTGCGATTATTTTATTTTGATTATCCATTCCATATTATTGATTAATTTCTTATTTTATGATAGCTACACTTATGGGGAATCCTAACTCACCCAACTTATTCATCCATTTACCCCAAGTTATTGATAATAGTAACTCATATGATATGTAAAGAAGGGTATAATTTGTAAATTTTTTTTTGGGATGATCAATATAACAACCAAATATTTTATGCACTATTTTTTTGAGATAAATTTTATTTCTTTCATATCTTGTGTTACATGCAATACCAAGTTCTAAATAACCATAATGTATTATTATTATTATTATTTTAACATAGACATTATAAAAAAGTAATTAAATTTTGAAGTTAGAATTAGAATAATTTTTTTTTAAAAAATGAAATATTATTTTTTTAGTTAAATAAAATATATTGATATAAAATAACAAGAGTTTTGGTAAAGTTTTCATATAGGTCAAAAATAGATTTTTTATAAATATGAGTTTCTTATATTTTTTTTGTAAAAAGTAATAAAAAATATTTTTTTTTCAGAAAATAAAAATTGAGAAAAACCCATTTTAAAATATGAATTTCAGAATTATCTAATGGTGATTTTTTTTAAATTTTCTGAAAATATAAAATTTTAATGAATTGTGAAAAATATTTACTTTTATTGAAAACTTTTTATTTGTTTAGGTATTTTAAAATTTTGTGTTTTATTTATAAATAGTTTTAAATTAAACCAAACATGATTATATTAAAACTAATCCAATTTAGGATATTATAATCTATGTTACACTGAATTTTTAAATAATTTTTTTTATACTTCTATAAATTTTCTATTTAGAAGTTAACTTTTTCATCACGTCTATGGGTTTAATATTGAATTAAATTCTTCTACTTCAATGAATAGTACTTGTAAAAATGGATTCCATAATTTTAATAAGCCTTATTAATATTATATAATTTGTTTAAATAAATTTTTGGTCATATTAAATAGTAAAAATCGTAAAATATAATTACAATATTTATGTTTAAATCCGGATTACCGGGGGTTGAACTAAAATGATAAAGGTCAAAATGACCTAAAAACATGATACATTCTTAATGGATGGCCATATTTCGACCTAATATAATATAAGGATCAGCAATGAAACATTTCAGATCCTCTTCGCATGCTTAGTACATGGAGATAACATTTTCATTTAATATAATCAAAGTGTTTAATCTCTCATAATATAAAAGGGGACCCTCACTCCTATTCTCAAGAAACTTCCAAAGCATTTTGAATCAGCCATTCCATACCTTAATCCCCTAATTACTTACATCCACACATCATAGATGTATTATTTTTATTAGAAAACCCTACTAAGAATCCATTGGTGATAATAAATAGAGGTTATCTAATGAAGTAGAGGTCCAAATATATATGAGGAATATTGAGACTTGGGGTAATAAATTTTTATCTCACTTTTTTTATATGGGTAACATGACTTATATCCCACAATTATTTGTATATACTTCGCATTAATACCTATTATTATTATTCTCATAAAAATTAACGGGATATACATATCCATATGAGGTTCTTTCATTCATGGGGCTAATGATTCAAAACATACCAACCTAGTAAAGGTTTTATATTAAAATATCATTATTATTGAGATTATTTATGATTATTCTTATAATGATTGTATATTATAATCAATCTTTAAAGAACATCATGAATTTTATTCTTCGTTGTTTTTTCTAGAGATTAAATGGTTTTAATTCATTTTTCTCTATTTATCTACTCAATAGATTGAAAATATAATTTCAAGGAAATTCGGATTTATTTCCCTCTTCAGTAAAAAAAAAATCTTCCATATCCATGTTTTCTAAAAATATATCTGTTAATTTTTTTACTATTCACATATGATTTTATATTTTTACGTTTACCAATGATTGACTTTTTAAAAAAAATTTTAAAAGGAATCTTTTTATCATTTTCTAGATGAGAAAATTTTTCCTTTTATACAAAAATTGAAAGGAATAATTTTTTTATAATGTAGTAAATGAATGTGATTTTCCACAATCAAGAACGTTTATTGAATTAATTCATACATTAAAAGGTCTCAATTCTATTTTTAAAAAATATTTATTATTTATGATTTTTTTTATTTTATGTATGTTCATTGAAGGAGGATAGATTATTTAGCTCAAGAAATGATATATGTGATCTTTTAAAATAATATTTTATCTATGATGAAATACTTTGATGTGACTTAAGACTTACTGGGGATATGATCCAATGATACCATTCTAATTTTTTGCCAAGATGATTATTTTTTATATGATAAGATTTTTTGGAAACTCATTCACTTTCCACGAGTTATGTTGTGATGAAAAGATAAAAATTCTATGAAACCTGATTCTTTTCCAAAGGTTATGCTATGATGAAAAGATGAAATGTTTATAAAATATATTTTTTTCAATAGGTTATGTCATGATGAAATGTTAATGAAACCCATTAATTTTCATGGATTTTTATATGATTAATGTCTTATAATCTTATGGCGTGCACACACACAGATATATATATATATATATATATATATTATTTTCATTATGTGATGGGTGACACCTATATCTCCCTTGAAAACATTAGGTAGTGATTTATAACTCATGACATAAACAGGGCTAGAATGGGGAGTGAACCAAGTACAAAAGAGAATTTATCTACTATGATAGTCTTTAAAGTGAACCTTGACAGCTATTATGGTTTGGGGGATTGATCCCATTAACCAATGATATCCATAGAAATTATTCTTTACTACCATTAAAATGCTTCTATATGCTTACGTATACCCTAAAAATACATTTCATATGCCTATTTTATGATCTCCAGGATTAATTTTTTATTCCATTATGATTAATGTCTTATAAACTACCATGTTTTATTCCATGTCTCAAGGTTGTGATATTAGACATGTAGGGTCCATTTGTCAAATTTTATGATCATGTTGTCATACTCTTATTATCATTGTATGGTTATGTGATCATTGTTATCACCTTTTTACCCTTACTGAGCATCTAATCTCACAATTTCTTATGTTTCATTTTCCTAGTGTATGAAGAATGATTTTTTGTATGATATTTCTATAAAGGGTGGTAGTTATGAAGAACTATGTGGGAGGTGATATAGTTCACCTTTAAACCATTTTTTATGTTTCCAAATTTACAAACACACTGGACCCATAGGCATCTGGGATATATCATTTTGTTCTAAAATGAATTATTCTTTTATTAACATGTGATATTTATGTATTAAATATTTGGGTCAATATAATAAATAATTATTTTGGAATAAAAATTATTATAATAATTGGAAAGTTTATTTTGGATGAGAAATTCATGGGTTTTGTGAGTTAATGGTTTGTAATAATTATATATAACTCTAAAACTAATAGGCCTCAAGTATATAAGTGATATATATATTTTTTATTGATATTTAAATTATAGAAGGGTTATTTTAGTTCACATTAGTTATTATCAATGCAGGTATGTAAAGAATATATTCTTAACAATGTATCTCGGTGTAAGGGTTTAGAGTGTCTCATTTTGTAAGAACCCCAAAAAATATATTTATTGAATGGCAAAAACAGGTTCCTAAAAATATAGGCAAAAAACATCTCATAAAGAGTAGCGTCTCTTGAAACTACTATATGTAGTAAGTATAAGATTTGTTGTATACTCCATACAGAATGGTGATATTACAAGGGTAATAGGGGACACCATATGAAATATTTCCTTGATGTAAACCCTTTTTTAACATTTTTTAGTATTTAAAATAAAATGTTTTTTATTAAATAAAAAGGTAAATCCTAAAAATTATAGAGGTTCGGTATATGAAAGAATACATTTAGGCTACTAAAATAATATAATTTTGCATAAATACATTAAATGATGGCTGAATAAAATAATATAAATTAATGATGTCAAATTCATTGAGGATAAAAATTAGAATAATTACAAAAATTAAAACTATGATTAATTTTCCAAGGAAGTTGATGAAGTTGTTACAAATCAAGAGTTTGTACAATGTTCCCAAAATTATTAATATTTTAGCGCTAAATCAGAGGAAGAGGCAATTACTTAATAGCTTCTATCTACATATTATAGGATAAATGGGATAACAAAAGTTTATACTTCCAATATATTTAGAGTTATATATACACCACCATAAAAATGAAATATAACTAATGTCAATAATTATTCTCTACAATCAAAAGTGAAAAAAAGCATTCGAATGATATATAAATTAATATGTCATGGGTTGAAGATGTGAATTATGAATTAGATTAAATTGAAAAGAACCAAACATGGGTACCTATTAAGAAGCCTACATATTATAATTTTATTTTTGAAAATTGGTTGTTAATGAAAAAATTTGAAGAAAATGAAAATTTTAGGTGAATTAAGGAACTTATGGTCTGTAAAGGATACACATAGATTAAAGTGGATATTAATGAAAATATTTTCATTAGGTCTTCAATTTGAATCTATCAATCACTTCTTCAGGATGAAAATTACAATAGGCTTCATGATCTATCAAATAGATTTAAAAACATCATACATTAATTGTGTACTCTAAGAGGTTGTTTATGTTGAATAGAAAGTTGAAATATTGATTATCAATGATAAAATACATGTTTTAAAATTAATAAATTCCTTGTACAATATGAAATGGGAAATAATAATATGTTATGATGGACTATACTCCTATATAAACAAGTTGGTTTTCAATCGAGGAAGTGACTATAAACATATCTATGTGTTGATATTCGAGGAAGAATAATCCATGGTGTTTTTTAGATATACAATATCATATTTTTTAGGATAAAAATGTGGATTATATTGGTAGACTAATGATCTTAGAATCATACATATCTATGATTTTAAAACATACATTTTTAGGGTTGTAAGTTGTTCAAAAAAAGAGATATATTTTTATCCCCAGTCTATGTATGAGGGGGAGTTTCTAAATAATTTTGATATACCTAATTGAAAATACAAAGCCATATCTGATTGTGATTGGAATACTGATTTGGATGAAAGATGATAAATAATATATAGATCCTAATTTATAATGGATGATAATTTTATGTTTAAAATATGTATGTTAAATTTCGATAAATATTATTTTTGAAACATGTTTAGAGTAATATTTTTAGAAAAATTTTTATAAAGTACTTGTCAAAATAGTTGAATAGATATTTCATTGAATTAGAGGTAATCTTAGTTTTTTTCTCTTTTATACATAGAATAATCATGAGTTATTTTCTTTTTACTATGCATAATGGGATGGTGATGTGGTGGACTGGATGTCCTCTAGTGGATGTTCAATCATTATTAGGAGTTAATTCACAAGTTGGCCTATTATAATAAGGAAATTACTTCACTGATCATGGAATAAGTAGAATAAACCATATAAACAAATCTGTACACTGATCTTCAATGGGTAATTAAAGGGATAGAAGATATTTGTGAAAAATTTAGATAACCTATGGTGATATTATGTCATAACAAGAGTATTATTGTTCTTAAGAAATATCTAATGAAATAATCTCACACAAAACATATTGAGATTAAATATCACTATAAAAAGAAAATTTTGAATAAGGAATTATTAAAATGGAGCATGTGTGAACCAATAAGCAGTGGAAGAAAACATTACTAAACTATTAGCCACTCAATTATTTGAAATAAATTATTTGAACCACAGTGTATAAAAACCATCCTAATCTTAAGGGGGTTTGTTTTTCCCATCTCTATATCTTCATATAATACTTTATATCATGTGTTATTTCTAACACCCCAAGATTTTATGAGAATTATTTTTTTAATTTATTTGATGTATTGTGTTGTATGATACCCCAAGATTATCTTGTGTTATACGCAACACCGTATTAGCTTGTAGTATATGAAACACTAGTCTTGGATCTTGTTACACACAATTTCAATTTTTTATAGTAGTTATTCTAAGAAACATTGAGTATATATATATATATTTAATGTATTAATGAAATATGGTTGGATTTTGTTATACGCAATAAAAAAGGAGTCGTGCACTACACGCAACCCTGACTTTGCTTGCATTACACGTAATCACAACCTTCCTCGATAGTGTGTGTTGTACGCAATACCGTGTTTTACTAAAAAACAATATATTATTATAATATTATTATGAACTAGACTTTATGAAAAGTATTAACTAAATTTTTAATTTTATAACATTATTATTCATCTTACACATTTTCTAGAACATGGTATAAGAACAAAATAATTTTTTCGGGTAAAATATGTATTTATAAAAAAATGCAGTTTTGCCGCCTTTTGATGGCGCACCCTCTTTAAATATAGTTTTTGACATGTTTATAAGTTCAATTTGACAAAATAAAAATTTTCATTGGAATCAGGATATAAAAATTGACTTTGGATAAATTTTTCATATTATTCTGATAACTTTTATATTTTAATTGTAAAAACACGCTATATTTTAATTAAAAACAACTATTTTCATCGTAATAATTTATGTGGTTAAATTATAATATTGAATGGTTTTAATGTATAAATAGAATATATTTTTACCATTTAATATAATTTATGTCATTAGAATTTATTTTAAATTGAATTTGTAGGTTAAATCAATTCAATCTTTTGCAATGTTTTAAACAAAAACCCGTTTTCTTTCGACAAGGGGATTAATTTTAATTTAATTTCTGCAACTTATGTGTATGAATTTGGAAAAATGGATTACATATTTTTAATCAGTGGGACCAAATTATATTAATAGGCTAATTTTTTTGGGCATTATGAATAGTAACTACAGTAAATTTTATTTACCAGAGTAAAAGGTAAATCGGGTGATTAAGGGTAAATATAATATTATAAAATTACCCTAACACTTGTCTTAATACAATTGGATGATTATATTTCTTCCTAAGTCATATTTTGGTCGAACTAGCATCCATTAGAACCCACTTGAAGGTGATTAAGACCATTAGTTTATTTTATTTAAAGGAAAGTCAAATATGTCTCACTCAAACTTTAATAATTAACATATTCTTATTATATAGTTATATAGAATATAGATTTGGGTATAAATTCTCATTTGAAATATAATTTTTTTTTCTTTATCATGGTAATTTATTTGCAATTTTTAAGAGTTATTTAATTACCTTATTAGCTTATACATTAATGATGCAGAAATTATTTATTTAGTAAAAAAATCGATAATATTGTTTTTATTGAAATATTAATAAATAATAAAGGTCTCACAAACCTGACCAAAACTTATTGGTAGTGTATATATACACCATAAGCATCCTATAACCTAATATATGACCGTTTGGAGTCTTATAAAAGTGATTATGACACTTATATTATATTATTTTATATGATGTCAAAGTTGTCACCTTCAAAATTTAATAAATATAACATTTTAAAATATGGGTATTTTAGAAGATAAATCTGACTAAATTTATTATTATGAAATATATAATATTTTTCTTCATCCTAGTATTTTAATTTAATTTTTATACAACAAATAAGTATATTCAATAATAATACAAAAATGTTGTAGTAATTATTTTATTAAGAGAAATATGAAATAAATGGTTTTACAAATAGTAAAATAAATATTATATGAACTATTTAGTGTTCTACACTAATTTTATAGACTACTATGAAATTTTAGGAACCTATTAAATATTTTAGTTCGAATATATCATCTGTGTGGATTTTATATAAATTAAAATAAATGAATAGTGTCAAAATTGATACTATTATTATTTTATAAACATATCATATTATTAAATTGTTTAAAAATCACAAGAAATATTTAAAAATTGTAAATTGAAATTTATATAGTCTACAATGTCATAAATTATAAAATTATGGATAATTTACAACACATAAGTAATTATTTCTAACAATTTAAAATTTAGAATCATATTACCACAAATAAAATTTAATAGATTAAATAAGGATAAATCAAGTTGATAATGTTTAAATAAATTTCATAAATTTCTGAATTTTATTGATTGATTATAATAAAACCATATCACATCTAATATTTTAATATTTGTCATTTTTGGTTGTTTTTAAGTGGGGTTAGATTTATTATTTATTAATATTTTTAAGATTTCCAAAGGTGCCCCTCTCCTCCCTTATAAAAAGGGCACCCCTTCCCTCATATCTTCACACCCTTTTTAGCCTTTATGCTCTGCCAAAACCTAACCATTTATATTATCCACTTCCATAGAAACATTCTTGAGGTTCTGGTCTTCTCAAAAGACCAACTCTACTTCCTTAAGAGAAGGCTTAAATGAGGTGCGTCGAAGAAGAGATAATCTCTTCTTCCGATTCTCTCAAGTTTCTTTCTTTTTATACATTTTCTTCTTTAGTTTTATCATTATAAAGAAATAACATCAGTATTAATATTATACTTATATGTTATTATAAATGTGAAACAACCTTATTTCACCATCTATCCATCCAACGAAAAATGAAATAACCGCGCATGCCTACGTACGGAATACAGTCTCCACGCCGTGGTGTAATCTGTTTTTGACCACCACCTTACTTGAATGGGTATGAGGGTGTAAATAAATAACTAGATATGATTATTTTAAAGTGATATTTATTATTAAGTATTATACATACACTTCAATACAATTCCACGATCATGGGAATGATATCATCTCTCGTGAGTACGTACGGACTACCGTCTCCACGACGCGATGAGATTCATTCTCCATGTTAACCATTCATGAATGATTATAAAGTATATATAATGATTAATAATGAAATATATGACATAATAATGATACTGGATTTATTTATATATATATGTATTTCATTTACTTAATTCTATTCAATTCAATAAGGAAAAGAAAACAGTGTTCAGGTGTACGTACGGCCTACCGTCTCCATGAACGGTGTATTTCATTCCATTTATCGATCTATCATATATATATGTATATGCTGAATATATATTATATATAAATCATGATTTACATTCTGGAATTATGTAAATCAGTATATAAGTAATAATATCAAGAACAATAAGTCGAAACACGTACGATAAATGTAACGATTTTACCCAAAATGCTACTTTAACATGGAAATTACAAAAGAACGTGTAATATAATGTCATAAGTGAACCATATATGATATCATAACAATAAATATGATTCTGTAATAAGTCAATGACATTATTTAAATCATTATACTGGAGTTTCGGAAATGTACGAAGCATATCAGACCTAAGGTATGGGATAATTATTCCAATCTCATTCTTATTCGAGATTGTTTATTCATTAGTATTTACTGGGGTTATGATTATTATCCATGTCCATATCTTCTCAAAATGTTTTCATAAAATGTTCAATTTTCTTCCATGTATGTTTAAATTCATTTTCACCCTTTTTTACATTTACCACATCTTATGGAAGGAATCTTTCTTTTGTTTACCATATGAGGTACTTTTTGACTTTTCCGAAAAAATTACGAGAAGAATGTTATTTTTAACTTATACGGTGTGAACGGATTCGTTTATGGTTTCATAACACCTCATTTTCATGAAGCATACTCTACATGATTTAATGACTATTTTCAACAAAATCTTTTTCTTTTAAAATTTCATGGAATTTTGTGAAAAGAAAATGATTTTGAAGAAGAAAGGATATTTTCCTCAAGAATTAATTTCAAGTGTTTTATCAAAACCATTCTCCATAAAAGATGGAATTATTTCATATGTGTATGTTTCAAGTATAATGTCACTATGATTTACATGGTTTCACATTTCATATGATGAAATATCCATTTGTTTTATATGGATTATGTGATGATGGGATGATGTTTAGGAAACCCATTTTATTCTTTGGGTTATGATGAATGTTTCAAGTTTATTTTGTGGCATAAGTAAGAATGATTTCATTATAAGATGGGTGGGAACTATATCTCCCTCCAATGCATTGGGTAAAGATTTGTATCTCATGAGATAGACATGGCTGGATTGGTAAGTTAATCCGGTTCAGTGTTGCCGGACTGAAACGAGGAGTGAACTCGATTCAGAAAGGGACTTTGTCCACTAAGATGGTCTTGGCAGCAATGCCTTGGCTACTATAGAAATCATAACATGTGCTGAATGGTTGACACAATTACATGTTTTATTCCCATTATATTTTATCATGATTGATGTTCCATTATGATATATGCCTTGCGTACTTCAATGAATTATGTCTTTGCTCAAGATTTTGATGTTTAAATTTCATGTTCACGTTTTTGCTTTCAAATGTTTATGGATTGTTTTATGTTCACAATGTTTTCCCTTACTGAGCATTTGAGCTCACCCTTTTTATGTTTTCTTTTCCCCAGGATATATGGAATGGTTTTAGGAAAGCAAAAAAGGAAGATCTTTATGGGAGATGTTGAGGATCTTTCACCAAGATTAGAAAATTATGTTCCAGGTTTCCAAAGGCACTAAACTATTACAGTCCTTTGGTGTCTGTTTTTGTTATGTATTAAGTATTCTCAAAATGTAATGTAATGTCCATATGCGTCAAGCTTTGGGCCTCTACAGTTGGTATCAGAGGAAAGGTTTAGTTATCCTTTGGAAACTAGGATGCAAAAACTTTAGTGAGATACCAAGAGATATTTCTAAGGTATCTCTAGGGATATCCCTAAGGTTAAGTATAAGTATAGGTTATAGTCCTAGGATTACGGTAATGGTCATAGAATTAAACCTAACATGTTATATATTGAATGTACTCCCCCTTTATTATGTTGTTTTCCCTAGCATGATTTCTTCCTCTCACACTATTCTTTTTGGGTTTTAGACGATTACCGGAACCTAAAGGAACTGTGTTGGTCAATGTAATGGATGATGGAATGATTGTCCTCCTAAAAAAACCAACGTTATGGGAGATGGAGTGAAAAAACTTATTGTTATACTTACAAAAGGTGTTAATCATTCTGGATTTCAAAATGAGTAGAGGAGGGAACAATATTCTATTGAGTCCTTCATGAGGAAACATCCACCTTCTTTCAATGGTTCTTCTAATCCAATTATTTCTAAACAATGGATTAGTACCATTGAAAAGATATTTTCCATACTTCGCTGTTCGGAACATGATAAATTCATTTTAGCTTTTTACCGTTTAGAAGGTGCAGCAGACGAGTGGTGGAATCTAATAAAGAATACAAGGCCCCAAGATAAAATTGAATCAATGGAATGGGACGAGTTCAAGAACTTGTTTTTCAGTAAGTACTTCCCTATTATTCTTCAATCAAAGATGGAAAAGTAGTTCCTTGAGCTTAAGCAGAAGGATGATGAATCTGTTGGTATATTCGAAGAGAATTTTACAAGACTTTCAAGGTATGCATTTGGTTTTATCATCCAACCTGAAAGTAAAGTTGATAGATTTTTCAGTGGATTAAAACCAAGTCTTCCAAGGGCATTAGCTGACTTTAGAAGCTTTGAAGAAATTGTGTGTTGTGCTATCAAGGTAGAAATGTATGTTGGTGTTACATATCCATCTCATATTTTTGATAAGAAATGAAAGATGGAGTTCAAGGAGAAATCTCAGAATAATGGTGAAAAGAAGATGAATGTTTCTTTATGCTCAAAGTGTGGAAAGAAGCATGATGGAGATTATCTTAAAGGGACTAGAAAATGTTTTAAATGTGGAAAAGAAGGTCATTGAGTAGCTGAGTTTAGAAGTAATGGAAAAAGGGTTGCTAATGATGTGAATAAAAAAAAGACTGTAGAAAACGCACCACCAACACTTCAATGATTCAAGTGCAAGGAATTGGGGCATTATGCTAATAAATACCCTAATCCACGGGTTAATGATGATCAACATGAAAAACCTCTTAAGGCATAGGATAAAGGGAAGTCTCATGCAATCACTATTTGTGATGTTGAGTATGATAATGATTTTGTGTAATGATTATGTGTTTATGTAATGGGATTTCAAAATAGTATCATGGAATCTCATTTATGGTATTGTGGAATTTTGGAATATCTATGTATTTGTTTTCAATAATTATATGGTACTAGTAACCATGAAAAAGTGATTGAAATATTTTTGGAAAGTAGATGAAATGTGCATAATGAAGGGATAAGGGGAAAATAATATGTATGATAGTAATCTTGAGCTCATGAATAATTTGAGGACAAAGTGATATCATGGTTTGAGTATATAGAAATTTTGGGATTTTGGTATGTGGAAAGAGTTAACTTTTAACAGCATTCATGTTTTCACTAAGGTTCAATGGGTATTCATTTTTCATGAGAATACATGATTTAGGTATTCACATGATTGGAATGTGATCAACAAGATATATCGGGGATAAATGATGGTATTCACATGCTCAGTAGATGACATTTCTAGTAATTGTTTTCTTTATACTATAAGCTTGGACATAAGTATTTTGGATAAGCCTAAAGATTTGAAATGGATTATGTTGGACATATGTTAGTATTGTTTAAGGATAGAACTATTTTTGTTATTATTGATGGAATGTCATAATGATGTTACTTTAGAAAAAGGACAACCTGCAGGACGGGCGACAACCCGTCGCGTCGGACAAGGATGTGGGAATCAAACCCACAATAGATGTGCTACATGCCTTTATCACCTAACACTGACCTACAGGATGTCCCTGGTTAGTATAAATTAGTTTAAATTTTTTTAAGTGGTATGAGATATGAAGTATAAGTCCATTTTAGGAACCATATACGATTAATCGACTTATGTATATTTAATATCTTTTTCTAACCATTTGTTTGACACAGATGGAATGACCTGTCATTCTATCACATGATCTGTTAACACTTCACGAATAACAAATTCAACTTCGTTTCTTTAAGATATGAAGTGGAAATTGTTCAAGGCACGAACAACAGTGAGATTGAACCAAAATCATGTAAGTATTTCTTTTAATTCATCAAATTTAGGGAAATGATCTTCAATACCAAAAATGTTTTCCTAGAGCCCTCATATCCGATTAATCAGATGGTACCTTAGATCATCAGAAATTTATGGCTTTGTGATTGTTGGCTTTTTCATAGCCATGTTCTCTACCACTCTCCATCAGAACATGATGTTTTGATTTCTCTTCCATATCCATATTTTCACCTATGTTCTCCCACGAGGAAACCCAATGATGAGTTAATTTGGGTAACCATTATGTTTCATACATCACTTTTTAAAATTAAGTTTTAGTATTCCTTTTTATGATGTGGGTTTCTATTAATGAAACTTTCAAGTAGTCAACCATTTATAACCTCGACGAGTTTCGAGGGCGAAATTCATTTTAAGGGGGGTATAATGTAACACCCCGAGATTTTATCAGAAGTATTATTTTTAATTTATTTGCTGTATTGTGTTGTATGATACCCCAAGATTATCTTTCCTTATACACAACACCGTATTATCTTGCAGTATATGCAACACTAATCTGGGATCGTGTTACAAATAATTTCAAGTTTGTTTGATAGTAGTTATTCTACACAAAATTGAGTATATATATGTATATTCAGTGTATTAATTAAATATGGTTGGATTTTGTTATACGCAACAACAAAGGATTTGTGCACTACATGCAACCCTGACTTGGCTTGCATTACACGCAATCGCGACCTTCCTCGATAGCGTGTGTTGTACGGAATACCGGGTTTTACTAAACAATGATATATTATTATAATATTATTTTGAACTAGCCGTTATGAATAGTATTAACTAAATTTTGAATTTTATAACATTGTTATTCATCTTACACATTTTATAGAACATGGTATAAGAACAAAATAAATTTTTCGGGTAAAATAAGTATTTTTCAAAAAATGAAGTTTTGCTGCTTTTGATGGAACACCCACATTAAATCTTGTTTTTCACATTTTTATAAGTTCAATTTGAAAAAATAAAATTCTAATTTGGAATAATTATATAAATATTTACTTTGGATAAATCTTTCATATTATTCTGATAACTTTAATATTTTAATAGTAAAAACACGCTATATTTTAATTAAAAACAACTTTTTTCATCGTAATAATTTATGTGGTTAAATTATAATATTGAATGGTTTTAAAGTATAAATAGAATATATTTTTACCATTTAATTTAATTTATATCATTAGCATTGATTTTACATTGAATTCGTAGGTTTAATCAATTCAATATTATGTAATGTTTTAAACAAAAACCTGTTTTCTTTCGACAATGGGATTAATTTTAATTTAATTTATACAACAAATGTGTATTGAATTTGAACAAATGGATTCAATATTTTTAATCAGTGGGTACAAATTATATTAATAGACTACTTTTTATTTTTGGGCATTATGAATAGTAACTACGGTAAATTTTATTTACCATAGTAAAAGGTAAATTGGGTAATTAAGTGTAAATATAATATTATAAAATTACTCTAAAACTTGTATTAATACAATTGGATGATTATATTTCGTCCTAAGTCATATTTGGGTCTAAATGGAATCTGTTAGAACCCACTTGGAGGTGATTAAGACCTTTAGTTTATTTTATTTAAAGGAAAGTGAAATATGTCTCACTCAAACTTTAATAATTAATGTATTTCTAATATAAGGTTATATATCATATAAATTCGGTTATAAAAACTCATTTGAAAGATAAATTTTTTTTCTTTATCATGGTAATTTATTTGTAATTTTTAAGATTTATTTAATTACCTTATTATCTAATACATTAATGATGCAAAAATTATTTATTTAGTAAAAAAATAAATAATATTGTTTTTATTGAAATATTAATACATATTACAGGGCTCAAAAACCTAAAAAAACCTTATTGGTAGTGTATATATACACCATAAGAATTCAATTACCGAATATATGACCGTTTGGAGTCTTATAAAAGTGATTATGACACTTATATTATTTTATTTTGTATGATGTCAAAGTTGTCAGCTTCATAATTTAAGAAATATAACATCTTAAAATATGGGTCTTTTAGAAGATAAATCCGACTAAATGTATTATTATAAAATATATAAGATTTAAATTCATCCTAGTATTTTATTTTTAAATTTATACAACAAATAAGTATATTTATTAATTATACAAAAATGTTGTAGTAATTATTTTATTAAGAGAAATTTCAAATAAATGGTTTTACAAATAGTAAAATAAATATTATATGAACTATTTAATGTGATACACTAATTTTATATATTACTATGACATGTTAGTAACCTATTAAATATTTTAGTTCGAATATATCCTCTTTGTCGATTTTATGTAAATTCAAATAATGGAATAATGTCAGAATTGACACTATTGTTATTTTATAAAAATAACATATTATTAAATTGTTCAAAAATCACAAAAATATTTACAAATTATAAATTTATATTTATATATTCTAAAATTTCGTTTATTATCTAATTATGGATAATTAACAACACATAAGTAATTATTTATAACTATTTAAAATTTAGAATCTTATTACCACAAAAAAATTTAATAGATTAAATAAGGATAAATCAAGTTAATAATGTTTAAAATAAATTCCCTACATGTCTAAATTTTATTGTTTGATTAGATTACAACCCTATATCATCTAATATTTGAATATGAGTCATTTTTTGTGGTTTTTATGTGGGGTTAGATTTATTATAAATTAATGTTTTTAAGATATCCAAAGGGGCCCCTCTCATCCCTTATAAAAAGGGCACCCCTTCCCTCTTCTCTTCACACCCTTTTGTGCCATGAAGCTCGGCCAAAACCTTCCCATTTATCTTATCCACTTCCCTAGAAACCATCTGGTGGTTTTGGTCTTCTCAGAAGACCAACTCTACTTCTGTAAGAGAAGGCTTAAATGAGGTACGTCGAAGAAGAGGCAATGTCTTCTTCTCATTCTCTCAAGTTTCTTCCTTCTTCTACCTTTTCTTATTTAGTTATATCATTAAAAAGTAATAACATCAGTATTACTTATATACTTATATGTTATTATAAATATCAAACAACCTCATTTCACCGTCTATCCATCCTATGGAAAACGAAATCACCGTGTGTGCGTACGTACGGAATACCGTCTCCACGCCGTGGTGTAATCTGTTTTCGACCAGCACCTTACTTGTATGGGTATAAGGGTGTAAATAAATAACTAGATATGATTATTGTAAAGAGATATTGATTCTGAAATATTATACATATTCTTAAATACAATTCCACGATCATGGGAATGATATCATCCCTCGTGCGTACGTACGGACTACCGTCTCCACCACGCGATGAGATTCATTCTCCATGTTATCCATTCATGAATGATTATAAAGTATATATAATGAATATTAATGAAATATATGGCATAATAATGATAATGGATTTATGTATATATATATATGTATGTCATTTACTTAATTCCATTCAATTCAATAAGGAAACGAAAACAACGTTCATGCGTACGTAAGGCCTATCGTCTCCATGAATGGTGTATTTCATTATAGTTATCGATTTATCATATATATATATATATGCATATTCAGAATATATATTATATATAAATAATTTTATACATTATAGAATTATGTAAATCAGTATATAAGTAATAATATCAAGAACAACAAGTCGAAACACGTAAGATAAATGTAACGATTTTTCCCAAAATGGTGCTTTGACATGGAATTTACAAATGAACAGGTAATATAAAGTCATAAGTGAACCATATATGATATCATAACAATGAATATGATTATGTAATATGTAAATTACATTATTTAAATCATTTTAAAGGAGGTTCGGATACGTATGAAGCATATCAGACCTAAGGTAAGGGATAATTGTTCTAATCTCATTCTTATCCGAGATTGTTTATTTATAAGTATTTACAGGAGTTATGATTATTATCCATGTCCATATGTTCTCAAAATGTTTTCATTAAATGTTTAATTTTCATCCATGTATGTTTAAAGTCATTTTAAACCTTTTCTACTTTTACCACATCATAGGGAAGGAATCTTTCTTTTGTTTACCATATGAGTTACTTTTTGACTTTTTCCACAAAAGTATGAGAAGAATGTTATTTTTAACTTATACGGCGTGAATGGATTTTTTTATGTTTTAATAACTCCTAATTTTCATGAAGCTTACTCTACAAGATTTAATGAATATTTTCAAAAAAATCCTTTTCTTTTAAAATTGCATGGCATTTTTTGAAAATAAAATGATTTTTAAGAAGAAAGGATATTTTCCTCAAGAATTCATTTCAAGTGTATTATCAAAACCACTTTCCATATAAGATGGAATTATTTCATATGTGTATGTTTCAAGAATAATATATCTATGATTTACATGGTTTCACTTTTCTTATGATGAAATATCCATTTGATTTATATGGATTATGTGATGATGGGATGATGTTTATGAAACCCATTTTATTCTTTGGGTTATGATGAATGTTTCAAGTTTATTTTGTGGAGCAAGTAAGAATGATTTAATTATGAGATGGGTGGGACCTATATCTCCATCCAATTAATTGGGTAAATATTTATATCTCATGAGATAGACATGGCTGGAACGGTAAGTTAATCTGGTTCAGTGTTACAGGACAGAAACGAGGAGTGCACTTGATTCAGAAAGGGACTTTGTCCACTAAGATGGTCTTGGCAGAAATTCCTTGAAAACTATGGAAATCATAACATGTTCTGAATGGTTTCCACAATTACATGTTTTATTCCCATTGTATTTTATCATGATTTATTTTCCATTATGATATATGCCTTAAGTACTTCCACAATTTATGTCTTTGCTCAAGATTTTGATGTTTAAATTTCATGTTCAAGTTTTTGCTTTCAAATGTTTATAGATTGTTTTATGTTCACTATGTTTTCCCTTAATGAGAATTTGATCTCACCCTTTTTAGGCTTTCTTTTCCCCAGGATATAAAGAAATGTTTTAGGTAAGAAAAAAAAGAAAGATCTTTATGGGATATGTTGAGGATCTTTCACCAAGATTAGAAGATTATGTACCAAGTTTCCAAAGTCACTAAACTATTACGGTCCTTTGGTGTCTGTTTTTATTATGTATTAAGTATTACACAAAATTAATGTAATGTCCATATACGTCAAACTTTGGGCCTCTACATTTTTGGTTTGGTAGGTCCTTTTATCATTGGGTATGTTGTAAAAGATGATAATCACTATGGAGAAACTGTAACATCCCAGGTAAATAAAGAATATAACCTTTTCATATTTATTAATATTTGTGAATTAAATATTAATTTTACTTTAAATGTGTTGCTATGTTTGATAGTGTACCTGATACGCAACAACAGATTTCTATGAAATCTTATGCTGCACATTAATAATAAAATATTATTATTTTAAATGGTAGTAAACTCCTAGTAGTTGTATTGGTATTAATGAACAAAAATAACTACAATAATAATTATTAATGTTTTTTAAATTTAATTTCATTTATCTAATAAAAGTTAGAGGCTTAAAATGTAAATTAATCTAATTATAACCATAATTTACATTAAAAAGTAAATTTACCGCCATTTAATGGTGAACCCTTTTTAAATATAGTTTTGGTCACTTTAATACATTATATATGACCAAATTAAATACTTCTTTAGAATGGGGACATCAAAATTTACTTTGTGTAAATTTTTTGAATTTTTCCGATAAAGTTCATTTTTTAATGAATAGTGTAAAATATTGTATTTTAATTCAAAACTGCCTTTTAATCTAATTTATTTATATGGTTAGATTATATTTTTAATTGATTTTAAATTTAAATTAAAATATATTTTTACCATTTAATCCAATTTTGGTCATCTGAATTAATTTCACTTTGAAATTGGACCTAAACAAGTATGAATCTTTTGATAGTTATTGTTTCATAAAAACACGATATTTGTTTTCATTACGTGAATTAATTTTAAAATTATTTAATGCCAATTCAATGTTTTGAATTTGAAAAAATAGAAATCATTTTTGAATTCGGAATATCAAATATAGTTTAGGATGATTTTTTGGTATTTTTATGAAAAACTTCTATTTTTGATGAATAGTGAAACCTCTTAGTGGTAGTTAAAAAAACATAATTTTTCATTTAAATGAAATTTTACCACATCTGTGAATTGAATTTAGAAAATCCTACATACATGGTTTTTATTAAGAAGTAAAATGTTGTTCAAGAAGTTGAAACTAATTTTTTGGTGAATAGTAACTTTTGACTTTTATTTACCGCAGTTAAAGGTAAATAGAGTAATTCAAGGTTAAAAGAATATTATAATAATTCCAAATTACCTAAACAATTATCAAAACCTTATTTTACGAGTCATTAACGACCATGTTCATCATTGGGTCGATTTTGGGACCCCATTGATCCACTTGGGAGTGAAAATGACAATTTAGATTAATTAATTTAATGTAAAGTCAAAATTGACATTAACAAAAATATTTTAGTAATTAATTTTTATATGGTGTTATATAAGTCCTATTTTGAACTATAAATATTTATTGGAAATATAATACTATTTCCTAAATGATAGTATTTTTTTTAATTTTTAGACATCGAATAAATTAAATTATTAATGACACAATAATGATACAGTATTTACCTCCTCAATAAATCAATAAAATAAATAAGATTATAATGATTAAAATATTATAAAAAATATGTCCACTTATGGTTGGATGATTTTATTTAGAATATTAGTCATCTTATATTAGATCTTAAGTATTTTTGGACCCTTAGAAACCGAACATCCTTATATTATAAAATAATATTTTCAAACATTCCTAAAGAGCCCCTCCTCTCCCTTATAAAAGGGGACCACTTCTAACCAATTAATCGCACCTCTGAAGCCATTTTTCTCATCCACACTATTCCCAATTAATCTCCCTAGATCCCTCTCCTTTTCTCTGAATCCTTACCTTAGGCAGAAGGCACTTCAATAAGTCCGTTGGTTCAAACCAAAGAGAGTTACCCAAATTAAAGGTAACAGTTTCTCATAATTTGTTTTCTTTTATTTTACTTCTATAACCCATAAAATCATTTTATTTACTTTAATTTGTAACAACAATAGTATCCTCAATATACTAGGTTGTTGTTATGAGAATTATTCGAACTACACTTACACACACCTCCATCTAATGGATGAAGAACACAATATTTCTGTGGTTGGAAAACTAACGCCTCACGAAACGATGATTGTTCAATTACATCTTACCGCCTCTCATGGTTTCCATTATGATGGAACTGTATTTATATATTATATATATTATGTTTATGATTTCCTTATACTTCTGTACTTCCCAATTATATCAAGCCTTTATGGTTTCCATAGTGGGTAAATACGATAATCTCTTTTGAGGAAGTGCGGACTACCGCCCCATCAAAGTGATGTGACTCGTTAATGTGTTATGTGGGATGTATAAAGGATAGAGTATATGATATTATATATGATATTATAATTTAATTATAATATACCTATGTATCATTATTTTTTAATTCTATTAAAATAATAAATATAAATAAAAGTAGCGTTCATGCGTACGTACGGCTTGCTGTCTCCATGAACGGTGCATTTCATTTCTTACCTCCAAATGTTATGTACTATTATAAATACAAGTATATACTCGATATATATGATATATATGATATCAAAATCATGAATACCATTCTGGATATAATGAACTATTGACCACATGGACAACTTGTAAATATAAAGTGTTTATTTTTTACTCAAGTAACAAATATCGACAAAATAGACGTTTTTAATTTAAATGATTACATATTATTTATAACATGGTAATAAGTAATATAAAAGGAATAATAAACATGATAAATGTTCTTAAGCATGTAAAAATTAACTTTAGTTAATTATTCAGGAGATTAAAGAATGATCGAGTCGTGTCGGACACGAGGTAAGGGATCTGACCTCTCTATTTATTTTAAAGTACTCTCTTTTATGTCATTTCTTTTATGCTCCATGTTCTTATGTTGGAGGATGTTATTTTATATTAACCATACTATAATTTGTATTTTAATATGATTAGGGACCCCCTATTACTCTCATCAATTGTTTTTAAGAATATTTATGTGGCGTCGTTAGGCTGTCGAATTTTTGTGAGAGATTTTCTTATCTCACTTTTAATTCCGTGAGATTTCCATTATTCGACACTTATTTATTGAATGAGGTTTATTGTGTACAGACTTTTTATGTATATTATCATTATTCTCATTATATTCATGGTATTATGTGATTCATTTGGTTGTTATTAACTTTGGGTAATATGACTCGATTGATTACAATATGGTAAGGGGTTTTCATCTCACTTCTTATCCCCACGAGACTCATGCAATATTTGCCTGTACTTTATTTTGTGTGGTGTATTTACTACCCATTATTGAAAAAATTTTATAATATAATTTCATTTATGAGTATTTGTATCTTCATTTTATGATATTTCTTCCATGTCGCATATGTTTTGTAAGTTACCGAATCGGTAAAGGAACCTTTCACCCTCCTCTTTTTAAAAGACTTATTTTTGTTATGTATTTTAATTTAAATATTATTATGTTGGGATATGTTCTTATATATCCTTATTGATGTAAAATTTATTTCCAAGTGATGAGATACCCTTTTGTCTCATCAACTCATTTTCTAAATTTTAAAGTGACATGGTTAGGCTGTTGAATTTTTATAAGGGAACCTCCTAACCCAAATTCAATTCTTTGGGTTCAACTTGTACATATTGACTATGTCATCCTATGAAAATGTGTGAATGACCTTTGATTGTTTTACACATAATATCCACTTATATTGGGTGTATTTTTATTTGTCACACATAATTATTAGATTGATTTATCTTTAATTTAATGATACCATCTTTGTAAGGGACTTCATCTCAATCTCCTTTCATTGAGGCATATTTCGATAATATATATACCTTCATCTTTTACACATTGTATAAGTAAAAACCTTTTACTTTTACTTTCGTTCATATGGAATATTTTTCTACAAATAATTTTACTAAATGAAAAACGGAATTTTTTTTAACATTTTCAGCGATAATTCCCTCTCGGCCGTCGTAATCGTTATTTGGCATCCTCTGTAAGACTTAATGTTTTCTAAAATGAAAAGTAAATCCCTTATTCTATTTTTGGGTGTTTTGGTATTGGAAATGGTTTTTGAAATGGATTTATTATTTCATTATCTTGAAATTAATTCTTGTGATTTCCAATTAAATGTTATTAGTGAAATGTTTATATTTTCAATGTTTTCTATGTTATGATTTTATAATCGTACTTGGACATTTGACGAGTGGTTACATGATAAACCAAATGACGGGTGGTGTCGTGAATACCAGGACGGGTGGTCACGTTATAACCTCCAATGCATTGGGTATGGAAGTTTACCGTATGGCTATTCCATTTAGTGATATGTGTGGAAGTCGACCGTATGGTTATTCTGTTAAGTATGATTATGTCCCAAGTTACCTTTATATGTTATGTGTTATTTATATGGGTTTCATGGTGATATTTTGGTTAAAAAAGGGTAAGTAATGATCTTTTATTTATTAAAGAGTATTTACTATTTATAAATGTGAAACGTTTTACTTGTGATAATGTATTCATGGTTTACCTGTTGTTTTGAAAAACTAACAGTTTTCCTTCTTTGTGAATCCCTTACTGAGATTTTTATGCTCATCCCATGTTTTTTTGAAATGTTTTTCACAGGACATAATGCAGAATAGGGTCAAGTATTGGATCAAGGAAAATTCTTGCGGTTTAAAATATGGAACTAGACGTGTTTCTTTTTATGATTTTTTATTTTTTGAAAAAAATGGATACTAAGTAGTAGTGTCTACTTGTAATATTCAAGTTGTTATGTAATAGTTATAGCCTAATTATCTAAAACTCTAAACCTGAAAAGATCCTCAATGTGAATTTTTTATTTAATTCAATATAATATAATGTTTAAGGCTGGGTCCTTATAGTTGGTATCAGAGGTCGGTTTAGATAACTTTAGAGGTTAGGGTATTCTTTATGCATAAGTGACATTACCATAATGGTTAGGATTTTAGAAAGAGTCATTGATTTTTTCCGAAAAAGTGAATGAGTTCAAGATAACATGAATAAGTATATCTTATTGGTTACCCTCATCATAAGATTTTATATGATGATTTTATTGATATACTCACACTGACCATTTTGGTTTTAGTAAATGGCTGGATCTAGAACACATCAAAGTAACAATGGATGTGAAGAAAACAATGATGATTTTCTGAATGAGAAATTGAATGAAATGGGAGATGGAATGAGAAATCTTGTGGTTATTCTCAACCATATATCTGGATTCATGATTGAAAACATGAACCTTGGTGATTTTTATAAGGCATCGTATATGCGAGAAACAAATCCATACGGAATTTCAGGTAATAATCATAAAGGTAAATATGTTCAAACACTTATGTGTCAAGTATGTAGAATGAAACACCAAGGAAAATGCTTTGAAGGGGTGGGAAGATACTATAGATGTGGGAATGAAGGTCATAAAACAAGAATGTTCCATGGAAAAAGGAAGCATCTAGTTGACTCTAGGAAAGGGAAAGATGTTCTTTATGAAGGATCAATTGAATGTTTTAAATGTGGTGAGCATGGTCATTATGAAAACAAATGTCCTATGAAGAAGTTCCGGGAATGGGATCACCAGGATCATACAAATATTTGTTTACCAATACCTTATTCCATTCTGATTGAGGATGAAGAAACTGACAATGACCAATGAAAGGTATGGATTATTTCTTAACATATGTTTTCCTATCATTGAAATCTTAGGACATGATTCATGATTTGGTTTGTAGGAAAGAATTATTTCATAATAAGTTGTAAATTAATGGTTAATGGATCTATAATAATGTTGAATGAGTAAAAATTCAACATATAATGTATTCAAGAGTTATCGTAGAATTTATGATGGTGAAATGCTTAAAAGTATTAAGGCTCATTTGACGATGAGATTACATTAGAAGACTTTTTAAAGTATGTGTAACCCTAATGTTTGATATATGAAAATGTTTATTCAAGGAATAATTATCTTCTCTTTTGTGGATATAGTTATAAATAACAATTTTGGTTTATATGATCCTTGAATTTGAGTCAATTACCGATTAATAAATTTTTGGGATGCAAAATGAATGTTGTTAGAAAAACTTTGTGGTTAAAATATTCTATGGTTATTTTTTATAAATTTATCTCTTTTTTGGAATGTTATAAAATTATATAGTTTTTGAAAAGGGACAACATGCAGACCATGTGAAAACTCGTCACGTCGGACAAAGGTATGGGAATCGAACCCACAATTAATGTGCGACTGGTATTTATCACCTACCACTGGACTACATGAAGTCCCTTGTTAGTATGACTAATTCTTTTTAGTTATATGATTTTATGAATTAAGAAAAGTTTATCTTGGGTTATCTATGGAAATGATTAACTTATCAGGGAGGATATGTGATTAGGTTAATTACTTTTCAATATGAGACTTTAAGAGAAACTGATGTTATTTAGAGATAAATGTTATGATTTATCTTGGAAGACCATGTGATTAAATCCATCATATTTTTGGGATTAAATCTTAGTTTGGATTACTTTTAAGAAATTTATGAATAACTATTTATTGAATGGTCTTGGTTGAACATTGGGTATTGTTGGACACATTTTGGAGATTAAAAGTAGTACTTCTTTTTATAAATAATTATCCTTTTGGGGATTATCTGATCACGTACTAACAAATTTTGGTTTTGGTTAATGTATAAATATAGGGGAAATATATAGTTCGTATTTTGTAGATCATGTTATTATCTAGTAGTTGATTATAGTTCTTTAAATGTGAACATGTCATCTTGAATACCTACCGTTTGGAGAAAAGATGAGTTTGTTGTAGAATTTTATTAAAAGATGACACTCTACATGATGAGTAAATATACTTCCTACGATATTAGTCTTGTTTTTAATAAAATTCTTCATCTATATGAAAAGTATCTTGAAGAAAAAATGATATAAGCCCTCTTTTATCATCAGACTAATACCCAACCACAAATTTATAGTATTGTGGTGGTTAACATTCTGTGATCAAGTTCTCTATCACTCTCTATTAATCTATGAGAGTTAATTTCTCTTCCATATCCATGTTTTCATAGAATCTTAGTATCTGTTGTCTCATGTGACCATTGTACTTCTATTTATTTCTTTTAAATTGATAGTTTTACTTACTATTTTTTCCGATATGGGACTTTCAATAAAGTTTCTAAGCCCTAATTTTACAATTGCGAGGCCGCAATTCTCAAAAGGGGGGAAGGATGTAACATCCCAAGTAAATAAAGAATATGACCTTTTCATATTTATTAATATTTTTTGAACTAAATATTAATTTTACTTTAAATGTGTAGTTATGTTCGATAGCGTACCCGGTACGCAACAACAGATTTCTTTGAAATCTTACATTGCACACTAATAATAAAATATTATTATTTTAAATGGTAGTAAACTCATAACTGTTGTATTGGCAGGAATGAACAAAACTAACTAAAATAGAAATTATACATGATTTTTAAATGTAATTACATTTATCTAATAAAAGTTATAGGCCTAAAATGTAAATGAATCTAATTATAAGCATAATTTACATTAAAAGGTCAATTTACTGCCTTTTAATGGGGAACCCTTTTTAAATATAGTTTTGGTCACTTTAATAAATTCTATATTACCAAATAAAATACTTATTTCTAATGGGGACATCAAAATTTACTTTGTGTAAATATTTGGAATTTTTTCGATAAAGTTCATTTTTTAATGAATATTGAAAAATATTGTATTTTAATTCAAAAGTTCCTTTTAATATAATTTATTTATATGGTTAGATTATATTTTTAATTGGGTTTAAAGAGAAATTAAAATATATTTTTACCATTTAATCTAATGTTGGTCATCAGAATTAATTTCACTTTGAAATTGGACATAAACAAGTATCAATCTTTTGCTAGTTATTGTTTCTTAAAAACACACTATTTGTATTGATAACGGTATAATTTTAAAATTTATTAATACCACTTTTATGTTTTTAATTTTAAAAAATACACATCATTTTTGAGTTCGAAATATCAAATATATCTTTGGTTGATTTTTTGGTATTTTTCTGAAAAACTTATATTTTTTATGAATAGTGAAACCACTTAGTGGTAATTAAAAAAACTGAATTTTTCATTTAAATAAAATTTTACCACTTATGTGAATTTAATTTTGAAAATCTGACATGCATTGTTGTTATTAAAAAGTAAAATGTGGTTCAATAAGATGAAAATAATTTTAGGTGAATAGTAACTTTTGACTTTTATTTACCGCGGTTAAAGGTAAATAGGGTAATTCAAGGTTAAACAAATATTATAATAATTCAAAATTACCTTAAAACTTGTCAAAACCTTATTGTATGAGTCATTAACTACCATGGTCATCTTTGGATTGATCTTGGCACCCCATTGATCCACTTGGGAGTGAAAATGACAATTTAGATTAATTAATTTAAAGACAAATTGACATTAACAAAAATCTTTTTGTACATAATTTTTATACGGTGTTATATAAGTCCTATTTTCAACTATAAATATTCATTGGAAATATAAGAATATTTCCTACGTGATAGTATTTTTTTTTATAATTTTTAGACATATAATAAATTAATTTATTAATGACACAATAATGATGCAGCATTTACCTCATTAATAAATTAATTAAATATATAAGATTATAATGATTAAAATATTAAAGAAAACATGTCCAATTATGATTGGGTTATTTTATTTCGAATATTAGTCATCTTATCTTCGACCATAATAATTTTTGGACCATTATACACCGAACATAATTATATTATAAAATAATATTTTCACACATTCTTAAAGAGCCCCTCCTCTCCCTTATAAAAGGAGACCACTTATATCAAATTAATCACACCTCTCGGGCCATTTGTCTCGTCCAAAATCTACCCAATTAATCTCCCTACATCCATCTCCTTTTCCTTGAAGCCTTACCTTAGGTAGAAGGCACTTCAAGAAGTCCTTTGGTTCAAACCAAAGAGAGTTAACCAAATTAAAGGTAACCGTTTCTCTTAATTTGTTTTCTTTTATTTTACTTATCCAACACCTAAAATCTTTTTATACACTTTAATTTGTAACAAAACCAGTATCATAAATATACTATGTTTTTGTTATGAGTATGATTCAAACTACACTTACTCACACCTCCATCTAATGGATGAAGAACATAATGTTTTTGTGGATGGAAAACTAACGCCTCACGAAACAATGATTGTTCAATTACATCTTACCACCTATCATGGTGACCATTATGATGGAACTGTATTTATATATGATATATATAATGTTTATGATTTTCTTATGCTTCTGTACTTCCCAATTATATCAATCCTTTATGGTTTCCATAGTGGGTAAATACGATAATCTCATTTGAGGAAGTGCGGACTACCGCCCCCTCAAAGTGATGTGACTCATTAATGCATTATGTGGTATGTATAAAGGATAGATTTAATGATATTATATATAATATTATACTAGAATTATAATATACCTATGTATCATTATGTTTTAATTCCATTAAAATAAGAAATATAAATGAAAGTAGCATTCATGCGTACGTAAGGATTACCGTCTCCATGAACGGTGCATTTCATTTCTTACCTCCAAATGTTATGTACTATTAGAAATACATGTATATACTGGATAAATATGATATATATGATATATAAATATTGAATACCATTCTGGATATAATGAACAATTGACCACATGGACAACTTGTGAATATAAGGTGTTTATTTATGACTCAAGTACCAAATATCGACAAAATGGACATTATTAATTTAAATGATTACATAATATTTATAACATGGTAGTAAGTGATATAAAAGTAATAATAAAATTGATAAAGGTTATTAATAAAGTATAAATTAACTTTAGTTCATTATTCACGAGATTAATGAACGATCGGGTCATGTCGGACACGAGGTAAGGGATCCGACCTCTCTCTTTCTTTTCAAGTACTCTCTTTTATGTCATTTATTTTATGCTTCATGTTCTTATGTTGGAGGATGTTCTTTTATATTCACCATAATTTAATTTTTATTTCCATATAATGATATAACCCCTCTTACTCTAAATAATTCATTTTAAGAATATTTATGTGGCGCTGTTAGGATGTCGAAATTTTGTAAAGATTTTCTTATCTCACTTTTAATTCTGTGAGAATTCCATTATTCGCCACATATTTATTTCATGTGGTTTATTGTGTACTGACTTTTGATTTATATTATCATGATTCTCATTATATTCATGGAATTATGTGATTCATTTTTTTGGTTATTAACTTTGGGTCATACGACTCGATTGATTACAATGTGGTAAGGGGTTTTCATCTCACTTTTTATCCCCATGAGACTCATGCAATATTTGCCTCTACTTTTTTTGTGTGGGGTATATACTGTACATGATTGTACACTTTTTGTAATATACTTTCATTTATGAGTATTTACATCTTTATTATATGATCTTTCTTCCATGTGGCATATGTTTTGTAAGTTACCAAATCAGTAAGGGAACCTTTCACCCTCCTCTTTTTAAAAGACTTCTTTTTGTTATTTCTTTTAATTTACATCTTATTATGTTGGGATATGTTCTTATATATCATTATTGATGTAAAATGTATTTCCAAGTGATGAGAATCCTTTTGTTTCATCAACTCATTTTTTTAATTTTAAAGTGATGTCGTTAGGCTATCGAATTTTTACAAGGGAACCTCCTAACCCAATTTCAATTCTTTGGAATTAACTTGTACTTATTGAATATGTCATCCTATGAATATGTGTGAATGACCTCTGATTGTTTCACAATTAATATCCAGTTATATTTGGTGTATTTATATTTGTCACACATAATTATGAGATTTATTTATCCTAAATTTAAGGATACCATCTTTGTAAGGGACTTCGTCTCAATCTCCATTCATTGAGGCATATTTCGATAATATATATACCTTCTTATTTTACATGGGGTATAAGTAGAAACCTTTGACTTTTACTTTTGTTTAAATGGAATCTTTTTCTATAATTCATTTTACTAAACAATAAATGGAATGTTTTTAACATTTGCGGCGACAATTCCCTCTCTGTCGTCGTAATCGTTATTTGGCTTCCTCTCTAAGCCTTAATGTTTTCTAAAATGAAAAGTAAATCCCTTGTTATATTTTTGGATGTTTTGGTATTGAAAATTGTTTTTGAAATGGATTTATTATTTCAATATTTTGAAATTATTTCTTTTGATTTTCAATTAAATGTTATTAGTGAAATTTTTATATTTTCAATATATTATGTGTTATGGTTTTATAATCGTACTTGTACATTTGACAGGTGGTTATGTGATTAACCACATGACGGGTGCTGCCGTGAATACCAGGATGGGTGGTTACGTTATAACCTCCAATTCATTGGTTATGGAAGTCGGCCATATGGCTATTCCATTTAGTGATATGTGTGGTAGTCGACCGTATGGTTATTCCATTAAGTATGTTTATGTCCCAAGTTACCTTTATATGTTATGTGTTCTTTATATGTGTTTTATAGTAATTTTTTGGTTACTAAAGGGTATGTAATGATCTTTTATTCAGTGAAGAGTATTTACTACTTTATAAAGGTGAAAAGTTTTACTTATGATAATGCATTCATGGTTTACCTATTGTTCTGAAAAACTAACAGTTTTCTTTCTTTGTGTATCCCTTGCAGAGATTTTTATGCTCATCCCATGTTTTTTTGAAATGTTTTTTACATGACATAATGTATAATAGGGTCAAGGATGAGATCAAGGAAAAGTCATGCTATCTAAAATATGGAACTAGACATGTTTGTTTTTAAGTGTTTTAATTTTATGAAAAAAATGGATACTGAGTAATAGTGTTTACTTGTAATATTCAAGTTGTTATCTAATAGTTATGGCCTAATTCCCTAAAACTCTAAAACTAAAAAGATCTTCAATGTGAATTATTCATTTAATTCAATATTATGTAATGTTTAAGGCCGGGTCCTTATAGAAACTCAATATAGAATAATTTATAATGACTATATTTATTAAGAACTTTTTTTAGGTATAATATTCTGTTATCAAGGTAGATTATATGGTATAAAAGTCATGGTAGATTTGATCCACAGGTAATGAAAATTAAATGGAATTGATTATAGAGTAGTACTTGAATGAGGGATTATGTGATCCAATTTACACTATTTAAAATCATGTTTTATACACCGATGAATTGTCAAGTAGATAAAGAGATATGGTTGAGTATTATGATTCAATATGTATCATGTAAAATTTGTGGAAAAAATTAAATTTCACATTGGATTTCTAACAATACCAATGGTAAAGAATACTTAAACCAAGGTAATAGAAGCTATATATCTATATTATTACTTTTCCAATCATTTATCTATTTAAATTTTTTGTTTCAATTAATATAAATAAAGTTATAAATAGTTTCCTTTACAATATTTTAATTTTTTAAAAATGATATAGTGATTGATTATTATGCACAGGTTTGGTGAGAGTAAGAATCTTTCGAAAAGTCCAATATCCAAATTTTATCATGTATTTAGTTGAAATGATAATGTTTTTCATGTGTTTTAAGGCTTTAATGTTGTTTAGTGAAAAAATTAGGGTAATGTAAGAATTTTCACATATCAATTACATGATTGTGTATTAGATTCAAGGTAACCAATTTACAAATGAATCACATGATCATTTGATCATGTATGAATATTGGAAAATTGTAATAGACTCACACATGGTGGATTATTTCATATGTGGTGAGAGAAATGGTTTTTGAACCACATAAGAAGGATTAATATGATTTCATGGCTGATTTCAATGAATTATATTTTTTATATTCAAAGATCTCATAAATTATTAATGTGTAGCCATGATAGAGATCATTTGTGGGATAAGTACAGTGTTATTATATGAAACATGAATGAAAAATCTCATTCGTGTAGTGTGACTATGCGAATATTTTTATGTGTAATGTAAAACAACAATACTACACAAATCAAGTATTCTATGGGGGATTTTTTAATAAATTCAATGCTAATAATTTCAAAAATTAGTGGCAAAAATTAAATGAAGATCAATGTATCGATCAAACCATTTTTGGTATTATATGTTTTTTAAATGGGTTTCAATTTGAAAATCATAATTTTGATGAATAAATGTCACTCACGAAGAATGATAGTGGGTGAATTAAAAATATTTAACAAGTAGTTTCAATTATAGAAAAATGATAGTTTATTGAAAATAGTAATGTTAAGGATTAAAAAAATGTTCATCAAGTGGTGTTTTTTAAGATGTTTGTGAAGTGATGTATTATAAAGAAGTTGAAAAAGGGATATTTGTAATGGTAATCAATGTATGGGAGTTTTAGGAAGACAATTTTAAATAGTGGAAAATATACCCAACTAAATACACATATCTATTTGTAGTGATTATTACTAGAATCATTGATCATATTCTAGAAACATATTTTAGTGGTCATAATGAACATCAAAGTACACATATTTTGTAAAATAGAAGTGACCCAGACATTTATATGTTGAGAATACATACTTGTGAAGCAGTCCAAGAAAGATGAGTCCCTAGAAGTGTTCAAAGGGTGGACGTTCATTATTCATAAAACTTAATTGTATACATAGTGAGACTATCATATAGTGATCATAACGACAAAAAATTATCCACTATCCTAGTAAAGCATATATTATTTAGCTACACTACAACACTATTTTGTTTATGCTTATTTGATTATTCATTTGTGGTGAACCAAGTACAAAACTAATGTTTTTTATTTTATATATTTTTCATTATTGTGCATGTTCTATTAACTATGAATAATTTAATGATTTCTTGAAATGTGGGAATAATATCCAATATAACATGAAAATGTTTAGACTCGGATTGACCCCACTTTTAGAGTTTTTGAGCTATAAAAAACCATTTTAATAAGAATAAAAATATTACAAATAAAATGAAATAATTTTACCTAGATTCCTATGATTAAATAAATAATTAATAAATGAGAACCCTTTTATATGATATCTTATGGTATCTATAGATGATCAAATTCTAAAATGTATTGTTTTAAATTATGAAAAAAACAATATATTATCATACATGAATTTATTTTAAATAAAGAGTTAATCGACAAAAAGGATTTCCAAATAAAAACTCCCCCAATATAAAGGTGTTGAAAAAAATATGATTCTAAATATTCAAGGTTATACAAAAAAACTCCATATCATAAGGAGTTTATCTATGTTAAAATAAAAACTTTTAAAGTATAAATCATATATAAGATTAATAATTCAATATTTAAGAGTAAACAATAAAATATAAAAGTATAATTTTTTATAATACTATTAAAAACCTAATATTAAAATGTACATAGTACTGATTGATATAGATGCTAGTATATAGATTCTTTCTTTGAATTATAATTTATGTTCTCAATATCCATGCGTGATTCAGTTGGGTGATATTTTCAAAAATAAACTCAGACAAAAAATTGTTTCTAATTATTCAATGTTGAATAGAAATAAGATCCTATGAGAAAAAAACATTAATTATTAAAGTACTGAACTTTTTTCATTGAACAACATCTCTTCTAGTGTACATCCCTTAAACACTTAGTGAAATAGGTTTCAATATTTGGAACAAAGTAGTTTGATTGATAATGTGATATTTTTAGTGTATTAACAACCATGTATAGAAGGAGTTCTCATCATTTTAATAGAAATATATAGACTATCATAGTTCATCCATTAAGAAGTAAATTATAACAAAAATTTTTTATAAGATTTCAATATCTAACTTCAACATAACAAGATCACTTTTATATTCAAAATATTGAACTAGAATACTCTTAGCCACATTTTTAGAAGATAAATTAATTATTAAATTTATATACTTGACGAACATTTCATTCTTCATAACAAATTAAGCTTTTTTCTCATCAAAATCAACATTAAGATTCATATAGTTTTTTAAGAGTCATTGGTATGTTCCTTATACTTCCATAGTATAAATCTACAATTTTTCAAAAAACTCAGACTTCACTTATTTATCTTAATTATCTAATGAAAAAGTATAATTATGATTTAAATACAAATATGAAAAATAAATTGGTTCAATATTCCCTATGAATCACGTCTCATATTGAGGAAATATCTCATAGTGATAGGTTACCTTCTAGACGACATTGTTATCATCCAAATTACTATCAGATATAGATGGACTCTCACTAGAAAACTATTTATCATTTGTGACTCTAAAATATTTCATACCTTTCCTATTATAGGTTCTTATAGATTCATTCTCTACTTTATTCAATATAGAACTACCGTGTATGATATTATTGGGTTTCCTTTTTAATTACAAATAACATATATTGAAAAATTCTTATATTGTCTTTCTTTTCATTCCTTCTGATAATCACTACTGGTATTATGTTAAATGAACATCCTTCCAGCCAGATGATTAAAATAAACTTTGATAAGTTCAATACCACTACTATCTAAATATCATTTAGGAATTATCATTGATATACATGGATTTAGAAATTTGTTTCTGATATTAAATATTCAGTAGTTATATTTAATTAAACTTACTGTTACAAATTTTCTTTCTCAACATAACTTTTCAAATGAGTTTCTCATTACAAAAGGGTTATAATTAAATCATCCACAACAATATTAGTAATATTATTAATGTAATAAGTATTAGTTCTGTTGGATTCCATTTATTTTAGTAGAATATAAATTATATTTTGTTATTTGTAATTTATTATTATCTAAGTGATTGAAGACTATTAAAACATTTTATAAACATATAATGCATAAGGGAAACTGATTTTCCCAATAGAAATTCAAATTATTAATAATTTGATTTTAGTATGGATGTATTAATTTTAAGAAATATTGATGTTCCATAATATGTTACTTTTTATTTTTTCCATATTATATATGTTGTTATATATATTGAAATATCACTAGAGTTGTTCCCCTGAATTACATAGATTAAATTGTTCCCCTCTCAAATGTTTCACTAGAACACTACCTTTTATCCAAAATAAAATTTTAAATTGGATCTTCTATAATTTTATATTCCTTAATTAATCTGATGTAAATTTTTAGAATAGTATTATCACACATGTAAACATTTTTTCACACCAATACTTATAGTATTTTCCAACAAATATAGTAAGATGTTTTTGATTTAGATTATTTGGAAATATGATTGTTATAACACCTTCCATAATAAAAAAAGATCCTTCCTCTACCACATTTTTATTGTAAGTAAAATATAGAGAGAAGTTAATGAAGATAAGTTCTAAAATATTAACAGAAAATCTCTAAATGAAATAGAATCATGATATAATAAAATATGTATCAGAAAAAAGATAAGGAGACTACCACTTATGAAAATAGGTTGAAAAAACTATAGATATTAGCATTTATACTAAATGTTTTTTAATATAATAACTAACATTCCAGATTTAATAGGGGTTAATTATAGTTTAAAAAAACATTATAATTTTCACTCACTCCAAAAAGTAATTTTGAAAATAGATAAGACCAATGAAAAAATCATATTACAATAATTTAAATAATACATGGAAAATAAATCTTCAAATGTTAACTAACTAATATGAGATATAAAAAGTTATAATATAAAGAAATATAGGTAAAAAAATATTTCTATATGATTATCGAAGAAACTATACAAAGTATAATATTACCAATAGTTTCAATTAAAAGAAACTCTCTACGTTTTTCCAATACAGAAGGAGGATCAGTAACTAAAACCATGGTATACAACCACTACTCCAAAAACATTTCAATGTGACCTATTAGATGATAAGAGATCCACCTTGGGAACATCATAAAAACACACTTTGAGATCATGAATCCTTATCTTTCAATTCCTCCTTGATCATCTATATTAGAAGTAATTCCAACACCTGAACTTTATCAAACACCACAGTTTAGAAGCATTTAGGTTCATAATTATGATAACTATTCGATCTGAAATATTAGTAAAAAACTGAAATATTTTCCCTATAATCTCATTGATAAAAATATTAGAAGTCAAGATTACAAAAAAAAATCAACCATTTATAATAACTTCCTCATAATGAAAGATCAATGTAAATGTCAGAAAAAGCAATAAAATCAATGCTCTCAAAATAACTAAGATAACACCCAATCACTTAATTGAAGGGTATAAAATATCTTCTATTCCTAGAAGACATTGTTCTATTTATTGATGTTATCATAACAAACTCAAATGATAACATATGAGATCTTTGGGTTCGATTATAAAAAACAAGGAAGTATTAACATCTTCCATTATATATAATTTAACAAACATGACAGTGCTTCAGAATATAATGGATCTCTTTAGTTCATCAAAACATAAAAAATAATAAGTTATGTTCTTCACAATAAAAACATAAAAAATTAACTTATAGGTTAATCAATTTCAATGAAGTGTATTGTGATTTTCAAAATAAAGGATACAAAATTAGCCTTTTGTCTCAAAAATCATGATTCTAATTGATTAATTATTGATTATTTTTATAATTATTTTTGTAAATTAACTTTCATAGTTTCATAATGGAATTAAAAATGAATATAAACTACATAAAATTTGTTTGGATGAATATATTTAATTAAAATGTGTATCATGAACATTGTCAACTATTTAAATTGTTAGATTAATGGATAGCAGATGATTTTTATTAATGAAAAGTTATATTAATTTATGAATTCATATTTCAATAAATCAAATAATTTTAAAATATGATTGTATTCTAAAAATAAATTGTTTCTGATTTTATAAATGATTTTTTAAAAAAAATTAACGAAAATGATTTAAAAGATATTGTGGCAGATAATAATGTGATATTAATGGATTATAAAAGAAAATTTTTTATTTGGTGTTTTTAAATAATTGTTTTAAAATGATATTATATATATATAATGTTTTAAAAATATTTTCATATTAACAATTAGGTGATAAATTATTTTAGATGATTTTTAAAGGTGTGCTTGGATTTAATTAAATGCTATTATGGTTGAAAAATAATTTTTAAGTATTTTGACTTTTTTATATTAAAATTATGTTTTTTTCATATGTATTAAAATATATTAATAAAATACCTGTGTTTAACTATAATATAATATAATAAATTTGATTTTCTATGATATTGGAAAATCTATGATATTGGATATGATGAGAATTTCTCCATGTGGTTTTATTTACATATATTTATGATATTTGTTTTTCTAGGAGATGAGTTTGGTTTTTAATCAGATATAACTATGTGTTTGGATGGGTTATGAGTTATGAAATGTGATAGGTTATTGAATAATTTGATAAAAATATCAAGTGTACACTTGCATTGTCAGAAGAGGGAAAATAAGAGGGCAATGTCTCTTAGGAATCACTCAACTATGTTTAATGTTCCCTGTTTTCAAATGATAAACAAATAATATGGAATTACATGACATATATACATATATTAAGATTTAGTAGATCATTTGGATCTATTATGGTATCCTAATATTTTAATTTTTGTGATCTATATGTACATATCTTATGTATATATAGATATAACTCATCGTAAATCCACTAAGAGAATGGACCCTATGGAGATAAGTGTTAGCGATTGAGATCATGACGACGATTTTTGGATAGGTTAGGGGTTATGAAGAGGGAATACATTTTTATTTTGGTTATATTGAATACTATGACTTTCACTTGGGTTATGGTTTTTACCTTCTTTGGTTATATGACATTTGATCATTATTGATATTATTTTAGAACTTTGCTAAATGAATTTTATGGTTTCCACTATGTTTATTTATTACACTGATTATTAATTATTATAATTATTATAGACTATTATAGGGTAATTACCTCATAATGTTACCTGTATAGACTCTCAATGATTGTTACCAGGCTTTAGAAGTTTGGATGTGCCTCCTAGGTCACATATTGTTTTCCTTAGTTGCGTACTCATGTTGGTACAATATGTTAAAAAATGGTTTCATATATGGTTCCAAAATAAATGTTTTAATGATTATTTTTAACTTATGTGGGGGATGATTATTCCACATTATTATAGGTGGAACATGAACAATTTCTATTATATAAGTATGGATACCTCTTCCATATGAATATATC
Organism: Viscum album; assembly: GCA_963277665.1. Taxonomy (NCBI): domain Eukaryota; kingdom Viridiplantae; phylum Streptophyta; class Magnoliopsida; order Santalales; family Viscaceae; genus Viscum; species Viscum album. Next base: position 24,128,082 of record OY728142.1, on the reverse strand, counting down.
ATTAGGGGAAATATTAAAAAAAATAAAATTTCTAAGGGTGTGAAAGAAAGTGGGAAATATCATCATATGGGAGGGTTAATATATTAAAAATGGTTTCATATAGTTTTTTATAACAAATTAATATTATTTATTCTATATAAAATATAATTTTACAAACACCCATTATAATGTGAAGGAGACCCGATCCATTCTCATAGACCATGAAACCAAAACACCTACAATCCAGCAATAACAAAATAAAATTGAAATATATAAAATAAAAAATACATATACTATAAAAAAAAATTATATAAAATATCAATAATATTTTTCCCATTATTGCATCCTAATTACCATGCAAAGACTCACAAAACAACTGGCTTGGCCAATCCCAAATCCACATGAACCGATCCCAAAAACTAATTGTGGCAATGCATGGTACACCTAAAAAAGTATATTCATTGAATCCAAAATAATTAAATTGGTTACTAGGTGATAGAACCATTGTATGATCATATTAGATAACAATTAATGTACAACTAATCCTCCTTATTATTGTTTTTCATTAGGAACCACACAGTTAGTCTATTACCATAACCAAGGAAAAAACACCATGAATGAGATCAATTATGAAAGAATGAGACTTGTTTTTAAAACCATGAAATTAAAAGAAATATTTATATTCTATATCATCCTACACTACATGAGAATTATTATAACCCACCATGTATCTTTATTTATAAATATATACATGAACAAATTTCACCAGAAACCCATTTACCTTCAAATTTCCATCTCCATATAAGAAGTGATATAAGAAAAACAAGAAAACCTAGGACCTCAGAGACAATATAATAACACCATAAACCAAAAAAATCCAAAACATAACAAAAAATCTCACATCCATTGTTCATCAAAATTTATTAGATTACTTACACAAAAATCCATATGACCCAAACCGAACATCTTCATTCAAATAAGTTTTGAATGTGATTTCTAAACAACCAAAATAACTCCAAAATATAAGATCTATAAGATAAGGTTTATAGATAAAATTTACCATGAATTTATCACAATAAAAAACATAAACATGCCTCAAACACAAATTTTAATCCCCAAATAAACCCAAAATAATACAGAAAACATGCTAAAATGCCCTAAAAAGAAACCCCATCAATCAAATATATAATATATGATTAAGAGAATAAATAAACATAACCAAGTGCTGAATGAGGAATGAGAACTCACTTGATAATGGGGTTTACTATCACACCATCTCCAAAACACCAGCTTCACCTTAACTAGGTACTATAGAAAATGAATATTCTAAAGCACCAAACTACATATCCATTATCACAATGAACTAGGATTCACTTTATAGATACCCATGGTCGCTTAACCATGTAATATAATAAACATATCATGACCTGAATCTTTACTAATTAAAATCTCAGTACCCTGCACACATCCACACATCCATGAAGTCATTGTATATAATCACCTTCCTAAGATAAGAAAAGAGAATCCTCAACAGTCAAATGATAGAGTACTAGGTCTAGAGCCTCATGTAGTGTCGTAATTCAGAGTGAAAAATAAATCAAAATATTATAGATCTAAAACATAATAAATGATTTAAGTATCCAAGGAGGCACAAAAACTAAAAGATACAAAATATAACTCCGAAAGATAATACCCTAAATGAATACATTAAAATATGACAACCCTCCCCTTTAATACAAATCAATTCATCATTTATTACATAATATTACACATAATATAACCCAAAATTTTGAGAAATCCTATTGTATTTGGGAAATAGGTACATAATATAATAACTTGAAATAATAAATACATCTTATTTATTTAAAAAATCCTTAAATTTATTTTACTTAAAACTATATGGTATAAACAGCGGACATACATAAGAAAGGGGGAGCTATAAAGCTGAGTAAGGGAAGAAAAATGGAATAAAATGAAAAAAATAATACATGATATACAATATAAATATCAAAGAGAATTAAAGTAGTGAGAATCATAAACATGAATAATGAGGAATGGTATAGAATTATAACATAAAGGAAATATGGGAAATGTAGTAACAACTTAAAACATTACATCAAAAAAATTAGTAAATAATAACTACCAATACATCATGATGTAAAAAGTCCAATGATGGATTTGGTACAGTCCCTGATCCCTTACATGACTTCTCAAGAGACTAAAACATTACCCAATGCATTGGAGTACAATATAATTCTGGGAACACCGATCAAATTAATTTCATTCTCATTCATAATTGTGCCACATAGATCATAAAACATGGAATCATTTATCATTAGATTTTATTACATTGTCATGCAGTATGAAATACATTCAAATAATTCACAAATGAAAGAATTATAATTTCATCAAGGTAAAAAATCTTGAGGAAAAAATGGTATGGTTATTCAATAAACATTTTTTTGTTATGTAAAATTATCGTGAAATTTTGAGAACATAACGACACTACATATAGTTCATACAATTGTTTGGTAAGAGAGAAATGGGACTGTAATCATTTGGAAGAAAAAATGGATAGTAATATAAACATGGAAAAACATATCCTAACATTTTTAATTTGAAATAGATGGAATAATATAATTAAAATCATGAATTAATATTAGAAGGAAAATATCTCTTACATTGAGAGTATGACACTAAATACCTGAGAGGAGCTTCTTGAGAGCTTGGAGGAACTATTAGAGGACTCTTGAGATGGTATGGAACATTAAGGACATGATTAAAGGATTTTTAGTGAAGATAAATTAGATAATGGGTGGGATTATATAGTAAAAGAGAGGGGAGTTATTTATATTTTTCTCCCAAACATAGGTTTTGGATTCTATATAATAAAATTACAAAAAAAACCTTATCAGGGGTTTTCCGATGGTTCTTGAAAAAGATGGGTGATTTTATTTATTTTATAATGTAAAGGTATGATCTTTTAAAATATTACCCATTGTGATTTGGAGGTGACTCATACTCTTAAATAAATGATCTAAAAACATTAAAATATATTAGTGGTTTTGGAGGATTCATAAAGGATTTATAAAATTAATTAAATAAAATAAACACATTATATTGAATTTAAAACATATATTTAGTCATGGATACCATTTATAATATTAATTAAACCACCATAAGGTTATTATTATGTCATAATACAAACCATATATTTTTACGGTATTTAATTTTTTCACCCAAAAATTCAACTGTCTCACAAAATTATTGAAAATTCACTGTTTGATAATTTTGAAATTTTTATTCCAAAACAATATTCATTTTATTTAAATTGTTTTCTAAATATGGTAATTTGTAATTTAAAATAATAATTTACATTTATTGAGAAATGTTGGGTTTTTTTAAAATAATAGTTTTTATACCCCAAAAAATATTTCATTTGACTTCATAAAAACAATATGATAATTTATATTTAATAATAATTTTATAATAAAATATTATCTATTTCAAAAATCAAATAATTCATTAATGTTAATGTATTCATTAAAATTTAATCTTAATAATAAAATTTTTGATTTGTTGTTTACAAATAAACATCATTCTTAATGTAAAGGAAACAAGAAAATATGAACATTATTATGTTAAAAATAAAATATTATTATTATGTTATTGATAAATATACCTTTAATACACCAGAAAATTCCCTATGTGTATGGTTCATGATTGTGAGAATTTCATGAAGTGGTTCAGAATACATGGTTTGGGTTGTGATCTTGATAATCTGTAAATTATCTCATAAATTGTTTTGATCATGCATAAGTTACTGGATCTTAGAATGGGCTTGGTCAAGGGAAAATTCCATTGATTCTATATCCCTTGGAAGCTCCAATATGTTGGATTTATATAGTTGAATCCAACTTCTTGATGCTATCACAACCATTATCTGTGTTAATTGGATTTGTTAAAAACCTACATTTATAATAATCATCTAATTATAGTTCAATGGATATATTATCGACAGTGATGATTCATAATATTATATTAACTCTGATAATATATAATTAAACTAGACAAGTTCATATGTTTTATAAAACCATAATATATAATAATACATATAATTAAACACAATGGGAGTTTTATTTTTAAATGTTTGAGTTAATACAATTTCCACCCCTTCGTAAATTTCTCCCTAAAAATTTTATTTCACCACACTAAAATAGTTAAGGGTAATTTTATTCCAACTCTTCATATAGTTCTCGTGCAGCTTCTTCAAATTTATTGTTTCTCCACAACAATTTGACCAAGTGAATTATCTTATTTCCTACTTATACTTCTCTACAATCTAAGATATTTATCAGCTACTCATCATATGAAAGATCATTCTCTAATGATAACACCTCTGGATTGAGTACCTGTGAGGGCTATAGTATGTACTTCCTAAATATGGGATACATGGAATACATCTTTTACGTATGATATGTTAGGTGGGAGAGCTTGCCGATTAGCCACATCTCCAATGCGATCAAGGATCTCAAAAGGACCGATGTTTCTTGGACTATGATTTCCTTTATTAACAAATCTCATTAAATTATTCCACTGAGATATGTGAAGTAATAAAATGTTTCCAAAATCAAAATCATGGTCTCTTTAATGATTGAATACATATATTTTTTTCAAAAACAATCATCTTTTATGTGTTGCTGAATGGTTTTGAATTTCCTAAATCATTTCAGGACCTAGTAGTTTATGTTCCACAACGTCATCCCAATATGAAACTATTCTACACCTATTTCTACAAAGGGCTTCACAGAGAGACATTTCTATAATTGAGTGGAACCTATTATTTTATGAGAACATTTCTAGATGAATATGTTATTCCCATACTTGGTTGAAGTCAATTTAATAGGCTCTCAACATGACCTCAAGTGTCTGGATAGTATTCTCAAATTTGTCATTAGTTTGAGATTGATAAGTGGTGATGAGGTTCATATCTTTATTTAGAACTTTTTGGAGACTCTTTCATAACATGGAGGTAAATCATGTATCTATATAAAATACTTTAAATTGTGGTGTTCCATGCAGCCTGAACACTTTTATAATTTATATCCTTACAATTTAATAATGTTATATGTCCTCTAAATTTTAAATGAAGTGAGAAGAATTTATAAAATTATCCATATCAACCCATATATAATTATTTCCTCTTTATTTTTTTGAATGACTACTGTCAAATTCCATGGTGTTGTTTTCCCATTATCATGTAGGTATATGTAATGGTTGCATCATCTACTAGAATTTTTTCCTTTATAACTTCAATTACTAACATAAAATATATCATAATGTATTATCTATTATATTATTCTTCATATTATCCAACCAATAGTGATCTCATAGATCTTGATATATCTTTGTCCCACCAATGTGCCTAATCCAATAGCTCTTTCTTTAACTCAAGATTTGATGGTACACATAGTCATGACCCAAATCTCACAACTCCTTATTTATTCACATTTAACTTCAAGGACTAACCTCTTTATATAGATTCCATTTTTGGAGTTCTTGTATCAAATTTATAAGTATCATTTATCATATCATGATGGAAAGGTTGAGAAATAATTTGTGAAAGTATTGAAGATGTTCCTTCATTTTTGATTCACATGTCCATCATTTTTAAGTCTAATAAAATCATATTGTACTAAATTATCACAAATGATAAGATTGTTTGATACTTTATCGATATAACATCTTCTATATTATTCTATTTCTCAGGATGGTAGTGTATTGAGATGTTTCAGTATTTAAACAACTTTATCCGTCTTTGTTGGTGCATATTCATCTCTTTCTTTGTGAATATATACTTGAAAATTTGTGATCCATTTATATTTCACAATTCTCCATAGATAGATAATTCTTTCATATTTTTATAGAGAAGATCATTGAAGCCAACTCCAGATAAAGTGTTGGGTAGTTCCATTCATGAAATTTCAACTTCATTGAATAATTTTGTAACAATTTTTCATTTTTCATTAATACTCATAATACTTTCTTTGAATAATCGTTAAATACCATAAAAATTTCTCCACATGGGTGTATTATGTGTACCAGTTCAATTATAAGACTATTCTCAACTCCATAAATCTCTCTTCATATTTATCATTCCACGAAAAATTTACTCCCTTTTGAGTTATCTTGGTTAAAGGGCTTGATAATTGTGAGAACTTTCTCACAAATTGACTACAGTACCCAGATAATCTATAGAAACTATAAAAATTTTTCATATATTTTGGACTCATCCATCCTTTAATCTCTTTTATATTTTAAGGGTCCACTGATATCCAATTTTTTGTGATAATATACACCATTAATTAGACTTCCTTTAACCATATCTCACATTTTATATACATGGAATAAATATTCTGCATTCATAAGGCCATTAGAACATTTTTTAGATTCACCTAATTCTCCTTCATGCTTTTGGAGAATATTAGAATATCTTCTTTAAAAGCTACCACATGTTTTTCAAGGAAATCCATAAAGACACTATTCATCATGTCAATGAGGATTTCTAGATCATTTTTTAGTCTGAATGGCATTAATATGAACTCATAATGATCGTACATTGTACGAAAAGTAGACTTGGGGATATCCTGACTCTTCTTCCAAACTGGTAATGTCCCAATCATTGTTACACATTGGATAAGTATTATGATGTACATAGATGATCATACAAGTTATCAATATTGTAACACCCCAAGATTTCATAGTGTGTTACTTCTTCAAAATAATTCAATAACTTTCACTAAATGCAACACCAAGTTCAAGCACACCATGACTTACCAAACAAGCCATTCAAAAGAGGTTATGAATAGTATTAGATAAATTTTAATGTTTATATAATCCTTATAATTTTAGAATCCATATTATGAGTTTCTTAGATATAATGCAAGAACAAATTCATTTTCAGTATTACACTTTTATCAACTTTAATAGTGAACCATTTTTAAATACTATATTTTAAACTTTTTGACTAAATGGGGACATCAAAAATTTAAAATGAAACATCCCAAGCTTCTACGGTACGTTTCTCTTTGAATAATGTGATAGCGTGTGTTGTACGCAACACCGAGTTCTAACACATCATAACTAATCAAACTAGCCGTTATGAATAGTAATACCTACTTTTTGAAATTATATATATTTTATATTTGAAAATGGACTTCATTTTTGGATTCGGAATATCGAATTTAGCCTAAGGTGAAATTTTGGTACATTTCGGATAACTTTCATATTTTAATGAATAGTGAAAATTACTAAATTTTAATTAAAAACAACTTTTTTAATCAAAATAATTAATAGTGATAAATTATTAATTTGAGTGGTTTTAAAGTATATTTAGAATATATTTTTACCACTTAATATAATGTTGGTCATTGGACATAATTTTACAATTAAACCGAACATAAACAAGTGTCAATCTTTTGATAGTTATTATCTCTTAAAAACACGCTTTTTGTTTTGACAGCGGGAATTAATTTTAAATTAATTTCTGCCACTTCTGTGTTTTGAATTTAGAAAAATGGATTCCATATTTGGAATCAGTATGTTAATATTTTGTAAATATGTAACTTTTATTTTTAGACATTTTGAATAATTACTGCGGTAAATATTTTATTTACCATGGTTAAGGGTAAATCCGGTAAATAAGGGTTAAAAAATAATATTATAATAATACTAAATTACCTAAAAACGTGCCTTAACCCTATTGGTTGATACATGGTCGACCATGGGCATATTTGGGTCTATTTTGGGACCCCATGGATCCACTTGTAAGTGATAATGACACATTATATTAATAAAGCTAAAATAAAAATAAAAATGGCATAAGCTTACATCTTTTAGAAGAACAATTTTTACATAGGGTTATACATGTTGGATTTTCGATTATAAATATTCATTAGAAAGCTAAAAAGAGTTCCTACATAATGATATTTTATTTATAATTTTTAGACATTAAATAATTTATTTTATTTATGACACAATTATGATGCAGTAATTACTATAATAGTGAAAAATTAAAATAAGTGATATTATAAATAACCAAATAAATATAATATGAAACTTTTAATGAATTAAACTAATTTTATTGGATAATATGATATATTAGGATTGATTTAATGGACTTTTTTCTAAGTAATCAATCTGTTATGAGTTTCACAAAAATCAACTATTGAATAGTGTCAAAATTGACATAAAAGAGTTCTTAAAATAGATATTATATTATTAATTGATATTAAATTCCTAAAAATCTAAGGTTCGGCCAAGAGACTTATATCATGATAGGTTAATCATTAATGGACCACTTGGGGGTCGCTTGGATGTATATGGTAAGTTTATTAACCATATAATATAAAAATACAAAGAGACATTGTAAAAGTGAAACAAATTAACTTAGAGTTAATACTTAAAGATAAGGTTAATATAAGTACCCAAAACTGTCTAAATTCTATTGGATGAGTTGTTTTCGACCCATCCCCACCTCAACCTTTGAATAGTAAACTTTGGAGCCATTAGAAACCGAATATGAATTTATTATAAATTAATATTTCTAGCTTTTCCAAAGGTGCCCCTCACCCCTCTTATAAAAGGGCACTCCTCCTTCTCATTTCTTCACACCTCTAAAGCCTTTTGGTTCGGCCAAACTCTGCCCAAATACTCTCCCAACATCACTCACTACAACCTAGAGGCCTTAGTTTGATCAGAAAGCCAACCTAAGGAGCCCTTTTGATCAAATCAAAAGGAAGAACCCGAAGAAGAGGTAATGATTTCACCACCCTTTTCTAAGTTCATTTCTTCTTCCACTTCTTCTTCCTTTGTTCTTACCATTCTAAAATAATAACTCCAGTATCTCACATATACTGTGATGTTATTATAAATATGGTACAACCATATTCAGTATTCTATCCACCCTTTGAATAACATGTCACCATACGTGCGTACGTACGGCTTACCGTCTCCACGTCGTGGTGTAATTGTTATTCAATATATTATTATTTGGATGGGTATAATAATGATGTGTAACTCATGTAAATAATAAATATAACATGTTAATGATTCTGTATATATGATATACCATTCATTTATATATTATTTTAATATCAAAAGAATGATATTGTCGCTCGTGCGTACGTACGGACTACCGTCTCCACGAACGCGATGAGATTCATTCTCCATCGTATCCATTCAAGTATAATTATCATTTTATGATTTAAAAATGATGTTTAAGGACTTGATATCATTCTGGATATGAATAAGATACAACAAACATGGCTTATGTAACAAAACATATAAAAGAAAATGAGTAAGTTAACACCCGAAACGATGATAATTCTAAGATATTATTAATAAATCAATGTTAAAAGATCATATATGATATCATATTAATATATATGATTCTTGTATAATTTAATAACAATTATTTGACCATTATACAGGAGGTTAACCTACCCCAACCAAGGAAAAGTACAAGGTAAGGGTTATTTCACAATCTCTTCATTATCCGAGGTTGTATTATACGTAATAATCTACTGGGATCTCTTTATCATCCACATCCATGTTTCTTTGAAATGTATTTCAAAACATTTTTACTATTTACAAGAATATGGGTTAAAGTCATTTATACCCTTGTTTTACTTTTTATAAGAGGTTTATAAAGGAATCTTTCCGTCATTTTCAAAACAAGGTCCTTTTTAACCTTTTCGACAGAATTGAGGTAAGAATGTTTTTTTAACTTATACGGCGGGTGCGGTTATTTTACACCATTATAAAATATTCAAAGCTTTCCTTACAAGCTTATAAGAATATTTTCAAAGAAAATGTTTTATTTTATATGGATCTTAAATGATTTCAAAATAAAAGGAGATATTTCTTTAAAAAGAATTTTGATTTCATCTATGTCAACATCCTTTGATGGATTTTAAGATTATTTGAACTTGATTTATTATGATACAAAACTTCTATATTGTATTGAAGGTTTTGTGATATGTTTGACTGTGGATGTGCTATTTTTATACCATTCATAGTTTATTGTGAAAGTATGGACATTTCGTATGCTAGTTTTAATACGAATGTTTATGTTATGTTTAAACCTTTTCATATGGGAATGCATTGGACTTAATAAGTGACGGGTGGAGCCCGCTATAGCTCCTCGATGCATCGGTAGGTCTCATGAGACAAATTAGTGTCTTGGCACAAGGCCTTGACAAAATCTTATTTGTAGTCTTGGCACGAGGCCTTGGCTATGTGGTTATGATAGTCTGGCATTATGCATTCCAACATTATGAAAGTGGTTATTGATATTGCATGTAATTATTCGATTAGTAGAATATCCATGTGAACAAGTAAATGGCATTATTTCATTTTACTTTTGCCATACTATGTTGAAGTTCAATTTTAAAAGGCTTTTGTTTTAGTAATTCATTGCCTTAAATGTTTATGCTTATTTTGAATGTTCCGCTATATTGTTATCCTTACTGGGCATTTGAGCTCACCCCTTTTCTATGTTTTATTTTTCCCAGGTAGTGAAGAAGTAATTTATGAATGACTTGCAGGGATATTATGAGGGGTTAATAGTGTGGATATGAAGATTTGTTGTTGTAGTAGTTTTTCACTTTGAAATGTAATGTAAAACTTTATGATTATATCTAGTGTTTCCAAGGCTACTAAACCAATCGGTCTTTCGGGATTTGATCTTTCTTGTGATCATGCCAATGTTACGAAGTAATGCACCGACTCTGGGTAGCTGGGGTCGGGGCGTTACAAATATACGGTAGAGGTTACTTGTTATTTATCATGATCTTTTCGATCATGTGATAATTATTGAAAAGGTGCATTGACCCCTCCCTCATCTTAAGGAATTGGGCTTGTACACCCCATTTTGAAACTCTTAGGAGTATAAAACCTCCATCTATATTATATTTTATTTTTTTCTTCAAATTCTAATGTTGTAGAAAATTTTTATATATGGAGTCTTTGAATATGGTAACACCCCATGTATAATCTTGATTAAAAATTCATCTTCTTGTCTTAAAAAATGATATTTTCCATACAATAAATCCTTTAATATAGACACGCATTATCATAGGGAAATAATATCCATTCTTGAGTTTTGGTTCTAAATAAGATTTATCCACCTCCTTAAACAAGTATAGAATTGAACAACAATTCGCAATAAAGAGATTGATTTGCTTTTCGCAGAAATTTATGATAGATCTTTATTGGGAAAACCAATCTTTACCCAAAATGGAATATAATTCCACCAAAAGGGTGTATTATAATGTTTAAAACTAAGTTTAACACCCAAATTTCTATAGGGTAGGTTTAATATACTAGAGAGGTAGTAATTTACCCATTTTCAATTTTTAAATATATCCCAACAACCATGATTTGTGGTGTTCTTTGAATAATTATACTAATATTTAATGATATAAAGGAATTCATACAACCAAAATCAAAAACAAAATTCTATTTTATTGAATGTATAACTAGCATACCAATCACTACTTCATTATCGGGATTCATGTTAGCAGTTGTGATGGAAAAAACGCTCCCTTTCTACCATAGAGGTTTTGGGTGTCTCAAAAAACCCTTGGAATAGTTCATGGGTTTTAAAAGTGTCATGGTATTCAAAAGTTAAAACAATGAGAAATGAAACGAGGGTTTACTCATGCATTCCAATCCAACATTGCATTAGTGGGTTTCTCACTTATGAAATAACTATCTAAGTTTCTTTAATTCTCACTCAAAAATAATGTCTTCATTCCCCTTAGGTAATTTATATGATACTTATTTCCACACTTTTCATAAGTGGGATGTTGAAATTTTTTAGCTCTGTTAGATTAATCCATAAAACTTCCAAAAATAAACTCCACTTCCACTTCTTATCCCTATGATAGCCTTGAGATTCACCAATCACCATTTTCAATTTGAGGGGTATCAGAAAATTTCCTCATAGTTAAAAAAAGTCTCAGATCACTAGAGATTTTCATAGAGTAGGTTTTATCCCACCAATGAAATAATAATCCTTTTATTCATTGGTAACAACAAAGATAGTTTGGTATCATTCATGTATTGTGAAATTTTTCTCATAATCCCTGAGAGATTCATTAGTTTTTTTTCGTGAGTTAAAGGAAATCCCATTCCATTTTATGTTTGAGGGTGTATGGAAAATATTTATCATAATATATTTTCAATAAATCCTTCCACCACATCGCTTTGATCCCTTATTCAGGATTCATATTTGTGATCAATTTATACCACTCATCAGCTTCTCCCTCTATATGATAAACACCCAGTAGAACCTTTTATTTCTCAAAACATTACAGGATTGAGAAAATTTTCTCAATGGAGTTGATCCATTGTTCCGGGATTTTGGGATCAAATGATCCATTGAAACTGTGAGGAATTTTTCACATAAACATCTTGATTACATAATGTTCGTAATTGGGGGAATTTAGGTACCCCTATTGATCCAAGTTTCTATTCAAAACCTTATTCAGTTGAGATAGTATCATCAAAAAGTTTTCTATTCTCTATCCCATCGGTTTGGGCATCTCATTGGGGGATATCATAACCATTTCCCATCACATTGGTTGTATACCCAAATCCTTCTATTATTTCCATTATCTAGAAAAAATGTAAAATTATGGATGACCAATTTTAAAATATTAAACACACATAAGGGAATCCATTATGATTAATGTGATAACTTTTAAATGACATAATTTTTCTTAACTTATGAATTTATTGTCTTCAATATATGTTATCCATGTTCTATTTCATAACACAAAATCTTATGAGTCTTTTTTGATACCTTAATAATTATTTATAGTGACATTATGAATTTACCAAAGCATATACCGTTGGAATTTCAAACTAGGTGTGCATCAAGGCCTACTTTCGTTCACTATTTCCCACTCACGACTAGCTTAAAGTGGGGAATTTATGTTTTTACCCCTAAGTACATATTTTATATAGACAAATACACTATTAGTATCAATATATGGATTTATTTTATTGATTAATAACTTAATCTATTCTTGACCATAATTTTGGGATGTTTTCTTATACATAGTTTTATCCATAAGGCTTTTTCTAGAGTTTTCAAATCCTAAACCCCAAAAAAACACTTTTCCTTTGATAAAAACAATGAAAACCCTTATATTTATTAAAATTTAATTATAATACATTACAAAAGATTACAAATAATAAAACATAAAACAATAAATGAATCATCTTTATTGAACAATTACTTATCATGATTGTACATAGAACAATACAGGATAACTTGGGGACATACACATGAAAGGGGTGAGCTATAAATCCCAGTAAGAGAATAAGTATTAAATAACATGGAGAAAATAATACATGTTATAAAATAGTAAAATCAATGGGAATAAAATATTTGAGAATCATAAACATGAACAATTGGGCATTATATAGCATGATAACAAAAAGGAAACATGGGAAATGTGGAAACAACATAAAACACTACGCCATAAACATATATTAGGTAATATTAAAATAAATGATGTTGGAAAAATTAACATGATGGATTAGAATCACTCCATAATCCCTTTCATGTTGTCTCATCATACTAAAACATTAACCAATGTATTGGAGTGCTATATAATTTTGGGCGCTCCCGTCACATTCATTTTATTCTCATTCTTAAGTGCACCACATAGACCATATAATATGGAATCATTTATCATCACATTTTTTCAACAATTGTTGATTATGGAATAAATAAATTCAATTACACAATAAAATAATTATATGTTCATAAATATTAACACTGTCAATGAGAAAATGGTATGGGTATTCACTACAAATTTGTTCGTTATAGAAAATCATAGTGAAATTTCGGTAGTATAACAATGTTACGTAAGATTCATAAAATAGTTTGATGAGAAAGAAATGGGACTCTCATAATTTGGAAATAAAATTAACATTAATAGGGAAATTTGAAAACATATACGAATAATAGTAATTGTAAATCGAAGGCAGAATATAATGAATAAATATAAACAAAGGAGAGAAGTAAAGGATCCCTTAAATTGAGAATGTGACTCCAAATTCTTTGGATGAGATTATTGAGAGCATAGAAGAACCTTAGGAGGAATCTAGAGAGTCAAGGGAAGGGTAATAATTTGATAAAAGTATTTTTTGTGAAGATAAATGGGATATTGAATGGTTTTATATAGGAAAATAGAGGGGACTTCTTTATTATTTAAAAAATGTAGGTTCTGGACTATATATAATAAAATTACCCAAACCACTAACCTTCCCATGGGTTTTTCTATAGTTTCTAACAATTTGGGGTGGATATAATTGTATTATATAGAAAAGGTATAAATTATTATAATATTACCCTTGGTGATGTGGATATGAGTCATACTCATGAATAACTGATTTTTAAACAATAACATATATTAATTGTTTTTAGAGGATTCATTAAGGATTTATAAAATTAATAAAATACACATAAACAAATACAATTTTAAATTAAAACATATATTTTTTCCTTGATAACTTTTATTATAATTATTTCATTTCTTTTTGGTCATCATGTTTTCATAATACACAGCTTATATTTTTACGGTATTGATTTTTTTTTCCAAAAAAATTGAATGTCTTAGAAAATTATGAAAAATTAATTGTTGGATAATTTATACATTATGATTACAAAAATAATATTAATTTTATTTAAATATTTATCTAAATATGTTAATTTACACTTATAAAATAATAGTTGATATTTATTTAGAAATGATATGTTTTTTGACAAAAACAGTTTTCGAACCCTTATAAAAATTATATTTGAATTGATAAGAATAAAATGATAAATTATATTTAATAAAAATTATTTAAAAATAATACTTAAATAAAATATTACCTATTGCAATAATCAATTAAATCATAAAAAAATGTCATAATTGAAATTTAATATCAAAAATATGATTGGTTATTTATTTTATAAAAATCAACATCATTTATACAGTAATGATAACATAAAAATATGATAATTGTTATATTGAAAATACAATATAAATATATATATATTATTATGTTCTTCATAAATATCACATTAATACACTATAAAATTCCCTAAGGGTAAATTGTATAATGGGGATATTTTTATGGGATGGTTCGGCGTATGTGGGTTCAGTTGTGATCTCTGTGATATTGATCCTCTCTTGTTACCATTTTTTCACATGATTATGTTTTTGGATCTTATCATAGTCTTGGTTGAGGTAATATTTTTTTGATTCTATTCCCCTCAAATGCTCTGATAAAATAAATTCCCAATGTAAGATCCTATGGGTTGAGAACATCACTTCTTATTTTTGTTAATGGCATTTGTTAAAACACTATATTTAAACTAATTATGTTTTCACTATAGAATGGTTATATTATCAAAGTTATTTATTCTAATCATTCTTTTAAACCCAACTTGAAATAATAACACTAATTAAGTGAGTTTTTTATATAATCATAATATATATAATATATTTAATTAAATCGAACATGGAATTTTATTTTTAATGGTTAGAGTAGTTACAAAATATAGAAAACATCCACAATAAAAATATTGGGATAATAAAAAAAGGAAAAACAATAATTTAAAACATTGACCCCCCTGAAACTCTAGATTTTATGTCCTTATATGGTTATGGTTATCACCAGTATATCTTATGATATCTTGTTTTGGGGGAGGTTGAGATATTAAATAATTTATTTTAAATGATTTTTATAATTGAGAAAAATTATTAAAATAAGATAGGATGATTGAACATGATATATAATATTTACATATGTGTATGACTAGTACATTTATAGATGTGGTTTAATTTACTATAAAATTATTGATTTTTTTATTTTTTTATGAATTTACCATCATTTTCATAAATATTTGAGTGTTTATGAATCATTTACAACATATTGGGACATTATATATATTTCTATTTATGTTATTATACATTAAATATATATTAAAATGGAAAATAGAGATTAAATAAATTATTTAATCATTAATGATTTTATATATTTATTCATGAAAATATTATTAATTTTTAATTTCTTAACATAAGTTAATGAGATAAGCATGATCATATGATTAACTACCATGGATTCACTACTTTTTATATATGTATAGGAAATGATTATTTTTTAGATTTATTGATATTTAAATTATTTATTTCTTATTAATGCTTATTTTTTTAACATGTAGAAACAAAGATGATTTTTGGGTAAAATAAGGAAGATGATGTTAATCGAGAGTGATGGAAGGAAATGGATTGAGTGGGTGAAGCTGAGAATGCTCCACTAGTGTTAGTGGGGAATGTCACTATAAATATTAAAAAAATCAATTCTATGTGATATATAGTTTTCAAAGGGTAATGATGAGAGGGAAAGAAAATATAATATTTTATATTACTCATTACATTCATGAACCACATCTTTATACCTTTAAAATAGATGGTGGAAAACAGAGAGAAGAATATTTTCTTGAGAGAATTGATAGGATCATTGAGTTGACTGATGCTACTGAGAAATAAAAAAGTGATACTGATAGTGATTATGCTATAATGAAAAGAAGATAAATCATTGGATGTTCTTAAACAAATGAAAAAAGAAGAGTTGACCTTGTTGGTATTTTGGATGTTTTTTTAAGGTTATTATTATCTTAAGACCCATAAGATGAATGAATGGAAGAATCTCATGTATATAAAGAAGGAAACCATGATTTTTTAGAGTATACATCTCAATTCACTAATCTTATTTGTTGTCCTATGTATATGGTAGGTGATGAGACTTCATAGGATCATCAATTGGATTATATATAATAATTAGAGATTTATGCTCATGTATGACTATTTTTTTATTCCTACATATATTGAACAAGGAAAAAATCATTTATAGAGGCAACAAACTTGAGTTTATCCAGAGGGTAGTTATGTGTGAAAGTGGATTAGAATATACAAATAAGAGGAAGATTGATGACTTTTTACAGTGTAGTAAATGATATGAGAGCTAGTTAATGGAATTTTCATTTCAATATTATCATTTAAAGTATAATATAGTGTGTAATCGTTATTTTCATATAGTCCATAATCTATCAGTTTATCATTATGAAAAAAATAAGTATAGAACACTTGTTTTGATTTGTAAGATTTAATGTTTTTATAAATAGGGCATTAGAGGGATGGTTTAGGTGATCAATTTATTTATATCTAACAAACATAGCTTCAAGATCATGAATGACTATTTTTTATAACTACCTATATTGAACTAGAAAAAAATCATTTATAGAGGAAAAATTATTGAATTTATCCAGATGGTTGTTATGTGTGAAAGTGGATTAGTGTGTACTATTAAGATAATGTTTAATGACTTTTTACAGTGCAGTAAATGATTAAGAGCTAGTTAAAGGAATTTTCAAGTTAATCTTCTCAATGAAGGTCTAATCTATTTTGTTATCATTGTTGTCATATAGTCCATAATATATCCGCTTATCATTATGAAACAAATAAGTATTGAACACATGTAATGATTTGTAATAATTATTTTTTTTATAAATAGGTAATTAGAGGAGTGGTTTATGTGATTTTTATTCAATTAAGACATCCCATGTTTGTATGGGAGGATAAAATTATAGTTGTATCAAGATGTACTATGGTAGTTCTAGTTGTGGTGGTGGGAGATATCAATGGGAACAATCTCAGTTATGTGGTATGTCTCAAGGTAGTTAAGTGACACATGTTTAGGAAAACCAAACTCGATCTATTTAGTTATTTTTGATATAATATAACATATTGAATATTAACAAGAATCATCATCATTTTGGGGTATGATAATTGTAATGAATCAAAATTATAAACCTTTTAAAACTAATTTTATATTTTTTTACTCATTTTACACACTACACCAAATGAAAATGAACAAAAACATATTATAATAACATTATTAATAAACAAAAACTAAACACTAAGATGGTAAATCGTTAAAATTTATTACAATCTTAATATAAATAATTAATATGAGTTAAAATTTAAAAATATTATTTTCAATAAATTTCATTTTCTTTGTATTATATATTTTATTTTAGAAAATATATTTACAAATTATAGAATTTAAATTTGATAAAATAATCAATAATTTTTTAATTACACATATAAAAATTTATGTATTATGAATTTTTTTAGTTTTTTAATAAAAGGTTTCTTTTTTGTCAAAATATATTGGCCTTATAAAAATTAATTATTTATGGTATTATCATTATGTACGAGTAGCCTTGAACATTAAAAAATATTTTTTGTAAAAAAATATGCATCTATGGAATGAAATTATTCAATTTAAAATATTCTTTGAACTTATAAAAACTAATTGATATCAGAAAAATTATTATTTATGATAATCTTATGTTGTTCAGAAATTTTCTAGATTAAAATGATATTTTTTTAAAATTATTTTTACTATGTGTGTTCATTCTAAAATTAAATTTCAATGAAATTAAATTTTAAATTTTGAAAGGTAGTTTAAAATTTTAAAATAATATAGTTCAAATTTTAAAAAATGTCGAATATAAATTTTTTATGAATATAATTTACTAAGTATAAAAATATAATTTCCAATGTAAAAGTAATTTGTGGTAAAAGATAAAAACCTAAAAGAAAACACTTAGAAAAACTATATGTTTTCATAAAAATGAGTTAATAGGATAATAACTTCCCCAAAACACATGACCTCTACTTTGGTCCATTTATGATGCCTTCAACTTTTAATAATAAAATTATATTAATGAAAATGTAATGGTATAATTCAAAAAATCCCTTCTCTCCACATATAAAATGGTAAAAATTATACTAGATAAATACAAACTCGTGTTTTTAATTTATGGTTAAATATATACCATATTTTACATAATATGAACCAATTTTAATTTTAATATCTTATATTCAATTTTAGTATTCTTAATCACTTCATTTACAAGGAGTTATCTAAGAGAATACTCTAGCTTCCAACTCAAGCATTTCATTCACTCACTATTTTCATTTACTCGACACAAAAATAAATAATATCTAGAAATATTAATATAATTAAATAAATCTAATTATTCTTGTTAAATATAATTATATAAAATCAAAAAACAATTATTCATTACCTTCCATCCACTAAGATAGACTGAACATTTATCATGCTTATGTGCAGACTACATCCTCCAAGACACGATGAGGTTCATTTTATCATAAATGACTCATATATACAGTATAATGGATGAATTTTAGGAATAAATATGGTCCATATAACATAAATAAAATTCTTAAATGAACATTTTTCTTATACCATCATTCAATCCATATATTGATAAATTAGATCATTAGTCGTGAACACAACAGATTCCAGGATTCACGAATAATCAATTTTTCTTTTCATCACCACACATATTGAATGTTTATTAGGACATATTTACTTAATATATATGATAATTAATAAATTTTTATTATTCTTAATAATTCATATTTTCAATGTCTAATGGAATTCCCTTACTCATGAAAACAATATAACACGTTACTATTTGTGTCGATTAAACAACCTATATAAAAGATGTTATAATGATAATGTTCTAAATTATTATGGGATTTAATATGATTTTAATATAATTTAATATTAATATATTAATTATTTTTTAACTATTATTTATTTTTATTTTTAATATTGAAAATATTATCTATTATATCACCTTTGGTCCATTAAACATATTGAAAACTAGTTCATCTGGATTTTTATTTTTACAAGTAATATTCAAATATTTCAATTAATTTACATTGGACATATGAAATCATTGAAAAATAATTTTTATTCTTTATTTATTTATCTATTAATTAATAAATTTAAACTACTTTGTGATCATTTATCCCATCTTATTAAAGTTTTTAATAGATAAACAATTGAAAGTCTAACACCTGATTATGAAAACAAATTGTAATTAGTTAATTTATTTTTAATATATGGTTATAATGTAATTATACAATGTTTATGATTTGTAACATGATTTTATGTTGTAAATAATTAAAATATTTATGTTCATAATGAAATAGATTCTCATAGGATCAAGTAAGAAGGATTATAAGGAAAGAGTTTCATATCAAAAATTCTTTTTTGGATATACAATTTATTTTATGCACATAATTCAATTTTAATTGTGTGTTTACGTACAATTTTATATAAAATATCTTTAACTATAATTATTTATTGTATTTGAACTTAAGTTTTAACCTATCTCATTAAAGTAGTTTTATAGGACATTTCTTAAGCCATAAGGGATTTCACGACTCAAATATTTTCCTTGGTCCATAATCTCTAATCCATGACTATTATCATTCATGATTAATCTATCATAATCTATGATGATTTTATTTTGTATATACTTCGTATTTTATATTTAAATGTTGTTTTATACTAGAATTTATTCCTTTACGAATCAATTTCTTCATAAAAAATAAATTTAGTTAAGAATCATTCCCATCACTTTTAATTGAATTTCTTTCATATCCCTATTTTTACTTCATGAAAATGTTATCCATTACCTATTGGAAAATAATGTAATATTAATATCCAATGAATCTTATATGCTATTTTATTAATTTTAAAATAATTTTTTCATTATCATTTTAATGATGTATTTTTTCAACAAGTTTATTTTAAAATGTTCAAAACCATTATCAATACATTCAAAATGAAAGGTTTTATCTTCTTCCGAAATTATTTTTTGATGAAATTAATTTATTTTAAATGAAAAATTGTTTAATATTATTTATAAAATTCAATGTTTTAATTTTTTTCATTTACCCTTTTAATAATTTTTTTTCAAAGTGATTTTAACTTGTTCTTTAACTCCAATAATAATAGTTCATTGTAAAAAATCATTCACAATTTCACCAAAATATTCCTATTTTACATAAAGGAAAAATTCATTTAGAAATTATTTTACAATTAATTAACCTATAAATATTCATATGAAATATTATTTTTGGTTTCTATGTTTTGGGTGTGAACCTTTTAAATTTTTTGAGGTCCATATTGGTTATACCATCTATAAATATAGTAAAACCTATTATTATTTATATGGATACATTTCGATAAAATTAATTATTTGTTTTAATTTCAAAATATGTATGGATTATTTATGGATGTGCATCTATATATGCCTCTAATTCATTATTAGTTATTCTATTTCATCATCTAAAAAGGGTACAAAAGAAGATTTACTCCAAGCTAAAGTGTGCAAATAAGGATTTATCCTACGCTAAAGGGGTACACAAGAAAGGTTATCCCAAACAAAATTAGTATACTATTCCACATTTTTAACATATTACAATACCTTTTTTTACCGATTTCCTTTCATATCCATTTTTTGAGTATTGCTCTAGATATTTTTAGAGTGTTTTTACATTTTTTTGTAGAAGTTTGTTCCATAGAAGATCTGGTATGTGAGGTAAGACCCTAATCTATAATATGTGGAGGGAACTAGCTATGGAATAGAGATTCAAGTGACTAGTTTAGGTTCCTCTTCCATTTTTGTTGTTTGATGTGGTGTTTTTTTGGAATCACCATATACTTTCCTCGGGTAAAATAGATCTCACCGAGCTCTATGGCATGGTTTTAGGAGGACTATTGATTGAGGGTGAATGAAACGTGGAAATATGTCTTCTACCATAGTTTTTCATGAACTGATGCATGATCTCATCCACTATATAGTATCATGTCCCTTTTCCCCTCTTTTACATCATGGTGAAGGGGGATACCACGTGGTGTTTTTCTCTAGTGTTTAAAATCTCGAACCGCTAAATACTCTACACAGTCAGTTCTAATTTTCATTTTCTATTTTGAAGGATCCCAATATGTTACTTGGATCTTCCATCCTCTCATATTCATATATTTAAGGGTCATTGGATGAATTTAATTCCTCTCTAGGATTTCTTTATTAATAATTTTCATCGTCATCTATCCCTTGGTGTTTCCCTGGTTGTGTGATTCTTGATCCTTGATAAAGGTTTGTGGTTATGAAATGACTTTTCCCTACAATTGATACTATAATTTCATGATTTATTCAAACTATAATTTAAAATAATTTTATTTTATTTTTATTAAAAATTATTTGATGATTGATTTAAAGGGTTTGGATATGTGAAATAAAACCCCATTTTTGGTGGTTTTGAGATATTAAATCATTTTCCTGAAAAGATGGAATATTATTGAAATCATGTTGATAAAATGAATTTTCTTGATTATGAGATAATTTATTTGAATAAAAATTGATTTTAAAGGCACGAATTTGTTTAAAATTACTCTACATAGTATTGTAAAATGAAATGGAATGATAAAACATGAAATTGTGATTTTGAACTATCAATGATAAATTTATTTCAAAATAATTTTCTTACCTAGGATTGATTGATTTGGGGATTAAAGAATGTGATTGAATAAGTAGTTTTTTGGTGAAATGTAAATCATTTTAAAACTCTGACCCCCTCAAAATAGATTCATGATGACAACACTAATTAAACCAATTTAGGTATAATTTCTCATGATGGGTCCATGGATTGGGAGACGATTGATTATCCTGATGGTGTGAGCCTTAAGAACATGTGCACACACCTAGTCTATATTCACTAATGGGGACGTGTGAGGATTATATCACAAGAAACTAATTTATCTTAGAAAACATGACTATGGTTCTTGGTTTGGTTTTATTTTTTATGCATCCCATTTTTTATGGAACTATTTTTTACATTCTAGTTAATTTTTATACATTTTACTTATAAAATTTTCATTTCATATTTCTCTTGATTTTTATTCTACAAATCTACTTTGAAAGATGATTTGACTAAAAACTTGAACTTGTATTTCCATTCCACGTTTTAGTTAAATTTATGAATAAGTGGTTTATTTGAAATTGTAGTCCTTATTAACTCTTGTGGAGACCCTACTATGATTTTATGGTCACATCCTGTCATTTCCTTGGAGAATTTATATATTTTGGAGTTTCATTTCAAGGAAAAGGGATACCTCCAATCAGAAGTGGTAGGCATGCTTGGGCACAGTACATGAGTGATGATGGTAACTGATGCAGCTATTATCCACTAGTTTTATTGAGTTGTGATATTTTATCTCGATGTTTTTGTCTCTTTGTTGGATGATGTTTTAATTTTGTATATATTTATCTATTTATGGTGCTTTTCTCCTTGTGGAGTGCTTCAAATACCGAATTTTTATTATTTTATATTCTACTATTATGAATCAATGGTTTATTATAATGGTAAAATTTTTCCCTTTGATGTTCAATACAATTCCAATAGCTAGTCACTAACCCATAGTGGTCAAAAAGTCCCTTCAGTATATGTTTGGGTTGGATTATGTATCAATGTACTAGGGTATCCTGGCTAGTTCAATAATATATTGTATCAAAGGTATTGGTTGAGTATCTATCCTTGATGTTGGTATTTAGTATGAGATTTTCTAGTATGTGTACAGTATGGTTTTTAAGACTTATTAAGTAGTTATAGGTGACTTCCTATCTACTCTGATTGTCACCATGGGTGTTTTGGAAAAGAATATTTGAAGAATAAATTATTATGGTTTGAGTATGTTTTCTAACATCATCTATATATTTTTAAATCCCATAATTTTAAAAAAAATTTGATAAAAATTATATTCCTCTTTCCATTGAATGAGTTAATGATACGAATGAATTTTTTATGTTTCAATTATTACTGTTAATATTGTGTAGTTTCATTCCCCTAAAAAATATAATAAAAGAAACCCAAGAGGGAGTTGTCGACTAAACTTGGAAAGAAACCCCTCTGGTTGATCAAAAACATATTATGATAGTGGTCAATGTTGTCCAAGCTCTGGAACAGGTAGTCGTATATGTTTCAATTTTGGATCCAAATATGAAATCTCATATAGAAAAAAATTAAGATTGTGGTAAATAGTTTCCTCAACTTAATCCACCATCTTTCAAGTCTCGAATGATCTTTATGAGGTGGAGTAATTATTGAAAAGAACTAAGATTATTTTTATGTTCCTGAAAATAACTGATTTGATAACAATGAAAGGTTATTCCTTCAAACATAAAGGGCCTATTAGGATGTGGTGAAATTTTATGTTTATGGAAAAGAAATATAAAGTCTTATGATATAAATAATTTTGATACCTATTTATATAATAGTTATTTCTAGAGTTCATGGTTTTGAAAAATTTCATAGAGTGTCTCTACCTCTATAAAGGAAATTGGATCGTGGATTAGTATGTACTTTCTTTCACTAAACTTATTCAGTTTTCTCTTTAGCTATTGAAAAATGATAAACTAGAGGCATAAATATTTGAGATGATTATTTTATCTAATATTTTAACTTTATCTTTTAGGATGAGTATACCATCTTATACAGCCATAACAGATAGGTCATTGATGGCTAAGATTGATCTGGATGGTATGTAATTGATAGTGGGGTTTCCCCTCTCACTGAGTGGTATTTATGTTAGTTACATAAATGGAAATAAGAAGTTTGATGATTCTCATGGTGGAACTTGTCAACAGATATCCTTCAAAGCTTATGTGGTGTCTGGTAGAGTCCATATAAATTTTCTTTATTATGGCATGGTCAAGATTTCGAAGAGAGTTTATACAATGTCACCAAATATTTGTGGATTATGTAGTTATTTCAGACATCTTAAAATGTAATGTAATTTATTTTCTTCCTCACATAGTGGAATGGGATAATATACTCCAAAATGTACTTTGTTATGATCATATTTTTCATGAACTAATGGGTTCCATCTATAGGAATTAAAATTTAATCTTCTACATGATGTGGAAGAGTCTCTAGATGGAGCTTATGTGGTTCTAGTGAAAATGAAAGGTACCATCACTTTTTATTTATCATTAGTGAATACCTTATTTAATATTGGTGCATCTCCCTCATTAATATTAACTTGTATTGAAAATTTATTAAACCTTATTATGAATCTTATTGATTATGTGATAGATATTTCTATTCCCCTTATTATAATTAGATAATAAGGAATCTGATGTCCTTCATATGTATTCTCTTCGTCAGAGATATATCTTCACCTATATTTGTTTATCCACATAAAACCTTTTGATTTCCTTTTAGGATGGGTTGAATAATTTATGACAAAGCACCGATTATCTATTATCTTTTGGGGGTCTCATTTACCATACTTGATGGGGTGTGTTGTTTTTTAGGGAGAATGGGAACTTAGATCGAGTAGAGATGAACCTCTTATTCCAGATTTGGGTTGGGTGATATCACTATTCTCATTTGGTCTTAATAGAGAGTCTATCTATGTTGATCTTCCTGCAGTAGTAATTGAGTTTCCTAGCTTGTTTATATCTAACATTTCTTGATTTCCACCAGGGAATGAAGTAGAGGTCTATATATATATGGTAAAAAGTATGTTTCAATATCTATTCATTCTTACCATATAGAACCTTATGAATTTAAATAACTGAATAGATAGTTGTATAATGTGTTGTGTAATGTATTTATAAGCTAAAGAGTTCCTCCTTGGGTTGTGCAAGTTTTTTTGTAAATAAAGCTGATGCGATACATTTCAATTTTACTGATTACTAAAAACTCAATCGAGTTATTATAATGAAAAAGAAAGTGTTACCTCAAGATGGTGACTTGTTTTTCAAGTTAAAAGGGGTGAAGAGGCTCTTAAATATTGGTCTTTAATGTAGTTATCACATGTTTAGAATTAAATTATCTTATATTCTCGAGATTTTCTTTTGGTGTAGGTATGAGCATTATGAGTACCTTATTATGAATTTTTTCCTATTCAATTCTAATGCAGTTTTTATGGTACCAATAAATAGTATAATTTATGAGTACTTAAATTCATTAGTGTCTGTGTTTATGGATGATGTTTTTGTTTAATCTAAAACAATGTAAAATCAAGTGTTTCATATAAGAGTAGTTCTAAAATTCATGAGATACCATCATTCATGCACCAATATATCGAAATTTAATATCGATATTGGTTTGTGAATTTCTTAGGAAACATGGCCTCAAAACATTTTATTTTAGTTTATCCAAAAAATTTAGAGAAATTTTGACATCGGAACAACCATGTAATATTTTCTAGATTTTTATCTTCCTAGGCCTAGTTGGTTATTATCACCAGCTCATCAAATATTTCTCAAAGTTAACCTCTCTAATGACTTCTCTCCCATAGGAAGGGGTAATGATTACTTGGGATTTGAAATTTCATAATTATTCTGAGGAGTTGAAATGTATTTTTTACTTCTTCACCAACATTGAATCTTTTAGAGGATATATAGGGATATGTTGTCTTTTGTGACACATCATGGTCAGGTTTGGGTATCATCCTCATGTAGGGAGATCATATAGTGTTCTATGGATTATAATTTCTTAGAAAAATCGAGAAAAAATATACTACTCATGAACTTTATCTCATAGTTATGATGAAAGATCTTAAGAGTTGGGTATATTAAATTCTTAGAGAAATTTCTACTATTTATTCCGATAAAAAATTATTGAGTTATAAATTACTTCAAAATTATTTGAACCGCTATCAGTGGTCATTGGTGTATTACCAGTTATCTTTTTTTTTTAAATTTACTAAAACCATAGCAAGGTTAATTTCATTTTTAATATCATTAGTATGAAGTTTGTTACCCATGATGTGAAGGAATCATTAGAAGAGCATAACTTGATGGCTCTATTTTCTCACATGCATTTGGGACTCTAGGGAAATGAGACGCAAATTATGTTTAAAAGTATTTTATTGACCTCCAATATTATCAAGACGATTCATTAGGAGGAGAATCTTGATGATGAGTTTCATGTAATTAAATACTCCCTTTATGGTGGGGAGAACATCAGTGAGTGTTCATTCTACTCTAAAAAAATACTATGTTTTTAGAAATACTATTTCATACCATTGAATTTGGGGTAAACTATAATGGATGGTTTCCAAAATTACTAGTGGGTAGTGAAACTACGAACTATTGAGCTATTATACAAAATTTGGTGATGATATTGGAGGCTATGTTTTAGATGAGGCATTTGTGATTTGATGGTTACATGTTTGAGTACCCCTCAAAAAAGAATGAAAAATGTGTTTTGATTGAAAGTCTGACCAAATTAGATAACATTATACACATTCATAATAAGACCAATGTTAGGGACTTGTGAAGTTTTTATGTTCAGGAGATCATCAGATTTTATGGAGTACCATATGTTATTATTTTTTATTGGGATCCCCATTTCACATCATGATTTTGTAGAAGACTCGGTGAGGAAATAGGATCCCATGTTAGT
This sequence comes from Viscum album, assembly GCA_963277665.1. Lineage (NCBI taxonomy): Eukaryota > Viridiplantae > Streptophyta > Magnoliopsida > Santalales > Viscaceae > Viscum > Viscum album. The sequence continues at coordinate 24,100,672 of OY728142.1, read as the reverse complement.
TTGAGCATGAAAAATCATCCAAAGACATATGGATAGATGTAATGACCAATAAAAATCATGGGAGACATTATTTATTCTTGCATTATTGACTTTGTTGGAGCTTAGGATAACCATGTTGTCCTGGTTGTGTTTTCCTATAACAATAGTTACCATTCATCCATCTTTAAGGAACCCTTTGATTCTTTTTATGGCTACCCACGAAAATATTTGTTTTGTTGGTCAGAGATTGGGGAATATTCTTTGGTAGGACCTAATTTTTTCCAAGATATAATATAAAAGATTCGGATGATATATTTGAGAATGGTGATGGAATAGACTTGGTATAAATATTATGTTGATCATTATTGATTCCCTTTAGGAGATTCAATTGGGGACTAAGTGTTGTGGAGTGTTTCCACTTGGTTAGGTCACTGACGTCTGGGAACAAGAAAAAAATGCACGGAGGTATGTCAGACCTTTTGAGGATATTAAGAAAATTATAGTGGTTTCTTAATACTTGAATTTACCACATCAGTTGATGTTGGTTCATAATTTGTTTCGTGTATTGTGTCATTGATGGTACCTCTCCAACCCATATGCTGTTTTGATATTAGAATACCATTTTTTGGAATTAGGTTTATATGAGTGAGTAGCAAGTTTTTATTATTAGGTTGGAGTTGAAGTTTATTCATTATATGTCTATAACTTTGGTTCATGTGATTTGGAATTATGGTTTTGATTCAAATAATATATGGGAGTGTGGCTAACTGATGAGAAAGAAGTATCATTATCACATTATCATTGATCGTTCTTAACAAAGCATTCTGAGGGAGAAATTTTTTACGGTCATAAGATTTTATCATCCCATTATTATCTTTTAGATAATTTTTTATTCCTTTCATTTTATCTACCTTTGGTTGGGAATTTCCTTGATTATTTTGGGTGTGCATGGAATTTTTTATATAATGTGGCATCATGGAGGAAGTAGGATATGGTGTAAGCCGCTAATCTCTATGGTGTGGACGGATATTGTAACACCCCAGGTAAATAAAGAATAGAAATTTTCATATTTATCCATATTTGTGAATAAAATATTAATATGACTTTAAAGGGGACACTATGCTCGATGGCGTACCCAACACGCAACAACGAGTTTCTTGGGAATCTTACGTTGCACTCTAATAATAAAATAATATTATTTTAAATGGTAGTTAACATGTAGCCGTTGTATTGGCGGGAATGGATAGAAATAACTAAAATATGATTATATATGTACTTAAATATTTTTACATTTATACAATAAAAGATAAAGGCTTAAAATACGGAAAGAATTCAATTTTTGGCGTATATGCCCTAGTTTTCACTAAAGGTTCACTTATCACCTTTTGATGGAGAACCGTCATTAAATATAGTTTTGTTCACTCTTAAACATTCTTTTGGACCAAATAAAAATCTTATTAAGAATCGGGACATCAAAATTTACTTTGTGTAAATTTTTGGTATCTTTGTGATAAAGTTCATTTTTTTTAATGAATAGTGTAGAATGTTGTGTTTTAATTCAAAACCTCTTTTTAATATAATTTATTTATATGATTAGATAATATTTTGAATTGGTTTTAAAGTTAAATTAGAAAATATTTTTACCATTAAATCCAATAGTGGTCATTGGAATTAATTTCACTTTGAAATCAGACCTAAACTAGTGTCAATCTTTTGATACTTATTGTTTTATAAAAACACGCTATTTGCTCTGACAGCGGGAATTAATTATTAAATTAATTAATGTGACTAATATGTTTTGAATTTTGTAAAATAGACTTCATTTTTGAATTCGGAATATCAAATATAGCTTAGGGTGAATTTTTGGTAATTTTCTGAAAAACATCAATTTTTTATGAATAGTGAAACCACTAAGTGGTACTTATAAAAACTGATTTTTCATTTAAATGAAATTTTGCCATAATTGTGTTTTGATTTTCAAAAATCCGACATACATGGTTGTCATTAAGAAGTAAAATGTGGTTCAATGAGATTAAAATATTTTTTTGGTGAATAGTAACTTATTAAGTTTTTAATCGCGATTAGTGGTAATTAGTGTAGTTTAAGGTAAACATGATATTATAAGAATGTGAAAACACCATGACACTTGTCCTACACCTATTGGGTGAGTCATGGCCGACCAAGACTAGCCATGGGCCAACTTGGGGACCCCATGGATCCACTTTTGTTGGGAAATGACATAAATTACTTTTTATTCAATGTTGAAGTGAAAATGACACAAACATAATATGTTTTACGAAAACAATTTTTAATTGGGGTTATACAAGTCCAAATTTTGATTATAAATAGTAATTGGAAAGATAAAAAGATTTCCTATATCATAGTATTTTTTTTATAGTTTTTAGACATTAAAGAAATTATATTATTTATGACATAATAATGATGCAACGATGACATCATTATTTGACGATTTAATTAAAATGGAAAGATAATGTAACATCTAAAACCTAAACATGGCCAAAACCAATTGGATGAGTGTATTTCGAAGCCTTATCACCTTATCCACGAATTATATCAATGTGGGACCTTTTGAAACCGAAACACATTTTCAAATAAAGTAATATTTCTTACTTTCCAAAAGTACCCCTCCTCTCCTCTTATAAAAGGCCCCCACCTCTACCTCATTTAACACACTCCTCAAGCCTTTGGCTCGGCCAACCCCTGCCCATTTACTCTCTCCACATCCCTCTCCTCATCATAGAGGACTCCCTTTGGGCATAATCCTTTCAAAGGAAGCCTTTAGGATTAAATCAAAAGGAGTTACACTTTTAAAGGTAATTCATTCTCTCATGTTCATTTGTTTTATTTTGCTTCTCCAACCTCCTAAACTCTTTTTATTTACTTATTTTGTAACAACAACAGTATATTCAATATTCTAGGATGTTGTTATAAGATTTATTCGAGCTACACTCTCACACAACTACATCAAATGGTTAAAGAACATACGGTTTCCGTGGATGGTGAAATTCTGCCTCCCGAAACGATGATTGTTCAATACTCATTTAACACCTTCAAAGGTGGCCATTATGATGTCAATATTTTTATATATGATATATAATATGTTTATGTTTTATTTATGCTTCTGTATTTTTCATTTTTTTCTTACCTTTATGGCTTCCATTATGGGTATACGCGATATCTTCATTTAAGGAAGTCCGGACTACCGCCCCCTCAAAGTGATTTGATTCGTTAAATACCATATGTGGGATGTATAAAGGATGAAAATATGATATTATATATGATATTATACTGGAATTATAATATACCTTTATATCATTATTATTCCATTCTATAAAATATGAAATAGAAACCAAAGTAGCGTTCATGCGTACGTACGGCTTACCGTCTCCATGAACGGTGCATTTCATTTCTTACCTCTAAATGATTATGTAATGTTATAAATGCATGAATGTACTGGATATATATGACATATATGATATCTACATAATGAATACAATTCTGGATATAATAAACATTTGGCCACACGAACACCATGTAATTGTAAGAAGACCACTTTCGACTTAAGAACCAAATATCGGCAAAACAAATATTATTAACATAAATGATTACATAATGTTTGTGACATGGTAATAAGTGGTATAAAAGTAATAATGAACTTGAAAAATGGTTCTTAAGGAATTATAAATTAACTCAAGTTTATTATTCAGGAGATTAAAGAACGATCGAGTCAAGTCGGACCCGAGGTAAGGGATCCTACAACTCTCTTTCTTTTTAAGTACACTCTTTTATGTAATTTATTTTAAGCTCATCTTTCTTATGATTGGGATGTTATTTTATATTACTCCTACTGTAATTTTTATGTTCATGTGATGAGAGACCCTATTCTCTCTCATCAATCCTTTTGGAAGTTTTATGTGGCGCCGTTAGGCTGCCGAGTTTTCGTAAGGGATTTTTCATCTCACTTTTATCCCCGTGAGATTTATGCTACATTTGCCACAATTTCCTTTGAGTGGTGTATGTACTGCCCATTATTCTACTATTTGTGTAATATAATTTCGTTTATGAGTATTTACATCAATGATTTATTGCCCTTATTTCATGGGGTGTATGTTTTGAGTGATACCCAAGTCGGTAAGGGATCCTTTCACCCTCCTCTTTTTTAAAGGACTTCTTTTATTGGGTCTTTTAATTTACATATTGTTATGTTGGGATATGTTCTTATATATCCTTAATGATGTAAATTTTTTGTCCAAGTGATGAGATACTCTTTTTATCTCTCATCAACTCATTTTGATGTGACGCCGTTAGGCTGTCAAGGGAACTTCTTAACCCAATTTCGATTTCTTTGTGTTCAACATGTAGTTATTGAATATGTCATCCTTTGAATATGTGTGAATGAACTTTTATTGTTTTACACTTAATATCCAATTATATTGGGTGTATTTATATTTTTCACACATAATTTTGATATTTATTTATCCTTAATTTAAGGATACCTTCTTTATAAGGTATTTCATCACATTTTACATCCTTATTGATACTTCATTGTAGTTATTCTCCAATTCACTCTTATATGGTGTATATAATGTCCTTTGGAATATTATATCCTGAATCCATTTATTCTCATGATATTATAAAGTTCTTATTAAATGTTATTCCTCAATTATTGTATTCAAGTGTCTCTAATTTTGGTAAAAACCCTTTTGACCAAAATATCGCTTCAAATGTTTTAATGATTTGTTCTTATTAATATCCATGTTTTAAAAATGGTTTTAAGGATTTATTTATATGGATATTAATGGTTTAAAATTTTAAAAGCTTCAAGGTGGTATGGGACACTTTGATTCAAAATTCTCCTTATTAAATGTTTTAAATGGTTTTTAAAATGCTTTTTATTGGATTCATTATTTCAATATCCTAAAATGTTATATTGTGATTGAAATGTGGAAATGTTATGTTTCCTTTATTCATGTTTTATGTGATACGATTATGTTATGGTTCTTGGGCATTGTTATGAAGAACGGGTGGTTCCGTGATAAACTAAGGGCGGGTGAGCCCGATATAGCTCTCCAATGCATTGGGTAACGTGAAGGAGTGAAACGTTAAGGTTTCTCCGAAGAGATTTAGGGAATATACTATGATGGGTATTCCAAACGTAACCAAGAGGGTTACTCCCTACGTAAGAATGTTATGAATGCCTCAAGTTACCTTTATGTCTTATGATTTCTATGATTTATTCATGATTTGATGAGGTAGGTTAAAGTGCCTATGTTTTATGGGTAAATTATGATTTCATTCTTGTGTATATATCAACTCATGTTTCCTTTCCATATTTTTATATCCCTTACTGAGCTTTTTATGCTCATCCCAAGTTTTTGAAATGTTTTTTTTCAGGTCAAGGGAAAGGTACATGGTAAGATTATAGAGTCAAGGATGTGTTTAGAAAGAATCCATGTTTTATTTTCAATATGTTTCCGTTGATGGGAAGAATAGATACTATCTTTTATGTAACCACTTTGTTTAAATGTGGAATGTAATGCAAGTTTCATGATCTAATTCTCTAAAACTCTAAACCTGAAAAGATCCTCAATGTGTAATCTTGTAATAACTCAAGATTAAGTAAGGTTTAAGGCTGGGGCCTTATAGATATAGATACGTTTTGGAAGCTTGTGTGAATATTTTAGGTTCTACTTTTATTCTGCAGGTAGATATGGTCTGGTGCTTGGGTTCACCATATCCTTACCCATGGTAAAACAAATCTCAATCATATTTGAGGTGTGGTTTCCAGAGGTCTATTGACTAGGTGTGACAACGGCATTTCACAATACGCTATTTCATAGCTTGTATGAAATAGTGTCACAGTTTCCCCCACTGTTTCATAGAATAACCCTTTTCACCTCTTATATTCCATGGTGGAGTGGGTTGTATCATAGTGATTTTTTCCATTTTTTAAAAACCTGAATCTCATCAAAATATTCCCACTCTATCCTAATTAAATTTTTATCTTTTGGAGGATCTCAAAGAATCTTTTTGGCTCATCTAAACTCTCATGTTATCATGTATAAGTGTCTGCTGGTGTGTTTCATTACTCTTTGAGATTTCCTTCTTGATCTTGGAATCCATCCTCTCACCATTATAATTTTCTTTGTTGGGTGATTCTTGATCATTAATAATGGAATGGGGTACCATAATTCATTTCCTATACAATTGAAACCATAATTTCACGACAGATTCAATGTTCATTTTAAAATTATTTTAAATACATTGAATTAAAAATTATTTGATGATGAATTTAAAGGGAATGTATTATTAAAATAAACCACATTTGGTTGGTTCTGAAATTTGTAATGATTTTTTTATAAAACATGTCTTGGGATGGAATTCATTTTGATAAACTCATTTTAATATATTCTGAGAAAATATATTTAAATAAAAATTACTTTAAAAGCATCAATTTTATTAAAACCTTTTATTTTTATTTGGAAAATAAAATTCCATGATAAATAATGAAATTTGAAATTTGAACGTTGAGAAATGGTTTAATTTCAAATTAATGTTTCTTCCAAGAATTGTTGATTGATTGATTGATCTAATCATGTCTAAGCCTAAGTAGTGAGTGTGTTATAGGACTACAAAACTAGTACTATGGATCCTTATCAATGGATTGATGATTAAATCATTAATTAAATCAATATTTTCGCCTTTATGGGTCCCTATATGGTGTGTGAATAGACTATCCAAATGGAATGATCCTTAGGGACATGTTGACACACCTATGTTATGTTCACTAATAGAGTAGTTTGAGGAACATGGTAGTAGGAACTAATCGATCTCTGGTCTTTTGACCATGGTTCCTGGTTTTGTTTCATTTGATTATGCCAGCCATTGTTTATAAAACTGTTTTATTTATATGGGACGTTCTATATAATTGTATATATAAAATGTGCATTTAAGCATGTTCGCAATTTATATGCCTTCTTTTTTATTTGAAAGATCATTGGATAGAAAATATGAAATTGTATTTTTATTCCATGTTTTGTTTAAACTAAATAATAACTAGTTTAATTTTTATATAATTTATTATGGTATAATCAATGAGACCCTACTAGTTTTTTTAGATCACACCAAACCATTTCATTTTAGAGTTTTTAGATATAATTGTTCAGGGTATTGGAAAATAGATCGAGCCACTTGGAATTGGAGAATGTGCTTGATTGTGGGACATTTATGATATTGGACACCAGTAGAGTTGTGATCCACTCAATTCATAGAGTATTGAAATCATATCATGATGTTTTTATGACACTTTTATGGATGTTGTTTTACTTTGGGATATATCTATTTTTTTATATTACATTTCTTCTAGGATAGTGTTTAATATATCAATTGTTTACTATTTTATCTTTAATTTTTATGTATCAATGGTTTTTTCTTATGGAAAAATAATTTCCATGGATGTTTTATATGATTCAATGTGATAGTCACCAACCATTGAGGATAGGGAATGACTTTCGAGGAATGTCATGGATGGATTCGGTATCAGTATACCAGGGTTGTTTCCAACATACACTGGGGGTTTTATCCCAAACCCAATGTTATACAGGATGATTTTCCAAATGAAAATGGGTACATATAAAGTTTTATTCCAATAACGAGTGTTGGTGGGAGGATTTATCCCAAGGAAAAGGGATACAATAAATTTTTTATCCCTAGCGCAAGGGTACATGAGTTGATTATCTCATTCCCATGAAGGTAAAAATATTTTTCTTGTTCAACGTGTTATAATTTTATTGTTCTTATATTTGTTAAAATTTTCATTGTTATGTAATATTCCAAGGGAATGATACATATCCATACTATATACATATGATTCTTCTTTATAGGTCATTTTTACTATATACAATTTCTAAACACTTACCCCATGGTAAATGTTAGATTTATTGATATTCATTTTTTATCATGGATCATGGAAAACTCATATTGTTCCATGTTATTTTAATAATATATTTATTAATTTCTCATGTTTTCTCATATTATTATGATTTAAAACAATGATATCATATTTATAAGTCTTATATTTATGAATATTCGATCTCACCCCATTCTAATATTTTCTTTACCTAGGTTATTGTGATGAGTATAATCATTGAGATTTTAAGAAGTGGGTTTAGTGAGGTTTGAATATAGATAAATGTTCATAAGTACATTATAAGATTTTTATAATGTATATTTTTCTTAAATACACTCAAACATTAATTCATGGGATTATGAGATGACTTATGATTTGTAAAGTTTATAATATGGTAATTTGGTACAATAAAAATTTGTTCTACTCACTTATTATCAAATAAAGTGTTCAGAGAATGTTTTTTAAGAACCAATACTGCTATTGTGGGTCTGGAGAACCATAATACGTATCAAAGGATGGTTTAGTTATTTTTTAGGATTAGTGTGGTTATTTTAAATTATATGATAATATATTATTATTTAACGACATTTATATAATTCAATGAATATGATAATTTCCCAAAGATTTTTTGAAGTAGTAACTATGTAATTCTCCTATAAATTACACTCCTTTATAGACACAGGAAAGTGGTTGTTGCTATGTTAAAGGTTCAATTAGGGTAAATCACCCCTCTTCCCAATGTTAGTTGATCATTAACTTGATCATCACGTAGATGAATGATGAGTGAACCTAAGACTATATACCATGAAGGATCCATTTGGGGGATATTATTGTGTAGATAATATACCCTCTTTGATTAAATTATTTCATAGTTACATAGAGGGATTATATTGAAAGGTAAAATATAACACAACATAAATTAATCTATGTTGAAACTAGAATTATATATGTTGAGATACAAGAGATATAGTTTGAACTAATAGATATATAGGATAACATGGATAATAAGATTTAGTATCCTTTACGTTAATGTAAACATAGGAAATCCTTTGTTACTCTAACTACTAAACCTATGTCATGAAAAATGATGATAAAATATACACTCACCGTCCACTCAATATATGTGCATATTCAATTTGAAACTAATTCTTGCCGCCCTAGTGGGACTTGGATGTTTTCTAAGAGAATCATATCAACAACACAATGATATGATATTATCATCTAATATTATTTTATCCCAATTTTTTGGATTATGGAATATGTTTCATGAAAGACATATTATCCCTCCTTTGGATTAATTCTATGTAATTATAGAATTACAATGGGAATTTCTATTTAAAATCACTATTAATCAACAAAATTGGTAAATTAAATTTCATATTAGAAACTAATTCGAGATCATATATATGTGTAAGGATGACTACGATATATAATAGAAAACTAATTCTATTAAAGGAGTTATGATACCTAATTACGTGGTATTTTTATCTCAAATGGTTAGAGATAAATTCAATATTAGGACTGACCTATTCTAAGATAAAATGATATATTTGTTATGTTTTTTATAACACTATTAAAATTATATCAACAGTACAGTATATCACATTGATACCCATAGTTAGTTTCACCAGTAAGTGATAATTAAGATTGTAAGGGAGGAGAGTATTTAAGTATTGGGAGAGAATATAGCGACCCTAAATTCTAGAACTTGTAAAACTAATGTTACGCTTGACGACATGTGTTACATTTAATACCCCAATCCTAGAAGATCTAATCACGTTCATTATTTTATTACATTTAAATGATTACAAGGAACAAAATACTAATGGGCCAAAGAGTTTAGATGTTTTGGAAAACCATATTACATACCTGATACTGATAATACATTGGGAAAATGAAATAAACCACAATAGAAGTAAAATCTTATCATCCTTGAAACTCAATCAAAGGATTCTGATTCCTAACATTAGGAAGGAGAACATAATAAGTGTGATATAAAATTCCCAGTAAGTTTATATAATGTAGGAAAAATAATGAATTAATGAGAATAAATCAAATATAAATATAAATAAATTATAACACATTCTATTAAAATAACTGGATAAGACATAATCAATATGGAAAGGTAAATAACTAAATACAGAAGCCATTTAATATATAAACTGAGAATGAAATGAATACATAGATTTTATCATATGAAATTTTCATGGATAATGACAGTAATAATTGAATTATTTATGACGTAAATGCTTAATTATTATATGTCATGTTTGTGGCACATAAAAACCAAAACCTTCAAGACCTTTCACAAGATAGTTAAACACCACTGGTAGAAACCTATTTAAATTAGCCAGTATATTGGTTTCTCAAGAACCCATCGATACATCGAGGGGATATATAAATTTTGGGGCCCAACAATCATTTCTAGTCCAAATAATTCCTATTATCGAGTGATTTATTTAATTAATAAACAATTTTCCTTATCAAATATATATATTAAATTAAGAATTTATATTTATTACAATGTGCATAAATAATCGAATAACTACAAAGTAATCACTATATTTAAAAATGGTACATATTTATATTAGTGAATCATGATATTAAATGAAAATGGGGTAGCATATAAACCACATTAAAGTGAATTTGTGCATAACAATGAATAAGTCTTACTGGAATGTATATTGAGATGAAATCAATAACCTTGTGTTTACTTTTGACTGAACATCCTTTAACCTCTTGTAAAATGAATTTAATCATTTTATTAAGTTATAAATGAAAAATAATCATATCTATAAAATTATATATTATATTCTTATAATATCTTATTACCTATTCATTAATAATCATTAATTATTTTCACTATTCCATGTAATAATTGCCTAGTTTTTTGGGTATGTTTTGACTTGTTATTTTTTCTTATTATGTAAACCATGATCTCATAATATCCATAATGTAAACAAATATTTCAATATTATATATATTCATTATATATGTATATATATTTATCCCTAAAATATGGATATATGAAATGAAATGCATCGTTCGTCAAGATGGTTGGTCGCACATATGCATGAAAACTGCATTCATTTCTTTTCTGTATTAAAAGAATGAAATTTTAATGATATATATGTATAAATGTATTTTATAATTATAGTATAATATTTATTTCATATATGTCACATATTTTATTAAAATCAACATTACTATATTTCATTTATAGTGTGAAAGAATCACATCACTTAAAGGGGGTCGTAGTCCGTGGGTCCAAATATGATGTTATCGTATTCCAAAAATAATAGAAATAATGAGGGTATGAGTTATCGAAGATTCAATAAGAATAGAAACATTATAAATATCATGTATAAACAATAAATACATCATTATTTCCAAACATTAATGGTAGTAAATGGACAAACGTATGATATCGGTTCGTTAGGTGATAGTATGTCATACACACAAATGAGGATTACATGTCCCATTTTGATGGATGTGTATGAAATTGTAGGTGGAAATATTATCATAAAAATATATCAGTATAATAAATATGAATAGGTAATTATATAATCATGTTCAAAAATAATTTAATAGTTTTATAATGAAATAAAACAAAAGTGATCATTGAAGAATATTACCTTGTTTTCGGGTAACACCTTTTGGATTATAAAAACAGACTTCCTTGGTTAAATTTATTCCAAATGAAAGGGTTATAAGATGAGGGGATGGAATTTGCGAGATTATTTGGTCAGGTTTTGGAAGATCTAGTAGGCTCAATGTGGTGTGAGGAAGTGAGGGAAGAGGTGGCCTTTTATAACTGAGGTACAAGAAACTTTTGGAAACTCTCAAAATATTATATTGATATAAATTAATTTTCAATTAAAAATGTATCCAATGTGACTTATTCCAAATATAATATTATTATCAGTATAAATAACAAAATACAATATTTTTTACACATGTTCCATTCTTATTATTACCCTTATCATCTGGTTTTAACCCTTATTTAATACCACTAACACTTACCGTGATAGCATGAGTTTTTATACCTTAAGGCTTAATATAGTAACTCTAAAATGAAAAATGAACCATAAGTGAATCATTGATCAAATATATAACATTTTACTAATAAATTTGTTTAATATTATATTTTTATTATTTTTATACCATTTAATAAAAAAATTATTTTATAATACCATTAATAATAATTTTGATATTATTCATCACTTGACCCTTTAAAAATATCATAAAAAAATTATATCTTCAAAAAAATAACCATTAATACAACTATATTATTTATATTTCATCCATAATTTTTTTGGATGAAAATATTTATATCAAATTATATTTATTTATATATTTATAATATCATATATTTTATATTACTTGTAATTAAACAATTATTTCATCATCATTGTGCAAGCCTTGAAGGTAATTATTTATTTTACAAAAATTAAAATTAAATAACCACAATGAAGATAAAAAATTTATCTTTAAAAATAATTTTTGTAGTTGAAGATATATACTTAAATACCACATATGTAAAAATTAATACTTATGAAAAAAAATGAGTATGACATATTGGAATTTCCTTATAATAAAATACAAAAAAACATAAATTCATTCAATTCACACCAAGAGGCCATAAATCGTCCCAAGGATTATTTTGGTCAAAATGACTCATTAAATAAAATTATTTTAAGATTTAGGGTAATTTTATAATATTTATAATATGTTTTTCCCTTAATTACTCGATTTACCTTTAACCGCGTCACTTAAAATTACTAAAGTTACTATTGATAATGTCCAAAAATAAAAGAAACTGATTTAAATATTTTGTAACCATTTATTCCAAATATTAAAACTACTTTTAAATATTAAAGAGACATTAGTTTTCGTTATTAATTTAAAACTAATACAGTTGACAGAACTAGAAAACAGGTTTTTAACGTGAAACCGTTCAAATGATTGAATTTTTTATATCCCGATTTAGTATCAAATTTATTCCAATGATATAAATTAGATTAAATGAAAAAAAATTGATTTAATTATAATTTAACACCACATTAAAATATAATTTAACACTACATATTTTTTAGATGAAAATCTATTTTTAATTAAATTGAAGTATTTTTTCATTATTCATTAAAACATGAAGCTTCTCAAGAAAATACCAAAAATTCACCCTAACCTAATTTTGATGTTTCAGTTTTAAAAATGAATTTTATTTTTCCATATAAATTTTATAAATGTTTCAAAATTCATATTTAAAATAGGTGTACTATTAAAATAGGGTAAACCAGCTTTTATAAATATATTTGTTTTCTATGTGTAATATTGAGTTTGTTCCTATGTAATTCCAAATAAATATGCTGGAAAATTTTAAGAATATATGATAGGATATATAACATATAAATTTTGTAAATAAATTCTCTGATAGTGTTAAAATTTTATTAACTGTGCAAAATGTGACTAAATAGTGTGTTTTGGAACAAGGTGTCGTGTTCATTGCATGATATAAAAAAATTAGATATATTGTAATGTAAATTTTGGTAATTTATTTGTGTGATAAATTATCCTCTCATTAATTAAATTTCATTATAGTAATTTAAACATTATCTTATTAATCTAGGGTTTGATATTTAATAATACTATTATGGGAAAACCCCACATTATAAATACGGTTAGTAAAACATCTTCATAATAATAGGGAAAGTAAAATGTGAAGGTCACCAATAAACTTGGATTTAAAATAGGACAAAGTTAGTGAAAACATATAAATCAAAGAAAAATGAAACTATTAATCTCTAATGGGGAGTGATAGTGAACATGTCCATGTGAAAGTTATTGACCATAAAGCCCTAAACTAGAGGTGTGAATAAGGCTTATCGATATCATAAAAAATGATGGCAATATGACTTTGTTTGTTTCAAGACCATTTTCTAGGGTTGTTAAATTATTTAATAATCAATGAATATAGGTAAATATATTTTCCAATATACATAATAACTTCATTTCATTATTCCTTGAACTACTTTTACTTAAACTATTGATACTGTATACTTCATATAGTAATATAGTAATTTCTAAACCCTCATTAAAAGATCAATTAAAAAATTTCATAAATGGTCAAATTTTCAAATGATTATGATCCATCAATTTTTGAAAAAAAATTGATGAATTTCCAAAATTAACATATCATTAATCCAAACAACATAAAGTGGCTCTCTAAGAATCACCTAAAAAACATGTGAATGCCCTCATTTGGTATTCTCTTGAAACATGGTGATAACATGAATTACTATAAAACATTATTGTAAAAATTTGTTATTATTTATTACATAACTAAGACACATGTTTTTGAATATATTACATAAATAATAAAGTGTTTTAAAATACATAAATGGTGTCATAAACCACTTTTTCAATAGACCATTAATTAGTTTCAAGGTAGTCAGAACTATCAAATTCACAATATCCAAAAATATAAACTCTATATTCACACATAATTATCTTAGTATCATGAGAAAATTAAGCGTTATCTATCTCTTAACCATGTGTTTTCCAAAAATTTCGACATAGTAACAAATCACTTTTATTGGAATCATTTAATATATAATCTCAAATCCTTAAGAAAAATAAACTATAGTACAATCCTCATATATTACTTAATTCTTATAACTAGTATATCATTGATAAAATAATCAATTGAAATAATTCTTGAATAAAAATGTAATAACATTAATCATTCCTCTTCATCTCTGTTTGTAGCATAATATTGGCCATGATGTATTAGCCTCTTTGTTTTGTAAATTTCATATACACTTGAGACATTGGTATGTGTACAATCTCATCTCATTACATTTGAAGCATTTTACATTGTGAACCATTTTATTATCTATGAAATCACAAGAATAATGGACATTCTCCCCAAAAAAGTATGAAGTTTACATTCTTTTTAAGAAATACTAGGGTCATTATTTCAACAATTATTACATATTGGAAAATACATCATTCCCTTATTCCATTTATCCATATTTATCTATCCTCTTTTTCTCATGATTCCCTAAAAATCCATGATAATTAGATAATTCTTTCTCTATCTCATTAGGTTATGATATTTTGTCCTCATATGATATGAATTTTTGGAATATTGGTTCCCTTCAAAATAATGTCTTAAAACCATAAAATAAATGATCATTCTTACAATTCAGATCATGTTCATTTTTTTGTTCACATTTTTTGTGCTAGGTGCATTTTCTAAATGCAATCATAGAGTATATTAGAACATATCATTGTGAAAAATAACGTAAAATCCCAAAACTAGAGAAATAATTAACATACAATAATAATATTTTGTGTATCTTATATTAAAATCATAAACATGGATTCATTGGGATGTTCTTCTATACATATCCTTAATTAATATCATAATGTTATTATTTATAATCAATGTTTTCTGAATATAGATTCAAAGGTTTCCAATAAACTTTATTTGATATCAAATATAATGCCCTAACCCTATAGTCCTAGAGTAGGAGCATTTATTTATTACATTGGAATTTTTACAAGAAATCAAATCATAAAGGATCTGATAGTGTATTTTTTTAGAAATAATGATTACATATATGATACCCGTAATATTTTAGGAAAATAAATTAAATCATGGCACAAATAAATAAACCACATCCTTATAACTCATTCAAAGGATTTCTCATCATAACATAGGGAAAGGAAACATAATAAGCTTGAGATAAAATTATCTGTAATAGTATGTAAAGTGGGATCATTAATAAATTAATGAGAACAAATAAATATTTAATGTTGAGTAACTGATGAAAAAATCCATTCAAAAAACAAGATAAGGCATTTTCAAAATTGCATGCTAAATAACTTAAAACACATACTATTTAATAAATAATCTAAGAATGAAATGAATCTATAAATTTTACCATATAAAAAACACCTGGATTATAACAATTTTAATTGAAATATCTATGAAGGGTATTCTTAATTTTTGGACATCATGTTAGAGGCACATGAAAACCAATACCATCAAGACCTTTCACATGACAGTTTAACACAATAGGTAGAAACCCATTTAATTTTAAAAACATAATTTGTCTCATATCAACCCGTTGATGCATCGAGGGCCTATATAAAACATGGAGACCATATTCCATTACTATTCCAAATCATTCCTCATATTGCATAACAACTTTAATTAATAAACAATGTACCTTATCAAATATCAGTATTGAAGGAAGAAGAAATATTTATTAATATTTCCCCATATAATCAAATATCTTTCAATGTAAAAACCATATATAAAAATGGAATATATTTTATTATTGAATCTTGAAATTAAGTGACAAAGAGTAAGAATATACACAACATTAATGTGAATTGGTTCATAACAATCAATAAGTCTCAATGGAATTCAAATTGAGGTGAAATCTCATACCATGCGTTTCCTTTTGGGTAAAAATCCTTTAACCTACTTTATAATGGTTTTAATCATGTTATTAACTTTTACCAAACCATATTTATATTTATAAAATTATATGTTATCTTTTTATAATATATTATTACCCATTCATTAATAATCTTACATTATTTTCAATATTTCGCGTGTTAATTACATAGTTTTTTAGAATGTTTTGACTTTTTGTTTGTGTTCTTCGTACGTAGATCATGATTTTCATCACATATAGATTTTAAAACATGATGTAAATATCAAATACTTTCATTGTATATGTATTTATTATAATCTATAAAATTGTGAGAAATTAAATAAAATGCACTGTTAATGGAGATGGCTGGCCATATGTATACATGGAAACAACATTCATTTATTCACCATATTAATATAATGAAATCTAAATTATATATATGTATATTTTGATTATAGTAAAATATTTATTTCATATATTTCACAAATGTTTATGAAAATCATCTTTAATACATTACATGTATAGCATGAATGAATCACATCGCTTTGAGCAGGCTGTCGTCCATACGTCATCAAATGAAGTTAACGTATTCCGAAAAATTGAAAAGCATAAAGTTATGAGTTATATAAGAATATATAATATTAAAGGTATTATAACTATAATATATATCATATATAAACTGTAAATTCATCATTATTTATGACTTTGAAAGGTGGTAAATGGAAGAAAAAATGACATCAGTTCGTGAGGCTGTAGTCCACCATACAAAAGAATGATGATTGTGTATCCCATTTAGATGGATGTCTGTGAAAGTGTATGTCAAATGAATTGAATAAAAATATCTCATTATATTAAATATTCTAAGAATATTATATATTCAGGATATAAAATGAATTCAATGGTTTGAGAAAAAAATAAAACAAAAGTGATCGTTGAATAATATTGCTTGGTTTTTGGGTAACACCATTTGGTTTATAACAAAATACTTCATTGGAGGGATTTATTACAAAATAAAGTCTTCCATGATGAGAGGAAGTAATTTTGAAGCTTATTTAGATATTTTTTTGATGAGATAAAAGGCTTAATGTGTTTTAAGGAAGTGAGGGAGGTGGTTCCCCATTGTAATTATAGGAAGGGGTACTTTTTGGATTCTCTAAAAATATTAAATTAAATTAAATTAATTTTCAATTCCAAATTTCTAATATTGGTAAGAGTATTTCATTCAATATTGGTGATAATTGAGTTCCTATAAAAATTTCTATTAAAAACATTATTTGACGATACCCCTATTTTTTTAAAAATAGGCCGGTTAATAAAAGTAGCAAGTTTATAATCGTTTGATTGTTCAATTAATTTCTTAAGAGATTGATTAATTCTTATTTATATCAACCAAAAAATACTAAAATAACATTATAAACCAATTTAATAAACCAAAATAGATATAAAAAATATCCAAGACTAACTATCAATGTTATACATAGTTTACTAAAATATGAGTTAAAACAGAATAAAATAATTTTGAAAACATAAAGAATTAAAATAAAGTGGTTCAATCTCATTTCAAGACCTAATCGACACCACTTGGTTATCAACTTACATCATGAAATTTAAAAATAAATATTTTATCCACACCCAAGATCGGGGATTACATAATAGTACACAAGACTATCCCGGTAAAAAGACCTCAAACACAGTTCTACATGGGAAATTTAAACCACCATGCAGGACAAGGGCCTCTTCCATAGTTCTACATGGGTGGGGAATGGTGTAAAATAGTTCTAATGACCTTATATCTTATATCCTCATATTTATCACATGAGACAATGATGAGTCAGAAGAGGTGCTATAGTAACAGTGAATTAGAAGCGGTGCCACAGTCAGCAGTGATTTACTTCACGAGTTCTGGAACCGATAGCATAGTTATGGTGTCTGGTCCATTGCAGTTTCTAGAACTAGTAGCATGGTTATGGTGTCTAGTCGATTTCAAATTCTATAACTGGTATCATGGTTATAGTGTTTGGGAAATGGTGTCTCGGGTATAGATGTCTATTCCTTTGTCAAAATTGTGAACAACCTCTTATTACGGTGTGGCAGAACCAGTATTACTGACTTAGCGAGAATTATGGAATGATTTGTGATGCCACTATTTCAGGTCAATTGTGAGAAATGGTATCATAGTTAACTATTTCATAGAAATTCAGTCATGTACTTTTCTAATTTATAGACTAACCGATGAGACAGTTTGATCACAGAAACTGGGTCTCATACTTAGTCAAATTTCTGACATCTGTCTTAAGAAGTAATACTCAAAGAATGGAATGTGGAAAAAAATAAGTGTATTAAAAAATAATAGAACGTGAGTAAACATTATTTATAAAATTTAACATTATTTACATGATTTAATTGATTTACTTGATTTGTGATCATTAAAATAAGAGGATTCCAACAATCTCCCCCTTTTTATGATCACAGATCATAAAATTTACAAGCCATACATTTTAGAAAGTAAAAAATAGTGTGCTTATCATATCATGGTATTATAGATTATATGTAATAAATATCATAAATTTAGTTCTTCTCCTATAAAGGTTCTTTTACTATAAATTCCTAAAATCCGGTTTTTATTTCTCCCAGTTTTAGGATTATCAAAAATAGGGTAAGAAAACAAAAACTAAATGAAAATAATAAGGGAGTAAATGTTATAAGAACAATTTTAATTTAATAAAATGAAAGAGTAGAGATAAAATCACAAAAATTGAATACATCAAATCTCTATCAAAAATTATCCTTCTTATCTCATCATATTCGGCATCCTTTACTTTATCTTTATCAGATACAACAAGAATAGAAGAAAGGGGTAAATAAGTGGATGTGGTAGAAGTAGTAGTATGGGAAGGTAATGGAACTAAGTCAATGATATAAGGGTAAAATGTTGGTTTGGTGGATGAATGAGGAATTTTTTTTCAACAATAACATGTCTGATTTGTCTTATAGTATGAGAAACAAACATTTTAGTAGGGGGAACTCCAATGGAGGAAGAAGGATAGACAGAAGGAGTCATACCCATCCTTAAAGGTGCCACTACATGAACCGTGATGGTTGTGCTCTGAACATGAAGATAAGGATTCAAAATGATTATAAAATCCTGCATGATTTCATCCCCATGATCTATGCCCTTTTCAAAGTCATCTTTATTTTCCATGAATTTTTCTTGATTAGGTTTGAATTCATTTAGGTTCTGAACATGATCTTTGAAAGATTGAGTTACAGGAGACATCATTAAAATTTATACAAATACTTGAAATGGTTAGTCAATTCAGTCTTGTAATATATCCTCTTGAAGTAGTAATACACTCCCTTAGAGATTTATTCTTGAGAATCAATATAAATTTTTGAGATAACTCTCACTAGATCAAGCACATGTTCATTGTTCTTAATGATTGTAGAGATACTCTCCTAATAAGTACAACTCAAAACGAGCAGAATTTTTTCCCTAAACATGGGTCTGATCATGTCACTATCCAAAGGATGAGATGGATAATAAGAATTAGATGGAGTAGAAACAACTGATGTGATAACATTAAGCTTATTTATAAATTTATGTAAGGATCAATTATACTCAGTGGTCAGATTATTGATTTCGTAGAAAATCCCACAAATCTCATTTTCTATTTTGGTGTTGTTCTCAACCACTTTTTGATACACAGTAATCAATTTGGGTTGAATCAAAGATACAATATTCTTTTATATATTATCAGTATCATAATCAATGGGATGAGAAATAGGGGCTTGAGAAACTTTTGATTAATTCCTCAATTCCTCATCCATAAATTTCAATGATTTTACCTCATTAATCAACTTCATTTTTCAATCAAGTCTTCCTAATTTTCATCAAGTAACTTGGGTTGTATTTTCCTTATGATTTTCTTTAGAAGTAATTCAACATATCTTTCACTAAGATTGTTTATAGATTCATTATTAGACTTCATGATCTCTCAAAAAAAAGCAACATATTTTCTCCAAAAACATTCAGATCTATTTTACTTACATGACTAGGAGGAGCTATTTGAAATAGTTCAGGAGCAAGAACTGAAATAGTTTCTGAATCCTTGGTCGATATTACTTCCTTAGAAAACACAAATTCAGAGACTAGTTTCTACTGAAACATGATTGAAATATCTAATCCCTTCATTGAGGCTTCTTGAGACTCATCAACATGCAAATATATTGGAAACCTATACCAGGAATCCACAAGGTGTGGCAATTCAATCATTTCAAAGAAAGGGTGTTTCTCCCATTAAAAAGATGCATCTCTTATAGGACTAAGAGACTCAGTCTGTTGATAAGTTTCCACACCTGTTTCGTTATCAAATTCAGCCAAATATCTAGACAATTGAAAATTTTTCTCCATTCATACTTCAGTAGGAAAAATCACATCTATTTCTACAGATTCTTCTTTATGTTCCTCAATAGTAGCAGGCTCTTCCACAATTACATTTTCTTCTTCTTCTTCAGAAACTTTAATTTTAATAAAAACTTCACCCTATCTACCTGCATCTTCATTACCTTTAGATATAGGAGATTCTAAAAAGGGAACTATTTGAAAAGGCTCATGAGATTACTCCATAATTATTTTACCTTTATTAGCATCATTTTCTCTTTCAGTTCTATCAACATCTATACCATCATCTTAGTATTCCACAAGATAATATTACTCTAAACGAGGGCTATATACATCCTTAGGTCTTGAAGTATTTTCAATAAGATTAAAATCTCCATGGATTATTTCATTATCTTAATCTCAGGATCTCTTCCATGGATTCAAACTGATCTTTATCCATTTTCATGTATCCATATATATAAAAAATCATAATCTTCAACCACTTGTTCATTCTTACCAAATAAACCTTTTTCTAGTATCAAAGTAGAGATAAACCTTTAATCTTCAACCACTTGTTAATCTAGTGACCATTCCTCAGATGATGTATCAAAAACACATCTTGATACTTGAGAGTGGAAAATTTTCTTTTCCTTGTATATATTAGGTGTTGAATAAACTTAAAAAACAATATAGTCTCTCTATATAGTTTTTTGGCAATAAGCCTTATTTTATTTTTTTCATTCGAACTACCCAAAGCCTCTTCCAGTCATAAAAAATCACATGGTGGAGGATAACATTTTTAATAGTCCTCAAAAATTCCTTCATGTGGTATTCCTAGGAATGCATCCCACAACCTGAAAGAAAAGGTACATCTCTTTCCATTCATCAAGATTCTAATAAAAAATCATCATTAGAGTTGAAAGTAAAATAAATATAATGATCGAATTAGAAAACTATATTCATATAGATAGATCTTTTCCCATTTATAAACCACTATAATCAGCCCTATTCTTCCAAGACATTCGGAATAATCAACTTACAAGATAGAAGCCACATTGCAGATATATCATTCCCTAGCATGACTGTTCGATCAGCAAGACCTGTGTTTAGTAGTATCTTAGGCATGATAATCAAATACTTTTTATATTTCATTGAATACTGATGCTTTCTAGGAGACTATAGATATGTATTATTTATCATGATCATTCAATGCATGCTCAAGAAAGATGAGGAGTTTGAGAGAAACAAGATTGGATTCAGGGGTAGAGTGTATGAGTGAAGAGAGAAGTGAAGAAACTATATTTTATAATTCAGGTAGATCAAACATCACAAAACACAGAAACATGGTAGAAAATAATGAAAATAATAAATAAAATGATATGGGATCTTTTTTCTAAAAATAGAAGTCGAATTCATCACGGTGAGACCAGAACAAGTAGTCATAGTGTCAACAATGCAGTGTGACTCTAAATAGTGTGACTATAACTAGTGAGATAATAAATATGAGACAAAAAATATGAAAAAAACATGAGAAATTAATAGGAGAAATAGTAAATCAGAGATAGTACCTGTGAGATAGTAACTATTAGATTGAATCTATGAGATACTAACTATGGGACGGTGGCCATTAGAAAATAAAATGGTCACTCATGGATGGTCATTCCTATTTCATGTATGATGTAACTCATCATTTCATAATTTAAAGGCATAGTGAAATTTTTTTCAAGCTAATGATCACTGAAAATGAATATTAAAGTAATATCACTGCATTGATAATTATCTCACAAAATGTGTTTTCTTACCTCAATTTGTTTTGTTCTTGAATGATAAATATTATTCTTAGATATGTTAATATCACTTATGTTATCACAATTTATAGGGACGTGCCTAAATTGATATACATAATATTAAAAAGTGTGTTTCATCCAGAAAATATGAGCACAAAAACTACCATTAGTTAAGAATTCACCTTAGTAGTGGATAACACAATAGAATTTTTATTCTTAACTATACAATGATACTAGTGACTTTCCCAAAAATTGACACATTCCAAAGGTGTTTTTTCTATGTATCTTACAACCACCAAAATCAGCATCTGGATTGCTAACTAATTCAAATGATTGTTCTCTATGATAGAACAGTCTTATGTTGGTAGTAAGTTTGAGGTATTTGAAAAAAAGAATTAATAGCATGAAGATTCTACTCTTTTGGATTTTCTTGAAAACAAGTACACATACACACACTACAAATAATATCATGCCTTCTAGGAGTTTAATATAGTACACTCCCAATCATTCCTATATTAGTTTTTCGATTAACATATTTAATATTCTCATCATGATCCAATTTTTTGGTTGTAATCATAAAAGTATCAATACATTTAGTAATATCCACACCAAAATGTTTTAGAATATATATAGTATATTTTTTTGATTCAAATTTATACCATACCTATTTTGAAATATTTTGAATCGAATAAAGAATTTAATTTTACCCATAAAACTCATTTCAAATTTATTTCTCATCATCTCTGAAAAATCAACACATAAGGATTTTTTTGAAGATCAAAAAATAATATCATCAACATAGATTTCAACAAATAAAAGATCATTAGAAATTATTTTTATAAAGAGAGTAGGATCAGCTATAACTTTTGTAAAACCTTTGGAAGTAATAAAACTACTTAGTATATCAAAAAATATCTTAGGGCATGCTTGAATCCATATATGGATTTTGATAATTTAAAAACGTTATTTTGAAACGAGGGTTTTAAAAACTACGGTGTTGTTCAACAAAAACATACTGAACAATGTACCCATTCAGGAATGCACTCTTAGCACCCATTTGATATTGTTTGAAATTTATATGTGCTGCATATGCAAGAAAGATTTTAATGGCTTCAAGTCTAGCAACTGGTGAAAAATTTTCTTCATAGTCAATCCCTTCTTTTGGACAATAACCTTGTGAATCAAATCTCTCTTTATTTCATACAATATTACCATCTTCTTTGACTTTAATAACAAATACCAATTTAGTTCCTATATAGAAGGTTTATCTATGTCTATCCATTAGTTTATAGACATTATTTATTTTAAACATATGAAATTCTTCTTGCATAGCTACCACCAAAAATTCATTATTGATTTCATCATTGATTTTCTTAGGCTCGAGCTATGACAAGAAAGCTTGGTGTTTAACCTAATTTCATAGAGAATCTCTAGTCTAAGTTACTTAATCTAAATTTCTAACAAAATAATTATAAATATTGTTCTTAAGTGTTCTAACAGATCTAGAAAAAGAAGGGATACAGATTTTAGTTTCTTCCACAGGTTTAAGTTCATCATGACTATAATCTAGAGAATTTTAAGAACCAAATGATTTTATATATTTTTTAACAGTAGGGTCAAAAGTCTTTTCATTTATGTCTATATTTGACAACCATACTTAGGGTTTTTTATGGAGGTATTAGGTTCACGGGGATTTGTTTCATCAAATTTCACATGTTTAGATTCTTCCACACATTTGTTTCTTTTATTAAAAACTATATAGGATTTAATAGATATTAAATAACATCAGAAAATTCTTTCATCTCTTTTAGATAAAAATTGGTCAATATTGTCATTATTATTGAGAATATAAACATTGAAACCCAAAACATTTAAGTAATTAACTTTGGGTTTCCTATTTTTCCATAACTCATAGGGAGTTTTCATAAGAATTGGTATGATTAGGACTCTATTAATAATATAACATGCTGTATTGATAGCTTCCACCCAAAAGTATATAGGTTGGTCATATTAATTAATCATGGTTCTTATTATTTATTGTAATGTTCTATGTATTCTTTCTACAACTTCATTTTGTGAGGTGTCCTACGGGTAGAGAAATTACGACTATAGCCATTTTGGGAGAAAAAAACTCAAAATCATGGTTTTCAAACTCACGGCCATAGTCACTTCATAGGTTTTTAATTTTAAGACCACGTAATTTTTCTAATATTTTAGAACACTTACTGAAATGATAACAACATTCTCTTTTTTGAGATAACAAAAAGGTTCAAGTGTATCTAGAATAGTAATCTACACGAACACAGACATAGTGCTTCCCATTTATACTCGAAACTCTAGATGGTACAAAAAAGGCCATGTGAACAAACTCGAGGGGTTGAGAAGTTGAAACTTTTATTTGTTTCAAAAGAGACTTTGTTTTGTTTTCCCTTTTGACATGTATTACATACATTTTAATTTGGATACACAAGTTTGGGTAGATCCTTAAGAATGTTTTTTTCTAATAATATTTCTAAGGGAGTGTATCTTACAATGTCATAGATTTCAATTCCAAATCCATATATCTTTGTGAAAGACACTCAAACAATTTTATTTTGAGAAAATAATGAATCTAAGATAACAACATAAACATTTCCATTTCTAAAAGAAAAAAAATATTAATTCATATTTATAATTAAAAACATCATAGGAATAATTTTCAAATTTAACATGAAAATTGTCATCAGATAATTGTGAAATACTAAGTATATTATATTTTAATACATCAACAAAAAGTACTTTACTAATTAAAACTATGATAGAGTTACCAATATTGGCAAGGATTATTATTTTTCTATTAGCATTATCATCAAAAGTGATATGTCCACCATCAATATTTATCAGATTCTTGAAGCATGAGTAACATTCTATCATGTGTCCTTAATAACCACTATCCAAGAACAATATACATCTACATGATCTCTTCAAATAGTTTTCTACAAAATAATTAAGTTGGAGATAATTTAGGTACCTAGGTCTGTTTGGGTCTTGTAAAATTAGTAATAAGAGCTTTGGGAACCCATACTTGCTTCATGGGTATCCTATACATAGTTTGTAACATATTGGATATCTAAACATTGTTTGGTCGTAAAAAACTAGAATAAGTGATTGACTACCCAACGCTAGAAAAAAAAATTATTTAGTTCTATATTTGAAAACCTATTTTCTACATTTTGTAATAAAATGAGTTTTATCTATGTTTCTCTATCTATGATGGTATCCTATACCAATAGAATGACTAAGAACTACATTTTACCAATAAGTTTTGTTAGAGTATTCTTTCCATTGTTAAATTTTGCTATATCCTTTTTCAATTGCTTATTATATAATTTATGTTCATCATTCTCTTTATGTAATTGAACATTCATTTCCTTTTCTATTGTATGCTCAAATTTAAGAGTAGAAGTAAGGGAATGTTTTTTCTTTATAGATTTATATTTATCTTCTAGTTAATGGAATATATATTAAGGAATTTGGAAAATATTCCAACATTTCGTCAGTAGTCATATTTTTAGAATCACTTTCATATCCAAAATAATATTAATTCTGTACAGGAGACTCAAGGGCTACCTATGAAGTGTTTTTCATGAAAAATATGTTTTATTTGTCCTCCTTTTCATCATGTGAATATTCTACGTCACTTAAAATGTGTTCATAAGATCTCTATATTGTTCTCATTTCCATTTTATAGTTTCTATCCATTTCCTCGTACTTTTTATTCTATATTATCATGGTACAATCATCCTTTACATGTCATTTCTCTTACATTCATAGCCGGCTATTTCATTTGAGTTTTCACATTTCTTCCGATATCCCTTATGATCATAGATTCCTTTATATCCAGGCTTCCTGAAGAATTTCATCCTACTATAAAACTTCTTAAAACTTATGCCTACCTGATCTATTTATAAATCACTATCTAATAGTGAATAATAATTACTTTTACTATTAAAATGACTCTATATCCTATCCGTTTATTAATTTTTGGGAGTAGTTTATTTGAGAGACACTAGCTTTTTCATTGGTTCATCCACTTCCTATTTGTTTACCTTTAACTCTTCCTTATAAATCATAAATTTACCTATGTCTCCTTGACTAGAATCTTACTGATGTCACAAGATTTTATAATAGATACAGAGGTTCCTCTCCATATTTCAGGTAGACATCTGAGTAGCTGCATGATTTGTTGTTGGGAATCCACTGAATTTCCAAGAGAGCTCATTTAATTGACTATTTCATTTAACCAGATATACATATTAGAGATGGGTTCATCAAGATTCATATTAATGTTATCATACTTAATATTAAAGGTATTAAATCTCATTTCTTTAATATTAGTAGTCCCATTATGTGAGATAGCTAAGGTATTTTCACAGAATAATTTACAAGCATATATTTTATTAAATTATTTATCCCCTAAAGAAAAAAATAATCCATTTATAAATTTAAAATTATTATATTAAGTAGGTTTGTGGCATCACTCCATGTAGTTCTTGGTGTATTAGTATTTCATATTTATCTTCTATCACAGTCCAAATATCGAAGCCCATACTTTCTAAGTACATTTTCATTTTTATTTTACACTGAGCATAATTTTTTCCATTAATGTAGGGAGGTCTATTGGTAGAAAAACCTTCTTATCTATTTTCCATAACAAATTATAGAAGATAGATTTGAAAGATCAAGAAATCAAGAATAAAATAATTTAGAGATCATTAAAAAACAACTAGGTGATATTTAAAAAGATTTAAAAATAAATTTAAACCTTTGAAAAATGTACTTAAAAAACAACCACTGATAACAAATGTTGGTCCAAGTAGGACACTCCAGAGTGGGGTGAATTGAGTTACTATAATAATTTCTATTAAAAACATTATTTGAAGATCTACCATTTAAAAAAATAGGACATTTAATCAATGTTTTATGTTTATAATATATTTACTGTTCAATTAATTTCACATGAGATTGATTACTTCTCAGTTATATCATCCTTAAAGATTGAAATAACTTTTGAAACCAATTTACTAAACCCAAATAGTTATAAACACTATCCAAATCTAACTATCAATGTTAAACATAATTAACTAAAATATTAGTTAAAATAGAGTAAAATAAATTTAAAAACACAGCGGATTAAAACAAGTGGATTAGTCTCGATATAAAACCTAATCCAATCCACATGGTGATAACCTTCCACCAATAAGTTTTTGTATAACTCTTTGATCCACACCCAGGATATGAGTTTACATTATAGTACACAAGAATCTCTAGGTCACAAGATCTCAACCATTGTTCTACGTGGCACATTAAAACCACCAAGTCACAAAAGGGTCCCTTACAAAGTTCTACGTGGGTGAGAAATGGTGTAAGAGAGTATTGGTGAGTGGATATCTTGTATCCCTTATTTTAGAAAAAGAGAAAAGTGTATTTTTAGTACACACATATGCACTCCTCTAAATATTGATAAAAAAGTACAAAACAGAGTATATTATAATAAGATGGGATTGGAAATTCATTGATATATGTTCTATGAAGCTGTGGACTTCTAGTGTGTAGCAGATATAATGTTCGGGTCCTCATCATAAAGCACAATCAGAAACAGAGCATTGTGAGTTCTGTATTCTATTTTCCAGTGAGTTATTTTTTAACTCTTCATAGAACTTCTTCTTCTTTGAGTTGGTACAGTAAGGATGTTCAATGTTTTTATCCATAGAAATATATAAAAGAGAAAAAATGAGAGTACTTTGTGTGTTTTTATTTGTGTTCTAGAATTCATGTATGTTCTCTCTAACATCTCTTTCAATTGTCTCCTTTTGGCTCATGTGCCACCTTGTATTTTTTTATCTTGTGTTTTTATGTTATGGTCGAAAAGAAGCATGATCTCCTCAAACCTCATACCTTGTACTATCAGGTGTTACGTTTGAAAAAAAATATTATTTAGGATAGTGGAATTAATTTTATCAAATATGACCGTTAGAATCAACTTTTCAATTTAATTAAAACAGGCATAAATATTGTTATTTAAGGAATGGTTTTAAAGTTTTTGGTGAGACAGTAGTGGTTCTATAGTCATAGTGAGACATAATCACTGCCACAGTCAGCAATGACATCTTTTGTGAGTTCTAAAATTGGTAGCATGGCTCTAGTGTCTAGTCCTTTTCAATTTATTGAACTTGTAGCATAGTTATGGTGTCTATGCCTTTGAAAATCCTGGAACTGGTTGCATGGTTACGGTGTCTGGGGAATGGTGTCTCATATAATAGTGTCTATTCCCTTTTCAATATTCTTAATGGAGTCTTTTTACGTTGTCATAGAACAGGTTTTACTAACTTTGCAAGAATTCAAGAATGATTGGCGATGCAACGGTGTTATGTCCTTTGTGACAAATGGAGTCACCAGAAATGGTGTAATGGAAATGGTTTCATGGACTTTGCTAATTTCTAGACTAACTGGTGATATAGTTTGATCATATAAATGTGGTCTTATACATAGTAAAATATCTACCATCTCTCTTAAGAAGTAATACTCACAATATTTATTAATTTTTAACATAAGTGTAATAAAACATAATAGAACATGAGTAAACATGATTTACAATATTTAAACATGATTTACATGATTTACATGATTTTTTAGCATTAATACAAGAGGTTACCAAATGCTAAAATATGAATTAATTATAAGATAATATGACTATTTGTAAAAATACTCTCATATAATAATTTTTGGATAAGTTTATGTCATATTAATACCCTTATCTAATAGATTTAATCCTAATTTAATCTCATTAACATTTAGCATGACAACATGTCTTCTTATTCTTTATGGTTTACTATAGTTACTCTAAAATACCAAACAAACCAGAAGTGAATCATTGATGAAATATTAAACCTTACGCAAATTAGTTCTCTAATTTTTAGATATTTTTAATTTTATATCATTTAATAAAATATTATTTATTTTAAAATAACATTAATTCCAATTTTGATATGATTCATCACTTAACTTTTTAAAAATATCATAACAACATGATATCATTGAATTAAAAACATTAATACATCCCTAGAATTTATATTTCATCTATTAATTTATTTTGTGGAATTAATTGATAATAATTATATTTATTCATATATATTTAATAACAATTATTTGATATTTTCTTTAATTAAAAAGTTACTACACCAACCTTATGAAAAACATTAATGCAATTATTTATAACCTAAAAATTAAAAATAAATAAACACGATGAATATAAAAATTTTACCTTTCGAATTAATATTCATTGCTAAATGTGTAACACCACAATATTCCACAATATTCCAAGTGGATGCAAGAGCCTATAAAATCAGTGCAATGATGATTTTTTAAACAATAACTCATTTAATAAGAATATGAGAAGGGTTTGGATAATTTTCAAATATTCTTAGTATTATTTTTACCCTTAATTACTTGATTTACTTTTATCCATGGTAATAAAAATTACCAATGTTACTATTCATAATTTCTAAAAATAAAATAAAATGATTTTAATAATTTGGAATCACTGATTCCATTTATGAAATCCATTTTTTAAAATTCAAAACACATAATTTGTATTAATTATGTTAAAATTAACCCCATTGAAAGAATGAGAAATGGCTTTTTAAAGTGAAAACGTTCAAAATATTGAAATGATTTCGTATCGAAATTCAAGGTGAAATTCATTCCAATGAGTTAATTAGATTAAATGATAAAAAATTGATCTAATTATAAATTAAAACCAACTAAAAATGTAATTTAATAAAATAAATTATACAGTAAAAAATCATGT
The DNA here is from genome assembly GCA_963277665.1 of Viscum album. Taxonomy (NCBI): domain Eukaryota; kingdom Viridiplantae; phylum Streptophyta; class Magnoliopsida; order Santalales; family Viscaceae; genus Viscum; species Viscum album. The sequence goes on along the minus strand of OY728142.1, from coordinate 24,070,296 downwards.
TTCCAATTAAAATGCTGTATTTTTTCACTCTTCCCCAAAACATTAAAACTTTTTTGAAAAATTCAAAAAAAAAATCACCCAAATATAATTTTGATTTTTCTATTTCAAAAATGAATTTTATTTTTATATATATAATTTATGTATGTTTCAATATTTATATCTAAAATAGGTGCGCCATTAAACGACGGTAAGATGGATTTTATAAATTTTTAGGTTTTTTTATGTGTAATGTTGGGTTTGTTTTTATCTAATGTCTATACAATATATTGGATAAATGTAAAAATATTTTATTGGATTTATATCAAATAAATTTACTAAATAAATCCTCTATATGTTTTATAATTTAATTGACCATTTAAAATTTGATTAAATAGGGTTTTCTTTAATCCTAGTGTTGCGTGCATTAGATGATACTAATAAAATAAAATTAATCAAAAAATAAAATATGGTGAAGTCTTATTGTGCTACAATACACACTACACCCAATGTAAAATAACCACAATATATTAGAATAAAATTATTCTTAAATCTATAACAAAAACTAATATGTTAATTCATTAACAGTAATTACTTTTGAACGATAAAATAATAATATGACTTAATATTGAAAAACATTATTTTCAAAAAAAATATTATTATTTATAATGTTTATTTCATTTTAAAAACAAAAATGATAACATCTAGAATTAAAATTTAATATAATAACATTTATTTTTTAATTCCTCACATAAAAAATTAGATAGTATTATTTTTTGTGTTTTTTCTAAAAAGTTAGATTTTTAGTCGACCAATACGATTTTGGAAAAAATTATATTTTTTATGATTTTGATAATTATATAAGAGTATCATAAAATATGAAAAGATAACTAAAATAATAAAATATGTATTTAAGGAATAAAAATATTCACTTTAAAATATTATTTTTACTTTTTGATCCTATGTCTAACATTTTTTATACTAATTAAATATTACATTAATGAAAAATATTTTTTGTATTTTATATAAATTAATATTTTCATGGTTTTTTTGGTTTTATAAAATATAAAAATATTTATTTTATATCATAAAAAACCAATTTAGCTCAGAAAACACAGTATCTATAATAATATTATATTTTACATAATTTTTTAGTCTTAAAACACACTTTTTATAAATACTATTTTTAGGCATTATGGAGGTTTATTTTAAAAATTACATTTCAGACACATAAAATTTTTATTTGTTTTTTTTAATTTGAAATCCATAAGTACAATATTAGTTAAAATTTTTAATATTAATTGTTTTCATTAATATTAATTAATATGGATTAAAAATTAATTACCATGTATAGGTAAATTAGGGTAGAAGTTAAAAAATTTAAAGAAAAATTAAAAAAAACTTGGTTGTCACAAAAATTATTTTACATAGATAATATAGACCCCGGCACACATAACCTCCCTATTTTAATTTCTTATCCATATACCTTTGAATAGTAACATTACATTTTTTTAAATGTAATGTTTACTTCCAAAACTATCGTTCTCTCCAATTATAAAAAGGTATCACCTCAACTATTTTAAGACTAAACTCTCATTATAATTACTTGATTAAATGTTTATTTTTATTAAACTATAACTCTATCTAAATACCATTATCTTATATTCACCTTTATTTTTCTTAAGGCATTTATTTCCAAGGATTTTTTCAACAGAAAACTCAAACATCCAACATAAGTATTACTTTTAATTACTATTTTATTTTACTCTAATCATTCATATGTTATCTACATTATTATTAATATAATTAAATAAGTATCAATGTTATACTTAAATTTAATTATATTAATTTAATTATAATTATTCATTACTTCACATCCACTAAGAGGGACTAAAACATTGATCATTTGTACTTGCGAACTACCACCTCTGTGACATGATGATGTTTGTTTTCATCACCTCCTATCAAGTATTGTATAAAGACAGTTTTTAATGAATAAATAATGTTTATATGTTAGAAAAAAATTGTAAATGGCCATTTTTTTATATTCCATAATTCTTTCAATTCATTGAGAAATGATATCTTTAATCATGTGTACTGAAGATTACCACGTCCATAAACTATAAATTTTTCATGTCATCCCCACCCATCACGGATGGTTCAAATAATATATTTACTATAGATTTATGATAATTATTATAATTTCAAAATTATTAATATGTTATAATATAATTATCTGAATATATTCCCATCCTCATAAAATTATTATAAATGATTTAAATTGGGATGATCTAACCATATACTTATATGATTTCATAATGATCAGGTCATAAATGGTTATTGGATGTCCTATAATAGAAACACCAAGTTAATAATTACATATATAACATTTTTCAATAATTATATAATGGGGTTGTTAATATTTAATTTTCTTTATTAATATGTCACCTTTCAATCGTTAAACACGTTAAAATCTATTTCATCATAATTTCTATTTTCACATGTAGTATTCTTGTCATTCACATAAAAAATGGAATTTAATTAAGAATTTGAAAAATTGATTATCATATCTTGAATTATCTTGGAATGATGATATGTAAACCACATAGTGAGAATTGATCCCATTTTCATTATGTTTTTATGAAGCAAACAACCTAGTGTTCTAACACCCAGTAATGAAAAAAAACTATAGTTGTTAAATATATTTATAATATATGGATGTAAAATAATTTTAAAATGATAAAATATTTATATTAAGGTTCTTAGATAAGTTATTAAGACATTTATTTACATTATACAGAAGGTTATAGTGCAGTCGATTAATTAGGAATAGAAGGTAATGGTTTTATATCAAAAAAATTCCTTAAAGAAATTTTTCATTTATGAACCTATTTTCACTTAAATTTCAATTATAATACCAATTGGATAAATCATATCATGCATTTTATATAATCAATTTTTTTAACTTCGATTTAAAATAACTCTATAAAGGGGTTTTTGATAATATATCTTAATTAATAAGGGTTTTTTCAAGAATCAATTTGTTTCCCTCGGACATAATCAATCCTCATTGACTATGATGTTTCAATATTGATATATTATACCCTATGTCATAAAACACCTTCACTAAGATGAGGGAATGGGAAACAAACTGCATGTCCCTTATATCTTCATGGTTAAGGATAGAAAATAACCCCCATGTGCTGCCATCAATAGGCCCTGGAGTGGTGACTAACACCAAGGGTATAGAATCACACATAATATGGAAGTCATTACCCTTTTTGTAGAACAAGATCAAGAGATAAGATGGTAAATCCAAAAAAACATTAGAGACTTTATGTAAATGTAAATCCAAAAACCCTTTCCCCAAATTCATGTTCATGATAAATTGCTACAATGTAAAAGAAAACTCCAAAGGAAAGTACCAAAAGAAAGTGAAACAACAATGAAAATTGTTCAGACGCCTGAGCTAGTATAGTCTGGGAGGGTCCTTAATGTCCTCCTGGAAACTTGAATAATGTTTTACATATATAGGGTTAGTATAAAAGTATACTCTCTAGGGAAACCCAAAATCTATCATGCACAAGTGTAGAGACATTATAATGCCCGGTGAAAAAAAGTGCTAACAAAAACATCTTTCATGGAAAACTATCCACCCATCCTCACCAAAGAACACCCTCAAAATAATGCATGTCATGTAAAAAAATATTAATAACACATAGATATTTGGATACCCCACAATGCTTTCCCATTTTTTATTTAGTACATATTACGGATAAGAACTACCCCACTAGTTCTACTGTAGTCTCACTATAACCCCCAACAATAACCATATGGGTCATTCCAAACACATGTTCTGTTGTCCCACTTCCACCCCCAACAACAACCATATGGTCCATCCCAAACACACATAACCATTCCCATAGACACATGGTCCACAACAACCACCAGCACACCTGAAGACACTAAGTCTAGAACAACCACTACCATTCCTGAAGACACTTGTGCCTCATCCCAAAGACACTAGGGAAACAAACCAGCCTACACACACCTGAGCCAACCACCACAACACACCCTGCCTAAAGTGAATTGGTACATAATGAACCTCATCCCATCACATCCTACCTAAAGAGACTTAGGATACCTAAGAGAGGGATAAGAAATGGAGATAATAACCATCCACTCATAGGAATGTTGGGAAAACCACCCTCCCCCAAGAAATAGGGGTATTCGAAACAAAGTACTCAACCTGGGTGGGGTGTGTATAAGAAACACAATATATAAATATTTTACATATAGGTAATAAATAACTCATCCCAACCTATGTGTTCCAAAACAAATAACAATATTGTATGCAACAACTCTTATTATTATCCCTACATGCAGAAATACACAACAGCCACAACAAGAGCACAAACTATTTCATAAAAACAATCCCCCATTATACTCATTCTAATTATCATGTTCAAGTGATTATTTTTAAAAAATTCCTCTACTACTGGGAAAATTACATGCATAACCACGATAAAAATAACAAGTGAAGAAAAATAACCAAGTGAAATTTAATAATTCACACCTAGTTCTCTTTTAATGTAATGACATTGAAAGGGATCTATGAGTTCTCTCAAGGTACGGGAACCAAACAAATCACAAACAAAACAGCTCTACACAGCCTCATATTCATAGTCCAACAACTTCTTAACAAGAAAATTGCATCCCCCTTTTTAGTCACCCCATAAACATTCAAACAGAAACAACCATGCATATTATCAAAATAGACCAATGGAGTTTTTAATATTTAAAGACTCAATTTATAAATTTCTTCTTTTCAGTGTGGTTAATTGGGGTGATCTCATAGGGGTTATTATTCATTGGGTATCTATTTAATCAACCATGTTTTTGTGATAAACTAGCTTCCATGTTAGATCCTTTCAATCACAAGGATATCCGAAAAAAGAGCTTCATTAGAGAGCAAGAAGGGACTAACGAGGACCACTATTTTTAGTGTACATGAGTCTATACTATTCACAACATAAAACGAAGGTAAAACATAGAAACATAAACCTCATTATTCCCACACTTTATTTCTTTAAGATTCTATTAATTATCTTTATTAAAGATGGTTTATCTATATATTGAGAAAACATCATCCAACCCACCCTACATGATGCACAATAAAGAGATACAAAGGACGAACCCCTACTAGGATGATCAAGGATCAATGTTTTCTCTTGTCTCTAATAACTGGGGATGTGTGAATAGCAGAGGATGAACTCCAAGGACTACAAGATTGATAGGGAAGGTCTATTGCATGGTCACATGATTCGTCTCTGAAAGAGGGACTCCAAGCACACTAAGAAAAATAAAGAGACCATGGATAAAGAATGTCTCGGTGTGTAAAAATGCCCGATCCTAGAGTTATGGGATGTGAAATTTCGAAGTGATTCAAAAGAAAATCATGGTTTTACCATGAGGTTGGGTAGTTTCATCTGTTAGAATTAAATGATGTTTAATAATTATCGCTAGAGATGGTGTAGATAATGGTTGTGAGTAGATAAATCAACTTCAAATGGAAAAAACATGTAACAAGGAAAACTAGAAATGTGGTAAGGGTGTGATACGGATAAAAAGCCACACATTTTGTTAAATCAAGGGGTGCCCCACTATTAGGGGATTTTAGATACCACTTACGGGCTTAAAGACAGGCTTAAACAACTTTAAATGATGTATTAAAGCTTAAATGGTTGTTGCGGGGAAAGGACCCCAACACCCCTCTGTGGAACCGTTTGAGTGTGGAACCGATCAGTGAAACACCAATCAGTAACACGCTGATAGGTGAGACACAAGTTAGTGTCACTGATAGGTGACACCACAGTGAGACCCTTCCACCTACACCAACGTCCTCCTAACTCACCGATGGTGTCCAAGACACCCCAAACACTATAATTTGACAAAGTAATTGACCATGAGGTTTCGTTCTATTATATCTGATACCTCTCAAACTATTCTCACCATCAAGAATTCAACAGAAAACCACAAGAAAAGAGGGATCTGAACAACCACCTTGTAAGATACATGATAGGGAGAAACCACCCAAGAGTAGTTCAAAATCTAGAATGAACCCTAACATCTTGGAGCATCTCTCACACATCTTTATCCTAAACAATCATAGATTCACTACAGCTCCTCTCTCCCAAGCACCCACAGAAACAAATAAAGGTCTCATTGTCCATACACATGGGTTAGGGGGTTCTTTCCTCCATGTCAAGATACTATCGGATTTCGGCAGCACAGACTCCCCCACATGGGTTTAATTTCATCCACCTTAATGTTTCTTGGTTAGGTATTAAGTCCTCCCCTTTCCAAATTCACGACTTTTCGCACACATTCAATGAAAAGGGGAAACATATTGTCTTATAAAAAACAAGGTAAATCATTAAATCACAACTAATCACAAAGAAAACACAACATCAAAACTCATAATAGCTCTGGGTACTAGGCACACATTTGTGCCTCCTATTCCTAGGTACTCTCCTCAAGCCCAATATGCCTCCACTACACATGAACCATGGGAATGGTCCATCCTTGAAGCACCTTCTCTTTTTGATCCTCAATCCTTACTGGTCCCTCCACAAATGTAGCATCGTCCCCTATATCCAACTCTACCCAGTAAACGACATGGGAGTCATCATGTAGATATCAACGAAGCTGGGATACTTGGAAAATGGCATAGATCCTTTCAAACTGAGGTGGCAACCCCAACAGATATTCCACCCCACCGACTATCCCCAACACTTTGAAAGGCTTGATGAACCTAGGAGAGGGATTGATCCCCTTGTTGAACCATCAATTCCCATGTCGAGGGGAAACCATCATGAACACGTGGTATCCAACCTTGAACTCCAGTTCCTCCTCTGATGGTCGATATATGACATCCTTCAGTCACCGGATGCCTTCATCCTCTAATACAGAAGGTAAACCTTCTCTGTTGTGCTCTGCACTACCTTTGGGCCAAGAACACCTGCCTCCCTAACCTTGGTCTAGCTCAAGGGTGATCGACACTACCTCCCATACATGGCTTGAAATAACACCATGCTAATAGTAGAGTGATAGCTAATATTGTACGAAAAATCTAATAAGAGGAGATGTCAAACCCATGATCCCCCAAAATCCAAAACACATGCCGGTAGAATATCCCCCATAGTTTGGATGGTCTTCTCTGTTTTCCCATATATATAGTGGTAGAAATTAGTGATAAGGAATACTTGGTTGCCAAAATCATGCTGAAATCTCCTCCAGACTCGTGAGGTAAACTGTGCATCCTGATCCAAGAATACGGATCTTCGAACTCTATGAAACCACACTACCTCAACCATGTATCTATGTGCAGTGGCATCCACCGCACTTGACTCCTTTATTTCCCATAAGTGAGCTAATTTTTTCATCCAGTCTACCACTACCCAGGTAGCATCGCAATCTCCTTGAACCCTGGGTAGACCTATGAAGAAATGCATCAAGATTTTATTATACTTCAACAAAGGGGCATATAAAGTGTAAGTAATCGAACCTAGTTTCCCAAAGACGGTGCCTTATTTGATTACATTGGTATATAAACATGGAATAATCATCCAAAAGGACAGATTAGTTTAGTATTCTTGATGAAACTAGATAAATACATGTATCCCATTTTATATTTTTAAATGAAACAAAATATGATACATAACAACAGCTAAAAAACTGCATCCTTGAAAACTCAATTAGTGATCTCTTCTTCTTATCCTGGGGTAGGAAACACAAATGAAAGGGGAAAGATCAAACTCTCAGTAAGGGTAAGAAATACAACATAATACATCATAACCAAAACATTAGGCATGTTTAATACATAAAAACATATGCTTTTAATAGAAACTTGAACACATTATGGTAGGAATAAGAGTTGAGTAAGTAATTCCATAAAGAAACATAATCTTGGATATTCTACTAGTCGAATAACCACATCAAGCATAAATTATGTTTTTGTAATGAGGGAAATCATAACGTGGGACAACATAACCAAACTATCATGTCATTGTTCCAAGACCATAAATAATTATTTTGTCAAGGCCTTGTGCCAAAACCATATTTTGTCTCATGAGACCTACCGATGTACCGAGGGGCTATAGTGGGCCCCACCCAACACTAACTATATCTAATGAATTCCTCATATGAAAGGGGTGAACACAATAAAAAAATATATTCATATTTATACTAACATATGAAATGTAAATAACATTCCCCAATCATTGAACATAAACACTAACCATTCAGAATAATATGGTGAATGGTATCAAAATAGCACATTCATAGTCAAAATAACCAGAAACCCTTAAAAATCATACTGTAGATGATATCTAAATATGTAAACCTAAATTAATTACAACATTAAACAAATTATTTTTAAATAGATGAATATATTTATAAATGAGACCATTGACAAATTCTTGAGGAAATATTCCTTAAACATTCCAAAGTGTCTCATACCACCTTGAAACATTCTAATCATAATCGCTTAGAATATCATGAGAAAAAGGATACTATTTATATGATATACCAAAGTGAAGTACATACACCACAAGTAATAAACAAGTGGTAAACAAGGCATATATGTCATAAAATTTAATGAGAGATGAAAAAATCATTTTTTAATTTTAAAAGAAGATTCCTTTAAGAAAATCATTTATATTTTCCATTAAATCATATTTTCAAAAAGAATATCCCATAAAATAAAATACCAGGACATTTAAATTATATTTTAGGCATAAATTATGTCCCACTGATGTGAAATCACGTAAAAATAGTTCTTATGATTCTTTATAAATTAAACATTTCAGAGCGTTTTAAAGAAAGTATTAAAGAAAATTTTAAAGTGGAAAAGAACATTTGTTCTCTTAAATCCAGAAATTATCCAAGATAATTTTACCAGAAAAAATGATTGTTTTTATGAAACTAATGGAGGCTTAAAATCGATTCGGGTGTAAAATTTAAAATGGGTATGAATTTGAAAATATCCCTTGAATCGGGTTTGTATTTCAGAAACAATTTTAAAAGATCATTTTTAAAACATATAACAATCCATTAAATAAGGAAGTTTTATGGTTGGTGAACATATATAAAACACTCAAACATAATTTATGAGGAGGAAATAATAATAAACAAGAGTTTTTTTGAGGTAACTAGACAATAAAAATAACCTGAATGAAAATGGTTGTTCGGGTGGAAGAACACTTACCACTTTGTAATCAATCAACTCGAATGCCCAAAAATAAGTGATCATCAAAAAATAAATTTAATACCATGATAATAAAAAGATTCATGATATGAAACATAAATAGTATGTATAAATACATCATACACATGTAAAATTAGTGAATACAGAATATCTCATAATGATAGAAGTGGGATGAGGAAACCCCTTACCTTAAGTCTGAATGTGTTCCTCTTTAGGACATAAGGTCCTAGAATATGAAATTATACATATTAATAACTTATTTTAGAACCTATTATAAATATATTTAGTTTATAATAATTCCTATTAGTTCATTTATTAACTTTTTCATAAGTTATTATATTGAATTTCGTTGTTCCTCAATGTTTGTTTTCTTTATTTTCATAATCGGTTCAGTTGATCTTAAGTAATAGAGTTCGTGTGGAATAGATGTAAATATCTAGATTGAATTCACATATTTATTATTATCATCTATAGTTGTTATTGTTCATTTATATAATTTGGTTACATGGCATGAGTTTGAATTATTATATAGAACTTTGATGATAACTGTTTCAGTTAATTTCTGGGTTTTGATTACAACGAACTCATTTGTCTTTAAAACATAATACCATTTTTACAAAGTGATTACAGAACCTAACATAGGTTATATTTCATATATAATAATCTGGTTCAACCATATCAATAATGGTTTCATGACCACAATTGATAATGATAATAGAAATCGAAATCCCATCGTCCTTGAATGTTGTAAATTGACACATCTCGGATGGTGTTTTGCTACTAGTATAAAAGAAGGTAAAAGGAAGAGAAGATGATAATTTATTCCTCTATTATGAAAACATTCTATTACATGTATGTTTCTTGATTCATCACAAAATTTGGATAAGGAGAAGTAATAATAGAAAAATAAATCTAATGTACTTCAACGTAAATACAATGAATTGAAAAGAGGAATTTACTTATTGAACCATACATCCTTGGGAGCCTCTTTAAGGGAGTGGTTTGGGTATTTTTTTGAGAACAAGGCTTGATGGACATGAGAGAAGAGGTTGGGTGGATATTTGGATAGAATTTGGGGAATTAATAAGGATTGAGAGGATGGGAGAGAAGAGGGATTGATGGGGGTTTTTATAGTGGAGGGGAGAGGGGATTTCTCAATTTTATATACATTAATTTATAATTTTCTACAAGAAAAGGAATAGTGAGTCTTACATGACCAATAATAGTAAATATATCATGAAAATAAGAATCAATTTGTCTCACATTAGTATAACAACATACACCACTCTATAATTAGTTTACTTAGATTATTTTGTAAATTATGGTATCTCACTATTCATCATAAATTCATGTATTTCAAAAAAATCCCAAAAAATCACCCCAATAATTTTTCAACATTTACAATAAAAAATTATGTCCATTTTTCAAAAATAAGTTTCTAAATATGATTAATTCAATATCTAATTAAAATCATAATTTACTCTAAAAACCGTTTTAAAACAATTGTTTACTTTTTTCAAAATATAGGTATATCGTACTCCAAATTGAATATTAATTATATATTATCATAGGTAATGTTAATATTCATTAGGGTGTATCTCTATTCATAAGGGTATGTTACTATTTATAAGGGTAGGTTACTATTCACAAAAAATTATGTTTTTCTTATCAGACTCCAAATAACTTACTCATTGTAATTGTGTTTGTCATATTTTCGAAATTCACATCAAAGAAGGGAAAACATATGTTTACATGGATATTTTATAAAAATTTGGTGTTTCTAAAGACTCAGTGATCCATGAATTCTATAACAAATCAATTTCTAAATTCTTGGGGCGTTACATTTTCCCCTCAGATAAATTTCATCCTTGAAATTTAAAATTGAACATAGAAAGTTAATTGTTGAAAATTGACAATTTTATTATGGAAACCCACATCGGAAATAGGGTTAATGAAATATCATCCTAGAAAATGTTTAATGGAGATGAGGTGGTCACACCAAATATTATGCTTTCGAATGAGATGACATTAAATGGATGAAAAAAAACTGGACATTGATGAAAAATCTAACTATGATGTTCTAAATGAACATGATGGAGGACATGTTCAGATGAATGTTGATTACTACAAAACTATATAATAAAAGTATAAATTTTTCGATATTATTAATTATAATTACAATAAGAAAAAATTTATTTAAGACTATTTTCCTTTATTTGAAGAATTATTCCACTCTATAAGAGGATAAATATACATTTCTACTTATAAAATCATCCTTTAATTATAGTTTAACTCTCTATACATCATCACATATCATGGGTTACACCATTTGGTGAAGAAATTAATTAACCTCTAAAATATTATACAATGATCAACTAAAAAAATATCATAAATGGTTAAAAAATTTCAAAATATAGTGATTCAAAAGATTATAATGTAGTCCTCTAAATTTCCAAGATGAACTTATCATTAACTCTTAATCAACAATAAGTATCTCTAAAATTCACATTCCAAAAATGTGAATAACTTTATCATGTTTCCTCTTGAAATATTATAATAACTTGAATTACTGTAAAAACCCTATTGGAAACATACATTCTTCCATATTCCTTATGTAAGATACATGTTATTGGATATATTCCATAAATCCAAAAGTGTTGTACACTTCATTGATGATATCATAGACCACTTCTAGAAAATTCAATAATTAGTTCCAAGCTAGTCAATACTTATCTGAATCAATCATTTCTTCATCATTATCTCAGTATCAGATATATATTAAGGGTTGTATTTCCCTCAATCATGTTTTTTTCTAAAAATTTTAACTTTCCATTGAATAACTTTTCCTTTGTACCATTCATCTTATGACCCCAAATCCTTAATGGATGAGTACTGTAGTGAAATCCTTATATATATCAGAATTCATGGAAATAGTACATAAATGAAAAAATATTCAAATTGCATGATTCTTGACTAGGAATATTAATATTTCTACTTCACCTTTAGTATCATCATAACTTTCTCAATATCCAAAATCATTATTAGGGTTATATTCCTTTGATGATTGGGATGTTGATTATCATGGTGTCCCATATCCTTGAAATTGAAGCATTGTACATTAGAAACCATTTTATTACCCTTTCAATCATGAACATTGTGTCATTTTTATCCACAATTTTAGCAAACACCCATTCCCTTCAAGCATTTACGAGGTTGATTCTTTCCACGGTTATCACATGTGGGAAAACACTTCTTTCCCTTCTTACCTTTATCCCGATATCTCTCTACCATCCTCTTATTCTTTTTCTTCCTTCAAATCCATAGGGCTCAGAGAAGTATTTACATACCCTATTTACACATGATATTTATTTCATCATATGACGATGATACATGGGAGACAATCATCCTTTGAAAAGCTGGATTAATACCATTAGAGATATGATCTTTCATACTCTTCTCATCCCATTCTTTGGTAAATTTCACATTCCTTATACTAGGAACCATATCTAATCAATTACATATTATATATTAACTCATAATATTATGAACTCCCTACAACTATAAACATGGAATAGCACATGGCATAAATTTATGCATCGTAAATCCTAGAACTATATACTTTGGTAACTTTGGGGACATAAATCTCTAAAAATGGTAGGTAAATAAAATTTGAATTATCCAAAGCATATCCCCTAAGAGTGTCAAACCAAGAGTGTTTCAAGTCCTGTTGTCCTGTACCTGGATACCCTGGGTCAAGGCCGAAACTCCTTGTCAAATTTTTTACTACTAGGTACATCTCTTCCAGATCCACCTTTACTTTTTTGTTTCCAGATAGGGATGAATTTTTTAGAAAGATCCACATACTATATTACTTACCAAAATTATGGGACGTTCTTGTATGTTTATCCTCAAAGTCCTAATTAGAGATTTTTTCTTAAACCTACGTTTCCTAAATCTAGTTCCTAAGGTGTAATGCTCTGTGTTATTGAACTGGGTTAAAATACGAATGTTGTTGATTTTTTTTAGTTTAACAACGGATCATTTTTTTAAACTGAGCTCTATAATTTTATTCTGATTGATGGAACACATAAAGGTGTCATTTTTAGAATTGTATAATTACAAAATAATATTCACAGGTGTCCTAATGAGTCTCCAGAACACCGATTTTGAAAAATTACACTTTATTGGATCTTCACAGGAAGCACACGTTCGCATACCACCCTGTTTAGTTTACCATGTTTAATAAATTATTTAATTTATTTAAATAATATTATATGAGATACAGTAATTAATTAAAATAAGGTTCTAATAATAATAATAATAATGTTATTATTATTATTATGGTTGTTTAATTAAATTAATGTTAAATAATTAATTAAATGAATATTGAAGAAATCAATGTGGACTATGGGTTTATCAAGGAACCATTTTATTTAAATTAAGATTATCAAAATTATTAAAGGACCGTTTATTATTAAATGGAGGAATGTTCTAAAAATAATAATGTTATTATTATTATCAAGGTGTCATAAATTATTTTTATGTGTTTATATTTTAATTGCAAGTTAATGGAGTATATTATTTATGAGAATTTAATAACGCTTTTGAGCTTCTCAAAGAAACATTTAAGAAACAGAGATTTTTCAGATTTAATTAAGTGTTGTTATTAAATAGTGGTGTTGGGTTTATCAAAATTTTGAAAAATCATAATAATGACATTATTATTATTTTAGTTTTATGAATGTAATAATTATTATTATACTGGTAATTAAATTAGTGTTTATGGGTTGGGGTTTTTATCTTATTAATGATATTGTAATAAATTGGGAGTTTCATAATTAATTATGAAATGTTTGTTAAGATAATAATGAATAAAAAGAATTTTTAATTAAATGGGGTGTAACATTTATGTTAAAATATTTTACTTGGATATTTAATTATGTATAATATTGATGTGAAATTGATGAGGATTTTGGGTATCTCAAAGAAACATCTAATTAAATAATGTGTTTTGTAATTAGGGGTTATGGGTTGGAGTTTTACCTTATTACTGATATTGTAATAAATTGGGAGTTTCATAGTTATTTAAGAAATGTTTATTAAGATAATAATGAAGGGAGAATAATTTTCAATTAAATGGGGTGCAACATTTATGTTAAGAGATTTTAATTGGATGTTTAATGAGGTGTAATATTTATGTGAAATTAATGAGGCTTTTGGGTATATTAAAGAAAAGTCTCATTGAATAAAAAGTTTTATAATAAATAAAGAAGTGCTTTTATTTAATAAGAGGTGTTGGGTTATATCAAATGTTGAATAATAATAAAAATAATAATGCAATTACTATTATTATAGAATTATGAGTGGTTGTTATTATTATTATGGAAAATAATAATTGATTTCCTGGGGTTTCATTTAATTAAATTAAAGGTCAATAATAATTTAATTAATCGAGATGAAGTGGAGGTTTTTATTTAATTAATTTGTGTTGAGATAATTAATTAAATAATGATGAGTTGGGAGTTATCATAGAAGGGTAATTTTACATGGTAATATTAAAAAAAAGAAGAAATGTGGATTTGGGTTTAATTTAATTCAACCATTTTAAAAATAGATATCTGGTTTTGAACTGGTAGTCAAATGGTGCGGGTCAGCTGTGCAGTTATTCAGTTTTTAAAATGATTTATTTTTATTTATTTTATATAAAATAAATATATAATAATAAGTATAAGGAAATTATTATTATTATTGAATTATTTTTGTTGGATTATTAATGTTGGTTTTCAGAATTAATTGAGAAACATTTATTTAAATGTTAGTTAATGAAGTAACATTATATTAAATTAGAATAATAAATTTTATTAATATAATATTAAGACTATAAGTTTATCATGGGTGAAATTGATAATTGGTGGAGGGAACATGAGGGTGGCACACCACCATATTGGATGAACAACAAAAATGCACCAAGCCCCTACTTTGAGGCGCGCTTCACCCCCCTCATTAGATCCTCTTCGCACGATCGAATCCTCACTTTGTCTTCTCAAATATTTTCTGTCTCGGTGAGGTGAGTCCATCTTCATTTGTTTTGTGATTCAAATCTCCCTTTTGGCTCCTCCATCGCCCTGTTTCCTCGGCCAAAATCCAATGGTTCAGGTTTTTTTGGTTTTCCTTGTTGCTTCAACTCTAGGGATGTGAAAAGAGCTCCTCTAGACCCTTTGAACCATATTCCAGCATCTGCCGACAAACATGAGGGATATCAGTTCGTTTTCTCATAACCTTCATGTTTCAGGTAAGGTTATTTAACTGTGGTATTGTTTCACATCATTTAATTAATGGTGTGATAATGCTTATGAGTCTTTCGTACCTAGGTAGAGGTGTGTTGGTCCTTATAGATTGGATTCTGAGTACCTATTTTAATATTTTGAATTTTATTTATATTTTTGCATGGCATGCATGTAAATATATATACATATAAGGTGCGCGCACGTGCGATTCCGGACCAGTTGTGTACTAGTTTCCACCAAGTATATTAAAGTTATTTGGATTTAAAATGATGCCACCCTGAGGTAGGGTCCCAAATCCATATCTCTTTATTTATGAATTATATCTTCTTTAAATAAATTGAGAATTTTAGTTCCATTGATTACGATATGTCTATGCATGACACTTTTTATGTTTTTAAATGATTTCTCCCATAAGAGATAAATGAGGACTTGAACATGTGTTGATTTTAAACATGTTTTGATATTTTGGTTAAAGTGATATGATAAAACGGTTAAATGATTTGAATGGGCATAATGGGAAATAGGGTAATTAATTGTACAATTAATTATCATGTCATGAGTTGGAATAAAAATTATGGTTATTACTGATTATTGAGAATATTGAATATTTGAAATGTTCAAAATATAAATTAGAAACTGGTAATAATTAATGGATGGATTAATTATTACAAGATAAATGGAAAATGGTTAATTAATTGATGATTGGTTTAAGAGATAATATTTAATTAATTAATTATTGAATTAATTAATTTGAATTCATTGAAATAAGATTGTGAATTAATTGTTTGTTACGACTATTGTCCATGGGTACATTTTAATGCATGTTAGATTTACATGCATTAAGATTTTCTGGGTTGGAGTTTTTTTATCTTATGAGATGTTGTGTGAGATGGTTGTTAAATATATGGGATTTTTTCAGCATATTTTTTGATGATTATGACATGCATGTAAATTGATAAGGTCTTGGACGAATCACTATTTGAGTGGATGGGGTTAGACTTGTTAAAGAATTTGGATAATTAAATGTATAGTTAATTATTTATTTGGCTTTATACAAATAACTAATAGTTAATTAATTATTTACTATTGAGATGTTGAATGGTTAATTAATGGTTGGCTTTGACGGGTGATATATATTGTTTATTAGTTGTTGAATTAATTAATATATTGGATTAATAAATTTAAGAATTAATTAATGGATGGTTGTGGGGTGTTAGACATGAAATTCTACACCAATGATAAATATACATGTATTATTGATAAACGGGTTGTAAGAAAGGGACTGATGCTCCAAATACTCATGAGGTGCTAGAAAAGACATTCTATACCCATCTTGCTAGAAAAAATTCTTTTAGGGGTCAGGGACTGATGCTCCAAATATCCATGGGATGTGAGACAAGGACAGAGGCCCCAAATACTCCAGAGGGTGCTAGACATGATGTTCTACACCGATTAATTTACATTGGATTGTGGGTCCAATATGTTGTATATGAAATTAATTAATTGGTTAATTAAAATTATTGTGACATTATGATATGTGAATTGAATATTAGAAAGGGTTCGTACTTGTTAATGGATTGGGTGAATCACTGTTGGTGGATTGGCCGAGGAGTGAATCACTATTTTTTACTGGATGGGCTCAGATATTGTATATGAATGAGTAAATTGAATATCATATGATGCATTATCCAAGCCAAATCACAAGAATGGATTTGGTCTTAACATTTATTACTTAGATGGTCTTTAGAGACATCTGTGTTGAGTGACTTATACAGGGAATGATGGGCTCAGTTAAGATCATGAGAATTATGTACTTTAATGAGGTTTGAATAATTGAAAAATGAAAATGATTGTGAAACTACTATTGTGTATTCATGTAAAATGTATAATATAGGTTCAGACACCAGTAGAGAGATGAAGTAGGTATATGGTTATATAGTTACATTGTACTACATAACATAATTATGCATGCTTGCACTGTTTAAATTATTTATTGAATGTCAGGATTTGGGGTAGACAAAGGAGATCTCATCCTACTGAGATTCAAATCTCACACCCTACTCGGGCCTCCATTGCACAGGGGTACCTGAGAAGATTCTATTTGGTTTCTGGATTGTGATATTTTCAATTACTTGGAAGATAAGAGCAAAGGACCGAGCCAAAACTTGAGATGCTTGAGGAGACTGCCCTCAAGGCATAGAGTCCCTGTTTATTTATTTATGTATTGGAATGTTCAGAATGATTTTTTGTTCACTTTTTTACATATTTTATCATTATCATGCCATGAATGAATCTTATATGTAATTTATGTTGTCCATTTTTTGTACAAGTTTTATAAAATCTATCTTTCGATGCTTTATCACTTATTAGACTGCTTCTGCTATTTAATTCCATTGATTGTTATTTAATTTGATATATTGTTGTGTAACTCTGATAAGAGGGTATAGTCTCCCCACTGAATATACATAGACCCTCGCTACTTTTTAGTAGCCTCTGGCGTATGTGGATATGTGCTTGAGGTCATGGGGTGACCGAACTGGCCACTGGTTTAGTGGTGAGCTGGGTCGGGATGTTACTAAGTGGTATCAGAGGGTTTTTTCTATCATGAACAGAATCTGGTAGCCATCAAAACTGCCGCTCGACCCAGCCCACAACATATCCCGAAGGGAATTCCCAATCCCCATGGGCAGGAACAAGTACCATGGTATCATAAAATGAAAATTGGGAATGATTTACCCGAGTTTATAAACTTAAACCAACAAAAGAATCCAATAAAACGAATCAGGTTTTTTCAATCCAAACATTCTTTTATAAAAAATCAGAACTGAATTACATATTTTAAAACCACTCAAAAAAACTATAACAGAGGTAAAAAAACAAAATGGAACATCCCAAGAACCCTCATGGAAAGTGGATCTGCCCTGAAGCCATCTCCACAAGACTTCACCACCAAGGACCGGCTAGAAACCCGAACCACTAGAACTAAAAATTCTACCCAACCTGCAACAACAAAAATAACCAAGTCTACTTACACCCAAGGGTGTAAGTAGGGTGTGATCCAAATCCCAATAGGATACCACCACTAATAGATTCCATCTGATAAATATTTAATGACAAAAAGCATGAGTGTTTTCAAAAACATGAAATGCTAGTTACAATTTCTAAAAGATGCAACATTAAATAAAATTTTTTTTCAGGTGGGATAATTTAAAGAATAAACAATTTTAAAATAAATACTAAAGCTACTGAATTTTATATCAACTAATATAGTATGCTGACGGTAAGAAAAAAATTTCTAGTGAGCACAAACAATGGGAAATAACCCTTAGGCACTAGCTAGCTGTGGGTCCCAGGTACCTCGTATCTCGTTGAGAGTAACCATCACAAATATCTATTCTCATAAACGAGACACTAGTAGGTAACATACCCATGACCTAGTGGTCTCCAATATTCATCATAATAGTTTAGTTAGAGTTGTAAGCGTCAATCTTGCTAACTGAAATTGAGGCAAAACCCCACGGATTCACTAACAAACTAGTACATGTCCACCCACCTAGATACATGGGTTTTCCCTTTGGGCTCAAACTAGGTTAGCGAGTCAATGAATATACATTTCACATGAAAATATCATTTCCATATCATAAATTCACCAAATATCCAACATGTATACAACAAAAGTCACAAAAGTCAACTTTTCATTCGAATTGATTTTGAAATCCAACTCACACCAAAATAGCCCACAACACTCTTCACATTTCTTTAACACTTCCACAAATATATTAAGCAATTTTATAAAACATTTTCAAGGTCATAAACATAAAATAACATACCACACACACATGCCACATAATACCCTTTTACCTTCACGATCATTTTATCACCAAACATACACGAAACAGCCCACAAACAAGTTTTTCCCCAACATCACAATTTAATGGAACATTTCCAAAATTTACATAACATTCTAAAAATATTTGACATCTTAACAAATCACTTAAAATTTCAAGAACCCATAATTTTTTTACACACACACCAAAAAGTACATATGCACCCTTTTCCCACTTTGTTTAATCAACAAAAACAATTACAATTTTCATAAAAAGAACTCAAGTGGTGTTACTATGTCTTGCACAAAAAACCCAATTCAAAACCCTATTTTAATATCAAAACCATACCAAAATCTATCCAAAATATAATTTTAATCCCCAGGGACATTTATAAAACCACTTTCAAGTTTTATAAAATCACCTTGAATAATACCACAAAAGATACAAATTAAAACACAGATTTTCATAAATTGCTCTCATGAAGTATAACAATGTTTTACACCTAAAACATATTAAAAACCCCTCTTTTTAGGCCCAAATCACTATAATACATTACCTAAACATAATTGGTAAGGAAAAAATATTTATTAAACCAATTCCATAAGTTACAAAATACACCCAAATAATAACCCATTAGTTACACAAGAAAAAACGCAATTTCAAGTTAAAAAGAAACTACAAAACTGGACACTTAACCAAATCAATCATAAAAAGTTTTCACACAACACCAAACATATGAGGAATAAAAAAATTAATAAATATAGAAAGATAACTCATAAATAATTGTTTACACCTGGAACCACCTACCTAAAGTGTCGAATCCCACAAAACTTGGTGCGAAACATCAACCGCACCACCGCCGCATCACAAAGAAGATAAATCCATCCCTAGACAAAAATATTTAACCAGAAAGACACAAAAACAAACCATAGGTTTGAACCCTAACTTCAGGAAATTTTAGAACATAATGAAAGAGGGAGTAAACCCTAAGGAGAAGGAAGAAATTGAAGAGAGAAACACTTACTAAAAACAATCTTGAATAAAACGACCCAAAATCCATTAGTATCTAAATTTAAAAAAATCCAACCATTAAAAGGAGGTTTGAAAAAGTATGAGGAGATCATGTAGGAACATTAATGGGGGAAAATGAGTAAAAATAGAAGGAGTTCTGAAATAATCAATTTACCTAACCAAATCTGGGAGATTTCTGAAATCTTGAGACGTTTCGACCAATTTCTCGATTCTATTGGGCTCCAAATTGTGAGAGGAGATAATGGGGGCACGCCTTAGGTAAGTGGGCTTGGGTGAGATCTGGAATCACCATAACAACATATATATTGAAGGAGATATTAATGGATGAAAATTTATTTTTAATGCAGAAAATGGGCTTTCGATCAGGCCCAATCCCTTAATTAAGAACCCATATCCACCATGATTTTGGATTCTTAAATGGTAAAAATTAATATGGTGGTGTTAATAGTTCAGGGGACCAAAATTAATAATTGTAATATATGAATAATTTTATAAAATTAAGCAGTTATAAAGCAATCAAAATTTATTTTTAAATTTGGAATTGGGCTCACAGTTGGCCTAATTCATGAAAACTCACCCATTCCTCCATAAAAGCTTGGGAAACCCCCAAAACAAAGAATAAATGGAAATTAAATGGAATTTAACTTTAAAATAAGTCATTTATGTGAAAATTATCCCCACATGAAAACTTG
This sequence comes from Viscum album, assembly GCA_963277665.1. Classification (NCBI taxonomy): domain Eukaryota; kingdom Viridiplantae; phylum Streptophyta; class Magnoliopsida; order Santalales; family Viscaceae; genus Viscum; species Viscum album. The sequence goes on along the minus strand of OY728142.1, from coordinate 24,049,214 downwards.
TCACCTCGAAAAGTCACATCAAGGTCAAATAAATAAACAAGCCCAACCGATAAACCAAGATGTACTTCTCTATCAAGCTTCACCCCCAAAGGACAAAACACCTCCAGTGATCAATAAATTAATTATTACTCTCCCAACCAAAACTTAGAAAACTTTCCTGAAATTATCAATCACATTAACAATTTATCCCATAATAAAACTCCTTAAACACTATCCGAACAAGACTCAATCAATTCACCCAAATGAATAACAACATCGATCAAGGTTACACTTACATTGCTATAACTAAACCATTGGACACTCTCCAATCTCAATGTTTACCCAAAAAAGATGTAGGTAGCTTGATATCTCTGAACAAGACTACCTACCACCAATCCAAGACCATGGATAAGTCTATGTTACTGGTACGGGGGAACAAAAATAGGCTCCCCACCATAAGATACAACCTATATTTTTTCTGAGACACAATTAGGGCACTAACAGGGGGAGGCCTGAATGGACTCCCCGGTACAAAGGGTATACTTCCATAATAAATTTACAAAATAACTTATATAAGACTCATAGTGGGTCTCCCCACCATAAGAACCAACCATCTTAACCGACCAGCATGGGCCAGTACAGAAATACCACAAAATTTAATGAGTTGGGACGACCACATGGTTAGTCTGCATGGTTTGCAAAACCATGCACAAACAGTGGGGATCCTCCTCTCTATATGTTCTTCTAGGGAATGGTCACTACTAACCAAGTGCAAACCATCTGCTCAACCTATCTAGCCAAACTTCAAACCTTTCTCCAAGGACTCAATGGAACCCAAAGGGGGAGGGATTACCATTGGACGATGACATGGGTACAAGGCCCTCCACCTATTTCCAACGAACAAGAGCATCAGAAGAAATATAATGACACCACAGGTTTAAACTCTTCCTATATTTCACACTAAGGATAGGATGTTGTACATGGGTTTAAATGAACCTAGGATTTCCCCTGACTACGAGCCAGTTTGTCTTCGATACCTATGGATGGAGCTCAAATGATTGAAGCATCTCTGACCTCGTAGTTAGGCTTTTGAAACCCCCTGAACAAGAATTCTTCATTTGGTGCAACCAACAACTACACCGCAATCCTCGATAAGTTTTACAAGACATAACACATTCCAAACTCACTTTACCCTAACCTGATATTTTACTGAAACAAGGGCTTAAAAGATGCACACACATCACACCTAGTTTGTTCAGGTGAGAAACAATAGAAGTAAATAACACCTCTACTCACATTCCTCAAAAATGGAATATTTTTATGTTTTTACAAGGGTGACATTCTCCCAACATAACATAGACTCTCAGATGATTGCCCAAATTTCACCTTTACGGTCAATCGAGCACATGGCATCATAAGGAATCACTAAACATGAGCATTATGACTGATATAAACAATGCATGGAGAGGGACCTTATATAAAATCTCCAAACAAAACACAATTCTTGAAGGTGGCCACAATATCCTATCATTTATTTATTTCCGACACTAGTGGTTTAACATGATCTCAAGCTTCATAGAAACTGTGAATAACATAGAGGCCATCTTGGACACCGTTGAGACATTCATCCCCACTAACAACCCTAGACCACTTCCTGCATCCAAAAATTAGGAAACATAAGAAACTATGGTCTCTTTCAACCTTCCACGAGCACTCTCCCACTACAAGAGGATCTAAAAATCTATGAAAGGAATCAGTGTAATATCAATCAAAACATTTCGATAAAAGATTCCTTATATTGATCAATTGGAGGATTTTCCAATGGTGAAACAATCTGGGTTTCACATCAGTTATGCATTAACCCTTAATGGGGGAATACCTTATCCAATTAGAGAACCGAAGGACCCAACCAAGCTGGTACATTTGTCAAAAAAATCCATAAACCAGATCCAAACACATGAAGGGAACCACCATAATGTTTTCCCGAAACATATCTCAGAAGATGCCACTAACCTGTCCTTCATCCCAGCTCACCGACCAAACATAAACCAAAAATATAGTTCAAACATGAGGGGTTCTTGGACTCAAAACATCCCACAACATAAAAATTTTCAAAAACACATAATACACACCATAGAAAAACATTCATCAAGACATCATGTTTTTAATAAAAACCAATTACTTGAAAACAAATGGTTCAGTGGTAAACATATCCACCAATGGTACCCCATGAGCCTCGCACATGCATGTTTTTGTGCCATACCGGGCACCCTCCTCATATCCATCCCAGAACTAATCTTGTCATTCCATCAACCATCCATCATCCCATATAACCCCATGCATGTGGTTTCTCACGGAAATACCAAAGGTTAAAAAAACATTCTTCCCAATTTTCAAAACCAAAACGGTCAACCAACACATCCTTTTTCTCAAAACCGCTGACGAGGAGATCAAAATACCAATTCAAATCTTACTACTCTTTTTAGAAAAACACAAAAAATTTGTCAAGAACTCATTTTCGCGTTATTCACATAAATTTCATATCATCTCATCCCATTAAAACACCCTTGGATTGTTTAGAAAACTCTTTTGGAAACACTTTTTCAAAACCAACTTCAGTATAGTTTCTGCTTTCAAAAGAGGTTTAAGCCCACCATTTTCCATTTCAAAATAATTCTGAAAATTCAGTTCCACCATTTCATAAATCCAACCATTCCATCTTTATTTGAAAATCATTAAACAAAAACATTACACTTCTTAAAACCAAGTCACTTTAAAACCAAAGTTCCAAGATTCCAAAACTAAAGAACACAAGACAATGTGAGAGGAAACTAGTTTCAGTGGGTGACTTGGACATATGGTTGGCAGCCATATTCCAATCACATCATGTTCATATAGTGTTTTCTTGTGAATATCCCCAGATCCACATGGCTTTCCAGGCCCTGTGAGCTCACTAAGCCCATTAACCAAACTCTCTTTTCATTTCCCCTTATCATCATCAAAAGAAGAATACCAAATGAATTAGATAAGTCCCAAATTCCCTTGGTGACTTGAATCCTGTAATGAGGTGTGGTGATCAGGCACACTACCCATAACCATAATACCATGTCTCGACAATCCTAACTCCAAACTATCTTGACTGTTCCCCAAATAACACTACCCAAAGAGTTAACCTGAACCTCCTCTGATACCATTTTGTCACGAACCAAATTTGGTAGCCACTGAACATGGCCCCAAACACAGCATGTGAAATGGCCCAAATGGAGTTCCCAATCCCCACGGGCTGTCACAATTGCCTAGGAATCATAAAATAAAAATTTGGAATGATTTAGCCTAGTTTATAAACTTAAACCAATAAAAGAATCCAATAAAACGAATCTGGATTTTTCAATCCAAACATTATTTTACAAAAAATCTTATCTGAATTACATATTTTAAAAAAAACTCAAAATTTCTATAACAAAGTTATAAAACCATAAGGTAACATCCAAACAACCCTCATGGAATGGGGCACCGCCCTCAATCCATCTCCACAAGAATTCACCAACATGGACCTGCTAGAAACCCAAACCACTGAAACTAAAAACCGTACCCAACATACGACAACAAAAATAAAAATGTATACATACACCAAAGGGTTTAAGTAGGGTGTGGGAAAAAGATCAATTGGTACCACCACTAAAAGACTCCATGTGATAAAAATTTAATGATAATAAGCATGCAAATTTTCAAAAACATGAAATGCTAGATACAATTTCTGAAAGATGCAACATTAAATAAAAATAGATTTCAGGTGGGATAGATTAAAGAATAAAAACATTTAAAATAAATACCAAAGCTACTGAATTTTCCAATCACTCATACTATATGACGATGGTAAGCACACAATATCTAGTGAGTAAAAACAATGGGAAATAACCTCTTGGAACTAGCTAGCTGTGGGGCCCAGGTACCTCGTATCTCGGTGAGAGTAATCATCACAAATATCCATTCTCGTGCACGAGCCACTAGTAAGGAACATACCCATAACATAGTGGTCCCCAATATTCATCATAACAATTTAGTTAGAGTTGTAATCGTCAATCTTGCAAAGTGAAACTGAGGCCAATCCCCATAGATTCACTAGCATACTAGTACATGTCCACCGACCTAGATACCCGGGTTTTCCCTTTGTTCTCAAATTGGTGCATATAGTAAATGAATATAATTTTCAAATGAAAATATCATTTTCCATATCATAAATTCACCAAACAGCTCACATGTATACAAAAAAAGTCACAAAAGTCCACTTTTCATTCAAATTGATTTTGAAATCCAACTCACACCAAAATAGCCCACAATACTTTTCAAATTTCTGTAACACTTCCACAAATCTATTAAAAAATTTTATAAAACATTTACAAGGTCATAAACATCACATAACAGACCACACACACATGCCACAGAATACCCTTTTACCTTCAAAATCATTTAATCAACAAACATACCTGAAACAGCCCACAAACAAGTTTTCCTCCAACATCACAGTTTAATAAAGCATTTCAGAAATTTAAAAAACATTATAAAAATATTTGACATCATAAAACCTCACTTCACATTTCAGAAATCCGTATTAGGGGAATACACACACCAAACAGTACATATGCACCCTTTTCCCACTTTGTTTAACCAACTAAAACATTTACAATTTTCATAAAAATAACCCAAGTGGTGTAACTATGTCTAGCACAGAAAACCCAATTGAAACCCCTCTTTTAAGACCAAAACCATACCAAATCATATCCAAAATAGAATTGGAATCCCTAGGTACGTTTATAAAACCAGTTTCATGTTATATAAAATCACCTTGAATAATACCACAAAAGATACAAATGAAAACACACATTTTCATAAAATGCTCTCCTGAGGTATAACAATGTTTTACACATAAAAACTATTAAAAACCCTCTTTTTAGGCTCACATGACACTAATAGATTACCTAACCATAATTGGTAGGCCAAACAATATTTAGTAAACTAATTCCATAAGTTATAAAATACACCTAAATAATACTCCATTAGTTACACATGAAAAACCTAAATTTCAAGTTAAAAAGCAACTACAAAATTAAACACTTAACCAAATCATTCATAAACAGTTTTCAAAAAACACCCAACATTTGAGTAATAAAAAAATTAATAAATAAAGAAATCTAACTCAGCAACAATTGTTTACACATGGAACCACCTACCGAAAGTGATGAATCCCTCAAAACATGGTGCGAAACATCAACCGCACCACCACCTCATCACAAGGATGATAAATCCAGCCCTAGACAGTAATATTTAAACTAAAATACACCAAATAAAACCATAGGTTCGAACCCTAACTTCAGACACTTTAGAACATAATGAAAGAGGGAGGAAACCATAAGGAGAAGGAAGAAATTGAAGAGAGAAACACTTACTCAAAACAATTTTGAATAAAACGACCCAAAATCTACTAGTTTCTGAATTTTAAAACATCCAACCATTCAAGGGAGGTCAGAAAAAGGATGAGGATATAATTTACGAACATGAATGGGGTAAATGAGTAAAAATATAAGTAGTTATGAAATAATCAATTTACCTCTTCAAATCAGGGTGATATCTGAAATCCAGAGAAGTTTCGACAAATTTCTCGATTCTATTGAGTGCCAAATTATGGAAGGAGATAATGGGGGAACGCCTTAGGTAAGTGGGATCAGAAGATATTTGGAATCACCAAAACAACTTAAATATTTAAGGATATATTAACGGATTAAAATTTATTTTTAATACAGAAAAAGGGATTTCAGGCAGGCCCAATCCCTTAAATAAAAGCCCACATCCCCCATGAATATTGATTATTAAATAGTCCAAATTAATATGGTGGTGTTAATATGCCAGGGGATTAAAATTTGGTATTTGAATAGGTAATAAATTTTAAAAAATGATAGAGTTATACAGAAATAAAAATTTATTTTTAAATCTGGAATTGGGCTCACGATTTGGCCCAGTTCATGAAAACTCACCCATTCCTCCATAAAAGCTTGGGAGAACCCAAAAACAAACTAGTGATAGAAATTAAATGGAATTTAACTTTAAAAAAAGTCATGTATGGGACATTTTCATGTGTCTTAGTATTTTGGGGTTGTTAAACAGGAGACTTGGGATGTGGCAGCGCTTCGGTTAATAGTTTTGCTTGGGACTGATCACCCCATGTATGAGAAATGACCAAGTGTCTAGGGATCGGAATTGATGTTTTTACTATTAGAGGATTCAGTTGATATGATTTCACCTTGAGTGACTGGCATATTTTCCTTAGTTAATAAATTTTGTTAATTTTGAAGAAAATAATTTTCTTGGCCAGAAATGAAATGGAAATTTTATACTTGCATCATCTTAGTCAATTATAGATTCACATGTCATGCATATAACATGCCTTGTAGTTGCATTGGTAGGATGAATGAAAATTTGTATTGTGTTCCTTGGGTGAAATTCCATGTTTTGATCTTCTTTAGCATGATTTTTTTTGATATCATGTTTCATTGATAGATTTAACATGCAAGAGTGATTATATTCCATACTGTAGTAGTTATTAGAATTTTTTTTATTATGCCATGCTTCTGTGTTATAACAAGTTGATGTGTTACTTCTTCTGCTAACATGGTATTTATGTTTTTATAAATTAAATGGTTTCTATATTTAAAATGTTAAATTAATTTTGATTGTGATAAATGGGATCCAACTGCCCGTGTTAACGTGTATGGGCGCCTTATCGATTGTTAGATATCCACCCACGTGACTAAACCATATAACCATAGTATGTTTTGAAAATGGCTATGAATGTAATACTGCTGAGTTTTTATTGTAATGAACCATTTTTTGGGTTTCTTTTGAATAACTATGATTAAATAAATGGGACTTTTGGAAGTCTTCCTTATGGTAAAAGGAATTTAGATGCTAAATTGCATGTTTATATTTGAATAAAACTAAATGTAAATTGTTTAAAGAGGATGTTTGTGATATAATGCTTATTTTTCCATAGGGAATTGATTTAAAAACCAAGTATCTTTTTGTGAAAAAGTACTTGTTTATTTTTTTAAATTTATTCAAATGATGAATGGTTCAAATGAATTAATTAAAATTGCAAAATGAAAAAAATGAGCTTTTGAATCTCGTGTTTTTTGGTATTGTGTCACAAAGAGAGAGGGTCATCATTAATGATCATATGGTGATAACCCGTGGTAGGTAGTACCCAAAAAATGTTATTGGGTATTAAATTATGTTCTTCCCACTACTCGGAAGGACTTCTTGGGACTCAACTGTTTTGGCACGCCGATAGGTTTATGTTACAGATTTTATGATCAATGTTTGATGTGGTGATTGTGGTTAGAGGGATGTCTCATGCATGCATTAATGTGTTCTAAAAACACGCACTGGTGAGTGTCTAATATTTTCTTGTGACGTCATTGAAAATCCTAAGGTGGGTATTGTTGCATCATTTTATATCAAGATTTTAGAATAGAGTTTTCTCGTAATAGTTTGAATGATCTTCTTAATGACCATGGTTTTTATCTTAGTACTCATTTATGAATATGAAGAGGATATACCCTTTCATGAATTTGTCATGGAGACACTATGATAGCATTGGTCTTACTTCGTGCTACAGTTTAAGTGTTATTAGGCATGATGAGTGGTTGTTATCTGGGTAGTACGTGGGATGTGTTGATTCTTTGGGATACTTTTCTTTTTGTGTTGGGAAATGGTTTTTTTAAAATATCCTTGTGATGAATTTACTTGGGAATTTCACCAGAGGTCTAGTAAGGACTTAGTTTTACATGTTGATAGTTTTGGATAGTTTAAAAGAAACATCGTCAAATAAAGGGAGAAATGGGGTTTTGGGTCAATGACGTCATTCGAGGGAATCATCTGAAACATGTTCTATAGATAGACCGATATTCAAACATTTTCATTTATGAGGTGCTTCTAATGACATAGGATAAAAGAACTGTATCAATTTTTAATCTATAAACTGAGTATTAGCTCTAGTTTTAAAGGGTTAGCTATTAGGCTTGTGAAGGGTTAAAGGTGTGTTTGGCATTGGTAACACAACACATCACTTCTTGTAAGATTAAATGTCCTTGGAAGGTCGGTAGTTTTAGTAGTGGTTCCCGATGCCTTATCGGGGTCGAGAAGTTTTTAAGGTGGGTATATTGTAAAGTCCTGTGTTATTGAACCGGTATAAAATATGAATTTTGTTTATGTATTTTTTAGTTTATCAACGGGTTGTTTTTTAAAACTCTGACCTAGAATTTTATTCTGAGCATTGGAACACCTAAAGGTGTTTTTGTGGACTTCTGTAATTACACGATAATATTAGAAGATGTCCCGATGAGTCTCGGGAACACCAATTTCGAAAATGTCCACTTTAATGGATCTACACGGGCAACACACAGTTTTGCGCCAACCCGTTTAGTTTACATTGTTTAATAAATTATTTTATTTAATTAAATAATATTATATGAGATAATGTAATTAATTAAAATAAGGTTTTAATAATATTAATAATAATAATGTAGTTATTATTATTATTACTGTGGCTGTTTAATTAAATAAATTTTATATAATTAACTAAATGATGATTGAAGAAATTAATGTGGAATATGGGTTTATCAAAGAACCATTTTATTTAAATGAAGAGTTTCAAAATTAGTAAAGGACCATTAATTAATAAATAGAAGAACGTGTTAATCCTAATAATTTTATTATTATTATTATGGTTTAATAAATTATTTTTATGGGTTGATATTTTTATTGAATGTTAAAAAAGTATATTATTTATGAGAATTTAATGACGCTTTTTAGATTCTCAAAAAAATGATTAATAAAATGAGGAGTTTCAGATTTAATGAATTATTGTTATTAAATAGTGGTGTTGGGTTTATCAAAAGTTTGAAAAATAATAATAGTGTGATTATTGATATTTTAGTTTTATGAACATAATAATTATTGTTATTATGAAAATTTAATTAGTTGTTATGGGTTGGAGTTTTTATCATATTAATGATATTGTAATAAATTGGGAGTTTCAAAATTAGTTATGAAATGTTTATTAAGATAATAATGAATGGAGAAGAATTTTTAAGTAAATTGGGTGTCCCATTTATGTTAAATGATTTTAATTAGATGTTTAATGAGGGCTAATATTTATGTGATATTAATGAGGCTTTTGGGTATATCAAAGAAACGTCTCATTGAATAAGGAGTTTAATAATTAATAAAGAACTTTTTTTATTTAATAAGTGGTGTTGGGTTATATCAAATGTTGAATAATAATAATAATAATAATTGAATTATTATTATTATTAGTTTACGAGTGGTTAATATTATTATTATGAATAATAATATTAATTTATTTTTTGGGGGGTTTCATTTAATTAAATTAAAGGTCAATAAGATTTTAATTAATTGCTACGAAGTAGATGTTTTTATTTAATTAATTTATATTGAGATAATTAATTAAATAATAATGAGTTGGAAATTATTGAAGAAGGGTCATTTTAAATGGTAATATTAAATAAGGAATAGATGTATAGTTGGGTTTAATTCTGTTAAACCATTTTAAATATAGATATCGGGTTGTGCATGGGTAGTAAAATGGTGTGGGTCAGCTCTACGGTTATCCGGTTTTTAAAATGATTTATTTTTATTTTATATTATATAAAGGAAATATTTAATAATTATAAAAATAAGAATATTATAATTATTGTATTAATTTTATTTGATGATTAATGGGGGTTTTCAGAGTTAATTGTGAGAAATTTATTTAAATGTTAGTTAATGAAGTAACAATATATTATATAAGAATAATAAATGTTATTATTATTATATTAATACTATTAGTTTATCGTGGGTGTAATTGATAATTAGGGGAGACATCATGATGGTAGAACACCACCATATTGGAGGAACAACAAAAATTCAACAAGCCCCTCCTTTGAGGCGTGCTACACCCCCCTCGATGGCTCCTCTTCACGTGATCGAATCCTCCTGGTGTCTTCTCAAATCTTGTTTGTCTCGGTGAGGTGAGTCCCTCTGCATTTGTTTTGTGATTAGCATTGTAAATTTGGATCCTCCCTCGCCCTTTTTCCTCATCCAAAATCCTATGGTCCAGGTTTTATTGGGTTTCCTTATTTCTTCGGTTCTAGGGATGTGCAAGGTGCTCTTCTAGACCCTTTGGACCATATTCCAGAATCTACCGAAAAAGGCGATGCAGATGAGTTCGTTTTTTCTTTTTCATCATGTTTTGGGTAAGGTTATTTAAATATGGTATTGTTTCACATCATTAAATTTCAGGTGTTATAATTTTTATGAGTCCCTGGTACCTAGTTAGAGGAGCGTTGGTCCTGATTGCTTTGATTATGAGTACCTATTTTAATATTTTGATTTTATTTATATTGTTACAGGGCACACATGTAAATAAATAAATATATATATATATATATATGGTGCGCGCGCGTGTGATTGCAGACCAGTTTTGGACTGGTTGTCACCATGTATATTAAAGCGCTTCAGATTTAAAATTCTGTCACCCCGAGGTAGGGTCAAATATCCCTAACACTTTATTTAAAAATTATAGATTCATTAAATAAATTGAGAATACGAGCTTCATTGATTATTATATTTTTATGCTTGACACTTTTGATGTTATTAAATGATGTCTCCCACGTGAGATAAATGAGGACTTGAGCATATACTGACTTTAAGCATGTTTTGCTAATTTAGTTAAAGTGGTATGATTAAACAGTTAAATGATTTGAATGGGAAGAATGGGTAATAGGGTAATTAATTATAGAATTAATTATCTTGTCATGAGTTGGAATAAAAATTGTGTCTATTACTAATTATTGAGAATATTGAATATTTGAAAAATTTGGAATATAAATAGGAAACTGGTAATAATTAAGGGATGGATTAATTATTACATAAAAAATAGAAAATGGTTAATTAATTGATGATTGGTTAAAGATATAATATTTAATTAATCAGTTTTTGAATAAATTAATTTGAATGAATTAAATTATGATTGTGAATTAATTGTTTGTTACTATTGTTGCCCATGGGTACCTTTTCAATCATGTTATATTTCCATGCATTAAGTTGTCTTGTATGGTGTTGTTTTATATTATGAGATGCTGCGTGAGATGGTTGCTAAATATATGGCCTTTTTCCATCATGTTTGGTAATGATTATGATGTGCATGTAAATTGTTAATGGCCTTGATGAATCATTGTTTGAGTGGACATGTTCAGACTTGTTAAAGAATTTGGATAATTAAATGTTGAGTTAATTATTTATATGGATTTCTAAGAATAATTAATTCTTCATTAATTATTTAATATTGAGATGTTGAATCGTTAATTAATGGTTGAATTTTGATGGTTGATTTATGTTGTTAATTAGTTGTTGAATTATTTAACAGATTGGATGAATTAATTAATGAATTAGTTAATGGATGGTTGTGGGGTGTTTGACATGGTGTTCTACACCAATGATAAAAATATATGTATTATTTTCACAACCCCTCCCCACAATGTGTACCCCTCCTGGGTCGGAAATGTGAGAAGAGAGACAATGAACCCCGAGTCTCGCCTCCAGTAGGCCCGGGGTTGGGGACTAGCACCGAGGGTATAATATGCACACAAATGGGAGGAATTACCCTCTAAGAGAACACATGTGGAAAAGAGAGATAAGATGACACCAACCAATTCCAACTCAAAAAATGAAATATAAAAGCAACCCATGTTCCCTTATGTAATGACATGCAAATGTACTACAATTGAAATGGGAAAAACAACAAGTACCCAAAAGAAAGTAAAAAACATCAGAAACCACAAGACCAAACAGCTCCTGCAACCATAAGCTAGTAAACACTAGCCTGATCTCCAACCTTCTCCAAATGACCTGAAAAAAATGTTTATATATGCATAGGGTGATTATAACAGTATTGTCAGTAGGATCCTCCCTGTAGCCTCTCATGAAAAAGTAAAGAAAGCCTTCTAATACACATTGAACAACACGTGAAACTAACTCGTCACCTAAAGAGGTATACTATTTTCCCAGACTCACAATGGTTACTCTCACCAAGTAATGCATACAAGAATATATCATATAATAAATAATATCAAGGGTACCCCGCTACTACTTCCCCATTGGTTTTCCGCTTTACCCCAATGTCGCACGTCCTGAGCATCTATCTCTAAAAAGGCTTGCCCGGAGACACCTGGGCGAAGCACCAAAATATGCACCTCATGCAAAAAAACCACCACGTCTAGACACCAAAGTAACTAGGTAGTTTCTAGGATCCCCCACAGCTCGCATAACATGTATCATATGTCAGGTATTATACTTCAAGCCATCACATCCCATACACCGAGTAAGGATCCTTAAGACATCACATCCTATACACGTTACACCTACCGTAGTCCATAGAAAACTATATCCATAATATATGTGTGTGAATGACCACAATCCATTACAGCCCTCTACACACATATATGGGATAAACTAACCAATGTTCCTGCCAACACAAGTAACTACCAATAGAAGAGAGTGGGGCCAAAAAGGGGTAGTCATCCATCCATCCTCCCACCTGAATTTTTGGGGAAAACACCCCCCCCCATAGCTCAGAATCCCCAGGGTATCAGATTCCCTTACTGACAGGGTGGAGTAGTGTATAAAAACAAAAAAAAAGTACATAATATACTATAACTCCCAACCTAACTATGGGCATAACCTAGTCTTAAACACAATTGTATCCAACGTCTCTCAGACTCCGGGCTGCTACTTCATAGACTAGGTATCCTATACGCACACAACCATTTAAAAAGATTTATTTGATTTCTTCATTCCCTTTTTATTAGTTCCACTTTACGTTAATTAGTTCTTCAAACATTAATTATCCATGACAAATTCCACATTAAATTTCATTATCATCACATTGAAAGTCAACTTTTCCTTCAAAAATTACAACCTCATCATTATGTTCCAGTATCTCCATCACCATTGTTTAACCCCATTTATTATATTATTCATTATAGAAATACTTTACCACATTCCTAGTCATTCTAGAAAAACATTATATGTTACTAAAAACAAGGGGGGTCAACATGGTGAGTAGAAGTACTACCCGTCGAGTCTTTGCCGCTTATAGAAAGAGCATATACCCATCTTTCCTTGAGAAGCTAAACACGGAAAGCACATGGAAAACCCGCAAGTATTCACCTCTTTTGGAAGAAGGGTATGTAAAACCATCTGCCTTGAGTAGTGGGAAAAGTGATGCTCATAAACATCTAAAGAAATAGTAAGCATCCAACAATCACATTCGTCCCATTCCATAATCCTAAGGGTCCTCCCCGACACCCATATGCATAAAATGATACATCTCCCCACTCTAGGAGTCATCTGCTGCCACAAGGAAAAGCCTCCAAGCCTCCACATATTACCACAACCATCCAGGCTCACATCAAAACAAAAGCATCTGTAAAACAAGGATCTTCACAATTGTTCTCTTGGACCTTAAACAAAAAAGAGGGTAACTTAGAACCCTGCAAGTAATTATCTTTTAACAACCACCAGTTCTTTAATCCATCTTGGATTAACTAATTTATTATTCATGGTTCTAAATTCCAAAAACTTAATAGTAAGCTCTCAAAAATAATTGAACATGCTTACTACACTAATTTGATTAACATAAAATTGCAACAAGAACCAGATTCTATTACATGCCTATTTATCTTTGGCCAAACAATTATCAATTGATATCGGTATACGTTTTTTACCAATTTCCAACAAGAACAAGCATAAATATCACACAATCTAGAAATAATATAAGGCAATAACATATGATCGATATAAATTTAATTATCTAGTTCAAATATTTATTATTTCAGTTCCATTGTCATCTAGTGGTATTAAACATGCTAACAATACAGTTACACATATAAGAAAAGAGAGGCAACAAATCCCCTAACTCAAATAGTTTCTCACGTTCTTTATCCACATAACGGGTCACAATCCTCCTCTCGCGACAACTACATCCAGCCGAGGATGCTACTGTACGAACGAACCAACCAAACCCTAAGAAAACCACATTAGAAGCATGGATATTTCATGCTTTAATATGTAAAGTAGAAACAGGAGAAAATGTTCCCCAAAGTAACGATGATGAAACATACCTTATATTGAAGATTGATAGATATAGCTTGGTTACATCAAAACATTACGCAACCAATCCGAGGGGTAAATTTTGATTGTGAAACTCCTACGGGAAGAATTTAAAGGTTCTATAATCTCATAGACGAGATCAAAGAGGAAGAACAAGGGAGGAGGATATCTTTTCCCTATTGAAGATTTAATGGGGAGACGGTTTCAGATACACTTAATTCCACATTAAAAGCGGATCTCATTAACCCACACGGTTTGACAAAGTAAAAACATCACGATCCATAGGAATAATTAATATAGGATTTATGTCCTTTGAATCGACCTTAAGAGTCCTTAAAATAAGGCTTTAAATGTATTTTACGTCAAAGGAAACGTCAAAGGAGCGAATTTGTAGGAAGCTAGACACTCTGTACACCTACCGTTACTGTACACCTACCATTAGACGTTACCGATAGAGGTTACCGATAGACCTCACCATTATAGAGACACCGTACAACTACCGTTACTATAAATCTATTATTACTATACACCTACCGTTACTGTACACCTATCGTTACTATATACCTAACGTTAGAGGTTACCGAGAGAGCTTACCTATATACCTCATAGTTCTGGAAACACTGTACTCCTACTGTTACTGTACACCTACCATTAGAGCTTACTGATAGACCTCACCGTTAGAACTGTTCATTGAACCTCACTGATAGAACTATTCACTGAACCCAACTGATATAACTGTTCACTGAACCTCACCGATAGAACTGTTCACTGAACCTAACCGATAGAACTGTTCACAAAACCTAACTGATAGAACTATTCACTGAACCTCACCGATTAAACCCTATTCACATACCATTATAGGTTACTGATAGAACTATTCACTGATAGAACTGTTCACAGAATTTGAAATTTGGCTAAGTGTTGGGAATAAGTCACCTTGACCTCCCGGAACACACAAATACCAAATTTTTACAAAGTAATGGACTAGAGAGGTCCGAGCTATTACATCAGATACCTCTCAAAACATTCTCGTCCTTGAGAATTCAAAACCCACCTAAAGAGAAAAAAATGAAACGGGGTATGAACAACCACCCCGCAAGATACCTCTCAAAAGGGAGAAAGCCACAAAAGCAACAAAAGAAATTAATAAATAAAACGCGAAAGGTCTAACCACAAAGGGAACATCGTTACATGAAAAGAGTTAAATATCAAACAAATCTCCATACTGAGCATGTACCTGTGACTCACGTTCCCAGGTACTCTCCTCCATGCCACCGTGTTGCCAAAAGACACTAACTAAAGGGAATAGAACACCCTCAAAACACCTTCTCCTTGTGGTCTTGGATCTATACAGGTCGCTCGTCAAAGGTTGCATCATCATCAACATCGATCTCTTCCCAATCGATGATGTGATAGTCATCATGAAGATAACGATGGAGCTTTGATACATGGAAAACATCTTGTATCCGACTCATCTGTGGGGGAAGTGCTACTCGATAAGCCACAGCTCCAACATGAGCTAACTCCTCGAAAGGCCCAATAAACCGGGGAGAAAGCTTACTTCCATGACCAAACCTTCGTTTCCCACAACGGGGAGTCACCTTCAGAAACACATGATCTCCAACATTAAAATATAAGGGTCTCATTCTTTGATCAGCATATGATTTCTAACAATCTTTCGCTGTCTTCATCCTCTCACGAATCACCGGAACCATCTCTGTTGTATTCTGCACTAGTTCCAGTTTGAGAATTTCAGACTCTCTGACCCCAGTCCAGCACAACGGAGAATGGCATGGTCAACCATACAAGGTTTCAAAAGGTTCTATACCGATGGTGGAGTAGAACTATTGTTGTAAGAGAACTCCACCAAGGTTAAGTGCCTTATCCATGAGCCTCCAAAATCATGAACACAAGAGCGTAACATGTCTTCAAGAGTCTGGATAGTTCGCTCTGTCTGACCATCCATTTGAAGATGAAAATCAGTGCTAAGGCATAGTTGAGACCGAAAGCATGTTGGAGACCTCTCCACACCCTGGAGGTAAAACGAGGATCTCAATCAGAAATAATTTTCCTAGGGACTCCATGAAGTCTCACCACCTCCTCTAGATACTGCCTCGAAAAAACATTCACTGAGCTCGACTCCTTGATCACTATGAAGTGGTCTAATTTTGTTAAATGATGAACTACCACCCTAATAGCATCATGTCCCACTTGAGATCGATCTAAACAAGTAATGAAGTCCATTGAGATATACTCCCACTTTCATTGAGGAATCTACAATAGATGGAGAAGACCACTAGGGACACGGTGTTCGGCCTTAACCTTCTGGCAGACTAAACATCGATACAGAAACTCCGTAACCGCATGCTTCATCCCAGGCCACCAAAACTGACTCCTCAAAGATCGGTACAACTTTGTCTTGCCAGCATGTAATGCTAAAGGAGAACTATGGAAATCTCTGAGAACTATCTAACGCATCGTCAAGGGAACAAAAAGCCTTCCATGATACAATACTCGGTGTTGTTCATCCTCCGACCAACCATCAGGGGACACACAATAAACAACTCGGTCTCTTCAGACCTCCAACTCTAGATATCCCAACTGGGACTCTTCCAAATTTTGTATTAGGGATGAATATATCTTTATCTAAAAAAGACAACCTCCACCCCAACTTTATCCATATCAAGATGTAATGCAAACAGTTCTTCCATTACTCTCTAGGAATCACCGAATTCATTCACAACATCACTACGTGACTTTCAACTCAGTGCATCACCTACAATGTTCCCTTTTCCAAGTGTATATGATATTTCAAAGTCATATTCCTGTAAGAACTCCATCCACTGATGATGTTGTAAGTTCAAGTCACACTGGGAGAAAAAATACCTCAAACTCTTATGATCGGTGAAAACCACAAAGCACTCACCAATGAGGTAATGTATCCACAACTTCAGAGGAAACACCACAACTAACAACTCAAGATCATGGGTTTCATAGTTGCATTCATGGGGACGCAACTAATGAGACCCATAAGAAACAACTGACCTCTGCTGCATGAGAACACAGCCTAACCCCAAATTTGAAGCATCGCAGAAAACATCAAACTAAACTCTATCAGTTGGAAGACAAAGGAATAGAGAACTTACTAACTTCGAAATTAGATACTAGAATGTTTCCTGAAATTGATCAATCCATATTAATTCCTTATCATTCCTAGTCAAAGATGTCAGCAGGGTCTCAACTCGTGAGAAATTGTCTACGAGCCTCTTGTAGTATCCTGCGAGACCAAAGAAACATCGCACCTCTGACACCGTCTTGGGGGCTGCCCAAGATACAACTGCTTCTATATTTGATGGATCCATAGCTAATACCTATTGGGATACAAAATTCCCCAAGGAATGGACTTCTCGAGATGAAAACTCACAGTTCGACAACTTCCGGAACAGCTGATGTTGGCGAAGAACTTCCAAAACGGCTTGTACATACTCTGCATGCTCCTCTTCAGATGTGGAGTACACAAGGATTTCATCGATTAAAACTACCATGAACTTGTCTAGGAACTCATGAAACACAGTATTCATCAATCCCATGAAAACAGCTAGAGAATTCATTAGGCCAAATGTCATTACAACAAACTCATAATGCCCATGATGACAACGTAAAGCAGACTTCATGCTATCCTCATCCTTCACACGCATATGATGATATCACGAAAGCAAGTGGATCTTTAAAAATCAAAATGTACCTTTAATTTGATTGAATAAATCATCAATCCATGGAAGAGGATAGAGATTCTTTAATTTCACATTGTTTAAGTGACGATAAACGACACGCAACCACAAACTACCATCAGTCTTCTTCACGAACAAAACGGTTGCACCCCATGGTGACACACTTGGCTGAACAAAACCGCACTGTAACAGACCATCAATCTGTATACGTAGCTCTCGTAACTTAGAAGGGGCCATCCTATATGGAGACATAGAGATAGGAGATGCTCTTGGATGTAGCTTGATCCCAAACTCGATCTCTTTTCTAGGGGGTAATTCTACAGCCTCTTCAGGAAAGATATCAGGGTACTCCTCTATGACCCTAGGAAACGCCAGCTGCTGAACCTCTAAAGAACTCAGAATCATCTCAGCGTTCATGGATGATAAGGATGGCACATTCCTATACCCCATCTGAGGATCTCTCTCACCAACAAACACCACTTTCTCTCTATATGCACCAATGAAAATGACCTTCTTCCTGAAACAATCAATGATATCCAACACCGAATACAACCAATCCATGAAGAGGATGACATCATATGGTTTTATTCCAAAACATATGAAATCTCCCCAAGAGTAGTGTTTCCCCAACACTAGTTCACAGTCCCTACATACTTCAAACAAGTTAGATCGACCTCCAACTCACGTATTCAACACCAAGGGCACTGGAAGCCTCTCTAACCCAAGTCCCAAATCATGGACAAGGGTAGGTGATATGAAGGAGTGTGTCGCATATGAATCAAATAAGGCATACACAAAGGAAGAAAACAAGGAAAGGGTACCTTGAATGACGTTTGTCTCACCTGGAGCTAGCAATGCTAGAGAATGAAGCTGCCCACAACCTCCTCAACGGCCTCTCGGACCCTGATGACGACCACCACCACAACCGCATTCTGCTCCTTGAGGACAGGAAGCGTCATGGGGTTGTCCTCTGCCTGCCCCATCTACCCTCTGTTGATCTAAAGATGGTGCAACTGGATGTTGTTGCCTCGGCTGGAACAACCTCAATGGAGGAACCTAGAGCGTAGTGCCTAGTGCATGATGACCACTCTGAAAGGTCGGACACTCCCACTACTGATGGCCACGACCACCATATGAAAAACAAGTTCATGATCCCTTGGCATAGGCTTGACAGTTGTTGGATCTCGATAAATGATATGTTAAGGGCTGGGAACTACCCCCGGATGAATGGAAACTCTTCCGCCCTGAAAACCGGGAACCCCGGACCACAACTCTACTTCGTAAGGAATCATGTTGATTTCCCTCTCGTGATGATTCGGTCTGAGCCAAAGTCCCCTCACCAACCTCTACCCTCATCACTACCTCAATATATGTTTTAATCATAAATGGGGTGTCCTAGCGCTAGATCTATGGATGAAAAGCCTCCTCAAAATGTCTCACCCTAGCCTCCTCTTATGGCAATAGGTTCGGAGCATATCATAAAAGGTTTCTAAAAAGATTCCAAACTCGCGACCACTAGAGCCACTCTGTGAAGGGTAAGAAGCTCCTGGAAATTGGACGCCTTCACAGTCGAAGAAAGAAACTCAACTCTAAACATGTCTCAGAACTCCTCCCATGAGATTGCTGACTCCTCACGATCCCCGAGCAACAATAACCACCACTGCCTCGCTGCTCCATGAAGCTTCGTCACAACCAAGGACACCCAGTGCTCCTTCCGAGCACAGATCGAACTAAAGACAATCTCGACCTACTCTAACCAGTCTTCTGTGACTGAATATGAAATGGAGCCCTCGTACTTCTACAGATTCTGGCGCTGAAACTCTCAGAGTGTCTTCCTCCAATAGTCGTCTTTGTCAACCTCTACCCTACAACGATTTGCTAGAACAACCTGTTGTACATTTTCTATGCAAACCTGATGAGGACGTTGACCTGGAGCCATACTTGTAAAATATCAAACTGTTATAGCTCTTAAACCTGAAATATGGAAGACTCAATATTAATTAATTAATTATTTTCTTTTATTCATTTTAGGTTAACCTATCCCAAGGTTTACCCATTCAAACAACGGCACAATGAAGAATGATGCATAATCCTTTCCTACGTATCTACCCTGAAACTAGTATCACCTTGTTTAGTAGCCATTGTAAATTTAGAGGTCCATACATCAGATCATAGGGGGCGCTAAAAACCTATGTCTTAGCCGGTTTTCAGTGTTTACCTCACTTTCTAAACATGAATGTCACCATTTCCCTACCAACGCATGCAACCTCACATGTGCCTAACCCCAAACTTCATCCTATCCCTCAAGAATACCTACGATACCACCCTGTCACAACCCCCTCCCCACAAAGTGTACCCCTCCTGGGTTGGAAATGTGAGAATGGAGATAAGTACCGCCGACTCCTACCTCCAGTAGGCCCCAGGATTGCGACTCTCACCAAGGGTATAATAAACACACAAATGGGAGGCATTACCCTCTAATAGAACACATGCAGAATAGAGAGATAATATAGACACCAACCAACTCCAACTCAAAACTAAAATATAAAAGAAACCCAAGTGCACATATGTAATTCCATGAAAAAGTACTACAACTGAAAGGGGAAAAACTGTAAGTACACAAAAGAAAGTAAAAACAGTATCAACACCAAGCCCGAACATCTCTTGCAACCACAAGCTAGTAAACACCAGCCTGATCTCCAACAAACTCCAAGTGACCTGAAAAACATTTTATATATGAATAGGGTGAGTATAACAGTATACTTAGTAGGATCCTCCCTGAAGCCTCCCATGCAATATTAAAGAAGGCATGATAAAGCACAGCGAACAACAAGTGAAACTAAGTGATCACCTAAACAGGTATACTAAGTTCCCAGCCTCACCATGGATTCTCTCACCAAGTAATGCATACAAGAATATATCATATAATAAATAATATCAAGCGTACCATGCTACTACTTCCCCACTGGTTTTCCGCTTTTCCCCAATGTCGCACCTCCTGAGCATCTATCTCCAAAAAGGCTTTCTCACAAACACTTGGGTGAAGCACCACAATATTCACCTCGTGCAAAAAAACCCCAGGTCCACACACCAAAGTAACTAGGTAGTTTTTGGGATCCACCATAGCTTTCATAACGTGTATCATACATCTGGTATTATACTTCAAGCCATCACAGCCCATTCACCGAGTAATGATCCTTGAGCCATCAAATCCTATACACGTTACACCTATAGTAGACCATAGAAAAATATATCCCGAATATATGTGTATGAATAACCAGAAACCATTACTCCCCTCTATACACATATATGGGGAAAACTAACCAATGTGCCTTCAAGGACAAGTAACTACCAAGAGAAGAGAGAGGGGCCAAAAGGGGGTAGTCATCCATCCATCCTCCCACTAGAATGTTTGGGGAAAACACACCCCCAGGGCTTAGAATACCCGGGGTGCCAGTTTCCCTTACTTACAGGTAGAGTAGCGTATAGAAACACAAAAATTACAGAATATACATAACTCACAACCACACTATGTTCATAACCTAGTCTTAGACACAACTACAACAAAATTCCCTCAAACTCCAGGATGCTACTTCTAAGATGTGGTATCGTATAAGCCCAGAACCATTTAAAGAGATTTATTAGATTAATTCATTCCCTATTTATTAGATCCACTTTACGTTAATTAATTATTCAATCATTAATTAACCATGACCAATTCCACGTTAAATTTTATTAGCATCACACCCAACGTCAACTGTTCCTTAAAAAATTCCAACATCATCATTGTGTTCTAGCAACTCCATCCCCATGGGTTAACACAATTTATTCAATTATTCATTATATAAATAATTTCCCACATTTCCAGGAATTCTAGAAACACATTATATGATACTAAGCACAAGGGGGATCAACACAGTGAGTAGATGTACTACCCGTCGAGTATTTTTCGCTTATGGAAAGAGCATATACCCATCCTTCCTTGAGAAGCTAAACACGGAAAGCACGTGGAATACCCCACCTGTCTTCACCTCTTTCGGTAGAATGGTAAGTAATACCAGATGCCTTGAGCAGTGGAAAAAGTAAAACAGATAAACAACCAAAGAAACACCAAGCATCCAACAATCAAATCAGTCCTATTACATCATCCCCAGTGTCCTCCCCGAAACCCATATGCATAAAATGATGCATCTCACAACTCTAGGCGTCATTTGTAGCCACAACCAAAAGCCTCCATGCCTCTACATATTACCACAACCATCCTGGATCACATCAAAACACAAACAGCATTAAAAAAAATCTTCACAATTGGGATCTTGGACCTTAAACAAACAAGAGGGCAACTCAGAACCCTGCAAGTAATTTTCTTTTAACAACCACCAGTTCTTTAATCCATCTTGTATTAACTGAATTTTTATTCTTGTTTCTAAATTCTTGAAACCTAACAGTAATCTATCAGAAATAAATGAACACCCTTACAACACCAATATCATTATCCAAACAATTATCAATTGATCCTGGTTTACATTCTTTACCGATTTCCGTCAAGAACATGTTTAAATATCAAAAAATCTTGAAAAAAATAAGATGCAATATCATATAATCGATATAAATTTATTTATCCGGTTCAAATATTTATTATGTCAATTCCATTATCATCTAGTGGGATTAAAAATGCTAACAATACAGTTTCATGTAAAATAAAATAGAATCAAAGAATCCCCTACCTCAAACAGTTTCTCACGTTCTTTATCCACACAACGGGTCACGATCCTCCTCTCGCGACAACAGCATCCACCCGAGGATGTCACGGTACGACCGCACCAACCTAACCCCAAGAAAAACCCCATTAGATTCCTGGAGATTCCATTCTTTAATATTTAAAGGAGCAATAGGAGAAGATGGTCCCCAAAGTAACAATGATAAAACATACATTATACTGAAGATTGATCGATATGGCTTGGTTACATCAAAACAGAGTAGAACCAATCCGAGGGGTAATGTTTTATTGTGAAACTCCTATGAGAATGATTGAAAAGTTTTAGTGTCTCACAGCTGAGATCAAAGAGGAAGATATATTGTCTCTTTTGAAGATTTAATGGGGCGACAGTTAAAGGTACACTTAATTCCCCAATAAAATCGAATCACATTAACCCATACAGTTTGACCAAGTAAATACATCCTAATCCATAGGAATAATTAATATAGGATTTAAGGCATTTGAATCGGCCTTAAGAGTCCTTAAAATAAGGATTTTAAATGTATTTTACGGCAATTGAAACGTCAATGGAGTGAATTTTTAGGAAGTTGGAAACACTGTACACCTACCGTTACTGTACACCTACCTTTAGAGGTTACCAATAGAGGTTATCGATATACCTCACCATTCTAGAAACACTGTACACCTACCATTACTGTAAACCTACCGTTACTGTACACCTACCATTAGAGGTTACCGATAGTCCTCACCGTCCTAGAAACCCTATAAACCTACCGTTACTATACACCTACCATTACTGTACACCTACCGTTAGAGGTTATCGATAAAGGTTACAGATAGAACTCACCGTTAGAACTGTACATTGAACCTCACCAATTGAAATGTTCACTAAACCTCACTGATAGAACTATTCACTAAACCTCAAAGATAGAACTGTTCACTGAACCTCACTGATAGAACTGTTCACTGAACCTCACCGATAGAACTGTTCACAAAACCTCACTGATAAAACTATTCACTGAACCTCACCGATAGAACAGTTCACTGAACATCACAGATAGAACACTATTCACTTACCATTATAGGTTACCGATAGAACTGTTCACTGGTGGAACTGTTCACAGAATTGAAAATTTGGCTAAGTGTAGGGGATAAGTCACCTTGACCTCCCGAAACACTCAAACACCACATTTTCAAAATATAATAGACTTGAGAGGTTCGAGACATTACAATTATTGATAAACCAATTGTGAGACAAGGATTGATTCTCTAAATACTCACGGCCTGCTAGAAATGTCATTCTACACCCATCATGCATGAAAATATTCTTTTATGCATCATGGACTCATGCTCCAAATACCCATGGTTTGTGAGACAAGGATGAATGATCCAAATACTCATGAGGGTGCTAGACATGATGTTCTACACCCATCAATTAACATTGGTCTGTGGGTCTAATTGGTCATACATGAAATGAATTAATTGGTTAATGAAAACTATTGTGACATTATGATTTGTGAATTGAATATGAGAAACCGTTCATACTTATCAATGAATTGGGTGAATCTCTATTAGTGGACGAACCCAGAAGTGAATCACTATTTTATTTAGTGGACATGATCAGATATAGTATATGAATGATTAAATTGAATATCTTATGATTTATTATCCAATCCAAAGATCAAGTGTGGATTTGGTCTTAAATTTTATAACTAAGATGGTTTTTAGAGACATCTGTGGTGAGTGACTTATACAGGGGATGTCAGGATTAGTCTAGATCATGAAAATTATGTAATTTAATGAGGATTAAATAATTTAGAAATGAAAATTATTTTTTAATGACTATTGTGTATGCATGAAAAATGTATAATACAGGTTTAGACACCAGCTAAGATCTGAAGAAGGTACTTGGGTATATAGTTACATTTTACTTTTTTCCTTAATTATGCATGCTTGCACTGTTTAAATTATTTATTGAATGTCAATATTTAGGGTAGACACTGGTGGTCCCGACCTACTGAGATTTATATCTCACTCCTTACTCAGGCCACCATTTCACTGTGGTACCTGAGTAGATTCTATTTGGTTATAGGATTGTGATGCTTGCATTTACTTGGAAGATATGAGCAAAGGACCGAGTAGAAGATCGGTACGCACGAGGAGATTATCCTTGGGTCTTGTAGTCACTGTTTATTTATTTTTGTAATGGGATGTTCAAAATGTTGTTTTGTTCACTGTTTTCCATTTTTGTATCATTAGCATGTCATGCATACATATGTTGTATAATTGATGTTGGGCATTTTTCGTATAAGATTTATAAAATCTACCTTCCGCTGCTTTATCATTTATTAGACAACTTCTGCTATTTATTTCCATTGTTTGTTATTTACTATGATATACCATTGTGCATCTCTGATAAGAGGGTATAGTCACCCCAATGACTATACATAGACCCTCACTGATAGTCAGTAGCCTCTGGAATACGGGGAGACATGCTTGAGGTCTTGTGGTGACCGGTCCGGCCCCTGGTTTAGTGGTGAGCTGAGTCGGGACATTACACATGGATTCTACTAAACTTCTTCTAATTCCAACAGTAAGGACACAACCCCAGTTTCCCAGAACCGGTGCCTTATATTATTACATTTTTATATAAAAAAGGAATAAGAATCTTGAAGGAGCAATCAGTTTATTAGTTTTGTAGAAACTAGATACATAGATGAAACCCATTTTACATTTTGAAATGAAACAAAATATGATACATTACAAAGGATAATAAACTGTATCCTTGAAAAGTCAATAAATTATCTCATCTTCTTAACCTAGGGAAGGAAAAACAAATGAAAGGGGTTAGATCAAATGCTCATTAAGGGAAAGCAATACAACATAATATATCATTACATAAACATTAGGCAGACTGAATATATAAAAACATGTGCCTTTAACAAAAACATGTACACATTATGGCAGGAATAATAGTTGAGTATGTAAAGCCATAAATAAAAATAATCATGGGTATTCTACTAGTCAAAAACCACATTAACCATAAATTATATTTTCATAATGAGAGAATGCATAATGCGGGAAAACATAGCCATACAGTCAAGGACTCGTGCCAATACCATAAATAATAATTTTGTCAAGGCCTTATTCCAAGACTGTAGTTTGTCTCATGAGACCTACCGATGCACCGAGGAGCTATAGCGGGACCCAACCAACACAAACTATGTCCAATTAATTCCTCATATGAATGGGGTGAACGTAATAAAAATTTACAATTCATATTGAATCAAACATATGAAATGTTAATAACATTCCCAAATCCTGGAACATAAACACTAACCATTCGGAATAATATGGTGAATGGAATCCAAATAGCATATTCATAGTCAGAATAACTAGAAACCCTTCAAAAAAATATTTTATAAAATATCATAATAGATAAAACTCAAATAAGTACAACATTCATCAATGAATGTTGACATAGACAAATATATTTATAAATGAGACCATTGAAAAATTCTTGAGGAAATAATCCTTAAACATTACAATATGTCCCATACCACCTTGAAATATTCAAATCATAATCTCTAAGAATATCATTAGGAAAATGAGACTCTTGATATGATATACCAAAGGTAATTACATACACCACAACTAATAAATATGTGGTGAACGTGGCATATATCTCTTAAAAGTTAACGAGAGATGAGAAAAATCCTTTTTTAATTTTGAAAGAAGATTCTTTTTGGAAAATCATTTATATTTACCATGAAATCATATT
This sequence comes from Viscum album, assembly GCA_963277665.1. Classification (NCBI taxonomy): domain Eukaryota; kingdom Viridiplantae; phylum Streptophyta; class Magnoliopsida; order Santalales; family Viscaceae; genus Viscum; species Viscum album. Next base: position 24,022,774 of record OY728142.1, on the reverse strand, counting down.
TTAAACATGAATATCACATAAAATAAAATTTTAGGACATTTAAAATATATTTGAGGAATAAATCATGTCACACTAAAGTGAAATCATGTAAAAAGAGTTCTTATGATTCTTTATAAATAAAACATTTTATATCATTTTAAGGAAAGTATTAAGGAGAATTTTAAAGTGGAAAGGCACAATTGTTATCTTAAATTGAGAAATTATCCAATATAAATTATCATGATAAAATGGTTTTTTATATTAAACTAATGGTGACTTAAAATAGATTCTGGTGTAGAATTGAAAATAGGTATGAATTTGAAAATATCCCTTGAATCGGTTGTGTATTTCGGAAACAATTTTGAAAGTTCATTTTTAAAAAATTTAACTATCCATTAAATAAAGAAGGATTATGGTTGGTGAAAATATATATAATACTCACACATAATTTATGAGGAGTAAATAACTATATAGAATAATTTCGTTGAGGTAATTAGAAAATAAAAATAACACGAATGAAAATAGAGGTTCAGGTGGAAAAACTCTTACCATTTTAATCAATCAACTCGAGTGGACGAAAATAAATAATAATCAAAAAATAAATTGAATACCATGATAATAAATTGATTAATGATATGAAACATCAATGGTAAGTATACATATATTATACACAAGTACTATTAGTGAATACAGAATATCTCACAACAATAGAAGTGGGATGAAGAAACCCCTTGCCTTAAGTCTGAATGTGTTCCACTCTTGAAATTAAGGCCATGGAATAGGAAATTAGACTTATTAATAACTTATTTTGGAACCTCTTATACATTTATTTATTTTATCCTAATTATTTTTAGATCATTTGTGCCCTTCTCGATAAGGTTTTATATTGAATTTCATTTTTCCGCAAAGTTCGTTTTCTTTATTTTCATAATCGGTTCACTTGTTATTAAGTAATGGTTCTCATGTAGAATGGATGTAAATCTATATAATTAAATTATAATATTATTTATCATAAAATATAGGTGTTTGTTTATTTTTTTTATAATTTGGTTACATGGAACGAGGATGAATTATTATATAGAACTCTAATTATAAATGTTTGAGTTAATTTGTGGTTTTTTATTACAACGAACTCATTTTTCTTATTAACTTAATACCATTTGTAAAAAGGTATTACAAAACATTACATAGATTATATTACATATATAATAATCTGGTTCAACCATAACAACAATGGTTTCATTACCGTAGTTGATAATGAAAATAGAAATTGAATCCCATCGTCGTTGAATGTGGTAAATTGACACATCTTAGATAGTGTTCTTGCTACTAGTATAAAAGAATGTAAAATGAAGAGATGATCATAACTTATTATGATATAAAAAAAACATTACATTATATGTAATGTACTGGAGTCATCACAACATTTGGATAAGGAGAGGTAATAATATAAAAATAAAACAAATGAACTTGAAAGGAAAGCCAAAGAATTGAAAAAAATAATTTACCTCTTGAACCAAGCTTCCTTGAGAGCCGCTTTAAGAGAGATTTATTGGTATTTTTATGAGACCAAGGATTTTTGGATCTTGGAGAGGAGTTTGGGAGGATATTTGGACATAATTTAGAGAACTAATAAGGCTTTAGAGAAGTGAATAGAAGAGGGAGTGATAGGGGGTTTTTATAGTGGATGAGAGAGCGGATTTCTCAATTTTATATTCATTAATTTATTATTTTACCACAAGACAAAAAATAGAGAGTCTTCCATGACCAATAATAGTAATTATATCATGTGAATCAGAAACAATTGGGATTAAATCAGAATAACATCATACATGACTCTATAATTAGTGTATTTAGCTTATTCTGTAAATTTTGGTATTTCACTATTCATAAAAAATTCATGTATTTCAAAAAATTCCAAAAAATTCACCCCAATTTTTTTGATGTTTAGAATCCAAAAATTAAGTCCATTTTTCAAAAATAATTTTATAAATATGATTAATTAAATATTTAATTAAAATCATAAATTATTCTAAAAACACAGTTTTTAAACATTTATTTACTTATTTTAAAACATAGGTATATCGTACTCCAACTTGAATATTTTTTATATACTGTCATAGGCAAGGTTACTATTCATTAGGGTATATCACTATTCATAAAAGTGTGTTTCTATTCAAAAGTGTAGCTTACTATTCACCAAAAAAATATGTTTTTCTTATCGGACTCCAAATAACTTACTTATTGCAACCGTGTATATCAACTTTTCAAAATTCACATCACAGAAGCGACAAGCTAATTTTCACTTAGCTTGGTTATAACAAAGTGTTGTTTTTAGAGACTCATTGGTCCATGCATTATATAATAAGTTTATTTTTAATTCTTGGGGTGTTACATAAAGGATGTAAAAAACCTCCTGGGACGCAATGTTCAGCCTTCACTAGCTGACATAATAGGCACCTTAACACAGACTCCACCACTGCATGTTTCACCCTGGGCCACTAAAACACTTTTCTTAGGCAAGTTTACATCTAGGAGACTCCCAGATGTACTGCTAGGGGTGATTTATTGAAATCACATAGAAATCCCTCACGCATTGTCACTGGGAAAAACCACACCCCTCGGAAAATCACCTCATTCTGACCATTCTACGACCACCCATCCAAATAATTTCCCTAGTCAACCTGATGGAACCTCGCATCAATCTCTAAGTCTCACCACTAAGACTCCTCCATCTCCTCCAATAGGGAGGACAACACTTTCATCTAAAACTGAAAACCTCTACCACCATCCACCCTAGCATCCAGTTGTCGGAAAGCCAATTCCTCTATCACCATCCAAACATCCAAAAATTTATAAACAACATACCTATATGACATACTCTCAATTTATCAGACAAAATATTCCCCTTGAATTCAGTGTAATAGATCTCGAACTCATAGTCCTGATGAAACACTTCCAACCTTCATCGTCACATGTTCAGATCCAGTTAGGTAAAGATATGCCTCAAACTCTTGTGATCTGTGAAGAAGAAAAAGTGATCCCCAATGAGGTTATGATGCCACAATTTCAATGAAAACACTACTGCTAAAAGCTCTAGGTCTTGGGTGGAATAGTTATGCTCATGAGTATGTAACATCCTAGTAACATAAGATAACAACCTCCGCTCATACATCAGTAGACACCCAAATAAAAAACTAGAAGCATCAAAAAACACCACAAACAATACCCATTCCTCTGGAAACCTGAGAACATGAGAACTGTCCAACCATTCCTTAAGATAGATGATTGTTGTCTAAGATTTATCACTCCATACAAAATCATGGTTTTTTTAGTCAGGGCGGTCAAAGGTGTTGCAACTCGAGAGAAGTCAGGCATGAACATCTAGTAGTAACCTTCCAATCCAAGGAAACTACAAACCTCTTCCACATTCTTGGGTGGTACCCAAGAAACAACCACTTTGACCTTCTATGGGTCTGTTGCTATTCCCTGTTGGTATATCAAGTGTCCAAGGAAGTGTACCTATCATGTATAAATCTTGAATTTGGACAACTTCCATAGAACTTGTGGTGTTAGGGGACCTCCAAAACTATCCTTAGATGCTTGATGTGATCCTCCACTGATCTTGAGTTGACCAGGATGTCTTCGATGAACACAATGATGAACTGTTCTAGAAACATGTGGAAAACAGAGTTCATGATCCCCATGAACATATCAGTTGTGTTTGTAACAACGGACCACATGACTACAAACTCGATGTTCTCAAACTTTCACCTGAAAGAATTATTTGGGATATCACCATCCATCACCCTCAACTGGTGATACCCAAACCGTAGGTCAATCATAGAAAACCAACCAGCTCCCTTCAACTGGTCAAAAATTTCGTTGATCCTTGGGAAGGGGTAACAGTTATGGACTGTCACCTGATTCGGTCATCAGTAGTCCTTATATAGTCTGAGACCACTATATGCCTCCTTTGAAAACAAGACTAGAGCACCCCATGGTGACACACTTTATCATATAAAACCCTTCTTCATACGGTCATCAACATGAATCTGCTACTCTTGAAACTCAGAAGGCTCCATCCGATAGAAATACATTGAAATAGGATGGGTACTAGGTTGTAAGTCTATCCTGAAATCAACATCACGTCGAGGGGGTAGAGTCACAAACTCTTCAGGGAAGACGTCCACAAACTCACCGAAAATCCCCAAAACATCCACTATCTTTGAGACTACTTATTCCACTGACAGCATAGATAATAAGGAAATAATGGGCTTTATATGGTGGCTACCCTCCTGGTAACCCCAATCACCCACAAAAGCTACACACTAGCTTTCCATATCCGAGAATACGACACTTCTCCGGAAGCTGTCAATAACATCAGGTACATAAAACATCCATTCAATTCCTAGTATGACATCGTGTGGCTGCATTTGTAGTGGAAAGATATCCCAACTAGTTTCATGCGACCCTAATATTTGTATGCATCCTTGAAAAACATCAAATAGGATAGTATGACCTCCAACTATCATACTAAAAACCGGGGCATGGAGATTCTTTCTATATCTGAAACCAAGTTAGGGTCTATATTGTGTGTACCAAAAGAGTAAGAGGCTATGGAATCGAACAAGGCCCATGCAAGAGTACTAAAAAACTAATCATGCCTCGAACAACCTCTAGAACTACTGGGACTGCTACCTATGCGGCGTGAAAGTACCCACGCCCATATCCTTCACCCCTCGTCTATCGGTTACCTCCCTGACCACACCCTGGTTGAGGTCTATAAGGAGCACCCTGAGGCTGGCCTCCTCCAGCACCGTCCACCCTTGGTAGAGTAGGAGTGCACTGTCCCTACTGATGGTGCTGAAAGGGCCTATCCGACAACTGGTGCGGCCGAGGTGGTGGCTGAACAAGGCCACCCCCACTGAACTACACTCAGTCTGGGAAATGATTCTAAATGTGACCCTGACTACCACTGATAAAGAATATCAGTCCTACGCTCTTAGAGAAAGGGCGAGGACTTGGAGATTGATACTGGAACTACTGAGGCCTGATCCCTATTAGCCAAAACATAGAAGGTCCTGATGTTGGAGACCTGCTACTAATAGCCTTCCCCTTTGATTATCTCAACTAGATACCCTCTCATTGCACACCTCCCAGCCTGTGCATCCTCTATACCAGTTAAGCCTTCTTCTAAAACACTATGTACATCAATAGAGTTAATGGAGTAAGAGCATACTGATTGGAGAGATGGAGAACCTCCTCTAAGTGTCTTGCATGTGATTCCTCATCCGTGAAGAGGTCTGGAGTGAAAAAAAGGAGATCCCTAAACATGATCCCCAACTCCACCACCGTCATACTCCCTTTTTGAAGGTAGAGAAACTCCATCCACTTTTCATCCTTAATCATGGAAGAAAGGTATTCTACTCGGAAATCCTTCTCGAAGTCAGTACACCAGAGCTATGTCTCCATCCTCTCTCTTAGGTAGAGCGTACACCATTGATTTGATTCTCCCATTATATGACTGACTACAAAAAAACCAATACTATCTCGGAGCATAGTTCATGGTAAAGGTGATCGCTATCTCCTCAATCCAACCCTCTGTCTCCATGTCTGAAATACTACCCTTATACTTTCTGAGGGTATACCGCTGAAAGGCATAAATCATATTCCACCACTGGTCATCGTCCACCTCTCGAGCAGACTCCGTTGATCAGCCAAATCAGCCTGTTGGGCCTCGACCAAACACACTACTCATGGACCTCATCTAGGTTCCATAACTGCAAGGTAGACAAGGAACGCCAAAGACCAAATACTATAGAAGGTTCTCTTAAAAATTTTATTAATCATTGTATTTATTATAAATTCCCAAAACACACAAGAATCACAAGAACACAAGTCATTGTGATACATGTACCTTTCCTAGGGTCTCTAAACAATAATCAGCATATCCTCACAAGGCTATTCAATAGGTCTAGAGTCCATGTATCGGATCACGGGGGACATAAAATCTTGTGTCCTATCCAGTATTCCATGGGAAATTTCACGCACTAAAATTTCTTTACAGTGTTTCCCTTCAATCCCATGAAATCCTCACAATGCCTAACCCCAAACTCCATCATATCTCACAACCATCATCCTATGATACCATTCTTTCATAACCCTCCATCACCAAGATGAGGGTAGGGGCCACAAACTTTCAGACCCTTCCTTCTTCGGGTTGAATGAGATATAATAAACCCTAAGTCCCGCATTCAATATGCCCTAAAGTGGAGACTAGCACCAAGGGAATAGAATCTTACATAATATGGAAGGTATTACCCTTTTATAGAACAAGATCAAGAATTAAGATGGTAAATCCCAAACAACATTAAGGAATTAAATTAAAATTAAATCCAAAAACCCTTTCTCCACATTCATGTTCAAAATAAAGTGCTACATAGTACTAGAAAAACCCAAAGTAATGTACCAAAAGAAGGAGAAATAGCAATGAAAATTGTCTCGATGCCTGAGCTCGTGCGATCCAACGCAGTCCTCAAAGTCCTATTGGAATCCTAAAAGTCGTTTTATATACGTAGGGGGAGTATATAGGTATACTAAGTAGGTAAAACCAAAATCTATCATTCAGAAGTGGAGAGAAATTATATTTCCTTGTGACAAAAAAAGAGGTAACCAAAACACCTGGCAAGGAAAACTATCCACCCAACCTCACCATGGAACACTCCCCATATAACACAAGTCAAGTAAAATAATAGTAATAGCACATTGATATTTTGGTACCATGCATCGCTTTCCCACTGGTTATTTAGGATATCCTACACATCTGACCTCCCCCACAGGTTCCACTTCTATCCCACTACCGCCCCAAAGACAACCATATTGGCCATTACAACCACATGTTCTGTAGTCCCACTACCACCCCCAACAACCACTATATGGGCCATCCCAACCACATGTAACCATTATCTTAGACACCTAGGCCACAAAAAACACTACCACGCCTGAAGACACCTGGGCCCGAACATCCACTGACACACCCTAAGACACCTAGTCCTCATCCCGAAGACACTTGGGAAACAAACCTTCCCACACACACCTGGTAGAACCACCACAACATACCATTCCTGAAGAGTCATATTCCATAATGAACCTTAGGTTGTCACAACCCGCAATAATATTCTTGGGCTACTTGAGAGATGGAGCAGAAAAGGGGCTAAAAACCATCCAGTCATAGGAATGTTGGAATGAGCACTCTCCCCCATGAGATGGGGGTATCTTCCATGAAGTTATCATCATGGGTGTGGTGTGTATAATTGACACATGAACTAAATATTAAACAAATGGGAAATCAAGAACTCATGCAAATCTAATGGATCTAAAACCAAAAAACAGCCTATATGCAACCACTCTTACTACTATCCCTACATGCACAAATAAACCACAAATACAACCATAACATAAACCATTTCTGAAAAACAGTCCCCCACTGTACCCATTCTCATTATCATGTTCAATTAATAACATTTAAAACATTCCTCCACTACAAGGAAACAAGAAAGTATAACCACGGTCCAAAACAACAACTAAAAGAAAATAGCCAAGTGACATTTAGTATTCACACCCTATTTTCTTGTAAATTAACTACATCAAAAGGGATTCATGATATCCCTCAAAGTACCAGAACTAAACCAAGCCCCAACATACTGGATCCACATGGCCTCAAATTCATATACCAACAACTTCACAACTAGAACATTTCATCCCCCTTTTTATGTCTTCCCACAATCATTTAAACAAAATAGCCATGCTTATTAGAAGAATAGATCAATGGAGATTTTCATATTTAGTCACACCATTTATCAAGTTCCTTCTTTCCATTTGGTTAACTGGGGTGATCACACAGGGGTTCTTATTCATCGAGAATCCCTTTAATCAACCAATTTTACTTGATTAACTAGTTTCCATGATACATCCATTCAATCACAGGGTTATCCCAAAAAACAGAGCATCATTAGAGCATATGAAGGGACCATCAACAACAACGATTTGTAGTGGACATGAGTCCATACAATTCACAACATAAAATTAAGGTAAAAACAACAACATAAATATCCTAATTCCTACCATTTCATTCTTTAATAGTCTGTTAAATATCTTCATTAAAGTTTGTTTCATCTGTGTCTTAAGGGAAAATCATCTTACACACACCACATGTTGAACTATAAATAGAGATGAAGGAATAAACCCTACTAGGATGATCAAATATCGATGTTTTCTCCTAGTTCCAAGAACTGGGGATGCATGACTTGCAAAGTATGAAATCCAAGGACTCCAACGTGGAGTAGGAAGGGTTCCAGCACGGGACCATGATTACTATCCGAAAGAGGGACTCCAAGCGCACCAAGGAAAAGAAAGATACCAAGGAATAAGAAGATATTGGTGTGTTAAAAGGCATGATCCTAGTGTTATGGTATGTCCAATCTCAATGTTCTTAAAAAGAAGGTCATGGTGTGACCACACAACTAGGCGATTGAACACATTAGAATTAAATTATATTTAAAAATTATCCTTGGAGATGGTGGAGATAATGGTTGTGAGTTTATAAATAAACTTTAAATATATAAAACATGTAACAGGGGCTAAACATGAAATGTAGTAACGATGTGATATGGATAAAAAGCCACATGTTTTACTAAATCAAGGGTCTACCCACTATTAGGGAATTTAAGATACCATTTATGGTCTTCAAGAAGTCCTTAAACCAAATTAAAATATGTATTTAATCTTAAAAAGGTTTTAGAGAGAAAGGACCCTAACACCCCTCTATGGCAACGATTGAGGAGCCACCAATAGGTGAGGCCGATTGGTGAGACACAGATCGGTGAGACTGATCAGTGAGACTGGTTGGTGAAACTGATTTGTGAGAAACCAAATTAGTGGAACTGATAGGTGACACCATGGTGACACCCTTTCACCAACACCAACGTACTCCTGACCCACTGAGGGTGTTAAGGTCACCCCAAACTCTAGAATTTTGAATAGTAATAGACCAAGAGGGTCCAGACCATTACACCCTATTATGATGTTATTTTTTATTTCATGCTTCCTTTTGGGAAAATAATTTTTTACATTGTAGTATTATACCTTGATGATTATATTATTTCATAAAAATGTTATTTTTATAAGAATAATTCTAATCTCTTTTAAGGTACATTTCTCTGTATCCATTTTTTATATCCCACTAATATTATTCATTAACCAATTGAAAATAAAATGGTTCTTATATCTAATGATCCTTTTAATCCCTTTTATTATTTTTAAAATAATTTTTTTTATCTTTTTAATAATGTGGGTTTTCAAAAAGGTTATTTCAAAATGATCAAAATGTTTCTTCATCCTTTCATAATCAATGGTTTTATCTTCCTCTACAGATTCTTTTCTTATAACATGTATATCTTTTAAAATATCTATAAATTAATATTATTTAAAAAATTAATAATTTTAAATGTTTTCTCACTTAACCTCTATAAAAATTTGACTTTTCAATGTGACTATAACATCTTCTTTTACGCCAAAGATATAATAATTTTTAAAAAAACACTCTTAAGATTTAACCACTATTTTCTTCTTTATCTCCAGAGACTATCTATTTGGAAATTATTTTTTATGAATCACCCACTAAATTTTCTTATGAAATAATCATTCCTATGCATCCATTGTAGGAATCACCCATTTACATTCATGAATTCATTTTTGGTGATACCATCTAGAAATGTTTTGAATCTCATTTTTCAATTCATGGGTCCTTTATGATATAATTAATGGGTGATTTTATGTTGTACAAATTGTATGGATGATTTAATAGTGGGGTTCTATACGACACCCCTAATTAATTGTCGATGTTTATATCTCATTTTCTCAAAAAGTTACATAAGATGTTTTATCCCCTGAAAATGGGTATACGGGAGGATTTATCCCAAGGAAAAAGTGTACACTGATGATTATTTCCAATGCCTAAGGTTACATAGAAGATTTATCCCAATCAAAATTGTATATATAAGGTTTTATCTTAGTATAATGGTGTATATGGGAGGTTCTATCCCATTTATAATGGTACATAATAGGATTTATCCCAAGATAAAGGTTACATGGGTGGTTTTATCCCAATCCAAGGGGTACATAGGAGGATTTATCCAAAGATAAAGGGTAATAGAAAGGTTTTGTTCTAATCTCAAGGGACCATTAAAGTATAATCCAAATACCAAGATAGTATATATATATTTTTTAACAATTTTTTACATTCTATGTTCTAATGTTTCTACCATAGTTATTTTTTATTCTATGTTTCTAGGGAATATTACATTATCATTCCACATACCGATGATTATGCCCTCTTGGTCATGTTTATTTTTACATGTTTCTAGACTCTTATCCCATGGTATATGTTTTCTATACTATGATTATATGATTTTACATCACATATTATGAATAATACTTTTTATTACACACTCGTATGATAAGATATTTCTAACATGTTCATGTTTTTTAATATAATTGTGAATTATTCCTTTAGAACATGTTGATAATTCTTCCCTAAATTAATGTTATATATATACACTTTCTTATGTTTTCCTTACATAGGTAACAAAAATGATTTTAACCCCGTAGATTTTAAGAATTTAATCTAGTGTGGTTTTAGGGTGGAAAAATGTTCATAGGTATCATAAAATAAGTAACTTATATATATCCAATCCTTATAGAAACTAAATCATGTATTCTTGAAATTATGATAGGAATTATGTGTTTTAATGTTTAACATACAGTAATGTTTTAAATAAATAGTGTTTCATATCACTTTGTAGAAAATCTAGTGTTTAAAGAAAATATTATTAGCACCACATTTGGATTTTTGGGTCTAGGGCACTGTGATATTATTAAACTCTACCTTGGTAAGTTCTTTAATTTACCAAGGTGCATCTCATTTTTTTTATTATCACTATATTTTCTATTATAGTTTTGATAGATATATTTTATATAGTATGATGAAAATGGAAAATATATTAGAGAGAATTATATATTTACGGAATAGGTGTTTATTATTTGAAAACATCATTAGTAGGTAAACACATATTTTGGATTTATATACTGTAACACCTGATATATTATGAGAAATATTTTGTTTTTAGGTTATATACATCATCAAAGTAATATTTCCCTACACACAACACTATCTTGGCTTTCTTTACATGCAATTGTGACCTTCCTCGATAGCTTGCGTTTTACGCAATAACGAGTATCACAAAACAACAATATGCTATTATATAAACTAGCCGTTATGAATAGTAATACCTACTTTTTGAAATTTTATAAATTTTATCATTCAAAATGGACTTCATTTTTGGATTCGAAATATCGAAATTAGCCTAGGGTAAAAATTTGGTATTTTTCTAAAAACTTTCAATTTTTGATGAATAGTGAAAACACTGGGTTACTATTTAAAAACCGACTTTTAATTTAAATAATTATTTATTTTATTTAAATTTATTTTAGGTCAAAATTGATATATAATACCTATATAAGTTCAATGTAATTCATTGGAGTCATTTTATAATAATTTTAGATATATTAAAATTTTATTGAACTTATCACCGTCTTTTACCCACATCCTACAAGAATTTGCAAATGTATATAAAACTTAATTTTACCACTTCTGTGATTAGAATTTTGAAAATCCGAGAGACACGGTTAATATCAAGGAGTAAAATATGGTTCAATAAGATAAAAATAGTTTTTGGTGAATAGTAAATTTTTACTTTTTTTTAACACGGTTAAAAGTTAATAGGGTAATTAAGGGTAAAAATGATATTATTATTACCCTACCACATGTCCTAATTCTATTGTATAAGTTTTATTCGTCAAAAAAAAAACCTTAGGAATAAAATATGACCATTTAGGTCCACTTTGATTAGATTAGGACATTTATTATTATTTTGTTTAAAGAAGGGTTAAAATAGTTAAAATCAGGGTTTAATAACTAAAAACATTTTTATTGTAGGGTTATAAAAAAGATAAATTTGACTATAAATATTCATTAGAAAGATAAAAATATTTCATACATAATGGTATTTTATTTATAATTTTTAGATATTAAATAATTTAATTTATTTATGACACAATAATGATGCAGTAATTACCTTATTAAGGAAATATTAACATAATTGATATTATAAATACCCCAGTAAATTTAATTTGAGACTTTTAATTAATTAAAATAATTATATAGGTTAATATGACATATTTTTATTGATTTAATTAACCTTTTTCGAACTAATCATGCTGTTATAATTTTCACAAAAATCAATTACCAAATAGTGTCAAAATTGACATAAAATAGTTTTTAAAACAAATATTATATTATTAATTGTTATTTAATCCTAAAAATCTAAGGTTCTTCCAAATGACTTATATAAGGTTATATATATTAATAATTAACAACATGGGATTCGTTTGGCTTTGTATAGTATGATTATTAACCTTATAGTGTTAGAAAACAAGAAGACATGGTAAAAGTTAAATTATTTAACCTAGAGTTAAATCTAAATGATGAGGTTAAAATAGTTACCTAAACGTGTCTAAAATCTATGGTATGAGCTTATTTCTACCCATACACATCTGATATTCTAAATAAATCAATTTGGACCTATTAAAAACCGAATATGACATTATAATAAAATAATATTTTTTGTTTTCCTATGGTGCCCCTCTCCTCCCTTAAAAAAGGGCACCTCCTCCCTCTCCTCCTCCCAACACATTGAGACTTCAAGATCGGACAAACCATTCCAATTTCTCTTCTCCATTTCCCTACTAATATTCTAGTGGTCCTGGTATTCTTCAAAACCCAATTTTAGTGCCCTAAGAGGAGGTTTAAAAGAGGCGTATCGAAGAAGAGGTAATATCCGTTACCGATTCTTTCAAATTTATTTCTTCTTCTACTTCCTCTTATTTAGTTTTCTAATTATGAAGTAATAACCTCTGTATCACTAATATACTGATATGTAATTATAAATATTAAACAACCCTATTTCACCTTCTATCCAACCTACGGAAAATGAAATCACCGCACGTGCGTACGTACGGAATACCGTCTCCATGCCGTGGTGTAATCAGTTTTCCACCACCACCTTACTTGGATGGGTATAATGGTGTAAATAATAACTATATATGATTATTGTAAAGTTATATTTATTCTGAAATAGTATACAAACACTCCAATACGATTCCACGATCATGGGAACGATATCATCGCTCGTGCATACGTACGGCCTACCGTCTCCACGATGTGATGCGACTCGTTCTACATGATATTCATTGAATAATGATTATATAAATGAATTGAATGAATAAATATGATATATATTACACTAATACCATTTTTTAAATGAGGTATCTATAACCTAAAAAGAATAATAAGAATTTATTCGACAAAACATACATAAGAACAAAAAGCAATAAACACCCGAATAACAAGTAGAAATGAAATATTACTAATAAAAAGCTAAGAATATGACCATATATGATATCATAACAATGATTATGAATTTGGAATAAGTCAATGACATTATTTAAATCATTATACAGGAGGTTAGGACACGTACGAAGCAAATCAGATCTAAGGTAAGGGAAAATATCACAATCTCATTTTTATATGAGAATGTGTATACTTCAGAATTTACTGGGACATATTTATCATCCACATCCATGTTTCCTCAATATTTAATATTATTTCCATCCACTTACAATAGTTTAAATACAATTTCACTTATTGGTGAGTTTTTTGTATAATATATGAAAGGAATCTTTTGTCATTTTTAGTACGAGGTACTTTTTGACTTTTCCGGCCAAAGTACGAGAAGAATATTTTTTAACTTATACGACCTAAATGGACTTTTAGAACATTATTTCCATGAATATTCCTTTAAAAGTTCTCATGTTTATATTTAATCAACTTCTTTTAGTTTAAAATTTTATGAAATTTTAATAAAAGAAAAATGGTTTTGAAGTAGAAAGGATATTTTCCTCAAGAATGGAGTTCAAGCATTTTATCAAAATTATTTTCCATCTAAGATAACATAGGGTTCTATTTCTATCCCAATTTTTATATGGATTTGATTATGTTATGATGGAATTATTTTTATGATGTCATTTTATCTTATATGTATTATGTTATGATGGCATTATGTTTAAGAATCCCATTTTTATTACATGGGTTATTCTATGATGTATGATTTATAATCTTGTGGAACACATAAGAATGGTATAATTATGAGATGGGTGGGACATATATCTCCCTCCAATGCATTGGGTAAAGATTTATATCTCATGAGATAGACATGGAAGGAATGTCAGGTTAATCCAGTTCAGTGAAACATGACTGAAACGATGAGTGAACTCGGTTTAGAAATGGACCTTGTCCACTAAGATAGTCTTGGAAATGAGTCTTGACTAATAAGAAATGATTATCTATGATTATGTGTGTATGAAAAAAAAATTCATGTTTTATGTTTTGATTCTTGGGATTACATTTCACTACTATGATTTATCTCATGTTATGATATTATGATCTCTTTTGCAGGATAAGATTTTTGAAATGCTATGTTCTTATGAATATGATATTTCCTTTGTTTACCCTTAATGAGAATTTGAGATCACCCTTTTTTATTTTTTCTTTCCCCAGGTCAGGAAGAAGGTTATTAAGTAGGATATGCTAAAACGGACTCTAGATATGATGAAATAAATGGGAGACAATGTAAATGCTTTATAAACTAGTTGTCTATGTTTCCCAGTTTTTAAAGACATTATAGCTATATGGTTCTACCATGGTTTTGTTATATGTTGTAATAAGTACTCTTAAATTCTGAAGTAATAACAATGTATGTAATGTATGGGTCATTATAGTTGGTATCAGAGGAATGGTATAGTCAACCTTTGGAAACTAGGATGTGAAAGCCTTAGTACGAACCCATAGGATATGTCTAAGAATAGGAAAAAAATCTTAGTGTTTTAGAAATGGCCATGAATAACCTATGATAATACCTTAAGTGTGAAATTTTATTCTTGATTATGTGGTTCTCCAATTATTATTAGTGTTTCTCACACAATTCTTCTTGGTTTTAGTGAATGGATGGAAGCCGAAGGAACCGTGTTAATGCATAATGCGACGGTCAATGAAATGATTGTCCCCCTAAGAAACCAAATGTTATGGGAGCTGGAATGCAAAATCTGGTAGCCATTCTCACACAACATTCTCAAGCTAAGAATCATGCAGGACTTCCAAACGAGCAAAGGAAGGAGCAACATTCTGTTAAATCCTTCATGAGGCAGCATCCCCCCCTCATTCAGTGGGTCTACTGATCCATTAGTGGCTGAACAATGGATCAGTACCACGGAAAAGATATTTCCAGTTCTTCAATGTTCTGAACATGATAAAGTCATCTTAGCAGTATATTATTTGGAAGGTGAAGCTGATCAATGGTGGAATCTTATCAAGAATATGAGGCCAAGAGATGAAATTGAGTCCATGGAATGAGACAGGTTCAAGAACTTATTTTTCAATAAGTACTTCCCTCGTATTCTTTGAACAAAGATGGAGAAAGATTTTCTTGAACTAAAGTAAAAGGATGATGAATCTGTTGGTACCAATGAAGAAAATTTTACAAGAATTGCAAGGTACACTTCTGGTATTATTATCCAACCTGAGAGTAAGATCGATCAATTCTTTAGAGTCTTAAAACCAAGTCTACAAAGGGGTTAGCCATAAGGGACTTCAATAGATACGAGGAAATTGTTCGATGTTCTCTCAAGGTTGAGATAGAGATTGGAGCAACCCATCAGTCATATGGGTTTGATAAGAAGATGAAAATGTAATTCAAAGGAAAATATAAAGAGCACACTTTAAAGAAAATGAGTTTTCTCTTATGCTCAAAGTGTGGAAAGAAACATGGAGGGAGTTGTCTTAAAGGGACAAGTAAATGTTTCAAATGTGTAAAATAAGTTCATCGGGCATTTGAATGCCGTAATGATGGGAAGAAGATGTCTAGTGATGCGAACAATGAAAAGGATACACAGAGTGGACCACCTACACTTCAATGTTACAAGTGAAAGGAAATGGGGCATTATGCTAATCAATGCCCTAATCCAAGGGTTTTTTATGATGATCGACGTCAACAAACTCTAAAGACTAAAGACAAAGGAAAGTCACATGCAATTTCTATCAGTGATGTGGAGTACGATAATGAAGTGGTGAAAGGTACACTTACCATCCACTCTAAAGTAGAAAATGTTTTATTTGATTCTTGATCCACCAACTCATTTATTTCTGAAGAATTTTCTAAGGGTATCGATGTATTACCTCAATAATTAGATGTTAAGTTAGTTGTGAAAACCCCTAACGGAACAACAGTCGCATCAAAATTTTATAATTCTTATCCGATTGAAGTTTGTGGGAAAGTGCTTCCTGCAAATATTGTGATCCTTCCTATAGTGGAATTTTTTGTGATTCTTAGCATGGATTGGGTTTCTTTATATGGAGATCATATCAATTTCCAAAGAAGGGAAGTCACATTTCATATTCTAGATCAATCTATGATCATCTATCGATGAAAGGATGAACATAACCTTCTAGTGGAAATTTCTTCCATCTTATGGGTGTTGATTCCACTAAATAAAGGTTATTTATCTCAAATGGTTGGAGAGAAACTCACGATTAAGAATACACCCATTGTACGAGAGTTTGATGATGTCTTTCCAGAGGACTTGTTAGGTCTTTCACCAATCTTGAAGTTGAGTTTTCAATAGAACTCCTACCGTGTGCTTTTCTTATTTCAAATACACCTTATAGAATGGCCTCAATTGAGTTGCAGTAATTGAAGAAGCAACTCCAAAAGAATCTTGATAAGGGATTCACACGACCTAGTGCGTCACCTTGGGGAGAACCTGTTCTATTTGTTAAGAAGAAAGATGGATCAACGAGACTCTGCATTGATTATCAAGAACTTAACAAGATCACTATCACGAAAAAATATCCTCTCCCACACATTGATGACTTATTTGACCAACTATGCGGAGCCCAATACTTTTCCAAGATTGATCTTCGTTCAGGGTATCATCAATTAAGAGTCAAAAGGGAGGATATATCAAAGATGTCTTTCTGTACAAGGTATGGACACTATGAATTTATAGTGATGCCATTTGGTCTTATTAATGCCCCTGCTATCTTCATGGATCTAATGAATAGAGTCTTTAGAGAATATTTTGACCAGTTTTCGGTAGTCTTTATAGACGTGATTCCTTTATATTCAAAGGTCAAGGAAGAACATGAAAATAACATGATAATTGTATTGAAGTCCCTGAGAAAGGAGATGATTTATGCCAAATTTACAAAGTGTAAATTTTGGCTTCAAAAAGTTGCATTTTTTGGGTCACATAATCTCAAAAGAGGGGATACCTGTGGATCCCGCAAAAATAGAGGTTATCGAAAGATGGTCGAGACCAACAACAGTAACTGAGATCCGAAGTTTTCTTGGTTTGGATGGATATTAGCGACGTTTTGTGAAATATTTTTCATGATTATCAAATCCACTCACCAGGTTGACTTGAAAAGGAGTTAAGTTTGTTTGGACGGAGGAGTGTGAAGAGAATCTCAAGGAGTTAAAAAGAATGTTATCCAGTGCACCTGTTCTCACACTACCTTGTAGTGGAGAATGG
This sequence comes from Viscum album, assembly GCA_963277665.1. Taxonomy (NCBI): domain Eukaryota; kingdom Viridiplantae; phylum Streptophyta; class Magnoliopsida; order Santalales; family Viscaceae; genus Viscum; species Viscum album. The sequence continues at coordinate 24,005,029 of OY728142.1, read as the reverse complement.
TTGGTGATCTATAGTGATGCATCCAAGAAGTGGCTAGGGTGTGTTATTATGCAAAATGATATGGTGATAGCTTATGCCTCATGACAGTTGAAAATTCATGAGAAAAATTATCCAACTCATGATTTGGAGTTAGCTGCAGTAATCTTTGCATTAAATATTTGGCGGCATTATCTTTATGGTGAAAGGTGTGATATTTATACTGATCATAAAAGTTTAAAGTATATTTTCACACAAAAGGAGCTGAATATGCACCAAAGAAGATGGTTGGAGCTGATTAAGGATTACGACTGCTCAATTCCTTACCACTCGGGGAAAGAGAACAAGGTGGCAGACGCATTAAGTCGACAAGACCATGATAGCTTATCCATGATGAGGATAACAAAATATCCAATATTTATCGATTTACAAAGGATAGATCTTGGAATTATAATGTATGGGGAGAAATTTTCTCTTTCTCAAATTAATTTTTAACCATTTATACATGTGAAGATTAAAGAGGTACAAAAAGAAGATGTAGAGTTACAAATGAAGGTGAGAAATGTTCCTAAATTCAACCTTTATTGTGATGAGATAATACAGATCGGGAATCGGGTTTCTGTTCCTCCCATACCAGAATTAAATAAGGAGATGCTGGATGAGGCTTATAGTTCTTCATTCTCTATTCATCATGGAAGCACGAAGATATATAGAGACCTGAAAGAGTACTTCTGGTGGGATGGCATGAAAGGAGATGCTTCTGAATACGTCTCTCGATGCTTGGTTTGTCAGCAAGTTAAAGCTGAGAGACAGAAGGCTAATGGGATGTTTCAACCATTAGTCATACCTGAATGGAAATGGGAAAACATCACTATGGACTTTGTCACCGGACTTCCTAAATCATCCAAAGACAATAATGCTATCTGGGTAATAGTTGATAGTCTTACGAATTCAGCACACTTCATTTCTATTAGAGAATATTTCTCTCTGAATCAGCTTGCCAGGATATATAAAAAGGATATGGTATGATTTCATGGAGTACCACTTTCCATTATATCTGATTGGGATCCGAGGTTTACCTCAATGTTTTAGCAAAGTCTTCAGCATACTCTGGATACAGAGTTGAGTTTCAGCACTGCTTATCATTCTCAAACAGACGGTCAGTCTGAGAGAACAATTCAAACTCTAGAAGATATGTTATGAGCTTGCTCTATGGATTTCAATGGTGGTTGGGATCAACACCTACCTTTGGTGGAATTTTCTTATAATAATACCTTTCACTCCAGTATTCAGATGGATCTTTATGAATCCCTCTATGGAAAGAAATGCAGGACTCCAACTTGTTGGGATGAAGTTGGGGAAAGAAAGATATTAGAACCTGATCTTGTTGATGAGATAGCAAAAAAAGTCAGATCTATTCAACAACACATAAGAGCAGCTTAGAGTCGACATAAAAGTTATGGCGATAACCAAAGAAAAGACCGAGAGTTTGAAGTGGGTGAAAAAGTGTTCTTACGAATATCTCCTTGGAATAGAGTAATGAGATTTGGAAAGAAGGGAAAGCTGATCCCTAGGTATATCTGTCCTTTCAAAATACTAGATAATGTTGGGAAGGTAGATTACCAATTGGTGCTTCCACCAAATCTCTCTCAAGTTCACAATGTGTTCCATGTATCTCTCCTGAGAAATTAAATACCTGATCCTTCATATGTACTCAGCTCAGAAGTTGTACCACTAGAGCAAGATCATTCTTATGAAGAACCACCGATAGAGATTCTGGATCATAGAGAAAAAGTCCTACGGAACAAGACCACTCACATGGTAAAAGTTTTATGGAGTAACCAAAAATTAGAAGAAGCTACATCAGAGCTTGAGGATATGATGAGGGAAAGGTATCCTCATCTGTTTGTTACAAAGTGACGAATTTTGAGGGCGAAATTCATTTTAAGGGGGGTAGAATGTAACACTCGAGATTTTTATGAGAAAAATTTTGTTTTTATGTTATATACATCATCAAAGGAATCTTTCACTACACACAACACTAGCTTGTCTTTCTTTACAAGAAATCACGACCTTCCTCAATATCTTGCGTTGTACGCAATACCGAGATTCACAAAACAACGATATGCTATTATAGAAACCAGCCGTTATGAATAGAAATACCCACTTTTTGAAATTTTATAAATTTGATCTTTCAAAATGGACATCATTTTTGGATTTGGAATATCAAAATTAGCCTAGGGTGAAGTTTTGGTATTTTTCTGAAAACATCCAATTTTTGATGAGTAGTGAAAACACTAGGTTACTATTTAGAAACTGACTTTTTATTTAAATAATAAATTATTTTATTTAAATTTATTTTAGGTCAAAATTGATACATAGGACCTACATAAGTACAATTTAATTCAATGGAGTCATTTTATAATAAATTTAGATATATAAAAATTTAATTGAACAGATTACCTTCTTTTACCCACCTCCTAGGAAAATTTGCAAATGTACATAAAACTTAATTTTACTGCTTCTGTGAGTGTAATTTTGAAAATCTGAGAGACACAATTAATATCAAGTAGAAAAATGATGTTCAATAAGATAAAAATAATTTTTGGTGAATAGTATCTTTTTTCGTTTTTTTACTACGGTTAAAAGTAAATAGGGCAATTAAGGGTAAAAATGATATTATTATTACCCTAACACATGTCCTAATTCTATTGGCTAGTTTTATTCGACCAAAAACAACATTAGGAATAAAATATGACCATTTAGGTCTACTTAGATTAGATTAGTACATTTAATATTATTTTGTTTAAAGAAGGGTTAAAATAGTTAAAATCAAAGTTGAATAACTAAAAACATTTTTAATGTAGGGTAATACATAAGATAAATTAGACTATAAATTTTTATTAGAAAAATAAAAATATTCCCTACATAATGGTATTTAATTTATAAGTTTTAGATATTAAATAATTTAATTTATTTATGACACAATGATGATGCAGTAATTACCTTATTAAAGAAATATAAACATAATTGATATTATAAATACCCAATTAAATGTAATTTGAGACTTTTAATGAATGAAACTAATTTTATGGGTTAATATGACATATTAGTATTGATTTAATTAACTTTTTTAGAACTAATAATGCTATTATGATTTTCACAAAAATCAATTACCAAATAGTGTCAAAATTTACATAAAATAGTTTTTAAAACAAATATTATATTATTAATTGTTATTTAATCCTAAATATATATGGTTCCTCCAAATGACTTAGATAAGGTTATATATATTAATAATTAACAACTTGGGGTTCATTTCTCTTGTTATAGTATGTTTATTAACCTTGTAGTGTAAGAAAACAAGAAGACACGGTAAAAGTTAAATTATTTACTTAGAGTTAAATATAAATGATATGGTTAAAATAGTAACCTAAACTTGTCTAAAATCTATTGGTTGAGAATATTTCGACCCATAACTACCTTAGCTTTGATATAAATAAATTTTGAGCTATTAAAAACCGAATATGACTTTATAATAAAATAATATGTTATGTTTTCATAAGGTGCCCCTCTCCTTTCTTATAAAAGGGAACCTCCTCCCTCTCCTCCTCACACCACATTGAGCCTTCAATATCGTCCAACACATGAACATTTATCTTCTCCATTTCCCTAGTAATAATATAGAGCTCCTGGTCTTCTTAAAATACCAATTTTAGTGCCCTAAGAGGAGGTTTTAATGAGGCATGTCAAAGAAGAGGAAATATCTGTTACTAATTATTTAAAATTTATTTCTTCTTCTACTTACTCTTATTTAGTTTTTTCATTATAAAGTAATAAAATATGTATCACTCATATACGGATATGTTATTATAAATATTAAACAACCCTATTTCACCTTCTATCCATCCTATGTAAAATGAAATCACCGCGCATGCGTACGTACGGAATACCGTCTCCACACCGTTGTGTAATCAGTTTTCCAACACAACCTTACATGGATGGGTATAATGGTGTAAATAATAACTATATATGCTTATTGTAAATTTATGTTGACTCTGAAATAGTATAAATACACTCCAATACTATTCCACGATCATGGGAATGACATCATCGCTCGTGCGTACGTACGGCCTACCGTCTCCACGAAGTGATGTGACTCGTTATACATGATATTCATTGAATAATGATTATATAAATGAATTTAATGATTAAATATGATATATATTACACTAATACCATTTTATAAATGAGGTATCTACAAATTAAAAAGAATAATGAGAATTTATTCGACAAAACACGCATAAGAACAAAAATCAATAAACACCCGAATAATAAGTTGCAATGAAATATTACTAATAATAAGCTAAGAATATGACCATATATGATATCATAACAATCAGTATGATTCTGGAATAAGTCAATTAAATTATTTAAATCATTATACAGGAGTTTCAGACAAGTACGATGAAAATCGGACCTAAGGCAAGGGGAAAACCCACAATCTCATTTTTATCCGAGCGTTTTTATACTTCAGAATTTACTGGGGCATATTTATCATCCACATACATGTTTACTAAATATTTAATATTAATTCCATAAAATTACAATATTTTAAATCCAATTTTACCCATTGGTGAGTTTTTAGTAAAAGATATGAAAGAAATCTTTTGTCGTTTTTAGTACGAGGTAATTTTTGACTTTTCTGGTCCAAGTACGAGAAGAATGTTTTTTAACTTATACGGCCAGAATGGAATTTTAGAGAATTTTTTCCACAAAGATTCCTTTACAAGTTTTCAAGTTTATTTTTAATCAACTTATTTTATTCTAAAATTTTATGACATTTTAATAAAGAAAAAATGATTTTGAAGTAGAAAGGATATTTTCCTCGAGATTGGAGTTCAAGCATTTTATCATAATTATTTTCCATATAAGATAATATAAGGTTATGTTTCTATCCCTATTTTTATATTTATTTGATTATTTTATGATGTAATTATTTTTATGATGTCCTTTTATCTTATATGGATTATGTTTTGATTGAATGATGTTTGAAAATCCCTTTTTTATTACATGGGTTATGCTATGATGTATGATTTATGATTTTGTGGAACACATAATAATGGTACCATTATGAGATGGGTGGGACCTATATCTCCCTCCAATGCATTGGGTAAAAATTTATTTCTCATGAGATAGACATGGATGGAATGGCAGGTTTATGCGGTTCAGTGAAACAGGACTGAAACGAGGAGTGAACTCGGTTCATAAATAGACTTTGTCCACTAAGATAGTCTTGGAAAGGAGTCTCGACTAATAAGAAATGATTCTCTATGATTATGTGTGTATTCCACAAAGATTCATGTTTTATGGCAGGATTCTTGGGATTACATTTCACTACTATGATTTATCCCACGTTATGATATTATGATCTCTTTTTCAGGATAATATTTTTGAAATTCTATGTTCTTATAAATATAATATTTCCTTTTTTTTACCCTTACTGAGCATTGGAGCTCACCCTTTTGAATGTTTTCTACCCCCATGTCAGGAAGAAGGTTATTAAGTTAGATATTCCAAAAGGGACTCTAGATATGATGAAATAAACCACAGACAATGTACATTCATTATGAACCAGTTTTTTATGTTTCGCAGTTTCTAAAAAACCTATACCTATACGGTCCTACCATGGTTTTGTTATATGTTTTAAGAAGTATACTTCAATTCTGAAGTAATAAGAATGTATGTAAAGTACGAGTCGTTATATATACCATATAGATACTGGTCGTGATTATAATCCTATGGGTGGATTGGGTGTCATATTATCAATCATGTATTGATTAGTACTATATATAAGTGAACTAATTTCATTATAATAATTTATCATTAAATTCATCCTAGTAATTGAGTGTTTATTGACTAGGTTTAAGGATATTTCAGTGTTTTATTTTCTTCAATTTTTGAATTTTTTAAAATGAATTTTCTTGAATTTTTCTTGACTTTTCCTCTCCATAGGAAGATAGATTTTTTTAATTACTGAGACTTTTTTTCTCTATATTTTATGTCTTTATATAAGCTTTAGGAGGTGAATATTTAGTCAGATGTTGTTTAGCTAAAAGGGTTTAATGGGTGGAGTATTTCTTCCTAGGGATCTCTAATTTTGTTTTTCTTGAAGGAAGATGTGATCTTAATAATTTATGTAGACTATCCATAATTAAATTAAGAAATGATTAAAAATTATTATATATTACATCATATAAACTATCTATTTATGGGGATATCATTATTTGTAAATAATTGATCTTTTTTCAGGTTACCACCATCTTATAAAAAGGTTTAAGGTTGTGTTGAAGATAACATTAAATAGCTAGTATGGTAATTCTAAAATTTTGTTGACACCATTTGGTTTCATGAATATTTTATCTATGTTTATAGATTTTAATAATAATATATTTTTTCGTTATCTAAACTCCTCTATGATTATATTTATATTTTAATATTTTTTGTAAGAGGAGAATGGTGATTATTTGACTATTTTCTTGTATATATTGTAAAATCATAAAATTTATGTTAAATTATCAAAATTCCATTTTAATACAAGTGATATGAAATTAAATGTCTTTTAATATTAAGAATCAATTATTACTTTTGATCTTGAGAAGGTAACTATGATGATGTCTTAGAGAGTATTAATGAATATATAGTATGTTAATACATTTGAGGACATGTAGGACGCTAGGAATTATTTTTTCATGATTTACATCATTTGATAGTTATAATGATGGATTTGACCCAAAAGAGGTAAAAATTGTGTGGGATGATCAATGTTATGTTTCATTTCAATAACTGAAGATGCGACTCACATTAGTATATATTATTATTTTACCCATGCTTCAAAAATATTATGATGACTAATTTTAATTCTAATGTACTATGTGGTAGTGTACTAATATAATAGGAATGAGTCTTGGGTAATAGCTCTTGAAAACATAGGCCTCCTGAGAATAATTTCATGAGTCTTAATCTAGACATGGTATAAGTTTTTCAGTATTATTTGTGTTGGAATGGTTATTAGTTTAGAAAGAGTTTTGTTTCTTATGCCATATAATTATTTGATTATATTGGATTTTATTAGAAACCATGTTTTTTTAATGTTAAATTTAAGGGAAAATAATTTTAATGAATGTAACCATGGGAAAGTGTAGTTTCTTATAAACTATTTTGATATGGTATATTTTAAATTCATTAACGTGGTGTTCTTTTGTGTGAATTTTTTTTATTTAAGATTGTTTTAAATCCTTTAATCTTTATCCGGGATAAATTTGATTCTTAGAGAATATGCTTTACAATGATAAATAGTTTATAGAACTAATATCTAAAAGGTGGAACCTCTCTATTTCTCATAGTAATATAAATTATATTGGGTTAGATGTAAGATCTGGTGATGAATTTCTTCCAACATGGGGAATACAAAAAATGGAAATTTGATTCTATTCAACTAGGTGAAAACACATTATTGGGTTTATATAAAGAATTTATTTAATTGATTTAATTTATTATTAATATTTATATTATTATGTGGGTTTTAATGAAATTGGGAGTCCAAGTGGAAAATGATTAATCAAGGGTCCACAGTGGGATTATGGAAAATAAGGGAGTCTTACATTAGAACTTTGGTAAAATTGGAATGTTTTCATTAGAACCTAGGAAAGTGGGGAGTTTTTTAAAATTATGTTTTTAAGAGAAAATTTGGTTTATAAATTGGTTTGATCAATTGTAAATTAGAATAATATTTTTAATTTTTTTTAAATCAAATTGATCTAATATATTGGGTTTTATAAAGTTATTTAGTAAAACAATTTTATTAGATAAATTGTATTTTTATTTATCATTATTTAATGGAAAAACATTTTTTGTATTTCTCAGTAATTTATATTTATTTTAAAAATTGCAATGACACTTAGTATTATATATTTCCCTTACATGTCAACTTTTTTGGACAAGTAGATATGATTGATTATGATATATAGAAATAAAAGGTTTCAAACTTCTTTCATATAGATTCATTGATCCATGTTAGAGATATATAAGAAGGATCATATAGCTTATATCTGATATGGATTTATTTATTCCATTGTGCTATAATATTGTAATAGATTCTTTTTATGTGTTTCTTTTGTAAAATTAATTTAGTTTTCTTTATAAATTAAATTTTTTTAATAGATGAATTTTGATATCCATGAGGTGGACTAAGTATAACATACATAAATATTACATCATTTTAGATGAATAATCTGTATATATCAAAATAATGCATTCCCCATAACCATAAAGGTTTACTGAAATTAGAGATGAATATATAATGAACATATTTCATGAATGATACTCAACATATTCCATAAAGTACTTCTCTCGTAGAACCTTATTAGGTAAACCATACCTAAAACCTTTTTTTGTAAGCAACAAAAAAGGAAACGTAAGAAAGGGAGATTTAAAATTATCTATAAGGGTAAACATAGGATATATCGATCCATGGGAATGTAGTTATGAAAATATTAAAAAAAACACTATTTATATTAGTTAACATACCATTCAACATCTATTATAAATCCATGTTTGTATAGTTGACAATGAAAGCGGTACAGTACATTATGGTATTTATAAAACTAAATTCAAAATCCATCTACAATAAAATATAGAAGGATTTAAGTATAATTTTGTTGGTAAAATAGACCTTGAATGCCTTTAAATTGTACTTTCAACATCACTTTTATATAAATATAATATTGAATGTCCTCAGGGAAGGCTTGAACAATGGTTCTTGGAAAAACCAAAGTAGATCACCCTTCAAAAAGGAGAAATAAAGAAGTCCATCAACGTTGGTTTTTGGTAAAATTATCATTGATATCCATCAAAATACATTTTCAACAATGGTTTTATATTTAATCGATATAGAAAGTCCCCATGGAAGTCATTGAATATATTTTCTTGCTAAAATAGATTTTAAAATCCATCTAGGATAACATTCAACGTCATTATTTTAAAAAAAGACTTAAAAATTAGTATTTTTTAAAAAACATTACAAAATAACATAATCTCATGCCTATAAAATCAAAGTTAAAAATCGAAATTTGGAATATGTATCCAAAATCAAATTGGAGTGGTTAAACTATTTGACAATTTTTACAACATTTTTTACAAATATAAGAAAAAATGAAACTAAAACTCTAAATAATTTAAAATTATAAAATAAATGGAAGATAAATTTTGAATGTGTTTCAAGTCATTTGGTATACACAAAGAAACAACATAAAAAACATACAAAATAAATTGCTACAAATTAAAAAATTTAGATATTATTTTCAATTAGAAGTGTTATAATGAAACTATACTTTTCAAAATATATTTTTGTTTTGGTATTTTTTATTTCGTAAATGAGTCGTAAAACATAATATCCCCATTCAAATTCCCCATGATGAAAATGAGAATTCACCATTGAAAAAATATTTTTTTAAAACTACATATGTAAGAAAAACATGTATTCACTTATATAAGAGTTAGAAACTGAAAATATCAATTATTCATTTTTTCAGTTATAATATAATATAGTGATCCCCATTGAACATAATAACTAGCATGTTTTAACATCAAATATTAACTATAAAAACTGATTTAAAATAAAAAAATTTGGATTAAAGATATAAAAGAATAGAATAAAACATACTTCTTTAACAATAATATAAAACTTCTTCAAAAACCTCCTAATACAGAGTACAACTAGTATACTTATACTCTTTTTGTAAAGTACACATAACATACAATGTCCACTAAAAAATAAACAAAATCACCATTAATAATGGTATAATGAATAGTGGTTTATAATTATATAATTGTTTTTACTAGTTAATGAATAAATAAAACAATATTTTCTTTTCATTTTTTATATTTTTCAAACACATATTCTATTTTTGGATTCTCGGTTCAATTATTTCACCTCTGTTGAAATTTATTTTGGGTCAATAAAACCCTAAATAATAGTAAAATCATGTTGGATGAAAATAATATAGAGGTAAATGATTAGAAAATTAATTAATTAATCCAATATAACATATGATTACATAATGAAAATAAATAAAAAATTGAAATTTACTTATATGGAAAATAACTACAATAGAGGTATAATGAGTTTGTCACCCATTACCACATCCATTATGTCATTTTTAATAATATTAAACATATAATATCTTCCAAATATATGAAAAATAATTGGAAAATATAATAATTAACACATATATAAAAAATTATTTATAACTTTTTTACCCAATCAGCTTCATGAGGATTTTATAAAGGTACTAGAACCTTAATTTTTTCATTGTTTTACAAGAGCTCCTTTGATTTCAGATTCTCTTATATAAGTTAATTGTAAAAAAATATTATAATTAATTATTAATTTAGTTATAAAAATAATTTAAAAACAATACATACCTCATATGGTACCATACAACAAGCATTATCTAGGAAAATTAAACAAATAACCAATTCTACGTCCGATTTTAGACACATCCTCAAGTGGCAGCGACATTGGATATGATAGACTAACAATATAATTTACCGCTACTCTTACCTGACCTGAATTCATAATATAATGATATATATAATCTCTCATATGATATATAATTTTTTATTGAACAATACATACATGGGGATCCCGAGAGTGAAAATCACAGAACAAGGTGGATTTTCAATGAGGAGGTGGAAGTTATGGATAGATATGTTGTGAAATTAGGGTTAGTATTATCTCTTCTATAAGTATAGATGATATAGAATATTTAGTTCTATCATCTATTGACTCATTCATGTTTCACAAATTATCTATTAAAGAATCTATTTCTTTCATAAATTCTTTCCACATCAATGTCACATTGGGGAGTGTGACCAAATGTTTTTAAAATCAATACCCTCTTGATACCCTTTGATACAACCTTAGTGTTTCAGATTTTTTTTATAGAAGTGGAAATAATATTAATACTACCATGGGGGATAATGTTATAGTATGTTATTTTATCTTAAATGGAGTCTTAATTTAAAATTTACAAATTTAATATTATTTAAGTAAACTTACTAAATCGTAATATTGATTAAAATTAACAATTAATTACAAAAAAAATAATTAGCTACTCTCTTTGATAGGTCAGTAATACATTTCCTTTTTTCATTATTTCTCTTTCCCAATTTTCATAATGAGGAGGATGAGAAGGAGGGCCAAATGAAACATTTACATATTCATCAGATGACTAGGATCTTAATTCACTATTTTTATAGAAATAATTTGATGAACTGATAATGGATACCCTCTAAGTGGTAATGTATGGGGGTATAAATTGTGAGACTATATCACTTTTTGAGTTTTCCTTGATCATAGTGAAATAAAAAAATAAGTTAATAAATATTTAAAATTTATTAAATAAATTATTTTACACATATCATGAAGGATTCCTCCCATCAACTGGAAACAAATATATTCATTTTATACCTATCAATAAACACATACTTAAGGCATATATCTTGATTCTGTTTACTTCTAACAATGTAAAATAAAGTCAAATTCACCTTAAAATCTCTTCATCTTATTTCTTAATATGTTTAAAAAATTTTCTTAATTTCTTTTATCTCCTGAGAGTTAAATTTCCTCTATAATTAAATAGATATACTATTATGAAATTTTTAATATTTAAACCATTAGAAAAATAAATAAAATAATAATTTTTAACATTATTGACTCTAAAAATGGATCTTTCAATGACAGTTTTATGATACTCTAATTAGGTAATATAATATATACTCTACAATGAATCTATATATCAAGGTAAGTCCAATACTACATGTCATATGCTATATTAGGGTGTTTCTTCTCATCAAATTTAACTACCAACCTATGTTATCCAAGTGTGAGTAAAATTTTGGGTAAATATGTAATCTCATTCCTACCATATTTTTGTACAATCCTCCCCAGAGTAGAAAAATAGTAGAAAATTTTTAACATACATAACTTATTTTATTGTTAATTTTTAGTTAATTTCCATTCTTAATTTGTTTTTTTGGTTTCCCATGCATTTTGGTGGAAGTGGTGCGTTTTTAAAATTTGGGCCAAACTCTGAGCCCATTTCTAGTTTTTAAACAAAAATTTGTTTATTTAATAACATATTAAATTTTTATTACTTTTCCATGATTCTAAGTGTCACCCAAGACTACCTAACCCAGACACACATTATTTATCTTTCTCCTCTCTTTGGAGCTCGCATACATCACGAATTAGTGAAGAACATCATAGGGTTTCTCAAATCATCCTGATTTGAAGAGGTAAATTTTTTCCTTCATTAGTCATTCAATTATTACATGTTCCATCATTCTAGTTCCTACAAAACCTTATATAACATATTTTAACCTCACATTAATTTTTTGATATTTTAAAATTCATATACTAGTGTATTTTGGAAGATTTCTTCAAGATCCACCAATAAAGTGGGTATCCCTCATTCTTAATTCAATTAGATTAGGGTTTAATTTTATTTTCATAGGATCAATTATCTTATATTTGATTTTCCTAATGTTTAAAAACTAGGGTTTTGAACCTAGGGTTTGATTATTGATTTCTTAGTCTATTCTTGTTGTTTTAGACTTGATCTATGTCTCTCTTGGTGCGGCGGTGGTGCGATTTGAATTTTGCACAAAGATTAAAGGGTTTTCATTAATTTGTTAGGTTATTCCATGTTTATTAAATCCTTGTGACTTAGAATTAGTTATTTATCATATCTCATGATTTATGTCATTTTATTATTGCTGAAAAAATTAGTTTTAGTGGTGTTTGTATTGAAAATGAATTTTAAATGCTAATTTCATGTGAAATTGAGGGTTCTTCATAGAAATGTTTTATTGGATCATTTGGGGATTCCCTAAAAATACATAAATAATTTAATTTAATAATAAAAGGTCTAAAAATCATGTTTTTTATTTTTATCCCCTTTGTTTGTTGCTGTAAAAATGGGTTTTAAGGGTGTTTGTGGAACATGTGAACTTTAAGTTCCATGTTTGTCTGAAATGGTAGTTTTAAAAAGTTTAGATTTCTTTGTTTACATGGAACCGCCCTAAATTTTTTTTTTTAATTGATATTTATTGGGCTGCCTCTTCTATTTTGGTAACTTACAAGTGTGCACACAATGTACAGAGTGGGGTTTTCATGGAGTTTTGGGTGTAAAATAATGTGGGTTTTTGATAAATTGTTTCATTAAAAAACGAAGTGTTCTGTTTTGTGTTTTAAGTGGTTTATAATGTTTATAGATACTGTACTTATTTTATGTGACCATTATTGGTTTTTTATATTGATATGGATATATGTTTCATGTAGAAAATGTTTGAGCACAAGGGGGTAGCCAAGGTACCTAGGTGGGGCAGATATGTACTAGTACGACTAGTGGATCGGATGGTTTTTTTATTTCACCTAGAATTTTGATAATGAAAACACTAAAAAAACAATATGGATGATGATTGTAAATAACTAGGTTATGTGTATGCTCTGTACTAGTGGATAGTACCCGAGAATAGATTTTACTATGGTTTCATTACACCGTGGTACGATGTACATGGGGCCCTAGACTATCTAGTGCCTAGGGGTGTGCCCAATTTTGTTGATCACTGTATTTATGTTTTTTACCCTTGTCCTAGGGTTTGTTTTGAATTAAATTAATGTATCTAACAATTATTTTTAAATGTGCTAACATTATGAAAGTTTTATCTTGAAATCTATTTTCAATTTAAGGTTGTATCCCTCGGAATTTAACAATACTTTTAATTTCATATTGAAACTACTTTCTTATTCACACTGTATTGCATGAACTTTGGAATCATTGGGTGGTGTCATATTGGTCTTAGGATCATATTCTACATACACCGCTTGGTTGTAGGTGGACTTGGTTATAATCAACACAGGTAAAGGAAAGTCTTTGGGTGATGGCAGTTCGGGGTGTTAGTTCTTATCCTTGGTGCAGAGTTGTGGAGACGGCTTATGGGTGATGACCCATTGTCGTGTGGAGTCCTTGGGGATGTCTTGAAGCTATATTTTTTTGTATTTGGACCACTGGTATTTTTTTAAACTAATGTATTCAGTTCATGTTTTTTCATAAGACTTGGTTGGCATGAAAATTTCAGATTCTTGTTATTGATTGTTTTTTAATGTTTTATTCTTTCATACTTAGGTAAATTGTTACCAAGCCTAATTTATTGATACTCGGTCACTTGTGCCATCCCATGGGGATAGGGAACTCTCTTTGAGCCTTGACACAGTCTGGGTTTGGTTTCGGTATTGGTGGCGACCAGATTCAGTTCATGACAAAATGGTATTTGAGGATGCCAATGTTTTTGGGTTATATTATTATTTTGGGATGAGTCTGGATTGAAAGAAGCTTGTACTGTCAGGGATCAGGGTTTTGTTTGTGGGTAGGGTTCCTGTCCCACACCTCTCATGGTAGACCTAGAGTCTCCATGGGATGTTGGAGTTGTCTGATTGACTTGACTTCTTTGTGAGACCTGTGGGCTGCAGACCACTCGTGGACATCAGGCGAGGGTGGAGTAGTTGTTTCTTTTATTAATGTAATGTTTTTAGATTATTTATATTTGATTTATTTGATTAAAATTTCCCAAATTGTGGTATTTACTTTTTTTGGACTGTTTCATTTTCTAGCAAAATGCATCCCTGGAGAGCTCCCACACGCCTATCCGAGGAAGCCAGAGAGAGTTCTCACAAACCTATTGATCAGAGGCAATTTGAGGATGTGGTCTAAGTTGTACAAGCACTAGTACATGGACCATCTCCTATTATATCTCTTTTTATAGAGGATGATACCAGTCCTAAAAAGGAAAAGGCCTAAGAGTTCCTAAAAAATAAGCCTCCCACCTTCAGAGGGAGCATAGAACACCAGGAAGTAGAGAAATGGGTCGAGAAGATCAAGTGCATGTTCTAGTTACTGGATACAATCGATGATCATAGGGTGAAATGTGCCTTATTTATATTATAGGTTCCCAACTGCAGGTGGTGGGAATTGATACTTCAGACTGGGAAGAATGAGCAGATGCACTGGGGAGTTATCAAGGTTGTCTTCAATGAGAAGTACTACCCCAAGGTCTTAGCATATACCGGGTCCCGAGAGATCATGAACCATGTTTAGGAGAATCTATCTATGATGGAGTATTCCAACCATTTCAATGAGTTGGTTTGTTATGCTCTGTAAATCGTCTCTAATGAGAAATTGAAGGCCCAGAGGTTTGAGAAAGGCTTGGAACTAGAGATATGCTACCATGGGTTATTGTTTAATCTGAGGACCGATGATGAGGTTGTTGATCAAACGTGCGTGGTGGATATTGATGAGAATGGCAGGGCTAGTTTCCCTAGATTAGTATCAGTAGTGGGAAGTGGGAGAACCTCGGAGAATAAAAGGATGTGGGGGGAATAGGTGAAGAAAGGAGGTGGGAGTACAGACCACTCTTCCTGGCAGTTTTGATCTGTGGATTCTGATGCGAGATCAGTCGTGTGCCACTAGTGTGGGAATATAGGTCACATCTAACCAACATGACCACATTCCCGAAATCCTTATTACTAGTTTGGAGGTATGGGGAATTGGAAATGCTTCTTCGGGTTGGCATGTCCACTTCCAAGTGGGGCAGAGTCAGTGGCTTCAAGGGGAGTACCAGCACAGTCTGAGCCGTCGAGGGTTGGGGGATTTCAATTTTGTGGTCTTGGTGGTAGGGATGGGTCATCTTCTAGGAAGATCTAGTTTAGTTCATATCCAATGACTAGCGGTTATCCTCAGGCGGAGACAAGACATCTCCCTGTGGAAAATCAGCCCCCATCAAGATTAAAGGTGGGATCGTCGACAGTTCGAGTTACCGTTTTGATCATATCTTCTATAGCTACTGCTCTTTTTAATACCGGTGCCTCTGTTTCATTAATTTCATCATATTATGTAGAAATTATTTATTTACCAACCAAGTTGTTGTCTTTTGTGATGGAGTTGGTGACGCTTCTGGGAAGGAAGAAGGATAAAGTTCTCAGGTTCCTGTCGTGTGCGCTACCCGTGTCAGGGATCGAGAAGGAATGAGACCTCTTAGTCTTAGATATGGAACTATTTGACATAATACCTGGCATGTATTGGCTAGTACACATACAGGCACACATTGATCTCTATAAATGGCGAGTGAGTTTCTTGACACCTGGTGGGAATTGTCAGGTTTTTTTGGGGAGAATGGGATCCACGGTCGGGTCACGCAGAACCTCCACTCCCATAGTTGGGAAGTCTTATTTTCTAATGATCATCGATCGCGTGAGAGGACAATATTATTTCCCTTTAAGGTGCACTACCTCATGTAGTGAATGAGTTTCCAGAGGTATTCCCTGAAGATTTTGCCGGTTTCCACCCGAAGCAGGATATATAGTTTTCGATTGATCTGGCACTGAGATCAAAACCGATATCTCTTCCCTCATATCGCATGGCCCCTACCGAGATGAGGGGAATAAAGATATAGATGGACGAAATTGAATCCAAATGATTCATTCTCACAAACGTCTCTCCTTAGGCTGCTCTGAAGTTGTTTGCGAATAAGGCTGACATATCCCTCTCATGGTGCATTGACTACTTGAAGCGGAATAAGGTAAATATTATGAACAAGTACCCTTTCCCGGTAATATATTATTTTTTTGATCAGTTGAATGGGAAAATGAGGTTCTCCAGCATAAAAATTCATTCGGGATACTATCAACTCAGATTGAAGGAGTCAGATATCTTGAAGATGGCCTTATGAAACAGGTACGAAAACTTTTAGTATTTGGTCATACCCTTCGGATTGACCAATGATCCAGTGGTCTTTATGGAACACATGAAAATGGTGTTCCATTAGTATCTCTATTACTTCATTGTGGTGTTTTTTTATGATATCCTAGTATACTCTAGCTCTATGGAGGAACATAAACATCACTTTTGGATCATTCTAGGAACCTTATGAGAGAACCACCTCTATGAAATGTTGTCATAGTGCACTTTCTGGATTAGGGAACTAGAATTTATAGGGAATGTGATCTTAGAGTATGGGGTTTCAGTGGACCCTGAGATGATTAGTGCAGTTATTTCTTGGGAGAAGTCAAATAATGTGTTTGAGATCAGGAGTTTACTTGGCCTGAATTGTTACTAAAATTGATTAATTCGGTATTTTACACTACTCTCTTCACTGATGACCATCCTCGCATATAAAGGGGTGAAGTTTGTATGGCCCCCAGAATTACAAGAATCCTTCGAGGATCTAAAGTATCAGTTGACTACCTCCCCCATTTTGATTCTTCAAGAGGCTAGAAAGGGGTATGTTTTCTATTGTGATACTTCATGTATGGGTCTTGGTTTCATGCTTATATAGGACGATCATGTGGTGGCATATGGCTCTCACAAACTCCGACCACACAGAAAGAAGTACCTGATTCCTGACATGGACTTAGTAGTGGTGATGCAAGATTTGAAGACTTGGAATCACTACCTATTTTGGGAGAACTTGTGGTATCTTCTTCTCAAAAAATATTGGAATATGTCTTCTCACATAAGGACCTCAACTTGAGGTAGCGTCGCTGGATTGAGTACTTGTGTGGGTTTGACGTTGACATTGTCTATACACCAGAAAACGGTATTGTGGTGGACGAAGACTTGAAAAGAAGGGTTCAATTGCAGGCTTTGAGGAAGTATAGTGTTGAGTGGAAATTGATGGGGCTCTTTTCTCAGATGCATGTGGGGACCAGGGATAACAGAAGAGGTGTGTTCTTGGGGAGCGTCCAGTTGAACCCTTCTCTATTGGAGTTCATTTACTGGGAAAAACCGAGTTATGAGATTTTTCAGTAGTTGAGTAAGTTTCTTCATGGTCTGGATACATCCTCTGATTGGTCTTCGTCTCATGAGGGCATCTAGCGCTTCAAGTGATGCTCAGTAGTGTCATCATCTCTATGGAAGGTGGTGATGTAGGATAGCCACAAGTCTCAGTGGGCTATCCATCTGGGTGAAAACAAGATTTATTATGATGTATTTATATATTTTGGGTGTCTGGGTATGTGATAATACATAGAAGACTTTGTGTCGATATGCTATGTATGCACGTAAGTGAAAGCATATCATTAGATTCCCTTCAGTTTTCTCCAGCCGTTAACCATTCCAACCAAGAAGTGGGAAGAGGTTTCCATGGACATTATTGCTGGATTTCCTCTTACACCTTTGGGTAAGAATGCCACATGGGTGGTTTTTGATTTTTTGACCAAATCATCCCACTTCATTCCAATCAAATATACAACTAAAGTGGATGAGTTGGTCCGTTTTTATCTTCAGGAGGTTAGGAGACACCATGGTGTGCCTTCAGTTGTTGTCTCAGATAGAGACCCCCCAATTCACTTCTTAATTTTTGGAAGGCCTTAAAAAGTCCTTGGTGTGCCTATTTAATATGAGCATGACATACCATCCTCATACGAATGGTCAGACAGAGTGAGAGGATCATATTTTAGAGGACATGCTCTGTGCATGTGTTGTTGACTTTGGAGGTTCTTGGGATAGCTATTTTGGATTGGTTGAGTTTTCATAAAATAATAGTTACCAACCTCGATTCAAATGGAACCTTTTTAGTCTCTCTATGGAAAGCCATGTTGGTCCCATAATGTATGGCTGAGGTAGGTGAGACTTCACTATTGGGGTCGGGCCTTGTGTAGGAGGCTTATGAGAAGGTCAAATTGATCAGGAAATGATTGTTGACAGCTCAGAGTCATCATAAATATTATGCTGACCAGAGGAGTCAAGATCTAGAAATTTTTGTGGGTGACCTGGTATTCTTGAATGTTTCCCATCGTCTAGGCCATCGTTAGTTGGGGAAGCAAGGGAAGCTGACACTACGGTATGTCAGGCCCTTTGAGATCACTGAGCATATTGTCAATGTGGAATATAGGCTAGCTTTACCACCTCAGTTTACATCCATCCATGATGTCTTCCATGTCTCCCATTAGAATAAATACAACCTGGATCTGTCCCATGTGCTGAGTTGTGAAGAACTGGACATAGAGCCTGAATTTTTAGTCTTTGAGAAGCTATAGAAAATAGTGGAATCCCTGGAGAATGTGATTCGAGGGAAGTCTATTCTACTAGTCCGGGTTTTTTTGGAAGCATGGTAGTGATACCCATGAGACCTGGGAGAGGAATTCATGGGTTGTGGAAGACTACCCATTCCTATTTTTTGATCAAGCTTCAGGTTTACTTTCTGGGACAAAAAGTTTTCGTGTTGGGGAGAATTGCAACATACATAACTTATTTTAAATGTATTTTTCATTTAATTTCCCTTCATGCTTTGTTTTTGGGGTTTCCCGTGCATTTTTGTGGAAGTGGGGTGTTTTCAGAAATTGGGCCAAACTATGAGCCCATTTTTAGATTTAAAAATTATTTTTTTCTTTTATAACTACACTATTTTTCTATATTTTCAATCCATTCTAATACCTAAATGACCTACCCTGACCTATTAACACCATAATATTAATTTTTATTCATTAGGAATCGATAATAATGGTCGATTTGGGTTTTTATTTATGGATTTAGGCCAGCTTGGAAGCCCATTTCTAGTTAAAAAATTGTTTATTTAATAACATAGTCAATTTTTATTATTTTTTAGTGATTCCAAGTGTCACCCAAGACCACTAAACCCAGTCGTGCACCCATTATCGTTTCCCCATATTTTTTTCTCGCATGTATCATGAATTAGTGAATAACTTCAAAGGGATTCTTAAATCATCCATATTTTAATAGGTAATTGATTTCCTTCATAACTCTTTCAATTATTAATCTTTTTACCCCATTATAATTCCTACATGAACATATATTCCTTATTAGAGCCTCAATTATATTTTTGGATGTTTTCAAATTCATAAACTAGTGTATTTTGGGAGATTCTTTATGATCTCTCAAGAAAGTGGTTCTCTTTGATTCTTCTTTCAATTTGCTTAAAGTTTTCATTCGATTTTCATAGGGTTTCTTCCCTCATCCTTGAGGTTCCTAATGTCCAGAATCTATCGTTTTGATCATAGGGTTTTATTTTTTATTTCGTGGTCTATTATTGTGGTTTCATTATTGATCTAGGTCTCTCTTGGTGCGATGAGGGTGCAATTTTATTTTCACACAATGATTCAACGATTTTCATTAATTTGGTAAATGATTCGATGTTTATGCAATATTTGTGTCTTAGTATGATGTATTTATAATATTTTTAGGTTTAAATAAATTTATTATTTCTGAAAAAATTAGTTTTAGTGTTGTTGGTATTGAAAATGAGGTTTAAATTCAAATTTCATTTGAAATTGGGATTTTTTTCGTAGAAATGTTTTATTGTCTTATTTGGGGAAGCCCTATAAATACTTAATTGATAATATTTAACTTTAGTAGGTTTGAAAATCATGTTTTTTATGTTTATCCCCTTTGGGTTTTGTTGTAAAATGGGTTTTAATGGTGTTTGTGGAACATGTGAACTTTAAGTTCCATGTTTGTGTGAAAATAGAGTTTTTACAAGGTTACCATTTCTTGGCTCACATGGGGCTGCCCTAAAAATTGATTTTGTGGTCTCATTAAAATTTATTGGGCTTCCTATTAGATTTTTGTAACTTAATAGTTTTCACATAGTGTACAATGTGGGGTTTTTAAAGCGTTTTATGGGCAAAATACTGTGGGATTTTGAGAAATTGTTTCGTTGAAATTAAAAGTGTTTTGTTGTGTGTTTTAAGTGGTTTAAAATGTTTATAGCTACTGTAATTATAAGGACCTAGCCTTATTTCATAAATAGCAATGAATTTAGTTAAGAAAACAATTCCTTTTACATTGAGTATATTTTCATGTTTAGATCTTTAGAGAATTGGGACAATACACTCATAACATTGCACATTATTTTAGAGTGGATACCATAAAAATAGTTTCCATTTTTGTCAAAATATAAAACATTAAAACACAAATTTGACTCCTTGAAAATTATTCTACTTTTAACATGGATTCCTTATTTCTCTTACACATCCATTAACCTATGAAAATCATATAAAAACCCAGGAAGAGCACAAAAGCTCAGTAAGGGATGGAAATGAAGGAAATAACACTTTAGTCCATGAATACTCATAACGTCTGAAAGCATTTACAAAAGAGGTTCTTGTCACCCATATATACTTAATTTGTGTAACATGAGATTTACACAAGATCCTCTCAAAAAATGAGATCATAAATATAATCATAAAGTTATCTTGGGTAATTTCTTACATAATCTTTTAACCATCTCGGCTACCATATAATTTGTAACCCTTACAGCTACCTTACTATTTTTGTAACCATCGAAATTACACATGGAGTAACCATACGGCTGACCTCCAACATACTCATACCCAATTCATTGGAGGGAGATATATGTCCCACCCTTCATCATAAATAATTCCCATGAACCAAAACATAATCATGCAACATGAATAATTCCATAAAAACATTGCTTTGGAATTTCGTAAAACCGAATAAAAAAGGACTTTTAAAAAAAATCCCAATATAAATATCATACAATTGAAGAAACAATTAACAGAGTGGATTGAGTATTTATATATACTATAAATAAACATAATAAAACATAATATAAACTGAACCCATCACACAAACAATTTTAATAGCACATAAATAATGAAGTTGAAGGTAAATCCAAAGAATGGATATCGGGTTAAGAATTCCCTTACCTTGGGTTTCTATTACATAACACTTGTTTAAAATTTTTGTATAATGGTTAAAAGAGTTTTATTAGTATTTTAAAGAAACATGTTCATGTTAATAACATATTATATTATCATTTAATAACATCATTTCACCCTTTACTTATTATTATTTTTCTCCTTCTACTGTTTTTGGGTGATTTCTTTACCGGATTTCCATGATTGGTTCATGGTGGATGTTCTTGTCGAATTGGAAGTGAAACTCCAGAATTGGAATGGAATAGTATTTAAATATATCCAGTGAAATAAGTTATACCATTTATCATTTTTAATTCTTACATGAGGATGATTTATATGTTAAAACATTAAGGATGTTCATTTAGATCATTTTAGTTGTTCTTTGATAATAAAGATCTCATTTTGTTTTATAAATTAAAACCATGTGTTAAAAAGAATTACAGAACCTTGGATGAGATATAATACATATATTATAACTTGTTTCAACCAAAAAAATGGTTTCATAACCATAATTGAAAGAGTTAATGAAAATTTAAATCACATTATCCATGATGTTGGAAGTTTGACACATCACATACAATGTTCTTATTCCTTGAGTATGTGGGAGAGGAGAATAATAATGATGATTACTTTTCCATGAACGTTATAACATATAGAATATACATTATTTCTGGATAATTCATGCCTCTTGGGTAAGAATATATGATGAAATAATAAGAAAATAATGGAACTCAAAATAAAATAATAATTGAGAAATCCCTTACAAAAATTCGGCAGCCTAACATCTACGCAACATGGTTTTAGAAAATATTAAAAAGAGAGGGGGAAAGGGTCGCCCATCCTGAAATGAATCATAATATAGATTATATAAAGAATAATAAGTACATAAGAAGATGGTATGGAAACTTTAAAGTTATATGACATAAAAGAGAACTTGAATGAAAAAAGAATGAAATTGAGAATTTTCTTACCTTGGAGAGTAACCCTTAAAACATGAAGGTTGGGGCCTTAGAGGCCTGATGAAACCTTAGGAGGACTACTAGGAAGGTAAGGAGTCCAAATACTTGTTGAGGAGGAATTGGGAATGAAGTTAATGAAGTAATGGGTTGGTATTAATAGGTCAAGTAAGGGAATATTTTAATAATTTCCAAGGGACACCTCATGAGTGGTATTTGGAAAACCATGGGCTTTCCCATTGTATTTTACAATGTTATAAGCCACTTTCGACACCTCACATCTTATTTAACTATACACAAGTCTACCAGATTTATGACATCATTATTACATCATTAATGACGTTATTAGCACAGTGAAACTTAAAAAATTTATTTTTTACTAATCACCGAAAAATCAACTGTTTCAGAAAAATTCTCAAAATTCTCCCTAATAATTTATCGATGTGTAGAATTCAAAAATGAAGACCATTTTTGGAAGATAATTTTCTATATATTTTTAAATTTATTTCTAAATAAAATCATACTCAATTAAAAAAATATTCATTTAAAAACTATAACTGCTTTTATATCACGATGAAAAATTAACCAAGATGTTCTTAGTTTAATGCCTTACGAAAATAAAATATTAAAAAAATTACTATTCATTACATTCATATTACTATTCATAAGGGTATATTACTATTCGCCAAAAAACAACTTGGTTCTAATAGACTATAAATAACATACTGAACACAATTATAGAAGACCATTTTTCGAAATTCAAAACATATAAGAAGTAGAATTGTGTTTAAAAGTTTTTTAAAAATATCTAATTTAAAACAAAGTTCCATGCATATATATTTTTTTAGAAAACAATGGGGTGTTATATTATCCCCAACATCTGAAAATTGCATCCTCGCAGTTTAATTTAATTATTAAACAACTAAGGGTACTTTTCCCTCTTAGCATTTTCAGACTCCCATGTTGCTTCTTCAACAATGAGGTTTCTCCACAAAACCTTTACTCGGTGGATTACCTAATTCCGCAATACCTATTCCCTTTGATCTAGAACCTAAACTGGTTTCTCTTTATAAGAAATGAACTCTTCCTACTGAACTTCTTATGGGATGAACACATGTGATGAATCTGGAACATACTTTCTCAACATCGAAACCTGAAAAACATTGTGTACCTGAGACAAACTAAGAGGCAAAGCTATGTAGTATGCCACTATTCCAAATTTCTCCAAGATTTCAAAAGGACCGATGAACCATGGACTTAGCATCCCTTTATTACCGAAACACATCACACTTTTATAGAGAGATATTTTAAGGAAAACATAGTCACCTACATCGAAAGAGAAGTTTTTCCTTCTATTATCTACATAAATTTTCTGCCTGCTCTGAGCTATCCTCATGTGCTGCTTGATAATCCTCACATTCTTAGCCACTTCATATACTAATTCTGGCCTTATAAACTTTCTTTCACCCAATTCATCCTTAAACGCTAGAGTCCGACACCGCTTCCCATACAAGGCCTCAAAATGTGCCATCTGAATACTGGAATGTAAACTATTATTATAAAAAAAACTCAACAAAAGAAAGATTTTGATCCCAACTTCCCCGATAGTCCATTGAAGAAGCTCGAAGCATATCCTATACACTTTGAATCATTCGTTTTGACTACCCATATGATTGATGATGAAAATATGTACTGAAATTTAACTCATTTCCTAACGACTTTTGAAGTCCCTTCCAAAAGTTAGATCTGAACCTAGGATGTAGGTTAGATACAATGGAAAGAGGAACTCCATGTAACCTGACAATCTCCATGAGGTACAATCGAGAAACCTGATCGAATGATATTTTATCGCGAATAGAAAGAAAATGTGCATATCTTGTCTGTCAATCAACAATAACCCAAATCGCATTGTTACCTTGAGAAGTATTTGGTAGTCCCAGCACAAAGTCCATGGATACATTCTCCCATTTCCACTCGGGCACTAGAAAAGGCTGAAGCATCCCCTTCTGTAATTACTGCTCTACATTAACCTGTTTACATTTTAAACATTTCATGGTAAAATCAACAATATATCTTTTCATTCCATCCCACCAATAATACTCACAAAGGTCTCTATAAATCTTATTACTGCCAGGATGAACTGAAAATGGAGAACTATGAGCTTTACACAATAATTCATTCTTGAACTGGGAATCACAAGGCACACACAACCTTTTACCAAATCTCTAAACACAATATTTTTCAGGATTAAATTCTAGAAACATACCCATTTTAACCAGTTCTACATTTTTCTATAGCTCATGATCTTTATTCTGTGCTTGCTTAATTATGTCTGACAACAAAGACTACACTGAAACCTAAAACAAAACAGAGGCATTTCCTACACCAACAACTTTAATCCAAAATTCATTGAATCATTAATCAAGGTATCATGTTCAAAATGTATCATAGTTAATTATGCATGATGTTTCCGACATAAGGAATCCAACACTATGTTTTCTTTTCAAGGATAGTAATTGATCGGGTTGTCATAATCCTTTATTAGTTCTATCCATCTTATTTTCCTCATGTTTAATTCCTTCTAAGTGAATATATACTTCAGACTTTTATGGTCATATATATTTGAAATTTGGTTCCGTATAAATGATACCTCCGAATTTTCAAAGCAAAAAAACCACATCTGCTAATTCCAAATAATGTGTGGGATAATTTAACTCATGAGGTTTAAGATTTCTTGAAGCATAAGAAATTACCTGATCATTATGCATCAAAACACAAGAAAGTCAATTCAAAGAAGCATCATTATAGATGAAAAACTCACCATTCCAAGAAGATAAGTCCAAAGATGGAGCATTCACCAATTTCTTCTTCAGTTCCTAAAAACAAAAATCACATTCCTATGTCAAAACAAATTTAACCCCTTTCTGTGTTAACTTAGTCATCAGGCTAGATAACTGTGAAAATTTATTTACAAACCTTCAGTAATAACCTGCTAACCCAATAAAACTATGAATCTCTATAACATTTGTGGGTCTTGGCCATTCATTAAATACTTATTTTTTGGTAGGATCAACTGTTATTCCATACTTATTTACAATTTTCCCAAGAAAAGAAATCTATTAAAACCAAAAATCACACTTGCTGAATTTTCCATACTATTTTTTTTCTTTTAATGTTTGAAAAACATACCTTAGGTGTTTTCCATGCTCCACTTTATTTTTAGAAAATACCTAAATGTCATCTATAAATACAACCAAAAACTTATCTAAGAACTCATGAAATACTCTATTCATAAGATTAATGAATACAGCAGGTGCATTAGTTAATCCAAAAATCATAACAACAAATTCCTAATTCTCATATCTAGCATGAAAGGCTATTTTTGGGATGTCATCCCCCTTCACCTTCAGCTGATGGTATCCAGATTTCAAGTCAATCATTGAAAAGTACTGAGCTCCCTAAAGCTAATCAAACAAGTCATCAATTTGAGGCAAATGATACTTTTTTTTAATAGTGATGTTATTCAAATCTCTATAATCAATGTAAAGTCTCATGGAACCATCCTTCTTATTAAAAAAAAATAGGGGCTCCCCATGGTGAAGTGCTAGGATGAATGAAACCTTTTTCAAGAAAATCCTTCTACTGATTTATAAATTCAAGATGTTCTATTTGAGAAATACGATATGGGGGTTTTGAAATTTGATTAGCATCATGAACTAAGTCAATTGATAATTCTACTTCTCGATTAGGTATGACACCGGGTAACTCATCAGGAAAAACATCAAGAAATTCATTTACCACCGACACATCCTTAATTTGAATAGTTTCCTTGTTTTCAACAATATGAGAAAGATATATTTCATTTCCATATTTCAATAGTTTCTCAGCTTCCTGATATGTTATCAATTGTGTGGATTCATTCTTTTATACAAACTGAAACTCTTTCTGAAAAACATCTTCATTAGCTCTACATTCAATCTTAGCAAGATAATGAGAAAGCCAATCCACTCCCAGAATAACACCAAACATGACTAAGGGTAAAACCACAACATTTTTAGGTAAATTATTTCCACATACCATAATAAAAGTATTCATATAATTTGTCTTTTCTATAACTTTTCCCCCTTGTGTTTTAACAATAAGTTCTAGTCTCATTTGTTGAGGTGATATTTTCAATTTACCAGAAAATTTCTCAGAGATGAAAGAAAATTGTAGACCCCGTATCAAAAAAACATTAGAAAAATATGAGTGAACTAAGAAAGTACCTGATAAAACATCATTGGATGGCCTGACATCTACTGACGTAGTCTCAAAGGATCGCACTACACCTTTATGCTTGTTTTCTATCTTCTTTGCATCATTCGCATCTCTCTTTGGGCAGAAATTTTCATAATGAACCATCTCAACACATTTAAAACACTTTATAGTCAGCTTATCATTATTAGTCTTATGATCATTTTAATTGCAATATCGGGCTATATTTCGAAACATACCACATTTAAAACACTTCCCAGTTTTTCTATGACATTTCCCAGGGTGCTTCTTGCCACACTTTTCACAAACTCTAAATTGGATTTTCTTACCATCAAATTTATTCTATTGATTCTTAACCATTTATTTCTATATAGAACTATTCTTCTCATTGTTTCCAAAATGAACATGATCAATAGAAAACTCCATCTCTACCCTCTCAGCACATTAGACAAGTTTCTCAAAACTTTTGAATTCATGGGAGGCCAACGCCCTTTGATACCTTGTCTTCAATATTGTTTTAAAGCATATGATTTTTCTATCAAGATCCAGAATAACATTTAGAGCATACCTCAAAAGTCGGGTGAAGTTATATTCATACACAGCCACTGAATCTTAATCCATATATTTCAATTCAAGGAATTGTTTCTCCATTCTATGTCACACCACCTTAGTAAAATATTTTTCAAGGAAAAGACTTTTAAATTCATCCCACTCTAAGGCATAAACCTCTTCTCTACCCCTGATATTACTTACCACTGACCACCACTGATCAGCTTCCCATTCAAAACTATAAATTGAAAGACTTGCCTTTTGATTTTCTGAACATCCAATAACATCGAATATCATTTCATGGGCTTTGATCTATCCTTCAGCTACTACTAGGTCAGAAGATCCATTAAATGTAGGAGGGTGTGGTCTCATAAATTGTTCCACTGCTATCATGTTCTATTGTGGTACCTCTATTGGTTCTCTTTCATGAATGACCCCACCATTTATTTCCTATGTCAGTTGAGCCATTACTGTCACAAACTGCACGGTTCCAATCCCTACCATTCCGGGATATAGTTCTGGAAGGATGTCATTCTGTCGGTGCCTATCCTCTTCGGCATCATTTTTGCTTCTGAGGACGTCCATTCTAAAAAAACAAACTTAGATTAAGCAACATGGTAATCATTAAATTCTAAAACACTTCAAATTAATCATGGATTAAAAATAATTTACAGTATTCTTTTAACGTCATCCTAACCCCTAATGTTATCTAAACCATCCAATGATACCAACTATAAGGACCCAACATTATTACATACATAATAATGAATTTCGTCAAAAAAACACTTCCTTTTACATTGAGGATATTTTCATGTTTATAGATTTAGAGAATTGGTACAATACATTCATAACACTACACATTATTACAGAGTGGATACCATAAAAACAGTTTCCATTTTTTTCAAACTATAAAACATTAAAAATTAAACATGACTCATTGAAAATTCTTCAACATTTAACATGACTAAATTATTTGTATTACAAATCCATTAACCTATGAATATCATTTAAAAACTTGGGATGATCACAAAATCTCAGTAAGGGATGAAAATGAAGGAAAGATCACATTAGTCCATGAATACTCATAACATATGAATGCATTTACAAAAGACGTGCTTTTCACCCATATATACTTATATTGTGTAACATGAGATTTACACAAGATCGAAACAAAACATGATAACATACATATAATCATAAAGGTATCATGGTGCATTACTTACATAAACTTTTAACCCTCTTGACTACCTTATAATTTG
The DNA here is from genome assembly GCA_963277665.1 of Viscum album. Lineage (NCBI taxonomy): Eukaryota > Viridiplantae > Streptophyta > Magnoliopsida > Santalales > Viscaceae > Viscum > Viscum album. The sequence goes on along the minus strand of OY728142.1, from coordinate 23,976,236 downwards.
TAACCCTCACGGCTACCTTACTAATTGTGTAACCATCGCAGTTACACTTGGAGTAACCATGTGGACGACCTCCAACTTACTCATACCCAATATATTTGAAGGAGATATAGGTCCCACCCTTCATAAAATATAATTACCAGGAACCAAAAAATAATCATACAACATGAATAATTCCATAAAAACATTTCTTTGGAATTTCATAAAACTAATTTTAAAAAGAGGTTTTTTAAAGAAAAGAACCATATAAATATCATAAAATTGAAGAGAAACTAAATAGAGTGGATTGAGTATGTATATATAATGTAAATACACATAATAAAACATAATATAAAATAAACCCATCACACAAACAATTTGAATAGCACGTAAATAATGAAGTGGAAGGTTATCCTAGAGAATGGAAATCGGGTTAAGAATTCCCTTACCTCGGGTTTGCCTTACATAAAATATGTTTAATCTTCTTGTATAGTGGATAAAAGATTTTTATTACTATTTTAAAGAAACATTTTCATGTTTATAACATCTTATATTATCATTTCATAACATCATTTCACAATTTAATTGTTAGTATTTTGCTCCTGGCCCTCTTTTTGGGTGAGTTCTTTAGTTGATTTCCATGACTGGTTCATGGTGGATGTTCTTATCGATTGGAAGTGAAAATAAAAAATTTGAATTGAGTATTATTTACATATATTCAGTAAAATAAATTATTCCATTTATCATTTTGAATTCTTACATGAGGATGATTCATAAGTTAAAACCTTAATGATGTTCGTTTAGAACATTTTAGTGGTTCTTTGATAATAACGACCTCATTTATTTTTAAAATTAAATCCATGTGTTAAAATGAATTTTAGAACAATGGATAAGATATAATATATATATATTATAACTTGGTTCAACAATAAAAATGGTTTCATAACCGGACTTTATAGAGTTAATGAAATTGTACTCACATAATCCACGATGTCGGTAGTTGGACAGATCACAGACAATGTTTTTATTCCTTGAATAAGTGGGAGAGGAGAAAAATAATGATGATGAATTTGACATGAAAATGAGAAAATAAATAATATACATTATTTTTGGATATTTAATTCCTATTGGTTAGTAAGATATGAATAAATAATAAGATAATAATGGAACTCAAAATAAAATAATAATTGAGAAATCCCTTACAAAACTTCGGCAGCCTAACGGCTACGCAACATGGTTTTAGAAAATATTAAAAAGAGAGGGGATAAAGGTCACCCATCTATAAATGAATCATAATTTAGAGTAGAACATTAATAATAAAGAAATAATAACAGGGTATGGAATCTTTAATGTTATACCACATAAAAGAGAATTTGAATGGAAAAAACAAAGAATGTGAGAATTTTTTTACCTTGTAGAATAACCCATAGAACATGATGGTTGGGACTGTGGGGGATTGATAAATCCTTGGTAGGACTACTAGGATGGTAAGGTGTCCATACATACGTTTAGGAGTAATTGGGAATTAATTTAATGAAAGAATGGGTCGATATTTATAGGAAAAGTAAGGGAAGCTTTTAATAATTTCCTAGGGACACCTCATGAGTGGTATTTCCAAACAATGGGCTTCCCCATGGTATATTCCCATGGTATATGCCACTTGGGACACCTAATACCTTAATTAACTATATGAAAGTATACCAGGTTTATGACATCATTATTACATCATTAATGATGTCATTAACACACCGAAACTAAAAAAATGCATTTTTTATATTTCACCGAAAAATCCACTATTTCAGAAAAATTCCCAAACTTCACCCTAACCATTTTTCAATGTGTAGAATTCAAAAATGAATTCCATTTTTTGAAAACCATTTTCTAAAAATTTGAAATTTAATTTTTATATAAAATCATACTTAATTCATATATTAATCATTTAAAAACTATAATTTCTTTTATATCCCGATGAAAAATTAACAAAGATGTTATTATCTTAATGCCTTATGAAAATAAATTAATAATAAAATTTATTATTCATTAGGGTCATATTACTATTCATTAGGGAATGTTACTATTCACCCAAAAAATGTTGGTCCCAATAGACTCTAAATAACATACTGAACACAATTATAGAAGACCCTTTTTCGAAATTCAAAACATATAAGAAATAAAATTATGTTTAAAGGCTATTTATAAATATATACTTCAAAAAAATGTTCCATGCATTTATATTTATTTTTTGAAATTCATGGGGTGTTACGTTAATTATTTTATGTGACCGTTAGTGGTTTTTTATATGAAAATGGGTATATGTTTCATGCTGAAATTATTTGAGCACAATAGGGGAATCTCGGGTACCTAGGTGGGGTGGAAATGTACTAGTACGACTAATGGACCAGATGGATTTTGTCCTTGTTTCAATTAGAATTTGGATAACAAAAACTATAAAAAAACTATATAAATGATAATTGGCACCCAATGGGTTATTTTTATGTTCCCTACTAGTGGACCATGTATGATAACTTATTTTACTATGGTTACTTTAAACTGAGGTATGAGGTAAGTGGGGCCCGAGATGATCTAGTGCCTATGGGTGTTCTTGATTTTGTTGCTCATTGGATTTATGGTATTTACCCTTCCCTTAGGGTGCATTCAGTATTACATTATAGTAGATAAAAATTATATTTAAATGTGTTAACATTATGAATGTTTTATCTTGTAAACTATTCTCAATTGAAAGTTGCATCTCTTGGAACTTAACACCACTTTTCTTTGCATATTAAAACTGCATTCTTTTTTCACCTTGTATTTAATGCACATTGGAATAATTAGGTGGTATACTATTGTTATTAGGATTAAACCCAACTTAATCCCCATGGGTGTAAGTAGAATTGGTTATGTTTGACTCAGGTAAAGGAAAGGCTTGGAGTGAAGCTGGTTCGGGGTGTCAATTCCCATCCTTGGTGCGAAGTTGTTGAGACGACTTGTGGGTGACAACCCCTGGTCATATTGAGTCCTTGGGGCTATCTTTATACTGTATTTATTTATATTTAGACCTCTTGTATTGTTTATAAACTAATTTATTCATTTATTGTTTTTTCTTAACACTTGATTGGCATTAAAATTTCATATTTTTGTTGTTGATTTTTTTTAATGTTTTATGATTTTTTACTTGGGTAAATCGTTCCCAAACCTAGTTTATTGATACTCATGCTCATTTTCTATCCCGTTAGGATAAGTAATTCTATTGGGGCCTTTCCACAGACATGTTTTGGTGTTGGTATTGGTGGCGACCCGATTCGGTTTGTGACAACATAATTTTAATAAATATACATTTAATTTCATTAAATAATTTAATTACTATGGATTTATATTTATATTAAAAAAGATGAATACCTTGGTTCCCCTACCTTTTTTTTTGAAAAAAAAAAGATGGATCCATTAATGATGGAGATCAGCAGAAATACAGCCGCATAACCACGATAGAAAATGATTAAACTAGAGCAAATCCTCGTAAGGAGGGCCAACGGCTGCCATAATAGAAAACAACGTACTAAATGTAATATTTTTCAATCAATTTTTTTTAAACAAAACTAGGGTATATAAAAACCAATAGAAAAAATGTTAGGAAGGATTATCATCTAAAAATTTGTAATTTTTTAAACCTTGATTTTTTAAAAATAAATAAATTTTATAGGTTAAAATGTAATTTCTCATAATAGGAATAAAATAATTAATATTTTATTGAATAAAAGAATATACATACAAATGAATAATATAAAGAAAATATTAAAAACAAAATTATGAGGTCAAAAGATATATGATATGTAAATATAATGAATATAAATATATTAAAAAATGGTAGGAATTTTAAACATCAATATCATTAAACATAAATGTGAAAAATACAATTCATTGAAATTTATAATTTCCAAAAAATAGATTACTTGATTAACTAAGAGACTAATGTAGTGCTTTCCCATATCCATACTACAAAATAATTTCACGTGACATGGAAAATTTCCATATACTTATAATTATTGTCATTAGGTAACCATTTAATAGATTGATAATCTTCAGATAAGTCTTCGAAATCATCAATATTCTCATCACCAAAATGGATTTTTTCCTGGAAAAAACAATATACTACACATCATTTAATGGGTGTAAAATATAAATTATTTTTTTCATGTTCTCCCATAAAAAATTATTCCTCTTTAGAACTAAATATTTTTTTTAAAACAAGTTTAACTCCATAATCATCATATTTCACACCACTTTTACTATCAACCCACATACACTTAAAATACGTTTACACAAAATTTAGTATAATTAATCTCCCATATATCCATCACAACTCCAAAATATGAAGATGATTTAGAATTTGGGTGATATTCTTTATCACCCAAAAAATGTAGTGACTCAACAAAAACTATTAAACTAGTGTTTTGAGATGTACACATATCATCTAGGTTTTTTGTGTAAATTTTTTCAATAATTAATATCAAAAAAATACCACATTATAACATTAAAATTGAGAACCCCTGATAATTATTCCAATGTTTCTATTACAAATAAATCAATGTTGATTTTCTCTATAAACTATGAAATAAATTTTTTTTAGGTCTATTCATTAGCCACTTTTAATTTCTTTTCAAATATCAAACCTTCAATCCAAAAATATGTGTTGTTATATATTGTTGAACATGTCCTATTTTTTCAAAATCTATAAATGTGCATGAAAAATTTCATCACATGGAATTAAATTTTACTTTAATCCATGAATCCCTTTTTCATTCACTATTAGGTATCAAATGTTATAATATATGGATACCATCATGCTACACTTCAGATAAATAATCATTACCGAACTCAATTACCTCTTGTGATATATGTGTTTTTAATAATAGAGGTCCTTGATCAATGCATATTCTTAACATGTCATGTAAAAATTATCATATGTCATTTAATAGGATAAATTCAATATAAACGAATAAGACTAAATATTCGTATCTCTCACAAAAAATGAATCAATTGTCGTACAATTATATAAAAAATTATTGTTTAAAATACAATTTTAGTAGAAATTTTATGAGTAAAGACTCCTTATACAACATATCTAACAAATATGGATCTATAGATTTGCTAGAAATTAAATTGATGAATTAACAAAACCTAATTATAGAATTTCAAACTGTTATTGAAAATATTCCACACAATAAAACCAGTAGAAATTGTTGCATCAATACATGAAAATAATTGTATTTCATAACTATTAACATTAAATCCATTAATGATACAAATTTTACACATTTGATGAAAAAAACTACGTGCTATAATAACATGCAGTAATTTAGAAAAACTTATCATCTCACTCTTTCTTATTGAGTGACAAGATAGAGGAAAATATGATCAATTTCAATTAATTGTGAGAGCTAAATCAAAAAATATTCCCCTGGTATTTAAGTCCATTATTTCATTCAATCCATATTTTTTCCTTTCCATTAATATTTATCATTGTTCTAATTAGATTATCCCAATTTTTTTCTCAAGACGTATAATATCAGTGGTATTTTTTATATCTAGAATTTCCAATGTGGTTCCTTGAATAAAGTAGATCATTTATTCCATGTATTTGGTTCTAGGCTAGAACAAACTTTCATTCCAAATGTGACATCAATATTTTTCATCTTGTTATAATATTATTTGGATGAAAATGGGTGTAGGGTAGAGTGATAATCTTGTAAACTATTAGATTAATTTCTAGATATTTCATAAGAATGGTCCATTTGTTAAAATCTTTGATATCATATATACATTACATTATTCCTTTATTAAATTTTTTATAAGTAGTCACCACATAAAAAATTGTACAATATTTATTTCCTTTAACACTATATCTAGATACATTTTTATATATATGTAATTCATCTATAGAAAACATTAACATAAAAACAGAAAATGAAATACTATTTCTTGTATGCATCAAATTCTATAAAAACTGTCTCCCCTGGAAATTTAAAATCCTGAACCAATGGTGATAGGTGAACATCAATATCATCTCCAAGATTTTTCAGTCAAGATATCATCAACCTCATCTTAAAATATTTCTTCTTCATACATATCTATGGTTAATAGTTTAAGAAAAAAAATTGACTATGAAATTTTTTAGCTATAGAAACTAATATATGGATTCATTTTATATTCTCATATAAACATTTTAATATTTAAGACTTCATTTAAAAAATTCATAAATATGTGATAAAATCATTTCCATTATTGTGATATGTTAGGAAAATATAGGATTTCATTAGAGAAGTGATAAACTGTATATTATATTATCCACTTTGCATCATTTTAATTTTCAATGAAACAAATCAAATTCAAAATTATTGAATGATATCAGAGTTAGTTAGAGAGAGGTTTAGTTTATGTTCATGAGATTGGATCACAGTTAGATTTCTCAACCATTTTATAATGCGATGTCCCACATTTAAGTCATTTTAATAAACTTTTATATTTCTTCTTATACAATGCATAATAGGTAGGGAAATAATGTATATTTTTATACCACAATAATCTTGTTCATAATATGTTTTAGCCTCATAATTGGAATCTGGAAGCCTTTTTCCTCCTGAGAGTATCTATTTTATAATTTCTATAATTTTAGTGAAACTTTTATCACTCTATCCATGTATTTATTTAAAGTTAAATAATATCATCACTATCAATAACAATGTAAATTTAGTACACAATGAGAATATCAATTTATCATAATGTCAGTATATTTGGTAAACACTGTATTTAAATGGATTCAACACCTACATCATGAATTAATTATTCAAAAACATCCTTTATCTAATATTAAACATATTGAATATCATAAGATATTAACGTGGTTTTAATTTCACCACACCAGATCCAAAATGTATAATTATGACTAATGTAATTTTACATATATGGTTCACTTATATGTAACCTAATATGGTAATCTAGGGGGTCTGCATGTTCACCTCCCAATTTTCCACATCCTGTTGACCATCACTAGGGGACTATGATGGTATGGTGGGGAGACGATACCCTCATGATCAATGCGTAGTCCATTTATATATTAAATTAATAAATATTCATAATATAGAAAATTAACGACAATGGAAGATGAAATCATATAGATATAATAACAATCAACAAGACAATATCTGATTCAAGATAATTATGTCATTATGTCGTACAAAAATGACATATACAATGGGGGGACATGGTAATAGGAATTAGAGTACATGGTATTAAAAATAAAAAAAATAAAAAAATCTATCTCTAACATCATAATGAGAACAATATCATTATTTTAATCCCATACATTATCCTAGTAGAGAAAATCCATCGTTAATTGATTAGTGCATCCCTTTTTCCCTACCTACATCCATGAAGCCTTCCTAGGTACCAAATGGTAGTCTGAATAGGTTGTCAGAAAACTCAATTGGCCCCCACCAATAGTTTCTAGTACGAATCTAGTTAGATTATATAAAAGGGTAGTATTCTTGTATAATTATAATGGAAAGGTGAAATATATACTAAACCCATTTCTCAAAGCGAATTTAGCCCCCTCACTAATGAATTAATTTCATTTTAAGGAATAAAATTAAAATTCCATTAAAGTGACACACCCTAATAGGTGGCTCATTTCGATATCCTACAATGATACTAATTAGGGTACAATGATATCCTATTTCAAGTGATAACAATTTTGATAATTTAAATTAACATTTGAGGGAATCGCACAGAAATTACATTGTATAGCATGATGATTCATAATAAAAATAGAAATAATTTTGTGAAAAATTCCTAGATCTCATTCCTTATATCGGATGTCAACTCCATATCTTGTTTTGACCTCTAATCTAAAATAGAATGGTAAAAATCAGAGGTATTTAAAAATTACCTAAAAATAGGGAATAATTACATGAATGGATTTAGCATTCAATGCGATGAGATAACTGAAGGAAAGAATTAAGAATATTGAAGATCTTATTAGTGACGATCAACGTGATAGATAATAAATTGAGTATAATGTTGTATGAGGGAGGAGGTTCAAATTCTACGAATATGGATACGATGAGCTCGAAGGGTGGCCATCTTTGTATTTCAGGAAGAAATAAAGTTGTTTAATAATTAATAGAAATGGAGGGAAAAAATTTAATTTCACCCTTTAAAAGATTGTTTCAAGGTTTTGAGACATAGATATAGTAATTGTGAAACATCTTTGTCCAACATCAATCATAGTTAAACTAACCATGTGCATCTCATATGCAGTCTCTATAAAAAATACTCATATCCTCATATGAATCGATGCACGCTTAAAAAAACTATGTGCCAAACATGTGTTTCACCTATGAAATGTTTTTTCACAATATCACATGGGGGACTACCTCACATGGTTAAACTAACCTTGTCATACCAACTACATTCCACACGGATGAGGTAAATGGTTAATAATAATCATGTGCTACCCATGCGCCTCACCTATTTCCACTAAATCCTTGAGCTCTGGGCACTGAAAAATCATCAGGCACTCTTGAATCCTCCCTTAATCACATAGGCACATTCATTAGAATGAAAAGAAATTTTAAATCAAAAATTTAATGGATTTATATCACATGGGAAAAACCAGGTCCCTACAATAAAAATTGTAGAAAATAATACCGTATGTGATTTCTTTGTTCACTAATTTACTCATTTTCAAACTTTTTACAAATGGATAGAAGATCACATATTTATTTTCTAGATTTTATCAAGTAAATTCCATGAAACTTTCAACCACTTTCTCATATTTATTGGTAGTTCTTCATGAACTTATCCAATTACAATCCATTAATTACCTAAAAATGAAAATATAATTGATGAATACATTAATAAATGTAAGAATTTAAACATATATATATATATAAACAAATAAAATTTATAAATATAAGAATGTATAAAAAAAATAATTTATACATGAATAAATTCTCAAAAAATAATTTATATCTCAAATGAATTTAAAATTAAAAAAATCATTATTAAATCTTTAATCATAAGTAATAACAACGAAGAAAAATCATAAATTACATAAATGAAAAAAAGATGATTTAATCACACAAAATATTATAATGAAAAAAATTACATAAATATAAACAATTATAATTAGAAATAGTTACAAAAAAAATTATAGTCATAACAAATTTTATAATCATTAATACATAATAGAATTTTTAAAAAATAAGAGAAAAATTTATAATTTTTACTAAAATGACTAAAAATAAATGAACAGATTAATTCAATTTATAACTAACAAAAATATTATTAATCTTAAAAAATAAAAAATAATTAATTAATTTGTAGGTTAACAATGGAAAATAACTCTCGATTTGTTATGAACATACTTGAAAGAGGTGGGAATAGTGTGAAAACTACAATATTGAATAGAAACAGATAAGAATATATTAAAATTGATAATTTAAATATGTATATATTTTTTACAACTAATTCAAATCATAAGAACAATTTTCAAAACTAAATGTAAGTTACAACAACATAAATAAATAAAAATAAATTCTAGTGATAAATAATTATAAATAAAAGAAAGTGAATTAAAATATATTTCAAACTGAAACAAATTATAACAACAGAAATTTTATGATAAAAACATTTATAATAAAAAAATATTACTAAAAAAAATAAAATAAAATAAAATACTCTTCATAATAAAAATAATAATGAAAATAAAAAATTAAAAAAATAATAATAATTGATAATATAATTCCTACAAAACAATAATGGATGAATCCAATTTATAACTAACAGATAGCTAGTTATTCATAAAAAATTAAAAAATAACTTACAAAATTTAGAATTTAAAATGGAAAATATATCTTAAATTACAATGAACTCACTAGAAGTTGGTTTTAACAGGGATTTCTCTATAAGATTGAATAAAAACATTTCCAGAAATGATGTAGAAAAAAGAACCAACAAAAACCTTGAACTATTGTTGAGATTCATTTAGATTAGGGTTGTTATGGAATGCATAATGTTAAGGATCATGAAAGAAGAATAAATTATTAATGATTAAGGATAAAGAATGTGAAAATATGATCACAATCAACTAGATATTATGATCGAGGCTGGTCGGGTGCCATTGAGGTTTGAAAGGATGAGGGTTTCATACATTTAAATTTGAACAAAGGAGGGTTTTATAATGACCATGTTTTCATCACACTTTTAACATTAGATTTCTATAAAACTAGTGTTAAAAGAATTTTTATTTCCTTTAACATATATTTTAGAGAAAATTGATTTTTAAAATAATTCTGATGACCTTTTAATTTCAGTTTTATAGAAAACCTGCATCAAAAAGATTATGCTTCACTTTTATCTGTAGTTTGTAAAAACCGGTGTAAAAACCCTACATGGGAGACACTTTTTCTACTTTTGTGATAACATGATCCGAACATATAAAATTCATATCCAATTATTAAATGGTCATTAATTATGAATCATGGAATAAAAAAATCATAACAAATTACATAAGTTATAAGAGTGTGAAATCATCAAAAAATCAATCATGATCCATGTGAACATCTGATAATAAAAATAAAAATATTTTTTCATACACATAAATATAAAAATACATTTCCTCAATCATGGGTCACTTATAAGACTTTCATATTGGATAATTCATCATAGTGGATTAGGTTTACACCCCAGTCCATCATTTCATTAATCATTATTCGCACCCAAGACATTCATGGTGGAAAAAGTCCCATAATGGATTGGGTTTACACTCCGTTACAGCATTTATTTATTCAACCTTCACTCTCAAGTCTATCATAGTGGAAAAAGTACCTTACAAAACTTTTTTCACCCCCTATTTCACTCAATATTATCTCATTATATATTATTCTTTACCTAATGTATTAGATGGTTATATGTAACACCTTGATCCATCCAATTGTGTCTAAGACTAAGATTCACATGACCTCATGCATGCCTAAAAATATGTAAAAGTATTTTGACTAAAAGAAATGGCCTGAAGTCCATCATTGGGGATACTATACCGCCAGTATCATTTCCTTGCAACAATAATATAATATAATAAAATAATCAAATTATCATATGTATATATAATTATCAAATGAAATAAATTTCATATAAATAAATAAATAAGCGCCAAAAGTGGAAATCCAATCTAGTTTATAAGTGTAGTAGATAAACACTATGGAATCCTCTGGTGCCTATCTAGGTCATTCCACAAACTCCATGCCTCACAGCTCAACCATATACCATAGTAACATTTCCCATTCTCGAGTCCTTATAAATGAAGTCTTCACATGCATCAATATATCCATAAAGTGAGTGAGTAATAAAACATATTAGGAATCCCCCAATGTTTCCTTGACCAAATGTTTGAATGTATATCAGTTGTATACCTTGATGATATTAAATGCACAATAATGAATAACATTCACATACCGAGTACCCATGTGCTTATATATCCAAAAAATCCCCGAACAGACCTACATTGGCTTCATCCTAGAAAGAAAATCGTATAGATGTAGAGAGTTAGGAAAATGAGACACAAGGATACCACAGTGATACTCAAAATACTTATAGAATCGAGTCGACATGTCTCTCCATATCCACAAGGTAATAAATTTTAGAATGTTCCCTGGTATCCTCAAGGAATTGAGTTCTGTATGGGACACTATGCTATCGTGCTCTAACCATGTGTATGGGTCTATCATAATCATCAACATTGTACACTTTTCATGCTCTTCCTATTGGGTTAATAGACCACAATGGTCTTCCTATCACAGATTCCGAGAACCAACATCCAAAGGTAAGATGACACACATCAAGGTAGATCATAAGAAAAATATCATATCATGGCATCATGCTAAATATGGTAGCATCCTATAACAACGTGTGACCAAAATCAATCATGGAAAAAATTTACTCTAGAAATTCATAGGGAAACAACAACCATATAATTGTATCACTACAATGCACAAACCCACAAGTAATCACTATCAATCAAGATCAAATTCATTCCAAGAAACGAGTCATACCATGGGAATAATTGTATATAGGAACTTATTACATCAATATTTTTTTAATTATTATCATTTTTTTGTCAAGAAATCATGAACTAAATCATGTCTATGTATTATTTTTTTTAAAACAAATAACTGTAGATTCTTAATATCCATTCCAATTATATTATTACCAAAACAAATTGAATAAGCACATGAAATTGTAGTTTCTATATCCAATATAATTACAAATAATTGTTTAATCCAAAATCTGATATAACCATTTATTTATCAAATAAAAATTATAAAACCAAATGTAGTAATATTCCTCCTCTCTCTAATAATCCAAAATAACGATTTGGTAATTTGTTTTTATTATTCTTTGATAAGAGTAGGGTTATGATCATTTAATAGTTCCATATAATTTTTTCATAAGATTGGAATATCGCATCTTTAAAATTCAACAAGTAAAGGATCCCTAGAATTTTTACCTTAAAACACTACTAAAAAATAGATAGGATAAATAATGATTTTATATGCCTGTAAACTAGATGAAGAACACCAGATTACTCAAGGAAGATATTTATATCTTGTTTTAAGTATTTTCTGATAGTTCAAAATCATCCAGATACCCAAATTTTAATAGAGAATAGTTTAGTGTATTTTACAAAAATTCCCCAGTTTTCTAGTCTATAGTATTTGGAAATCCTAAAATTAAATTTTCATTTAATTCATTTTTCACATGAATATTTACATGAGAGTGTTTATCATTTTTAAAATAGGTGTTTTGGGACATAATGAGTCATAAGAAATAAATTCCTATGGGTTTTTTTTATTAATGCCATCAAAGTGTGTTATTTAAATGAGTTTGGAGAAGAATATTTAAAATTTAGGAAAAATACTACCCTTGTGTTGAAATAGAGGATGCATAAGTGTAATATGGTTTTGAACTTATTTGAGTCACTACCCAAGGATTACTCTTAAATAGTGGTAAGTTAACCTTATAAAACCTTATAAAACTATAATATACCCTTACACAATAATGGATTTACCCTTACACATAGGTTAGGCTACCCTTACATAGTTAAGATTTACCCATACAATACCTTTAGAAAATCAAGGTTATCATTATGTAGCCTATAAAAACACCCCATTACCTATATGAAACTCTTAAAACCACCCTACATATAGTAATAAGACTTTATCTTTATGTATCCCTGTGAAATATGTATGGGAATTAATTTAATTGAAAATTTTAAATTTTCACACAAATAGATAAATGACTCAAAAGAAAAAGGTATTATGAAAAAAAGGATGTTGCAATTTTACAGCTCTAATAAATTATTATAATGAGAAGTATCGTCAATTGTCTTACTAAAAAAATACATTAATTGATCCTAAACGTTAGTCATTCAATCTATAGTCTCATCTTGGATATGGCTATAAAACCACAAAACCTGGAGAAGTGGAATCATCTTGCCTTAAATGAAATCCTCTTTTTGGCCTACATTCCACACTGAACGCTTCATATAAGATAAGTTAGACTCCATCTCAATGTCCTCATAGTTGATAGCAAGCATGAAATTGAGTACCACAATTATGAAAAAGTGAATCTATCACATTTTTTAGTAGTAATTTTCAATACCACCCAGAAATATTAAGAATTATTTTTACTGTATTTTTTAAAAACCACTATGTATTAGCTATTTTTTAATAAACTACAACTATATTAATAATAAACTATTAAATATTAAATATTAAATTATTAGTTATTATTAATTAATATTATTTATTAATTACAATATTTTATTTTATATTATTTTCACTTTTAATAAATTATTATGTGTTAGTAGTCAATTATTGAAAATTAACAATTTTTAACTATTTGAACTATAAATTAATTATACGATAAGTTGAAAATCAGATTTGTGTATCAAATAATCATAACTATTGATCCGGGTGTCTTCTTTATCTCCATAACCAGTCAAATCCAATCTTATTAAATAAATTAAAATCAAATTATATAATAATTGGAAATTAAATAATAGAATAAAATTTATTATTTTTTAGGAGAAGTTAAAAAGGATAAAAAAAACTTCAAACAATCATAAATTTTGATCTAGGTGTCTGTGTGGGGTCCATGAGAAGTCAAATCAAATCCTTAAAAGGGATCCACTTAATATTAAATTAAGGGGTCCCAATTCAATGTCTTTTCAAAGTCATAAAATTCTCAACATGACTCAAAAAATGTTTTTGTTCTGGATAAAATGTTTTTGGACCGTTCGATGTGATTTGAGCATCATTTAAAAGTGTCGACATATGCTTTTTGGGTCATCTATGATTTATTCTATCTATTAAAATTCATACTGATTTTATGGTGTTGTAATTACTGTGATTTTTTCTCTTTTGGTGATTTATTATCTATTATAATAATATAGTTGTTTTTAATTATATAATTTTATTCATATTTATTTATAATATATATACATTTATATATATTTATTTATTTATTTAAAATTATGCATAATTTGATCATTTCATAGATATTTATATGTACCTAGGCATAATTATCTATATTTAGATATATTTATAAAAATTTATTTTTATTTATTTTTATATAGTTTTATATATTATGTGGGAATATATATATTTACTTGTGTTTATATGTATATATATATTAATATTAATATAAAATTATATGAGTGTGTCTGTGTTAATCTATATATTTATAAACTTTGTTATATTTATATATATATATATATATCCATTTATGAATATTTATATACATTATTTTTTATGTATATTTGTTTTATTTTTTTATACTATTTGTGGCCAAAACTCCTATATTAAAAATAATAACTATAAAGAAGTCAAACGGTGGAGTAATTCAAGGCATAACTTCCCACCAAAAAATAATAATATAACACCCCAAGAATTTAAAATATATTCATTTGTGAAAAAATCTATTTTTTTGTTACTATGATTTATACACAATGTTTTTCTTATGCTACACACAACATTGAGATAGTTTATCTTACATGAAAAGCCAAGTTTTATCACCTTTTAATGACACATCTATAATAAAAATAAAATTGGACATATTTATAAAGATTATTTTTCAAAATAAAATTCATTTTTGAATTCATAGTTTCAAATTAATCTAAGTGTGAATTTCTGGTATTTTTCTTAAATGATTCATTTTTTTGATGAATTGTGAAAATACTGCATTTTTGTTGAAAACTTCCTTTTAATATAAATAGTTATCCATGGTAAATTATATTTTTTTTAAATCACAATATATCAATTGTATATTTGTTAATCCAATTTAGGTTTCTAGAGTCATTTTTATATTTAATTTAGATATAAATACTTAATTACCTTTTGAGAATTTTCAATTTAAAAACCCATTTTTCACCATGTCTGTGATATTAGCGTTAAACATAATTTTTCCACTTTTTTATTTAAATTTTGAAAAATTTAAATACATTGTTTTAATAAGTATGATATTTATTGTCTAATATGATCAACTAATTTTATGACCAAAATGATTAGTAAAAGTAATTAAAATTGATTACAATAATTAAGGTAAAATTAATCATAACAAGGGACTAAATAATAAATTTAAGTGCCAAAATGAACTAGAAACATATCAAAAATTCACTTTCGGGAAATATTGTGGCTCTATACCCTATTGGTTATAATTTTATGAGTTATTGGGACACATGTTCAGGAATGTGAGTGATATAATAAGTTATGTAAAGAAAAGGACAAAAATGAACCTTCCTTACCTTCAAAATTTATAACGCTTTAGAGTATGGAAGAATCTACATAGAGTCAGTTATAAACATTATTTTTTAAAGATATTTATTTTTTCAAGAATAGTTAACTATAATATTTAGAGATTAATTAATTACATTAATAAACACTAATGCATGGATTATTTAGTTTATAGTTCAATAAAACAAATTATACTAACAACATTAAATATAAAGTAAATTTAATGAATTATTATGTTCCATTATTTTTGTAAAATAATATATCATGTCATGTAATTGTGAACATAATATTTTTTAATTACAATAATTTTTTGATATTTTTAAATTAAAATTAAATAAATAATTTCAAGAATAACATTAATGTTATTTTAAAATATATGATATTTTATAATTGATTTAAAATTAATAAAAATACAATATTTTTAAGTGAATTTAGAGTGTGCATAAATTTAAAATATATTCCATTAATTGGCCAATTGTTGTTTTATAATTAACATATTTACTCATAGATAGTAAAAACATTGTTAGAATGGTCCGAGTTAATGTATTATTTTGGCACGTTACATGCACTTCTGTTAAACTTAATTTTCAACACACATAGTAGTTATCTTTTTAAATTTGTTATAATATTTATAATTAAGTGGTTCTATATGTTCTAATAATTCTCAAATTAATTTATTTTTAATGTATAAATTACTAGGGTTAGAAAACTATTTACTTCAATAAAAACCAAAATTATAGAATTGAGAAAACATAGAAGTTAAGCAAAAAAATTATAAAAATTAACTTATTTTTGTGAGGTTATGGTTTTTATATAGCATAATTGACCATTAATACATTATTTATCAATTTTTGAGGCACATTAACTACGATATACCTACCAATAGTGTATAAATTTTGGTATTTATAATAATGTCACTCCCCCTCCATTATAAAAATACATTCACACTTCCCCTTACTCACACCTCTCAAGAAAAATATTATCATCCAAAATATTCCCAAATAGTCTAAAAACATAAATCAATTCATCCTAGAGGAATAAACTTGGTCATAAAGATAATGAATGAATTACATTTGTTAAAACATAATGGAGTTAATTGAAAAAGAGGCCATATTTTTCAGTGTGCATTTAGGTTTTATTTGTTTCTCCACCCATTAATTTATTATTATTTCGTGATTATATAATAATATAAGTATCATAAATATATTATATGTTTTCATGTTATGGTTTTCACCTAAAACTACACACACTTTCATCAAATTGTTAACTAACATACTGTTCATGTATGGAGAACTACAGCCTCACAAGACGATGTCATTCGTTTTTCATTTAACACCTTTCATGGTTGGGAATTATGATGGACAATTTTTTTTCTATAGGATATATATTATATTTATTATGTCTTTATTTTTCTTTAATTTTTATATTACACATACCTTTATGAATTCCATTTGGGGTAAATATGATAGCTTCATTTGTGAATGTGTGGACTACCGCCTCCTCAAAGCGATCTGATAGGTTCACAAATTAAATAGAATGTGTTAAGGATAGTTTTAATTAAAAATATGTTACATAAATAAAATTTATTTTTTATTCCTGGAATAATTAACTTTCATTAAATATTATATATTATTTTATTTGTGACCATTTCACACACTGAAAAAGTGATAACGTTGTTTTTGGATATGTGGACTACTGCCTCCACGACAAGATGTGGATCCTTTTACATCACAAGAATATTATATATAAGTATATATTATTAAATAAAATTTCATTTATGATTTAATTTTATTTCTATAATGATATATTTTTACTTACCTTTTTTCTATAATGATCATTGAATAATAGGAACATTACTCTTGTGAATGTATAACCTACCAGCTCCATGAATGTAAAGTTGGTTCATTTTTCATTACCATACACTACTAGAAAATTTGGCAATATCCATAGACCTATGTCCATTTTTTTCAAAAGCATGGCTCTAGGTATTTATACCAAGTCTATAGCCATAGGTTTGTGTTAAATGTGGCCATAAAATGCCCTTATTGCCATGGTTTTCTAAAACCATGGCTATATAATGTTTTTTCAAATTCTATAGCCACAGTTCTCAAAAACCATGTCCATTTACAATATATATATACAAGACATCATAGAACCATGGCTATCGGTTTTTCGCTTTAGTGTGGGGAAAAAATTTGTACTGGGATGTGACGGGAAGATCTATAACCACCGTTTTGTTTTCTATTTTCAAAATTTATAATTATATATATAACAATATATCTATGCACCAAAATATATGTTACATGTAGTGGTAATTTTTATGGTTTGTGATAGTGGACTTATGGAGATGAGATCTTACTAGTACAAATTTTTTTTAAATCTACAGCCACATTTTACATGGGTTATAATCATGGTTTCCCCACTATGATATAAACCCTATAGACACAGTTTAAAAAGTGTCTATTGAACTATATCCATGGTGGATAGAAATGTGTGATATTTAAATTAGTTAATCCATGTAAATACCTTCTTAAAAATGTGGCTATATATTTTTCCTATAGCCACACCAATACGATTCATAGACAATTAGATTTGAGGCTATAACCTATATCAATGGTTTTAGGTCATTGTTGTAGCCAAAAATTTCTAAAAGTGATCTTTCGTGATTAGTTTTAAAAGTATAATTGATATATATATTTGATAATTATTTTAGGTTTATTCTTTTAAAGATGTTTATATAATGACCCATTTGACCATAGTCGACCCATTGAAGTTGTTTTTGACACATGAACTGAATTAGTCAAAACCCGACATAAACATAATTGTTAAAGTATTTATATACCAAATTATAATAAGTGATGTTAAATTATTAATAAATGTTAAAAAAGTTCTAGAGAAATAAAATAATTATCATAAGTTTATTATTCCTGAATATAAAGACACATTTGATAATTTGGACCCAATGTATGGGATTTCATCTCAATTTACATTCCATTAATACTTATTTGTTATTATACACAAATTCACTATAATATAGTGTATATATGTACCCTAGAAATTTAATATCATGATTCACTCATATTTCATGGTATTTTATGTTTCACTTTGAACTATCTCATCCAAGGGGTTTTTACATGGAAATTATCAAGTGGTAAATTTTGTCTCTTTAATATCACTTTCCTTTGTGATTATTAATATTCTCTTGAAAAAATAATTCCTTATAATATTTTTTTTATAAATTAAATTTACATAAAATTTAAATATTCTTATGAAATGAATATTATTATTTCCTAAACTGTATAACATTTTTACATGTTTTGTTCTCTTTCACTGTTATTTGATTAACTGGAGAATTATTGATATATTTTTATGTTTTTTTCAATATTGATATTTGATAAGTCATATTGTTTATGGATTAAATTGATTATTTATCTATATGAGGAATGTCTTGGATATAAAATATATTGGTTGGGGATTAGATAATTAAATCCCCTTGATGTTTTGGAAGTCTCATGGGATGATGTAAGTCAGCGTAAAATGCTTCGTGATTGTTTCCATGAAATTTTATATTTTCAGGAAGATATATCTTGACAAAAATCATATAGGTTTTATAGCACACCCGATTTCATGTAATTAACCATTTTAATACTTTTTATGTATAAAAATTGGTTATGTGAGGTCTAGAAGGGTTTTAAGACTTCTTTAATCATTTTTTGGGTTTTTAAAAAAGAGCATGTTTTGATAATGGTTTGAGAAAACATTGAATATCCTACTAGAAACCATGAAATAGTGGCTTCTTGGTCGGTATATAGTAAGGCACGCAGTTTTTCCAGACCATGCAGCCACCTAGGAAAAATCATTAAAAGTGAGAAAATGGTATTTTTCATGTTTGGCGCATGAATTTTCTAACCGTGTGGGATCACCATGAATGGTGCTCCTTGAGGTAGAGGCATGCGCATAGTTAGTGCATGGCATTCCAAACCCTGTGACTAACCGTGCATGATTTAAAAACTAGATCACAAAAAAGTGGATATAGGTTAGTATTATCTCTAAAACCATCATTTATTATCTATTTTATCCCTAAATAGATATTTATTTTTCCCAAAGGTTATGGAGTCTTACCACATAAATCAAGTGTTGGGCTGAATGCTTTTCTTGGTGGGTTGAAGCCTGATTTCCTTAGTAAGTCTCCTTTTGTTGTATTTTTACTAGATATATTTTCTTCTCCCTCTTAATTTATTATATCTAGTCTACTGTAGATATATATAAGGTTTTTATGACAATAATGATTATTTTTGGCTTTGCTGATGTTAGGGGAAGACATCTAAGGTTGGTTTTTGAAAATTCAACTATGTTTTATGGGCTTTTTCATATCATTATACATATTAATCATAATTCCTTTGGTAAGTGGAATCACTTTCTAATACTATTATCATAACATAAAGGATTAGTTTCAAATTAGTCAAATTGGTTGAATTTTATTGTAAAATTGTTGTGAAAATCATGGTAGAAACTTTCTTTAGTTAAGGTTTATGGATTTGTGGACATGTGGGAATTAGTTGTGAAAAGTGATTTGTTTTCATGATTTTAAAATGTTTATTTTAAATTATAACTTATTTGGATTTAAGAAAATATTTTTTTGAAGGGTATTCAATTAAAGAATGGTTTTATTTCAATGGAGTGAAATGTTTGATTTGAAATGGTTTTTCTATATGTGGGTTTGTGTGAGTCATACTTTTGACGTGACCTTGAATATGGGGTGTGTAACACTAGGGAACAAAAGTGACATGACCCTGGATAAGGGGGTCGTGTCATTGCGGAACAAGGAGATTGGACACTTTTTGAGTACTTAGTGGATGGATGAGAGACTTATCATCAGTATGTTACTATCATGATTGCATTCATGTATGGCTATGCATGTGTCGATCGAGGTTGGGTATGCCAAAAAGGAATGTGAAATGTTCTTAAGAATAGTTCAGTTTTTATCCTTGGAAAATATTATAGTATAGAAACTGTTTTATATTTTGATATAAATTGTTGAAATGTAGTAATGTGTCTTATATAAATTTAATGATATAACATGATAAATGTTCTATCCTAGTGGCGTCTGTTGGGAAGTCATTGGGGGAAAACTGAATGAGTATCATTACTCACCCTTGCTTTGGCATATTCATGATTTTGAAAATATTTTCTATTAGGATACAATTAAATTAAAGGCATCACATTTATTTAGTGTTTCTTCATCATACTAGGGATTTATTGTGGAGTTGGACCATGTATCATGTTCGGATTTTTTGAGTTATATATTAGAGTCTCTGAATTTTATTAGTTTTCTTCCACTATGTACTTTGATGTTAGAAGTCATCTACTATGTTAATTTCTTATAGTTTGGATTTGATATCATTATTATTACATTGATTTGATTTACATTGTTATCATATATTATATAGTGGTTTTCGTTATGGAATGTCTGGGTATGGGTTTTTTACTTTCAAAGGGAAACTTTTATCCAAATTATATTAAATCCCTTGACATTTATTTCCAACCTTTGGCATCTTGGGGGCGTCACCAAAGGCCAATTAAAAATTCTACCTCAACTCAATACAATGTGGTGGGGTTATATATTACAAGTTGTATCATCTTTTCTGATCCTTATATTACAATAAATATCTATTTGATAGATACATGGTTATAAGTTATGTTGATCTAGGAGTTGAAAATCATTTTGGTAAGTCCTTCAGTTGGGATGGTAGAAAGGAGTAAGATTATTGGGACATGAAATAAGGATAATAAAATTATGTAATTAACCTTGGTTTTTTGAACTTCATGTTACCAAGGGGTTGGGTAGATAATTGTTTTGGATAAACATATAGGAATTTGAATCTCATTTTCATGGGTTTAGACAATGAAAGGAGCACGAAATGCATTATTGAAATAAATTCCCACTTGATGTTCGTATTTATTTTTGAGTAATGATTTATGAGAATGTGAAAAAATATTGATTTTTTTAAAAAAATGTTCAAATTTTTTTCAAATAAGTGGTTTTGAAAAAGTACTTAATTGTGATTTTTTATAAAATGGTCTTAATTTCCAAATCATGGTGGAATTTTCCAAAATGGTTAAATGTGAAAAATCATGATTTTAGAGGTCAATATTGTGGTTTATGATGTTGTAGAATTTGGAACTCTTAAGAATTCAGTTCTTAGAGAGTGAGACTTATGGAATTTGTTCTATTTATCGAAATAGATACTGGTCAGTATCGTAGAAACCATCCGGAAGAAGCTGTTAAGGACGTGGTTGCACATAATCCATAGGTGATCTAATAGTTTTTTTATAGTATTTACCAATATTTTAATGTTCTGGATAGAGGGAAATAAAGGTATTAACCAAGGAAAGTGGATCAACCTATTGAGTTCAAGAAGTAGGATCCACTCGTCTTTCAGGGTGATTCAAAACCAAAGAAGGCATAAATGTGGTTGAATAGAATGGATTGAATCTTTGATTTACAATGCACACTAGAAGAGCTTAAAGTCGCGTTAGAGACATATATTCTATAGGTTCTTTTATCCCAACGGTGCGATTTAGTAGTTCAGGATAAATTAATCTAAGGGATTACATGGGAGGATTTTGATTAATTTTTCAGCAAACAATTTTATCCATATATGTTCAGAATTCCAAGAATGATATTCATTTTTATCTTGAATCAATAGATCCTCTTAGTGGAAGATTATACTTCTAAATTTATAAATTTAGTCTAATTTTAACCTAAATATTCTTCTAGTTCATCATTTAATGAATGCATTTTTAAATCATGAATGAGGTAGGATATTCACTTGATGATTTCCATACACATAATAACAAATTATATAGAGATGGTCATTAGATATATAGTTGATAAATGGGACATCTTATGAGTATGTGTGGAGTAAGTATATTAATAAATATGGGAAATGGTGGGAATACTAATGTTGGGAATTAGTTGAAGAGGGATACTAATTTCCAAGGAACTGGGATTATTAAGAATTAAATGGTTGGATCGGTGAATCTTCCAACAAGATACAAGAGAAAACATGGATGTTTCCATTGTTTTTTTTTTGAAGATATGAAGTGAGAGTGTACGACGCAAAAAGTAGCAAAAACAATTACAATAAGACGTTTCATCATTAGTGTTATTGTCAAAGTTCTCCAAAGACAGGTGTTCAACATAGTTCTCAGGTTTCGCAGACATTGTATTCCTCGACCGGATGAAGGTAGAAAAATAATTCTCAGAATTATAAAAAATCTATACATATTGATAATAGGAGTACCTAGACTCCTCACTCAGGACATTATTGACATGGAGACAAAGAAAAAATTTCACTGACTAAGAAATTATATAATGCTGAGCAAGTTATTTTGGATGATCAAATCTATAACATCAATTGTGAGAGGTATTATTACTTCTAATTCTACCCTTATTCTATATTTATATGATGTAGGTGCATCCCATTAATAATTTCATGTTGGGTTTTTGATTTTTCAGATTGAAATCCTTTGATTATCCATTCCTATATAAAATTTTAAACACCTTTTTATCAAAGAGAATGTTGAGACTTTATGTGTAAATTATGTTCAATAATAGGCTATATAGATGAGAATATATGGAATATCTCTATGATTTATATGGTTATTGATGATATACTATAGGTATACGTTAGTTTAATATGTTCAAGGACCACATGTAAAGTTATATATGAAACTATTGTCATGACTGATGATGGTGTTGGGCATCTATTTATAGGATACAAGAATTTAAAAGCAAGTGCAACAAGATTGTTGGAACCATTAGTTAGAATTATCTCATACAATTTGTCATCATTGACTTTTTAATTGACGAGATAGATCAATAATATAATTTTTCCTTTGGTTTTTGATCAGTTTTCTGTTATTTTCCAAAATATTTCTGAGATTTTCCACCCTCAAGAGAAGTATAGTTTACTATTGATCTCTTTCTCAGGACTAGTCTAATTTTTCATCCATCATATAGGATAGGATCAACAGAATTAATTGAATTTAATGTGAAGTTAAAAGAGATGGACAGAAAAGGATTCATTTGACCAAGAACATCTCGGTGGGCAATATAACGACCCATACTTTACATACATTGTTATTACTTCAAAATTGAAGCACACTTATTACAACATATAACAAAACCAGGAATGGTCTGTATAGGTATATTGTCTTTTGAATCATGGAAACATAAACAACTGGTTCATAAAGCTTCTACACAGTCTCCCATTTATTTCATCATATCTATAGTCCCTTTTGGAATATCTTACTTAATAACCTTATTCCTGACCTGAGGAAAGAAAACATACAAAAGGGCGAGCTCAAATGCTCAGTAAGGGTAAACAAAAGAAATATCAGTCACATCATATTCATAAGAACATAACTTTTGGAAATCTTAACCTGCAAAAGAGATCATAATTTCATAAAATGGGATAAATCATAGTAGTGAAATGTAATCCCAATAATCATAACTTAAAACATTAAACATTGTGGCATACACACATAATCATAGAGAATCATTTCTTAGTAGTCAAGACTCATTTCCAAGACTATCTTAGCGGACAAAGTCCATTTCTGAACCAAGTTCACTCCTCGTTCCAGTTATGTTTCACTGAACCGGTTTAACCTGCCATTCTATCCATGTCTATCTCATGAGATATAAAATCTTTACCCAATTCATTGGAGGGAGATATATGTCCCACCCATCTCATAATGATACCATTCTTATGTGTGCCACAAAATCATATATCATACATCATTGCATAACCTATGTATTAAAAATGGGATTCTTAAACAACATGACACCATAAAACAATTCATATAAGATAAAGGAATTTATAAAAATAATTCCATCACAACATAATCTAATCAACGCAATAATAGGGATAGAAACAGAACCCTATATTATCTTAGATGGAAAATAATTTTGATAAATCACTTGAACTCCATTCTTGAGGAAAATGTCCTTTCTACTTCAAAACAATTTTCCTTTCTTTAACATGTCATACAATTTTAAACTAAAAGAATTTGATTAAAAATAAACATGAAAACTTGTAAAGTAATATTCTTGTAAATAATGTTTTAAAAATCCATTCATGCCATATAAGTTAAAAAAACATTCTTCTCGTACTTTTGTCGGAAAAGTCAAAAAGTACCTCGTACGAAAAACGACAAAAGATTCCTTTCATATCTTTTACTAAAAACTCACCGAAGGGTAAAATTGGATTTAAACAATTGTAGGTGGATGGAACAATATTACATGTTGAGGAAACTTGGATGTGGATGATAAAATACACCCCAGTAAATACCAAAGTATAAACAATCTCGGATAAAATGAGATTGTGATATTTTCTCTTACCTTTGGTCCGATTTGCTTCATAAGTGTCCGAACCTCCTATATAATGATTTAAATACTGTCATTGACTTATTCCAGAATCATACTCATTGTTATGATATCATATATGGTCATATTCTTAGCTTATTATTAGTAATATTTCATTTCTACTTGTTATTCGGGTGTGTATTACTTTTTGTTCTTATGCGTGTTTTGTCGAATAAATTATTATTCTTCTTTTTAGGTTATAGATACCTCATTTCCAGAACGTTATTAGTTTAATATATATCATATTAATTCATTCAATTCATTTATATAATCATTATGCAATGAATATCATGTAGAACAAGTCGCATCACATCGTGGAGACGGTATTCCGTACGTACGCACGAGTGACGATATTGTTCCCATGATCGTGGAATTGTATTGGAGTGTATGTATACTATATTAGAATCAATTTCAATTTAAAATAATCATATATATTCATTAATTACACCGTTATACTCATCCAAGTAATGTGGTGGTGGAAAATAGATTACACCATGATGTGGAGACGGTATTCCGTACGTACGCACGCGCGGTGATTTCATTTTCCGTAGGATGGATAGATGGTGAAATAGTGTTGTTTCATAATTATAATAACATATCATTATATGAGTGATACTGATATTATTACTTCATGCTGAAACAACTAAAGAAGAAGAAGTGGAAGAAGAAATAAAGATGAAAGACTCGGTAACGGGCATTACCTTTTCTTTGAAGCGCTTCTTTGAGACCTCCTTTTAGGGCACTAAAATTGGTCTTGGAAGAATACCAGGACCACTATGATGTCTCTACGGTAGTGGAGAGAATAAATTGGCAGGGTTTGGCCGAGCTTGAAGGCTCAATGTGGTGTGACGAAGAGAGGGAGGAGGTGGCCTTTTATAAGGGAGGAGAGGGGCACCTTTTGAATAACTAAAAATATTATTTTATTATAAAGACAAATTTGGTTTTAAATAGCTACAAATTTATTTATTTCGAAGCTAAAGTGGGGATGGGTCTAAATCCTCTCATCCAATAGAATTTATACAAGTTTACGTTCCTATTTTAACCTTATCATTTAGATTTAACATTAAGTTAAATAATTTTACTTTTACCGTGTCTTCTTGTGTTCTTACACTATAGGGTTAATAAACTTACTATAACAAGACAAACGAACCCCAAGATGTTTATTATTAATATATATAACCTTATATAAGTCATTTGGCGGAACCTTAGATTTTTTAGAATAAAATAACTCTTAATAATATAATATTTGTTTTAAATACTATTTTATGTCAAATTTGAAACTATTTAGTAATTGATTTTTTTTAAAATTTATAAAAGAATGATTAGTTCGAAAAAAGTTAATTAAATTAATAATAACATGTCATATTATCCTATAAAATTAGTGTAATTCATAAAAAGTCTCAAATTACATTTATTTGGGTATTTATAACATCAATTATGTCAATATTTCATTAATAAGATAATTACCGCATCATCGTTGTGTCATAAATAAATTAAATTATTTAATGTCTAAAAATTATAAATAAAATACCATTATGTTGGAAATATATTTATCTTTCTAATGAATATTTATAGTCGAATTTATCTTATGTATAACCCCATATTTAAAATGATATACTTATTAAACATTGATTTTAACTATTTAAACCCTTCTTTAGGTAAATTGATAATAATTGTCCTAATCTAATCCAAGTAGGTCTAAATGGTCATATTTTATTACTAAGGTTGTTTTTGGTCGAATTACACTTATCCAATAGAATTAGGACATGTGTTAGGGTAATAATAATATCATTTTACCCTTAATTACTGTATTTACTTTTAACCGTGGTAAATAAAAGAAAAAAGTTACTATTCACAAAAAAATTATTTTCATCTCATTGAACTACATTTTACATACTGACATCAACCTTGTCTCTCGGATTTTTGAAATTCCACTCACTAAAGCGGTAAAATTATGTCTTATGAAAAATTCAGTTTTTTTTAACTACCACTTTGCGGTTTCACTATTCATCAAAAATTGAAAGTTTTCAGAAAAATACCAAAATTTCACCCTAGGCTAATCTCAATATTCCAAATCCAAAAATGAAGTCCATTTTGAAAAATAAAATTTATAAAATTTCAAAAAGTGGTTATTACTATTCATAACGGTTAGTTTTAATAATATTTTAATAACATATCGTTGTTTAGTGAAACTCGGTATTGCGTACGACGCAAGCTATCGAGGATGGTCGCGGTTGCGTGTAAAGAAACCCAATATAGTGTTGTGTGTAGTGAAATATTCCTTTGATGATTTAAAAACAAAATATTTCTCATAAAAGTCTCAGGTGTTACATTCTACCCCCCTTAAAATGAATTTCGCCCTCCAAATTCATCACTTTGTAACAAACAGATGAGGATAACTCTACCTCATCATATCCTAAATCTCCCATGTAGATTCTTCTAATTGGTGGTTCCTCCATAAAACTTTCACCAAGCGAGTGGTCTTGTTGCGTATGAATTTTTCACTATGATCCAGAATCTCTATCGGTTGTTCTTCATAAGAAAGGTCTTGCTCCAGCGGTACAACTTCTGAGTTGAGTACATGTGAAAGATCAGGTATGTACTTTCTCAGGATAGATATATAGAACACATCGTGAAATTGAGAGAGATTTGGTGGAAGCACCAATCGATAAGCTACCTTTCCAACACGATCTATTATTTTGAAAGGACCAATATATCTAGGGCTCAACTTCCCCTTCTTTCCAAATCTCATGACCCTCTTCTAGGGAGATATTCGTAAAAACACTTTATCACCCCCTTAAAACTCTAGGTCTTTTCTTTGGTTGTCGGCATAACTTTTCTGTCGACTTTGAGCTGATCTTATGTGTTGTTGAATAGATCGGACCTTTTCTACCATCTCATCAACAAGATCAGGTCCTAATAGCTTTCTTTCCCCAACATCATCCCAGCAAGTTCAAGTCCTACATTTCTTTCCATAGAGATCTTCATAAGGAGCCATCTGAATACTAGAGTGAAATCTATTATTATAAGAAAATCCCACCAAAGGTAGGTGTTTATCCCAACCACCTTTGAAATCCATAGAGAAAGCTCTCAACATATCTTCTAGAGTTTGAATTGTTCTCTCAGACTGACCGTCTGTCTGAGGATGATAAGCAGTGCTGAAACTCAACTCTGTATCCAGAGTATGCTGAATATTTCGCCAGAACTTCGAGGTAAATCTCGGATCCCGACCAGATATAATAGAAAGTGGTACTCCATGAAATCTTACCACTTCCTTTGCATATATCCTGGCAAGATGATCCAGAGAGAAATCCTCACTAATAGAAATGAAGTGTGCAGACATTGTAAGACGATCAATAATGACCCAGATAGCATTATTGACTTTGGATGTTTTAGGAAGTCCTGTGACAAAGTCCACAGTGATGTTTTCCCATTTCCATTCGGGTATGGGTAATGGTTGTAACATCCCCTTGGACTTCTGTCTCATAGCTTTAACTTGCTGACAGACCAAGCATCGAGAGACATATTTAGCAACATCTCTTTTCATGCCATCCTACCAGAAGTACTCTTTCAGGTCCCTATACATCTTCGTGCTTCCAGGATGAAGAGAGAGTGAAGAACTATGAGCCTCATCCAGCAGCTCCATCTTAAATTCTGGGATGGGAGGAACACAATACCAATTCCTGAACTTTATTATCCCATCACAATCAAGGATGAATTCAGGAATATTTCTCACCTTATTTTGTAACTCAACATCTTCTTTCTGTGCCTCTTTATTCATCACATGTATAGATGGTTGAACATTCATTTGAGAAAGATACGATTTTCCCCCTTCCATTAAAATTCCAAGATCCATCCTTTGTAAATCCATAAATATTGGATCTTTTGTGATCCTCATCATGGATAAGATAGCATGGTCTTGTCGACTTAATGCATCTGCCACCTTGTTTGCTTTCTCAGGGTGGTAATGAATTAAGCAGTCGTAATCCTTAATCTGCTCCAACCATCTTCTTTGGTGCATATTAATCTCCTTTTGTGTGAAAATATACTTTAAACTTTTATGATCAGTATAAATATCACACCTTTCACCATAAAGATAATGCCTCCAAATCTTTAATGCAAATATTACCGCAGCTAACTCCAATTCCTGAGTTGGGTAATTTTTCTCATGGATTTTCAACTGTCGTGAGGCATAAGCTGTCACCATATCATTTTTCATAAGAACACACCCCAGTACCTTATTGTATGCATCACTATAGATCAGAAACCTTTCTCCACTACAAGGCAGTGTGAGCACAGGTGCACCGGATAATCTTCTTTTCAACTCCCTGAAATTTTCTTCACATTCTTCCGTCTAAACTAACTTAACCCCTTTCCGAGTCAACATGGTGAGTGGATTAGATAATTGTGAAAAATCATTCACAAAACGTCGATAATATCCAGCCAAACCAAGAAAACTTCGGATCTCAGTTACTGTTGTTCGTCTCGACCATCTTTCGATAACCTCCGTTTTTGCTGGATCCACAGATATCCCCTCTTTTGAGATTATGTGACCCAAAAATGCAACTTTTTGAATCCAAAATTCACACTTGGTATATTTGGCATAAAGTTTCTCCTTTCTAAGGGACTTCAATATAATTCTCAAGTTCTCTTCATGTTCTTCCTTGATCTTTGAATATACAAGAATATCGTCTATAAAGTCTACCACAAACTGATCAAGATAGTCTCTAAAGACTCTATTCATCAGATCCATGAAGATAGCAGGGGCATTAGTAAGACCAAATGGCATCACTATAAATTCATAGTGTCCATACCTTGTACGGAAATCCGTCTTTGGTATATCCTCCCTTTTGACCCTTAATTGATGATACCATGAACAAAGATCAATCTTAGAAAAGTATTGAGCTCCGCGTAGTTGGTCAAATAAGTCATCAATTTGGGGGAGAGGATATTTGTTCTTGATAGCGATCTTGTTATGTTCTTGATAATCAATGCAGAGACTCATTGATCCATCTTTCTTCTTAACAAAAAGAACAAGTGCTCCCCAAGGTGACGCACTAGGGCGTATGAACCCCTTATCAAGATTCTCTTGGAGTTTCTTCTTCAATTCCTGCAACTCAATTGGGGCCATTCTATAAGGTGTCTTTGAAATAGGCAAAGCACCCGGTACGAGTTCTATTGAAAACTCAACTTCACGATTCGGTGGAAGACCCAGAAATTCCTCCGTAAAGACATCATAAAACTCCCGTACAATGGGAATATTCTTAATCTTGAGTTTCTCACCAACCATTTGAGATAAATAACCTTCATTTAGTGGAATCAAGACCCATAAGATGGAAGAAATTTACACTGGAAGGTTATGTTCATCCTTGCATCGATAGACGATCATAGATTGATCTGGAATATGAAATGTGACTTCCCTTATTTGGAAATTGATATGAGCTCCATATAAAGAAATCCTATCCAAGCCAAGAATCACATCAAATTCCACTATAGGAAGGATCACAAGATTTGCGGGAAGCACTTTCCCACAAAATTCAATCGGATAAGAATTATGAACTTTTGATGCGACTGTTGTGCCATTAGGTGTTGTCACAGATTACTCAATATCTAATTGTTGAGGTAATATGGTGACAACCTTAGAAAAATCTTTAGAAATAAAAGAGTGGCTGGATCTAGAATCAAATAAATCATTTTCTACTTTAGAGTGGATGGTATGTGTACCTTTCGCCACATCGTTATCGTACTCCACATCGCAGATAGAAATTGCATGCGACTTTCCTTTGTCTTTAGCCTTAAGTTTTTGTTTATGTCAATCATCATCAACAACCCTTGGATTAGGGAATTTATTGGAATAATGCCCCATCTCCTTGCACTTGAAACATTGAAGTGTAGTAGGTTCATTCTGTGTATCCCTTCCTTTGTTTGCATCATTAGACATCTTCTTCCCATAATTGCAGCATTCAAATGCCTGATGACCTTCCTTTCCATATTTGAAACATTTACTTGTCCCTTCATGACAACTCACTCCATGTTTCTTTCCAAACTTTGAGCATAAGGGAAAGATCATCTTCTTTTCAGTGTGCTCTTTAGATTTTCCTTTGAATTCCATTTTCCACTTCTTATCAAACCCATATGACTGATGGGTTACTCCAATCTCCATCTCGACTTTGAGAGCACATCGAAAGATTTCCTCATAGCTATTGAAGTCCTTTATGGCTAACACCCTTCGAATACTTGGTTTTAAGACACTAAAGAATCAATCGATCTTACTCTCAGGTTGGATAATAATACCAGAAGCGTACCTTGCAAGTCTTGTAAAATTTTCTTTATAGGTACCAACAGATTCATCATCCTTTTGCTTCAGTTCAAGATACTCTTTCTCCATCTTTGTTCCAAGAATACGAGGGAAGTACTTAATGAAAAATAAGTTCTTGAACTCATCCCATTCCATGGAACCAATTTCATCTCTTTGCCTCGTATTCTTGATATGATTCCACCATTGATCAGAATATCCTTCCAAACGATACACTGCTAGGATGACTTTATCATGTTCAGAACATTAAAAAACTGAAAATATCTTTCCAGTAGTACTAATCCATTGTTCAGCAATTAATGGATCAGTAGACCCGCAGAAAGAAGGTGGACGCTGCCTCATGAAGGATTCAACATAATGTTGCTCCTTCCTTTTCTCATTTGGAAGTCCTGCATGATTCATATCGTGAGAAAGTTGTGTGAGCATGGCTACAAGATTTTGCATTCCAGCTCCCATAACTTTTGGTTTCTCAGGGGGAAAATCATTGCATTGCCCGTTGCATTCAACATTAACATGATTCCTTCGGGTTCCATCCATTGACTAAAACCAAGAAAAATCGTGTGAGAAACACTAATTATAATAGGAAAACCACATAATCAAGAATAAAATTTCACACTTAAGGTCTTATCCTAGGTTATTCATTGTCATTTATAAAACACTACGATTGTGTCCTCTGCATAGAATTATCCTTAGGGTTCTTATTAAGGCTTTCACATCCTAGTTTCCAAAGGTTGACTATACCTTTCCTCTGATACCAACTATAAAGACCCATACTTTACATACATTGTTATTACTTCAAAATTGAAGCACACTTATTACAACATATAACAAAACCCGGAAAGGACCGTATAAGTATAGTGTCTTTAGAAACTGGGAAACATAAACAACTGGTTCATAAAGTGTCTACACTGTCTCCCATTTATTTAATCATATCTATAGTCCCTTTTGGAATATCTTACTTAATAACCTTCTTCTTGACCTGTGTAAAGAAAACATAAAAAAGGGTGAGCTAAAATTCTCAGTAAGGGTAAACAAAAGAAATATCAATCACATCATATTTATAAGAACATAACTTTTGGAAATCTTAACCATCAAAAGAGATCATAATTTCATAACATGGGATAAATCATAGTAGTGAAATGTAATCCCTATAATCATAAAATAAAACATGATACTTTTTGGAACACACACATAATCATAGAGAATCATTTCTTAGTAGTCAATACTCATTTCTAAGACTATCATAGCGGACAAAGTCCATTTCTGAACAGAGTTCACTCCTCGTTCCAGTCATGTTTCACTGAACCGGTTTAACCTACCGTTCCAGCCATGTCTATCTAATGAGATATAAAATCATTACCCAATTTATTGGAGATAGATATAGGTCCCACCCATCTCATAATGATACCATTCTTATGTGTGCCACAAAATCAGAAATCATACCTCATTGCATAACCCATGTAGTAAAAATGGGATTCTTAAACAACATGACATCATAAAACAATTCATATAAGATAAATGAATTCATAAAAATAATTCCATCACAACATAATCAAATAAACGTAATAATAGGGATAGAAACAGAACCCAATATTATCTTAGATGGAAAATAATTTTGATAAAGCACTTGAACTCCATTCTTGAGGAAAATATCCTTTCTACTTCAAAAACATTTTCCTTTCTTTAACATGTCATAAAATTTTAAACTAAAAGAAGTTGATTAAAAATAAACTTGAAAACTTGTAAAGTAATATTCTTGGAAATAATGTTTTAAAAATCCATTCATGCCTTATAAGTTAGAAAAACATTCTTCTCGTACTTTTGTTGGAAAAGTCAAAAAGTACCTCGTATGAAAAACGACAAAAGATTCCTTTCATATCTTTTACTAAAAACTCAATGAAGGGTAAAATTGGATTTAAACAATTGTAGGTGGACGGAAAAATATTACATATTGAGGAAAAATGGATTTGGTTGATAAAATACACCCCAGTAAATACCAAAGTATAAACAATCTCGGATAAAATGTGATTGTGATATTTTCCCTTACCTTAGGTCTGATTTGCATCGTATGTGTCCGAACCTCTTGTATAATGATTTAAATAGTGTCATTGACTTATTCTAGAATCATAGTCGTTGTTATGATATCATATATGGTCATATTATTAGCTTATTATTAGTAATATTTCATTTCTACTTGTTATTCGGGTGTTTATTACGTTTTGTTCTAATGCATGTTTTGTCGAATAAATTCTTATTCTTCTTTTTAGGTTATAGATACCTCATTTCCAGAATAGTATTATTGTAATATATATCATATTCATTCATTCAATTAATTTATATAATCATTATGCAGTGAAGATCATGTAGAACGAGTCGCATCACATCGTGGAGACGGTATTCCGTACGTACGCACGAGCGATGATATCGTTCCCATGATCATGGAATTGTATTGGAGTAAATGTATACTATTTCAGAATCAATATCAATTTACAATAATCATATGTATTAATTATTTACACCATTATACCCATCCAAGTAAGGTGGTGGTGAAAGATAGATTACACCACAACGTGGAGATGGTATTCTGTAAGTACGCACGCGCGATGATTTCATTTTCCGTAGGATGGATAGATGGTGAAATAGGGTTTTTTCATAATTATAATAACATATAAGTATATGAGTGATACTGATGTTATTACTTCATGATGAAACAACTAAATAAGAAGAAGTGGAAGAATAAATAAAGATGAAAGAATCGGTAACGGGCATTACCTCTTCTTTGAAGCGCTTCTTCGAGACCTCCTTTTAGGGCACTAAAATTGGTCTTTGAAGAAGACCAGGACCTATAGAATGTATCTAGGGGAGTATAGAGACGAAATTGGCTGGGGTTGGCCGAGCTTGAAGGCTCAATGTGTGTGAGGAAGAGAGGGAGGAGGTGCCCTTTTATAAGGGAGGAGAGGGGCACCTTTGGAATAACTAAAAATATTATTTTATTATAAAGCCAAATTCGGTTTTAAATAGCTCCAAATTGATTTATTTCGAATCTAAGGTGGTTATGGGTCTAAATAATCTCATCCAATAGAATTTAGACAAGTTTAGGTTCCTATTTTAACCTTATAATTTAGATTTAACATTAAGTTAAATAATTTTACTTTTACCGTGTCTTCTTGTGTTCTTACACTATAAGGTTAATAAACTTACTATAACAAGACAAACGAACCCCAAGTTGTTTATTATTAATATATATAACCTTATCTAAGTCATATGGCCGAACATTAGATTTTTAGGAATAAAATAACAATTAATAATATAATATTTGTTTTAAAACTATTTTATGTCAATTTTGACACTATTTTGTAATTGATTTTTGTTAAAATTATAACAGAATTATTAGTTCGAAAAAAGTTACTTAAATCAATACTAACATTTCATATTAACCTAAAAAATTAGTGGAATTCATAAAAAGTATCAAATTACATTTATTTTGGTATTTATAACATCAATTA
Organism: Viscum album; assembly: GCA_963277665.1. NCBI lineage: Eukaryota > Viridiplantae > Streptophyta > Magnoliopsida > Santalales > Viscaceae > Viscum > Viscum album. The sequence goes on along the minus strand of OY728142.1, from coordinate 23,941,157 downwards.
TGTCAATATTTCATTAATAAGATAATTATTGCATCATCGTTGTGTCGTAAATAAATTAAATTATTTAATGTCTAAAAATTATAAATAAAATACCATTATGTTTGAAATCGTTTTAGCTTTATAATTAATATTTATAGTTGAATTTATCTTATGTATAACCCCATATTAAAAATTATTTACTTATTAAACTTTGATTTTAACTATTTTAACCCTTCTTTAAGTAAATTGATAATAAATGTCCTAATCTAATACAAGTGGGCCTAAATGGTCATATTTTATTCCTAAGGTTGTTTTTGGTCGAATTACTCTTATCCAATAGAATTATTACATGTGTTAGGGTAATAATAATATAATTCTTACCCTTAATTACTCTATTTACTTTTAAACGTGGTAAATAAAAGTAAAAAAGTTACTATTCACCAAATAATTATTTTCATCTCATTGAACCACATTTTACTTACTTAAATCAACCGTGTCTCTAGGATTTTCTAAATTCCACTCACAGAAGTGGTAAAATTATGTTTTATGAAAAATTCAGTTTTTTTAACTACAACTTAGTGGTTTCACTATTCATAAAAAATTTAATGATTTCAGAAAAATACCAAAATTTTACCCTAGGCTAATTTCGATATTCCAAATCCAAAAATGATGTCCATTTTGAAAAATAAAATTTATTAAATTTCAAAAAGTGGTTATTACTATTTATAACGGCCAGTTTTAATAATATTTTAATCGCATATCGGTGTTTAGTGAAACTCGGTATTGCGTATGATGCAAGCTATCGAGGAAGGCCGCGATTGCGTGTAAATCAAGCCAATCTAGTGTTGTGTGTAGTGAAAGATTCCTTTGATGATTTAAAAATAAAATATATCTCATAAAAGTCTCAAGTGTTACAGGCAATACCTGTCCTCTTTGACAAAAAGGATAAAACTATAGGGCTACGTATTGATTGTCGTAAGTTTAAACAAATTAAAATAAAGAATAAGTAAACAATTCCATGAATTTATGATATGTTTTACCAATAGTGGGGATCTCATTGGTTCTCTAAAATTTACTTACGATCATTATATCACCATTTATGGGTTCAAAATGAGGATATTCCAAAAACAATTCTGGTATAAATATGGCCATTGTAAATATGTGGTTTTGCCTTCTGGTCTAAAGAACTCAGTAGATATATTTTTGGAATTTATGAATTAGATATTTCCAAGATATTTATATTCTTTTTTGGTTGTGTTTGTGGATGAAATATTGGTGTATTTGAGGATAATAGCTGAGCATGAGAAACACTTAGCGATAGTTTTGGGAATCTAGAGGGATCATCGCATTTATGAGAAATTATCAAAGTGTGATATTTAGATACAAGAATTACATTTAATAGAACATGTAATCTCTGAAATAGTTGTTTCTATGGATCCATAAAAGATATTAGTTATTATATGTTGGAAACTACCAAAGAACATATTTAAGATATGTAGTTTCCTCGATCTAACTGATCATTACCAACATTTTGTTTTTGAATTATCATGACTAGATTCACCCATGAAATATTTGATAAGTAATAATATTTAATTAAAATGTAATGAGAAATATAAGAGTTATTTTCATGATCATGAACTTTTCCTTACATCAGCACTGATCTTGATTTTTCTGGAATGAGAAAAAATTTATGTTGTTTATTATGATGCTTCAGGATTTGGGTTGGAATGGTTTCTCATGCAGGGATATCATGATTTTTTTTATAGTTCAAGACAGTTAAATATTCATGATAATAACTACCTAATAAACAATTTTCTGTTAGTTGATTCGGTCCATGCTCTAAATAATTGGCTTCATTACCTCTTTAGTGAGAGATTTTTAGTGTTTACAGATCATAAGATCTTGAAACATATTTTCTCTCAAAGGGAATTAAACCTGAGACAAATAATATGGATAGAGGATTATGAAATGTTTGAATTTGACTTGATGTATAAACTAGGTAATGGAAATATGGTGGTAGATTCATAAATAATAATTTCATGTCCTTAGTTGAAAAAATAAGCTTCAGATAATTGGTAGCTGATGTCGGTACAAGTCGATATGGACCTGGAATTTGAAGACTAAGGTGATATTGTACTTTTATTTATTATTTAATTCATTACTTTTTTGATTGATAAAGATAAAGAGTAACATATTTTAATTATAAAATGTGTTTCTGTGAGGTGAAAAATCAATGGTGGTGAGACCATTAAAGAATTTAAGATGGATGGGCGTTCAGTTTTTTGGTTTCAAAATTGGATGGTCATAACGGTGGCTTGGTAGGATAAGTATTTCCATGCTTACCAACTTTTGAGATGGGTTGTTCATCCTAGAATACAGATGATTTATAAGGTGTTAAAAGAATAGTTATTGGGTGTCAATGTGAAAAGATAAGGGGATTGTTTTATTTCGAGATACTTAATTTGTCAGCAGGTTAAGGAAAATCATCATCGACCAAAAGGTATTTTGTAGTATTTTGTAAATTATATTTGTAAATGGGAATGTATAGCCCTATATTTTGTAATGGGTCTCCAAATAATGGATTCAAAACACCATTTCATATGGGTTATATTTTATTGTCTCACAAAATCAGTTTATTTCATCCTTATTCGTGAATCTGATATGGTGGAGGACTTGTAAAAAATCTATTTTCAAGAGGTGGTGGAGATGCATGGCGTTCCATTTTTGATAATTTCATACAAAGATAAATGGTTTATGTTTCATTTCACTAAATCCTTAAAGAATCCCTTTAGGACTCAGTTGACTATGATTATGGTGTATCATCCTCAGATGGATGGTAAATCCTAAAGGATGATATGAATATTGGACGACATGTTGTGGGATTCTGTAATAGATTTTGGTGTCTCATAATAATAACTCATATCATTGGTGGACTACTCATATAAAAAAAGTTATTAGGGCATTATATAAATGGATCCTATTGAACCATGGTATGGCTTTCCTTATCATTCACAACTTTTTTTGGGTGGAAATAGGTGAGACTTTACTGGTAGGGTTGAGCCTTGTCTAAGATATAATGGGGAATATTCAGATGATCATTAAATGAATGGAGACAGCTTAGATTCATTAGACATTGTATGCATATCATCATCAGTGACAATTTTTTTAGGTGAGTGATCATGTGATCTTAATGATCTATCCAATGCTTATAAATCATCATTTTGGAATTTGGTTCAAGTTATCTCCTCAATACATATTCCCCTTTGAGATACTTGAACGCATTGGTGAGGTGTAATATCAGTTGTATTTAGAGACATGGTTTATTTTTTTGCATAATTTTGTTCATGTATCTCAGTTTAAAAAGTGGCAGTCTGATCCTAACCATGTGATTCAATGAGTTCATGTTGAACTAAAGTTGGATTCTTTGTTGGTACATGTGAAAATATGAATTGTTGATAGGAATGCGAAATTTATGTGTTGGAAAATCATCGATCTAGTGTTGGTTTCATGGAAACATGGAAAGTTTCTGGAATAGACATGGGAATAGGAGATAGAAATGTTTGACCAATGGCCCTAACTCCTTCTAGGAAATGATTTTTTTTCTACTTTCTAGGGACATATAATCCAATGGTGGGGAGAATGTAGCACCCTCTATTTCTAGTAACCCTTCCATTATGCTTTTTATGTGTGAAATGTTGTTGAGTGAAGTCTGTGAGGGTTTGGAATACTTTTGAAATGTTTTTTGGGCCTTTCAAAAGGTGCACAGTTTGTGCATGGTTTTTAGAAATGGGGAATCTTCTATATAAAATTATGAACAGTACAATATGGTCTTTTGGGTAGGCACACATTTAGGAGCACAATTTTTATATATTGTGCAGCCATCCAAGAGAACCCATGAAAAGTGGGATAGAGAAGTTTATCATGGTTGGAAACCTGTTTTTCTAGCTTTGTATACTAACCATGGAAGTTTCTTTTTATGGTAGAGGTTGGCACGTGGATATCTCACAGTTTTCTTAACCGTGTGACTAACCATGCACGGTTTAAAAACTAAATCATAAAAAAGTGTATCTAGGTTAAGATTTTCTCTAAAAACATTTTTCCTCTCTTTCATCCCTAACTTGATATTTATTCCTCTCGAAGGTTTTAGAGTCTTACCCCATTAATCCAGAACCGATCTGATGGCTTTTCTTGGGGTGTTGATGCATGATTCCCTTGGAAAGTTTCTTTTTGTGGTAGTTTTCTTATATGTACTTTCTTCCCCCTCTCAATTTCTTATATATTGTCTGATTCTGATATATTTAAGGTTTTTTATTCAAGTCATTGTTTTTCTGCCTTATCTATGTTAGGGGATGATATCTAAGGTGTGTTTTGGAAGATTCAACCCAGTTTTAGGGATGTTTTCATTTCATTCTTCATTTTATCTATAATTCCCAAGGTAGGTGGCTTCACTATCGACTAATCATACAAGATATTTAAGGATTATTTTTAAATGGGTTAAATTTCTTTAATTATTCTGTGAAAATGTTGTGATGATAATTGTATAAACCTTCATTAGTGATGGTTTCTAGATTTTTGGATTTCTTGAAATTGGTCATTAAAAGTTCATTTTTTGATGATTTTAAAAGGAGGATTTGTAAGATTGTTTGAAATGGTTTTTGAAGGGTTTTTAATAAAATAATGGTTTTATTGAAATGGAATTTAATTTTTTATTTTAAAATGTTTTTCATTCATTGGTTGTTGTAATCCATGCTTTCGAGGTGACCCTGAATAAGGGGTGTGTGCCATTAGGGTACAAAAGGATGTGACCCTGGATAAGGGGAATGTGTCATTGGGTAATACAAATCATTTCCAATTTTTGATGAATTACTATATAGAAGAGATACAACTAATTTGTATTAAACTATCATAGAAGTATTCATGTGTGGTTGAGTGTATGTGTGGATCAACGATGGGTACACTAAAAAATAATGTGAAATGGTGTTAAGAATTGTTTGGTAGTTATCCTTGGAAAAAGTTGTGGATTTCCAATTTTTTTTTATATTTTGATAAAAAAATGTTGTAATGTTTTAAAGTATTTTATATAAATTATTTTATATAATGTGATAACATGTTATATCCTAGAAGCATGAGTTGGGATATCATTTTTCGAAAACCGACTATGTTTCATTACTCACCCCTTCTTTGGCATGATGGTGATTTTATAGATTTTTTCTATTAGGATACAACTAAAGTATTAGAGTCACGTTTCAATAGATGTGATTTGTTATAATTATGTTTTATGATGGATTGGGATCACGGATCATGGTGGGAGAGTTGGAGTTTTTTCTTGGATCCTTTATGTTTTTTTGTCTTTCTCATCTACTATGTACGTTGATTTTAGTAGTATTCAACAATGATACATGGTTTTAGTTTGGATTTGATATTAATGTTATTACATTGAGTTGTTTCTCATTATTATAATTTATTATATAGTGTTCGTCATTAATTAATATTTTATTAGGGTTGTTTTATATTCAAAGGGAAAATCATCCCCCAATTGTATTGCATACCATGGCATTTATTTACAGTCTTTAGCATACTGGGGATGTTGCCAAAGACCAATGTAACACCCCATGCTTCAGCAGTATGCTTCTCTTTGAGTAATGCAATAGCGTGTGTTGTACGCAACATCGAGTTCTAACACACACCACAACAAATCAAACTAGCCATTATGAATATTAATACATACTTTTTAAAATTTTATAAATGTTATCTCTCAAAATGGACTTCATTTTTGGATTCGGAGAATCTAATTTATCCTAAGGTGAAATTTTGGTACTTTTCGGATAACTTTAATATTTTGATGAATAGTGAAAATTACTAATTTTTAATTAAAAACAACTTTTTTAATCAAAATAATTAATAGTGATAAATTATGAATTTGATTGGTTTTAAATTATATTTAGAATATATTTTTACCATTTAATACAATTTTGGTCATTGGACATAATTTCACAATTAAAACGAACATAAACAAGTATCAATCTTTTGATAGTTATTATATCTTAAAAACACGCTTTTTATTTTGACAACGGGAATTAATTTTAAATTAATTTCTGCCAATTTTGTGTTTTGAATTTGAAAAAATGAATTTCATATTTGGAATCAGGATTTCCAAATTGTAGAAATAGGTAACATATATTTTTATACATTTTGAATAATTACTTCGGTAAATATTTTATTTACCATGGTTAAAGGGTAAATCCGGTAAATAAGGGTAAAAGAATAATATTATAATAATACTAAATTACCCTAAAACGTGTCCTAACCTTATTGGTGGATACATTTCCGACCATGGGAATCTTTGGGTTGATTTTGGGACCCTATGGAGCCACTTGTAGGTGATAGGGACACTTTATTTTAATTAAGTTAAAATAAATACAAAAATGACATAAGCATATATCTTTTAGAAAAACAATTTTTACAAAGGGTTATATATGTTGGATTTTCAACTATAAATATTCATTAGAAATATAAAACGATTTCCTACATAAGGATATTTTATTTATAATTTTTAGACATTAAATAATTTAATTTATTTATGACACAATGATGATGCAGTAATTACCATAATAGTGAAAAATTAAAATAATTGATATTATAAATACCCAAATAAATATAATTTGAGACATTTAATGAATTAAAATAATTTTATAGGTTAATATGACATATTAGGATTGATTTAATTGACCTTTTTTGAAGTAATAATTCTGTTAGGATTTTCACAAAAATAAATTTTCCAAATAGTGTCAAAATTGACAAAAAAGCGTTTTTAAAAAAAATATTATATTATTAATTGATATTAAATTCCTAAAAATCTATGGTTCGGCCAAGAGATGTATATCAGTATAGTTGTATCATTAATGGACCACTTTGGGGTTTCTTGGAGGTATATAGTAAGTTTATTAACTATATAATATAAAAATACAAAGTGACATGGTAAGTGTCAAACTAATTAACTAAGAGTTAAAACTAAAAGATAAGGTTATTATAGTAACAAAAACCTGTCTAAATCATATTGGTTCAGTGTTTTTCGATATATCCCCACCATAACCTTTAAATAATCCAATTTGGAGCCATTAGAAACCAAATATGAATTTATTATAAATTAATATTTCTAGCTTTTCCAAAGGTGCCCCTCACCCCTCTTATAAAAGGGCACTCCCCCTTCTCATTAATTCACACCTTCAAAGCCTTTTGGTTCAGAAAACCCCTACCCAAATACTCTCTCAACTTCCCTCACTTCATCCTAGAGGCCTTACTTTAGTCATAAAGCCAACCTACGGAGCCCTTGTGATCAAATCAAAAGGAAGAACCCGAAGAGGAGGTAATGATTTCACCACCCTTTTTCAAGTTCCTTTCTTCTTCCACTTCTTCATTCTTTGTTATTACCATTCTAAAATAATAACTCCAGTATATTATATATAAATTGATGTTATTATAATCATAGCACAACCATATTTCAGTATTCTATCCATCCTTTGAATGACATGTCACCATATGTGCGTACGTACGGCTTACCGTCTCCACGCCGTGGTATAATTGTTATTCAAAACATAATTATTTGGATGGGTATAATAATGATTTGTAATTAATTTAAATAATAAATATAACATGATAATTATTATGTATATATGATATACCATACAATTATATATTATTTTAATATCAAAAGAATGATATTGTCGCTCGTGCATATGTACGGACTACCGTCTCCACGAACGCGATGAGATTCATTCTCCAACATATCCATTCAAGTATAATTATCATTTGATGATTCAAAAATAATGTTTAAGGACATGATATAATTCTGGAAATGAATAAGATACAAATTATCCATGACAAACATGGCTTACATAACAATACATATAAATGAAAACGAGTAAGTTAACACCCAAAACGACGATAATACTAAGATATTATTAACAAAGCAATGTTAACAGATCATATATGATATCATATTAATATATATGATTCTTGTATAATTTAATAAAAATTATTTCACCAATATACATGAGGTTAACCTACCCCAACCAAGGAAAAGTACAAGGTAAGGGTTTATTTCACAATCTCTTAATTATCCGAGGTTGTTTATACATAATAATCAACTGGGACTTCTTTATCGTCCACATCCATGTATATTAAAAATGTATTTCAAAACATTTTTACTATTTACTAGAATATAGGTTAAAGTCATTTATATAACTATCGACTTTTATAAGTGGTCTGTAAAGGAATCATTCCGTCGTTTTCCAAACAAGGTCCTTTTTAACCTTTTCGACAGAATTAAGGTAAGAATGTTTTTTTAACTTATACGGCGGGTGCGACTATTTTCTGCCATTATAAAATCTTCGAAGCTTCCCTTATGGGATTATAAGAATATTTTCAAAGAAAATGTTTTATTTTATAAATATATTACTCTTAAATTATTTTAAAATAGAAAGAGATGTTTCTCTAAAAAGAGTTTTGATTTCATCTATGTCAACATCCTTTGATGGATTTTACGCTTATTTGAAGTCGATTTATTATGATACAAAACTTCTATATTGTATTGAAGGTTTTTTGATATGTTTGACTGTGGATGTGTTATTTTTATACCATTCATGGTTTATGAATGATGTATTTACATTTCGTGTGCTAGTTTTATTACAAATGTTTATGTTATGTTTAAACCTATTCATATTGGAATGCATTTGACTTAATATGTGACGGGTGGAGCCCGCTATAGCTCCTCGATGCATCGGTAGGTCTCATGAGACAAACTAGAGTCTTGGCACAAGGCCTTGAAAAAATATTATTTGTAGTCTTGGCACGAGGCCTTGGATATGTGGTTATGATAGTCTAGAATTATGCATTCCATCATTATAAAAGTGGTTATTGATATTTCATTGAATATTCGATTAGTAGAATATTAATGTGAATAATTAAATGGCATTATTTCATTTTATTTTTGTCTTTCTATGTTGAAGTTCATGTTTAAATGGCTTTTTTTAGTTATATATTGCCTTAAATGTTTACTATTATTTATGAAAGTTTCCGCTATATTGTTATCCTTTCTGGGCATTTGGGCTCAACCCTTTTCTATGTTTTATTTTTCCCAGGATGTGAAGAAGTAATTTATGAATGACCTGAAGGGATAGTATGAGGGGATAAGAGTGTTGACTATGGAGACTATATTGTTGTAGTTTTCATTTTATGATGTAATGTAAACTTTATTAATGTATCTAGTTATTCCAAGGCTACTAAACTAATAGGTATTTAGAGACTTGATCTTTCTTGTGATCATGCCAATTTTATGTAATAATGCACCGACTCTGGGTAACTGGGGTCGGGGCGTTACAGTTGGTATCAGAGGAAGTTTAGTACAAACCTTGGAAGCAATATTTAGATAAACATTGATTAGAGCTCATAGATTTAAGATAGAATTTGATTATTAGTATAGAAGAACTTCCTAGAATTTTGGTATTGTATAGATTTTGTGAATTTTTTGAGAAATACATCCCTTTCTGGATACGAGCAGGTAGAGGCGGCTCTGGAATAGATGTACCTAGGGGTAAAACCCGAAAACACTACTTTGAGCTTGACTCTAATGGGAACTGGTGCACGACAACGGGCCTTGCTGCACTCTTGGTTACGACACTCCCGGGGGATATGCTTAGGAAAACTCTCATTTTCTTTACAAATCATTATGAAGGGTTTATGAGTATATATTTCCTCAAAGAAAACATTTTTATGATTATGGATTATATCCATAAATAGTTCAATTTATGTTAAGTGTTTTATAAGTATGGAATTATGTATTTTTATTCATAAACTGATCTAGTTTATGCCATTGTTTAGAAATGGCGCCTAGTGGAATAAATGGAAACCGTATCAATGCACGCACTCCATGTAGGGATTTCCCTCCTTCTCAAGATAATTATAGTGGAGATGGTGATGCAACTGGTGACGATCAACTAATCACCATACTGGAACAACTCACTCAGGTTATGAATAATAACCTTACCCGTATGGAGCACCCTGATCCACAATGTGGATGATCAATGTTAGATCGCTTCATGGGGCAACAACCACCAAGGTTCAATGGGAGTATAAATACATTGGTAGCTGAGCAATGGATATGTTTCCTAGAGAAAGTATTTCAGGCTTTGGGATGTAGTGAAAGGGAAAAAGTTATCATGGAAGTTTACCACCTCACTGGAGATGCTGATCAATGGTGTTCATTGATTCAAAACATGAAGGAAGATGATGAAGTATCAAATATAGAATTGAGGGAGTTCAAAGATCTATTTTTAGAAAAATACTTTCCTCATGATCATCGAGCAGATATGGAAAGGAAATTTTTGAGTCTGAGACAAAAGGAGGATGAGAATGTTGCAAAGTATGAGGCTAACTTTACAAGGTTAGTAGGGTATGCTGGAGATTATATACGTAACACAAGAAGTAATATTGATCATTTCTTTGATGGGTTAAAACCATTTCTCCATCTAGAATTAGTCTCACAATCCTTCTCATCGTACGAAGACATTGTCTCATGTGCTATTAAGACAGAAAAGGAATTTTCTATGTCTTATGATTTTAAAGAAAAACAAGATAAGAAGAGATCTACTGATCAATATGGGAATGGAAATAAGGGGAAGAAGTGAAAGGTTGAATATCCATATAGTGGTAAATGTGGTAAGAAACACCCCGGTACTTTCTTGAAGGGAATGGGTGTCAGTTACAAGTGTGGTGAAAAAGGCCACCAAGCTCGTGATTGCAAATGGAAGAAGGAAGCTACTGATGTTCAGTACTAAAATTTCAGGGAGATGGGAAATTATGAAAATGAATGTCTTAAGCGTCCGGGGAACTTACCCCAGAAAAGGCCAAGGTATCAAGGCTAAGCTTATTCTGTCACTACTGCTGAGGTAGAAGCTCCGAAAGATGTGGTGGCAGGAAATTTAATGGTTTCCACAAGTTTAGAAAATGCATTATTTAATTCTCGATCATCGCATTGTTTCATATCTTCCCAGTTTTCTACGAAAATTAGATATTTCCAATTTCATTTATCAAGGGAGTTGTCAGTTAAAACTCCTAAGGGAAGTATCATTGCAACAATGTTTTGTGAATCAGTCCCCATTAGAGCACATAAATGTTCTTTATCTTCTGATCTCATCATCATACCTATGATTGAGATTGATATAATCCTCGGTATGGATTGGCTTTTGGAAAATGATGCGAAGATTTATTGTAAGAAGAAGGAGGTTACGATTTTTTATGATGATGATGAGGAACACTTTATCTTTAGAGCAGAATCGTCACCACCTAATTCGTATCTAGATCCACCCCCAGTAGCTCAACTGTTTTCAATTATTGGGGAGGAAGAGAATGAAATTACACTGTGTGAGGAAAGGAATGTTCAAATAGGGGATGTACCTATTGTGAATGAATAAGTAGATATGTTTCCAGAATATTTACCTGGACATCCTCCAGAATGAGAAGTTGAGTTTACATTGATTTAATTCATGGATCAAGGCCTATATCGAAGACCCCTTATAGAAAGGCCACTGTAGAATTAGTTGGACTAAAAAAACAACTAGAGGAATTGAGTACTAAGGGATTTATTCACCCTAGTGTTCTTCCATGGAGAGCCCCTATTCTTTTTGTTAAAAAAATATGGATCTATGAGGTTATTTATCAACTACAGGGAGATCAATTCTATAATAATAAAGAACATGTATCCCCTACCTCGCATTGATGATTTATTTGACCAACTGCATGGAGCTCAACACTTTTCAATGATTGACCTTCGATCTGGATACCGTCAGTTGTGTGTGAAGAAGGAAGACATTCCGAAGGCAGCATTTCGAACTAGGTACGGGCATTACGAGTTTACAGTAATGCCTTTTTGATTTACTAATGCACCATCTGTATTCAGGGATCTGATGAATAGAGTTTTCAAGGATTATCTCAATGAATTTGTGGTGTTATTTATTGATGATATCTTGGTATACTCAAAAAGCTATGAAGATCATGAAAATCACTTTCGCATTATCCTAAAGACTCTGAGAAGACATGAATTATATTGGAAGTTTAGCAAGTGTGAATTCTAGCTTCAAAAGATTTCTTTTCTTGGTCATATTGTCTCTAAATATGGAATCACTGTTGATCCTTCTAAGACCAAGGCAATCCAATAATGGCCTGCACCGACGAGTATAACTGAGGTACGTAGTTTTATTGGTTTAGCAGGTTATTATCGACATTTCGTCAAGAATTTTTCCTGGTTGGATAACCCATTAACAGAGCTCACACGTTAAGGGGTTAAATTTGTTTGGAAAAAAGAGTGTGAAGAATGTTTCTAAGAACTGAAGAGAATATTAGTCAATGCTCCTATATTGACTCTACCATTGGAGAATTATGGGTTCGTTATTTATAGTGATGCATCGAAGAAAGGACTTGGTTTTGTCCGTATGCAGAATGATAGGGTTATTGCCTATGCGTCACAACAGTTGAAAATTCATGAAAAAAACAATCCTACTCATGATCTCGAGTTAGTAGCTGTGATCTTTTCTTTGAAGATATAGAGGCACTACCTCTATGGAGAAAAATGTGAGATTTTTTCTGATCACAAGAGTTTGAAGTATATTTTCACACAAAAAGAACTCAACATGAGGAAAAGGAGATGGGTTGAATTACTCAAGGATTATGATTTCATGATACACTACCACCCGGGGAAGGAAAACAAGGTGGTAGATGCCATGAGCAGAAAATATCATGGATTTTTGAAAAATATGAGAATTGAAAGGGATCCAATTTTCATGGATCTAGTGAAGATGGACATGGTAATAACCAGGGAAGGTGAAACATTAAAGCTTTTTCAAATGGTTGCCAAACCATCTTTACTAGAAAGGATTAAGAGTTCTCAGACAGATGATGAAGAATTTCAAAATAATATTAAAGTTGTGAATGATGGGAGATTGAGAGACTTTGTGTATGAAGATGGAATTTCGGAATTTGGGAAGAGACTTTATGTTCCCGATATACCTGATCTAGAAAGGGAATTGCTGGATGATGCTTATAGTTCCAATTTCTCTATACACCCTGGGAGCACCAAAATGTATAGAGATTTGAAGGAACATTTTTGGTGGGACAACATGAAGAGGGAGATTGCTGATTTTGTGTCAAGATGTATGGTTTGTCAACAAGTGAATGCTGGAAGGCAACAACCTGGAGGAGTCATGCAACCTCTTCCCATACCTGAGTGGAAATGGGACAATATTATGATGGACTTTTTCATGGGGGTACCAAATACTCCTAGAAGGAACGATTCTATATGGGTCATTGTTTATCGCCTTACCAAGTCAGCACATTTTCTTGCTACAAGGGAAGATTTACAACTTGAACGACTAGATAGAGTATATATTAATGAAGTTGTGAGACTTCATGGAGTACCCCTATCAATTGTTTCTGATCGTGATCCCCATTTTATTTCAAGATTCTGGAAATTTCTTCAAAAATCCATGGATAGTGAACATCTTTTGAGCACTGCCTACCACCCTCAAATATATGGATAATTAGAATGAACTATTCAAACCTTAAAAGACATGTTGAGATCCTGCTCACTTGACTTTCAGGGTATGAGGGATCAATATTTACCATTGGTAGAATTTTCATATAACAATAGCTTCCATTAGAGTATGCATATGGCACCATATGAAGCATTATACAAAAAGAGATGTCGCACACCAACCTGTTGGGATGACGTTGGTGAAAGAAAACTAGTAAGCCCAGAACTGGTGGAGGAAATGATGGAAAAGTTGAAGGTAATCCAAAACCACATCAAAGCAGCTCAAAGTAGGCAGAAGAGCTATGCAGATAATCGAAGGAAGGATTTGGAATTTCAAATCAGTGAACATGTTTTCCCGAAAGTATCTCCATGGAAGGGAGTCATACATTTTGGTAAGAAAGGTAAATTGAGTCCCAGGTATATCAGACCTTTCAAAATTTTAGAACAAATTGGGGTTGTAGCTTACCGATTGGCAATGCCGCCATGTCTCTCCAAAGTTCACAATGTGTTCCATGAATATTTGTTGAGGAAATACATGCCTGAATCAATGCATGTACTCACCTATGAGGAATTGGAACTGGAACCCGATCTGTCTTATTGCGAAGAGCACATCAGGATTCTTGATACGATAGAATAAGTGCTGAGAAACCGGACGACTCATTTGGTAAAAGTTCTATGGAGAAACCATAAGATGGAAAAGGCAACGTGGGAACCCAAGGAACATATGATGAAGAACCACCCGAGTCTTTTCAGGCGGTATTATTATAGAAATTTCAAGGATGAAATTATTTGAAGGAGGTGAGAATTTAACACCCCAAGCTTCTACGGTACTCTTCTCTTGAATAATGCAATAGTGTGTGTTGTACGCAACATCGAGTTCTAACACACACCACAACCAATCAAACTAGCTATTATGAATAGTAATACTGACTTTTTAAAATTTTATAAATTTTATCTCTTAAAATGGACTTCATTTTTGAATTTGGAGTATCGAATTTAGCCTAAGGTGAAATTTTAGTACTTTTCTGATTACTTTAATATTTTGATGAATACTGAAAATTACTAAATTTTAATTAAAAACAAATTTTTAAATCAAAATAATTAATAGTGATAAATTATTAATTTGAGTGGTTTTAAAGTATATTTAGAATATATTTTTACCATTTAATACAATGTTGGTCATTGGACATAATTTCAAAATTAAACTGGACCTAAACAAGTATCAATCTTTTGATAGTTATTATATCTTATAACACGCTTTTTGTTTTGACATCAGGAATTAGTTTTAAATTAATTTCTGCCACTTCTGTGTTTTGAATTTGGAAAAATGGATTCCATATTTGGTATCTAGATTTCCAAATTGTGTAAATAGGTAACTTTTATTTTTAGACATTTTGAATAATTACTTCGGTAAATATTTTATTTACCATGGTTAAAGGGTAAATCCGGTAAATAAGGTTAAACAAATAATATTATAATAATAATAAATTACCTTAAAACGTGTCCTAACCTTATTGGTGGATACATGTCCGACCATGGGCATCTTTGGGTAGATTTTGGGACCCCATGGAGCCACTTGTAGGTGATAGGGACACATTATTTTAATTAAGTTAAAATAAATACAAAAATGACAAAAGCATATATCTTTTAGAAAACATATTTTTACAAAGGGTTATATATGTTGTATTTTAGACTATAAATATTAATTAGAAAGTTAAATGGAGTTCCTACATAATGGTATTTTATTTATCATTTTTATACATTAAATAATTTAATTTATTTATGACACAATGATGATGCAGTAATTACCGTAATAGTGAAAAATTAAAATAATTGATATTATAAATACCCAAATAAATATAATTTGAGACTTTTAATGAATTACAATAATTTTCTAGGTTAATATGACATATTATTATTGATTTAATAGATTTTGTTTCTATGTAATCATTCTTTTATGATTTTCACACAAATAAATTTTCCAAATAGTGTCAAAATTGACAAAAAAGAGTTTTTAAAATAAATATTATATTATTAATTGATATTAAATTCCTCAAAATCTAAAGTTCGGCCAAGATACTTATATCATGATGTGTGTATCATTAATGGACAACTTGGGGGTCTCTTGGAGGTATATAGTATGTTTATTAACTATATTATATAAAAATACAAAGTGACATGGTGAGTGTCAAACTAATTAACTAAGAGTTAAAACTAAAAGATAAGGTTAATATAGTAACCCAAACCTGTCCAAATCCAATTTTTTGAGTTGTTTTAGACCTATACCCACCTTAAACATTAAATAATCCAATTTTTATCCATTAGAAACCGAATATGAATTTATTATAAAGTAATATGTCTAGCTTTTCCAAAGGTGCCCCTCACCCCTCTTATAAAACGACACCCCCCTTCTAATTAATTCACACCTTCAAAGCCTTTTGGATCGGCCAAAACCTTCCCAAATACTCTCTCAACTTTCCTCACTTCATCCTAGAGGCCTTAAGTTAGTCAGAAAGCCATCCTAAGGATCCGTTTTGATCAAATCAAAAGGAAGAACCCGAAGAAGAGGTAATGATTTCACCACCCTTTTTCAAGTTCCTTTCTTCTTCCACTTCTTCTTTATTTGTTATTACCATTCTAAAATAATAACTCCAGTATATTATATATACTTTTATATTATTATAAACATGGGAAAACCATATTTCAGTATTCTATCCATCCTTTGAATAACATGTCACCATACGTGCGTACGTACGGCTTACCGTCTCCACGTCGTGGTGTAATTGTTATTCAAAACATTATTATTTGGATGGGTATAATAATGATTTTTATTTCATGTAAATAACAAATATAACATGATAATGATTCTGTATATATGATATACCATCCAATTATATATTTTTTTAATATCAAAAGAATGATATTGTCGCTCCTGCGTACGTACGAACTACCGTCTCCACGGACGTGATGAGATTCATTCTCCATCGTATCCATTCATGTATAATTATCATTTGATGATTTATAAAAAATGTTCAAGGAATTAATATAATTATGGATATGAATAAGATAAAACCTATCCATGACAAACATGGCTTTCGTAACAAAACATATAAAAGAAAACGAGTATGTTAACACCCGAAACGACGATAATACTAAGATATTATTAACAAAGCAATGTTCAAAGATAATATATGATATCATATTAATATATATATTTCTAGTATAATTTAATAACATTTATTTCACAATTATAAAGATTTTAACCTACCCCAACCAAGGAAATGTACAAGGTAAGGGCTTATTTCGCAATCTCCTCATTATCCGAGGTTGTTTATACGTAATAATCTACTGGGACTTCTTTGTCATCCACATCCATGTTTCTTAAAAATGTATTTCAAAACATTTTTACTATTTACTAGAATATGGGTTAAATTCATTTATACCCTTGTAGACTTTTATAAGTTGTTTATAAAGGAATCATTCCCTCGTTTACCAAACATGGTCCTTTTTAACATTTTCGACAGAATTAAGGTAAAAATGTTTTTTAACTTATACGGCGGGTGCTGTTATTTTCCACCGTTATAAAATTGTCAAAGCTTCCCTTACAATACTATATGAATATTTTCAAGGAAAATGTTTTATTTTATAAATATATGACTCTTAAATGATTTCAAAATAGAAAGAGATATTTTTCTAAAAAGAGTTTTGATTTCATCTATATCAACATCCCTTAATGGATTTTACGATTATTTGAAGTTGATTTATTATGATACAAAACTTCTATATTGTATTGAAGGTTTTGTGATATTTTTGACTGTGGATGTGTTATTTTTATACCATTCATGGTTTATGGATGAAGTATTTACATTTCGTGTGCTAGTTTTATTACGAATGTTTATGTTATGTTTAAACCTTTTCATATGGGAATCCATTGGACTTAATATGTGACGGGTGGAGCCCGCTATAGCTGCTCGATGCATCGGTAGGTCTCATGAGAAAAACTAGTGTCTTGGCACAAGGCCTTGAGAAAATCTTATTTGTAGTATTTTCATGAGGCCTTGGCTATGTGGTTATGATAGTCTAGCATTATTCATTCCATCATTATGAAAGTGGTTATTGATATTGCATGTGAATATTAGATTTGTAGAATATCCATGTGAATAAGTAAATGGCATTATTTCATTTTATTTTTGCGATACTATGTTGAAGTTCATGTTTAATAGGATTTTGTTTTAGTTATAAATTGCCTTAAATTTTTATTCTTATTTATGAAATTTTCCACTATATTGTTATCCTTGAAGGGAATTTGAGCTCACCCCTTTTCTATGTTTTATTTTTTCCACGATGTAAAAAAGTAATTTATGAATGACCTGCAGGGATAGTATGAGGGGATAAGAGTGTGGATTATGGAGACTATATTGTTGTAGTTTTTATTTTATGATGTAATGTAAACTTTATTAATGTATCTAGTTATTCCAAGGATACTAAACTAATCGGTCTTTTGGGGCTTGATCTTTCATGTGATCATTCCAATTTTATGTAATAATGCACCAACTCTGGGTAACTTGGGCCGGGGTATTACAACCAAGTTGTAATTTTACCTCGACATAAGAAAATGAGGGGAGGTGGGATGTTGTTGGTATTTACCCATAGACATAAAATGTTCTAAGGATATATCTTGATAGTGACAATCCTGTTGATGGGTCTTGATTGTTCCAACGTCCAACATTATGCATTCTACCAGTACTATTATTTCATGTGTTTTTATATTCCATTATTTGATCATAATTTATTATTTATATATTTATTTTTCCTTATCTAGTTGTTGAGGGGCATGTGTTTCCATTTATTTACCATTTCATTATACTGGTTGATTCTTTATTTCAATGGTTATACTTACCCTACATAGAATTTGAGCTCAGACTTATTTTTTTTCTATTCCTCGGGATATGAGGAAGAAAGCAGTGAATGATATTTATGGGATCTAGTTCATTTAATTTTACTATGTATCATGTTTTATTTTATTTTCCCCGTATATTATGGGTATCATTTATGTAATTTTTTTTTCTCAAACTGTTAAATCGATCAGTCCTTTGGATTCGAATCATTTATCTATTCTAATGTAATAAATTAATGCACCGGCTCTGGGATTTTTGGATCAGGGAATTGTAGTTGGTAATAGATTATGTTTAGTGGTAACTTTGGAAACTATATTTAGAAAGCATATATTTTGGAATATACCCAGAAGTAAAAATCTAATGATATGTATTGAAGAACATTCCACGAAAACCATGTTTATGATTATGATACGAGTAATGAAAAAAAATTATTTTAATTATTTTCAATATTTTTTGGTATTTTACATGTTAACATTTAATCTAGTATATGTTGTCAATTAGAAAAGGATCCTAGTAGAAATAATTTGAACATAAATAATCCACATTATCCAAATATTAAGAAGGATTATATCTTTTATGGTCATAATATAATATTTATAAGGGAATTAGTCTCCCTAGAATTTTCACAATATGAATATATTGTATCATGAGGTAACAAGATAGAGAAATTGTAATGCCCCAACCCCAGTTACCCAGAGTCGGTGCATTATTACATAACATTGGCATGATCAGAAGGAAATCATGTCTCGAAAGGCCGATTTGTTTAGTATTATCAGAAACAAGATTCATACATAAGGTCAACTTTACATATTGAAGATAAATAAAACAAAATATATCTCATTAGAAACATCCAAGCCTCCTAGATTATACCTCCATGTCACTATAACTAACTTCTTCATATCTGGGGAAAAAGAAACATAAGAAAGTGGTGAGCTCAAATGCTCAGTAAGGGTAATTAATACAATGGAAAATGAGATGAATATTAATCATGGTGAATAATTAAAACCACATGCCATTACCAATAATAAACATGAATACGTTTATGGGAAGAATATGAAATGAGTAAATAATTCCATAAAAAAATCATTGGTATTCTACTAGTAGAATGACCATATGAACCATAAATATTATTTCCATAATGAGGGAATGTATAATTCCGGACATTCTGAAAATTTTTGTCAAGGCCTCGACCAAGATATCAAAAATAGATTAAGGCCTTGGCCAAAACCATAAATCAAATTGGGAAAGGGCCTAGTCTAATTCCTCATCTAGTTTTCACATGAGACCTACCGATGCATCAAACAGCTAGAGCAGGCTCCACCCATCACTTACTAATTCCAATACATTCCTCATATGAAAAGGTTTAATCATATCATAAACATTCGTATTAAAAATAGCATACAAAATGTTATTACTTTAACCAAAACACATGAATGGTATAAAATTATCACATCCACAGTCAAGAATATCAGAAAACCTCCAATACAATTTGGAAGTTTTGTATCATAATAAATCAACTTCAAATAAACATAAAATTCATTAAAGGATGTTGACATAGATGAAATCAAAACCATTTTTAGAGAAATATCTCTTTATATTTTGAAATAATAATTATAAGAAAACATTTATTTTGAAAATATTCTTATAAGCTTGTAAGGGAAGTTTCAATGATTTATAATGGCGTAAAATAGCCGCACCTGCCGTATAAGTTAAAAAAGACATTCTTACCTTAATTCTATCGAAAAGGTTCAAAAGGACCTTATTTGGAAAATGACGAAAAGATTACTTTATATAAATCTTATAAATAGTAAAACAAGGGTATAAATGACATTAACTCGTATTCTGTAAAATAGTAATAATTTTTTGAAATACATTTTTATGGAACACGGATGTGGATGATAAAGAGGTCCTAGTAGATAATTACGTATAAACAACCTCGGATAATGAAAAGATTGTGAAATAAACCCTTAACTTGTACTTTTCCTTGGTAGAGGGTAGTTTAAACTACAGTATAATAGTTAAATCATTGTTATTAAATTATACCAAAATTACATACATAAATTTGATATCATATATGATCTTTTAATATTACTTTGTTAATATTATTTTACTATTATCGTCATTTTGTGTATTCACTTACTCGCTTTCTTCTATATGTTTTGTTACATAAGTCATGTTTTTTATGGATAGTTTGTATCTTATTCATATATAGAATGATATCAAGTCCTTAAATATTATTTTAAATCATCAAATGAGAATTATAATTTCATGGATATGATGGGGAATGAATCTCTTCGCGTTCGTGGAGACGGTAGTCCGTACATACGCACGAGCGACAATATCATTTCTCTGATATTAAAATAATATATAATTGAATGGTATGCCATATATACATAATAATTATCATGTTATATTTATTATTTAAATCAATTAAACATCATTATCATACCCATCCAAATAATATTGTTTTCAATAACAATTACACCACAACGTGGAGACGGTAAGCCGTACGTACGCACGTATGGTGACTTGTCATTAAAAAGATGGATATAATACTGAATATGGTTGTAACATATTTATAATAATGTCATACTATATATAAGATACTGGAGTTATTATTTTAGAATGTAAATATCAAAGAAAGAAGAAGTGGAAGAAGAAAGGAACTTGAAAGAGGGTGGTGAAAACATTACCACTTCTTCGGGTTCTTCCTTTTGATTTGATAAAAATGGATCCTTAGATTGGATTTATGACTAAAGGAAGGCCTCTAGTATTAAGGTATGATTGTTGAGAAAATATTTGAGTAGGGGTTGGCCGAACCAAAAGGCTTTGAGGGTAGGAATTTGAGAGAAGGGGGAGTGCCCTTTTATAAGAGGGGTGAGGGCACCTTAGGAAAAGCGAGAAATATTATTTTAAACTAAATTCATATTCGGTTTCTAATGGATCCAAAGTGGATTATTTAAAGTTTAAGGTGGGTATGGATTGAAATAATCTCAACCAATAGATTTTATATATGTTTGGATCACTATATTAACCTTATCTTTTAGTTTTAACTCTCAGTTAATTAGTTTGACATTTACCATGTCAAGTTGTATTTTTATATTATATAGTTAAGAAACATACTATATACATCCAAGAGACCCCCAAGTGATCCATTAATGATAAAACTATCACTATATAAGTCCTTTGGACAAACATTATATTTTTATGAATAGAATATCAATTAATAATATAATATTTCTTTTAAAAAATCATTTATGTCAATTTTGACACTATTTAATAATTGATTTTTGTAAAAGTCTTAACAACATTATTAACTCGGTAGAAATTAATTTAAGAAATCCTAAAAAGTAATATTAACAAATAAATTTCGCGTATGTCATCAAATATTTCAAATTATATTTATTTTAACATTTATAATACCAATTGTTTGATTCTTTCATTAATATGGAAAATACTGCATCATTATTGTGTCATAAATATATTTTATTATTAAATGTATAAAAATTATAAATAAAATACCATTATGTACGAAATCATTTTATATTTCTAATTAATATTTATAGTCGAATATATAACATATATAACCCAATGTAATAATTGTTTTACTAAAAGATATATGTTTTTGTCATTTTTGTATTTACGTTAAGTTAATATAATGTGTCATTATCACTTACAAGTGGATCCACAGGGTCCCAAAATCGACCCAATGATGCCCATGGTCAGACATGTATCAACCAATTGGGTTAGGACACATTTTAGGGTAAATTAATGTTATTATAATATTTTTTTACCCTTATTTACCGGATTTACCCTTTAACCATGGTAAATAAAATATTTACCGAAATAATTATTCAAAATGTATAAAAATAAAAGTTACCTATTTACACAATTTGGACCTCCTGATTCTAAATATAGAATCCATTTTTCTAAATTCAGAACACAGAAGTGGAAGAAATTAATTTAAAATTAATTCCCGTAGTCAAAAAAAAAGCGTGTTTTTAAGAAATAATAACTATCAAAAGATTGTCACTTGCTTATGTCCGGTTTAACAGTGAAATTAGGTATAATGACCAAAATTGTTTTCAATTTTAAAAATAAATTCTAAATATACTTTAAAACCACTCAAATTCATAATTTATCAATAATAATTATTTCAATTAAAAATGTTGTTTTTAATCAAAATTTAGTAATTTTCACTATTCATCAAAATATGAATGTTATCTGAAAAGTTCCAAAATTTCACCCAAAGATAATTTTGATATTATGAATACAAAAATGAAGTCCATTTTGAAAGATAAAATTTATAAAATTTCAAAAATTGGGTATTACTATTCATAATGACTAGTTTGATTGGTTGTAGTGCATGTAGAACTCGAAGTTGCATACAACACACACTACTGTATTATTCAAAGAGAAGTGTACCATGGAATATTGGGGTGTCAAATTCTCCCATCCTTCAAATAATTTCATACTCAAAATTTATATAATATTACTGTATAAAAAGACTTGGGTGGTTCTTCATCATAAGTTCCTCGGGTTCCCACGTTGCATCTTCCATCTTATGGTTTCTCCATAAAACTTTTACCAGACGAGTCGTCCGGTTTCTCAGAACTTGTTCTATTTTATAATATGTCCTTATGGGGACTTCACAATACGATAGATCAGGTTCCAGTTCAAATTCCCCATAGGTTAGAACATGCGTTGGGTCAGGCATATATTTTTTCACCAGTGATACATAGAAAACATCGTGAACTTTGTAGAGATTTGGCGGCATTGCCAAACGGTAAGCTATAGCCCCAATTCGTTCTAGAATTTCCAAAGTTCCGATATACCTGAGACTCAATTTACCTTTCTTACTGAAATGTATAACTCCGTTCCATGGAGATACCATCATGAAACATGATCTCCTACCTGAAATTCCAAATCATTCCTTCAGTTATCAGCATGCCTCTTCCACCTGCTTTGAGATGCTTTGATGTGGTTTTGGATTACCTTCACCTTTTCCATCATTTCCTCCACTAGTTATGGGCCTACGAGTTTTCTCTCACCAATGTCATCCCAACAGGTTGGTGTGCAACATCTCTTTCCATATAATGCTTCATATGGTTCCATGTGAATACTTTAATGGAAGCTATTGTTATAGGAATATTTCCCCAGAGGTAAATACTGATCCCACATACCCTGAAAGTCAAGTGAGAAGTATCTCAACATGGCTTCTATGGTTTGAATAGTTCATTCTGAAGCTCCATCTATTTGAGGGTGGTAGGCTGTGCTCAAATGAAGTTCAGTATCCAGGGCCTTCTGATGTCTTTTTTAGAATATTTAAGTAAAACATGGATCACAATCAGAAACAATCAATAGGGGTACACATGAAGTCTCACAACTTCATTAATATATAGCCTTGCTAGATGTTCAAGTGGTAGATCTTCTCTTGTAGAACAAAAATGTGATGCCTTAGTAATACGATCAATAATGACCCATATTGCATCGTCCCTTCTAGGAGTCTTTGGTAGTCCCATGATAAAGTCCATCGTGATATTATCCCATTTCCACTCAGATATGGGAAGAGGTTGCATTACTCCTCCAGGCTGTTGCCTTCTAGCTTTCACTTGTTGAAAAACCATACATCTTGACAAAAAATCAGTAATCTCCCTCTTCATGTTGTCCAAAAAAAATGTTCCTTCAAATCACTATACATTTTGGTGCACCCAGGGTGTATAGAGAAATTGGAACTATTAGCATCATCCACCAATTCCCTTTTTAGATCAGGTATATCGGGAACACAATGTCTATTCCCAATCTTCAAAATTCCATCTTCATACACAAATTCACACAATCTCCCATCATTCATAGCTTTAATCATCTTTTGAAACTCTTCATCACCAGTCTGAAAATGCTTTAGCCTTTCTAGTAAAGATATCTTGGAAACCATTTGAAAAATCATTGATGTTTCACCTTCCATGGTTATTCCCATATCCATCAGTACAAGATCCATAAATATAGGATCCTTTTCAACTCTCATCTTGTTCAAAACTCCATGACCCTTTCTACTCAAAGCATATTCCACCTTATTTTCCTTCCCTGGGTGGTAGTGTATATTGTAATCATAATCCTTGAGTAGTTCAAGCCATCGCCTTTTCCACATGTTGAGTTCTTTCTGTGAGAAAATATACTTCAAACTCTTGTGATCAGTATAAATCTCACATTTTCACCATAGAGATAATGTCTCCATATCTTCAAAGAAAAGATTACACCTACTAACTCCAAATCATGAGTAGTATAGTTTGGCTCATGAATTTTTAGTTATCGTGATGCATAGGCAATAACCCTATCATTCTGCATAAGGACACAACCAAGTCCATTCATCGATGCATCTCTATAAATAACAAACCCGTCATTCCCCAATGGTAGAGTCAATATAGGAGAATTGAATAATCTTCTCTTTAGGTCTTTAAAACATTCTTCACACTCTTTTTTTCAAACAAATTTAACCCCTTTACATGTGAGCTTTGTTAATAGGTTATCCATTTGGGCAATGTTCTGGACGAAACACCAATAATAACCTACTAAACCAACAAAACTACGTACCTCAGTTATACTCATCGGTGCTGACCATTCTTGGATTTCTCTTGTCTTAGAAGGATCAACAGAAATTCCATCCTTAGAGACAATATGGACAAGAAAAAAATCTCTTGAAGCCAAAATTTACACTTTCTAAACTTTCCATATAATTACGGTCTTCTAAGAGTCTTCAGAATAATGCTAAAGTGATTTTCATGATCTTCAAAGCTTTTGGATTATAGCAAGATATCATCAATAAATACCACCAAAACATTATCGAGATATTACTTGAAAACTCTATTCATTACTTCCATGAATATAGAGGTTGCATTAGTCAATCCAAAAACAATTACTGTAAACTCATAATGCCCATAACTGGTTAAAAATGCTGTCTTCGGAATTTCATCCTTCTTAACACACAACTGATGGTATCTAGATCAATGGCCAATCTTTGAAAAGTATTGAGCTCCATGGAGTTGGACAAATATATCATCAATGCGAGGTAGGGGATAGTTGTTCTTTATTTTTATAGCATTGATTTCCCTATAGTCGATAAATAACCTCATAGATCAATCTTTCTTCTTAACAAAAATGACAGGGGATCCCCATGGAGAAACACTAGGGTGAATAAATCCCTTATTACTCAATTCTCCCAGTTGTTTCTTTAGTTAAACTAATTACACAGTGTCCATTTTATATGGGGTCTTCGATATGGACCCTAAACCAAGAATTAAATAAACAGATTATTCAATTTCTCGTTCTGAAGGATGTCTAGGTAAATCTTTCGTAAACAGATCAATGTATTCTCTCACAACAGGTACATCCTCTATTTCAACATTCCATTCCTCACCCACTGTTATTTCATTATATTCCTTCCTGATAATTGAATTTAGTAGAGCTCCTGGGGGTGGATCTAGATAATAATCAGGTGGTGACGATTATGCTCTAAAGATAAGGTGTTTATTATTAACATCATCAAAAATAGTAACCTCCTTCTTCTTAAAATAAATTTTCGCATCATGGTCCGAAAGCCAAACCATACCTAGGATTATATAAAATGAAGTCACTAGTACGATGCTGAGATCAGTAGATAAATAACATTTATGTGATCTAATGGGGAATGATTCACAAAACGTTGTAGTAATGATACTTCCCTTTGGAGTTTTTATTGACAACTCCCTTGTTAAATCAAATTGAAAATATCTAATTTTCTTCTCAAACTGGGAAGATATGAAATAATGCGATGATCGAAAATCAAATAAATCATTTTCTAAACATGAGGAAACCATTAAATTACTTTCCCCCACTTCTTTTGGGGCTTTAAACTCAGCAACAGTGATTGTATAAGCTTGTCCTTGGTCCCTAGGCCTTTTCTGAGGTATGTTTCCCTGACGCTTAGGACATTCATTTGCATAATGTCCCATATCCCTACAATTGTAGCATTGAACATTGGTAGCATATTTCCTTCCTTTATAATCACCAGAAAAATGGCCTTTCTGTCCACATTTTTAGCATACTCTGTTTCCTTTTAGACAGGAACTAGGGTGCTTCCTTCAACAATTATCACAGGGTAGAAATTCAATTCATCCCTTCTTCCATGTTTCCTTATTTCCTTTCCCAGAGTGTTCAGCAGATCTCTTCATCTCTTTCTTTGATTTAAAGTCATAAGATTTAGAGAATTCTTTTTTTTTGATAGCACACGAGACAATATCTTCGTATGATAAGAAGGATTCTGATACTAATGCTAGATGGAGAAATGGTTTTAACCCATCAATGAAACAATCAATCTTACTTCATGGGTTATGTATATAATCTGAAACATGCCTCACTAACCTTGTAAAGTTAGCCTCATACTTAGTGACATTCTCATCCTCATATTGCCTCAGACTCAGAAATTGCCTTTCCATATCTTCTTGATGGTCACGAGGAATGTATTTTTCTAAGAACAGTTCTTTGAACTCCCTCCATCCCATATTTGGTACTTCATCATCTTCCATCGTTTTTTGAATCAATGATAACCATTGATCAGCATCTCCTGTGAGGCGGTAAACTACCATGATAACTTTTTCCCTTTCACTACTCCCCAAGGCATGGAATATTTTCTCTAAGGAATTTATCCATTGCTTAGCTACTAGTTGATTTTTACTCCAATTTAATGTTGGTGGTTGTTGCCTCATGAAGCGATTTAACATTGATTCTCCATGTTTTGGATCAGGGTGTTCCATACGGGTAAGGTTATTATTCATAACCTGAGTAAGTTGTCCTAGTATGGTGATTAGCTTACCAGCACTAGTTACATCACCATCTCCACTATAATTATATTTAGCAGGAGGGAAATCCATAGATGGAGTGAATTCATTGATACAGTTTCCATTTCTGCCACTAGGCACCATTTCTAAACAATGGCATAAACTAGTGTAGTTTATGAATCGCAATACATAAATCCAACCTTGTAAAACACTTAACATTAATTGAACAGTTTATGGATATAATCCATAATCATAAAAATGTTTTTATTGAAGAAAATATAGTCATAAAAACTTCATAATGGTTTGTAAAGAAAATGAGAATTATCCTAAGCATATCCCCCAGGAGTGTCGTAACTAAGAGTGTAGCACGGCCCGTTGTCCTGCACCAGCTCCTGTTCGAGTCTAGCTCAAAGCGGTGTTTTCAGGTTTTACCCTTAGTTACATCAATGCCAGAGCCTCCTCTACTTGCTCGTATCCAGACAGGGATGCATTTCTCAGAAAACTAACAAAATATCTACCATACCAAAATTCTAGGAAGTTATTCTATACTAATCCTAAAAATCCATATTAGGTCTACGTGCTCTAATCATAGATTATCTAAATCTAGCTTCAAAGGTTTGTACTAAACTTCCTCTGATACCAACTGTTACGACCTGACCCCAGTTACCCAGAGTCTATGAATTATTACATAACATTGGAATGATCACAAGGAAATCATGTCTCGAAAGACCGATTAATTTATTATTATTGGAAACAAGATTCATACATAAGTTCAACTTTATAGCTTAAAGAGAAATACAACGAAAATATATATCATTAGAAACTTACAAGCCTCCTTGATTATACCTGTAGGTCACTCATAACTAACTTCTTCATATCCTGGGAAAATGAAACATAAGAAAGGGGTGAGCTCAAATTCTCATTAAGGGTAAGTAATACAATGTAAAAGAACATAAATATTAATCATGGTGAATAATTGAAAACACATTCCATTTCCAATAATAAAAATGAATACTTTTATGGAAATAATATGAGATGAGTAAATAATGCCATAAAAAACAGAATCATGGGTATTCTACTAGTCGAATGACCACATGGACCATCAATATTATTTCCATACTGAGGGAATGTATAATGCCAGACATTCTGAAACATTTTTTCAAGGCCTCAACTAAGTCATCTAAAAATGATTAAGGCCTCGGCCAAAACCATAAATCAAATTGGGAAAGGGCCTCAACCAATTCCACGTCTAGTTGTCTCATGAGACCTACCGATGCATAGAAGAGCTATATCGGGCTCCACCTGCCACTTACTAAGTCCAATACATTCCTCATATGAAATGGTTTAAACATATCATTAAAATTTGTATTAAAACTAGCATATGAAATGTAAATACTTTAACCATAAACCATGAATGGTATAAAAATTTCACATCCATAGTCAAACATATCACAAAACCTCCAATAAAATATGGATGTTTTGTATCATAATAAATCAAATTCAAATAAACATACAATTCATTAAAGGATATTGACATAGTTGAAATAAAAACCCTTTTTAGAGAAATATCTATTTCAATTTTGAAATCATAATTATAAGAAAACATTTATTTTGAAAATATTATTATAAGTTTATAAGGGAAGTGTCAATGATTTATAATGATAGAAAATAGATGCACTCACTATATAAGTTAAAAAAAGACATTCTTACCTTAATTATGTCGAAAAGGTTAAAAAGGACCTTTAGATTCCTTTATAAACTTATTATAAAAAGTCAAACAAGGGTATAAATGAATATAACCCATATTCTGTAAAATAGTAAGAATTTTTTGAAATTTATTTTTAAGGAACATGTATGTGGATGATAAGGAGGTCCCAGTAGATAATTACGTATAAACAACCTCGGATAATGAAGAGATTGTGAAATAAACCCTTACCTTGTACTTTTCCTTGGACGAGGGTAGTTTAACCTCATATATAATAGTTAAATCATTTTTATTAAATTATAAAATAATCATATACATAAATATGATATCATATATGATCTTTTAATATTTCTTGGTTAATAATATTTTAGTATTATCGTCATTTCGGGTGTTCACTTACTAGTTTTATTCTATATATTTTGTTACATAAGTCATATTTTTTATGGATAGGTTGTATCTTATTCATATAAAGAATGATATCAAGTCCTTAAATATTATTTTTAATCATCAAATGATAATTATACTTGCATGGATACGATGAGGAATGAATCTCATCGCGTTCGTGGAGAGGGTAGTCCGTACGTACACACAACCGACAATATCATTCCTTTGATATTAAAATAATATATAATTGGATGGTATATCATATATAAAGAATAATTATAATTTTATATTTATTATTTATGTCAATTACACAACATTATCATACCCATACAAATAATAATGTTTTGAATAACAATTACAGCACGACGTGGAGAGGATAAACCGTACGTACGCACGTATGGTGACATGTCATTCAAAGGATGGATAAAATACTAAATATGGTTGTACCATATTTATAATAACATCACAGTATATATAATTTACTGGTTTTATTATTTTAGAACGTAATTATCAAAGAATGAAGAAGAGGAAGAAAAAGGAACGTGAGAGATGGTGGTGAAAACATTACCTCTTCTTTGGGTTCTTCCTTTTGATTTGATCAAAATGGCTTCTTAAGTTGGATTTATGACTAAAATATGGAATCTAAGATGAAGGGAATGAATTTGAGATAATATTTGGGTAGGGTTTGGCTGAACCAAAAGGCTTTTAGGGTATGAATTTGAGATAATGGTTAGTTCCCTTTTATAAGAGGGGTGAGGGGCACCTTAGGAAAAGCTAGAAATATTATTTTTATAATAAATTCATATTCGGTTTCTAATGTCTAAAAAGTTCATTATTTACATTTTATGTTGGGGATGGGTATAAATACTTTTAACCAATATATTTTAGATAGTTTTGGGTCACTATATTAACCTTATCTTTTAGTTTTAACTCTTACTTAATTAGTTTGACATTTACCA
The DNA here is from genome assembly GCA_963277665.1 of Viscum album. Classification (NCBI taxonomy): domain Eukaryota; kingdom Viridiplantae; phylum Streptophyta; class Magnoliopsida; order Santalales; family Viscaceae; genus Viscum; species Viscum album. The sequence goes on along the minus strand of OY728142.1, from coordinate 23,910,834 downwards.
TGTCACTTTGTATTTTTATATTATATAGTTAATAAACCTACTATATACATCCAGGAGACCCCCAAGTGGTCCATTAATGATACACCTATAATTAGATAAGTCTCTTGGTAGAGCCTTAGATTTTTAGGAATATAATATCAATTAATAATATAATATTTTTAAAAAAAACTCATTTATGTCAATTTTGACACTATTTAATAATTGTTTTTTGTTAAAGTCTTAAAAACATTATTAATTCGATACAAATACATGTAATCAATCAAAAAAAGTCATATTAAGAAATAAAATTCGTGGATGTCATCAAAACCTTCAAATTATATTTATTTTATCATTTATAATACCAATTATTTGATTCTTTCATTAATAAGGAAAATACTGCATCATTATCGTGTCATAAATATATTTAATTATTCAACGTATAAAAATAATATATAAAATATCATTATGTAGGAAATCTTTTTATATTTCTAATTAATATTTATAGTCTAAAATATAACATATATAACTCTGTGTAAAAAATTTGTTTCTAAAAGATATATGCTTTTGTCATTTTTGTATTACTTTAACTTAATTAATATAAAGTGTCATTATCACTTACAAGTGGATCCATGGGGTCCCAAAATCGAACCAAAGATTCCCATGGTCGGGAATGTATCAAAAAATAGGGTTATGACACGTTTTAGGGTAAATTAATATTATTATAATATTATTTCTTTACCCTTATTTACCGGATTTACCCTTTAACCATGCTAAATAAAATATCTACCGAACTAATTATTCAAAATGTTTAAAAATAAAAGTTACCTATTTACAAAATTTGGACCTCCTAATTATAAATATGTAATCCATTTTTCTAAATTCAAAACACATAAGTGGCAGAAATTAATTTAAAATTAATTCCCGCAGTCAAAACAAAAAGCGTGTTTTTAAGAAATAATAACTATCAAAAGATTGACACTTGTTTATCTCAGGTTTAAATGTGAAATTATTTCCAATGACCAACATTGTATTAAATGGTAAAAATATATTAAAAATATACTTAAAAATCACTCAAATACATAATTTATCACTATTAATTATTTTGATTAAAAAATTTGTTTTTAATCAAAATTTAGTAATTTTCACTATTCATTAAAATATGAACGTTATCCAAAAAGTACAAAAATTTCACCCTAAGAAAATTTCGATATTCTAAATCCAAAAATGAAGTCAATTTTTAAAGATAAAATTTATAAAATTTCAAAAAGTGGGTACTACTATTCATAATGACTAGTTTGATTGGTTGTAGTGTGTGTTAGAACTCGAAATTGCGTACAACACACACTACTATATTATTCAAAGAGAAGCATTCCTTGGAATCTTGGGGTGGTACAGAAATAATTATCTAAGTATCATATCTTAAGAGGGAATCATCTGAAAAAAGAGGATAGATTATAAAGACCTGGATAAAGGGAATAAGGTAAAGAGTTATTCTCCCACAGGTAATAATTGTGGAAAAAATCAACCTAGTACTTGATTAAAAGGAATGGTAGTTTGAAACATGAGTGGAGAGAAAGGTCATTGTGCCTATGATTATAAGGATAAGACAAAGGTATCCATTGTACCACCATTTAACTGCAAGGAGATTGGACACTATGCAAATCATTGTTTCAAGTATTAAAGGAACATGCCCCTAAAGAGACTAATTGATCATCGTCTAGATAATGCTATGACCACAGACAAAGAATAATGATTAATGTTCTTATATTTGGATTCAATAATTATTTAGTTGTATATGTTTATTAGTGTTGTACTATGAATTATGGAATATATAAGAATATTACTAGAGAAGTTTTTCATCAAGTATTTAAAGGTGTTTGATGATCCGTACTGATAACCAAGAAAAGTGATTAAGAATTAAGTTAAATATTTTTTTAAAAACACATGTTTGAGGGAAAGATAAACCTTAATATGCTCTTAATGTTGATACAATTATGTTTTTATAAAGATATGACTGATATATAAAATGTAAATTGGATACCACTAACTACCTTGAAACTGATTTTAATGTTTTTGATCATAATACATGGAAGGATCAAAAGGTTAACCATTTATGATGTGGTTTATATTTAACATTGGACATGGTTTTAGGAATTATCTTATTACTTCACCATATAATGCATACCATGCTAATAGATGAAGTATAAATTGTTTAATTCAAAAAAAACTAATAATATTCTTTTTATTAAATAGAAAAATATATTTATATATATTCTTAGAGAGTGAAATAACAAAAAAAGTATAGCAATAGAATATTGATACAATTTTTTTCCTATTATCCTCATGTTTGTGATATAAATGAGTTTTTTCACACCTCTACTTTATGGCATTGTGTTTATTAACTTTTAACTGAACATGTTCTCTATCACTCTCCATTAGAACATGTTCATTTCATTTTTCTTCCATGTCAGTATTTTCACTAATGTTCTCATATTTGAAAGCATAGTTTTTTTGGTTACCATCACATTTAATTTTCCCTATAATTAAAAATATGTGATGTTAACCATATATATGAAGTGGTTTTTTATGATAATAGTATTTTCCAATATCAAACCCTTGATTAACAAGATCAAGTTTAAAATGTGATTAAGTAATTTCATTAAGGTGGGGAGAATGTGACACCCCAAAAATTTATAATATTTTCCTTATATAATAAATTTAATATTGTTTTTACCATGATTTATAAACAATTTATATTTTACACTACACATAACACTGAGTTATCTTGGGTTACACCCAAGATCGAGTTTTACCTGCTTTTAATGGCGTACCTATTTTAAAACAAAATTTTGAAACTTTTATAAATTTTATTTGTCAAATTAAACTAATTTTTTTCAATATTAATTTTTAAATTATTGTAGGGTAAATTTTTAGTATTTTTCTGAGTGGTTTACATTTTTTATGAATATTGGAAAATACAGCATTTTGTTTGAAAAATACCTTTTTCTAAAAAAGTATTAATGATAACTCATATTTTTGTATTTTAAATGTCAAAATAGAAACATTATATATCAATTAATCTATTTAGTTCATTTGAATCATTTTTATATTTAATTTATATATGAAGACTTTAGGAACATTTGGCCATTTTCACTTTAAAAACTAATTTTTTGCAATGTTTGCAAGAATTACATTAAACATAATTGGGTCACCTATATGAATTGAATTTGAAAAAATGTAAATAAATGGTTTTAATAAGTCTCATATTTTCCTAAAAATAATATGAACTTTGATTTTTACAATAAAATAGAAGGAAAAGTAATTGAAATTAATTAATGTGATTAAAGTAAAATTAATCTTAATAAGGGACTAAACCTTTAACAAAAGGACCATAATGACCTAGAAACATACCCAAAATCCATTTGATACTAACGATTAGACCCTATCCAATATTGGGTTTAATTTTATGAGTTATTGGGAAACATGTTCCTGAAGGTGGCCTATATAAAAAGTTAAGTAAAGAAAGATACCAAAAAGGAACCTTCCATAACAATATGATTTATAACTCTTTAGAGCATTGAAGAAGGTACATAGTTTCGGTTTTATATATTATTTTAAAATTTAAATGAGTTTTCTTGTCATGATAATTTACATTTCATTTTTATTGATTAATTAATTACATAAAACACTTAATAACTTCTAAGGCAGTGATTATTTAATATACAATTCAATAAAACAAATGATTCTAAAAACATCAAAAGTAATATAAATTTAATGATTTATTAGGTTCCATTTATTTTGAAGATAAATATATCATCTTACACATATTAAAATATAATATATTTTAATTCAAATAGTTTTTTTATTTTAAAATTAATTTTTAAAAAGTAATGTCAAAATAGACATTAATGTTATTTTATAATAAGTGATATTTTATTTAGTGATTTAAAATTTATTGAAATCATATCTGATTCCAAGGGAATCATGAGTGTGAATAAAAAAATTGGCCTTTTCAAAGACCAATAGATCTTTTATAATATAAATATTAACCCATAGATATAAAAAAACTTTGTTAGCATGGTACGGGTTAAAGAATAGATTTTTCATTGTACATGCACTTGTTTTAAAATTAACATCCAAAACAGATGAGATTTATATTTTTTAAATTAGATATAATATTATAATTCAATGGAAATATATTTTATAATAAATATAACTTTAATTTTATAAAACCCATTCTAAATGTACATATATATTACATCATTTTTTGGGAATACTTAATACATTACACAAATAGATGCCCAAAGACTGTAGTAGTATAATGACTTTGGAAAAATGTAAAAAATCCATATAAATCATTGAAATATCATAAATGATTCCCAAAAAGATATTCCAACTTCATAATTCTACTTAATAAACTATATTTATAACATGGTGAAAGAAAACATAAAAAATGGGTGAGCTTGAATGATCAGTTAGGGTTAATAAAGGAAATTTGTTAACATAACATGAATATAAGGGTACGAGAAAAAGATTATAATATTATAAGATCATACCCAACATATCAATGATCATAAGCATGAATCATTTCATAATCATTGGTATTTAGTAAGATATTAATCATTTTGGGATCAAGATCGTAATCCATTAAAGCATAACATAGGAGTCAGATAAGGAATTTGTGGCATACAGATAAGCATAGAAAATCTTATGTCAAGGAAACCTACCAATACCTTCATAACATGTTAGGATTTGGATAATCACATGTGTACCAATTTTTGATTGATCTAACAACCCATTTACCATTTTATTCTTAGGCTTGGGCTACAACCTGTGATCCTTCATGTTTTTGGGCTTGGGGAAAATCCCATTTACCCTTTGAGATCATATACCTCTTATCATTTCCCAATTAATTGGTGGGAGATATAGGTCCCACCCATCTCATAATGTAATCATACATACATGTTCCAAAATATTATAAACAATCACATAATAACCCTTGAAATGAAATGGGTATCATAAACATGTATTAATAATATAATGTATAGAAAAGAGACGAGTTTTAGAATAATTTCATCAAATCATAAATCATGAAAAAAATTTGGGTTCATAATCTTATAACATGTAAAAGAGAAATTTTTTTTATAAAAATATTACACCTTAAAGGGAATTTTTTTTCATAAATTTTATTCCATAATAACATAAACCACTCATTGAAATATTTTGAATATAACCTTTGGATCATTTCCTAGAATTGTATGAGTAAATCAACAGATGTCATCTTGGATGGAAAAATAATTTTAAAATACCGTGAATTTTTTTTAAAGAAATATCTTTTCTTATTTGAAAAAGTAATTTTATAACATAAAACCTTTTAAAAGTGATTTTCATTGAAAAAAACATAAAAAACAAATAAATAAGGATTGAAATTATTTTAAAATCATTTTTAAGAAAATGTATAAAATAAGCATAGAAATATTTTGAAAATTGTTTCCTTGAAAACACATAAAATAGGCATGAAAACATTTTGAAAAAAAAATTCCTTAAAAATATATATAATATTATTGGAAAAATTCTGAAAAATTTATCCTTTTTAACATATAAAAAATATTTAAAACATTCTAAAAACATTTTTCAGAGAAATAACTTTGAAAAAATATATATAAATCATTAAAATGTTTTGAAAATCGTTTCTTTGAAATACTATAAAAACTTATAAAGATAGCCTGAAAATGTTATTAAAACCATTTCTTTGAAAATTATTTAAAAACATGTAAATAAAACATAAAAAATTTTCAAAACCATTTCACATAAAATAATTTGGTGAATTATAATGAATTATTGAAAACTTTTGGAATTTTTTTTATAAAACATGGTTTTGAAATAACATAGATTTGGGACCGAAGAGAGAGGTATTGTCGTACTTTCTTAAAAACACTTTATTAATCAAATAATGTACAAAAGATTGGAAAAATGGTACCAATACAATAATATATCATTAATATACATAGGATAATAAAATTAATTATTTCTCATGAGAGATGGATCATAATATTTCATTAATGGAATAAAAATAAAAAATAATCTTGATAAGTGATGAGATTATTTAAAGAAACACATCCCAATTAGCAACTTTTAATTAATCATAACATGTATGAAAATTATATTACATTAAGGTTAAAATATTATTAAAATAATAAGATTCTTGATTTAAAATTACAAAGGTATTATATACACCTTGAATAAAAATATAACATGGAATTTGTCTTCAAGACGGAAAATTGAGGAAAAATTATTTTACCAATTTTCTAACTTTTGAAAATTAAACCAAATGAAATAAAAATCATAAAATGAATAATTAAATATTAATTATTTTAATTATAATAATTTTATAATACATATAAGGTAATTATACACCCCACATATATGAAATACAAGGTGAGAATGGATTGTGTCTCACGGAAAAAAAGTGAGATGAGGAAACACTTACTACCGTAGTAAATTTAGAATTATGATCCCAATGAAAAAATAACATCAGTTTAAATATTTTAATATAATTTAATAATATATAATAATAATATTACATCTCAACCTCATTATATACACCACAAAAATGAAGTAAGTGGTGAATATGGAAATTATATCATGAAAATAAAAAGTGAGATGAAAATACATTACCTTGAGTATTGAAATTATTTGTAAACATTCAAAACTCTTATATAATAAATATAAATTTATTATAAATCTACCAGAGAACCATATTATTATATATAATATCATATATGATTCACTAATGGCTTTATATTACATGTTTATTAATAACTCCATGTTAATGTAATGTTTCGTGTAATAACTACTTTATTTATCAAACATGTTTTGACTTTTTATTCTTAATCCTCTTACTTAGACCATCATTAAATTATTTCCAAAATGTAAAAAATTATTTATATATCATATATATTCAGTATATATATATTTATAGTGATATATAAAATAGATAAATATTAAACAAGACACGCTACTCATGGAGATAGTAAGTTGTATGTACGGATGAACACTGCTTCTGTATTATTGTAATATTGAATGAAACAAAGTAAATGAAATATATTTATATATATAATATATTTATAGTAGAAATATTATTTCTTATATATCATATAATTATAATAGGATCATCTTTAATACATTACATTTATGTGTGAATAAATTACATCACTTTGATGAGCGATAGTAAAAACATCCACAAACGAAGTTATCATATTTGCACAAAATAGATGGCATGAAGGTTGGATTTATATAATAACTAAATAAGTGTAAATAAATCATAAATATACAATATATCATATAAAAACGATTTTAAATCATAATTACCAACCATGGGAGGTGGTAAAAAAATGAAAAACACCGTTTCGTAATGTGATAGTTCACCGTACACAACAATGGTATGTTCATTACCCATTAGATGAATCTGTGTATAAGTATAGGTAGAAACCATATCATAAAATATTATCAATATATTTATGATACTGAGGATGTTATGTATGCCTGTAATAAAAATAATTTAGGTAGTGGATAAATAAAATAAAGGAAATGATCTTGAGAAAATATGTTACATTTTCTTTGGGTAACACCATTTAGTTTTCACCAAAGGGATTACATAGATGGATTTATATACAAATTGAGGATTTATGGAGTTAGTTATGTTGGTATGTGAATTTTTAAGAGTTTTCTCAAACCTATGTGGTTATATATGTGTGAAGAATGGGGATATGTGGTGGCCTTTATAAGGAAGGGAGGGGGCGCTATTGGAATTTTTCGAAAACAAGTTAGGTGTACAGACATTTTTACCTAAAAAAACATAAAAACAAAATAATAGAAGGTTTATGGATTCAATATATCCATAAAATAGGTTTTGGACAAGTGTATAGGTAATTTAGTCCCTTAAAGTTAAGGTTTAGTTCCTTGTTAAGATTAATTTTACCTTAATCGTTCAAATTAATTTTAATCACTTTCACCAATATTTTGGGTGAAAAATTAAGTTGATATTATTATAATATAAATATTGTACCTATTACACCCATTTATTTAAATTTTTATGAATTCAATTCACATAATCTAAAAAATTATGTTTCATTTCAATCTCATAGACGTGCTGAGAAATCGGGTTTCTAAAGTAATAATGTCCAAGGGTACATTATGTTTTTATATATATATTTCAATGTGAAATTGATATCAATGACCAAAATTGTATTATATTCTCTAAAATTAATATAATTATACTTTAAAACTGATTATTAATATAATTTAACCATATAAATAAATTATAAGAAAAGTAGTTTTGAATTATAATTCAGAATTATTCACTATTAATTAAAAATTTAAACATCAGAAACTATTACAAAAACTTCACCCTAAAATAATTTTTATGTTCCTATTTCAAAAATAATGCTTATATTTACATATAAAATAAATAAATGTTTCAAAAATTTATTTTTAAAATAGGTTCACCTTTAAAAGGTGGTAAAACTGCTTGTATACAAAAATAGGTTTTTATGTGTAATATTGGGTTTGTTCCTATCTTATTAATATCAAATATTATCATTGTATGAAAATTCTTTTTTATTTAATATATAAAATATATATTTCATTAATATAATTCAAAAATATTAATTAATATAATTTGTTATGATAAAACTTTTTTCTGAGCATAAAACTAGTTTCTTAAAAACATTTCCTTTATATTAAATTGGTTCTTATATTCATATCTGATTAATTTGTAACCAATGAATTCAACCCTTTATTTTCATAAATCCGTTAATTATATGTATAAAAACAAAAAATAATGGATAGTTTATATATTATTATATTAAATAGTTATAATTTTTAATAACATATTATTTTTTGATAAAACTCGGTCTTGCGTGTTACACAATCCACCAAGGAAAGTTAGTCTAGTGTGTTATGTAAGCGAACCTCGGGGTTCTGTGTAGAGCATGATAAACATTATTTATCATGTAGTACATGATTAAATAGGTTTTTAATATAAAAAAATACAAATATAGTGATTTAATATTTAAAAAACTACTTTCAGTGTTCCATGAAATGAAAAATATCAAAAACATTAAATTAATTCAAAAAAATTATTCCACAAAATTTCAGGGTGTTAAATTCTACCCCATTTAAATGAATTTCACCAATATAAAATTCATCAGGTATCGATGGTTTAATACATGAAATTTACTTTTATATATCCCCCATAGAAGAAATGAATACTTAAACATTGTTCAAAAAGGGGAAAGTTAGAAAAAAGATAGTTACCCATGTAACAGATAACTAGGTTTCCGCATGGGATAAAATTGGTGGAAATGGAAAATATGGACTTAGATGAAATGATTAAATATTTACAGGGGTGATTAAGTTCATAAATCACAAAAAAGTGAATTATAAATGTAAATATTAGGCCCCCTAGTCATAAATTTGTGATGATTAAAAAGGGTATCGGTTCAACAAAAATTAAGGTATTCCAAAAACATTTTTTTGATCATTTTCTAAATATCGAGTAATTAATTTATTGACCTATAATATAAGAAAATATAATTACATTATATAATTATATTAACACAATATAATTATTTTTTTTTTATAAATTTTTAATTCATCCATTACTTGAAGAAATGGATAACAAAAAATTCACATTGATTCCTTAAGCAATAAAATAAACATTTAACGGATCATGAGGGCCATAAAAGAGTGAAAGGTATAACTATTTGTATCTAAATTTTATCAAAAAAATTGTGGTGAATACATTAATATCTAAACCTAAAAACTAACACAAATTTTTTCATTATTAATATTTTTTCATCAAATTTATTAACTAAAAATAATTACACATTAACCAAGTCATCGTGTAGGACAGTGGGCATGAAGACCTTATTGTACAACAATTAACGGTTTAAGACACATATCCTAGATGAAATTGATGGGGTTTTACCCGAAATTAGTGTTTCCCTTTTCAAAAACAACATTGATACAATTTCCAAAATAAATATGATGGATATCATTGAAATACGATTAATCAGTAAATATCCTTTTAACTATAGTTTTCAATACAACCTCAATACATAGAGACTTAATCAAAAGATTAACATAAAAATTTCATAAAAGGATAACATTGTAACCCTTATAAAAGATAAAAATACAAATTTTTATAAACAAAGTCACAAATTTATCTTTACATTGATTCCCCAAGTATCAAAAAGTAGCTCTTAGTTGTCACATTCCAAATAGGTGAATAACCTCATCATATATTCTCTTGAAACATATTAATAACCAGAATTAACATAAATAATTTTGAAAAACATGTATGATTACTTATTCCAATTATTACGGGGAATATTCTTTAAATCCAATAATTTGTAAACATCATCCATTATAACATGGTCTACCTTTTCAGTAAATCATTTATCAGTTTTGAGGTAATCAGTACTTTCCACTGTACTTTTTCATATTCAGTATATCTTTATCCAAACATCATTATCTTATTACTATGAAGAAATTAAGGCTTACCATCCATTATTAAAAATATCACTTTTCCATGAAATCACATTTCCACCTCACCATCACCATTCAATATATCCTTTGAAATCCTTAATGAATAAATACTGAAAATACGTATATATTTCAAGATTTATATAACATACTCTTTGAATTACTAAACAAATACACATTAATTGTAACAAATCCGGTAATGATAGAATAATTATTTTTCATATTTATTAATATTTATAAATAATATAGAAATTAAAATATAAAATATGTTCAATATCATGTACAATAAATCTTGTTTTATGGAAAAAAACATTATTTTCCTAAAAATCATTTTTCAAACCTTTTGATGGAACAATTGTTTTAAATATAGTTTTTGAAACTTATGAAAATATTATTCAAAAAAATAAACTTCAAAATTTAAATATTAAAATCAAAATTTACATTCATTGAATTTTTTGTTATTTTCGGATAATTTTCATATTTCTATGAATAGTGAAAAAAATAATTTATTTTAATTGAAAATAGATTTTTCATCTAAATAATGTATAGTGTTGAATAATATTTTTTATTTGTTTTAAATTATATTTAGATGAATATTTCATCATTTAATACAATTAAGGTTATTTTAATGAATTTCACTTTGAATTTGGATATTAAAACATTTCAATATTTTGAGAATTTTTACTTTAAAAACCCACTTTCTCATTCAATTAGTTGGATTAATTATTAATTAATTTCTGAAATTTATGTGTTTGGAATCATGAAAAATGGATTCCATATTTTTAATAATAATGTCCAATTTTAGAAAATAAGTCCTTTTTATTTGTATACAATATGAATTTTTAGTTTACTAATTTATTTTCTTAACATAGTTAAAGGTAAATCTAGTAATTAAGGGTGAAAATAATATTATAAATGTTTTATAATATCCCTAACACCTATCATAATTTCATTTGGTGAATTTCTGTCAAATGAAGGTATCATTAAGATAAATAAATAACCTTTGTAAGCCACTTGGATTAGAGTGTAACGTTTATAATATTATGTTCAAAGAAAAGTAAATTTTTACACACTTTTGTTTTTAAAAAAGGAAATATTTTTAATATAGGGTTACATAAAGGATTTAATCAACTAGAAATATTATATTTAAATATAAAATATATATCCTTATCATGATAATTTTTTTATTTTTAGAGAAGAAATTATTAAATTTAAATAATCCATAATGATGATGCAATAATTATTTAATTAAAGAAAAAATAAAATAAATATTATTAAAATTATTAAACTGAATATAATTTGAGATGATAAATGTCATCCACGAATTTTTTAAAATAATTTGACATGTTGGTGATTTTTTGTATGTATTATTTTTAATTTATCTTTTTGTTATGACATTTTTAAAAAATCATATAATGAATAGTGTCAAAATTGACATTATTGATATTACAAAATCAATAATAATTTATTAAATGATATAAAATTTATAAAAAAATACTCAATATCAACCTAAGGATTTGGATAAGTATTTAAAATTTCATAAATTACTCATTTATTGATTTTTTTTTCATTTTATAGCAATTATATTAACCCTAAATGTGTAAATTACATGTTAACACAATTAGAATTATTAGGGTAAAATACTGGTTTAAACAAAATAATAATGATTACAAAAATTATCTATTTTTTATTGGATTAATGTATTTTGACCACTTCTCATCTAGTATTCTAAATAAATCACTTTGGACCCATTAGTAATATAAAATTAATATATATAAATTTAATATTTTGTAAAACATCAAAGTCTTACCCTCCCCTCTATTATAAATGGGTACCCTTTCACCTCTTTTTCTCACACTTACAAACCTATTTGGTCCATCCAAGATCGAACCAAAGCCCTTCCTAAGAACACTCCCCATATTCTAGAGGCCTTATTTTAGGCATAAAAACCATTCACAGAGGTTTTAAGTTATTAGTCAAAGGAGATCGTCCAAAAGTGTGGAAGATAAAGATTGTTTGTGATGACTAAAATATAGGGTAAGAGGCTTTATTTTAAAACACCCACTTAATGTTAATTTTTCATCTCTTTTTACAAAATTAAAAGGGAATGTTTTTTAACTCATACATTATGAGAGGTTTCTCTCGATTTCATAATGATTGTTTTCTTTAATGTTTTCTTTATAAGTTTTGACAATTATTTTCAAAGAAAATGGTTTCATTTTTATATATAGTTTTTTTATATGTTAAAAGTTATTTTTACCAAAAAATGATATTTCGATTTCTTAATATGTTTTCTCATGTGTTCAAAATAGTTTTGAAGGGTTTTATTCTTGATATATTCCATGTAAATTATTTTTTATTTGATGAGTCTATTATATCTTAATTTATTATTGGTTGAGCCAAATTATAGCTAAAGATGTGACGAGTTGAGGCCCATTATAGCTCAAGATATGATGGGTGATCCCCATTATAGCTCTTTAATGTACTAGGTACTACAGAAATGGAATTCAACCGTAATTTTATTCCATTTTTAAGGATCAATGTAATATTGATATGGCAATGATGTCCCAAGGCACCTACATGCTTTTTCTATGCATGCTAATGAGTTTTTAAGAAAAGTGTTTCAATGGTTTTCATGTTATTAATGGACAAATAATTTCTTTCCTTATGTCCCCTATAGAATTTTCCATGTTCATCCCTTGTCTTAAAATGTCTTTCTTAGGGTATACTAATAGGAATGATAAATAAGGAAGTGGTGTTTAATGTTACGAATATATTTCATCAAAAAAATAAATCACTTTTTCTTTTAAATTTTTATATTTTGAAAGAAATGGATATTGTCTTAGTTGTTTCTAATTTGTATGAATGTGAAATTTTATGTGGGAATTATGACCTAATTATATAAATATATAAACCTAAAAATATTTTCAACGTGGAATAAAGTAAATTCTCAACTAAAAGTTAGGATCATGTAATGTTTAAGGATGTGTCCTTATATTTGGTATCAAATGTTAGTTTAGATAACTTTAGAGGTCAGGGTAATATCAATAACTTTCCCTTGATAGACTTTACCACATAAAAAAGTTAAAATGTAATAGAATTATAATATTACCATTATGATTCATCTTAGATATGTCTGTTGAGAATGGTTTTACACATAAGAAATAAGTCAGTTATGGTGGGAATGCATCAAGAGGAAAACATCCTTCCAAATCAGCATCCCAAACTTGTCAAAATCTAAATTTAATAGTTTGTTGCTTCAATGGAATATATGAAACATGGTATAAATATAAATGGCATCCATGCATGAGATTATCTAGATCAACCAAAGAATAATATATCAATAGTGGATAATTTTATGAGGAAATACCCTCTAGCATTCAGTGGAACCTCAGAACCATTGGTAGTAGAAGGATAGATCAACGATCAAGAAAAGACATTTAAAGTCATGGGATGTTTTTAAATCCAAAAGGTAACCATGTAACTTTATTGTTTTTAAGGTGAAGTTGATAATTGGAGGTCTCTTGTTAATAATAACAGAGAAAAATATTATCTTGACACTCCAGAATGGAATGATTTTAAGAGGCTTTTTATAGAAAAATATTTTCCAAAAACTATTCTACTCATAATGGAGAAAACATTAATGAAAATGAGGTATAAAGATTCTAATTATGTGGCTACATATGAAGAAAATTCTATGAGACTATCTAGGTATATAAATTATTTTATTTGGGACATTTATAATAAAATTAATATATTGTACTCTGGTTTGAAATCATTGTTATGAAGATATTTGGATTAATGAGAGTTTGAAAGCAATGAAAAAACAATTCATTATGCTTATAAAGTTTATTTGGAGTTTGTTAAGATGTACATTCCATATAATGACCAGAATAAGAAGTGGTTAGGTTGGATGAAATTAGGGAATAATTAATCAAACATATATGGAGGTAAGAAAATTAAATTCTCTTCTTCTGAAATGTTTGGTAAAAATCATCCCGGAGAATGTCTTGTAAATTATTGTATATTCTATAAATGTGGAAAGTTTAAACACATGTCATGTGAGTGAAAGGACAATGAGTATAGAAATAATTAGAATATGGTGGTGAAATGATTTATCTATAAAAAGTTGGGTTATTTTTCTAATGTGTTGACAATGTTAGTCAATTAGGGGGGAAATCGACAAGATTTGAAACAGTGGGGTTTGGAAGAATAATTTTTAGCTGCTTTGGTGGATTTTGATCCACAAAAAAGTAAATTTAGATACATTACTTTTTTTTATAGATTTATTAATGTATTATTTAATTTTAGGTATACACATTCTTTCATTTTTGAGAATTGTTTAGGTAAATTCTAAATTCTACCTCAAGTAAAGAATCCAAAACGTATGGTAAGAACACCTAGTAAAAATATTAAGGTAAAAATAAATTGAAAAAATATTTCTCTCATTGTGTGTTTAGAGAATTTACCTATAAAACTTATTGTTTTACTTATAGTAGATTTTGATCTCATTCTTCGTATGTATTGGCTCTCCGTTTACCATGATTAGATAGATAATATACCTAAAGAAGTTTCTTTTCCAAAAGGGTTTTATTTTGTGTATAGGAATTAAGAAATACCATTAACATCGTATCAGGAATTCAAGAAACTATTAAAAATTCGAAATGAAATTTATCTTTCATTTATTATTATAAAAAAATGAAGTATTAATATTAATGATATCCTAGTGGTAAATGAGTATCTTGATTCCTTTCCTAAGGATTTTCCTAGAATTATACCTGATTAGGATATTGAATTTATTTTTAACAAAGTTCTTGATGATAGGAAACTTTCAAAACCCACTTATCGAATTGCTAAAGTAGAACTTTTAGAGATTAAACGGAAATTATAGGAGGTACTATATAAAGGTTTCATCCAACCTAGAAATTCACGATGGGGTTCTCTTATATTGTTAATTAAATATAAAGACAGTTCAATGAGACATTTCATTGATTATAGTGCATTTAATAACATCACTGTTAAGAATAAGTAACATTTTCCTTATATCAATGATTTGTTTTACCAAATCTATGGAGAATAATATTTTTTGAAGGATAACATAAGTTTGTGGTATAATTAGTTGAAATTATAGAATCTAGACACTTCGAAGACTAAATTTCAAACTAGATATCAGAATTATACTTTTATAGTTATGTTATTTGGGTTAACTATTTCACATTCAGTATTCATGGATCTTATGAATAGAATACTTTAATGACATCTTTGATAAGTTTTTTGTTGTGATTATTGTTGAAATTTTGGTATTTTATAAAATTAAAGAGGAACATCAATGACATAAAAGGGTTTTGTTTAAAACCATAATAGAAAAGAAACTATATGGTAAATTCAGAATGTTTGGATTTTCATTGCATCATATTTCATTCCATGGTCACATTATTTTTAAAGATGAAATGATTGTTGATCCTAATATGACAAAATATGTTGAAAAATGGTCAATTCCCACAAATATTACAAAGATTAATTGTTACCTTGGTTTAGTAGGTCGTTACCGGAGGTTTTTTCCAAACATTGCATGATTATCAAGCCCACTAACTATGTTAACATGAGAAGGTGAAAGATCATCTAGAAAAAAATGTGATTATTATTTTTAGGAATTGATAAGAAGATCAGTGAAGGCTCAATTCTAAGGTCTACCATCTTGAAATAGTGTATTTTTCCTCTACAACGACACTTTATTGAAACGAATTGGTTTTATACTAATAAATAATGACCCGTTAAATGATTATGCATCAATTAAATTGAAAACCCTTGAGTTAAATTACATTATAGATGATTTCAATTAGCAGCTATTGTTTTTGAATTAAAAATATAGAGACATAATTTGTATAGAGTAAAATTTGAAATATATACAGACCATTTATGTTTGAATTAAACATTTACTCAGAATGAATTGAATATAAGATAGAGAAGTTGGATGTAACTAAACAAGGATTATGATTTCACTATTCTTTAATATCCTATAAAAGAAAATAAATTGGCTGATGCATTGAGTTAGAAAGGTTATGCTACATTAACCATGATATGTTTAGAAATATTCGTGTTGTTTAATTATTTCATGAATTTTGACTTGTAAGTTATTGGTGTAGTTAATTCTATTTTTTTGTTTCATGTTTCAGTGTAATTGTATCTATTGGACAAATTTACGAAAGCATAGAAGGAATACCATGAGTTGTATAAAATGGTATAAATTGTTTAAAAGAGTAAGTTTCCTAAATTTAACATTGATAAATTCTATATTTTATGATTTGAGAAAAGATTATGTGTTCCATGTGATTCTTATTTGAAGAAAGAGTTGTTATGTGAAGATCATAGTTATCCATTTTCATTTCATCCTAGTATCACCAAGATGTACAAAGGAATTTAAGATTATTACTTATTAGATGAAATGATTAGTGATATTACTGAATTTACCATGAAGTGCTTTCTATTTAAATAGGTTAAAGAAAAATAATGATTTTCAAAGTGGTTGCTTTAGAATTTTCTAGTTCCTAAGGTGAAATAGGAAAATATATCCAAGTATTTCTTAGTATTATTACCAGATACTTCTCATGGTAACAATTCAATATAGGTTATTGTGTATCGACTAACTAAATCTTCCCATTTTTCTTCCTATTCAAGTCACTTTGTCTCCAGATCAACTTTCTCAGTTGAATATTACAGTGATAGTTTGGTTATATGGAGTTCGCTTGTACATTGTATCTAATCATGATCGCATCTTCAATTTTCATTTTTTAATGTCCTTTATAATTCAGTGGTAACTAAATTAAATACCATCAAAACATTTCATCCATAATCAGATGGTTTGTAAGAAAAAACAATTCAAGCCTTGAAGGATATGCTACGTGCTTGTTCAATGGATTACTAGGGAATTTGGGATCAATGTCTTTCTTTTTTTGATTTTTATTATAATAACTATTTTCATACCAATATAAAGATGACACCATTTTTGGAATTAAATGGAAAATGGTGTCGAACTCTTGAATTTTGGGATGAAGTAGGTGGAAGGAAGTTAATAGGACCAAAATTAGAAGAGAAAATTTCAAAGAAATTTTATTAGATTCAACGACACATGAGGACATCTCAGAGTTGGTAGAAACGTTATGTGGATAACCTGTGGAAGGATGTTTCTTCTAATGTAAGTGATCTTTCCTTTCTCAATGATTCTCCATGGTAAAGTTTGATACTTTTTAGTATAAAGTTGAAGTTGAATCCACCATTCCTTAGACCCTATGAAATCCTGGATAAAGTTGTATAAATTTCCTAACAAGTAGATTTTACACCATGTTTATCCCAGGTACATAATTTTTTTTTCAGGTTTCAATGTTATGAGAGTATATGCTGGATCAACCTCACGTTTTGAGTCAATAAATAGTTCAGTTGGAAGAGAATATTTTTTATAAGGAACAACCAGTTTAGGTTCTTGACCATAGAGAGAAAGTGTTTTAGAATTAAGTGATTCATTATGTTAAGGTATTATGTGAAACCCATATAGTTTCTAGGAAATATGGTAATCATAAATTTATATGAGGAAAAAATATCCCCACTTACATAATAAGTGAATAAAAATTGTGAGGACGTAATATCCAAAAGGGGAAGAAAGTTCCAACCCAGGTAAAGATAGAAGAAGTTATTTTCATAATTATTAATATTTATTAATGATATATTAATTAAAATATACACTATTATTAACATCATATATGATAAATCCAGTTTTATAGTAAAAAATTCTTTTTTCTAAAAATTCATTTTTCACCTTTTAGTGGTGCACTTATTTTAAATATAGTTTTCAACACATTTAGAAATTATATTTTAAAAAATAATTTTTTTTGAATGTGGAATACAATAATTTATATTGGTATAATTTTTGGGATTTTTCTTGTAAGTTTCAAATTTGTATGAATAGTGAAAACATTATAAATTTCAATTGAAAAGGAATTTTTCATAAAAATAATTTATACTATTAAATTATATATATAATTGGTTTTAAAGTATATAGAGATTAATATTTTATCATTTAATACAATTATTTCATTATAATCAATTTCACATTGAATTTGGAATATATATATTCGAATCTTTTCAATGTTTTTACTTTTAAAACATGATTTCTAATTCTGTCTAGTGGATTATTTATTAATTAATTTCTACAATTTATGTGTTTTTATCATAAAAAATTGATTCCATATTTGGAATCATAAGGTTTAAATTTTTTAATTAGGTCTCTTATTTTTGGACATTATTAATAGTATCTTTATTAAGTTATTTTATTAACATATTTGAAGGGATATATGGTAATTAGGTTAAAAATCAAATTATAAATATTATAAAATTACTAACACTAGTATTAATTTAATTTTATGACTGCGTGTCAACAAAAGTATTACATAGTTTGAAATTTTATCTTTTGGAATCCACATGAATGAAAGTATCACATTTATAATATTATATTCAAAGAAAATTTAATTCTCACATTTTTTTGTTATTAACAAGTAAAATATTTTTAATATGGGATTATAAAAAGGATATATTTAACTAAATATAGTATTTCGAAACCAAAATTATTTATATTTATCATGATAATTTATTTTTAATTTTTATAGATGAAATAATTACATTAAAAGCATTCCCAATTATGATTAAGTAATTGTTTAATTAATAGAAATATGAAATAAATTATATTAAAAACACTATATCAAATATAATTTGAGATGATAAATGTCATCCTCAAATTTTTACAAATAATTTTATATTCTATTGATTTTAGAAAATCATTGGTTTTAATTTATCTTGATTTTAGAACATTTTTTCAATGTCATGTTATGAATAGTGTTGTAGTTGACATTATTGATATCTTAAAATCAATAATATTTTATTAAATGATATAAAATTTATAAAAATATCAATTTCAAACAAATAATTTGGATAAGTCTAAAAATTTCATCAATTCCACATTGATTGGCCTTTTCCATTTTATAATAATTATATTGACAATCAAATTTTAAATTACATGATATCATGGAATGAATTAAAAGGTTAAAATAAGGGTTAAAACAAAATTATAAGGATTAAAAATAATCAAATTTTGTATAATTTTTATTGGATGATAATATTTCTAACCATTATCAATCTTTATTTTAAATAAATCAGTTTGGACCCATTTTGAATATAAAAATAATATCTATTAATAATATATTTTGAAACATTTCAAGAGTTCTCCTCACCTCTCTTATAAAAGAGAACCCCTTATTCTCTTTCCATGACATTCAAAACATATTTGGTTTTTCCAATATCATTACAAATCAATTAAAAAATTAATCCCCATGTTTTGGTGTCCTTATTTTAAGTTGAATAACCAACTTAGGGGGTGTTAAGTTATTAATCCAAGTAGGTCGTCAGACGGATGAGGAAGATAAATATTATATGTGACGAGTCAGACATAAGGTAAGGGACTTTCTTTTAAAAAAATTATTTAAATCTGTTTTTTCAATAAAATTTTCAAAATTAAAAGGGGTGGTTTTTTAACTTATTCAACATGATCGATTTCTCCTACTTTCATGACACTTTATTTCTTTAATGTTTTCTTTATAAGTTTTCGTAGTTCTTTTAAAAGAAAATGAATTTTTTATGTTTGGGGTTTTTATATGTTAAAATTTTTTATCACATGAATATGGTGTTTTGATATCTGAATTTGTTTTTATCTTTTTTTTAATAGAGTTTAAATGGTTTTATTCATGATATGTTCTTTAGACATTGTTAGTTATGGGTTTATCCCATTATAACTCAATATATGATGGGTTAATCCCCATTATAGAAAAGATAAGATAGGTTGAGCCCCATTATACCTCAAGATATGATGGGTGAGACCTAGTATAATGCTCCAATGCATTGTGTACTTTGGAGATGGAATTTGATAATAAGGTTTTTACATTTGTATGGATGAATATAATAGTGATATGGTAATGATTTCCCAGGTCACCCACATTATTTTTCAATGCATTATAACGAGTTTTTAAGAAAATGGGTTTTAACATGTTTTCATGTTTTTACTGGACTGACAATTTCTTTTTTTTTTGTCCCTTATTGGGGTTTTTATGATCATACATTGTTTAATTTTTTTTCTTATGGTATAAGGATGGGTACAAGAATTAAGGATGTCAAGTTAGATGCTATTAATATTTTTCATAAAAATGAAATCTGGTTTTCTTTTAAATGTTTTGTATTTTGGAAGAAATGGATATTATTTTAGTTATATCCATATTATGTGAATGTGAAATGTTATGTATTAATTATGACCTAATTATCTAAAAATATAAACTAGAAAATATCCCCAATGTGTAAGAAATTAAAATATTAAATAAAACTCAAGATAATGTATTGTTTTAGATCTGGTCTTTATATCAATTATCCAACATTATTCTTAGACCATTACTTAGGCTTCATCATCTTATCCATTAATACTACTGTAACATCCTAGGTAAATAAAGAAGAAATCATTTTCATATTTATTAATATTTTTTAATTAAATATTAATTTTACTTTAAAGGGGTTTCTATGTTTGATAGCGTACCCGATACGCAACAAAGAGTTTCCTTGAAATCTTACATTGCACACTAGTAATATAATAATATTATTTTAAATGGTACTTAACACTTAGCTGTTGTCTTCGTGAGAATGAATAGAAACAACTAAAATATGATTATTTATGTTTTTTAAATGGTTTTACATTTGTCCAATTAACGATAAAGCCTTAAAATAAGAAAAGAATTCAATTTTAGGCATAGATACTCTAATATTCACTAAAGGTCGACTTATTGCCTTTTCATGGAGAACCTTCTTTTAATATAGTTTTGGTCACTCTTATACATTCTATTGGAAAAAATAAAACTCTTCTTTAGAATAGGGACATCAAAATTTACTTTGTGTAAATTTTTGGTATTTTCCGATAAAGTTCATTTTTTTAATGAATAGTGAAAATGGTTTATTTTAATTCAAAGCCTCTTTTTAATCTGATTTATTTATAATATTAGATTATAATTTTAATTGGTTTTAAAGTTCAATTAGATTATATTTTTACCATTTAATCCAATAGTGGTTGTTGGAATTAATTTCACTTTGAAATTGGACTTAAACTAGTGTCAATCTTTTGATATAAATTGTTTCATAAAAACACGCTATTTGTCCGGACAACGGGAATTAATTATTAAATTAATTAATGTGACTTTTATGTTTTTAATTTTGTAAAATAGAGATAATTTTTCAATCCATAATATCAAATATAGCTTAGGGTGATGTTTTGCTTTTTTTTTCTGAAAAACTTCAATTTTTGATGAATAGTTAAACCACTATGTGGTACTTAAAAAACAAATTTTTCGTTTAAATGAAATTTTTCCACCTCTGTGTTTTAAAGTTCAAAAAACTGGCATACATGGTTTTCATTATAACTTAAAATTTTGTTCAATGGGATTAAAATAATTTTTTGGTGAATAGTAACTTTTAAGTTTTTAATCGTGATTAGAGGTAATTATTATAGTTTAAGGTAAAAATAATGTTTTAATAATATGAAATGACCTAGACACATGTCCTACCCTCATTGGATGTGTCATGGCCAACAAAGACAATCCATGGGTCAACTTGGGGACCCCATGGAGCAAATTTGGTAGGAATATGAAATTAAAAACTTTTTATTTAAAGATAAAATTAAAATTTCACAAACATGAGTTGTTTTACTAAAACATTTTTTAAATGGGGTTATACAAGTCATATTTTTTACTATAAATATTCATTATAAAGCTAAGAAGAATTCATACATCATGATATATTTTTTATAATTTATAGAAATTAAATAAAATAAATTATTTATGACACCATGATGATGCAACAATTACCTCATTATTTAACGATTTAGATAAAATGAAAAGATAATGTAAAATCTAAGACCTACACTTGTCAAAAACCTATTGGATCGTTGGATTTCAAACTTTTATCACCTTATCCTTGAAATATATAATTTTTGGATCTTTAAAATCCGAAAAGCATTTTATAATAATGTAACCTTTTATAACTTTCCAAGAGTGCCCCTCCTCTCCTCTTATAAAAGGCCCCCACCTCTACCACCTTACCCACACCTCTCAAGCCTTTGGCTCAGCCAAAACCTGCCCATTTTGTCTCTCCTTATCTCTCTCTTACTCCTAGAATCCTCACTTTGGGCATAAGTATTTCCAAGGAAGCCTTTGAGCTCAAATCAAAAATAGTTATCCGTTTTAAAGGTAGTGTCTTCTCTTGTGTTCTTATGTTTTATTTTGCTTCTCCAACCCTCTGAACTCTTTTTATTCATTTCTTTTGTAACAACACCAGTATCCTAAATATACTAGGATGTTGTTATAAGAATTATTCGAGCTACACTCACACACACTTTCATCTAATGGTTAATGAGCATATTGTTTCGGTGGATGGTGAATTTCTGCCTCACGAAACAACGATTGTTCAATATTCTTCTAGCACCTTCAAAGGTGGACATTAAGATGTCACTATATTTATATATGATATATAATATGTTTATGTTTTACTTAAGCTTCTTTATTTTTCATTTATGGCATACCTTTATGGTTTCCATTATGGGTAAACACGATATCTTCATTTTAGGAAGTACGGACTACTGCCCTTAAAGTGATTTGATTCGTTAATTCCATATTTGGTACGTATAAAGGATAGATTTAATGATATTATATATGAAATTAAACTGGAATTATAATATACCTTTAATTCATTATGATTCCATTCCATGAAATACGAAATATAAATGAAAGTAGCGTTCATGGGTACGTACGGCTTACCGTCTCATTGAACGGGGCATTTCATTTCTTATCCCCAAATGTAATGTACTATTACAATTACATATATATAATGGATATATATGATGTATTTTAAATCTAAATTATGAATATAATTCTGGAATTAAAATATACATATCTCTCATTTAGTTTTAATTCCATTAATATGACATAGAAATCAAAGTAGCGTTCATGCGTACGTACGGCTTACCGTCTCCATGAACGGTGCATTTCATTTCTTACCTCTAAATTATTATGTAATATTATAAATGAATGTATATACTAGGTATATATGATATATATATCATCTACATCATGAATACCATTCTTGAGATAATGGATATTTGACTACGTGAACAACTAGTAAATATAAGAAGTTCGCTTTTGACTCAAGTACCAAATATCGACAAAACGACCATTATTAAATTAAATTATTACATAATGTCTATAGCATGGTAAAAAGTGATATAAAAGGATTAATGAACTTGAAAAAGGTTCTTAATAAAGTATAAATTAACTGAAGTTTATTATTCAGGACATTAAAGAACGATCGAGTCCAGTCGGACCCGAGGTAAGGGACTTCGTCTCAATCTCCTTTCATTGAAGCATATTTTGTTTTATACACAACTTTCATTTATACGGTGTATAAATCCCTTTGAATTTTAATTTTTTTCAATAGGAATATTTTTATATGAAGCGTTTTACTAAATGAAAAAAAGGAATGTTTCTTTTAACGTGCACGGTGACAATGACCTTTTCCGCCGTCGCGAGTATTATTTGGTATTTGGGTTCCTCAACAAGCCGTAATGATTTTTAAAATTAAATAAGTACCATATACTATTTTATGTATTTTGGTATTGAAAAGGATTTTTATAATGGATTTTTTATGTCAATATATTTAAGTGATATATTGTGATCAAAGTGTGGAAATGTTTTCTTTCCATTATATTTTTTTTATGTATTATGATTTTATAATGGTACTTAGACATTTGACAGGTGGTTATGTGATAAACCATATGAAGGGTGGTTCCATGAATACCAGGACGGGTGGTCATGTTATAACCTTCAATGCATTGGGTATGGAATTCGGTCGTATGGCTATTCCATTAAGTGATATGTGTGAAAGTCGACCGTATGGTTATTACATTTAAGTATGTTTATGTCCCAAGTTACCTTTATATGTTATGTTTTCTTTATATGGGTTTGATGGTAATATTTTGGTTACAAAAAGGGTAAGTAATGATCTTTTATTCAGTGAAGAGTTTTTACTACTTCATAAAGTTGAAAGGTATTACTTTGATAAAGTATACATGGTTTACTTGTTGTTTTGAAAAACTAATAGTTTTCATTCTGTGTCTATCCCTTACTGAGCTTTTTATACTCACCCCATGTTTTTTTGAAATGTTTTTCATAGGAATAAATGTGGAATAAGGTCAAGGATGGGATCAAGAGAAAGTCATGCTATATAAAACATGGAACTAGACATGTGTTCTTTTTAAGGGTTTTTATTTTATGGAAACTTAGTAGGAGTGTCTACATTGTAATCTTTTTGAGATGTAATAGTTATTTCCTAATTCTCTAAAACTCTAAACCTGAAATGATCCTCACTGTAAATTATTCATTTAATTCAATATTAAGTAAGGTTTAAGGGTGGGGCCTTATAGTTGGTATCAAAGGTCAGTTTAGATAACTTTAGGATTTATAATTCTATTAAATGATTATCCAAAAAAAATTTTTTATGGTCAAATTGAAATGATATAGAATTTATAGATTACCATGTTGCTTCAACTAAGATATGTCTTTGTTCTGGATTGTTTTTCATAAAGGAAACAGAGAAGATTTTCAGGGAAGGCATTCAAAGTAGAATGACTTTCCGAATCAGCAACCAGAGATGGTCGGAATCAGAATTGAGCAGTTTACTGCAGTGATGACTCAGTTGAATCAGGTGATAAATGGTGGTTGTGCTTATTGATGATATTTTGGTGTTTTCTAAAAGTAAAGAGGAGCATAAAAGTCATTTAAGGGTTATCTTTCAAACCGTAAAAGAAAATGAACTGTATGGAAAATTCAGAAAGTGTGAGTTTTGGTTACAAAAAATTTCATTCCTTGGTCACATTGTTTCAAAAAAATGGCAAAACTATTGATCCCGATAAAACAAAAGTTGTTGAAGGATGGACAAGACCCACAAATGTAACCGAGATTTGTAGTTTTCTTGGTTTGGCAGGTTACTACAGATGGTTTGTTGAAAATTTTTCACAGTTATCTAGTCCAATGACTAAGCTAACTCGGAAGGGTGTTAAGTTTATCTAGACAAAAGAATGTGATGATTGTTTTCAGGAGTTGAAAAGAAGATTGGTGAATGCTCTAGTTTTGGCACTTCATTCCAGGAATGGTGAGTTTGTTATAAACAGTGATTCTTCGTTGAAGGGACTTGGATGTGTCTTTATGCATAATGATCAGGTAATTGCATATGCTTCA
Organism: Viscum album; assembly: GCA_963277665.1. NCBI lineage: Eukaryota > Viridiplantae > Streptophyta > Magnoliopsida > Santalales > Viscaceae > Viscum > Viscum album. The sequence continues at coordinate 23,884,939 of OY728142.1, read as the reverse complement.
CGTCAGTTGAAAACTCATGAGGTAAATTACCCTACACATGATTTTGAATTAGCTACTGTTGTTTTTTCTCTAAAAATTTGGAGGCATCATTTGTATGGAGTAAAGTGTGAAATATATACTAATCACAAAATTCTAAAGTATATAATCACTCAGAATTAATTGACCATGAGACAAAGGAGATGGATGGAATTAATCCAGGATTATGATTGTACAATTCATTACCATCCGGGAAAAGAAAATAAAGTGGTTGATGCTTTGAGTCAAAAAAAGTAATGCTTCATTAACCATGCTACGTTTGGAACGAGATCCTTTTGTTTTTGATTTGATGAACGTTGGCATGGAAGTTGTTTGTGCAGGAAGTCCTTCTGTTTTGTTTTAGTTATCAGTGAAATCTTCTCTATTAGATAGAATCAAGCAAGCACAGAAAGAAGACAATGAGTTGCAGAAAATTGTAGAGCTGGTTCAGAAGGGTAAGTTGCCTGAATTCAACACTGATAATGATTGTGTTTTGATGTTTGGGAAGATATTATGCATTCCTTGTGATTCACAGTTGAAAGGTGAGTTGTTATGTGAGGCTCATAGTTCTGTGTTTTCAGTTCATCCTGGTAGTACCAAGATGTACAGAGATCTGCAGGAGTATTACTGGTGGGACGGAATAAAAAGAGATATTGCTGATTTTACTGTAATGTGTTTGACTTTTCAGCAGGTTAAAGTAGAGTGGCAATTACTAAAAGGGATGCTTCAGCCTTTACCAGTGCTAGAGTGGAAATGGGAAAATGTATCCATGGAATTTTTTGTGGGATTACTGAGGACATCTCGAGGTAATAATGTAATCTGGGTTATTGTTGATCTCTTGACTAAATCTGCTCATTTCCTTCCTATTAGAGATATATTCTCCCTAGATCAACTTTCTCGATTGTATCTTAAATAGATATTCAGGTTTCATGGAGTTCCCCTCTCCATTGTATCTGATCGTGATCCCATGTTTACTTCTAACTTTTGGAAATTCCTTCAAAAGTCATTGGGTGCTGAATTAAATTTTAGTACAGCTTTTCATCCTCAATCAGATGGGCAGTCAGAACGAACAATTCAGAACTTGGAGGATATTCTACGTTCTTGTTCGATGGATTATCAGGAAAGTTGGGACCAACATCTTTCTTTTGTTTAATTTTCATATAATAATAGCATTCATTCCAGTATACATATGGCTCCATTTGAATCATTATATGGGAAGCGGTGTCGAACTCCGGATTTTTGGGATGAACTAGGTGAAAGGAAGATGATGGGACCAGAATTGGTAGAAGTGATGGCATAAAAATTACATTTGATTCAGAAACACATGAAAATAGCTCAGACCAGAGAGAAAAGTTATGCGGATAACCAGAGGAAGGATCTCTCTTTCATGGTTGGTGATCATGTTTTTCTCAAAGTTTCACCATGGAAAAGTGTGATGTGATTCGGTAAGAAAGGAAAGATGAGTACAAGGTTCATTGGACCATATGAAATTCTGGAAAAAGTTGGATCAGTTTCTTATAGAGTGGAATTAGCTTAAATTTTATCTTAGGTACAAAATGTTTTTCATGTTTCGATGTTGAGAAAGTATATGCCAGATCCATCTCATGTTTTGAGCCCAAAGGTAGTTCAGTTGGAAGAGAATCTCTCTTATGAAGAACAACCAGTCCAGATTATTGACCGAAGAGAGAAAGTGTTGCAAAATAAGGTAATTCACCAGGTAAAGGTTTTTTGGAAAAACCATATGGTTGAAGAGGCAACATGAGAATCTGAAAATGTTATGAGGGATAAATACCCCCACTTATTTTGATAGGTGAATAAAATTGTGTGGACGCAATTACCAAAAGGGGGGAAGGATGTAACATCCCAGGTAAATAAAGAATAAAGCATTTTCAGATTTATTAATATTTGTGAATTAAATATTAATTTTACATTAAAGGGGTTTCTATGTTCGATAGCATACCCGATACACAACAAAGAGTTTCTTTGAAATCTTACGTTGCACACTAGTAATATAATAATGTTATTTTAAATGGTAGTTAACACGTAGCTGTTGTATTAGAGAGAATGAATAGAAACAACTAAAATATGATAATATATGTTTCTTAAATGGATTTAAATTTTTCAAATAAAAGATAAAGGTTTAAAATAAGAAAAGAATTCAATTTTAGGTATAGATACTCTAATATTCACTAAAAGCCGAATTATCGCCTTTTCATGGAAAATCTTCTTCAAATATAGTTTTGGTAACTCTTATAAATTATATTGGACCAAATAAAACTCTTCTTTAGAATCGAGACATCAAAATTTACTTTGTGTAAATTTTTGGTATTTTTCCGATAAAGTTCATTTTTTAATGAATAGTAAAAAATATTGTTTTTTAATTCAAAAACTCTTTTTAATCAGATTTATTTATATGATTAGATTATATTTTGAATTGGTTTTAAAGTTAAATTAGAATATATTTTTACCATTTAATCTAATAGTGGTCTTTGGAATTAATTTCACTTTGAAATTGGACGTAAACTAGTGTCAATCCTTTGATATATATTGTTTCATAGAAACACGTTATTCGTCCTAAAAACGGGAATTAATTTTTAAATTAATTAATGTATCTTATATGTTTTTAATTTTTTAAAATGGACATCATTTTTTAATCCGGAATATCAAATATAGATTAGGGTGAAGTTTTGGTTTTTTTCTTAAAAACTTCAATTTTTGATGAATAGTGAAACTACTAAGTGGTACTTAAAAAACTGATTTTTCATTTTAGTGACATTTTACCACCTCTGTGTTTTGAATTTCAAATATCTGACATACATGGTTTTCATTATGAAGTAAAATGTGGTTCAATGGGATTAAAATAATTTTTGGTGAATAGTAACTTTTAAATTTTTAATCGTGATTAGAGGTAATTAGTGTAGTTTAAGGTAAAAATAATGTTTGAATAATATGAAATGACCTAGACCCATGTCCTACCATAATTTGATGTGTCATATCCGACCAAGACAATCCATGGGTCAACTTGGGGACCTTATGGAGCCACTTTGGTAGAAAAATGGCATTAAAAACATTTTATTTAAAGTTAAAATTAAAATGTCACAAACATGAGTTGTTTTACTAAAAAAATGGGGTTATACAGGTCATATTTTTTACTATAAATATTCATTAGAATGATAAAACTATTTCCTAAATCATGATATATTTTTTATTATTTTTAGATATTAAATAAATTAAATTATTTATGATACCATGATGATGCAGCGATTACCTCATTATTTAACGATTTAAATAAAATGAAACGATAATGTCAAATCTAAGATCTAAACTTGTCAAAAACCTATTGGATGGGAGGATTTCCAACTCTTATCACCTTTTCCTAGAAATATATAATTTTGGGACCTTTAAAATCCGAAAAACATTTTATAATATTGTATCCTTTTATAACTTTCCAAGAGTGCCCCTCTTCTCCTCTTATAAAAGGTTCCCACATCTACCACCTTACCCACACCTATCAAGCCATTGGATCGGCCAAACCCTGCCCATTTTGTCTCTCCACATCCCTCTCTTACTCTTAGAAGCCTCACTTTGGGCATAAGCCTTTCCAAGGAAGCCTTTGAGCTCAAATCAAAAAGAGATACCCATTTTAAAGACAATGTATTCTCTTGTGTTCTTATGTTTTATTTTGCTTTTCCAACCCCCTAAACTATTTTTATTCATTTATTTTGTAACAGAAAAAATATCCTCAATAAACTTTTATGTTGTTATAAAAAGTATTTGAGCTACACTTACACACACCTTCATCTAATGGTTAAAGATCATATTGTTTCTGTGGATGGCGAATTTCTGCCTCACGAAACGATGATTATTCAATATTCTTCTAACACCTTCAAAGGTGTCTATTAAGATGTCACTATATTTATATATGATATATAATATTTTTATGTTTTACTTAAGCTTATATATTTTTCTATTATGTCATACCTTTATGGTTTCCATTATAGGTAAATGTGATATCTTCATTTTAGAAAGTGTGGACTACCACCCCCTCAAAGTGATTTGATTCGTTAATACCATATGTGGTACGTATAAAGGATATATTTAATGATATTATATATGAAAATATACTTTAATTATAATATTCCTTTAAGTCATTATGATTACATTCCATAAAATATGAAATATAAATGAAAGTAGTGTTCATGCGTACGTACGGCTTACCGTCTCCATGAACGGTGCATTTCATTTATTATCCCCAAATGTATTGTACTATTATAAGTACATATATATAATGGATATATATGATGTATGTTACATCTAAATGATGAAAATTATTCTGTAATTAAAATATACATATCTCTCATTTAGTTTTAATTCCATTAATATGACATAGAAATGAAAGTAGCGTTCATGCGTACGTACGGCTTACCGTCTCCATGAACGGTGCATTTCATTTCTTAACTCTAAATGATTATATAATATTATAAATGCATGTATATACTGGATATATATGATATATATGGAATCTACATCATGAATATCATTCTTGAGATAATGGATATTTGACTACGTGAACAACTTGTAAATATAAGAAGTTCACTTTTGACTCAAGTACCAAATATCGACAAAACGACCGTTATTAACATAAATTATTACATAATGTCCATAACATGGTAACAAGTGATATAAAACGAATAATGAACTTGAAAAATGTTCTTAAGCAAGTATAAATTAACTCATGTTTATTATTCAGGACATTAAAGAACAATCGAGTCAAGTCGGACCCGAGGTAAGGGACTTCGTCTCAATCTCCTTTCATTGATGCATATTTTGTTTTATACACAACATTCTTTTATACAGTGTATAAACCAATTTTACATATAATTTTATTCAAAATGAATATTTTTATACGAAGCGTTTTACTAAACGACAAAAAGGAATGTTTCTTTTAACGTACCCGGTGACAATGACCTTTTCCACCGCCGCGAGTATTATTTGGTCTTGGGCTTCCTCAATAAGCCATAATGTTTTTTAAAATGAAATAAGTACCATATACTGTTTTATGTATTTTGGAATTGAAAAGGGTTTTTATAATGGATTTGTTATGTCAATATATTTAAGTGATATATTGTGATCAAAGTATGGAAATGTTTTCTTTCCATTATATTTGTTTTATGTCTTATGAGTTTATAATGGTACTTGGACATTTCATAGGTGGTTATGTGATAAACCATATGAAGGGTGGTGCCGTGAATACTAGGACTGGTGGTTACGTTATAACCTCCAATGCATTGGGTATGGAAGTTGGTCGTATGGCTATTCCATTAAGTGGTATGTGTGGAAGTCTATCGTATGGTTATTCCATTTATGTATGTTTATGTCCCAAGTTACCTTTTTATGTTATGTGTTCTTTATATGGGTTTTATGGAAATATTTTGGTTACATAAAGGGTAAGTAATGTTCTTTTATTCAGTGAATAGTTTTTATTACTTCATAAAGGTGAAAAGTATTACTTTGATAAAGTATACATGGTTTACTTGTTGTTTTGAAAATCTAACAGTTTTTAGTCTTTTTGTATCCCTTACTGAGCTTTTTATGCTCACCCCAAGTTTTTTTGAAATGTTTTTTACAGGACTTAATGTGGAATAGGGTCAAGGATTAGATCAAGGGAATTTAATTCTATATAAAACATGGAACTAGACATGTTTCTTTTTAAGAGTTTTTATTTTATGGAAACTTAGTAGAAGTGTCTACTTTGTAATCTTTTGAGATGTAATAGTTATGTCCTAATTCTCTAAAACTCTAAACCTAAAAATATTCTCAATGTGAATTATTTATTTAATTCAATATTAATTAAGGTTTAAGGTTGGGGCCTTATAACTACATTCCTAGAATATGAAATATGATTCATGTCTTAATGTTTCTCAACCTAAATCCAATCATGCTTATTATATTTAATGTAATTAGTACTGGAAAAAATCTCATCCGTTTCACATGTCTCTTGCTATATTCTTATATTCAGAAATATAACCAATATTTATGAACCTTCCTAATTGTATTAATCATATTTTCACCTAGAGAATAGATTTCCATTATACCCATACATTACAAATCGGAAAAATTCAATGTTAACCCACTTTCTTTTAGTTCCCTAAATTGATTAAAAATAGAACGCATGTGGTGGGAAACACATATCATAGATGAAAACCACATAATAATGAAAAATTACATATAGGATGTCTAAATAATGACAACTAATTATTTAATATTTTAAACCTTTAATTTATCCTAGGTTATTCTAAGTCATCTTCTATTTAAATCATTCTTGTTAGTTTTTAAAAGCTTTGCGAATCACCAAATAATATCTACCGAGAGTTTCAAACCAGTTGAGTAGTAGGGCACATTGAAATATACTAGTTTATGCTCGAATCAGGCCAAAGAAAAATTTTCAAAGTTTTTACTCTAGGTACATTTGTTCCATAACCATGTCCTCGTGTAGTATCTAGACACAGATGTATTTCTATGAAACACTCGATATATCCTTTACCGAAAATCTAGGATATTTTACTATAATTTTTCTTATCCTTAGACGTATCCTTAGAGACATCCCTAGACATATCCTAAGAAATAACATGAGGGATCTCACTAATGTTTTCTCATCCTATTTTGAAAAGTTTGACTAAATATTTTCTTTAATACCAACTATAACAACCAAGTCATAATATAAATAGAAATTGCATCATTGATTTATATGATATTTAATACATTTCCCAAATAGATACCCAAAGATCAAATTACTTTAGTGCATTTTGAATATTGTATGAAAAATCCTTTAAATCAATGAAATATTTTCATTTATTCCCAAATATAACTCCCCCTTTGTAATTATACTTAAAAACCTTTATTCCTAATGTGGGGAAAGAAAAAATAAGAAATGAGTGATATTTAATTCTCAATAAGGGAACATTAAGGAAATATGTAAGAATAAGATGAACCAAATGGTTTGAGAAAATGAGAATAACATTTGAAGATTATACACTGCATATAAAATATCATGAACATGAATCATGGAAGAAATATTGGTAGTTTTTAAGACATGAATCACAAGGGAATCAAGAGAATAAGACAAGAACTAATAACATAGGAGTAATACATGTATTTTTTTTAATACACATAACCATAGAAAATATTATGTCAGGTCTACCTACCAAGAACATCATAACAATTTTGACTTGAGCTAATCACCCGTGTATCTGCTCCAGGATAGGGCTAACAACCTATATACCCTCTTATTTTTGTGGTTGGGCTACAACCTGTGTACCTTCATTTTTTCAGGATGGGGCTAAAACCCTTGTATCATTTGAGATCATATACCATTTATCATTACCAAATTCATTGGATGGGGATATAGGTCCCACCCATCTCATAATATAATTATACAAACATGTTCCACAAGATCATAAATAGTCATATCATAACCCATGAAATGAAATGGGTATCATAATCATGTAATAATAACATAAGATGAGGAAATGTTTCAGGTTTAATAATCATTTCACCAAAGAATATCCCATGGAAATAAGTGGGTTTCATAAGCCTATAACCTATGAAATATAAAAGAGTTTAGTAAACAAATAACCTATGAAAGAGAAATAGACTTCATAAAATAATTCCATCAATAAAAAACCATTCATAAAAAGAAAATTATTTGAAAATTTGGGTCATTTCCCTAAAAGTCCTATGTAAAATCAATGGATTTCATCTTATATGGAAATATTTTTTAGAAACATTTCATGAAGAACATATATTATATTCTTTGAAAATGTATTTTTGAAACAGATAACCATTTCAAAACAATATTTTATGAAAATACATTGAAAACATTGAAATTATTCTTGAAATAATTTTTAAAAACTTATTACATGAAAACGTATCAAATTATCTTTAAAAATTTATGAAAACAATATGTCATGAAAACATATATAAGAATCCTGAAAACATTTTGATAAAAATGTTCCTTGAAAACATATAAAGGATGATTGAAAAAATGTGAAAACACTTTTTGTTAAAAAGATGTAAAATAAACATAAATTTTTTTTAAAAAAAATTCCTCTTTAAAAAACATTGATAACATAAAAATAAATACTATTACTTTTTTAAAACCATTTCTTTTAAAACACATCAAAAATATATAATGAATGCTTGAAAACGTAAGAAAACCATTTCATTGAAAACACTTTTAAAACCTATAAATAAATCTTGAAAACATTTTTAAAAACATTTCTTTGAAAATAATTTAAAAAAATATAAATAATTCTTGAAAAAATAATGAATTTGTTTTAGAAAACATAATTTTGAAGGTACATAAATTTCTGAATGAAGATAAAGGTAAAGTAAAATTTTCATAAAAACAAATTTTTAATAATATTAATTACCAAATAGTATAAAATTTATACCAATACATAAATATAGTTTAAATATATAATTCATAATAAATTTAATGAGTAGTTTTGAGAGATGGATCATAAGATCTCATCAATGGAAGCATAATCATAAATGATCTCTATAAATAGTGAGATCATTTCAATGAACTCTTACAACTTGGAAACTTTTAATTATACTTCCCATGCAATAAAATGATATTAAATAAATATTAAAACATTATGAAACTAATAAAATTCATTATTTAATATGTAAATTTTGTTATATACACTTCATATAATAATATATGTATAAAACATGGGAAGTGTCTCAACGAAGGAAAATTGAGACAAAATTACATTACCAGTATGGTATCTTTTGAAACATAAAAACCATGAATTAAATATATTTTAAAGGATATTTAAATAAAAATAAATTTATTTATAATAATAAAAAAATATAACTATGGTCATTATACACACCACATATAAGATATACGACATGAACATGGCTTGTGTCTCATAGAAAATAAAATTGAGTCTAGAAAACCCCTACAACATTAGTAACTTTAGAATCATGATCCTCATGAATGTATAACCTCAATTTAAATATTTTAATATCATTAAATATAATAAATTAATGATATAAAATGACATAGGATAGTATATACACCACAAAGAAATAATTTAGTGGGGAATATGACATGTATCTCACCAGAATAAAAAACTAATATCAAATTCAATTACCTTAAGTCATGAGTTTATTTTTACACAGTAAAATATCCTGTATAATAAATATTGGTTTTGTATAAATCTAGTAAAGAACCATATTTTTATATATAGTACCATATATGATTTACTATTGACTTTATATTACCCATTTATTAATAATTATATGTTAATGTAATGTTTTGGGGAATATGTGGTTTGTTTATCGTATGTGTTTTCATGTATAATGCTTGATTCAATTACATAGATCATGTTTTACTTATTTCCATAACTTAAAACATTATTAATATTTTATATATATTCTGTATATAAATATTTATATTAATATATAAAATATATAATATTAAAATAAATGCACCATTCATGTAAACGGCAGGCCGTACATACACATGAACGTTGCATCTAGTTTATTGTCATATTGAAAGAATGAAAGTAAATGAAATGTATATATATATATATATAATATTATTATTATTATTTATTATATATAATATTCTTTTACTAAACCCATCTCTAATACATTCCATTTGAAGTGTGAACAAATCATATCGCTTTGACGATGCAGTTGTCCACACTTCCAAACACAATAGTATTGCATTTAAACAAAATCGAAAGAATGATGGTATGATTTATATAATAAATATGTAATTAAAAATTCATAATAAATATAATAAATATAATATAAAATCATAGATTCCATCATAATTATCACCCATGAGAGGTAGTAAATGAAAAACAAACAACATCGTTTTGCAAGGCGGAAATTCACTGTACACAAGAACTGTAAGTTTGTTACCCATTAGATGAAAGTGTGTGTAAGTGTAGCTTAAGCCATTATCCTAAAAAATCATTAGTATAAATAATATATTGATAATTTTATGTATTAATGGTATATGAATAATTTAGGTAGTTGAGAAATAAAATAAAGGAAATGACTTGAGGAAGGATGTTACCACTTCTTTGGGTAACTCTTTTTGGTTTGCAACAAAGGGATTCTTTTGTGGATTTCTAAAAAATGGGATTATTTAATGTGTAAGGGAGGGATGTTGATAAGTTAATTGGGGTAATTATTTTCTAAACCTATGTGGTTTTAGAGGCATGAATAAGGGAGATAGACGGTGGCCTTTTATAAGGGAGGAAGGGGACACACTTAGTATTTTTTTGAAAAGAAGTTATATGTACCCACTTTTTTATCTAAAAAAAGTAATAAAAACCCAAAAACTATCCATAATATATGTTTTATGGAATAAATATTTCTTTAAACTGGGTTTTAGGAATGTTTATTGGTCATTTTATCCCTTAATATTACAAATGAGTCCCTTGTTAAGCTTAATTTTACCTTAATCGTTGTAATTAATTTTAATAACCATCACTAATATATTTTGGTAAAAATTTAATTTTATGTTATTAGAATGTAAATATTATACTTAATAAAACCATTTATTTCAATTTTTTAAATTCAATTCACATATGTTAAAAAATTATGTTTAATGTTAATCCCACAAACATGGTGAAAAAGCGGGTATATTAATGTGAGACTATTTAAAATATTATTAATATTTTATATCTAATTTCATAATGAAATTCATCCCAAATATCTAAGTTGAATTAATTTATATATTATTAATATAATTATTCTTTAAAAATAATTATAAAAATAATTTAACCTTATAAATTAATTAGACAAAATAGAAGTGTTGAATTAAAAATTCAATACTTTTCATTATTCCTCAAAAAATGAAACATCATCGAAAAATACCCAAAAATTACTATAAAATCATTTTTATTTCATATTTAAAGAATTAATTATATATATATATATATAATTTATAAAATATCCCAAATTTATATTTAAAATTTTCTCTTCATTAAAAGGTAGTAAAACTACTTTTATAAAAATATTGGATTTTATGTGTAATATTGGATTTGTTCTTATCTTATTTCTATCAAATATATCCGATGAATGGAAAAAAATTATTGATTATATAAAATATATATTTCATTCATATCATTCATCAATAGCAATTAATTTAATTTATTATGATAAAGAAAATTTCTAACCATAAAGGTAGTTTTTATATAAATATTCCCAAATATTCAATAGGTTATTATATTCATTTCTAATTATTTTTTAAGAAATGAATTCAATAATATATTTTAATATATTAGTAAATCATTTTCATAAACCCCAACTTAACGACTAGGTTAAGTCATACTATATTAAATAATAATATTATCAATAATATATTACCGTTTGATAAAAATCAGTCCTTCGTGTTACACAAGACTATGAGGATATTCATTATTCTATGTAATTTATGTTTACATTAGTGTTCCTTGTAGAGAAATCTAAATTGTATGTCATGTTCAGTGCATGATTAACATGGTGTTGCATATAACCCAAGACAAACATAGTGCATTAATATAAAAAAACTAGTTTTAATTTTTCATGAAATGAAATATATCAAAAAGATAAAATTATTTCAAAAAAATATTTCACAAAATATAGGGGTATAACAAACATTGTCTTAATTATTAAATTATTTTGGTTAGAAATATAGTTACTTTAATAAAAAATGATACAATTTGGTAAACTTCGAAGTTGAGGAACAAAATTATAAAAATGCACTTATTTTTGTGTATTGGAAGCTTGTCTCAACCATAATTATCCTTTAATACATTATTCTTCCATTTAAGTGGTATGTGAGGTATGATAGACCTCCCAATATTGTATACCATTTCATATTTACATGAATTATAGTCCCCCTCTATTATAAAAAGGCATTCACTATTCGCCTACCTAACACCTCTCAAAGAACTTTGGCTCTTCCATCCTCTTCCCAAATAGTCTCTCAACATCCCTCCCCTTATCCTTGAATCATCTCATTTAGAATAAAGAAATCCTAGTACTACCTTTGGTGAAAAATAAATGGAGTTACTAAAAAAAAGGTAACATTCATCAATGTGAATTTTTTTTATTTGATTCTCTTCCCCTTAATTTTGTATTATTTTATTATTATATAATAACATCAGTATCCTCAATATAATGAGATGTTTTTAAGTTAATGGTTTTACCTACACCAACAAAAACTTCCATTAAATGGGTAAAGAAGCTACCATTCTGGTATAGAGAACTACCACCTCACGATATGATGTAATTTATTATTTCATTACCACATTTCATGGTTGAGAATTATGATGGACACATTGTTTCTATATTATATGTATGATATTTATTATTCATTATGAATTTTTAATTTTTATATAACACCTACCTTTATGCATTCCATTTTGTGTAAATAACATAACTTTGTTTGGGGGCGTGTGGACTACCACCTCCTCAAAAGTGATTTGACACGTTCAAACATTACATGAAATGTATTAAGGATGAGTTAAATTAAAAATATTGTACATACATAAAATCTATATGATATTCATGACATAATTTCCTTAATGGAAATATAATATATAATTTTATTTATTACCCTTTTCCACATTGAAAAGGTGATAATGTCCTTCATGGACGTGTGGACTACTACTTCCTCGACATGATGCGACTCTTTTTAAATCATAGTAAATCTTTATATAAGTATATATGATTAAATAACATGGTATTTTAGATATAATTATCAAGAAAGATATAATTTTACTTTCCTTTTTTCCATAACAATCATTGAAAAATTGGAATTTTTCCCACGCGTACATATAACTTACCATCTGCATGAGTGTAACATTGGTTCATTTATCATAACCAAATTTCATTATTGGTTTTAAAAGTATAATTGAGTAATAAATATGATAATTATATCACGATTCTTATTCTATAGATGTTCATATAATGACCCCTTAGACCATTGTTGACCTATCATTTTCTTTTTTGACACATGAACCGAATTTGGCCAAAAAATAAAGTAAACATGCTTGGTTAAGTAGTTTTATAAAAAAATTAACTACTATAAATGGGCATATTTGTGATGGGACCCCATTGAAAACTACCAATTGTATAAATGGGTGTCGCAAATAGATTATTTTCTGACGGAATGTTGCAAAAAAATTGTAATAATAAAATTTAATAAAATACGAAAGAAAGAAAGAAAGAAAGAAATAATGAAATAAATTTAAAAACAAAATAATAATAAATAATAATAAAAAAATAATAATAAATAATAAATAATATAATTTAAATAATGTAATAAAATACAAAACAAAAGAAGTAAATAAATAATGAAATATTCAGAATAATATATAAAACACACTATATAGAAATGTAAATAGTTAATATTAAAAAAAAATACATTCAAAATTTTTATCATAACAAATAAATGCATCACTTAGGGGGAGGGTCATCTGGAGAAGCTAGAGGAGACGGTGAAGGGAACTTTAACCCTAAACCATGAGTCAGACTTCGCACGTACTCCATATTCTTGTGGTGGTACTACTGTCATTGACGTACTCCTCCTCCTCCTGTAGTCTCTTTTATTGGAGATCTTCCTATTGTTGTTTCTTTCCTGGATGCATTTCCTCATTCTCCCTATGCATACTCTCTATAAACTCACCCTAATCTCACATATACTCTTGATATTGTGTAGTATATGATAATAAATCTCCACAATCTCCTCTCGAGTTAGGCACTGATATGTCATCGCTACCATAATAACTCATAGGCTTCAATCGAGAGCTGATACCCACAACATGACCTTTCATAAAGGCATACATGGTCACCTACATCCATACTGCCTCATCAAATCAGTGGTCATTGGTTTGACCATCAGTCTCATCCTAACTCTTCGTCTGTGTTTGAGACATTATAGCCTCATTTGATTCCGTCAAATGTAATTTAATATTAAAATAATTAAAATATTATTTATATTTAATTTTAAAACTCAAAAAGTAATTATACTGACTAAAATATGACGCTGACGATCACATATAATCAATCCAGTGATAGGATCATTATACATCCTCCTATAAACATCAAACTCTATAATATCAGGTTGTTAAACTTTATATATAAATATAAAATGAACCATTTAAATTTAATATTATATTAAATATTTATATAAGTACCTACCATACGTTCATTATGTGTATCGAATGTTCAACTACTGGCTCTATGTGTTACCTCTTATCTCTTCTAGTTTTGTCAACCTACCGATGATATCCTCTAAAAACGACCACCCAACTAGTTTTAACATAATCCATCCCAAACCTGTGATGAAATGTAATCAGGTCAGTGGGCGCAACAAGAATATTAACAAATCTATCACTCCTACTTTCATCATTGATTTCCTTCTCAAATTGTTCAAAAACTAAAGGCTACGCTCACGCATAAACCAATCCAATGCCTTCCAGATACCACTATAAATATACTGATTTATGGGATACTATAAACCCTAAAAATAATTCATAATAACAAGTTATAAATTAAATTTACAAATAAATATTATTTATTTACACACCATCTAATTATTAAATAAGTTGTGCTAAACATCAATGAGAATCTGATCCCATGTGTCCCATGATTCTAAAAATAATTGTATAATACAGTGCTCCCCTATCCAACAGCTATATACAAAAAGATGTGAAAAAAAATAACAAATAATCAAATAATAAGTATATAATATAACTAAAAATATATAGGTAAACTTGCCTCTACGTGTTTGGATTGAATCCAAGGCATGGAGGTTGCTCAGGGACATGGCCATGAATCATTAATCACACAAGACCACAACCCCTCAGAGTACTCCCTAAACTTCCAGTAGTCTAAGAATCAAATTATCCAAAATCCTACTTGTCCAATGAAAGATAATTCTCATGTAATTGACGAAACAGGTCCTTATTCATCTAAAACACTAAAGGATTGTTGTTAAAAAATAGTTTAAAACTACAATTCTTTGTAGATATATTTATATATGGTTATGATCAACATTTAAATGTGTTAATGTTCATCTTCATCCTCATCTTTATATCTAACGATGTCACTGTCATCATATACCTCATTAGTATCATCAATTTCTATATGAGTTTTAGTTTCATCATCTCTTGTCTTTTTAAATTCATCTATAACATCTTTAACATCTTCATCATCATCGAACCTTAACTGTGGGGTGTCATCATTGATTTTCTTGTCTCTTCATAAAAAATATGAATTTATATTAGTCTCTGGAAAAATATAAATTTATTTCACTTTGATCAGAGAAACCACATTCACTTTGAGTAAACTAATTTTTCCAATATTTAATATTTATTATGCTCCACCAATCACCCAGCTCTCTTAAAGTAGCATAGTAATTTTCATAATAAATTTTATATGATGTATAATCCAATAAAATAGTGAATTTACTATTAGGATAAATTTTTATTTAAGATCAACGATTCTATGGGACGGATGAACTTTTAATCCTCCCTTAGTATCCAACCACTGACATTTAAAAATCGTTATGTATTTTGTCATGGATAACATAGTTCAATAATTTCTTCCAACATGGCATAAAAGTCAACTTCTATTTCTCAATGATGATATACTCTAAAAAACACAACTATTCATTTATTTATTACGCATATGCATTTTTATGAAATCAAAAACAAATCACCACATATGCATAATAAGATTTAACCATTATAGATTGTGGGTTAATCAATACACACCATCTTTTATCGATTTTATCCACAGGTTGAGATAACTTCAATTTTAGAAAACAATTATCAATATAACAAGTAATAAATTGATTTTATATTTTAAACCATAAATAATTTATTTTACCAATTTTTTAAAATGGTAGGAAAAATTATTTTTTTGAGGTTCTACAGGAGCTTCTACTGTAATTTGTGGAAGTTTTTTATGATATTATTATCATATAACCTATAAATAAAATATGATTAATTTAATGTGACAAATATTATTTAATATGTTATAGGATCACTCACATTACAAATAGTTCCATTTCTTCATTGAGTAAAATATATGTATGAGCTCGGTGATGTTCATCATCTAAACGCCATCGTTCATGAAATCCCCAAAATACATGTTAAGGCGGAATAAAAACTATTAATTTATTTCCCATTTCATGTTCAAAATTTCCTTTATTATGGCTCATGCAGTTGTGTTTTGAGGGATATTCAGATTGAAAATAATGAGATTATAAAAAATAAATTTCCTTTTGCAAATAAACTTCTACAACTAAGCCTTCAACTGATGCTTTGTTACCTACTTTTTCTTCAATTTCTACGTGAATCTCTTGAATGGGTACATCCATAAAACTGTACCAAATAGAACCATTTTTCTTCATATATTAAATATAATATTAAATGTTTTATCGAGTCAATGAAATATATAAAGAAGATATTTTCCATATTACATTATATTAAAACAGCATTTTCTTACAGCATGTATAGTGAATTATAGTGTATTTTCACTGCACAAATGGCTAGAAAAAAATATGATATGTTTATTATCACATCCCAAATAATATAATTAAGACAATATTTTAATAGAGTTGGCATAATTCTTTCCATTATATAATGATAGTCATGACTTTTAATTCCGATAATATGACCACTTCTAACACATCTGTCCAAATTGGAAGCATAACCATCTAGAAGTCACAAATCAGTAATCCACTAACAAAATAATAATCTATTTTCTAAAACATTGAAAAGGATGATTTTGGATTCAATAACTTCTATGATCTGACATTTTCAAGAAGTTCAAGTTCTGGTAGACTGTAAATTTGGGTAAGATCTAATCAAGACTTTACATTGTTTTGTCTTACTTGGTGTATCCAAAACTGTTTGAAATAAATTATCAAAACACATATTCTAAGCATGAATGACATCTAACATGTGACAGACCAAAAAAATTGATCAATATGGATGATCCTAAAAAAATACTTCATTTTATCCATTTGTGTTCTTTCACAAGGCCATCAATTTTCTATTGGTTTATTATTGGTAAAAATGTATTAGGAGGTATTGAAGAGATAGTTGATTTTAACTCTGTCCCTAAGATCATTTTTGGAGATCCAACTCTTCCGATTATTTCTTTTCTAGTATGATATGTGTTCCTCTGATAAGGTTAATCAGTTGGATGAAATTTGCGATAAATGTCGAAAAAAATAAGGTTTTTCCCTTAATGAGCATAAACCCTTTACTGTCTCTCATAGAGTAGGGAAATTACTTTGGTCTATGTGTAATTTAGCCAGATAACGTTTCATGTTCTAGGAAGTTACTTATTATACACATAAATGGAGCTTTTATTAGGAATTTTTTTTCACATAAACATCATAAGTACTGACACCATTACTTCAACATGAATTTAACTCATCAATCACTGGTTTCAAATATAAATCTATATTATTTTGTGGGTGACATAGAATTAATAAGAAAAAAAGATATGTGGATATTTAATCAATATCCAATGAGGTAAATTACATGGAGTTATAAATATAGGCCAATATAAATACTAACTACCATAAGAACCAAATGGATAGAAATCATCACCAGAAAGACTCAATATCATGTTTTGGGCTTCTAAATAAAATAATGAATGTACATGGAAATTTTTTTTCCATGAATCGCCATTAGAGGGATGATTTTATCTTTTACCCATTGAAATATTGGTTTTGTGTCACGTCATTAATGTCATTCTGTTTTTAGATATAAATTAACCATGAAATCTACGTGTATACTAGAAATATCTAAACTGTTTTAAATGAATCAATCCATAATTCCCTAGTTGAGCCTCTTTATAACTCTATTTTCAACATATGGGACAACTATCAAATAAATCATTTTCACCATAATATATGATTCAATCATTTGAATATTCAAGAATATTTTGAGAACTAAGACACATTTACATCCAAACTCTTTCTATCATAGAAATTTGTCAGCAATACATTTTCTTTAGGAAATAGGGTTTTATCCAAAGAGAATATCTGATCAAAACAGCAATTTAAAATTATATTATTTGATTTAAGATCCATTAATTTTGAAACTTCTTCAAATTTTCTTATCTTTCAACAAGGATATAAGGCATCCTTAGTGGACCTCAACAACTCATGAAATTGAGACGGTTCCTAATCAAGAGTAAAATCAATATCATCCAAACATTAATTTTTCTAAAAAGATAAACTTCCACATCATGTATTAAATTTTTAAACCATGATGGATCAGGAATAATGTTTTTATTATCTTATCTAGAACATTGTTCACAATGTTGATACAAAAATACATAATCCGGTTGAAAACCAAAACACAACAGATGAATCAAAACATTGTCAAATGTGTCAAACATCCTCAGAGCACATTTTTAACAAGGATACTTAATTATACATTCTGAATAAAATTCTTGTTTTGATGATACAAATGATATGAATGTTTCTACAACCCAATATATATGATTTAAACAAGAACTTTTTGGATTCCTACAAGACTTTATCCATGCGTGATCATCTAATATTGATTTAATGACTTCTTTAATCTATATTTCTCTAAAAAATATAAAATAATTAGTTTTTTCTAAATATTTTGATATAAGAAAAACACTATCTAAAAAATATAAAAAATCAATTTTCTGACATTTTATTATATTTTCTATTATATATATATATTTATTGTTTTTTGTTAGATTTATACTAATCCACACTAATTTATAATAATTTAATCTTATTATAGCTAACTATTAGTAATTACAGCTAATTTATACTAATTACCGCTAATTAAAAGTGACACAATTTCTAACAAATTGGCGGAAACTCTTTTTGATGAAAACTCATCTCCTAGAAAATTTCTCCCACTGAAATCAGTATGAAAAATTTTCTATGACATATGCATATCCAATCTCATGCATATAAAAATGGATATTCATATTTTGGAGTGTATTTTTCATAGTTATTGCTATTAGATAATGTTTCAAGGAGATGACCCGTCGGGAAAAAGAGTTGTCGTTAATCCACTAGAAATTGTTCCAATTTATTACTAATTATTATTTTACTAGAAATTGTGTTAATTTATTATAATTATTATAATCATTACTAATTATTCTAATTATTGTTGTTTATTTCTAATTTATTTTATTTCGTCTTAATTATTTATAATTATAACTAATTATTTCTAATTGTTTTTAATTATTATTAATTATTTTTAATCATTAATAATTATTGCTAATTATTAATAATAATTATTAATTATTAGTACTTATTACTACTTATTCTTGCATATTCCAAATTATAACTAATTATTATAATTTTTCACTAATTATTACTAATTATTAATAATTATTAAAATTTCTTATAAATTATTACTGATTAATACTAATTATTACAATTTGTTACTAATTATTACAATTTATTACTAATTACCACAAATTAATACTAATTAATACCATTTTTTACAATTTATTTCAAATTGTTACTAGTTATTGCAAATTATTTCTAATTATTTTTAATTATTACTAATTATTACTATCAATTAATATTATTGATAATTATTACTAATTATTACAAATTATTACTAATTATTTCTACTTATTGTAAATTATTGCTACTAATTGAAAATTATTGCTAATTATTACTAATTATAGCTAACTATTACTATTTATTACTAATTATTATCTATTATTACAATTCACTAGTAATTTATACTATTGAAGCAATTTATTACTAATTATTACTAATTATAATAATTTATTACCAATTACTAAAATTTATTACTAATTACTGCTAATTGTTACTAATTATTATAATTTATTACTAATTATTACAATTTATTACTAATTATTACAATTTATTACTAATAATTACAATTTATTCCTAATTATTACAATTTATTACTGATTCGTACAATTCCTTACAAATTATTACATTTTATTACTAATTATTACTATTTATTATTAATTATTACAATTTATTACTAATTATTACCATTTGTTACTAATTATCAAAATTTATTACTAATTATTGAAATTTATTGAAATTTATTACAACTTATAACAATTTATTACAATTTATTTCAATTTATTTAGAATAATTATAATTTATTAGGAATTATTACAATTCATTAATAATTATTACTATTTATTACTATTTATTACAATTTATTAGTAATAATTACAATTTATTACAATATTTTACTAATTATTACAATTTTTTACTAATTTATAATTATTAAAATTTAGTAATAATTTTTTCTAATTATTACAGTTCCTTAGTAATTATTTCTAATTATTCCAATTTATTAGGAATTATTTCTAATTATTATAGATTATTAGAAATTATTTCAATTTATTACAATTTATTACTAATTATTACTAATTATTACTAATAATTAAAATTTATTACTAGTTATTACATTTTATTACTAATCATTACTAATTATTACTCATTATTTAAATAAATTACAATTCAATACAATTTATTATAATTTATTATAATTTATTACTAATTATTAAAATTTATTACTATTTGTTACAATTTGTTACTAATTACTGCTAATTATTACTTATTCCCGCTAATTATTACTAATTATTACAAATTATTAATTATTTATACGAGTTACTGCTAATTATTTTAAATTTTCACTATTTATTTCTATTTAATAGTATTTATAAATATTTGTTTCAATTTATTACAAATTATCGTTAATTGTTACTAATTATCGCTGATTATAACTATTTATTAATAATTTTTCTAATTAATACTAATTACTACAAATTAATAATAATTACTATAATAACTTTTGATTAAAACTAATTAATACTAATCACACGTAATTATTGGTAAAAATAAATAATGATTAATAAAACTATCTACTTTTAATCCAATTTAATTCCGGCTAATTTTTCAATAATTATAACTAATATAAACAATGATGAATTAGCTAAAAAAGGATATAGATATATACCATAAAACTGAATCTTTCAGAGGATATAAACCGCGAATATTGTTCTGATTTAAAATTTTAAACTTTGAAAAATTGTGAGAGAGAAAAATGTATGTAAAGAGGGAAAGATGGGTACATAAAGGAGTGGAATGGGAAAATACGGAAGAGGGTACCCATAGGTTAAATTATTTGTGATGGTACTACTTGTGACAGGTCTCATCGGAAATGCTAACTAACATGTTGATTAGGGTCGATGGTTAAAAAGTTATTTGCGACGGGACCCGTCGCAAATACTAACCTGCCGATATACTATTTTTTATGGTAGATAAATCTCATCGCAAATACTAAAAAATGCCACCGAGTATTTTCAACAAGCTTATATACATGTTGCAAATACTCTTCCTGCGGTTTGGCACACAACACACACCAAACCTATTATGATGGGGCACATCTCTTGGTCATAAATTACTACTTATTTGTGACGAGACACCACCTCGTCGCAAATACCCCATCACAAATATCAATATTTCCCATAGTTATTATAAGAAGTAAAGAAAAGTAATAATAAACTTGAAAAAGGTATTGAAGTAAGTAAATAATTAGCATAAGTTTATTATTCAAGAATATAAAGACATTCATGACAAGTTGTATTCATGGTAAGAAATTTTGTCTCAAATTACATTCCATTGAGGCTTATTACTTAATTTACCCTAATTAAATTTAATGTAGTGTATATACAGCCCCTTTGATATTTGATATCATGATTTATTCATACTTTCTGCTATTTTTAGTTTCAATTTGAACTATCTCATCCAAGAGGTTTTTAATTGAAAATTACAAAGTGATAAAATTTATCTTTGCAATATTACATTCTTTTATGATTGTTAACTTTCTCTTGAACCAATCACTTATGATTTTTAAATTTTAAATTTTATTTATCTTAAACATCCATATTCTCGTGAAATGGATATTATTATATTCTAAACAATTTACAATTTTTTATATATGATGTTCACATTGACAATTATTTGATGAATTAGAGAATAATTGATAAATTTGTATCTTTTATTCAATATTAATATTTGATAAGGAACATTGTTTATGATTTAAATTTATTATTTTACTGTATGAGGATTGATTTGAACATATAGTATATGGGTTGGGGACCGAATAATTAAATCCCCTCGATGCATCAGTAGTCTCATGGGACAAAGTCAGTTAGAGGCAAACATGTCACGTTTGTTTGCACGATGTTTTAGATTATCATGTGTATAGATCTTGACACAAATCATATGGTTTAATACAAACAGACTTAAACTATCTAGAGGATAGATCTCAAAAGTAACTATCTTGGGGATGGATCTTTATAGAACATGCATTAAACATTATAAATTCCGTCATAATTATTATTTCATATGATTATTTATATAGCATTATTCGATCATCTCAGATTCTTTATATATTGATTGTCACTTTTCTAGTTATTGAGTGGCATGTGTTCTCAGTTTTTTACCACGCAATTATACTTATTGAATCATTTTTACTTTCAATTCACTTTCCATAACTGAGTATTTGAGCTCACCTTTATTTTTTTCCCTTTCCCCAGGATATGAAGAAGAAATCATTGGATGAGGTTTCAAGGTTACGGTTCATTTAATTTTATTATGTATCAGGTTTAATTTTATTTTCCCATTATATTATGGGTACCTTTTATGTAATCTAGTTTTCCAAAACTGCTAAATTGATCAGTCATTTGATATTAGAATCGTATAACTATGCCAATATAGTAAAGTAACGTCTTCGATTCGGGATTCTGGGGTCGGGGAATTACATTCAGTATCATAGAAAGTTTAACAAAAACTATGGAATCTAGATTTAGAAAATATAGATTATGGAACATAAAGTTATGGTATAATCTAATGATATGTATAGAAAAACATCCCAAAGAATTCTTGTTTATTATTATGAGAATAGCACCACAAAAAATTTAAATTTATTGTATGTATTTCACTAGTTTTTGGACTTTACATGGTAAGATCTAATATAGTATATGTCGTCATTTAGAAATGTCTCATCAAATAAGGAATTTGAACTTCATTTTTGAACATGATCCAAATAGTAATAAGGATAATATATTTTATGGTCTTAATCCAGTCTATCAAAGTGAATTTGTCTCCCAAGTATTTTCATCATATGAGGATATAGTATCATGTGCTAATGAGACATAAAAAGTGTAAAATCCTATCCTTTTTCTATGTATTATTTTTTTAAAAAAATCATATGGGTTTTCTTTTTTTTAATTCACACTATAGATTTGTCGCAAAATTTTGAAAAATTTGTTAAAGGCCTTAATTTCCAATTAACATCATGGAATATTCAGTTTTATTTTTTTGAGTTTGAAACTGAGTTAGTGTGAGATTCTAAGACCTCAATGTCTCAGTGAAGACTGAATAAATATATTAAATATAATATATAAGGCACACACATTTTATATAAAATAATTGAATAAATTCAAAACGGTTCATCCTATGGGAAATTTGAGACCACCACCACTGTTCCCGAAATAGGGTTTTTACCCTAGGCAAGGTATAATATTTGTAAGCATCAGATTTTTGGATGTCTCGTTCATGAAAATAAATTTTTATATTGATTTATATATATATATATTAAGTAATTAATATATCTCAAATAGTGTGTCATATGAGAAATTTGAGACCACTGTTGGATTTCTAATGGGGGGTTTAGCCAAGTTAGGGTATAACTTTTATGCCCAATGGGAATTCAATGTTATTTAATTTTTTAAGCTAAATTTTTAATTCTATTAATTTAATAATTAATCTGAAATTAAAAATAATATTAGTGATTTTTACTATTATTATTATTTAAATAATAAAGATAATATGTATTTTAATATTTGTTAGGTAGATAAAAATAATATTATTAATAATAAGTGTATTATTATTATTATTATCACTATTTGTAAAAATATATATAAATGGAAAAGTACATGTGTAATGATACTCATTTTTTACTTAAATGATGAACGACATTTCACAACGTATGAATATTGTGGTTGATCAACGTAAAAGATTTCAAATTATTATTCAATACTCAGTAAATGCAAATGTTGAGTTAATATTAGTTTATTAACTATTATAGACATTTAATGAAGGTTTTTGGTGAAACATTGATGGTGAAAGATAGATTATAACAATAATAATTGTTTTTTTATAATTATTAATATTTAATTGAGAAAATAATTGGGTTAAAATACTATTTTAGACATAAATCTATTGTATGGTGTCATATTTTCATGCCATAAGTTTCAACGTGACTGTAAAATTTAGGCTGTCATTTCATGAAAAATTTGGCATATTTAATTCAAGCTCATGGTACGAGTCCATGAAATTCCAAAAATGATGATGGGTTGACGTATAAACTTAATAGGAGAGATAAATAAATAAATTATTAAATTAATAAATGTAACTAAATTGATTGATGAAAATGTATTATAAATTGGATTTGGGGTGGTGCACATGACATGTGTAGAAAACCCATTATTTGTGACACACCCCTCTCTATGCCCCATATCTATCCTTTTAGACTTTAATAACCAATATTTTTTTGATATTTATACGATTGTTGTGTCATAAGTGGAATTGGATTCATCTTGATAAGAGGATGGTGTGCATCAAATTTGTTTTCATAGAAGATGAATTATTATTGGGAAGATATTTATTAATCTAAATATGATTATTTATTTAATTTCTTCATTGATAGTTGTTGGAATATCACGTTGTCAGTGATATTGGATTCATATCGCGGGTTCTTCATATTTGAGGCAGGTGGTCTAAAATTAAAATCCCATGGTATTTATAATCAATTTTTTGTATGTGGTTTTAGATTTTCATAGGTTTGTTTAGCCATTGGAATTCCAAATTTAATTAATTAATGTGGTTAATTAATTAAATTTGGAATATCAGGTTTGAGTAAATAATAGAAATAATGGAATGTGGATAGTTAATTGGTAATATTAATTATCAAAGTATTGAATTGGGAAATTGGGAATAATTAATTGTTTAACTAATTATGTAATTTTTAAGACCATTGAACATGATTAATTAATTATAGAATTAATTAATCTAAATGGTTAGAGTTATAAAATTGTGATTTTGTATAATTAAATATTGAGTTAATTATGATGAGATTGAGCTTGTTAAAATTTAATAATTAACTATGCAGTTATATAATTAATTTAGTTTGAATAATTAATTGGTGAATTATTTATATGGATATTGAATAAATGAGTTGGAATAACTAATTGTTTATTTAATTAGGGGTAACATAATTAAATGAGTCCAAACAATTAATTTAGGAATTAATTGCTGTAATTAAAAATATCATTCATATATTATAAACATGAAGCATGGGATATACATAGAGTTCTTCCCAGGGTGATCACAAGGGGTTTAGAAACCCATGGGAGGGGAGGAAGAGAAAGATATTGGCGTAGAACTTGCCATAGCCTCCAGAACTGCTAGGGATGTTGAGAAGACTCCTTGGGAACTCCAATATAGCAGCACATTTCCTCCTCACTGAACTCCCAAATGGGGAGCCCAAGGTGCCATTTTATAGGAAAATTGGAAGGTGGTTTAGGCACATATATTTCTTCAAGCCAATTTTACCACGCTTTTCGAACAGTAGACACCCGAATATCCCTTTTGAAGAAACTATAAAGTTGTATCCCCACCTCCTGAATATCTCCACCAAAAGTTTTCCATGATGCGGACAAGTGGATCCAAAGATATGGACATATTACAGAACACCACATTTGACATTTTACAGATTTGATTCCTCGGACAGATCAGTTCGGTTGGGCCCATTGACGGCCGAATGGGGCTTGGCTTCATTCATAAGAGTTGTAGAACATTATATGTTGTAGAAATGCACAAAATATGAGCCCATTTTGAAGCACAGAATTTTCAATACAAGTACTACAGTGGACATGTCTTCAGGGATCCATGCAATTTTGGCCCATTTTTCTTCCACTTCATCAAGGGACATCTAAATCATCTCCACCTACATTGAAATAATAAAAACATGTAACATTGACCATTATAATATGTATTAACATTAATTAATTTATTCAAAAATAAAGTGCAATTTATTATTATATTTGAAATATGCAGTACAAAACTAGTTTAAGACAATGGTGTAAGGGTGGAATAAAACAATGAATCATGGTGAGATCACACCCACAAACCTAAACATTTGCACTCCTTGTCAATTTCACATATCCAAATAAAATGATGAAAATATAAATTCCAAAAACCATGATTATTTAATATTTGAGGAAATTTTAATTAAAGTAATGTGATCAATGCACGAACCACACGAATTATTTATTCCTAGTGAAAATAGAAAAAGATGTCTCATAAATCATATCATAGTAAAATTCAAAAAGATTCATGATACCAAATCGATCAAGGAATTTAGAATTCAACAATGAAACTAAATCCCCATGTGTGTGTGTGAAAACCATTCCATGCTATTCTTTCCACTTGTTATCCAATAAATATAGGATATTTTAACATTTTTCATCCTAAATGATTTTATCCACCAAAACTACCCTATATCCTTTGCAATCATATTTCAATACACACTCACTTAAGCATTCCCAGAAGTCAAACCATTAGTTCCTAACCTAGATATCCCCATATGTTCCACATTTCATCACTCCCCTCATTTGTTTATTTTTTTAGAAGGTTCATTTGGAACAAATCTCACACTCATCTCTCAACCCTTGTTTGACCTCCTCATGACACAAATTATAATAGTTATAACAAGACCAATGGTTTAGGAGGGGTGGTTTTTGACTTGCCCCAGACATAATAATTTTTTTTGAGGGTGTACAACAGTTGGACATTAGGTACACATGCATAGGTCAATCTGGTACAGTAATGAGACAGATCGGATAAGGAACTAACGTAGAGAAATATCATTTAAAGCTTAAAAATAATAACCCATCATATATTTACCTTATATTAAGTAATAAATATTCACACTATTTGTTTTGGTGCAAAAATTTGTGGAGATATTCGTGACAAAGTTTTCCCAAAAACTACTCACATAATGGGCATCAATCACCTCAAAGGTTTCACATAGATACGATCATTTATATCATTGACATAAAACCAATTAACTAAAAAAATAAAATCATTCCCTGATGTTAAATTCATTCAAATATTCTTTTTAGCCTTCATTATAGTATTTTTACTTTCCCTACATTATGGTCACCAAATCATCGAGCTTCTAAATTATTGATGGGGAAAAAATTAAAATACCATAAAGAAGGCTAAAAATAGATGAAAGGAGAAAATAATAAAAATTCCTAACTAACCCAAGAGTGTATCCACCCCCCACACCTAGAATATGCACTGTCTTCAATGAAATAATTGAGAATGTGAGAAGGAAGGATAAAACCTGGTGTGTCTTATAGGTATGATGCATTGAGAAATGGATTTACTTCATTGGATTCTTCATAAAATCCTCATATAAGTGTTTATGTCGCTTCACATTGACGGTAAGACTTCTTCCACTCTGCTCTTGAAAAACCTGTATTGCACCAAAAGGGTAAACATTAGTAACAATGTAAGGACCGAGCCATCAGGAACGAAGCATACCTGGGTGGAGCTTAACACTGGAATTGTACATGAGGACCTTCTCACCAATATGGAACTTCCACTGGATAATAATGCTATCATGAATAGCCTTTGTATTCTATTTATAAATACGGGAGTTTTCATATGCATCACGTCGAATTTCTTCCAACTCTTGAATCTGCAGATTGCTTTGCTCACCTGCATGTGAAGTGTTCATATTACATTGTTTAACAGCCCAATATGCACGGTGTTCTACCGCCACTGTGAGGTGAAAAGCCTTTCCAAACACAATCCTATATGGTGACATTACGATTGAGGTTTTAAAAGTTGTACAGTATGCCAAAAGTGCATCGTCTAAGCGCAAACTCCAATCTTTCCTATTGGGTTGTACCATTTTTTCCAAGATTTGTTTAACTTCACGATTTGATATTTATTCGTGTCCATTAGTTTGGGGGTGATATGGAGTGGAGACTTTATGATCAAACCCATACTTAAGAAGCCAATTTTTCATGTTTCGTTTGAATAAAATGTGAACCCTGATCACTAATGATGAATCTTGTTAAACCAAACCTACTGAAAATTTGGGACCTCACAAAATCAACAACCACTCGATAGTCATCGGTCCCGATGGTCTTTGATTCCACCCATTTAGATACATAGTCAACATCCAATAAGATGCACAAAAAGCCAAATGAATTTGTAAAGGGCCCCATTAATTCAATGCCACATGCATCAAAAATTTCACTGAATAACATGGGATGTTGGGGAATTTCATTCCTCTTAGAGATATTCCCTGTGAAATGACAATGACTACATGACAATAAAAATCTATGGGAATACCTATACAATGTTGTCCAATAATTTCCTAAGTCAAGAACCTTTCAAGATATATGTTGAGAGCCAACGTGGCCCCCACATTCCATGGTGTGGAAGAAGGACAATGTAGAGGTGAACTCATGGTCAGGGACACACCGACGAACTACTATGTCACTAAAAATTATCCACAAGTATGGGTCATCCCAAATGTACCAATGAGAATCATGATTAAGTCTCTAGGATTTTAAAATGCTGAAATACGTGGGGACTGTATATGTTGCATGAAAATTCACAATATCAGCATACCAGGGGGTAAGGTCCACAACATCACAAAGGTTCTCATGAGGGAAGAATTATCCAATGGGTAGGGGTGAGTCAACATGATGGTCAAATGGTGGGAAAATCCTACTAATGTGGTTAGCTACAAAATTTTACACCCCCTCTTATCTCTAATCTCAAGGTAAAACTCTTGGAGGAGGAGCATCCACCGTATGAGAAATGGTTTGGCATCAGGATTCTTTAAGAGAAATCGAAGGGCATTATGGTCAGAAAACACAATCACTTTTGACCCAAGAAGATATGAACATAATTTTTTTTCCAAGGAAAAAAAATAGAAAAGATTTATTTTTCAGTGGTGCTGTAGATTACCTGGGAAAATTCAAGGGTGTGCGAGGCATACGTAATGACATGAGGAGCCTTCTCAACCCTTTGTGATAAAATTTCCCCAACTACAAAGTTAGAGGCCTCACACAGAAGCATTAAGGGGTGATCCCACCTTGGTGGTTGGATGATGTGAGGTGATGTGAGACTCTTTTTTAGTGAATTGAATTCATCCTCAAAAATTTTCTCAAATTCAAACACAGAATCTTTTTTTTAATAACAGGGACAGTGGAAGTGCATTCTTACTAAAGTCTTTACTGAATCTGCGGTAAAACCCAGCATGACCCAAGAACGATCGCACCTCACAAACTCATTTTGGATATATAAGGGTTGAAAATAATTCAATTTTAGATTTATCAACTTGAATTCCATTATTTAAAATGACATGCCCAAGAACTATCCCCCAATCAACCATAAAATTTCATTTCTCATAATTTAAAACAAGATCTTTTTCAATGCAGTGACAGAGGAAAAAACCTTGGTGTTCCAAAAAATCATCAAAAGAAGATCCATATACCGTGAAATCATCCATAAAGACTTCCTTACAACTATCAAGGTACTCAGATAAAATACTCAACATACATTGCTGAAAAGTACCAGGAGCATTACATTGACCGAATGACATCCTTCTATATGCAAATGTGCTGAATGGACAGGTAAATGTTGTCTTTTTTTAGTCCTCAGGGGATATATGGATTTAGAAATAACCCGAATAGCCATCAAGGAAACAATAATGGGACTTACCAGCCAATCGTTATAACATTTGGTCAATGAAAGGTAATGGAAAGTGGTCCTTCCGTGTGGCTTGATTCAGTTGATGGTAGTCAATACAGACTCGCCAACTATTTTGCACACGTTTTGGAACCAATTCATCCCTTTCATTTGACAAAACTGTTATTCCTGTTTTTTTCACAATTTGCACTAGGCTAACCCATTTACTATCAGATATAGGATAAATGATCCTCACAGCAAGTAATTTGCTGACTTCCAATTTTACCACTTCAGGGAGAGTGGGATTCAACTGGTGTTGAGATTGTCTTATAGGCTTACGCTCATTATCCAAAAGTATATGGTGTATACAAATAGATGGTCTAATCCTGGGAATATCATCCAATGTCCATCCAATTTCCTTTTTTACACTATCTCAAAAGTTGGAGCAATTTCGATTCCTATTATGGAGAGAGGTTATTGTCAACAGTGACGGGAAATTAGTCAATACCCTCAAGATATGCATATTTTAAATTATAATGAAGTGGTTTATGTTCCAACATTGATGGTTTCTGGATTGAGGGAGGGGATTTAGGGGGAGGGAGGTCCATTACACTATCTATCTGCTCATGTTTATTCACTAAAGATAGAGAATCTATATAAATGAGATTTTCATAATCATCGACATCATGGTTACCTCATAATGAATACACTCATCAATTAAAGCACAAAATTTACACTTTTCAGAACACACACAACACTAAAAACATGAATCAAAACTTATGTCATCCAAGGGTGAAGAAAACAAAAATGAATCATAGTTTGGGTTGAGGAGGGAATTCTGTGCGTGACTCATTTGAGAGCCCTTTCATCGAATAGAGAGGAAGAGTGGAGTGCTCTCCAATAGGGAGTTTCATAGCCTCAAGGATGTTAAAACATACCTTTTACCCTCCGAATTCCATAGACAGTGTACCATTGTAAACGTTAATGATCATCTTTTCTGTTTTGAGGAATGGCCTCCCAAGTATGAGAGGAGTGTGTCCTTAGATTCATGTATCTTCCATCTCAATAATGTAGAAATCAGCAGGTAAGATGAGGTTCATCACTCTAACAAGGACATCCTCAATCACCCCTTTTGGATGCGTTGCACTCCGGTTGGAAAGTTGCACGATAATTCCTGTTGGTTGAAGCTCTCCAACCTGTAGAGGAGTATACACGGAGTGAGGCATTACATTAATGGAAGCACCAAAATCTAGCATAGCATCAAAAAAGAAGGTCTCCCATATGGTACACAGTATCGTGATTATGCTCTGATCCTTGAATTTGGTTCGAATTGATGGTTGAATCAAGGAAAAGACATTCCTACCCAAGTTTACTCCCTCATCCCCCTTTATCCTTCGTCTATGGGTGCAAAATTCATTATGAAATTTGGTATAATGGGGAATTTGCTTGAATGCATCCAATAAAGGAATATTAACTTGAACTTTTTTAAATGTATCCATTATCTCATTATCAATATCATTATCAAAAAATTTCTTAGATTTAGAGAGTATTTTTGGGAAAGGAAGAGGAATGGATTTTTCATTTTAATCATCAATGATAATTTGACTGCCCTTTTTATTTTCTTTTTCATTAAATGAAATTTTTTAGGGTTGAGAAGGAGTGTTTTCAGGAGGGGGACATACCTGTTTCATAGAATCAGTAGAAGGAGAAGCTTATTTACCACAAAAAAGAATAATTTCACATACATTACCTTTGTCCTTTGGATTGGCAATGGGTTGGGATGGTAGTTGTCCAGACCCTTCCATCTTAAGCTCACCGATGGTGCTCGCCAATTGTTCCACTTGAGTTTGTAGGTCTTGAATTGCCGATTGTGTGGTCTGTTAGAACTGGGGGTTCTGGGTTGACATTTTTTTCACCATATCCTCGAGGCTTTGTTCAGATTTGGGAGGAGGAGGATTGTTTTGAGATGTTGATAGATAAGAAGGATGCATACCTTGGCCTTTTTTATACCAATTATGCTTGGGGTAGCTTGAGTTTCCTCTTTTTCGGTATTGGGGTGGTGCTTGCCACCCTGGATTTGGATTTGGCCTGAATTGTTCAGGCATGAAGGAAGGTTCTTGATGGAATGGATGCCCTGAGAACACAACTGAACAAGACTCAGATGAATCTTGATGTTGTGGGAACTGGTCATAAAAATGAGTGTTATCAAAACAAATCCTACAATGTAATGAAATAGAAGTAGAGTGAGAGTTACCTTGTGCTTGAGCGAATTTCCATGGAAGAGTATACATCTCATCATGTTTAGTATCTACCTTTTGTTCTAGGGATGAATGACATACCTCATGAACTCCACGGGTTGGTGGAATTGATTGCGTACCAAATTCTTGTGCATTTTGAGCCATGTAGGATACTAAGTCACGAGCAGCAGAATTTGTTTTATCATCAAGGTAACCACCAGCTACATCATCAATCATTCAACGTTCCATGGGGATAAGTCCCTCATAGAATTATTGGATTAATTATTGTTCACTAATCTAGTGGTGGGGGCAGCTTAAGCAAAGTCTTTTGAATCTCTCCCACTATTCATGAAGGGTCTCTCCTTGTGATTGCCTAATTTCACATATTTCATTCCTAATTTATGCAGTTCAGGAGGTAGGGAATAACATCCTTAAAAAGAGTCTTTTAAGTTCATTCCAGCCCCCAATTTTGGTGGTCAAATAGTATATCCAATATTTGGCTACACCATCAAGAGAGAAAGGGAAGACCCTAAACATAATTAGGCCCTCAAACAAATTTTGGGCTTTCATGGTGGAGAAGACTATATGAAACTCTTTGAGGTGTCTATAAGGGTCATGACCAGGAATACCATGTAATGTAGGAAGAATGTGGATGAGACCTGATCTCAACTCAAAGTTGTCTGCTTCCTCAGGATATTGGATGTACGCAGGTTGGTACTCCACATCAGGGGTGGTCAGTTCTTTTAAAGTTCAATTTGTTTCAGCCATGTTTTCTTGGGTTTTATTGGGTTCAATTTTGGATTGGTTTAGGACAACTTGAGGTTACAATAGGGGTTTTTCAATGTTACTTGATTGACCTTATCTATATTCCTTGATTTGTGTGTTAAGTGACTTTTCAATTTCAGGGTCAAATTCAAGCAGTGTTTCTTTACCAGATCGGGTCATGAAAATAATTCGTGAAGTTTGTTTTTTTATTATGGACAAAATCACTAAAGAAGGGTTAAAATAGAATACAATGTTATAATACAGAATTGTAGAGAGGGAGATGGAGAATAAGAGAGAGAGAGAGAGATAGAAAGAACACACCAAAAACAATAAAAAATAAAGACAAAACCCAAAACCAAAACAATCAAATGGGGGCAGGGTATTTAAAGAAATAATAATTAAAAAGTAAAATAAATAAGTAAAAAAGAAATAAAGAAAATAAATGATCTTGGATCCCAGGAAATGGTGCCAATATTTGATCGCTTTATCGAGCGCGTCAAATTAGTTGTTTAATTTTGACTAGAATCTCTGTAGTATAGCAGCAACCCTAGGTTGTCTCTCGACAAAACCTTAGATAATTAATTTAAAAAGAGAGTTTTGAATATGAAATTATAAGGTGAATGAAGTTTTGTAAAACTTGGGGGTTTGATGATTAAAGATGAAAATATAAAATGAAAGCGATAAAACATTGTAGAGATTAATAAAAATTAATTATGCGTGATCAACCCGCGGTACTATAATGATGTTTATCCTTCATCGCTTCATGATATAGGGTTATGATCTTTTAATCCCTGGTTTGTAAAAACCTTGAACTAGAATTTTACTGATTTTATACTAGGATACTTCCTAGTTTTCAGTCTAAAACACACAATGGTTCACCGGACACCGCTGATGATTGGGAGAATTGTGTTTGAATTCGTAACCGAAACTCACCAAGGAAACATCCGAAGAACTTGATGTGCTCTCCATGTTTGTATGTTATTTATTTGTGAGACCATGACATAAATTTAGATTGCCTTGATAGTGCTTATTTGAGTTCAATTGACCAATATGAACCACATAAACACCACAATTGAAAGGGGGAAAATAAAGTGGTAAACTGTGTGTGAAACATCACATGAATGGGTACCCCAAACATGATCATATGAGTTGAGCCTGACATACCGGTACATAAATCAATAAAATAAGAATATAGGATGATTAAAAACAACACAAAATCCTGTAATTAAAAAGATCATTCAAATATTACAAACATGAAGCTTGGGATATACATCACGTTCCTCCCCGGGAGATCAAAAGTGGTTTAGAAACCCATGGGAGAGGAGGAAGAGAAAGATGTTGGGGTAGAACTTGCTATAGACTCCATAACTTCTAGGTATTTTGAGAAGAATCTTTGAGGACTCCAAAATGGCTGCACCTTGCCTCCTCACTGAACTCCCAAATCGGGAGCCTAAGGTGCTATTTTATTAGAAAATTGGAAGATGGTTTAGTCACACAGATTTATTCAATCCAATTGTACCACGCATTTAGACAAGTAGACACCCGAATATACCTTTTGAAAAAACTATAAATATGTATCCCTACATCGTGACTTTCTCCACCGAATGTTTGGCATCAATTGGACAAGTGGATACAGAGATATGGACAGATTATAGAACACCTCATTTGACATTGTACAGATTCGATTCCTTGGATAGATCAGTTCGGTTGGGCCCCTTGACGACCAAATTGGGCTTGGATTCCTTCATAAAAGTTGTATCCCATTATAGTTTTTATCATTACAAATAATATTATCCCATTTGGATACACGAAATATTCTATACAAGTACAACAGTGGACAGGTCTTCATGGATACATGCAATTTTGGACCATTTTTCTTCCACTGCATCAAGGGCCCTCCAAATCATCTCCACCTACATTGAAATTATAAAAACATGTAACATTTACCATTATAATATTTATTAACATTAATTAATTGATTCAAACATAAATTTCAATTTATTATTATATTTGAAATATTAATTACAAAACTAGTATAAGACAGCGTTGTAAGGGTGGAATAAAATAGTGAATCGTGGTACGATCATAAATTATGCATTACTAAATGATTAATGGTATCATGATAATTTGTAAAACTATTAATAATAGTAACATGTAAATTCATAGGTGCTGAGTATGTAATGAAAACATGGAAATTCAAGGGTTCATGAGTATGGAACGGTAACTGTACATTCATTGGCGCGTGAGTATGAAATGATAACAAGGACATCCATGGGTGTGTGAGTAAAGAATGGTAACATGGAAATTCATGGGTGAGTGAGTATGTAATGGTAACATGGAAATTCATGGGTTCTTGAGTATCAAATGGTTACATGGAAATTCATGGGTGCATGTGTGCAGAATTGTAACATGGATATTCAAGTGTGTGTGAGTTATAGAATGGTAACATAGTCATTTAAATGGGTGAAAAATTATAATGGTGACATGTTCATTCAATTTTAAAGTAGAACAAAGAATATTAATTAATGTGATAAACATTTTAATAATTAGTTGTAATTACATTCTTTATACAACTACAAACACTTTCTATTGACTGGATTTGTTTTAGACGCCATTGGTGGTATCCAACTGAGCTATACTCGCACCCTATTTGGGTTGCCTGATTGGTATCTGAAGAGACTTTGTTTCTATAGGATAGATTAGGGGAAAAGTCCTTATATTAGATACCTGATTGGGGATGGAGCATATATGAGGGAATCAGACGCGTTTCGGGTCCCTCTATGGAGTCTTTCGTGACTTTATTTTCCAGTTTTTCATTTTGACACTCACTTTGTCATGGCATGATTCCCTTTTAGTTGAGTATTGTATTTGTAGATTTTTTTACCTTATTTCATTAGTATTTTTATAACTATATATTCTTCTACAATTGTTGTATATACTTCCATAGTTATTTTACTTTGATAAGAGAGGGGATAATCTCTCCATGACTCACTTACAATATCCTTTCTGCTAATTAGCAGCCTATGGCAGATAGGGAGGCCCTCTTGAGGTCATGTGGAAAACTAGCTCTGGGCATTAGGGTATCGAACCAGGGTCAGGTCATTACAAAGTGGTATTAGAGCTCTTTTTTTCTTTTCTTATACTTTTGTCTTACTATTTGGGAAATGTAAAAAAGAGACTAAGAAGACTTGAGGATTGGTTCTGAGCTCATTCATTGGAGTATCTACCTCATGTATGGGGGGGAACCCAAGTACCTCAGGTGGGATTGTTTTTATCTCATTTTGCTATTATAGTTGAATATTATATCACCTTGACTGATTCACCAGTTGGGTGATATGATTATTATTTTTGAGATTTATTAAGATTGAATGGTGGACCCTTATGGAATGAGGGTTTATTCTAAATGCTTTATTCTAGGGATTCAAGATTATTTTTGGAAAAGAATCAGTGTAGAAACACACAGAAAAATGGTGTTTGGGTAAGTTGTTGAAGTCGGGCTATTTTTACTTTCATGAGAAATTGAAATGAAAATGATGAATTAATTAATGGTGCAATTGTGAAATTGTGATGTTTAGGAACCATTAAATGTAAAATTAATTGTAAGGTATTGATTTTATAAATTGAGTATAATTAATTTCAGAATTAATTATGTGATATTAATATTATTATTTGAGATAATTAATACTAGGGTTAATTACAGGATGATGATATCTAAAAAAACGATAAATTAATTATATAATTAATTAATTCAACTGATTGATTAATTAATTGATGAATTAATTAATGTGATTATAGATATTATTTGATTTTGAATTAAAAAGTGTCATTAATTAATTGACAAATTAATTAATGTGAATTATGATATAATTTAATTGTTGAATTAAAAAAATTGATAAATTTGTTTAGAAATATTGTAAAATGATGCAAGATGAGAATAAATGGGGTTTTAAATGATAAAATTGAATAATGAGAATGTGTTTACCCTTTATAACACGGACCCATATATAAGATGGCTAAGGGTAATGACAGTGCCTTAGTTTTGATGGGGTCATAAGAAACAGGGAGGAAACACTAGTAACGAAGTGTTGGTGGTGGAATTCATTGACGACGTATTTGTGTAATTTTTTTTAGTGACGATAATATCCCCAAACTTGACATAGTCCCAGGTAAGCTGAGTAAGCTTTTGCTTTACACCTAGCTAAATGAATGTGTTTTGGTTGGATACGAGGCATTTTGGAGGTTGTTCTTATAAATTAGTATATATGTGGAGCTTGATAGTGTGATCTACTCCTTTGTCAATTTATAGATGACGTTATTAGGATTTACCAATGGTCGAAAAAACTATTGTTGTTGATCTACATTATAAGAGGGGTTAATGAAGCTCCAATGATGGTGGGTATATTGTTAGAACTAGTTTTTTCATATAGGTTCTTAGGAGTAGAGCTTGGGGAAAAACTATTATAAGGTGAGGACATTGTAAGATCTCATCCTTTTTCTGAGAATGGCTATTTTAAGTTTTTTTTGGGTGAAGATGGGTGGCCTTTGTTTTAATTCCACAAAATGATTTATTAGAAAAATTTTGATTAATGTGTTAAAGGATATAAAATTTCAATTAACACCTTAAAATATTCAATTCCATATTTTTTGAGTTCGACACTTAACATGAGATTTCAAGACCCGTAATGTCTTGCTGAATACTGAATAAAAATTTTAAATAAATTACAATAAGTGCGCACTTTTATTCAAAATAATTGAGTAAATCTAAAACAGTGCATAGTATGGGAAATCTAAGTGCATTGTTATGTTTGAAACAAGGTTTTTACCCTTAGTGGGGTATAATATTTTTAAGTGTTAGATGAGTGGATGTCTCACTCATAATAATAAGATTTTTATATAAATTTTTTAATATGTTTTATACTAAACAATTAATATCTCATAAATGGTGCATTATATGAGAAATTTGAGGCTGTTGTTGGGTTCAGAATGGAGGGGTTTACCCTATTCAAGGTATGACTTTTATTCTCAATTGGCATTTGATGTTATTTTATTTTTTTAGTTAAATAATTGGATTTATTAATTTTATAATTAATATGAAATTAAAAATAATAATTTTCATTATTAATGTTATTATTTTTTTAAAAATTAAAATAATAGGTATATTAATATTTACTAGGAAGAAGAAAATAATTTTAATAATAATAAATGTATCAATATTATTTTCAAACAAAATGAATGGAATAGTTCATATGTAATTAAATACTTTATTTCAAATTAAATTATGAATGATGTTCCTCCACTTATGAATATTGTGGCTCATCAATGTAATAGTGGTTTATTATTCAATACTAAATAAATAAAAATTTGGCGTAGATATTAATTAAATAACTATTATCAACATTTAATGAATGTTTTTGGAGAAACATTAACAGTTAAAGACAATTTATATTAGTAATAATTATTGTTTTTATTATTATTATTAAATTGAGAAAATAATTGAGTCAAAACATCATTCTAGTCATAAATATTTCGTATGGTTTCAGATTAATACGCCCTCACCTGGAGCATGAACCTAAAATTAGGGAAATAATTTCAAGAACAATGTTGAATATTTAATCCAGGCTAATGGTAAAGGTCCATAAAATTACCAAAATGATGATGGGTTGATGCATGAAATTAATTAGAATGACTAAAAATAAATGATTTAATTATAAATATAACTAAATTAATTGATGAAAAATTATTATAAATTGAATTTGGGTTGGTACGCATGAAAACTTTTAGGAATCCCATTATTTATGACTCACCCCTCTCTCCACTATCTATCTCTCCTTTCAGGCTTCAATAATCAATATCTTTTTTGATACTGATCAGATTGACATGCAGTCAGTGCCATTAGATTCATCTTAAAAATAGGATGGTGAGTATTATATTTTTAATATAAAATGAATCATTTTGAGAATATTTATATAAAAATGTATATTCTTATTTATTTAATTTCTTTTTCGATAGTCATCAGAATAACACATCATCAGTGATGTTGGATTCATATCACATTTTCATCATATTGGATGTATGCGGTCTAAAATTAAAATCATATAGTCTTTATTAGCAGTTATGTGTATGTGATTGTAGATTTTTAGGGTTCTTTTAGATATTTAAATTCCAAATTAAATTAATTAATATGGTCAATTAATTAATTTATGAATTATAGATTTGAGTGATTAATGGAAATTATGCGTTGTGGAAAAATAATAGGTAAAATTAATTTTCAAACTATTGAATTAGTGAATTGGGAATAATTAATTATTGAGTAAATTACAGAATTATTGATACAATTGGACATGATTAATTAATTGTTGAATTAATTAATATGAATGGTATGAATTATGAAATTTTGATTTGGTATAATAAAATTTTGAACTAATTATGGATAGATAGATATTGTTCAAATTTAATAATTAACTATGAGGTTATTGAATTGAGTTAGTCAAAATAATTAATTGGTGAATTAAT
Source organism: Viscum album (assembly GCA_963277665.1). Taxonomy (NCBI): domain Eukaryota; kingdom Viridiplantae; phylum Streptophyta; class Magnoliopsida; order Santalales; family Viscaceae; genus Viscum; species Viscum album. The sequence goes on along the minus strand of OY728142.1, from coordinate 23,845,534 downwards.
TCTGGTGTCATTGAATTAAGTGAGTTGGAATAATTAATTGGTGAAATAATTATGGGGTTACTTAATTAAGTGAGTTTGAACAATTAATTCAAGAATTAATTGGTGTTATTTAATCAATTATGATGAAATAATTACTTGTTTAATTAATTGTGGAGATTGAGTAAGATTAATTAATGAATTAATTAATTAATGGAGTTTATGTGAACAATTAATCAGTGTCTTAATTGTAGGGACTGATTTATATTAATTAATTTTAGAATTAAGTAATTGTGTTGATGTTAACATTTAATTAGTGGATTAATTTAAGGGATTAATTTAGATTAGTTAATTGTGGAATTAATTCATGGAAATTATTTGGATTAATTAATTGGTAAATTAATAAATTTGGATTTTTTAGATATGGAATTGATAGAATTAGATAATTAATTTATGAATTTATTATGAGATATTAGGATTTGAGAATTTATATAATTAACTATGTAATTAATTATGAAATATTAAATATTTGAATGAGATAGTTAATTTATGAATTTATTATGAGAAGTTGAGTTTAGTAATTGAGATTATTAATTTATGGATAAATTATGAGTAAGCAATTAATTCATGGTTTTGTTAATTAATTAGACGGATATGTTTAATTAATTAAGTAATTAATTTAGTAGTTTTATGTGGTAACTAATTGTTGAATTAGAAATTAGGTCAGACATATTAATTAATTGATAAATTAATGTGATATTGTGGTAATAGGTTTAATGATTGTTAATACTGCTGGATGTGATGAAGTGATATATGAAATTATGGGGTTAATAATTGATTAACCAATATAAATGAGATACATGTGATATATGTAAATGGTTATTTATGCATTATTAAATAGAGAATGGTAACATGCTCATTCAGACAAATATTAATAATGATTACATGGATATTCATGGATGCTTCAGTATAGAATGGTAACGTGGACATTCATGGGTGTGTGAGTATGAAATGGTAGCATGGAAATTCGCGGGTGTGTGAGTATGGAATGGTGACATGGATATTCATGGGTGCGTGAGTATGGAATAGTAAGATGGACCTTTATGGGTGTTTAAGTATGGAATGGTAATATAGAAATTTTTGGGTTACTAATTATGGAATTGTAATATGAAAATTCATGTGTGTGTGTGTTATGGAACCGTAACATATTCATTAAAATGGGTGGAAAATAAGAATGGTAACATTCTCATTCAATTGTGGGGTTGAATTAAAAATTATAATTAATGTGCTAAACTTTTTAATTATGCATTGTCATTACTTTCTATATACAATTTCATACACATTCAAAAAACTGTATTCATTTTAGACACTCTTGGGGGTGGCCTACTGATTTGTACTCACACCCTATTCAGGATGCCTGATTGGTACCTGAATAGACTTTGATGTTGTTGGAAAATTTAAGGGAAATCCCCTAGTTTAGATAGTTGATTGGTGATGGAGGACGGACGAGGGAACTAGATGTTGTTTGGGATTATCTTGGGTGTTTTGGTGTCTTTATTTTCCAATTATGTTTGTTGAAACTCACTTTGGCATAGCATTTTTTCCATTTAGTTGGGTGCTGTATTTGTAGATTTTGTTACCTTGTGAAATTATAATTAGTATGACTATACATGTTTCCTCTATTGATTTATTCACTTCTGTTGGTATTCTACTCTAATAAGAGAGCATATAGTCCCCCCCATGACTAACTTACTAGACCCTAGCTCATAGTTGTAAACCTATAGCATATTGTGGAGGTTACTGAGGTCATGTGGAGAACCGGCTCGGGGCACCGGTGCGTGGCACCCTAGCCAAGATTTTACAGAATGAAATTTTTTTATATCATGTCTTTGAAGGGAATAAAAAAAAAGCGGATAGATGGAAAAGATATGGATAAATTGAAGAAGGGAAATAATTATTTTCCCACTTATAATAATTAGGGAGATAATCATTATATTCATTTCTTAAAATGAATGGTAGTTTTCTATTTGTGTGGAGATAAAGGCCATTGTGTTTGTGATTTCAAGGATAATAAAAAAGGATTCAAGTACACAAATCTTCACCTATAAATAGGTGATACACTATGAAAATTAGTGTCTCTTGTATCAAAGGAATATACCCCAAAAGAGAATAATAAATCATGGTCCAGATTATTCTACTACCACATATGAAGAGGAAAGATTAATTTTCTTATGTTTGGATTCTAGAATTGTTTCATTTTGAGTATATTATCAATGATTTACCATGAATTGTGTAATATATAAGTATTTTATTAAAGTGAATTTTCATCAAGGATTTAAATATTTGTATCGATTAGTACTGATAACCAAGAATCATGATTAAATGGTAAGTTGGACATATTTTCAAAACACATGTTTTAGAGAAAGATGAACCTTATTATGTTCCTGATGTTGAGAAAATTATTTTTGGATAAAGATATGATTGATATGAATAATATAAATTGGATACTACTAAATACATTGGAACTAATTATAATTTTTTAGATCATAATACTTGGAAGGTTCATAAGGATAACCATTTATGAAATGGTTCATCTTGAACATTGGAAATGGTTTTATCGATTATCATATTACTTCACACTATGATGTAAACAGTGATAATATATTATGTAGCAATAGTTCAAGTTGCTACCAAAGGATAATATTGTGTTTATGAAATAGAAACATATATTTATATATATTCTAATAGAGTGAATGAATTAAAAAACTATATTAAAAAGATCTTCAATAAATAATATTTTACTATTATCATCATTTTTATGAAATCAATCACCTTTTTTGAACCTCTAGTTTATGGAATTGTGGTCATCAACATTCAGTAAAACATGTTCTCTCTCACTCTCCATTAGAACATGATAGCTTTATTTTTCTTCTATTTCCAAGTATCCACTAATTTTATCTTATTTTGAAGCCTAGTTTTCTCGTGAACATTGAATTTTTCATTACATATTGTTAAGAAGAATTTTTATTAACCCTATTTATAATGTGTATTTTTCCTATAATAATATTTTAAAATATCAATCCCTAGATTACCGAGATAAAGTTTAAATTGAGAGGATGTAATTTAATTAAGGAGGGGAAAATTTAAAACCCCAATAATTAAAAATATTTTACATTTAAAATAAATTAATTTTTTAACATTTTTTATACACAAAGTAAATCTTATGCTACAAACAACACTAAGTTAGCTTGTTTTACACACAAGACTAGGTTTTACCGCCTTTTAATGGTGAACCTTGAAGGAGAAAATATTTTTTAATATTTTATAATATAAAACATTTTTTATAATCCCACTATAGTGTTATTGTATGACTAATTGTAATGGTTTTAGGTTGTAGTGCTAATTTTAGCTTAAATACAAAAAATGGTTACATCTGTAATTTTTACGTAATTTTAGGACATGAATATTTTGAGAATATAATTTAATTTGTTATTCCAATTTGAGTGATTATTATTTTTAGGTTCATTGAATTATTTTCTACGACTTTTTCTTCAGGAAGGAAGTCTTATTCATGCATATATATTCCATAAAACATCCATGAATTTGGAAAACATTCTTAGTGGACAACGTGAATTCCACCTCTATAATAGAATCATAAATTGGTTTACACACATCTAATTTCAGTTATTACACTTGGATATTAAATAGGATTCAATAAATTTAGTTCTTGATTACTTTCAAGTCAACACACCATCATTAAGATATTCATTGAGTGCTTCAAACATGTGGAAGAGAAAACAACTCATGAGGCAGAAATAATACCATTGAATAACTAATTTATAAATTATGGGAACCATGCATATAATGTCTCATATTTTGTGGAGACAGGAACAAGGAATAAGGAAAAAACTTTCCTTAAGGCTGAAACCTGTGAATCAAATTGTTGGAGGGTATTGGGACATATGAATTTAAAGATCTGGAATCTAATGTGGCACATAGACATAATTAATTTCTCATAGTAAAATGGACCTAACATATTAGTCATGTGTTTCATGATATATTTTCAAGGTGAAGTGATGAGACATTTGAAAACAAATTTCTTGAAGACAATTGTTAAAAATTCAGCTTATTAATTGGGAATGCATGTGAAAACATCGGGAGTATATTTTCGGAGCGAATTATATCACCACCTTTCACAATAAATATGTATCCTCAACCAATCTCAAAGTATTGGCACTTCTACATGGACATTTTCTATTTTTTGTAGTTTCTTTCCATTTAAATAGTATTATGAAATTTTAATATATTTTTTTATTCTTCTTAATCTCATTCAAATTTTTTTATCTTTTGTTTTTTACCCAATTCTTCTCTATAAAAATCTCTTATACTCATGATCATGAGTAACTAACCCGAGGGACTTCTCAAGGGATCAATCCAGTGTTTAAACCAAGTCATTTTTCATTCATGTTAATTGTTTATTATTTTATTATAGTTATGTCAAAGGGGGTCTTAGTGGGTAAGGTGCATTTGTGTCTCCAATTACACTAGATACTTAAATTTCTCTTCAATAATATTTTCACTCGATCAAGGAGGTGGATGTGTGGTCTCTCTGCAATAGTTGAAGGTAATTTAAATTTCAAACCATATATAGAATATCATACTCATGAATATGATGGAGTGGGTTTATTAATAAAATTTGAGACTAATAATGAGATGATGAAAGCCAAATTCGGGTGATTCTCCCAGAAATATATTCTTCATTTTTGAGTTAATTCAGTTTTAATTTTTTATATTTTCATTGCATTTGTATGATTAATTTATTTATTATATTTATATCTATCAATACCCCATTTAATTTATATTTATTTCATAGATTTAAAATATATAATAAAGTATGAAATAGAAGTAGTGTGTGATTGACCACAAAATCTATTCAAGAGTAAAACCTGGGGCATCACATATGTTTCATTTAGTAGTTATTATATTTGAGAGTGTATATGACAACTCTTTATCAAATTGGTACCATTTCTGAGGATCCAAGTGGGTTTATTCATTATTTTTATTCAAATTTTTTATTTTTTTCTTTTCTTTATAAAATTCATAAATTACAAATAAAAACATAAATAATCTCTCTGTTCATGATATATTTTTATTCAAATTATTATTTATGGACTGATCAATCTCAGGTGCCAAAAAAATATTTTTAATGATCTTGATGCTCATTTTAAAAGGATTAGTGATTAATTTAAAAAACTTTGAGAGAGAAATAGAATTTATTTATGAATATATATTCACATCCCAAGAGAAACCCAAACCTAAGCTTGAACCGGAACTATAACGAGCGGTGGAAGATATTTCCCCAATAATTTTTTATTTCAATGAACATGAGGTAGGTGAGAATGTGATTCTAAAATAATTAATAAAATCATCCCACACTCAACCATCACCTGAGGAGGTCCTAGAAGTACACATACAAGCTGATACACTTATTGGAGACCAACAATTCATGAAAAAAATCATATAATAACATTATTGAAGATAACTTGAAACATGATCTTCCAATATATGATAGTGAAACATCAGAAACATTTCATGCCACTCTTGATTTGAAAGATGATGATGAAGATGCACCTGCTGAGATTGATTTTCTATTGGTCCCGCCTAAACTGATTAATTACCAAGTTGTATTACATGAAATGGAAGATTTATTTATTATTCTTCATGTTTTAATCTTATTCAAGCTGAATTTTTTTTCATTTCTCTTTCTCAATGTTGTTTGATACATCAAAAATGGAGGAGACCGTAGATGTAAAATAAGTGACTACCCAAGTGGTGGTTATTAAATAAGAACATTTGAACATGAATTTTCTGGTGTTACTAACTCCTCGACAAAAATATTCATACCATATGGAGGAGGACACCAAATTAGTTAATAGGGAGCACCCCTATCTTCTATTTTGTCCCACATCAAAACTAAAATTATATATTTCTTCTTTCTTATAGATTGGGAAATTTCTTTTCTTATTTTTGGTTCTGTACTTTCATAATTTACTCATATACATCATGAAAATTCACATGTGGCGGTTCATCTCAATGAAACCACACCTACCTTTTAATTGGGTATAATCCACTACAACTTCCAGACTAAGGGAAATTAAATCTAAGCACCTGCATGGGGGTCTATACCATGTTTTATCCTCTTTTCCATTTCCCTTTATTTTTTATATTTTTTATGTTTGGTTTTATTTTATATTTTTTAGGTTTATTGGAACTACCTAATAGCTTATTTAAAAGCATCCAATTCTAAAATAATGTGAGGTGGTATCTTTCCTTCCATTTTCTATTCTGGCAGTATATTTATTTTTTTGTTGATCTGAAATGAGGGGTAGTAGAATTTTTGTGTGGGGGAGTGTCAACCTACATATTTATTTTTGAGTTGTTTTCATTTTCCCTATTTTTTGGAATTTTCATCTTTAATGAATATTCTTATCACTTTTCACACATCAATTGATTTTAAAATATTTGAAATTGTTTTTGAAGAAATGGATTTTAAATGATTGTTGATATAGGAAACTTTTTCCTATAATTGGTTTTTTAATAATTTTTATGAGTTTGAACAATTTCTCAAATACATGCCCATGAAACATTGACTCAAAACATTTTTCCAATCATGTGAGGTATTCTAAACTACTTTGAAATATTCTTCCTAATTCCCACTCATTCTTGAGGGAAACATGGATTTTGTGTGAGAACCAGAATTTGTGATTGTTCTCTTTTGATGATTTGGATTTCAGGGAATATATTTGAAATGATTGAGGCATCTCTATGGATTTTCCAATTTTAAATTTATACCAACCATTACATTTATCCTTCATTATCCCTTATATTCCATGAATTACCTTATAGGTTTAATCCACATTACAAGCTGATTTTTCCTTACCTACCCATACTCTTGGTATTTTTACATGAATATTTCAAATTTGAGTTTGGGGAAGGTTCATTCCTGGGAAATCATTGGGATTTGTTTCATATATTGGAGTTTTAATGTGGGTTTCATCATTTTGAACTATGGATAATTATAAAATTGGGTTTGAGTCATCATTTCAGTATACTTTATTTTTGTCATTCGGTTCTCCTTGAAAAAAAATTGAAATAAAAAATAAAGATTAGATTGAATTTATAATTTCACTTCCTTTTATGAATCATTACACCATTTAAACCCAAGGGAATTAATTTTCATTCACTCATTGTATTCAATTTCCAACTCATCCTCCATGAAAAAAATTTAAAAAAAAAGAGAAAATAAAGTTATTCTTTTTAGAGCTTTATAAAAAGGGGGATAAATTGGATGATATTATTCTTTGTAATCAATTCTTGGATCATGTACCATGTTATAAAAAGTGGGTGGTGTTGTGTTCCATAATGTCAAGGGTATTTGAGTGAGTTTCATCATGTGTTTTTACTTGACTATTCATGCATTGTACTTAGGAGTCGAACCTCCTCTTTTCATCTTTAAATGTTTTCCAATAATTTTCCTACCAACCCTAAGCCATATAATTTACTTTGAAAATGACCTCAGGATTAAATTTATTTTCTTATTTCAAACATTAGAGAAATGAGAATTTTCACAAACCAATGGTGATAGATATGATTTACAATAGTGATAACAACTCTATATTGAATTTCTCTCGAGTGGAAAGTGACGTAAAATTCAATGTGAGGTAGGTTGTGATAGGGTCGTGGATAGATTTATGGGGTGGAAAAATTTTAAATTTGGGAAAGGAAAATTAAGTGATAATTTTTTTCCATATAAGATACATGATTAAATTCTATTTTAGATAAGATCATTGATATTTTCCCATCTATGATTGTTGTGTGGATTTTAATTCAGATGTAAGATGATTGCCAAGGAGTGCAATAGTTAAGTGTGGGGGAGTGATAAAGAAAATATTTTCATATATTTTATACTATAAACAACTATTTATAATCCCTTAATAGCATTACTGTATAAAAAATTTTCACGTGTTTTAGGTTTTAGAGGTAATTTGAGCTTAAATGCAAAAAAATGGTTAAATCTAAAATTTTGACAAATTTTTATTACAGGGGTATTTTGAGAATAAATTTTAAATATTTATTTCAATTTGAGTGATTAGTTTTTTGGCTTCCTTTATTTATTTTATACAACTTTTATTTAGCAAGTAAATATTATTTGAATATATAGATGTACTAAAAATTCATGAAGTTTGAAAACATTTCAGGCATACAATGTGGACCCCACATCAGTAACAGAAGCATAAATTGGTCTACACACATCCAATTGTGGTAATTTCCTTAGGATATGAAATATTATTCACTATGTAGAGAATTTAATGAGTTTAAATTCAAAATACCATCATGAAGACATTCTTTGGATGGTTTAGACATGTGAAATATGTAACAACTCACATGGAAGAAACAATTCCATTCAATAATTAATTCACACAATAATATCCACATGTCTAAGATGTCTCATATTTTATTGAGACACGAAAAATGAATAAAGGAACAAATTTACTTAAGTCTCCAACAAGTGAATCGACCAGTTGGAGGGTCATAATGGTATCACAATGTGTAGATGTGGAATATGACATAGCACATGGATAAAATTAATTTCTCAAAGTAAAACGGCCATAACTCTTCATTAATGTGGTTAATGATACAAAAAATTTGAGTGTGAGTGGAGGAGACATTTGGATATAACATTCATTAATAAAAATATTACAAATTTGGACAATTATTGTGTAATACAAGTGGAAACATTTAATGTATATTTTTAGAGCGAATTCATCCACCACCTCCCCCTATAATTATGTGTCCTATACCCTTCTAAAAGCAATGGCACTTCGGCATGCCCATTTTCAATTGTTTTATAGTTTCATTCAATTTAAATAGTATTATTGAATGTTAATATATTTTTATCTTCTTATTAATCTCATTTTTCCATTTTTATCTTTTTAATTTCAACCCCATTTTTCTCCACGATGATATCTTATACATGTGATCATGAATAACTAGCTCGAGAAACTTCTCGGGGGATCAATATAGTGTTGGACCCAAGTCATTGAACAGTCATGTTTATTGTTTTTTATTTTATTAGATTTAATTCAAGGGGGTCTTATTGTGTAATACTACTTTGTGACTTCACTTACCACCATAGATGTAACTTTCTCTTCTATAATATTTTCACAAAATTGACGAGGTGGATGTGTGATCTCTCAATGATCATTGAGTGTACTATATATTAAAAACCATATATAATAGAAGATATTCACTCATACGATGGAGTGTGTTTGTTAATCAAATTTTAAATTAATAATGAGATGAGGATGGTTCAATTTGGTTGATTCTTTTTGGAATATCTCCTTAGTTCTTACTTCATTCTGTTTCCATTCATTGTGTTATCATTGCATTTTTATGTTTAATTTTATTATTTCATTCTTAGCTATCAAAAATACATTTCATTTATATTTATTTTATAAATATAAAAAATATAATAAAATTATAATTATAATTAGTGTGTGATTCACCAAAAAATCTTCTTAAGATAATGACCTAGGTTTTCCCATATATGGCATTTTGTTACAAATATTTTTAATACCATGCACGCCAATGATTCATCAAACCAATTTTAAAAATAAATATGAAAACATTAATAAATATTATTTTTCAAAATTAAATTTGTTTTTTAATGCATAATTTTGAAATTATCTTAGACTGAATTTTTGGTATTTTTATGATAAGTTTCAATTTTTTGATGAATAATGAAAAATACTGCATTTTAGTTGAAAATGTTATATTTGTTTAAATAATTATTAATGTAAAATATTTTTTTAAAGTTATTTTAAAGTCAGAATATATCAATTATATATATGAATCTAATTTAGTTAATTGGAATTATTTTTATATTTAATTTAGATTTAAACACTTAATGAACTTTTGATAATTTTCACATTAAAACCTCACTTTCTCACCACGTCTATGGGATTAGAATTAAACATAACTTTTCCACATATATGAATTGAATGTAATAAAATGAATATAAAAATTATTAATTATTTTGATAGTTTTATTCTAATAATATCAAATTATTTTGACCAAAAATATTAGTAAGATGAATTGAAATTAATTACAATGATTGATGAAAAATTATGCTTAACAGGGGACTAAACTTTAAACAGAGAGCCAAAATGACCAATAAACATGTAATAAAACCATTGGATTCCAATATTTATACCTTACCCACTATTGTTTTTAATTGTATCAGTTATTGGGACACCTATTAATGAATTTGACTCGTATAATAAGTTAAGTAAGGAAAAATAAGAAAAAAGAACCTTCCTATCCTTTAACATTTATAAAGCTTTAAAGTATGGTAGAATATACATAGTTTCGATTATAAACATAATTTTATAATTTAAACTAGTTTTTTTCGTTATTATTTTACTATGATTTTTATAGATGAATTAATTACATTAAACACTTTATAAACTTAAATGCATTGATTATTTAGTTAATAATTTAATTAAACAATTGATGCTAAAAACATTAAATGTAATGTAAATTTAATTAATTATTATGTTACATTGATTTTGTAGAAACATATATCATGTTAAGAGAAATTTTACATTATAAAATTTTAATTCCAAAAAAGTTGTGATATTTTTAATTTAAAAATAATTGGATACTATCAAAATTTACGTTAATGTTATTTTACAATAAATGATATATTATTAAATGATTTAACATTAATAAAAATAATAAATTTTTACAATTGAATTTGGAGTGTTCATAAATATAAAAAAAATTACATTAATGGACCAATTGATATTTTATAATTAATATATTGACCTATAGATAGTAAACATGTTTCTAGCATGGTCCGGGTTAAAGTAGTGTTTTCGCGCGTCACATGACCTTGTTTTAAAATTAAGTTTTTAAAAACAAGGGATGCATATTTTTGTAATTATAAATCATATATATAATCCATTTTTTCTATATTTTCTAAAAAAATAAAATTATTTTAGTCTTAGTGGTTAAATTACTTGGGTTATAAAACAAGTCACATTAATAAAAACCTAAATGATAAAATTGTGGAAAAATAGAAGTTAATAAAAATTATAAAAATTCACTTTTTTGTGTTGGAGGTTTTTACTCACTATAACACTCCTCTAATTCATTATTTTTTTATTTTTTTAACACATGATGTATGGGAGACCTCCCAATAGTGTATATCTTTTGATATTTACAAGAATTCCACTCCCCCTCCATTATAAAAAAGTGTTCACTCTTTACAATACTTACACCTCTAAAGCCACATTATTGCATCCAAAATCAACCCAAATATTCTTCCAAAATCCCTACACTGATCCTATATTCCTCACCTTGGTCTGAAAAAAATGATAAATCCTTTTGGTGATATCCATAATGTGTTACCCAAAAAAGAGGTAATATTCTTCAATGTGCATTTATGTTTTACTTGTTTTTCCAAAACTTAGATTATAATTATTTCATGATTATATAATAAAATTTGTATCATAAATATAATGATATGTTTTTATGGTAAGGTTTTTACCTACACCCATACACACTTCCATCAAATTGGTAACGAACATATTGGTCATTTATGGTGATCTAACGCTTCGCAAGACTATGTCATTTATTTTTCCATTACCACCTTTCGTGGTTTGGAATTATAATAGATTTTTTTTAAATATGATATATATGATATTTATTATTTATTTATGATTCTATATTTTTTATCTAACATGTACCTTTATACATTCCATTTGGTGTAAATATGACAACTTCGTTTGTGGATGTGAAGACTACTGCCTCCTCAACGTGATGTGATATGTTCCACATTACATGGAATGTATTAAAGATGGGTTTAATTAAAAATATGTGTTATAAATAATATATATATATATATATATGATATCTATATTTTTTCTAATGTTGGGATTTTTCTTTTATCGTGTCACCACCATATGTATCTGCGACACCCCCAAAAACGTTTCCTCCCTCCAAAAGTCCACTGCCTCTCCAGATGCATCCAATCCTGCTGCTGCTACCCCTCCACAACTCCTAGGGTTTCTTCCTCTCCTCCAGTCATCCATCAGCCCTGCCTCCACCTCCATGCTCTACATCCGGCCTTAGGTTTCTCCGCCTCCACCTGCACTGCATGTTTCGCATCCGCCCCCGCCTGCACCGCCTGCTTCGCATCCACCTCAACCTCCACCTCCATGCTCCACATCCAGCCTCTCCAACCACCCCACCTCCATTAGCTTCTCTTACGTGCCACCAATTTTCTTCTGACCACCGACCAAGTAATCCTTCTCCATCTAACATTTCCTACTTTAACTACCCCTCTATCCCCCGATTCTCCTCCCCTCAACCCTAGGGTTTCAACTGACCTGCTATCTAACATCATCCATTCCGTCGATACAATCCACACCTCCCATGTTTCTTTACACAGTAAATGGTTTCCCCTACCTAAATTCGTTGACCTCTCTTCCCTTCATGATGATTATAACCACAAAATACATCTTATCCTATATTTTTGACATCAAACTACCGCACCCCCTCTCATTATTCCTTTTACACGACATGAATGGGAACCTGCTTCTCCCAAAAACACCTATGTTTTCCTGATCCAAGTTTCTCTCCCATTATACATCAGTTCCTCCATGTGAATCCCCTTTCCTCTTCCTATGGTTCTTGCATAACAATGTTAGCGTCGTGCTACTGCTACCTCCTCGATGCTCTACCTCCAGGAACAATGCGATTGTTTCATCACCATCGACGGTGGAGGTCACCCTCCTAGTAACTATTCATGAAGCTCTTCCCTATTGGTTTTATTTCCTTCCTAAAATTTTTCGTATTTAACATTTCGTATGAATTTTTCATACGTTGTAAAATTACATCTATTTTTATGAATCAGCAATTGGGGCATCTCTTTCATTCGGACGTCCATAATGTATTCACCTGGAAAATTTTCAAGATTGATACATATTTTCTACACAAACAGAGCACTAATTTCAGAAATGATACTTCTACTATCATATCCTAATTTAGGAAATTATTCCTCTCGGAAAATCATCTCTTTGTCACCATATAAGTTCCTTATTCTATGTTTTCCTACTTTGGATTCTATTTTCATGAACATTTTTTCGATTTTCTAGAACTATAATATTCATGGTTTCAACTATTATACACCTAGAATGTTCTGAAAAATCTAGAAACAATGTAGTACTTATCATAGGTGATATATGTTTTCAGATGTATTTGGTTTATCCTTCCAAATCCATAATGGTTGGTAATAATTGGGGCCTAATGGGCTACGTTTTTGACTGATTTTGTAATTTTTCAAGGTTGAGATTTTTCAAATAGACGGGGTGATTCAGGGGAGTCTTTACTACTGCTTTTCGATGTAAATGTGCACTATATTTTTTATTCATCTACTCTATAATAATGGAATATTGGTGTTTTTTATTTCCTATGGTTTTTTGAAGTGTGAATTCATTTGATTTCAGGATAAGGGTTCGCATCGAAGAAGATGTCTTTGGATGGAAAACGTGGCGGTTCATTTGAAGTTGGTACTCAGAAATCCTACAATACATCATACCTAATCTTAATCAGTTTTTTATCCTGATTATCTATTTGAAATTTTTCATCTCTCAATGTGATGGATTTAATCATGATGTTCATGTTTTGAAAACTGGGATGGATCATTGATTTTATTTGTGAATTCATTATTTGAAATATTATCCTTTTAATGTGTTCTTTTCATTATTTGTTCAAGATAGCATCATGTCTCACTTTAATTTAGCCTTATGGATCTCATAGAGTCTTCTGGTCTATTACCATCACCTTCAAGTATATTAGCATTCACTATATATTGATTTTTTATTCACTAAAAAACATCTTTAGTAAGTCTCTATATCCGGATCTCTGCAATACTTATGTTTTCCTAAAATTATGGAAATCACATCCCTTTTGTCCATCATTTTTTAGTTGCAGTTACACATGACATGAATGTAGGTAATTTTTTCTAAAATCATGGAGTAAAACTCCCTTTTTCACAATATATGACTATAGGTAATTTATTTAAACTATTTAATCCACTACATGTTGTTTTTTATGCACTAAAAACAAGTAAATATGATTAATATGTGATAATACACTTAAAACCAATATTTTAGGATTACTGCATACATCTGCGAGTTATGCATGACTAAAGGAACATGCAGGAGACTTTCACTCAGCTTCTCCTGGGTTCAAATCCCGTAATCCCATACGTTATCAGCTTCAGTGACAACCGTTGATTACGACACATGACAACCACCTAGAAAACCTCCTTTGCATCACCCATACATTCTTCATATAACCTAAAAACCAGCCTCTCTACAAAAGATAAGTCATCCTACTCAAGTACATATGTTTAATTTTCTCACCCTTTATTTATTAACCATTCATTATTAGAAAGTTTGACCTTCGATTCATCGTAGTAATCAACTATAACTGGTAGCATACAACCCTGGCAGTGACTACATGACCATTCTAAGGATTATTTTTCTTTATAGTAAACATTGCATATACTCTAATTATAGTACTGATAATATGTTCAATTATATTGTATTTTGTGATTCATTTTTTCTCTGATGTAAACTTACTGGTATTTTTTTTCTTTGTATAGTTGCATAGTGTTTCTTATATTAATTTCAGGATATGGTTTCGAATTAAAGAACATGTTTAATCTTTGGAAACTGTCAGTTCTAATGAAATTGGTACCCAATCATGATGTTACTATCCCAGCTTTCATTGCTTTATTCATTTATTGTAATTGCATACTATATTTTTTATTGTAAATTGATACTATATTTTTTTAATTTTTTATTGTCTAATGATGGATTACTGTTGTTTTTTCCTTTCTTTGGTTATTGATGTGTTAATTCTGTCAATTTTCTGAAACTATAATATTCATGGTTTCAACTATTCTACACCCAGAATGTTCTGAAAAGTCTAGAAATAATATTATACTTATCGTAGGTGATATATGATTTCAGAAGTGTGTGGGTTTTCCTTCAAAATACAAAATGATTTGTAACAATTAGGGCCCAATGGGCTACGTATTTGACTGATTTTGTAATTTTTCAGGGCTGAGATTTTTCAAATAGACGGATAATTTTTCAAGCCAATCCCACCAGCATCTATAGGCGGTCTATTCCAAACTCGTTGTGCCATATTTTGGGGCCATATGATGATGCATACAGTGGAGGTACATGATCAGGTAATGCTCAATATAGTTTCATGTATGACATGTGTATTCTATATATTCCCACTTATACACTGCATTCTCTTGTAGTTGGATTTTACTATAGGGAAATAGAGGTTATATATGTTCCCAACTAGCAATAATGTGTTCCTGCCACTTTCCATTCAGGGATCTAGAAAGATTCTTGTAGATTGTAGTTGCAACTGCTCCTGTAGTCAGAGCCACCGCCATTGAGTACACATTTGATTCCGGTAGAGCGGTAATTATTCAAATCAAATTTTCCATCAAACTAAATAGAATCTGAGATAAATCTATTTCTAATTGGTGAATTTTATAATTAGATTCCTCCTCACCCCATCTTTAACAAAGGTCTTCATACATCCAATATGGGGTAGATGCTATGAAAACTAAAATGAAAATCCAAAGACCGTTCATCATATGACTGATATTATAATAGGTTTAAATAGGGACATTCCCTCCAATTACCCCAATAACATCCCATATTTTCCTAGACTTCATGCAATTTTCACAATACATTATTAAACAGGTTGTTACTTTTAAAAAAATTGTTTTTTTGTTTTAAAAATTACTATATAGATCCTTAAATAATCATCTTTTGCATATGTACTAAAATAATTTGTATTTTTTTAAGCCCTATACTGTAGAATGTTGGAAAATCTTTCTTGAGAATTGAGTTATTCATGTTGGCCTTCAGATACAATCTGTAGACTAAATTTGATAGAATCCTTTGGAAGGGATATTCATCAAAAATAAGAATGAAGAATGCTGTAGAAGTGAATTCCAATGAAAGGTAAACAGATTGGTTATTTATTTAATATACATCAAGGTTTTGTGTTCCATGCATGGTGTTCTTAGGATTTTGGGGTTCTAATGGTTTCCTCTAAGATAAATGTGCGTCTTTGATCATTTCGACCCCCTTAGTGGTTAGACCTATTTCGTTTGATTGGTTTACAATATCATGTTCTAAAATTAAGAACTTTCTTGAATCGTTCATGACATAGAAAAATATAGCACCATGTTTTATATGAGATATGGTGCATATTGTTAAATATGAATAGAAGATACAATAGATGGTATTATGGCATTATGAGTGGTGCTTAATTATTATTAAATGGCCTAAAAAATTAACACACACAAGATTAACGTACTGTTAATGTCACACACATCATGTTCACATAAAATAATTATACATAGTGACTTATCAAAAGCCAATATTTCTCTCTCACCTTATACAGGTCCCCATATAGATAATCATACATAAAAACTAAAATGATTTGTAACTTTTTTAAAATTTTATTGAAATAGTCTGTAACATAGATATATGTTATCAATATATTCAGTATAATCAATATTCATGCAGAGTTTCCATCATTCTTACAATGTTACATGGTGGACTAACACTTGATTTTGGAGAAATACAACGTCATCGAAGACTGATGAAATGGTATATTTTGAATAAAGGGGTCATTTAATTTTTTTTATGTTAATAATTTATTTTAATTGTATTTAATATGATATGTGATTCATTTCTTAAACATTATATAGTCTCATTGATTAGTGGATGATTTATTTAATTTGAGAAGTTAATAGATTTTTAGACCTTTAGAATATGTTTTTAATTTCTGAAGTGAATCATGTTTTTTTATTGAGAAGTTGGTCATTTATTAGAGCATTAAATGTGTTCAACTGTAATACTATCTTCCTTCCTCTATATGTGTTCAACAACCTTTTCTTGTTTTTTGATGATTTTGTACACATGCACCATCATACAATGAATCTTACATCTGCAACCAAATATTTATATGACTTTAAATTTGTTTTTTTATTACTAATACAGCATACTAATTGACAATCCATTCATATTGATACATTATGACCGAATTAAATATATTTTGAAAATAGATGATTAAAGAATATACCAATCATTGTTTCTATCATGTATATATGGTGAAATATTTACCCGAACTGTCGAATTTGGATAAACACCGTGTCCTAAAAATCTTGTCCATTGTTACAGTTTCAAGCACTGGGTAAAACAATTTTGTATCAGTATATACTAACTCTTACTTGTATTCATCGTGATTCATCATTCAGTTTTTTGGACTTCTTTTTGGATATTGTAATTACTCTAATGGACTTTTCTCTTGGGTTGTAGTGCCTTTCCAGGATGGGGTCTACAACCAAATAAGTGAAGGGCACAAAACAATAACTTCTTTCCTATTTAGAAGGATCTAAACATTGGTAGTTACAAGGGTTCCATCGGTGTCAGTTAAAGTGATAAAACATGTGATGGAGCTACAGGTTTTACACCACTATACACATACTCTAAAAACAGAATCTATTTTACCTATTAGGACCCATGTTTTTTCAAATAAAACCTCATCTAACAATATGTTATGCCTTAAAATATTCTATTTTTTTACTATTGTTTTTAATAGTAGCTTCTTCGTTGGAAATTATTATTATTGAATATCATATCATATGAGTACAGAGATGGAACACACCTTCCAACAAAAAAAAAATTCTTCATGATGTGTAGGATGGAAGGAGTATTATTCCTATCTAGAGGCATGTATATTATTTTTTTAATTTAATTTCATGTTCTTCTGTGCAATGGTATATTTTCTATTTAATTGATCATTCACATTAAAGTTTACATATTACCTAAACCACCTTACCTTCTGATTATCAAAACCAAACTTCCAATTCAAATACTGGACAAGACTTCCATATACTTACAGAACAGGTGATAACTCAGATCTTTATCATTTACCAAGTTTGTGTTCTTACTATACATATTTATTTTAATGATTAAAACAGTTCTTTAATATTGTTATTTTAGTATCTATTGTAGACTAAAAACTATTTATTCTTTTACATTAATGATAATTTATTTTTTTTTACATATATTTTGTCTTGGATGATCTATAACAGTGTTCAAGATGGATTTTCCCTTTTTAAAACATCACCTTCAATAAGATTGTTCAAGATGGATGTCCCCTTATATCAGGTATGGTGTTTATGTAAAAATTTGTAATCATTTTTTCTATTCCCCTACCATTCATTCCTTAATTGATGTTGAATATAAAATAAATGTTTTTGTAATCTGTATACTCTTTATGTGTCTGCTTATTCTATATGCACCTATCATAATATTTGAAGATTCAATCTGTCTTCATCTATTTTTTGATTTAATTTCATTTTGTATGGTCTTATGAAGTGGTTGAAGGCTCTGCTTACCCTTGATTTGTATCTATTCATGTGGGGTTTAAAAGCCATTGTCCAACACTCTTGAAATTAACTGAAGAAGGTAGACATTTGGATGATGGGGAAATGTCCCTTATTTATAATTCTATGGGGAATGCTTGGGCTGCTATAGCTTTTGGAATTGGACTATGTTGCAGTGTCTATTCAAAATAAGGGAAAAGTGAATCTAATTTAAACTGATGGATTTCATGTTGTAATTCCTAGAAAATTGAGGGGGCTCTATGTTATGCTTGCTGACTGATATAGTGAGGTTCCTGCTATTATAGAGGATGTCCAAATTAGGCATCCAGAAGTGACTATTATGAATGCAGATGGGGTTGTCGACTCCACTGTCCAGGTTGAGTCTGTCGCCTCCCCGGTTGGATATCTGGATGGTGTTGTGCATGATGATGTTATAAAATTGGATGGCAGTGATTCTAGTCAGCACACCTTTATAGGGGATGAGGCTTGTGCTACTGATGGGGATGTCCAAGTTGATGATGGTAAATCCGCTGATAAGCAGCTGGCTCGTTGTTCTAGCCCTAGACAACATGTTTCACACAATGATGTTGATTATAAAAATGTGTCCTCTATGCCGCGGAATACTAAAGATAATTCTAATTTTTTTCTATGCTGTATTCTATTAACTCACCAAATTTTGATTTTTTCTTAATGGAAGGCCTTGAGAATGCATGTTGTAGCAATCAGAGGGCTTCTCCACTAATGACTCGATCTAGGGATGGAGATGTTTGTGGTCCATAAAAGGGAATGGCCACAGAGGATGTTCATGATAGTCCTATTATACAGGACCCCCCCTGTTCAGCAGGAGGCTATTCAGAAGGTAATGGCTATACATGATCATTCCACACAGGATCCACCTTAGCAGGATGATGTGAATGATGATGGTTCTTCACCTTGAAATGAGGATGTTCATGATGTTCAAAAGGATGTGGCTTCTTGGGAGGGCATGGTCGTGCTGGATGATCTTTTCATACTTGATCCCCCTCACGAAGTAGTTGTAGAGGACTCGGCCGATGAAGCATCACATGTGCAAATGATGTAATGGAGAAGAGGGCGTCATCCAACTGGGGGGGATCTCGAGGTCGGGGTCGACATAGGAAGAGGTGATCCTCACTGTATGCACTTAATGTGGTTTTTTTCTTTCCTTCAGTATGATGGTGTTGCACTTAAACATTTCCCCTTCTTTTATTTTAGTTTCTAATTAATTCCTTTATGTTAAAATTCATTTTTTATTCTATAAATTCATGTATTCTTATTTTGAACATTTTTTCTATGCAGAAAAATCTTCCAGGAATTTGATGTTGGATATTTGTACTGTGAAAAAATTGATTGGTGACATTAATACTTATGATGTATGTTTTAAAATTTAAATGTCCATTTTAATGTTCTTTTCATTCATGTCCAATGGAATATTATGCTGTTTATACTAATGTTTTATAATAATTCTTTCATGTTCTTTTCATAATATCTCAGTGACATTAATACTTATGTTATTTAATTTATGTTAGTTTTTTAATGTAATTTTCTAATTATTGTCCATTTTTTCATTTTATTCATGTATTTGAAGATGAATATGTATTTTGTTTTCTACATCGTGGCCTATTTTCTTTTCATTATTCTTTTATGTTTTCATTTATGTTCATTTCATTTTTTTTTCAAAATTGTTATTTTTCTTTTCAATTGAAATTTATCTACAATATTCAAATTTCATTTCTAATTTATCTTTTATTTTCCTTTTATATTATCTAATATGTTTTCTATGTTTTCAAATAATATTCTTTTCCTTATATATTCTCTTATATGTTTTCCTCATATTCTCCATCATGCATTTATATGGTTTATTTTGTAATGTGATGGTATACTTATGTTTTTCTTATATATTCTCATATATTCTCCCATATGTTTTCAATATTCTCCTACATATTCTCCTATGTTATTTTATGTTACTTATTTTCCTATATTTTCAATTCTCTATATTTTGTCCAATTATAGATCAATATTAGTAATCACTTTTTTTCAATATATTCAATATTCATGTTCTTTATGAACTTTGAAATATAGTTTTGTCTTCTTAAAAATAATCATTGAACTTATTGTTGTGCGAACGCACGGGTAAGTACTAGTTAATTAAATAATTATCTTTTTGGACATATAATAGATCATTTTCATTATTAACCTTTTACACTTTGAAAAAGTGATAACATTATTGGTTGATAAG
Organism: Viscum album; assembly: GCA_963277665.1. Classification (NCBI taxonomy): domain Eukaryota; kingdom Viridiplantae; phylum Streptophyta; class Magnoliopsida; order Santalales; family Viscaceae; genus Viscum; species Viscum album. The sequence goes on along the minus strand of OY728142.1, from coordinate 23,824,739 downwards.
TGGACTACCGCATCCTTGACATGATGTGACTCCTTATAAATCACATGAATTATGTATATAAATATATAAGATCAAATAAAATTTAATTTATGATATAATTATCAGTATGAAAATTTATAATATTACTTACCTTCTTTCCATAATGATCATTGAAAAAATGGGAACATTATTAATACATAAATACGACCTATCGTCTACATGATTTTAACCCTGGTTCATTCTTATTATAATTTTTAATTATTGATGTTTAAAGTACAACTTAATTAAAAATATGATAACTTAGTCATCATTATTATTCTTTATATGTTTATATGACTACCTCATTGACCATTATCGACCTACCAATGTCGTTTTGGGTACATGAACCGAATTTGGTAAAACAAACAATATAAACATAATTAATTAAATTTTTATATAAAAAATTATAAGAATTGAATTAAAAGTAATAATAAAAATGAAAAAGTTTATAACGATTTAAATAATTAACATGAGTTTATTATTCCAGAATATAAATAATCATGGGAAAAGTTATATTCAAGGTAAGAGATTTCGTCTCAATTTACATTCCATGGAGACTTATTTGTTATTATATAGAAAATAACATTAATGGGGTTTATATACTACTAATTTTTCATTTAATATCATTATTCACCCATAAATCATGGTATTTTAAGTTTCACATTGAACTATCTAATCCAAGGGGTTTCTACTTGAAAATTACCTAGTGGTAAAAGTTATCTTTGAAATCTCACTTTTTTATTGTTAAATTTCACATGAAAGAATCACTTACTTATGATAATTTTTATTTTACATTAAATATTTCTTAAATAACCATATTTTCAAGAAATGGATATTATTATCTCCCAAATAGTATAGTATTTTTACATACATTGTTCACGGTGATAGTAATTTGATTTACAGTGGAATTACTGATAAATCTGTATCTTTTATTCAATATAGATATTTGATAAGGTACATTTTTTCTGATTGAAATTGATTATTTCACTATATGAGGAATTATTTGGACATATATTATATTGGTTGAGGAAAGGATAATGAAAGCTCCTCGATGCATTAGTAAACTCATGGGATGAAGTCAATCGGTGTCAAACCCTTCACGTATGTTTCCAAACGGTTTTTTATTTTTAGGAGGATAGATCTTGATGAAAATAAGATGGTGTTCTACCCACAGACATAAGTTTTCATGAGGATAGATCATGAAAGTAACTATCTTGAGGAATGATCTTCATAGTGAATATGTCCAACATTATTCCGTCATTATTATTATTTTATTTGATTATTTATATATCCTTATTATATTATCATTTATTTTTAACATTGGGATTATTATTTATCCAATTATTGAGTGGAAAGTATTCTTGGTCATTTACTAGTACTTCATTCTTATTTATTCAGTATTTCTTCTATCGTAATTTTCTTTACTATGAATATGAGATCAACCTTATTTTTATTCCATTACCTAGGATATAAGGGGAAAAAATTAATGAGATTTCAAATATGTAGTTAATTTAATTTTATCACAAGAGGAAATAAACTCTTTACCAAAGATTTTATACCAATGGTTTTAAAAAACCATTTTTATAATTAGACTGTACCAATAGTTTGTACAAACAATCGATATAGTCTGTTTAGACACAACCTATCCAAACAGTTTGATTAAACAATTGGGATTGTCTCCCATCTAAAAATATATCACAACATATTATGAAACCCATTGGGATAAATAATATATCCCAACGGTTTTTTTTAAAACCATCATGAAATTGTTCCCCAAATACAGATCAATCCTCCAGTTTCCCCCTCCGTGTGATTTTTTTCCCAAAATTGAAGCTCCCTATTCCCCAGCCTACGAAACTTCTTCCCACTATTCGATCCATATAAAATAAAGAATTTTTTTTCTACACTTAAAATATGTAATTGCTACATTTTTTTAATGTTTTGAATCTATTATTTTGTTTTATGTCTTGATTTGGCGTAAATGAGAAATCCCTTATACTGTTGTGGTCATTCATTATATTCTTTAACCTCCTTTGAAATATTTTTCATCACCAAAATTAAATGACTTGATAAAGGGGAAAATGAGGATTATTTTTTTAATGCATACATTGGATAAAAGATGTTGTTATAAATTAATTACATCAAATCATGTAAGACTAGTATTTTTTAGGAGATACTCTAAGTAGAAGGGTTTGCATACAATAATGTAAACATCTACCTTTTCAATGTTAGAATCCATTGTTTGGATTAAAATTGAAGTTTATTTTCATCTATCTCTCGGAGAAAGGGTTTTGGTGAGAGAAACTAAAAAATAACCCCACAGGCTAAAACTAATAGGTCTTAAAATACTATCCATGAATTCCCATGAAAATATAAATATAAAGGGAATTAGGAAAGGTGTGTATCTCTTCCTATAATTCAATAATCTCATTGAATAGAGGTACCATCTCTAATATAGTATTTATTAACACCTCTTTATCCTCATAAACATTGTCTTATGGACCTCTATAGTGTTTTTTTATTTTATTTGGTGGAGGAACACCCTTTATTTTGATTTCTTTTTCATCAAGAGCACCTCCATTGAGGTTATATTCTTTTTCATAGGAAGGAAATCTCTGACCACTAGACTCATAATATGGTATAATGACCTCCAAGGTGATTATATTATTTATAAATGGGTGGTCTACCATTATAGTTTGATTCTTCAATGTATGGAGGATCTCCATGGTGGATTAATTCTTAATAATGGGGAGGACCATCATGGAAATTGTATTTTTATTCAGGGTGAACTCCATGATGTTTATATTATTCCCCATGTGGAGTATATCTATGGTCATTGGTTTCATTATTACAATTTGGTAGACCTCAATGAAATTTGTATTTAATATATCTGGGAGGACCACTAACATTCATGTATTTATCCATTAATTTATCTTGTAGTTTAATTATTTTCATTATGTTATAATGAATTTAGGCCTTTAATAATACACTCGCAATCTAGTGATACATGTTTTTTATCTGGGAGAATTCATTTTACAGAAAAAAAGATAAGGTGATTTTAGACACAACAACAACCATGCTGGATCGTTAGACTACAAATTAATTGTTTTTATTTTAATGATTAAAAATCATGTTTAGTTTATTACTAATGAATTATATCTTTATAGAAATGTTTTTTTTTTGAAAATTTATCAACATACACTATGTATAGTGTCAATATGATTAATGAAGACCTTTCCATTTAATGAATATATTACCAGTTAATATTTTCAAAAAAGATTATTAATGTGATTAATTAATTATGATTGTTTCTCTGTGGATAAATTTTTATTCGTTGAGTATAAATTTGAAAAGTCCTTAAATAAAATGGGTGTATGGAACATATGATGCAACTATGTTATTTACTTCTCCACATAACACTTTGTTTTCTTAGATTTGTTAACACACCTAAGAGAAAGATTCATTTGATCATTTAATCTAATATGAGGCACAGATTTAAAGATAATTCATCAACCAAAGTTGATGTAATAATGAGTTGCATGAAAAAATTCAATTCATTATCCACCTTATATGTTTCATTTTACATTTGAGTTGTTCCTATGATTAATGTATATTTAATTATCAGTTATCTAATTCATTAAAAGAGTTTATTCCGAAACTCATTGTTCCTAATTTAAAGGGGTTTAATCCTTCTATATTTATTTTAAAATGCAGGAAATGAAACCTATTGAGGAGATACGATGAAAAAGTATGATAAAAAATTATTGTTTCATAGCTGAGATAGGAGTTCCTCTAACAGTTCTTGTTGTGAGTATTTTATTTCAAATATATATATTTAAATAACATATAATGTCATGAGATTACTTTTGTTTTAAACTTTTTTGTAGGATCCCCCACTTAGGTGACAGTTATTTCACGAGCATCCTAGTAGTGGTCTTAGTACTCAGGCTGGAGGTGTGAGAGCTAGGTGATCTAGTCGGCATACCCGATTTGACCATGCACCTCAAACTAATGTATCATCTATCCCACATTCTGATCTCGATGTGTTATTAGGGAAACATGGGATATTAAGGCCTACAATTTTTTCACTACCTTTTACATCTAAGACTCCTCACCCATTTTTATCATTTCCAATGATGATTCCCACTCCTCATCCATATCATGAATTTGGCCAGACATCTATGTCATCAATTATTACTTCTACTTCCTTCTCTGTGAGCTTTTATATTCCATCTTATTCGACTCCTTCTCTCCAATATTCCATGCCTAAGGAGCATACACTAGGACCCAATCTACCTGCACAGGGTTTTCCTTTAGTTTTTGTAGATCCAGTGGTGCACATTGATCATACTATCGTATGTATATTTATATAACCCTAAAAAAATTTATACCATAATTTATTTTCATTATAACATGTATTGATATAATATTTTTCATTCTTTCATAATAGATACATCTACATATTAGAGGCGGGGGCAGGGGCGTACAAGCTTGTGTGTGGTGTGGAATCACCACATGCATTTGATGGTAGACTATAATGAATAAAATAAAATGATCGAAAAAAAGAGAAGTAATGTCAATGTTTTTGGGAGATTCTAACCAAATACTCTGACATCATTTCCGTCAACCCGCTCTCATGGAGATAGTTTCCAAATGAAGTCAAAACAAATTATTGGGCACATATATGCGTAAAAAATGTGTTAGATTTAATTTAATACACTATTTTTTGTATTTATATAAATTAATAATTTTGTGTCAACTTCTGTGTAATTTTTTCAATGGTGAGGGTGCATGGCCAGCACGTCTACAAGAATTAGGTCAGCTTTTGAGATCCAATAAACATGAGTTGTATAATTTCAGACATTCTAGAGATGACAAAATGTTAGAGTTAGTTCCTATCATGAATGATTTTCTAATAGAACAGTATTGGAAAATTATTACTCATTTGATGACTACCGTGTTTAGGTTATTAATCACATTTGTGGTTTTTAAAAGAAAATTTTCATGATTTTCATTAATACTAACATTTGTATTATTTAATTTTATTTATTAGTCATTAAAAAAAATAAAAAAACATTAATGATAAAAAATACCATTACACATTGGTTTGTATTAAAATTTTAGTTCATGAGAGGAAGCAGGTATGATAGTTGTTTATAATGTTTTTAGGACTTCTACTTTCTATTGTTTCCATCAAAAATTATTCCATTTCTAATTTTTTGTTAGAAATTTAGATATGCCATTAATTATTTGTAAATTATTTCAAATTTTGGTTTCCTAAATTCAATTTCATTATAGATGTAGGTATTAAATATTGTCGAACTTGTGCTTTAAGAAAAACAGTTTTCCTCGAGTATAAATAATAAATATTTAAGTACAGTTAATAAACCGACACAATAGCTGATTGTGAGTTTTACATTGATGATTTAAAATATTAATATTCATTTTTTAAATTAATAATCTATTTAAATTTGTAACATGATTTTTTTGAGGCCCTTAAATCCCAAAAAACCCGACAACTTTGGGCCAAATGATCACTTACATAAGGTGTTGGGAGATGAGTACCCTGGAAGAGTATGTGGCTAACCTAAGAATAGTATATTCCTGACGAGGTATTGGCCCTCTTCAGTTACCAGTTGTAGTTTCAACTTGTTGGGGAGGTTAAGGTACATGTATAATAGACTGAAAAAAGGGTCACAACGGTAGAAGAATGAGCTGAAAGGTCAAACACTGAATTTATGAAATTGATCTGAGTTTTAGGTCCATCACTTCCTCCAGAGAGCAGTATATCTTGTGTTGCCTATATTTATTTGATGTATTCATTATATAGTTCCCCATTTGGAAGTTATAATGTGGGTTAACACAATGTGGTTCTTGGAGATGGAGATGAAGATGATGAGGTAGTGGCTAAGGGTGAGGAAGATGCTGAGGGCGAGGATGATGCTGAGGATGAGGGTGAGGAGGAGGCCAAGGCAGAGGAGGAGGGAGAGGGGGAGAGCTAGGAGGAGGAAGAGGATGAGGTAATGGATGAGGATGGGGATGAGGGTGAGGACAATGATGGGGATAGAGATGAGGACAAGGATGAGTCTGATGGTGATGAGGGATAGATTGATTTGTTGCATTTTTTACAGATATTCGTGAGACATTATGTTTGAAGATTTTATGTGACTGGATTTATGTGTGATTAGGTTGGTCAATTATCTTTTGTTTTTCATCTATAAATTATAAAACATGACTTGACATGAAGGTATGGATTCTATGAATTTTGTTTTTTACATGGTATCAAAGATATTTCACAATTCTCTTTTTACATACACTCAATATATTTTCGGAAGAACTTGAGCTTATTTGTTTTCATTATTCCAATTATTAGTCATCTTTCTTTGATCCATTATCTTTTGATGCTTCACATTATGGGAAACCATTTTTTATTCATTTTCATTCACAGATCATGTTGTACTTGATACTTTGTGTTGATATATTTTTTTCCAAAAATATTTTGATTTTCAGAAAAATTATTCATCTTATTAATCTAGTTTGTATGTATAGATCATGTTATAATGTATCAACATCATAGAAGGTGTTTCTGAGGTTGTTTGAAAGTCATCTGGAGAGGCTATGAGTGAATTTGAGTGAAATCATTATTTTTTCACATTCATGTAAGAATTTTCAGTACATAGAAATATCATGTAGCCAAATATATAACCAAACTGAAACACATATCCAAATCTTCTATGCTGGCATTTTGGATAGCTCTATATAGATGACCTGGTAACATTGAAAAGTTTTATCAACCTATACAAAATTACGCACATATCCATTTTAGTGATGAAGCTAGAACTACATAGCCGAATTCTACTACATATGAAAATATGGGATACCATGTATCTGAATGAAGTCACATAAAGAAAATATTGGGATTCATAGAGGATTTTTTGAAACACATAAGATCATGTATAACGAATTAGAATCAGAATTTCCAATAGTTTATTTTCTAATTGAAGAGTTTTATGATGTAGTGCACTTGGAATCACCCATAAACCACAATAGATATCCTTTAACCCTTTGAGAATCTAATATTACTCTCATGGGAACCTTAATGATACACCATCAAACACCTCTTCGTGAACTTGCCACTAAAATATCTGAATATTCATAGAAAACCCTTTCATAGAGTAGTTTCACACAGAAATTACCCATTGGAGACATTTTGAAATCATGAATAATTTTATGAGGTAAACTACTTAATGAAATTTATTATTGATGCCAAGATACTAACCTAATTGTCATTCTCCGAAGAATCATCAATTTCCACTCAAAACATAAACTATTCAAATATTATAGGTTTTTCAAACCACTAGAAACCAAAACCCATGAAATTATAAAACATTCCTCTCTAAGAATATCACATCCCATTAATTAATAGACCACACACCACATGAATTGCATAACCAAATCTATAATGACAGGCCCCAACCTAAACCAATATTAAACATTAGTTTCCAACAAAAACTACAAGTCTACTATAAGATACAAATTTCTAAAAGGACAACCTACCCCTTATGAAGAAATCATGATTCCCTCATTCAGAGGACACCCAAAAGGTTTCAACTATTTATTACATGAATCCATTATTGATTATCCTGATGGTTACTTTACAATGAATTAAATCAAAATCCACACTATAGGAGTGTCCTTGTTCCTGTATTATTATATGAAGCTCCTGGCCATTATATCTAATGACCTATCCATTATTCATTGTGACTGTGGTGTGATTAACCTAAACAAAATCTATGGATAATTATGGCCACACCCTCAAACAACCAATTCTACACTCACCATTATATACCTTATGTTATACTACACCTCAAGATCCACCTCAAAAGTAATCATTACCGCTTAACACTCCTCCCAATCCATTAAAATCATATTACAACTCTTGACACTATTTATCTTAGGCAATACGTTCCAAGGCCCTATATTGAGTAAATTATCTAACAAAACCTAATTTATTTCCAATATATTCTCTACCATCCATGTACATTTCAAATTCTCATTCAAAACTCATGGAAAAAATTCACATGAAATTACATCATGAACATCATCCAACAACCCCTATATATTAAACCACACCATAATCTATTATGAGTATATCAAACCCCTATATATTACAGCGCACTATAATGTGGTTTTACACTCCCCAAATATTGAGAACATTCCCAATAATCCCTTTGAACATGATCTTCAACGATTATATAAAACATATAAACTAGACTCTTATTTTAGATCTAATGAGACACCATTTATGGCAAACATTACTGGCCCAAATATATATAATTCCATCCATTCAAACTGAATCAAGATCATATAATGATTGTTTCATAAATTTCTTAAATTAGGAAGATAAACTTATATCACTATTTAGATCATATTTGATTTTTTTTGTTTCTAGAGATGTTTGTTTTTGAGGTTTTGTGGCTTCTAATTGGGTATTCAGTTGGTTGTATTGATGTTATTTTGAATTGGTGTTGTTATGAATTTTTTACAGTGTACTGTAATTTCATTGGTGTTATTCTTATAGAATACTATTTGAATCATATTTTTTCTTCACTGGGACTATTCTGAATTATGTACAATGTATTGGAATTGTAGGTAATTGCAAGTAATTACCTATAATTCGGAGCTCTAAATTCTGTACAGGTAATTGTATTGGTGTTATTCTTTTAGGTAATTTCATCAGGGGGAGGATGGATTCTTCCTACTGCTGGATTTGAATCAACTCTATTCCAATATTTTAAAAACCGTTGGAATAGATGTGAAAAACTAAATATATACCAATAGCTTATAGAAAAAAGTTAGTCAAAGTGTATTCCAATGGATTGTAAACCATTGGTATAGGACTAAAAATTCAATATTTACCAATGGTTTACATCAAACCATTGGTAAAAGATGATACCAATAGTTCATAATCCGTTAGTTTAGATATATGGTGTGTTATATTTCAACGGTATAAAACCATTGGTAAAAATTAATACCTACTGTTACTAAAACCCATGGGAATAACATGCTTTATGGTTCCATATAATAATGGATATTGAATAATCATTTTCATATGTTTATCCCCACACCTTAGCAGCAAATATTTTGGACAACTGTTGGTATAATTTATTCCAACAGTTGTGCAGCCTATACCAACGGTTTTAAACTACTAGTATATCATAAGTTCTGAAAATTGTATTATCTATCATGTTTAATTTTATTTTCCTAATAAATTATAGATATCATGTATGTAATCTAGATTTATAAAAATATAATACTGATCAGTACTTTGGGATTAATATCTTGTATCTATTCCAATGTAATAAAGTAATACACCAGCTCCAGGCTTCTGGAGTCAGGGTGTTACAAAGACATTACTCAGGAGTGTCCTTCCACAAATAAATCACCAAAAAGTAACCATTTATATTTGAATCTATTACCCATGTTCTAGGGATGGAAACCTATTGCTTACACATGTTGGCCTCTCTTCCATGAAATTAGATTCTAAAAACCAACTAGATCATCACTAGAAGACATTTTAGAGGACTCATATAAATAAGTGAGTGAAACGTCACTGAGATTGATTGGAGTACCATGTTTCCACAATAGGTCCCTTATTTCCATCAAAAAGTTGGATATCATAATATCTTTAATGATTATGTTTATGAATCATTGGACCAGGAGGTAGTCTTTATAGCTTCTGTTTGAGGGTTTCAGCTTACCATATAATGCTCCACTCGTGGTTCAATCCAATTAGCAGGGAAAATATTTTTATTCTTAGGAATCCTCTCTTTCCTGATATCCTCTTGTGGAATGGAAGTAAAATAATTTTTTATCCACAATTTTTCACACTCCTCAGGTACAGTAGTTCCAAATTTATCAAACGAAGCCTTCATAAACTCATAGAAATAATAATTGTGAAACCTCCCCCAAAAAATAAAGGCACAATCCCCTTCCCTTGGAATATGTCATGGATGGGGTTCCAACTTAGTAGGAGAGCATGAAAGATCCTTAGATCCATCAACCTTCCTCAGATCTGAAATGATAATGACAAATATCTCTTCGGAACCATCTTCATAAAAAGAAGATCTAATGAGAATCAAAGTTGAAAAATGAGAACTTATAGGAGAAAACAAAAATGTTTGAGCTTGTTGAGAGATAAGGGAAAGATCATTTTAACAAAAAAATTAGTTATATCCAATTGAAATCATTAATAATAAATAATTTTTTCACTAGGACAATGAATATTAATTTGACAATGTTTGTTTTTTCTCATTCACCTATCTATATTTCTAAACACCAACCTTCCCAACCAATGAAGACTCCAACTCTTCTCAAGATGTAATTCTCATACCTCCTTCCTTTGAGAATGCACTTCTTCCTACACTGAACTTTGTATCACATGTACATTACTAAATGAGGGATCCCGAGGCATTCCATTAGGCCTAACTTTAGAACTCATAATGTCATTAGAAAAATCCCTAAAGTTATTTTCCATGATGGTATTATTTATAAATATATCAGATTCATCGTTAAGGCATTTCTTGAGTGGAACAACATGATAATAATACATACATCTTAATCAATACCAGAAGGGTGGCCAAAATCATATTGAAAAATATTCTTAGTACTACCATTACCAAAATTTTTCAATTCATGAACCATTCGTTCACCTCATACTAGATATTTTAGTCGAAAATAAAAATTCCCAGCATCCCTCTGCTGATGAGAGTCTACTACATAAGACCACCTGTGATCCTCCTTACCATATATATGACCCTAAGTACCCAACATATCATTTTTTTTCTGATCCTTCTTCATGCATCTGTTAGCTGGGTAACCTTTCAGCCCACATTGCCTTCAAATCATTTTCATGAAACATTTCCCTTAAGAATTCCCTATTTTTATACATCCCTTTATAAAATTATAATCATTTTAGAATTCAACATTCATGTCGAATTAAAAATATGTGGAAGATAGAGCAATTGTATTGATATTAGTGGAGATAAGGTCAACTTAATATAGCAACCACGAAAAGTGTACACATCAAGCACTTTCAGACGATTTATCCATCTCGATCAGAACAAAATACGTTTAATTAGTTTCCCAATGAATCTTGGGGTGCCAACAAAACCAACTCAGACCATAGATATGAATCTATAGTCGGGTAATCGAATTATTTAAATTCATAGGATTGAATAATGGATATCAGTCCGAAATTTTAAGAAAATAGGTCTTTAGTTTGATTAAACCCTATCCCTATGATTTGGGTGTCTGATCTGTGGAGGAAAAAACATTATGGAATAATTCATTCCTAAAGGGAGTAATTGTCCAGTCATCAAATCCCCCAAAATCCTAATGTTTCTTCCCAATATCAATGAGACTCAATTTTTATCCTTATAATTCAAAGTGTTGCATAATGAGAGAATGCTTATATTCACTGAGTCAAGTTGAAATAATACTATGAGATGCATTGATGATTGTCGTATCCCCTTTCCTCCTAATAATACGAGAGAATGAAAAGGACTCCTTTTAAATATCATCAAAGAAATGAGGATTTGAGGCACGAATAAGATATTATAACAAAGGGTAATCTGAGGAAGTCCAAGCATCAACCTCTAGATCAGACATAGTGTTGGTCAACACCACCCAAGCAAATGATACATGCTTGCTAGTTTTGAAATCGAACCTATGGATTGTAGGAGATGAGAAATCCACACATGGGTCAACCAAATAGTGTTGATCCCCATTAACCCCCTAATTTCAATCTTTATCGTCATTATTGGAGATTGTTGAAGGCATCGAAGGTTAAGCCAGAACAAATCACCATTGATTTCCAATGATTTATCCAAGGACCACTCTCTCGACACTCTGAATCCTCACTTTCTATGTGTGTGTGTGTGTGTGTGTGTTTCTGTGTGTTTTTTAAGAAAAGCAAGAAAAGATTCAAATAAATAAGGCAAATTACAGGAGTCTAAAGGAGGAAATTTTACACTTGTCTCTATTAAGCAAATCAGAAAAATCCTCATCTGGTGTGGTCAGGTGCACTCTAGAGGCTGCAGAGATACCCTTGGAAGCAAGCCTATCAGCAACAGAGTTGGCTTCACGATATACATGAGTTATGATAAAGTTCATGGAGGCAAGAATTTCAAAGCATTTGATCCATTTCAGGGTGAGTTTCCAGGCAAGGTGAATCTGATTTTTTCGAACAGCTTTCACTATAGTAGAAGAGTCACTTTCAAACCAGAGATCATTCCAGTTTCTTTGATGAGCCATATCCACTGCATTAATAAGGTCCATCATCTCAGCTTCGAGGGCAGTGAAATGACCACAAGAGCCATAGGAGACCTCTAGAAAGTTGCTATTTGCATCTCGGAATACAATGCCATAACCAGCCGGTCCAGGATTTCCTTTCGAGGCACCATCAATGTTGCATTTGATCCAACCTGCAAGGGGAGGTATCCAGAAAATTTCTATAGTGCCTGAAGGTTTGGGGAAGTTACCTGACAAATGTAGCCTCCTCAGGACTACAAAATCTTTGATAGAATTGTGACATTGTCTAGAATGAAGCTGATTGGCATTTCTGGTCATTGTGAGAATACTAGAGATGACAGAATTTTGATTGAAAGAAAACCTTCCATGCCTGATGTTGTTCCTGCCTCGCCATAGGGTGTGGAAAGTTTCAGCACAGGAAACAAAGAAGAGGACCTGGGTCTGCATTGAGAGGTGTTCGGCTGCAATAAAGTGCAGAAAATCTACAACACTGTCAACACGCGGTAACAAGATATCAAAAAGGCTAAATATGATAATCCAGATTGAAGCAGCAGTTTTGCAAGAGAGAAAGAGATGATCTAGATCATCTCTATGTTGGTGGCACAGGTCACATCTTGAGCACAGAGAGATGCCAGCTCTTTGAAGGTTGCTGGCCATTGGGAGTTTTTTCCATTGAATTCTCCATAGAAGGGTGTACCGAGAGGGTTGTATCCATCTCCTAAAGGCCTGGACAGTAGTAGAGTTATTAATATGTATGGAATGGTGGTAGAAGCTTTTGGAATCAAGAATTCCATTCACAGATGGCTCCCAAACCATTATGTCATCAGCATTTAAGAAATCATAGGAGTTAACAATTTCCAGAATTTGCATCGGCAGATTGTGTCTCATCTCGAGTTGGGCAGAAATGGAGGCATCAAGATCAACATCCAAAGAATCAGCATTGATATCCTCGGCCAAAGGTGCCCCTGTCCAGTTATCCCTCTAGAATTTCATGTTGGAAGAGGCATTTACCAACCAATGGGAATGAGTCTTGATCGTTTGATAGATCTTTTTCAGACCAGGCCAAACAGAAGAGTGTATATAAGAGAGTTTACCAGCAGTCAGTCTGGAGAGAATTCGTTTTCTGAGGAAGGCCAGAGAGACTGAGTTTTCATTTATAAGTCTCCAGATAAAATGAGATTGAAGAGAATTATTAAAGCATTCAATGTTCTTAATGCCAAGTCCCCCCATAGTGAGGGGTAAACAGCATTTGCTCCAAGGGACAGTAGCAATTTTCCTTTCAAGGATACTACCGCTCCAAACAAAATTCCTCATGAGTGAGTTAAGGAGCTTAATGGTAGATGCAGGCCAGGAGTAAACCATAAAGGAATAGACAAGTTTGGAGATGATCACATGTTTGACAAGGCAGATTCTACCTGCCATAGAGAGAGCTTTGCCCGTCCAATTAGAGAGAGTTCTTCGAACATTGCAAACCACATCAGTGAAATAGGTGGATCTCGGTTTACCAAAAAACATTGGGACTCCAAGATATGTAAAAGGGAGGGAGCCCTCTTTAATGCCAAGACTATTAATCATACAGTGCCTCCTGGAGTCTGTAATGCCTTTCCCAAAGAAGATGAAGGATTTATTCCAACTCACCTCCTGTCTAGAGACAAGCTCATAGTGATCGAGGATGGATTTGAGATTCTGAATATTTCTTTTTCCTCCTTGAGTAAAAATGATAATGTCATCAGCAAAGAGAAGATGTGAGGGAGCAGGGTTACCCCTGTTAGCCCGCAGAACTTTCAGATTTCCATTTTCAGCATGATAGGTAATCAGTCTACTAAGGTAATCCTCTGCAATTGCAAAAATAAATATTATTTAATTATTTATTTCATATTTATTATATAATATTAACTATATATTTATTATTAGTTATTTATATATTATTTAATATTAATTATTTTTTTTATTATTTATTTATTATCATTTTATAATTTATTATATTTTTATTTATTCTTTATTCACTACTTATTTATTAAATATTGGATTATTTTTCAATATTAAATTTTTTTATTATTTGTTGATTATTGATTGTTTAAGAATTTATTAATAATATTATATATATATATATATTATTGTTTTATTATAAAATTTTTATTAAAATATTCTTTATTATTTAATTATTACAAATATATTATATATTCATTAATTAGTAATTAGTAATTATTAGTTATTTATTAATTTATTAACTATTATTTAATTTTTAATTTTTAATTTTTAATTAATTATTAATTTATTAATTATTTAACATATATTGATTAATTAAAAAAATATTTATTACTTAATAACTATTTATTATTTAGTTATTAATTGTTTTTTATTATTTAAGTATTATTAATTTATTAATTTATTAATTTATTATTAATTTATTAATTATTTATTATATATTTTTAGCTTATTTTTTACTTATTTGATAATAATTTGATATTTATTATTTATCTATTTTTTGAATATTATTCATTTATTTTTTATTTAGTCATTTTTTTGCCCAAATGGCCCGAGGGCCTTCATTTTTATTTTATTATGGATAATCCCCCTTTTAAAGGTTGAAGGGGAACTCGTACATGACTCGTAGTCCCAATGCACAGTGCCCGAATGACCCGCAATACATGACCCAAATGCCCAGAGGCATACCATGCCCAATATAAGACCCAAAGGCCCAGCCCACTTGAACTACTCCTCCCCAGCGTCTGCGTCATTGATCACCTAGCTCCTCTCCTTGCATTACTGATCATCTTGCATTTCCCCATACAAAGGTGCACGGTGCCTGGTCCCCATGGTGGTTGTCATACCCTCTCATTCTTCCAATCCGGTTAGCTCTGCTTCGGGTGTTTGCTCCTCTTGTTTCTCTTATCCTCTTCTGGGGCATGTTCTGTGTGAACTGGGCTACTCAATCGTCTCTGTGACATAAAGTCCTTGTGGCCCGAAGGCCATTGATGACCCGAAGGCCCTTGAGACCCGTAGGCCCAATCTAGTGGCCCGAAGGCCCTAATCGGGTGAATAGTTCCGGCTGCTATAGTACCGAACAGTAACTGCTTTAGTAACTGCTACGGTAATCCAGAAATTCACCTCCACTCAGTTTTTAACCTGGGTCACTTGCATGCCAAGCAGGAACCCTTACCACTCGGGTATGGGCTCGTTGGCTATTTAGTCATTTATTATTCATTATTTACTTATTATTTACTTATTATTTATTTATTGACAATTTATTTATCACTTATTATTTATTATTTTTTAATTATTAACCATTTGTCTGTTATTTATTTTTTATTAATTAATACCTATTTATTTTAAATTTATTTGTTTGGTATTATTAATTTTCTAGTTTTTTATTACTTTTATTATTTAATATTATTATGTATTTATACATATTTTTATATATTTATCTCTATATATGTGTGTGTGTTTATGTGAATTTCTTTTACTCACCACCTAAGGAGCTTACTAAACTGGTTAGGTATTTAGAGAATATCCTAGAGGTAAGTGGTTCAAATCTCAGTCAACATAGAAGCACACAGACTCATATATACTGAATTTATGCATTCCATGTAAGGATTTTCCATTCTTGGTAGGATAAAAAAATTAAATAATATTTAATTAATAATTAAAAAAAATAAAAAATATATAAATAAATCAATAACAAATCAATAAGTTATATACCATTAATAATTAATCAATAATTAATTATTAAAAAAATTTATAATTTATTATTAAATTTTTAAGTAAAAAATATATTAAAAAAATAAAAAATTGTAAAATAAAAACCATAATGAAATGATTCAACAACAGTTTAAATAGCCGTAAAAATCATTATCCAATTGTTTTTAATAAAATCTGTGTTAAATTATCGGTAATGGTTTTTATAACAGTTTCTAAATGATTAATGACTCATGATTTCACAATGGTTTTGGGAAACTAAAATGAAACAATTTAGTGATGGGTTAAATCAAAACTAAATGCTTATTTTTGCATGGTTATATTCTCTTCATTAGGGAAACAAAATGTTATTCTTTACATTTCACTTTATCGATATACACTAAACCCATTTAGGATATTAATATACATTCACTTTAAATTTTGACTAGAATAATCTTTTACTAATTAAACATTTAACTTCTCTATGTTCAAAAAATATTCCACTATGTTCTTAAAAACTATAATATCTTTGGAATATCATTCTAAAATACACAAACTCTTTCTTTCCATAAAATAACACTTATTTCCTTTAGTGGGAATATTTTATATATAAATTATTATATCCATGTATAATATAGTACCCCATGTGGTTAAATAATTACTCAGAGAAAACGAGTTTATTTTAAAAAATATGCCAATGTGGGATGGTGGGATAATATCCATCATATATTTACAAACATCTATATTAACTCATTTATAATAAATAATTTTTTTACCCTCATCTTCTTCTCATGTATGTTATAAATTATTTTGAATCATCAACTATTGGTATCTAAACATCACCAAATATTTCTCATAAAAACTACTTTTTTACAAATGATTCTCTTGTCGTATAGGATAAATAATATAAAAATAGACATCATTTTATCAAATCCATCTACGATTGATATATTCATTTTCATTAAATTACTAAATTTTCAACACTTTGATTCAAAATTATAAATTCATAATAAATGTTCCATTAATTTTTACCTAGATTTTCAACTCGTGTATAATAAAAAAACTTGTAAAACATACAATTTTTATCATATAACCTTCAAAAACAAAGAATTTTTTTTATAACACTAATACCTAATATGGATTTTCCATAGAGTTTCCCAAAAATCATTTAGGTATCATAGATAATTCCATCCCCTATGAAAATAATTTCATTCATTATTGAATCCACCATTAGGTTTCATTGACTAATGTTTTTTGTTGAGAAATACAACCTTATTCTTCTGAATTAAACCTTTTCACTATTATAATATCAATATAGCACAATAACCAGAAAATAAAATTCCAAATTCTTCAATCCTTAACATTTTGAAAAAATAGTATAAACTTTTATTGAGAAAGTTTACATTGTCCACAAAATTCTAACAATGAATCTATAATGAATTCTTCATATGGAAAAATCCTTAAAGAAAACCATTAATCTATCTGATAAAAAACATACTCAATAATATTGTATATTTTAGTTGAGAGTTATGTTCCTTCTATCCTCATATATATTATTATTTTGAAACCATATGTGAATTAAATTATTCTTTTCAAAGAATCTAACTCCAGTTGTTGTAAAACCTCAATACTTGGTTATTCATGAAGGTATTTCTTTTACATAATTAATTTCTTTACTACATTCTTATAAACAATTCTTATATATATATTCCAATATTAGGAGATCCATACATTTAAATACTCTTTTATATAGTATTGATGTTAGATTAATATTTTATGATGTTCATTTCATTTATCTATAACTAAATATTTTATTAGATGAGTATTATGTTTTACATTCATTTAATAAGAAATTTATTAAATCCCCCCCTCACTAAAATGATAACTTATTTTTAAATTACATAAAAAAAATTACTGGGAAAAGATATATATTTCCCAAATCACTGCATAACTTTATCTTTTCATTAATCAATTACATATTTAGGTGGAAAATCATTTCAATCGTATAATATGTGAAACTTATATATTTGAGTTGATAACTATTTATACCAATCCATCATATAGAGTCACACAAAATTATTCACATGGTAAGATAATCCTATCAGGGTCTCCTAGAAAAGAGTAACCAAAATAAAATTACAAATATGGCATCCTTATCCTTTAATGGTTTCCCATTACTTTTTTTCCTTTATAATATAATACAAGGGCACCTATATTTAGAATGACCTTTTCGGTCAGATGATCCCGGTCATGAAAACTACTTCCTTTATAATGAATTTGAAACATAGTATAATTAAGGGGGATATTATACTTATAAACTATAATCAACCTGATATTTATAAACAATAATAATCCTTTAAATTCAAGATCATAACCTCATAAAAGGAAAATTACATTTATAAGAAACTAAATAAATTATCCTACCTTACATATAACTTTGTATATACATGTATGAAAATTAATACAAGAATTGTATGTTTTTAAACATAACTCATAAACAAATTTATATGGATAATAATTATATGTATGAATTAAGTAAGTAATAAACTAATTAAAATATACATTTTTAACATATCTATTATTTTATCATGATCTTTATTTAGTAATGAGCATATTTAAAAAAGAATGTATCCATGTTGAAATAATAAACATAACATATATTGTCGCCTAACATTTAATATTAAAATACGAATGAAAATATAATAAATAGTGTCTTTTTAATTATATAAGTCTTAATACCTATTAAGAAATGTTATGAATAAAAATGAAATATCTCTTATAGTAAATATTTTATAGATATATTCCATTATCACTTGATTCTCCAAGTATGTCACATACGTGGAAATGAATTATATATTGATGAATCCATAAATATAGGATTTTACATTTTTAACTGAATTATTATGAAGATTCCTTAACAAATAAGTAATAAATGACATCATTATAAATTATATAAAAATAAATAAATGAAAATTGAAAATAAAATTTACATAAATGGAAACACTTGAAACATGTTTATTATGAGTATATAACTAGAAACAAAATATATGATATATTTCTTAAATATAGTTAATTTATAATTACATTGATATATATGTCATCAGTAATTTAATCTGAATAATAATTGTCTAACATAAAACTACAGAAATATAATTTAATGATCCCATTTGGACGTTAAAGAGTATATAAACATGTTGATTCTTGAGGTTTTATTGTATGTTTCCTTGACCCTTTATGTTTTAGATACTCCTAAAAAAATTAAATGTCAGAGTTAAAATTAATTTAAAATAAAAACAAGATAAATATATAGGTATAATGCATAAATAAAAATTCAAATATTAAACATGTGTATTTAGTCATTGTAACAATGTTCGGAACCCTATCCATATACGATCAGTTTCTCAATAGACAATGACACTGTACAAGATGATCATTTATATCATGTATCATCACTCGTAGTTGATTCAACTGCCTAATCAAAAAATATATACGATCCCCTATATAATTTATTCTTCCATACACTAAAATAGGATAAATTTTCATCCTCAACATATAACTCATTATATATTGTTAGGCTCTGAACTAGAAGATTTAGGAGTAGGATGCATATGTTATGTTAGTCTTATGTCCAAACATTGAATATATGAGTGATTTAATATTCTCCTCCATTGATTATTCCATCATCCCAATTGATCCATATAAATAATATATTTCATCCTTGTGTGTATCCTTACTCAATTAAATAATAGGATATCCTAGAAAATTTTTAATACTAACAACCACCTCATATCATTTAACATGGAACCAATGTTCTTTGATTCATAAAGTTGTAAAAATGATGTTCATTCAACCCTTATGGATAAAGGTCCCTTATATAGTTTTATCATAGAGGATATCTTATAATGAAATAATGAAATGTCATGTTTATGTGAATAATTTATAAAAAAATATTTAAAAAAATTAATATATAATTTTTCATAATCTTATCGGTTGTACCCTTTGATTAATAAATAAGGAACTTCCACTTTTTTATTATAATAATTTTTCCATTTTATATAGTGAGCTGAGGTAGAGGGATGACGAAATAAAACCTCATCAAAGAAAATTTATTTTTCTCCTAATTACTATAATTTTCTTGTAACTATTCTCTCCTATAATAATTTATACCCGCCATTGAAAAAGAACTGGGGTATACATTGTTTTCATAGATCTCTTAATGATATATCATAAAAGCCTTTTAGAAAATATTTAAGATATAGGTCATTAAATAAATTTAAAATATTGAAATAAATTAATTTTTTAAATAGTATTTAACATATCAAAATTGTATCCTCATGTATGTTAGAGAAAAACGTCATATATATATCATCATATAAAAATCCATGTTTTATACATGATTTTTTGTTATTTTTTATTTCTAAAAATAAATTATAAAATTAATTTTTTTAATTTCTATTTATTATTCTAATTACTGTAAAAAACACCCATTGATTCAAAATCACTTTAATATCAAGTGTTCCAAAAATAAACTATAATTGAGAAGATAATATTTGGGTTATATAGAACATTAATAGTTTTAAAAATTTATCTTTAATATATTATTCCATTACATACTCACAAAAATGATATCATATCATATTTTCAATACCCCTATAACTATGATTGAATATTTGAACATTTCCTCATCTTAACAATTCCATGAAACTGCATAAATTTGTTTACATTTTTGATCATTGGATTTCCATTATCATTACATTTAACAATTAACCTCTTCTCCTTCCCATCTGTAAGTAATTTTTACAGAAATGTGTACTACCACATATACCAAATTTGGATTTATTCTTCTTTAAAAAAGAGGACAACTTAGAAACAATAGGATAAATAGTAATGGTCTTTGTAGTGCAGTGGAAAATATCAAAAAACATAAGAAAAATTTAATGATTTAATTTAATTTTCATATATATATTTATATGAGTATTAACACATATACCTAAGTTTATTTCTTCTCACTCAATGTACATTAATTAAATAGATGGATTTCACTTTTATGTAACGAAATTCTCTTTATCCAAAGATAAAAAAGTAAATGATTATTAGAAGTAAATATTTTATTTTTAGCAATATAAAGGTAAATATAAAAATTATGTTGTATAAAATAGATGAAATAAAATTAAATTAATTTAAATAATTTTTCTAATAATGTTATATTTAATATATATATATATATATATGATTTCATAATGAACTAACGATATATAATTTCTAATTGAATAATTATTATTTTTTGAAATAAATATACACTATGTTATTAAATATTATTTTTCTAATAACTATTTTACAATGTTCTTTGAGTAAGGATGTCTAAATTAATATACATTTGAATTCTTGAACTCGATAAATTATTCTAGAGATATAACAATCAATTTTGATCTAAAAATAAACTTGTTTCACTATTTTTTATTATTTTTTCAATGATTCAATGCATTGTATTCAAAATAGATTATTTATATTTCAAAATATATTTTCTCATGGTTAATTTTTTGGGTCAAAGCATTAAATTATGTATTATGTAATGATTTCATATCCTATATAATGTAGTAAAATATATACAAAGAAAAAATAATTAATAACCACTACAAAATCATATAAAAAATTAAATGTTCAATTTCTATTATATTTTCATAGTATTTAATTTAAAAAAAATATCAATGAATTATTTGATATAAGTAGTGTCTTATTATAAAAAAATGAATCAAATTGTTTTTTAATTATTCAACTACTTTAGGAACACAATATTTTGACTATTTTATATGTTTAAAAATAATATTTATATGAAATCAAATATTCTTTTAAACTAAAATACTCAATATAAAGATTTAGTCTCGTTAAAAAATTATTTCAAGATTCTTAAATGAAAATATGTACTAAAAATAATGAATATAAATGTTTATATAAACCAAAATGAATATATCAACATCTAGATAGAAATAGTTAAGTAATTATTTTGAATTGTTGTTAGAATTTTATGTTTAATGAATTAAAAAAATATAGATATTTACATAAATTATTAAGATAATAATGGATTATTTTCCCATACACATTTATATGATTATTTTTTATATCTTGAACGATTTCAACAATGTATTCATCATTATCTTTAGGTAATTATGTAGTCAGTAGAGTAATATCAATGAATTCAACAAAATCATCAACATTCTTATCACTAAAATTATTTTCACTTGTAAAATGATGGCATAACAATAATTTTATGGATTAATAACATAAGATATACATTTTACTTGTGTTTCCATGATAAATGAGTCCCCTTTGAAACTAAATATTTTCAAATCTAGAAGTGAAAATCAAAGCTCATTATGTTTTTCACTAATCTTCTATAAAACAACATACAATTAATTACAAGTACAAAAAATTTAATGTAACCAATTTCCCATGTATCTTAAACCATTAAAACACATGAAAGTAATGTAAAAATTAGGTTTTGATATTTTAGAATTGAATAATTTTTTATTTATAAATAATAACAACTATAATATTTTAAATGATATTCAAATTATCACAATTTTTTATATAAAATTTATTACCATTAATGTAATAATTTGACCATGTGGTCACATTAACACATGTCCCACCCCAGCTAACTGATACAGATGAATCGGTACTGAAAGTATCTATATACTAGGAAACTAATTTTTTCTCATTAATCAATAACAATTAATATTGTTTCATATATCATACTTTCAATAAAAAAATATGTTATATCATTTATACTTTAACCTTATTGGTGTTGTTTAAAATGAAAAAAATAAATAATTATTAGTTCATAACATTTAAAAAAAATAGTTTTAATCTATAATTACTAATTAATATACTAGTAACTCCCACATAAAAAGATGTATGGAGACCAACATACTCAAATTCATATATATATTTTGTACAAAAACTCAACCACCTCCTTATATATATATTTTTTAAATAATCGAGGCCGCTTATAAATGTGGATTCTTATTGTATCCCTTTGATAAAAATATATATTGTTAAAAATAATACATGAAAACAAATATAATATCCATGAATTATGTTGGACACTATAACACTAATACAAATTCATTCCATATATTTATATTTTTAATCTAATATTTATATATTCATTTAAAAATTTCAGAAATTTTTTATCAAATCACTTCTATTGTGGTTATTTTTTCTGGTGATGTTTGTTTCCATTGAATATTTTATTATTCTCATTATATATTATCCTGTTTATATATCTGAATTCATAAAATAAACTTTTAAAATTATTAATTATTAGAATATACTATATTTTCCTTATAGGAATTACGATGAAAAATCCTAAAAAGGAAACAAATTTGGATTTTCCAATGATTTTTTATACCATGATACCCCACATTTTGAACATTTTCATAAAACATTATATTCATTTTTATACCACACAGAACCATTTGGGAATGAATGTATCTCTATAGTCTAATCATACCTAGTATTTTTTTAGCATCATAATTGGAATATAGTATGTTATTTCCCACTCTAAGTATGTCTTTCAAATTTTCACTAAATTCAATGAAACTGTTTTCCCTCCAACAATTTCATATATTTTTCTTAACCAATTTCACTAATATGGATAACACTATAGATTTTATACAACCACGGTATATAATTTTTTCAACGTCTCCATACTATCATTCAACTATAACTATTTTTCAAACAATTTCATCTCCTACATCATGAATTAATTATTCAATATTATGTGATGCCTCATATTAGAAATTTTCATCATCATCATCAGATATGGAATTCTAAGTTATTTAAATATGAAAAATCCAATGACAATAACTCGAATTAAAACCATGAAAAATGAAATGATTTTTAATTTAACTAGTCCGTAATTTTCTCATATTGAATAACTTGACACGCGTATGGAAAAAAATTTCTTCACTTGCAATATGTTTTTAGAAAATTATTTTAAATCCTTAAGCTATTTTTATTATTCATTACTTTTTCTTAATTAATTAATCCAGCTGTGATACAATAGTTATCTAAAAAAACTATAGTAATTAATAACATATTTACAAATTTTATATAACTGTGATTTAAAATTAACTTTGAAAAAATGATATTTATAAAAATCACAAATATTACTTTATAAATTATAAATTGAATATATTTTCTTCACATATATATATTTATGATGTTGATAACAAAAATATATATGTTTTTTAATATTTATATTTAAAGAAAAATCGAACCATAATATTACATTGTATTTTAATAATTATATATTTACATATATAGTTGCACGCACATTTTATCTATATAAATAAATAAAGTAAATATTTTAAAAATATAACAATGAAAATTATTATTATTTTAATACTAAAAATTTATTATTATGAGGTATTTTTTTATATAAATACACATGTGATGATTTAATACAAGATATGATTTAATATAATTCATTATAGAGTATGGGAAAAAACATAAATATATATTCAACTAATTTAACGTTGAATTTTAACATAAAATTCAGAAGAAAAAAAATAAAATAACTTAATTATCAATATATAGAAAATTACAATTAAATAAATAACTCAAATTTGGATTTTCAATGAAAATATATCAACAAAAGTGTTGGTAGTGTAAAATACAACAAATTGTTAAACCAATAATGATATGAAAAAAATATATATTCTTGAAATATACATATAATCAACAAATGAACATACTATTGGAGGTATTAAAAATTCGAAGAATGGGAAGAAGTGAAAATGGAAAGGTAGTGGAGTTGATGATTGAAAATGAAAGAGATAATTATGATTGTGTAATTAATAATAATTAATTGAGTAGACGAAGATAAAGTCAAAACTAGTGCTAAAATTTAAGTGTTGAAAAAATGAGAAGGAAGTTGAGATTTGTGTATTCTAACTTTTTAAAAGAACCTATAATGTTAGTTTTTTTAAAAAAAATTTGTTGTTATAATCAATTTTTTCATTCTTTATTTTTAATAAATCTCATAAAAAACTATTGTTTCATTATTTTAAGGTTATTTGTTTTCAAACTAACATGGAAACTCCCATTCAATTTCATTAAATTTATAACTGAATATCAAACTATGAGGAATATTGCATTTATTTTACTTGTGGATGCAGTTGATGGTGTAGTTCTCTCAACTATAAACATAACTTATATGTTGATGAATATGTTTAGATAGTGGATTTTGTCTGATTGGAGTATAATAGGATGTGAGATCCCTTATAAGGTGGGAAGACCATCATGGGGTGGTTGGTTTCATAAGGATTTGTACTTTGTTTTAGAGGAATAATGGTTGTTCTGGAATATTATAGGGGTGATGTTTATAAATCATTTCACTATAAATTTTTTGTAATGTACCACAAAGATACTAAGAATTATCATGATATTACACATCATTTATAGTTTTTGGGAATGAAAAGGTTGTTTTGAAATTTATTTATAATTTTATGAGTTTTAAAAAGATGAGAATAGTGTGTTAACAATAAATGAGTTTTTTCAACCATTTACAATTTTATCATGGAAGTAGTAGGATAATTATGTGGTTTTTTAATTGGTATATTGAAATCACAAAAAAAAGAATGATGGTATTTGGGATAAATTGGACCAACTCTTAAAATTAGTGCATTTCTATCTTATATGAATGAAATTTTAAATAAATGATATTGGAAAGATTTGTGTGAAGGATATTATTAAAAATCATTTGAAATATGAAGTATATTGTATCAAATAGATACCCTTATCTCACATTGAGATTCTATAAGGAAATTAAAAATATTATGGGAAGGCATTTAAAGACAAATACTATATATCAACCCCAAACAAATTTGTATATGAAAAACAATTTTAACAAATATTATATTCCATATATTTATTTTAAATATTAAGTGGATGGTTTTTACAGTTAGGTGCTACTACAGAATTAGATTTTATGGCTCTGTATGCGAGAAATTATTTTTGAAATATATTAAATATATTAAATATCGTGCACGCTATGTTTTCCAAAAAAACTATAATAAATTTTAAACATGGAATTAGATCATAAATTTAGCGTTGTTGTCGAGTTTATAGTGTTGGTTATACTTTAAAAAATACATAACCATGCATCACATCGAATGTTCGGTATGGGCATGGTCGTGGGTCAACATTTAAATAAATAAATTAGTTAAATTAATTTATTTAATTAACATTCCATGAATTTATTTTTTTCTATATGTATATGGTTATGATGGAATCCTTGGGAAAGCCTCATAACCATGGATCCATAGGAGAGAGTGTTGTAGGAGGTTCCATGTGAGAATGATGGTCCCATCTTTAATCGACGATCGTTATGTGATGGAACTCAAGGATCTCACCAACTACAATGACACGTATTCATTAATCATCAATGATCTATCAACCTTGGGCTATGATTTTGGTATTATTTATATTTATATAGATTTTCTTATCCAGCGATTAATATGAATAAATTGACCTATGGATTGATATGTAGATCTATCCTAATTCAATTCTGGGTTTTTTTGGGATTATTGGGTTAATTATTTATTTTATCTGGATCTTCATTCGTCATTCTAATGGAAATGCATCATGGAAAACATGAACAAGACCAAGGATCATTACTACTTTGCATGTTTCATGGTTATCTACCACTTTTCTTCATGATATCATCACCAACATTAATTTTGTTTGGTGGTTCAAAAATACCAAAATAAACAATTATTGTGCACCTATTTCTTGGCACACCTAATTGTTATCCCATATTCAAGTTTCAATCAATGATGGTTTTGAGCTATGATGACAGATCAAGGCCGTATCAGAGTTCTTCATGACTGTTTTGACATGTGAATACCATGAGAAGTGATTGAGGGATTTCTCATGTGATTTGGTGGATAGATTCTAGAAAGAGGCATTAGAAAAGCCTGGCTGGACCAGATCCCTACTCTCCAGTATGACTCATAGTTGGATCAGAGGTTAGAAGAGTGGAATACAACATGTCAGGATTATCCATGGGTTTCTAGAAATTTCATTTTACACAGCATTTGATCCCAGATCGCAATCCAAGTGGGGCCCCATATTCAGTGATATGGTTTCCATGAAGAAGATAAATATCACACGGTGCTTGATAGCTATCAAATGGTGTGTGGCCCTTACATGGATGCTCAAATTATACCATAAGGAGTACGTAGATATGTCCTACCATATACAGACATGGCGAAGATTGGTTTACAAGGTAAGAGCCATGTACTTGGACATAGTTTGGAGAAAACGAGCTCAAACATGTTGTGTACTTAGACAAAAACATAATAATGGACCATGATATACAGATAGAATGTGGTTCCAAAGGAGTAAAACATGTACCACTAGTACACACTATGTTATCCTTCAAAGAAGGATGAGGGACTCTTCCCTCTTCCACTTAGACAAGTTTTTTAGTGTATGTTCCCTTGATCCATTCCCTAAAGGATATGGAATTAGGTCTAGTTCTTAGGATTTAAATCCTCTCTGAGGAAATTTAGTCTTTGATTGTGTTTTTAAATCCCTTTGTCGGGCCCAAAGTAATATCCAATATCATCATTTCCCTTGGTGCGGTTCATGGTATTTTCATGAACAATACTATGTGGTCATCGATCCCCTAATTAGTAGTTTAATCTGGATTGGTTTTATGTTATACTCTATGTCTCTGAGAGTGATCCACTTTATTTGTGTCGTTCTCTCCATACATCTAGCATGTATTTATTATAAAAATAATCGATGAGCATGACATCTCAAACATACTCAATAAATTCTATGTGACATAGGGAGTGTGTTCTCATAGACGAGTGTTATCTGGATCCTTAAAGAAGTAATCCTATGATGCTATTACAGTTGTGACTCTATATTGAATCTATGTTTCTATGTTGAGTATATCAGGATATTCCTATTATATTTTATGATTATATATATATGTGACAAGCTAACTCTTATTCTTGATTCTATATGCTTAGTTATTTCTAGGTGTCCTACTAGGTATTGTTATACTCACCCCTCTATGGTATTTTTTCGAACATGTCGTATCATATGAAAATGATTGACCTTTTAATGGAGTCTTAGAGGGACCATAACTATATGGAGCTTAAAAATACAGAAATATATCAGTGTGTTATTATGGTTTTATATAAAACCTTACTCACCCACATTATAGGTTGGACTTGTTTTACGTCTCTTTATAGTGACCATGTATTTTGAAAATTATTTTTCTAAAACTTTTTCCATACTTAGATGGTGGGATTTTATATGTATTCATGGATGGTTATCAATTCTTTACATTTCATAATTTTATGGGCTTGGGTGTGTGTGTGTGTGTGTGTAGAAACATTATGTCAAGTCCCCACATGTTTGTGATATGCCTATTTGGTGGTACTCGCCAACCCCTGACCTATTAGAGGCGGTATTGGGGTAGTCACGAGATGTGCCCTGTTGGGACAGGTCATGAAAGAGTGGTATCAAATTTCTTGGTTCTACCTTTGGACTGAAGTATGTGAGATTGGTTTTGGAAAATATTGTTATGTATTTTAAGTTCATCTATTAGGATTGGGACTCTTGTGTTGGTATGGTGGCCGACATATCCACACACTAGTATGATAATAACCTCTTTTTTTAACTGGTACATGTAGACACAATTATGGGGAAAGCATTGCATTATTCATCATATTATTGTGGGTTGTTGTTTTAATTTCTTTATAGAGTCGTCTATCTATATATACATATTGAATGTGGTACATAATGTTTATATCAGGTTCCTCAAAGATTTTTACTAGTGAGGATTCAGCATATAGATCATGAGGATGATCCCCACAGTTATGATTCTTCTATACAGAGACATGTTCATGAGGTGTTTCCTCCAAGTGGGGCACTAGTATTACCACCACCTATCAAGCACCCTATGGTATCGGTAGTACCCACAGATTAGGTACACATGTTGAGTGTGCTTCATGAGTTTCAGTGACAGTGACACCTTAGGTTCCATGGGGATCTTGACCCAAAAGCGATTGAGTACTAGATTGAGTTAGCGATGTTAGTCTTCCATCCTTTCAGGACACCTACATACCAGATGGTGGTTTTAGAAGATATAATTCTTCATGACTCTGCAAGAAGATGGTGGGGCATAATGAACTAACACTATGATTAGGTTACTCTACCATGATCAAAGTTCGAGTAACTTTTTAAATAGGAGTTCCCTCTAGCTCTGTTTGGTATTGTATGCATATTGGATCTTCTACAGATTTAGCATTTCAATTCAACTGTGGATTAGTATTCATAAAGTTTCACAAACCTCTGTCGATACATGATAGATAAGGTACGTGATCAGTACATTTCATGCTCTAACCTGTGAGAAATTAGTACGTAGAGACATCTAAGTTAGTGTGATACATCTATACTCTCTTACATTATCTGTGGTTTTGGGGGTTGATTTGGTAGTTGTGGGTATCCTGGATGATAAGACACAGAAAATTGGTGTCATTAATTAGCACACAAGACTTGAGTCTTCTACGATTGGTATCCAATGTTAGATACAATGATCTAAATTTTTGAGACATTTCTAGTTAAAATACCAAGACATGTGTTCTGTGAATTATGGCTCACATAATGGATCTATTCATCCTAGGGAGTGGTATTTCTACTATTGTAATGGAAATTTACATCTTGCATAAGACGGTCTGACCTATCATGTGGTTGATAGAGAGACAATGGATGGGATAGCTTTGATAAAGAATTGATAGGAGCTGGTAGGTCTGAAGGGTTCCAGATATGGAAAAGTAGCTAGAATAGAAGCCATAGATGGAATAAATTATTAATTGTTTCCATAAAAAACCCTAGGTGGTCCACGCCATGCTCATAGAGTTTGGGGTAGGGGTGAGGGTCGCTCCAGGTTGTTAGTGATTATGACTTGAAGGCTCCACGGATAACACAAGGTATGATCTGTGTCTTTTCTACATTATATTTATTAATAATAAACACAGGTGTGAATCATTACTTTATTTCCACATATTTAGTTTGGGACATAGTGATTTTGGTTGAGCTCTTGGCTCATCCCTTATGCTTGGAGACTCTTATTTAAGGTGACTTTGTGATCGCACATTTCTATGGATAGTTTGACGTGACTTTTAGATATGGGAATTTATTTTGTTATCTCCTTAGATTAGTGATGTTTCTTTTCAATTACATATAGTAGGGTGATTCAAATTAATCACTAGTTTTCCAACATTACCCTTACTGAATTTGATTTTATGAGTTTCTAGTTTGCTATAGTGGTGGGAGAGTATGTGGGAATCTTTTCTAAGGATATTCTAGGCTTACCTCCCCATCGGGATATATAATTCTACATTGATCTACACCATAGGATGGCCCAGATATCTATGATATCATATCGGATGGATCTTTTAGAGAATCCCGATATGAATATGTAGTGGGAGGAATTATAGAGTAATGGATTTATTAGGATCCTGTTTCACCTTGGTGATCCCTAATTTTATTCACCAAGAAGATGGATATGATCTTGAGGTTATGTCTAGATTAATATTTCCTAAACAATGTTACCATAAGGAAAAACTATGAACTAACCAAGATTGATTACCTCTTTGATTATTTTAGAGGGTCACAATGGTTTTATAAGATTGAACTCATATTAAGGAATCACCAACTGCGAGTATGACATGAGGATATACCAAATATAGATTTTTGATGTCCATATTGGCACTATGAGTACATGGTGATTCCCTTCAGTGTGATGAATTCCTCAATAGTGTACACGAGACTCATGAACCAGATCCATTAGCCTTTATTAAACCAGTTTGTGGTTGTCTTCCATGATGGTATCCTTGTGTATTTGGTGTCTAAAGAGGATCATGTGAGACACTTGAGGATGGTTCTACATGTACTCTAAGAGAAATGTCTTTACCAGAAGCTCACTATGTTCTAGTTCTATTTTAAAGAGGTCCACTTTCTTAGATATGTTATCTCAGTGGTTGTTGTGATAATGTACTTGATGAAGGTTGAGGTAGTGTTACCTTGGGGGGCCACCCAAAAGAATGATGGAGATACAGATCATCCTTGGGATGGAAGACTATTATTGGAGATTCATTCATAATTTTTATAGTTTATCATCCCCCTTGACAAATTTTAACTGAAAGGGGAAATCCTATGTTTGGATAGAGATTTTGTACTAGGGTTTCCAAGAGTTGATACAATGATTGACGAGGACTCATGTATTGATATTTACATAAGAGGATGTCAAGTATGTAGTATTCTTCCATGCTTTAGGGAACTATAATGATTGTATTTTGATTTAGAGGTATGCAGACATTGACTATAGTTCATGTCATTTGAGACCACATGAGAAGAAATATATGGCCCATGGTCTTGAGTTATAAGTGGTAGTATGCCTGATGAAGATGTGGAAATACTACCGGATGGGTGAGAAAGTTATCATCTATTCTAACAAGAAGAGTCTCAAGTATATCATCCATCAGAAGGTTCATAACATGATATATAGGTGATTCCTAGAGTTCATCTATGAGTATAACATTGATATTTTCTATAATAATAGGAAGGGAAATGTGGTATTTGATTCCCTTAGCAGGATATCTTGTTCGCAATTACTGAGTGAGGAGTTAGAGTATTTAGACTTCTTGAAATTATCCTTCATTGATGTTGATGGAGTATATTACCTTCATTTTATGGTTTTTATCACTCTGGTTTATAGTGAGTCAGGACTGCATAGCTCGTATGTACCAACATTGAGATTCTACACACATAGATATCCACTATACATGCTCCTTATGGATATTTTGAAGGCGGGGAGCATGTCCTTCTTTTCATCAGATGCACGATGGTACTAGTTGTGATGAAAGAGGAGGTGCTAAGGAAGTTTCATGGTTCAATCTTAGGAGTACATACAGGTGTGTCAAAGATGTATCAGAACCTTTGATGGTACTTTTAGAGGCCATGGATGATGAGATATGTTCTAGATTTGGTATATTGATGCCTTAATTTCTAGCAAGTGATGTTTGAGAAATAGGTTTTGGTGAGTTTAGCTCAAACCCATGACACACAAGATTGTAAGTGGGATAGGATATCCATATACTTCATGAAAATTTTTCCACATACATATAGGGGAAAAAATACATCTAGGTGAAAATATACAAACTCGCAATGCCATCCCACTTTTATGTTATTCAAGAGTAGAGTTCAGTAGAGATATTGGGATGATTTAACATGCTTGTGATAGTAAAACTCTATGTAGTTCCCTATAAAACATTTTTTATCTTGATTTTAACTTAAAATATCATCTATGGATGCGATTTCAAGAGGCCTTTTAGACTAAGTTATGTTTTCCATGGATTTCCACCACTAGAATGATGTCCAAACTGATTCGACCATTCATGTCATGCGGGACATGTTTTAGGCTCACATATTAGACTTCAGACATAGTTGTGAGGAAAGCCTACTATTAGATGAGTTTTCATCTATGAACAACTGCAATTTCAAAATTGGTTTGGCACTATTCAAGGGCTTATACGAGCAACCCGGTAGTTCACCACCATTTTGAACTAACCTGGTAGATTATGAACTTATGGGCCATGAGTTTTTGTGAGCCATTGCAAAGAAGTTTCACATCTTCTAGAAGCATATGAGGACTATAAAGAGACACCAATATTTATTATGGAGACTGATGATAGATGCCTTTATAGTTCAATTAGGGACACCATAGTTTCTAAGGGTATCACCTCAATGAGGATTATAGATTTTTGGCTGGGTAGATTAGCTATCTCCATGATTCATTAGCCCTTTCTGGATACAATGTAGAATTGTGAAGGTGGAACACCACTTAGCTCTACCCCCCATAGTCAAATCAGGAACATGATGTTTTCCATGTGTCATATACGAGAAGGAGCATTCAAAAACCATCATATGTTTTTAACTGGGGAAAGATAGACATCGAGGATAGAGCTATCTTTTTTGAGTACCTGGTAGAGATCATTGATTGACATGATATTAACCATCATGGATGATTGATCCCCCTTAGTGTGTTTCTATTGTCATTATGGGAATGTTCAAGAGATCACGTAGGAGAAAGAGACCCAATTTTGTGCTCATTACTCACAACTAATTATGTAGCCATTTTAGTTTTTACTGTCCGAGATGTAAATACCCAAGGAGGTGAGAATTTAACAACTCAAAATATTCTATTTATTTCTTTGGAATATTAAATGGATTATATTAGAGATAGGTTCACATAAAAACGGATATTTAGAGGTAAGTTCTTCCAATAATTATCTTTTGAAATGTATTAAATATATTAAATATCTTGCATGTCTTATTTTCATAAAATTAATTAATAACTCCTTAAATTGGACTAATATTGGAAATTCAAGTTTTCCATTGTGTTTATAGCATGGGTTTTAGCCATGTTGGGACCTAACCTTGGATCACAAAGGATGTTCAGGTATGGCATGATTATGGGGGAATATTTAAATAAATAAATAAAATTATTCAATTAAAAATCCATGAACTAATTTTTTATATAAGTATATTTTCATGATGGAATTATAGGTTTATCTTCATAAACATGGATACATTGGAGGGAGTGTTGGAAGATCTACCATGAGAAAATGATGATCATATTTTGGACCATCGATCTTTTTACAACATAACTTGAGGATCTCACCAACGACAATGACACAGATTTGTTCATCATTAGTGATCAACCACCATGGGGTCGGATATTTTTATCATATTTATTTATCCCCAATTTATTATACTAGGATGAATGCAAATCAATAAACCAATGGATTGATTCACAGAATGGTCGTATTGCGGGAATGGGTTCATTTTTTAGGGAATGTTTGGAGAATAATTTATTTTATTTGGATGTTCCTTTTTTGATATAATGGAAACAAGTCAAGGAAAACCTAAATATAGCTAAGGATCATTCGTATTTTTCATATTTCATGGTTTTGTCCAACTTTTCTTTATGTGATCACCATCAGCATTCATTTTGGATAATTTTTTGACCAATAATAGGTAAACAATTGTTTAAAATGCAATTCTTGGAACACTTTGTTATCACAGATCCGAGTTCAATTTGGTGGAGAGATCGAGATAAAATGATATATTGGGATCATATCAGATTTTTTCAAGTGGGATTTATGTGAGACTACCAGGAGATGTGAAAAAAAAATTTCTATCTGATTTGGTGGTCAGAATCATGATAGATATGAAATCAAGGCTCAGTAGGATTAGATCCATACTCTCTGTTGTGATTTTTGGAAAGAGGAGAGGTTATAGGAATATATAAAATAACATGAGGAATATCCTTGAGTTTCTAGAAATTCCGGGTTCCACATCATGTAATCTGAGATCACACACTATGTGGGACACCATGTGTAGTGCTAGGATCTTTATGAAGAAGATAAAAATAAAATAGAATGTGACATCTCTGACATGGAATATGAAACTTACCTAGTGGATCATCATGAAATTTGGGGGGTAAACCTATACAACTAGCTATGTAAAGAAAATAATAGGATTGGTGTACATGACCATAGCAGTGTACATGGACATGGTCAGGAGTACATGGGCTCAAACACACCATGTACTCAAACACAGACATAGTCTTGAGCTGTGATACATGGGTAGAGAATAATTCCAAAGGGGAACACCTTGAATAACCAATATACACCATTTTATCCTTCCAATAGGGAATATATCCATTTTCCACTTCAGTTTAGATAGGTTTTCTTAAGGTACATTCCATTCGTCCATTCAATGAGGGTTACATAATCCCATATAGTGTATAGGATGGTGACCCCCTATATCAAGATTTTGTGTTGGATAGAGATATGGAATCACTTCATGAGTCCCAAAGAAATATCCTCTAAATTAATTTCCCAAGTTGGGGTTCTTGGTATCACCATGACCAAAACTATGTGGGTGTTAATCCCATACATAGTGGGTTAATATAGATTGATTTGTTGGTATAACATATGGATCATGGAGTGATCCTTTTTCCATGCATCATTCTCTTCACACTTCTAGTGTGTACTTATTATGTTGAGACCCGATGAGAATTACATCTCGGATGGACACCATCAGTGCTATGTGACTCATAGAGTGAGTTCTCCTAGATGAGTGTTATGTCTAACCTTGAACTATGAATACCTGGTATGTATTATGGTTATGAATTTACCATGAGACCATATATATATGTTGACTATACCATGAAATTGTTTATATATTCACTATAGACATATACTTATGATGAGATGAATGTTAATCTTGATTCTATATGCTTAGGGATTTCAGGGTGTCATACTATATATTATTATACTCACCCCTACAAGTAATTTTCCTATTCATGTCATATTCAAAACAAATGATCAATCTTTTTATGGAGTTATAGAGGTAATAGGACTAGGTAGAACATTGTGAGCCAGATAGACCAAGGTGTGTTCCTGTAGTTATATCTACAGTAGTCCTCGTCCACATTACATGTTGGACTTGTTTTCAGTTTCATTGTGGTGGGATTGTATTTCACCATTTTTCTTTCTAGAACATGATATTTTACTTTTGTCATGGGATTTTATATATATGCATTCATGGATATCAATTTTTTTACATTTCATGATTTTATGGCCTTGTAGTTGTGTGTTTGTGTACATGTATATTAGGATAAGGCCTCCCATGTGTGTGATATTCTTACACTGTGATTGTGACATCCCCGATCTTTTATTACACAATTAAACATAAATTATTACATAAACTTCATTTTATACAACAAAGAAGATCTAGAGGTCTAGTGTATTTGGGGATTAAGATCATTACATAACAACATAAAACATGAATTACAACTTCGTTATTGAAAACTTCATTTAAATGACCACTACATTCCCTCGTACATAGCATTGCATGGGATAACCTGAAGACATGCATAATAAAAGGGTGAGATATAAATCCTAGTAAGGAAATAATCATGGATTAACATGAGGAATACAATACATGTTATACAATAGTCATATCAATAGATCACAAGAGAAACATAAACATAAAGGCATGATAAATCATGATAATCATAACATGGAAATGTGGCAACAACAGTTTACATGGAATTAGCATTAGCCAAGGATCATTGCACATAGAGCTGGAGTAAACCCTCATTGTAATTGAAGCACGATTAAACCCTCATTTCACTTGAATTAGCACGATTAAAAACCCATTGTACATGACTTATCATGATATTATTCTTTACCCAATGCATTGGAGTGCTATAAGGGCACACCCTTCTTAAACATTTCATTTCAAGCATCAGTGTGTCACATGAATCATAAAAAATAGAATCATTCAACATAATCATTTATTACACGATAAAGGAATGTGAAATAAATACTTGAAACACTTTAAACAATAATTAAATTTTCATAATGGTGAATACCCTTGATAGAGAAATGGGCATGGTATTAACAACACAAAGACTTTGGCTTGGAAAAACGCGGCGCAATTTGGGCATCATAACAGCGTGACATAAAAACTCATAAATATTGTAGATGAGAGGGAAAGGGGTGCATCATAATATTTACATGAAATGGATAGTAATGGGGTCATATAGATACATTTCCCAAAAAATTTAATGGAATTTAGATTCATGATACAAAAGAATTTCTTGAATGTAAATGAGGAGAGAGAAATTCTTTTCGGATTTTTAGCATTATAATGGGTGTACATGGGAGGCATTTAAGGATAGTGAAAGGGGTCTCACATAATTGAAGCATAAATAGGGTTGTATGGTGGAGGTGAGAAACCATACTCCAATATTTATAATTGAAATAAAAAGGGCATAAAAACTTATAAAATATTGGTAAAATGTGAAAGAAACCCCTTACTTGGAAGTGTGGTTCCAAAGGCTTGAGAGAGGTTTGAGAGAGGATTTTTGGGAGCATGGTGAACCTTGGGAGGATTTTAAAGATAGGAGGGAAGAGTTTGGACGAACTCCAAAGGCTTTGAATGAAGATTAAGTCGGAGATTGGGTGGGTTGATAAAGGAAATTTCAGGGAATTCTTTATCATTTGGGTTTGGGACACCTCACATTAAAATAATCAAAACCACAAACCAGCCCATGGTTTTGGCCCATGGTTTTTGAAAAAGGGAACTGGAAAAAAAATATTTTATAAGGCCAAAGTCCTAACTTCTTAAAATAATGGAGTTGCTTATGTGAAGGTGAGTCACACTTCCAATGAAAATAATTTAAAAAGACAAATTGTTTAATAAGTCTTGAAGGGTCCACTAAAGCTTTATAAAATAAATCAAAAAAAACCAAAATCACATTATTTTAATGGTCAAACATATATTGGCTGAACATAAAGTATATAGTATTTTATTACATCACTATTTTGTCATTATGATGTCATAAAACACATTATATATTTAAACGGTATTTAAATTGTAACCAAAAATATTAATGTCTCAAAAAATTATGAAAAATTCACAGTTGTATAATTTTGATTTTCTGATTCCAGAAATAATATTCATTTTATCTAAATAATTTTTTAAATATTTTAATTTTCACTTTTAAAATAAGATCTGAAATTTATCTAAAATTCATGTGTTTTGACAAAAATGGCTTTTAAAAATTAATAAAAATTAAAAATTATTTCATAAAATTATACCATCATTTATATTTAATAAAAATTAATTTAATAATAATAATAATATTTTATTAAAATATTATTAAATTCCAATATCCATTAATTCATCAAAATATACTTCTTAGTTGAACATTTACTAAAAATAGTATTTGTGCTTTAAAAAATATTTACAAGGTAACAATAATAAAATAAAAGTATTTTCATTATTATATACAAAAACAACGTAAATAACCTTAGTGATAAGGTCTTTTTACATAACCCAATATAACACCCGCATAAGACCGAAGAGTAAGGTGTGTGATAGGGACTGACTCTTGGGGTGGCTTGGATAACATTGCGTGGGTGGTAGTCTCTATCAATATCCACTTATCTCTTAGGTGGTCCCACTCGAGCTTAACATACTCAAGATTGGATTGGGATTGGTCAATAATGAAGCCCAAAGACACAAAATCCTTTCCAAACTCTGACAAATGAGATTCTTATGGGGCACGTCTACTAGATGAGTCCATCACTTCCTTTGTCTGAGTAAATTGGATTTGATAAAGCTCTATATTTAGACTAATCATGTGATCATTGTTCAACGACTATATTAGAAAAAGTCACAATTCATAACAGTATTTTAAAATCCAAAAACATAAAACCAATGAAGTTGACATTTTATATAAAAATTTTACATAAAGCGACATTTAATTAGATCAAGAGGGATTTCCATTATTGAATGATTGGGTCGTTACAATCTTCCCCCTTAAGAAATTATGACCTGGAAATTTCCTTTTCCCACACTAAAATATATGTGGGTAACTCTGCTTCATCATTTCCTCTGATTCCCAATTCACTTATTCAAACTTGTGGTTTCTCCACAACACCTTGACAAGGGGCATTATCTTATTTCGTATAACATTTTTTCTATGATCTAAGATCTGTATTGGTTTCTCCTCATAAGAATGATCATCCTATAACTGTACCACCTCTGAATGGAGTTCATGTGAAGGGTCCGGTATGTACATTCTTAAGAGGGATACATGAAAGACATCATGTACTTTGTCCATGGTAGGTGGAAGTGCTAGTCGATAGGCCACATCCCCAAAACGATCAAGAATCCCGAAGGGGCCGATGTACATTGCACTTAACTTCCATTTCTTTCCAAACCTCATGACCTTCTTCCATGGAGATATGCATTTAAATACCATGTCTCCAACTTTATACTCAATGTCTCGTCGACGGTTATCTGCAGAACCCTTCTATCAACTCTGGGCTACCTTGATATGCTATTGAATGGTGTTCACATTCTCCACCATTTCTTTGACCTTTTCTTGTCCATGCAGATTACACTCACTAACCTCATCCCAACATGTCGGTGTTCTTAACCTTTTCCCATAAAGGGATTTATATGGTGCCATTTGGATGCTCGCGTGGAAACTGTTATTATAAGAGACCTCAACCATAGATAGATGTTGAGTCCATCCTCCTTAAAAGTCTATTGAGTATGCTCTCAACATGTCCTCATGTGTTTGGATAGTCTTCTCGGATTGCCCATCAGTTTGAGGATGATAGGCCGTACTGAAGTTCAGTTCAGTATTCAGAGCATGTTGAAGACTTTTCCAAAACATAAAGGTGAATATTGGATCTATATTGGACACAATAGATAGTGGTACACCATTAAACCTTACCACATCCCTTATATATATTTGTACCACATGATCCAATGAGAAATCCTCCTGAATAGAAAAGAAGTGTGCAGCCTTTGTAAGACAATCCACAATAATGAAAATTTAATTGTTTCCTTTGTATGTATTCTGAAGTTCGGTGACACAGTCCATGGTGATATTCTCCCATTTCCATTCTGGTATGGGAAATGTTTGCATCATCCCCTTAGACTTATGCTTCTCTGCCTTCACTTGCTGACACACCAGGCACTTTGATGTTTATTCAGCGATCTCCTTCTTCATATTATCCCTCTAATTATGCTTTTAGAGATCTCAATACATCTTTCTGTTTCCTGGGTGAATAGAGAAATTTGAACTATGTACATCATCCAAAAGATCCTTCTTCAGGTCTGGACTTTATGGAACACATAGTCTTTTCCCAAATCTCACAATTCTGTCTCTATTAACGTTAATCTCTGAGGATTTCCCTTTTCTGATAACTTACACTTCTTCTAGAATTCCCACATCATCCTTTTGAGCATCCTTTTACATTTCCAAAAGTGATGGTTGAGCAATCATTTTCGAAAGGATTGATGATGATCCCTTCATTATGATTCCCATGTCCATATTCATCAAATCTAATAAGATTGTATCCTTTTAAATTCACATCATTGATAGAATCATTGGGTCCTTTCTACTTAGGGTATCCCCCACCTTGTTCACTTTGCCACGGTGGTAATGGATTGATCAGTCTTAGTCATTGATTACCTCTAACCATCTTTGTTGGCGCATGCTCAACTCTTTCTATATGAATATATAATTGAGGATTTTGTGGTCTATATATTTTTCACACTTCTCCCCAAAGAGATAATGACACAAAATTTTCAAAGTGAAGATCACTACATCCAACTCGAGGTCATGTGTTGGATAGTTCTGTAAATGAACTTTCAATTGTCTTGAAGCATAGGTAATTACTTTTCCATTTTGCATCAACACACATCCCTGGACCTTCTTTGAAGCATCACTGAATACCGAAAAAAGTTTTCCACTTGTGGGTAAAGTGACAATGGGCACAGTGATAACCCTCCTTTTTAACTCATTAATGCTTTCTTCATATTCATCACTCCAAGAAAATTTTACTCCCTTCTGAGTTAGCTTGGTAAAAGGGTTGTAAAATCATGATAAATTTCTCACAAATCATCGATAATATCTATCTAAACCCAAGAATCTATGGTTATCCGTTACCGATGTTGGCCCCGTCCATCCTTCAATTACATCTATTTTGGATAGATCCACAAATATCCCATTTCTTATGATGATATGGCCCATAAATGGGACCTCCTTCAACCAAAACTCACAC
The DNA here is from genome assembly GCA_963277665.1 of Viscum album. NCBI lineage: Eukaryota > Viridiplantae > Streptophyta > Magnoliopsida > Santalales > Viscaceae > Viscum > Viscum album. Next base: position 23,783,982 of record OY728142.1, on the reverse strand, counting down.
TTGCTGTACTTTTCATAGTGATTCTCCTTCTGCAAGGTCTCTAGTAGAGTTCTTAGATGCTCCTCATGACTCCCCTTGGTTTTAGAGTATATCAGAATATCATCAATAAATACTACGAAAAATTTTGTCAAGGTAATCTCTAAAGACTCTATTCATAATGTCCATGAATATTTCTAGAGAATTAGTGAGTCTTAAAGGCATTAATAAGAATCCATAGTGCCAGTATCTTGTACGAAAATAAATCTTCGGGATATATTCTTTTTTCACAAATATTTTTTAATATCCCGACTAAAATCCACCTTGGAAAAGTATTGTGTTCCATGAAGCTGATCAAACAAGTCATCAATTCGTGGGAGAGGATACTTGTTTTTTATCATGATTTTGTTAAGCTCATGATAATCGATGCAAAGGTGCATTGACCCACTCTTCTTCTTGACGATGAGGACTGCTGCACCCCATGGTGAAACACTTGGGAGTATAAACCCTTTATCCAGATTCTCCTCTAGTTGTTACTTCAGCTCCTCAAGCCCTACAACAGCCATTCTATATGCAATCTTGGATAATGGAAATTCCCTAGGTATAAGATAAATTAAGAATTAAACATCTCTTTTAGGCGGAACACCTGGAAATTTCTCGTGAAACACTTCAGCTAATTCCCACACAATAGGCATGTCTTCAAGGATAATGGCTTCCTTGGACTCAATTATCTTATCCAGATATGCATGCTCATAGGGCAGTAATATCCACTCTTAAGATGATGGAGCTAAAAAAGTTTCATCTTCCTCCTTGCACTTGTATAGAATCGGGGGTCTATTATCCACATGGATTGTGATTTCCCTCTCCTGTAAATTTATTTTGGCTCTATATATGGAAATCCAATCCATGCTAAGAATCACATCAAATTCCACCAGAGGGAGTATGACAAGGTTTTCCAGGATGTTTAATCCATAGATTATGATAGGGGAGGAGTCATATTCATGGGATGCAATGATTTCCCCATTTTCCATACTCATTGACATCTTCACTTCCATTATTTGTGTTAGTGTTGGGAATGTTCAACTAAATATTTGAGATATAAAAGAATGTGTAGAACTTGAATCAAAAAGTTTGTTCACTATTATTGAATGAATAACTAGTGTACCGGTCACCACTTCGTTGTCGGGGTTCACTTCAGTAGTAGTGATGGAAAAAGCTCTCCCTTGCTACCTTGGAGGTTGTTGGTTGCCTCCGAAAACCCTTGTCTTTGAGCAATAATTTTCAAGATTCCATGGTACTTTGCAGTTATATAAATGAACCATGCATTGACAACCGGACAGAGCATTCCTCTCCTCTGTCGGAACCACGTGACTTTCTTGCTGACAGTTAATAGTTAGGTGTGCTTCCTTTCTACACCTAAAGCATTTCTTTATCCCCTTAATGCAATTTTTGGGGTGCTTCTTTCTACACCTTTGGCAAGTGGGGTGGTGGATCTTCTTAGAACCATTGGATTTATCCATAGGACCACCAATATTGAATTACATGTTATGCTTCTTATCAACATGATACCCCTAAGATTATCTGATCTCCATTTCAACCTTTAGGGCACATTAGACAATTTCTTCATAGCTCTCGAAGTCACGGATCGCCAGTGCTTTCCACGGGATATGTTTCAGCCCACCAAAGAAGTGGTCAACCTTGCATTTGGGGGTAATAACAGAGCCGGAAGCATATCATGAAAGCCTTGTGATGTTTTCCTCATACACACCAACATATTTTTCATCATGTTTCTTGAGGGAATAAAATTTCCTTTCATCTTAAGCCAGAGGGTGGTGGAAAATATTTATCGAAAAATATCCTCTGAAAATCCTTCAATTCCAACGCCTCAATCTCCTCCTCAAGCTTAATGTTTTTAATTAATGTCCACAATTGATCAGATTTACCCTCCATATGATAAGAAGCTAGGAGAACCATCTCTTTTTCAAAACATTGAATGATGGAGAAGATATTTTCAATGGAGTTGATCCATTGTTCTGCGATTGAGGGATCAAATGATCCATTAAAAGTAGGACGCCTTTGTCTCATAAAGCTCTTGATAGTGACTTGTTCTTCCTTAGGGCGGTTGAATGTTCCTCTTGAACAATGATTCTATTAAAAACATTATTTAGCTGAGAGAGATGCATGAAAAAGTTCATGATTCCCACTCCCATTGGATTGGGAATCTCATTAGTATAGTCATCACATTGATATTCGCATCGATTGTTAGCCCGAGTCCTCTTATTAATGGAAATTAGCTTGAATAAAAGAAAAGATAGGGGTAAAACATAAAGGGAAATACAAGGACAAAACAGATGACTTATAAATAACTTTAATTTCATTAACATATGAATATATTGGCTTTAGTCTATGTTATCCATGATCTACTTTCTAATATACATTCTTAGGGAATTTTTTGCCCTTTAATAATGATTTATACTATGCTTTTGAATTTACCAAAGCATATCCCTTGGGAGTTTCATAACCAAGAGTGAAGGAAGGCCCGTTTTCTGGCACCAGTTCCCATTCAAGTCTAGCTCAAAGAGGTGTTTTCAGGTTTTAAACCTAGGATACATCTATTCCAGAGCCGCCTCTACCTGCTCGTATCCAGGCAGGGATGTATTTTCCTGATAAACCACTTAATCAATACTCACCAAAACGTATGGATTTTTTCATTATACTTAGTCCTATCTCTAAGGCTTTACTAGGGTTTTCTAATCCTAATCCCAAAAATAACAAAACTTATCCTCTGATACCCACTGTGACAACCCTGATCTTTTATTACACAATTAAATCTAACTTATTAGATAAACTTCATTTTATAAAACTTTGAAGATTGATAGGTCTAGTGTATTTGGGGATTATGATAATTAAATAAAATCATAATACATGAAACAAAACTTCTTTATTTAAAGCTTCATTTACATGACCACTACATTCCCTTGTACTTAGCATTGTATGGGATAACCTGAGGACATGTATAAGAAAATGGAGAGCTATAAATCCCAGTAAGGGAATAATCATGGAATAACATTGGAAATACAATACATGTTAGAAAATAGGCATATCAATATAGAACAAGAGAAACATAAACATAAAGTCATGATAAAGCATGATAATCATAACATGGAAATGTGGAAACAACACTTAACATGGAATTAGCATGAGGCAAGGCTCATTGCACATGGATCATGAGAAAAACCTCATTTCACATGAAGCATGAGTAAACCCTCATTACACATAAATTATCTTCAATAAACACCCATTCCACATTATGTATCATGATACTATACTTTACCTAATGCATTGGAGCTCTATAAGGGATAACCCTTCTTAAACATTTCATTTCATGCATAAGTGTGCCACATGGATCATAAAACATCGAATCATTCAAAATAATCATTATTCCATGATAAAAAAATGTGTAGTAAATACTATAAACTCTTTAAAAAAATAAGTAAATGTGTATAAAGGTGAATACCATTGATAGATAAATGGTTATGGTATTCACTACATAATGACATTATCTTGGAAAAATAAGGTGCAATTTCGACAGTATAACAGTGTGACATAAGAACTCATAAAAAATGGTTGATGAGAGATAAAGGGGTGTCTCATAATATTTACATGACATGTAATTTAAGGGGTTAATATAGATACATGTACCAAAAAATGTAATGGAATTTATATTCATGATACAAAAAATTGCTTTAATGTAAATGAGGAGATAGAAATTCCTTTCGAAATTTTGGCATATTAACAAGTGTACATGGGAGGCATTTAATGAGAGATAAATGGGTCTCACATTATTAAAACACAAATAGGGAAGTATGGGGGAGGTGTGAAACTATACCCCAACACTTATAATTGAAATAAAAAGGGCATAACAACTAAAAGAATAATGGAAAAATAGGAGAATGTAAGAAAACCCTTACTTGGACGTGTGCTTCCCATGGCTTGAGAGAGGCTTGAGAGAGGTTTCATGGGAGCTTGGTGCACCTTGTGAGGATTCTAAGGAGTGGAGGGAGAGCATTGAAGAACTCCATAGAATTTTAGTGAGGAGGAAGTGGGATATTGGGTGGTTTTATATAGGAAAAGTGAGGGAATTCTTTATTATTTAGGTTTGGGAAACCTCACAGTAAACTAATCCCAACCACAAACTAGCCCATGGTTTTACCCCATGGTTTTTGGAAAAGGGATGTGGAAAAAAATATTTTATAAGACCAAAGTTATATCTTATTAAAATAATGGGGTTGCTTATGTGGAGGTGAGTCACAGTCCCAAGGAAAACAATTTAAAAAGACAAAATGTTTAATAAGTCTTGAACGGTCCAGTAAATCTTTGTAAAATAAATCAAATAAACCCAAAATCACATTATTTTAATGGTAAAACATATATTGGCCGAAAAAAATGTTTTTATTATTTTATTACATCACAATTGGTTCATTATGATGTCATAAAACACATTATATATTTAAACAGTATTTAATTTTTACGTAAAAATTTGACTGTCTTGGAAAATTAAGAAAAATTCACCATTGGATAATTTTGGCATCCTGATTCCTGAAATAATATTAATTTTATCTAAATAATATTTTAAATATATTTATTTTAACTTTAAAAAAATTGACATTTGTCGAAAATTCATGGGTTTTGACAAAAAATGGCTTTCAAAGCATAATACAAATTACAATTGCATTCATGAAATTATAAAATAATTTATATTTAATAAAAATTAATTTAATAATATTATTATTATTTTATTAGAATATCATTTATTTCCAAATTCCATTAATTCATCAAAATATATTTATTAGTTGAACATTAACTAAAATACAATTTGTGCTTTAAAAACTATTTACTAGGTTACAATAATAAAATGAAAGTATATTAATTATTATATAAAAAACAATTTACATAACCATAATACTAATGTCTTGTTACATAACCCCTTATAACACCCACATAAGAGCAAAGCGTAAGGTCTGAAATGGTGATTAACTCTCGGGGTGGCTCAGATAACATTGCTAGGGTGGCAATCTCTATCAACTTCCACTTCTCTCGTAGGTGGTCCCGCTCGAGCTTAACATATTCAAGATCAGCATGGGCTTGGTCAAGAGAAAATCCCAAAGACACAACCTCCTTTTTGAACTCTGAAAAATGGGCTTCGTATGGAGCACGTTTACTGGATGAGGCCATCACTTCCTTTGTTTGATTAAATTGGATTAGTTAAAGCCCTATATTTATACTAATCATGTGATCACTGTTCAATGACTATATCAGCAACAGTCACAATTCTTAATAGTATTGTAAAATCCAAAAACATAAAAATAATTATTTTTACATTATATATAAACATTTTACATAATGAGACATTTAATTAGATCAAGATGGATTTACATTAATGAATGTTTGGGTCGTTATAGTGATAGTCTTAATCCCTTGACCTATTGGGGGTAGGCTTGGATTATTCACTACATTGGTCTCATTTGGATGGGTTGTGACAATATTATACATGTTTGGGATGGTATGCTTCAGTCATGTGTGATTGTTTTCAAAATATCATGAGAGAATCATCTTCCATTGGTGGAGCTTCATTATAATAAATCTTACAAATTATTAATCAGTGTGAAACTGCTTGAAGAATTGTATGGTTTTTATTTTAGATCCCATTATGTTGGGTTTGGACATGTGATAAGAATCATATGGAATTTATATTAGGGGAAACGATGATTTAAAAAGTAAAATTTATTTGGAAGAATATTATTTCATCTCATAATCTATATAATTATTATGACCATAATCAATGATGTCCTTTGGAATTTAATGTTTAATTATTTTTGTTTTTAGAAGTGTATTATTAGCTGGGTTATATATTTCTTGGTACGAAAGGGGGATTTCATCCATAGTATCTAAGTCCTTCTGAAATCATTTGACTTAATTATTTATGTGACTTATCTTTTGGATGTTTTATAATGTTATGCATTGGTCAAAATATGTTGTACATGTCATAGTTAAATAGTTATATAATCTATTCATCTCATGTATTGAAATGAGATACACATGATTAGTAAACCATTATTTATGTATAGAACATTTTTAAGGGTTTAGGTAAGTTAGAAAACATTCTTCAAGGGGGGATTATTCATTTTTTCTGATTTAATGGTAGAATGAAATTATTTTATATGAAACTTGTGAGTGAGAGGATAATATTTGGCTACAATGGATAGAGTTATTTGATGATGAGAGTTTATAATGGCTTATTGACGATGAAAAGTATTTTGGTAGGGATAACTGTAACCCCCCAGTTTTGGATTATGTTAATGATGAAATTTATATTTATGGGTATGTATTTTGACATTTAATTTTTTATATGTAGATGGTTATATAACATCTATAGTGGTTTTCATTATTCCATTGGATATGGAATAGATAACTACCATAGTGTTCCAGTTTTTTGGGAATTCAATTTCGTTAGATGAGTTAGGATAATTATTTTATCTATTCCTGGTCACCAATATAGCTTCATACACAATTCATAGAAACCATACATTCTATGAATTTGGGACTGGAATGTTATTCATTGTATCTTTTATGGTCCTAGTAACTATTCAAGATGGCCAAGCATATTTGAAATTTTAGGGTAGTAAATAGTGCATAATCAATTAAATGGTCCCATCATTTATGCCTAAATACCATGAATTCATATTTATTAGATGTTTTAACTTATTTTACACTCTTGAAAATCCTATGAAAAACATGATTATTTATTCTAAAATGACTTGGTAAATTCACTAATCATTTTACTATGTTTTTGGGCGTATCTTGAAATTTCATTAATGGATTTTACAATTAGATAACCTATTTGAAAAAATATTTATGTTTGAAATAGATATAGAGTCACACTATATTTTTTATAATTATCTCTCTATCGAATCATGCATTTGTTTTGATTCTTTAATATATATATATTTACTGTGTATTTTCGTTCATTTTTAGGTATTTTTGGATCCATTACATTGATATGACTTTGGAATATGAATTTAAGAATTTTTTGAAAATGATATATCTTGGTAAGTGGCATTGAACAATTTCATGGGATTGGACAATATTCTATATATTGTTAATTTATTTTTTGTGGTTTTTTAATTCGATATTTCATGATTTTTGTGGAATAATATTGTCACGAAAAATCATTGGTGGACCCAACCCATCACCCGTTCTGGCATGCCATCATGAACGAAGCATGTTCTAGATCACCATGAGCAGGTGGCAGGAAATAGGGAATCAAAAATAATAATTTTGGAAGAGTTTTACCATTTAATAACCATTATGAACCTTCTACGAATTGGTTTACTATGCTATCCAAATAAACATGATCAACTAAAAAAACATTCAATAAAGTAAATGAAACAATGACCTAAACATATATCATAAAAAACCACATAATGATTCATAAACAAACATACACATGATATCCAACAGTAATAACATATAAAATTTTAAAATATCTGAAATATACCCCAATATATGACACATAACATCCCAATTAAGGTAAACTCAAAAATAGATCCTCATAATCTAAACCGTATGTGACCAAGTATCTTCTAAAACAACAATACTCAGATGATGGTAATAAAGAAGATCCATGGAAATGCACGGTTCCATTTAACATACATGTGTCTTACAAAATAAAAAATTCATATACCCTAATACATATGTATTCTATAAGGAAAATAGTCTATAAGGTTTCCTCCATGAATCTAAGTAAATTTTTATCCAGGAAACAAATAAATCTTGTTTGAATTCTCATTTTTTTTAAAAAATATCCCTTTTTAAAACATGTTCACTTAATAGAAATACATTAAAAAAATATATTTTTCTCAAAATCAATTCATCAATAAAAACATGGTAAAAAAGTATAAAATGTCGATATTACACCACCCAATGTAAACATTATGTATACACCTGAAAATGGAATAAACAGAACCTTAAGGAAAATATTATTACATAATCATATAATGGAATATTGGCATAATCAAGTCAAACATAACTTACATAAAAAGATTTTAAACATAAATACATGGGAATAAAATCCTTATATAACCAAATAATGATAAAATTGTACATGAGAAGAAAAAATAAAATAACCATACATAGTACTAACATCATGCAATTGGTAGATACAACCAATCATCTAGAAGTAATGTGCACTATTGGCACTAACCACAAAGTAATTTTGCGACATAGTATAAAATAAGGATTTATGGATGACTAAGAATATATAACATGTTTCAAGCACTATAATTCTTCCCCAATCTCAAACATCCAAATTATCTCTTTGTCCATTGTTCAATTTTTTGAAATATTTCTCAATCTTCCTCTTAAAATTATTTACCGGTCCCTTGAACAACTCTCTGGAAAATACATCGGTATTCTCACTCCCAAAGCCTATCTCATTTCATTAGTCAATCCAACATAGTCAGTACAGGAAATTATATAAATTCTAGATACCAAATTCAACAAATAAACACTCAAGTTCTCCGATGTGTTACTGAATTCCAAACACACAAAACATCCACATGTGATAACATACATAATCCATTTCAATATCCAATTAAATAAACCACCATAACCATTTTAAAATAAAACATTCTTCATGGTGAAACATTCCCATTCAAAATATATTTCCTTCATAAATGAAAAAAATTACAAACTTTGCTTTAAAATCCATTTAAATCCATACCAAGTTCTCATGATATAATCCATTTGAAAACCAATTTCACAAACTTTGTATTTCCATAATATGAAAAGTATCCAACTACATGATTCTTTTTCAAAAAAAACATTTTAAAACACTATTTCATATTAGTAAACATATTTTATCTATTTTGACTAACAAATGAAGTGAATTAAAACCCAACTCCCTTTGAAGAACCAATTTAAAGAATCACACTTCCAAAATAAACCCTAAATTACACCAAAAAAGGATAAAGCATAAATCATAACACAATTTGAATGAATATTGAAAAAAACAATTTTGAAAATGAATTGTAGGTTATCCATGGAAAAATATTCCTAAAAATATATTCATTTACATTAGAATCAACTCTGAATTTTGTCCCCATTATGGGAAATGGGTGGATTTAGGGAGGGGCCTTCACAAACCTAAAACATAAAAAAAAACATTCCATAACCCAATTATCAAACCTAGATTCATCCATAAATAATTCGAAGGATTTAATATTCTACAAAAAAGGAAAAATGAAGGTATAATTTTTGGAGATGAAGATAAATCATGAATAAAAATTATTAACTCAATACGAATCAATAAGAGACTAAGGGGCCAGAAAAACAAAAAGGTGTAACACCCCAGAAAAAAGTGAGGGATTCACATGACGGGTGAGAAATAAGGGACAATGGGGAGATAAATATGTTATGGAAAAAATGGGAAAACCTAAATTTGTAATGACTTAAACAGATTACATGATTTGGCTGCACGGATACACAAAAAGTGCATCAACCATACAAGATCCACTCTCTCGGTAAAAACTAAGTTTCACAGTTCCTTTTGAATCTCTCACCTTTTAATAAACCGTGTTCAATCCATGAAAAAATGTAACTATCTCCAAACGATCACCATCACACACTTAATCCCACTGTTTGAAAAACCATATGCAAGTCATACAAAATGGTTTGTATTCACCAAAAATCGATAGCATAAACTCTTAAAACCTCATTACTCTAAGAATGATAAAAAATAAAAAAACTAACAGAAGAAAAATAGATACTTAGTTAGTGTAATGAATGTTTTGGAATTAAACTATTTCTGGTAAATTTATATTTTTATATTAATTGGGGTTTTTAATAACTACATATGTTTTGAATTGAAAATGAAAATTTAAATAGAAATTTAGTTTTTTAAACGGATATATGTTTTGGGATTTTCCATTAATTACATTTTCAATATAAAAAAATATATAATTTTTTGTTTCTGGATTTCATGGGAAATACTCAGAAAGAGTCTTGATTTTGGAATGTGATTTGAATGTTTAATTTGGTATTGTCTTAATATGTGGGTATATGGGTAAAATTAATTCTTGGTGAAACCCCTAGTAATTTTCCACAGTGAACCTGATACTTTGACAAAATATTTTTAAGTGAGAATCATTATGGATAATTAGAGTTGAAATAGTAAACTCACTATTATGGGATTTTGGATATGAAAAAAAGGATTCACAGATTATATATATTAAAATTATTAGATTTTTCATAGGGATGCCTTAATATAGTGTTCTTTGGAAATATGAAATTTCCATAAAAATTTAGTGGTTATTGTATTTTTAATAGTAATTGAAAATTGTACATTTTATTTGAATGTGGAAATAATGTATGGATTTTAGAATTTTTTTTCCAGTGAGAAAATATTATTTAATAAATTTATGAAACTAAAAATTATGAGTTTGTGTTTCCAAAAATTTAAAATTTTTTAATGAATGTTCTGCTAAAATCTAAAACATTGTATTTATAAAGTATTTTTCAAATTAAGTGTTTTTTAAAATTGTTTTCATTTATCATTGGTTTTTGGAAATGTATATTGTGATTTATTCGGCATAAAAGTATACTATAGTCATTGTATAAATCCAACATATTTTATAGTAACTCCCTATATGAGAAATTTGGTGCATATATAAACATGATTGGTCATTATTCATATAAGAGGAAAATTAATTCTTATTTAGAGGAGATCCATATATCAACATTTGGGGTATGGTGAAGGGATTGGTGGCTTGGTGTTTTAGGTTTTATTTTAATAATGGAATTTGACTCATTTTATTTATTTAAATGCTTGGTTTTGAAATGAAAAATTGTTTCTAATATAAATTTTATTAAAAGTTTTTCTATTCTATGGAATTTTACTTTCACATGAATTGTTTTTTATTTTATTGATGGAAAATCATTCCCAAAATTAGTTTTCAAATATTTCTATATTTTTATATATCCTTTTTAAATCATGAAACATCTATTAAGAAATATTTTATCTCAATTAATGTTTTGGGAATCATGTGGCTAGGTTGGGGTATTACACAAAGAATCATCTATGTGAGTGAAATGACCACACACACACACACTTCAATCTTAACATAGGTGTATCATAATCTCTTAAGAGGTAATATAAATTTATATATATGGTCTCTTAGGTGGGAATAAAACTATAAGTATGAATATAAATATAAATATGAAAATTTATATATACATTCACTTATCATGATAAAACTCTCCAAAAAGGAAATATGATAATATATATATCTATTTAACTCCTCTATGGATCATGATACATTCATAATCCATTTATGAAAATTCAAAAGAATATACCAATCTCATGGAGGTTTTCCTCTCCTTCTATGTGCATAACTAATAAAATGTGTAAATAATATAAAATATAATTAAGTATAATGTTTAGCATGTCACTTAAAGGAAATGTATAGAACTTCCTAACATTAGTTTAGAATTCACTAGACTATAATCATAACTAAGTATGAATCCCAAAATAAGATACATTAGATATCCATATTAATATAGAAAAACACAAACACAAGAATAAAAAATAATGAATAAACCTATATCACAACCCATAATAACCTAATGTGAATAAATACATGGAAATAAAAAACTTAATAAATCCTCTCAACAATATTTACATGAATCAAAAATTGTATTGTACATTGAGTTTATTCGGAGATCACTGTACTAACTCTAGAATATCAGGTCTTACCAAGATTGATATACCAAATCATAAGAACAAAATTTCCTTTATCACTACATCGGTTACAATGAGTTGTTGTTCTCACTTAACAATTAATGGTGGATGGATATTTCCTCGAACACACAAACCCTAACATTCCCTAAACTCTCTATGAAACCATAATCATACCCTTTACCACACTACTACTAAAGCTTCTCTCAATATACCTTGATTTTCTTGTTTACCAACAAAATAACCCAAATATATTGACACACTCATCAATATGTCTAAAAACCTAGAGTTTAATGTTACCATCCTAGTAAATAAGAAACCTACAACATAATTCACTGATGTATTGAGAAATTATAATCTCAAATTGCACAACCATGTATCCAATGGATACTCAAAAATAGCCATTATTAAGATTTATAGAATGATTGGAAAGAAAAATATAAGGAAGAAAAAGAATAACACAAATGAAAAAAATGATAATATCACCTAAAAAAAATTTATTTCCAAATCATTTTTTTATGTTACCAAATAGGACAACTTTTTTGACCCACTTACCCTAAACTAAGGTTTTCCCCAAACTACCCAAATCATAACAAAGATTGATATATCAATGTTGTTCCATTTTAGAAAATTATAAATTTAATATAATTTATATTAATAATAATGTATTAAATCATTAATAAATCACCAAAAATATACATTATATTTCCATCGACACTGAAGCATTTCTAATGAAAAGAAAATTATTGTTCACGATTGCAGAAGACAATAGAAACCTCAAATCCAATCATAATTGTGATATAAAAACTAAAATAGTATAGAATATAAATAAAGAATGTTTTCCATTAACCATGGATAAATAAGTGTAAAATAGAAATGAATAATATCATTAATTTAGAGAACGTTGGCTACCGACCCTGTGTGTCTTCTATAGAGAAGTCTATTTGGGTTTTAGATTATAGAGATAATATTATTTTGGAATTATTATTACTATTTTTTAGGTTTTATATTAGTATGTAATAATCTTATAATATATATGCTAAAGAGAGAAAGATATTTTTCAAAAACATCTAGAGCTATTTGAATATTAGAATCTGATGACTTTTTTAGGATGAAAAGTCATTTTGTATGGAGAATTATAACTCAGGTTTTAGGTTTCATTTGATTTTCTTTATTAATGTGGTGTATATGGATGTTGGCATATAATTATTGAGATATATATAGTTATATAAACTCTATATTTGTATTTTATTACACCATTAGATATAGAATGATATATCAACCATAGGTTTCAGGTTTTATAGGAATTTATTTTCTTGAGGGGAGTCATGACATTTATTCTTAGGTATGAGTGGTCACCTTTATAACATCAAATAACATGCTTGGACACAAGGAAATATATGAATTTGGGAAAAATAATGTTATACATAGTAAACTGTAGTATCCTATGGACTATACAAGATGACCTTGCATTTCACAAAATTTGGGCTAGTAAAAAACTCACAACTGATTTTATTTTCATATGAATTATGCATAAAAACCATTATTTCCTATTTAAGATGTGATTTTAATTATTTTTAACTCATTGAAATCCTATTAAAATATCCATTCTTACATATCAACTCTATTAGGTAATTCATTAATCATTATAGTGTATTTTTTGTGGCCTCTTGGCATTAATTTAATGGATTATGCATGTAGATCATGGATTTGACAAAAGATATTTGGTAAAAAATAATATTATATTCTATCAGTGTTTTTACATGATATATTTTTTATATAAATAATTTTTTGTGTTTTTTCTTGAATATATAGATATGGTTTGAGGATTTACATTCATCCTTATAGGTATTTTAGGATTCATTCCAACAGTGTGGCATTGGACTTTGAATTTGGATATTGTTTTTGAAATAAAACGTCTAGGAAAGTGGAATTAATCGATTTTATATTATTTTGCAGTATTATACACCATGTTAATTTATTCTGATGGTTTTTTGATCAGATATTTCAGTATTTTTATGGAATCATGTTATTTTGAAAAATAGATTTTTGGTAAATTTGGATTTTTCTTGAAATTTTGTTTTTTAATAACTAATTATTCGATTTTAAAAAGTAATTTTAAATAGACATTGAGGATTTTAAAAAGTTATATATTTTAAAAAATTTCAGTTATTATGTCTTGAGTAAAAAAATTAAATTTTTTTTACTGGGTTTCATGTTAAATACCTTGAACGTGTGCTGATTTTGGAATGTGATTTAAATTTTTTATCTGTGTATCTCACACTATGTGGATGAATTTTTAAAATGTGTTATTGGTGAAATATTATTTAAAAAATATAATGTTCCATAATATTACGTCAGATAATTAGATAATAGGCGATAATGAGATTACAATTTCGTATAAATATAGTTTAAAGAGGAAACTTACTATAGTGTGAGTTTGAACATGTTAACAGGTATTTATGCCTTATAAAATCTAAATTTCATAAATTTATTATATTATTCTTAGTGATGCCTTAATATAAGATATTTTTTGAAGACCTGTAGTTTCCATCATAATTTTGTGGTTATAGGGATATTCAAATTTGATATGTGAAAAAGATATATTTTCTTTGAATGTGGAAATCATATGTGGTTTTCATATATTTTTTTTTCAATGAGAAAATATATTTTTTTGAGTTTTTTGAATCCAATGATTTTGATAATGTGTATTCTAAAAAAGTGTACAATTTTATAATAAATGGTGATCTTGGATTTTTATTTCTTGTAATTATAATTTTTATTCAAGTAAATTTTTTTAAAAAAATAGTTTTCATTTATCATTATTATTTAGAATTTAATATTGAGACTGATCTTTCATATAAGTGTAATATAGTCATTGAGGAAATCCTTCATAGTTTATGCTCAACCCCTATATGTAAAATTGAGGGATATATCAACATGATTGATCCTGATTCTAGTAAGGGTAATAATTCATTCCTAGTACCAAGAGATTAATAAATAGACTTATTAGGTAAGATTATTTATTTGGTGGCATGGTGTTTGAGTTCTTTTTTTTATTATATCATGTGAATTATTTTATTTTTTAATGATATTATTTTTAAACCAATAATTATCCACTAAAAAATATAAATGAGTTTTTATTTTAAGTAATTTTACTTTCACATGCATTATTTTTTATGTTGTTGATGGAAAATAATTACCAAAATTATTTGTGTTATCTTTTTCTACTTACAGATAACCTTTATCAATTAGAGAAAGTTCATTATGCATTATGGTATCTCAACTTGAGTCTTCATACTCAAGCATATAGGTTGTGGTATTACACTGTTCATCCAATATATGAGAAGAATAACCACATATAAAGGCGTACAGATAAATCCCTCTTCACTTAGGTGGCTCTCCATCACTTAAGAGATAATATAACTATATATATATATCATTTTTTACATGTGAGGATCATACTATCACAGGAGAGAATAAAACTATAGTTATAAATATAATTATGACAATATATATACATACACTCACATAGTATGTGTATCCTCGCATAAAATGGAATATAACTATATATATTAGTTAACCTCTTCGGTAGATCATGTTGCAAACAAAATCCATTTAAAACAATATAAGTAAATTGATCAACCAACTGGAGGGATACTACTCCATACATTGGAAAAAAAATAAAAATGCATAAATTTTGTATAAAATAAAAAATTATAAAAGTAAAAAATATGACCTAAAGGATAAATATAGACTTTCCCAATATTTGTTTATAATGTACTATATTTCATGCCTAACTATGTATAAATTCCAAAAAAATCCATAATAACATATCTAGATTAAAGTATAACAATATGAACACTAGCATGACTAAAAATGAATCAACATATATCACATCCCATAATAATATAACTGGACTAAAAAATGAAAATAAACCAATAAATAAATATTCTCAACTATATTACATGAATAAAAAATTTGATTATACATTTAGTACATTATAGGATCACTAGACTAGCTCAGGTAAGTCACTTTTTACAAGGAATGACATATGAGATCAATTTAACATAAATTAATCAATAACTAAAAACTTTTCAATGAGTTCCTAACCTCCCTAAACCATTAAAAGATTAACTATATCTTTTATAATTCACAAAACTCAAATTATATAAACTCCCCATGAACCCATAATCATACCGTATGCCCCATTACTACCAATGATTTTCCTCTCTCTCCAATGATTTTCTAGGTTACCAACTGAATCACCCAACTATAATGATAAACTCTTTAATGTATCAAACAAATATGACTATATTGTAATTAACCTAGTAAAAAAGAAACCAAAATAAAAACCCAAGGAAATAATGAGAATGAATCAAAAAAGGTATAACCATCAATCCAAAGGATAATCAAGAATAACCATTATCATGTTTCATGGAATGATTAACCATAGAAAGATAAGTAATGTAAAGTACAATAGGAATGAAAAATAAAATAATTTAATCCCTCCTTAGGAAAAATATTTATGAATTCGTTTTCTTAAGTTACCCAATATGATAATTTTAGGCCCATTTATACCTACATTAGTCTTTTCACTCTCTACCCACATCATAAGAAAAACTGTTGAGATATAAAACTTGTTTATTTTTTAAAAATTATTAATTTATTATAAAATCTATTAATATTTATGGACTAACTCATTTATAAATAACTAAACATGTCCATTTTTTTATATTAATATTAAATAGTTTTGAAGGACTTATCAATGATTTTTTATTGTTACATAATACAAAACAAACCTCAAATACCATGATCAATAGACTATAAACAATAAAATTATATATAATATATATAAAGAACATGTACCTTCCACTACGGATTGTCAAAAATATTATTCTTTAATCATTGTTGTTGAGGAATCCTTAAATTGAAACCAATAGGTTCCTATCACAATGATGTATTCATGGGCTAACATGAATCACAAAAAATTCTTGGAAAGAACCTCATTGGAACCATAGTATACTAGTACCCTGGGTGGAAAAGGATTTAGGAAGAGATAAATTTAGAGAGAATAAGCATAATATTAAAAAGGATCGCATGAATTAAACAAACATCTCAATTCCATAGCCTTGTTATATTTATATCGTGAATTTTTAATCCACCTAATTATTTATACATTTTTTATAAAATTTATGAGTAAATGGGATTAGTTACCACTCTATTAACCATTATCTAAATAGATTATCTTAAAATTTCATCATATAGAATGTTACATTTGATGATATCCACTATGGATGATTCTTAACCATTAACTCTTAATTTTAAAATTCCATTATCAATTATGGAGTTCCTTTTTTGGTGTATGATATCGTCCAATGCACTATGATGTT
Source organism: Viscum album (assembly GCA_963277665.1). NCBI lineage: Eukaryota > Viridiplantae > Streptophyta > Magnoliopsida > Santalales > Viscaceae > Viscum > Viscum album. The sequence continues at coordinate 23,766,819 of OY728142.1, read as the reverse complement.
CCCATGTTTTACAATACAATTAACAGTGGTAATTGATTGGATATTATTATATCATGCTATATTATATGATTTCCAATGGCATATAACTAGACTTACTAATTTAGAAAACATCCCATATGATATATCTATATCTTATGCTACAATATATACTATAATGTATCATATATAAGTTATAATTTAGTACATATCTCTATAAATCTCCAAATTTCAAAAAATACTAATAAACATTTTTCCATTTCACCTTAATTTGCATCATATAAAATAACTTGGGAAACCATATACCAAACTCCTTTTATATACCTTCCAGAACAATCTTGTAAAGATAACATCAAATTCTCCATATATAATGTTATATTTAATACCTTGTGAATACCCATTAAAAATAAATTTTAAATAAACTTTATACACTTTTATTGAATCCTTTAGAGTTTTTCAAAATTCAAGACAAATTTTTTAAATCACAAATTATGACAGCCTGGGCATTTATGGAATTGAAAAAATGGATTCTCAAATATATAAATGAATGAAAATAGTTTCCTCTAGAAATTAATCAGTGTTACTAATTTTATAAAGGGATCTTAAAAGATCACCATCAAACATATGTATCTTTATACATGTGTTTACCAAATATATCATATACAAGAATAAATTTTTAAACGATCCATTTTTCTAAGACATTGAGTAACCATAATACATAGAGTATTTTAGTCCCTTATAGCCACTCATATGGTCTTGATACACTATGTTTAGAATGACAATGTTGATGGATACATCACAAATTATTCATCATATGGATGATCATATCACATTCCCCTAGGATAATTGATAATAGCATCACATGTATTATCTATGTATTTCTATATACTAATTAATTTTATCCTTATCAAGGGATTATGTGACATACTCATCATATTTGAGGATAAATCCCATATTGGTTAATCCTCAACCAATAACATGATCATACTCAACCACCCCATTATTAACTATGTATCAAGGCATGTGTAATAATCGTATCAATGTATGATGGTTCTCATTATAGGTGTATTTTTAATATTAGGTATTGGAAAATCATAATATGAAACCTATACATCAAATATACCAAGTGCATAGTGTATGACACACCATGTGATATAATTGATGTCTTATTTAGCTCTCAATAACGTTTTTTGTTTCTCATGAAACTATTTCATATTTACATAAAAAATCTACTAGTGATAACCTTAAAATTTTGTTAAAACATATAATACATCATGTTGAGCATCATCTTGGGGTTACCAAAATCCAAACATTGGGAGGTCAATTATAATTTAAGATTATGAAATATATGTACCCAATACAAAATAATGATAAATTGAAAATTGTGTTTTATATAATCATGATATATTTTATATTGTTAAACTCCATTAATAATAATATAAAAACATACAAATGTGCACATATAATAACATCTAACATGATAGACTACAGGAAAGGTCTTGTGTTTGATTCATTTTTAGGGTTTTGTAATGTCTTTACAACTCTATGTAATTCCTACCATATCTCTATTTGACAATTATATAAAACCATCCACCTAAACTATTATAGTGAGTAACATATATGATGAAAAATAATTTCAAGAATGGTGATATTTAGGAATAAAATTACAAAGTTTCAACTCTTTAACCATGATATTCAAACTCTTTAACATCACAAAATCTAATTCTATGTTATTAATAACATGTTTTTTCAACATAAAAATCATTCTAAATTCATCATCATTAGTTTTCATATAATCTTTTATATCATAAATTTTCCTTGAGATCATTTTCGTAATTATATATAAGTATTTAAATTTTTCTTTACCTATAGATTATAAATTCCATTAGAATATCAATTAATATTTAACTCATTATCTAACTAAAATTTTCTTTTACATTTTTATTTACTGATATACCCTAAATGTTGTAATAAATTGAGTGACATGTACTTTGAATTTCAACTATTACAATACTTTATGTGGTAACATTGAACTTCTTGGCATCCAAACATACTCCTATTAACTTTATAGGCACTATATTGTTTTTTAAAATCATTATATGATACAAAAAAATGATTTTTTTAAAATAAAATGTGACATATTTATTTTAGTTTGAATATTTTATGAATAAACTATTAACAACCTTATCATATATTATATTTTATATGTATAGAGTAGTATTCTAAAAATAATAATTTATTATTTAAAATATGTTACCTATGTGTGGTGAGAAATATTTCAAAAACCTTTATAAAATATATAGGATAAACTCTTTTATCCTAATATGAAACAAATTTCATCCTAGATATACCAAATTTTCTCCATAAACTCTTTTGATGTATGTTATATAATTTGATGAATCATAAACCATATTTATTTTTTCATTTATTAATAAAAAACATTGTTTTCAATCAAATTTTATTATCCTATAAGTGGAATGAGATGAAAGAAAAACCATTATTTAGATATATTTGATCATGATACATTCATTTTCTTTAAAATATATAACCCTCAATAATCATTTCTCTTCATTATTTAGATGAAAATACATGGTCCAATAAATTTTCCCTTTATTTTGAGCTCCAATATACTAAAAAACAATTTATTTTATAAATATGGTATCATGTACCCCTAAAAATCAATGAATATATTTATATAACATCAAAACCTAGTTTGGTATCTCCATATATATTATCAAAACCCATCAGTTCTCTTGGGTAATTCTTTCTAAAAAGGGCATTGATCCTATATCCTCATCCCTTCTATAGGTTTCAATTACAAGTTTTATTATTGGAAAAATCAAATATTCTTTCAGATTAAAACATTACCCTTATATACTGTTAAATCAACTCTTGATTCTAAACATCCCAGGTCATGAACACAACTTATAAACAATTTTAGGTGACAAGGTAAACATTTATCTAACTCAGTCATATTTTTAAAACTATTTCCAAAAATAATTTAAAAATTAATTCCAAAAATATAACATGACATAATAGTGAACTCCAATATATGTAAGTCAATATTATGTTCAATCACATTCATTATATGTTTGATGGAAAATTTTACTTCAGATATATCACATATAGTTCCGTTTAAACCTCTTTTAAGTCCGTTTATGAATCTCATATGGATCTAGATTCACTTATTGACTAAATTTGTCATATTATATGACTGGAGGGTGTTTCTATAACTCAAAAATTACTTAATTATTTCATAAAAAATTATCATGTTTCCATTCTAAGATGTTTCTCACATCAATATTCCCCCTCTCTTATATTTATATCAATTTAATGATTGGTGGTGGTGATTTCATCTATTTAAAAAAAATATTTTATCAAATGACTATCATGTATCGTAGTCATTTTATAAGGTATTTAATTAAATATAATACAACTAAATATAATAACCCTTTTAAGAATTTTATATTTTTTTAATTCATCTACCAATATCTACACTTCACAATGTAACGAGTCCAATTTGGGTTTTCTCTCACGGAATAACAATTCAGAAAGGATATCATGCTAATATTGTCATATAAGACACCTAGATGGTTATGTGTACAACCCTTTTCCCAATCAATCATATGGATAAACTAAATATTATTCCTTTGGTATCCTATCTCATATGATTTTTTGTTAGGTGAAACTTAACAAAAATAACAAAAAGAAGGCACTTAACTCTTATGATCCCATCATAATTTTCTTTCATTATACAAGATAACCTTTAGATACCCAACATTAGAAAGTACCTACTCAGTTGGATATTTGTGGTCTTGAAAAGTGTTTTCTAAGATAAAAATATTACACATGTTATTATTTTTAGAATACTTATCTCAACATATTATCTCAGGTATTCCATTTACTTGTATTCATGATTTCATTTATTTACTTTGGAATCCTTATTCCTTCCACCAAATCTATATGTTCATACCATATTGATGTGAAACTCTTTACGAAACCCATATCTTTTGTTTATAATATAAATTAAAATATAACAATATTTATTCATGCAATATTCATCTAATACATTTGGTACATTAAAAATTTTCATATAAAGTCTTATAATCATATGAAATAAATAATTCAGAAAGAGTAATCCTACATATATGGATAACCAACCCTCAATTTTATATACATGTTATGAACCTTTTGATTAATGAGCAGTCTAACCCAAATTACTTCTACCCAAGATTACATTAATACATACAACATTCAATTCCAATATAATTATAAAAACTAGTATGTATAAACTATAATCAACCATTAAATAAAATCTAATAAACCAATACATGCCAATGTTAAGGTAGAATAAAAATAAATCAATTATTATACCCATTATGAAACTTTTTATATGTTATTATGAATATATATTTAGGTACTATAACACTTTCAACATAATGTATATACATATTCATAATATGAAATTTTTTTCTCTGAATAAATCTGGGTATGAAGAAAATAAAACAATAATTCATATATTTAAATATAAAATAAACAAATGATGAAGAATTCATAAGTTAAACCATTACAAGCACATTATAATTCATCCTTGAATAATATACATTCTGTAATCAAAAAATTGAAACTTTGTGTTTAGTCACCAATATAAAATTCCTAATATTGATCTTTATATATAATTTTACTATAATATATAATATCGGAAATATAAACATTTTATATTATTAAATGTAACAAATTTACATATTCTAAATATCATATATTTAATATTATTTAAACAATGATTCTATCCATTATCCACGATCCTTTTGATATGGTTTGAATAATTTCTCAAATAAGTCCTTTAACTTAAACGATTACAATTATATATTATGACCAATTCATAATATTAAACATAAATGATTTTATATTTTTCCTTTTTTTAAGTTTAAAACGATTTACAAATCAACATACAATTTCTATACAAACAATTTATATCTAAATTATAATTCATTCCATATAATCTATAATGTATTTAATATCAATGATAAATATAATGAATTTTTATTTAATAAAGGTTTCATAAAAATTTATTAATTAATAAAAAATATTTTATACATAATTAGTTTATCAAAACATAATAAATTAAATAAATATCCCAAAATAATTTTTCATAGAATTTATAGACATATATTAATTAGTTATATTTCAATTTATAATTTAAATATATACAAAATTAAATTTTTCATGGGTTCCATTATTAACGATATATCTTATAGCTTAATTTGTTACTTGATCCTTTTATATATAATATTTTATGATAAATAATCATTATTGTGACAGAACCTTTCAATGAATGGGAAATCATATATTATGATATATGGGGTATTGTAATGATAATATGATGTTAGGATTCATGGGATTACTTTAGCACCATCATATGTTAGGATTGACTATTTTATATGCTACAATATATTGAAACCTTAAAGATTGTACTATACCATTTACAATTATATACTACTTACTCTGTGATCATATACCTTAATAATATATCATATATAATTAAGATAACAAAAAATTAAAAATTTGTATCACTTTTAATGATGTGTAATATGAAATCTATAAGATATAAATTTTTTTATTTTTCATGCATGATGTAAAGAATTAGTAAGAATAGAGAGTCTCTTATGAAACATATGGGTTTCTAAGGATCAAGCAACACTTGTTAAAGGAAAAGTAGCAAAAAATCCTTCAATCCCAATATAATGATGCTTTGTAAACTAAAATCATGTCCAATATAAATGTAGAATGTGTACCGTTCATTGTTGATATCCTTTAATCATGTTATTGCATTGAAAGTATTAATGAATATACCTAAGGAGAAACCAATGGGTTCACCCCCTATAGTCTATCTAGGGGATGATTTAAATCACACAATATCTTCGGTTGGACACTCCACAAAACTACATTATGCATGTACCTTAGGTGGAAATGGATGGAGGAGGAGAGAGCTTTAAAGAGAATCAATGTAATCTTGGATAAGGATCGCATGAATGATCACACCCATCTAAATTCCTTGGATTTATTATATAACCATTAGGGGTATTTCTAACCTATTATAACATTTAGTAAATTTTTATAAAAACTATGAGTAAGTGTATTCGGTTACAACTCTTATAACCTTCAACCAAATTAATTATCCAAAATATATCACCATATAAAACAATACTATTGTTGATATCCAATATAAAATATTTCTAAATTTAAACTATTAATAGTTTATGTTATCCTTAGACATATATTTCATTATATTTCATATGATTTGATCCATTTAACTATGACATACCCATGTTGTAAAATTTGACCGTCCATGGAAGAGGATACAATATTGCTATACCTTGTCTCACACGATGCTTCTCTAAGAAATATTACTAGATTTAGTAATATAGATATTTTTCCATATGATATTCCTATATTATACACTATGATATAGGCTGACATGTATTATATACAAGTTAGACATTAGGGAATATCTCAATCAGAGACAACCTTTAACCAAAGATTAACTATAATTCATTGATTTGTAATTTATTTATTTATTTTATGGAAAAGAATTAGTTTTCCTTAAAAATTATAACATGTAAAATATTATAACACTCTTCATTATAGATAAGATATAATCTATTAAATCTCTTTTCATCCGATCGAAAGAGATTGTGTGAAGAGTATCATAATTATGTAGACGAATACAAGGAAGGATATCAATAAACTTATTCAACCAACCTTCCCTTTTTATTGGAATAAAAAAAAAATATTTCCACTATATATTCTAAATATTAATTCTAATAATAGAGGCTTTAAGTTAGGGATTTGGGCACAGTGGAAGCACGTGTTAGGGGATGATAAATTTAAAATATAGTTTAAATAAAATAAATCAAACCCCAATAGAGGATCTTTTCAATTAAATTTATAATTAATTTATTTTGATCTGAAGAAAATAAATACCATGAGTTTGGATCCTTTCGTCATTGATGATGTTGATCTTACTAAATATCCTTTTCATATGGCCTTTGTTTGAATGTGAGGTTACAAAGTTAGAATCCCTCTAGTGGTGATCCACCTATGCTACTTTGATCTCCAAGAAACACGGATTGATTTCCATGTGCTATCATGGTAAATAAACTATCTTCCATTGATCATATAGATATCTCATACTTCGATATTGAATGAATATGTTTATCATTATTGAGAGGGGGGATGTGTGAGTCAAGATAGAATTTCATTATGTGCAATGATTCTATATTTTCTATATTTTACCACACAATAGACAAATCCTTTATTGATAGAGCTAGGGTTTAGCTTAAAATATTATTTAAGTGCATGTTGTCCCTTAAAAAAATATGAAACCCTTAAATAAAATCCCATTTCACATAATAATAATAATAATAATAATAATAATAATAATATTATTATTATTATTATATTTTGACATTATCCAACATGTGAAATAACAAAAAATTTACATCAATTTTTTAATTAATATTTATATCTGGATACAGTCTTCCTCCATTTGAACTCCTCCTGCATTAATTGAATACCCAAATAAATATATTCAATAATTAAAAAATGAATAAAATTATTCCTTTTTCTTGAGAATAATACACATTCTATTAATTAAATTCCAAAACAACTTAATCAAGATCAATGAAAACAATTAGAATGTGACCCTCTAGAATATTTTCTTGTTGACATTAGGTGAGATTTCGTAAATTCAGAGATTACTATCTATAAATGGGTCAAGGAACCCAAGAGAAATAACTTAATGTTGAATCTTTGAAAACCACATACAAAAGCTCACTATGTATTATAATACCTTTGTTACAATATCTCATTATGAAGGTTTTACAACTATGTCACCAAAAAATATTATTGATACATCATTCTTTGATTATATGAAATAAAATTTCACTAAACCATGTTCAGGGAATTTTGGGAGATGGTTCTATTATAATGAAAATGCCAATATATCATCTTCCATAAATATAGAAGGGAGAAATCCTTCTTATACTTATCCATTAATTCTCAATGAGCTGTTATCAACATGGTTTATTAAAAAAATCAATGTACATAAGTTGTAATACTCATTAATAATAATTACAAAGTACAAGGATTATTAAACATACAGGAAGATAGGAATACTCGATGAAAAAAACAAGTTGAATTCCTACTGGGGGTTATATTCTCAAAAGCAACCTTCATAAATATTACCAAGTGAAAAACTCATGAGAAGAAGTTTCATCTGCTTATGAGTACTTTCAACAAACATTTAATGTACTATTTGTATCATCATAGTACGTTATACAATAGTAAAACATTATTTAAGAATATATTCATAGTGATTCAATGTTAAAATTATATTAGTGAACATTAATGACCTTTTAAATGTGATTTATACTCTAGGACATTATTAAAACAGACTCATACAGAACATTGAAAAATATATAATAAGATGTTTTATTAATTTTCAATACATATAATATACATGTAATCAAAATAAAAAAAGTTATTCCTAGGACACCAACACCAATATTAATTAGGAATTATAAATTTATATGGTAAAAATATAAACATATAGAAACCAAAAAAATAATAGGAACATAAAATAAATCTTGGTTACATCAATATAATTAAATAATATTTTTTTTTGAAAATTCCCATGTAACAACATTTAACATACAATTCCAAAATCATAAATTAAATTTTATTTATATTTTAAAATTTATGTTACTTATTTTATTGAGAAAACCCAATTAAAGACCAAGGGGGTTGAGACCACTTGACAAAATAACCCATTTGTGAGCTTATCATTCACTAACAACTATAAGGATGATTTTTATAAAAATAATTTCAATTTAATTATAAACTAAATCCAAAAAAATAGGAAAATATAAAAAAATATTAATAATATCAACCAATATTTTTTGTGTATTGGGTTTTATCTGATCGAGATCTATCTAAATTTTCAATTAGTTGAGTCTCAATACCTATATATGGGGGAAACAAAAACATTACCCTAGAAGAATATTTTAGAAAAAAATATTATATAGTTTCATTGATCATAGGTTATGGAGTTTTCCGTAGGGTTGAGTCTTGGTGAATTTTAGAGAATGTTTCAATTGTAAACCATAGTTCTAATTCATAGATATTACATCTCAATAGATGAATATTCATTACATAAAATTTCATTACACATTGGAATCAATTATGTCTAGTAACTTTGGAAACATCTAAAGCTAAAAAACAAGTTCATAAAATATCTACATCGTATTCCACTTATTTATTCATAACTAGAAACCATATAAGACATGAAAAACATAATACCTTTCTTCATGACCTATGGAATGGAAATATAAGAAAGGGTAATCAATGATGCTTAGTAATGGGTAAATAATAGAGATATCAATGATCACATAAGAATAACATGAGAAAATTGGTGTGAGAACATGAGAATAACATTTGAAAACCATACCATTCATATCATAGATTATAATATTTTATCATGGCATAATCAATAAATTCTATAAGATATGAATCATAGGGAAATAAAGGATATTTATCTTTAAAAACATAACTTAGGTATACAACATTGATTTGTGGCATACACATAAGAATAGAAAATAATTTCCTTAGTAGTCAAGTATCATTTACTAGGTTATAACAGTGGAATGGGTATACTCACCAAACCATCATAGTAGGAAATTTTCACTCCAAAGACTATCAAAATGGATAAATTCCCTTAATGAACTACATTCACTCGTAATTCAAGTCCAATATAACTCATGATATATCAATCATTAACTAGTGCATTGGAGGGAGATATTGGTCACACCCATCGCATAAATAAAATAATACATACGTGTTACAAAATATAATAGAACATTTATCATATCAAAACCCAAAAAAATTTAATTCATAAACATTTCATCATTTCATAACCCATGAAAAGAAATGGGTTACAAAAGTATTCCATCATAATATAACCCACAAAATGAAAAAACACATCATAAAAATATTATAATAAAAATAATTGGAAAATTACCCCATAAAATAATATTTAACAACAAATGATATTATATTAGATGAAAAATTCTTTTCAATTATCACTTGGAACATTTATTTTAGAAAATAGAGTTTCCACTTTGAAATGTTTTTTAATCAAAAAATTGTGTACATAATAAATAACAAGAATTATTTTTAAAATTTATTAAAGTTATAAATAAATATTCAGTTAATATATTTTTTATTATGGAAGGAAATTTTATTCATTCCATCTAATTTTAAAAAAACATTCCCTTCATACTTTTTCAGAAAAGTTAGAAATCACCTCTTTTGGAAAAATAATAATAATATTCCTTTCAAACTATTTTTTTAAAAGTTTAACATGGGTAAAACTGAATTTAAAAAAACATATGAGAATAGTAAAAAATTATTTAATTTTTTTTTCCATACATGGATATAGAAAAAAAAACATTCAACTAGAAAAAAAATTGAAATCGATTTACCATAAAAACATATTTTTGTTCTCTTGAGTACATAAGATGAGGAAAATGACTAAAAATGTATTTTACTGAAATAACCATAGGATAAGAAAATTTATATGTTTATTCAGAGATATATATATATATATATATATTATTTCATCATTGTAAACATAATACTAAATAATCCTAATAAATAATGAGAATACAATATAAAACCCTTAACTGGAGTTTTCCTTATTTCGAAAGCACTCTAACCTCTTGTATAATAAATTTAAATTTATTATAATTATATAATAGAGTCATTTTAATAATTTAAATATCATATATTATCCCTTCAGAACATTTCAATACCACCTTTAACAAATAATTCCATATGAAAATTATAATATTTTTTTGTTAATTGTTCTGTATATCATGAGTGTATCAGTTCAGTAGTTTCAATCCTTGTACATTTATCTTGGTTACATCAACTATAGAATATTTATAATGACATAAATCTATTATTTTATCATTTTAAACATATTTCGAGATTTCCATAAATGTTATAGATATAAAAATTAATTACACCGGTCTTGGAGATAGTTAGTTATACATGTATGAAAGCTATTTTCATTTTTTGATGGATGGAATGAAAGAAGGAAAAATATGAATTACATTTTCTAAAATAATTATTATATAATATATATATAATATATATTCATAAAATTTTCCTCCTTACCATCCATGTGAATTATATATGAAAAACAAATCATAAAACTTCATGAAGGTGGTAGTGTACACGTTCTCACAAAAAATATTATTGTTCTCTAGAGATTTGATGGATAGTAAATTAAGTGATATTATAATTATATAAGTATAATTATGTCATAAAAATAATATAGAAAAACTAATCCCATTATAATACCACCCATTAATTATGGTTATGAAATATTAATTGTGTCACTATAAGGAGACAGAAATCCATACTTACGCACAAGTGAGACTTTCACTTCTTGTTTGATGGGAAATAGTCTATAATGGAGTTTTAATATCTATAATAAAATTTCAACATTTTGATGATTATTAAAATTAATTTTAATAATGAAATTTATCACTGTAATACAAAAATATGAGAATAATTTTCCCTCATCACATCCAGAGGTTTCCTTGTAGATTCCACAAATTGGTGGTTTTAAGAAAAAACATTGACCATGTGAGTGGTATTGTTTTGTATCAATTTATATATAATATTTATAATCTATTAAATATTTTCATTATAAGAAATATCATGCTCCAGTGGAATGACATCTGATTTTAGTACATGTGAATGTTTAGGTATGTACTTCCTCAGAAGAGATACATGGGACACATAATGAACTTGAGAGATATTATTTGGAAGCTCAAATGAAAAGTTTTCATCCTAATACATTCAATAATATAAAAAGTACTAATATAAATAGTTCTTATCTTCCTCTAATTTCCAAATAACCTCACCCTATTCCATGTAGATACTCATACGAATAACTTTTCACCCACATCAAACTCTATCCTTTTGATGACTATTAGCATAAATTTTTTATTGACTTTGAGCTTCATTTATGTGTTTTTGAATGAATCAATCCTTATCTTCTATTTAATCATATATATAATGTTTGAATTTATTTTTTAACTATCATGATTTCATTATGTTTTAGTTATAAACGTTTTACCATAGATGGATTCATAATGAGCCATCTTAATACTGGAGTAAAAGCTATTATTGTAAGAAAATTCCACCAAAGCAAGTCTTTGATCCCATCCACCATAAAAATACATAAATAAATATGAGAAAATATTTTTTTAGCGTTATATAATTCAACTCGAAAAAAACATATATATATATATATATATAGATGATAATAAATTTTGAAACTTAACTCAATATCAAGAGCTTAGTGAATTATTTATCAAAAATTCAAGGTAAACCTCAGATCCCGATCAAATACAATTGACAGTGATACAACATGTATCTTACAACTTCATTAATGTATAACTAATTAATTTTATCAATGTAGAAATATTCTCTAATGGAAATGAAGTGATATGAAATTATATAGAGATCAACTACAACCAAAATAGCATTATTCCAATTAGATTTTTTAGGGATTCCAATGACAGAATCCATGGTTATTGTTTCCCATTTCTATTGTGGTATGAGTAATGGTTTTAAAATCCTCCTATACCTCCATCTCTCAGCCTTAACTTTTTGAGATACCAAGCACTAGGAAACATACAATAAAAAATCACTCTTTATTTTATGCCACCTGAAATTCTATTTTAAATCCCAATACATATTTATACTTCTTGGATGGATAGATAATGAATATGTATGAGATTCATCCATTAGCTGCTTCTTTAAGTCTGGTAACAAAGGTAAACATAAAATGTTATAGAATACTATCATTCCATTATAATCAATGTTCAACTCATGAACATTTATTTCCATCATTAGTATCTTTAAACCTTCCTTATGCACCACTTTAATATTTACTTGGATAGATAGTTGAAAACTAATTTGAGAAAGATAATATAACCCCCCTTCCTTGAAAATTTCACTATCAATACTTTTTAAGTATATAAATACTGAATATTTTGTAATCCTCATCATAGAAAAGATAACATAATCCTTTCAAATCCGAGAATCTTACACCTTGTAATATTTCTCATTTTGGTAATGAATTGAGTAGTCATAATCTTTAATAATCTCCAAACATCTTATTTAGAACATGTTCTGTTCTTTCTATGTGAAAATATAAATTAAACTTTTTTTATTGGTATATATGTAACACTTTTCTTCATAGAGACAATGCCTACATATTTTTAATGTATAAATTATTGAATCTAACTCTAAATCATGTTTTGGGTAATTTTTCTCTAGGACCTTCAATTGTTTAAAGGCATAAGATATAATAATATCATTCTAATAAGGATGTATCCCAATCCTTTCTTTGAGCAATCACTATAAATTACAAACACTTCTCTACTTTAGTGTAGTGTAATAAAAAGTGCACTAACTATCATTATATGAAATTCCTTATAAAATTATTTATATTCATCTTTCCAAAGGCACTTTAATCCCTTCCAATTTAAATTCATGATTGGATTCGATAGCAAGGAAAAATTATCCAAAAATAATCAATAATAACAATACAAACTATGAAAATTTTAGAACTTAGTAAAAATGGTTCTTCTAGACCAATGTTCAATAACATATTCTTTTGAAGGGTCTACTAATATAATCACACTTGAGATTATATGACCCAATAATAAATAATTATAAAGATAAAATTCACACTTGGTAAATTTTTCATAAATTTTATCATTCCTTAGGGTTATCGGCACAATTCTCAATAAATCTTAATTCTCTTAATTTCTATATGAATATATAGGAATATAATTGGTATATACTACCAAAAACTTATTATGTTATTCTGTAAATATTATATTAATTAAATAAATAAATATATATGGGTTATTTATAAGACTAAATAGAATAAATATAAATTCAAATTGTACATACATTGTACAAAATATTTTTGTTGGTATATTCTCTTTCTTGAACCTCAATTGATGATATCCAGAATGAATGTCAATATGGAAAAATTATTAAGATCTCCATAGTTGATCAATCATGTCATTAATACAAGGAAGAGGATAAATGTTCTTGATAGTGATTTTGTTAAGTTCTCAATAACCAATATAGAGTTGTATTTATCAATATTTCTTTTCAATAAACAAAATAATGGAACCCCAAGTTGATGCACATGGATGAATGAATACATTTTAAAGATTATTATAGATTTTCTTCTTCAATTTATTTAACTTAATCAGGGCCATTATATATATGATATTGGAAATAAGTGTATCACCATGTATGTATTCTATTGAAATCTCAACATCACTATCCATTGGAAGACTAGAAAACTCTCCTATAAATACATCAATAAACTCTAACATAATAAGAATATATTTTATGATGAGTTTATCCATAACCATTTGAGATAAAAATCCCTTTTTAATAGGGATAATGAACTATACTATAGATGTAATTTCCATTGGATGTTCATTTTTTCATCCTATTTATAGTAAATCAAAGTTATTTTTGGAATATCAAATGTGAAGTCACTTTCTTGGTAACTAATGTTTGATTTATGTAAAAAAAATCCAATCCCTACAAAAAAATAATATTAAATTGAACTAATGGAATAATGAAAATATTTTCAAGAACGAAATCCCCAAAAACTTCAACCAGAGAAAAATTATAAACATGGTAAGTAGTCATTGTATCATTAGAATTTTTTACTCCTAAATCAAAATCTAAATTTTTATGTGATACTATGATACCCTTAGAAAATAAATTTGATATAAAAGAGTCAAAATTTACAAAATCCAATAATCAATTAGTAGTTCTAGAGTCCATCAAATGTGTATCTTTCACCATGTCATTATCATACCCCTCATCATAAATAGTGATTGCAGTATATTTACCTTTTCCTATTGGATTAAGAGTATGTTGATGTCGATGATCATAATTAACCTTTTGATTTGGGATTTGGTTATCATAATTCCTATACTCATTGTATTTATTGTACTAGAGAATGAGTGGTTCATTTTGTATAAATTTTAATCTATTTATATCATTAGTTTACTTCTTACTATTACTTTTGTATTCAATTTCGTAATATCTTTACTTTATACACATGATACATTTACCCCTTAAGAAAAATTATACCTTGTTTTCTTGCATGCTTCATGAATAAATGAAGGATAAAATTCTTCCCTAAATGGATTTTATAATTTCCTTTTAATTTTATTGTTCTCTTCATATAAAAATAATGAGAATAAACAGAAACTCCGATATTCATCTCCATCTTGAGATAAAATCAAACAATTTCTTCAAAAATATTGGAGTCCCTTACAGATAAAACCATTTAGATACTTGGTTTCAATCCACATAAAAATCAATCAATATTAGGTCTAGGATGGATGATAATACCATATGAAGAAATCACAAGTATTGGGAAATTTATTTCATAAGTTCCAACTAATTCACCATACTTATTCGTTAACCCAAGGAATTGTTTCTCCATTTTTGTATTAAGAATACGAGTAAAGTAATTATTGATAAATAAGCTCTTAAATTAATCCCACATTACATATTAAATTTCATTATATTCCCTTATGTTATAGATAAGGCTCCACCACTAATATTCTTCTCTTTCCAAATGGTAAACAACTATAATAACATTCTCATGTTTCAAACACCAAAGAGCATAAAATATATTTTCAATGGTATTGATCAATTTCTAAAAGGCAAGTGGATTAATGGACATACTAAAAGAAGATTAACATTTACTCAAAAAGTACACAATAAAATGTTTTCCCACATTTTCTCATTTGGAATCATAGTGTGATTTATAGCATGGGAAATTTTTGTGATCATAGTAACATGATTTTTCATTCTAACTCCCCAAAAATTTGGTAGTTTAAGGAGAAAATCATTCCATTTTCCATTAAAATCAGTAATAACATGATTAATTATAATTACATCCATATAATAAAAACAAAAATCATAGTGTGATATAACAATAAAAAATCATTTATAGGGTGTCTAAATTGTGATAGTCTAACACCTTAGATTTTACCTTGGTCATTGATGATCATTACCAAAACATTAGGATTTTATTCTATACATAGACTTATATGCAGGGTTCTTGATAAATTTTTAATCCATGTTTTCAATGTATAACCACACCTTTTAATGGTATCAACTATACTGACTGATAATTTCAATATATAGATATTACATATAAATAGATGGATATTCATTAAAAAAATATTTTTTTCCACAAAATAATCAATTAGGTATAGAATATTTGGAAACATGGAAACAGAAAAATTGGTTAATAAAATATCCAAATCATCTCTCACCTCATTTCTACATAATACGAATATTTTTTAGATATATCATACTTAATACCATTATTCATAACCTAGTGAATGGAAACATAAAAAAGGGTGATCTCTGATGATTAGTAAGGGGTGAACAAGGGATTTATCAATGATCATATAATCTTAACATGAGAAAATGGTTATGAGAACATGGTATTAACATTTTAAAACCATTCCCTTTATATCATATATCTTAATCATGAGTCGTGGAATGAATCATAGTAGTTAATTAGTCATGAATCATAGTATAATCAAGGAATATGTATCATAATATCTTAATGTATGCATAAGAAATTGGTTTGTGGAATACACACAAGCATAGAAAATCAAATACTTATTATTCAAGGATATAATCCATGGATTTAATATTGGAATGGGTTCACTCACCAAACAATCGTAGTTTTCATGGTTCACTCCCAAGACTACAATAATGTAAAAATTACATTTTTGAACTAGGTTTACACTCAACTCCATTCATGTTTAGTAGATGAGATATAAATATATACACAAGGGATTTGAGGAAGATATATGAACCACCTGTCAAATATTAAAAATAATGCATATATGTTCCACGGTATCATAAAAAATTTATCATATCATAAAACATGAAAATAAATAGGTTTCAGAAAAATCTAATCATTTCAAAACAGATGAAAAGAAATGGGTTTCATAAAAATTTCAACATAATATAACCCATGGAAATAAAATGGGTCTCATAAAAATATTTTCATAATAATTATAGGATCATCACCTCATTAAATATTATGATACATTATATGTATTAATCTTAGATGAATTTTTTTTTGAAAGATAAATTAGAACATTTCTAGAGGAAAATAGTCTTTCTAATTTGAAGATCACTTTTTTAATATAAAAACATTAAATATATTAAAAAACATTTTATTTTAAATTTTGCTTATAAAAATATAAAATAATAATAAAATAATTGATTCATCATGATGGTAGGATATTCTATTCATTCTACATTAATTAAGAAACCATTCCGTTTATAATTTTTGAAAAAGTCACAAAGAACCTCATTAAGAAAGAAATTCAAAAAGATTCCACTCAAAAAAACATTAAAAAAGTTAAAAATATTAAAAAAATAATTTAAAAACGTAGTAGAATAGTTAAAAATTATTTATTACATTTTTATAATACATTTATAAGGTTGAAAATGTTTTTTCGACCGAAGATAGAAATGAAGACGATTTCCCTTAAAGACATGTTTTTAGTCACTTGAGTACATATGATGAGGAAAATGATAAAATAACATGTTTCTTATGGAAATAACCAGAGTATAATAACCATAATAATTTTATTGAGATATAGATCTTGATATTTTATCATTGGAAACATAATGATAAACAATCTCTATAAATAATGGTATTTTAACATAAAATCTTTACCTCAAGTTTTATTTTCCTAAAAATCACTCAATCCTTTTGTAAATTAAATTTAAATTTATGATAATTCCATACTAGTGTAATTTTAATAAATATAATATCATATATTATTTATTCATAACATTTTAACACCACCATTTAACAATAATTCATTATTAAAATATTTCTTTCTGTGTGTTAATTATTTCATTTATCTTGAGTATATCTGCTCAGTAGTTTTATTCCTTATACATTAATCAAGGTTTAATATTATAAAGAATATTTATATTTATATAAATATTATATATATTCATTATATAAATATTTAAAGTAATCTATAAAAGTTTGAGATAGAAAAATGAATTCACTGTTTATAGAGATTGTAGCCTGTACGTATGCATGAATTGTTTTCATTTTTCAAAATATTGAATAATAGAAGGTTAAATTTTAATTTACCTTTATAGAATAATTATTATATTATATTAATATGTATAATATATATTCATATAATTTTCCTCATTTCTATCTGATTAAAATATAAATGATAAACTAATAACATCCCTTAATGGAGGCGGTAGTCCACACGTACGCACAAATGACGTTATCATTACCCAAAGAATTGGATGGAAAGTAAGTAGATGGAATAATGTTATTATAGAAGTATAATAATTTCATAAATATAATATATAAACATTATAACTATCATAATATCTTACACAAAACATGTAATTGAGAAATGAATTGTATCGCTAAGTGGAGACGGTAAGATATATATAGTCTCACGTGATACTTCCACTTCTCATTTGATAGAAAAGAATATTTATAATAGTGATTTAATAATCACAATCATATTTATTCATAATTAGGATAATAAATTTAGTTTTTATTTTTATAAATACCCATGATTTATTGGAGGTGAATAAGAGTATAAATGAAAGTGGTTGGTTAAAGAGAATGCCTCGTCTTTGAAACGAATCCATTAGATCACCTATAAAGGGATCTAGGGTTGATATTTTGGGAACAAAATATCTATGATGTGGTTTTATAAGTTAATAAGGTAAATTGGAAGTGTAGGGTTGTGAATAATGGAACAATGTCAAGTAAATAAGTGAGGGGTGAGGTGCCCTTTTATAATTGAGGTGAGAGACACATTTGTAATTTCAAAAAATATTAAACTATAACAAATTAATTATCATCATAAATTCATAAAAATATACATGTACTAGATTTTCAGGTTATATAGGGTTGTAATACTATAAACCAATATAATTTATATAATTTTTGGTGTAATTTTAAACACTGTCATTTGGATTAACCCCTAGTTAACCAATATTAATTTTAACTCTGATAACAAATTTTTCAATATTAAGGGTTATAATTTTTACTTATAAGATAAAATTTAGCCTATAAATCGTCAAAATATAGAATTTTATACCATATCATAATCAAATTTTTTATTTAAGGATTTGTTATGATTTTAATATAATTTAATGAAATATAATTTTATTAAAAATTCATTATTGTCAAACTTGACACTCTTCATTTATTTTTACTTAAAAGACAAAGAAAAAGTTTGAAGTTGAATCTAATAATTTAACACAACAATAATATGTCATAATCCTAAATTAAATTCAAGGAATACTATACCTTACTCAAAATAAATAACTTTTAATATTATTAATATCATTTATGTTATTTTTTCCATTTATTGAAAAAATATTGTTTTGGAATTTCGTAACAATATAAGTTAATTATACAATACCTATGAATAATAAATATATTATTATTATTATTATTATAAACTCATTATGCACAAAATGTAAATTAGTATTTTTTTCATAACTGCTTTTTTTCTTTCTGTGAACTCAAAAATAATATTCAAAAACAAAGAGAGTTGTATTTGTTAAATATAATAAGATTAATATACAATTCATTTTCACGGAAAAGTGTCCATAAAAACACTATTTTGACCCTATGGTGTTATCAGCCGAATTAATTTCATTAAATAAGAATTATGATGGATAACTAGATCCTTATCACTAGTTTTTAATCATGATTAAAAAATTTACCTATTACTATGGAGATAAATTTTACCATAGTGACAATTCATATAAACCAAAAATAAAATGGAAATATTACAATAAGTTAACCTCTAGAATGTAAATATTTGAATCATTTTATCTAATTCAATATATATAAATGATATAAAATAATTTTAATGTTAGTTCACAAAATGAAACAAATAATGCATTTTAGAATAAATATATTTTTTAACAATAAAAATGGATTAACTGTTATCTTGTTCTTAAAAAAATATATGTTAAATGTTTACAAAATTATTTCAAATAAACAATAATTATATTTAATAATAATTATTCAAAATTTGGGATTAATTTCATTTAGTATTACGGAAATACATTGGACACATAAAAACAATTTTTTTCTGAGAAAATATTACTTTTATTTCCAAATATTTTAATATAATAATAATTTGATAACTATTGAATTAATACGATACATATATAACCATAAATTGTTTTCATAATTTAGTTATTCATATTTATACCAGCCATTCCAATGTTTAGGCGATGATCACCATTTGAAATAATAAAATTTTAATAGTATTTTGTGGTTCATTTAATCTTACTGATGCATGTAATATAATCTATAAAAAATGAAATTATTTAAAGAGAAATATTTCATAAAATTTGATATGTGTTAAATTGGTATTTTATGGGAGTTTTAGTATTGATTTGTTAACTAAATTTCATTTCCATAAAAATAGTTTTTTGTATTCTTAGAGACAATAGATGATTTGTTTCAAATAGATGTAATATTACTACAATATTTTATATGTTGTCAGCTAGGTAATTTTTTAGATTGAAGTGGAAAATTTTCAGAAAACATATTATATACTAAAAATGATATATTGTATTTAGTTGGTGTGTGAATTTACAATGAGTGGACTACATCTCATTAATGAAGTGTCTAATGGTAAGAATGGGATTTTATTTATGACTAGGATATGGGTTTTACCATATGGGTGAATGTAACAACACATTTAATATTAATAGTAAATAAATTCAATGACTTATTAATATTCATGAATTATATTTTATATTGTAATATTCATTATTAGAATATTAAGTAATTTTTCAATCAAAAAACTAAATAGTTTTATTCTTATTAAATACATTTTCGTGTATTCTAAGTTGTTAAAAATATTATTTTGTAAATTTTATGATTTTAATTTTTCCAAATTAAATTTAATATTTAAAACAATATATAAAATTTATCATAGGGTTAAATTTTGGTTTTTTTGAAAAGATTTATTCTTCAAGGAATAGTGAAAATACCAATTTTTGTAAAACTGTCATTTTTTTAAATAGAGTAATTTAAAATTATGATTTGATGGAAAAGTATCATAATTAAAGTTAATTTAGAAAAATTCTAATTAATTAAATAGCAATCATCATTATTCTTAATTTTGGCATAAGTTAGTTTTTGGGTTAAATTTTTTTTCTAAAAAACTGTTTTTGGTTGCATTTTATAAATTTATATTAAATTTTATTTCGTTCAATTAAAGAAATTGAATACATAAAAATTGTATCAATAATTGGAATAAGCATGTTCATAATTTTAAAATAAGTACATTTTATTGTTTTTTTATGAATAGTTACACTAGAAACTATTTATCAACCTGATAAGGGAGATTCGGGTAATTAAGAATAAAATAATGTCATAGGCATAAAAATCTCCAAAAAACATGTATTTATTTTTTTTATAAAAGTTATTTTTTTCATGACAATAATCTTTTTTAGAATTTTGAAAAATTGTTTCACTTTTCTTTGATAATGATCTTAATATGATTTTAAATAAAAATAAAAAATTGGCACTCTCTTTGTTTAAATACCTTTAATATTTTTTTCTTTGGGATAAAAAAGTTTATATTCAGTTAAAAATATTTATTTGAAATATTAATGAATTTATTTTATCATGTAATTTTCTTAAAATTTTTAGTAAGGTAATAATTATCTTAAATGTTCATGCAACGTTGATGTGGTGCTTGTAAAATCAGAAGTATAATCAAGTAAATAATTTTAAAATCTCTGAAATTAATATTTTATTAAAATAATTATATTTTCTTGTGAATTTAATACATAAATATAACATATTATGTGTTAAAAGTAAATATTTAAATTAAATTACTATATTTATTTGATTAAATCAAATTATGTAATACGTTCTAAAAATGAATATAATCGTATATTATGTTAAATATTACTTTATTTAATGATTTAGAATTCACAAAAATATTTTCTTTTGACATGTTAATGTTATAATTTTTATTATATCAACCATTATATATTTATGTTTTAATTATTCATTTATAGTTACTTTATGAACCCCTAAATAGGAAAAACAGTGATATTTGAGTAATTAATAAAAGGGTTAATGGGGGATTAAAACTAAGAGATAAGGGTGAAAAATTCACATAAACCAATCCAAATTTTATTTTATTATATTATTTTGAATTATAATTAACCTATATAATAAATATATCATTTTGTTCCACTTTAACATGAATAATAATTTATATTTATTTAATTTTGCCGGCCATTCCAAGAGCGCTCCCCCCTCAATTATAAAAGGTGACCTTTTATCCTCCCTTAATCCCGCATTTTGTGCAATATACATTGCCCAGTAACTGAACAATACTGTACCTATAAATACATTAACACATATTGGAGTCTTCGGTCTCACCAAATTACTAAACAGAGGACAATTAATTAAGGCAAAAGGGTTATTCAAGAAGAAGGTATAAGCTCTAACAGACCTTTTTCAATTTTATTTCATCAGGAACCTCTATAAAACATATTAAACCTTAATAAATTGTATAAATAATTATATTAAGTATAATTAATTTTTTTTATTTAATAAATTTTATCAATCCCGCATCCATTAAGTGGAAAATGAAACCATCATTTTTATGTACGGCAGACTACCATCTCACAAACTGATGTAATTAATTTTACATCACCTTATAAAATGGATGATTATAATGATGGATTTAATGTATATATATTAGATAATAATGAATTAATTATCAATTTTTATGGGTAATGTATCACCTCTTTTTTTACCTTTCCGTCCATTCAAAAATTCCAACGTCATTCTTCCCTACGTGTGCATTTCCACCTCCCTTAAGCGTTACAATTCTGTTTTCATCACCACATCACATAGAAGGTATATAAATGTATATTTAAAGAGATTATATTATATTTATTATATAAAAATAAATCTATAAATATAAAACTATACATACATTCTTTCCATCACGTTCAATGAAAAATGGAAATGTAACTAATGTTTACACATGACCTACCCTCTCCATGATTGTAACGTAATAAATTTTCCTAAATATAATTCATTTTTATTTCTAAAAATATAATTAAATAATAAATAAGGTAAATATTACATAAATATTAATCTATAAAAAAATGTAATAATGAACTTTTTGACCATTTTACCCTACAAAATCTATTCTGGGATTATGAACCAAATGTCCTCAATACGTCTAACATAATCATAACTGATAAAGTGACTAAATAATAAAATGGAAAAAAATGATATAAAATGGATAATGTTAACAGAATGAACATGAAAAATTTTACTAAGAAATTAAATAATTATTGTAATTTTATTAATACTAAATATGAAGAACATGTTAGTTGTAATCGAGGTAGGGGACACTTTACCTAAAAAAAGTTATTTTAAATGATTTAAAAATTTATTTTCATACTAATTTTCTTCCTTGTACAAATTATTGAATTTATTTTAATTATGTATTTTAATTATGTATTTATATGTTTGTAAATGAATTATAAAATGTTACTTCATATATCTTTTTTATTTATTAATATATTTCAAAAGGAATATTTTTAAATATTTTATACTGAATGTTTTTACATTATTTAAAAATGTAAAAGGAATGTTCTATTTCAATATTTATAACATAGAAATATTTTAACACTACCACAAACATTTTTTAATGTTTTCCTTAATTTATAATCATCTATGTTTTTTCTTCAATTAAAACCCCCTTCCCTTTTTTCTAGGTGTTTAGTTTTAAAAATTATTTTTATAAAAAAGGTGTTTATCAATATTGAAAAAAGGATAACTTATGGGTTCCAAAAAGAAAATTATTTATCTATTTATTGATGGAAATGAAAGATTATATATGTTTTACATGTCCTGTGGTCCTTGGAAATTTTTAATGATTGGGTGATCCCATTATATCTCCTAAATAAATTTGGTAATGATTATATTCTATAGATAATTATGTTAGGCGTTAACTATATAGTTTATTACAATTATAAGGGTTCTTATAAGGGTTTGACGACAATTAAGTCTTAAGGAACCCACATGAAATTTATATTATTTTAAATGATTTATTATAGAAATAATTTAATTTCAAAATTTAGTCTATGTAATTTTGTTCAAAAATAATTATTACGCCATTTTAGGGTACATATATAGGTTTCTACGGAAATGTTTTTCAAGGGACATCATGTTTTCTAATAAACCCTTAGGATTATGATTTTGTGATTTCTGATTTCATATAATTTTTTAGGTAAAACATTAGGAAATAAATATAATTTCATTTTTAAGTAAATTATTATATGAGCTCAATTTTTATTATGTTATTGAAAATCTCACTTTACGATCTAATGGTTTTCAAATAGACTAACGAGATTCTTTCTTCTTTTTAAATGGCCTTAAAAAGATTTTTATTTTAATCCCACATTTTCAATTGGTTTTTATAGGTCTTATTTATGAGTATGAATATTAATAATTTCAAGTAGAAAATTTTGAATATTTATCAAGAAAAGAAAATGGGTTTTATTTTAAAAAAAAATACTGTGGGAATATGGATATTAAAAAGCAGCGTCCAAATTGTTATGTATCAGTTTGATTATATAATAATTAAACAATAATTATCTAAAACACTAAACAAAAAAATTATTTAGTATTGAAAGAAATTTAGTTCTTGTTTAATAATAAAATTATGTGTTGAATTAGGATCAGGTCCTTATAGTGACGTAACCTTTGTTTATATTTTCATCACTGGGATATCTCATCACAAGATCATTATGTAATGAAATTAATTAAAATTTATTTAATTATTTTAGTTTTAGTGAAAACCTAAATTTACCTATAAATCATTCCTTATAGATATAAGGTAGGTTTATACACTACTTCATTCAATGTTACCCTTTATCAATAGAGTTTGTAGGTGTCAAATTGTGGTGGATCCAATGTCAAATCGATAAAATGATTACTAATTCTCAATGACATTGATGACCATATCACTTGGTGAGGATGATAATTATAACCATTTAATATATAACATGTTAAATTAATGAACATTTTTCTATTCAGTAGGTCATTGTTATTTTAATATTACTTTGTTTTTCATGATTTAGTTCATGAAGTATTGTTGAATTATTTCTAAAATGAATATCCCTTAAAAATTATTTTTTTATTTAATTTAGCCTAAAATCGATGACAAGGTATAGAATTTAAATGGTTCTATTAATTTAATTTCCAGTAATTGGGGGGTCAAACCTCACAAAAATTACCATTTTTTTAATTTTGTGATTTCCCTTGATTCTACTTCCCTGTTCTTTGTTTTCACATTACTTTACCTTGCTTTGGATGGATGTTCGACCAAATCATACTCTGGATAATTATGTGATACAAATATGAGACTTAGAGTGATCAATTTAGTTATAGAATCAATGATCAAGGCATAGAGATGTATCATTTGGTTATGGTACATCACTAAAGGAATCCCATTATAGATACGCCAGAGTTAATGAAAAACCAGGAATTGAGGGTTTAGGAATGACAATTGGGAACCTTGATTCAAGAGAAGAATGACCAAAAATTTAATACTAGCATAATGAAATCAATTAATTGGGCATTTGGAAAATCTTTGGGCTCTATTGGGGGTGAGAATAATGATAACTGTGGAATTCAGAGCACTTTAAAAATTTCGGGTGAAGAACATGACTACATGATAAGTAGTTAAAAGGAACACATTCAATGTACCTACCATGATATGGATCCTATAGTTTTGATGTAGTTAATTATCACATAATTTAGGACCTTTTTACCCACATTGATTTACCCAAATACGACTATAATTTCCCGCCCCTTCCTCATTGTCTTGAGAAGGTGGTAAGAAGCTACTTGGCCTTATGTGATGTTCTCATGGTACCAAAGGTAGGAAATAAATTCCAAGGGCATCAAGATTAATTGGGGAACAATTTTCCCTTAGAATAAAACAAAACAAACCTAAACTACATGATCCATTTCAATAAGGTAAATCATGATAACACATTTCCAAGAGACAAATAAACAACCAACACTTCTATAACAATTCTAAATACCAATACAACTAAATCACAATAATCTCAATATCAGAGTACCGAGAATAAGACTATTCAAATATACCCCAAGGGAACCAATACACACTCCACTTCTCCACACCAAGATCTATGCTCCAAGCACCATAATGCCACTTAAGCCTCACGATGAACTGTTAGAAAAATGAGATTCTTTACCTTTGCATGTATCCCCAAAAATGTCATCTTCAAAAGTACAAAAGTTCAAAATAAGGGGGTGAGTAAAAAAATATGTATGTTTTCCTAAAATAATTTAACTTCACATTCCACTAGGAAAGAACTGTTATCACAGTTAAATAAAGTAGTTCATATAAAACATCAAAAGTCCAATAATTTCCAACAATCCAAAAAACCCCGTACCAAGACATTATCATCCCAAATATTCCCAACACAAGGGAAGATCAAAAACTATGTCATAATCCAATTACCATCACATATGATAAAAAAATTCCATATTCTACAACAACACAAAAACAAAGCAAAAGTATAGGGTTTCAAATTTCCAAAACCAGTAAATTATCATGGTGGGACTTCCCATCCAAACTTGTTACTACATTCCAAACATAGTGGTAATTCACAACCACTTATCCTTGATAATGTCTCATCTATCCACTATCTATCCCCTTTTTATTTTGGTACTCCCTTACCCCTTCTCATTATCCTAACACAACATCAAATGTTCTAGCCAATCATTAAGTATATAGAACCCCAAGGCCAAAACATTATTCAAACAACTATTTCATAATTAAAAAATCCCTTATAACATCATCCATTCCACAATATATTTCAATAAAGCAACCCCATTTGGTTTAAAACAATTTCCACAAACCATTTTTAAAAATTAACCCAATTAACACATTTTAAAATCTAACAAGTACCTTTTTCCGCAAGGCCAATTTCCCCAAAATCATCAATTTATCACAAAATGAGTTTCCAATAATATTTTCACACCATAATAATAATTAATTTAAAAAAAATAATTGAAACCAATGTTTCTTGTTATAGTTAAGTGTAGTCAAGAGAGAATCCACATACCTTTGGATTTTAGTGAACTCGACCTAGCACACAACTACGCTCAAAACATCCACAAAACCACCTTAAATCCATTTACCTAAAATAAAAAATCACAAACCATAGAATTTTAGGAAACAAATACCTTAAATATACATGATACATGTGTTGATATTGAAAACCATAAGATAGGGGGAACTAAATCTATGGAAAACTGAGAAATATTAAATAGTAGAGACTTACTAGGAGATAGTTGCCTTAACCACACATTGCAAACCCTTAAAATCACTTATAGAATTAGTGGGAGATCCCCTCTAACCATTGAGAACCAAAAATTCCAAGTGTGACTTGAGTGGGATGAAGAATGTAGGGTTTAAGGAAAATCTCAACTATACCCGGGATTAAAACCACTATTTTTATTACCACACATGGTTAGATCACACAGTTAGGAAAACTATATACTAACTGTACGCTTGATACTATATCAAAAGGGCACCACACACAACCTCCTTGCGTGTTTCGAAAAACCTTTTTCAAAACATGCAAAGGCCCATTATCCCATATTGCACGGTTACATGGGTTTGTAGTACCGTTTCCCCTAACTATTTTCAAATTGTGAAGCCCTAGAAAAGATTTATAACATTCCCAAAACCATCCCAGAAGCTCCTAAAAATTATATAACCATATTAATCCAATAAGAAGGAATTAAAAAGGGTTACAAAACTCAAATAGGTGGTGCCACATTCTCCCCACCATTAGACTTTCCATCCTTGAAAATTAGAGAAGCATCACTTTTTCAAAAGAGCACCGGCCACTACTCGAACTTCTCTTTCTCCCACTCCCATGTCTCCTCGGAAATATGACCATGAATCTAAGAAACATGAACTATACCATTTCTTTTATCATGCATGAATTTCCCTTTCCTATATGAAATCATCAGTTGCATATAAACCAAGGAAGAATCTTACTCCAGTTTAACATGATTCTAGTGGATCACATGGTCACGATCTGGCTAATACTTCTTTAACTAAGAAACCTGAAACACATTGTGCACCACAATAAACTGTACTAGAAAATCCAACTGATAATACACATCTCTAACCCACTCAAGTATCTCAAATGTCCAAAAATAACTTAGGGATAACATTCCCTTTTTTCTAAACCATCAATTTCCCCGCATAAGAGATATTCTCAAAAACACATGATCACCCACCTCGAACAATAGTGGTCATTGATGATAGTCTACATACAATTTATAAAGACTTTCAGCTATCTCTAGTCTCTTCATGATCAACTTGATATTCTCTGTAGTCTCTTGGCTTGGCCCCACAATCGATGTTTCACCCATTTCTACCCAAAACATTTGAGTGAAAAAATATTCCCATACAGTGCTTTAAAAAGAGCCATCTGTATCGTGGCCAGACAACTGTTATTATACAAAAATTATAACAATGAAAATTTATCCTCACACAAACTAAAAAAATCCATCACACAATCTTGTAACATAAATTCCAAATATTATATCATTCTCTTGTATTTCCCATCCATCGGAGGATACTATATTGTACTCATCGTCAACTATAGCCCAAGGGCATGCTTCAAGGATTTCCAAAAAAAATGGGAACCTTAGATATCTATCTGATACAATTGAAAATGGAACACCATGCCACTTTACCACCTCATGGATATAAATATTAGATAGATCCTCCATATAATGGGATTCACAAATAGGGATGAATTGGGATAACTTTGTTAGCCTATACACTATCTCCCATGTGGCATCGTGATTTCAGACCATTCCTAGGATACCAGTAATTAAATCCATCTGTGTATGTTCCCAGTTCCATACATGGATATGTAGATATTGGAGCATACCTTTTGGACATTGATTCTCTATCTTGACTTGATGTAAAATCAAGCATCTTGATACAAACTTGGTCACATTATTTTTCATACCATCCCACCAAAACTATGCTCTCAACACTTTATACATCTTTGGGATTCCAAGATGGATAACCCATATATAATGATGATATGATATGACAATTTCATCCTAAAAATCCACTGGTATAACCAAAAGATTCAAAAAACAAAAAACTAAATTCATATTCAGTTCCCATCCCTCAATGATCTCCCCACCATTGATTTTTGACTACATCTTCCTACCCTTAGAATCAGACACATGTGATTATTTTACCAAAA
Source organism: Viscum album (assembly GCA_963277665.1). NCBI lineage: Eukaryota > Viridiplantae > Streptophyta > Magnoliopsida > Santalales > Viscaceae > Viscum > Viscum album. Next base: position 23,737,284 of record OY728142.1, on the reverse strand, counting down.
AATCCAAGTCAGGAATCAATGAGTGTAGAAATAAAATCCCTCTATAACCCTATTTCTCACATTAAAACCACATTTAGGCTATAACCAATATCAATTACCACTAATCTGATGCATATTTCACCAACTGAGTGTTTGTCTTCCTGCTTAATGCATCTGCCACCAAATTTCATTTACCTGGTGTGTACATCTTGTCAAAGTAAAACATATCTAGAGACTCCATACATCATATTTTCCTTAATTTTCAATCTCTCTGTGAGAAAATATTCTTAAAAAACTTATGATCAGTAAACACCATAAATTTCTCTCCGAAGAGATAATGATGTAACATTTTCAAATCATGAACCACTATTAAAAACATCAAATCATGTATTGGGTAGTTCTTCTCTTGTACCATGAAATACCATGAGACATATGCTACCAAATGTTTTCCTTGCCTAAAAACACACCAAAATTATAATCTTGATGTGTCACAAAACACCACGAACCATTTCCCTAGTTTTGGAAAAACATAGATTTTTGATGATGTAAAGAGACCCTTAAGCTCTTAAAAATATTTTTGACACTACTCTTTCCATTGAAATGGAATACTAATCATTGTCAATGTTGTCTTTGGTGAGTCCAATCATGAGAAATCATGAACAAAACATCGATGATATCTAGCTAGACCAAGGAAAATCCGTATCTTGAAAACATTCTTTAGTAGTTTCCATGAGCTAACTATAAATATATTTTCTAGATCAAATGAAACACATTTCTCAAAAATAACATGGCTATGAAAATGAACCTCATATATCCAAAAGTCACATTTCTCCAACTTGGAATAAAAACAACGATCTCTCAATATCCCCAGCACAATCTCTAAGTGTTTATCTTGCTCGAGCCTTTTCATGGAATACACCAATATATCATCAATGAATACTGCTAAAAAAGATTCTAGGTATTTATAAAATATCTGATTCATTAATACAATGAAAATTTCTGGTTCATTCTTTAGACCAAAGGGTATAACCACATACTCATAAGGCCCATATCTACTCTTAAAGGATGTTTTCTGAATATCTTCCTTCCACACTCACAATTGATGATATCCTGGTCACAAGTCAATAATAGAGAACCACCAAGCTCCCCTAAACTGATCAAAAAAAATCATCAATTATTTTAATTAGAAATTAGTTCTTTATCATGACATGATTTATCCTTTGATAATCTATACACAATCGTAGAGTTCCATTAACCTTCTTAATAATTAATATTTTAACTACACATGAAGATGTGCTTGGATGGATGAACCCTTTATTTTCTAACTCTTCCAACTACACTTTTAATTCACTTGATTTTGTTGGTTCCATTTGGTATGATATAAGTGATATAGGAATTTTCCATAGAATGAGATCAATCATAAACTCCCCATCTCTCACTGATGGGAACCCTATGAATTCTTCAGGAATGACATCCAAAAACTGATCAAAAACCATTGAATAAATGATATATTGAAGTCCTTACATTGATTCTGATGACAATGTTGGTACCTGATATGAGATCATTCCAACAACCGGTTCCCACAATCCTGTTGCACCTAGTTTTTTATTCTTCTCTCCCCTAGAGAGATATTTAATGCCATCATCCATCATGAAACTAATCATTTGCAAATAACTATAGATGTGGGACTTAATAATTTACAACCAATATATTAACATGATTATATCATAGGAATCCATCTAAATCATTGATAAATCCAACATCAACTCAACCCCATGTACAACTATACAACATGATCTACATAGGATCTCTCGACACTCTCTTTCACAGAGAGGAGTTTGATGTTTTAAAACCAAATGCATCATTTCCATAGTTAAATCCATGAAACTAATAGCATAATAAGAAATAATAGAATACAAAGAACCCATATCAAACCACACTTGCATCAAGTTATAGTTATAAAGAACCATACCTCTAATCATGGATGGTGCCAACTAATCATCCATCAAAACCTGGACAGCTCCAAATAACTTCTTTCTTTCCACAATCTAGTCTTAATTTCCTTGTTGAGGAGTCATGGGGTTCCTAGAATCACCATGAATAACTTTTCTTTTCTAATTACGGGTATGCTACAAACCCATCCCATCGAGAAATTGGATGCATGTGACCCCTGAGGGGTGTCACAAACACCTGAAATTGGAGCATTCCAATAATAACGCTAATGATTCCCCATTTTCTTATAGTTATGACATGCTCGAGGTAGCGTCGTACAATCCCAAATGATGTTACTTGTAGAGACACACTAAAAACATCCAATATTACTTTAAATATTTAGAGGAAGATTCACCGATCCTCCCATCAAATTATGAGTCATACTCCCACCATAGAAATAAGTTTCTCTCTTCCTCTTGATTCAAGCATTGGAGTTCCCAAAATTTCATGTGGGCACCAATATGCTTCCCCCACCTATAGTTCCCAAGATATACCATTCAACTTCTATTAATCTATTCACCATTTTTGTGTAATCAATTATACACAACACATTTATTTTTGAACAAATTTCATGCCTCATCCCAGCTTCAAATATACATGCCTTAAATGAAGTACTACCCACCACATTGTGTGTAAACCACACTAAGATCATAAACTAAGATGCATATTATGTTATTGAGATGTTTTCTGTATTTATCCAAAAGAAATATATTGTGCACGAAATATGAATGTATGCTGGTATAATATTTTATTAAACAATTCCTCAAAACCCTTCCATGTCATAACACGGTCCATTCTAGCATGGACCACCAACTCCCACCGCTGAATGGAAATATCATGCAACATGTATGCTTCTAGATTCACATTCAGCTCCACCGGTGTTCCCAAAAATTCAAATTTCATATTCATTCTATTTAACCACACATTTTCCCTTTCTGGCTCCGAATCACCCCTAAGGATGTGTGGATTCTGCTTTTGGAACTGAAATGCTGATATAAATTATTTGGAAAACATACTTTATTCCCACATTCCACCACTTGGAAATAATTCATTACACTCTACACTATCTTCTGGTTGACATGGGGCTCAGGTGAAACCACATTTTCAGATACCTCCTCAGTTTGGTCTCTATGACGCCTACCCGATTCCATTTCTATAATGACCAAAACAACCATAATTTTCACTCCCTTAGCAAGAAAGGGTTTATAATTCATATTCAATCACATTGAAACAACCACAACCATGATTTCCACATGTTCATGTTGTCCATGTTGCACTTTTTTTTTGAAAAAACCACTAGGTTTTGAAAATTTCCCCATTTTCAAAATACCACCACTAACCACATTTCAAATTCTCATGTTTGAAAATAATTTCATGATTTTTCACATGTCTATATTTTCATGCTACAACTTAAATCATTATTCCAATGAAATATTCAATCCTAGTGGGAATCCATTTCTATCATGCTCATCCCATTGGCTACACCCACAATAATGAGATTTCAAATGCCTATATGTGACACCAAAATACTTATGTAACAAAATCAACAGTAACTTGAAGTTCCACATAAAGTGTTAGCTATGCCCTTTTATGCTATAAATTTCATGTACCATTGGTCTCACACAACTCGACATCCCCGCAAGTAAATTCTGAGTGAGTTTACCATGTCAACAAATTGTGTACCTTCTAGGTAACACCATGTTTTTAGTCGATTACATTACATGGGTTATAGTGGTACAAACCAAATACCTTTTTACTCCCACACCCATGTCCCATATCTTTGTGACAACCCAATATTTTGGAATTTCTTTCTAAATTAATACTATGTAAATGGATTGTTTTAGAAGAAACATTAAACCAAAATGAATCACAAAACCTTATATAACCATTAAAATAAAATATATTAATTGGAAAGTAAATATAGAGGTTACCAAATAATAAAATAGATAACAAAGTGAAAAAATTACATTCAAATACTAATTCATTGATAAAATTAAATTAGTTTTTCTAAATAAAAAAAGAAATCATTTTATGTAGAAAAATAAATTTTCTTAAAAATATCCTCTTCATGGGATATGATGTTTATTATATAATGGGTAAATATTTGTTAAAATGTACATTGTTGATAATATTTACAATAAAATAATTTAACATCTACTCAATTGTTTTTATTAACAATGTTAAAAATTTATGCATATATGATACACATTTCATAAATTTCTTAGGTTCTCTTCATGTATATATTAAAATTAAAATTTATAAATTTTAGAAAAAATAATCATATAAAATAATATCAATAAATATAATCAAACTATTCAAATTAGTTAATGAGGTCAATTTTCTTATGTTTAAAATTAACTTACCAAGAAAAATATCAGTTACCATGGTAAGATAGTTATTTTTCAAAGAATAATACTTTGTAAAAATTATGGATTAAAATTAAATCGAAAGAATATAAAAAAAATATTATAATATTATTTTTAAATATTTATAAAAATAAATTAATACTCATTTAATTTTAAATCAATGATAAATAAGATTAATACCCCTTAAAGATTAATTTGACATTTCTTTACAAAAATAGTTTTTTGACACATTATATGCATTAGTTTAAAAGATTTTTTTCTCATATCTAGAGATTTTTTAGATTAAATGGAGTTAGAATTAATATTCATAATTTCTAAATTATTTATTAAGGGTCAACATATATTTTTTATTATTAAAAAATTACCATGTTTAAATTTAAATTGAGATTAGTTGGTGTTAAAATGGGTAATCTAATGTAATAAAATTTTACAAAATCTTTTTAAGTGTAATCCCTTATAGGATACCTTTACAAGAATGGAAGTTAATATGTATATTTCTCTGTAAAAGATTCCCACCCAAGTCAATATCTTTTATACAATTATTTTTTTACCCTTACTTAACGTTATTTTCTAAATACTTGTCCCTTTTTCACCTATAAAAGGATATCAATTACACTAACTTCAAGTCACACCTAGAGTTTGAAATTTTTCTTGAAAATTATAGAAATTAACTTATTCTAGAACATATCTAAACATTTAGAATCCTATTTTATCAAATAAAGTTCTTTATGTCCTTCATTTCTAAGGATACTTCAAGATAAGATAAAAAATTATTATAGTAAGTATTCCATACCATTGAACTATAAAAACCCAACTGTAATACATTACATAATCTTGGGTTTTATTCAAGAATTTACATTCTTTCACATTGATGTTATTTCCATGTTTATATAATTATATAATTGGGATATAATACAAACATAACAAACCATATTCATAAAAGAGTATATATCTAAAATAATATCCATTTTTTCAAAAATATAAAACTTTTAAAAAACAAAACTCGATTTCTTTGAGAAGTATTCAAAACAATAAAAATGACTTCCTACTTTCTATTAAACGTCCTTATACCCTACTAAATACATTTTAAAAACTAGATATTCCAAAAATGCTAAGTAAGAAAAATAAATAAATAAAATCATTAGTCTATTGAAAACATGAAATTCCATTAAAAACCATTTTCTTGAAAACTTATAAGCATGCAAAGAATAATAATGGTGTCCCCAGGGTATATCATTTCCATATAACTCTTAAATTTAAACATAAAAATGTAATTACCTTATGGTCAAATTCTCTCTCTGGAGTACCCAATGCATTGAAGAGCTATAATGGGGCCCACCTATCATATGTTGAGCTATAATTGGCTCAACCTAACATATCATGAGATATAATGGGGGTCATCCCATAATATATTGATATATAAGGGGATAAAACCCTAATAAACAATTTCAAAGGAACATACCACAAATAATACTCTTGATAACTCATTTAAGCCTCTGAGCAAAACAAATTCAGATTTCAAAATACTATTTTTCATAAATATCAATTTTTAAAAATAAAAACCACGCACATAATAATGAAATAATATTCTTTAAAAATAAATTTTAAAACATATAATAAAACATTATAATAATAAATAGTCATGAAATTAATATAAACTTCTCATGTCGTTGATATAAAAACAATCTTTTTGAATTATGTAAAAGAGATATTTAAAAAGATTTCAAAAGGAAAGTCAATTACATAACACATGAAAAGATATATTTTCAAAATAGATGGGATAAATTAAAAACATAATACACATATAAATACATTCATATAATCCATTTTGAAAACATAGTCATGAAATAGAAATATATAGAATAATAAATCATTAAAACATTTAAAACAATGTTTTAGTTAAAGTGTTCATTACCTTGGGTTCGAATTTCTTTAAATTTGTTAAAATATACTATATAATGGTTTTAATATTGATAATAATTTATTAAAAAACTATAATAATATTTATTATACCTTACATAATCTTCTTATAACATTTCCCATCCATTTATTAATAATATTTTGTTATTTACACAGATTCAGATGTGTTCTTTTCATGGTTTATAAGGTCGGTTAATTATGGACTTCCTTGTAAATGAGAAATAATACTCCATAAGTGAGAATATATATAGGTCATTTTAATCTATTATAAGATAATTAAAACTTCTCTTGATTGTGATAAAGGGTAACGAAAACTCATCATCAATAAAGGCGGTGAATTAACACACCATGCATGACGATTTCATTATTTAAGAATAAAAGTTAAAGATGAGGGTTATTTTGATGAATATGACATCAAAAAAAAAATAAAGTATATATTGGATACTTTAGTTTTCCGGAATCATTGGATATTAGGTGAGGATAAGGTACAGGTGAACAATATTTTATAGGAGAAGACGAAGGAACCTTACCACTTGAAAATTTATCCTTGAGAACCTCCTTAAGGATCATGTATGTAATCTATTTTGTGAGAGTAGAAGATCTAACATTTGTAAGTGGATGTGTAGAATTGAATTTGTAAGAATAAATTTGACAAAAATTTATCAAGGTGATGAATATATGTGAAGGAAATATCCTCCTTTTAATATTATATTCATGAAAACTAATTTTTGACAAGTGAAACACTATTCATTATTATGACATTAAAAACATAAACAAATGTTTCAAAATAGAATAAAATTTATTATTATATCATAGATAAATCATATTAATAAATTAAATTCATTAATTACCATGTAAATATAAAATTATATATATATATTATTTTTAATATCATTAATTTGAATTATTCATTAATTAAATAATTAATGTGTCATAATTGTTCAAGACATTAAGGTATTTATATATTCACTAAAAATTCAAAATGAAATTAATTTGATAAATTTCATATATTTAAATAAACTATTTATTTCTGAAAAACTATAATGGAAAACCATGAATGAAAATATTATACAAACTAAAATTTATAGTGTGAACAATTTGACTAACTTTTAAATGAAATATTTTAAAGGTATTAAAGAAATCATGGTAGGTCCAAAATGTTTCAAATTACAATCATAACATTATAATGGCCTAAAATTGATCATAGAATAATATTTATCCATTATTTGTGTAATTTAATAATTCTTATAGTTTTAATTAAAAACATTTTATTTATTTTGCGTATTCTTGTACTAGATCTGCATGAGTATTACATAATAATTAATGTTAATTATTTCATATATAAAAATTAAAAATAAATTAATAAAAAAAATATATAAATTAGATTCAAAATAGTGTTCTATATTAATTTCATACTCATATTCACTCATATACATGTCAATAATACTTCTTAAAATGGTTATTTTTTCTTTTCTTTCCCTATTTCAAGAATTACAGAAGTATTTGGATAAGATTGAGGTAATATATCTTTAAAATTATAAATTATCATACAAAATAATTAATTATACATAATCATTATGAATTTATTTGTGAAAATAATTTTTGTCACTCATTTATTATTTATAAGGAACCAAATTTGACTTTTTCGTCCTTCTGTAGGCACTACATCGGCATAAACAATGATTTTTATACTTTTTATGAAATAAATTATAAAATACTTGTTGTAAAATATTTATATAAAATATTACTCTTATAAACCCATAATTTAGTTATTCAATAAATTTACTAAATTTTGTATCATAATTATGTCTTCATGACATTATAAAAAAATATTGTAATTTATAAAAGACTATATTTTTTATTGTTCATAAAAAATTAAACTTTTTCTAAAAATTCATAAAACATCATTCTAATATAATTTCATCATGCTGAATTCAAAAATGAATTTTTTTTCAAATAAAAATTCTATTATTGAAATTTAATTGTTTTAAATAAATAACCATATATTAAATTTTTTATTTTATGAATTTCATAGAAAAATTAATTTGAGAATCTAATTCAAGGAAACAAAATAAATTATTCTATAAATACATGGGTTTTTAAATTCTACCCCCTTTTTGGAAATTTCATCAACGTAATTTTATTAATTTATTAAAAAAATTGAATACTTTTCCCTCATATCATTTTTGGATTCTCATTCTGCTTCTTCAACCATGTGGTTTCTCGAAAAAAACCTTAACCTGGTGAATTACCTAATTTTGAAACACTTGCTCTCTATGGTCAATAGTCTGAACATGAATTTCCTCATAACAAGATTTTCTCTTCTAGATGAACTACTTCTGGTATCAGAACATGATATGGATCTAGTACATACTTTCTTAAAATTAAAAAATGAAAAACATTATGTACCTTAGACAAGGCAATACTACTTGGTAGGAAACTAATCCAAAATTTTATAGATTTTCATAAGGTGTAATTAACCATGGAAGAAACATTCTTTTCTTACAAAAATTCATATAACTTTTTAATGGAGATAATTTGAGAAATACATGAACAACTACCTCAAAAGAAAGGTCTTTCCTCCTATTATCTACATATCTTTTTTCCCACTTGAAGCTATCCTTATGTTTCTCTGAATTAATTGAACTTTATTTGAAACATCCTTTACTAATTATGGTCCTATCAACATCCTTTCCTCGAATTCATCCCAAAATGATAGATCTCAGCACCACTTTCCATTTACTATTTCCAATGGTTCCATCTGTATACTCTAATGAAAATTTTTATGATAAGAAAATTCTACTAAAGAAAGATATTGATCCCAACTTCCCTGGTAATCCATTGAACGTGCTCAAACCATATACTCCAATGATTGAATTTTTCACTCTGACTGTCCATCAAATTTAGGATGGAAGGATTTTTTGGAATTTAATTCAGTACCCAGTGACTTCTAAAGGCCTTTACAAAAGTTATAAGTGAACCTAGGATCACTATCAGATATAATGGGTAGAGGCACTCCATGTATCCCGACTATCTTCATTAGATACAATCAAGAAAATTGATCTATAAATAGGGTGTATATAATAGAGAGAAAATGATTATATTTAGTCAAACAATCAATAACGACCTATATTTCATTGTTACCTTGGGATGTCTTGGGTAGTCCCACCACAAATTCCATGGACATATTTTCTCATTTTCACTCTAGAACGAGAAAAGGATGAAGCATAGCCTTCAATAACTATCATTAATCTTTAACCTATTGACATGTCAACCATTTCATGTTAAAATTAGCAATATCTTATTTAATTTTATCCCACCACTAATACTCTCGAAGGTCTCTTCAGATTTTAGTTATACTAGAATGAATTGAAAACAAAAAAACTATGCGATTTACATAAAAAACATTTCTTCAAATTTGAATCACAAGGCACTCATATTCTCTTCCCAAATATCAAAACATAACCTCCATAAATGTTAAATTCATTCAACTTACCCTTTTTAACCTGTTCTAAATATTTTATAACTCATGGTATTACTTGTAGGATTTCTTAATTCTGTCGTACATAGATAACTACATTAACACCTGAAACAAAATAAGGGAATTTCTTCCACCAACAACTTCCAAGAAAACATTCATCAAATCATTAACCAAGAGATCATGTTCAAAACCTAACATGGTTAATGTAGAATTATTTTTTCTACTAAATGTTTTTGAAACTTTTTTTCTTTTCAAGGATGGTAATGAATCGTGAAATCATAATCCTTGATTAATTCCATCCATATTCTCTATCTAATGTTGAATTCATTCTAATTGAATATATACTTCAAAAATTTATGATCAATATATATTTCACATTATAATACATGCAAACTATTCATCTAATTTTTTAATGAAAAAACAAAAATAGCTCATTTCAAATAATGTGTAGGGTAATTAAACTCCTGAGGTTTCAAATAACATAAAGAATAAAAAATTACAAAATCATTCTGTATCAGGACACAACAATGTCCTTTCAACGAAGAATCATTGAAGATGAAAAATTCACCATTTTTGGAAGGCACAACCAAAACTAGAGAATTCACCAATAATATTTTCAATTCCTAAAAAACCACAATATTCATTTTTTCAGATGAACATTGCACCATTTCGAGTTAAATTAAGCATTAGACTAGATTACAATGCAATGTTTTCAATAAACATCGAGTAATTTCCCTCCAAACCAAGGAAGTTGTGAATCTTGAATATTTTTTGAGATTTTATCCATTCATCGAAAAATTTTGTTTTATTATGTTCAATAATTATTCAATATTAATAAAAAATGTAACAATGGGAAGAAATTTGTTGCAAACAAAATTCACACTTGCTAAATTTTCATTATAGTTTATCTTCTTTTAAGGATTGAAAAAAACCATTAGATTTATTTCATCTACCTCTTTAGTTATATAATATACCAAAATGTTATCAATAAATATAACCATAGACTTTTCCAAGAACTCATGTAATATTCTATTAATAAGATACATGAATATAGTAGGTTCATTCATTAACCCAAATTACATAACTACAAATTCATAATGCGCATATCTAGTATGAAATGCGGTCTAAACAATGCCTATTTCCTTTAGTTTTAACTTATGTTAACTTGACCTTAAGTTAAACAATGAAAAATAATATTCCCCCTAGAGATTATAAAACAAATCTTTGATATGAGGAAATTGATACTTGTTCTCTAAAGGTATTTTGTCAAGGATCTATAATCAATGCAAAGTCTCATTGAACCATCTTTATTTTTAACAAAAACATAGGATCACCCCATTGTGACATGATAGGTCAGATGAATCCTTTATCTAATAATTTCATCAACTAATTATTCAATTATAGATGTTCTACTTGACCAATTCAATTGTCGTGTCTTAAAATTGGATTTGAATTAGGAACAAAGTTAATAGAAAACTAAAAATATTAATTAGGAACAACACTGAGAAAATAATTAGGAAAAATATCAAGATACTCATTTAGCACTGGTGAATCGTTAATATAATCAGATCCATTTTTTCAACAATGTGTGTAAGATAAATTTAATTTCTAATATTATTGATTTCCAACCTGAGTGACTAGCCTTGGACCCACATTGGAAAAATTACCCAACTCTTTATAGTTTATGCATTGTACCATCAGATTCTGATCATTCTTATGATCATTTTTGGTCTGATCATGATCCATGTGTCTAAAAATTCCACATTATTAGAAGTTCCCAAAATTTATAAGACATTCTATAGGATTCTTCTTACAACACTTTTCATAAGAATTGAATTTGATTTTCCTAACTCCAAATTTCATTGATGGATCCTTCCCCAAAGCATGCCAACTTCAACATTTATTATTCATGTCATCATGAGGAACATATGTGTAAGAAAAATCCATTTCAAACTTATTAGAACTTAAAACAACTTTCTCATATCTTATAAATTCTCATGCGGCCAATGCTCTTCATAAGGATGGCTTCAATCCTATGTAAAATCGAGTAAATTTTCTATCAGTTTATTAAACAAAATCTAAATCATACCTAGCCAATCTTTTGAAATTCACTAATTATGAATCTATAGAATAATCAACTTTTTGACACAATTCTAGAATTTTTTTTTCCATTCATAGTTGAACATCCTATGGGAAATATTTCTCATGGAAAATATCCATGAATGTTTCTCATTCTAGGGAATAAATATCTTGCTTATCTATGATATTCTTAAAAAAATACCACCATTGATTACATAATTGAACTAAAATTCCAATATATACTACATTGGCACTACATATCACTGAACATGATGTTTGGACGTGGCTAAGACCGCTCATTCCTGAGTTCCAGAAAAAAATGTAACATATATTCCATGCTCAGACCATAATAATTCCATCCATAGTATTCCCCAAAATTCACTGAAACAGAGGGTCACAATCCCTAACAGTCCATTGGTGAACTCCCCATCGTATTTCCTTACTAATATCACTCCAGGAGCATAATTATCATTGGGCCTGATAATCATTAAACATATGTAACTACTCCAGATCCATTATAATCATGTTTTTAGGATACTAGGACATAAGCAACTCACAAAAATACATAGGTCCTTGGCCCACCTATGACTATCCCTAATCTAACATTCAACCTATCCCATGCATGAACAATGTGTATCACCACCGATATCTATGAGAAATAAATAGATTATGATCCCACCCCACTTAGTTGATAAAACAAGACTCTCGGTCTCATGAGTAACACATCATAAAACTTGGATGACCATGCTCCATGGAATATAAATGTGTCAAACCAAGAATGTCAAAGATGATAACTTCCAAAAGCCAAAAATTCATCATATGACAAGGCCAATCATACACTTAGGCACTATCAGCATTTGTTCCATGTCTTGGGGATCTACCTATATTGTAACCAAATATAAAAATGCATCCATAGAAATGGGCTTAGGAACTAAAAGTGTCCCTCCCTTATAAGAAAACGATGATTACAAGGAACTCCATGTGCCTCACATTTTCTATAACTACAACTCATGGAAATTTTAATGAGAAATTATACCAAGACATCACCATGAAAAAACCACATAGTCGACATCACATGCTATAAATCAATCCCACACCCATCGAATATTCCTAAATCTTTTTACCTCTATGTAATTCACAACCATGGGATAAACCCTATCAAAGGTCACCATTTCATATAAATAACCATCAAATCACAGAAAATCTTGAGTCACATCTCAAGGGTTAATTTGTCCTCCCATATATCCTAAATACCATATCTCCCAAGGCCATAATTCATAAGAAGCATCATTTTCCTGTCTCAAAAGGTATAAAGAAAAATACGTGTTGGTTCACACTCAATGGTATCCCATAGACATAGATTAAGAACCTCGTGATAATTCATAAATCTACTAGGAAAATTATTATCAATGAGCATATACATAGGTGACTTCCACATCAATAATCACAATATCATCACTCAGGTTATATACATATAAATACTAAATCATAGATGATCCACTTCAGAGAACCACAATCAGAAAGATTGTTGAGATATAATTTTATTCCAATTTATATTGAAAAACTCTCAAAAGGTTGTTAATGACATTTTAAATAAATAAAACTATTAAATAACCACCCAAAAGGTGTATATATCCAATGTAATAAAATATTGTGTTAGCTTATAAGGGTCATAACAAGTCCACTCATAGATGGATTGTATCATAATCATCATCATCATCATTGATCGTCTCTCCACATATTTCAGAAGACATGATGTAAAAAATAAAATACAAATACATGGAGATCCAGCTGAGTAGAATGCCACCAAGAACAAATAATGAAAAAAAATCAGGAATTATATCTAACACGTGAAAATAATGAGCCTATTATCGGTGATAACCATAGACATGTATATATATATATGTCATATGAATCCAATGTGACTAATCAAGAAGCATGAGATGCCACTTTCTTCTACGGGTCAATATATGAATATAAGATAGATCATAAATCCAAACAACTTGTCTGTCACATGAATTTATAATAATATAAATATAAAACCCCATATTAAGAACAACAATTCCAATCCCCCGATAACCATTACAGTCTACCAAAATAGGTGTTCATTACACCCCATCATTGTATCCATCATATGCTCTGATACATTCCAACATCTCCTGACTACCATATCCCAAATAGTAAGGTAATAAAAAATAAACCCTATAGTGAGACCTTAAAATGCACTGATCTATAGGAAACTTGACTGTTTCCCCAACACCATTAACCATGTGAACTTTGGAACACCTCCCTATAAAATAGAAGATACCGACTAGAGGTGGGGGGATACAGTGTGGCCATGGGGATATTATACCCTATATTATAGTTCACAGTAATAGATCAATAAATAAATATCATAGAAATAATCACATAAAAGTATACAGAAGAAATATTCACGTACAAAAATAATATATGAATCCAAAATAAATATATACTCAATTGGTAAATTTATAATACAAAATAGATTTCCCAGTAATCCAATCACATATAAAAAATAAATAAAAAAATTAATAATATTATAAAATATTTCCACTGTCAATATCTGGGCCTCAACTCCAATATCCTAGTCCCACTCAACCAGATCCATCTTGAACACATAATATAGTGACATAACTCACTTAAACAGTATGTTATGAAGAGTCCATTTGTTATTAGGACACCCTCAAGTTGGGATTTATGAAAACCCCATGACATTAGGATGATTTCCTGATTATCTAGTGGAATCATCCATAATCCCTATCTTAGAAGAAATTAAAACTATTAGGAAAGTGATAAGGAAATACAAGGGGTAAAATTATGGTGGAAACATACCATTAATGTTGTTGAATCACCCTAAACATCACCCTTGATCAAGGGATGAAGTGGGGTGAAATAGAGGAGGCCCATCATGTTGGTGTTCCCAAATTCAGGGCAGATGAGGGGATACCCTCTATAAAAACATGAAGGGGGAATATAATTTTTCCCCAATTAAAGTCCATCTTCTAGTCTTTGGCTTTATGATACATCCACCCAACAACCCAACCACCGTGTAATTCACATGGTGCATCCCAAACCCCACAACCTAAATTTTAAACTCTTGTACACATCAAACAATACTAATTTTTGTTTTTTAAACTACTATAATTTTATCCTATGTACTATTTCAAAAAATATTATACCCATTTATTCAAAAATTATATGAATTTCATGACCAGTCATTATACACAGTGTATTAAATGACTTACTATGCATTTTAATTCACCAGATTCTTATGTTTATATTTACCTAGGTTATCAATAAAAGATATACATTTTATATCTCTTAAAAAGTATATTTTGTGGATAATTTATAGTAGATGTATAAGTCTTGTAATAGATTAGTATGTTTCTTATATTGTGAAAAAATAACCTTTAGTTGAAAAACACATTGTATTGTTAGTAGATGTTAGTCCAAATTCTATTAAACTCTAAAGGTAAAATGAATTGGGAATTTTTTTTAAATTAATTTAGCAGGGTTTTCATAACTATAGAGGTTAGGATGTTATTTGAGGATAATTTAATAATTGTTCAGTTAATTTTGATCATAATTTCAAAGTTATGGATACACTTTTGATTAGTTTAGGTAATATTTAATATTTTAGGCAGTAGGGTAAAATAAAATTAGTGAAAACCCTATGACAAGACTAAGGGATACGTCTTAGTATTGGATACAAACTTGAACGTTTAGATATATAAATATTCCGGGGTAATCCTATAAATTAAATCCATATCTAGATACTATAATTGGATATAGGATATGACCCAGATGTTCCTACAGATAATAACCCTAAAAATAAAAATTTTGTATTAACTTGACCAACCATTCATTCATGAAAAAGAGGCCTAACTTCACACCTAGTATAAATATCTAAGGGGATATTCTATAGTTAAATCAAGTTATCTACAATAATACATTATATTGGATTTAAATATAATTTTAAATAATTAGGTTAGAGAACCTAATAGGAAAATGACAATGGATAACCAATGATTTAAAAATCGGAGTCATAGGTTGAATAAAAAGTATTATATATTAAATAAGAATGTGTTATAGGGGAAGACATATAATTTTTTTATATTCCAATTTTTGATATTATAATAACCTTTTTTATAATAGTATATATTCAAATAGGATCACAAAAATTACTTATGGAAATGTATGTATCTAGAAACAACTATGTATTATAACTAAATATGGGAACATACTTTAGTGGTTGAGAGTTTTATTATATACCTGTTATGATGGAAGTTTTTAAAACATTAAAAAGGTATTAAGGTTAATATATTAAAATAAATTAATTATTTATACTTTCAGATATCTTAAATACTCAGTGATATTCATCAATGATATTATTGGAGATTTTAAAATATGTGAGGATTCTATGAAACAAATAAGGATTTTTATTTAGTAGTTCTTCTTTTAACGGTTTGGAAACATATATTAAACAATTTTAATAACTTTAATAAGATATTTTATGATAATTTTATATTTTTTATGATAATTATTGAATAACACATTATTCATGGATGGATAACTCTTAAGTTTAAAATATTATTGATGTTGAGATAATAAGGAATTGGTTTCTTTTTGAGAAAATGTGTTTGATCATATTGATAAACTTGTAATAAATTATTCATTTAATTAAAATGTGATACACAATACTTTTGGTGATTTTTATGTCATTTTTGGGAATATGATTTATATTAAATAGTGTGTATCTCTAATACATTTTTTGGTTAAAAATAGAGTTTTTTTGAAGAGTATATGACTTCATTATAGTATAATGCCTCTGAGATTCAAATGGTTTTAAGAAATTTATGTTATGTAGAATATATTATGACGATATATACATACCAGGGTACATTATTTATAGAATGAATAATATTTTTTGATGAGGGATAAACAACATAATATAGCTTAAGAGATGAAGATATTTTTCATATTAAAAATTATATCTCAAATGATGAATATGTTTGGAATACTCTCCCATAAATTCATGAGTGAATAATAATTACACTTTTGAGAGTGTTATTTATTTATGGGGATGAAATTTGACACCCTAAGATATTAGGGGATAGTTTTCTGTGAATTAATGCTTTGTTCAATTTCTTTCTTCACACACAGCACTAAATAAAAATAAATTTATAAACATTATATAAAAATTAAATTGTAGTAATTGGATTCGAGGGTAAATATAGAGGTAATAAAATTATGAAATATAAATAGAAGTAAAAAAATTCCATCTTTAATACTAATGCACTAATAAAAATCAATTATTATATCTCAATAATAAATAAAATCATTTTATGTGTACAAATATATTTTCTTAACAATGTATTTTTCATGCGGTATAAAGTTTATTAATTTATTGTTAAATAATGGTTTAAATTTATACAATTTATAATATTCAAAAAAATAAGTTATAATCAATCGAGTAGTTATAAAAGTAATTAAATTATGCTTAAAAGATACATGTTTCTTTAAAAAAACTATACATTTTGTGTGCTTACATTAAAATTGATGTGTTTCAATTTTTCAAATTTAATCATATAAAAGGAATTGAATATTTGTAATCGTAATTTTTTAATTTTTTAATGGGTTCAATTAAATTTTTAGGCATAAAATTATGTAACCCAGATAAATATTAGGTACCATGGTAAAACTGTATCTTTCCAAGGAATGTTGCCTTTTTAAATATTGGGATTTTAAATTAAATTTATTTATTATAAAAATAATGTGTTAAAAATATTTTTTAAATATATATTAAAATAAAATTGTACTCATTTAATTGGTAATAAAAGTTAAAGAATATTAAGAAAACATATTGATTAAAATGACATTTTTATACAATAACATTTTTTCAATATATTTCATGTTGTAATTTAAAAGATATTTATGTCATATTTAGAAATTGAATTTGATTAAATAAATCCCATATTAATATTTATATGATAAAAATTTGGTAATAATTTTTATATTATATTTTTAGTAATAAAATTATTACCAAGTTTAAGTTATAATCAAGATTAATAAGTGTTAGAATGGTTATTCTAATGTGGTATTAATTTTAGTGACTTTTTTTCCACTAAGAACTTATAAAATAGCTTGCTAGGTTTTAAAGATATACATACACCTCTAAAAAACATCCCCCTCTTAAATAAACAAAATATTATTACAATATATTCTTATCTATTGAATAACATTATTTTTCGATGATTTTTCCATATTTTTCATATATAAAAGGAGCTCACTTACACCCACATTAAGCCACAACTCTAGTATTATGATTCCAGGATACAATAACCAATTTATTATTTTAGTTCCCATATATAATTTTTTAAAATTATATCATAAAAAAACTTACTCAATTCCTTCATTTACAAAGTATAATTCAACAGAAAATAAAAATTCATAATGTATGTTTTTTGAAAAGATTGTCAATGTAAGTATTAGTTATTGTTTTACTTCATTTAATTTTTATTCTCAACCAAACTATACTAAATTCATTATAACCATATGTATATAATGATGTAATAGTAAATAATATACTAATATTATATTATATTTATAATATAACCATTATTTATCCCTCTCTCATTCCATCGAGAAAATGAAAACTTTCCTCACGCTTGTGTGTGAACTACCACCTCCATGAATGACATATTTCATTTTTCATCACCAACATTCAATTATGGTTCTATGAATGAGTTTAACAAATATATATGTTATTTATAATTTTTTTTACTTTGGAAATATGAATTAGGAATTCATTATATAATAATAACACTATGTGGTCGTTGTAAAACTAACTGCCCAAAATGAACATACCTAGAGGAAAAGAAACTTATTTATAAGTTAAAACTTCTTTATCATTTACCATATCCTTATATATCATCCCAATTATAATTTATAAACATAATAAATTATAAATAATTTAAATAAAATTTTATGATAATTATATTAAAACAAATGAATATCTTTCATAGCCAAACATACACATAGATTGCAGCACATTCTTGTTGGAACAATTTATCCAACTCCATGAACAATGATTTAAATTTATATCAAGGATGGATTTCAAAGTAAATTTTGGATATTAATAATTAAATATTTATTTTTTAATTTTAATATAAAAATTTAACTCATTAGATAAGAAAACATTATTTGTTCGTTATAAATTACAAAAACTTGATCATTAGAAATATAATCTTCTTGGATAATAACTAAAACTCCCAAAAACCAAATTATATATTTCTAAATATTTATAAAAAATAATTTTAAATATATTTAATGATATGATATTTTTTACTTCTGGGAGAATAACGAATACAAATAATTTTATCCTAAAAAAGTTCAAAATGATAAAAATTACTCATAATAGATATTCAAAATAGATAATATAAAATTAATATACATATAAAGAATGATTATAAATAAGAAGAATAAATTATAATATTAATGAATAAGTTTATAAAATAATTTATTAGTATAATTATTTTATTATACATAATGTTAGATCACATTCAAGGAAATTTAGATAAAAGGTAAGGGTTTCTTTTCTCAATTTTCACCCCTTGATACCTATTTATTATTATTCACAATTTTGTCTTTAGAATGGTGTATCTGTTGTACCATTATTATATTATCATGATTTCTCTATATTTTATTATATTAAATATTTAATTATATGTTCCTTCCTTCATGGAATTTTAAATAAAAAGGGTTTGTTGTCTTAAATTCATTTCTTTGAGAAAAATTATTATTATGCAACTAATTTTATTTAAATAGAGTATATGATTCATTTTTGATTTATTACACCATAAAATATATCTTATTAATTTTATAATAAGTTAATTTTAAACTACTCACTCATTCAAGGGGTTTCAATTAAAATTTTACTTGATTCATAACTATTTTTTAGACTCAAATTATTTCTAAATAAGATAAAAAAGTTCTCTACTTGATTATGATATTCTAGGAAAATTTTATTATCACATATCTTTTTTATCTATGGTATTTTTTCTTATTATTTTGGAAGGGTAATTATTTTCAAATACGCAATATTTTTTGATAAAATACCTTCTAAAATTAAATTTTTACATTGGAATTAATAAATCTCATTCTTTCAAAGGGAAATTTTTATCCATATTTTATTTCCTGCCAGAGTTATCTACTATTATTGGGAAGTCTAATATGTATTATTTTATATAGTCCTCATAATTCTAATTAAAATATTTTCAAAATAAAATCCTAACATAGATTTTATGAAATGAGTTTTCAATAATAGCATTTCTAAATATTTAAAATGGCTTTCCATTATTTAAAAACCAAATATTTTATCTTATACTCCATGTTTTCTCTATAAAACCATTAATTATTTTCCAAGACTCCATTATTAGATATTCCTTAAAAGTAATTTTTTTTTAATATATCTCATAATTTTCCTTTGCAAAATTTCTAAAAATTAGTTTTCAAAAGAAACTGATGAATATATAGGTAATATATTCTTTATAAAAATAAGAAAATAATCTTAATTTTAAGAAATTTTCAAATTAACTTATATCCCATTATTTTGAATCATATTTCTTATGTTTATTTGTTTAACATGGTAACTTATTTTGCCATTATTTTATGATTTTTATTTAAATATTTGTTTTGCAAAATTGGTCATTTTATACTTTCTTTTAAAAGTAAAATTCTACCATCCTTCTAAAAGTATTCTTATTCTACCAATTGACACATTATGTATGTTTTTAAAACTATTAAAGGTTATATATCTATAAGAGAAATGTTCCATCACTAAATTATTATTTTCTAATCAAATTCAATTTATAACCATTATTTTTTCTCAAATTCCTTTCCTTTATGAGTTCCATATTTTTTATTTATTTGATTAATGGGTGTTCACCTAGATTATATACATTGATTTATTGGGGAAATTATGGACTTAAATGTATACCTATATTCTATATGTTTTAAATACCATGCGATTTATTATCTTGATTTAATAGTATTTACATATAATTTTAATTGATAACATTGGACACCCCTTTATTTTTCAGGGGATTATCACTGTATAATTATCGATGGATTTATAAATGATACATTATGTGAATAAATTTTGAAAAGGATATAAAAACAATTTTTGTTCCGTTTGTTCATTATTATATAATGAATCAAATGATTTCAAGTGACACTCATATTTGTGGATGATAATGGGTGGGATCTTATATCACCATCCAATGCATTGGTTAAGGATTTATATATCATGTCATAATGTATCTTGATCCTTCTTGCATTTTCTCATAAACAAGAGAATAGTTATTCAAGGATATTCTCACAAAAATAAAGTATGTGCCTTCTTGGATATAATAACAATATTATGATTCCATATGATTATGTTTGTGTTGTAGTTTTTTATTCATTGTTATGAGTATGTTATTCTCTCATGGCTCATGTTTATTGACTCATTTTTTCCCCTATTGCGATTCATTTATTATGGTATACCATGACTTATGTCCTGATCTACGATATATAGTTTTTTGAATATAATTTCATATTTATATTCGTTACAACCATATAACAATCTTATACTTGTATCTGACCAATGATTATTTCCCCATGTGTTTACCCTTAATGATCATTTAACTCCCCCCTTTATTTTATTCCCATTTCCTTGGGTTATATAGAAAAGTAATACATATGATGTGTATTTATGAGTATCTTATGTGGATAATTTCTGGGTGATATTGAATAATTTCTATGGATTATGTAGTTTCGAATATAGTGAAAACTTCTCTATTAGATGAAAAAGTAATGGGAATTTTAGTTGATGTTTCCTCTTAACTGTCTAAAAATTTAAACCTAAAAGTTATTGGGAATTTATTGTAATGAAATAATTGATTTTATGTCATCTAATTGAGGTGATAATTTATATGTGTTGTGTTAATAAAACCCTCTATGTAGGTAAACCTTTACACACTACGTGGAATGCTATTATATGAATAAACTATTGTTGAGGGGTACACCTTTTGTAGCCAAATAATAAATGTTGTGTATTTTTTCAACCATATTCATGTTACGAATATCCTTACATATGACTAATAATTATGTGTATGAGTAGTGAATCATAAGTGTTTTTAAACATTGAAAATGATTTCATGATCATATTCAAAATAATAAGTGAGATTTTTGGTGAAAGGAGTACCTTGGTTTCCTTAGATATATAATGCTAGTAATGGAGATTAGGTGTTTCAATATGAGAATTCATGTGGTCATATACACCCTAATGTTTTTGTGATAATATATAAGGTAAAGGTACCCTATATTTCTGATAAAGATAAACACATTCCCATAAATTTTGTGCTTTCTAGGTATAATTCATTCCACTCTATTTTTTTCATGATGATAAGGAATGTGTCCCGCACTATATTTTCTATATAGAGATGTGGGTTTCCTCATTCTTGGGTAGTATGATGGTAGATATTAGTACTCTCTTACCTAACACCAATCCTTTGATGAAGTTTGGATAATTCTATCGTTTTTTATAACAGTCACATGATATCAATGGATAGTAAGGTGTATCACTTCCATGATAGACACACATACTTTTTAGATAAGCATCTTTCACTTACTAGAATGTATTGGTGATGTAAATGAAGGGATGAGATGGAAAGATGCTTCAGAAAATGTGCCTTATTAGGCACCCCTTGGTTACCTTTGTGTTGTGATGTATAACTAGGATATTGACACCAGACTTTATGAGATTTTTCAATTCATTGAGAACCCCTAGTTTCTCATGATATGAAACAGTCATGTATTTGAGATATGATGAAAGGGACTTCTATGTATCCCTAATACTTTTTTATCTTTCCATAATATAATTTTGGATACCTACTTGTACTGAACATTGAGGTAAATTCTTTATATCAATTACACTATTGTTTGGGGGTATTAATGAGTATGTTTATACTCCCCATTTTATGAGACTTTTTCCCATGGATTTTGATTTTATGTAGATAATTCAAGGTTCAGAGTTACTGTCATTGGATATGG
Organism: Viscum album; assembly: GCA_963277665.1. Classification (NCBI taxonomy): domain Eukaryota; kingdom Viridiplantae; phylum Streptophyta; class Magnoliopsida; order Santalales; family Viscaceae; genus Viscum; species Viscum album. The sequence goes on along the minus strand of OY728142.1, from coordinate 23,714,355 downwards.
AGTAGACATTACTTATTCATAGACAGCTTTTGGTTATTATTGGTGATTCGTGGTGGACCATGATGGATTTTGATGGTGAAAATGTACATTTTAGCTATATATTAATACAGGAGTACACACAATGATGAGGAAATTTCCAATGTCTTTTTTTAATATATTTTTAGGCCTATCATATGTATAGTTCCTTTGGTATTTTGTCATAATGGTACTATTCTTTGATTTGTCATGGATTTATCATATACAGTTAAATTATATATATATATATAATATCAATGTTGTTTGTTAATTTATATATTGAATGTGTGTGTCTATTGTAGGTTGATATAGGTTGAGTCCTCCTATACTATGTGATATGTCTATATGGTGCTAGTTAATGTCCCATGACCTATTAGAGGTGATATTGGTATGGAAAACTCATATTATTTCCAGCTCGGGTGGGGCCCTTATGGGATGGTTTATGTCAAATTGGACTCAAAACGGTGGATTACTGGGGCCAAATTTTCGAGTTATTAGACATGTGATGACTAGCTTAAGAATTTTGGGTAATGGTGTTTTGAGTGTCTTGAGTTCAGTTTTCAATCCAGGGAGACTAGTATAGCTGTAGTGACCAAAATTTCATTTCACTATTAATTTGATATTCTTTTAGTTGACTTGAATCTCTAATACATCAATTATATGGTACATGCTAGTTGGTACAAGCATCATATAGTGGTTAGTTATGAACATCTATGTCATTACCATGTCTTCCCATATTGATATTCTATTGTCCTTGTAGATTCATCCAATCAAATTTAGTGTGTTAACCACTTATATCCAACATGTGTGTAGAGGTAGGTTCATGAAAATTTCATATCAGAATTTGGGCCTCTTTCTAATAGTTAGTAGGCAATGTGACGTTGTTTCTGAGATTTAATTGAGAGATATACTTTCCCTAAAATATATAGATATTAATATACCCTTATTTATTTGAGGGCTATTTCTTGTATAGAAAATGTTAGTTCATGATGGGTTTGATGAGACGACCTGTAGGAAAGACATACAATGTGAATTATAATGAAATAGGCCTTATGTGTTATCAATGAGAGTAAAATCTTCTAGAATTGGTGGCTTAGTTATTGTCTGGGAATCATGATTCCATCTTGTTTAGACTCCCACTAACTAGATAGCGATTATTGTTTTTAATACCCTGTATGGTATAGTGATCCAATAAGTTATTTTTTTCATAATCAAAATAGGACCACTCTATCATGGGTTTAGTTTGATACCATATTTATAATGTGGTTTTGTGTAAGGATTTGAGGCCCTCCATATGAAAGTGATTTAGTGTCTGTGTACAAGTAAAATCTCATGGACCTTATGAGGGTGGTTCATATACATGTTTCATGATAGAATATTTTGAGGTGAATAGTTTTTGTTAATAATATAGTGTAAGAAGTTATCAATATGTGGGTTTTTCATGAAACACCACCTATAATGGATACCCTTGAGTAATAATTGATAGATCTGTATACTTGTAGGAGATACACTATTACTTTGGTAGCAGGCCAATGCTTTCCTGGAAGGCAGCCATAGTGTTGATGTGGAAAAACATCCCTATGGTAGATAACATGGAGATCAGGTACCTCCTTTTTTAGGACTAGTTTCCTACTAGAAATTTATTATGTGAAATATCCAGTGGTCCAATGGTATTTATAGATGTGTGATGAATCAATCCACTCCCATATCACTACCTTTTGTTAGTTTCTATCATACATAGGGTACTGAATATTAGAGCCATGAGAAGATGGGAATGATGGATGGCCATGGTTAGGAATTAGTGAATGTAGTTTAGTATTTGATTTAAGTAATATCTTCTAGGATCTGCATAATGGATGTCACATACAATATTTATTTATCCTTCCTAATAAGTTTTGGATCCTGAGGTTCTAGTGGAACCTTTATCTAGACCTTGGATAGTTGGAGAAATTATACTGATGGTGACTGTCTTTCAGTCACCTATTCTAGGGAGGTGAGGTTACCCTTAGAGGGAAAATATTTCATCCAAGAGATTCATTTATGGAATTTATTATATCCAGTGGTTATTATCTCAATATGAATTGGATAACCATTTATATTATTTTTTCTTATTTTAAATTTAGTTAGGGAGGTAAGGCCCACTCCTATTAGAAAGTGGGATCCCCTCATGTTTTTCTGGAGGATCTCATACTCAATAAGTTATTATTAATTACCCATAATATGTTATGATTTTCTTTATGTGATATTTTCATGGTGGATGATTCACTTCTTCTGATTGTGGATAAATGAATAAAATCTTCTGAAGGGTGAACCATGTTTTCCCTTGATGGGAGACTGACATATGCATCAAATTCCCATATTCATTTTATATGTAATATAGATGAAATATTTTTTTGTGTTAGTTCGGTGAGGTTTTTATTTGGTGTTTTCGAAACTTACCTTATCTCATCATGAGTGTATAATCTATATAGAAACCTCACATAACATGATTTCTAGATTCATGGATTAGTGGTGGGACTCTATAAGGTTAATACCATAGTGGTTTATAAAATCATAGTGGATCTATGGTGTTGTGGTAGTAATAAAATATAGTAAATAACTTTGTGACCAAATGATGGAGGAGGTTCATGAGAATCTAACTAACTATCAGTTGTTTCATTCATTGAGAGAGAGGGATTAATCCCTTTTGGTTGATGGTGGTGACCCACACTCTTCCATTGTGTGAGATAGACCCATAGATTTTATGTAAATTTATAGTTCTGGTGTGGTTATATATTCTTAGGTGATGGACATCATGTATAATATAGAAATATGGGAGCACATCATCTACTCTACTTAATAGATAGTGTTTTCCCCATGATGCATTTATTTAATGTAAAAATGGACATCCTGAGTGAGGATATCCTAGGTGGATTTCTAATATAAGTGTAGTATATCTATATGATCCTTTATGGATGATCCCATTATATGTAAACTACTTATATGTAGTGGATGGTGAGTTTTCCTTAGCATGTTGTTTTTTTATTTCTCTTGTTTGGTGGGTGTTATCCCAGGTCATAGAGACAATAAGGAAGGTTCATATGAATGGTTAGGACTATAGAAATTACATCATGGTTAACTGTTCTACTCGAAGGGAATTGATATGATTCTATGTAATTACATGAGTCTGGTGTTATTCCTCATGTCCAAATCGATAAATTTTACAAAAGAATGATGACAACACAACCACGTGGCCTCTCATGGGTAATATGAACCTATTAGTGATCAATATACAAACTTAATATTCCTATTAAAGTATGAAATGTGATTGTGGATAAACTTTAAAGACCTAGAAATTTCAAGGAAAAGTTTTTCTTAAATACCATGGAATTTTATGAGTCTGTGGCTTCTGACATCACTTGATTCCGAGGCCCGGTGTGCCCAGAATCAATTTCCAAAGTTTAGCCCGGGTACGTTCAGTGAACGAACGAGCAGGTTTTTCGATCTTTTAAACTGGTGATCAAATTAAAAACTAAGGGCACCGATGAACTTGCATCACTGGTAATTTCTTAAGGGGACCTTTAGCGCAATTGCGTTTTAAGTGGGTTGAGATTTAATTTTTGGGGAATTAGTTTAAAAATAAATAAAATTGGTTTGTACAATTTTATTTATATCTACGGTGGTTAAATCCTACAAAGGGGAGTTAATGTTGGGACCCACAACCACCTAACTACCCATGTGTGGATATTTGGGAGTGGGGCCCACACGAGCCCCAACCTTCCACCTTCCATAACACTTTCCAAACCCCTCTTTAAACTCCCCAAATAACTCCCTTAAAACCCTTTTTAGTTATTTTGTTAATTGATCTTAATTGTGTAACTCTTCCTCCCATATTTCTCTCTATCTTTAACTCTTTCCAACACACCTTAATTAATATATTGAACCTATTAAATTAATTAATTAACTGTTTTAAATTTTTTATTTTTAAATCTTGGAATGATTAATTAAAATAAGAGGAGGTCTTATTTTAATTGGGTGTGGATTGTAGTGTGGGGAGGATTGAAGAGATCTTGAGTTTTTGAAGAGCACCAACTTTTCGATGAAGAACGACCATCCCTCTTGGAGAAAATGCTCCACGGTTCTCCATCAATGGAGGAGAAACCGCCGTGGGGAATTCGCCAAGAACTACGCGTCATCTTTTTTTTCGTGACAAGAAAGAAGATGCCTCTTCTTTTTCGGGCGCTCTCCGATGACGATGAAATCAACACTATCATCCTAGATTCTTAGCTACCGCGAATCTTATCCACGGTAGGGGTTGTTATGTTGAAGTTATAATATTTTTCTTCCTCATTCTTCAATTCTTGAGTTTCGTTTGGCCACATGATACCATCATGACGAGGAAGGGCTTGGACTGAAAGAACACGGTCTGACTCTTCCCATCTTGTTTGTTCTTTGTGGACGATGGAGGGGGACTGCGAAGAACCTTCCGGTGTCGGGCCGACCATGAGCAGGCCGTTAGCGCATGATTTTTGGGTTGCTGCACAGGTGCAGCATTGTCATGCCGCGCAGAGTACTGCCATAATGCAGGTGAGACGGGCCGCGGCGGAGGGGCGCGATGCCGTCGCGCCACGCCAGAGCTATTGGGGGCCACGACCAGGGTGTTCCTCGGTGGAGGGGTGTGGCGCCGTCACACCACGCCTGAGCTTCAAGGGGCCACGGCCGCGGTGGGAGGGTGTGGCCCCGTCGCACCGTGCCGGTTGAACAAAGTCGCGAACTAAGGCCGCATCAGATCTGGAAGCGTGGCCGGTTGTGCCTGTCTCCAGTGCCATCAAGTGGTGGGACCCGAGGGGTCCCACGGTTACCAAAGGGCTGGCCAACAATGATGGCCATTTCAAAGAACTGGGGGGTGTAACCCCCCACCTTCCAATCAGTGGCTAGGGCAGGCCCCACTAGGCGCTGCCACCCCGCCTGGTCGGCCAGCCACGCGGCCAACTGCGTGGGCGACGCAGGCTGGGCCAGACCGCGCTGGCCAATCCGGGCCGCCAATGCTGGGCTGGGTAGCTAGCACCGAGCAGGGCCAACACAGGGAGTGTTTGGCCGGGTCAGACTGGGCCCAGACCCCCTATTTTCGGACCGTTTTCGGTTAAACGGACATATCTTGAACTACAGACCTCTGATCGATGCACCTCTAGTTGCGTAGGATTCCTTGGATCAAGACAGTATTTTAGGTACTCTGCAATCATGGTTTCAGTGAATTTTTTGTACAGTTGGGTTGGTTCAAACCCGAAAACAACCGGGCCCTCGGAGCAAAAACACTTATAACTTGAGCTATGGACGTCTGAATGACGTTCCATCGACATTTTTGGATTCATCTTGATGATACGGTTCTTTTGGAATACTTCACATGAGGTTTGGATGCATTTGGTTTATGCCGGGTTGGATTGTATCTGAAATCCAACCGTGCCCCTAGAACGAAAATGTAATAACTCACAGACCGGGCGTCCGATTGACGTTCCATCTGTTGCATTGAGACCCCTATGACGAGCCGGTCCTTTTTTATACTTCTACGTGATACATCGTGACACTTGGAAGTAACGACCAGTAGCACGTGGAGTAGACCCTCTCGGAGATGAGTGTACGGAGTACGGAGACCTAGTAGTTGTAGACCTGATGAATGCTTGACCGATTCGACGCGGAGTGATTCGATTAGCCCAGTGGACGGAGCGCCCGGTATTTGGCAGCAGACCCACGGTGGACGGAGCTCCTTGTAGTTGGAAGCAGACCTGCGGTACTCGACAGGAGGTGTACCTCTGTAGGCTATTAGGGAGAGCGCCTGGTATTTGGCGGTAGACCCTTAGTGGACGGAGCACCCCGGTAGTTGGCAGCAGACTCGCAGTACTCGATAGGAGGAGTACCTCAGCAGTCTAAGGTTAGTGAGTAGCGCCTCAGAGTAGTGACAAGGCCACTGCACTTGAAATAGGATGAGTTATATAGAAGTTGTGGTTTTGATAATGAAAATTCTGGTTTGAGCTGATTCAATGACATTTGTGTTTACCTCCTGATTGAGATGGGTTACTTGATAACATACCTATATGTATGGGAATATACCTAAGTAAAGGTTAATTTTTGAGATATTTCATTTTGGTTTATCTTTGTTGGATTTAGTGAGACCTTGAGGGTCTCAGGGTCCCTACTTGGTATCATTATACTCACCCCTGCACGGGCTATGCCCACACCTCATTGTATTGGATGCAGACGACAGACAACACTGGTCGTGGTATAGGCATGTAGAGTTGGATGGTACCCGGAGGTGGACTTCACGATGAGACGGTACCTAGAGGTGGACTTCATGAAAAGACATTACCCAGAGGAGACAGACAGACGTGGAGTGCTGAGGAGGATATATGTACCTACCCTTCAGGTAGGAATCTGGAGGATGATCTAGGAGCTTCTTCACCTTTCAATTGTGGTATTTTCAGTTGTACTTTTCTTTCAGTTGTAGTTGTATCCCTCTGTTGGGCTTGTATTTCTGGCCCCTTTGTACTTTCAGAACTTTTGTTATACGACTTACTTAGTGTTTGCTTCCGCTTGATCTATGGTTGTGTGTGTTTTCATTTTATAAAGGAAATTACTTCCCAGTTATTGGGATTTACGCCTTTGGTGCTAGTCACCACCCACTGGCCTATGGAAGGCAGGCTTGGGGTAGTTACGATACGGGCCCTGGGGGACGGGTTGTGACAAATTGCTATCAGAGGAGTCAGTTATACAGTAGAACTCAGGACTCTGATCATTATTTATGTGAAGCAATAGTGTTAAGAGTACCGAGTGTGGTTTTCAGTTCAGGGAATCCAGTGTTGGTGCGGCGGCCGACATATCTATACACCAGGACCCTGACTACAGATTTCCGACCGAGTGCACAAAAAACACTGATTGCATGTGTGTTCCCAAAATTTTTCTTTAAGTCAACTCAAACTAGGTCAACTCACCAGGTTTAAATCGTTTGACCATGTCGCATCTGTTCAGGATGCCTCCACACAGACAGTCAGATTGAGATCTGAGAGAGTACCTAATGACGTCCCACCGAGCGATTAGGCTCCAGTGCAGGGCCCTCCTACAATGTTGGCTCCTTCGAGTGGTGTACCAGCAGCACCACCACCCATTAGGTAGCAGATACCACCAGCCGCACTGGCGGATGGTGCACACCGACTGAGCACGTTGTACGAGTCCCAGCGGCAGAGGCCTCCGAGGTTTTGAGGCGATACAGATTCCCAGGCAGCAGTAGACTGGATGGAGGTAATAGCTAGAGTTCTACACCTAGTTTAGACACTAGTAAAGAAGATGGTGATCTTGGATACTAGTGGTTCCCAATGAGTGACCATGAGGTTGGTCCACATAGTAATGAGGCTTTGGTGTGTGGACCGATGCCTGAGATAGTACCTTCGGGTAGTGTGCCTGCTATATCACTACCTAATGGTCAGCAGTTACAACCGGCAGTACCAGTAGATGACACATGTTGTCATAGTGCTTTACACGTGTTTCAGCATCAGATACCCCTCAGGTTCCGAGGTGAGCCCGACTCATAGGCAGCTGAGGACTGGCTTGAGGAGGTGACTGAGAGTTTTTTTCTTTTATAGAGCTTATACATCTTCGTCAGGATGACATGTTGTTAGCTAAGTATTCATCGAGGCATACCGATCATTTCTCGTACTTGATGACTACGACTCGATCAATGCTTTAAAGCTCAATCTTCTGAGCGAGGTGTGTTTAAGGACATCTGAACTAGAACCTTTCCTCTATGCATTTCTACTTATGTTAGGGTGCTAGAGAGAACCTTTGTGGTTGAGAATTCTTTGGATGAGTGGATACAGCCAGTGAAGGTTAGCAGTGGGAAAGGAGGAAACTAGCACCAGTCTCGAAGACTTGGGCGTGTAAAATGTTTTAAGAAGAGGAAGTGTTAAGGACAGATAAATCTGTAGAGCAGCAGACGTGGAAGCAGAGCTAGGAGGTAAGCATGTGTTGATGTACATTTCGACATGTTACAACCACCCACCTTTGTAGTCCCCAATAGGCTTAGGGATTAGGATGAAAGGGGAAGAGAGTAGCTGCATTCAGTCAAGGAGTGTGAACTAAGGGCTCTGGGAATGATTTGAGGTACGGTCTGTGTGTATTACTGGCTTCCGTAATAATAGACATCGATATGAATTATTCCTTCCATGAATCTTGTCCCATACCTAGATTTTCTGGTTAATCCATTGACTTGACCCACATGTCTGGAGATACCTTTGGGGGGAGACTCAATAATCACACTTACGCCGATTGTGTGATTTTACCCTTCAGGCAAGAGTTTCAGTTGGAACCTCTTAGTGGCAGCGTCGAGGCCTTACGACGTTAGTTTGGCTATGGACTGTGCAACCATAGTTCATACACATATTGACAGTATTAGGAAAAAAGGATGTGGTTTACCTACAACATTCGGATGAGTTTTCCTTGGTCAGTGAAAAGGAAACCCCAGGAATCACAAGATGGAATCATGCATAAGTGGGTGAAATGGATCACTCATGAGTCGTCCAGACTTAAATATGATCCAGACTTCTCCAGAGTTGTTGCACCGCTTTTAGCATTGACAAATAAGGGTAAAACCCTTCGTGTGGTCAGGGATAAACCAGTAGAGCTTTTCAAGAGATGAGGCAGAGGTTGACCAGTGCGCCCATTGTGAGGCTACCGAAGAAGGTGCAAATCATCCAGGAGCGGATGAAGACTGCACAAAATAGGTAGAAATCCTATGTTGATAGGAGACGGAGACCACTAGAGTTCGAGGACGGCGACCACGTTTTCTTACGGGTCTCACATCGATGAGGTCTTTGGAGATGTGGCCAAGGCAGAAAGTTATCTCCGAGGTTCATCGGACCCTTCTAGGTCCTCAGCAGGGTAGGCGAGGTGGCTTACCGCTTGACCTTTCCACCACAGTTGCATTAGGTGCATGTCATCTTCCACATATCTCATCTGAGGAGATACGTGCACGACCCTTCACAAATCATCGACCACAGGGAGCTGGATATCGATGATGGGGTGACATTCACAGAGGTTCCAGTGGAGATCGAGGATCGACAGGAGTGGGTCCTACGAGGACGGTTGATACCTATGGTGTGTATTTTCTAGCAGCAGAGGGATCCTCCAAAAGATCAATGGGAGTGAAATGCTCATATTCGTGCTCAGTACCTCTTTTTTTTCCCTAGTCTGAGTTGAAGCTTTACGGGGACATAAATCGCTGAGGTGGGAGTAATGTAGAGACCTGAAAATTTCATTGAATTTTTTTCGTAAATAACATGGAATATTATGAGTATGTGGCTTCTGGCGGCAATTGATTCCGAGGCCCGGTGTGCCCGAAATCAATTTCTGAAGTTTAGCTCAGGTACGTTCGGTGAACGAATGAGTGGGTTTTTCTATCTTTTGAACCGGTGGTCAGAATTGGAAGCTGAGGGCACAGATGAACTCACAGCACCGGTAATTACTTAAGGGGACCTTTAGCGTAGTTGCGTTTTATGCGGGTTGAGATTTAATTTTTGGGGAATTAGTTTAAAAATAAATATAATTGGTGTGTACAATTTTATTTATATCTACGATGGTTAAATCCTATAAAGGGGAGTTAAGGGTGGGACCCACAACCACCTTACTACCCTTGTGTGGATATTTGGGAGGTGGGGCCCACACGATCCCCAACCTTCCACCTTCCATAACACTTTCCAAACCCCTCTTTAAACTCCCCAAATAAATCCCTTAAACCCCTTTTTAATTAATTTGTTAATTCCTCTTAATTGTTTAACTCTTCCTCTCCTCTTTCTCTGTCTCTTTAACTCATGCCAACACACCATAATTAATAGATTGAACCTATTCAATTAATTAATTAAGTGTTTTAAATTTAGAATTTTGATGGCTTGGCATGAATAATTAAAATAAGAGGAAGTCTTATTTTAATTGGGTGGGGATTGTTTTGTAGAGAGGATTGGAGTGCTCTTGAGTTTTTGAAGAGCAGCAACTCTCCGAAAAAGAACGACCATCCCTCTCGGCGAAGAACGCTCCCCGGTTCCCCGTCAAGGGAGGAGACACCTCTATGGGGAATTCTCTAATGATGACGTGTCATCTTTTATTTTTTTTCCCGTGACCTGAGAGAAGACGCCTCTTCTTTTTGGGCATGCTCTGACGATGAAGAAAACAACACTGTCATCCTCGATGCTCGACTACCACGAATATTATCCAAGGTAGGGGTTGTTATGTTCATGCTTTAATATCATTATTCAATTCTTGATTTTTTTTTCCGCTTTATACCATCATGATGAGGAAGTGCTCGGACCACACGAACACGGTCCGACCCTTCCCCACTTGTTTGTTCTTTGTGCACGAGGGATGTGGACTGTGAAGAACCAGCCGACGTTGGGCTGACCACGAGGAGGTCATTAGTGCATGATTACAGAGTCACCGCAAAGGCGTGGTACCATCGTTCCGCGTGGAGTAGAGTCGTACCACTGCTTGGGCGGGCTGTGGCGGAGGGGTGTGCCACCGTCGCACCGCACCGGAGCTACAGGGGCCGCGGCCGGGGCAGGTCGCGGCGGAGGGGGGCGGCGCTGTCGCGCCGCGCCGGAGCTTCAAGGGGGCGTGGCCGGGGGCGGGATGCGGCGGTGGGGCACGGCGCCATCACGCTGTGCCGGTTGAACAATGTCGCGGCCTAAGGCCACGATGGATCTTGAAGGGCGGCCCGCTGTGCCGGCCGCTGGTGCCATCAAAGAGGTGGGACCCGAGGGGTCCCGCGGTTACACAAGGGTCGGCCAGCACGGCCGGCCCTTTCGAAGAACAGGGGGATGTAACCCCCCCCCCCCCCCAAATAAGCGGCTAGGGTGGGCCACACTAGGTGCCACCACCTCGCCTGGTCGTCCAGCCACGCGTCCAACCGCGTGAGCCATGTGGGTTGGGTCGCACCTGCCGGGATGGGCTGCCAGTGCCGGGTCGGGCCGCCAGCAATGGGCCAGGCTGCCTACCCCGGGCCGGGCCGCCAGCGCTGGTCCGATCCATGCCATTCAGGCCGAGCCGCGCCCTACCAGGCCGCACCTGGGTCGGGTCGACCTTGTTCAGGCCGACCCAGGGGGTGTTGGTTCGGGTCTGACCGGGCCCAGACACCCTATTTTCGAACCGTTTTTGGTTAAATGGACATATTTTCAGCTACGGACCTCTGATTGACGTGCCATTAGTTGCATAGGATTCCTTGGATCAAGGTGGTCGTTTCGGTATATTACACTCAAGTTTTATGTGAAGTTTTAGTATGGTCGGTTTGATTCGAACCCAAAAACAATCGGGCCCTTGGAGCGGAAACACTTATAACTTGAGATCCGGACATCCGAATGACGTGTCTTCAACTTTGGTAGATTCCTCTTGATGAGACGGAACTTTTGGAATACCTCACCTGAGGTTTGGACACAGTTGGAGTATGGTCGGGCTGGATTGTACCCAAAATCCAACCGGGCCCCTGTAACGGAAATGGTAATAACTCACAGACCGGGCTTCCGATTGACGCGTCGTCTATTGCGTTGAGACCCCTATGACGACGCGGACCTTTGTAATACTTCTACGTGAGACTTCGTGACACTTGGATGTAACGAACAGTAGCTCGTGGAGTGGACCCTCCATGATACGAGCTTACGGAGTACGAAGACCTGGTAGCTATAGACCTAACGACTGCTTGACCGATTCAACTCAGAGTGATTCGATTAGCCCAGTGGATGGAGCACCCAGTATTTGGCAGGAGACCCATGGCAGACGAAGCACCTGGTAGTTGGCAGCAGACCCTCGGTACTCGATAGGAGGAGTACCTCTGTAGTCTATTTGGGAGACCTATCGGTATTTGGCGGCAGACCCTCAACAGACAGAGCACCCGGTAGTTAGAAGCAAACCCGCGGTAATTGACAGGAGGAGTACCTCAGTAGTCTAAGGTGAGTGAGTATCGCCTCGGAGTCATGATAGGGCCATTGTACTCGACAGAGTAGGAGTTCTCTAGCAGTTGTGGTTTCTATAATGAAAATCCTGGTTTGTGCTGAGTCAATAACCTTTGTGTTTACCTCATGATTGAGATGGGTTAATTGATAACTTAGGTATATGTATGGGCATATACCTAAGTAAAGTTTATCTTTTGAGATCTTTATTTGTGGTTTATCCTTGTTGGATTTAGTGAGACCTTGAGGGTCTCGGGGTCCCTACTTAGTATCATTATACTCACCCATGCACGGGCTATTCCCGCACCTCGTTGTGTTGGATGAAGACGACGGACAACACTGATCGTGGTTTAGGCATGTAGAGCTGGACGGTACCCAGAGGTGGACTTCATTATGACATGGTACCTAGAGGTGGACTTCACGATGAGACAGTACTCGTAGGAGACGGACGGGCGTGGAGTGTTGAGGAGGACATCTGTACCTACCCTTCAGGTAGGAATCCGTAGGATGATCCAAGAGCTACTTCACCTTTCAGTAATTGTATTTTCAGTTGTACTTTTCTTTCAGTTTTAGTTGTACCTTTCTGTTGGGCTTGTATTTCTAGTTGCTTTGTACTTTTAGCACTTTTTTTATACTTCTTACTTAGTGTTTGCTTCTTCTTGACCTCTGGTTGTGAGAGTTTTTGTTTTATAAAGGCAATGCCTTCCCAGTTATAGGGATTTACGTCTTTGGTGCTAGTCTCCATCCCCTGGCCTATGGATGGTGGGCTTGGGGGAGTTAGGACACGGGCCCCAGGGGATGGGACATGACATAAACTCCCTTATCTCCATTATTCCATGATCTAGAGCCATTTGGTAATGTGCCCCATATGTAAGAGATTATGGGGGGGAAATAAATTGTTCTCAAGGATCATGATAAATTTTAACACTTCAGTTTTTAATGGAAAATGTTAGAGAAGTGTTCAATGGTGGTGTTTAATTTATAAAAGATTTTTCTTATGAAAACCTTAAATAATTCTCTTTAAAGGTGTGGAGTGGAGTGCTCCAACCAAAGGTAACCTTTGAAACCCCATTTTAATATGTATTTATGTGGTTCATGGATTCACAATTTCAATTGCAGGGGCAAGACCTTCATATGATAAAATTCATTGGTCAGAAAGTCTTATAAATACTCACATAGAGTATATGTGTTTTTTTCTCTAATTCATTTCTATGAGATGAACAAGAGATGATAAACTTGGTAATGAATGATGATGTTCAATTTTAATATATTGGTGTATTGAGTTAATTTAGAACTCAAACATCTAATGATGAAGTGAATGTGAAGGTGGGTTAATTTACACAAGATGTTATTTTTTGAGGTTACATAATAAGCTGTTATTTTTTATTTTTTAGTAATGAAAATGATTAACAATTTGAAGGATGTTGTTGCCTAGTTTCTTTCTCATTATATAATTAAGATCAATTATGTGTTAAGTTAGTCGGAGGACCCCCTAGATATAAAATGGTAAATTCATCCTAGTAGATGACCTGAAAAATTATTTCTAATAGTTGTAATGATAATAGGGTGTAGTTTTTTCCCTCATTCCAAGCCTTGGTGAATTCATGAGAACATTTGATTTAATGGGATTTTTAGTATTTATTGATTAAGTAAATAGTCCTCTAATGAGCATGAATGGTTTTAAATTTAGAGTCTCTAGAATATATGTTTAAAACCGATATAATATTCAAAAAATATTTTGGAGGTTGGTCACTGTGATGTTCTGGGGTATCGAGCACCGTACATGATAAAAATTATATATATATTAAAAAAGATATATTATTTTTATCCCACTCATATGTTTTAAATGAAGTGATTTTATCTCCGTAATATATTATCAATTAGGGAAAGCATCATCATGGTTTTTTCTGGTATATGGGGTTTTCCTTAGTGGGGGATTCAACCTTCATTCACAGTTATAGGCACGGGATGGCCCATCAGGGGTGTGTTGTCTAATAAAAATAATTAATAATTAATTATTTAGTTAATATTAGTGAGAACCTTAATTCCAATATAAAACAATCATTATAAAAACTCTCATGGTTTGGCACCTTTTTATTGATGTGGCCCAATATCTAGAGATAAGATAGGGGAAGATATTAGAGGATTCAAAGTCACATTGATAGAATGGGACCAGATCCACAATGACATCGATGATTATATCGTAGGGTGATAATGAATAAGAACAAGTCATCATTAAAAAATTGAATCAGTTATTTTTTTTCCCATGAGGTAGGGATTTTTTATTTTGAAATTTATCTATTCATTATGATTTCTTGAATGAAGAATTTTTCATGAATTGTTTCTCAAAATAATGGACAATAAAAAATATTGCTTTCATTAATTTGGAATATAAAATTAATTTTTCACTTAAATTGTCTTTTTTTATGGATTTCACACCCAAAAATTGTTTGTTGGACTTAAAAATATTCTCTATTAATTTATTTATATGTTTTTTTCAAGATTTTCCATCCCAATTATTTACATTCTCATCACCAGCATTCACTTTGGTCGATAGTTAGATAAAATCATGGTCCATAATGTTATTAAAATAAAATATGTGGCAATGCGAGGTCTATTTGAGTATAGTTTTAAATAATTATTCATATAGACGGATCATTGGTAATAGTTGATTTATAGAGGAATGCGGGTATGGATACCCATGTAGTGGTGACGAATTGAGCATTGGGGGTCTGTTCTTAGTAATTCTGTTCCATTATTCTAATATGGGATGGATGGAATCAAGTATGGAATGAAAATAAATCCATGGACATGGAATTTGATGAATCTTGGTGACTGATTGGGGAAAGAGTGGAGATAGTTTATGAATTCTGAAAACACATGAAATTCTAAATGAATAACACAACTACCCAATATTTAGTTTAGAAGAATACACAATGTTTACCACCCTGGTTATGACATCTTGGGTTTGGAAGTAGTTAAAGAACACTTACTATGGGACCTGAGTACATAGGTTGTGTACCCCTAATCTAACCAAAATTGAATGTATAGGGAGTATATTCCCATGCTTTTATTTTTTGTTACACGTTGTGTGGGTTAGGACAACACACCATGTAGGTTTTCCATACATGACTTGGACTACCTGATAGTAAATGTCAAGTGAGAAAATTGTGTCTACACATAGTGTATCCATTAGGACACACGTTGAATTTTTTTCCTATACATGGAATGGGTTGTGGTGGTACACAAAGAGTACCCCATCAATCCCACACATCATTTAATCTATCATAGAAACTATGACGATATACCTTTATAAGACAAGTGGTAAGTTAGTACATAAAAACACTATTTGGGAGGAGTTACACATGGTGTATCCCTATATCACGCATTTTTACAATTATAGCCTTGTTTTCATCTTATATAAAAACTATTAGGACTTATATTTGAACAAGAAAGTATTATATCATATGTTTTGTGCACATAAAACATGGTAGTGCACTCCTCTTCGGCATCATAGGTGAGATTCAAGGTGATATGAGATGTTTAGTCTCCTTAGGTCTTTATAAATGATGACATGGATTGGGTGTGAACATTATATTGTACATGGGGTTTTTTACTCCATAATTTTTCGTGATACTCGATGAGGCATGGGTCCCCCCATCTTATTTATAAATTTTGGTACTCTCTCAATTTTTGAATGTTACCCATGTATGTAGTGTGTTATCTTATCTTATGTGTGCTAATAAATAATGCCTGAGTCCTCCATTATAGTATCTACAAGTTAATGATTGTTTTTGTAATCTTGGGAGGAATGAGGGTAGGGATAAGTATTACCCTGTCCAACACTTTTATTTTGGCTGAGTATGGATTCCATTATAGGTTTCCAAAATGGTTACATATAATTGGTTGGGAATAAGGTCTAAAACTTCCTTGAAAAATGCACAAAAATCGATATGGAGTGGGTTACCTTATTAGATTCTGTTGGAGGTTTAGATAGATATAATATGATTATTTAAAGACTTGTGACTCCTCAAGAACCCACAAGTTTCCTTAGAAAAGCATCGTACTATTGGGATATCGACTTTAGGTCGTGTAGTATTTTTCAACTCTTCGAGAAGCCATTGTTTCTTGTGAGATGTGACCTTCAAGGATTGGAGATGTGATGATAGTGAATTATCTACATTCCAAAAATTTATAGTGGATCAACATATCTGTATATTTTTTATCTATTTTCCATAGATGTGTTGTGTCTATGTAGATGATGTAGGGATCATGGTTGATATTGGTAGATGTGTAGTTGGTGTTTCTTATTTATATATAACAACTGGTGATTCTTGGGGATGCATGGTGAAGATTGTTGCTTCTTAATAGTGGAAATAACTATTGAAGCAGGGGAATGATGTAGGATTACATGTACTGAGGATGGGATTTTTAGTTTCTCTTTTCAATAATATTTTGTGGCTTGTCATGTCTATATTTTCTTTTTTCCCTCCATGGCGTTATTCTTGTATTTTATGTCTCTTGGTTTTATTATATACAGTATATATATATATATATATTGGTAATTTTATGGATTATTTAATAAATTATATGTATGCATCTATTGGAGGTTGATATAGTATGAGGCCTCCCCTATTGTGTAATATGCATACTCGATGCTAGTCACCATCCCATGGCTTATTAAAAGCATGATTTTGGTGGTACACTTTGCTTGAAACCATTCCAAGAAGGGCCCCAGTGTGTTAGATCATGTCACTAATAACCAAGAAATCCATATAATCCCTAATTTTGATAATCATGAGTTTAATTAGATTAAATAAATCCTAAAAGTGGTGATCTTATATAAAAATAGTTATTTAAAAAGTTTAATTGACTAGTATTAGTATCTTCTAACAATCATATATGAAATCCCATTAAATTATAGTGATTTAATCATTTGTCAGGTGAATCACATATTGAAATCCAAAATTAATCTCAGTTATGAAAAAGAAGAAGAAAAATAAAGTGTGTAAATGTAATAAGAGTAATATACTGATAAATATAAGTCAAATTGAAGAAACAAAATCTCTCAGAACAACTATGATTAAGAGGGAAAATGAGGAATAATTAGGATATGGGGGAGATTATCTCCCCATATAAGTGGTTAGTCAATCTCAAGGGACCTTAATGTGGGTTTAAATTATAAAAATGAACATTTTTATTTTTCACATGTTAAAAAACCTACTAGGGTAAAACTAAGAATATTATGGCTCTCCACTGGCTACATAGTGGATCACTAGAAATATGATGGAATGTAGCCATGTTATTCACTAGAAATAATGTTATCCTATTTAATTTTGTTTATAAGTCAATGTATATATTTTGTTATATACAATAAGATCATTCTTATCAAGTATTTTCTATACATTTAGATTCTTTTATGATAATGTCCTAATATTTTTTAATTCATTGAGATATTGAAGAAGTTCGCCATTATGATGAGAACATGTGTATGATATGAGAATATTATTAATTGCATATCTTGGGTCATAGAAACATAATTATGAGAAAACATAGATTTTTTTGGATATCATGTGTTGAGGGGTCATAAGCATTGAGACTTCTTCTCATGATTTTCATAAATGGTGATCTCCAAGTAAAGATGTCATGAGCATAGAACATCCTTATGAATTCCTTGTATCATGAGTGTCATTATATATTCATATCTATAAGCATGTTTATTGGTTCAAGGACTTTATTTCATTATCAATAAATATCCTGAACAAAAAACATTGATGTATTAAGAAAACCAGAACATATATACTCTTGGAAACATATCTTATGTAGGGAATATCGTCTATGGTATGATGATTTATAGAATGGATGAAGGGATGGACTATTCCCTTTTGTTTTTTAAAGATTCATATCTCAACACATTTTACAAATATTTATGTTCCTTAATTTATTCCATAACCACGGTGGTTATAAAAAAGGCCATTTTTAATGTAAAATAAGGAAAATCAATAAATAAGGGATAATGAAAAGGGAATGTATCCCTAAAAATGAGATATAATTTTATAAAGGGATTATATTACATATTAGAGTTTGTAAGAGTGTATCAAGGCTATGAATTTTCTCTTTCTTTTTAGGGGTCATGATGTGCTTTGGGATATTGATCTTGGTTTCTGGGTTGAACCTAATTCCATTAAAATGTTCTTAAAGAGATTTCTCTATAAGTATATTAGAATCTTGTTAAATTCATATTAGTATAATCATTAGAATATAATCAATTAATGTTTTTATTGATGTTAATTTTATTTTTATTTATCAAAGTTCAATTATAAGTGGGTATTGATCAAAATGAGGGAGTTTAATTAGATTTTTTAAATATACATAGGTAATTTAGGTTAATTGATAAGAAATTATATATTTATAAAATTAAGTATTCTATATTTATATAATACATTAATGGAATTGTTTTCTATAGAATGAAGATAATTCTCCCAATTCTCTCATGATCAGAGAGAAACACACAAGTGTGGTGTATATGATTGACATAAGGATGCTGAAAATATCAAGATCCATCACACACTCACCCAAAACATAGTTTCTGACATTCTATGCTTAGTGAATTTATGTGAGGATATCACAAATTGGAATAAAAGTTCACATATAGTATAAATGAAAACAATTATAATGTGATAGAACATATTAAAGTTATGTAATTATTTTTTTAAACAATATTTATATTTATAAGGAAAAATATATCATGTTCTAAGATTCATGAAAAAATTATGCCAATATGAAAGTCTTATATTTGTTTTTTATAGAAATTTTAATTTTGGTAGTGCACTAGTTTACTTATTGTATGACTGTATCATTCAATTTATATCACAGTATTCATTATAATTATATGATTAATTTTTATTTGATCTTGCTAAAAAAATACCTATCATCTTCTCATTCTGTATATTATAATCTTGTTTCAATAAGGATCAAGATCTAATTTACCTATTCATGGTAGATCAAGATCTATACCTTGAGATATGGAATCCATAACTAAAGAGTTGTGAATTCATACATAGATTCACAATAGAAATAGATCAAGATCTAAAGAGATTCTTTGTCTGTATACAAATTTGGATCATCCCATTCTTCGAAGATCTAGATTTGGATCACCCAATATAGTATCTGAATCTGAAAAGATTCTTAGTTTTTGTATTGATCTAGATTAAATATTACATTTCTAGACATATCAAGATAAAAATCACCACATCTAGTCTCTAGATATGAAGAGATTCAAAATTCATTCATAGATATGGATCTGATTTTTCTTTTCTTGGAAGATCAAAATTTGGATATTCAGATTTGGTATCTAGATTTGAAGATATGTATAATTTTCACAAAAACATGGATCCCATTGGGCCGTTCTTAGTAGATATTGATCAAGATCTTCAAATAAGGTATCCAAATCAATAGAGATTCATAATTCATACAAATATCTACATCTAATTTTTCCATTCATAGAATATCGAGATATGAATATTTAGTCTTTGAATATAAATATGAGTAAATGTGAAATTTATACACAATCCTTGATCTGGTTTTCTTATTCAGGGATTACTTATATTTAGAGGCATATCGAATATTTATCAGCATATATATTATTCTAGAAAATCCCATTTTATTATTTTTGATAAAATAAACGTATTTTTTAATCATATTCATTTTACATGTTTATTAGTAATAAAATTTTGGGGAAATATTAAAGTAGATAAATTATAATGTATTAGAATTTATAAAAGGGATATTTAAAATTCTAAGAGGATAAATTGAAATAATTAAATTTATTTAATTATTTTAAATTATTTAAATAGATTAGTTGAGATAGTATTTGGCTATTTTGATATCTTTTCACAGTAAATGATCTTGAACTTGAGATCAACCTCTGTATATTTTATGTTTATTAAATTTATTTATTTTATTGGTTTTAATGATGATAATTTATAAAATAAATATGATCAATGAATCATCTCTCCCCTCTTTAATGATGTATAAGAATGTGTGTACACAATTCTATTTTATGTAATGCCTTACACATGGTCCCCCTCACTTACATGCGAGTATAATTATTTATATGGATGTTCCAAGAGGATTTGGTCCAATACCTAGTCCAGTGGTGACCCAAATAAGAGGGAATATAGGAGAATGAATGAATATACAAATTGACCCAAGTTAGCCTCATGGAGTTACTCGCCCTAGGGTCTTAATTAGTGTATCACTGCTCAGAAAACTAGTAGCTATTTCAAAATATCATGATCATTCCACATTTTTTTATCTAGGAATGGTAAATTATATATTTATTCGATCACATAGGATATATAAAGTAACAATACTGCTCAAAAAAATTATGTATAAGTGTGTTTTATTTTGTATTGTTAATTATTTTATCCAAATGATCTCATATAATAGTCAACCAGAATTCTTAGATTAACATGATATACTTATGCCAAACAAATCTATCAAATATAATATTGAGTTACATTCCCTTCATTATTTGGTTAGAACGAAACCATATCTTGTTGTATTGGTCTAGATATAGTTGATAGGGAATTCAGTAATTAATGAGTTTTAATAAAAAAAAGATGGGTTATATAACCAAATTGACATTAGGGAAGTGGAAATCACACACATTGATTAATTAGTGGAAAACATTAAGTAAATTCAAGTGAATTATTTTTGAATTAAGGTGTCCCCTCAATAAATATTGGAGATATGAGTTAATGAAATTAGTTATAGTCAATCCCTCCTAAATTACTTAAATTAGTATAATGGATATATTCTATACTATGATAATCTAAATATTTTTTTTTCTACTAGAATTTTCAATTACTAGATATTCCAAATCAAATGTTGAGGGATGTTAATATTTAAACAAATATAGATAGATATATTAATATATTGAATAATTTCTATAAAAGGAAATCATGTCAATGTACTAATAATTTACTTTATTTTTAAAATTTATAATAATATAACTAATTAATTAAAGTAGTGAATTATTTTTGATTGTGAAAATGTCCTCTCTGTTGTGAATTTTTAGGATTGGTACATGATCTGGCACATAGTACAAGTCTGTGAGAGGAAATTGTGTGTGCTTCAATCTGGCTACCTAATGATCAACCTTTGTAAGACAACATAAGTGGGAAGGGAGACTATAAGAGACATATTATTTAATGTCGCGAACCCATAATCCCATATATAGTGCATTTATTTATTAAATTGGTTTGATTAAAAAGAATCAAATCCATAATGAGTGAATAGTTTAGTAGTCATGGTAAACTATATACATACTTGAGATACTCATTACATTTTAAAACATAAAATACAAAATGAGTTCATTGAGCCTTCCATTATTTTCTATTTTTGTAATCCTACATAACGGTCATGATATATTTCATGGAATCCTTAAGAAAATTAAAACATATGATATGGGTGAGATCAAATGCTCAGTAAGGGTAAGCGTATAGGGGAATCTATGAGTAAACATGGCATATAAAATTTGGAAAGGTAAATAATTGAAACAAAGTCCATTTAAATAATCACTTGAGCTAGGAAAATTCAACATGGATATTATTCTAGTTGAATAGCCACTGGGAATATCAATAACAAATCTCATATTTATGTAATTCATAATTCTAGAAATATGAAACAGATCATGGAGGCCTCGACCGAAACATATTAAAATAAATGGTTAAGGCCTCGACCCAATTTATATTTGAAAATAAATGGGCAAGGACTTATCAAAGTCCAAATCTAGTTTGTCTCATGAGACCTACCGATACATCAAGGGTATATATTGGACCCCACTAATCACTTACTGAGTCTAATATATTTCTCATTTGAAAAGGTTGAAACATAAACAATATAAACATTCATATTGATAAAATAAAATATGAAATGCGAATATTTTACCATAAACCATGAATAGTATAAAAATAGAACTTACATAGTCAAACAGATCATAAACCCTTAAATAAAATTTAATAGAATCTATAATAATAGATAAACCTAAAAGAAGTAAACTATTCAACAATGGATTTTGACAAAGGGTAAGACAGTTTAAAATGATTCCATTGAAAAATTATTAAGGAAAATAATCTTTAAACATTCCAAAGTGCCCATACCACTTTGTAACTTTTAAATCATAATCCATATGAAGGAATAAAATTAATTCAATCATGTGATATTATAACAATAACGGAATTCATGATATTATATATCAAATGGAATTACATACACCACACACATGGAATAACTGGTGAACAAGTCATATATCTCACAGAAGTAAGAGTGAGATGAGAAAACCCTTACCTTACAATTGAATAAGTATAAAGTGATTCAAACTCGTGTATAATGGTTTTAAGAAAGTTTTTAATTTATTAGAGAACTATATTAATATTTATGATATTATATATGATCTTATTTTATCATTTTGTAATAATATCTGGCTATTACCATTATTTCAGGTGTGAACTGCTTTATTTTCTGATGAATGTTTTATCATCTAAGCCCTACTTATTATGAATATGGTATATTTATTTATTAAAAATAATGATATTATGTTCATATATATTATATTTACTAATTAAAATAAATTTTACAATAATTCATAAATGGTTAACATGGAAAATGAATCACATCGCATCATGGAGACGGTAGGTTGTATGTATGCACAAGTGATAGTATTATTACCACAATGGTGAAAGGGTAAGGAATTATATGATATATTAACTATAAATATTAAATATCATATCATATAATAACAATTATTTATATCAATTATATTCATCATTATACCCATCCAAATAAAGTGGTAATTAAAGAAAAACACACCATGGTGTGGAGACAGTATGTTTCATGTACACATGCGCGGTATATTTGTTTTTCATAGGATAAATAAAAGGTGGAATATGGTTTTTCCATAATATTAACAAACTATCAGAATATAGATAATAATGTAGTTATAAATATATCATGTAAAAAACACTTGAAACGGAATTAGAAGAAGAAATGAACATGGAAGAGTCGATAAAGATTCCCACCTCTTCTTTGGAGAACTTCATTTAATCTCTTCTAAAGTGAACTAGGGATTGTATTTTGAAAGACTGGAACATTTATAAATTAAATAAATATGTTTAGAGTTGAAATTTTTAGGTTTTTTTTGAGCTATATGGCTCAAATTGGTGTTAGGAAGTTAGAGAGTGGTGCCCTTTTATAATAGAGGTGATGGGTACTTTAGGAAATATGCAAAATATTAAAATATAATAAGGAAATTCTAGAGAAAAAGAATTCAAAAATAATTATAAATTAATATTTTAATAAATTTTACACCATATATTATCCTATTTTTTATTATTTAACATTTTTTTGATTTTAAAATAATTTAATAATATATTAATTCAATAAAATGTCATTATTGTAAAATTTGATATTATTCATTTAATTATACTTTAAATACATCAATACAATGTGGGAATTAAAATATAATTCTTTAAAATACATCTAATATATAAAATAGATCTATAAAATTAATTATACACATCAATTCATCCCATATATATCAAAAGAAATAATTTTAAAATACAATATTTTGTTTTTCTATAAATTAAATAAATATTGTTTTAGTGTTGAAGAAGCATTAAAGGTAAATATATAATTTATAAATATTAAAATTAAAATTCTATAACAAAATTAATTTCATTTATATCAATATAAAAATTTAGTTTTCTTAATATCTTGATTTTTTTACCAATGTGAACACATAAAATATATTAAATACCAAGAGGATGACATTTTGTAACCATCAATGCTTTAAATAATATATAATTTATTTTTATGTAAATGTGTCAATTAGACAACTCCAATTAGATATTATGTTGATAAAAATATAATACCATTTA
Organism: Viscum album; assembly: GCA_963277665.1. NCBI lineage: Eukaryota > Viridiplantae > Streptophyta > Magnoliopsida > Santalales > Viscaceae > Viscum > Viscum album. The sequence continues at coordinate 23,690,438 of OY728142.1, read as the reverse complement.
TAAAATAATTTTTTTACATGTTTAGGTCATGGTTTTACCATCTTATTTGTGTCTTAACCATTAGTTAAACTATTTAACTTTTATCGTGAAAACATGGTTTTTTACTCTTTAATTGTTAATATAGTTACTGCAAAATTCCAAACGAACTATAAATGAGTCATGGGTAAAATTTGAATGTTTATACAAATAAAAGGTCTTATTTTTTGTTTTTTATGAATTATATATCATTTAATAAACTATTATTTATTTTAAAATAACATTAATGTCAATTCTGGCATTATTATTTTCCTGAATTAAAAAATATTTAAATACACATGATAAATACAAAATATAACATATAATTCATACCTAATATGTATCGTTAATCTATAATAGTCTTATATGTCATAAATTATATCAAATTATTTTATTTTATGATTTTTAAAATCATTTATTTGGTATGTACATTAATTAAACAATTACTATATAATCATTGGGAAATCCTTTAATTTAATTATTTATTTTCCAAAATTTAAAAATAATTTATCATGATTAATATAATAATTTTATATTTATAATTAATATTTATATTATAATATATTTTTTTAATATCAATATATAAAAATTGTAATACTTTTTATAAATATGAGTGTGACATATTTGACTTCCCTTGGAATAAATTACATAACAAATGCTAAAATTCATCCAAGTGGATCCAAGAGGTTATAAAATTGTCCAAAGGATGATTTATGTCTAATTTATCCAATAAAATAAAAGTAGTACAAGTTTTACGTTAATTTTATAATACTTATAATATTGTTTTAACCCTTAATTAGCTGATTTACCCATAACTATGGTTATAAATATTATCAAAGCTTAATATTCAATTTTTTTCCAAAAAAATGACCTAATTAATAAATTTTTATTTTATGATTCAAAATTTAAAATCCATTTTTCTAAATTCATAACACAACATTTTTAGAATTTAATTAATAATTAGTCATGTTGATTGTTCTAGATAATGAGTTTTTGATGTAAAAACATCCAAAAGATTGAAATGTTTTTATTTAATTATTCAATGACAACATGATTAAAATGACCTAAATTGGATTAAATGATAAAATTTTGATCTAATTATACTTTAAAACTAATTAAAAATATAATTTAACATTATAATTTATTTATATGAAAAAATTGTTACAATTAAAATGCGATATTTCATTTTTATTCATCAAAACATGAAACTTTACATAATAACATCAAATATTCCACAAAAGTAATTTTTGAAACTACTATTTCCAATAATAATTTTATTTAGTCAAATATAATTTTAAAAAGTTTCTAAATTGGAATTAAAATAGGTTCTCCATCAAATGACAGTAAACTTATCTTTTTATTAAAATAAATATTTTATGCATAAAATTTCATTTTCTCTTATATTATGTCTATAAAACATATATGATTTATGGTAAACATTATATTCAATATATTTAATGAATATAATAAAAAATATAATTTTTTATTTTATTAATATAAAACAAACTTGTGTGAATTTAGATATTTTTTATAAAAACATTTCCTTTATATGAAATTGGTTTTATAGTTATTTAAAACTAATTAGTAACCGATGAATTCAAAAATATATTTTCATATATTTTTTAATCCTATTCATAACCACAAATTAAAAATCTATAAGGTAATTTCATTTTAAATAATAATTTTAATAGTATATCGGAGTTCATCTAAGATCGTTGTTTCTAGAAATATAACATATCATAGAGATTAAATTTAAAAAGAAACATACCATAAAATATAAGGGTATTACATTCGACCCTCCTATAAAAATTGCATCCTCATAATTTAATATTTCACTTCAAATTTTGAAGTTTGATAAATTAAAATTCCTTTTTGGGAAACCCACATTGGAAGTAGGGTTAAAAATACATCTTTATAATAAGAGGGGAATAGAAATGAGAAGGTCGAAACAAAATTAGGCTTTCAGATAAGGAAAAATTAGTGGTAAGTGAAAACATAGACATGTAAGGGAAATAAAACTATCATGTTTTTATGGATAATGATATAAAACTTGGTTATTAAAAATTCAACCATCACAAAATTGTAAATATTGAGATCAGTTAAATGAACCTAAATTACTTACTATGAAAAGTAAATAGATAATGTTTTTGAATCAAAATCATTTTCCTAATGTTTAGGGTTTTTTTAATATGTTGATAAATTAATCAAGAAATGTTTATTTATTTATTTCCCTGCATTAATTTCACCCTTCTGTTGTGTATCAATCTATTTTCTCTTCATTTCATACACCAATTTATGGATATTCAAGATGAATTGTTATGCTTGAATCGCTTTTGATGAATCATAAGGTCTGCAAGTATTTCATTCATCCTCTAACTATTTAATAAAATCTCGAAGTTTATCACTAAAAAATTGTTGAATAGATTGTCTAATAAATTATACTTTATCCTCAAGAAACAATACCCTATGTTCGACTTAATCCATTCAAACCTTATGTCTCATCCAGAATACGTTTTTCCAAATTCATAGTCTATACAATTATCTGAATTTCCAAAATCAATCATGACGTCAGATTCCCAAAACAATGCAATACAGTTCTTATTTACACATAAAAATTATATTATCACCTTAAAAGCATAATGAAAACGTTCATGCTTCCAAATCCTTAAATATTAAGTACTATTATACAATACTTATATATCTCATGTTTCTTATAACTAGAACACCCTTAATGAAATAATTCTTAAATACAAATACACAATCACTTTAATCATTATACTTAATTCTTAAACAATTAACTATGCTTCATTTTCAGTAGTATAACCATTACTTATTTACTCTTTCAGATTCTTACCATTGACCAAAACCCAAAACACAATTAGAGCAATGTAGGATCTAAATAAATATGTAGATGCTCAACTAAAATAGGGGTGAATTGTAGGTTTAAAAACATTCCCCTATTATGTCTAAAATTGAATCTATGATTAAAAAAGTTAAACAAGGTAAATTAACAAACCTTATTTGGTTTTAACAAAATGTTTTAATTGGAATGGCCCATATCAATTTATAATAAACCTAAACTTAATCAAGTTAAACTTAAAGAAAGATGATTAGGTTTTACTTATAGAAATATTCTACCTTAAAGAGTATAAAATCTTATTTATATCAGTGTTAAACAAGTATAAGAATGTATAATAAAGTTATAATTTTTTTAAAAAATATAGCTGAAATAAAATGTTCATGAAAATATTGTAAAAATGTTGGAAATAATTTAACCCAAAAGAGAAGGATATCCAACAACATTGGATAATGGTCCCTTGATTTATTCTTTAAAGAAAGTCTATCTTAACCACAAAAAGGTAATCCCTAAATAAGAATATCAGATTTTGTCTTGCTATCCCCACAAGCCATCTAGCTTTAAGGTAGTCAACACCTCTTTCTTCCTATCCTCGGATGTCCTCAAACGTTAAGGCAGTAGGCACCTCTATCTTTATATCCCTAGAAATCCTCGATTGTACACATCAAAAATAAAAGTTTCACAAATCAAGATGAACATGTTGTTTATAGATGAACAAGATATTCACAAATCACACAAGGAATAAGAGTCTCTCCCTCTAGAAATCACTTCACGGAATCACAACATGTTATATATAGGATCCATGTTATGTTCATTAAAATGATCTATTATTTTTATGAAAAAACATCAACGGTTGGATCCCTCCCCCAATGGTAAAATTTTTCCTTTAAATTCGGATGGAACTAGAATTGTTTCACTCAACCAATGGTTAGTTAAAAAAAGATTGTATGACATCATTTTATGTAAGGAAAACATGGTAAACATTATCATTCTTGAGAAATATATATATATAAATAATATAATAACATTTTTAAGAAACTAGGATCCGATAAATTTGAAACAATATGTTAGGGAAGTGAAGTCACTTTAAAAATACAAATAATTGGAATATAGGTAATGTAGAAATTTGGAGTCTGAAATATATGGAATTCAGAACCTAGATTATGGGGAATTCGGAGTTTAATTTTTGAGAAATTTGGTGTCTGAATTTTAAGGAATTCAGGGTTTTTATTATAATGAATTCAGAGTCTAGATTCTTAGGAATTATAAGTCTGAATTTTATAGAATTCATTATCTGGATTTTTGAAAATTTGATGTCTAAATTTAAAAGAATTTTGAGTTTTAATTTCAGAGAATTTGGAGTTTGAATTTCAGAGAATTGAGAGTCTGGATTTTAGATAATTTATACTCTAACTTTCGGAGAATTTGGTGTCTGAATTTCATAGAATTCAGAGAATAAAAATATTAAGACTAAATATACAAGGAACTATAAATTTCTGAGGTTTTAGATATGTATTTGAATATTTTACTTAAAAACAAATTAATCTTTCTTTGAGAATAAATTAAAACAGACATTGAAATTCAAGGGCAAGGATAAATCTTTTTTTAGAGAAAGAAAATTTTCTTTAAGAAAATAATTCTTAAAGAAGCATAATTTACCCGAAGAAATGTGTTTTTTATTTTAAAAACATAATGGAATTGAAAATTCCTAAGAATTCATAATGAATAAACAAGAAACACAACTCAAAGTGATATAGTCATGAAGAATCATTATAGGATATCCAAATTATGAATGATTTTTCTAAATCTATGATTCCATTGGTTTAAGGTAGGTTATCTATAGTATTACCAAATCTATATAAATATTTCCAATACATATAAATATCCTAAAATTATTCATGGTTTTATTCTTTCTAATCTAGGATTTCATAAATCTAGTTCCCAAGGACATTACTAAACTTCCTTTGTTACCAATTGTAACACCCCGACCCTAAAATCCTGAATCTGGAGCATTACATTATTACATTGGCATGATTATAATAAATCTAATCCTGTTGAAATTAATAGTTTAGTAGTCTTGGTAAACTACATAAATAAATGGAATCCACATTATATTTTAAAAAATAATATAAAAAAGTAGTTTCATTTTGCCATCCATTATTCCGCCTTTTGTAGCCATGCATATCACTCATAATAAACATCTTGAAATCTCGTGAAAAAATTGAAACATATGAAAGGGGTGAGCTAAAATGCTCAGTAAGGGTAATTATATATTTGTACTTAGCAAGTTCATCAAAGAGACCCAAGATCAAGTCTAGGAGGAGGCAAATTTCAATGGTATTGTAGTAGGTATTGTTCATTACAATTGAATTTGGAACTATTCATCCAATTTTGGCCTTTGAGCCAATGGTTTCATCCTTGAGTCCTTCAAGGCCTTCATACCACCCAAGACCTTCGGGATAGTCAGCATTTTGGGCCACCTTAAGGCCTTTGAGACACCATAGGGCCTTCAAGACACCTCAAGGCCTTCAGGACAACTGAATTTATAGATGTACTAGATAGATTACAAGGAATAAGGCTCCGGATGGGGATTCGGAGCTAGCACATTCACCACAAAAGAGTTAACTGGAATGGGAAGATTGAAAGGGTATGGTATTTCCATCTATATTGGGATTATCCAGATGTGTATAGTACAACTACCCGACCAACCATGCGAGGTGGAGAGATGACATCATGACACTTTATAGGGAGGGGCAGTTCTAATTTGTCATGTTTGGGTTGATTTCCTAAGACTTACAGGTCATGTAGTGTCACTTAAGATTTCAAGACCTATAAGGGTAACCCCATCCCTTTAAAGGGGGGTTATCAAAAATCAATAAAAATCATAGGCCTTCAGGCCATTCAAAAAAAAGAAAGTGTATAGTGGAATCTATAAGTAAGTATGACATAAATAATAGAGAACATTAAATAACCGAAACACAATCCATTTAAATACTACCTTGAGATAGGAATACTAACCATGAATATTCTATTAGTTTAATAATTACATATAATATCATCAAATAATCTCATAAAGATGTAATTCATAATTCTATACATGTGAAACATATCATCCAGGCCTTGACCAAGACATCTAAAAATAAATGGTTGATTGATCTACCAAATCCATTTCTGGAAATAAATGGGCAAGGCCTCAACCAATTACATATATAGTTTGTCTCATGAGACATACCGATGAATATGGGGGTCATAAAGATCTCCTCCCATCACTTAATAATTTTAATAAATTCCTTATATGAAAAAGTTGAAACATAAACAACAAAGACATTCGTATTGAAAAACAAGAATATGAAATGTGAATACATTAACCATAAACAACGAATAGTATAAAAATAGAACATCCGCCCTGAAACTAGTCATAATAACATCAATAAAATATAGTTGATGGTATAATAAGAGATAAACCCCAATTAAGTTGAATGTTCAACAAAATATAACTATTTAGATAAAGATGAATTTGAATGAGGTTAATGAAAAACTCTTGAGGAAAATAATCTTTAGACATTCGAAAGTGTTTCATAAAAATTTGAAACGTTTAAATCATAATACCTATGAAATAATAGAATTAAATGAAACATAAAATATCATGATAATATGGGGATTCATTATATGATATATCAAAGTGTATTATAGACACCAAACACAAGGAATAGGTGGTGAACAAGGCATATATCCCATAGAAGTGAAAGTCAGATGGTAACCCCCTTACCTAACGCTTTCTTTTGTATAACATGATTTCAGATATTGTATAATATATTAAAGAATATTATTTATTTATACCAGAACTATAACCATATCTATATTTATGATATCTCATATGATCTTCTTATTTCATTTTGTTATTAATATTCTACTATTACCCTTATTAAAGGTGTTAATTGCTTCATTTTATTATGCATGTTTTTTCGTGTAAGTCATGCCTATTATGTATAGGATATATTTATTTCATAGAAATAATGTTATTCAGTTCATAGATATTATATTTACTCATTATATACATTTTTATAATCATTATTGAATAGTTAACTGGGAAAATGAATCTCATCACATCATTGAGAAGGTTGGTTGTACGTATGAACGCCTGACAATATCATTCACTCAATGGTGAACAGATAAGTAATTTTATGTTATATTAATTATAAATAATCAAAATAATTTCATATTTATTATTTTTATCTATTATATCCATCATTATATTCATTCAAATAAAGTGGCGATGAAAAAAATTGTAATATGGCGTGGAGACGGTAAGTCGTACCTATGCATGCACGATGTTTTTTAATAGGATGGATAAAAGATAAAATATGGTTGTCCCATAATCATAATAAAATATCATAATAAATATTACACTATATTTACTATGATATCTTTAAATAAACACATGAAGAGCTTGTATAAGAAGAAATGAACTCGAAAGAGTCGATAAAGATGATTAGCTATTCTTTGGTAGACTTCCTATAATCTCTTCTAAAGTGAATTAGGGTATTCTTTTAGACGTACCCAAACCTATATAATATAAATAATGATGTTGATAGGATAAATTTTAATGGTTTGGATGAGATATATGGCTCACAAATGATGTGATTAAGTGAGGGAGGAGGTTCTCTTTTAAAATAGAGATGAGGGGCACTTTTAGAAATCATCAAAATCTTAAAATATAATAAGGATATTCTACAGCCAAAGACATTAAATTGGCCTATATATTTTTATTTTAAGACATTTTTCACCATATAATATCTCCTCTTTTAGTATTTAACACTTTCTTTATTTTTATTTAATTTAATAATATATTAATACAATAAAACATCATTATTTGCAAATTTGATACCATTCTTTTAATTTGATTTTAAATACATCAAGACAATGTTTGAATAAAAATATAATGATTTTTCATTTCTATAATATATTTAATAGATCTAGAAAATTAATTATACATATTAATTCATCCCAAATATATCTAATGTAATAATTTTAAAATAAATTATTTTATTTTTCTGTGAATTAAATAAAAACTATTTTTGAATTAAAGGAACGTTTAAGGTAATTATATAATTTATAAAAATTATAAATAAGATTATAAAATGAAACTAATTTCATTATGATAAAAATATAAATTTAGGTTCATTATTTTCAAGATTTTTTTCCTATTTAATCACATAAAATATATTAAATATAAAAAGAGTGACATAGTGTCACAATATTTGATTTAAATAGTACATAAGTTTTCTTTATGAAAAAGTACCCATTAAACAACTAAAATTAAATATTAAGGTTATAATGGTATAATCATATTCATAAAATAAATTTGGAAAATTTTACGTCATGTTTGTACCTTTATTTTCTTAACCCTCAGTTAAACCCTTTAAGTCTTATCGTGACAACTTGACTTTTTTACTCTTGAAGGGTTAATACAGTTAAAATAAAATAAAAAAGGAACCATAAATTATTCATGGATGAAATTTTCAACTTTATCATAATCATTTGGACAATGGTTATATTTTTTTTTAATTTAAATATTTTAATGAAATATTTTTTATTTCAAAATATCATTAATGCCGATTTTTGAAACTATTCATTTCCTCACATTTAAAAAAATTATCAATTCATAATATAACGTCAAAAAAACATTAATACAAATCTAATTTTTCTACGTCATATAAAAAATTATTTTATGAAGTCAATTGAATAAAATTATATTTATTTTAATGCTTTTAAAAACATCTATTTGATATTTCCATTGATGAAACAATTATTGCATCATCATTATGTATGCATTTAATATAATTACGTATTCTCTTAAAATTATTAATAAATTATAATTATAAATATAAAAATTTTATATTCCAAATTACTATTTATAATCTAAGATATCATCTTGAGAACCATATATAAAAAATGTATTTCCTTCTAAAAACATGGGTGTGACATATTAGAATTTTCTTAGAATAAAGTACTAAAAATTAATTAGTCATTATAGTGGATCCAAGAGGCCATAAATTCATCCCAATGTTGATTTTGTTCTATATCTCATACAATAAAATTAGGAAAAGTTTAAGGGTAAATTTATAAAACTTGTAATATTATTTTTACCCATAATTACCCGATTTACCATTAACAGTCATTACAAAAATCACCAAAGTTTACTATTCCTATTTTTTACAAAAATAAAAGGGATATAATTAGTAAAGTTATTCCTTATGATTTAAAATAAGAATTCCATTTTTTATAATTTAAAAAACATAATTTATAAAATTAATTAAAAATTGTTCTCAATGAAGAATCGAGAAAACAATGTCTTGAAGTAAAAATATCCAAAAGATTTAAATGTTTTAATATCCATATTCAATGTGAATTTTATTAAAATTAATGAAATTGGATTAATTTATAAATATTTAAACTAATTATGCTTTAAAACAAACTAAAATAGAATTTTACACTATAAATTATTTAGATGAAAAACTATTTTTGATAAAATTGAAATATTTTATCACTATTTATCAAAACACGAGACTTATAAAAAAATTACCAAAAATTCAACCAAAGTAAATTTCAATAATAAAATTTAAAATAATAGGTTTATTTTTTCAAATAGAATTTATAAAAGTGTCACAAATTGGATTTAAAATAGGTTCATCATCAAAAGGTGGTAAAACTGTTTTTTATAAGAATACATCTTTTATGTGTAAAATTGAACTTTCTATTATATTATGTCTAGAGAACACATATAATTAATTTGAAGCATTATATTAAATATATTTCATTAATATAATCCATAAAATTTTAATTTTTTGGTTTTATTGACATAAAACGCACTTACGTGTATTTAAATAGTTTTTATAAAAACATTTTTTTTATAATAAATTTGTTTTTATATTTATTTCTAATTAATTGGAAACCAATTAATTCAATAAAATATTTTCATAAGTTAGTTAAAATTAGTCATAAATTCTAATTTAATGGTGATAAGATAATTTAATTTTGAATAATATTATTAATAGTATATCGTGGTTCATTTATGCTCGGTGTTGCATGCAACATATGCTATTAGAGAGATTAAATTTAAAAAGATACATAACATAAAATCTTGTGGTGTTACACATTAATGGTTCATATGATTGGTATCACATCATTTATTTATCAATTTCCCTCGATATATAAAAGAAACATATGGATATGGATGGATATATCATGTTGTCTCATCTTTGGGATGTATATCCAAAGAAATTGAGGTAAGTGTGAGACAATATCATTATTGTATTATTTACATGTAATATGGTAGTTAGAATCTATATATATCCCTATGTACTCTAAATGATTGGAGAACACAATGATTTTTAATTTATAATTTATATTAGATAAACACCTATATATAAAACACATTCTTTTATCCCTTTTGTTCAGATTCTCCATGTTTATTCACAGTTATAAGATGAATAATATATAGAAGATTATTTAATATCATATTATAGTGACTATATAGGTAGATAAGAACACAAAGGAAGAAATATATTTTTTTGTAGTGAATAACTAGGAAGGAAAAGTTAAAAACCCTTCCAAGAATCCAGAGATTACAAGAGAGGATAGTGAGTATGAGGATGCATGATTTTCATTTAGAAATAAAGGACAATGGATGAATAATTTCAATTAATAAATAAATAAAAACGGGATACTTATTCTTTAGGTAGGTTATTAATTTATTTTAATAGTTTTAATTCTATATCTTGGATATTATATACATATTTTGGCTAACACATTTTAATTTAAATACATGAACTACATAGATTTTGAAATATTTAAAGACGTGAGGTAGATAATTTATTTCTTAATGGGGTTAGGACTATTTAATTGGAGATAAGAAAATACCATTTCACTTTACCAATATTAATTATTCTAGTATTGGAATATTATTAAGTTACAAATATTACCAAGAACATAATCTTTGTGTTCTGTTTAGACATATGAGTTTTTTTATTCAAATTTGGAAATAAAAATTGTTGATTTTATAAAGAAAACTATGTTATGGTATGGATTAAAATAATTGATATATAAAGTAAATGAATTTTTTTTATTGGTGATCAATGATGAAACAAACATAAAATATTTATATTATTATTAATTCTGACCCTTTTTACAGGGTCATGAAAACTAGAATTTTTTGACAACTTTATACCATGTAGGGTATTTATTATAGAGACCCATACTTATCATACATATATATTACATCATTTTTTATTAATATACATTAAATTAAACAAAAACATGTATGAGTACCATAATATTTTAGTGTATTTAGAAACTAAGAATCTTGAACAATTGGTCCATAGTTAAACTACATCCTATACCACTATGATCTTCATAACTAACTCCCTTATTAGAAATATCATACTTAATACATCTCTTCATAAACTAAGGAATGGAAATATAATAAAGGGTGAGATCAAATTACCAGTAAGGGTAAAAATGGAGGTATTTAGGAAAAACAAGAACCTAAGTGTTTGGGAACATGATCGTAACATTTGAAAACCATACCCCTCATATAAAAGATCACAATCATGTGTCAAGGAATAAATATTAGCAGTTCATAAGATATGAATCATAATTTAATCAAATAACATCAACCAAAAGAGCATAACATTGGCATAAGACATGGATTTGAGGTATACACATAAGAATAGAAAATAATTTCAATAGTAGTCAAGGTTCACTTCCAATGATATCATAGTGGAATGAGGTCACTTCCCAAACCATCATAGAATTGAAGGATCACTCCCCATACCATAATAAAGGAAAACGTTCCTTACAAAACTAGGTTCTATCCCCATTTTAGTCTTGTCTATCTCATGAGATATAAATATTTCACCAATTAATTTGAGGGAGATATAGATCCCACCCTTCACATGATGAAAATCATATATATATGTTCCATAATATCATAAATTATTCATAATATCATAACTCATGAAATGAAATGGGTTTTATAAACATTTCATCATATCATAACATATGGAAAAGTGATAGGGTTCATAATCATTTTAGTATCTAATCATAGAAAAACCTATGAAAAAAGAAGTGGGTTTCATAAGGATATTATCATGGAATAACCTATGGAAGAGAATTGTGTTTCAGGTACATAATTCCATCATAAAAACATTTAGAGATAAAATAATAATGGTATCATTGGATCATAACCCCATTAAGTCATACGTAACATCAAAAGATGTCATATTATATGGAAAATGAAATTGATATATTGTTGAAATCATTTCTTGAAAAAAATGTCCTTTACAATTTTGAAAATAATTTTTAAAAAATAAAAAATCATGAAAATCGTTTTCTTTGAAAATAAACATGAAAACATGTAAATGAATCTTCAATGAAAATAATGATCATGATGAAATGCTGTTTTATTCATATAGTAAATGTGAAAACAAATTTTCCATTCACATTTTCTTTAAAATATAGATGGATGTTGTTTGGAAAATGACATGAAGATTCCTTTCAAAACATTTTTGTAAGAAAATTAAAACATGGTTACAACATTATCTTAAAATTAATTGGAGAAAAATAAAATAATTTTTGAATTTTTTTAGAAAACATTGTTTTATTAGAAAACTGATTTCCAACAAAAGAGGGAAATAAAGTTGTATTTTCTTAAAAAAACTGTTATTTTAAATACAAAATAGTGTAATAATGGTACTATTACTTGAAGATATAATTAATATCCTGATGATAATAAAATTCATGTGGTTCTTTAGATATGGATCATAATATTTAATAATAAAAATATAATCTTGAACGATCCCGATAATTGATGAGATTGTAACATAAAATCATTACAACATTGGTAACATTGAATCATAATACCTAGGAAGTAATAACATAAAATTGAACATAAAATATCATTATTATTAAAAAAATTGATATATTACATGTCTAAGTGTTGTATATACATCTGGTTAAATAATATTGGTTCATAACATAACAAACATCTCAAAGGAAGAAAATTGATACAAAAATTCCTTACCGCTTTTGTAATATTTTGAATCGTAATCCCCAATAAATGATTACCCAAAATGAATATATATAAATATAATGAAAAAAAATTTATTCATGATATAATATTTCAATGAGGCAGTATATACACCACAAAAAAATACATGAGTGGTGAATTTTCATATGTCTCGCATAAATTAAAAAGAGACAATAAATCCCTCACCTTAAGTCTTGACTTCCATCATACATGTTCAGAAATCATGTATAATAAATAAAATTTTATTATACATCAATTTTATAAAAATATATTTATATATTATACCATATATTATATTATTATGACCTTTTATTACACATTTAATAACATTTTTATGTTGAACTTACGTTTATTGTAATAACTGCTTTGTTTATCATATAAGATATGATTTGTTATTTTTAATCCTCTTAATTCAATAATGGTTTCATGATATCCATAATTTTAACCATTATATAAAAATTTTATATAGTAATTATATTTGAATTTTGGGTAACCCATCAAATTTAGTGAAAAATAAATAAATTCATTGTTCATAGAGATAGTAGGTCATACGTACACATGAATGTTGTTTCCATTTTGTTATTGGATTGAAATAATGAAATAAAAATGATATATTATCATTATAGAATCATTTTTATTTCATGAATAACACACATTTTCATTAAAACCATCCTTATTTACTTCCATGCAATGCGTGAACGAATCACTTCGCTTCGTGAGACAATAATCTGTCATACACACAAGTGATGTTATCGTAATCTCAAATATAAAAATCATGAAGGAATGAGTGATATATTAGTTAAATAAGAATAATAATATCATAAATATCATTTATAAACATAAATTATTCATTATGATCTTTCTTGAGAAGTGGTAAAGGAAAAATGAATGACAATAGTTCATGAGGTGGCAGTCCGTTGTGCACATGAATGGTGATTTCTTAACCCATTTGATGGAAGTGGAGAGGGTTTTAGGTCAGGAAAGTAGCATAAAAACACCTAATTATATGTATTATATTTATTTTATAATATCATCATGTTATATTAATAATTTAATTAGGGGGTGAGAGAGTAAAAGGAAAATTCTCATTGATGAACGTTACCACTTCTTAGGGTATCCTCTTTAGGCTGGCACTGAAATTATTCCTTGTTTGGATTTCAATACCAAATAAAGCATTAGGATAAGAATAAATAATTTGGAAAGATATTTGGGTCTATATTGGATGAAATAAAATGGTTTGTAGGTATTATGGGTAGAAGATTGTGGGCGGATTTTCTAATTGAGGTTAGTGAGAAACTTTTAATTTTCGAAAATGGAGAATTCCACACACATTTTTACATGTCCCAAGGCACCAATAACGGACCATTATCAATAATATAAAGTTTAAGGTCAAAATATTTCCATAAAATAGTTCTTATAGAAGTTCATATACAATTTTAACCCTTATCTTTTTAGTGTAGCCTCCCAATAAACCCATTTTTATTTTAACTTTGTTAAATAATTTTTTCTATTTTTACAATTAATTTCGGTTAAAATTTAATATGAAACTATTAGATAATATAAAATATTGTTCTCAAATATATGGATTCAATTTTTTCATATTCAATTCAAATAAATCAAATATTTTAATTTTAAATTAATCTCACAGACACGAAGAGAAAGAAAGTTTGTTAAAGAGAAACTTTTCAAAATATTACAATGTTTTTATATCAAAATTCAAAATAAAATTAATTCAAGTGGACAGAATTGGATTATCATAAGTATATTTGAACCAATTTTAATTTAAAAAACATTAAAATATAACTTAATTTTATAAATAAATTAAACTAAAATTAGGTTTTCAATTATGATTCTGTATTATTCATTATTCATCCAAAAATGAAAATATTCAAAAAAAACCCAAAAATTCACCCAATTATAATTTTTACACGATAAATTAAAAAATTAATTTTCTAAAAGTGTGATAATTTAATTTTATTAATTTTAACAAAAAATAAAAAAGAATCATCTTTGGGAATATAGTATCTTCAAAACCAATAAACACATTACAAAAAAATATTTTTTTTTCAATATGTTTCCTTTATATAAAACCATTATAATTAATATTTATAAAGTATTTGTTACTATTCATATTACTCTGTTTAATGTATAGGTTGTAACAACCAATTTTAGATAATAATATATTATGGATTTTTTAAAACTCAATGTCGTGTAGAATAAAATCTATCCTAGTGTTGTCTGTAGTAAAATCTTAACTTGGTGTGGCGTGTAACACAATATAACATTGTAATTTAATTTATTCAAACAATTATAATTCCTAAAAACATGGGTTCTTACATTCTACCAGCCTTAAAATGAATTTCTTCCTCACAATTCATCACTTTGATTCAAAAAATGAGGATACCTATGTCTCATTATATCATCAAGTTCCCACATGGCATCCTCAAACTGGTGGTTTTACCATAAAACATTGACTAAGTGAGTGGTATTTATTTTTTTCATCTTTATTTATGTAATGTAGAATATCACCTGATTGTTACCCATAATAAATATCTTCCTCTAGTGATATAATCTCTTTTTTAGTACATGGGATGGATTAGGTCTTTACTTCCCAATGAGAGATACATTGAACACATCATGGTATTCAGAGAGGTTAGGTAGAAGCACCAAGTGATAATCTACAAGCCTAATGCGATCAATAATTTCAAAGGGAATGATTTACCTAG
The DNA here is from genome assembly GCA_963277665.1 of Viscum album. Lineage (NCBI taxonomy): Eukaryota > Viridiplantae > Streptophyta > Magnoliopsida > Santalales > Viscaceae > Viscum > Viscum album. The sequence continues at coordinate 23,674,750 of OY728142.1, read as the reverse complement.
GCCTCAGTTTCTATTTCTTCCAGAATTTCATAACCTTCTTCCATGGAAAAATTCATAGAAACACCATATCACCAATATGAAATTATAGATCACTCTATCGATTATTAGCATAAATTTTCTACCAACTAGATTCTTCCATGATATTTTTTAATGGATTTAATATTCAATTCCATTTCTTTATTTGTCACTAGTCCAAATATTTTTCTTTATCAAACTTCATTTTTTGAGTGTTGGGGATCTTCAATTCAATCCATAGAGGGCTTCATAAGGATTCAGAGGAATTCTTGACTCAAATATTTTATGTTTAAAAAAATAAACTAGAGAAAGGTGTTAATCTCAACCACCATTGAAATATAAAAAGAATATATAAACATATCATTGAGTGTATGAATTGTTCTATTATACTGAGCATCTATGTGAGGGAGATACACAGTGTTGAAACTCAATTCTATATCATGTTCTTACTATATATTTTTCCAAAACATTGAGGTAAACCTTCGATCGGGATCAGAAATAATGGAATGTGGTACTCCATCCAATCTCACCACTTCTTAATGTCTATCCTCTAATGCTGATCTAGAGAGAAGTCTTCTCTGGTAGCAATGAAGATTGTTGACTTATTATGGTAATCATCCAAAAACCTTATAGCATTATTCCCTTTATATATTATGGGGAATCAAACTAAAAAATCATGGGTGACGTTTCCCCATATCCATTCTTGTGTGAATAATGGATGAAACATACCCTTATACTTTTTTCTTTCAAACATAACTTGATGACATACCAAGAATCAATATATAATCTTTATGATATATCTCTTCCTTCGAACCCACCAAAAAAACTCTTTCAAATCTTTATACAACCTCATACTTCAAAAATGTATAGAGAATTAATAAATGTGAGATTCCTCAAAAAACTCCATCTTCAAATCTGATATAGAAAGAATGGATACATGGTTTCTAAACATTTTCATTCCATTTCAAGACCTTGTAAATTCACTGACCCTAGTTACCCAGAGTATTTGAATTATTACATAACATTGTCATGATCACAAGAGATCATGTCTCAAAATACTGATTATATTAGTAGCCTTGGAAGTACTAGATATATTCATAAGTTCTACATTACTTTATGAAATAAAAAAACAACAACATTATGTATCCTTTTTACACACTCATATCACATATCCTATCCGTTCAGGTCAATCATAATATACTTCTTCACATCATGGGAAATATAAAAAATAATAAAGGGGTGAGCTTAGATGCTCAAAAAAGATAACAATATAGTGAAACTATCATAAATAATAATAAACATGTAAGGAAATGTATAAGACTAAAACACAAGTCATTTATACTAAAACGTTAGCATAATATGGAAAAGATAAATCAAATAATTCCATTTACTTATTCACATGGATATTCTACTAGTCCAAAAATCACATGTAATATCAATAGCTAATTTCATGATGACAGAATGCATAATTTTAGACAACATATCCACATAGTCAAGCCCTTTGGTAAGGCCATATTCCAAGACATTATTTTATCTCATGAGACCTACCAATGCATCAGGAATCTATAGCAGGCTCCACCCATCACTTACTAAGTCCAATTCATTCCTCATATAAAAAGGATGAAATAAAACATAAACATTCATATTAAAACTAGAACATGAAATGTTAATACATTAACCATAAACCATGAATGGTATAAAAATAACACATCTACAGTTAAACATATCTCAAAACCTTCAATACAATATTGAATATTGTATTATAATTAATCAACTTCAAACAAGTGTAAAATCCATCAAAGGATGTTGATATAGATAAAATCAAAACTATTTGAGGGAAATATATCCTTCTGTTTTGAAATAATTTAAAATTCATGTAATTATATAAGAAAACATTTAACTTGAAAATATTCTTATAATATTTTATGGAAATCTTTGAATTTGTTATAACAGCGGAAAATATCTACACCCGCTATATATGATAAAAACATTATTTCCGTAACTATGTCGAAAAGGTCTTAAAGTAACTTGTTTGGAAAAAGATGAAAATATTCCACTAAAAAATCATATAAAAATTTCAAAAAGGGTGTAAATGACTTTATCCCATAGTCTAGTAAATAGTAAAATTGTTTTGAAATACATTTTTAAGAAACACGGATGTGGATGATAAAGAATCCCAAGTAGATACTTACGAATAAACAACCTCAGATAATAAAGAGATTGGAAATTAACCCTTACCTTATACTGTTCCTTGGTAGAGGGTATGTTAACCTCATATATAATAGTTAAATAATTTTTATTAAATTATAAAAGAGCCACATACATAAATATGATAACATATATAATTTTATAATATTCATTTTTTAGTAACATTTCTGTAGTATCATTGTTTCGGGTGTTAACTGATTTGTTTTCCATTATATGATTTTTTACGTAAGTCATGTCTGTTATAGATTGGATGTATATGATTCATATCCAGAATGATATTAAGTTCTTAAACATTATTTTTAATCATAAAATGAAAATTATTCATGAATTATTACGAGGGGGAATGTATCTCATTGTGTTCGTGGAGAGGGTAATCCATACGTACGTATGAGCGACAATATCATTCTATTGATGGTGAAATTGTATGTACATGGATGGTATATCAAATATACAGAATCATTAACATGTTATATTTATTATTTACATAAATTATACTCATTTTTATTCCTATCAAAATAATGAAGTATTGAATAACAAACCACACCACGACGTGGAGACGATAAGTCATACGTACGCATGTATGGTGAATTTTTCATTTATAGGATGGATAGAATAACGAATATACTTGTACCATATGTCACGACCCGTCCTCGGGACCCATGTCATGACTACCCTAAGCCTGCCTTCCATAGGCCGGGGGCTGGCGACTAGCACTAAAGGCGTATATCCTTAAGCTGGGAAGGCATTGCCTTTATAAAAAGTAGACACGCACAATCCGAGTACACAAATAGAAGAAAAACACTATGTAAAATTGAATGCAAAGGTAGTTCTGAAAGTAAAGGGGGTCAGAAATACAATCCCAACAGTAAAGTACAAGGAAAAGGAAAATTAGGTACAACTAAAAGACAAATAGCTGGAAGGTGTCTAGAAGTTCCTAGATCGTCCACCACAGATCCTACTTGAAGGGTAGGTGAATATATCCTTCTCAGTGCTCCACGTCCGTCCATCTACTCCGGGTACCAATTCGACATGAGGTACACCTCTGAGTACCATCTAGTCCTCGTACACCACGCCTCGGTTAGCATTGTCTATCATCTGCAACCAACACAATGAGGTGCGGGCATAGCCCGTGCAGGGTTAAGTATAACGATACTCAATAGGGGAACTCGATATCCCCTTAGGTCTCCTAAAATTCACTAAGGATAAACCAAAGTTGTAAGATACAATCACAAAGTATAAATCATCCTTACTTAGGTGTATGCAAATACATATACCTAATTTACCAATCAAAAACTGACTCCAACTCTTGAGCCCAACCACATTCCGTTCCACAAGTGTAGAAACACTCCATAAAGAAAGTACAACACAAGGTGTAACCCAAAGGTATAGCTCACAAAATAATGCCATGTGGTCTTAACCATAACACATCCACGAAGAAACATCCATGAAGAAACATCCACCCTTACATAGGTATATGCCCATACATATACCAAAGTCCTCAAGAGTACACATCTCATACATGAGGTAAAAACGAAGGTAATGACTCAACTCAAACCAGGTATACACAACTTAAAAGAGAGTAAGAGATGATTAGTTCTCGCCACTGAATCATCTTTCACTGTCTAACGATAGATATCCATAGAAACCTAAAATAAAAGCCTGTCAAAGTTGTCGATCCTACATGGTATCTTGGTAAAAAAGCCGTCGATGTCGAACCCACAGAGGATCCAGGTCCAGTCTCATCACTGTTGAACCCACGAAGTATCCAGGCCTAGTCTCGTCGTTGTCGAACCCACAGAGGATCCAGATCAAGTCTTGTCACTCTCGAACCCACGAATGATCAAGGTCAAGCCTCATAACTGTCGAACCCATAGAGAATCCAGGTCCAGTCTTGTCACTGTCAAACCCACGGATGATCCTGATCCAGTCTCATCACTGTCGAACCCATGGAGGATCCAGGTCCAGTCTTGTCATTTTCCAACCCACGGAGGATCCATGTCCAGTCTCGTCCCTGTCGAACCCACGAATGATCCATGTCTAGTCTCGTCACTCAATTTCGGGAGGGTCTGCTCCTCAATCCAAGATTCTATACAGCAACTACCACTAATTCTTGATTTGATGTATCTTGTATATCTGTCTCAACATAAAGAACATATCCCAACAGACGACACATCAATGAGATGCACGGTCTGTGAGTTATTAGTATTTTCGTTCCATGGGCTCGGTTGGGTTTTGGATTCAAACCAACCCGATTGTACCCCAACTATGTCCAAACCTCAATTTGGGTATTCCAAAAGAACCATCCTGCTCTAATCCTTCTGTCACTGTAGATGCTTCATCGTTTGGACACCCATAGCCCAAATTGTGGGCTAAAAGGTGTAATCGGGCCATAGCCAGTCCGGGTCCAGTCCGACCCAGGCGGACCGACCTGACCTGACCTGGTTTGAACTGGGGTTTGTTCCGGTTCACGGGTCCGACCCCGTCCAAGTGGAATGCTCAGTCCGAGTGGTCGGCCCGACCCGAGTTTGTGGCCCGAAGCGAGTGAGCGGCCCGACCTGAAGGGGCGTCCCGATCCGAAGGTGCGGCCCGGCCCAATGGCACGGCCCGGCCCAATACAGCCTAGCCCGAGGTGGCCCGAACCGTGGCTGCCCGGCCGGCTCGCTGTGTGCTCTCTTGCCGCGTGGCCCAGTCGGAGGGCCGCGTGCGAGCCGTTCGTGCGGCCCTGCGGGCTGGCGGTGTGGCCCGGATGGAAGGCCGCGAGCGGGCTGGTCGTGTGGCCCATCTGACTGGCCCACCTGTGGCGCGCATCGGCGACCGACTTAGCCGGCCTCCCTCCTCTATCAGCCATGGCCTAAGGCCGCGGTCCTTCTCTGGTGTGGTGCGTCGGCGCCGCACCCAGGTTCTCCGTCGCAGCCCACCCTGGTCGCGACTCATCTCCATCGCATGGCATGATGGTGTAGTGCCACCTCCTCCGTGGCCCGGCCTTTCTGGGCCTCCCGCTCCCCTTGCGCGGTGCGATGGCGCTGTGCTCATTATCCGACCTCTGCGACCCTTCCTCCCGGCGCGGTGCAACAGCACCGCGCCCCTCTGGCCATGCCGCGGCCTGCCTGGCCACGACTCAGTTCCCAACGCGGCATGGCGGTGCTTGGCCATAGTGGTGACCCAGCGTCTTTGCGCAGCCGGCTTTCTTCGCGGTCTTCCTCTGTCATCAATAAACAAGAACAACCAAAGGGGTGGTTCGGGCCGTGTTCGTGCAGTCCGAACCCTCTTCGTTACGGTGATATCATTTGGTTCTCAATGCACACAACATATGATGGGGTACAGAGGGTAATATTCAATCGTAAAAATAACCCCTGCCTCGAATGTCGCTCATTGGCGATGAAAGAAGGTGACATCATCGTTGGCGACGTTCTTCGCGGGCAGTGTCTTCTCCATTGATGTGAATGAAGTTTGTTAGAGATTTCGTGGGAATTCTTCAAGGACGACACTTCCCTTTTTTTGCCCCGGTTGAAGAAGGAAGAAGATGGAATCGTCGTTCATCAGTGGCAGAAGAGACATTCTTCATGTTCTTTGTGGGAAGAATGATGTTCTCCCAAAGTTTCTCCAAAGATCCACCAAGAGAAAGTACCCATCAAAAATAATATAGGAAGTTCTCTATTATTTTTCATGGCACAAAAACACTATGGTTTGTTTTTAATTAAATGAGACAACTCAAATAATTAATGGGGAGTATGGTTCAAATCCAAAATAAGGGGAGGTTAGGAGTTCTAATTAATTAAAGGAGATAGGTGTCCAATTAATTAATGGGGCGGTGGAGAGTTGCAAATTAATGAAGAGAGGGTTTCATCCCACAAAAATGGGATGTCCCAAGGTGTTACAACCCCCGGGTGGTCCCCACCAAGACATCCTCCCAAGGGAGGCTATGTGTGGGTAGACCCCACCCCCATAACCTCCCATGGGAGGTTAGGGTGTGGTAGCCCCTGCACATAACCACCACTTAGTGGTTTTAACCACCTTAATAAAAACTAAAGTAAATACTTTATTTTAATTCATTTTAATTTAAAAACCCCCAAAATCTGACTTCCATTCTCGTTAGAACACAACTGCGGTGAAAGTCTCACTAAGCAATCACCGACGCTACAAGTTCAACAGTGTCGTCGCATTTTAGTTACAAGCATCGATTCAAAAGGTATAAAATATCATACGTATGTTTACTGAACTTACCTGAACAAAACTTCAGAAATTGATTCTGGGCACACAGGGCCTCAAAATCAAGCGTCGTCAGATACTGCGGGCTCATAAAATTCCCATGTATTTAAGAAAAAAAATTCCAAGGAATTTCCGGGTCTTTACACCATATTTATAATAACATTCCATTATTTATAAGGTAATGAATTTATTATTTTAGAATGTAAACAACAAATAAATATGAAGTGGAAAAGGAAAATAAATTTGAAAGAGGTGATGAGATTATTACCTCTTCTTTTGGTCCTTCCTTTTTATTTGATCAAAAGGGATCCTTTGGTTGGCTTCTGATCAAAGGAAGGCCTCTAGGGCAAAGTGAGGGTAGTTGGGAGGATATTTGAGCATGGTTTGGACAAGAAAATTGGTTTTGGATGTGTGAAATTAAGAGAAGGGAAGTACCCTTCTATAAGAGAGGTGAGGGTCACCTTAGGAATAGATTGAAATACTATTTTATTATAAAATAATTTTCAGTTTCTAATGGATCAAAATGGATTTATTTAGAGCATAAGGTGTTTATGGGTCTAAATCCACTCAAAAAATTGGTTTTACAAAAGTTTAGTTCACTTTATTAACCTTATCTTCTAGATTTAACTCTTAGTTAAGTAGTTTAACTTTTACTGTGTCTTCTTGTATTATTATAATAAATGGTTAACAAACTTACTATAAAAAATCAAGAAAACCCCAACTATTTCCTTATTAAACTATCTAACCTTATCTACCTCCTTTATCCAATAATTATATTTTTAGGAATATTATATCATTTAATTATATAGTATTTGTTTTAAAAACTCATTTATGTCAATTTTGAAACTATTTTGTATTTGGTTTTTGTTAAAGCCATAAAAACATCATCACTTAGAAAATTTTTATTTAATCAACTCCAACATGTCATTTTAACCTATAAAATTCATGTAATGTATCAAATGTCTCAATTTACATTTTTTTTAATATTTATAATATCAGTTATTTTAATCATTCATTAATAACGTAATTACTACATCATCATTGTGTCATAAATAAATTTAATTATGTAATGTCTAAAAATTATAAATAAAATACCATGATGTAGGAAATATATTTATATTTATAATGAATTATTTTATCCAAAATTATTTTATGTATAACCCTATATTAAAAATATTTTTGTTATTAAACATTGAATTTTACACTTTTTACACTTCTTTAAATTAAATAATAATAAATGTCCTAATCTAATCCAAGTGGATAAAAAGGATCATATTTTATTCAAAAAGTATATTTTGGTAGAAATAAACTTATCCAGTTGAATTAGGACATGTTTTAGGTTAATTATAATATCATCTTTACCTTTAATTACCATATTTACTTTTAATCGTGGTAAATAAAATTCAAAAGTCACTATTCACCCAAAATTATTTTCATCCTATTGAACCACATTTTACATACTGATGTCAACTGTGTCTCTTGAATTTTTAAAATTAAATTCACAGAAGCAGTAAAATTACGTTTTATGCATATTTGAAAATGTTCCTAGAAGGTGGGTAAAATTTGGAAAAAAGTTCAATAAAATTTTATACATCTAATATTATTAAAAATGATTCCAATGAATTACATTGAACTAATATTGGTATTACGTATCTATTTTGACTTTAAAATAATTTTTACAAAATAAATAAATATTATTTAATTAAATGTCATTTTTAAACAATAACGCCATGTTTTTCACTATTCATCAAAAATTGAATGTTTTTGGAAAAAAACAAAAATTCACCATAATCTAATTTTTATATTCCGAATCCAAAAATGAAGTCCATTTTGAAAAATAAAATTTATAAAATTTCAAAAAGTGGGTATAACTATTCATGTCTTCTTCTTTAAATGGCTATTTTGATTGTCCATGGTGTGCTTGAACTCGAAATTGCGTACAATACAAGCTATTGTATTATTCAAAGATAAAGATAACGTGGAGGCTTGGGGTGTTACAACCTTTCCATGTAGGGCCCGATCCATGACTACCCCAATCCTACCTCCAATAGGATAGGGGTTGGCGACTAGAATCAAGTAGTAATATCACACACATGGGAGAAATTAGCCAATTTACTTGCACACATGCACATATATACAAGACCATACATTTCTAAAAGTTAAAATAAACATTAATAATGCAATAATACATCTAAAATTCCGCCGTAAGAGTAAAAAAATAAGTTCTATGAATAAAGGTCCAAAACAATACCACCAAATAAAATTAAAACAAGTCTAATATGTTAATTATGAGAGGAACACTGTAAATTAAACCACTATAACATACCTCGATATGTTGGGATCACTAAGTTTCACCTTGTCCTATTCCCTCTAGGACTCTGTCAAATGGTCGGTCATCTTCCAAAGACATGAAACGTGTGGAAAAATTCCATGCTGGGGTGAGTAAAATAATTCCCAGTATGCGACCCCAAAATTGATAAAAATATATCGTCAATAATAACAGTCATCTCAACATAGGGATATTTCAATAGCATACATAACAAAAATATCATGATATACTAATAGTAGACACATTGTCTTAAGGTAAGTTCAAACCCGTAAAGCTGTCATAGGATTTCCGTTAGAAGTTTCCATATAACACTCTTCCAGAAGAACACACTCCATGAGTCAGGTAAGACTAATAGACTCTATTTGAGATTTAATTCCTTTCGGGTCTATTCAAATATAGTACACATTTAATGTCTGAATAGATCAATACACAAAATGGGGTCACACTAAATTCCTTAGGGTATACCAACAACCCAATCTATATTATCCCACTATGTAGGGGTCAATACTTGTATATTGTTGGTCAAAATGATACCAAGAATCCAACTGAGGGTAATTATAATGATACAGGATCTCACTCTAAGCCTCACGAAGGGATTCCAATAACTCTATCTAAGGCTGAAGTTCCTCATTAGCGATCACCATCCAATACACTAGGTTTGATTCCATAATAAACCCTCAGGTAAATGATTAAGGGAACTTACCATAAGGAAACTTGTCTGATTTGAATAGAAAAAGGGATCCAGGACTACTTTGAGAGGGTAAACGATGTGGACTATGGGTACACAACTGTCCCCTTCAATGATGGGTTGTACTCTTATATTGTGGCTTGTGCCTGTGTTCTTGTATGATTACAGGGTGTATATCTCACCTCACATAATGTGTGGGTCCACTTGATCTCCAATTCATGTACCCAATATACACACAAATCTACAAGGAATGTTGTACAAGACATGTGTAATGGACCACATAGAGTGTAAAACCACACGACTTCCAGGGTGTGTACCTTATGTACATGCCAAGAAGGTCATCTAGGGAACACCCAATGGGAGATCCTTATCTCTAATGGAAATTGTTGCTGCTGGTCCGAGGTTCCCACAAGGCATGTATCTTTAGATTACATGTCGGGTAACATAAGATTTCATTGAACATGTTGGATCTTCTATGTTATTTACTTTGAACTAATTTCACTACAAGTCTCTCTAGAAAACATGGATCTATAGTTAGTCTTTCCCTACTATCTATGATCACTATTATCCATCCATAAAAACCTCTTAACAAATTCCCATGTTCATAGACTATAGTAACTCTATTAATATGGGACAAATGAATGTTTTTTCCATTATGATCTACCTATGATCATCCTCCATCTTTACTACTCCTCAATCTCATCCTGAATCTTTAGATGTACCCTTTGTATCCTCCAATTGTGTCAAATAATGGTCATATAATGATCGAATACAGGGTATTTTGTTGAATATTGGGCCAAAAAAATTACCCAAAATGAACGTGTTAAAAATAGGAAAATAAATACAGAAAACAAAAACATGAGGAATGAACTTTTTCCAATTTTTTTCCCCAGATTCTTGTCCAAAATAATGACGAGCAAGGAGATATAATATAATCAACCAAAAAAACCCCCTAATATGTAATAATCTAACTCACACCTTCAATACAATCAATCGTAGAATAAATTTATTAATTGAATGATTCTTGTTCAGTGTAGAAATAATCAAATGGGGATAAATCCACATAAAAAATGTCCTACCTTGATATGGATCAATCTATAATGAATAACGAATCTGCATCATTTTTATTGGTGATATCATTGAATTCTATTGTATACTATTTGATAATCTACAATCCGATAATTATTTTCTTGAGAATGATCCTGCAATTCTATCTCACAAATCTCCAATGTTATGTGTTTGACTATAGTAATTGTACATAGTAGTGTATTAATTGTAATTTTTAGGTAATGTTGAATACATTATATAAAATTAATAATTTATTTATCTAATTAACAATATGCCCGCAAGTTTGCTCAACCAGAATGTCGGTTTCTTACAAAGGATAAATCTCTTTCAGGGTAAAACCCACACTATAGATTCTGCACTAGCCTCATATTTTTAATCCTGGACTCATTTTAAGAGTTATTTTACTTTTTTAGTAAAACTATACACATGTGAGATTTAATAATTTTAAAATAATTAAAAAATTAATTTTGGGATCATCGGGCATCAGAATATCATTCCTTATAAGTGCCTAGATCTAAAAATAATTCATATAATATTATAAAGTAATACATAGAATAATTAAAGTCATTACATTATCCATACCTTGGATATTTACACCCTAGAAATCAAAGAAATAGACTATACAAAGAGATGTGTGTACTAATCAGGCAAAATGGTCTCTCACTCCCAACTACTCTCCTAAAGAATATAGTGCTTCCAAAATAAACACACTAAAGGAATAACTTTCCAATAAATGATCTCATCCTATTTCTACTCAATAGTTTCTAGGAAGTTTGAAAAAGTATCTCCATCCTCAATATTCTTCTCTCCCTAGTCGATAACACGTGACAGGTCATGTACATATCTCCTCAGTTGCGACATGTGGATGAAATCATATACCCGGTCTAACTATTTTAGTAGGGGTAATATGTAAGACACCTCTCCAACTCAACATAGTATATAGAAATATCCATTGAATCTCAGAGATATCTTTTCACCCCAGCCAAATCTCTGCAACCCATGTCTATGTGAGACCCTTTGGAACACATGTCTTCCCTTATCAAACTCTAAATTCCTTATTTATCATTCCTCATATGACTTATGATATCTCGGTGCAGTCCTCATAATTTCCTAGATGATCTACACCTTCTTTTTATTGGATCACACCAACTTTAGGCCCATAATCACTGACACTCCTGGATCTTTCCTCCATAGCAGTGACCTATAGGGTTACCTATACAATGCCTCAAATAGATTCATTTTAATGGTGGAATGGTACCTTTTTTTATACACAAACACCACCAAGGGTATGTGAACCTCCCCGCTATGACCAAAATTTAATATGAAAACCTATAGAATGTCCTCCAAGACCTAAATTGTATCCTCTGTCTGGCTGTCAGTCTTTAGGTGAAATGCCTTGGTTAAATTCAACAGAGTCTCAAAGCCCTCCTATAATCCCTTCCATTACCAAGATGTGAAATGAGAATCATTGTCAGAAATTATTTTTGAGGGAATTCCATGGATCTAGACTATCTTTTACACATAGAGTCATCCCATTCACTCTATTGAACTCTGCTCTTGAATTGTTGGGATGTGAGATAAATTGGTGAGTTGGTTTAAGATCACCTAGATGTAATTATGTCCCCTAGATGTATATGGTAACCCTATTATTAAGCCCATGTAAATCAAATCCCACTACCACTCTGCCACCTCAAGGGATTGAGAAAACCCAAATTGAATGTGGTGCTTAGCCTACATTTGATGACTAGTGAGGCATCAAGGGACAAATTATGCAACTCCATTCTTCATCTGTAAGCACAAAAACTAAATTTAGTGGTCCTAGTACATATTATCCACACATAGATGTACCACCAAGGTAGAAGTATGAATCTCCCTTAGAACCTCCCCAACAACATCATGGGTACCATCTTTCACTATCTTAAAAGGATGGCAGGGCCATCATCTTTAGAAAATCCATCAGAATCAAGTCCAATGGATATATGAGTGCATAGGGTCTCATAGTCGGTATCACCAAGATGTTACTCCCTAGATCACTATAAAATCGATTGCATAAAACCCATAAAATGGAGGTTATCTATTCCAACAACTTCCACATAGTATTACAGTAATAAGGACAAACTATCTAATTCCTTTATCATTAGTTGCAAAAAATATCTCTTATCGAGAAAATCTACTACCACATTCACTTTTATATGAGTATAGAAAATATCTAAGTCATAACCTTGGTGGAACTCATGCCATAACCTCTATCTCATGTTATTATCACTCTGAGAGAAGATATAATTTCTACTCTTATGGGCATAAATATATGATAAATCACGCACCCCTAATGTAGTGACTCCACATCTTCGGCATGAAGGCTACCTCTTTAAGATCAAGATTGTGGGTCACATTGCTATGATCATGTGGTCTCAAATGTCGCAAATCATAAGAAATCAACACCTAAATCTACATCATAACACAACCAACCCTAGTTCGTAAGGCATAATTTATCACTTTGTACTCAACACCCTCATTCTGCAATCTCAAGATGGGAGTGCTCATCAATCTCTGTCTCAACTCTTACAAATCCATGATCCAGATCTCCGCCCACATGAAAGGATTTCTTTTATGGGTTAAATCTATCCTAGGAGATGATATCCAAAAGAAATGATATATAAATCCTTGAGAGTAGTCTTCTAAACCAAAAAATCTTCACACCTCTATCACACTCTTGGATGGCTCCAAAGAAAACATTACATTGTCCTCTCCTGGGTCAACTACTACAACACCTATTGAGACACTTCTCCCATGAAATGGAAGTCCTTAATCCAAAACCTAAACTTCATGAGATTACAAAAAATCTAGTGCTCTCAGAGTACATCTAGGACCATCCTCAAGAGTCTTGTGTGCTCCACCTTAGATGCTGACTACACTAGCATATCATCAATGAGGACTACTTCAAATATTTTTGATAAATGCTAAAAGAACTGGTTAATGAGTCCCTTAAACATAGTTTGGGCGTCCAACCCACCTAAGTTAATCACCAAGTACTCATAGTGACCATAATGACATCATAAATCCACCTTTGGTATATCATCATACTATACTTGCAGCTGGTGATAGCATGATCTACCGTCAATATTTGAGAACCATCGTCCCCCTCTCAACTAATTGAAGAGGTCATCAATTATCATATGTGGATAATTTTTATTTATGGTCACTTAGTTTTGGTGATGGTAATTCACACAAAACATCAATCTCCAAACATCTATCTTGGGAAAAAATATTGGGGATTTATAAGGTGAAAATTGGGACAAATAAATCCATTCAATTGTTACTCCTACTAATTCACCCACATCTCTTGAATCTCTATAGGAGAAATCAGATATGTTGGTGAAGATATTTGGGTCATACCAAGGGGTGGATCAGTGCAGAAGTATATCTCACAATGAGGAGTTAATTTTGGATTATCCTATAGAAACATATCCTTGTAGTCTGCCACCATTGTAGGAAAATAAAAACTCATAGATTCTAATACACCATGGTGCATGCTAGCCAACTGGTATATAATTAGATGCACCCTCATACACATTATTCAATCCTACTTTTCTTGGGTTTCAATTCCACCAAAAAAAGGAATAACTCATCCCTTCACAACAGATGCACTACGTCCTCCACCTGAAACCATATATCTATTAATGAACTATAGATAACCATTTCATGCCTAAGATAACATCGTAAGGAATCATCACTACTACAATGTGATCAAAAATTAGATTATCTACTTTATTAGTCAGGTCACACCTTCTGTAGAAGTGTGAAATCATTAAGTCACCTCTAGTATGTGTATCCAAGCGCAAGGGTTAAGACAAGAGCTTAACCAGAATCTCTAAGTCTAAAAATATATAAGAATAAATAATTGTGTGGATTTCACATGTGTTTATAAATACTATAGATAAAGTAGATAAGACATAGACTATATCTTGTATCATCCTTAAAGCCTCTAGATCATAGTTTTGGACCCCCTGTAGCTATAATCACCCCTAGATTCTAGTACCTTAAGCCTCTTGGGGACCACCTAAGGAGGTGGTGGTAACAAGTCAAAATTTCTGCCACCCAAAACTACCCTCCCAACTCCACTACCACACATACAACCCTACAGACCTACCAACTCAGGCTAATGACTCTGCCTTGGAATCACTTCCACTATCTCTATATCATCCAAACCAAGGGTCATACACTCCCATATGAGATGTCCTCTACTATCACAAGAGTATCATCACCTATCCCTAGGCTGACTAGAACCATCCTATAATCCATTAATCACCGACCCTCTTTCCTAGGATCTTCTCTTGAAATGTCTCATAAAATGAGGTCCTTGGTTCTGTCATCTACTACCTACTACCAAATTCTCAGCTCCTATGTGCCCACTTACAGAAAAAAAATGTCAATGTCTTCTCAAACAGGAAACTCTCAACCACCTAAGCATGCTCAAACAACCAAACATTTGTAAGAATTCATAGAGGTATCACACTATCTCAATTTTCTCTGTTTAATCATCACTTGAATGTATGAGCTAGAAATAACTGATTAAACACCATATCTATAAATTATGGAGAGAGGTTTATGATCGTTGATGAATAATCATCCATAGTCGTACTACTCTATTGAAGCAATAGAAGCTCCAAGATGTGATCAACCATCAATATAACTAGAAAATACAACTCTCTTAAAAGGCACTCAAAATCTGACAATGCAAGTCCTTCCTCGTCATATGAATCGATCACTAACCACTGCCATCATCTTATAGATCCATGAAGAAGGATCAATTCTAGGACCACCTCCTAGTCTGAAGGTATCCTAAAAATATTAAAGACTCACATCACGACCTCAATCCAATACTCATTCGTATGTGGGTCTTACTCATCTCATAACCAGAGGGGTCACTGCCTTTGAAACTCATAGTGTTCTCAGCATGCACACATTTCCCACGAGTACTAATGGTACCATCTGGTACTCTATAGGTAGTGGTTGACTAGTGAACCACCAAAAGGAAGCACCTCCTAAACAAGTCTCTATACTGAAGCCTCTTCACTGAGGAGATCATCCTCATGGTCCTACTGCTGAATCCTAGAAAGAAAATGTCAAGGAGGCATCATTTAAAAGACAATAAGTACCCTAGTGAACTATTATTGTAATGACACAATCTTGGCATTCATGGATATTACATTTATTTTGTAGAATAATTAATACATTATGAAAATATATTCCCAAATACTATATTACTTTAGTGTCATTGGAAACAGGGAACATAATCTTCTAACTTGGTGAAAGATATTCAACATCTCCCATAAAGATCTTCCCCTTTTGTTTTCCCACTTAAAAAATTTCTTTATATCACGGGGAAAAGAAAACAAAGGGTGAGATCAAATTATCTGTAAGGGTAAACATAGAGAATATAAAATAAACCATAAACATAAGAATGTAATAAAATGAATTTACAGTTTAAACATCAAAATCATGAGTCATGAAATAAATCTTGGAAGTACATAAGGCATGGATTATAAAGGAACATTAACCATGATAGAATAGAATTTGAATAAAACATGATACTATGGAAAAAAATAATCACATAATATGATTTCCATAGTAGACCGGGAATTTCTTCCAATACTATCATAGTAGACAAAGTCCATTACTAAACCGAGTTTACTTGTTGTTATAGCAATGTATTACTGAACCAAATTTTCTTCCCATTCAAGTCATGTCTATCTCATAAGAAATAAATCATTACTCAATGTAGTGGTGGGAGATATAAGACCCAACCATATTATAATGAATTCATTATTACATGTTCAACAAAAAAACAAAAATCATTCATCATAGCATAAACCATGAAATAAAATGGGCTTCTTAAATATTATTCCATAATAATCCATAGAAAATAAATAGATTTTATAAAAACTATTCTAGTATAAACACAATAAAATTAACATAATAATAGGGATATAAAAATAACACTATGTCATATTAGATTGAAAATAATTTTGATAAAACACTTGGACTTAATTCCTAAAGAAAAATATTCTTTTATTTTCAAAAAATGTTTTCTTTCCTCAAAATTACACACAATTTCAAAAGAAAAGAATTCAGTTTAAAATAGTATTGAAATCTTGTAGAGAAATATT
The DNA here is from genome assembly GCA_963277665.1 of Viscum album. NCBI lineage: Eukaryota > Viridiplantae > Streptophyta > Magnoliopsida > Santalales > Viscaceae > Viscum > Viscum album. The sequence continues at coordinate 23,658,063 of OY728142.1, read as the reverse complement.
CAAGTAAATAAGGTATCATGAAAACATAAAAAAATACATTCATGACGCATAAGTAAAAAATAAATTCTCCTCATTGTTCTTCTAAAAAGGTCAAAAAGCACCTCAAATAGTATAACGACAAAAGATTCCTTTCATACCATTGACAAAAAATTCACCAAAGGGTAAAATTATATTTAAAACATTTTCGAAAAATAGAAATAATTTTAAATAATAAGGAAACATGGATTTGGATGATAAATATTACCCATTAAATACTTATAAATAAACAATCTCAGATAATAATGAGATTGCAAAATTATCCATTACCTTAGGTCTGATTTCATCTGTATGTATCTAAAACTCATATATAGTGGGTTTAATCATATTATTAACTTATAATAGAACCATAATAAAATTTATGATATCATATGTAATTCACTTGTGAATTTATATTACCTGTTTATTTATCAATCCCATGTTAAAGCAACATTTTGGGTAAAAATTGTTTTATTAATCATATGTGTTTTGACTTGTTATTCATGATATTATTACATAGATCTTGATTAAATTACTTATATAATTTAAAAAATGCTTTATATATCATAAATATTCTATATATAAATATATATAATAGATAGATAAATGAAATTAAATACATCGTTCATGGAGATAGTGGGTCTTATGTACGCATGAATGTTGTTTATGTTTCCTTATTGAATTGAATAGAAGAATGTAAATGAAAAGTATATATATACAAAAATCTAGTAGAATTATCATTTCATATATTTCATGATTATTTATTATATATACTTTATAATCATTATTGAATGGTTAACATGGAGAATGAATCTCATCGCATCACGGAGACGGTAGGTTGTACGTACACACGAGTGACGATATCATTCTGTTAACGGTTAAATGGTATAGAATTGGGTGGTATATTAATTATACATAATATTTATAATGATATATTAATTATTTAAATCCATTATAATCATCATTATACCCATCCAATTTAAGTATTTTTGAACAACAAATTGCACCACGATGTGGAGATGGTAAGTCGTACGTACACATGCATGGTGATATTGTTATTTGTAGGAAGGGTATAAGGAGGTATAAGGTTGTAAAAAAATTATAATAACATCTCATAATTTATAAGATACTAGATTTATTACTTTATAATTTCAAAAATATAATAGGATTAAGTATAAGAAGAAATCAATTTGGAAGGAGGTGATAAGATAATTCCCTCTTGTTCGAGTATCTCCATTTGATTTTCACAAAAGGTCTCACCAGAATGGATTTATGCCCAATGTCTGACCTATATAAGGAAGGTAAGGATGTTGGGAGTTAATTTTAGTAGATTTTGGACAAGAAAAAGGGCATGAAAGGTGTGAGTAAGTGGGCAGAGATGGTGTCCTTTTATAAGAAGGAGGAGGGGTACTTTAGGGAAGTCTTGAAATATTTATTTATTATAAATTTATTTTCGATTTATATTTGTCCCAAAATCATTTAAATTAAAATATTATATGATTATGGGTTTAAATATTCTCAACAATAAAATATAGATATGTTTTTATTTTATTTTAAACCTTATCATTTTGATTTATCCTTATTTAATATATATAATTTTATTTTTGGAAATAATATTATAAATATTTAATAGTAATTAATTTTTACTTAGTATATTTATTACAAATAATTGGATACTTTGTTAATTTTATACTATATGATTTTCACTTTGTAGTTTTTAAATATTTTTTCGACTTTTAAATAATTTAATAATATGAAATTTTTATAAAATATCAATAGTTTAAATTTTGAAATGTTCATTTGTTTTCTTTTAATAAAATCCAAGAGGAATATAAAATCAAAACAAAATATTCAATACACTCCTATAATTACATATTCACCTAGAAAATTCATGGATCACATTAATTAGTGAATATGATATTTCTTTTAATGTTTTTAAAACCATTTATTTGATATTTCTATTAATCAAATAATTTCGACATAACTATTGTGTCCTCATTAGTGGTAATTAATTAATCTCTAAAAATTATAAATAAATTCACATGATGCATATAATTTAATTATATTTCAAGACACTATTTATATTCAATGTTCTGTCATATTTATCACTACATTAAAATTATTATACTTATAAGATATATGAGAGTGACATGTAGTCACTTTCTATTCTTTTAATTGTAATTACATAAATTGTATGGATAAATTCAATCGAATGAATCCATTATAACTTTTAGTTGATATTAGTAGAATTTATATTATACAATAGTATTTGGTTAGGTTTTAGGGTAATTTTATTATCTTTATCATATTGTTTCTTACCATAATTTAACTGATTTACCTTTATCACAGTTAAATAAAAATATGAAAGTAATTATCCCTATTATCCAAAAATAAAAGATAACTATTTACAAAATTTGAACCTTATGATTCCAAATATGTAATCCATTTTTTCTAATTCGAAACACATAATTGGCATAAATTAATTTAAAATTAATTCCTATTGTAAAAACCAAAAGAGGGTTTTTAAGATGTAAAAACATATCAAAATATTGACATGTATTTATGTCAAATTTAATTGTAAAATTTATTACAATGAAAAAAATTGGATTAAATGTTGAAAACATAATCCAATTACACTTAATAATTAACTAAAAAGATAATCTAACTATATGAATAAATTAGACGAAAAGATAGTTTTGAATTAAAATGCAGTATTTTTTACTATTCATTAAAAATGAATTTTAACAGATTAATATAAAAAATTAAACCAAATTAAAATTTTATGTCCCTATTCAAAATAATATTTTTATTTTATCAAATATAATATATCAAAGTGTTAAAAACTTGATTTAAAATTATGGCATCGTCAAATGGGATCAAAACTAATGTTTTTAAGAAATACTTATTTCAATCAAAAGAATGAATTTTTTCATATATAATGTTCTAGAAAATTCATAAGAGGAATTTTAATGTTATATAAAATTGAAAATATGTTTAATTCTATTTAGAATGGCTATTTTATATCACATAAAATAATAGTATTTTAAAAATATATTATTGTTTAGTGAGACTCGGTATTGCATACAATGTAAGTTATTGAGGAAGGTCTCTCTTTCGTGTAATGAAAGACAAGTCAGTGTTGATTTTAGTGCAAGATTCCGTTGGTGTTGCGTATAAAATAATCCAACCATATTTATTTTATACATTGAACAAAATCTATACTCATTGTTGCGTGAATTGAATCCTATCAAAAGAACATGAAATTGTGTATAACACAAGCCAGGTATAATGTTGCTTATACTAGAAGCTTGTAACAACCCGAAATTTTGAATGAATTTTTGTTTTCTAATTTTGTGTGTTATTTTAGTTTATACTCAACAAAACTATAATTTTTAATTAATGATGTGAGTATAATTAAAATGAGACCGTTGGGTTTCGACTATTATATGACCGTTGATCAATATGACTATTGGAAACTAAATGTTGTGATTGTTGTCTCTAAATGTGAGTGATCTTGGTTAATTGATATTGAAAGAAGTTTCGAAGGACTCATCCAGTAGTCTCGGGCTGATCAAAGACCATCTGACGAAACTTGGGAAGGAGGTTGCACCACTGGGCTTTGCTATGGACCAAACCCAAGCCGAACATCATCGTGTCAAGCTGGAGTGGAATCGCCTTCGAGAGAAGTTCAAGCTTATAGAAATCACTACTCAGGTAATTTTGGCCGATCCACCGTCAGATACTCTCACTTTAGCACATCTTACACTTAGATCCAATGTTGGGGTTATAAGGGTCTATGTAAGGAGACTATAGCTACTATGTGTTATCCTTTGAGATAAATGAAATTGTGATTTCTTCCTATGGTTAAGTTTGTGTTTTTTCTCAGATATTCGATTAAATACAGGGGGTATATTGATGAATTTTGGAAAAAGGGGATATTTTAAAATATTTATGTAAACCTTATTTAATTAATGATTTGTAATTATTTTTAAAAAATGTTCTTCTAAAAAATTGTTCAGTAAGAAATTTAGAATCTAATAAGATCAACTTATTTTTTGTGAATAGTAAATTATAAATATTGATTTTACACTTAGGATTAGTAATGTGACCAAATAGATTAGTATTATCACTTAAAGAAAGAATTAATATAATTCAGGCACCTTGATTAAGTAATGTGATTCAATAAAATAGGTAAATAACTATTTTAGAAATTATTAGTCAAGTATTAGTTTTTTTGGGTGAATAGTGTTTTTAAATTAAAAATTAAATTGAAAATATTTAGAAAATTATTTTTATAAAATGGATTTCATTTTGGAAGTCAGATCATCGATATTAGGTTAAGGTTATTTCTTGGGATTTTTCGGAAAAAATATTAATTTTCGCTGAATAGTGAAAATACAGTTTTTAGTTTCAGGTGTTTAATGACATCATTAAAGATGTAATAATTATGTAATCATTCTGGTTGACTTATGAATAGTAATATAAGGTATGAGGTGTCCCAAGTGGCCAATACCATGGGCATGCCCATGGTTTTTCCAATACCACTAATGAGGTGTCCCTTGGCCATTAATGACTTGTCCCCTCACTTCCCCTATAAATACCAAGACTTTCTTTCATTATTTTCATTTACAAATCCTTTTAAACGATTTTCTGGTCTCCTTACCTCCCAAGTATTCCTCCCAAGGTTCCCTTAAGCCTCCCAAGGTCCCGACTTTCAAGCATTCGAAGTTACTCTTGAAGGTAATAGATTCTTTCACCCTCCTCTTTTAAGTCATGACATCCTTTATGTTGTGTCTTCTAATTTCCATATCTTTATGTTTAGGGTATGTTATTATATGTTCTCATTTCTTTCCATTTTATGTCGAATTTTTGAGATACCCTTTCCACTCTCATCATTTTTTTTCTGAATTTTTAAGTGACGTCGTTAGGCTGCCGAATTTCTCAAAAAAGAAATCGCATCTTCTCTTTTCTTTCATGTTTCCTTCTCATGTGTTATGTCATTCCAATATCAATAACATGATCTTATTCAGTACCCATACTGTATTATGAGTTATTTATGAGTGGGTGACCCTTTTCCCCTATCTTTTCAATGTTTTCCAAAACCATGTTATATTGTTGCTATACTTCAGAAATTTCATCTCAAAATTTCTATCACTTTCTCTCAAGAAATTATATTGTTTTTTATGTGAATACCCAAACTTATTTCGTTTCCATGGGTGTTCATAAATATATAAAGATGATATATTTGATTCTGGAATTTACATACATATAACCCTCACTCCCTTTCCATTGGTTATAAATGACATAATGATCTTATTTTTAAGTTCTTTTTAAATGTCACGATTTTGACATGAAACCCATTTTTTTAATTCCATTTTGGTTTTTTATAAAATGTTTGATTATGATATATGTGTCTCACATGAATGTAAATATATATTAAGATTGTGCCCTGATATCTCTTTAATTCATTGGGTAAATATTTAATCTCTAGAGACGACAAGTTTCACGATTCCTTGGTGAATAACCTTGGTGATTTTTATGACACCATGGGGATGGACCTTGGTAATATGTTCGTGAATGTCTAAATGAAATGTTGTAGCTACATATTCAAGTTATATTTCATGTTATTTTCATTATGAAACTCCTATACTTCCATTACTCATTTGTTTATGTTGTTATTCATGTTCTTATTGATATCACAAGTACACTGATTCCCTTGTTGACCCTTACTGGGCCTTCTGCTCACCCTTTCCTTTGATGTATGTCTCCATGATATGAAAGGCCATAATTTTACCTAGGATGATCTTACGATGAAGCCTTACATGTGTATTAGAATAATGATTTATTTTGTATTCATGTTTTATTTTTCATGATTTCCAAGACAAGAGATTTTAAAGATCCTCTGTGTGTAAAATGTAATGATAAGTTATGTATTAAAAAGGAGGGATGCCATAGTTGGTATCAAAGGGATGATTAGTTATTTATGGAAATTAGTCTATGAAAACTTTAGGAAGAACCCTATAGAAAATTTTAAATATAAGGAAAATTCCCTGGTATTTTGTTGAGTATTGAGTAAGTGGTTTGTCATACAAATACATCCCTGTCTGGATATGAGTAGGTAGAGGCGGCCCTAGCACAGATGTACATAGGGGTAAAACCCAAAAACACTGCTTTGAGCTAGACTCGAACAGGAACTGGTGCACGACAACGGGGCTTGCTGCACCCTTGGTTACGATACTTCCAGGGGATTTTTTTGGTTAATTTCAAGCTTTTTATGAATCATTATGAAGTAATTTTAGGGAAATATAATCGTTTAAGCAAGAAGTTTTAAGATGTAGAATCATTTATATTTAAGAGATTCGTAAATGAAACAAGTTTCAAACTATGATTTTATTCTTTTAGAAAATGGCGGTCAATAGGAGGAACCGACCAAATGGTTACTGTAATGGACCATACACTGAAGGCCCTTAGATGGAAGCTGGAATGGAAACATTCATACGAATGATGATCCTACTAACTCAAGTTATGAGTAATAACTTGAATCAAGATAGGAGGCCTATCATACCATAAAGGGAACAACATTCTTTTGAGTCCATTATGTGCCAACGACAACCAACCTTCAGTGGATCGACTAACCCATTGATTTTTGAGCCATGGATTAGCTCTATAGTGAAGATTTTTTCTGTACTGCATTGTTCAGGGTAAGAGAAGGTCACCCTGGATATCTATCGCTTAGAGGGAGGAGATGATCTGTGGTGGGAACTGATCAAAAACACAAGGAAAAGAGTGGAAGTTGATTCTATGGATTGGGAAGAGTTTAGAGGGATCTTTTTCAGTAATCATTTCCCTCATTCCATGTGAACATGAATAGAGAAGGAGTTTCTCAAGCTGAAGCAGAAGAAGAATGAATCTGTGGGAAGCTACGAGATGAACTTCACAAGGCCTTCACGATATACATCTATAATTGTCATGGATCCAACCGGTAAGGTTGATAGATTCTTCGGTGGACTGATACCTCATCTACGAAAGAATCTAGCCAACCGATATTATGATAGCTATGAGGTGATCGTGCGGAGTGAGATGAAAGTAGATCTAGAGTTTGGTGGGACGTAGTGGTCTCATAAATCCACTAATAAGAAGAGATCGATGGAACCCATCTTAGGAAGGACTTTTGATCAGGGAAGAGGAGGAATGAAAGTGCAACTTCCCAAGTGTAATAAATGTGGGAAGAAGCATTCAGGGAACTACTTTCTCGGAAGTGGGAAGTTCTACAAGTGTGGCATAGATTTCCACATTTCGAGGCATTGTCATGGTGAGGTGAAACCTCATCTTCCAAACACAAAGGACAAGGGGAAGATGGTGTAGGCCCTTACTAATGTCCAGTGCTTCAAGTGTGGAAAATGTGGGAATTTTTCCATTCACTGTCCAAATCTGAAGGTAGGGGACGGGAACCACCATTAGCCTCAGAAAAGGCCAAGGGATCAAGGACATGATTTTTCTATCGCAACAGCTGAAGTCGATGCTCCAAATGATTTGGTAGCAGGTACTCTTATTTTCCTCTCAAAGCTAGTAACTACTTTGTTTGATTATGGTTCTACACATTCCTTTATTTCCTCTGAGTTTTCAAGGAATTTAGAATCAACCCCTAAATTACTAAAAGTAGAGTTGTCAGTCAAGACTTTTGGTGGGACTATCCAAGCATCGTTAGTGTTTAGAAACTCTAGTATTTACTTTAGTGAGCACAATCTTATCACAAATCTAGTAGTCATTCCCATGCTGGAATTCGACATTATACTAGTGATGGAATGTCTCTCAAAGTATAAGTCTAAGATCAATTGCAGAATCAAGGAAATATCAGTAGTCTTGAATACAGAACCTACAATTATCTTCCAAGGAGAGATATCTCAACCTACTCTTTGTCTAAAATAACACCCTATATCCTTTTTTATGGATTTGATTGGTGAAGAAGAAGAAGGAGATGAGATTTTGATGATAGAAAATGTCCCCATCATCCAGAAATATGTTGATGTATTTCTGGAAGAGATTCTTGGACCTCCTCTAGAAATAGAGGTGGAGTTCTACATTGAACTCGTACCTAGATATCATCTGATATCAAAGACCCCATATAGGATGGAAAATGTGGAGCTGAAGGAATTAAAGAAACAAATACAAGATCTCTTATAGAATGAGTTTATCCAACCAAGTGGGTCTCCTTGGGGAGTATATATTATCATTGTGAAGAAGAAGGATGGATCGATGAGACTATGCATCGATTATAGAGAACTGAATGGGATCACAGTGAAGAACAAATACCCTCTTCCAAGAATTGATGAATTATTTGACCAACTTCGTGGGGCTCAATTCATCTCTATGATTGATCTTCGATCTGGTTATCATCAATTCACGGTGAAGAAAGAAGATATTCCAAAAATTGCCTTTTGATCAAGATAAGAGCATTATGAGTTTGTTATAATTCCCTTCGTACTGAATAATGCACCTGCTATTTTTATGGATTTGATGAATAGAGTCTTTAAAGACTACCTTGATAACTTTGTGGTAGTTTTTATTGATGATATTCTGATAAATTCCAAAAGTCTCAAGGAGAATTAAGATCATCTAAGGTTTATTTTTCAAACTCTGTGTAAGGAGAGGCTTTTTGGAACGTTTAGTAAATTTGATTTCTGGTTACAACAATTCGCTTTTTTAGGGAACATTGTAACCAATTAAGGAATCACGGTTGACCCTACAAAGACAAAAGTTTTAGAGGAGTGGCCTCAACCTACAATGATAACTAAGATTCATAGTTTTCTTAGATTAGAAGGATATTATAGGAGGTTTGTGAAAAACTTTTCACGCCTTTCTAATCCATTAACAAATTTAACTCGAAAACGGGTCAAGTTCATCTGGAAAAAGAAGTGTGATGAAAGTTTCTTATAGCTGAAGAAGATATTGGTTACTGCACCTGTGTTAACTATTCCCTCAAGTGGAGAAGGATTCATTATTTTTAGTGATACATCTCTAAAATGGATTGGGTGCATCCTAATGAAAAATGTCAAGTTCATTTCTTATGCATCTCAACAGTTGAAGATTCATGACCAAAATTATCTTACGCATGATCTGGAGCTGGCTGCAGTTGTTTTTTCTATGAAGATATGGAGGAACTATCTCAATGGGGAGAAATGTGATATATACATGGACTATAAAATTTTGAAGTATATTTTCACACAAAAGGAATTGAACATGAGAAAAAAGAGATGGTTGGAACTTCATAAAGACTATAATTGTTCTATTCATTATTACCCTGGAAGAGAAAAGAAATTTGCTGATGCATTAAGCAAGAAAGACCCAGTTGTTCTTTCCATGAGGAGGATTCAAAAACAACCTTTGATCAATGACCTAGTAAAGATGGACATGTGAATTATAAGGAAAGGGACATCATAAACCCTAACCCAAATGATTTATCAACCGTTATTACTAGAGAAGATCAAGAAGGGTCATAAATAAGATCCTTTGTTACAAGAGAAGTTTGAGGATGTAAAGGATGGATAGTTTCCTGATTTCAATATTGATCAATAAGGTGTACTGAGATTTCGTACTAGACTATGTGTTCCATCTGTTCTGGACAGAAAGAAGGAGGTGATGGTTGAAGCTCACAGCTCTACATTCTCTATACATCCTGGAAGCAAAAAAATGTATAGGGACCTTTGTGATCATTATTGTTGGGATAACATTAAAAGGGAGATTTTTTACTACACTTCAAGGTTCCTAGTATGTCAGGAAGTGAAGCCAGAGTGACCACTTCCTAAAGGGGTATTGCAACCACTAACCATACCAGCATGGTAGTGGGACAATATCACTGTGGACTTCGTCACTGGTCATTCGAGAACTCCCAAAGGAAACAATGTGATATGGGTTATTGTGGACCGTCTCACCAAAAATGCCCATTTTATCACTATCCATGAAGATTTCCCTCTTGATCAAATTTCCAGGATTTACGTGAAGGAAGCGGTAAGGCTTCATGGAATTCCACTTTCTATCGTATCTGATCGTGATCCAAGGTTCATATTAGAATTTTGGAGAAGTCTTCAACAAGCTCTGAGCACTGAATTGAATTTCTGTATATCCTTTCATCCTCAAACTGATGGCCAATCTGAAAGGACTATTCAAACACTCGAGGACATGATGAGAATGTGCTCAATTGAATTTAAGGGTGGATGGGATCAACATATCCATTTAGTTGAGTTCTCTTAAAACAAAAGCTTCCACTCGAGCATTCAAATGGAACCTTATCATGCTCTATATGTGAAGCGATGTATAACTCCTACTTGTTGGGATGAAGTTGGTGAGAGAAGGCTTCTTGGGCCAGATCTTGTGAAAGAGATTATAGAAAAGTCCTTGTCATCCAGCAACACATTAAGGCTACTTAGAGTCAACAAAAGAGCTATGCCAACAACCATCAAAGGGACATAGAGTTTGATGTCGGTGACAAGGTCTTTCTTTGAATTTCACCTCAGAAGAGATTCATGAGGTTTGGGAAGAAAGGGAAGCTCAGACCTAGGTACATTGGCCACTATGAAATCTTTGATCGTGTGGGAGCAGTGGCCTATCAGCTTGCACTTCCCCCAAATCTAGCACAATTTCATGATTTCTTCCATGTATCTCTCTTGAGGAAGTACATACCTGACCCTTCACATGTACTAAACCTAGAGGTGGTACAACTGGAACATGACCTCTCTTATGAGGAGCAGCCGGTGGAGATGTTGGATTGTAGAGACAAGGTTCTACGCAACAAGACTACCCACCTTGTTATGGTGTTGTGGAGAAACCACAAATATGAAGAAGCCATGTTGGAACCAGAGGATTATATGAGGCAGAAGTAACCACACCTTTTCTTTTCTAAGGATATGATTTAAAATTTCTTGGATGAAATTTCTTAAGGGGAGAAGAATGTAATGACAAGAAATTTTGAATGAATTTTTGTTTCCTAATTTTGTGTGTTATTTTAGTTTATACTCAAAAAACTATATTCATTAATTTATGATGTGAGTATAATTAAAATGATACCATTGGGTTTTCGCTATTATATAACTGTTGATCAACATGACTGTTGGAAACTAAATTTCGCGATTGTTGTCTGTAAATACAAGTGATCTTGGTTAATTAATACAGAAAGAAGCTTTGATGGCATCATTCAGCCGTCTCAGGCCAATCGAAGCCCATCTGACAAAACGTGGGAAGGATGTAGCACCACTGGGCTTTGCTCTAGACTAAACCCAAGCCAAACTTCATCGTGTAAAGCTATAGTGAAATCGCCTTCCGGAGAAGTTCAAGCTTATAGAAATCACTACTCGGGCTATGTTGGCCAAGCCACCCTCGGATTCTCTCACCGTATCTCATCTTACACTTGGGTACTATGCTTGGGTTATAAGAGGATATGTAATGAGACTGAATCTACTATGTGTAATCCTTTGAGATAAATAAAATTGTGATTTATTCCTATGGTGAAGTTTTTGTTTTTTTAGATATTCGATTAAATACATGAGGTATATTGATGAATTTTGGAAAAAGTTGATATTTTAAAATATTTATATAAACCTTACAGAATTAATGATGTGTAATGATTTTCAAAAAAATGGTCTTCTGGAAATGTGTTCAGAAAGAAATTTCAAATCTAATATGATCAACTTAATTTTTTGTGAATAGTAAATTCTGAAGAGTGATTTTACACATAGGATTAGTAATGTAACAAAATGGATTAGTAATCTCACTTAAAGAAAATATTAATATAATTTAGGCAACTTGATTAAGTAATGTGATTCAATAAAATAGGTAAATAACTATTTTAGAAATTATTAGTCAAGTATTAGTTTTTTCAGGTGAATAGTGTTTTTTTAATTAAAAATTAAATTAAAATTATTTAGAAAATTATTTTTATAAAATGGAGTTCATTTTTGAATTCATAGTATCGATATTAGATTAAGGTTATTTTTGGGGATTTTTTTGAAAAAAAATGAATTTTCGGTGAATAGTGAAAATACAGTTTTTAGTTTCGGGTGTTTAATGACATAATTAAGGATGTAATAATTATGTAATCTTTCTGGTAGACTTATGAATAGTAATATATGGTATGAGGTGTACCAAGTGGCCAAAACCGTGGGCAAATACCATGGGCAAGCCCATGGTTTTTCAAATACCACTGATGAGGTGTCCCTTGGCCATTAATGACTTGTCCCATCACTTCCCCTGTAAATACAAAGCATTTCCATAATTATTTTCATTTCCAAATCCTTCTCAACGAATTTCTGCTCTCTTTACCTCCCAAGGAGTCCTCCCAAGGTTCCCTCAAGCCTCCCAAGGTCTTGACCTTCAATCTTTCGATGTTACTCTTCAAGGTAAAGGATTCTTTCACCCACCTCTTTTATGTCATGACTTTATTTATGTTGTGTCTTCTAATTTACATATATTAATGTTGAGGGTATGTTATTATATGTTCTCATTTCTTTCCATTTTATGTCTAATTTTTTAGATACCCTTTCTTCTCTCATCAATTTGTTTTCTGAATTTTTATGTAACGTCATTAGGCTGCCGAATTTCTCGTAAAAGAAATCGCATCTTCTCTTTTCTTTCATGTTTTCTTTTCATGTGGTATGTCATTAAAATATTCATACCATTATATTATTTAGTTCCCATACGTTATTATGAGTTATTTATGAGTGGGTGACCCTTTTCCTCTCTCTTTTTAATGTTTTCTAAAACCATTTTATATAGTCGTTATACTGTAGAAATTTCGTCTCAAAATTTCTATATCTTTCTCTCAAGAAATTATATTGTTTATATATGTGAATAACCAGACATATTTAGTTTCTATGCGTATTAATAAATATATAATGATGATATATTTGATTCTGGAATTGACATACATATAACCCTCACTCCCTTTCCATGGGTTATAAATGACAAAATGATCTTATTTCAAGCTCTTTTTAAACGTCACGATTTTGACATGAAACCCATTTCTTCGATTCCATTGGGGTTATTTTTGAAATGTTTTATTATGATCTATGTGTCTCACATGAAATTAAAGACATATTAAGGGTGTTCTTTGATAGAGCTCCAATTCATTGGGTAAATAATAAATCTCTAGAGATGACAAGTTTCACGATACCTTGGTGAATAACCATGGTAATTTTTAGGACACTTGGAGATGGACCTTGGTGGTATGTTCATGAATGACTAAATGAAATTTTGTATCCAAATATTCATTTTATGTTTCAAGTTATTTTCATTATGATATGAAAATACTTCCATTTCCTATATATTTATGTGGTTATTCAAGTTCTTGTTGATATCACAAGTACATTGATTACCTTGTTTACCCATACTGGGCCTTCTTGTCACCCTTTCCTTTGATGTATGTCTCCAGGATATGAAAGGAGGCAATTTTACTTAGGATGATCTTCTGATGAAGACATACAAGTGGATTAGAAGAACGTTATCTGTTGTATTCAATTATTATTGTTCCTTATTTCTAATACACTAGAATTTAAAGATCCTATGTTTGTAAAATGTAATGAGAACATATGTATTAAAAAGGTGGGATGCCACAAAGCTAATATGGTGTTGTTTATAGAGAAATCTAATCATGGTGTATCTTATGACACAATACATAAAATTATTTAAAAATATTCTATGTCATAAAATCTCATGATGTTAAATTATACCCCCTTAAAATGAATTTATCCCTTGAAATTCAGCGGGGTTATAAAAGATTTACTACTTGAAAGTTTCATTTATAGAAACCCACATATTAAAAACTAATACTAAAAATTAATTTTAAAAAGGAATGTTATAAATATATTGGTTACACAAGTTAACACATCAATAGGTTTCCACATAAGAAAACATAAGTGGGAAGTGAAATCATTGATATGGAAGAGAAATATAACCATCAAGTTCTAATAGATAGTTCTAGAGAACCAGGTTTGGAGAAAGTTAAAAAATAAAAAGCTATAAATCTGTGATGATTTAAGGGACCATATGATTCATCAGATAAGATGGTACGAAGATATCATTTTTTGTTTTCTACATCCTTTCCCTAAAGTTGAAGTATTTTTCATGAGAATAAACACTAACACAATTTTGGTACAATCTTACCATTGTTCGTGACTTGAAATATTTTGACATTATCTGTTATTTAATGAAATGAAGTTGAATTTGATAGTCTTGAAGTGTTAGAATATCATTCGATAGAATGATAGGTCATTCCATTTGTCTCAACAAAAAGGTTAGCATAGGTAATCAAATATGCATATGTCAAACCCATAATGAGTAATACATTAATATAACAAAATTCAACTTCAATATAACTTTTACTATCCATAAATGGATAACATTACAATCCTTACAAAAATATAAAATATAAAACTTTAGAATGAGGTGAACTAAATATACTTAACATTTATCTCCCATAACTCATAAGGTAGTTCTTGGTTGTCACATTTCAAATATGTGAATACCATAATCAATTGTTCTTTGGAAACATGGTAATGACATGAATTACTATATAAACTTTGTGAAAAAAACACATTCAATCAAAATTAACCGTTTCCACACACCAAAAATACCAAAAATACCAAAAATTATATATACTCAAACCATGATATCATTTTTTCCTTATATCAGTCATGAGGTGATTAATACCATCAAATATCTTCTTATCTCCTTATCCCATCATTATGCACATATCATGCATTTTACAAATAAATCTAAATAAATTTTAATGGTTACCGGTATCTCACAACATATACTTTCAAATTCATAAGGACTAACAATAGTGTAACAATACTTAGATGTTTCTTTATTCCAAAATACTATAAAATTACTTATACAACATTATTCTAGATAATCATGTAATCATTCCACTGTCTTCTTAAACCATTGACCGAGATTCACATTTTTATTCATGAACATTTCTTTCATCTCATATATCATTTTTAGTCTCTTCATCCTCATCAACATAAATACTACCCATATGACCATGATTATTTTCATCATTAGATTTTCCCTTAGGGAATAGATTTTTTAATGCCCACAATTTCCATATTTAAAACATTTTACCATCTTTGATGTCATAGTAATACCATTATCCTTGTCTTTTGTGTTAACTAAACCTTTTCCATTACAATTATAGGATTTGTGTCCTTATTTTCCAAAACCAAAGGTTCTTCCAGTTCCTTTGAAACATTCTCCTTGATTCCTCTTCCCACATGATTTACATGAGGAAAATTGAACTTTATTTCATCTATAATTACCATGAGACTCCACATTTCTCTTATTAGCTGGGTCAGGAAACTCGTCGAAGTTGAGATTATTGATCATATTATAAGATCAATGATTAGGCATAATAAAAATACATTTCTTTCCAAATCCCATTTAATTTGGTTTCTCAGGAAGAATATCATTCCATTGTCCATCATATTCTCTATTAACATGAATCCTATTGTTTCCATCCAACTTATCGAACAAAAACAGAATAATGTGAGAGGCAAAAATCATACTAGGAAAAACATAATAAAGGGGGGATAAACTCAATCTCTAACTTCTAAGGTTTAATCCTAGCTTAATAATGATCATTTCCATAACTATAGGACTATACATTATAGTTTTACTTACCCTTAGGGACATCACTAGACCTAACATAGATATATCTCTAGTGATCTCACTGAATTTTTCACGTCCTATTATCAAAAGGATTACTAAATATTCGCTCTAATAAAAATTGTAATGACCCAATCTTGACGTACATAGAAATTAAATTTCTTTTGTTGAATATGTAATACATTACACAAATATATTCCCATATACTATACTAGTTTAGTTTCTTTGTAAACATGGAACATAATCTTCTAAGTTGGTGAAATATCTTCAACATCCCCCATAATGATCTTCATCCTTTTTTCTACCTAAAACCTTTCTTTATATCTTGGGAAAAAGAAAAAATAAAAAGGGTGATCTAAAATGTGTTTTAATGGTAAACATGTAGAAAATAAAACAAATAATAAACATAAGAATATAAAAACATGAACATATAGTTTAAAAATCAAAATCTTGAGTCATGAAATAAATCGTGATAGTAAATAAGGTATAGATCATAAAGGAACATTACCCATGATAGAATAACATTTGAATAAAACATGGAATCATGGAAAACAAATAATCACATCATATGATTTCCATAATAGCCATGGCCATGATTCTAAGACCATCATAGTGGAAAATCCATTAGTGAACGGGGTTTACTTGCTGTTCTAGCCATGTATTACTGAACCATATTTTCTTGTTGTTCCAGTCATGTCTATATCTTGAGATATAAATATTTATCTAGTTAATTATAGGGAGATATAGGTCCCACCCATGTCATAATTAAATCATTATTACATGTGACACAAAAAAACATTTATCATGTCATAACCCAAGAATTAAAATGGGCTTCTTAAACATCATTCCATTATAATCCATATAAAAAAATATTTAATAAAAAAATTACATCATAAAAATATTTAAATAAAATTATTTATATGGATAGTAACATAACCCTCTTTAATCTTAAATATAAAATAATTTTGGTAAAACACTTGAACAAAATTTGTAAGGAAAATATCCTTTCTTTTTCAAAATAAAAATCATTTCTCAAAATGCCATGCAATTTTAAAAGAAAACAATTTAGTTGAACAATTTATTAAAATATTGTTTAGGAATCTTCATGTAAATATTTTGTCATTGAACCATAATAAATAAATTCATTCCACCTAACTTAAAAAAACATTCTCCTCATACATTTTCTTGAAATTTAGCACCCCAAACTTCCATGGTACGCTCCTCTTTGAATAATACAATAGTGTGTGTTATATGCAACTTCGAGTTCTAGAACACACCACAACCAATCAAACTAGCCGCTATGAATATTAGTACCCACTTTTTGAAATTTTATAAATATTATCTTTCAAAATAGACTTAATTTTTTTATTCGTAATATTGAAATTAGCTTAGGGTGAGTTTTGGGTATTTTTCTGAAAACATTCAATTTTTGATGAATAGTGAAAAAATAATGTGTTATAGGTTAAAAGAGAATTTTTATTTAAATAATTATTTATTTTATTTAAATTTAATTATGGTAAAAATAGACACATAATACATATATAAGTTCAATTTAATTCATTGGAGTTACTTTAGAATAATTTTATATATATATAAATTTTATTTAACTTTTCACCGTCTTTTACCAATCTCCTTGGAGAATTTTCAAATCCACATAAAACTTAATTTTACCTCTTCTGTGAGTGTAATTTTGAAAATATGAGAGACATGGTTAATATCAAGGAGTAAAATGTGGTTCAATAAGATAAAAAATTTTTTTGTTGAATAGTAACTTTTTACTTTTATTTACTGCGGTTAAAAGTAAAAAGGGAAATTAAGGGTAAAAATTATATTATTATTACCATAACACATGTCCTAATTCTAATGGAAAAGTATAATTCGACCAAAAACATCCTTAGGAATAAAATATTAACTTATTTGGTCCACTTGGATTAGATTTGGACATTTATTATTATTTAATTCAAAGAATAGTTAAAAGAGATAAAATCAACGTTTAATAACTAAACAATTTTTAATATAGGGTTATACATGAGATAAGTTCGATTAAAAAAATTCATTAGAAAGCTAAAATTAGTTCCTACATAATGGTATTTTATTTATAATTTTTATACATTAAATAATTAAATTTATTTATGACACAAAGGTGATGCAGTAATTACCTAATTAATGAAATATTAAAATAATCGATAATATAAAGAACCAAATAAATGTAATTTGAGACTTTTTATGAATTACAATAATTCAATAGGTTAATATTACATGGTAGTATTGATTTAATTAAGTTTTTTCGAAGTAATCATACTGTTATGATTTTCACAAAAATCAAATACCAAATAGTGTCAAAATTGACATAAAAGAGTTTTTAAAACAAATATTATATTATTAATTGATATTAAATTCCTAAAAATATAAGGTTCGGCCAAGAGACTTATATAATTATATTTTTATTATTAATTAATCAATTTGTGTTCTCTTGGATGTGTATAGTATGTTTTTTAACCATATAATATAAAAATACAAAGGGATATGGTAAATGTGAAACTAATTAACTAAGACTTAAAACTAAAAGATAAGGTTAATATAGTGACCCAAACCTGTCTAAAACCTATTGGTTGAGTGGTTTTCGACCTATACCCACCATAAATTTTAAATAATACACTTTGGATCCATTATAAACCTAATATGAATTTATTATAAAATAATATTTCTAGCTTTTCCTAAGGTTCCCCTCACCCCTCTTATAAAAGGGAACTCACCCTTCTCCCAATTTCACACCATCAAATCCATTTGGATCGTCCAAACCGTGACCAAATATCTTCCCAAATTTCCTCACTTCATCCTAGAGGGATTATTTTGGTCATAAAGCCATCCTAAGTATCCCTTTTGATCAAATCAAAAGGAAGAACCCGAAGAAGAGGTAATTATTTCACCACCCTCTTTCAAGTTCCTTTCTTCTTCCACTTCTTCTTTCATTGTTATTTCCATTATAAACTAAAAACTCCAGTATATTCTATATAATGTGATGTTATTATAAATATTTTAATTCCATATTAAGTATTCTATCTATCCCTTGAATGACATGTCACCATACGATCGTACGTACGACTTACCGTCTCCACATCGTGGTGTAATTATTATTCAATACATTATTATTTGGATGGGTATAATAATGATGTGTAATTCATAAAAATAATAAATATATAATTATAATTATTTGGTATATATGATATACCATCCAATTATATAACATTTTAATATCAAAAGAATGATATTGTCACTCGTGCGTACGTACGGACTACCGTCTCCACGAACCCGATGAGATTCATTCCCCATCGTATCCATTCAAGACTTATTCTCATTTGATGATTAAAAGTAATGTTTAAGGACTTGATATCATTTTGGATATGAATAAGATAAAACCTATCCATAAAGAATATGGCTTAGGTAACAAAACATATAAAATAAAATGAGTAAGTGAACACCCAAAACGACGATAATACTAAAATATTATTAAAAAAGAAATATTAAAAGATCATTTATGATATCATATTTATGTATATCATTCTTGTATAATTTAATAGCAGTGATTTAACTATTATATAGGAGGTTAACCTACCCTCGACCAAGGAAAAGTAAAAGGTAAGTGTTTATTTCATAATCTCTTCATTATCTGAGGTTGTTTATACGTAATTATCTACTGGGACATCTTTATCATCAACATCCATGTTTATTAAAAACGTATTTCAAAACATTCTTAATATTTTATAGAATATGGGATAAAGTATTTTATACCCTTGTTTGACTTTTTATAAGAAGTTTATAAAGGAATCTTTCTGTCATCTTCCAAACAAGGTCCTTTTTAACCTTTTCGACAGAATTAAGGTAAGAATGTATTTTTTTAACTTCTATGGCAGGTGCGGCTACTTTCCACCATTATAAAATCGTCAAAGATTCTATTAAAAGAATATAATAATATTTTGAGTGTAAATTTTTTATTTTATAATTATGTGACTTTTAAATTATTTCAAAAAAAAGAGATATTTATCTCAAATAGTTTTGATTTCATCTATGTCAACATCCATTGATAGATTTTAAGTTTATTTGAAGTTGATTTATTATGATACAAAAAATCCATATAGTATTGAAGGTTTTTTGATATGTTTGACTGTGGATGTGATATTTTTATACCATTCATGGTTTATGGAGAAAGTATAGCCTTTTTTATTCTATTTTTAATACGAATTATTATGTTATGTTTAAACCTGTTCATATGAGGAATGCATTGGAATTAATAAGTGACGGGTGGAGACCGCTATAGCTCCTCAATGAATCGGTAGGTCTCATGAGAAAAAATAGTGTCTTGGAATATGGTCTTGACAAAATCATATTTGTAGTCTTGGCACAAGGCCTTGACTATGTGGTTATAAAAGTCTGGAATTATGCATTCATTCATTTTTAAAGTGGTTATTGATATTGCTTGTGATTATTCGACTTGTAGAATATCCATGTGAATAAATAAATGGAATTATTTCATTTTATCTTTTCCATATTATGTTGAAGTTCAAGTTTAAAAGGATTTTTTTTAGTTATACATTTCCTTAAATGTTTATGTTTATATATGAAAGTTTTCGCTATATTATTATCCTTATTGAGCATCTGAGCTCACCCGTTTCCATGTTTTAATTTTTCCCAGGATGTGAAGAAGTATTTTATGAATGACCTGCAAGGAATGTATGAGGGGATATGAAGACAATATGTTTTTGTAGTTTTTTTATCAATTTATGATGTAATGTAAGACTTATGAATATATCTAGTGTTTCCAAGGATACTAAAATAATCGGTCTTTTGAGACTTGATCTTTTGTGATCATGCCAATATTATGTAA
Source organism: Viscum album (assembly GCA_963277665.1). NCBI lineage: Eukaryota > Viridiplantae > Streptophyta > Magnoliopsida > Santalales > Viscaceae > Viscum > Viscum album. The sequence goes on along the minus strand of OY728142.1, from coordinate 23,637,506 downwards.
TAATGCACTGACTCTAGGTAACTGGGGATGGGGCATTACAGTTGGTATCAGAGGTAGGTTTAGTACAAACCTTGGAAGCTATATTTAGATAAAATCTTATTAGATCACATAGCCCTAAGATATACATTGAGGTTTAGTATAGAAGAACATCCTAGAATTTGGGTATTACTGAGATTTTGTGAGTTTTCTGAGAAATACATCCCAGTCTGGATACGAGCAGGTAGAGGCAGCTCTACCATAGATGTACCTAGGGTTAAAACCCGAAAACCCCTATTTGAGCTAGACTTGAACGAGAACTGGTGCACGACAAAGGGCCTTGGTGGACTCTTGGTTATAACACTCCCGGGGGATATGATTTAGATAATTCTCATTTTATATACAAACCATTATGAAGGGTTTATGAGTATATAATTCCTCAAAGAATACATTTTATAGATTTTGGATTATATCCATAAACTCTGCAATTTATGTTAAGAGTTTTACAAGTATGGAATTATGTATTTCGATTCATAAACTAATCTAGTATATTCCATTGTTTCGAAATGGAACCTAGTGGAAGGAATGGAAACCATATCAATGCATGCACTCCATGAAATAATTTCCCTCCTTCTCAAGATAATTATAGTGGAGCTGGTGATGCAACTGGTGCTGATCAGCTAATCACCATACTGAGACAACTCACTCAGGTTATGAATAATAACCTTACCCGTATGGAGAACCCTGATCCATATGGTGGAGGATTAATGTTAGATCGCTTCATGAGGCAACAACCACCAAAATTCAATAGGGGTACAAATCCACTAGTAGAGGAGCAATGGATAACTTCTTAGAGAAAATATTTCATGCCTTGGGGAGTAGCGAAAGGGAAAAAGATGTCATGGCAGTTTACCGCCTCACTAGAGATGCTGATCAATGGTGGTCAATGATTCAAAATACGAAGGAAGATGATGAAGTATCAAATATGGAATGGAGTGAGTTTAAAGAGATTTTCTTAGAAAAAATACTTTTCTTGTGACCATCAAGATGATATAGAAAGAAAATTTCTGAGTCTAAGGAAAAAGGAGGACGATAATTTTGCAAAGAATGAGTCTAACTTTAAAAGTTTAGCAAGGCATGCTGCAGATTATTGACATAACCCAATAAGTATGATTGATCATTTCTTTTATGGGTTAAAACCATTTCATCGTTGAGCATTAGTCTAACAATCCTTCTCGTCGTACGAAGATATTGTCTTATGTGCCATAAAGATTGAAAAATAATTCTCTAAGTCTTACGACTTTAATGCAAAGCAAGAGAAGAGGAGATCTACTGATCACTCCGGAAATGAAAATAAGGGGAATAAGGGAAAAATGATTATCCATCGGGTATTAAATGTTGGAAGAAACACCCTGGTACTTTCTTGAAAGTAATGGGAGTCTATTACAAGTGTGGTGAAAAAGGCCATGAAGCTCATGATTGAAAGTGGAATAAGAAAGATGCAGATTTTCAATTATACAATTGCAGGGAGATGGGACATTATGAAAATGAATGTCCTATGATTCAGGGGAACTTACCTTAGAAAAGTCCAAGGTATCAAGGAAAATCTTATACGTCCACTATTGTTGAGGTTGAAGCTCTAAAAGACGTGGTGGCATGTAATTTAATGGATTCCTCAAGTTTAGAAAATGCATTATTTGATTTTGGATCATCACATTGTTTCATATCATCCCAGTTTTCTAAGAAAATTAGATATTTACAATTTGATCTAACAAGGGAGTTGTCAGTTAAAACTCCTAAAAAAGTATCACTGCAACAAAGTTTTGTGAATCATTCCCCATTAGATCACATAAATGTTCTTTATCCTCTGATCTAATCGTCCTACCTATGATTGAGTTTGATATAATCCTTGGTATGGATTATCTTTCGGACTATGATGCGAAGATTTATTGTAAGAATGAGGAGGTTACGATTTTTTATGATGATGATAAGGAACACCTTATCTTTAGAGCAGAATCGTCACCACCTAATTCTGATCTAGATCCACCCCCAGTAGCTCAACTAAATTCAATTATTAGGGAGGAAGTGGATGAAATAACTGTGGGTTAGTAAATGAATGTTCAAATAGTGGATGTACCTATTGTGAAAGAATATGTATATGTGTTTCTGGAAGATTTACTTGGACATCCTCTCGAATGAGAAATTGAGTTTTCCATTGATTTAATTCCTGGATCAAGACCCATATCAAAGACCCATTATAGAATGTCCACTGTGGAATTAATTGAACTAAAGAAACAACTAGAGTAATTGAGTAATAAGGATTTATTCACCCTAGTGTTTCCCGTTGGGGTTCCCCTGTCCTTTTTGTTAAGAAGAAATATGGGTCTATGAGGTTTGGTATCAACTACAGGTAAATCGATTCTATAACAATAAAGAACAAGTATCCCCAACCTCGCATTGATGATTTATTTGACCAACTGCATGGAGCTCAATACTTTTCAAATATTGACCTTCGATCTAGATAACATCAGTTGTGTGTGAAGAAGGAAGACATTCTGAAGAAAAATTTTTGAACTAAGTACGACATTACTAGTTTACAGTAATGCCTTTTGGGCTGACTAATTCACCCTCTGTTTTCATGGATCTGATGAACAGAGATTTCAAGAAATATCTTGATGATTTTGTAGTGGTATTTATTGATGATATCTTTTTATATTCCAAAATCTACGAAGATCATGAAAATCAATTGCGAATTATCCTGAAGTCTCTGAAAATACATGAATTATATGGGAAGTTTAGCAAGTGTGAATTCTGGCTTCAGAAGATTTCTTTTCATGGCCATATTGTCTCTAAATATGGAATCTCTGTTTCTCCTTCTAAGACAAGAGCAATCCAATAATGGCCAGCACCGTCGAGTATAACTGAGGTACGCAGTTTTATTGGTTTAGAAGGTAATTATCGACGTTCCGTCCAGAATTTTGCTCAGTTGGCTAACCCATTAACAAAGCTCACATGTAAAGGGGTTAAATTTGTTTGCACAAATGATTGTGAAGAATGTTTTTAAGAATTGAAGAGAAGATTAGTCAATGCTCATATATTGACTCTACCATCGGGGAATGATGGGTTTGTTATTTATAGTGATGCATCGAAGAAAGGACTTGGTTGTGTCCTTATGAAGAATGATTGGGTTATTTCCTATGCATCACAATAGCTGAAAATTCATGAGAAAATCTATCCTACTCACGATCTTGAGTTAGTAGCTATAATCTTTGCTTTGAAGATTTGGAGACACTATCTTTATGGTTAGAAATGTGAGATTAATACTAAGTAAAAGAGTTTTAAATGTATTTTCTCATAGAAATAACTCAACATAAGGAAAAGGAGATGGCTTCAACTACTCAAGGATTATGATTGCACGATAGAATACCACCTGGGGAAGGAAAATAAGGTTGCAGATACTTTCATTAGAAAATATCATGGAGTTTTGAACAAGATGAGATTTGAGAAGGATTCTATTTTCTTAGATCTAGTAAAGATGGATATGGGAATCACCATGGAAGGTGAAAGATCAATACTTTTTCAAATGGTTTCCAAACCATCATTACTAGAAAGGATAAAGAGTTCTCAGACCAATGATGAAGAGTTTAAAAAGAAGATTAAAGTTGTGAATGATGGGAGATTGAGTGACTTTTTAAATGCGGATGGAATTTTTAAATTTGGGAAGAGACTTTGTGTTCCTGATATACCTGATCTAAAATGGGAATGGTTGGACGATTCTCATAGTTCCAATTTCTCTATACACCCTAGGAGCACCAAGATGTATAGTGATTTGAAGGAACATTTTTGGTGGGACAACATGAAGAGGTAGATTACTGATTTTGTGTGAAGATTTATGGTTTATCAACAAGTGAATACTGGAAGGCAACATCCTGGAGGATTCAGGAAACCTCCTCCCATACCAGAGTGGAAATGGAATAATATTACGATGGACTTTTTCATGGGACAACCAAAGAATCCTAGAAGGGACAGTGCAATATGGGTCATTGTTGATCGTCTTACAAAGTTAGTACATTTTCTTGCTATATGAGAAGATATAACACTTGAACGTCTAGAAAGGTTATATATTAATGAAGTCGTGAGACTTCATGGAATACCCCTATCGATTATTTCTGATCTTGATCCCCATTTTACTTCAAGATTCTGGAAAAGTCTTTAGAATTCCTTAGATACTGAACTTCATTTGAGCACTTCCTACCACCCCCAGACTGATGGAAAATTAGAATGGACTATTCAAACCTTAGAAGTCATGTTGAGATCATGCTCACTTGACTTTAAAGGTATGTGGGGTCAATATTTACCTTTATTAGAATTTTCCTATAACAATAGCTTCTATTCAAGTAATCAGATGGAACCATATGAAGCGTTATATGGAAAGAGATGTCGCACACCAACCTGTTGGGATGATGTTGGTGAAATAAAACTCGTAGGCCCAGAACTGGTGGAGGAAATGATGGAAAAGTTGAAGGTAATCCAAAACCATGTCAAATTAGTTCAAAGTAGGCAAAAGAGATTTGTTGACAACCGAAGGAAGGATTTAGAATTTCAGGTAGGAGATCATGTTTTCTTGAAGGAATCTCCATTAAAGGGTGTTATACATTTCGGTAAGAGGGTAAAATTGAGTCCTAGGTACATCGGACCAATCAACATTCTAGAAAGAATTGGGGTTGTAGCATACCATTTGGAAATGTTTCCAAATCTCTCCAAAGTTCACAATGTGTTCCATGTATCATTGTTGAGAAAATACATGCCTGACCCAACGCATGTACTCACCTATGAGGAATTAGAAATAGAACCTGATCTGTCTTATTGCGAAGAGCCTATCAAGATTCTTGATAAGAGAGAACAAGTGCTGAGAAACCGGGCGACTCATCGGGTAAAAGTTCTTTAGAGAAACCATAAGATGGAAGAGGCAACATGGGAACCTGAGGAACCTATGATGAAGAATCACCCGAGTCATTTTATGTAGTAATATTCCAGAAATTTCAGGGATGAAATTATTTAAAGGAGGGGGCAATGTAACACACCAAGCTTCCACGGTGTGCTCCTCTTTGAATAATACAATAGCGTGTGTTGTACGCAACTTCGAGTTCTAACACACACCACAACCAATCAAACTTGCCGTTATGAATAGTAATACCCGGTTTTTTCAATTTTATAAATATTATCTTTCAAAATGGACTTCATTTTTTGGATTCGGAATATCAAAATTATCTTAGGGTGATTTTTTGGTATTTTTCTGAAATCTTTCAATTTCTGATGAATAGTGAAAAAACACTGAGTTATACTTTAAAACCAAATTTTTATTTAAATATTTATTTATTTTATTAAAATAAATTAAGGTTATAATAGATACATAATACCTATATATGTTCAATGTAATTAATTGGAGTTAGTTTAGAATAATTTTAGTTATATAAAAATTTAATTGAACTTTTCACCGTATTTTACCCATCTCCTAAGGAAATTTGCAAATTCACATAAAAGATAATTTTAATGCTACTGTGAATGTAATTTTCAAAATCTGAGAGACACGGTTAATTTCAAGGATTAAAATTTGGTTCAATAAGATAAAAATAATTTTTGGTGAATAGTAACCTTTTGCTTTTATTTACCACAGTTAAAAGTAAATAGGGTAATTAAGGGTAAAATGATATTATTATTACCCTAACACATATCCTGATTCTATTGGCTAAGAATAATTCAACCAAAAACATCCTTTGGAATAAAATATTAACCTTTTTGGTCTACATGGATTAGATTAGGACAATTATTATTATTTAATTCAAAGAAGAGTTAAAAGAGTTAAATGAAAGTTTAATAAATAACAAAAATTTAATTTAGGGTTATACATAAGATAAATTAGAATAAAAATATTCATTAGAAATCCAAAAATATTTCCTACATAATGGTATTTTATTTATAATTTTTAGACATTAAATAAGTAAATTTATTTATGACACAATGGTGATTCAGTAATTACCTAATTAATGAAATATTAAAATAATTGATAATATAAGTACCCAAATAAATGTAATTTGAGAATTTTTTTTAATTAAACTAATTTTATAGGTTAATATGACTTTTTAGTATTGATTTTATTAAGTTATTTTTATGTAATCATTTTGTTATGATTTTCACAAAAATCAAATACCAAATAGTGTCAAAATTGAATAAAGAAGTTTTTTAAATAATGATTATATTATTAATTGATATTCAATTCCTAAATATCTAAGGATCGGCTAAGAGACTTATATAATGATAGTTGTATCAGTAATGAAACACTTGGGGTTATATTGGATGTATATAGTAAGTTTATTAACCGTATAATATAAAAATACAAAGAGACATGGTAAATGTGAAACTAATTAACTAAGAGTTAAAACTAAAAGACAAGGTTAATATAGTGACCCAAACCTGTCTAAAACCTATTGGATGAGTGGTTTTAGAACTATCCTCACCTTAAATTCTAAATAATACTGTTTGGAGCCATTAGAAACGTAATATGAAGTTATTAAAAAATAATATTTCTAGCTTTTCCTAAGGTGCCCCTCACCCCTCTTATAAAAGGGAACTCCCCCTTCTCTCAATTTCACATCTTTAAATCTATTTGGATCGGCCAAACCCTACTTAAATATCCTCCCAACTTCCCTCATTTCAACCTATAGGCCTTATATTTATCTGAAAGCCATCCTATGGATCCCTTTTGATCAAATCAAAAGGAAGAACCCGAAGAAGAGGCAATGATTTCACCACCCTCTTTCAAGTTCCTTTCTTCTTCCACTTATTCTTTATTTGTTATTTCCATTATGAAATAATATATCCATTATCATATATATACTGTGATGTTATTATTAATATGGTACAACCATATTAAGTATTCTATCCATCCCTTTAATGACATGTCACCATACGTGCGTACGTACGGCTTACCGTCTCCACGTCATGGTGTAATTGTTATTCAATACATTATTATATGGATGGGTATAATAATGATGTTTAATTCATGTAAATAATAATTATAAAATTATAATGATTCTTTATATATGATAGAACATCTAGTTATATATGATTATAATAATAAAAAAATGATATTTTCGCTCATGCGTACTTACAGACTATCGTCTCCACGAACGTGATGAGATTCTTTCCACATCGTATCCATTCAAGAATAATTCTCATTTGATGATAAAAAGTAATGTTTAATTACTTGATATCATTCTGTATATGAATAAGATAAATCCTTTCGATAAAAAACTTGGCTTATGTAACAAAACATATAAAAGAAAATGAGTAAGTGAACCCATGAAACGACGATAATACTAAAATATTATTAACAAAGAAGAATTAAAAGATCGGATATGTTATCATATTTATGTATATGATTCTAGTATATTTTAATAACACAGATTTAAGTATTATTCAGGATTTTAACCTAACCTCAACCAAGTAAAAGTACAAGGTAAGGTTTTATTTCACAATCTCTTCATTATCCGATGTTGTCTATACGTAATTATCTACTAGGACCTCTTTACCATCCAAATCCATGTTTCTTAAAAATATATTTCAAAACAATCTTACTATTTTACAGAATATGGGTTAAAGTCATTTATACCCTTGTTCGACTTTTTATAAGATGTTTATAAATTAATCGTTCTGTCGTTTTCCAAACAAGGTCCTTTTTAACCTTTTCGACAGAATTAAGGTAAGAATGTCTTTTTTAACTTATACGGCGGGTGCGGCTATTTTCCACCATTATAAAATCTTCGAAGCTTCCCTTACAATATTATAAAAATATTTTGAAATTAAATGTTTTATTTTATAATTATGTGAATTTTAAATGATTTAAAAAAACGATATTTATCTCAAATATTTTTATTTCATATATGTCAACATCCTTTGATGGATTTTAAGCTTATTTGAAGTTGATTTATTATGATACAAAACTTCCATATAGTATTGAAGGTTTTGTGATATGTTTGACTGTGTATATTTTATTTTTATACCATTCATGGTTTATGGAGAAAGTATTGACATTTTGTATTCTAGTTTTAATATGAATTTTTATGTTATGTTTAAACCTGTTCATATGAGGAATGCATTGGACTTAAAAAGTGACAGGTGGAACCGGCTATAGCTCCTCGATGAATCGGTTGGTCTCATAAGACAAACTAGTGTCTTGGAACAAGGCCTTGACAAAATATTTTTTTTAGTCTTCGCACAAGGCCTTGACTGTGTGGTTATGATTGCCTATAATTATGCATTCCATCAATATGAAAGTGGTTATTAATATTGCATGTGATTATTAGACTAGTAGAATCTCTATGTGAATAAGTTAATGGAATTATTTCATTTTATCTTTTCCATATTATGCCAAAGTTCAAGTTTAAAAGGCTTTTGTTTTAGTTATATATTTCCTTAAATGTTTATATTTATTTATGAGAGTTTCTGCTATATTGTTATCCTTATTGAGCATATGAGCTCACCCCTTTCAATGTTTTAATTTTTCCAAGGATTTGAAGAAGTATTTTATGAATGACCTAGAGGGAATGTATGAGGGGATATGAATACAAGATTTTTTTGTATTTTTTTTTTCAATTTATGATGTATTGTAAGACTTATGAATATATCTAGTGTTTCCAAGGAAACTAAAATAAACGTTCTTTCAAGACATTATATTTTGTGATCATGCCAATATTATGTAATAATTCACCGACTCTGGGTAACTGGGGTTGGGGCGTTACAGGAAATGTCAAAAAGTACCTCAAATCGAATAACGACAATAGATTTATTTCATATCATTTAATAAAAAATCACCAAAGGATAAAATTAAATTTAAACCATTGTAGATGAATAGAAAAATATTAAATAATTATGAAACATGGATGTGGATGATAAGTATACCCTAGTAAATACTTACAAATAAATAATCTCATATAATAATGAGATTGAAAAATTATCCCTTACCTTTGGTCTGATTTCATCTATACGTTTCCAAAACTCCTATATACTGGGTTTTAACATATTATTAACTTGTAACAAAACAATAATAATATTTATGATGTCATATATGATTCACTTATGACTTTATATTACCTGTTTATTTATCAATTCCATGTTAAAGCAATGTTTTGGGTAATAATACTTTTATTTACCATATGTGTTTTGACTTGTCATTCATGATCTTATTCATTAAATCATGATTAACATAAATCTAGAATTTAAAATATGAATTATATATTATAAATATTTATTATATAAATAGATATAATAGATAGATAAATGAAATGGAATACACCATTCATGGAGATAGGAGGTTATACGTACGCATGAATGTTGTTTCAATATTCTTTTTGAATTAAATGGACGAATGTAAATGACGTATATATATACATAAATCTAGTAGAATTATTAAGACATATATTTCATGGTTATTTATTATATATAATTTATAATCATTCTTTAATGGTTAACATGGAGAATGAATCTCATCATGTAGTGGAAACGGTAGGTCGTACGTACACACAAGTGACGATGTCATTCACTTAATGGTTAAATGGTAAGGAATTGGATGGTATATTAATTTTAAATAATAATTATAATGTTATATTAATTATTTAAATCCATTATAAGAATCATTATACCCATCAAATTTATGTATTGTTGAATAACAAATTATACTACAGTGTGGAGATGGTAAGCCATATGTACGCACGCATGATATTGTTATTTTTAGGATGGATTAATAGAGGTATAAGGTTTTAAAATAATTATAATAACATCCCAACATATATAAAGTACTAGATTTATTAATTTATTATGAGAACAACATAATAAGAGTAATTAGAAGAAGAAAATAATTTTTAAAGAGGTGATAAAACAATTACCTCGTTTTCGAGTATCTCCATTTGATTTTCACAAAAGGTATCCAAGGATAGATTTATGAAAAAAGTGTGGAATCTAGGAGGAAGTTAAGGATATTTGGATCTTATTTGAGTAGAGTTTATAAGAACCGAAGGGCTTTAATGGTGTGAGTAAGTGGGTAGAGGTGGTGGCCTTTTATAAGAGAAAGGAGGGGCACTTTAGAAAAGTCTCGAAATATTAATTTATTATAAATTTATTTTTGATTTATAATTGTCTCAAAATCATTTATTTATAATATAATATGATTATGGGTCGAAATAGTCTCAAAATATTAAATTTAGACAAGTTTTGATTTTATTTTAAATCTTCTCATTTTGATTTATCTGTATTTAATCAATTATATTTTATTTGTTGTAATAATGTTCAAAATATTAAATGGTAATAAATATTAACTTATGTGTTGTAAAATTTTCATAATTGGATACATTATTAAATTTTAGGCCATATAATTTTCTGTTTGTAAATTGTAAAATTTATATTGGTTTTTAAAATATTTAATAATATGTTATTTTTATAAAATATCAATAGTGTCAATTTTGACACTATTCATTGATTTGACTTTAAATAAAATCTACAATGATGATAAATTCGAACCAAAATATTTAACACACTACTAAAATTTTATATTCACCATGAAAATTTGTGGAGTACATTTATTAGTTCATATGACATTTCTTTTAATGCTTTTAAAACCATTTATTTGATATTTCTATTAAAAAAATAATTTCTACAGCACTATTGTGTCAACATTAATGTTAATTATTTAATCTTAAATATTAAAAATAATCACATGATGTATATAATTTCATTTTATTTTTGAATACTAGTTATTTTCTAATTTTTTATCAGGATTATAACTACATTAAAATTATTATAATTATAATATATATGAGAGTGACATGTTGTCACTTTCTTTTGTTTTAATTATAATTAAATCACTTTCATGGAAAAGTCAATTAAATGAATCCATTATTACCCTTAAGTTATATTGGTCTAATTTAATTCATCCAATAGGATTTAGGCTAAGGTTAGGGTAATTTTAATATCTTTATCATATTGTTTCTTACATTAATTTAAATGATTTACATTTAATGATGGAAAATAAAAATTATCAAAGTTACAATTCATATTGTCAAAAAATAAAAGGTGCCTATTTACACAATTTGGACCTTATGATTCCAAATATGGAATCCATTTTCCCAAATTCAAATATATATAATTGAAAGAAATTAATTTATAATTAATTCACATTATCAAAACAAACAAGCGGGTTTTTTTGAAGTAAAAACTAATCAAAAAATTGACATGTATTTATGCCCTATTTATATGAAAAATTACTTAGTGACCAAAATAGGATTAAATGATATAAAATAATACAATTACACTTTAATACCAAAAATAGATAATCTAACTATATAAACAAATTAGATAAAAAGGCAGTTTTGAATTAAAATGTAGCATTTTCACTATTAATTAAAATATGAATTTTATCAGGAAAATAACCAAAAATTTATCCAAAGTAAATTTTGATGTCTCTCTTCCAATTAAGATTTTTTTTCAAATAGAATATATAATAGTGATAAAAACTAGATTTAAATTTATTGGGCCATCAAAAGGGAACAAAACTGTAGTTTTTGAAAAATACATCTTTTATCCGAAAAAATAAATTTGTTCATATATCATGTTCTATAAAATGAACAAGATTAATTTTAATGTTATATAAAACTAAAAATATGGTTAATAATATTCATAATGTGTAGTTTATATCCCATGAATTAATAATATTTTAATAATATATCTTTAGTCTATAAAACCCGATATTGCATACAACGCATGCTATCTAAGGAAGTCTCTATTTCTTGTAATACAAGACAAGTTAGTGCTTAGTTTAGTGTAATATTACTTTTGTGTGGTTTATAACATAATACAAACATAGTTATTTTATACATTGATCTAAATCAATATTCCGGGTTGCTTGAAATGAATCCTATCAAAAAAAACATGAAATTGTGTGAACACAATCCAAGTATAGTGTGGTGTATACTGCAAGATAATATTGTGTTTCATATAGCATAAGCTACTCTTGGTTTTGTATACAACAAAAGACTTAAAAGAAATTAAAAAATAATATATCTCATAAATACCTTGGGTGTTACAATTATATCTAAATATATGATTAACGACATGGAAATCACAGCTCATTCCTATATGATTCTTGTACAAATATTTACCCTCTAATTAGTGCCTATATATACAGATTCAATTAGTATATTTTCATAGTCTATGTGAATGTATACATCGGTTACCACACCAAAAATGGAGACCCAGCCCGAGATCTAAACTCGAAGCACCAAAAACTATTTCAGTAAAACCCCAACTAGTCTCACAGACCCCAGTCCTATGTTATAACTGACTACCTCTGATACCACTCTAGAATGACCTAGAGCTATGGGTCCTGAGCTGAAACAACCCAAATCTCTCCTCCAATAGGTCATAGGAAGTGAACCACTATCAAGTAGGCATATCACAAAAAAGGGAGGTATTATCATAATATACCTACACACACTAAAACAACTCCAAACCAATAAAATATAGAATTGTAAAACAACCAATAATTGTGCATAAATTCATATAAAATCCCACCATCAATGTATGACAATTATTATTAGAAACGAAGGTAGAAATACGAGCCCACTAAACTAAATTGAAAACAAGGATAACCTATAAGGTATATGAGGACTATTCTAAATGAAACCACTAAAAAAAACCTCAGTCTATCTGGATTACTGAGCTCAACCTCATCTTAGACCCTCTATAACTCCATTGAAAGGTCGGTCATCATTATAATACATGACACATGATCGAAAACCCATGAAGGGGTGAAAATAACAATACTTAGTAGGAAACCCTAAAATCACTAATAATATATCATTAAGAATAGTATTCAACTCATCATATGGATATTTCAAAAACATAAATAACACAAATATCTAGATATTCTCACAGTAGACACATAGTTTTAATGTATGGACACAACCGTAAATCCATCCATGGATTCCTATTAAAAGGTTCCATATAACACTCATACAAGAGAACACACTCCTTTAGTCAAATAGAACTGATGGTATCCATATAAGATTTCATGTTCATCGGGTTTCGCCATATGAAGTGCACGTTGGAAGTCTGAAGAGATAAATTGATAGATGGGGATTACACCCAAGTCTAGGGGTTATACAACCAACTGAGCCTAGATTAACCTACTTAGTAGGGGATCGAATCCCACATAGTGTTGGCCACAATGATACTAAGAACCTCACCTAGGGAGGTGATGATGATAAATGATCTCACTCTAGACTTGATAAAGGGATTCCAACATCTATATTTGAGACTGAAGTTCTTCATAGATGGATATCCATCTTATGTATAGGAATCAATTCATTAATAAACCCTCAGGGAAAGGATCAATGGATTTTACCCTAAATAAAATTTTCTCAGATAAAGAATACAATGACTCCAAGCTTTCTTTGAGAGGGCTCACAGTGTGTACTATGAGTGCACGATGTGTCCCTTTGGTACCAGGTTCTACCCATGTACCAAAAACCATGCTTGTGTCCACTTCCATGTACACAGAGTTTGTTCCACCACACAAAACATGTGGATCCACATGATCTTCTACAATTGTACCCTTTTATTCCCTGATCTACTATCCAGGGTGTACACAATGTGTGGTGTGGCCCACATAGTGTCTAACGGCACATAACCTCTAGGGTGTGTACCCCAAAACCAATCCCTACCAAAAATCTAGGGAACACAAAACATGTTGTGGGACCACAATTTGTGTGATATTTATCACTATAAGAAACATTATTCACTACTATAAGGTTCCCACACGATGTGTATCTCTATATTACACACTGTGTAGCATGGGATTTTTTCGAACTTGTTAGTTCTTCTCCATGTAGTCCTCTATGACGCCACTAATGAAAATATCTCCTAAAAACATAGATTTGGGGTTGGATACTCCATTTCAAAATTTATCACTTTGAATTGACTTCTAAGTCACTCTAGAAATGCCCATGTTCACAATTCATAGCTAGGTCATCGATCTGTGATAAATGAAAGTTATTGATCTGTTTTAATTTTTCTCTAATCATCCTCCATCATCAAAACACCTAAATCAAATCCTCGATCTCAAGATATACACATAGTATTGATACTTTGTTCTAAATAATTTTTATTAAAGGATCAAATACTATGTATATCTTCAAATCATGGGATAAAGATAACATCTACAATGAGTATGTGAGGAACGAGAAAAGAAAATAAAAAACAAAAACATAAGGAAGAAACCTCTAAAAATGTTTGTGTTGGACTCAATTTGTTACCATTATATTTAAAAGCAAACAGATATAATATAATCAATAATTGAAATCCCCAATTCCTAGATAATTTATCATGTACATTCAATACACTCGATCTATGAATCAATCCATTAGTAAATTGATTCACATTCATTGTAAGAATAATAAAATGGGGATAAATACACATAAACAAACATCCTACCTCAATATATATTTATCACTGTTGAATAAAGAAAACATGTCATTATCCTTGCTAAGATCCTAGAATTCTATTTCACACTGATCAATGATCCATGACTTAGTCATTATTTTCCCTAAAATGTTCCCCCAACACTCTCTCACAAATGTATGGGGTTATTAGTATAACACTGGGATTTTTCCATTGCTGTGTATTTATAGATCATTATAGGTTGTGTCAAATAAATTAATGAAAATAAAACAAATTATTTTATTTATTTAATGATCTTCCAGCAATTGTGCTCAAACTGAATGTCTGGTTCTCCCCACGGTTAAGTTGTACCAAGGGTAAAATCCATTCTCTAAATTCAATGTGGCCTAAAATTTATAATATGAGGATCATTTTAAGATTTATTCCACGTTTTTAAGAAATATGTTCATGAATTATATTTATTATGATTAATATAATTCAAAAATAATTTTTGGGCTCACTAAACATCAGAATATCATATCATCTCATCACATAGCTCTAAATATAATCCATATAATACTATAAAGTAATACTTGTAAAATTAGAGTTTTTAAATTCCATTCTATCATGGTTAAACTCATGAACATTGTTAACCTTATTTTTTAGCTCTAAAATTCCTTCTGAATCTCTTTAAACTCCACTAGGATCTATGGTTAAAAATTCAATTGATTATGATAATATTTTCCCCTTTGTTTAGGATTTCCAAATCCATACTTTGAAAATGAATAAATATCTATTATTTTGTAATCCTCATCATAGATACGCTAGCATGATTCTTTTAACTCAAAGTAATGACCACCTTGTTCACCCTCCCAAGGTGGTAATGTATTATGAAGTCATAATCATTAATCATCCCTAAACATTTTCTTTGGAACTTATTCTACACCTTCAATGGGAATATATGCATAATTTTTTTTTGATTCGTATATATATCACGCTTCCTCAATAAAGATATTTCCTCTATATCCATAATGAAATATATACCATTACTAACTCAAATAATGAGTTGTGTAATTTCTCTCATGAATATACAATTTTCAAGATTCATAAGGTATAACTCTATCATTATGCCTAATAGCACATCTTAATCCCTTCTTGGACACATTACTATTAATTAAAAACCATTCTATAATACAAGGTAATGTAATAATATATGCATTAAATAATATTCTCAATAGTAACATGAATATTCCTTACATTCATCTATCCATAGTAATATATATCACATCTGAGTTAACTTTCTTATTAGATTAGATAGTCGTGAGAAATTCCCCACAAAAAATCAACAATATCCATCTAAACCAAGAAAAGTACAAATCTCCTTCACCATGGGTGGTATCGTACAACATTGAATAGACTTTATCTTTTATGGATTTTCTGATATACAATCTATTGAGATTATTTGACCCAAAAATGAACCATTTTTCAACCAAATTCCCACTTTGTAAATTTTAAATATATTTTCACCTTCCTTGGTGTCTTTAGTAAAATTAGGAATTGTTATTCATTCTCTTCCTTTAACTTTGAGTAGAAAATAATATCATCTATAAAGACTAACAAAAACTAATTATGGAAATATCTAAAGACTTTATTCATTAAATTTCTGATGATAGTGGGGATATTTTTAAGACCTAATGGAGTCACTATATATTCATAGTTTTTATACATCCTAAGGAATATTTATTGGGTATATCCTTTTTCTTGACCATCAATTGATGATATCTAGAATGAAGGTAGAACTTGGAAAATTATCGAGCTCCATGATGTTGATAAAATAAGTCTTCAATATGGGTAAGAGGATACTTTTTCTTGATAATGATCTTGTAAATATCATGATAATAAATAAGAATTTCCAATTATCTACATTTCCTTTTAACCAAAAGAAAAGTTGCACCCCAATGTGTCATAATAGTCCAAATGAATCGATTTTCAAGGTATTCCTAGTGTTACATCTTATATTCCTACAACACAATTGGGTAAATTATATTGAGAGTCATTAAAATTGGTGTTGAATTAGGTTTGAGTTCTAATGCAAACATAACTTCACATTTTAGTGGAAGCCTATGAAAATCTTCAAGAAATACATCAAAAAATGCAAACACAACTTTCATATCTTCGATTCCATATTTCTCCCCAACCATTTGAGATAAGCACCCATTCTAAATTGTAATTAAGGTTCGTACATTGGATGTGATATATAATGAATATTCATATATATAATCGCATTAATGAATTATCATAGGTCAGTTTGGAATATCAAATGTGACTTACTTTCCTCAAGAATTGATTTGGGCTTCATATAGAGAAATTTATTCCATTCCTAAGAAAATATCAATTTCAACCAAAGGAATAATGGAAGGATTTGAAAAATTCTCATTGTTGTCAACATCAACCGAAGAGGAATCATATACCTAATATGGGATCATCTTTAAATTAAGTTTTTTCACTAATAATTTTACAAATAATAATTTTGGTGTAATTTTTATATTCTTTTAAAATTCATATGATATAAATTAATAGGAAGATCTAGTGTGAGATAAGACAATAACAGATATAGATCGGATGGTAAGTATACCTTTCACCATGTAGTTATCACACCCCTCATCAAAAATATTGATCACATGATATTTACCTTTATCCTTCAGCTTACAAGTTTGCTAAAATTGATCATCATCATTAACCTTTGAATTTAGGAAATGTTTATTATAATGACGGTACTACGTTCATTTGAAACAGTTGAGTGTGGGAAGTGAACTATATATAGTTTTATTTATATTTATATCATTATTTAACTTCTTCCCATCACTTTAAATATCTATTTCTTGATGACATTCCCTTATAAACATAAAACAATTACTGGTTAGATCAATAATATTTTGTACATGATACTTCCAACACATTGGGTATAAATGAAATATCATCTTTTTCTCTCCATGGTTCTTATATTTTCCATTGAATTGCATTTTTCTCTTATTGTCAAAACCATGAGATTTTTACCTAACTCCATCATCAATTTACACCTTCATAGAACATCAAAAAAACAATTCTTAGATATATAAGTATCTTATGGATAACTCATATCATATGATTTGTTTTAATCCACTAAATATACAATCAATATATCATTCAGGTTGGATGATAATACCAATATCATGCCGCAAAAGCCTTTAAAATTTACCTCATAGGTACCAATGTATTAATCATTATTTTTCTTTAGCTTATGAAAAATCTTCTCTATATTCCTATAAAAAATATGATCAAACTAATTATTGAAAAATATGTTTTTGAGCTCATACAAATCCATGTAGTAAATTTCATCTTGTTTTCCCATATTATTAATTAGATTCCCCCATTAACCCACTTCCCCTTCTAAATGGTAGACAATAAAATAATTTCATGTTCTGAGCACTTGATAATAGAAAATATATTTTCATTGGTGTTGAACCATTATTTAGAAAATATTGTATTAGAAGTCCCATAGAAAGAAGAAGGATGTTTCATCACGAAGGACTCAGCAGAATGGTGTTCCCTATATTTTTTGTTTGGAAGTTCAAGATGATTCATAGCACAAGAATGTTTTTTGAAGATAGAAACGAAATTTTTTTATTCGGTCTCCCATAAATTTTAGATGCTCATTTGATAATCTTTTCATATTCCAACACAGTCATCATTAACATGGTTCCTTCCCATGCTATCCATTTACTAAAACCATAAATAAAAGTGTAAGAAAAAATAATAAATGTTAGGAACTGCATAATCTGGAATTTTCGCTAATTGGATCCATAAATCATGAAAACATATTTAATATATGACACCTTAGTTTTATCATAGGTTATTAATAATCATCATCTATAGAAATATCATGTAATGGTTCATAAAGATTTTCTAAATTTCCAAAGTGTATCCTCTTAGAGTGTTGAACCTGGGGTGCAGTAATGCTCGTTGTCATGCATAAGGTGACAATTGATTCTGAATAAATGTCCCATTTTCAGTGTTATTACCCTTAGGTACCTCTATTCTAGATCCAAATCCACTTATAGTTTCCAAATAGGGATTTAATTTCATAGAAAGTACTTACACTCTCCATTACTAAAATTCTAGTTTATTTTCTTATACTTTAACTCATCCATAAAATTATCCATAGTCAATAATTAGGGAATATCACTAAGGTTTTCTCATCCTAGATTCATAAAGTTAACTAAACCTATCCTATTATACAATATACAGAAATTTATTATTCACATACATAGATATTACATCATTTTAAATGAATTTTCATTAAAATACACAAAAATATGCATGAGGACCATAATAGTATTATTTATTTAGAATAATTAAAAGAGAATCAACTTTTACATTGGTAAACTAATTCATCTCCCAGTATGATATTTATATATAGAACCATTCCAAGGCATGTGATAAATAATATATTTCTTCATAGTATGGGGAAAGGAAACCTAATAATAGGTGAGCTCCGATGCTTAGTAAGGGTAAATAAGGGATATACATAATCATAATTAGAACATAAGGGTATGATAACATGAGAATAAATTTTTAAAACCATACCCTTTTATAAAAGACCATAATCTTAAATCATGGAATAATGTTTGGTAGTTCATAAGACTTAAATCATAAGATAATCAAATAGCATGATCCATGCAAGCATTACATTGGCCTAAGACAAGGATAGGGGCATACACATAAGTATAGAAAATCATTTACATAGTAGTTAATAATCACTTCCAAATATATCGTAGTGGAATGCGTTCACTTCCCAACCCACCATAATGGTCAAATTTCACTCCCAAGACCATCATAGTGGAATAATTCTCATACTGAACCTGGATCACTGCATGTTCTATCACTGTCTATATCATGATATAAAAATATTTACCCAATGCATTGGAGTGAAATATATGTCCCACAAATAACATAATTTAAACAAAACATATTTGTGCCACAAGATTATAAAACATTCATCATATCCTAACCCAAGATCTGAAATGGTATGATTGACATTTCATCATATCATAACCTATAGAAAATAGATAGACTTCATAATCATTTCATTATTTTTTTATGTCATAACCAAAGGATAAAAAAGTGGGTTTCATTATAATTTTATTATGGTATAACCTGTGGAAGAGAAGCAGGTCTCATAAATTTCATTCCATCATAAATATAAACTATTCATAGAAAGAACATGAATAGAATCCTTGGGTCATATCCCCATTAAGTCATGGGTAACAGAAACCAATGTCATTTTAGAAAGAGAATAACTTTTATTGATCATTTAAAACATTTCTTCAGGAAAATATCCTTTCCTCTTTGAAAAAACAATTTTTAAAATATAAAACATTTAAGAAATATTTTTCTTCAAAAATAAACTCAAAAACATATAAAGGATTCTTCTATTAAAATAATGTTCATGAGGATTGGAAGTTCTTTTTCTTGTCGTACACATTAAAATGTATTCATTTCACATTTTTAATAAAAAAATAAATAGATATTGTTTAGATAACGAAATGAATATTCCTTTCAAAAATATTTCCTAAGAAAATTCAAACATGGGTAAAAATATATTCTAAAAATATTGTAGAATAATACAAAAAATGAAAACATTTCTAGAAAACATGGTTTTGGAATATGATGGTTTTATGACTGAAAATATAAATAACATCAGGTTTTCTTAACAAAATGTTTTCAATTATTTTATGTACCAAAGAGTGGAAAATTGTACTACTAATTTAAAATATCATTAATAACTATAGAAAAAATTTCATGATTTTCATGATATATGGATCATAATATTCTATCATCAGAAACAAAACCATCAAAAATCTCGATAAACAATGAGATTGTAACATAAAATCATTACCACTTTGGTAACATTGAATTGTAAGAAATAAGAAGGAATAACATAAAATGGAACATAAAATATCACGAGGATAAATAAATTCATGATATTACATGTCAAATGGGATGTATATACACTTTTTTAAATAATATAAGGTCATAACATAACATATTTTTAAAAGAAAGAAAATAAAAAAAATCTTATTTATTTGCTAATATATTTAATCGCATTACTCAATAAAGAATAAAAAAATGAAATATTAAATATCAATAAAATAATTGGATTCATTATAAAATATTTAAAATGTAATTATGTAAACCACACAAAAGAAATGATTGGTGAATTTTCATATGTCTCCCAGAAATTAAAGAGAGACTATAAATCCATTACCTTAAGTCTTGAATTTCATCTTACATGTTCAAACCTCATATATATTAAATATATTGTTATTATAAATCTATTAAAGATATATATATATATTTTAACCATATATTATTTTTTATGACCTTTTATTACCAGTTTA
This sequence comes from Viscum album, assembly GCA_963277665.1. Lineage (NCBI taxonomy): Eukaryota > Viridiplantae > Streptophyta > Magnoliopsida > Santalales > Viscaceae > Viscum > Viscum album. The sequence goes on along the minus strand of OY728142.1, from coordinate 23,616,600 downwards.
TTAACAATTCCTTTTGAAAGTAATGTTTCTGGTAATAATCACTTTGTTTTTCATATAAGTTTTGATTTGTTATTTTTTGAACTCTTTCATTGATCATGGTTTTATTATATATATATAATGATAACCATGAAATAAATATCATATTTATTCATTATATATTTATTTAGATTAATCTATAAAATTTAATGGTAGAATATTAAATACTTCATTCATGAATATGGTAGGTCATACGTACATATGAATAATGATTCCATTTTATTTTTTGATTAAAATAAAAAATGGTAAATGATATTTTATCACTATAGAAACATTTTTATTTAATATATGTAACATTTTTTCATTAAAATTTTCTTTATTAACATCAATGTAAATTTTAAAATAATCACGTCACTTCGCATGGCGTTAGTTTGTCATAAACACAAGTGTTGTTATTGTATTCCATAAAAATATAATGAAAGTAGGTATGTGTTATATAATAAATCCATGAGATTAATAATATCATAAATTTAATATATAAACATTAAATCCATCATTGTGCCCATCCTTGAGAGATGGAAAATGAAAAGTGAATGATATTCGTTCACTAGGAAGTAGTCCTCCATTCACACAGATGATGATTTCTTATTCAATTTGATGGAAGTGGAGATGGTTATAGGTAGTTAACTTTACATAAAAACATATAATTTTATTTAATATATTTATTTTATTTTATCAAAATGGTATAATTAATGAAAACATATTTAATGGTGTGTAAAAATTATATTTAATTTCCTAAAGTAGCACACATGCAGACCAGAGTCATCTTACTTGAGGAGATCATTCATTCTTTCACGTACTAACTCTAATTCACCTGAACTACATGTTTTTTGTTGTTTAAATTTATTCAATAAATTAAATTAAATTTTATATTTAAAATTAAATGCTAAAATTTATTGTAATGCCCCGACCCCAGTTACCCAGAGTCGGTGCATTATTACATAACATTGGCACGATCACAAGGAAAGCATGTCTCTAAAGACTGATTAGTTTAGTAGCCTTGGAAAAAAGATTCATACATATGTTCAACTTTACAGCTTGAAGAGAAATACAACAAAAATATATTTCATTAGAAGCATCCAATCCTTCTAGATTATTCCAGCAGGTCACTCATAACTAACTTCTTTATATCCTAGAAAATGAAAAATAAGAAAGGGGTGAGCTCAAACGCTCCGTAAGGGTAAGTAATACAGCGAAAAATGACATAAATATTAATCATGGTGAATAGTTGAAACCACATGACTTTACAAATAATAAACATGACTACTTTTATGGCATGAATATGATCTGAGTAAGTAATGCCATAATAAAACATAATCATGGGTATTATACTAGTCGAATGACCACATGAACCATCAATATTATTTCCATAATTAGGGAATGTATAATGCCAGACATTCTAATACAATTTTTCAAGGCCTCGGCCAAGACGTCTAAAAATGATCAAGGCCACGGCCAAAACCATAAATCAAATTGGGAAAGGGCATCAGCCAATTCCACATCTAGTTGTCTCATGAGACCTACCGATGCATCGAGGACCTATAGTGGGCTCCACCCATCACTTACTATGTCCAATACATTCCTCATATGAAAATGATGAAACATAACATAAACATTTGTATAAGAACTAGGATACGAAATGTTAATACTTTAACCATAAACCATGAATGGTATAAAAATAACACATCCATAGTCAAACATATCACAAAACCGTCAATACAATATGGAAGCTTTGAATCATAATATATCAAATTCAAAACAAGTTTAAATTCCATTAAAGGATTTGACATAGATGGAAATGATTTGTAAAACTCTTTGATAGAAATTCCCCTTTTCATGAAAACATTTAAAAGTCACACAATTTTGAAAAGATGTCATTTAAATACATTTTTTAATCAAATTATCTCATACCACTTTGAAACTTTTGGAAAGAATTAACATTTTAAAAACATTCATTTCCATATAAATAAATCCTTAAAAACCATTTTGAAGACATGAACATTAATGAGAAAGATTTAGAAGAATAAATATTTAAATAATTTTAAATTTTGTTTTCGTAAAAAGTTTTTTAAAATAATCCCTTTGAAAACTATTTCATAAAACATGGACAAGGATATTAAATATGTCCCAGTAGATACTTACATAAAAACAACCTCGGATAATAAAGAGATTGTGAAATTAACCCTCACCAATTAGGTAACTTACGAAAGATACACCCCATGAAAGAGGTATCATACAATAAATATGTAAATACACATAAGTTAAAGTGTATTACACAAAGAATACAATAATTTTAAGTACATACACCACACAAAAGGTAATAGTGGCAATATGGCATGAATCTCATGGGAATAAGGAGTGAGATGAAAACCCCTTACCTTGTAATTTTCCTTGGTTGATGGTAGGTTAACCTCCTGTATAATGCTGAAATAATTTTTTTTAAATTATAAAATAATAAAATATATTAATACGATATCATATATGATCTTTTAACATTGATTTGTTAATAAAATATTAGTATTATCGTCGTTTCGGATGTTAACATACTCATTTTGTTTTAAATGTTTTGTGACATAAGTCATGTTTATTATGGATAGGTTGTATCTTATTCATATCCAGAATGATATCAATCCCTTAAACATTATTTTTAATCAACAAATGATAATTATAATTGAATGGATACGATGGGGAATGAATCTCATCGCGTTCGTGGAGACGGTAATCTGTACGTATGCACGAGCGACAATATCATTATTTTGATATTACAATAATATATAATTGGATGGTATATAATATAGAAAGAATCATTATCATTTTATATTTATTATTTACATGAATCATACATCATTATCATACCCATCTAAATAATAATATATTGAATAACAATTACACCACAACGTGGAGATGGTAGGCCGTACGTACGCACTTATGGTGACATGTCATTCAAGGGATGGATAGAATAATGAATTTGTTTGTTCCATAATTATAATAACATCACAGTATATATAAGATACTGTATTTATTATTTTAGAATGGAAATAACAAGGAATGAATAAGTTGAAGAAGAAAGGAACTTGAAAGAGGGTGGTGAAAACATTACCTCTTCTTTGGGTTCTTCCTTTTGATTTGATCAAAAGGTCTCCTTAGGTTGACTTTATGATCAAAATAAGGCCTCTAGGTTGAATTGAGGGATGTTTAGAGAGTATTTGGGAAGGTTTTGGTCGAACAAGAAGGCTTTCAAGGTGTGAAGAATTGGTTAGAAGTTGTGTCTTTTTATAAGGGGGAGGAGGGGATCTTTAGAAAAAACATAATGTATTTATTTATAATAAATTCATTTTCGGTTTCTAATGGCTCCAATGTGGATTATTCAAAGTATAAGGTGGGTATGGGTCGAAATAATTTCAACCAATAGATTTTATACAGGCTTGGGACATTATATTAACCTTATCTTTTAGTTTTAACTCTTGGTTAATTAGTTTAACACTTACCACGTCACTTTGTATTTTTATAATATATAGTTACTAAACATACTAAATACATCCAAGATACACCCATGTGGTCCATTAATTATAAAGAAATAATTATATAGTTCCTTTGGCCGAACCTTAGATTTTTAGGAATATAATATAAATTAATAATATAATATTTGTTTTAAAAACTCATTTATGTCAATTTTGAAACTAATCAATAATTGATTTATTTTAAAGTCTTAAAACCTTTATTAATTCTAAAAAATTTCATTTAATCAATCCTAACATGTCATATTAACCAATAAAATTCGTTTATGTCATCAAAACTTTCAAATTATATTTATTTTAACATTTATAATACCAATTATTTGATTCTTTCATTAATAATGAAAATACTGCATCATTATTGTGTCATATATATTGTTACTTTTTAAATGTCTAAAAATTATAAATAAAATATAATTATGTAAAAAATATTTTTATCTTTATAATGAATATTTATAATTGAAAATATAACATATATAACCCTATGTAAAAATTGTTTTTTCTTAATGATATAACCTTATGTCATTTTTGTATTTACTTTAACGTAATTAAAATAAAGTGTCCCTATCACATACAAGTGGCTCCATGGGGTCCCAAAATAAACACAACGATGCTCATGGTCGGAAATTTATCCACCAATAAGGTTAGGACACATTTTAGGGTAAATTATTATTATTAAAATTTTATTTTGTTACCCTTATTTACTGGATTTACCCTTTAACCATGGTAAATAAAATATTTACCGAAGTAATTATTCAAAATGTCTAAAAATAAATGTTACCTATTTACATAATTTGGACATCTTGATTCCAAATATGGAATCCGTTTTTTCAAATTCAAAACACAGAAGTGGCAGAAATTAATTTCAAATTAATACTCGATGTCAAAATAAAAAGCGTGTTTTTAAGATATAATAACTATCATTAGATTGACACTTGTTTATGTCTGGTTTAATTGTGAAATTATGTCCAATGACCAACATTGTATTAAATGGTAAAAATATATTCTAAATATTGTTTAAAACCACTAAAATTCATAATTTATCACTATTAATTATTTTGATTAAAAAGTTGTTTTTAATTAAAATTTAGTAATTTTCACTATTCATCAAAATATAAAAGTTATCTGAAAAGTACCAAAATTTCACCCTAGTCTAAATTCGATATTCCGAATCCCAAAATGAAGTCCATTTTGAGAGATAAAATTTATAAAATTTCAAAAATTAGGTATTACTATTCATAATGGTGAGTTTGATTGGTTGTGGTGTGTATTAGAACTCGATGTTGCGTACAACACACACTTACTGTATTATTCAATGAAAAGAGTACCGTGGAAGCTTGGGGTGTTACATTATAAATTTTTGATGTCCCCATTCTAAATAATAAATTTATTTAGTCAAATTGAATATATAAAAGTTTAAAATATTGGATTTAAAAAGGGTTCACTATTAAAAGTTGGTAAAAGTGCATTTTTGAGAAATACTTCTTTTATCTGAAAAAATAATTTATTCTTACATTATGTCTAAGAAAATCATAATATGGATTCTAAATTTATAATGATTATATAATGTTCAAAATTTAGTTAATACTATAAATAACCGCTTTTGGACGGCTAGTTTGGTAAGTCGTGGTGCGCTTAAACTCGTTGTTATGTGTAGTGCAAGTTATTGAATTATTTTGAAGGAACAACGCACTATGAAATCTTGAGGTGTTACATTTATACTAACATGCACTGAAAAAAATGTGATTATAAAAGAAATACATCGGCCTTTATGGTCTCTAATGAGTTCCATCATTCTCCTTGTTGGTGTTAAAATTTTCTTCCATAGTTTAACAATGAAATCTCACTTTTAACTACTATTATTTTATTTAGTGGTGTGAAATCTTGAATTACATCATAAATCTCAATTCCAAATTCTCCTATAATCAAAGATGAGGGAACACCACAATCGACAATGTGACATCTCCCAGGTTCTGACTCCGTCGTGGGCCATTTCATCTACTGAATGGCTCAACATTATTTCATAAAGAGATTATATTTAGTGGAAGGGAGAAAAAAGTTTAAAAAATATATATAAAAGATTTTTAGATCAGTTTATTCATAGAGAAACACCACACTCATACACATTACTCTTTCTTACAACAAATGTATATACAAAATATGAATTTATGTGTAGAAGAAGAAATAGTGGACGGGCCTCTAGCATTTATTTCATGGGAGTATGGATTTGGAAGATGTTTAGTGTAAGAAATACTAATAAAAATAGTCTCCTTATTTATATAACATTTGTAGTGGCCGGACAGAACTCTAGGTAGGCTTCATGGGGGTGGAAACCAGGTTCAGAATTGTTCCATGGCCTTCTTAGGCATTGGCAGTAGTGGGTGACCATGAGTTTGACCTCTTCCAGGGCAGAATTAGTGATTCCAGTGTGTGAAGAGGTGGTTAGGTGATTTTTGGTGGAAAAGCCAGACAAAATCTATTAAAAGGATCTATCTATGTGAGGTCATGGTGAGGGTGAGGAGAGCTGATGATTTTTCATTAAAAAATGAGTAATAACCATTATTTTCTATGTCCCATAAAAAAACACAGAATGGGATGGGGAATACATATAACTCAAGGTGTGGAATCATAATACAAAACCTCATGCTATGGGAATGGGATCTGAAAAAACACTATGCACACATGAGAGATGCAGGTTGAACCACATGCGGCATGTGTGGGCCTTGAAGCCCACTATACTTCTCCTAAGGCTTGATCCCCCGTAGGCCACCTTTTCATGGGCTTAATGCCCCCATCCAATCATTCCACCGAGCAGTACTTCTTTCAAGATGGCATAGACGACCAAGCCTCCTTGGGACTATCTATGTACTTTACCATCCTTGAGGTTAAGGGTCAGCTTAGATGGCTATTCTTTTGGTAACCAGAAATGAATAAAACTTTAAAAAATTTACAACAATAAATGAAAATAAATCAAAAAATACATATCCTTGACAACTGAATAATTTTTAATCATTTTAATACCATAATCAAATTTTACTTCATTTCTGTAAAACCATGTATTATATGAGAATATCCATTTAAATTCATTACAAAATCATTTAAAATAGATTTAAAATATGCAGGTAATTTTTCTGTGTCAAATACCCCTGCACTTAAATAGTTCTTTTCCTCAAGAAGAAAATCTGAAAATTGAAAATAATAGGGAAAATTTATACCAATATTTAAATTTTAATGTAATAGAATCAAATAATTATCAATGTCAATTTCTTTTCAGAAAATCCACAAAAATATATATATTCAATTTCTTAATTTTAAATAAAATAAAAAAAATTATTTTAATTTTCCCCATTATAAGATGATGGAACTTATCTTTTCATTCATTCAAGTTATTTAATTTATTATTATTAAACATTAAAAATCATTATCTACCTCTCTTTTAAATATTTTCACTCATCTATTATTATTTAATTCAAGTAGAGTAATACTCATATAATGAGAACATCCTTGTTATTTATAATCTTTTAAAGGAACTTCTTTCTCTAATTTTTAATGAAAAAATGCACCTAAAATCATGAAGGCTTTCATTAAGTTTATAATGATTCTGAGGCTCAAGGTTGGTATGATTTTAACTTTTAAAAAATAAGGCTCAAAGAGGATGTTTATCTATTAAAGTATAAAGAATGATATCATAACTAAAAGTTCAATGGAATTATCCCCATCAAATTGTAACAACTCCATATTTTCCCAAACTCAAAGTAAGGTCATGATCAAAGTAATGCATAGTTAATGATTTGAGAAAACACTGGAATTTTTCTCTAATTTTATACAGTTATTTTCTTTTTCAACGTACTTTATCAGTTTTTGTATTTTCATAAAATTCATTCTTAGAATAAACCTCACATCAACCACCTAACTGAAAATGATAAAAACTATTGATCTAGTGATGGTAATTTTTTATTCTTCTATGTTAAAACCCATTCCTTTTATTTTTTAGTTTTTTTCATTATCATTATTTTATTTAAGTGTGGAAAAACAATAAAGAGTACAATGAATGAATCAACATCCTTCTTTACTACCCAATGTATCACCCCACACATTATCCTTACATGTAATTTCATCTATTCTACTATGAATCCCTTCTCCTAGACACTTTAACATAAAATATCATTCAAATACTAAGAATAGTGTGGGAATGGATAAAATGGATTGAAGAAAATCACATTGTTAATATGGTCATCCATTATTTATACAATTTATTGAAGTATTGATGTAAATGTTTTATTTTAAGGATAAGGGACATTAAAAGGATTCCTCAATAATTTTACATTTTTTTCATATTCATTGCTTTGACACATTCAAATTAATGTTATAATAAATTCCATGTCCCAAGGTCACTCAAAAAATATGATAAAGGATAAAATATGAAGTAATTAGTCTAAAAATACTCTTAATAATGGGACATTTGATATTGGACAACAACTATTTTCATGAGTAGTAATAAGAAACCAATATATATGAATTTAAGAAATAAGATATGTAAAAATGATAGGGAAATTTCATTTATATGAATTAACTAATTCTCTAATATCAAATTTCATCATTTTAATATTCATGCTTCACTTGCATTATTCAATTATCCATTTTAATCATTCAATTTCATTATAATTGAAGTCAAAAACATGGAATCAAAGGATTCTTAAGGAACTCATGTATCACAGATAAGTCAAGTAAAGCATGAATTCAAGTATGGGCTTGTAATTTCATGTTTAATTATCCAAATATGTAGTGGAAAAAATATAGAGAGTTAAAAAGAAAATTATTAAAATTGAACCTTCTTTCCAATGAATGATTAATACTATTTATGCCCTGACTATTTGAGAATTCCATATGCCATCATAAAACTATAAAATACAATTACAAAATTAATCTTAAGGATCGTGTTATTTTAGAAAAAAAGATAATATGGATTATTCTATATGATAAACTAATCCAAATAATGAAATTAAAATCCTAGAAAAAAAGTTGAATGATAAATATTAGAATGATCCCCCATGTGGCCCCTGAATTTTTACTGCCTCTAGAGGGAAATACTAGCTATTATTCAATGCCTGATAGCGGATGGGGGATGGAGTTTTCTGGACTTGAACCACCAAGTGTTGATTTTCCTTGATTTTTCTTATTTATTGGTTGTCAGTAATGATCCATTAAATAGTGTATACTAGATCCTTCCCCTTCATAATTTGGTACAATGTAGAAGGAGGGGGTAGTATGAAGCATGGATCATACTCCCTGGTTGATACATGTGCAACCTTCTACTTTTTCCCAGTGTTGTCTCAAAATGCACGTCATGAATTGAATATTTAAACTGATTATTTAAAGGTAACTTTATTTGAAAAAAATTAAAACATTAATTTTTAATAAGTAATTTATACCTTTAAATCTGAGCAGCCTCTATCTTTATTTCCTCATACATAGATATATGGACTTCCCCATGGGCTTCCTAAAAAAATTCCATCATAATTAAGGATATCCATGTGTTTCTCAGTAGGTGTGTGTTCTTTATCATACTTTAAGGTATTTAAATGATTATCCAAATACAGAAATTTAAAAAAAATAATGACTGAAACTCAAATGATATTGTAAAATAGTTGAAAATAAAGAATTCAAATTAAGATCATCTCCCATAGTTGTTTCTCGTTCAGTCAATTCCTTAGAGGTAAGGGTCACTTGAAACTGAATCTTAGTGGATTTAGGTAGGTAGTTAGAGTCCTCCATAATTTCTTCAAAATCTATAAATTTAAATTATTTCCCCTCTTCTATGGATAGAAAAAGTTAATCAATTTTTAATTCCTCAATCTTGTAAATGGGAAGATCTTGTTTCATTTTATCTTCTTCCTCATTACTCCAAAATTGATTTGATTTTTTCCTATATTATTATTAGCACATGATTAATTATATTCACTCTCTATCTATTCATGGTAATCATATATTTTATCTTTTATATGTTTTGGTTGTTTATGGTTCTTTATTTGGGCCTCAAACTCTTTTATGTCTCCAATAAAATTGGGTAGCTTCTATTGCACTTCCTTCTTGGTCATCAATATTTGATAAAAAACTTTTACTTCATCAAGAATATATTCCAAATAATTAAATGAAAATAAAGTATCATTATTATCCATCATATTCTTAGATAGGTTAGTGAGTTTATCTAGCCTTTTCATTATATCCTCTTCACTATTGTGTAGCGCTTTCTTTTGGTCTTGCATCACTGTGTAACTGTTCCTTGTATTGAAAAAATGTTTGTTTTTAAAACATCATGGAAAATGATTTTTTATGGTTTTTTAATAAAATAAAAAAGTCATAAATTAAAAAAATATAAAATATAAATAAACTATAAATTAACTCTTGGGAAACAGTGCCAGTTTTGAACACATGCCTGTCATGTGGTGTGGCCAAATAAAATTTATATTCTTAATGAAAAACTGAGGGTGACCAGGGTCATCTCACTTGAGGATATTTCTCAATTTTTTACATAATTAATCAAATTCACCTAAACTACTTATTTTTTTTTTATTCTATAAAATCAATGAAATTTGAAAATAAAAAATAATTTCTAAAATTTATACTCACATGCAATGATAGAAAGTGATTAGAAAAGAAAGAACCTGGAATTTTTTGTTGGGTTTGTGGGTTTTATCATTATACTTGTTGGTGTTTAAATTTAGTTACATATTTTAATTTTGAGATCTCACTCCAAAACTACTAATCTATTATTTAGTGGTGTAAAATGTCAAATTCCCTTAAAAATCTCAATTCAACCTCTTCCTGTAATCGTGGTCGATGGTACACCTCAATCGATTGTGTGACATCTCCCATGACCCGAATCCATCGTGTGTAATTTCATTCTCTAAATAGATCAATATAATTACATGAAGTTCTTATGTTTAGTGTAAGGTAATGAAAATATTTTACAAAGAATAGAAATGATTTTTAGTTCAGTGTTCCAGTGGACAATCGGCATATTCATGGACATCACTATTGCTCGCCAAAAACACAAATGAAACATATAAATTTATGTTTAGAGTGAGTTAAAATACCATATACCTACCATAGTACAAGCCTCAAGTTAACCTCAAATTTTAAGGGTAATAGGTCAATGTAGTAAGATGAGAAAGAATAAAAAGAGAGAGAATGAAAAATAAAATTTAAAAATAATTAAAAATCAAGAAGTACACAAAAAAAATTTAGAAACTAATTTATATAAAGATGTAGAATAATAAAATATAAGAAATAAATATAATATAATGATTTCTTTAAAACACATAAGTAGAAGAAAATAAAAATAAGAAGAAGAATAAAATAAGATGTAAAGAAGAATGGGTGAAACACGATTTGAGGGAAAAAATATTCATGTGTTAATATTATTTATTAAAAATAAATTAAAATAAAAATAAAAATATTACATAATAAATAGAATAAAATAATAGGGAAATAAAAAAATAAATAAAAGAAGGGGAGAAGCAGCCTCGACATATCATCCTCTCCTTCAGGGTATTAGAGGTATCCTTTTTAATGGAAATATTTCTCCTTTTATAGGCTCATATGAACCTTTACCTCCTCCTCTTGTCAAGGGGGAGGGGGGTCATTAACTTTCAAAAATATGATTCTTTTTTGAACATGAAGATTTGAATATCTTCATTTGTATCCACTATGGATCTTGGTTATCCTGGTTAATATCTTGGATTGGATCTAGTGGTCCACCCCCATCGATGGTGTGTGGTGGTGTCGTAGCATGGAGGATCCTAGTTCATGGTTTTCTTGGAACTAGGGATATGGTAGAGGTGTGATGGAAGAAATAGTGGAATTATCAGTCTTCTTCATCATCTGACCTATGAATTGGATGGATTAAACTCATGGAATGATTCATCGGGGGTCAAAAGTGGTCCAAAATTGATCCATTAAATTCACAGGCCTCATCATTGGTGGGTGATCTAGAGCTCGATCCCTTCTAGCATGTAAATTTTGATTTCTGTGTGTGCAAATGTGGCTAGGAAAAGTTACATGGTTGATTCATGGTGGCTCATGGAAGAGGCATCTTTCTGGGTGATCATGACGCTCAGATTCGGTGGGACGATGAAATTTAAATAAAAATTGAATGGTAACAACAATTTTCAGAGTCCCACATCGAAACATAGAACATGATGGTGCCCATATATAATTCAAGGTGAGGGAGCGCCATCCAAACTCATTTACTATGGATATGGGATCCCACAAAACACTACACACACATGAGAGATGAGAGATGGACCATATGAAACCCATATAGGCCTTCGTACCCCCTGTGCTCCCCCCATGGCTTCATCCCCCATGGTCCACCTATTCATGGTCCTGATTCTCCCATGAACTCATTCCACCAAGCGAGCCTTCCCTTGGGCTGGCTGGGCTGATCGGGCCTCCTTTGGCCTTGATAAGTGACTTTCCATCCATGATGTTGAGGGTCCACATAGGTTGCCATTTCCTGGTAACAAAAAATGATAAATACTTTGAAAATTTCAAAATAATGAATTCAATTAAATCTAAAACTTCATATCCTTAACAACTTAATTATTATAAACCATTTTTATACCATAGTCATAATTTCCCACATTTAAGTAAAATAATTTAATATATAAAAATATCAGTTAAAATTAATCAATAAATTATTTAAAATTGATGAAAAATATTCATGTAATTTTTTGTTTCAAATAATATTTAATGATGGAGGATGAAAAATTAATATTACAAAATTGATTATTGATTAACCATACCTTTTCTTCAGGTATCCTCTTTATGTTTTCACCAAAAGAATTTATTTGTTGGAATTTTTTTCAAACTAAGGATTATAGGATGATATGAGGGAAGTTGATAAGTGACTTGGGTAGGTTTTTTCTAAACCAAAGGGGTTTTTAGGATGTAAATATGATAGGATAGGGATGTCCATTAATTAGTTTGGTGAGTGCCACGCTAATTATTTTTTTGAAAAGGGGGAATTTAACCCATGTTTGGTTCTGGTCAGAAAGAACCAATTATTGACCATTACTGAGACTATAATGAATCAGGTTGAAATATGCACATAAAATAGTTTTTAGAGATGTTTATATTTTATTTTATCCCTTATCTTTTTAGTTTAACTCCCGGTAAACCCATTTGTACCTAAACTGCGGGAAATGAATTTAACTTCTTTTACTATTCATTTCGGTCAAAAACTAAGTCAACCTTATTAGATAATATAAATTATTCTGTCCCTAATATGGAATCCATATTCCCAAGTTACATTCACATAAGTGGAAATTTTTATGTTTTAATTAAAAACATACATGTGATGAGAAAGCACGTTTTTTAATAGAAAATTTTCAAAAGATTATAATGTGTATATATCAAAATTCAATAGAAAATTGACTAAAACTACCTAAATTAGATTATTTTATGTATAATTTAAATAATTTTATTTTAAAACCGATTGAAAATATAATTTAAATTTATATATAAATGAAATGAAAAGACAGTTTTCAATTAAACTGTAGTATTTTTACTATTCATAAAAAAATAAAACCTTTTTAAAAAATCCCAAAACTAGACCCTAAGATAATTTTGACTTAATATTTTAAAAAATTATATTTATTTTTCAAATTAATTTTATAAAATTTTAAACAAATTAATTTTATTAATTTTTACTAAAATAAACACAAATAATTGTTTGTTAAAATAGTATTTTTGAAACACATAAAAACTTTACCAAAATTTAAGTATTTTTTATCAATAAGTTTCCTTTATATAAAGACATTATAATTAATATTTAAAATTATTTATTTCTATTAATATCACTATTTTTAATGTATTGTTCATAACATTCAAGTTTAAATAAAAATATATCATGATGTTTCAATAAAAAATTGTGTAGTGTGTAATGCAAGGTATACAATTGTTGGGTGTAGTGAAAGATAAAACTTTTGTTTCATGTAACACAATATGTCATTGAAAATTAATTTCATTGGATAAAATAATTCATAAAAACTTAGGTTGTTATAATTAAACACTTTTTGTGTTGAAACCATTGGATGTGTATCAAGAATGTTTACAAGGAAAGATGACAAAGACACCTTTTAGCGCTAAAGATGAAATTTATATAAGCTTATAGAACTATTAAATATAGATGTGTATGGAATATTCATAGTAGTCGGTTGATTATATAATTTTATTAATTTTTGTGAAGATAATAGAAGATATGATTATGTCTATATGGTGATGTATAGATTTATTTACATTAAAAAATTTAAGGAATACGAAAGTGAAGTAGAAAATAATCATGGATAAAAGATAATGTAATTCCAATCAGATTGAGGTATAGATCATCTTATCCAAGTTTTAATTAATCATATTAAATAATTCAAGATTTAATCTAAACTCAAACCTATTAACACACTAAAATGGGATAGTGTGAGTAAAATGAGAAATAACACCCCATTGGATATTGTGGGTTCAATGATGATTCTTGAAAATATTTCATTATCCTTTTAAAATTATGCACTATATTCAATGACATAAAAACTAAATTAATCATCAACTAAGTTAGAAAGTTTCATCTAATATGAGTTATGGTATGTGAAGATGACTCCATTATCACGGATACAATTGTTAGTATTGGAACATTTATTAATGATAATCCTGGTAACAAAATCACATCTTGAAGCACGAAGGGGATATTTATATGGTATCCTAGGAATAAAAAGATATTTCATAATAAATCCCTCAAAGATAATAGTAAATTTTTAGTGATGAGATATATTATTTTAAAGGTATCACATTTCTAAAAGAGATATTTATAGTAAGATATACTTGGATAATGTTGAGTCTCATGTTACATAGGTGTTGGAATTGGAAAATTGTTCCCATGATCTGATGGAATAAGTTTTTACAGAGATAAAAGCACCACATTAGACCAAAATGGAAGTTAAAGAACTAAACAGAGATGTTTTTATTGACATTGAGTTATGTGACATGATATTCATTGAATATGATTAACATCTATCCTAAAAGAGGTTCTAGATATCATATAAGCTTCTAGATGGAAATAATTTAGGAATTCAAAAATTGATTCCCTCTAACAATATCATGTTTAGACTATTGAAATACCTCTAGTGAGAGTGAATCCTATTGTTTTAAAATTGTTAACTGATAATAACTTGTACATGGATATTAAAATTAATTTATATAATGAATTGTTTATAGATAAAGGTTTTGGGAACTGTCAAATCATTTACTATAATGAAACCTTTTCACCAATAGTGATTCTAAAATAAATTAGAATTCTAATTTAGTATATATCATAAAATGACTATGAGATTTTGGAAATATATGTCTAAATATTTTATTTAATGGGTAATCATTTAAAGATTTATATTTTAATATTCTAGAAGGATTTTTGAAAATAAAAAATACCGTAAATTATGTAGGTTACACATATCCATTTATAGACTAGATAAATCATTGAGATCATTAAATGTTCATTTTTTGAGGTCATAAGTTATTTTTATTTCATTAAAAATGATATAATAACTTTTATCTAAATAAAGGTTAGTGGGAGTCCCAATGTTTTTTAGTAATTTATTTTAATAAAATATTACTATTTTCTAATGAGATGTTATTCTTGCAATATCTTAAGAGATTGTTAAATCAATTATTCTGAATGAATGATTTAGTTAATGCAGCCAATATTTTAGTAATCAATATATATAGATATATTCAAGAGAATACTTACATAAATTAAAATTATATATACTAAGAAATTACATGAACCTTATAAGATATAAAACTTTAATAGGGTATTATGTATTATGTCACTGGGTATGAATATTTCTAAAAATTTGTTACGTTAAACATAGGAGGAGAAAGAAAAAATGATTAGAATTATATATTACTTTATAATTCGATCCATCATGTATGTCATGTTTTGTATTACACTTTATGTTTCATACATCATTATCATGGTTGGTAGATATCAAGAATATATTTGAGAAGTAAACCAAGAAATAATTAAAACAATCCTAAAGAACCAAAGGCATACAAAGATTTGTTCCTGATATATGATGGAGAATAGGAATCAGCCATGAGGGTCTACAAATTTTATAGTTTACAAATATATCATGATTATATTATCTTATAGTTAGGATTTATCTTTATCCTAAATATTTATTAAGATACCTGGTGAAGCTCTAAACAACTTTGGGTAGATAACTCAACAATACATTATATGTATATTTTTCCTTACAAAAAAACTAATGATACAATTTAGATAAATACTGTTATCTTAAATCATGTTTTTATTCCATGAATTGTATATTCTATCCTAATATATTGTAAAAAAACTACTAAAGTGGCTCTATCTATAGATCTAAGATCACATTGAATAATAATATTTATACCTTTTATGTATGATGTCTTGATGTATTTTCTTCATAAATATGATGTTTCCGATAACAATTTTTCTAAAAAAGGATAATGTGGTAGGAACATTAACCAAATACACATATTAGAAAAATCATGAGTATCGTGTAAGAAATATAATGTTGAGAAATGTTAGAAATTAGCTCCATTACAAGTGGGTTATTGTTATGCTTGGTTCCTTATAACTAAATGTATCTTATATACTTTTGATTACCACACTATTTATATAGTTTTATATATTCATGATAATTATCCTTATCAATATTAATTATACATATTCTTTCCTCATGTGATAATTTCCTCCAATTATTTTTCGCATTGATTGGTCATAACAATTCCTTATAATGATGATATCCTAAGTATGCTATGATAATATTCTTAGATACTTCATTTTAACAAACAAATGATGATAACTAAAAGGTTTTGGGGGATTTTTTAAGGATATGAGCACTAAATACCTATTCCATGTGATTCATATAGGATATATAGAGGCCCAATATTTTACAAATATTACTATAATATTTTTAAACATAATTATCTAATAAGTATTACCATAAAGACTATAAGGCCTTGTGTCTTTGGGTTACATTGTACATAAAACATCAAATGAAAATATAACATAATATATTTATTTTAATTATCCATAGTTGTCCCCTAAATATATTCTAGCCCCTAAAACTCAACTGATTAATATAGGGAACACATAAAAGAAAGGGGTGATCTAAAAATCTCAGTACAAGAATAAACATGATAGGAAAACATAATATGTGAGAAAAAGGTAATACATGATATCATAGAAGAGAAGACACGTGAGTAATAAAATGGCAGAATAAAATAATGAACATGATATTATTAACTAATGGAAATATCATAATTGTTGTAGAAAAATATTACATGACATAATTTTAAGTCAAGGCTAATTTCCAAATAACATCACATAGTTGAAAGAGTCCCATATAGGATTAGGTTTACCCATTAATCCTTACATGATTACTCATGAAACTAATGATTTATCTAATGAATTAAAGATATATGTTGGTGAACCAATAATAACATGTTTATGAATATTTTTTCGGAAAATTGAAACCAAAAATAAGGCATAAACATTGGAATTTCCCATTAAAATAAAACATGTTTCATAATCATTCCTCATATCATAATCAAAGGAAATTTAATAATTAATCCATTTGAGGGATGAAAATAAGGAAAGTATTACCCGATAAATGAAATGGATAAAAATCATGTTATATATGTCAGAGTCATATACATATATAATTTAGAATCAATCTATAATATCAATGGGTTTCATCATTGATGAAAATGTATTTAAATATTACATGAGATATTTCTTGAGAAAAATACCCTTTTTAATTTGAAATCACTTCATTTAAATATAAAAATTTACAAAATATTATAGAAAACATATTATTTAAAAAAATGGATTATTTGAAAATAATATTTATAGAATTTTGTTTTCATGTCGACAAGAAATTTCATACATACAATATAAGTTAAAAGAAAACATTCATTTCACAAAAAAAGAACCTTGTTTTGAATAATATAGAAAGGATAATTTCGAATAATTTTTAAAACAATTTTAACATGTGTATAAATGTCTTCATAAAAATTGGATAAATTTGAAAACATTCATGAATTCTTTTTAAACATGGATATGGAATAAAATGCCTTTTCAACCTAAGAATGAAAAAAATTCAGATATTCTTAAAAATATTTTCTCATTCAATTTAATTAAAAATGAGAAGAAATTGAGACTATTACCAGAAAATATCGTCAACAAACATAGGAGAATAAAATTATTTTTTTTATAATATAATAATTAAATGACTTCTTTTAATGGAAATTCATGCATAAATAATCTCGATTAATATAAGATTGTGAAATAAACCCTTACCACTTGGTAACATTAGAATCATAAGCTGGTTGAAAGAAATAACCTCAAATAAAGCTTTAAATACCATTGATATAAATATATTTATTATATAATATGTATAAATGGTAGTGCATTCACCATATATAATACATTAGTGCATAATATTAAAATATACCTCAATGAAAGAAAATTCAGATGAAGTCCCTTAAAGTTTAAGAAATTTATTAATAAAAAGTAACCGGAAGAGAGATAACGTGAAGTTTAAGTTAATATAACATGTATAATAGAAAAATAAACATTAAAATTTCAATATATACATATTTCGAAATAAATTAAGTGTATAAAAGAACATGTGTCTCAAAGAATGATGTTTTGAGATGAAAACCCTTACTTCATGTTTCCCTTTACTTGAACATGATTAAAAGACATGTATAATGGTTTTAAAAATTTTATTAATTTATAATATAACTATATTCATGTATATAATATCAAATATTATAGTCTTATAACATCATATCATCCATTCATTAATAAAATTTCATTATTACTAATGTTCCAGTTGTCAACTGCTTTCTTATCTCATGCATATTTTGTTATAGAAGTCATGGTTCCTAAGAATATGATATAGTCCCATCATATAAATAATGAATTTAAATTTATAAATATAATATTTAATCATTATTTACCTTTTTATAATCATTATTGAAATTTTAATATGGAGAATGAATCTCATCACTTCATCAAGAAGGTAAGTAAAATGTACACACGAGCAGTGTTATCATTTAATTAATGGGTGAAAGGGAAAGTAATTGGATGGTATATTAATTTTAAAGAATAAATATTACGAAATAATTATCGAATGTATTCATTATTCACATCATTATTACTATCAATTTCAGTTGTTGATGAAAACAAAATTAAATCATTTCGTGATGTGGTAGTCTGTTGTACACAGGTGCAATGGTTTTGTTTCCCATTTGATGCAAGAGAATATGAAAAAATATAATTCCATTATCATAACGAAATCTAAATATATAATATATAATGGTTTTATTATATTTTAATTTTTAATACATAATTTAAGTTGGAAAGAGAAAAGGTAAAAAATAAGGATCTCAGTGGAGACAATGACATTTGCTTTGAAGAACCTACATTGGAACTATTATTAAAAACCTTAAGGTTGGTATTTTTCGACAAAAAAGCTCTAGAATATGGGTAGGGACTTTGGTGATATATATTTTTTGGTTTTAGTCGATTAAAATGGGTTTATATGTGATAAAAAGTGATAGTATGAGGTCCCATTTTATATTTGAGGAAGAGTGAAATTTTTTTAAATACACAAAACTATTCAATAATTTGAAGTCACTCTCTACCCATGTGCCTCAAAAATTGAAAATTAAAATATAGATGGGAATAAATTTGTAATATTAACCTCTACCATATAAAATAAACTTGTTTTATACATTTTATTTCATTTATATTCATGGTTACACAATTTTATCCTTTTAGTTTTTTTCGCCATAGTAATTAGTTTTTTAGCTTGGTAAATTATCATTTAATCCTAAACTAATACATGAATTATTATATAATTTTTATTCACTGATTCTTAATATGAATAAAAATTTATAAAGTAAAAATTCTATATGTGTGGAAAATTAATTTGAACACAAGCACATGTAATGTGAAAACCCTCATTTTAACCTTAACCATACTAAATAATTTTTATTATTTTAATTATTCATTAAGACCAAAAATTGTGTTAAACATATTAAATAATATTAATTATTCTGATTAAAAATCTGAAATCCATTTTATCAAATTTAATTCGGAGAAGTTTTAACTTTTAATTTAAAAAAGAACCTGTGAAATGTGTCAAAAATGATTTTTCAAGAAATGTATTTTTTTAGGCATGAAATGATCTTATATTAAAAATATGACTTTTAATAATATTTATATTAATTTAAATTCATATATATAGAAATATAATCTACAAATTAATTTTAAATAGATTCTCATTATGGGGTCTTTTAATTAATTAAAATGGATAAACATTATCCGGATTAAAATAGTTTTCAAAAAATAGGGTTTAAAGCCTAAAACAAAACGTATAAAAATAATAAAAATTGATAATTCAAATGAAATTAATTATATTATTCTAAATAAAATTGTTAACATTTAAATTTAATACAAAATTTTATATAATGGTACTTTACATTTTAATAATTTAATGAAAATAAGTGATAATATTTGAAAAATCCTTAATTTTCACTATTTACTAAAAAATCAATCTTTTTGGAAAAATATAAAAAAAATAACAATATGATAATTTTAATATAATTATTTTCCAAATAATATATATTTTCTATAACGAAATTTATTAAATTTAAAAAATAACATATAATATTTCTTTCACAAAAACAGTAAAAACATTTTTGGGGAAAACACATTTTTAAAAAATTTATTCAATTTACAAAAAATAAATTAAGTGATTATTTAATAAGAATGTTGAATAAAATTTTTATTTAGTATTAATTTAATATATATTTTATAAAGTGGATAATATTATTCGTGATTGAAAATTTAATGTTTAGTCAATAACGGTAATATATTTCATGGGTCATTTATGCTCGGTGTTGTTGACCTTATATGTTGTCGAATATAATTTTATTATTTTAAAATATCTAGATGTAATATCCCCCCCCCCACACCTTAATTAATTTCAGCATTGAGAATTTAATATGAACCCAATATTTCATGGTTGGACAATTTAAAATACATTTTGTTTAAATCCCACTCCATACAAATACTTAATGAAAATTATTCTTGACAATACAAAATGAAAGGTATGTAGGTAATCTAGAATAACACATAGATATATTGACCATTTAGAAAATATTATTGGGAAGTGAAGATTTGGATATGGAATAAAAGTGTAATTACCAAATAATAAAGTAGGGTGATATAAATCATTGATCACAAGAAAGTCAATGATCAAGATAAATAGAAAAACTACAAAACCATAAATATATGATGGGTGAAAAGAACATAAATTCATTATAAATGATTTAAATATGATAACATTTTTGTTTCAAGATCCTTTTCCTAGAGTTATGTAAATAATATTTTCATCTGGACTAAGAATATAAGGAAATATACTTACTTGATATATTTCAATTTCATAATCACAATTTCATTATTTGGTTGTGCTTCAATAAATTTCCAATTCATCACATAATCCATGGAATGAATATCCAATATAAAAGTTTTTTTCCTAGAGCACTAAAAATAACTTTTAATGGAACATAAGATCTGTAAAAGAAAAATAATATATTCCACTTTTCTATAAACATTACCCAAAACCAAAATGGTTAGCATAAGGTAAGATAATTACAAAAAATGAATGATCATTTACATGATAAAATACAATATTAATATATAAATCCTCCAAACTAATATCCAATATTCAACTTAGATCATTTGACAAATAATTAACCTTATAATGTATCAAAATATTTCTAACTATGTTTTAAAACCACATATTTGAACAATTTGATCATATATTCATACAAGATAAATTTAACAATTATCCCCAAATAAAATTAAAAACTCTTAATGTATCATATCAAAATGTATATGACCAAATAATATATGACAATTGTTTTTATAAATAACCCAAATCACCATGAATTAATTTTAAAATCATATATTATTTAAAAAATAAACACAACCCTTTGATGTTTCATAATTCTTAAAACTAAAACATCATTGGTAAAAAATAATTCTATAATATGATTATGAAATACCCTTATATATGTACTTTCACCTAAATGATTAGAATATCATAGGTAATTTCTTATCTTAAGAGTTAGACATTAAAAGAGGTAATTGAATCAAATAACTTCAAGGTTCACAATGTTTAAGACAACGATATATAAATGGATATCTGTGGTGGAATTTATTTTTCCCCATTGAAATATACATTTTCCCTTATTAATTTATTTCTTATGACTTTATTTTCTAAAAATAAAACATTTTATGATTCGATCGAGACATTATCCTCAGTGTCGATTCCCATATTTCTAACGTGAATGAAATTGATCATTGTTTCCTCCGTGATCTCCTCCACCCAAGCACTTAGTGAACTAAATCCTTATCTTCTTTGTTGAGTTCGAGAGTTGTTTAAGATACATCTTTTTAATTATATATAATTATAATTGATAAGGAAGAATCACAATATATTTCACTTTATTCACCATCCCATTTTGTTTCTCAGAATCATATTATTGTACATCACATTCCTTGGAAACATTATTCCTCATGGTTACAGTCATTGACAGTGAAAAAAAATAATGTTGTGATAATAAATAATCAAAATCATGAAAAATCACTTATATGTTGTTTGAATAATGTGACTTAAATTTAAATATATAACACCTTAGGTTTAACTAAGGTCATCCATGATTATAGTATATTCAAATCCTTTATGATGGTTAGTAATGATTTTTGAATTTCCAAAACATATCCCCCTTGAGTGTCAAACTTGGTGTGTAGAAAGTCCCATTGTCATTCACCAAGTCACAATCATGTAAAATCCCAATACACCCATTTCATAGTTATTACCCTTATGCACATCTATTATGGAGCCACATCCTATTTTAGTATCAATATAGGGATGTAATTTCTGGGAATCAACTCGATTTACCCTTTCTGAAAAGTCCATGATATTTTCCAATACTTATTATTATTCATATACTTATCCATAGGATTTTCAAAAAATTATTTTATACGTGATCCCTAAAACTAAAAATAACTAGCTCTGATTCCAACAATATTGACAGAATCCTTATATATATATTATTATATGATTTTTAAACAAAAATATCTAATAAGTACAACCCCAAATATCTGGAGGCCCAGTGTCTTTGGCAGAATAGGTACATAACACATAAAAATATACTAAATCTAAACATATTTATATTTATTCTCCTTAGACCCTAATTCTATTTGAGCTCCTAAAAGTACATATGCTAAATTTGGAAACACATAAAATAAGTAGGGGTACCAAAAATCCCATTATCAAAAAAATCATGATAAAGAAATATAACTTTTGAGTCAAAGGTAATATATGATATAATAAAAGATAATGCACATGAGTAATAACATGGGATCATAACATAAAGAACATGTTATTTCAGAATCATGGTATCATATGGATTATATAAGTAACATATAACATGACATAATCATAAGTCAATGCTAACTTCTAATATAACATCACATGGTGGAAAATTTCACATGGTCAGTAAGGATTACTCCCTAATCCCTACTTGATTCCTCATGATACTGAATATTTAACCAATGAATTGGATAAATATTTTGATGAACCTATCATATCTTCTTCCTTATTATTTTTTCCTCGAAATGAAATCAAAAATAAGTCACAAACATAATAATTTCACATAGAAATAAAATGGGTTGCATAAACTTTCTTCATATCATATTCAAAGTAAATTTAACAATGAAATTGTTCTATGGGTGATCATAATGTAAAGACCTGGAAATTTCAAGGAAAATGTTTTCTTAATTTCTTTTGAATTTTACGAGTCCGCAGTTTCTGACGGCCCCTGATTCTGAGGCACGGTGTTCTCGGAATCAATTACTAAAGTTTTGTTCAGGTGCGTTCAGTAAATGTATGTGCGGGTTTTTCTATCTTTTGAACCGGTGCTCGGAATTTAAATCTAATGACACCGAAGAACTTGCAGCGCTGATATTCTCTTATGGGGACCTTTACCGTGATTGCGTTTTATGCAGGAAGGAAGTTATATTTTGGGATTTCTACCTAAAAGTTATAAATTAAATAAAAATCTGTAGTAACGTATATTTTATTTAGTTGGTAGTTATTATCTCTGAAGAGAGGTTGATGGTGGGGCCCACACCCACATAACCTCTAATGAGAGGATAATGTGTGGTGGGGCCCACACGAACTCAAACCTTTCACCTCCCCTCAACTCCTTTTTAACTCCTCTTTGAATTAAATGAAGCCACCTCCATTCTTTTAAACTTTAAACTCTCCACATTCCACCCTCCTCTTATGAATGTGCCAACACATTCTAAATTAATGAGAATTTAATTAATTGTCTCCTCTAATTTTTGAATTGATTTGAAATTCATGTGAGGATAAAATAATAGCCTAAGCTATTATTTTGGGGTGGCTCATGTTGTGTTGGTAGAGCGTTTGCTAGAATTGGAAAGGAAGAGTTCTTCCAACAAACAATGATGTTCTCTCTCGACGAAGAATGGCAATGCCCACGAAGAACGCCTATCTTCTTTCTTCTTCCTCCGCGTCAAGGGAGAAGACACCACCCTTGAAGAATGACTCTAACCACAATGACTCTCCCTACGACATTGACGGAATGACACCATCATCCATGATGCTCGACATCTGTGGATCGTCGACATGCAACGTTCTTGAAATCGAGGTAGGGGGTTTTATAATTTTAAGTGAATAAAATTATATCTCGTTCGTGTTGAATACATTGGATTGTCTTTAGATATTTTATATCTCTTAACGCGAAGGGAGCGGGATGAACAAACACGGCGTGAAGAACCTCCGTTGGTTTGTAATTATTTTGGCAATGGTGACCAGAGGAGGCGGCGTCCGGAGGCAGCAGTGACTGGAAGCGTTGACCGCGCACTGGCTATGTGGATGAAATAGCGGCCCACGGTGCGGGCCGCTCGGGCGAAGTGAACCGGCCGGACGTAGCCAGCCGGGCTGGAGGACTGCGGTGCCTCCTTGGCGTCGCAATGCAGGAAGACCGCGGCCCGCTGTGCGAGGACGCTTTGTAGGGTGAACCAGCTGGCCGACTACCGGTTGGGCTGGGAAGACAGCGGTGCCTCATGGCGCTGCACTGCGGAGGAACCACGACCCGCGCTGGGCGGGCCGCTTCAGCGGGAAAACCGGCTGGCCACCTACCGGTCGTGCGGATGAATCTGCAGCATCGCATGAGAGGACAGATTCCTGCTATGCGGGCTTCTCATGTTAGAAAAACTGGCCATCTTCAGCTGGCCGAGCAGGAGAGGCAGAGCTGATTGGCGCCGCCATTACAAGACATGCCCCCTACTCCGCGTCTGGCGTGCAACGCGCTCAGCCAGCCTGGCCGAGCCACGGTCAGCAACCGGGCCATGCCGCCCTCACATGGGCCGGGCCACATCCACCAGGCCAGGCCTCGCCCAATTGGGCCAGACCCAAACCTGGTTCGGGCTAACCCAGAGCGGGTTGGGCCGGGTCGGACAGGACCCAAACCCCCTTTTCAGACCAATTTTGGTTTTTCGCCCATAACTTGAGCTACAGACCACCAATCGACACATTGTAAGTTGAGTTGAATTCCTTGGATCGATATGGTCATTTTGGTATATTACAATCATAGTTTTGGCGATGTTTGGGTATGGCCAAGTTGGTTCGATCTCGTAACTAACAGGGCCCTCAGACCGAAAACACTTGTTACTTAAAGACCAGACGTCTGATTGGCGTGCCGTCAACTACGTTGGATTACTTTTCATGAGACAGTTCTTTTGGAATACTCTACTTGAGTTTCGGACATAGTGGGAGTATGGTTGGGTTGGTTTGAGCCTAAAATCCAACCGGGTCCCTGGAATAGAAATGCCAATAACTCTCAGACCGGACGCACCGTCTGTCGCGTTGGATTTCTTATGATGAGAAAAAACTATTGGATACATCAACTCAGGACTTTGTAATAGATAATGTATCGACCCTTTTTTCTCGAGGAGAAAACCCGCCCAGATTCGAGCATTCTATGTGCGGGAACCCTATGGATGGTTGCGACCGAGATGATAGGATCCTAAGTGCACCTACTACTGTACCAGGATCCTCTGTGGGTTCGACAGTAACGACTTCTGTACCGGGATCCTCTGTGGGTTCGACAGTAGCGACTTCTGTACTAGGATCCTACGTGAGCTTGACAGTGATGACTTCTGTAACAGGATCCTACGTGGGTTTGGTAGTGACAACTTTTGTAACGGGATTCTCTGTGGGTTCGACAGCAGCGACTTCTATACCAGGATCCTAGGCGGGTTCGACAGTGACGACTTCTGTACCGGGATCCTTTGTGGGTTCAACATTAGCGACTTCTGTACTAGGATCTTACGTGGGTTCGACAGTGACGACTTCTGTACCGGGATCCTCTATGGGTTCGACAGCAGCGACTTCTGTACGAGGATCCTACGTGGGTTCGATAGTGACGACTTCTATACCGGGATCCTCCATGGGTTCGACAACAGTGTCTTCTGTACCAGGATCCTACGTGGGTTCGATAGTGACAACTTCTATACCAGGATCATCTGTGGGTTCGATAGTGCTGATTTTGTTCCATGATCCTACGTGGGTTTCATAGAGGAGATGATACAGAGGCTACATCTAATCATCTCTACCCCACTTCATGAGTTGTATACCTGTGTGAGCTGAGTCATGTCTTTCAACCATTATCAACATGGGGATTAACCTACTTCCTTTGTGGAATGGTTTTCGCTTGGTCTCTAGAGTTGAAGTCAGTCTGTGATTGGTAGCTTAGGTATATTTATGGACATATACCTAAGTAGGGTTGGTTGATACTTCGTGTTTGTATCCTTATACTTTTGTTTATCCTTAGTAGATATTGCGAGACCTTTCAAGTCTCTGGGTTCCTTTTGAGTATCATTAAAGTCACCCCTGCATGGGCTATGCCCGCACCTCGTTCAGTTGGATGATGACGAAGGATAGCACTGACAGAGGCCAAGAGCGCCAGGACTGGATGGTACCCGGAGGTGGACCTTGCGACGAGTCGGCACACGGTGGAGACAAATATACTTTGGTGCTAAGGTGGCCATCTGTACCTACCCTTCAGGTAGGAATCCCCAGAGGACGATCCAGGAGATTCTTTTTACTTTTAGTTGTTTGTACCTTTAATTGTACTTGTTGTTCAGTTGGGTTTGTATACTAGCCCATTTACTTTCCAGTGAACTCTTATGTATTCAGTTTTACTTAGTGTTTACTTCTTGTTGTGTACTCTATTGTGTTTGTTTACTTTCATAAAGGCAATGCCTTCCCAGCTTAGGGATTTACGCCTTTGGTGGTAGTCGCCAGCCCCTAGCCTATGGAAGGCGGGCTTGGGGTAGTCACGACATGGGCCCCGAGGATGGGTCGTGACAAATTGGTATTAGAGGAGTCGGTTCTACCATAGAACTCTGGACTTTGATATTTCTTTTCTGTGAAGCAATAATGATAAGAGTATTAAGTGTGGTTTTCAGTCCAGGGAGTCCAGTGTTGGTGCGGTGGTCAATGTATCCATACACCAGGACCGTGACCTCTGAATTCCGACTTACTGCACGAAAACACTGATTGCGTGTGTGTTTCCTTTGAAAAAATTTCTTTGTGAATACTTAGTGTCAGCTCACCAGGTATACTATTTTAACCGTGGTGCACCTGTTTCTTCTCAGGATAGCCCCACTAAGTCAGTCAGCTATGGTTCCGAGTAACATACTAGATGGTGTCCCACCGAGCGACGAGGCTTCGGTGCAGGGCCTCATCACAGTAGAGGCACCAGTGGTAGCACTACCTGTTGGGACACCGATACCACCATCCCCAACAGTAGAGAGTGCATTCCACTTGAGTGTGTTGAATGAGTTCCAGTGACAGAGGCCACCTAGGTTCTAGGGAGAGACAGACCCACAGGTAGTTGAGGATTGGTTAGAGGCTGTTGTGAGAGTTTTCATATTGGTAGGGACACTAGCCGACCTCATGTTGATCCTTGCCACGAGTCTCCTACTAGAAGTAGCAGGCAGATGGTGGAGATTGATGCTCTAGGTGCATGAGGAGGCATCACTACTCTAGACGGACTTCGAGAGACTGTTCCGGGAAGAGTTTGTACCAGCCACCCTTCGTGCGGTGCGGATTTAGAAGTTACTTCATCTGCAGTAGGGCAGCACGACAGTAGCTCAATACTCAGCAAGGTTCAATGACCTCTCGCACTGCTCTACGGATATGGTACGGGAGCCATTCATCAAGGCCCATACCTTTGAGCAGGGACTCAGGCATGAGATCAGTGCTTCGATGATCTCTCTCAACATTCCGATGCAGGAGGGGGTACTAGAATGAGCCCTTCTAGTAGAGAGCTTTCTCGCCTAGCAGTCACCAGTAGCGAGACCCACTACAGGGTGACATGTAGAGGAGTCTTCTACACCTGGCAGTAGACAGATGATGTAGGGGTTCAAGAGTACCATACCCATAGGTGGTTGACTGCATGAATCAAGTTCGGTTGTGTGGGGAAAAAGAAACAGAGCTATCAATACGATGAGCAGGAAGTGATATTCATGCGGTGAGTAGGGTCACATGGCTCGAGACTACCCGACCTATCATGTAGATGAGCAGCAGGCAGTAGAAGGACCTCCCAGGCAGAGGAAGAGGTTTGACCATGGTGGTTCGTCGGGAGGAGGCAGATGCGGCAGAAGAGATAGCCAAGCAGTAGGTGGTGGACGACGTTTCGAGGCCCTACCACCACCACAACCAGGATGTTGACCATGACAGCAGGGAACGAGTGGACAGGGGAGAGCTCAACTTCAGGAAGCTGAGGCCTACGACCATAGTGTTTCGGGACCAGGTGGACAGGAGCAGGACTAGTTCCAGGCATAGAGTCCTTTGTTCATGAACCTTCTATCTTGGTTGATGTCGTTGTTTGTGGTTTCTTTGTGTCTTTGTACTTTGAGATGTAGTAATAAAAGACACTTGTCCTTGTGAAATTTGTTTTCATTCCTTTTGTGTTGTTAATACTAATAGATTCCAGATATAACTATTGACTTGACCCTCACATTTGAGATTCCTACTAGAAGAGACCCAGTGACCACACAATGATGCCGATAGTGTGACTCAACCCTTGGTGGAGAGAGTAATAGTTTAATCTCTTGGTAGTAGCGTAGTGGACTTATGACATCGTCTAGGGAATGAATTTGTACTGTTAATGTCAAGATAGATTTGATTAGGCAATGGGCGTGGTTCATCTAGGGGATGAGACCAGATTTCTCTTTTTCAACAAAGGAGAAATCTTAGCAGATCTTGTAAGACATAGGATAAGAAGGGTGTAGATGAGTTATTTTAAATTGGCTAGTTTCACCCATAGTTCGTTGGGAGAATGCTTTGTAGTCTACTCTGACCACTAAAGTCTCAGGTATATCTTCTCACAGAAGGACCAGAACTTGAGATTGTGAGGATGGATTGAGTTCCTCCAGGACTATGACATCGATATAGTCTATACTCATGGGAAGGGGAACGTTGTAGTAGATGCTCTCAGTAGGAGATCGGGCATTCAGCTGCTAGGAGAGGAAAGGAAGTAGTTGGCCGCATTGCAGACGTGAAAAGGCAAGTGAAGGTGGACCATCTGGTACCAGTAGGCTTGGTACAACACTTAGAGGTCCCAGAGTGGAAGTGGGATGGGATATCCATGTTTTTTATAATGGATTTCAACGTATATCCATAGGACACGACTCTATCTGGGTGATTATCGACCGAATTACCAAGTCATCTAACTTCCTACTGACCAGAGATGGTACGAGCTACCACGGAGGAGGTGCAGTTCATTCAAGAGATGGAGACCTCTAGAATTCGAGGATTGTGACCACATCTCTTTACGGGTCTCTCCGTGACGAGGTCTATGGAGATTTAGCCGAGGCGGCAAGTTATCTCCACGATTATTCAGACCTTTCCAGGTCCTCAGCAGAGTAGGTGAGGTGGCTTAACACCTGGCCCTTTGACCTCAGTAGCATCGGGTGCACGACATATTCCACGTATCTCAGTTGAGGAGATACATGCATGACTCGTCCCACATCATCGACCATTGGGAGTCAGACATCGATGACAGGGTGACTGTCACAGAGGTTCCAGTGGCGATTGAGGATCAACATGAGCAGGTCTTGTGTGGATGGTCGACTCCTCTGGTGCGCGTTCGCTGGCAGCACGAAAACCTCTAGGAGAGCACATGGAGGCGGGAGACTCATATGCGTTCTCAGTACCT
This sequence comes from Viscum album, assembly GCA_963277665.1. Taxonomy (NCBI): domain Eukaryota; kingdom Viridiplantae; phylum Streptophyta; class Magnoliopsida; order Santalales; family Viscaceae; genus Viscum; species Viscum album. Next base: position 23,586,616 of record OY728142.1, on the reverse strand, counting down.
CCTTTTCATTCCATAGTGTGTGTTGTAGCTTTATGGGGATGTAATGACCTAAGGTGGGGGTAATGTAAAGACCCGAAAATTTCATGGAAATTTTTTTCTTAATTTCTTTGGAATTTTACATGTCTGTGGTTTCTAACAGCACCTGATTCCGAGGCCCGGTGTGCCCGAAATCAATTACTGACTTTTTGTTCAGGTAGGTTCAGTAAACGTACGTGCGGGTTTTCTATATTTTGAACTGGTTCTCAGAATTTAAATTTGAGGACACTGATGGACTTGTAGTGTCAGTATTCTCTTAAGATGACCTTTATCGTGGTTGTGTTTTATGCTGGAAGGAAGTCAAATTTTGGGATTTTTACCTAAAAGTTAGAAATTAAATAAAAATGTGTAGAAACACATCTTTTATTTAGTTGGTAGTTATTATCTCCAAAGGGAGGTTGGTGGTGGACCACACCCCCACATAACCTCTCATGAGAGGATAATGTGTGGTGGGTCCCACATGAACTGAAACCTTTCACCTACCCTAAACTCCTTTTTAAATCCTCTTTGAGTTAAATAAAGCCACCTCCATTATTTTAAACTTTAAAATATCCACATTCCACCCTCCTCTCATGAATGTGCCAACACATTCTAAATTAATGAGGATTTAATTAATTGGTTCCTCTAATTTTTGAATTGATTTGAAATTCACGTGAGGATAAAATAATAGCCTAAGCTATTATTTTGGGTTGGCTCATGTTGTGTTGGTACAGCTTTTGGGATAATTGGAAAGGAATCCTTATTCCAACGAAGAACGTCGTTCTCTCTCGACGAAGAACGACAACGCCCATGATGAGAGCCTATCTTCTTTCTTATTCCTCCACGTCAAGGGAGAAGACACCACCCGCAAAGAATGTCGCCAACAACAATGAATCACCCTCTGATGTTGACAGAATAACATCGTCTTCCACGACGTCCGACCTCTGTGGCTCATTGACGTGAAACATTCTTGAAATAGAGGTAGGGGGTTTTGTATAATTTCAAGTGAATAAAATTATATCTCTTTCTTACTGAATGCATTGGATTGTCTTCAGCTATTTTATATTGGCTAACGCGGAGGGCGCAGGCCAAAGAAACGTGGCCCCATGAACCTCCTTTTTTTCATGATTATTTTGGTAACAGAGACCGGAGGCGGCGGCGTCTGGAGGCGACAGTGACCGGAAGCGGTGACCGCGCACCGGGCGCGTGGAGGAAATCACAGCCCAGAGTGCAGGCCACTCAGGTGAAGCGAACCGGCCGGCCATAGCCGGCCGGGCTTGAGGACCGTGACGCCTCTTTGGTGTCACGCTGCAAGAAGAACGCGGACCACTGTGCGGGCTACTTTGTAGGGCGAACCAGTTGGCTGACTGCCGGACATGCTGGCATGATCATGGTGCCTCATGGAGCCCCACTACGGAGGAACTATGGCCCGCGTTGGGCCGGCCGCTTTGGCAGGCGAACCAGCGGGCCACCTGCCGGCGGGGTTGTGGAAGTCGCGGTGCTACTTGGCACAACGTGGGATGACAACAGCCTGATGTGCGGGCCGCTTGCGCTGTAGAAACCAGTTGGCTTCGGTCGGTCGGGCAGGAGAGGCGGTGTCGATCAGCGCCGCCGTTACAAGATACCCCCCACCCGCTCCGCGTCTGACGCACAACGCGCTTGGCCAGCCTGAAAGAGCCATGGCTGGGCCACCTGCACGCGGACCGGGCCGCCCTCGCGTGGGTCGGGCCACAGCCGCCGATTCGGGCCGACCCTGGGCGGGTTGGGCCAGGTTGGACCGGACCCAGACCCCCCTCTTTTGACCGCTTTTGGTTTTTCGCCCATAACATGAGCTATAGACCTCTTATCGACGCACCATCAGTTGTGTTGGATTACTTAGATCGAGACGGTTGTTTTGGAATATCACACTAAAGTTTTTGATGAAGTCTGAGTATGGCCGGGTTGGTTCGATCCCGTAACCAACCGGGCCCTCGGAGCAAAAACGCTTAAACTTAAGGGCTGAACGTCCGATTGACATGGTGTCAACTACGTTGGATTCCTTTTGATGAGATGATTCTTTTGGCATACTCTACTTGAGGTTCGGACATAGATGGAGTACAATCGGGTTGGTTTGAGCCTAAAAACCAACCGGGCCCCTAGAACGGAAATGCCAATAACTCTATGACCGGGCGTCCGATTGACGCACCGTCTTTCGCGTTGGGTTCCTTATGATGAGACGGAACTGTTGGATACATCAACTGAGGACTTCGTGATAGTTGATGTATCGACACTTTTTGCTCGAGGAGTGGACCCTCCTAGATTCAAGAATGTTGTGTGTGTGAACCCTGTGGCTGGATGCGACTGAGATGACAGGATCCTACGTGGACCTAATGCTGTTCCAGGATCCTCTGTGGGTTCGAAAGTGACGACTTATGTACTGGGATCCTTTGTGGGTTCAATAGCTGTGAATTCTATACTAGAGTCCTACGTGGGTTCGACAGTGATGACTTCTGTACGGGGATCCACCGTGGGTTCGACAGCAGTGACTTCTATACCAGGATCCTACGTAGGTTCGACAGAGACAACTTCTATACTGGGATCTTTCGTGGGTTCGACAACAGTGACTTCTGTACCAGGATCCTACGTGGGTTTGACAGGGACGAATTCGGTACTGGAATCCTCCATGGGTTCGATAGCAGTGACTTCTGTACCAGGATCCTACGTGGGTTAGACATCATCAACTTCTATACCAGGGTCCTATGTGGGTTTGACAGTGGCGACTTTTGTACTAGGATCCTTCGTGGGTTTGATAGTGCTGTTTTTGTTCCATGGTCCAACATGGGTTCGACATAGGAGATGATACAAAGGCCATAACTAATCATCTATACCCCTCTTCGCAAGTTTTATACCTGTGTGAGGTGGTTATTGTCTTTCAAACATTATCAACCTGGTGATTAACCTACTTCCTTTCTAGAATGGTTTTTTCTTTGGCTTGAGAGTTGGAGCCAGTCTGTGATTTGTAACTTAGGTATATGTATGGTCATATACCTAAGTAGGGTTGGTTGATACTTTGTGTTTGTATCATTCTACATTTGTTTATCCTTAGTGGATATTGTGAAACCTTGCGGGTCTGAAGGTTTCTAATGATTGTCGTTATACTCACCCCTGCATTGGTTATGCCCGCTCCTCATTGTGTTGGATGTAGACGACGGACAACGCTGACAGAGGTCGAAAGCACCACGACTAGAAGGTACCCAGAGGTGGACCTTACGACGAGTCGACACACGGTGGAGATGAACAGACTTGGGTACTGAGGTGGCCATTTGTACATACCCTTCAGGTAGGAGTCCCCAGAGGATGATCTTGGAGATGCTCTTTACTTTCAGCTGTTTTTCGCTTTAATTGTACTTGTTTTTTAGTTGGGTTTGTATACTGGCCCATTTACTTTCCAACACACTCTTATGTATTAAGTTTTACTTAGTGTTGAATTATTGTTGTATACTCTATTGTGTTTGTTTACTTTCATAAAGGAAATGTCTTCCCGGATTATGTATTTATGTCTTTGGTGCTAGTCGTCAGCCCCTAGCCTATGGAAGGCGGGCTTGGGGTAGTCACGGCATAGGCCCCGAGGATGGGTCGTGACACATAAGGAATGTATTACCCTGTAAAATTATAGGATAATAAAAAAGGTAGATATGTGAAAGAAATATATATAATTTGTAAATAATCTATTACATGAAAGGTTTTTGTGGGTGATGAATATATCACGTAATATTATATGGAATATTTATTTAGTAAAATATAATTATCATATTGAAATTTATTCTTTAAAATATAAATAACATCCAAAATATTATAGAAAAAATTTTATTTTAAATAACCATGGAATATTGTATAGTAATCTTTAAATAATTTAGTGGTCGTGATAGAGAGAAATTTCATACATACAGGATAAGTTAAAAAGAAAACCTTCCTTTGAAAAAAGGTAACTTGTTTGTAAAATGATATAATGATTACACAAGAACAAATTTTAAAAAATTTAAACATAGTTAAGAATGTGTTTAAAAATTTTATAATATAAAAATCAATATTGAAAACAATTTTAGATAACATGGATATGGATGAAAAATGTCTTCCTGACTGAAGAAATAAATAAGTTCTATTTTTCATAAATAAATTTTATCAATTATTATAGGTTTTAAAGAGATAGAAATGGGTATATTAGTTGAAAATATATTAAATAACACAAATAAAACAAAATAATACTTCTTTATTGGACATTTACTAAATAATTTCTTTCAATATAAATTCAATCATAAATTATCCCAATTTACATGACATTCTAAGATAAACCCTTACCGCTTTGGAAACATATGAATTGTATGCCCTATAAAAGAAATAACTTCAAATGAAATATTTAATAACATGCATATAAATATATTCATGATATAAAAATTATAAATGGAATTATATACACTATATAAAATAAATTCATAGATAATATTAAATTATTCCTCAACAAAAGAAAATTGAGATGAAATCCCTAACAGATTTAGAAACATTTTAAAAAAACCCACTTGAATGAGATAGAAATTTAAGTTTAAATTAAAATAAAATTAATAAGAATAATATGTGAGGTTAAATATTTAATTTTTAATATATAAACCTTTTAAAAAAATTATGTTTATAAAATAACATGGGTCTTAAAGAAGTATGTTTTGAGATGAAAAACCTTACCTCAAATTTCACTTTAGTTAAACATGATTTGACCTCTAATATAATCGTTTTAAAATTGTTATTAATTTATAATATAAAAATATTCATATTTATATAAACACATATCATCTTTTTATAACATATTATCATTAATTTGTTAATAATATATCATTATCACCATTGTGTCGAGTGTTAACTGCTTTTCTCTATCATGCATGTCTTATCATAAAAGTACTGAGTCTTGTTCATATGATATAGTTATATCATTTCATGAATTATATTAAGGTTATAAATATCATATTTATTCATTATTTATAGTTTTTCGATCATTATTTAAATTTGAATATGGAGAATGAATCACATTGCTTTGTGGAGATGGAAGGTCGTATGTACACACGAGAAACATTATCATTTTCATATTGGATGAAAGGGTAAGGAATTTAATGGTATAATAATTTTATATAATTAATATTATGTCATAATTATCATATTTATTCATTATTTCTAACATTATTATAATCTATTTTTGTTGGTGATGGAAAAAACATTGGTTCATGAGGCGGTAGTATTCAGTACACAAGAGAGATAGTTTTTTCCCATTTGATGGAGGAAGAGATGAGAATATATTATGAAATAAACATAATAAAGTCTCGTTATAAATGAGTCACTTGTGTTATTATATTGGAATTTTTAGAAAATCATTTAATGCGAAAAAAATAATTAAAAAAGGGAGCTTGGTGAAGAAGATTACCATATATTTGAAGAACCTTCTTGGGATATTTTTTTAATGACCCTAGGTTTTGTATTTTGTGATGAAAAATAGCTCTTGAATATTTCTAGGGATTTTGGGAAGAGTTTTTAGTAGGTTTTGGTTGAACAAAATGTCTGGAGATGGGTGAATTTGTGAGGGGAGTTTGTACCATTTTATAATTGGGGAAGAGAGGCATTTTTATAAATAACCAAAAAGTATTAAATAAGGGGAATTAACTCTTATAAAGACCCAAATTTCTCATAGATAAATATTAAATATAAATATATTAATATTCATAACATGACTTAATGATCCATTCCAATATTTTTAGGTCCCGTATCTTGGAAAAAATGGAAACATAAACAACTAGTTCATAGGTGAGCTGCATCTTATCCCACCAATTTTTTCATGTCTATCACCCTTACTAGAATTATCAAACATAAAACTTTTATTCATAACATGGGTAAGAAAACATAAAAAAGGCTGATCTCATGTGCTTTTTATGGGTAAATAAGGGGGATATCAATGATCACATAATAATAGTTTGGAAATAAATATATGAGAACATGAGTTTACCTTTTTAAAACCATACCCTGTATATCATAGATCATAAACTTGATTAATATAATGAATCATAATTATTCATAATACATGAATCATAATGGAATAAAAAAACATGAGTATAAGGAGCCATGTTTTTTAGAATATGAAATCGAGCACAAATATTAATTCTTTCTTTTACATACTTTTAAGAGGAAAAATATTTTTTTCTCCATGTTGATGATATTAGTTAATTTTATTAACCACTTAATTAGTCCCAATATATAGGCTTTACCCTTGGAACAGATTTTGTCAGAAATCCAAGTCATTCAAGTTTTCATGGAATAATAAATAATTAATTATTATTTAATTATTATTTTATTCGCAAACATTCATTCAGTGATATAATTTGAATAAGGTATTAGATTGAGATTCTGTCACTCTTTTTTAGTCCAGAATGGTGGTTTTTTCTTAAGTAAAGCATAAACTCTTATCACGTGTAGGGCCTGGGCCCCTTTTGTTCTATTCATTAAATATTTTTATTTTTTCCCTCCTTTATTTTCTTCTCCTTCCACTGGCTTCTCTTGTACACCCCCTATGGGTTTTCACTTTATATTAATGAGATATAAAAAAGGGAGGGGTAGATAGAGTGGGGGAAGGTAGGTTCCATTAGGGATATTAGTGGGGTTGAATCATCATGCAGTAATAGTGGAACATGAATACGGGAGGTCATTCAGTTGATTCCACCCAATGGTAGGCCATTTTTAATTTTTTATTATAAATCCCTATAGTTTTAATTCTTTCTAGTTAAAAATACCATTTATGGTTCCTGAGGACCATATGGGTATTAATCTATAGCTTTTCTAGAGAAAAATGTTGTTTTAGGTTGTTATCAAGGGTTTTCCATTCAGAAATCCTGATCACATGATATTTAGTTCATGAACAAACACTAAGTGTTAATCCAATTTGGGGGAAGATGGGTTTTTTAGAATCACACATCATTTATGGTTTCATATTCATGTATCCAGGTATAGGGGAACATGGTTATTTAGAGTACAGGACCAGAACCTCATGTGGGTTGCATGTTGTGTATATGTACATGACCAGAAAAATACACATGGCCAAGCCATGTGAGGTAAAAGAAATGGTACCCCATGTAGGTTAAATTATGGGTACATTTTCTACATTAAATATACTTTAGGTTTACATTCTAGGTTAGGATAGAGTATATGCCCATGTGAAGTGTTGAAAGCACACATCGTGTACTCAGGTATAAATATCGTGTAATTCTCCCTTGCTACCAAGTTGATTGTTTTTTCATGTTTTGATGCTCTAGAGTCATAATTAGACATATAAGATGTTTATTTTTATTTATTTCCACATATATCATGATGGTGGAACCCTTGGGGTGATTTTAGGACTCCTAAGTGGAATTTTTGAAAAAATGAGCTATAATGGAGATGTGTTTCCCCCAGTAAATAGTTTCTGTTAACTTCTAAGAATATTACATTGATGTTTTATGGTCTAATATTTATCTCTATTTGACTAATACTTACAAAAATTCTCCATTTAGGATATCTTCCTTGAAATATTTTCCATTCTGGACCTGGTGGACATGAGACTATTTGTCACCAAGGATTCCTTGTAGGATAACTCTACCTTAATAATTTTTCTGAGGGAACCTTGTAGGATTCTTTTCCTTACATGATGATCTAAGGAATACATTGTATAATCCATCTATATGTTTACTCCTTTTGAGGATCCCATGTAGTATTCCTCTTCTTACATAGACCATTTGTGAGGGTCCTCTATAGAATGTCTCATCCTATGACTGACTTATAGGATCCCAAGCAGGGTACTATAGTTTACATGCAGACATTTAGGATACTAAGTATGATTCCTCTCCTAAGTATTGACATAGGTGACCCCAATGGGTGCATTGGTGTTTGACCAACCTTGAGCTAATGAGTTATATGTTTGGATATAGATGGTAGTGTGGGAACCTATAACTCGTATCCAATATGTAATCCCAAGAGGCTAAGAAAGAAGTTGTGGGTTTAGGTGTTCGTCCATCCACACTCTTTTATTTATGAATTCACATGGTTAATATTGATATAGGTAATTTTTTTAGTGGCACTTTATTATTATTTTCAATGATCTTGATATGAGGTGGTATGTGATAAGGATGACGAGGGTTACTTTCTAGGATCCATCTTCTGATCCACTATGTTTTAATTTTATCTGATTGGGATTCCCAAATGTATTTCCTGGGATAAGGTTATTGATCCCACTTGATTATAGAGTTTCTCGGATATATTTCCTGGGATCCAAATTATGATCCATATATAGTCATTGGTACCAATTTATGGAATTCCCATATTTTAATTGGACTTTTCTATGTATAGGGATTTATAGAAGTGGATACAAAGTTTCTTATATAACCCCTATACCTGGTTTATCCTTGTAGATTTTAATCTTCTAGGATCTAGGGAATTTCCAATGTTTTTCATGTGGGTTGACTTTCTCATATATATTATTCTTATTAACATCCATAAGGATTGACATTGATATACTCTAGTGATTCCCGTGATACTCTCTATGAATAATTGGATGCACCATTACTTCATTTCCTAGAGCTACATGTGAATGGGGTTGTTAAGATGTTTATTGAATGGATTTCATGTATTATATTTGATCCAAAGAGTATTCTTATCAACAATTGGTCACCCCCTTATGAAATTCCTAAGTTAAATTATTAGGATTTCCTATGAGAAGAGACCTAGGAATCTATATTATACTAGATTTCAAGCATCTTCATAGGTTTCACATCCATTTCAGTTCCCTATTTAAAATATGTAGATATATTACCTTGACTCCTATTTTATAGTGATTGGAGGTGAGTACAGGTGAAAACAACATTAGGACATGTATCCCATTGTGGTGACATAGTTTTCTTAGAGTCATTTATGGTTTTTTCTGAAGCTGGTATCACCATCAGAAATTATAAAACCAAGGATCTAATAAATTATACACGGATTGAGTGGTATGACATTCAACACAATACCTCATTCATCTCAGGTCCATATGATCAGGGTTACAGACCCAAGGATCGGTTTTTTTCAATTCATTTTATTCATCAACTTACTAATATATATATATATATATATATATATATATATGGGAATATATACATACACACATATATATATATTAAAGCACATTGATCAGAGACATTTTGGATTTGGCCAAAGAAGGTATGGTTGATCGGGATCACAGACCCAATGATAGACTATGGATTATTTATTTCTCCATTTTATTTAATATTATAGTTATGTCTTAACTATAATAAGTTTATTGAATTAGCATGAACTTATGGTATCTGATTATAGTTTTTCCATAGGGGGGATACTGAGATTTATTTCTCACCATTTGTATGAGCACCTTAGTTTTCAGGAATTATTTATGTATACTTTTAGGTTGAGCAAAGATGTTTGATGGATAGAGATGAGGCATAGGGTTTCATGATTGATTATAACCCTAGTATTGGAATCTTATGATTGGCCTAGATCATCTTAACATGGTTATTGACATTGGGTATCTGTTTTGGGTGATAGTTTGTAGTAGAGCCTTGTACTTCTATTTGAGATCCTTTATGTACTCCAGTAGGCATTGTCGACCTAGTGGTTGTCCAGTGTTGTTTATATAGAATAGTTATTTGGGATTCTACTAATTTTCATTTATAATTATAGGATTTTTTAATTTATGGATTTTTCACTCGAATTATTACTATTATGGATAATGTTTTAGTTATTTTCCTCTCTTTCTCTGACTTTTATAAGAGGAAATATTTTCCACAAGGACACACCAATGGCCCTCATTACTATTTAGTATCCTCCATTGTATAGGGAGGCATAGTTTAAGCCTTTTGGGGAACCATATTAAGGAACTAGATTAGTGGAATTAGTGTTGGGATGTTACAAAGAGGTATTAGAGATATTCTTTTTCTATTACTTTACTTTTTAGGATATGGTATACCAATGTTTCGGGAATGTGTTGGAACCTTTGATATATATTGGACTAGTGAATCAAGAACACCTATTTTAGTGATAAATCCAGGTCTCTAGGTATATGGGATTGATATTACAATCTTTGGCATTAAATTCTTTATGACATTAACATTAATTGGTGCACTTGTAGTGTGGATTTTATGATTTATAATATATTTATGGATCTTGACCTATTGGAAAGAGGCCAGTGATTTCTTTTTTTCATCAAAGGAAACAGGAACATCATGCATCATATTGGGCATGTAGGGTCTATATGTTATAGGACTTATAGTGTGTGATTTTATTAATGATAGAGTAAAATTGTTTAAATTTTCCATGACAAAAAAATGGGGTTTTCATAATAGATTCTTAGTGGAAATCAATTCAATTGAACCAACCTGTATATATATTTATTTCTTATTGTATTCCAGGTGGATCATTGGTGAGATGTTTTCTAGTGAATCTAATGACTCAGTGCTCATGCACATGAGGTGTAGTGAACCTAGTAGGTTAGTTCGTTACAAGACTCATAGTAATAAGACCATCATAAGGTGTTCTTTCCTTTTTCAGTTATTTAAAGTTCCTATAAAAACTTATATCTTGTTTTCCCCCATAGTAGGGAATGAAATTCTACTCAACCAAACTGCATGATTATGATGTTACATGGATCACTGATACAATTTTGTGAAAATATTGTTGACCCTCATGGGTTAATATCGATAATTGGTACCTTTATTTTAGGTGATAAAGTCGAGTCAATTTATATGATGTTGATAGACACTTAATGATTTGATTGAATTGGAACCACAAGGTGGTATTATCATATTTTTATTCCAATTAATTTAAGTTCATCGTTATTCCTATGTTTATATCATGATACTATAGGGTTATTCTCTTATGTTGTTTCTAAATGATGATCAGATCTTTGGTAGAAAGATGGTTGATATTTGTTAACCGCATAGGTCGATGTTTTGTTAACCATCCATAAAAAGTGTTGACATGCGCATTAGATGCCTTACATTGAGATAGGTGTGCAGATGATGCCCGATGAGATGTGATCTGGTGGAGAGTTATTATCTTTAGGCTTGGTGGATAAACTTGGTGACCCCGTTATGTGACGTGATCAGTAGGGATAGGTAAATACCTAGAGACCGTTAGTTATGAATTATACCCTTAGAGGTTAAATTTATATTTGACTAAGGGAAACCTATGAGTAAGGTTGGCAAGGGTTTATGAAGGCATGTTCAGGTAGTGAACGTGGTGGTAGGATAATTTTCAGCTAGTCACATGGTAGGTTCGTGGGTTTTAATATGAAGTTGTTGGGATTCCTTCGGTTTAAGAGGAAGCATCGACAGATCTCGTGTATTAAGATTGAGTTCGACAGACATGACTATTCAGGTTTCTGGCCCTGTTGACCTGTAGTTATTCATCTGAAGCTTAAATTTTAGAAAAATGACACTGTTTGATAGGTGATCATAGAATAAATCATGGAACATGTAAGATGGTCACTTTTCAAGAGGGTTTATATGGTAGCTTCTATCCAAATGAGATGAACAAGTCATGTCTCATGGTTGGATAAGCCTTTTAATGCATGACTCATAGGAGCATGATTTGGGTGATAAATGTAAATGTATGGTATGGCTGGTACCATCTGAATTTTAAATAGAAGAGTTCCCTTAATGAGTTTAGGATCAATGGTTTTAAGGTGAAGTTTTCAGCATGGATTCCTAGAAGTTATGATAAATTTAGAAATGTCCATATGTGGTAGAGAAGACTTAAAGAAAAAACTAGGTGTTGTGTAGTGGTTGACCTATGGGGGGACCTTAACATGCATTGTCAGGAAAAGTGGTGTCTGTGGTTGGGTATAGAAAAGTACATTATATTTTGATGAGAGTGTGGCTTGATATAGAGAGATATAAACCTATTGAGGGAATCTTAGTGCACACCTAGTAAGAGGCAATCATAAACTATATCATGAAATCATCCTGAGTACACTAATATAACATTGATTATACACCGAGATTCATTTCTTTTTAAATTGATTTTTTAATTTTGTGGATGAAACTATTGATGTTACACTCGATGATCAGTATAAGGTAATACATATGGTTGGGGGTGTACCTTTTTCCATTTTAGGGTGGTGACCGACTTTTTAGTTCTAATCTAGTGTTTTCTTTTAAAAATATTCTCAAGTAGTAAGAATGGGTGATGAATGATGTTTCCTATTGGGGCATAGGAATAAGAAATTTTTAGACACTCCAGTCGTTGTATTCAGTGATGTATGGAGGGTGGGAATTGGAACATAGAGCATTTTTGTGAGGCCACAATAAGGGTATCTATATGGTGGGATGTATCATATTGGTTTTGGTTAGACATATTACTTGATGAAAGAGTTTGTAACACTATAAGACTAGTTGTTGGATGGTCAAGATGGAGTAGTGGTGTAGATTATTGAGATCAGAGCATGGATTCATTTTTTCACCAAGGCTTCTTGATGATGAGAAGGGTTATGGTGCGAAAATTGTAAGGACCCATATTTTTTCAGACAATGAAATTTGGAATAACATTGAATTTTTTCTTTTAGATACTTATAAGGGGTAAAATGGTTATTTTAACATAATATAAAATCTTGGTTAATTTTTATGACTAATTTTTGGTCCTAGAATATGGTGTTTACACTAGATATGAATTTGGTGGCAATATGAGTCGTTTGGGTTTTGTAGAATAATTAACATTTAATATTTAACTAATTAATTATTAATTTATTTGTACATGTTCGTTCGACAATATATTTTTAAAAGATCATTGTATTAGGATTATCTCTCCTCAATTGAGTTTGGAATGGTGGGGTCTTTCCTATAGTAGTAATAAAATCATTTTTGGGGTTGGGGCCGAGCCTAAATGCATTTTTTATTTTTTCTCATTTCTTCTTTTTATTTTTTCATATTTCTTCTCCTCCCCCTAGATTCTATTGTATTCCCACTATGGGTTTTCTCCTACACACAATAGAGAGAGTAAATCAGTTGGAGAGGGAGGGATAAAGAGAGAGAGAGGGGGAGGGGGTACCATTGCAAATCTTAGGAGGAGAAGGATTATCATGCAATAATGGTGGAATGTGAATACAAGAAAATCTTTGGTAGATTCCACCCAAAGGTAGTCTATTTTTAATTTCATGTCATAAAACATAGTATATCTAACAATTTAATGTTTTAAATCACATTTATTTTATTTAATAACCCCATAAGGGTTGATTTATAGATTTTGTGGATCAAAATGGGGTTTTGGGATGTTCATATTGTTTTCCCATTCTGAAATTCTGATCACATAGCGTGTACTTCAAGAACACATGTCACACATTCTACCCATTTGAGAAATATTATTTTTTTGGAATTAAACACCATTTACTAGGTTTATTATTTTTGTACTAGATATTCTCCTTATAGCCGAGCACCTGTCTAGAGATCCCATGTTGGGGTACTAGGCTATTTAGAGTACACGACCAGACCCTTATGCAGGATGCATGTTGTGTATAAGTACACAGTCAGGCAAATACGCGTGGCCAAAACCATTTGAGGTACATAGGAATGTACCCCATGTAAGGTACATTTTGTGCACATGTTTTACACAACATGTACTTGAGATTTACATTCCCAGTCAAGATAAAGTATTTTCCCAGGTGAGGCATTAATAGTACATGTCATCTACTCCAGTATACACATCGTGTACTTCTCACTTGCTTCCCTTTTGAGGGTTTCACAAATTTTGATGCCCTGTATTCATAATTGGACACAAGAGTTGTTAATTTTTATCAATTTTTCATGTAGATCATGATTATGGAACCCATTGGGTGATTTGAGGACTCCAAAGAGGTGTTTTGGGGGAAATGATATATAATTGAGAGGTTTATCCTTTAGTAAATAGTTTCAATTGAATCTTGAGAGGGATAAACTGATTTAATATGGGTCATGATCTATCTCTCTCAACTAATTCTTACATGGATTATCCCTTGAGGAAATATCCCTTCCAAGATGTTCCCTTCTGGCCTAGGAGGCCATGAAATTTTTGGGGACTCTGTTCCCTTATAGGTGCCTCTATCTTAATACTTTTTCTATGTATCCATCATGGGGTACCTTCACATACATTTGGATCTAGGAAATACCTTTTCAGATCTATCTACATTTTTAATATTTATGAGGATCTTTATTAGGAGGACTCTACTTACAGAGACCATTAGTGAGGGTCCATTATAGGACGCCTCTTCCAATGTGTTAATTTTTAGGATCCTAAGAGGCGTACCTTTTCTCATGTGCTAAGTTCAAAAATAAAATGTAGGATACATATCATTTTTTTTATCATAGGGGGACCTTGTGGGTTCCCCAGTGTTTCACTGACCTTGAGATAATGTCTTATGGGTTTGGGCAGTGATGGTAGAGGGTGGAAACTAGAACTCATACCAAACAAGTAGTCCCAAGATGCTATGTCATAAGTGGTGAATTTAGGTGTTCATCAATGATAATTATATTATTTATGTTTTCAAATGGTTACTATTAATGAAACTAAGATTTCTAGAGGTACTTATTGGTATTTGGATGATGAGCCTGGAGAGATACAATATATGAAAGGGACTCCCTGAGGTACGTCCTGGGATCCAACTTCTAAGCATGTATGTTTTTTTATCACCTTATTAGGATTCATAAAAATATTTTTTTAGTTATGTATGTTGAACCCATTTTATTATTCGAATTTCAATACATAATTCCTGGGATCCATCTTATGAGACTTACATGGTCAAAAGTTACCATTTCAGAAAGCCACATTTTTCATTAAGAATACTCCCTATATAGGTTTTTTTTGACGTCGATGTTGTGTTTCTCATATAACCCCTCTACTTGGATTTTCCCAATAGATTAATATCCTATTAGATCCCAATTATTATTAGAGTTTTCCATGTGGGATCCATTCTCCTAAGCATTGGATGTTGTTGACATCCATGAGGATTGAAATTGTTCTCCTCTAGTGGATCATAGTATACTAACATGAATCTGGTAGACACACTGTAACTCCATAACCAAAATATATATATGAATGGGGATGTTGATCCATTTATTGAATGGATTATGATATTTATCTTGGATATGTTGAGCATTAAAATAACCTAAGGGGCATCCCCCTTTGGGATCATTCGAGATGCAATGTTGGTATTTCCAATAGGCTGGGATTTAGGAATCTGAGATCGAACTGGATTACATGAAACTTGAGTGGTTTGGAATCCAAATCAGTGCCCTATTCTGAGGATTTAAATATATTACCTAGATTTAACTTATATAGTGATCAAATGTGATTATTAGTGAACCAAGGGGTAGGAAATGTATCCCCCTATAGTGATATAGCTTACTTAGATAAATTTTATGAACTAGTCGAAGTAGGTATTGTTGATTTGGATTACAAACTTAGATATCAACTTATTTATACACGACAAGAGTGGTATGATATCTAGATCAATTCCATATTCACAAGATTTCCAAACGATCAAGGTTACATACCCAAGGATTGTATGTGGGTGATTCATATTATTTTCCATTTTACTCATATATATATATATATATGGAAATATATATACACATATAAATATACATATCTAATAGAATATTGTTCAGATACATCATGGCTTGGGAATAAGTAGGTATGGTCAATTGGGATCATAAAACAAAGGATTATATATGGATTATTTCATTTTATGATATCCTTATTATTCATCTTATGTATCAACTAAGTTGGGCATATTGCATGAGCATGCACTTATAGAAGAAAATTATTGGTTCACTATTGGGGGTGACCTACTGAAATTTATTTCATAAAACTTGTACATGCACCTTAGTGTGTGTGCATAACTATTGTTTATAATTAGGATCAGTATAGATGTTAAAAATATAAGGTTGAGACCTAGGGTTTCATGATAGATCAGAGCTGCTCGTTTGGATTCATATGATTAGGCTTGATTGACTAGAAATTTTCATAGATACCTGGTATGGGGTCTCTCTTGGAGTTAGTAATTGAGCTGTGTAGTATTATTTCAATTCATTTTTGTAATAATTCATTCATGGTTGGCCCAGTTAGTGACATGTATTGTTTGTATGGAATACATATTTGGAATTTTATAGATTTTCATTTAATATTTCATCCTCGTTTATATTTACTACTTTATCACTCTAATTTTTAGTTCTATAGATGATGTTTTAGTTATTTTATATTTTTTATCTTACTCTAGTATGAATTTATATTATCCCCATAGACACATCATATACCATATCTACTTTTCAAAAACCTATATCGTTTGTGGAGGCATTTAAGAGGCATTGTTTCAAACTGGATCGGGGCACTAGATTA
Organism: Viscum album; assembly: GCA_963277665.1. Lineage (NCBI taxonomy): Eukaryota > Viridiplantae > Streptophyta > Magnoliopsida > Santalales > Viscaceae > Viscum > Viscum album. The sequence goes on along the minus strand of OY728142.1, from coordinate 23,570,182 downwards.
GTGGCATTTGGGTCAGGATGTTATAATGAGAGATAAGATTATAACATTGGAATAAGATATTGATTTGGGTCATACACATAATAATTCAAACTATTATGTTATGTATATCCACTAACAAATTTAGAACATGTCATTATAGGGCTAACCATCAATACACCTACTTCAATCTTGGGATAACCTCTCATGTACCCTCTTTTGGACTTATGTTAAACTCCCATGTACCCTATTTCAGGATTGGGATAACCTATCATATACCATTGAATATCATATAAAATTAATCATTACCCAATTCTTTAAAGGGAGATATAGGTCCAAAGTTTTATATAATTTATATATTTAATTACAAAAAGATAAAATAACACTCATCATTTCATAACCCATGAAAATAAATGTGCATCATAACACATTTATCGTATCATAACCCCTGAAAAGTATTGGGTTTCCTAAACATTTCCTCATTTAATCATAACATTACCCATGGAAAATGAATATTTTTCATAATAATCTTGTTATAATAGACATAAACCATATGGAGAAATATTAAGGGTGGTACAATTGGATCATATCCTTAGTAAATCACAAGTAACATCAAAGGATGTCGTCTTATATGGAAAATGATTTTGAATTATCATTTGGTACATTTTTTGTGGAAAATATCCTTTAATCTTTTAAAATCATTTTGTAAATCTTAAAACCTTTTCAAAATAATTTCCTTTGAAAAAACCACGTACAAACTTTTAATGGAATCTTTAAAGATCATTGAAAAAAATTCTTGAGGAAAATATCCTTTAAACATGGAAAATAAATTATTTAAACATAAAAAATTTCATAATCATTTTCTTTGAAAATTAAATTTCTATATCATAATGTAAGCTTTTTATCATTGACTGTTCATGAGTGAAATAAATTATGTCCATCCCATACTTGATAGAATAAAATTTCCCTTCATTTTTGAAAAAATTAAAGGCACCATATTTGGAAATCAAAAATAAGTTTCCTTTTAAGAAATTTTAAACAAAATTAAATATGAGTAAAAAATTCCTCAAAAAATAAAATAAGAACATGAAATAAATTGAAAATATTTTCAAAAAACATGGATGTGGAAGAAAAATGGTTTTCAATCAAAGAGAGAAGTAAATTAAGTTTTCTTCAAAAATAATTTCTGTAATCTTGAGTACATAAAGAGAGGGAAATGATGGTAAAACTTTTATTATCATTAAAAAAATATAGAAGAAGAAAAATACTGAGTTTCATGATAGATATATCCTATGATATCATCATTAGAAACTTAATCATAAACAATCTAGATAAACAATGATATTTTAAGATAAATTTATTACCACTTTTGCAAAATTTGACTCACAATCCCCATGAAATAATAACATGAAATAAACATTATAAATCAAGATAAGAAATCCTGATATAACCAATTAATTTAATAGTATATATACCTCACAAAATAAGATTGGTTCACAACATAACTTATGTCCCAAAGGTGGAAATTTGAGACAAAAATACCATACTACTGTGGAAATATTTTGAATCATAATAACAATAAAATTATAGAATAAAATTAAAAACTAATTTTCACCTAATGAATGATATTGATGTTATAACATGTCAATGGTGCATTATATACCCCATATAAATGAAATGAGTGGTAAATATTACATATATATCCAAAAAATAGATGAGAGACAGGAAATACATTACTTTAAGTGTTGAATATTGAAGTCAGTGTCCTATGACCAACTATTTCTACATTGATTACATAAATATTTGGTGTATTGAATATTAATAAAACTTATTATTACATTTTTTCTCGATGAATATAATGTAATAATTTCCAAGTGTATACATCGCATTGATAAGGTCATATAAGTTCCCTGCTATGATGAGAACCTTGATGTTCTTTGACGATATTCTCAAATAATGTTATTCTGTTGGATAAAATATTATGATGGGACACATAGAACACAGAATATTAAGTGTGAGTACTCATAATTAGGTGAGGATTATTCTCATCAATACCGTACTTAGTAATTATCAAGATGGAAGACTATAAGAACAGACCTTCTAGTATTGATTCCACATGTTTTGGTGTCATTCTATATTTCTATATATGAGTGTGTGTGATGGTCCCTAGACATTAAGATTATAATTAATGCATGTTACAACTCACGTACTCAGATGTATTTTATAAACCATGATGATAATAATTCATGGTGAAGTTGGATACCTTTGGGGTATCACGAGGGACTTGTCATTAATGAATAATTCAAGGAATGATTTGTCCCTTACATATTTATGGAAGATGATATCTTTACCCCTTGATTGGAATATAAATTTTTCATTAAATTCGATGGTCATGGTGTAATGAAGTGTTTATTTAAGATAGTCAATGGACATATCGAGTATATAGGTTTGTGAAATGATTATGAAACATTCTAGCTGAGATTTTGTGAAAAATGGATTGTATTACCCATGGAGCAGTCATACGTGGTTTTCGACATTGTGACATTATGTTCATTCTCTTGGGTGCCTTAACCTATTTCTAGACAGTAATCAAGAACATTACGAAAGCCCACCTAAATCCAACAAGAAATAATCCTAAGTGGTCACAAACTATGTATTTATATTGATCTCGATTAAATTTTATTTGCGTTTAATTAATGTAGTAAATGTTATTCTCAGGTCCCAATAATATTATTATTCAACTTATATTGATCACATTAATTAAATAAATATTTATTCACTATATTGTGAATAAAATATATATTCCTTAGATTATAAATAAAATATTTATTTATCAATAAAACATTTATTTTCTTGTTTAGTAAATGATAGAGGAGTTCAAACAGACCCAAACAGTGTCCGATGACAAATTTTAATTAAAAAAACTATTATATAATATTTGTTTTTTTTTTGAATTGGTGAGTGCCACTAAATAATAATTATATAATTATTATTATGTTTCATGTAGTTTATTTAAGGTATTTAATGTTATTTAATGGTTTGTATTTAATTAAATATTATTTTAACATAAATTCGCACTCTATAAATAGATTATTGTTTCATTTGTCTAGAACATCCAAAACTCATAATAGATAATTATTATGCACAAATAATTCTCTCTCAACTCCTCCTTCTCTCTCCCTCTCAAGAATGAGAAGTTTAAGAGTGATATCCTTAAGAATGGAGAACGAGCGATCAATAATTAACAAGACAAGACATTCGATTATACATACTAGCACCTGGAGATTGAGTGATGTTGCTCAAAAATAATAGGACCACATGTGGGTCACAACTAGAGGGATTCTATCCTTGGATTATCATAGTGCAATGAAGGTAATAGAAAAGGGTATTTTGAGACGATTAAAATTCACTAAAGAAGAAAGTTCTTAAGCCCGGGTATTATTTCTTCATATATTAAATAAATGAATTATAAATTTTATGTGAAATATCCCCAATCTTGGTTTTATAAAACAATTATTTAATGAAATTTTAATATATATCCCACCTTTAAATGCTTCTACTATTCCTGGAAACAACCAATTGTATTAGAGCAGTTATGTTTAAATTTAAACCTCTTTATTTTATTGTTTATTTATGATAAATTGTTGTTAGATTTCAATTTCATGATATTAATTATTTTATATGATTTGAATTAACATCTTATTGACATATTAATAATTTTTATTTAATGTTTCATTTTATTAATGAATTAAGAATAATATAATGACAACCAGATATTCCATTGGGAATTTCCAAATCACTGGCCGGTAAAACTGGGTTACACTTCATGTGGCTGGACCACAGGTTGTAAATCCATGCACATTGTATCTAGATGAACCGAAAAATTAATTACACATTGTGCTTTTATATCACACCATGTGTTGACTAGGACAATATAACACATGACAAAAGGATATAGGGTGTGTCTTTATTATATACACATCATGTAGTTCAACTTCTTTAACATGCCAAAGCCCTAGGAATGTGACTTAAATATAAGGTAAGTGAGTTACATGGAATATAAATTTATGCACTCGATGTCTAGCCTCCCATTAATGGAAAAAATTAAAATTTTATTAATTATGAAAATTGTAGAAATAAAAAATTATTTTATTTATTGTAACACAATATTTTGTTTGAAAATTTAATAATGGTTTTATATAATGTAAAATTACAAATTAAATTTTTATATTTAGTATGTAATTATTGGGTCTATAATTTATTTTCCTTAAATTTTCATAATGATGGGTATCTCCAAAAATGATTGGATGATCATTAATATTATAGGGAATTAATTAATTAAATTAATAATTAATTAAGGCAAGCATGTTTATCTTAAATAATAAAATAATAATTTAGGAAATGAATGATAGTCATTTTCTTTTTCTTTTTCGTTGCATGTATGATGGTTCATGAGCTTCCCCAAGACCTATGTATGTGTTATATGTTTTATTTTAATTTATTTAATTAGTTTTCACTTATTTATTATTAAATTAAATGATGGTATATAACTAATCCTTCCCTCTATTATTATGTAGGACCTACATGTCCAAGGATATTTATGTAACCCACATTAAACAAATCTTTTGGTTCTCATCCCTTGTGTGTGAGTAATAAATATTTTAAATTAACAGAGCATCCAAAGGTGTGTGGAGGAATTTCAAGATAGAACCATAATGATGCTAACCTAGGTGATACATAGGTTAATAGGTGGAATTTTGTAACTCATTAAAAGATTGTAAAGATGTGTTATTTCCCCTATGTTAATGGTTTATTTAATGTTCAGTCATTAAATCAACTATTATATAAAGCTCAGGAATAGTTCATTTAGCTTTTTATTTATTTTTATCTGTGAAATTATTTATTTTATGGATGGAAGATAGTGATCAAGTTAACAAATAAATTAATGTGCAAAGACGGAAATTAAATAAATGAATTATTCATAAATTTTTTATCCAACCTGGTTAATTAATTAAGGACCAAGAACTTAATATTTACATGACATGTAAAAGATAAAAGCAGATAAAATTTATGTGTAATATATTTAAATCCCTCAATTAAATATTAATTCATATTAATCCTTCTATTACATGATAGATAATGGAACCATATAACTAAGTGTAGTACACGGAAAATGTCTGGACACTTAGTTTTATCAGAGAGTTCAAATGAGAGTTTGGGTTAAATTAAATGAAATAATATTGATCATAACATCCAAATTTTGTTCAATAGAAATTTGGTGGTAAGTGTTCAAGAAATCCTTGTTAGGATTTCAGGATCCACTAAATGGATCATAGAGCTCGATGTCTGCAGTTGGAAAGAACGCATGTCTAATTACTTTATTATGGTTTTCATGGCCAAAGACTAGATCATTAAATAAATTAATGGGGATCTTTTCCACTATAATGTTAAAGAAACTATACATTCTATGTTCAATGGTTAGGCAAATTGAGACTTGATATAACAAAGGGATATTTAATAAATAAATAAACATTTAATTTATTATATATCACTTATTTTGTAATAAAGAAACATACTAATAATATTCTCCTTTTAAATGTAGAATAAAATGACAAGTTCATCACCCACACTATCCATACAAACAATATTGGATAAAGAAAACCTCATAATAGGTAGTAAATTCTAGGATTAGTTTAAATGCCTTCAGGTTATTCTATTCCATGAATGAAAATCTCACCTACTATAATCATCAATACCTGGTCCTCCTGCAAAAGATATGAGTGAAGAAGAGTTCCTTGTATATGAAAAATATTTGAGTTATACAGTTTATGTTCAATGTTTGATGCTTTCATTAGTGTCTAGTGAACTACTGTAGTCTCACAAAAACTTGGTTACCTATAGAATACATGATCAACATCATGATATTTACCTAGAGAGAGCTAGATTAGAACAGTTTGATATTTCCAAAGCACTTTTTTAGAGAAATCTTTGAGAGGGTTCCCCATCTAATCCTCGTGTAGCTAAGATCAATGGATACATTGAGAGCTTATAGGTTCTAGGGCTCAACTCCCTAAAAAACTGGGAACTGAACTCATTATAGCATCACTCCATCATTAGTTCTACAGTTTTGTTGTAAATTTTTACCTGAACAACATTGTGAAGTCTCTTCCAAAGATTCATCATGCCCTTCCAATGAGAGGAAGAACAAGGGGTAAGAAAGGGAAGAAGATGCAGTCTGTTTCGCACGTGACAAGAAGTTAAACTTAAATAAAAAATGTAACTAGACAAAGAATCAAGTTTAAGCTTTAGGTTCATTTGTTCTCGAGTGTAATTTATCTATTTCTATAAAATCATCATTTGTTACAGCTTTTGGTTCTCAGTTTTGTATTATGATATATGAACCATGTATAATTAGAATGATTGAACAAGGAGAGGTAGATCTTCGAGAAGCCAACAGAGCTACAATTAATAATGTAGGTAATGGGAACTTCCACATAATATTTCCAACCTAAATGATATTGGGTTTATAAAGGTTTTTATCATGTTCTTTTAGTTACCAAAAACATTATTTATATATCCATACCAGATATAGGTAGATTTATTTTCAAATATGGGAATAAATTTTGTTTCTTATATAAAGATAGAATTTTAGTGTATGGAACATTTAAATAACAGTCATTTTTTGTTGGGTTACACAAACCAAGTAATAGAAATCAATAATGACGTTAAATCACATGACTCATACCAAACCCAACTTTGGCATCACAACATAGGTCATGTAAATGAAATTTTTTTGACTAAATTACATCATTAATTGATATTTATATTCATTTAAACTAAAACTATTTGGTTTAAGTAACCCATGTCTATATATAAAAATAACCAAATCCCCATTTACTGGGAAAGGTGAATGGGATAAATAGCTTATTGAATTAGTTTATACCGATGTATGTGGAACATTTAATATTGAATCCATGAGTCGGTACTCATAATTCATTAATTTTGCTCATTATTTTGGTAGATGTGGATATGTCTACCTAACAGGGTATAAGTTCTATTCTTTTGAAAAAAATAAAAGAATAGAAGAATGAATTTGAGAAATAACTTGGTAAAAATATTAAGAAACTTCACTCAGATTGTGGTAGAGAATATCTTAATTCTAGGCATCATTGATTATTTATGGGAGTTCAGGATTTTATCTCAACTGACTTTTCCTTATACACCTCAATGGAATGGTGTAAGTGAATGGAGGAACTACACCTTGTTCGATATGGTGAGATAAATAATTATTCATGTGAGTGTTTCATTATCCTTTGGGGATACGTGTTACAAACAGAAGCATACATACTAAATCGAGTTCCACTTAAACCAACAAATGTTATTCCATACCAATTATAGAATGTAAATAAACCTGTGTAATAATTGTAACGCCCCGACCCTAGTTACCCAGAGTCGGTGCATTATTACATAACATTGGCATGATCACAAGAAGATCAAATCTCGAAAGACCAATTGGTTTAGTAGCCTTGGAAACACTAGATATATTCACAAGTTTTACATTACATCATAAAATGAAAAACTACTACAACAACATAATGTTTCCACAGTCCACACTATAATCCCTTCATAATATCCCTGCAGGTCATTCATAACTTACATCCTCACTTCCTGGGAAAAATAAAACATAGAAAAGGGCTGAGCTCAAATGCCCAGTAAGGATAACAATATAGCGGAAACTTTCATCAATAAGAATAAACATTTAAGGCAATGTATAACTAAAACAAAAGACTTTTAAACATGAACTTTCAACATGGTATGGCATAAATAAAATGAAATAATTCCATTTACTTATTCACATTGATATTCTACTAATCGAATAATCACATGCAAAAATCAATAACCACTTTCATAATGTTGGAATGCATAATGTCAGACTATCATAACCACATAGTCAAGGCCTCGTGCCAAGACTACAAATAAGATTTTTTCAAGGCCTTGTGCCAAGACACTAGTTTGTCTCATGAGACCTACCGATGCATCGAGGAGCTATACCGGGCTCCACCCGTCACTTATTAAGTCCAATGCATTCCCATATGAAAAGGTTTAAACATAACATAAACATTCGTATTAAAACTAGCATACGAAATGTCAATAATTTCACCATAAACTATGAATGGTATAAAAATAGCACATCCATAGTCCAACATATCACAAAACCTTCAATACAATATAGAAGTTTTGTATCATAATAAATCAACTTCAAATAATCTTAAAATCCATCAAAGGATGTTGACATAGATGAAATCAAAATTCTTTTTAAAGAAATATCTCCTTTTATTTTGAAATCATTTAAGATCCATATAAAATAAAACATTTTCTTTGAAAATATTCTTATAAGCTTGTAAGGAAAGCTTTGAAGATTTTATAACGGCGTAAAATAACCGCACCCACCGTATATGTTAAAAAAAACATTCTTACCTCAATTCTATCGAAAAGGTTAAAAAGGACCTTGTTTTGAAAATGACGGAAAGATTCCTTTATAAACCACTTATAAAAGTCAAAAAGGGTATAAATGACTTTAATTCATATTTTAGTAAATAGTAAAAATGTTTTGAAATACATTTTTAAGAAACATGGATGTGGATGATAAAGAGATCCCAGTAGATTATTACGTATAAACAACCTCGGATAATGAAGAGATTGTGAAATAACCCTTACCTTGTACTTTTCCTTGGTTGGGGTAGGTTAACCTCCTGTATAGTGGTGAAATAATTGTTATTAAATTATACAAGAATCATATATATTAATATGATATCATATATGATCTTTTAACATTGATTTGTTAATAATATCTTAGAATTATCGTCGTTTCGGGTGTTAACTTACTCATTTTCTTTTATATGTTTTGTTACATAAGCCATGGTTGTTGTATCTTATTCATATCCAGAATGATATCTAGTCCTTAAACATCATTTTTAAATCATCAAATGATAATTATACTTGAATGGATACGATGGAGAATGAATCTCATCGCGTTCGTGGAGACGGTAGTCCGTACGTACGCACGAGCGACAATATCATTCTTTTGATATTAAAATAATATATAAATTGATGGTATATCATATATACAGAATCATTAACATGTTATATTTATTATTTACATGAGTTACACATCATTATTATACCCATCCAAATAATATTATATTGAATAACAATTACACCACGACGTGGAGATGGTAAGTCGTACGTACGCACGTATGGTGACATGTTATTCAAAGGGTGGATAGAATACTGAATATGATTGTACCATATTTATAATAACATCACAGTATATGTGAGATACTGGAGTTATTATTTTAGAATGGTAAGAACAAAGGAAGAAGAAGTGGAAGAAGAAATGAACTTAGAAAAGGGTGGTGAAATCATTACCCCTTCTTCGGGTTCTTCCTTTTGATATGATCAAAAGGGATCCTTAGGTTGGATTTCTGATCAAACTAAGGCCTCTAGGTTGTATTGAGGGATGTTGGGAGAGTATTTGGGCAGAGTTTGGCCGAACCAAAAGGCTTTAGAGGTGTGAAGAAATGAGAAGGAGGAGTGCCCTTTTATAAGAGGGGTGAGGGGCACCTTTGGAAAAGCTAGAAATATTAATTTATAATAAATTCATATTCGGTTTCTAATGGCTCCAAAGTTGACTATTCAAAGGTTAAGGTGGGGATGGGTCGAAAACAACTCAACCAATAGAATTTAGACAGGTTTGGGTACTTAAATTAACCTTATCTTTAAGTATTAACTCTAAGTTAATTAGTTTCACTTTTACAATGTCTCTTTGTATTTTTATATAATATGGTTAATAAACTTACTATATACATCCAAGAGACCCCCAAGTGGTCCATTAATGATTATCCTATCATGATATAAGTCTCTTGGCCGAACCTTAGATTTTTAAGAATTTAATATCAATTAATAATATAATATTTGTTTTAAGAACTCTTTTATGTCAATTTTGACACTATTCAATAGTTGATTTTTGTGAAACTCATAATAGATTGATTACTTCGAAAAAAGTCCATTACATCAATCCTAATATATCATATTATCTTAGAAAATTAGTTTAATTCATTAAAAGTTTCATATTATATTTATTGGGGTATTTATAATATCAATTATTTTAATTTTTCACTATTATAATAATTACTGCATCATCATTGTGTCATAAATAAAATAAATTATTTAATGTCTAAAAATTATAAATAAACTATAATTATGTAGGAAATATTTTTATCTTTCTAATGAATATTTATAATCTAAAATACAACATATATTAACCCTATGTAACAATTGGTTTCCTAAAAGATATATGCTTATGTCATTTTTGTATTCATTTTAACTTAATTAAAATAAAGTGTCATTATCACTTAAAAGTGGATCCATGGGGTCCCAAAATAGACCCAAAGATGCCCATGGTCGACCATGTATCAACCAATAGGGTTAAGACACGTTTTAGGGTAATTTAGTATTATTATAATATTATTTGTTAACCCTTATTTACCGGATTTACCCTTAACCATGGTAAATAAAATATTTACCGCAGTAATTATTCAAAATGTCTAAAAATAAAAGTTACCTATTTACACAATTTGAACATCCTGATTCCAAATATGGAATCCATTTTTCTAAATTCAAAACACAGAAGTGGCAGAAATTAATTTAAAATTAATTCCCGCTGTCAAAACAAAAAGCGTGTTTTTAAGAGATAATAACTATCAAAAGATTGACACTTGTTTATGTTCGGTTTAATTGTAAAATTATGTCCAATGACCAAAATTATATTAAATGGTAAAAATATATTCTAAATATACTTTAAAACCACTCAAATTCACAATTTATCACTATTAATTATTTTGATTAAAAAAGTTGTTTTTAATTAAAATTTAGTAATTTTCACTATTCATCAAAATATGAAAGTTATCTGAAAAGTACCAAAATTTCACCTTAGGCTAAATTCGATATTCCGAATCCAAAAATGAAGTCCATTTTGAAATATAAAATATATATAATTTCAAAAATTAGGTATTACTATTCATAACGGCTAGTTTGATCGGTTGTGGTGTGTGTTAAAACTCGAAGTTGCGTACAACACACGCTACTGTTTTATTCAATGGAAAGTGTACCGTGTAAGCTTGGGATGTTTCATTTTAAATTTTTTGATGTCCCCATTTAGTCAAAAAGTATAAAATATTGTATTTAAAAGGTTTCACTATTAAAAGTTGATAAAAGTGTAATACTGAAAATGAATCTGTTCTTGCATTATGACTAAAAAACTCATAATATGGATTCTAAAATTATAAGGATTATATAAAGTTTAAAATTTAGTTAATAATATTCATAACCTCTTTTGAATGGCTTTTTCCTTTGGTAATTCATGGTGTGATTGAACTCGGTGTTGCGTGTAGTGCATGTTATTGAATTATTTTGAAGAAATAACACACTATGAAATCTTGGGGTGTTACATTCTCCCCTCCTTCAATAAATTGCGTCCTCGCAATTTGAAATTGTTTTTCGAAAATAAAAGGTTGAAAATAGAAAATATATTTGTGGGAAAACCCACATCAGAAATTGGGTTACTAAAATTTAGTCTTAGTATGAGGAAAAGAGAAATCAAAGGGTCACCACCAAATTATGATCTCGATTAGGAGAACATTGGTGGAAACTAGAGACATATAATTGGAGGAAAAACGTAAATATTTATAGGTGGTGATTGAGGTCATCAATCACAAACAAGTGTAAAATTGAGGTCCTTAAATTCATCAATCTATGATGATTTGAAATACCATCGGTTCAACAAAACATAGGGTATTAGGATAACACATTTTTGACGTTTCAAAATATCTTAGTTGAAATCCCACATCGAAAAATGAATTAATGAGGCTTCTTTTTAAAATAAAGAGTCGAAAGTATGAAGATTACCGAAAATAACACATACTAGGGTTCCATGTAGGAAAATATGGATATGGAAGAAAAATCTAACCATCAATTATCTGATGGAGAGTGGTAGAGAACATGGCTATGAAAAGGCCAACAATCCCAAAGCCATAAATTAGTGATGATTTAAGGTACCATCTAGGACAACATTTTTGTTCTAAGTTCCTTTTCTTAATGTTGAGGAATTTATTTATGAGATTGGATAAGATCATAAGGAGATATACTTACTTTATAATTAGAGTTTTGTCCATTAATAAATTTATACCACAAACTCATCTTTCACTCGTAAAAAAAATTCTATTTATACTATTCGTACAGGGTTCCAAAATAAACGAATTTATAATTCATCTACATGATCTTTTAATAAAAACTACATTATTTAATCCAGGACATCTCATGGGCCAGTGGTATGTAATACACCCTTGTCGCCCTTCGGTTGCGGGTTCAAGTCTCGCAGCCTTGCCGGACGCGACGGGTTGCCGCCCGACCTCCGGGTTGTCCTTTTATGGCAATCCAAAATAGTCCAAACTAGAACTATCCAAAATACTTCTGTCCAAACTCATAGTCTAACATTTATAAGGAAGGTAAACATAATATTGATCCTTTTTACCCCGTAATAGTATATGAATACCTTCATCATGCATTACCATATTCCTTATTGATTACATTCATGCTCCCTTATTCCATATAGAATGATGGATATACTTCATTAATCCAAAAATGTTTTAAACCCCAACAATGATGGAATATACAAATCATTAATCAGTTACAAGGTAGTCTAGAATATCCAATATAATTTATCCAAAACAATCACATATTATTCCAAAATCACTACCTCAGTATCAGAACTATATTATGATTTATCATTCTCTCAACCATATATTTTCCAAAAATTTATCCTTCTATTGAGTCACTTTTCTTTGTTCCACACAATCTCAAGTCCTTAATAAAATAGTACTGCAGTACAATCCTTATATACTCCATAATTATTATAACAAGTACGTTGTTGATACAACACTCAATTGACATAATCAACTTAAGAACTCTAATCATTCCTCTTCATCTGTGGTAGTATCATAACTTGATTATTATCCAATAACATCATTTGCGGCATAGTCTGATTACTGGGACATAGGTTCGCGTAGTGTCCAAACTCCTTGCAAATGAAGCATTGTACATTTAAAACCATTTTCTTACCCTTGCAGTCACGTACTTTGTGCCCTTTTCCTCCACACTTATAACAAACTCCCATTCCTTTCAGGCAAGTTCCATGGTGTTTCTTTCCACAATTACCACATATGGGAAAATTCTTCTTTTCCCTCTTCCCTTTATCCATCTTTCTCTCTTCCATCCTTTTCTTCTCTTGCTTCCCTTCAAAGCCATAGGACTCAGTAAACTCTTTACTTATCTTATCAACACATGATATTATTTCTTCATATGATGATAATACATGGGAGACTATTTCTCTTATAAATTCTATCTTAAGACCATGAAAGATATGATCCTTCCTTCTCTTTGGATCATGTGCATTTCTGCAGTTCTCATTCCTTCTACTGGGCGCCATTTCTAAACAATGGCATACACTAGATTAGTTTATGAATCAAAACACATAATCCCATACTTATAAAATAGTTAACATAAATTGAACTATTTATGGATATAATCCATAATCATAAGAATGTTTTCTTTGAGGAAGTATATACGCATAATCCCTTCAAAATGATTTGTAAAGAAAATGAGAGTTATCCTAAGCATATCCCCCGGGAGTGTCGTAACCAAGACTGCAGCAAGGCCCGTTGTCGTGCACCAGTTCCCGTTCGAGTCTAGCTCAAAGCGGTGTTTTCGGGTTTTACCCCTAGGTACATCTGTTCCAGATCCGCCTCTACCTGCTCGTATCCAGATAGGGATGTATTGCTCGGAAAACTCACAAAATCTCTACAATACCAAAATTCTAGGAAGATCTTCTATACTAATCCTCAAAGTTCATCTTAGGTCTACGTGCTCTAATCAGAGTTTATCTAAATCTAGCTTCCAAGGTTTGTACTAAACTTCCTCTGATACCAACTGTAACGCCCCGACCCTAGTTACCCAGAGTCGGTGCATTATTACATAACATTGGCATGATCACAAGAAGATCAAATCTCGAAAGACCGATTGGTTTAGTAGCCTTGGAAACACTAGATATATTCATAAGTTTTACATTACATCATAAAATGAAAAACTACTACAACAACATAATGTTTCCACAGTCCACACTATAATCCCTTCATAATATCCCTACAGGTCATTCATAACTTACATCCTCACTTCCTGGGAAAAATAAAACATAGAAAAGGGGTGAGCTCAAATGCCCAGTAAGGATAACAATATAGCGGAAACTTTCATCAATAAGAATAAACATTTAAGGCAATGTATAACTAAAACAAAAGCCTTTTAAACATGAACTTTCAACATGGTATGGCATAAATAAAATGAAATAATTCCATTTACTTATTCACATTGATATTCTACTAATCGAATAATCACATGAAAAAATCAATAACCACTTTCATAATGTTAGAATGCATAATGCCAGACTATCATAACCACATAGTCAAGGCCTCGTGCCAAGACTACAAATAAGATTTTGTCAAGGCCAAGTGCCAAGACACTAGTTTGTCTCATGAGACCTACCGATGCATCGAGGAGCTATAGCGGGCTCCACCCGTCACTTATTAAGTCCAATGCATTCCCATATGAAAAGGTTTAAACATAACATAAACATTCGTATTAAAACTAGCATACGAAATGTCAATAATTTCACCATAAACTATGAATGGTATAAAAATAGCACATCCATAGTAAAACATATCACAAAACCTTCAATACAATATAGAAGTTTTGTATCATAATAAATCAACTTCAAATAATCTTAAAATCCATCAAAGGATGTTGACATAGATGAAATCAAAATTCTTTTTAAAGAAATATCTCCTTTTATTTTGAAATCATTTAAGATCCATATAAAATAAAACATTTTCTTTGAAAATATTCTTATAAGCTTGTAAGGAAAGCTTTGAATATTTTATAACGGCGTAAAATAACCGCACCCACTGTATAAGTTAAAAAAAACATTCTTACCTCAATTCTGTCAAAAAGGTTAAAAAGGACCTTGTTTTGAAAATGACGGAAAGATTCCTTTATAAACCACTTATAAAAGTCAAAAAGGGTATAAATGACTTTAACTCATATTTTAGTAAATAGTAAAAATGTTTTGAAATACATTTTTAAGAAACATGGATGTGGATGATAAAGAGATCCCAGTAGATTATTACGTATAAACAACCTCGGATAATGAAGAGATTGTGAACCTAGTACTTTTCCTTGGTTGGGGTAGGTTAACCTCCTGTATAATGGTGAAATAATTTTTATTAAATTATACAAGAATCATATATATTAATATGATATCATATATGATCTTTTAACATTGATTTGTTAATAATATCTTAGAATTATCGTCGTTTCGGGTGTTAACTTACTCATTTTCTTTTATATGTTTTGTTACATAAGCCATGGTTGTTGTATCTTATTCATATCCAGAATGATATCTAGTCCTTAAACATCATTTTTAAATCATCAAATGATAATTATACTTGAATGGATACGATGGAGAATGAATCTCATCGCGTTCGTGGAGACGGTAGTCCGTACGTACGCACGAGCGACAATATCATTCTTTTGATATTAAAATAATATATAAATGGATGGTATATCATATATACAGAATCATTAACATGTTATATTTATTATTTACATGAGTTACACATCATTATTATACCCATCCAAATAATATTATATTGAATAGCAATTACACCACGACGTTGAGACGGTAAGCCGTACGTACGCACGTATGGTGACATGTTATTCAAAGGGTGGATAGAATACTGAATATGATTGTACCATATTTATAATAACATCACAGTATATGTGATATACTGGAGTTATTATTTTATAATGGTAAGAACAAAGGAAGAAGAAGTGGAAGAAGAAATGAACTTAGAAAAGGGTGGTGAAATCATTACCTCTTCTTCGGGTTCTTCCTTTTGATTTGATCAAAAGGGCTCCTTAGGTTGGCTTTCTGATCAAACTAAGGCCTCCAGGTTGTATTGAGGGATGTTTGGAGAGTATTTGGGCAGAGTTTGGCCGAACAAAAAGGCTTTAGAGGTGTGAAGAAATGAGAAGGAGGAGTGCCCTTTTATAAGAGGGGTGAGGGGAACCTTTGGAAAAGCAGAAATATTAATTTATAATAAATTCATATTCGGTTTCTAATGGCTCCAAAGTTTACTATTCAAAGGTTAATGTGGGGATGGGTCGAAAACAACTCAAACAATAGAATTTAGACAGGTTTGGGTACTTATATTAACCTTATCTTTAAGTATTAACTCTAAGTTAATTAGTTTCACTTTTACAATGTCTCTTTGTATTTTTATATAATATGGTTAATAAACTTACTATATACATCCAAGCGACCCCAAAGTGGTCCATTAATGATTATCCTATCATTATATAAGTCTCTTGGCCGAACCTTAGATTTTTAATAATTTAATATCAATTAATAATATAATATTTGTTTTAAGAACTCTTTTATGTCAATTTTGACACTATTCAATAGTTGATTTTTGTGAAACTCATAACAGATTGATTACTTCTAAAAAAGTCAATTAAATAAATCCTAATATATCATATTATCCTAGAAAATTAGTTTAATTCATTAAAAGTTTCATATTATATTTATTTGGGTATTTATAATATCAATTATTTTAATTTTTCACTATTATAGTAATTACTGCATCATCATTGTGTCATAAATAAAATAAATTATTTAATGTCTAAAAATTATAAATAAAATATCATTATGTAGGAAATCTTTTTATCTTTCTAATGAATTTTTATAATCTAAAATCCAACATATATAACCCTATGTAACAATTGGTTTTCAAAAAGATATATGCTTATGTCATTTTTTGTATTCATTTTAACTTAATTAAAATAAAGTGTCATTATCACTTACAAGTGGATCCATGGGGTCCCAAAATAGACCCAAAGATGCCCATGGTCGACCATGTATCAACCAATAGGGTTAAGACACGTTTTAGGGTAATTTCGTATTATTATAATATTATTTTTTAACCCTTATTTACCGGATTTACCCTTAACCATGGTAAATAAAATATTTACCGCAGTAATTATTCAAAATGTCTAAAAATAAAAGTTACCTATTTACAAAATTTGAAAATCCTGATTCCAAATATGTAATCCATTTTTCTAAATTCAAAACACAGAAGTGGCAGAAATTAATTTAAAATTAATTCCCGCTGTCAAAACAAAAAGCGTGTTTTTAAGAGATAATAACTATCAAAAGATTGACACTTGTTTATGTTCGGTTTAATTGTAAAATTATGTCCAATGACCAACATTATATTAAATGGTAAAAATATATTCCAAATATACTTTAAAACCACTCAAATTCACAATTTATCACTATTAAGTATTTTGATTAAAAAAGTTGTTTTTAATTAAAATTTAGTAATTTTCACTATTCATCAAAATATGAAAGTTATCCGAAAAGTACCAAAATTTCACCTTAGGCTAAATTCGATATTCCGAATCCAAAAATGAAGTCCATTTTGAAATATAAAATATAAATAATTTCAAAAATTAGGTATGACTATTCATAACGGCTAGTTTGATCGGTTGTGGTGTGTGTTAAAACTCGAAGTTGCGTACAACACACGCTACTGTTTTATTCAAAGGAAAGCGTACCGTGTAAGCTTGGGATGTTTCATTTTAAATTTTTTGATGTCCCCATTTAGTCAAAAAGTATAAAATATTGTATTTAAAAGGTTTCACTATTAAAAGTTGATAAAAGTGTAATACTGAAAATGAATCCGTTCTTGCATTATGACTAAGAAACTCATAATATGGATTCTAAAATTATAAGGATTATATAAAGATTAAAATTTAGTTAATAATATTCATAACCTCTTTTGAATGGATTTTTCCTTTGGTAATTCATGGTGTGATTGAACTCGGTGTTGCGTGTAGTGCATGTTATTGAATTATTTTGAAGAAATAACACACTATGAAATCTTGGGGTGTTACAATAATACCTATATGTGTATGGTTTTTAATTATTTTTTAAGGCCTCTTCAGTTAATAAGATATAACCTAGTGGCACAAAGTGTATCCTTATAAGATAAACCGATTAAAAAAAGGTATAAAACCTATACAATCATTCAGAAAAAAGGTTGTGGTTGAGATAAATCCTTCATTTCATTAGGACGATATTATATCTAAAAGATATAGTTGGATTAAGATAGACTTTGATGAAATCCAGGCTAAAGGTATACCAGAGTTGGAATATTAAAAAATTCCAAAAAAACCCCTTGGAAGAAGAAATTATTCCAAAGACACAATTAGTGGGTATGAGTACTATAGAGGTTAGAGATCCATAACGGTAATGTTTTCTAGTTAACAATAATGGTGACTCATTATTAGTCGATAATAAGGATCCTCTAACCTACAAGGAAGCATTAAGTGGAACAGAGGTTTCCAAGTGGCAAGAAACCATGAATTCTAAAATATATTCCAAGTACCAAAAATACCTATAGATTTATGTAAACCCTCTAGTTGATGTATATCCTATATGATTTAAATCTTTATTCAAGAAGAAACAGTAAATTGAATGACAATTCATTACCTATATGGCACCACCGATTACAAAAGGGTTTAAACAGCAACAATTTATTGACTATGGTGAAACCTTTTCACCAATTACAATGCAGAAATCCATCTTAAATATACATTCCATTACAGATTTCTATGACTATGATAACTAGAAATTTGATGTCAAAATAGCCTTCCTTACTGGGAACCTTCAGGAAGATGTATGTCTGGCACAACGCAAAGGTTATGTGACTCAAAAGGATCCAAACATGGTATGAAAGTTTCAACAATCCATTAATGGATTAAGTAACCCATCAAAATCATAGAACATTCATTTTGATTATGCCGTAATGAAATTTGGTTTTATAAAGTAAAATTCGAGATGTGTTTCTATTTGTGGTTTAGTGGGAGTGAAGATGTTTTCTTAATAGTATATGTTGATTCCATATAACTCATTAGAAATGAAATACAGGTCTTATATCCTATTATGGTGTGGTTGAATAAATGATTCCTTGTAAAGTAATTGGGTGAAAGAACATATATTCTTGGGATCAAGATCCATTATGATAGATCTATGAGCTTTATTGACCTAAGTTGAATTACATAAATTGGAAAGATACTAATGATATTTAATATGAAACAATCCAAGTGGAGATTGTTTCTAGAATTACATCGCATTAAACTTTCTAGGAAAATATGTGCTCAAAAACATGAGGAAAGAAATATAATGAAAATGATTCTTTATGCATCAGTGATTGGGTTAGTCATGTATGTTATTATATGTACCAGGCTTGATATCACATACACATTAAGTGATATATCAAGATATCAAACTAATCTAGGTGAATGCCATTGTATGGTAGTCAAGATTATCCTTAAGTATTTGAGGCGTACTAAGGATATGTTGTTAGTTTATGGAGGAGATGAGGAACTAGTCATCATAGGATATACATATGCTAGTTTCTTAACTTGTCTAGATAACATGAAGTCAAAAATAGGATACATCTTCACCTTGAATAGAGGTGATGTGAGCTGGAAGAGATCAAAGAAAACTATGGTTGAAAATTCTATATTAGATTCTAAGTATATTGGATCTTCCAAGGAAGATAACTAAGCGGTATAGACGCACAATATCACCCAAGAGAATGATGTGGTACCTAGAAGTAAATATTCTATCACACTCTATTATAATAATATAATAATGGTGGATCTTATAAAAGGGCCAAGGTCACATCAGTAGATGAATAATATACTTTGGAAGTATCATATCTTGATGTATTTTTCTCTTAGAGGTGAAGTTTCGATGATCATTATTTCCATGGAAGATAACATGGTAGACCCCTTGAATAAAGCCTTGACTCTGCAGAAACATGTCTATCATGTGAGGTTGAGCGGATTGATGGTCATATAAAATTTTCACTAATAAAAGTGGGAGTTTTTGGGATTTGGTGTCATAGTACCAACTATTTGTACTTTGATTTCATAAATATTAGATGTATTGAGTCTTAATAAATCTTCTTATTACATATTGTTTGTTTCTCTGCATGACTCTAATATAATAATTTCTTATAATATAGATCGCATTGATAAGGTCATAGTTGTTCCTCACTATGATGATAACCATGATGTGGTATGAAAATATTCTCAAATAATGTCATGGAGTTGGAAAATGTGTTATGATGGGACACATAGTACACAGAATGTCTGGTGTGAGTAATCATAAAAATATGAGGCTTATTCTCATGATGTTATCACTTGGAAATCTCTAAGACAATAGATTATATGAACCGACCTTCCAGTAGTAATTTGGTATGTTTTTGTGTCACCAGATATTCCTATCTATGAGAATGTGTAATGGTCCTTATACTTTATGATTATTATTAATCCTTGTTACCACTCTCATACTTAGATGTATTTTTTAAACTATTAAGATAGCAGTTCATGGTAAAGTTGGGAATATTGGTTGTATCAAGAGTGAAATTTCAGTAATGAATAAGTTGAGAAAGGATTTTTCCCTTACATCTTTATGGAAGCTGATATCTTGACCCTTTTATTAGAAGAGAACTATCTTATTAAATTCAATGGCCATGGTGTAATGATGTGTTTATTTCAGATAGAAAAAAACACATATCGAGAAAATATGTTGGTGACCTAGTTATGATACGATCTTGATTAGATATTGTGACAAACAGATTGTATTACACTGTGAGCATTCATATATGGTTGTCGATGTTGAGACTTTATGTTTCTTCTCTTCAGTTCCTTTATTTGTTCCTACACAGCATTCTTTGACTATAGGCAAGTCGGCCAAATGCCAAAAAGAAATAATCCTAGAGGGCTACACACTAACTATTTATATAGATATAAATTAAATTATATTTGAGTTTAATAAATGGAATAAATATTATTTTAAATTATGAGGAATAATTTTATCCAAGTTATATGATCATATAAATTATGTAAAAATTTATTCACTGGCTTGTGAATAAGATATTTATTTATTGAATATTTTAATAAATATATATTTTCTAGATTGTGAATAAAATATTTATTTATGAATAAAATATTTATGCAGTTGTTCAATAAATTATAGAGGAGTTTGAATGGAGCAATTCCAAGTCCGGTGATAAAATATTAATTAACAAGATCATTATATAATATTTTTTGTTGCGCAAGTTGGTGGGTGCCACATAATAATAATTATTAATTATTATTGATTACTTTTATGTGTCATGGGATTTATTATGGGTAATATATGTTATTTAATGGTTGGTATGAAATTAAAGAATATTTTAACATAAATCCCAACTCTATAAATAGGCATCAAGGTCTATTGTGTAGATCATCCAAAAATTGAGAATATAGAATTATTGTGAACAATGAATTCTATCTCAACTCCTCTATCTCTCCCCCTCTAAAGATGGATAAGTGAAAGAAAGATTTATTCAATACCGATGGATAAGAAATAAATAACGAACAACGCATAAAAATTGATCCATCATTATAAAACCTGAACATCATTAGTGTTTCTTAGAGATCAAATGAGCACAGGTGGATCATTTCTAGAGGGAATCTATCATTGGACCCTCGCAGTGCAATGAAGGAAATCCAAAATGATCTTTTTTAAAAATCAAAGTTCACCAACGAATATAGTTCATAAGACCAAGTATTTATTTCTTAAAAAATAAAAAAATTATTTAAAAATTTTGTGTGCAAGATCCTTGATCTTGGTTACTAGCAACGATTATTAAAATAAATTTTAATATATCATCCCTATCCGTACAGTTCTATTACGCCTAGAACCAACATTGGATTATTTTGTACACATTCAAAACTTTTGTATAATAAATATAGTTTAATTATACATATATTAATTACATATACTCATATATATATCATTCTACATTTTATTTACTTATGATCCTTTATTATTTATTTATTAACTATTTTTTTATAATCGCGTTATGGGTGATAACCACTTCGTTTTCCATGTAGGTTTTGGTTTTATCTTAGGTACATTAATTTTATGATGGTTACATCATATATATAATTTTAACAAAGATTCAAATATCCTAAATATTTATTATATAAGTACTTGGTGTAATCAATTAATGATATAGATAGAAAATGAATCACATTGTTCATGGAGATGGTAGGTCATACATACACATGATCCTTGTTCCCATTTTCTCAACGGATGAAAAAAATGAAGGTAAAAAATCTATAAAAATTATACAATAATTTTTATGTCATATATATCCTATATATTCATTACATTCACACTTATTAACTTCTAAATAAATCATAAGTGAAAAATTAATCACATCTCTTCATGAGGTCGTAGTCTACTATACACATAAGCAACGTTATCGTATCCCACGGAATGGAAAGTTATAATTTATATAAGATATTATAATTATATAAGTATAATAATATCATAAATATCATGCAGAAACATTAAATAAATCATTATATCAAGTAATGTGAAGTGGTTATGGTAAACAAATAACATCAGTTTATGATCTTGTAGAGTGTCGTATACATGATCGATGGTTTTGTTTCCCATTTGATAGAATAAGAGATATATAAAGGTAATGGAATTAAAATAACAAAATATCATTATATGGTATATATTAGTTTTATTATATTATCATTGTTAAAAAAATAATGAGGTGGAATAATAAATAAAACAAAAAACACAAGCTTAAAAATTTCTCATCTTCTCTAGAGAACCTCTTTAGGTTTATACCTGAATCCTTTTATGAGGGTTTAATAATAAAAGTAGGGAATAGAGTATATGATGATGCAATTAATTAATAGATTTGGATATTTCTTGGATAAACCAATTAATATTTGAAGTGTGAAGAGGAGAGGAGAGGGGTGTCCTATTATAAGTGGTGGAGAGGACACACATTGAATTTTTTAGAAGAATAATGTGTGACCAAAAAATTCATATGAAAAAATGGTCCAAAGTGGTTCATTATAAAAACAATAGAGGTTATAAGGTCTAAATGTGTCCATAAAATGGTTTTTTGAGAAGTTTTTGGGTAATTTTATCCCAAACAGTTTTATTTGAACCACACAGTAAACCCATTTTAACCTTAGTCACATTAATTCATTTTTCCAATTTTTATTAATCATTATGAACCAAAATTAAGATGAAATTTTTATATAATATTTATTTTTATGATTGAAAATATTTAATATAATTTTACAAAATCCATTCACATTGTTGTATTTTTTTTCAAATTAAACCAATATAAGGGAGGAAAATACAATTTTCCAAGAGAAATTTTTCAAAAGTTTAAAATGTTTTTATATAAAAATTAATTTTTTTTATTGACTCAAATAAACTATATTGGATTAATTATAATATAATTTAGCTAATATTACTTTTTAAAACTTTATAAAACAATGTGGAACCTTAAAATTTCATTAACTTAAAAGGCATTTTTCAATAAAAACTAGTATTTTTCACTATTCATCTAAAAATTATTATTTTCATAAAAATTTTAAAAATTAACCCCGGTCTAATTTTTATATATTTATTCAAAAAATGAGAGAATTTTTTAATAAAAAATTCTAAAATTTTCAGAAATAAGTTTTTTATTTGTTCACCTAGATCAATATAAATTATTCTTCGGTGAAAAAATGGATTTTTCGAAGCATATAAAGACTTTACAAAAATTTATATAATTTTTATTATCATTATTTATTTATTTAAATCCATTAAACATAATTATTTTATAAATTTCATTCCTTTTCATGCTTCCAATTTTATATTCTTAATAATAACAGTCTTTTTTTAAATAATAATATTAATAATTTGTCTCTGTTTATTAAAACTCAGTTTTGTGTGTAATGCATGCTATCAAAAAAATTATATTTATTTGAAAAAATTCATAAAATTATTTGGTTGTTAAATTAAATTCCCATAAAAATGAATTTTTACCTCTAAATTCATCAGTTTGGTAAAAATAAATGAGAATACTTTTACCTCATCATATCCTCATTATCATACACAACTTCATAAAATTATTGGTTTGGCCATAAAACATTGACTAGGGGAGATTTCTTGTATGATAGAAATTTTATCTATATAATCCAAAATCTACCCTAGTTGTTCCTCATAATAAATATCGTGCTTCAGTAGTGCAACCTCTGAGTTTATTAATGTCGTCGATCTGGTATGTACTTCCTTAGGAGGGATACATGGAACGCATCGTGAACAAGATATTGGTTTGGGGGAAGTATAACATGATAACATAGGGTCCCAAAACGATCAGTAATTTAAAAGGGAGTGATATCCCTAAGGATCAGTTCTCCCTTTTTGCAAATTTCATAACATTATTTCATGTAAATATTTTTAGAAACACCTTTTCTTTAACTTTAAAGTCAAGATCATGCTAGTGATTTTCAGTTTATTTTTTCTACCGACTTTGTACTGCCCATATGTTTTAAGGAATTGATATAACCTTATCTTCCTTTTATTCAACTAGCTAACATCACCATAGCTTTATTTATCCAAATTCATCCAATTAGGTTTTAGCACTAAACTTTTTTCCATTGACGTTTTTATAAGGATCCATCTGAATGCTTGAGTGAAGGCTATTTTTTTAAGAAAACTTAACTAGTTGAAGGTATTATTCCCAACCACCATTAAATTCATATAAAAAGATATCAACATATCCTCCATGGTTCGAATTTATCTCTCAAACTAAACATCTATATAAGGATGATATGTAGAGTTGAAAATCTACTCTGTATCATGAGATTGCTAAATACTGCACCAGAACATCAAGGTAAAACTAGGATCTTAATCAGATTGAATTGAATTTGGTACTCCTTAAAAACCTACCATTTCCTTAATTTATATGTTGAAAAGTTAATCTTGAGAGATGTATTCTATAATAAAAATGTAGTGTGATGACTTAATAAGGAAATCGACTAAAAACCATATAGGATTGTTCCCCTTATAAGTTTTGGGGTGTTCAATGAAAAAATCTATGGTGATGTCTTCCCATTTCTATTCTGATAGGGGTAATGTTTGTAATATTATCATAAGATATTGTCTCTAAACACTAAATTTATAACAAATCAAGAACCATGATACATAATCTATGAAATCTCTTTTCATTCCATGCCACAAGAAATAAACTTTCAAATATATATACATCTTTTTACATCTAGGACGAATACATAATGAAGAACTATGAGCCTCATATAAAAGATCCTTCTTCAAATCTGGTATGGATGGAACAAAAATAATGTTCATGGACCTTATCGTTCTATCACAATGAAGTGTAAACTCAAGAATATTTATCGCTTTCTTATCTAGATCTGTATATTCCATCTCCTATTTAAACTTCATTTCGATATACATTTCAATACTTATTTGAGAAAGTTATACATTCTCTTCCTCATTAAATATTCAAAGAACCATACATTTAAAATTTATAAATATTTTTATCCACATCATGGATTATCTAGCATGATCATTTAGACTTAAAGTATTGGTAATATTATTCATTTTCTTAGGGTTGTAATGTAATGTGCAGTCCTAATATTTAATCATCTCTAACTACATTCTCTAATGCATATTCAACTCTTTATATGAAAATATATAATTTAAACTCTTTTGATTAGTATATATATAACACGTTTCTACATAAAGAAAATTTATCTATATTGTAAATTCGAAAATTACTGTATTTAACTACAAATCAACAGTTCGGTAATTTTTATTAAGAACATTCAATTCTTGTGAGGCATACGTTATAATAGTGTCATTTTTAAATCCCATGGTTATCTCTATGATAAAATATATATTCTAAAAATAATCTTAATAACAATCTTTCACATCATTTACTCTAAAAAAACATCACATATACTATTATTATAAATTTCCCCCTTATCACACTTTAGATGTGGGTTCAATACTTAAGGTTTTACTAGATGTTATAGTTTTTCCTTTTTACTAAGAAATATTAATTTAATTCTTATAACACCTTTAGAAATATATTGAACATCATTAAAAATAAAATTAATCCTAAAATTTAATATAAACCCTAATGGTTATCAATACCTTTAAACTTATGAAAAGAATATTCATCCTCAAGAAATACATCATGTTGAACCTTATTTCAATAAAACAATTCCCAGAATTTCATTAATAACTTTAAAATATCATCACTTAGAACATAAAAATTAGATTATAATACTTTGAACTTATAATCGATCATAAACTCTTAAACCCATGATGGTATCCATAACTCATAGCTTATTCTTAAATTAAGACAAATATTCTTAAAAAAACTAACACAATAATATATTTTTTGTGATTCTTATAAGAGAAATAAAATTTCTAAAATACTTTTACCGCATAATTAATTAATATAAATGCAGACACACTTCAATAATTTCACTTCAACAATGATAATAACCTAGTAATTTCCATGGATTATGGGATAACCCTTATTTTAGGTATTTGACTATGATGACTCCTAAGTTCCCCACATATAATAAATGAAATTATTTAGAAATTCATTACTCTATGACCTTCATTTCTACATCGAAAACATATTATCCTCCGTTTCAGATATTTTTCTAGGTGTTTATTCCCAACCACTTGAATTGTAGGAAGTTGAATCTTCTTTACTCTGTGTTTTTTACCACATGAACTTTCATAAAATTAAATTTTAATCTAATTTTATGCTTTGGGATTCTCACTGAAGTTCACACAGTTAATTATATATTGTGTTAGCTGATTAGGCATAATCACAATATCTTCCCCTCCATTCACTATAAAATTTTATTTCTCATAATAATTGTATTCTCCACCATAGTTAGTGTTAACATGATTTCTCCTAGTTCCATAAATTGGATAAAACAAAAAATCATTTTATGAGAAATAATAATCATTTTCGGAAACCACATAATAAAGAAAAATCATTTATATGATGTCAAAATCATGAAAAATTCATTTTTGTCTATGAATCCTTAGGTTTAACCAAGGTCATTCATGATAATTATTTAAATTATTCTGGATTTTTCATTAAGAGTTTGTGAATTTATAAACAATATCCCATGGGTGTGTCAAACCAAGTGTGAAGTAATGCCTTTTTTTGTATACTATGTAACATAAATTTAAAGTCTGACACGCCTTTTGGAGTTATTAACCCTAGGTACATTTATTCCATAATAATGTCAACTTATAGTATATAGACAGGGTTGTAATATTGTTGAAACCACTCAGTCTATCCTTCAACATTATTCAATGATATTTTCCTATTCTTAGAATCATCCTTATTCTCATCCTACAACATTTCCCTTGGGATCTCACTATTCATTCACATTCTAGTTTCCAAAGGTTAAATAAACCTTGCTCTATTACCAACTTTAATGACCGAAATTTATCATACATAAATATTATATCTCAAAAGGAAAATATCAACTACATAACATAATGATCCATTCCATAATCATTTTGGTATAGTGCCTCTAGAAACTTGTAAAATTAAACAACATGTTCATATGTGAATTAAATCTTCTCCCACTAATTTCTTCATATCTAGCACACTTCTTAGACTTATCATATATAGAAACATTATTTTATACCCTAGGTAAGAAAACATAATATAGGGTGAGATCATATGCTCTGTAAAGGTAGAAAAGGGAGATATCAATGACCATATAGGAATAACACATGTATAAGGGTATGAGGGCATGTGTATAACATTTGAAAACCACAAACTATATATAATAGACCATAAACTCCATTCATGGCATAAAACAAAGAAATACTTATGACATAAATCCTTAATGAATTAAATAACATGAACCATGATACCATAACATTGGTAGAAGATATAGTTATTTGGTATATACATAAACATATAAAATCTTATGTCAAGGTTTTCCTCCAAGACATTCATAACATATTAGGCTTGGGATAACGACCAGTGCACCTACTTCAGGCTTGGATATCCTCTCATATACCCTCTTTCAAGATTGGGATAACCTCCCATGTACCTTGTTTTGGGCTTCAGATAACCTCCTATGTAAACTTTGACATCATATAACATTAATCATTACCAAATACATTGAAAGTAGATATAGGTCCCACCCTTCCAATAATCCACTCATTTGTGCGCCATAAGATCATAAAACCTTCATCGTTTCAAAACACATGAAAAATGGTATTCTATTGGACTCCTCATGTATTAATCATGTTTTAATGATCACAAATCTCAATAATAATTACACATCATGTTTTAATGATTGAAAATATTAGTACTATCAATTACTCTCACTATTATTTACAAATCTTAAGCATGATCACAAATCTCACTTATCTTATCAAACCACTGTATTTATGTTTCGAATTATCTTACAAGATAATGGTTAAGATTAATTCATATTCTGCATATTACTGTGTATGTCTAAATACAGATATTTGTCTTAGTATAAAGACATCGTGAAGCTTGACATAGTAAGACAGACTATGTGAAAGACACAGTCACAGTCAAATAGACACCGTGACCAGTGAGACACCGTGACCTCAACACACCGTGATAGTAAGTCTGACACCATGAAGGACACACCATGTGCACGACATAGTGAAGGTCATACCATAAAGAACACACCGTGATTCAGACACCAAGACTCAGAAACCGTGACATGAAGGACATACCGTGAAGGAGACACAGTAAAGAACACACCGTAAAGGAGACACCGGTTAAAGAAGACACCATTTACATAATCACTGTGACACCATTTCGTAACCTTTCTGTCAATATTATTTAAATAATACTAACGATCATATTTGATGTTTTTAATTCACTTAATGTTATTTAATGATTATTGTTGGTCTGTCAGGAAACCATACCATATACCTATGGAAAGAAAATCATTCCTACTGCCGGAGCTTATGGAATATAAAGAAGACTGAGCTGCATGAGAAAAATGAGAGACACAAGAATGCAAACCAGAAGAGAACATACATACGCGCGACAAATTAAGAAACACCAGTGCATTGTTCTGAACAGAAGAACAATCATGAACACAGAGAAGAGATTGCAAGATCTTTCAAGAACTCTCATGAGTGTAATCCAACTATGCTAAAGAACACACAAAGAATCAAGAGAACATTCTCACTCATGAAGAATACAAGATTAACCACGACACTCTGTTTTCTAAACAAAACCAGAGAAGGACTCAGAAGCTATTCTGATGAATCCAACAAGTCTAGAGCCACACTTCCAATCACTAGAGCTTTTAAAACTTTCATATACTCTCTCTAAGTGATTTATTATTTACTTTTGAGCAGTGTGTGTATCCAATTTATTTTACACAAATAATGTCTCCTGTGATGAACTAGAGGATATCACAGTCCTCACACTAAAAAATCTTACTCTTGTTTACCCACGACAACTGTGGAAGAGGTCCTTCTGTGGCCTGGTCTTTATTTTTGTTTCCCACGAAGAACAGTGGTAGAGGTCCATGTGTGGCCTAAATAGTCTTGTTCTATTGTTAACCCCGATCCAGGGTGTGGATAAAATTTATATATAAATTTGAGAGGACTAAGTCTCGGCTTGAGACAGAACCTCTTGGTTATATATACTGTGCATTTTTATTTTAGGTTTAAAATATAAAATATCTAATTTATATTCTGCTGCTTATTACTTTGAAATACAAATCTGTTTTTAAGTAACTTTGATAGTTAATATAGCAAGTGTTTGTAACTATTTTAAATCAGTAGGCTATTTTAAAAATCTAATTTAATCTTCCAATTAGATTAACTGAGAACTAATAAATCTTTGGGAACCTAACTGAACTTTTACACTTTTAAAAATTCACTACAGTTTAACTCGTTTTATAAATTGGGGGATTTTAGTAGAAATTATTTGTAACAGAACTTTTAATTGGAACTCAATTCACCCCCCTCTTGAGTGTCCACTCCGACCAACATTTGGTATCAAATGTGTTTTTTGTAAAAGAATTTCAACATACTCTATTTTTCAACTGTGATTTTAGTTACATCTTTGAAGATCTTAAATTTCTGTTAGTTCTAAATTTTATCTCTTTAAATTTATTTTCTAAAATCTAGTTATGGAAAATAGACTAGAAGGTGCTGCTACTAACAAGACACCTTTCTTTAATGGTACAAATTATTCCCAGTGGAAACTTAAGATGAAAATTCACTTGGAAAGTATGGGTTCTGATATCTGTACTACTGTAGAGTCTCAATATAAAATTTCAGAAACTGAAAGAAGAACTTGGGATAAACCTACAAAGACAGCTTACAATAATAATTGTAATGCTATGAGTACTTTATATTGTTCTTTAGAAGATGAGGAATTTAACAAAATATCTTCTTGTAAAACTGCCTATAAAATTTGGGATACTTTGGGAGTTTCTCAAGAAGGAACAACCAATGTTAAATAAATGAGATTAAATACTTATAATATTAAATACGATAATTTTAAAATGAAGACTGATGAACCTATTTATGATATGTACCTCAGGTTTAATGTGACTTCCAACACTATGAGTTCACTTGGAAAGGTTTTTACAGCAAAGGAACAAATCATGAGAATCTTGAGATGTCTACCAGACCAATGGAGAGGCACTTCTGTTTCAATCAGAGAATCATGTGACATTGGATCTATGCCTGTCAAAGAACTTAGTGGTAAGCTTATGATGTATGGGGAATAACTCAATGTGAATAAGGAGGAAGATGATGAACCAAAGAGGAATTCAGTGGCATTCAAGTCTACTGATTCAAAGAGGAAATACAAGGAGAAAATACATGTACCTACTGAAATCTCAAGAAGTGAATGTTCAGATTCTGACTCTGATGCTGAAATAGCTCAGATAGCCAGAAGGTTTAAGAAATTCTATAGGAAGAAGAAGTTATTCAGAAAATCAAATTACAAAGGTAAGTATGATCAACAAGGTAAGTGGAAGAAGGACTGGAAGAAAGCTGATAAGGAAGATGGTATAGTCTGGTATGAGTGCAAATGGAAAGGACACATCAAAGCTGACTGTTTGAAACTGAAGTTCAAAAAGAAACATTACTACAAGGATAGTAAGTACAAGAAAGCCATGAAAGCAACATGGAGTGATTCAGAAGATAGCACAATTGAATCCAAAATTTTTGATTCAGAAAAGAATTGTGCCAGCATGCATTTCATAACCAACACATCGGAGGTAGCCTTAAATAATCTTGTTTTAAATTCTTATTATTCTAGAGACGATGCAGAATATAATTCTGATTTTGAATATATGACTAAGGAAAAATTATCTGAATATTGTAATATGCTAGAAGAAACATGTAATGAACTTAAGGAAAAATATAAGTCATTAAAGAAACAACATGCTCTCACTGTAAATGCTAAATCCACCTTGATATAGAAAAATAAAAGAATGCTCAAATGTTAAAGAAAAATACCGAACCGAAAATTTCTAATGAGAAACTTAGAAAAGACTTAGAAAAGTTCACAAATGGAAAAGAAACTCGAACTCAAATGTTAAGAAAGATAGTGGCACCAAAATACACTACCGGAATAGTCTACCAACCTGGAAAAAGACAGTTCACTAAAACTAGATTCATTCCTTAATCTAGACAGAATACTATTAATTCTAGTTCTGGAAATTCACATTCTTCCACTAGTTACTCACATAGTTATAGATCAAATAGAGTTTATCTTTCAAAATCTATTGAATCTATTGATTATATGAGACCCATAAGACAAATTTCGGTACATAACACTTTACTTGCTAACCTGTCTGGACCCAAGAGAATCTGGGTACCAAAATCCTTCTCTATTAAAAACTATTTTGTAGGAAACTTGTTTGAAGAGTTCCCATAAGAAAACATGGTATTTGGACAGTGGATGTTCAAGGAATATTTCTGGGGATTATTCGTGCTTCAAGAGTTTAATAAAGGTTGATGGAGGCTATGTCACCTTTGGTGATAATTCTAAAGGAAAAATCATCAGCCAAGGCCAAATTGTTAACACTAACTCAGTTTTAATTTCTAATGTTTTATTTTTTGATGGACTGGAATATAATCTGTTAAGTATTTTTCAATTATGTGATGATGGCTTTAATATGAAATTTGAAAATGATTCCTGCAATGTTATTAACTCTAAATTTTTTTTATTATTTTCTTCTTTGAGAAATGAAAATGTTTATGCAGTTGATTTAAATTCCTTAAATAAGCAAAATATTACTTGTTTAAATGCTTTTCATAAAGAATATTGGTTATGGCACGGAAGACTAAGAAACTACAACATCCATTCTCTTAGAAAACTGACTAGGAAGAACTTGGTTAGAGTCTTACCCAAACTTGAATTTCCAAATGACAAAGTTTGTAATCCCTATCAAAAGGGAAAGCAACACAAAATCTCTTTCAATCCAAAGAATGATGTTTCAACTTCTCAACCTCTCAAGTTGGTTCACATGGACTTTTTTGAACCTTCTAGAGTTTCTAGCTTAAATGGGAATAACTATGTATATGTCTTAGTAGATGAGTTTTCTAGATATACATGGGTATATTTCTTAGCTCACAAAAGTGAAGCTTGTTCTTATTTTGTTAAATACTCCAAGTTTGTAGAAACCCTTAGTGTACTTAAGATTAAGACCCTGAGAAGTGATCATGGACATGAGTTTAAAATCATGATTTTGAATAATATTGCTCACACAATGGCTATACTCAAAATTTCTCTGCCCCTGGGACACCTCAATAAAATGGTGTATTTGAAAGAAGAAATAGAACCATTTAGAAAATTGCAAGAACCATGCTTAATGAGTATGATCTACCTATTTATTTTTTAGCTGAAGCAGTAAATACAGCTTGTTATATTATTAATAGAGTCTTGATCAGACATGTTCTCAAGAAGGCCCCTTATGAACTATGGAATAATAGAAAACCAAATGTTAATTACTTTAGAGTCTTTGGATGAAAAGTCTTTATCCCCAATACAAAGGATAATCTAGACAAGTTTTCTTCTAAGAGTGATGAAGGAATTTTTCTTGGTTATTCTTTAACTAGAAAAGCCTATAGAGTTTTTAATAAAAGAACCATGTGTGGAAAAATTTGTTCCCATAAAATTTGATGAAACTGATCCACATGAACTTAAATAATCTCTTGAAAATATTGAAGAAGATTTATCTATTCTTATCCTTAATGATAAAACTAATGAACCTGCTGTAAAAACATTCAGTTCTGGACATATTCCATAATCTGCTTCTAGTGAACCTAATCCTAGAGAGGAACCTGAAATTTCTAGTCCTGCCATTACTAGATCAACTAGGATTCTAAAGAATCATCCTTTAGATATTTTTGTAGGAAATCTGGATCGAGGGACACGGACTAGAGCTTCTTTAAGAAACCAGGTTGAACATCAAGCCTTCTTGTCACAGCTTGAACCTAAAAACATTAATGATGCTATTAATTATGAATTTTGGGTAATTTTTATGCAAGAATAACTTAATAAGTTTGAAATAAATAATGTTTAGAATCTAGTAGAAAGACCTAAGGACACTTTCACCAATATCACTAAATGGGTGTTTAGAAATAAAGTAGATGAATCTAGAAATATAGTTAGAAACAAATCTAGGTTAGTTGCACAAGGATATAGTCAAGAAGAATGAGTTGACTATGAGGAAACTTTTTCTCTAGTTTCCAGATTAGAAGCCATTAAGATCCTACTTTCTTATGCTGCACATCTGAATCTTAAACTATATAAAATGGATGTCAAGAGTGCATTCTTAAATCGTTATATAGCTGAGGATGTTTTTGTGGAACAACAACATGGATTTACAAACCCTCATTTTCCAAATCATATTTTTAATTATCAAAATCCTTATATGGTTTAAAGAAAGCTCCAAGATCTTGGTATGACAGATTAATTACTTTTCTATTTACTAATGGTTTTACAAAAGGAATAGTTGATCCTAATATTTTTATAAAACGAATTTCTAAAGATGTTTTAGTTGTACAAATTTATGTAGATGATTTTATTTTTGGATCTTCAAAAAATTCACTATGTACTGAATTTTCTAAAATGATGGAAAACAAATTTTAAATGAGTATAATGGGTGAACATAAATTATTTCTTGGATTCCAAATCATTCAAAATAATGATGGAATTATTTTAACTAAAATTAAATGTACTAGAGATCTTTTAAAATGTTTTGGATTGGATAGCACTAAAAGTAGTGTCACTCCCATGAGTACCACCTGTAAGTTGGATCTTGATGAATATGGAAAATCTATTGATCAAACCACTTATAGAGGAATGATTGGAAGTCTACTCTACTTGAATGCTAGTTGTCCTGATATTATGTTTAGTGTGTGTATGTGTGCTCGTTTTCAAGAAAACCCTATAGAGTCACATTTAAATGCTATAAAAATTATTTTCCAATACCTCAAGCATACTCCCAATTTAGGACTGTTCTATCCAAAAGGATAATCATTTGAACTAGTTAGTTATTATGATACCAAATTTAGTGGATGTAAGTTATATAGAAAAAGCACTTCTGGAACATGTCACCTTTTAGGAAAGTCAATAGTGTCATGGTGTAGTAGGAAACAAAATTTTGTTTCATTATCTATTGCAGAAGCTGAATACATAGTTGCTGGTAGTTTTTGTGCCCAAATTTTGTGGATAAAACACACTTTACTAGACTATGGATATCAATTCAGACATGTCCCAATAAATTGTGACAACAAAAGTGATATTAACATTTCAAAGAATCATGTTTCACATTCTAGGACAAAGCATATTGATGTAATACATCACTTTTTGAGGGATCATTATCAAAAAGGTGTTACCACTTTGGAAATCATTGGTATAGAATATCATCTTGCTGATATATTCACTAAACCATTAAATTCTGAGAGATTAGACTACATCATACATGATCTTGGTATGATTAATCATAAATAGATATCTTACTGGTCTTACTATTTATTATTTTACTATATTTTACTTTACGGTTTCATGCTCATTGTTTCTTAGTTACTGTTTCATGTTTACAGTCTCACAGTTAACACCTCATGTTCACGGTCTGTCACTTAATTGTCTCATCGTGACAGAACAGTTCACTCACTGTCTCACCGTGACTGCAAAGAATAGTCACTGTCTCACCGTGATGACCACCAATTGTCTCACTGTGACAACGGTTTTTCATCACACCATAATGCCTGCTCATGGTCTCACTGTGAAGATTATTTATATATTTATTTTAAACCGTATCGCTGTAATTTTCATTTCACCACTATTTAAATTCCCACATTTTTGTTTTTATGATGTTTGGTATTCCCAAATGATAAAACAAAAGGGTTTTCACTTGATTCCTCACTCGAGCTCTCTCCTGAACCTTCTCAACCTTGCAAACCTTCTCTTCTCCCTTGCCTGAACCTTCGGTGAATTCCAAGGATGAAGCGTCCATCTTCACCCTCATCTGAGAAGCACCGCTCTAAGAAACAGAAGACGGCACCAAAAATTGCACCCGAAGGACCCCTGAATCCGAACTTATTAAGTCGTATTGTAGTTCCTAAAAAATAGATCTACCCTGAGTGGCTATTGACTAGCAAGTATTTGGTCCTGAAAATCTTAAGAGAACAAGATGACTCAAATGGTTATCTTGAAAAGATAGACCGATTTTCCGAGGTTGGTATCTCAATTTTACCAGTATGTAATGTTTTCCTTTGATGCTGGAGAAAGCTATATGGTAACAAGATGGATCAATAGAAAAAAGTGTTCATTCTCTTCAAGGTTATGGGATGCATGCCTGAGGATTCCTCATGAAGGGATTTGTGATGATTACCATAGAGACCCTCTTCCAACAACTGACATATTTGATCTGGAAAATGCACTAGAGATCTTGACATGAAATGGCCCCAAGCGAAGGGCCATAGTAGCTGAATTGGATGGGGATACAAAACTGTTGTTAAAATTTGTTCAGAATTTGATTAGTCCAAGAAAAGGAGATTTTTCTATGATGAAGTATCAGGATGTGTTCCTGATTCACCTGATGAATAATGGCCATAAGATCAATCTTTTCAAATATGTCATTAACCATATATTTGAGCTTATTAAAGTCACATCCCAATCCACCTCCTTGTTTTACTCAAGTATGATTTTGGCCATGTTAGTTTCTAAAGGAGTGGTTGGAACAAATGAAGAAAAGCTGGAGGATTTTGATTTCTGTTTATCCAACCCTATCATTAGAAGGATGAAGATTAATTGGAACCCCTAGAAGAAGTAGTGGGTTGAGGATAATGGTCAACTTTATAAGAAGTTTAATCATGTTGATTATCCAAGAAGGCCTATTAACATTACTAATCCTGGTTTGGAACTAGATGAATTGGTTCATTACCCAGAAGAAGAAGAAGAAGTGGCTGAAATACCTCAATAGGAAGCCACTCCTGTTGAGAATGAAAGGACTGTTGTCCCCACCGATGTTCTTGCTGAAATGCCTTCTAGAGAGGAAGTTTATGTTGTTATTAGAGAAGAAGAATCTCCTGCTGTTATTGAAGAGGAAGAAGCTTCTGCGTCTAGAGATAATGTTGATCAGGAAATTTAGTCTGAGGCTGCAAGAGATTTTTTTATCCCTGATTTAGAGCATCAAGCCATGAAAAAATCAAGTGATGCAAAAAACCTCCCTATCATGGAAGAGTCTGATCTAGGAGAAATCCCTATTAGGTAAAATGTTACTCAAGAGGATATCCCTATTAAAAAAGAAAAAATTCTAGAAGCACATCTAGTGGAACAATCGGTTCCTGAGTAAATACCCTCTGCTTATGAGAGGATGGAAATTGCCTTTCAGTTGGAAAGGCAACAATTTGCTGAAGAGATTAGACCTAATCAATTGGATCTTAACCCAATTCATGAGCCCCAAGAATCTAAAATGGAAGCACATTTTAAGGGGGAGGAACCTCAAAACCTTGAGATTGATGAAGTTGGATCTTCTGAAACCTCTCAACCAACTATGACATATTCTGTGTACACTTGGTATGAATTTCCAAGTTTTTAGGATGTGAGTGAATCACAGCAAGTGACTGCAACTGGTATCGATCTCTCTTCTTTGTTTCAACTACAGATAGTGGCTCACCCAGAACTAGAACCAGAACCAGAGCCTCAACTTCAACCTCAATCTGAATCTGAAACTGAATCTAATTCCGAACCACAACCAGAATCTGCATCAGAACCTATACCACTACCTTCACCTGTACTCTTACTCGACCAAAAATCATTTGTAACTAAGGATTATTTGAAAGACTTTGGAGAGAATATCTTGGAAGAAGTTTAGAAGATTATATCCTCTCAACCTTGTCTAGTGACTCACCTAAGTCAAGTAGATGCCTCGATTCTTTTTGGAAAATTTTATTCTGCATATTCAACCAAGGATGTTCCATGAAATTCAAGAATCTGGAGTTGAAAATAATTTTCTTAGTGCTGTTGTTGAAAATTTGAAAGGTTTGGTGGAAAACCTGTAAACAGAACTATCTTCAAGATCAGATCCTACTCTTGTTTCTGCTCCTGCACATGTTGATGCTTCTCCTGAACCAGATGTTTCCAAAATTTCAAGAGAGATTGTGTCTCAAGTGCATCCTTATCTGTTATCCTTTGATGAGAAGATTGGAGAAAGACATACAAAGATGCTACAACGCATGAGAGAGCTTGTAGGAAACCAGAATAAGCTCATAGATGAGTACACTGGATGTCTGCAAAACGTTTTGAAACAACTCATTGTTCTAACCAAAGCTTTACAGGCTTCTCCTCCCTCTGGTCAGACCTCCGCACCTTCTTTGGATGATTCTGTGCTTAGATCTATAATCAAGGAAGAAATTCATAATGCTTTCAGTGGCATAGATTTTTCTCCATTGTCTGAAGTCATGAATAATAGTGACAGAGCACTCGATCTTGTTCAGATCCATTCTACGATTGCCAATAATTCTCAA
Organism: Viscum album; assembly: GCA_963277665.1. Taxonomy (NCBI): domain Eukaryota; kingdom Viridiplantae; phylum Streptophyta; class Magnoliopsida; order Santalales; family Viscaceae; genus Viscum; species Viscum album. The sequence continues at coordinate 23,532,042 of OY728142.1, read as the reverse complement.
CAGGAGATCACTAAGAGTATATAATTTTATCTCACTCAGGTTTTCTATAAAAGTGACATGAAAAATCACTTTAAGTATCTTGTGGAAAACCTGAAAATTCCTCCAATAACTCAAGATTTTAAAGCTAATGTTCAGAAGCTAACAGAGTTCACCAGATTGTTGGAAAAATTTATGGAGAATAAGGATGATTTTGAAAAGGATATGCAATATGGTGGAGAAATCATTACTGATTTCATCAATATTTTGAAGTCGTATCTTTATGTGTAGTGTGCTGCTATCATTGCTCCAGTTGTGGCACCCCATAGACCTGGTCTACCTACCCTAGCCTCAACTGCCATGTCAGTCAGCTAAGACCTATCTCAGAGAAGACAAATCATTCTTGACCAACCACAGATTAGATCTTCTACTGCTCCTTCTTTGGCTCTGTCTATTTTTGAAGGTCAAACTTTACCATCTTTGTCTACCACATCTATGCCTTCTTCTACATCAGCACCATCTCCTGCTGCTGATAAAGGAATGGAAAAACCCAATCCCTAAAGAGTCCAGTGACTACTTGTTTTTTGATGGGATGTCTTTTTTTATTTCTATTATATGATGTATTCTGAACGTTTTTAATGAAAAATGCATTGTTTCAATCCATTCTCTCTGTTTAACTTTATGAAAATCCCAAAATGGGGTGAAAAGGTAAAAGTATTGTATAAGTATTGTATTGTGATATGTTATTGTAGAATCTGTTATTCTATATGTTATTTTCTCTAACATTGCATTTCATTTATACTTTGACTATACATGATTTTTGATCATCAAAAAGGGAGATATTGTTGGACTCCTCATGTATTAATCATGTTTTAATGAACACAAATCTCAATAATAATTACACATCATGTTTTAATGATTGAAAATCATAGTACTGTCAATTACTCTCATTAATATTTACAAATCTTATGCATGATCACAAATCTCACTTATCTTATCAAACCTTTGTATTTATGTTTCAAGTTCTCTTACTTGATAATGGTAAAGCTTAATTCATATTCTGTATATTACTGTTTAAGTCTAAATAATGATATTTGTCTAAGTATAAGGACAATTTGAATCTTGACACAGTAAGACATACTGTGTACAAGACACAGTTACAGTCAAACAGACACCATGACCAGTGAGACATCGTGACCTCAACACACCGTGACTATATATCTGACACCGTGATGGACACACCATGAGCAAGACACTATGAAGGTCATACCATAAAGAACACATCGTGAGTCAAACACCGTGACTCAGACACCGTGACATGAAGGACATACCGTGAAGGAGACATAGTGAAGGACAAACCGTGAAGGAGACACAAGTTCAAGAAGACACCATTTAAATAATCACGGTGACACGGTTTCTTAACCTTTTTCTCAATATTATTTAAATAATACTAACGGTCATATTTTATGTTTTTAATGCAATTAATGTTTTTTAATGATTGTTGTTGGTCTATCAAGATACCATACCTTGTACCTATGGAAAGGAAATCATTCCTACTGCCAGAGATTATGGAATATAAAGAAGACAGCGCTGCAGTAGAACAAGGAGAGACACAAGCATGCAAACTAGAAGAGAACATACATATGCACGACAACTCAAGAAACACATGTGCAATGTACCAAACAGAAGAACAATCCTGAACACAAAGAAGAGATTGCAAGATCTTTCAAGAACTCTCATGAGTATAATCAAACTATGCTGAAGAACACGTGAAGAATCAAGAGAACATTCTCACTCATGAAGAATACAAGATGAACCACGACACTGTGTAATTTACACAAAACTAGAGAAGGAATCGAAATCTATTCTGCTGAATCCAACGAGTCCTGAGCTGCACTACCAATCACTAGAGCTTTATAAACATTTATATACTCTCTCTGAGTGATTTATTATTTACTTTTGAGTAGTGTGTGTTTCCTATTTATTTTACACCCACACTGTCTCCTGCGACAAACTGGAGGATATCACAATCCTCACACTAAAAACTTCTTACTCTTGTTTACCCATGACAACTACGGAAGAGGTCTTTGTGTGGCCTAGTCTTTATTTTTTTTTCCCACGAAGAACTATGGTAGAGGTCCCTGCGTGGCCTAGATAGTCTTGTACTGTTGTTAACCCCAATCCAGGGTGTGGAACGATTTTATATATAAATTTTAGAGGACTAAGTATCGGCTTGAGACTGATCCTCTTGGTTATATATGCTGTGCATTTTTAGTTTAAGTTTAAAATATACAATATCTAATCTATATTCTGCTGCTTATTACTTTGAAATATAAATCTGTTTTAAAGTTACTTTGATAGTTAATCTACCAAGAGTTTGTAACTATTGTAAATCAATAAGTTTGTTTCAAAAGAAAATTTAATATTCCGATTAGATTAACTGAGAGCTAATCAATCCTTGAGAACCTAAATGAACTTTTACAGTTTTACAAATTCACTACAGTTTAACTTGTTTTATAAATTGGGGGATTTTAATAGAAATTATTTGTAACTGAAATTTTAATTGGAACTCTATTCACCCCCCTCTTGAGTTTCCACTCTTACCAACAGATTCATAAAACATTTATCATATAAAAACCCATGAAAATGTTTAATAAACATTTCTCTATAGAATAACCCATGGAAAATAATGGAGTTTCATAAACATTTAATCCTTTCATCATAGAATAACCCATGGAAAATAAACTGGTTAAATGAATATATTTTTATCATAGACATAAAGCATCTAGATAAGTAATAAGGATAATGAAATTGGTTTATATCCCTATTAAAGATTAAGTAACATTAAAGGATTTCAACTTAGATGGAAGATTGATTTGAAACACCACATTGAACATTTCTTTTGAAAACTAGTCTTTGAACATTGAAAATAGCCTCTTGGGTACAGGTACTATTTAGAATTATGTAGGCAGTGATGGAGGCAATGACATAGGTGGTGATGTAGACGATGACATAGGAATGACACAGGTCTCGTGTTGTAGATAGGATGATGTAGGCATGACGTTGCAATGGACTTTCAGTCCATGTAATGGTATTCAATCTCACTCGGCCTATGAGGAATGTATTAAATAAATAAGGCTTAATGGTTGGGTTATCCCCTTGCGGGGCTATGGTCTACCATTCCAATATGTGTGTGTGTTTAAATGTTATTTTACCCCAAGAACCTAATATATATTTAGTGATCATGAATGTTGGAAATTATATTCATGTCATACAAGTTAAAAAATATTCCTTTTCCAATTTCAGTAAAATTCTAAAGCTCCTCATTTAGAGTATTACTTAAAGATTTATTTTAAACCATTTTGTAAAAAAAATTAAAATTTTTGGTTAAAAGTTTCTTTAAAAAATCATATAGGAACATTAAAACACTTTCAATTTTTTTTGGAAATCATGTATATTGATGATGATAAGGGGTTTTTATCCAAAGAGAGATTTTAAGTTAGTTTTCATTAAAAAATTTCTTTTGTAATCTTGAGTAAATAAATGATTAAAATGAAGGGTAATATTTCATTCTCAACAAATTAATAGAATAAAATAAAATTAATCTGTTTCTTGGAATATATATCATAATATTTCACTATCTAAAAGGTAATCATAAACAATCCCAATAAACAATGAGATTGTAACATAAAATTATTACAACTATCATTACACTTGAATCATAAGTCCCATGAAATAATAGCAGGAAAAAACATTAGATATCATGATAAAAAATAAACTCATTATATAACATATAAAAGTGGTATTATTTTCACCTCATAAACTAAAATAGGTGTGTAACATAACTTATGTCCAAAAGAAGCTAATTGGAGACAAAAAAACCCCTTACTACTTTGTGATATTTTGAATCGTAAGCCCCATTAAAGAATAAAATCAAATTCAACTTTATATATCATGAAATAAAGAAATTTTCGGATATAAAATTTCAAGTGGCCATTATATACCCCACAAAAAATATACAAGTGGTTAATATGTCATATACCTCCCAAAAATAGAAGTGATGCTAGAAATCTCATACCTTAAACCTCAATTTCTTTGTACACATAAGAACATCTTGTATAAAAAATATTTGTTTATTATAAATATATTACAGAAACATACTCATATGTATCATACCACATATAATTTACTTATTCCATTTTATTTCTATTTTATTAATAATTCCTTGTTAAAATCATGTTTTGGATAATAATGGATTTGTTTTCATCTATGTTTTTCTTTTATATCTTTGGTACATTATTTTTTATCATGGTCTGATAATATAATTTTTCTTAAAAATGATATAAATATCCTATATATTAATTATTTAATAATATAGATTAATCCATTAAATTTATAGATAATAAATTAATGACAACATTCTTGTAGATGGTAAGTGATACGTACACCTGAACAGTGTTTCCATTTTATTGATGGATAGAATAAAATGAAGTTAAATAATATATTACCATTATAGAATAATTATTATGTCATATATATGAAGTATATTCACTATTTTTACCCTCAGTACCTTATAATGAATGCGTAATTCAAAAATGAATCACATCGCTTCACGATGTGGTATTCCTCCATACACACGAGTGATATTATCGTATTCCAAAATAATGGGATGTAAGAAGGTATATATGACATTATAATTAAATAAGTATAAAAGTATCATAAATATAAAATATAAATATACATAAGTAAACATTAAATCCTTCACTATATCCATCCATGATAGTTGGTGATGGAAAATGAATAACGTCAGTTCGTGAGGCAGTAGTCCCTTATACATACGATTAGTGATTTGATTTCTTCTTTCATAGAAGGGGATATAGATATAGTTAATTAAATTAACATAATAAAATCATATTTTATGGTTTATAAATGTTTTAATATACTATAAAACTTTAAAAAAATCATGGAGTGGGAAGAAGAAATAAAAAAAATGCTTGAGAATTTTACCTCTTCTTCATATAACCTCTTTATGTTTTTTCCTAAATCCTTCCTAGGAGGGTTTCATAATAAAAATAACGGATATATGGTGTGTTTATGTAATTAATGAAGTAATTTTCATAGATATTATCTAAAATAATAGTTTTTGTAAGTGTGAAGAAGAGATGAGAGAGGTGGTCATTTATAAGTGGGGGCAGGGCACACATGGAATTTTTTTAAAAGAATAAAGGGTACCCATGTTTTTTACAAGAAACAAAGATAATTTTTTTTATTATATATAAAAATAGTTTATAAGGTATAAATATATCATTAAAATTTATGTTTTATAATATTTAGTTCATTTTACAATTATCATTTTAGTTTAACCCCTAGTAAACCATTTTTAACCTTTACCCTGGTAATTAATTTTAATATTTTTAATATTCTTTTTGAACAAAAATTAAGACTAACATATTATATAAGAATAATTATTTTGATTAAAAATATGGGATACATTTTTCATAATTCCCTTCATATATGTGTAATAATTTAATTTAAAACTAAACCTACATAAGTAATGAAAAAGTAGTTTTCATAAGACCAATTTATCAAATGTTTAAAATGTTTTTATAACAAAACTAAATATCAAATTCATTCCAAAAACCTATATTTGATTAATTGTAATATTATATAGCTAATTTTACTTTTTAAACAATTTATAAAAAAGGAACCATATAAATACTTTAAAATAAACTAAATATTTCAATATAAACCAGTTTTTTTCTATATTCATTGAAATATTTATCTTATCAGAAAAATCCCGAAAAATCACCCAAAGATAATTTTGAACTATTGATTCTAAAAATGAAGTTAATTTTTTAAAATAAATTTTTTAAAAGTTATTGAAATTAATTTTATAATTTTTTCACTAAAATCAATATGTGATTTATTTTTTTTTTGTGAAAAAAGTATTTTTCAAATACAAAAAATAATTTACTAGAAATTAAGTACATTTTAATCAGAATTATTTGATTATATAAACCATTATACTTATTTTTTTCAAAAAAAAATCATCCCTCTTCAGGCCATAATTTTTAATGGATAGTTAATAATGGTTATTCTTAAATAATGATATTAATAATTTTTCATAGTTCTTCAAAACTCGATATTACATGTGATGCCAGCTATTGATGAAATTAAATTTATTTGAAAAAAATCTTAACATCATTGGGGTGCTACAATACTCATAACAACTTACTGAAAATGTGAAAAATAAAGTATTTAAGTGAATATAAGGTTGATTCACACCTCCACAAAAAAAATAAACATGTTTTAAACATGTTATTCCCTTTACCTTCCAATTTACTCACTTTTAATCTTTAAGTTTTCTCACCATGGTAGCTAGTTTTTGTTATCCTTGAAAATTTATACTTTAAGACTAAAGTAAAACTAGCCTTATCAGATAATTTTAACCAACTAATTATTAATATTAAATAAAATTTAACAAATAAAAATTACATGTGTGTGGGTAACTAATTTTGACAAGAGCGCATGCAAGGCGCAAAACCACGCTTTATCCTTAATCATATTAATAATTTACTATTTTTACTATTAAATATATCCAAAAAGTAAGTTATCCTTATTAACTATTATAAAATATGATTATTCCAAATATTTAATAAACATCATCCAAATTAGATCATGGACTTTAAAAATTTCAATTTAAAAAAACTAACAAAACATCTTGAAAAATTGATTTTCAAGAAAGATATTTTTCAAGTATAAGATGATCTTATATTAACTCTAGTATTTATATTAATAATTATATGAATATAAATTCATAAATATATATGTACTATAATATTAATTTACATATTTCCTCATTATTTTTTAATTAAATTAATCAAAATGATTAAACATTATTAACTTAAAAAATAAGGGGGAAAATATGTTTTCACCATAAAAATACACTTATAATGAAATCATCAAAATCTATTATTAAAATAGAATTAATTATATTATTATAAATAAAATTTTTATAATTTATATTCAACAATAAATCAAAAAAAATTATGGTATTTTTAAAATAAATTATTTAATGAAAATAAATGATAGTATTTGAAAAATCATAAATTTTCACTATTCGATAAAAATCAAACATTTATGAAAAATATAAAACCATCACAACATATCTAGTTATGATACAATTATTTCAAAAATATATCCATTTTATCAAATAAAATTTCTAAAATTTCCAATATTTAATTATAATATTTTCTCACAAAAATAGTAAAAAATATTTTGAAAAACATATTTTTGAAGAATTATTTGAATTTACTAAAACAATTGAGTGATTATTTTCTTGTAATTTATAGATATTCTTATAATGATTAGGAATTTCATATTTATTTCATAAAGTACATAATACTATTCATACTCACCAATTTAGTAGCTTGGTTATAATAGTAATGTATACCACTGTTTATTTAATCTTGGTGTTGTGTATTGTGTACACTGATAAAGATAATGTTCTTCTTTTAAATTCTCATGGTGAAAGTGGATATATCATACAAAATGATATGATTCTATCATAAGTCTTTATAAACAAGATATTTTGTGATAATATCTTAATCCGATAATACTAAATGATGTAACTATATTATAGGTAATGAAGAATCGCATAGGAGAATAAACATAGGGGAGAATAAACTATGATTTTTTTAAAAGAAATCCTTAATTTTGTATTCATTCACTAATATATTTCATGAAACATAAGTTAATGAATGAACATCAAATCTCTCAATTGATATATAATGTTGGATATTACGATGATATGGTGATCTATATAGCCTATATATTCTTTCAGAGATTCTCCTGAAGCTCTCCCTCTTCCTCTCTTTACCTTGAGAGCCACAGACATCTCATGAGAACACAAGAAGATCTTTCCCGTTTCATGGGTTATTCCTGTAATCTTGTGGATAAATCATTAAAATAGAATTCTTATGGTTTCCTTTTATTGATATTTATCAAGAATGTGGTTGGATATAAAGTCTCAATGATATTCTATAAAAGGTATGAATGTCCTCTTAATTTTATTCTTATACAAGTTTTTAGATATCAAGTATGGTAAATAATGGGAATCCATGGTTATTATTATTTATACAATATTTATTAATGGTTAATATTACTTAGGGACCCATAAGTAGTTTTAGAGAGGTTCTATATTGATCTATTCATAGAATCATTTTTTAAAATGAATAAAATATGATTTCACATGGACATCATTTTCATTATCTCTAAAAATGATAGGGATTTTGTTCCTTGGTATGCAAGATGATATGAGATATTATAGGAATTTTCAAATCATAATCCTGGGGTTTTTCATTAATTCATAGTGTACGATATGGAATAAGTTAAGGTACGTTGGTGTCAATTGCATACCAAAAAATAGAGCATGATATAACTATTACAATGTGATGTGTACCATAAAAATGACTTTTAGGAGTTTAAATGTCATATAATAACCTAGGATTATTTTTTATATAATATGACTGATGCTAGTTCTAGCCTTAACCTATGATATAGTGTATATCATAGAATATAGTAACCATGAAAATATTATTATTTTTCTATTTCTTAACTATGAATTTAATTTTATAGTTTATAAACTGTTTATAAACCATATAAAAGATATTTTGGTAAGTTTATTTTATATATAAATTGTTTATAAATTAATTAATAATAATTTTTTATAATAAATTATTGAATTCTATGTAAAAATAATAATAAAATAAATATCCATATTATTAATTATTAAAATTAGATACCTATAAGTTATGTAGTGTGACTTGTAATTTTTATATAAACAGTTTTTATAGAAATTATATGTGTAATTTATAAAGATTATAAATTTCTAAAACAAGGGAAAATATAAGGAAGTCTATATTAAAATTATGAATTTTTGATAACTATTAATTTGAATTTTGAAAATCTATATTATTGAATAAATTATTTAAACTATGTAAAAATAAGTTTTTTGCTATTGATGTGATCAAGGTTTAAATAATTTTAAATATAAATTATTTTAATATTTACATAATATTTGAGTAGTTCAAATATATATATATATATATTGTTTATATTACTGATCTCATTTATTTAAAGTAAATTTCATATAAAATAATATAAAGGAGTTAATATTGTATATAATTATAAAATGTTTATATTTCTCTAAATTATGTATTTTTCATAAAGCATATGTTAATTGTAAAATTTTTATAATAGTTTCCTTTAATAATTTTTCATAAAAATTTGTCACATGTTTAAATATATAAATTATTCATTTATCTAGTTTATTAAATTGTATATTATATATATATATATTGTTTATATTATGAATGAATGTATACTTTTTCTTAAAGAGATAAATTTCTTCTATGAATTTTTATATATCCATCTATGGAGTTACACGCTAGGTATGATAATTTATTTTTCTTTCTTCTACCTTAACATTGAATTGTACAAATTTATGATATTTAATTAATATTTTTATTTTTATTTCTATATTTTTTTATAATTTTGAATGAATTGTGGTCTCTATATCGTAATGTATCCTTGAGAAAAGGGACTTTGGGTTAAACTGGTCACCGGTATATAGGCTTATATCCGGTCTAGAAAAGTGAGGGTTGGCTATTTATCACTCCAATATTAATCTTTTCAAGATTTGTCTTTTTATATGGTTCTAAAATATTATATGAAATGGCTTCATGTTATTTATTCATGATAGGCATTTTTATATGCATAATTATAGTTGAGTTTGGATTTTGATAAATAACACAAGTTTGGAGTTGTGTAATGGGTTACACATCAATATGATTTCACTATATTGATTTAGTGAATGAAATAATATTCCAAATTAAATTATTATAATAATTATTATATATAAATTGAATTATATGAGATAATATGATTATATTAAATCCTATTTAAAATACTAAGAGTCGTATTCATTCAAAAATGAACACTTTTCAAGGCCTCGATAATCTAACTGGTAGTCTATATTAAATATGAGTGAACCTAGATTGTCTTGTATAATAAAATAAAGTAATAAATGACCCAAATAGGATTAAGTGCATGTTCCTGTAATTTTATTTTGGTTATACAGAGTTGGGGGGCCTTAAAAGAATTTGGTTACTAGAGTAATAGTGTTTTTTATATGACGGATTTGGAACAAAGTTTTCGACTCAACTATCTATGATTTTTATATGATATGTTTGAGAATATCCTCTACCTAAATATAAAATTAATGGGACCAATGATAATGAAAATAAAATCATAGTGAAATATGGAACTTGGAACACTAATGGATGTGATGAATTTGAAAAGGGGTTGTTATATTAGTGGGATCACTTTTATTAAATGTATGCATTAATGTATATAATCCATTATAATCATATGATAAAAGATTATTTTGTAAATAAATAACATCATCATAAAACATATCCTTAATATAAATAATATGTAAAGAAGAACCGTAATTCAATAAACTTATTACACTAGTACAAAATTTAATAATTATTCTTAAGTAAAATAGAAAATTCTATATGTTTAAGAAAAACCTTATCGAGTAACATAACGTTAAGGTTGTTTAACAAATTAATATAAATTCTTATGAGAATCATATATTAATTAACCTAAGGTTATAAAGGAATTAAATTCAATATTACTAAAGGAATTTTCGAATTCACATATATATTCACTATGATTGGATATGAAAATGACATGGAGTGGATTGAAGTTTCCTCTAAGGCTAGTTCTTATAGTGGAATTCATTTTGATGAAATGTTATCTCCAAGAAAAATTATTCCAAGTATTTTTTACCAATTTTTATCCAAAAAAGGATAAATTCACAAGGAATTTGATGTCTAGGTTCTGGTGTTCTATTTTCTATACAAGTGGGTAAAAGATAGAATTGGAAGAAGAAATACTAGTTGGAAAGTCAAAATATGTTTCTCCAAGTATCCAATTATGTTCATTGAATGTTAAATAAGTTTTCAAGAAAGAGGGGTAATGTCTCCATACGATGGGATTGTATATGAAACCAGTAGATGTTTAGGAAACTCTAAGAAAATACACTATCAGGTATCAATGATATAGAAATCAATTCATCAATTTTCAAGGGTATATGATACCAAATTTGTGTTTTAAAAATGTTGTAACTATGCATGAGTAAAAAAATAATCGAAATAACTGGTAGAGATTATAGTTTTTTAACAATGATGAAGCAAAGGATTTTTAAATCATGAAATTTAATGAAAATGAAAAATATATCAAGGTCATATGAATTTGAAAAGAATTTTCATTTTAAAATTATTTATCATATAATATAAGATAATTTTGTTTAAATAAATATTTGTTTTAAACTACAGTCTCTAAGCTATATAAATACCTCAAGAGTGGGGTGAATCATGGTATGATGAGTTCCCTTTTAAAAACCCTTGAAATTAATCTTGTTCTACTATTAGTAGGAAAACCCTTATCTAACACAATAGTTATAAAGTGAGAAATAAAATAAAGGGGGTCATAAGAATATTATAATTGGTTCACCCTCACTACACCAATACAAGGAGTATATAATGAGAATTTTCTGATGTGTGGGAAACAATACACAAACTATTTATTTATAATATTTGGAGCGGAATCACTACCCTCGTATTTTAAAACCAGATACAATTGAGAAATCACTACTCTCTCAACTTAAGTAGACACACTTCTCCTCCAAATAAATATTTAGATGATCTAAATCAACTCTGAAATAGTTCATATTAACAATGGTCTAACATGAATATCTTTTTTCATCAATGATATAAACTAAAATTTATCGAATATGTTTTGATATTCAAACATCCATCTTCATTTAAAATTTGATTTTCATAAAAAAATTTATGAAATTTATTCAGAGTACAATACTTTTTTAACTTTTATCTACATATGTTTTTTATGAAATTATGCTCCTCGTATAAGTTTTTCAAAAACTAGTTCCCACCATATAATCTGTTTATGGACTCCTTATCACTATGTAATTTATTATTGGACTTATAATCACTTTATAAGTTTTTCACTATATACATTACTCTAGGTAAATGATTAATAAACTTCCTTTTGTGGGGTTTTTAATAAAAAAAATTATGTAAGTGCAATTGGTTCACTAAATCCCCTTCTACATAAACAATTTGATTTCATCACCCTAAGAACATTTATGATGACTTATTATTTTATTAATTAACTTATTATAAGAATTTATAAAGGAAAAGGGCCTCAAAAAACATTCTTATAAAAAATTACACATTTTATCTTCTCATAAACCCATTTCCCATATGAATTTCCTTCACGACCCATGTAAATAACCACCACAAATTAAAAAAATGATAAGTAAACCACCTAATTTAATTACAAATTTTATTCCATTATACTGAAACTTTCTCTATGGATCACATAAAGTATACACCTTATTTAAAACAAATTATTTTACCCAAACCATTCTTTCACAAAATATCTGATCCTTTGAAAAAAAACTTTTCCTTCGTAAATTTATTGCATTATGAAAATCATTCCTTTACACAGGCAATTACATTTTTGAAATTCTGTTTCTTTTTGAAGCTATTACATTATGAAATTACGTTATTTCATGATTTTTAATGATCATTATAAATTCACTCTAAACTTTTATGGAAATTTTAAAAAAATATAGACACCTCAAGAACCTTTCCTTTAGGTTTACCCCTTGGTTTTCTCCATTATAGATCATTCTTAGTACACTTTTTTGATGAACACAACCCATAATATCCTAAAAGTATTATTATCAGATTTTTTAACAAAATATTTACCTTTAGGTTTCCTGAATATAGGTAAAAAACCATGACCATATTGTATAAAAATCTTGCGCACCTTCTATGTTAAAAACCACACATAATCTACAACTCCAAATTGCTATATAGGATCAAATCAACATGTACTTGAAGCCCAAATGAGTCTAGCTCGGCCTGATAAACAATAGTATCATTATAATCTTACCAATGAATTACTAAAATCAACTGTTGGTAATAAAAATATGTTTTAAACCCATGAAAAACAAAACATCACTTCTCCTCTATATATTTCTCCCCCATATTTAATAAATAATCTCCCTTCTCTTAGAGATTTTAACCAATTTCTCTCTTTTTTGGAAACAATAAATATCCCCCTTTTCCAAAAAAAACCCCAAGTTTACTTATTTGGGGGTTGAGATAAGAAACAAATCGGTAAATTCATATCAAATAAAAGGGGGTGGTATTTCTTCATCCATACTAATTAAATATTGGGATTCAAATCGACTCCAAAAGCCAGAAAATACTTCCAAAATTCTTCCTTAAGTAATTATTTTTTTATGATTTCTTACACTTGATGTTGGTAAAAATATACACTAATATTACATAGTGATGCTCAATTTTATCCTTTATTAAGTGATACTTGAGTTAAATATTCTTTTCCCTTATGTAAGGAAATGTATTTATGACAAGATTTATAGAACTCATATTTTCACAGGTGATCCCAATAAAAGACATCAATTTAACTACCATATCTTGGAGATACTTTTTCATCTATAATAGTTGCATGTACGATTGATTGACCACTATATATTCATCATCTTCAGTGCTTTGTAAAATGAAATCTCATTTCTTTCTCATCAAATAATTACAAAATCCTCATAGAAATAAATCACTATCTGATGTTGACTTTTTTTCATCTACTCAACTACTCCAATATACATCTATATATCCCAATATATCTTTCTCTTAAGTTTCCTAATGATGAAAATTGAGATCAACCATTCCTTTAATATATCATTATATTCTATTAATTAATAACTCGTGTATTCCTTTTTATTAATCATGTACCATTTATATTGACAAGTGGAAAACATGATTTTAATTATTATGATCATTAATTATAGAAGGGTCACAAAGATCTTTCTATATTCAATGACATTAAACAATTTCCTATCATCATCCCTTGATAACTTCATTTGGGTATACATTTGTGTTTTAATTACATTAAAATCCTCCATTGAAAATATTTTCACAAAAACTTTTGAATATTCGGATTGAGAGACGAATGGTCCATATCTTCCATATTTTACATAAATACCCAAAAAATTTAATTGTATGATCATCAACATTTTTAACTCCTACTTTATTAATTCTAAAAACTTCCCACACTATGTTTTTTTCATTTCAAAAAAATATTATTTCATACACATATACAAGGACCATTATCCTTTGACCAAATTAATACTTGATATAAGGATTATAATGAACTCCACCATTATGGAAACTAAGTTTCATCAAGTGTTGATTAGGTAAATAATACCACGTTATGAGGTCTTTATTTAGTCCATGAAGTCCCTTCTTCAGATAAAAAAAATTATTCTCATCTTTATGGAAAATAAAACCATCAATATAATCATTGTACATATCTTCATAAAGTTATAATTTTGATAATTTTGATTTTACATGCATCTAGAATACTTTGAACCTCTTTATCATTAATCTATCCAAGAATAGTCTAACTATTTATAGCTAAATACAAAAGAAAATGTCGCATATACATCAATATTTCCATTCTACAGGTATCCAGTGCATAACATTAAAATATTGTTTTGAATCACCATTCCTTCTTTTTTAATACTCTTATATAAAAAGCCACCAGTATCGATGACATTATTTTCCACCAAACTCAAAACAAGAACTTAGGTGTGATACTTTTAAATTCAGGAAAACAATTGATTAATTATTAGAACCCAATTATAATATATGGAATCCTCTTAAAAACTTTTTGGATCCACTTATGATATGAGTGAATTTTTCTATAGAGACATCATTCTCATTGTTTTCACTGGTGTTATCTAGTCATTGATGATATTCAAATCATTAGTTCCACAATTTCTTTTGAACTTTTGTGTACCTTATTGTCTAACTATAGTCTAATCATCAACAATTACTTATTTAGAATTAAATTTTTCCCTTGTACTCTCCCAGAACTACTCAACTTCTTATCACCGTCTTTTAGGATTTTCTCAATGTATTGCTATTTTTTTTATTTCCTATTATAGTGATACATTAGTTTTTGAAAAAATTTCTAAAAAACTAATTGAAACACTTATAGGACTAGATTTTTTAAGAGTAACTAATGAAATTACCTTCATATTCTTGATTCCCAAAATTGTTATGTTTCTATTTATTTATAATTAATCTCTTACTTCCAAAATTTTGAATGTATTTTAGTGTTGGATTCATCCATTTCCAAATATTGTATATAGTCTTTCCGTCTTCATGAAATAAAAAATATCTATTAGAAATATAGTCCAATTTCATGACTAAATCATTCCAAAATTTATTTGGTATGTAATTCTCAATAAAAATAATTTTGGACATATTTTTTATGATTCATTTTATCCCCTCTAATACACCATTTTTTGAGTAGTTATCACTATTTAAGCATAGTTTTTTATCCCATGATTGTTGAGATAATTTTCCACCTTATTTTTCATAAATTTCATTTCATTATTATTCTAGAATTTTATGATCTTCCTCTCAAGAATATTTTTATCCTTCCTCTGATAATGGGTTATGAAAATGAATATATTGGACTTATAGTCCAGGACCGTAAACCATTCCATCCTAATATAATCATCAATTAAGATTATATAGTATCTCCTACATTAATGGATATTGGTGATATCAGTCTGCGTATATTCACATGGACCAACTCAAGAAACCTCATTGGCCTTTATTCATTCATCTTCTATGTATTCTGAATAACCTTCCCTTTTTTAACAAGCATATAATGTGTTTATATAATCATGTGAAAGTCTAGGGATATCACAAGCTCTATAATTCTTCACCAGATCATCCAAGGATGGTGGGATCGCGTGGCCAGGCCTTTCATGACACAATATTCTACCTACTTTATTTGGATTGAAACAATATGTCTTCTTATCAAATAACAACATAAATATTAATATTTAAGTTATTTTCATTAATTAAAAACACAACATCATTTCCATTTAAAATATAATACTTATTTTTCAATTTTATAATATGCCCCAAGTAACACAGTTGATTTATACTTAGCATGTTGTGACCAAGGCCATCAATAACCAAGACATATACATGTATCATATATTTAACTCCAATTTTATATTTTCAAGATCCAATGTTCATTAATCCCACATCATTACCAAGCATGGTGGACCATTCATTTTCATACTAGATTCCTATTATGAGACACTTATTTCTTGTTGTAAGGGAATATCATCTACTATCGTGGATCCAAACACCATATCAATATGATTTTAGGAAAATAATTGAAAAAACTTATTTATTATAATATTTACTTTCTATCCATGCCTACGAATTTACACCATATTTTGATTGGTATACTTGATCTTCAGTGTAATATGATGGACCAAAATTATCTTGTAAAGATTTAAATTGATTTTTTATTCTAAGATACCTGATGAATATTTGCTATGTTAGGTATGATATCCCTAGGTCTTCATAGGCTCTCCAATTATCATAATTGAAAAGATATAAGAAGTTATATGGCCATAACTATCACAGAAAAAGAAGTATCCATTGAGAAATACATAGAATATTAAACATTGTGTGATTGAATTTTTTTCTCGTATACAATATATTACCTCTTGAATATGGAACACACCTTTTGAGAGTTTTTTTTATATTATAAAAAATACCACTTAATTTATGGTGTACTCTTTTATATCCTTTCTAAAACACCATTGATCCTTTATTATCAATGAGAGTTTTGAATCTAAGTCTCACTCAAATCAACATTCAATATTGGAATTTTTGTGTGTGTCTTAGAGTCAACCAACACTACCTTCTTCCTAGAATCAATACCAATACCAAATTATAAAATATGATGTTTGTTTTATATCTTACCCAAATACTCTAACCATTTTTTAGTTCCACCATGCTTATCCTTCAATTTTTACTCATAGTCCAACAACTTCTCCCTCAATCTCTTTGTCATGTTTGAATCAATATTTCAAAATTCTATTAAAACCATAAATAATGTGTACCTTATCTTTTCTGTTGAGTTTATACACAAGAATAATCTCTTAACATTATTGATTTTCTAATTTTATTTTTTCAATTTCAGTCTTTGGCACATATTTCACTTCTTAAAAATTCATGTAGATATTGGAATCATGAACCATGTCAGTGGATTTATTTATTTATTATCTCTAAAAACCTATCTCATCATATTAAGCCACTAACTTTTTTGGAGATAAAATATTACATATACTTATCCTACATAATAATTATTTTATTACCTTATTTGTGACTTGTCTAAAATATTGCCAAGAACTAATTCTTTGAGGTGTTTATAGTCATCCCTTTCTTTCACTTTTGTTTCTTCAAATACATTATTATCTTGTGAAGATATGATATTTTTATCGAAAAATATGTACTTCATAGACCACTAACCATTCACATTAGTTAATGACTTATTTATGTAAAATTAATCATCCTCCTCATAATCTTCAAACCTAATTTGACAATTTTCTTCATTTTTCAAACATTTCCAAAAAACAAACATGTGAGTATAAGTTTCATGTTATAATTTCTTTTACCCTTTTCATATATGAGTAAAGGATGTGTGTGAATTCAAAAACATATTTTTTTTCTAATCATTTTTATGGTGACATTCTTTAATGTCTTTAATTCCACCACCTTTAACATTCCCATTTCCATAGCCTCATTATCATCATTCCTTATCTCATATATGAAAATAGTATTGTTAATAATATAAAACAATAGATCCTTTGGATATTTGTCCTCAACTAGATAGGCTTGTGAATTACACCAAGGTGGAATCAATATCAATATCTTTTTGAAGATCACTAAATCATTGAGGTTTTTTCTAAGACCACACATATACTCTATAACAATATCAGAAACATGAATACATCAATATATTCTCTCGGGTGAATCCTAAAGTCATCGTAATTCTACCATATAACCTAAGATTTATATTATCATACCATTTAGTGTCTTTCCTTGAGACTAAGCATTGTTTTAATCATGGAATTTTAGGATTTTAAAAACATTACTTTCATATAGAATGTGTGGGATAAGGATCCTCCTAGTGTATTGATTAGTCTAACACTAACATCATGTTCTTCATTTCTCCTTTTAATAAAGCCTCAATATCTGTTCTAACCAAAATTCAAAGAATGGTTTTGTCAAAAATCCATACATATATATCATAAGTAGTGTTACATTCAATTCTTCTATAGTTTTAATTATTTCCATCAAATATAAAAATCCATTTTTGATTTATTAATTCCATAACATCCACTTCGAGAAAACTTCCATGGATATGAACCATAGGCTTTGATACCACTTGTTGGATCTAAGTAAAGTAAATACCTTGAGAGGGTATCAATCAAGGTATGTAAATTTCCTTTTAAATTACCTCTTCCAAGGATGTTTTACTATTTCTTCTTAGAACACCACCCTCCCTTACAGTAGATTAGAAGAAAAAAATTAAATAAATAGGGGTAGAAGAATGTTTTACTTGGTTCACCATAAATTTGAAAATCAAAGGAGTATACAAAAATATTTGATGATTTAATACGATCGTAAGTAAAAATATTTGTTTATTATTATCATAGTGGAATCATTATACCCCTTGGTCAACACTAATTACATTTAAGAACTCATTTCTCACTCAATTATATTGAATTAATTTCTCGTCTAGAATAATATTTAAATGATCTATATAAACTCTAAAATGGTTTACTATTAAACTAGTGTGAATTAAAGTTATTTATCAATAGTGAGATGAATTCAAATATACTTTATAATATTTTAACTTCAAAAATCACCCTTCACATAAGATATTCATTAGGTAAGATTTTTTGACTTCTTTATGAAATTTTTCTTACAGCATAAGTTCTTCGTGAACTTTTTATCACAATATAAGTTCTTTAAAAACTTATTATGATCAAGAAGTCTATTCTAATTTTATTAATTTATATATAAACTCTACAAAAACTATCTTCTATAAGTCTTTTTAGTGGATTTCTTCTTTTTACACAGTTGATTCCCATAATCCACTTCTTTGATGTGGATGAAATTTCTTCACTCTAAGAACATTTATAATTGGTTGTTCTCTTATTACATAATTTATTTAGGAAATTTATATAGTTCACTATCCATAAAAACTTTCTTAGAAAAATATTACACTTTATTCCTTTATATAATCCCATTTCGTAGAAGAATTTTCTTTCACACAACATGGAAATTTCCACCTCTATTTCTAAAAAAAATAATCTACCTAATTAATTTTAAAAATATATTTCTTTACATAAAATATTATTATACGGATATCACAAATCTATTGAATTTTATATGAAAATGATTTCATTTTCACAATAGTTTCCTTTAAAAATATAAAATACTATATAAAAAATAGTGCTCCTTTATAAATGAATACCATTACACAATCCATTCCTTTGGATAAACCATTCATTTTTTATAATTATATTCCTTTTCAAATACATTACTTTAGAAAATTACTTCATTTTATGATTTTCACTAACATTATCATTTGAATGTTTACCCTTTTATTAATCACAAAAAAATCTCAAACACTTACATAACCATTCCTTCATGAATAACCAATTCGTTTCTCCACTTTTCGACATATATTTTCAAAAAAAACCAGAAATATTTAAAAAATAATCTTGATATATTTTTCCATACATAAATAATAAAATATGATGGTTTTAATATATATGGTTGTCTATTAATTAGATACTATAATATACATGATTAAAATTTAAAGGTTATAATATTTTCATGAAGGAGAAAATGTATTTATCTAAATTTTTGTTAATATATGTGGGATTTGGTCCTACTATTAGGGAACTACTTTAAAGAATAAAGTCTTATTTTTAGAATGATGATCCAAGAACATATAATATCATATATTATATTGATACAATAGTATTTTTAAAAATATTTCCACTAAAGTAAATTAGTGTTATTTCTTAACATAAAAGGAGTTTGTGTATCTTAACATGATATTATGGAAGGAATAGAGTGCTTTAAAGGATACTGGGTGTATATCCAGACTTTAATAACTTCATATTTAATATATAAAATATTATTTTAGTTAAATTTAATATCAATTTATATCATAAAAGGATTAGGGTATATCAACAAAAGAGTAATGGTAGAGAGAAATATTATTTACTTAAATATTTCAATTAAAAGTTTGATGAAATAGGTTCTAAAGAGGATGATGGTGATGAACTTATAAATATTTCTATGTAGAAAAAATAAGTCATTAACATTATAACATTTTATTTTGTGATTTTATGAATTTGGATACTTATTCAAGGAGTTTAAAATTATGAATATGATTATTAAGCCTCATAATTATTCAAATTAGATTAATTCATAGATTTTATTGACTAAAATATTTTACTGGGATGCTTTTAACAGAGGGTTATATAGGTATATGAAAAACATATATAGAGGTGTAATGAATTTAACGAAGCCCTAAATGTATAACAAATATTAGGATGATATATAAGTTTGTCATATATGATATGATATGAAACAAATTTATGTATGGTTTTGTGAAAATTATTAAAAGAGTTTAATAATATTACATTTATCATGTTATAAAAAAGTAAATCTATAATTTATAATTCTTTCAAGTTTCTTTCATATGCTCTTAAATTGAAATAATAATTAAACTCTCAAAGTAAGACTTTAATTTATTCCAAAATGATGTATTTTATAGATAATTATTGTTTTTAATGGATTTTTAAGGGTATCATGAGTAGGATTCTTGTATCAAAATAAAAAAGAGGCTCATGAGACCCCAAATAGATTTTTTGTATTGGATGAGCCAAGAAGTATAAGCATGGAATGTCATAGAATATTTAATTGGAATACTAGTGGTACATGATTTATATTTCAATTTCTATAATACCTGAGGTTTTATAAATACCCAGCATGAGAACCTTTATGATTTTATACCTTTCTTATGTAATCCTTGAGGCTAATCTAATTCGGGTTTGGTCGTGTATGTTGCTAAACATGTCGTTGTATAGAGTTTAACCAAGATGGGATTTGTTCTCTCGTAAGAAGAGTATTACATATGGGCCCTCAATTTTGATATCCTGAGGAAGTGTATGGATATTAATACATAACTCATATAATGATACTATCTATTAGGTAATGGGAATATGATGTACTCATCCATAAAGTTGAATGAAATGTGATTTATTAATCAAACAAGTAAGTATATAATGAGAATTTAGAATGTATGAGTACCTATAAAGGATTGAAATACTTATTTTCTTATATTTAATGGATCTATTATATAATGGGATAATATGAAAAACATAATATTTTATATTATAAGACAAGATGACATAGGTATAGAGATACATTTTTTTAATGGAGATCATGTTAGATCCCTTACTATCATGAGTAGCACTGACGATTTTCAAGAGGCTTATCTTTTCTTATATTTGAGGAACATGGAAATTATTGTTATTTTTAATGATGAAAGGTCTCATGGGTCACACATTATGGTTGACTGAAAGAGTATTTTTTTTACTCAGATATATTCTCCAATAATTAGTGATATTTAAGAAGGGGATACATGGGGATAATACCACTATAGGAATTCCATGTGTCATAAGTGACATTCAATGTTCCTACCAACGATCATGTGTATTGGTCCTTAAACATGAGGGAATTATTAATTTATATATTGAAGGGTATATTTTGATGAATTATGAGAACCTTTACATAGATTTTCTAGGTAAATTAGATTATGTTTTCCATATCATGAGTGATGTGGAAATTGATTGAATGGTCCAGAGAGTTTTTTTCACATATATGTTATGGAGAAAGATATGTATAGCCATTTGAATGATAATTAAGTTCCTTAATTTAATCCATGATAATTATGGTTATAATCATGTTCATCTAAAAAATTAAAATAAATATAAATGAAGAATTAATAGATTATGAATCACATATTCATCCAACTTGATGAGATATCAATTGGTAAAGGGATTATATTGCACAGTAGTGTTCATATGAGTTTTTCATTTCTAAAACCTTACTATTTATCTTTAAAGAATGTGATGTTTTTATATATACTAATATTGGTTTATGGGAAAGACCAAATACCATTGAGGAAGGGGTCTAGATGGTCACACACTTAGTAGAATTGGATTTTCATTATATTCAGATGAATCTAATCATTTAACAGAATCAGTCAAAGTTTGTGGATCAATATTTACTTAATTTATGTTGATCATTATTAAATCACAAGTGATAATTTACTAGGAATAGGTAGTTGAATTATATTTATTATACATTAAAAATATTAGGCTAATAAATTACTTAATATTTATTTATGGGATAAGTTTTATTGTGTAAATTTTTTAATTACATGTGATTGTTTAATTGTTTAATGATTTAATCATATGGTATTTTTTTAATGTATTAATTAATTAAAAGTTTTATTTATTTAATAAGTAATATATTAAATAAAAATAAAACTCATGGGAATAATTAATTTAATTATAAATTGATGATTAATGATTGCATGAGGTCGATTTTATGAAGTGGAAAAGAATAAAGACCATTTTATAGTTTCCATATCTCAAAACATATATTTAAAATCATAATTATTCCATATATTATGGTTTAGAATTATAGATTTCTTTAATACACCATGAGTGAATTTTTTTGATAGTTAAGAAAATTCCCTCAATGTTTGATTAAAGCATACAAGTGAAGAGTCTATGAATGACACAAGGAAAATAGAGTGATCTAGATACATCATGCTAGCACCGGATGTATCAATATTAGTATCCTAAGATCTAAATATTCACATATGTATATCTTTATAAGGATTCAATTTTGGATCCTATAGAAATGAAAAATTAAAATAATGAATTAAAATAAATTCAATTTAGGTAATTTGGTCTAATAATAATTAATTCTACATCTACACATAGATATTGTACTTGTATTCGAACTATAATTATACAAATTTGATAATTTTTGAATAGATATGAAGTTAAAATTTAATTTTTTTTGTATTCCAAATAACTTTTTTTATTCTTAGATCCTTCACACTAGTATTTTAATAGAAATATTGTGGGTACACCCCCATTTTTTTCTCACCATGTAATCGATGACACTCAAATGATATCATAGGGACCTTCTATAGACACCTTTTGAAAACAATAATGTCTAAAATACATATAAACTCTTATTTTAGCTTTTCTAATCACATAATTCTCAAAAAAAGTCAATTGAAACTTCTTAACCACCAAAAAATAACTATCATGATCAAAATTCCTAAAGTATATACAAGCATAAATTCTTCACCATTAAATTTCATAATTAAATCATAAATGATTACTTTATTAATTAAGTAAGAAGATAGGTCATTAAATTATAGATATTTTGTTTTTCATAGAGATAACATTGAACAGTGAAGAAATGAAAGCCTATAAAGGAAGGAGTTATATGGGACCAGTGATATTCAACTCCACATGAAAATTAATTCCATGTATGTCTTCATAAGTTTTGATGGAGTATAACCTATAGTTTCATTAATTAATATAAAAATAAACATTTTTTCATATAATTTATAAACCAGATAAGTCCCTTATCTTATTATATATATATATATATTAATTTTGATCCATAATAATATTTTTTACATTATAATGATCATTCACTTTTATTTACCCTATTACTTTTATGGATAATATTTCATTAATTATGTTTTAATGATAATTTTTAATAAATTCATCAAAAAACATAGACACATGCACACCTAGAGACTGTAATACATACCCATTTTCTGAGTACCCAAAAATATCAAACTAAATTATGTATGATTTGGATGATTCTTAATTAGTTTTAGATATTATTAGAGTAACAAAATAAAAATTCATTTTAGATTCAGATTTTGTTTTTTTATTCTTTTTATAGTATAAAAACATGAACCCAATTACATTATTAGTTTTTAATTCAATTACATTTTATATTAAAATGATAAAAAATCATATAATATATTTATTTAATTCTTGTTCCTTCAATATATGATTTATAAAATTTTTAATTTATGATTGAATGTTTAAATAATTTTATACTATTAAATTATTATTTCAATATATAATAGAATAATGTTTTGATGGTTATTTTTAAAATTAATTGTGTTTATATTTTATAATAATTAAATAATATTAGGCTTGTGTATCCAAAACTTTTTTGGTACCCATTTGTTATCATACATAATTTGAGATGAAATGGTTATAATAAATATTGAATTGTTATTATTATTATTATTATTATTATTTTGATTAATGGAATGGAAACAAAGAACCCTAGCAAGATATTCATCAACATAGTTCCTGAGAGATCATACTCCAAGTCAGGTATCATGGGCATTGATTATTTATCTAAGGACGATGTTGCTCCATATATGTTTCATTACAAAGCTATTACATTGATTTTTTTATCAAAGTATTACTTCCACTATTTATATTCTAATATTTCGTTTTATCGTTATAGAAAATGAAAAAAATCATTTATTAATGTATTTTCAAAAGAAATTGTTTGAATTGATTGTGTTTCTTAGTTTTTGAGAAAGTAATCATGAATTATTTATATTTACCTGTTTATTTAAAATATAAGGAAGAGAATTATCATTGTATGTCACATAATTTTGTGGTTATTTTCCAGTAGGTAGATGAATATCATGAAAATATCTTCTGGTTTTAGCATCGATGTTAAATCTATTATGGTTTATTTTTTATCACGATTTGTGGGATTACTGATTCTTTATTTCTCATTATCTCACTATTTTCATCTATAGGTTATATTGGTAAAACACTATGGTTATATTATTCTATATGGAATCTTTCAAGACATTCATTTACAAGTATTATCACTAAGGTATACCTCACCAATATATTGGCATCATCTTGATAGATATAAAATAGTAATTTTACTTTTATGTGAAGAATGTTTTATTCACACATGTTAGAGTAATGTAAATAATTTTGTTATGTTCACTCTAGTTTTGTGAAAAGAAATTTAGAATAACTATAAGTCTTTTATCCCGGTAGATTTATGAAAGAATAAAGTATTCAAGGAACTTCTAACATATTTGTCTTGGGTAGCGAAGACTAACTAAAAGTTGAAGCAAGTTTTAACTACTACTCATATTAAGTTAAAAATATGGTTCAATATCTATGTTGATAAATGTGATGATTTACCTACCAATACATTAGTGTTTGAAGTGGATTCAAAGGAAATGGGTTAGTAAATGGTTATTGATTAATTCATTGATATTATTAAAGCCTCTAAGTTTTAATTCTTACTACGATGTTGAGTAGAGACTCTACCTGTCATGTCCATGAAATTAGAAGAATCTTATGTGTTCCATGAATGGTTTTATGATAGATAAAACAAAAAAGAAAAACAAAGGGATTTCTCTTTAATTTAAATAATTATTATTACTTGGTTGGATGTAATGTGTTTTTAAGAATCAAAATTAATGAATTTTATTATATCTAGAATTTTCCCATAACAAGTCCCTTCATTGGTAGTCGTGGATGATGATGCCTTAAAAAATTCATTCATTGATGATAAGTCTATGAAATCATTTTATGTGAATAAATATGATATTGTAAGTAAAGATACACATTGAGTTAGGGTGATGTTAATGATTTTGCTCAATGAATTGTTAAATAATCAAATAAAAATTTTAGGATTAATGAATGTGTACATACTAAGATAACTAAGAATATTTAGGATTAGATTTATAATTAGAAGATTATTGTTTTGAAAAAATATACTTTGGGATTATTTTTTTTGGACGATTATATATAGATAAACTATTTAATTACTATTGAAATTGAAGAGGGTTTTCAACATAGTCTTAATATGAGTTTCTCTATATTTTTCAGGGAATAAGATTTTATGTTTTAGTTATTATTTTGGAATTTATTTTATTGGTTCTCAATATATCATTTTAATGAAATTATTGTTGTTATCAAATTCTATTATTTATAATTGGTGAAATACACAACAAAATCACAATTCTAACTTAGGTTTGATTGATGATTCACTAATGGATTAAGATTTTATGGAATGTACTACGTTTTTGAAAATATAACCGAATTTTATTATTAATCTTTCACAAAATGTGATTCTAATATTATATTATATTGATATATAATATGTAATGAGATTTTGGGAATATATCATTATTATTCTAGGTTATTGAATGACATTAGTCAATGATATTTATTCTTTATTTTCCTTATAGTGGTGGGATATATGATCACATTAGAATATTTTTTTGGGTAATGGATTGAAATTATCATTCCCCTATAATGATAATTTTATTATTTATGATATGAGAACATAAATTTTAATGGAAATATTAGATCAATAGATATAATCATAAATTCTCGGAAATGATAACCCACCCATAGGTAGTGTGCTAAATATTGGAACATACTCAGCGGGAAGGTTTGTAATGAAAAATTTAATTATTTTTTATATTTCAGTCCAAAAAAATTATTGAGAGATTAAAAATATTATTGCGAATAAATTTATTAAATTGTTTTATATTTGTTAAAATTGGTAAATAAAATTTAGTTTCATTTGAACATCTTTTGTGTTATTAAAAATAATAATGTAAATATAGATAATAGTGAAAAATAACTAGATGGGTGTGACTAATAATTGTTTTATTATTATTTTTATTTGAATTTAATGAAAGTGGTTGTTTCAATATTTATTCTTTTTTCTTTACTATTGTTACTAGAATTTTTTTGGATTTAAATAATTCGATATTTTTTTCTCATATTGGATCTTTTTTCTCTATCATTACTTTTGTTTTTACATTAAAAAAATTGAATTAAAGAATAATTTTCTTATATATAAATATATATTGATATAGATATGATTAGGAATATACATCAATATTTTTTTTGGGTGTGTGGTTTTATGAATTTTAATTGATTCAATAATATTAATAATAATGAATTATTATTATAATTATTCAAATAATTAATTTCATTTGTTTCAAAAAAATGGAAGTGAAAATTAATTGAAAAAAATAAGAAGAAGATGCTTGATGGAGAATGGGGTAGTATATAAGGAATAGGTAACTGTGGAGAAAGAAGCACCCAAGGTAACTATGGAGGGTAAAAAAAAGGTAAATTAATAAAGCCCATTTAAAGATAAACATGATTTGGGGAGGGGGCTTCATTGTAGATTAAGTGCACGTTGGGGGTAGAGGGTGATTATCTCTATCTCATATCACTCCAAATATCTTATCTTCTTTCCCATCACTCTCTAAAATTATCATAAATTATTTCCTTTATATGTCATTCAATTTTGGTAAGAATTAACCATCATTGATGGAATCGGATTCATATTAATGAGATGAAGGTATGCCCTATCATTTTTATGTTATAAAGATTATCATCCATATTTAATTAAATTCCGATTTTTATTTGATTTTTTGGAGATGAATATTATTATGGTTGAAACATTCATTGGAATTGCTAATATCTATGGATTGACACTCTTCATGAGAGTATACTCGATATTTGAGGTATTTGTATCTAACTATTTTATCTTCTTTTTCTGCCCTAGAATTGTTTAGTTTTACTTCGGTTTTGATTTATTAATTATACTTGGAATACATGGTTATGGGTTTTTCAATTAATTATTGTTATTATTATTGTATTGTGTTAATAAAATCGTGATTTCCAATGAAATTCTTTAAAAATCAATTTTGATGAAACAAAGGGTTTCAATAAATAAAATTTAAAAGTTTGATTGGTTTTAAATTACTTATGAAGGTGTTTTATAAAGGTAAGTGTGTGTAAATCATGATTCCATGATTATGGGATTTGAATTAATATAGAATCATTTTTTATGTGATTATTAATATTGACTTGATATGGTCATGATTTTTACATGGGAGAACTCAGGCGTGTGTTTGGTAGTTAGGATTGGTGTTTCTCAAGCCCAGTTGTGTACTGAATAGGGGTTGGTGCTAGTGAGACTATGAGAGTAACTGTAATTTGGTTTTTTTTGGATAATCTAGTCCTGCCAGTGATCCCTGAGTGAGTCCCTATTATTGTACACAACTAGGTTAGATCCCATGTTGTCTATATTGTACTTTTGTTTCTTATTGATATATTATTTTATTTTATTTTTTTCTGTTTTACATATATATCATTAAGATTGTTATGTTTTATAATTAACTTTATTAGGCTTATTTTGGGATTTTCCTTATCTAATTAAAATAAAGAGATCGCTAAAATGATTTATAAATTTCTTTTTCAAAAACAAATTTTTATTTATAAAATGATGATTTCAAACTATAAATAATGGTCTACATTGGGAAAAATGTTATGTAGATTCTTGGTAGCATCATACTAGGCTTCTCCTCACACCCCTTATATGCATTTGGGAGTGTGTACATCTGATTATTACGAATGTAGGTAAGATTAAAGGATTTGTATCATATAGTGGCGCTTCTTGGTACCTTCATTATCCTCCTTGGTTTTGTGTCTGGTAGTGACCATGGGTCATAAGGAGAGTTAGTCGTGGGTATTTTAGGAATTCTTCACTATTGTTTATTTATTTTTTATAGATGATGTATTAGTCATATTGAACCTATCTTCATTTTGGATTAATATTAATATCTAATTGATGTATTTAGAATATTTTGGATTATTAAGATAATGTTTCATTAATTTATTTTATTGTGTTATATTATATTTGGATATTGTTTCACTATTTTTTATCAATTTATAGGTATGGACATCCAATATATAGATGGTTAATTCTATATTTTTAGTTGGAATTATGTCTGGTGATTTGATTTATGAGGGTGAAATCATTATCATTTCTTGAATTTTGACACCTTGGTTATTATAAACAAACTTTGGTTATTGGGAACACACATTAGGACTTTTTAAGGTCGAGTTGGATGATGTGGGAGGTTATATCAGGTTATTTCAATACCAATTATTATCAGTTACAGGTTTTGTAATTTTGGAATGTATGGTAGTATACAGATAGGTCATTCAAAAATTAAGAGGTAGATACAAAGAAGTGTTTTGAAAAGAAAAAATTATTACTGAACGTTGAGTTTTCATGGGATGTCGATAATGTGCAATTTTATTTTTTGGTTTGTTTTATCCTTCTTATATGGGTAAAAAATTATATTTTAGGAAGTAATTAGGGGAGCCTCTGAGTTTCATGGGTAGGTTTCACAGGTTTCAGACCATTCAAACATCATGTTCATCTCAAAAGAGTGTGGTATTATTATTATTTTCTTTTCTCAATGTTTCATAATGTTTTCTATTAATATTAGTTATTCAAAAGCTTAATTTAATTTGAGTGAAAATGGATTTTTTACCTTTTTTGTTGTGTAAAAAAAATACTGTGATAATTAGTAACATATTAGTGATTGATTTAAATTATAAAGAGAATAGTGAATGTTTGAGGAATACTTAAGGACTTTCAGAAAATTACATTAAGTTTATATTTTGGTGAATTTTTTATTGATTGGTTTGTGATATTGAAAAATCAATATAATTAAGATAGTTTAACTTGCATATATTAATTTTAATAAGTCTTGAAATATTGTAATGACCCACAATTTTACCTATTGAATTTAACTTTTTATAATTTTTTCAGAAAACACAATAATCACATATATAACCCAATTAGAACTATATTCCCATAAATTAATAATGAAATATGTGGTGGTTATAGAAATTAAGGCACTTATCCAATAGAATAGTAACCTGGCCGTTGAAATAGTAATATGGCCATTAGAAATAGTAATTTGGTCGCTATAATAATAACCTCTCCTATGAAATTATTAATAAAATTTATGAATATTATACATGAAAATATGATATAATTATATCATGATATAAGTAAATAAATGTTGCATAAATGATAAATTAAGTTTTTTTATTTTGTTTACAACATAAACATTTATTTACAATTTTATAATTAATATAATGATTTAAAAGAAAATTTATTTCCATAAAATATATTCATAAATTAGTATTTTTTCATTTGTAACTATAATATATTTTTATGTGACATTAATAATTTTTCAAAGGGACATAAAATTGATCATACTATTAAAATTGATATTTTTTGAATAAATGATTATTCTATTTAAAACATAATTTTGAAAAAAATTAATAATATTTTCATTAAATGGAGTTCATATTTTAAATTTATATGTTCACAAATAATTTTTTTGAATTCTTGGTATTTTTCTAAAATAGTTGAATTTTGTGAATAGTGAAATACAAAAATTTATGATATAAGCTAAATACAAGAATTTTTGACACATTTATGATTTATGGTTGAGATATGAACCATTACCTCAAAATATACTTCCCTTTTTACTGTATTTAGTAATCATAATCAATATTATTAATAGTCTTGATCCAAAATAATAAACAAATGAATAAAATAATCAAAAAACACCTCTCCCCACCACTATAAATATCACCACTTTCAACCTATCCTCATCACACCTTATAATACTCATAACATGCCTCAATTATTCCTAATTACATCACCAGGCCTCTTCCCTATTTCCATGAGCTTCTGGTATCAACAAAATACCAAACCCATGATCCTTAGGAAGCTTCTCAAGGAGATGATATTCAAGTGGTAAAATCCTCCTTCATATCTTTTAATTTATTTTCTTTTCTTATTCTCTCTTCACCTACCCTATAATAAGTTTAATGATACATCAATTATTACATATATACTATAATTATATTTATTTAATTTAATATTCATCCTCAAATCTCTTATATTCCCCTTTTATTTTAAAAAAAACATTATCTATGATGTGTCAATTCACCTTCTTCGTGGATGACAATTTTTCCTTTTCCATTATCACCTTCAGGAATGGTCATAAAATTATTATTATGGTTAAAAATTATTTTAATATGAATATTTGAACTTTTTTAATGTTCTATAACTAATTTATAGACATAATATTAAATAAAATGAAACTAGTTTGTGATAGTCGTAAAAATTGACAAAATAAACTAATTTTTTTTAGTAATGTTATTTTTATTAAATAATCCTCATATAAGAAAAATTGATATATAATACCATTTAAACATCTTTCAGTTAATTAATAACATATAATTTCACTTTTGGAGTATTATTATCATTTTAAATGAACTTTCATACTTGTATACAAGAGAACCGATCAGGAAAACCAAGAAAATGAACACTCTTGTAATGGCAGAATTTAACTCTATAAGTCATCAAAATGACCAAAATTATACATAATAAAACTATAATAAAACAAATAAATATATATGTGTTTTTTAATTAGGTAATTAATGAATCCAATTTGATTATCTAGGGAATTAAGTGATAGTGTAGAACACATTCATACGTAAGGTAAGGGGATTATTGAACCCAACTCCCTTTCTTTGGGTTATAACTATTCCATGCCAAATTTAAGTGTTGATATTAAATTAATGTTTCTTAAATATAATTTCATTTTAATTGTCTATTGTTTTCAATTATATACATGCTTCCAACTTTTTTGGTCAAAAAGATAATGATTTTATAAAATAACTCTTCTTTCCAAAACATATCTTCACTCCTCTTAATATTGTTTCTTCTTCACTCAATATTGATGATTATTATACCAAGTATGTATTTTATTTTTCATTTGGTAACCCCAAATATTATCCTTGAATGTATTATTTATGAAATTATTATGAAACCAATTCCGTTCCATGGATTATTTTATGAAAATTGTTGTTATTTGGTCTATGTGGCATGAATTATTATGTAATTGTTATGATGTGATGAGTGGGCCTAAAATTTTATATCCCCATAATGAATTAGGTAATGTGATGTATCTCATAATATAATTTGTATTATGTGTGGAAGTTATTCTATATTTTTTATAAATTTGATGTTATGGTTATGCACATATGTTATGCATGAACATGATGTTATCTTTTTTCACAGCTATTTTTTGGTATTTTACCACTAAGGCATGATGTTTCATTTTTATGTATTTCCATATTCCATTACTTTGTCCAATGTTTACCTTATGATGTTGATAATTATAACATTCTTTTTTTATGATTATTATTATTGTCACTCATGTTATATAGTTTCATATCCTTAATTCATCCACTTATTGGGCTTCTCGGTCATCCCTTTTTTAATGTATATCCCCAAGTGACTATATGTACTAAGGAGAATATGTTCTCTAAATGGATATAGAATAAGTTTTTAACTAAATTTTTATTCTTTATTCTACACAAGTTATGTATGTACTAATTTTCCCAAAAAAACTAAACCCTTTGATAATAGTTTTTCAATTATAATATGTTTTTTATTGTTAAAATAATGTAATAGTCATGTAAGAAAAAACAAGGTGGTTATAGTTGGTAATAGACTGGGTTATAGTTAATTTGAAAATTAGGATTAGTGAATGTTAGTGAAAACCCTTTGGATAATACTAACTATTTTTAAACATCCAAGAACATATGTTTGAGAAAAATACTAAACATAGGGATCCCGTGAGATAAGAATTTTGAGTTAATTGTATAAAAGAATAAATTATTTAATCATGGTTTGTTGACATGAATTTTAAAAAAAAAATCTATTTTAGAAAATGGAGACAACAAATAGAATATAGGCCAACAACCCATATGGAGGACAATGCAACAAATTCCTGAATGACATCCCCAATGCCTTAGTAGGTGGAGTTCAAAACATCATGGATAGGATTACCCAGTTGTATTAGACTGTGAATAATAACATGAAAAATTTTGAACTTCCACATTCACAAATGAAGGAGAAACTAGACATTGATTCCTTTAGGTATCAATAACCACTGATATTTAGTAGATCTTCTAATTCACTTGTTGTGGAATAGTAGGTTAACAAAATAGAAAAGATCATTTCTATGCCCCACTATTATGAGATGGAGAAGGTGACTCTAGCCATCTATCATTAAGATGGAGAATCTCATTGATGGTGGAAATTTATAAAGAACACCAAGACGAAGGATGAAATAAAGTTGATGGAGTGGTTAGACATTAAGTAAATATTTCTTAACAAGTATTAACCTCAAAATAATTGTACTAATATATAGAGAGAATACATAGAGCTAAATAAAAAAGAAAGGTGAAACTATCATGGATTAATAAGAAAACTTCACAAGTATTTCAATATGTTTTTTGGGTTTTGTTATCAAAAATGGTTGAGAAATAGATGGATTCTTTAGTGGTTTAAAAACCCACCTTCAAGAGGCACTAGAAATATAAGATGTTGAGAGTTATAAAGAATTCGTTCGATGTGATATCAAAGTGGAGATGGGATTTGGATAATTTTCCCATGGATGTGGATATATGAAATGAAGGATAGAGTTTAAAAGTTGGAATATCTAATGAAAAAGGTGGAATGAAATTTCAACCAACCACATATCAAAATATGTTAAGAAGCATCAAGGGAACTTCCTCAAAGAGAGGGTTAAATGCATAAAGTTTTGAAGATAATGCCACTATGATCATGAATATCAAGATGACATGAATAATATGGATAATGTGTTGGATGAAAGGAGAGAACGACCCATAGTTCAACGCTTCAACTATAGGGAGAAATGGAATTATGAAAGCCAGTGTAGTATACTTCAAGTCCTTGAGGGTAATCAGCATCAGCATCCACTAAATATAAATTAGAAAGGGAAATATTATTCCATCACTACTACTGAAGTTGTTCAGGGAAACTGAGTTGTCAAAGGTTAACTTTCTATTTAGTCAATAATGGAAAATTTCTTATTTGATTCTGGTTTTAGACACTCCTTTATATCATACTGTTTTGCTAAAACTATTGAATTTAATCCCAAATACCTTGATTCTTATGTAGGTCCCAGGCGCAGCGGAAGCTCGTGGGTGGATGTTCCCACTTGAGTTTTTGTCTTTAGAAATATTTAATCCGGGATCAGTATGAAGATAAATTCTAGACTCCATGGATCAAATCATAGAAATAGACAAAGAATAAGAATTTTCCCAGAACCACAAAGGAAGGATCATCACCGGTTGATTATAATTAATTTAATTAATTTAAAAGAAGTGCCTTTTATGGCATTCTTTCTTCGTTGATATTTCTGATCATGTTCCGATATGATTCTTCATTGCATCGCAGAAGCCAAGTGTAGGCTTCCTCTAGTGGTGATCCACATGTGCACCACGTATCTCTAGATGTCACCAAAGGAATATCTATGTTCTATAATGGAGAATCCTTTTCTTGAGTTATCTGCCTTAGATCACCTTGATCTGATGGAGGAGGATCTCTCTCAGTCTTGAGAGAATTCTTGGAGGAAGGAGTTATTTCAGCCTTGAGAGAATTTTCGAAAATTATTGTGCACAACAATTAGGGAAAATTGTTGGGGTTGTGAGGATATTTATAATCAGGTTTGAGGTTATAGAGTTATGACAATAAATAAACGTGTTACGCGTTTTATTTATTAACTCTTATTTAAAACCCCCATGTTGAATCATTAATTCCTTGACATGCGCCCATGCTGATTATAATAAATATCATTTAATAAAATGAAATTATTTCCTCAAAATCCCAACTGGAAAAACTACATGGCGTGTAATCATTAATACATGGCATGTAATCATTTTTCATTTCCTTTCCAAGATGATAACTACACCACATGTACATTCAATATTCACAGCATGTATATCTTGTTTTCATTTTCTTTCCAAAATGAAAACTACACGGCTTGTGCATTAAATATACATGGTGTGTATATCTTTTTTTCATTTTATTCCAAAATGAAAACTACACGGCGTGTACATTCAATGTACATGGAATGTATATATTGTTTTCATTATATTCTTCCTCCAACATTAAAATTATTTAGGCTTCCTTGAATAATTATTAAACCAAATACCATAAAAACCATTATTCTACTTGAGATACTTGGATACACTTAGTGTGTGACCCTCTGGGCCTCTTTCTCGATCACATTAAGTGGGATTTCCTAAAGTCCAAGATTACTGTCTAGCAATGGGTCAAGTCACCCAAGAGAATTAAGTTGATGCCGCATTGATGTGTCACCTCATACTAATGCTTTCCATGTAATTTAACCCCTTTATATCAATATCTCATCAAGTAGGTTTCATGGCAGTTTCATAAACCTATATTCTTGATCTTTCATTCTTTGACTTCCAGAAAAAAAATCATCGTGACACCATGGCCATAGAATTTGGGCGATAGTTCTATTTCAATCATAGGGCCCGAGATATCTACTTCCATAAATATGGAAGGGGAAAATCCTTCCTGGACTAATCCATTAACAACATGTCATTATTGACGCACCCCCCATACCTAACTTCCCGCCAATAGTCTTCATGACGGTTTTCGTCTTCAGATCTAAGTGTGTCAGTCATGACATGAGCTAATAATAATCTTCCAGTCTAAGGACCATTACACATGCTCCTAGATAGCAATATCTGATGGCACCAAGACATGCAGAGTTACTACTGGTAGGTCTGTTCTCATAATCTCTCATCTTGGAGATTACCAAGTGCGAACTCCATGAGAGAGAGTCTCGTATTCTTATAAGTACTCGCACATGACGATCTGTATACTATTTGTCCTTTCATAGTATGACATCCAACCGTATTGATTTATTTAGGAATATTGTTATAGCATTTCAAGGTTCTCATCATGGCAGGGATCTACCATGACCTTATTAATGCAACAAATATTCCATGGGATTATTATATTATAGTCATGCAGAACAATGAACAATATATAATAATTTTACATTCATGTAATCAAAGTAAAAACAGTTGGTTCTCAGGACACCAACTCTAAAAAACTCCCACTTAAACTAGATCCAACTACCTATGACTCTTACTCTCCTAGACCTCACAATATGGTCATGTTTCCACTGAGTCAATGCTTTAGTCATGGGGTCTGCCACATTATCTTCTATGGAAATACGGCTCACTACAACTTCACCTCTCTGTGAAAAATCCCTCAAGAGATGATACTTCCGAAGTATTTTCTTTGTGCGCTGATGTGACCTTGGAACTTTTGCAAGTTCCACTACTGCAGTATTATCCCAATAGAGTGTGATAGTATCTTTACTTCTTGGTACAACATCCATCTCTTGGACAAAGATTTGTGTCCATACTGCTTCTTTAGCTGCGTCAGAAGTTGTGATATACTAGGACTCTACTGTAGAATCTACGACCACACCTTTCTTTGATCTCTTCCAGCACACTGCACCTCCATTAAAACTGAAGATGTATCCATTCTGTGACTTCATGTCATCTTGATCAGTCTGGAAACTAGCATCTACATGTCCTCTGATGACTAGTTCCTCGTCTCATCTATAAACCAGGAACATATCCTTAGTACGCCTCAGATACTTAAGGATAGTCTTGACTGCCATCCAATGGTGGTCTCATGGATCATCTTGGTATCTGCCTACTGCACTTAATGCGTAAGCAAGATCTATCATGGTACATAGCATAGCATACATGACAGAACCAATTGAGGATTCATAAGGGATCCTTGCCATTTTCTTTTTTTTCCTCATGTGTCTGAGAACACATTTTCTTATAATGATGAATGTCATGTGACACTGGAAACAATTCCCTCTTGGACTGTTCCAAACTGAATCTCTTCAGCATCTTTTCTATGTATGTACATTGACTCAGGCCCAATATTCTCTTGGATCTATCATGATGGATCTTGATCCTAAGAATATATGATGCCTCGCCCAAGTCTTTCATAGAGAATAATTTATCTAACCATTCCTTAACTGACAGTAAGACAGGTACTTTGTTTCCAATTAGTAATATGTCATCAACATATATTATTATGAAAACTATTGCACTTACTTTAAACCTTTTTTAGACACAAGGCTCACATTCGTTCTTAATAAAGACAAATTCCATTACGGCTTCATCAAAATGAATTTTCCATGACATTGATGCTTTCTTTAATCCATAAAGGGATTTTTGTAACTTTCATACCTTATTGGCATCCTTTGGAGTCACAAACCCTTCAGGTTGTGTCATGTAGAAATCTTCCTAGAGGTTCCCATTAAGTAATGTTGTTATGAAATCCATTTTCCAAATTTCATAGTAATGGTAAACTACAATGGATAATAGGATTCTGATTAATTTCATCATCAAAACCGGTGAAAAATTTTCATCATAGTCAATTCTTATCTATAACATTTTGCAACCTGTCGTGCCTTATAGCTATTGACTTGTCCCTCCATGTCCAATTTATTCTTGAATGCGCATTTATTACCAATAGGATTTACATCAACTGGAGGATCTACCAAAATCTAGACATGGTTTTGGTACATTAAATCCTTTTTAGAATTCATGGCTTCTTGCCACTTGGAAACGTTTGTGCCTTCAATTGCTTCCTTGTATGTAAGAGGATCATCATTAACAACCAATAATGAGTCACCATCTTCAGTGACAAGAAAACCATATCATTCTTGTTATTTTACCTCTCTCATGGTCCTATGCAGTTTATGTGTCTCTAGAACAGATTGTTCTTACACAGGGCTTTTTGTAATCTGTTCTTTTACCAACTCTTGTATATCTTGAGCCTCGACTTCATCGAAGTCAATCTCACTCCCACTATCTCTTTTAGAGATGTGCTCCCTCTCAAGGAATATGGCATGTCTATTCACTGTAACATTTTTATCTGAGGGGTTATATATATAATATCCCTTTTTTCCTAGGGACATCCTATAAAGGTACACTATGTGCCTCAGGGTGCAAGTTTTTTACCTAAAGAGGCCTTAACAAATGCTTCGCTACCCCACACATGTAAATTTTATAATATGACTTTGCATCCACTCCATAATTCATATGGAATACCATTTATCAATTCAGTTGGTACTTGGTTTAGTATGTGTGTTTTTGTTTGTAATAAATATCCCCAAAACGATAATGGAAGACTCTCATAACTCATTATTGATCTCACCATGTCCAATAGGGTGTGGTTCATTCTTTCAATTATACCATTCTACTGAGGCGTGTAAGGATGAGTTATTTGAGATAGAATCCAAAACTCCTGTATGAAATCAATGAATTCCTAATTAAGATATTATCCTCCTCTATCTGAGAGGAGTTTATAAATTTTCTTACCAAGCTGGATCTCAACTTCATTCTTGTATTATTTGAAGAGATCAAAAGAAGTTGACTTATACCTCATTAAGTAAATATATCCATATCTACTAAAATCATCAGTAAAAGTTATAAAGTACAATAACCCAC
This sequence comes from Viscum album, assembly GCA_963277665.1. Lineage (NCBI taxonomy): Eukaryota > Viridiplantae > Streptophyta > Magnoliopsida > Santalales > Viscaceae > Viscum > Viscum album. The sequence goes on along the minus strand of OY728142.1, from coordinate 23,493,587 downwards.
ACCTTTCTTCTATTGGAAATGGTCCACACACATTTGTGTGAGCTAATTCTAGAGGTACTTTAGCCCTTTCACCTTTCCCACTAAATATGGCATTGTCCATTGTGCCTTGTAGACACGCATGACATACACAAAGTGTTTTTAGTTCGAAAGAATCTGAATACCCATCTTGATGTAATTTTGTCAAATGTACCACATTGACAAGACCATTCCGATGATTCCAAATTTGGGTTTGGTATGATTCATGTGAATTAACATTGTCATCGATTTCCATCACTTTGTTTGTGATGTTTAACTCATAAAGGTAGTTCTATAAATGTGCCCTACTAAAACAAATTCTATCTTTATAAAAGTTACAACATTCATTTCCAAACTTGAAGATGAATACATCAATGTCTAATCTGGATACTGAAATAATGTTTTTGTTTACAGAGGTTACATAATAACATCCTTTTAATACTAAGACCATCCCAGTAGGAAATGTGAGGTGGTATTCTCCGACAGCTACAGCAGCGAGTCTGGCTCGGTTGGCTGCTCGCAGATCCACCACACCTCAGTCAATCTTTCGGAATCTACTTGGTTCTTGTATTTGGATAATGATGTTAGAACCACAAGAATTATATAATAACCAATTGGTAGAAATATACATATTTCATTCGATAACAAATTCACTTGAAGATTCACCTTGCTTCCTTGGATGGCTGTAGTTTTTCTTCCAGTGGACCTTCATTCCACATGCGAAACGAACAGTCTCTTGTTCTCTTTCCTCCCCTTTGATCTTCCTTTTCTTGGAAGGCCTTGAAGAAGCTTTGGGCTTAAATCTCTTTGCATTCTCTTTTATTTTATTCACCATAAGGAAAGAAGGATATCCGTGCTTCATATCATTTTTCACTTGGTGAATGAGGATAAGATGATCATATAGAGACTTATTAATGTTGTCTACGTTGAAATTTACAACAAAGTTAGAGACGATCTGGGGATATGATGAAAGAATAAGATCGGTACCCAGTTTTTTGAGGAGTTTAAACCCTAGAACCTCTAAGCACTCAATATAGCCAATGAGCTTGACTACATGAGGCCCTGTTGGGGCACCCTCTCCAAGCTTTCTCTAAAATAGAGTCTTGGAGATCTTAAACCTTTCATGTCTTTCTCTCTACTTTTATAGACCATGGAGTTGCTCGAGCATGCTATAGGCTTCCATGTCTTCATGAGACTTCATGAGCTCCCTAGACAATGATGACAACATCAAACATTGAATGTCGAGTGCATCATTCAAATGTTGTTCATAGACCATGGAATTTTCATCACTCATCCCTTGGGCAGTAGAATCAAGAAGTGAGGACTCTAGTACGTAAAACTTTCGTTCATGGAGTAGGATAACTCGAAGGCGCCTAAACCATTCCTGAAAGTTACTTCCGGTAAGGATATTGTCTTTATCCATAATTGATTGTAGAGAAAATGTGGTTGAAGAGTTTTTCATATTGATTATACTAATTAAAAGAGTAGACTTATCCGTGCTTTTGATTACATTTTCTAAAAAATAATAAATGAATTTATTAATTCTCCCACTATTTTATCATGTCCAAAAATCCCCCACCATTGAACTTGGAGTGTGTAGTTGCTATGAAATTCTAGTGTAAAGGATCCATATTCCCCTTTGCATAACCCCAACAAGGGTTGGTTAAGCTATTTAAAGGTATTTTAGTAGGCAGGACTTTTCCAACTATGAGATTACAGTTCCTTGATCTTTTGAGTGGCCTCCCCAATCCTGAAATACTAACTTGGATTTCCTCAACACCTGCCTCCATTTAACAACAGGTCTATCAAGGGATACTCTTCTTGATGTAAAATATTTAAGTCAATCAGAAACTTTCATAAGAGCTTCCTTTATAAAATTAATTGTCCCAACAAGAGTTGTTCAAACGCATAGTTTTATTGAGTCTTTCCCTTAATCAAGTAATGGAAGGCTTGGTCTGACTTAATATGGTATTTGAGGGATTTCAATCCTTTATGTGTATTTTCGCATTATCACATGATTGTTAATATTAATTGATGCTTGATTAAGGGATTAACCATGTTCTGATAATGTTTACGCATAGTACATTTTTTATTTTATTCCATCTTTGCAGGCTTTTTTATTTCGTTAACTATGTGGTCGTGACAACACATACAGAACAAAAAACCATGAAATTAGTCATAAATAAAATAAGATGTCATGATCATGAGATTCTATTGGTTAGGTTATCTAGAAGTTTTCATAAGCTAACCCTGGACTAAGGAAAAACACCTTGAACAAAATGGTTCATGTTTTGCAGCTCCAACTTGTCCACCTTTTTATATTCTTGGGTTGGTTTCGACTCAGCTTCGGATTTTGAACCGTCTCCTATAGCTTGGGAGATCCTCCATTACATGGGTTTTATATTAAAGAAACCATGGGCACGCATGCATTATATTTTATTAGAAGAAGGCTAATAGGAAAATGAATTTAAATTAAATAAATTTAAATGAAACAATACACACACAAAGGTTATTTGGTCTATCTCATGATTATCCATGGCATGCACTGACATTTACACATATTTAGTTTTCAAGTTATTTTAATATTTATTTTATTCCAGATAAATCACTCTTGAATTAAATTAATTATGATCTTATAAATAATCAATTCTTTATATTAAATTCCTTTCTAAATTTCCTTGATATTCTTCTCATCCATATTCCTTGTACCAGTATTTTTACTTTGGAGGAAACCTGGTGAAATTACATTTCTGGAAAGTACAAAGTGTGTAGGCTATATTACATGGCGTGTATTTGTTTTCACCCTTTATCCAAAGTACACGCTGGGGGATTTGGCGTGTTTTATGTACTTTGGAAATTTTTTAGTACACGGCATGTAGATTTATCTAACACGGCGTGTACTTCCTTATTACTTTGTTCAGGCCTAGAAATCCCATGTATGCGGTTACATGGCTTCTCCTTGTACACGGTTTCACCTGTTTCGGATCAGACTACATGGCATGTTGATTCAACACACATGTCGTGTATTCCGGTTTCCACACACCCTTTAGTTCTTGTCAACACGGTGTATTAAAAACATAGGTATGGTCAATTCACACGGTGTGGTTTGGCAGACCAGTACCAATTCATTGAACCTAAGTACATGGCGATTAGATTTCACTACACGTCGTGTATTCTTGTGTTGTACAAACAAAATGAGTGGTTCTCCCGGATGAGTTCCTCGTTTTTATTTTAATCAAAATTAAAATTAAAAGGTTTTTTATGTGATGTGAATCGAGAAATAGAGGAATAATAGATCTCATTCATTCATTTTTATAGACCAATTTATCTTGAATTGAATAAAATATAAATGCTTAAATTATCAACAAAAATTAAATATCTATATTCAACATTGTGACCACCTTTGATACCACGTGTAGGTCCAGGGCACAGCGGAAGCTCGTGGGTGGATTTTCCCACTTGTCTTTTTTCATTAGAAATGATCAATCCGGGATCAATACAACGATAAATTCCTGACTCTACAAATTGAATCACAGAAATAGACAAAGAAGAAGTATAGTCCCAGAACCACAAAGGAAGGATCATCATAGGTTGATTATAATTAATTTAATTAATTGAAAAGAAGAACCTTTTATTACGTTCTTTCTTTGTTGATATTTCTGATCACATTCCGATGTGATTCGTCATTGCATTGAAGAAGCCAAGTGTAGAATTTCTCTAGTGGTGATCCACATGTGCACCACATATCTCTAGATGTCGCCAAAGGAATCTCTAGGTGATATCGTGGAGAATCCTTTTCTTGTGTTGTCCCCCTTATATCGCCTTTATTCAATGGAGGAGGATCTATCTTGGTCTTAAGAGCGTTCTTGGAGGAAGGAGTTATTTCGGCCTTGAAAGAATTCTCCAGAATTGTTTTGCACAACGATTAGGGAAAAGTTTTGGGGTTGTGAGGATATTTATAACAGGGTTTGAGGTTATAGAGTTATGACAATAAATAAACACGTTACGTGTTTTATTTATTAACTCTTATTGAAAACCCCCATGTCAAATCATTAATTCCTTGACCTGCGCCCACATTGATTATAATTAATATCATTTAATAAAATGATATTATTTCTTCAAAATCCCCTCTGGAAAAACTACACGACGTGTAATCATTAATACATGGCGTGTAATCATTAATACAGGGTGTGTACTTGTTTTTCATTTCCTTTCCAAGATGAAAACTACACGGCGTGTACATTCAATGTACATGGAGTGTATATCATGTTTTCATTTTCTTTCCAAAATTAAAACTAAATGATGTGTACATTAAATTGATAAGGAATGTATATCTTATTTTCATTTTCACTCGTACAAACCCCTTTTTTTATGTCGGGTTTTTTTCTTTTTAACGTCGGTTTTTAGGCGACATTATTTCGAGTGATGTTAAAAATATGATTTTTTACGTCGGTTATTTAATAAAAGATGTAAAAAATGGGGTTTTATTGTTCTTAACGTCATTTTTTAAAAAACCGATGTGAAATAAATTCTGGAAATGGTGTTATGAATCCATTTTTTACATCGTTTTTTGAAAAAACCGACGTTAAAACCCCATTTTTTACATCAGTTATTTAATAACCGATGTTAAAATTTATTTTTAAAGTAATTTATTAATTAATAAACTTACAAAATGTTTATCATCTTGTAGAAAATTCCCTAAGCTTTCATTTGACAGGTCATAGAGCTCAAATGGAGTTACGGATCCAAATTTATGACCATCAGAAGTTTGATATTTTTTTCAAGGAAAGATTGAATGAGGCAATCATAGCTTAATCTTAGAAAAGAATTTTTGAATATGTAGGTGAATTTTTAGTTTTACCATGATATAAAGAATCATCCAGCATTATAATAAATTAATAATCATTAAATGGTACATTAATTAACAAAATTACTCATATAAAATATAAATCATGGGAAAATAATTACAAATACCATGACGAGGTCGCAGAAATAAGAAATCATTGATTCGAGTGGAAGATCAAACAAGTTTATTCGGTGGGATGATTTTGGTTGAATGAAATGACTGTATAATGGTATATTAATTAAGAAAACACATCAAAAAACCCAAAATCATGGATATATGATTAAACAAACCTTGACGAGATCGCGGAAAGAAGAAATAATTGATTCATGATGAAGATCAAAAGATTCAATTTGGGGGAACGATAACGGTTAAAATAAATGATCGTTAAATTATGATATGTGTATTATGGAAACATATAATTGTTATGATAAGAGAAAACACGTTATCAAAAAATTTAGGTGGCAATTCAAAATTTCGAAGCCGTGATGTAAAAATTTGGAAATTTTGCGTTCACGGGATACTAAAATTATATTTCACATCAGTTTTATGATAGTTGACATAAAAAGATATTAAAATTTTAACTTATTTTTCATGTCAGTTATTATAAAACCGACGTGAAAAATCAATCTTCATCACTTTTTCACATCGTTTATTATAAAACTGATGTGAAAAATCGATTTTCATGACTTTTTCACGTCGGTTATTTAATAACTGACGTTAAAAGTTATTTTTCATGTCGGTTATTTAATAACCGGCATTAAATGGTTTACACAAATTTATCTCATTTACAAAGATTTAATTTGACAGCTCACGAAGCTCAAATGGAGTTACGGATTAAAAGTTATGGCCTTCAGAAGTTGACCATCTCTAAATGATGTCTTAATGAAGGCCAACTTCTGAAGGCCATAACTTTTAATCCGTAACTCTGTTTGAGATTCGTGACCTATCCAATTAAATCTTGACAAACAAACTACATTTTTGTAAGGTTTTTTCAGGTCGGTTATTAAATAACCGATGTGAAAAATCAATTTTTATTACATTTTAATGTTGGTTATTTAATAACGGACGTTACAAATTATTTTTCACATCCATTATTTAAAAACCGACGTGAAAAAAGTTTACCAAAATGTAGTTAATTTCCAAAGATTTAATTTGAAAGCTCACGGAGCTCAAACGGAATTACGGATTAAAAGTTATGGCCTTCAAAAGTTGATCATCTCTAAAAGAGGTCTTAGGGAAGACCAACTTCTGAAGGCCATAACTTTTAATTCGTAACTTTGTTTGAGATCTGTGACCAATCAAATTTAATCTTGGGAAATGGTGTACATTTTTCTCGAATTTTTTCTCGTCGTTTATTGAATAACCGATATGAAATATATCTTTTAACGTCAGTTATTAAATAACCGACATAACAAATCATGAAAATCACTTTTTCACGTCAGTTTTATAATAGCCGACATTAAAATTAAGTGAAAAATTTAATATATTTCCATGGAAATGGATTTTTCATGTTGGTTATTAAATAACCGACATGGAAAAGTGATGTACATTGATTTTACACTTCGGTTATTATATAACCGATGTGAAAAATCAGATAAAATGGATTTATCACGTCAGTTTTTATATAACCAACGTTAAAAAATTGGGAAAATGTATTTTTACATCGGTTATATAATAACCAACGTGAAAATTTGATTTTCAGATATTTTCACGTCGGTTCTAAAAAACCGATGTGAAAAAGGGTGACGTAAAAAAAGGTTTTTGTACTAGGGTTTATTCCAAAATGATAACTACACAGCGTGTACATTCAATGTACATGGAATGTATATCTTATTTTCATTTTATTCTTCCTCCAACATTAAAATGATTTTGGATTCCTTGAATAATTATTAAACCAAATACAGGAATAATATTTATTCTGCTTGAAATACTTAGATACACTTAGTGTGTGACCCTCTAGGCCTTTTTCTCATTGGCATTAAGCAGGCTTGCCTAAAGTCCAAGATTACTATCTAGCAACGGGTCTAGGAACCCAAGAGAATGAATTTTTTTCCGAATTGACATGTCACTTCATATGAAGGATTACCGTGTAATTTATTCCCTTTGTCTCAATATCTCATCTAGAAGGTTTCATGGCAGTGTCATAAACCTATATGCTTGATCTGTCATTCTTTGAATTCCAGAAATAAGATCGTCGTGACACCATGGACATGGAATTTGGCTGATAGTTCTATTTTAATCAAAGGGCCACAGATATCTACTTCCATAAATATGGATGTGGAAAATCCTTCCTCAACTTATCCATTAACAATATGTCATTCCTGTCACACCCAATGTACCATACTTCTTGCCAACTATCTTCATTATGGTTTTCCACAGAAAATCCAAGTGTGTGAGTCATAACATGAGTTAATGATAATCTTCCAGTCTAAGGACCATTATGCACACTCATAGATAGAAATATCTGATGACACCAAGACATGCGGAATTACTACTGGTGGGTTTGTTCTCATAATCTCCCATATTTCCTAACTAGTACCTTGACTTACCCCCAATAGTGTGGTAGAATTATCAATAGAACTTATACTTAGAACCACTTCTCTATCAAATTGTCCCTATAGGATATCCCCTATTAAACTGGAGGATTTAATGAAGCAATAACAAGAGAACTTGGATAAAGGGTTTATACACTCTAGTGCATCACCTTGGGGTGGCCCAGTGCTATTTTTCAAGAATAATGATGAATAAATGTGGATGAGTATTGCTTATTGGGAGATCAATAAGATAACTACAAAGCACAAGTATCTTTATCCAAGGATTGATGACTTTTTCAATCAAATAAAAGGAGATCAATACTCTTCAAATGTGCATCTTCATTCTGGAAATAATCAACTAAATTTAATGAAATAACAAATTAAGTACACTACGTTCCATAAAATTTATAGACATTATATGTTTCTAGTGATTCCCTTCAGACTTAATAATTCCATTATAATCTTCATATATTTAATTAATAGTCTTTAGATACTACCTTGAATAAATTGTGGTATTTTTTTCAATGATATTCCAATATACTCTGAGAGAAATTAGTAACATTAATAAAATATAAGGATTGGGCTAGTGAAATTAAGTGAAGATAAATTGTACTCCGTGTTTAGAAAGTGTGACTTTTAGATATGGTGAGTAACATTTATGGGGAACATGATCACCACTGAGGGAATTTCTGCGGACCCTTCAATGACAAAAGCAATGGAGGAATGGCCCAGACCCTATAGTGTCACGGAAATCCTTAGTTTTCTTATCTTATTTGAGTACTAATGATGTTTTTCAAGGAATTTCTCATTATTTTCTATTCCATGAACAATGTTAACATGAAAATCAGTAATGTATTTATGGATTGAAGAAAGTGAAAAAAGAATCGAGGATCTCATGAAGAGGCTAATCACTACACCTGTACTCACACTACCAACAAGTGGAGAATGTTATTTGATATACGGTGATGCTGAAAATAATGTCTTGGGTTGTGTACTCATCTAGAATGATAAAGTGATATCCTACACCTCACGGTAGTTGAAGATCCATGAGAATAAGTGCCCAACACATGATCTGGAGCTAGCAGATATGCTTTTTCCATGAAAATCTGGTGGTACTACTTCTACAGTGAGAAGTGTGACATATATACTGATCACAAGAGTCTAAAGTATATTTTGAATATAAGGAAATCAACATGGATCAATGAATATTGTTATATCTAATCAATGAATATAATTTCCCTATTTATTACCATCTAAGAAATGTGAACAAGGTAGATGATGCTATTACTAGAAAATAACATGCTTCTCTTTCTATGATGTGGATTGAGAAAGTTCCCATCTTAATGGATATGAAAAGGATTGATTTGGAAATCATAATGGCCAAAAATTCAACCTTCCTTGCCTAAATTATTTCCCAACCGTCTATCTAAGATAAGATCATGGAAGCACAAATGAATAATATAGATCTACAAAAGATTGTGAAATTTCTAAAGGAAGGGATGCTACAAGAGTTCCATGTTGATTATGAGGTTGTAATTTGGTTTGGAACAAGGATTTTTGTTTCATCACCACACGAGATAAAAAAGGTGCTATTTGATAATTCACATATCTCATCTTTTCCCATCCATCCTAGAAGTACCAAGATGTACCATGATCTTTGATAACACTTATGGTAGTACAATATGAATAAGGAGATTGTAATGTATATCTCAAGGTGTTTGGTATGTTATCAAGTTAAATCATAGAAGCATAATTCCAAAGGGATGATGCAAGAATTTCCTACACCCATGGGGATATGATAGAACATCACCATGGACTTTTTCACTAGTCTCCTAAAGACATCCAAAGGAATCAATGAAATATGGGTTGTGGTGGATCGACTCAGCAATACTTCCCACTTCATTTTTATTCAGGAATGTTAATAAATTAAAAAAATTCCAAGATATATGTGAAAGAAGAGGTGCAGCTACATGGGGTTCCATATTAAATAATCTCTGATTATAATACAAGTTTCACATCTAAATTATAGTGATGTATTTGACATGATTTGAGTACTAAATTGAATTTCAACATGACCTATCACCATAAAACTAATGGCCAATCTAAAAGAACTATTCATATTCTTGATTACAACCTATGGTCATGTTGAGCGGAATTTAAAGGTGTTGGGATCAACATCTCCCATTAGTTTAGTTCTCATACAACAATATCACCCACTTGAGTATTCAAATTGCTCCATATAAAGATTTTTATGGGAATAGATGTATAACTCCAAATAGTTGGGATGAAGTAAGAGAATGAAATCTACTTGGATCATATCTTGTGAAAGTGATGAAAGGGAAGGTTTAATCCATCCAAAAACATATAAAAGCATCTTAGAATCAGAAAATGAAATATGTTGAAAATTTTCAAAGGGACTTGGAGTTTGATATTGGAGACAAATGGTTTCCACCAAATTTCATCACATAAGAGATTTATGTTGTTTGGAAATAAAGGTAAGCTTATCCTAAGGTGGATTGTCCCCTTTGAGATCCTTAATCACATAATAGAAGTGGAATATCAGCTTCACTTTCACCACATATGGATCAATTTCATGACATGTTCCACATATCCTTCTATGGAATTACATATCTGGACCCTCATATGTATTGAATTTAGAGGTGTTATTACTAGAGAATAACCTCTCATGTGAAGAACAAACAGTGAAGATCTTATACCATAGATACAAGGCTCTATGTAACATGACCAGTCACTTATATAATGTAATATGGAGAAACAATAAGTACTAATAAGTTACCGGGGGACTAGAGGATGAAATGAATGAGAAATAAAATAACCTTTTTACACATAAATTTGTAAAATGAAATTTCATGGATAAAATTTCAAAAGGGGGGAAAATGTAACAATATTGAATTTTATCCATAGAATTTATCATTTTATAATTATGTACATAAACACATTAATCACCTATAGAATCCAATAAAAACTTTATTCTCAAAAATAAATAATTAACTAAGTGACTTTTATAGAAATTAAGGCTCATATACCAATAGAATAGTAACCTGGTCTTTAGAATAGTAATATGACCATTAGGAATTGTAATCTGGTCATCAAAATAGTAACCTTACCTATGAAATAATTAATAAAAATTATGTTTCTTATACATGAAAATATAACATATTTATATTATGGTATAAGTTAATTAATATTTTAGAAAATGATAAATTATTTGTTGGAATTTTTGTAAAACATAATTGTTTATTTAAAATTTTATAATTAATATAAAGAATTAAAAGAAATATTTTTTCATAAAATATATTCATATATTAATATATTTTTTGTATTATAATTATAAAATATTTTTATGAAACCTCAATTAATTTTTCAAAAGAGTAATAAAATCGATTAAAAATTTACAATTGGTATATTTTGAATAAATAATGATTTTATTTAAAAATTATATTTACATATTTAGAAAATTATTTCCATAAAATGTGGTCTCTTTTCCAAATATATATAATGAAAAATGGTTCGGGTGAATTTTCAATATTTTTCTAAAATCGTTCAATTTTGCGAATAGTGAAGTGTTGAAATTTGTGATATAAGTTAAATACAAGAATTTTTTAGTCATGTATGATGTAAGGATGATGTAAGAACCATTATATCTAACTCTTCTTACCTATTTACTATATTTATTCATGTTAATCAAAATTATTCATAGTGTTGATCCAAAATAAAAAAAGTGATTAAGATAATAAAAAAACACCCCTTTCCTCCCCTATAAATACGACCCCTCACCATCTCTTCTAATCACACCTTTTAATCCTTTTATCTTTTTTAAATTATTCAAACTTCCATCATAAAACCAATTCTATTTTTACATGTTCTTCTGGTAAAAAATATATATCAAACCTAGGTTTCTTAAGGATGTTCTCAAGGAGACGATAGTCAAGAGGTAAAATCCTCATTCTCTTTTAAATTGTTTTCTTATCCTATCCCCACATCCTATTTCCAAAGAGGAATGATCAATCCAGTATTACATATATAATATAATTTTATTTTTTAAAACATAATATCCATTATCAAATCTTATCTCTTCTACTTTAATTTTTAAAAATCAAAACATCTTCTGTGATGTGTCGATTCACCGCCTTCATGGACAATGTTTTTTTGTTTTCCATTAATGCCTTCAAGGATAATCATAAATACATTATTATGATTCAAAAATATTTTAATATGTATATTATAACTTTTTTAACATTTTATTACTAATTTATAGACCTAATATTAAATAAAATGAAACAAATTTGTGATGTTTGTAAAAACCAAAATAAAAAACAAAACATTTTTCATTAATGTTTTATCTACTAAATCATACACATATTAGAAAACAAAATGATATATAAAACAATTTAAACTTCTTGAAGTTCCCTGATAAGATATAATTTCAATTATGTAGAATTATTCTCATTTTACACGAACTTTCATAATTGTATACAAGTGAATTAATCATGAAAACCATGAAAACAAACACTTCAAGAATAAAGAAATTGAACTCTGTAAATCATCAAAATGGTAATAAATGAACTCAATAAAATTATAATAAAATAAATAAATATAGAATATCGTGTTAATTATTTAATTAATTGATCGATTTTTATAATCTAAGACATTAATTTCAAGTTCATAACTCATTCAGATATAAGGTAAGGGGATTCTCGAACCCAACTACATTTATTTTGGTTATACCTCTTTCATACAAAATTTTATTGTGTATATTCTTTTAAAATAACTTAAATATAATTTCATTATTATTCCCTCTTTATTTGTATAATATAAATGTTTATAACTATTATTTTTGAAAAATATAATGATTTTCCAAAAGAACTCTTATTTTCAAAACACATCTTAACTCCTCTTAAGATTTTTTCTTCTCCCCTCAAGATGAAGGATTCTTATACAAAGTATTATTTTCTATTTTCCATTTGGTAACACAAATTTTATTATTAAATTTATGAACTATAAAATTCTTATGAACCCTATTCCTTTCCATGGGATATTTTATGAATATGATTGTTATTTGTTCTTTGTGGCATGAATTATTATATAAATGTTTTGATGGTACAGGCGGTCCTCAAATTATATATCCCTCTAATGAATTAGGTAATGTGATGTGTCTCATTAGATCATGTGTATTATGAGGGAACATGATGATATATTTCCTCACAAATATTATGTTATTATTGTGCACATATGTTATTCATGAACATGTTTCTAGATTTATTCATAATTATGTGTTGTATTTGACCACTAAGACATTTTTTTAAAAAGGATGACGCCTTGGCCAAAAGACCAAAGAAAAATTATTCTAAAATAAAGAGGTTATAAAAGTTTAAAATATGGAATAATATTAAAATCCTTATCATGAAGAGGGATAGGATCAACTAGAAGATAATCAATACAAGTAATGTCTTGGTTGACTCTCTTGTTTACAAGGCCATATGCAACCATATTTGCTTCACGATAAAGATGAGTGATGAAGTAATTGATTTTAAGAAAATAACGGGTGAAATCCATCCAAAAAGTAGTAATAAGCCATGGAAGATGTGTCACACCATTAGAAATCACATCCACAATGGTAGTTGAATCACTTTCAATCCAGAGATTATTCCAACCATAGAGCTTGGATATGTTAATGGAATGTATCAAACTCAACATTTTTTCCTCTAAAGAAGAGGCAATGTCACATATACTACTCCAAATATATATTTTTTATTATGAAAAACACTTTTAAGTAATAGTGATAAACCAATCTAGTAAAAAGATAGACCATCAGTCAACATGATATGAAATAGATGAATCTATGAGTTGTAGTTTGAGCCTTTTAGAGACATTTCCTCTAAGGAGGCTAGAGGGGATACCGAGATCCTTCTCATATAGAACGTCCTTGAGGATATTTTCAAAACTATAGGCCATCTTGTACCATGTCTGTATGAACTCTTCCACAATAATCTTTTGCCTGTTGAATCCATGTGCCTGAATTCCAAGTTAATTTTGTCCCAACTTCCCTTCACCTTAGATAGGTTGGCCTGGAACCACCTCCCAACCATCCTGTCAAACTCCACTTTTGTAGTGATGAACATTAATCCCTTGTCCAATAATTCTTCATTGAAAACGAGGATGGTTTCCCACTCATCACATTACATTAATTATTTCCCACTTCAGTGGATATGTGGAATGATTGGCTCCATTACTGCATTCACTTGGTTGGTGGAAGAAGACTTTCCTATAGGTGGTTCAAGCACCTTTGAAGAAATTTTCCCCACCAGCATAAATCCCTTCTAAGGGGGTTTCCCTTTTCTTGAGGATTTGGTGATATTAGGGCTAGGTAGGTAGGAATAATATTTTTTATTTCACAGCCTCTAAGAGTGCTTTATAAACCCTTCTGGGTTGATGATGGTGTTCTTCCCCTTCTTTGAAGATAATCTGATATATTCCTCTACAATTTCCACATCCTTTGTCTCAACCAAGGAATATGAATCATAATATCTATCTGCCGGAGGACCCTACAGGAGAAAAGGAATGATCTTTCCATTGATATCCCCCTCTTCATCCCCTTCCTCAACCACATGACACTCTTTGTCTTCCAACACTGCGAAATGATTAAGATAACGAGTAGCCATTTCGCTTAACTTTACCTTATCTGCATAGGTTGAAGTAGCCAGAAATACCTATTTGGACAACTATGAACCAAAAATATTCTCAAAAAAACAACCCATGTACTGAGGTTATTGGTTTTTTTCCTCCCAACCCACACATTGAAGATGTTTTCTAGAACTTAGAGAATAGACCTTGTGCATAACTGGGTCAATGTTTGGGCTGAGGGGTCCGAAAGTTTGGCTGAGACTACATCCAAAGGGGGGCTCCTCTCCTCAAGCCCATCCTCATGAACCTGCATGGCCACCCCCACACCTAGAGAAAGGACTAATGACCAAATACTATCTAAGATGATAAAAAATGTCTAAGACATGTGGCCTTGCCCTAGGAGGAACATCTTTCTCCATTGCGCCTAAAGAACCTCTCGTCCCCACACCAGAAGGAACCTCTACATGGTGTAGGACCTTCCTATGGTGTTCCTCACCTGAAGATTTAGGGGCCACACGCTCTTGGACACTTTGGGTATCCTCAACATTGGATGGTTTTGGAAGGGGGAGACTCGTGCCATTTGAGGCATCACTGCACACCATTCCATTCCCGAATGAAGTAGAAGCACAGACCAAGCATTCCTCACCGAGAAAAACTGTAGCTATAGGCCCTACAAATGTTGAAGGAGGATCAAACAAATGAACACATGGAGCTCTATTATGGCACTCTATATGACAGTGGCCCTTCCAGAAATAGATCGAGAAAAAAATTTCCACGATTCGTAAACAATGGGTTGAGCATACCTGTATTCTTCCTCAATAACAATCCACACAACGTCAAGTGGAGGTCGTGAGAGTTCCATTTCAACAAAAATGTGAATCATAACAGGGTACTTCTGGGTATAGGTACTCTGATCGACACACAGGAAATGGCTGATTGAGTTGCCTACTGACCGATGAAACGCCTGATTCTGGAAGTGCATCAGTAAACCAGGAAGCTGAAGCTAGATTTCCGTTGTAGTCGATTCTCGATTCATGTGTAGGTCGAACGACTAGTGAATAAGATGAAAATAAAATCCACGAACTGATTTTCTCAATATAGACCAATCATGCTGACATAAACCCCATTCCTCATTAACATACATGTCCAACATATCCACAGGAGGCCGACACCGAATTAAATTCACCACCAGAGATGTAGATTGCAGCGCGGAGGCTTTGGTGAATTCTTGAGAATAAATCAGAACCACAGGTTGACCCTGGAGGATCACAAGGACCATTGGTGATACATTGATACTGGGGAATACTGAGAGATATTTGACTGAAGAAAGTGGAAAGGAGACCCTAACACCCCCCCCCCCCAGAAACCCTAATAATGAGCAATGTGATCCAGTTGAGTCCCTTCCCCTAGAGAAGGAGCGGCTGTCGAAGACTCCATCAGCTCTAGGACATCATCCGACCGTCTGAGTGCTCTCTTCCCATCCTCCAATGCCACAATTACTAAGAAATATTACATGGATCTGACCAAGTTCATTCTTAAAGATAGTGCCAATTCCCATAGGAACTAGTTTGCCTTTGGAAGTTTCGTCCATGTTTACTTTGATCCATCCATGAAAAGGATCTTGCTAGAACACTTAAAAAGTGAGACGAGGATGGATAAATTCACATCAATCCTAAGTCGTTGCAAAATTCCAAATTCATGAATAGTATTATCGTAGTGGCCCTTTTTTATCATTTAAATTTTAAAAATTGAAATAAGGATCCACATCTAACCTGCATTACGGATAAATGAGTAAATGTTGTGAGTAATAAGAGTTATATAATACCAGATTACATGATGGAGCTTAGAAATAGTAGCAAGAAAAAAGGTTCTTAATTTTCTAAGACCATTCCATTGCAACACATATCTTTAGTTGAGAATTTAAAGAGTCAAGAATCAACCACCTATATTCAAATATGTAAAAAAAATATGGTTCCAAAGATCATAAGTTGTGGAACTAGAAAGAAAAAGATTATTAGCATCTTCTATGAGTTGGTTTTAGAGTATACATTTAGAACAGAGTTGAATACCAAACGACTGAAGGAACCTATCTATTGGAACTCTATTGTGAGAAAGGTTCCAAATAAGAGCGAATCTTGATAGATTTATCTAGGGTTTTTCAAAAATTCTTAATCCATCCAAGATCACTTTCAGAATTAAATAAATAATGATTTAAAAATTTTGTGTTAAGCATACCATTGTGAGAAGGATCCCATATTAATAAATCATCAGTGTTTGAGAAAGAGTAGTTGTCAATGAAATGTAAAATGGCATCAGGGATATGATCCTTTTAGAATTTATAAAATATATAATACATTATTTGGTATTTTAAAGAGTTTTACTGGGAGTTATCCTAGAAATTAAGGGTCTTCTAGTTCAGTTTTTCATCCAGAAATTCATGGAGGTAATCCGAGAAACCATCCATCTATAGTTATTCATAATACTAGAGAAAGATTTATTGATAGATGACCAGATAGATTAGTTGAAGAAGATCAAATTTCCATCCATATGTTTTCCAATAAATCTATTTTTCAGAAAATAAATAAAGTTAGAATTTTGATGGAGAAGGTTCCAAGTGAGTCTTCCTTTAAGAGCCTCATTAAAGTACTTAAGATTTTTTATGCCAATACCACCCTTTTCAATAGGTTTTCAATATTTTTGACCAGGGGATGGTCACAAGCATTATTTCTAGAGTGATACCAGTCTAAACAAAAATTTGATTAAAATATCATTTTTTTATAATATTTGTAGGCCATTTATAAAACATCAAGGAGTAAACCATCATAAAAATAGTAGATATGACTAGGAATATTCTTACTGCCATAGAAAAAGATTTACCTTTCCAAGAAGAGAGTTGATTTAGAATGGGATCAAAAATTGTAGAAAAGTATCAGGAATTGTGTATGCCCAAAAAAATGGGAACACAACGATATGTAAAAGGTAGATATCCTTTTTTAGTCCTAGATCACTAATAATGTTTCATTTACTACAAGTAAGAAAATTGTTCCCAAGGAAGACGCAGGATTTTTTCTAGGTAATGGTTGGACCAGAAACATCTTCACAGTATGAGATAGAATTTTTTTGGTTAAAAATGTATCTTTTATCACCTTCAAGAAAAACGATGATATCATCAGTCTAAAACATGTAAGTTGGAGCACTCACATTCTTAGAAACATGAATGGGATTGAGTTTGTTATGATCTAAAATATGGGTGAGTAGACGACTAAGATAGTGTTATACAATATAGAAATAATGGAAGATAGGGGGTCTCCTTGACTAACACCTTTGGTGAATTTGAAATAGCCATTTGGAGAGACATTTACCAGAATATAAATCGAGGCTGAGTTGAACAGGGTTTTTATTGAAGTAATAATGATTCATTAAATCCAAAACCTTGATGAACATTGAAGATAATGCTCCAATATTTGGTATAAATAGATTTTATAATGCCAATTTTAAGAGCAATGTAATCTCCTCTGTTAGCTTTTCTTAAAGTGTTGATGCATTTAGAGGCATGGAAAATGCATTCGTGTATGGATCGACAACTAATAAACTCAAATTGGTTCCAGGAAGCAATTTTTTCTATGATAGTTGAAATCATATTAGCTTTTTATTTTAGTAATGATTTTATAAAGAGTGTTAATGAAATAAATGGACATAAATAAGTGAATATCAGAAGCATTATCAACTTTGGGAATCAAGAAAATAAATTGAGCATTAATAGCACAAGGAAGAACACCATGGGAGAAGAAAGTTTTGACTAGTTTAACAAAATTGAATTGAAAAACATCCCAATAATATTGAAAGAAACCATTATTAAAACCATCAGGACCTAGAGCAGTATTACTATTCAAACTAAAAACCATGTCTTTGATTTCATGATCAAAGGGAATGTTTAAGAGGAAAGTGTTATTCTCGTCATTAACCACCATAGAAATGATTTCAGGTATAAGGTATTTGTTTTTATCAGTTATATTGAAGATGGATTCAATATAAGAGAAAATATGATTGGAAATATCATCTTCATTGTCTAAGATATTGTTCCCATATTTCAAAAAAGATATCAGTTTGCAAGCTTTCCTGACTCTTTGAAGAGAGTATTAGACCTTCCTGTTTATATCACCATCTAATAACCATTTAACTTTGAAAGCCTATTTCCTCATGTTTTCATTAATGGAGAGAAAATATTTAAGTTTTATTCTAAGGTTTATTTACTGATTCGGATCAATGTTGATATCAGATCTAGTGTTGTTGTTCTGATGTTTATTGCGTTCATCAATAAGAAGAATAATTTCATTGATTATTTTTTTGGATTCGGAGCTGCATCATGCTTTGCGAGTATGTTTTAGTTCTTTTATCTTGAAAGTACAAGCAAATGTATCATTGTGGTGTGACATAGAAGATAAGTAATTTTTTATAATAGCGGAGCAATCATCAGTAGAAAACCAAACATTATTGTACCTAATAGGTAGTGAGGATTTTGTTTTTTTATGGATATATTGATGTGAAATGGGATGGTGGTCAGAGTACAGCTTATGAAGAGTGGTGCTGGAGATAATGTCCCATTTTTCTAAATCAAGTATATTAGTGAAGGCTCTATCCATCTTGGAAGCAACCACAAAATTTTAATGCCTTCTCTAGAAAGAAAATTTTTCACTAGTAATATTAATTTCAATTTGATTGTTATCTTCCATAGAAATTTTAAACTCTCTTATAGAAATAACAGCATGATATGGATGAATTTTATACTTGAGATAAGTATAGCATTGAAATCTACAATCATAAACCAAGGAGTATTAATATTTGTACCTAAAAAGTAAGGTAATTCCAAATATTCATTCTATCTTAGCATCTATTCTTTTCATCTAAAAAATAATAGAAAAAAGGACTGCCATCAATAATAGATTCACATGTAAAAAATTTCTTAGATACATTAAAAATATTAACATTATGTAAGGAAGAGTGAAAAAAATCCCAAATGGTTCAATATAGGAGGAATTTTTTGTTGCACCTATAAAATAATAACCACACTTGCACAAATGACAGAACATAGACAAAAAATTAATTTTTGGCTCATTGATTACAAACAACATTGCATGATTTATGTAAATAATTCTATTTAAAATAGTAAGAGTATTAGAGATGGGAATACCCTAACAATTCCAAAATAGTATCTTTATTTAAACATAAATTTGGTGATAGAACTCCCTTTTTTTGTTCCTTTACCCCTTATGTCTAGAAGATCTTATAACTTGTAGAATATTTTTTGGGCTAGTATTCTATTCCAAAATACCTTTGTGAGTGGAAGGGTAGTTGTTAGAAGAACCTACCTTAGCATTGTCCTTAGCAAAACCATGAAAAGAGGCATTTGGATTTAAATCCCTAGAATTATTGTTAATATTATCAGTATAATCAACATTTTTAATTGTAAACAAATCATCTGCATTAGAAGAACTAACAATTTTATTAATAAAGTGATAACCATCTATAGAATTATTGATTGAAACAAGAGAAGAAGTACCCGAGTTTTTGTCCTATTGTATAGCATTGCATATAATTGCAGGGGTTGGACGAACTATTAGTTTAGAAGAATAATTTTGCTTCTTTAGAAGGAATTCCAATCCCATTTTATCTTTCATTTTCATATTGGGATTTTCATGATCCTTCTCATACCCCATTCACAATGGAGTGTTGATTCTTGTATCTTCATCCACACCCAGTATAACAATGATATTTAGAGTGGGGGATTTCTAAAACTAGACAGTGCCTAGAGACAAATGTGTTGTTTAGCTGACAGCTTCTCCAGAAAGTGTCATAGGGCTATCAACCCTGCAATTAGATTCAATGAATTTATAAATAATAGTATTTCTATCCCTATAACTATACTCATTGAATTTGTTTTTGGTAGCACATGATACTTGCTCAGAGTGTTTTCATCTACCTTCTTCTACCATATCAAAATCATGATTGGATTTTTTAAAAGTATCCAATACACAAAAATTTATTTCTTCTATGAGGTGGTGTTCCTTAGTGATACAGTATTCTTATTTATCTAATTCATCCCAAGACATACTTGAATTATCCCCTAAGTGGGTTAAGTTATATGATTTTCAAAATGATTTTAGTCTTCTTTTTAGATGTTTCAGGAACATCAGCCATGGGGGCCTTTTCGTTCTTACTTTTCCTTATTTCCTTCCATTATTTTCAGTTGTATGGTTAACTTATTTCCAAACCACCCTATAATTAGAGATTGAATGTCCAGTGATCATACAAATCTCACAAGAAGGGGGGATTACTCTCATACTCTATTTGAATTTATGTTTTATAGTCATTATCATTGAAACTAATTGTTTTAGGTAGCTTTGAATCCAAATCAACTTCCTCTATCACTCTCGAAAAAATACCCAATACATCATTTAGTGTTCTTTGGTGAAATTTAAGCGTATATCCAATGCCAGAAACAATGTCATTCAATATTTTTGGGTTCCAAAAGTACCAACTGAGACCATGAAATTTAACCCATACTTGTGACATGGTGTTTCTATATGTATATGGGTTAAAGGCATAGTCCTAATCAGATAATCTAAGAAAACCAGGCATCAAATTAATGTTTCTAGTCTTACACACATTGTAAAGTACATATTGTGGTATTAGCAGTATATGAAAATATCCTTTTCCTGTTGGAATCAGTTTCCAATCCAATAAATTCCAATAGTCTGCAATATGGGTTTGATGTTCAAGCCAAGGCCAATGGCGGTCACCTTTTACATATGATATGCACCCCATGACAAATAATCTACACATTTTCACACACTGTTGTAGGGATCAGGGATCTGCATCCACCAGTAATATGCCATCATCCTGTTTTGTGAAGAGGGGGGTTTCTACGTATTTGTTTTCAGCTGATCTGTGCCTTTAAGAGCTTCAAAAAAAGTAATATCTATGGATCTGTCTATTGTAGAGTGATTAGGGTTCTCCTCCAGGATAGTGTCCACCCCAAGTGATTGATGTTATGATGATTATGATTATTTTCATGAATGTTTTATTATTTTATGTCCATAATTCACCATCTTACTACAATTTTAGGCCACCTATTTCATTTATGTTTATCCTTAGGTGACTACATGTACAAAGGATAATGTGAAATTTTTAAGGATAAAGAAGGATATTTAAAATAAATTTTTATCTATTATTTTTCCAAATCGATATATTTACCCAATTTTTTCAAGACACGAAATATTTGGAATTTTTTATTGTAAGGAGGATATGTTTTTTATCTTTAAAAGAATGTAATAGTCGTGTAAGAAAAATAAAGGTTGATATAAATGTATATTGTTATAAAAGAATCACGTAATGATTGAAATGGATGTGAAAATGAGTTTAATTAAAGAAAAAGTATTATTTATATCAAACATGAAGTTTTCATATAATAAAATATTATATAATATGTTAAAAGATTATATTTCTTGATCAAATTATTAATAATTGTATTTATTATTATGAAATAAATTTATTGGATATTGTTAAAATGGAAACATGATGAATTTAATTCATGATTGGTTAAAGAATTGATGTTTGGTTAGAAAGAAGTTTTTTTGAAATTTATTTTGAAACTGTAATATTTGGTACGAATGTAGTTTTTTTGTTGTAGAAATTTTAATTTCCATGATATATTAGTATTCTTAAAAAATAATCTTGAAGGTAATTGATTAATATCTACTTGGTAAATGTTTTATAATTTGTTTAATTCTTGTAATAATCATGCTAGAATGAAATTCTATAATGGGGCTTACTATGCTGTTAAATTCAAGTTTATTTTTAAGATGAACATGTTAGTTTAAATTAAAAAAAATTTGAAAATATTTTTAAATAGTATGCATTTTTATGATTATTTTATAATCATTCTTATAGTGATGAGATTTATGAAACATGATGACTGAAAAAGGAAATGACGATGATTCTTAAGAAGTAATCACAATGTTTTTAATATGTTTGGTGACTATATTATGAGTGTGATAAGTGGAAAAACTTCTAAAAATCAATAAGTGAATAAATATTACTATGAATAAATTTAGTCAAAGTAAAGTATATTATTTTATAATGAATTTATTTTAAAAATTATTTTTATTATACTAAATGATGTTTTTCTAAGGGGAATGTTCAAAATATGTTGGTGTTGTTGATAAACAAAAAGTGTTTAATTATTTTCATTAAAAATTATTTTTATGGAATTAAAGTGTACAAATTGTAGTTTTAAAAACAATTATGCTAAGATTTTGTTTGGTTGTATAGATGGTAGAATTTTCTTAACAAGATAAAAACGGATTATCTGGAATATTATTTTCTTAAATATAATTCAATAATATTGATTTGTGTTTTTGGTGGTTATTGATTATGTTTGTTTTGGATTATTAGGTTTCAAATTGTTATTGGATTAATAAGGTCAAGTTTGATTGCAGTTGAAATTATATTAAAAACAGAATTACATGTGGTTTTTATTAACTAAGGAATTTTTTGGATAAACAATGATATAGTTTTAATGTTTATTTTTTATTAATGAATTCATCAAGACATTAGAATATATTAATGGGTTTCTAAACTTTTTTAAGTGTTTTCCTTTTTATGAATTTGATTTTATAAGCTACTTTGGAATAATAATAATAGGTTTTGAATGGTTTCCCTTTATTTAGATTTGAATGATTATCTCACTTTTGATGTGTTGGAGTCTATAGAGTAAATATTATGTGTTAAATACATTAATTTCGTGTTATTCCTTATTTCTTTGGAGATAAACGGTGAAATTTGTTTAATGAATACTAGATCAGAAATGGAAAAATTATAATATTCGATGAAATTATTTGTGGCATTAGTGATTATTGATGTATTTAAAAGTAGTGAATATATGATGGTAATTGCATGTGAAATATATTTTGATATGATATAAATTTGGAAAACATTGTTTCATTATAAATTTTATTGGTGTATATTCTTTTTTATATGACAACTCTTATGTTGGGAAGTAATATGATGTGTGTTTGATAAATATTTTTTTTGGGAGTGGAATAGAAATTTCATGACCAAAGAGGCTTCTTGAGGATGAGAAGTAGTATAGTGGGAAGATTGTAATGACTCATGTCATTAGTTTTTATCTTTTTTAAGATATTTATTATAAGGGGGAAATTTTATTACAAATATATTTATTAAATAATTTTACATTCTTTTATATTAATAAAAAAAAATTTGTTTTGTTTGAACATTTGTTCCATGGTGAAGAATAACAAGGGTGACAATATTATTTGAGTGAAAAAAATGGAATAGTTTAATTGATAATTATTTAATTATTATTATTATTATTATTTTAATTTGAAAATGTTGTGGATGTAGGGCATTGAAATGATGGCGCCTCAAACCGATCAATAAGGCAAGACAATTGTGAACCCTAGGCACACATTCATGGAAGTGGTTTTTGTGAGATCTTTTATACGAGTTGACGATTTGACAACCTAGGTCATGATGATAGTAAATAAATTTCATACCCTATTAATATTAATGAATTATTTTTATATTTTTATATTCAATATAAAAATATTAATTTGTTTTTCAATAAAAAAATGTGATAGTTTTATTATTAATAAATTTAATTTAATGTATTATATAGTTTTATTTAAAAAATGAATTTATAAATTTTAGAAATTTAATTTTAAAAAATGAACTTAATTTTATAAATAATTATCTCAAAATTATTTTTGAGTAAAATTTTTGATTTTTCTAAAAAAATGATATATCTGTAAATAGTGTAAAATTACGATTTTTTTTGTAAAACAGTCTTTTATTTTCATAAAATAAAGTAATTTAAAATTATAATTTGATATTAAATTAAAATACTTATAATTTATTAATAAATTATTATTATTATTTTTTTATAGTAATTAGTATTATACCCTATTTGGTATAAGTTCATTTTTTGGCTTATAAAAGAATTTTTCTAAAAAATTGTTTTTCGTTGTGTTTTACACATTTATATTAAAATTTATTTCTAAAGCTTTAATAAATTGAATCTTGAAAAATAAATTTTATATTTTTAATTATGATGTTCAATTTTTTACAATATTACCCTTTTATTTTCTATCATTATGAATAGTAACCATAGTAAATAGTAGTCATCAGGGTAAGGAAAAATTCAATAATCAAGAATAAAAATGTGATAAGGCCTAAAAATATCCCCAAAACATATATTTATATTATTTTATAATTTTTTTTATTGAGAATAAAATGGTTAAAACTTTAATAATTACTTTCCACTTTCATTTGATAAGGACCTCAATATGATTATAAATGAAGAATAAAAACAAAATGTCACTCTATTTGTTATGGTATCTTTAATATGTTATCATTTTGATAAAATGAGTTTAGGTTTTGTTATAGATATTTATTTGAAATTTTAATGAATTTATTTTATAATAGTAATTTATTTTCAATTTTTATTAATGGAATAATTACATTAAATGCTTATGCAACACCAATGTAGTGTTTTTTAAAGTAGTTGAAAAATCAAGTAAATTATTTTTAAAAAACTAAAATTAATATATTATGTTGTTTAGTATTTTTTCACATCAATTTTTTAGAGAAATTTTAAATATTAGGGCTGTGTTGAAAAAAATTATTCAAATTACAATACTATCTTGACATCATTAATGTCAAATTATACGAATTGTCTTGAAAAAGGCTATAATAGTACATTATGTTAAATAATAATTTATTTAATGATTTAAAATTAATTAAAATATTATATTAGTCGAGTAAAATGGAATATGGTCTATAATATCAACAATTATCAATTTATGTATCACTTCTCTTTTTAAAGTAAACTTATTGACCACTCAAGAGTAAAAAATATTGATATAATGGTAATCATCAAAAGGGTTAATATGGGGTTAAAACTAAGAGATAAGGCCGAAAACATACCCAAAAATGTAAAAACAATTGATGAGAATATTTTGAAAAAAACACATCCTATATTTAAAATATATAAAAAAAATCTTATTTTACATGTAAATTAATTTATATTAATTCCAAACTTTAAGTAATTCAAAGAGTGCCCCTCCCTTGACTTATAAAATTGAACCTACTCTCCTCTCTTCCATAAAAATTTTGATCACCCTATAATTCCAAATACCTACCCAAGTATCATAAAAAAATACATTATCATGTCCTATAGTTATTTATCCCGCAAAAATATCAAGCCTAGAAGGGTTAAGGTGTAATCCAAAGGGTTTATCCATGAAGAAGTTATATGTTCTGGATGACCTATTTAAAGTTTATTTCTTCTTCCACATATTTGAGAACTTATTCATACATGATATGAAAATAACATATTTGTCATAAATATACTCAAATACTATTATTTATAATTAATAATTTATATTCATCTCCACTTCCATCAAATTGAAAATGATACCATCATTTGTGTGTACAATGAACTACCACCTCGAGAACAAATGTAATTTCTTTCCATAACCACCTGTCATAGAAGGTTATAATAGTTTATTTAAAGTATATATATTATATTTATGACATAATTAAAATTATTAAAATATAACATATAATAAATTTTATTACCTTTCCATGCATTGAAAATTGACTACATCATTCTTGTTACGTGTGGATTACCACCCCCTCGAATTGACGTGATTCATTTTTCATCACCACGTCAAATGGATGGTATATATAAGTTTATTTAAATATATAATATTAAATTTATTATATAATAATTATTATATAAATATAAAATTATACTTACCTTCTTTCCCTCTATTTCATTGAAAAATGGAAATGTTACTCATGTGTATATATTGACAACAGTCTCTATGATTGCATTGTAATTCATTTTTCATAACCATATTTCGTGGTTTTTTTTTAAATAATAATTATTTTTTAAAAAGAATAATTATGTCTTGGTTATTATTCTATATATAAGATAATAATTACCACTTTGACCATGCCCATCTAACCGAATCTGTTTTGGGATTATGAACCAAAGTCCTCAAAACATCCAATGTAAACATAAATTATTATGTAAATAAATAAAACATGGTTATAAATGATAAAAAAGTGATAATGACATTGGAATAAAACTGAAAAATGTTATTAATAAATTAAATAATTAATATCAATTTATTATTATGGAGGATAAATAGTGTTTGTGATAGTTTAGACTCAAGAAATGGGTCATTTACCTTAAAAACCTCATTTTAAATGTTTGAAGGATTATATTATTAATCTTTTATTCTCTGTCCATATAATTTAAATTATTTTATGGATATATTAATATCGACATAAATTAATTATAAAATAAATTTTATCTATCTTTTTTACTTTCTTTTAAATATTTTAAAATTTAATATTTTATGTATTTTATACGAAACATTATGACTTTCTTTAAAATATGAAAAAAGGAATGTTCTATTTTAACATATATGAAATCGATGGATTTTCTTACCACAAAAAAAATAATTTATTTTTTTCTTCCATTATAATATTTTTTATTTTCATTAAATAAAAAAATATCTTTCCCTTTCTTCTAGTTGTTTTAGTTTTATAAATTTTTGTTTAAGGAAAATAGATTTGTCAAAATCTGAAAATATGTTACTTAAGGGTTAAAATGATATTTTTTTATGGGTCTAATAATAAATGGAACCCTTTATGTCTTTAATGAATGTTATATTCCATGTAAATTTTTTATTATGATTTATGAGCTCAATATATCTCTCCAATCTAATGGGTAATGAATATATTCTTTGGAAAATTATGTTGGAAGTTGAGAAAATATGTTACTCCACTTATAATGGTTCTTATAAAGGTTTTATTAGGGTGATGTCTAAAGACACATACCTGAATTTTTTATTCTTTCTAATTATTTTTCATGTCTATATATTTATCTAAAGAGGTAAGTTAATTATTTTTTATTTCAAAGCAATGATTATGCCCTTTTAGAGTAAAATTTTTATATTTTTAAGGAAATTGTTTTCAAGGGTTATAAAATTTTAAAATAAGCCTCATTATTAATATTTTTCCATTATATTTTCTTATAAAATGTTTTATTGAAAACATTGTTCAGTAAAAAAATATTTCATGTATTTTTAAATGTTTATTTGAGCTTAATGTTTATTATGTTAAAGGAAAACTCTCTTTATGATCTCATTATTTTTAAATGTACATACAAGATTATTTCATCTTTTTATATGAACCTTACTGAATTTTTAATATTCATCCAATATTTTCAAATGCTTTTTCATCAATTTTATGGATTAGTATGAACAATGAAAAATTCAAGTTGAAAATTGTGATGATTTTTTAAGAAAATAAAATGTGTTTTATTTTAAAAGTTAAGTATAGTTGGAAAAATGGATACTAATATGGGGTGTCCAACTTATAATGCATGAGTTCAATAACATAAGTTTTATGAACAGATTCTATAAAACTCTATATATAATAAAGATATTTGGGATTATAAAAAAATACATTCTTATTTAAAAAAGAAATTATGAGTTGAATACAGACTGGGTCCTTATAGTTGGTATCAAAGCATGGATTAGATAATTTTAGAGGTTAGTATAATTTATTTAATTGACCCTTATAGATTATAATTTATAGTAATATAGTATTTCAATATTACCTTATTGATTCATCTAAACTATGTCTCATCAGAATGGTTTTCTATAAAAAAATAGTGAAGCTGAAGTAGGAAATAATCTATAGTAAAATATCCTTCCAAATAAGAAACCCAAAATGAATTTAATTAGAATAGAGTAGTTTTATATTTTAATGTATCATTTCATACATGTTATAAATGGTGGTGGTATCCATGCAAGAGATTTACACATTAATTTCCTAGGAATAAATCTATAGTGTATTATTTCATGAAAAAACACACTCTAGTATTTAGTGGATCAGCTTACCCTTTGATAACTAAATGGTGGGTTTACGCTTTGGGGAATATATTTGAATTCATGGGTTAATCAGAACATTAAAATGAAACTCCTTATATTTACTATTTTAATGGTGAATCTAATCAGTGCGGGTAAATGGTTATGAATATCTAAGATAGAGAGAGATAATATAATTATGTCTTAGACTAGGATAGATTTTAGATTATTTTCCTCGATTAATATTTTTCAAAGGATATTTGAGTTCATATGGAAAATTTATTCTTGTAATTGTGGTAGAAGGTGGAATATTCAATGAATGAGTGTGAAGAAAACATCACCTATTGGGAAAGGTACACACCAACTTGTATCTAAGATATTCATAGTAAAATTAATCAGTTTAAATAATGATTTAATATATGATATAATATAGAATTGTATTATAATGATTTTAAAATTAATGAGAAACTTTTTGATGTACCAAGAAGGTAGAAATAGATATTACTGATGATCATGTGTTCTATGAAAACAAGAAAAAAAGGGTTTTGGGTGGAAGGAGAATGGGAAGCATCCATCAAGGAAATATGAAGGTAAGAAAATAAAGTTTCCAAATTATGATAAGTGTCGTAAAATATACCCTGGTGATTGTATTATAAAATCTGTGAAGTGTTTCTAATTTAATAAGTTTTTACATTTGCATCATGACTATAAATAAAAGGATCATATTAATAATCATATGGATAATGAAAGGTCTCAAGTAAGATGTATAAATTTTAATGGAATGGTTAATTACGAAAGTTATTTTTTGATGATAGGAATAAAGGATGTAATCCATCAAGATTAAAAGAAGAAATGTGTTGCTAAATCCTTTTCAACAACTTAATTAGTTGTTAGACAATCCATTGATGTGGTGTTAGGTGTATTACTTGTTTTTTTTTATTTCAATGATTTATTTGATTCTGATCTACACATTCTTCCAATTTTTTAGGATTTTTTGATAAATTGGAAATTTCTCCTCACTAAATGAATCCAAAAAAATTTTAGATACAACTAGGCGTAGTGTTAAAGAAAAAATAAATTATAATAATATTTTGGTTTTTATCTGTGGAAATACTTTACCTATAAACCTTATAACCCCTTATAGAGTTTGATGTTATTAATATTATAGATATCATTTCTATTTAACATGATAATATAGATTTTATAGCTAAAGAAGTTTTTTTCAAATTTAATTTTAGTTTTTATACAAGAACGAATACATATATTAGATAACATATCAAGAATCAAATAAATTGATTAAATATTGAATTGAATGTTTTCTTGAAAATTTAGTTGAGATTAAAAAGACCTTTAAAATTTGTGATGTTCTTATTAAAAATAAATATATTGATTTATTTTAAAATTAGTTTTATGGTATTATAACAAATTAGGAGATTTAATTTATTATTGAAATTATGCATCATGCCAAGCCAATATCAAAATCTTGTTACCAAATGGTATAATTATAACATATGAAATTGAAGAAATAGGTATAATAATTTCGTGATTAATATTAAATTCATACTATAATTTCATCTTGGGGTTATCCAGTTTTATTTATTAAAAATAAAAAAAGTTATATGATGATTTTTATTTATTATAGGGCTTATAACAACATTACTATTAAGAGTAATTAGTTTTTACATCATAATGATGATTCATTGGATCATCTTGAGGAAGATGATTATTTTTTTAAGAATAATCATAGGGATCAGTACCATCAGATGATGGTGAAGGATTATGGCATTCAAAAACACTTTTTTATCACTATTTATAGGAAATATGAGTTTTTTATTCCCTTTGGTTTAAAAAATTCTCCATTTGTATTTATAAACCTTATAATTAAAGTACTTCATGAGTTCCTGAATAAATTTGAGGTTGTTTTTATTGATTAAATCCTAATATATTTGAATAGTTATGATGATTGTGGGAATCATTTTAGGGTGGTTCTGTAATCATTGAATAAACTATATTATATGGAATGTTTTGTAAATGTGAATTCTAGTTGTAAGAGATTTAATGAAATGGATATATTATAAATAAATATGAAATAACTATTAATACAATAGAAAATGAAGTGGTTAAATAATTTCCATGTCCAAAAAATATCATATATATTAGTAGTTTTCTTTGATTAGAAGTTTTTTATTGGTGGTTTGTTGAAAACATCACTCGATTATCTAGCATAATAACTAATTTAAATAAAAAAGGAGTTAAATTCATCATGGTGAAAGTGTGTGATGATTATTTATGGGGACTAAAAAAATATTGGTAATCACTTCAATTTTTCCATTAACCTATAGAAGTTGTGAATTTTATATCTACAATTATGATTTATTGAAGGGACTTGGTTGTGCCCGGATATATAATGATCAAGTAATTTCTTATTCTTTGCGCCAATTTAAAATTCATGAAAAAAAATTTCCTACAAATCACCTTGAATGGGTAACTATAGTTGCTACATAAAAATATAGATATATCGTTTTTATGGAGTAAAATTTGAAATATATATTGATTTTAAAATATTTACATATATATTTACTCAGAAAGAGTTAAAAATGAGGCAGATAAGACGGTTGGAACTTATTGTGGTTTATTACTACCGGATTCATTACAATCTAGGAAAATAAAATATAGTAGATGATACTTTTAGTCAATAAGTTAATGAATAATTAACTATTATATGTATAGAACATGATCATTTTGAAAATTATTTGATGAATGTTAGTATATAAATTATGCATACAAGAACTTCCTCTGTTTTGTTTCAGTATTCAGTTCAGTTGTCTATTTTAAATAGAATTAAGATAGAAAAAATTAATGATTGTGTTTTATAGTAAAATGTGGTATCAGTAAATTTGTGTAAGTTCTAGATTTTAATATTAATGAAGTAGTTTTAATCATATTTATTAGGAGATTATGTGTGCCTTGTGAATCCAAAATGAAGAGTGAATTGTTAATTGAAGCACATAGTTATCTATTTTCTATTCATCTTTTTAGTATTAAAATGTATTTATACATTAAGGAACATTTTTAGTTGGTTGGAATGATAAATTTAACTACTGATTATACCATGAAATTTTTTACATGTCAATATGTTAAATAAAAACAAAAATTACCGAAGGGGTTATTTATCCTTTTTTTTTCTAGAGTGGATATGGTAAAATATAACTATAGATTTTATTTTTGGATTCCCATAAACCTCTTGAGGTAATAATGTGATTGGGGTTATTTTTTATCATTTAACTAAATATTTAAATTTCATTACTATTTGGGATATTATGTGTTTATATTAGCTTTCTTGACTATATTTCATGGTGATAATCAGATTACATGAAGTTTTCTTATTTCATTATATATAATAATGATCTAAGATTCACCTCTAATTTCTGAAAAAATCTCCAGTTGTCTTTGGGTACTAAAATGAGTTTAAGTACATACTTTCATTCCCAATATGATATAATAATGATCTTTCGGGATCAAATCCTGAAAGATCAATCAGTTTAGTAGCCTTGGAAGTACTAGATACAAACATAGGTTTTACATTACATTATGAAATGAAAAACAAAAACATTATGTCTCCTTTGAACACATTCATCTCTCTTAGACTATCCCTACAGGTCAGTCATAATATACTTCTTCGCATCCGGTGAAAAATAAAACATAGAAAGGGGTGAGCTCATGTGGTTAATAAGGATAAAAATATATCAAAAACTTTCATAAATAAGTATAAACATTTTAGGTGATTTATAAGACTAAAACACAAGACTTTACACATAAATATCAATATAATATTGCATATATAGGTCAAATAATTCCATTTACCTATTCACATGAATTTTATACTAGTCGAATAATCACATGTAATATCAATAGCCAATTTCATAATTATGGAATGCATAATTTTGGGCATCATAACCACATAGTCAAGGCCTCATTCCAAGAATAAAAATAAGATTTTTTTCAAGTCCTTGTGCCAAGACACTAGTTTGTCTCATAAGACATACCAATGCACCGAGGAGCTATAGCGGGCTCCACCTGTCACTTACTAAGTCCAATGCATTCCTCATATGAAAAGGATGAAACATAACATAAACATTTGTATTAAAACTAGCATAAGAAATTTCAATACTTTAACCATAAAACATGAATGGTATAAAAATAACCCATCCATTGTCAAACATATCATAAAACCTTCAATACAATATGGAAGATTGTATCATAATAAATCAACTCCAAACAAGTGAAAAAACAATCAAAGGATGTTGACAAAGATGAAATCAATGAAATTTTAGCGAAATATATCTTACTATTTTCAAATCACTTAAAAGTAACATAATTATAAAATAAAACATTTATTTTGAAAATATTCTTATAAGCTTGTAATTGATGCTTTGACGGTGTTATAACAGCAGAAAATATCCGCACTTACTGTATATTTTAAAAATAACATTATTTCTTAAATTTTGTCGAAAAGGTCATAAAGGACATTGTTTGGAAAATGAAAAAAATACTACTTTATAATAATTTTATAAAATGTTAAACAAGTTTATAAATGAATTTAACCCATAGTCTATGAAATAGTAAAAAAAATTGAAATACAATTTTAAGAAATATAAATGTCGATGATAAAGAGGTCCTAGTAGATACTCACATATAAACAACCCACTACCACAAAACAGGGAAAGGGAAGTGCTACCCTTTATCAGCGCTAAACAGAAAGCGCTGATAATGGGGATGCCTTTATCAGCACTATATAAATGTGCTGATAAATGTTACATTTATCAGCGCGTTTTTTAGCACTGATAAAGGTAGCTCTTTATCATCGCTAAAAAGTGCTGATAAATGAATGTTTTATCAGCGCTTTTATTTTAGCACTGATAAAACATACCTTTATCAGTACTTTTAACGAGCGCTGATAAAGGTTCTCTCGGTTTTTATTTAATAACCCTAACAGGCCATCCTCGCTTGCATGCGGTCAAGCTCTCACTGAAGCTGAACCATGCCCCTCATCGTGTGACCTTTTCCTCCTCCTTCCCCCTCCTTCCTCCTTCCTCTTCCTCGTCCTCCTCATCCTCCTCCTTCTCCGCCGCTGCCGCCTCCTCCGCCCCCGCTCCCGCTACCGTGACCACCTCTGCCTCCAACGCCTCCACCCTCGCTGCCGTGACCGCCACCGCCTATGCCGATGTCGCTGCCTCCGCCTCTGCCGCCGCCGCCACCTCTACCCTCAATGCCACAACCACCGCCGCCTCCTCCTCCTCCTCCTCATGCTCTCAAGGTGGGAGGTGAGTTCCAAGGATGGTATTCCCTTGGTATATTATTTATATATTGTGTGTGTGAGGACCAAATAGTGAATATAGATTTGAGATAGGAATGATACCATATCTTGAGCCTAATTCCAGTAAGGATTTCCATAATATATAGGTTGGTATTAAGGTGAATACGATTATGTCTAGGGATGTGATTCATAATTAGTGATGAGTGTCGAAATAAGAGATGTTATTGATATTTAGCAACATAAGTGGGTTGTTTGTGAATGATGTGGAATTGGATACCCTATAGGTTCCATAGGGATATCTTGACTCTAAGATGAAGTATATGGTAATTGGTTAGTTATGATGGTTCTCATGTGTGAGAGGTCTACCAAGGTTATGTGTGATGACTTCTATGGATAACCAACCCTTGTTTTCATTTTTTTTATTTTGAGTTACCATGGGTGGTAAGTTCTACCCCTTCGAGTTGAATATTTATGTATGAGATACAAAGAAAATAGTTTTTAATCTTATATTTATATCAATTCCCAAAGATTCTCCCAATGGAAATGATGATGGATCCATATTAATTTTCATCACATAACATAATCTCATAGTTATATGATTAGACAAAGATGAACCCGTAATAAAAAACATACCACCTTGAATGTCTATCGCATATAGGAATAAATAAATTAGAAAAAAACATGGTACAAGGAATAAAGGTACAATTAAATACTTACATTGGTCACCTTGTTTTAGAAATTGTTTAAATTCATCTGTGCCTTGTACTTGCACCCAAGAATTTGAAGGTGAGTATGTGTACACAATAGTTGACCTTCTTAGAGACGATTTTCTGGAAGAGTATAAGAGACATGAATCAATGAAGATCATTAGAGTGTTGGAGAAAATGTGGTTTCTACAAACAATGTGGAAATCGGCTTGTGCAACGCGGCCTAAGTTACAACTTGTAGGAATTGTAACTTAGGCCATGTTGCACAAGCCGATTGCCACAATGAATAACAAGATCCTCATTGCTTCATGTCTCTTATACTCTTCCAAAAACTCTTCTCTAAGAAGATCAACTATCGTGTACGCATACTCACCTTCAAATTCATGGGTGCAAGTATAAGGCATGGATGAAGATAAACAATTTCTAAAACAAGTTGACCAATGTAAGTATTTAATGGTACCCTTATGCTTTGTAGCATTTTTTTCTAATTTATTTATTTGTATATGTGACATGCATACTAGGTGATATGTTTTGTATTATGGTATTATCATAAGTCTGTATGATTTCCTGTTTCCACATTTCATTTTAAATAGCATGTTATAATTATATATTTATTGTACCCTAATGGCTCAAATAGTCAGGAATATTGTAGATGTTTCTAGAATGCTGTAGGATTCTTTTTCCCCAATGGTAGTACATTTTTAGGATGTTTTCACTGATGAGGTATAAAATTTACTTCTTAATAAAGAGATAAACTTTATAATCTTGTTAGTTTTGGGAGAAAATTCAGTTTCTATCACAATTTCTAAAATAACACCAAAAGAGCATCAGTTGTTTGAATTAAAATTTGATGATATAGAATATAATGGTTTCATATGGCATAGTACCTTACCCTGGGGTTTTATAGTTCTCTAAAATAGATGGTTGATTGGTATTTATTATTGTGTTGGACTATTGGATATTGAACCTGATGAGAGTCATGAAAATGTATCCTCATCCACGCATTGATAGTCACATTGATCATCTATGAGGTTCTATGATCTTATCCAAGATAGATTTGACATTATGATACCATTACATGAGTTGGACATCGATGGACCTACCATGGTCTTATTTTAGGAGTAGTTATGTCTTGTATGATTTTTTAGCGAGGATTTTTTGTTTAACTAATGCATTGGTTGTATTAAGGGACTTGATGAATAGGATATTTCATCCTTTTCTGGATCAGTTTTTAGTAGTTTTTTTCAATTAAATATTAGTGTACTCCCAACCCATAGTTAATCTTGACCAACATCTTATCATCACCTTGAGTACATTGATATAACATCATATTTATTAATGTTTTCTCCTGTTACTCATTGGTTTACTCTTGTTCGCATGTCATGTATCTTCTAAGGCATCATTCAGTCTTTATAAGAATAACTTGAAATAAATTTGATATATGTCAGATTAAATCAGGTATCTTATAAATACACGACGTTCACCCTACTGGACACACCATGTATTTGGATTTCACATGTGTTTAAAGGCACTTGTACCATGATTTGTTTTTATAAAACCCAAACAATGCTATCTGATTAATTAAAACATAATATTAGGCAATTTCTTGAGATCGAACCCATAAAGACGATGAATATGAATAAATAATAGATGAATGCCAATCGTTTGACAAAAGAGTATGAATATGGCGTGAAAGAGTTTATCAAGTTTGCAGAAGATCATCCATGTGACCCTTCTCAAATCCTTTTTTCGTGTTTATGCTGTTGTTATTCAAGAAAAATTAGTCCAGAGGAGTTGGAAGAACACATGATCTGTCACGGAATAGATCAAAGTTACACATGTTGTAATAAACATGGGGAAAAAACCAATGTAGGTACTGACTCAGAGAACACCACATTCTATAGATCATCTAATATGATTAGAAGCATGAATAGTGAAGATGGTCGTATGGAGGGTGTGATTATAGATGTGAACGATGATGAAGATCATATTGAGGAAATGATTAGGACAGTTGAAGATGAACATCATGATTGCCCAAAATTGTTTGAGAAGTTAAAGAGTTGTGCAAAAACGTCATTGTATGCCGGTTGCACTAAATATACAGCATTTTCAGCCGTATTGAAGCTGTATATTTTGAATGTAGGCAACGGGTGGAGTGACGCCTGTTTTACGGATCTACTTTCTCTCCTGAATGACATGCTCCCAGAAGATAATGAACTCCCATGCCAAACATATGATGCCAAACGAATGCTACGATCGATTGGTATGATCTCTAAAAGAATACATGCTTTCCCGAATGACTATATATTGTTTCCCAAGGGCCAAAAATCACTTAAAGAATGCCCAAAGTGTGGTGCTTCCCGATACAAGAAAGATGATTCTAGTCCTACGAAAGTTGTATGGTACTTTCCAATCATTCCTAGGTTTAGAAGCCTATATGGAAGTGAGGAGACTACAGGAAAATTGACATGGCATGCTGATACAAGAATTAAAGATGGGAAACTATTTCACCCTGCAGACTCTCCTCAATGGAAGTGAATTGATCACGAGTATCCTGAATTTGGGAACGAGCTGAGAAAACTTCGTCTGGCGTTATCTATAGATGGGGTGAATCCTTTTGGTTTTCAAAGCAGCAGTCATAGTACATGGCCCGTTATGTTGGTAAAATATAATTTACCACCTTGGTTATGCATGAAACGAAAATACATCATGTTATCTATGCTTATATCAGGACCAAAACAACCGGGTAATGATATTGGTGTTTATTTGGCCCCATTGATCGAGGATTTCAAAATATTGTGGGATTCAGGTGTTACGATGTATGATGCTTACAAAAATGAACAGTTCACATTGAAATTCATGTTGTACGGGACGATAAATGACATTCTTGCTTATGAAAATTTGTCAGGATATAGCATTAAAGGAACTCAAGGGTGTCCCATTTGCGAACAAGGTACACAATCAATTAGGTTGAAACATTCATCGATAACTGTGTTACTAGGACATCGTATATTTCTACCCCGATGACATAAGTATCGATCTTGGACAAAATCATTTGATGAAAGTTGAGAGGAATGTACAGCACCGTCTCCACTAAAAGGTGATCAATTGTTTGAGAAAGTGAAATATTTGGACACTAATTTTGGTAAACCATTTTCGAAAAACCTTACGAAAACTGGTTGGAAAAAGATATCGGTTTTTTTCAATTACCATACTGGAATTGTATGTATGTCAGACATTTTCTTGGTGTTATGCATATTGAAAAAAATGTATGTGATAGTGTCATCTGCACGTTACTAAATTCACCCGAAAAAGTAAAGAATGGAATTAAGTCTAGATTGGACATGGTTGAGATGGGAATACGAGAAGAGTTGGCACCAGTGAAGGGTAAAAAATGAACATTTCTTCCTCCTACTGCTTACACTCTTTCCAGGTAGGATAGATATCAGTTTTGCAACCTCTTGAATGACATAAAGGTTCCAGAGGGGTATTCATCAAATATCAAGAACATCGTGTCATTGAGAGAGTTAAAATTAAAGGGTCTGAAATCACATGACTGCCATGTTTTGATGCAAGATCTAATTCCTATAGATTTACGTTGCATTTTTCCCAAGAATGTCCACCATACATTAACGAGGCTCTGTTTCTTCTTCAAAGCTATATGCAACAAACTTATAGACCTGGAAAAATTTCCAACTATGGAAAGAGAAATTGTCGTGATATTATGTGAATTGGAAATGTTCTTCCCACTGACATTTTTCGATATGATGGTTCATTTAATGGTTCATTTGGTGAGAGATATTCGACTATGTGGTCCTGTACATTATAGATAGATGTACCCCATTGAAAGGTAAATGAAGATTTTGAAAGGGTATGTCAAAAACTGAAGTCGGCCAGAGGGTTGTATTGTGGAGTAATATATTGTTGAGGAAGTTGTTGAATTTTGTACCGAATACCTATCTGGTGTGGAAATCGTTGGCCTACCTACATCTCATCACACTGAGTGGCTTCAGGGTGAAGGAATTTTTGGAAGACAGGTTGTCACAATCAAGATTACAAATCGAGAGCAGGACCACCTTTACATTTTGCATAACAATTTCGATGTTGACCCATATGTTCAAACCCAAAAAGAAATTCTTAGGCGTTTGAATCCTTCTAGGGCTGAAAAATGGATATAAAATACACATGATTGACAGTTTATAGGATCGTTTAGAGACCATATTTTTAAGTAGTTAAATGAAAATCCAGACTCAATTTCATAACGACTCTGATGGCTGGCCGGAGGAGCAAGTGTGTATGTATTATCTTACAATGCTTATGCAGTTAACAGTTATACATTCTCTACTAATGAACATTATGAAGGCAGTACCATGAAAAATAGTGGGGTTACACTTGTGGATGAGGCGATTCATGTTTCTAGTGCTAAGTACAAAAATCCAATTTATGCGAATATGTCATACTTTGGCATCATCAAACGAATATGGGAGTTGGATTATACAATATTCAAAGTACCAATTTTTCAATGAAAGTGGGTTGATAACAGGAAATCTATTAAAATAGATGAATTAGGATTCGTGAAAGTTGATTCCAGTAAGGAAGGGGAGAACGAAGAACATTTTATAACGGCATCACAGGCAGTACAAGTATTTTATGTTCCAGACCCCGCAAACCGAAATTGGTCAATTGTTCTGTTATTGAAAAAAACAACTGAAGGATCAGATGAAAGTTCAATAGAGGTTGACCCTTTTATAGGGACTTCACAATCATTTCGCAGCGGTGCAAATGTATACGGCATTTTGTATGTCAGAGGAGACCACAATGAAGGAATTTACATAGTCGATAGATGAGTCAAATCACTTCAGCCTTTAAAGAAAAAAAAGAGAGTACAATAATCAGGTTATTTGTTTATTGTAACATACATTGTGTTATGCTATTTTATTATCTATTCGCTACTATTTTTATGTAATATAACTTAAATATTGAACCACTTCTTTAGATAATGACTTATTCACCTGCTGATGCACCCAATCCTGAGGCACAAAAGGTCTCTCAACCAGCAGCTGGTGGTCCCAGTGCAGACCAACAACAGGTTTCTCAACCTGTTTTTGTTGGTCTCAGTGTTGAGGTACAACAGGTTTCTCAACCTATTTCTGCTGGTCCCATTGCCGATGCTAGCACTCTGGGGGAAGATATTGATGCTACTTATGAGGAAATAGTAGGAAATAAAACCCTGAAAGTGAAAAAAATACAAGAGCATCGTAGGTTGACAGTGTTGGCCAAAATCCTTAAGTAAAAAGTAAAAGGCATCAAATTTGAGGTGGGATAGAATAATCGAGGCCAACATGTTAACCCCAACAAAGCCATCTTTAGTAGATACATTGGAGTTTTCACTCGGCAACGCGTTCCGATTGATGTACAGTCTTGGCACCATGTTGTCACCGGGATGAAGACACTAATGTGGGC
Source organism: Viscum album (assembly GCA_963277665.1). Lineage (NCBI taxonomy): Eukaryota > Viridiplantae > Streptophyta > Magnoliopsida > Santalales > Viscaceae > Viscum > Viscum album. The sequence continues at coordinate 23,454,096 of OY728142.1, read as the reverse complement.
AGAGATTATGGTAACATTATGATATCATTTATTTAATTTATTAAAATAAAATAAAATACCAAAACATTAACTTACTCTTCATCATCCACTGCAGAGTGAATTTATAGTAGATTTCTCGCACAAGGAATATGTATTAAGAGTTGCAGGAAGGATTCATAGAGGTTTCCACACAATTTTAACGAAATATCATCTTAAAGATGCAGAAGGGAAAATCAAGCTGCACCCACCTCCTCTTTACGCACACTTGATATCCAAAGGAGCGTGGGATGCGTTTAGAGACCATCGTGGGGAGCATACTTTTTAGGTACATTGTGTGGGGTAATACGTTGTTTGATGTTTTCTTGTATTCATCACTCTGATTGACAGTTTTTTATTAATGAAAAATCTACTGAGTGCTGAAAATAAAAAACGCGCAACAGAACCAGCGTACCATTATCGTAAAGCAAGGATGGGGTACGCTGAACTTGAGAAAAAATTGTTACGTCTTTTAAATCTACCCTACTACTAGTATGTGACATGAAAAACACCATAACCATGTTTCTTTGTTTATATTCAGATTGATGAATCGAAATCGAAATCCATATCCATCCCACTCCATGTGCTATGGAAGGAGGCTCGTGTAAATAAAGAGGGGACATTGATAGATGAAAACAAACAAAAAGTGTGGGAAACATGTGTAAGTATGACATAATATGAATTTGAGTTGCTTTAAATCGCTATTACATTACAATAAATACTTATTTTTCTATATTTTCTATGTGAAATAGTCACAAGAATCAACAACAACCGCACCAGATGCAGACATACTTTCAGCAGCCTTGAAGTAGCCAGAAAGGTATGGCCGCGTCAGAGGTGCAGGTTTTGGGGTGACACCCTGAACATATTTTCAAAAACAAAAACAAGCGGAGGATCAAAATGAAAAAATGGAAAAGCTACAAGAAAAATTATCTATTTTTCAATAAGAATTACAATACCAATGAGAGATGATAGAAAAATTGATGGGTGTGAGGCAAAGAGAATAAACAACTCAACAACAACCCGTGCGTGACGATCTCGCCCCACCCCCCACTAGCTTTGATGCGAGCCATTCCCCTAAAAACCTGATTTCGATAAGGTAATCAATGTTTTAATAATTGTTTATATGAAATGTGACCTACAGAGACACTGATACCTTTCCTGTACTAATATTCCATATGGTAAAAATGAATGTGATATATATTTATCAACTCCCACCTATCACCTTGTAGTGAGGGCTATGGTGTTCAATACGCCAAACGACATGCTACACAACATACAGCTTCCAAAAGATCATCTTAGAGTGTCAATTAATGTAGCTAATGAGCCGAGTGCTGAGCTACCTATTTCAAATGACGATGACGACACTCATACGGTTGAACAAGCTGTTGGAACATTCATCGCATGGTCGATAGTTCTTTTAAAAAAACATGTCGACAAAAAGGTATTCATTTCTTATTTATTTTTCAAGATGGACCTTTAACATTTAATGAAAAAAGGTCTGAACCGATGACTGTTATTACAGAATGACAATGACTGTGGGGTGAAATGAAATATCAGCTCAAAACTATCTCAAGGATCAACCAATCGATTGAAACGCTCTACTAAGAGCACCTTCACCCCGTCCGTTCTATATCCACAGTTAATATCCTTACTGGCTCATGTGGATACAATGTTTAAAGATAGAAGTACTCACATATTTGCTTTTGAGAAAGATATGTATGGAGAGGAGATATCAGATTTCATTAGTGCTGAAAATGTAAATGAAGTCCTCAAGTATGAATGGCTAGGCGCCTCAATTGTATATCTATACATGAGGTAAGTTTTCATGATTTGATTTTACAAAAGATGATATACTCTGATAATTTTGACTAAATACATTTTATATTTGTCGCAGACGTATATATGAAAAAAAATTGAAGGGATTTCCCCATGAATAAAAATTTGGACTCGTTAGTCCTCACACCACATCTTCAAAAGACGAAAGAGATTCTGTTAAAGAGGCTGCAATAATGTCATCCCTGGTCAAATCGTTTGAAAACAAAATTACGGATGACAGACTCTTTTTAATACCAACGATGCAGGGGTAAAACTCTACAATTTAATCATATCAACTATATTTTCATTTCATTCTTTACTTATTCCTTTTTGAATTTTTAGGGAGCATTGGATTCTGATTGTAGTCAATTTGGATACTCCAAAGATTTATTTTCTAGATTCAACGCATGGATATCCAACAAACCAACCACGCATGATGGCGTTTGTTAATTTTTAATACACTAGATCCAACATTTTAAAACAAAACATATATTTATATAATTTATGTTATCGTTTAATGAGGATTCTATTATGATAGGGTGGTGCATCAATATCGTCTAATGCATGGAATGAATCCAAGGCATAAGGATGAGCACGCCTACAAGATCTACAACTGGAAAAGTATTCGGGTTTATATAATAACATTGCACTATCCAAACACATATCAAAACAAATTACTTATTTTTTTCGATGTTTCTGTAGTGTCCAAAACAAACAAATGGAAAGGACTGTGGTTATTATGTTTGTAAATTTATGAAAGAGATCGTATTTCATCAACAAACTAGCATCCCTGATGAGGTATTTTTGAAAATAATTATGAGTTCATTTAAAATATTTATTAATCCTTTGTGTATTTATATTTTTTCAGTAGTACTATGACTGTCGCAAAAACTTATATTCAGAAGATGATATACATGTGTTTAGAAATGAATGGGCAACATACCTGATGGAAGATTGTACACAAATAGGATGTAGGTGAATTCCTTCCACTTATGTTATCTATATATGATCATTGATTATCCTCCAAACTTCTTTGGTGAATTGAGAATGCTCTGATGTATTGAAATCTTAATTTATTACTCAATGTTTTCTATCCCCGGATTCATATTATTGATCTTTGAACAAATAAATATTGAAGTAAGGCGTGATTGTGTGAAGTGCATATGGGGTGAATGACGAAACCACCGAGGATCAACAAAATCCATTTTCTGTATCTCGTTTGTTTGAACTTGTATTTGAGCACATGTGTTGTTGTTTGACTTGCACAATTATTTCTAGGTAGATGCATGAGATAATCAGTATTTTTGGGGGATTTTCTGGAACCAAAATATGTGTCCCAGGATAATTCAAGTAAGGGAAAGGCTGATTGAGATGAAATCCAAGATCAAATGACCAGTACATCATCAAAAGAATCAACCCTATAATGCACCATCGTGTAGAATCTGGTCCTCGTGGTGTTTTGAGGTGTTTATGGAAGGTATGGGGAGTCTGATAAGCCCCATGGCCACCATAAATAATGTTTACAGACATCTCCACATGTTTTTTTGCCTCGTGCCTCTTTACAAGGATCACTCCATTCACATGGTCCATCATAGCACATATTTCCCATTCATCCCATTGCTACTCTTGGAAGAACCTGAGAATATGACAATTCATAAGCCCCACAAGACCCATACTCATCCAACCAAGAGTATTCCTAGTGTGAAGGGAAGCTAACCATGGGTAATAAACACAACATACCTCTTTTAAATATATTGGTTTTGATCCTTGTATTCTAAATAGGGTACGTAGGAAGCCTCCATGAGGTTAAATCCCAACCAATGGTAAACCATGGTGACCCCCTCACTGGGGTACACCTTCGCTTATTTTCCCTCTTGTATTTCCCTTAGTGGCGTCCAAATAATTCTTCAAAATGAGAAACCTTACCTTTATGGGATTCACCACACTTGGGTCAGCCCTCATTGGGTGTTTTGATCCATCTATTAGGTAAACATTCCAGGTGCTCTGTCCTAGTGATGTACCTACCTAATCCACCTTTATAAGTGTATTGATCCACCCTGGTCTTACATCTCTGTAAGACATTAAATCATGACCCTCTATCCTTGTGGGATGTTAAACTCATGGAATACCAAAAGTTAAACATGGGTTTCCATTAATATATTCAATATTAATGTTCAATCAGTCCTTATTAAGGTATTGTGGAGGTGTGGTTTTATGTTTTCCAACAGATTTCGGAAGATTCCACACTTTATGTAGGCGATTCCATGCTTTTACATTATATGATGATTTTATTATCCTGTATTTTCTTACTAAGTGTACTATATGAAATGTTTGTGTGGTTAAAAATGTTTTATCAAAGGAATTTGGGGTGTGTATAGACTTGAAAGTTATTTTTAAAATGAATGCAGTTGTATTTCTTGTTGATTTTCATGCTTAAGTCCTTTAAATGTGTTTGAATAAATGAGAAAGTAGTGTGATGGGTGTTTCCAAATGGATTTAATGTGTTTGTGAATTTTAAAGAGGGTTTTCTTATGAGATATAGATATTCTATATATGTGTATTTACATTTAATGAAAGTACACGATAATGTGTTGATATATATGATGTGTATAATGTAAATTGATCACAATTTCCATACAAGTTATTTTCTTTATGATGTGTATGGGACAGGGTGAGAGGGAAGGGGTGGTTTTCTGGGGGAGGGGGAAGGTGGTAAAGTGGTAAGGGGAAGGGGTAGGGGGTGTGCTAGGTTATTTTGAAATATGTAGGGGGTGGGAAGGGGGTGTGCAATGGGCAGGGGGGAGTGCAGTGGGCAGGGGTGTGCTGGGGAAGGGGGCAGAGGGTGTTCAGGGGGTAGGGAGTGTGCAGGGGTAGGGGGTGGGCAATGTGTAGGGGGTGTGCTGGGGAAGGGGGCAGGGGTGCTTCTTTTTTATGGAATATGGGGACATATTGCCATGTTCTACTAAACATTGGGCCATTTGATTATTATAGATGATTAGCCCTAACCATGCACCAATTTCGTTAATTGGTTATTTTATGTTTTGTGCCTCACTAATATAATTCCATTTAGAAACCACATTCTTTATTTCTTTTTGTATTACTAACATAATATTTGTTTTATTATGTAGGTGAAATCTTTTTCCTCAGTTCGAATTCTTTGTTCAGAAACCGCCGCCATGGACGACAATTTTTTAGAGCAGATGGATGCAAAAAGGATGGACATCATTGTTTTTTAACTGTTTGTTGGATAAATGTAATTGTAACCAAATTAAACATTGTTTTAAATGTATATATAAGTGTGTTGTTTTGTATTCATGATTTCAATTAAATTTATGTATCATTTTTTGTTCTTCTGTGCTTTGTGTGTGGGTGTTGTGTGTGATGTGTGCAGGTTTTGTTTGGACTGTGTGCAGGTGCTGTAATGTGTGTACGTGCTGGGCAGGTTCTGTGCAGGTTCTGGTTTTGGATAGGATCTTTGGCCTTTATCAGCGCTAGTTAATCGCTGATAAATGGATAATATATCAGCGCTATTTTGAGCGCTGATAAAGGTCGTTTTTATTATAACGCTCACAATAGCGCAGATATATTAAACATTTATCAGTGCTGAAAATATCGCTGATAAATACTACCTTTATCAGTGCTTGCTTAGCGCTCATAAAGGGGACCCCCCTTTATCTTCGCCGATATTAACAACACTTTTTAGCGCTGTTAAAGGCCGTTTTAGTGCTATTATAATCCATATTTGTAGTAGTGACCTTAGATAATGAAGAGATTATAGAATTAAAGATTACCTTGTACTTTTCATTTATCAAGGGTACATTAACCTCTTGTATAATAGTTAAATATTTGTTATTAAATTATACAGTAACTGCATACATAAATATGATATCCTTTATGATCTTCTAAAATTCCTTGATAATAATATGTGAGTGGTATTATTATTTTGGGTGTTAACTGATTCATTTCCCTTAATTTGTTCTGTTATGTAAGTCATGTTTTTTATGGATAATATTTATTGGATTCATATCCATAATGATATTAATTTATTAAACTTTTTTTTAATCATAAAATGTAAATTATTCATGAATGATTATGATTGGAAATGAATCTCATCATATTCGTGGAGACAGTAATCTGTACGTATACACGAGAAACAATATCATTATATTGATAGTGAAATAATATTTAATTGGAAGGTATATCATATATAAATAATCATTAAAATTTTATATTTATTATTTACATCATTTATACTCATTATTATACCCATCCAAAAAATGATGTGTTGAATAAAAAACTACACCATGATGTGGAGACGGTAAGCCGTACGTATGCACGTATAGGGACTTTTTAATTCATAGGATGGATAGAATAATGAATATGGTTATACCATATTTATAATAACATCAAATTATGAATAAGGTACTAGATTTATTATTTTATTATGGAAACAACAAAGAAATAGGAAGTGGAAGACGAAAATAACTTTGAAAGAGGTGATGAAGTAATGACCTCTTCTTCGGGTTCTTACTTTTGATTTGATCAAAAAGAATATTTAGGGTAGATTTATGATAAAATTAAGGACTTTAGGTTGAATTGGGTGTATTTAGGAGGATATTTTATCAGGGTTTGGCCAAGCCAAATGGCTTTGGAGGTGTGATTTTGAGAGAAGAGGAAGTACCCTTTTATAAGAGAGATGAGGGTCACTTTAGGAAAATCTTGAAATATTATTTTATTATACAATAATAGTCAATTTATAAAGGATCCAAAAGGATTTATTTCGAGGATAATGTGGGTATGGGTTGAATACCTTTCAACCAATTGGTTTTATATAGGTTTTGGTCACCATATTAACCTTGTCTTTTAGATTTGACTCTTAGTTAAATAGTTTAACTTTTACCATGTATTCTTGTTTTATTATAATAAATGGTTAATAAAATTACTATAAAAGGACAAGAGAACCCCAAGTGGTTCATTATTGATATATTTATCCTTCTCTATATCCTTTTACAGAAACTTAGATTTTTAGGAATATTATATCAATTAATAATATAGTATTTCTTATAGAAACTCATTTATGTCAATTTTGAAACTATTTGGTAATTTGTTTTTGTGAAAGGCGTAAAAACATTATCACTTTGGAAAATATTATTTCATCAAACCTAACATGATATATTAACCTATAAAATTACTGTAATTCATCAAAAGTCTCAATTTACATTTATTTGGATATTTATAATATCAATTATTTTAATTTTTAATTAATAAGGTAATTATTGCATCATCATTTTGTCATAAATAAAATTTATTATTTTATATATCAAAATTATAAATAAAATACCTTTATGTTTGAAATATTTTCAGATTTCTAATTAATATTTATAGTTGAATTTATTTTATGTATAACCCTATATTGAAAATGGTTTAGTTATTAAACTTTGAATTTAACACTTTTAACTCTTATTTAAATAAGATAATAATAAATGTCCTTATATAATCCATGTGGACCAAAAGGATCATATTTTATTCTTAAGGTTGATTTTTGTCGAAATAAACTTATCCAATTAAATTAGGACATGTGTTAGGGTAATTATAATATCATTTTTTACCTTTAATTTCTCTATTTACTTTTAACCGTGGTAAATAAAAGTCAGAAGTTATTAATAACCAAAAAAACTTTCATCTTATGGAACCACATTTTACTTAATTATGTCAATCATTTCTCTAGAATTTCTGAAATTCAATTCACAAAAGCAGTAAAATTGCTTTTTAAGAAAATTTTCAAACACTCCTAGAATGTTTTTGAAAAAATACCAAAAATTCACACTAAAATAATTTTGATATGCTGAATCCAAAAATGAAGTCCATTTTGAAAATTAATGTTTATAAAATTTCAAAAAGTGGTTATTAATATTAATAATGGATAGTTTGATTGGTCATGGTGTGTTAGAACTCAAAGTTGCATACAGTGCAAGCTATTGTATTATTCAAAGAGAAACGTATCATGGAAGCTTGGGGTGTTACATTCTTACCTCCTTCAAATAATTTCATCCTTGAAATTTATATAATATTATTGCATAAAAAGGTTTGGGTGGTTCTTCATCATATGTTCCTCAGGTTCACACATTTCCTCTTCCATATTATGGTTTCTCCATTGAAATTTCACTAGACAAGTCATCCAATTTCTCAACACTTCTCTAGTATCAAGAATTATGATAGGCTCTTTGCAATAAGATAGGCCAGGTTCTAGTTTTATTTCTTTATAGGTGAGTACATGTGTTGGGTTAGGAATGTATTTTCTCAATAGTGATATGTAGAACACATCACGAAATTTGGAGAGACTTGCAGCATTGCCAAATGATAAGTTACGACTCCAATTAGTTCTATAATTTTGAAAGGTACGATACACCTGGGACTTATTTTTCCCTTCTTACCAAATCTTATAACACCCTTACATGTAGATAACTTCAATAAAACATGATATCCTACTTGAAATTCCAAATCATTCCTTTGGTTATTGGTATAGCTCTTTTTCCTACATTGAGCTGCTTTGATGTGGGTTTGGATAACCTTAACCTTTTCCATTGTTTCCTCAACAAATTCTGGGCCTATGTGTTTTCTTTTACCAAAATCATCCCAACAAGTTGGTGTGAAACATATCTTTCCAAATAACACTTCATATGGTGCCATATGAATACTTTAATGGATGCTACTGTTATAGGAAAATTCTACCAGAGGTAAATATTGATCACACATACCCTCAAAGTCATGTTAGGAAGTTCTCAACATGTATTCTAAGGTTTGAATAGTCTATTCTTATTTTCCATCAGTTTGAGGGTTGTAAGAAGTGCTCAAATAAAGTTCATTATCCAAGGCCTTCTGAAATTTTTTCCAGAATCATGATGTAAAATGGGGATCATAATCAGAAACAGTAGATAGAGGTACTCCATGAAGTCTTACAACTTTATTTATATATAATATTGTTAAATGCCCAAGTGGTAAACTTTCTCTTATAGTAAGAATATGTTCTAACTTGGTAAGACGATCAATAATGACCCATATTGCTTCATTCTTTCTAGAAGTCTTTGGTATCCCCATCACAAAGTCCATCGTAATATCATCCCATTTCCACTCAGGTATGGGAAGAGGTTTCATGACTCCTCTAGAATGTTTCCTTCGAACATTCACCTATTGATAAACCATACATCATAAAACATAATCAGCAATCTCCCTCTTCATATTGTCCCACAAAAAATGTTCCTACAAATCTATATACATCTTAGTTATATGAGGTTGTATATAGAAATTGAAGCTATGAGCATCATACAATAATTCCCTTTTTTGATCAGGTATGTCAGGAACACAAAGTCTCTTCCCAAATTTCAAAATCCCATCTTCATATACGAAGTTGATCAATCTCCCATCTTTTATAGTTTTAATTTTATTTTGAAGCTCCAACTCATCAGTCTGAGAAATTTTTACCCTTTCTAGTAATGATGGTTTGGAATCAATTTCAAAAATTATTGATGTTTCACCTTACATGATTATTCCCATATCTATCTTTACTAAATCCAGGAACATATCATCTCTTTCAACTCTCATCTTGTTCAAAACTCCATGATATTTTCTGCTCAAAGCACCTTCCATCTTATTTTTCTTCCCCGAGTGGTATTTTATAGTGAAATCATAATCCCTGAAGAGTTAAATCCATCGTCTTTGCCTCATATTGAGTTATTTCTATGATGAAATATACTTCAAACTCTTCTGATGGGTATATATCTCACATTTTTCACCATAGAGATAGTGTCTCTATATCATCAAAGAAAATATTATAGCTGCTAACTCAAGATCATTAGTATGATAGTTTTTTTCATGAATTTTTAGCTATCCAGATGCATAGGTAATAACCTTATCACTCTGTATAAGGACACAACCAAGTCCTTTCTTTTAAGCATCACTATAAATAACAAACCCATCATTCCATGATAGTAGAGTCAATATATGAGAATTGACTAATCTTCTCCTCAGTTCTTCAAAACATTCTTCACACTCTTTTTTCCAAACAAATTTAACCCATTTACGTGTGATCTTAGTTAATTGGTTAGAGAATCGGGCAAAATCTTGGATGAAACACCAATAATAACTTTCTAAACCAATAAAACTGTGTACCTCAGATATACTCGTTGGTTCTTGTAATTCTTGTATTGCTCTTGTTTTAGAAGGATCAATAGATATTCCATCCTCAGAGATAATATGGCCAAGAAAATAGACTTCCTAAAGCCATAATTCACACTTTCTAAAGATCCCATATAATTTATTTCTTCCAAGAGACTTTAGAATAGTGCACAAGTGGTTTTCATGATCTTTTTAGATTTTGGATTAAACCAAGATATCATCAATAAATACCACTATAAAGTCATCAAGATATTCCTTGAAAACTCTATTCATTAGATCCATGAAAACAGAGGGTGCATTAGTTAGTCCAAAAAAAATTACTATAAACTCGTAATGCCCATACTTTGTACGAAATTAGGTCTTTAGAATATCTTCATTCTTCACACACAACTGATGATATCCATGTCGAATGTCAATCGTTCAAAAATAATGAGCTTAATGAATTTTATTGAATAAATCATCAATAAGAGGTACGAGATACTTGTTCATTATTTTTATAAAATTGATCTCCCTGTAGTCAATTCACAACCACATAGATCCATATTTATTCTTAACAAAAATAACAAGGTCTTCCCATGGAAAACACTATGGAGAATAAATCCTTTATTACTCAATTATTCTAGTTGTTTCTTTAGTTCCACTAATTCCATAGTGGCCATTCTATAATGGGTATTCAATATGGGATTTAAACTAGAAATTAAATCAATGGAAAACTTAATTTCTCGTTCTAGAGGATGTCTAGGTGAATCCTTTAGAAACACATCAACATATTCTTGAACAATAGGTATGTCATCTATTTGAACATTACATTCCTCACACATAGTTATATCACTCTCTTCTACCAAAATAATTGAATTTATTAGAGCTACAGTGTGTGTATCTAGATAAGAATTAGATGGTGATGTTTCTTCTCTAAAGATAAGTTACTTCTTATCAACCTCAAAAATTGGAACCTATTTCTTCTTTTAATAAATTTGTTCATCATAGTTTGAAAGCCAATCCATACATGGGATCATATCAAATTAAATCATGGTTATGATGATGAGAAAAGTAGATAAAGCACATTTATATGTTCTAATGGGAATTTATTCAAAAAAGCATTATTTCTATGATACTTCCCTTATGAGTTTTGACTGAAAACTCCCTTGTTAAATCAAAATGTAAATTTCTAATTTTCTTAGAAAATTGGGAAGATATGAAATAATGCGATGATCCAGAATCAAATAAATCATTGGCTAAACTCAAGGAAACCATTAAATTACCTACCACCGTATCATTTAGAGCTTCATCCTCAGTATTAGTGATCGCATAAACTAGGACTTTCTCCCTTGGCCTTTTCTGAGGTAATATTACTTGGTGCTAAGGACATTCATTTGAATCAATCCCTATTTCTCTACAATTGTAGCATTCAACATTGATAGCATATTTCATTCCCTTTCAATCATGACCTTGGTGGATTTTTTCACCACACTTGTAATAGACTCTCATTCCCTTCAAGAATGTACCTGGGTGTTTATTACCACATTTACTATAGGATGGAAATTCAACTTTTCCATTCTACCCCTTATTTCCATTTCCAGAGTGTTTAGCCGATCTCTTCTTCTTTTTATTTTCTTTAAAGTCATAAGTCTTATAGAATTCATTTTTGGTGTCTTGATAGCACATGAGACAATATCTTTGTGATATAAGATGTATTGTGATACTAATACTCAACAGAAAAATGGTTTTAACCCATAAAATAATCGATCACTCTTACTCCTTGGGTTACGTATATAATTTTTTTCATGCCTTATTAACCTTATAAAGTTAGCCTCGTACTTTGTGACATTCTCATTCTCCTTTTTCCTTAGACTCAGAAATTGTCTTTCCATATCCTCTTGATGGTCACAAGGAATGTATTTTTCTAAGAAAATAACTTTAAACTCCTTAAATTCCATATTTGATAAATCTTCATCTTCCTTTTCTTTTTAATTAATGATCTCCATTGATCCGCATCTCAGGTGTGGCGATAAACTTCCTTGATAACTTTTTCCCTTTTGATACTCCCCAAAGCATTAAATATTTTCTCTATGGAACTTATCCATTTATCAGCTACAAATGGATTTATAGTCCCATTTAATGTGGGTGTTTGTTTCCTCATGTAGTGGTCTAACATTGATCCTTCGCATTGGGAATATGGGTGCTCCATATGGTTAAGGTTATTATTCATAACCGGAGTGAGTTGTCCCATTATGGTGATAATATGATCAGCACTAGTTGTGTCACCAACTCTACTATAATTATCTTGAGTATGAGGTAAATCCCTACATTTATTACATACGTTGATATGGTTTACATTACTTCTACTATGTTCCATTTCTAAACAATGGCATACACTAGATTAGTTTATGAATTACAATACATAATTCCAAACATGTAAACATCATAACATAAATTGAATAGTTTATGAATATAATTCATAATCCTAAAAAAATGTCTTCTTTGAGGAGGTATTTAATAAAAAATCATTCATATTAGTTTGTAAAAAAAATTGAATTATCCTAAGTATATCCCCAGGTAGTGTCGTAACCAAGAGTGCAGCAAGGCCCATTATTGTGTACTAGGATACCCCGAGACAAGACCAAAACTCCTTGTCAGAGTTTTCACTCCTAGGTACATCTGTGCCAGAGTTGCCTCTACCTGCTCGTATCCAGACAGGGATGTTTTTCTTGGAAAACTTACAAAATCTCTACATTACCAAAATTCTAGGAAGTTCTTCTAAACTAATCCTCAAAGTCTATCTTATGGTAAAGTTCTCTAATCAGAGTTTTTCTAAATCTAGTTTCCAAGGTTTGTACTAAATGTACTCTGATACCAATCGTAACTCCCCTACCCTATTTATCCATAGTTGGTGCATTATTACATAACATAGGCATGATCACAAGGGATAAAATCCAAAAAGACCTATCAGTTTTGTAACCTTGGAAGTACTATATTCAAACCTAAGTTTTACATTCCCTTATGAGATGAAAAACAACAATATTATGTCTCCTTTGAACACAATCATCTCCCTTTGACTATTCTTGTAGGTCATTCATAATATACTTCTTCTCATCGAGGAAAAAATAAAACATATAAATGGGTGAGATCAGGTGCTCAGTAAGGATAACAATATAGAAGAAACTTTTAAAAATAAGTATAAACATTTAAGGCAATGTATAAGACTAAAAAACAAGCCTTTTAAACATAAACTTAAGCATAATATGGTATAGATAAATTAAATAATTCCATTTACTTATTCACATGGATATTATACTAGTCGAATAATCACTTGTAATATCAATAGCGAATTTCATAAATATAGAATGCATAATTTTGAAAATCATAACTATATAGTCAAGGACTTGTGCCAAGACTACAAATAAGATTTTTTCAAGGCCTTGTACCAATACACTAGTATTTCTCATTAGACCTACTGATGCATTGTGGTGTTATAGTGGGCTCCACCCATCACTTACTAAGTCTTATGAGAAGGCTCAAACATAACATAAACATTCATATTAAAACAAGTATATGAAATGTTAATATTTTAACCATAAACCATGAATGGTATAAAAATAACACATACATAGACAAAAATATCAAAAAAACCTTCCATACAATATGGATGATTGTATCATAATAAATCAACTTCAAAAAATTGTAAAATAAATCAAAGTATATTAACATTGATGAAATCAAAGATATTTGACAGAATTACCTCTTTCTATTTTGAAATCATTTAAAAGTAACATAATTATAAAAGGAAACATTTATTTTGAAAATATTCTTATAAAATTTTCATGGATTCTTGGAAGGTTTTATAATAGTGTAAAATAGCCGCACTCACCGTATAAGTAAAAAAATAACATTATTTCCTTAATTTTATCGAAAAGATCATAAAGGACCTTGTTTGGAAAACGACAGAAAGATTAATTTATAAACATTTTATAAAAAGTCAAAAAAGCATATAAATGACTTTAATCCATAGTATAGTAAATAGTAACAATCTTTTGAAATACATTTTTAAGAAACACGTATGTCGATGATAAAGAGGTCCTAGTAGATACTCATCTATGAAGAACCTCGGATAATGAAGAGATTATAGAATTAACCCTTACCTTGTACTTTTCCTTGATCAAGGGTATGTTAAACTACTTTATATTAGTTAAATATTTTCTATTAAATTATAAAGAAAACAAATACATAAATATTATATCATAAATGATCTTTTAATATTCTTTGTTAATAATATTTCAATAGTATCATTGTTTAGGGTGTTAACTGATTCATTTTCCACTATATATTTTTTTTGTAAGTCATGTTTTTTATGGATGGGATGTATTTTATTCATATATAGAATTATATTAAGTACTTAAACATTATTTTTAATCATAAAATGAAAATTATTCTTGAATGAATACGATAGGGAATGAATCACATCGCGTTCGTGGAGATGGTAATTCGTATGTACGCACGAGCGACAATATCATTCTATTGATGGTGAAATCGTATGTAATTGGATGTTATATCATATATATAGATTCATTAACTTGTTATATTTATTATTTTCATCTATTATACTCATTATTATACCCATCAAAATAATTAAGTGTTGAATAACAAACTACTCCAGGATGTGGAGATGGTTAGCAATATGTACGCATGTATGGTCACTTTTTCATTCATAGGATGGATAGAATAATGAATATGGATGTACCATTTTTATAATAACATCACAGTATGTAGAAGGTATTGGATTTATTATTTTAGTGTGGAAATAATAAAGAAAGAGGAAGTGGAAGAAGAAAAGAACTTTGAAAGAGTTGATGAGGTAATTATCTCTTCTTCGGGTTCTTCCGTTTAATTTGATCAAAAGGGCACATTAGGTTGGATTTATGATAAAAGAAAGGCCTCTGGGTTGAATTGAGGGTAGTTGGAAAGATACTTGAGCTGGATTTGGATGTGTGATTTTGAGAGAAGGGGAAGTTCCCTTTTATAAGAGATGTGAGGGTCATTTTAGGAAACGCTTGAAATATTATTTTTTTATACAATCATATTCTATTAATAATAGCTAAAAAGAGATTTATTTCAATACTAGTGTGGTTATGGGTCAAAAAACTATCAAAAAATATGTTTTAGATAGGTTTAGGTCATCATATTTACCTTATCTGTAAGATTTAACTCTTAGTTAAATAGTTTCACTTTTACCATGTATTATTGTATTATTATAATAAATGGTTAATAAACATACTATAAAAAGAAAAGAAAACCCCAAGTGGTTAATTATTGACATATATAACCTTATCTATGTCCTTTGGCCAAACCTTATTTTTTTAGAATATTATATCAATTAATGATATATTATTTGTTTTAAAAACTCATTTATGTCAATTTTGAAACTATTTGGAATTTGGTTTTTTTGAAAATCATAAAAACATTATTAATTTGAAAAAAAAATTATTAAATAAACCATAACACATCATATTAACTTATAAAATTATTGAAATTCATCAGAAATCTAAATTTACCTTTATTTGGATATTTATAATATCAATTATTTTAATCTTTCATTAATAAGGTAATTATGTCATCGCCATTGTGTCATAAATAAATTTAATTATTTAATATTTTAAAATTATAAATAAAATTATATTATTTATTAAATCTTTTTATCTTTATAATTAATATATATTATCGAATCTATCTTATGTATAACCCTATATTAAAAATGGTTAAGTTATTAAACATTGAATATAACACTTTTAACTCTTCTTCAAATAAAATAATAATAAATGTCCTAATCTAATAAAATTAGACCAAAAGGATCAAATATTATTCCGAAGGTGGATTGTGGTAGAAATAAATGTATCCAATAGAATTAGGAAACGTGTTAGGCTAATTATAATATCATTTTTTACCTTTAATTTCCATATTTACTTTTGACCGTGGTAAATAAAAGTCAAAAGTTATTATTCACCAAAAATTATTTTCATCTAATTGAACCACATTTTACTTACTGATGTCAATAATGTCTCTCAGATTTCTGAAATTCAACTCACAGAAGTGGTAAAATTTCATTTTACGCAAATTTGTAAATGCGCCAAGAAGGTGGGTAAAAGACGGTAAAAAGTTCAATAAAATTTTATATATCTAATATTTTTCTAAAATTACTCCAATGAATTACTTTGAAAATATTTAGGTAATATGTATCTATTTTTACCTAAATTAAAGGTAAATAAAATAACTAATTATTTAAATAAAAAATCTGTTTGAAATATTAATGCAGTGTTTTCACTATTCATCAAAAATTGAAAGTTTTCATAAAAATACCAAACATTCACCCTAATCTAATTTTGATATTCTGAATCCAAAAATGAAGTGAATTTTTAAAAATATAATTACTAAAATTTCTAAAAGTGGGTATTACTATTCATAACGGCTAGTTTGATTGGTCGTGGTGTGTTAGAACTTGAAGTTGCATAAAACGCAAGCTATTGTATTATTCAAAGAGATGTGTACCATGGAATCTTGGGGTGTTACATATCTAGTGGACTTTA
Source organism: Viscum album (assembly GCA_963277665.1). NCBI lineage: Eukaryota > Viridiplantae > Streptophyta > Magnoliopsida > Santalales > Viscaceae > Viscum > Viscum album. The sequence continues at coordinate 23,437,510 of OY728142.1, read as the reverse complement.
ATTTAAGTTTCTCTTAGGTACATGATGTGTATCATGTTTCTTTGTTAATAGAATATGTGCCTGATGCATATCATATTTTGAGTTGTAATGTTGAACAGTTGGAAGAGAACTATTATTACAGGGAATATCATGTTCATATTCTTAACCACATAGATTAGGTGTGATGAAATAAGGTGACTCAGAAGGTTAATTTTTTTTATATAATCTCTTTGACTGGATAAGAAACATGGGAATCTAAAAATGTTATGAGGTAAAGATATCCCCAGTTTTGTAAATATTAAATAAAATTGTGAGGGAACCATTTCCAAAAGTGGGGAAGAATGTAACAACATAGGTAATATTAATAATAAATCAGTATCAAGAATTATTAATATTCATGAATTATATTTTATTTGGTTATACTTCTTATAATAATATTAAGTAGTTCTTCAGTCAAAAAGAAATAGATTTATTCTTACTCAATTCATTATCAAGTATTATAAAGTTTTAATAAAAATATTAATTTATATATTTCAGAATTTAAATTTTAAAAAATTCCCTCTATTTTTTATATCATCATATCAAAATTATCTAACAAGTAAATTATGGGATTATCTGAAAATATTGATTTTCATTAAATAGTGAAAAATATCGATATTTGTAAAACTATCATTTCATTTAATTAAATAAAGTAATTTAAAAAAAAAATTGATCATAAAGAATCAAAAGTTTCAGTTAATTATGAATAATCTAATTAAATACATAGGAATCATCATTATAACTCATTTTGGTATTTGTTCATTTTTTGGTTTAAAACACATTTTTCTAAAAACTATTTTTCATTTCATTTTACAAAATTATATTAACATTTATTTCTATAACTTATAATATTTTAATATTGAAAATTAATTCCTAAATTTGAATCAATATGTTCAAATTTTTTAAATATTCCCCTTCTATTTTTTTCAATATAAATAGTAACCATAGTAGAATATTAGTCACTTTCGTAAGGGTAAATAAGGTAACTAAGGTTAAAAATGTGGTAAAGCCTAAAAGTATCATGAAATATTTTATTTATTTTATTATATTAGTTATTTTCTATCCTTACCATAAATGTTTTTTAAAATTTCTCAATTTCATTTTACTTTCCTTTGATAATAAGCTTAATAAGAATTTAAATAAAGCATAAAAACAAAAAGTCACTCTCATTGTTGTAAAAACATTAATATATATTTATAGGGATAAAAAGAGGTTATATTAGGTTATAAATGTTTTTTTAAATATTAATGTATTTATTGTAACATGTTTTCTTTTAATTTTTAATAATGAAATAATTATCTTAGATGCTTACGCAATGTCAAAACAGTACTTATTCAAGTTGTAGAAGAATCAAGTAAATGATTTATATAACTATAAAAGTAATATTTTTAGGTTATTTAAAGTATCACATGAATTTTTTAGATAAATATTACATATTTGGAATTTTTTAAAATTCTATATCCAAATTATATTATAATCTTTATTTCATTAAATTCGAACTATTTGAATAGTTATGAAAATTACTATAATGGTAGACTATGTTAAATAAAAATTTATTTAATGAATTAAAATTCATAAAATAAATAATATATTAGGAACATTTAATTTTATATGGTTTATAATATCAACCATTTTCCATTAATGGGTCACTTTAACTTTTATAGTGTCTTTCTTGACCACTAAAGAGTAAAAACTTTTATATCATGGTAATCATCAAAAGGGTTAACAGGATGTTAAAATGTAGATATAAGTGTTAAAAAATCATTTAAACTTGTATAAATTATATTTTATGAGATTATTTGGACTCTTATTTATCTTATATTCTAAATATATAAATTATATTCCACTTTTAAATCAAAATTAATTTAAATTAATTTAATACTTTAATTAATTCAAAGGGTACCCCTCCCCTCGCTTATAAAAGGTTACATCCTCTAATAACATAGTCACACTTTTTTAGAACTCTAGATCATAAAATACTTAACCAAGTATCTACCCACCATAACATAACATTTCACTAATTCCATGGTCACAGAAAAAGATCAAAAGTAGAAATTATATGGTGTAATCTAAAGGGGCTATCTAATAAAAAGGTATAATGTCAGACCAACCTATTTCAAGTTTATTTATTCTTCCACATACCTTAAAAATTATTAAACATTTAGTAAATATTTTCATAATAATATTACATATAATAAGATTTTATTGCATATATGGAATAGCCTATATCCATCTCCAATTTCATCAAAAATGAAATAAAAACACCATTCGTGTGTATGGTGGACTACCGCCTCAAGAACTGATGTAATTAGTTTTCCATAACCATCTATCAAGTTATGTTATAATGATGGATTTAATGTCTATATGTAAAATTCATGATTTAATTATAATTCTATAAAGATAATATACCAATTATTTTCTTACCTTTATATCTATTGAAAAATGGCAATGTCGTTTGTGCGTACATGCTAAATACCACCTCCACAAATTGATGTGATTTGTTTTTCATCACCAAATCACATGGATATTATATATAATAGTATTTGAATATAAAATATAGTATTTGTTATATAATAATTATTTCTGAAATATTATATTATATTAGCTTCTTTCCCTTATGTTCATTGAAAAATGGAAATGTTACACATTCTTACGCAAAGCCGATCAACTGAATGATTATAACATAATTAATTTTTCATAACCATCATTCATAGTTTGTATTAAAAGTTTAATTATTGTATAAAAATTATGATTATATAAATTTTTTTATTATGGATATAATGTAATAATGACATGGTTTACCAGGTTCATTTATAAAAACTATTTTGGGATTATGAACCAAACGTCCTCAAAATGTGAAATGAAAACTTAACTGATTAATTACTTAAATAAAACATAATAATAAATGATTTAAAATTAATAATGATAATGGAATGGAAATTAAAATTGTTATTAATCATGTAAATAATTATTATAATTTTATTATTCTGGAATATAATGAGCATACATGAAAAATTAGGCTCGAAGTAAGGGACATTTTACTTTAAAACCTCATTTTAAATGTTTTAAAGATTTATTTTATAAATATTATTATTCCATGTCCATGTTGGTTAAATTATTTTATGAATTTATTTATATTGACAAAAATTAATTATAAATTAAATTTTATGAATATTTTTACTTTCTTTCAAATGTTTTTAAAATGAATCTTTTTATGTATTTTATATGGAATGTTTTTTACTTTCATTAAAAAAGGAAGAAAATTTTCTTTTTCAATGTATACGATGTCGATTGATTTTCACACAACTATAACCATTATTTTTTATTGTAATTCATCTATAGTTTAATATATTTTATTCCATGAAAAACTATCCTTACCTTTGTTCTATGAGTTTTATTTTTGAAAATATTGTTTTAAAAAAAGGGATATGTCAGTATCTATAAATGTTTTACTTATGGGTTGAAAATGATATTTTTTATGAGTTTAATAATTTAAATGAAATGTTTTATGTTTTTTATTCATATAATATATTTATTTTAAATTGTTTATAATGATGGTTGATCCTGATACATATCTCTAATGCATTGCATAATGATTATGTTCTCTAGATAATATATTGGAAGTTTGTTGTATAGGTTATTACACTTGTAAAGGTTGTTTTGAGTGTTCTTTGAAGATAATGAAATTTCCATTCTTGCTCCTTGTTTTTCATGTAAATCATTTGATTTCAAAGGTTAAGCTAATTATTTTCTGTTTTAAAGTAATGATTACACTATTTTCGGGTAAAAAAGTTAAGCTTTTTAGGAAATATTTTTCGAGGGTTATCATAATTTCTAAAAATCATCATGGTTATTTTTTTCTATTTTTTTATTATAAAGTGTTTTGTGGAAATATTTTTATATTAAATATTATTTAATGTGTAAGTAAATTATTAATTGAGCTGAGAGTTATATTATGTTTAAGTAAAACTCTCTTTATGGTCTCATTCTTTAGAAATATACTAACATGTTTCTTTCTTCTTTTTAAATTTCCCTTACTGATAATTTTTTAATTATACAGAACTTCCAAAAAAAATTACATTTTAAGTATAGTTATGAACAATGATAAATTAATGTTGAAATTTTTAAATATTTTTCATGAAAAAAAAAATATTTGATTTATATTGTGTAAAAAAGGGATAATAAGAGGAAGAGTTAAATTTGTAATGTATAGGTTTTATTATTTAAGGGATATGACCAAATTCTCTAAAACTATAAACCTAAAAATATCTTATGGATTTATAGAAAATTAATTATGGTTTAAAAAACAAATTATGGGTAGAATATTGATTGAGACTATATATAGGATTGATTTTCAACTCGATTTTATCCTTCTATATTTTGGAATAAGGGGAAACTAATTATTGCATTTTCAAAGATAAATATGGATTTTCTGGCATTGGATCTTCATTTCTAAATTATTTGTAAGTTATCTAACCCACATTATTCTATGAGGTTTATTAGGAGGACTCTTGAAGATTTCAATGTTTTTTATTTGATTTAGGGTTTCTTGATTCTCAATAAGTCTTGGTTCGCGTTTCTCGAAGGGAAGATTATTATAGATATTGGTTTTGTGGAAAGTGGTTTTTTATAAGATGTGGTATAATAACCATAAAATAGTATTTAGACTATGAAAAGTATATTTACCCCCCTATTTTTCGTGTTTAGCTTGGCTTTCAAGGATTATTGGTTCATCTCTCTAAGTTGGATTCCCTATATTCTATCAGTAATATTTTTGGAAGACCTACTAAGCCTGATTTAGACACTTATATGCTCTCAAGACCTTTATTATAGGGATTTATATTGTGGTTAATAATTACAAAATGATTCCCTTGTTCACCTATAACTATAATGGGGAAATTTATTTTTGAAAAGGGTAACATATGAAAATATTCCTAATAACAATATTTACTATTTGAATTTGGGTGACACCTCTATGTCATGTGGTAAGGTACTCTTAAAAGAATCATCCACACAACCTCCAGTTAGGTATAATGAAATATGGATTGAAAACAAGAAGTATACTACTCCCATTGGATAGTAAGATCATGTTATACATAAGGGTTCACATGAGATTGGTTCTAATCCTGATTTTTCTAAGTACCTTGATGGTCATTCAAAACAGAATCATTAAGAACATTCCTCCTCATACGATTGTTAATTTCCTCTCTTCATCCTCTCATTAAGATATATCTTCTTTATCCTTTGGTTTAGAATGTATAAAAGATTTAAATATTCTCAAAAACCACTTTATTTTTATTATAAAGGGATTAATTGATGAAATATTCTTCTAGGTTGATGAATACAATGTGTTGGATTTCACCAGATATCAAAAGGGTGAAATTTGTAAGGATGGTTTGTTGGATATTAGGGTGTGTAAATTCACTAAAATTGAATGTGAATTTGGAAAGAATCCAAATTTTTATTTATGGATCCTTATTTAATATTAGTGTTGTTCGGAACCTCAAAATTATTTTGTGTTCTTTGAACAAAATGGGGGAATGATTTGGGGCAGTCTTGGATGTCTATTGTATTTTGAATATCCTTCATGCTTCTTTTAGATTGATTTTGTTGTAGACCATAGAATATATTCATGGTGGACTAAGTGGAAACATCAAAACCATTATAAATATAACATTAATAATTGTTATGTATTATATATTCATGAATAAAAACATCAGAATATATTAATTTATTGATGATTTACTACTAAAAATTTCACTTTATTTCCTTTTCACTCCTTATTTTGAATACCTTCACTTCAATACCTACTCACATTGGAACAAAAGTCTTTTAATTTCTGGTAGTAACTTACAAGTTATACAATTTAATACATTCTCATGCTAGTATGAAACTACTTAGGACTATCATCAAAGGAACTTCAATACTTTTATGTAATTTAAGGAACTTGAATGAAGGTCTTCTATATTTTTGAATCTCATGATTGAAAAATATGATGTACTAATTATTTCTAGATATTATCTATCTATAATGAAGAATAATAGTTATATAATAACTATAAGAATGATTTTTTCATTTCTAAACATAAAGACCCTTTTATCAAGGATACAATTACAATGACATGCTAAATTTCTATTGAATTAATGAGACTTGAATGTGAGTCTTGATGTAGGAGTGTTTATCTCATCTTTCATCAGTGTTGTGATACTTTGAGGCTTGGTGTTTCCCTCTTATGAGTATTATGGAGTTTATAAGGATTTCCATATATACTTTCTATTGTTTTTTAATTGGGGTATATGTTGTGTTTTTGAAATCCAGCTCTATGAATATGGATCTGATGAACTGGTGTAAGTTTAGTTGATATGAAATAAAACTACTAGTGCTTCCATTTTATAAATACAATTGATATTGTTCCAAGATCTCTAAATTCAAATTTGGATAATTCTTACTCTTGGAGTTGATATTGAATGATACTCAAACTTCAAATTGAATTCCTACTATAGAATCGTAATGAGTAGGTGGCACATCTATAAGAAAGAATATTTCAAATTTAGCACAAAATGAAAAAATTTGGTGATATCTCTTACCACTAGAAATATCATTTATAGAGTTCTTCTACCTAGAAAAAGGAAGATTATACTTTACAATGTAGTATCCTCTGAGTCATTTTCTCTATTTTATACATGATGTCATGTTTGTGTGTAATAGCATGTAATTTTATAATTATGGAAGCTCATTACACCCTGTGTACTCATCATAAATCTCATTTTATTTAATAAATTATTCATGGATATATATTGGGTAACAAATCCATGTCTCTGACATTTTCAGATTATTTTTTGAATTTAATAAATTTTAATGACCCGTATTTTTTCCATGATTTTTTTAAAATTATATTGGAATATTACGAGTCTGCGAAAATTTCTGGCACATGATTATGAGGCCCGGTGTTCCTAGAATAAATTTCTGAACTTTTTTTCAGGTAATTTCAGTAAATGTGCGAGCGGCATTTTGAGACTTTTGAACCGGTGCTCGTAATTAAAATCTGAGGACACCTTTGAACTCGCAGCGCGGATATTCACTTAAGGATACTTTCACCTCGACTATAGTAGGTCAATGGTGAAAGTTAGTTTTAATGTTTTTTATGTGAGAGTTAAAAATAATAATAAAATAGAACAAAAAAGTTTTATTTTATTTTAATGAAACCTCCCAATTAAATTCAAGGTGGTGGGGACCACCCGAACTCTCTTCTTTAATGTAGGAGACCCTTGGAAACCTCCCAATTGAATTCATTGTGGTGGGGACCACCCGAACCCATCTTTTAATGGGAGGAAACTCTTGGTTTACCTCAAATTAATGAGCCAACTCCTTTTTTTATTAATAAACACAATCTTATCAAATTGGCACATCACCTTTGGTGGGAAAAGGATTGGAAAAGGATGGGAGAGCCTTAGAGATTTGGGAAGATCATTCTTGAACAAAGGAGATCCTCCAACGAAAAACGACTTTCGAACGAAGAACGAGGAACCGACCATGGAGCCTCTTGCGAGAGTGACGAAGGCTGACGTCACCATCATCCTTGACTTCGTCTTCTTTCTCGCTCCACCTCCAATGGAAAATAGAGGTTGTGGTTTTATTTTATTTATATATGATTTAATTTATTTATTTATTCTTCATATTCTGGTTTGAAAAAGATGATGGCCAAAATAACATGGCCATTGTCCCACACATATATATTGCCTCTTCTCTTTTTATTCTCCATGCGTTCTTCATGTGTTCTTCAAATCCAAATATTTATTTACTCTAGAAACACGGAGTTTTGCAGAGAGCGATATATATATGTGGAGCCCAGGACACGAGGATCAAAAATATGCAATTGTTTTATTTTTCAATCTAATAACGGAGACACAATTTCCTACGGAAGAGGAGGGTCAGCACACAGGATGGCCGCATGAAGGTAGGGAAGTGTGCGTCTGTGCCACTGGATGAGTAGGAGACCGCTGTCGCTTGGCTGCGGTGGAGGCTGAAGAGCGGTCGTCACTCTGCTGACTGTGGTAGAGTAGCGGGGCGCGACCGCACCACTAGGAGGAGGACCGGTCGAAGCACCCGGCCGACCATGGCAGATTGGCAGGACCTTCTTGGGTCCCATGGGTTATGTGGCAGTATGCTAAGGCATTGCCCTTTTTCATTCCGAATGAAAGGGGGCACACCCCCTTCAGCTCTATCTCAGGCGGTCCGCGCCACCGGGCCACACCACCGAGTTGCGCTCAGCGGGACGCGCACTGTAGGTTGTGACGGGCCACCCCCTATGCGGGCCGAGCTGGGTTTGCCAAGGCCCAGGCCATTCAGGCCGGACCTGGGTCAGTTCGGGTCGGCCCGCCGGGGTCGGAACGGACCCGGGCCAATCCAGACCCAGTTTCTCCTTTTCGACTGTAACTTGATAACTGGGCATCCGTTTCACAAACCGTCTGCGGGATCAGAATACTTGGATCGAAACGGTCCTTTTGGTATATTCCACTAGAGTTTTGGATAAGGTTGGAGTATGGGTGGGTTGGATCGAACCCCGAATACAACCAGGCCCTTGGAGAGGAAACGCTAATAACTTACAGATCGGGCGTCTGATTGATGTGTCGTCTATTGTGTTGGGTCTCTTATGACATTGTGGAAATTTGGGATACTTCTTCATGGGACTTTTGGGTGGTTGAGGTTTGACTGATGGCTTGGTGAGCGGTTCTCCGAAGCGCGCTACTTATGGAACCTTGCGACTGGCTGAGACTTGACGATGGCTAACCATTTCGACTAAGAGTGACTCAACTTGCCCAGTGGGAAGTACCTATTTGTGACATGGAAGACCCACAGTGGGGAGCGTCTTTCTGTTACACGGAATACCCAAGGCACTCGACAGGAGAAGTACCCTAGCAGGCCATGAGGGGGAGTGCCATTGTGTGACGTGGAAGACCCACAGTGGGGAGCACCTCTATGTGACATGGCAGACCCACGATAATCAATAGGAGGAGTACCTCAGCAATCCATGGTTAAAGGGAAGCTTCTCCGTGTGACACGGAAGGCCCACTGTACACGATAGAGGAGGATTTCTCCAGCAGTCGAGGTGTTCAAAGATCTGATTGGGGATGTAACTTTTTACTATCCCTAGAGAATCTCATGGCTGGCTATCAGCATTCATAGTGATCATGTATGGGTCAGCATCATAATCTTTTTTCTTAGAGTTTTATACCTAGTGTGATCTAAGTCTTATTTCTTCGTGGTGTTACATGTGTGGTAGACTTACCTTCATGGTGTTACATGTGTGGTACTTCTACCTTCGTGGCGTTACCTTTGTTGTATTATACCCTCTTGTATTAGATGAGTATATCTTGATAACTTAGGTATATGTATGGGCATATACCTAAGTAGGGTTTACTGTTGTTTCCATGACTTTTTGTCTATCATTTTTTGAACTGAGATACCTTCGGGGGTCTCGGGGTCCCTATTGAGTATTGTTATACTAACCCCAACACAGGCTATGCCCGCACCTCATGTGTCTTATGAAGATGAAGGACAGTGCTGACTGAGGATGAGGGTACCAAGATTGGGACTACTCAGAGGTGGACCTTAGATGAGGCATACTACAGAGATGACCATTTTAGAGTTGTACCTACCCTTTAGGTAGGATCCTTGGTGGGTGTTCACAGGAGTTGTTTTCAGTTTTACTTGTACTTTCCAATTTTACTTATACTTTCTAATTGGGCTTGTATTTCGACCCCTTTAATTATTGTACTCACTATGTTTACTATTGTTTTTTACTTTGCGATTGTATCTTGTTGTATTCTTGGATTGTGTGAGTTCATAGATTTAAAGGCAATGCCTTCCCATATTTAGGGATATGTTGTTTTGGAGTTAGTCGCCATCCCCTGGCCAAAGGAATACTGGCTTGGGGTAGACACAGCACGGGCCCTGGGGGACGGGTCATGAAAAATTGTTATCAGAGGAGTTCGGTTCTACCAAAGAACTAGCACTCTGATCTTTTCTGTGTAGCAATAATGTTAAGTGTTATGAGTGTGGTTTTCAGTTCGGGGTGTCCAATGTTGGTACGGCGGCCGACGTATCCGTACACAAGGACCCTGACATCTGATTACTGACTTAGTGCATGAAAACACTGATTGCATACGTGTTTTTTAATAGTTTTCTTTGTGATCTATTGGAGTGATCTCACTAGGTATAAACTTAATGACTGTGGAGCACCTGTTTCTTCTCCAGATTCCTCCACACAGACAGCCAGCCAGGATTCCAGTTAGAGTACGTGATGACAGCCCATCGAGTGACGAGGCTTCGGTGTAGGTCCCCCTTATGGCAGTTGTACCATTGGGTGGTGTACCAGCAACACCACTACCTGTTGGGAAGCCGATGCCACCAGCCCCAGTATTAGAGGGTGCACATCACTTGATCACATTTCACGAGTTCCAGTGCTAGATGCCACTGTGGTTTTGGGGAGATACAGATCCACAGGTAGTTGAGGACTGGCTGGAATCTTTGGTTAGAGTATTCCGACATGTAGGGACACCTGCTGATCTTATGGTAATCCTTGTTACCAGTCTTCTTTAGGCAGTATTGGGCATATGGTGGAGCTTGATGCTCTAGGTTCACGAAGAGATGACTCTCATCTGGGAAGACTTCGATAGCCTTTTTAGGGAAGATTTTATCCCTATAACATTATGCTCAGTGCATATATAAGAGCTTCTCCACTTACAGTAGGGTAGCATTACCGTGGCTCAGTATTCAGAAAGGTTCACAGACCTCTCACACTACTCCAAAAATATGGTGCATGACCCTTTCTTTAGGTCCCAGACCTTCAAGCAGGGGATCAGATTAGAGATTAGAGATTCTATGGTTTCTCTCAGTATCTTGACACAGGTGGGGGTGTTATAGATAGTGCTCTTAGTGGAGAGTTTCCTTTCTAAGCAGTCACCAGCAGCAAGACCCACCACCGAACGACACGTAGCAGAGTCATCGACAGTTGGCAGCAGACAGATGACATAGAATACTAAGAGGAACAAACCTACAGATAGACGACCGTAGGATATAGGGTCGGTGGTGCGGGGCTCTCAAGGTAGAGTAGGATAGGAAAGGATCATGCAATGTTACTCGTGTGGTGGGTGGGGTCGAATGGCTTGCGACTTCCCGACACACCGTACAGATGACCAACAGATGGTCAAACGACCGCCTGGGCTGAGTTGAATATTCAATCGAGGAGGACCGCTGTCAGGTGGTGGATATGGCGGAGTAGCAGGCCGTGCAACAGGTGGTGGTAGGAAATGTGAGGTTCTACTGCCACCACCACTAGGAAGTCCACCCCGACCATAGGGAGCAGGTGGACAGGGAAAAGCTCATCTCTATGCAGTTGATGCCTACAACCATGGATCTCCAGATATGACACGAGGTATGATCTATGTCTACTCTACCCTAGTTATAGTACTTATAGACATAGGTGTCAGTCACTCTTTTATTTCCATGGCCCTCGTTCAGATCTTGGAGATTCTGGTGGAGTCGTTGCCTCAATCCTTACGGCTAAAGACTTCTACGAGAGCGGATTCAACAATTAAAATCTAGTATCGGCAGTGTGAGCTTACTCTAGGAGGTGAGAGTTTCAGTTGAGATATTCTAGTAGCGGCGTTGAGGCCTTACGACATCATCTTGGGTATGGACTGGTTATCCACATTCCATGCTCAGATTGACTATATTAGGCGCAAAGTGTAGTGTGTCTGCATGGATGGGATTAGGATTTCCTTCACTGGTAAGAAGGCAACCTTTGCAGCACATGATGGACTTACTTGGAGGAGGGTGAAGCCCATCACACATCACTTGTCCAGCCTTACCCTTGGAGCGGTTGATGTTGAGAGTCTGAGCTATCCTGTAGTGGTGGACCAGTACGCTGATGTTTTCCCTGATGATGTTTCGGGTCTACCACCTCATTGAGAGGTGTATTTTTACATTGACTTGTACCCTAGGACAACACCGATATCTACACCATCATATTAGATGGCTCCCGTGGAACTTTGAGAGCTTCAGGTATAGCTGAGGACTTGTATAGAAATGGATTCATTAGGCCCAGTGTTTCTCCTTGGGTAGCCCCAATTTTGTTTGCCAAGAAGGCATATGAGAGTTTGAGACTCATTGTGGACTATCGGCACCTGAACGAGGTGACCGTGAAGAACAAGTACCGACTCCTAAGGATTGATGATCTATTTGATTAACTGAAGGGAGCAAAGTGGTTTCCAAAGATAGAACTCATATCAAGCTATCACCATCTTAGGGTACGAGATGAGGAGGTGCAAAAGATGGCCTTCAAATGTTGTTATGGCCATTATGTGTTCTTGTTTATGTCATCCGGCATAACCAAAGCCCTAGTAGTATTCATGGGACTCATGAACAGGATCTTCCAGCCATACCTTGATCGCTTTGTGGTTGTCTTGATTGACGACATCCTGACATACTCAGTGACAGAGGAGAAGCATGCCAATCATCTGCAGATAGTTCTATACACACTCCAAGAGCACCCACATTATGGTAAGATCTTGATGTTCCAGATCTGGATACAAGAGGTCCACTTTCTAGGAAACATTATCTCATATGATAGAGTTTCAGTGGATCCAGTGAAGATTGATGTTGTGCTTGTTTGGGATCCACCCAGGAGTGTGATGGAGGTGCAGAGTTTTCTGGATTTGGCCAGTTACCAGCGGAGGTTTGTGCTTCACCTTTCTAGAATTGTGGCATCCTTATCAGCATTGATGAATTAGGGTAAACCCTTCATGTGTTCGGAGATATTCCAGAGGAGTTTCCAGAAGCTGAAGAAGATACTGACAAGTTACCCCATCTTGAGGCTACTGGAGGAGGGTGTTGGGTAAGTAGTCTACTGAGACACATTAGGGATCGGGATTGGATATTTTATGATGAAGGAGAGAGCATTGATTGTGTATGGTTCTTGATAGCTGAGACAGCATGAGAAGAACTACGCTACCCATGACCTAGAGTTAGCAGTAGCGGTCTTCTCCTTGAAGATGTGGTGACATTACTTAATGGGTGAATGTTTTACAGCCTACTATGATCACAAGAGTCTCAGGTATATATTCTCTCAGAATGACCTAAACTGGAGACAACAACATTGGCTTGAGTTTCTCCATGACTATTACTTTGAGATATTCTATACTACTGGGAAGGGGAACATAGTAGCAGATGCACTCGGCAGGAGATCTGGTATATAGTTATTGAGTGAGGCAATAGAGCAGATAGTCACTTTTCAGATATCCTATGTGGATTGAGATAGAGCAGCTTATCTTCAGTCTCTAATAGTCACCCCCACTCCTTTAGTGATTCTGGGAGGCGCAACTGGGGGACATTAACTGCGAGGCTCTACGTGCTTAGATATCCACATGACAGGCACCTGATGGATTTTCTGATGGTGGGGAGCACGTCAACCTCTTTATAGGTTGTACTATGGTACTGATGGCACTACATGAGGAAGTGTTGAAGGAGTTCCATACGTCCCCTCTAGTAGTACATCCAGAAGTGGCGAAGATGTACCAAGACATTTGGTGTTAGCACTGGTGGCTAGTAATGAAGAAAGAAGTGGAAGAGTTTTTCTCTCGGTGCCTCACATGTCAGCAAGTGAAGGCAGAGCATCAGGTTCCAGTATTCTTAGTTCAGCCACTAGAGGTGCCAGAGTTGAATTGGGATGGAATTTCGATGGACTTCATGACAGGACATCCATGCACATCTAAGAGTCATGATTCTATCTGGGTGATTATTGACCGACTCACCATGTCGGACCACATCCTACCTATCAGAGAGCATGTATTAGTAGAGGGCTTAGGATGCCTCTACGTTCTGAAGATTGTACGGCTTCATTGAGGTCCATCTACAATTTTCTCCAATAGTGATACACGTTTTACATGTCGGTTATGGAATGGGTTGTATGAAGCGTTATAGACATAACTTCGGTTGAGCACCTCCTTCCATCCTCAGACGGATGGTCAGACAGAGTGGACCATTCATACCCTTGAGGACATGCTACGTGCTTGCGCCCTAGATTTCGGTCGCAGGTAGGAGGATCACTTGCCTCTTGAGGAATTTTCATACAAAAATAGCTATCACTCCACTATCGGTATGGAACCATTCAATGAATTGTACGGACAACCTTGAAGATCACCTTTTTTCTGGACTAACCCAGGGGAGTCCTCACTCATGGGACTAGAGATGGTATGGGCTACCACAGAGAAGGTCCAGATCATCCAAAAGCGGATGAAGACTGCACAGAACATACCAAAGACATATGCTAGAAAGAGATGGAGACCTCTTGAGTTAGAGGATGGTGACCATTTCTTTCTATAGATATCACCTCGATTAGGTTTGTGAATATTTGGCCGAGGTGGCAAGTTATATTTAAGGTTCATCGGACCCTTTCAGGTCCTCAGCAGAGTTGGCGATGTGGCATACCGCATAGATCTTCCACCTCAATTCCACTGGGTGCACGACATTTTCCACATATACTAGCTGAGGAGATATGTACATGATCCTTCACACATCATTGACTGGGGAGGGCTCGACATCGACGATGGGGCAACGTTTTCGAAGGTTCCAGTGGAGATTGAAGATCGACAAGAGAGGTTCATTCTTGGTTGGTCGATACCTCGGGTTCTAGTTCGTTGGCACCACAGAAACCTCCGGGAGAGAACAAGGGAGCGAGAGGCTCAGATTCGTGCTCAGTACCTCCACTTGTTTCCCTAGTTTGCATTGTGGATTTCGAGGATGCAAAGCCCTGAGGTGGGTAGAATATAAAAACCCATATTTTTTCATGAAATTTTTTTAAAAAAAATTATATGGGAATATTATGAGTCTTTGAAAATTTATGGCACGTGATTCAGAGGGTTGATGTTCCTAGAATGAATTTCTGAACTTTTTTTCAGGTACGTTCAGTAAACGTGTGAGCGGGGTTTATTAACTTTTGAACTGGTGCACAAAATTGAAATCTGGGGACACTGTTGAACTCGCATCACCGATATTCTCTTAAGGAGACTTTCACCTTGGCCATAGTAGGTCAAGGGTGAAAGTTAGTTTTCATGTTTTTTGGGGGAGAGTTAACAAAATATTAAAATAAAACAAACATGTTTTATTTTATTTTAATGAAACCTCCCAATTAAATTCAAGGTGGTGGGGACCACCCGAACTCTCTTCTTTAATGTAGGAGACCCTTAGAAACCTCCCAATTGAATTCATGGCGGTGGGGACCACCCAAACCCCTCGTTTAAGGAGAGTAAAATCTTGGTTTCCTTCAAATTAATGTGCCAACTCCTTTGGTTTAATTAATAAACTTAAGCTTATTATATTGGCACCTCACCTCTCGGGGGAAAAGGATTGGAAAAGGAGAGGAGATCTTTGGAGAGTAGGAAAGATCATTCTCTAACAAAGGAGATCCTCCAATGATGAATGAATTCTAGGCAAAGAATAAGGAACTGACCATGGAGCATCATGCGGGAGTGACAAAGGACGGCCTCACCATCTTCCTTGACTACGACTTATTTCTTGTGCCACCTCCAATGGAAAATCAAGGTACGGGTTTTACTTTACTTATATATGATTGAATTTATTTATTGAATTTATTCTCCGCACGTTCTTCAGGCATTCTTCAATGCCAAATATTTATTGATGCTGGAAAAATGAAATTTTACTGAGCACAATATATGGATGTGGATCCCTCGACATGAGGATCGTGAATATGCGATCATTTTATATTTTGGTCTAAGAACAGAGATGCAGTGACCCTCGGAAGAGGAGGAGGGATGGAACACCGGTCGTCCGCATGAAGGTAGGGTGTGTCGCATCCACACTGCCGGATGAGTAGGATACCATGGCCTCTTGGCCGCGGGGAAGTCCATAGAGCGGCCAACACCCTGCCGGTCGTGGTCGTGCAGGGGCGCGCGACTGCACTTCTAAGAGGAGGATCGGTCGGAGCACCCGACCGGCCATGCCAGATCGGTGGGACCCACTTGGGTCACATGGGTGATGTGGAAGCACCCTAAGGAGCTTCCCTTTTTCAATCTAAATGAAAGGGGGTGCACCCCATTTGGTGCCAAATCAAGAGGACCACGCCATTGGGCCGCGCCTAGCAGGCTGCACTCGGCGGGCCGGGCCACCCCTATGAGGGTCGGGTCGGACGACGGCCCAATGGGTTGGGCCCACCAAGTCCCAGGCCATCCGGGTTGGACATGGGTTAGGTTGGGTTGACCCAAATCGGGACGAGTCGTCCCAAGTCGGGTCAGCCCAAGTCGGTCCGACTAGGTCGGACCAGACCCAGGCCCATCCAGACCCAGTTTCGCCTTTTTGGCTGTAACTTGGGAATCGGGTGTCTGTTTGATAAACTATATACATAACCGGAATCCTTGGATCGATAGGGTCCTTTTGGTATACTCCACTTGTGTTTTGGATAAACTTAGATTATAGCCAGGTTGTGTCAAACCCTGAATCCAACCGGGCCCTCGGAGCGGAAATGCTAATAACATACAGATCGGGTGTCAAATTGACACATTTTCTATTGTGTTGGGTCCCTTATGATGTAAAGAACCATTGGGATACTTTTTTGTGGGACATTGGGTGGTTGATGTATGAACAAGGGCTTGGGGAGCAGTTCTCCCAAGATCGTTACGTACGGAACCCTGCGACTGGATAAGACATGACCACTACTGACCATTTTGACTCGAAGTGACTCGACAGGACCAGTGGGGAGCACCTCTATGTGACGCGGCAGACCCACGGTGGGGAGCGCCTCTGTGTGACGCGGCAGACCCATGGTACTCGATAGGATGAGTACCTCAACAGGCCATGAGGGGGAGCGCCTCTGTGTGACGTGGCAGACCCACGATGCTCGATAGGAGGAGTACCCCAATGGTCCAAGGTTAGTGGGAAGTGCCTATGTGTGACACGATAGGCCCAATGTACTCAATAGAGGAGGATTTCTCCAGCATCTGGGGTATTCGACATTGTGAATGGGGATATAATTGTTACTATCCCTAGAGAATCCCGTAGTTGGCTATCATCATTCATAGCGATCCTGTGTTGGTCAGCATCATAATCCTATTTCTTAGAGTTATATACCTGGTGTGAGTTTATTCATATATCTTCATGGTGTTACCTTTGTGGTACTCCTAAAATCGTGGTGTTACCTGTGTGGTACTTCTACTTTCGTGGTGTTACCTTTGTGTTATTCTTCCCTCTTGTGTGAGATGAGTATATATTGATAACATAGGTATATGTATGGGCATATACCTAAGTAGGGTTGATTGTTGTTTACATGCTTTTTGGTTTATCCTTTGTGGAATTGAGAGATCTTTGGGGGTCTTGGGGTCCCAAATGAGTATTTTTATACTCACCCCCACATGAGCTATAACTGCACATTGTTGTGTCTTGTGCAGAAAACGGACAACGCTGACTGAGAATGAGGGTACCAGGACTGGATACTACTCAGAGGTGGACCTTAGATGAGGCATACCACAAAGACAAACATTTGAGATCTGAACCTACCCTTCAAGTAGGATCCTTGGTGGGTGTTCGTAGAAGATGTTTTCATTTTTACTTGTACATTCCAGTTTTACCTGTACATTCTAACTAGGATTGTATTTCGGCCCCTTTACTTATTGTACTCACTCTATTTACTATTCAGTTTACATTGTGATTGTATCCTGCAGTGTGCTTGGATTGTGTGAGTTCGCTGGTTTAAAGGTAATACCTTCCCAGATTTAGGGATATGCCTTTCCAGTGCTAGTCACCAGCCCCTGGCCTAAGAAAGACGGGCTTAGGGTAGTCACGGCATGGGACCCGAGGGATGGTTCATGGCATAAATGATCTTTGTTGATATTTTTTTTGTTTTCATCACTATTGTTATTTTAATTTTATTAGATTCATTTAAATGTATCTTTGTTTTCTATATTGGTTCTCTTATTATTTACATTACTTTTATTTTCTCTTAAAAATATAATGAATTCTAGTATAGTTTATATATATTTATATATATTTGTGTGTGTGTGCAGGAATATATATAAGTGTGTTATTTTATATATTATTATTAATTTAGTTAATGGATTATTATTGTCATTGTTGTTTTTTGTTGTTGTTTTTTTCTATTGTTATTTTCAATTTGTATTAGTTGTGTATAGAAAATACAAGGTAAAATTAATGTCAAAAAAGAATAAAGGGTATGGTGGGGTGTAGAGTTAGTGTACTAGGAAAATGTAATTAGGGAGACAGGAACTCCCCAAGGGGCACTTTGTATGGTAAAATAAAAAAAATGTAATGTAATTTTTAAAAAAAATTGTAAAAAAATTAAACTTGATTAGAGGGGTACTTCATAGTGGAACATGCGCACAAAAGGGGGGTGATTTTTACTCTCTTCTCTCCCACCCTCTTGCCTATTCTCTTTGACATCTCTCTACAATTATCTTATATATTTTTCTAATGTATCCTTTAATAATGGTTATAATGATGCACTGTCATTGGTGTTGGATCCTTATCATCAAAAATAAGGTAATCCCTATGTTTTACTTATAGGAGATGAAATATTTTATCCATATTCAACTAAATCTATTTTTTATTTTCATAGTCGAAAATTGTTATTTTTTGAAACATATATCTGTATTTCTAGGAGTGGTGGATTAAAACTTATATTATTAGTTTACATTATTTTGGAGTTAGGTGTATCTAGCTAATTTATCATGTCTTTAGAACCCCTAAACTTTTTGGTTTTACCTTTGTTTTTATTTATTAATTATTGTTAGAATACATGGTTTAGGTTAATTCTATTCTTTCAGGTTATTGTTCATGTCATATATTGGTAAAATGGAAATTTTCCATGGAATTATTTTAAAAACATTTTTTACACATATAAGGTGATCAATAAATATTTTTAAATAGCTTCAATGGTTTTAAATTGTCTTTAACCGATGTTATATAAATAGAGGTTTGTTTGAATCATGTTTACATGGTTATGTGATATGAATTTATATAGAACCATATATGTTTATGAGATTTTAGATATTTTATTGATGTGATCATGTATTTCAAATGGGATATCTTAGGTATGTCTTGGGTAACTGGGATGGGTGATTCTCTGGTCTAGTTATATTCTAGCAAGGGGCTGGTGTCGGTGAAACTACGATATCCACTAGAAGTAGGGTAATTTTCTAATTTTCATATAAGCCTGCTATTGATAAATGAGTGAATCCTAGTTTCCACACCATAATAGGTTGGATCCCATTTTGGGTGTGTTATACATGTTATTATTCTTGATATATAATATCATTTTGTGATTTATTCTTTTAATTAGATATAATGATGATGGTTATGTTTTATAATTGACTTTGTTATGATTATTTTGGGATTTTCATTGTTTTATAAAAACCAAATAATTGGTAAAATATTCTCTAACCTTTTTATTTTAAAATATAGTGGTATTTCTAAAATATTGTTTCCAAAACAGAACTAATGGTATGTATTGAATAAGATGGTACATAGATACTTGGTTAAATCTAATTTGGATTTCCCTCAGACTCTACATATTCTTAAGGGTGTATGAATCTATGATTATGACCAATTTGGATAATTTTAAAGGAGCTGCATCATATTGAATAATTTCTTGACAACTACATCATCTACAATCATTTAGTGTCTCGTGATTATTGTGGGTCATGGGGAGAATTTTTCATGAGTATTTTGGGGAACCATTAGTATCATTTATTTATTTATGATAGATAATGTATTAACCATGTCTATCTTGACTTCATTTTGGACATATATTCATATGTAACTTTTTTGGTTGGTATTATTTTGATTATTATGATAATTGTTTATTATTTTATTGTGTTCAATTTTACTCTATTTTAATGTTTTATTATTATTTATTTTTTCCATTTATTTTCACAGGTATAGTGACCTAGACTTTTCATAGATTGATATTAATTTTTTTTATGAATATTAATTATAATATTAAAATCCAGGCCAAAGGACCATAATATTTTAATGCCTTTGAAAACTTGGAAACAAGAACACTGGTCCATAAGTGAGCAACATCATCTCCCAAATAATTCTTTACAACTATAACCTTTCTTAAACATATCATACATAATACATATCTTCATAACCTAGGGAAATCAAGCATAAGAAACGGTGATTTTAGATGCTCTGTAAGGTTAAACAAGGGGTATGTGTAAGCATAACATCAACACAATGGTATAGAAACATGAGTGTAACATTTGACAATCATACCCCGCATTTAAAAAACCATAATCATGAGTCATGGAATAAATATTAGTAGTTCATATGTTATGAATCATAAGGGAATCAAAGAACATGATTCATGAGAGAGTAACATTAGTAAAAGACATGTATTTTTTGTTATACATATATGAATAAAAAATCACTTCCATATTAGTCAAGGCACAATGCTAAGACCTTAATAGTGTACAAATTCTTTTGCTTAACTGGGTTCACTCTTAGTTCTAGCTCAGTTTTAATGAATTGGGTTCACTCCCCATTCCAGACATGCCTTACTGAACTAGGTTCGGTCTCCATTCCTACCTTGTTTATCTCAGGAGATATAAATATTTACCCAATGTATTATAGAGAGATATAGGTATCAACCATCACATAATGAATTCATACATATTTATACCATGATACCATACAAATTCATCATATAATAACCCTTGGAATTAAATAGGTATTGAAAAATTTCATGATTTCATAACCAATGGAAAATACACAGGTTTCATAATAATTTCAACATAGAATAACCTATTAAAAGAATTAGGTTTCATAAGTATTTCCCCATGGTATAACCCTTGGAATAGAAATAGGGTTCCAAATAATTATTCCATAAAACATAAACCATTAAGAGAAATAATATGAATAGTATCCTCAGATCATATCCCTATAAAGGAATAGTTAACACCAATGGATTTCATCTTAGATATAAAATAATTTAAAAAATCATTTAAAACATTTATTGAGGAAAATAACTTTTCGTCTTTGAAAAAATATTTTTAAAACATAAAACATTTTGAAATCCATTTAATTTAAAAAAAACCTTGAATACATATAAATGAATATTTGAATTATTGATTGGTTTTGATATCATAACCATTTTTTCATTCCTTACATATTAAAATGAATATTCCATTCACATTTTCAATAAAAGAAAAACGAGAATTGTTTTGGAAAATGAAATTAATATTAATTTTAAAAAAATTAATAAATTAAAACATGGGTAAAAATATATTTTAAAAATAATAAGATAGTAATAAAATATTTTTAATTACATTTTTAGAAAATAGGTTTTTAAGAAGAAAACAGATTTATGACTGAATACAAAAATTCACATATTGTATAAAAAACACATGCTTAATAATTTCAAGTACCAAATAGTGGAAAAATGGTACCATTAATTGAAAATAACATGAATAAACAGAGTAAAAAAATTAATTATAATTATTAAGAGTTATATCATGAAATTTAAACAATGGAGACTTAATCGTAAACAATCTCGATAAATGATGATATTATAACATAAAATATTTACCACATTGGTATAATTGATTCATATGCCTCATGATGGAATAAAAAAAATAAAACATAAAATATCACCAAAATGAAATGTCAAAGGTGATTTATGTACACCTCGTGAAAGAATATAGGTGCATAAAATAATGTATGTTTGAAAGAAGGAAAATTGTAATAAAAATATCACACTGCTTTTGTAAAATGTTTAATTGTAACCCAAAATAAAGAATAAAATATCATTAAATATAATTAAAGAAATAATAATTATTATATAATATTTAAAATGGGAATTATACACCCTGTACAAAATAAATGAGTGGTGAATTTTCATATGTCTCCTAGAAATAAAAGACATACTAGAAATCTCATACCTTAAGTCTTGACTTCCACCACACATTGTCATACCACCTATATAATAAATATTAGTTTATTATTAATATATTATAGAACCATGTAAATATGAATCATAGAATATATATTTTTTATTATGACTATTTATTACCCTTATATTAACAATTCCATGCTTAAGTTATGTTTTGAGTAATAACCGCTTTTTCATATAAGATTTGATTTGTTATATTTTTTGTCCTATTAGATTGATCATGGTTTCATAATATCCATAATGAAAATCAAGATATTAATGTCATATATATTTAGTATATATATATATATATATTGCTCCATAATATTTAGAGATAGAAAACGAAATGCACCATTCATAGAGATGGTAGGTCGTACGTACGCATGAACAATGTTTTTTTTCTTGTTGGGTAAAAATAAAGAAAACTCAAAAGATATATATTATAATTTTAAAATAATTTTTATTTAATATATATATAAAATATATCATATATAAACAATAAATCCATAATTATGACCATCCATGATAGGTGGTAATGGAAAAATAATGACATCGGTTCGTGAGGTGGTACTCCTCTATACACAGGAACAATGATTTTGTAAATCATTTGATAGAATTGGAGATTTTTGTAGGTAATAACCTTACCAAAACAAAGTAAAATATACATAATATACTGATTACATTATACAATCATGGTATATTAATAGTTTAAGGGGTGGTGAAGTAAATAAAATTAAAAATCTTATTGATGAATAATATATCTTCTTCGGGTATACTCCTTTATTTTTCACTAAAAACCTTTCATTGTTGGTTTACTTATAAACCAATGATTATAAGATGAGGGTATTGATGTTGGGAAGTTATTTGTAAATGTATAGGCTAAATCATAGAGGTTTAATGGTGTAAATAAGAGAGGAGAGTGGTTGACCTTTTATTAGAGGGGGGTAGGACACATTTGGTATTTTTGAAAAGAATTGTGTGCTCTCGTGTATTTTAGATGTAATAAGGGTCAAAAATGAAAAAAAATAATTAATTAGACAATATAAGGTCTAAATATTTCTATAAAATAGATATTATATAAGTTTATATGTACTTTTTACCCATATTAGTTTAGATTAACCCCCGATAAATTCATTTGTACCTTAACTACTGTAATTAATTTTTACTGCATTCACTATTCATTACGGTCAAAAATTAAGTTGACATTATTAGAAAATATAAATTATGATTATGAAAAATATTTAATCCATTTTATCAAATTTCATTCACAAAAGTAGAAAAATATAATTTAGAATATTCCTACAGACGTGATAAGAAACTGGGCTTTTAAAAACAAAATGGTTAAATGATTACAATGTTTTTATATCAAGATTCAATATGAAAATGACTCTAATTAACCAAAATGGATTAATTGATGTATAATTTATCAAAATTAACATTAGAAACAATTTAAAATATAATTTAACTTTATAAATAAATTAAGTGAAACAGATATTTTTAATTAAAATTCAGTATTTTTCACTATTCATCAAAAAAACTCAAAAGAATCCCATAAATTTACCCTAAGATAATTTTGAATTTATGAATTTAGTTATTTATTTTATTTTAACAAATCAAATTCCTAAAATTTTCAAAAATTAAATTTTTTATTTTTCACAGAAAGACATAAAAACATTTTTTTGAGAAAAAAATTATTTTTGAAACATATATTGACTTTACCAAAAAAAATTATTTTATTATAAATATATTTTATTTATGTAAATCCCATATACATAATATTTTAAAATTAGTTATTATTATTCGTATTACAATGTTTAATGGATTAGTTATAACTATCACCTTTAAATAATTGTATTAGTATTATATCATGGTTTTGTTAAAACTCAATATTGTATGTAACACAAGATAATCCATCATTGTGTGTAGTGCAAGATTAAATTTTTGTTTCATGTAATTCAATTCATAAAATAAATTAAATTTCATTGAAAAAATAATAAATTTATAAAAACTCATCATGTTACCTTCTACCACCCATAAAATGAATTTCTCCCTCAAAATTCATCATTCTCATACAAAAAATGATGATTATTATGCCTCATCATATCATAATGTTCCCACATAGCATCCTAAAACAGTTGGTTTCACCAAAAAACATTGACTAGGTGGGTGGTCTTGGCATGTATAACTTTCTATATAAAATCTAGAATCTCCACTAGTTGTTCCTTATAATAAAGAACTCACTCCAGCAGTATTACCTCTTAGTTCAGCACATGTGAAGGGTCAGGTATATACTTCCTCAGGAGACAAACATGGAACACATCTTTTACTTTATATAGGTTAGATAGAAGTTCCAACCAATAGTCTACCATCTTTATATGATCATGAATTTCAAAGACACTAATATACCATGGGCTTAGTTTCACATTCTTCGAAATATCATATATTTCTTCCATGGAAGAATAATTAGAAATATTTTTTCACAAAATTCTAATTCTATATCACACTAACCATTTTCAGCATAATGTATTCCTAACTCTAAGCTTCTTGGACGTGTTGCTAAATGGATTTGACCTTCTCATACATTTCTTTAGTTAACTCAGGTCCCAATTTCCTTCTTTCCCTAAATTCATTCTAGAAAATTAGAGCTCTATAATTCCTTACATATAGGGATTCATAAGGATCCATATAAATGATTGAGTGAAATTTATAATTGTAATAAAAATATAAAATAGGATCGTATTTATCCCAAACACCTTTGAAATCTAATTAGCAATATATCAACATATATTATAGGGTTTGAATTGTTAATTTAGACTGGCCATCTATTTGATGATGATATAGAATGATAACAATCAACTATGTATCAAGATGTTTGGGCAAAAATACATCAAGGAATCATTGAAGCATTTTTGTGGTGATTTTGTTTGTTAAAAAAGCAGGCCTCCGTGTTGTGTTTGTTAACAAAGCAGGACATGATGTATGAGTGTGTTGAATAAGGGGGTTTACATGGTGATTTTTCAGGTTCAAGGGATTCTTTCAACAATCGATGATTGATTGAAGAACCTCCATAATGGAATGGACGATCTGGAGGCGGTAAAAAAAGAGCAGATACAAGGTGGCACTGTTTTCCAGTGTTTGCCAAAGTTTTGAGCCTAAAAATTAGAAAATGGAGAGATGTGTTTTTGGAAAAGGGAGGTGCATGAAAAATTTAAGTGGTGCATGAAACAATATAGTGGTGCATGAAAAATCAGCGTGGTGCGCGAAAAATATAGTGGCATTCAAAAAATCGGTGTGGTGCATTAAATATCATAGGGGTGCACGGAAAAATAAAGTGTTGTGTGAAATATTTTCTCAGTGCGCGAAAAAGGAAATTGATGCGCAAAATAGTGGGATAAAGTTTTTCACCCAAGAGGTGTTTCGAGGTCCGAATCTCGAAAATTGGAAAAGGCATGGGGTGCGCGAAATATTTGAGTAGTTCGTGTAAAATATGTATTTTTCAAAAATTGTAGTTTTTCCGCCTTTTAATGGAGCACCCACGTTAAATATTGTTTTTGACATGTATATAAGTTCAATTTGACAAAATAAAATTATTCTTTGGAATCATGATATAAAAATTTACTTTGGATAAAATTTTTATATTATTCTGATAACTTTCATAATTTAATGAATAGTAAAAACACACAATATTTTAATTAAAATATTTTTTTTTCATAGAAATAATTTAAATGGATATATTATCTCTTTAATTGGTTTTAAAGTGTAATTAGAATATATAATTACCATTTAATCCAATTTTGTTCATTGTAATTAATTCCACTTTGAAATTGGATATAAACAAGTATCAATCTTTTGATAGTTTTTGTTTCTTAAAAACACGCTATTTGTTTTGATAACGGGAATTAATTTTAAAATTAATTAATGTCACTTCTATGTTTTGAATTTGGAAAAATATAAATAAATTTTGAATTAGAAATATCAAATAATGCTCTGGGTGAATTTTTGGTATTTTTCTGAAAAACTTCAATTTTCGATGAATAGTGAAACCACTTAGTGGTAGTTAAAAAACTGAATTTTTCATTTAAATGAAATTTTACCACTTCTGTGAATTGAATTTTGAAAATCCAAGAGACACAGTTAATATAAATGACTAAAATGTGGTTCAATGAGTTGAAAATAATTTTTTGTGAATAATAACTTTTTACTTTTATTTACCACGGTTAAAAGAAAATAGGGTAATTAAGGGTAAAAATGATATAATATTACCCCAAAACATGTCCTAATTATATTGGATAAGTGTAATTAGACCAAAAACAACCTTAGGAATAATATTTGACCATTTAGGCCTACTTGGATTAGATTAGGACATTTAATATTATTTTATTTAAAGAATAGTTAAAATAATTAAAATCAAAGTTTTATAACTAAAACATTTTTAATATAGAGTTATACATAAGATAAATTCGACTATAAAAATTTATTAGAAAGATAAAAAAATTACTACATAATGGTATTTTATTTATAATTTTTATACATTAAATAATTTAATTTTTTAATGACACAATGATGATGCAGTAATTATCTAATTAATGAAATATTGACATAATTGATGTTATAAATACTCAAATAAATGTAAATTGAGACTTTTTATGAGTTCCACTAATTTTATATGTTAATATAACATGTTATTATTTATTTAATTAACCTTTTTTGAACTAATCATTCTGTTATGATTTTCACAAAAATCAATTACCAAATAGTGTTAAAATTGACATAAAATAGTTTTTAAAACAAATATTATATTATTAATTGTTATTTTATTTCTAAAAATATAAGGTTCGGCCAAATTACTTATATAAGGTTATATATATTAATAATAAACAACTTGGGGTTCGTTTGGATTGTTATAGTATGTTTATTAACCTTATAGTGTAAGAAAACAAGAAGACACGATAAAAGTAAAATTATTTAACTTAAAGTTAAATCTAAATGATAAGGTTAAAATAGAAACCTAAACTTTTCTAAATTCTATTGTATGAGAGGATTTAGACCCATACCCACCTTATATTTGAAATAAATCAATTTGGAGCTATTAAAAACCGAATATGACTTTATAATAAAATAATATTTTAAGTTTTCCTAAGGTGCCCCTCTCCTCCCTTACAAAAGGGAACCTCTTCCCTCTCTTCCTCACACCACTTTGAGCCTTCAAGCTCGGCCAAACCCTTCCAAACTATCTTCTACACGTCCCTAGAAACATCCTAGAGGTCCTGGTCTTCATTAAATACCATCTTTAGAGCCCTTAGAAGAGGTTAAGAAGAGGCGCTTCAAAGAAGAGGTAATGTCCGTTACCGATTCTTTCAACTTTATTTCTTCTTTTACCTCTTCTTATTTAGTTTTTTCATTATGAAGTAATAACATCAGAATCACTCATATACGTATATGTTATTATAAGTATGAAACAATCCTATTTCACCATCTATCCACCCTACGGAAAATGAAATCACCTCGTGTGCGTACGTACGGAATACCGTCTCCAGGTCGTGGTGTAATCTGTTTTCGACCACCACCCTATTTGGATGAGTATAATAGAGTAAATAAATAAATATATATGATTATTTTAAATTGATATTGATTCTAAAATATTATACATACACTTCAATACAATTCCACGATCATGGGAATGATATCATCGCTCGTGCGTACGTACGGACTACCGTCTCCACGATGCAATGAGATTCATTCTCCATGTTAACCATTCATGAATGATTATATAGTATATATAATAAGTAATCATGAATTATATGACATAATAATGATACTGTATTTATGTATATATATTTATGTCATCTAATTAATTCCATTCAACTCAATAAGGAAACGAAAACAGCGTTCATGTGTACGTACGGCCTACCATCTCCATGAACAGTGTATTTAATTCCATTTATCGATCTATCGTATATATATATGTATATGATGAATATATATTACGTATAAATAATGTTTTACATTCTTTAATTAATTAAATCAGGATATAAGTAATAATATCAAGAACAACAAGTCCAAACATGTACGATATATAAAACGATTTTACACAAAATGCTGCTTTAACATGGAACTTACAAAAGAACAGGTAATATAAAGTCATCAGTGAAACATATATGATATCATAACAATGAATATGATTCTGTAATATGTCAATGACTTTATTTAAATCATTATATAGTAGGTTCGGATACGTACGAAGCATATCAGACTTAAGGTAAGGGGTAATTATTCCAATCTCATTCTTATCCGAGATTGTTTATTCGTAAATATTTAATGGGGTTATCTTTATCATCCATGTCCATGTTTTCTAAAAATGTTTTCATAAAATGTTATTATTCTTCCATGTAATTTTAAATTCATTTTTACCTTTTTTTTACTTTTACCACATGTTTTGGAAGGAATCTTTCTTTTGTTTACCATACGAGGTACTTTTTTACTTTTCCGACAAAAGTATGAGAAGAATGTTATTTTTATCTTATACGGCGTGAATGGATTTTTATGGTTTCATAACACCTCATTTTAATAAGGATTCCTCTACAATTTTTCATTATTATTTTCAACAAAAGCCTTTTCTTTTAAAATTTCATGGCATTTTATGAAAAGAAGATGATTTTGAAGAGGAAAGAATATTTTCCTCAAGAATTCATTTCAAGTGTTTTATCAAAACCATTTTCCATCTAAGATGACATTATTTCATATGTTTATGTTTCAATTATAATGTCTCTATGATTTACATGGTTTAACTTTTCTTATTATGAAATGATATCCATTTCTTTTATATGGATTATGTGATGATGGGATGATGTTTATGAAACCCATTTTATTTATTGGGTTATTATGACTGATGTATGTTTATTTTGTGTAACAAGTAAGAATGATTTCATTATGAGATGGGTGGGACCTATATCTCCCTCCAATGAATATGGTAGAGATTTATATCTCATGAGATAGACATGGATGGAATGGTAAGTTAATTTGGTTCAGTAATACAGGACAGGAATGAGGAGTGAACTTGATTCAGAAAGGGACTTGGTCCACTAAAATGGTCTTGACAGAAATTCCTTGGCTACTATGGAAATAATATCATGTGCCTAATGTTTTTCCACAATTAAAAGTTTTATTTACAATCTATTTTATCATAATTGATGTTCTATTTTGATCTATGCCTTATGTACTCCAATGTTTTATGTCATTTCTCAAGATTTCAATGTTTAAACATTATGTTCATGTTTTTATTTTCAAATGTATATGGTTTGTTTTATTTTCTCCATGATTACCCTTACTGAGCATTTGAGCTCACCCTTGTTATGTTTTCTTTTCCCCAGGATATAAATAAAGGCTTTAGGTGAGAAAAAAGGGAAGATATTTATGGGAGATGTTGAAGATATTACACCACGATTAGAAGATTACGTTCCAAGTTTCCAAAGACACTAAACTATTACGGTCCTTTTGTGTCTATTTTTGTTTTGTACTAAGTATTATACAAAAGTAATGTAATGTCCATGTACGTCAAGCCTTGGGTCTATACATTTGGTATCAGAGGAAAGGTTTAGTTAACCATTCGAAACTAGGATGTGAAAACTTTAGTGAAATACCTAGAGATATTTCTAAGGTATGTCTAGGGATGTCCCTAAGGTTAAGGATACGTATAGGTTATAGTCTTAGAATTGCACTCACGATCTTAGAATTAAACCTAAGATGTTAGATATTTATGGTATTCCCCCTTTATTATGTTTTTCCCCTAGCATGGTATTTTCCTCTCATTCTATTATTTTTGGGTTTTAGACGATGGCTGGAACCCGAAGGAACCGTGTTGATCAATGTAATGGACAATGCAATGATTTTCCTCCTGACCAAACCAATGTCATGGGAGATGGAGTTCACAATCTTATTTCTATACTTACACTAACTATGAATCATTCTGTACTTTAAAATGAGAAGAGAAAGGAGAAACATTCTCTTGAATCCTTCATGAGGCAGCGTCCACCTTCATTCAGCGGGTCTTCTGATCCCTTAGTGGGTGAACAATGGATCAGTACCACTGAAAATATATTTTCAGTTCTACAATGTTATTATCATGATAAATTCATCTTAGAAGAATATCGTTTGGAAGGTGATGTTGATTAATGGTGGAATCTTATCAAGAATACGAGGCAAAGAGATGAAATTGAGTCCATGGAATGGAATGAGTTCAAGAACTTGTTTTTCAGTAAGTACTTCCCTCGTATTCTTCGAACAAAGATGGAAAAGGAGTTTCTTGATCTTAAGAAGAAGGATGATGAATCTGTTGATATATACGAAGCGAATTTTACAAGACTTGCAAGGTATGCATCTGGCTTTATCATCCAACCGGAAAGTAAAGTTGATCGATTTTTCATTGGCTTAAAACCATGTCTTTGAAGGGAATTAGCTATAAGAGACTTCAGTAGCGATGAAGAAATTGAGTGTTGTGCTATCAAGGTATAACTGTAAGTTGTTGTAACATATCCATCTCATGGTTTTGACAGGAAACGAGAGATGGAGTTCAAGGAGAAATCTCAGAACAATGGTGAAAAGAAGATGAATGTTTCGTTATGCTTAAAGTGTGGAAAGAAGCATGGTGGAGATTGCCTAAAAGGTAATAGAAAATGTTTTAAGTGTAGAAAAGAAGGTCATCGATCAGTTTATTGTCGAAGTAATGGTAAAAAGGATGCTGATGATGTGAATAGAGAAAATACTACAGAGAAATCTCCACCAACACTTCAATGCTTCAAGTGCAAGGAAGTGGGGCATTATTCTAATAAATGCCCTATTCCACGGGTTAATGATGATCAATGTGAGAAACCCCTTAATAAAAGGATAAAGGTAAGTCTCATGAAATCACTATTTGTGATGTTGAGTATGAAAATGATGTTGTGTAATGATTAAGTGTTTATGTAATGGGATTTGAAAATAGTATCATGGAATCTCATTTATGGTATTGTGGAATTTCGGAATATCTATGTATTGGTTTTCACTAATTATATGGTACTCGTAACTATGAAAATGTGATTGAAATATTTTTGGGAAGCAGATGAAATGCGCATAATGAAGGGATAAGGAGAAAATAATATAATAGTAATCATGATCTCATGACTAAAATAAAGACAAAGTGATATCATGGTTTGAGTATATAGAAATTCTGGGATTTTGGTATGTGGAAAGAGTTAAATTTTGATAGCATTCATGTTTTCACTAAGGTTAAATGGGTATTCATTTTTTTCAAGAGAATACAAGATTAAGGTATTCACATGATTGGAATGTGATCAACAAGATATATCGGGGATAAATGATGGTATTCACATGCTCGATAGATGACATTTCTAGTAATTGTTTTCTTTATACTATAAGCTTGGACAGAAGTATTTTGGATAAGACTAAAGATTTCAAATGGATTATGTTGAAAATAAGTTATTTTAAGGCTATAATTGTTTTCAATATTATCGATGTAATGTCAAAATGATGTAATTTTAGAAAAAGGACAACCTGCAGGATGGGCGACAACCCATCGCGTCGGACAAGGCTGTTGGAATCGAACCCACAACCGAAGTGCGACTGGGCCTTATCACATACCACTAGCCAACAGGAAGTCCCTGGTTAGTAGAAACTTGTTTTATTTTATTAATCGGTATGATATATAAAGTATAAGTTCATTTTTGGAATCGTGTATGATTAACCTCACCATAGATGGACTTATGTATATTTGATAACTTTTTCTAACCTTTTGTTTGAAATAGATGGAATGACCCATCATTCTATCACATGATCTATTAACAGTTCACGAATAACAAATTCAACTTCATTTCTTTAAGAGATGAAGTGGAAATTGTTCAAAGCACAAACAACAGTGAGATTGTACCAAAATCAAGCAACAATTTCTTCTAATTCAAAATTTTCAACTTTAGGGAAATGATATTGAAAACCAAAAAAGTTGTCCTAGTGCTCTTATATCTGATGAATCAGATAGTACCTTAGATCATCACAAATTTATGTCTTTGTGATTGATGGCTTTTTTATAGCCATGTTCTCTACCACTCTCCCTCAGAACTTGATGGTTAGATTTTTCATCCAGATCCATATTTTTACCTATGTTCTCTTATATGGAAACCCAGTGATGAGTTACTTTGGGTAATATTTACATTTAATACTTTAGTTTTTAAAATTAAGTTTTAGTATTCCTTTTCACGATGTGGGTTTCTATGAATAGTAAATGATTTATAACCCTGACGAAATTCAAGGACGAAATTCATTTCAAGAGGGGTAGAATATAACACCCAGAGATTTTATGAGATATATTATTTTTATTTTCATTGATCTTATATTATACACTACACCAAGATTAGCTTGTATTATACACAACAATGCATTAGCTTGCAGTATATGCAACACTATTCTTGGCTTGTATTACACGCAATCACGACCTACCTCGATAGCGTGTGTAGTACGCAATACCGGGTTTCACTAAACAACGATATATTTTTATAATATTATTATGGACTATCCATTATGAATAGTATTATCTACATTTTGAATTTTATAACATTATTATCTATCTTACACATTTTATAGAATATGGTATGAGAACAAAATAAATTTTTCGTGTAAAATATGTATTTTTCAAAAATTGCAGTTTTCCTGCCTTTTGATGGAGCACCCACCTTAAATCTTGTTTTTGACTTGTCTATAAGTTCAATTTGACAAAATAAAATTCTTCTTTGGAATCAGGATATAAAAATTTACTTTGGAAAAAATTTTCATATTATTCTGATAACTTTCTTATTTTAATGAATAGTAAAAGCACGCTATATTTTAATTGAAAACAAATTTTTTCATCGCAATAATTTAAATGGTTAGATTATCTTTTTAATTGGTTTTAAAGTGTAATAAAAATATATTTTTACCATTTAATCCAATGTTGTTCATTTGAATTAATTTCACTTTGAAATTGGATATAAACAAGTATCAATCTTTTGATAGTTTTTGTTTCTTAAAAACACGCAATTTGTTTTGATAACGGGAATTAATTTTAAAATTAATTAATGCCACTTCTATGTTTTGAATTTGAAAAAATAGACATCAATTTTTCATTCGGAATATCAAATAATTCTTAGGCTAAATTTTTGGTACTTATCTGAAAAACTACAATTTTCGATGAATAGTGAAACCACTTAGTGGTAGTTAAAAAAACTGACTTTTCATTTAAATGAAATTTTACCACTTATGTGAACTGAATTTCAAAAATCCGAGAGACACGGTTAATATCAATGACTAAAATGTGGTTCAATAAGATGAAAATAATTTTTGTTGAATAGTATCTTTTTACTTTTATTTACCATGGTTAAAAGTAAATAGGGTAATTAAGGGTAAAAATGATATTAATATTCCCCCAAAACATGTCCTAATTATATTGGATAAGTTTAATTCGACCAAAAAACCTTAGGAATAAAATATTACCATTTATGTCCACTTGGATTAGATTAGAACATTTAATATTATTTTATTTAAAGAATAGTTAAAATAGTTAAAATCAACGTTTAATAACTAAAACATTTTTAATATAGGGTTATACATAAGATAAATTCAACTACAAATATTCAATAGAAATATAAAAATATTTCATACATAATTGTATTTTATTTATAATTTTCAGACATTAAATAATTTAATTTATTAATGACACAATGATGATGTAGTAATTATCTGATTAATGAAATATTGACATAATTGATGTTATAAATACTCAAATAAATGTAATTTGAGAATTTTTATGAATTACACTAATTTTATAGGTTAATATGACATGTTATTATTGATTTAATTATTATTTTTTTGTACTAATCATTCTGTTGTGATTTTCACAGAAATCAATTACCAAATAATGTCAAAATTGACATAAAATAGTTTTTAAAACAAATATTATATTATTAATTGTTATTTTATTCCAAAAAATCTAAGGTTCAGAAAAATTACTTAAATAAGGTTATATATATTAATATTAAACAACTTGGGGTTCGTTTGGCTTGTTATAGTAAGTTTATTAACCTTATAGTGTAAGAAAACAAGAAGACACGGTAAAAGTAAAATTATTTAACTTAAAGTTAAATCTAAATGATAAGGTTAAAATAGAAACCTAAACTTGTCTAAATTATATTGGATGAGATGATTTCAATCCATCCCCACCTTATCTTCTAAATAAATCAAATTAAAGATATTAAAACCTGAATATGACTTTATAATAAAATAATATTTTAAGTTTTCCTAAGTTGTCTCTCTCCTCCCTTATAAAAGGGAACCCCCTCCCTCTCTTCCTCACACCACATTGAGCCTTCAAGATCATCCAAACCCTACCAATTTCTCTTCTACACATCCCTAGAAACATCTTAGAGATCCTGGTATTCTTCAAATACCATCTTTAGTGCCCAAAGAGGAGGTTAAGCAGAGGCGTTTCAATGAAGAGGTAATGTCCGTTACCGATTCTTTCAACTTTATTTATTCTTTTACTTCTTCTTATTTAGTTGTTTCATTATGAAGTAATAACATCAGTATCAATAATATATTTATTTTTTACTATAAGTATGAAACAACCCTATTTCACCATCAATCCATCCTATGGAAAATGAAATCACCGCACGTGCGTACGTAAGGAATACCGTCTCCACGCCGTGGTGTAATCTGTTTTTGACCACCACCCTACTTGGATGGGTATAATGGTGTAAATAATTAACTATATATGATTATTTTAAAGTTATATTGATTCTGAAATATTATACATACACTTTAATACAATTCCACGATCATGGGAATGATATCATCGCTCATGCGTACGTACGGACTACTGTCTCCACGACACGATGAGATTCATTCTCCATGTTAACCATTCATGAATGATTATAAAGTATATATAATAGTTAATCATGAAATATATGACATAATAATGATACTGGATTTATGTATATATATATATATATATTTATTTCATCTACTTAATTCCATTCAATTCAATAAGGAAACGAAAACAACGTTCATGCGTACGTACGTTCTAGCGTCTCCATAAACGGTGTATTTCATTCCATTTATCAATATATCATATATATATATGTATATGCTGAATATATATTACATATAAATCATGTTTGACATTATGTAGTTATTTAAATCAGGATATAAGTAATAATATCAAGAACAACAAGTCTAAACATGTACGATAAATAAAACGATTTTACCCAAAATGTTGTTTTAACATGGAACTTACAAAAGAACGGGTAATATAAAGTCATAAGTAAAACATATATGATATCATAACAATGAATATCATTCTGTAATAAGTCAATGACATTATTTAAATCATTATACAGGAGGTTTAGATATGTACGAAGCATATCAAACCTAAGGTAAGGGATAATTATTCCAATCTCATTCTTATCCGAGATTGTTTATTCGTAAGTATTTACTGGGGTTATGTTTATCATCCATGTACATGTTTTCTAAAAATGTTTTCATAAAATGTTATTATTATTCCATTTATGTTTAAAGTAATTTTTACCCTTTTTTTAATTTTACCACATGGTTTGGAAGGAATCTTTCTTTTGTTTACCATAGGAGGTACTTTTTGAGTTTTCTGACAAAAGTATGAGAAGAATGTTATTTTTAACTTATACGGCGTGAATGGATTTTTACGGTTTCATAACACCTCATTTTCATAAATCTTTTTCTACAAGTTTTCATGATTATTTTCAACAAAACACTTTTCTTTTAAAAGTTCATGTAATTTTGTGAAAAGAAAATGATTTTGTAGAAGAAAGGATATTATCCTCAAGAATTCAATTCTAGTGTTTTATCAAAACCATTTTCCATCTAAGATGACATTATTTCATTTGTGTATGTTTCAAGTATAATGTCTCTATGATTTACATGGTTTCACTTTTCTTATTATAAAATGATATCCATTCTTTTTTATGGATTATGTGATGATGGGATGATGTTTATGAAACCCATTTTATTTATTGGGTTATTATGAATGATGTATGTTTATTTTGTGGCACAAGTAAGAATTATTTCATTATGAGATGGGTGGGACCTATATATCCCTCCAATGCATTGGGTAAATATTTATATCTCATGAGATAGACATGGCTGGAATGGTAAGTTAATCCGGTTCAGTAATACAGGACTGGAACGAGGAGTGAACTTGATTCAGAAAGGGGCATTGTCCACTAAGATGGTCTTGGAAGAAATTCCTTGTCTACTATGGAAATCATATCATGTGCTTAATGTTTTCCCACAATTACTACTTTTATTTAAAAGCTATTTTATCATGATTGATGTTCTATTTTGATCTATGTCTTACGTACTTCCATGTTTTATGTCATTGCTCAAGATTTCGATGTTTAAACATTATGTTCATGTTTTTATATGAAAATGTATATGGTTTGTTTTATTTTCTCCATGCTTACCCTTACTGAGAATTTTAGCTCACCCTTTTTATGTTTTCTTTTCCCCAGGATATAAAAAAAGGTTTTAGGCAAGAAAAAAAGGGGAATATATTAATGCGAGATGTTGAAGATCTTTCACCATGATTAGAAGATTACGTTCCAAGTTTCCAAAGACACTAAACTATTACGATCCTTGTGTGTCTGTTTTTGTTATGTACTAATTGTTCCACAAAAGTAATGTAATGTCCATGTACGTCAAGCTTTGGGTCTCTACAATAATTCTCATTCACCTTACATGTGTGGTACTGAAGTGAGTGAGGTGCATTCTATGTAGCTTTCTCTATATTTACATATTTAGCTAACTAATTTCCATTGCTTTGGAAATAAATTTTTGAATGACCTTACATTCTACATTTAAAACATTTAATCGTACCCCTAATATAATTTCTTCCATGATTCTTCCCACACTTTGAGCATAAATTATACCGTATCTTCTTCTCTCCATTGTTTTTTGATATTCCATTAAACATTGTCTTACTTTTCTGGACAAAACCATGAGATCGATACATAACTCTAACCTGAATTTCTTCCTTGATAAAACATTGAACAATATCTTCCTTTATACAGAATTCTCTAATGGATAACACCCATCAAAGACATAGTTTTATGCCCCTGAATAATTTATCTACTTTAATTTAGGTTTGGATAATAATACCTGAAGTGTACCTCACAAACCTTGTAAAATTTTTCTCATAGGTACCAATGGATTCATCATCCTTTTGTTTTAACTCAAGAAACTCCTAATCTATATTAATATGGAAAATATAAGGGAATTAATTATTGAAAAAAATCATTGAACTCATCAAAAACATGGATTGAATTTCATCCTATTTTGAAGTATTCTTGATAACAGTCCAACATTGATCTACCTAACCTTCCAAACGACAGATAGTAAAAATAACTTTTTCATGTTCTGAACAATAGATGATAGAAAATATCATTATAGAGGTACTGGTCCATTTCTTAGTATCTAATGGATTAATGGATCTAATGAAGGAAGTTGTACGTTGTCTCAAGAAGGACTCAATAGAATATTGTTCCCTCCTTTGTTTGTTTGGAAGTTTAACATGATTCATAGCTTGAGAAAGATGTGTGATCATAACAATAAGATTTTGTATTCCAAATCCCATAACATTTTGATAATGGACATGAAACCCATTTTATTTTCCATCACACTCAGTATTAACATAGTTCTATTAGGTTTCATCCATTGACTAAAACCAAAAATCATAGTGTAATAAACAATAATCATGATGGGGAACCACATAATAATGAAAAATACTTTATAGGATATCTGAATCATAAGATATTATTCTTTAATATATTAAATATTTGTTTTATCCAAGGTAATTTATATTAATAATCTATTTAAATCATTAATGATGGCTCATAAATAGTTTGAGAATCTTATAAATCCTATACCTCAAGAGTGTCTAACCAGGTGTGCAATAAGGCTCATTGTCATGCACCAGTTCCTGACCTTGTCTAGATCAATACGGTGTTTTTGAGATTGCTACCCATATGTAAAAATGTTCCAGATCCACATCCACTTGTAGTATATAGATATGTATATCTTTCTAGGAAACCACTCACTATATCCTTTACTAAATTTCTAGAACATGTTTATATACTTTGACCCATTCTTAAACTTGTCCTTTGACATTTCCTTAGGGATATCACTAAGGATTTCTCATCCTAGTTTCTAAATTTCAACTAAAACTATGACCTGATACCAGCTAAAGAGACTTATTAATTATCATATATAGATATTACATCAGTTTTTATGAATATTCATTATATTATATGAACAAACACATGAGTAACATAATAGTTTAGTGCCCTTGAAAACATAGAAACATGAACATTGGTCCATAATTGAGCTATATATTCTCCCATGACATTATTCATATATATCAACCTTCTTATAAATATGATACGTAATACGTATCTTCATAACCTTAGGAAATAAAATATAAAAAACGTTGAGCTCAGATTCTCAGTAAGGGTAAACAAGGGAGATACATAATCATAACTTAAACATAAGGTTATGATAACTTGATCATAAAATTTGAATACCATACCTAGCATATCAAAGATCATAATCATGTGTCATGGAATAAATACTAGAGTTTTATAATGCATGAATAATAAGGTAATAAATGGATGAGATCCATGAGTTCAAGACATTTTTATAAGACATGGAATTTGTGGAATACAAAAAATCAAACAAAATAATTTCCACATTAGTCAAGTCTCACTACCAAGAAAGTCATAGGGTAAAAATTCCTTTACTAAAATGGGTTCACTCCCCATTCCAACCGTGTCTTATTGAACTGGTTTCAATCCCCATTCGAGTAATATATTAATCAATTGGGTTCACTCAATGTTTCATCCCAATATATCTCATTAGATATAAATCTTTACCTAATGCATTGGTGAGAGATATAGGTCTCACCCATAACATAATGCAATCATACATATGTGTTCTGCAAGATCATAAAAATTCATCATATCATAACCCATGAAATGAAATGGATATAATAAACATTTCATTATATTATATCCTATCTAAAATAGATAGGTTTCATAATCATTTCAATATAGAATAACCCATGAAAAGAAGTAGGTTTCATAACACCATTTCCTTATACTATAAATCATGGAAGAGAAAAATGATTCATAAACATCATGTTGTCAAAACCTAAACCATTAAGATAAAAAATATGAATATTATCCATGGAAAATATCACCTTTTAGGAATATGTAACAGAAATAGATGTCATCTTAGATGGAAAATAATTTTTAAAGATCATTTAAA
The DNA here is from genome assembly GCA_963277665.1 of Viscum album. Taxonomy (NCBI): domain Eukaryota; kingdom Viridiplantae; phylum Streptophyta; class Magnoliopsida; order Santalales; family Viscaceae; genus Viscum; species Viscum album. The sequence goes on along the minus strand of OY728142.1, from coordinate 23,398,158 downwards.
ACATTTCTGTAGGAAAATAAACTCTTTGGTTAAAAAAATTATTTTTAAAACATAAAACCTTTTTTTAAAACTTTTTCTTTTAAAATATCTTAAATTATTTATAAAGTAATATCTGAAGAAATTATTTTTAATGATGTTAGAAAACATTTTTCATCTTTTACACATTAAAATGAAGATTTCTTTCACAGTTTTAGTAAATGAAAAACTAGCATTATTTTGGAAAATGAAATAAAGATTCCATTAAAATAATTTTTTAAAAATGTAAAAATGGGTAAAATTATATTTTTAAAATCATAATTTATTATCATATAAATTTAAAAAAATAATTTGAAAACATGGGTTTCGAAATAAAATGTATTTCTTACCGAAGAAAGAAATAAAGTCAGATTTTCTTAAAACCACTTTAATAAGAAATTTATGTACCAAAGAGTCAAACAATTATACCATTATGTAAATATATCATGAATAAACATTGGGTAATTAAATTCATGAGAATTATTGAGATCTATATCATGATATTTTAATATTTGAGACTTAATCATAAACAATCTTTATAGATGAAGATATTGTAATATAAAATATTTTACATGTTGGTAACATTGATCCATAATCCCCATGAGATAAAAAAACATAAATTGTAACTTAAAATATCATGAGGATGAATAAATTTATGATATTACATGTAAAATGCTCTGTATATACACCTCATAAATGAATATAGGTTCGTAACAAAACGTGCATCTCAAAGAAGGCAAATTAGGGGGAAAATCCCTTACTATTTTAGTAATATTTTGAATAGTAATCCCCAATACAGAATAAAATTAAATGAAACTATTAATATCATGAATTTTATTGGTTTCCTTATATAAAAATTCAAAGGGGTAGTATATATTCCACACAAAATAAATGAGTGGTGAATTTTCATATATCTATGAGAAATAAAAGAGTGACTAAAAATCCCTTACATTAAGTCTTGACTTCTATCACACGTGGTCAAAATTATTGAATAATAAAAATATGTTTATTATAAAAATATAAAAGAGACATATTTATATATATCATACTATAAAATATTTTCTTCTCAAATTTTATTACCTTTTTATTAACAATTCTATGTCAAAGTTATGTTCCGCGTAATAAACACTTTTCTTTTAATAAAAGTTTTGAATTGATATATTTTTTATCCTATTAATTTTATCATGGTCTAATAAAATCCATAATTTTAAAAATGATATAAATATCATATATATTCAGTATATATGTATTTATAGTAATCAATAAAATTTATATATAGAAAATTAAATGCACCTTTTTTAGAGATGGTAGATCATACGTAAGCATGAACATTGTTTTTATGTTCTTGTTGGGTTGAAATAAAGAAAAGTAAATGATATATATTCTCATCAAACAACAAAGGATATCTCATATATATATATAAATTATTAAACCTATCATTAATACATTCAATGTAAATCATGAATGAATCGTATCACTTCACGAGGCAGTAGTCCGTCAGACAGACAAGCGACGTTATCGGATTTGCACAAAATGGAAAGCAAGAAGGTATGTGTGATATAAGAATTAAAGAATAATAATAACATCATAAATACCATATACATATATATATATATATATATGTAATATAAATATTAAATGAATCATTATTACCATTCTTGATAGGTGTTAATGGAAAAAAGGAATGACATTATTTTGTGAGGTGGTAGTCCATCGTACACACGAACGATGATTATGTAACCCATTTAATGGAAATGTAGATGGTTGTAGATAGTTAATTTTACATAACAACATATTAGTTTATTTAATGTGATTATGTTATTATATAATAATGTAATAACAATTAAAGTGATTGGAGGAATAAATAAAACAAAAACACGTGTTGATAAACATTACATGTTCTCTAGATATACTCTATAGATTATAATTAAAAGGCTTCCTTGGATTGATTTATATCAAAACTAAGGATTATGGGATTATGGGAGGGAATTTTAGAATTTATTTGGTATGGATTGGCCAAACCAAATAGGTTTGAATTTGTGAAGAAGAGAGGATATGTGGTGGCCTTTTAATAGTGGGGGAGACGACACACTAAGTATTTTTTTTAAAAGAATTGAGTGCTCCCATATTTTTCATATTTAAAAAGGGTAAAAAAAATTCATAAAATTTTAAACATAGACATGATAAGGTCTATATATGTTTATAAAAGGTATTTTAGAATAGTATATAGGAAATTTTAACATTTATCTTTTTAGGTTAACGCCATGGTAAACTCATTTTTACCTTAATAAGATTAAATAATTTTCAATGCATTAACTATTAATTTTGACCAAAATTAGGTTGAAATTATTTTATAATATAAATTATTCTAATTCCAAATATAAAATCCAGTTTTTTAAATTCTATTCACAGAGGTGGAAAATATTAATTTAAAATTAATCTTGTAGAAGCAATGAGAAAGCGGGTTTTTAAAGAGAAAATATTCAAAAGTATAAAAACGTTTTTATAAAAAAATTAAAATTAAAATTGATTCTAGTGAACTAAATTAGATTACTATAATAATAATTGATCTAATTTAACTTTAAAAAAAATTAAAATATAATTTATCTTTGTATATAAATTAATAAAGAAGGCATTTTTCAATTAAAATTTAGTATTTTTCACTATTCTTCAAAAATGAAACATTTAAGAAAAATACCAAAAATTTAACCCTAAGATAATTTTGAAATTAGGAATTAATAATTATTTTTTTTTATAAAATTCATTATCTAAAATTTTCAAAAATTATTTCTAATACTTTTCACTAAAAGACATAAAAAAACTTTTTTGAGAAAAATAGTATTTCTGAAACATATAATGTCTTTATGATAAATTATGTATTTTATTATCAATTTGTTCTCTTTAAATATAGAAATTATACTTAATATTTAAAATTTAGTTATTAATATTCATATCACTATGTTTAATGGCTAGGTTATAATAGTTGTGTTTAAATTACTATATTATTAATATATGTTGGTTTTGTAAAAACTCATTGTTTCATGTAACGCAAGCTAAGCCACTGTTTCATGTATAACAATCTTAACTTGGTGTTTCGTGTAACATAATTCATCAAAAAAATTAATTTAACCAAAAAAAACAGAAAAACACAGGATGTTACAGTGAATTTCCCATATATGAATGGGTTAGGAAAGATTTACGGGTGAAATATATGACCTGTTTATTTAGTTTTTGTGAGTGAAATTGTCTTAATTTTGATACCCTGGTGGTTTTTGATATCCCAAGGTGATTTGTAACATGATTCAAGAATTATGTTGAGTAGATTCAGGTGATGATTTAGGTCCACTTGGACTGGTCCATTATAAGGTTACTTCACATAATGTTCATTCATTACGGGTTAAAACCATCCAAATCCCATTTTTTTTCATTGAAATGAATAGTTTAAAAGCTATCACCATTTATTTATATGGGTAAATAATTTTCTTTATAAAAACAAAATAGATCCAATATCAAAATGGATTTATATTTTACAGTTTATTTTTTTGGCATTGGATAGAGTTTCATTTTCTGTTAGGTGACTTTTTAGGGACAAATTTTATCTATTTGAAGTTGTAAAAAACATTATGACCTCTTTCAATTTTGATTATGGAATCATGGTTCCTCGGCAGACCATACTTTTAAATAGAAAGGTAATATGTATTTGGTTCAATCATGAAAATTATCTCCTTATATTTATGAGATATTTTTATATGTAGCCTATTTAGTGAGATATATGATGATGATTAGATCGTGATTATTTTGAGGCTTCTGGTATGTAAAAGGGTGATGAAATATTTGGTGAGATTTTGTGTTTTATTACAATTATTCAATCATTTTTTTATAAAAACCCCAATATGGGATGTGGATAACCTAGAAAAACATCTAAAGTCTAATGGTATAAAACAAAATTTAAAAAAGACTAACTTTTAAAATTAAAAATGAGGAACAAAATCATAACTAAAACATAAGAAATTGGATTCTCAAGGATAAAGGGTTGTCATGCCTCAAGCCTATCACCTCTTGTGAATTGAGGACACAGCTCTCAATGTCACCAAATTTACCATCAATTATCAGTGACACCTTTATAATTTCTGAAATTACTATACCAGTGGGATGAAAATCTCTCACCTAGATTGATATCCACCAAGTTTTCTTTATCATCAACAATAAGAGTGAATCACCAGGAAGAATCTATGAACTATCAATAACCCACAACATTTAAACACCATCTTCATCATTGAAGAAGAATCATTAGGATAATCCAAACAAACCAATGAATAGATGATCCAATAACCCCAAAAAAAATTAATCAACAATAATAATATCATTACCATGAACCATCCACTTAAAAAAATTCAACATAGAAATAAATCCTACAAAATGAAAACAGTAAGAGAATCACTCTGAAAAACACCAAATTTTACACTAGAACTAAAAGAGGCCTCCAACAAATAAAATTATACCCATGAATGAAGCCAAAATAGAATATTTATAACATAATATAAATCCATTAAAACTTTACCCCAACAAAGTTGTTGAACAAAGATGGTCCAATAAGTAGAAAAAGAAAACTAAACCGGATCCAAAACCCAAAAAACATGATAAAAATAAATAAAAGATACATAAATCCTATGAAAACAACTTATTTCTAACACCCCTCATTCATTAATCCACCTCCTCTATATGAATTCACTCCCATATAAAACTATGGGGAGTAATGAAATTTATCCATCCTAATATATTTAGTAAAAAAGAAGTTTGGGTGATGCCACTAGGTTTTAGAAGACCCACCATTAGAATAAAGATATATCTCCAACAAAGGTTCTTGAGATCATATGAGATTGAAACACTGATTTTGGATGGTAACTGACTAGGAATATAAAAAGGGAAGTTCAAACACAAGATTATTGAAACCATAAATCCATCCTCAATAATGATGATGACATAGAAGATTAAAGTGAAGGGAATCAATAATGGGTCTTGAAGGAATGGAAAACATGGGAGAAAAGTAGATAATGGAGAAGAAACAACTGGGGTAGGAATTCTAGAGTGTAAGAAGATAACTCTTCTACTTGGGAAGAAATATGGAGATCAATCTAGGATGAGAGCATCTATGAGAAAATATATACATATAAAAGTTTTCTTATGGAATGGAAGGTAGAATATTATAGATTGATAATTTATGATTTATTTTGGATGGATGAATGTAGGGTCTCATAATTTATTGTAAATTTATTATATTTTTATGGTGAAATAGAAATTTAATTGAAATTAAATGATTCATATATCAATATAGTTTTTTTAGAAATTTTTGTGTGTGTATCCTAGAGGTATATGAATGTTACCAACAATGGTGTGTCTATGTGGTACACTCTGTAAGATCCCATCTTTTCTATGTGGTATCAAAAAAATTATTTCTAGTTTAATTGTTTTCTTTTAAACTAATTGGGACACATAGTGAGGCTATGGAGAAAACGAGGGTGTTTAAGTCTTGTTTAGAGCTCGAAGACCATGTTTTTGCAAAAGGTAGTGAGGCCACATGGTTAGTATAAACTAGGTAGCCTAGGCCACATGATTTGAGTAAATTGTGTGGGGTGGTCCAGTGAACTACCCAAGGGAGAATGGTTTGATGAAACTGTGAAATAGGGGGCACACACCAAATTTAATGTTGTAGATATTTTGATAGTTGTGAAACACATGGTCGGTGCATGTTTTGTCTAACCATACCCCATTATCATGTGAGGGAAGTTTTGATATTGTGAAGGGTGCATAGTTGGAAGATGGATTGGAAAACCATGCACCCAAACCCTCTGAGTCTTATTCGAGATATCATAATCTCATTGGATTAATTCCAGTGAGTTCTAAATTCCTTAGGCACTTTTGACTATTCTCATTTCTATTGGAGATGTTATTTTGGTATAAGATCTTAGTCTTTATTTTCTAGGATTTGTTTTGTCCATTAATTTTATTATGATCAACACCAAATAAGAGGTTGATATTTGATGAGTTTTCATCTACCAAACTAAGGTAAGTATACTATACCTTTTTCTATAATGTCTCATTGTTTATTGTTTGTCTTTATTATTCCAAAAGTCGTATTTTCTGGGTGATTCCTTCTAAATTAATTTTTCATTTAAATAAAGGATAAATCCATGTCTAAGACATGCAGTGGCTCCCATATATATGGTTTGAGGTAGTTGGACTCAACCTAAACTGACTATGGGGTGGGTTTTACCTTTTTGTTGTTATTATTCCAACCTTAGGGTGCGATAATCTCATCGTGTATAATTGATAATTGAATGTTGTATTCATGTTAATTGTTAAAGGTTGTAAGAAACTAATAGCACCTTGTTATTTGTATATGAAAGGTATAAATTGCTGAATCCCTTGGATTTTATTTGATTATGAAGGGTATTATGAAATGGTAAATGATATGTTAGGATGCCTTGTACATTTTTTCTCGATGTATCCCATTTAATTAAAAGTATTTGATTCTATGGACATTTCTACTCCTTAGATCTGATAACATGATTACTTGATATGTCAGGATGCCTTATAAATTTATAAATCTTATATCCTATGAACCAATAGGATTCCTTTAACATTTATACTTCTTTAATCCTAGTTACATAACATGTTATGATTCCTTGAAAATTTCCACTCCATGGATCCTTGTTATATGACTTATAGGGAAGCCTCAAACATTTATAATATAACAATCCAGTTCAACTATATTACTTGACATCCTAGGATTCCTTGGAAATTTCTACTCCTTGGTTCTAAACCATTAAGATGAATTGAAAGTTTATACTTATTGGATCATGTTACTTGACTTACAAATAATTATAGGATGCATTGGACATGTCTACTCCTTGGATCATGTGTACTTGTTTACTCAGTTAATTGGTTTCCTTGGACAATTCTACTCCTAGGACCCTGACCCATGTAGGCCTGATACATGATTATACGACATGTGCCAATATTGATACTTGATATACATTATATATCACCCTTATGATTTAGTTTCTTTATCGCATAGATATTTTATAGATTTTATAGCTTCACTTCTACTATTATTACTTATACACCTATTATATTGGTACACTGTTTTAGCTTTTATACATAGAATGGAATTTTTAAAGACACAATTACTGGTGGCCAACCGAGTGTTATCTCACAACCTATTCAATATTCTATTAGATAATGAGACAAACATAGTGGGTGAAGTTAGGGACAATTGAAATCTCTCTATTAGCAACTCTTGATTGATTGTTTCATATAATCAGGGAAGAGGAGGATCAAGTTATCGATCATGATGCTATCCGTGGATAGTTTCTTTTGTAATTTTCAAACTTTTGATACATGTATTGTACTAGATGTATGATTCCATGTATTATTTTCTTTTGTATATATTTTCATGATCATCACTATATTTTAAAATACCGGATAAGATTACTTAGGTATTTTTATGATGGATATTTATTCTTCTGCCGATCAATTTTTTCATATTATTCCACTATTTATTTATATGTTGTAACTATTTTGATACACTCTGATAATGATGGTATAGTAACTCCATTGTTCTAACTTGGACAATCACTACTAGTATCCATCATATGGTGTATGTGAAGGCATACTTAAGGTCATGTGGCCAATCGGGTTTGGGATGTCACAAAGTGGTACCATAAAATTTCTTTTTTGGTCTTATCATTTGTGAATGATCTATAGGATATTAAAAATGTATTAAAATTTGGTAATGATTTGTGCCTAGAGGTATCCAACCCATGTACATGGAAAATAAAAATTTCTAGGATGGGATTTTTTATTCTGGATTATGCATATTATAGTTGATTTGACTTTACAGTTGGCTAACACACTTGATGTTTGATGTTCATTATTATCAAGGATTTTCTTCCTTGGCATAAAATGGCAAGGAGATAATTCATCGTGAATCATTATAGGCACTGCATGATTTATATTTCATGAATTATTCCATGGAGCATTTATATTACTACATGCATTTCTTGCTTAATTTTTGTGTCCCTCTATTAATTTTTCCATGAAATTGTGCTAACAATTCATATAGGTGTGTGGGGCCTTAAAAATTAGAATTGGGATTCATATAGTTCCAAATTTTAAATATAATTTCTATATAAATGAGAATTAATTTAAATAAAATTGAATTGTAAACAGAATGGATGGACATAAATAGGGATTTTGATTGGAATTTAATAATATTTTTACTCCATAAATTGCAATTCACACTCTGTTTACCAAAAACCCTAACTTATATCAGATAAATTGACCCTGGCCTAACCTTTTAGTGGTAATTAGGTAGTATCTCATGCATTATTATGAATTTCATATCACCCAAACCTAGATTTAGGAGTAGAAAAAGGGGTGTGACTTGTGTTAGGAAGGCTTGTTCCTATCTTGATAAGTATTTGTGATATGTTGTTATCAAACCTTGAAAAAGGTGTGTGCTAGGAATTTCTAGATATATTCCACCACAACAGCCTCTAATCAAGCACTAGGAGGGTGGTGACAACTATACTGATGAGGTGTTGAGCCTTTAGACACCAAAAGAACCTCCCATAGTGCCTGTTATAGGATAACCTATTATACCTTATATGGGTCCTGAGTCCTATTTTGTGTGGGATTGTTATGTTTCATGTAGAGCATCCAGGGAGCACCATTACCTACCTTGACTATGAAAGAGTTGATTGGTGAGTTCCTGCAATAGCAACTACCCACATTTTTTAGCGATGGCAGACCATAGGCAGCAAATTACTATATAGTGTCCCTGCTGTCAATTTTCAAGAATCTCGAGATATCTCATGATTGTAGAGAGAATATATCTTCAAATATGCTTCGGGGTTTCACCAAGATATGGTGGGACATGATTACTCAGATATATTTTCAGAAGGATATGGCTTTAATGGATTTCTAGAAAAACTTATATGATTATTTTTATCCCAAGACGTCAAGGGATGACAGATCTAGAGAGTTTATTCATTTAGATCAAGGCACATTATCATTCATAGAATTTTATTCTCATTTTATAGTTCTCCATGGTTTTACACCTATTAAATTAGGTGAAAAGTTATCTAAATCTGGTTGATTCTAAGATGAACTCAAGTATGACATATGATCACACATGAATGTATTTTACCTTACTATCGTATTAGAATTAGTAATTCAGAAGTTGATTACTAAACAAAAAATAAGGGATGTTGAGGGTGAAGATCATGGTAGATATGCTTCTCTACCTAGTGGTTCTATCTTAGGAGGTAGGAAGAGACATTTTAATGTCTCTTTTGAGTCGAATACTGGCCAGATCATGATTGATCGTAGCTCTATTCTCTATCATCATTTTAAGAGTAAGGTACATATGAGGAGATACAATGATAGAGACCCAATCAAGTGTCGATGTTTCTATTTTATGGCCATCTATAGTGGTTTTGCAAGACCTTTCCTCTAGCATCTAGTGAGAGAGGATTTTCACTGAATCCACATTCAAGAGTAGGGACAGTGGTATCTCATCAGGTAGAGAGTTGGATTTTAAATGTCAAATTTGGCCTAGGTGGTGGTCATAGCTGGGGTATCTAGACACCAAACTCAAAGAGATAGCAGAGTTGTCCTTCTTATGGTATTCAAGTTATTTTATAGGGTAATGGATTATTCATATATATACAGTACATCCAATACCTAAGAATTAAATTATTGGATTTCAACCTTAGGAGGTAATATTTTGGTAGACTCTATATTAGTATCTTTTCTTTTCGATACAAGTGCATCTCATTCCTTAATATTTTTTACTTTTTGTAGAGATCCTTGGGCTCAATGTTCAATTTTCTGGTGGTGTGATGTCACATGATACTCTATTGGGAATTTTATTGGAGTTTGTACGCCAGTGCAAGGAATTACTCTTATGGTAGGTGGGTGTCACTTCATACGGGGACCTCTATTTCCTCGAGATGACTAGGTTTTACATCTTTTAAAGGATGGACATGTTCATTCCTTTATTATTATTTAGACTCTTATCAACGATTGGTGACATTAACGTCCCCATAGGGTGTGTTTTTTAATCACAAGGATGAATCGGATTTCAAAAAGAGTTGATATGGACCTAGGAATCATCGGATGAGAAAGATGATATCACAAATTTTTTGTTTATATCTGGATGACCATGGATCACATCAAAAAGAATTCCCCTTATTGGTTGATCATTTCAGGGATATTTTCTCATATAAATTTTTAGGACTACCTCTTAAGTGAGAGGTAGAGTTTTACGTCGACCTAGTGTCTAGAGCTAGACCGATATCCATTCTTCCTTATAGGATGGTTAATATGGAGTTGTATGACCTCAAGAGGAATATAGAGTACTTGGAGGCAAAATAGTTTATATGGCCTCATACTTCTCTATGGAGTTCACCAATCATTTTTTCCAATAAGGCTGATGGAACCCTTCATTTATATGGGGAATTTCAAAAATTAAATTAGTTTATGGTTAAGAACCAATATCCCTTATTGTGGATATATTATCTCTTCAGCTAGATCTAAGTAGATCAGTTATACTCTAAGATTTATCTGAGATTATTTTATCATCAGGAACATGTTCTACTTGTATACATACATTGTATAGTTTTTGATTTCATGTATGGTCTGTATGAGTTTCTAGTTATATCATTTGGTATTATGAATGCACCAATGGTTTTCCTGGCACTAATGAACTAGGTTTTTCATCAATATCTTTATTCATTTGAGGTGGTATTAATTGTTGATATCTTGGTGTATTATTACACTCAACCCAACCATGCCAAACATCATGATATTATTTTGTATACGGTGAGAGAGCATCAGTTATATACTAATCTCACAAAGTACGACTTTTGGATAGATAAGGTTCACTTCTTGGGTGATTATATCTCATATACAAGAATATAAGTTTACCTAGAGAGGGTGAGATTTGTAGTTTCCTAGGAGATTCCAAATAATATATTTGATATGAAGAGTTTTTTGGGGATATATGGTTACTACATGTGTTTGAAATATGACTTCACGAGCTTATCATCACCTATTATAAACATGACTAAGAAGGGTGTGAAGTTTTTGTGGTAAAATTCCTATGATAAATCCTTTCAAGATCTATATGGTAGACACGCTTCAATGTTGATCATAATTCTTCCAAATCTGGGTATAAGATATATTTTATATTTTGATACATCGGGTATTGGGATAGGTGTAGTTCCGATGTATGAGTAGTGGTTTTTTGAATAGGGGTCTCATTATTTGAGGCCACATGAGAGGACCTACATGACACATTATCTCAAGTTGGTGGATGTTGTTCATGAATTGTTTTTTCAGAGGAATTATTTATCGGGAGAGCGTTTTATCATTTACACATAGCACAAAAGCCTTAACTACATAATTTTCACATAATGACATGAATCATAGGAAATGAAAGTGGGTTTAATACCTTTATTCTTTTGACTTAGATATTTTCTTATATGCATAGAAAGGGTAATTAATTTTCCAATGCATTTAGAAGGAGAACCCAAATACAGGTAGTTCAACAAGAAATTAAGCAGTGTTTAGCTTATGGTATTGTTTTTAGAGATTATCTTAGAAGTGTAGAATAGTCATGAGAAGAATTCAATCTCATATTTTGTGATGATGTTCACTATTTTGGATAGGGTGAGGATAAGGAAGATCATAGATTCTGAGGGATTGGTTCTATAGGATAGAGTTATACGTGATGATCTATCACCTGGTTAGATCATTGGGGAGGATGAGATCTTGTGCATCCACAGACATGTCTTGGTTCTAGAAGACATTCGATAAGATTTTATGTGAGATTCCCATGCCTCTATATGGTATATTCATATTAATATTACCAATATGTATCATGAAATATTCTACCAATACAAGTTCTTGGGGAAGAAGTGAGATATAGTTTGTTTCTTTAATTTATGTTCCACCTATCATCATGTGAAGGAAGAGAACCAGCAACCAGCAGGGCTTTCACAGTTTTTACCTATTCCTGAGTGGATATGGTATGACGTCAATATTTATTTCATTATGCTATTTCCTAGATCGGCATCGGGAAGTGATGTTGTATGGAATATCGTAGACAGGTTAACAAAAGTTTCCCATTTTTTCCAATTTGAGAGACACTTTTAGTGGATGATCATCGAAGGATCTACATTTTTTAGATAATATTCTTTCAAGGAGTTCTACATTTCATCATATTAGATAGAGATGCTCGATTCAAATCATGATTCTAGAATTGGTTGTAGAAGTAATTGGTTTCATAGTTATTACAGAGTACCTACAATAAACTGTGGAACAATGGTCTATTTTAGTGCATGATGCAAGTTTTGGAGGAAATGCTTCATATTGTGTCCATTATTTTGTAGGTTCATGGGAGAAACAATTACCTCTCACCAAGTTCACTAATAATAATAGCTTCCAGGTGACAATAAATATGGCTCTTTATGGGGTCCCATATGGTAGGTCATGTTTTTCACCCATGTGCTAGTTAGATATAGGAGACGTAGTATTATTGGGTCCTCATATTGTTCAAGAGACATCAGATCTAGTTCATCTTATCTGGAAGTAGATGAAAACAACTTAGTCTAGACAGAAGTCATACGATGATCATTATTTTTGACCACTAGAGTTCTAGGTGGGATGTTATGTTTTCTTGTAATTTTTTTATACTAGGGCATAGACATATATAGAAGTAAAAAATATACCACCTTGTTGTATTGGGACTTTTGATATTATATTGGGATTTAGTCTTGTATCCTATCAACTATAGTTACCTCAGAGGTACCAGTCCATGCATGTAGGCTTCTATATATCTCAAATTCACTAATAACATTATAATTTATCACATATTCTTCCTTCTAATGAGGTTTCATTAGACATAGATGTGTCCCTTGAGGAGAATCCAATTTGTGTTTTTGGTCATGGAATGAAGGTTCATTGAGGCCAGTCATTTCATCTAGTATGGGTGCTATGGTAGAACATCCATGTACAGGATGATACTTGGGAGTGGGAGGCCAACGTATGTGACCAATGGCCATAATTTTTGTTAGATGCTGCTTGACCACCCTTAGAAGAGTAATTCAGGGATGGATTCCTTTAATGGGTGAAGATTATAAGATACTAGTTTTTTGTGAGGTATACAACCCTTTATTTCTATTTTAATTATTTTTTTAACCTAATGGGGATTCCCATTGAGGATATCAAGGAAACTGGGGTTTTTGAGGCTTGTTCAGAGCCTAGAGCCTTAGTTTTCTGAAAATGCTACTCAGCTAAACAATTAGTAGAAATCATTTCACCCAAGACATATGGTTTTATTAAACCATGTGGGGTGTTATATTGTACATATAAAGGCCACATGGTTTTATAAAAAAATATAATAGGGTGAGCACGTCTCTTTTAATTCTATATCGTTTTTGATAGAGGAGAAACACATGTTCAATGCCTAGTTTTTTTAACTATGCATCATGACTATGAAAGGGTGGTTTTGATAAAATTAAGGGTAGGGTTGGCACACAGTTTAGAAAACCATGCAACCCAGTATTTTTAGACAAAATGACTATTTTTTCTAAATTCTTAAAATGATTAAACCCTCTTCTCCTTTCCTTATTCTTCTAGTATTCATCCCCCTTATTCTCCCATTAGTGAGATAATTAAGCCTTTGAGGTAGTATTTGATCATATTTTTTCATCTGAACTTTGATTCAAGGGCCATTTGTCTCATTAGATCCTTGTCGATCAATTATTAATTCCTTAAGAACCTTTCACTATTTGAAAATATATTAGCAATGTTATTTTAGTACTGGATATTATTCCCTATTTTCCAGGTGTTTTTATTTCTTCCATTTTATTCTAATTTGGAATAATTCAGAGGATAATATTGTATTAGTGTTCCTCTACCAATATGAGGTAGGTAGTCTATTTCTTTTCCCATAATGTCTCATTGTCTATATATATTTTCATTGTACCTCACATTGGACTTTCTAGGACATGAATTCAAAATTAATTGAACCTTTAATTAAATTATAATTACATGTCTAGGACATGTAGTGAATCCCTTATATATGTTTGGAGGTATTTGAGCTCAACCTGAACCACCCATGGGGAGGGTTATACCTTATTATTATTATTATTATTCCACCCTTGGGGTGCGATAACCTTGCTAGGTATAATTGAGAATTGAATGGGGTATTATTAAATTGAATTTTTAAAGGTTGTAAGAATCATGACATTTGTATATGAAAGGTGAAAATTTTTTAATCACTTAGCATGAATATCATTATAAAGGGAATTAGGAAATCATAAATGACATATTAGGATTCCATGGACATTTCTGCTCATTAGATGCCATTTAATTAGTTGACTTGAATTCCATTCACATTTATACTCCTTGGATTCTACTACTTGATTACATGATATATTATAATTTCATGTACATTTTAACTCAATGGATCCCATGAACCAATAGTATTTCATAGGCATTTATACTACATTAATTCTGTCTACATGACATATTGGGATGTCTAGGACATTTCTACCCCTTGGATCTTAGTTATATGACTTACATGGATGCCTTGGACTTGTATACTACTTGGATCTGGTTCAACTAGATTACTTGACATGATAGGCTGCCTTAGAAATTTCTAATCCTTCGATCTAACCCAATAGAATGCCTTGTGAATTTTTACTCCTTGGATCATGTTACTTTATTTACTTTTCATTACAGAATGCCTTTGAAATTTCTAATCCTTGGATCTTTTGTACTTTTTTACATAGATTATTGGTTTCCATAGACATTACCACTCCTTTGAACCTAGACCATCTAGGCCTCATACATACTTATATATTATAAGATAATGTTGATAATTTTTATACTTTAAATTTATCCCTTATGATTTAGTTTCTTGATCATGGTGAGATTTAATAGACAGTATATCTTCACTTATACTGTAATTACTTGTACACCTATTATATTTGTACACTATGTTATCTTTTATAAAAATATTGGACTTGTTTTTTATATTGTTGGTGGTGACCTATTGTGTGTTATCTCACACCCTGTTCAGGCCGTTGTTGGGTACCCAGATAGACATCATGGATACAGGTAGGGGAATAAAAAATTACCCACTTGATAGTGCTTGATTACTTCATTGGAGATGGGTAGCATAGGACTGGGCTATGGCTCATGATTCGATTTGGGGATAGTTTCTTTTGGTATTTTTTTTAATTTTGATATAGGTATTGTACTGGATGATTATTTCTATGTATTATTTTAATTTTTTATATAATTCCATGATCAACATTGTATAAGAAAATACTGGATGAGATTACATGGGTATTTTTATAATGGATATTTATTCTTCTACTACTAAGATATTCCATATGATTCAACTATTTATTGATATGTTGTTACCATTTGGAAACACTCTTATCATGAGGGTATAGTCTTTTCATTATTCCATTGTGGACCCTCGCTACTAGTTAGCATCCTTTGGTATATGGGAATCCATTCTTGAGTCCATGTGGCTTACTAGGTTGGTATACTGTTGAGTGAACCAAGTCCAAGATGTCACACACTCAGATGTTAAGAGAATATACTATAAATTTTTATAACAATTTTGTTGGCTAGTTAAATTCTAAACACTTTGTCATATATATGTGAAATATTATAGAAATAACTTGGGTAATAAGACATCAAATAAATGATTATTGTGTTTATCTGAGGTAATGATGAAAAATTAGAAGTGACCATTTATTATTATTTTATTATTCATCATTATATAGTTTTGAGGTATTCTGAAATATTACCTTTTCATAAATGTATGGTAAGATGAAATATTATACCTACTTCCCTATCAATATCTATTAATTACTTTGATAATATGTTGTCTTGTAAAATTTTTCAAGATAAAATTTCGGTTTTAAGTGATTCTTTAAATATAATAAGATATGATACTAATCCATTAGTATAGTCATGTAGAATTTAATATAGTGGTCAATTTACTCAAATAGATGGATGGGAATTTTCATGTGATTATATTATGATATTTGGATTGTAAATGTTTATTTTGTACGATATAATGTGGCATTGTGAAGTCTCATTGATATTATTATCATATTAAAATGTATGTTATGTTGATAGGTGGTTGACAATAATAAATGAGTTATCATTGGAGTTTACAAAACCCAGTTGTGATCTTGGATAAGGGTCAAGTGGGTTAATAAAAGTGTGCGGTCCCATAACCTAAAGGTCTTATACGAGTGTATGATTCCCTTGATTTGAATGTGTAGGAAGTGTGGAGGTGTAGGGACGGTCACCTGAAAATGGGTTATAGGTTGTGTTCCTTCTCATATTAGTGTAATTTGAGAATCTGAAGGTGTTTATGATTAATTAAAATTAACTAGAAATTGTGACTTATTTCTGGCTATTGGTTATTACCAATAAGAATTATTACTCTCACCTTTTGAAAGTGTTTGTTTTTTAATAATTTGTTGAGTTATGGAATGTGATTTTTTTGATGGTGTGTCTTCTATAAAAGATTATTAGTTATACTTTCAGTGTGTTAGTTTATTGGAGGTCTTTAGGATGTAAGGATATGATTAGAAATTTCTAGAATAAAATATTTTGAAGTTTCATTGATTATAAAGGCCCAAAAATTTTATTTTTTGGATATAATTAATTTTCATATAAATTTTTAGATATTATTTATCTAATAAAAAATAGTAATTTTATCTGAGTAAAGAAACCTAAAAAATATAGAATGGTTTTTATGACATCATAATGGTATTTTAACCCAATGGTTAAATATTTTGTATGTGTTGAAGGTGATTTGGACTACATGGAATTTAATAATTACTGAGTAAATTACTTAAAAGTTTCTGTAAATGCTTTTCATTTTTAAGTAAAATTATTATTTTCCATGAGATAAAATTCAAAAACAATTATGATTGTACCATTGATCCCAAAACATGTTGTTTCCTCAGTGTGAAATTTTAGATTGATTTAAAGAATATTTTACCTTCATTCATTTTTTAATTAATTAATTAATTAATTTCAAAAAGATTTTTTTATATGTAATTCTCTAATACCATAGCTCGGATTCAAATTTCATCAGTTACATGATTCTTTGGGGGTGATTTTTTATTTTATTATTGTGTTAGTTTGAATTGGGATTACGGCCTAACCAATTCCCCTCATAGGGGGTATGTTTTATCTTTAAATATTGGAATATTCCTATTACTACTCAAATTAAAAATAGATCAACGAGCATGGGTTAGAGATATTTAGATAACAGGTGTAGATGATTATCCCCCTATAGGTAATGTTTTTAAACCTCTTTTTCGTATTCATTAACATGCCTCTAACTATGAAATATTGAAATTATTCTGTGAGTTAAGGAAAGTGAACTTAATTTAAAATAGTTTTTATGGTTATCATATTTAATAGAAAAAATATATATTTTTCAATAACTATATCTTTATCAAGAAGATTAGATAACCATGTACCATTTTAATGTGATACCAGGGTAGATCTGATCTCAACCACATCATAGTGGTTTTTTATCAAAAAATTATGGAAATAGTAGATGACTAGTCATCCATGCATAGCAGTGTGATAGTGAACCACAAAATCATAGTAATACATAGTGAGGGAAGAATGAAGATAGTGTTACTATTTTTTGAGGATTAATTCAAGAAAAATATTGTGGTAAGGGGATATAATAGGAAAAGTAGAGGTGGGGAAGAAAGGTGATGATGTTCAGGTAAAGTAGTGGCCAACATTCCAATTTTACGTGGTGGTTATAGGTTCTGGCTTTGTTAATATTTTTATTAAGGGGAGATTTATAGGTACTTATAGGTTCTATTTATGCATAATAGTGTAAAATTTTATCATATGGTTATAGGTATAACTCATCAAGTCATGTTATGATGTTACTCTTCTTTAGATTATATTTTCCCCTGTTCAATTGGTCGTGTAATTATTTTCTTGATAATCCTATTTAGGATACAATAGTGGTTCAATAATCTACACTTATACTTAGTGTAGATTATCTCATGAAGAGGATTTTTAATCAAGATAGTAATAAAAAGACTATATTATTTCACACCGATAATGTGAATTTGATTATTGTAGAAGACTTAAGAGGAATATCAATAATTAAGAGGGTTTGAAGTGCTGAGGATGAAATTAAATTGACTCTTTCTATCCAATAAGGACTTCACATTATACTAATTTATTTATTTATTCAAACAAGGTGCCTCGACCATTATAATTGGGAAGAAATATATTCTGGTAAGGCATATATTATCTAAATTAATCTTTTCTATTAAATTACTTCCAATATAAAGTTGCCTAGATCACAACTTCTAGAAAATGGATGTGTCCATTACATCATGCTTGATCTTATTGATTATTTAAATCGTACTGGTTCATTGTACAAGGTTGATATAGAAGATGTACTCATTGGGTCTGGGATTAAACGTGGGTGATCAACCAATCCTTCATGAAATATAAAGGCACCTCTAAGAACTCTATATCAACACAATGTGTGAAGTAAAAAGTTCACCATTAAAGTTCCACATTGTGAAATTACATATGCATGCACATATGGGAAGTGATATGCACCATCCTCCGTAGGATTTTTTTATACACGTTTTCCTTTTCAATAATTATAAATGTGTTCCGTATAATAAAAGAGACCCCACTCTAACCCCCAATCCAATTTGATATTCCAATAAATATTCTCCTTTAAAAACCAAAATTAAAAATCATTTTAAATATGTTTAATTGACTTAAAAATCCAACAACTCTGCACCATTTGAAAATATTTAAGAACACATTTTTGAAATAAAGAATAATTATCTCTTGTAAAGAGCTTGTATAAATAAATTTATTCTTGATTTTATTCTTTATATAGTAGAGAGAAATTAAATCTGAATAGAGAAACTTAAAAACACTACCTTGAAAATGCATCTCTTATTATCACCAGGATTTTTCCAACACAATTCTATTAAAATTCCTCTGTTCATCAACTACTCTTAGACATGCTTATTTATATTTATCGATTATCCTGTCATGAGTATCTGAGATCTTAATTCATAGTCTATTTGGATGGGACCCACTCTTATATTCACATCATAGAACCAAAAATATCTCCCATTTTTTAAAACATATTTTATTTCCTTAGTTCCATTATAATTTTAACTCATGCTTCTTCTCTCCTGGGAAATAAAGACCATTTTCTTGGTATACAATATTCCATAGGGGTTTCCTTCTCACGTTTGATATAATTTCCAAAATTGAACATATATATGTGAAGTTATCACATATTAAGATGAGGATCCATCATTAGTAAACTTATAAAAAGGACATTAAACCCATACCTAACAGACATTGTGCGCAAAATCCATTTAAATAACATTTTTAGTGGACCCCAACCCCCAATTCTAGCTTGATCTAACAAATTCCAAAATTATGATACATACTTATATCAGCTATCTCGTATAGCTATTTCTGAGACAAATGTTTCTCAATTTTTTATTGTAAGTATTATTATATTATATAGCCATCATTTCTTAACTATGACATTGTATATCAACCAGAGACATCAACATAGGCCATAATAGAAGATATTATAAAATATATCTCATCCATTCTATTTCTTAACCAATAACTTCTAAAGAAACAATCTCAGAAGCCATTTTAGACTTCATTATATAGGTTTGTTTCTTTGATCCCCAAGATTTCGCTCCACTTCGATGTTTAAAACCCCAAACACTCATAGAATATTGATCATATATATTAGTAATATTTATTGTATTATAAAATCATTCCAACTCCATTTGGTTTCCACTATAATATATATTGTAATACAAAGTTCCCTTAAGATATTTGAGTACTCTTTAAACTACATCACATGGTGATTATCCTAGAATAATTGTAGACCTACTAAAATTTATAAAAACATGTAAAATATAAGTTCTTGTGATTGTCATCAAATACATGAGATGCCTAATAAACCTTTTATATTATTGATTAAGAATTACCCTACCCAGATTTTCTAGCATTCTACTCCTAGAAGTATATGGTGTAGAAACTCGTTAATAATCAAATTGTTCAAACCACTTTAAGATCTTTTCAATATAATGATATTGAGAAAGAAATATAAAATTTTAATTCCTAACCATTTTTTATACGAAAAATAATATTTTCTTTTAGTTATTCTTTTATATAAAATTGTCTCGATAAAATAGATGTATCCTCATTTTCTCAATTCATATCTATTCCAAATATTATAATTTAGTTGACATATAAACAAATAACTACACACAAGTTAAGATAAAACTGATTATAAATGAATTTTTCATCTTGGTTAACTCAAAACCATTTGATAAAATAGATTCATTAAATTTTTGTTGTCATTGTTTTTTATATTTTTTTAATATATATAGGCACCATAATAATTTTTAAACATTATTTTATTTTCCAAGTACTACAATTCCTTTGGGTCATTATATATATATATATATATATATATTCATTTAATTCACCATTTATATTTGATGTTTTAACATACATTTTTTTAATTTAAAAAATATATATAGATTCCAATGTGAGAAGGATTTTAATTGAAGAAATCCTAGCCATGAGAGTATAGGTATTTAAATAATCGATTCCTTCCTTTTGAGTAAACCCCTTAGTTTCCAATTTGTATTTTAAATTTTCAATTGTGTCAGTCGCTTTTTGTTTTCTTTTTAAACCCCACTTACATCCTATCATATTTGAACCATGATAATGATCATATAATATCAAGTTACGGTTCTTGGTTACATATTTTGTTTCATTGTTTAGAGATTCCTTACAAAGGGATTCATCATAAGATAACATAGCCTCTTTGAATGTTTTTTATGGGAATTTCAATTTAGTAAAACTCGAGTTTTTATACCAATATAATAATTAATTCCTTATAAAAATCATATTGAATTCATATCCATATAAATTTAGTATCTAGTTCTATTTTCTTTAATGAAACTCCTTAACCATACCTTCTTGATATACTCTTTTATCTGGTCCAGATTCATAAGATCACTTATATTGGTAACATTTGTTGTCTTGGTTTTTGTGATATTTTTATATTATCAATATGTGTTAGAGAAAAAATATAAGTTTAATATTAATTAAATAAATATCTTAATATTATTGAATTATTCAAAATTATTAAATACATTGGTTATAGGTTCTTGAAGAAATCGCATTTCCTACTCCATGAATATTATTTATTATGAACTCCATATTATTATTGTATGAATAATATTTGATGAATAAGGCTATGAAATATTCAATTATTTACTGAAGAGATTATTGATAAGATTTATTGATATGTACATGAAAAAATATTTTATTTTTTCATAAATAAGTTTAAGGAGAGGAAATGGGACATGCATTGTTTGAAGAATTTAATAACTGTTTTTATTTAGTGTTAGTAAAAAAATATGCTAACCTCTAGACATCCAAGTAACTGGTTCAACTGCACATGTGATAGGTGTGATCAACCACATAGGGGTCTACTTAGTATGGCCATCCAAAGTGTCTGGTGTGTAAAGTGGAAGCCAGAATGTGCATACAGGAGTTTGGAATATGCACAAAGGCGTACACCAGAGTAGTGGAGTGACACCATTTAGGGAGGAATGTTGGTGGATATAGAGGAATCTTGGAGCAGACCAGGATACTCACATGGATGATGCATTTTTATGAGTTTTCAATGATCATCAAGTAGATAGTTTCATTTCTTAGGGATTCGGGATGTGGTAGAATGTTCACCCACATTTAAATGATACACAAATAATGATAGTTGATCAATTAAATCTCTCTTTCCAATCATATTAATCTAATTCCATGAAAAAATCCTGAGAAAATCCACTGATTTTTTTGCAGCCTTTCAATCCCTTGTGTGTAAGATTATCCTCTAAGCGGCAGGTTTCTCTGTCGCTTCGCGTCTAGGGTTTTCTCCTCAGGAACCATCATCTTCCCTCCTCCAGCATAGCTTGGCGACTCAATGTTAGCATCTCCTAGATCTCATTCTCGAGCCAGTGTGGATCAGATCTATGGAAAGCCTTGAGGGCATGGATCTGGTGTGTATTGGCAACTTTGGCATGGATCATTGACCTTAGAGTGGCGGAGTGTATCGGTTTTCATTAATAGTGCCTCTATATCATGGATCTGAAAAGGATCTACATCTTCGATGTGGATTGACAGCCTCGTTGTGGTTCCGCTGTGGATCGGGTTCTCTCCTGATCGACGAAAAAATTCTACAATGGCTCAGGCGTGGTCTTCATGTGTGGATCACTGTCCGCTCCTGCGTGGTCTGGAGGGGGATGGTCTCTTTGATTTCGGTGTACCCATAGCTTCTTTTAGGTTTGATGTTTTGTGGTTTGAATTGTTGATGGATTTGGCATTTTTGGGTGTTTTTTCATCGCATTACTGGTATCTCCTTGCTGGTTGTGGTGGCAGTGGACACCTGAGGGCTGGTTTTTATCTTCAGTGGAGGTGTTTATGCTCATGAAGGCTTCATGGTGAATGGACTATGAAGGTTTGATGGTTTTTGGTTATGAATAAATGGTGGATGTTTTTTTCTTGGATGGTTTGTTTTCGAAGGTGGAAATTATGTGAACCTGTCTTGTCATCATAGAACTTGCTTCAGAGGAGGATCTAGAGCTAGAAATTTATATTTGCAGAGTTTTTTGGATTGTATTGTTTAGAGGGTATGGAGTCAGCCAACAGATTGGGAATGTGCTTTGATGTTGGACACTTTCTTTCCAAATAGCCTTGCAATGGTGGATAGCTTCATCACGATAAATTTTTGGGGAGGAACAGTCTCGTGTTGTCATTCTGGTTTTCCTATTTCTGCCCTTTGAGTTAGATTTCTCCTATGTCCATAAAATCTTCTTGGTTTTCACCCCTTTCATCCCTTAAAATGGGTATTTATATTATAATAAAAAAATGAAGCCCTTCAGGCCGTTGTATGGATGTGATCCACTGGTTTAATCTGTAGTTGATGATATCACATGCTATATCTTCTACCGATCAAGCCACGTAAATCTCCCATGATCAACCGTGAATCTTGCATGACTGTAGAGCTAATTAAGTATAGATATTCTATATAAATACCTATAGGGATCAATCAAGTTGTTTTAGACCTTATAGGAGGAATAGAGGGAAAGAATCTTATTTTTGTATGATCTTCAGTGAGTTTAAGGATTGACTGTGAGTGTAAATGTAGAATCGATGAGTAATGAAAAGACCAAATCCTCAACGAAGCTTCTGAGAGTATTGAAAACACACTATGAATCTGTTTTTAGATTGAGGAAATTTCTTGTGTATCAGCTATAAATAATGGATCTTATATGGGATGAAGGTGAGATGAATCCATCCTAAGCTCATGCATATCAAAATGACTTATGTTGGAAACTTCACATTCCATGCAAGTAAATAAAATGAAAAGGAAAAATAAATAATGGTCATGATATCAATGTTTAATCCCAAGATATCCATTATGTATGATGAATGAACTATCATTAATGATATAAAAATTCATAAAAGATAGACCTCATAGGGTATTCATCATTTTAAATTGATATTTGGAGGTATCGATACATGAATGTAGTTTCACAAGAATACATGTTAATTAGGGAATAAAAGTCAAGGCACATCAATTATTTTGAATAAAATGAATTTCTAAATATATTTTTTAATATTTAAAGAAGAATTGTGATGTCTTGGTGAATAATAGATGAGTTCAGGTGTATTTTTATCCATGTGAAGAAAGGAGAAGAAAAATAGAGTTCTCCAGGTATTTCAATAAGACAATGCACATGAACTATTATTCATATTTCATATGTCATAATCAATTTAAATGATCATGATTCCTGTGAGGTTTAAGGTAAATTTAATGGAATGTTAATTTCCACACAGCAAGCATAAGTTTCACATGGTAGTGGATGGTTTCCATGCACATGGGAATTTCACTGAAATTAAATGTTTTTTTATTTTTATAAACGATGAGGGGTGATATTATAAATACATTTTAGAGAGATAAAACCCAATATATATGAGTATTTAAATGTATATCATTCCCAAATGATTTATGAAAATATATGAGTAACATTTATTTGAATAAACGTTTAAGGAGTTAGGAGGTCCCTTGAAGAACTATAGGGAGACATCATAACGATCCCACCAAGAAGTGGTAGGGGATATTTTCAAGAGATAAATTCAACTAGTTGGATTACTGTACAATGAACCTTTCAGGAGGACACTAATGTGAACACTTATAGAAAAAATATTTTTCAAAATTACAAACTGGGTATTTTAGGAGATTACTCATCAATATTTTTGTAATATATCTGGTACCTGGTATCGATGTTATTCATAGTAGAGAAACCAAGTCTTAGAATATCACCTGAAATTGGTAAGGAGTATGCTTTCAGTTCCAAACCATGTATATCTTTGTGTAGTGTTCCTTTTAAATTCTTTATAATTGAGTAAGGCTAATTGACTATAAGAAGAGTGTATATGGATTTAACCATCCACAAGGTTGATTAAAAATAAAGATTCCCAAAAAAAGAAAAATGATCACTGATTCACCTCCTACCCCTCTCAGTTATCAAACCGGTTCTGGGTTTAAAAAGTGCCATCAGAGATAACTAGATTCCCTTTGGGAAGATCCAATATTTTCTAATGAGTAAATATAGAGGTTTTGAATTCCATAAATAGTATTTTAGTACCTTTATTCGATATAAGAACATTTTTAAGGAAGAATTGAATGCTTCCATATTTACTTTTAAAATTACACAAGGTAAGTGATGCTATTATAATGTAATTTATTCCACTTAGAATAGATTCTCATATAACTATTTCAGATAAGATAAATCGTGAATTGTATAGGAAATAATGTAATTTTGTCTTGTCAACCTTATATTCAAAGTAATGCACCAAGGTGAAAGGATATAGGAATACCACTGATACTTGAGAAAATATTTAAAACAAATATATAGGAAATATTATAATATAGGATTCTAAGCATCATATTTAGAAATAAATTTTTAAAGAAATTTAGATAGTGTATGATGATAAAATTGATGATTAGTTTTCCAAGGCCAATGAGATAGTTTGAAATATCAGATAATTCCGTGCTAATTTTTAAAATTCAATTATAGTGATGAAATCGATGAGAAACTCCCCTAACATAATTTATCCAATGATATATTACCTAAAAGAGATTGATGATCTATCTCTTTATAAGATTAATAACACTATTTTCAATTATTATATTATAAAATAATCGATATTTAAGAATAATTTGAAATAAAAAATAACATTTAAATCCTTGAATAGTCTCAAGATAAAAGATAATTAGTATGAACCACTCATATATTATAAATAATATGAAGCAGGAGGATATAAAAAGGATGTGTATTTTATCTCTAAAGAAACACAATATGTTGAAGTGTAAAATATACTAGAAAAGTTATCTTAAATACTTTAATATTGATATATTTGTACATTTTTAAATTGATTTTCATAAAAATAAATATGATGAAACTAAGAGTGATAAAGAATAATATTACTTCTCTAAAATTAGATCTGAAAAGTGATGTCATCAAGAAATAAAATAA
Organism: Viscum album; assembly: GCA_963277665.1. Classification (NCBI taxonomy): domain Eukaryota; kingdom Viridiplantae; phylum Streptophyta; class Magnoliopsida; order Santalales; family Viscaceae; genus Viscum; species Viscum album. The sequence continues at coordinate 23,372,380 of OY728142.1, read as the reverse complement.
TAAATTTTATGAATAAGGAATATTATGTACGATCAAATTACAAAAGTGAGTTAGATAATGAATATGTCACTCAAAAAAATAAAAATTTAATTCTATAGGTTAAAATGGGAAAAAATAAATCAATAAACTATAAGGAATTAGGATAAATCTCTAAAATATAAGCTAAGATCCAAATTATAGGCCTTCTTGAGAAAAATATATAATCTGAAAAATTTGTCTATTATTCTTCAGAAGGAAAAAAGAAGTGAAGATTTGGATAATAATGATATCATAGAAGATATATGAATTTTTGAGGTATATCTTATATAACATGACATAATTTTGGAATATATTAAATAAAAATTAGATATAAATGATAAAAAACTAAACGAGGTTTCATCTTGATTACTTAATGTTAAAAGTACCACAAAGATGATGAGATTATAGTATAAAAAAGAAATATAAATTCAATAAGAAATATTTAAGGCTTCTAAGAAGACCAGTCTAAAGAATCTATTACAAAAAATGTTTAGTTATTTTAATGGTATTATATCTGGTTTACAAAGATATACTAGATCTAATGAAATATAAAAAGTATTTTAGGATAAAGGAAGTTTTAAAAGTTATTCTCCAAAAACAAGGGATATCGGGGTTGAAAAGAACCTAACGGAGGATTAAAAGAGGCTCATAGAAACATATATAACTAGTTCAATATACTCATCAACATATTTAAATAGGAAGCTTCAATGATTATTGTTGGTACATTAGTGGTTTTTGACACAAAGACTATAACTAGTGGTATAATATATCATTTCCATGAAATTATCATGAATCATGGTGCATTATACTTAAAAGGAAGAGGATAACTACTATGAAAGTAATATACAATATTAGGTTGAAAGAATATAAATATAATAAGTAAAGAAATAAGATTTTACTAATGATGATGTTGGGAATAATATAAACATGGTGTTAAGATACCTCTCTCAGCCTTCCTCCACTCATTAAAGATCTAGGAGAACCCCCCCCCCCCCCCCTCCAAATTCTTTTAAATTTTTTGTATACTCACATGAAGGGAATTAAAGGGATCAAATATAGGGGGAGTTGGATAATTTTTTCTTTGCCTCATCAAGGAATGAGTTTTAATTATGGTTTATTGTAAAAAATAACCAACCATGACGAGGAGAAGCTGAGTTCACCCCTTTAGGGGGAGAAAAGTAAAGAGGGTGTTGTAAGAATATATTTCTTTACAAAAAAAATAGAATCTATAATTTCTAGATATCCTTAAAATGATAAACTTTTAGGAATAAAATAATTTGAAAATCTAATGTGAAACCACTATTATGATAATTTTGATAATGGTTTCACATGTGATTTGATTGCAGAAATATTTCAATGTCTAGGTTAAGATATATTTTTTTAAATAGGGTTCTTTCACATAGACTATGAGTGATTATAACAACCCATATTTTTCATACATAGATGTTATATCTCTTTACATTAATATTGATTATATAACATAAATAATACATTCTAGAACAGTATAGGTCTTATATATTTGGAAACATGGAACCATAAACAATTGGTTTATAAAATATCTAAACTATATCTCATTAATTAGTTTATAACTAGATGTATTTTTTTCATATAATACTTAAAACATTTATTCATATCCTAGGGAAAATAAAAAAAATAAAGGGTGATATTAGATGCTCAGTAAGGGTAAAAAAGTGACATAACAATGATTTCATATGAATAACATGGGAATAAGAGTATTAGAACATGAACATAACATTTTGAAATTATACACTATATATGAAAGATCATAATCTTGAAACATGAAATAAATCATGAAAGTTCATAAGACATGAATCATAAAGGGACATAATCTATGAGATAATAAAATTGGAATAAGACATTGAATTGTGGAAGACACATAATAATAGAAAATCATTTTCATATTAGTCACGAATCACATCCAAATATATCATATTGGAATGTGTTCACTCCTGAAACCATCATAGTGGAAAATATCCCTTACTAAGTTGGGTTGAATCTTCATTTAAGTCCTATTTTATTGAACCAGGTTCACTCCTTGTTCTAGTACTATCTATCCCATGAGATATAAATATTTACCAAATAAATTTTACGTAGATATAGGTATCACCCAACACATAATGAAAACCATACATATTTATTCCGCAAGAACATAAATCATTCATTATATTAGAACCCATGAAAATAAATGGTTTTCATAAACATTTTATCATTTCATAACCCATGGAAAAGTAATAGAATTCATAAACATCATCCCATCATAAACATAAACCATCTACAAAAATAATAATCATGGTATACTTTCATCATATACCTATTAAGACATAAGTAACATAATATAATTTCTTCTTAGAAGGAAAATGATTTGGAAAGATCACTTAAAATAATTCTAGAGGTAAATATCCATTTTGTTTTTAAAAAAAATCGAAGTTATGAAATTATAAAGGGAAAAAATAATTTAAAAGGACCTTATAATCTTGAATAGAAATATTAAAATTATTAAGGAATCATGGTGGAGGAAAAATCTAATCTTTTCATATATTATAAAAAACATTCCTTCCAAAAAAAATTTGAAGGATTCATAATGTTGCTTATTTGGAAAATGATTAAAATATTCCTCAAAAACAATTCTGTAAAAAGTAAAACATGTGTGAAAATGACTTTAAACATTTATATGAGAATATTAAAAATCGTTTTGAAAAAAATTCTTAGAAATTATGGACTTGAAAGAGAAATAATCCCCACTAAATACAATCTCAAATAATATTGATATTGTAAAATAAACCCTCACCACTTTGTAATCTGTCAAATTGTATATACCATGAATGAATAGAATTTAACAAAACACTAAATATAAATAGATTAAATAAATCATTGATATAAAATTTAAAAGGCCCATTATATGCGCCTCGTAAAATAATATGGGTGCATAACATCAAAATATGTCTCAACAAAAGAAAATTGAGATGAACCCCTTACAAAGATCATATCATTGAAATTAATCAAATAAATTGATTATAAATGTATGATATAAATACACATAAAAAAGTTGAAATATAATATAATATAATCATAATTTATTTCACAAATAATATTATCCTAACATAATCAATTATGTAGAAGTTTAACCCAATGAATGAAAATTGAGTTAAGAAATCCCTTACCTCAAGTATTGCCTTTCTTTGTTCATGTTAAAATGTATTATAAAATAAGTATGGATTTAATATATATTTATTCCATAAAAATAATTCTATCTTACCATTTATTATTTATTTATAATGTCTTTCCAACAATTTATTAATAATTTGTTACTTAACTCACTGTCCTTGGTGATAACTCCTTCGTTTCTGAAGAATGTTTCAGTTTTGCAGTATTTGACCTTATAATTTGATCTTTCGTAAAATAATTTATAGAATATAAATAATTTTATAAACATAATATATAAAAATTATATATTTATTTATAATCATTCATATAAAGTAGGTATATAAAAATGAATTATATTGTTCATGGAGATGGAAGGTCATACATACGCTTGAACACAATTTTCATTTTTTGAGTTATGGAATGAAAATAAAGGTAAATAATAATTTATATTTATAGAATAATTAGTATATAATATAAATTATTTATATTAATTAAACCCATCACAATATCCATCTATAAAATATGGTTCTAAAAACTGAATTGTATCGCTATGTGGATATGGTAACTCATATGTAGCATGTGTGATACTTTCAATACTTTTTTGATTGGAAAGAGGGTGTATAATAGAATTTTAATTATCATAATGAAATTTATAAATATTTAAGATAATTAATATATTTTTTTATGATAATAATCATGGATTTATAGGAGGTAATGAATAGTAGAAAATGAAAGTGGTCAGTTGGAGAGATTACCTCTTCTTCAAAACATCTCCTTTGGATCTCCTCTAAAGGGCTCTTGGGATAGTCTTTTGGGAAGATTAGTAACTCTATAATGTGTATAATGTAGTGGAGAATATAAATTTGAATCATATTGTTAATAAAAAAGAATCCATGTAGTGTAAATAATTTAAGGAGAATTTCACCTCTTATAATTTTAGGGATGGTCACTTTTGTAATTTCTCAAAAGATTAAATTATAATAAATTAGTTTTCCCTCCAAATAACAACAAATCGATATTGATTATAATATAATATAATATAAGTTTGTAATCTCATAAAACAATATATTTTAGACAATTTTTGGATTTATTTTCAACCTTATCTTTTTGATTGACCCTTAGGTAACCTATTTTAATTTTAACTATGATAACAAGTTTTTTAATATTAAAATATTGTAATTTTTTACTTATATGGCATAAATTCGACCATAAATAGAGAATTTATGAAATTTTACACCATATGATAATACATTTGTGTTTTTAAATATTTTTATGATTTTAATAATTTAATAAAATATTAATACCATAAAATATCATTGTTCTCCATTTTGATACTATTCATACTTTGACTTTTTAAAACATAATGAAAACATTTAAAATTATTAAAAACTATTTTATCATATACATAACATGTACATTTAATCTATATAGTTCTTGGACCACCTTAAATATCTAAAATTAATTTAATTTTTATATTTTTAATATCATTTATTTTATTTTTCTGTTAATTGAATAATTACTCTATCAGCATTATGTAAGCATTTAGGGTAATTATTTAATTTTTAAAAATTATACATAAATTACCATGATGAATATAAATATTTCTAATTTCCAAATAATATTTACAGTTAAGCATATTTTCTTGTTAATTACATATTAAAAATTTTATACTTATTCTAATTAAGACTGTGACATTTCATCACTTTTTTTGAATTTAATAATATCTAAGTCATTTTCATGGAATAGTGTCCATTAAATAACTAAATTAAAAAAATTATATGCTAATGGTAGAATTATATTCATACAATAATAAATGGGATCAAAATTTATGGTTTATCACTTATTTTTAATCCAGATTAACCCGTTTTACCCATTACTAGGGTAATAAATTTTACCTCAATTACTATTCATTTTGACTAAAAATAAAAGGGGATTATTACCAAATTTGAACCACATATTATAAATATGTAAATAATTTTATCTAATCCAATACCTATAAATGGAAACATCTTATTATAAATTCAGTTCCCAAAATGTGATTGAAACCGCGTTTTCGGAAAAATACATTATTAAGCATAATATTAGATTTCTTCTTATCCTAAGCATAGAAAAATATTTTTTTGAAAGTTCAAAAAATATTACTAAGTTAATAATATAAAAATTTCATTAAAATTATTCGCCAATATTAATTTAAAATATTTATATAAATCCATTGCATGCATAAAACAATTTTTCAAAAATAATGTCACTTTTGTTTTCAAATATTTTTTGTTTTAAATTATAATGATTTGATAACTAATGAATTAATTTTATAAAATAATAGATCATATATTTTTTCATAATTTAGTTATTATTATTCATTCCCTCTAATCTAACATCTATAAGATATTGTAAACATAATATTTTAATAATATTATAAGGTTCATTTAAACTCGATGTTTCATACAATGTAAGCTATCAAAAAAATTCATGAAATAAAAATATTTTTTAAAAATATCAAGTTTTCAAATTATACCCCCCCTAAAAATTAATTTATACCTTTTAATTATTCACTTAGATACAAGATAATAAGGATTCATTTTCCTTATCACATTCTCATGTTCCCACATATCTACCTCAAATTGGTGTTTTCATCATGAAACATTAACCAGTCATGTGGTCTTCTTTCATAGAACTTTTTCTCTAGGATTTAGAATCTCTAACGATTATTCTTTATAAGAGTGATCATTCTCCATTGGTATGATCTCTGATTTTAGTACATATGAAGGATTAGGTATGTATTTCCCCATGAGTGATACATGGAACACATCAACTACTTGATAGATATTTAGTGGAAGTGTCAATCAATAATCTATAATCTCAACAAGATCATTAATTTTAAAAATACCAATATACCTAGGGCTTAGGTCCCCCTTATTTCCAAATCTAATCACCCAATTCTAGGGGAATATTGATAAGAATACATTATCACACACTTAAAACTCTACATCATTCTCTTTATTATTCGCATAACTTTTTTTTTGACACTAGACTTCTTTTATATGTTGTTGAATGGATCTAGCCTTATCCTCTATTTCCTCAACTGTATTTGCTCCAAATATATTTCTTTCTAAAACTTCATTCTAGTATGTTGGAGATTTTAAATTCTTACTTTGTAGGAATTAATATGGTGACTTTTAAATTATGGATTTAAACTATTATTTATAAGAAAATTATACTAATAAAAGGTGTTGATCCCAATATACATTGAAATCCATAGAAAAATATCACAACATGTCTTATAGAGTATGAATGGTTCTATCAGACTAACCATCTATCTAGGAATGATATGCAATATCGGAACATAACTCTGTATCCAAAGTCTGCTGAACAATTTTCCAAAACATTGAGTTAAACATCATATCCTAATCAGTTAAAATAGAATGTTTTACTCCATGAAATCTTACCACTTTCATGAATATATATTGTGGAAAGTTGATCAAGAGATAAATCTTCTCTGATAGCAATGAAGTGTGATAAATTCATAATATTATCGACTATGACCCATATAGCATTATGGAATTTATATGTTTTTGGGAGTCCAGTGAAAAAATACATGGTGATGTTTTCCCATTTTTGATTTTGATATAGTTAATGCTTGTAACATCCCATAAGACTTCTATCTCTCAGCTTTAACTTTCCAAAATATTAGGCATCGTGAAAAATGATCTGAAATTTACCTTTTCATTTCATTCCACAACAATTACTCTTTTAGGTCTCTATAAATATTTTTACTTCCATGATGAATAGATAATGATGAAATATGAGCCTCCTCAAACTGATCCATCCTTAAATCTGGTATTGGAGGGAAACAAAAATGATTCATAAACCTTATTATTCCATCACAATAAAACTTGAACTCAGGAACATTTCTCACCTTCTTTTATATCTCTATATCTTCCTTCAACACCTTCTATATAATCACTTATATATATTGATATCCATTCATTTGAGAAAGATAATATTTCTACCATTACTTCATGATTTCTTGATCAATCCTCTTCAAATCCATAAATATTTGATATTTTTTATCCTTATCATAGATAAGCTAGCAGGATCCATTCGGTTCAAAACATCTTCCACCTTTTTCACTTTAATAGGGTGATAATTTATTGAGCAGTCATAATCTTTAATTAATTATAACAAAATTTGTGGAACATATTCTTCTCCTTCTATTTGAATATATACTTTATGATTTTTTTATCAGTATATATATCACACTTTTTTCTGTAAAGATAATTCCTCCATATATTTAATGAAAAGATTACTGTAGCTAACTCGAAATCATGACTTGGGTAATTTTTCTCATAAACCTTCTGTTTTCATGAGGCATAAGCTATAACCGTGTCATTTTTCCTAATAATGGGTCCCAATATCTTTTTAAATGCATCACTATAGATTACATACCCTTCTCTACTACATGGTAATGTAAGAATAGGATTCTAACTAACCCTATTTTAATTTATTTAAAATTTTCTTCAAATTTTTTCATCCAGAGGAACTTGTAAACCTTTGTAATTAACTTGGTTAGTAGATGTGATAGTCTTCATAAAATTTGCACAAAGTACTGATAATATCTATCCCAACAAAGAAAACTGAGAATCTAAGTCATTGTTGTTGGTTTAGGACAACACTAAATAACTTCTATCTTTGATGAATCCACATATATACCCACTCTTGATATTATGAAACCCAAAAATAAATCTTTATGATTCCAAAATTCACATTTGGTAAAAAAAATATAAATATTCTATTTTATAAGGGTATTCTATACAATCCTAAATTGATCTTTATGTTCTTACTTTATATTTTAAAATACAAGAATAACATCTATAAAGACCACCACAAACTAATCAAGATAGTATTTAAAGGATCTATTAATTAAATACATTAAGATAGTGGGAAAATTAGTATGAACAAAAGGCATAACTATAAATTCATAGTGTCCATACCTTGTAAAAAATGTCATCTTGGGGATATATTGCTTTTTGACCATTGATTTATGATATCCAGAATGAAGGTTAATCTTGGAAAATTATTGTGTTCCTCATAGTTAATCCAATAATTCATCAATAAAGGGAAGTGGATACCTATTATTGATGTTAATCTTATTATATTCTTGATAGTCAATGAAAAGTACCATTGATCCATATTTCTTTTAACAAGAAGCACAATTTCACCCCAAGGTGATGCACTGGGGCGTTTGAATCCCGTATAAAAAATATTTGGTATTTCATTCTTCAATTCATGAAACTAAATTAGGTCCATTCTGTAAGGAATCGTTGAAATTGTCATAACACCAGGTCTGGGTTCTACTGAAGACACAAATTCATTATTTGGTGGAAGACCTAGGAATTATTCAGGAAATCCATCAACAAACTAATGTATAATAGGTGTACCTTAAGTTTGAGTTTCTCCCCAACTATATGAGATAGATAACATTCACTTATAGTAATTTAGACCCACAAAATGAAATTACTTTTCATTTAAAGTTCATAATTCATTCGTACACTGATAGATGATCATAGGTTCATTTAGAATAAGAAATGTGACTTTCCTTCCTCGATAATTGATATGAGATTCACATATAAAAATCCAATCCAGGAAAAATCACAAAAAAAACCAACTAATGAAAGAATCATAAAATTTTCATGAAGCACTTTCCCATAAACTTCAACTAGAGATGAATTATAAAAATTGGATGTGACTGTTTTTGCATTGGGAGTTTTCACAGCTGACTCAACATCTAATTACAGAGGTTATATGGTTATAAAAATAGAAAATTATTAAAAAATAAAAGAGTGGGTGGATTTAGAATCCAATAACACATTAGTTGTTTTAGAGTGGATGAAAAGGGAACCTTTCACCACTTTGTTGTCATACTGCACATCTCTAATAGTGATTACATGAGATTTTCCTTTTACTTTGTCCTTAATAGGTTTCTGATGTTGATCATCATCATTAACCCTATAAAAATTTTATTGGTTAGCATAATTCCTATTTTCCTTACACAATATGCATTGAAGTGTGGGAGGTTCATTCTGTGTAGCCTCATCTCTATTCACATCATTATATAACTTTTTCCTTTCACATTAGAATTCAATTGCCCGATGACAATCTTTACCACACTTAAAACATTTACTAGTCCCCTTAATACAATTTCCTCCATGTTTCATTCCTCACTTTTAGTATAAAAAAATCTAATCATCTTATATCCATGTTTTTTAGATTCTACCTTGTATTCCATCTTTATCTTCTTATTGAACCAATTAAATTAATGCATAATAAAAAATTACATTTCTAACTTGATGGAACATTGAACAATTTCTTCTTAGATACAGATTTTCCTTATGGGTAACTCCATTTGGAGACTTTGTTTAAAGAAAAATGAAGAATCGATCAACCTTACATTCCTATTGGATGATAATGCCAAAAGATTACTTAAAAAGTCTTGTAAAATTTTCTTTATAGGTTCCAATAGATTCATCATCCTTTTTATTTAACATAATTAATACCTTATCTATTTTTATCTTATGAATATGGGGAAAGTACATATTGAAATAAATTTACTTGATCTTTTCAAATTCCAAGGATTGAATTTCTTCTTTTTTCTTTTTATTTTTTGATAATAATCCACCATTGATCTTCTTTGCCTTCCAAATAATAGACATACAAAATGGATTTATCATGTTCGGGACATTATATCATAGAAAAAATATTTTTAGCGGTATTAATTCATTACATCGCCACTACTGGATTAGAATACCCATTGAAATATGTTAGACACTTACTCAGGAATCACTCAATAAAATTGTGTTCCCTTATTTACCCATTTTGTAGTCTAACATGATTCATAGCTTGAGAAAGTTGTGTGAGTATATCAGTAAAAATTTTATTCCAACTTCTACAACATTAAGTTTCTCAAGGAGACAATCATTTCATTTTCCATATTATTCAACATTAATGTGGTTCCTTTATGTTCTATACATTAACTAAAACTAGAAAACATATTGTGAGAAACACTAATCATAGTGGTAAAACCACATAATCAAGGTAAATTTCTTGTAAAACTTCAATCTATGGAACCTTATGTTTAATCCTTGGTTATTCATGATCATTACTAAAATATTAGTATCATAACTAATACATAGACTTATCATTAGGGTACATACTATTGTATTCTCATCCTAGTTTCTATAGGTTAATTAAACCTTTATCTGATAAAAACTATAACAACCCATAATTTTCATACATGGATATTACATTTTTTAGATGAATATTCAATACATAACATAACAAATTTAATCAATAACCATATAGTTTTAGTGTCTTTGGAAACATGGAAATATAAAAAACTAGTTTATAAAATATCTACATCATCTCACACTTATTTATTCATAAATAAGAGCCTTTTGAAATATCATACATAATAATTTTCTTCATATCCTAGGAAAAAATAAACAAAATAAAGGGTGAGCTCAGTTTCACATTAAGGGTAAAAAAGATAGATAAAAATCACTTCATAAGAATAACATGAGAATAAGGGTATAAAAGCATGAATAAAACATTTGGAAATTATACCCTTAATATGAAATATCATAATATTGAAACATGGAACAAATGTTAGAAATTCATAAGACATGAATCATAAAGGAATGTAATCCATAAGAGAATGAAATTAGAATAAGACATGGAATAGTGGAATATATATAATTATAGAAAATAATTTCCATGGTATTCAAGGATCACTTCCAAGGATATCATATTGGAATGGGTTCACTCCCCAATCTATCTTATTGGAAAACGTCCCTTACTAAACTGGGTTCACTCCTTGTTCTTTCCCTATCTTAAAAAATTGGGTTCACTTACCATTCCAGTATTGTCTATCTCATGAGATATAAATATTTACCAAATTTGTTAGAGGAAGATATAGGTCCCACACATCACATAATGAAAACCATACATATATTTCTATAAGAACATAAATCATTCATCATATAATAACCCACGAAAGAAATGGGTTTTATAAACATTTTATCATTTCATAACCCATGGAAAAGTAACAGAACTCATATACATCATGTCATCATAAACATAAAACATCAGTAGAGGGATTAAGGATGGACTCCTTGTTTCATATCCCTAATAAAAAATAACTAACATAAAATAATGTAATCATACATTTAAAATTATCTTAAAATATCCCTTGAAATAATTCTTGACAAAAATATCTGTTTCATTTTGAATACATTATTTTAATCCGCACAATTAAAAAGGAAAAAATTTTATCAGAAAAAACCGTGTAATATTTTATATGTGGTTTAAAATCATTAAGGAATTATAATGGTGAGAAATGTTTTTTATGATGTATAAGTTAAAAAACATTCCTTCCATATATTTTTTTTGAAAACTCACAAAGTACCATGTTTAGAAAATGATAAAAATATCCCTTCAAAACTATTTTCAAAAAACTAAAACAAGGGTAAAAATGACTTCAAAAATTCATAGTATAATATTAAAAACCTTTTTGAAAACATTTTTAGAAAACATGGACATGGAATATAAATATTTAGCAACGGATAAAATCTCAAATAATATTGAGATTATGAAATAAACCCTTACCACATTGTAATTAGTTGAATCATATTTCCCATGATTGAATAACATTTAGAAACATCAAAATATCATGATAATAAATAAATCCAGTGTATAAAATTTTAAAATGTCACTATAAACACCTCATAAAAGATTATAGGTTAATAACATCAATATATGTCTCAACAAAAGAAAATTGATATGAAGTCCCTTACAAATATCAAATAATTGAAGTTAATAAAATGAATTAATTATGTGTATGCACTCTAAATCCATATAGAAAATTGTAAATAAAATATAATATAATAAAAATTTATTTTACACATAATCTTATCATGACACAATTAATGAAGTAGAAGTTCAACCCAATGAATGAAAATTGAGTTATGAAATCCCTTACCTCAAGTGTTGTTTTTCTTTTGTTGCATTCAAAACTGTTGAATAATAAGTATGGATTTATTATAAATTTATTAAATAAAAGTTAATTTTATTATACCGTTAATTATTTATTTATAAAATATTATCTCCCTTTTATTAATAATTTTTTATTAAAATCACTATTCTATGTGATAACTTCTTTGTTTTCCAAGAACGTTTCAGTTCGGAAATCTTGGTACTTATACATTGATCTCTGGTCTCAAAATTTATATAATTTTAATCATGGTATAAACATCATATATAATAATTATGCACATATTTATAATCCCTCATTTAAATTATAGATAGATATATGAATTATGTGATTCATCGAGATAGTGGGACATATGTACCCATGATGTTGTTTTCAATTTTTGATTTATGTAATGAAAGAAAAATAAATAATCATTAATTTAAATAATCATTTTTATATCATATATATAATATATATTCATCAAAAACATCATAATACTCATCCATATGCATGATCGATATATTCAATTCTTGTTTGATGAGAAAGAGAGTGTATAATGGCTTTTTAATATTTATAATAACATTTAATCATATTTAGGATACTGAAGATATTATTTTATTATAAACATAATATATTTAGAGGAGGTAAGGAATAGTATAAAAACAAATTGATCTATAAGAGTGATTACCTCTTCTTTGAAATGACTCCTTTGGGTTTCCTCTAAATTGATATTGGATTGTCCTTTTGAGAAGACCAAAACCTCTATAATGGGGAGAGGAAAGTATACAATTGAAATAGTTAGAGTATGGTTATCATGACCCATCCCATGGGCTCATATGTGACTACCCCAAGCCCGCCTTCCATAGTCCAGGGGTTGGTGACTAGAACCTGAAGGCTTTTTCCAAATAGGGAATGTATTTCCTTAGAGATCTACAAACACTCAAAAAGGGAAACTGAAGTAAACAACCAACAAAATAAAGGTATAACGATGAGAGTAAAGTACAAAAACAAGTACAATAGTAAAATAAAAATAACAGACTGGAATACAATCCCTAGAAACTAAAAATAAATTAAACAGCTATCACATCATTGAAGTCATTTGGTTTCCCCTTATCCCTTAAAAGGGGGTCTATCTTTATAATAAAAAATAAATTTTAAGTCAACTAGAGGGTAGTAGTTGTAAGTCTGAAGTCAAAGAATAAAATATCGACTGCTCCCATCGTACCAAACTCCACCAAGTACCGAACCTATAAAGTCTTCCTCGGAGAGTCAGTAGTCTGCACCAAACACACACATGCGGGCGGAGCCTGTGAAGGGGGTGATTATAACAACTCAGTAGGGGACCCAGAGACCCCCGAAGGTCTCTAAGTAATCTAAAACGGAAAACAACACAAGAAATACCACAAATTTAATATCTCAAGCATGATCTAAATCATTAAGTATATATAAAACGAGGTAGCTCACTCTAACGGTATAACTTCAAGGTTACTAGCATACATATGACTAGTCATAAAGTCAGGTCATCTTATCCATAGTAACTCTACAGTTGACCCATATAGGTCACTTTATGTTGTCCCATATTGGTCTTTATATGCTAACCGATATTGGTCACTATATGCTGACTCATATTGGTTTCTAGATGCTGACTCATATTGGTCATTGTATGCTGACCAATATTGGTCACTAGATGTCAACCCATATTGGTCGCTGGTGCTGACCCATATTGGTCGCTAGTGCTGACCCGTATTGGTCACTGGTGTTGACCCATATTGGTCATAGGTGATGGCCTATAATTGGGTGTTGGTACAAGGGTAGGGATGATTAGTCATACAATTAGATCATCATACTCTGGAGTTTCTGATGATGACCCGTATTGGTCGCTCTTCTTCTTCATGTCACAGTCAGCCACTAGATTCCCGCACGAAACATGCCTTATCTCTAGAAGACTCTACTCCTCAAGTCATCGTTCCTATTCAACACATAAAATGTCTCAAAAAATTCATACCCAATGTACTTCCCCATCATAGGGGTCCCAATGTGACAGACGGCGCCTCGATCTGACGCCCAGTCTGTGAGATATGGGCTCTTTTGTAAAAATTTCTCGACTGGTTTCAAGTATGTTCCAAGCCAGTTTGCAAGACAAACTCTGTCAAAACTCACTTAGAGAATCTTCAAAGGACAAACTTGTCAAAAGGGTCCTTATTCTATAGATGGTGTGTCAATCAGACACTTGATCTGTTAGTTACATCCATTTTCATGAAACGGGGTGATCGGAACTCGGTGGGGCCCAACTTGGTCGGCCCCGCCGGAATATTCCCAAGGGACTGAATCCTAAAAGGTGTAAAAACTCCACTGAAGGTGTTTCAAAAGGAAACTCAGTTCATTATTTATGGGTGTTTCTTTATTTGGGGGTCGGTTGGGTCTGGGCCCGGTCTGACTCATTCGGTCGGCCCGCATCCAGCCCGGTCCCCCTGAAGGCAGACCGTCTCTAGCCGGCCCCGCAGATGCGGGGCCAGTTTATCTGGAATGACACAGTGCTCATAGGGCCTCATTTCCCCTACTACCACGGCCCATTGGTCACGGTTGCTGCCGCCACTGGCGCCTACGGGCGTCTCCCTTCTCTCGTGTGGCTGGTTGTTGTAGGCCTCTTCCGGCCACCGCCAGCATAGCATGCTAGCGATTCTTTCTGCGGGCCACGGGACATACTCTAGTGATCCATTCTTGGTTTTGTTTGTGCCTCAAAGCATCTCGGGACACCGCCACCACTGTGTAACCCCTATCTCTGGCTTGTCGTCACATTTTCTGGCTATGCACAGGAAACACAAGAACAACAAGATCAGCGGAAGGTCTGGACCTTGTTTGGATTCTCATGTGCCCCCCACCTTAGTGTTTTAACAAGGGTGTTAGGAACAAATAGAGAATTTAGAAAAATAAATCCTGAATTAGAACCCAACATCAACCGCTCGTGTTTTAAGAACGATCCATGGATCAACCCATTGGTCAGTTGATCTGTGTTCTTTGTATAAATCAAGAATTGGGAAAGATGAATTTTATAATATCAAATAAAACCCCTATAGATGAGATTTCCACTGAGAATGATCAATGAAACCTCCTTCGTCATTTTCTTCAGTTTGTGATTCGATCGCGCTCATCACCGCTCTCTAAATTCGGTCTCGTCCCCCAGGTGGATGTTGTCGTAGGACTTCGCCAGAGTTTCCTCACTTGAATAATTCATGACAAAACCCCACACTGAGTTCCACTTAAATAGAAGGGGGAAGGTGGGTAATGCGTTGAAGAATTAATGAATTTTATTAAATAAATTAATGAACCTCTTTTAATTCACAATGGTGGAGTTACTCAGTTTATGAGTCAATCCATTAAATGGCTTGACAAGTCATTGGTTCCGCCTCTTTTTTGCAAATAAAATTTCTTTGGTCTTTTGACAAAAGCTCCACCTCTTTTTTTAAAAAAAACAATTCATCAGTTCTGCCACTGCCATTCATCCGTTGGATAATAACAAAATAAAATAACAATTACATGTTATTTTATTATTGTTTAAAAACTCCAAAACAACCTTTTTCTCCCAACCAACTACGGTCGAAGAAAAGATTCCCTTAAGAGAATCTCTATGCTATGGATACAACGGTGCTCGCATATTTGAATTCTGAGCACCGGGTCAAAAGATATAAAATGCCGCTCATGCATTTACTGAACTTACCTTATAAAAAATTAAAAAATTCTTGTTGGGAACACCGGTCCTTAGAATCACGCATCGTAAATTTTCTCATACTTATAGTAATTCTAAATAAATTAAAAATAATACATGGAATTTTGGGGTCTTTACATTCTCCCCACCTTGGAGATTTACTTACCCAAAAGACAAAAAATGCTAGACAAACAAAAAGGGATACTGGACATGCATATGAGCCTCTCACTCCCATGTTCTCTTTTAAATATTCTTGTGCTACCACAGAATGCGCACCAGAGGTATCGACTACCCATGAAGGATCTACTCTTATTGATCCTCTATATCCACCTGGTACTCCACAAAAGTTTCCCCATCATCAATCTCCAGCTCTCCATGGTCGATGACGTGGAATGGTTCAGGCATGTATCTCCTCAACTGGGATTCATAGAAGATGTTGTGCAACCTCTCCAACTGAGGTGGCAGTTCCAAGTGGTATACCACCTTGCCAATCCTCTGAAGTATTAGAAATAGTCCAATAAACCACAGTGAGATTTTTCCACCTCAGAAAAATATCCCTAGTCCCCGTCGAGGGGAGGCTCTCAAGAATATGTGGTCTCCCTCCTGAAACTCCAGTGGTCTCGGTTGCCTATCAGTATAGGACTTCTATCAGCTCTGTGCAGTCTACATCCGCCCTCAGATAACCTGCACCTTTTCAGTGGTATCTCATACCATATCAAGGCCCACGAGTGGTAGCTCTCCTAGATCCATCCAGCACATGGGATATCTGCACGGTCATCTATACAATGCCTCAAAAGGGGACATACCAATGGTGGAGTGATAGTTTTTTTTTGTACGCAAACTCCCCCAAGGGGAGGTGGTCCTCCCTACTATGACCCAAATCTAGGACACATGAATGAAGCATGTCCTCCATGGTCTGGATGGTCTACTCAATCTGACCATATGTCGGCAAGTTAAAGGTTGTGCTCAAGAGAAGAAGAGTCCTGAAAGCCTTCGGTAATCCTATCCACAACTGGGATGTGAAGTGTGCTTCATGGTCTGATACTATAATCGAAGGCTCCCCGTGAATTCGCGCGATCTTCTAAACGTAGAGACGTCACAATCCCTTTACTGAACCCTTCTCTCAAATAGAAATAAAGTGGGCCGACATGGTGAGTCGGTCAATGATCACCCAGACAGTATCGTGACTCCTGGACATAATTGGTCACCACTTCACAAAATACATCAATATCTCTTCCCACTTCCACTATGGTATCTTGAGGGGTTGGGTCAAGCCTACTAGTACCAGGTGCTCTGCCTTCACTTGATGGCAAGTGAGGCATCTAGAAACAAACACTACCACCTATTTCTTTATCCCTAGACATCAATACTGACGTTGGAGGTCTTGATACATCTTCATCATGCATGGATGTACTTCCAAGGGGGGTGAATAGAACCCCCTCAGCACCTCCTCTCATAGAACCACTGGTATAACTGTACATCCTCTGAAAAAGATAATATTCTTACCACCTTCAGAATATCTGTCAGGTGCATTGACTGAGGATATCTGAGCATGTGTAGTCTCATTGTTATTATCTTCAAGTTGCGCCTCCCTAACTCGCTAAATGAGTGGAGGGGAAAATACATTTTACTAAAGGTAGATTTTATCATCTCTATCCACGTAGGATAATTGAAGTGAGGCTAACTACTCTGAATCCTTATTCAGTAGTTGTGAACTCAATATCTGGCTAAGAGAATCTGCCAATATGTTCCCATTCCTAGGATTATAGACTATATTAAAGTTATATTCATGTAGAAACTCTATCCAAAATTATTGTCTCATATTCAGATCTTTCTATGTAAAGATAAATCTGAGACTCTTGTGGTCTGAGTAAACAATTTACTGATTTCCCATCAAGTATTGTCGCCACATATTCAGTCAAAAGACTATTGTTTCCAAATCCATGTTGTGAGTAAAATAATTATTCTCATGAGGCCTCAGCTGTCGTGATCCATAAGCAATAACTGCATCACCCTAAATCAAAATGTAACTGAGTCCGGTCCCTGGTACATCACAATAAACCATGTAGTCAGTTCCCTCCTTCGGTAACCTTAGGATGGGAGCACTGGTCAAACTCTGCCTCAGCTGTTGAAAGCTCTGCTGGTATGTCTCTAACCACAGGAAGGGTTTCCCCTTCTTCATCAAGGTAGTTATAGGTTCTTCTACTCTGAAGAAATTGGGTACGAACCTCCAATAGTAGGCTGCTAATCCAAGGAAGCTATGCACCTCAGTGACACTCTTAGGTGGCTCCCAAGAAATTAATGCCTCAATATTCACTGGATTCACTACAACTCTAGACTATGAGAAAACATCTCCCAATATGCGAACCTTCCATATCCATAAATCACACTTCGAGAGATTCCAATATAATTGGTGCTCCCTAAATGTGTCCAAAACTATCCTCAAGTGTACGACGTGCTCTTCCTCATATGCTGAGTACACTAAGATGTTATCGATGAAGACCACCACGAAGCAATCGAGGTATGGCTAGAAGATCCAATTTGTGGTTCCTATAAACATTTCTGGAGTGTTAGTCATGTCGAAAGACATAACCATGAACTCGTAATGGCCATACCGACATCTGAAGGATGTCTTCGGTACGTCCTCATCTCATACCCTGAGCTGGTGAAAGACTGATCTAAGGTTTACCTTTGAAAACCAATGATCTCCCTTCAGCTGGTCAAAGAGATCATCGATCCTTGGTAGAGGATACTTGTTCTTCATTGTCACTTGGTTTCAGCACCGGAAGTCCATGCATAGCGTCAAAATTCTATCTCCCTTCTTGGAAAATAACACCAGGGATTCCCATAAAGAAACATAGGGCCTTATGAATCCATTCCTCTGTAAGTCCTCCTATTGTACCCTCAACTCCCATTGCTCTACAGGAACCATCTGATATGCTGGTGTAGATATCAATATTGTTCCTGGGTACAAGTCAATGCGGAAGTGTACATCTCTACGAGGAGGTAGCCCTAGGACATCTTCTGGAAAGAAATCCCCATACTCATCCACCCCCACTAAGAACAGTGGACTCACCTCATCCACCATGTCGAAGGTCATACAATCCAGCTGATATATAATCAGCTACACCCTCTTGAGTGAAATTACATCTCGTGTTGCTCTATTTTCCTTCTCAACAAAAAATGAAAATTGGCCTCCATATTTGTGTGTATATTTCACTGTACGTCTCAAGTAGTCAATCTATGCATGAATTGTTGATAGCCAATCCATGAATAGAATTATGACGTAGGGATTCAATGCCACTACTAGAAGATCCCATCTGAAACACTCTCCTCTAAGAGTAAGATCACACTATCGACACCAGTGTCTGACCATTGAATCTCCTCTCGTTGTAGTATCCAAATGAAACAGTTGAGCTAAAAGCTCAGTCAGAATCTCAGAGTCCCAAACTATGTTTGTGGTAAGTAAATAATAGCTATCACCTATGTCGATAAGAACTTTTTCTAAAGTAGAGAAGATTTAGATTGTACCTCATACCATCTCAGGGACGTCAGGATTGTGATCCTCTACTACCTGTAGTTGAGCCTATCCCCATCCTTCTGCTCCCTAGGCTCATGGTGGACCACATTGGGGTGGTGTTGATAGTTCTTGGTAACCCTAACCACCTCCTACTGCACGTCCTGCTCCCCTACCTCATCCGCTTCCTGGCTCATGCTCATGATCCAGTCATTGTCGCTGCCTCGGTGGCCCTTACCCCATCTGCTGATCATCTGCACGGGGAGTCAGAGAGTCATGAGATTTGTGACCCAGTCCCCCATAGAAAAAATTGATCATGCATCACTGGTGTCTCCCTTGGACTCTCGAGCCTCGAACCTCTGACCCTATGTCCCAGGGTCACCCTTTGGAAGGTATATCCCGCTTGGGCTTCTGCGTCATATATCTACTGCAAGCTGAAGATGACTCTACTACCTATCATCTGGTAGGGACTCTCACTGTCGGTGTCTGGTCAGCAAGAAAGCCCTCCATCAGAAAATATCTTCCTAGAACCCCATCCTGTGTCAGGATGATGAGAGAAACTATTGTGTCTCAAATCACTCATCGGATCCCCTGCTCAAAGGTTTAGGCCCGGATTTAAGGGTCTCGTACCATGATGGTGGAGTATCAGGAGTGGTCAATAAATCTCCCAGAGTATTGATCCATAGTCTGGCTACCCTACTGCAGATGCAGAAGATCTTGAATACGAACATTACATAGTTTCTCTAGCACGAACTCCGCCCGGAAAAGGCTCTCAAAGTCCAACCAGGTGAGGGTTGTCTCCTTATGCACATGGAGCGTTGAGATCCCCCATTGTCCTACTGAGCCCTAAAGAATGCTAGCATCCAAGATTTTTATCTGCTCGTCTGGTGTCTCTACTAAGCAAAAGACCCGTGAAACTACCTCAATCCAGTCCTTTGCTGCCTGGGGGTCTGTATTGCCTCAAAAACATGGAGGACTCTATCTTTAAATTCATTCAATGCACTCATCTAGCGTTCATGATCCACTGGTTGCATCTTCTTCTCAAAAAGTTTTGGTTCTTCTGGTACACCACCTGGAGGTTCCATCCTTGTGAGTTGTCCCTATACTGATGGCTCATCGCTCGGGGGACCACTGTCATGATCTCTAACTGGAAACCTCACTTGCTGTCTTTGTGGAGGAATCCCGTAAGAAATAGATGTGCCACTGTCAATAATTTATACATAGTGAGATGACTCAAGAATGATCAATAAAACGTTTCAAAACACTAGAAACCAGTGTTTTCTTGTACCGAGTCAGAAAATAGAATTCAAGGTCCTCGTGTATGGATACATCGGTCTTCGCACCAACACTAGACTCCCAATACTGAAAACTAAACTCAAGACACTTTATACCATTACCTCATTTAAATTTGACTCTTAGTTCATCTGGTAGAACCGACCGCCCTCTAATACCACTTTGTCACAACCCATCCCACAGGGCCTAGATGTGACTACCCCATGCCCACCTTCCAGAGGCCAGAGGTTGGTGACTAACACATGAAATCTTTTTCCAAATAGGGAAGGCATTGCCTTAGAGATGTATACACACTCAAAAAGTGAAACTGAATTAAAAAACACACAAAAGTAATTTATAACAATGAGAGTAAAGTACAACCACAAGTACCACCATAAACTAAAAACAGTGGGCCAGAATAAAAACCCTAGAAACTAAAAAGAAAGTAAACAGATGTTGCATCTTCCATGGAGCTCTACCAGGTGGGTAGTAGTTGTATGTCTAAAGTTGAAGAAGTGGATCTAGACTACTCTTATCGCACCAAGCTCCACTATGTCTCATACCTCCAAATTCTTCCCTCGAAGCATCAGTAGTTTGCACTAGAAACAAATGTATGGGCGGAGCCCATGTTGGGGGTGAGTATAACAACTCATTAGGGTACCCAAATAACCTCAAATGACTCTCATTAATCCCCAAAAGAAAACATCACAAGAAATACCACAAATTTAATATCCCAAGCATTATATAAATCTTGAAGAATAAAGAAAAATAGACATGTCACTCTAACAGGATAACTTCAATGTTACTGGGATAGGGATGACTAGCCATAATGCCAGATCATCCTATCTGTAGTAACTCTACATCTGACCCGTATAGGTCACTGTATACTGACACATATTGGTCTCTAGATGGTGATCCGTATTGGTCACTATATGCAGACCCGTATTGATTTCTAGATGTTGACCTGCATTGGTCACTATATGTTTACCCGTATTGGTCGCTATATGCTGACCCTATTGGTCACTGGTGCTGACCCGTATTGGTTGCTGGTGTTGACTTGTATTGGTTATTAATGCTGACCTATAATTGGTTTCTATTACATATGTAGGAATGATTAGTCATATAGCTAGACCATCCCACTCTGGATTTTCTCATGATGACCTGTATTGGTCTCTCTTCTTATTTATGTCACAGCCAGCCACTAGATTCCTGCATGAATCACGCCTGATCTTTGGAAAACTCTAATCATCAATCCATCGGTCCTATTTCACCAGGTACTGAGTCCTAAAAAATCATACCCACAGAACCACCCCATCATAGGGGTCCTAATGTGATAGATGGTGCATCGATCAGACGCCCGGTCTGTGAGATACAGGCACTTTTGTAAAAAGGACCTAGTTGGATTCTAGTCTGATCCAACCCAAGTTAGACATAAAAATCAATAAAAACTCACTTATATTATCTCCAAAGGACTTCCTTGTCACAAGAGTCCTTATTCCACAGACGGCGCGTCGATCGGACACCCGGTCTGTTAGTTGCACCCCTTTTCGTGAAATGGGGTAATCACACCTTTATCGGTCCAAACTCGGTCGGGCCCGCCCGAATATGCAAAAGGGACCACTTCCCAAAAGGGGTCCCAAATCCACTAACGGCATGTCAAACTGACACCATTTCGTCAGTTACGGGTGTTTCATTATTCAGGGGCTGGTTCGGTCTAGGCCCGGTCTGACTCGATCAAGTTGCCCGATGTAATGGGGCTCGGGGTCTACATTACAATGCCTAGGAACATCCCATTAAGGGTTGGACTAGTTCACTAGGTTCATCCCATCGGGATTGGCTCAGCTAGTTCTCGAGCTTGGGCCGCAGTTGGCTCACCCCGCCAGGTGGGGCTCAACCCACTCGTGCTGGCTCGTAGGGCCGCAGGTCCGACTCGTCCCACTGGGTGGATTCATTCCATCTGGTAGGACCATGCCTGGCCCAATCCACCTGAAGGTAGACCATCTCCATCGGGCCCTACAGATGCAGGGTCGGTTCATCCGGTGTGATGCGGCGCGGCATGGTGTCATGGCTGTTGTTTTTGCTGGCACCTACAGGCGTTGTCCTTCCCCTGCACGGCCGGCTTGGGCCAGTTGCATCTAACCACTTTGGCACATGATGTCTCACTTCCTTCCCACCACCTATGCATGGTTATCGTGGGCCTCCTAGAGCCACCACTGGCATGGCGTACTGGTGGTTCTTTCCATAGGCCACTGAACGTACTCTGGTGGTCCGCTCTTGGTGTTTTCTATGCCTATGAGCCTCTCGGGTCACCACCACCACTGTATGACCCCTATCTTTTCCCTGTCATTAGATTTCTAGGCTGCGCATAGGAAACACAATAACAATAAGATCGGTGGAGGGTATGGTCCTTGTTCATATTGTCTCGCGCCCTCTTCTTTAGCATTTTAACAAGGGTCTTAGAAAAAATCCGAGAATTTAGAAAAATAACTCCCAACTTGGAACCCCACATCTACCTCTTATGTCTTAAGAATGATGCAAAGATCAACCCGTTGGTCGGTTGATCTATGTTCTTTGTATAAATCATGAACGGGGAAGGTGGAATTTTATAATATCAAAAACTAAAACCCCTACCTAGATGAGTCGTCCGCTGATGATGATCGACAGAACCTCCTTCGTCATTGTCATCAGCTCGTGATTCGGTGGTGCTCGTCACCGCTCTCTGAATCTGTTCTCATTCCCCAGGTGGATGTTGTCACAGGACTTCTCCAGAGTTTCCTCTCTTGAATAATTCATGCCAAAACCCCACCCCTAGCTCCATTTAAATCGTAGAGGGAAATTTGAGAAACACGTTGAAGAATTATTGAGGTTCATTAAATGAATTAATGAACCTCTTTTAATTTACAATGGTGGAGTTGCTCAGTTGATGAGTCAAGCTATTAAATGTCTTGACAAGTCACTAGTCCCGCCACAACCATTAATCAGTTGATGAAAAATAAAATAAAATAACAATTACATGTTATTTAATTATTCTTTAAAAAGTCCAAAAACTATCTTTTTATCCCGACCATCTACGGTCAAAGTGAAGCATTCCTTAAGAAAATTCTGGCACTTTGAATTCAACGGTGCTCTCAAATTTTAATTCTGATCACCGACTCAAAATATTGAAAATGTTACCCATGTGTTTACTGAATTTTCCTTCAAAAAAGTTCAAAAATTCATTCCGGTCACACCAGGCCTCAGAATCACATGTCATAAATTTTCAAACACTCGTAAAAATACCAAGTAAATTTAAAAAAACATTACATGGAATTTTTAGGTATTTACAATGGTTTATATAGAATGCTCTTAGTGGTGTAAAATTGTGAGGGAGGAGGTTCCCTTTTATAATTGAGGTGAGGGGCACTTTTTAAATTTCTCAAAAGATTAAATTATAATAAATTAATTTTATAAATAAATACCACCAAATTGGCATAGACTCAAAGATAAGATAATATAAGTTTGTAATCTCAGAAACCAATTTATTTTAGAAAAGTTTTGGTGTTACTTTAAACCATATAATTTTGAATAACCCTTAGTTAACCTATTTTAATTTTAACTATGATAACAAGCTTTTTAGTATTAAAATGTTGTAATTATTTACTTATATAGGGTCAATTAGACCATAAATGGAAAATTTATAAAAATTATACCATATAATAATCACCTTTTATTTTTAAAATATTTTTATGGTTTTAAATAATCTAATAAAATATTAATCCCTCAAAAAATCCATATTGTCAATTTTGATACAATTGGCTACTTCGAGTTTTAAAAACATCAAGAAAACATGTCGAATTTGAACCAAATATTTTATTATAACACCAAAATTTAAATTTAATCAATATAATTCGTGGATCACCTTAAATATCTCAAATTAATTTACTTTTAATATTTTTAATATCATTTATTTTATTTTTCTGTTAATTAAATAATTATTGCATCAGCATTGTGCAAGCAATTAGGGTAATTATTTAACTTTAAAAAATTATAAATAAATTACCATGATTAAGATAAGTATTTTATATTTTAAAATAATATTTATAGTCAATAATATATTCTATTTAAGATCATGCTAAAAATATTATACTTATTAAAAATAAGAGTGTTATTTTTTGACAATTTCTTTGATTTCAATAACATTTAAGTAATTTTCAAGGAAAAGTATCCATTAAAAACTCAATTTAGAACATTATATATTAAGGGTATAATTAAATTCATTCAATACTAAATAAAATTAGAATTCGTTTTCTTATCACTTATTTTTAATCCATATTAACACATTTACCCTTAACCGAGATAATAAATATTTCCACAGTTACTATTTATATTGACCAAAAATAAAAGTGTCTTAATTACCAGATTTAAAACTCCAAATTATAAATATAAAACTAATTTTATCTAATTAAATACCTATAAATGGAAGAAATTAATTTTAATGTAAGTGCGCAAAATGTGAAACATACAACTTTTTGGGATAAATACATTTTTAAGAACAAAGATGAATTTATTCATATCTTAATCCTAGAAAGTATTTGTTGAATGTTTAAAAAATTGATCAAGAAAATTAAAAATAAATTTAATTAAAAATAATTCACCAAGATTAATTTAATATATTAAAATAAAATTCATTGTATGAATAGAATAATTTTTCATAAAAATGTCACTTTTGATTTAAAATAATTTTTGTTTTAAATTATAATAATTTTATATATAATGAATTCATTTTATAATTGAATAGAATGAATAGTTTTTATAATTTTGTTATTAATATTCATTATCTATATTATAACAAATATTAAATAGTGGACACATGATATTTTAATAATATTACCTTTTTTTAAAACATGATGTTGAATGCAACTCAAGCTATCAAAGAAATAAATAAAATTCAAGAGAAATATTTCATAGAGATATGAGGATGTTATAGTGATTAGCGATGAATCACTTATAAGAGTCACATGTGATGTTATCCGTCTCCCACCAAGTGAAATATGTTGAAGTACAGATCTGATAGGAGAGGAGAATATGTGAAAATAGAAGACCCTTTTCTCAAGGAGAATAATGAACCAGTGAATAAGTTGTATCCCCTGTGATTTATTTTCAATTAATTTAAAATAAGGGGAAACATAAAGGGGAAAACACACATATTGACATTAATTATGTATGGTATTTTCAACAAATGAAAAGGGGGGTTGAAGAGTCCATGTTTCAGTGGCATTTTTTCTTAGGATATTGTGATATTTTCATGCTATTATTATGTTTTAGAGAAAGAAGATAAGTTATTTTTGGTTGAAATAAATATCTAATTATTGTTAATATATTCATAATTATTAAATTCATGTGCTAAAGTTACTTAAAGAAATCACATTTCATAACTAAATGAATATTATTTACTAAGAATTCCAAGTAGTTATTACATGAAAAATATTTGAAGAATAATTCCATAAAATATTCTATTATTTCATGAAGAGATTACCTATGAGATTTTATGAGAACGCCATGAAAAAATATTTTATTTTTCATGAATAAATTTAATAATATGAGATGAAATTTCTACTGTATTAATAATTTGATAACTCTTTTTATGAAGTGCGTGTAAAAAAATTCCAAAACTTATAAAGCTAAGGAACCATTTCACTACACATGAGAGAGGTGAGCTCAACCACACATGAACCAACTCATCATGTACAACCAAAGAAGTTATTGTTTAAACTAGAAGATAACATGCATATGAAAAAGTTGGGAACATGAACAAAGGTTCGCAGAGGATTAGTGGAGTGCCACTATGTGATGATCCATGTTGGTAGACATAGAGAAATCCTGGAGTGGAATCAGATACTCACATCTTATAGGCTGATGTAGCATTCTATGTTTTTAACAATATTCATTTTGATAATTTCATCAATTTGGGATTCGGGATGTGGGGAATTATTCACCCATCATTAAATGATACAAAAATATTTATAGATATTTGATCGAACCATTATTTTATATCTGATCATATCGATCATCTTCCTCACTGATACCCTCATATGATAAACTAGATTCATATATTGGTGATGCTCTCACATGTTACATCCTCTAATGTTGAATATGGGTTAATATTTAATTATCAAACATGGATATTCTATGATTTTTAGGCTACATAAGTAATGATTTTTCATAATAAAAACGCCATGGATATTTTTTAAAGATGGGGGCCTTGATGGGGAATGGAGGGCATAGATATTTCATGTGTATGATATTTCATAGGTTTGAGGATCAACTATGAGTGAAGATAAATATTTCATGGGTAATGAACAACATAGATATTCTATGAATCTTTTGAGAGTAATGATAACTCTCCATGGATAATTCATGAGTTTGAGGACTTTTCATGCATATCTTCCATGAAGCATAGATCTTTAATATGATGAAAGATATATTCATCTATCATGAGTTCAAGTAGATAGAAATGGTTCATGAATGTAGATTCCTTTTTCATGCTTGAAAATTAAATAAATTAGGGAAAAAAATAAAGGCTTTGACATAAATGGTTTATCAAAATATATTCACTATATAAGACGCATGAAATACAACACCTGATATGATGATGAATTTAATGTAGACTTCATGGGACATTAATCACAGAAATGTGATGTTTACAGATATCGATAAGGAATGTGATTTCATGTGAGGACATTTAAATCAAGATATAATTTTTATTTATGTCTAGTATTTATGCATGAAATTATTTTCCACATATAGATTTTAATATTATAAAAATAATTTTAAAGTCATGGTGAATAAAAGATGAGTTTATGGTTATTTTTTTAACTTCATAAACAATTGAGAATATAATCTAAGTTCTTTAGGTATTGAAATTAAATGATGTGGGTTAGCTATTATTGATATTTTATATATCATGATCGAAAAAAATGATCTTGATTATTGTGATATCGAAGAGAAATTATTTTGAAAGTTAACTTCCACATAGAAAGAAGAAGTTTCACAAGGTTGTGGCATATTTTCATGCACAAAATCATATTGAATTTAAAACCACTAGAATTATGGAGATTATGGGAGATATTATAAATATTTACCATAGTTATAAATCCCAAAATACATGAGGATTTAAATGAACATTATTTCCATGAGATTTATAGAAACAGAAGATTTATAGTCATTCAAAACCATGTGAAAATAATCAATGGATTCTCAAGGATATTTCAAGGAAGATGTTATCTAAATGTTAAATGATATTGAATAATAGGTTTATAGAATATTTAAAATATTATAAAAACTTAGAGATATTATATGAAAAATATTATTGTGTGTGTATATTTATGTAGGTATCAAAGTAGAAGTTGTGTCAGAGTCCCCAAAACTGATACCCTAGAAATTATATATTATTCATCTAGGATGTAAAATTTTGTTGATGAAGAAATACTTTAGGTGATTGAATTCAGGATATCCTAGGCATCAAAGTGTGAAAATATATCCAGTGTTGAATCTATAGAACTTATATGAGAAAATCAGGGTGATTCTCACAAGAAATAGGATGTGAAAACTTAAATAAGAACAAATCTGAATATCGACATAAATAATATATACTTGAAGACCTATTCATATAGGATTCATGGGGACCCCTAAAGAACTATTGGGAGTTATAATAAAGATCCCACCAAAAGGTTAAAAGATGAATCTTTTCGGGAGATATCTTTGACTAAGTGGATGCTAGTATAAAGAACCTGTAGGGGATGTAGATGATTTGAACACTTGAAAACCAAATGTTTCAAGAGAATATATTTTGGGTAATTTGAAAGATTACTCATCATTATTTTCTTTATATATCAAGTTCATTGTATTCAAGTGATTCTTTGGGGAGAATCTAGTTCTTGGAACATCACCTGAACTTGGTAAGGAGTAAGATATCAAGGCGGAAACATTTATATCCTTATGTATAGTGCCTTTTTTACATTCTACATACACAAGTAATGCTGAGAGACCACAAGAATAAAATCTCTTACTTTAACCAACCACAAAGGTTGACTAAAAATAAATAAATCATAAAAATAAAAGATATCACGAATTCACCCCTCCCCCACTTAGTGATCACACCTGATCTAGGGTTTATAGATTCCCAAATGGTAATTTTCTCATATAAATAATTAAATATAGATTTTCTAAAATATAAAAACTGTTTATTCAAGATCTATTTGGGAAACTACTAAATCATTTAATTATATAACCATGAATCTATATAATTTTGAATGGCCTACATATCTAAGAAATGTGTAATAAAAAACTATTTAACCTAGATTTTCCTTTTTAGGTTTAGGTACTCTTATAATTTCATAAAGGACTCATAAGATTAAGTAATTAAGGTTTGGTTTTCTATTCCTAAAAAATTCTCATAGAGTTACAGCCTTCCCATTTTTAGAAAATCTATTTAGGATGTGACATAATGTTAATAAGGCCTCTTCATAAAATCCTCTTGAGATACCTAAGATTGAAATCATGAAATTAATTATTTTCATTAATTTTCTTTTCTCACTCCAAAAACACCTTCCTATTGAAGTTTATAGAGAGTTTTCACCTCATGTATGATCCTTAGGGATTCAAATAATGAAAAAATATAATATACTCCTCCCCTTGAAGATTTTAGGCACTTAATTATAAAACCACATTATTTTCATCCACATTTTTTTAGATAAAAAATTTACCTATAATCTCATATTTGGAATGTAAATTATAGACATGGAAAAATATTTAATAATCATCAATAAAAGTTAAAAAGTAATAGATAGGTGTAGCATGAAAATCACATACATCACTATATCATAATTCTACCAAATTAACCTTTATTTATAAATATGGAAAAGGTTAAAAAACTATTTTATTTTGTATTAAAGACACATATTTCTAATAATTTTTATCTATTATAAGTAATTATTCTATTTCTTGATATATCAAACATTTTATTAAAATTTATATATCCTAAAAATTTAATCATGAAATCTAAAATTCCAATAGGTCAGTATAAAATTTTTTATTTGATTTGAATAATCCATTATGGGAGTGATCCTTTACAATAAAGATCCAACCATTGGACACAATAAATTTATATACCTCTAACATAATCTTAAACCCTAAATGTATAATAGGATTCTTGAAAAAAGTTTCTATGAAGTTTTGGAACAAACAATATAAAATTAAAATTAGTATCTTCTCTAAGGAAAACTTGAGAATAACCACAATCGTCCCTTATATATTTATGCTTTCATAGTTACATATGTAAAATGAAGACCCATATTTGATCAATTTTGTCCTCTTGAAGTTAATTTTTTTGTTTTTTATATGTGTTGTGCTTCTCTAGAATTAATCCACTAATAAGAGTTATCCTTGATAATAATAACATCAAAGAAAATTTTCTCAAGGTGAAATTTTGGAGTGTTATTTTCATCTTTATTATAACATAGAAGACAATACCACTTGAAGTGTTTCAACTTCCATAGAATAATCATGCCTCTTTCTTATTCTTAAATTGAGCCCTTCATTTTAAATTATTTTTGGTTGTTTTATCCTTTAAGGACTCAAATTGACAAACTCCCTCTACCATGAGAACTATAGATTTATGATATGTAGGTTCATTTACCACTTTATTACTTTCAATAGTCCTCCTCAACTTGTAGTTTATTGAGTAAATCATTGAGGGAAATATATTCCTTCTTATATTTTAGATAATTTTTAACATTAATCCAAGAAGTGAGAGTTTATTGATGATGAATGTGACAATAATGGAATCATCCATGTTCATGCATTTTTTCTTTAAATGTTTTAAGATTCATTGTATTTCATATAACTACTCTACAGTTGATCTTTAATCGATCACTTAGTATGAAAAGAAACATTATTATTAGGAATTTATTTCTTGTTTCATCCTTAATGGTCAATTTTTGTTAAAAGGTATCCCATGTCACTTTTTCATTAGGAGGTATTGGTTAGTTTTTTAAGAGTTCATTGGAAAATTAATTGATTATATGTCCTTAACAAATGGGATATTATTCCTATAATTTTTACTCATGTTTTAAATATAGAGTTTCTAATATTTAGTTAGAGGTATTTAAATTTATGACCACATATACTATAACAACCCATAATTTACATACATTGTTATTACTTCAGAATTAAAGCACACTTCTTACAACATATAACAAAACCAGGAAAGGACCGTACAGGTATAGTGTCTTTGGAAATAGGGAAACATAAACAACTAGTTCATAAAGCATCTACATTGTCTTCCATTTATTTCATCATATCTAGAGTCCCTTTTGGAATATCCTACTTAATAACCTTCTTCCTGAACTGGGGGAAAGAAAACATATAAAAGGGTGAGCTCAAATGCTCAGTAAGGGTAAACAAAAGAAAAATCAATCACATCATATTCATAAGAACATAACATTTTGGAAATTTTAACCTCCAAAACAAAATCATAATTTCATATCATGGGATAAATCATAGAAGTGAAATGTAATCCCAATAATCATAACATAAAACATGAAACTTTGTGTAATACACACATAATCATAGAGAATCATTTCTTAGTAGTCAATACACATAGCCAAGACAATATTAGCAGACAAAGTCCATTTCTGAACCGAGTTCACTCCTCGTTTCAGTCCTGTTTCACTGAACCGGATTAACCTACCATTCCAGCCATGTCTATCTCATGAGATATACATCTTTACCCAATTCATTGGAGGGAGATATAGGTCTCACCCATCTCATAATGATACCATTCTTATGTGTGCCACAAAATCATAAATCATACATCATTGCATAACCCATGTAATAAAAATGGGATTCTTAAACATAATTACATCATAAAACAATTCATATAAGATAAAGGAATTTATAAAAATAATTCCATCACAACATATTCAAATAAATGTAATAATAGGGATAGAAATATAACCCTATATTATCTTAGATGGAAAATAATTTTGATAAAACACTTGAACTCCATTCTTGAGGAAAATATCCTTTCTACTTCAAAAACATTTTCCATTCTAAACATGTCAAACAATTTTAATCTAAAAGAAGTTGATTAAAAATAAACTTTAAAACTTGTAAATTAAGGTTCTTGGAAATAATATTTTAAAAATCCATTCATTCCTTATAAGTTAAAAAAACATTTTTCTCGTACTTTTGTCGGAAAAGTCAAAAAGTACCTCGTACGAAAAATGACAAAAGATTCCTTTCATATATTTTACTAAAAACTCACTGAAGGGTAAAATTGGATTTAAAAAATTTTAGGTGGATGGATATAATATTACATATTGAGGAAACATGGATTTGGATGATAAAATACACCCTAGTAAATACCAAAGTATAAACAATCTCGGATAAAAATGAGATCGTGATATTTTCCCTTACCTTAGGTCTGATTTGCTTCGTAAGTGTCAGAACCTCATGTATAATGATTTAAATAATGTAATTTACTTATTCCATAATCATAATCATTGTTATTATATCATATATGGCCATATTCTTAGCTTCTTATTAGTAATATTTAATTGCTACTTGTTATTCGGGTGTTTATTAATTTTGTTCTTATGCGACTTTTGTCGAATAAATTCTTATTATTATCTTTATGTTATAGATACCTAATTTCCAGAATTGTATTAGTGTAATAGATATCATATTCATTCATTCAATTCATTTATATAATCATTATTCAATGTAGATCATGTATAATGAGTCGCATCACATCGGGGAGACGGTATTCCGTACGTACGCATGAGCGATGATATCGTTCCCATGATCGTGGAATTGTATTGGAGTGTATGTATACTATTTCAAAATTAATATCACTTTACAATAATCATATATAGTTATTATTTACACCATTATACCCATCCAAGTAAGGTGGTGGTGGAAAATAGATTACACCACGACGTGGAGACGGTATTCTGTACGTACGCAAGCGCGGTGATTTCGTTTTCCATAGGATGGATAGATGGTGAAAAAGGGTTGTTTCATACTTATAATAACATACTAGTATATGAGTTATACTGATGTTATTACTTCATAATGAAACAAATAAATAAGAAGAAGTGGAAGAAGAAATAAGGTTGAAAGAATCGGTAACGGACATTACCTCTTCTTTGAAGCACCTCATTGAGACCTCCTCTTAGGGCACTAAAATTTGTCTTTGCAGAAGACCAGGACCTCTAGTATGTTTATAGGGAAGTGGATAAGAGAATTTTTCAGGGTTTTTCCAATTTTGAAGGCTCAAAGTGGTGTGTGGATGAGAGGGGGCAGGTGCCCTTTTATAAGGGAGGAGAGGGGCACCTTAGGAAAAACTAAAAATATTATTTTATTATACAGTCATATTCGGTTTTTAATAGCTCCAAATTGATTTATTTCGAAGCTACGGTGGTTATGGGTTGATATCCTCTCATCCAATAGAATTTATACAAGTTTAGGGTTCTATTTTAACCTTATTATTTAGATTTAACTTTAAGTTAAATAATTTGACATTTACCATGTCTTCTTGTTTTCTTACGCTATAAGGTTAATAAACTTACTATAACAAGCCAAACGAACACCAAGTTGTTTATTATTAATATATATAACCTTATATAAGTCATTTTTCCTAACCATAGATTTTTAGGAAGAAAATAACAATTAATGATATAATATTTGTTTTAAAAATAATTTTATGTCAATTTTCACACTATTTGGTAATTAATTTTTGTGAAAAAATCATAAAAGAAATATTAGTTCGAAAAAAGTTAATTAAATCAATAATAACATGTCATATTAACATATAAAATTAGTTTAATCCATAAAAAGTCTCAAATTACATTTATTTGGGTATTGATAACATCAATTATGTTAATATTTCATTAATAAGATAATTACTACATCATCAATGTGTCATAAATAAATTAAATTATTTATTGTCTAAAAATTACAAATAAAATACCATTATGTATTAAATCTTCTTATCTTTCTAATGAATATTTATATTCGAATTTATCTTATGTATAACCCTATATTAAAAATGATTTAGTTATTAAACTTTGATTTTAAATATTTTAACCCTTCTTTAAATAAATTAATAATAAATGTCCTAATCTAATCCAAGTGGGCCTAAATGGTCATATTTTATTCCTAAGGTTGTTTTTGGTCGAATTACACTTATCCAATAGAATTAGGACATCTGTTACGGTAATAAAAATAACATTTGTTACCCTTAATTACCCTATTTACTTTTAACCGTGGTAAAAAGGTAAAAAGTTACTATTCACCAAAAAATATTTTCATCTCATTGAACCACATTTTACTTACTGACATCAACCGTGTCTCTTGGATTTTCTAAATTCCACTCATAGAAGTGGTAAAATTAAGTTTTATGTAAATTTTCAAATTCTCCTAGGAGGTGGGTAAAAGACGGTGAAAAGTTAAATAAAATTTTTATATATCTAAAATTATTATAAAATGACTCCAATGAATTACTTTGAACTTATAAAGGTATTATGTATCAATTTTGACCTAAAATAAATTTATATAAAATAAATAATTATTTAAATAAAAAGTCTGTTTTTTAATAGTAACCCAGTGTTTTCACTATTCATCAAAAATTGAAAGTTTTCAGAAAAATACCAAAATTTCACCCTAGGATAATTTCAATATTCCGAATCCAGAAATGAAGTCCATTTTGAAAAATAAAGTTTACAAAATTTCAAAAAGTGGTTATTACTATTCATAACGGCTAGTTTTAATAATATTTAATAGTATATCGTTGTTTAGTGAAACTCGGTATTGTGTACGACGCAAGCTATCGAGGAAGGTCGTGATTGCGTGTAAAGAAAGCCAAGATAGTGTTGTGTGTAGTGAAAGATTTCTTTGATGATTTATAAAAACAAAACATTTCTCATAAAAGTCTCAGGTGTTACATTCTACCCCCCTTAAAATGAATTTCGCCCCCTGAAATTTGTCACTTTTTAACAAATAGATGAGGATACCTCTCCCTCGTCATATCCTCAAGCTCCTATGTAGCTTCTTATAATTGGTGGTTCCCCCATAAAACTTTAACCAAGTGAGTGGTCTTGTTCCATAGGACTTTTTCGCTACGATCGAGAATCTCTATCAGCTGTTCTTCATAAGAAAGATCTTGCTTCAGCGGTACAACTTCTTAGCTGAGTACGTGTGAAGGATCAGGTATGTACTTTCTCAGGAGAGATACATGGAACACATTATGAACTTGGGAGAGATTCAGTGGAAGCACCAATCGGTAAGCTACCTTCCCAACACGATCCAGTATTTCGAAAGGACCGATATATCTAGGGCTCAGCTTTCCCTTCTTTCCAAATCTCATCACTCTCTTCCAAGGAGATATTCGTAAGAACACTTTATCACCCACTTCAAACTCTAGGTCTTTTCTTCGGTTGTCGGCATAACTTTTTTGTCGAATCTGAGTAGCTCTAATGTGTTGTTGAATAGATCTGATCTTTTCTGCCATCTCATCAACAAGATCAGGTCCTAATAGCTTTATTTCCCCAACTTCATTCTAGAAAGTTGGAGTCCTGCATTTCTTTACATAGAGATCTTCATAAGGAGCCATTTGAATACTAGAGTGAAAGCTATTATTATAAGAAAATTCCACCAAAGGTAGGTGTTGATACCAACCACCTTTGAAATCCATTGAGAAAGCTCTCAACATATCTTCTAGAGTTTGAATTGTTCTCTCAGACTGACCGTCTGTCTGAGGATGATAAGCAGTGATTAAACTCAACTATGTATCCAGAGTATGCTGAAGACATCGCCAGAAATTCGAGGTAAACCTCGGATCCCGATCAGATATAATGGAAAGTGGTACTCCATGCAATCTTATCACTTCCTTCACATATATCCTGGAAAGCTGATCCAGAGAGAAATCTTCTATAATAACAATGAAGTGCGCAGACTTTGTAAGACGATCAACTATGACCCAGATAGTATTATTGCCTTTTGATGTTTTGGGAAGTCCGGTGACAAAGTCCATTGTAATGTTTTCCCATTTCCATTCAGTTATGGGTAATGGTTGTAACATCCCCTTATAATTCTGTCTCTCAGCTTTAACTTGCTGGAAAACCAAGCATCGAGAGACATATTCAACAACATCTCTTTTCATTCCATCCCACAAGAAGTACTCTTTCAGGTCCATATACATCTTCGTTCTTCCAAGATGAATATATAATGAAGAACTATGGGCCTCATCCAACAGCTCCTTCTTTAATTCTGAGATGGGAGGAACACAAACCTGATTCCTGAACTTTATTATCCCATCACAATCAAGGTTTAATTCAGGAATATTTCTCACCTTCTTTTGTAACTCTACATCTTCTTTCTGCGCCTCTTTAATCTTCACATGTATAGATGGTTGAACATTCAATTGGGAAAGATCCGATTTTTCCCCTTCCATTATAATTCCAAGATCCAACCTTTGTAAATCCATAAATATTGGATCTTTGGTGAT
Source organism: Viscum album (assembly GCA_963277665.1). Taxonomy (NCBI): domain Eukaryota; kingdom Viridiplantae; phylum Streptophyta; class Magnoliopsida; order Santalales; family Viscaceae; genus Viscum; species Viscum album. Next base: position 23,336,130 of record OY728142.1, on the reverse strand, counting down.
CCTCATCATGGATAATCTAGCATGGTCTTGTCGACTTAATGCATCTGCCACCTTGTTTTCTTTCCTAGGGTGGTAATGAATTGAGTAGTCATAATCCTTAATCATCTCCAACCATCTTCTTTGGCGCATATTCAGTTCCTTTTGTGTGAAAATATACTTTAAACTTTTATGATCAGTATAAATATCACACTTTAATCCATAAAGATAATGCCTCCAAATATTTAATGCAAAGATTACCTCAGATAACTCCAAATCATGAGTCGGGTAATTTTTCTCATGGATTTTCAACTGTCGTGAGGCATAAGCTATCACCATATCATTTTGTATAAGAACACACCCCAATCACTTCTTGGATGCATCACTGTAGATCAAAAACCTTTCTCCACTACAAGGAAGTGTGAGTATAAGTGCACTAGATAACCATCCTTTCAACTCCTTGAAATTCTCTTCACATTCCTCCGTCCACACGAACTTAACTCCTTTTTTAGTCAACTTTGTGAGTGGATTAGATAATCGTGAAAACTCTTTTACAAAACGTCGATAATATCCAGCCAAACCAATAAAACTTCGGATCTCAGCTACTGTTGTTGGTCTCGACCATCTTTTGATAACCTCTATTTTTCTGGATCCACAGATATCCCCTCTTTTGAGATTATGTGACCCAAAAATGCAACTTTTTGAAGCCAAAATTCACACTTGGTAAATTTGGTATAAAGATTCTCCTTTCTCAGGGTCTTCAATATAATTCTCAAGTGATCTTCATGTTCTTCCTTGATCTTTGAATAGAAAAGAATATCTTCTATAAAGACTACCACAAACTGATCAAGATAGTCTCTAAAGACTTTATTCATTGGATCCATGAAGATAGCAGGGGCATTAGTAAGACCAAATGGCATCACTATAAATTCATAGTGTCCATACCTTGTACGGAAATTCGTCTTTCATATATCCTCCCTTTTGACCCTTAATTGATGATACCATGAATGAAGATCAATCTTGGAAAAGTATTGAGCTCCGCGTAGTTGGTCAAATTAGTCATCAATGCGTGGGAGAGGATATTTGTTCTTGATAGTGATCTTGTTATGTTCTCGATAATCAATGCAGAGTCTCATTGATCCATCTTTTTTCTTAACAAACAGAACAGGTGATCCCCAAGGTGATGCACTAGGGCGTATGAATCATTTACCAAGATTCTCTTGGAGTTGCTTCATCAATTCCTGCAACTCAATTGGGAGCATTCTATAAGGTTTCTTTGAAATAGACAAAGCACCCGGTACGAGTTCTATTGAAAACACAACTTCATGATTTGGTGGAAGACCCGACAATTCCTCCTGAAATACATCATCAAACTCCCTTACAATGGGAATATTATTAATTGTGAGCTTCTCACCAACCATTTGAGATAAATAACCTTCATTTAGTGGAATCAAGCCCCATAATATGGAAGAAATTTCCACTGAAAAGTTATGTTCATCCTTGCATCGATAGATGATCATAGATTGATCTGGAATATGAAATGTGACTTCTCTTATTTGGAAATTCATATGATCTTCATATAAATAAATCCAATCCATGCCAAGAATCACATCAAATTCCACTATAGGAATGATCACAAGATTTGCAGGAAGCACTTTCCCACAAACTTCAATTGGAGAATAATTATAAACTTTTGATGCGACAGTTGTGCCATTAGGGGTTGTCATAGATAACTCAACATCTAATTGTTGAGGTAGTATGGTGATACCCTTATAAAATTCTTCAGAAATAAAAGAGTGGGTGGATACAGAATCAAATAAAACATTTTCTATTTAGAGTGGATGGTAATTGTACCTTTCACCACTTCATTATCGTACTCCACATCGAGGATAGAAATTGCATGTGACTTTCCTTTGTCTTTGGCCTTAAGAGTTTGTTGAAGTCGACCGTCATCATCAACCCTTGGATTTGGGCATTGATTGGCATAATTCCCCATCTCCTTGAACTTGAAACATTGAAGGGTAGTATGTTCATTATGTGTATTCCTTCTTTTGTTTGCATCATTAGACATATTCTTCCCATTATTTCAACATTCAATTGCCCGATGACCTTATTTTCCACACTTATAACATTTGCTTGTCCCCTTAAGACAATTTCCTCCATGTTTCTTTCCACACTTTGAGCATAATGGAAAAATCATCTTCTTTTTAGTTTTCTCTTTATATTTTCCTTTGAATTCCATTTTCCTCTTCTTATCAAACCCATATGACTGATGGGTTACACCAATCTCCATCTCAACCTTGAGAGCACATCGAACAATTTCCTCGTAGCTATTGAAGTCCCTTATGGATAACGCCCTTCGAAGACTTGGTTTTAAGCCACTAAAGAATCGATCGATCTTACTCTCAGGTTGGATAATAATACCAAAAGTGTACCTTGCAAGTCTTGTAAAATTTTCTTCGTAGGTACCAATAGATTCATCATCCTTTTGCTTTAGTTCAAGAAACTCCTTCTCCATCTTTGTTCGGAGAATACTAGGGAAGTACTTATTGAAAAATAAGTTCATGAACTCATCCCATTCCATGGAATCAATTTCATCCCTTTGCCTCGTATTCTTAATAAGATTCCACCATTGATCAGCATCACCTTCCAAATGATAAACTACTAAAATGACTTTAACATGTTCAGAACATTAAAGAACTGAAAATATCTTTTCAGTATTACTGATCCATTGTTCAGCAACTAATGGATCAGTAGACCCGCTGAATGAGGGTGGACTCTACCTCATAGAGGATTCAACAGAATGTTGCTCCTTCATTTGCTCATTTGGAATTCATGCATGATTAATAGATTGAGAAAGTTGTGTGAGCATAGACACAAGATTTTTCATTCCAGTTCCCATAACGTTTGGTTGCTCAGGGGGACAATCATTGCATTTCCAGTCGCATTCAGCATTATCACGGTTCCTTCGGGTTCCAGCCATTGACTAAGACCAATAAGAATAGTGTGAGCAACACTAATTACAATAGGAAAAACACATAATCAAGAATAAAATTTCACACTTAAGGTCTTATCATAGGTTGTTCATGGACATTTCTAAAACACTAATATTGTGTTCTATGCTTAGATTTATCCTTAGGGTTCTTACTAAGGCTTTCACTTCCTATTTTCCAAATGTTGACTATACCTTTCCTCTGATACCAACTATAACGAACCATACTTTATATACATTGTTATTAATTCATAATTGAAGAACACTTGTTACAACATATAACAAAACCAGGAAAGGACCGTATAGGTACAGTGTCTTTGGAAACTGGGAAACATAAAAAACTTGTACATAAAGAATCTACATTGTCTCCCATTTATTTCATCATATCTAGAGTCTGTTTTGGCATATCCTATTTAATAACCTTCTTCCTAACCTGGGGGAAGGAAAACATACAAAAGGGTGATCTCAAATGCTCAGTAAGGGTAAAAAAAAGAAAAATCAATCACATCATATTCATAAGAACATAAAATTTTGGAAATCTAAACCTGAAAAAGAAAATCATAATTTTATATCATGGGATAAATCATAGAAGTGAAATGTAATCCCAATAATCATAACTTAAAACATGAAACTTTGTGGCATATAGACATAATCATAGAGAATCAATTCTTAGTAGTCAAGACTCATAGCCAAGACTATCTTAGCGGACAAATTCTATTTCTAAACCGAGTTCACTCCTCGTTTCAGTCCTGTTTCACTAAACCGGATTAACCTGTCGTTCCAGCCATGTCTATATCATGAGATATAAATATTTACCCAATTCATTGGAGGGAGATATAGGTCACACCCATCTCATAATGATACCATTATTATGTGTGCCACAAAATCATAAATCATACATCATTGCATAACCCATGTAATAAAAATGGGATTCTTAAACACCATGACATCATAAAACCATTCATATAAGATAAAGGAATTCATAAAAAAAATTCCATCACAACATAATCAAATCAATGTAATAATAGGGATAGCAACAGAATCCTATATTATCGTAGATGGAAAATAATTTTGATAAAACACTTGAACTCCATTCTTGGGGAAAATATCCTTTCTACTTCAAAAACATTTTCCTTTCTTAACATGTCGTACAATTTTAAACTAAAAGAAGTTGATTAAAAATAAACTTTAAAAATTGTAAAGGAAGCTTCTTGGAATTAATGTTTTAAAAATCCATTCATGCTGTATAAGTTAAAAAAACATTCTTCTCATACTTTTGTCAGAAAAGTCAAAAAGTAACTCGTACGAAAAACGACAAAAGATTCCTTTCATATCTTTTACCAAAAACTCACCGAAGGGTAAAATTGGATTTAAAAAATTGTAGGTGGATGGAAATAATATTACATATTGAGTAAACATGGATGTGGATGATAAAATACACCCCAGTAAATACCAAATTATAAACAATCTCGGATAAAAATGAGACTGTGATATTTTCCCTTACCTTAGGTCTAATTTGCTTCGTAAGTGTCTAAACCTCCTATATAATGATTTAATTAATGTCATTGACTTGTTCCAGAATCATAATCATTGTTATGATATCATATATTACCATATTCTTAGCTTCTTATTAGTAATATTTCATTGATACTTGTTATTCGGGTGTTTATTTCTTTTTGTTCTTATGCGTGTTTTGTCGAATAAATTCTTATTCTTCTCTTTAGGTTATAGATACCTCATTTCCAGAATGTTATTAGTGTAATATATATCATATTAATTCATTAAATTCAATTATATAATCATTATTCAATGAAGATCATGTATAACGAGTCGCATCACATCGTGGAGACGGTATTCCGTACGTACGCACGAGCGATGATATCGTTCCCATGATCGTGGAATTGTATTGGAGTGTATGTATAATATTTCAGAATCAATATCACTTTAGAATAATCATATATAGTTATTATTTACACCGTTATACCCATCCAAGTAAGGTGGTGGTGGAAAATATATTACACCACGGCGTGGAGACGGTATTCCGTACGTACACACACGCGGTGATTTTGTTTTCCGTAGGATGGATAGATGGTGAAAGAGGTTTGTTTCATACTTATAATAACATACCAGTATATGAGTGATACTGATTTTTTTACTTCATAATAAAACAACTAAAGAAGAAGAAGTGGAAGAATAAATAAAGTTGAAAGAATCGGTAACGGACATTACCTCTTCTTTGAAGGGCCTATTTGAGACCTCCTCTTAGGGAAATAAATTGGTCTTTAAAGAATACCAGGACCTCTAGGATGTTTATAGGGAAGTGGATAAGAGAATTTTTCAGGGTTTGGCCGAGCTTGAAGGCTCAAAGTGGTGTGAGGAAGAGAGGGAGGAGGTGCCCTTTTATAAGGGAGGAGAGGGGCACCTTAGGAAAAACTAAAAATATTATTTTATTATAAAGTCATATTCCGTTTTTAATAGCTCCAAATTGATTTAATTTTAAGATATGGTGGGGATGGGTCTAAATCCTCCATAAAATAGAATTTAGACAAGTTTAGGGTTCTATTTTAACCTTATTATTTAGATTTAACTTTAAGTTAAATAATTTTACTTTTACCGTGTCTTCTTGTTTTCTTACACAATAAGGTTAATAAACTTACAATAACAAGCCAAACAAACCCTAAGTTGTTTATTATTAATATATATAACCTTATCTAAGTCATCTTGCCGAACCTTATATTTTTATGAATAAAATAACAATTAATAATAAAATATTTTTTTTAAAAACAATTTTATGTCCATTTTGACACTATTTGGTAATTGATTTTTGTGAAAATCATAACAGAAAGATTAGTTCTAAAACAGTTAATTAAATCAATAATAACATGTCATATTAACATATTAAATTACTGTAATTCATAAAAAGTCTCAGATTACATTTATTTGGGTATTTATAACATCAATTTTGTTAATATTTCATTAATAAGATAATTACTCCATCATCATTGTGTCATAAATAAATTAACTTATTTATTGTCCAAAAATTAAAAATAAAATATCATTATGTAGGAAATTTTTTTATCTTTATAATGAATATTTATAGACGAATTTATCTTATGTATAACATTATATTAAAAATTATTTAGTTATTAAATATTGATTTTAACTATTTTAACACTTCTTTAAATAAATTAATAATAAATGTCTTAATCTAATCCAAGTGGGCCTAAATGGTCATGTTTTATTCCTAAGGCTGTTTTTGGTCGAATTATACTTATCAAATAGAATTAGAACATGTGTTAGGGTAATAATAATAACATTTTTTACCCTTAATTACCTATTTACTTTTAACCGTGGTAAAAAAGTAAAAAGTTACTATTCACCAAAAAAAATTCATCTCATTGAACCACATTTTACTTACTGACATCAATTGTGTCTCTCGGATTTTTGAAATTCCACTCACAGAAGCGGTAAAATTAAATTTTATGTAAATTTGCAAATTCTCCTAGGAGGTGGGTAAAAGATGGTGAAAAGTTCAATAAATTTTTTATATATCTAAAATTATTATAAAATGACTCCAATGAATTAATTTGAACTTATAAAGGTATTATGTATCAATTTTGACCTAAAATAAATTTATATAAAATAAATAATTATTTAAATAAAAAGTCAGTTTTTAAATAGTAACACAGTGTTTTCACTATTCATCAAAAATTGAATGTTTTCAGAAAAATACCAAAATTTCACCATAGGCTAATTTCGATATTCTGAATCCAAAAATGAAGTCCATTTTGAAAAATAAAGTTTACAAAATTTCAAAAATTGGTTATTACTATTCATTACGGCTAGTTTTAATAATATTTTAATAGCATATCGTTGGTTAGTGAAACTCGGTATTGTGTACGACGCAAGCTATCGAGGAAGGTCGCGATTGCGTGTAAAGCCAGCCATGCTATTTTTGTGTGTAGTGAAAGATTTATTTGATGATTTATAAAAACAAAATATTTCTCATAAAAGTCTCGAGTGTTACATATACCACATTTAGAGTCACAAGTACCAAGTTCATTCTCTTTTTCCCCCTCTTGAAATAATTACTATCAAATTGTGGAACCTTTATTATATTGTTGATAATTTCCATATCATTTCTTATAGTAATATATTATTAATATTTTAGGGGTTATTGGTGGATAATGGTATGTACTTTTCTTGGATGGTTGTAGATAGATCATTTTGAGGCAAATTTCGATGCCTCTCTCCTTAATAGTTGATTCATCCCCCACCAAATTTGTAGAACAATTGGTCGTAGGTGAATCTTCTTTAGGATAAAATAGTGTATTGATACTCTAAACATGTATATATTGGATATAATACCTTGAAGAGGCTTTAAATTAAAAGAGAAATGAATGGTATTTTTTGTGCACTAACAAAGTGCCTTTGTTGGTTTTAGATTATTTTATAGGAATCTGGATCATTAAGAAGGTTTAGAGTGCTTGGGATCTCATTTAATAGAATATTTATCTCTAATGGAGAATTCATTTTACAGGAATTGAAGTAACTATTTAGATAAGGTATACCACCCCTTAGAAATGGGTATAAACTTATTCTAGAATTAAATTTCTTATCTAAATTAATCTCATTCATTAGATCACACATGATCAAATAAGTCACATGGATCATAACTACTAGTGAAAATATAATTACATTAATCATACATGATATAATCAAAATTCCATATTAGACCCATTTATTAAAATAGTTCAACCTTCCATACATACCCATTAGGTCTGGACCCAAACCGGTGCAACAAAGTGATTCATCAGAAAACAAATGGCACCTCTAAGTACCTCATACTATTAAAGAGTGTGAAGTGAAAATTTCACCAAAAAAGCACCACATTGTGCAATTATGTGCATGTGTGTCATTATGTATAGTATGATACCCCATCCACCACAAATTGTTTTCTCAATATTTTATCATTTTAAATAATGATAAATTTATTTATCCAAATAAATGAGACCCCACTCCATCCCACTTTGTAATGTGAGATTCCATAAAATCGACTCCTATAAAAAACCAAAATAAAATACCTTTTCTAAATATTTTTTAAATACATAAAAACACAAAACGTGTTGTGTATGGGAAATAATTTTACAACATCCAATAAGATGAGGCAAGAGAGGAAATGATTCATCTGCTGGCTACAGTGTTGGTAAATAAAAAGTTTTAAAACATAACCTAAGGTTTTTGTGGGAACTAAGTGATAGAACTGAAATAAGACAAAGAAGAAGAAAGGGGTAAACAATATCTAAATATAAATAGAAATTAAATAAAATAATTTAATTATGATTAATATTATATAATTATATTTTTGTTTGTGTGTACAAATATATGTGTAAACATAGGTAATTACACATGTAACATATACAAGTTTGTGAAATATAAAATTAGTATAATCAGTATATCATAAGATATTATTTAAAAATAGGCATCATTATTGAAATTGAATAATAATAATAATAGTAATTATAACATTAGTAGAATATATATATATATATATATATATATATCTATTCAAATATGTATGTATGTATATATGTTTGTATATATTTGTATTGATGGGTGAAAATACATTTTTCCACCTAGTTATATAATTTTTGACAATTGAAAAGTTAAAATCTCTTAAAATTCCAGATATATCATGATAATGATAACTTTGAGCCAATTTTGGTTCATTTTTGTGGGAATTTAGGGAATTGAAATGTAAAGTACAGATAGTAATGATGACCAAACCTGAAAAAATTTCCAAAGGGGTACCACCCTAAATATTTTCATGAATTAAACACAACGTCACTCTTCTTGCTAATTTGATTCTTTAAAGTTGATGAAAATTGAAATTCATGATATTGGACATGAATGAATGTGTGGGAAAGTTGGTGACAATTTTTATGACTATAAGGAACACATTGTTTCCTCTAGGGTCCAGAGGAATTGAAATGATAATGATGATTAATCAAGGATCAATATTAATGATATGAAATATGGTTTCAATGATGTTTTAAAAATTAAAATATTATATAAGTTTTTAATTTCATTTCATATTAAGACACTCTAACTTATTCCTTCATCTATATTATGAAATTTGGTGAGCATGGGATGAGATTTAATGATGAATGTGTGGATATTAATTGATTTATCCATAATCACAAAAAAAATATTGTATTCAAGAATTAAATGTTCTTTGGAATCATTAATCAAAGAATAAACCTATAATATTTACATAGCGTGTTACAAGAATCAAATTGACTCCATCAATGATAATAAATCGAGGGTGATTGAAAATAGTATGAATCCTTAATTGTGGTTTTATTCATGATATTGATGAAATGATAGATAAGATGATTATACTTGTCTATGTTTCAATAATAAATGGATTATCCTTTATGAATTAATTTATGTAATCTCTTATTAAGGGATCTCACATCAATGATGAATATGAGGATAAATAAATGTATAATATTATGTGATCTTGATGATAAATATGATGACTAAAAAATGATAATGATGATTTATAAAGATAAAAATTATAGTGATGGTTTAATGTATGATTGATAAAAACATGATTAGTGTAGTTATTGATCATACATTTAACTCCTTTTATTACCTATAGTGTTCATTTTGATATATTATTTTCAATAAACATACCTACAACATATTGGATAGTTGCAGTCCCCCTAGATGGTGTCCTAGCAGGAGGTTAGTGCAACTACTTGAGAATTCTTATAACTTGATTTACATGGGTGATATAAAACACTCACCCTTGGGTGTCAAGAATGGGTATTCATCTTGTGATGTGGAATTAAGAAAAAAAAATATAGTAGTAGTAACATTGAGATCCTGACTACTCCATTAAAGTATAACCCTTATACATCCTTTGATTTGGGTGTACCAAACATGATGCTCGTTGGGATACTCTAGAGTATTTACCTATACCTTGGGTGTATTAATTAATTAAGATTATGTGAATTATTATTACCATACACAATGTTATTTTAATTACCATTGATATGAATGGTTGACCATGATATAGGATATGTAACTAATCACTTGTATTTATTGTTATTTCATGTGATAAGAGTACAAATTGCAATGAAAAACCCCACTTGCGGACAATTTTCATAGGGGTGGCCCAACACACACTAAGTGATTAGGGTCATGTGATGTAAAACCACTAGACCTGGTCATTTTAATCCATAAATATTTGAATGGAAGTATAATTGGTGATACCATGATGTGGTATTACCCCATGTGAATTAATTATGTGGGGGTACCACATTTGATTCCAATTTTATTTCCTTAAAGTCTTTCCATGTGGATGGTATATTTATGAGGAGACTCATATGAGTATTATATCTTTCATGGTGTAAAGAATTTTCACTTTAGTGACATGGTTGGTGGGATTGTTTTGTAGGGGTTATTAATATGTTTTTGAGTTAATGTGATGTCTGATTATATGTATTAAATGAATGTTTTTTTGAATGAATGATTGTTGGTGGGGTGGAAATTGTTTTACAAGTATTTCATATGTAATTTTATGTATATAATAATATAATTATAAATATGATCCTCAGATTGTAAATATAATTAATTGAGATCAAATGATATATTTATGATTTTTTTTATATTTTTATTATGTAAGAAAAATATTGTATGAGTTGTTCAACCCTTTTCAGGATGACCAAATATGGGTATAGATATAATAACCCATACTTATATAAATATATAACTATGTGTTTATGTGTTTTTATCATATTTTTAGTGGATTTTTCAAGAATCATTATCTCATATACCAAGCTGGATAGAAGGATCTTGGTGTTTGGAGGTTTCTTCATATACCACTACAGTATACATGTGGTTTATTTTTTTTATTGTGAGGATTTTAGGGTTGTTTTTTCACAATTATATCGTCTTTGGTTTTTTTTATATTTTATGAAGTTCATACAGTATAAAATTTTATTGTATTAATTGATTGTGTATTCTCATATTTTGATAGTATATTGGTTTTCTTAATTCATTATAACTTTTGTCCTTATTATTAAAAGGGTAACACCTCCCATTTTTTTACTTAAACCCTCAATTATATTCTCCAACCCATTTCTTATTAGAGGTTGGATTATAGGGTCACACATGGTTTCTTTACTAGCCCTAGTAGGATTTGGGTACAATTGATCCATGACATGCAGAGTATAGGAAAGATTCTTTTGATAAAAATGATGAATTATGGGTTGTATAAATTGACAATAATTTTGATTAATGATGTAGTGATATATTAAATATAATTCCATTATTATTCTTAGATGATGTGAGATTGTTTTATTATTTAAAAATTATTTATGAATTTCATGAAATAAAAATTTTCTTTTTAATATATTTTTATTATATTATTATTATTATTATTGATAAATAATTTATGGATTTCATTTAGGAAATGTACTAGATTTAGATAAATTATTCTTGTAATTTTTGAAGATTTTTTATTTTATCAGGGAAAATGGTTGAACTATATTTTTTTCATTATTGATAATGATGCTATAAAATATTCTATGATGAACTAATATATAAAATGATTTTATACATCTTAATATATTAAATAATTTTGATTCATTTTTTATTATTATTTGACATTAATTGTTTCTTATGGAGTATATAAGTTGGTGGCAGTGGAATGTGGGAAGGAATAGTGTAGTTGTTGATGTAATAGTAATACCACTACATAGTTTATGTGGTTATAACTATACAGTTCTATTATATAGTTGTTATTAAAGATATCAAAGATGTTTTTGACTATTTTATATTTGTTTTCAACCTCAAATGTGATGATTTCATGGCTATTATTAATTTCCAAGACATGTGTCAACTGCATTAGAAAATCCTACATTGACTTCTTCAAATAAAGTATGATGATAATTTTGAAGTTTGAAGGGTTTTACAATTAATGATTTAATTTCTTGTTTTAAAAGGATGAGTAGAATTATTTTTGAGACTGAAAATGAATAAAGTTAATGATTTCAATTTTAGGAGCTTAAAATAATTATATTTTGATTTAATTATAATTTTATTATATATTTTTTTGAATTTATTAAAAAATTAGGGTAAAATTTTCGGCACGAAAGTACTAGATTTTATCGAGAGTACATGTTAGTGGGAGGAATTGGCACAATATTTTTTATGCAAGAAGATCATAGTGAACACGTATAGAGTTCATAGGGCATATATTGGGTGGTACAACTGGTGATTCTATGTTTTCAGTGTTGCTGAGCAGGCCCGATTACTCACAACAATCAGGGGATGGGATGAAAAAAACATATTAAGAAAATTCAAAGCATTCACTAAAGTGATTTTGGATTCACTAATCCCACATATTGTTTCTCATACTTAAAAAAACATTCGTAAAGAACTTTGTTAATTTTGTGGGATATATAGAAGATTCCTAATCAACAGTAGAGTTTGTCATCTACCTTTGATTGTCTGAGGGTTTCTCTACATGCATCAGGTTCTTTATGTTGATGCTACTTTAATCATACCATGATCGTGATAATGTTGATAATTATCATGTGATTTTTTTTGAATCTTGAGGTGGTATAAAAAATTTTTTAAATGAGGATTGAAGTGGAGATATGTTTACACCATAAGTATAGTGTGTTACACATGTTTGAATACACGGATGATGTATATATTGTTGTTGATAGTTTTTGACCATGTAGTGGAAGTTACTGATTAATTTAAAACAAAATAAAATAATTCATGATGGAATACATATTTTCTAAATAATTAGTTGTTATTTTTATTCAACCGTGTAGTAATAGTTTGTTCCACAAATGATATTTATTACTGAGTAGAGTAAGTTAGTGAAGATCGTGTAGCTGTCTGAGGAGATGAAGATAGTCAGTGGATTTTATGGTGTTTCACTTCTGAAGGTGGGGTAATTTAGTGGATAAAATATATTAATACCACCAAAAAACCTCATTTTTTTACCTCAATTGAAATAATGTAAGATATATTAGAGACTAAAAATGCATAGACATGAAGTGTTCTTTAATTTTATGTGAATATTCCATGCATTTTTTTGTTATGCTCTATAATTATTCACCACCATTTAAATGATGATCTTACATCATGAGACCGTGATTGTTTCAATATTATTCATCAAGCTAAAGGAAGAAAATTTATATTTTATAACTATATATAAGAATAAAAAATAACTAACTTATATGTTTTCATTAATGAAAAAAACTATCTATTGAGTTTTCATTTTTATGAGTAACTTTCGTCCATGTTTTTATTTTAGTGATGAACTATCTTCCAAGTTTTCACTTTCATGAAGGGATAGGATGACATTATCTTGTAGTCTTAGTAAAATTTTGAGATGAATTCATGTAATAATATTCATGTATAATAGTAAATTAGTTATTTGAAGTTGATGTTTCAATAGAAAGTACTAAGGGGGGATCTTGTGTTCCCTTTTCTATGTAAAGAATGAACTTATTCATGGTTATACTTAAATAATGTGGGTAGTGTTAAGAAAACTAAAAAAATTTCAAAGATGAAGAATAATTGATAGTGTAAGATGTTTTTATATTCTTATGGTGTATAAAGTATAGTGTATAAGAGTTATAATATGAAGTAGAAATTTGTTTTGTGAATTAGTTTCATAAGTAGTGTGAAGCGGAATAGTGAAATAAGCTATAGGGGTACTTAAATATTAATGAGAAAGTGTATTATAAGGTTATATAGTGTCTTAAAGGGGATGATATGTGTTTCATGGAAGTGATATCTTTATTTTCGTGTGATAATTCTCAATCATGTTGGAGTTGGTGTGGTGTTTGTAAATTGGTGGAACCTTGTATAATGAAATGTTTCAGGAGAAAAAATATAAGTATATGGATATCAACCCTATACAAACCCACTTGTAATTGTTTTTTGTTTCTAGTGGAAAATATTGGTATCATATATTATAATGACCAATATTTTTTCAGATAGATATGAAATCTTGATAGATGAATATTCATTACATAACATAGCGATCCATTCGAGAAATCATTTAGGTCAACTGCATTTGGAAACATGGAAACATAAATAACTAGATCATAAGTGAACATCATCACCCCCCACTATGTTCTTCATAACTATAACCCCTCTTATATATATCATATATAATACCCATATTTCTCACTTGGGGAAAGTTACTTAAGAAAGGGTGATCTCCACTACCCATTAATGGTAAATAAGGGAGATATCAACATAACATGAGAATAAGGGTATAAAAACATGATAATAACAGTTAGAATCTATAATTTTGATATCATAGATCATAAAGTTGAGTCATGGGATAAATCATGGTTGTTTATAAGACACAAATCATAATGGAATCAGAGAACTTAATTCATGGAAGCATAACAATGTCATAACACATAGAATTGTGGCATATATATAAGCAGAGAAAATCATTTCCTTCGTAGTCAAGGATCATTTCTAAAACTGTCATAATGGAATGTGTTCACTCCCCAAACCATCATAGTAGTCAAGGTTCACACCAAAGACTATCCTAGGGGAAACAGTCCCTTACTAAATAGGGTTCACATCCAATTAGAGTCCTCCAAAACCCAAGAGATATCAATCTTTACCAAATTAATTTCAGGGAGAAATCAGACTCACCCACCACATAATGAGAATCATATATATGTGTTCTCTAAGATCATAAAACCTTCATCATATTTGAACCCATGAAAATAAATGGGTTTCATAAACATTTCATCATAGCATAACCTATGGAAAAGAAACAAATTTTATATAAATTTTATCATTTCATCATAAAATAAACCATGGAAAAAGGAATGAGTTTTAGAAATATCTTTTCATCATAAACATAAACCATTACAACACGAAAATAGGCATTTAACGGCAATTTAAACTGTCGCAATATCATTTTGTGACTTTTTTGGAAAACCACTACTAAATCGTGTGTCGGCATTCATTTAGCGACAATTTTCCAAAATAGTTGCAGAACAATTTAGTGGGGGGTTTTTTAAAGTCAAGGGAATCTTTTAGCGGTGGTTTTTAATATTTTTTTAATTTTTTTTTAAAAAATCATAATGATTTTATTTTTATTTTATTATTTTATTATTTTATTATTTTATTATTTTATTATTTTATTATTTTATTATTTTATTATTTTTTATTCGTCAAAATTAATTTAATATTCATTTATTTATTTATTTATTTATTTATTTTTAATTATTTATTTATTATCATAATTTATTTATATATATATATTCATTTATTATTTTCTTATTCTTGGAATTAATTATTTATTTATTTTATTAATATTTTTGTTGTTTTTGTTTTTGTTTTTGTTTTTGTTGTTGTTAGTTTTTTAATTTAATAATTAGTTTATTGTTATTATTTTTTATTTTTTATTCTCATAATTTTATTATTATTATTTTATTTTTTGTGGCTTTTTTAATTCTTGTAATTAATTTACTTTTTTATTTTTTATTTATTACTGTGCAAATGAACATACACATGCATACATATACCATATATAGAAATTCTCTGTGGGGTGAGACTTGAACCGCATACCTCTTATTTATTCTCCAAACACTTCGCCGCTCCATTGGTCCTATAGGTCATATGGGGGTTCCCACTCCAAATGTTGTGGTCAAGGACGCAGTTGTGATGAAATTGCTCCATGAGGGCGTGGTCGTGCTATATGTTGCCTCACTATGGAGTAGAAAAAGCTCACGGAGAAGTATTATGTGCTCTTCAATCAGAGAAATCCACAGTCATAGTGGAAATCTGCTGATGATATCTCTGATCACGATTGTGAGGATATTTGATTCCCTTCATTTGAAGCTTTCGATTATGAATGAGGGTTTGCCTCTTTGTTTGACCTTGTACATCCTTTCTCCTTTGTCATCTTTATTTTATATAATTTTTTGGGGAGGATGATAAGTTGTCTCTTGAACCTTTTGAATATAAATAATAAATTAATTAAAAAATAAATTAATATTTGATTAATAAATAATAGATAACTTACAATAAATTATGAAAAAATAAAAAATAAATATATAATGAATATATAAATATAAGTAATTAATAATACATTAATAAAAAATTATTAACAAAATGATAAAATAATAAATAACTAAAATAAAATTAATAATTAATGTCGAAATAATAAATAAATAATAAATAAATACTAAATAAATCAACATTAAATAAATAAATAATAAATAAATAAAAATAATATATAAATAATATATAAATAAATAAGAAATAATATATTAATAATATATAATGAATGATAAATAAATAATAAATTAGCAAAAAATGATAATTAATAATTAATAAATAGTTACTAAATAATGAATAAAGAATTAATAAATAAATAAATAACAAAATAAATAATATATAAATAAATAATTATTATTTATTTAATAAATTTTAATTATTTATTTAACAGTAATTAAATAAAACAATCAATAAATAAATAACCAGTAATAAATAAATATTAAAATATTAAATATTAAATATTAAATTAATAAATTAATAAATGGGTTTAATATCTATAAATAAATATATATAAATATATGTATAACAAAATTAAAAAAAATTATATAAACAGACACTTATGTTTCATAAATAGAAATAAACAGGCTTAGATATAAAATTATACATTAATATAAATATATATATATATATATAAACACAAGTAAATATACATATCTATGTATATAATTACACATATAATATATAAAAATATATAAATATAAATATGTAGAAATATTAACAAATGTCTATAGATATACATAAATATTCATAAATTCATACAAACATATATATATATATAATTTATAATAAATTAAAAAAAATAGGGTAAAACACACTAATTCCAACACCATCAAATCAATAGGAATATAAATCAATGAAATAATATCATAATTGACATAAAAATCACATGAAGACACTCCTAAAAAAAGATGAGATCTCATTGAATTTAAATGATATATACACATATATACACTTAAATTTATTTAAATATATTATATATTAATATTTATTTACATATATTAGTAAATAAATATGTGTGTGTCTGTGTGTGTGTTTATCAATACACACACATATGTATATATTAACATTATTTATATATGTATGTGTATATATATATATATTTATATAGTTTTACTCTAAATTCATTTATATATAATATTTAATGATAATGATATATTTATATAAAAATACATTTATATATGATGTATACACACGAAATTATTCACACATAAGTGCATATTTATATTTCTCAAATACACACACAAATATTTTCATATGTATGTATTTATTTACATATATTAGAATATACACATAGATATTTTTTTATTGAAATATAGATGTTTATATACAAACATTACTTGCATAGGTATATATATAAAACATAATGCATTTTTTGTAAGGTAGATAAAATTGATAATTATTTATATTAAATTAAATAAATTAAAAAATTTAATTTCCATATTGTTTATAGGCTTAAAAATACATTTCTTTGTAAATATGTATTTATAAAAGTGATTTATTAAAAATAAATACAAGAAAATTTCAATATATTTATTTATAAACAAAACTAGATTATGAAAAATGAATAAAAAAATAAAAACCGTAATATCAATATGACTGTAATCCCTCAAAATAAATTTAGTGCCCACCAAGAAAAAGATAATAAGACCCCCTTAAACATTGTTGAAATTCCATCGAATGCAAAAACATTAGGACACCCCGACTAGAACCTCAGTTTTGGAGGCCTTTTGGGTATTTTTTCCTTGAAAAAGAGATTAGGGTGTTCTTGATTACTAGTATGTATATCTCATCACATGCTTCAATTTGATATGTGTTAAATGTTAAACGGAAACTCTGATCAAAAGTTATGGTCGTTTGAAGTTTCAATTTGATTTCCTACTTCTCTTACAACTATAAAAAAATTATTCTTTTAATTACTAAAAAATTAAATATAATTTTGTTTTAGTTCATTTTATAAGCTTCCATTTGACTATTTGTGAAGCAAAAACAGACTCTCTGGTCAAAAGGTTTGGTCATTTGATGTCGAACCTTGATTTTCAACTTATTGATGATTTCATTTAAGATTCAAATTATTATTAACTATTAATTTCCAATATTTATTAATCAACACAATATAATTAATTAAAATTATATATAATAAACTATATATGGTATCAAATAATAAATCATAAATCATAAATAATATTAATTTTTTAAAAAAAAATTCCTTTACTTTAGCCATATTTTTTTTAAAGTCATCGCTATTTCATGGCAGTTTTTCAAAAAATTCCCCTATTTCCTGATTGTTTTTAAAAAAACCCCTTCTATAAATAAAAACTAATTTTTTGAAAAAAATTTAAAAAAAATTAAAAAATACATTTAAAATACATTTAGTGAAGATTTTAAAAATCACCGCTAAATTTGTTTTCCAAAACATATTTAGCATTGGATTTCAAATCCACCACTAAATCATTTTTTCATGTAGTTCATTCTAAAAAAATAATAATAATGGTATCCTTGGTACATATCCCATGTAAAAAATTGTTAACATCAAAGGATGTCACCTTATATTGAAAATGATTTTGAAAGATCACTTAGAACAATTCCTAGGGAAATAGCCTTTTCATAATGAAAACAACCTTTTTAAAACTAAAAGTTCACAAAACATTGTGAAAATCAATTTCCTTAAAAATAATATTCATAAATTATAAAAAAATTGACTGATCAGGACGGTGGAAAATACCATTCATATCATACACGATAAAACAAATATTCCTTTCACATTTTCAGTAAAAAGTCAAAAAGTACCTCATTCAAAAAATGACAAGAAGATTCCATTCAAAAAAATTTAAAAATTAGAACATGGAAGAAAATTCTTTAATCAATAATTGTAGGTTATAAAAAAATTCTTTAAATTTTTTTTTGAAAACATTTTTATGGAAGAAAAAGGATTTTCAATCAAAGGAACACGTAAACATGGTTTTCCTTAAAAACATTAGTTTGAAATATTCAGTACATAAAGTAAGTAAAACTAAATGAAAACATATATTTTCATTAAATAAATATAGTATAATATAATCCATGTGTTTCTTCATATGTATATGATAATATTTTATCACCAGAAACGTAATCATAAACAATTCTAATAAACAATGAGATTATAACAAATAACTTTTAAAACTTTAGTAATGATAGAATCATAATCCCCATGAAATAAAAAACATTATATGGATATATAAATATCAAAAAAATCATAAAAAACACAAAAAATAAATTCATGGTCATAATTTACACCACACAAAATAAAAAATTGGTGAATAAGGCATGTGCCCCATAGAAATAAAAGTGAGATAAAAATCATCTTACCTCAAGTCTCGATTTCCTTCATACTAATTAAAACCTATTATATAATAAATATAGGTTTATTAAATATCTATTATAAAACCTTTATTATGCCTATCATACCATAAATTATTTACTTAAGACCATTCATTACCCATTTATTAAGAATTCCTTGTTAAAATCATGTTTTGGGTAAAAACTATATTTTTCGGGTGTGTATTGCTTTGGTATTTTTGGTCCTCTGACTTTGATAATAATTTAATAATATCTATAATTTTAAACATGATATTAATATCATATATATTCATTATATGTTTATTTGGAGTAATTCATTGAAGATTATAGATAAAAAATTATTTGCACCATTCATGGAGATGGTAGGTCGTACATACCCATGAATGTTATTTCTATTTTCTCAATGAATGAATCAAAATAAAGGTCAATAATATATTAAATTTACATAATCATTTTAATTTCGTTTATATCTCATTTTTTCAATAATATTATCCTTATTACCTTCTATGTAAAGTGTAAGTGAAAAACGGATCGCATCACTCTATGAGGCGGTAGTCCGTCATACACATGAGAAATGTTATCATATTTCCAATGATTAGAAAGTAAAAAATTTATATATTATATTATAAACCCAAAATTATAATCATTTTATGAATATAAAATTTATAATTTTAATCCATTGTTATATCCACTCATGAGATAAGGTGATGGAAAACGAATTAAATTGGTTCACACGGTGGTAATTTGTCGTACACATGATAAATGATTTCATTTCTCTTGTCATTGAAGAAGAGATATATGTAGGTTATTATGTTAACATAATAATATATCATTATATTTTATATTATTATTTCATTATACCATCATATTTTAATATTATTTTAAGTATGTATAAAAAGAAATAAACTAAAAACTCTCAGTTAAGATTGTTACCTCTTCTTCAGAAAACCTCCTTAAGTTAGCACCCAAATATCTATTAAGAGGGTTTCCTAATAAACCTAAGGCCTCTATTATGTGGGTAGATAATTTATTAATATATTTTGGAATATATTTTATAAAAAAATTGATGTGTTAATAGGAGAGGATAGGTAGTGGCCTTTTATAAGTGGAGAAGATGACACACATGGAATTTTTCAAAAGAATAAAGTGTACCATGTTTTTCACAAATTAAAAGGCTCTAAAATGGTTCATTAAAAATATTTGATGCTATAAGGTCAAAATATGGATAGAAAATTGGGATTGGGAATTTTTTTAGGTCATTTTACCCCTTATCTTTTTAGTATTACCCCCCCCCCCCCGCCCCCACCTGGTAAAACCATTTTAACCTTCGCTGAGGTAATTAATTATTAATATTTTAAATATTCATGTTGACAGAAAATTAAGTTGAACTCATTATATATTATTAATTATTATTATTATTAAAAATATGAAAACCATTTTTATAAATTCAATTCCCATCAATGAAAAATTTTAATTTAAAATTATTCCCATAGACATGACGAAAAAACAGTTTTCCAAAGAGATAATTTTCATAAGCCTAAAATGTTTTAATATAAAAAAGTTGATATGAATTTTAATAAAATGAAATAAATTATATTAATAAATATATAATTTAACTAATGTTACTTTTAAAACCATATTAAAATAAAATGGATCTTTTATATGAATTAAACTAAATGGAAGTTTTTAATAAAAATCGGTATTTTTTACTATTCATTGAAAAATTAATCTTTTTAGAAAATTCATAAAAAATCACTAAAAGATAATTTTGAAATTTAGATTTAAAAAATGAGGTTATTTTTTTAAAATTAATGTTTTAAAAGTTTCAAAAATTAGTTTTATTTAGTTTTCACAAAAAACAATATAGATCATTTTTTTGAGAAAAAAGTATTTTCAAAGCATATAAAGTGTTTAATAAAATTTAACTACATATTTATAAATTTATTTTATTTATATAAAACCTTTATAAATAATTTTAAAAATGAATTTATTACTATTCTTTCAACTAAATTTAATTTCTTAGTTATAAAATCCAATTTTAAATAATAATATTAATAGCATATTGGGGTTTGTTAAAACTTGGTGTTATATGTAGTATAAACTATGGAAGAAATTAAATATTTTAAAAAACATATTGTAGAAAATATATGGATGTAACATTATACCTTCCTTAAAATTATTTTTAGCCTCAAAATTCACCATGAAAATAAAAAATTAGGATATTTATGCCACATCAAATCCTCAGTTTCTTATATACCTTTTTCAAATTTCTCTTTTCACACATAAACTCTGACCAGGTGAGTGGTCATGTTTCATGGAACTTTCTCTCTATGGTCCAAAATATCCACAATTTTTCCCTCATAATAAATATATTTCTCCAGTGTTATGACCATTGAGTTCATTATATTTGAAGGATCAGTTATGTACTTTAACAATAGAGATACATGTAACACATCATGGACTTCAAAGAGGTTCAGTGGAAGTTCCAATCAATAAAATACCATCATGTATGATCAAAAAGTCAAAAGGGACTAATATACCTAGGGATTAGTTTTCCCTTATTTATGAATCTCATTACCTTATTCTGTGGTGAAATTCATAAAATCACCTTGTCACCAACTTCAAATTCCAAATCACATTGATGATTATCAACAAATATTATTTATGAACTTCGTGCTTCCATTATTTACTACTAAATGGATTTAACCTTATCTGTCATTTATTTAGATATCTCAAGTACCAATCTATTTTATTATCTAACTTAATCCCAATACCTTGGAGTTCTAAACTTATTTCTATAGATGGATTCATAAGGATCCATTTCACTTCTCGAGTGAAATCTATTATTGTAAGAAAACTAAAATAGAGAATGGTGTTGATCCCAACCACCTTTGAAATCCACAGAAAAAGTTCTCAGAGTATCCTCTAGGATTTCACTAGTTATCTTAGACTAATCATATTTCTAATGATGATATACATTACTAAAACTCAACTCCATATCAAGATCTTGCTAAAATCTTATCCATAACTTCGAGCTAAACCTCATATGTCGATCTTATACAATTGAATGTGGTACTCTATGAGAAATTACAACTTCATTAATGTGTTCTATGGAAATTTTATCTAGATAAAACTATTCTCTAATAGTTATGAAGTGTTCTAACATTGTATGGTGATTGAATACAAACCATAGAGTATTTTTCTTTTTAGATTTTTTAGGGAGTCGGATGGAAAAATCCATGGTGATGCTTTCCCAAATATATTCTGGTATGATTAATGGTTGTAAAATATCCTTAGACTTTTTTTTCTCAGGCTTAACTTTATGACATACCAAGCATCAGGATACAAATTCTATTATATCAATCTTCATGACATACCACCATAAATATGCTTTCAGATATCTATATGCAATTGTACTTCCATGATAAATAGAGAATAAAGTACTATGAGCTTCCTATAATAGCACTTTCTTCAAATCCAGTATGGAAGGAACACATACATGGTTCCTGAACCTTATCATTCCATCATCATCAATTTTAAACTCAGTAACATCTCTTTTCTTCTTTTTCAACTCCATATCATATTTTTATGCTGCTTTTATCCTCTCATGGATATATGGTTGAACACTTGTTTTAGAAAGATAATATTTAACCCCTTCCAAAAACATTTCAAGATCCACCATTTTCAAATCGATAAACATTATATCCTTTATGATCCTCATCATAAATAAGTTAGTACGATCCTTTCAACTCAAATAATTGATCACCATGTTCAATTTCCCAAGGTGGTAATGTCTTGAGCAGTCATAATATTTAATTAACTGCAACCATGTTCTTTGTCCCGTATTCAACTCCTTCTATGTGAATATATACTTTAAATTTGTTTATCTTTATATATATCACACTTTTATTTGTAAATATAATGCATAATTATCTTTAATGATAAAATTACTGTAACCAACTCCCAACCATGAGTTGGGTTATTTTTCCCATGAACCATCAATTATCATGAGGCATAAGATATAACCATTTTATTTTGTATGAGAACACAACCTAATACCTTCTAGTATGAATCATTATATTTTAAAAACTCTTCTCCACTATAGGGGAATGTAAGTACAAGTGCACTAACTAATCTTCTCTTTAGTTCCTTGAAATTTCCTCCACATTCATATATCCTTGGTTACTTGGATCCCTTTCAGGTTAACATGGTTAGTGGATTATAAAGTCATGAGAAATTATCCCAAAACCATTGATTATATCTAGAAAAAACAAGAAACCTATAAATCCCAGTCACCATGGTTGTCCTGGGCTAATGTTCAACATCCTCTTTCTTTGATGGATATACCAATATACCTCATACTGAGATTATATAACACAAAAATTAAACATATTATATCCAAAATTCATGATTTGTAAATTTTCCATTCATTTTATCCTTGTTTAGGGTCTTTAGTACAATTCTAAATTAATCATCATGATCT
Source organism: Viscum album (assembly GCA_963277665.1). NCBI lineage: Eukaryota > Viridiplantae > Streptophyta > Magnoliopsida > Santalales > Viscaceae > Viscum > Viscum album. Next base: position 23,312,218 of record OY728142.1, on the reverse strand, counting down.
CCCTTTCCCATTGAATAAATTAAAATATCTTTTATAAAGACTATATTAAACTGGTCAAGGTAATCTCTAAATACTATATTTATTAAATCTATAAAGATATTGGGGGAATTTGTAAGTCTGAATGGAATCATTATATACTCACAGTGTTAATACATTTCACAAAATTTTGTCTTGGGTATATCCTCCTCTTGAACCACAGTTGATGATATCTAGAATGAAGGTAAATCTGGGTAAAGTATTATTGAGCTCCATATAGTTGATCATACAAGTCATCAATTTGAGGTAGAGAATACTTGTTCTCGATTGAGATCTTGTTCAGATATCGCTAATCAATTCATATTTTTATTGATCCATATTTCGTTTTAAAAAAAAGAATGTGTGCACCCTAAAATGACACACAAGATGGAATGTTTCCCTTTTATGATTATCCAAGAGTTTCTGCTTCATTTTTGGCACCAAAATTAGGTCCATTCTTTAAGGAGTCTTTAAAATAGGTGTAGCACTAGGTATGAGACCTATTGAGAAATCAACTTCATGTTTCGGTGGACGACTATGAAACTCATATATAAATACATCAAAAATATCTTTTACAATATTAATATAATTTATGATGAGTTTATCCTCAACCATCTGAGATTAACTCCCCTTTTGAATAGGAATAAATTCCCATATGATGGATATGGTTTCCATAAGAAGTTCATATTTATCATTGTACTGATAGATGATCATAGGTTGGTTTCGAATATGAAATACAACTTCCCTTCCTTAGAAATTTATATGGTATTAATATACTGAAAAATAATATTTTTCCAAGATAAAAACAAATTCAACTAGTTGTATAATAATATGATTTGTAAGAATCACATTCCCAAAAACTTCAACTGGAGAAGAAACATATACTTGAGATGCAATCATCGGTCTATTGTGGTTTTTCATATCTATTTTACATGTAATTATTGAGGTGGTATTTTGATACCCATATAAAATTCTCCTAATATAAATTAGTGGGTAGTTCCATAATCAAATTATTCATTATTAGTTATAGATTGGATGGTAATTGTACCTTTTACCATATTGTTATTGTACACATCATAATAAATACTAATTGCATGAGATTTCTCTTTTTCTCTATGATTATTAGTTTGTTGACCCCGATTCTTGTCATTAACCTTTGAATTTGGGAAATGGTTATAATTATTTCCATAATCTTTTCATTTGATAGACTATAGTATGGGTGGTTCATTCTATGGATATTTCTCTCTATTCACATTATTAGTTGATTTATTCACATCACTTCAATAATCAATTCCTTGATAACCTTTCTTTCGGCACTAAAAACATTTATCAGTCCCATTAAGAGAATTTCTTCTATATTTCCTTCCACACATTGAGCATGAAGTAAATCTCATTTTCTTCTCTCCATGGTTTTTATAGTTTCTTTGGAATTTTCATATATCTATTATCAAAACCATTTGATTGATGGGGAACTCCAATCTCCATTTCTACCATGATATCACAACAAATTATTTCTTCATAACTACTAAAGTCCCTTATGGATAACATCCTTTGGAGACATAATATTAATACATTGAAAAAGCAACCAACCTTGATTTTATGTGGAATGATAATACCATAATCATACCTCAAAATTCTTGTAAAATTTTCATCATAGGTACCAACAGATTCATCATCCATATTCCTTAACTCAAGGAATTACTTATCTATTTTCATGTGAAGAATATGAGGAAATTAATTATTAAAAAATCAGTTCTTAAACTCATCCCATTCCATGGGGTCAATTTCATCCTTTTGACATGCATTCTTGATAATATTCCACCATAGATCTATTTCTCCTTCCTTAAATGACAGATAGCCAAAATGACTTTTTAATGATCTGAACATTGGAGAATGGAAAATATTTTTTAAATGGTATTGATACATTACTAAAAACTATAGGATCAGTAGAACCTCTAAAATAAGTTTTAAATTTCCTCATAAAGGACTCAAAAAAATGTTTTCCTTCCTTTCTTCATTTGGAATATTACTTTGATTCAAATATTGAGAAATTTGTGTAAACATAACAATGAGATTTTGACTTTGAACTCCCATAATGATTGGATATATGGAAGAAAAAATTTATTTTTCTATCACACTCAACATTAACATAGTTCCTTTTTGTTCTAGGAATTTAATAAAACTAAAAATCATAGTGTAAGAAAAAATAATCATTATGGGGAACCACATAATCATGAAAAATCACTTATAGGTTTTCTAAATCATGACATCTTATTTTCAGTCTATGAAACCTTAGGCTTAACCTGGGTGATTCATGGCCATTACTCAATTTCTTCATGATGGTTTATAAAGAGTTTGTGAATTTATAGAACCAATCCCCTAAGAGTATCAAATCTAGTGCGCAGCAAGACCCATTATCATTCACTGGGTGAAAATTAAGTGAAACTCGATGCACCGCTTTTAGATTTATTACTCCTAGGTATAAAATTTCCAAAGAAATATCCACATTAAATATATAGAAAGGGATTTAATTTCCCAAAAACTAATCACCCAATCATTTACAGAAATTACAAGATATTTTCTTATACTTAGACTTATATTGATGGTTCTCACTAAAGTTTTTTCATCCTCTTTTCTAATGTTTTAACTAATACCTAATATAATGAAAACAATAGTGACCCATAATTTTCATAAATATTAAATCTTGAGAGATGAATATTAATATCCTAAAATAACTAACTACACCATAAATCATTTATTTTAGGTGCCTTTGAAGACTTGAAAACAAAAATAATTGGTTCATAAGTGAACTTCATCATCTCCCACTAAGTTCTTCATAAATAGAACACTTATTAAACATATCATACATAATACCTTTCATCATATCCTAGTGAAAGGAATATAATAAATAGTGAGATCAAATGCTATGTCAGGGTAAAAAAGGGAGATATCAACATAACACGAGCATAAGGGTATGGAAACTAGATAATAAAATTTATAAACCATAAATTTCATATAATAGATCATAAGTTGAGTCATTCCATTAATATTGGAAATTAATAAAGCATGAATCATAAAGCAATCTTTGAACATAAGCCATGAAAGAATAATATTGGCATAAGACATGTAATTTTGGCATACACATAATCATAGAAAATCATTTTGTTAGTAGTCAATGATCATTTTAAAAACTGTCATAGTGGAATGGGTTCACTCTACAATCCATCATAGTAGTCAACATTCACTCCCAAGACTATCATAGTGGATAGATTTCCTTACTGAACAGTAGTGAACACATCCCCTAGTATTCTAGAGCCGGTGCCGGATTTATTAAATTGGTATAATATATAAGGAATTTCATCCCGAAGGATAGAATAAATCATTAATCTTCATAAAATAGATATATACATGAGTCTTAAATTACATTTGAATACAAAAATTTCTAAATAGTTTTTTTCAAGAATATCATTATTCCTTTTAGAATATCCTTGCATATTATTCTTAGAAAACTTCCTGGAATCCTAGGAAAGGAAACATAATAAGGGTGACCTCAAAAACTTAGTAAGGGTTAAGTAAAAAACAAGATATCATGAATCAATAAGAATAATCAATATAAAAATTTAAATAATTGAAAACATATTCCATTTAAATAACTTGAATATCATGATAAGAAAATTCATAATCAGTGTGAAAAAGAAAATTTCTGAAAAAAACCTTCCATTTAATCAATATTATGACTACCATAACTGGATAAGGCATAATCAATATGAGAAGTTAAATAAATGATCAAAAATGTCATTTAATCAATAATTTAGGAATTAAATGCATGAAAATATAATATCATTGTGAAAATATCATGGATAATAATAATTGAATTATTAATAAAGGAAATGATTCATTATTGGATGTCAGGTCTCAGACACATGATACCTCTATCATTAAGACCTTTCACAAGATAGTTAAAAACTATAGGTAGAAAATCATTTAATTATATCTTACCTATTTTTCTCATGATACCTATTGATAATAAAGGGTCTATTTAATATCAGGCCCCACCCATCATTGTATATCCAAATAATTCATCAAATATCAAATAATCACTTTAATTTAGGAATAATGTTCCTTATCATCAAATATCTTTATTGAAGAAATAATATTGATTATCGATATTTCCCCTTTCAATCAAATAACATTATAATTAAAACATTGTATTTATGAATGTGATATAGTTTAAGAAATCGATATATCCATGATAAAAAAAATATGGATATTTAGGGTAAAGTTCAGGTTTAATGATCAAATGAAAGTGAATAATTCAAGTGGAAGTTAATGACTACAAAAATGAATTGAGAAAGTGAATGTTAATACTTTCCTTGGTAAAAATGATCATAAACCATCTATAAAATTAAAAATGATGATATTAAAAAACGTATACCCATTATAGTATTAATAATGGTTCGTTATCATGATGAATATAATTACCTTAAAAAGATCTTTAAAAACATTATTGAGGAAAATATTCATTTCTTTTCAAAATAAACATTTAAAAAAATTAAAAATAGTTTTCTTAGAAAATAATAATTGAAACCTAAAATGGAAGCTTTAAGATGTTTTAGTGGATATGGGAGCTGAAAAGTTTTTTCCTGACATCCACCTTAAAATAAAGGTTCATTTAACTTTTTTGGTAAAAGCCAACCAGAAATGGTTTAAAAAAGGACATTAATATTCAATTAAAAAAAGTTAAGTAAAAAAGATAACAATTTATTTAATAAATAAATTATGTAAATGTTGAAAAAAATTGAAAATATTTTTTATAAAACATGGTTTTGAAAGAAAAACTATTTCCAACAGAAGAGAGATATGAAGTTTGATTTTCTAAAAAATATTTTGTCAATTATTTTACGTACCAAAGAGTGGAAAAATTTTACAATTACTTTAAAATTTCATAAATACATATATTAGATAATAATTAAAGGGTTTATTAAATAATGATAAAATAATTTCCTTCAATGGAAATTCAAGTATAAACAATCTTGATTGAAATTAGTTTGTGAAATAAACCCTTAAAATAACCATAACATTGAAGTGAGAGTTAATCAATGAAAAAATTACGTATATCAACTATAAATCCAAAAAATAGTGCGAATAAAACATAATATAATCATAATTCATTTCACACATAATATTATAATATCAAATATGACAAATAAGTAATATAACCCAATGAAAATATATTTAGTTACAAAATTATTTACCACTTGGTAACTTGGATATCAAATCCCCTTGGATGAAATAATTAAAATTGAAACATAAAATACCATTAATTGTTAATTATTATTGATATTACATGTAATAGGGTCCATATTTATACAATATAAAATAAATTGGTGGCAAAAAAATAAAATATGCATTAATATTGGGAAATTGAGAAGAAGTGACTTACAAAGATCATATCATTGAGGTGGGGATTAATTGATGAATTGATTATGTTTATAAAATTTAAATAAAAATAGATCAAGTGGAAACATAACATAAAATAATAAAAGGTATCAAAATACATAATCATAGCATGACATAATCAATGAAGTATATGTTTAACACAATTAATTGAAATTGAGTTAAGAAATCTCCTACCTCACGCTTCCTTTTGATTGAACATGATTTAACCTCATATATAGTGGTTATAAACATTTTTATTAAATCTTAATAGAATGATATTAATATTTATAATATCATATATAATCATTTTATAACATCTTATCACCCATTCATGAATTATATTTCATTATATTCATTGTTTCAGGTGTTAATTTCCTTGTTTCCTCTTACGTGTTTTGTTATGAAAGATCCTGTTATTTCCCATATTATATAGGTATTTCATATAAATAATAATAATAATGAAATAATTATAATATTTATATCTCAATTATAATTTTAATACTAATATGGAAAGATTGTTTTGATAAATAATGTATGTTATTATTGTGGAAACGATAGGACATACGTAGACATGAGTCATGTTTCCATTTTTTAAAGATCGCTATAGAAAGGAGGTAAGTAATATTTTATCTTTACATAATGATCATAAAATAATAAATTATATATTATTTCATTAAATATACTTATATATATCATTAATGTGGTGTGGTGATTAATATAGAGTCACGTCACTCTATGGAGGTGGTCGTCCACACGTACACAAACGATGTTATCATCTTTAAGTGAGTGACTGGGTAAGAAAGAAAAGGATATATATTATCACCCCAGAGTGATAAATATGCCATAAATATCATAATTATTTCATTTATATCACATATATATATATATATATTAACTTTATTCTTATTAAATTCCATGTAAATATTTAGTGAAAGACGAATCAAATCACTTCGCGAGGCAGTGGTCCGTCCTACACACAAGTGTCATTATCGTATACCCTATAGAATGGAAAATAAAAAAAATAAATATATTATAATTAATATATAGGTATATTAATGTAATAAATATAATATATATACTTTATATACATCATCATACCCAACCATGAGAGGTGGTAATTAAAAAACGAATGACATCAGTTCGTGAGGTGATAATCTTCTATACACATGAATGTTGATTTTGTAACCCATTTGATGGAAGTAGGGATGGTTGTAGGTCATGAACTTAACCAAAGAATATATTTATATGTAATGTACTGATTTTATTATATAATTTAATTTTAATAATAAATTAATGATCTGGAGGAAGAAAGAAAGTAAAAATGATTGATGGAGAACGTTGCCACTTCTTCGGGTAACCTCATTAGGTTAGCTCCAAAGCCATCTAATTTTGTCTTTATGCCAAAAATAAGTATTCTAGTAAGAGGTTAGGGAATTTTTAATTTTATTTTTCTTTTTGTATTTTCTAAAATAAAATATTTTATGTTGTCAATGTGATAGGGTATGAGGTCACCATGTATAAGTGAGGTGAGGTCCACACTTGTAATTTTTGAAAAGAAAAAAGTTGTTCCCACGTTTTCCACATACCAAAAAAGGTAAATAATATAGTATTATTAATAATTATACAAGTTAGTGTCCAAATATACAAGGAATATATATTTTATACATGTTTTATGTCATTATAACCCTTATCTATTTAGTTTAACCCCTGATAAATCCATTTTTACCTTAACTGTGGTAATTAATTTTTACTGTTTTCACTATTCAATTTGGTCAAGAATTAAGTTTACCATATTAAAAAAATTAAATTATTATTATTAAAAATATTTATTCAATTTATCTAAATTCCATTCAAATAAATGGAAATTCTTAAATTAAAATTAATCGCACAAACCCGATAAGAACCCAATTTTTCATAGGGAAATTTTACAAAAGTTTACAAAGTTTCTTATATCAAAATTCAATATGAAAACGATTCCAATAACCTAAATCGAATTAACTAATTTTAATTTAAAATAAATTCAAAATATAATTTAACTTTTACAAATAATTCAAACAAAAATATATTTTTTAATTAAAATTCTGTATTTTTAACTATTAGTCCAAAAATGAAATATTTCAAAAAAAATAGAAAAAATTCACACAGAGATAATTTTGATATCCTAATTTCAAAAATTAATTTCATTTTATCAAATAAATCTTCTAAAATTAGAAAAAATAATTTTAAATTATGTTCATAAAGGGTGCCTAAGCTGTCTTTCAGAAAAAAAAATTAGTATACATTTATTTTTATTTAAAATGATTATTATTTTATTCCAAATTAATTGGTAACCAATTATTTTGTACATTTTTAAACAATATAATTTTTATAATTTAGTTATTTCTATTCACATCCACTAATTTAACAGCAATGTTATAACAATATACCATATTTGCGTTCATTTAGACTCAAGGTTGTGTGTTCTAAAAACAATATAAGGTTCTCAAATTTAAAAGAAATATATTAAATTGAGTTTTTAAGGTAAATTTTATATATATAACATTCTATAAAATAAAAAATTATTATTTTATCATTTTTGGGTGTCACATTCTCCCCACCTTAAATAAATTGAATCCTCATAATTTAAACTTGATATTGATAATCAAGGGTTTGACACTCAGAAATAACATTGTTGAAAAATGCACATATTAAAAGAGTTAATAAAATATAATTTTAATAAGATAGGTAGGTAAGTACAATGGTAATATGGAATAAAACATATCTAGGATTCTAATTAGGAGAAAATTGGTGGGAATTGAATCTATGGACATGGAAGTAAAGAATAAATAATTATTGAGAATGACAACAGTCATTGATCACAAGAAAGTAAAAGGTCAATGGATAGTAAAGGGCCTAAAAACCATAAGTCTATGATGATTTAAAAGACCATATGAATCATCAGATCTGAATTTAATAGGATAATTTTTTTAAGATCCTTTTCCTAAAGTTGGGGAATTATCTTACTGTCTAGGAGTATAAGGAAAAATACTTACTTGCTATGTCTTTATCTCATAAGAACAATTTAATCCTTTGGTTGTGCATTGATAAATTTCCAAATAATCCATTAATTCAACAAAATAATATCACTAAATGAATTTTTTATGCCTGAAGCACTAAAAATCCCTTTGAACAAATCATAACATTCATAAAAACTGACATGTTTTTTCATCTCTCTCTTACTATTTTCCAAAACCAATATATTTACAATAATTTATCCTATATAATAAATTAACCTATTAACCTATAAAATAGCACCATTGGTTCACCTTTAATATTTATTTTTTAATCATTTAACTAAAAACAATGGCATATTAACCCGAATGTCACTTAGTCCAGTGATAGGTGTTAAACCATTAACATTATTCACTCATGAGTTCAAGAACCATGTCCTTTACAAATGTGATGGGATGTCTCCCAATATGTGTTTTTTCCTTCTCTAAACTATATTAATATAATTTCTATAATGTTCTTAATAAATATGATGGACATACTTGAAATAAAATTAATCATTAAATAAACTTTTTATTAAAGTTTTCCAAACAACATTTTTTTTAAAATTATTATAATCTTATTTGACTATTATTATAATTTCACTAATGATTATATTAACCCTTAAGGTCATCAGTACCATTAAAATTATTTTTATAAATTCTAAATTCGTTATTCCATAAATAAATTTTCTACTAAAACATATGCTTAATAAAATTTGTCCCAAAAAACCATTAATCATATAAGAATATTATTACAAAAAAACACAAAACAAAGTGTTTAAGACATTGAAAATATGATCAATATTAAACTCATTAAAACATTATGGTATCCATAACTCTTTAGTTAATGAATTCATATAATCTTCTAAAATTTAATAGAATCCTTAATTTTTTTCATGGTTTTTATACCAAAATATCATTGGTAATAATACTTCTATAATATAATTTTGGAATCTAAATAAATACTTCAACCATTTTATTTCTATAAGGGTCCTTCTTTAATCTATAATTTAACATTTAAATGATGGAACTAATGCTGATAATTCCCTCGATCTCCACATTTATGAAAATGAATAGTAAATGGATCCCTATGTTGATATTTATTTCCTTTTATCATACTATTCATTTTTTCATGGAAATTCTTTACATTATTCCCTTCCTTTACATAAATAAATCATTTTCTCATTCTATTGTGACACTTTATTTGGTTTCTCAATCCATATTTTTAACATGAATGAAATCTATCCTTCTTTCATCCATGGTCTCCATCACTCAAAATCTTAGCTAACACCATCCTTCTCGTCTTTAGTGACTCCATGAGTTGGTTAAGTTATATGTTGTTAATCATATTTCAAGATAACTGATTTAGAATAATCAAAATATATTTCACTCCTATCATTATCCCATTTGGTTTCTTATAGTCACCACATTTTCCTTCATGTTCAATGTTAACATGATTCCTTTGGGTTTCATTCATTGACTAAGACAAAAAAATCCTAGTATAAACAAAATTAACATTAAATGGGAAACTATATAATCATTTATAGGATGTATAAATAATGACATGTTATTTTCAATATAATACACCTTTGGTTTAACCTAGTTCATTCAATTTCAACCTTCTTTTAAATTCACCATAATATTTTGTAATGAAAATGGGAATTATCCAAATCATATTCCACTAGAGTGTCAAACTAGATGCATAGTAACACCCCTTTTCATAAAGGAGGTGATGATCAGGTTAATACCAATGAACCCTTTTTAAAGTTATTATCCCTAGGTGAATATGTTCCAAAACAAAATCCACTTTTAGAATCCATAGATGGATGTATTATAATGAAATACAACATAATATTTACATTAACAAAACATTAGGAAGTTTTTTTATACGTATACACATAGTTTTTCATAGAGTTAAGTTCCCTAATCCGTGTTTTCCTAAATCTAGTTTCCATGGTTTCTAATAAACATCGTATGATACAAATTGTATTGACCTCAACCCTAGTAACCCATATCGAGTGTCTGTTTTATTAAATTTTAATAACATATAGGTAATTTCATCCCGAAGGATTGAATAGTTTAATAGTATTGGTAAAATTGATACATGCATGAGTCTTACATTACATTTGAATAAAAAAGTTACAAAATAATATTTTTCTATAATATCATTATTCACTCTTGAATATCATTTCATATCACTCTTAGAAAACTTATTGGATTCTTGGTAAAGGAAAAAAAATAATAGTGAGATAAAATACTCGGTATGGGTTAGTTATAGTAGAAAATATCATGAATCAATAAGCATAATCAACCTATAGAGGTAAATAACTAAACACAAATTCAATTTAAATAACATAAATATCTTGATATGATAATACATAATCAATATATAAAGGTAAATTACTAAAAACACATTCCATTTAATCATTATCATGACCTTTATAACTGGATAATCCATAATTAATGTGATAAGGAAAATAAAAAAAACACACATTCCATTTAATTAATAATATGATAACTAAATGCATCTAGATATAATATCATTGTGAAAAATATCATGGATAAAATAACTGAAGTCTTAATGAAGTAAATGCCTAATTTTTTGATTTTATATCTCAGGCACATGATACCTCATTAATCAAGACCTTTCACAAGATAATTTAAAACTATAGGTAGAAACACATTTAATGATATATTATCGATTTGTCTCATGAGACCTATCTATGCATCAAGGGTATATATAATATCAGGAATGAACCATCACTACAATTCCAAATCATTAATCGTATATCGAATAATCAATTTATTTCATGAACAATGTGCCTTACTATCAAATATTTATATTGAATAAATAATATAGATTATCAGTATTTCCCAACTCAATCAAATAAATTTCAATGTAAAACATTGTATGTAGAAATTATATATGGTTTAAAAAATATGAATATTAATGATAAATAATATGTATATTTAAGGGATATTTTATATCTAATGGTCATAATAAGGTGAATAATTCAAGGTGAAGTTGATGACTATAAAAAGATTAAGAAAGTGAATTTCAACACTTTCCTTGGTTAAAATGATTATAAATCATCCATATAATGAATAAGGATGGTATCAATAAAACATATACCCATTGGATTTGGAATAGAAAAATTTCATCACTAATGAATAAAAATACCATAAAAATATCTTTAAAACACTCATGAGGAAAATATCCTTTTCATTTTGAAACTCACATTTTGAAACAAAACATTTGGAAAATAATTTTTTTTTAAATAATATGTGAAACTTAAAATGGAATATTTAAAACATTTTATTGGTTAATAGATTTAAAAATTCAATTCATGTCGTACACATTAAAACAAATGTTCCTTTTACTTTTTCAATAAAAACCAAACAAGCATTGTTTTCTAAGATGAAATGAATATTTTTTTCAAAAAAAAGTGTAAAAATTAGGTAAAAATGTATTTAATAAATAAATTTAAATAATTTAGAAATATTTTTGAAAATATTTTTTTAGAAAACATGGTTTTGGAAGAAAGCATATTTTCGACTGAAGAGAGAAATGATGTCAGATTTTCTGAAAAATATTTTCTCAATTATTTTAAGTAACAAAGAGTGAGAAAATGGTACTATTATTTGAAACATTAATGGATTATATTGAGAGAAGAAAATTAAATGTTTTACTAAATAATTATCTAATAATTTCCTTCAATTTAAATCCAAGTATGAATAATCTCAATTAAAATGAGATTTTAAAATAATCCATTAAATTGACCGTAATGTTGAAGTGCTAATTAATCAATAAATATTTTATTGGTATAAACTATAAATCCGCATAAAATAAGTGCATATACAACATAAGATAATTAAAATTCATTACACACATAATCTTATAATATCAGATATGATGAAGATGTAATATAACTCAATGAAAAGAAAATGATTTATGAAATTCTATACCACTTTGTAACATTTTAGTAAGATCACCTTGGATGAGAAAATTAAAATTCATATAATAAATATCATAAATTATTAAGTATTCATAATATTATATTTAAAAGGGTAATTATATAAACTAAATAAAATAAAATAGGAGCAAAATAACAAAATATTCCTCAATTATAGGAAATTGAGACAAAGTCCCTAACAAATATCATATCATTAATGTGGTTATTTATCAATAAATTAATTATTTGTATTGGATTTAAATACAAATAAAAAATTCTGAATTAAAACTTAAAATGGTAAAATTTAAATACACACATAATCATATCATGAAATAATCAATGAGGTAGAAGTTTAACCCCATAAATGAAAATTGATTTCATAGATCCCTTAGCTCACGCTTCCTATTCATTGAATGTAATTTAACCTTAGGTATAGTGGTTTTAAATATTTTATAAACTCATAATATACAATATTAATATTTATAATATCATAAATTATCCTTTCATAACATCTTATAGCCCATTTGTTAAATATCTCCCATTATTTTTATTTTTTCAGGTGTTGATTGTCTTGTTTTATCTTGTATGTTTTTATATGAAAGATCTTATTCTTTCTCATATTATATAGTTCCATAATCTTGATAATAATAATCAAGACTTAATTATAATATTTATACATAAATTATACTTTTAATATATTCATGAAATATGGTTTAGAGAAATGAAGTATGTTACGATCACGGAGACGGTAAGTCATATATATGCATGAATCTTGTTTCATTTTTTCAATGATCATTGTGGAATGGAGGTAAGTAATATTTTATAATCCCAGAATTATAGTAATATAAAAAATAATATATTATTTATTTAAATATACTTATATATATCATCTATATGGTGTGGTGATGAAAAGATATTCACATCGCTTTGTGGTGGTAGTAGTTCACACGTACACGAATATTTTATCCTATTTAAGTTAGTGATAAGGTAACACAGAAAATGGTATATATTATTATTCCAAAATGATAACTATGACATGAATATCATAATATTTCAGGTATATCACATTTATTAATTAAATTTTTCCTTATTACATTTCATGTAAATCATTATTGAAAGACAAATCACATGGATTTGTGATGCATTAGTCGTCGTACACAAGAGCAACGTTATCATATCCCCTACGAAATGAAAATTAAAAAAAAAGGAGATATGAAATTATGACTTAATAGGTATAATTATCTTATAAATATCATATATATACAATATATATCATCATAACCAACCATGCTAAGTGTAAATGATAAAACAAATGACATCGTTTCGCGATGTGGTAGTCCTCCATACACACAAATAATGATTTTGTAACATATTTAATGGAAGTGGTGATGATTTTAGGTCATGAAATTAACATAAAAACATCTAATTATAAAAAATATACTGAGATTATCATATATTAAATGTTTAATAATAATTTAGTTATGTGGAGTAATAAAAAACATAAAAACACACATTGAAGAACATTACCTCTTCTGCAGGAAACCTCCATAGGAATGCACTGAAGCCTTCAAAGGATGTATTTATGACCAAAAAATGATTATAGGATAATTTTATGTACTTTTTGAAGTTATTTGGGTAGTTATGGTATGAGAAAAAAGGTTTCTACAATATTAATCATAGAAGATAGGGTGTGGCCTTTTATAGGTGAGGTGGGTGGCACACTTATAAATTTTGAAAAGAAAAATGTGTACCAACATTTTTCACATGAAATAGGGGTCAGAAAAGGATTATTGTTGAGACTTATACATTATAGGGTAGAAATATGGAAACAAATAAGATTTTACGAAAAGCATTTAGGTCATTTTAACCCATATATTTTTAGTTCAACCATCTGTATATCCATTTTTTACTTTAATCATCATAATTAATTGTTACTATTTTCACAACTCATTTGGGTCAAAAAATTAAGTTTACCTTCATAAAAAATATAAATTATTATTATTAAAAATATGGATTCCAATTTCTAAAATTACATTAACATAAATACCAAAATTTAATTTAAAATTAATCCTGCATATGTGATGAGAAAGAAGGTTTTCAAAGAGCAAATGTCTAAAACTTTACAATGTTTTTATTTCAAAATTAAATAATAAAACTATTCCAATGAAATATATTGGATTAAAAAATATATAATTTTACTAATTTTACTATAAAACAAATTCACAATATAATTTACCTTTATAAATAATTTAAATTAAAAGTCTGCTTTAAAATTCAGCATTTTTCATTATTCATCAAAATTTGAAATATTTCAAAAAATACAGAAAATTCACCAAAATAAAAATTTTATATTTTGATTTGAAAAATTAATTTTATTTTACAAAAAAAATTTCTAGAATTTATAAAAATGAATTTTAAATTATGTGTATAAAGTGTCACTAAACATTCTTTTAGAAAAAATACAGTTTTTTAGGAAACATTTTTTTTCTTTCAAATGATTATTATTTTTTAAAAAATTAATAGATAACCATTTAATTTTTTAATTTTTTAAACCATATAAATTATATAATTTATTTATTACGATTCACACCTTCCAAATTAAAGGTAAGGTTATAAAGTTATACCATATTACAGTTCATTTGGACTTGAGGTTGCATGTTCTTCAACCTATAAAAGGGTCTTAAATTTTTAAAAAAAAATTAATGGGTTTTTAAGATCAATGTTTCATTTTGAATATTATATTTAATAAGATGTTCTTATTTTATAATTTTAGGGTGTTATAACACTGAGTTTTCTCCCTAATCTAATCATATTTATCTCATGAGATATCAATCTTTACCCAATGCATTTGCTAGTAAAATTGGTCCCATTCATCACATAATTAATATCATATATAAATGTTCCAAAATTTCATATATAAATGTTCCAAAATATCAAAAACAATTATCATATCCTAATCCATGAAAGGAAATGGGTTTCATAAACATTTCATCATAACATAGCCTGTATAAAAGAAACAGGTTTCAAAAATATTTTATCATTTCATCATAACATAACTAGTGAAAGGGAACTAATTTCAAAAATATCTTTTCATAATAAACCTAAATCATTCAGATAAATAATAATAATTTTATCATTAATTCACATCCCCATTAAATCAAGAGTAACATCAAAGTATGTCATCTTATATAGAAAATGATTTTGAAAAATCATCCGTAACAATTTTAGAAGAAAATTACCTTTTCACTCTGAAAATCACTTTTTAAAACAAAAAGTTCACAAAATATAGTTAAAATGCCTTAAATTGAAAAGTATATTTCGAACATATAAATTAATCATTAAAACATTGATTGGTAATGATGGTGGAAAATACCATTCATATCATATGTGTTAAAACAAAGATTCATTTCAAATGTTTGATAAAAATAAAAAAGTAACTCATTCAGAAAACAAAAAGAAGATTCCTGTTAAACATTTTTTTAAAAATTAAAATATGTTTAAAAGTGTATTTAATAAATAATTTCATATCATAAAAACAAATTACATTAATATATTTTTAAAAAACATGGACATGGAAGAAAAATTAATTTCATATCATAAAAACCAATTACTTTAAAATATTTTTAAAAAACATGGACATGGAAGAAAAAATAATTTCGACTGATGGGAGAAATAAAGTCGGTTTTCCTTAAAAATTTATTTTGGAATATTAAGTTCATAAAAAAGAGAAATGAAATGAAAACATTTATTTTCCTGAAATAACCATTTGAGAATAAAATTCATTAGTTTCTTTAGATATATATTGTAATATGTTATATTTAGAAATTTAATCATAAACAATTCCAATAAACAATGAGATTGAAACATAAAACTTTTAACACTTTGGTAATGTTAGATTCATAATCCCCATAAAATAAATAACTATATATGGATATGTAAATACCCATAATTATAATAATAATAACAAAAAAATACATTTATGTTCATAATATACATCAAATAAAATAAAAACAGTTGTGAATATGGCATGTATCCCATAGAAAAAAAAGTGAGACAAAAATCCCCTTAACTTCAGTCTCGACATCCTTCATAATCATCCTAACATAAAATATAATAAATATAGTTTTATTAATCATATATTATGTAACCATAATTATATATATCCTACCATAAATTATTTACTTATGACCTTTTATTACCAGTTTATTAATAATTCCTTGTTAAATCTAGTTTTAGGTGAAAACCGCTTTGTTTTTCATGTATGTTTTGATTTGGAATTTTTGTTCATTTTACATTGATCATGGTTTAATCATATCCATAATTATTACCGTGGCCTAAATATCATATATAATAAATATGTGTGTGTGTGTGTGTGTTTATAGTAGACCATTAATTTTTAGAGATTGAAAATAAATTACACTATTCATGGAGGCGGTAGGCCATAAGTACGCATGAACTTAGTTTCTATTTTCAATAGAAATAAAATGAAAGAAAAGAAATTTATATATAAAATTTAAATAATAATAATTATTTAATAAATATCACAATTTTTCATTAAAACAATAATTATTACCATCCATTTAAATCTTAAATGAAAAATGAATCACATCACTTCACGAGGTAGTAGTCTAACTTGCAGAGGGGGACGTTATCATATTCCCAAGGATGGTAAAGTAAGAAGTTATATCTGATATTATAATTTAAAAAGTATAATTAATTTTTTAATTTATTATATATAATTTAAATCCATCATTATATCAAACCTTTATAGGTAGTGATCGAAAAAAAATTACATCAGTTCTCGACGTGGCAGTCCATCGTACACATGATCGGCTGCTACATTTTCCATTTGATAGAAGAGTTTATATATGTAGGTTATTCCATTAAGATAATAATATATCAGTATATTTTATAAACTTATGTTATTATATAATTATATTTTATAAGTATTTGAATGAGTGTGAAGAATAAATAAAATAAAAACCCCTGGTTTAGAACGGAACCTCTTCTTTGGAAAACCTTCATAGGATGGCCCCAAAAGGCTTCTTAGAAGGGTTTATTAAAAAAAAGTACTATAGAATGTGGGAAGGTAATTAAAGATATGTTTTGGGTAGTTATTTTATGAACCAAAGGGTTTTTATGTATTAAGAGGAGAGGAGAGGGACTTCTCTTTTATAAGTAGGGAACATGACACACATGGAATTTTTAGAAAGAATAAAATGTACCCACGTTTTTCACATGCCACAAGGCTCCAAAATGAAAAAATATCAACAATAATCTTATATAAGGTCAAAATATTTCCATTAAATGGGATTTAGATAATTATTCGGTCATTTTACCTCTTGTATTTTTAGTTTAACCCCTTTCGAAACACGTTTTAACCTTAACTATGGTAATTAATTATCATTATTTTTACTATTCATTAAGAAAGAAAATTAAGTTCAAATTATTATAAAAAATAAATTTCGATAATTATAAATATCAAATAAATTTATTCAAAGTTGATGCACATAAGTGGTAAAATATAATTTAAAATTAAACCAACATATGCGACAAAAAAATATTTTTCAAGTGAGTAAATTTTCATAAGTATAGAAATTTTTAAGATCAAAATTCTACATTAATTTTATTCCAATTACCTAATTTGAATTAAAAAATATATAATTGAACAAATTTTACTTTTAAAATATTATTAAAATAAAATTGTGATTTTAAAATTCCTAAACAAAAACGTAGTTTTTAATTAAAATTGGTATGTTTTTACTATTTATCAAAAAACTAATCTTTTCAGAGAATTCTCAAACATTCACTCAAAGATAAATTTGATGTGTAGATTTCAAAAACAAATTTATTTTTATAATAATAAATTTAATAGTATGTTGTGGTTTGTTAAAACATGGTGTTTTGTCTAACATAAGCTATCAAAAAATTAAATTTATTCACAAAAAATATTTCATAAAATCTAGGGGTATTTTATATATCAACCTATATCTAGAAATGATGTATTCACCCATCTTATGGGAAAATCTTGTAAAAATATTGTGTTTATTTACCATTCTCAAGTCAAGTAAGGCTAAGATTCAATATACAAGAGGATGAGTCTCAAATAAGTCAAATTGGTTAATTTAAAAGAAAAAAATTATGAAAAGAAGATGTACCACTTATTTACCCCCCCCCCCAAATGGTACAACACATTCTTGTGTGATTTAGTTATTGATGAAATTATTGTAACTAAAGGTTTTTTTGGTTGTGTCGATTTTTTTAAAGAGTAATGGATGATATGATATAGATGATATGATATGGGTGATAGGATGTGATTTTTTATGGAAGATGTGATGTATTTGGTGTGATATTGGTAATGGGTGACACTGGTAATGGATGAGTAGATTTAGATAATATGGATGGTTAATGGTATAATGTGTATATTTGAAATTATTTGAGAATTTCTCTTGATTTGATTTATTATAAATAAAAATGATGGGTTATATATACATATATATATATAATTGAATAATTTTTATGACTCTACAATTTGCACAAGAGATGTTAAAGGATTAATCTATTGTGTATACATTAACAGCCACCCTGTTATTATATGTCTTTTTCATACATATGGGATAAGGTTTGATATGATCTTGTTAACTATTTTGGTGTTACATATTATGTTATCTACTTAGGATATGTACACTTATGTATATTCATGTATTAAATTTCATTAATGTATTATTAATATTTTTGGTAGTGGTTTTGGGGCCTTATAGTGTAGTTAATATTTTATGATATTGATATTGGTGTAGGTTTTGGTTTTAATTAACAAAAGGGTAATTTTTCATATAAAAGATATTTTAAACCCTTTCTACGAATCTCAACCCCATTACCTATTCAAGGCAGGATTCAGAGGTCATATTTGATTCTATTGTCAATCCAAGAAGGATCATGGTATAATTGGGTCATAAAATTCTTCCACTTGAATCTTGTGACATTATTACATAATGTTTATTAAATTAATCAAGTATAATATATTTACATCTACTCTATAACAAATAAAAAATTCACTATAATTATATATAAACCTGATATAAATAATTAAAACCTATATCAATAACTAAAATAGTCTCTTATGTATAATACATAGTTATCATTTTTTTGATATGATTGTTAAAATAGTATATACATGATTGATCCAATGATAATGTATTTATTTAAAACATTGAATGAAATTTTCATTGAAACAAAAAATGTTTACATATTTAAAATTATGGAAAAAATCATAATCCTTAATATGTTCATATTGTAAATTGTAAAAGAAAATATTTTTCATTAAAAACATTGATACATACTCATCAATAATGTTTATAATTTTAACGCAAGTCATTAATAAAGGGATGAAAATCATATTATTGGTGTTAATACATTCAATTGATATGCCATAGTTTTGACCCTCTACCTTAATGATAAGTATTATAATTATAAATTCCTAGAACTCTTTGAATATTTTTCATTCCTTGATATGAATATGGTCATGGTTGTTCCATAATAAATTTTCAAGAGCTATAAAATATTTTTGATAGTTTTAAATCCCTTATTAATTTCTACAACCATATACTTTGAATTATAGCCTTAGAACATGGTAAAAATTAATATTCCATGGTCAATGTAGTGAATATCCATTGCTTCAAAATATCATAATATATAGACCCTTCAACTATAAGATATAATAAAACCAAATTTATAAATTTTTATATCAAAAAATAAAATAAAAATTAGAATTGAAATATTTAATCAACACAATATTATTTGATCTCTTATAAATAAGAATGATGTTTTTTATTATTTGATGGTATCATAATAATTTATTTGTAACTCACCAATGATCTAGTACAAGAATAAATTTTTCATGAATCGGTTTGAGTCAATCCTGAATTGGGAACTTGAGTTGGCCTATGACAAGGTTAGAGAGGCATTCTCAATACTCATGGACTAGAAACAATCACCAAGGACTTAAATGGGTACTAATGGGAATGAATTCACCTAAATAATAAATATAAATTAAAGGACTTCCACCCAAAATCCAATAATGACAAATTCATACCGATGACAGCCACATCATCAAATAAAAATAATCAAAGTAAAAAAACTAAATCAAATATTCCATCAAAGAAATTAAATCTCAAGAAAAATAATAAATAAAATCAATAAATAAAACAAAATTAGTTATATCCAGCATAAAAAGATAGCTCAAATTGAAAAATCTATAGAGTGAATATAAGGAATCCTAAAAGGTCAATAAAATAAAGATACCAAAAATAAATAAAGAAAAAATATAAAATCTCCAATTAATATATCAATGAATCAAGTGAAGTAGCTTCACTGGTCTCCATAAATACCTAAACGAAAAATTTGATACAAAACAGGTGCGTTCATATGGAATCGGTTAAACAATATAAACCTAGAATAATAATAGGTGTGAGATTAATTTCACAGTTGGGAACTACCCTCAAGTTCATTCATACACTTTAAAAGTAAAACTATATCATGTTAGTTTGAAAGTAGGCATAATAGTAAAATAGGTTTTCACTTTTTATTGTAAAACAGATAATAAGCTATATATTCCTAAAGTTTTTACTTAAAATAAGGAATTCCCCAAATTTCTTGTAAACATATATATATAATACACACATTTTAATGTGCACATGCACATGAATATTCATTCATAATAAAGAAACTATATATATATATATATATATATATTAATGCAGACATTCGTGGTTAGCAGAACTAGACCAACCAAAGAAAAAAAATATTCTTTTTTATGTTAAAGGGAGAAAATCAAAGTAATAATTTAAAATCAATTAAATTTTTCATATTGGAAGCATGAGAATATAATTTTAAAACATCACATTATGGGAACCTGGGAGATATTGTGTAGAACCTGGGAGCTATTAAGTGGAACTATCTAGGATAATGACATGAGAACAGATAAAAAAAGCTAATTCCAAATAACAATAAACCTAAAAAAACTCCCAATATAACCCTCACTAGAATAAATTAAGGAAATAACCCATAAAAAATCATCTCAGGGCCACTAATCAGAGTGTGACCCTAAACTAGTACAACATGTGTACCTAGACACCCAAGGATTCCCATGAATAAAAGGTGGAGCTGATTTAGACAAATATTACATAAAAATAAAAATAATACATTTCATAAACAACCCATATACTCACATCTAATTTCCTCACATGAAATTGCCCCAATTTCTATCAAAATCATATAACAATGAATAATACCATTCATCAGGAATAGTCTAATACTAGTAAACAATGAAAATCATTTTCAAGATACAAGGAGCATGTTTTATGTGGGGTTTTTATTTGAAAAAAATAAAAAAGTTAGAAGTTAGAAGTTGGCCTTAATGAATTTCCTTATAAAATTGAACTTACCGAACACATTTAAAAAACTAAATCACATATATTTTCCTAAATTATATCCATTTAAATTAAATCAAGGTGAATTTTTTAAAATATATATATATATTACTTTAAAGATCCAACTGGGACTTTAAACAAACACCTATCAAGAATGTATTTCCAAAAGAGGCATTAAGCATTTATAAAAAAGGAAAAAAATCCATGCGCATTATATAAAAAATAATATAAAAAAATTTCTCTCCATTAAATATACAACATATACTTCAAAAAATTTCCAAAACACAAAAAAAACATGCATTTAAAATAATAGAGACCCATAGTTCTAAAATAAAAGTGAATAACTACCTTTAATCCTTTTGATTTTTCAAATGGTAGTATTAAATCACCTAAAATAGACCTAAGATATATTGAACAACCCAAGGTAAACCAAAAAAATCAAAATACCACCATTAAAATTAATTCATAAAGAAACCATGATCAGGAGACCATACTAGGGTTAGATAAAGAGAGAAAAAATATAAGAGTAAGAGTCTAGGAAATATTTACCATAAAGAATCACAAAAAAAACATAAATAAACTCCAATAATCAACTATGGGAAGAAAGGAAAATTAAGGGGAGGATCCCTTGGGGTTTTGAAAGCCAAAATAAGGGGGAAATTGTGTGATTTTGGAATAAATAAATTGGGGGTAAAGATATTCCATTTTTAATGAGTATTGACAATGTTCACAGTTTGGTTACATGGTCTACTAATATTTACACCAACCATGCGCCCTCTATTTGGATCCAAGAGAACTACCCTTTTTAAAAATTTGGGGTTGAAGCCCCATTTTTCTTGTTAAATAAAAGATCTCTTTCTGACTGGGTAGAGGGAGACCCATTACATAGCTCAAAGGCCCAAGATAGAGTCGTCCGAATACAAGGCCTGAAATCCCACTTTTTTATGCCCAAATGGCCCTTTAGTGAATATTAATTCTATAGTACTTGTAATTTTACAGTACCACCACAACTATAGTCCCTGCTACAATACCCTCCACTACTATAGTATCACTACTACTATAGTCCCACTGCTGCTACAGTACTACTATACTTACCCTTCTACAGGACTTTTATAGTTCTTAGGAATTCATCCCCTGTCCAGATTTGATCTTGGGTCTTTTGGATTCCAATCAGAAGCCTCTACCACTTGGGTACACGCTCGTTGGACAAGAGAGAACTACCCATTTTTAGGCCACACATTTAGTGAAAAAAGGAACAACCATGTGATTTGGAACTTTTGAAACTATATTGTTTGTCACAAATTCATCACACGGTTTCTAAAACCATGCACCTCAACTGTGATCCATGCTTTGTGCCTCCAAGAAACTCCAAAACTCATGGGAAATATAACAATAATTGTCTTTATTAAACATTAATTCATGATTTATTACATAATAATAAACATAATACAACCTATAAGATTGATAAGTATAGTGTATTTGGGTAATTAGGTACATTAAATAACAACTTAAAACAACTGTTATATAACCGTTATTGAAAACTTCCTTAACATGCTCAAAATTTTCTATCATTCTTAAGACTACATGGGATAACATGGGTACATACATAAGAAATGGGTGAACTATAAAGATCATTAAGGGAATAAAAAACATTGCATGAAGATTTTATTTAATATTAGATAATAGGATTTTCAATGGAACATAAAAGTGCTGAGAATCATAAACCTGAACAATGAGGCATAATATACCATGGTAATGTAAAGGCAATATGGGAAATGTGGTAACAACTTTAAGTATGACATCATGAACATTGTTCAAGGATAACTACTAAGAAATCATAACATGTTGGAAAGAAGTACCATCATTTATTAGGTTCACTACTAAATCCCATATGTGATGTATCATGGGCCTAAAACATTACCCAATGCATTGGATCACAATATATTTCCAGGTGCATCCATCAGTTTCATATCATGTTCATACATAAGTGTGCCACAAAGATCATATAAAATATAAAAATATTTTATCAAATTTAATTCCATTATTAAGGATTTTGGGTTACATACATGGATGTCCCAAATCCATTATGTATAGGTATTACTAGGAGAATAACCTTGAGTGGAATTGGTTATGGGTATACTACTCACAAATGTTTGTCATGGAAAATCACTGTGACATTTTGGCACCGTAACGATGGTACATGAAGATTCATAAAATGGTTCAATGAGAGATAATTTGGTATCTCATCACCTGGAAGTAAAAAGGATAGTATTAAGGATATGTAATAACATGATCTAACATAAAAATTTTGGAATTGATAGTTATAATATAATCCAGGTTCTTGAATAAAAACATGGCATGGAAAAATCATAGGATAATTTCTACAGTATAATAGGGGTAACATATGAATCCTAGGAGAGAATAATGAGAGTTTAAGGGGACTCTAATCACTTTAAAATCATAAGTTAAGTAATTGTTATATGGTAAATCACATCCGATCAATAAGAATTTGAAGACAAAATTAATTACATAAATAAAGTTCTTGAATTAAAATGTGATGGATAGGATCCCTTGCAAAACATTGGCATAGTAACAGATTTGGTAAATGATATTATGAGAGGAGATAAATGATATATAATTATTAGTAAATAAATTATACAGTATAGGGATCTTTATAAGGTCATGAAAATATAACCAAATGAGATTCAAAAGTATAATTTTGAAGAAGGTGCTTAAATGAAAAATAAGATATGGAGAGGTCCCTTACCTTGGGAGGGTGATTCCAAAAGCTTGGAAGGAGCTTCTTGAAAGCTTGTGGGAATATTAGGAGGAATATAAATAAGGGAGGGAATAATAATTGCATTATAAAAGTATTTTTATTATTAATAATGGGATCATGGGTGCTTTTATATAGGAAAAGAGAGGGGGTTATTTATTATTTCCCATACAAAGGTTTTGGAATCTAAACAACAAGATAATAAAAACCACAAACCATCCCTTGGTTTTTCCCAATTTTATCTACCAAATAGGATTGTTTTTCATTATTTCAGATTTAAAATGTCCAAACTAGTTAAAATATTACACTTGGTGATGTGGATGTGAGTCATGTTTATAACGAATTTATTTTAAAATTGTAAAATATAATATAGGTTTTTGAGGTTTCATAAAGGCTTTATAAAAGTAATAAAATAACCTCAAAAAAATTATTTTAAATTTTAAATATATATGTGGTCATGGATACCCATTATATAATTTATTACAAAACTTTTGGGCCATTATGATGACATAATACATATTATATATTTATAGCCTATTTAATTTTTTTTCTCAAAATTCAACTATCTCAAAAATTTATAAAAATTTCACGGTGAAATAATTTTGATGTGATGATTCAAAAATTAATATTTATTTTATCTAAATTATATTCTAAACATTTTAATTTTCTCTTTTAAAATATGTATTGATATTTATTGAGAAATACTGGTTTTTTTCAATTATTGTTTTCAAAACCTTATAACAATTACATTTGATTTCATAAAAATTATATTACAATTTAAATTTTATAAATATTATTTAATAGTATAATTTTATTAAAATTTAATTTATTTTTAATATTCATGAATTTCTCAAAAAATAATATCTTAATTGAAATTACTTATTACACAGAAATGGAAGTTGTGTTTTATCGTATCAAAATCTATTTTTTATCAAAATCATTTCGTAATTATTTATAAAGTTACAAAAAAATAATCATTGTAATATTTAGATGAAAATATAAATATTCATACTATTAGGGTTACTTTTTCACAATCCTTGTTAAAATATTTTTATCCTTATTCTGTCTATATTCTATTTACCATGGCAATAAAAATTTACTACGATTATTATTCATATTTTATAAAATATAAGTTGAAATTATTTCCTAATGTTAATTATTATGATTCCAAATATAGAATCCATTTAATCAAAATAAATTTATATAAGTATAATTATTTGATTTAAAATAAAACTCACAAGACCGATGGAAAGAAGTTTTCCAAAAAAGGTATTTTTCAATAAAAAGATGATTTCACTTTAACTCTATAACAAGTAGTATTAATTTTATGAATCACAAGTAATAATATATATATATATATATAATATAAATTTAATTTAAATCATTCCTTATTAGGGGTAATAAATAATTAATTAAAATGGAGAAAAATTATTCATTTTAAAATCATTTTAGAAAAAAATGTGTTTTCAAGCCTAAAATATACTTATTCTAAAATTCAGTATAAAGATGATTCAAATGTGATTAATTATATTAAAAATAACTCCAAAATTATTATAAAATTAAAATTATAATGGGACTTCTAATTTACCTTATTTATCAAAATAAATGACAGTTTTACAAAAAATTGTATTTTTCAAAATTTACTGAAAAATAAATATATCACAAAAATGCCAAATTTGACACCCTAAGTTGATTTTTATATTATGATATCAAAAATTTATTTCATTTTATCATATAAATTTACAAAATTTTAATGAAAATAATTATAATATATTTTAACAAAAATAAATAAAGAACATTTTTGAACAAAACATATTTTGAAGACATTGCCAAAAATTGAGGGGTTGTTTACAAAGAATTTTTCAAAAAAATATTATGTTGACTAGGAAACGTATATATATTTAATATTTTATTTAATCTTATTCATATAGAAATATTTAATTTATTGGTCAAAATATTCATATTTAAATTATCATTGTTTGTATGGGTTTGGTGTTGCGTATAACAAACACTATCAAACATAATTTTAAATTTTAAAAAAAATAGGTCATTATAAGAAACACACTTGATATGATAGATAAAAATTATAGACTCAAAATTAAATTTAATAATAGATCTATCCAAGTTCATTCTGTGACAATACTCCCAATCATAAGGCTTTACACCCCCAAAACCTCTAAAAGGTTCACTTGATCAAGACATGAACTTGAGATTCGATACTCACCATGAAATTAAATATGGATTGAAAACCAAAGATAAGGAGGTGTGATAAGACTAAAATTAAACTTCATCCTAAGTAACACCACTCTAAATATAATATTAATAATTTAATGATACTATCTCTGAGGAATTGAATTTATCAGCAAAGGAAGATTGACTACATCAGATGTACCCAATCCTAGATACTAAAGTAACTCAAATAACCAACAACGGAGGTGACTAAGGACACCTAGCTAATGAGGTTATGGATAAAAAAGGATATTGACACATATAGGTATCTTGGATCATAAAATTAAATATTCAAAAGATATAGAAAGTGAGAGAGAGATACTTATCTCTTAAACACTATCCCAAAACAATGTGAACCCCAACCCTAGAAAAAAAATGATTTAATAAAACCATTATGTTTGATCTAGGATCCTCAGGAGAATAAATCACACAACCAATGATAAAAATATAAAAAATATACTATGAGGAGGTGCAGGACTAGTGGGAATAAATAATTACCCCAATAAATAGAATCCACTACACCAAAAAAGGGGTGATGCGGAGTCATGAAGACCAGGCTCATTAAGGGATTTTTTATAGTGTTCTACCCACCATATTATGACTCTAATCTAACACTAATCATACAAGTCAAAACAAACCCATGTGTCTTAGAAAAAACCAAGTCTATCAGAAAAATGATAAATGTGGTATAATATAATGAACACCCACACATCACAATACTAAAATTAAAAATGTCCCAAAGGATACTTCTATAGAGAGTAGAATTTCTAAATATCTATAAGAATTATCATCCCAAAATATTATATCCCCAAATGAAAACTTATTACTATGAACAAATATGGAGATACAATAAGAAAAGGGAGGGTTGATATAAAAAAATACCCCTCGGATAGATGTTTTATAGAAATTAACATTGGGATCGGTCAATTAAACCTAGGGATCCTTCAAATGGGGGAAGATATAGTTTCAACTCATTTATTTGTGACTCATTAGTAGAACCTTTATATATGTCATAGTCATCAATATGTATGACATTCCTTTAGGACATATAATTCATAAGTATTCTTATTCCATTTCTTCCCACACTCATAACACACCCAGTGCTTTCTCTCATAAGATTCCAATGTGGAAACGAAATGTGGCCACTTGATACCACTACCTAAATACATCAACTTGGATTGATTCACCTTTACTTTGATAGTGATTCCTTTGTCACTCCTAAAGATTGGTAAAACATCCATGGCCTCCATAACTCTAGAAAATCTGATTTCAATTATCATGGCCAGTTTTACAACACATTTATAACTGTTAAGGCCAAGAGTGGACACCATTAATATGTTATATATATATAAATACATAAAAGTTTTTTTCATGGGCTATATCAATTTATGTTTGGTTTTTCGGTACTTAGGTACAAAAAAGTGGCTGAACAAAGTCATATCTTAAAGAGGTGGGAATTAAAACCACTTCTTAAAGGTATTATACAAATAAATATAAAATAAATGAAAAAATTATAAGGATGGAGGGTTTATGTAAACAAATTTAGAATAATAAGTATGTTGGACGAATAATATTTTTTTATTTTATTTTTTTTGTTTTGGAATGAGATTGAGAAAACACAATGAGAAGATGTTTTTTTAGAAAATATTTTAGAAGGAATAATTAATATAACTCTACCTATTCACTTATTTATTAATAATTGTCATTTAAATTAAAATCCACTTAATTATGATCTCTTAATTTGTTAATCCTTGAACCCTATGGGAGTTAACATGACCATAATAATGAAATGAATTAAAACATGTGCTAGCTTTAGAACATGAAATCATAGAACCATGCTTTGGTTAATGTTCAAAAGCTAGATTATGGTTAGTGGTAAATTAGGGAACATATCCATTATGTTAATGAGGTTTAATTGAGTTTAGGGATTATATTTGAAATCTAAAAAAATATCTTGTGTGGTTTTGTTTTACTTATTAAGATCGATCTCTCATAATTCATAGATTACATGACCTCGTGAGTTTTATGTTAATTATTTAATTTATTTCTAGGTTTATTTTAATTTAAAAACTCAATTCATGGATAATATTATATGAATTAAATTTTATCATTGGTTCAAAATAAATGAATGAATAGGTTAATAGGTATACTTATTACTAAAAAACTACTCTTCTACGGGTGGTGTAGTCATTTTAGAAACATTTTCTGATTGAAATGGTTTATAAAGGCTATAAACCAATATCATTTATAATATTTACCTATATCAAAATAGTAAAATAAATATGAATAAAAATTAAAATAATAGAATAATTGGGATATAAATAGAGATTTTATTGAAATAAAAAAAGTGTTACAATAAGGGAGAGGGAAAAGAAAATAATTTTGGAGGAGATCATATTATGATATATTACCTCCTCAAATGGTGAATATAAATGTCAAGGAACAAATTATTCACTCCTACCAATCATTTAATTCATTTCCCACCCACTTAAAATGATAAAAACGAAAATTTATAGAGTGGAGGGGAGGCTAGGGTTTCAATAGTTTTCAAATGTTAATGGGGAATTCATCCAAAGATTTTAATCCATATTTTACTAATTATTTGACCTAAAAACACCTGAAATAACTATCTTTACAGAATAATTATTTGGTATAAAATTTTTTATAGATAATCCATCCAAATTATGGCTCAATACAAGTATTTATGTAGAAGTTATGGCCCAAGTACTCTAGTGGTGTCCAATCTGGTGAGTCCATTCCATCTTTGACTTCATGTCTCATTTACTCCAATAAAGTGCATGATCCTACTCAGATGTCCTATATGAAAGTTATATATTATTGAGTTAGTAACACTACAACTAAATTTTAAAATCAAATAATTCACTTAAAAATATTTATGGATAAAACACTACAGATCAATTTATAGGGAAAAACTAGTATTTTAATCAAATTTTAAAATAAATGATCTAATTCAACATATTTTAAAATAAACATATTAAACATAATTTGAAGAAATTATGTCATATATTATCAATAAAATATAAAATAACATTTTATTTTATTAACTCTACCATATTTACTCTTTTACACTCCAGCACAAGGTCCCATGTCTTGTATTCCAGAAAATTATGACAAGATATGCATGTCTATATTTCCCAATCTATAGTCAAAATATAAGAAAAGTAATAATCTCATCAAGAGTCAATGTTAATAAATTTTAAATTTATTATCTTATAAATTTTATCAAAACAAAATCCAGTGATATTTATCTAAATAATCAAACTAAAAAAGTTATGGGCCTACCATTCCGTTATTTCCCCACATGTATGTGTGCCAAAAATGTTCAGATCATATCACCACCCTTTATTAAATATATTTAGGTAAGGTAAAACAATTCTTCTTACCTAGAATAATTTCACTAAATATGTTATACATTCCTTTGTAATAAAATTCTAAGACATAGTCACTTATGCATTCCTGAAAGTCAAACCTTAAGCTCCTGACCCCGATATCCCCATGTGTTGTACATTTCATCTCTCCCCTATTTATTATGAGAAATTATTTTGTGCATTTTATGGTTTAAAAATATTGGATATTATGTATACACGCATAGATCAATTAGGTATAGCAATGAAAATTATTGAAATAGAAATGAATGATTGGATCAACCAATGATATAAGATGAATTTATTTACCGAACTAGGTTATACCTTCAATTGGGTAGGAAGTATTTCACAAGTCCTAGTTGTGTGAAAATATGTGTAATGAAGTTAATGACACAATTTACCATGAAAAAATATCATAAATAATAGTGACAAAATCAAAAATGTTTTATAATAACATAACTAATCATATCATCGATGACTTCCATTTTATAAAAATCAACCCTTAGTAATGAAATCTTTCTCATGATTATCATTCCACCAATGAATTTTGAAAATGTAAATTTTACATATATTCCATATCTAAATGAACTTGTTGCATGATATTTTTTTATTTTGGTTTTTTTCTTTTCTTTTCATTTTTTTATTTTTTAATTACACAAAACACCCACACAAGAACACACAAATGAAAAGCCTAAGGAAGCTACCCCAAAAATGTTTTCCCCACCCCCACACTTAAAATGTTACATTGTCCTCAATGTGAACCTATGAGATGATATGCGCACATGAAATGTATAATTTTAAATAGTACTGATAATATAAAATTGAAAGGGTTAGGAACAGGCTGATATTCTCAAGTGATGATGGGGTCATGCAGTGTGATGAAAATAACTACATCAATATGAAGTCCCTCAATGTATTTCTTCAAATGTTTCCCATTAAATTTAAATTTATTTTCTATATACTCTTTTGTACTATCTACTAAACCATAAAGAAATACATTAGAGACAACATAAGTATCTAGCCATATGGAATACAATATATCAGGCATCACCTTCGGTCGTAAACTTTATATTAGGACTCTATATCCTATATGAAACTCAATTTTCGTCATTCTATCATGAGCTACTTTATATCATTCCTTTTAAATCCTTGAGTTCTCATATTATAAAAATTGAATCGTTTTATGCTCTTGAATTTTTAGCTTTCTTTGAATTCTAGCTTGGGCCAAATGCATGTTTCATTTCTTTATATCCAAATATGATTGATGCTCGAACTCCATGGGAAGATGATATGATTTCCCAAAAACAATCTGATAGGGGGGAATACCAATGGGAGTTATGAATGCCTCCTTATAGAACCATAGCACATCATCCAAACTCTTTCTCCAATCCTTCCAATTTGGCTACATGGTTTTCTTCACACAAAAATTTAAATCCTGATTCAAAAAATTGGACTTTCCATTTGTCTAGGGGTGGTATGGAGTAGAATTTTTAAGTATCACACCATAATTACAAAGTAGGGAAGCCAAATTATGATTGAAAAAGTGTTTACCTTGGTCACTGATGATGGACATAAGTACTCCAAACCTAAAGAAAATTTTATCCTTTACAAAATCAACTACAACATGAGAATCATTTGTCCTAATGGCCTTCACCTCCATAAATTTTCATACGTAATCAAAAGTGGC
This sequence comes from Viscum album, assembly GCA_963277665.1. Classification (NCBI taxonomy): domain Eukaryota; kingdom Viridiplantae; phylum Streptophyta; class Magnoliopsida; order Santalales; family Viscaceae; genus Viscum; species Viscum album. The sequence continues at coordinate 23,280,276 of OY728142.1, read as the reverse complement.
CTCAATTAAAAATAATCCCAATGAACTTGTAAAATAACCCCTAAAATCAATTCCCCAAAAATCAAAAATATAATAGAATAATATGGGTTATTACGGAATCTTGTGTCTTCTCAAAATGTATCTAGTTTGTTGGCAATGTGAGTATGACTTGAAAAACACAAGTCTGTCATGGAACAAGCTAGGACAGTATAATACAGATTCTAAAACACTACTAGTTTTACTTTGGGTTCCAAAGTGTCCACCACAATAAATATTTTTACAAAAATGAAAACCAGACTGAAACTCATAATCAGGAACACTCCTCTTAATTAAATGGTCACTACACATACTCCAAAGGTATGGATAATCCCACAAAAATACCTAGAAATGCATTTTAATTTTTTGACTTTATGATTTTTTAAATTTGTAGGAATTTTAAATGAAATAAGGTAGTTCACTAAATATGAATACCAAGGATGCATACCTGAGACGAAAAATATATTCTAATCAAGGAAAGTGTCTAAAAGTGGTACCAAGTCCAAGGTTTCATCATCTTGTGTGTGAGTAATCCTAATAGTTTGATCCACCACCATATTTTTTGACTCCTTCTTGTTGTTTATGTCAATATCAAAATATTAAAGAAGGTACATCCATCTGATAAGTCTCATCTTTGCATATGGATTCTTCAATAGGTACCTCAGAGCTGTATGGTTAGAAAAAAACTACTACTTTAGATTACAATAAATATGAATTGAATTTATCTAAATAAATATTATAGTAAGAAACCCATTTTCCATTATTATGTAATTTTCTTGGGTTGAATCCAAATTCCTCGATGCATAATCAATCACCTGGAACCGCCCTTCCACCCTATGAAATAAGACAGCTCCAACCATGAAGTTGGACACACCACACATAAGATCAAGGGTAGTAGTTAGACACTTATTTATCTCATAAAATGATACCATGCATGAATCATTAAAAAAGAAGTCAACTTCTTTTTGAAGATGTCAAGATAATGGTAGATAGATCTTACTAAAATCACTAATGAAGAGTAGATAGAACCCTATATCCCCTAAGAATTATCTAATATCATGTACACATGAAGGATATGGAAAGGATGAAATAATATCTACCATAGATCTATCAACCTCTATTCCATGTTTTGACAATACATTCCCTAAGATAATGCCACTCTCTACCATGAAATGACATTTTTTAAATTTCAAAACTAGATTCTTCTCAATACAATGATTCAACGCCTTTACCAAACTATAAATATATTCATCAATTTAAGATCCATACATCATAATATCATCCATAAATATCACCATTATAGTCTCAATGAAATCTGAAAAAAATCTCACCATGCATCTCTCAAAGGTACCTGGGGCATTGAAAGGTCCAAATGTAATCCCTATATAGGAAAATGTATAGAATAGAAAAGTAAATGTTTCCTTCTCTAGATACTCTGGAGCTATAGGAACCTAAAAATATAATGAAAATATATCTAGGAAACAATAGTGTGTCTTCCCAGCTATTATCTCAATAGTTTTATCAATAAATGGGGGGTGGTCCTTGTGAGTGGATTGGTGTAGTTTCCTATAATAAATACACACACAAACTTTTTTCAACCCTATTAGTATTTAATCCTCTCTTATACTTCTAAAAATAGTAACACCACTCTTATTAGGCACAACCTAAATAGGACTCACCAACTGGGAATCTGAAATTGCGTAAATTAAACCCACCTAGAGAAATTTTTCAACTTTGTTTTTAACAACATCGATAATAGTTTTATTGAGTATCATTTTATGTCAACCTAACTAGTTTTTTCCCATCCTCCAAAATAATACTGTGAATTAAAATTTAGGGGCTAATACTAGATATATCAGCTAAGTTCCACCCAATTTCCATAATGTTCTCCCTAAAAAGAATCAAAAGTTCTTCGTTGTGTTTAAAAGGGATATTGTTAGAAATTATAACAAGTAATCAAAAAGTATGAGTATTTGTTATTTTCTGTAAAGGGATTGAGTTCCTATGTTGGTGGTGATGTATATATGGATACATTGAAGAAACTAAAATATGTGAATAATAAACACCAATATTAGAATAGACATCATCAAAATACAAGAATAATGCCTCAAATTCATCATCATACTCAATAGCCATGTCATAATCAAATTGAACATGATCAAAATCATAATATGAATCCACACCAAAATAAAATCCAGGAGAGGTTTCTGCATTATAATTTTTTTAGAATTGATCTAAGAAATCAAACTAGAACCAAATATTATTATCACTCTAAGTATAGGATAGTCGAAATCCATGGGGTTTTTACTTTATGGTTCAAATAGGAGACAGAAACTCAGAATGGTCCTATGAGAGGTACTTCATGAATTATATAACATTAAATATCACTTCATATCCAAACTGCATGGAAAGTGTACCCTCATGGACATTTGTGATAGTTTTTTCAGTTTTGAGGAAGGGATTACCTAAGATAATTGGAGAACAGGAATTTACCTAACTATCCCTTATCTTATGCATGTAAAATAAGTTGCAAAGATAATTTCTCTTACCCAAACAAGTACATCCTCAAGGACACTCGCTGGATATTTTGTAGCTCTTTTCATTAACTGCACCACTACTCTCATCAGTTTCAAATCACCAACCTGTAAAGAATAGGTGATACATCAGATTTATAGACGCTCCCAAATCACATAAATCTCAAAAAATTGCAACTCCCTTATGGTTCATGGGATTTTGAATTTATTATTATTCCTTCACTTTGTTATAATTTCTTGAGTTGGTGTAATGAGTGTAGACACATTCCTTCAAATATTGATCCTCTTATTTCCATTGATCCCACTTAAAATAGTACATATTTCTTTTATGAATTTGGCATACCTTGGTATTTTCTTAATGGCCTCAATAAGAGCTATATTTATATCAATATGCTTGAATGTGACCAAACCCTTTTTTTCATCACCTCTTCACACATATATTTAGTTTGAACAAACCTATTTGGAAAGGTAAGGGTTTTAAGAGTAATATCATCAATTTTATTCTTACCTTTTACTTTCTCCTTTGGTTTCTCAATAATCGGTGATGATGGGGGACTCTCCTCTGGGTGGGTGAGTCCTGGTGGAATGGTTGGTGCAGATTTAGTAGTCATTTTATTCCAACTTCTTAATCTGGTGGAATTGAAATTCCCCATGGGATTTTGAGTAGGTTGGGAAGGAATATTTATAGATTTCTTACTTACCATTTTCAAAGAGGGAGGTGTCAATATGGATAATTTTTGTCATTAACTCTAAACCTTGAAACTTCATCTCATTCATTTAATTACGAACAATTTGTTTCAAATGGTTATTAATATTAAAATATACCTTTGGTGTATAATTCATTTTTTAATTTTTTATTCCTGGGCATCAAATATCTTTTTGGGTTGTTGAAAACCCTATTGGTAAGGTAGAGGCTGGTGGAAATTTTATTGAAAAGGGATCCTTTGTTGTTTTCAGAATCTATACCTCATGTTAGATTGATCATTCCATATTTGGTTTTATGTTGGTGTAAAGTGATCATACTTATTCTAAGGATGTGGTTTTTGTTACTATTGATATGGTCTGTCGGAGAATTTTATTGTGTAATCCTCTGTCTCTTATAGTTGGGTGGTTTATTTCAGTGAAAATTTCACAATGCCTTGTAAAAGTGGGTTGGGAAGCCTTTTGAGCCAAATCAATATGTCTCTCTATAGTGTTTAATTATTACAACATCGTATCTATTAAATTATCTTCAAGATAAGAAGGATTTTCATAATTTAATCCTCTAACATATAGTATACCTCTATCGCCAAATTATTGAGAGTTTTTTGACATCTTGTTAATCAATGCATGTGCATCTACTCGTGTTTTTTCGACCAATTCCCCTCTAGATATATAAACCAACATGCTCCTCTCAATAGGTGTGATTCCCTTATAAAATTATTGGATAAAGATTTTCTCATCAATTTGGTGATGCAGACAGCTTACACACAACTTCTTGAATCACTACCTACACTCATACATTGACTCCCCTTATTAATTCTTCATTTCTGAGATATCTTTTTGAATAAATTGGTCCTTGATGCTGGAAAAAATCAATTCATGAAAAGTCGTTTCAAATCATTCTAACATGTTACAACTTTAGGTTTTAAATAGTAAATCCAATCTTTTTTGTTCCATCAAGTGAGAATGGGAATTCTCTTAGTTTTAATTGATCTTTAGAGACATTTATTAGTTTCAAGGTTGATAAAACCACACGAAATTCTTTAATTTGTTTTTTTGGATCCTCAACAGATAAGCCATTAAATTTTGAAAGAAGGTAAATTAACCCATATTTAGTTCGAAGTCTAATTTGAGATTCAGGTATGAAATTCAATTTGGTTTATAGTAAATAACTTTTGTGTCCAAATATAAAATGGTTCTATTATGTTTATTGTCATCATTTATATCCAATTTCTCTAGTTTTATGTTTAATTCTGAAGTGCTTCCATTTTCAATGTTCTTAGAATGAAGGAATTCTCCAACTGAATGGATGTTGAAACTTCCCATAGACTGAGATTTTATGATTCGAGCCCTAATACTATATTAAATATTCAGAACAAATATCTAAGATTTCCACAGGATTAGTTTATGTCATAAATCAAATAAAAATTAAATTTAAAAAATTGAACCATAATAAAAAAAATATGATATGTTTGAGTTGATGGTCAAAAAAATAATTAAAAAAGAGAAAAAAAATGAGAAAGTAGAAAGAAGGATGAAATAAGATAATAAAATAATGAAATGAAAAATAAAAGAAATACCTCTAATTGGTTGAAATAATTCCTTGTCTCCCTCGAAATAGTTCCCAAATTTGAAAGGTGTTGTCGTGGGAACTCTCAAATGATGTATAGTTTTTGGGAACTTAGGTGCAGTAGAGTAAAAAACCAAGGTCATATCTCAAAATGGAAGTAATTAAAACAAATTATTAAATGTAATATGAAAATAATGACAAAACAAATACACAACATTGAAGTATTAGGGTGTTTTTTGATGTTTATAAATTAATAATAAGAAGTATGATTTAAGAAGATTGTATTTTTTTTGGAAATGATATTGAGAAAACATAATAAGAAAATGTTTTTTGGAAAATATTTTAGAATCCATAATCGATCTAACTCTACCAACTCACTTATTTATTAATAATTATGATTTAAATTAAATTTCAATCAATTATTATCCCACAATTTTTAACCCTTAAACCCTACGATAGCTACTTAACCACAATGATGAAATGAATTAAAACCTAGGCTAGATTATGAACATGAAATCAAAGCACTCTTCTTTGATTGATGTTCTAATTATTGATTATGTGCAGTGGTAAATTAGAGAATATATAAATTTTGTAAATTATGATTAATTGGTTTTAGGGATTATATTTTAACTCTATAAATTTATCTTGTGTGGTTTCTTTTTACCAATTAGGATCTCACTCTCACAATTCACACATTACACAACCTCATGAGTTTTACACCAATTATTCAATTTATTTCTTAGTTTATTTGAATTTAAAAACTCAATTAATGGATCATGGTATGTGAATTACAATATCTCATTAATTCAAAATAAATAAATGAATAAGTTAAGTGTCATGTCGATGACTAAAAAAACTACTCTCCTATAGGTGGTGTAGTCATTGTAGTTTAGGTTATATGTGAAATGGTTTAGAAAGTGTATAACCTAATATAATTTCTACTATTGAGTTATAGCCCAAATAATTAAAATAAATAAGAATAAAAATTAAAATAATATAATAAATGGTATAGAAATATAGAGTTTGTTGAAAATAATAACAACATTACAAAAAAAGAAGAGGAAAATAAGAGAATTTTTGAGGATATCCAAGATTGATAGATTCCATCCTCTAATGGTGAATTTAAATGGAAAATAACCACTTATCCTATGATAACAATCCTATAAGGAACTGAAACCCCCCTAAAATGATAAAAACATAAATTTTCAGAGTGGAAGTGTGGCTAGGTTTTCAAGACTTTTCAAGTGAGAATGGGGAACTCGTTGAAATATTCTAATCCAATTATCACCAACTGATTTCACTCTAAAAGGTATAAACCATCATTCCTATCTGTAGTATAATTTGTGATAAATTTTTTTTTTAATATTATCTCCACATTAGGGCCAAATCCAAGAAATTATGATGAATTTATAGCCTAAATATTGAATTAGTGTTCATTATGGCGAGTCAAGTACAACCCTGATTGCATGACCCATTTACTCCAATAAAATTCATGATCCATCTTCTATATACTAAATAATAGTTATATCATATTGAGTTTGGAATATTATTACCCAATTGTTTTTTCAAATGATCCACATAAAATTATTTATGGCTAAAATACTACAATGATCTTTGAAGAGAAAAAGTGGAATTTTCATCAAATTTTCAACTGATTGATTTAATCCAAAATAATTTATAAATAAACATATTTCACACAATTTGAGGAAACTATGTCACTTATTATCAATAAAATAATTAATAAAATTGTTTTTCATAAATAACCTTTTCAAAATATCAAGCCATAGAAGATTCATTCATGGCCAAGTTAAGAAGGTATGACAACAAATCCATGAATAGACTGGAATATTCCAGCATCGATCTATCACCTTTCTGGAGTCCATAGAACACAATGGACTTAATTATTTTAATGTATTCAAGGGGAAAATGTTTTATTAATATTACCTTTAATCTTACCCAAGAAATAACCCTAAGTGATTTTTTATGGATAGTGGTATTCCATCACCATCAGCTAGAACTCTCTAATATGAAGGTATCAAACCTAAGCTTGAGAGGTATGGGTATATCAAGATGGATAAAGACCACCTCAATTCCCTAAAACCATTACTCTAACTATTTAGAATCTTATTATCTAAGTTAGTGAGGAGGATTCCAACTCAAGAATTCCTAAACAAAATAGAGATACTAGACTAGAAGATGGATCATCAAGTTCTACAACTAGTGTAGCCAGAGAGATGAATTTAGATATAATTTGATAAATTGGAGGATCTGCATGTAGTGAACCATTGAAATATTCCCATTAAAACCCTTTTAAATATTAATTGGATGTACTCTACAAATAATAAACTCAAAACACCATCAAAGAACTCCCTATAATCAAAACCCTATATTCTAAACATAAATCAATAATTTAATCTCAAAGTATCATTTGAAATATCATTAAACCCCATATTGAATCAAAACCAAATAATAAAAAAGTGGAGATCTGAAAACATGAAATGAATTAGAAAACGGGTATCCCATTATCATAATTTTTAAGCACATCATAAATAAACTCCATGATTTTCTAGAAAATCATTATAAAAATCCCTTTTTGTAAGCACTTTGGATTTTAAATACACGTTTAAGAAACCATACAATTAACATGGAATTCTATGAAACTTCCATATATATATACACATATACACACTTATATTCACACATTAGCATACAAATAGGAATGTACTTACAACATACACACCGATATATATATATATCTCTGTGTGTGTGTGTGTGAACATTTATAAATAATTACAATGGTTACATAAAATGTCACATTTCAAATCATTCCTCTAAATAATTTACAAAAATAAAAACCTATTAATTTTTTTCAAATTAAAAAATATATAAACCCCCAATTTACCTTAAATCAAATATTTAATAAACATTTCAAAATTCAAGCCAATTTTATCCTATTTTTGAAAAAACTCAGGGTTTTTATTTTAGAAATCAAATATAGATAAACCAAAATATCATTTAAAATCCAAAACAAACAACCAGAATTAACCTAAAATAATACAAATGGTCAAAAAACCAACCCATCTCACAGTAAATAAAAAATTCAAATATATCAAATATTTAACAATTATTTAGGGTGTAGTCACATGGTTTTGTAGACGGTTTCCTAGTTGTTCAAAGCTCACTAGAAGCCAACCAGATATAGATTCACATTCTATGTATAGTTTTACAAACTACATACATTTGTTATTCACCCTATAAATCCGCTGTAAAATCCTTGAAAATACTTGGATCTTCACAAAATAATTCATAATTACACAATACAAAAATACATTACTCAAAAAAACCAAAATTATCAAATACACCCTAGAATTGAGAACATATTTGAGATATAAAAATCATGGAATATCCTAGTAACTCTAGAGTCATCCCAAATATATAGTTATAAAGAACTAAATCATGATCATCCACATTAATTTTGATATTCCTACCATTGAACTACCAAACATCCCCAAATATAAATGGAAAATCAAGTGTCTATTCCTTTACAAGAACAAGGCCTCTAATACCATTTATCATGAATCATCCTGAGTCAACCCCAAACTAGGCACCTAAGCCGACATATGATAAGGATCAAGAGGCATTCTTAATCTTCTTGAGCTTGAAATAAGTTCCAAAGGAAAAAACGAGTTGCAATAATAATAACTTCTCATATAGAATAAATATAAAACAAAGTAATTACACATAGAATCCTTTCATGAAAATTCCATACCTTGGATGACAACAACATAAAATAATAAGAAACAATGTAACAAAATAATCAAACATTATATAAAATAAATAAATTTCAATCCTAAAAACAAACAAGACAAATAAATAAAATAGATTTATCCAAAAAAACATACACAGATAACAAAAATATGACAAAATAAAAAGTTCATAGCACGAATCTTAAAAGGTTGATACAACCAAGATTCAGAAAAAATAAAGAACAAATGGGAAATCCCAAACTAATATCATCATGCGTCAATTTAATTACCTTTTATAGTCTCTATCCATACATAAACCAAGAATCTAACCCCATTCACTACATCTCTATGGAACCAACTATCCTTGAGAAACCAATAACAATAAAAAGTTTCTTCATAATATCCCAATCGGCCACCCACTAGTCCATTCATGAACTTTAAAAGTAAAACTATGTCAATCTAGTTTAAGAATAGTCATAAGAGTAAAATAGGTTTTTACTTTTTATAGAAAAACCAAAGATAATATATACATTTCCAAAACTAAGATTTAAAATAATGCATCATGTGAATCATCACTAAACATATTTATATATATTACACACATGTGTATAAAAAACTATATATGTGTATATATATATATATATTAATATAGATATTCATGGGGAGTTCCGTGAGATAAACTAAATAGAAATTCATTTTTTCTTAATTAAAAAAGGGAAACACAAATTTACAATTTGAAACCAAATAAATTTTTAATTTTCAAAGAATTGGAATATAAATAAATTGAAATCATGACATCATGGGAACCAAAGAGCTGTTGGGGGAACTATCTAGTAAAATTTTATATAAAAGTATAAACAATGTTGGAATCATATAACAATAGGTATACCCAAACACCCTGTGTTACCCTTACTAGTTTAATTGAGTGGAATATCCCAAAAGTAGATAAAAATTCATCTCATAATTTGATCATGAAATAGTACAAAATGTTTTTTTAAACTTCTCACCTAGACACCCAAGGCTTCCCACAAATCCAAAGTGTAGTTGACTCAAAAAAATATCACATAACAATGCATATGATACATTTCACAAATATGACACATCCAAACCTCTGATGTACACCAATGAAACTACCACAATTTCCATAAAAACATATAATAAATGAATAATCCCCTTCATATGGCACAAACCAATAAAAAATCAATAATATATATTTTTAATATTTATGGAGTATATTTTAAGACGCATTTTAATTTGAAAACAAAATTCGTTTTCAAATTTCCAAGAATACCTTAAGGAATATCCTTATAAACCCAATATTCTATAAAACTTTTCAAAAAAATAAATCACAACCATTCAAAATAGATAAATACATTTAAATTAAACCAAGGAGAAAAAATATTTCAAAATATATTTGTTAATTTAAAATAGACAATATGTCCTTCAAATAAACACCTTGTAGGCATGGATTTCCCAAAGGTTTGTTAAGGATTTAAAATAAAGAAAAAATTCCATATAATTTAATGAAATCAAATGGAAAAAAATATTTTTAATGAAATATACTATATATAATTCATATAATTTCAAAAAACACCTAAATCTTGGATTTAAGACAACAAGAAGTCATAGTTATATAATTAAAGTGTTATGGAAAGGACCACCTACCTTTAATCCTTTTTCTTTTTCAGACATTAGAACTAAATCAGCTCAATGATACCTAGTAGAGCTTATATAACCCAATGGAACCCTAAAAAATAAAAAACCCTCTAATAAAATCAATCCATAATTAACTCTAGGTCCCTAGACCGTACTAGGTTTAGTGAAGGAGAGAGAAAATAGAATAAAAATAGTGTTGAAATTATTTAGCATGAATAATAAAACCAAAAACATTGAGAAACTACATGAATCTACCAAGGTAAGGAATAAAAATTAATGGTAGAATCCCAAGGGGTCAAAAAATCAAAAAAATGGGGAGAGGTTCAATTTTTGGATAAATTTGAGTATAAGAAATTGGTAATCTTATTTTTTTCATTAAACTTGGTTACTTTTCATTATTTGGCCACATGGTCTACCAAATTATGCACTAACTATGCACCCATAACTGGGTTCTTGGAACACTATTCATGGGAAGGCTATATGGTTTGAGAAATTGTGCCCCAACCATGTGATTTGGTTCTATTAAAACTATAGTTTTAATCACATAGTCACTAGATAGTTTGGTAAACCATGGGCCTCAACCATGATACATGCTCCAGACCTACTAGGAACTCCAAAACTCAAGGGAACCCCACCCTATAAGAGATATAAATAAGAGAGACTCAAAAATAAATAAAATTATTTAGCTAGGAAATATCTAGTCGAAACAATGTTGGTATCTTCATAATATATCAATTATGATGTTTAAATTCATCCTTGTATAGGTTTTAACATGTAGTTAGATTCTAATAATGGATGCATAATGAATTCCTTCAATATGATTCTATTAAAAACTCAATTTTGGAATATTTATTAAGAATAAATTTGTCCCCTTTGTAAATAAAAACCTATTTTGTTACAAATTTTGTCATCTTAAACCTCACTAAAAGTTTATTAATACATTCTATCTAAGATAAATTTAACAAAAAAATTTATTTATTACAAAATATTTTTATTAAAATTATATATATATATCTTCGCTCATATCCTTGAATTCAAAATTATTAGATTTTAAATTCTTATTCCCGATTAATAAATAAATATCATTCACACCAAGTAATATACCATTAATTTATAAAATCAAAAATATAAACATACTCCCACATAAATTTTGATATACATAGAAATTGCTTAAATTTTCCCATAAATCAAAAGTATATGATGACATTATAAAAATTAATACACACTTTTAAATAATATTTTTTATTTATATATATTTACTTTATAAATTTATATGACATGCCTTTCTTCCCTTCAACAGAGAAACTCTCTTTTTTGATCCATATATGAATTCTCTTGAAATTTAACAAGTGAATTGGATGTTATTATGTGAATTTGATGTAACTCTATGTCATAATTTGAAAAACAAAATCCATAATAATCTGAAACTTTTATTTCTAAGAAATTAGTGAGTATATTTCCTTAGAGTAAATTCCATATTTTTTGAAAATATATTATAAAAAATACTAAAATAACTACATTATATGTTTCTATGAGGGTTATATTTTGTTTTGAAATCTAATTTATATCCAAATCAGTAATAATATTTAAAAAATCAACAAGGTCTCATACAATATTTTTTATGTTGAGTCTAACTCACTTTTTATGACAACTAAAAAATTTTCAAAAAAAATGTGTTGAACTCACATTGTTTCATGTTGTATTTTCTGTTAATAAGTTAGTGAGTATGGAGAGTGTCTATTTAATTTCAACATAACTGGAGATGAAAAACTTTGAAGATGCATTGAATTATCAATATCGTTGATGAGAAGAATTAAAATTTCCATGTAGGATGTTCTCATATACTCTATTTTAATATTATATTTTGTATATGATGAAATAGGATTAGATAAATACCTTGATCTTGAAGTTGAGTTAATGTTTTCACTATTTATGTGGAAAAAGGCAGATGAGTTGCTTTTATTGTATTATTAGAAATCCATTCCTGTGATGTAAAATTTTTTTGGATTGTTTAGGATGTTTCCAATATTTATATTTCCATAAGGATATTATTTTAACAAATCTATTTTTAGTTTATGGATTTTGTAGATATTAAATACAAAAAATTGATTCAAGAAGATTTGAAAAAGTAAAATATGGGAAGCTTTCTATGTATTTTAGTTATTAAATAATCTTATATCTATATAAAAAATCTTAAAATACAAATAGGGAGTTCCATACTTGATAACATTAATTATAAAGGCCTACTAATGTTGATATTATATTAATATGATGTTGCAAGAAGAAGTGATGATATTAAGGGTTTTGAATATCATTTAAATATTCTAAGGAATATTAATATATTACAATTTTATTGGAATTATATATGAAATTTATTGATATTAATTTGAAGATGTTTCAACATGATTTGAAATTTTCATAAATGTAGAAATAAGATTTTGAGTTGAGCTACTGCCAATGTAGAAAATTCTGGGAAATATGACGTACAGGATTGTGAAAATAAGTCTAAGTGCTTGATGTGTAATATTTTTCTTAATTTCAAAAAAAAATCAATGGAACACACCTTGAGTGAAGTGTAACATATTTGTTAGTATATATTATATTGTTCTAAGTTGATATTATTGTAAATGAAAAACGCATAAGATTATTATTCATAAGTAACATAATTATCTACTTGATATTATAAGAATTTAAAAAAGGGGTTCATAAATGAGGTAACATTCTAAGATACATAAGAAAATAATATTTTATATGTAAATTACTTAGAAGAAATATGAAATGGTAAAGGAAACGTAACACTATGATACGTAATAAAATTTATGAGAATTCATAACATAATTTTGAGTTCACTTTAAAATTTTGAAAAGACATAGATATATAACTTGTCTATATAGTATGTAAGAGATTTTTTTCCATAAGTTGATAAATTCAATGAAGGAATGAGGAAAAAGTGATTGATAATCTATTAATTATATTATAAATTTTTTATTTTTGGACAAAAATATAAAATTTTCAGGATGAATAACTCTAAAAATGATTTAATTTTAGAGATCTTATTCTCTTATTTAAAGATTAAATATCATGATTCATGCTAAAGAACTCAATTTCAAAGGTTAATAAATCTGAATAAGATACAATGAAAGTTTTATACCTTGGAGAGAAGAACCATGACATGAATATTTTTTAGGAGAATATCTATCTAAAGTTTGTTCTTGTATTAGAAATTAAATCACACCATGAAGATATCACCACACCATAATGAATGATATGGAGAAATATTGTGAGAGAACTTGCTTCCCCAGCACAAGGATCTGAAATCGTTAATATAATGATAATTTACCCTCATATAGATTTTTCGTAATTAATATATAAATTTTGTTGAAGTTTGAATAAGAAAAGAATATCCATGAAAATTATAATTATCCTGAATAATTAAAGGTCGAGTGTTTGGGAAAAATAAAAGGATATAAATGGTGATATATTTTAAATGATACTTGAATAAAAAACATTTTTAAGGGTTTTTAATGTCTATATTTATGGGATAAATCTAAATAACATGGGAAAAAATATTCACATGGTTTCTATGAATATATTTTAGAACTAAGAGAATGAAAAGAGTGGATTTTAACTCTAATATTACCAAAAATATTTTTTATTTTGTATAAAAGGTGATATATCAAACACTATTGTAAATATCATTCCTTTTTATTGATGATTAATAAGAATAATAATGATTTCGGTCATGCTTTGGTGGGTTATTAGTCTGGTTGAATATTTGAGATATCCAACCTAAATATTCCTTTTTTTACATAAGAAGTTGTATGAAGTAGCCATGAATATTTATTCAGTTTTGGAAGAATATCAGACATACACTATCCAAGTGGGACAATCACAATCACCTCTAATTGTTATTCAAAATTTGAATTCCAATATCGTGTATTATTTATAGATAAAGGTCAAGTTATTGCTACATCCTAAAAAAGAGAAAGTGTTTTCTTGTATAAATTTTTTTCTAGTTCCATCATGTATACATTTCTAAAGTTATACACTTTCTTAATTTCTATCCTAATAATAAAATAAGAACTGTGTGAAAGTATAATAACAACCATGAAAAGATGTGTATATATCCATTCACATTGGAGGAAAACCATGTTAACAAATACAAGTTCTTTTTGTTGTGTTTTTTCATGCTTAATTACTTTCATGAAACCCAAAAATGATAAGGTGACAGATAGATATCCATTCACTAAATAAGTTTTGTGAAAAAAGGGGATATAGTTTTTTTGAATAAAAAGACCCCAACATTGATTATTCCCCCCCCCCATTGTTGGGTATATACCAAGTGATTCTATCAATATCTCATTTATTTACTTATGGATATGAAATTGAATCATTTGTAATACCAAAATCATTTTATAAATCAAGTATATATATATATCAAAGTTATATTAGATAGGTAATATTATTTCCCATTAGAATTAACTTAACTCTATTTGTTCTTTCTATTTTACAAATATTTCATTTTTAGTTTGGGAAACGTTTTTTTATACTCGATGATTATATTTAAATAAAATAAATAGAGGAAAAAAAATATATGAAGTTAGATCACTAGATATGGGAACTTTAACTCTAACTTCATTGATGGTTATATTTTTTGGAATTTCACCTCTATTAAATTCACTATTTTCAGTAAATCATAAATTTCTAGTTTTAATAAATCTCATACTATGGTTTTAGAAATAAAATATAAACTCCATTTATTTTTTTAATAACCAATTAAATATTTATAAATTATTTTTTCATCCATTTTTTCCAAATCATTAACAAGATTCTATTATTTCTCAACAATTATATATATATATATATATATATATAATTATCTCAAATTATGTTTTTATCCCATCCATTATATAAAATGTATCCTTCAAACTGTATTTATGGAAATTTTATTCAATAAAAATATGAAACATTTTAAGGCATGAATCCAAAAATAATGTTGTTAAAGAGGAATTACTCCTTCAACATGTTCATAACCATATTCATAAATATTCTTGTATACCATTCATATACATAATTTTTTTATATAGGTGATATTATATATCTGGATCATATGTCAAGACTATCTATGAAATTTTTAAATAAACCTAGGTTGTGTATAGTTTCATCAAATATTCCATCATATTTAAAACATATATTAGACCTTAAAATTTCTATATTTATTTCAAATTTTATTTTAATCACATTTAATTGAAATGTTAAAAAAATTATCACTTTATATTTCCATTTAAAAAATATATATAATCATAATGTGAATAAAAATTTATAAATATATAGGAATATTTTTCTTTACTAAAAGAATTTACAAAAAATTGTTTATGTATACTAGTTTATATGATATAAAGGAGTAGTGAGCTTTAATTAGATGTTTTTTATGTCTTTAATTTGATGGGAAAATTATTGGGAAAGAGTATATCATTATTGTGCTGAGTAATAAAAAAACTTCCATAGAATATAGGATCATAATGAATAAGGATTGTTTATACATGATAATAGGAAATAAAAAATTATAAAAAAAATTAACCTCCTAAAATTCCCTGCTTGTATGTGAGATAGATAGAATTCTCTTTATTCTTTTTAGATTTACAATTAATCTACGGGTACAGCCTTGAGTTTTTCCATGATTTCATTAATATTACCATTTCATATTGAATTTAAACTCTCCTCAGTTATTCTATAAATATTTAGGTGTATATTACATGATATAGTGAGAAGGAAAATGTATAGTGTGAGTTCATTCTTTTGAAGTAAATTTCCCTCTCAGAGTTCTTATTAGGTCCTAATGTTATAAAATACTAATCACTCAAACTACCATGTATACAATCCAAAAATAAATTGAGGTTCCCTCAATTTATATAGTTTTAAGTATAAGATTGATCAAACCATCCATATGTGATTTGAGTGATATATTTCAACTCATTCAATTGCTTTTTAACTAAATATTTTCATAAATTTTTCTTAATGTTTCATCATCAATTGGGCTTTTTATGCCCAAGAAAAGGCATGATAAAAGATTTTTCAAGAATGTTTAGGGTTTTGTAGTAAATTTACTCCCAAGTCAATTATTTAAAATATATTTAACTGATTATGATGATTTAATACATAACATGTAATAAAATAATGTGTTATCAAATTGAAATAATTAATTAAACATTTGAATAACTTGAATCATTTTTATTTAGTCACATTGAACAATAATTATTATTTTAATTTATATTTTTTTTATCCTTGTATACTTTATTCTATTGATAATAGTTTATAAATATTTCAATCTATAAGTATTTTCCATCAATACCTTATTTTTATGAAAGTCCAAATAGATTTTCATTTAGTCTAGTTAACTATTTTTTATACATAAAATGATCATACATTATATTGTTTCCAACGTTGAGTATGAACTAAAAACATTAAATAGTGGTTATTGTAAAATTTAATTCATGATATGTATTAAACTATAATACATAGAGAGATAAAGAGAGGATTTTTTTGTAAAATTATAACTCATATGATTGACCAAAATACCGAGATTAATTATCTTTAGATCAGTTAGGATAACTTATGATATTAAATACAATAATATTATAAAAAATATATAAAAGTCTTTTATAGTTTCTAAATTTGAAATTATATAAAAAATTATTTTAAAAAATCAATATCTCTATCTATCACATGTAATAGAAAATTTATGATTTAAAAATAATTGTATATATCATATTTCTTGATGCCCTGTTTTTTTCTAGTAAGACATTGAAATATATTGAGGAATATTTTTTGAGTCAGACGTAGAGATGGTGCGTGATCCTGAGGCTTGGTGTTCCTGGAATTAATTTTAAAAAATATTAAATATATTTTATATCACTCACACATGTTTTTTTATAAATAATGGATTATCTGCTAAATCGAGTCTCAAATAAAAAAATATTAGATTACAGTTGAATCTAGAGTGTGGGGTTTACCCTAGGAGAAACCTAAAATTTTTTAGCATTATATATTCAGATATGGAAATTTATGGTGGGTATGTTAATTGAATTAATTAACTTAAATATTTAGTAAATTAATTTAATATCTAAAATAGCTATTTTCATCTTTAAATATCCTATTATGGAGAATATTTAGGGTCGGCCACATAACCCTGGGACTATTGAGAAGAGAATTACACCCCCAATCATTGGTGAATTTATATCAAATGATGATGTGATTTTGGATCTAAGTGAATCAAGGCATAGCGAACATAATGGATCTTTCCTTTCATTGGCAGTAGCATTCTTCACCAATGATTGATCTAAATCAAGGAGGGACTTTTCATTTATGGTTTCCTCCCTATTTATTAAATTTTTTAAGAATGTATTATAAATAATCTTATTGATCTTTGATTATTTAGAACCTTCGCATGAGCTACATGTCAAGTCAACTTGTTAATTCGATTTATCTCCTCATTTTCTATGAAATAACGCCTATCGATCCTCGTTTATATGATCATTGTCCAAGAAATCTTTTCCAATTATGGTGTCACCTTTTTTCTTATGCCTTTCCCCACCCATTCTTTGAGTTCTTCATCATTGGATCATAGGGTCATTATTGCACTATTGTCAGGTGGGTCTGAGTGTGATTGGACCCCTGAATTTGTAGTGGATGTGCACAAAATGACTAGATTTGAGTTATGAGGATGAAACTGTGTGGATATTGGGAATTAGTGATGGATTCAGGGATCAAGTAGAGGAATCATAGTTGTCCATGACTTGGGAGGCACACGGGGTGCATGTGAGACTCAAAAAACTAATATAAATCAATTTTATAGGCATAAAAGGGGTGAAAATCAATGAAAAACCTATTTTCCCTTTATTTTTTGGGTGAACACCATGTGGAATCCATAGTGGGAGTAACGGATCTAGGATATGAAGAGTAGGTATATAATTTTTTGAAAACACAACTACATGGCATGTATTCTAATGAACGCACACCTTGTAGTGGAACCACTATGACAGCTAGGTTTTTTGGGAGATTCAAATACCACATAATGTGTGGGACCCCAAACATTTCACTCAATACTTGAGACTCGATGTGTAATTTGGGGGTACACTGACATAGCCAGGGTACACAGACATGGCCAATAGAACATGACTCGGCCTCGGTGGTTGAGAAACGTTGTGTAGTCCCCTTACATGTTTTTTAGGGCTACATGGATAGAGATCCATGTAATGGAGAGTAAACAGGTAAAAAATAGAGTAAGACCACACACAATGTGGGTCCCATACATTTCATGTACCTTCTTTTTAAGTAAAATCATACCTTTTGTATCTACTTTATTTGGAATGATATTTTGGCCTACGATCAGCCTATCCTGAGTGTTTATCCCCGTAGAATATGATGTTGGCCTTCATGTTAGATTTTGAGATATGATGTAATGTTTTTTTAGTGTGATGTTTCTTTAGGTGGCCCTCAATGATGGTAGTGATTAGATATGATCATTAGAGTGGTACCCTCTAATATACTAGGGTGTGGGACCTTTATCTACTGAGTGGTACCCCCTAACGGACTAGGGAATGAGTCCTCAATAAACTATGTGGCACCCCTTAAAGGACTAGGGTTTTTTCCCCTATACTCTGAGTGGTACCCTCTGTTAGACTAGGGTGAGGTTCCTCTACTTACTGAGTGATACCCCCTGATGTAATAGGGAATGTTTCCTACTTACACTAAGTCCCACCCCCCCTAACGCACTAGGACACATGTCCTCTACTTGTAGATTGGTCCCCCTCGACTATGAAGCATGGTGGTGAGGTGTGGTCCTTCCACATGGTTACTTAAATTGAAAGACACACTATATGTTGGTAATCATTGATAGACCCCCTTGGATCTATTTTCATAATTTCCTCTTGGGATGGGGTTATGACATGAGGATCATCTTTCCCTCTCATATGGGTTTCTTTTATGATCATATATATTTTTTGATTGGTTTTCATTTCTATCTTGTTATGGGTCAAGTTTTTCACTTCTACCATGTCTCATATTACTTCCCCTTCATATTTCGGGCTTCCCTACTGGGTATGTATATACTCACCCCTTCATGGTATTTTCCCACACATGTCATGTCTTATATAGACAATGGAAAGTTTGGAGATTATTATAGAGAAGTATATGTATAAACTGGTTCATTATACCACGTACAGTGGTCTAGTATTAGAGATTTATATCTGACTCTCTCAGAATTTATTTTTCCAGTTATTATTAGGTTGGTACCTCTTTTATAATTGTGCATTTATTTGTCCCCTTTACTTTTCAGATTGCACTATTTCACTCTTTTTTATTCCCTAGAGGTTTGTTACAATAATAGTTATTAATCTAGATGTTACTGCCATTTATTTTATTCCTATACACTTCTTCATAGAGATAGTTGGGAATTTTCATACATGTAGATTAGAAAAACACCTCCCCTATTAGTTATGTATTTTGGTTCTTGTCGCTAGCCCCTAGCCTATAGAAGTGGTATTGGGGTAGTTTTGGATTAGTTATCCACCATCCAGAAGGGCTCTAGTGGGTTAGGTCATGAAATATTCGTATCATAGGTGGCTGAGTCCTTGGGATGGTGTTCTAATTTTTTCCCTTAAAAATATTTGGTTAGGACTTAGGGAAACAATTTCATTTTTTCTTGAGTGTTGTTTTAGTCTAGGGAACCCAAATTAGTTGTGGAGACCAATGTATCTAAACATCAGGACTCTGACCACCTTCTTATTGACTAGGTGTACTGAGACATTGATTGTAGGGAACATTGGTGCATGCATCATATATTATTTAGTCTTTGACTATCCATCTTGAGTTAGATACCCATATATATATTCTCATCTGACTGTGGTATATATTGATTAAATATTTAGGATTCTTCTATAAATACTATAATCAAGGTTACTGATTCTAGATCATGTTGATGATATGATGAGTGATGAGGCCTCATGTTAGGTTCCATCGTATAAAACCCTTCCTCTATGTAGGAAAGTAGAATCACCCTGACCTATCAAGCAACAGATAGTACTAGTAGATTAGGTTGAGGATGCAGGTTGTCTTAGCACACTCCATGAGTCTCAATGTTAGAGACCATTGTGGTTATGTGGCGATCTAGATCCCCAAGCAGTATAGTATTATCTAGAGTTAGTGATTGGAGTTATCAAGATTATTTGAGCATTGAATGGTCAGGTGGTTGCACTGGAAGTTAGCCTTTTCTATGGAAAATTTGGTAATTTGTGGAGCTTAGTCACATATATGCATTATGAGTCGCACTCTCATGGATTGACTTCTAGCAGTTGTTTTTTGAGGATTATTGTAATAACCTGAGATTTTATAAGATATATTCTTTTTAATTTATTTCATATCTTCTGTTGTACGCTACACCAATATTATCTTTCACTATACGCAACACCTTAATAGCTTGCAGTATACGCAACACTACTCTTGGATCGTGTTACACACAATTTCATGATTGTTTGATAGTTGTTATTTTATGCAACATTGAGTGTGTATGTATATATATATATATATATATATATTCAATGTATAAATGAAATATGGTTGTATTTTTTTATACACAACAACAAAGGAGTCTTGCGCTACACGCAACCCTGACTTGGCTTGCATTACACACAATCGCGACCCTCTTCGATAGCGTGTGTTGTACGCAATATCGAGTTTCACTAAAAAATGATATACGGTTATAATATTATTATGAACTAGCCGTTATGAATATTATTAACTAAATTTTGAATTTTATAACACTATTATTCATCTTACACATTTTCTAGAACATGGTATAACAACAAAATAAATTTTTTGGGTAAAATAAGTATTTTTCAAAAAATACAGTTTTGCCACCTTTTGATGGCGCACCCACTTTAAATCTCATTTTTGACATGTTTATAAGTTCAATTTAACAAAATAAAATTATTATTTGGAATAAAGATATAAAATTATACCTTGGATAAAATTTTCGTGTTATTCTGATAACTTTCATATTTTAATGAATAGTAAAAACACGCTATATTTTAATTAAAAACATATTTTTTCATCGTAATAATTTATGCGGTTAAATTATAATATTGAATGGTCTGAAAGTATAAATATAATATATTTTTACCATTTATTATAATGTATGTCATTAGCAATGATTTTACCTTGAACTTGTAGGTTAAATCAATTCAATCTTTTGTAATGCTTTAAACAAAAACCCGTTTTCTTTCGACGACGGGATTAATTTTAATTTAATTTCTGCAACTTCTGTGTATTGAATTTAGAAAAATGGATTCCATATTTGGAATCAGTGGGTCCAAATTATATTAGTAGACTACTTTTTATTTTTGGGCATTATGAATAGTAACTACGGTAAATTTTATTTACCATAGTTAAAGGTAAATCGGGTAATTAAGGGTAAATATAAGATTATTAAATTACTCTAACACCTGCCAAAATCCTATTGGATGACTAAAAGTCGACCCATATCACCTAAGGGTCGGATTAGAATCATTTAATGGACTTTTTTCCATGAAAATAAATTAATTATTATTAAAACCAAAGAAAGTGACAACATGTCACTCTCTTAAATCATATAAGTATATTAATTTCAATTAAGTGATAAACTCCATGAAACTTCAAACATGAATAGTCTCCATAAATCTAATGAAATTATCTACATCATATGAATTTATTTATATTATTTATGGATTAAATAATTATCATTAATTTTGACACAATAGTGATGCAGAAATTGTTTATCTAGTGAGAAATCAATAATATAGTTTTTATTGAAATATTAATACATATCAAAAGGACCAAAAATCTGAAAAAAAAACTTATTATTAGTATATATATAAACCCTAATCATCCACTGGCCAAATATTTGACCATTTGGATCCTTATTAAGGCGATTATGGCACTTATATTATTTTATTTTAAATGATGCCGAAGTTGTCACCTTCATAACTTAATAAATATAACAATTTAAATATTGTGATTTTAAGATGATAAATTCTAGTAAAAGTATTATTGTAAAAGTTAATAGATTTATATTAATAATAAGATTTTATTTTTAATTTTCATTCAACAAATAAGTATATTAAATAATTATAAAAAAATGTTTTAGTAATTATTTTATTAAGAGATAAACCAAATAAATGGTCTTAAAAATAATAAAATAAATATATATGAACTATTTAATGTTACCCACTAATTTTCTAGATACATATGACCTTTTATTAATCTATTAAATCTTTTAGTTCGAACATATATTCTGTTTATATTTTATTTAAATTCATATAAATAAATATTGTCAAAATTGACACTATTGTTATTTTATAAAAATAACATATTATAAAATTGTTTAAAAATCACAAAAATATATAAAAATTATAAATTTAAATTTATATGGTCTAAAATGTTATAACGTATCCAATTATGGACAATTCACAACAAATAAGTACTTATTTATTATAATTTATAATTTAGAATGTTATTACCACAAATAAAATTAAATTGATTAAGTAAGGATAAATCAAGTTGATAATGTTTAGAATAATTTTCTAACATGTCTAAATTTTATTGGTTGATGAGATTACAACCCTATATAATCTATTATTCGAATATGAGTCATTTTTGGAGGTTTTTAAGTGGGGTTAGATTTATTATAAATTAATATTTTTAACATTTCCAAAGGTGCCCCTCTCCTCCCTTATAAAAGGGAACCTCCTCCCTCTCTTCCTCACACCACTTTGAGCCTTCAGGCTCGGCCAAACCCTGCCAATTTATCTTCTAAACTTCCCTAGAAACATCCTAGAGGTTCTGGTCTACTTCAAAGACCAATCTTAGTGCCCTAAGAGGAGGTTTCAAAGAGGCGTATCATAGAAGAGGTAATTTCTTCTACCGATTCTTTCAAGCTTCTTTCTTATTCAACTTCTTCTTATTTAGTTGTTTTATTATAAATTAATAACATCAGTATCACTAATATACTAATATGTTATTATAAATATGAAACAACCCCATTTCACCTTCTATCCATCCTATGGAAAACAAAATCACCGCGCGTGCGTACGTACGGAATACCGTCTCCACGCCGTGGTGTAATATGTTTTTCCACCAACACCTTACATGGATGGGTATAATGGTGTAAATAATAAATATACATAGTTATTATAACATCATAATGATTCTGATATATTTTATCATCCACTCCAATTCAATTCAATAATTATGGAAACGATATCATCGCTCGTGCGTACGTACGGACTACCGTCTCCACGACGCAATGAGATTCATTCTCCGTGTTAATCATTTAAGAATGATTATAAAGTATATATAAGAAATAATAATGAAATATATTAAATTATAAATCTAATTTAATTATTTATATATATATGTATGTCATCTACTTAATTCCATTCAACTCAATAAGGAAACGAAAACAGCATTCATGCGTACGTACGGCCTACCGGCTCCATGAACGGTGTATTTATTTCCATTTATCGATCTATTATATATATTTATATTCTGAATATATATTATATATAAATCATGTTTTATATTCTGTAATTAATTAATCATGATCTAAGTAATCATATGAATAATTACAAGTCAAAACACGAACGACAAATGAAACGATTTTACCCAAAACACTCTTTAACATGAAATTTACAAAAGAACGGGTAATGTAAAGTCATAAGGGAACCATATATGATATCATAACAATGAATATGATTCTGTAATAAGTCAATGACATTATTTAAATCATTATACAGGAGTTTCGGATACATATGAAGAATATCAGACATAAGGTAAGGGATAATTTTGCAAATCTCATTTTTATCCGAGATTGCTTATTCGTAAGTATTTATTGGGGTTATTGTTATCATCCATGTCCATGTTTCCTAAAAATGGTTTCATGTATGTTTAAAGTCCTTTTTACCCATTTTGACTTTTACCTAATGGTATGGAATGAATCTTTCTTTTATTTAACCTATAAGGTACTTTTTGACTTTTTCGACAAAAGTACGAGAAGAATGTTTTTTTAACATATACGGCATGAAAGGATTTTAATGGTTTTATAAATCCTTGTTTTCATGAAGCTTATTCCAAAATATTTCATGACTATTTTCAACAAAATCATTTTCTTTTAAAATTTCATGACATTTTGTGAAAAGAAAATGATTTTGAAGAAAAAAGGATATTTTCCTCAAGAATTCATTTCAAGTGTTTTATCAAAACCATTTTTCATCTAAGATGGCATTATTTCATATTTGTATGTTTCAAGTTTAATGTCTCTATGATTTACATGGTTTCACTTCTCTTATTATGAAATGATATCCATTTTTTTATATGGATTATGTGATGATGGGATGATGTTTATGAAACCCATTTTATTTATTGGGTTTTTATGAATGATGTATGTTTATTTTGTGGCACAAGTAAGAATGATTTCATTATGAGATGGGTGGGACCTATATATCCCTCCAATGCATTGGGTAAAGATTTATATCTCATGATATAAAAATGGATGGAACGGTAAGTTGATCTGGTTCAGTGTTACAGGACTGAAATGAGGAGTGAACTCGATTCAGAAAGGGACTTTGTCCACTAAGATGGTCTTGGCAGCAATGCCTTACCTACTATGGAAATCATAATATGTGCTGAATGGTTTCCACAATTAAATGTTGTATTCCCATGCTATTTTATCATTCTTAATGTTTCTTTATGATTAATGCCTTACGTACTTCCATGTTTTATGTCATTGCTCAAGCTTTTGATGTTTAAACATTATGTTCATGTTTTTAAGTTCAAATGTATATGGTATGTTTTATTTTATCCATGCTTACCCTTACTGAACATTTGAGCTCACCCTTTTTATGTTTTCTTTTCCCTAGGATATAAAGAAAGGTTTTAGGTAAGGAAAAAAGGGGAAGATCTTTATGGGAGATGTTCAAGATCTTTCACCATGATTAGAAGACTACGTTCCAAGTTTCCAAAGACACTAAACTATGACGGTCCTTGTGTGTCTGTTTTTGTTATGTATTAAGTATTCCGCAAAAGTAATGTAATTTCCATGTACGTCAAGATTTGGGTCTCTACAATTATTACCATTCGTTATTTTCTCATTTAATATTCAGAAGATTTGGGATCTTTATTGTGGATGGATTACAGTTTTTGAGTATATTGTGAGCTTCATTAAACTCACACAGTACTCCCATAACATGATTTGGTGAGGAAACTTTTGGGAGAATAAATATGAGCAAGGTCTCCATACAGTCATCTCCTTAATTTGGATACCCCTATGAATTACCACTTATGCTAGATTGTTGGAGTGGATTCTAGTTATGGATAGATTCCTATTAGAGTGATTTCATGAAGCTAGAGATGGTAGTGGGTGTCATGGGGATGATTTATTTATAGCCAACAGAATGTGCCGGTCAGTTAGCTCTCAACATAGGATACCTCCCCATGACCAGACTCAGACACATGGTCAATTTACAAAGGGACCGCGTAGAGTACTAGTTAAGTCCAAAGAGGGGTGGTGTTATGCATGTAATGGGTTAGGTCACATGGCACATGATTTCTTGATTTGGCATGCTAATAAGGGCATATAGATAATAGATGGACTGACATGGTTGAGGTAATTCCATGATCATGAATCTTCTAAGAGAGGGCAGGGTAGCCCCCAGGGAGGTAGAGCTAGAAAAGGATAAAGTGGGTCTCAAGGAGAAGAATCTATGAGTGGTGGATGGCATTTTTAGATACTTCCACTACCACCACCAATCCACCCACTCAAGGCTTAAAGAGCTGTAGGTTGGGGTCGTGGGAAACTGTAGGCTATGGAGGCTTAAGACCTAAAATATTGTGATATGATTTGAGGTATGATCTGTGTTTATTCTACTCTTAATTTAGTATTAGTAGACACATCTAAGAGTCATTCCTTTATCTATTTACTCTTTTTGTAAGATTTGGATCTCCCAGTTGCAATTTTAGCCTAGAATCTTTTTTTTTGAGGTTCCTAATAGGATCACTTCATTGATATCATTAATCTTTTGGTGGTTTGAGCTATCAATTATTGGAGAGATTTTCTCCTTGGGTATTTTATTTTTAATGATCCATCCTTATGATGTAATCTTGGGTTTGGAATGGTTGTCTATAGTCTGATCTTAGATTTATTGTCACCACAAATGATTCAAATTCCTTCATACATATGGGATGAGATTCTCCTTTGTGGGTGAAAGAGATCTCCTTGATGAACAGGTGGGTTT
The DNA here is from genome assembly GCA_963277665.1 of Viscum album. NCBI lineage: Eukaryota > Viridiplantae > Streptophyta > Magnoliopsida > Santalales > Viscaceae > Viscum > Viscum album. Next base: position 23,253,728 of record OY728142.1, on the reverse strand, counting down.
TGCGAGTAGGAAACCATAACCCATCACTCATCAGTTGGTCAGTGTAGGCCTTGGCGTAGCATGCACTTTAATAATCAACATTCCTTAAATCATGGAGGATTCTATAGACATATTTTCCAAAGAAATTTCTAGACTACCTTTGAGGAAGGAGATGGATTTTTTTCAATGAATTTCATTCTAGTACCACTTTTTTATCTTCCGTGGCATATCAGATGGGGCCTACAGAGCTCTGGGAGCTACAGTTTCAATTGGAGAACCTTTGAGAAAAGTATTTTATCAGACCAAGTGTGTCCTCTTGGGTAGCACATGTGTTGTTCCTAAAAAATATGTATGGGATCTTGCGGCTTTGGGTGGATTATCATCACCTAAACTTGGCCATGATTAAGAAAAAGTACCCCTTTACAAGGAATAATGGCATCTTTAATATTTTTTGATATGTGATATGGTATTTGATTATTCATCTTAGGGTACATCTACAACCAGTTTAGAGTTCACGGGGATTATATTTTGAATATTTTATTTTGATTTCTCTATATACACTATGATTCCCTGGTGATGTCTTTCGGTGTGAATAATTCCCAAACTTTTTTTCTAGATTTATGAACATGATCATACATCCATACATAGATAGAATATTTGTTTTATTTATGGATAATATACTCATATACTCTACATCAGAGGAGGAGTATGCAGAGAACTTGAGGGTATTCCTAGATTGTAATTGAGAGCACCAACTTTATGGTAATCTCTCAAAGTGCCAGTTCTCGATCCATGTGGTTCACTTTTTGGGGAATGTAATTTCTGATCCTAGATTAGATATGGACTTGATGAAGATTGATGTAATGCTTGATTGGGATCCACCTAAGGGAGAGTCATACGTGTGGATTTTTCATGGATTTTTAGGTTATTATAGGGGATTGTGGTATACTTCTCCAAGATTTCAACCCCTACAAACACCCTAAAGTGGAATGGGAAGATGAATACATGGGGTGGGAAATTTCAGAGAGCATTTGAGTAGTTGAGACGAAGGTTGAAAAGTGATCTTATTGTGAGACTACTAGAGGAGGGTGTGTAGTTTTTAATATATCTCAGTTCCTCTAAACCTGGGATCAGTTGCGTTTTGATGTAGAGGTAGGAAATGATCACATATGGGTCAAGGAAGTTGAGACCCCATGAAAAGAAATATGTGATTAATGACCAAGAGTTTGAAACATTAGTATTTTCTATAAGGATGTTGAGGAACTATATTCTAGGATATCTCTTTGTTATTTACTCAAACTATTGGAGTCTCAAGTATTTTTTCATGAAGAGAGACTAAAACCTGAGACAAATGCACTAGTTTGACATCTTACTGGACTACAAAATTGAGATAGTCTATACTCTTGGAATGGGAAATGTGGTGGTAGATTCCATTAGCATGAATACCCATGATTTTTTGGTGTAGGAGGTGTCAGAGAATTTCACTTCCTTAAAACTAACCCTAGTTGAGGAGGAGGGTAAAACATTTCATCATTTTATGGTGTTGGATCCTTCAATTCTCCACCATTTGAGAGAGGACCAATTGGGATACATTGACTGTGAGGTCTTTAATGATGATATATCCCTAGAAGATTCATCAGATATATTTTCTGAAGGAGGAAATCACTTCATCCTTTTATAGGGATGGACGGTGGTCTCGGAAAAAATATAGGAGGTGTTGATGATGGAGTTTCACATATCTCCTTTGAAAATACATCTCCATGTGATGAAGATTTATAGAGACACTCAATGGAAATTTTGGTGGATAATCATGAGGCGTAACATGGATAAGTTCATCTATCAGTGCCTCATGTATCAGTAGGTAAATCTTGAGAACTAGGTTTCGATAGGTTTGTTGTGGCCTCTTGTGATCCTAGAGTAGATTAGGGATGGCATATCCATAGACTTTGTGATAGGGAATCAATAGATAGTGAGAGTCCATGACACCATCTGGGTGATATTTTACCAACTTACAGAGTCATTTCACTATTTTTCTATTGGGTAGAGGAGTTCAGTGGGGAGTTTGGGTAGTTGTTCAAAAGGGATATCATCCACCTTCATGGGTTTCCATAAATTATTTTCATCTACCACGATGTGTGGTTTATTTCAAATTTTTTTAGGGGCCATAAGATTGTATATGGAACCCAGATGAGGAAGATTATAGTCCTTCAACCATTGATAGATGGCCAGATAAAGCACACTATCATGTTTCTTGAGGATAAGCTGAGGGGTTGCATGTTAAAATTTGATCAAGTATAATAGGTTCAATTACCATTAGTATAGTTTTAATATAATAATAGCTACCACTCTTATATTGTCATGGAACCTTTCTAGTCCCTATATGGGAGACACTACAGGTCATGCTCATATTGGACTGAGATCAGCGAGCCATCTCTTTTTGGGCCAAAGATGGTGAAGTCGATGATGTAGAAGGTCCAGGTGGTTAGCAAGTGAATGATGATAGCTCAGAGAAGACATATATCTTAAGCAGATTGATTTTTTATGACCGTGGAGTTAGAGCAGGGGTATATTTTCTTAAGAGTCTCCCTAAGATGAGGATTCTAGAGATTTTTCCAGGAATTCAAGTTATCCCTGAGGTTTATCAGGTCATTTGATATTTTTTAGAGGGTTGAAAAGGTTGTGTTCCACCTCAACTTTCCCCCAGAGATGAAAATGGTGCATAACGTCCTCTATTTGTCACTACAGAGGAGATACATGAATGATCCCACACACATTATTCACTAGGGTGAGTTGGAAATCAATTATTAAAACCCCTTCATAGATCACCTAGTGGTGATCAAGGATCATTAGGATAGGATCTTGTGTGGATAGACCATTCCCTTGGTTCATGTGTTTTGGCATCATAGGAGCATGCAGGAGAGCTCTTGGGAGTAGGAGAGCCAGATGCATCCTCAATATCCACATCTTTTTGTTTAGTTTCTTCTGTTTGATAATAAAAATCTTGAATGTGGTAATAATGTAGGGACCCATTTTCCCTTGTATGTATTTGAAATATATTGAGGAATATTTTTGAATCCAGGCGCTGAGATGGAATACGATTTTGTCAACTACAAAAAAAGCCTTTAACAGTGATAGAATAAGCCTTTATCAATTCTAAAAAAATCACTAATAATTTGAGTGTGGTTAAAGGCTTGAATCTTTTATTAGAGATAAAAAAGTGATGTTAAAGTCCCCCTTTAACAATAATTTTTTTAGAATTGTTAAAATCCCCTTTTATCAGTTCTTTTTTAGAACTATTAAAGGGCCATTTAACTTTCCGAAAAAAGTACTGATAAAGGCCCAAAATATAAAGGGTGTCAAAAAATCCCACACCCCACACACCCCCCTTCATTTGTGCTTCACACCCCCCACCAATTTATCTATGCTTTAGATAATCCCACCACCCCCCCCCCCATACATTCCCCTTCCTCTATCGTGTTTTGAAACATAGACCTCCAGTATATACATCAAATCCTTTTCTACTCCCCTATGCTATTTTGTTTCGCATTTTATGATATATCTATATATTTATATATTTTTTGTTACATTTTGTTACATTTTTTATCTATATATTTATATATATGTTTATATATTGATAAATATGTTTTATATGAAAATATTTTTAATTAATTATTTATAGAATTAAATTTTTATGTGTGGATATAAAAAAATGTGTATATATTATTGTATATTTGATTATAAATAATAGTAAATTGTGAAAAAAAATAATATTTCAAAACCATAATATCAAAATTAATATAATTCCTGGGAATAAATTCAGTCCCTAGAAACAAATGGTATAAAGGCCCCCATAAACAAGCCCAAAAATCCTTTGAATGTTAAAAAATCAAGGTACACTAATTAAAAACTCAGTTTTGGAGGCCTTTTGCACCTTTTTTGCCTCAAAAAATTTGACAGAGGTCTACCTATGTCACTAAGGTAATATAAATAATTACAGTATTTGATTTTATATGTTGTAGATCATAGAAAAACACCCATATCAAAAGTTATGGCCATTTCAAGTTTGAGTTAAATTTTCAACTTATTTTAGATATTTTGTTGATTTTGTTGATTTTTTTTGTTTAATTTGATATTAAATGACTATTTATTGGTAATAATAATCAAATTATCAATTAAAAATATATTTTAAATTATATTATAAGTTTTCTCCACTAAATATCTTATATATTATGTGTAAATGCCAATTTACCATATCTAAAACAAATTTTAAATATATATATTATATTTATATCAATATAAATATATTAATATATTTATAAATTATTTTTAATTAAATATAATTTTTTAAGTATACTTTTATCAGTAGTTGTAAAAAGGCGTTGATAGGGTGTTTATCAATGCTTCTAAAAAATAACTAAAAACACCCCCCCCCCATCAGTGCCTTTTTTCGCATTGTTAGAGACCCACATTAACAAAAACGTATTTTAGCAATGTCAAAGGGGTTCTTTAATAACATTTTTATCTAGTGTTGTTAAATCCCTATCACTATATAAATCTACTTTTGTAGTAATGTTTGAGGCCTGGTGTTTCGAGAATTAATTTTATAAAAATATTAAATATACTTTATATCATGCATGCATGGTTTTTTATAGATAACAAAGTATCTCCTAAACGATGTCTTGAATCAAAAAAATGAGACCATGGCTGAATCCAGAGTGTGTATTTTACCCCATCCATGACCTAAAAATGGTCAACATGGGGCATTTAAATAAGGAGATCATTGATGGGTATGTTACGTGAATTAATTAATAAAAATATTTAATTAATTCATTTAATTTATAAAAATATCTTTTCCTCTTTAAATATATTTTATATCAAGAATATCTTGGTTTAGCCACATAACTCTAGGACTGTTGAAAGGATAATTCCACCACCAATTATTGGATAATTGAGACAAGATGATGATGAGCTTCTGAATCTAGGTGAATCAAGACACAAAGAATGAAATATATCTTCCCCTTTATTGGTATCAGCATTATTCACAAATGATCAATCCAAATTGAGGTAGGAATCATCATTTTCAGTTAATTTCATTTTTATTGAACTGTTTAAGAATGGATTATCAATCGAATTCTAGATATATGATTATTTTAACATTTTCATGAGCCCCAATTCAAATCATTTTTTTAATTTGATTTATATTCCCATTTTCCATGAAATTACCCCTTCCAATCCCTGAATATATGATCGTTTTCTCGGAATAATTTTCCAATAATGATATCACATTTTTTTCTTGTCCCTTTCCACCACGTGTTCTTCGTGTTCTTCATCGTTGGAGCACGGGGTCATGATTCGACTATTGTCGAGTACTTTTGAGCATTATTGGACCCCCAGATTCAGGATTTATGCATGCACAATGACTAGATTGGAGTTACAAGGATGAATCTATGAGTATTTCGGGTAGTGGTGATGGCTTCATGGATTCGAGATCTAAAGCAAAGTTGAATGAAACATAAGAGGTGTGAGAGGCAAGTGCGGAACTTTAATGAACTTATAGAAATTTATTTTCCAAACACTAGAGGGTTGAAAATAGATTAATATAGACTTTTCCCTTCATTTTCTATTGAATTGTGGGTGGAATCAGTAGTGGGAGTGGCCCATCTGTGATCCTCAGAGCAAATCAGAAATTCTTTGAAAACATGGCTACACTATGTGTAGACTAATGAAGGAACCCTGTGTAGTGACCAAGATATGTAAGCTAGAGTTTTGATGTAATTAAAAATCACACACCATTTGGGACACCCGAATTCCATTTTACTCAGTATTGGATACTTATCGTGCCCTCAGGGGGTACACAAACATGGCCAAGGTACACAAACATGACTAGGGTTCATGGACCCAACCAGGAGAACACATCTTGGCCCCAGGTGGATGATACATGTCATGTGGCCTTTTTAAAAATAATGTAAGGATACATGGATAGATAGAAATGTACTGTAGAGGACACAATACGGCAGAAGAGTCAGAAAACATGTCAAGTGGGTCAATTACATGTCATGTACCTTCTTTTTTAAGAAACCTCTACCTATCATATATCCTTTATTTGGTATTTTATTTTGGCTCGTGAGTAGCCTATCCTGAGTGTTATTCAATGTAGAACATTATGGTGGCCTTATTGGTGTATTTTGAGATACTATATGAGGTGTTCTGAGTGTGACACTTCTTTAGGCGGTCCTCAATAATGGCAGTGATCTGACATAATCATTAGAGTGGTACCCCCCTGATGGACTAGGGTGTGGGTCCCCTATCTACTAAGTGGTACCCCCTAATAGAATTGGGAAAGATCCCTCTATCTACTGAGTGGTACCCCTAATATACTAGGGTGCGGGTTCTATATCAACTAATTGGTACCCCTTATTGGATCAGGGCATGGTTCCTATACATACTTAGTGGTACCCCCATGAATGTAATAGGGTATGGGTCCTTCTTGCACTAAGTGGTGCCCCCCTTATGAACTAGGGTGTAGGTCCTCTATTTATAGATTGTTCCCCCTCAACTGTGAATCATAGTGGAGAGGTGTGGTCCCTCCACACATTTACTTATATGGATAGACATGTGAGATGATGGGCCTCATTGATGAACCCCCTTGGAGATGTTGACAAACTCTTTTCCTAGGTAGGTACTATGATATGTGGATCCCCTTTCTCACTATTCCAGGTTTCATTTATGATTATATATCCCTATTGATTTATTTTCATTTCTCTCTTACTATGGGTCAAGATTTTTACTTCTACAGTGGTTTCTATTTCTTCCCAATTAGATTTCGGTGCATCCTACTAGGTATGTATATACTCACCACTTCATGGTATTTTCCCATATGTGTCTTGTCTTATACTGATGACGGATTGGTAAGAGGTGATTTAAGAGGATTATGTGGATACCCTATTGTATTAGACCGTGTATAGTGGTCGGGTCTACAAGATCTGGATTCAAGCTCTCTCATCATCTATTTTTATATTTATTTTTAGGTTGGGAAATATTTTCAAGTTTGGCATGTTCTTTTCCCCTTTACTTTTGAGATTTCAATTTTTCATGCTTTTTTATTCCCTAGAGGCTTGTTACTTACATGCATGGTTATTACTCTAGATATTACTGACATTCCTTTTATTCCACTGAAATTATGCATGGATATGGTTGGGTGTGTGTGTATAGGTACATTAACAAAAGGCCTCTCATATTAGTTATTTCTCATGATGGTTTTTTCAAGTCCCTGAACTATAGTGGTGATCTTGTGGTAGTTACATCTCAACTCTCTCTTGCCCAAGCGGGCTCTAGTGGTTAGAGACATGACAATATCACTACTATATTATGGACCATTTATAGTGCAAATTATTTTCTCATTTATTTCAAAAAAAATTACATTTCATGTACTAAGAAAATCTCACCCAATTTATCATTGCTAAAAAATAGTTGAAATTTTTTCCCTTTATTAATGTTAACATAGAACAGATAAAGTTTGACCATTATCTGGGCTTATTTTATCACTACTGAAGCATTTTTTCTTTCACAAGGATAAATTCTATCATTGATAAAAAAACCCTTTTCACTAATTAGATTATCTTATAACATAATAACCTATTACAACTTCCAAAGAGAATAAAATAATCATTTTTAGTAAATAATCAATTTATTTTCAAAAAATAAATATATTTCACAACATTGTAAATTTTTTGGAATTAAATGTATTAGTTACAATTATAAAAATGAAAAACAATGAAAAAAATGAATTTATTTCTAATTTTATCCCAAATGGATGTTAACTTAAAAAGAACACAAAGATAAAAGAACATAGAATTCAACATATTAAGAAGAGAAAATTTCTGAATGATAAATCATCTTCTAAATTTTACTATACAAAATAAGTGTTCATATAATTGTTGCCAAAAAATTTATATAAATAATAATAAACAATATTTGTTTTATTAATACTGCATAAAAAATGAAAGCTAACAATAATAAGTGTTTTATAAATTATCATGATAAACTTTAAGACCATTTATCTTTATAATGAATGACATAAAACATTGATAATTTTACAACCTAATCCAAATATAGAAAACCCAGGGCCCACATCTAATAACCACTTGGCCTCAAGTTTGTTCCTCGATTTCCAGAGGCTAGAAATCGGTGATGAGGGATACCATATAATAATTTAGGAATTATTTACCCTTAAATATAATAAAAATATATATGAAAATGTAAATAACAATTTATTTTAAAACCAAAACAAATCCTTAAAAACAAATTTTAAAGAAACCAAGTATTTTAATACAACCTAAAACAAGATAATAAACAAAGACACATTATCTAAAGGTAAACAAATATAAATAATCCTTATAGAAAAGGAAAATACTCCAAATTGTTTTGGTCAAACACGATTATGTATCACCATTAATAAATTTCCTTTTCACTATTTTCACTATACAAGGGGTATCCTTTCCTTTGTGTAAATCATAAAAAATCAACATCTTCCTGAATACTAATATGTATGGGTAGTGGTGAATAACACTTTACTTTTTTGTATTTATTTGAATCACTCGTATGTATTTCCATGTTTGATCTATTAAAACCCTTGAAATAAATCCCATTTAGAAGATAAATAAACTTTTATTAGTTTAAAAATTCAAAAAAATTTCAAAAAGAGTTTACTAAATTCCAAGCATGCTTACTAGAGAAATCATTTTTTCAAGAAAATTAAATCCATGAATATTTTATCACATAATCTATAGTCCCATAATTTAATTCATTATGATCAATATAAAAAGTAATAAATCATGAATACATGTATAAACTAACAAAACAATGATCATCGTGCACCTATAGTGAATTTTCACCCACCCAAATGAAGCTATATGGGTCTTTCCACCACGACCATGGCTATTTCCAACCATTCCATGTAGTTATTTCCAACCAAGGAGTTTTCAATTCTATTTAATTTAAACTAGTTTTAAAAAAAATCATTCAAAAAAAATTCCCATTCCAAGATTACCATAATTAATATATCTTAACTTCAAACTTAACATAAAACCCAATATCCCACAAACTAAATTCCATTATTTGAAAACCCATTACACCTGATGTTCAATAAAATCTTGATTTTACATTTGATGTAAATCTTGATAATCCTTTATTTCATCAAATAAATTTCACACAAGTTGTTTGATAAAATCTTCGTTTTAATCAAAAATTTGAAAATATTATTAATAAAACTCCATAAAATCATAACTGACTGAAGAAGGAATAAGAGACACCCATCTTAGATTCTTTTCTTTGAATTATCAACAAGTTCTCAAGATTGTGACCTTAATGAGGGAAACTATCTACCTAAATCATAAAAATTCAACATAAACAATAGATATTCAACCTGAAGATCAAATATTAAAATTCAAGATAGGTTAGTATGGATTATAAACATTCATTATGGCGCCATGATTAATTTTCATGCATTATTTTAGAATATAATGACCCCTATGTAATTTTACGGTTAGAAGTACATGAAATGTAGTGAGTACAATGTTCCCAATTTCATTTAGCATGGATTCATGTAAATAATTGTCTCTAAGGTATTGAATAAGAAGGTTTATAAGAAATAGTTCAAAGAGTATCAGACCCCCATTATTTTTGGCATTACCTCATTCCAAATGTCATATATTAATCCCTATAACCAATAAGAGAAAGAATAATGAATATAATTGTTTTAGGTCATAATTATTTATATCTAACCATTTTACTATGTTCTTAATAGTATAAAGTCACTTAAGATCACAACTAGACAATCCTTGTAACCCACAATCCTTTGAACACTTTTTGTCAATATTCCATCACCACCAATTGAAAATATAGATATATTTATAAGTAGAGAATATGTAAAGAACATTATCTTTCAATAGAACACAAATTATCTATTCTTTGATATAAATTTACCTTCATCTATTAATGGGTCAAATTCCTTTATTTTTCCTCCATCGTAAATGCTCAATCTCTTCACCATAACTACAAGGTAAAAGAATTAATTTATTCAAAATATCAGGGTGCTAACTTAACTATAAATCCTTGACTTAATATAAATGGATAACATAAATTTTTATCAATTATCACAATAATAAATACATCTCTAATAATTTTATTTAAAATCATCTTATTTGACTACCATTAAAACCCATGAAAATAATTTCAAATCATAACCTCTAATTTAATTCTTCATGCCACTTGAATGACAATAGTTTCATATCATCAAATTAATTCCCTTAATATCTTCCATGTATAAATAATATTCCCTCCCTAATCTCATGATAAAAATATATCATAATTAAATGATCAAATAAATAAAGTGGTAAATATTAACTTTTTCATTAAAATGAATTTAATAAATAAACTGAATATTATCCCTATGAAAATTAACTAAAATCAAAAATAAAAAAATATAATTATCCCCACTACAGGACTATTCACCCCAAAATATTCACTAGTACATCCTTCACTCAAAGATATCTTACCACTACTATAGCATTTGAGCTTTTTCATCTAATGTTTCCTCTTGAACGTTCTCATATTTTCACATCTTCTAAACCAAAGGAATAACTACCCCCTTAATACCTTCTGTTGTTTGTTAATATTATTTAACAATATTTTAGTGAAGTTCATATCAAATAGTAACTTAATAGATTCCCAATAAATAATATGAGATATATTAGATAGATATTTTCTTAATTTTGAAACATGAAACACATCTTTCACTATATCTTAATTTAGTGGAAACTCTAAAAAAAGTAACATTTATTGTTCTTATATTCAACTAAGTACCCATTTCCTTTTGAAATTATCTCCAAGACCATGAATTACATCTATGGTCACTTCTAGAACAATGTATAAATAAAATCCATGAAAACTCACTATTTATTAAATATATAAATTACCAAATTCTTCAAATATGGAAATCTTATTAATAGGTAAGAATTGAACTGATTTTTTAAGTCATCCCATAATCACCCAAGTTGAATCATGCTTCTGCAATGTCTTTGGAAATCCAACTAAAAAATATACTAAGATAACCTACCATATCTAAGACAACATAGGTAAAGGTTTAAAAATTATCATAGGTCACTGATTATCAACCATATCCTATTGTAAAATAATTAATTAATATAAAAACCATATTGTCTCTTTTTTAATTCTTGAATTTAGTAACTACCATATGATGTCATGATACATATTGGTTATCATGGGATGAACTAACCAATTAAAGTTATAAAATTATTCCATAACCACTATTATAAAACCTATGAAAACCACCATACTATTATTAAAATAAGTCATTAAATAAATTATTAGAGACCATCCATCAATGTTCACCCCCACTATTTAGGGAATTAACTATCCTCTTACATTCTGTATCAATTTTTTATCCCTCCTTTACTTAATCTACAAACATATAAGTGATTTTATCAAATATAACACCATATATTCTTACTCCTTATGTTCCATTAGATACCAATATTCTATAAAGATTTATAATATCTATCAATCTTAAAATTTATTTTCTACTTGATACAACTTGATTAATGCATCTACTATAGCATTAACCAAACAAGGTGTATAACCCAACATGAAGTAAAAAATTATAAATATACTGCCCTATGTTCTTTTATTCATGTTTACATATCATTTTGAAAAAAATAGACTTTATAATCTTAAGATCAGAATATCTCAAAAACCTATCACTAAACAATCAATGCCTCCAACACTTGGAAAAATGGATAACTTTTACCAGCCCCAAGTTATGGAATCAATAATTCCTATCATCTAGACATAATTGAATTCATCTATATACCACTACATTTTATTCTTTAATGAGTATATATCCTAACCCTACTTCTGATGCATCACACTATATTGAATACCCCTTACTTAATTTAGGAAAGATTAACACTAGAGTTGAATTTTAATTTACCTTTATCCCATTGAAATCTCTTTGGAAATTATCATTCCATTTAAAATTCATATCCTCAAAAGTCAAAGATATCATTATTTATGCCAGTTTTAAAAAAATAATGAAGTTACCATAAATCCTCCCAATTTATGAAAAATTTATATTTCAATAACATTCTAGGGTCTCTCTTAAGTTGTTATTTATTCTACATTCTATGGGTTAATAAAAGTTTTATTCCAATAAAAAATATATCCAAAAAAATTAAAAAATAAACTATTGGATAACTTTTCATATAGACAATGTTTCCAAAACAAAACTTAGATCATACTCAAATTTCTTCAATGATCTTCCTTTGGAACAGAGTAAATAAATATATCACCCAAAAAACACCAGTATGAATTTTTTATTGTATTTTTAAAAAATATGATTCATCAGGGACGTAAAAACTATTGGGGAATTGGTTACTCTAAATGGCTTTACTAGAAATTAATAATTTTTATACTTTATTTGGAATGTTATCTTTGGAATTTCCTCACTCTTTACCCTAAAATTATGATACCCAAACCTGAATTATATCTTTGAAACCCTCTTATCTTATTTTAGTTGATCAAAAATATTATCAATGTGAGGTAATGAAAATTTATTCTTCTTCTTTAACTGGTTCAGTATTCTTTATTCAATGAATAATTATAATATATCATCAAACTTTATAGTAAAAAAATTGTGTTTCTCAAGGTTATACAATTGGTCTAATAAATATTTTTCCCTCCAAATATTCAAATTAAGTCTTAAATTATTTTATATTTGTATATTCCATGTGATATGAAAGTAAAAATATTGAACTTGTTACTTATAACAAGTAAATAAAGAACTACACATCTATATCTAAGGGAAGCTCATAGAAATATTTAGGGAACACATTTAATAAATCTTACACTACCACTAAAAACCATAGTCTGTCCTTTGTTTACAATGATTCAAGAGTTAACCTAGCTAGTTAGTAAGTTAATGTTCTAAGATTCTTAACAAATGTTCTTGGTTGAAATAAATTAATATCCCAATATCCCTAAACAGAGTAAATATACCCATCAAACAATATAAAAGTGTAAATATTAATATAATAGAAAATTTAACCCTTAAATCGTACTATTTAATCCATTCCAATTATAATATTTTTTTTCTCATCTCAAGAAATTAAAAATCCCATGATATTTTAACCTCACTAATCATAATGGACCAACAAACACATCTAAATACTTGTTCTATCTTTACTCCAAGATTTGTATCAATCTTAGAATAAGGCATAAAGTCCACATGAAAAGTTAATTTGTTTCAAAATCATATTAATATTAATGAATGATATGTAGTTGTATCAAATATAATAGAGATCACAGTAGTAGTAATAATAAAGGTAAATAGTTCTATTTCAATCCCCTCTTTCTCTTCTTCTAGAAAATGTCATGTTGTAAAAAACAACCTTAAATTATTCTCTATCATTTCTATTTAGGGATACCACCTATTATAACTTTAAACCCTTAAACAAATTCCTTTATTATCTCCAAAATAATCCTTAATCCTCAAGTATGGATTAAATACCTAAAAAAATATTTTCTATAAAACCACTTCATGTGTCCCAACTTCCAACACTAATAACACTTTTCAGGATCGTTAGGATAATATTGCTTCTAATGTGTCATCCATCCACACTAATAACACATAAGTTGTCACCTCCCCTGAGATGAATTCATGATATAAAATATCCTCTTATGACCCCCACAGATAAATTCATTTTTTATTCTATTTTTTCAATTTCATATATGCTTTACTCTACAAGTTCAAGGAATAAAATCATCTAATTCTTTATCATCTATTACATTTTTTTCTAATATGTAATGGTCCGGACCTCTTCGGCCCATTCCTTTGTCTAAAAGAAGGTCATGAAGTGTTCTGGAGGGTAGAATGGACTTTTCCAACACTTTTAAGAATTTTATAACTACACTCTGTGTAGTGTTAGTACACACCATATACCACCTTGCTGGGTATACCCCATGTTGAAGTTGTGTCCTTGCCGCGTTAAATAAATGGGTACACACCATGTAGTTCCTCCCCGCGTACGTGTTACCCTCAAACTGTGTGTTGACCAGTCAACGATTGTGTGTCGTGTTGAATCTATATCCTTGTTGCGTGAAATAAATGGGTACATGCCATGTATCCCATACTACATTCCATGTAGTTCCTCCCCGCTTACACGTTACCCTCAAACCGTGTGTTGACCAGTCAACGGCCGTGTGTCGTGTTGAATGTCGTGTTGGAAGCTGCGTGGCAACCGTGTGAAATATCCTATTACACGTTGTGTACTAGGAAGTACACATCGTGTACTTTATTTTTTCTCACCTATAAAATGAGGGGGCCTCTCCTCCTTTTCAAATCATTCCTCTCCTCCCCATTCCTTCGATCAGAGCTCTCCTAGGAGACTTCAAAGCTCCTATCTTCCATAACTTCTCCGTCCGCGCTCCGATTTATGATCTTTCAATGGCCACGAGATCATAACGACGAGGTGGAACTTCTGAGCTTGGATTTGTTGCTTTACCTTTGTCCTTTCCTTCCCAACTTCCACCTGAGAATGTTTTTTCCGGGTTTTGTCAGAAGCGACGGACACTGATGGACATCTTCTAAAGTTGATCTGGGGGATCGTTGTGATCAGAACCTGTTGAGGTAGGGATCTTACCTTCGTCTCTCTCTTTTTTTCATCATGTGAGGTGGGTATACTCTTGTTTTCGTGAGATACAATTGAACTAATAAATAAAGATAATAACTGGTTAAATAATGGGGATGGAGAAGTTGTTATGTTTATATTTGTTTATCCTATTGTTATGTTGTGAATTGAATAGGCTTATGCCTACTGAAAATCACTGTCATTGTGGGACTTTTCTTGCACAATTAAATGATGGCCTATCTTTCTAGAGCTTTTGTGGATGGAAACTTTGTGGAATGTGGAAATTGGTTAATCACATAAAGTTGGATAAATAAATAAATATCTGAAAACCCTAGTATGATCTCCCCGGTTGAACAGAATGGAATAATGAACATGTGGGTGTTGGCTTGGTTACGTGGTGTGTGAAAGGGTGGTGAATCCTGAGTTGTTACGAATAAGATGGGCAGCGGGGCTGCGATAAATGGTATTAAATGGGCGATTATGGGGCACGATCCTTGTTTGTGATACGGTTGTGGAGATATGGTATAATGGCAGCAGGGCTGCAGTAATGGGTTGTGATGTTAAAAGAAAGTGGAAAGTTGATAAATGAACTGTGGGGAACAATAATGAATTAAACTCGGGAACAATTAATGGGGTTTGATTGATGATAAAAAGGTTGGTTTTGTGTTGGTTGTGTTTTATCTAACTTGATTCGTGGTTGGCAGGGATATGTTTTACGAACGATTGATATGGTTGGTTGTGGTTAATTTCCCAGTAGTTAAGGAACTAATAAACTAATTCTGTTGAAACATGAAAACCGAAATGGGGTTGGGATTGTTTGTAGTATGCATTCTCTATGGTAGTAGTGCCGAGGCACGTGCTCATTTTCTATGTTTAGAAGCCATAGGTTGGGCTGTGTTTTTGGTATACATATATATATATATATATATATATATATATATCTGTATCTTTGTGTTTTTTCTCACACCACCCATGTTGAGAACTTAGTGCCGAACACTCCCATTTCATGGGAGAGGGTGTTTTCCCCTTAGTTACTAGCTCCATTCTTGCTTCTTCTTTCATAGGCTGTGATGGCTTGAGGCGACCTTACACCCAAGACTCTTCGGGTAGGTTTCAATTGGGGTGGTTTTAGCCAAAGACTCTTCGTGCAGGTTTACTGTTCCCAAGAATCTTCAAGATGGGGCCCAGGTGTGTTCGGGCGGGGATGTGATTGTGGTTTGTGAGGCCCAAGTGTGTGCGGGCAGGAAGAGTGTGGTAGCGTTAGGACATTCACTGTTAAGAAGAGCAGCTAACTAGTGGGAAATGGTGTGGGTTACCCAATACTCTTGTTCTTATATACTACTACTACCTGTTGTTTTGTGTTTTTGGTTAGTGTGGCTGGTGAGGTTGGGTGGATAGATTTCCTTTCTAGGTTTTGGTTTGTACTATTGTTCTCATGGGACATTAGTATGTCTCCCCACCTATGCACAAAAGCTTTAGGTTTCCCTACTAAGTATACTTTTATGCTCACCCTACATTTACTTTCAGGTTTCCAGGAGGACTACCAGGGTCGTTCAGGACCCTACTAGTCGGGACAGTTGGAGTTGTTGCAGTTGATATACTCTTGTTTCTTTTGGTATTGTACTTTTGATCTTTCTTGTACTTGTACTTTGTTTCAGAATTGTTTAAACATTCATGTGGGATTGGTTTGGGTTTATTTTCATTTACTTGTTCCTTTTTCTTTTGGTGTTTGACTCACCCTATTTCCTGATCTTAAATAATAAAAAGGGTGATGCCTCCCATATTTGTGAAAACTCATACCCTTGGTGCTAGTCGCCACTCCGGGGCCTACTAGAGGTGGGACTCGGGGGGTCATTATCTCCCTTTCACCATTGCCAACTCAGGGGGGGGCATCTTTGGTGGGAGGGGGTCATGATAGAATGGTATCAAAGGTGATGGTTGAGAGATATGATGGAGTCTGGAGTTAGGCACAGTGAGGATTGCATGGGATGGTAGGGCGACAGTGTTGGACAATCTTGGTGCGTGACATAGTCCAGAGAAGACCTGCTAGGACACAGGATTTTAGGGCCCCTTGTGATCCGATGCAAGGAATATGAGCCTACCAAACGACCAAGTGAGACTACATTGATTTCAGGGTAGAGACCCTAGGGAAGGTACATGCATCATCATGATTGTGTTTTACATCATTTGAGTGTTCTGGGAAAGAAATTGAAATAAAATGACAAAATGAAACGCTGAAAAATTTCCTTGCTATTGGGCTTAGGCGATCTTTGTTTACCGTACAGCTATGGCACCTGGACGTCGTCCCCGGGTGACTCAGACAGTCGAGGCCCAGTAATTCATGCGGTCGATGTGTTGAGGATTGACTGAGAAGAGGAAGATATCCAGTGTAAGAAGACTCTCTGTTATTTCCAACAAAAAACCCTCAAGAAGTATGTGGGTAGTACTTTGGATATGGAGACGGAGGGGTGGCTTGATGAGCTATGGATCGCTTATACTTTGATACGTGCTTTGAGGGAGTACTGGGTTCCCCTATCAGTCAGTCAGATGAGAGGTGTGGTTCGTCAGTGGTGGACTCTCTACCTCGGGGAGAGGTCGGAGGCAGAGGTTCCATGGTATGACTTTGAGAAGGAGTTCTGAGAGGAATTCCTTTCTTCCATGATCAAGGTAGACAAGCGGGAGGAGTTACTCTCCCTCCAACAGGGGAGTATGTCAGTACGAGATTTGGGGATCACGTTCAAGGGTCTCCTATGTGTTGCTCCGGATCTCTTTCCGGATTAGGAGTCTCGAGCGAGACGTTTGGAGGAGGTGCTTCATCCTTCACTCCAGTATGATGTCACCCCCTTCACCCTTTCGACGTACTTAGTAGTATAGTAGGAGGCATATGTTGTATAGAGGATGCAATCACAGGGAGGTGCACCACAAGAGGGGATCCAGCCAGGTTTGTCGAAGGGGAAGGTAGTGAGCAACAGGTATCCTACAATAGGACCTTCCAGATTCAGGCCAGTTGGGAGTAGGCCCCAGCAGTTCCAGTTCTGATCTTCGGGTCCTCGTCCCTTTTTCACAAGCCTAGGATCGAAGTGTTTATATTTTGGAGGTTTCGGGCACATTCATATTTGGTTCCTGACCTGAGCTCAGTACGGTGGAGGTGGGTAGGTTCAGCGCTTGCCTCAGCGGCACCAGTTGTCGGCGAGGCCCTTCCTGCTGCAGCAGGACCCTGCTCCTCCGAGGGCAGACTTTGCAGGAGGAGGCTGACCTCAGGGTACTCTTCAGGGACCTCGACCAGGGCATGGTCGGGGAGGTGGTTGACATCATAGAGGTAGAGGAGCTGGGCATGGACAGTTTCACGCAGCAGAGTTAGCATCTCCAGCTGGACCAAAGGTGGTGTGAGGTATGATTTGTTTGTTCAGCACTCTTGTTTCTGCTTTATTCGATTCGAGAGCTTCGAACTCTTTTGTTGCACCCGGTCTAGCCCATTCTTTGGGTCTAGACGTAGAGAGACTTTCCATACCCATAGTGATGAGTACACTAGTTGGAGGTCAGACCAGCATATCTTGTGTTTTCCGGGGATGTGGGCTCACATTGGGACCGTATCAATCTAGTGGGGATCTTCTTTTTCTAAAGATGCAGCCATACGATGTCATCCTAAGCATCGACTGGCTATTTTCTGTTAGTGTCGTTATCAACTGCTTCCGAAGAAGAGTCGTGTTCTCCGACGTGGATGGGCAGCGTGTAGCTTTTTTTGGCGAGAGGAGCTATCAGGTGGGAAGCCGACATGTGAAGCCTCTCCTTTCCTTGTTAGGTGGGTTATTAGTTGTTTCAGCTGATACAGATATGATGGATGTTCCAGAGGTTGTTGGTGAGTTCCTCAATATTTTTCCGGAGGAGGTTGTGACTCTTCCCCCCTGACGTGACATTGAGTTCGGGATAGACTTACAGCCTGGTGCCCGTCCGATTTCGATGGCCCCTTATCAGATGTCACCTTCGGAGTTGCGGGATTTGTGGATTCAGATTGAAGATCTGATGGAGAAGGGTTTTTTTCGACCCAGTATGTCTCCATGGGGTGCTCCAGTTTTGTTCGTGAAGAAGAAAGATGGTGGTCTCAGGCTATGCATAGACTACCGAAGGTTGAATCAGGTAACGGTTATAAACCGTTACCCCCTTCCAAGGATAGATGATATCTTCAACCAGCTGAGGGGAGCAGGTTGGTTTTCTAAGATTTATCTACGATCTAGATATCATCAGCTGAGGGTAAAGGACAGTGACATCTCGTAGATGAATTTCAAGTGCAGGTATGGGCGAGTTTGTAGTGATGTTGTTTAGAGTTACGAATGCACCAGTTGTGTTCATGGAACTTATGAACTTTTTCTTCTGAGAGTTTTTGGACCGGTTCGTCGTTGTGTTTATCAATGACATCCTGATCTACTCAAGATCAGAGGAGGAGCACGTTGAGCATCTCAGGGCAGTCTTGGAATTCCTTCGACACCAACAGCTTAATGGGAAACTGTCAAAGTGTAAGTTCTTGATAAAATAATTACACTTCCTTGGTCATGTGGTGTCTCATCATGGAGTTTCAGTGGACCCGTCGAAGGTGGAGGAAGTTGTTTCTTGGGCGGCACCCAAGAGCGTGGAAAAAGTTCGTAGTTTCCTGGGGTTGGCAGGATATTATCGGAGGTTCGTTTCAAACTTCTCTTGAGTTGCTGCTCCATTGACAGCTTTGACTGGGAAGAACCAGGTCTTCCTATGGAGAAATCAGTGCCAGAAATCTTTCAACTACCTGAAGGAGAAGCTGTTCAGTGCTCCAGTACTCATATTTCTAGAGAAAGGGTTGTTGTATGAGGTGTTTTGTGACTCTTCTGGCCTTGGTTTGAGGTGTGTACTGATGTAGAAGGAGGGTGTGATCTTTTATAGTTCTAGGCAGTTGCGCCCTTACGAGCGTAACTATGCCACCCATGACCTAGATCTTGAAGTAGTAGTGTTCGCACTAAAGTTTTGGCGATATTACCTCTTTGGAGAGCGCTTTTTGGTATTCTCAGATCACAAGAGCTTACGTTATATCTTCTCCCAGCGTGACCTGAACTTACGGCACTGGAGATGGGTTGATTTTCTCCAAGACTATGACTTCGAGATCTCTTACACTGAAGTTAAGGTAAATGTTGTGGTTGATGCCCTGAGCAGGAAGTCACATAAGAAAGTTGTTCAGGAATCTGCTGATGCTTGGAAAGAGATGGGAGATTTGACTTCCTTGCACTTGGATTCAAGGGAAGAGGGTATTAGAGGTTGTTTGTTTCAGATGATTGTACAGTCCTCCTTGTTGCAGCAGGTGGAAGAGTCTCAGTGGGGAGACTCTGAGGCAGAAGTAATGTGGGATCGTATTGATCAGGGAAACACTCCAGAAGGATGGTCAGAGGACATCTGACATCAGATGCTTTTTCATGGTATGTATTTTGTTCCGGAGGCGATGTGTGAGGGAGTTCTCTGTGAGTTCTATAGCTCAGCCTTGGAGGTACATTCGAGAGTTTCAAAAATGTACTAAGGCCTGAGGGAACAGTTTTGGTGGCCCGGGGTGAAATGGGAAGTGGCGGAGTTTGTGGCTAAGTGCCTAGTGTGTCAGCAAGTAAAGGCTGAACACCATGTTCCCTGTGGTTTTTTTCATCTGTTAGATGTCCCCGAGTGGAAATGGGATGACATCTCAATGGACTTCATCACAGCACTACCCAGATCTCAGGGTGGTTATGATGCTATCTAGGTAGTGGTGGATCGGCTGACGAAATCATCCCACTTCTTGGAAATTAAGGAGTCGGGCCCGGTGAGTACCTTAGCACAGAGGTACGTAGATGAGGTGGTGCATTTGCATGGAGTTCCATAGACTATCATCTCATATCAAGATACTTGGTTTACCTTATGAGTTTGGAGGGGTTTACAGTATGCTTTTGTCACCCAGCTATGCCTTAGCACTGCTTTCCACCCCCAGACCGATGGGAAAACAGAGCGGACTATCCAAACATTAGAGGACATGGTGTGAGCATGCGTTCTGGATTTCGGAGGATCATGGGTGTGACACTTGCATTTAGTAGAGTTTTCCTACAACAACAACTTCCACTTTACTACTAGCATGGAACCGTTTGAGGATCTGTATGGAAGACCATGTCGTTCTCCCATTTTCTGAGCAGAGGTTGGTGAGAAAGGTGATCTTGGGCCATAGGTAGTACAGAGCACCACAGAGAAAGTTCAGATTGTGTGTGAGAGGATAAAAGTGGCTCAGGACCGACAGAAGTCTTATGCTAATCGTCGGAGGAGGCCCTTGGAGTATGAGGTAGGAGATCATGTGTTCTTGTAGGTTTCCCCTCAACGGGGGCAGCGGAGGTTTAGGAAGGGGAGTAAGCTCTCCCCTAGGTTCATCGGACCTTTCGAGGTGATGAGGCGAGCCGGTGAGGTGGCATATCTGGTGTCCCTACCACCTTAGTTAGAGAAGGTTCATGATGTCTTCCACGAATCCCAGCTTCGCCGGTACTTACACGATGACTCTCACTTTATCGAATGGGGAGAGTTAGATATGGGAGATGACACGACCTTTGAGGAACGACCAGTCAGAATCGAGGATCGTAAAGAGAAGGTGCTTTGTGGATGAACCATCGCCTTGGTTCATGTGTTGTGGAGGCATGGTGGCCTCGAGGAGAGCACTTGGGAGCGGGAGGCCCAGATGCATGCTCAGTACCCAAAGTTTTTTTGACCTGTGTTTTTCGTTGTTCTTATGAGGTTTGTTTTGATGTTTTACTCTGTACCTTTGATATATGGAATGTTTGGCTTGTCGGTTGTGATACGTTTTGTTTCCTTATTCTCTGGAAGTGTGTAACATGTCCAGATGTGTGGGGAAACAGAAAAACCTGATCTTTAATCAAGACTCATTAATGCGGATGCGGTTGAACCCGTGTGGCCGAGTTAGTGCCGCCTAAAGTGGGTAATATCTCGACATGGGAGAAAGAATTTCAACAAGCCACGTGTTTTGGCAGTGTGTTGGTTGTACAGTTTTGGGGGCAGTATAAGTTGAAAAATCCTAATATATGGAAGTGGGAAGACCCAATTCTTAATCGAGACGCATTAATGTGGATGTGATTAAACCTGTGCAGGCAAGTCAGTGCCGCCTAAAGCGGATAATATCTTGATATAGGAGAACGAATTCCTAACACATATGATTAGGGTTGTTGGTTGGGTTCCTGTTATAACGAGAGCCCTAAGAGGTATCTTCTTGGGTTCCTCTGGTTGGTTTTTGAATTCTCAGGGACGAGAATGATTAAAGAGGTATTTGATGTAATGGTCCGAACCTGTCCGGCCCATTCCTTTATCAAAAAGAAGGTCATGAAGTGTTCTAGAGGGTAGAATGGACTTTTCCCACACTTTTCATAATTTTTTAACTACACGCCATGTAGTGTGAGTACACGTCGTGTACCACCTTGCTGGGTATACCCCGTGTTGAAGCAATGTCCTTTCCGCGTGAAATAAATGGGTACACGCCGTGTAGCCCATACTACACGCCATGCAGTTCCTCCCCACGTACGTGTTACCCTCAAACCGTGTGTTTACTAGTCAAAGGTCGTGTGCCATGTTGAATCGGTGTCCTTGCCACGTGAAATAAATGGGTACACGCCGTGTATCCCATACTACACGTCGTTTAGTTCCTCCCCACTTATGCGTTACCCTCAAACCGTGTGTTGACCAGTCAACGGCCGTGTGCCGCGTTGAATGTCGTGTTGGAAGCCGCGTGGCGACTGTGTGAAATGGCCTAGTACACACCGTGTACTAGGAAGTACATGTTGTGTACTTTAGTTTTTCTCACCTATAAAAGGAGGGGGTCTCACCTCCTTTTCAAATCATTCCTCTCCTCCCCATTCCTTCGAGCAGAGATCTCCCAAGAGACTCCAAAGCTTCTTTCTTTCATAACTTCTTTGTATGAGCTCTGATTTATAATCCGTCAACGGGCACGAGATTGTAACTATGAGTCATAACTTCTGAGCTTGGATCTGTTGCTTTACCTTTGGCATTTCCTTCCCAGCATCCACCCGAGGAGGTTTTTTTCCAGGTTTTTTCAGAAGCTACGGACGCCGACAGACGTCTTCTAAATTTGATCCGGGGGAGCGTTGTGATCAGAACCTGTTGCGGTAGGGATCTTACCTTCATCTCTCTCTTTTGTGCATCATGTGGGGTGGGTATCCTCTTGTTTTTGTAAGATACGGTTGATCCAATAAATAAAGATAATAACTAGTTAAAGAATTGGGATGGGGAAGTTGTTATGTTTATCTTTGTTTATCCTATTGTTATGTTGTGAATTGAATAGGCTTATGCCTACTAAAAATCACGGTCGTTTGGGGCCTTTTCTTGTTAAATTAAATGTTTACCTATCTTTCTAGACCGTTTGTGGATGGAATCTTTGTGGAATGTAGAAATTGTTTAATCACGTAAAGTTGGTTGAATAAATAAATATCCAGAAACCCTTGTGTGATCACCCCGGTTGGAAAAAATGGAATAATGAACATGTGGGTGTTGGCTTGGCTACGTGGTGTGTGAAAGAGGGGTGAATCCTGAGTTTTTACGAATAAGATGGGAAGCAGGGCTACGGTAAATGGTATTAAAGGGGAGATGATGTGGAACGAGCCTTGTTTGTGATACGGTTGTGGAGATGTGGTTATAATGGCAGTAGAGTTGCAGTAATGGGTTGTGATGTCAAAAGAAAGTGGAAAGTTGATAAATGAACAGTGGGTAACGATAATGAATTAAACGCGGGAACAATCAATGGGGTTTTATTGATGATAAAAAGGTTGGTTTTTTGTTGCTTGTCTTTTATCTAACTTGATTTGTGGTTGGCAGGGATATGTTTTATGAACGATTGATATGGTTGGTTGTGGATAATTGCCCAGTTGTTAAGGAACTAATAAACTAATTCTGTTGAAACATGAAAACCTAAATGGTGTTGGGATTGTTTGTTGTATGCATGCTTTGTAGTAGTAGTGTCGAGGCACATGCTCAGTTTCTCTGTTAAGAAGCCATAGGTTGGGCTGTGTGTTGGTATACATATATATATATCTGTATCTCTTTGTTTTGTCGCACCCCACCAATGTTGAGCACTTAGTGCCGAACACTCCCATTTTATGGGAGAGGGTGTTTTACGCTTAGTTACTACCTCCTTCCTGCTCCTTCTTCTATAGGTTGTGATGTCTTCAGGCGACCTTACACCCAAGACTCTTCGGGTAGGTTTCGATTGGGGTGGTTTTAGCCCAAGACTCTTCGGGCAGGTTTATTGTTCCCAAAAATATTCAGGATGAGGCCCAGGTGTGTTTGAGCGGCTATGTGATTGTGGTTTGTGAGGCCCAGGTGTGTGTGGGCGGGATATGTGGTTGTGAGGATCAGGTGTGTGTTGGCGGGATATGTGGTTCTTGAGGCCCAGGTGTGTGCGGTCGGGAAGAGTGTGGTAGTGTTAGGACGTTCACCGTTAGGAAGAGCAGCTAACTAGTGGGAAATGGTGCAGGATACCTGATTAGTCACTTAAATTGGATAATATTCAATTTTAATATCTTTATATTAATTGTTCCGAATTCCATAAACATTGTTTTTAGTGCATTACATAAATAGAACTTCATTTCTCATCTTAAATACAATTCATGTTTAAAATACAAATTTGGGACCAATCATTCATCTATTTGTGGACAACATTATATTCATTTTCTGAATCAAATATTTTGGGATATGATTTACCACTTTGTTTGTAACATTTTATCTTCTAAGTCTAATGGATGAATCCCAAGGGAAGATAGATATTTTTGTGCCTAAATGCATAAATTTGCTGGAAAAAGCATAATGGGCCTAAGGCCCATCAAACAAATGTGGGGCCCACAAACTAATCCCAATGAAGATAAAAATTTTACAGTAGAAATATAACAATATGAGTATCATTTTATTCAACTGTGGCCAGAGCTAATTCTGAAGTTTACATGATGATAATGGGATCTGAAGTTGAGATTTAAATGGTGGGCTCGACATTAATGCACATAAATTATTCTTCCTATTTAAACCATATCTTCCAAACGGCTACCCCAAAATTCCTGAAAGTTTTACAGCTCATTGAGGACATAATTGCGGGCATATTTTGCTTCTACAACCCCTCAGGATTCGGCCTCCTTCAATTCCAAATTCACACATCAATATGGTGGACGAATCTGGACAGTTTTCCGAGTCAACTTCGAAACATCAATTTCCTTTTGATTATTCACACTCCTTTTGATTCTATTAATTGTTGGGGGTTGAATTGATTGTGGTGGGGAGGATCTAAGGCTCCTAATATTCCTATATAAGGAGATGGTGGTGAAGGGAATGAGGATCTCATATTTTTCTTTGAAATCGATATTTTCTTTTCAATTGTAATTTTCTGCTTTCATTTTGTAATCGTATCGTCAGTTTTTTCATGTAAGTTCTTCTTTCATGTTTAGTATATTAATAAAAGTTTTTCTTCTTCTTTACTATTTCTTTTCATTATTTTCACACGTTGATACCATTGAATCTAGGTGTGAATTTATTCACACCAACACTTGTGAATTCCTCACACAATGGTGGAGTATACATTTTTCTTTATGTTTTTCTTCGTCAATCCCACTTCTTTAAGTCGACTTCCTTCTTACATTAATAGAATAACGCCAATGGAGTTATAACCTTTTATGGGTTGATCCTACGGAGTTGCATAGGCTGGATTGAATGTTATTTTATGTTCTTAAACTCTTAATAGTGAGTCCATACCCACTCATGAAATTAAAATGGAAAATTTTGGGGATGAATCATATTTTCAAAAGGAACAAATTATTTCAAAATTTTTTGTAGAAGAAACAAATTTGGATTCAAATTTCCATTCATATTTGGGAAAATTCAATGAAACTGAACTCAAAATTATAATCCTTCCTTCCCCACTCAAGAATACCTCTATTTATGAAAACCTAGACCATTCAATTATCATCCATTTTCATCAAGAATATCACAAAGTAGGAATGAACCTTGAAATCTTAGGAAATACTCCAAATGAAACTCAATCAACAATTACCGAAATTCCTTGGACTTTCACACTCATTATTAAGCATGGGATTTCACATGGAAAAAATTCTAAAAAAATACTTAATCTAAATCGTGTTGAGGTGGATAAAAATGGGGTCCTAAAATTGTTGAAAGTGGGAATTGGATAATTTTGGGGGTTCAAGACGAGCTAACAACGTTAAAAAAAGCGCTTCATGGGAGGAAACCCGTGGTTTTCATGTTTCCAATATTTTTGGAATCATATTTATTTTTTAAATCGGATTAATAAATCATTTTGATATTTTAAAAATAAAAAAATAAAAAAATAGATTGTTGACTAATTCTTCTATTATGAGTATGGATGGGTTTAAAAGGGGAGCACCGTATTCACCCGTGTGACGCGATGTGATCCCTGAGTAATAACATACCCTAAAATTTAAAATAAGACAATGTATCATCAGTTTATTTTATTTTAATTATGTTTTTGTAGGTTAAAAAATTAGACTCTTGACCTGTTCTTCTTTTATGAGTATGGATGGGTATGAAAGGGGAGCACTGTATTCATCCATGTCACGCGGTGTGATACCTGAGTAATATCTTACCCAAAAATTTAAAAGAAGACAATGTATCATTAGTTTGATTTAAAAAAACAGGGAAAACCATAAAAATAATGATACTTGGAATTAAATAAATCGTTTTGTTGTTTGTTTTGTCTGCTTTGTTCTTCTTTTTATGGTTTAGGAACTATTTTGGGTGATACATGTTCAATCAAGGAGGTGCCTACATCCCCCAAGAGATCAAAGGAGTAATCTGGAGCATCATGAACTTCAACTTCAAAAACCAGGTGAATTTGTTCCATGTTTATCATTTTCAATTTCCTCTTTGAACTCCTCTCATACCCCCATATAAATTTTCTTTTCTTTACACACTGGGGATAGTGTTATTCTATGTTGGGGGGAGATGAAATAAAAATGATTTTTTTTAATAAGAACATGCATGAAAAGAAAAATTCCATTAACCATGAACATGATAACACACAATGAAAACTCTGAAATTTGATATCAAATAATTTTGCATGCCTTGATTCTGATTTTAATGCAAGTTTAAGTTCATGAGAATTGTTTTTGGAAAGTGTAGTTGTCCGATGTGAATTTTCAAAGTTTACATTTTCATCCTCTTAATAAAAATTCCACAACGCACGTCTACTGGATCGTGGGTGCAAATTTGAGTTCTTGGGTATTTTTCATTATAGCATAGGGTTATCGGGTCACTTTTAGTTTAATTTGAGTATCAAAAAAATTAATAAAAAAATAAAAAAATTGAAAAAAAAATAATGACCACATAGAGAAATGTTTTGTCTAAATGTGTGGCGTCCGGCACTTGGGGATCATGACTCCATAGTTGTCTTTCCCAGAGTTAGGCTTTATATATCTATTGTAGAGAATGGAATTGAAAATATGTGTGGTGTCCGGCACTTAGGGATTGCGACTCCATAGTTGTATTCCCAGAGTTAGTATTTTCATATCTATTGTGGTTAAAAAAATAAAAATAGAAAAAAAAAACAAAAAAAAATTGGGATACTCATCTTAAGGATTAATGTGATTCCCACCTAACGCTTCCATTTTTTCCCCTTGAACAATAAAATGGGCCCCATATATTTTATGATGCACAACACTTTATCATGCTTAATTGAAATTAGTGCCTGCGGGGCATGGGTGAGTTGGTTCAAGGCGGTGGCGTCTTGTCATCAAGGTTCCGGGTTCGAGTCCTCACAAAGGAAATGTGCACTATACGCCAGCGAATTACTCGTGGGCCCCTCTACCCCGTGTGGAACTGGCCTGAAATCCTGGGTGTTGTTAAACCTGGGCCTGCGACTGGGGGAGTACATAAAGGCGCTCGGTGGTGGGTGACGGCCCACCTATACCGGGTAACCCCTTGGGCCTGAAAACCCAGTGTACTTTTTCCACTTTGGTGGTGGTGTGGTGGTGAAGGTGAGTGGCACATCCACACTGTTATTTTGTAGGTTCAGGGTTCGAATCCTGGGAGTCCGCTTTCGGGGTGAACCTCTCCCCCGGGATCCACCCACCTTGTCGGGTCACACGGGCACATCTGGGCAGGCAAAATGAGGTGTGGCCCAACTGCTGACGGATCACTTGACGGACCATCATTGTCGGGTCGTCACCCTCTGGGACGCTCTACCATCTCGGCTGGCAACGGCTCCTTCCTGACTGGGGCTCTCTCCGGAGTGACCCATTCGCGGGGAGGGGTGTTCCCTTGTGTGGAGGGTTCGAAAAGGCCACACATGGGAATTCCCTTTTCTAATAGAATGATTAATTGAAATTGTATGAAATATGGCGATGAATTTGAAAAAGGAATGGGCTTGGGTTTGGGATATGCTTATGGACCTTGGTTGTTTTAATTGATTTTTATGGGTTTCATAAATTTTTTTGGTATGAGGTCTTTGGGTTAGCAATGTGTATTAAAATGTTTTTGGAAAAGTGAATTTGAATTTCATATTTGTAATTTATTTTTCTCGGGACTAGCAAAAATCAGGTTGGGGGGTGTGATTAGTCCCTAAAAGTGGCTAATATTCAATTTTAATGTCTTTATATTCATTGTTCCAAAGTCCATAAATATTGTTTTTAGTGAATTACATAAATAGAACTTCATTTCTCATCTTAAATGAAATTCATGTTTAAAATGCAAATTATGGCCCAATAATTCATCTATTTGTGGACAACATTATATTCATTTTATGAATCTCACATTTTGGGATATGATTTACCACTTTTTTTGGAACATTTTATCTTGTAGGTCCGATGGATGAATCCCAAGGTAAGATGGAGATTGTTGCGCCTGAATGAAGAAATTTTCTGGAAAAAGCATAATGGGCCTAAGGCCCATCAAACAAATGTGGAGCCCACAAACCAATCCCAATGAAGATAAAACTTTTACAGTAGAAAGATAAAATTATTTGGATTATTTTATTCAACTGTGTCCAGAGAAAATTATGAATTTTTCATGATGATAATGGGATCGGAAGTTGATATTTAAATGGTGGGCCCGACATTAATGCACATAAATTCATCCCACTATTTCGACCATATCGTCCAAACGGCTACGCAAAAATTCCTGAAAGTTTTACAGATCATCAAGTACAGAAGGATGAGAATATTTTTCTTCTACGACCCCTCAGTATTCGATGTCCTTCAATTCCAAATTCACACATCAAAATGGTGGACGAATCTGGACAGTTTTCCGGGTCAACTTCGAAACATCAATTTTCTTTTTATTATTCACCCTTTTTTGACTTTATTAATTGTTTGGGGGTGAATTTATTGTGGGGGGAGGATATAAGGCTCATAATATGCCTATATAAGTAGATGGTGGTGAAGGGAATGAGGATCTCATATTTTTCTTTGGAATCGATATTTTCCTTTCAATTGTAATTTTCTGCTTTCATTTTGTAATCGTATCGTCAATTTTTCCATGTAAGTTCTTCTTTCACATTTAGTATATTAATAAAAGTTTTTCTTATTCTTAACTATTTCTTTTCATTTTTTTCACATATTGATACCGTTGAATTTAGGTGTGAATTTATTCACACCAACGCTTGTGAATTCCTCACACAACGGCGGAGTGTACATTTTTATTTATGTTTTTCTTCGTCAATCCCGCTTTTTTAAGTCGACTTCCTGCTTACATTAATAGAATAATTACAATGGAGGGCTAACCTTTTATTGGTTGATCCTAGGGAGTTGCATGGGCTAGATTGAATGTTATTTGATGTTCTTAAACTCTTAAATTTGTTCTTTATTTTAAGAGTTCTTTTCTTTGATTTATCTTCTTCCTTGTCTTCACCGACTTTAACGACGACACATTTTGAGTTCTAGTACGATCCAATTCCATAGAGTGATCATCAAAGTGATCCTCTAAGTGCATTGGTGATTAGCCTTGAAATTGTGTATGGATTAAATCAGAGAATGATATTGAGTAATTATTTCATTTAATGGATACAACTTGAACCGATGAACATAAAATTCAAAGAAAAAAAAATACATACAATCAAGACCTAGAGACAACCTAGGATCGACTCATCTTAATTAATTGCTTTAATTCAAGTCATTTTGTTTGTTTTGTTCTTTAAATAAAATCACCATTTATTCAAATCAATCAACACCATAGTTGTCCACTTCATAGCTAATCCTGCATCTAATCAAAGTGTCTCAAGGTTTCTTCTTCGGTCCATGTGGATTCAACCCCTACCTATACTACAATGACCGCATACCTGTATGGTAAATTTGGGCGCAACCAGTATCCAATAATCTTGTTCTTATATACTAATACTACCTGTTGTTTTGTGTTTTTGGTGAGCTTGGCTGGTGAGGTTGGGTGGATAGATTTCCTTGCTAGGTTTTGGTTTCTACTATTGTTCTCATGGGACATTAGGATGTCTCCCCACCTGTGCACAAGAGCTTCAGGTTTCCTTACTGAGTATACTTGTATGCTCACCCTATATTTACTTTCATGTTTCTAGGAGGACTACCAGGGCCATGCGGGACCCTATTAGTCGGGATAGTTGGAGTTTTTGTAGTTGATGTACTCTTGTTTCTTTTGGTATTGTGCTTTTGAGCTTTCTTTTACTTGTACTTTGTTTCATAATTGTTTAAACATGCATGCGGGATTGGTTTGGGTTTATTTTCATTTACTTGTTCCTTTTTCTTTTGGTGTTTGACTCATCCTATTTCCTGATCTTAAATAATAAAAAGGTCAATGCCTCCCATATTTGTGAAAACTCATACCCTTGGTTCTAGTTGCCACTCTGAGGCCTTCTGGAGGCGGGACTCGGGGGTCATTATCTCCCTTTCACCATTGTCATCTCAGGGGGGCATCTTTGGTGGGAGGGGGTCGTGAAATAATATCATTGATTTTTTACCACTTTTCATAGGTAGGAAAATCCAATAAGATAATATATGATATAATCTTAGATTTTAGAAACACATAAATTATTATATCCTTAATATTACCATTTTTATTAAACTTTGGGGTAATTCAAATCAGTTTCGAATAAAAGAGGTATATATCAGCACCGCCACATTCCCTTTTTGATCAAAAGAAACTTTTGAGATATATTTTTCTTCAAGGTATCTAGGTAAATATTTTAGTAACCATATTCTAAATCCAAAACCATATTTGATCCTCACGCAAATTTTATTCCACAACTATATCCCACTACTTCTGATCTACTCCCTCTAGCATATAAGAAGAAATTTTTAGTTTTTATGTATCCAGAATTTTGGGGAACTAGAATATTCAGTTGATCCTTTACAACTATACTATATCTTTCTACCCTCCACCATCTATCCTAATGACAATAGGATTATATTTATGAATCATTTAGGCTTGAATAACTTCCATTAACCTCTCTTTATCCATTACATCTCTAAGAACCAAAATTTCTTAGACCATCTAGTTTAGTAATTCAAGAAATATTTTCACATTCTTAGTTTATTATTCTTAAATAGGAACATAAAATTTTCTATTTTCTCACTCATAAAAAATTTCTTCATGTTAAATAATTTTTTCAAAGAAATAAAACCGAAGGTTTGTTGATAAACTATGGAAAATTCCCATCTCCAATCATTATAAGAGTTTAAAAAATTTAAAAATAGAATTCTATTTATACCACAATTTTTATATTCACAATCCCCTAATTATATCCCTTAATTTTCACACAATTCAATCCTAAATAATTTAAACTTAATATTTTCTAAAACTAGAAACATTTTAAAAAATATTTCAAAATTGATATCCATATAGTGAAATAATTTTAAAATATAATATGCATGAATTTCATTCTTATCCATATTTTTTATTATGCATGAGTATGTTGTATGCCCCATCCTATCATGGTTCCAGACACTCGTACTAATATAAATACTTACCAGACGTCCCAAGACTCATCTTTAAACTATTTTTATTATATCATTTGGTAATTACCCAACCTAAATACTTAAAACTTGATAATTGATTTAGATCATCACATGACCATAAGCACATTCCTTGATAACCAGATACTAGAAACTAAATCCAATGGATACCATAAAATCATTAAGGAAAAATTTTCCCTTAAATAAAATAAATCAATATTTTCACCTGTATATAATACTTTATTTTAAAACCTAAAAAAACTTTAAATAACTAAGTATCGTGATGAAATATAAAGAAAGATAAAAAAATATACATTATCTAAAAATAAATTGATAACACATATTCATATCGGATAGAAAAATCCTCCAATGATTTCAAACCAAACACTTTCATGTCTCTCCATAAACATAAAATGTATATTTTATAATTGATGACTAAGGTATTCATTTATTTTTCCTATATCATTGAAACTAATATCTTTATGGAAAATGATATATATGGGTGAAGGTGTTTAACACTTTACTCAATAGGATTTCCCTAACTCACTCCCATGAAATCCCATGTATGATCTATTCCAACTCCAATATTGAATTATGTTTGAAAAAAATGTTAAATAGTTTTTAAATATTTATAATAATTTATACTGAATTCTGAGCACTCTTATAAGAGAAACCATGTTTCCAAATATAAAAAAAACCTTGTATGTTTTATCACATAACCCATAGTTCTATTATTTAAGGAATTATAATAAATATAAGAAGTATGAAATCATGAAATAATGCATAAAATAAACCATTCATGATCATAGTGCACCACCAGTGGATCACAACCTTACCATGTGAATCCATGCAGGATTTTCTACCCAAACCATGGTTATTTCCAACCATGAAGCATGGATATTTTCTACCATATAATCTTACATGCTCAAGCCTTCAAAATGGTTTCCCAAAAAACAATTTATTTCTAAAATTATATTTCATTCTAAGATTAACATAATCAAAATATCTTAAATTCATATCTAATTGAAGACAAAATCACATTTCCCTTAAATCAAACACTTTGATTTGAATACCCATTATTCATTATTTTCATTAAAGTTATAGTTTTTTATTTAAAATTAATCAAAATAAAACATTATTTCATCAATTTAATTTTTTATTTTTCAAGTATGTGATGAATATATATATTCATATTAACATTTATATGATATATATAATGTGTTTAATATTAAATATTTCTTGAAACTAACTATTTTTTATATTTTTTTAAAAAAAATCTTTGATTACAAATGTGGTTTGGTCCACGGACCGGTCCACTTTAAATGTAAACTCATCCAAACTCAATTTTTTGAAACCCACAATAAATGCATACCAAAATTAACAAGGTATTTATATGTTTGATCTATATGTGCTTTTCCTGCATCACCCCAGTACAGTCTATTTAGAACCCCTAGAAAAAAACACATTATGTTCAATTAATGAATCAGATTCTTATAATTATCCTCTATCATAAATCCTCCCTACCTCTACCATAACTCTAATTACAAACCTCTAATTTATATAAAATATATTGGAGTCAATTTCTCTAAAAAACAAGAATTATTAAAAATGGCCTCCATAAATCCATGTCAATGATCCCCATATTTAATACTTCAATAAAATATATATTTAAAACCCTCTAATTATATCACCATTAAAACACATGACAATCATGTCAAATCATAACCTACTAGTTAATTTCATTTTTCACCTAAAAAAAACCAATTCCATACCATAAAATTAATTACTTTAAATCTCCAATAAAAAAATATTATTCCCCTATTGATCAAGTAACAATTAATATCCTTCAATTAAATAATCATATAATAATAGGGAGAAATTGTATTTTCCTATCATAATTAATTTTATAAATAAACTCAAAATTATACCGAATTTAATTAATTAAACATCTAATAATAAATATTTTAAATAAAGATATTCTTATAAGAAAACTAAATTGTATACTTATTTAATTCCTTAAAATAATATATAACTCCTCACATAAAATTTCATAATTCTAATTTAGACATATTCCATAAGGTTAGGTGATATAAAAGTAACGGTGAAAAATAATTACTTGAATTGGATAATAAATATGATTCAATAAATGCTCATCCTTTTTATTAAGATCAGTGGAATTATATCAATAAAATAACTTTCTTTTCATATGAGAGTTAATTAATTTTTTATGGATGAAGTTTCAAATTTTTTAGTTCCATAAAAATAAAAACAAATTATACATATATCCCTTGATTTTTTGTTTTAATCAGGTAAAACATTAAATAAAGGTATATATGTATACAATTTTTCTTCATGTGAAACTATAATCTTAGAATATTCAGTTGATAAAAGTAAATTAACTCATATATAAGAAAATTTATTTTGAAATGATAGTTTAGTAAGTAAATTTAAGAAATAACTAATATTGAAAGTCTTATTATTTGTTGAAAAAGGATAATGAACGTAGATTAATGACATGATAACCATGATAAAAAAATAACATAAAAGTTAAAAAACATATCAATAAGTAAAATATACTAATTAATATAATAAAAATTTATAATATTAAAAGTATAATTTTATTAACTCTATGAAAAAATATAAGATTGATATTTTTTTTATACAATTCATAAATTATTTTAAATATTTTTCCAAAATTTTAACAATAATTCGAGTTTGTTTGATCTATTTAGACTATATGATGTGTGTTTGGAACTTAAAAATGTGTAGAATTCTAAAAATATACTTGGACCATTCTAGTAAAATTACAAGCTAGATTGATGTGTAGCTTACACTTACATCCTACAAATTAATTGATAAGCCTTTCTAAAAAACTTTGTGATAATCAAAGTTCATATTCTCATATTTGATCATTTAAAACATTTTTATAGAAATTAAAATACTTTTAATTGTAAAAAATAATTTGAATTACTCTAGGAAACATTTATTTCAAATTTAGGTTCAGTCTAAACCTACCAGAAAAAATGAATCAATAATCATTGTTCTAAATATTTTTGATAATACATGCTCAATTTTATATTCTTGATCATTTGATTCACATTTTATGAACTTGAAAGTCTTATAATTATAAATGTGTAATTTGAATCATTCCAAGAACATCAAATATTACATTGATGTTTTTTATATTCTTATTGTAAAAAATTAATAAAAAATCATTCCCTTAAATTTCTATTAAAATATCAGTCAATTTTATTAGTTTTGATCATTAAAAAAAATTAAAACATAATAAAGTGTAATGACTATCAATTTCAATTTAGATACTTCTAGAGACATAAAAATTCAGATTTACAATTAATATTTTCTTTAAGTTCAAAAATAAAAAAAATGTTTTTTCTAAAATTTCATGATAATCGTAGATCTTTTTCTTAGTTTTATATATTTTATTCATGTTTATATAATATAAGAACATTTATAATTATAAAAATATTATTTGAAAAATTATAGATGCACCTTTCATTGAATTGATGTGTAGTTTATTCTTTTATTTCAAAAAATAATTAAGGATCATTGGTTTAATTTTTTTAACAACTGGATCTCAAGCACTAAATTTTTTATCATTTTTTTATATTTTTAGAACTTAAAAGGATTTTAATTTTAAAAATGTACATTGATCAATTTCTAAAAAATTATATGTAATAGTAACATGTGATTTTTTCCTACAAGGTAAAAATCCATCAATGGAAAATTTTAAAAAAAATTATAATAATTTGATCTTGTTTTCTTAGTTTGTTATGGTTTAATGTGTGTTTTTAACTTAAAAAAATAAATAATTTGAAAACAAATTTTTTTTAACTCATAGAATTTAAAAATGAAATGAGTTTTTTTCCTATGGACCCAAAGGAAATTATGAGTGTTTTTTAAATATTAATTATTATCCAATATTGTTTTCTCAGTTTCAACATTTGTAACATACTTTTATATTAAAAAGATCATTTTAAAAAATTATTTTCTTATCATTTGTTGGAGAAGTGTAAATATTATATAATAATGAATTAATAACCTACTTAAAAACATATAACATATATTATTTAAAATTAAAAAACACCAGTCGTCAAATTTTATAGTAAAAAATTAAATGATAGAAACACATCTTAAAGATGTTTTAAAACAATATCAAACCATATAACATGCCCAGTTATCACAAAATAAATCTTTTTTTATAATAAATAATATTTATAATAAGTATCCATATATTTTTTAACAATATATAAAATAAAAAATACATATCTTAAATATAAATTTATATATTTAAAATTGATACATATAATAAATTTCACTTTGAGGATGTCAGATCAATTATGGAATATTATTTCTTTTATAAGTTTACAAACATTGTAATATCACACCTTATAATGATAATATCATTGCCTAAAAATTATACATGGCTTCAAATGCACTACCAGATCACGAGAGGATGGAGACTAAAATCAAGTGTCTGGTTGAACCAATAGGGGATCGATTTGACCACTAATGGATCATCACAAATAAAATAAAGGATAATCATATTAATAAATAAACATCATGAAAACTATAACCAAACACTGTAAAATAAAGATCCAATATAATCTCATTAATAAAAATAATATCATATAACTAAATGAGGTAAAAACCATAATCCAAGTACATGTATCAGTATGTACTACAATGTAAGTGAGAAAAATAAAATAAAAAAATAGACCCTTTACAAGACCTCTAACCCCACCAAAAATCATCAATATTATATCAGTCACCAGCTCCTAGGTATCTGTGTCCCTTACCCTTACATATATAAAGAAGATTAATATAAATACATACCTAAGATATGTATATAGAAGGTGTGAAATAAACCTAATATTATTCCAAAAGAGGCCCCAAACATCATTTGGGCCCTACCAAAATCAAAAATATATTATATAATTATAAATGATTAATTTAAAATTTAAAAATAATTCACATCAAACATATTCAAGTGTTTACCAAGACACCTCAATATCTTGTTTACCAATCTTGTCTAATGTTTATGGATACCATATGTCTCTCCCAAATCACATCATAGCCAAGAACATGGAATAACTCATAACCTAGTCAAACACAAAGTTATCTATTTTTTAAATATAAACACAAGGATTAGACATACATGGAGATAAATATTCATTAAAGATAAACTCATGGATTATCTAAACATATGGAATAATTATCATCATGGACAAAAAAATGACATAGCATGTATTATATCCAACTGTAATTATTTCAGAAATAACATTTAATATATCAAAATATCAAAAATTAATAAAAAAATATAATGAAACATGATTAATTTTCCACCATTATTATATTTCATTAAACTTAAATATTCGTTTTAAAATCAACTAGAACATATCTCATCTATGTGATTATATCACTCTCTTTGAAAAAAAATATGCATATAAACTCACATCAAAACCACACAATAATTTTCTTAAATTAAAAATATCCATTTTATAATAAATTACTAATAAATTATAATCCTGAAAATTATTTTTTATTCAATATTATGTGTTCATAAAAAATCATTTTTAAAAATCAAAAGAATTGATTTTTAGCAAGCGATCATTATTTAACATTATATTTATCAAAGAGAGTAACATCATATCAATTGATCTCACTTAATCATTAAGAAAAATCACCAACAATCTATTAATTTAAAAAAATAATATTTAATAATTTTCATGATACTCATTTTAATCAATCAATTATTTTAAATATTTACCTTTTAGTTCATATTCCATTTCAATTCAATCATGAAACTCCAATGATAAATTGATGCAAATATTATCTGCTCCACAATAAAAATATAATTGGAATCAAGAAATTATTCAATATGACCTAAATAATATTAAAATAAATAATTTAGATAATAAATAAAATCATTATTCATCTATAATCATAGAAAATCAAGAAATTATTCAAACTAAAACAAAATTCATCAAATCTGACTAAGTTGGATAAAAATTGAAATTAAAGAAAGTTAAAATACATGGATTTTAGTACCCTTTCCATAATGATTATAAATAAATTTATGTATTTATATTATATCATGAAAAAACTGAGTGACATATAAAAAAACTTTGAGAAAACATGGAAGGATTTAGATGAAAACACCATCTGGTTACTTTTTATCTAGAGCCTAAAACAGAAATCAAAATAAAAAATCCCGACCCTTAAATTAATACTATTCCTCTATTAAACATATGGAATATTATTTCCATTTAAATTCTGGTCTCCTATGCTAGATTATTGGTGGTCGGACAGGTTCTTAGTGGCTCACCATCAAGATTTCAGTGGTTTTTAGAGGAAGACAATGACTCTGAATGGATCACTAGACTTTCAATAGTCATAACTATAAGACAACAAACTCAATTTCCTCAATAAGGTCCAAAATAACCGTATCAAATTTCTTTGACTTCAAAACTTAATCAAAAAATAACTTAACTAAATTAAAAAATCTCGAAATTGAATTGAAAACATGAATTAAATGTCCATATTTTTTATAAACATTCAACTATAAGGCTTCTCGTCCCTGAGAAGAATCACTGAGCATCTCTAGTGACCAAATCTGAGCAATAAGACCTCACCTCCATTTATTTTTCAAATTTTCCCATGGAATATAACCATTATGTTATAATAAATGTACGAGTAGCATAGTCTTAACCAACAAAATCTTCTCAGTTTAACAAAAAAAATACACATTAAAATATCAACAAAAATTAATTCACCTACAATTACAAAACATCAGAATAAACCATAAGATTTAGTTCTATCACATATATCTGTAGCTATTATACATAAAACATATTATGCATTCCTCTAAAATACAAATCTAAATATAACTAATGTAGAAAATATCCAATCTTCTCAAGGATATTAAATGGACCTATAAATCAAGGTTCAAAATTTCCCTAATTTACTTACTTTTTATGTTCCAATCTCCCTGAATCATAAAAGAATATTTGATTCCCCTCATTGAACTCCAAATTTAATTATATTTATATTTATAGTATATATTTCTATGATTAATCATAGAAAAATTCTTCCTATAGAAATACATGCAATCAATATTCTTCTATGAAATTCTAGTCCCAAGAAGTGATGACTCTCCAAACATCATCTATCATAAGTATAGTCAACACAGTCACCCATATAAATCCATGAATGGATCCATCTAAATATACATCAAATATTCATTATTAATAGAAAAAATTACTGGATCTATATAATCTTTCCATGTAATGATAAATTAGAAAATTAAATAATTGAATATAACCTCTAAAATCTATATAGGAAACTTAGAAACCCCATTTATCTTACGATGATATATAGTACTCAACTTTACATGAGTACTAAATTTCTGCTACAAACCTTTCTAGAAATTATAATTTATCTCATGTCCCTCTCATATAAAATTATACTATGAATCCCATGAATTTCAACCATCAATAACATAAAAACCTTCCCAAACTCATTAACTATTTGAATCTCTCTATTAAATAAAAAATAAACTACTTTTGTTAAAAGATAAACTATAATTGAAAATACATCTCTCCATTTGTATGATCTTTAAAAACTCATCTTTAAAAACATTGTAATTCTATCCCTTTTTATCCATGTAATGGATAAAAAATACAATATACCTATTTAACATTGATTCTTAACTTATTCCTACTAACAATTAATGTATTCTAAAAAAACCCAACAATATAAATCTTCTCCCATAGCTACCAAATTTATTACTAAACACCATGAAATAAATTGGTTAAACTAGGATGAATTACCCACTAAAATATATAAAAATAGTGTATAACCTTTGATTGATTATGTGATCAAACCATAAGTCATCCAATCATATAGAATATAGAGTCAACACTCAAGGTTTGTCCAGGTACTCTCGCTCAACCATATATCTTTTCAGAAATGACCTAGAATATATAACCATAACATTAATTTTGTCACATACTCAAAAAAGGATAAATAAATAATAAATTTTAATAAAACCACATGATATTTATCCACACAAAAATCTTAATGTAACTCTATGAAGAGACACATAATCCACCATTTATCTTTAGATTCCTACACCACCTCCAACTAACATTTCCCATAAAGAACCTTAGATACAATATTACACTTTTTAGGAGTATACATTATCTCAAAGTAAAAAAGTTGATGATACTCCACCAACCAACTATTATTGAGTTTAATATATCTTTAAGAAAATATATACTTTAAACACATATAGTCTGTATGAAACACCCTAACTTGAGGACCTGAATCCTAAGACCTAAATCAGAGTTCCATGTAACACCCCAAGATTTAAGAATATATATTTTCTAGTCGTTAAATATGAAGTGTTATATAGATTTATTTACATGAATAAATAATCTTATATTAACCAAGTTATACTATTAATATATATATATATATATTATTAACTAAAATTGTAACACCCCAGCCTGAATCATTGAGTCTGAGCCAGAGTACCACATGACCTTATGTGCACCTCCCCATATATAAGAGGCTACTAATTAGCAGTGAGGTCCATAACAGTTTCAATGGGAGACTATTAAATTTTTATAAATAACCATACATTATAAAAATAGTAAAACATAATTGAATTACCGTAGAACTACATGGAATAAACTAAACAAATAAGTCATGAAGTAATAAATGGTATAAAATTCATGTAAAATAAACTAATGGATACCCAATTTAGGGAATCATTATAATGAATAAATACTATAAAACTAAAATAACACAATAAAAATAATCTATAGTTCATTTATATATTATATCTATTACCCATCCTCCTCCTGCTTAGCTCTCGGACATAGAACATTTTCCCATCACTGAATCCCTGACCAAAATGTATGTATTCTCAAGAAGATTCCATTGAAAGGTATGAGTATAACCCCTACAAGAAAACACTAATACTCTATTAACATACGTGTAATAATATCGATATTTATATTTCATGAAAATAAAGTAAATGTGTAAATAAACAATAAATAGTTGATTCATCTTTTTCTAACCAAGATATCATGAACCATGGATCTACTTTCATCATCACTAGTCCTAAATAATGATTAGAAGTTGTCATTTAATCACTTAGATCGTGCCAACACACCCACATGTCGGCTCAATAGACACAAAAAAACTATTCAATATCCATGTTCCAATGTAAGTAAAAATTAATTCTAGCATTTAAGTTTAAGTCATAGTGCCCACATGTCAATCCAATTCATGGATTTGGAGAAAGACACACTACAGTATGTCGGCCCATTATCCAGCTTTAGGGAAAGCTATATTCACACATGTCAACCCAATATTTAGATCAGGGACAAGAAAATTTATCAAAATTCATATCTGAATGTGAAATAATATCCTTCTAATAACAATGGTAAAACTTCACCTCTAAGGGGACAACTAGTTGAGTTGGACCATCCTGGTACCTTGAAACCAAACACAGAGAAACCATACATGATTCTAAACACAATCTATAATATATTAAATAATAAGCATTCCATATCAAGAAATGGTATCATAATATGTACACAAAAACGCATACAAATCATGTCCTGAAAGGGTCTCACAACACACATGCATGCACATGAAAATCAAGGCATATAAATTTATATTAAGGTTATCAAATAGAAATTACTTCCTAACTTAAGAGTATTGACACCCAATTCCAATAATTTTCACCAAGATCAAGTTGATTCAATAATTACCTATAAAAAATCCCAATTCATATCATAAGTGATTCTAATATCATTATTTGAGAAGAATAACATGATTGGGAAAATAAATGAATATGACTTACACAAGGTGAACCATCATCACCAATGGATATAGATTTGATTAAGATATAGAAAGTAATAATCAATAGATCTGAGATTATATCTTTCAAAAACCCAAGAATTATCCATAAAATCATGAATAAATTAATATATTTGACTTTGGAAGCTTATATATATGATCTTACCCAAGAGATTCAGTATATTTTAGTTGTAATTTCATAAACATACGAAATAGAAGAATCTAGATCAATCCAGTTACTAATCTTTGAGGATATGGGATGAAGAGATCCAAATTCAACTTAAAGGATCCCCTTGGTTTTTTTCAAATGAGGGTTGAATTGAGTGTTAAAGATATCAAATAGATATTATGGTGTGGAAAGACAAGGTCACCCTTGATTAAAATCCCAATTGGACCCACTAGCTAACTAGTGAATTTTCACCAACTGGAAAGTGTCTTCAATAAGATCTTGAGGATACTATCTCTAACACTAGTTTTCTAGTTTCATTACACCATATAGATGGTGGTATCCAGGAGTGTTCTTTGCTTTCTTCCACCTCCACTAATTAGCTGGTGGAACTGAACCTACTAGATGGTGACATCTTAGTAGCTCTAAAGCTACTGGATGGTACCACACTTCCTTAATATTTTTATTCCTAGTTCTAGAAAACATATAACATGTCTTAAGAGTGGACCAAAATATAGAAACATTGTTTAAAAACTAAATAAAAACATACCATTAAATTTTTGGATGTTATAAATATCCCCCTCTAATAACTTCTCATCCTCAAAAAGTGTATCTAGAGGTATTAGTTGAGTTACTCGGGCTATTGATCCAGATCATCTGATTTCAACTCCTAATTCACCTATTGGATACATCTATGATACCATAAAAATTGAATTAGAGAAATTTACTTCCCTTTAAATGCCTTATCACTCTAATTCATGATCCGAATTGACCTCTCCACAAACGATGCATTAGGTTCCAACTCAAAATTCTCATTGTTGATCACATT
This sequence comes from Viscum album, assembly GCA_963277665.1. NCBI lineage: Eukaryota > Viridiplantae > Streptophyta > Magnoliopsida > Santalales > Viscaceae > Viscum > Viscum album. Next base: position 23,211,176 of record OY728142.1, on the reverse strand, counting down.
TGTAGGATTGGAAACATACTTCAGATGTTGAGTCACATGAAACATGTTATGGATACTTTGATATCATGGAAGAAGGATTTTTTGGTAATCCACTAAATTTTTGTGCATGATAATCTCAAATGGTCTCGTAAACCATACTTCCATCCTTATCTGCCTCTATAATCATCAATGTCCCAACTGAGGTAAAACTTGTAAGAAAACCTAATCACCCACTAAAAACTCCAAGGATCCTCACATCTAATAAATACATGTATATTTCTTTCTCTAATTGATTAAAAACTACTTCTAAATTAACTGAACCTACTAAGAGGTCTCATGTATAAAACTCAACCTGATAACAGCTAGCTCACCCACCTCATACTGACACAGTGGTGAATGGAAAGGCCTACCATATCGATCCTCAAACAGATCCATTTGGAACAAAGAATAGAGAATATTGTTGTATGTGAACAATACCAAGGATATATAATCATCCCATATTCCTTATAAATCCAAAATGCATACCCAGATCATATCCTCTAAAATATGGATTGCCCTTTATGACTGTCTATCAGTCTGAGGGTGATTATTTTTACTCATCTTCAGTCGAGTTCCCATCACCCTTTATAGGCCCTGTAAACATTATTTTGTAAAAAGACTATATCTTTCATATACTACATAAAATATCACTTCATACAGCCACACTATCCCTCATACATATCGCTTTCTTAACTCATCCACTTAGTGATTCTCCCAAATTGGAAAAAAAATGAGAAACCTTTATCAGCCGATCCACCACAACCCAAATCGCATTTCAACCTCTCAAGGTCTTGGGTCACCCCATAAAAAAATATCATTACTTTATCCCACTTTCACATGGGTATAGGGATATGTTTAAGTAATCTACTTGGTCTCTAATGCTCATCCTTAATTCCCTAATAAATCAGAAAATGAGAGAAGAAAATTGAAATATCCTTTTTTATACCTAACTAACATAAACATCATCTAATATCGTGATACATCTTAGTTTATCCTGGGTAAACTACCCACTAAGATGCATGAAATTATCTCATTTTCTCTTCCCTGATAGAAGTAGGGACCACAACCCTATCATTTCTGTAGATCGCATCATCTACATCTAAGGACCAACTTGGCATTAGATCATTTCCCACCAGCTTTTCTTGCATTACTAAATACTATAGATCAAATTCTTGATTGTATTTCACCCAGTGCACTAAATAAGAAGTGGTGACTAAGGGATCATATTCCATCATCCCTTGATTATCATATGAACCCATTAATAAATATTCTATAAAAGTCATAAACTTCTACTATTATTCTAATGTTCTCTCTCCAATCTCTTGTATCTTCCTACTAAGATCATCTATAGTAACATCCCCTTCCCAGGATCATAATACATCTCGAAGTCAGATGTATATATGTACTCAACCCAAAACCACTTTTGAAAGTTCAGGTAACTCTGAGAGAAGATATATTGTAATATATTATGGTTCGTATAAATGATAAATTCACTAATATGAAATTGGACTTTAACAGTGATAGAAATGGACTTTATCATCACTAGAAAAGCACTGACTATATGAGAGAGGTTAAAAGCTAGGGTCTTTTATCATCATGTAAAAAGCACTGATAAAGGGTTCCTTTATCAGTGCTAAAACATTCTGATAAAAGGGGCCTTTATCTGTACTTTTAAAAGCGCTGATGAATGAACCCTTTATTAGTGCTTTAATTTAGCATCGCAAAAGGAACCATTTATCAACAGTTATAAAAGAACTGATAACAGATCTTTTATTAGCACTTATAGAAGCACTGATAAATTATACGTTTATCTGCACTTATAAAATCACCGATAAATGACCTTTTATTAGTTCTAATATAAGTGATAATAAATGTTTATACTATAGTGTGTCTTAACGGCACACTTTAATGTGCTGTAACAGCACACCACATCACTAAAAACACACCAAATATCAACAAAAATAATTCCCAATATACTATTTAAATGAAAATAAATTTACAAAACAAACATAATAAAAACACAATATTTTAGACATTGAAAACATTGTTTTATACAATATATCAAAACAATTCTTACTATCAATGTTACCATGATTTCCATTGACTTTATTTGTCGAAATACCAACACTGCATGAGCATCTTTGGACAAACCACATCAACTTGAAAAAAAAAAGAATCCAATTTTATAAGAAAACAATTATTATAATTAATACTAAAAATAAATAAATTAAACATAAATATAAATTAATATATTAATTCAACGGGAAATTATTTTATTGTACAAACACAAATATTACCTTTATAATTGAGCAGAGGTAGTTTTGTTTCTCTTTCTACAAAGTTAGTGGAGAGAACTTCAAAGAAAGTGATAAATACACCACTATATGGGTGAAAAGGTTTTGAGGGAGAAGAAGTATATGGAATTTTTGGTATAGAAAGGCATGAAAGAAAGACATACCACCCCAACTTGAAAATAAAATCTTTATAAGAAAATAGTTATTATATGAGTAATTCTAAAAGGAAATAAATTAAACATAAATATAGAACAATACATATATTCAATGGACAATTATTTTACTATGCAAACATTAAGACTACCTCTGTAATTGAGAAGACACAACATCATTTCTATTCCTTCAAAGGCAGTGGAGTGAACTTGAAAGAAAGTGATAAATGAACCACTGCATGGGTATAAATGTTTTGACTAAGAAGAATTTTCTGGAAGTTTTGGTGAAAAAAGGCATGAAAGATAGAAAAACCACCTCAGCTAGAACAAAAGAATCCACCTATAAAAGAAAAGTATTATTATGTGAGTAATAATAAAAATAAATAAATTTAACATAAATATGAAACAATACATTAATTTTATAGACAATTATTTTACTATAAAAACATCAAGATTACCTCTATAATTGAGTTGAGGCAGGTTTGTTTCTATTTCTTCAAAGTCATTGGAGATAACTTGAAAGAATGTGATAAATGCACAATTTCAGGGGTGAAAATGTTTTGAGGGAGAAGAAGTATGGGGATGTTTTGGTACAGAAAGGCATGAAAGATGGACAGAACACCCCAACTAGAAAAACAAAATCCACATGTATAAGAAAAAAATTATTATGTGAGTAATACTAAAAATAAATAAATTAAACCTAAAAATGAAACTATATATTAATTATATGGACAATGATTTTACTATCCATACATCAAGATTACCTCTGTGATTGAGCAGAGACGGTTTCATTTCTTTTCTTGTAAAGAAATTACACATGGACATAAATCTTCTAAAATAAATGAACTTTGTAAGGAATAATGAAAATTAAATCAATGTTCTGTTATATAATTTTTCAATAAAATAGATAAAGTATATCATAACATTATATTTATATATTTCCAAAGGGTTTCCTTCATTATAGTTTATTCTTCTGAGGGATTGGTAACATCATCATGTGTAGAAGACATTGTCTACATGATTAGTCAAACATTTAATTTAGATTATATTAATGAATTAGAGAACATATAATATTATGAGAAAAAACATAATGTATTAAATTTTCTCTCTATCATTATTTATAAATGTGTTCATATAAATGATTCATAAACCACAGTAACTTCCCAATTGGTGTCCACATTCAGTATTTCCCATGTTTAGTCCAACATTTATAGCTTTGATCTATTCCATGACAAATCAAATGTTCTTCCAACTCTTCCAGACTAATTTTTCTTGAATGAAAACAATATAATTACAAATATAGGATTTTAGAAGGTTCGTATGCATGTTCTCTTACAAATTTTATTAACTCCTTAAATTCATATTCATACTAATTTGTCAAAAAATTAGAAAGCATCCTTTTTTTATTCATATCCATCCTATAGGGTTTATAAAAAATGCACATTTAAACATATTTTTTAATGAAAATAAATAAAATATCTTCCAAATTTGGAAATCCAGAACCACAATTTGTGAATAAAAATTTATAAAAATAACTCTTAAAATATAAGTTATGAAAATGAATATAAATATATATAAAGATATATATTTACATATATATATTCCCCTACGGTCTAGCTCAGTTGGTAGTGGCTCTGTGGGGTCTCGGTGAGGTCTCGGGTTCGAGTCTCACCGAGTTACTCCCTGTTGGTGTAGAGTAGGATTTTCATTGTATTTATCCTACTCCCCTAACTATTGTAATTATATATAGAGAGAGAGAGAGTAGGATTTTCATTTTATTTCTCCCCATCCCTAAACTGTTGTAATTATATAGATATATATATATAGAGTAGGATTTACATTGTATTACTCCCCCTCCCCGAACTGTTGTAATTATATATATATGTATAGATATATGTATATATATTTGTATAGATATATATATGTGTATAGATATATATGTGTATAGATACAGATATATATATATGTATGTATATATATATGTATATATATATAAATAGACTTTAATATCATCCAAAATTCACTGAGGAGGAGGGTTGAATCCGTGAATCTTTTTCTTTTATGTTCCACAACTAAACAACCTCCATCATCTATTAATGTGATTGAATTTTATCTTATTATTAATTTCTTACAACTTCATGAAATAAAAACTTAATGGTCCCTACAAATTTACAGAGTTCATTATTAAAAATTAATGGTTATATCATTAGCATGATTCATAAATCCCCTTCCTTTATTACACACTACCAATTTTGGGAAACTATTCTCCATTAACTTTTTTCTCTATTTTATATAAACATGAAATTAGTCTAACTTTATCTATGAATACAAATTTTAATATCAATTTAAAATTCTGAAGATGAACTCCTATTTTAATTATCCTACTTTGAATTGATATATTGGATTAATCTAGCCTTCTTTTTCACCTTTTATATGATTTAGATACTTTAAGGATTAATTTTGTGTGGCCTCTGAGTAGTCTATGAAGACACATTAATAACTTTACTGGAAAATTGAATTTGGAATAAATAAAGGAATGAAAATACTTTTTATAGTGCGTTCATGTTAATTATAGTGTACTAAGATACTTTTCAATGTGAATATGTACTTACAAAAATGGTTTCTTCCAACTTTTTTTTAAACTTATTTTCCATTTAGGTATATTGGTACATGACTCCTTTTCATGTAGAGTAACCCCAAAAATTATTCACAAAAATAGAAGAAAAATATTTTATAGTATTCAATATACTTTATGGTATAAGGATTCATAACACAACAAACTCTCTCTTGGTGAAATTCTCTTACCTAGACAAAACAACAATAAAAAATCATTTTTTTCATAATCTAAAAAAATAATAATTTTATTCATAATATAAATGAAAAATATTATACAAGGACTGGAAATAAAATAACTCATGACATCATCAAACAATAAATCAAAAAAATGAAAAATACACAAAGAAAATCGCAAGACCTACCTCACTAAGTTGAAGAAAATTAGCTTCGGAAACCCTAAATTCTATTGAACACTGGATGTCCAATGATGTCTAAGAAACTTGAGGCTATCAAGTGGTGTGATTCGATATTCGATTAAAAGTGTATTTCTGGAATTGGGTGGCTTCTTTGGAAAGCTTCTGATATCTTGGTGGTTTCGCAAATGGTTAGGGTTTTTAAAATAGATCGGGACACTTTTATTAGCGCTTAAAGATAAGTGTTGATAAAAAGTATTTTTGTCAATGATTAAGTAATCAGAACTAATACAGGTAGGTCTTTATCAGTTCTAAAAAATCACTTATAAAATCCATACTTATCAACACTAATGTTTTAGCACTGATTAACATTTATTTTATCAATGCTTTTTTATTGTTGATAAAGACCTATCTTTATTAGTGCTTATTACTTAAGTACTGATAAAGGATTTCTAAATATAATTATAAATAAAAAAAATTGTGAATATATATATGATAAATATATATATATAAATACAAATATATTAATATAATCCTTTTTAAATATATTAATTATAATTTTATATTATTTATTTATAATTAAATAAATATTATTGAAAAATAATATTTATATCTAATTTTAATTTCATGCATGCATATATGTTAAAAATGAGTGAAATTAAATAAATTAAAAATAAGTACACTTTAAAAATATTGAAAAAATGGATAAGTTTTGAGTGTGTGAATTTTATATAAAAATGCATTAATTACGTATATGTGAAATCAATATAACACACATTTCATCTTTGTTAAATTGAAAAATAAAATGACATGTTAAATTATATATCCAATACATTCAGTATTTTTAATTCATATTAATTTTTAATTATACACCATTATTCACTAAATATATGAATACTTAATGTATAGAACATAAATATTTCGTAATATATAAATCATATTTATATACATTAATATATGTCTATATATTTATTATATTCAATTTATTAACATTAATTATCATAATTATCTTATTAATAAAATGATTAATATCTAATAATGTATAATTAGTTTATTCATTTTTATCAATAATTATTTGACTAATAAAATTTGTAATATTTTTTTTAATTAACTCATTTTTTATTTTTTATTTTTTTTAATTACTTCATTTTATTTATTCGGACCATTATCAATGCTAAAAAAGCACTGCTAAAATGTATCTTTAGCAGCATTAAAAATAAAGCGTTGATAAAGGGTACCCTTTATCATTGCTAACAAAAAAAACTGATAAAGGGTACCCTTTATCAATAATAAAAATAAAGCGTTGATAAAGGTTCCATTTATCGGTGCTAAAAAAGAACTGATAAAATGTTAAGTTTATGGGTGATTTCTTTAGCACTGATAAAGATGTCACTAATTAGTTCTTTTTTGTAGCATTGTTAAACTCCGATTTTGTAGTAGTGATCTCTCACAAAAAAAATAGTTCTTCCAACATTTCAAGGCATGAACCACCACAGCTAACTCCATATCATGTGCAATGTGGTTCTAATCAGGTGTTATAGCTAAGGAGACCCATAATAAACTACTTGATCACTCTATATCAAAAAATCTCTCAATAAAACACCTGAAGCATCGTAGTAAACCATATAACCAATCCAAAGTTCAAGTATAATTAAAAATAAATTAGTTTTAAACCATCTCTTCAGCTCTAGGAAGTACTCCTCACATTGTTCAGTCCACACAAACCTTACCACTTTATTTATAATTATGATCATAGGTGCTTCCCAATGGGTGAATTCCTAGAAAAACCACCATTAATTCCCATCTAAACAAAGAAAAATCAAAATTTATAACACATTTCTAGGTTATTCCAAAGAAATAACTATATCAACCATCTCTGGATCAAAAGAGATTCTCATCTCCAAAATTAATTTCCCCGAGAAATGTACCTCTTGGATCCCAAAGTGACACTTCAAAATCATGGAATAAATATGATGTACTAGAAGAGTACTCAACACAATATCAATTCTCATAGCATGATACTCTAATGTTTTATAATATATCATAATATCATCAACGAATATAATGATTATGGAGTCTAGTTATGGGTGTAATATTCTATTCATGAGATACATTAATACAACAGAAGCATTTGTCAACCCAAAATGAATCACAAGATACTCATACAAAATATACATTATCCTAAATTTTATCTTAGGTACATACTATTCTTTGACCTGAAGCTAGTTTTAGTCAAAACATAAGTCAATCTTAGAGAACCATCAGGATCCCATCAACTGATCAAAAAAATTATCAATCCTTGGAAGTATATACTTATTATTTACTATGAATTTATGCAACTTCTTATATTCCATCACTATCAATGGATATTTTCTATCTTCTTAGTGAAAAAAAACTAGAGAACCACATAGAGAAGTGCTCAATTGAATGAATTTGTTTCCCTCTCAATCCTCATGTATCACCTTCAGTTCCTTAATCTCAATTGGTGATATATGATAAGGAGGAATCAATATATGATACACACCATGCATGAGTTAAATATTAAACTTAATCTCATTATTAAGAGGAAAATATGATAATTAATTTGGAAAAACATCATAATAAAGATACATTGTGAAAGGAAGAGAGGATGTAACTATTTATTGATATGATGTAAGAACCATAATTATCTCCTGATCTATAAAGAATTCTAATTGGATATGATCCAATCCCACTATGCCTCCTCCTAAATATTATTCTCTAATCAAGAAATAATTTTCTTGCTCTAGAGAGGTAAGGGTTATTCATATCTGATAGTAATCAATGTGGGATTGATATCTAGTAAACCAATCCATACCAAAAATAACAAAAAATAAATTAATTTTTATGATCAAGAAATACCATAGATGTCCATACTTAAAACTACTACAGGAAACTATGGAAACCTCTATAGATGATCTTCCTTAATTCCCAAGGGTGTATCAAGAGAAAAACATTTATAGGAGAACTTAACTAATAGTTACAATACAGTAAAGACCTGAGTAGAAATAAAAATGGTAATATCATGTATCCAAAAAAGTATTGGAGATCATAGACGTGATCATAAACATACCACATATAGTAAAATGTACCACTCCTCCATCGATTGGAACATGTTCCACTACATAAAACATTCCAAAGTTAGACCCACATCCCTTACACAAAGGCCAATGAATCTCCTCATCCACATAATTTTACAGAGTCTAAATCTATTATTGAGGTCCTTTGAATACACTATGTCCAAATCTCTTTGAGCCCAACTATGATGGCTTCACACAAAAGTGTTGGACATGACTAGTATTTCTAAATCAATGGAAATATCAAAAATGATTAAGTTAAAAAATGATATGATTTCATTTCCATCCATAAGTATAATATCTAATAGAACCTTATTCCATATAGGGAGATGAAGAAATTTTTCTCTTCTTTAGATACCTACCACCACCCAATAACATATCATCTACTTTCCTCTTTCTATTACTAGAATAACCACCCATAGATTCACTAGGAATCCTACTCATTGGTCCACTAATGACAAGATGAGATCCAGTTTCTTTATGCTCCTCCAAACCCTTCTTAATAGTAAGATCCTTTCAAATTTCTTCTAGATATGTCTTCAAGTTGAAGTTCCTGAACTAGTTTCTTGATTCTGTTTGATAAACAATCTCAAACTTTCAGTATTTTTGCACATCATTTTTGGAAAAACTATGGGAAAACATAGAAACTCTATAACATTATCTAAAAAAGTATCCATTGACATCATCCCTTGTTAAACTGCAATAAGCTCTTGGTCCCAATTTAGATTCAGTATATCAGGAAAAAACTACCTAAATAATAGTTCCTTGAAGGTCTTCTAAGTTAGAATATCTTACCTCCCTTCTTGGTTTATGATGCACCATTACCTTTTATCCAGTACTTATAGCATATACACAGGAAATTTCACCCATTTTCCATCCAAAGTATCCACTAGAATAAAGAATCCATTGATTATTTTAATATAATACTCAGCATCTTGAGGGCCTAAGGTTCCCTGAAAGGCTGGGGGATACTAAAGTTGGAAATATTAACCATAATAAACCATCATACTGTGAGATCGTATGCCTTGAATAGGTACTTATTTGAAGAATCCGTTCTAAAGTGGTTCTACTTCCTTTACCACTAGAGAAACCACAGAAGTATTCTCATTTGTATCTTGTTACATGTCTAAAAGTGTAGTGGGAAAATTTTCTACAATGGAATCATCCTGTACCGCTTCCCTAGGTGGTCCCATAAGGCATATTTATAGTGGAATTATCTAAAATATCATAATGAACAATTATAAAATTCTATAATATCTTACTAGGATAACTACTCAAGTAGTTTACAGAAACACTCAAAAGATCATGACAAGAATGATCATCCTAATCTACTACCCACATCTATAAGGCATAATCCTCTTAATACTTCCCAAGGCCTAAGATAATATACTTAAAAAATAACATAGCATGCTCGCATTCAACTAATTTAAATTTCATCACAGATATATCATAAAAGAATAAAGCACATATTACTAATGAAATTTAATTAATTTAAGTACTACATGTGAAAAGAAAATATGAATAAACTTGTGAACTGATATGTTGTCTCATAATGCATAAACACACCAAAATCCCACAAACTATAACAACATGGTAATACGAGTTGTACAACATGGAACTATAAACACATAACCAGTAAAAATTATCCCACTACCATTTTAACTCAGAGGTCCACTACATAGTGATGGATAGGCATTGGCATATTCCCCTACCCGAGTTCCAACCATATTATATCCTTTCTAGCATACCCAAAATAGATTCATGAATAAAATAAAATAAAAACATTCCCTTTGATTCCAATTTTTAATACCTCATCAAGAATCACTATGTACAATATAGAGTGACACATGACCTCATCCATGCCTCCTTATACAACAGGATTTCAACTACAAATAGGTTCCCTAATTATGTTGTGGGGAGACTATTCCCTTAGAAAAAAAATCCATACTTTATGAACATAGTAAAACATAAGTGAATAATCACATAAGTACACAACAAAAACAAAAAAAAGTCATGAAATGACAAATAGCATAAAATCCATACAAAATAAATCAAAGGCTCCCTAATGTGGTGGATCAATCATGTGTATAAATAACAATAAATATAATAACATAATTAAAATAATATAGTGTCTATCTCGATATCATTTCCATCATCAAATATCCTCTTACTCATCTCCCCAACACATGGACCTTTCCCTTCACTAGATCCCTGACTATAAAATATACATACACACTAACCTTCCCATGTATGGTATGAGTATAAACCTTGTACGACACCACCAATTCATTTTTACTAAAATTGAAAAAAAAAATATAAAAATTTATTCTATTAAAATAAAGTATATTTTTCAATAAAAATCAAGTATTGGGTCATTGTGTTCTATCCAAGATTCCATGAACTCTGACTCTACCAACTTCAACACCAATCAAGAAGGAAGATCTTAAGTAGTCATTCTATGGCTTTAATAAATCCCTAACCCACATATGTTGGCTCAAAAGACACAAATAGTTATCAAATATCCATATTCCACCTTTAAGGAACAAATCTTAACATAACATTATGGGGAATTCAGGATTTCCACATATCAACCCAATTCATTTCTCTAAGGAAATCCACACTATCATATTTCAACCCATTACCCAGCTATAGGGAAATCCATGTTCACACATATCAACTAAATATGTGACTCTGGGGAAATACATGTTATCACAATTTATATATGAAGTTTAAATCACAACCTTCCGATCAAAACATTTGAACTACCCTTCTAAGGGGACAACTAGTCGAGCTAGACGAACCTAGTACCTTGGAACCAAACACAAAGAAACCATCCATGTATCTAGAAACAATTCACAATATATAAATTAATAAGAATTTTATTTAAATTAAGGGTCTCATAGGATACACACACATGTGAATCATATCAAAAAAGGGTCTCATGACACACATGAACTCACATGAAAATAAAGACATATAAATTTATATAAAATTCCTCAAATGGTAAAGACTTCCTACCTCAAGAGTATCGATTCCCAAAGCCATGAATTTACACTCTGATCAAGCCAAAAAATTAATTCCCTATAAATAATCCCAATTCATCTTCTGAGGGATTCTAGAATAATGATTAAAGAAAAATAACATTATTGAGAAAATAAACATATAGGACTTACCCAAGGTGAATTGCTGTCACCAATGGATCTAGATCTGATCAAGAGATATAAATTGATCCCGAATAGATCTAGGATATTATCCTTAAAATATCCAAGAATAATTTTTTATATAATATAGGAATCTACAGATATGGTTATGGTATCCTATATCTATGATTTCACCTAAGATATAGAGGTGATTTTGGTTAGAATGGATTAAACTTACCAAAAAGGATTTGTTGAACCGATCCAATTCTCAAGTATTAATGAAATGGGAAGAAGGGTGAAAAATTCAACTTAGAAGATAATTTTTTTTATGATTGTGGGTAAAAAAATAATTAGATATATTAAAAAGATTTTATGGTGTAAATAAAAGGGGATTTCCTCAATTAAAGTCTCCAATAGCCCCATAGGTGGGTCGATGGGTCCAAGAATACCCTGGGGATACTACCTTTACCACTAGCTAGTCGGAGACACCTAAGAGGGTTCATGAGATTCTTAAACATCAACTATATAGTTTTTTTCTCTTAATAAGAAATCTAATGTAAAATCATTAGCTCTAAAGCTAAAGGTTTATGCCACACCTTCTGAAGATTTTGATTACTAATACCTAAAAACCTATAACACGACTCAAGAGTGGGAAAAAAATACAACCAAGTTACATAATAAACTAAAGAATAAAATACCTTGAAATCTTATGATTCTACAAAACAGAATAATCTATCATGCAATGATTATAAATTTGTTAGAAATGAGGATAAAAAATTTTAAAGGTAAATTCATTTTTTCATAGAACAGTTTCAAGGTGTGCAATGTATTTTAATAATAATAGGATAAATTGAACTATATTGACAAATTATTCTAATTAATTAAGTATATTATAACAATTAAAATGAATTAATATTCATTTAACTTTTTATTAATCAAGTAATTCTCAAATTTTTATTTTATGCTTCAAAAATGCATTTTCTTCAAAAAATGGTTTTTGTTTCATTTTGTGCATGGGAATTATAATTAATTTTTTCCAATTTTAGAAATTATATTCAAAAAAAAGGACATAATTTGGGAAATTTTCATTTTAAAATTATCTTCAACAGAAGTTTTGAGATTTTTCTGAAAATATTGATTTTTTAGTAAATAGTTAAATATGTATTTCTTCTCTAAGGATTTCATTTATTTTCATTAAATAAAATAATTTAAAAGCCTCAATATATTTAGGATTTTATTTTAAAGTAACATAATAAACCTTTTATAATACATAATAAAATTAATTCCATAGGAATAAATATTTTATTTTATTTTGATATAAGTTCATTTTTATGATTAAAAGGGTTTTTTTCTTGTTCCACATGATCATGGGTAAGGAATGTATAATATTTAAAAGTTATGAATAATTACAACATTACCACACCTCTCACCGATAAAAGGGTACCTAATATTCTCACTTATCTACACCACTTGATCCATTTATCTCAATTAATATCTACCCAAATTCCTCCCCAAACATCCTCTCAATTAACTTGAGGTCTTTTCACAACAAAATAAAAACATAGAAGGTTTAATGTTTAAGATAAACAATACTAGAAAAAAAGGTTATACCAACAATTTATAACTATTGGTATAGGCCCCCAAACCATTGGTATATCCTATACCAATGGTTTGGATTTATGTTGGGTGATTATCTATTGGTATAAACCTATACCAATGGATTGACCTAACTTTTGGTATAGAATACCATTACCATATATCCTAAAACCGTTGGTAGAGGTAAATTCAAAGGAAATACCTACACCAACAGTTCGGTCAAACTATTGGTGTAGGTCCTATATTGAAAAAAAAAATGCAATGCTAGGTATTGATCCCATAACCTTATACTTATAATATAATGACTTTACCACTAACCTGTGACATCATATATGTTCATATATACAAATATATGTGTGAGTGTGTGTGTGTTTGTATGTATGTATAAAAAAAATTGAAGTATTTATGAATAATATTATTATTCTGCATAAATAATGGAACCACCTATACATAAGGTTCTCTCAAATCATTGGTATTGGTGTCTAGAAAAATTACCTATAATAATGGTTTGACTAAACCATTGGTATAGGTCCTATATTGAAAAAAAATTCCAACATTGGGTATTATTCCCACAACCTCCCTCTTATAATTCAACAACTTTACAACTATCCAATGACATCATATATGTTCATATATAAATATATATATATATATATAATTTTTTTTTAAGTATTTATTAATTTTATTATTATGAATAAATAATGGAACTATCTATATCAATGTTTTTTCTAATCCTTTGGTATAAGTGTCCAAGAAAATTACATATACCAACGGTTTGGTCAAACCATTGGTATAGGCCCTATATTTAAAAAAATCATGGTGGGTATTGATCCCACAAACTCCCACTTATATTATAAAAACTTTACAACTATCCTATGACATATTATATGTTCATATATAGAAATTAATATATTTATTTATATATATGTATAAAAAATTAAATTGAAGTATTAAATCGTATTTTTATTATTATGCATAAATAATGGCACTACCTATAACAAAAGTTTTCTAAAACCATTGGTATAGGTGTAAAAAAATTTCTATACCAATGGTTTGGTAAAACATTTGTTATAGGTGTCCAAGAAAATTACTTGTACCAACGGTTTGGTCAAATCATTGGTATAGGTGTCCATATACATAACTATACCAATGTTTTTACCATACTATTTGTATAGGGTGAAAATAAAAATGGTTCTTGAAACTGTTGGTATAAAACCATTGGTATAGATTATATTTCCAGTAGTGGAAGGAATTTTTTCGATGAATAGGTATAACTCTTAACTGGGTTCTTTCATCTTTATTTATTCTTCTACATTATTAAAAACTATAATAACCATTATGGTATAATAAAATAATTATATATAATATAAAAAATGTATTATGATTATGTTCTATCTGATTTTCATCTCCTTTTCCATCTTATGGGAAATGAAAATATATCTAATGCATACTTGTGGACTATCACCTCCACAAGGTGATGTGTTTTGTTTTTCATCATAGATGGTTATATAGATAGATTTGATGAATATATGTTATATTTATGATATAATAATTATTTTTAAATTTTAATTATTATTTAACTTTCTTTCAATCCAACCATTGAAAAATAGAAACATTACTCATAGGTACGAACAAATTACTGTCTCCATGTTGTGATTTAGTTCATTTTTGGTTTCCAATCTATATGGATGGTTATAAAATTATATATAATGAATAAATATATTATTTATGACATTAATTATATTATATATATATGATGAAACCAGGAACAAGGTGCAAGGACTGGAACTGTGGAACCAAACAATTCATGGAAAATGGACCATTTTTCACCATAAAAATGATTTTAATGAATAACTTTTTTAAATTGGAAATTGTAAAATAGAAGGGAGTGATATATAATAAGATATATATGAATATAGTTATGGAATATAATAATAACAAATATATATTTATTTTATTTTATTTTTTAACACATACAAATAAAGATACTACTTGATGAAAAGGTTTGTGTTACAATCACTTTTCATTTTAGGATTCTCAGAATTAAATTTACAATGGGGGAAATTATATAATACTTAAAATTTTAAACCCTAATATTCCCTTATTATATATTTATTTTATGTTGTTTCATTTTTTCCATACATAAACTCTCTTTGGTACTTAAAATGACCTAGAAAATGTTTTTAAGAATTGTCAACCTTATTTCTTCTTTTTTGGTCGGGAATCTTTCTCCTCCATGTCCATGTTCTTAAAAGTATTTTATGGAATTTTTTATATATACTTAACTATTTGAGAAAGGTTATTTTTAGTACCATTAACTTTCTTAAAAAATGATTAAAATTAATCTTTTCAATGGTTTTCTATATGTCTCACTTTTTACTTTATACAAAAGTGTGAAAGGAATGTTTTATTTTAACTTATACAACATGGAAAAAAAATTCCAACCATCATGTACTTTATTCATCTTGAATTTTTTTTTACAATTTTACATGGTTTTTAATATAAAAAAATATTTCCATTATTATGAATATTTTAAAATTTAAAATTCATCAACATAAAATGATTTTTTTTCTCACCTTTTCAAAGCATATTTTTAATGATTTTATAAAATAGATTTTTATTATATGTAAACATCCTTTAAATATTGTTACTATTCACTGGGGATATGATATCATGTTACTATAAGATTTATTTTTATTGAAAACTTATGATGGTGATGTTTTCGGGATGATTATATGAAACTCGTTACCTTTCCATGGGTTAATTAAGTTATGATAAATTCTTTATGAAACCTATTCTTTTACATGTATTATGTTAGGATGAATGTTTTTATGATATTTTGGAACATTTATATATGGTTTCAATTATATTAATGGTGGGAAAAATTATATATCCCTCCAATAAATTGGATAAATATTGATATCTCATTATATAATATGAATTTTAATGGGAAGTGAACCTAATTAAGGGACTCTGACTACTATGATAGTCTTAATAGTGATCCTTAACAAAGGAAGTGATGGGAATTGAGAGTGAACCCAATATACTCTGGTACTCTTTCCATAATCACATTCTAGGATGTGATCCTTAACTAAGGAAATTATTTTCTATGCCTATTTGTAAACAAAACTTATTTCATATTCTTATGATATGTTCCCATATCTCATGATTGATTATTTATGATTCCACACTCTTATGACTTATTTATCTTGTTATGAAAAATATTGATACAAAAAACATGATTAATTATATATGATTTATTTTCTATTACTTTTATAAGTTATGATCATGTTATAATACCCTTATACTTATCTTATGATCATTGATTGGTCATTTATTGATATCCCATTTGTTTTCCATTATTGAGTATCTGAGTTCACTCATTCTTATGATTCATTTCCCTTGAATTATGAAGAAAGTTTTTAAATAGGGTAAATATAAGAAGGTTAATATTTGAAAACGACATTGTGGGAGAATTTGAATATCTCTCATGAAATAATATGATTATGTATCGAGTCTCTGAAGACACTAAACCGTTACAATTATGGGGTGGATATTATTATAAGATATATTAATATTCATCTAAAATGATGTAATATTTATTTATATAATGGCTGGGTTGCCTCAAGAAACATGGATTAAAATATGGTCTTTTGATCACTAAAGTCTGGAAACTAAATCTGAGGATAAATTTAACCATTGGAGAATAATTTTACCATAAAAATACATAAACTAAAATGATAACAATGAATGTGGATATAAAAAATCGTTAATTAAAAACTATTAAATTATTATTATAAACAAAATTAGTTTTAAAAAACCAATATAAAATAAATATCAAAGTCACTATGATGAAAAAAGGGAATAAATAAATATTACTCTATCTCAATAAACCAACTCCTCTAACTATATATCCAACTTAAATTTACCACTCTCTACTTATAAAGTATGAAACCTTAAAATTCCCTAGATCAAAACCAATCATATTTATAATTCCACTAGATTTCACATGTTTGGGGTCAGTATAAACATATTATATTTTCCTAAATGAATCTAATAAATATCCATGATTGGCCAATACCAAAAAATTTAGTGCTAATAAATAATGATAAATTAAAATATAGCTTATTTAAAAGAAATAATTTTCAAAAAGTATTTTTTTAAATCATTATATCAATTCCATTTGTTTCAAAAACAACATTTTTTAAAAACACAATATTTATTTAAATATGAAAAAAAATTATTTCTAAATTTAGTTTTCTCCTTTGAAGCATAATTTTAGAAAACTCCCAGTTTTCCAAATTTTTAATGGAAAATTTTATACTTTTCAATTTTTCGAAGTAAAATTCCACTATTTTATCAAATCACATTTGAGCCTCCCAATCCCCTTTTTTATCCACCTAAAAACTTAACATTTCCTAAAAACAGTCATTTAAAGGAAAATATAGATAATATTACAAATCAAGTTAATCAATGCTAGTTTTCTACCCTAAATGATTGTTCCCCCATAAAAATGAAATTGAATTTTCATTTCCATGATTCCTTATATGTGAACCATGTTATGACCCTCTCACACATCAAAACCCAAACTATTTAATCTATCATGAAAAGGAATTAGGTGTTTCCTTATGGATCTGTCACCCCAAACCATTTCTCTCCTTAAAAAATCATTTCTAAGTCAATTCTTTTCCATAGATAAATAACAAAGGTTTCAAAGTAGTTCTTGTAAAAATCCATTTTTCACACATCATGCAAAAATACCAAATAAACCATATCAAAATAGCTTATCAAAAATTATCCATTATATATGGTATTTTCACAAAATGTAGTTTCCCAAAAATTTGAAATTATTTTAAAAGTTATGATTTCTTATAAAACCAATATAATCAAACCATTAATCATATAATCAATAAAAAAATAAAAATGATTTAGTTAATCTTATAGAAATTATCTAAGATAAATACCTGGGTAAGTTTTTCCAATTTTCTCTATAAATTTTCAAACCAATATTCCTATCTAGGTTACCAGTAAAGTCCTATATTTTAAATTCTCCATAAATAATAATTCACAATATATAGAATATAATCAACTATTTTTAGAAATTCGGTATGACCTAAGTGTATGTAGTTCCACATCAAGATATTTTGGAATAACCCATTATATAAGAGTGCATAGCCTTCAACAAGTTCCATGACCCTTGTGAAACATGGAATGATCCAAATGTAACTTTCTATCTTCAAGGTATATCACTATAATATTAATAGGAAAATTCCATAAAGTAAAATAACTCATGTACCAAATGAAATTAATGATCATTTTAATGCCTCCTATATAATAATATCAAAAATGATAATTTCAAGTCATTGAAACATTATGAGACCCTAGAAATAATTTAAATAAAATTTACATAATAAATTATTCTATATTTCTTAATGATTTGACTAATATCTGAACTCCAATAAACCTTTTCTAAAATTTCATACAAAATTCACCACCACCAATGTAAAAGATGAAGAGATATCAAAGAGAAGATTGTGATGAGCCTTTACACAATTTATAAACCACTTACTCTAATTATAGAATTCATTTTCCATGGGTGAATTGTATTTAAATGAGATAAAATTCCCTCTTTCCCTAATAAAACTCTCATTCTATGTCCCCCACTACCCAATAGTAAATTAATCATTAAAATTATATTTTCTTCATGATAATTTTTATACTGGACCACCCCAATAATTTCATGGTTATAAAATTTACTCTGCCTATCTTACTCTCTCTCAAATCCCTTGATTTTTAGATCATAGATCATTATAAATTCATATTCATTAATTTTAATTTAAAACATTAATTAATTTTTACAAATTAATTTTTAAAATCCCATAAATACTCAAACTCCAATTGATACCATGTTAATAAATTTAATAATTTATATTTAAATATTAATATTTTATTATTATTTCATTTCAATCACACTTAAATAAATAAATTAAGGTAATCATCCCAAAAATTAAATGAACACAAAAACATTGGTGATATAATTCTACTTACCACAGTATCTTTTTCCCTAAAAAGTCATTGAGTGGCACTGAAATTATCGAGCCACTCTCAATAAATATGTGCTTCTCTTTCATATGTTTTATATTGAATCATAAAATGTATATGTAACACTCTCATTAAATGAAAATAAATCCTCTAATAATATTCTATATTTCATCCATGGTTTGTACAAGTCCTTCCATATAAGAAACAAGGCATTCTAAATCAAATATATCCCAATTTAAAACATGTGTTTCCTTAGGTAAATACTTGTTAAATTAATAGATATAGAAAATTTTATGAATTTATATATAATATTATTCAAATTTAAATTTAAAATCCACTTCACTAATCATTTTTAAAATTCCAAAAAGACACAAAAATAGTTTCATAAACTTTTCTTACATAATTTATTATTCCCCAAACCTGGATTCACTTTTAAAAATACATGATCCCAAACATAAAATTAAAAGGGTTTTTATAAATGATTTGCATAAGAATTATTATGAATTTGGATTGAAACTAAATTATTTCTAATCAATTTGACTTGATTTATAATCACTTATATCAAACTTGGTCCTAAAATAGTCTTTTCATTGATCCCAATCTAACATATTGGTGATTGACATAGTTGACCAAACAATTCTTTGAATTGTGACATAAAAATAAATTATTGAAAAATATTGTTATAAACCCCCCCCCCCATTGATAATTGGCCTTCCCAAGACATCCCAGAGTCAAACACACATGCTCAGGCTATATTTTACAAAATTTGAATAACTCATTATGTATTCCCATTTATTTTCCTACCCACCACATGAATATATTTCTCAAATAGGGATTAAATATGTTGATTTAATAAGTTGATCCAACACTTCCCAAACACACTCATAATTCTATGATGATCTTGGAAAATCAATTATTAAATTTAAGAAAATATATTCTCAGTCCTATTTTAAAGTGGGTAATGGATATAATAACCCCGTCGATCATTGATGTATAGTATTTTACTATCGATAAGTTAAAATATAATAAATATATTTAACATTGGTCTTACTCATTATCAATCACCAGAATTAGAATTTAATTCCATGATATATCTTTTATATTCTATATATATCATCAAAATCTAATGGTTCAAAGTTTTTAAAACTTATTTCTTCAATTAAATAGGAACTATCATCTTTTCCTTGAAATAAAGTACCAAATCTTGTATGATAGTGCATCTATTAGTGGTCTCCACACGATATAAGGCATCTATCATCCTCTTAAATTCCTCATAAAATAATTAATTCATTTTTACTAAGTCTTACATAGATGTTGCATTAAGACCAAATAAACACACCATCCAAGGTTTTCTCTTCCTCCATGGGAATGTTCTTCAATAATCCTTTCAATTAACACTATTATCCATATTCCTTCATCAAATGAGTTTTAGTATTTATAGTCAAAGAATTTGTTACTTACTTTTCATTTCATGGTGTATATATAAGCTCAAAATAAAAATATTGAATTCTCTCTACACATATGAGTTTTCTTGAGTTGAGATCACATTGTGAGAAAATGTAATTTAAACTATAATAATAAATATAAACTATAAATGTCTCATAAAAACTAAATGTTTCCACATATTAAAAGGGTGTAAGATGTTAAATCTAGCCCATATGTTGGGTAATTCTTATCATAGGTCATTTTATTCCTAGATCTATACACCACAACCTTGCATCCTTTCATGAAAACACACCATAGACACGATATATATTCATTAAAGTATATATATTCTCTCATATCATAGAAAAATTTAATTTTGGATAAAGTGTGTTTCTATTTTTATTCATTAGTAGACTCTTTGAATTTCACACCTTATTCCAAATTTACTCCGATTTTAGTCAAATATGTCATGGTTGAAGAAAATTTAGAAAATTATTTAATGAATTTCTAGTAATACCCATACAAATATAGAATATTTCAAATACCTTATTGGGTTTATTCATTAAATAACTGCTTTCACCTTCCCATGGTCAATAGTGATTCCTTCATTAGAAAAAATTTGACCTCTAAATTTCACTCTTTGAATCCAAAAGTGACACTTAGTGAAATTAGTACACAATGTATTCTCATATAAATATTCCAAAAAAATTATTAAAGTGATTTTCATGATCTACCCCAATTTTCAAGTATATCAATATATCATCAAAAAACACAACTAAAAATATTTCTAAATATTTATGAAAAATCTTATTCCATAATTAAATAAACATTATAGGTGCATTGATAACTTCAAAAAATGATAAAAAACATAATGGATATATTTACATTAAAATATTGTTTTTTCGAATATCCTATTCTTTACCATTAACTAATGATACTAAAATTGAAGTTTAGTCTTGAAATCCCAATGATATCCCTTCATCTAATCAAATATATCAATAATTTGAGGTAAGGGGCTTTTATTGTTTAATATCACTTAATTTAACTTTTGATAATCAATGAATAAACACAATCTAATGTTATATTTATATGAAAATATAACTAGTGCCACCAATGGAGAATTATTTGGTTGAATTAATACCTTCATCTAAACATTATATATTAATTCTATTAATTCTATTAATTCTACTCATTCAATGTAATAATAAGATATTATATTACAGTTTATTTTGGGTGGAAGGTCAATGAAAAATTTTATGTCTCTATTTGGTATCAGTATAGAGAAATATTATATGAAAATAGAAAGAGGTCAATATAGCACCACTATAAGGGAGGATATTTATTTCCTTATAATAATCCAAGCACTATCTCATCCAACTGAAAATATATTGAACCAAAATCAATTATCATTGTCCCTATACTACTATCATGAATATCCTATTGTCCATTAAGAGTATGTTTAATCTCATCTAGAACCTTCAAGACAACCCTTCAACTGTAATAATAAATTTGATCCATGAATTTACTAATACAATTAATCCTAATAATCAATTCATATGTTTTAATCTCAAAAACTAATAATTCTTATGAGATTTACACTTTATAAATCATTATTAAAAAGTATTAGCACTTAAACCCCTACTCAGTCCTTTCACTCATTAGTGTATCAATTCTCATATAAAATGATATCAACTTCACTTGCAGCCCCAATTATTTAACTAACTATATAAATATAAATGAATTCAATTATCATGTATCAAAAACTAAAATTTTATAAGAGAGGTATTCAAAATGGTACCACACACTATGGCCTCTCTTCATGATGAGGCCTCCAAAATCTTCCATGAGTCCCTGGAATAGTCTATCATAGTTTATTAACCTGTATCATTGATCCTTTCACCTAGTTGGATTTTAATGACCAAATCATTATGTAAATTAAAATTACATTTATTTTGAATAATACTTAATACATTACACAAATATAATCCCAAAGACCGTATTAGTTTAGTATCTTTGGAAACATGGAACATAATATTCTAACTTAGTGAAAGATCTTCAACATATACCATAAAGATCTTCCCCTTTTGTTTTCCTACCCAAACCCTTTCTTTATATCTTAGGAAAAAAATAAAAAAAGGGTGATCTCAAATTCTTAGTAAGGTTAAACATGGAGAACATAAAACAAACCACATACCTAAGAATGTAAAAACAAGAACATACATTTAAACATCAAAATCATGAGTCAAGAAATAAATCTTGGCAGTATGTAAGGCATGGATCATAAAGGAACATAAACCATGATAGAATAGAATTATCATAAAACATATAATTATTCCAAAAAAATAAGCACATGATATTACTTCCATACTATCCAAGGCATTGATTCCAAGACTATCATAGTAGACAAACTCAATTACTAAACCAGGTTTACTTTTCATTCCATCCATGTATTAATGAACCAGATTTTCTTTACATTCTAGTCATGTTTATCTCATGAGATATAAATATTCACCCAATTCATTGGTGAGAGACATAGGTCATACCCATCTCATATTGAAATCATTCTTCTATGTGACACAAAAAACATAAATCATTCCTTATAGGATAACCCAAGAAATAAAATGGGCTTCTTAAACATCATTCCATCATAATCTATATAAAATAAATGGATTTCATAAAAATAATTCCATCATAAACATAACCAAATAAAATTAATAGTAGGGATAGAAACTATAAGGACCTGACCTTAAACATTACATACTCTTTAATTAAATGGATAATTCACATTGAGAACCTTTTCAGGTTTAGAGTTTTAGAGAATTAGGTCATAACATTTACATAACAACATGAATATTACATGTATTCAGTTCTACTTAGTATCCATTTTCTTTATAAAATAAAAACCCCTGAAAAAAAGATTCATGTCTGGTTCCATGTTTTAGATAGCAAGACTTTTCCTTGATCCCATCATTGACCATATTCATCTTTAATTCCTTTGAAAAACATTTTAAATCTTGGGATGAGCATAAAAAGAATAGTAAGGGTTATAAAATAAGAATTAAATCATTAGTCCATCAATACAAACAAAACATAAACTCGTTTACTTACCTCATGAAAACATAATATTTATGAATAACACATAGTAATCACAAATCATAAAAGTACTTATGGCATTCATATCATACTAACATTATAGCTATCACAGTTATATAGTGAGTTACGTTGGAATACCCATAACGGTATATTCCATAAATCTATTGGGAGAAACATTCAAGTTTACCTCCATCACATTACCCAATTCATTGGAGAACTATCTCGGGCTCACCTGCCCTAGGTTTATCACGTAACCACCCGTATACGTAAATAATACCCAAGAACCATAACATATTCACAACACATAAAACAAACATAAAGAAAAGATGACATTTCTACATTTCAACCAAAATATATCATTAAAATATATTGACATAAAAAATCCATTATAAAAACCATTTTCAATACCAAAATACATAAAACTTATATGGTATTTTTTTTTTTAAACAGTACGTCTTGTTAAGGAAGCCAAAGATCAAATAATACTCACGGCGATGGAAAAAGGTTGTTGTCCCCAATTACGTTAAAAAAACATTCCTTTTTGTTGTTTAGTAAAAAGCTTCATGTAAAAATATTCCCTTTGAATGAAATGAAAATTCAAATGGGTTTATACACCGTATAAAAAAAATCATTTATAAAACAAAATATGCCTCAATGAAAGGAGATTGAGACTAAGTCCCTTACCTCGTGTCTGACTTGACCTGTTTGTTCTTTAATCTCCTGGATAATAAAATAATGTTAATTTCTACTTTCTTAAGAACCTTTTTCAAGTTTATTATTCCTTTTATATCACTTATTACCAAGTTATAGATATTATTTAATCATTTAAGTTAGTAATGGTTGTTTTGTCGATATTTGGTACTTGAGTCAAAAACGAACACCTTATAATTCCAAGTTGTCAGTGTGGTCAATATTCCATTATCTCAAAAATAATATTCATGATTTAGATATCATATAAATGATATATATCCAGTATATATATATTTATAATAGTACATAACATTTTGGAGATAATAAATGAAATGCACCGTTCATGGAGACGGTAAGTCGTACGTACACATGAATGCTACTTTCATTTCTATTTCATACTTTAATGAAATTAAAACATAATGATACATAGGTATATTATAATTCCAGTATAATATAATATATAATATCAATAACTCTATCCTTTATACATCCCACATATGGCATTAACGAGTCATATCACTTTGAGGGGGCGGAAGTCTGCACTTCCTCAAATGAAATTATCGTGTTTACCCATTATGGAAACCATAAAGGTATGATATAAATGTAAAATATAGAATCATACAGAAAACATAAAAATAATATATATCATATATTAATACAATGTCATATTAATGTCCACCATGAGAGGCGGTAGGAGATAATCGAACAATCATCGTTTCGTGAGGCGTCAGTTTTCCATCCACAAAAACAGTATGTTCTTCACCCATTAGATGGAGGTGTGTGTAAGTATAGTTTGAATACATATCATAAAAACATCATAGTATTTTTATTATACTTTTTTTTATAAAAGAAATTAATAAAAAGAGTTTAGGGGTTGGATAAGTGAAATAAAAGAAAAGAATTTAAGAGGAATCGTTACCTTTAATTGGGGTAACTTCCTTTGGTTTGAACCAAAATGACTTCTTGAAGTTCCATATGCCTAAGGTAATTCTTCTAGGAGGAGAATAGGGATGTAGGGAGATTAGTTGGGTAGAGGTTGGACAATAAAAAAGGCTTTATAGGTGTGAGTAATTGTCTATAAGTGGTGTCCTTTTATAAGGGGGAGGAGGGGCTCTTTAGGAAAGTGTGAAAATATTATTTTATTATAAACCTATCTTCGATTTATAAAGATAAAAAACTAATTAAAGATGAAGATAAGATGAATAATGGTATAAATAAAATAATCCAATAAGAATTTTATAGGTTTTGGACATTGTTTTAATATTTATAATCTTATTTATTTAAATCATTTATTAATGAGGTAAATACTACATCATTATTGTGTCATAAATAATTTAATTTATTTGATGTCTAAAAATTATAAAAAAATTCCATTATGTAGGAAATCTTTTTATATTTAAAATTAATACTTATAGTATAAAATATAATTTATATAACCCCTTTTAAAAATTAATTTACTAAAAGATATTTTTTTGTCATTTTTTTCTTTACTTTAAGTTAATTAATCTAAAGTGTCATTATGACTCCCAAGTGGATGAATGGGGTCCCAAAAAAGACTCAAAGATTCCCATGGTCGTAAATGACTCAACCAATAAGGTTATTACAAGTTTTAGGGTAATTTGTTATTATTATAATATTATTTTTACCTTGAATTACCCTATTTACCTTCAACTGTGGTAAATAAAAGTCAAAAGTTACCATTCACAAAAAATTATTTTCATCTTTTTGAACCAAATTTTACTTAATAATAACAACCATGTATATCATATTTTCCAAATTTAATCCACAAAATCGATAAAATTTAATTTAAATGAAAATTTCAGTTTTTAACTACTACTTAGTGGTTTCACTATTCATCGAAAATTAATGATTTTCAGAAAACTACCAAAAATTCAGCCTGCGATATATTTGATATTTAAAATTCAAAAATGATGCCTATTTTACCAAATTAAAAACATATAATTCTCATTAATTAATAAATTATCATTTTAAAAACAAATAGCGTGTTTTTAAGAAACAATAACTATCAAAAGATTGATACTTGTTTATGTCTGATTTTAAAGTGAAATTAATTAAAATGCCCAACATTGGATTAAATGGTAAAAATATATTCTAATTACACTTTAAAACCAGTTAAAAAGATAAAATAACCATATAAATAAATTATATTAAAAGGAACTTTTAAATTAAAATACAGTATTTTTCATTATTCATTAAAAAATGAACTTTATCAGAAAAATACCCAAAATTTACCCAAAGTAAATTTTGAGGTCCCGAATCTAAAGAAGAATTTTATTTTGTCAAATAGAACATATAAAAATGACCAAAAATATATTTAAAGAGGGTTCTCCATCAAAAGTCTGTAAATCGACCTTTTACTGAATATTAGAGTATTTATGCTTAAAATTAGATTCATTCATATTTTAAGCACCTGACTTTTAGTGGATAAATGTAAAAACATTTAATAAACATGTATAATATTATTGTAGTTAGTTCTATTCTTTTCCTCCAATACAACGTCTAGTAGTTAACTACCATTTAAAATAATAATATTATATTTTTAGTGTGCAACGTAAGATTTCAAATAAACTCATTGTTGCATATTGGGTATGCCATCGAACATAGAAACCTCTTTAAAGTAAAATTAATATTTATGTTACAAAATATTAATAAAAAGATATAATGTATTATTTCTTTATTTACCCGGTATGTTAAATAAACATAACCATATTTCAACTTTAATGGAAAATAATTTTGATAAATCACATGAACTTAATTCCTGAGAAAATATACTTTCTTTTTCAAAACATGTTTTCTTTACTCAAAATGCCACACAATTTTAAAAGAAAAAAAATTAGTTGAGAAAAATCTTGAAATATTGTAGAGGAAGCTTCATGGAAATAAGGTTTCATAAAACCATAAAAATATATTCATCCTGCATAATTTAAAAAAACATTCTCCTCGTACTTTTTCTGAAAAAGTCAAAAAGTACCTCAAATTGAATAATGACAAAAGATTCCTTTTTATAGTTTAATAAAAAATAACCAAAGGGTAAAATTGACTTTAAACCATTTTATAAGAATAAAAATAATATTACATAATTAGGAAACTTGTATGCTGATGATAAATATACCTAAGTAAATACATACGAAAAAATAATCTCGGATAATAATGAGATTGAAAAATTATCCCTTACCTTAGATCTGATTTCTTCTGTATGTGTCCAAAATTTCTATATAGTGGGTTTAAACATGTTATTAACTTGTAATAGAACCATAATAATATATATGAAATCATATATGATTTACGTATGACTTTATACTACCTGTTTATTTATCAATTCCATGTTAAAGTATCATTTTGGGTAATAATCATTTTATTTATTGTATGTGTGTTTTGAATTGTTATTCTTGATCTCATTACTGATATCATGATTTACTTACTTCCACAATGTAAAAAATAATTTATATATCATAAATTTTAAGTATATAAATATATGTATAATATATGGATAAATGAAATTGAATACATCATTCATAGAGACAGTAGGTCGTACATACACTTGAACGATGTTTCTATTTCCTTATTGAATTTAATGGAAGGAAGTAAATTACATATATAAATATACATAAATTCATTATCATTTTTATGTCCTATATTTTATGTTTATTTATTATATATACATTATAATCAATATTGAATGGTTAATGTGGAGAATGAATCACATCGTGTCCTAGAGATGGTAGGTCGTACGTACACTCAAACAACGATATCATTAACTTAATGGTTAAATGGTATCGAATTTGTTGGTATATTAATTATACAGAATAATTATCATGTTATATTCTTTATTTACATCCATTATACTCATCATTATTATTTTTAGGATGGATAAAAAGAGGAATAAGGATGTCCCATAAATATAATAACATCTTAGAATGTATGATATACTTGATTTATTACTTTATTATGAGAAAAAAATAAGAAGATGAAGTTAAAGAAGAAAATAATTTTGAAAGATGTGATAAAATAGTTACCTCTTTTTCGAGTATTACCTTTTGATTTTCAAAAAAGGTCTCCCAAGGATGGATTTTTGCCCAAAGTGTGGCCTCTAGGAGTAAAGGAGGGATGTTGGGAGCTTATTTGAGTAGATTTTGGATGATCCAAAGGGCTTTAAAGATGTGATTAAGTAGGTATAGGTGGTGGCATTTTATAATGGGGGATGAGAACTTTAGGAAATTCTTTAAATAGTAATTTATTATAAATTTATTTTCAATATATAATGGTCCCAAACTCATTTATTTAGAATATAAGATGAGTATGGTTAGAAATAATCTAAAAAAATAAAATTTAGACATGTTTTTATTTTATTTTTAACCTTATAATTTTGATTTATCCTTATTTAATCTATTTAATTTTATTTGTAGTACTAATATTCTAAATATTAAAAGGCTATAAATATTTACTTATGTGTTGTAAATTGTCCATAATTGGATACTTTATGATATTTTAGACCATATAAATTTCAATTTGTAATATTTAAATATTTTTGTGATTTTTAAATAATTAAATAATATGTTATTTTTATAAAATATCAATAGTGTCAATTTTAACACTATTCATTTATTTGAATTTAAATAAAATTCACACAGAAGATAAATTCAAAATAAATATTTAATATACTCATAACATTTCATAATCAGCTATAAAATTTTCTTGTCACATTAATTTGTTCATATGATATTTCTTTTAATGTTTTTAAGACCATTTATTTGATATTTCTATTAATAAAATAATTTCTACATCATTATTGTCCCATCATTAATGGTAATTATTTAATATCTAAATATTATAAATAAATTTTCATTATTTAGATAATTTCATTATTTTTTTGAGACTATTTATTTTCTAAGTTTTATCAAGTTTATCAATACATTAAAATTATTATACTTATAAGATATATGAAAGTGACATATGGTCACTTTCTTTTCTTTTTTTATAATTACTTCAATTTCATAAAAAATTCAACTGAATGAATCCATTTCTACCCTTAGGAGATAATTTTAGAATTTAAATCATCTAATAGTATTTTATCAAGTGTTAGGTTAATTTTATTATCTTCATCATATTGTTTCTTACCCTAATTTACATGACTTACCTTTAACTGCGGTAAATAAAAATTCCCAAAGTTACTTTTCATATTATCCAAAAATAAAAGGTACCTATATACAAAATTTGGACCTTATTATTCCAAATATTGAATCAATTTTTCCAAATACGAAACAGATAATTGGAAGAAATTAATTTAAAATTAATTCCTGTTGTCAAAACCAAAAAACATATTTTTAAAAAGTAAAAACTTATCAAAATATTGACATGTATTTACATCCAATTTAATTGTAAAATTACTTCTAATGATCAAAATTTTTCTAAATTATAAAAAAATAATCCAATTAAACTTTAAAACCATTTAAAAATATAATTGAACAATATAAATAAATTAGATGAAAATGCAGTTTTGAATTAAAATTTTGTATTTTTTGTTATTCATTAAAATATGAATTTTATCAGAAAAATACCAAAAACTCAACCAAAGTAAATTTTTATGTCTCTATTCCAAATAATACATTTATTTTTTAAAATATAATATATAAATTTGTTAAAAACTAGATTTAAAATTGTTGCGCCATCAAAAGGCGGCAAAATTGTAGTTTTTGAAAAATACCTCTTTTATCTGAAAAATTAAATTTTTTTATATCATGTTCTAGAAAATACATAATATGAATTTTAATGTCATTTGAAATTAAAAATAGGTTTAATAATATTCATAACATCTAGTTTATATCCCATGAAATAATAATATGTTAATAATATATTATTGTTTAGTGAAACTCATAATTGCATACAATGCAAGCTTTCAAGGAAGGTCTCTCTTCCGTGTAATACAAGAGAAGTCAGTGTTTCATTTAGTGAAATATTCCTTTGTTGTTTTCTAAAACATAATCAAATCATATTTATTTTATAAATTAAACAAAATCTATACTTCGTGTTGCATGAAATGAATCCTATCAAAAGAACTTGAAATTGTGTGTAACACAAGCCAAGTATAGTGTTGCTATACAGCAGGATAATATTGCATTTTGTATAGTTCAAGCTAATGTTGGTTTAGCATACAACCCAATAATTCAAAGGAATTAAAAAAATCTATCTCATAATATCTTGGGGTGTTACAGGGGTGATCCTCTACTAAACATTCTTAATAATCTCCTATAATAATTCTTAAGATGTTTTATCTTCATAAAATAGAAATACTCAGGAGGTAGTGTCCCACTCTACAATATAAAAAACATTATATTGAACTATTCTACTGATAAAAGTGAGAAGATTGATCTATTTGATTTCCAAGAAATCCCTTTTCTTATTTTTTTCCACGAGAGTGGTTTTCCACTCAATTAGTTAGAGGGACAAAAGTTTTTTTACACCATGTGTTCTCTATATATTCCTCCTCTTTAGCTTCCCAAAAAAACTAAATTTGTGTAAGAAAGTGTCTTGAATAATATCTCTAATTAAAATTTCATCTCAAAGCATATTGTATCAATATACACATTTATTAAAAACTCCAATACATACCACACAAGTTCAAAAAAATTGATTTATACTTCATTAATTTCATATTACCTTACTCAAAATGAAAAAAAAAATTATCAATCCTTTTTAAGATTTAACACCTAAGGAAATACAAATTTATTAATATATTTTTGAAAACCTTCAAGTAAAGATCTTAATGAATTATAAATAATGTCACCATCCCCATCCATTAATGATCTAGTAATTTCAACAAATAGGATACCAAATTTATCTTTAATATCCATGGTATCTATAAAAAATATGGTTAAACTTATTTAACCATTCCTACTATATCTTTGATTAGATATCATATCTAAATGATGGTGGACTCTACTTATAAAAATTTGATTCTATATTAATATCTTGTATCCTATTCGGGATAGATTCTCTATCCAATGATCATATATTCAACAAAATCATGGTCACAAACTAAATATTAAATGTAGTAACTCCCTTTAATCCATGTACTTATCCAATATGAACTCTTCTAGGTAGTATATTTCTATATCATATTAAATAGTTAAATCAAAATCACAAAATTTTCTAATAAACCATCATTAAAAAAATTCATTCCATAATTTTTCTATATAGATATTGATCCCTTTACTTTGGATAACTCCATTTCCAACCAATTTATCCTAGAAATTAAAGCATGTTATTAAAAATACTTTTTATGTGAATTTTATAAATATAAAATCAATATGTTATAGAAAATATACTTTCATTCAAGAAAATTCCTTTTTTAAAACATGGTCATGTGATGCAATACTCACCCTACTTATCATGATTCCTGAAATTTTTAAAGTTTAGATAAATTGATGGTTAATATGGAACAAATTACAATATCATACATTGTAATCATAAACCTTTCATTTAGCGGTACATCCCGGTCCCTCAAAGTTTACTATAAGGAAGTTAGTTACAAATTTTATGGGTACATTTTGACTTACTACTATTTTAATGTTCACACTTATTAGACCTCCCAAGAATCAACTTAAAAACTATTAATTAATACTATTTTTTAACACCCTAACCAAGGGACTTGAATCTTGATACCTAAAATGTAGTGTTAAATGGACATAAGCATGTTCCTTGGGTCGTTAAAGGCTGGAAACTAGTGTTGAGGTATAAAGTAAATCATTAGGAAAGGATTTTACTATAAAATAAAATAAAATGAAAATAATTAATGTGAATTATGACACAATGATATTTCATGATTTATTTGTATTTAAATAAAATTGATGTGTTTGATAGCTTTCTTTATAGGAAACACTGAGCTTAAACGAACTACAATATACTATTGAAATATTAATATTAAATGTGACTTGTATCACCTTATCACTATATTAGTGGGAATGAATAGAAATAACTAAATTATAAAAATTATGCATAAAATTTTTCCTTAATGAGATAGTATTTATTTATTACTAGAAAATAATCACTCAATTTTTTAAATGTTAAAATTAACATTGTTTTATGTTAAAATATCATTTTTAAAAGTCTTTTATTTTTATATATATTATGTGTGTTATTAACTAATGAAATGTTATTTTTATGGAATATATTGATATATATTTTGAAAAAAATAATAATCATTCAAATATTTATTATAAACTGGTTATAAATGAAGATAAATGCTTTTGAAGGTAAAAAGTATTGTTTTTCGGAATACTATTTTTATTATGTGCAATGTATTTTTGTCATAATAAATTTAATTAATAAATATTTATAAACTATTTTCAATAAATTTTTAGATAATATATTAAAAAAATATTAACATAAATAATGGTTTTTACTAGGTAGAGAATAAGAATAAATTAAATTTTATGCTTAAAATGCTTTTTTTCTAGAAATGGATTTCATTGCGTTTTACACACTTATTTTAAAATTAATTTAAAATAATTATAGAAATTAAATATTTTAAAATATATTCCATATTGTAAATCATCACAATGAAAATTATTTTCTAAGTTCAACTAATTATTTTTCATTTTTAATAGTGAGTTAAAAATCCATTACTATGGTAAAGGTTAAAAGGGTTGACGAGGGGTTAAACTAAATAGACAAAGGTTTGAATAATATAAAAACTTGTATAAATACTATTGGTTGATTTTATCTCATCCCAAAAATTTTATAACTTCTAATTTGGTTTCTTTGGATACAATTTCCCAGAATTATGACTTCATTATATTTTATTATTCTTAATATTTACAAGTGTGCCACTACCCTAACTTATAAAAAGGAACCTCTCATATTCTCTTCTCCTCACCACTTTAGAACTTTATCTAGACCAATATATAATAAAATAATTTCCCAAAATTTCTCCCCCCATCCTATAGGTTCCTCTTCTCATGAAATTCTACATTAAGATGTCTTAAAGTGTAATCCAAAGGAGGTTTTATGAAAATGATGTATATGTCATTATTGATCTTATTCAGGTTTCTTTCTTCTTAAACCACATACAACTAGTTTATAATCATATTAACATTATTTAATAATAATATTTAATATCCTATGATTTCATTATGGTTATTTTATATCCATTTTCTATCTTCTTCACATCTATTGGAAAATTATATCATCACTTGTGCGTACATATTGACTACCATCTCCACGAAGTGATATGATTAAATTTTTATTTATTATTTATATGTATGGTATTCAGGATAGATTTAATGAATATATATTATATTAATGATATAATTATGATTCTTTAAATTTTAATTATTATTTACCTTTCTTTTCTTCCATCAATCAAAAAGTGAAAACATCACCCATCTGTATGCACAAACTACCATCTCCATGAAGTGATGTAATTTATTTTTTTCACCTTTATAAATAAATGGTTATTAAATTATATATAATTAATAATTATTATAATTATTAAAAGATTAATATTATACAAATGATGAAACCATGAACAAGGTTCAAGGACTAGAACCTTCAAACAGAAACATGCATTGAAAATAATCCATATTTCCACCGAATAATGATTTTAATGAATATTTGTTAATAAAATGGGTAATTGGAAATTATAAGGGAATGGTATATAGTAATATTTATATGAAAATGGTTATAGAATGGATATATAATAAATCTATATTTATTATACATTAGTCTTAAATATGTATAATTAAAGACAGGACTTGAGGTTAGGGTTTATTTTAAAATCTCATTTCTTTTTGGGATTGTCTATGATAAATTTACATTAAGGGAAAATATATGATCGTTATTTTTTAAACCCCATATATTTTTTTCAAAAATATTTATTTCTATAATTTTCAAGTATTAGTAGCATTTTCATCTCTTTTATACTAAGAATGATCAAGAATTTTTTTTTTAAGGTGCCATGATTATTTCCTGTTTGGTCAACGAAATTTTTCTTCCATGTCTATGTTCATATAAATGTTTTATGTATGATTTTGTAAATAAATAAATGTTTTATAAAGTTTATTTCTACTAAATTTTAATTTATTTACAAATTATTAAAATTCATCCTTAAAAAATTATATTTGACTCACTTTTTACTTTTTACAAAAGTGTGAAAAGAATGTTCTCTTTTAACGTTGGAATGAAAAATTTAACTACCATCATAAATATTATTTTATTTCAATATCAATTTACAATTTTACATTATTATTTGAAAATTAAAAAATATATATATTAATATTCTTGAATTTTTTAATTTTAAAAAATATTGAAAGAAAAATAATTTCTCCATGTTTTCAAATAAATGTTTAAATTGTCTTTTCTAAGGTATTTTTCATCTATTACAAAATAATTAAAGTATTTTTTATTCTTCACTCAAGATATTAAATTATTATTCCATCGACATTATTTGTATTTTACTTATTATTATTTTTATGTTTTAAGGATGATTCTATGAAACTCGTTACATTTTTATGGGTTAATTGTGTTATGATGAAATATTTATGAAACCTATTTCATTTATATGTATTATGATATAATAAAATGATGAATGTTTTTTTTTTATCTTATGGATAACTTATGTATGGTTTTTCACTATGTTATGGGTGGTCACTAAATTATATATACCACTAATTAATTGGTTAAATAATGATATATCATGAGATACTATTGACTGGAATGGGGAGTAAACCCATTTCAGTTAAAGAAATTCATTCATGATGATAGTCTTAGAAGTGAAACTTGACTAAGGAAAAGGTGGAATAAGGATTGAACCCAATCCATTATGGGGATTTTTCTCTTATGATAGTATTAGGAGTGAACCTTTACTAATGAAAAGATGGAGTGAGGAGTAAACTTATCCACTATGGAACTTTTTCCACTATGATGGTCTTGGAAGTGAACCTTGACTAACAAAATGATTTTATATGGTTATGTGTATTACATAAACTTATGACTTAATATTATGATATTTTCTCATAGATTATGATATTTTTTTTATTATTTTATACTATTATGGTTTATGTCCTTTTTTTATAAAAATAAATCCATATTCATTGACTCGTGATTAATGATATATGAACGATAAGGTGTGAATTTCATATATTATGATCATGTTATAATGAACTTATACTTATATTATTCCCACTTATTATCATTTATTGATATCTATTATTTTTACCTTTAATGAGCATCTGAGTTGAACCTTTAATATGTTTTCATTTCCCATGTTAGGAAGAAAGTTTTTAGTTAGGGTATATCTAATAAGGGTGCTATGTGAGAAGAACTTTGTGGAATATGTAAAATATATTTCATGAAATAAGTTGATTATGTATATGGTATCTAAATACACATAACCTTTATGGTTATGGGCATGTATTATTATGATATGTATTGAATATTCATCTAAAATGATGTAATATTTTTATTTGTTATGATTGGGTCACCTCTGTTGGTATCGAAGTGAAGTTTATTTATTTTTAAAGATTAAAATTAGAATAATTTAGTGAAAACCCATGGGATAAGTCTAAATATATGATAACATATTAAAGTTTTGGTAAATTGTAGATTGTGTGGTTTCGTAGCAATTAAAACCTAGTCTAGATACTAACAAGTGGATATAGTCTCTAGAACATATGCACCTAGGGTAATAATCCTAAAAATGTGGGTTGGGTATCAACTTGATCTTCACCTAGTAAATAATAAAGTTGACTAAATGTACACCTAGTTTTATAATCATGGGTGATATTATTTAATTAATTCACATTCTATTTATGAACCATGAATGAGAGGATATAATCTATGTGAACCTATGATAATCTATATTAAAATGAGATAAACTTAAAGTGTTATGGGTTGAAATAAGGTTTCATAATTAATGAAATCATAAGAATGATTTTCATAATCATATTATTTATTACTCTGATTATTTATTATTAATAGTCACAATAATATTTTTGGTTTTTGTTAATGGCTAGAACTAGGATAAATCATGTGAAGAAAGAATGTGATGGCTAAGGAAATAACCATCCTTGTGAGAAACCAAATGAAATGGGAGATATAATGTGACGTCTTATGATTATTCCTAATTACATATCTCGAATTATGATAAACAATCTAAACCGAAGTTAGTTTTCAAATACACCATATAAGAGAAAAATGTAATTTCATAAAATGACATGTGACAAATACCATTTAGGGAAGAATATTCAGATGCATACATGTCAATAATATGGTAATAAGAACCTAGGGAAATGTCTCAAAATAATGCAAAGATGTTTTAATTGTGAAAAATAAGGATATATAGAAACTAAATTCAAAAGAAAAATAAATATTCATATAGAGGAAAATAAATTTCATCCTAATTAACTAATAATAGTTCAATATAATAAATGTGGGTAACTTGGTAAGTATTCACGTCCATTTTATAATCCAAGGTATAACTCCTAGAACAAGGGAATAAGGAAGGTCCTATGTGATGTTAGTCATTCAAGTGAATCATAATAAATAGGTCACACTTATACAGCACTCTATAGTTGAGGATATCATATTGATGTTTCTAAGAATGTTCCCAATGAAAATATTATTATTGTTCCTTTAGTGGAATTTGAAATAATTTTGAACATTGATTATATCTCTCTATATATATCCTGTGTGAATTTATATAATAAGGTAATTACAATTGTATTCCAAATAAACTAATGATTGTATATCGGTGTGAGGATGAATATAGACTTCCAATAAAAATTACTTCCATTGTATGGGATTTATTACCTATTCATAGGGGATATTTACCTTAAATGGTTAGAGATAAAATCAAAATTTAATATATGTATATTTTTTGGTAATATACTAATTTATTTCCTAAATACTTTCCTAGTATTCCCCTAAATCATTATGTTGAGTTTTTAATAAAACACATACCTGGTGATACACCTATTTCAACTTCCCTATCAAGAATAGCCTTTATTGAGTTTTGTGAATTAAATAAAAAACTTTAAGAGAATATTAATATGGTTTTCATATTCCCTAATTCATCACCATGGGGTGAAACTATTCTTTTTTTAAGAATAAATATGGTTTAATGTGTTTTCTCATTGATTATGAGGTGACTCAAGCAAAATAAACACACATTTTTATTATTTTCAATTATTAATCATTTTATTCACTAATATTCAAACCAAAATAGTGAATGGAATGATTAGTGTCTTGGAAGATTACCTAAATTCACAACTTATTTAAAAAAATTACAAAACATTCTCCATAATTGAACCATATTGGAATCCCTTCTAGACCTCTTATAGGTTATACTTAAATTTATAACCTAGGAAATGGAAACATAATAAAGGGGTTATCTTTAATGTGTAATAAGGTAAAAACTCATCAAAATGTCATCAGGGGTTAAATAATAAGTAGATGAGAAAATATGGGTAGGTAGAAATATCTTACTAAACTATTATGGTACAATTCGAGTTGTTTATAATCCATGATAAAAATACAAGTAATATTAAAACAGAAAACATATACCATGGAATAAATGTGTGGAAACATAAGATAAAAAACGTGATCCACGGAGTATAATCAAAGGAATAAATATATGGCATGTAAACTAAATTAATCAAAAAAGTAAACTATGGAACTAACATAGGTGTATAAATCATAAAATAGTGGAGTGGGAATAATTACATGTTTCTTGTGCACTAGTGGAGTATGAATCACTACTGAATTTCCATAGAAAATCAGGAATCACTACATAATTTCCATAAAGATATTGGAATAGGCATCACTACCTAATACCCATAACAAATTGGAGCATGTATCACTTCTTAATTCCCATAACATGGTGGAGAAGGTATCAATTCATGATTCTCATTATAGAGTGAGCATCAATAATTGATTCCCATAATTATCTCATGAGATATAAATCCTTAACCAATTCATTTGTGGGTAATATAGGACCTCACCCACCATCATATATACATAAGTGTTTTACTTAAAATAAATCATTAATCACATCACAAAAAAATCCATGAAAATAAAATTTGGTTTTACTACATTTCTAGATTGTATCACCAAAATTGACCAAAAGGATGAAAATAGTTGATACCCTTGACTAAAACAGCCCAAACTATTAATAAAACTTTATTCTAAAAAGATAAAAGGGGAATATTAATGTCACATGTGATAACACATAATTGTATTTTTAAATATTAATCAGAACTTTTGTAGGAAGGGAAAACATATACGTGGAGGAGAAACTATCATTAAAGAGAATGGGAAATACTTTTAATAATGATATAATTTTTGAAAAATAAATTCATCAAGTTAAATGATTTAAATTTAAAAGAATTATTCCTATAGAGAGGAAGAAAATTTATAATGAAATTGAATTATATGGATAAATTAATTAATCCTGAAAGAAATAATTTTAAGAAGATTCAATTTAACTCAATGAATAGAGTTGAGTTGAAAAATAACATTATGACCTTTGTATCCTTTAAATAAAAATAAATTTAAATAATAAATGATATAGATATTAAAACCCCATGAATTAAATTAATATGATAAAATAAATTCTTTACGTATTAATCACACCATATCAAAGATGTCATAGTTCATAATAATAAATATGACTCAAGAAATTAAATTTGAGAAATGAAACCCTTACCTTGAATTCATGATTTATTGATCTCACTCTAACCTCTTTAATAATAGACATAACCATATAAATATCCCATTTTAGAACTATATTTGTATTTGTTTCTTTTTATAAACTTTGTTTACAATTATTCAATACATATATAATAGGTAATTATTATCTATTTTCAATATCACATGTGAGTATTCTTGACTATTTTGAACTAATTTAATAATAGTGGTATTATTCTTCATTATTATACCAAAGTTAATTATAACACACTGATATTTTAAAAGAATAAAATTGGGTTCAAATACATGTATAACATGTAACACTGAGCTTAAAAAACCCATGAAATATATTTCTTTAAATTAAATCTCTTCGATATCTTGTGGAACATGAAACCCTGAGTTAAAAGAAACCATAATATAGTATAACATATCTTTTAAATTGGTGTGCATGAATAGTAATAACTAAATTTTGAAATCTATTTTTACTTATTTATTATAAAATAAATAAGAATCATTTAGAAGAGAAATAAATGTCTTCTAAAAAAATATATTTTTCTAAAAGACACTTCAGTCATGCTTTGAGCATATAAATTTAATCTAATTTTTACAAATTTTATAAACCTTATTTGATAAAATGAACTTGATTTTTTAAATCAAAATATCAAAATCATATTAGGGTGAATTTTGTATATTTTTCCAAAATGTTTCATTTTTTGGTGAATAGTTAAAATATTGAATTTTAATTAAAAAAAATTTAAATTATTTATAAAGTTAAATTATATTTTAATTTTTTTTTAAATGAAAATTAATTAAAATATATAACAATTTAACTAATATAGGCCATTTCAATCATTTTAATATTGAATTTTTACATAAAAAATTGTAAACTTTTGAACATTTTCTCCTTGAAAACTTGTTTTCTCATCACGTTTATGGAATTAATTTTAAATTAAATTTTTTCACTTATATCAATATAATTTTGAAAAATATATTCCATATTTGGAATTAGAATAATTTATATTATACAATGTGTTTGACTTAATTTTTGACCAAATTGAATAGTCAAAACATCAAAAATTATTTACCACGGTTAAGGTAAAAACAGATTTACTAGGGGTTAAACTAAAAGGATAAGGATTAAAATGACCTAAAAACCTATTTAAAATATATTTTTCAGATATATTTAGACATTATAAAGTTTAATTATCTATAATACTCCATTTTTTACCCTTTTTTATTTGAAAAAAGTGGATATGCCTTTTTCTTTCCAAAATTATAAGTGTTCACTCACCTCACTTATAAAAGGCAACCTCCTATCATCTCTTATCCACACCTTAAAAACCTTTTGGTTCATAAAATACCTTCCCAAATAACTTCCTAAATTCCATCCCCTTAACATAAAATTCTTGGTTTGGTCAAAAATATTTTCAAGGAATACTTTATGTATAATCCTAAAGTGGTCCAAGAAGATATAAAATTCATAAATATCTATTTTTCTTTTATTTATTCTTCCACCTCCTTAAAATATTATTAATTTATGATTATATAATAACACAAATATATATCATATACTGATATTTTATTATGTTAAAGTAATTACCTATATACATCTCCTCTTCCCTCAAATGGGAAAGGATAACATCACTCATGTGTACGGAGAACTATTGTCTCGCAAAACCAATGTGACACATTTTCCATCAACACCTATCATGGTTGGGCATGATAATGGATAAAGTATATATATATATGATATTTATAACACAATTATACCTCATTAGTCATTATATCATAGATTCTTTTTTAATTTCCATTTTGTAGGGGATACGATCATTACTACAAAATTGGGTTTATCAAGTGCTAGGCCTCTAACAGCATAGGCTAAAAGCAATATTAAAGACCCCATTCGTTAGTTCTAAAAAATTTCTATTAAAGGGGGGCCTTTATCATCACTTTTTTAGAAGCACTGATAAAGTCCCACCCTTTATCAGTTTTTTTAAAAAAGCATTGATAAATAGGGGGTTTTATCATCACTTTTTTAGAATCACTGATAAAGACCCCACTTTATCATCCCTTTTTTAGTAGGGATAATAATTTTATAATTTAAAAAATCATTAAAATAATATATAAATATATTTATATTGATATAAATATAATAGATATTTTTAAAATATTTTTTAAATAAGGTAAATAGGAATTTACCCTTAATATATAAGATATTTAGTGAAAATGGAATATAAAATAATTAAAAATATATTTTTAATTAATAATTTGATTATTATTACATATTAATAGTCATTTAATATCAATTTAAAGATAAAAAATAAAAAAAAATCAATGACATGTCTAAAATAAGTTGAAAAAATACTTGAACTTCAAACGGCCATTTCTTTTGATCCTCGTGTCTATTTAGGCTCTACCACATATCAAATAAAATACTGTGATGAAATCTACACCCTTAGTGATAGACATAAACATATGTCACATTTTTCGAGGCTAAAAATTCCCAAAAGGCTTCCAAAACTAACTTTTTAATCGGGGTACCCCAATTTTTTAACATTTTATGGATTTTCAAGCTTGTTTAAGGGGGTATTATTGGATTGTTTTTGTGGAGACTGAATTTATTCCCAGGGATTACATTCATATTGATATTATGGCATTAAAATTTTATCGTTTTTCATAACTTAATTTTATTTATTATTAAATATATTCATGTTTTCTTATATTTACTTATAATAAATGACAAATATAAATACATATATTAATATATTTATATAAAAATGTATATTATAATATATTTAAATCAATACATATTCTAAAAATTTATTTAAAAAAATATATAACTATTTTTTACATTATACAAATATATTTATAATTTTAATATATACATATATTCATGTATTAAGAAATAGATATATATTTATATTATATTCAAGTATATGTAAATGAATATAATATATAATATATTTAAATAAATATAATTATATATATATATATATCACGCACACACACATATTGTGTATATGTATTTAAAAATAATAATATAAATAAATGAAAAATATATATATTTGTAAATATATATATATATATAAATGCCATTAAATATATAAAAAACAACATGGTGTAGTGGTAAAATCATTTCATCTTCGAAAGAGAGTTGTAGGGTTTGAATCCATGTGGGCATGCATGACGCTGGAAATTTGAAAAGTGAAAATAAAAGGGTTTCTAGGGTGAAAAGAGATTATAAAGGTGGGAGAGTACTATTAAAATTTTTGCTTAAGCATTGATAACAGGGTCGAGTTCAATGATTTCTGAAAAAAATTACCCCCTTTAATAGTGCAACCTTTATCAGCGCTAAAAAAGCATTGTTAAAGGACCCTTTTAACAGTATTTTTTTAGTGCTGTTAAAGGGGGCCTTTAACTGCGCTTTTCTAGTGCTGATAAAAGTTTCATTATTTTAACTTCACTCTAATTTTCAGTGAATTTTTAACGTTGATAAATTCATATTTTATCACTGTTAAAGACCTCTTTTGTAGTAGTGGATAATGTTGCTTATGTGTACAACAGACAACCACCTCATGAAGCGATGTGATTCATTTTTCACTAATTATTTACAAGTAAGGAAATAAGGATAAGTTTAATGAATATATATGATATAAATGACTTATTTATCATTATATAAATATAATATATCATTTTATTTCTTACCTTTTTCACTCACTAAAAGATAATAACTCCATTTGTGTGCGTGTGGACTACCTCCATCACAAAGCAGTGTGATTCCCTTTTCATCACCACACCACATGTATGATATATATATATAATTATATTTAAATAACTAATATGGTATTTAGTCTATTATAATAATTCTATAAAGATAAAATATTTTGTGCCCTCTTTCCACAATGATGGTTGAAAAATGGAAATGTTACTCATGCGTACGTACGGTTTACCGTCTCCATGATTGCAACGTACTGCATTTCTCAAAAACATTATTTTAATGATTGGCCTTAAAATTAAAATTTGTGTATAAATATGAAAAATATTTAATTGTTATTATTCTGTATATTTTGAAATAATTACCTCTTATACCAAAATTCAAACTACCAAATTCAATTTTGACACATAAGTCAAATATCAAAAAAACACCCAATGTAAACGTAGTTGGTTAAGTAATTGTATATAACATGGTAATAAGTGAAATAAAATAATAATAAACCTTAAAAAATAATAAATTAAATAATTAACATAATTTTATTATTTGGGAAGGTAAATAATGGACATGGCAAGGCGGGCTCAATATAAGGGACTTCGTCTCGAATTCTATTCATTGAAGAATATTATAATGTAATGAACCTAATTTCTTTTATATAGTTTATATATTTCCCATTTTACATGTAATATCATGATTCATTAATAATTCATTGTATTTTAATTTTCAATTTTAATTATTTTATCCAAGGGGATTTGACTTGAAAATTACCAAGTGGTAAATAATTTCATAACTCGATTTCTTTTCATTAGGTTATATTACTTATAAGTTTTCTTTGATATTTTATGATTATGTGTGTATTGAATTTTGAATATATTATATTTTATATCCACTTAAATTATTTTGATTTACATTTTATACACATAATCAATTCATTAGTTAATTCTCACTTAAATGTTAGTATCGTTGTAAGGGTTTTTTCGAAATCTGATTTTAATGAGGATTTTTTATGATTTAATTTATTTAAAGAGAATTTTTTGATCGTTTACTAATAAACCTCTTTAATAATATTATCCTCTTATTATTAAGGATTTTTTTAAGGAATACTACTATTTTTACATTATCTATTAAATAAAATAATTCAAAAAAAAATTATGAAAATCTAACTTCATTTCTCTCTTCGGTAAAAAATCAGCTTTCTTCCAAAACCGTATTTTCTAAAAATGTTTTAAAAATGTTTTTAAGCTCTTCCAAATAATTTATTAAATTCATTTTTAACCATTTTTAAATTTTACATAAAAAATGAAAGAAATTTTCATGTTGTTTACAGAATAAGGACCGTTTGGAATTTATTGAAAATGTGAACTGAATATTTTCTTTAACATACTCAGCATGTATAGAATCTCCATCCATCATGAGAAATCAATGTTTTAAATATTTATTTATATTTTTCAAAGATTATTTTCAAATAAAAGTTTTTTCAAAAAAATGTGAATTTTTTGTTTTAAAAAAAGAGATTTTTGAAATGAAAAGGGTGTTTTTTATATGATTGTTTTTAAAGATATTTTTATGGTATTTATATTCATCAACAATAACAACCCTTTATTATTATTACAATGAGTATAAGCTGTATTTATATTATCCTTATTCTTTATATAGATGGTTTGTGATCATTTTGACAAAGTAAATTATTGAAATTCACTTTATTGATTCATTTTTTTGTCATTAACTTTCCCTTGACATATACAATTATTTATTATCATTGGACATTAAATTTACCTTATATATACATTTTATTTATCATGAATATTTTTACTTTTTAAACCATGTATCATTTCTACAAACGGTGATCTACATTGAATATTA
Organism: Viscum album; assembly: GCA_963277665.1. Classification (NCBI taxonomy): domain Eukaryota; kingdom Viridiplantae; phylum Streptophyta; class Magnoliopsida; order Santalales; family Viscaceae; genus Viscum; species Viscum album. The sequence continues at coordinate 23,166,384 of OY728142.1, read as the reverse complement.
TTTTTTTGTCTGGGAAAATATTGATAAATTGGTATTATTCACTCAATATAGATATTTGATGATGAGGAACATTATTCATTAATAAAATTGATTATTCAATATAAGAGAAATTGTTTTAATATGTAGATAGGGTGGGACCTAGTTATAGGTAGCCCTGAAATACATTGGTGTTCTCATGAGTCAAATTAGTTGGCTAGCCTTAGTTAAATATCTTTCTAGTGTATACCTACCCATCAGTTATTTAACTATCTTGAGGAAGATTAGATAGTATAGGTTTTCATAATGCTTAAGATCATGATATACAATAATTAAGTACTTACTTAATTTATAATTAAGTTATTATTATCCATGAGATTTTCACAATGATATTATCTCTAGATGAATTCCATTATTTGTTTATTGATTAAGATTCATGTGTTTTTAGTTATTTACCTTTCCATATTTATTATTCTATATCTTATCATGATATTCAAGTTATTTAAATTTAATTTTTGTTCACTTATTAACCTTTCCCTGTTTATTATTGTTATTTATTGATGATATATTTTACTATACTTAACCCTTACTAAGAATTTGAGCTCACCCTTATTTTGTTTCTTTTCCCATGAATCCAGGAAGTTAATATAAATAATATTCAAGGATATTCTAGAGGGAATAATGATATTCTCTAGAAAAATTATAGTGTAAATTTTATATTCAAATGTAATGAAATACTCTATTATGTGTCTAGTTTTAAAAAACTAATAAACTATTCAGTTATTTATGATGTGATTCCTTGTATTTTATACCAATATAATGAAGAAAACATTGGCTCTTGGCTACTAGGTTTTGGGTTATTATAGTTGGTATTAGAGGAATTTTATTAGAAACCATGGGAACTATATTTAGGAAAACATTGATTAGGGAATATAACCCAATGATAAAATTTGAGGATAATATAGAATAACATCTTAAATTTTTGTTAAGGTATAGATTTTGCGTCTTTTCTAGAAATACATCCATTTCTGTATGCTACAAGTAGATGTGGTTTTGGTACATAGGTGTCTATGAGTAATAACTCTAGAAAGGGCACATTGGGCTTGACCTAATCATCACCTGGTGCATGAAAAAAGGCTTTAATGCACAAATGTTTTGAAAATCCCAATGTATTTTCTTAGAATGATTAAAATTTTATTTAAAACCCATTATGAAGTAATTGAAAATAAATATATCCCCAAATAAACCATGTTTATTATTATGATATTAGTTATGCATATATTTTTCAATTTATGTTAATAATTTCACTAGTGTTTGGATTATACATTATTTTTCATAATTATATAATAAAATACAATGCATTCCATCATTTATAAATGGATCCAAACATAATTAATGGCAACCACATCAATGCACATAATACAAATTGAAATAATGGTCATTTCTTTGATGGGTTAAGAAAATATTTTGAAAGTAACTAGTCTCTCAAAAATTCTCATCATATGAGGACCTAATATCATGTTATAAAAATATGGAGAAATAATTCTATAAGTATTATGGCTTATAAGGGAATAAACAATTGAATATGAAGACAAAGAAAACTATGAATAAATGGAAGAATAGAAAGAAGAATTTTCCCAGATGTGATAATTGTGGAAAAAACACACTGGTACTTTCTTAAAATGGAATGGGAGTTTGAAAAAATAATAGAGATAAAAATCCACATGCTCATGATTTCAAGGTAAATAAAAAGGTTTCCAATTTTCAATGATTCAACTATTAGGTGATGGGGCACTATGCAAAAAAATCCCCCTAGTTTTAAAGGAATATTCCTCAAATAATATAATGGATCAGGGTCAATATTATGTTATTACCACATATAAATTGGATTGATTAATGTGTTTGTGTTTTGATTCAAAAATTATATCATTTGACTATTTTATCAATGATATACTTGTTATAAAAATTATGAAATGTATAAGGACTGTATTGTAGTAATTTTTCATTAATAATTTGAAAGTATAAGTTAAATAGTACTGATAAGAAAGAAAAATGATTTAGTGGCAAGTTGAACTTCTTGTAAAAGAAATGATTGAGGGAAATATAACCATTAATATTTTCTTGATGTTGAGATAATAATGCTAGGATAAATAGATAACAGATGTGGATAAAGTAAATTGGATAGTATTGATAGTCATTGAACTAATTAAGGATTTGTTGACAAAGTAGTTTATGTTACCATTGATAGAGTTAGAAAAAATGGATTTAAAGAATATATCCAGTAATTTATTATTTATTTAAATAATAAGGGAGAATTCATGTTTTCAATATGTTTTTGGGGTAATTGATGTTATTACCATGTTTTATGAGAATACATGATGAATGTATTCACATGTTTGGTAATTGATGATTAAGATATACTTGATTTTGTTTGGTGGACTAATGATAAGTTCATTTTGGAAATTTAGTAACCTTATTTATAAAGTTTTATATATTAACATTTTGGAAGGGTTATAAAGGTAAAATTTTATGAGATGGTTTAAGTTTAAATTTTGATGAGGTTTTAGTGGTTTATGCATTAATTGACCATATGAAGACATATACATATTAGATAACTAATGATAACTATTTTTTTATAATAATAACATGATGTATACGAAATGACTTGTAATTCTATTATAGATCTTACAGTCTATTAAATATGAATTTTAGTGTTTTAGGCATAAAAAATTAATTTTTGTATATTCATTTATTAGATTAAGCGATGACTTTGAAATTTATTGAAGAACAACCAAAAGATGAAATTATGCTTATGAAATAGAAACGTATCAAGTGTGTATATTTCATTATATTATTACATAATAAAATAATTCCTCAACTTGAAGAAAAGGATCTTGAAATATAAATTTTATCCTACTAAATTTATTTCTTATGAATCAAATGGTCTTTGAAATCATCACATATTTATGGTTTGAAGTTCCTTAACTTTACATTGATCATTCACTTTTTTGTGATAAAAAATCTCTATCACTCTCTATAATTATTTATGAATTTATTCTATGTTCATATCTTCACATTCCAACTATGTTTTCCAATTTGGAAAAATATTTATGTTTTATTCCATTTTAACTTCTTATTTACCATTCTCTCTTATGAAGAGGAAGTATTATTAACCCTTTTATGATGTGGGTTTTCAATAATGGTATTTCCAAATGTCAAACCCTTGATTTCTGAGATCAAGTTTAAATTGGGAGAAAATAATTTATTGAAGTTGGATAGAATTTAACACCACTATATTTTAAGAGAATAAAATTTTCTTCAATTATGTTTATAACATGAAACATTGATCATAATAAACCCATCAAATATATTTCTTTAAATTTAATTTATTTGATAGCTTGTGGAACACGCAACCCCGAGCTGAAATTAAAAGTAATACAGTATAACCAAGAAATTATATTTTAGTATGTTAATAAGACTAACTAAAATATAAAAATTGTGGTTATTTATTTATTAGAAATAAAATAATAATCATTTACAAGAAAAAAGAAATATTTTCTATAAAAAATATTTTTTATAAAAGACGGTTTAGTCACGCTTTACGCACAAAATTTAAAATTAATTTTTACCAGTTTTAGAAACGTTATTCAATAAAATTATCTTAATTAGTTAAATAATAATATCAATATTATATTAGGATGAATTTATGATAGTTTTCTAAAATGTTTCATATTTTAATGAATAGTGAAAATGATGAATTTTAATTGAAAATGTTTTTTTCATTTAAATTATTTATAAATTTTAATTATGTCTTAAATTATTTTATAAGTTAAATTAGTTCAAATATATTAAAATTCAACTTAAAAGGGCATTTATTCATTTTTTTTGTTGAATTTTTATATAAAAACTTTGTAAACATTAGAACATTTTCTCTTTGAGAAATCGCTTTCAAGTCACGTCTGCATGATTAATTTTAAATTAAAATTTTCTAATTATATAAATGGAATTTGGAAAAATGGATTCCATATTTTTAATAATATTAATTTATATTATCTAATAAGTTCTAATTAATTTCGGACCAACTATAAATAGTTAAACCATTAAAAATTAATTACCACTGTTAAGGTAAAACTGATTTACTTGGGGGGATAAACTAAAAAGATAAGGGTTAAAATAACCTGAAAACTTGTATTAAATATATTTTATGACCATATTTAGACTTTATAAGGTTTAATTATCTATACTAATCCATTTGGGACCCTTGTGGTATGTGAAAAACATGGGTAGACCTTTTTCTTTTAAAATATTACAAGTGTTCCACTCACCTCACTTATAAAATGCTACATCCTATCCTATCCTCGTTAAACCGTAAACCATTTTTTTCATATAATAACTACCAAAATAAATTCCTAACATATATAAAATCATCATAGAAGACTTTTTTGGTTCATAAATACATTCTAGGAATTCTTTAGGTATAATCTTAAAGAGGTGATCCTAGAAGAAGAAGAATTCCTAACTGTGTGTTTTTCTTTTATTAATTCTTTCACATCCTTAAATTATTTTTAATTTATGATTATATAATAACAAAATTATATACCTTATAATTATATTTTATTATATTAAGGTAGTGACCTATATCTATATCCTCTTCCCACAAATGGGAAAAGATAATGTCGCATGTGTGTAAGATGGACTACCACCTCGCAAACTCATGTAACACATTTTACATCAACACATCTTATGATTGGGTAATATAATAGATATAAAGTATATATATGATATTTATAAAATAATTATACCTATATATCCATTATATCATATATACATTTTTACTTTAAAATTCATATGGGATATGATAACGTCGCTCGTGTATGGTGGATTATTTCATCGCAAAGCGATGTGATTCGTTTTTCACTAACACTTTACATGGAAGGTAATAAGGATAAACTAAATAAATATATGGGATATAAATGAAATAATTATGATATTACTGAAATATTTATGATTATTTAAATATAATATATCATTTTCATTCTTACCTTTTCACCCACCGAAACATGGTAATGTCGTTCGTGTACGTGTGGACTACCACATCACGAAGTGATGTGACTCTATTTTCCTCACCACACAACATAGATAATATATATAAGTAAATTTAAAGAATTAATATGTTATTTATGATATTAATATCATTATTAAAATATAAAATATTACTTACCCCTTTCCATAATGATCGTTAAAAAATGGGAATCTTACTCATGCATATATACAGGTTACTATGTCCACAATCATAACGTACTTCATTTACCAAAACCATATTTAATTAATTGTATTAAAATTATAAGTTATGTATAAATATAATAATTATTTAATTATTATTATTTTTGACATGTTTAAATAATGACCTCTTTGACAAAAAGTCAACATACCAAAGTCATTTTTAACACATTAGTAAAATATTATCGAAACACTTGATGTAAAATTAGCTGGCTAATTAATTATATATAGAATGGTAATAATTAAAATAAAACGAATAATAAAAATTAGAAAATTAATTATGAAATAAAATAATTAACATAAGTTTATTATTCAAGAAGATAAAGAATGTATGTGGTGAGTCAGACTCAAGGTAAGGGGTTCGTCTCAATTTCTCTTCATTAATGTATATTGTAATGTTATGGGACTAATTTTTTTTATAGGGTTTATATAGTGACTATTTTACATGAAACATATTTATTCCTTAATAATTCAAGGCATTTTAAGTTTCAATTTAAATTATTTCATCCAAGGGGATTTGAGTTGAAAATTACCAAGTGGTAAAGAACTTCATAACTCGATTTCTTTTCATTAGGTTATATTACTTATTCATTTACTTTGATATTATATGATTGTGTACGTATTTAATTTTGACTATATTATATTTTATATGAACCTATTTTATGTGTATTTACTTTTTATACACATAATTTATCCAATATTTAATTATCCCATTAACAGTATGATCTTTGTAAGGGTTTATTTCACAATCTCATTTTATTCCGGATTGTTTATGCTTGAATTTACATAAAAGGAAATTATTTACTAATTGGATAATAAAACAATTTTATTGCCTTATAATATAGTTATTTATGAATTTTTCAAGTAATATTAGCATTTTACAACTCTTTTGTACTTAAAATAACTAAGAAATATTTTTTAAGAAAATATGACTTCATTTCTCTCTTCAATCAGAACATTGTTTTCTTCCAAAACTATGTTTTCCAAAAAAATTGATTTTTTTTTAATTTTCAAATTATTTATTAAATACATTTTTAATTATTTTTACTTTTAAAAATATATTTTAAAGGAATCATTAGGCCATTTTAAAAAAAATCTCATTTGTATTTTACCAAAAATTTGAAAGGAATATTTTTTTAACGAAATCAAAATTTATGTAATTTCCTATCATCATGATAGCTAAATTTTTTAAAGATTCCTTTAGAAGTTTTAAATATTGTTTTCAATACAAATTATTTTCAAAAATTTTGTAAACTTTTTTTTTATAAATTTATTTTCAAAATGAAAAGGATATTTTCCTTGTGAATGTTATTTAAGATATTTTTATGGTATTTATATTAATCAATGACAAAAACCCTTTATTCTTAATCCAATGAGTATATATTGGATTAATATTATCCTTATTTTATATATGTATGGTTTAGGATCATTTTGACCATGGAAAGTTTTGAAATTCACTTTCTTGAATCTTTTTTATAATCAATAACTTTACCTTTAAATATTAACTTATCTATGATCATTGGACATAAAATTTTCATTAAATATAAATATTATTTATCATGTATATGTTTATTTCTAGAACTATATATAAAATCTACATATGGTGTTCTATATTTAAAGTTATTTTTTTAAGTGGGGAAATATTGAAAAATATATAATCTTTACGAAATACGGATATTTTATGATAAGGCATGTTGTTTAGAAATAAAATAGATTATTTGATATATGAGGAATAATTTGGATATACAAATATGGGTGGTACCCTATTATAGATAACCCTATAATGCATCGGTTGTCTTATGAGAAGAATATATTGGCTAGCCTTAGTTAAATGGGTTTCTTATGTATACCTACCCATCATTTTTTAACCATATTGAGGAAGGTCTTTACATTTGAGTTTTTCATGATGTTTAAGATCATGGAATACAATAATTAAGTATTTAATTCATTGAGAATTCATTTATTATTATCCAGGACATTTTCACAATGATATTATCCCTGGATTCATTTTTTCATTTATTTATTGATTAAAAGGCATGTGTCTTTAGTTATTTACCTTTCCATATAGATTATGACTTATCTTATCATGATAATTGTATTTTTTAAATGGTATTGTGTTCATTTATTTACATTTACCTATGGATTATTATTTTTGATTCCTAATATCTTCTATTGTACTTAACCCTTACTAGGAATTAGAGCTCACTCTTACTTTGTTTCCATTTCAAAGAATCTAATAACTATATAATGAATGATATTTAAGGATATGTTTGAGGGAATAATGACATCCACAAAAAAAATTATGTTTTAACTTGTGTTTTCAAATTTCATTCAAGACCCAAGTACATATTTAGTCTACCAAGACTACTAAATTATTCATTACATCATGATGTGATTCCTTGTATCTTATTCCAATGTAATGAATCAGCAACCGGCTCCAGGAGACTAGGGTTTGGGTTGCTGAAGTTAGTATCAGAGTAAGTTTAGTAGAATCCTTTGGAACTATATTTAAGTAAAAAAAGATTAGGGAATATACCCCTATGATAAAATTTGAGTATGATAATAAAAGAGAATCTTAAAGTTTTGGTAAGGTACATATTATGTGCTTTTCTTAGCAATATATCCCTATTTGGATACTACATGTGGGCATGCTTCTAGAACAGAGGTACCTAGGGGTAATAACTCTAAAAAGGGAACATTGTGATTAACCACATAATCACCTACTGTATGAAAATAGGCCTTCCTAAACACCTTTTTTGAAACTCATAGAGGATATTATTAGGATAATTCACATTTGTTTCCAAATCGTTATGAAGGATTTGAAAATAAAAATAACCTCAACAAAACTATGTTTATGATTATGATATTAGCTATGAATAAATTTTTCAATTTATGTTAATTATTTTAATAGTTTTTGGATTATACATTATGTTTCATAAAGATATGTTCTAATATAATTTATTTCATAATTTAGAAATGGTTCCTAGTAGAAGGAATGGGAATCGCATCAATGCACGTAATCTAAAGAGTAATAATGGTAATTTCATTGATGGTTTAAAGCCAATATTTTGAAGGTAACAACTCTCCCAAACATTCCCATCATATAAAAACATTAAATAATGTTTTAAAAAGATATAGTAATAATTATATAAGTATAATGTATAAGGCCCCAGCCTTAAACATAACTTAATATTGAGTTATTTCAAGAATACACATTGAGGATATTTTTAGGTTTAGAGTTTTAGATAATTAGATCATAAATCATGCATTACATTGCACATTTAAATAAAGTGGTTACATAAAAGACAGAATTCATTTTTCCCGTCAAAGGAAACATATTTAAAATAAAACATGGATTCTTTCTTGTCACTTCCTCGACACTATCATCACATTAGGTAATTTTCCCTTGACCTGTGAAAAACATTTCTAAAACTTGGGATGGGCATAAAAATCTTAGTAAGGGATATAAAAATACGGAATGAAAACATTAGTCCATGTATACATAAGAATAAATGAAATCATAATTTACTCATAAAACATAAGCACTTTAACATACCTCATGAAATCACAAGATTCATTAATAACTCATAGAAATCATAAGACATAAAGGTAACTTGAGGCATTCATAACATTATTACGTAGGGAGTAACCCTCATGGTAATGTTTGGAATACCCATCACAGTATATTCCCTGAATCTCTTCGGATAAACCTTAGCGTTTAACCCCGTCGCATTACCCAATGCATTGGAGAGCTATCACGGGCTCACCCGCCCTTATTTTATCACGGAACCACCCATCTTCATAAACAATGCCCAAGAACCATAACATAATCGTATCACATAAAACATGCATAAAGGAAACATATCATTTCCACATTTCAATCACAAGATATCAAAAACACATTTATATAACAAAAACATTATCAAAGCCATTTTCAATACCAAAATAAAATAAAATTAAAACATGCTATTTATTTTTCATTTAAAAAAAATATGGCTAGTAGAGGAAGTCGAAACTCAAATAATGGTCACGACGGCGGAGAAGTCGTTGTCGCCACATGCGTAAGAGAAAAACATTACCTTTTTTCATTTAATAAAGCACTTCGTATAAAAATATTCCTTTTGAATAAAAGTAAAAGTCAAAGGGGTTTATACACCGTATAAAAGAAAGTTGTGTATAAAACAAAATATCCCTCAATGAAAGGATATTGAGACGAATTCCCTTACCTCATGTCAGACTTGACACAATCGTTCTTTAATCTACAGAATAATAAACTAGAGTTAATTTATACTTTATTAAGAACCTTTTTCATGTTAATTATTCCTTTTAAATCACTTATTACCATGTTATTAACATTATGTAATTATTTAAGTTAATAAATGTCATTTTGTCGATCTTTGGTACTTGAGTCAAAAATAAACGTCTTATAATTAAAAGTTGTTCATGTGGTAAAATATCCATTATATCCAGAATTATATTCATGATGCAGATATCATATATATCATATATATCCATTATATACATGCATTTATAATATTACATAACATTTAGAGGTAAGAGATGAAATGCACCGTTCATGGAGACGGTAAGCCGTATGTACGCATGAAGGCTACTTTCATTTATTTTTTGTATTTAATGGAATGAAATCATAAGGATATAAAGGTATATTATAATTCTAGTATGATATCACATGTAATATCATTAACTCCATCAATTATAAATCCCACATATGGCATTAACGATTCAAATCACTTTGAGGGGACGGTAGTCCGCACTTCCTAAAATGAAAGTATCGCGTTTACCCATAATGGAAACCATAAAGGTATGCCATAAATGAAAAATAAATAAGCATAAGGAAAACATAAACATAATATATATATCATATATAAATATAGTGACATCTTAATGGACACCATGAAAGGTGTTAAAAGAAGATTGAACAATCATCGTTTCGTGAGGCAGTAATTCACCATCCACAGAAACAGTTTGTTCTTTAACCATTAAACGGAGGTGTGTGTAAGTGTAAATAAAATAATTCTCATAAAAACATACTATTATATTTAAGATACTGTTTTTTTACAAAATAAATGAATAAAAATGGTTTGGGTGTTGGAGAAGCAAAAATAAAACAAAATAACATAAAACAAGACATTACCTTTAAATCGGGTAACTCACCTTGGTTTGAACTAAAAGGGTTTCTTCAAGAGCTTTATGCCTAAGGTAAGGATTCTATGATGAATATAGGGATGTTTAGAGATAAAATGAGTAGATTTTGGTTGATCCAATGGCTTGAGAGGTGTGGTTAAGGGGGGTATATATGGGGGCCTTTTAAAAGAGGGAGGAGGGGAACTCTTGGAAAGTCTTGAAATGTTACTTTATTATAAAATGATTTTCGGATTTTAAAGGTCCCACAATGATATATTTAGAGTATAAGGTGATAAGGGTTCTAAATCCACCCATCCAATAGGTTTTTGACAAGTTTAAGTCTTAGATTTTACATTATCTTTTCATTTTATTTAAATCGTTCATTAATGAGGTAATCACTACATCATCATGGTTTCATAAATAAATTTATTTATTTAATGTATAAAAATTATAAAAAAAATACCATGATGTAGGAAATCATTTTATATTTCCAATGATTATTTATATTCTAAGAGATCATTTATTTAGATAAAATTAAAATTATTTTACTTAGGTGTTACATACTTTTGTTATATTTTTCTTTCTTTAAAAATGAAATGATAAAATGTCACTATCACACAAAAGTGATTCCATGGGGTCCCTAAGTTGGCACAAGGAATCCCATGGTCGGCTATGACACAACCATTAGAATTAAGACACATGTTGGGGTTATTTTGTATTATTATGATATTATTTTATTACCCTTAACTACCTGATTACTAATTAATCACGATAATTAAAGATAATTACCGTCGTTATTATTCATAATGTCCAAAAACAAAAGAGTCTTAATTACATAATTTGGACTTTCTCATTCCAAATATGGAATCCATTTTACCAAATTCCAAACATAGAAATTGCATTAACTAATTTAAAAATAATTCTCGTTGTCAAAACAAATGGTGGGTTTTTTAGAAACAATATCTATCAAAAGTTTGACACTTCTTTATGCCCAATTCCACAGTGAAATTAATTAAAATGACAAAAATTGGATTAAATGATAAAAATATATTCTAATTAAACTTTAAAACCAATTAAAAGGACAATCTATTTATATAATTAAATTAGATGAAAAATCAGTTTTGAAATAAAATGCAGTATTTTTCTCTATTCATTAAAAAATGAACATTGTCAGAAAAATACCAAAAATTTATCCAAAGTAAATTTCAATGTCCCAATAATAAATAATAAGTTTATTTTGACAAATAAATCTTATAAAATTTTCAACAGTTTTATTTAAAAAAGGTTTTCCATCAAAAGGCAGTAAAACGATCTTTTAAAAAAATATTAGAGTATTATATGCTTAAGATTGGATTTATTCTCATTTTAAGCCTATAAAACACTATATAATTCATAAATAGACATAGATATAAAAATCCATAATTCTTTACTTACTTGGGATGTTACATCCTTCCCCCCTTTAGAAAATTGTGTCCCCACAATTTATTTACTTATCAAATAAGTGGGGGTATTTATCTCTCATTGCATTTTTAGATTCCCATGTTGCATCTTCAATCATGTGGTTTTTTCACAAAACTTTTACATAATGAATAACCTTATTCCACAATACTTTCTCCCTGAGGTCAAGAATCTGGACCGGTTGTTCCTCATAAGATAGATTCTCTTCTAGCTAAACTCTCATAAGATAGATTCTCTTCTAGCTGAACTACCTCTGGACTCAAAACATGAGATGGATTTGGCATGTACTTCCTTAACATTGAAACATGAAAAACATTGTGTACCTAAGATAAACTCGGAGGTAAAGTCACTCAGTATGCAACTGATCCAACTCTCTCCAGAATTTCATATGGTTCAATGAACCTTGGACTCATCTTTCCTTTCTTTCTAAATCGCATCACACTTTTCCATGGTGAAACTTTGAGGAAGACATGATCACCTACCTCAAAAGAGAGATCCTTCCTCATGTTGTCCGCATAACTTTTCTGCTTTCTCTGAGCTGTTCTCATGTGTTTCTATATTAGCTGAACTTTTTCTTCCGACTCTTGAACCAATTATGGTCCCATCAACTTTCTTTCACCCACTTCATCCCAAAAAGCTAGATTTTGACACCGCTTCCCATATAATGCCTCAAATTGTGCCATCTGTATATTGAAATGAAAACTGTTATTATAAAAAAACTCAACCAAAGAAAGATGTTAGTCCCAACTTTCCTGAAAATCCATCGAACAAGCACATATCATATCCTCCAATGTCTGAATTGTTCGTTCTGACTGCCCATCTGATTGAGGATGAAAAGTTGTATTAAAATTTAATTCAGTACCTAATGACTTCTGAAGGCCTTTCCAAAAGTTAGAAGTAAACCTAGGATCACGATTTGATACAATGGAGAGGGGAACTCCATGTAACCTGACTATATCTTTAAGATACAAACGATAAAGTTGATCTAGGGAAAAATTATCTCGTATAGCAAGGAAATGAGAAGATTTATTCAAGCAATCAACAACAACCTAGATTGAATTATTACCTCAAGGTTTCTTCGGCAATCCCACAATGAAGTCCATGGATATATTCTCTCATTTCCACTCTGGCACTGGTAAAGGCTGAAGCGTCCCTTCCGGTAATTTCCGCTCTGCTTTAACTTGTTGACAAGTCAAACACTTCATAGTAAAATCAGTAATATCTCTTTTCATTCCTTCCCACCATTAATACTCCTGAAGATCTCTATACATCTTAGTACTGCCAAGATGAACTGAAAATGGAGAACTATGAGCTTCACATAACAACTCCCTTTTCAACTATTCCCAAGGCACACACAATCTCTTCCCAAATCTCAAAACACAATCATTATCAATGTCGAATTCATGTAACATACCCTTCTGAACCATCCCTACCTTTTTTTCAACTCATTGTCTTGCTTCTGAGCTTGATTAATTCTATCTATTAGAGAAGATTTCACTGATACCTGAAACAAAACAGAAGAACATCCTACACCAACAAATTCTATGCCAAAGTTCATAAAATCCTTAACCAAAGGATCAAGTTCCAAATATAACATGGTTAATGAAGCATTACTTTTTTGACTCAAAGCATCAGCCACTTTATTTTCTTTTCCTGGAGGGTATTTAATTGTACAATCATAATCCTTGAATAATTATAGCCATCTCCTCTATCTCATGTTCAATTATTTCTGAGTAAATATATACTTTAAACTTTTTTGATCGGTTTATATTTCACACTTTACTCCATATAAATGATGCCTCCAAATTTTTAAAGCGAAAACAATAGCAGCTAATTCCAAATAATGTGTAGGGTAATTTATCTCATGATTTTTCAAATGAAGTGAAGCATAAGAAATTACCTGATCATTCTATATTAGGACGCAACCAAGTCCTTTCAATGAATCATCATTGTAGATAACAAACTCACCATTCCTGGAAGGTAGTTCCAAAATTGGAGCATTCTCCAATCTTCTTTTCAATTCCTGAAAACAATCATCACATTCTTTTGTCCAGATGAACTTAACACATTTTCAAGTTAACTTAGTCATTGGACTAGATAACCGTTAAAAAAATTTAACAAACATTTGGTAATATCATACTAAACCAAGAAAACTTCGAATCTCAGTTACATTTTTTGGTCTTGTCCATTCTTCAACAACCTTTGTTTTTGCAAGATCAACAGTTATTCCACATTTAAAAATAATGTGACCAAGGAAATAAATTTTTTGCAACCAAAACTCACACTTTCTGAATTTCCCATACAATTTCTTTTATTTTAAGGTTTTAAAAATAACCCTTAAATGACATTCATGGTCCTCTTTAGTTTTAGAAAACACAAAAATATCATCAATGAAAACAACCACAAACTTATCCAAGAACTCATGGAAAATTCTATTCATAAGGTCCTTGAATACAGCAAGTGCATTGGATAGCCCAAAAGGCATAAATACAAATTCATAATGTCCATATATTATATGAAATGCGGTCCTCAGAATATCTTCTTCCTTTACCTTCAACTTATGGTACCCCGATCTCAAGTCAATCTTTGAAAAATACTGAGCTCTCTGGAGCTGATCAAATAAATCATCGATATGAGGCAAAGGATATTTGTTCTTAATAGTGATGTTATTCAAGGCTCTATAATTAATGAAAAGTCTCATTGAACCATCTTTATTTTTAACAAATAAGATAGGATCACCCCATGGTGATGTGCTAGGTCAAATGAAACCTTTCTCTAATAAATTTTGTAATTTCTCCTTCAACTCTAAAAGTTCAATTTGGGCCATTCGATAAGGGGGTTTTGAAATTGGCTTAGCCCCAAGAACTAATTCAACAGTAAATTCAACTTCCCGATTTGGTATTATTCCAGGAAACTCATCAGGAAAAACATTAGGATACTCATTTACCACTAGTACATCATTAATCTGAACGGTTCCTTTATTTTCAACAATATGTGCAAGGTAACATTCATTTCCATCTTTTACAAGTTTATCAGCCTCTTGATATGTTATCAACAGTAAGGGTTCATTCTTGTACACAAACTGAAAGTGTTTCTAAAAAGAAACTTCTTTATCTCTACAATCAATCTTAGAATGGTAAACAGAGAGCCAATCCATACCCAGGATAACATCAAACTCTAATAGAGGTAAAACAATAAGGTTTGTGAGTAGGTTATTTCCACGGATAAGGATAGGAAGATTCTTATAAATTCTTTTTGCCTCAACATTTCCCCCGAGTGTTTTTACCACAAGTTCAGGAGTCATTTCTTGGGATGGAATTCCCAATTTACTAGAAAATTGTTTAGAGATGAAAGAATGTGTAGACCCTGAATCAAACAACACATTGACATAATATGAAAAAACAAACAAAGTACCTGATACCACTTCATTTGATGGCCAAACATCTGCTGAAGTAGTTGCAAACGATTTCACCACACCTTTCTGCTTGTAGTCTGACTGCTTCCCATCATTCGAGCTCTTTGTCGAACACTCATTTGCATAATGACTCATCTCATTGCACTTGAAACATTTCACTAACTGTAAATCAAATTTGGTCTTACCATCACACTGATCTTTTCCAGTGCAATCATGAGCCTTATGTCCCATATTACCACATCAGTATCACTTTCTAGAATTTAAAAGGCATTCCCCATCATGATTTTTACCACATTTATCACAAACTGAAAATTGAGTTTTCTTACCATCATACCTTTTTGAAGGATTCTTCCCTTTCTCCTGCCACCTTGGTCTCTTCTTCTGTTGGTTATTATAGAACACTTTATCATCGGAAAACTCCATTTCCACCTTCTCATCACATCGAACAAGCTTTCATAAATTTTGAACTCACGAGAATCTAATGCCCTTTGATATTTTGGCTTTAATCTTGAGTAAAAATGATTGATATTAATATCAAGGTCTCGGATAAAATTTGGAGCATACCTTTCCAATCAAGTGAACTTTTCTTCACGAGAAGCCATTGAGTCGTTCTCTTGCCTCAATTACAAGAATTTTTTTTCCATCCTAAGTTGAATAGCCTTAGGAAAATATTTCTCAAGAAACATACCTTTGAATTCATCCTAGTCAAGAGCATCAATCTCATTAGTGCCCCTAATACTTTTAACCATCGACCACCACTGATCTTCTTCACCCTCCAAATGGTAAACAGCAAGACTAAGATTTTGATTGTCTGAACACCCCATGACATTGAAAATCTTCTCCAGTGCTTTAATCCACCCTTCAGCTAGCACGGGGTCAGATGGTCCTCTGAATGATGGGGGATATTGCCTCATGAAATGTTCCACCACTGACATGTTCCTCTGCAGTTGATCTGGCTAATCTCATGCATGGATACCACCATCATTTATTTCTTGAGTCAACTGCGCCATTACTGCAACAAACTGTTCCGTTCCAATTCCGACCATCTCAGGATGCTGATTTGGAAGGTCATTTCCTTCTGTATACCTTCCTAGCACTGCTTCCCTATTTCCTCTGCGTAAAACCATTATAAAAAAACATGTCTTAGATGAAGCAACATGGTAATCTTCAAATGCTATATCATTTCAATTTGACCATAAAAAATATTTTGGGATAATAATTTAAAAGAATTATAACTCCTAAAGTTACCTAAACCAACCTATGATACCAACTATAAGGCCCCAGCCTTAAACATTACTTAATCTTGATTTATTTCAAGAATACACATTGAATATATTTTTAGGCTTAGAGTTTTAGAGAATTAGATCGTAAATCATGCATTACATTCCACATTTAAACAAGGTGGTTACATAAAATATAGTATTCATTTTTTCCATCAAAGGAAACATATTTAAAATAAAACATGGATTCTTTCTTGACACTTCCTCGACACTATCATCACATCATGTACTTTTCCCTTGACCTATGAAAAACATTTCAAAAACTTGGGATGAGCATAAAAAGCTCAGTAAGGGATATAAAAATATGGAATGAAAGCATTATTCCATGTATACATAATAATCAATGAAATCATGCTTTACTCATAAAACATAAGCACTTTAACATACCTCATGAAATCACAAGATTCATGAATAACTCATATAAAACATAAGACATAAAGGTAACTTGATGCATTAATAACATTCCTACGTAGGGAGTAACCCTCATGGTTATGTTTGGAATACCCATCACAGTATATTCCCTAAATCTCTTCAGAGAAACCTTAGCATTTAACCCCTTCACGTTACCCAATTAATTGGAGAGATATCACAGGCTCACCTGCCCTTAGTTTATCATGGAACCACCCGTCTTCATAAACAATTCCCAAGAACCAAAACATAATCATATCACATAAAACATGCATAAAGGAAACATAACATTTCCATATTTCAATCACAAAATATCAAAAACACGTTGATATAATCAAAACTTTATGAAAACCATTTTCAATACCAAAATAAAAGAAAGTTAAAACATGGTATTTATTTTTCATTTAAAAAAAACGTTATGGCTTGTAGAGGAAGTCAAAACTCAAATAATGGTCATGGCGGCGGAGAAGTCATTGTCACCGTACACGTAAGACAAAAACATTCCCTTTTGTTATTTAGTAAAACGCTTCATATAAAAATATTCATTTTGAATAAAAGTAAAATTCAAAGGGTTTTATACACCGTATAAAATAAATATGTGTATAAAACAAAATATGTCTCAATTAAAGGAGATTGGGACGAAGTCCCTTACCTCGGGTCCAACTTGACTCGATCGTTCTTTAATCTGATGAATAATAAAACATAGTTAATTTATACTTACATAAGAACTTTTTTTAAAGTTCATTATTCCTTTTATATCACTTATTACCATTTTATGAACATTATGTAATTATTTAAGTTAATAACGGTCGTTTTTTCGATCTTTGGTACTTGAGTCAAAAATAAACTTCTTATAATTACAAGTTGTTCCTGTGGTAAAATAACGATTATATCCAGAATTATATTCATTATGTAGATATCATATATATAATATATATCCAGTATATACATTCATTTATAATATTACATAACATTTAGAGGTAAGAGATGAAATTCACTGTTCATGGAGACGGTAAGACGTACGTACGCATGAACGCTACTTTCATTTTTTTGTTTTTAATGGAATGAAATCATAATTATATAAAGGTATATTATAATTTTAGTATGATATAATATGTAATATCATTAACTCCATCCTTTATACATCCCACATATAGCATAAATGATTCAAATCACTTTGAGGGGGCGGTAGTCCGCACTTCCTAAAATGAAATTATCGCATTTACCCATAATGGAAACCATAAAGGTATGTCTTAAATGAAAAATAAAGAAGCATAAGGAAAACATAAACAAAATATATATCATATATAAATATAGTGACATATTAATGTCCACCATGAAAAGTGTTAAAAGAATATTGAACAATCATCGTTTTGTGAGGCAGTAATTCGTCATCCACAGAAATAATATGTTCTTTAACCATTAAACGGTGGTGTGTGTAAGTTTAAATCAAATAATTCTCATAAAAACCTCCTAGTATATTGAAGATACTGTTTGTTTTACAAAATAAAGGAATAAAAAGGGTTTAGGGTGTTGGAGAAGCAAAATAAAACAAAAGAACATAAGAGAAGACATTACCATTAAATCGGGTAACTCCCCTTGGTTTGAACCAAAAGGGTTTCTTGAAGAGATTTATGCCTAAGGTAAGGCTTATATGATTAATAGAGGGATGTGTAGACATAAAATGAGCAGAGTTTGGTCGAGCCAATGTCTTGAGAGGTTTGGGTAAGGGGGTAAAGGTGGGGGTCTTTTATAAGAGGGAGGAGGGGCACTCTTGGAAAGTCTTGAAATATTACTTTATTATAAAATGTTTTTCAGATTTTAAAGGTCCCACAATGAAATATTTCTAGGCTAAGGTGATAAGGGTTCTAAATACACCCATACAATAGGTTTTTGACAATTTTATGTCTTATATTTTACATTATCTTTTCTATTTATTTAAATTTTTCATTAATGAGGTAATCACTACATCATCATGGTGTCATAAATAAATTTATTTATTTAATGTCTAAAAATTATAGAAAAAAATACTATGATTTAGGAAATCTTATTATATTTCCAATGAATATTCATAGTCTAAGAGATCATTTATTTAGACAAAATTAAAAAAAAAAATTACTTAGGTGTTACATACTATTTTTATATTTTCCTTTCTTTAAAAATAAAATTATAAAATGTCACTATCACACAAAAGTGATTCCATGGGGTACCTAAGTTGTAAAAAGGCATCCCATGGTCGTCCATGACACAAACATTAGCATTAGGACACATTTTGGGTTCATTTTATATTATTATTATATTATTTATTACCCTTAACTACCCGATTACTAATTAATCACGATAATTAAAGATAATTACCATCGTTACTATTCATAATGTCCAAAAACAAAAGATTTTTAATTACATAATTTGGACCTTATGATTCCAAATTTTCAATCCATTTTAAAAAATTCCAAACACATAAATTTCAGTAATTAATTTAAAAATAATTCTTGTTGTCAAAACAAATAGCGGGTTTTTTAGAAACAATGTCTATCAAAATTTTGACACTTGTTTAGGCCCATTTCCAAAGTGAGATTAATTAAAATGACCAAAATTAGATTAAATGGTAAAAATATATTCTAATTAAACTTTAAAACCAATTAAAAAGGACAATATATCTATATAATTAAATTATATGAAAAAAGCAGTTATGAAATAAAATGCAGTATTTTTCTCTATTCCTTAAAAAATGAACATTGTCATAAAAATACCAAAAATTTATCCAAAGTAAATTTCAATGTCCAAATCCTAAAGAATAAGTTTATTTTGAAAAATAGAGCTTATAAAATTGTCAAAAGTTTGATTTAAAAAAGGTTTTACATCAAAAGGTGGTAAAATGATCTTTTAAAAAAATATTAGAGTATTCTATACTTTAGATTAGATTTATTCTCATTTTAAGCCTCTAAAACACTATCTAATTCATAAATAGACATTGATATGAAAATAAATAATTATTTACATACTTGTGATGTTACATAATGGATTTTAAGGTAAGTAATAGAAGAACAGGATGGAATAGAAAAATAAGGATATGGGGGAGAAGGGAAATAAGGATTTTCCCGCATGCAATAATTGTTGAAATAAACACCCCAGTACTTACTTAAAGGGGATGGGATTTTTTTATAGGTACGGATAGAAATTACATTATGCTAGTTATTTCAAGGATAAGGAAAATATTTACAATTTTCAATGCTTCAACTATAAGGAGATGGGGAACTACATGAACAGATTCCCTAAGAATCAAAGTAATATACCACAAAAGAAGCTAATAGATCTTGGTCAAGATTATGATATTACCATAGATTATGTGGATTGATTAATGTAATTTTGATTGGATTCAAGTATTATACCATTTTAGTATTTTATTAATGATATAATATTTATAATAATTATGAAATGTATGAGGATTTTACTATAATAATTTTTCATTAAGGATTTAAAAGTGTATGTCGAACAATACCGATGACCAAGAAAAATGATTTAGTGGAAAGTTTAACTTCTTTGAAAAAAATGGTTAAGGGAAAGATAAACCTTAATATGTTAATGATATTTATATAATGATGTTGGTATAAAGAAGGGATTTATATGGACATAGTAAATTAGATTGTACATATTTCCTTAGAACTAATTAATGATTTGTTGACAAAGTAGTTTATACTATCATTAATGGAGTTAAAAACATTTTTGGATTTAATGAATATATCCAATAAGCTATGTTTTATTTAACAAATAAGGAATCAAGAATTTTTTTCAATAAGGTTTTATGGTAATTCATGTTGTCTCCATGTTTCAATAGAATACATGATGAAGGTATTCACATGTTTGGTACGTGATTATTAAGATCTATTTTATGTTGTCTAGAGGATTAATGATAAGCTTATTTTGGAAATTTAGTGACCTTATTTATAAAGTTTTTTATCATAATATTTTGGAAAGTTTATAAGTTTAACCATTAATTAAATGGTTTAAGTTTAACTTTGGATGAGGTTTTAGAGAATAATGTATTACTTCACTATATAAAGATTTATTCATATTGGATAACCTTTACTAAACATTTTTTCATTATAATAACTAGATATTTAAGGGATGAATTGTCATTCTTTTATAGATCTTATGATCCATTAAAATTTAATTTTAGTGATTTAGGTATAAAAAATTAATTTTTGGATATTCATTTCTTGGAGTAAGTGATGACTTGAAAATTGATCGAAGGAAAACCAAAGGATGAAATTTTGCTTATGAAATAGTAATATATCAATAAAGTATATTTCCTTATATTCATAGATTTTAAAATAATTCTTCAAAATTAGGAAAAGAATCATGGAACAAAAAAATATTATATTACCTATATATCTAATGAATCAAATAGTCTTTTAAATCATCACATATTTATGGTTTCTAGGTCCTTAACTTTCCATTAATCATTCACTTTCTTGTGATCAATGATCTCTATAACTAAATAATTATTTATTCTTTTCTTCTATGTCCATATATTCACTTTACACCTTTTTTATATTACTTGGAATCCTAGTTATGTGTTATTCTATATGAAATTCATATTTACCTTTCTGTTTTATCAAGAGAAAGTTTATTACCCCTTTTAAAATGTGGGTTTTTCAACAATGGTATTTCCAAATGACAATCCCCTGATTTTTGCGATCAAGTTTAAATTATGAGGATGCAATTTATTGAAGGTGAGTAGAATGTAAAACCCTGATATTTTAAGAGAATAAAATTGTGTTCAATTACATGTATAACCTGAACCTTGAGATTAAACAACACATAAAATATATTTGTTTAAATTTAATCTCTTTGTTATAGTATGGAACACACAACCTGAGTCGAAAAGAACCATAATATAGTATAACCTATAAATTAAATTTTTATGTATGAATAATACTAACTAAATATTGAAAATTAGGTTTTTTTATTTATTATAAATAAAATAAGAATCATTTATAATAAAAATAAATTTTTTCTGAAAAACTATATTTTTATTAAAAGATGGTTTAGTCGCGCTTTGAGCCTATAATTTAAAATTAATTTTAAAAAAATTTAGAAAATTTATTTTATAAAATTAAATTAATTTATTTAATTTATAATATAAAAAATATCTTAAGGTGAATGTTTTGTATTTTTCTGAAATGTTTCACTTTTTAGTGAATAGTGAAAACAACTGAGTTTTAATTGAAAACTGTCTTTTCATATAAATTATTTATAAAGATAAATTGTATTATAAAGTCATTTTAAATTAAAATTAGTTTAAATATAATACAATATATATAATATATTTCATTAGAAACATTTTCATATTGAATTTTGATATTAAAACTTTCTGAACTTTTGAACATTTTCTCTTGGAAAATCCTCTTTATTATCTCATCTCTGAGATTAATTTTATATTAATTTTGATAATTTTGTTAATATAATCTGGAAACAATGATTCCATATTTGGAATCAGAATAATTTATATTATCTAAGTAGTTCAACATAATTTTTTGCCAAATTGAATAGTGAAAACATTAAAAATTAATTATCATGGTTAAGGTAAAAACTAATTTATCAGTGTTAAACTAAATATATAAAGGTTATAGAAATAACTAGATAAATAACTTAAAAAACTTCATCCAATCATCATATAATCCTTGGTTTTTTAATAAATTAATTCTATGAATACTTTAGGTATAATCTAAAAGAGGTTATTCGGAAAGAGAAAAAATTCAGAACTATGTGTTTTTCTTTTATTTCTTATTCTAAATCCTTAAAAAATTATTTATTTATACTTATATAATAAAACTAATATAAAAAATAAATTGATATTTTATTATTTTAAGTGAATTACCTATATTAATCTTCTCTTCCCCCAAATGGGAAATGATAATGTCTCTCATGTGTATGGTGGACTACCTCTTTGTGAACCGATGTGAAATGTTTTCCACAAATACCTCCCATTATTGGGTATGATAATGGATATAAAGTATATATATGATATTTATAACATAATTATACTTATTTAGTCATTATATCATATATACCTTGTTAATTTTCATTCCATAGGAGATATGATAACATCACTCATTTGTATTGTGGACTACCGCCTCACGAAGTAATGTGACTAATTTTTCAATAACGCTTTACATTGAGGGTAATAAAGATAATGTTAATTAATATATGTGATATAAATGAAATTATTATGATATTAATGGAATATTTATTATTATTTAAATATAATATATCATTTTCTTTCTTACCTTTTCACTCATAGAAATATGATAATGTCGTTTGTTTACATTTGGACTACAACCTTCACGAAGCGATATGACTCTCTTTTCATCACCACACAACATGGATGATATATATAAGTATATTTAAATTATTAATACAGTATTTATGATATCATTATAATTATTTAGAGATAAAATATCACCTACCCTTTTTCATAATGATCGTTGAAAAATAGAAACGTTACTCATGCGTATGTACGGCCTACCGTCTCCATGATCGTAACATAGTTTATTTCGAAAAAACATATTTCATTATTGGTTTTAAAATTATAATTTATATAATATGATAATTATTTCATGATTATTATTTTTTATATGTTTAAATAATTACCACTTAGACAAAAAATCAACCTACCAAAGTCATTTTTGACGCATAAGTCAAATATCATAGAAACACCCAACGTAAAATAAGTTTGATAATTAATTGTATATAACATGGAAAAAAGTTAAATAAAAGGAATAATAAAATTTAAAAAATTTCTTCAGTAATAAAATAATTAAAATAAGTTTATTATTTCGGAAGATCAAGAATTTGTGTGGCTAGTCAAACTCAAGATAAGGTACTTCATCTCGATTTCTCTTTAATGAAAAATATTGTAATGTTATACACATAATTTATTTTATATAGTGTATATACAGCTATTTTAAATGTAATATCAAGATTAATGAATAATTAATGGTATTTTAAGTTTAAATTTTAATTATTTTATCCAAGGTTATTTGACTTGAAAATTACCAAGTGGAAAAGAATTCTGTAACTCGATATCCTTTCATTGGTTTATATAACTTATTCATTATCTTTAATACTATATTATTATGTGTGTATTTAATTTTGAATATAATATTTCGAATATAAAAATATTTTATATCTATTTACATTTGATACACATTATCAATTCATTGGTTAATTATCACTTAAACATTATCATCTTTGTAAGGGTTTATTTCCAAATATCATTTTAATCGGGATTGTTTATGATTGAATTTCCATTGAAGAAAATTATTTGATCATTGGATAATAAACTCATTTAATTCTTTTATAATCAGGTTACTCATGATTTTTTCAAGTAATAATACCATTTTTTCACTCTTTGGTACTTAAAATAATTGAGAAAATATTTTTAAGAAAATCTGACTTCATTTGTCTCTTAGGTTGAAAATATATTTTATTCCAACCCATTTTTCTAAAAATGTTTCCAAAAAATGTTTTCAAAAATGTTTTTATGATTTTAAAATTTTTCTATTAAATATAACTTACCCATTTTGAATTTTTTTTCAAAATTTTTTTAAAGAAATATTTATATCATTTTCAAAACAAAGCTCATTTTGATTTTACTGAAAATGTGAAATAAATTTTTGTTTTAAGGTACTCATCACGTATAGAATTTCCTATCATCTTAACAAATAAATTCTTTGAACATTCCATTATAATTTTCAAATATAATTATTTTCAAAAATGTTTTTTGAACATTTAGTTTTAAAAATCGATTTTTAAAATGAAAATGATATTTTCTTCAATAATGGTTTTGAAGATATTTTTATGGTATTTCTATTCATCAATGAAAGCAAACCTTTATTCTTACTCCAATGGGTATATGTTGGATTGATATTGTTCTTATTCATTATATTTATGGTTTATGATCATTTTTTTATTGGAAAGTATTTATTTTCACTTTCTTGATTTATTTTTGTAGTCATTAACATTCCCTTGAAATATTCACTTACCTATGATCATTGGAAATAAGATTTTCTCTAAATATCCATATTATTTATCATAGATATATTTATTTCATAAACCATAAATCATTTCTACATATTGTGTTCTAAATTGAATGTTATTTGTTTATATAGGTAAATATTGATAAATCGGTATTCTTTACTCAATATGGATATTTGATGATAATTAATATGTTTTATGAATTAAATTCTTTATTCGATATATGAGGAACTCATTGGATATATAGATATGGGTGGGCCTAGTAATAGATTTCACCTTTTTTCATTGGTGGTCTCATCAGATGAATCAATTGGATAACCTTAGTTAAATGGGTTTCTGGTGTATACCTACCCATTAATTTTAAATTGTCTTGATGAAGGTCTTGATAGTAGATTTTTTTCAAGATGCCTAAGATCATAAAATCCAATAATTAAGTATTTCCTTCATTTTGAATTCAATTATTACTATCCATGATATGTTAATAATGATATTATCTCTTGATGCATTTCGTTATCAGATTATTGATTAAATGGAATATTCTTTTAGTTACTTACCTTATCATATTGATTATGACTTATTTTATCATGATAGTCAAGTTTTTTAAATGGATTTTGTGTTCATTTATTCACCTTTCCATTTTTATTATTCTTATTGATTCATAATATATTCTATTTTACTTAACCCTTACAAATCATTTGAGATTACCATTATTTTTTTCCTTTACTAGTAATCCAGGAAGTGTACTATGAATGATATACAAGGATATTCTAGTGGGAATAATGATATTCTCAAAAACATGTTGTATCTTGTGTTTTAATATTTAATTAAATACTTAAGTATGTATCTATTTTAACAAGACTACTAAACTATTTGGTCTTTTGGGATATGATTCCCTGTATGTTATGCCAATATAATAAAGAAGACATTGTACCCATGCCACTGGAGTTGGGATCACTAAATTCATCAGTTTTATATCATAAATGACAATATAATTGATGTTTTAGGATAGTTTATAAACTTATAATTTCATTCTATGAGATTCTTAGTTATGTTTCTTGTAGGAAAAATTTACGACCATTATATTTCATTTCGTTTTAAGAGATGAATGGTGGTAAATTAGCTAATGAGTTAAATGTTTATATTACCAATACATAAAAAAACACATTATTTACTTAATAATATTTAGTATTATGTTTCCAATAGAATATTTGATAAAACTTTATAGCATTTTTCATGTATGTGGTTAAACCGAACCAACAATAATTTGTTGTGATCTATGTGTGAGTATGGTTATGGAAGATATTATTTTGCTATAATATAATTATCACCAAAGTATAATTAAATTATTTATATGTTAATAATTTTATTAATAATAATTAGTAACATTTATAAGAATAAGGTAAATTAAAAAGAAGTTTCCACTTATAAATAAATCACTTTTCCTCTTGGTATGTTTGTTTTAGGGGGTTAGTTTTACAATGATCTCTTATTGATAATATTAGTTATAGATTGATTAACATATATTTATAGAACATAAATCATGACTTAAATAAATTATTTCTTCTCTAAATCAAGATATATAAGCATACTTTAATGTTGGTGACGAAAAATTAAATGTATCATTCATGGAGGCAATAGTCCAAAATTACATATGAGCTATGTTTTCATTTTTTTTATTTATTCAAATGGGAATGAATAATTGTTATACCATAAATATAATAACTTTTTAGTATATAATGTATACTTATTTCATTATGTATATATGGATAAAATGTTTTGGAAGAGGGTGTATGGGAAGGATAATGAAATGAATTAAAAGGGAAGGTAATACTTATGTTGATAATTTGGATCTTCTCTTGAAGTAACCTTTGTAAATTAAGGACCTAAGGAAATTTATTAGGAATATAGGCTTAAAATGTTTAATTAGATCTATAATAATTAAATTATCCCAAGTTCCATGGGAATTTTTAATTACGGGTGTTTCTTGAAGTGGGTGGAAATGAGCTCCTTTTATAGGTGAAAAAGAGGGATAAATATTTGTAAAAGAATGTTAGTTAAGGGGTAATAAAATAATTTCATGGAAGTTGGGGGAGTTAGGTGGGTAAATTTATTTGATAAAAACATTTATAAATTTAAAACCTAACATATCCATTCTAAAAGGTTTAATTTTCATGTTGATTTACTAAAAATCAAACCACGTTAGATTACCCATTTTAATACTAATTAATGTTGATTAAAATCTAACCTTGGTAATTATTTGATCACTAAAAATATAAGATAAACTATATAAACAAATATTTAAATTATTAATGATTATTTTCAATCATTTTAATATAATTTAATTTTTAAATATGATAGAATTAACTTTTAAATTAAACCATATAATATGTTGTAAACTATTTTTGTAGAAAAAGTCATTTTGATCATTAAGTGTTTATAATATTATTTCACATTGATTACCAACTAACTAAGTGTTAATTTAATTGTATTTATGTTTAAAACTCATATTAAAGTCTTAATTTGAAATATATATTTTAAATTTAAAAATACCCAATATTTAAAAAAGTATAATTCTTTGAAAAATAATTATTTTATCACAGTAACTAATATTTACCTTGGTAACTAAATTTTATGGATAAAAATGAAATTGACATCACTAAATCGAATAAAAAATTGTATAAACAATTAAAAATATTTTATAAAATAAAATTTATAAACTGTAGAAAATTTTATTTTCATATTAGCATACATAATGCATAAAAACTTTATTTAGAAAAAGTTGTTTTTAAACTGAAAATTTATATAGTATACATTTATCTATGTAATTTAATTTAATGATAAAAATTAGTTTATTATAACAAAAATTATATTTTTATGATTTAAAAATAAATAAAAATCTGAATATTACCATTAAATCTTTTAATTAAAAGAAAATACTGAAAATAGTTTTTAAATTAGAATAAAATGCTCTTCATGTTCTAAAATGTTGAACAAATGTTTTCTAAGTTTAAAATGATATTTTAAAATACATAGTTTTAATCCTTAAAAAAATTAATAAAATAAAATGTTTTATAAACATCTAGTTCTTTCTCATATATTAATAAAGTCAAAAAATTTACAATTTTGGTAAAAACTGTAATTTTCATTATTCACATAAAAATCAATTATTTCATAAAAATACAAAAAATGTATAATAAGATAATTTTTATATTATGAATTAAAATATTATATTGAATTTAAAAAATTCAAATTATAAATTTTATAAATTTTGATTTAAGATAAAAATACAATATATATAAATACTAACTACTTTTATAGAAAAATGCCCCTTTAGAATCTTTATTTGTTCTTAATTATATTTTATATGAATTTATAACTGATTAAAATATTTTATCTAAAATAGGATTTATTATTCTTAGATTATCTTAATAATATTCATCTAAAATTTTAAGAATCATTTTATTTTGGTGTTACATGTGGAGAAAGTTATCGAACAAAGTATTAATCTAGAAAAATAAATTCCAAGATCTTGAGGTGTCAAATTCTCCACACTTAAATAAATTACATCCTCATAATTTTAATTTTAACTTACCAATATAAATATATAATTATTTATATAATATGAGCATGAATTTGGATATAATTTCTAGATAAATATTACCCTTATAGACTCAAAAACATATTTTTCTTCTCAGAAGTGGTTTAACCCTAACAATGGGTTTTTCTTTATCCATTTGAGCCAAGTGTAAATAATTATTTGATATCAATACCATAATTATATGATTTTATTATAATTTTTTTCATAATAATATTTTTATATACTATCATAGGTTTATATGAAATGTGATCATCTTATTCCATGTTTATTTAACTAAGTGGAGAGAACCAATCCATTAAATTTATCTAAAGGATGTGTAATAAGATTCTCATGAAGAACATTTGCATAAATATAGACCTGGGATAAAATAATCATAACACTCTAAGTTTTTATTAATAATTAAATATCTAGTAATCAAGGGTGGTGATTTTATTTTCTTATTAAACAATATAGGTACAATAGAGTGGGTTGAACAAGACGCAATTATAACACTCGCAGTTCTTAAGTGGATGATTAGTGTATTTCACCCACATCATTTTTATAACTTACTTCCGTATTCATGGTTGCATAGTTTTTCAATTATTCCCTTAGTCTTTAAAGTTTCTAATTACTATCATACTTTTTATCACTTGTATTATAACATTGATTTGGTTAGTGCCTAAGTTTCCCACTTTTATGACATAGAATTATTGGGGGTACCTTCAGAAAAACATGATTTACTTAAATATTTTCCATTGAGATCTTCACTTTTCCAATAAAATTAGTTACTATTTTCCCTCCTTTACCACACATGAAACATCCACAAATTATTTTTAGATATTCCACTTTTGGATTCTTACCTAATTTTTACTCAAAGGAAATTGAATCTTGTTTCCTTCATCATCTTTATCATCGTAACTACCATGATACTTGATCATTATCTTCTTTAAAATGTTTAGAAACTCAAATAAGTTTATATTTTTAATCATGAATCTTGATATCTAGTTTTTAATAATCACACTATTTATCACTCCAACTCTTATTCTATTAGTCTTGTCAATGGTAAATTTCTACATTGTTCATCACAGACATTTTTAATTTAATTTCTCCTTGTAACACCCTGAGATTTTGGGTATTTTTTTCAAATAAAGTTCATATTTTATAAATTTTTTATTCATTAAACACCTATTTTATCTTTTGTTACATGTATCACTAATTTTATCATGTGTTACATGTAGCACTTATTTTATCTTCTATTATACATAACACTGAGTTTGAACGAAATGTGACAGACTATTGAAATATTATTATTTAAAATGATAGTTATCACCTAGCCGTTGGAATGATAGGTATGAATTAGATTAACTAAATTATAAAATATATTTTTTACAAATGTATAAAAAATGGATTTCTTGGTGACTAACTAATTATAAATGAAAATAATAACTATTTGAAAATAAAGGAAATCCTTTTATGAAAAACTATTTTTATCCAAACAAACGCATTTTAACTTAAAAAATTAAAAAAACTTTTGTTTAATTATTTTAATTAAATTATATATTATATATTCAATCAATTATTTAATATCCATCTTATGTTTTTTCTAGATAATAGATATGAATACATCCAATTTTATGATTAAAAATTGCATTTTTTTTAAAAAAAGCCATTTTTTCACCTTTTATACGCCTATTTTAATATTAATTTGATCCACATTTTTAAATTTATTTGAAAAAAAAAGTTTATTTTTTAAATAATAATTTAATAATTATATTAGGGTCATGTTTTAGAATTTAATGAAAAGATTACTTTTTTAATGAATAGTGAAAAATACTGAATTTTAATTGAAAACTACCTCTCCGTTTAAATTATTTATAAAGTTAGATTATATTTTAATTTTTTTTTAAATTAAAATCATTTCAGTTATATATCTAATAATCCAATTTATTTAATTTTAATTATTTTCAAATTTTATTTTTATATAAAAACATTATAAACTTTTGAACATTTTCTCTTTGAAAACTCATTTTCTCATCACGTCTACATGGTTAATTTTAAATTAAATTTTGAAAATTCTATCAATTCTATTTGAAAACTGGATTCTATATTTTAAATAAGAATAATTTATATTATATAATAAGTTTAAATTATTTTTTTACCAAAATGAATAGTGAAAAAAGTAAAAATTAATTACTGTGATTAAGGTAAAAATGGGTTTACCGAGGGGTTAAACTTAAACAATAAGGGTTAAAATGACCAAACAACTTGTCTAACACATATTTTATGGAAATATTTATACCCTGTAATGTATAAGTATCTTCAATAATCCATTTTTTACCCTTTTTCATGTGAAAAATGTTGGCGCACCTTTTTGTTTTCATAAATTACAAGTGTGTTACTCACCTCAATTATAAAAGGACACCTTCTATACTCTCATCTTCATACCTTAAAACCATTTTGGTTCAGAAAATAATTTCCCAAATAACTTCCCAAATTACCTCATATAATCTTATAAGTCTTATTTTGGTCATAAATAAAAAATTGGAAGGCTTTTGGTGCAAACCTATGGAGGTTACCTGAGGAAGAGGTAACTTTCTTCAATGAGCATTTTTATTTTCTTTCGTACTCCACATAATTCAATTATTATTAAACTATGATTATATAATAACCATTTTATATTACATATACATAGTTTTTTTTAATTTCATGACCTAAAACCATCTCCACTTCCATCAAATGGGTTACAAGATCATCATTTGTTTGTATAGCGGACCACTGTCGCGCGAACCGATGTCGTTAATTTTTTCATTTCCACCTCTCATAGTTGGGTATGATGATGGATATAAATTATATATATGATATTTATAACATAATTAAACCTATTTAGTAATTATATCATTTATACCTTTTTACATTCCATTCCTTAGGGGATATGATAACATTGCTCATGTGTACGGCGGACTATCACCTTGTGAATCAATGTGATTTGTTTGTCACTAATGCTTTACATGAAAGACAATAAAAATTGAGTTAATGAATATATATATATGATATAAATGAAATAATTAGGTTATTTTTGAAATATTTAACATTCTAAAATGATAATCTACCATTTTATTTCTTAAATTTTCACTCACTGAAAGATGATAACATCATTCGTGTACGTGTGGACTACCGCCTTCAGCAAGCGATGTGACTCTATATTTTCATCAACACACCAGATGGATTATATGTATAATTATATTTGAAAAATAATATTTTATTTATGATATTATTATCATCCAAGAAAGATAAAATATTGTTTACCTCCTTTCCATAATGATCGTTGAAAAATGTAAACATTACTCATGTGTATGGGTGGCCAACCATCTTCATAATGGTAATGTAATTTATTTCTCAAAACCGTCATTAATAATTGGTTTTAAAAATATAAATGATTTATAAATATGATAATTATTTCATTATTATTATTTTTGAGATGATGGAACCACGTCCACGTAAGAGGAATGAAAATAATAAAAAAACATATATGAAAAACAAAGTGGTTATTACCCGAAACAAGATTTCAACAAAGAAATGGTAAAAAATAGGGAATAAATTTTCATAATTAAATCATATATGGTATAGTATATATAATTATGGTTCTATAATTAATATATAATAAACCTATATTTATTATAAATTAGGTTAAGATGTGTATGAATGAATTCGAGACTTAAGGTAAGGGATTTTTAGTCTCTCTTTTATTTCTGGGATACATGTTCTATATTCACTTATCTTTTTATTTTTGTGGTATATATAATGAAACATTGACATTATATATCATTAATATACCTATTTTCATTATATTTAATGTTTCTTTTTATGCTATTTTTTAATTTTAATTACAATTCAAAAAAATTACTAAAGTGACAAGGGATTTCTGTCTCACCTTTATTTTATGTGAGACAGAAGATAAATTCACAACCTATTTATTTTATGTGGTATATATAATACCCATGAATTAATTTTATTATTTTTAGAATTATTATTATAGGGATTTACATATCCATTTTAGGACCTTTATTTAATGGGGTTTACGGTTCAAAAGTTACCAAAGCGGTAAGGAATTTTTGTCTCAATTTTCCTTCCTTAAGACATATGTTTTGTTATGAACCTGTCTTCTTTGATGAGGTGTATATACAGACCCTTTTACATGTAATATCATGAATTTATTTCATTATCTTAATGTTTTATGTTTCATTTTATCTTATTCCTTCATTGGGCTTACAATTCAAATTTACCAAAGTGGTAAAGATTTTATGTTACCATCTCATCATTTTTCAAGATTATTTATAATTATATTTCTGATGATAAAATATTATTATCCATCTCTCAATAATATCATTAATTTTATTCTCATCTAGTTTTGAAATTATAATAGATTCTTTCCCTTCATTTCTCTCTCTTTATGAACTACAGAATTCAGAAAAATGTTTTTAATAAAAATCGTCTTTATTTATCTCTTCGGTCAAAAACCTTTTTTCTTCCAAAACCATGTTTTCTAAAAAAAATTCAAAAATGTTTTTAACATGATTAAAATGATATATTAAATAAATTTGTAACCATATTTTACTTTTAAAAAAATTTAAAGTAATCTTCATGTATTTTTTCAAACAATGTGCATTTTCCTTTTATCGGAAATATGAAAGGAGTCTTTGTTTTAACATGTACAACATTAATGAAATTTCCAACCATCATAACCATTATGTTCTTTGAATCTTACATTATAATTTCTTAAGTTTATTTTTAAAAATAAGGATTTTAAAAATGTTTTATATTTCATGTTTTAAAAAGTTTCTTTTAAATCAAAAAAGATGTTTTCCTAGAGAAATGTTTTAAATGATTTTTAATGAACCCTTTATAAGTTTTCGATATAATTTTCAAAAAAATGATTTCCAAAATATTTTACTTTCTAAAAAATCAAATTGGAAAGGATATTTTTTTCAAAAAATATTTTAAATTATTTTTAAGTCTTCTATTATAAGTTTTCAATGTTATTTTCTAAGAAAATGATTTCAAAAATATTGTATGGATTTTTAGTTTTAAAAAGTGATTTTCAAAGAAAAGTTTTTTCCTCAGGAAATGTTCCATGTGATATTTCAAGATCATTTTCCATCTCAAATGAAATCCTTTGATACTACTTATTCTTTACTAGGGATATGATAAATGGATACCATTCTTATAATTTCTCTCAATGGTTTATGTTTATGTTGATAAGATTTTTATGAAACTTATTTTTCTTCCCCAGGTTATATCATGCTTATGAAACCCACTTCTTTTCAAGGATTATGATATAATTAATAGATTAAATGATTATGAAACCTATCTATTATCTATAGTTTATGATATGATGAAATTTTTATGAAACCCATTTCATTTCATAATTTATCATATGATGAATTTTTTATGTTCTTGAAGAAAACATATGTATGATTTTTATTATTTGATGGGAGGTAACTATATATTCCTCTAATTCATTGGGTAAAGATTTATATCTCATGACATTGATAAGACTAGAATGGGGATATAACTCAATTCAGCAAGGGAATTTTTCTTCTTTGATGGTAATGGGAGTGAAACTCGACTATTATGATGGTTTTAAAATTGAAACCATTCCAAAATGATAGCCTTGGAAGTGATCCTTTACTACTATAGAAATGATTTTATATGCTTATGATCACTCCAAAAATCAATGTCTTATGAAAATTTTAAGCTCTAATGGATCATGTTCTTTGATTATTTTATGATTCATTTCTTATGAACTTCTAATCTGTATACCATCAATTAATCTCACGATATTTGATTTCAAGGGTACGGTTTTCAAATTTTATGATAATATTATTATACACTTATATTTATGTTGTACTTATGTATCTCCCTCTTTACCCTTACTAAGCATATGAGCTCACCCTTTCTTGTGTCTCTTTTCCCCAAGTTATGAATGAAGGTTTTAATTAGGCTATGTTTGTGAAGATTTATAAAGAGGAAAATATTTATGGGAGAAGTTAAAGATCTTTTACAAAATTACAATGTAGTGTTTCCATTATATATATACACTAAACTATTTTGTTCATCAGTCATGTGTTTGTGTAATGTATTGAATATTCATCTAAAAAGATATAATATCTATTTATGAAAATCTCGGGTCGTTACTGTTGGAATTAAAGGAAAGGTTTAGTTAACCCCTAAAAAATAGGATGAGAAAACATTAGTGAGTTTCCTAAGGATATGTCTAGGGATACATCTATGTATAATTCTAAGGATGAGTCAAAGTATAGGAAAATGTTCTAGAATTTTTGTAAAGAATAAATCAAGTTCTTTCCAAGAAATTACATCCTTGTTTGGATACTACAAGTAGATGTGGCTCTGGAACCTAGGTACCTAGGGGTAATAACTCTTAAAAGGGCACATTTAGTTGGAATCGATCATCACCTAGTGTATAAAAATAGTTAATTTTGTGCACCAAGTTTAACACTCCTAAGGGATATGCTTTGGAAATTCAAAAACTCTTTTTGAACCATTAGGAAGGATTTAAATAGATGATGGTCATGGATAAAAGAGGTTAAAAATAAGGTGTCATAGATTGAAAAGAATATTTCTTTATTTATACATACTATACATGATTTTTTAGACTATATGGTTTTCCATTATGATGAGAATTTATCACACTGTTATTTTTAGATTTAGTCAATGGTGGGAACCAAAAGTAACTAAGTTAACATTGAATGTGATGAAAAATTTACAAATGTGAAACCAAATGGGATAATGATTAGAATAAAGGTAGTTGTGATTATGAAAAATCATTTATCATAGAACATTATTAACAATGTGCACCTCAACCAACACTTGAATTCACCGAATAAAAGAAGGAGAGAGTTCACTGAGAGTTTGGGTAGTGGAGGCCATGGAGGAAAGAATATAAATTTCTTATATGTCTATAATGTTAGAAGAACCACTCAATGAAGTGTCTCAAAGAAATAAGATGATGATTTGGGTGTGGAAAAAATGGACATGAAAAAAGTAGCTTCAAAGGAAAAATGAAAATTTTGGTTAACACAATGGATGAGAATAACGGTCTCCCTATGGTATCATCAACCATTGAATGTTTTAAATGTGAAAAGTATGGGCATTATGAAAATATATGTCCTAAGGGAAAAATATAGTGAATAGAATCAGTAATATTTTATGATTAATGGTTTTTATATTGATGATTAAGAGACCACTAATGACATATCAAACAAAATAGGTATTAAGGAATAAGATGATGAAGCCTAGTTAATAATGTGATAAGTAATCCAGATAATCGAAGTATCTATATGTAAGTACCCAGCCTTAAACATTACATAATCTAGTTAATTCAACTATAATTAACTTTTATACATTCACAAATAACATTTAGGTTTATAGTTTTCAATAATTAGGTCATAAACTCATACATAAAACTTATATATTACAAATTATACACTTCTACCCAATATCCATTTTTTTACCAAAACAAACTTTTAGAATTAAAAAAGATTTATTTCTGTAACAAAACTTCACGACTTTAAAATTGAAATCTTTATTTCAATTACCAATTCATAAACCCTATGAAAAAAAAATTTAAAACATGGGATGAGAACAAAAATATCAATAAGGGATATAAAAAGGAATAAAGAAACCATTAGTCATGAATGAAAACATTTTAAAAAAGTTATAACTTTTACACATAAAACATAATCTCTATATCTTACCTTATAAAATAAAAAGTTTTATATAACTCAATATAAATCATACATAAATCATAAAGGTAACCTATGGAATCATTTTCATATCACTCTTACATATAAAGTATCTCTCCCAATCACATGAGGAGTAACTGTCACAGTATATTCCCATGGTCTATTAGTAGAAACCTAACTGGATAACTCTATCCCTTTACCCAATGCATTAAAGAGATATAAAGGGTACACCTGCTCTTCATTTATCACAGAACCACCCTTTATCATAACAATTCTCAATAACCATAACATAATCATAACACCAAAAATCTTTCATAAAATAAACATTCATGAGGAAGATAACTTTTCCATTTTGAAATCACTTTTCAATTTTTTACAAGTTGTGCTTTCATAAATGAAAAAAAAATATTTGAAAATAAAATTTTAAACATGTAAAGGAAAATTAAAATCAATAAGGTTTCATGAAATATTTAAAGTCCACATATTTCATATTAGTAAAAAAAATTAAAAAAATAGTGGTAACTTGAAAAGTGGATCTTTAAAAAGAAAGTCTCTTATCTTATGTCTGAAATCATTCTTCACTTATACTAAATTTACTAGATAATAAAATTAGATTAATTAATTAATTAATTTAGAACATTTTCCTTATATATTTTATTTATTTCCATTTTTTTAGTTTGTTTATGTCCATTTTGATGATTTATAAATAAAATAATAATCATTCCATGACATTCATTTCATGGTTTTATGGTTTGTTCCCTTTAGTATAATTATAAGAGTCCTTGTCAAATGGAATAAAAACTAAAAAATTGGAAATAAATGTTATTAATATGCTTCCAAATTTTAAATGATCCCATATATCATTTTTTCTGATATAAGGATGATTCATTAGATAAAACATTAATGATAAATGTTTAGTTTATTTTTGGAGGTTTTTCAAACCATTACAAACTTCTTTCATTTTCATTAATTATTATGTATATAAATTATTTAGAGAACATAAAAAAATTATAATATACATATTAAAATATGTTTTAATCATTAATATAGTTTTATGAATATCCTTGAAGGTGTTAAAGAAAAATGAAAACTCATCGTCCATGAAGGCGTTCAATCAATAAGTCACGGACAATGTTTCATTTTTTAGAATAAGAGGATAATAGAGGAGGTTTGATGATAGATGTTCCATTAAAATAATAAAATTATTGTATTTATATGATACTAGAGTTATCACTACATTTTTGGAAGGGTTGGTGAGGATAAGGTAGAAATAAATAAATAAAGAAAAAATTTAAAATAAAAATAAGGAGTATTTTACCTCTTGAATATCATCTCCTTGAGAACCTCCTTAAGAACTTGATTTTGGAATTTTAGTGAGACCAACAGGTCTTAGACATGGGTAAGAGTATTGGGAAGGGAACTTGGTAGAATTTAGATAAGATACAAGGCTTTAGAGGTGTGAGGAGAAGAGTTGGTGATGGGTGGTATTTATAGGGAAGCAACATGGGTGTTTTTGAATATTTTATTTATTTGTCTATTATTTACGCTCAAGACTATCAATACTGTTGATTATTGTGACTATGTATAGTAAATAGTGCATTTGAGTTCAAAATAATGGGTTTTTACATCATTAGTGACTCAAAAATTCATGTATTTAACTTATAATGTTAAATACCATAAATTACCGAATTTCACTATTCATAAAAAAATTCAACAATTTCAGAAAAATACAAAATAATTCACCCAAAATATTTTTTGATGTGTTGACTTAAAAAATTGAATCCATTTTTAAAATAATTTTCTAAATATGAGAAATTTATTTTTTATTTAAAATGATAGTTTATTCAAAAAATACTGATTTCGATATTATAACTAATCTTACGAAATTTTGAAAAATTAATTAATGTCTTAAAAATTATCTTATAATTATAATAAATAAAAATATCAATTTATGAACATATTTTATGAAAAAAAATTCTTTTAAATATTTATACTAATAATAAATTTGTAAATAAGCAATTACCTTTCACAAAAATACCAACACTTAATTTATCATTTCTAAAACATTTATTTACTTATTCCATGATATAAATATATCGTATTTCATTAATGAGATACCTAAATTTTATTTATAATTTCATAGGTGGGGTTATTATTCTAATGGCCAGATTACCATTGTTAACTTTTACCTTATTATTCCAATGGTCAGGTTATTATTCATCTAGTATAGATTCCTTAATTTCTATAAATACCACTTATTTCATTATACATTTATAATGAATTTAGATATTTAATTACAAAATAAAAACAAATTATTCAATAATTACTTGTGTTTTTTCATCCCCCCCTTTGGAAATTGTTTCCTCGAAATTTTATTCACTTATTAAACAAGTGTGGATACCTTTCCCTCATATAATTTTTAGATTCTCATGTTTCTTATTCATCCCTTTGGTTTCTAAATAAAACCGTAATCTGGTGAATTACCTTATTCAAAAATACTTTCTATCTATGATCCAGAACTTGAATAGAATTTTCCTCATATAAATTTTTTTTTTTCCAACTAAACAATCTCAGGGCTCAGAACATGAGATGAATTTGGAATATACTTTATTAACATTGAGACATGAAAAATATTGTGTACTTGGGAAAAACTCATAGACAAAGCCACTTGGTAGGAAATTAATCCATATTTCTTCAGGATTTCATATAATATAATGAACTTTGTACTCATCTTCCCCTTCTTACCAAAATGCATCAAACTTTTCCATTTAGAAAGTTTGAGAATGACATGATCACCTACCTAAAAAGAAAGATCCTTCCTCTAGTAATCCACATAACTATTCTTCCTTCTCTGGGATATCCTCAAGTGTCCCTGAATCATCTAAACTTTCTCTATCATTTACTATAAAAATTCTGGTACCATTAACATTTCTTCACCTACTTCATCCAAAAATGATGGATTACGACAATGCTTCCCTTATATTTCTTCTAAATATGTCATCTGTATACAAGAATTAAAACAATTATTATAAGAAAACTCAACCAAAGAAAGGTTTTGATCCCAACTTCACTGGTAATCCATTGAAAAATCTTGAGGTGTATCCTCCAATGTATGAATTTTTTACTCTATCTATCCATTAGATTGAGGATGAAAATCAGTGCTGAATTTTATTTCATTTCCCAATAATTTCTGAAGGTCTTTCCAAGAGTTAGAAGTTATCCTGGGATCATGATCATATACAATGGAGTGATGAACTCCATAAAAACCTAACTATATCTTTGAGGTATAGTCAATAAATATGATATAAATACATAATATCTTAAATAGGAATAAAATGTAAATATTTATTCATTCGATCAATAATAACCCAAATTACATTGTTACCTAGAGAAGTTTTTGGTAATACAATTATGAAATATATGGATATATTTTATCATTTCTATTGTCATTATAAAATATTATAGCACCCACTTTGATAATTTTTGTTCGACTTTTACCTATTCACATTTCAAAGATATCATGGTAAATTCATCAATATCTCTTTTTATTCCATCAAACCATTAATAATTATGAAGATCTATGTACATCTTAATGCTTCCAAGATGAACTAAAAATGAAGAAATATGAGCTTCACTTAATAACTCTTTCTTCAACTATGAATAACAAGGAACACATAAGCTCTTCCCAAATCTAAAACTAAAATTTTTATCAATCTTAAATTCTATAAACATAAACTTTTAACCAATTCTATATTTTTTTTGTAGCTCATATTCTTCCTTCTGTGCTTGCTTAATTATATCTGATAGAGACGATTTCACTGACACCTGAAACAAAATATATTAATTTCATACACCAACAAATTCTAATTAAAAATTCATCAAATCATTAACCAATAGTTTATGTTCTAAATGTAACATGACTAATATAGCATGATGTTTTTGACTCAAGTAATCTTTTACTTTATTTTCACTTCTAGGATGGTAATTGATCATGAAATAATAATCATTTATCAGTTTTAGCCATCTTCTCTACATTATTTTCAATTCCCTATAAGTGAATATATACTTAAAACTTTTATGATCAGCATATATTTCACACTTTTCTCCATATATATGATGTCTCCAAATTTTTAAGTCAAAAACCCACACCTGGTAATTCTAAATAATGTATGGGAAAATTTAATTCATGAGGTTTCAATTTTCATAATTAATAATCCATTACCATATCATTCTGTATTAGAATTCAACCAATTCTATTTAAATCGGCATCACTATATTTGACAAACTCTCCATTTTTAGAAGGTAGGGGAAAATTGGATCATTCATTAATATTCTTTTTAGTTCATAAAAACAAACCGCACATTATTATATATAAATAAATTTAACCCATTTTCATGTTAACATAGTTAGTGGGATAGACAACAGTGTAAATGTTTTAACAAACCATCAGTAATAGCCTATTAATCAAATAAAACTGTGAATCTCAGTAACATTTTAGGTCTTTTCCATTCATTATCCACTGATGTTTTGGTAGGATCAACTATTAAGCCATCCTTATTTAAAATTATCTCAAGAAAAAAATTGTAACTAAAAATCACATTTTCTAAATTTCGCATATAACTTCTTTTCTTTTAGGGTTTGCAGAACAATTCTTAGATGTTTTTCATGATCTTTAAAAACAATTTAGTAAACCAAAATATTATCAATAAAAACAAAACTTATCCAAATATTCCAAAAAGATTCTATTCATAATATCCATAAATACAACATGGTAATTTTTCAAACCAAAGGTTATAAAAACAAATTCATAATGAACATATCTGGTATGAAATGTTGTTTTTTGAATTTCATCCACCTTCACCTTAAGGTGATGGTACCCAGACCTAAGATCAATCTTTGAAAATTATTCCACTCCTTTAATATTATAAAATAAATCATCAATATGAAGAAATGGATACTTATTATTAACATTAATGTTATTCAATGCTCTATAATATAAGAAAAGCCTCATGGAATCATATTTAATTTTAACAAAAAAAATAGTGTCACTCCAAGGTGAGGTTTTTGGTCAAATAAAAACATTATCTGAAAGCTTTTGTAACTAATTTTCCAATTCTTGAAGTTCTACTTGAGATATTTGATAAGGGGTATTTGAAATAGATTTATCACCAGGAACTAAATCAACAGTAAACTCAAACTCTCAATTAGGTATAATACTAGGAAACTCCTCAGGAAAATCATCCATATACACATTTACCAGTAGAGAATCAATAATTTAAACAGTTCCCTTATTTTCAAAAATTTGTGCAAGATAACATTCATTTCCATATTATAACATTTTCTCTACTTCATGATATATTATTAATTCTATGGGTTCATTATTGTATACAAACTGAAACTCCTTCTGAAAAATAACTTTTTTATCTCTACAATCAATCCTATCATGGAAATCAAAAAGTCAATCCATACCCAGAATAACATAAAATTCTATCCGGGTAAAGATAGCAAGTTTAGAGGTAAATTATTTCCATAGACATCGAGGGGAATATTCTTATAATTTCTTTTAGCCTTAATATTCCCCCAATGTGTTTTTACCATAAGTTCTCACTTCATTTCTTGGGGTGGAATTTCCGATTTATGAAAAAATTTCTCAGATATGAAAGAATGTATAGACCCCAAATCTAAACATATATTAGAAAAATCTGAGTAAACAAACAT
The DNA here is from genome assembly GCA_963277665.1 of Viscum album. NCBI lineage: Eukaryota > Viridiplantae > Streptophyta > Magnoliopsida > Santalales > Viscaceae > Viscum > Viscum album. The sequence continues at coordinate 23,124,321 of OY728142.1, read as the reverse complement.
TGCACATTATACCACTTCATTTGTTGGCCCAACATCTAATGAAGTAGTTTAAAAGGATTTCACTACACCTTTCTTCTTATAGTTTGGATGTTTCCCATAATTTGGGTTCCTCTTTAGACACTTTTTTGCATAATTACCCATCTCATTACATTTAAAACATTTTAATTTCTAAATATAATAATTTTTATTACCACTATCATGATATTTTTCATTTCAATTATGAGAAATATGCCCGAACTTACCACATCAGAAACACTTACCAAACTACAAAAGGAATTCCTCAATGTGTTTTTTACCATAATTATCACAAAACGAAAAATTAATTTTCTTACTATAAAACTTCATTGATTCATTCTTTCATTTATATATCCACATTGACCTATTTTTCTATTATTTTTAAAATAACATGTGATCATCAGAAAACTCCATTTCCACCTTCACCACACATCAAACATGTTTTTCATAACTTTTGAATTCATGAGAAGTCAATGCCCTTTGATATTTTTGATTTAATCCAGAGTAAAAATGATTTATTTTAATATTAATATCACAAATAAAATTTGGATCCTACCTTAAAAATTGAGTGAATTTTTCTTTTTATATGGCCATTAAATCCTATTCCTATCTCAATTCTAGGAATTTTTTTCCAACCTAAGTTGAATATCTTTAGGAAAATATTTCTAAAGGAAAATACTTTTAAATTCATCTCATTCCAAAGCATCAATATCCTCACTATCCCTAGTATTCTTGACCATCGACCACCACTGGTCAGCTTCACTTTAAAATAGTAAATATAAAGACTAAAATTTTGATGGTATGAACACCCCATGACATCAAAAATCTTTTTTAGGGATTTAATTCACCCTTCAACAACCACTACGTTATAAGATCTACTAAATTTAGGAAGTTGTTTCCTCATAATATTTTCCACCACTAACATATTCCTTTTATGTTTATCTAGATGATATTGTGGATGGATTTTACTTCCATTTATAGCCTACACCAACTAATCCATTACTACCACAAACTACTCGATTCCAATTCACACCTTTCTAGGTTGTGTATTTAGAAGGATATCACCCCCTCAATGCCTTCCTACTTTAGATTCTCTATTTCTTCGGAGAAAAACCATTCTATATAGACATATATTAGATAAAGAAACATGGTAATCTTCAAATTATATTTCATTTCAAATTAACCATAAATAAAAAAATCATTTATGGTTATTATATATAAATTATCCTAACTCCTAAAGTTATCTAAACCTTTCTCTAATACCAACTATAAGGACAAGGCCTTAAACATTACATAATATTATTAATTCAACTAGAATTAACTTTCATACATTCCCAAAGATCTTTTAGGTTTAGAGTTTTAGATAATTAGGTCATAACCTCATATATAGAAACTCATATATTATAAAGTAGACACTTAAACCTAATATACATTTTTTCACAATATGAAACTTTTATAATAGAACATGATTTATTTTTGTAACAAAACTTCGTGACTTTAAACTTCAATTCTTCCTTTAATTTACCCATCCATAAACCCTATGAAAAAAAATTTAAAACTTGGGATGATAACAAAATGCTCATTAAGGGACATAAAAAGGAAGAAAGAAACCATTATTCATGAATTAAAAAAAATTCAAAAATTTATGATTTTTACATATAAAACATAAGCTCTTTAGCTTACCTTATGAAATCAAAAGTTTTCTTTAAAAAAATAGAAATCATACATAGATCATAAAGGTAACTTATGGAATCATTTTTGTATCACTATTACCTATAAATTTTCTCTTCTGGCTACATAGGGAGTAACCTTCATAGTTATGCTTAGAGTAACCATCACAGTACATTCTCATAATCTCTTAGGAGAAACCTTACCAGTTAAATTTTTCCCTCTACCCAATGAATTGGAGAGATATAACAGGATCAACCACTCACTATTTATCACAAAACCACCCAATATAATTACAATAACCAAGAACCATAACGTAAGCATAACACATTAATCTCTCATAAAAGAAACATTTATAAGGAAAATAAATTTTCCATTTTGAAATCACTTTTCCTTTTTTTACAAGTCGCAAACTCATAAATGAAAAAAAAATATTTGAAAATAAAATTTTAAACTTATAAAGAAAATATAAAATCAATAAGTATTCATGAAAGAGGTAAAATATTATTATTTACTATATATAAAAAATATTTCTTTAATAAAAATATTTGTAACTTGAAAATATTTTTTTAAAAAAGAAATTCCCCTACCTTATGTCCAAAAGCATTTTTCACTTATACTTGACATCCTGGATAATAAAATTATATTTATTAATTAATTTAGAAACTTTTCCACATATATTTTATTTATTATCATTTTATAAGCTTCATTTATGTCCATTTAAATGAGTTATAAATATCATAATCATTATTCTATGAGTGTTCATTTCATTGTTTTATGGTCGATTCCCTTGAGCATAATTATGGGAGTTCCTGTCAAATGGAAGAAAACCACCAGATTTGGAAAGAAATTATATTAATATGAATCCAAAATTTTAAATTATCCCATATATCATTTTTTCTTATATGAGGATGATTCATTAGATAAAACATTAATGATAAATGTTTGGTTTATTTTTTGCGGTGTTTCATACAATTACAAACTAGTTTCATTTTATTTAATTTTTAGGTCTATAAATTAGCTCCAAAGCATTAAAAAAGTTATAATATACATATTAAAATATATTTTAACCATAATAATGGTTTTATGACCATCCATGAATGTAGTAAAGAAAAATTGAAAACTTGTCATCCACAAAGGTGGTGAATCGACCTGTCACGGACGATGTCTTCATTTTTTAGAATAAGAGAAGAAGAGAAGAGGTTTGATGATGGATATTAAATTAACATAATAAAATTTCATTATATAAATGATAATGGATTTATCATACCAGTTTGAATAGGGTAGGTGAGGATATGGTAGAAATAAATAAAGAAATAAAGAATTTAAAAGAGAAAGAAGGAGGATTCTACCTCTTGAATGTCATCTCATTGGGAACCTCCTTAAGACACTTGGTTTTGGTATTTTGGTAAGATGAGTTGGATTTGGATGTGGGTAAGAGCCTTGGTAAGTTAATTGTTTATAATTTGGACAAGATAAAAGTATTTTTAGTTGTTATGAGAAGAGGTGGTGAGGGATTATATTTATAGGGAGAGGAGAGGGGTGTTTTTTATTATTTTATTCATTTGTTTATTATTTTGTATCAAGATTATTAATAGTGTCAATTCTTGGGAATAAGTACAGTAACTAGAACTAGTGATTTTAAATTAATGGGTTCTTACATTATTCATGGCTCAAAGATTCATGTATTTAACTTATAATGTTAAATACCTTAAATTACCGTATTTCACTATTCACAAAAATTCAACTATTTCATAAAAATCCCAAATATTCTCCCTAATAATTTTATGACGTTACTACTAAAAAAGAGGCCTTTAGTAGTGCTATAATTATCCTTCATCATTGCTAAAAAATACGGATAATTGAAGCATAGTTAAAATCCCAAAACTTTTATCCTTACTAAAAAGCGTTGTTAAAGGCCCCCTTTAACAGCACTAAAAAGGTGATGTTAAACGGGTCCTTTAACAGTGATTTTTTTTCAATGATAAAGGGCCTTTTTAATTGTTATTTTTTTAGCAATTTTAAAGGGTGAATTTAACAGTGCTTTTTTAGTACTAATAAAGGAAGTGCTGTTAAAGGGGGTAAAAAAATTCGGTTGTTCGGGAGCTTGACCCCTTTATTAGTGGTTCCACAACACCTTAAATATTGCTCCCCCACCTTTATCAGTTATTTTCCCCCCACCACCCCTTTTATTAGTTCTTTTCAAATTTACTGCCTCATGCACACCTGTCTGGATTTAAACCATGCATCAGTCCTTTGAAGATGGAAAGTCATTATCACTACACCATATCATTTTTTTGTCTCTTTAATGATATTTCTATTTGTTTATTTATATATATATATATATATATATATTTACATATATATTTTTTATTCTTATATTTATTTTTTTATTCATGTATTTATTTATTTATTTATTTATTTATTTATTTAAATAAATTATGTATTATATACATTTACATATACTAGAATATAATATAAATATATATTTATTTATTTATATACACATATATGTATATATAAACATTATAAATATATTTTTATAATGTAAAAAATTGTTAGATGTTGTTTTAAATATATTTTTTGATTATGTATGGATTTAGATATATTAGAATATACATTTTTAAATAAATAGGATGATATATGTATTTATATGAGTGATTTATTATAAGAAAACATGAAAATATTTAATTATAAAAAAAACTGTGTTGTGAAAAATGATAAAATTTAAAAACCATAATATCTATATGAATGTAATCTCTAGGAATAAATTCAGTATTAATCAAAAAAATCCAATAAGACCCCCTTAAACGATGCTGAAAATTCATCAAATATTAAAAAATTGGGGTACCCCAATTAAAAACTCATTTTTGGAGATCTTATGGGCCTTTTTTGGCCTTGAAATATGTGATATAGGTTTACCTATGTCACTAAGTGTGTATAAATCATTGCAGGCTTCGATTTGATATATGGAAGAGTCCAAATGGACACCCATATCAAAAGTTATTTTTGTTTGAAGTTTTAGTTATGTTTTCAACTTATTTTAGATATTTTATTGATTTTTTGATTTTTTTTTATCTTTGACTTGATATTAAATGAATTTTACTTGGTAATAATAAGAAATTTATTAATTAAATTTATTTTTTAAAATTATTTTACAAGTCATTTCACTAAATATCATATATATTAAGTTTAAATGCCTATTTACCTAATCTAAAACATATTTCAAAAAATATAAAATATATTTATATTAATATAAATATATTTATATATTTATATATTTATATATTATTTTTAATGAAGTATAATTTTTTTTGAAGTTTTTCATTATTAGCACTACTGAAAATGTGCTGATATATGGGGTCTTTATTAGTTCTTCTAAAAAATTGATGGTAAAAACTTTCCATTTATCAATACTTTTTTAAAATCACTAATAAAGGGTGGGAATTTATCAGTGCTCATAAAAAACACTAATAAATATCCCCATTTTACAGTTCTTTTTTTAGTGCTGTTAAAGACCCAATTTAACAATGCTAAAAAAGAGTTATTAAATACCCCCTTTAATATCATTTTTTAGCACTGGAAAAGGGGACCTTTAACAGTGCTTTTAATAAGAACTGTTAGATCCCTAGTACTGGATAAACCCAATTTTGTAGTAGTGTGTGTAGATTTCAACAAAAGGATCTAATTTTTAAAATAATTTTTAAAATATGAGAAATTAAATTTTTAATTAAAATCATCCTTTATTTAAAAAATATCAATTTTAATATTATAACTGATTTTATGACACTTTGAAAAATTAATTAAGGTCTCAAAAAATTATCTTACAATTATAATAAAACAAAATATTAATTTATGAATCAATTTTATAAAAAAATTATTTTAAATCATTATATTAATTTCAAAATTGTAAATAAACATTTATAATTCATAAAAAATACCAACACTTAATTTATCATTTTTAAAACATTTATTTACTTATTCCCTGATATAAATATCTCATATTTTCATTTGTGAGATGCCTATATTTTATTTATACATTCATAGGTTATCTTATTATTCTAATCACCAGATTACTATTCCTAATGGTCACATTACTATTCCAATGGTCGATTTACTATTCCATTGATATATATTCCTTAATTTCAATAAATAATACTTATTCTATTATAAAGTTATAATGAATTTCACTATTTAATTATACAATTAAAACAAATTACTCTATAATTACCTGGGTTGTTACACTATGTGTTGGAATTCAAGGATTATGTTATATGAATCATGAAATATATCAGGATTGTTTAGTATAAGTTTTTCATTAGTGATTTTCAATAATATGTTGAATGTACTCATGATCGGGAAAATTGATTAAATTATAAGGTAATATTTTATAAAAAAACATGTGATTAAGGAAATATAACCCTTAATATATTCATGGTATTGAAAATGGTGTTTATTTTGGATAAAAATATGATTGATATGGATAAAGTAAATTGGATAGTACTGATTAACTTTTAACTGATTAATGATTTGTTGAAAAAGTGGTTTGTGCCATCATTGATGGAGTTTACAGTGTTTTTTTTAAGGATCATATCCAATAAAATATATTTTATTTCAGGAATGTGGAAGTATTTATGTTTTTATGGTAATTAAGGTTATTACCATGTTTCAAGGGAATACATGATGAAGGTATTCACATGTTTGGTATGTGACAATTAAGAGATACTTTATTTTTTAGGGTGGATTAATGGTAAGATCATTTTGGAAATTTAGTGACCTTATTTATAATGTTTTGGATTTTAATCTTTTATAAGGGTCCTAAGGTTTACCATTTATTAAATGGTTTAATTCAAAAATTGGATGCGGTTTTTGAGATTAATGTATTACTTCACCTTATGAATATTTATCCATATTAAAAAATTAGTGTTATTCATTTTGTTATAACTAGAGATAAAAGGAATGACTTTTCTATTTATTATGGATCTTGTTATCTGTTAGTGCTTTAGGAATAAAAATAATAATTATCATATCTTAGAGTAAGAGATGAAGTGCAAATTGATCAAAGAAAAAAAATGATGAAATTGTACTTACAATATCAAGTAAAGACAATCCCTATATATATCATTCCCTTTAAAACTCTTGATTATATTGGGATGGTATCCTATCTATTGGAGCTTCCAATAAACCACTCACAGGATAAATATGTGTTCCATGTATCACTCTTGAGGAGGTATATATATGATCCATAAAATGTAATAAACTCAAAGGTTGTACCACTGAAGTATGATATGTCTTATGAGGAATAACCAGCAAAGATTATAGATCGAATAGAGAAATTTATACAAAACAAGACCACTTACTTCATTAATGTTTTGTGTAAAACCCACCAACTTGATAAATCTATGAGGGAACTTGAGGATGTAATGAGGTAGAAGTATCCTTCATTTTTTGTACCAAAGTGACAAATTTTGATGGAAAAATTCATTTTAAGGGGGGTAGAATGTAACACCTCAAGATTTTCTGAAATATATTTTTTAAAATAAATTTAATCTTTTTAGATATTTTTCATTCAAGAAATACCGAATTTATCATGAGTTACATGAAACACTAAGATTATCTTACATTACATGCAATACTAAGTTAAAATTAAATGTGACATACTATTAAAATATTATTATTTAAAAAAATAGTTATCACCTAGCCATTGGAATTGAGGGTATTAATAGGATTAAATAAATTATGAAAATATATATATTTCTCATGTATATAAAATAAATTCTTTGGTGAAAAATTAATAATAAATGAAAATAATATTTATTTTAAAATGAAGGAAATCTTTTTCTGAAAAACTTTTGTTATGAAAACAGACATGCTTTACCTCAATAAATTAAACAAACCACTTCTGGTAAATGGTTTTAATTAAATTTATATATTATATATTCAATCAAATATTTAACATTCATATTATGTGTTTTATAGATAATAAATAATAATAAATCTAATTTTACAAATAAATTTGTATTTTTCAAAAAAAACATCATTATCACCTTTTTCACACCTATTTTAAAATTAATTTTTTCCAATTTTAGAAAATTTATTAGAAAAAAAATCATTTTTCAAATAATTATTTCAAAATTATCTCAGGGTAAATTTTTTATACTTTTCTAAAAAGTTTATTTTTTTGATGAATAGTGAAAAATACTGAATTTTAATTGAAATTTGCCTTTTTTTAATTATTTTTAGAGTTTAATATTATTTCAAATTGGTTTTAAATTAAAATTAGTTCAATTATATATCTATTAATCTAATTTATTTAATTGGATTCATTTTTATAATTAATTTAGATATAAAAACTTTATAAAATTTTAAACATTTTCTCTTTAAAAACTCATTTTCTTATCGCCTCTATGGGATTAATTTTAAATTAAAAAGTTTCAATTATATGAATATAATTTGAAAAAATGGGTTAAATATTTTTAATTATCATAATTTATATTTTCTAATAATTTAAACATAATTTCTAACCAAACTGAATAGTGAAAATTGTACAAATTAATTACCGCAGTTATGGTAATGGGTTTATTAGGGGGGTTAAACTAAATATATAGGGGGTAAAATGACCTATAAACTTTTCTAAAATCTATTTTATAGACATATGTCGACCATTTAAAGTCTAAATCTCAATAATACTTCATTTTCTACCCTTTCCTCGTGTGAAAAACGTGGGTACACCTTTTTCTTTTCAAAAATTACTAGTGTGCCACTCACCAAACTTATAAAATGTCACCCCCTCTTCCATCCTCTACACACCATAAAACCCTTTTGGTTCAGCAAATCCCTACCCAAATAACATTAAAATTTCCTCCTATCATCCTTGAATCATTATCTTAGTCATAAATTCAACCGAGGATGGATTTTGGCACAAACCTAAGGAGGTTACTCGAGGAATAGGTAACGCTCTTTAACAAGAATTTTTATTTTATTTCCTCCTATACCTCCATAAATTCTTATTAAACTATGATGATTTAATAAAAACAGAATGTTAAATATACTTATATGTTATTATGTTAAATTTTTAACCTAAAACATTCTACACTTCCATAAAATGGGTTATGAAATCATCATCTCTGTGCACGACGGACTACCGACTCACGAACTGATGTCATTAATTTTTCTGTTGCCACCTCTCACGGTTGGTTATTATGATAGATATAAATTATATATATAATATTTTAAAATAATTATAACTATGGAGAAATTATATCATATATACATTTTTACTTTCCATTCTGTAAGGGTTAGGATAACGTCGCTCTTGTGTACGATAGACTACCGCCTCAAGAAGCGATGTGATTAGTTTTTCAATAATTATTTACATGAAAGATATTAAGGGTAATGTTAATGAATATATGTGATATACATAAAATAATTAGGATGTTTATAACATATCTATCATTCTAAAAATATAATATATTATTTTATTTCTTACCTTTTCACTCACTGAAAGATGATAATGTCGTTCGTGTATGTGTGGACTACCGCCTTCATGAAGCAATGTGACTCTCTCTTTTCATCACCACACCACATGGATAATATGTATAAGTATATTTATAAAAAAATATTTTATTTATGATATTATTATAATTATATAAATATAAAATATTACTTACCTTCTTTCCATAATTATAATTGAAAAATGTAACTGTTACTCATGGGTATTACGGTCTACCATCTCCAAGATCGTAACATACTTAATTTAAAAAAACCATATTCCATGATTGGTATTAAAATTATAAATATTATAATTATTTAAATATTATTATTATAGAGATTATGGTACCATGATAAATAGAAGAGGACCCAAAATAACAAATCAAAACATATATGAAAAACAAAACGGTGATTATCTAAAACATGATTTTAACAAGGAATTAGCAATAAATGTGTAAAACGTGTTCAGAATTAAATAATATATGGTATAATATATATAATTATCTTTATATAATATATTTATAATAAACGTATATTTATTATATAGGAGGTTCTAAAGTGTATGAAGGAAGTCAAGACATAAGGTAAGGGATTTCTAGTTTCTCTTTTATTTCTGGGAGACATGTTCTATATTCACCACTCATTTTATTTTATTTTTTGTGTATATACTACCAAATTGAAATTTTATATTACCAATATACCTATTTTAATAATATTTAATGTTTCTTTTTATATTATTATTTAATGGTTCTTGCGGTTATGAAGATTAATAAAGTGGTAATAGATTTCTACCTCACCTTTAATTTCTGTGAGACACAACACAAATTCCCCTCATGTTTATTTTATGTGCGGTATATAATTCCCATGAATGAATTTTTTTTATGATTCTCATGAAAATTATTTAGATTTACGTTTCCATTTTAGGATCTCTATTTCATGGGGTTCAAGATTCAGAAGTTACCAAAGTGTCAATGCATTTATGTCTCAATTTTCCTTTCTTATGGTATGTGTTATGTAATAAACCAATATTGTTTTATGTGGTGTGTATGAATAAACTTTGACATGTAATATCAAGAATATATTTCACCCTATTTATATTTTAAGTTTTTTAAAATTTTATTCATTCATGGGGATTACAATTCAAAGTTACCAAAGTGGTAAAGATTTTTTGTTACAATCTCTACATTTTTCTAGATTGTTAATGATTACATTTTTTCATGATAAATTATTGTTATCCATATCACAAGAAACCCATTAAATTTTTTCTAATTTGGTTATTTTTTTAGAATACATGTTTTCTATTCATTTTATGCACTTTATGTACTCAATAGTTCAAAATATGTATTCTAAGAAAAATCATCTTCATTTCTCTCTTCAATCAAAAACAATTTTTCTTCTAAAACCATGTTTTACAAAAAAAAATCAAAAATAATCTTAACATTATAAAAATTATTTATTAAATAAATTTTTACCCATGTTTTACTTTTTATAAATGTTTTTAAAGGAATATTCATGTCATTTTTCTTACAATTATCATTCATCTTTCACCAAAAATGTGAAGGAATAATTGTTTTAACATGTACAACATTAACAGAATTTCCCACCATCATGAAAATTATTTTATTTGAATATTAATTTATAATTTTTATATTTTATTTTCAAAAAAAAATATTTTCAAACTTTTTTATGTATTAAAAAAATCAAGGCGGAAAGGATATTTTCCTCAACAAATATTTTAAATTATTTTTAAATCTTCCTTTATAAGTTTTCAAGTTTATTTTCAAAAAAAAATTAAAAATCTTTTACATTTTAAAAAGTTTTTTTCAAATAGTAAATAAATTTTTTCTCAAAAAATGTTTAAAATTATTTGTAAATCATCATTTATTATTTTTCAAGGTTATTTTTAAAGGAAATAATTTATAAAATGTTTTTTGGATTTTTAGTTTTTAAAATTGATTTTTAAAGAAAAGTTATTTTCCTCAAGAAACATTCCAATTGATATTTAAAAAATATTTTCCATATAATATGAAATCATTTGATGATATTTATACTTTACTAGGGATATGATCTAAGGATACTATTCTTATTATTTCTCTCGATGGTTTATGTTTATGATGAAAAGATGTTTACAAAACCCATTTCTCTTCTACATGTCATACCATGCTTATGAAACCTGCTTATTTTCATGAGTTATGATATGATAAATTGATGAAATTATTATGAAACCTATCTCTTTTCCATAGGTTATGATATGATGAAATGTTTTTTAAATCCATTTCATTTTATAGGTTACAATATGATGAATGTTTTATGATCTTATGGAACACATACATATGATTTTCATTATGTGATGGGTGGGACCTTTATAAACCTACAATGAATTGGGTATAGATTTATATATTATCAGATATATAGGATTGGAATGGGGAGTGAACCCAATTCAGTAATGGAATTTCTCCTCTATAATGGTATTGGGAGTAATCTTTGACTACTATGATGGTTTGGGGAGTGAACTCATTCCACTATGATATAATTAGTAGTTATCCTTGACTACAATGGAAATGGTTTTATATTCTTATGTGTATGACACAAATCTATGTATTATTCCAATTTTATGCTCGCATGGCTCATGTTCTCTGATTCACTTATGATTCCTGTCTTAGGAACTTCCAATATTTATGAAATGACTCAATATTATGATATTTGATATGTAGGGTATGTTTTTAAAATGTTATTATCTTTTTTTCATACCTTTATTTTCATGTTATGCTTACTTATATCCCTTGTTTACCCTTATTGAGTTTCTGATCTCATCTTTTCTTATGTTTATTTTCCCCAAGTTATGAAGAAAAGTTTTAAGTAGGATATGTTTGTAAAGAGTGCTAAAGGGGAAGATATTTTTGGGAGATGTTAAAGATATTCTACTAAATTATAATATTGTGTTTCTAGTATCCAAATACACTAAACTGTTATGGTCTTCAAGTGTGTTTTTTTATAATGTATTGAATATTCATCTGAAAAGATTTAATATCTATGTATGAAAATTTTGGGTCTCTACACTCTTTGCTCCAACCATTACTATAACCAAAATGGGTTAACGTTGTTGATGAAAATATTAACTTCATAAGAGAATTATCATAAATAATCCCATAGAAAACCCATATTTAAAATATATTACTCCATGAAACCATCATGTTAACTTTCAGTTCATCATAAATCACTATCAATTTAATCTTGGCTTCTTTAAGTTGTGTTTACTCATATTCCTTATCCTAATTACTTAACATAATAAATATTCTATAATGACTTGTAAAGATAATGTGATTAAAATAATATACCCTCTAGGAGTGTAAAACCTGGTGTGTAGTTAGGCCTCTTTGTTGTGCATCAGGTGATGATTGAGTTAATACCCAACATGCCCTTTTTGGGTTACTACCCCAAGGTACATCTATACAAGAACCTGTATCCCCTTATTATCTTGACATGGATATTATTTCCAAGAAAACTAAAAAATCTCTACTTTACTAAAATTTTAGGATGTTATCCAATACTTAGAATTATCACTTGGACTTATCTCTAGTTTTTTCACTAAAGTTTTCTAAACTAATCCCCAACATAACTACACCCTCATTTGATACCAACAAAGGTGACCCAAGGTAAATAAAAAACTTATTTCATTATTTTATTCGAATAATCAATCCATTCAAAAATAGTCTCACCAAACCAGAGATTTGAAGGTTTAGTGCCTAAGAATATTAGAAACATATACAACTTATTTTACAAAACTTATGAACACTTATCTATAATTAAACCATACTAGACTCCCTTCTAAACTTCTTATATGTTATGCTAATATTTGTAACCTGGGTAATATAAACATAAGAAAGGGGTGATCTTCAGTGATTTGTAATGGAAAAACTCATCAACATATCATCAATAGATAGATCATAATCATATGAGAAAATTTGAGTAGGGAGAAATGTCTTATTAAAAGAATATAGAATAGATAGATTTTTCTATAAGCTATGATAATAAGACATGTAATCTAAAAATATAAAACATATATCATGGAATAAAGGTGTGGAAATATGATATAATAAACATTAGTCATGGAGGATAATCATTGTCTTAAATATATGTAATTTCAAGGAAATAAATCATAAAATTAAACTATGGCACTTATATAGGCATATAAATCATAGAATAGTGGATGTAGATCATTAACTATTTCCCATAATATGGTGGAGTGGGAATTTCTACTTTATTGTTATATTCAAGAAAACATCACAACATGATTTCCATAAAAATAGTGAATTTGTAATCACTTCCTAATTCACATAACATAGTGAAGAGGGTATCACTTCATTATTCCTATAAGAAATTGCAGAAGATATCACTTCTTGAGTCCCATATTAGAGCAAGAATCAACACTTTATTCCCATAATGATCTCATGAGATATATTTCCATAAAAAATGCATTGGAGGGTGATATATGACCTCACACAACATCATCCAAACATATTTGTGCCATTTTAAAACAATAATTAATCACATTATAAATAACACATAGAAAAAATGGGTTTCACAACATTTCTATATTGAATTACTAAAATTGGTATCAATAATTTAAACAGTTGGTACCCCCAACTCAAACACCCAAAAATATTATTTCATAAGAATATCTAGAGGTTGGTTTAGGAAAAACAATTTCTAATGAAATTAATATTTTAAAGATAAATATGAAATGTTAGTGAAATCTTAAGAGAGTTTTTAGAATTTTTTTTATCTTTACTATAAAAGATAAAGTTACAATCACTTTAAAAGTGCTTTTCAAAAAGGTAAATTTTTATAAACTGAAAAGAATGAGTTTTAAAAATACATATTAAGAAATAAATATCAATAATTAATCCTTGAAAAGAAATAAAGGTTTAAAAAATGTGGAGTGAAAATATTTTTGAATAATTTTACTTTTAAAAAGAATCTAATGTAGTCTTTAAAAATACATAAAGTTTTTGAATAGGTGTAGAGAAAACATTTTGAAAATTTTTTCTTTTAAAAATAATCTTCAATAATGGAGCCTTGAAAATGAGATAATGTTTTTAAAAATGTGTTTTTAAATAATTTTAAAACACTTACTTTCGAAAAATAACTTCAATTGTAAATCCTCAAAATGATTGAGGTTATTAAAGTAAATATAGAGTGTAAGATACAACCTTTGATTTTGAAAGGATGAAAAAATGTTTTGAAATGCCTTAGTCGGAAATCCCAATCACAAAAATTATAATAATACTTAATTTTAAAAATAGAATAAGGGAAATTTTAAGGTCTCATGAGAAAAAATTATTTGGATTCCTAAATATAAATGAGAAATTTGGTAGGAAGGGAAAACAAAAACATAGAGGATAAATCATTGTTCAAGATATTGGGGATTATTCTTAACAATGATATTCTTTTTAAGAAATAAATTCATTAATGTAAAATCTATATATTTAAAATTCAACTTACTCCAGAGTGTACTATAATTTATAAATACATATAATCTAAAGGTAGAATAAATTAGTCTTAGAAGAAACATGTTCAAGAAGAATCATTTTAACTCAACAAAAGGAGTTGAGTTAATAAAGAACCTTATGAATTTTTTCCCTTTAAATAAAAATAAATTTAAATAAAGAAAACAATAAGGAACTTAAAATCCCATTTATTACATGAATATGGTAAAATAAATTCATTACTAATTAATCACACCATATCATAGCGCCAATAAGAAATATGTCTCGTGAAATTAAATTTGAGACACTAAACCCTTACTTTGAATTTTCGCTTAGTTGATCAAAATATAACATAATACATAACACAAATAACTATATTAATCACATAATTTATAACTTTATTAATTTTTATAACCTTTTATAATCTTCTTTTATAATTATTCTTTACATGTATATTAGTCAGTAACTATCTATTCTCAATATTGGCAGTGAGTAATCTTGATTGTTTTAAACTAGTTTCACAGTAGTGATGTTGTTATTCATGCTTTTACCAAATTAAATAATTTCAAAATAATAAAAGGTACTATAATTTATATTTTAATATATTTTATAAACTTATAATTTCATTCTATTCAAGTTTTTTTTGCAGTTCTTGTAAATGAAATTGGCAACAAGCATGTTTCAATAATTTTTAACAAATAAATAGTGGTAACTTAATTAATGGGTTAAGTTTAAATATTAAAAATCCAGAACCAAAAAAATAATTATTAATTATTGATATCTAGTATTAATTTTTCCATTCCATAATTTATATAAATTTATATCATTTTTCATGTAGGTGGTTAAACCGACCCAATAAGAATATACAACAATCAATGTGTGAGTATGGAAATAGAAAAGATTATTTTGTTATAATACTATTATCACAAAATAATATTGAAATTATTTATATATTACTAAGTATATTAATAATAATTAGGAAGATTTTTAATAATATGTTAAATAAAAAAAATTCACTTATAAATAAATCGATTTTCCTCTTGGTATGTTCATTCTAAGCTGTTTATTTTATAATGATAGCTCATTGCTAATATTACTTATATAATTCCTAATTTATATTTAAAAAATATAAATCATGAGTTAAATAAAATATATTTTCACTAAACCCATTTATATAACCATCCATTAATGGTGGTGATGAGAGTATTTCAGGGTGGAAGTAGTTTGCACACATACATGAGTAACATTTTCATTTTTTCAATTGAATAGAAGGGGGATGGATAATGATTCTACCATAAATATAAAAACATTAATTATATTATTTATACTTATTTTATTAAATAAATATAGTTATAATATTTTGGAGTATGGTTTATGGGAAGGATAAAGAAAGGAAGTAAAAGGGTAAGTAATACTTACATTGATAATTTCGATTATCACTTAAAGTAAAATTTTAAAATTAAGGACTTAAGTCACTTTGTTGGTGATAGAATATATAAAACGTGTAGGGGTTATAGAATAATTAAATTTTCTAGATTTCTATGTTAATTTATATCTATGTTTTCGTCATAATGTTCATGGAAGTAATCTCCTTTTATAGGTGAAAAGGAGGGGGAAACCTTTGGAAAAGAATGTTAGGTAAGAGAAAAGAATTGAATTACATCACAGTTAGGAGAGTTAGGTGGGAAAATGTTAATTATACAGGAATTTATTACTTTAAAACCTAATAAATTATTGTATAATGTCTTAGTTTCAAATATATTTAGTAAAAATTGATCCACACTAGATTACCCATTTTAATACTTATTATTCCTAATTAAAATTTAACCATGGTAATTATTTTGTCACTGAAAATATAAGATGGCCCATATAACCAAATTTTTATGTGATAAATCTAAATTTAGACTCAAATTAATATAATTAATTTTAAAAATATTATAAAATTAAATTTTAAATTAAAACATAAAATATGTTAGAAAACAATTTTTGTAGAAAAGTCATTTTAATCATTAAGTGTTCTTAATATTATTTAACATTTATTACCAATTAAATGAGTGTTAATTTATTTTTGTATATGTTTAAATATAATATTATATTCTTAATTTTAAATACAAACATTTAATTTAAAAATTAATAATATTTAGAAAAGTATCATTCTTTGAAAAATAATAGTTTTATTATGGTAACTAATATCTACCTTGGTAAATTAATTTTACTCCTAAATAAAGAAATTAAACATACAAAATAGTATAAAATTTTTGATCTAAAATATGGAAATAATTACATAAAATATATTTATAATGTTTATGAAATTTATCTTTAAAATTAGCACACAGAATACATAAAACCCATTTATAGGAAAAGTGTGTCTTTAAGCTTAAAATTTAGGTAGTGTAAATTTATCAATGTCATTAAATTTAATGAAAAAAAATTCTTTAATATAAAAAATAATATTTTTTTTCTTCCAAATCAATCCTAAACTTAATATTACCATTAAAATGTGTTATTAAAAGAAAAGACTGAAAATAGTTTTAAAATTATAATAAAATGCTACTTTTGTTCTGAAATGATGAACATAGGCTTTCTAAGTTCAAAATGATATTTTAGAATAAAAATTTTAACAGATTAAATAAGTATTAAATCAATAAAAATGTTTTATAAACTTCTAGTTGTTTCCCATATATTTATAAAGTCCAAAATTTACAATTTTGGTAAAAACTATAAATTTAACTTTTCACTTAAAAATCAATTATTTCATAAAAATCCCATAAATTAATATTCATATAATTTTTATATTTTGAATTAAAAAATGAAAATAATATTAGAAAAATTAAATTATAAATTTTTTAAATTTATATTTTATATGAAAATACAATATATAAAGGAAAATTGATTTTATTGAAAATGCCCCTTTTAAAACTCTAAGTGTTCTTAATCCTATTTTGAATGAATTTCTAGTTGATTGCTATTTTTTTTATCTACTATAGGTTTTTTTATCCTTAAATTTTTATAATAATATTCATCTAATATATCATGGAATTTTTTAGTTCATCATTGCATGTGGAGAAATCTTTCAAGCAGATCATTAATTTAGAAACATATATTCCAAAATCTCAGGATATTACAGATTATTGGGAACTGGACAGGATCACTATTAAGAAAAAGTATCCTCTACCCCATATATATGATCTCTTTGATCAATTATGAGGATATTAGTATTTTTCCATGATTAATCTTTGATCATGATATCAATAGTTAGGGTTTTAAAAGGAGGATATAATAAAGATAGCTTTCTGTATGAGGTATAGACATTATAAATTTAGTGGAACCATTTGGACTTTTTAATTCCTTTGTTATCATCATGGATTTAATGAATATAGTCCTTAAATATTAGATTGATCAATGTGTGATAGACTGTATACATTATATTCTTATATATTCTAATAGAAAGTAAGAGCATGAATATCATTTAAGGATTATATTAAAGACCTTGATAAAAGAGAAGTTGTATGCTAAATTTCTCAAGTGTGGTTTTTGGCTACAAAAAGTTTCATTCTTGGATAAAATAATCTCAAGTGAGGGTATATTAGTGGATCCTTAAAATATGGAAGTTATTGAGTAATGGGCCATACCAACAATAATGGTAATTGATTTCTTATGACTTTTAAAGGTCTGTAACACCTGTTTTAAAGATTTTAAACACTCTTATTTCATAATACAAGTGAAGAATAAATTAAATGATAATTTAATCTTGTGGTTTTCAAATTCTGTGATCTAGAATGATTCGGTATTTTATTAAAAATACTTGAACATTTTTTACCATAAACTATTGGTATCCTATTGAATCTGGATACTCTAGAAACTCTTAAACCAATATATTTAAGTCTTATTTGAGTAATTTGGATTTATTCACCTAATTTCTAGGCATAAAAAAATTTTCTCTCCCCCCACTATTCTTGAGTAGAATTTTCAAGGGATAAATTCCAAGTATCCTTTTCTTGTTCAATTTGAAAAATGAGATCTTATAGGATTCTAGAAAAATGATAGAAAATTATTAAATGGTAATAACCTTGATTTTATAAAATAATAATAATTAATTAATTACCACATTATTATCTTAGATAATTCTTGAGAGATGAAATATTATCACATGTTGTTTTATAATTATTCTTTGAAGAAGAATTTGTTAGACTATGTTATGTATTAAATGATAATTTAGAATTGTCACGGAAAAAATAATATTTCATTTTTTCTCTTTCTTTTAGAAAAAATATAATTAAAATGATTCCTAGGAATCCTTGGAGAGTGGTTTGAACCAACTTATATACATATATAATTTAGGTGATGAGTCCTTGAAGAACCTTAATGATAACATCAATAATCATTAGGTAGTAAGTTAATTACCATTTGGGGCTCTCACATTCACGTTTTTTTAGGGTATGATTTATGTTTTGGTTTGATTTTTTTTCTTGAATAATGGAGATTTTTTTGTTGGTGTGTGTGTTATTGTGATACCCATTTATGATCTTATTTCCATGAGAATTTACAAAGTATCTTGTTTCCAAAATTGATATTGATCACATGTTATTATATGATGCTATTATATTTATCATGATTCCATGTTATTCAAGTTTTATCATGCTCTAACTTTTTGTTTTTTATCTTGACTTTGGAGGTTAGTTCTTGACATCCGTGATAGGTGGACCACATGGTATGTTTAACCCTAGAGGGGGAGCATGTATAAGGTTCGATGATGATGATGAAAACCCATAAAAAGGGTAGAATCATGATAGTCTTATGGCCCGGATAGAACTTTATTACTTGAGGATATCAAGGAACATGTTGTAACTTGATTCCTTATAGATACTGAGTGACATATTGACTCAATGTCATAAGGATTCTAAGTAACATGTGCACTAGCCTTTGGCTAGTTTTGGTTACTTGCAATATCTATATGATTTTCTATCTAGAATAGAGCTGAAGAATACTGTTGGGGCTCATGGTGTCTTGGATAGCACATGGGTACTCAGTATGTGATTTTTATTCTTTATTATTTGTTTATTATTATCATATCATATACTTATTATACATGTTCACATTTGTTCAAGGATGAATTGGTGGTGTCATGATGGGTTTTATTACTCATACCATGTATGGGTATCTTTATAGTCATGCAGAATTCATGTATAGGGATTCAATAAAGGGAAAGTGGGCCATGCAAGATGGTTGATCCATGGAGCATGTATCTGGTGGTGGGATCAATATATATTCTATAAGATTCTACAGTTATATATTTATTTACTTACTTATCTTAATTATACTATAGTTTGGATTTCCACTTTGGGATCCTATTTATTTATTTTTATGACAAGCATTCCATTTGATATTTAGTGAAAGGAAATGATATTGAGAAAGTAAACCCTTGATGAACACCATTGGAATAGGTCCCAAGTATTCTATTTGATATTTATTTATTACTCACACCATGTTTTTCAGGGATAATGTGTTTTATTCTACAATGTTTCATTATTAGTGCAAGGACATGATACTAAGCATATATTCTCCCCACTGATGGAATTTTAACCCTTACAACTATTTAGAATCCTATTTCATATGGGGAGGTGCACATGAGGTCTTATGAATCTCTGGATCAAACCTAGTGGTTTGGGTTAGGAAATTATAAAATGGTATTTTATTACAACTTTCTTCTTTTATTTTAACCAACCTAGGATGTGGTAGAAAGGAGATAGATTGTGTAGGACTTGTGAAAGAGATTTTTCATGTTCCTGGATAGCTAATGTGTAATGTACCTCCTAGTTACCATTAAAAGGATTTATGTTACTGTTTTATAAGGATTTTTGTGGTTTTATAAATCATGATTAAGTGCGTAGGATCACATGATATATATATATATTATGTTGTATAATAGTTCTTAATTTAATGCCCATATTGTTTTATTTTTTTGGGATAGACTTGTATTATTTTATGATTGATATATCTATTTTCCATTTTGTTGTGACATATCTGTCAGAATTAATTAGTTTATCTAAGAATACTGTTATTTTTTATATATGTATGAGTGTGACTAATGTATAGATATGGATATATCGGTTATTATTAGGAGGGATATGCATTGGGTTATGGGTAGACTATTATGGGAACATTGTGTGGTCCCATAGACTAGTTAGGATCTCTCTTTAATGTTCTAAATGTTTCCTTCATGTTTCAGATAATCTCACATTGATGTATTCTTATGGTATTACATGTGAAGTGCGATGGAATACTTTTTCAAGGGAGGATGTTCATGATCTACCTCCATATGTGTTGGAGAATCCAGTTTAGAATTCTCTTACACCTACTTTTTGGTTTAGTTAGTAGGGATTCTTTATATATAATTCTTTCACTTAGTGACTATCTTAGGCATAGGAATCTATAAATATAGAAAAATATTCTATGACTTTTTAACTCCATCATTATTCATTCTTCCAAAGCATTGGAGGCCCTAAGATTCTGATGAAGGGGGTGAAATTATTGTGGGAATGCTTGACCTCGTAGAGACTCTGAAGGATTAGTAGGTTAATCCAGTGGCTTTCATGATATTGGGTCTTACCATTCCTTCATATTTATAAAAAAAATTACTATAATTGACTTGGGGTTCATGAAATATTATGAGTTATTATCCCATGATACACCATTGGGAATGAAATTGAACTGTATTTAGTTATTCTCAGAGTGTTATATAGTCAACATCCTTTATGTATATCTATGGGACTTCATGATTCTGAAGATAAAAAACCTTAATTTGATTCTTGGAATGGACTAGACAGCCATATTCCAATCTTAAATTGATTACTATCAGATATGAGTATCATTCACTTCATTTTAGGGAGATAAGTATGTGATGTCCAGAGAATGGGAACTAGGAAAAGGAAGATTTGGTCCAGAATTGAGTCAACTAGGGATGATCATAGAATAGACTGTGGTATTGGCTCTTTCAGCAAGATATGTAGCAGGTCATTCAACTTTTCTTTCAGGCATGGATCACTATCAGGATGTCTTTCTAGTTGACTTCATGGGAATTCCCCTTAATAGAGAATTAAACTTTGAGATAGAGACAGTTCTAGGTATGCAACTCATTTAAATACCCACTAATTATATATAATTGATCAAGTTTAAGGAGATCAAGGTGAAACTCTATGACTTGGATTAGAATGGATTTATCAGGATGAGTACTTCACCATGGGAACCACCTATTTGTTCACCAAGAAGGTGTATGGTATTCATGGACTCTGCATAGCTTACCATAAGTTAAACAAAGTGATGGTGAAGAATATATATCCCTTTACCATGATTTATGATCTCTTTTATTAGTTATGGTCATACTAGTTGTTTTCTCAGATTGAATTTCAATTGGGATATTACCAGTTGTGGGTTAGAGAGGAGGACATTAGGAAGATGGTGTTTCAGAGAAGGTATGGGCTATGTGAGTACTTGGTGATTCCATTTGGATTAACAAATGTCTTGTAAGTGTTAATGTATCTAATGAACATTATTATCCACCAATATCATGATTCGTTAATCATAGTGTTCATTGATGACATCCTAATCTACTCTTTGACCCTAGAGCAACATGCTAGACATCTTGAGATAGTCATGAGTACACTTTGAGTGAATCAACTTTATCACAATATGTAGAAGTGTAAATGATGTATTTATAAGTATAAATTATATGGGAATGTTTTTTTGAGATAGGTATGTCCATGGACTCATATAAAGTGGAGGTGGGGATGTCCTGGACACATCTCTGGAACATGTTTGGGATCAAGAGACTTTTGGGTTTAGTGAGATACTACTAAAATTTTATGTAGGAATTATCCCATTTATCGACACCTATGAACATAATAAAAATAATGGATTAAAGTTCTAGAGTTTGGACTAGTGTGAGAGGCATTTCTTGAGTTGAAGAGGAGGTTAAATATTTCTCTAGTATTAATCCTTCTTGTGCTTGTGATTGGATATATTTCGTACAATGATGCATCTGGTGTTGGTTCTGGGGGAGTATTGACATGGAAAGAGTGAGTAGTTTCTTTTTCATTTTGAAACTTACGACTCTATAAGAAAAACTATCCTACTCATGAATTGTAGTTTGAATCCATGGTCCATGATTTGAATTTTTGGCAACAATATCTCTTTGGTAAGAGGTTTGTTGTATACACTGACCACAAGAGCCTTTATTTCATATTCTCACAACAAGACTAGAACTTTAGGAAGAGGTTCTAGGTATATTATCCTTATATATTCAACTTTGATATAGATTATGCACCCAAAAAAGGTATATTGTTGTAGATTCTCTTAGTCGTAAAATGCAGGTAGCTCAAGAGCTTGGTGAGAAGCCTTTAGAGGAATAGTGGTGCCTGATGAGCTTACTGGCTGATTGGAGGATTGATTCTTATGAGGATCAAGAATTGATGAAATGTGCTCCATTGGTGGTCACATATTCTTTCGTATACTTGGTTAAGGCTGGACAGGGGTCAAACCTCGATTTTATTTTGATTCAAGAATAGTTAGTTAGTGGTGACCCAATACTCGGTTGGTCATTGGATAATGAAAATGTAATCCTTATAACATGGGAGAATTGTAATATCTACTTCCATTGGATAAAATATTATGAGATACTTTTATACCTCTAATTAGGTGGTACATTTAGGATCAATAGAGATGTACCATGACTTTATGAAATAGTTTGGGTGGCCAAGGATAAAGAGGGACATTGCTAGATTTATTTCTTGATCCCTTGCCTTCCATAGGATAAAGGTCGAGTACCAGCATCCTAGAGACTTTATTTAGCCACTTATAATTCCAATTTGGAAGTGGGAGTACGTCATTATAGAATTTTTATGGGGTTACCCAAGACCCCAAGGAGTCATAACATTGTTTGGGTGATTGTCTCTTGACTGACGAAAGTTGCTCGTTTATTACCAATATATGCATGAAATTGTATGCTTTTATGGAGTTCCCTTCATTATTTTATCTGAAAAAGACATGTGTTTTGCATCATGGTTTTGGAAGGTCTTATAGAAGGCCTTAAGAAATCAGTTGAGACTGAGAACATCATACCTTCCTCTAATAAACAGACAATCTGAGAAGACGATTTGCATACTAGAAGATATGATTCAGGCCTATTCCCTGGACTTTAGTAGAGCTTGGGATAATCACCCAGTCTTGGTTTAGTTCACATAAAACAATAGTTAAAAGGCTTCGATTAAAATGGAAACTTATGATGCTCTTTATGGAAGGTCGTGTCGTTCACCATCCTGTTGGCATGAGGTAGGTGAGGCAATATTTGTGGGGCCTGGTATGATACGAGAGACCTCTAAGAGAGTGAATCTGATTCAAAATAGGTTAATCATAGATCCAAGGAGACATAAGTCTTATATGAACCATAGGAGGAGACCTTTGTATTTTGTTGTGGGCGATCAGGTCTTTCTGAGAGTGACACCTCAGTTATCCCACCAATGTTTGAGGAAGCAGGGGAAGTTATCCCCACATTTTTTTAGAACATTTGAGATCACCAAGCAGGTTGGGACAATGACATATCATCTGGATCTTTCTTCTCATTACCATGGTATGCATGATGTGTTTCTATGCCAAAATAAGCATTTAGCGACAGCTTCCCAAAAGAGCTACCAAATCATGTTTCATTAATAATTTAGTTGTGGTTTTCTAAAAAATCGAGAGAATTATTTAGTAGTAGTTTGAACTACCACTAAATCATTTCAATGTAATTCTTATTTTATTTTTTATTTTCTTTTATTTTTTATTTTTTATTTACATAATTATTTATTTATTTATTTATTTACTATATTAATTAATTGTCTGTTTGTTTGATAGTTATCCTACTATACATGCATATTCCATGTATGCCATAAAAAAATTAGTATATATATGTATTGGGTGAGATTTGAACCCCCTAACAAATGGTTATTCTGTAAAGACCTTACCACTTCAGTAAGCTATTTATGTGGTGAGTAAATATAATTTACTATACTTATATATATACAGATATATACATATAAATAAATATAAATAAATATAAATAAATAATAATATTAAATGATAAAAAACAAATAATACATAACAAATATGTACGAAATAAATAATAAATAAAAAACAAATGATTGATATATAATATATAATAAATAATTAAAAAATACATAATAAACAAATCATAAATAAATAATAATTAAATAAATAAATATTAAATATTAAATATTAAATAATTAATCAATATATGATAAATAAATAATAAATTAATAATTAATAATTAATGAATATATAATAAATAAGTAATATATAAATAATAAGTAATACATTAATAATAAATTGATAATAAAATAATTGTAAATTTAAAATAAATTATTGATAAATATATAAAAAATAAATTTATAATGACAAATAAAAATTTAATAGTGCAAAGTAAATTAATATATAATAAATAAGTAGTAAATAAATGATAAATCAATAAATAATATTTCAATAATAAATAAAATATATATAATAGATTAATAATAAATTAAGAATATATATTATATAATATGTAATAATTTATAATAAATATTAACTAATTAAATAATTTAATAATAATTTAATAATAAATTTATAGTAAATAATAAATCAATATATAATAAAAAGTAATAAATTAACTATTAGTTAATAATAAATATTAAATGAATAATTAACAATTATTAATTAATAAGTATATATAATTGCAAATAAATTTATTTTAATTCATTTTTATTTATCTTATAAAATATATATAAATATAAATATGTTTACAAAAATGTATATAAATACAAGCACAGAGACATAGACACTCACAAATCAACAAAATACATATAAATATTTATACCAACAACATATATATGAATATACATTGATGTATATAAATATAAATAAATGGATATAAATATCTATAAATATATATACATATAATGAAATTTATATAAATATATATAAACCCACATTTATATTACATAAATATATATAAACACACATATATATATATATAATTATGTATTAATATAAATATATATATAAACCCAAGTAAATATAAATATCTATATACCACATAATATTTAAAAATATATAAATAGAAATGTGTATAAATGTTTATAAATGTATTTTAATGTAGAAAAAAATGAATAGATACATATAAATACCTATATATAGATACAGTTATATATAATTTTAAATAAATATTGATAAATATATATAAATTATAAATAAATATGCATAAATGCATAGAAATACATACAAATATATGTGTGTAATTGATAATAAATCACCAAAAGAGGAGAAGTCATAATAATTGTAAGACCATAAAATTATTAGAAATGTAAATCTATAGAGTAAAATCATAGGGGACCCAAAAAGCATATGAAGAGTCTTAAACAAAGTTCAAATCACATCGAATGTTCAAAAATCATGGTATCCAAACAAAAAAACTCAGTTTTTCAGACCTTCTTGGCCTTTTTTACCTTAAAAAATATTGACCAAGGTCCATAAAATTTTTAAAGACATATATCTCTTCACAAGATTTTATTTGACATCTCTTGGAGCCTAAATGAACACCTAGAAAAAAACTTTTGGTCATTTGACTTTGAAGATAAATTTTCAACTTTTCTTAAAACTTCAATAAATTTTATTCTACTAATTATTACCAAATTATTATCTAATTTCATTTTAGTTCATTTCATAAGCTTCTATTTGACTAGTTATAGAGCTAAATAGAACACTCTAGTCAAAAGTTATAATGATTAGATAATGAAGTTTAATTTTTAACTTATCCTATAACTAGTTTAAGTTCTAAAAAATTACCAACTAATAATTATAATTAATTAATAATTAACTGATAATAATTAATTAAAATTGTAAATAATAAAAAATAAATCAATGTAAATAACAATTAATTATTAAATATTTAATATTTAATATTTTTTCATTAATTTAGAGGTGGTTTATTATAAATCCCCACAAATTCATGGCAGTTTTTAAAAACAGTTGCTCAGAATAAATTGAAGATTTAAAATTTTAAAAAAAAATAGATTTAGTGTTGGTTTAAAAATAAAACCCCGAAAAAATTTAAAATAATTAAAATAAATAAAAAAAGAATATTTATCGGTGGTTTTTAAAAAACCACCACTAAAAATCATGAATTTTTTTGTAGTGGTTTTGAAAATATCCTCTAAAAACTATCATGAAATCCATTTTTTCTTATGGTAAAGAAAAAATATATAGCGTTTAATTTTTTTAACAAAATAATATCAATGAATAAGTTTTATGGAAAATTTCTAGGAATGATGATGAAGATGAATGTAGAAATATTTTTAAGTAAACAATGGAAGTAATTAATATAATAAAATTTGATGTTGTGAAGCTAAGGAGTTTGAATACTATAATAAAAGAGTTGAACATTGGGAATATCATTCCTAAGTCTCACCATTATTCAAATTGGATTAAATAATATATCTTACTCATTAAATAAGTTTAGAGGGAGGATTTTATCAAATGGTCATATAGAGATGTAGCAGGAATTATATAGAGATGTGATGAGTTTAATAGAACTCTAAAAATATAGTAAACATTAGGCCTCTTTGGTAGTATATCATGTGGGATGTGATTAAATATGGGTTTTTATATATATATTTTTAATATTTTTAATTAATTTTAAAAATATAAAATTTGTCATGTTATATAAAAAGGTATAATCCAATTTGAGTTTCTTTCATGTTAGTTTCATATATTATATGAACTGAAATGATTATTAACATCTCTAAGTTTGACATTGAGTTATCCCTAACCAATTTTCATCCGGGAGTATCATAAGTTATAATGAAATAATATTTTCATCATAATTAGTATCTGATATAGAGATATATAATAATATCATGAGGTAAAAAATGAGTTTTGGGTGCTGGATAACCCCCTAAGTATACCACATGGAGTGTCATACACTTTGTCTTTTGTATAGTAGGGTTTCATGTTTCATGTTGGGATTTCTGTATGCCTATGTTTGGAAATATTCCTAGCATAGAACATTCATACTTTTATATCATTCTTACATGATCCTTTGGTATTAGCTAATCTGGAGGTAGTTAAGTATATTATTGATCATGTCATCGGTTGTGGATTAACCAAGATAGAATTTTTCCTCTCGTATGAAAAGTATGACATCTGGGACCTTGATTCAGATAGACTAAAGGAGTGTTCAGTATACCTAGAAAATACATGTGATGTTCTTATCCATTTTTTGGTGTATAAGTGACTAGGGGTTTTGACCCTCTTGCTCTTCTCATTCAACCTGGATTTCTACGAAATTGGTTCCTTTTTATACTCTTTAGAAATATTAGCTTAGACATGCTTTATCTAATAATATAATTTTTTTTAAACCGAATAGTCACAATTTTGATGTATCTAGTGATCCTTTTTTATATACTGATTATTTAATTAATAAATCACATTGATTTCTATTTAGAATATCTACAAATGCTTCTAGTGAACCGTTACCTATAGCACACTCTGATGTTTAGGGTCTTTCCCTCTTATTGTCTCATGATGGTTTTCATTATTATGTTTATTTTATAATTGAATTTATAAGGTACTCATGGTTTTATTTAACTTGAAAAAATATAATGTAGTTGAATCACTTAAAAATTTAAAATCATTAGTCACATGTCAATTTAACACCAAAATTAAATGTATTTAAAATAATGGTGGTGATGCATTTCTTACATTATCTTCTTTCTTAACTAATAATAGTATTAAAATTCAAATTATTTATCCTTGTACACCTCAGTAGAGTAGAATTTCTGAGATGAATCCTAGTCATATTATTGATATATGATTAACTTTTCTTTCTCACTTGTTTATTCCATTAGAATATTAGGATATAGCCTTTACTAATACTGAGTTTATTATAAACATATTACCTATACCTATACTAAATATGGAATCTTATTATTAGAATATTTTTAAAATCACTCCTAATTATAGCCTTCTCAAAATATTTGGTTGTGCTTGTTATGCATGCATATGATCATATCATCATAGTAAATTTTATTCCCCTTCTAATGAGTGTGTCTTCTTTAGATATTTCAATAACCATATAGGATAAAAATTCATAGATAAAATTGTAAGAGTTTATATCTCTCATTATGTCATTTTTTAATAATTTATCTAACCTTTTCAAGACTAGAAACAATGTTTTTGTTCTTCAAATTAGTGTGTAGGAAATGAAATTTTAACCCCTATTTAGTATCTGCTAGTTTTTTTATCAATTACTTATACTTAGACTCATGGTTTTAGTATCAATGCATCCACTACTATTATTAATTTTACATCACCACCAAAACTGGTTTCTAGTAATTTTTCAATTCTACATGATTCTTTTCATTAATCTTCCTCAAGTTTATCCATCAAACAGGATCCACAAATTTTTAATGCCTCTACCTTATGTTCTAATCATGTTCATCTTTTTCATTAAATTTTTTTCTATAATATTCGATACCCATCAAATGGATACTCATGCTAAATATATAATTTTAAACCCAAATTATTTAATGCTTCTATTGAACCTCTAAGGGTGAACTAAGCCTTTATTCTACTATAGTAACAGTGTGTTGTAGAGAAAGATTATTCCTCTATTGTAAATAAAAATACTTGGATACTTGTTCCCGTACTTAATTGAAAGATAATTTTTTGTTATAAGTGGTTTTATAAGTTGAAATAAAATGATGATGGGTAAATTAACAAATAAAAATATTTTTTAGTTTCTAATGGCTTCCATCAATATCTCAGTTTTTATTTTTCTGAAATATTTAGTCTTGTTTCCAAACATGTTTCTATTTATATTTTCTTCACTTTATAATTATCTAAAACTTCCCAACCTAGGTTCCACGTACTGGTGACTCGAGCCGGACTACTACATGACCTCAAGCGCACCTCCCCGTATGCTAGAGGCTTCTGACTAGCAGCGAAGTTCTGATAAATCAATCACGGGGAGACTATACCCTCTTTTATCAGATTAATACACTATAGGAAAATAAGAAACAATAACTAAATAACCTAAAACCATAAGCATAATAGTACCAGTATCACAATATGTCCAAAACTAGAAATAAATAATCAAAACAGAATAGTAGATATGTCGTGCTAAAGTACGTTCCAAGTGTCTCAATGAAAACCCAAAATAAATACACTAATAACTACCCCAAGCAGATCCAGAATCATGTTTGGTTCCCTCATCCATGATCCATCCCATATCATACATCTAACATAGGGATTTTTCCATCATCTTGTCCTATAACCAGGAAATCTATTCGGGTACCGATTAGGTAGCCCGAGTAGGGTGTGAGTACAACTCAGTAGGTCATCACTAATGGTGTCTAAAACAAATCCAGTCAATAATAGTGTATGTAGTTTTATAAATAATAAAATACAAGCAATAAATTAAATAGTCTACATTTATTCAATTACTCTTTATTTAACCACATAACACGCTCGGGTTCCCGAGGACACCCGATCCTCAATACCTACCTTATCTAATGCTAGAGTGTGAATAATCCCCAAGGTACATCATATATCTGAATTCCATAGTTACCATTCATTGTCACAATTCATATCTTGATAAGATGTATAAAACATGTAAATCAGTCCGGCATGAGTAATGTGAACATAGGGCTCTAACCTCAGGGGTCCAAAGTTAGTGAGACTAAACCAAGCATAGTATCATTCAAGGAAAATAAGGAATCTATCATGGTCTTTCCCCTAGCCCAACTCCAAGAGCTCACACGGTCCCTTAGAAATCAAAATATAAGATCACATAGTATTCATTTTTTAAAGGCTCTCATGAACCCTTGGGTAATCAAAATAAAATCTCTCACAGTCTTCCTTCTTGAAGGCTCTCATGGTTCTTTGGGTAATCCCTCACTCACACCATGGTTAACCCATGCACTACTCCAGTCAAACATAATCACAACCTAGTGACATACAACCAAAATACATTTCAAAAATCATTCCATTAATTAATTCAAACAATTAATTAATCATACACATTTATATTAATTAGTCCATTGATTAATTAATCACGTGAATTCATTAATTAATTCAACAATTAATTAATCACTCCAATTCCATTAATTAACCTAATGATTAATTAATCATATCAGCCCTTTCAATTAATTCAAAAATTAATTAATCATCTCTATACCATTAATTAATTCACCCATTAATAAATCAAATCTCTTATATTAATTAATTAAACAATTAATTAACCATATAAAGTCCATAAATTAATTCAACAATTAATTCATCATTTTATAATCTCAACATCCATTAATTAATTCACTAATTAATTATTCTCAATTCTCAATTCAACATTCTGATAATTAACCCACCAATTAATTATCCCTAAATCCACAATTAAGTACTTTGATAATTAATTTGTGAATTAATTATCTAAATATCACAATTCAATTATTCAATCAAATCCCATATTCCTCAATTAATTAATTGACCACATTAATTAATTCAATTTAGAAATTCAAATTTCTAAACAAACCCTAGAAATTATAAAATATTATACACTTAATTGATATCAATATTATGGAATTTGAATAATATACCACCTACCTCGATTCATTGATGAACAATCTCCCAATGAAAATCCCCAAAATTCATCAGAGTAACGGCATAGAAAAAGATTTGGATCTATAACCTAAATCAAGATTAAACAATTCAATATCTCATAAATATAGATCTATATCTACAATCCTAGATCAAGATCAACAAATATTGGTATATATCTAACGAAAATAGATAATAAATTTCCTTAAATAAAGATAGATGATATGAGGATTAATGGGAAACCAAAAGGGATAGGATTCACTTACCAAGAGGGGTGTAGATCTTTGATCTGGGCTTCAAATCGTGAAGAACAGAGGTCAGGAATGCTTGGAATCCATCTAGAAGGCTTTGAAATCATAAAATAAATTATATGGTCAAATGGGTGTGGATTTTGGGTTAATTAGGGGTTTTGGGAAATTTTAAAATAATTTTCGATCTAATTAAATTCCTATACATGGTTAGTTGGGAAGGGGCATACAGTTACCCCTAACTATGTTCCTCTTTTATAGGGGTGAACATTTACTTATAAGTGGGTGAATGGTTTGATGAACCATGCACCAACCGTGTAATTCCCTACTATCCAAGGTTTCACATTTTGCTGGGTTGGGGTGCACAGTTAGAGAAAACTGTGCGCCAACTGTACACTACCCTATTTCTTCTATTTTTCTCAAATTTCCACCCAAACACACCCTAAGGTAAAACCCAAATAAAAATTACTCAATAAAAGGAAAAAGAGTACCTAAAAATGAGCTTGGGAAAACTCTAGAAAAGGTTGGGATCTTACAATCACCCCACCTTATAATAGCTCATCATTGAGCTTCACTCCAAAGAATCTTTAAGATTCTGAGTTAAAAAGATCTGGCCACTGAGCCTTCATATCTTCTTACCTTTCTCGTTTTTCCTCTTGAACACCCCCAAATTTCAATTATACACAAACTATCATCACGGTATTTCCCCACAACACATTCTCACTATGATCCAATACACGTATTGGATGCTCCTCAAAGGACACGTCTATCTCAAGATCAACATCATCCACCTTGATCACATGAGAAGGATTGGGGTGATACCTCCAAAGTTGTGACACACACAAAAATCATTCATAAAACTATATTTCTGTGGAAGAGCCAATTGATAAACCACTATCCTGATTCTCACCACAACCTCAAATGGTCCAATGAACCTGGGCGCCAGCTTTCCCTACCTATGTATCATGCGATGACCCAAGCTAGGTGAGACCCAAAGGAATACACGACCACCCACTATAAACTCTAGGGGTATTTAATTTATATTCTATGTCGTAGTCATACAATTTTGAATCAGATGAACATGTTCTGACATCTCCAACACAAGACTCAGTCCCAACAATTCTGACTCACCTTCCTCCATCTATCATAGAGGAGATATGCATGGACTGCCATAAAGATCCTGATATGGTTTCATCTATATCATTTCCTGATAACTATTGTTGTAGTCAATCTCCACCAAAGCTGGGTTCTTCTCCCAAGTACATTTGAATTCTAGTACACATGCTCACAAAATATCCTCAAGCACCTGTATAGTGTACTCTAACTACCCATCAGTTTGTGGATGGAAAGTTGTACTCAATAGAACATTCATACCAAGCATCTTTTGTAAGACCTACCAGAAGCATGAAGTAAAGCATGAATCATGGTCTGAAACTATACTATGTGGAACCCTATATAGATAAACTATCTACTGGATGTACAAATCACCCAGCTGATCCACTAAGAAATTATCCCATACAGTCAATAAATGCACTACTTTCGTTAGTCTATCCATAATAACCCAAATAACGTCATTCCTCTAAGGCATCCTCGGGAGATCCAAAACTATCATCATCGGTCATGGTACATTTTGGTCACACCTAGGTGCACCACCCACTTTGAGACATGAAATTTCCATATAAACTCTTCATGTATGCTCATAGGAACAACAATTTGATTCTTGACATATATGATCTCATCATCATCTATGATCTAACCTGAAGGTGACTCCCCACCTTCAAGTATTTCCCTCAAGGTCAAGTACTATGGATCCTCATAATTTCTATCTATAATCCATCTCAAAACTGTAGAACCCACTATTACTAATATGAGAATCATCTACTCCAGACTCACCAGAACCACCACATGCATTTTTTTTCAAGTAGAGTCATCATTTTCCACTCAGCACTAGACTCATGAACCACTGAAGTCTGAGTTTTCCAGCTCAAAGAGTCATCCACACTATTTACTTTCTTGTGGGTATATGCTAGTTTGAAATCAAACAATGCATATAATCAACCCATCTCCACTGCCATATATTCATGTCTCATTGTGAAAATATGTACTTCAATCTCTTATGATTTGTATACATAGTAAATGTTTCACCCAACGGGTAATTCCACCAACACTTGAAAGAATAAACCACTACAGCCAAATCAAGTTCATGCTTAGGGTAGTTTGGTTCATGTGGCCTAAACTTCCGCGATCTATATGCCACAACTTGATCTTCCTACATCAACACAGCTCTGATTTCGATCTCATAAACATCACAATACACTGTATACTCCTCACCTGGCTCGAGTAGGATCAAGATCAGTGCTGATGTAAAATGCTTCTTCAACTCTTGGAAGGAATTATCATATGCTTTCAACCATTAAAACTTCATTTCATTTTTTTTTAAGCCCATAAGTGGCACTGCCAATCGGGAAAAGTTTTGGATGAACCTTTGATAATATCCAGTTAAATTCAGAAAGTTTTGGATATCAAAAAAGTTCTTGGGCTGCTCCCAAGAAACAACAGCCTAAACTTTTTCTAGATCTACTAACACACCTTCCTTCGAGATGATGTGATGCAAGAAGTGTACTTGATCAATACAATACTAACACTTATATAGCTTGGAATATAGGTGATCTCTCTCAATGTACTTAAGATGATGGCATGGTGTTGGGCATGATCGTGATGAGTCTTAGAGTACACCAAGATGTCATCCACAAACACTACCAAAAATAGATCTAGGTATAGATGGAAAATCCTTTTAATCAAGGCCATAAACACCTCTGGTGAATTCGTCAACCCAAATGGAATTACGATGAACTCATAAAGGTTATACCTACTTCTGAAAGAATTCCATGGTATATGAGAAGGTTGAACTCTCAACTGATGATACCCTGATCTCAAGTCGATCTTTGAGAAGATGAAAGCTCCTTTGAACATTTCAAAGTGATCATTGATATGTGGAAGTGGATACCGATTATTCATAGTCTTCTAGTTCAAATTTTGGTAATCAACACATAAGTGAAAAATATCATCAACTTTATTTGAAAAAAACACTGTAGAACCCCAAGGTGACATACATAGATGGATAAAACCCTTATCCTACAAATCCTCTAGAAGAGTCTTTAGCTCTTGAATCTCTATCGGTTCCATTCTGTATGGTGGAATAGAAACCATCTCAACCCCAAAAATGATCTCAATAGTGAATTCTATATCTCTCTCAGGTGTCATCCCTAAGAAGTATTCCAAAAAAACATTCTAAAACCGATCCACTAAGGTTGAAAATACACCATACTTTACACCTCTATAATCTAGAAATAGACTTTCAACCTGGGCTGTGTGCTCTCCCAATTTCTGAGTAATTGGACCTGATCGGCCTACCTGGATATCTCACTCTCCACGATGAATATAATGGTCACCCTTAGGATACGTAAAGTACACTATCCTTCAGTAACAATCAATTTGGTCTCAGTATGTGACTAGCCAGTCCATACCTATAACTAGGTCGAAGCCCGACATATCAAGAATATAGGGATCCTAGAGAAAATTGTACTCCCTAATCTCAAGTGAGCATCCCTTGCACAAAAAGATGTCTCCAAATCATGCTACAAATGGTGTATCTATCTTCATAACCCTACTCTTAAACTCCACCTCTAGGATCAACCCATTAACAAGCTTTTTAGATATAATGGAATGATAGGCATGAGTATTAAATAAGGCACTAGATAATATAAAATCTATAATAATACTACCTCTCACTGTCGATGGTCCAACCTCATTATCCACAAGTCTAGACTTATTGGAATGTAACTATCATGTCCCTCTTTCCTAAGGTGCATTATAACTCCCCTGAGTTGTGCCACTCTACTGATGTAGGAACTCTAGACCAGAAACACCACATCCGCTACCTAGACTGCCTCATCCAGTAGAACTCTAGCTTCCATACTGATATGGTATAGAAGAACCCCTTCCCAAACTATGGTTCTTTCTATCTCCTCCATCACTAACTGTCAGTCATGGGTTCCTGTAGAAACTCTATAGTTGAACCATTTTTTTATAGCCTCAGAAACCTACTGGTGGTGAGGGAAAATGTTTCTCGAATTGTCCTAACCAACCACACTAGTGGAAAACCTTGTTTGTAAGGTCATGTGTAACCAACCCTTCCCCTTGGATAATCTTCTTGCTACTACTCTAGGAGAAATTTTCATAATGATGTTTTCTTCTTTCAAAAGTTTCACCTCCTAACTATCTAGTATAAATCCCATGTTTTCTGCCAGAAGCCTCCTTTAGGTTCCCCTCAGCAATGATATCCTGATTCAACACTTCTAAAAACCTCCTCAGCCTAAATATATTCAATTTAGACTTAATTTCACACTTAATTCCATCCTGAAATCATT
Source organism: Viscum album (assembly GCA_963277665.1). Taxonomy (NCBI): domain Eukaryota; kingdom Viridiplantae; phylum Streptophyta; class Magnoliopsida; order Santalales; family Viscaceae; genus Viscum; species Viscum album. Next base: position 23,088,297 of record OY728142.1, on the reverse strand, counting down.
TTTTTAAAGTAACCTCATCTTATTTCAACACTGGATAAAAGTACTATAAATCTATAAAGTATCTAGTATAGTCTGTCAGAGACATACTCCCCGAAGTAAACCTTATAAACACGGATACACTCTATTATCTTGGTGTGTCTGGGTATAAGTACTTTAGAAAATTCTCTTGAAATTCCTTCCATTACATAGATTATAGTTGTCCATACCAAGTCTGAACTTCCCACCATCACTTCACCTCACTATATAACACATAAGAATCCAATTTGACTCTCTTATTAGTGGGAGTCACCAAGTATCCAGGTATAGTTTGGATAGACTCAATCCAGAACTCAGCTCCCCCAGGTCCACCCTCTTTAGTAAAAATCAAAGGGTGCTATAACTGAAACTCCATAATCAGATCATACATTCTTTTCATAACCCTCCTTGGGACTCTTTACATGAATTTCATGAATTTAGTGAAGTTCTCTTGGAACTACTTCCCCACTTCCCCAATCGGTACTATCACAGCCTCAAGTTCCACTACTCATGGAGAATCTCTAGCTCTATCCTCCTTTTATTCTCTCAACAAGCATCATCATGGAGGAATATATCTGAAATTCCAAACACATGTCTTAATAATTATAACACAACATATCACATTTACATAAGAGGAAAATAAAAACAAGTCACAATGAGTCTTTTCCCCAAACCTCATCATGTGGTCAAAACTGAGGTGTTATCACTACCCTTAATCATCATACACATGAGTCTTGGTTAAAATGGTTAAACCCATTCTCATTATACAATTTTTCCATTTAAAACCCCAATTATTCTTATCTTGCATCATTTTTTTACCATTTCAATTTCATATTAGGAACCATTTTGAACTCAATTTCACAAGCAAGGAAAACATTTCAAGTTCAACAACTTACCCAAAAAAATGTTTTCCCATGCGTGCCTAAAATGATTCATGTCACAAAAGAATCATGAGTTCCTAGAATAATGCATGCATACTAAAATCTGATGCCTTACCAGGACATGAGTCACAACTTAGAAAATCTCAAAAAATCTCTGAAACAATAATCACATCAAATAACAAGTACATCACCCAAGGTAAAATAATATCCAACTATAACAACACCCATCAATGACAATAATCCCACCATGGGGACTTGAGTTTTCCTTTATACATGGGTTTAAAACTCCCATTAATGAGCTCATTTACATGGCCTAAATCTACCTAATATCCTGTATATCTTTCCCAAATAGTAAGAGAAAAAATTAAAATAGGGCTATGATACCACTTTATAATGTCCCGAACTGGGTTCCACACACTGGTTCCACGAGCTAGATAGCCACATGACCTCAAGCACGCCTCCCCATATACTACAGGATATCGAATAACAATGAGGTTCTGATAAATCGATCATGGGGAGACTATACCCTATTTTAACATAGTAATACACCAGCAGAAAATAAGAAACAATAATTGAATAGCATATAACCATAAACAAAATAGTACCAGTGTCACAAGATGGCCAAAATGGAAATAAATATTCAAAACTGAACAATAGATATGTCATGCTAGGTATGTTCCATGTGTCTCAATGAAAACCCAAAATAAAGAGACTAATGACTCCCCCAAGTAGGTCCTCAATCATGTTCGGTTCCCTCATCCATGTTTCATCCCATATCAGTCATCTAGAATAGGGCCTTTACATTTATCCTGTCCCACAACCACGAAATATATTTAGGTACTGATCAGGTAGCCCGATTAGGGTGTGAGTACAACTCAATAGGCCACCACCAACAGTGTCTAAAACAAAACCATCCAATAACACTTTATGTAGTTTTATAAAGAAAAAAATACAAGTAATAAAGTAATAAGTTTACATTTATTCAATTAATCTTTATTTAACCACATAATACACTGGAGTTCTTGAGGACACCTAATCTTCAATACCTACCTCATCTTATGCTGAAGTCTGAACTATCCTTAAGAGACATCATATATCATAATTCTATAGTTACCATTCACTATCACAATTCATATATTTATAAGATTCATAAAACATGTAAATCATTCTAGCATGAGTAATGTGAACATAGGGATCTAAACTTAAGGGTATAAAGTGAGCGAGACTAAATGAAGCATAGTATCATGCTTGGAAAAGGGGGAACCTCTCATGGTCTTTCCCCTGTCCCAACTCTAAGATCTCGCATGGTCCCTTGGAAAACAAAATATAAGATCATGTGGTATTCCTACTCAAAGTCTCTCATGGTCCCTTGGGTAATCAAAATAGAATCTATCACAATCTTCCTTCCCGAAGGCTCTCACAATCCTCTATGAAATCCCTCACTAACACCTTGGTTAACTCATGCGCTACTCCAAGCTAGCATAATCACAACCTAGTGACATACAATAAAAATCCATTTCAAAAATCATTCCATTAATTAATTAATACAATTAATTAATCATACCCATTTACATTAATTAATCCAATAATTATTTAATCACGTGAATTCAATAATTAATTCATCATTTCACAATCTCAACATATAATAATTAATTCACCAATTAATTAATCTCAATTCAAAATTTAACATTGTGATAATTAACACACCAGTTAATTATCCCTAAATCAATAATTAAATACTTTGATAATTAATTCATGAATTAATTATCTCAATCTCACAATTCATTTATTCAATCAAATCCCCAATTCCTCAATTAATTAATTAACCATATTGATTAATTCAAATTAGGAATTCCAATTTCTAAATGATCCCTATAAATTCTACAATATCATAAACTTAATTTATATCAAGACTATGGGATTTGAATAATATACCACCTACCTAAATTCTTCAATGAACAATCAGCAAATTAAAATCCCCAAAATTCAGTAGAGTAACGGCATAGAACTAGGTCTAGATCTATAACCTAAATCAAGATTGAACAATTAAAGATCTCATAAATATAGATCTTGATATACATCCTAGATCTAGATCCAGAAAAGTTGGTATATATCTAACCAAAACAAATAATAAATTCCCTTAAATAAATTGAGATTAAAGGAGGATAAACATGAAACCAAGCGAGATAGGATTCACTTACCAAGAGGGGTGCAGATCTTCGATCTGGAATTCAAATCGTGAAGAATGGAGTATGGGAAGTCTTAGAATTCATCTAGGAGTCTCTAAAATTGTGGAAGAAAGTTTATGGTCTAATGGGGGTTTATTTTTTGTTAATTTGGGGGGTTAGGGAAATTTTAAAACAATTTGTAGGCTGATTAAATTCACATGCACTTTTAGTTGGGCAGGGGCACATAGTTTACCCTAACCATGTGCCTAAACCATGTGCCTCTTTTATAGTGGTTCACAGTTACTTCTAAGAGGGTACAAAAATTGGAAAACAATGGTCTAACCATGCAATTCCCTACTATCCAGGGTTGCATGGTTTGGTGAGCTGGGGCACACAATTAGGGAAAATCATGTGCCAATTGTGCACTGCCCTATTTCTTTCATTTTTTCAAATTTCCATCCAAACACGCCTCAAGGTAAAACTCAAATAAAAATTACTCAACACAAGGAAAAAGAGTACCTGCAAATGATCCCAGAACAAATCTAGAAAAGTTATGGAACTTACATTATCTCATGATTGTACTATACATCAAGTGGATATTTATAAGGACCCAACCTTAAACATTACATATTCTAGAATTAAATGGATACACTAATGGAAATGTGACCTTTCCCAACACTTTTATACCCCCTTTCCCAACGGTTTAGCCAAACCGTTGGGAAAGCCCACTTTGTGGCCACTTTTCCCAATTGTTTTCCAAAACCGTTGGGAAAGGTCCAATTTGTGGCCACTTTTCCCAACGGTTTGGCCAAACTGTTGGGAAAAGTCCCCAAAATATCAACATCACTTCTCAGACTCCAGGGACCTATACCAACGGTTGTCACAACCATTAGTATATGTCCTTTAATTTTTTATCAGATCCTCTTAACCAGAACATTCTATAAATCAAAATTTAAAATAATTATGATAATACATATATATATTTATGAAATTATGTTCACAAAAGTCATGTTAGGTTAGTGGTTAGGTCGTTTAATGATAAACCAAGAGGTCCTGGGATCAAATCCCAACGTATTTTTTTTTAAATACATATACCAACGGTTTTATTGAACCGTTGGTATATATTTTCATATTACTTATACCAACGGTTTTCAAAACCGTTGGAATAGGTCTATACCAACGGTTTTCCAAAAACCATTGTTATAGACCTATCCCAACGGCTTACTTGCCTACGGTTCTCCAAACCGTTGATATAGGCTATACCAGTTTGGAGGCCTATACCAACGGTTCCAAACCGGTGGTATAGGTTAGTTTTCCAGTAGTGATAATTCACATTGAGAATCTTTTCAGGTTTAGAGTTTTAGAGATTTAGGTCATAAAATTTACATAACAACATGAATATTACATGTAGTAAGTTCTACTTAGTATCCATTTTTCATAAAATAAAAAACTCTTGAAAAAAGGAGTCAAGTATAGTTCCATGTTTTAGATAGCAATACTTCTCCTTGAACCCATCCTTGACCCTATTCATCTTTAAGTCCTGTGAAAAACATTTCAAAACTTGGGATGAGCATAAAAATCTCAGTAAGGGTTATAAAATAAGAAAGAAATCATTAGTCCCTCAATTCGTACAAAACATAAACTCTTTTACTTACCTCATGAAAACATAAGATTTATAAATAACACATAGTAATCACAAATCATAAAAGTACTTATGGCATTCATATCATACTTACATTGTAGCTATCACAGCTACATAGGGAGTTACTTTGGAATACAAATCATAGTATATTCCTTAAATCTTCTTAGGAGAAACATTCATGTTTACCTCCGTCATGTTACCCGATGCATTGGAGAGATATCTCAGGCTCACCCACCCTAGGTTTATCATGGAACCACCCGTAAATGTAAACAATTCCCAAGAACCATAACATTTTCATAACACATAAAACAAACATAAAATAAATATAACACTTCCACATTTTAATCACAATATATCATTAAAATATATTGACATAACAAATCCATTATAAAAACCATTTTCAATACCAAAATATGTAAAACTTATATGGTATTTATTTTCCTTTTTTTTAAACACTACGGCTTGTTAAGGAAGCCAAAGATCAAATAATACTCACGGTAGAGGAAAAAGGTCGTTGTCAACACTTACGTTAAAAAAAATTCATTTTTTTGTTTAGTAAAACGCTTCGTATAAAAATATTCCCTTTGAATGAAAATAAAATTCAAAGGGTTTTATACACCATATAAAATAAAGTCTTGTATAAAACAAAATATGCCTCAATGAAAGGAGATTAAGACAAAGTCCCTTACCTCATGTCTAACTTGACCCGTTCATTCTTTAATCTCCTGAATAATCATATAAAGTTAATTTCTACTTTCTTAAGAACCTTTTTCAAGTTTATTATTCCTTTATATCACTTATTACCATGTTATAGAAATTATGTAAAAATTTAAGTTAATAATGGTTGTTTTGTCGATATTTGGTACTTGAGTCAAAAATGAACACCTTATAATTACAAGTTGTCCATGTGGTTAATAGTCCATTTTCTCCAGAATGATATTCATAATTTAGATATCATATATATCATATATATCCAGTATATATATGTGTTTATAATATTACATAACATTTTGGAAATAAGAAATGAAATGCACCGTTCATGGAGATGGTAAGTCATACGTACGCATGAACGCTACTTTCATTTCTATTTCGTACTTTAATTGAATTAAAACATAATGATACATAGGTATATTATAATTATAGTATAATATCATATATAATATCATTAACTATATCCTTTATATGTCCCACATATGGCATCAACGAGTCATATCACTTTAAGGGGGCGGTAGTCTGCACTCCTCAAATGAAATTATCCCGTTTACCCATTATGGAAACCATAAAGGTAGGATATAAATGTAAAATACAGAAGCATAAAGAAAACATAAACATAATATATATCATATATAAATATAGTTTCATCTTAATGGCCACCATGAGATGCGGTAGGAGATAATCAAACAATCATCGTTTTGTGAGGCGTTAGTTTTCCATCCACAGAAACAGTATGTACTTCACCCATTATATAGAGGTGTGTGTAAGTGTAGTTTGAATACTTCTCATAAAAACATACTAGTATATTTATTATACAATTTTTGTTATAAAATAAAATAATAAAAAGATTTTAGGGGTTGGAGAAGTAAAATAAATAAAATAATTTAATAGGAATCGTTACCTTTAATTGGGGTAACTTCCTTTGGTTTGAACCAAAAGGACTTCTATAGGTGCCTTCTGCATAAGGTAAGGCTTCTAGGAGGAGGATAGAGATGTAGGGAGATTAATTGGATAGAGTTTGGATGATCCAAAAGGATTTAAAGGTGTATGTAATTGGATATAAGTGGTGTCCTTTTATAAGGGGGAGGAGGGGATCTTTAGGAAAGTGTAAAAATGTTATTTTATTATAAACCTATATTAAGTTTATAACGATCAAAAACTCATTAAAGATAAAAATAAGATGACTAATGGTCTAAATAAAATCATCCAATAAGAATTTCACAGATTTTTGATATTTTTTTAATATTTATAATCTTATATATTTAAATCATTTATTAATGAGGTAAATACTACATCGTTATTGTGTCATAAATAATTTAATTTATTTGATGTATAAAAATTATAATAAAAAATATTAAGTAGGAAATTGTTTTAGATTTGAAATGAATATTTATACTTGAAAATATAATTTATATAACCCCTTGTAAAAATTAATTTACTAAAAGATATTTATTTTTTCATTTTTGCCTTTACTTTAAGTTAATTGATCTAAAGTGTCATTATCACTCCCAAGTGGCTCAATGGGGTCCCAAAATCGACCCAATGATTTCCATGGTCGTAAATGAATCAACCAATAAGGTTATGACAAGTGTTAAGGTAATTTTTTATTATTATAATATTATTTTTACCATGAATTACCCTATTTACCTTTAACTATGGTAAATAAAAGTCAAAAAATACTATTCACAAAGAATATTTTCATCTTATCGAACCATATTTTACTTAATAATAAAAACCATGTATGTTTTATTTTCGAAATTTAATCCAAAGAAGCGGTAAATTTTCATTTAAATGAAAATGTCAGTTTTTAACTACTACTTAGTGGTTTCACTATTCATCGAAAATTGAAGTTTTTCAGAAAACTACCAAAAATTCATCCTAAACTATATTTGATATTTTGAATTCAAAAATGATGTCTATTTTACCAAATTAAAAACATAAAAGTCACATTAATTAATTAATTCTCGTTGTCAAAACAAATAGCGTGTTTTTAAGAAATAATAACTATCAAAAGATTGATACTTGTTTATGTCTGATTTCAAATTAAAATTAATTACAATGACCAACATTGGATTAAATGGTTAAAATATATTCTAATTAAACTTTAAACCCAATTAAAAAGATAATATAACCATATAAATAAATTATATTAAAAGTCACTTTTGAATTAAAATATAGTATTTTTCACTATTCATTAAAAAATGAACTTTGTCAGAAAAATTCCAAAAACTTACCCAAAGTAAATTTTGATGTCCCGAATCTAAAGAAGAATTTTATTTTGTCAAATATAACATATAAAAATGACCAAAACTATATTAAATAGGGTTCTCCATCAAAAGGTGGTAAATCGACCTTTTACTGAATATTAGAGTATTTATGCTTAAAATTAGATTCATTCATATTTTAATCCCCTAAATTTTAGTGGATAAATATAAAAACATTTAACTAACATGTATAATAATATTGTAGTTATTTCTATTCATTCCCTCCAATACAATGACTAGGAGTTAACTACCGTTTAAAATAATAATATTATATTATTAGTGGGCAACGTAAGATTTCAAAGAAACTAGTTGTTGCGTATCAGGTATGACATCGAACATAGAAACCCCTTTAAAGTAAATTTAATATTTAATTTAAAAAATATTAATAAAAAAAAGAGAGTGTATTATTTCTTTATTTACCCAGGATGTTACATCCTTCCCCCTTTTAGAAATTTCTTCCTCGCAATTTTATTCACTTATCAAATAACTAGGGGTATTTATACCTCATAGAATTTTTAGAATCCCATATTGCCTCTTCAACCATATGGTTTTTCCACAAAACCTTTACCTGGTTAATTACCTTATTCTGTAACACTTTCTCTCTACGGTCAAGAATCTAGACTAGTTGTTCCTCATAAGAGAGATTCTCTTCCAACTGAACAACCTCTGGACTCAAAACATGAGATGGATCTGGAATATACTTTCTCAACATTGAAACATGAAAAATATTATGTACCTGGGATAAACATGGAGGTAAATCCACTCTTTACGCAACTGATCCAACTTTCTCCAGGATTTGATAAGGTTCAATGAAGCTCGGATTCAACTTTCCCTTCTTACCAAAACGCATCACACTTTTACATGGAGAAACCTTGAGAAAGACATGATCACCTACCTCAAAAGAAAGATTCTTCCTCTGGTTATCTACATAACTTTTCTGTCTACTCTGAGCTATTCTCATGTTCTTCCGAATCAACTAAACTTTTTATGCCATCTCTTCTACCAATTCTAGTCCCATCAGCTTCCTTTCACCTACTTCATCCCAAAATGCTTGAGTTCGAAAATGCTTTCCATATAATTCCTCAAATGGAGCCATCTGTATACTAGAATGAAAACTGTTATTATAAGAAAATTAAACCAAAGAAAGATGTCAGTCCCAAAATCCCTAGTAATCCAGTGAACAAGCACGTAGCATATCCTCCAGGGTCTGAATTGTTTGTCCTGACTTCCCATCTGATTGAGGATGAAAATCTATACTAAAATTTAATTCAGTACCCAATGACTTCTGAAGGTCTTTCCAAAAGTTAGAAATAAAACTAGGATCATGATCAGATATAATGGAGAGGGGAACTCCATGCAACCTGACTATCTCTTCAACATACAACTGAGAAAGTTGATCTAGAGACAATGTATCTCGAATAGTAAGGAAATGAGCAGATTTAGTCAACCGATCAATAATAACCTATATTGCATTATTACCTCGAGATGTATTTGGTAATCCCACAATGAATTCCATGGATATATTTTCCCATTTCCACTCTGGCACCGGTAAATACTGAAGCATCCCTTTTGGTAACTTCTGCTCTGCTTTAACCTTCTAACAAGTCAAACACTTCATAGTAAAATCAGTAATATCTCTTTTCATTCCATCCCACTAGTAATACTCCCGAAGATCTCTTTACATTTTAGTACTTCCAGGATAAACTAAAAATGGGGAACTATGAGCTTCACATAATAACTCATTCTTCAACTGTGAATCACAAGGCATGTATAATCTTTTTCCAAACCTCAGAACACAATAATTATCAATGATAAAATCAGGTAACTTACCCTTCTAAACCAACTCTACCTTTTTCTGTAACTCACTGTCTTCTTTCTGTGCTCACTTTATTCTATCTGATAGAGATGATTTCACTGACACCTAAAACAAAACAGAAGAATTTACAACACCAACAACTTCTATGACAATGTTCTTCAAATCAAAAACCAAAGGATCTCGTTACAAACATATCATGGTTAATGAAGCATTACTTTTTTTACTCAAAGCATCTGCCAGTTTATTTTCTTTTCCCGGATGGTATAGAATCGTCCAATCATAATCCTTAATTAATTCCAACCATATCCTCTATCTCATTTTCAATTATTTCTGAATGAATATATACTTAAAACTTTTGTGGTCAGTATATATTTCACATTTTACTCAATACAAATGATGCCTCAAAATTTTTAAAGAAAAACAATAGTATTTAATTTCAAATTATGTGTAGGGTAATTTAACTCATGAGGTTTCAACTGACGTGAAGCGTAAGCAATTACCTGATCATTCTGCATAAGGACACAGCCAAGTCCTTTCAATGAAGCATAACTATAGATAATAAACTCACCATTTCTGTAAGGCAGTTCCAAAACTGGATCATTCACCAATCTTCTTTTCAATTCTTGAAAATAATTATCACATTATTTTGTCCAAAGGAACTTAACACCTTTTCGAGTTAACTTAGTCATTGGACTAGATAACCATGTAAAATTCTCAACAAACCTCTGGTAATAACCTTCCAAACCAAGAAAACAACGAATCTCGGTTATATTTGTGGGTCTTGGCCATTCTTCCATAAATTTTGTTTTTGCAGGATCAACCGTTATTCCATTTTTTGAAACAATGTGACCAAGGAAAGAAATTTTCTATAACCAAAACTCACACTTACTGAATTTCTCAAAACAGTTTCTCTTCTTTTAAGGTTTGAAAGACAACTCTTAAATGACTTTCATGTTCCTCTTTACTTTTGGAATAAATCAAAATATCATCAATGAACACAACCACAAACTTATCCAAAAACTCATGAAAAATTATATTCATAAGATCCATGAATACATCAGGTGCATTGGTTAAACCAAAAGGCATAACTACAAATTCATAATGGCCATATCTAGTATAAAATGTGGTCTTCGGAATGTCTACTTCCTTTACTTTCAACTGATGGTACCCCGACCTCAAATCAATCATCGAAAAATACTGAGCTCCCTGGATCTGATCAAACAAATCATCGATATGAGCAAAAGGATACTTGTTCTTAATAGTGATGTTAATCAATGCTCTATAATCAATGCAAAGTCTCACTGAACCATCTTTATTTTTTAACAAATAAGATAGGATCACCACATGGTGATGTGCTAGGTCAAATGAAACCTTTATCTAATAACTCCTATAATTTCTTCTTTAACTCTAAAAGTTCAATTTGAGACATTTGATAAGGGGGTTTTGAAATTGGATTAGCATCAGGAACTATGTCAACAATAAATTCAACTTCCCGATCAGGTATAATACCAGGAAACTCATCAGTAAAAACATCAAGGTACTCATTTACCACTGGCACATCATTAATCTCAACACTTATTTTATTTTCAACAATATGAGCAAGGTAACATTCATTTAAATATTTTACTAGTTTCTCATCTTCCTGATATGTTATCAAAATCAGGGGTTCATTCCTGTACACAAACTGAAAATCTTTCTGAAAAGAAACCTCTTTATCCCTACATTAAATCTTAGCATGATAAACAGAAATCTAATCCATATCCAAAATAACATCAAACTCTACTAGAGGTAAAACAATAAGGTTTGCAGGTAGATTCTTCCTGCACACAAGGACAGGAAGATTCTTATAATTTCTTTTTGTCTCGACATTTCCCCCCAGTGTTTTTACCATAAGTTCAGGATTCATATCTTGAAATGGAATTCCCATTTTACTAGAAAACTTCTCAGAAATGAACAAATGTGTAGACCCTAAATCAAATAACACATTGGCATAATCTGAACAAACAAATAGTGTACCTGATACTACTTCATTTGGAGGCCCAGTATCTATTGAAGTAATTGAAAAGGATTTCACCACCCCTTTTGCTTGTAATCTAGATGATTTCCCTCAATTGAGTTCTTTGTTGGACACTCATTTTCATAATGACCCATTTCATTTCACTTAAAACATTTTAATAACTGTAAATCGGATTTTGTCTTGCCATTAACCTCATCTTTTTAGTGCAATTTCGAGCCTTACGTCCCATTTTACCACATTGGTAGCACTTACCAGAATTCAAAATACATTACCCAACATGCTTTTTCCCACAATTTTCAAAAACTGTAAACTTAATTTTCTTACCATCAGACTTTTTTGAAGAGTTCTTCCCTTTCGCCTGCCACCTCGACCTCTTATTCTGTTGTTTTTCAAAGAACACCTGATCATCGGAAAACTCCATTTCCACCTTCTTCACACAATGAACAAGTTTTTCATAACTTTTTAATTCATGAGAAGCTAAAGCCCTTAGATACTTTGGCTTTAATCCTGAGTAAAAATAGATGATTTTACTATCAAGATCTCATATGAAATTTGAAGCATACCTTGCTAGTCAAGTGAATTTTGCTTCATAAGCATCCACTGAGTCATCCTCCTGCCTCAATTCTAGGAATTGTTTTTCCATCCTTAGATGAACCACCTTAGGAAAATATATCTATATAAACATATCTTTGAATTCATCCCAATCAAGTGCATTAATCTCCTCATTATTTCTGATATTTTTCACCATCAACCACCACCGATCAACTTCACCTTCAAAATATTAAACAGCGAGACTAACCTTTTGATGTGATGAACAAACCATGACACCAAAAATATTTTCCAGTTCCTTAATCCACCCTTATACTAGAATAGGGTCAGATGATCCTCTGAATGATGGGGGATGTTTCCTCATGAAATGCTCCACTATTGACATGTTCTTCTGTGGTTGATCTGGCTAATCTCGTGCATGGATACCACCACCATTTATAGCCTCAGTCAACTGTTTCATCACTACAAAAAACTATTCAGTTTTGATTCCGACCATCTCAGGTTGCTAATTTGGAAGGTTGTCTTCCTCCTGATGTCGTCCCAACATAGCTGCCCTATTTTCTCTGCGGAAAACCATTCTGAACACAGAAATATCTTAGCCAAAGCAACATGGTAATCTGTGAATGATATATAATTTCAATAATAACTTAAGCTAAAAATAATAATTTATGGATATTAATTTAACAATACCTTAACTCATAAAGTTGTCTAAACCGACCTCTGATACCAACTATAAGAACTCAACCTTAAACATTACATATTCTTGAATTAAATGGATAATTCACATTGAGAATCTTTTCAGGTTTATAGTTTTAGAGAATTAGGTCATAGCATTTACATAACAACATGAATATTACATGTAGTCAGTTCTACTCAGTATCCATTTTTTCATAAAATAAAAACTCTTGAAAAAAAGAGTCATGTCTAGTTCCATGTTTTAGATAGCAAGACTTTTCCGTGATCCCATCCTTGACCCTATTCATCTTTAAGTCCTATGAAAAACATTTCAAAACTTGGGATGAGCATAAAAAGCTCAGTAAGGGTTATAAAATAAGAAAGAAATCATTAGTCCATCAATACATACAAAACATAAACTCTTTTACTTACCTCATGAAAAACATAAGATTTATGAATAACACATAGTAATCACAAATCATAAAAGTACTTATGGCATTCATATCATACTTATATTGTAGGTATCATAGCTACATAGGGAGTTACGTTAGAATACCCATCACAGTATATTCCCTAAATCTCTTAGGAGAAACATTCATGTTTACCTCCGTCATGTTACCCAATGCATTGGAGAGCTATCTCAGGCTCACCTACCATAGGTTTATCATTGAACCACCCATATACGTAAACAATTCCCAAGAACCATAACATATTCATAACACATAAAACAAACATAAAGGAAATATAGCATTTCCACATTTCAATCAAAATATATCATTAAAATATATTGACATAAAAAATCCATTAAAAACCCATTTTCAATACCAAAATACGTAAAAATTATATGTTGTTTATTATCCTTTTTTTTTCTAAAACACTATGGTTTGTTAAGGAATCCAAAAATCAAATAATACTCGCGGTGGTGGAAAAAGGTCATTTTCACCAATTACATTAAAAAACATTCCTTTTTGTCATTCAGTAAAACACTTCATATAAAAAGATTCCATTTGAATGAAATGAAAAGTAAAAGGGGTTTATACACCATATAAAAGAAATTTATGTATAAAACAAAATATGCCTCAATGAAAAGAGATTGAGACGAAGTCTCTTACCTCGTGTCTGACGTGACTCGTTTGTTCTTTAATATCCTGAATAATAAATTAAAGTTAATTTCTACTTGATTAAGAAACTTTTTCAAGTTTATTATTCCTTTTATATCACTTATTACCATGTTATAGACATTATGTAATCATTTAAGTTAATAATGGTTGTTTTGTCGATATTTGGTACTTGAGTCAAAAATTAACACCTTATAATTACAAGTTGTCCATGTGGTCAATATTCCATTACCTCCAGAATGATATTCATGATTTAGATATCATATATATCATATATATCCAGTATATGTAACACCCCAAGCTTTCATGGTATGCTCCTCTATGAATAATAGAGCAGCGTGTGTTGTACACAACCTCGAGTTCTAACACACCGCGACCAATAAAAGTAGCCGTTATGAATAGTAATACCCACTTTTTAAAATTATATAAATTTTATATTTCAAAATAGACTTCATTTTTGGATTTGGAATATCGAAATTAGCCTATGTTGAATTTTTAGTATTTTTCTGAGAACTTCCAATTTTTGATGAATAGTGAAAAATACTTAAAAACAACTTTTTTAATCAAAATAATTTATAGTGATAAATTATACAATTGAGTGGTTATAAAGTTTAATTAGAATATATTTTTACCATTTTATCCAATGGTAGTCATTATAATTAATTTCACTTTGAAATTGGACAAAAACAATTGTCAATCTTTTGATTGATATTCTTTCTTAAAAACACGCTATTTGTTGTGACAGCGGGAATAAATTATTAAATTAATTAATTCAAATTATATGTTTTGAATTTTGTAAAATAGGCATCATTTTTGAATTAGGAATATAAAATATATCTTGGGGTTAATTTTTGGTGTTGTTCTGAAAAACTTCAATTTTTGATGAATAGTGAAACCACTAAGTGGTAGTTAAAAAACTGATTTTTCGTTTAAATGAAATTTTACCACCTCTGTGATTTGAATTTCCAAAATACGACATACATCATTGTCATTAGGAAGTGAAATGTGGTTCAATATGATTAAAATAATTTTTTGTGAATAGTAACTTTTAAGTTCTATTAATCGCGATTAAAGGTAATTAGTGTAACTTAAGGTAAATATGATGTTATAATAATATGAAATTACCATTACACATGTCCTACACTTATTGTATGAGTCATGTCCCACCAAGAAAATCCATGGGTCAACTTGGGGACCCCATGGAGCCACTTGGGTAAGAAAATTACATTAATAACTTTTTTTTAAAGTAAAAATAAAATTGTCACAAACATGTGTTGTTTTACTAAAAAAATTATTACATGGGGTTATATAAGATAACATTTAGACTATAAATATTAATTTTAAAGATAAAAAGATTTCCTAAATCATGATATTTTTTTTATAATTTTTAGACATTAAATAAATTAAATGTTTTATGACACCATGATGATACAGCGATTACCTCATTAATTAACGATTTAAATAAAATAAAAAGATAATGTAAAATCTAAGACTTACACTTGTCAAAAACCGATTGTATGAGTATATTTATAACTCTTATCACCTTATCCTATAAATAATTAATTTTGGGACCTTTAAAATCTGAAACTCATTATATAATAAAGTAACATTTCTTGACTTTCCAAGAGTGCCCCTCCTCTCCTCCTATAAAAGGCCCCCACCTCTACCACCTTATTCACACCATAAAATCCATTTGGCTCAGCCAACCTCTTCCCAAATACTGTCTCAACTTCCCTCTATTACTCCTAGAAGCATCACTTTGGGCATAAGTCTTCCCAAGGAATCCTTTGGCTCAAATCAAAAACAGTTACCCGATTTTAAGGTAATGTCTTCTCTTATGTTATTTTGTTTTATTTTGCTTCTCCAACCCCTTAAACTCTTTTTATTCCTTTATTTTGTAACAAAACCAGTATCCTCAATATACTAGTATTTTTTTATGATAAGTATTTTATTTACACTTACACACACCTTCATCTAATGGTTAAAGAACATACTGTTTATGTGGTTGGAAAATTTCTGCCTCACGAAACGATGATGGTTCAATCTTCTTTTAACAACTCTCATGGGGGCCATTAAGATGTCACTATATTTATATATGATATATATTATGTTTATGTTTTCCTTATTCTTCTGTATTTCTCATTTATGTCATATATTTATGATTTCCATTATGGGTAAAAGCTATAATTTCATTTCAGGAAGTGCGGACTACCGCCCCCTCAAAGTGATTTGAATCGTTACTGTCATATGTGGGATGTATAAAGGATGTAGTAAATTATATTATATATGATATTATACTAGAATTATAATATAACTTTATATCATTATTATTTCATTCCATTAAATACAAAATATAAATGAAAGTAGCGTCCATGCGTATGTACGGCTTACCATCTCCATGAACGGTGCATTTCATTTCTTACCTCTAAATGTTATGTAATATTATGAATGAATGTATATACTAGATATATATGATATATATGATATCTACAACATGAATATAATTCTGGAGATAATGGATATTCTACCACATAAACAACTTGTAATTATAAGAAATTTATTTTTGACTCAAGTACCAAAGATTGACAAAACGGCTGTTATTAACTTAAATAATTACATAATGTTCATAACATGGTAATAAGTGATATAAAAGGAATAATGAACTTGAAAAATGTTCTTAATCAATTATAAATTAACTATATTTTATTATTCATGAGGTTAAAGAACAATCGATTCAAGTCGGACACGAGGTAAGGGAACTTCTTAACCCAATTTCTATTCTTTAGGTTAATCTCCTACTTTCAAATTATGTCATGATATTATTATGTCCTATCTTGTATTTATACTTTATTTATGTGTACTTAGAGTTAATACACATAATAGATTTATTTTATTTTAAAAAAATGATCTTGGTAAGGGACTTCGTCTCAATCTCCTTTCATTGAGGCATATTTTGTTTTATAAAAAACTTTCCTTTATATGGAGTATAAACCCATTTGAATTTTAATTTTAATAAAAAAGAATATTTTTATACGAAGCGTTTTTACTAAATGACAAAGGTAATGTTTTATCTTACGTATGCAGTGACAACGACTTCTCCGCCGCCGTGACCATTATTTGAGTTTCGGTTTCCTCTACAAGCCATAAATTTTTTTAAATGAAAAATAAATACCAAGTTTTAATTTTCTTTTATTTTGGTATTGAAAATGGTTTTGAAAGTGCTTTTATTATATCAATGTGTTGTATTGATATCTTTTGATTGAAATGTGGAAATGTTATGTTTCCTTTATGCATGTTTTATGTGATACGATTATGTTATGGTTTATGATATTTTTAAACCTATTCATATGAGGAATGCATTGGACTTAATAAGTGACGGGTGGATCCCGCTATAGCTCCTTGATGCATCGGTAGGTCTCATGAGAAAAACTAGTGTCTTGGCATGAGGACTTGACACAATCTTATTTTTAATCTTGGCACGAGGCCTTGGCTACGTGGTTATGATAGTCTGGCATTATGCATTCCATCTTTATGAAAGTGGTTATTGATATTGCATGTGATTATTCGACCAGTAGAATATCCATGTGAAGAAGTAAATGGCATTATCTCATTTTAATTTTTCCATATTATGTTCAAGTTCAAGTTTAAAAGGATTTTGTTTTAGTTATACATTGACTTAAATGTTTATGTTTATTTATGAAATCTTCCGCTAAATTGTTATCCTTACTGAGCATCTGAGCTCACCCTTTTCAATGTTTTATTTTTCTCAGGATGTGAAGAAATATTTTATGACTGACCTGTTGGGATAGTCTGAAGGGCATATGGGTGTGGACTATGGATACTATGTTATTTTAGTTTTTCACTTTATCATGTAATGTAACATTTATGAATGTATCTAGTGTTTCCAAGGCTACTAAACTATTCGGTCTTTCGAGACTTGATCTTTTGTGATTATGCCAATGTTACGCAATAATGCAACAACTTTGGATAACTGGGGTCGAGGCGTTACAGTTAGTATCAGAGGAAGTTTAGTATTAACCTTGGAAGCTATATTTAGATAAAATATGATTAGAGCACATAGACCTAAGATAAAATTTTAGGATTAGTATAGAATAACTTCCTAGAATTTTGGTATTATAGAGATTTTGTGAGTTTTCCAAGCAATACATCCATGTCTGGATACGAGAAGGTAGAGGTGGCTCTGGTACAGATGTACCTAGGGGTAAAACCTGAAAACACCACTTTGAGCTAGACTCGAATGGGAACTGGTGAACGACAACGGGCCTTATTGCACTCTTGGTTACGACACTCCCAGGGGATATGCTTAGGATAATTCTCATTTTCTTTACAAACCACTATAAAGGGTTATGAGTATATAATTCCTCAAAGAAAACATTTTTGTGATTGTGGACTATATCCAAAAATAGTTCAATTTATGTTAAGTGTTTTGCAAGTTTGTAATTATGTATTTTGATTCATAAACTAATCTAGTTTATGTCATTATTTAGAAATGGCACCTAGTGAAAGGAATGGAAACCATATCAATGCACGCACTCCATGTAGGGATTTCCCTCCTGCTCAAGATAATTATAGTGGAGCTGGTGATACAACTACTGCTGATCAGCTTATCACCATACTAGGACAACTCACTCAGGTTATGA
The DNA here is from genome assembly GCA_963277665.1 of Viscum album. Classification (NCBI taxonomy): domain Eukaryota; kingdom Viridiplantae; phylum Streptophyta; class Magnoliopsida; order Santalales; family Viscaceae; genus Viscum; species Viscum album. The sequence goes on along the minus strand of OY728142.1, from coordinate 23,069,777 downwards.
ATAATAACCTTACTCGTATAGAGAACCCTGATCCGCAACGTGGAAGATCAATGTTAGACCGCTTCATGAGGAAACAACTGCCAACATTTAATGGGGGTACAAATCCATTAGTATTTGAGCAATGGATAAACTCATTAGAGAAAATATTCCACGCCTTGGGGAGTAGCGAAAGGGAGAAAGTTGTCATGGTATTTTACCACCTCACTAGAGATGCCGATCAATGGTGGTTGATGATTCAAAACACAAAGGAAGATGAAGAAGTATCAAGTATGGAATGGAGGGAGTTTAAGGAAATTTTCTTAGAAAAATACTTTCCACATGACCATCAAGCAGATATGGAAAGGAAATTTTTGAGTCTGAGGCAGAAGGAGGATGAGAATGTCGCAAAGTATGAGGCCAACTTTACAAGGTTAGGAAGACATGTTGCAGATTATATATGTAACCCAATAAGTAAGATTGATCATTTCTTTTATGGGTTAAAACCATTTCTCCATCAAGCTTTAGTATCACAATCTTTCTCAACATACGAAGATATAGTCTCGTGTGCTATCAAGACAGAAAAGGAATTCTCTAAGTCTTATGAAAACAAAGTAAAGCAAGAGAAGAAGAGAATGGTGGAACAAGAGACAGATAAAGAGAAAAAGGGAAAGAAGGATTTTCCATTATGCGATAATTATGGGAATAATCACCCAGGTACTTGCCTAAAAGGAATGGGAGTTTGTTATAAATGTGGAGAAAAATGTCACCAGGCTCGTGAATGCAAGGAAAAGAAAGAGGCTATCAATGTTGAATGCTACAATTGTAGGGAAATTGGGCATTATTCAAATGAATGTCCTAATCATCAGGGAAACATACCTCATAAAAGTCCAAGGGATCAAGGACAATATTATGATGTTACTACAGTTGAAGTGGAATAATTAACGTATTGGTGCTTTTTGACTCAAGGATTATATTCTGGTTATAAGAATAATGTGATATATATAAGGATTTTACTAAAATACTTGTTGTTTTCATTAAGGTTTTAATATGATTAAGGTAATCATATTTTTATATGTGAAAATAAGAGAAACTTTACTTTGTTTGAGGAATCTGATGATACAATTGATTTTGGAATTTAGAGACCTTTTAGAGAAAGTCTGGACGGAGGTATTTTGGATAACTATAAAGGTTGGAATGGATTAAGTTGAACTTTGGATAGTATTGTTTAATTTTAAAACATTTATGAAGATTATTTTTGGAATATTATAATACTATAGTTTTAGGAAAAGGACAACCTGCAAGTTGGGGGATAACCCGTCGCGTCAGACAAAGCTGTAGGAATCGAACCCACAACCATAGTGCGACAGGACTTTATTACCTACCACTAGCCTACAGGAAGTCCCTGGTTATTAAAAAAAAGTTTTCCTAATCTAAATGGTATATGTTAATATTTGGAACCTTATACAATTATGATAAATAGAATATTTTTTAGTTCTATTACTTTTTGGAGTGAAAGATGGGTTTGTGGTAAAAATTTATTAAAGAATGAAAGTCTACATGACAAGTAATTATATTTCCTTACGTTCTTAGTAAATCTCCTAAATAAATTCCTCAACTTTATGAAAGGTAACTTAAAACAAAAATGTTGTTGGTTAACTTTTCCAATTCGGGAATCAATGACCGTTTAACCAATCACAAGTTTGTGATTTTCTTGTAGTTAACTTTCTCTTAATCATGTTTTATACAACTCTCCATCAGACCTTGATGGTTTGTTTTTCCTCCATATCCATATTTTCATATAATCCTAGTATGGGTTATCTCGGGTGACCTTTGTACTTCTCTTTCTTTCTTTTAAAGTTATATTTTTATTAACCTTATTTCTGATGTAGGTTTTCCACAAAGGTATTTTCTATTTTCAAACTTTTATTTTCAAAGAAAAATTTTAAATTGCGAGGACGCAATTTATTGAAGGAGGGTAGAATGTAACACCCCAAGCTTCCATGGTACGCTCCTCTTTGAATAATAGATCAGCGTGTGTTGTACGCAACCTCGAGTTCTAACACACCGTGAACAATAAAAGTAGCAGTTATGAATAGTAATACCCACTTTTTGAAATTATATAAATTTTATATTTCAAAATGGACTTCATTTTTGGATTCATAATATCGAAATTTTCCTATGTTGAATTTTTATAATTTTTCTGAGAACTTCCAATTTTTTGATGAATAGTGAAAAGTACTTAAAAACAATTTTTTTAATCAAAATAATTTATAGTGATAAATTATACAATTGAGTGGTTATAAAGTGTAATTAGAATATGTTTTTACCATTTTATCTAATGGTGGTTATTAGAATTAATTTCACTTTGAAATTGGACATAAACAATTGTCAATCTTTTGATTGATATTCTTTCTTAAAAACACGCTATTTGTTGTGACAGCGGGAATTAATTATTAAATTAATTAATTCAACTTATATGGTTTGAATTTTGTAAAATATACATCATTTTTTAATTAGGAATATCCAATATAGCTTAGGGTTAATTTTTGGTGTTGTTCTGAAAAACTTCGATTTTTGATGAATAGTGAAACCACTAAGTGGTAGTTAAAAAACTGATTTTTCTTTTAAATGAAATTTTACCACCTCTGTGATTTGACTTTACAAAATCTTATATACATCATTTTCATTAGGAAGTAAAATGTGGTTCAATGGGATTAAAATAATTTTTGGTGAATAGTAACTTTTAAGTTCTATTAATCGCGATTAAAGGTAATTAGTGTAACTTAAGGTAAATATAATGTTATAATAATATTAAATTACCTTTACACATGTCCTACCCTTATTGGATGAGTCATGGCCGACCAAGAAAATCCATGGGTCAACTTGGGGACCCCAGGAAGCCACTTGGGTAAGAAAATGACATTAATAACTTTTTATTTAAAGTAAAAATAAAATTGTCACAAACATGTGTTTTTTTACTAAAACAATTATTACATGGGGTTATATAAGTTAAATTTTATACTATAAATATTCGTTGAAAATATAAAAAAATTTCCTACATCATGATATTTTTTTATAATTTTTAGACATTAAATAAATTAAATTTTTTATGATACCATGATGATGCAGCGATTACCTCATTAATTAACGATTTAAATAAAATGAAAAAATAATGTAAAATATAAGACTTACACTTGTCAAAAACCTATTGGATGAGTATATTTATAACTCTTATCACCTTAGCCTATAAATATACAATTGTGGGACCTTTAAAATCCGAAACTCATTATATAATAAAGTAACATTTCTTGACTTTCCAAGAGTTCCCCTCCTCTCCTCTTATAAAAGGCCCCCACCTCTACCACCTTATTCACACCATCAAATCTATTTGGCTCAGCCAACCTATGCCCAAATACTCTCTAAACTTTCCTCTATTACTCCTATAAGCCTCACTTCGAGCATAATTCTTTCCAAGGAAGCCTTTGGCTCAAATCAAAAAGAGTTACCTGATTTAAAGGTAATGTCTTCTCTTATGTTATTTTGTTTTATTTTGCTTCTCCAACCCCTTAAACTCTTTTTATTACTTTATTTTGTAAAAACAACAGTGTCTTAAATATACTAGGATGTTTTTATGAGAATTATTTTATTTAAACTTACACACACCTTCGTCTAATGGTTAAAGAACATACTGTTTCTGTGGTTGGAAAATTTCTGCCTCACGAAACGATGATTGTTCAATCTTATTTTAACACCTATCATGGTGGCCATTAAGATGTCACTATATTTATATATGATATATATTATCTTTATGTTTTCCTTATTCTTCTCTATTTCTCATTTATGTCATACCTTATGATTTCCATTATTGGTAAACGCGATAATTTCATTTCAGGAAGTGCGGACTACCGCCCCCTCAAAGTGATTTGAATCGTTAATGCCATATGTGGGATGTATAAAGGATGGAGTAAATGATATTATATATGATATTATACTGTAATTATAATATACCTTTATATAATTATGATTTCATTATATTAAATATGAAATATAAATGAAAGTAGCGTTCATGCGTACGTACGGCTTACCATCTCCATGAACGGTGCATTTCATTTCATACCTCTAAATGTTACGTAATATTATGAATGAATGTATATACTATATATATATGATATATATGATATCTACATTATGAATATAATTTTGGAGATAATGGATATTCTACCACACAAACAACTTGTAATTATAAGAAGTTTATTTTTGACTCAAGTACCAAAGATCGACAAAACGACCGTTATTAACATAAATTATTACATAATGTTCATAACATGGTAATAAGTGATATAAAAGGAATAATGAACTTGAAAAAGGTTCTTAATCAATTATAAATTAACTCTAGTTTATTATTCAGGAGGTTAAAGAACGATCGAGTCAAGTCGGCACGAGGTAAGAGAACTTCTTAACCCAATTTCTATTCTTTGGGTTAATCTCCTACTTTCAAATTATGTCATGATATTATTATGTCCTGTCTTGTATTTGTACTTTCTTTATGTGTACTTATAGTGAATACACATAATAGATTTATTTTATTTTAAAAAAATGATCTTGGTAAGGGATTTCGTCTCAATCTCCTTTCATTGAGGCATATTTTGTTTTATACAAAACTTTCCTTTATACGGAGTATAAACCCCTTTGAATTTTACTTTTAATAAAAATGAATCTTTTTATACGAAGCGTTTTTACTAAATTACAAAGGTAATGTTTTATCTTACGTATGCGGCGACAATGACTTCTCTGCCGCCGGGACCCTTATTTGAGTTTCGGCTTCCTCTACAAGCCATAAATTTTTTTAAATGAAAAATAAATACCAAGTTTTAATTTTCTTTTATTTTGGTATTGAAAATGGTTTTGAAAGTGTTTTTATTATATCAATGTGTTGTATTGATATCTTGTGATTGAAATGTGGAAATGTTATGTTTCCTTTATGCATTTTTTATGTCATATGATTATGTTATGGTTTATGATATGTTTAAACCTATTAATATGAGGAATGTATTGGACTTAATAAGTGACGGGTGGAGCCCGCTATAGCTCCTCGATTCATCTGTAGGTCTCATGAGACAAACTAGTATCTTGGTACGAGGCCTTGAAAAAATCTTATTTGTAGTCTTGGCATGAGGCCTTGGCTACGTGGTTATGATAATCTGGAATTATGCATTCCATCTTTATGAAAGTGGTTATTGATATTGCATGTGATTATTCGACCAGTAGAATATCCATGTGAAGAAGTAAATGGAATTATCTCATTTTACTTTTTTCATATTATGTTGAAGTTCAAGTTTAAAAGGCTTTTGTTTTAGTTATACATTGTCTTAAATGTTTATGTTTATTTATGAAAGCTTCCGCTAAATTGTTATCCTTACTGAGAATCTGAGCTCACCCCTTTCAATGTTTTATTTTTCTCAGGATGTGAAGAAATATTTTATGACTGGCCTATAGGGATAGTCTGAAGGGGATATGGGTATGGACTATAGAGACTATGTTATTGTAGTTTTTCACTTTATGATGTAATGTAACATTTATGAATGTATCTAGTGTTTCCAAGGCTACTAAACTATTCGGTCTTTCGAGACTTGATCTTTTGTGATCATGACAATGTTACGCAATAATTCACCGACTCTGGGTAATTGGGGTTAGGGCTTTACAGTATATATATGTATTAATAATAGTACATAACATTTTGGAGATAAGAAATGAAATGCACCGTTCATGGAGACGGTAAGCCGTACGTACACACGAATGCTAGTTTCATTTCTATTTTGTACTTTAATGGAATTAAAACATAATGATACGTAGGTATATTATAATTCCAGTAAAATATAATATATATTATCATTAACTCTATCCTTTATACATCCCACATATGGCATTAACGAGTCATATCACTTTGAGGGGCGGTAGTCCGCACTTCCTCAAATGAAATTATCGCATTTACCCATTATGGAAACCATAAAGGTAGGATATAAATGTAAAATACATAAGCATAAAGAAAACATAAACATAATATATATCATATATAAATACAGTGCAATATTAATGGCAACCATGATAGGTAGTTGGAGATAATCGAACAATCATCGTTTCGTGAGGCGTTAGTTTGCCATCCACAAAAACAGTATGTTCTTCACCCATTAGATGGAGGTGTGTGTAAGTGTAGTTTGAATAATTCTCATAGAAAAATCCTAGTATATTGATGATACTGGTGTATTTATAAAAGAAAATAATAAAAAGAGTTTAGTGGTTTGAGAAGTAAAATAAAAGAAAAGAATTTAAGAGGAATCGTTACCTTTAATTGGGGTAACTTCCTTTGGTTTGAACCAAAAGGACTTCTTGAAGTGCCTTCTTCCTAAGATAAGGCTTCTAGGAGGAGGAGAGGGATGTAGGGAGGTTAATTGGGTAGAGTTCTGATGAACCAAAAGGTTTTAAAGGTGTTAGGAATTGGTTATAAGTGGTGTCCTTTTATAAGGGGGAGGAGGGGCTCTTTTGAAAAGTGTCAAAATATTATTTTATTATAAACCTATGTTTAATTTCTAAAGATCCAAAACCCATTAAAGATGAATATAAGATTACTAATGGTCGAAATAAAATCATCCAATAAAAATTGGACTGGTTTTGTAAATTTTTTAATATTTATAATCTTATTTATTTAAATCATTTATTAATAAAGTAAATACTACATCATTATTGTGTCATAAATAATTTAAATTATTTGATGTCTAAAAATTATAAAAAAAATAAAATTTTATAGGAAATATTTTTAACTTTCCAATGAATATTTATAGTTGAAATTATAATTTATATAACCCCTTTCAAAAATTAATTTACTAAAATATATTTGTTTTTTTCATTTTTGCTTTTACTTTAAGTTAATTAATCTAAAGTGTCATTATCACTCATAAGTAGCTCAATGTGGTCCCAAAATCGACCCAAAGATTCCCATGGTCATAAATGACTCAACCAATAAGTTTAGGACAAGTGTTAAGGTAATTTGTTATTATTATAAAATTATATTTACCTTGAATTACCCTATTTACCTTTAACCGCGGTAAATAAAAGTCAAAAGTTACTATTCACCAAAAATTATTTTCATCTTATTGAACCACATTTTACTTACTAATAACAACCATGTATGTTGTATTTTCTAAATTTAATCCACAGAAGCTGTAATATTTCATTTAAATGAAAATGTCAGTTTTTAACTACTGCTTAGTGGTCTCACTATTCATCAAAAATTGAAGTTTTTCAGAAAACTACCATAAATTCAGCCTAAGCTATATTTGATATTTCAAATTCAAAAATGATGTCTATTTTACCAAATTAAAAACATAAAATTCAAATTAATTAACTAATTCCCGTTGTCAAAACAAATAGCGTGTTTTTAAGAAACAATAACTATCAAAAGATTGATACTTGTTTATGTCTGATTTCAAAGTGAAATTAATTACAATGACCAACATTGTATTAAATGATAAAAATATACTCTAATTACACTTTAAAACAAATTAAAATATAATATAACCATATAAATAAATTATATTAAAAGGAACTTTTGAATTAAAATATGGTATTTTTCACTATTCATTAAAAAATGAACTTTATCAGAAAAATACCAAAAAATTTACACAAAGTAAATCTGGATGTTCCGAATCTAAATAAGACTTTTATTTTTTCAAATAGAACATATAAAAATGAAAAAAAGTATATTTAAAGTGGGTTCTCCATCAAAAGGTGGTAAATTGACCTTTTACTTAATATTAGAGTATTTATGCTTGAAATTAGATTCATTCATATTTTAAGCCCCTAACGTTTAGTGGATAAATGTAAAAACATTTAAAAAACATGTATAATCATATTGTAGTTAGTTCTATTCATTCCTACCAATACAACGGCTAAACGTTAACTACTATTTAAAATAATATTATTATATTATTAGTGTGCAATGTAAGATTTCAAAGAAACCCGTTGTTGCATATCGAGTACGCCATCGAACATAGACACCCCTTTAAAGTAAAATTAATATTTTATTTACAAAATATTAATAAAAAAAGAATCTATTATTTCTTTATTTACCCAGGATGTTACAATATTGATAATTCTTTTCTCTATTGTTTTATTTTTGAAGATGTTTATGTACAAAAACCACTCAGATTTGAAACTCTAGTTGATAGATATGTTTACTTACTAAATCATGTTACTTATAGACTCAAGTGACCACCTCATTCTTAGTTTAAGCAACTTCATTCTATCATGAATAATTTCAGTTTTCTCCAAATACATAGTGATCATTGTTTCTCATTCAACTCCAAAATCAACTATAAATTTATGTTCTTTTCTATATTTCTAGAATACTAATTACCGGTAATGAATCAAAGGTTTTTTATTCACTCATTACTCAAATTAATGTATTTTTTACAATAAGGATCTTATTTATCATAATTATTTTTTTTGGATTCAAATTATTTATTTATATAATGTAAATCTACTATTTTCTCAAACAAAATATATAGAAGATATCTTATATTAGACTAGTATCAATCAGTGTAAATCTTTTCCTACACCTATATTGGGTGGGGCTCATTAATCTGCAACTAAATCAAAACAGTTCAAGAGTCCCAATATGTATTGGTCCATTATGGGTGATCTTAAGTACATTACTATCTATCGACTATATATTTACTATTCTATGAATAGAGTATTTAAATTTATATAGCATAACACTAATGATCATTGGACTATTATCAAGAATATTATATGATATTTACAAGGAATGATTTCACAGGGTTTAAGACTATGTTTTTTATCTCATATGTGATTGATGAAACATTTTAATGTTGATTAGGACTCTAATCCAGATGATAAATAGTCTACCTCTAGTATATGTCTTTTTCTTATAGAAAATATTGTTTCCTAGTTTTCCAAGAAACAAATGGTCGTTTCGCATTCCTTGACTGAAGTTAAATGTCATGCAACCATTTCTTGTTTTTTATTGAAAATACAAGGTCAAAATATATGTTGGGAGTGTTATGTCTTCCTCAAAACTATAAACCTACTATTCTTTATTATGATTATCTAAGTGTTGGTCATCTTGATACTAATTCTATACTTAATTATGGGAAACATTATTTTGAAATTGTTATTTATTTTTTATGATAACAAATTAATCATCATGATATTCTTATCATTCACATTCCTGCTACTAAAAAACTTACTAATATTTTAACTAAACCAGTTCAACGCACATAGTTTCTTCTTTCTCAATCTAAACTCTAAGTTGAAGATCCTTATTTGAGTTTTTGGAGGTGTTGAGTGTATATGTGGCTATGGGTTTGGATAGGTTGTGTATTTTGGGCCTTGTATGGTTCATTTTTTATAGGTTATATATATATTCATGTAAGTATATTCATATTATTATATAAAATACTAATAATTTTGAATCGTTATAATCTATTTGTTTTCCCTCTAACCAATATTCTATCAGCTTGGTTTTATCTTTTCATTTATTCTAATTATATAACATCTATTGGATATGGGTCATGTGATGTGCTAATCTATAAGGGTGGATGGAATGTGATGTATTCATTGACCTAGTCAGTCTATACTTATAGAATTGAGAACATATGGGTAACTATATGATATTGGAATACCTCATGTTATATAGTAACTTGATGTACTAGAAAAATTGATCATATGAAAATTCATTCTGGTATATGATATAGTTGGTAGACATAGGTTTATCGATACATATGTTTGATAAAGATTATTCCATATCCCTTTGTACCTTGAGTTTCATTTATGTTTAAAAAGAGAATTTTTTATTCCCCACATCTATGAATTTGAGAATTAATTTTTGTGGTTAATGATATAAAGGCCCTTTGGGTCACCCTGTATAGTTGACTGAATAGGGATTGAGTTTCACAGAACATTAAGATCTATTCTAAATGTGTTTTAGATTTTTATTCAAAAGTATATTTGGATTTATATTCACAAATATGATGTAATACATGGTGAATTTGATGATCGTTTTCCAAAAAAATTGGAAGATATCCAAAAGTAGTTTTGAAAGTTATTGTATATGATACAATATATGGTGAATTGGAACAAAGTATATGAGTATTTAGTAAAAGTGGGAGATTATTATAAATATTACCTAAATCCATTGATACATATGATATATTTTTGTTATATCATATAGTATGATATGGGCGTATCATACAGTATGATAAACTTGTGGAAAATGTATATTCTATGACTTTGGGTATATCATTTCCTATGATATAGATATATCATATTAAACATCCATTGGCCAGTCTTATCACATAACATGGTCATATCTTAGTCACTTTATCACATCATACAACACACAAAGAACTCTATAATTGATAATATAATTCAAGAACTAGGAATTAATATTCAATAATATTCCACATTAGATATCATCAGCATTAAACATTTAATAAGATAAATCATATGGTAGAGTTTTATCGACTAGTGGGTTTCAATAGTTATAAATAGATGAATTTAATCAAACATTTCATAACATATGTGTAAGTTCTACAAAATCTTGAGGAGTATCCTTGAGGCATGTATAAGGAGGAAAATTACACTAAGATATTATTTTATGGGCTTCCAATACTTTGGTTGAATAAACAAAATCTCACTTCCTTCTTCTTCCTTATGATCCAAGAGATACTAAAATATCGTGGTTGTGAGGAGGATCCTACTAAAGTGTTGGGTGATTCATTCGATCTATGGATACACCCTAAAGGGAAGAGTCCTTTATTTTTTCCTTAGTGATATTTATCAACCATTATGATTAAAGAGGTTTGTTCAACCGACTATAGTCAAAGGTATACATGTTATTCATTCTGTATATACATTATTTCATTTTTACAAGGCATGATGATCTTGGGAATGTGGTTTCTATTGTATTATGTTGTATTAAACAATAGTTTTTGATCCTTATAAACCCTTTGGTTATGTCACAGATTGTGATATGAATCAACCGTAATGTATGATTGATAAGGCAATTGAAAACTGAATGTTAATGTTCAAGAATATTCTATAGAAGTATATCATTGATTATCTATGATACTTATGATGAAATATATGATATATTATAATAATAAATTTAAATTCTAAATTCATTCATGGTGTAATGCCCCAACCCCAGTTTCCTAGAGTTGGTGCATTATTTTATTACATTGGTATGATCATAAGAAATTCGAATCATGAAGTACTGATTGGTTTATTAGACTTTGAAATAGTATATACAAAAATAAGTTTTAAATTACATATTGAAATGAAAAACAACATATTATCCCCTTTGAAAAATTTCATATCCCCTATACTATCCCTTCATTTCAATCATAATATACTTATTCGCATCTTGGTGGAAAATGAAACATAAGAAAGGGGTGATCTCAGATGCTCGGTAAGGATAAACAATATAGAGAAAGCTATCATAAATAAACATAAAATTTTAAGGCAAGGTATAAAATTGAAACATATGATTTTAAATAAAAATATTCAGAAAAATGTGGAATGAATAAATCAAATAATTTCATTTGAACTTTCACATGGATATTCTACTAGTCAAATAATCACATGTAATATCAATAACTAATCTCATAATGAGGACATTCATAATGTCAGACATCATAACCATACTATCAAGGCCTCATGTCAGGACCATTACCATACCATCAAGGACTTGTGCCAAGAAACTAGTTTGTCTCATGATAAATACTGATGCATCTAGGGGTTATAGTGGGCCTCAACCATCACTTAATAAGTCCAATTCATTCCTCTTATGAAAAGGGAGAAATATAACATAAAAATTTGTATTAAAACTAGCATATGAAATGTTAATACTTTAACCATAAACCATGAATAGTATAAACATAGCACACCCACAGTCAAATATATCATAAACCCTTCAATAAAATATGGAAGATTGTAGCATAATAATTCAATCGTAAATAAGCATAAAATCTAACAAATAATTTTGACATAGATGAAAATAATTTAATAAATTCATTAAAACTCTTTGAAGAAAATATCCCTTTTTTACTTTGTAATCATTTAGAAGTTGAAAATTTATAAAAGAAAACATTTCTCTTGAAAATAACATTATAATCCTTTAAGTGAAGATTCAAAATGTTAAGTTTTCATAATGGAAGAAAATATCCACTTATTCTATATAAGTTAAAAGAACATTATTTCCTTAATTTGTCGAAAAGGTTTAAAGTACCTCATTTGGAAAATGATGGAAAGATTCCTTTAAAAATGTTTTATAAAAAATTAAAACATGGGTAAAGCTTAATTTAGATAATTTTAGATAATATTTTGAATTAAATTATAAGAAACATGGATATTAATGATAATGATATCCCAGTAGATACTTACATATAAGCAATCTCAGATAATAAAGAGATTGTGAAATGAACACTTACCTTATACTTTCATTTAGTCAAGGGTGATTTAGCCTCCTGTATAATGGTTAAAAAATATGATTAAATTATAACAGGACGATATCCATATTTATTATATCATATATGATCCTCTTAAATCATTTTAGTAATAATGTTTCAGTATTACTGTTGTTTCGGGTGTTAACTGCTTCGTTTTCCCATTCCGGTTTTGTCATGTAAGTAATTTTTGTTATCCATAGGATATATTTTATTCATATCCAGAATTAAATTAAGTTAAAAAATATTATCTTTAATAATAGTATAAATTTTATAATAATTCTTTAATAGTTGATGTGGAGAATGAATCTCATCACCTCGTGGAGACGGTAGGTCGTACGTACGCATGAGCGACAATATCATTCCCTTGAGGGTCAAATGGTATAGAATTGGATGGAATAATAATTATAAATAATAATTATAATGTTATAATAATTATTTATATTCATAATAATCATCATTATACCCATCCAAATAAATTATTGTTGAATAACAAATTACACCACGACGTAGAGACGATAAGTTGTGCGTACACATGCATGGTGATATTGTTATTCGTATGATGGATAAAATGTGGAATATGGTATTCTAATGATTATAATAACATATAAGTATATGTATTATACTTTATTTATTATTTTTAAGTGTAAAAAACAGAAAACGAGTAAGTATAATAAGAAAATAACTTTGAAATAGGTGATAAAACAATTACCTCTTTTTCGGGTGTCTCTTTTTGGTTTTCACAAAAAAGATGCCTTAGGTTAGATTTTTTCCCAAATAATTGACTCTAGAATGAATTGAGGTAAGTTGTGAGAATAAATGGGCAGGTTTTTTCCAAAATTAAGTGATTTAGATGAGTGAATCAAAGATAAGTAAGGGTTCCCTTTTATGAGAGAGGTGAGGGGCACTTTTGGAAGATCAAAAAATATTAATTTATAATAACTTTATTTTCGATTTAAAATAGCTCCAAAGTGATTTATTTTGAGGATAAGATGAGTATGGGTATAAATCCTCTCATAAAATGATTTTTACACAAATATAGGTCACAAAATTAACCTTCTCGTTTGGGTTTAACCCTTAGTTAAACAGTTTAACTATTACCATGTCTTCTTGTATTTTTACACTATAGGGTTAATATAGTTACAATAGAATACCAAACGAACCCCAATAGGATAATTTATGAAATATTTAACACTATAAAATTTATTTTGATGAACCTGATATTTTTATGAATTTTATAACATTCAATTAAATATTATTTATTTAAAAGTATCATTTATGTAAATTTTAATACTATTCAATATTTTCATTTTCAAAAATATCAAACCAATGTGATAACTTCGAAAAAATACTTCTAATATGTAAATAAAATGTCTATTGTATCTATATAAATTTTTTATTTCATTAATTAAATCAAATTATATTTATTTTAATATTTTTAAAAAAAATTAATTGATTCTTTCTTTAATAATTCAATTATTGCATCATTATTATGTCACCATTTAATTTTAATTATTTATTTACTAAAATTATAAATAAATTAAAATTATGTATATAATAATTTTATATTTCTAAAGACTATTTATATTTGACCATATCACTTATATATCCTCATATTAAAAATGATATAGTTAATAAAATTTGAATATGACATTTTTAACTCTTCTTTGAATAAAATATAATAAATGTCCTAATCTAGCACAAGTGGAATAAAAAGGATCATATTTTATACATAAAGATTATTTTGATTGAAAAAAAACTTTCCAATGAAATTAGGACAATTTTTAAGGTAATATTATATTATTATAACATTATTTGTACCTTTATTTACACTATTTAACTTTAACAATGGTAAATAAAATTCAAAAGTTGTTATTCACCAAAAATTATTTTGATCCTATTAGAGAAAATTTTTCATATTTATTACAACCATTTTTGTAAAATTTTTGAAATTAAAATCACAGAAGCGGTAAAATTACTTTTACTACTAATGGGCATATGTGCTTAGTAGGTGGGTAAAAGAGATGTTCAAAAGTTCAATAAATTTTTTTATAACTAATTATATTATAAAAATGATTCCAATTAACTAAATTGGAATAATATATGTATAATTTATCTATTATTACATTAAAATAAATATAATTTAAAGTAATTATTTAAATGAAAAAGCCGGTTTTTTAACAATAATGCAGTATTTTTCACTATTCATCAAAAATTGAAACTTTTCAGAAAATTACCAAAATTTCACACTAAGATATTTTTGATATTATTAATTCAAAAATAAAGTCTATTTTGAAAAATAAAAATAATAAATTTAATAATTTGGTTAATACTATTCATAAATACTTTTTAAACGGCTAGTTTGAAAGGTCATTATGCACTCGAACTTGATGTTGTGCGTAGAGCAAGCTATTGAATTGTTTAAAAGGAAGTGTATTGTGGAAGATTGGGGTGTTACATTATTCCCTCATTCAAATAATTTCATCCTCGAAATTTCTATAATATCACTTCATAAAAAGATTCAAGTGGTTCTTAATCATAAGTTCTTCAAGTTCCTGCATCGCCTCTTCCATTTTATGGTTTCTCCAAAGAACCTCTACCAGACGAGTCATCTGATTTCTCAACACTTGTTCTCTGGTATCAATAATCTTAATAATCTCTTCACAATAAGATAGATCGGTTTCTAGTTCTATTTCTTTATAGGTGAGTACACTTATTGGTTCTGGCATGTATTTTATTAACATTGATATGTGGAACATATCATGAACTTTGGAGAGACTTGGTGGAATTTTAAAACGATGATCTATATCTCCAATTTTTTCTAGAATTTCAAAAGGTCTGATGTACCTAATACATAATTTACCCTTCTTACTAAATCATATAACACCCTCTCATGGAGATACCTTCAAGAAAACATGATCTCCCAATTGAAATTCCAAATCTTTCCTTTGGTTATCAACATATATCTTTTGACTACTTTGAAATATTTTTAAATGGGCCTAAATAGTTTTTAGCTTTTCTGTCATTTCCTCAACATGTTCTGGACCTATGAGTTTTCTTTCACCAACATCATCCCAACAAGTTGGTGTATGACATCCTCCTCCAAATATTTTCTTTATTTTTTTTATTTTCAAATAATCAATTTTTAGGGATTAATGGGAACCCTACAACAGAACTATCCATGAAAATAAAACTACAAAACATAGAAAGTTGTCAACCTATAATTTCAAATTCAAATTTAAAATTGCAGATTGAAAGATCCAACATCAAGCCAAGTACCTTCTGTCAACTCATTGGGTACTACAAACCCACTATCCTTCCACCTTAGCACCATCCTCGCATCAATGTTGCCTCAAACACCACCACAACATAGTGAAGACAATCAAACAAAACCAGAAACACCATCATCGATTAACCTTGAATCAAAACAGATCCCACCACAGCCACACAAAATGCATCAAACATGAACCCATCCAAAACATTGCTGACTACCATCACCAATACATCTCAAACTATTGGAGAACCATTGTTGGAACTGTGTATAAAACAATTACAATCGATCATTATTGGAAAACAACATCGTCGTCAGAAGCTAGACCAAATCCATCGCCAAATACATCGCCTCCAAATGCATCACCGGAATAGAACCACATACCTAGACGAAAACACTACCCAAATGAACACCAGTCATCCTGAGCCACACTGTCGAGACATTCCATTGGTGTGAAACACATCCACCAACACCATCCCAAAACCGCCACAAACACCTTTATACCAGACTGATTTGGAGTACATCACAAAGGGAAAGTCTGCAAGGGAAGAGGTGGATGAATGGTCTAACTATAAGAATCACCGATCATCGATACCAACTTAATCCCAAACCATCAGAGCTCCTTTGGGGCAAACCAAAGTGGGGTTTGACACAAAGGTTCTAATGATAAGAGCATGGGAGCAACAATAAAAGAAAAAAAATCGACATTGGGCATCCGAGTGACATAGAACCACAATGGAAATGGAAACCCAAATCAAAAAATAAATTATAACCCTGAAACCTAAAGAAACTGATAAAAATGGAGAAAAAAATCGTCGTGAGGGCCGGTGAAAGGGGCATCAGGGGGAAAGAGAAGGGGCAACACAGAATGCGAGAAAGAGGGAGAGAAAGGAGAGGAAACTAGGAAACCATGATGGAGAATGCTTGTCTGCGGTGAGAGAAGGGTAAACCCTAGAGCTCGAGAGAGGGAGCTCCACCTGGGGAGAAAGGCACCATCCCTTTTCCCAATTTCATATCTGGTGTATGACATCTCTTTTCATATAATGCTTTATATGGTGTCATATTTATACTTGAATGGAATATATTGTTACAAGAAAATTATACCAGAGGTAAATAATGATCCCTCATACCTTGAAATTCAAGAGAGAAAGATCTCAACATGTCTTCTAAGGTTTGAATAGTCCTTTTTGATTTTCCATTAGTTTGGGGGTGGTAGGAAGTGCTCAAATGAAGCTCAGTATTTAGGGCCTTATGAAGACTTTTCTAGAATTATGATGTAAAATGGGGATCACAGTCAGAAACAATTGATAGGGGTACACCATAAAGTCTTAAAACTTTATTAATATATAGTCTTACTAAAAGTTCAAGTGGTAAATCTTCTCTTATAGCAAGAAAATGCTCTGATTTGGTAAGATGATCAACAATAACCCATATCACATCATTTATTTTAGGAGTCTTTGGTATCCCCTTGAAAAATTACATCGTAATATCATCTCATTTCTACATGGGTATAGGAATAAGTTGCATGAAACCTCTAGTATATTGTCTTATATCCTTCACTTATTGACAAACCAAACATCTCAACACATAATCAGAAATATCTCTCTTCATGTTGTCCCACCAAAAATATTCCTATAAATATCTACACATATTAGTTCCACCAGGTTATATAGATAAATTAGAGTTGTGATCATCATCCAATAATTCCCTTTTTAGATAAAGTAAATCAGGAAAACAAAGCCTCTTCCCAAATTTCAAAGTACCATCTTCAAATATGAAGTCAATCAGTCTCTCAATCATTCATAGATTTAATTTTCTTTTGAAATTCATCATCATCAGGCTGATAAATTTTTATCCTTTCTAGTAAGTAAGGCTTTGCAACCATTTCAAAAAGTAGTGATGTTTCACCTTCCATGATAATTCCCATATCCATATTTATTAGATCCATAAACATAGGATCCATTTCAACACTCATTTTGTTTAGAACTCCATGGAATTTTCTACTAAAATTATCTTCCACCTTATTTTCCTTCCCTCGGAGGTATTGTATTATGTAATAATAATACTTGTGTATCTCAATCCATATCCTTTGTCTCATGTTAAGTTCTTTCTATGAGAAAATATATTTAAAATTCTTATGATCAGTATATATATCACATCTTTCACCATATAGATAGTGTCTCCATATCTTCATATCAAATATTAATAATAATAACTCTAGATCATGAGTTGGGTAGTCTTTTTCCTGAATTTTTAATTTCCTTGATGTATAAGCAACAACCATGTCATTCTGTATAAGGACACATTTGAGTATTTTCCTTAATTTATCACTATAAATCACAAACTCATCATTCCCAGATGGAAGAGTCGAGATGAGAGCAATGACTAATCTTCTATTCAATTCATAAAAAACATTATTCACTCTCTTTTTTCCAAATTAATTTAACCCCTTTACATGTTAGTTTGGTTAATTGGTTTGAAAATTGCGCAAAATTCTGGATGAAATGTTGATAATAACCTTATAAACCAATAAAACTATGTACCTCAATTATACTCATTTGTGTTGGCCATTCATGGGATGCTTTTGTTTTTGTAGGATTAATAGAGATTCCATATTTGGAGACAATATATCCAAGAAAATAAATTTCTTGAATCCATAATTCATACTTGCTAAACTTACTATATAGTTAATTTCTTCTAAAAGTCTTCAAAACAATTCACAAGTGGTTCCCATGGTCTTCATATATTTTGGAGTATAGAAAGATATCATCAATAAATACTATGAAAAATAATCATGATATTCCTTGAACACTCTTTTCATTAGATCCATGAAAATAGAGGGTGCATTAGTCAATCCAAATGGCATTACTGTAAATTTGTATTGACCATACTTCATTCAGAATTTTGCCTTTGGAATATTTTCCTTTTTTACACACAATTGATGATATCCAGAGCGAAGGTCAATTTTTGAAAAATATTGAACTCCATGAAGTTGATAAAATAAATCATCAATGTGAGGCAGGGGATACTTTTTATTTATTATAATATCATTGATTTCTCTATAGTCAATGAATAGCTTCATTGATCCATCTTTCTTCTTAACAAAAAAGAACCAAGGCTCCCCATGAAGAAATACTAGGGTGAATAAATACCTTATTAATCAACTCCTATAGTTTTTTATTCAACCATACTAATTCCATAGTTTCCATTCTATAAGGATTATTTAATATTGGTCTTGTATCAGAGATTAAATCAATAGAAAACTCAAATTCACACTCTGGGGGATGTCCAGGTAAATATTTGGGAAAATAATCAATGTATTACTTTATAATAGGTATATGCTCAATTTGAATATTTCTTTCTTCATCCATAGATGTTATTTCCTCTTCCTCCCCAAGAATATCATTCTTTAAAGCTATTGGGGTGGATTTTTATAAGAATCATGTGATGAAGTTTCTACTCTAAATATAATGGATTATACATCATCCTAACAAATCATATCTCCCTTCTTCTTGCAAAAACATTTCACATATTATTTTTATAGACAATACATACCGAGGATTATATCAAAGTCAAAAATAAGTATGACAATAAATTCAGTAGATAATGTATGTTTCTATGCCACAATGGGAACTTCTTAACACATCTTTATTGCAATGAGACTTCCCTTAGGGGTTTTGACTGAAAAATCTCTTGTTAAAGTGAATTGGAAATGTTTAATTTTTAAAGAAAACTGGGAAGATATAAAGGAATGTGAGGATCCATGATCAAATAAATATTTGAATAAATTTTATGAGATGATTATAGTACCTACCACAACATTATTAGGAGTTTTAACTTTCGCAGTTATGATATCGCAAAATCTTGGCCTTGTTCCCTTGTCCTTTTCTAAGGAAATTTTCCTTTAAACTTAGAAAAATTATTTGAATAATGTCCCATTTCTTTACAATTGTAGTATTGAACATTTATATCCTCTTTCTTCCCCTTTAAGTCACAAGATTGGTTTCATTTTTCTCCACACTTGTAACAAAATCCTATCCCCTTTAGGCAAGTACTAGGGTGTTTCTTCCCAAAATTATTATAGGGTGTAAAGTAAGATTTTCCCTTATTCCCCTTATTTCCTTTCCCATAGTGTTCAGTGGACCTATTATTCTCTTGATTCCCTTTAAAGATATAAGACTTAGATAATTCATTTTCTATCTTGATAACACATGAGACTATATCGTTATACAATGAGAAAGATTGTGAGACCAATGCCTGTTGGAGGAATATTTTTAACCCATCAAAGAATCAATCAATATTACTTCTTGGTTTACATATGAAGTCTGTAGGATGTCTTTATAACCATGTGAAGTTAGCCTCATACTTTGAAAATTTCTTATCCTCTTTTTTCCTAATACTCAGAAATTGTCTTTCCATATCAAATCGTTATTCACGAGGAAAGTATTTTTCTACGAAAAGTTCTTTAAACTCCCTCCATTAAATATTTTATAATTATTCATCCTTCTTTGTGTTTTGAATTAATGACCATCATTGGTCTGCATCTCCTGAGAGATGATAAAATGTCGTAACAACCTTTTCCCTTTCGTTACTCCCCAAAGCATGAAATATTTTTTCTAAGGAACTTATCCATTGATCAGTTACAAATGGATTTCTAGTCCCATTGAATGTTGGAGGTTGTTTTCTCATAAAGTGGTATAACATTGATCCTCCACATTGTGGATTAGATTGATCCATACAGGTAAGGTTATTATTCATAACCTGAGTTAAATATCTCATTATAGTTATAGGTTGTTCAGCACCAATTGTATCACCAACTCTACTGACATTATCTTTCATAGGAGGAAAATCCCGACATGGATTACGTACATTGATATGATTTCCATTTCTTCCACTAGACACCATTTCTAAATAATGGAATACACTAGATTAGGTTATGAATCATAATACATAATTCTAAACTAGTAAAATACTTAACATAAATTGAAAATTTTATACATATCTAATCTATAATCATAAACATGGTTTCTTTGACGATATAGTTAATCATAAATCATTTATAATTGTTTATAAATAAAATATGAATTATCCTAATCATATCCCATAGGAGTGTCAAACCAGGTGTGCAGTAAGGCTTTTTTTCATGTACCAGGTTATCCTGAGTCAAGCCAAGAACACCTTGTCGGAGTTATTACTCCTAGGTACATCTGTTCCAGAACCATCTCCACTTGTAGTATCTAGATAGGGATGTATTTTCTAGGAATACCAACATAATATCTATATTAACAAAATTATTGGATGTTCTTCTATACTTATCCTCAAAGTATATCTTAGGGTAATATTACCTAAATAAGGTTTTTTAAATAAAGTTTATAAGGATTCTACCAAAGTTTCTTTGATACCAACTATAACACCCTGACCCTATTTTCCCATAGTTAGTGCATTATTTTATTAAGTTGGAATAATCATAAGAAAATAAAATCCCAAAGGACCGATCAGTTTAGTATCCTTGGAAATACTATATACAAATATAAATTTTACATTACATATTGAAATGAAAGACAACATATTATCCCCTTTGAAAACTCTCATATACCCTAGAATATCCCTATAGTTCAATCATAATATACTTATTCTTATCCTAGGGAAAATTAAATATAAGAAATGGGTGAGCTCAGATGCTCAATAAGGATAAAAAATATAGCAGAAGCTATCATAAATAATCATAAACTTATAAGGAAATGTATAAAAATGAAACACAAGACTTTAAACATAATCTCTAATATAATATAGCAATAATAAATAAAATAATTCCATTTTAACTTTCACATGGATATTCTATTAATCAAATAATCACATGAAATATCAATAAAAAATCTCATAATGAGGAAATTCATAATGTCGGACATCATAACCATACCATCAACGCCTCATTCCAAGACCATTACCATACTATCAAGGCCTTATTCCAAGACACTAGTTTGTCTCATGATACCTAAAGATACATCGAGGTGATATAGAGGTCTCCTCACATCACTTACTAAGTCCAATGCATTCCTCTTATGAAAAGGGTGAAACATAACATAAATATTTGTATTAAAACTATCATATGAAATGTTAATAATTTAACCATAAACCACGAATGGTATAAACATAAAACATCCACAATAAAATATATCATAAACCCTTCACTACAACATATAAGATTGTATCATAATAATTAAACCTCAAATAATCATAAAAATCCAACAAAGTATGTTGACATAGATGAAAATAATTTAATAAATTCATTAAAACTCTTTGAGGGAAATATCCCTTTTTTAGTTTGAAATCATTTAGAAGCCGCACAATTATAAAAGAAAACATTTCTTTTGAAAATAACCTTATAATATTTTAAGGAAAGATTCAAAATTTTAAGGCATCATAGTGGAATAAAATATTCACTTGCGCCATATAAGTTAAAAAAACATTCTTTCCTTAATTTTTCGAAAAGGTTATAAAGTTCCTTATTTGAAAAATGACAGAAAGATTCCTTTAAAAAAGTTTTTTAAAAATCCAAATATGGGTAAAAATGACTTTAAATAATTGTTGATAATATTTTTAATTACATTTTAAGTAACATAGATATGTATGATAAAGATGTCCTAGTAGATACTTATGTATAAGCAACCTCAGATAATAAAGAGATTGTGAAATTTACCCTTACCTTATACTTTCCTTTAGTCAGGGGTGAGTTAGCCTCCTATATAATTGTTAAAACATGTTATTAAATTATACCCAGACCATATCTATATTTATTATATCATATATGATAATCTTATATCATTTTGGTAATAATATTTCAGTATTATCGTTGTTTCGGGTGTTAACTACTTTGTTTCCCCATTCAAGTTTTGTTATGTAGGTCATATTTGTTATGAATATAATATATTTTATTCATATCCATAATGAAATTAAGTTCACAATTTTTATTTTTACCTATCATATAAATTTTATAATCATTCTTGAATGGTTAAATTGGAGAATGAATCTCACCGCGTCGTGGAGATGGTAGGTTGTACGTACGCATGAGCAACGATATCATTACTTTGATGGTAAAATGGTATGGAATTGGATGGTATATTAATTATATAGAATCATCATCATGTTATAATCATTATTTATATCCATTATACTCATTATTATACCCATCCAAATAAAGTAGTGTTGAATAACAAATTACACCACGGTATGGAGACGGTCACTACAAAAAAAATACCACAATTAGTAGGGGTTATTTTTGAGATTAGAAGGGGTTAAAACCCCCTCTAAACACATTAGAGGTGGTTCCCCATAACCGATGGTAACGTGTCTGCCACATTGTGTTAGCGGTGGTTCTCACTAAGCACTGGTAAACTAGTTTGAAATTTGTGTCGGCTAGATTAGATGGGGTTTTAACCCCCTCTAATTTCACCAGAAAATGACAGACTAGAGGGGTTTTTAAGCCCTTATAATCTAGAGTTAATTTTAGAGGTGGTTATAAACCACCTCTCATAGAGTTGTATGCTTCATATTAGGGGAGGTTTTTCAAACCGCCTCTAATCCCCCTCCAATATTAGAGGGGGGTTTAACCCCCTCTAATTGAGACAATTATTAGAGGCAATTTAAAACCCACCTATAATAAGTTTTTTATAATTTTTTTTGGTTTTTCTTAATTCCCCCTAGCCTCCCACTAATCCCCCTTTAGACCCCTATAGTTCACAAACCCCTACAGTCCCATTCATGTCTCGGTCCACTTCACTGACCCCTACATCCCGCTCGCGCGTCCAGTTCTTTCTCCAATCCTGCCCGCGTGTCCAGATCCCTCTCCAATCCCGCTTTCACGTCCAGTTCCATGTCCATAGTTCGCTTAAGAGTCTAGACACCCCAACAGTCACGCTCTCATCTCGCTCATGCTACCACCAATTTTGTAAAATATAGGTTGGTGGGTTTTGAACTCAGTACCTACCAAATAACCACACAATGCCTAAACCGCTTAGGAAAACTAATTTCATTTATTAAAGTACATGTTATTTTATTTATATATATATTGAAGCTTATTTAAGTAAATAATATCTTAATAAATATTTAAATACATATAAATATATAACCTATATATATTTTTATATGAAAAAATATATACATTTTTTATATTATGTATTTATATATTTATATTATAATATATTTATATCATATTCAATGTATACATTTATATAAACTATATTTTTTATATGTGTATTTACATACATTTAAGTAAATATATTTTATAATTATATTTATGTTATGTATATACACATATATTTATATATTTATATATTTATATATTTATTTATGTACATTATTTATATACTTAAATAAATATTTATATATTATATACATGCTTATTTATATAATATATATGTGTGACTATTTATTTAATATATTTATATAATGTCTTTAAAATTTTATTTCTATAATGTATTTCAATACATATATTTATTATTATGTACATTAATGTATATTTATTTGCATAAATTGTATAATATTATATATAATTAATATTATATGAAATACATATATATATATATGATACAATTTATACAAATATTTATATAATATTGTATATATAATTAATATGTATATTATATATAATTAATATTATATGAAATACAATCTATACAAATATTTATATAATGCACTTCAATGCATATATTTATTATTATGTGCATTAATATATATGTATTTCAGAAAATATAATTGTATAATATTGTGTACATTAATATATATTTATTTGTATAAATTGTATATCATATAATATTACTTATATATAATATAAAAGCATAAACATATTATTTAAAAATATATTTATTATTATTATATTATGAATTATAAAAACTACAAGCATGAGTTTTTATATGATATATTTTTAAATAAATTATATTTGTATAATATTTTTATGGTTTTATATTATAAATAATTAATATTATATTAAATAAAATTTATTAAAATAAATATATATTAATGTAAATAATATTATAAAATTATATTTATGCATACATATAAATAAAATTAAATACAATCACATAAATATTTTATATAATATGTTCATATAATGAGTTTAAATATATTTATATGTAGTGTTTTAATTTTATATATATATATATTATGGAATTTGTTCTTTTAAATAGTGGGGGTTCACAACCCCCTCAAATTTAAAGACATTAGGGGGGTTTTGAACCCCCTCTAATTTAAGACATTAGAAGGAGTTTTTAATCGCCTCTAATTTAATACATTATAGGGGGTTGTGAACTGCAACTAATCTCATTAAATAGTAGTGGTTATGAACCCCATCTATTTTCTTAAATTAGAGTGGGTTCAAAACCCTCTACAAAATCAAATGTATATTAAAAAAATAATGTTACAAATTTTATAGGGGGTTCAAAACCCCTTCTAATTTAAGAAATTAGAGGGGGTTCATAACCCCCTCTAAATTCAATGGCTAGCAAGAGTTGCACATAACCCCCTATAATTTAGACAGAAAATGAATTTAGATGGGGTTCATAACCCCCTATAAACACTATTATTAGAGGGGGTTATGCATAACCCCATATAATTGTAAAAAAAATGGATTTAGAGTGGTTTGTGCATAACCCCCTCTAAAAAACCGCCTCTAATCTGAGGTTTTTTTGTAGTGTGTAAGCCATATGTACGCACGCATGGTAATATTGTTATTCGTATGATGGATAAAATGATAAATATGGTTGTACCATTATTATAATAACATATAATTATATGGATTAAACTGGATTTATTATTTTTATATGGAAACAACATAGAAAGAGTGAGTACAAGAAGAAAAAAACTTTAAAAGAGGTGATAAAACAATTACCTCTTTTTTGGGTGTCTCCTTTTGGTTTTCATAAAAGGACTCCTTAGGTTGGATTTTTACCCAAATTATGGTCTCTAGGATGAAGAGAGGGAAGTTTTGAGAATAAATGGGCATGTTCTGGCCAAACTAAATGTCTTTAGATGAGTGAATCATGGAGAAGTAAGGGTTACCTTTTATAAGAGAGGTGAGGGGCTCTTTTAGAAGATCATAAAATATTAATTTATTATAAATTTATTTTCAGTTTCAAATAGATAAAAAGTGATTTATTTCAAGGATAATATGAGTATGGGTATAAATTCTCTCATCCAATGATTTTTATACAATTTTAGGTCACAAAATTAACCTTATCATTTAGGTTTAACCCTTAGTTAAACAGTTTAACTCTTACCGGGTCTTCTTGTATTTTTAAACTATAGGATTAATATAGTTACTATAAAATATCAAAATAACCTAAATTGGATATTTTATGACATATTTAACACTATCCTAGTTATTTTTCCAAACCTGATATTTTTATGAATTTTATAACATTTAATTAAATATTATTTATTTTAAAGTATCATTTATGTCAGTTTTGATACTATTCAAAAAACTATTTTTAAAAATATAAAACCAACATGATAACTTCAATACAATACTTCTAATATGCCACTAAAATGTCTATTTTATTTATAAAATTAGTTTATGTCATTAATTAAGTAAAATTATATTTATTTTAATATCTTTAATAACATTTAATTGATTATTTCTTTAAAAATTCAATTAATGTGTCATTATTGTGTCACCATTTAATTTAATTATTTATTTTCTAAAATTATAAATAAATTACCATTATGTATATAATCATTTTATATTTATAAATAATATTTATAGTCGACCATATCACTTATATATCCTCATATTAAAAATTATATAGTTAATAAAATTTGAATATGACATTTTTAACTCCTTTAAATAAAATATAATAAATGTCTTAATCTAACACAAGTGTCTTAAAAAGGATCATATTTTCGACCTGAGGTTGATTTTGGTCGAAAAAAAAAATTATTCAATGAAATTAGGAAAATTGTTAGGGTAATATTTTATTATTATAATATTATTTTTACCTTTAGTTACCCTATTTAGCTTTAACCATGGTAAATAAAATTCAAAATTTACTATTCACCAAAAAATATTTTGATCATATTAGACAAAAATTTTCATTTTTATTACAACCATGTATTTCTATTTTTTGAAATTAAAATCACAGAAGTGGTAAAATTATGTTTGCTGCTAATGGGCAGATGTGCTTAGAAGGTGGGTAAAAGAGACATTCAAAAGTTCAATAAATTTTTTTATAACTAATTGTATTCTAAAAATGATTCAAATGAACTAAATTGGACTAATATATGTATAATTTATCTATTTTGACATTAAAATAAATCTAAATTAAAATAATTATTTAAATGAAAAAGTCAGTTTTTTAACAAAAAAGCAGTATTCTTCACTATTCATCAAAAATTGAAACTTTTCATAAAATTACCAAAATTTCACCATAACCTAATTTTGATATTAAAAATTCAAAAATGAATTTTATTTTGAAAAATAAACATCATAAATTTCATAATTTAATTAATACTATTCACAACCACTTTTTAAACAGCTAGTTTGAAAGGTTATGCTGCACTCGAACTCGATGTTGCGTGCAGTGCAATCCATCAAATTATTTAAAAGGAAGAATACCGTGGACGCTTGGGGTATTATAAATGCGATGGTCAAAGGCTAAATAGTGTTTGTAACCAAAGGAATTACTCAAACCTTTCATAACATTTGAGTAAATGCATGGGTGATCAGGGAGCATCCCCGAGGACAATATAATGAATTTCAAAGCTATGAAAATGAAATCTGGTCCTTGTAAAATACACTATTGATTTAGTATTTTTGAATATCTATTTTCCTTCTTCCATTTTCATTGAGAGAAACTAGCATATCATGGCCGATAAGGAGAATCCGACCAAATTTTTGGATGATTCATCAACCTGTGGATACCCAAAGAGGAAGAAGATCGTTGGCTAATTCTAAGTGATCTTCATCAAGCATGTGATAGAAGAAAGGAATTTTTTCATTTATGGTTAAAGTTACATTATTTATTTTATTTTAATCATGGTTTCAGTTTCAAAGCATAAATGATTTTTGTTTATGGTTTTATATTATCTTACCCTACTTGAATAAAATTTATTGGGTCCTAAGAAAATCATCTATTACAACATATGTAATTTTCATATATGAAACAATATGAAAAGAAGATTTCAAATATGAAATATTTTCACATTATCATAAGTATGTTAATAAATTATTTATTATTTTGATCTTATAAAAACAATTTCACTTTTATGCATATTTTACTTTTCATTATATGTTATAGAATGGATTAAATAATAAATCATGTGTATAAACCATCAATAACCTCATTCATCAAGTAAAACACTTTTATTATTACACAATGGAAATCATATGTCCTCTTAATGAGACAAAGTATTCCATAAACATCCCTTGATTTATTAATCTCTAATCATCAAAGTTGAAATGTTCCATGTGATTCATCCCTCTTATGTATAAACTCTTGATATGTTATTAAAACTCAAAATTCATGCTCTATCCATAAAATTTTTAGTTATTTATGAACTTTTAAACATATTAATCAATGGGATCATAAATATTTATTAACACTTAATCAATTATAAGTAATAGCACAAAACCTTTAAACCAATAATCAATCATTCTTGAAACTGAAACCATTAATAAAGTAATGAATAAATTTTGTTAATACCTTGCATAGTAGATAATTTCTACTCCTTGTTATTTAATAAATTTCTTGATGAATATCACTATGGATAAATCAAATGAATCCTCCCTCTCAGTTATGTCCACAAGATTCACTGAATTAACCAGCAACTTGGGCATCACTCTAACTTCTCCCATAATATACTAGTTTCTCTCAAAATCTAAGGGAGAAAGATAAAGAAATAAATATAGAGATTCTATCCAAAAGTGATCACACAAGAATAAAACCATTTCTATGCCGCAACCAACCTTGTAAATCATTGACCTTCCTCTATGCATTTACTCATATGTTATAATTTATGCATGCAGTTACAAACTAGTTATAACTCACGACCAATTTTAATCTCTCACATATTTCATCTTATGAGATGCATGATAGTAATGATATCTAGTGTAGGAATTATTTTAATGTTAACCTTGAACATTCAATTGATATTCCAAGGTAGTGGCTATGATATCATTATTTTGGAGCTAATGATATACCAAAAATCCAAGCATATGATATTCTCTATAATCATGCATGCTTATTACTATAAGACATTCACATATTGTACATGTGATAGGACGTATTTAGGTAATATCTATTTCAATATCCTACTTACACTAACACCTCATAAAATTGGTTTCATTTAACTTATATCATATATAATAATTTTTGAAACCATATCAAAAACTATTTTTGTATATCTCCAAAAAAATGGAAACCTATCATCTATTGACCCTCGTTTTTGTGTATTTTATTTCTTATCAATTTTTATGGAGTATCATTGAATATTTAATTCATTATGTTGAATAAAAAACTAAGTGAATAATAAGAGCTTAGAATATCAGAAGAATAATCCAAGCATGTTGTGAAGAAATTCACAAGAATGTGTCCATATATTGGAAGATTTGTTTGAAGTTACTTATAATATTTTATATAAAAAAGGATTTCTTTCCATTGAATGTTTTTTTATATTTATTTATTGTTTAAGGAAAAAAGTTAATGAATATTTTTAAGTCCCATGGAGAATTTATAATGAAAATTCTATTATATAAGTGATTATGGTGATAATGAAGTATTGATTAAAAATGAGGAAGAAGAGGGGTTGGAAATACTGTATTTGGTTATTGAGTATTTGGATTTATTGGAATTTTTTACTATATTATTTGAGTTTATTTTTTTTAAAGGTAATTTAATAGAGGAATCAAAAAATAAGTCCATCCCTTAATCCATCACTGAACAAGCTGTAAAACCCTAACCTGAATCACTAAATCTGAGTGAAAGTGTTACATGACCTCATGTGCACCACCCTATATGCAAGAGGTTTTCAACTAGCGGTGAGGGTAAAAAGTGATGTGGGGAGACTATACCATTAGTAATCATATACATTATCATAAAAATAACATTAAAATATATAACCACTAAAAATCATAGTGGAATAAAACATAATCATTATGTTATAATATATATCATGCCAGACCACACAGAAATAGTCAAATAGGCCTCCAAAGTAGCAGGTCAACAGGTACATCAGTGCAACAATAAATAAATAAATAGAACATGAAACTAAAAATATATATATTCCATCCTGATACCATTTCCATCACCCAAATCTAATCTCTTCAGTAACTTACCACAATCCCCTTACTTGTCTCTATATCTATGATAATAATTTTTACAGGAGCACCAATATGCGTGTGCATGATGTGATTATAAAAAAAGTAGGACACCACCAATATGTCCTTAACATTATTTTAACTATATATATAGGTGTATGTTATGATGGGAAGTTAAATAAACACACAATCATATACCCAATCATGTACCAAGCGATCAAGCACTGACCAAGCTACCACAAAACACTGTCGTACTTTCTTCAACACCATACCATAAGAATATCACAAGTAGTTATCATATTAAAAATATCATGATATGTATCTCCATATACATTTAAAAAAATTACATTCCACCTTTAAGTAAAAACTTCATGTATTCCTTTAAGGGAATGTCACATCCAGTTCTCATGACTACCTACTCACCTTTGATGGCACTCATGCTTTCCAAGCCTAAAAAAATGGACCTCTCTTGTATGCAAGGAAGTTCCCCATCATTATATCATACCAACATATATAGACCATATTCCAATGTAATATTTAATTATTACATAGTCTAGTTACATTCTAAGCTCATTTTCTAACCATCCTATGTGGAACCACACCCAAAGAGTCATGTCTTTCGACCCCCCCCCCCCCCTCTAAGGAGTTGGCTAAGTCCATCAGGGCCATATATCAACTTTAACATTAAAACAATTCTCCACTAGCTATGAAAAATTCCATAAGTAATGACATATCAAGTAACAATATATCACAATATGTATTCCATGATCTATTAATAATACACAAATAGGGCACTTCTAAGTGAAATCTTAGGACCTGTGGGATGTGGAGCCATCTTCAGGAATCATCTTGGTCAGATCCTCAGGTGTCTTTTTGGAGGTTTTGGTACCTCCTCTTCTCTAGAATATGAAATGATGAGTGTTATTCATGCTATCTTCTATGCCAAACATCAAGGTTGGAACAACATATGGATTGAGAGTGACTCAACTACCATTTTCTAAGTAATTTAGAATAGGGTGGTTCATCTGGCCTAGTCAATTACTACCTAATGAATGGAGTGTCTTCATTTACTCTAAGATATTAATAATATTACCATGCATACATATGGTGAAAATAATTCAGTTGCAGATGGTCTTGCAAATAAAGGTGTAAGTCAGGGCATTAATTGGTTAGAGGATATACCCGATGACTTACTCCCCCTTCATGTGAATGATTGTAATTTGATCCCATATTTTAGGCTCATGTAAACTTGAATTTTAATATTAATAATGCTTTGGTTATTTAACCAAAGCAACACTTTCTTCAAAAAATGATATATTTCATAGATATCTCCAATATATCTTAGATCTATGATTCATCTCAAATGATAAATAGGATATATTATATAGATGTGAATAATAGAATAATAATAAACTTTTTACCTTGAATTCACATGATCCTATTCTCTAAATCCAATGAATTTATAGTATGTAGTCAGTAAAATCAAAAATAATTACTATTGGAGTCCCTATGTTTAAGATACCTAAGTGTAAGAGGAATTATGAGTGGTTTTAGAGAGTTTCAAGGCATAAAATCCAATTTTTAGATTAATTAAAATATCATTCACATTTTTATCATATGTTTTTCCAAACTATATACACCAACCATGATTTCATATTTGTCCCATGATATGATTTTTTTTGGGAAAATATGCATGGTTATCTCTAACCATGTGAAAATCATTCTTTTCCCACTATCCTTCTCCAAAAAAACTGACATTGTTTCTTGGGAAGAGATGCATGGCTTCCCCTAACCATGTTCCAAATATGAATCCCCCTTAGGTCCCTAAAAAATCCTCCAAGACCATCCAAAATCTACTTGATACTTCACCTAAAAAAATCACTCAAAAATACAAAAAAATGGATGAAAGTAAACCATAAGGTTCTTAAAAATGAAACTTTGGGTTGTTACAATATCCTCGTCTGAGGGATTCTAATCATTGAGAAGTTTATCTATAGTTCCTTATAAAACAACTCATTTCATTGATCTCATATATCAAATTCCCTCTCCCAAATATCTTCTTGGATACATCCATGCTACTGTAGGACTCTGATAAGTGGTTTCATCTTTCCTCTCAAAACTTTCTGTCTTTCATCTATGTTCTTCATCGTGTTCTCTACAAATGATGTGTCAGGATCCAACTCAATGTCTTCAGAGTGTATCACATTTATAATATCGATCATATACCTCTAAAGTAGGGAGATATAGAACACAACATATATGCATTAGTACCATGGAGGAAAATCCAAATGGTAGGTCACTATCCCGACATGCTCAGTAATATCAAACGGTCTAACAAATCTTGGTTCTATATTCTCTTGCTACTACAAATTTTGTTACCCTAATTGAGGATAAATCCATAAGAAAACTTAGTCACCCATAGTGATCTCCAAGTTTCATCTCCTTATGTCAATATATGATCATTGTATACTCTGATTGGTGATTAAAATCTTTTGGATCAACTGAACTCTCTCAAAGGTCTCATATACCAAGCTCAGCCCCACAATTGTCGCCTCACTAGCCTCATGCCAACACATTGGTGAGAAACATTACTGGAAATAAATATCCACAAAAGGTTGAATCTAAATTGAATCCTGGAAGTTATTGTTGTATGTGAACTCAACCAAATCTAGTTAATCATCCAAATGTCCACCAAAGTCTAGAACGCATGCCTGAAGTATGTCCTCTTAAAGCTAGATCATCCTCTTTGACTATCCATCGGCCTACAGATGATACGTTGTACTAAGTTTTAGCTGGGTACCCAAATCCTTCTGTAATTCCTGCTAAAATCATGGTGTGGAATTTTCATCTCTATCTAATATGATTCTCAATGTAGATATATGAAGACATAAAATTTTCCATACATACAACTTTACCAAATCATACACTGAAAGGGTCTCTCAAATTGGAAAGAAATGATCCACTTTGGTTAATTGATCAACTACCACCCAAATAGTATCATGACCTATTAGGGTCCTAGGTAACCCCATCAAAGTGTCCATCATTATGTATTCTCACTTCTACATAATCATAGGATATGGATGAAGCATCCCAATAAGATGTTGAAGCTAGACCTTTAACATATAGAAGTTAAGGAATTAAAAAATATATATACAATTTCACTCTTCATACCTGGCCACCAAAACTAACATCATATGTCATGATAAATCTTCATCAGCCATTGATGTATAGCCCATTTCACAAAATGAGAGTCTCCCATCATCTCCTCTCTTAATAAAATTATCACTACAACACTCCCATTAATTTGAATCATGTCATCATCATCTAAGTACTACCTTGGGACTAAATCACCCCTTATCAGGTACTTTTACATCACTATGCACTCATGATCTGACTTGTAGTTGGACTTTACTCAGTCCAATAAAGAATACATGGTAACCAAAGTCATACTTATCATAAAACTATGATACTCTAATTCTTCCACTATCCACTAAACCTTTAAACTCATCATACGTCATTCCTCTTGAAAAGGGATATCTCTAATCTCCCATTCCTCTAGTGTTTTCCTACTAAGATCATCTGTAATTACATTACATTTCCCTAAAACATAGACTATCTCAAAGTTGAACATCTACAGATAATACACCTAACACCTCATCCTCATATTCATATCCTATTGAGAGAAGATTAATTGAAAGCTATTATGGTCTATGTAGATTATAAACCTCTAACCAAAGAGATTTTATCACCAAAATTTCAAGGCATGGACCACAAATTCTAACTCTAAGTCATACATTAGGTCGTTCTACTCTTGGGGCTATAGTTGACATAACCCATAAATAACTACCTAATCTCTTTGCATCAACATAGCTCCCAACCAAACACTTGATATATCACAGTACACTATGCATCCATTCCCAATCACTAGAAGGATAAAAAACTAGAGTTTTCAACAACCTCTTCTTTATCTCTAAGAATACCTCTTCACACTAGTCAAAACACACAAACTTCACACCCTTTTTTGTCATCTCTATCATAGATGCTGCCAAATGAGATAAATACCATATGAAATTTTGATAGTGACCCATAATCCCAAGTAAGATTATAATCTCAAACACATTCCTAGGACATTCCCAATACATCACATCCTCTACCTTATCTAGTTCCACTGAGATTCCCACCTCTGAAATTGAATTCCCAAGGAACCACATCTCTTAGATCCAAAAGTAAAACTTCAATAGTTTGGAATAGATTTCATACACATGAACTGTACTCAAAATAATCTCAAGGTGTCGGTAATATATATCTTATTTCCTTAAATATATTAGGATATCATCCAAAAATACAATAAAAAAGGAGTCAAGATATGGATGTAAAATAGTCATCATGATGTCCATGAATATTATTGGATCATTTTTTAACCTAAAATGCATGAAAATATTCTCATACATATTATATTCACACATAAACATTGTCTTGGGAATATCATCTTCTCTAAACCACAACTGATAGTAGCTTGAATGAATATTAATCTTAAAAAATCACTGGGCTCCCCATAACAGTCAAAAGAATCAATAATCCTAGGTAAAGGGTATGTGTTATTCACTATTACCTGATTCAAATTTTTATATTCCAAAAATGTCCATATACTATTGTATACCTTCTTAGGAAACAACATTGGGGAACCCTAGGGAGATGTGCTCGATCGGATAAATCCCTTCACCTCTAAATCCTATAACTGCACATTCAAATATCCCACCTAAACTAGTGACATATGATAAAGATGAATTGATATTGTTTTCATCCCAGTTATAAGCTCAATATTAAATTTAATTTCTCTATCCATAGTAAGACCTAATAAATCATCTAGAAAAACATCCTGATAAAGATCCACCACTAGAGGTAAGATAGATGGGAAAACTACTGATTCTACTCCAAGAGTCAAAACTAACAATATTATAGCTCCAATATATCTTGGTTTTGGTAACTTTCTTCCTTCACCAAGGACCCACTTACTGTTCAACATGAATCACTCTCCTCTAGGCATCCTAAAAGACACACATCTCCAGTAGTAGTCAATATGAGCTTGATAATTGGTCAACTAGTCCATTCCAAATATCAAAAAAAACTAGTAAAATCTAATATCATAAACCCCCAAAGATTTTCATAGCTATAAATAACTACAATACATTAAATACATCATTGGAGATTGTATACTCGCTTTCCCAAGGTCATTTCAAGAGAGGGGAACTTATAAAATAACCTAACTGTTAAATCTAGGCCAGCAATGAATTAATTAGATATGAAATATAGGAAACACTTGTATCAAAAAAGTAGTAGATATTGTGAAATTAATCAAAACTATAACTATAAATATATAAATTCCCTCCCCTCCTATAGATGTAACCTCCTCTATCACTTGCAACCTACTTATATTTGGATCATGATCTTGCCTCTACGGTGCATGACTTTCTCGATTCACCAAATTATGTGGTGTCTAGGTCTACTACTGGGAACCCCAGCCCACACCCTAACTTGATCTCCTTGAATCTAGGCATGGAACTTTAGAAAAAAATCACTAAAGATGACTCATATTTCCACATTAGCTATATTTCATGGGTTTCTTCTTAAAAAATGTACTAAAATATCTTTTTAATCTATTATTATAGCACCTGGTTCATGCTCCTCTCATAAAGGGAGTAAAATAATCCCTAAACTAATCCACCTATCTACCACCATGATGCACCTCCTCAACCTTCATCTCTTACTATTGGAAAAGTAAATCACTATATCACTAGGAATTTTTATCATTAGAACATTGTAATCTTGAAGTAAACCTATATTACTATCCTCCTCTAGACCCTTCTCAAAAGTCAGGGCCTTTCAAAGCACCTCAGCATAAGTTTCCAAGTCAAAGACTCTAACCTAATGTATAAGCTCTAGAAGAAATCCAATATCAAAATTTCTATACTTATGCACCTCATTCCAATAAAAAAGTGGATGAAAGTGTAGAAACTTTATGAAATGATCTAAGTAAGAAGAAACCAAAATCATCCCTTGTTAAACCTCTATAAACTCCTAAGCT
The DNA here is from genome assembly GCA_963277665.1 of Viscum album. Taxonomy (NCBI): domain Eukaryota; kingdom Viridiplantae; phylum Streptophyta; class Magnoliopsida; order Santalales; family Viscaceae; genus Viscum; species Viscum album. The sequence goes on along the minus strand of OY728142.1, from coordinate 23,033,610 downwards.
AGGTTAATCTTCATCGTGTCAGGAAATAACTTCTTAGATAACAGCTCCTTAAAGGTCTCAAAAGTAAGACCATCACAATTTCCTACCTGCCTAACCCATAATTCTCCACCGCCTCCTAATGGGTCCCTAAATCATAATGGTAGCCAACTTCACCCTTCTATCCTTAGGATTCTCTATGAGATTGAATATTCCCTCAATAATATCAATACATTCCTCAATACTATGAGGGCCATAAGTGCCTTGGAATTCCAATGGATTATAGAGATGAAATTATCAAGAATATTCAATAATTTTCCTTTTCACCCCTCCACCCTAAATAGGAACAATCTATAAGACTCCGGGCTAGGTCGGGTTTACCGCTTAAACCACTGGAGAAGGTACAAAATCATTCTCAGGTGCATCCTCCTATATAGTATGTGGTGGAAATAGTGCTTCCTCCCTAGAAATAGAATCATGGTGTCTCTAGAGTGGTATTTTTTTTACATCAAACAAACATTTAGAATGACTACAGAAACTCTCTTATAAGAACAACATAATAAGTTGTAAGGAACACATAAGGAATTTCTACTATAAGACCTATCCTAGGAGATACCCACATATAAGGTATAATCTTCCTAGTTCTACCCAATGCTCAATATTATTCATTTGTAACTAAAAATTAGTAATAATCATATATATATATATATACCATAATATCCTACAAAATTTCAACAAATTAATGTCAGCACAAATATATCACCAAACAGATTAACCCAAATCAAGAAATTTAATTAAATAACTACCATGCTTCACAAAATAGGTGTGTGTGTGTGTTTGTGTACACATGACTTGTGATCTTATGTTCTATTCATGATGTATGAATGCACCCAGACCCCATAAAATTATAACATTAATTCAATCACTAGTAACTCGAAGGTCCATTACACATGAGCTAACCAAGAACATGGAAACTCCCCTACACAAGTTCTATGTAGCCTAACTTCTTTCTACCATAATACCCAAAACAATATAAAGGAAAACTTGAGTATTTGATACATTTTATAACACCCCAACCCAAATCATTAGGTCTAATACAATGCTATATAACCTCAAATGTGCCTCCCCAAATGCAAGAGGATAAAGACTAGCGACGAGAGTGGAAAGAAGTGTGGGGAGACTATACCCTTAGTAATCATAGATTAACCAAAATAATAACATTAAATTACATAACCCCTAAACATCATAGTGTAATAAAATAAAATCATGATACTATAATAGATTTCATGTCAGGACACAATGAAACAATCAAACAGACCCCCCAAAGTGGCAGGTCAACAAGTATAATTTTCCAACTAGAAATAAATAAATAAAAGATTTTTTGGTTACTATCCAGATTATGTATTGGTACCATTTCCATATCCTAACTCCAAACTTCTGGTCAAATATCCATAGGTCCCTTTCCCTTCTCTAGATCCCTAATCATGAAGTTTTCATGTGTACAAAGATGCCCATGCAAGGTGTGAGTATAAACCCAGTGGGACACCGCCAATGCATCTTTAAAATAATTAAACGTGTATATAGAGGTGTATTTCATAATGTAAAGGTAAATTTTCACATAAATATACAACCAATCATGTACCAAGTGATCATGTACTAACCGTTCTTCAACGAACCTCGTTCTTACCTTCTTCAGCACCAAGCTGGAAGAATATCATAAGTAGTTATCATATGTCATGGATCATGCTATGTATCTATATCCACCTTTAAGTAAAATGTTTTTTCTACCTTTAAGGAACAACTTTTCACCCATCTTTAAGGGCATGTCACACCCATGTCTAATTACTACTATATTTCCTTCATTCGTATGCTTGTTTGGAATGCCTAAACAAATGGACCTCTCTCATATGCAAGGACATTCCCCATCAATAGATCATATCAGAATATATAGAGCCTCTTCCAATGGCATATGGAATTCCCCCATGAGCTAGTTACATTCCAATATCAGGCACTAACCATACTATGTGGACCCATATCCAAAGATTTATGTCGTGTTAACTCCCCATTAAAGATCATGTTAAGTCTATCAAGTCTATATGTCAACTTGAACACTAAGACAAGGTTCCACTGGATATAAAAAAATAAAAATGTAAGACAATACATAGAAAAGAAAAATATATCATAATAAGTATTCTATATGCTATGAATAATACTCAAAAAAGTTACAATATAGAAATAAATAAACATGGCATAACAAATATTCCATGGGCTATGAAATAACTGCATATAATAAGCAACATAGTAAGGAACCACACAATACATACCAAAAAATGGTCTTACAGTCTACCCATTAATTCCAATATACTATATCATTAAAGGGTCACTACACTAGGAAAATGCACATAAGAAAAGCATTCTAAAAACTTTTATACAAAGGCCTAATACGGTAACAACTTCCTACCATTATCATGTTGATTCCAAACTCCAATATCCACCATGGAATGATACATAGATCACATTCTTTCACCAACATTCACTAGAACAAAACCAAACTCGTCAACATATGACCTCTAGGATTGAAATTCATAGAAGGAATAATGCCAAGCCATGAAATCTATATCAACTTACCAAAAAGGATTCACTTTCAATGGTATATCTAGATCTGTTTAGGAAAATATAAAGTAGTTCTCAAAAGATATGTCTTTTATCCTTTAATGATATAAGAATTATTCATTAGATCATGATAGAATCCATTGATCTAGCCAAAATATATTGGATCCATAATTCTTCTCAAGAGAGAAAGAGAAGATCAATGGTAGATGTAGAGAAAAGAGGAAGAATCAACCTCTTACCTTGAATCCACACGATCAATACTCTATATCCACCAAATTTAGAGTATGTATGGAGGATAATCACTAAGAATTACCACTAAAGTCCCTAGGTATGGAATCCCTAGTCCTAGGAGTAAGAACAAAAGGTTTCAGAGAGGTTATGAGTTTAAAATATAATTTTAATATTAATTTAAATCCCATGCATGGATTGGTTTCATGGTTTTCCAAACCATGTTCCAACTGTGATTTTTCCTGTGTCTTATAATACACAATTTTTGGGAAAATTTACCATAGTTAGATATAACCTTATGTAAATTGTGTTTTTCCAACTGTCCCTCTCCAAAAAATCTCTATAGTTTTCTCAATATGTGCCAATTTTTCATCCCCTATAGGCCTCTAAAAAATCCTATAAAACCAACTAGAAGATACCCAAGAATTCACCCAAGAAAATCATAACTCAAAAAAACTTAAATAATGGTTGAAAGTAACGTTTAATGCGCATAAAAAAAAAAGAAAATATGGTATTTTAACAAGTATATAATCCATCAAAGATAAATGGACAAAATTAAAGCCAATCCAGTGAGGATTTCATAGTGGTGGAATAGTTTCTGTATGGGTTAAAACATCCAAGGATAAACACAAGTGAAAATTGGTGCTTATTTCCACCACACGGGTTATCACGACACACCACTAGAGAGCACTAGATCCATATGGATTTCTTCAAGCTAGTCATGAACCTTTATGGGTTATTAACTAACATAATTCACAACAATGAATTGATGTGGAACTTGGGAATGTGTTACACTGTTCATCTATTTAAAATATGGACATGTACACACTGCCTTAAATGATGATGAGTGGAGTTTTATTTTTTATGTGGATTGTTTGTGTTGCAGGTGTTTCAGTATACGCCATAGTCCTTTACCATCGAATCCTTCAAGATCAAATGTAGTGGAATTTTTTTTCTCGAAGCACATATATTCATGAATTTATCATATGAGGCTTCATAAATAATCTTTAAATAACTGAAGAAGAAGATTTTTATTAGAATAATAAAATTTAAAGATACTCTATATGAATTTGTGATCATTTGACTTTGATCATGGGAATTTTTTCTATGAATTTGACCATATAAAATTCACATTTTATGACTTTATTAATTTGAATTTAAATATGGGAAGTTTTTATGACTTGTTCATATGTCTTCTAAATTGTGTTCATATGACTTTTTTGTATGGATTTCAAGAAGGATTGTTCATGTGAATTTCATGATCTTAAAATATTTCTAATCCAAATGATGCCAGGTATGTTTCTGATAAATGGAAATGATAATCATGATTGGTTTTATCATGATTCACGAAATATATAGGAATAATTATTTGTGGTATAATTATACATCGCAAATGGAGTTATCATGATCATAACAGATGATTTCATAAATATTCAAATGTAGTTTTAATGTAAAAATCATGAATAGAAAGAGTAATAATTGTAATATTAATGAAAGAAAAAAGAATTCATGATATTTGAGGCATGAATGAGGTAGTTAAGAATATAATTTTTTTATACATAAATACATGCATGTATATTTTTGTGTCTTTAATATATGTGGGTTTCATGGATAAAATAGATAAAAGTGTAGGATATAAGGATGAATATGGTCCAAAAAAATTCTACATATCTACATGCATTTTCGTGCATTTATAGAAACATATTATGAAGTGACTTTTTAACAAAAATAAAAGAATAAGTTTTTTGATCTAGATAAGGAAAATAAGTGAAGATTTGGGGATTTTGAATTAAAAAAATCCTGATAATTAAAATATATCTATTCATGTGATATAGTGAATAAAAGATAGAGGATATAAAACTATCACTATTGTAATTTATTCTACACATATATATTGCAAGTGTTCAAAGATAGAAATGTGTAGATTTGATACTATATATAGACCAAAAAATAATTGTATTTATGAATAGATTAAACCCAACAAATTTTTTATCTTCAATAACCACTGTGCATTGAAGTATAAAAAAAGTGGTATATCCAGTTTTGTTTTTGTTTCACTGAATAATAAGAATAAGAGAGGGGAAAAAGAAAAGGAAAAATAAGTTGATTTGGTCATGAAGTTTACATAAAAAGATTTTTTCTATTCTAGGTTACACGAAATTAATAGGAAATAGGAAGTGAATGAATTGTGCATGTAGTAATAAGAATAAGTATTTATTATAATCATTAAAGGAAGAATTTACTATCGAGAAAAAAAGAGGTTGTATACACTATAATTTATATAGAAGAAAAAGGAGAATCTAGAATGTGATATTGTAAATAGAAGTGCTTATATATTGTTTTGAAATTAAGATATTAGGAAGAGGACCATGAATTCACATCAATAACTTGTGGAGTTTGAATTGGTCATAGGCTCTTCTACTTTTACCCTTATACTATCATTGTAAAGGTGTTGGATGAACCTATGTATGGGATGAACCAAACCAAGTTTTGTCAGATGCACACTGTTACACTATTGAGAGACTACAGTGTAAATCTCACATATTTCATTTAGTGGGTTTTGTGGTTGTAGAGGAATCCATATCACACCAAAGAACAACCTTCTCTTATTAAGAGGTAAAATATATAAATCACTATCTCCTTTTGTGTGTGTGTGTGTTTTGGATGTGTTTCATACAAGAACAAAGGTAAAAAAAGAATATAAAAAATTCACCTTAATCGGTGATAGAGTTAAAAATGAAAGGGATTAAAATATTAAAAGGATTAAAAGTCACCAAAACTAGTTGACCCCCCCCCCCCAAGTGTTGATTTTATCTCTAATTGGTCACCTCAATTGGTTTCAGATCATGGTTCACCTCTGATTAGATTCTCTATTTTTCAAGTTCTTCTATTTTGAATATTTAAAGGAATATTTCGGAATTTATAATTAAGTATAGTTTTGGTGAATATATATCTATTTTATATAATAATTCTATCTATAAAAAGTCTATGATTAACTGTATAAAAAAAGATAATAAGATATTGAATAATTTATCCCACTTGTCAAAAGAATATGTGGTTTTAGATCCTTTAATCCATATCACTAAATAAAATAGATTTGGACTTGGTGGAGAATGATAGATTTTTTAAATTTACCACCAAGGTGTTGGAAAGTCATTCCCCCTCAATAGGATCAAGGAATTCAAGTGATCATAAGGTATGTAAAAAAAAGTCTCATATTTTCTTAATGAAGATCTAAGAACTAGTGGAATTAATCACATGTAAATGGATTTATCTTTTTATGTGTTAAAATATTTGATTCATTTTTTTCCTAAAGAACTAATCTTTTTGTTTTTTTTAATTATTTAAATTTATCATTAAGGGATTATAAAATTTTAAGAAGTGTCAGAAAATAGAGAGTTATTTGGGAGGAAAGGCTTTATATTGTGTAAAACTCTCCAAACAAGTTGTATCCAAAGAATATATGAAGGTAATTCTTGAAGAAAATTGCTCCATGTTTAAAGAAGAGTGGATCAATAAAATTCAAGAGAAGGATAAATCCACTGAATAATTTTATAAGAATACCCATGAATTAGAATATGATTTTAAAAAATATTGTCTAGAATGAATAGTTGGATGTTAAATTCAAAAAAGAATCAAGGATCTTGAATCATTATTATAAAAAAATTCAAGATGCGTGATTATGAAATTTAAATAATTAAGGAGTGTGAATAAATATCATATTTAATTGAAAAAGATAAATATATTTTCAATATAAAGTTTCAAGAATTAGATATTGAAGAATAAAATTGGGTGACCACTTAATCCAAGTTTTCACTATTATTGAAGAAAAGAGCTTCTTATATAAACTTTTAAAAGGAGGATTGTGATGTTAAAAGACTTGTATTATTTTTCAAGAATATCATTACATCATTTGATGATCATTATCAATTAGAATCAAATAATAAGGTACCATCCATACTCAAGTATAATGTATGTACTCAATCTATTTCTATAAAAATTATAAGTTTAAATAAAAATTATGTACAAATATGTATGAAGAAAAATGATGAGAATCCTAACACTATAAATATGGAATAAAGAAGGATTATGTGTGATGGTTCCCCAAAATAAGCCAAACCAATGTTTTTAAAGTTCCAAAAACAAAATGAAATTTGTTCTGGAAATTCTAGACAATATGAAGTGGAGAAAAGAATATCAAGGTTTTTTTATAAATACTGTTAGTGCAATGTTTTGGGAATTTTGAAATGGATCATTGATAAATCTTTTAAATTTTTAAGTTTAAATAATTCTGATTTCAAAGGGGGTCAATCCTAATAATCTAAAACATCCACAAATGATAAGGATAAATCTATCATGTTCAAATGGATTTTATGTTCTTGAAAATATCTGTGATGTTTTCAATTGAAGTAGTTATAGAAGTGATAAATGTTCATCTAAGCATGTTTCAAGGATAGGTGAAGAAACAATACCTCGAAATTTGATGAAAAAAGAAGATTCATCCATGGTAAAGAAGTTTAAGGGAGATGAAAATATGGACACTCCTAAGAAAATTATAAAAAAGGTTAATGGATCATCCTTGGGAAACAAACCTAAGAATTTTAAAAGGAGTTTCACATCTAAAAGTTCTAATGAGAAGAAATGAACACTTAATATTCCATGTGGAGGATCCAAACAAGTTACCAATGTATTTAAATATTGTTTAGTTACAAGCCAATAGATTTAGAAAGAGAAAAAAATGGAAAAAGCATAATCAAGAGTTAGTACGAAAGGTAAATAATAGATTCCACATGAAGAATCCAAATTTCAAGATATTTTTTTCAATAAATAAAAACCTGAGTGGTAAAAAACTATTTTGAAGATGAAAATAGGTTGTGCATAATTTTACAAAAGGTTTTTAACCATTTTTATAGAACAAGAAGAATCCTTAAGGAGGATCGGGGCTACATTGGGTATGAAGGTTGAGGAAGAGAAAAGTGTTCTACATAAAGAATAGGGGTATGTAAATAGAACCATGAATTCCAATATACCAACTCAGATATAAAGATTTTGATGTAGTGGAATAAAAGATAGAAATAATGGAGTGACTTGGTTGATAAAAACCACTTAACAGTGTTGTTCACATTGACGAGTAAGAATAACCGCCTTATTCCCTTAACTTTATATGTTGTATTTGTGTTCTTAAAATACATGTAATTGAAGGTGAAATGTGGTATCATGGGGAGAACTTGTGAATAAGTGAATGTTTTCATAATTGGACAACAATATGAGGAATTGGAGTGTGATATCAAATCTAGATAACAGTGTGAAGTGATTTATTTTGGTGTATTATCTACAAGGAACATAATTTATTTTATATTTTAATGAGATATTCCATTATAAAGACTAATTATTCTATCTCCTTGAGGGGGATATAATTAAATAATAGTGAAGAATCTTCCAAAATCATTGGTTCATGAAAATATAGATATTCTAAAAGATGTTTGAAAGGAGTGCCATTGACAAGGTATGATGTAATATTCTATAATCCTTGGTTCCACACCCTATCCTTGCATACTCCTCATTTTTACCCTTTTATTAGCCTTAGATATTTGGTTCATGGTTCGGGTTTCATTCCAAGACAAAATTTTGAGTTTTTGGAGTTTCCAGAGGTTTTTTCAAGGGGAGCACAATTGTCGTACGGTTAGTAGTAACCATGTGAACACCATGTGGTCATTGCTGGTTGGATAGAACTGATCGCACGCCTATATAGTAGATCCTAGGTAAGCATGAGGTAGCTTTCTCTTAGGTAGATAAGACTGCACAGTTACCATATGGTTTGGAAAAGTGTGCGGAAAAATCGTGAGAACGTTTCATGTTATTAAAAATATTTGTCCCTCTTTCCCTCTCTCCTCCCTTTTACCATATTTCAGGATCCTCCTTCTCCCTACCATTTTGGCGCACTAGGGGGTCATCCCAAACCCTACTCCTTGGCTTCCAAACCTCTATGTATTCTCCTCCTTCAGTTTTGAGGTAAGTTCTTAGGGTTTTTGTGTGGTTTTCCTCCCTCTTTCTCTTCCCCTCTCCATTTCTTGGTTTTTCTTTGGGTTTTTCTCCATTTTGATGAAAATTAATGCCTAGGGTTTGTGTGTGGGTGATTTTTCTTCTAATTTAGGTCATGCAGATCATCCATGGGGTCCTATTATCCCTCTCCTTGGAGTCTTGTCAAATCCTCACTTTATTTGAGGTAGTAAAATCCAACTTTTCCTTTCCGGAATGATCCTTCAACACTTTCATGTTTTCAATTTCTTCTTAAATGTTATGCACACCTCTATTATAACCATGTATAGATGAAAATAGTGTTTTATTGTTGATTGAATTTATTAAAAATGGGTTTAATGATCTTTATATGAAATGCTTGGGATTTTTGTCACTTAGGGTGTTCATTTTTAATGGTAGTGATCCTTTAAAGTGAAATTTGGGGTTCTTGTGAAATTCTTAACTCTCACATTGTTGTGGAAATGTTTATTTGGTTTTAAATTTTATTTAGTGTGTTTTATTTTGAAATTTTGTGGTCTTTTAAATGTGTTTAAACGTTTTGGGAAGAGTTTAATGGTTCTTAAGGGGATAGTTTTATGTTTTCTAGATAAGGTAGGTGGTTGAATATGGGTTTCAAGGCAATGGTTGTTTTATGGAAATGTTTTATGAGTGTTTTATTGGTTATTAGTGAGTGACTAGATGTTGGCACATCCATGGGTGCACTAGGTGCACACATGGATGTGTCATCAAATGAAGGTGAATCCTTAAGTTAGTGTTTTCATTAAAGCTTCATTTTCTAAATGGTTCATGCTTTCAAAATGAGGTTTTGTCATTAATATGGTTCCTAAAAATGGTTTTCAATGTATTTCTTAAGTTTTGGCCCATTTGGCCTTGAATCATGCTTTGGTGTGAGTTTTGAAAAGTGTAAGGGACCCTTTGGAAATCATGAGGTGTTTGGATGTGTGTTTGGAACTTAAAGGCCCATTTGGAACTTTCAATCCAAGAGTGGTGCTCATGTTAACCTTTAAAAGGGATTTGGGTTCAGATAAATGTGTGTGCCCATTTGGAAACCTTATTGTTTTTTGAAATGTTTTAAATGGTTATTTGTTATATTGGCCTAGTTGGAACCTTGATTTAAGAAATGAATATGTACATAAATGGGGTACCTTTATAGGAGGTATATACCTTAGGGGTTATCGTGTATTGGTGTCCGTGTTTGGTGTAGGCAAGTACAGTGGTGATGGATGAGCTGAGTCATGTGTGTGTTAGCCTCCTACTTACATAGTATTATTACTATCACCATGGGTTCCAGAGAATATTTTAGATGATCTAGTGATGGTTTCTTACCAGCCCTAATTGGACGGGTTGGTACCCCTGGTAGATAAAGAGGCCAAGTGGGATTTTCCATTGGTTTTGTCGCGAGGGAAATCTGTATGTTATAGCCTATAGGGCTTCACCATACGCCGGTAGGTGGTTCTGAACCAAGTGAATCTAGGGGTTTTCTAGGGATTTTTAGGATCACCCATGATTATTATTGTATTACTTTCTTATGTCATTCTATACTAGTTTATTTGTTTATTGAACTATTTATCTACTCCATTTTAGCAGAGCCTTAATATTACATGTCTTGGTTTTTGTTTATGAAATAGAAATAAGTCTTGGAAATGATCTGTAGCATGTGTTGGATTTTTAAAATGGGAAATCGCGTTGTTTTATTAAAATGTGGAAACCCTACTTTTATAATTTTATTTCAAACTGGTGTTAATGGACTGTTTTGAAAAGGGAAACTTTTGGATTTTATGGCATTTCTTAGGCATCCCTACTAAGCATTTTGATGCTCATGCCTATCCTATATTTCCTATTGTAGGTTAGTATCGTGTTCTGGTCCCTGGTTAGCTGTTCAGTGATGGAGTGGGTTTGTTCTTATGGGTGGAGGTGACCTAAGGGGTCACACAGAGATCGTGGTAGCATAGTTTTGTTTTCAGTTTTGTATTTTGTATCCACTTTTTCTGTTGTATTATATATCTAGACCAACTATTTAATTGTTTATGGTTAGTTGTTGGTTCTTTTGGCTTGTTTTGTTTATTTATTTATTTATTCCTAGTTATACCTTTGGGGATTAAATCATTCCCATGTGTATTTTTTGATGCCCAGCACTAGTATCCAGCCTGTGGGGATCGGGAATACCCTTCGGGCCATGTCTCAGACCAGGTCGGTTGTCGAGCTAGATGGAATCACAGTCTAGTTCATGAAAAAATGGTATTATATGGATGTTCTTGATGTTTGGGGTGTCTTGTAGATGTAGATTAGGGTTGTAGGGGCTCAGGAGGTAGGTTATAGGTTGGTTCTTGATCACCACCACTTGTGATGAGACCTGAGTTACCAAGGGTAGTCTAGGATTCAGTCTTTGTTCTTGGTTTGTTTTGGAATTGAGGTATGTAAATGGAGGAAAGTTGGTGTTATGCTATTATTACACTTGTATTAGTAACCCATGTGTAGTAAAGGTACAGGATTTAAGTTCCTTCTGGTGGTTGGTGTTTACTAAAGCCATGGATCACTACTATGGCACCGAGTTAAGAATAACTGGTAGTCCCTCATTCTAGTGGTTTATTGTGATTTGTACTATATCTTGGGTTTGGTTTGTGCTATTGTTCTTTTAGAAAATGAAAGATTTTTTGAAAATTAAAATGTTTTTGAAAATAAAAGTTATTTTCATCAAATGGTTTTAAATTAATGAAGCTTTTTTAAGGAAAAATGTTTGAATTAGAAATTTGGTAAATGTTCAGATTTGATGAGGAATTAAGGATGCAACCCTTATTATTCCTTATATAGGATCACATGTTTGTGGGTGTGTACGTAAAGTGGGGGCACTTGTCTGTGGAATATGTGGATGGAAATGGATTGACGTACATGTAAAGATTTATAGGTGTTCACGGGTGAATTTTGAAATATCTAAGTTTTGGAAATTGGTTTTCCCTTTGGGATTGGATTTTTTCCATGTGTAAAAAAATTGATTTTGATTTTGAAAAATAGCCTAAGGATAAGGCAGCTTTTGAATTTAAAAGAAATATAGGTTTTTGGAAAAGTTATTTTTTCTTGTTTTATGTATGTTTGGATTGAGATCCAATTGCCCTTGGTTTGGGGGGTGTTCCTTTTTTATTATTCCTTGGTTTGATGCTGGTTTGGTTTATATTATTTATGTTGTTTGGAGTATTCCACTCAGAAATGACCCCAAGAGTTGTTAATGATTCATTCCCATTTCTGGTTTCTATCGTGTTTTGTTTTTCTATCGAGGTGATTGAGGTCTGTGTAAGGGTTTGGTTTGTAGGAGTAGGTCATGTCTTTGGGTTGTTGGGAACTCCTGGGTTTGTTAAGGTTTGTGTCATTTTTATTTTATTAAGGGTCTATTTTTGGGACCAGTAGAGGTTGGATGTCTCTTTGTCATTGGAGTTTGGGGTGTAGCTAGTGGTGGTCGGCTTTTGTGAAGGTTCCCCATCTAGAAATGGGGTGAGCCAGAGGAACCTGTTTTTGAAGAATCTCATTTATCGGTGTTGGTTCCTTATTTTTTAGGTCGTTATATTTCATTCAACTAGTGTGGATGGTTTAGGAATTCTAAGTCATCATGTTGAATCCCTCTGAATCCTTGTCTTCTTGGTGATTTTTCAGGTCACCAAGAGAAGTCCTATAGAAAGTATCACTCTAGAATAGAGTTCTGACCAGGGGATGCTAGTGCCTGACTGTGAGGCATAAGATGGTTTAACCATCAGATCCTAAGCCTCAAGTCTCGGGGTGAAGCTCTCTCATAGTTAAAAGTGGCTGAGGGATTGAGGAACATTATCCAAGTTCTTGTTCTTCATGTTGTGAAGGAAATTTTTGAATCCCCCTTTCTTTTGTTTCTCAGTAGGGGTGGGTTGATTAGTTCAATTTGAAGGTGTGATGGACTTGTTCTTTTGGGATGTAAATATTTCAGTTCATTGAGTGTGGCTTTTTCAATCATCTTTTTGTTTCCCTTAAGGTGTGTTTGGCTTTAGTTTGGGGCTTGTTTTAGTGTTGAAAGTGCTTATTTGGTGATAAGAGAACTTAGGATGTATAGAGATAGTGGATGGTGTTTTCAATGTGGAGTCAAATTCTCCTTTTTGGTCTTTCACCTAAGGTTGATATTTTTAGATCAAGATGATACATTCATATTTTTGGCGGTGTTGTGTTCACCCTTGTGTGGAGGGTTGTTGGTTATTCTAGGAATTTTTTCTCATTTCGATGTCCTAGTATACTGGGTTGCCTCATGGTTTGTTCTATGGTTAAACCCTTATGGTGGAGTTCTTTTTCTCAAGTTAAGGGAGTTGGTTTTTTCTAGGTTAAGTGTTTCCTAGTACCCAGTTTCGGTAAGGTTGTTTTTGGTTGATGTCAAGAAGTTGGGTGTAGTCAGATTGGGGGACACCATGTTACCCCCCCTGGGGGTGCATTGGGTTTTTGAAGTTTTTATGTTAGTGGAATTTTGTGGTGGGGATAACAATCTCATGTTCTCCCCTTGATTTGTGTTGTGTTTTCCCTTGGATCACTTGGGTGTGACCTATGGAGAGTAAATTTAATCCCAGGTTTCATGGTTTTTTCTTGGTTAGTTTAGGCATGGACTCAAGTTTTGAGTAGTGATTGGATTGGTGACTTTTTAGGGGAAGAAAGTTTATGTGGTAGGTATAATTTTCACACCCTGATCTAATATACTCATCATTTTTATCCTTTTATTATCCTTATATATTTGGGTCAATTTTTGGGTTTGAGTCCTGGCTGAAATTTTAATTTTTTAGAGTTTTGGGATTTTTTTTCAAGGGGAGCACGATCGTCGCACGGTTCGTAGTAACTGTGCAGACACTATGTATCCATTTCTTGTTGGACAGAACTGATCGCATAGCCTATGTATATCCATGCGGTAGATCCCAGGTAAGAATATGGTAGCTTTATATTAGGAAGAGAAGACCACATAGTTACTGTATAGTTTGGAAAATCAGGCGGCCAAATCGTGCGGACGTTCTAGGTCATTAAAAATATTTTTCCCTCTTTCCCTCTCTCCACCCTTTTACCCTATTTAGGTATCCTCCTCCCCCCTCTCATTTTGGTGCACAAGGGGGTCCTCCCAAACCCTCCTCCTTGGCTTCCAAACCTCTAGGGATGCTCCTCCATCGGTTTTGAGGTAAGTTCTTAGGGTTTTGTGTGGTTTTCATCCCTATTTCTCTTCCCCTATCCCTTTATTGGTTTTTCTTTGGGGTTTCATCCATTTGGTCGAACCCTAATTCCTAGGGTTTGGGTGTGGGTGATGTTTCTTCTGATTTAGGGCATGCAGGTCATCCATGGGGCCCTATTTTTCCTCTCCTTGGATTCTTGTTCCATTCACACTTGATTTTAGGTAAGCGAATCTAACTTTTCTTTTCTGAAATGATCCTTCAGCACTTGCATGTTTTCAATTTCTTCTTAAATGTTATTCACACCTCTATTATAAATATAAATAGAAGAAAAAATTGTTTTCATGCTAATTTAATTTATTAAAAATAGGTTTTTCATTATTTTTATATGAAATTCCTAGAATTTTGGCACCTAGGGTGATCATCTTTAATGGTAGTACTCCTTTAAAGTGAAATTTGGGGTTCTTATGAAATGATTAACACTCACGTTGTTGTGGAAATGTTTATTTGGTTGTAAATTTATTTTAGTGAGTTTGGTTTTGAAATGGTGTGGTTTTTTAAATGTGTTTAAACATTTTGGGAAGAGTTTATTGGTTATTAAGGGGATGTTTTTATGTTTTCTAGATAATGTGGGTGGTTGAATATGGGTTTCAAGGCAATGGGTGTTTTATGGAAATGGTTTATGAGTGTTTCATTAGTTGTTGGTGTGTCACTAGATTTTGGCACATCCATGGGTTTACTAGGTGCACACATGGATGTGTCATCAAATGAAATTGATGCCTTAAGTTACTGTTTTCATGAAAGATTGGTTTTATAAATGGTTCACACTTTTGAAATGAGGTTTGGTCATCGATGTGGTTCCTAAAAATGGTTTTCAATGTATTTCTTAAGGTTTGGCCCATTTGGCCTTGAAGTATGTTTTGGTGTGAGTTTTGAAAAGTGTAAGGTACCCTTTGGAAATCATGATGTGTTTGGGTGTGTGTTTGGAACTTAAAGGCATGTTTTTCACTTTTAATCCAATAGTGGTACTCATGTTAACCTTTAGAAAGGATTTGGGTTCGAATAAATGTGTATTCCCATTGGGAAACCTTATGGTTTTGTGAAATGTTTTATATGTTATAGTGGCTTGGTTGGCACTTTGTTTTAAGAAATGCATATGTATGTATATGGGGAACCTTTATAGGAGGGATATCCCTAAGGGGTTATCATGTATTGGTGTCCGTGTTTGGGGTAGGCAAGTGTAGTGGCGACGGCCAGCTGAGTCACATGTGCATTGGTCTCCAACTTACAGAGTATTATTACTATCATCATGGGTTCCTAGGCATCTATTAGATGATCTAGTGATGGTTTCTTACTAGCCTCGATTATATGGGTTGGTTCCCCCTCATAGATATAGAGACTATGTGGAGTTTTCTTCTGGTTTTGTCGCGAGGGCGATCAGTGTGTTACAGACTATGGTGCTTCACCATACGCCGACAGGTGGTTCTGAATCGAGTGCCTCCAGGGGTTGTCCGTGGATTTTTTAGATCACCCATGGTTATTATTGTTTTACTTTCTTATGTTCTGCTATACTAGTTTATTTCATGCTTGTACTGTTTACCTATTCCATTTTAGCACAGCCATAATATTACATGTCTTGGTTTTTGTTTATGAAATGGAAATTAGTCTTGGAAATGATTTGTAGCATGTGTTGGATTTTTTTAATGGGAAATCAAGTTGTTTTATTAAAATATGAAAACCCTACTTTTATAATTTTATTTCAAACTGCTGTTAATGGACTATTTTGAAAAGGGAAATTTTTGGATATAGTGTAATTTCTTTGGCATCCCTACTAAGCATTTCGGTGCTCACGCTTATCCTATCTTTCCAGTTGTAGGTTAGTTTCTTGTTGGGTTCCCTGGTTTAGCTACTCAGTGATGGAGAATTTTTGGTATTATGGGTAGAGGTGATTGAAGGGGTCACATGGAGATCATGGTAGCATGGTTTTGTTTTCAGTTTTGTATTTTTTCTCTGCTTGTTCAATTTTATTATGTATTTATACCAACTATTTAATTTTTTGTGTTCAGTTGTTGGTTCTTGTGGCTTATTTGGTTCATTTATTTATCTGGTCCTAGTTATATCTTTTGGGATTAAATTGTTCCCATGTGTATTTTTTGATGCCTGGTGCTAGTTGTTAGCCTATAGCGATCAGGAACGCCCTTTGGGCCATGTCTCAGACCGAGTCAGGTGTCAGGCTAGATGGCATCCCAGTTTGGTTCTTGACACTTAGTAATTAAAATTAGATCCTAATACTAAGTGGGAATATAATTAATCAATAACATAAGAATTGAAGTTTGAAGAAGTTACAAGACTATTGTGAAATATTCTATGTTTGAATGTTCTAATATATAAATTCAAGTATGTGAAGGAAATTCAGGTTTATATATTTCATGAAAAAAATTATCGCAATTTGTTTTATTTAATTAATTTGGCCTGAAAATAGTTATAAGGTTATTGAAAGAAATTTTTATGTTGTTTCATTTAATATTGGTATCATACTATTTTATAATGGAAATCTTTATTATCTGAATCAAACTCTCTTGTTTTTAATATCGGTCAGGGATCAAAAACTTAGAGTGGAATGATTTATAGAATGTTGATTAATCAGGAAATGATACTATCATCTCCCTATTAACTTTTTATTTATTTTCAATATGGGGTATAGAAATGAAAAATTATAGGTCAATAAGAAAAGGGGAGATAAGTGAAAGAGAGATATAAGTGAGGATTATTAAGAGAATGGTGTACATATATTGACATGTCATTTTATGTGAGCATTGATAAAAAATACAGAGGGGAGGGATTGTGGATCCCACTTTATGTGTGTGGTATTTTTTAAAATGTTAATGGAATATCATTTAATCTTAATGTCAATATATTGAAAAAGAAATAAATTGATGAAGAGATTAGAAAATTGGAATAAGAATCCAAGATATTGTGAATAAATTCCTAACAAAATGTCCCTATCATGGAAGATTTATTTGAAGTTTCTCATCATATTTTATATGAAAAAAAAGAGTTATTGACTTTGGAAGTTTTGGAAGATTTATTTATTATTTAATGAAAAATTGATTGAATATTTTAAATTCCCATAGAGAATTTATAATGTAAATTCATTTATTTCTATGATAATGGTGATAATGAGGTATTGATTAAAAAAGAGGAAGAAGAGAGGTTCAAAGGCTCAAATTTTTTTACTGATTATTTGTTTTTATAATAAATTCCTACACTATTATATGGTTCTGTTATTTTAACAAAGATAATTTAATAAAGGAAGACAAAAATAAGGCCAAACCTCAAGCCAGCATTGACCAAGCAGTCAATCCATTATAGAAAGTTGACCAAGCTTAAAGATATGATAGAAAGGATAGTATAATAGAGGTATAGCAGCTACATGGGATGTCACAACTAGGGACAATTGAAGGTGGGGATTGGTGCTTGTTGTCACCATGCAGGTCAACATGGAATTCCACAAGAGATCATTCGCTCCAAATTTATTTCATCTATTCAATGATGAGGCATTATGGGTTATTAACTAGAAAAATATCCAATGAAGAATCGATGTGGGAATCAAGCATGTGGTGCATTGTTCATTCATTTAAATTAAAAAAATGCACATTGCCTCAACTGATGCCATACATAGTCATATTTCTTATGAAAATTGTTTGCGTCGAGGTTGTTTCAGTCTAAACCATGGTCTAATACCATCAAATATTTTAAGATCGAATGCAGTGGAATTTTGTTTCTTAAAGCTCATGTATCCATTTTTTTATCATATAAGGCTTCATGAAGAATATTTTAATAATATAAGATAAAGTTTTTTATCTAAAAAAAATTTGGAGATGCTTTGTATGATTTTATGAGTGTAAAAATTTGATTATATTACTTATACATGTGGCTCATGCATCATGTGACTTGCTTCATATGACTTTGAAGATAGTAATTTTGTATGACTTGTTTTTATGTCTCCTTTATTGTGGCTATATTAATTTTTCATGTGAATTTGAGGAAGGTGTGTTTATATGACTTCCAAACTCTTACAATATTTCTAATCCAGATGATGTAAGGTATGTCGTTCATAAATAGAAATGATAATCAATATAGGTTTTATTAAGATTTAGGTAGTATATAGGAAGATGTATTTGTGGGGTCATTCTATGCTGAAAATAGAGTTTCTGTGATCAAAAAAGAGGTATGAATACATATTAAAATGTAGTTTAATATGGGATATGTGGATGTAAATAGGAATAATGACATGATTAAAGAAGGAATAATAATTCACAAGCCTTATGTCATAAATGAGGCGGCTAAGGGTGTAACTATAGTATGCATAAATGAATGAATATATTTATAGGTATCTTTAATATATGATTTTCTTTATAGAATGGATTAAATTGTAGGATCAAATTATGGATAAGGGATTCAATAATTCTACATATCTACATAAATTTTCATACAGTTGTGGAAAGAGTTTATGAAGTGATTTTATGAAGAAAATAAGAGGCTGACTTTTATAGATCTAGCTCAAGATAAGGAGTTAATATTCAAGGAGTTTGAATTACTAAAAATCATGGTAATTCAAACTAATCTATTCATGTGATATGATAAATATAAAATAAATTAGAGAAAACCAATACTATTGTAATTTATTCTACACATATATATTATAAGTGGTTGAATACATACATGTAGAGAGCTGATACTATATATATACCATAAAATTTTTGTATTGATGAATATAGTATACCCGACACAATTTATAGCCTAAAAAACCATTGTATTTTAAAGTAGAAAAGAAGAGGGATATCCAATTGTGTTTTTGTTTTATTTAATAATGATAAGAAGAAGAATAAGAAATAAAGAAATAAATAAAAGAATAAGAATCCAAGTTGGCCCTAAAGTTCATAGAAGGAGTTGTGCATATGTTGTGAATATTTTGAGAAGAAGAAGTCTTGATTTTAAGCAAGAAATGAAACATTCCTATTTAATGTTGTGAAGATAAAGATTTGTGTACATTTTTGTGTGTACATAAGAAGGATTAGCCATCACCTACTACTATAAATATGAAGTGATTACATACTATTTTTCAAGTAATAAAAATACAATAATACCCAAGAATTACATAAAAATATTATGGAGTTCTAATTGGTGATATACTATTTTGTTTTTACCCCTATACTATCATTGTAAAGGTGTGACATACACTTGTGCATGGGATGAACCAAACTGAGTTGTTTAGGATGCATACTCATACATTTTTATGGGAGTATATTTTAAAGATCACATGTTGAATCTAATGGGTTATGTGATCATGGATGAATTCATATCACACAAAGGACTATCCTTATTTTATTAAAAGGTGGGTCTTCTAAATCATTTTTACCTTTTTTGTGTGTGTTTTGGATGTGTTTCATACAATAACAAAGGTAAGAATAGAGAATAAGAGAACTAATTCACCTTAACCAGTGATAGAGGTAAAAAGGAAAGGGATTAAAATATTAAAAGGATTCAAATTTATCAACACTAATTCACCCCCACCCTGAGTGTTAAGTTCATTCTTAACTGGTTCCCTCATCATCAACTCCACTATGTATCACATTATATGCAATAAATTGTAAATAATCATCCAAAACTCCTTTTAGATTAACTCTAATATGATTTTATAGAAGATATTTGAGAAAATATAAATCCACATTCAGTCAACCATAAAGTGTGACCTCATGGGGATTTATATCATTGACAAAAAAATGAATTCTCAAATCCATAAATGTAAGAAAAGAGAAATCACTCATAAAGAATCAGTGCTACTCAAACAACAAAGGGTTCTATCATGAGATTCATCAAACATATTCATATATATACTTATGTCCACCAGTGTCATCGTATGAAATTATAAAATTTCATATGATCCCTTTACATAAAACATTAAGTAACTGCAAGCCATGAAGTATATCAAACCTTTATAGCTACTCATATATTCTTAATTCTATGAGTATATACATACCAAGTTGATGAATACATCACCTGCCATTCAACCTTATGGATAAGCACATCACATTACCCTTATCTAATAGATAAGGACATCATATATATTATCTAGGTACGGTTTTATACTTTCTTGGTCTATCTTAATCGAGGGCCTAGATTTCAGGCTCATTATATGAGAGGAAAAATCTCATCTCAATTAATCTCCAACTGATGACATGATCAGCAACATACCCAACAACCCCCTTATTAGATAAGCCTCAAGGCTTGCATTAGAAAGGTATCAAATTAAGATGGTTCTCATGATAGGTATCTCACAAAACCCATGTATAGGATATTATAAATATTAAACATTCACTCTTAGTATAGAAAAGGCATAGTGTATAACACTCTATGTGGTATATCCAATGCTCAAAACTCATTTTTGTGCTTCATGGGAATATTCTGGATCTTGATACAAGACTCATACCCATGCTTACCTTAAAATTTTGCTAAAACCTATAATACTCTATGATGGACATCATTTAAGGATAATATAAAGTCATATATTGAGAGGCCAATTATCATTTCACTTAATGAGTATATGAATTGAATAAAAAATAATGATAAAGTGGATATTTCCTTTTATATAACATGATATATTTTATATTCATAAAAAAATTTAATAATTCTAGAAAATCTATACATAAGTGATTATCTTATCATATCATATATGATAGATTTTCAGATCAACCTTATGTTTTATATACCTTCATGGTTTTATTAAACTCATTACATCTCTATGTAATTTATACCACATCATTATGGGAACATATGATAAAACCCTCCCACTAAACTCCTTTAGTGAATAAAATCTATAAATTTAAATAGTTCAAATAATGGTGAGACTTAAAAATAATATTCCTAATGTTTAACTCTTTGAAAAAAGTGTTCAGAATCCTTAAGTCCACAACATCCAATATTTTAATGTTAATAACTTCTTTTGTCAACTTATAACTCTTTCAAATTTCATCATCATTATTTTCCTTGGAATTTATTCCATCAAAAAATTTCCTAGAAATATTTTGATAACTAATGTAACTATTTAAATTAATATTTTACTAACATTCCGTAATAATTTTAAAATATTTAAGTAACATTTACATTGTATTTTTACTGGAATAATCTTTTATTTGTTATAATCAAACTACTATAAGTCTAAATACACTTCCACTAGCCTCATAGACACTATATTCTTTTCAGAATATCATGATAAGATACAACAAGCCTTTTTTTATATAAAATAACACTTATTTTACTTAGTGGGAATATTTAATAAACAAACCATTATGTTTTTATTTTATATGTCATTGTATGTGTTTAGAGAATTTCACTTAAAATAATATATTATTCTATAAAATATGCCACTGATAGTGGTGGGATCAAATAACTAATATTTAACAAACATCCAGATAAAATATATTTTGAGACCAAGAGATTTTTATAATTTGTTCATACTTAGATTATGTATAGAAGAATTACCTCTATAATAATGGAAATTTTCTATAGAATATGTTTTGGAAAGGGATAGAGTGGATGTGGTTAATGTGTTGATTTTTGTTTTTGATGCATAAATCATGTTCAAAAATTGATGAAATAAATCATTGTATGTGATGTGAAAGATATATGGAGTTTAGAATAGTTTTTAAATCATTTGGAGATGTTTTAAAATTATTCTATGTTTTTAAGAAGTATTTTGGAATTTGAAGTTAATCTTGAAATTGGCTAAGTTTGGAGGTGTGTATGTGTCATAAAGATTTTCATATGAGTCATGTAGATCTGTGTATGTGTCTCTACAGAATACTTTAAATTTTGATAAAGGATTATCTACATATAAGTAATTTTTTATCTATATATGAGTTATTTAGGATATGCATATGAGTCATTTGATCCATCATATGAGTCATTCTACCCTGTGTATGAGTCATTGAGTCCTGAGTATGAGTCAGGGGATGTTTTGTATGATTAATTTTCTATTTCATATGTGTAATTTGGGTTTCCATATGAAACCATCACTCAGAGAAATTTCTATCCTTCTTTAGGATAAAAAATCCAATATTCCTAGGATATTTTTTTGAAGAATTTAAATCGGTCAATGCTTCATGAACCATTATTCATTGAAATAAATATCATGTGCTTTGTTTAAGACATGATTCAATATTATGAATATTTTTTATGAAAAAGGAAGGATTCACATCCATAAATAAAAGTGTGATCCATGATTGAAGAAGAAATTATGGAGGCAGTTGGTAGTCATGTTTTTTCTATACATTTATTATAGGATATTTCTATGTGATATTTTAAGAAGGAATGAGAGATAATTATAATTTAAATATTGTGAAAAACATCAAGATGATTATTTAGGGAAATTTATATTCAAATATTTTTAAATATTTTATTACAATTGTAATACTATAAAAGAAGTAGGAAAGGAGGGGAAATATCCACATGGTTCATTGAATATATTCCCATAAAAAAGATATGTGGTTGCATATACTAGTGAATCAAAACTACATAATATTATCAATAAAATTTTGAAAAAAGTTGAGGTGAGTTGAGAATGATGTTTATAAAATATAGATATATAGAATAATTTTTTATTATTATATGTTTTGAAGGATCTTATTCGCAATAAATATATAGAGAGTGGTGTTTTCATATAGTGTTGTGTAAGAAAATTAAAATGGTGTATTTATACTGTGTAAGAATAGAAGGGGGAAGAATAACTCATCACACTTTAAAATTAAATGTAAGTATATTAGTGGAAGACATATCAGTTGTTACAAACATGTATTATCATTTTAAATTGTGGGATTCACTTGTGTACAAGATGCACCAAAGCATAGTCAGGAAACATAAAAACATGAGTTTTAAGGATATACCCTACTATCTTGTACCTATAGGTTGAATCTAGTAGGTATTGTGATATCAGAGGAATATATATCACACTAAGGACTAGCCTTCTCACATTAATAGGTAAAGCTTGTAAATAATTTTCCTCCTTATGTTGGTGTGTTCTTGAAATAATGTCTGGAGAGAAAACATCACTCATCTTAATTGGTGTAAAAAAATTGAATGAAACATAAAGAAAATTAAGATCATTATTTCACCCCACATCTCAATGATCTCTTATAGATCCTACAGGAGGTTTCATAAGTGGTATTAGAGTTAGGTTCCCTTATTTTTTTGGGTATTTGGAAGTTGATATTTGAAGTCTCTCTGGTTGAAGAAGTAGTTAATTATTCCAATTATCTTCAACTGATAATTTAAACTTAGTGAACAATAAGGTGATTTCAATATTTTATGTGAATTTTGGTCACATATGGAAGGATAGGATGTTTCTATACCTTTAATCTATTAGTTATGATGCCTTGGAAGCTATAACTGGTGGATTTCCCCCATATGTTGAAGTTGATTCCATATCAGTGGAAAAAAAGAATAATATGGGTAATGATGCTCATGAAAGAAATGTAATTTTTTCTTATATTTTAGAGAGTTGATTTCTAAAAGTTAAAGGAATTAAAAATAAAAGTATATAGAAAAAATGAGATGATATTTATGAATTAAATACCAAATTGAATGGAGAAAAGTTAAAAATTTGGAAAATTAAGTATGAACATATATAGATTTATGATTTTGATACTATTAACAAATTTATAAATAAGTTAAATGGAGTTATGAGAATGATAAGAGGCTATTGTGAGAAGTTTTAAGACTCTACTATTGTATAGAGGTCTTGGGTATCTTACCTGACAAGTTTGATGTGAAAGTATCTACTTTGGAAGATAAATATCCAATGTGGCATACCTATTGAAGACTTACATGGTATTTTGATATCCTATGAGATGAAAAAAAATATAGTTTATTAAAAAATAAGGGAAATTTTGAAAGAGATATTGCCTTCAAAGCCTCAAACCTAGATAAGTTTAAGAAGAGGTTTATTATTGAATAATAATATTTTAGTTTAGTTTATGATAAATAAGTAGAGGATAAAATTGAGAATTTATATTCCTTATATATAGATAAATGATAATAGGTAAAGTAAAGTAAAAGTGAAATATCCTTTTATAATGTTTTAGTTGTTGTGTTATTGGTAATTTCATAGAAAACTTCCTAAAATAAAAAGTTGAAGAGGAAAATGATGAGGAAGAAAAAAAAATCCAAGAGTAATCTCTAAAAATAAATCCAATAAGTCAAAGCTTTCATAAAAATATAAGGGTATGAAGTTATCAAAATTTCAAAGGAAAAATTTCTTGTCTAAATAAATTAAAGGCAGTGGTGATGGAAATAGATTTGGGTCTTCTGGTGATGAATATGGTGAAAAATTATTTATTGAAAAAGTTAATGATAAAAAAATTCAAGTGATGAAATCAATTTTAAAAGTGAAAAATAATGCACTAATATGTATTTACGCTAAAGATAAAATTAAAATAATGTCTCTTAAAGATTTGTAAACTAGAAAAATAGATTATAATGTTTAAAAAGCATAATCAGTCATCAAATTTCAAAGAATATATCTTTGTAGAAGAAAAATTAAAATTACTAAAAGATATTGATGATATGAAGAAGATAATTAATGATGGTAAGAAATTTAAAATCAATAATAAAGAATATTTTAAATAAAAATAGAATTCGTTTGATCATATAAAATTGAAATTTTTTAAAACATAATAGTAACTCAATAAATATGGATCCTGCTTTTAAAATTCTATTTCATAAGTTTAATAATGTTTGAAAGTGGATGAATATTTTTAAAATGAAAAAAAATTAACTTTTAAGAGTCATTATAATCCTAAAAAAATTCTAAAAATTATAAAAAGAAGTTTAAACTCTATAAGACCAAGTTTTTAACAAAATATAATGACAATCATAATTATATAAACTCTAATAACACTAAATTAAAATCAAAAACTACTATAATCGATAACTCTTGATAGGCTGAGAAGAAGTTTAATATGAATAAAAATATGTAATATATTAAAAATATTTTTTTCAAAAAGGATCCAAGATGGGTGACTCTAAGTTTTAAAGAAGACAAGTACCATATTCTAGATAACACACTAAAAAAAAGGAAAGTATTATTTTTATGGAGTTTGTTCATACTATGGAGGCTTTGGGTTATGGAAAATATGTTTTTATTTAACTAAAAACATCATAAAATGTTTATGAGTATTTAAAATAAACGTTTGAGTGGGTTTTGGTCCTCTCAAAGGAATAATATTTAGAAACAAGTTAATAATTCTAAATAGAAACATGATAACATGTTTCAAGTTGTTGGACTCCTAATGTATTAATCATGTTTTAATTATCACAAATCTCAATAATAATTGCACATCTTGTTAATGATCTCAAATCTTAATTACAAATCTTATTCATTATCACAAATCTCATTATGATTTACCAATCTTAGTCATAATTACACATTTTATCATTAGTCACAAATCTCACTTATCTTGTCACTCATATGTATTTATGTTTCAAGTTCTCTTACCTTATAATAGTTGAGCTTAATTCATATTATGCATATTACTGTTTAAGTTTGAATAAAGTTATTTGTCTAAGTATCAACACATAATGAAGTTTGACACAGCAAGATAGACTGTGTGCAAGACACAGACACTGTGAAGTGTAAGACAGACACAGTGAAGCAGACACCATGAAGTATAAGACTCAGACACCATGGCTCAGACACCGTGACCTCAACACACCGTGACCCAGACACCGTGAAGGAGACACCGTGAGTCAGACACCGTGACCTCAACACACCGTGACCCAGACACCGTGAAGGACACACCGTGAGTCAGACACCGTGACCTCAACACATAGTGACCCATACACTGTGAAGGACACAACGTGAGTCAGACACCATGACCTCAACACACCGTGACCCAGACACCGTGAAGGACGTACCGTGAAAGAGACACTGGTTCAAGGAGACACCATTTGCACAACTACTGGGACACTGTTTCTTAACCTTTTTGTTTATATTATTTAAATAATTCTAACGGTAATATTTGATGTTTTTAATGCATTTAATTTTATTTAATGATAGTTGTTTCATGTCAGGAAATCATACCTTGTACCTATTAAAAGGAAATAATTCTATTGCTGGAGCTCGTGGAATATAAGGAAGATTGATATGCAATAAAGAAACATAGAAGAACATACGTACGTGCCACAACTCAAGAAACACGAATGCTTTGTATTGAACAGAAGAGAAATCATGAGCACTGAAGAACACATTTCAATATCTTCAAAGAACTCTCAAGTGTGCAATCCAACACAACTGAAGAAAACATGAAGAATCAAGAGAACTTATTCACATGTGAAAGACACCAAGCTGAAATATGACACTCTGTTTTTCAACAGAAAAACTAGAGGACTCAGAAGCATTTTTGCTGAATCCAAGGAGTCTAGAGCAGCACTGCCAAACACTAGAGCTTTCTAAACTTTCATATACTCTCTATAAGTGATTTATTATTTACTTTTTCAAGTAGTGTGTGTACTCTGTATATCTTAAACACACACTGTCTCCTGCGCTGAACTGGAGGATATCAAAATCCTTACACCAAACTGTTTATTCTTGTTTACCCACGACAAATGTGGAAGAGGTCCTTGTGTGGACAGGTGATTATTTTTTTGTTTCCCACGAAGAAC
The DNA here is from genome assembly GCA_963277665.1 of Viscum album. Classification (NCBI taxonomy): domain Eukaryota; kingdom Viridiplantae; phylum Streptophyta; class Magnoliopsida; order Santalales; family Viscaceae; genus Viscum; species Viscum album. The sequence continues at coordinate 23,006,878 of OY728142.1, read as the reverse complement.
TGTGGTAGAGGTCCCTGCGTGACCTGGACAGTTTTTGAACTATTGTTAACCCTGATCCAGGGTGTAGATCAAATTTATATATAAATTTGAGAGGAATAAGTCTCAGCTTGAGACTGAACCTCTTGGTTATATCTGTTGTGCATTTTAGTTCAATTTTAAAGTATTAAATATCTAATTTATATTCTTCTGTTATTACTTTGAAATACAAAACTATTTTAAAGTTACTTTGATAGTTAATCTATCAAGTGTTTGTAATTATTGTAAATCAGTATATTAGTTTCAAAAGCTAATTTAATCTTCTGATTAAATTAACTGAGACCTAATCAATATCTTGAGAACCTAATTTAACCTTTACAGTTTTACAAATTCACTACAGTTTAACTTGTTTTATAAATTGGGGATTTTAATAGAAATAATTTTTAACAGAAATTTTTATTGGAACTCAAGTCACCCCCCCCCCCCCTCTTGAGTATCCACTCCGACCAACACAAGTGCTTAGAGAAGTCTATGGAATGTGTGACAAACTAGGACGTCATGCTAATAATTGTATCATACTTATATAATCCTATTAAAATATGAGTTTCAATACTCAAAATCCTTAAGATAATAATATCAAATGGAAGGAGAAAACTTTAGTTGTGAAAGTTTCACTCAAAACATCTAAAGGGATAAGTATATATATATTGGATAGTGGATTCTCATATCACATAACAAGATATTTAAAAAATATTAATTATTTTGAAAAATTAAAATAATTCTTAGTGAATTTTGTAAATGATGGGTCACTTAAGATTAAAGGAGTCTGTTCAATAGTAATTGGGAAAGAAAAGATAAAGTCTAAAAACACTCTATATATTGATGGATTGAAACAAATTTTGTTTAAGTATTTTCGTATTTATAATGAAATAAACAATGTTTTATTTTGGAAGTATTGGTTCTTGGTTAATAATCTATAATATATAAGAGTGGTGATGGGAGTAAAGTGGACTAAAAGAATTTTATTTAAATAGGATGATGCTGGAAAATCATATTTTTTCAGTATGAAAGAAAAATATGATTTGTGGAATTGAATGATTTTTCATGATGGAAAAATAACATCAATAAGATCACCTAAGGAGATAATATTTGTGATGTTACTTTTATAAAAATATAAAGGTATTGAATGTTATAAACTTTAAAAAAGAGTAAAATTGTTAACTCTTCACATAATAAGTTGAAGATTTAATCGACTCAACCTTTGGATCTCATTAATTATGATGTGTGCAGGCCCATGAATAAACAATAAACTAATGGATATAATTACTTTATTACTTTTATTGTTGACTACACTCATATTACATATGCCATTTTTATTAAACAATGGTCTAGGGCCTTAAGAATGTATAAAATTTTTAGCAGTGTAGAAAAAGAGTTTGGTTTTTATCTCAAGAAGATCCATACATACAATAGAATTGATTTTAAAAATTAGAATTTTGAATCTTATCTAGAAAATAATTTAATTTTAAATGAACATAGTTAACCATAAAGACAAAAAAATGGTTTAGTTGAACAAAATAATAGATTTTTTTGGAGATGGATTAGAAAATGTTGGTCGAACATGATACTTCTCAACTTTTTTTAGGAAAGAAAGTATGTGGAGTTTCATCTTAAAAAAAGTTACATAGTCAAAATTAAGTTATGTATCCTTATGATATGTATTATAAAAAATCTCCAAAATTGAAATATTTTTGTGTGTTTAGAAGTAATTTTTTTTTAACAATGTTAAAGGTGAAAGTTTTCATAAAATTTATAAGAGAGTTGTTGATGAAATTTTCCAAGGATATTCTCAAAATAGAACAGGATACCACTGATAAGAAAAATATTATAGAAATATTATCAATACCACTGATGTAATAGTGTTGTATCATTTAAAGAAATAATATTCACATGATAAAGAAAGTTCCAGAAGTTATGATGTTTTTATTTTTGTTAAACATCCTGAATAAATTTCATAAATAGATGAAAGTTTTGAATATGTATAGGTTGTTAAAGAAGACACATCCATTTCATGTGATGATGAATTGTATCATTAATCTCATCCAAGGTTAATAGGGTAATTTCATGTCTAAAATACCATTAAAGATCAAATATAACAAGGAAAAACTATGATAACTTTGAGGATAACATCTCATACTTCATTTTTTCTCAAGTTAAATATAAATATGAAAAAGAATACTTAAATAATAAAGAGTGGGTTGATGGTATGAATGAATAATTTGACCATATATGTAATAATGGAACTTTGGCATGAGTATCCAAGCCTAAATAAGACAATTTCATCGGGTCAAAATGTGTGTTATGGAATAAATTGAATAAAAAAGGTGAAATGATGAGAAATAAAGAAAAATTAGTGACTAAAATATATTCATATATTGAAGGATTGGAATTTTATAAGACCTTTATATTAGTTCAAAGGCTTAATACCATAAGAATATTTCTTTCTATTATATCCCAAAGGAAATACAAGATTTTTTAAAAAGGATATTGTGTCTACCTTTCTCAAAGGAGAGTTAGAAGATAATGTATATATTGATCAAACCAATGGTTTATTTCTTAGAGAATATTATAATTTATTTTTTAAGTTAAATAAGGTTATATATGGGATATAATAAGCCCTAAGATCTTGGAATTTTAAGTTTCACACCTACTTGAAGAGGTTGAATTTCAGAAAAAGAAAAGTAGATAGAAACCTCTACATTAAATATGAAATAGAGATATCACTAATTATTATTATTTATGTAGATTACATTATACTTTCTATAAATTATGAATAAGTTTTTGAATGATAATATATTGAAATGAATAATCTTTTAAAGTCCATGGTTGGTGAAATGAGGTACATTCTTGGCTTACAAATTTATCAAAAGGGTGATCAAATTTTTTTATCAATATAGCTATGTTAGAGAACTTATAAAAAGGTTTGGAATGGAGTATTCAAAGTCTTTTTCCACCCCAATATTATTGGGAACCAATTTTACCAAAGATGATAAAGAAAATTAAGTATATTAAAGGTAATTCCAAAAGTTTATTATAATTCTTCTATACTTAATAGCTTCAAGGCCAGACATTATTTATGTTTTTTCTCTCAATTTTGGGTATGAAAGTGATCCAAAAGAGACCCATTTAACTACTATAAACAATATTATTAGGTTAATCATAGGTAAAATAGGTTTTGTTTTGGAATATGATAGTAAAGGGAATCTTGATCTCTTGTCTGTAGATATGTAGATCGGGCAGGTTGTGTTGATTATAATAGGTTAGCATCCAATGGAGTTTTATATCATTGAGAGAGGTTTGTTTGTTATAAAACTAAGAAGAAAATTTTATTAATATTGATCAATTAATAGGTATAATATGTTTTTGTCACTCATAACATATACCAACTAATTTGAATGATGATCTAGTTGTAAGTTCTCAAGGTTTAATTGAATTTTCTACTTCTTCTTAGGTGTAATAATCAAATTGAAGAAAATTTTTCAAGAAATCCAGTTAAATATTTAAAATACAAGCACATATATATAAATTATCTCTTCATCAATGATATTTTAAAAATAAATGAATTGAAGCTGATATTTTTTCCTATAAAGGATAAAATAATTAATGTGTTCACCAGGCCATTTCTAAAGGATGCATTTCATAATTTGAGGTTGATGTTAGGAGTTCAACCTCACTCATGTAAAGGATAAGGTATGGTGTTTTATTTCCCACTCTGGTGATGTATTTGGATATTATTTTCAAAGGTGTATAAAATAAAGGAAAACATAAATCTTCCTTTATGTTTTATTTTTATATTTTTTCAATGGGGGAGAATATAACATATGGGTGGTATCCATTGATATGTATTAAATTTTAGGTGATTAATCTCTTATAATAGAATAAATTTATAGAGATTTATGAAAAGGGGTAAGTTTTCAATTCACAATTGATCATGTGTGAACTATTTAATAGTTTTTTTAAGTGCTTAAATTAATTTTAAATTTGAAAATTTCATGAAATGATTTTTCTATTTGTGGTTAGATTTGATGTAATGATGAAGTATTAATTGAAAAAGAAGTGTTCTATTATCATATCAATGATGTGATGATATATTATTAATTAAAAAATAAGTTATATATTCTCAAATCAATTTTCTAGTGGTATCATTTAATCAGAATCTTATTTGAAGATGGTATTAATATAAATCATTGTTTTATAAATAGTATGATATTATTATTCAAAATTATTATTTAATACATTGATTTAACTCTGGTAGGCTTGGAATTATTGAATTATGATTCATTGATAATAGGTCTTATTTTTTTAGTTATTTATGTTCATTGGTTTCTAATAAAATCTAAAGGGGTAGATTATTGAGCTAAAGAGATGTTTGGATTTGTTAATTCTAAAGAAGATTATAGAGAGAAATTCCTCTAGAATAATATAAATTGTCTAGAGAAGATGTTTTCGATAAGGTTGAAGTGGATATGGTTAATTTATTTTATTTTATTTTATCAATTCATAAATCATGCTCAAACACACATGAAATAAATCATTGTATGTGAGGTTAAAGCTATATGGAAGTCTAAAAGAGTTTGGAAATTGTTTGGAGATGTTTTGAAGTTATTTTATATTTTTAATAAGTTTTCTGGTATTTATAGTTAATATGGAAATTTTATAATTATAGAGGTGTATGTGTGTCATAAATATTTTCATATGAGTCGTGAAAATTTGTTTAGGAGTTTTAACAATATACTTGGATCTATATACGATTCATTTTTTCTCCACATATGAGACATTTACAATCTGTGTATATATAATTTTATCCAGCATATGAGTAATTCAACATTTTTTATGAGTCGTTAAGACATTTATATGAGTCATGGGATGTTATGTGTGATTTATTTACTATTTTACATGAGTAATTTGGATTTATATATGAATCTAACACTTAGATACATTTTTACCCTTCTACGGAATGAAAAATACAATATTTCTAGATGTTTTTCTAAAGAATTTAAATTTGTTGATTCTTTATAAACCATTATATATTATAAAAAATATCATGTTCTTTTTTTAATCCATGATTCAAGACACTAATTATTTGTGATGAAATAGGAAGGTTTTATGATATAAAATAGAATCATGTTTCATGATTAAAGAAGAAATTTTAGAGGCATTTGGAAGTTGTATTTTTTATATATATTTATTACAATAGATTTATACATTTCATTTTAATAAAGAAAGAGAGGCCATAATAATTCAAAAATTATGAAGATTATTAGGATGAGTATTTGGGTAAATTTAAATTTAAATATTTTCAAATGTTTTATTATAGATGGAAGATCGTAAAAAAAGGAAAAAAATTCAGAAAAATATTCACACAGTTTTGTGAATATATTATTGGAAAGAAGAAGATGAAATGTGGTTGGATGAACTGGTGAATAATGCCTATAGAATATTATTCATAATATTTTGAATAGGTTTAGGAGGGTTGGATATTAATTTAATTTAATGAAGATATATAGAAGATTATTTTATTATCATATATTTTGAAGGATCTCATTCATAATGAAGATACAGACATTGGTGGTTTCATACTGTGTTATGCATGAAAATTAAAGTGGTTTCTTACTACTGTGCAAGAATAGAAGGATTATGAAGAACTCATTACACTTGAAAATTCAATAGTAGTCTATTGGTCCAATATATATTAGTTATTACCAATATTTACTATCATTTTAAATTTCTATATGCACTAAATCATAGTCGAGAGATGTAAAAACATGAGTTTTAAGGATATACCCTAATCTATTATACCTACAGGTTGATTGTAGTGGGTCGTGTAATCTTGGAATAATCCATATCATGCTAAGGACTATCATTATAACATTGATAAGTGAAACTTGTGGATTTTTGTTCTCTTTATTTTCATGGTGTGTAGACAACAAACATCACTCATCTTAACCAGTGGTAAAGGTTGTTTCAAAAGAAACATAAAAATAATTAAGATCACTTATTCACACCCCCCACCCTCCCCCAAGTGATCCCTCATAGATCTATTATGTGGTTCCACACTCCTTTATCCTAGATAAAACATTTTTACCCTTATATTCTTTTAATCATGTTATACTAATATGATGAATCGTAAAAAATGTGCATTAAAATCATCCTCTCATATTATTCAAAGTAGCTCTTTATTAATACAAAACTTCTCTTATCACATAATATAAATGAGATGAATATATACATCCTTTACATAGGCCTATATGAGATTTATATATTCTATTATATTCAAATTTTTGAATCAACCCTTTGGTTCATCATTTGAATGAAAACTATAATATTCTTTATATCCTTGCTTATTTTTCAGAATTTTTTATATTTATAACACTTGTAAAACATACAGTCAGTATCATATACCCTTCAAAATCAAATAATTTATTTCTATAACATTGATACATAACATTGAATTTCCATGGAGTTTCCAAACTCCATTAGGTATCTAGGATAATTTATATTATTCCCACATAATATCAAGACCACTAAGAGGGGGTTGAATCAGTGTTTCCTTTTTATTTTATAAGAAAGTGTATTAACTCCTTAACAAAAACTTTCCTAACCTATAAAAATTTTTAGAGTTTCAGTCCACTAAAATAAAAATCACAAACTTACCTTTCGTATATAACAAATATAAAGTGAAGTCAGCACATTATATTTACATGGTTTGGAACAAAAACCTACTCCTTTACATGTGGGATAGTTCCACCAACAAGGATTATTTTACTATCATATTTCCAAAATAAAAAGGCAAACAAAGTGAATAATTCTACAATCCCAATATAAAATTTTTTCTACTATAGTTGGTTATACCCCCCCCCAACTATCCTTTCCAGTATCCACTTTCCACAAACAAGCCTTTTCAATAACTGGTAAGTATACACAGTTACAAGCTTCACTTTTCTTCTAGTAAGATGAATCAAAATTTACTTGTGTACAACATTCAAGAACTTCAAAAATTCATAAAGGAACTTATTTTTAATGAAACATTATCTATATCCTTAGTCCAAAAAACTTCCTCAGTAGAGTTAGTCTGATTTCCTAGTTTAGAAACCTCAATATGATGGCTATATCTGATGGTCAATCCAGTCTGATTCTCCTTTTTCTCTTCCTTCTTCAATTGAGTAGGAACTCAATCGGCAACTCACAATTATGAATCCCATAAAACTATGTCTGATGAACCTGGATACAGTGAATTTTTCTCTGATGGACTCACTCTGATTGACTTGTTCCGATTGGAACTTCATCAGATGGATCTTACTTATATGATTGTATTGAACTTTTATTTCATGATATTCCTCAACATTAACCTAAAATACAAAGTTGGGTTGGGTACTCAATATCTATTACAAAAATTCCTGAGCTCAGGATCTTGGACATTTTTTCATCACATTTATAAATGAACTTAGCTCTCCTCTTATAAGGACCTCAAAAGTGGTTTAGTCTAGGTTCTGAAAACCTTTCCCGTATAACCAAATTTCCTGAATCTTTAATTCTCCTTAAATCTTGGATATCTCTTTGACTTGTTTAGTTACTTTTCAAATATTTAAATCTCTTTGTTTTTTATATATCTCTTTGACTCATTCAATTTCTTTTTGAATCTTCAAATATTCTTGTTTTTTGGATCTCCCTTTGACTTCTTCAATGCTTAAAACCTCTTAACAAAGATCGGTGTTATTTTGATTACGATCTAACTCATTATAATGAAGACTATTGTGAAATAATAGATTCCTCATCATGTTTATCCACATCAATTGAAAGGAAAATCTTCTCATTTTGATTTTTTCATTATGATTATCCATGTAAATTTCCTTCAGTATGGTTCCCAAGTCTGATTTTCTCAATATGAAAATATAACTCTGTAATAATACAATTGATATAATTATGAACCACTTCTATTATAAGTTTGGAAATCATAGTATGATTCCTAGATTAATACAATTCCCAACTAAATAAAATTCTCAAATGAATACAATTCCTAGATGAATACGATTACCATATGAAGACTATTCCAAGATGAATATGATTCCCAGATGAATATGATGGACTGGTGTTAGCAGCTTCAACTTCAGCAACTTCTTCCATTAAAAAATTTGTGCTTGTATCTGGACTTCCTTCATGACTTTTAATACATTTGAGATCATCTTCATCATCTTATGACTTTCAAATGAATGTATTGTAACTTCCCTATCTTTCATCAACAACTCTATTTCCTTCTCATCCTAAATATGATTGACATAATTACAATCACACTGGATACAAGTGGCAGTATCTCTTTCACTCCCAATACAATGCTCAATATGATTGTCAGCAATTATTCTCCCCCTTTCTTTCATCAAGATTGCATCATAAGTTTCTAAAACAAATTATGAATTTTTTGAATTACAAATCAGGAAAGCATTATTATATTTAGAATCAGGGTCAGGAAGACTCTGATCAGGTTATCATTATAATAAAAACATTCATTCTAGACTCAATATGATATCCAAAAGCTTTAAATATAAATCCCAATATGAAAAATCATTTCAATGACTCATGTCGATGGGATGACTCTGATTCCTCAATATGATTTCTTGGGTATAGAAACTAGAAACTTATCCTTTTCTCAAATTAAAACATATATCAACTATTGACAAAAAATACAACTAAAACTCAAATGGGGTCCAAAAATCCCCCCATTTTTGTTTTTTGTCAATACACACTTCAATACTTATGTTTAACCACTTCAAAACAGTAAGTGAAATTGTTTTCTTTTCTTACTCCTCCAATTCCTTGTCTCTCCTTAGTTTCTTTTCTCTCCCATTAATATATCCCCTTAATATATTATCTCCCCCTTATTGATAATCAAATTCAATGGGGTCATCATGAAAAGTTTCCTTATTGAAAAATTATCTCATTTCAAAAGTTTGGAACTTTTTATCTCAAAAACTTGAAACTCTTCTTCAGGAGAACAAAAGTACCACATGAGTTTCTGAAAAAAGATCCTTTGACTAAAAAAATATAAGTATACATGGGAGAACCCAGTGTAGAAAAGAAGAGTTTTTTATCAAGGTTATAAATGTTTTCCATTACATAACTTTCAAGTAATACCTTTTCACGTTTCCATCAACATTCTCATTTATGGGTAAATCTTAAAAATAATTTATTTAAGACAAAAGTAGAATGAACTCATCTCAATGAATATATCAGAAAATTCATGTGTATAAACACAACATTCAAAACAAACTTTTTGTATCCTCATTACATTATTTTTCAAGAATAGTAAGATACTCAACATCATCTTCCTTACTTTAACTCCTTCAATTCCATACAAGTTAGTGAAGATACACAAATGTTTTAGGAATAAGGATGAACCTCATAGCTTCTCAAAAGAAAAGTTTGTACTGATAGTATTATCTCAGTATTTACTTTTTATTCTTCTTATTAGATTTTACATTGGTTGTATTTTCTTCTTTCTATTCATCCTTATCGGTTTTTGTAACAAGTTTCTATTCATCTTTATACTCTTCTGATAAGGATGTAAAATTCTTTTCCCCTTTAGGAACCTTTTTGTAAAAGTGAGTTTATAACAACTCTTTCATTCATTCCTCTTATTCTGGAACAATAGTCAAAAAAATTAGTAACATTCCCTTATTTCTCACATCTATTGAATCTTTTCTGAATTTTCAAACCATAATATGTTGATATCTTTTTATCTAACTTTTATCACATCTTCAAAAAACATTGTTCTTTCTCTTTACTTAATTTGGTGTTTGTGATTATTCTAAATTACTATACATTTTAAATTATTTTGGATAAATAACTAAGCACTCTTTCTTTTCAGTCTCATTATGATTACTTTTCTCAACTTTATTAATATACTCAGCTTTCTAAACATATTGATCTTTCTTAACATACTCATCTTTCATCATCTTATGAATTTCCATTTTTGGTTCCACAAAATTTTTAGGAACATTTGATTTTATTTTCTCATCATATATCCCCCTTGATTCATACATGTTTCCTAACAGAGACATGTTGTACTAGCATGAATAGGATCTATGTCTGAAAACTCCACAACACCAATAGTGACCTCTAAATCTTGATTTTCAAAACTGATAGTAAAATTGTTCAGAGCATTCTTTTTCTTATTGTTTCTTCACAAATCATGTAACAGTTTTTTCATGAGGATACTTTCCAAAGAAACTTCTATCTTTCTTGATGAAAGATGTTTTCTCACAAAACTGCTTTTGTAAACCTTTCTTTTCACCTTCTTTAGAAGTTTCACCTTTAATATAAACTTCCTTGGTGAATTTTTCTCTCATATTTTTTATCTCAATTTATGTTGCAATATGCATTGATTGTGTTTCTAACAAATCTTCTTCTTTCCCAGGAAAATTACTTTTTATAAAATCTATGATTTTTTCGGATTCAGCTACCATCAATTTTTTCTTTTTACTTTCTTCAACAAGTGTAGATTCTATATTGTTGATATTCTCATTTCTAGAGGAATTTTTTTCATAACATTTAAATTTTCTTTCAATCAATCCATTTTCAAAATTTATGCCTTCAACATGTTTCTTCAACTTCCTTATCTCTTTATTGAGTTGATTATTTTGTTCAAGTACATTATCTAACTTCATTTTGAGAATCCATTCCATTTTTTTCATCTCTTCATCGTTATAATAACTACCTAAAGAATCCCTTACATTTTTTACTTGATAAATAATTTTGTGTTGATGATAATATTTTTCATCAGATGAGGAATCATTCTTCTTTCTAATGCTCAGATAACTTTTCTTCCTTTTTTCATAATGAAATATTTCCTTGTGTTTCTTCCACTTTTGTTTCTAAGGTTTATCATAATCAACTTTGGACTCATAATCTTAAATGTTCTTCCTTGGTAAATTCTGTTCAAAATACCCTTTCCCTTCACAATTCCAACATTAGAGAGTTTAAATTTTCTATTTTACCTTATTGTAATTCTTAGAAATAAGGAAAACAATTATATTTAAATCTTCATCTACTTCCCCAGCTTCTGAATCACTTGATTCTTTTTTAATTTATTTATATTTTTTAAATTTTATCAAATATTTGAATCACATTTCTCGATCAATCATTTATTTATTTTCCAAAACATTATATATTCTCATTTCATAAGTAACAAGAATGTTGTGTAGATCTTCTAAAGATGAGGTTTCAGGATATTTATCTTCCAATGATGAAACATTGGCATCAAACATATCAAGAATAATTATCAATATCTTTTCTATAATATTAGTCTTTTAATTTCTCACCCAGACATCTTATGGTGATAATAATATCATTTACCCTTGAAAATAAGTCACCAAAATATTCGTATTTATCCATTTTCATGTTTTTATATATCAGCCTCTAAATTTGTAACTTTTCCTTCTTCACCTTTTTTCCTTCATAAATATTTTTAAACTTATCCCAAATACCTTTGGCAGTTCCAATGCCATTTTTTCTAAGAAACTTGCTTTTAGTTAGTGATGAGAGTAAACCATTTTTAGTTCATCCATCATTCTCAAGATTTCTATTATCAGCAGAAGTAAGAGGATTATTCTCATTATTAGGAAGAAATACTTATGTAGTAAATTCTAAAACATTATACCCAAGGGACATAAAATATGGAAGAATTCTATATTTCTAGATATGATAGTTATTTCCATTGAAAAATAGAATCCCATTATAGTTTATGGAATTGAAATTATCCATTCCAGAGATGGATCTTTCAAAGGTAACCTTGGCATTGATACTAATTGTTTTTTCTAAGTAGTATCAAGACCACTGAGAGGGGGGATGAATCAGTGGTTCCTTTTTCTCTTATAAGAAATTTTATTAACTCCTTAACAAAAACTTTCTTAACCTATGAAACTTGTTAGAGTTATGATCCACTAAAATAAAACTCACAACCTCACCTTTCATATGAAACAAATATAAAGACAAGTCATCACATGATATTTAAAAGGTTTGGTATAAAGACCAACTCCTTTTCATGTTGGATAGTCCCACCAAAATGGTTCTTTTACTATCATATTTTTAGAATAAAAAAGTCACAAAGAGTGAACAATTCTATAATCCCAATAGAAACTTTACCCACTATAGTTGGTTATACCCCCCCCCCCCCCAACTATCTTTTCTAGTATACACTTCCCAAAAAAGAGCCTTTTTAGAAACTAGTAAGTATCCATAGTTACATGCTTCACTTTTATTCTTCTTTCCTGATCCACTTTAGAAAGTCTTCACTTTCTCAACAAGTAATCTGAATCAAACTTTATCTACGTAAAACCTTCAAGAACTTCAACAATTCACAAAGAAACCTATTAGTCTAGAAACATTCTCTAGATCCTCAGTCTAGAAAACTGACTCAGTAGATTCGATCTGATTTCCCAATCCAAAAACCTCAATATGCTGGCTTAGTTATATGGTTAGTACAATTTGATTCTCATTTTTTTCTTCCTTCTTAAATTGAGTAAGAACTCAATTAGCATCTCCCAATTCTTCATTAGATGGAACTTGGTCCTATGAACCTGGATACAATGAATGTCACTCTGATGGACTTGTTTTGATTGGAAATTTGTCAGATGGATCTTACTTAGATGATTGTATTTAACTTCAATCTAATGATATTCCTCAGCATCAACCTGAAACACAAAGTTTGGTTGGGTACTCAACACATGTTCCATGAATTCTGGAGCTTGAGTTCTTGAACAATTTTTCATCCCATTTACAAATGAACTCATCTCTCTTTGTATAGGGACCTCAAAATTGGTTTAGGTGGGGTTCTAAGAACCTTTCTCACTTAACCAAATATCTTAAATCTTCAATTCTTCTTAACTCTCATATCTCTCTTTGACTCATTCAATTCATTCTCAAATATTCAAATCTTATTGTATTTTGGATCTCTCTTTGACTCATTAAATTCCTTTTCAAATATTAAAATCTCATTTTTTTTAATATCTCCCTTTTACTTTTTTAATGCTTTATACTTCTTAACAAATTTCAGTCTGATTCGATTTATAATATGACTCATTACGATGAAGACTATTGTAAAAATATATATTCTTCATTGAGTTTCTCCACATCAATTTAAATATAAATATTCTCATTCTGATTTATTCATTATGATTCTCCAATGAAATTTTCTTTAGTACAGTTCCCAAGTCTAATTTTCACAATATCAATATATAACTCCATGAGAATATAATTGAGAAAATTATGAACCACTTCTATTTTGAGTCTGGAAATCCTAGTCTGATTCCTAGTTGAATATGATTCCCAGCTGAATATGATGGACCGGTTTCAGTAGCTTCAACTTTAGCAACTTCTTCTATTCATAAACATGTGCTTGTATCATGACTTCCTTCATGAATTTGAATACATGTGAGATCAGCTTCCACATCATCTTACTTTCAAAGGAAAGTACTGTAACTTCCCTATATTTTATCAACAACTTTATTTCCTTCTCAACCCGAATATGATTGACATGATTATGATTAGACTATATATGAGTGGAAGCATCTCTTTTACTCCCAATACAATGCTCAATATGATTGTCAACACTTTTTCTCCCCCTTTATTTCATCAAGATTGCATTACAAGTTTCTTAGACAAATTTTTACTTTTTTGAATTACATATCAGTAAAGCATCATCATATTTAACATCAAGGTGAGGAAGACTTTGATCAGGTTATCATTACGATCAACACATTCATTCCAGACTCAATAAGATAGCCAGCATCCTTCAATAGAAATATCAATATGATAAATCATATCTAATTACTCATGCTAATGGGATGAGTCTGATTCCTCAATATGATTTCCTAGGCTTGAAAACTAGAAACTTCTCCTTTTCTAAACTTCAAACATATATCAACTATTAATAACAAATACAACCAAAAATCAACTAGGGTTCAATAATTTCATCATATGGAGACAATTTATTTCCTTAATGAATTCCTTTTAGTTTCAATTAACATGAATAGTTATTATGAAGAAACATTATTGGACTCTCCAAAAAACTTTTATTCTTTCAGTTTGAACTATTAATTACTTGTATTATCAATACAACACCAGAACTTGTATATCTTCTACCCTAGTTCATATATTCTCATCACTTTGAGAAAACTGAGTAAAAAAAATTAGAAATCATTCACATTGTCATATAATTTTCAATGATGATTCTAGGATTAATTTAATAACTAGAAAAAGTATTAATTGAAACATTTGTCTCTCCAAGTCATTATTACACTTAATCATATTGAGTATTTTAGTAAATACTTAAGTTACTTAAGTTATCTTTCATCCAATACTTTTGAAAACTTTAATGAATCATTTTATGCCTCTCATAAGCATATATATTCATTTTTTAATAATTTCAACATTAATTCACTTGTAAAGGTATTATTAAACACATAAAACTTTATTACTTAAGAGATACCCAACTATACTTTACTTAAGATAGACCTCAATTCAATCATAATTCTAACACCTAATATGTAGAAATTATAATTAACTTCTTAATTAATGCATATAACCCAACATAAGGTAGAATAAAACTAGATAAATTATTATAACTAGCATGTAACTCTTTATATGAATGTATGACAATTTATAGAAGTGGTTTAACACTTAAACTAAAGTATACATTAATCCGTGATATAAAAATTATATTCCTACATAAAGTAGGGAATAAATTAAATAAATGAACAATTCATATATTTAAACATGAGGTCGACTAAATATGAACATTTAATAAATAAAAAAGTTTTAAACACTATATAACTTAGTTATGTACTGTGTACATTACATAATTAAATAAATATAAACATTTTATATTTATTTCTAATATAAACATATTTTTCTTCTTCTTTTATATGGAATTTAATTTAAATATATGATATCTAGAATATAAAAATTGAATATATGAAGTATTCATATATTATGTAAATATTCATAATATCACACATTTAATATTATTTAAACCTTGATTATTTCAACTATCAAAACTACTTTTGATATGGTTTAAATAATTTTCACAATAAAAGGAATTAAATTTGAACAATTCAAATTAAATGTTATGAGAAATTTGAAACACTTTATATTATGCCTTATTTTTGTAATTTATAAAATCTTTATAAATTACACTTATAATTTTAATATAAACCATTTATATACAAATTATAAGTCATTCTACATAACTTGAAAATTTTATTTAATATTAACATTTAATATTATGATATATTTATTTATTAAATGTTTCAAAACACTTAATAAATAATTATAAACAATTTATAATTAATTAATTTTAAAAAATATATATTAATTAAAGAAATATCCAAATATAACTTTTTCTAAAATTTATAAATAATTCATAAATTATTTAAATAAATTCATTATTAAAATTTTATAAAAATTAAAATTTTCTATACATATCGTATTTTATGATATCATAAGATGTAGCCTCCATGATTATCAATCATATTCCATGATTGATAATTCCCTACTAGGATATATCCTTTGGCACTATTGAATTTTATTTTATGATAGGTATCGATATCACTAAGTTGATATGATACTTTTTTTTACACATGAGGAATGGTGCCACTATAAAACATGAATCAGCATATCATACACTACGATATACTAAAACTTAAGGAAATAAACTAGTTCATTTCCTATGATATTTCGTATCATATGGTGAAACCCTAATATATCTTACATTATCACATAATTCAAGTTCAGCTACACATATCTTATTAGATGATATCTATTATGATATCTATTTTCCTTAAGAAAATATATATCACAGCCTATGATACATGATATGATATGCATAAATTTTTAAAATTCTTTATTTTAAACATGATTTCAAGAATCAAATGATCATAAAATTTCTCTAATACCATTTATGGATTTATAAATATTTATTAACACTTAATCAATGTATTCAGAACAATAAAAAAATCCTTAATTACAAGACCAACCATGCTTGAAAATGAAACCTTACTTAAAGAAATGAATAACTTATGTGTGTACCTCACACCATAGATAGTTATTGGTCTTTATTCTTCAATACAATGATGAATGAATATCACTAAGAAGCAATCAAAATAATCTTCCCTCTGAGGTTTATGTATGGGTTTCATTGAATCACCCAATAACTTAGGAAGGAGTTTCATATTTATCATAATGTTAGTATCTCTTAAAGGCTAAGGGAGATGGAGAAAGAGTATGGAAGGGAGATTCTAGAAAGAATCACTCACACAAGAATAGAACCATTTCCATGCCTCAACCACCCTTTTATAGCCTTGTCCAACCTTTACACATTAACTCATACATTAATATTTGTGCATGTGATTACAAACCAATTATAACCCTTAACCATTACTAATCTCCCATGTGTTTTATCTTATAAAAATTATGATATTAATGATAACAAACATTGGGATTATTTTAATTTGAACCTTTAAAGTTCCACTTGATGGTTTTTTTATTTTCATCTTATGAACTTTAAAGTGAAATCAAACCCATTTTTGTGCCCGATATATCCTTGATAGTATCAATATGCATAAATGAAGACCATAAAGAAAGTATACTTGAAGTTATGTATAATAAATATTTTACTCTTCATTGTATGCTTAATTTATATCACATAAACAATAGATAAAACCATTCTACCTACAAGGGATTGCACTAGCTAAAGCATCTAAATTCATAACATGAGGATACTCATACACCGAGATGGGTGTTAGGGCCTTCACTATTTATGATGAACAAAGTTATGGGGGAGGAGATATTTGGTAATATTTCAAGAAACTAGTCCTTAAAAATATAAGGGATCATATTCCATTATATATCCATCCTCAATGATCTTCATTTAATACCCGCATGTTACATCCAATTAGTTCATTCATGGAACTTTTTAGATGATTGTGTAAGCCATAAATGAGCCAAACATTTGGTTAATAATTGATAAAAATATGAGGGGATGTTTTGGAAGTTCCATGTATAAGCACACACTATGTTGAGTGCAACGTAGGGTTTCATTGTATTTCATGTGCACCAGGCTATGTTGGAACCAATGTAAGATCAATATTTTGTTTATGGATATATTGGAAGTAATGTATCATTAATCTATATGAATCACATTCATATAATTTTAGTTCATATCCAAAAATCTCACAATTTCACTAAAATCTATTAGTACATTATAAAAAAACTTCACAACTCTCTGTGAATCAATCCAAACACTTTTGGATACAGTTTATCAAGCATCATTCATTTTGGAACAAACACATGGTTTAAAAATTAACCCTTATCCAAAGGCCTGTCAATGTGTCCCAAAATGCGATGCCCTATTTTTTTTATGAATCAATTTTATATTTTATTTATATTAATATTTATTTATTATAACTGAAGAACCTTTGTGATAAATTGTTTTAACAATGTTTTTTTATTTGTTGACAACTAACATTTTTGTATAAGAATGATTTTGTTATTCAGAAATTGGACTCAGTCTATCATAATGAGCATTATAAGAATGTTGAAAGTTTCTGAAAGTTTTAATCCAAAGATAAAGGGAGAGAAAAGTTGTGTTTTAAATGAATATTGTTTTTTCCAGAATCAGAGTATCGGATCCATCTGCATTGGATTAAGATCATCATATCCAAAATAATTGGAGGCTGAAATTATTATTTGCTGGAAGTTTGTATTTTTCGTAATTAGATAAATAAATTAGTTTTTGAGTAATAAAGGAAGAAGTTACTAAGTTAGAAAGAAATAATTTTCTAATTGAAGAAGTCGTATATTTGCTGAAGAGTTTTGAATGAAGATTATGAAGTCGGGAATTAGAAATTTTTCAAACTTTCTAATCAAAATCATATGATTCTTTGTTGGTCATAATGTTCTCACAAATCATGAAAACTCTTACGGTAAAATATTTTGAAGATATGTTAGAGAGGTTTAAAGTTTTAAAGTTAAAGTGTGTAGATTTTATTGTAATGGGAATTCAATTGTAAATTGAATTCCATCATAATGGGAATTTCATCGTAATGGGAAAATCCATCATAATGGGAACTCCATCATAATGATAATTCCATCATTATGAGGATTATATTGGGATGAAGCTAACTAAAAATTGTAATGATCTAATAAATAAATAGAAATCATAATGAGCTGAGAAAGAAATAGAAATTGTAATTAGATGATAAGAAAATAGAAATTGTAATGAGCTGACAAGGAAACAGAAATCATAATGAGCTAATAAGGAAATAGAAATCAAAATGAGATGTGAAGGAAACAGATTCATAATGATCTGATTATGAATAAGAATAAAAAAGAAAATTCTATATTTTTTATGAAGAGATGAATAGGTCAAATATAAAATTAAATTTTTTATCAATATTAGAGAAATATAAGGAGGATTAAATAAGTAAAAAATTGAAGTTTAAATGTGAGATATTTTTAGAGTTTTTGAAATTTAAGGAAGTGGAGAAATTTTTCAAGTTTCCCTCTTTTGTTTTCTAGGTCTCCTATAAATAATTTCTTAGATCACTCATTAATTTGTGACTTTTCATGCAAGATAAAAATGTGAATCACTAAATAAATCAAGTGAAAGTCGTTTTTAGATAGAGATATTGTGAGGGGGATTGGACAACTAAAATTTTGTTTACCAGATTCAGAAAGATCGTATTGAGAAGATCATATTGATTCAATCAGACTGAGGTGCATCATATTGATCATTTGAGCAAAGTTTGAGTTTTATATATTGATAATGGGATAATCGTATTGAATCCATCATATTGAGATAATCAAATCCAGATAAGTTGTATTGAGAGAATCAGATCCAGACTCATTGTATAGAGAAAATTGGATCCATCTAAATCAGACATAGGATTCAGAATGAGAAATTGTGGATAATTTTCAACAAAGTCTTTATTCTTTAGTTTGGATCAATGTTTTTATAATAAAACATTGTAAACTGATAGTATTTATTATAATCTTTCCTATTGGGAGATATAAGGTGTCTAACAGAAGTTAGAACAAGTTGTATTCACTTCTTCATAATTTTATATTTCTATTGATTCATAGGAGTGGCTATGGCAAGGATATAGGTTCTCACATTAAGGACAAACCTTATAAATCTTGTGCGGTTTACTTACTTTTCTAATTTTTTATTCATGATTATTTACTTAAAGTTGATAAGAAAATAAATCTTAATAGGTTTCAGGGGTTAAGTTTCTAAAAGTTTTGGAACTTATAAAAAGTAAAAAACTGATTCAACCCCCCCCCCCTACAATTGTTATTAGATCCTGGGAACTTCAATTAGTTTCAGATCCCAAGGTTCCCTTGTTGAATCCTTATCATGGATAATATCATTTCTATCAACTATAGAGAAATTCTAACATTTTATGGAAAAAATTATTATGGATGGAAAATAGGATGATTCTTTACTATCTCTTGGCCTCAAAGTTGTTGATGCTACTACTGATAGTTTTCCACCTATTGAGAAAGATACTCCTATGACATTTGTTGATAAGAGAAATATATAATTTTATGTAAAGGATATAAATTAAATCCTTATGTCCTTATTAGAGAATTTTTATTAGAATGTGATGGGTCTCAAAACTTCAAAAAGTATGTGGGACAAGCGGAAAAATGTTTTCAAAGGGAATACTGATGTTAAGTAAGAAAAGATAAAAATTAGGCATAGTAAGTATGAAGACATAAGAATGAGATATGAATAAAAAATTTATTAATAATTCAATAGAGTAGATTAATTTTTTTGCAACATCATAGGATTCAGATATGTCCTTTAATATTCTACAATTGTGAACAAACTTACGAGAAACTTTCTAGATATATTTTATTCTAAAATTTATTCTTTAGAAGATAAGGATGATTTATCTCTCAATAAATTGCATAAATTTTTTATTTCTTATGAAATGAATAAAACTTTGATGTTTAAAAATAAGATGAAATATGAAATGGATTTTGAAGATATGAGAAAAATAAAAATCAAAGATATTGAAGATGCTAATCCTTATGAGTCTGGAGATAAAGAGGATAATGAGTTGAATGAAAAAATAATGTCTCTTATATCCAAGAACAATCAAAGAGGAAGAGGAAATTATGGAGGTAAACTTCCTCTCAATTTTTTTGAATGTGGTAGAATTGGACACTTTTCTATGAATTTCCCAAATAAGAAAGTTTGATAATATCAAGATGATTCCAATGAAAAACCTCCATGGAAGAAGTGAAACAAAAATGATAATGAACAAAAGTATTATAAAAAATACAAGAAGAATTTTACTGGAAAAAAATAAGTATGTTGAGTAATAAAGTTGAATTGGACACTACGAACAACAATTCTTATAAAGATTAAAGTTTAAAAAAAATAGAACCTTTATTGAAAAAGTTAATAAAACAAAATGTTCCTTAGAGAGTGAAGAATGTGGTAAAGAATATTATAGAGAGTATCACCTCATAATATAACTTGTTACATTTCTTGAGAAAAACAAAACTCTCATGAAAGAAATTAGAGTTATAAAGAAATATTGTGAAGAAATTTTTGATATAAGAAAAGATGTCATCAAGCAGGAGGAAGAATAAATTTAGGAGATTTTAAGTTATAAAATTAGAATTGCTAAAAAGGGAAAGATGATTGAAGATCTTAGTAAGAATCTGGAATCTGAGGAAGAAGAAGTTAACAAGTTTCAATAAAAACTTCTTAAGTATAAATGTACCTTGAGGAAGATAAATGAAAACTTCAACAAATCTTTTAAAGTGAAAGTTAAGACTTCTAAATTTGCTGATAAGGCTCAATATGAGAATTAGATAAAATATTTTCTTACCAAAAGTAATGTTTCATCTGATTCTTTTAACATTTCAGGTTCTAGAAAAGGTATTGAAAAAAATTGGGTGGAGAAATCATGTGAGAAACCTATAAATTATAAAAAAGTAGAAAACACACTCAAAAGAAAATATGGTCCATGTCCTGAGTATGTTAGAGATGAAAGAAGTTACCAAACTCAACAAAGTTTCTATAGAGAAATATATTTCTTGAATATAAAATCAATATTTTATGGTTATTGCTAGTGTTGTGAAATCTTTGGGCATAGAGCTTATAATTACTTTCACAACTTATCTCTACCAGGAAGAAGGTTTGAGAAAAGTGGAATAAATAGTGAAAGTAGAATGAGTAACTTTCTTAAATAATAGAAAGTTGAAAAGGTGAATTATCAAGAAGTTAGAAACTTTATAATAAAAAATTAATTTTAATGTTTGGAAGAAGTTTTTATAAGATGTGATCAGACTATTCATCATATTGAAAGATGTGTTACACTCCTTCTAGAACAAATTCCTTATTATAGAAAAGAAAAGGAAGTTGAAAAGAATAAAATTGAGGAAATAGATTTTGTTATTGAGACAACTTTAAAAGAAAGTAAAAGGAACAAACCATGGATACTTGATAGTAATTGTTCTTCACATATTATAGGTGATATTAAAATATTGAAACATGTTGAAATTCATGATGGTGGAGTAGTTACCTTTAGGAATAATAGTTCCTTAAAATTAGAGGAATCATAACAGATGAGATTGAATCCAAAAAGTTGAAATCTAAGGAAGTTTTATTTTTTGATGGGATAAAAAATAACATAATTAGTGTAGGTTAAATTTACAATGATAGAAAATAATTTGTTTTTAGAAAAGATTTTTGTATCATCAAAAGTCTGAAATATGGAAAAGTTATTACAAAAAGAGAAAGAACCAGTGGGAATCTATTTCAAACAGAATAATTTAACAACTCATGTTACTTGAGTGGTTAATATGAAAACAAATTGTGGCACTAAAGACTTGTCCACCTTAGGCATAAAAACATGAGTAAAATTTCTAAAGTTGACATTGTCTGGAATTTTCTAAAATTGAAAATAAGAGATAGAGATGTTTGTATTACTTTCTAGAAAGGAAAGATAACTAACAAATTTCATAAGAGAATTGAGATTCAATCTACCAGACCTCTTGAAATTATTCATTCTGATTTATGTGGGCCAATGAGACATCAATCAAAGAAGTAAATTTATACTTTATCACTTTTATTTATGATTTCACTTGGATGAAAAACATCATATTTATAAATCATAAGTTAGAGGCTATTGAAATGTTCAAATTATTCAAAAAAGATGTTGAGAAATAAATGGGGGTTTCTATAAAAAGGTTGAGAATAAATAATGGTATTGAATTTAAAATTAATAATTTTAAAACCTATCTGAGAAATCATGGTATCAAACATTAGTATAGTTCTACCTATACTACAAAAAAATGGATTATCAAAAAGTAAGAATTTAATTTTGGTGGAAATCAGAAGAATTATGTTAGAATAATATAAACTTTCAAAGTTCTATTGGAGAGAAGCTATTATTACAGTTGTACATGTTCAAAATAGATGCTTGTTGAGATTGAAAACTAACATGACTCCTTATAAAATTTGAGTAAAGATGATTCCAAAATAAGTGTGAATCAGAAATACTTTTGGAAATTGATAGGAAGTATTATTTATCTTACAACCTCAAGGCCTGATATTGTTTATTCTATGAATTTGTGTGACAGGTATCAAAGTAATCTAAAATAATCACATATGTTGGAAGTAAAAAAATATGAGATATGTCAAAGGAACAACTTCACATGGGTTTTTATACAAAATAAATTTTGAGATGAAGTTTCATGGTTACACTGATACTGATTGGGGTGGAGATTGTAGTGATAGAAAATAAACCTCAGGAAGAACATTTTTCTTAGGTGAATATTGTGTGAGTTGGCATAGTAAGGAACAAATTTTAGTAAATTTAAGCATAGATGAATCTGAATATGTTGTAGCTACTCAGGATTATACTCAAATGTTGTGGATGAGAGTTTAGTTGGAATACTTGAGAGTTAATTTTTATAAACCATTAAAGATCCTTTGTGATAATTAGAGTTAAATTGATCTTTCTAAAAATCTTGTTCAACATTCAAGATCAAAACACATTGATATAAAGTTTCACTTTATAAAAGAGAAAGTTATTGTTGGAGATGTTTTTCTAGAATACATTTCAACAAAGTATTAGATTGTTGATATATTTACAGAAGAAATGATGAAAGAAAGGGTTTTGGAATTGAAGTTTCAACTTCATGTTCAGCCTCTTCCCATGACTTCTTAAAACCTATAAGGAATTGACCCCCACTCTGATTTGGATTATGTTGACAAAGTGGGAGAGAAAGTAACAACTTTGTACTTTGTAAAAAGTTTTTACTTATCTTTCTTAAATGAATCAAGAGTTGTGCTTAACATAGAATGGAGGAGATAAAAAAAGG
Source organism: Viscum album (assembly GCA_963277665.1). NCBI lineage: Eukaryota > Viridiplantae > Streptophyta > Magnoliopsida > Santalales > Viscaceae > Viscum > Viscum album. Next base: position 22,983,445 of record OY728142.1, on the reverse strand, counting down.
GAGAGAAAAAGAAAAGTGATAAAGAAGAAGATAAAAGTGAGGAAATCTTATCTTTATATGGTCACAAAATTTTCTTTCCACCGAGGGGTGGAATTCCTTCAAAAATATCACTTTATCCATTAGTGTGGTGTTAGGACTCTTTCTTTTGAGAAAGGATATGTTTTTATAAAAGTAAAAAACGTGATTTGTTTATAAAATTTGAGTTGTGAAAATATTCTGAGAGTTGTAAAAGTTGTTAACAAGGTTATTCAACAAGTCCAAAGGGGGAGATTGAAGAACCTTTGTGATAAATTTTTTTAACAATGTTTTTGTATTTGTTGACAACTAAAATTTTTGTATAGGAATGTTTTTTTTATTCGATAATTGAACCCAGACCATCATAATGAGATTAATAAGAATGTTAAAAGTTGCTGAAATTTTTAATCCAAAGATAAATGGGGGGAAAGTTTTGTTTTAAATAAATATTTTTATCCAGACTTAGAGTATCAGATATATCTTCATCGGATTCATATCATCAGATCCAAAATAATCAGAGGTAGAAATTGTTATTTGTTGGAATTTTTTCTTTACCATAATCATAGAAAGAAAGAAGTTGCTGAGTTAGAAATAAAGAAGTTGATGAGTTAGAAATAAATAATTTGTTGAGTGAAGAATTTGTATTGTTTTTTTAGAGTTTTGAAAGAAGATTGTGAATTCAGGAGTTATAAATTTTTCAAAAATTATAATCAAACTTAGATGATGCTTTACTGATAATGGGAATTCCATCGTAATGTGAATTCAATCATTATGGGAATCCCATCATAATGTGAATTCCATCATAATGGGAATTCCATCGTAATGGGAAAATCCATCATAATAGGAACTCCATCGTAATGAGAATTCCATCATTATAAGGATTCCATCTGGATAAAGCTAAAGACATATCATAATGAGCTGAGAAAGAAACAGAAATAATAATGAGCTGAGAAAGAAAAAAAATCGTAATGAGGTGATAAGGAAATAGAAATAATAATGAGCTGAGAAGAAAACAGAAATCAAATGAGCTAAGATGGAAATGGAAATCATAATGTGCTGAGAAGGAAATAAATTCATAATGATCTTATTATGAAGAAAACTCAAAAATAAGATTATAAAAGTTTGATAAAGAGCTGAATAGCTCAAACTTGAAATTAAATTTTTCATAAATCTTAAAGAAATCTAAGGAGGATTGAAGAATTCAAAAATTAAAGTTTGAATGTGAGATATTTTCAAAGTTTTTGAAATTTGAGGAAGCGAGGAAAATTTTTGAGTTTTCTGCTTTTGTTTTCTAAGTAACCTTTAAATACTTTCTCAGATAATTCATTCATTTGTGACTTTTGATGAAGTGTAAAAGGTGGTGTACTGAAGAAATCAAGTGAAAGTCATTTCTGGCCAGAGATCTTGTGAGGAGGATCGAATAGCTTAAATTTTGTTCACCGGATTGAGCAAGATCGTATTGAGAAGATTGTATTGAGCCAATAAGAATGAGGTATGTCATATTGAGCATTTGATCAGAGTTTTATTTTTATATATTGAGAATGGGGTCATCATATTGAATCCATCATATTGAGAAAATCATATCTAAACTCATCATATTGAGAGAATTGGATCTAGACACACCGTGGATCCATCCAAATCAGACTAAGGATTCAAACTGAGAAACTGTGGAGAAGTTTTAATAAAGTATTTATTAATTTTTGGCTCAATTTGTTTATAATAAAACATTGCAAACTGATGGGAGTCAGTATAAGATTTCTTATCGGGGGATAGAAGGTGTATAATGGGAGTTGGCACAAGTTGTATTCACTTCTTCATAATATTGAATTTTCAAAGACCCACAGGAGTGCCTATGTAAAGGATTTAGGTTTTAAAATTTAGTTTGAACCTTATAAATATTGTGTGCTTTACTTTCTTTCCTACTTTTTCATGCATGAGTATTTACTAAAAGTTTATAAGGAAATAAATATTAATAGGTTGCAGGGGTTAAGTTTCTAAAAGTTTTGAAACTTATAAAAAGTGAACAACTGATTCAACCCCCCACCCCTTCTCAATTGTTATTCTATCCTTGAAACTTCAATAACCTTATAAATAATTTTATTATGCTATATAATAAGAACAGGATTTTTCATTTAGAAAATGAAGTAGTTTTTATTCTAACTAAATCATTTTCTATATGTTATATGGTTTTTTTAAAATTAATTATCAAAATTTTATAATTTTAATTTGGTAAAATGAACTTTAGTTTTGGATTCATCATATGAAAATTATCATAGGATGTATTTTTTGAGTTTTCTAAAAGGGATAGTTTTTATGTGAATAGTGGAAAATATCATATTCTCAAATACTATAACTTTTCTTTTGATTAAGTATTTATAAGGTACCATTAAGTTTTGGATTAGTTTTAAATTCACTTAACTCACCTTTTTTATTCATAATCTAATAAATTTCATGAGAATCTATAATAAACATGATTTTAGAGAAAATTAATTTTTTTACTTAAAAAGATATTTTTCTTAAAATTAATTTTTATTGCGTTATGTGTGCTTATATTAAAATTAATTTTTAGAAACTCTATAAATTGGATATTTTAAAATGGTGTTCATATTTGGAATAATAAGTTTCAAATTTGGTAATAAGTTTAATTTCATTTGTGGTCATAAAAATAATTCTCCATGGAAAAATCTTATCATCACGGTAGAGGTTAAAATGGCTAAAAGGGGGGTTAAATTAAAGGATAATACCACAAGTATTTAATTTATTTGTTGATTGGATTATTGAACCTCCTTATCCTATATTTAAAATTGGTCTATTTTTATGCTAGTTTCCTTGAGTATGGAATTTATTATATACTAATTAAACAAGTATTTACAAGAGTGTCACTCCTCTCACTTATAAAAAAGATTTATTCTCCACCTCACTTCTTCACACACATTGATCACACTATCTCAACCAATCCCTAGAAAATTTATTCCATATATCTCTTTACCACATCCTATAGGTTATGTTCTCTCCAAAATACCAATCTAAGAAGGCTTAAGGAGAGTCCTAAATGAGGATATCCATGGAAGATGTAAATTTCTTAACCAAGTTCTTTCATGTTTCATTATTCTTCCACCTACTCAAAATCTATTATAATCATACTCATATAATAAAATAAATATCATTAGAATTCTAAAATATTATTATTTTTATGGGAAAAAAATTATCTACCTTCCTCCCATCCATTGGAAAATGAAAACGCCACCTGTGTTACGTGTGGACCATTGCATCAATGAACGACGTATTTCATTTTTCAACACTGCCTATAATGCCCCAAGATTTTTGTATATGTTTAATAAAATTAAATATTATATTTAATATCTTCCTTCCCATGAAACACCAAACTAAACCTAACCGTGACATACCTTATTAAAATATTGTAAAATGATGTAAAACATCAATAAAAAAATTACAATAATAATAAAGCCTCAAGTAAATAAAAAATAATAAAATAGTTTTTTATAAAAACATATATTTAAATTCCTTAAATATAGTTCTTATTATTAATTAATGATTTATTTATTGATTAAATTTAATGTTTAGATAATAAATAATTACTGAAATTTATGTGTATTTTACCTAATAAATTAAATTGATCAATTTTAAAATATGGTTCTGATAATAATTAATATTTCAAACTAATATATTAACACTCATTTAATTAAAAATTTATATAAAATAAGATTAATAATATTTAAAGTTTAAAAGTTTATTTTTCTATAAAAATATTTTTTTCTTTAATTATGTGTTTTCATTTAAAAGGAAAATTTATAATTTTTAAAAATTTAATTTGATGAAATTAACATCATTTTTTCTCATCAAGTCAATATTATCCTAATATGAATTTTTGAGACAAATACAGTTTTTACTAAAACTGTAACATTTATGACTATATCAAAAAGTAAGTATAACTTTAAAGATTACAAAAAAACATGATAAAAATTTATTTATGGAGTGAAATTATGAATTTAAAAATAATATATTTAATTTATAAAACCCTTTTTTAACATTTTGAAACTTAAGTAATCTTTTATTCTAATAAAAAATGGTTTTTATTTTTTTTCTTTAATTATGATATCATAAGGGAGAATTATATTTTGGATTTATTTGAAAGACATGTAAATATTATTTTGTAAATAATAAACTTATTAATTTTATTTAAATCAACATAATTGATAATTTTATCCTAATAATTATTTTTACACTTAAGAATACACTGTAATGATAAATGGGTTTTGCACATTACATGCGCTGATGTTAAAATTAGTTTTTCTTACAAATATAGATTTTATTTGAAAAATTGGATTTAATATTTTCAATAATTAGGTCCAAATTATTTAATAAGGCCTGTTTTATTTTTAGGCATTAAAATTAAATTACTTGGGTAAAAATTAGTAACTATAATAAAAACCAAAAATGGTAAAACTGAAAAAAAAGTGTAAAAGACTTAAAAACTTGTTAAAAACATGTTTTAAAATGTTTGGTTGATTTTTTATTGACCTTAACCTTCCCCACTACATTATTTTACATTATTGGGTCTATTTAACCTTTAAATAGTGACCTTACCTTTAATATATTACAAAAATATCACTCTTCTACCTTATAAAAGGATAAACCACTGTAACAACTCAAGATTTTATAAGATATATTCTTTTTAATTTCTTTCATATCTTCTGTTGTACGCTACACCAAGATTATCTTGCGCTATACGCAACACCGTATTATCTTGCAGTATACACAACACTAATCTTGGAACGTGTTATACACAATTTCAAGTTTGATTGATAGTAGTTATTCTACGCAACATTGAGTATATATATATATATATATTCAATGTATAAATGAAGTATGGTTGGATTTTGTTATACGCAACAACAAAGGAGTCTTGCACTACACGCAACCCTGACTTGGCTTGCATTACACGCAATCGCAACCTTCCTCGATAGCGTGTGTTGTACGCAATACCGGGTTTCACTAAACAAAAATATATGGTTATCACGAACTAGCTGTTATGAATATTATTAACTAAATTTTGAATTTTATAACATTATTATTCATCTTACTCATTTTCTAGAACATGGTATGAGAATAAAATAAATTTTTCAGGTAAAATAAGTATTTTTCAAAAAATGCAGTTTTGCCACCTTTTGATGGCGCACCCACATTAAATCTAGAATTTTAAATGTTTATAAGTTTAATTTTACAAAATAAAATTATTATTTGGAATCAAGATATAAAATTTTACCTTGGATAAAATTTTCATATTATTCTGATAACTTTCATATTTTAATGAATAGTAAAAACACGCTATATTTTAATTAAAAACAACTCTTTTCATCGTAATAATTTATGTGGTTAAATTATAATATTTAATGGTTTTAAAGTATAAATATAATATATTTTTACCATTTAATATAATGTATTTCATTAGCATTTTACATTGAATTCGTAGGTTAAATCAATTCAATATTTTGCAATGTTTTAAACAAAAACCCGTTTTCTTTCGACAACGGGATTAATTTTAATTTAATTTATGCAACTTCTGTGTATTTAATTTGGAAAAATGGATTCCATATTTGGAATCAGTGAGTCTAAATTATATTAATAGACTAATTTTTATTTTGGGCGTTATGAATAGTAACTATGGTAAATTTTATTTACCATACTAAAAGGTAAATCGGGTAATTAAGGGTAAATATAATATTATAAAATTATCCTAAAACTTGTATTAATAAAATTGGATGATTATATTTTATCATAAGTCATATTTGGGTCGAAATGGAATCCATTAGAACCCACTTTGAGGTGATTAAGACCTTTAGTTTATTTTATTTAAAGGAGAGTGAAATATGTCTCACTCAAACTTTAATAATTAAAGTATTTTTAATATAAAGTTATACAGAATATAAATTAGGTTATAAATACTCATTTTAAATCTAAAATGTTTTTATTTATCATGGTAATTTATTTGTAATTTTTAAGAGTTATTTAATTACCTTATTAGCTTATACATTAATGATGCAGAAATTAATTATTTAGTAAAAAAATCAATAATATTGTTTTTATTGAAATAGTAATACATATTAAAGGGCTCACAAACCTGACCAAAACTTATTGGTAGTGTATATATACACCATAATCATCAAATTACCGAATATATGACCGTTTGGAGTCTTATAAAAGTGATTGTGACACTTATATTATTTTATTTTATATGATGTCAAAGTTGTTACCTTCATAATTTAATAAATATAACATTTTAAAATTTGGGTGTTTTAGAAGATAAATCCGACTAAATTTTTTATTATGAAATATATAAGATTTATATTCATCCTAGTATTTTATTTTTAATTTTTATGCAACAAATAATTATATTTAATAATTATACAAAAATTTTGTAGTAATTATTTTATTAAGAGAAATATCAAATAAATGGTTTTACAAATTGTAAAATAAATATTATATGAACTATTTAATGTGCTCCACTAATTTTCTAGATTACTATGACATTTTAGGAACCTATTAAATATTTTATTTAGAATATATCCTCTGTGTGGATTTTTTTTAAATTCAAATAAATAAATAGTGTCAAAATTGACACTATTGTTATTTTATAAAAATAACATATTATTAAATTGTTTAAAAATCACAAAAATATTTAAAAATTATAAATTAAAATTTATATAGTCTAAAATTTCATAAATTATATAATTATGGATAATTCACATCACATAAGTAATTATTTATAACAATTTAGAATTTAGAATCTTATTACCACAAATAAAATTTAATAGATTAAATAAGGATAAATCTAGTTGATAATGTTTAAAATAAATTACCTACATGTCTAAATTTTATTGGTTGATGATATTACAACCCTATATCATCTAATATTTGAATATGATTCATTTTTGGAGGTTTTTTAAGTGGGGTTGGAATTTATTATAAATTAACAGTTCTTATAATTCCAAAGGTGCCCCTCTCCTCCCTTATAAAAGGGCACCTCCTCCCTCTCCTCCTCACACCATTTTTAGCCTTGAATCTCAGAAAACCTCTTCCCATTTCACTTCCCCACTTTCCTATAAACCTTATAGAGGTACTGGTCTTCTCAAAAGACCAACTCTAGTGCCCTAAGAGGAAGTTCAAAGGAGGCACTTCGAGAAAGAGGTAATACCTTCTACCGATTCATTCAAGTTTCCTTCTTCTTATACTTTCTCTTATTTAGTGGTTTCATTATGATGTAATAACATCAGTATACCTAATATACTGATATGATATTATAAATATTAAACAACCTCATTTCACCTTCTATCCATCCTAAGAAAAATGAAATCACCGCGCGTGTGTACGTACGGAATACCATCTCCATGCTGTGGTGTAATCTGTTTTTCCACCACCACCTTACTTGGATGGGTATAATGGTGTAAATAATAACTACATATAATTATTACAATATCATACTGATTCTAAGATATTATATCATTCACTCCAATTCCATTCAATAAATATGGGAACGATATCATCGCTCGTGCGTACATACGGATTACCGTCTCCACGACGCGATGAGATTCATTCTCCATGTTTACCACTCAAGAATGATTATTAAGTATATATAATGAATAATAATGAAATATATGATATGATAATGCTACTATATTTATGTATATATATATATATATATATATATATTTCATCTACTTACTTCCATTCAAGTCAATAAGGAAAGGAAAATGGCGTTCGTGCGTACGTACGGCCTACCGTCTCCATGAACGGTGTGTTTCATTTCAATTATCTATCTATTATATATATATATATATATATATACACTGAATATATGTGATATATAAATCATTATTCACATTCTGGAAGTAATTAAATCATGATATAAGTAATAATAATATCAAGAAGAACAAGTCCAAACATGTACGATAAATGAAACGATTTTACCCAAAATGTTTCTTTAACATGGATTTACAAAAGAACGGGTAATATAAAGACATAAGTGAACCATATATGATATCATAACAATGAATATAATTCTGTAATAATTCAATGACATTATTTAAATCATTATACAGGAGGTTCGGATACGTACTAAGAATATCAGACCTAAGGTAAGGGATAATGTTGCAATCTCAATTGTTTTCTATCCGAGATTGCTTATACGTAAGTATTTACTAGGGTTATATTTATCATCCATGTCCAAGTTTTATAAAAATGTTTTCATGTATGTTTAAACTCCTTTTTACCCATTTTTGAATTTTACTACATGGTATGTAAGGAATCTTTTTTTGTTATACAAGGTACTTTTTTGACTTTTCTGACAAAAGTATGAGAAGAATGTTATTTTTAACTTATACGGTGAGAACGGATTTGTACGGTTTCATAATGCCTCATTTTCATGAATCTTACTCTAAAATATTTTATGACTATTTTCAACAAAATACTTTTTTTTTAAAGTGCATGGCATTTTGTGAAAATAAAATGATTTTGAAGAAGAAAGTATATTTTCCTCAAGAATTCATTTCAAATGTTTTATCAAAACCATTTCCATCTAAGATGAAATTATTTCATATGTGTATGTTTCAAGTTTAATGTCTCTATGATTTACATGGTTTCACTTTTCTTATGATGAAATGTCCATTTGTTTTATATGGATTATGAGATGATGGGATGATGTTTATGAAACCCATTTTATTCTTTGGGTTATGATGAATGTTTTAAGTTTATTGTGTGGCACAAGTAAGAATGATTTCATTATGAGATGGGTGGGACCTATATCTCCCTCCAATGAATTGGGTAAAGATTTATATCTCATGAGATAGACATGGCTGGAATGGTAAGTTAATCTGGTTCAGTGTTACAGGACTGAAACGAGGAGTGAACTCAATTCAAAAAGGGACTTTGTCCACTAAGATGGTCTTGGAAGCAATGCCTTGGCTACTATGGAAATCATATCATGTGCTTAATGTTTTTCCACAATTACAAGTTTTATTTCTAAGCTATTTTATCATGATTTATGTTCCATTATGATCTATGTCTTACATGCTGCCATGTTTTATGTCATTGCTCAAGATTTTCATGTTTAAACATTATATTCATGTTTTTATGTTCAAATGTATATGGTTTGTTTTATTTTCTCCATGCTTACCCTTACTGAGCATTTGAGCTCACCCTTTATATGTTTTCTTTTCCCCAGGATATAAAGAATGGTTTTAGGTAAGAAAAGTAAAGGGGAAGATCTTTATGGGAGATGTTGAAGATCTTTCACCACGATTAGAAGATTAAATTCCGAGTTTCCAAAGACACTAAACTATTACGGTCCTTGTGTGTCTGTTTTTTTTATTTATTAAGTATTCCACAAAAGTAATGTAATTTCCATGTACGTCAAGAATTGGGTCTCTACAACCACCACCCCACTTCTCTTCACACCTCAAGCCTCTTAGATTCATCTAAAATCTACCCAAATAACTCCTCAACACTCCTATAAACTTAAAAGAGGTTCTATATTTCTAATATACCACCTATCAAATCCTTAATCCTTTTTACAAAGGATCCCATCCAAGGAGTAAGGAGGTTAAAGCATGTTCGGCTAACCAGTTAAAAGTAATGGTTCTTTAACTTAATTTCTTTTCTTTGAGACATGTTTTTTATGCAATTAATTTCATTTAAATGGTTTTTTTAATACCTATTGGATATATAATGTTATCAATTATCTTTTATTTATGGTATTTTAAGTTCAATTTAAATCCCTCTCTTTCAAGAGGTGTTTATTAAAAACTTTATTTAGCTATAAAGGATATTGATAATTAAAAACATATTTCTTTGAGTTGTGATAATTCTTATTGAAATTTTTTCTTCCATTATTGGGTTCTTACACCATAATATTTCATTATATTTTATTTTCTCTTCCAATCTGGGGAAATATATTTTTAAATACAAACTCCTTTCATAATGAATTTATTTCTCATAAAAATATAATGTTATTAATAATAACTTTCATCCTTCCCACGTAAGCTATTTTTCTTCCATATCCATATTTTTTGTTCCCTTCAATGTTATCCATTATATTTAGAAACCCAATTATGTTCCATATCTTGTGATCTTGACATTTCATTTTTCCTTATTTCAAAATAAAGTTTAATTCCCTTTTTTATAATATGAGATCTCAATAAATGTATTTTAATATATGAAAAAGGTTTTCCTTCCATGTTCCTTTATTTTATCATCCACTCCACATTTACTTGAGATAGTATTTATGAATTTTTCAAGACTAAACTACTGAAATTTATTTTTAAAATTAAATGATCTCAAACTTTTATACTTCAAATTTTTGAAAATTACTTTTCAAAGTTACTGCAACTTCATCTTTTAAGGAAAATATAAACCATTTTATAAAAACTATTTTATTTTTTATTTTTTTTAAAAAAAGTGACATGGATTGGTTTCCCAATCCATGCCCAAAGAAATTTATTAAGAACAATGTTTACAGTGAAAACCTGAGGTGTAATGAAGCTACACCAACAAAAATAGAAAGCTGCAGACAAATCAAATGAAACATGAATGAACAGAGCAATCGATCCTCTAGCAGTCTGAAAATAGTAGTAGCAAGAGACCAGCACCTCGATTGTGGAAGCAGAATCATAAAAAGATAGAGCAGTAGAAAGCACTTCCATATAAACCAGATTCATCCAGATGAAAGCTACCCCTCAGATCCAATGAAAAGAAGAATATGATCCAGCCCAGTTTCCAGCATCAGAAACCCCATCATAATCAATCCAGAATACAAGAGGCAACATTTTACTAGATCCAAACATGAATTAGCAACCCAGTCCAGTTGAAACTCAAGAACAGCAGGCGATTATACATCATCAACTCTGTGCTGGACTGATGAAGAGCACAGCCTATTCTGCAGAGCCATCCAGAAGCATACTTCCATGAAAAAACAAGAACAAGCCTTGATGCCAATAAAGTAATACCATGCTATAACAGGGAGAACAACAACCAAAGAAGAGTGCTCAGAGCCAGCAGAGCCCAAACAACCCCTTAGAAACACAACAGAACTGTCAGTGCTAAATTAGAGAACATAAACAGGTCATAAAATGCAAGCCTTCCCAAAGTAGTCCACATATTTTTTAAACTTCAAACAGAATCACAGAGTCCAGGTGCATGCATTCCAAGAAAACCATATCCAATCTTCAAGCATAGACGAATAGCAAGAAACAGGATCAAAGTTCGAACAAATAATAGATATATGAAACCAAAGGGATGAAACAGCAAGAATCCAGCAAGCAGGTATCTCCAGGAGCAAGCTTTCCCATAAAATCCAAAGCCAGATAGAGAAAAATAGCAACGAAGGTCCTAGCAAACAGCCTTAAAATAGACTCCAAACTCAGTCAAAAATGTGTAGGAAACAGAACTGAGTAAAACCCAGCAGAATCCAGCTTGAAAAGGTAAATCAGGTCCAGCAAACAAGGTCCAAGATAAGATGCAGAAACACTCAGGAACCAAAACATAAGCATCTAGATCGAAATCAGGATAAAAAAACACACCAAAAGAAAAACCCACAATCCTGTTTAGAAAACTATCAGAGCCTCAAGAAGTTCTTGAAACAGAACAAACAGAATAAACCAGTAGGAGATCAAGAGAGACCAATGTAGGACATCAGAGCAAGACTAGAACAAGAATTATTTCCTAATTCTGTCATTGAATATGTCCTGCTTTGCTGCCAAGTAAGTCCTCTTAGTAATCTCGCCTTTTCTAAAATAATTGTATAGGATATCATCTTTGAGTCTCGCTGAAGAATCAGAATCTTCACAAACTTACATAATTGGTTCATCAACCCTTTCATCTTGTTGTTCCTTCTCTAAATGTTGATTTGTAATAGTGGCAGATACATTCTTTCTAGCAATATCCAAGGATCGAGTGACAATAGTCTTCTCTACATGAGAAAAATCCCTATGCTTTTTAGTTTTTTTAGGGTTGGGAGTAATAAACCCATCTACATCCACTATTGGTTTCTTACCCTTCCTGGCCATGTCCTTTAATTATTCTTCATCAATGATAGTAGATTTATCCTCCTCATCATTTTGAGAGAGACTATTTTCATATTCATCACACCTCTCCTTTTCCTCATTTTCCTGATTGTCATCTTTTATTGGAACTTTCGTCATTAACTCAAGTGAGGGTGAGGGGCTATGATGTGTATTAGCATTCTCCACAGTGGGTGGAGACTCCTTCTCACCCTTATCTAGAGAAATATTTCCATGATCCCCTTGGTTCAACAAATAATCACAAGGTTTAGGATGCACGTTAGTAGTCCCGGAGACATCATTGATAATGGGAATCACAAAGTCATTAGTAGTGGATGATTTAGGAAGATCCAAGTTAATTTTAGCATTATCTTTTTCTACCCAAACTATTTTGCAGTGAGGTTGAGGTGGTTCAAATTTTTTTGACGCACATTCTTCCAAATAATGACCCACTTTGTAGCAGCAGTTACAGTAGGGTGGAACATTTTCAAAAACCACCTCTTGAGTATAACCTTTATCACCATTCTGGAGCCAGAATCTGGAAGGCAATTCTTGTGATATATCAATCTCAGTGCAGATCCTAGCAACTGAGGGACGAGACAAGTTCATGGTGGCAGAATCTAATCTAATCGGAGTTCCAAATAGACTTGAAATGGCATATAGAGCGCTTTGCTTAAATAGATGCAAAGGCAATCCTGGGAAACCGATCCAAATTGGAACAATAGGGGGCTCAGAACCTAATTCAAAATCTGGAGACCACTTAAAGACCTTTAAAGAAGCCCCCCCAAAAGACCATGATCCACGAATCCAAAATCGATAATAATCATTATTCGAGGAGAACCGAAACACAACATACAGAGAGTTCAGCAATCCAATATGAAAGTTTGTAAAAACTATATTCTCAAGTGTTTTGCGTAAGAAGAACAGAGAAGGACGGTTCTTGGAAAATCGACCGACAAGAACAAACCGGAGGTCCGAAGCAAGATTGAGTACCTCTTCTTTGGAGAAAGAAATCGCCGATAGACTTCTGTGTCTGTAGGATTTTGGAGCAAGAATACCGGAGGCCTTCAATTCTATGCGAGGGATTCTACCCGAGACAACGTCTACGAAGGATCTCTCATCTTGGAACCCTTGATCTGCGATGTTAGGGTTAACCCTTATTTCACCCGAGAGCACCGCCATCTTTTTCTATAAAAACTATTTTATTATTTTGCTTCCATTTTTATATTTATATATAAAGGATTTATTTCCACGTAAATCATTTTTCATGAATTATTCCTCAAATGTTATTATAAAATACTCTTTTAGGGTGATTTAATTTTGGTTGTCATTTGTTTATATTCTTGACACAATTTTTTGTGATACCATCTGGAAATATTATGAAACCAATATTTTCCATGGGTTATTTATGATGTGATGAATGATTGTTTTAAATTAACCCACATATGTATGGATGATTGATAGTTAGGGCCCTATATCACCCAATAATTTATTGTTTAGAGTTTCATTTCACTTGAGATGATGAAATGTTTCATGGACATGATGCAGGTAGTTTTTTTCATAAGTTTGTTGCATGAACATTATATGGGTACCTTTGTTCACAAGTTTTGTTATATAAATGTTATGAGAGTAGCTTTGTTCACAAGTTTTTTGTGTGAACCTGATATAGGTATATTTTTTAATTTTTTGTGTAAACAAGATGTAGGTTTCTTTGTAACAAGATTTTATTTGCGAATGTGATGCGAGTATCTTTGTTCACAAGTTTTTTTTGTGAACGTGATGCAGGTGGATTCATTCACAGTTTTCTTGTGTGAATGTGATGTGGGTAGCTTTGTTCACAAAATTTTTGTGTGAAAATTATTTGTGTGTATTCATTCAAAATTTTGTGTGTGAACGTAATATAGATGGATTTGTTCATAAGTTCATTGCATGAACATGATGAATATATCTTTTCTCATGAGATTTTATATTCTTATGTTTGTTCCATAGTTCCTTATTATGATTTTCCACATCTCTATGTCATATGACTATGATATTCCCCATTGATCATGTTATTTATCTCATTTTTTCACACTCTTATGCCATGGTGCATGTTTTTTCATTTGAGATTTCAAGTCCTTTTATCATGATATATGGATAAAACATATTGTCTCATGTTTTTTTTAATAATATATTTCTCCCATCCTCATGTTTTATCATATATTTATAGTTTAACACTTGATGAAATATTAATGACTTTTTCCCTTACTGAGTGTTTGAGCTTACCAATTTCATATGTTTCCATTCCCTAAGTTAATAATATTAGTATAACTTATGAGAAGCCTATAAGGGAGTTTAGTGTGGCTCAATTATGGAAAAATCTTCACAATTGTCATAAAATAAGTTACTTATATATATGATCCTAAAAGACACTAAATCTTTTGTTCTTGTGATTATGAAATTATTATGATATCTAATGTTTAAATTATAGAAATAATGTAATTAAAAGTTATTTTTATATTGGATCATCTCACTTGGTATCAAAACTAGTATTTAAATAAAGTGTTTTTAGCACCGGACCTGGGAGTGCAAGTCTGGGGTGTCTCACCGCCTTACATGGTTAGTTATAAAGATCAATTAAATGAATTAATATAATATTTATAACATTATTAAGGTTTTATAAAGATAAATTTTCCATTTTATTAACAATATTTACAATAAATTAACATCATAAGATTTAACCACCTAAAATGAGTATAATAAGACACTTTATAAGTAATAACTTCTTACTATTCTATTCCATTTATCTTCTTCATATAAATCTTATTGAATATAATTTATCAGTTTAATAACATGTTTTTTAAATCATTGATCTTATATAAAAGTATTATTTTTACTATAAAATATTATATTCTTACTCATTTGGTCATTATAACATATTCATGTTTGGTTCGGCTCTACCACCTACATGAATGATGTTATAATGGTTATGTCACAAATGATTAAAAAATTTAAATATTGGTAATATTATGTAATAATGATAAATTTATTATGTTTTCATGATTACAGAATGGTAATATACATATATATATATATATATATTTAAATAAAATCAATTCATTTTAGGAAATTAAAATTTATAAAATAGATTTTTTAAAGTGTTCTGTGTGAATTATTATTATAAGTTCCCTAAAATGTCCATGGAAATCCATAATTATATCAAAAATAATAATTAAATATTCATGAACCACTTTTAATGGTGAAATATAAATCATAAAAATGGAATTAAAAGTGAATGATCATAGTTATTTTAAACCATAAAAAATAGGCTTATTAAGGAAGATTCATGGGAAAGTAACTATATCATAACCTATTTAATTCCTTTATTTCTAGAATTATATGAACCCTATAACTTGACACATCTAAAAATTATGGAACCATTGTAAAATGTATTTTTACTATTACTAGTATAATGAATCTATTTTGGGTATTATGAAACAAACAACCCTAAAACCACCAACATATACAATACTGATTTAGTAAACAAATGAAACATGATAATGAATGAAATAAAAGAAATAATAATAATGGAATGAATATTAAAAATGATATTAATCAATTAAATAACTAATATAATTTTATTACTCAATAGGATAGAGGATGTATGGACTCAAGGTATGGGATTTTTCTTTTAAACATTATTATAAATGATTCAAGGTTTTCCTTTAAACTCTTTCCCTTCCATGTCCATCTTCTTTCAATAATTTTATTCTCTACATTTAAATGATTTATTTAATTAATTTTATATTATCTTTGAATTTATTTAAATTATTTTTAAATGAATCACTTTAATTTTTTCTATACAATACATTATTTATAATTGCTTTACAAAATTGGGAAAAGAAAGTTTTTAATGTTTTATGTATGATCTCCTTTTCCCATCATTATGAGAGTTCTTCCTTATGAAGCATCCTTTTTTAATTTTCATGGTTTTTTAAAGTAAATTAAATTCTCATTTTTCTTTAAATTTTTTATTTTAAATAGTTATCAAATAAAATGTTTTTTATTTTTATTTTTATAGGATAACTATAAGGGATTATGATTATGGGTTCAATGAATGTTTTTATGAGTTTTATGATGAAAGTACAAGATCATATGTGTTTTATTCATGTTATGTTTCTTAGACATTATATATGATGATGGTTAGATTTGATATATCCCTCCAATTCATTGGGTAATGATTTAATCTCTGAAGAAAGTATTTTTAAATTAACCAAGTTAGTTATTTCATTGTAAGGTTTCTTATAAGAGTAAAGTTAATATGATGTCCCAAGTAACCTTAATGAATATTTTTTTTCTTTTATGATTTATTATGAGAGATTTTATAAAAAAAATTGTGTAATTAAGTTAATTTTAGGAGTAATAAGTAATTATTTTAGCTCAAAGATTATTATGTAAAAAATTAAAACTTTCTCATGGTTTTTCATGTTTTTCAATGGACTAACATGGTTCCTTTATTTTTATATCCCTTACTGGGCTTTATTTTCTCTTCCCATATTTTCAGATGATTTTATAGGATTTAATGATGTATATTAACTTTATAAAGGTTAATATCTTAGTAATGAAGACTCATCTTGAATAAATAAAATGTGTCATTAATGAAATAGGAGTGTCAATTTAATAATGTATTTTTGTTGAAAAAATGTACACTGTATAGAAGTACACTCTTTTTTAATGTAATTGTTTTCCTAATTCTCTAAAACTATAAACCTAAAAGGTCATGTTCATATAATGAAATTAAATAATTATATAAAATTATTCTTATAGAAAGTATATTCCTAAAATATTATCTAAAAAATATTATAAGTAATTTCATGAAGCCTAAAATTTAGCTTACTATAATAAGAGAATCTAATGAAGAAAAAATATCTCTATATTTATTGTTGAAGAAATTGAAGTTCAAATTATGATAATTCATAATCATATAATTTGTTATGATAATATTTTTTATAAGATCCATAATATTAGTGGAGAAATTGAAGTGAAACTTGAACTCACTTTATAAAAAGAACTTTTCATACAGGAAATCATGGTTGAAATTGAGTTAATATGGACAACTTTGATTACATCAACCATTCAAAAAGGTTTCTTTTAAAGATCTGAAGAGCTGTAGAAGTTTCAAAATCCTCCAAAAATATTATCACACAATTATCAAACTGAATTAAATTTATAATTTTTTATTGTATTTTCTTCTTCCTTTTATAATTCCTTTTGAAAATCAAAAAGGGGGAGAATGTTAAGAAATTATTTCTATTTTTTCTATTGTTTATTTTATTGATTCTTTTATTTTATTGATGTTTTTTTCTGATTATTCTAAGGGGGGAATTTTTCTTGTTAAATAATTATTTATTTGAAAGAATTTTTACCTATAAAATCAAAGGGGGAGAAATAAAATAAGAGAAATTCTCTATCATAAAGACTACAAGAAGATTTATTTTTCAACTCATTTTCTATCATCAAATTTTCTTGTGTGTTTTGTGATATCCAAAAATGGGGAGATTTTTGGAGATATTTTTTAATATATGACTCACTTATTTCTTTATTTTGGAAATCAAAATACACTTTATAAGAAAATGATATGACTCAAGTTTATATTTAAGTTGTTATATTTATACAGAATAAAATTTCAATATATAAAATATCAAATCTCTAAACTAATTTATGAAAATCCAATTATCTAAATATTCAATTCCAGATTAATTACATTGGATTCATGATCATTGTAGTTTTTTTGAACCAAATAATTGGTAGGTACAAAAATACACTAAGTCTATTGAAATATGAACAATTAACTATTACTGATGTCATTGAAACTGATCCTAAGTTTATTAGAATTCCACAATTGGAGTTTGTTAAAATATTTCCTATAAATGGATATACCCCTCAAGAATCGGAATAAAGAATATATGATATTTGATCATTGTAAAAGTTTTTATTTCTTTTTAATATATGAAATTTCTTATTGTTGTTAGTGTTAGTCAGTGTAATCTTTTTCTTTATAATTGTTTTTGCTAAGAGTTGTTGTTGTGTGAGGTTTAACTTATAAAGAACTTAGTATTTACATTATAATCACTTTTCTAATGATCATTCATGATCAATGGATTCTAGGTATAGGAATACATAAAATTAAATCACATGATCGGTCACTTTCGTGAAAAGTAAGACAAAAAAATGATCATATAATTGTGGGATTATGTGTCCAAGAATAAATATCTCAAGTACTTCTGGTGCTTGTAAGTTAGATTCTACCAACATGTATTGTCAATGGATTCTGAATATGGGAGGATAGACCTTCTAATATGTATAAAATTATGGATACCTTATGAAATATTTGAAGTTGTGGATACCTT
The DNA here is from genome assembly GCA_963277665.1 of Viscum album. Classification (NCBI taxonomy): domain Eukaryota; kingdom Viridiplantae; phylum Streptophyta; class Magnoliopsida; order Santalales; family Viscaceae; genus Viscum; species Viscum album. The sequence continues at coordinate 22,964,967 of OY728142.1, read as the reverse complement.
CAATCAGGTTTACAATTCTACCTTTCACTTTGGTTAAAATTGATGTTTTAATAAATATCCTTTAGAGTATTTGGTTTTCTAATCAATACTCTATTTTTTTTAACATTATATTTATTATTTTCAGAATTATAGTGTGTTTAATACTTGTTTCTCTTGTTGTAATTTAGCTAGTTTAAAGCTTTGTTACTTTAACATGTCCATCGGTAATAAAGAATACTGATCTAGTTGTTTCTTTTGTGAAAACTGTATTCTAATATAGTAAATAATATCATTTTTCTGATCTTTGATTTCATCAATAATTAGAAAAATTGAATCAACCTAATATTTGAAGTGGATGAAAATTGTAAGTTTTTTTTTAAACTAAAATTCACCCCCCCCCCCTCTTGTATTTTATTTTTCATCATACCTTAAAATAATAATTGTTAGTATAAATCATGTAATTGTGGGTTGATTTCATATGGTATATTATAACATAGTACTTAATAGCATTGAAAACAAATATAAAATCCATATTTTATAGATGTAATTAAAGAGTGGCCTCTCAAAAAGCATTAGTTCCACTCAAGCTACTAAGGGGTTTGGTGTGATCATGATCAAACATACCCATATCTTTATATGAACATGTAGACTATAAGATATATCATATGAATAATGTGTACACCTATATAATTACTTATATATTGAGTGTCCAATAGATATGGAAAAATTTCAATCTAGTATAGTCCATATCATCCTTTCTTGATTCTTCAAAAAAAGACTGACTTGGTCAATGAATATATCACATGCCATTCATATAATAGATTAGTATATCACATTCCCCTCATCCAAATTATTGAACACATCATATGTGAATCAATTAATTATGTCCATGATTTTCCTCATACTAATTCAATCAAGAGACAGATTTCTTTACTCTTTATACAAGTGTACAAATCTCGTCTTGGTTGTGTTCTAACCAACAACATGATTAGAAACATACCCAACCACCCCCTTATTAGCTAAGTCAAAATTACTTTCATAAGAAAGGTATAAAAACTTGAAGTTTCTCATGCTAGGTATCACACCAACCTCAAATGAGAAGGATCTATAATAAGCATATACCCCTAAGTATATTAATGATTGTATGAAATTACATGAAATATACTTTAGTAGGTCAGACCAAGTAAAAAGTATCTACTTATTTCCTCATTAATTTATTCTTCATATATCATATATAACCCTTTATAATGAGTATAAGATTCTATTTATGCTAATCTTATAAAATCATTGCAACCCATAATACTTCGTAATGATTATTGATTAGGAAAAACTAAATGTCATACTTTTAGGGGATATTATCATTCCACCATTCATTTAAAGTAAATTGTAGAACATATGAATGAATGATAAATAGGCATTTCATTTATTATAATATCATGATAAATTATTAAACTATTAGATCAATATATTAAGTATCATATACTAAGAGACTCTACATGACCTTGATGCTTCTATTATTCCAACAGTTTCGTTAATGGATCTGCTACATTTTCACCCATTGCCACCCAAAAATACCATCATCACCCCTCTCAATTATCACTCATATAATATGGTATTTGTGAAGGATGTGTTTGGTCCTTTTGTGAGATTGGGATTCCTTGGTCGGAGAAATAGGTCCATTTTTTCATAGTAAAGTTGGATTACTCCCTTGATTCTAGGAATGAACTCTAGTTTAGAGATGAACTTTATAATATCAAAAGATTTCTTCATAATATCTAATATAGTGATTTATTCTACCTCTGTTTTCGAGTCTAGTATGGTGTCTTATTTTGAAATCTTCTAACTGATAGATCTATTATTTAGTTTAAACATGAAACTAGATTGATATTCCATATCATCTCTACTAGATTGGAAGCTTGGATCTGTGTAACCCTTTACATAGATATAATCCTCTCCAAAGATATAGAACTTATAATTAGTCCTTATCAAGTACTTAATAATGTTATTTATAATAATCCAGTGGCTCTCGCCAAGATTGGATTGGTATCTACTGGTTATACTTAGAGTATTGGTGATACCAAGTCAAGTACACAACATCGCATACATGATAGATCTTATGGTAGATTCATAATGAATTATATTCATACTTTTTAACACTTTAAAATGATATTTAATCTTCTTAATATTTGTTCCATGAAATACTAGTAAATATCCATTCTTGGAGTTATCCATGCTAAATCGATTTATCATTTTACCAAAGTAATTTTTTGGACTGATTCCAAACATTATCTTAGATCTACCTTTATAGATCTTCATTCCTAGTATATAGGATTCTTCACCCATGTATTTCATCGAGAATCACTTTCTTAGCCACATATTCTTGGAGTTAAGAGTTGGGATATCATTTCTAATAAGTAGTATATCATCTATATACAATATGAGAAACACTACAACACTCCCACTAATCTTCTTGTATATACAAAAATAATCCACATTTTTAATGAAACCAAAATATTTAATTTCATTATAAAATTGGATATTACAACTTTGAGAAGCTTTATTTAATCCATTAATTGTATTTTTCATCTTGAATAACATAGCAGTCACATTTGACACTTCAAAACCTTTGGGTTGTATCATATACACATCCATAACTGAATTTACATTAAATAATGAGGTTTTTATATCCATTTGATATATCTCATAATCAAAGTAAGTTGTTATGGTAAGAAATATACAAATAGAATTTATCATCACAATAGGTGAAAAGGTTTATTCATAGTCAATATAATGAATTTAATTACAAGATTTTAAAACTAGTAATGATTTATAAATAGACACTCTACCATCCATGTCAGTTTTATTATAGAAAACTCACTTTCACCCTATGGGTATCACCCCTTAAATTTAATCCACAAAGTTCCAAACTTGGTTTGTGTACATGGATTCCATTTTAGATTCTATGGATTTTAACTATTTCTTTGAATTAGAACTATTTATATATTCTCGGTAGGTAGTAAGTTTATCCCTTATAAACATTACATTGTCATCATTAGCTACAAGAAATAAATATATCACAAGCTCTTGATGAATCCTACCAAACCTTTGAGGTTCTTAAGTGTCTTGATTCGGTTCTTCTTATATAACTCTTTATGGAACCAACTCAACCACAATCTTAGGAACACTTCCTATTTTTTTGTATTTAACTTCTACAAGTTAAACTTTCCTCCCACTGAATCCTAAAATTATGTGTTACTTTTTAATAAAAACACCACATTAAGAAGAAAAAGTTTTGTGTTCAGTAGTATTATAGAAATAATATCTCATAGTTACCTTAGGATAACCAAAAAATAAGCAGTTTTTAGATTTAGAGTCAAGATTATTATAATTCAAACATTATACAAATACTTTTCATCCAAAAACTTAATAAAATACATAATGGGGTGTTCCCCATAAAATATATCATATGGTGTCTTTATAACTGATTTAGATAGAACACGGTTTAGTAGAAATGTGGGGAATTTCATAGCATAACCCTATAATCAAATAGAAAGGTCGCATTGACTCGTTATTTGTAAGATATCATCTTTTTTCAGGTATGTCACTCTTTGAGTTTTGGTTAAACCACTTTTAGTTGGGTTTTTATTCTTTTAAAACTTGGTGGTTGAGCCTTTTCTTTGGGGATGGAGATATTTTACCATGGAAAATTACCTAAATTTTAGGAATGTATGTTTTTTTGAATTAGTGTAGTCCGGGTATAAATGCGTCTGAGTTGTAAAAAAGATTCACTTTGTTCCTGGGATGAGTTGAAGTCTTGTTGGGATTTTTTGTAGGATTATGAAATCATTACTTCCTACAGGACCTATTCACATTTTGTAAGTAATACATGACGTGAATCTGTCACTCTAAAGAAGACATGAAATAGTTTCATAATATGAATTTTATATAAGACTTGAATTTATTTGACGTCATTAAAATATTGATCAGTGTTATTTTAACCCAAGGTGACATCTTTTTCAGTGTATATGCCACCGAGGATATTCACATCATGAATATAGGATTCATTCCATGAATTCCTCAAGTATAGTGGTTTTTTGTATGGTAATTCCTGAAAAACTTTTCATTCATCGTGTTTCCTCTTCTCTCAAAATATAGGGAAACTCCAGGTGATTTTTGGGTGATTCATTCCCTTCTAAACATATCATTCTAGAATTTTATCTCCATTGAGTTCCTTCACTTTGGTTTTATCCTTACTTTCATTGTCCTTTATTATATCAGTGTGATTTCCTTTCATTTGTTCAATTGAGATTTTGATGTTAATGATTTTTTGATCTATTTTTTTACTTGTTGATCTCCTCCACCTTCATCCTTTGTTGGTATTCACTATTAAGGGTGTTTCTTTGGTCACTGAAAAAAAAGTTAGGTGGTCTAGACAAAATTTCTACGGTCTGTTTCTATTTAGTAAAGTGTGTACAATACCATGTGATCATGACAACACACCATGTGCGTTAACTAATAAAAAAATGGGTGATGATAAACATGTGTTGTAGGACTCTTTAGATTTATTTGGATCCATTGGTGTTAAGACCTAGCTTGTAGCCACCCGTAGGGTGAGCCTACCTTTGAAGTAATGAGTTGATAAATTGAGGATATTTGGTGGGGATAAACATAGAGTATTTTTTATTAGGTTAAAATATGAATTAGCATAACATGAAACCTCAGGTGATTTTTTTTGATATATTCACCTTTGAAAATGTCTTACTTGTTTAATGAAATTACTAGTGATAATTTGATATGATACAGTTGTGTACAATAGCATGATAACTTATTAAGATATAATTTGATATAAGAAAGGGTAATTAAATGATAAATTGTAATTGAATGAATTGGCCATTATGGATTATGATGTTATGTGGTGTTATTCTTGTCATTATGACTTGTGTTGTGATTTATACCATAATTCTTATATAGAAGTCTTAGACCAGTTTCATGTTGTAATTCTTATATATAATGCTTGGCCCAGTTTCATATTGTAGTGATTATATATAGGGCTCATCCTAGTTTTATGTTTTAAATATTATATAGAAGGTTTGGCCTAGTTTCATGTTGTAATGCTTATATAGTAGTCTTGGGCCAGTTTCCTACTATGATGATTATATAGAGGGCTTGGACTAGTGTTATGCTGAAATGATTATATAGAGGGTTATGCCTAGTTATGTGATTATTCCATAGATTTATTTTTATGGTTTAAATAGTGATTCTACATTATCATAGTTATTTCAGAACAATGTCGATAAGGTTAATGTTTAGGTTGTATATTTTTTTTGTTAAATTAATAAACTTGTTTATCGCCATATTTCATGCACATTCTATCAGACTGTTTTTGTTTAGACATGGTGGTTTCAACCTATTGAGTTTTACTCACACCGTATTCAGGACTCCATTGAGTACATTAGAATATTACATGGATGTATGTTTAGACAAGGTAAAGGTACCTTGTTGTTGATTTTTGCTTGCTGGATGAGTTGGAGCTTGGAGATGGTGACGATGTGGGGTTTGGGGCCAGGGTCTTTTCGGTTTATCTGTATCATCTTGTTATTTTATTTTTATGAATTTTAGAATGAAATTTAGTTAAATTCCAGATTATCATTACATTATTCTCTTATTTTTGGATTGTTCAGTTCACATTCATTTCATGGTTTTTCCTGTTGTATGTTGTACTATTTTTTTTATTTCTGTTATTATGATATTATTTACTCTATTGTTACAGCTCTATACCAGGGGGTATAGTATCCCCACTACGTTCTTTACACCCCCATAACTAGTCAGCAACCTTTGGAATATGGGAAATTGCGCTTAAGGTCACATAGCTAACCCAGTTTGGCCACATGAGAGATTGTCAGGTTGGGCACGTTACAAAGTGGTGTCAAAGGAAGAGTTTTTATAACACCCTGATATTTTAAAATAGGAATATCATATTAAATAGAATGTATCACATGAAAAACCAATATTATAATAGAATGTAACACCCTAATAATTTATGATATGTTTATTCAATCCCTTCAAAATCTTTCAATTCACACAATATCAGGTTTAAATGAAACATAATACACTAATAAAAAATTATTATTTAAACATGACTATTGTAACCTATCCATTTAATTGGAGGGTATGATTAGTAACAAATAAATTATAAAAAAATATATTTTTACACATATATAAAATAAATTAAATGGATATCTATTGATTATAAATAAAATAAGAATCATTTGAAAGTAAAAGAAATGTTTTTTTGAAAAAATGTATTTTTCTAAAGGGTGGTTTAGTCACGCTTTGGGAAAATAATTTATAATTAATTTTTACCAATTTTATGATATTTATTTTTAAAAAATAAAATTAATTTTTGAAATTATAATATCAAAATTATATTTGGGTGAAGTTTTGATATTTTTTAGAAAAGTTACATTTTTTGATGAATAGTGAAAATACTGAATTTTAATTGAAAATTGCATTTCTGTTTAATTTATTTATAAAGTTAAATTACATTTTAAATTGGTTTTAAAGTAAAATTATTTCAATTATATATCTATTAATTCATTTTAGGTCATTTTAATCAGTTTTAAATTGAATTTTTATATAAAAAAATTTCAAACTTTTGAATTTTTTCCTCTTTAAAACCCCACTTTTTCATCGCGTTTACGAGATTAAATTAAAATTAATATTTTATAATTATGTGAATTTAATTTAGAAAAATTGATTCCAAATTTTTATTAATAATAATTTATATTATCTAAAAGGTCCAAATAAATTTTTACTATAATGATTAGTGAAAATAGTTAAAAATTAATTATTGTGATTATGGTTAAAATGGGGTTTTGAGCATTACATGCGCTAATGTTAAAATTATTTTCCACACACCTAGGATTTTTATTTAATAAATTATGTTTCATATTTAAAATAAATAGTTCAATATTATCTAATAAATATCATTTTTATTTTATTCTTAAAGGATAAATTACCTAGGTAAAAAGATACAAGTTATCATGGTGAAAACTAAAAGGGAAAAGTTGAGTAAACTTAGAGGCTAAGGAATAAAATGATAAAAATGTGTTTATTTTATGTTTTGGAGTTTTTTATAGACCACATAATCCCTACCTTCCATTATTAATCAATTTTTGAGCCACATGAGGTGATATTGACCTCCCATTATTGAATACTTTTGTGTATTTAAAAAAATGTCACTCCTCAATTATAAATAGTCACCCACTCTCATATCTTCTTATCACCTTAAAAACTATTTGGTTAGAATAATACCTAACCAAATCCTTTTAAAATTTATCTTTTCTCATCCTATAATCCTTATTTTTGGAATGAATCCAACCAAGGAATGTCTTTGGTATAAATCAAAAGAAGTTACCCGAAGAAGAGGAAACGTTCTTCAATGAGTGTTTTTATTTTATTTCTTCCACCACCCCCTTAAATTCTTCTTAAATATTGATTATATAATAAAATCAATATATTACATATAATTAGATGTTATTATTTTAATTTCATAACCTAAATTATTCTCCTCTTCCATAAAATGGGTTACGAAATCATCATTCATGTGTAAGGCAGACTACCACCTCGTGAATCAATGTCATTCATTTTTTTATTACCACCTATCATGGTTGGGTATTATTTAATTGGGAAAGATGTAGGTGTACTTTGGCATGATGTTTTTATTTTTTTGGGGTTCAATGCCTTGATCAATCACTCATGTCATTTTTACCATTTATTTAGACTTACCTAGAAATTCCCAATGGTTCCCATATATGTAACTGAGTACAGACCTACTTTCCAAAGGTAGTCAGACCTTTGGAGTTTTAGACCTAATAAAGATTAAGAACTCACATTGGTCATGAGGATGGGGTTTCAGGATCATAACACCCTTTTGGGGGGGATTTTTACCTACTCTGAGACTCTCTTATAGATTTAAGATATGTTTGTGAAATCCTTTATAGGCTCTGATATGGGGTTGATTACCCCTGTGTCAATAGCTTGATTAAGAAAATGTATTGATAGGAGTGACGACGTGCGTGTCACTAGTTCTCCATCACTTTCTTATTTATTTATGGTGCTTTGGTTTTTTACCATGTTTGGCCACTCTGGAGTTTATTGTCATCCAAGGGTGTGGTTGGTGTCTTGGAGATGGAATTAAACCTCTATGAGGCATCCTATGTATCCTGTGAAAATAGGAATCAAAAATCATGTAGTTCATTTGACATAGTTTAAGTTCATGTGGTTGGACCCATCCCTATATTTTAATGTCATGTGGTAAGGACGTAAATATAGGGCTCAGGCCTTGGGAAGGAATCCTACATATCCTATTTGAGATAGGGATCAAAATATATGTAGCTCTTATACAGGCATTTTCATCGTGAATGATATGACAACAGAGGCCTTGGATGGGGCTTATGAATATGAGTCTTCCCTGTATTATCTCATTGGGAGTATGACCATTTGAGTGTGGATGAGATATAATTAGCCTTATATCCCAATGATGGGCCCACATTAGGGCATCCTCATCATGTTATTAGTATAATCATCACCAGTCTCTAAGCCCATGTGAGTCATGCTCAGTGTGAAAAACAAGATATAACGGCAGATCAGACACATTGTGTGAGAGAATATCCGTACAGGGATTACACATTAAAGTTTCCCTTTGATAGGTATGATTACCCATCTCATGGATGATATGGTATGGAGATTATTCCTTAGGAATTCATTCTACATATCATGTTTTATAACAGTAATTAGAGTCATCGTAGTTCAATTGGATTCTCAGTCTGTTGTAGAATGATTAGCCCATGGGAATTATTGGGTCTCTATGGTTGAAATTACAGATACATGAGGGGACTTACACCGAAGTGGATTCCCATTTGATCTCAGTCCTTTAGAAAGGTGTCTTGTGTATCCTCTTTGGATAGAAATCATAGTTCTCTTGGATTGGTTATCCTTTAACCTGCTAATTGACTAAGGTGGATGATTACACTCATAGACATTATTGTTATCCCCAAGGTTTTAGGGATGTTGTTGGATTACTCCATGATGTATTCCCTTTGATTGGGGCTTACACACTGAGGATTCCCTTTGTAATACTCATTCTCTATCTTTTTGATAGGTAAAGAGGGATAGTGACCATTAATTGCATGTTTGAGAGAATGACACTGGTAGGGTCACATGAGTGTGTAACCCTATCTCATCAAGGAAACTTTCCTTTTTAAAAGGGGTATGAGACCAAAGGTTCTTGGTTGGGGCCCACATGACATGAGTCTAAGTGGGTCTGCTGGACAAGGTTGACTTGTCCTAGGGGATCTACCTGACATTTTTTGGCTATCTATTAGACATGTATTGATTATCTTCCCAACATGTTTGTGGAATCAATATGACATAGAATACATGTTCAAGTGTGTCTGCCGGATCAATTGACTTATATTTTATGTCTTCGCATAAACAAATCGTACATGTCTGGGGTCTTTCCAATGATTGAAGTAGACATGAATATATATTGTCTCATGATCAACATGACTTGTATTCAGACTGTCACATGATAATGCTGACATGTCAATGGGAAATCTCATGATCATGCTGACATGTCAATAATATTTTGTGAGATCGGCTTAATTTTTCTAGATCCTATCTTGTGATAATTTAGACATGTCAAGGGGTTGTCTCCTAATCAACTTGGCTTGTCTTCAAACTTCCACACAAAAATGGTGACATGTAAATAAGTTTTTCTTAAGATCAACCTAAATTTTTCAAGGCTTTTTGTGTAACCACCATGACTTTTCTAAGTTCACCTAAGTTCATCATGAGATTAGTGGATAATCTTACAATTATATGACCTTTGACTATTCACACGGCGGGTTCTCATGGACATGTTTAGGACCACTTTCATGACAAAGTGGGCATGCATGAGGGTTGAGAAAACCTATCCAAAGGTATTATTCCTAAATTTTCATGGGAAATGATACATTCTAGAGTGTGCATGTCAAGGGCATACACCATAGGAATTTCATGGAGAAAGGAGGTCATTTACATGGACTCCTACACATGTAAAAAGGCACTCGCATGATGACCCATTGTTCATGCAATTCGCATGAACTCGTAAGGGTCTTGTGAGGGAGTATGAGAACATGAATAGAGGATTCCCAATGACACTACAAGCATGGGTGAGGTTACATGGTTCATATATCTAAGGTTTTTTCTATTGGATTTCTTGCATGTCAGTGGGTATCTTCATGGCATCACGTGATTCCCACACTCATGCAATCTGCATGACCTTCATAAGGTCTTGTGATGGGTTTTGTGCTTTTTTGTAAATATTTCCCACTAATGTTTTCACATTCATGGATAAAGATTTTTACTTCATGGAAAATGAGGGTACATGGAATATGGGGGTGCAATTTCTTAAGTCTTCACCACAAGTATGAACAAAGGAGCACTATGATACCGAGGTTTCGTGACACCATAAGGTGTATGTCCACTAGTGTATGCCTTAGAACACCATTATGAGTGTGTTTTACATCCAAGGAAATTTCCTTCCATGTTTCATGAGGTTTTATCACTCATCTGACCATGTGATCTGAAGATAGGCCTTGAAGGAGATCTTTTAAACATTCACAAGGGATTTATGGCTAGGTTTAGACTCCATTTTATAGGTTATGTTCATGGTTTTATTCTACCATGTGATTGTGTGATTTTAAGATGACCACGTGATGAATTTTTGTGGTGAAATTACCATGGTGGGTTCTCATGATGAGAGCCTCATGTTTACCTGAAGGTGATCTCCAAATGTGGTGGTCATCTCCCATGTTTCTTTGCTCCCTTATCCTTTCCTCATGTGTGTTTTTTAAGGGGACCAGGGGTATTTATAGGACAAGGTTGGATGAAGGTGGAACTGCTTTGCATAGGGAGGAAGTTGTGTGTGATGGATGAAGTGGTGGGTGCTTTGTGGAATCAACATCACATGGACAAAAGATAGATTTGTGTGATATTTATTCCTCCATGCAATGAATCTCTTGTGATGTTATGTTAGACAGTCGCCAAGGATTCACATGATCAGTATCAGAAGCCTCACATGAATGGTGGACATCCTCTAGAAAATGTTGACTTATTTAAATGATAAAATATATAGGAGATAGAAGAGTCACGTGGTCTTATACTTCATGTAGTTATTTCAGTATTTTTCTTCACTCGATCGCATAGTCAAAGGATCATAAAGTGATGGATTTTTATATAGGCAGAAGCTCTTGCAACATGACATTGATTCTTACAAAAAGATTCATGAAACAGCTTGTATTCAAGAAGGTTAGAGGATGTTTATTATACGTACATCCATGTTGGTTGTCTCAGGATAATTCGGTGGATATGGATAGCCATGTTGATCATCAAGTGATCATGAAAGTGAAAATAGGTTACCTCACTATGTCAAACTAGTGGAACAGGAGACCGGAAGATGAGTGTATGAGCATGAGGTTGAAGATGAAGGTCTCATGTTGTGTGGGATTTGGATTATTTTGAAAAAGAATTATGTGGGATTGACTCTTTTCAAAGGGAACCACATGGGATTTCAATGGATGGCCATGATTGAATGATCAAGCGGTTGATATTTTATCTGTATTTTTAAATAACGAGTGAAAAGTACCCATATCTTGTGTCCCACATCAAAATCCCACTATGGATTCCCTCTGGTATATCAATAATCTCGTGACTTCTGTTTGGTTGAGCCAAAAATGGGTTTCGTCGCCCTTATTACCTACACACACCATCACCTGGTCCCTCAACCATGCGGGATCTTAAACCATGTTATGCACACCTTCAGTCTCATTCACCATAGGCCCTATACACAGGCTCACCCACTACTTGCGGGCACTATACCTCCATCCTCTAGTTGGATTGGGCTGGATCCCACTAGGCATGGTCGACTCTGACACCACAAGGGACTATGGTTGAGCCCTAATCTGGATGGATGGTGTATTGGACTTATTTTTTGGATAAGTGGAGGGTTATATCCATAAATTCATAAGGTCCAAGAAATCACCCTAAACATATATCAAAATCCCATTCCCATTCTTCAAAAATGAAATATTTAGGTTCTTTCATGGAAATCATATTATTATTTCTGAATTTCCTTAAAACTTATGAAATCCCTTATGGTGAACTGCATATCACATAATTATGGGTGTCAAAAAAATGCCCCCATTTAGAATGAGATTCATTCGAAATGAAAAATAATCTGATTATAAGGTAAATGTAGATAACTTTTTCATATATCTGAACATCTGACAGGCTTCGATACTGATCCCCATGAGAGGATTTGTCTAGATTATGTTAACTAAGGAATTTCAAGTGCTATCAAGAGGATACTTTTGAGCATGAGTGATTAACATTACTTGACATCATACAAGTTATCCAATCCACCCTTCCTTCACATCATACCAAGTAAACCCTTTTGTATGGATTTAAATTCCTAAATCATGAAAGATTTATCTTGAGAGTTTTTCACGAATTCCACCAACATGAGACTCCTCATTGGTATATATGTTTCAATCATCTTGGGATCACCTAGTCAAAAAAGAGGAATTTGGGTGGAGAGGAACTTTTGGATGGATCCGAAGTGAGGTACTTGGACATCACTACGTATCCCATGGAAATGGGAATTAAGTCGTGCATAGTTCTAAAATATGCCACAATGTAGATCAAACTCATGCACATGGATCATAGTTTCATGGATGAAGAACTCTATGATGATTTTTCTTATGTATATCTAGCTCATATGTAGGAATGGGAATGTCACTATTTTGTAATGAAATCCTAGGTAGAGATCTATTTTCTGATAGAGATGCTTCTCAAATCATCCATGATACCCATCCTTTGTGAGTAATACCAAATAGATCCAATCACCTAGATTTGAGTTCTTAACTTACAATAGGTTTCTCTTGAGAAATTTTAATGAATTTCCACCGATATAAGATTCATCATTGATGTACTTGATATTATTATCTTGAGATCAAATGATTTACAAGGATAATTTGGGTATGGTATCCTTCTCAAAGGTAGAATTCTCTAACTTCTGCCTAAGTTAGGGGACTTAGCGAGTATAGCTTTATTTTTTCTAAGACCATATGGTGGGACCCACAATCTTTTTATCTCTTTATTTATTTTTTCCAAACATTTTCCTAAGCTTCATGTGGGGGAATAATTAATGAGCATAGACTTGTATTTTCTTCATTCCACATTCTTACATATTTTTGACCTGACAAGTTTTTATGCCTAGTTCATTTTATAAATGCCCAATATTTATCGGATCACATAAAGCACATGTCTATCAAGTATAGACTCAACTTTTGACCAATATTCCCTTATTGGGTTTTCAACCTATTGAGAATTATGTCTCTTTTAATTGGCTATTTCAAGTTCTTGCAAGCTAAACCATCACTGTTTTGTAGTTTATAGTCTTCTAGATTGGACCTTTTTTGTGTTTCATTTTAGGGTCTTCTATATTGGACCTTTGATGTGTTGTATTTTAAGGTCTTCTATCTTGGACCTTTGTTGTGTTTCATTTTAGGGTCTTCTATCTCAGACCTTTGATGTGTTGTAGTTTAAGGCCTTCTATCTCAGACCTTGAGATGCTATGCAGTTTAAATTCATGCTACTAGGACTTGATTGATGAATATGGAATGGGGAAAACATGTTGGGGATGACCCAAAAACCCCTAATGTTTTGGGTTATGCCATAGTTTTTTTTGGGCTCATGAAGATTGGAGATTATTTCTTATAAGGATGAGATGCCTTTTGTTGGTAGTTCAAATCCCTTATGCATCACCATCATGGCCAAAAAAATGGGTCTTCACTCATTTCCAAGGGCCATGGAAGATTTTGGATATGGTAGGGGTGGGTGAAGAAAACATAGGTGATATAGAGTCTACCTGGATAGTTTTAATATGGGTTATGTGATAAGAATCTTGAATAGATGAATCATGGAATGGGGCATACATACCAGGGATGACCCAAGATACCTTGGGTTTCTGAGTTCTTCTATAGTATCACTAGGGCTCATGAGGATTGGAGTTTCTTTTATATAATGAGGATATTCCTCTAATTGGTAGTTTAAATCCCTTATGCATGAGTCCATAGGGATTAGATGTATCGCCAAGTAGAGTTGATCCCCACTCTTTTCTAAGGGCCATGGAATATTTATGAAGACTCAAGCATCTGACCAATGAAGTTGGGTATAGAATAAAATCTATCCATGGAGAGTTTTGTTACCCAAAGGAAATTTATCTCTTAATTAGAAATATAAATCCCTACACCCTTTGGTTTTCAATCATGAAATGTGGGCCATTAAAGGTTCAATAATGGAATGTCGCATTCCTTCTTTGAGAAAGGTTATAAAACATGGTGACATAGAATCAAGGATATCAAATATAATTGAATATTCTACTTAAGGAAATTGTAAATCATGGTCCAAATTTCTTGGGTCATGAGGAAGGTATGGGATAATAGTGTTAGGAATGACCCAAAACACCCTCAGGTGATGGGTTCTATCATAATGATGTTGGGCTCACAAGAATAAAAAAGTCCTTTATATTGGGACAAGATGTCTCTAGTTGGTAGGTCTAATCCCTTATGTATCAATATAAAGGCCAAGGAGAGAGATCTATTTTTCTTTCCAAGTGATATGAAAGGTTTGTGATGACCCAAGGCACTTAAATTATGAAGTGTGATTTATGGAATATATAAGATTCAAGAAGGGTTTAATCGCCCTAAAAGTTGTGTGCCACATAGTGAACACATTATTGTGACAAGAATATGTGAAAACCCATTACTTTAACTTTTTCTTGGACTAGGGTTCTAACAAGAAAAACTAGTCTTTTACTAGGGACATAACGTGGACCTTGTGAGCTTTATGCCTTATTTATTTTCACCCTAATTTTTTACTAAACATTTGACATGAATAGTTTAGCGAGCGAAGACTATAGTTTTTATTTGGACACCATTTGTGGATTTTCAACCTAACAAGTTTTGTGTCTCATTCTCTAGCATTTTAAGGTCTTGTGATTTGGACCATTATATGTTTTAGTTTAAGGTCGTATATATCTAACCAAAGTTTATGTAGTTTAAGGTCATGACGCACGTGGAACTAATATGGGGCATGTTACACAAGAGAACAATTGGGATACCTAGGGTCAAGAGAACTCCAACATCCTTCTGAGTGAGATATGAAAATGTTGTAAATCGCAGATTGAGGTTCTTAGGTCATGAGTAATGATATGGGACAATCATGTCAGGGATGACCCAGAACACCCTCAGGTGATAATTTCTGTTGTGGTTATGTTAGGCTCACAAGGATTAGAAATCCCTTCTTATAGATCCAAAATTTCTCTGGTTGGTAGGTCTCATCCCTTATGTATCAATAGCATGGTGAATCAGAGAGAGATATTTTTATTTACAAGGGCCATGAAAGGTTTGCAGCAACCCAAGGGTATTGTGGTTATTAAAAGATAGAGGAATCACCCAATACTCTAGTTTAATAGGGTAAGTATCTTGTGGTCATTTTATGAGGGATGATAATGGGGTGATGGTCTCCACATTTTAACATTGTGTAGTGCAGATGTATTGTTCATTTAGTTTTAATGTCATGCAACCAAGACATTTGCCCTTCAGTTTAACATCATGCGATATGGATGTTTTTGTTGCCTTATAGTTTAACGTTGTGTGGTAAGGACATGGGAATTGATGTGAAAAAATATGCATGATATATTATGTGCACAAGAAATCCATTGCAAATATGACTTTTATGTAGGAAGAATGAACTTTCATGAGTCATCCCTTGTGTAGTTGGGGTGAATTTTTTTATCGATTTTTGTAATCGGGCCCAGGATTGGATATCTAGGCATTACAATGTATATTATGATGATATAAATCAAGCCACACATAGTTCTTCGATGGAAAACTCTCTATGTAGTTCTGACCCATACGAAGATGTGGTCATTATTTCTATTCATTATTATAGTTGGGCCCATGATGGGAGATCCGGGTGTCACTGTATATCTTGTGATGATAGGAATCAATCCACACATAGTTCTCAAGGAATCATTCATTTTAACACCATGTGGTAAGGATGTAGGATTTTTGATATCAAAAGGGAGTATTACAGTTGGACCCAAGGATAGAAATTTGGGTGTCTCTACATATCCTATGATAATATGAATCAATCCAGATGTATTTATTGAGGAAGGAGCTTCCTATGGAAGTCTGGCCTATAAGAAGGGAGGGGGAATTTTTATTCTTATTTGTTGTGACTAGACCTGGGGTTGGAGATTTGGGCATTACTACATATCATATGATGTTAGGAATCAAGTCACACATAGTTATTAAATGAAGGTGTGATGGGAGACAAACACCAACAATAGTGTTCCTATCAGATAAGGTCCGTAGGAATGTGTAACTTTATGTCATGAAAGGGACATCAACCATGCAGTTTAAC
Organism: Viscum album; assembly: GCA_963277665.1. Classification (NCBI taxonomy): domain Eukaryota; kingdom Viridiplantae; phylum Streptophyta; class Magnoliopsida; order Santalales; family Viscaceae; genus Viscum; species Viscum album. The sequence continues at coordinate 22,948,455 of OY728142.1, read as the reverse complement.
ATCATGCGGCGAGGAATCATGGTATTCCTTTTAAGGTCTTTCATTCAAAACCATGATGAGACTATCATGAAATATTATGATTTTTTGTGTGAGGAATCCCTTACTGAAATTCATAAGATCACATGAACTATTATTGATGTGAGAAATAATGAATAGAAAGGGTTCCTCTCACCATGCAGAGGCGATTAAGGATGGGATAGGGGTATTTTGTATCATGTGGTGGCTAGACCAAGATATAGGATTGAGGTGTCCCTGTGTATCTTATCTAAATGTGAATCAAGTCATACGTAGTTATAGAAACTTTTGTAGTTTAATGCTATGTGGAAAGGAAATCAGTCATAAAATTTTAACATCTTGTAGTGAGGATGTGGGTTACCCAATGTGAAAGGTAAGTAACACTGTGGATCAGTGCAGTTTTACATCTTGCAGTAAAGAAATATGTAAAGGAATTTAATGTCATGTGGTAAGGATGAGGATTGCCTAATGTGAAATAAAAAGTATTATGGTTGGGCTTAATACTAGAGTTTTAGGCATCACTAAGTATCATTTTATGGCAGTAAACAAGCTACACATAGTTATTAGATAAATATATTACCTATGTGGATCTAACTCTCACATGGGTATGGGGGAATTTCATCCTTATTTTTCATAGATCTAGCTCATGTGTGATGATTCATTAGTTATATGGTGCTTTATGTGCAATTTAATGCTATGCAGTGAGTACATCTTCTATGTAGTTTAACATCTTGCAGTAAAGACCAATTCTGTATAGTTTAACATCATGTGGTTAGGACATGAGATGTTGTGTTGTTTAAAGTATTTTTTCTATGACTTGAGATTTTTTTTAGTTTAACATCTTTCTTCCAGGACATGTTTAGTACATTTTAATGTCATGTTGTTAGGATGTACTCTTTACAATTTAACATCATGTGGTTAGGGTGTTCTCTGTATAGTTTAACATCATGTGATTAGGATTAACTTTGTACATTTTAATGTCATGTGGTTAGGATGAACTCTGTACAGTTTAATGTCATGTAGTTAGGATGAAATCTGGCACTCCCTTTTTGACCCATTTTGGATCTCATAATTGGAAGTGGAAAAGGGTCTGGGCATGCTTGAGAGGTTTTTTTGACTAGCACTATCCATACCTTCATGTCATCCGATTCTTCATAAGATCTGTATGTCTTTACCTTATCAAACTATAGAGTTTTCCTCTCTAGGTCTCTTTTTGACTACGGTGAAGTGTTGATGATGGTTGATTGAGGATCTATATACGGTTAACCCCAATATTGTGATCATATTTCTATAAAAAGGTTCCTGATATTTTTTTATCACCTCTCTATATGAAGGTGTGTGATATTTTTTAGCACCTCTCTATACGAAGGTGTCTGGATAGGGGAAGGATTTCCTTGTCTGTGGGATATATCACCATAGAGAGGTTGACCATGGAAGATTTTAGGAGTAGAGTCCCCGTGATCCATCTCCAAACTACTATGAGGAGGACCATCATGGTAATGATCTCCTTCTACTTCGGTTGAAGATTCAACAAACCCTTAGGGTGTTGAGAATGTGTCTTGAACAAACTCAAGGACACTTATCATTGAGAAGGTTTGGGGTATGAGCCTCACTATGCATTGTGTCCAAAGTATGTCATCCTGTCTTTTAGGTTTGAGTGGGGATATAAGCCTGCTCTATGACAGCTATCAGAATCTATTGATAACTATTTGTTGTTGTAGGAATATGAGACTACTAATGATAATCTACTAGAGTATGTCAATAATCACATATGATAGGGATATGAGCTTGTCCCAAGGTTTGTTTCACTCTCAATTTGTGGGCCTCGGTCATAATGGATATATGAACTCGATCTTAAGCCTTTAGAATTTATCATTGGTCTTCTTTGATAGGAGTATGAGCCTATTTTAAGGCATGTGTCACTCTCACTTGGTGAGCCCCGACTAGACTGTGAATGTGATCATAGTCTGAATATACATTCCCCATCAGAAAATTTTGATAGAACTCTGGAATGGGATAAAAGATATGAGCCTCCACCTATAAGCTACTACGATATTTTGAGTAGATTTGTTGATAGGAATATGAGCCTACCCTGAGGCATGTTCCACTCTCACTTGGTGATCCTCGATCAGAATGGGGATATAAACTTGATCCTAGACCTTTGTAGTATGTTTCTAGTTTTTTTGATAGGTATATGAGCCTATCCCAAGGCATTTTCCACTCTCACTTGGTGAACCTCAGCTAGAATAGGGATATGGTCTTGATCCTGGGCCTTTGGAGTATGTTTTCGGTCTTTTACGATGGGAATATGATCCTATCTCAAGGAATGTTCCGCTCTCACCTAGTGATCCCCAGTTGGAATAGGGATATTATCTTGATCCTTATGTAGCCTCCTTTACCAGAATATTCCAATAATCCCCCTAGATGGGAGCAAGGATATGTGCTTTCTTTAGAGTAGCCACTTTTTTATGTTAATCAGAGTGTTGTGTTGCTTTGGATTTTGGGATAGGAATATATGCCTATCCTTGAATCTTAACCAGAATATACTAGCATAGCTCCTCTATTGTTAGCACAAAGCACTGGAACTTCAATAGGGTATGTACAGAAATATATGCCTGTATGCTCTCAACTACCAGGATATGTTGGTTGATATCTTGATTTAAGTGGTGACATATGCCCACTCATATCCTCCTTGTTCCATTGAAATATGTTGATGGACTTTTTTCATGGGGTATGGATTTATACCTACCCCAAGCTTACTATCTGGATATAATAACAGACTTTGTTTGTACTAGTAGGGATATTATCCTACTCTCTCTGGTCCGTAGATTTCCGCATTTGAAAAGGTTTACTTGAGGCCCAAATCTAAGTGTATAGGGAGGTTAACTATTTAAGAACTCCATAATCATGTGACTAAGGGGTATTATAGATTTTATTATATAGCTAGGATTGAGATTATACTATATTGGTGGTGCTTTTGGAAACTATAATTTCCACCTGAAATTGATGATGTCTCCCAGAGATTGAAATTCCACACAGTTTTTCATCCTATGACTGGGACATGTTTCATGTAGTTTATCATCATGTGGTAATGATGTTAATATAGGTTTCTGGGATATGATATAGGATTTTGAATCCATACATATCTCATTAGGATGAGAATCAAGTCGTATGTAGTTCTAGAAAACATGTGTAGTTTAATGTCATGCAGAAAGGAAATCAGTCATGTAGTTTAACATATTGTTGTAAGGACATGAATATAGTTGTTTGGTATAAGATATATCATCTAGAATCCCTATGTATCTCATTAGGATGAGAATTAGTCCATATGTAGTTCTAGAAAACCTGTGCAGTTTAATGTTGTGCAGAAAGGACATCATCCATTTAGTTTAACATCTTGTAATAAGGATGTTGTCTATTTAGTTTAATGTCTTGCAGTAAGGATGATGGTCATGTAGTTTAATGTCTTGAGGTAAGTATTATGTCCATGTAGTTTAACGTCTTGCAATAAGGACTATGGCCATATAGTTTAATGTATTGTGGTAAGGATGGTGGCCATGCAGTTTAACGTCTGGCAGTAAGGACGATGGGCATGCAATTTAATGTCTTGTGGTAAGGATGATGGCCATGTAGTTTAATATATTACGGTAAGGAATATGTCCATGCATTTTAATGTATTTTGGTAAGGATTATGGCCATACAGTTTAACATTTTGTGATAAGGATGATGACAATGCATTTTAATGTTATTCAGTAAGGATGATGGCCATGTACTTTAATGTCGTATGGTAAGGATAGTGGCCATGAATTTTAATGTCTTATGGTAAAGATATTGTACATGTAGTTTAATTTCTTGCAGTAAGGACAATGGTAATTTAGGTTAATGTCTTGAATTAAGGGTGATTGGTGAATAACCTATCAGGATAGTAACTCATTCGATGGAGTTTGGATTACTCTTATACATATTTCATGAGTTTTAGGATCCTTCAAATCCATCAAGCCTGCACTTACTTGTACCTCCTACCAATCCTTCAAGACAAAAAATATCTTTATTGTGTTCCCAAGACGTCGATGGTAGGGGAAATGGTTTTCATGGCCTATCAACCCTACCATCGATCCTAAAAAGTGGACTTTTCCCAACAGTTTGTCCAAACTATTGGGAAAGCCATACCCTTTCCCAATGGTTTTGGAAAACCGTTGGGAAAAGTGGCCACAAAGTGGACTTTTCCCAACGGTTTGGCCAAACTATTGGGAAATCCATACCCTTTCCCAACGGTTTTGGAAAACCGTTGGGAAAAGTGACCTCAAAGTGGGATTTCCCAACGGTTTGGCCAAACTGTTGGGAAAGGGGACCTATACCAACTGTTTTTACAAACCGTTGGTATAGAAGCATTGGTAAAGGTCAAATTTCTAGTAGTGTATGGTCACTTATCCCTAGGAGGTATGTGGATCGTGCTCTACTACATAACTTTTGTGTCATGTTCAAAGTGCTCAGATGACTGGAGCGGGAATTTAGGTGTCAGTGGTTCCAATATCCCCATGTCCATCTATACCTGAAACCAGAAATTAAAAGAAAAATCAACCTTCTACTATGTGCCTGAGACGTCGATGGTAGGGGAAATGATTGTCACGGCCTATCATCCTTGACTCACTCAGTGTTCTCATCATCGGGAGCTCTATCAAAACATTTTCCATGGAATAGTTGAAATACCTAGGAACATGCCTCGATTAGAAGGAATATAATTTCTACTATATGTCTTCAAGGGATGGGAGATCATACTACCTCTCCCACATGTTATCTATACCTGCATTGGTATGGGCAGATGGTTGAGTTTTGAGCTCGGGGTACAAAGTCCCAGTATTTATTGTTCTGGGGGTAGGTGCTGAAGCATTTGGGGTTTTGGATGACACGGATGCTTCCTGCTAATTAAAAGATCCTGAATATCTTGGAGGTTTTGTGGAAACATCTAAGGGAATGTGGTTTCTAGAATATCCTCGATGAGGAGGAGGAAAATATAGAAATTACCCCAGGTCTATGGGATGGGGAGAGGTGGAATGATGTATGGATTTCACCTGATGAGGGGATAAAAAATATGAAAATTCCCCCATCCCTATGGGTTGGGGCACTTCACTGCAAGGTAGGCTTCCATGGGTAGGTACCGGTACATCATTCCAAGGTAGAGATCTCATGAGTATTCCCAAAATTATTTCTTGGATATCCCCATTCTCTCATTAGAGTTAGGTTATTTGTTCTTCTATAGAAATTTACTTGTCATCTTCGAGGGGATAGCTAATAGGATCCATGAAAACACCCTCTCCTCTATCAGTGGTAGGGTGATTGGATGATGAAGATAGTACCAACGTGGACCCCATAGATTGAATCTACTACTATCATTGTCCATATGCTTCATTATCATTACCCTATAAAATAACAACATGGTCGGTAGTACCTTCCATAGATACCTAAAAGATTCCATTGAGACTTTCTTTTCACATGCCAGTATAGAAGGTAGTCAAACCTATTGTGACTTAGATAACTATAGAAGGGTATGATTGTACTCTTCAGGAGTGTGCTCATTCAGATAGGACATGGAGTCTTTAGATCCAATTGATATCATATTGACTGAGACACATGCAGGCTGGTGCTCCTCCTCAATTAAGTATCTCATTTGGTGGGTCAGTGACCGGTATACCATTTAGAGGGTTGGTGCCCATTGTACTATTTGAGGGTTCAGTTCCCATGATACCATTTGAGGGGTCAGTTCCTGTGATACCGTTTGAGGCTTCAGTTCCCATAGTATCATTTGAGGGGTCAGTTATCATATTGAAGATGATATCAGGGTAAAATATGATAAAAATTACCCAAGCCGTGATGGCTGGGGTGCTCCCTGGGATTCCACAGTCACCAGAGCTAGATTTTATGAAGTCAGAAGAACTTGGATAGCAATTATCTGAGATTGATTTTAGACCATTTTAAGGATACACTGATGATCCTCAGATAGATTGGTGGTAGTAGGGATATAAACTTCTCCAAAGCTGCATTGTTTGTATACCCCTAGTGGGCTCTCCTGCTGGATGCCCCAACTTGGATAGTTGGTGTAGGCATAACTTCCTCTGCAACTCCTTGTGGAATCACAGTCATATGTCGATGATGATGACCATAACGGACGGGATCCCTTCTAATAAGATCCTGAGTTATTTAGATGACCTGGTTATTATCCTCATCCACCTCCCTGAGGTAGGGAAGGTATGCATTGTTGCGCTCTAGGGATAGGCTCCCAAAGTAGTTGAATGTAGAAACAAGATCCATTTCCTCTCTTGTGGATTGTCACGGGAAAAAACCAGTGGGAATTCATCCTATAAAGTATTTTATTGGATTATTCTAGAGTTGATATGGAGTTGTTGATGTGGTACTCTTAGACCAAGACATTCACTAACTGGTATTGAATGTGTTGTGTTGGAAGCAATGTACATCGAGGCCTTAGGGCCAAAGCATCTTGTTTAGTGATCTCAAAATCTATTGGCACATTCATTGATTTCATTTCTATTATAAGGAATATAAAAAGTCCTAAGGAGGAAAAACACTTTATTAGTGCAGTATCATGTATAAGAGAACATTTTCAATCAATAAATTTCATAGTTTAAAGGATAAATATGTGGTCCCTTATTTTTATGTGAGGTTCAACACAGTTAAAAGAAACTTGTTAGGTTCACCATTTTGGGCGGAACAAGAATAGAACAAACTATCCTAAAAATAAATTGGCAATATATCCTTTTTAACTTGTGAAAGGGATGACATGGTTAAATAATTTCATGTCGGGTTCACCATTTTGTTTTTTTGGGAAAATGGCCTTTGGACTAATGGTTTGATTGTGGGGGGTTCAATCCCTTGCTCAATCAATCGTGTTAATTTTACTATTTATTTAGTCTCCCCTAGAAATTCAAAATGGCTCCCACATCCATAAAAGATTATGGACCTACTTTTTAAAGGAATACAGTCCTTTGGGGTTTCAGACCCAACGACGATTAGGAACTCACATTGGTCGAGAGGATGGGAGGTCTAGTTCATAATACCCTTTTGTGGGGGATTATTTCCTACTCCGAGACACTCTTATAGATTTAATGTATGTTCATGAAATCCTTCCTAGGCTCTGATATAGGTCTGGTTACCCCTGTGTCAATAGCTTGATTAAGAACATGTATTGATAGGAGCGATTTTGTGCATGTCACAGGTTCTCCATCACTCTCTTATTTATTTATGGTGCTTTGCTTTGTGACCATGTTCGGGAACTATGGATTTTATTATCATCCAAGGGGATGGTTGGTGTCTTGTATATGGTATTGAACCTTTATGGTGTGTCCTACATATCTTATAAAAACATGAATCAAAATCCATGTAGTTCATTTGACATATTTTAAGGTCATGCGACTAGAACCATCCATGTAGTTTAACATCACACAGTAAGGATGTAAATATAGGGATAAGACCTCAGTGAGTCATCCTACATATCCTATTTGATATAGGAATCAGATTCTATGTATTTCTTATACGGGCGTCTTCATTGTGAATGATATGATAATAGAGGCCTTGGATGGGGCTTATGCATATGAGACTGCCCTGGATTATCTCATTGGGAGTATATCCCTTTGAGTGTGGATGATATGTAATTAAACTTACATACCAATGATGGGACCACACTGAGGAATCCTCATCATGCTATTGGTAGAATCATTTCTAGTCTTTAAGTCCATGTGATTCATGCTCGATGTGAGAAATAATAGATAGTAGAAGATCAGACACATTGAATGAGAGCATATCTGTATGGATCTTACACATTAAAGTTTCCCTTCGAGAGGAATAATTACCCATATAATGGAGGATTTGGTATAGATCTAGGGACTTATAAAGGCATTCTACATATCCTATTTTATAATAGGAATCATATTCATCATAGTTCAATTGGATTCTCAATTTGTTGTACAATGATCATACCATGGGAATGATTGGGTCCCGATGATTGAAATGTCAGATACATGAGGGGACTTACACCTAATTGGATGCCCATTCAAGATCGGGCCTTTATAAATGTGTCCTACATATCCTGTTTGGATAGGAATTAGAGTTCTCGTAGTTCGGTTATCACTTAACCTGCTGATGGGATAAGGTGGATGATTATGCTTGGAGAAATTATTATTATCCCTAAGGTTTTAGGAATGTTAGGCTCCTATTCCAGGATAGATTCCCTTTGATCAAGGCTTGCACATTGAGGGTTCCCTTTGGCACTCTCATTCTATATCTTCTTATGGATAAATAGGGAAGGTGAGGATTAATGGTTTTTTGAAAGAATGACACTGGTAGGGTCGCATGATCGTGTAACCCTAGCTCATCAAGGACACTTCCCTTTTGAAAAGGGGTATACGGCCAAAGGTTCTTGGTTAGGTCCCACATGAAATGAGTCTAAGTGGGTCTGCCGAATGAGTTTGACATGTCCTAGGGGATTTTTCTGACATGTCTGGGTTGTTTGTTGGCCATGTCTTGATTTTCTACCCGACATGTTGGTGGCATCAGTATAACATGGAAGACATGTACAAGTGTGTTTTCCTGATCAATTGACATGTCTTAGATATCATCTCATAATAAAAGTGGATGTGTCTGGGGTCTTACACATGATTGAAGTAAACATGGCTATATATTGTCACATGATCAACCTGAATTGTCTTTAGACTATCGCATGACAATGATAACATGTCAATGGTCAATCTCATGATCACGTCGACATGTCACTAAGATGTCGTGATATCAACTTAATTTTTCTAGAGCCTGTCTCGTGATAATGTAGACATGTCAAGGGGTTATAGCCTGATCAATTTGGCATGTCTTCAGAATAACACACGACAATGGTGACATGTCATTCAGATTTTCATGAGATCAACCTGAATTGTTCAAGGATTTTCATGTGACTAACATGAATTTTCCAAGGTCACCTAAGGTCTTCGCAAGATTAGTGTAGAATATTTTGATCATGTGACGTTAGACTATTCACGTGGTGGAGTCTAACAGACACGTTTAGGATCACTCACATGAAAAAGGGGGCATGCTTGAGGGTTGAGACAACCTATCCAAAGGTATTATGCCTAAAGTTTCATGGGAAATGATGCATGTCCAAGTGTGCATGTTGAGGGAATACACCATAGGAATTTCATGGAAAAATGAGTTCATGTGTATATACTCATACTCATGTCAAAAGGCACTCACATGATGACCCATTATTCATGCAATTCACATGAACTCATAAGGGTCTTATGAGGGAGTCTGCAAACATGTACAAAGGCTTCCCAATGACACTGAAAGCATGGGTGAGGGTCCATAGTGCATACATCCAAGGTTTTTTCCATTTTCTTACCTATATGTCGATGGGTATCTTCATGACACCACATGATGGCCGCACTCATTCGATCTTCATGACCTTCACAAGGTCTTATGATGGGTTTTGTGCATTTGTGCAGGGGGTTCCCACTGATGTCATTGCATGCATGGACAAAGATTTGCACTGTATGGAGAAGGAGGGTACATGGATTATGGGGGGCGCAAGTCCTTGAGCCTACACCACAAGTTTGAGCAAAGGAGCACTATGAGACTGAGGGTTCACAATACCTCAAGGCACATGTCCACTGGTGTATTCCTTCGGACGCTAGTATGAGTGTGTTGTTCATCCAAGGAATTGTCCTTCCATGCCACGTGAGGTTCTATCACTTATGAAACTACGTGATATTAAGAGAGACCTTACAAGAGATCTTTTGAACAATAACAGGGGTTGATGGCCAAGTGGAGACTCCATTTTATAGGTTATGTGCATAGTGTTATTCTGTTATTCGATCATGTGATCTTCATAGGATCACATGATGAATTTTTTTCGGTAACATTCCCATGGTGGGTTCTCACGAAGGGTGCCTCATATTTACTTAGAGATGAACTAAAAAGGTGGTGGTCATATCGCCTATTTCTCCACTACCTTATCATTTCCTTGCATGTGTTTTTTTAAGGGGTCAGGGGTATTTATGGGCTGAGGTTGTCAGAAAGTGGTGGTTCCTTTCACGAGGAGGATGCCATGTGTGATGTCTGAAACGGTGGATGCTTCGTGGGATCAACATCATGCGGCCACAAGATGTATTCTCATTATATCCATTACTTCATGTGACATATCTCTCATGATGGTATGTTTGAAAGTCTTCAAGGCTTCACGTGATCAATATCAAAAGCTTCACATGAATGGTGGACATCCTCTAAAAAAATTGACTTATTCAGATGATAAAATATGTAGGAGACGAAAGACGAGTGGAAGAGCGGATGAGAGGGAGTTTGAAGATAAAGTTCTCATTATATGAAGAATTTTTCTTATTTCAAATAAGAATCATGCAGGATTGACTCTTTTCAAAGGGAATCATGTGAGATTTCAATGGATGGTCGTGATCAAATGATTGAGCGGCCAAGATTTTATCCAGTTTTTTAAAGAACGAGTGAAAAGTGCCTGTAGATTACATCCCACATTGAAATCCCACTATTTATTCTCTCAAAAATATCATCGAATCTTCCACCTATGTTTATTTGAGCCGAAAATGGGGTTTGGTGCCCATACCACCTATACTCACCATCACTTAGGCCCTGCGAGCTCTCATCCCACACTATGAATGTCATCAGGCACGTGCACCATGGGCCTTATACACAGGCCTACCCACTTCTTATAGGAACTATTCCTCTTTTATTTGGTTATCCTAGGATATCTCACATTAGGCATGGTGACTTTGGTCCCACAAGGGCCTATGGTCGAGCCCACAAGGGCCTATGGTCGAGCCCTGGTTTGGATGGCCGGTGGATTAGCCTTATTTTTTGGATAAGGGGAGGATTATATCCATAAATTCATAAGTTCCAATAAATCCCCTTATACATATATCAAAATCCCAAGCCCATTCTTCAAAAATGTGACATTCAGGTTCTTTTATGCAAATCATATCAGTATTTTTGCATTTCCTTCGAACTTCTGAAATGACTGACGACAAAGTTCATATCACAAAATTATGGATTTCAATAGGTATGATGGTGGATTTAAAGAATATATGTGATATTTGTAACATAATTATACCTATGGATTTAATATATCATTTATACCTTTTTACTTTCTATTTTTTATAGGATACAATAACATCATTCATGTGTACGATGGATTACCGCCTCATGAAGCGATGTGATTCATTTTCACTAATGCTTTACATGGAAGGTAATAAGGGTAAAGATAATGAATATATGTGATATAAATGGAATAATTATTATATTAATGACATATTTATCATTCTAAAAGATAATATATCATTTTCTTTATTACATTTTCACTCATTGAAAAATGATAACTCCATCCGTGAATGTGTGGACTACCGCCTTCATGAAGTGATGTGACTCTCTTTTAATCATCACACCACATGGATGATATATAAAATTATATTTAAAGAAATAATATGGTATATATGTTATTATTATCATTTTTTAAAGATGAAATATTACTCACCTCTTTTCCATAATGATCATTGTAAAGTGGAAACATTACTCATGCATGCATACGGCCTATCATCCCCATGATCATAATATACTTAATTTATCAAAACCAAATTTCATGGTTGGTATTAAAAATATAATTGACATATAAATATGATAAATATTTAATTATTATTTTTCTTAATATGCTTAAATAGTGACCTCTTTGACCATAGATAACCTACCAAAGTCATTTTTGACACATAATCCAAATATTATCGAAACATCCAACGTAAACTTAATTGATCATGTAATCATATATAACATGGTAATAATTGAAGTAAAAGTAATAATAAACCTAAAAAATTATATCAATCAAGTAAATAATTAACATAATTTTATTATTTAGTAATATAAAGAATGTATGTAGACTCAAGCTAAGGCACTTCATCTCAATTTCCTTTCGTTGAGGCATATTTTAATGTTATGCACCTATATTATTTTATGAGGTGTACATAAAGACCATTTGACATGTTATATCATGAATTTATCTATTATAATGGTATTTAATGTTTTTTAATGATATTATTTCATGGATCTTGTGATTTGAATATTTCAAAAATGATAAGGGACTTTTCTTTAAAAAATCTCTTTTAATGTTTTCCTTCCAACTCTTTCTTTTCCACATCCATATTTTTAAAATGATTTTATAAGAATTTTCATATATACATAAAAGATTTATAAATTACATTTGATGTCTCATTTTACTTTATTTTCAATGGTTTTTAAAAGGAATCTTTTTATGTGTTTTATAAGGAATGTTTGACAAACAAAAAAAGGAATGTTCTATTCTTAACATACATAGTGACAATGAGGAGAATCTAAAATGGATTGTGGAAAATAGTGATATGTATCTCCAGGGAAAGACTATACCTCTAGTGTGAGTGTAATTACAACATGGGTGTATTCAAGAGTAGTCCTGGGAGGGGGAATCTGATATGTGAGCATAATGGTCAGACTTGTTCTTTGAGACCCCATAGTGATGCTTAGAGAAACTTAGGGAAGATTTTTTATATGGTGGTGAGGTTGTAAGATCCCATATTTTTTTAGGTGCTTCCCTCTTTGAGTTTTTTTAACCTCTTTTAGTTGGGTTTTTCTTATTTTAAACCTTGGTGTTAGAGCCTTTTTATTTAGGTATGGAGATATTTTTCCAATGAAAGTGACCTAAAGTTTTTAGATGTGTGTTTGTTTTAATTAGTGGAGTCTATGTATAAATGCGTCTAAGTCGTAAAAAGGATTCTCTTTGGGCTCAAGTTGATTTTAAGGCTTGTTGTACTTTTTTGAAGTATTGTGTAGTGATTATTATCTGTAGGAAATATTCACACAGTGTAAATAATAAACGATGTGAATCTGTCACTCAGAATAATCCACTAAATAGTTTCATGACATGAATATTATATAAGTCATGTATTCATTTCATGCTGTGAAAAGTTAAATTGGTGTTATTTTAACTTGAGGTGATGTTTTTTGGCATATATTCCACCCATGATATTCACATCATGAATTCCTTAGGTGCAACAAGATTTTGTACAGTGGCACCTTAAAAACTTTCCATTCACCGTATATCCTCATTCTAGCATTTGATCTCTAGTGGGTTCTTTCACTTTTTTTCTCCTTCCTTTATCTGTCCTTTGTTATAGTAGTGTGATCTCCTATTAGTTATTGAAATGGGATTTTGATCTTGATGCTTGTGTGATATAGGTTTTCCTTTTTAATCTCCTTCACATTCATCCTTTATTAATGTTCCATGTTGAGGGTGTTTCTTTGATCACCAGATAAAGGTAGGTGGTCTATACAAAACCCTATGGTCTTTTTCTATTTCTTAAAGTGTGTGAAATACCATGTGATCACGTCGATGCACTGTGTGCATTAACTAATGAAATAATGAGTGATGATAAACATGTTTTGGATCACTCTTTGGATTCCTTTGGATCCATTAGTGTTAAAACCAAGCTTACGGCCACCTATGGGGTGAGCCTACCCTTGAACCAATGAACTAGTAAATTGAGGATATCATATGGGGCTTAACATAGTGTACTTTTTTATTGGATTAAAATATAAATTATCATGACGTGAGACATAGGTGATTTCTTATGATATATTCACCTTGGAAAATGGCTTACTTTTTTCATGAAATGACTGGTGATAATTTGATATGATACGATTTTGTACACTGGCATGATAAATTCTTAAGATATAATTTAATGAAAGAAAGGGTGATTGAAAGATATATGGTAATTAGATTAATTTACCATTATGGATTATGATGTTATGTGGTGTTATTCTTGTCATTATGACCTGTGTTGTGATTTATCCTGTAATTCTTATTTAGAGGTCTTAGCCTAGTTTCATGTTGTAATACTTATATAGAAGGATTTTCCTAATTTCATTTTGTAATTCTTATATAGGGGTCTTGTCCCGATTTCACATTGTAATGCTTATATAGTGGGTTTAGACCAGTTCCATGTTGTGATGCTTTTATAGTGGGCATGGCCTAGTTTCCTATTGTAATGCTTATATAGAGGGCTCAGCCCGATGTTATGTTGAAATTCTTATATATAGGGATATTCCTAGTTATGTGATTATGCCATAGACTTGTGTTTATGGTCATCATGGTGATTCTACATGATTAGAGGTATTTCAGTATGGTGTTGTAGCAGGTTAATGGTTATGTTGTATTTGTTTTTGTTAAATTAATAACCTTGTTTATCTCTATATTGCATGAACTTTCTATCATACTAGTTTTATTTATACATTGTGGTGTCGACCTACTAATTTTTACTCATGCCTTATTCTGGTTGTCGTTGGGTTCCTGATCAAATTACACTGATGTGGTTTTGGAAAAGGGTCAGGGATCTTGTTGTTGATTGTTTCTTGATGGATGGGTTGGAGCTTAGAGACAGGACTGATGTGGGATTTGGGACTGGGTTCTTTTGATTTTTTTCATCATCTTGGTATTTTATCTGTATGAATTTCAGCATGACATTTAGTTACATTACAGCTTATCATTACATTATTCTCTTATTTTTTGATTGTTTAGTTTACATTTATTACTTGGTTTTTCTTGTTGTATGTTGTATTGTTTATGATTAATCTATTACTATAATATTATTTCTCCTATTGTTAAAACACTATATCAGGGGGTATAGTCTCCTTGCTTTTTTCGTTACACCCCTTCTACTAGTCGATAGCCTCTGGCATACTGGGAGGTGCACTTGAGGTCACGTAACCAACCTAGTTTGGCCACGTGAGAGATTATCGGCTTGGGGGACATTACATTATTAATAGATCCATGTCCAATAAGGTATTATTCCTCCTATATGGTTCACCATTCTATTATGGTGTTCTAGGAGGAGTGAGTTGTGAAACAATTCCACAATACCTGGGGTAATCAATGAATTCCTAACTCAAGTATTCACCGATCTAATTAGAGGATCTTTATACTTATACCCAATTGATTCTATACTTCATTCTAGAACTCTTTAAACTTTTAACAAAGTTTCATAATTATGTATCATTAGAAACACATATCCATACCGACTAAAGTCATCAGTAAAATTAATGAAGTACTTAAAACCACCACTTTCTTGGGTACTCATTGGTCCACATACTTCACTATATATATGATCCATTAGTATACTATCCCTTTCACCTTACCCCCTATAATTTTCTTTGGTCATCTTACCTTATAAATAGGATTCATAATTATTAAAAGATTCATAATATAATGGTTCCAAAATCCATCTTTATAGAGTCTATTGATGTGTTTCTCATTTATATGTCCAGGGTGACAATTCCAAAGGTAGTTTATAAGTAGGATTATCCATATCTAGAATATATAAACTTCTTACTATATTTATGATTCCATAAAACATTTCATTCTTAAATATACAAAAACTCTTTTTCTTAATAGTGGATGAAAATATCATCTTGTCTAAACAAGACAGAAATCAAATTGCTATTTATAGTGAGAACATAATAACAGTTCTCCAATTCTAGGATCAATCCACCATGTAGAATTTTTAATAACTTGGATTTTCCCAATTTTATTTTTAGAAAATTTCTGGGAAAATTCTGAAAGCAGGCGCCGAGATGGCGTGTGATTCTGAGACTCAGTGTTCCCGGAATGGTTTGACAAAAAAATGTTAAGTTTTTAATAGCACACATGAGCGATTTTTCTAAAAAATGGAATAACTTCTAAATGGGTGACCAGATTAGAAATCCAAGGGCATTGTTGATCTCAGAGCAGTGGTTTTACCCAATGCACAACTTAACTTTAGTCGGTGTGGGTCTTCTGTGACAAAAAGTGAAAATGGAATAACCACAAATAAAATTATTAAATAAAATTATTTTATTTTTTAAAATCATAATAACTCATAAATGGTAACTCGGATTGGAAATATGAGACCACCATTGAGTTCATAAGGGGGTTTTTTTCTTAGGTGATGCCAAACCTCAACCAGCGCAGGCCAGCTGTGAAAGATAGTTTTTGGATGTGAATGTCATTAAAATATTTTAATAAAAATATTTTATTTAACATTACGTGAGTAAACAGTGGTGGTTTTACTTTTTAATAAGAAATTTTCATTAATCCAAGGATATCACCATAACCATGGATTTTCCCTAAGGCACAGAGAAGTAGGCTCTCTCACCGGCAATGATGAATTGGAGGTCGGAACTCGGATCAAGCATCAACGAACAACAACAACATGAATTTTTTATTTTTTAGCAACTGATCCAAACCCTAGGTAAGGTGTGTGTTTTAAATTTCTTCTTTTCCCCATTCTTGGAGTTAAATGACAAGCGTAGATCAACCCATAAATAGGTTGATCCATGGTTCTATTGTTCTTATGGGAGGGGTTATTTGTGGGAATTATGTTGGGGACGATTTTTATTATGGTTTTTATGTTGATCATTCTTACATAATGGATCGAGTCTGGAACGAACAAATGGACAAGGTTTGTTCTTCATGTTTCTATTTGTGCATTTCTTCCCCAATCATTCTTTTCATTCTTCGTGTTCTTCATGTGAATATGAATGGAAATTCGTTGCATGTCCATTTCTTGGTGCAATGGTTCGAAATCATAGATCCAACATCATGACGACCTAGAAGAGGTGTGATGATGATGGCGGCAGATGAATTGATGTGTTTTGGGATTAATTTACCTTTGATCTTTTTTTAGTGGAGGTGGAATCGGCTCGGAAATGCGGCCAGGCCAGGTAGACCCAACAAGATGGCCACCAGTAGGGTGGCTGGTAGTGGCAGAAACTCGCGGTCCAGGCAAGACCACGGTGATGAGATGGCCCATGGCGGTGGGGGTTGGGGCAATGACTAGGAACGATCAAACCGGTTTAGACTTGGACCCTTAAGATGAGGTGATCCTTTTGAGATATATTGGTGGGTTTTTAGTATGGACCAGTGTACGTGGGGAGTTTCCCTTGGTTCTTTCTTTAAGGGTTCAGTGTGGCATTGCATATACATCACTGGACATCAATACCCTCTAGAGTTCGACTCTCGAATAGAGTTACGGCATCCCTCCCTAGGTCTGGAGCAATCCTTTATCACCCTTGATAGAGTTTTGTGGGAATTTATGTGACCTCCGAGCATAGGGCATTAATCCTCCATCTAGTGGGCCGTATCGGTAGGGTTCTCAGTATTCTCAGTGTAGAATCCCCTATGTAACGATCTGCATCAGTATAGTTGTCAGTATTCTCTAAGAATAATCCCCTACATTGTGGATTAATATAGATTGGGTTATCGGTATTCTTTTGTAAGAATCCCCTCTCTATATACCATGAACTTGACCAGTGTTTTCTCTTTGGGCATGGCCCATATTAGCGGGATCTCTTTATAAGAGTCTCTGATGATATCAAGGCTCAAGGAGTTAGTTCTCCTGAAATAACTGTGTCTCGAGCAGAATCTTGTGGCTGATGTTTAGTTTTGATATTGAGGCTCCATGTCTTAGTGAGACCAAATGTATTAGGGAAACTTTGTGATGTATTGAGACCAAGTTTTCTCTTGGATACTTTTAGTAGACATGTTCTATGTTCTTATTATCAGATGGCTCGAGAAGTGAGATCTCCCAGAACAAGCATGCTATAAGTAGAACCATATGGATGGGATTGGATGAGACCTTGAGTCTTGTAATCCTTTACGAGTATGCCTGGATGTTTTTGTTATATGTTTTGTAGACATATACATGTGTTGAGCTGGCTGTATCTTCTTTAGATGTTCCCTTTATGGTCTTTTACCTTGTGTTTCGGGGTGTCTTATTGAGTATTGGTTTACTCACCCCTGCACAAGCTTTGCATGTATTTGTTGTGTCTTGTGCATATGATATATGCTTTGACGGAGTCCTTGGTGAACTGAGGCTAGGTGGTTCTTAGAGTGACCCAACAGACGAGGTGTGCTTCTGCGTCTTTAGACAGCTATTTCTGTACTTACCCTTCAAGTATGGTTTTCTATGGAGGAGTTCCAGGGACTTGTACTTTTACTTTTACTTTTTGTTGAGATTGTATCATAGCCCTATTTACTTTCATTTTTATACTATTGTACATTGTGTTGGTATCTTAGTGGTATGCCTTTTTTTACTTAGTGTTTTTAGTTTCATCACTTTTTTCTTGGAGACATGTTCATGTGTATAGGTACTCAGGAAAATGCATCCCATTTGTGGGATATGCCTACTTGGTGCTAATGTCTAGCACCCGACCTATGGGAGACAAGATTGGGGTAGTCAAGGAATGGGCCCCTCTGGGATGGTTCATGATAGAGTGGTATCATAGGAGGTCAATTATACCTTAAGGACCAAGAGTCTGTGTGTTTTGGTTTGGGGAAACAATGTTAAATGTTTCGAGTTCAGCTTTCAAGCCAAGGAATATAGTGTTGGGGAAGCGGCCGATGTATCCATGCACCAGGACCCTGAATTATTCTATTTGACTCGGTACATTAAAACACTAGTTGTAAGGGGAAAATGATTATACATGCATCATATAGAAATGGTTTGTGTTTTCTATGTCCTTCTTGAGTCAGCTCACCAGGTATACTCTATTGACCATGGTTCGTCTTGTTTTACTTCAAGATGCTTCCACGTATATAGTCATCCAGGATTCCACTGTGTCATCATGAGAATGATCTGTGTGGTAATGAGATAACAGTACAGAGATTTATACTAGAGACAACACCTCCAGGTGGTGTACCAAATATACCACCACCTGTAGAGTAGCACATGGTACCTGTGGTACCAGCGGATGAGATGCATAGGCAGAGCACACTTCAAGAGTTTAAGTGATAGAGACCCCTTAGGTTCAGAGGAGAGCCCAACTCTTAGGTGGTTGAGGACTAGAATGAGGTGGTGAATGAGTTTTCCATCCAGTTAGGGCACTTGCAGATCAGATGGTGGTTCTAGCGGCAATCCTTCTACGTAGCTTAGCAGGGTGATGGTGGGGTTTAGATTACCAGATCATACGATGAGGTGACTCTTCTGTGGACAGAGTTATAGAACCTTTTTCAAATAAGTATTTCTCACCTTAGAGGCTAAGGGATATGTGTTCCCAAGATCTTCTACAGATCTATTAGGACAACATGTCGGTATCTAAGTATCCATTGAGGTATACCAATATTTCCAGGTACTCGGTGAATACTATACACGACAAGTGATTCAGGGATCAGACCTTCAAGTAAGATGTGTTTAGGTACATCCAAGCCAGCATTATTCCTCTATGAATTACTACTTATACTAGGGTGCTAGAGCAAACCTTTGTGGTTGAAAGTCCCTTGGCTGAGTGGATACAACCAGTAAATGTCAACAGTGAGAAAGTAGAGGCAGAGACCTCGGGAGCAGGAATTCGACGTGAGTCTCAGAGACCGAATGTGTGAGATGTCCTAAGAGGAGGTCCCAGGATAGGGGATCTAAAACTCAAGGCTCATAGGGTGAGTCCAGTTGGCCTAGAGAGAGGCAATGCTTTTAATGTGATGGCTGGGGACATCTCACTAGAGATTGTCCAGCCTGTCGTACTATTGGTAGAGAAATGGTGGATGGGATACCAATATAGGGATAGTGATAGGAACATATAGATCTGTAGGCCTCCAAACAAGGTAGTGTAGTTGGGAGAGTAGTAGGAGGTGGTATACATACATTTCTACATGTTACCACCACCACCCCCATGTGGTCCACACTAAGATCATGGAGTTGGAGGACAAGGGAGGGGAAAATCACGTAGTAGAGGCATATTACCCAAGGGATCTTGGAATCATTCAAGGTATGGTATGTGTCTACTCTTAGTTTCCATATTAATAGACACATGTGCTAATCATTCTTTCTTATCACAAATCTTGTTTGAGACCTAGAGTTTCTGGTTAAATTGTTTACTTGACCCTTATGTCTAGGGATACCTAAAGAATGAGACTTAATAATCACACTTATGCTAAAAGTGTGATCTAACCCTTGAGTTGAGAGTTTCGGTTAGAACCTCTTGGTGTCATTGTCAAGGCCTTATGACGTCATTCTTGGTATGGATTGGTTATCGACACTCTATGCTCAGATTGACTATTTTAGGAAAAAGGGTGAGACATGTTTGAAGATATGGAATGGGGTTTTCCTTGGTCAATGAAAAAGGAAATCCAAGTAGCATGGGAAAGACTCTTGCATAGGAGGGTGCATCCAATCACTCATGAGTCTGCTAGCCTTACCATTGGAGCAGTAGATGTTGTGAGTTTTCAGTTTATAGCAGTAGTGGCAGATTATGATGTCTTCTTTCTAAAAAAATTTTCTAGGATTACCTTTCCACTGGAAGATCAATTTATGCATTGTTTTAAACCTCGGGATGGAACTGATATCAGTATCATCATATCAGATGGATTTTTCAGAGCTTCTCAATTTGAGGGTGTAGTTGGGGGACTTTTATAGGAAGGTATTATTAATACCCATTGTTTGAGTTTATGTGGGGATTATCGCTATTTTAACTAATTGACCATGGATAATGAGTATCCACTACTAAAGGATCGATGACCACATCGATCAGTTGAAAGGGGTGCAGTGGTTCTTGAAGGTTGACCTTCGATCAAGATATCACCATTTGTGAGTACGGGATGGGGATATAATGAAGATGGATTTCAGATGCCGCTACGGTCACTATGAGTATTTGGTGATATCCTTCGATGTGAAAAATGCCCCAGTGGTGTTCATGGGACTCATGAACCAGATCTTTCAGCCTGGACTTGAAAGGGGTAGTCTTTTGTGTGGACAGATATGTGCTTGAAATCTTTATAGCAGTTGAGATAGAGTTTGGTGGGTGCCCTAATCTTGAGATTATCATAGGAGGGAGTCAAGTATGTAGTGTTATGTGATTCATCAGGTACCGAACTTGGTTGTGTCCTGATGCAGAGGTAATCAGTAATTGCCTATGGTTTGCACTAGTTGAGACCACATCAGTAGAACTACATGACCCATGGTCTTGGGATGGAAATGGTAGTCTTCACATTGAAGATGTGGCAAAACTATTTGATGGGCGAGCAATTTATCATCTACCTCAACCATAAGAGTCTCAAGTATATCTTCTCTCAGAAGGAACTGAACTTGAGACATAGGTTATGGGTAGAGTTCCTCTAGGACTATGACTTTGAGATAGTCTATACTCTTGGGAAAAGGGATGTGGTAGAGAATTATCTCAATATAATATCCAGTTCACAGTTACTAAATAAGGTTCCAGAGTAGTTGACTTTGTTGTAGTTATCCTTCATGGATAGAGATGAGGAAACTTACCTCCAGTTTATGGTTATTACCCCTCCACTCTTATAGTGAGTCAGGGAGGCACAACTCAGTGATACCGATAGTAAGACTTTACATGTTTAGATTTCCACAGGGAGTACCTCTAATGGATATTTGAAAGGTGGGTAGCACATCGTTCTTTTTATAGGATGCACAGTAGTACCAATGGAATTGTGGGTGGAGTTTTGAGGGAGTTTGATAAATTCCCCTTTTATCCACGGTGTGCCTGGTTCTCATGACAATAGTGGACGCCTAGAGTGATGAGATGCATCGGGATATGCATGTGGGTGTCAAGACGGACACTGAGTATCAAGAAACGGGTTGAAGCTAGGCTTACCTATTGATATGAAATTTTAGTGCTTGTTTGAATCAATTTCTTAGTTTATCAGTTCACCATGTCGAGCCCCCTGTGCTTGAAAGCGGTTACTCCCTTTCTTTCCTGGGGTGCTAGGAAAGAAGTGGATATCTATGGACTTCATGACAGTTTTACCACATATGTCCAGGAGACATGATACCATCTCAGTGATCATTGACTGACTCGCCAAGTCAGCCACTTCTTAGCTTTTTAGGAGCAGAGTTCAGTAGAGATCTTGGGATGCCTCTACGTGGAGGAGATAGTTCGAATATATGGAATCCCATCAATGATAGTTTCTGATTAGGATGCTCATTTTTCATCCTGGTTATGGAGATCAAGGATCAACAGGAGATAATCCTCTGTAGGTAGTCGATTACTTTACTTTGTGTCTGGTGGCAGCATGAGAATCTCTGAGAGCGCACATGGGAGCGAGATGGTCAGATTTATGCTCGATACCCTCATCTATTTAGGTATCCTTTGATTTGGATTTCGGGGATGTAAAGTCTTAAGGTGTGGAGAATGTAATAACTCATATTTTCCCTATTTTATTTTTAGAAAAGTTCTAGAAAAATTCTGAGAGCAGGCGCTGAGACGGCATGTGATTCCGAGTCTCAGTGTGCCCATAATAGTTCAATGAAAAATGTTAAAGTTTTTAATAGCATGCGTGAGCGATTTTCCTGAAAAAAGTAGAATAAATTCTAAACTATTGGCCGAACCAAAAATATGAGGGCACCTTTGAGCTCAGATAAGTGGCTTTACCCAAGGCGCGACTTAACTTTAGTCGGTGCGGGTCTTCTGTGAAAAAAATTGAAAATGACATAACTATAAATAAAATTATTAAATAAAATTATTTTATTTTTTAAAATCCCAATAACTCATAAATGGTAACTTGGATTAGAAATTCGAGACCACCATTGAGTTTGTAAGTGGGTTTTTTCTTTAGGTGGGGCCTAACCTCAGCCGGCACAGACTAGCTGTGAAAGATAGTTTTTATACATGAACGTCATTAAAATATTTTAATAAAAATATTTTATTTAACATTATGTGATGACACAGCAGAAGTTTCCCTTTTTAGTAAGGCTTTTCAAAAATCTAGGGTTATCACCATAACCTTGGAGTTTCCCTAAGGCAAGGAGAAGGAGGCTCTCTCACCGACGACAATGGATTGGAGGTCAAAACTCAGATCAAGCATCGACGAATGATGACAACACAGATTCATTCTTCGTCAGTGATTGATCCAAACCCCAGGTAGGGTGTCTATTTTAAATTCCTTCTTTTCCCCATTCTTGGAGTTAAACGATGAATGTGGATCAACCCACAAACAGGTTGACCCACGGTTTGCTCGTTCATGTGGGAGGGATTATTTGAAGGAATTATGTTGTGGAATATTTTTATTATGGTTGTTTATCTTGATCATTCTTATAGAACAGATCAATTCCAAAATGAAAAAATGTCTGAGGTTCATTCCTCAGGTTTCTATTTTTTTCATTTCTCCCCCAATCGTTCTTTGTGTTGTTCACGTTCTTCACGGGAATCTGAAAGGAAATTCGTTGTGTGTCCGTTTCTTGGCGCAACAGTCTGGAATCAGAGATCCAATATTGTGATGACCTAGAAGAGGTGAAAAGATGATGGAGGCAGATGGATTGACGTGTTTCGAGATTAATCACCCTTTGAGCGTTTTTTGGAAAAGGTAACATCAGCACAGCGAGGAGGTCGGGCCAGGAGGACCTGTCAAGACAGCTGCTGATAGGGCGGTCGGCAGCGGTGGAAGCTCGCGGTCTAGGCAGGACTATGATGGTGAGATGGACCATGGCGGTGGAGGCTGGGGTGGCGACTAGGCAAGGCCGTCGGTAGCGGCGGGATGTGGTCCAGCCAGACTACATCGAAGGAGGGTTTGCAGCGGCAGAAGCTGCGAGCGGCGATCGGGATGCAGCAGAGGCTGCAGAACACGGTGGAGGCAGTCGTGAGGCTGGCGACATGGGGGAAGTTGGGGAACACCATCCATGAAACATGGTGGCTCCACAGACTAGGCAACACACACAGTTGGAAGGTGTGAGGGAGAAGGGATGACCCACTCATGCGGGCTGGGCTAGAGAAATCAGGCCACCAGGGGCTGGACCGCTAGGCCCAGTGGGCTAGGCCAGTTCAGGCCAACCCAGACCAACTAAGTCGGGTCGTGTTGGCGGGGATGGTTTGGGCCAACCCAAACCAACTGAGTTGGGCGGTTCGGATTGGTTCATGTCGGACCCAGACAGCTTTGGACCTGTTTTCACTAAATTAGTCGTAACTTTCAAACAGAAGGTTCGTTTGACAAGCCGTCTACAGCGTTGGGACCCTTGAGACGAGGAAATACTTTTAATATGTCTTGGAAGGTTTTTATTATAGACCTGTGTAGGTGGTAGGTTTCCCTTGGTTCTTTTCTCGAGGGTTTAGTGCATCATTACTTCCACATCACTGGACAACAATCTTCTCTAGAAGTCGAGTCCAGGATAGAGTTGTGGCATACCTCCTTAGTAATGGAGCAATCCTATATCACCCTTGATGGAGTTTTTTGGGAATTTATGTGAACTCTGAGCACAGGGCGTTAATCCTCTATCTAGTGGGTTGTCTCGGTAGGGTTCTCGGTATTCTCGATGGAGAATCCCTTATGTTACGATCTGCATCGATAGGGTTGTCGGTATTCTCTGAGAAGAATCCCCTAAGTTGTGGATTAATATAGATTGGGTTATCGGTATTCTTTGGGAAGAATCCCCTCTCTGTATACCATGACCTTGACCGGTGTTTTCTCTTTGGTCATGGCCTATATTATCAGGATCTCTTTGTAAGAGTCTCTGATGATATCAAGGCTCAAGGAGTGAGTTCTCCCAAAATGAACGTGTCTCGAGCAGAATATTGTGGATGATGTTTAGTTGTGATATTGAGACTCCATGTCTTAGTGAGACAAGATGTCTTAGAGAAACTTTTTGACATATCGAGACCAAGTGTTCTCTTGGATACATTTAGTAGACATGTTCTATGTTCTTACTATCAGATGGCTCGAGAAGTGAGATCTCCCAAAACAATCATGCTATGAGTGGAACCATATGGATGAAAGTGGATGAGACCTTGAGTCTTGGAATCCTTTATGAGTATTCCTAGATGTTCTTGTTATATGTGTTGTAGACATATACCTATGTTGAGCTGAATGTATCTTCTTAGTAATGTTCCCTTTATGGTCTTTTACCTTGTGTTTCGGGGTGTCTTACTAAGTATTGTTTTACTAACCCCCTGCACGGGATTTCCCCACACATTTCTTGTGTAGATGATTGATGCTTTGATAGATTCCTTGGTGGACTGGGGCCAGATGGTGCTTAGAGTGACCCGACAGACGATGTGTGCTTCTACAGCTTCAGACATTTGTTTTTGTACCTACCCTTCAAGTAGGGTTTTTTGCGAAGGAGTTCCAAGGACTTGTACTTGTACTTTTCCTTTTTGTTTTTCTTGTATTTTTTTTCCTGTTTACTTTCAGTTTTCTACTGTCATACTCTATGTTGGTATCTTAGTGGTATGCCTATTTTTTACTTAGTGTTTTCAGTTTCAACACTTTTTTCTTGGAGACATGTGCGTGTGTATAGGTTCTTAGGAAAATTCCTCCCATTTGTGGGATATGTCTACTGAGTGCTAGTTGCTAGAATCTGACCTATGGGAGGTGGGATTAGGGTATTCATAGCATGGTCCCCTCTATGACAGGTCGTGACAGAATTAGATTATATATATCGACTTCTAATGAAGAAACCCTTGCTCTATTACCGACACAACGATCTGCTTCACCTAGTTTCAATTCCCTTCTATCTATGTGTCTATGTTTGTCAGAAAAAATGTGTAATGCACACTCATTATACAATACCCATGAGTCAGTGTTAGTGAAATTAGACTCTATAACATTCACATTCAGATGCTCTAAATTATTTGGTTTAATAAAACTTCTCAACCTTATATGTCAGTCTTGAATTGTTCTATAGGTCATATCTATATGGGATCTCAATATGACTATCATGAAGTAAGCCATAACCTATAACAAAGACATATATATGGGTTATTGTCATGTATTATATCTTTTTATCAAGGACTTTTAATGAAAGTATTCTTACTAAAAATGATGACAACATACATCCAATCTATTTAGTGATCCAAGTTTCATATTTCATCATGAATTACATCGGTTTAAGCATGTAAATTATCCATGACTATATCTATTAGACAATAAATTTTTATATCATATCATATATGATTCTTGGATATCTAAGTGGATAAACTCTTTATCATAATCTGTTAAATGGTTTCACTCAACTCTATTCCTCTGGTATTCTAACTGTTAGAGTTTACCATCCAATGTAACCAAAATAAAACACTAAGAACAAGAAACCTAACCATTAGGGTCACCTTATTACTTACTTTCCTTACACAAGATTATTCATGAGCACCTAACCATTAGGGTCACCTATAATGAATGATTGAGGACTTAACAAGTGCCTCTTTATAATGAATCTCACACTTAATGTTTTAAAGGATTTTCTTAAAATTTTCACCATTTTAATACACTTATCATGTATATTAAACCCATTGCATTTCATGTAATTTTTTTATTATCTCGTGTTTTATCCCTTTATGTATGCATGCTACTAAAAATTTAGTTTTGGAATCTCATTCCATCCACTAAATTAATGTGTTCACTTGACAATAATGTGTAACTCTTTACACATCCCACAAGTTTTTATTACTTACCCAAAAAAAATTCAAGTATATTCATACATATCTGAATTTGTCTCGTGAATATGGTACATAAAATTTTAATGTAAGAGTGTAGAGTTATATGAGATTAATAATATTTAAATGAATAATCACGAAGTAATGGATGACCAAATTTTCATCTTTCTCAAACAAGGAATTAGCCTCTTAATATGACCCCAAGTCCCTCTCATCGGAGATACTTTACTCAAGAGATAATTCAATTCATGGTATCTCCAACACCTAATATGGAAAAACCATATTCAACAACTATTTTCAAGATCGTAACTCTATAAACAAACTATGATCAAGGTAGATGTAAATTGAACCTTATGGAGTCACGCCTAGCATATAATGTTGGGCTCTATCTCCTAAAAACAATTTATCACATAATTTTTTACAAACAAAATATTCACATTTCTTAAACAATTTACTAAACATGAATATTAAAGGAATTTAGAAAATAAATGAATAAATTTATTTATTTTCCAAAACATGATATAAAACTATAATCATAATTAACTAAAGAAGGCCTGCACATGTTGGAACAAGCATGAGGAGTGTGTGGCGGTGTTAGGTTAAAGCCACCATGTGGGGCAGAATGTTGGTGAGTGGTTGTACAATGAGGCAGCTATATGGGAACTCAATGACTTCTTATAGAGCGTGTAGAGTATTTAAACATTGTGCATATGAGTTGAAGTTAGATGTGTGAATAATTTAGTCCATGGAAACTATTCATTATTTAAGTGATTGCATTGGTTTCCCACACTACATTGTCTCACAACATAGTATTGCTTCTCATGTTTCACTTTACACTAAATTGTATTGTAACATAATGTCTCGAAGAGTACCTCACATTACATTGATACTCAATGTAATGTCAAGCGACTACCACACATTGTGTTGACACTTAATGTAATGTTAAGTATCCCAAATATGATACTTTTTTTTGTTGCGGTGAGGACGCAGACTACGTTATCCCATAACATACGCTACACTCACACTCCACAATACATTAGCATCTTAACATAATGTCGAGTTCCCAATGAAAGATACATAATCATATAAGCACATCTTTAGAGACTTTTTGAGATCAGGTTAATTCTTAACGTAATGTCTAGGTGGAGCACCACAAATTACGTTTTCAGACAATGTAATCTCAAGAAGTGGACTTAAAATTACATTATCTAATAACGTAATATCAAGTGGGGAATTCCAGTATACATTATGATAAACATGTTCTTCAATGAAAGAAAAATATTGTTTCATTGAAGAATATGGTTTTGATACCACTGATGGGTTTTAGGTTTTCATCAATTGAACTTGGTAGTGGAAGCAAACCTAATATTTTTACCTGATCTATCCTCAATAGTATCAACAAGCATAAATGAAGTACATAATGCAAGCATACCTTAAGTGATGTATAATCCATAATTTACTCTTCGTTGTACGCTTTATTGAGATAACCTAAACAGCTGACAAAAAACTTCTGCCTCTGAGGGATTGCAATGACCAAAGGATACCAGTTCACAACTTTAGGATTCCCATACACTAAGAGAGATTCTAGTGCCTTCACTGTTCATGATGAACGAAGCTAC
This sequence comes from Viscum album, assembly GCA_963277665.1. Taxonomy (NCBI): domain Eukaryota; kingdom Viridiplantae; phylum Streptophyta; class Magnoliopsida; order Santalales; family Viscaceae; genus Viscum; species Viscum album. The sequence goes on along the minus strand of OY728142.1, from coordinate 22,920,367 downwards.
GAGAGAAGAGATATTTGGATAGCTTTCAAGCAATGGGTCTTTCACAATAGGAGGGATCACGTCCCATTATATATCCATCCTTGATGTTGTTCATGTAATGAAGAGAATCAGTGGTATCGAATATATCGGGTTCCATCTCATGGAACTCATATGTTACATCCCATTAGTTCATTCATTGAACTTATTCAATGAATGCACAAGCCATGAATGAACCAACCCTTTGGTTAGTAACTGATGAAATCATGCAAGGGTGATGTGAAAATGTCATGCATAAGTGCATATTACATTTGGTGCAACGTACTGTCAGGTTGAATCGCATGCACGATAGGATATGTTGGCACCAACATAAGCTCAGGCTCTTGCTTAAGGATACATTGGTGGCAATGTATCCTTGATCAATATGCATCACATGCATATAATTTTAGTGCACATCCAACAATCTTCCACTTGCACTAAAATCCATAAGGACTTTATGTAAAACTTCACAACTCTTTTTGAATCCCTCCAAACTCTTTTGGATATGGTTTATCAAGCTCTCTTCATTTTGGAAGAAACACTTTTTCCAAAAATCAACCCTTATATAAAGGCCTAACTATGTGACCTTGCGAGCCTTGGTAGCGTCGACAAGAAATTTGAAATCCCTATTTCATATATATAAGTAGAGAGAATCCACTAGATTAATCATATGTGTTACTCAAGCTACTAAGGGTCTAGTGTGATCTCAATCAAACACACTCATATCTCTATACAATCATGTCTGCCACAAAATGTATCTTGTACATCATATGTATACCTATATAATCTCTTTACCTGTGACATCGAGTAACCACTAGACATAAAACAATGTCAATCTAGTACCACAGTCATGCCAGTGGAGTGGCTATGATATCATTATATAACCCAAGAATATGATATGTTGCATAATCATTCATGTCGTGTTATAAGACATGCACATATCATACACTAAAATATGAGGTCATTGGGGTATATCCCCTTTACGTACAACAATGTGATGTACAACAAGTATCATATATCCATAAATTGGAAACAAAGTATTTGATATTTATAACATAAATGCTTGAAATGGACTCTCCGTTGTGTTTCCCAACCCCTTTTAGGTATATGGGAGAATTATGTTTTCAATGTCCAATCTTTCCACAATGGAAACATTGTTCATCCTTCGTGACACCCCCTTTCATATATAAAGAAGCATACATGTTTCAAGACTCTACATGACATTTTGTCCTTTTCTTCTAACTAAAACTTTTATACTTATTCAGTTGCATCGTCATAATGAAGTATGATCCAAAACCTCTCATGTCATGCTCAACAATCCTCAACATATTAAGAAGACCAGTTAAAATCTTATTAAATCCATTCATATTATGAAAAAGGTCAAGCCAGAAGCAAAAGATCTTGACATTGTATTAAAAGCAAAAGAGAAAACATCCAAGCAAGAGAGTGGATGAGGTCACACAAAGAGACATGTCCTCGTCCAGAAAAGAAAATTACTGATAAAAAAGCATGACCATTTCCATAATCATAGTCAAATTCATCAGCATTGTCAGTAGTTTCTCACTCCGATTGTGAATTGCCTTGATTAAGGATCCCAAGAATCGATGCCTTGGACCTTTCCTGCTCCGGAGTGAGCTTGGTCATTGATGCCTTGGAAGATCTGGTGGACACATTCCCTGGTTAATTAGAATAATCCTTCTGCGACCTTCTTTTTGGAGGAGCCAGAGTCAACCCTTCCTTGGTAACCATCCTCCCTTTGCCATTTAAAACACCATCCTCAAAAGAAACAGGGTCATCGCTGCCTATAGATCGGAGACTAGTGGTGTCCAATAAAACCATTGGCTGCATTTTTTCACTTCCATCATCCGAGACATTACTCCATTTATCAAGCAGTTCTGAAGACATGAATACATTTCAAATATCTTGATAATAATCCACACTCTGCTGAACATTAAATATGGAACCATCTTTATGTGGAACATGTCCTGAGAAGTCTGCGGCCAGTGGTTGCACAATACAACCTTGCTCAACAGGCTGTGAAGAAGCACACATCGACACAACACATTGGGAAACAACCTGAAGGTCAGCTGCATTTGTAACACCAGGTTGGGAGGCACATGAAAGTACATGTGAACCATAACTAGAACCATGCACCTGCACATCAATTCATTCATATTATAATTAACAATGAATTAAAAAATCTCTCTGACAATAATTGCATGATGAATTTTGTAGCAGGATCTAACCTAAACAATGTTCACAATCTTTTCAGATCATTTGCATACAGAATCATACGAAGCACGTGAGTGGAAATTGAAGTCCCCATTGCGATCTTACACCAAAACAAAGCATTCAAAATCTCAAAGCTCTCATGTATTGCTTGTTTATGATGAACCTCTTCAGGTTATCTATCATCCCATATGTATTAAGCTTTTCATGCTACTTTTGCAGCCTTGTTTCCGTGTAAATAAGCATATTGTAGAGATATCTAGATAATCTTTCTTATGTTCATTGTAGACATCTTTCTCATCTTGTTTGACATCATTAACATGTGTCTTTTTAGAAATTGGTTGTTCTAATACATACAACTTTTACTATTGCTTGAGAATAATCATCAAGCTCTGATACCGGCTAGTTGCATTCTAAATCATTATTGTATTTGAAGTGTCATTTAGAATGTAATATGTTCTATCTTGGAAGATATTTGTCCATTTACTCAAGTATCATCGATATAGTAAATTAGTTTTAAGTAGGCAACTTTTGATCTCAAATTTATTTAATTCTCTCTTTTTATTTATATTCCTTTTCTTCAACTCTACTTCAAATTTAAATTGTTTCAAATTAATTATTTTTTTAAAAGTTGGGGTCGAAGGCTCGTTTTTATTATTAAAGACTTCTATTTGACTGGGTAGAGAGAGACCCATAACATAGCCTGAATGACCATAACCAAGTGGTCTGAACACAAAGCTTGAAATCCCATTTTTTGGCCCAAATGACCCTTCGGTGAACAATACTACTACAGTACCCGGGCTGCTACAGTACCGTCGCCGCTACATTTCTCGCTACAATACCTCAACCGCTACAGTGTCACCGTTGCTACAGTCGTCGCTGCTACAGTACTGCTACAACACCCTACTACAGTGCTGCTACGGCCCCATAAATTCCGTCCCTGCCCGAATTCGATCCTGGGTCATTTGGATGCCAAGCATGAGTTTGTACCACTTGGGTACAAGCTTGTTGGCAAAACGCGTGTAAGTGTAACGCTTGCATCCCACTGGGGAGCCCACCATGCCCGGAGCACACCGCACGTTCCCCAGCTAGGCAAACAACTTTGAATCGCCCTGTGCATAATATGCACAGTGTCCGAGTCTGGCAGGACTCGAGCCTGGGCCAGTCCCCACAAAGAGCGAGGGGTATAACCAGCGGATACCACTCGGCTAACACCCCATGGGCAAACGTGTGTAGGGGTAACACTTGCCTCTCACTATGGGGCCCCGCCATGCCTAGATCGCGCCGCACATTCCCCAGATAGGTAAATGGATTTGAATCGCCCTGTGCATAATATGGATGTGTCCGAGTCTAGCAGAACTCGAGTCTAAGCCAGTTCCCACGGAGAGCGAGGGATACAACCAGTAGGTACCACTCGGTTAACACCCCATGAGCAAACGTGTGTAAGGGTAACGCTTGTCTCCCACTGGGGGGCCCCGCCATGCCCAGAGCGCGCCGCACGCCCCCCATCTAGGCAAATGGTTTTGAATTGCCCTGTGCATAATATGCACAGTGTCCGAGTCCGGCGGGACTCGAGTCTGAACCAATTCTCACAGAGAGCGAGAGGTACAATTAGCGGGTACCACTCGACTAACACCCCATGGACGTTTCAAACTAATTAATTAAAGTCTAATGTACTTCATATATAGATTATTTAATTAATTATAATGACATCGACACTACTATATTTCTTATATACAAATTGATCAATTTTTCATTTATTATATTAAAAACTTGTTTTATTTACCACATACGCAACGAAATACATATGCTCGGGACTCGACCCCACGACGCACACTCCAAACCCCAACTTCCACGCCACCCCAAGCACACTCCAAACCCCAACTTCCACGCCACCCCAATCGGGGGGAAAACCCCCATTACATTTCATATACAAATAGGTCAACATTCATCTATTGTATTTTATATATACTATGAATATACTATTCTACGTTATATATATATATTGATCATTAAATATTTAACTATATTTTTTAATATGAAATTTTAATATAAATTTTTTTGATATAATTTTTATTCTATATTGTTTTTCTTTAAGAGGGAAAAGGCCCTTATTGGGGTGTGAAGCTCGCTGGAAATGTAGAAAGGATGATCCCAGAAGCAATCGACCTCCGTCCGTCGTTCTCGCCTACCAACTACGACGGCTCCCGGTCGTCCACGCGCCACCATCCAACGGCCCATATTCGCGCCCCTTTGCCTATAAAAACATCCCCGCGTCCCCTCTTGCAGTTCACGACGATCGCTCACTGCCTTCGGGGTCCTCTTCTTCGATCTAGGGTTTGTCTTCCGCAGGTTCGTCTGCTGCCCCTTGTTCCCCACATGTAATTTATCCCGTACTTTCTGCTGTTTTTACTTTTGGTGTTTACTCTCGAATTTCCGTATCCGTTTAAAATGTTTTTGGGTAAGAAACATGCCCATTTTCAGGCATTGGACCTCGATTATTGCTTTCCTAGATTTATTTCCCAAATGTAGCATTCTGCTTGTCAATGCGGTTACCAAACTATTAGGATTATAGCTTGCGTTTACAGAACGCTTGAATTTGCGGGATCCGATTTCATACCTAGATTATAGCTTACTGGATCTGAACTTCTGTCGGCTCTGTTTTGTTTTTATTTTGATGATGTCGGCCTCGTGATCCTCACTAGTCTGAATCATTAGCATTCGTTTTGGTCAATTGTTTGATTTCCAGGTCTCATAGGCCACAGCTTTAACAATAGGAAGCTTTTACCATTTCTAGATTACTGTTTCATTTGGACACAAAATTACCATGACTTCACCACGCTTCCCTGGATCTCTCTCCTATTATCCCTGCACTCTGTCGGTGGATCTGCGTTTTCTTCTCCATTTCGACATTCCTACGACAATTGTGTGATATACGCTTCTGAAAGATTCGATGCTGTGTTTTTTTTAAACATCTGGCTGTTCTTCTGTTACGTCTCTTTAAAAAGTTAATTCTGTGGTTTGGTTCATCACTCCTGATGGATTCCTTACTGTAAAAGATCGATGCTATCCAAATCTGTGTTGAATTCCTGAGTAAGGTGCTGGAATTTTTATCTAACACTCTGATTTGCAGCCTGCAAGGATGGAAACCTTCTTGTTCACCTCCGAATCCGTGAACGAGGGCCACCCGGACAAGCTGTGCGATCAGATCTCCGACGCGGTCCTCGACGCCTGCCTTGAGCAGGATCCTGACAGTAAAGTCGCCTGCGAAACCTGCACCAAGACCAACCTCGTCATGGTCTTCGGGGAGATTACCACCAAAGCCAACGTCGACTACGAGAAGATCGTGAGGAGCACCTGTCGGAGCATTGGGTTCGTCTCCGACGACGTGGGTCTAGACGCCGACAACTGCAAGGTGCTGGTTAACATCGAACAGCAGAGCCCAGACATCGCTCAGGGCGTCCACGGACACCTGACGAAGCGCCCGGAGGAGATTGGGGCCGGCGACCAAGGCCACATGTTCGGCTACGCCACGGACGAGACCCCGGAGCTGATGCCGCTCAGCCACGTCCTCGCCACCAGGCTCGGCGCCCGCCTCACCGAGGTCCGGAAGAACGAGGCCTGCCCCTGGCTGAGGCCCGACGGGAAGACTCAGGTGACGGTGGAGTACCGGAACGAACACGGCGCCATGGTTCCCGTCCGGGTCCACACCGTGCTGATATCCACGCAGCACGACGAGACCGTCACCAACGACGAGATCGCCGCCGACCTCAAGGAGCACGTCATCAAGGCGGTCATCCCGGAGAGGTACCTGGACGAGAAGACCATCTTCCACCTCAACCCCTCGGGGCGCTTTGTGATCGGGGGCCCCCACGGCGACGCCGGGCTCACCGGCCGGAAGATCATCATCGACACGTACGGCGGGTGGGGGGCCCACGGCGGCGGCGCCTTCTCCGGGAAGGACCCCACCAAGGTGGACCGCAGCGGGGCCTACATCGTAAGGCAGGCGGCGAAGAGCATCGTGGCGGCGGGGCTGGCCCGGAGGTGCATCGTCCAGGTGTCGTACGCCATCGGTGTGCCGGAGCCGCTGTCGGTGTTCGTGGACAGCTACGGGACTGGGAGGATTCCGGACTGGGAGATCCTGAAGGTGGTGAAGGAGAACTTCGATTTCCGGCCGGGGATGATCTCGATCGACCTGGATCTGCGGAGGGGCGGCGGGGGCAGGTTCTTGAAGACGGCGGCGTACGGGCATTTCGGAAGGGATGACCCGGATTTCACGTGGGAGACCGTAAAGCCGCTGAAGTGGAAGAAGCCCCAGGATTGAGACATCCTCCGGTTCTTTCCCCTTTCCCTGGGCCGAAATTCCTGAAGCCCCTCTCTTTGTTTTTGTCATGATTATTTATGGGAAGATCGTAAACACACCCCCCCCTAAAAATCCCGTCCTCCGCTGGAGATCAGAGACGTATCATCTGCTCGCAGCATATGTGGTGAGCTGGTGAGCTGTGTGGGTAATGAAGTAGAAGTTTTGTGATTGTAATATTTTGAAAATTAGTTATATGCTGTTCACTTTTTGTTTTTTGATTTCATTAGGAACTTTATCATAGAAACATTTAATTATTCATGTGAAAACACTCATGAATACTACTTTATTTGTGCCTACATGACCTGATTTGACATGATTCAATACTACCCATTCAACACCATCTGACAATTAATAGGAATAAGAGAAATATTTAATTTGTATTTTTTAATAGCCAAACACCACCCGTTCCAATAGATAGATACTAATAAAAAAATGACCCATAGAATTTTAGTATGTGCATAGAGAGAAATATACCCTAATTTTATGTATTTTTCATACAATTTTAATAAATGCAAACATGCACCAGATTTCTTAGGAATTAGAACACCTAAAAAAGGTTGCTCACTAGTATTGATGGATGTGGCAACCCCTACATTAGCCCCACCACTAGTTGATTGGATCAAGTAATTTTACACTACTAAAGAGGGATTTCCTGGTTTACTTGGAAAATATTGAGGTGATCATTGTTGGGTGATGGTTTCCCAGTAATTTATCTTTTCCTTCAAAAAAAAAAAGCCTCGATTTTGGATTGAACTAGCTTTTCCATTATGCAATTGAATACAACATCCAAACCTCTAAATTAAAGTATAGAAAATATATAAAAGCTTAAAGTTGTGATAGACATTCCAAATCTTAAGAGGCAAGGAGAAGATGTGTGATGATGGTGAGAAATCCTATAAGACAATGACAAAATGAGCACCACACTGCTCGATTTGGTTCACATTGATGTTTGCACCCCTATGACATATTCTAGAACACGAGGAGAAAAACACATCATCTTATTTGTGGATGACTAAAGTAGAATAGGTTGCATTTTGTTAATGCAAACTAAAAAGGAAGTGTTGGAACACATCAAAAGGCACCACATATAAGCCAAGAATGAAATAAGGACAACTATCTAGATTTTGTGATTTGATAATAACACAGAGTACACTTCGATTGAGGTTGAATTTACCTTGAGAAATATGGAATAAAACATGAAGTGCCATTTGTAGGAACTCAATAGTAAAATAGTGTTTTTGAAAAGTGAAACTAAATAGTGAACAACATAGTAAATACACTATTGATTGAGAGTGGTATCTCACAACATTATTGGAAAGAGGTGGTGAACTGGTGGTTTACACTAAAAAAATTAGGCTTTGTTAATCCCTAATGAGAAGATAATGCTATATGAGATATGACATGGAAGAAAGCCGACTCAAAAACACTTTAGAGTATCTGGAAGTGAACACCACATTTAGAATAAAGAAGGAAACCAAGGTTAAATATAGTGATTCAACCGATGAAGGTGTGTTTCTTGGCATTTCAACCTAGAGTAATGCCTATATAAGTGCTTGAATGAGTGTCTTGAAAAGATAATCAAAAGTAATTATGTCAATGTGGTTGAAGAAAAAATTGGGAACAAATTTAGAAATTTTTATTTGGAAGTGATTTATAATAAAGAAGAGGATTGTGTTATAAATTACAGGGAACCTCAAAACACATCTCATGAGGAAGATTAGAAGTTTGGTTCAAAGGAAGAAATAGGTGTTGAAGAGATTCTTCTATTAACTCAAAAGGAAGAAAAATAGAGGTGAAATAGATAAGACTAACATCATTGGTGATAAGGCATATCCGACCCAAACTCGGTGAATGATGAGTGTCGAGCACACTACTTTGTTATCATTGGAGGAGCCGACATCATTTGAGGAAGTGGAAAATAATGAATCATAGGTTAAATCCATGAATAAGGAGCTGAATCAAATAGAAGAGAGCCAAACATGGAAGCTTGTGAAGAGGAAAAATGATTACAATGTCATTGGAATAAAATGGTCTTTCAAAAATAAATACGACGAGCATGGAAAAGTGATCCAAAACAAATATTTTTCGGTATGAAAAGACTGAGATCAAATTAAAGGCCTATATATGGATTTTTTTACACTAGTGGCTATACTTGATTTGATTAGACCATTCTTGGAAGATTTAATTAAAAGTGGTTTCAAGACATATCAAATGGATGTGAATATGACATTATTCAATGTAGTGATTAAAATTGAAGTACATATTGATTAACTGGTGGGATTTCAAATTGATGGTGATGATAGAAAGGTATGTCTTTTAAAGAAGTAATTATATGGTTTGAAGCAAGCACCATGATCTTGGTATGCTCATTTGGATTCCCATTTAAAGAAATATTAATTTAAGAGAGGCGGTGTTGATCACAAGCGTTATGTGAAGTTATCTAAGGAAGAAAGGTTTATGGTACTTTTCTATGTTGAAGATATCATCTTTAGTGGAAGAAAGAAGGACTTGATGGAAAAGTTTGTAAAATTGATGTGATTAGAGTTTGAGTTCTCAATGATTGGTGAACTCACTTATTTTATTTGGTACATATTCATTTAAAAGAGTGAGCATGACTTTATTTATCAAGAAAAATATACAGAGGATCTTGAGGTATTTCTAGGGTACCCTTGACTATAGATTTATATCTAGTGTAAGAAAAGATCAATATTTAATGACATGTTTAGATGTGGATTGAGTTGGAGATGTTTTAGATAGAAAATACATAAGTGGGGGATTATTTTTTTATCATAAGTAAATGTGTGAGATGGATTAGTAAGAAGTAATAAATCACTTCACTTAGTACAACTGAAGTAGTGTATATTTTAGCAATGAAGGATTATACTCAATTGATATGAATGAAAAAAATGGTGGATATCTTAGTGCGAATGTAAAGGTGCCTATGGTGATATTTTGTGATAATAAGTGCTATTGATATTGTGAAGAACTTGATACAATTTTCACATATGAAGTACATTGAAATAATGTACCACTTTATTGAATAAAAAGAGGAACATGGATTTCTCAAGGCGGATCACATTGGAAAAAATCAACAAGTGGTAGAAATTTTCACAAATTCATTGGCCACATTGGAGTTTGATAAGCATTAGTTCTATCTTGGTGTTCAACCAGCTCCTAATGATTGAGGGATTTTTATAACACCCATATTTCTAATACATTTTATTTGATGATTCTTAACATAATGATCTATATAATAGAATAACAGAAGATAGAGAGACCTAATGTCTTTGGGAAATTTGATTCATAAACCATTAACTTAAAATAAAATACAATATCATTATTTAAAGCTCTATAACGTGCTCATAGCTTCCTTTGAACTCTTGATACTGCATAGGATAAAATGGGGACATACAAAAGGGTGATCTATAAAGTCCAAAAAAGGAATAATCAAAGCATAACATGATAAAAAATAATAAACAAGATTCAAGAGGCATATATGATAACATAGAGAGTTCAGAATCATACACAACCATAAGGAGTCATGACATGAGAAAACCATATCATGATATCATATGAATGTGGCAAAAAAATAAAACAAGACATATAAGCATAAGTCGAGGCTAACCACCAAGACATCATAAGAATAATTCAAGTTTAACCACCAAGACATCATAACATAGTGTGATAAGGTTAACCACCCACAAACCATACATAGTATCTCATGATATGTAAACAGTATCCAATTCATTAGAGTGTTATCAGGACACACCCTCCATATGTCTAATTTTATGTGCGCCACATCGATCATATAACATAATAAAATATATCATCATTTCAATCCCATGATTAAGGAATGCGGGTTTCATACATGGAATTCACCAATCAATTAAGTATACTTATATATAGGTGAATACCCTTGAATGAAAATAGGGTTGGGTATTCAGAATGCAAGGGTATGACATTGAAAATCAAGAGATAATTTCGACATCATAATGGGTGAACATAAGAGTTCATGGACAGGATTAATGAGAGATAAGGATAGTATCTCATTAATAAGACATAATTTGGGAAGGAATGACTATGAACTTATGGAAACATAATCACTTGGAAATAAAAAGTCTTATAGAAAAAAAGTGCTTGAATTGAAAAGAGGAGGGAGAGAACCCTTACCTTTCTAGGGAGTTTCTTAAAGCTTGAGATGTACACCTTGGAAACTTAGAACCACATTGCAGAGACTCTTGAGAGAGAGAATGAGAGAGGATTCATTCTTAATGGAATTCAAGTGGCAAGGGAGGGTAGGATGAGTGGGTATTTATACTAGTGGAGGGTGGTATTTATGGGTTAAAATGTTGGTTATTTAATTATTTACGCCAACCACTTGTTGTTGAAATAAATTAAAATGAATTTTATGGATAATTAATGACCAAATTAAGATTATTTAACCATTTAATTAGGATAAATCCTAAAGGGATCTTCCAACCACCTCAACTGATGCATAAAATTCCAAAATAGTTTTTATTAAAAAAATCTAATTAAGGTTCCAAAATTTCAAGTATAAATTTATAAATTCAAATTAATATTTATAAAATAAATATTATAACCCTGAAATGAATTTTTGATTAAATAAAATATTTCGTAAAATTTTGTGTAATGCTTACATCATAATGATATCATTAAAATCGTGGTACCTGTAAAATTGTAATTTTTCACCTTTTCACCAAAGAATCAACTATTTCAAAAAAATCACAAAAATTAACCTTAAGCTAATTTCAATATTTTTATTTCACAAATGACATCAAATTTATCAAAATAATTTTCTAAATATTAAAATTTTAAATTTTAACATAAAATACCAATTTATTGAAAAATACTAGTTTTTATGACATAATCAACTTTCTGACCTTTTGAAAAATTACTTGGGATTTCATAAAATCATATTATCATTTTTATATATATGGTATCTAATTTTTTTATGGAAATAAACTAAAAAAAACATATTTTTTAGGAGGCAAAATGCAGTTATACTTTAACACCCCAAAAATTTGTTTTATAATTTTAAATACAACAAGTTATGAAAAATAATAATTAAGTGTATTAATTAATAATACTTATATTTAAAATTTTTAGCTTTCAAATTAATTAATGTTATAAAAAAATACTATATTACTATATTATTTTATGTAAAAGAATATTTTAAAATGAATATATGCATTTGATTATTTATTAAAAAAATAATTGTTATCAATAGATTATTTAATTAAATATTTTAAGAGTAATATATATATTGAATATTATAATTTTTTTTATAAATACTAAATTATGTTACGAATGTGTTCACTATTAACATGACACCCCAATATTTTATGGTATGTTTTTTCTTAAATAATTTCAATTCATTAGATAACTTAAATGCATGAAACACTAAGACTTTGTGGAACAACACCTGGTTATAGGAGATAGTTATAACTGAGCCATTAAAATTAAATTTTCCACTTTTGTGATTTGAATTTCGAAAAATGGACATACACAGTTGCGTTCAGTAAGTTATTTGGATTCTGATAGGATCAACTTAATTTTTGGTGAATAGTAAAATACGATAATTTATGATAAATGCTAAATACATGATTTATTGAGTCATGGATGATGTACTGCTAAGATAAGTACACTTGGTTCAAACTCAAATGCACTTATTACTATTTTTGGTCATGGAATCATCACTATTTCTTGTCTTAGTAAAAAATAATAAATTAATGATTAAAATATTAAGAAAACCCCCCTCCCCTCCACTATAAATACCACCCCTCACACCCTCATTTCTTCACATCTCTCAAGCTTCAAGCCTTGCCTAAATTATACTCAAATCTATTCATAAGATCCTCCTCCACATCCATCAGCCCTTGGTCTCCTCAAAAGACCAAATCCTCTCCCCTAAAGAGGTTCTCATAGAAAGATATATTCAAGAGGTAAATTTCTCTTTTCAATTCTTTTGTTTTATTTTCAAGTTCATTTGTTATATTTTCTATTCTCACCACTTATCATACAAATGTTATAAAAAATATAGTACCTTATATGTACTGGAATGTTTTTATGGTAATGGAATGTTCCATCATCATCTCTTCTTTTTCCTCCTTCTATACTATAAATGAAAACACCACCTGAGGTGTGTTAATTTATCACATTCAAGGAAGACGATTTTTCAATTTGCATTAATATCTTCAATTATGGTGATGAAACCATTATTATGGTTGAACCAGACTAGAATATATCTATTATGTCTCATATATGATTTTGGAATCTTTTTGAATACATTGTTCTGATTTATAAAGAAAAATGAGTTTTTTGTGTTAAAAAACCGCCAATTAACCCAAACGGTTATCATTAAATAATTTATATAATGATTCATTTTCACTCCAAGTAACCAAATGAAATTTACAACCATGTAAAATTATAGATGTTCACTAATAACATATAACTTAAATTCTGGACAACCATCCTCATTTTATACAATTCTTCATTCATATATATAAGTAAACCGGTCATGAATACTAAGGAAGAAAACTCTCCCAAACAATAAAACTGAACCTCTTAAACCCATCAAGAAGGCCATGAATGAACTTAATAAGGCTATAATAAATCAATTAAATAAATAATAGGTTCTGGAAATATTAATTAATGAATTTAATTTGGTTATCCATGATACTAAGATCAAGTGAAGAACACCATCAGACTTAAGGAAAGGCGTTTCTTCATCTCACTTCCATTTTTGTGATATATTCCGTATTAACTACTACTGATTGTGTATGGTGTATGCATACTGCCCATTGATGTTTCATATCATGAATCTATTTATTTTCATGATATTCAATGTATAATTTTATGATTATTAATTTTGGGTCATATAATTCAATTGATTACAAAATTTTAAGTATTTTCTACCCGAACCTCCATTTTCATTAGGGTTACTCTTACTCTCTACTCACCTCAATTAAATTCTTATTTATTCCTATGTACTCATAATAAATTATGTGTGAATGTTATATATATGTGTACCAATTACAATCCTTCCTTATTTTATGTGGAGTTACATGTTTTAAAATAATATTTCAAAAAATTGTTCTGAATTGCAAGCCCGATTCAAGGAACTTCTCGAATTCCTACTTATTTTGAAGTTCACTCTATAATCTGTTTTAAGCCATATTTATCTTTATAAAATCACAAATTTTAGCATGAAAAATCTATTTTGATTCATTCATGGTTTTATAAAATCAAACACGCCTTTTCAATTTATAATCCTTTAATATTTTCCTTTAACCACACAAAAATATTTTATTTTTAAAGCTTATTTAAAAACTATTTTTAAATGATTTAAACTCAATAAGAATTTATTTAAGCCTCAAACACAATTTCAACGACCTTCCCTTTTATTTTCTATGATATACATGTTTACAATTTGATTTCATGACAAATACAAATGATTTTCCAAAAGAACTCTTCATTCCAAAGTAAAAAGTATTTTTCTCGTCTCATATTAACTTTTATGAAGTATATACCTTGTCCACCACTTATTCCATGCATGTTGTGTAGGTAATTCCATTTTTTATATCATATCAAGAGTCTCCTTATTCTCATGATATTCTAAGGGATTATGATCTGAATGTTTCAAGGTGGTATGAGACACTTTAGAATGTTTAAGGATTATTTCCTCAGGAATTTTTCAATGGTCTCATTTAAAAGGATCTTAATCTATGACAAAATACCTTGTTGAATCTTGTATTTTATAGATATTTATCCCCATTCATAAGAGGAATGCATTGGAATTAATATGTGATGGGTGGGGCCTACTATATCCCCTCGATGCAATGATAGGTCTCATGAGACAAACTATAGTCTTGGCATGAGGCCTTGAAAAAATGAATATTTATGGTATAGGCACGAGGCCTTGATGGTATGGTTATGAAGTCCGACATATGTATTTACCTCATTATGAAACTAGTAATTGGAAGTTCATGTGGTTATTCGACTAGTAGAATACCCATGATTATGATTTATTATGACATTATTTATTCAACTCTTTTCCCACCATAATGTGTTCATGTTTATTTTTAAAGGCATGTGTTTTAGTTATTCACCATGAAAAATGTTTATGCTTATGATATCTTCTACTATGTTGCTTACCCTTACTGAGCATCTGAGCTCACCCCTTTCTTATGTTTTATTTTCTCAGGACATGAAGACTATATTATGATTGACCTATAGAGATAAACTTAGAGTTGTGGATGTTCCCAATAAAACATATATGTTGTATTTCATTTAAAGTTGTAATGTTGATCCTATGTATGTATTTGGTTTTCCAAAACTACTAAACTACTCTGTTCTTTGGGATATGACTTTCTTGTAAGCATGCCAATGTAATGAAATAATGCAACAACTCAAGGCTTCTGGGGTCGGTGCGTTACAGTTGGTATCAAAAGAAGTTTAATAGAAACTTTGGGAACTGGATTAAGAAAACTTAGATTAGGGAGAAAAACCCTAAGATATACATTGAGGATAAGTATAGAATAACATCCTATAATTATGTCAAGGTATAGATTATGTGGGTATTCCCTGCAATACATCACTGTCTGGATATTACAAGTGGATGTGGTTCTGACATAGATGTAATTAGGAGTAACAAATATAACAAGGTGTGCTAGGCTTGACTCAGGGTAACCTGGTACATGAAAATAGGCCTTACTGCGCACCTGGTTTGACACTCCCGAGGGATATGCTTTGGATAATTTACATTTTCTTTTCAAACCATTATGAAGGATTTATGCTTCCAATGTAACAAAAGTATATGGTTCTAGGATTTACGATGCATAGATTTATGTTATATGTTATACCATGTTTAGAGTTATAGAGATTTCATAATTTTATGAGCTAATATATTATATAGAATTGATTAGTAATGGATCCTAATAGAAGGAATGAGAACTTCACCAATGCATGTGATGCAATGAGTAAAAAGGATCATATCTCTAATGGTCTTAAGCCATAATTTCAAAGGAAGACAGTCTCCCAAGTATCTTCATCATATGAGGAAATAATATCATGTGTTAACAAGATAAGTAAATAATTCTCCATATCCTATAGCTCTGAAGGGAAGAAAGAGAATAAAAGGATGGAATAGGAAAACATGGATAAAGGGATGAAGGGAAAGAAGGGGTTTCCCATATGTGATAAATATGGAAAGAATCATCCTGGGAAATGATTGAAAGGCATTAAGGTTTGTTATAATTATGGAGAAAAGGGTCACCGGTCTAATGAATGCTAGGGGAAGAGAAAAATAAATGATGTTCAATGTTTCAACTACAAGGAGATGAGACACTATGAAAATCAACGTCCCAAGTGTCAAAGGAATATACCCTAAATGATGTTACTAGACAATGATCAAGTTATGATACTACCATAGATGAAGAGGAATAATTAATATGTCTATTCAGGAATTATTTCATTTGAATATTTTATCAGCAATGTACTGGTTATAAGAATTATGGAATATATGAGGATTTTACTGCCGTACCTTTTCATTAAGGATTTGAGACTATATGTTGAATAGTACTAAGAAAAGATATTCAGTATAAAGTTAATTTTTTGGAAAACACATTATTGAGGGAAAGACAACCATTTATATATTCCTGATGTTAAAATAATGATAAAGAAATGATTGATTTGGATAAGTACTAACTACCTTGGAACTGATTATTGACTTGTCAACAAGTGGCCTATGCTATCATCAATGGAGTTTACAACACTTTTGGATTTAAGGAATATATCAAATAACATGTATCTTACTTAAGTAATACATAAGAATTCATGTTTCCAATAAGGTTTTATGGTAATTTGGGTGATTACCAAATTTCAAGAGGATACATGATGAGGTTATTAACATGTTTGGAAAGTAAAAATTTAGAGCTGCTTCATGTTGATTAAGGGATAATGATAAGTTCATATTTGAAATTTAGTGACCTTATTTCTAAAGTATTTTGGAACATTTAACCATTTATGAATGGTTTAGGTTGGTCATTAAATGACGTTTTAGAGGTTAATGAATTACTTCACCACATGATGCAACATGTGCTAAGAGATGAAGTATAGATAGTTCAAGGCACAATCAAAGGATAAGATTGTGTTTATGAAATAGAAACATATAATTATACACTTATGGAGTGGAATAATTTCTTAACTCATGGAATAGAGTCTTAAATAAAATTTTGTCCTATTATTATAATCTTTTATAGTATCAATGATTTTTTACAATAGTGTATAGTTTTGTAGTAATTAACTTTCATCTGAACATGTTCTCTATCACTTTCCATCAAAACTTCATAGTAAGATTTTTCATCCATGTTAAGGTTTTTACTATGAAAAAATGTCACCCCAATCGAAATCATATTTTTTGTGGTGACCATCTCATTTCCCTTAATTTTTAAGATGATATTTTTTAACCCTATTTCTGATGTGGGTTTCCCACAAGAGAATTTTCAAGTATCAACCTTTAACTTTCATAGTGAAATTTCAAACTGTGAGGATGCAATTCTATTGATGGGGGAATAATGTAACACCCCTATAATTTGTTTTATAGTTTTAAATACAAGAAGTTATGAAAAATAATAGTTAAGTGTATTAATTAATAATACTTATATTTTAAATTTATAGATTTCAAATTAATTAATATTCTAAAAACAAATACTATATTATTTTGTGTAAAATAATATTTTAAAATGAATATATTTATTTGATTATTTATTGAAAAAATTAATTGTTATCAATAAATTATTTAATTAAATATTTTAAGAATAATATATATATATATTGACTATTATAATTATTTTGATAAATACTAAATTATGTTACAAATGTTATTAATATTAAAATGGCTCCCAAATATTTTATAGTATGTATCTTCTTAAATAATTTCAATTCATTAGATAACTTAAAATGCCTGAAACACTGAGACTTTGTGGAAGAACACTTGGTTATATGAGATAGTTATAACCTAGCCATTAAACTTAAATTTTCCACTTCCGTGATTTGAATTTTGAAAAACAGACATACACGGTTGCGTTCATTAAGTTATTTGGAGTCTAATAGGATCAACTTAATTTTTAGTAAATTGTAAAATACAATAATTAATAATAAATGCTAAATACATGATTTATTGAGTCTTGGATGATGTCCTGCCGAGGTAAGCACACTTGGTTCGAACTCACATGTACTTATTACTATTATTGGTCATGAAATCATCAATATTGCTTGTCTTAGGAAAAAATAATAAACTAATGATTAAAATATTAAGAAAACCCTCCTCCCCTTCACTATAAATACCACCCCTCACACCCTAATTTATTCACATATCTCAAGTTTCAAGCCTTGCCTAAATTCTGCTCAAATATATCCCTAAGATCCTCCTCCACATCCAGCAGCCCTTGGTCTCCTCAAAATACCAAATCCTCTCCCCTAAATAGGCTCTCAAAAGAAGATAGATTCAAGAGTCAAATTCCTCTTTTCAATTATTTTGTTTTCTTTTCAAGTTCCTTTGTTATCTTTTCTATTCTCACCTCTTATCATCAAAATTTTATGAAAAATATAGTACCTTATATGTACTAGAATGTTTTTATGGTAATGTAATATTCCATCATCATCTCTTCTTTTCCCTCCTTTTATATACTATAAATGAAAACACCGTCCGAGATGTGTTAATTTATCACATTCAAGGAAGACATGTTTTCAATTTGCATTACTGTCTTCAATTATAGTGAAGAAACCATTCTTATGATTGAATGAGACTATAATATATGTATTATTCCTAATATATTCTTATGGAATATTTTTGTATACATGGTTTTGATTTATATAGAAAAATGAGTTCGTTGTGTTAAAAAACTGTTAATTAACCCAAACGGTTATCATTAAATAATTTATATAATGATTCATCTTCAATCCAAGTATTCAAATGAATTTTACAACCATGTAATTTTTTTTATGTTCACTAATAACACATAACTTCAATTCTGGACAACCATGCTCATTTTACACGATTCTCCATTCATGTATATAAGTAAACTGGTCATGAATATGAATGAAGAAAATGATCCCAAACAATAAAATTGAACCTATTAAACCCATCAAGAAGACCATAAATGAACTTAATAAGGATATACTGAATCAATTAAATAAATAATAGGTTATGTAAATATTAATTAATTAATTTAATTTGGTTATCTAGGACACTAATATCAAGTAAATAACACCATCAAACTTAAGGTAAGGGGTTTCTTCATCTCACTTCCATTTTTGCGATATATTCCGTATTCACTAATACTACTTGTGTATGGTGTATGTATACTACCCATTTATGTTTCATATCATGAATCTATTTATTTTAATGATATTAAATGTATCATTTTATGATTATTAATTTTGGGTCATACAATTCAATTGATTACAAAGTTATAAGTATTTTCTACCCGAACCTCCATTTTCATTCGGGTTGCTCTTATTCTCTACTCACCTCAATGAAATTATTATTTATTACTATTTAATCCTCATAAATTATGTGTTAATGTTCTATATATGTGTTCCAATTATAATCCTTTCTTATTTTATGAGTAGTTACATGTTTTAAAATAATATTTCAAAAAATTGTTTCGAATTGCAAGCCCGATTCAAGGAACTTCTCGAATTTTTACCTATTTTGAATTTCACTATATAATCTATTTTAAGCCATATTTATCTTTCTAAAATGAAAAATTTTAACACGAAAAATCTATTTTGGTTCATTTATGGTTTTATAAAATCAAACATGCCTTTTCACTTTAAAATCCTTTAATATTTTCCTTAAGCCGCACTAAAATATTTTATTTTTAAAGCTTATTTAAAAACTATTTTTAAATGATTTAACCTAAATAAGAATTTATTTAACTCTATAATATAATTTCAATGAACTTACCTTTTATTTTATGTGATATACATGTTTACAATCTGATTTCATGACAAATACAAATGATTTTCCAAAATAACTCTTCTTTCCAAAGTAAAAAAGTATTTTTCTCGTCTCACATTAACTTTTATGAAGTATATGAATTGTTCACCACTTATTCCATACATGTGGTGTAGGTACTTCCATATGGTATATCATATCAAGAGTCTCCTTATTCTCATGATATTCTAAGGGATTATTATTTGAATGTTTCAAGGTGGCATGAGACACTTTGGAATGTTTAAGGATTATTTCCTCAGGAATTTTTAAATGGTCTCATTTAAAAGGATATTCATATAAGAAAAAATCTCTTTTTGAATCTTGTATTTCATAGAGATTTATATCCAATGATATCATCTAAAAAATATGTTGTTGAAGTGTTTCTGATTAGTTTGAATGTGGGTGTTCTATCTTGATACCATTCCCCATATTAATCCGAATGGTTAGTATTTATGTTTAATGACTGGGGAAAGTTATTTACATTTCATATGTTATTTTCAATATGAATGTATATTTTGTTTATTTTTATCCCCATTCATAAGAGAAATGCATTGAACTTATTATGTGATGGGTGGGAGCTACTATAGACCCTCGATGCATCGATAAGTCTCATGAGACAAACTATAGTCTTGGTACGAGGCCTTGACAAAATGGATATTTATGGTCTAGGCACGAGGCCTTTATGGTATGGTTATGACGTTTGGAATATGCATTTCCCTCATTATGAAACTAGTAATTAAAATTTCATGTGGTTATTCGACTAGTATAATACCCATGATTATGCTTTATTATGGAATTATTTATTCAGTTCTTTTCCTACCATAATGTGTTCATGTTTATTTTTAAAGGCACGCGTTTTAGTTATTCACCATGCCAAATGTTTATGTTTATGATATCTTCTATTATGCTGCTTACCCTTACTGAGCATCTGAGCTCACTCATTTCTTATGTTTTATTTTCTCAGGGTATGAAGAAGTTTATTATGATTGACCTGTAGGGATAAACTTAGAGTTGTGGATATTCCCAATAAAACTTATATGTTGTATTTCATTTCAATTTGTAATGATGAACCTATGTATGTATCTAGTTTTCCAAAAATACTAAACTAATCAGTACTTCGAGATATGAGTTTCTTGTAAGCATGCTAATGTAATGAAATAATGCACTGACTCCAGGCTTCTAGGGTCGGGGCATTATAGTTGGTATCAAAGGAAGTTTAATAGAAACCTTAAGAACTAGATTAAGAAAACTTAGATTAGGGAGAAAAACCCTAAGATAGACATTGAAGATACATATAGAATAACATCCTAGAATTATGGTAAGGTAGAGATTATGTGGGTATTCCGAGAAATACATCTCTGTCTGGATATAACAAGTGGACGTGGTTCTGACACAGATATACCTAGAAGTAACAAATCTGACAAGGTGTTCTGGGCTTGACTTAGGGTAACATGGTACATGACAACAGGCCTTACTGCGCACCTAGTTTGACACTCCTAGGGGATATGATTTAGATAATTTAAATTTTCTTTTCAAACCATTATGAAGGATTTATGATTCCAAAGTAACCAAAGTATATAGTTCTAGGATTTATGATGCATAAATTTATGTTATATGATATACCGTGTTTATAGTTATAAAGAGTTCATAATTTTATGAGCCAATATATTATATGGAATTGATTAGTAATGGTGCCTAGCAGAAGGAATGAGAACTTCACCAATGCACGTGATGCAATGAGTAAGAAAGATCATATCTCTAATGGTCTTAAACCATCATTTCGAAGGAAGATAGTCTCCCAAGTATCCTCATCATATGATGAAATAATATCACGTGTTAACAAGATAAGTAAGGAATTATCCATATCCTATAGATTTTAAGGGAAGAAAGAGAAGAAAAGGATGTAAGAGAAAAACATGGATAAATGGATGAAGGGAAAGAAGGGTTTTCCCACCTGTGATAACTATGGAAAGAATTATCCTGGTAAATGCTTGAAAGGCATGGGAGTTTGTTATAATTGTGTAGAAAAGGGTCACTGATCTAATGAATTGTAGGGGAAGAGAAAAATTAATGATGTTCAATGTTTTAACTACAAGGAGATGAGACACAATGAAAATCAATGTCCCAAGATTCAAAGGAATATATCCTAAATGATGTTACTAGATAATGATTAAGCTATGATACTACCACAGATGAAGAGAAATAATTAATATGTCTATTTAGAAATTATTTCATTTGAATATTTTATCAGCAATGTACTGGTTATAAGAATTATGGAATATACGAGGATTTTACTGTTGTACTTTTTCATTAAGGATTTTAGACCATATGTTGAATAGTATGAAAAAAAGATATTCAGTAGAAAGTTAAATTTTTTAGAAAACACATTATTGAGGGAAGGACAACCATTAATATATTACTAATGTTAAAATAATGTTAAATAAATGATTGATTTGGATAAGTACGAACTACCTTGGAATTGATTATTGACTTGTCAACAAGTGGCCTATGCTATCATCAATTGAGTTTTCAACACTTTTGGATTTAAGGAATATATCCAATAACATATATCTTACTTAAGAAATACGAAATAATTCATGTTTCCAATAAGGTTTTATGGTAATTCGGGTGATTACCAAATTTCAAGAGGATACATGATGAGGTTATTAACATGTTTGGAATGTGAAAATTTAGAGCTACTTCATGTTGATTAAGGGATAATGATAAGTTCATATTGGAAATTTAGTGACTATATTTCTAAAGTATTTTGGAACATTTTACCATTTATGAATGGTTTAGGTTGGTCATTAAATGAGGTTTTAGAGGTTAAGGAATTACTTCACCACATGATGAAACATGTGCTAAGAGATGAAGTATAGATAGTTCAAGGCTCAATCAAAGGATAAGATCGTGTTTATGAAATAGAAACATATAACTATACTCTTATGGAGTGGAATAATTCCTTAACTCATGGAAAAGAGTCTTAAATAAAATGTTGTCCTATTATCGTAATCTTTTATAGTATCAATGATTTTTTCTTACAGTAGTGTATAGTTTTGTAGTAATAAGCTTTCATATGAAATGTTCTCCATCACTTTCCATTATAACTTCATGGTATGATTTTTCTTCCATGTTTAGGTTTTTACTCTGAACTAATTTCACCCCATTTAAAAGAATAATTTTTGTAGTGGCCATCTCATTTCCCTTAATTTTTAAGATGATATTTTATTAACCCTATTTCCGATGTGGGTTTCCCACAGGGGAATTTTCAAGTATCTACCTTTAACTTTCATAGTGAAATTTTGAATTGCAAGGACTCAATTCTATTGAGGGGGAATAATTTAACACCCCATTAATTTGTTTTATAATTTTAAATACAAGAATTTATTAAAAATAATAATTAAGTGTATTAATTAATAATACTTATATTTAAAATTTATTGCATTAAAATTAATTAATGTTCTAAAAATAGATACTATATTACTTTAATATTTTATGTAAAAGAATATTTTAAAATGAATATATTTATTTGATTATTTATTAAAAAAATTAATTGTTATCAATATATTATTTAATTAAATATTTTAAGAATAATATATATATTGACTATTATAATTATTTTGATAAATACTAAATTATATTATGAATGTGTTTACTATTAACATGACACCCCAATATTTTATGGTATGTATCTTCTTAAATAATTTCAATTCATTAGATAATTTAAAATGAATGAAACACTGAGAATTTGTGAAACAACACTTGGTTATAAGAGATAGTTATAGCCTAACCATTAAACTTAAATTTTCCACTTCTGTGATTTTAATTTTGAAAAACCGACATACAAAGTTGCGTTCAATATGTTATTTGGAGTACGATAGGATCAATTTAATTTTTGGTAAATAGTAAAATACGACGATTTATGATAAATGCTAAATATATGATTTATTGAGTCATGAATGATGTCCTGCTGAGGTAAGCACCCTTGGTTCAAACTCACATGCACTTATTACTATTTTTGGTCATGGAATCATAACTATTTCTTATCTTAGGGAAAAATAATAAGCTAATGATTAAAATATTAAGAAAACCCTCCTCCCCTCCACTATAAATACCACCCCTCACACCCTCATTTATTCACATCTCTCAATCTTCAAGTATTGCATAAATTTTTCTCAAATATATCCCTAGGATCCTCCTACACATCCAGAAGACCTTGGTTTCTTCAAAAGACCAAATCCTCTCCCCTAAAGAGGCTCTCAAAGGAAGATAGATTCAAGAGGTAAATTCCTCTTTTCATTTCTTTTGTTTTCTTTTCAAGTTCCTCTGTTATCTTTTATATTCTCACCTCTTCTCATTAAAATGTTATGAAAATTCTAGTACCTTATATGCACTATAATGTTTTTATGGTAATTAAATATTCCATCATCATCTATTTTTTCCCTCCTTTTATACTATAACTGAAAACACCGTACGAGATGTGTTAATTTATCACATTCACAGAAGATGAGTTTTTGATTTTCATTACTATTGTAACACCCCAGGTAAATAAAGAATATGACATTTTTATATTTATCCATATTTGTGAATAAAATATTAATATGACTTTAAAGGGGACGCTATGCTCGATGGCGTACCCAACACGCAACAACGAGTTTCTTGGGAATCTTACGTTGCACTCTAATAATAAAATAATATTATTTTAAATGGTAGTTAACATGTAGCCGTTGTATTGGAGGGAATGGATAGAAATAACTAAAATATGATTATAAATGTTTTTAAATGTTTTTACATTTATCCAATAAAAGATAAAGGCTAAAAATATGGAAAGAATTCAATTTTAGGCATATATGCCCTGGTTTTCACTAAAGGGTCACTTATCACCTTTTGATGGCGAACCATCATTAAATATAGTTTTGTTCACTCTTATACATTCAATTGGACCAAATAAAACTCTTCTTAAGAATTGGGACATCAAAATTTACTTTGTGTAAATTTTTGGTATCTTTCTGATAAAGTTCATTTTTTAAATGAAGTGCAAAATGTTGTATTTTAATTCAAAACCTCTTTTTAATCTAATTTATTTATATGATTAGATTATCTTTTGAATTGGTTTTAAAGTTAAATTAGAATATATTTTTACCATTAAATCCAATAGTGGTCTTTGGAATTAATTTCATTTTGAAATCAGACTTAAACCAATGTCAATCTTTTGATACTTATTGTTTCATAAAAACACGCTATTTGATCTGACAGCGGGAATTAATTATTAAATTAATTAATGTGACTTATATGTTATTAATTTTATAAAATAGACATCATTTTTGAATTCAGAATATCAAATATAGCTTAGGTTGAATTTTTGGTAATTTTCTGAAAAACTCCAATTTTTGATGAATAGTGAAACCACTAATTGGTAATCAAGCAAACTGATTTTTCAGTTAAATGAAAGTTTACCACTAATGTGTATTGAATTTTAAAAATCCGACATACATGGTTGTCATTAGTATGTAAAATGTGGTTCAATGGGATGAAAATAATTTTTTGGTGAATAGTAACTTTTTTTCATTAATCGCGATTAGAGGTAATTAGTGTAATTTAAGGTAAAAATGATATTATAAAAATATGAAAACACCATGACACTTGTCCTACCCCTATTGGATGAGTCATGGAAGACCAAGACAACCCATGGGTCAACTTGGGGACCCCA
This sequence comes from Viscum album, assembly GCA_963277665.1. Classification (NCBI taxonomy): domain Eukaryota; kingdom Viridiplantae; phylum Streptophyta; class Magnoliopsida; order Santalales; family Viscaceae; genus Viscum; species Viscum album. The sequence goes on along the minus strand of OY728142.1, from coordinate 22,895,029 downwards.
TGAAGCCACTTTGGTTGAAAAATGACATTAATATATATTTATTTAATGTTAAAATTAAATTGACACAAACATGAGTTGTTTTACTAAAACAGTTTTTAAGTGGGGTTACACAAGTCCAAATTTTTACTATAAATATTCATTAGAAATATAAAAAGATTTCCTACATCATAGTATTTTTTTTTATAATTTTTAGATATTAAATAAATTAATTTAATTACGACATCATGATGATGCAACGATGACCTCATTAATGAACAGTTTAAATAAAATGAAACGATAATATAAAATCTAAGACCTAAACTTGTCCAAACACTATTGGATGAGAATATTTCGAAGCCTTATCATCTTATCTTAGAAATATATCAATGTGGGACCTTAGAAATTCGAAAAACTTTTGAAAATAAAATAATAGTTTCATGATTTCCAAAAGTGCCCCTCCTCTCCTCTTATAAAAGGCCCCCACCTCTACCTCATTTCACACACTTCTCAAGCCTTTGGATCGGCCATACCCTGCCCATTTACTCTCTCCACATCACTCTCCTCATCCTATAGGATTCTCTTTGGGTAGAATCCTTTCAAAGGAAGCCTTTAGGCTCAAATCAAAAGGAGTTACACTTTTAAAGGTAATTCATTCTCTCATGTTCATTTGTTTTATTTTGCTTCTCCAACCCCCTAAAATCTTTTTATTTACTTCTTTTGTAACAACACCAGTATCTTAAATATACTAGGATGTTGTTATAAGATTTATTCGAGCTACACTCTCACACAACTACATCAAATGGTTAAAGAACATACAGTTTCCGTGGATGGTGAAATTCTACCTCCCGAAACGATGATTGTTCAACATTCATATAACACCTTCAAAGGTGGCCATTTAGATGAAACTATATTTATATATGATATATAATATGTTTATGTTTTACTTAATCTTCTGTATTTTCATTTGTTTCATACCTTTATGGTTTCCATTGTGGGTAAACACGATAATTTCATTTTAGGAAGTGCGGACTACCGCCCCCTCAAAGTGATTTGATTCGTTAATGCCATACGTGGGACATATAAAGGATGGATTTAAAGTTATTATATATGATGTTATACTGGAATTATAATATACCTATATATCATTATTTTTTCTTTCCATTAAAGTATGAGATAGAAATGAAAGTAGCGTTCATGCGTACGTACGGCTTACCGTCTCCATGAACGATGCATTTCATTTCTTACCTCTAAATGATTATGTAATATTATAAATACATGTATATTCTGGATATATATGATATATATGATATCCAAATCATGAATATCATTCTGGATATAATGAACCTTTGACCACACAAACAACATGTAATTGTAAGAAGTCCATTTTCGACTAAAGAACCAAATATTGAAAAAACAAACATTATTAACTTAAATGATTACATAATGTTTATAACATTGAAATAAGTGATATAAAAGGAATAATTAAATTTAAGAAGGTTCATAAGAAAGTAGAAATTAACTCAAGTTTATTATTCAGGACGTTAAAGAATGATCGAGTCAAGTCGGATCTGAGATAAGGGATCCTACTCCTCTCTTTCTTTATAAGTACACTCTTTTATGTCATTCCTTTTAAAGCTCATATTTATTGTTATTGGGATGTTATTTTATATTAATATTACTGTAATTTTTAGGTTCATGTGATGAGAGACCCTATTCTCTCTCATCAATCCATTTTGGATGTTTTGAGTGGCGCCGTTAGGCTGTCGAGTTTTCGTAAGGGATTTTTCATCTCACTTTTATTCCCATGAGATTTATGCTACATTTGCCACAATTTCCTTTGAGTGGTGTATGTACTGCCCATTATTTTACTCATTGTGTAATATACATTCTTTTATGAGTATTTACATCAATGTTGTATTGTCCTTCTTTCACGAGGTGTATGCTTCGAAAGATACCCATGTCGGTAAGGGAACCTTTCACCCTCCTCTTTTTAAAAGACTTATTTTGTTGGGTCTTTTAATTTACATATTGTTATGTTGGGATATGTTCTCATATATCCTTATTGATGTAAATTTTATGTCCATGTGATGAGATACACTTTTTTTTTATCTCTCATCAACTCATTTTGATGTGACGCCGTTAGGCTGTCAAGGGAACTTCTTAACCCAATTTCGATTTCTTTGGGTTCAACATGTAGTTATTGAATGTGTCATCCTTTGAATATGTGTGAATGACCTTTGATTATTTTACACTTAATATCCACTTATATTTGGTGTATTCGTTTGTCACACATAATTATGTAATTGATTTATCCTTAAACCAAGGATACTGTCTTTGTATGGGACTTCGTCTCAATATCCTTTCATTGAGGTATATTTTAATTTATACACAACCTTCTTTTATATGGTTTATAAACCCCTTTGACTTTTACGCTTATTCAAAAGGAATCTTTTTTATACGAAGCGTTTTACTAAACGACAAAAGGGAATGTTTTTCTTGTCGTACGTATGCGGCGACAACGACTTCTCCGCCGCCGTGACCATTATTTGAGTTTCGGCTTCCTCTACAAGCCATACTTTATTTTTAAATGAAAAAGTAAATACCATGTTTTACTTTGGTATTGAAAATGGTTTTCATAATGTTTTTATATCAATGTGTTGTATTGATATCTCGTGATTGAAATGTGGAAATGTTATGTTTCCTTTATGCATGTTTTATGAATTATGTTATGGTTCTTGGGCATTATTATGAAGATGGGTGGTTCCGTGAAAAACTAAGGGCGGGTGAGCCCGTTATAGCTCTCCAATGCATTGGGTAACGCGAAGGAGTGAAACGTTAAGGTTTCTCCAAAGATATTTAGGGAATATACTGTGATGGGTATTCCAAACATAACCAAGAGGGTTACTACCTACGTAAGAATGTTATGAATGCCTCAAGATACCTTTATGTCTTATGATTTCTATGATTTATTCATGATTTTATGAGGTAAGTTAAAGTGCCTATGTTTTATGGGTAAAGTATGATTTCATCCTTATGTATATATGAACTCATGTTTCCCTTCCATATTTCTATAACCCTTACTGAGCTTTTTATGCTCATCCCAAGTTTTTGAAATGTTTTTCACAGGACCTAAAGTTGAATAGGGTCAAGGATGGGATCAAGAAATGTCAAGCTGTCCAAAAACAAGGAACTAGACATGACTCTTTTGTTCAAGAGTTTTTATTTTGTGAAAAAAATGGAAGCTGAGTAGATGTGTCTACTTTGTAATCTTTGAGATGTAATAATTATGTCATAATTCTCTAAAACTCTAAACCTGAAAAGATCCTCAACGTGTAATCTTGTGATAACTCAAGATTATGTAAGGTTTAAGGCTGGGGCCTTATAACTATCTTTAATTCTGGTGATGAAACCATTATTATGGATGAAATAGAATATAATATATATATTATGTCTCATATATTCTTTTGGAATATTTTTTTATACATGGTTTTTATTTATAAAGCAAAATGAGTTTTTTGTATTAAAAAACTACTAATTAACCCAAACAGTTATCATTAAATAACTTGTATAATGATTTATCTTCACTCCATGTAACCAAATGAAATTTACAATCATGTAATATTTTTTATGTTCACTAATAACATATAACTTTAATTATGGACAAACATCCTCATTTTACATGATTCTCCATTCATGTATATAAGTGAACCGACCGTGAATACGAAGGAAGAAAGTGATCCCAAACAATAAAATTGAACCTCTTAAACCCATCAAGAAGGCCATGAATGAACTTAATAAGGAAATAATAAATCAATTAAATAAATAATAGGTTCTAGAAATATTAATTAATGAATTTAATTTGGTTATCCAGGATACTATGATCAAGTGAAGAACACCATCAGACTTAAGGTAAGGGGTTTCTTCATCTCACTTCCATTTTTGCGATATATTCTGTATTCACTACTACTGCTTGTGTATGGTGTATGTATACTTACAATTGATGATTAATATAATTAATCTATTTATTTTAATGATATTAAATGTATCATTTGATGATTATTAATTTTGGGTCATACAATTCAATTAATTACAAAGTTTTAAGTATTTTCTACTCGAACCTCCATTTTCATCCAGGTTGCTCTTATTATCTACCCACTTCAATGAAATTATTATTTATTGTTATTTACTTCTCATAAATTTTGTGTGAATTTTCTATATATGTGTACCAATTATAATCATTCCTTATTTTATAGGGAGTTACATGTTTTATAATAATCTTTCAAAAAATTGTTCTGAATTGCAAGCCTGATTCAAGGAACTTCTCAAATTCTTACTTATTTTGAAGTTCAATATATAATATATTATAATCCATATTTATCTTTATAAAATCACAAATTTTAACATTAAAAATATATTTTGGTTCATTCCTGGTTATGTAAAATAAAACACACCTTTTCACTTTAAAGTCCTTTAATATTTTCCTTAAACCACACTAATTTTTTTTTATTTCTAAAGCTTATTTAAAAACTATTTTTAAATGATTTAAACTCAATAATATTTTATTTAAGACTTGAATATAATTTAAATGACCTTAAATTTTATTTTCTGTGATATACATGTTTACAATATGATTTCCTGACAAATACAAATGATTTTCCAAAAGAACTCTTCTTTCCAAAGTAAAAAGTATTTTTCTCGTCTCACATTAAATTTTATGAAGTATATGTCTTGTTAACCACTTATTACATGAATGTGGTGTAGGTACTTCCATTTGGTATATCATATAAATAGTATACTTATTCTCATGATATTCTAAGGGATTATGATTTGAATCTTTCAAGGTGGTATGGGACACTTTGGAATGTTTCAGGATTATTTCCTCAGGAATTTTTCAATGGTCTCATTTAAAAGGATATTCATCTAAGACAACATACCTTGTTGAATATTTTATTTCATATAGATTTATATTCTATGATATCATCTAAAAAAATATGTTGTTTAAGGGTTTCTGATTAGTTTGAATGTGGATGTTCTATCTTGATACCATTCTCCATATTACTCATCATCCAACAGCCCAAAGGCCTTAATTTTTTTTATTATAAGCAATCCCTCTTTTAAGAGAAGAATGGGGAGAACCCAAATAGAAATCATGGAATTAAAAAAAATCACTACCCGAAGGTCAAGAGAGACAAACCAAACAGACAACATGGATTACCCCTCCCCAGCATAAAATCCTGTTAAAGCTCTCCATCATTGCATGGCTGAATGAAAAGAAAGTGTCATGTGTCAAAGAACAGGCCCGATCCAATAGCTGGCGCCATACCCTCTCAAAAATCCAAATATGAAAGCACTGTAAGGATGAACAACTAGCTCTGGAACTGCCTCTAAGGCCCAATCCATGTGGTCAAGTCCAGGTGCATCTCCATTTCACCATATTTAAACCACTTCAAAACATCACAAAACTCAACCATAATGTCAAACCATTCAAAACATCACCAACATTTTCCATTCATAAGAGGAATGCATTAGAATTATTATATGACAGGTGGGGCCCACTATATCCCCTCGATGCATCGATAGGTCTCATGAGACGAACTATAGTCTTGGCACAAGGTCTTGAAAAAATGGATATTTATGGTCTAGGCACGAGGCCTTGATGGTATGGTTATGAAATCTGACATATGAATATCCCTCCTTATAAAACTACTAATTTAAAGTTTATGTGGTTATTTAACTAGTAGAATACCCATGATTATGCTTTATTATGGAATTATTTATTTATCTATTTTCTTACCATAATGTGTTCATGTTTATTTTTAAATGCATGTGTTTTAGTTATTCACCATGCCAAATGTTTATGTTTATGATATATTCTACTGTGTTGCTTACCCTTACCGAGCATCTGAGCTCACCCCTTTCTTATGTTTTATTTTCTCAGGTTATGAATAAGTTTATTATTATTAACCTACAGGGATAAACTTAGAGTTGTGGATGTTCTCATTAAAACTTATATGTTGTATTTCATTTCAAGTTGTAATGTTTAACCTATGTATGTATCTAGTTTTAAAAAACTACTAAACTACTCGGTCCTTCGGGATACTACTTTCTAGTAAGTATTACAATTTAATGAAATAATTCACTAACTCCAGGCTTCTGGGGTTGGGGAATTATAGTTGGTATCAAGGAAAGTTTAGTAGAATCCCTGGGAACTGGATTAAGAAAACTTAGATTAGGGAGAACAACCCTAAGATAGACATTGAGGATAAGTATAGAATGACATCCTAGAATTATGGTAAGGTAGAGATTATGTGGGTATTCCTAGCAATACATCCCTGTCTGGATATTACAAGTGGACGTGGTTCTGACAAATATGTACCTAGGAGTAACAACTCTGAAAAGGTGTTCTAGGCTTGAATCAGGCTAACCTGGTACATAACAATGAGCCTTATTACACACCTATTTTGACACTCCCAGGGGATATGCTATGGATAATTTATATTTTCTTTTCAAACCATTATGAAGGATTTATTCTTCCAAAGTAACCAAAGTATATGGTTCTAGGATTTACAATGCATAAATTTATGTTATATGCTATACCATGTTTATAGTTATAGAGATTTCATAATTTTATGAGCTAATATATTATATGGAATTGATTAGTAATGGATCCTAGTAGAAGGAATGATAACTTCACCAATGAAGGTGATGCAATGAGTAAAAAGGATCATATCTATAATATTCTTAAGCCATCATTTCTAAGGAAGATAGTTTCCCAAGTATCCTCATCATATGAGGAAATAAATACTTTATTGATGGAATGATCCTGTAAGGGGATCCGCATACCTAGGGTTTCCACTATTGCTGCCTTCGTTTTCTCCGTCTCAGGTTGGATGAAGACCCTCTCCTCGAAACTTATGTTCGGTAAGCTTGTGGTGTGCGAGTCCTCTTTCAGTGGCAACATCGTTCGTCTTCATGGGCTTGTCCAATCAGAAATGATCATCATTACCAGCTTGTATTCTTTCTCTATCCTCTGATATGGATAGGGTTTCCCTTGGAAGTGCGGCGAAGGTCTAGTGGTCATGTACCAGCTACTGCGGTCTGAGGGTTGCAGTCTCATTTCTGCATCAGCTATGGGTGCGTTGGGAGGTTTGCGATGGTCTTCGAGTATGGTATTCAAGGTAGCGATGACATTGTGGATCTAGGTTGTGGTGCTTCTATTATACTTTGGGTGGCTATAAATTTAGTTTTGTTTTTTTCGTTTCTTGTTTTTGATTCGGTATGGTTTTGGATGCATTTTGTTACGTGAAATTTCGTTTTTTTGGTGATGTTTCTATAGTGTTCTGGGTGAAATGTTGTGATCCGAGGAGGAAAGGTTGATTTGGATGATGGTTCAGATCGAGCTCATGGCCGTTCCCTTATTTTTGATTTGTGTTCTACCATTGGATATGTATGTTGTGTGTCTTACTATGAATTAGTGATGTTTCTATTTGGGTTGATTGTCTTTGGTGATGAAGCTGTGAAGGTATTTTGGTGACGGTGGTGTTGATCCATGGAAGTTTTGGTGTTTGTTTTTGGAGTTGCGTCATTCCATGGAACCAAATCAATGGATTTGATTTAAAGAGTGAGGAAATTGAGCAAGAATTTCATATTGAACCTAGTTATCTGTAGGAGAATGGTGCATGGGTACTATCTGGCATTGGATTTTGGATGGATTTTACCAAACCTTCTACAAGGAAATTCTTCAGAAGAGGATCAGAGCAGGTGCTTTCACCATGCATGACTATTAGGATTTGGAAGTTCAAGAGGGTATGGCTCAACCATCAGTACCAAGCCCGTGCATTTTCACATGGGACAACTAGCTGAACAGTCATGAAATGGTGGAGGTTTTTCATAATGATGTTGTTGTTGTGGAGGGGTATTTCTAAGTAGTATTGTTCTGGGTTGTGGCCTCCGAGTTATGTTGATTTCTGTATGTCCTTGAAGTCTTGTGAGGTTTCCCCCTTTATCCTTAAAAGGGGTTTATCCATAAAACAAATAAAAATTTAGGCCTTTAGGCCATTCAGTCATATGAGGAAATAATATCATGTGTTAACAAGATAAGTAAAGAATTATCCATATCCTATATCTTTGAAGGGAACCAAGATAAGAAAAGGATAAAAGAAGAAAACATGGATACAAGGATGAAGGGAAAGAAGGGTTTTCCCACATGTGATAACTGTGGAAAGAATCATCCTGGTAAATTCTTGAAAGGCATGAGAGTTTGTTATAATTATGGAGAAAAGGGTCACCGGTCTAATGAATTCTAGGGGAAAATAAAAATAATTGATGTTAAATATTTCAACTGCAAGGAGATGAGACATTATGCGAATCAATGTCCCAAGCATCAAAGGAATATATCCTAAATGATGTTAATGGATAATGATCAAGTTATGATACTGCCACAGATGAAGAGGAATAATTAATATATCTATTCAGGAATTATTTCATTTGAATATTTTATCAGTAATGTACTAGTTATAAGAATTATAGAATATATGAGGATTTTACTTTCGTACTTTTTTATTAAGTATTTGAGATCATATGTTGAACAGTACCAAGAAAAGATATTTAGTAGAAATTTAATTTTTTTGGAAAACACATGATTAAGGGAAAGACAACCATTAATATATTCCTGATGTTAAAATAATGATAAGGAAATGATTTATTTGGATAAGTACTGACTACCTTGGAACTGATTATTGACTTGTCAATAAGTGGCCTATGCTATCATCAATGGAGTTTAAAATTTTTTTGGATTTAAGGAATATATCCAATAACATGTATCTTACTTAATAAATACGGAAGAATTCATGTTTCCAATTAGGTTTTATGGTAATTTGGGTGATTACAAAATTTCAAGAGGATACATGAAGAGGTTATTAACATGTTTGGAATGTAAAAATTTAGAGCTGCTTCATGTTGATTAAGGTATAATGATAATTTCATCTTGGAAATTTAGTGACCTTATTTATCAAGTATTTTGAAACATTTAACTGTTTATGAATGGTTTAAGTTGGTCATTAAATGAGTTTTTAGAGGTTAATGAATTACTTTACCACATAAAGCAACATGTGCTAAGAGATGAAGGCCAAGGAGCCCGTACTCGAGTGGTAAGGGCTCCTGCTTGGCATCCAAGAGACCCGGGTTCAAAAACTGGGTGGAGGCGAATTTCCGGGGTACTGTAGCAGTCAATGTAGCATCCAGAACTATTCACCTGATTTGGGCCTTCGGGCCACCAGTTTGGGCCTACGGGTCTCCAGGGCCTTCGGTCATCAAAGGCCTTTAGGCCACAGGGCCTTCAGGTCACGTAGACCATGGAGTAGCCCAGTTCACACAGAACAGGCCCCGGAAGAGGATCAGAGCAATAGAAGTAGCATCCACCAGATGCAGAGCTAACCAGATTGGAAGAATGAGAGGGTATGGAAGCCGCCATCGGGACCAGGCACCATGCAGCTTTGTACGGGGCACTGCTAGCTGATCAACAATGCAAGGTGGGGATCTAAGGAGATCAATGATTCAAGATGCTGGGGAGGGGCAGTTCTAGTGGGCTGGGCCTACGGGTCATGTAATGGGCATGGTATGCCTCTGGGCCTTCAGGTCATGTATTTCGGTTCATGTTGGGCCTTGTGCCTTGGGCCTACAGGTCATGTATGAGTTCCCCTTCAACCCTTAAAAGGGGGATTATCTATAATAAAATAAAAATAAGGTCTTCGGGCCATTCGGGCTAAGAGATGGAGTATAGATAGTTCAAGGCACAATCAATGGATAAGATTGTGTTTATGAAATAGAAACATATAATTATACTCTTATGGAGTGGAATAATTCCTTAACTCATGGAAAAGAGTCTTAAATAAAATGTTGTCCAATTATTGTAATCTTTTATAGTATCAATGATTTTTTTGTTACAGTAGTGTATAGTTTTGTAGTAATCGACTTTCATCTGAACATGTTCTCTATCACTTTCCATCTGAACTTCATAGTATGATTTTTTGTCCATGTTTAGGTTTTTACTTCAAACTAATGTCACCCCATTCGAAAGAATAATTTTTTTGGTGAATATATCATTTCCCTTAATTTTTAAGATGATATTTTATTAACCCTATTTCTGATGTGGGTTTCCCACAAGGGAATTTTCAAGTATTGAACTTTAACTTTCGTAGTTCAATTTCGAATTACGTGGATGCAATTCTGTTGAGGGGGAGAATAATGTAGTACCCTAGTATTTTTTTACAATTTTAAATATAAGAAGTTATGAAAAATAATAATTAAGTATATTAATTAATAATACTTATATTTTAAATTTATAGATTTCAAATTAATTAATATTCTAAAAATAAATACTATATTACTGTATTATTTTTTTTAAAAGAATATTTTAAAATGAATTTATATATATTTGATTATTTATTAAAAAATTAATTGTTAACAATAGATTATTTAATTAAATATTTTACGAATAATATATATATTTACTATTATAATTATTTTTATAAATAATAAATTATGTTATTAATGTGTTTACTATTAACATGACACCCCAATATTTTATGGTATGTATCTTCTTAAATAATTTTAATTCATTAGATAACTTAAAATGCATGAAACACTGAGACTTTGTGGAACAACACTTGGTTATAGGAGATACTTATAACCTAGACATTAAACTTAAGTTTTCCACTTCTATGATTTGAATTTCAAAAAACAGACATACACATTTGAATTCAGTAAGTTATTTGGAGTCTGATAGGATTAACATAATTTTTGGTAAATAGTAAAATACGATAATTTATGATAAATGCTAAATACATGATTTATTGAGTCATGGATGATGTCCTGCTGAGGTAACCACACTTGGTTCAAACTCACATGCACTTATTACTATTTTTGGTCATAGAATCATCACTATTTCTTATCTTAGGTAAAAATAATAAACTAATTATTAAAATATTAAGAAAACCCTCCTCCCCTCCACTATAAATACCACCTGTCACAGACTCATTTATTCACATCTCTCAAGCTTCAATCCTTGCCTAAATTCAACTCAAATATATCCCTAAGCTCATCCTCCACGTCCAATAGCCCCTGGTCTCCTCAAAAGACCAAACCCTCTCCCCTAAAAAGGCTCTCAAAGGAAGATAGATTCAAGAGGTAAATTCCTCTTTTCAATTCTTTTGTTTTCTTTCCAGGTTCCTTTGTTATCTTTTCTATTTTCACATCTTATCATCAAAATGTTATGAAAACTCTAGTAACTTATATGTACTATAATATTGTTATGTTAATGGAATATTCCATCATAATATCTTCTTTTCTCTCATTTTATACTATAAATGAAAATACCACCCGAGATGTGTTAATTTATCACATTCAATGAAGACGGGTTTTCAATTTTTATTACTATCTTCAATTATGGTGATGAAACCATTCTTATGGTTAGACTAGACTATAATATATATATATATATATATTATGTCTCATGTATGATTCTGGAATATATTTGTATACATGGTTTTTATTTATAAAGCAAAATGAGTTTGTTGTGTTAAAAAACTGCTAATTAACCCAAATGGTTATCGTTAAATAATTTATATAATGATTCATCTTCACTCCAAGTAAAAAAATGAAATTTACAACCATGTAACATTTTTTAGGTTCAATAATAACATATAACTTAAATTCTAAAAAACTACCCTCATTTTACATGATTCTCCATTCATGTATATAAGTAAACCGGTCATGAATACAAAGGAAGAAAACGCTCCCAAACAATAAAATTGAACCTCTTAAACCCATCAAGAAGGACATGAATGAAATTAATTAATATATACTAAATAAATTAAATAAATAATAGGTTGTGGAAATATTAATTAATTAATTTAATTTGGTTATCTATGACACTAATATCTAGTGAAGAACACCATCATACTTAAGGTAAGGGGTTTCTTCATCTCACTTCCATTTTTGCGATATATTCTGTATTCACTACTACTGCTTGTGTATGATGTATGTATACTTTCCATTGATGTTTCATATCATGAATCTATTTATTTTTATGATATTAAATGTATCATTTGATGATTATTAATTTTGGGTCATACAATTTAATTGATTACAAAGTTTTAAGTATTTTCTACCTGAACCTCCATTTTCATTCGAGTTGCTCTTCTTCTCTACTCACCTCAATGAAATTCTTATTTATTCCTATGTACTAATAATAAATTCTATGTGAATGTTCTATATATATATTTACCAATTATAATCCTTCTTTATTTTATGGGTATTTACATTTTTGAAAATAATATTTCAAAAAATTGTTCCGAATTGCAAGCCCAATTCAAGGAACTTCTCAAATTCTAACCTATTTTTAAGTTCACTATATAATCTATTTTAAGCCATATTTATATTTACAAAATCAAAAATTTTAACATGAAAAATCTATTTTGGTTCATTCCTGGTTTTATAAAAGAAAACATGCCTTTTCACCTTAAAATCCTTTAATATTTTCCTTAAACTGCACTAAAATGTTTTATTTTTAAAGCTTATTTAAAAAATATTTTTAAATGATTTAACCTCAATAAGACTTTATTTAATCCTAGAATATAATTTCAATGACCTTAAATTTTATTTTCTGTGATATACATGTTTACAATATGATTTCATGACAAATACAAATGATTTTCCAAAAGAACTCTTCTTTCCAAAGTAAAAAGTATTTTTATCGTCTCACATTAACTTTTATAAAGTATATTCCTTCTTCACCACTTATTCCATGCATGTGGTGTAGGTAATTATATTTGGTATATCATATCAAGAGTCTCCTTATTCTCATGATATTCTAAGGGATTACGATTTGAATGTTTCAAAGTAGTATGGGACACTTTGGAATGTTTGAGGATTATTTCCTCAGGATTTTTTCAATGGTCTCATTTAAAAGGATCTTCATTTAAGACAACATCCCTTGTTGAATATTGTATTTCATAGAGATTTATCTCCTATGATATCATCTAAAAAATATGTTGTTTAAGGGTTTCTGATTAGTTTTAATGTGGATGTTCTATCTTGATACCATTCCTCATATTACTTTGAATAGTTATTTTTTGAAGGACCCTAGACAACCCTGAGAGGGGGAGAGGTGAATCAGGGTGTCAAATTTTTCTATTATTTACTGGATCTTGTTCCCACGTTGGGAGGAACTTGTTTAAACCTATATTATGGATATGTACAGTAATTAAAACATTCACATGTAGAAGGAAAACACATCAATTTTACTTACTTCACCACTAAGGGCTACGTCTAAGGAACATATGCCGGCAGGTTGCTGGTCATACCAAATTCCACTAATCTTCACTAGATGTGGATTACAAAGTTTTAAGCATAATAACTCTATCCCATGTACACTTCCTTTACAAAAGTTCAGGGATAGCTCACTGCTTCCCTCAGATCACTTCCGTAGACTCCCCTTAGCTAACTACCTTGGAGAGGTCTTCACTCAATTGATCGGCTTGAAGGTTGATTCAACAAATTGACATGAAATTATTGGTATATGTTTAGCATTAGAACTCATATACTTTGTCTTCAAGGGTTTTCTATTTTTATTTTAGGCTGAATAAATTGAATGTGATAGGGAATAATCAACCTGAAACTTCTACACTCACTTTAACAAATAGATAAAAAACATTCAAGTGAATTTGGTGGGATAAGTGGCCTTGGGGCACTTCCATTAATATTATGTCACTAATTAATTTATTTACTCCCCCTTTTTAAAATGATATTCATTATGAGTAACCAATTATGAGAGATTAATAAATGAAATACCTTTACCAATGACATGTTCTTCAAGCAATTTCTAGAGAAATTGAATTTAATACCAACTGAAGTTGATACTGATTGAAATAATAACTCTGGAAGCTTCTTCATTTATCTCCCCCTCAAGGGAAACACTCCTCACCATCTTCATTAAGGGAGATCCTTCATCATTTTAATCTTTGAATATCAATTGAATAATCTTCCAAGGATGGAAACTTCTTCAGTTTAGCTATCAAGAGTTGGCAGTATTCACTACTTCTTAGGTTCTCCCCCTAAGATCATGATTTACCTTCAATTCACTATATTATCATCATAAATAAAATACATAAATGATTAAGGGAATAAGGAGGTTTCTCCTTGCTTCATCAATATAATCTGCATGGTTGAGATTCTTTTCTCAACCAAGTTTATCTATTTACTCCATTCTTCATGATTTTACATTTGAACATATGTTCTGATCTATATTGGTGTTTCATGGCTCTCTCCACATTATCTTCTAATTTATGTAGAAAATTTTTCTTCTTAACATCCATCATGAATGATACATTCTTACTCCTCTTCAGAACTGCTTATTGCTCTAGTATTAAGGTTAGAGAATATTTTACAATGTGACCAGATTTCTTGTATGTCTCACACAGAACTTCTTTAACACATGTGTTTCTATTGGTTTATAATATCTCATGAACTTTATCTTCATTACGTGTAAATTTTTATTTTCATTTACCACCATCCTTGGACTATGCATTTTCAAGTTTCCTTATTCTTTCCAACTCATCTGGCCAGATGACCAACAGGTCATTTAGAACTGTTGCAGTAGGTCTGGCTCTTCCACACGGGTTCATATGAGTGTCATCCCTATTAGTTTCTATTTTGTTTGAATTGCCCTTCAGTTTCATGGATCTAAAAACCAGGGTCTTCTTAGTTTCCCTTCTTGATTTCTTCTTGGGGAAATTTGTGTTCACAATATTCTTCTGATTTCTTCCCAAGGTTTCTTCTTCATTCTTAGTCAGCTTCTGTGGTCTTCTCTTTTTATCATATTTTTATGCACTTTGAGATGAGCACATACCAACATTATGACCAATACCATTTCATACATCACAGATGTTGTCAAGCATTCCAAATCTATTTACAGTATACATATGCTTTTGAATCTGTGTATATGGCTTCTTCCTCTATGGATTGCTCCCCCTTGTGATGGGCTTCCTTTGTGCTTTTTCATTTTGATGATTTTACCAACAATCTAATTAACATTGTCCAAACCTTTTGTAGCACCGACAATGTCCCAAAAAATCTTGACTTATTGATATCTTCTAGATAAGGTTTTTGGGTCTTCTTCTTGATTTTTTGTGCTCTCTGTGGGGAACCGTCTTCCAACTTTTTGTTCTTCCTATCTTACCTATCCATGGTGGTAGGTAACTCCTCACCTTTCATCATCCATACTTGTTTTGAATTTCTCTTCCAGCCTACACTGCTTGTGAAAACATATTTTGAAACATGAGTACATGATGGTTTGGATGGTACCTTATTCCTCTCAGCTGCTTGTGTTATATCATCGAAAGGTGTCATGATCTTCTTATCACATGTTAGAGGTAATTAAATTTTAGGTTCCTCTAGTGAGCATTGAGTAGAAACAAACACTGTTTCTTGAGATAGATCATCAATAGAAGTCATGATCTTCTTGTCACATGTTGAAGGTCTTTAAGCTTTAGAATCCTCCAGTGGACACTGAGTACTAGTAGAAATTGTTTCCTTCTTTTGTAAAGGCTCAATATGTGTCTTCTCACGATTGGTCAACTGGGCTTCCAAATTTAGAATTTCCATATTGAGGATGATCTTATGATCTTCAATCATGATCATCTTCTCTTCAAAAGTCTTCTTCAATATTTCAACCTCATCTTCATGCATCTTGACTTTGTTTTTCAAAGAATATTTGAGTTCCTTGATCTCCTTGGAAGTTTCTTTCAAATATAAACCTTTGTCTTCATTTCTCTTCTTCATCTCATCTTTAAGTGCATGGATCATTTCTTCCATAGTCTTATTGAATCATTCTTTCTTTTCAAAGGCTTCAATCTGTCTAGAGAGATTATAACATTCTGAAAATTTTCCTACTAAGACATTTTCCATATTTTCAGCTTCTCTTTCCAGTCGGATGATCTCAACCTACATGCATTGAAATATTATACAAACAGAAACAAATATTTCTTTAGGAATATCATGAAGATAGGTTCTTAATTTCTCATGATCACTTACAAGATCATTTGAGGTAAAAATTTGATCAACATCACCACTTGTGCTGGAATCCATATGTTTGGTGGAAACCTGAGCCACATGCTTTTACTTTCCAAGCCTAATATTTCTTTGTTATTGGAAAGGCATGGAGAACCAGAAAAATCATATTCTTTAGAAACGAGGGACTTCTTCAACTATCTCCTCTATTTCTTTTTCCTATTTTTCATGACCTTGCTGGATATAAACTTCTTCTCAAGAATAACTGAATCTTCATCAACACTTCACTTAATTTTTGACTCAGGAAATAAAAACTCAAATCTTCTGAATAAAATTACTATGGAGTATCCAACATACATGAAACATTTCTCTTTGATACCAATTGAAGGTCCCTAGACCACTCTGGGGGGGGGGGGGGTAAATCAGGGTGTCAAATTTTTCTCTTCTTTACTAGATTGTGTTCCCACGTTGGTAGGAACTTGTTTAAACCTATATGATGGATATGTGAAGTAATTAAAACATTCACATGTAGAAGGAAAACACAACACTTTTACTTGGTTCACCACTAAGGGATACCTCCAAGGAGCATACTCCGATAGGTTGACGATCATACCAAATTACACTAATCTTCGCTAGCTATGGATTACAAAGGTTCAGGCACAATCACTCTGTCCCAGACACACTTACTTTACAAAGGTTCAGGGATAGCTCAATAGTTCCCTCAGATCACTTCTATAGGCTCCCCCTGGCTCACTACCTTGGAGAGGTCTTCACTCATTTTATTGACTTGAAGGTCGTTTCAACAAATTGGAATGAAAGTCTTGGTCTCTATTCAGCAAGAGACACTACTTGCATCAAAGTCCTGAATTAATGATATTTTATATTTAGTTTTGTCATTTAGTGCAATTCTTAAATTCACTAAAACTTCTTCTTATTTTCACTAGAATCACATATGACCTTTAGGATGTTTCTACTTCTACAAACTGTCCTTGATTCTGTGTACCTCGCCTACTCCGTACACCGTGCCTGCTCCATGCACCGCAATTGCTCCGCACTGTGCCTGCTCTGTGCACCACGTATGCTCCATATACTGCACCTGCTCCATGCACCACACTTACACCGTGTACCATGCCTACTCCATGCACTTCCTCTGCATACCGCCTCTTCCTACCACCTCTGCATACTGTCTTCGAATACCACCTTCGCGTACTCTCTCTACGTACTACCTTCACATACCATTTCTTCCTTTTGTGGACTTATTCTTCAAATTATGAAAATTATTTCATCTCCCACATACCAATTTTTCATATGAAAAATATCTTCTGCAGAATGCTCCTTCCAATTTCTTGAACCATTTCGTCTTTCGCGTACCACTTCATCCTACGCAGAATTTCTCCCGCATACCACTTTTGGACTTTGCCAAGTTCTTCCAAAACGATGATATTTTCTTATTGAATTCACTCTAACTTAATGATGGGATTAATACTCCTTATATAGAAAAATAAATCTGAAAATTTTGCTAATCCCTTTTCCCTAAATTTTCAATGTGGGACAAACATCATCGCATACTGAACTCCATCTGCGTATTGTAAGCCTCCACTACATACCACTTCTATTTCACAAACCACATCAATCCTTCAAACCTTCAGCCACATACTATTAACCTTCTATATACTGTAAGACTACCGGTCCACGTACTGCATCTCTTCCACTAATGATGAGCCATCTCGCATACTACAAATCCTTCCGCCATGAACCATTTTAGCCACCGTAACCCGTTCTTCGAACCATTCCACATACCTTTCCTGCTAAATGGTATACAGTCGCGAACCATTCCCAGACATGGTACATGATCCATGCTTCGAGGTACACAGTTTTCTTCACTACTACAAATATGGGAATTAACAGCGCTAAAAACGGGCTTTAACAGTTCTAAAAAATCTCTGTAAAGCTCGGCGCTGATAAAGGGGGTACCCCTTTATCAGCGCTTTATAAGCACTGATAAAGGGGTACTTTATCAGCGCTAAAAAATCACTGATAAAACAACCCTTTATCAGTGCTAAGAAAGCACTGATAAAGGTAGACTTTATCAGCGCTAAAAGAGCACTGATAAATATCCTCTCTGCTGCTACCATAAATCTGCAGCAGCACACCCGGACACCTGCAAAAAAAAAAACCATCATCTCAATAAGCTAATTAAATCAAGTATACCCATACAAAATTAACTCATAAATCATAATCTAATTATACCAAGTATACCCGTACACCATTAACACATAATTCATAAGTTAATTAAGTACATAAAGAATTCAATTCAGAATTCATGGGGTTTGGGGGCTATTCAAGGGTTTGGGGTGGCTGTCCAAGGGGGGTAGGGGGTGTCTAGGGGGCTTTCCAGGGGGGTGGGCTGGTGTCCAAGGTGTTGGGGGGGGGGGGGTGGGGTTTACAGGGGGTTGGGGGGTGTCCAGGGGGTGATTGGTGTCCAGGGGGGGTGGATTGGTGTCCAAGGATACAATACATACCTATTAGAGTGCACAATAAAAATAAAATGACCATTTATCGTACAAAATAGAGTAAATAGAATAATTAAACTAAACATACTATAATTATATGAAATTTCAGATACAACTCAAATGGTCATTCTATACACATCAATTGGCCATCCACCGGGTCAAAAACACATACACGAATGAATAAAATAAATAAAAGTAAAATAATACTAAAAAAATATGATCTTTACAATATAACCATTCTCTAAAAGCTTATAATCCTACTCTAGTTCAATCCTAAGGCTCCACATGGGTGTGTTTTATCAATACATAAATCTTTGGACTTTTCTCTATCCACTATTCATCATATTCTCAACCTCAAATTAGTTATAAGGTTTGTACACACACTGAGGTGCACATACTTAGGGGGGATGAATCTCATTAATAAACCCCCAATATTAAACCTTCAATAGGCTATTGTAAGTGCATGATCAGGCAATATGCACAACCTAGTTGAGAAATAACTAGAATAAAACTAATAAAAAAATCATCATTGATCCTCAAATCCATGACCATGATTAAACCAAAATTAATTTTCCAAGTGCTGAAATTTTACCAAGCATGTCACAAGGATCGTGTTGACATTATAAAAATATAGTTTGACCAAGTCCTACCCCATCTACATTAAGACACATTGATCCTCAAGTATTAAATCTTGATCAACCATACCTACTTCATCCAATGTTATGGTTTCTATGAGTACATCATAGGAACCACACAAAACATATAATATACCATGGTCTCCCCACTATATACATAATTATCATTGACCTCCAATATGTGAATTTTATTTATACTCCATCATGGAAATCCACTTATGGGAGTTTTCTCATCCAGGGAATACCCTCAACAGTATCTCAGACCACCCATATGTGTTCTTCCAATTCCGAGGCATAAGACCTACAAGGATCTCATCCCTATACTATGGGAGTAACCTTATTTAGGGAATAATACTAAAAAGCATATATTCTTTACCATATGGGAGTATTATCATCCAAATAATAATCCCTATAAGCATATCAACCATCCAATATGGGTGTATTCTCATTTGAGGCATAATTTATATAATCATCTCAGCCCTCCCCTATGAGATTATTTTCATTTGGTGAATATTCCCGATAAGAGTCTCATCCCACTCCTATGGTTGTATTCTCATATGGGGAATAATACCTATATACATATCATCCCTCCCCTATGAGAGTATTCTCATTTAAGGAATAAGACCCATAAGCATATCCACTCTCCCATATGGGAGTATTTTCATCCAGATATAAGCCCATAAGTATCATAGACCCAAACACATGATCACCCTAGTATACCAGGCCAACCATGACTTGATATATATGAGGCCTCTGATAGATCACATGCCATGAACCCCCATTTAAATACCCTTTATAAGATATCACATAAAGAATCACTCTAAAAAACACGACTCAAACACATATAAACCTATCCAAAAATCACTAATACTTCAAGAGAATTTCCATTAATTCATAAAAACTCATATCCATTACTATATAACAATCCGATATATATATATATATATATATATATATAAATTATTATGAGTGTTCATATGAAAAATCCACCATGACAACATGGATAGACTCTCAAGAGTGTGACCCATGTGGTTACAACCCTAACAAGCTCAACACATTGACTCTGGTACCTAATAAATACCCATAATTGAATTTACCCATTCATGTGGATGCATTCTCACTAGGGAAAACAAGTTATTATTGAACCTACTAGGGTCCCCTATGTCATCATATAACAAGTCACCCCATTTGGGGTCCTTGATCTTAATAATAACCCTTGGGCCAACGTCAATATCTTGGTGGTAAAACATCCCACAACCCAATATCTAATATATCCTATCCTCACAATCCAAATATGGATATTATCATAAGGGAGATGAACTCAAGTCCATTTCCTTCATAAGTTACTCTAAGTTGAATTGAACACCCAACCTATCTACCTCCTCAAGTCACAACCTAGTCCCTTTTTCTTGGGGTTGTCCCAAGAGACTCCATTAGAGGAACTTGGAAATCCCATTACATTTCCTCCAACCATTATCATGACCCTATTCTAGTTCTAATACCAAGTCTCACTCCTAGGATACCATCATATTCAATTAAAAGAGGAAAAAGGCTCTATCATAAATTGATGCCCTTGAATCACCTCTTAAAAGTACTAAAAAATACTTTAACGATTACACCATCATGATCTACATAGATAAATACTAAATATGGACTCCAATTTTTCACAATTCTGAATCTAGGGTGAAAAATCACCCTGAATCCTCAAATGTGCAATAAGGGAATAGTACATGACATGTACCTTGAGTAAACGGTGTATACTCCAAAATATCCAGCCAATATATATACTTTAACATAACATATGTACAATAACGTTCTATTCATGTACTACTACATGAACATGGAACAAAAATGGGGTCTGACTATGTATTAATATATGGAAAGCACATATATGGTTCTTATAAAAGATCAAGGCAATCCAAATACATTTGGTCGGATTTCCGTAGGCCAGTTGTTGTTTTCACTTAAAATCGTGTCCATTTTAAACAAAAGAGAGACCCTTTGAGTGTTACCGGCCACCCCGTGCCTCGGATTGAGGTGGGGATGACTCACACACATCACCAAGGACCCTTGGATTGTTCTTATAAAAGATAAAGGCAATCTGAATGTGTTTGGTTGGATGTCTGTAGGTCATTTGTTGTTTTTACTTAAAATCGTGTCCATTTTAAACAAAAGAGAGACCCTTTGAGTGTTACTGGCCACACAATGCCTCGTATTTAGGCGGGTATGACTCTTACACGTCACCAAGGACCCTTGGATCATTATTATAAATTATTAAGGCAATCCGAATGCGCTTGGTCAGATTTCTGTAGGTCAGTTGTTGTTTTCACTTAAAATCGTGTCCATTTTAAACAAAAGAGAGACCCTTTGAGTGGTACCAGTCACAATGTGCCTCGTATTGAGACGCAGTTGACTCTTACACATCACTAAGTACCCTTGGATCATTCTTATAAAAGATCAAGGCAATCCGAATGCGTTTGGTCAGATTTCTGTTGGTCAGTTGTTGTTTTAACTTAAAATCGTGTCCATTTTAAACAAAAGAGATACCCTTTGAGTGATAGCGGTCACACCGTGACTTGGATTGAGGCGGAGATGACTCCTACACATCACCAAGGACCCTTGGATCATTCTTAAATAATATAAAGGCAATCCGAATGCGTTTGGTCGGATTTCTGTAGGTTAGTTGTTGTTTTAACTTAAAATCGTGTCCATTTTAAACAAAAGAGAGAACCTTTGAGTGTTACCAGCCACACCGTGCCTCATATTGAGGCAGGGATGACTCGTACATGTCACAAAGGACCCTTGTATCGTTATTATAAAATATCAAGACAATCCAAATGCGTTTGGTTGGATTTCCGTAGGTCAGTTGTTGTTTTCACTTAAAAACGTGTCCATTTTAAACAAAAGAGAGACCCTTTGAGTGTTATCAGCTACAAAGTGGATCGTATTGAGGCGGGGATGACTCGTACACGTCACCAAGGACCCTTGGATTGTTCTTATAAAATATAAAGGCAATATGAATGCGTTTGGTTATATTTACGTAGGTCAGTTGTTGTTTTCACTTAAAATCGTGTCCATTTTAAACAAAAGTGAGACCCTTTGAGTGTTACCGGCCACAAAGTGCCTCAGATTTAGGCAGGGATGACTCTTACACATCACCAATGTCCCTTGGATCTTTATTATAAAAGATCAAGGCAATCCGAATGCGTTTGGTCAGATTTTCATAGGTCAGTTGTTGTTTTCACTTAAAATCGTGTCCATTTTAAACAAATGAGAGACCCTTTGAGTGTTACCATCCACACAATGCCTCGGATTGAGGCACGGTTGACTCTTACACGTCACCAATGACCCTTGGATCGTTCTTATAAAAGATCAAGGCAATCCGAATGCGTTTTGTCAGATTTCTGTAGGTCAGTTGTTGTTTTAACTTAAAATCGTGTCCATTTTAAACAAAAGAGAGACCCTTTGAGTGATAGCAGCCACACCGTGACTTGTATTGAGGAGGGGATGACTCTTACACGTCACCAATAACCCTTGTATCATTCTTATAAAAGATCAAGGCAATATGAATGTGTTTGGCCAGATTTCCGTAGGTCAGTTGTTGTTTTTACTTAAAATCGTGTCCATTTTAAACAAAAGAGAGACCCTTTGAGTGTTACCGGCCACACCATGCCTCAGATTGAGATTGAGATGACTCATACACGTCACCAAGGACCCTTGGATTGTTATTATAAAATATAAAGGCAATCTGAATGCGTTTGTCCGGATTTCCGTAGGTCAGTTGTTGTTTTCACTTAAAATCATGTCCATTTTAAACAAAAGAGAGACCCTATGAGTGTTACCGGCCACACCGTGCCTTAGATTGAGGCGGGGATGACTTTTACACGTCACCAAGTACTATTTGATAGTTATTAGAAAAGATCAAGGCAATATTAATGCGTTTGGTCAGATTTTCGTAGGTCAGTTGTTGTTTTCACTTAAAATCGTGTCCATTTTAAACAAAAGAGAGACTCTTTGAGTGTTACCGGCCACACAGTGCCTCATATTGAGGCGATGATGACTCTTAAATTTCACCAAGGACCCTTGGATCATTCTTATAAAATATTAAGGCAATCCTAATGCGTTTGATTGGATTTTCGTAGCCCAGTTGTTGTTTTCAGTTAAAATCGTGTCCATTTTAAACAAAAGAGAGACCCTTTGAGTGGTAGCGGCCACACCGTGCCTCATATTGAGGCATGGTTGACTCGTACACATCACCAAGGACCCTTTTATCATTCTTATAAAAGATCAAGGCAATCCGAATGCATTTGGTTGGATTTCCGTAGGTCAGTTGTTGTTTTAACTTAAAATCGTGTCCATTTTAAACAAAAGACATACCCTTTGAGTGATAGCGGTCACACTGTGCCTCGGATTGAGGCGGGAATGACTCATACACGTTACCAAGGACCCTTGAATTGTTCTTATAAAAGATCAAGGCAATCCGAATGCGTTTGGTTGGATTTCTGTAGGTCAGTTGTTGTTTTCACTTAAAATCGTGTCCATTTTAAACAAAAGAGAGACCCTTTGAGTGGTAGCGGTCACACTGTGCCTCAGATTGAGACTCTATTGACTTTTACACGTCACCAAGGACCCTTGGATCGTTATTATAAAATATAAAGGAAATATGAATGCGTTTAGTTGGATTTCCATAGGTCAGTTGTTGTTTCCACTTAAAATCGTGTCCATTTTAAACAAAAGAGAGACCCTTTGAGTGTTACCAGCCACACAATGCCTCGGATTGAGGCTCAGTTGACTCTTACACATCACCAAGTACCCTTGTATTGTTATTATAAAATATCAAGGCAATCTGAATGCGTTTGGTCAGATTTCCGTAGGTCAGTTGTTGTTTTAACTTAAAACCGTGTCCATTTTAAACAAAAGAGAGACCCTTTGAGTGATAGCGGCCACACCGTGCCTTGGATTGAGCCGGAGATGAATCTTACACGTCAAAAATGACCCTTGTATTGTTATTATAAAATATCAAGGAAATCCGAATGCGTTTGTCCGGATTTCTGTAGGCCAGTTGTTGTTTTCACTTAAAATCGTGTCCATTTTAAACAAAAGAGAGACCCTTTGAGTGTTACCGGCCAAACCGTGCCTCGAATTAAGGAAGGGATGACTCTTACACATCACCAAGGACCCTTGGATAGTTATTATAAAATATCAAGGCAATCGGAATGCATTTGGTCAGATTTCCATAGGTCAGTTGTTGTTTTCACTTAAAATCGTGTCCATTTTAAACAAAAGAGAGACCCTTTGAGTGTTACCGGCCACACAGTGCCTCATATTGAGGCGGGGATGACTCGTACATGTCACCAAGGACCCTTGTATCATTCTTATAAAATATCAAGGAAATCCAAATGCGTTTTGTCAGATTTACGTAGGTCAGTTGTTGTTTTCACTTAAAATCGTGTCCATTTTAAACAAAAGAGAGACCCTTTGAGTGGTAGCGGTCACACCATGCCTAGGATTGAGGCACGGTTGACTCTTACACATCACCAAGGACCCTTGGATCATTCTTATAAAATATCAAGTCAATCCAAATGAGTTTGATCAGATTTCCGTAGGTCAGTTGTTGTTTTCACTTAAAATCGTGTCCATTTTAAACAAAAGAGAGACCCTTTGAGTGTTTCCAGCCACAAAGTGCCTCGGATTGAGGCACGGTTGACTCATACATGTCACCAAGGACCCTTGGATCGTTCTTATAAAAGATCAAGGCAATCTGAATGTGTTTGGTCAGATTTCCGTAGGTCAGTTGTTGTTTTCACTTAAAATCGTTAAAATGGGAAAATGAATCATTGGAGAAAGGATGTTTTATTTAATAACAATTACATTTTTCCTACAAACATTTACATACAACAATGTTTCATATTTTTATCCCCTTAACCCCTCTAAAAATTAACCACCGATTGTACATGTCCCCAAGTCAGATCTTCATTGTATTTGTGTACAATCTACCATCAGGTATGTGGCCCACTCGTTTTTGAACACATCTATATAGTCTTGTGAGTATGAGGCTTTTCGGTAGTCAGAGTAGTAATGAAAAATAAAAAAATAAAGAATTAATAAATAACTTAAACGAACTAGTAGTTGTTTTTGAAAATACCTCTTTAGGGATGCTAGTTTTCTGATGAAAAATGATCTCTTTCATAAATTTACAAACATAAATACCGCAATCATTATCGTTTGTTTGTTTTGGACACTACAAAAAAATTTATCATTAGGAGAATAACTAACTTGTGTTGAGATTCATTTGGATAGTGAAATTTTATTATATATACCCTGATATTTGTCCAGACGTAGTATTTGCTCACCTCCCTATGCTTAGCCCCTGTCCTCATTCCTTTTTTAGATGATAATGATACACCACCCTATCATAACAGAATCCTCAGTAAAAGATAATATAAATTATATTACTTGATGTTTAGACCTAAAACGTAATATTTAGTGTCTTACAGATTCACAAACTCCATCATGTGTGGTCGGTTTTATGGATATCCTTGCTTTGAATCCAAAAAATAAATCTTCAGAGTATCTAAGTTCATCTCTATTAGCAACCAATATTTCCTAAAAACACAAAAAGGAATAAGTAATAAAATAAGTGAAAATATAATTGATATGATTTAATCGTAGAGTATTACCCCTGCATGGTTGGTATTAGGAAAAGTCTGTCATCTGTAATCTTACATTCAAATGTTTTCAGCATGCCGTTCACTATTGCATCCCTTTTCGATGGCTCTATTTTTGTTAGGTGTGTTGATGTGATATGAGGACTAACCAGTCCAAATCTTGGCTCATGGGAAAAATCCTTCAACTGTTTTTCATAAATGTGTCAGTCAATAATATAAAATGCATTTAGTCATAATTTTCACATTAGATCAGCATTTAGAAAATCAATTCATATAAACATACCTCATATATACATTTACAACTGTGACGCCTAGCCAACCGTTTTCAAGGATTTCATTTACATTTTTAGCAGCAATGAAATCTTGACTTTCCTCTCCATATATATTCTCTTTGAAAACCACTATATGACTATTACCATCTTTTAGCTTCGTATCCACATGAGTCTTCAATGCTAGTAAATGTGGATAGAGAACATGTGGTGTTATTGTGCTTTCAGTAGCTCGTTGGGATCGGTTGGTCGATCCTTTAGATGGTTTTGAGCCGACATTTGTCACCCCCTTCCCTTTCTCCGTCTATAACAACAATCATTGGTTCAGAACCTTTTTTCATTAATTGTTAAGGGTTGAGCTTGAAAAGAAAAGGAAATAAATACCTCTTTGTCTGCATATAATCTTACAAGTTGTGACGGCCATGCAATTAATGTCCCAATTGCCTTTTCGACTATATGAATATCATCGTCATCAAGTGGAATAGGTAGCTCTGCATTTGGCTCATGAGCTACAGTAATTGTCACTTTCAGATGATCTTTCGGAAGTGGTCTATTATGCAGTGTGTCATCTGGGATATTGAACACTGTAGCCCTCACTACAAGGTGATAGGTGGGTGTTGACAGATATAAATCACAATCATTATCACCCTGTAGAAGATCAGTACAGAAAAATTATCAGTGTTTGTCTGATTCATATTTCATGGGAACAATTATTAGAATATTGATTACCACATCTAAGACAGTTCTTTGAGGCGAATGGCTCACCTCAAATCTGGTGGGGGGTGGGGCGGGATGTTCATGCAGCGGTTGTTCCTGAGTTGTGTCTTCCCTTTGCTTCCCACCCATAAAAGTTGCTAGCAACTCCCCCTTCCATTGCAATCATTCTTCAAGGGTTGCTATTTTTTTCTCATTTGTTCCAATTTTTCATCTGTATCATCCATTTTTTTCTTCTTCTCAAAATATACTCAGGGTGTCACCCCTAACCCTACACCTCTGACATGACCATATTTTTTTGGCTACTTCAAAGCTGTTGATAATAGGTCCGTATCACCTACAGGAGTAGCTGATTACTGTGACTGTCAGATATAGGAAAATAACTAATTATTTTTATGTAACATCAATTTTAAACAAATTTTTTATCGTCGTTTCATACTTACACATATTTCCCACACTTTTTGTGTGATTTCATCTACTAACTTCCCTTCTTTGTTCACACGTGCCTCCTTCCATAGCACATGACATGGGATGGAAGTGCATTTGGTTTTAGAATCATCAATCTACATATAAACATAGAAAGATAATTATGATGTTTTTTATTGGAACCTAACAATATTACTATAAATTTAAAATACGTACCATTTTCTTTTCTAATGAAGCGTACCCCATCCTTGCTTTACGATAGGGGTATGTTGGTTTTGATGCACGTTCCATATTTTCATTACAGAGTTTCTGTTTCATAAATGAAATATTGACAATAAAATTGATGAATACATGTATCCTCAAACAACGTATTATCACCCACAATGTACCTGAAACTTCTCATCCCCAAGATGACCAATAAATGCATCCCATTCTTCTTGGGATATCAGGTGAGTATAGACAATGGGTGGGTGCAGGTTTATTTTATCTTTAGAATCTTTCAGGTGGCATCTTGTTAAAATAGTTCAAAAACCTCGATGAATCTTTCCTGCAAGCCTTAGTACATAATCCTTGTGTGAATCGTCTACTATAAATGTACTCTGCAAGAGATTGAGAAGAGTAAGACATTTTTTCATTATTTTATTTTCTAGTAAATTAAAGAAATAAATTGATAATGTTACTGTAATTTCTTCCCAGATCACAGCCTTTAGCCCAGACACAACATGGTGCCATGAATATATGTCAATCGGTACGCGTTGCCGAGTGACAACTCCAATGTAGCTGCTAAACATAGCCTTGTTGGGATTCACATGTTGGCCTCATGCATTCTATATGACTTCAAATTTGATGCCTTTGCTTTTCGCCTTAAGAATTTTGGCTAACACCATCAAACTACGACGCACCTGTGTTTTCTGCGACACCGGTCCTTCATTCCCGACCATTTCATCGATATCAACATCATATATATGTTTATCTAGAATGGTATCAACGGAATGTGTTGATGGTTGTTGGACCTCAACACTAAGAGCAGTTGGAGATGCAGCAGTAGGAGCAGCAGGAGCCACAGTAGGAGGAGTAGCAGGAGCAACAAGAGCCGCAGTAGGAGCAACAACAGCAGCATCATCTACAAAAGCGGCAGCAGGAGCAACAACAGCAACATGATGAGCTGCAAGAGCAGCATGAGCCGCAACATGAGCAACAATAGCAGCAGCATCTACAGGAGCAGCATCAGGAGAAACAGCAGCATCAGCATGAGCTGCAGGAGCAGCAGAAGCAGCAGCAGCAGCCGCAGTAGCAGCAGCAGCTGCTTGAGAGACTTGTTCAGCCTCAAGGTTAGGAGCATCAGAATGTGCAGAATTCATTATCTTCAAAAGTGGTTGAACAGTTAATTCAGATTACATAAATTCAGTAATGATAAAATAATAACATGAGATAATAAGATCTATATTACAAACAAAATATAACCTGTTTACTAAACTTTCTTTCTTTTTTTCAAAGGTTGAAGGGATTTTACACCTCTATCGATTATCCAAATCCCTTCATTATGGTTTCCTCTAACATACAAAACATCATCTGCATTGGTACCGCTCTGAAATAATTGCAACATACCACTAAAAGGATCGTCCTCAAATGAATTTTCATCGGAACCTTCAGTAGTTTTGGAAGATAATAGAATAATCGACCACTTTCGGTTTGCGGGATCTGGAACATAAAAAACTTGTACCACTTGTGATTCCATTATAAACTTTTCATCTTTGTACCCTTCTTTACTAAAATCTACTTTCACAAATCCCCATTCATCTATTTTAACACCACTGTTGTTATCAATCCATTTGCATTGAAAAATCGGCAATTGGAATGTCGTATAATCCAACTCCCATATTAGTTTGATAATGTCAAAGTATGACATATTTGCATAAATTGGATTTCCGTCCTTACTACCAAAAACATGCTTCGCTTCAACCACTAGTGTAACTCCACTATTTTTCATGGTACTATCTTCATCATGTTCATCTGTATAGAATGTATAACCATTAATTATATAACCAATATAAGAGAATACACACACACTTGGTCCAACGACTAGCCATTGAAGTCGTTCTAAAATTGAATTCGGATTTTCATCCAACTGCTTAAAAATATGGTTCTGAAACCATCCTATAAACTGGTGATTATGTGTATCTGATAACCATTTTTCATCCCTTTATGGATTCAACTACCTAAGAATTTCTTTGTGAGTTTCAATATATGAAGCCACCTCCCAACTGTTATGCAAAACATAAAGATGAGCCTACTCTTGATCTGTAATACTGATTGTCACAACTTCTCTTCCAGAAATTCCCTCACCCTCAATGCGTCCAGTGTGATGAGATTTCGGGAGACCAATTCTTTCCACATCAGATAGGTATTCAGTACAAAATTCAATGGCTTCCTCAACAATATATCGCTCCACTGTACAACCCTCTGGCCGACTTCGATTTTTGACATACCCTTTCAAAATCTTCATATACCGTTCAATAGGATACATCCATCTATAGTGCACAGGACCACAAAGTCGAATCTCTCTCACCAAGTGAATCATCAAATGAACCATCATATCAAATAATGTTGGTGGAAAGAACATTTCTAATTCACATAATATGATGAAAATTTCTTTTTCCATAGCTGGCAATTTCCCCGGGTCTAAAACTTTGCTACATATAGCTTTGAAAAAGAAACAAAGTTTGGTTAACGTATGATGAACATTCTTGGAAAAAATGCAATCTAAATCTATAGAAATTAGATCTTGCATCAAAACATGGAAATCATGTGATTTCAAACCTTTTAAATTCAAATCATTCATTGGAACAATGTTCTTTATATTTTATGAGTACCCCTCTGGAACCTTTACATCATTGAAGAAGTTGAAAAACTGATATCTCTCCACCCTAGAAAGAGTATAAGTAGTTGGAGGAAGAAACATTCGATTTTCACCCTTCACGAGAGCCAACTCTTCTCGTATTCCCATGTCAACCATGTACAACCTTGCCTTAATTCCATCTTTTGTTTTTCCAGGGGCATTTAGCAACGTTCCAATAACACTGTCACATACATTTTTTTCCACATGTATCACATTAAGAAAATGTCTGACATACAAACAATTCCAGTATAATAATTCAAAAAAAACTGATCACTTTTTCCAACCAATTTTTGTTAGGTTTTTTGAAAATGGTTTACCAAAAATAGTGTTCAGATCTTTTACTTTCTCAAACAACTGATCACCTGTTAGTGGAGACGGTGTTGCGCATTTTTCTGAACTTCTATTGAATGATGTCATCCAAGATCAATACTTATGCCGATGAGGTAGAAATCTACGATGTTTTAGAAACACAAATTTCAATGAATTTTTCAATCTAATTGATTCTGTATCTTCTTCGCACATGGGACACCCTTGAGTTAATTTAATGATATAGCCTGAAAAATTTCCATAAGCAGGGAAATCATTTATTTTCCCATACAACATCGATCTCAACGTGAAGTATTCACTTTTATAAGCATCATACAATATTACACCTGAGTCCCACAATAACTTCAAATCCTCGATCAAAGGAGCTAGATAAACATCAATATCATTACCTGGTTGTTTTGGTCCTGATATAAGCATAGATAACATGATGAATTTCCTTTTCACGCATAACCAGGGTGGAAAGTTATAATTTACCAATATAACAGGCCATGTACTATGAGTTCTGGTTTGAAAACCAAAAGGATTCACTCCATCTGTAGATAACGCAAGACAAAGGTTTCTCGACTCTTTTCCAAATTCAGGATACTCATGATCAATTGTCTTCCATTAAGGAGAGTTAGCCGGATGACGTAATAACCCATATTTATTTCTTTTATCTGCATGCCACGATAATTGTCTTGCAGTTTCTTTACTTCCATATAGACGCCTAAACCTTGGAATGATTGGAAATTACCATACAACTTTAGTAGGATTGGATTTTTCTTTCTTTTATCGAGAAGAATCACACTTTGGGCATTCTGTAAGTGATTTTTTCTCCTTGCGAAACAATATACAGTCTTTTGGGCAGGCATGTATTCTTTTAGAAATCATTCCCATCGAGCGTAGCATTCATCTAGCTTCATATGTCCGGCTTGGGAGCTCATTATCTTCCAGGAGCATGTCATTCAAGAGATAAAGTAGTTCCGTAAAACTAAAATCACTCCATCCGTTGCCTACTTTCAATTTATACAACTTCAGTATAGCTGACAATGTTGTATACTTAGTGCAAGAAGCATACAATGGCGTCTTTGCACAACTCTTTAACTTCTCAAACAATTTTGGGCAATCACGAAGTTCATCTTGAATTGTATTTATCATTTCCTCAATACAATCTTCATCATCATTGAAATCTATAATCACATCCTCCATACGGTCTTCTTCATTATCCATATTTGTATTCATATATGACGATCCATAAAATGCAGTTTTATCCCAGCCAGTAGCTACATTCGCCTTTTCTCTGTGTTTATTCCAACATTTATAACTCTGATCTATTCTGTGACATATCAAATGTTCTTCCAATTCCTCTGGAGTAAGTATTCTAGAATAACAACAACATAAACATAGACAAAGGATTTGAGAAGGATCCTTTGCGTGATCCTTTTCAAACTTGATGAACTCTTTCACTCCGTTCTCGTACTCTATTGTTAAACGATTAGCATCCATCCAATCTTTATTCATCTTCATCCTATTTGAATCTCAAATATTAGTATTTATGGTTCAATTATAGAAAAAAATACTTCCAAATACAGTAGAAGAGAACCACTTCCTTATAATGAGATAAAGTAGTCTAACCTATAATCAAGATTCATAAAAAAGAATATTAGATTCACTAAAAAGATGATGATCTATCACTCTATAAGGAGGATATAAGAGGAGATAGAGGACTTCCAATCGATGAGAGATCCCCTTATCAGAGAGAAACCAAACGCATCCACTGAAGCTTTTATATTAGAAAAAGGGAGTTTGGAGGAGTTAAAATGACTCTTGTAATACTTAAAGAATCAAGATTTCAACTGAGAGTTGTGTAAGAGAAAAAAGAATATAAAATGGGGCTCATGGAATTTAAGACTATAAAAAAAGATACCACATTGAAACCTCCCATGGACACGGTACAGAAAGGATTTAGACAACCATACTATGGTGTAGACTTCTTGTCATGAACTAGGCCAGGTTGCCATCCCACTTGACACCTGACCCAACTCGTGGGAAGGTCCAAAGGAAATTACCAATCCCCATGGGTTGTAACTAGTGCCTAGGAATTGAGTAAAACCTTTGGGAATGGTTTTTTCATGTAAAAAACCATAAATATTACATAATAATCAAGCACCATATCATAACCAAATTTCACAATATAATAGACCAAAAGATAACACTGTAATAGGGGATAAGCATTTAACAATTTCAACCAAAACCAAAATAACAAAAAAAAGGTAAGGGAACCAACAATACAACCAAGCCTCCATGAAACATGAGGGTCAACATCCCCATTCCACAACCAATAACAGTCACCAAAAGGGGAACTACTAGCACATATATGCACCATCACCACCAAGGGAGCCTTGCCTTTAACTGGGTAAAACAAAAGAAGGTCTACATAAACCTGAGGGTGTATATAAGGTGTGAGCCAACATAACTAGTAGGACACAACAAAAATAGATTCCATGTAATGACATTATGATAAACATTAACATGTTATTTTTTAAGATAAAGGAAGATACAATTTAAATAAAACATTCTTTGAAATAAAATAGATAGTAAATGTGACAAGATAATGGAAAGAATAGTATGAGAACTATAGAAAATATATAAGGTATTAGGGTTACTAGGGTCCTAGGATCCTTGTACTCTTGGTGATCACATCTATTAGACATGAAGGTCCTATTTGAGACTCCAATCCCTAGCACATTAATGTTTAGTTAGTGTTGTTATGTATATCCTTATTAAGAAGACCAATCATCGGCTTGACTAATTCACCTAATATACTAGACCTAGTATACCCACCTAGATAACTAGGATTACATTGTGCTCAATTCCACCCCCTATATAAAATTATATCTATTTTATACAATCACACTTCCAATAATAGAAACACACATGAAAAACAACCATTTACAATATTCAAGTCATTATCAAACCCTTACGCACAACAAAAAAATTGGACAACATGTTTCCCACAACCCAGACAATTTATAAAACCATTTTAGAACCAAATAAATCATATTAAACACCTAAAAAAATTTCAAATAATGGAATAACCTACCTATTTCTTGATATCTTCACAAAATCGGAATGAAACCACCAACTAAACTAAGGAAAGGCCCTAAGGATGCAATTAAACACCATAACCATAAATATTTAACCCAAATAAATGATCCAACCAACAACAAGAAGAATATTAAAAAAATATTTGGAAAGCATGCCTTAAAGGGAGGTCTGGGCGTTGCGGGCAGCGGAGGTCCGAAAATCCGAATAGGAAGTTGCAGGTGGCGGTGGTCCGGCAATGCGAACTGAGGGCGACGGAGGTCCGGCAACAAGAAGCCGGGCGTTGCGGGCGGCGGAGGACCGATAAAGAGAAGCGAGGGCAGAGGAGGTCCGACAATGAGAACTCAGAAGGCAGTAGAGGGGAGTCGTAGGGTTCCAATACCATGAGAGCTTTAGGTCGTGATACCTTTATCAGCGCATTTTTAGCACTGATAATGGTACTCTTTATCAGTGCTAAAAAAGCGCTGATAAATCATTCCTGTATCAGTGCTAAAATTTTAGCACTGATACAGAGAATATTTATCAGCGCTTATTTAGTGCTGATAAAGGTTACCCTGTATCAGCGCTAAAACTGTAGCGCTGATACATGGCTTCTTTATCAGCGCTTTTCTAGCGCTGATAAAGATGC
Organism: Viscum album; assembly: GCA_963277665.1. Lineage (NCBI taxonomy): Eukaryota > Viridiplantae > Streptophyta > Magnoliopsida > Santalales > Viscaceae > Viscum > Viscum album. The sequence continues at coordinate 22,860,819 of OY728142.1, read as the reverse complement.
CCTATATCAGTGCTAGAAAAGAGCTGATAAAGAACACCTGTATCAGTGCTAAAATTTTAGCGCTGATACAGGGTAACCTTTATCAACGGTTTTTCTTAGCACTGATATAAGGGGGCACTTCCCTTGCCCGTTTTTGTAGTAGGGCTTCCTTTTTTGATTTCCTTCACCATTTCGCATCTCGTTCACTCCAATGAAGAAATCCTTCCATTTCCAAAAAACAAAATCCCGATTTTGTGGTCCAACAATTTGGAAAACACTGGGAAACAACACCACCTTAAATATCTGCTTTGGAAAGAAAACCCATGCTAATTTAATATCATCTTTATTCTTCAACAATCATCAGCTTTTATCACAAACCTTATCTATCATGATATATGGTATTTGATTGATCACCTTTAGAATTGTCAGATTTGTCTAGGGAAAGTACGATAACTTATATGTCTTATAATAACACCAGTCTTTCCATTCAACACTGAATATGACTGACATCATCTTCTCAGCTTTATATGATCATTCTTAAATATTCAAATCTCTACATTATCCCTCATACAATGATTCACTTAAGACCAGTTCAACAATCGTCTGAATTTATCACTCTTAATAACTTGGGAGTTCTTCTTTATATCCTTATTCATTTTGATCTTTATTGACAACTATTGACAAAAAATACAACGTTATACATAAAGTGGTCCCAACAGTGCTTATGTTTAATGACTAGGGAAATTTATTTACATTGCATATGTTAGTTTCAATATGAATGTATATTTTGTTTATGTTTATCCCTATTCATAAGAGTAATGCGTTGGAATTATTATGTATTAGGTGTAGCCTACTATATCCCCTCAATGCATCAATAGGTCTAATGAGACAAACTATGGTCTTGGCACGAGACCTTGACAAAATGGATATTTATGGTCTAGGCATGAGGCCTTGGCGGTATGATTATGATGTATGGAATATGAATCCCCCTCATTATGAAACTAGTAATTGAAAGTTCATGTAGTTATTAGACTAGTATAATACCCATGATTATGATTTATTATGGCATTATTTATTCATCCCTTTTCCTACCATAATGTATTAATGTTTATTTTTAAAGGCATGGGTTTTAGTTATTCACCATGCCTAATGTTTATATTTATGATATCTTCTGCTGTGTTGCTTACCCTTACCGATCATTTGAGATCACCCCTTTCTTATGTTTTATTTTCTCAAAACATGAATAAGTTTATTATGATTGACATGCAGGGATAAACTTAGAGTTATGGATGTTCCCAATAAAACTTATATGTTGTATTTCATTTAAATTATTAATGTTGAACCTATGTATGTATTTGGTTTTCCAAAACTACTAAACTACTTGGTCCTTTGGGATATGAATTTATTGTAAGCATTCCAATGAAATGAAATAATGCACCGACTCTAGGTTTCTGGGGTTGGGGTGTTACATATACTCTCTGTCAAAATTTGGGTTTTTCATACTTAACACTTTTATTTAATTTACTTGTGTATTAAATTTTTATATATCACATTATAACTAAATATAGTGATATGAATGTGTTTTATAGAATATTACTAATTATGAAATTTTCATTAAATCATAAGGTAAATTCCGTTGATAAAATCCTAGGTCGTTATATTCTCCACCCTTTAAGAAATTTCACCCTCAAAATTTTATTTCACACGCTAAGGTGAACGAAATTGAGGGAAATTATGTTTCATAATTTCTTTTATTTTCCTTGATTCTTCCTTATACTTATGGTTCCTCCAAATAACTTTGAAAATTTGAGTTATCTTGTTGTATATAACTTTTTCACTACGGTCCAAGATCTTCACATGTTGCTCCTTACAAGAAAGATCATTTTCCAACTGTACTATCTCTAGATTCAGTACATGAAAGGTAATGACCCTATGTTTTTCTTATAAGAATTTGAAATATATTAAGGAATATTTTCAGAGCCAAGCACTGAGACGACATGGGATTCTAAGTCCCGGTGAGCCCAAAATTGATATTTTAAAAATATTAAACATATTAATATCACGCATGTATAGTTTTTATAAAAAAATTTAATAAATTCCAAATGGAGTCTCATATAATAAATTTGAGACTATAGTTGAGTTTAGAACATTGGATTTACCCTAGGTGTGACCTAAATTTGATTAGTGCCGAATGTTTGGATGAGGCAGCCATTGGTGGGTACGATAAGTAGATTAATTAATTAATTTAATACCCATAACCTAATTTCCTATATATAATTGTTGCTATAGAAATTATCTTGGGTTAGATACATAACCCTAGGATCTTTGAGAGGAGGTTGAGAGTGTTCTTCATTGGCGAATTGACATCAGATGATGAATGATGAATAAATTGAGGTGGATTGAGAGGTGACGAATGCAGTGAGTCTTCCCCATCACTGGTGAACATGTTCTACACTAATTATTGATCCATAATCAAGTTAGGGATTTTTAATTACAGTTTCCACCCTTGATTAGAAGTTTTATCATGTATATATTTATTTATCTTATTTTGATCGAAATTTTCCTACACTTTTCATGATCCCGTTGATAAATTAAATTATTTTATTCAATTTATTCTTTTTATACCATGATCTCACTCTAATTTTACCCTACCGAAATCACAATCCAAGAATGATTGTCCAATTATATTTATTAACCTTTTTTATTTTAATTTACCCCATCGTTCTTTGTGTTCTTTGTTGTTGGCCTATGGGGTCATAGTTCAATATTGTTGGGGTGGGTTCGAGTGCGATTGAACCCCAAGATCTGTGATGGTTATGCAAACAACATTTGGAAAGGTGATTTGTAGATAGATCGAGATTCATTGTGGTATGAAGGTGATTGTTTCCATAGATATGGGATCTGGGATGTTTATGGGTGATGAGTAGCGCATGGGACATGCGACAAACCATCACGGGTGATCAGAATCGGTTTTTTGGGTATCAGATTTCAAGAAACAATGGTCGAAGGTAACCCCCATCGATTTCAGGTGGTCAACTCATGAAATTTGTGGTTATGAGCACAAAATTGAAAACTATATGGAACAACATGAGTTTCTATTGAAAACTCGACTACACAACATGTAGTCCAAGAATACACCCTGTGTAGCCCCACCCAGCTGTAGCAGCTAGGGTTTTAGGGAAGATAAGGATCACACGCCGTGTAAGGCTAGGACTGCAAACTATGTGACCCTCCCAAGGTGGGTAAGCTGTGTGCCATCTCTACACAACTAGGATCCTGTGTGAGAGGGCACAAAGTGTACTCTGGGAGTACATGGGCATGGGTCAGTACCCGGGCATGACCAAGTTCATTGCCAGGTACATAGGCATGGCCCAATGAACACATGCACGACCAGGAGCACACGAGTAGTACCCAGGTGGCTGAGAAATTTCATGTGGGCCCCTTACACATTGTATATGGATACATGTCCTTTGATTTGTGTTTATATGAGAACAAGGCTTGGCAGTGGAGCGGGACCAAACACTGTATGGACCCCATACACATCATGTGCCCCTATGAGAAACTTCCATAATATGCATATCCTTATTTTGAATTTAGATTTTGTCCTATGACTTGTAACACTCCAAGATTTTATAGTATTCCTCTTTTAAAATTAATATTTTTGTTCGTTTATTCTTCACACAACACTGAGGTTAAAACCATAATATACTAATAAATATAACCATTTAAATAGTAATGTGACCATTAAGAATAGTAATATGACCAATAGAATATAAAATTTACCTATAAAAGTATAAATAAAATTTAGGTATATTATAAATGAAAATATGGTGTATTTATATCATGGAATAAGTAAATAAATGTTTTAAAAATGATAAATTAAGTGTCAGTATTTTTGTGAAACATAAATTTTTATTTACAATTTTATAATTAATGTATTGATTTAAAAGAAAAATTATTTCCATTAAATAGATTATTAAATTAATATTTTTTATATTATTATTATAAGATAATTTTATGAGACCTTATTAATTTTTCAAAGTGTTATAAAATCAGTTATAATTTTAAAATTGGTATTTTTTGAGTAAATGATGATTTTATTTAAAAATTTAATTTATCATATTTAGAAAACTATTTTCATAAAATTGAGTTAATTTTTGAATTCTAAAAATAAAAAAATGGTTAGGGTGAATTTTTAGGATTTTTCTAAAATAGTTGAATTTTTGGTGAATAGTGAAATACGGTAATTTACAGTATTAACTAAATACATAAATTATTGAGTCATAGATGATGTATGGATGATTTAAGCCCAAAATATCAAAATATACCTCATTATTTTAAAATATTTAGTGATAATACTAAAACTATTCATAATCTTGAGGCAAGATAATAAACTAATGAATAAAATAATGAGAAAACACCTATATCCTCCACTATAAATACCACCCATCACCACCTCTTCTCCTCACAACTTCCAAATTTTTATCCTTTTCCAATTTATACCTAATACTATTTCCAATCCTCCCCATTTCCATGAGAATTTTTTCTTAAAAAAGACTAAAACCAATCCCCTTAAGAATATTCTCAAGGAGAAGAAGTTCAAGAGGTAAAACCCTCTCCCGTTTTCTTTTATTTTCTTTTCAAGTTATTTTTTATTATTATATTATCCTCAAATACCTATAAAAAGGTGAAATTATAACTCAAATATCTTTTATATACCATAATTTTATTGTGTTGAGAGAATAATCCATCATCAATTCTCTTCTCCTCTCCCTTTTATTCTAAAAATAAAAACATGGTCCGTGATGTGCCGATTTACCGCCATCATGGACAATGCATTTTCGTTTTCCATTACCACCTTCAAGTCTGGTCATAAAACTGTTATTATGGTTAATTAAGATTTTATTATACATATTATAAGTCATATTATATTATGGAACCATTATATATACATGATATTAAAAAAAGTAGTTCATGATAATCGAAAAAATGTCAAAAATAATCCAAATAGTTATCATTAACGTTTTATCTAATGAATCATCCTCATATATAAATATATATATATAAAACCATTAAATATTCTATAATTTCATTAATAACACACAATTTCAATTTTGGAAAACTATTCCCATTTCACACAATCATGAAAACCAAAGAAACGAACACTTTTGAACAATGGAATTGAATATTATAACTCATTAAAAAGACCATAAATTAACTTAGTAAAATTATAATAAATAAAATAAATGTTTAATAGGTTCTATATTAAATTATTAATGAATTTAATTTCATTATCCTGGATATTAAGCGCAAGTGCAGAACACTTTCAGACAAAAGGTAAGTGTTTCTTCCTGAACCACCATTTTTCATTCGGGTTATGCTATATCTCTCTTTACCCCAATGTAATTATTAATTATTTTAATGTAATTATTATACATTTTGTTTATATGTTACAAAAATATATATCCATATCATTTCATCTTTATTTTATGGAAGAATATATGTTTTATAAGGTTCCCTTCTCAATTCTTCCCGATAAGCAAGCCCGATTTAAGGGAACTTCCCAGTTTCTTACCCATTTTTAAGTGAACTCAATCATCAATTTTAAACCAAAATTATTCTCATAAAATCACTCATTTTATAATGAAAAAATATCTTAGTTCATTTTTTTATGTAAGCAAGCCTTTATTCGCTTTAAAGACTCTTATATTTTCTCTTAAACCACATAGAAGTGGACCATTTCTAAAGTTTCTTTAAAACAATTTTTACTTATTTTAAATTCGGTTGAATATCATTTGTTCCTAAAACATAATTTCATTATACTTATATTTTATTGTTTTGTATATATATATTTATAATATTATTTTATGACAAATATAAATGATTTTCCAAAAGAACTCTTATTTGTAAAGTAAAAAGAGAATTTCTCTCAATAATTCCTCGATGATTTTATTAGTGTATTTTTCATTGATTTAAACATCCTTTTTTAAATATTATTCTTAATTGGGATTGATCTTATATGATATCATCTATCATATTTTATTAAATAGTTTATGATCATCTTGACCGTGGATGTGCTATCTTGATACCATTCACCATATTACTCAGAATGGTTAGAGATTATGTTTACTGATTGGGGAAAGTTATTTACATTTCATATGTATATATTGTTTATATTTCACCCCATTCATATGAGGAATGAATTGGAATTAGTAAGTTATGGGCGGGGCCTACTATAGTCCTTCGATACATTGGTAGGTCTCATGAGAGAAAACATATATGGATTTTGGCCGAGGCCTTAATCATTTATTTTAAGATGTCTTGGTCAACGCATCGACAATATGTTTCAGATGTATGAAATTATGAATTTACTCATTATGATATTATTAATTTATAATCCATGTGATTATTTGACTAGTATAATACCCATGGTTAAGTTTTATTCTCATGTGATTATTTATATGACATTATTTTTACCAGCTTTGATTCCTATCATATTATGTTCAAGTTTATGTTTTAATAAAATGTGTTGTTAGATATTCACCTTGCCTTATTATTTATGTTTATAACTTCCATTGTATTTCTTACCCTTACTGAGCATCTGATATCACCCCTTTCTTATGTTTTATTTTTCTCCAAGATGCGAAGATGTATATTATGAATGACTTGCTGGTATAGTCTAGGAGTTTATGGATGTTTCCAATGGATTTTATATGTTTTTTTGCTTTCAAGTTGTAATGTAAAACATATGTTTGTATTTGGTTTTCCAAATATACTAAAATATTTCAATCCTTCGAGAGGATTATTCCTTGTTTATTATGCCAATTTAATAAAGTAAGGCATCAAATCCAGGCTACTAGGGTCAGGGTCTTTACAATTGGTATCAAAAGAAATTTAGTAGAAATTTTGGAGACTGGATTTAGAAAACATAGATTAGGAAACATAACCCTAAGTTATACTTTAAGGATAAGAATAGAAGAACATCCTATATTTTTGTTAAGGTAGAGATTATGTGGGTCTTCCTAGAAATATATCCATCTATGGATACTATAAGTGGATATGGTTCTGGAAGAGATATACCTAGGGTTAATAACTTCGACAAAGTTCATCAGGTCTGACTTGGTGTAACCTGGTACACAACAACGAGCCTTACAATGCACCTGGTTTGATACTCCTGGGGGATATTCTTAATATAATTCCAATTTTATTTACAAACCATTATGAAGGATTTTAAAGTAAATATGTCCCTAAAGAAAACATATTTATGATTATGAGATTAGATATGAATAAATTTCTAATTTATGTTAAGTGTTTTTCTAGTTCAAAATTATTCATTATAATTCATAACCTAATTTAGTGTATGTCATTATTTAGAAATGACACCTAGTGGAAAGAATGGAAACCATATCAATGCACGCATTCTATGCAGGGATTTCCCTCTAATGCAAGATAATGAAATTGGAGCAGGAGCTTCAACTGGAGCTAAGAAACTTATAACTATACTAGGATAACTGACTTAGGTTATGAATAATAACCTTACCCATACAGAACATCCTGATCTAAAACATGACGTAACAATGTTAGTCCACTTTATATGACAAAAACCTCAATTATTCAATGAAACTACAAACCCATTTGTAGCTAAGAAATGGATAAGTTTCCTAGAGAAGATATTTCTCACTTTGGGAAGTAATGAAAGGTATAAAGTTATCATGGTAGTTTATTGTATCTTGAGAGATGTGGATCAGTGGTGGCTGTTAATTCAAAACACAAAGGAGGATGATGAAATTAAAAATATAGAATAGAAATATTTTAAGGAAATATTATTATAACAATATTTACCTCGAGAACAGTAAGTAGATATGGATAGGAAATTCTTGAGTCTAAGAAAAAAAGAGGATGAAAATGTTTCTAAGTATGAATTTAACTTTACAAGGATATCAAGGCATTCCACCGACTATATATATAATCCAAGGAGCAATATTGATCTATTATTTGATGGTTTAAAACCATTCCACTAAAGGGAACTGGTCTCCCAAACTTTCTCATCATATGAATATATAGTCTCATGTTCTATCAAGATAGAGAAAGAATTTTATAAGCCTTATGACTTTAAGGTAAAATAAGAGACGAATAGGGTGTCGAAGTAAATAATGAATAAATGGAATAATTAAAAAGTGAATTTTCCAAGGTGTGATACTTGTAGAAGGAAACACCCTCATGGATGATTAAAAGAAATGATATTTTGTTACAAGTATGGAGAAAAAGGCCACCAATCTTGTGATTTAAAGGGAAAGAAAGAACATACCAATGTTAAATGATACAATTATAAATATATGAGAAATTATTCAAATGATTTTACTAAGAATCAAGGAAGCTTTCCTCAAAAATTACAAGGGATCAGGGAAAAGCTTATGTGATCACAACTACCGAGGTTGAAATTCTTAATGATTTGGTGGAAGATACTTTAATCATCTTCTCAAATTTGGCTAAATCATTATTTGATTATGGATCATTGCATTCCTTTATATCTTCCCTATTTTATTTTAAAATTAAATATTTCTAATTTACCTTAATAAGGGGGGTATCATTAAAGAATACTAGTGGAAACCTTATTACAATAAAGATGTGTTGAGAAGTTCCTATTATGACACATAAACATGCTCTAATTTCTGATTTTATCATCATACCTATGGTTTATTTTGATATAATCCTAGGTATGGATTGGATTTCTAAATATAATGAACAAATTTATTGCAAAGAGAAGGAAATTATGATTTGTGATAAAGGTATGGAATTTCTCATCTTTAGAGGGAATAATTCATCATCCTATTCATATTTGGATCCACCTACAATAGCTCTTCTAAATAAAATTATTGGATAGGAAGAGAAAAAATCATCTATGGATGAGGAAATAAGTCTTAAAATTGAATATGTACCTATTGGTTAGGAATAAATTGATGTATTTCCAAAGGATTTACTTGGAAATACTTCAGAGTAGGAAGTTGAGTTCTCTATTGATTTAATTCCTAATGAAAGACCTATATCAAAGACTCCTTATAGAATGACCACTATGGAATTATTGTAGTTGAAGAAAAAACTAGAGGAATTGAGTGATAAGGGATTTATTCTACCTAATGTTTATCCACGGTGAGCCCCTATTACATTTATCAAGAAGAAATATAGATCCATGAGGTTGTGCATTGACTATAGAGAAATCAACGCTATTATAATAAAGAACAAGTATCCTCTGCCTCACATTGATGATTTATTTGATCAAATTCACAGATCTCAATATTTTTCAAATATTGACCTTCGATCAAGATATCATAAATTGTGTGTGAGGAAGGAAGATATTCCAAATTCAACATTCTGAACCAGGTGTGAACATTTTCAAGTTTACAGTAATACCATTTGGACTGACTAATGCACCCTTTGTTTTTATGTATTTAATGAACAAAGTGTTCAAGGTATATCTTGATGATTTTTTGTGGTATTTATTGATGATATATTGGTATATTCCAAAAGCTATGAGGACTATGAGAACCACTTGTGGGTTATTCTAGAGATTATTATAAGAAAAGTGTTATATGGGAAGTTTATCAAGTGTGAATTCTGGCTTCAAATAGTTTCTTTTCTTGTCCATATTATCTCCAAGGATAGAATCTCAGTTTATCCTGTGAAGAAAAAGGCGTTTTAGAAATGGCCTACACCAATGAACATAACCGAGGTATGTAGTTTTATTAGTTTAGAAGGTTACTATCAGTATTTCATTTAGAATTTTTCTTGATTAGCTAACTCATTAACCAAGATTACTCATAAAGGGGTTAAGTTCATATATAAAAAATAATTTGAATAATGTTTTAAATAATTAAAGAGGATATTAGTGAATGCTCCAATCTTGACTCTACCATTAGGAAATGATGGATTTGTGATTTATAGTGATGAATCAAAGAAAGAACTTGGCTGTGTCCTTATATAGAATGCTAGAGTTATTGCCTATGCATCAAGGTAGTTAAAAACCCATGAACAGAACTATCCAACTCATGATCTTGAGTTATCATCAATAATATTTTCTATGAAGATTTGGAGATACTATCTCTGTGGTGAAAGATGTGATATATATACATACCACAAGATCTTGAAATATATCTTCTCATAGAAAAAACTCAACATGAGGAAAAGATTATGGCTCGAGCTACTCAAGGATTATGATTATTCAATACACTACCACCCAGGGAAGACAAATAAGGTCGTAGATGCATTTATCATGAGGGATCATGGAGTTCTGAACAAAATGAGAATTGAAAGGGATCCTATGTTCATGGATCTAGTGAAGATGGATATGGAAATTATTAAGGAAGGAGACACATCACACTTATATCAATTGATTAACAAACCATATTTATTGGAAAGTATAAAAAGTTCTCAGTTTGATGATGAAAAATTCCAAAAGAAAATTAAAGCTACAAAGGATAGAAAATTGACAGACTTTGTATGTGAAGATAATATTTTGAAATTTGCTAAGAGAATTTGTGTTCCCTATTTACCTGATCTAAAAACAGATTTTTGAGATGATTCTCATAGCTTGAATTTCTCTATACACCCTGGTAGCACTAATATGTATAGATATTTTAAGGAAAATTTATGGTGGGATAATACGAAGTGAGAAATTGATAATTATATATCAAGATGTTTAGTCTCTCAACAGGTGAAGGCCAAACGACAATATCCTAGAGGGTTCATGCAACCTATCTCTATCCATACATGGAAATGGGATGATATTGCTATGGATTTTGTCACTGGATTAACAAAAAACTCAAATAAATAATGATGCAATATGGGTAATTATTGATCAACTTACCAAATCTACACATTTCCTCGCTATAAGGGAGGATTTTCCACCAGAGTTCCTTACCAGACTCTATATTAATGAAGTTGTAAGACTTCATGGAGCACCTATTTCAATTGTGTCTAATCATGATCCATGATTTACATTGAAATTATATAAAATACTTCAGATTCCCCTTGATACTAAGCTTTATTTGAGCACCGCATACAACCCTCAAACTGATAGACAATCAGAAAGGAAGATCCAAAATTTAGAAGACATATTGATATCATACTCACTTAACTTTCAAGGAATATGGGATCAGTATTTACCTTTGGTAGAGTTTTTCTACAATAATAATTTCCATTCAAGTATTCAAATGGTGTCATATGAATCATTATATGGAAAGAGATTTTGTACTCCAACTTGTTGGGATGAAGTGGGAGAGAGGAATATTTTAGGCCTAGAACTTGTGGAGGAAAAAAATCAAAGATAAAGACTATTCAAACACATATCAAAGCATCTCAAAGTAGTCAAAATAGCTATCATGATAATCAGAGGAAATATTTGGAGCTTCAAGTGAGATATCATGTCTTCTTGAAGGTATCTCCATGGAAGAGTGTTATAAGATTTGGAAAGAAAGGGAAATTGAGCCCAAGGTACATTGGACCTTTTGAAATCATAGAATTAATTGGAGATATCACTTATCATTTAGCAATGCCACCTAGACTTTCTAAAGTACAAAATGTGTTCCACATCTCTTTGTAAAGGAAGTACATGCCAAACTGAGCGCATTTCCTCACTTTTGAAGGAATAGAATTGGAACAAAATTTATCTTACTGTGAAGAGACTATCTGGATTCTGGACACTAAAGAATAGGTGTTTAGGAATCAGATGATTTGTCTGGTAAAATCACTTTGGAAAAATTATAAAATTGTAGAGCCAATGTGGGAACTGGAGGAATTTATGATGAAAAAAATATTTTTATGAGGTGAAATTCTTCAAATTTTGAGGATGAAATTTTTTGAATTAGGGGAGAATGTAACACCCCAAGATTTTATGGTATTCCTCTTTTAAATTTAATATCTTTTATAGTTTATGCTTCACGCAACACTAAGTTTAAAACTATAATATACTATTAAATACAACCATTGGAATAGTAATGTGACCATTAAGAATATTAATATGACCAATAAAATAGAAACTTCACCTATGAAAGTATAAATAAAATTTAGGTATATTATAAATGAAAATATGGTGCATTTATATCATGGAATAATTAAATAAATTTTTTAAAAACGATAAATTAAGTGTTGGTATTTTTGTGAAGCAGAAATGTTTATTTATAATTTTATAATTAATGTAATGATTTAAAAAAAAATTATTTTCATTAAATAGATTCATAAATTAATATTTTTTCTTATGATTATAATATAATTTTATGAGACCTTAATTAATTTTTTGAAGTGTTATAAAATCGGTTATAATTTTAAAATTAATATTTTCAAGTAAATGATGATTTTATTAAAAAATTGAATTTATAATATTTAAAATATTATTTTCATAAAATGGAGTTCATTTTTTAATTCTAAATTTTTAAAAATGTTTAGGGTTATTTTTTGTGATTTTTCTAAAATAGTTGATTTTTTGGTGAATAGTGAAATATGGTAATTTACGGTATTAGCTAAATACATGAACTATTGAGTCATAGATGATGCATGACTGATGTAAACCCATAATCTTGAACTCTACCTCATTATTTTAATGTATCTAGTAATAATAATCAAACTATTCACAGTCTTGAGGCAAAATAATAAACTAATGAATAAAATAATGAGGAAAACCCCCTCTCCTCCACTATCAATACCACCCTCACCATCTCTTCTCCTCACACCTTCCAAGATTTGATCCTTGTCTAATTTTTAACCTATACTTCTACCAAGACCCTAAATCATGTTCATGAGCCTTTGGTCTTAAAAAAATACCAAAACCAATCCCCTTAAGGAGGTTCTCAAGGAGAATAAGTTCAAGAGGTAAAACCCTCTTCCGTTTTCCTTTATTTTCTTTTCAAGTTCTTATCTTATCTTATCTTATCTTCACCTAAATATCACAAAGTGACATGATAAATCTATTATCTTTTATACACTATATTTTTATTTTTTTGAGGTAATAATCCATCATCAATTCTCTTCTCCACTCCCTTTTATTCTAAAAGTGAAAATATTGTCCGTGATGTGCCGATTCACAGCCATCACGGATGATACATTTTCATTTTCCATTACCAACTTTAAGTATGGTCATAAAACCATTATTATGGTTAAATAATATTTTATTATACATATTATAATTCATTTAATGTTCTAAAACTAGTATATACACATTATATTATTTAATAAAATAAAACTAGTTCGTGATAATCGAAAAAATGCCAAAAATAATCCTAACAATTATCATTAACATTTTATCTAATGAATCATCCTCATATCTAGAAAAAAAATGATACATAATACTTTTAAATATTATTTAATCTCATTAATAACTTACAATTTTAATTTTGTATAATTTTTCCCATTTCACATGATTTTACGTACATGTATACAAGTAAACCAATCATGAAAACCAAGGAAATAAACACTTTTGAACAACGAAATTGAATCTTATAAATCATAAAAAAGACCATAAATTAACTTAATAAAATTATAATAAATCAAATAAATAATTAATATTTTTTTATTAAATTATTAATTAATTTAATTTTATCATCCAGGACATTATGTGCAAGTGCAGAACACTTTTGGACAAAAGGTAAGAGTTTCTTCCCAAACTTCCATTTTTCATTCAGGTTACACTATCTCTCTCTTTACCCCAATGTAATTATTAATTATTTTTATATAATTATTCTACATTATATGTATATGTTACAAACCCATATACCTGTATCAGTTCATCTTTCTTTTATGGGAGGATACATGCTTTATAAGGTTCCCTTCTCAATTATTCCCGACAAGTAAGACCTATTTAAGGGAACTTCTTAGTTTCTTACCCATTTTGAAGTAAAATTAATAATATATTTTAAGCCACAATTATTCTTATAAAATCAATAATTTTATCATGAAAAAAATATCTTATTTAATTTCTGGTTTTATGTAAACAATTAATTCTTTTCCCGCTTTGAAGACTCTTATATTTTCTCTTAAGCCACACAAAAGTGGACCATTTCTAAAGTTTCTCTAAAACTCTTTTTACTTGTTTTCACTTCAGTTGGAAATAATTTGTTCCTTAAAAATAATTTCATTGTCCTTACCTTTCCTTTTCTAGGATATACATATTTAGAATCTTATTTTATGATAAATACAAATGATTTTTCTAAAAGAATAGTTCTTTTCAAAGTAAAAAAGGGAATTTCTTTCAAGAATTACTAGATGATTTTATTAGTGTATTTTTCATTGATTTCAACACCCTTTGTTGAATATTATGATTAAATGATATTTATATTCTATGATATCATATAGCATATTTTATTAAATGGTTTATGATGAGTTTGAATGTGGATGTGCTATCTTGATACCATTCACTATATTACTCATAATTATTAGTGATTATGTTTACTGATTGGGGAAATCTATTTACATTTTATATGTATATGTTGTTTATGTTTCACCCCATTCATATGATGAATTAATTGGAATTATTAAGTGATGTTTGGGGATTTCTATAGCCCATCTATGTATTGGTAGGTCTCATGAGACAAAACAGATATGGATTTTGGCCGAGGCCTTAACCATTTATTTTTAGATGTATTGACCAAGGAATCAATGGTATGTTTTATATGTCTGAAATTATTCATTACCTCATTATTATATCAGTAATTTATAATCTATGTGATTATTAAACTATTAGAATACCCATGGTTAAGTTTTATTCTCATGTGATTATTTATATGACATTATTTTGATCAGCTTTTATTCCTACCATATTATGTTCAAGTTTATATTTTAGTGATACGTGTTATTAGATATTCAACTTAACTTATTGTTTATGTTTATAGATTATGTTTTATTTCTTACCCTTATTGAGCATCTAAGCTCACCCCTTTCATATGTTTTATTTTTCCCCAGGATGCGAAGATGTATATTATGAATGACTTGTAGGGATAATCTAGGAGTTTATGAATTTTTCCAATGGAGTTTTTATGTTATTTTTCATTTCAAGTTATAATGTAAAAAATGTATTTATATTTATTTTTCCAAAGCTACTAAACTATTCATTACTTTAGGATATGACTTCCTTGTTTATTATTCCAATTTGATAAAGTATGGCACCGACTCCAGGCTACTGGGGTCGGGGCATTTACATGATTAGCCTATCCTGAGTATTTTTTCATATAGAACATGATGGTAACCTTTGTAGTGTATTTTGTGATATGATGTGGAATGTTACGAGTATGATTATTATTCAGGTGATGCTTGACATTGATATTGATCAGGTAGGATCATCATAGAGATACCAGGGTCAGTAATCTCATGTTGCACCAGGGCACATGTTACCCATTTTATCATAGAGATGATAGAGTTAGAACTCACCTATCACACCAGGGCATGATTTACCCATATTATTTATACTGATAGAGATATTACTCCCCTATATGGGCGTGATTCCTCTATCTATGGAGTAATAATTCCCCGTATTTGAGCTTTGATAGGGTGCATATCCTCTATGAGAGTTGTGACTCCCTCAACCGTAGAGCGTAGTTACGAGGAGAAGGCCCCTACACACATATTCTGGTGAGATTGAGTTTTATGCCGGACAGTAATGATGGAATTTTAGATCTGCATAGTTACTCATCAACTTCAGTTGGGATATGATATGGAGATCCCCCTTCTCTCTTGTTTGGGTTTCTTTATGAGCATATATATATATATATGTGTGTGTGTGTGTGTCTAATATGTTATGTTTCCCTCTTTCTTTGGGTTTAAATGGCTGTTTTTGTATCTCTCTATAGTTCCCTTTTGGTTTTTGGGGATTCCTGCTGAGTATGTATATACTCACCCCTGAATGATCTTTTTCCCATACATGTCTCATTTTATACAGATGATGGATAGATCGATGATGATTATGGTGGATCATAGTGATACCCAGGGTGCATTGAAAACATACGATGTCCAAGCTTGGAGATTAGAAACCTATCTCTCTCATTTTTCTTCATTTATAATTTTTGGAAGGTTGGGAATTCATTTATGGGTGGGTGTGTATTTTTTCCTCTATAATTTGGTTGTGTTCTACTATATTCTGATGTATTCCCTAGAGTTTATGGAATTCATGGTTTATCTCTAGTTGTTACATTATTTAATCAATATTCCTCTATACTACTTCATTGAGATAGTTAGGTGCTTGCATATAGGTACATTAGGAAATGGCCTCCCATTATATTTTTTCCTTCTCGATGCTTGTCTCTAGCCCCTACCCTATTAGAGGCGGACTTAGGGTTGTGATATATTAACCTTACGCAGGCCAGATAGGGCTTGGTGGGTCAGGTTGTTACATAGTGTTATCAAAGTTGGTTCATCATCAGGAGGGTATTTGGAGTTTTCCACTTATGAGGATTGATAAAGAACTTAGGGCATCCATGTTGGAGTGTCTCAAGTGTTACTTTTAAGAAAAGAAACCTAGTGTTGGTGTGGTGTCCGACATATCCATATACCCAGACTCTAACTACATAATTTTTAACTTGAAATATCAATACATTTTTATAGGGAATAATGATACATGTAGTGACTCAAGTTTTGACTTGTAAGACTTTGGAATATTTATAAGAATATTTTTGAATTTAGGCACCGAGTCGACATAGGAATTTGGGCCCCAAAGAGACTTGGTACAGTGATATTAAAAATATTTTATCATGTGAAGTTTCATTGAAAAAATGGAATAATTCATGAGAAGAGTCCCAGATTGTAAATTTGAGGCCACGATTGAGTTCAGAATGTGATGTTTTACCTAGGCATGAAATAAATTTTTTCAACATTGGCTGCCGGGTCAGAGGCATATTGGAAAGGTGTTAAATGGAGGTTATTGATTTAATAAGAATTAAATCAGTACCCCTCCCCTTGTGTGTTTATGATAGAGATGATGAGAACCCCTCTCCCCTTTGGAGTGACAGATGAACCAAGGAAAAACCAAGGAGAGGTGGTGCAGCCGGTCTTCATTCTCGACGACAATCACTCTCGGATCATGGTGCAGTGACTTCAGAGCATGGATCTACACTCGAAGCTTTTGCGTTTCACCATGAGGTACTAATATTTGATTTTTAATCCTAGATACCCCGTTTTATGTGTTTTTATATGGTTATATATCCTTATTATGACTAATAGTGACCCCCTAAGGCTCAACCTATGGGTTTTGGTGGAAAATTGGGGAATTTAGGGCAACTCGTAGGGAATTCCTATTTAGAATTCCCAATCACACAACATGTAGTTCATGGTCACACACTATGTGTTCTTACCATTCTAAAAAGATGAATTTTGGGGACTAAACGTTGTGTACTAAAGTTATACACCGTGTAGTGAAACCGGGTCATGTGGTCAAGAGACATGGACGAGGATGTCATGTCAAGGGACATGGCCATGTGGAAGTACATGGCTAGAGACATGTACATAGAGTGAAGGACATGAGAACATGTTGAGGACATTACCAGAGGTATGAGTGAGGTGGTACATTCCGTGTACACCATGTACATGCTGTATAAGCTCACATGGCCAACCAAGCTGTGCAGTAGAGGACACAACTAGGTGTTCATGTAGGGCTACACACCATGTAGTCCCATGTACACACTATGTATTGTTCTTGGAAACTTTTTTCCCAATATATCTTCTTATTCAGTACTCAAATTCAGGCCTATAAGTAGCTTATCCTGAGTGGTTTTCTATGTAGAATTCAATGGCAGCCTTTAGGGTGGTTTGTGAGACACGATGTGGTGTGATTCAAGAATGATGATGAAGTAGTGGTGCTAGATCTTGAGTAGTGATCATGGTGGATCACTGGAGAGATTTTAGGGTTGAAACCCTTCTTTGTCATCTCAGAAAGTAGGTCCTCTATACTTCTTGATTTGGTAGAACAGTTCTCCCCTACTATTAGGGCGCGGGATCCCTACCTAAGGCTATTTTTTGATGTGAGGTAATGGTTGTGGGTCAATTCTGTTAGTGACATTTGGACCAGAAGTGGTTGATTTCATCCCTTGGTCTATCCCTATGTGGGTACAGTGTAGTATTACATCCTCATCATAGGATTGTGATCCTTTTTATAGGATAAGCTTGGGTAGAGTTGATTTATCCCTATGGTGTGGATAGAGCGAGATCCTATATCGTATCTTTTTCCCTAGACTGTATTCATGGTATATTCATGACCAAAACTACATGAGAAGCAATCCCCTATCTATTAGGATACCCTAGTAGGATTTGTGACAATGTCAGTTATACAATCCACTACACAGCAGGTGGTATTTGTAGGGATTTCAGAATCGTCGGTTATATGATACCCTACTTAGAAGATAGTTTAAGTAGGGTTTTTGTTATCATTAGGAGTAAAATCCCCTACTTCACATGTTATACTAGACGGGGTTTGTGGAATTGTCGTGAATAACACTACACTAGCGACGATCCCTTTTCTAAGTGATATGATCTATGGGATGTCAGATTAGGTCTTTGGTGTCCCCCAGTAGTTCTGGGTGTGACCCCCTATCCAAGTGAGATCTTTTGGGTTATTGTATTGGGTTCATGTTGTCCCCTAGTGGTACTAGGAGTGATTAAATATCATATTAGATGTGGTCTTTAGTGTTCTATAATGGATTCGTGGTGTCCCCTAGCGGTTCTAAGAGTGATCCCATATCTGAGTGATGAGACCATTTTTGGTTCCAGTAGGGTTAGAGGTATTCCCCATCAGGTATGGGTGAGATAACCTATCTAAGTATTGAGATATACTGGGTTCCAGCATGACTTTATTCATTTAGAGATCTGACTGGAGTGTTCTCTTAGATGTATTCCACAAGGGATGGAAGGGAATTCCAAAATCTTAGCTATTTCCGATGGAGTGGTATCTCTTGGATGAGTTCCATATGGTATGGTAGATCTAGTGTAGTGTGTTATCCTATATGAGCATTACCTTAGAGCCTCAAGTAGAATCCTGTAGTTAGATTTGAGGTTGGTACCTCATGAGACTCTGAGTCTGAGATGATTATATCTAAGTGTTTTGTGGGATTCCTTGTAGTGTTTTCACACATCATGGTTTACACACCATATGGATTGAGATCACTAGTCATGTGTATCCTAGGAGTGATTGAGATGAAGTTTCTCTCTCATTTGGGTTCCCTCTAGATGGGTCGAGTGAACTATTTCCTTTCAGTTGATCCCTTTTATTTTGGGGTTTTGGGGAACCTAATAGGTATTGTTATACTCACCTCCACAAAGGATTTAACCACACATGCTGTGTCTTGTGCAGATTATAGGCCTTTCAATGGAGTCATAGGAGGACCCAGAGTAGGAAGATTTTAGAAAGCTAAACCGACCAATGTGTTTGCCGGTACTTGACTGAGGATATTTTCGATAGTTTCATTTGATAATGATCCCCTATATCTGATAAGGTTAGATGATTTTATTTTTTTTGTTGGGTATTTATTTTTACCTTTTTGTACTTCTTCTATAATTTGGTTTGGTGGATATTTATTTTTACCTTTTTTTAATTCTTCTATACTTTGGTTGCGGGTAGATGTATGCATGCATTTTTGTTTCCAGCTTTTTATATCTTTGTACTCTTGCATGGAGATGCATGTGTGTGCATGCGTAAAAGTACCACAGGCTAAGGCCTCCCATGTGTGTGATATGCCTAATTGGTACTGGATGCCACCCATGGCCTATTGGAGGTGGGCTTAGGGAGTTGTGGCCCAAGTCCTGGTGGGATGTGTCATGACAGAGTGGTATTAGAGTGGGGTTACACTTTGGGGATGAAGTATAGTTTTATAGAAATGATATTGGTTTTGGAATTATGGAAACTATGTTAAAGTGTTTTGAGTTCATATTTTAGGCCAGGGACTCTAGTGTTGGTGTGGAAACTGATGAATCCATTCACCAAGTGTAAGATCCCAAACTTTTCTTGAGGTACTTCCTTATTTAATTTTTGCTTTAAACCTTTTTTTAGTTAATGAGATGTTTAACCAGTTTGTTAGGAGTCATAGGGGTGTCTCAGAGGTTTTGGGACACATAATAGGGGATAAATGGTCATATAGTACATTTTTCATGGTTGGCGCATGGTTAGGAGTAACAGTGCGCCCTAACCGTGCATGCATGAAGGAGGGGTGAACGGTTTAAAGAAACTATGAAAGGGGGGAGGTCAAACCATGTAGGCTTAGAAATATCCATCCTGCACAGTCATCACATGGTTTCTAAAACTGTGTGGGATTCCTAGAAAGCCATGCGTCTTGACCCTCTCTTGGATAGAGGGTGGTGCATGGATGACACATAGTTTGGCCAACCGTGCAACCAAACCATGAACCTCTTTAAAAGTGGGTTTTTACCCTTTTACCTCTTAGGACTTAAGTGTTATAACTCATTATTCTTATCCATTATTCCTCCAACATCCGTAGTGTTGAACCAAATCTCCCTAAGATTCTTAAGGATAGATCTCCATCGTTTCTAACTCATTCAGAGCACCATTGGTTGCAAATCGAAACTCTGGGTGAGTCTAACACTCAACTTCCTTCCTTTTTCTATATTAGGTCTTGTGTAATTATTATTATTATTCTAAATCCCTGAAATCCTATTTTCCTATAAGATCTTAGGTTTAGGCTTCAAAGTATGTTTGAGTTGGAATCAAAGGCAAAGGTTAAGAAAGCATTCATCTTTAGAACCGAGGTAGGTGTTCTATAAGTTATATCTCATAGTATTGTTGATTATTTATGTGTATGTGGTTGTGTATTGGTGTAATTTTGTTGGAATTTTGGTTTTCTTTAGTAGAAATTATAAATTTATTGGTTAAATGTTCAATTTAACCCCTCACAATCCCCGTGGGATGCGTTGAGGTTGATTTGATCAGGTTACGGGCCACCCATGGGGTGTGCCACTCCTAGAACATGGAAAATTGAAATGTTAAGTATAAAATTTAATTTTATTGACCTAGATAACATTATTAACGTTTTGAAATGTTATATTGGTTTATGAAATGAAACTTATGGTAATTATGTCTAGTTGTTAACATGTCATAAGAGGTTTTTTGGTATAATATTAACGGATAAATGAGTTATAGATCGTAAAGGGTAATTTTTTGATTGGATAATGAATGTAAATGATAAATGGGATAATTGGGTTAAGGAATGTAAATTAGAATGTTTAAATGGACTACAAGATGATGATGTCTTATGTGTTGAATAAAATTTTGTTATAAATGATGAATGTGTTAAGCAGTTATGGTTTCTGTTTGGTAAATGTGTTATGATTAAAGGAGCATGTGCACATGAATTTATGGTTTGTAGGGTATTGACTTGAGGTTATACGCCCATGGGTAGGGTTGGACCGAGGCTCTAAACCCTATCCTTATAATGCATGGGTTAGGGAGTCAGAATATGGATCTATTTCCCTAACAGTTTCATTTGATGAGACTACCTAGACTGAAGATTGAAGGTAAGTGTGGTATAATTGTTTGTGAAATGTTTTCCCTATTGAGATAGGGAACTTGACTTATCCCCTTATGCATAGTAGTTTACTGACATAGGCTTTTATGTAATAAATGAAATTCCCAACCCCTGGAACAAATAATGAATTGTTCAAAGTGAACTTGGATAATTAATGACATCTTGTTTGTCTCTTATTTATATTGTTTTTCATTATGTACTTGAATACACTATATATTATACTGGATATTTTATATCCACCATTGATGGTGACCTAATGAGTTGTACTCACACCCTTCTCAGGCCACCATTGGGTACCCAAGTCGATTTCATGGCTGCAGGATGAGAAAAGGGAAATGGCCCTATTCTAGATGGTTGAGTTGGGCATGAGATGTGCATGGAGGAGGGGTCCAATCTTGGTGTTAGGACCCATTTTTGGGATTCTTCAATTTTTATTTTTATTTTTGGGTTTTACTTACACTTGGAACTGTTGACATGACATAACATATTTACTATTTGGTTGTGGATTGTACCTAGTTTTGGGAAAATGGTTGGTAATTCATGTTTATTATTTATTGCTTATTACTTCCTTTATTTCAAACTCAATATGCTATGGATTACTCTGATATAGAGGGTATAGTCTCCCACATGTTTTATTAGACCCTTGCTTCTAGTTGGTTGCCTATAGCATACGAGGAGGTGTGCCTGAGGTCATGTGGAGACCGAACTTAGGGCACCGGTTTAGTGGATTCCAAGTTGGGGATGTTACAACATGACTCTAATAACCTTCTTATTGACTCAGTACATTAGGACACTATTTGTAGGGAAATTCTGGTACATGCATCATATAAGACTGGATTTTGGGTTCCATGTCCTTATTGAGTTATCTCCCAAGATATACTCTCTAATTGTGGTGAATCTTGATTTTATTTTAGGATGAATCCATGATGACATCTAGGAAGGATTTCATGGTGGGATTGTGATGATGATCCACTTAGTGATAAGGATTCAGTGTAGGGCACTGGGCCTAAGGCAGTACCTCTGAGTGGTCTGCCAGTTGAGCCACCACCTGCTTAGTAGTAGGTTATACCAATAGTGCAAGCTGAGGATGTGCACAAGCTGAGTATGCTACATGAGTTCTAGAGGTAGTGACTTATAGGGTATTAGGGTGAGATAAACCCCCAGGCAGCTGATGAATAGCTTGAGGTAGTCACATAGGTTTTCCTCTTTACGAGGGAACCTCCCAATTAGATGGTGGTCCTAGTGGAAAGTCTACTGCCGGTCTCAGCTAGACAATGGTGGAGTCTAGTGATGCAGACCCATGATGAGGCGATGTTCAATTGGATGGAGTTTGAGCAGATCTTTAGAGAAGAGTTTTATCCATTACTACTAGAAAATTGGGTTTATCTAGTGCTGGGGATTTAAGAGTGCTAGCTAAAAGCATTGTTAAATACCTCCTTTGTCAGTGCTAAATAAACACTATTAAAGGGGGTCTTTAACAACGCTTTTTTTTAGCACTATTAAAGGGGGTCTTTCACAGTACTAAAAAAACACTGTTAAAGGGAGATATTTATCAATGCTATTTGACAATCACTAATAAAGGCCCACCCTATTTTAGCGCTTGTAAAAAAGGGTTGATAAGGGGGGAGGGCGGTTATCAGCATTTTTTCGAAGCACTGATAAAGACCCCCCTTTATCAGCGCTATTTTAGTAGTGCTGATAATGGTATATTTAAAAAAAATATATTTCATTAAAAATAAAATATAAATATATATAAATATATTTATATTATCATAAATATAATACATATTTTTTAAAATATGTTTTAGATAATGAAAATAGGCATTTACACTTAATATATATAAGATATTTAGTGAAAATGACTTATAAACTAATTAAAAAAATATTTTTATTTAATAAATTTCTTATTTTTACCAAGAAATAGTCATTTAATATAAATTTAAAGATAAAAAAATAAAAAAAATTAATAAAACATCTAAAATAAGTTGAAAACGTAACTCGAACTTCAAACAACCATAACTTTTGATCTAGGTGTCTGTTCAGGCTCTACCACATATCAAATCAAAGCTTGCGATGAGATCTATTACCTCAGTGACATAGGTAAACCTTGGTCACATTTTTAGAGGCAAAATTTCTATATGTCCTACAAAAATGAGTTTTTAGTCGGGGTACCCCAATTTTTTAACATTTGATTGATTTTCAGACTTGTTTAAGGGGGTCTTATTACTTTTTTTGGTGTATACTGAATTTATTCCCAGTGATTACATTAATATTGATATTATAATTTTGAAATTTTATCATCTTTTCACAATATAATTTTATTTATAATTAAATATATGAATTTTTTCTTATATTTTCTTAAAATAAACCATTCATATAAAAACATATATCAGGATATTTACATAAATATGTATATTATAATATATGTAAATCAATAAATATTCTAAAAATGTATTTAAAACAATATCTAACCATATTTACATTATATAAATATATTTATAATATTTATATATACATATATGTGTGTATTAATAAACAAATATATATTTATATTATATTTTATTATATGTAAATGAATATAATATACAATATATTTAAATAAATATACGTATATACATATAAAACACACACATATATTGTATAAATGTATTTAAAAATAATTATATAAATATATGAATAAAAAATATATATGTAAATATATATATAAATAAATAGAAATATCATTACACATACAAAAAAGCAACATGGTGTAGTGGTAAATGCATTATATATTCAAAGGTGAGGTGTAGGGTTCGAATCTAGGTGTACATGCATGAGTTTGGAAATTAAAAAAGTAATGATAAAAGTGGTGGTGGGGTGAAAAGCACTGATAAAGGTGGTGAGAGTGCTGTTAAAGGTTTCGTGAAAGTGCTGATAAGGGGGGGTGGGTGGGTCATGCTCTGGATGTTTGATTTTTTTATCCCCTTTAACAATTCTAAAAAAGTGTTGTTAAAAGGGCCCTTTAAAATCACTAAAAAAATCATTGTTAAAAGCTTCAGGCCTTTAACCATGCTCAAATTATCAGTTCTTTTTTAGTGCGGATAAAGGCCTATTTTATCACTGTTAAAGACCTACTTTGTAGTAGTGAATCCATGTTGAGATCAGTACGTATCAAAGAGATTATGTAGTTTTAGTAGGAATGCATGTATGTGGTAGAGTATTCAGTGAGTAGTGCATCCATGTTGAGATCAGTACGTATCAAGGAGATTATGTAGCTTCACTAGGAATGCATGTCCGTGGTAGAGTATTCATCGAGGTTTATAGACCTTGCATGATACTCCATAGATATGGGTTTATAAATATATTTAGAGCATGTACCTTAGAGTAGGGCCTATGCTAGGATATCATGGTGTGAGTGATATCGCTATCCATTCTCACCTATGCTGGAGTGCTTGAGCAGTCCTTGGTGGAAGGGGGATTTCTAGATGAGAAGATTCTCACTATTAGTGCTAGGAACATAGGAGATGAGACCTCTATATCTAGTAGCCTATGGAAGTCTTATGGATCCGAGAATGTGAATTAGTTTAGGAGATGATCCTAGGATGGAGGGTTTTAGGTTTAGGGATTCTAGGACGGTTTTGGTCAGCCACAGGAGAGGCGGTGTTACACTTGTGATGGATAGGGGCATCTTGCTTGAGATTGTTTGACTCGCTATGCTGCTGAGAGGAAGATGGTATATTGAATTCCCTATCAAAGGTAACATATGGAGCATGGAGTTACACATGATGGAAGACATGGTGGAGAAGTATGAAGAGTATTAGAAGGTGGCAGATGATTCAAGATGTTTCAACCACCACCCCCAGGTGGTCTGCTCTAGGCTCAGGGAGCCATAGGATAGGGGTGAGGACAACTACAGGTTATTGAGGCCTATAATATGGAGTCTCTGAGGGTAATTATAGGTATGATCTATATTCTTTCTACTTTCTATAGTATTATTGTTGTACACTATTTTGAGGTAGTATTTTCTTGCCACTTCTTGCTTGAGTTTTACCTAGGATGATGTGGGGCATCAGTAGAACCCCGTTTTGGTATTGTTTGACGTAAATTTGGACTCATGAGGAAGAGGGATCCTTCCACCACCGAGATTCATTTTTGTGATGTGATGAAAACTATCACGAACCAGGCCGGTGCGTCATCCGACCCGGCGCCCGACCCGGTCCGCGACATGGCCCGAAGGGCGTTCCCGATACCCACGGGCTGGCAACTAGTGTCGGGCATCAAAATAAACCAGTTGGGAACGATTCTAGCCCAAGACAAGGATGAATAAACATAAACTAAACAAGCAGGTAAATAAAAGGAAAAAGAACTGAACAACGTGGCAGTGGAAAAAGGAATAAACAAAGCGTGACATACCTCAGGTGACCCCGTGGATCACCACGGTACGTCAACTACACTCGCTCCCAAGAGCGATCCAAGACTGAAACCTGCAACTGAAAAGTAAGGTAGGCGTGAGCACCGAGATGCTCAGTAGGAAAGCCAAAATATAACCACGTCCTATGCCCCTACCTTAAGTAAGAAATCCAATCATGCCAGTTTGAAAAATAAGGTATAATAAAATAATGTTTTCCTTCTTTCCAAATCCAAGTAACGAGTTTTCATTTTCAAATAAAGCATTTCACTCCCACTACATTTTCAAATTAGGTTCCAAGCATGCATTGACGTTTCAAATGAAAAGAAACCAATTTGGATTAAAAACATCAAGTATGAAACAACTGAAAAGAGAGTTACACCGCTAGTAGCATGTCACAAATGAGCACCATGGGAAATCCCTATAGGTAGCTAGAATAAATGGGAACCTAGAGACCTCGTACCTCGGTGAAACGTGGCTTAGAAGGCCACGACCCTCAGAAAACGTGGCTTAGAAGGCCACAACCCTCAGAAATTCATATGTTTAGTTAGTGTGGTTGCGTCAATCCTGCTAGACAAACCGGGAAGAACCCCTGCCGTGTCATCTAGCGTACTAGTCCTGGTCACCCACCTAGATACCCGGGTTTACCATTGTGCTCTATTCCAAAAAGGTGGTGAGATTTTATCAAAAGAAAAGAAATGAACATCACACATTCTTTATCCTAAAAACTCGCTAAACCTCTCACCACCGTTCTCCCTCCTTAAGCGCATTCCCCTATTTCACATTACATAAAGCATAAGCCCCAATATTAGGCACATATTCGTACACTGAACATACAAGTCATTTTCTAAAACCAAGGGGGTTTCCCTTAGGAGGGGTTTTTCCAATTTTAAAAACCATTCCAAAAGGGCCAAACAGGCTTTATGGTTTCACAAATAATAGTTTTAATTTTTGCACATATAATCATCTAAACTCTTTGCAAAACCTTTTAGAAATCCCAATTTAACAATCTACATGTTACATATATAAAAAAAACAATCTTGAACACTTTCTTAAAATGATGCAATTAATTTATGAAGGTCCAAATGGAATTTGTAATACATTACATTTTTCCAAAACAAATGCATAACCATTGTTAGCGAATGCAACCAGATTTCATAACATGTAAATATAACATACATATAAATAAAAATATTTTCAAAGAAAGAAAGCAATTATGAAATTCAAACTAAAGGCATGGGCATAGGAAACCTACCTCAATCATGTCATTATTGCCGACGACCACTCGAATTGACACTTGGCGCACACACACACATGCACTTATATATATACACACACACCCATAGGTGCATTGCACATATATATATATATGCTTTACTTTATGCATGTGCATGCGGGGTACCTCGACACCTGCGGCCCAAAACCATCGTAGCGGGGTCTTGCGCACTCCACAAAACATGTAATAAATTAAAAGAACAAATTATGCAATACATCAAAATTAGTACCACAAAATTTACACAAACGAAACACACCCAAACTATATCATAGCGCCACTTCAAACACACTCGCACGTCAAAATCATTGCAAAACATGAATCGCATCATTATACAAATTAAATAAACCATCTACACCACTTATAAAACATTCTAAAAAGACATAACACAACATAAAACAACAACACACCCGAAAACCTCTTCTAAGGCCAAAAGCACACCGAAACGATATCCAAACAGAAAAACACAGCCCCTGCATCATTTAATAACTAGGTGCACAGTTCATAAAACACTAGTAAATGACACGTTGTGGGTTTACATCAATGAACTCACTCGATATCACATAACATTCTACAAAAATAAAACAAAGCATATTAAACTTTCGTCAAAACCAATTTCGCAGAAAACAATTTAATTGAATTACATGCTAAATCAATTGGACAAGAAAATTATTTCAGAAAACATCGTTTATACACGAAGCCACCTCCTTTAGTTCCAAAACTCCAAAACTCGGTGCAAAGCATCAACCATGTCCAATCCGCACGACAAGAGAACCAAAATATACTCTAATTCATAAGATTGAAAAATTAAACCACAAATTAAGACCCCAATTTAACACTCTAACTACTGGAAACCTAAAAACCCAAAAAAAACAAGAACCAAAACTTAAACGAGGAGGCAGAAAACTCTACCCAGGGTTTGCGCCGGAGGTGAGCAGCGCTGATAGGGAGGGAGGCTGGGACGGAGCGGGGTTGCAAAAACAGGGAGATGGGGTGGCCTTCACGGTAGTCACGGCCGGGAGAGGGGGTCAGCATTCGCAGCGGTTGCGGCAAGGAGACAGGGGGGGGGGACGGTGAGGGAGGCCGGACGGAGAGGGGGCCGGGATGGCGAGAACGAGTAGGCCGGGACGAAGCGGGAGGCATCGGCCGCAGCAGGATGTGGAGGCCAGATAGAGAGGGGTCCGGGACAGCAAGCGCGAGCAGGCCAGACAGAGGGAGGCCGGGACCCAGCGGCGAGAGAGGGAAGCAGGCGGCTCGTGCTGGGAGGCGCCGCTGCGCAGGGGGGCGAGTGCGGAGATGGTAGGAGTGGGAGCCGGCGGCGGTGAGAGGATGCGGCGAGGCGGAGGGAGCTCAGCAGGGGAGGCCGCAAACCAGGGGGCGCGCCGCAGGAAGAAAGAAAGAAAAAAAAACGGGGGAAGAGGAGGGGGTTGCGCCACTGATTAGGGTTAGGGCCTTTTTTTTACTCCTAATAATAATACTAATAATATAGAGGATAATAATAATTATAATAATAATAATAATAACAACAACATAAAATTACTATTTTTATTAACTATTTTTTTTAACTTAGACCACATAATTATCAAATTCTGAAAACGGGGTCCCCGCGCACTCATCGTACGCCAAAAAAAAAATGCGCACACATTGTGTGCCTCAACGCAGTACGCTCGGGCACCCGCACAAGCACCTAGGGCAACTGCACGGCCACTTCTAACCACGCAGTGCCCGTGCGCGGGTCTAAAACCCACCAAAAACATTAAACGACGAAAAATTTAACTCGGGACCTAGCTCGGACATCGGCGCGAGAACCCGAAGCCAAGAATCAATTAAATAGAGACGAATTTAAGGTCGGGGTGTGACAATTCTCCCCACCACAGACACTTTCTGCCCCCAGAAAGTCACACAGTAAAACGATAGACCAAACAAGAATTCATGCCCAAATAAAATCAAGAGAAACCACAACATAAAAGAATAGGAGAACACGAGAGGGTTCTCCCCACCACAAGAACTCAACTAGTGTGAAAATTTAACACTCGACCATACCACCTCGGGAGGGGGGGGGGCAATGCGGGAACTCCCAAACCAAAACATTCAGTTTCACCACACTGACCGAACAACACATTAGAGATATTTAAACAGAAAGTTTTCTAAGAAACAACCCACTCTCCTAAGGATGAGAAACTAACTCAACGCTTCTCACACCGACCAAAGAAAAGGATTACCTGCCGTAACGGAGACTAGGGAATCCCTAGACCGAGCTCAACCCACTTTCTCAAGGCCAACAGAACAGTTCCACCATTAGGATAAAAACCATTGTGGGGAAAACCGGCACACCAGAATTCTGGGATGGTGGAATCCCCTACAAGACCAAAACACCCTAAAGGAAAGCCCAAGGAAATGCGCCCGGACCAAGGTAGGGCTCAAAAACACCACCCACTAACTTCACGAAACAAACATCCCCCAAACAAACACAATTGAGACCAAACCCCCAATCAGGATGGGTCCGTTTATTCATGGGTCCAACACCCTTGGAGGAAACCAAACGATTTAGAAACCATCCTAGGAGAAGGCAGTGTCGCTTGAATTGAGGTAGAACGAGTTCATCAAACTACCACGACAAGAGTGGGCTTATGACGACGATAGGAACAGAACAAGCAAACATTGTATATTTCCATCCCAAAGTTGAGAACAAGTTCCAGACCGAGGTTACATACACCCCTTGCAACTCCTGACTGTGCGCGAGCTCCACCCCGAAACCTTTGGTTGGGGATCTGATTGCCGAAGCATCTTCTGACTCACAGTTAGGTATTTCCATCCTTTAGTTCCCGACTCCTTCCTCCTGATGACTCAAACGACCAAAATGGTGGTAAGTTTTTAAAGAGGTGCAATGAGACATCATTGAATTCCTGAACAGGCCATACCGGTGGCACATCAAGATTTGGTATGATGAACTAGATGACAGAGCTTGCGAGGATAGATTCTTATAGGCGGGTTCCTCTGGCATGTGCCCCTCACCAGATGAAGGACCCTTACGAAGGTCGATCACCACCAACCGCATCCCAAACTCCAACAACAGTAATACATTCTACCTCTACTGGTCTAAAACTGGACCTTCAAACTGAAACGGCACAAACCTTAGAAACCTCGGGAGTTCCCAACAACCCGAAGACACTCTAATTCAACCAACCACACAACCATTTCTAATAGACCTAGACTAAATCAATTTACAAACAACACTCGATTCGAGCCAGAACTGGGTACGACTCGTTAACAATTTCTGGAGACTTTTCTGGGCAACACGTTCTGAACAACGCATAGGGCATAAAACCAAAACTGGCATCATGCCAAAACATAATTGAATAGAATACCCCATGTCGAGACAATCGGCCTGAAAGTCAAACAAATATAAATACTACCAAAATCCTCTTTTTTCAAAAACACCATTTTCATTCAAAATTTCAAAACTACTTTATCCCAAGGTCATTTTTCAAAAACAAAAGCAACTTTTCACAGGCCAAAAATCCATTTGTCGGAGAAAAACCAATTTCCAATTCCTTTATATTTCAAAAACTCACCCATGGCATCCCATGAATCATCACATGTGTGTCCATCCACATCATCCATAAACAAGTGTATCACACACTTTTCATACATATCCACACACACACATAATCCTCCATAAAGAATACCAAGGGTCACACCAAGCCACCCTTTACCAATTCCAAATAAACACTAACTTTCAAACCAAAGATCCCTTAATTTAAAAAACCAACTTCACTAATTTAAAACCATTTTATAGAAACACTTTTATTTCAAAACCCACTTTCATTTTTAAAAGCACACTTACACTTACTAGAAGCAACAAAACATAACTTATAACGAAACATCGAAATGAGGAACTAGCGGTCATGCTCAACTTAGAGACATGGTAGTGAGCCACGCCCAAAGTAAGCGTCAACAACTAGAAGTAACTTAAACCGCGCACCCGGACTCCACATGGGTCACTACTCCATGTGAGGTCACGGCGTGACACTGGGTCGGCCCCTTTGTCATTCCTCAATCCAAAATAAGAGCAGGAGACTCAAATCCCGGACTACCCTGGTAACTCGAGAATCAGTGCGAGCAAGAGTTCACGACGCTCTTCCCACACTTACCTCCCGAGTCCCGACAGTCCTAAACATTGTCTACCAAACACCCCAATTAACAATGAACCTCCCTCTGATACCATTTTGTCACGAACCAGGCCGGTGCGTCATCCGACCCGGTGCCCGACCCGGTCCGCGACATGGCCCGAAGGGCGTTCCCGATCCCCACGGGCTGGCAACTAGTGCCGGGCATCAAAATAAACCAGTTGGGAACGATTTTAGCCCAAGACAAGGACGAATAAACATAAACTAAACAAGCAGGTAAATAAAAGGAAAAAGAACTGAACAACGTGGCAGTGGAAAAAGGAATAAACAAAGAGTGACATACCTCAGGTGACCCCGTGGATCACCACGGTACGTCAACTACACTCGCTCCCAAGAGCGATCCAAGACTGAAACCTGCAACTGAAAAGTAAGGTAGGCGTGAGCACCGAGATGCTCAGTAGGAAAGCCAAAATATAACCACGTCCTATGCCCCTACCTTAAGTAAGAAATCCAATCATGCCAGTTTGAAAAATAAGGTATAACAAAATAATGTTTTCCTTCTTTCCAAATCCAAGTAACGAGTTTTCATTTTCAAATAAAGCATTTCACTCCCACTACATTTTCAAATTAGGTTCCAAGCATGCATTGACGTTTCAAATGAAAAGAAACCAATTTGGATTAAAAACATCAAGTATGAAACAACTGAAAAGAGAGTTACACTGCTAGTAGCATGTCACAAATGAGCACCATGGGAAATCCCTATAGGTAGCTAGAATAAATGGGAACCTAGAGACCTCGTACCTCGGTGAAACGTGGCTTAGAAGGCCACGACCCTCAGAAAAACGTGGCTTAGAAGGCCACAAACCTCAGAAATTCATATGTTTAGTTAGTGTTGTTGCGTCAATCCTGCTAGACAAACCGGGAAGAACCCCTTCCGTGTCATCTAGCGTACTAGTCCTGGTCACCCACCTAGATACCCGGGTTTACCATTGTGCTCTATTCCAAAAAGGTGGTGAGCTTTTATCAAAAGAAAAGAAATGAACATCACACATTCTTTATCCTAAAAACTCGCTAAACCTCTCACCACCGTTCTCCCTCCTTAAGCGCATTCCCCTATTTCACATTACATAAAGCATAATCCCCAATATTAGGCACATATTCGTACACTCAACATACAAGTCATTTTCTAAAACCAAGGGGGTTTGCCTTAGGAGGGGTTTTTCCAATTTTACAAACCATTCCAAAAGGGCCAAACAAGCTTTATGGTTTCACAAATAATAGTTTTAATTTTTGCACATATAATCATCTAAACTCTTTGAAAAACCTTTTAGAAATCCCAATTTAACAATCTACATGTTACATATATAAAAAAAACAATCTTGAACACTTTCTTAAAATGATGCAATTAATTTATGAAGGTCCAAATGGAATTTGTAATACATTACATTTTTCCAAAACAAATGCATAACCATTGTTAGAGAATGCAACCAGATTTCATAACATGTAAATATAACATACATATACATAAAAATATTTTCAAAGAAAGCAAGTAATTATGAAATTCAAACTAAAGGCATGGGCATAGGAAACCTACCTCAATCATGTCATTATTGCCGACGACCACTCGAATTGACACTTGGCGCACACAAACACATGCACTTATATATATATACACACACACCCATAGGTGCATTGCACATATATATATATATGCTTTACTTTATGCATGTGCATGCGGGGTACCTCGACACCCGCAGCCCAAAACCATCATAGCGGGGTCCTGTGTACTCCACAAAACATGTAATAAATTAAAAGAACAAATTATGCAATACATCAAAATTAGTACCACAAAATTTACACAAACGAAACACACCCAAACTATATCATAGCGCCACTTCAAAAACACTCGCACGTCAAAATCATTGAAAAACATGAATCGCATCATTATACAAATTAAATAAACCATCTACACCACTTATAAAACATTATAAAAAGACATAACACAACATAAAACAACAACACACCCGAAAACCTCTTCTAAGTCCAAAAGCACACCGAAACGATATCCAAACAGAAAAACACAGCCCCTGCATCATTTAATAACTAGGTGCACAGTTCATAAAACACTAGTAAATGACACGTTGTGGGTTTATATCAATGAACTCACTCGATATCACATAACATTCTACAAAAATAAAACAAAGCATATTAAACTTTCGTCAAAACCAAGCTCGCAGAAAACAATTTAATTGAATTACATGCTAAATCAATTGGACAAGAAAATTATTTCAGAAAACATCGTTTATACACGAAGCCACCTCCCTTAGTGCCAAAACTCCAAAACTCGGTGCAAAGCATCAACCATGTCCAATCCGCACGACAAGAGAACCAAAATATACTCTAATTCATAAGATTGAAAAATTAAACCACAAATTAAGACCCCAATTTAACACTCTAACTGCTGGAAACCTAAAAACCCAAAAAAAAACAAGAACCAAAACTTAAACGAGGAGGCAGAAAACTCTACCCAGGGTTTGCGCCGGAGGTGAGCAGCGCTGATAGGGAGGGAG
Source organism: Viscum album (assembly GCA_963277665.1). Lineage (NCBI taxonomy): Eukaryota > Viridiplantae > Streptophyta > Magnoliopsida > Santalales > Viscaceae > Viscum > Viscum album. The sequence continues at coordinate 22,826,974 of OY728142.1, read as the reverse complement.
GCTGGGACGGAGCGGGGTTGCACAAACAGGGATATGGGGTGGCCTTCACGGTAGTCACGGCCGGGAGAGGGGGTCAGCATTCGCGGCGGTTGCGGCAAGGAGACGGGGGGGGGGGGGGGGGGACGGTGAGGGAGGCCGGATGGAGAGGGGGCCGGGACGGCGAGCACGAGTAGGCCGGGACGAAGCGGGAGGCATCAGCCGCAGTAGGGTGAGGAGGCCAGATAGAGAGGGGTCAGGGACAGCAAGCGCGAGCAGGCCAGACGGAGGGAGGCCGGGACCCAGCGGCGAGAGAGGGAAGCAGGTGGCTCGCGCTGGGAGGCGCCGCTGCGCAGGGGGGCGAGTGCGGAGATGGTAGGAGCGGGAGCCGGCGGTAGTGAGAGGATGCGGCGAGGCGGAGGGAGCTCAGCAGGGGAGGCCGAAAACCAGGGGGCGCGCCACAGGAAGAAAGAAAGAAAAAAAAAACGGGGGAAGAGGAGGGGGTTGCGCCACTGATTAGGGTTAGGGCCTTTTTTTACTCCTAATAATAATACTAATAATATAGAGGATAATAATAATAATAATAATAATAATAACAACAACATAAAATTACTATTTTTATTAACTATTTTTTTAACTTAGACCACATAATTATCAAATTCTGAAAACGGGGTCCCCGCGCACTCATCGTACGCCAAAAAAAAAATGCGCACACATTGTGCGCCTCAACGCAGTACGCTCGGGCACCCGCACAAGCACCTAGGGCGACTGCACGACCACTTCTAACCACGCAGTGCCCGTGCGCAGGTCTAAAACCCACCAAAAACATTAAACGACGAAAAATTTAACTCGGGACCTAGCTCGGACATCGGCGCGAGAACCCGAAGCCAAGAATCAAATAAATAGAGACGAATTTAAGGTCGGGGTGTGACAAAAACCATGAGAGTGAGTCAGTATCATCCAAAGTGGATAATGTTAAGGTGTGGTGGAAAATTTATTTTGACTTGTGTGTGTAGGGAGAGTTTTCATGTTGGTGGTTTTTGGATAGAGGGCATGGTAAGACCTAGTTTGTACACTTGTACAACCCTCTATTGTTTGTTGGTACCCTCACATGCTCAATTTTAGAGTATTATGTGAGAAACTTGAGGATGGTGTAGTGCAGGTCTTCCAGCGGCAGGTGAGAGCTATCAAGTTTCATTAGTATCCATGTTAGGTTAGTGAGGTGATGTACTGATAGACCTTATGAATGCATATAGACCATGGTGCTTGGTTTTTTCCACCTATCACAACTGAGAAAACATGTGCACAATAGTTTCATGATGTCATCCTAGTTTTATCCAGACATTGGGTGTGGTTTGGCCTTTGTGGTTCCCCTGAGTGCATACTTATAGGTAGCATGAGAACCCTTGGTGATATCACTAGAATGGGAGTCCCTGTGGGGAGCTCAGTTTTGCTTCTTCTTCCTAGGATTTCACTTTTCAGGGATGAAAATATTTATGTTGGGGAGGATTTAGTGACTTGAGTTTTGACATATAAGACTTAATAATATTTCTAGAAATATTTTTGAAGCTAGGAACTGAGTTGGCTTGGGATTATGTGGCTCGGAGAGCCTCGGTGTGGTGATATTAAAAATATTAAAAATATTTATCACACACATTATATTTCTTTGAAAACATGGAATAAATCCCTACGGAATTATCATATCATGAATTTGAGGCTATGGTTGAGTTTAGAATGTGACCTTTTCCCCAAGTGTGGCATAAAATTTTTCAGTACTAGGTGCCATGTCGGAGGTGTGTTGGCGGGATGTTAAATATAGGTTATTAATTTAATAAAAATTAAATCAATACCCTCCCTTGTATATGCACTAAAAATAGGAGTAAAACCCTCCCACCTTTGGAGTAACAGATGAATCAAGGAAAAACTAAGGAGAAGAGGTGATGTGGATCTTCAATCTTGATGGAAATTGCTCCTGGATCATGGTGAAATTGCTTCAGAGCATGAATCTACACCCGAAGCTTTGATGTTTCTCCATTAGGTAGGGATATTTGAGTTTTAATTCCCAATATCCCTTTTGATTCCTTTTTCTAAGGTTGTAGAGCCATATTATTACTACTAGTGATCCCCTAAGGGTTTATCTTTGGGTTTTGGTGAAAATTAGGGTGTTTCGGGTAGCTCGTAGGTAATTCCCATTCAGAATTCCTGATCATATGATGTGCAGTGCATGGTCACATGCCGTGTGTTCTTCCCATTCAGGGAAGATAAATTTGGGTACTACACACAATGTACTAGGGTTATACGTTGTGTAGTGATCCCAAGTTGTGTGGCCAAGGGACATGTCTAGGGATGCCATGTCAATGGACATGGCCATGTGGAAGCACACAACTAGAGACATGGACACCCGATGATGGACACGAGCATGGGATAAGGACATGGGAAGAGGTACGGGTGAGGTGAGACATGCTGTTTAAACCATGTAAAAAATTTGTAAGCTCACATGGATAGCCAATCCATGTGGAATAGGATACAACCAGGTGTTCAGGTAGGGTTACACATCATGTGGACCCCAATACACACCATGTACTATTCTTGGAAGCTTCTTACCAATGTATCTCCTTCCTTGGAACTTGGATTCAAGTTTGTAATTAGCCTATCCTGACTAGTTTTCTATGTAAAATGTGATGGAATCCTTCAAGGTGTATTGTGAGATATTATGTGGCATGATTCAAGTATGAAGCTGTATTAGTAGTGATAGATCATGAGTAGTGATTAGGGTGGATCACTGGAGATATTTTGAGGATAGAACCCTTCCCTTTTACCTCAGGAAGTGGGTCCCCTATACTTCTTAAGTCATTAGAGCAATTATCCCATACTATTAGGACATAGATTCCCTACCCATGGCTCTTTTACAATGTGAGGTGATGGTTGTGAGTTGCTTCTGTTAGAAATGTTTGGACCAAAAATGGTTGAGTGAGTCCCTTGGTCTATCCCCATGAGAGTATAGTGCGGAATTACATTCTCATTATAGGATTATGATCCCATCGATAGGATGATCTTGGATAGAGTTGGTGTATCCCTTTGGGGATGCCAAATTAGAATCCTCTATCATATCATTTTCCATAGACCAGGTTTTTGGTACCATTGTGAACAACACTAAATGAGAATAAATCCCCTATCTAGTAGGATATCCCAGTAGGGTTTGTGGAATCATCAACTATATGATCCCCAACACAGCAGGTGATATTTTTAGAGTTTGTAGAATCATCAGTTATATGATCCCCTACTCAGCAGACAATTTAAGTAGGGTTTGTGGTGTCATCAAAATTACGATACCCTAATTCATGTGATATACCAGACGGGGTTTGTGGAATCTTTATGACCGACACTACATGATCAACAATCCTCTATCTGAGTGACATGATCTATGGGATGTCAGATTGGTTTTTTTGGTGTTCCCCAGTGGTTCTTAGTGTGATCCCCTATCTGAGTGTGATATTTTCCGTTACTAGATTGGGTTCATGGTGTCCCTAAGTGGTCTTGGGTGTGATCCCCTATCCAATGAGATGTGGTATTCAGTGTTTTAAACTATGTTTGTGGTGTCCTACAGTAGTTATGGGAGTAATCCCCTCTCTGAGTGACGAGACCATTCATGGTTTTAGTAGGGTTAGGCATCATGGATGGGTGAGATCCCCTATCTGAGTAACAAGATCTGCTGGGTTCCAATGTGACTTTCTTCATGGAGAGATCTAAAGAGATTATTTTATCAGATTTATTCCACTTTTTATTGTGAGGAAGTTCCATATTATTAGCTATTTCCAATGGAGTGGTATCACTTGGAAGAGTTCCATTTGGGATGGCTGAGTTTATGGAGTGTGTTCTCCTGGAAGAGCATTATAGTAGAGCCTTGAGTAGAATCTTGTAGTTGTATTTGAGGTGGGGAACTCATGAGACTTAGAGTCTGATATGAGTATATCTAAGTGTTTTCTGGGAGTATTTAAATTGTTTTTAAACATATTGGTTTACCCACCATTTTTATTTAGATGACTAGTCATGTGTAGACCAGGAGTGGTCGAGATGAATTTTCTATATCATTTGAGTTCCCTTTGGTTGGGTTGAGTGGACTATTGTCTTTCAATTTCTCCCTTTTATTTTGGGGTTTTAGAGATCCTATTGGGTATTGTTATACTAAACCTTGCACAAGATTTTCCTACACATGTTGTGTCTTATGTAGATAATAGGCCTTTTAATAGAGTCCTAGAAGGACCCAAAGTAGACAGAGCTTAAGGAGCTAGATTGACCAAGGTGTTTGTTAGTTCTTGAGTGAAGAGATTAATTGTAGTTTCATCTGACAATGATCCCCTACATCTGATTAGGTTGTATGATTTTATAGTTTTTTGTGTTCATGTGTTTTTTTATTTTTATACTTATGTTGTACTCTGGTTGTGGGATAGATGTACGCATGCATTTTTGTTTATGTATTTTTATATCTTTACACTGTTTCATAGAGATTAATGCATGTTCATGTTTATAGGTACCATAGTCTAAGGACTCTCATTTGTGTTATATGCCTACTCAGCACTGTATGATAGCCCCTACCCTATTGGAGGTGGGCTTGGGGATTCATGGCCCAAACCCCAGTGGGACAGGTCATGAAAATACATGCATCATATAGGATTGATTCCTTTGACTATACTTCTTGAGTTAGATCCCCATATATATATGCTCACATGATTGTAATACATCTTGATTACTTTATGGATGCCTCCAAAAAGACATCCATCTAGGTTACCAATTAAGGATTGTGATAATGATTCTATGAGTGATGAGGCCTCAGTTATAGGGATATCCCATGAGGTGTTTTCTCCAGGTGGTCAGGGAGCAGTACCCTCACCTATTGAGCAGCAGTTAGTACCAGTAGTTTATACCAAGGATGCATGAAGGCTCAGAGAACTCCATGAGTTCCAGTATTAGAGAATGCTGAGGTTTCAAAGAGATCTAGATCCCAAAGCATAAGAGGATTGGATTGAGTTTCTAGTTCAATTATTTAGGATAATTAGAAACCTAATAGATCATATGGTTGCACTGGGATACAATATTTTACATGGAACAGCTGGGTGCTAGAAGATTTTGGTTATGCATACCCCTGAATAGATAATGATCTCATGGTACAACTTCTAGAAACTATGTTGTGAGGAGTATTACCCTTCTTAATTGTGCTCAGTTCAGATATATTAGATTCTTAATTTGCATTAGGGTTATATGTTAGTGGTTTCATATTCCATGAGGTTCACCAATCTTACACGGTACTCCCTAGATATGGTATAAAACGACTTCTTCTAGGAGAGGAATTTTGAGTAGAGTCTCTATAGAGACATTTGAGGTTGTGTGATTTTCTTATTCCTACCCACTTATGATAGGATTCTAGAGTAGGCTCTTGTGACTAAGAGATTCCTAGAAGAGGAGCACCAGGCGATTGGAGCTAGTTATGGGAATAATGTGGCTCATTCATCTGCATTAGGTCACAAGTATCATACATTAAGATTCTATAAGAGGATGTATTCTCATTCTCAGGCACATACATGAAGATATATAGATCAGGGATCACATAGAGGATTCGATCAACTTGAAGATAGGCAATGTTATGCTTGCGATGAGTGAGGTTACTTATCTCGCAATTGACTAAAAAGTCATGCATAGTAGAAAAAATAGAGAGTGGATGGCCCTCTATGGCATAGTCAGCATCATGATTAGGTCTATCCCAAACATAGCTAAGGCATCCCTCAGGGAGGTTGTACTAGAATAGGAGAAGGAGAAGCTTTAAAGGGATAATAAGTTGATGGAGGAAAATGTTATGATCTCCTACCACAAACACCACACCACAAGGTGGCCCACGTCAGTACTAGTAGGTACAAGTGTGAGTCATTCCTTGTTATCCTTATTCCTAGTGTGAGATATGGAGATTCCAATTGAGAATTTATCCCAACATCTATGGATATAGGTTCTTATAGGGAGCAATTCTTCAATATCAATTATATTCTTATAGTGAGATCTATCATTTTGGGGATAGAGTTTCACATGGGACCTATTGGTCTTTAAAATGAAACCTTATGACATAATCTTGGTTATGGTATGGTTTTCCACATTTCAAACCTAGATTGAATGTCATCACAGAAAGGTCATATTCCTTCAAACATATGGTATGAGATTCTCCTTTGTGGGAGAGAGAGATCTCATGGTTGTACGAGTGCCCTTACTTGTAGGTGGTTGTATCCTATCACCCATTAGTTGGTGAGGTTATCCATTGGCGTAATGGTCTCTTCAAGTATCAGGTTTCTTTTGTTTGTGGATGACTTTATGGATGTCTTCCCCAATCATGTTCTGGGACTACCTCCAATACAAAATATGGACTTCTGTATTGACTTGGACCCTAGGACCGTACCAATATCTTCTACAACATATCGAATGGCCCCTACTGAGATTCAAGAGCTAAGGGTGTAGTTTTATTACCTTTAAGAGAAGGGTTTTATCATAACTAGTGTTACCCTTGGACAAATCTAGTTTTATTTGTGAAAAATGTGGATGGTATCTTGCGACTTTGTGTTGATTATCATCACATAAACCAGTTAATGATAAAGAACAATTACCCCTTTTTGAGGATTGAAAACCTCTTTGATCATTTGTGAGGAGTGAGTTGGTTCTTGAAGATCGATCTCAGGTAAGAATACCACCAGTTGAGGGTTTTTGAGGCTGATATTCTAAAGATATAATTTTGATGTCTCCATGGAAACTATGAGTTACTGGTGATACCTTTCGGTATGATGAATTCCCCCACAGTGTTTATGGATTTGATGAACCAGATATTCCATCAATATTTGGACTGATTTTTGGTTGTATTTATTGATGACATACTCATATACTCTATGTCATAGTAGGAGCATGTAGAAAAATTGAGTATGGTCCTAAAGTTACTCAGAGTGAACCATCTTTATGGTAATATCTCAAAAGTTTCAGTTTTGGATCCATGAGGTTCACTTCCTAGGGTATATCATTTTTGATCATGGATTAGTTGTAGACCCAGTGAAGATTGATTTAGTTCTTTCTTGGGATCCACCCAAGAGTGTGTCAAAGGTAAAGAGTTTTATTGTCTTGGAAGGGTACTACAAGAGATTTGTATCACACTTCTCTAGGATTTCATTCCCTTTTACCACCCTGATGTGGAAACTGAAATTGTTTACTTGGACTGAGCAGGTTCAGAGATCCTTTGAGGATTTTAGGTTTAGGCTAACTAGTACTTCTATTTTGAGACTATCAGAGGAGGGTGTGGAGTGTGTAGTGTATTTTGATGAATTTGGAGCAAGGATCAACTATGTGTTGATGTAGAGGTAATAATTGATCACATATGGGTCAATGAAGTTAATACCCCATGAGAAAAACTATGTGACTCATGACCTAGAGTTAGTAGCAGCAGTCTTCTATCTAAAGATGTGGAGGCACTATCTTCTAGGTGATCACATTTTTATTTACTCATACCATCAGAGTCTTAGATATATCTTCACACAGAGAGATCTAAACCTAAGAAAAAGGCACTAGTTGGAGTTCCTGTAGAAGTATGAATTTTTTATAATCTATACTCCTAGGAAGGGAAACATGGTGGAATATTTCATTTGTAGGAATTACTATTCTCATTTGGTGGAGGAGGTGTTTGAGCAGTTTTCTTCTTTACACATGACCCTAGTAGAGGAGAGGGGTGTGTCTTATCTTCAATTAGTGGTGTTTACTCCTATAATTCTCTAGAATGTGAGTGAGAATTAGTTGAGATACATCATCTATGAGTTTCTTCATGATAATATATATTTAAGAGATTCACCAAATGGATTTTCTAAAGAATGGGAACACATCATCCTTTTCTAGGTAAAAATGGTGCTTCCGGTCGTGACGTGAGAAGATGTGATGAGGGAGTTTCACACTTCTCCTTTGGATGTACATCATGATGTATGGAATATGTATAGGTACCTTTAACATTAGTTTTTTGTGGATTGACATGAGGCTGAGTGTTTGCAAGTATATCTTTCATTTTGGACTTTGGTAAAATTTATGAAGATCACTTTCCACTGGTATAATTTTATTATAACAACATCTATCACTCTATAATTACCATGGAATCTTTAGAGTCCCTTTACTAGAGACTCTACAGGTAACCCTTTGATGGACTAAGATTATAGAGACATATCTTGTTGGGATAGAGATGGTGTAGGTGATAATAGAGAAAGTTCGAGTGATCTGAAAATGTACCAGGATAACCTAAATCCAATAGAAATATTATGCATATCGATGCTATAGGCCCTTGGAGTTTGATCAGAGAGATCATGTTTTCCTAAGAGTCTCTACACAATGAGGATTGCAGAGGTTTGGTCAGGGAGGAAAGATATCCTAGAGGTTCATCAGGTTGTTTGAGATCCTATGTAGGGTTGGAAAGGTTTCTTAATGCATATCCATACTCCCACAGTTGGACCGGGTGCATGAAGTCTTCCATGTGTTTCATTTGAGGAGATACACCCATTATCCTATGCATGCCATTGATTGAGGTGAGTTGGGAATATATGATGGACCTACCTTCATGGATACCTGATGAAGATCAAGGATCGATTGGATATGATCCCGTGAGGATGTGCCATTCCCTTGGTTCATGTATTATGGAATCATGGAAGCATGCAGGAGAGATCTTGGGATTTGGAGAGCTAGATGCGGGATCAGTATCCCCACCATTTTATTTAGATAGTACTTTTCAAGGTTGAAAATCATTGAAGTGGGGAATAATTTAGTGACACTGTTATTTACTTATAAGACATTGAAATATATTAAGGAATATTTTTAGATCCGGGAGCTGAGATAGTGTGAGATTCTGAGGCCCGGTGAGCCTGTAATTGATATTTTAAAAAAAATAAATATATTAATATCACATACATATATTTTTCTAGAAAAAGTATAATTACATCCAAATATAGCCTCATATTTGAAATCTAAGACCATAGTTGAGTCCTAAATATGAGATTTACCTTAGGCATGACCTAAAGTTGTTCAAAATCGGGATTTCAGATGAGGAAGCCATTGGATGGTACATTAAGTAGATCAATAAAATAATTAATTAAATTAATTATTTTAATACCCATAACCTAATTTCTTCTATATAATTATTTATATAAAAATTCTCTAGGGTTAGCTGTATAACCATGGGATATTTGAGAAGAGGTTGAGAGCATTCTTTGTTGGTGAGTTGACATCGAATGACGAATGATGATCAAATTGAGGTGGATTGAGAGGTAGTGAGCACAAAAAGTCTTCTACATCACTAGAGAACATGTTCTTCACCAATTATTGATCCATAATTGAAGTTGGGATCTTCAATTTTAGTTTATGACCTTGATTAAAATATTATGCTTGGATATATATATATATATATATTCTTTTGATCTATGTTTTCCAATCCTTCGCATGATATTATTGATGAATTAATTTTTTTATTCAATCTATTCATTTTATACCATGATCTCAACCTAATTTTACCTTTTTAAAATCATAGGCCAAGAAATATCGGAAAATGATTTTTATTGACCTTTTTTATTATTATTTTCCCCTATTGTTCATCACATTATTTATCATTGGACTAAAAGGTCGCATTTCAACATTACCAGGGCGGTTTTTGAGTGAAATAAAACCCCAAATTCATGGTGGTTGTGTAAATTATGATTGGGAAGGTGATTTGTGGATGGATCAAGATTTTTTGTGGGATGTGGGTGATGGTTTCTATAGTTCTCTTATCTAGGATGGTGACTGGTGATGAGTATCACATGAGACGCATGACGAACCACCATGGGTTATTGGAATCCATTTTCTAACCACCAAAGTTTAAGAAATGATGGCCGGAGGTGACCTCTATCGATTTCGGGTGGTCAACTGAAGATATTTTTAGCAAAGAGCATGGATATAGAAACTACATAGAAGAACTTGAGTTTCTGCAAAAAGCTTGACTACATGGAATGTATTCCAAGAACACATGCCATATGGATTCACCCAGCTATGACAGTTAGGGTTTCAAGGAAGATAAGGGTCACACATTGTGTGAGGCTAAACCCACATGCTATGTGACCCTTCTTAGGTGGCTAAGACATGTGCTAGATGCACACAACGAGGAACCCATGGGGGATGAATTAGATTTCCCTTCTTCCCAAGGCTCATAAATCTCTTATAGAGAGATATATAGAGGAACACTTTATCTCCAACCTTTAACTCTTGGTCTCATCGATTATTATCAAAATAACCATTCTATTTACTTTGTGATGCTCTGATGTATTGTTGAATGGCATTGACGTTCTCAATCATGTATTCTCCAAGTCTGGGTCCCAATATCTTTTATTCTCCAATTTCATCCCAATACATCGACATTCTATATCTATTTAAATAGAGGGATTCATAAGGATCTATATGAATTCTTGAGTGAAATCTATTGTTGTATGAAAACTCAACCAAATGAAGATGTTGATTGCAACCCCCATTGAAGTCCATTAAGACAAATCTCAACATATCCTCAAGTGTCTAGATTTTTTTCTCAAATTGGAAATTGGTCTGAGGGTGATAGGCCATACTAAAGTTTAATTTCATGTTTAGATCATGTTGGATAATTTTCCATAATTTTTAGGTGAATATATGATCTCTATTAGATAAAATTTAAAGTTATGTTCCATGCAGCCTCACCACTTCACTAATGTATATAATTGCAAGTTGGTCTTATGATAAGTTATCCTGAATGATAATTAATTGAGAAGTATTTGTAATGAGGTTAACGAAAACCCATATAGAATTATTCCCTTTAGTTTCTTTTATAATACCTATAAAAAAAATCCATGGTGATGTTCTCCCATTTCCATAAAGGTATGATTAATGGTTTCATCTTCCTCTTGGGATTTTACCTTTCATCATTCACTTTCTAACATACCAGACACCTTGATTTATATTCTAAAATATCCTTCTTTATATTGTCCCATTAATAGTGACCTCAAATATCTCTATATTTTTGATCCCTAGATGGACAGATAACGTTGAGCTATGAGAATCATACAGTAGATCCTTATTTATCTTCATATTTAATGGTATTGATAGTTTTACCCTAAATCTCACAACTCCATCATCATCAATATTAAAATCTAAGGCTTTTCCCTTCCTTATAGAATCTACCTTCTTCTATACCTCTATATATTACCTTTTATCTTCCTTGATATTCTCTATAATATATGATTAATAAATCATTTAAGAAAGTTAGGATGCAACTCTGTCCTTTATGATTCCCATGTAAATCCTTCACATTTATTAGAAGATTATAAGCTTCTCAATCCTCATCATGGATACAGTTCCGGGATCATTCCTACTTATAGAATCCAAAACATTATTTTCATTTATTGGATGATAGTGGATTAAACAGTCATAATATTTCATTAGCTATAACCATATTTGTTGGACCATATTGATATCCTCTTGTGTGAATTTATACTTTAGGCTCTTATAATCTATATATATGTCACAATTTACTCCATAGAGATACTTCCTCCAGATATTTAATATAGGGATTACTATATCCAACTCCTTATCATGTGTAGGATATTTTTTCTCATGAACCTTTAACTGCACTGAGTCATATTCTATCACCTTATCATTATTCATGAGTAAATAACCCAATCTTTTCTTTGATGCATCACTGTAGATCCCAAATAATTCCCCACAAGTGGGTAGTATGAGTATAGGTTCCATGATTATCCTCGTTTTTCAACTCCTTGAAGTTTTATTCACATTCATCAAACCCAAAAATATTCACTCTCTTCCGAGTTAACTTGTTTAGAAGGTTTGAAAAACAAGAAAAGTTTCTCAAAAATCATCAACAGTACACAACTAATCTAAGGAAACTATGAATCTCATTTATAGATTTTTTTGGGCCATTCCTCAACCACCTTTTTCTTTTAAGTATCCATACATATCCATTTTATTGTGATAAAATTACCCAAGAATGATACTTTAAATTTATACAAAACTCACATTTACTATACATTGTACACAATTTTTCCTTTATAAAAGTCTTCAGTATAAAATTCAAATTTTCTTCAAGTTACTCCTTGATTTTAGAGTATATGAGAATATCATCTATAAAGATTTCCACAAATTTATCAAGGTAATCTTTTAATACTCTATTTATTAATTCCATGAAGATTTCTAGAACATTAGTGATTCCAAATGGAAACAATATGAACTCATAGTGTCCATACCTTGTATGAAATGTAGTCTTGGAAATATCCTCATTCTTTACCTTTAATTGATAATATCCCGATAGAAGGTCCATTTTAGAGAAGTATTGGGCCCTGTATACTGATCAAACAAGTCATAAATACATGGAAGGGGATACTTTTTCTTTATCATGATCTTGTTGAGATCATGTTAATTGATACATAGATTCATTAGACTCATTGATCCATCCTTATTTTTGGAAAATAGGAATAGAACACCCCATGGTAAAACACTTGGGAATAAAAAATCCTTTTCCAGATTATCTTGAAGTTTCTTCTTATTTTTTTTAATTAAATGAGGTCCATTATATAGGTATTCTTGTATATTGGCAGAGATCCAGGTATAAGTTCAATTGATAACTCAACCTATTTATTAGGAGGAAGACTAGAAAACTCTTTAGGGAATACATCAGTATATTCCCTTATAATGGGCATGTATTTTAGAGTGATCCTCTGCTTTGTCTCAATCATTTGAGCAAGATACGCTCGCTCATAAGGAAATAATATCCATTATTGAGAAGAACTTTCTAAGTGAGATTTATCCTCCTCCTTTCACACATATACAATTGGAGGATGATTTGGGATACAAAAGGTTATTAACTTATCACAAAAATCGATATTGGATCTGTGTAAGGACAACCAATCCATTCCCATTATAGCATCAAATTCCACTAAAGTGAGCATAAAAGGGTTTTATAGGAGTCTTATCCCAAAAATATCGATTGTGGAGGAGTTATACACTTGATATATAATAATTTAACTATTTATTATTTTTACCAATAACTCAACCATCATGTTTTGAGGTGGTTTTTGAATAGTTTTACAAAAATTTCATGATATAAAATAATTTGTAGAACCAAAATAAAATAGTGCGTTCGCTATTTTTGAATGAATAACTAGTATACCTATCATAACTTCTTTTTCAAGATCTAACTCAACATTTTTGATAACATAATCCTATCCCTACTCTCTTTTCCTTAAAGGTTGTTGTTTGTAGTCATCTTTAACAACCCTTGGATCTAGGTAATGGTTTCATAAAGTCCATGTTCTATGTAGTTGATATATTGGACCATAGGTCGATGATTGATCAGAACCTTATTTTCTTATACCACATCAATAGGATTTCCCATCTCCCATTATTAATTCATTAGCTCAAAGCCCTTCCCTTTCACACTTGAAACACTTCCTCATCACCTTAAGACAATTTTTGGGATTCTTCTTCCCACAATTTTGACAAGCGGGTAGTTAGAATCTTTTTCTACCATAAAGATTATTTGATGATCCTCTAGAGTTAAATTTTATCCTCCAATTTTTATCTCCATTTCCATGGTAACACTGATAATCACTAATCTAAATTTCAACTTTAAGGGAATAATTAACAATTTCTTTATAACTTTTAAAGTTTCTAATTTCTAAGGATTTTTGAAGACTTGACTTTAGGCCACTAAAGAAGTAGTTAACCTTATTTTTAGTATCCAATAAAAAGTTATAGGAATATAATGAAAGACCTATGAAGTTTTCTCTATAATCTCTAATATATTCACCCTCATTTTTCTTGAGTCCAAGGAATTCCCTCTCTATTTTAACATGGAGAGCACTGGGAAAATATTCATTGAAAAAATATCTTCTTGAATCCATCCATTACATGGATTCAATATCTTCTTTAGGTTTTTTATTAATGATCATTTGATACCACTGACCATCTTATCCCTTGTAACACCCAAATATTTTAAAGTAACACTATGTTCAATAGCATATACAACACACAACACTAAGTTTAAGTGAACCGTGATATACTATTAAAATATTATTATTTAAAATTGACCATTGTAACCCAGCCGTTAAAATGGATGGTATGAATAGTATTAAATAAATTATAAAAAATATATAAATGTAATAATTTATATAAATTTATTGATAAATTATTAGGAAATAAGAACTCAAATTTCAATAAAGACATTTTATTCTTAAAAAATATGTTTCCTTAAAAAATGATTCTTATTGTTTTTTGTGAGAAAATATTATAAGTAACTTATGGAATGTATAGAAATTTTATTTTATTAAATGGAAATATATTTTTAAATTAGCATACCAAAATAAACTTAGGGTAAAATTTTGTGATTTTTTCTGAAATGTTTTATTTTTTAGTGAATAGTAAAAATTACCAAATTTTCAAATATTGTCATTTATTTTTATTAATTCAAGTAATTAAAAAGTTCCATTATATTTTTTATTTGTTATTAAATAAAAATAATAAAAATATTATTTAAAATAATATAATTAATTTCATCTAAATTATTAATTTTCATGATTTTGGTAAAAGATTATTTTAACGCTAAAAAATGCGATTTTTTACAAACTATTTTTAAGTACATAATGTTTATCATTTTTAATTAATTAAAATAAAATCTATTAAGGAAATATTTAAATTAAATTTATATATTATATATGTATTTATAATTAATTTAAATTCATATAATGATGATTACTAGTCAAATATTTAATGTAAAATCATCTTATGCTTGAAAAATACATTTCTTGAAAAAACATTTTTCGACACATTTTAATGGTTTAATTTTAAATTAATTTTTGAAAATTATGTGAATTTAATTTGATAAAATTGATTATATATTTTTAATCATAATAATTAATACTATATAATATGTTCAACTTAATTTTTGGTCATAATTAATAGTAAAAATAGTAAAAATTATTTATGATAGTTAATGTTAAAACCAGTTTACTGGGAGGTTAAACTAAAGAGGTAAATGGATTAACATGTTTAAAAAATGTCTATTTTTAAATTATTTAGTTGTGGATAAAACATATAACCCATAAAATTCATTATTTATCAATTTTTGAGGCACTTTTCTTGAGATTGACTTCCTATTATTGAATAGATTTGGGTATTTACAAAAATGACACTCTTCCTTAATTATAAAAGGGAACTCCTCCCCTCACTTATTTACACCTATCAATACATTTATCTCAAAAAAACCCTAAAAAATATCTCCCCAAAATCCTTATCCACATTATGTATCTTTTTTCCTTCCCAAAAGACCAACCTTAATGTCTTTAATAAGATATCCAAAGTAGGTTATTCTAAGAAAAGGTAACCGTCTTCACCGAACTACTTCATTTTAATTCATCATTTTACACCTTCAATTAAGTATTAAAAATTATAATATAATAAAAATATTATATTTTATATAATTATATTTTATTATATTTTATTTTATAATATTTACCCATCTCATCTTCCATTAAATGGGAAACAAAACCATTGTTCGTGTGTTTGGTGGACTACCGCCTCATGAACCAATGTAATTAATTTTCCATCATTGCCTCTCATGAATATTAATGATGATGGATTTAATATTTATTTATATATATATATTATATTCTTGACATATTAATAATTTTTGAAAATTAATATATCATATAATTTCTTACCTTACCATTCATAGAAAAATGATAACTTCATTTGTGTGTACGGTGGACTATTGCCTCGCGAAACGATGTGATTTTTTATTACCGAATCACATGGATGGTATATTTAAGTATATTTAAATAAATAATATGATATTTATAATATTATTATCATTTTTAAAGATAAATTAACACTTACCTTATTTCCCTTACGATCAATGAAAAATGGAAATGTTACACATGTGTACGTACGACCTACCGTCTCCATGATTGTAACATAGTTCATTCTTAATGACCAAAATTCATGGTTATTTTTTAAAGTATAATTTATATATAAAAATGATAATTATTTCCTGATGATTATTTTATATATGATGTAATAATGAACACTTTGACCATGTTCAACACATCAGTTCCATTTTGAAATTATGAACCAAGCATCCTTAAAACACCCAATGTCGACATAAATGATTATGTAATTAAAAACATCATTAAAATAAATGAAGTAAATGGTTTAAGTATAAGGTATTAAACCTATAAATGGTTATTAATAAATAAATTAATATAATTTTATCATATAGGTGATAAAATACATATATGAAAAATTCTCGACTCGTGGTAAGGGTTTTGTCTCCAAACTTCTTTCCTTGAGACACATGTTCTTTTATGAACCTGTTTTATTTTAAATGGTGTATATAATAACCTGTTACATATTATATCATGAATTAATCATAATTAATTATATTTTAAGTTAAAAATCATCTAATTAATTCATTGGAGTTATGATTCAAAATTTACTAAAGCGTTAAGGGTTTATGTTTCAATCTCATTTTAATCAGGATTGTTTATGATTGAATTTACATTATAGGGAATTATTTGATTGTTGTATAATAAAACCCTTTAATTTTATCCTCTATTTATTCATTAATTTTTCAATTAATATTACCATTTTCTTCTCTTTGGTACCTAAAATGACTGATAAAATGTTTTTAAGAAAATATGACTTCATTTCTCACTTTGGTTGAAAATTATTTTTCTTCTATATACATGTTTTCTAAAAATATTTTCAATAATATTTCTAACATTACCCAAAATATTTATTAAATAAAAATTTATCCATTTTTTAATTTTTACATAATGGATTTGAAAGGAATATTCTTGTCATTTTATGAATGCTGCACTTTTTAAACATTTTTGCAAT
The DNA here is from genome assembly GCA_963277665.1 of Viscum album. NCBI lineage: Eukaryota > Viridiplantae > Streptophyta > Magnoliopsida > Santalales > Viscaceae > Viscum > Viscum album. The sequence continues at coordinate 22,810,039 of OY728142.1, read as the reverse complement.
AGTGTGAAAGGAATGTTTCATTTAACTTATACCGCATATATAAAATTAACCACCCTCATTAATAATAAACTATTTGAATATTAATTTATAAGTTTCCAAGATTATTTTTAAATAAAATTTTTTCTATAAAATTTTGTAAATTTATAAATTTTGAATAGGTGATTTCTAAGTGAAAATGGTATTTTTCTCAAGAAATATTCTGTGTAATATTTTAAAGGCATTTTCATAAACGATGACAACCATTGATGTTATGGATGTATTATAAATTATGTATATATTTATATCACATATATACTTAGCTTATTCTCCCTTACTTTTATGGGTTAATACACACCTTATGTTTATATCTCAAATGCCTTCATTATAAAATTTCTTTTGATTATGATATGAGACAAGATTATGCAGCCCATTTATTTTCATGGGTAATTATTACATTTATACATTATGATTTATTTAATTCATGTGACACAAATAATCATGAAAATATTATGATGGGTGTGCCTAGATAGTTCTCTAATACATTGGGTAATGTTTTTAGTCTCATGAGTTTTCATGTATGAGAATAGAGAGAAAACATAATCCTTTATGGGACTTTGTCTGCCACATGATATTATCTAGAAAATTATCCTTGACTCATGTTTATGTCATGTTATATGTCGTTTAAAAATTTCTTATGATGTCATGATCTTATGATACCATGATCTTTATGTTATGATCCCATGTGATTACTCTTGATCCCTCTCTTTTATGATATCATACTATACCATTGACTCACATGTTATGTTTCCTTTTCATATTTATTCACTTACTGAGATTTTTTTCTCACCCCTTTTGTCTATGTATTTCCCAGGTTATCCCATGTAGTTTTATGAGATCAAATGGATTTAAGATCTCACTAAGGAGAATAAAATATTTATTTTTATTTTAGTCTCCCTCTGGTGTTTTATGAACCAAGTATTCTAAAGACACCAGGTCTTTTAGATCATTGTTTTTGTATTAAAGGATGTTTATGTTAAAAATCATGTAATAATATATGTAAAAGGATTGGGTCTCTATAGTCAGTATCAAATGAAAAGGTTTAGTTAACCTTTGGAACCTAGGATGACAATACTTTAGTGATAAACCTAGGGATAAGTTTAAGTCTAATTCTAAGTATTGGAAAATTGTAATGGCCTAGTCCAGCACACGATCATAATATTGTATAATTTGGGCCTATCCCACATAGTTTTTCCTTCCCTGGGCTCTGGACCTCAGGCATGCCCCAAGAAAAGGCCTCATGATGGGATAGGTATCCACACCACCTTATAAGGGGTGCTTCATGTTCCTCCTACTTTGATATGGGATTTCCATAATCCTCTACCCTAGAAGGGCCTAATGTCCTCACTGGAACAGAAAATAGACAATGGATCTGATACCATTGGTAACATCCCATCTCGAGTACCACACACTGATGCTCCGAATTGGTCAGTAATATGACCTTAAGCGTGTATCCCCATATGCCAGAGGTTTCTGACTATCAGTGAGGGTCTAATATCGATCATGGAGAGACTATGACCTCTCTTTTTATTTATCAAAGTAAAACACCAAAGAAATGAATAGACAATTATAAAATAATGATATAACATAACCAAAATAATTCTGTATCATAAGATGACCAAAACTAGAAATAAAATGTCAAAATTGGACAGTAAATATGCCATACTAAAGTACATGTCATGTATTAATATACAAACCCAAAAGTAATGACACTAAAAACTCCCAACAGGGTCCCAAGACATGTCTGATTCCCTCATATATGCTCCATCCCAAATTAGCTATATAGCACATGGCCTTTTCCATTAACCTATCCTGCAATCATGTAATGTATTTGGGTATTGATCAGGCATCACGAGTAGGGTGTGATTACAACTTAGTAGACCACCACCAACGAAATCTAAAAAAAATCCAGTCAATAAAAAGATCATTCAGTTTTATAAAGAAATAAGTACAATGCATAAGTAAATAGTTATCAGATTACTAGTTATTCTTTATTTAACCACATAATCCACTAGGTTCTCGAGGACACCCATACCTCAATTCCTTCTTTGGCTCATGTTGGGTATGAACCAAGTCACATATTCAATTAAAATTTCATTATAACACATGAGATTACATTATCCATGTCATTTCAATTCATTATTATGGACACTAGGAACCATAGTCTAATGCTAATACTTTGGTGTAAAACACCATGTCTAGAACCCTATGAGTATTTGGAGCATCAGTCCCTATCTCACACTATTTAGCATGCTTGGGTGTAGAATGCCATGTCTAGTACCCTGTTCATCAATCATACATATATATAATGGTGTAGAACATCATGTATAACACCCCATTTCTCAATCATACTTATATATCATGGGTGTAGAATGTCATGTCTAGAACCTCATATCCCAATCATACATATATATCTTGGGAGTATAACGTCATGTTTAACACCCCATTTCTCAATCATACATATATATCATGGGTGTAGAATGTCATGTCTAGCACCCCATTTCTCCATCAATCACACATATCACAACATATAACATTATCACATGTTTTAACATTATAACATCAACCAAGATTAATCCACATTAATCATATTATCACAATTAACCACCATAATATTCCATTAATTAATTGATAAATTAATTAATCGAAGTCAATTAATTAATTCAAAAATTAATTAATCACATCAATTTCCTTTAATTAATTCAACAATTAATTAATCATGTCTATCCGTTAGTTAATTTAACAACCAATTAATCACATCAATAACATTAATTAATTCAAAAATTAATTAATCATATCAATTCTATTGGTTAATTCAATAATTAACTAATCAAGTTAATAACATTAATCAATTTAAATAATTAATTAATCACATCAATTCCTCTAGTTAATTTAATAATTAACTAATCACATAAATGTCATTACTAATTCAATAATTAGTTTACCATATAAATCCCCTTAACTAATCCCTCAATTAATTAAGTACATCAATCCCATTAATTAACTCATCAGTTAATTAATCAATATCCACAACTCAAAATCCCTTAATTCATTCCACAATTAATTATCTCATTCACAATCTCAATAACTCATAATTAATCCTAAAATTAATTATATAAAATCCTATATCTCAATATCTCATAATTAATTTAACAATTAATTATCCAATTCAAAAATATCATTATCCCATTATTAATTTAATAATTAATTATCCAATTCTATCAATTCAATATACCAACAATCCACATTAATTAATTCACAAATTAATTAATCCAATTCATTTAATTGCACCATTAAAACAATCCCCATTAATTAATTCACCAATTAATTAATCTAACTCATTCAATTTCATTAACACAACAATCCCTATTAATTAATTCACTAATTAACTAATCCAACTAAAAAATCGTAACATTACATCCATTAATTAATTCACCAATTAATTAATACAAATCATCTCCATTAATTAATTCCAAAATTAATTAATCACATTTAATTCCCTGAATTAATTCACCAATTAATTTTTTCACATCAATTTCAATTAATTAATTCCACAATTAATTAATCACATTCAATCCCTTCAATTAATTAACCAATTAATTGTACATATCAATACCATTAATTAATTCAATTAACTAATCTCATTAATCCCATTATGTAATTCATCAATTAAATAACCATATTATTCCCATTGACTAATTCATCAATTAATCAATCCCATAAATCATAATATTTAATTCATCAATTAAATAATCACATTACTCCATTAATTAATTCATCAATTAATTAATCCCAACTTAAGCAATTAAATAACCCCAATTAATTACTCAATTAATTGTTCTATCTCAATCAATTCAATATCCCCAATTAATTCACAAATTAATTGTTCCAACTTAATCAATTCAATATCCTCAATTAACTCATCAATTAATTGTTCCAACTCAAACTCATTACTAATTTAACAATTAGTTTATTACATCATTCTTCTTAATTAATTCCTCAATTAATTAAGCACACCAAACACATTAATTAATTTTCCAATTAATTAATCACTATCCAAAAACTCAATATCCTATAATTAATTCAAAAATTAATTATCTAATTCAATACCAATATCTCAAAATTATTTTAACAATTAATTATTCATGATCCAAAATCCCAAAATCCCATTTTTACATTTCCCTTAATTAAATTAATTCACCAAATTAATTAATTTAATCAATAACGCAATTGTTAAAAATATAATATAAATTATAAAATTAAATACACATAATTTTAATCAAGACTATGTGATTTAAATTTTATACCACCTACCTCAATACGTTGATGATTGATCGCCCAATAGATATCCCCAAAAATTGAGTGTCACAATGACATAGATCTAGATCCAAAACCAAAATTCGAAATCAAAAAAATGAAGATCCAAAAAACATAGATCTAGATCATAGAAAAATATATCTAGAATCAACACAATAGAGAATAATCACCCCTTTAAGGATGAGATAAGATTGGGATAAGAACGGAAGTGATACGAGAAAAAAATCAGGAAGAAACCATATATCCAGAGAGATTCATATCACTGGGATTCAAATCACTAAGAACAATGGTTGGATGGCCTTGGAATCCCTCTGGGCGGCTCTATATTTGAGAGAAATCAATTTGGGGATAGTTGGGGTCAAATAGTTGTTAAAATAGGGGGGTTCGAAAAATTAAAATCTAATTTTGGGTTAATTAAAACTGTGCACATAGTTTTCTTCTCAAGGAACACAGTTTCCCCTAACCATGCAACTTAAATTTGCACCTCTTATAGGGGGGTTCATGATTTTACAAATAGTGCTCCAGCCATGTGAATCCCCTTTTCTCAGGTTGGCACGGTTAGTTGGGCTATGACGTACAGTTTGGGAAAACCATGCGCAAACCGTGCACTACCATTCTTTCTTCTTAAATTCCCATAATTCACCTAAAAATCCCCAAGAAAATTCCCAATAAAAAGGTACTCAAAACTAGCCAAAAGAGTACTTGTTATCAAGATATACTCATATCCAGAAAAGGCCAGGATCTTAAAATCTCCCCACCTTATAATATCCCATCCTCGAGTTGCACTCCTATGAATCTCTAAGATTTCGAGTAAAAAATATCAAGCCACTATGACCACATATCCGCTTCTCTCTCCCACATTTCTTCATAAACCCATTCATGTTTCCACAATACACAAACTATCTGCACAATCCTTCCTAGAAACTTCTTCTCCCTATGATCTAACACGCATATCAGATGCTCCTCAAAGGAAGCATCAGTCCCAAGCTCAACCTCCACAACATACCCTACACGTTTCCCAACTCACTACTTCCAAAAACTGCAAGAATACCACCCAACATTGGCACTCAACCTTTCCATCAAAAACTACCTAGAAAGGATGTACATCCACCACCTTCAAGGCCCACTTGGACTTTCCCCTGAGGAATGTAAACATGCACCTTACATGTTCTTCATTGGAATTATGATACCACTAATTCCAACCTATGGTATTTCTCCACACACCTTCTATTGATATATCACTCCCAACATTTGAAGCATCGTTAACCCTATTGTTAAGCAATCCAACCACCATGATATTCATCAACCTCCGGTCCATCCTGAGAATCTCATCTGTAAACTATCGATGGTGTACCTTCCACCATCCAGGTTCACGTATACCACTTCAAAAGAAAAACCTCTAGGGGGCCCCATAACCAACTAAAACACATTTAGATAACTAAGTATAAATCCAAAGCTTTCTTAGCTTATCTAGGATGATGTCAAGGTAGGGTACATGATCATCACTAATTAAAAGCACGCTAAGAAGTAATCAGTGAACACTACAACAACTCCTCTATCATTGATGTTACCTCCCACTATGGAAACACATATACCTTCTGAATGTCTCAGGATTCCTTTCTCTCCAACATCTCACTATACGATCCAAAACTAGATAGTCCCTCACACAACCTATAACCAAGTAATAAAACTAAGGAATTCTCACTACCCAAACTACCCACATAAAGGGTAAAATAAACAAAACAAAGGATTCTTATTTCAAAACATTAAAATAGTTAAAAAGAGGGATTTTCACAAAACCATATCAAGTATTTACCCCCTTTTCCCACCACACGGTCAAAATTTAGGCACTATCTCTACCCTTAACCATTATACATCTAGGTCCTAATTAACATGAGTAAACACATTATCATTATTCAAGTTTCTCATTTAGACACCCATTTATTCTCATATTAAATCCTTTTAGAACATTTTTCCATTTCATATTAGGCACCATTTTCATTTCCATTTCACAAGAAAGTAAAAACAATTCAAGTTCAACAGCTTACCCAAAACCTGTTTTCCCGAGAATTCATAAAATGATGAATGTCACAAAATAATCCTGAGTTTAAAGAATGATGCATTCATACTCAAATCTCATTCCTTATTGAGAAATGAGTCAAATATCATAAAATATCAAAATCAATAATCACAACACACAACAAGTGCGCCACCCAAGGTGAAATAATATTCAATTGCAACAGCAAACAACAATATCAAAAATCCCACCCTAGGTACTTGGGTTCTCCCCCATACATGGGTTAGATCCTCCAATGCATGAGATCATAACGAAGGACCGAATATTCCTAGTCTTATATATAACTTTACAAAATAGAAAGAAAAAAGAAAAAAGAAAAGAAAAATACTCTGATACCACTTTGTAACATCCCGACGTGGGTGCCACTTAATGGTGACCCGAGCCAAACCGTCATAATGTTGTATCAAATAATTGATCTTTTCTTTTTATTTTTTCTTAATATTTGGGAAATGTAGACATGATAATAAGAAGATTCGGGATTTGGTTATGAGGTCATGAATGGGAGTATCTAACCCATGTATGGGGGAGAACCCAAGTACTGAGGGTGGGATTGTTGTTATTGCTATTTGATATTACTGTTGAATATTATTTCACCTTGGGTGACACACTTGTTGTGTCCTGTGATTATTGATGTTGGATTTTATGATATTTAAATCATGGCCCTATAAGGCATGCGAGTTGAGTATGCATGCATAATTCTAGGCACTCAGGATTATTTTGTAACTTGCATCATTTTAGGCATCCACAAGAAAACATGTTTTGTGTAAGTTGTTGAACATGAACTATTTTTCCTTAATTGTGAAATTGAAATAAAAATAGTTCCTAATATGAAATTTATAATGATTATAAAAGTATAAAATATGAAAATAAATGGGTGTCTAAATGAGAAACTTGAATAATGATAATGTATCTACCCTTGTTAACCAGGACCTAGATGTAGGTTGGTTAAGGGTAGAGATAGTGCCTCAGTTTTAACTATGTGGTGGGAAGAAGGGGTAAAAACTTGATATAATTTTGTGTAAATCCCTCCTACTAACTATGTTAATGCTGTGAAATAAGAATCCTTTTTTTGTTTATTTGTCCCTTAATGTGGGTGGTTTGGGTAGTGAGAATGCCCTAGTTTGAGAAATCAGTTGTAGGTTGAGTGAGGGACCATCTAGTTTTGGATCGTATGGTGATATGTTAGAAGACATGGAAGCTAAGGGCATTCGGTAGGTTAAGGTGTTTCCATAGTGGGTGGTAACATCGGTGATGGATGATTTGTGTTGGTGTTCACTGATGAATTATTAACATACTTTTAATTAGTTACGATCATGTACCCTACCTTGAAATCATCTTGGGTATGCTAAGAAAGCTCTGACTTTATGACTAGCTATCTAAATGTGTCTTGGTTGGGTATGGGGCTCCTTAGAGGTTTCAATTTTGAAGCGGTATATGTGTAGTTGGATGGTGGAAGGTATGCCATCGACAGTTTATAGATGAGATTATCAGGATGGATCATAGGTCGATGAATACCATGGTGGATGACTTGCTTAACAAGTGGGGTTAATGATGTACTTAAGGTAGGGCACAATATGTTAGTATAAGGTTCATGGATCAGGATCATGGGTTGAAATTGGTGGCATCATAATTCCAATGATGAACCTGTAAGGTGCATGTTTAAATTCCTTGGGGGAATGGAAAAGTGGGCTTGGAGGTGGTGGATGTGTTCCCTTTATAGATATTTTTTGATTGAAAGGCCGAGTTCCAATGTTGGGTTGTGTTCTTTCAGTTTTTGGGAGGAGTGATTTGGGAAATACTTCGGGTATGTATTGGAAGTTGATCTTGAGACTGATGCGTTCTTTGAGGATCATTCAATATTTGTGTTAGATTGAAGTGAGAAGGAGTTGCAGGGAAGGAATGTGCTGATAGTTTGTGTATTATGGCAATATGAACAGGTTCATGAAGAAATATGGGAGAGAGAATCGGATATGAGGGAACAATGACCCAATATTTTTGACTTGAAATCTTAGAGATGCGCAGAAGTACAACCCAAGGATGAGCTATTATATGGTGAGGAGATTTTTAGATCCTGAACTTTTTTGGGGATGACTTGGGCTTGATTACAATTACTCTTTTGTCTAGTTTTGAGCACCTTTTGTTTGGGAAAGTTCTTAGGGGAGTTTTTGGATTAATTTTGGGAATTTTAGAAGAAAGAAGGGTAGTTCATGGTTGACGCACGATTTTCCCAAACTGTGCGCCACAACCCAGCTAGCCATTCAAACCTAGGTAGAGGGGATTCACATTACTGGTGCATGGTTTAGAAAACCGTGTTCCCTAAAAGAATAAATTGAACACCCCCTATAAGAGGTGCATTATTAAGGCACATGATTAGGGGAAACCATGTGCCTAGAGTAGAAAACCATGCATGCAGTTTTAATTATCTTGAAAATTATATTTTAATTTCCTAAACCCCCTATTTTAACCCCCATTTGACCCAAACTCACCCTAAATTGATTTATCTTGAATCCAAATCCTCCCAATGGGATTACAAGGCCCTCTGACCTCTGTTCTTGGTGATTATAAGCTCGATTCTTAGATCTAGTCATCTCTGGGTATGTGGTTCCTTCCCAATTGATTTCCCATATCACTTACATTCTTCTCACAATCTTCTCTCATCCTTAAAGGGATTATTATCCCTTGTTTTTTGGTTGTAGATCTAGTTTTCTATTGGATATTGATTCATTTGATTTTGGATTTAGGTTTCAAATATAGATCTATTTTTTTATGCCGCTCTATTTTTGGGGATATCCATTGGGCGATCGAACATCAATGAATTGAGGTAGGTGGTATAAAATTTAAATCCCATAGTCTTGTAAAGACCCGAAATTTCTATGGATTTTTTTAATATATGGGAATTTTATGAGTCCACGAAAATTAACGGCGCATGATTCCGAGGCCCAGAGTGCCTGAAATAAATTTCTGAACTTTATTTTGGGTACGTTCAGTAAACGTACAAGTGGGTTTTTCTAACTTTTGAACTGGTGCTCGGAATTGAAATCTAAGGACATCGTTGAACTCGTAGTGCCGGTATTCACTTAAGGATACTTTCACCTCGACCGCAGTGGGTCGAGAGTGAAATATAGAATTTGGGTTTTTCATGGGAAAATAAAAATAAAATTATTTAACATTTTATTTTTATTCTTGAACTCCCATGTGGAGGTTGGGAGGTGGGGGACTCTAGAACTAAACCTCCCATTTAAAATTAAGATGTGGGTTCCATCGGTACTAAACCTATCTTGTGAGGTTATAGTGGTGGGGACCACCCGATCTTTAACCCCCTAATTTAAATTTTAGAGGCGGGGACCACCCGACCCCTATTAATGGGGAGAAACCTCCAAACTCCCCAATATTCCACTCCTCCCATTAAATTGAGCCATTAAATTGGGCCAATTAATTGAGCTAATTAATTGTACCAACATAGTACATTAATTACTCCAACTTGTTTTGTTCCAACAAAATTAATCCCTTAAGTTAATTATATTGTCACTTCTTTCATTTTTTTGGGTGGAATTGTGAGAGGAGAACCATTGGAGGATTACACTTCTCCAACGAATAATGCGTTCTTCCACGAAGAACGTTCCTACTTCAAAGAACGCCGACTTAAATTTCTTCCTCAAGACACCCTCTAATGAGGAATGTTCCCCCGCGCCCCACGGCGGGCCGCCACCCCCAGACAGGGTGCGGAGGCCCCCGCACGGCGTGGTGCCAGCCACATAGCGATCTTGTGTGGGTCAGCGCCAATGATCCTGTGTGGGTCAGCTCCTAGAGATCCTATGTGGGTTAGATCCAGGGATCCTGTGTGGGTCATCTCCTAGTGATCTTATGTGGGTCATCTTCAGCGATCTTGTGTGGGTCAGCTCCTTGCGATCCTATGTGGGTCAGCTCCTAGCAATTCTGTGCAGGTCAGCAGAAGATCTTGTTAACAGAGTAAGATGATTCAATAGTTATAACTAATCATCTCTACTACCATACCTAAGTTATATTCCTGGTGTGAGATGAGTATGTACCTATGTGTTTCCTCATGATTGAGATGGATTACTTAATAACTTAGATATATGTATGGGAATATACCTAAGTAGGGTTATCTGTTGATTTCATACTTTGTGGTTTATCCTTGGTGGATTTTGTGAGACCTTGAGGGTATCAGGGTCCCTACTGAGTATCATTATACTCACCACTGTATGAGCTATGCCCGCATCTTGTTGTGTTGGATGCAGATGACAGATAGCGCTGATCGAGGATGAGAGTACCAGGACTGGACGATGCTCAGAGGTGGACCATATGGCGTGTCGGTACGTAGAGGAGAAAGATGGACATGGAGTGATGAGGAGGCGATATATACCTACCCTTCATGTAGGAACCTCGGAGGATGATTCAATGTCTTTCTTTCTCTTTCTTCAGTTGTATTGTATTTCAGTTGTACTTGTAATTTCTAGTTGGGCTTGTATTCTGGTCTCTTTTTACTTACTGTACTTACTCTTTTTCTATAAAGGCGTTCGTGTCTTGCTGTGTGCTTGGTTGCATGTGTTTACAGGTTATAAAGGCAATGCCTTCCCAGTTTTTGGTAATACGCCTTTGGTGCTAGTCGCTAGCCCCTGGCCTATGGAAGGTGGACTTGGGGTTAGTCACGGCACGGGCCCTGGGGGACGGGTCACGATAAGTCCTGATTAAAATTTTATGTATTTAATTATAGAATTTATATTATATGTTTAATAATCATTTTCTTGATTAAATTAATTTATTTTTTTAATTAATTTAATTAAGGGAAATGTGAAATTGGGATATTGGGATTTTAGATCATGAATAATTAATTATTAAGGAGGAGCATGAAGAACCCATTTATAAGGTGGTGTAGATACATCTCTCATAATTATGCCTTTTCCCAGGGTATTCCTAAGGTCTAGAGCCCAGGGAAAACAAAACCATGTGGGTTAGGGCCAAAGCAGAAAATATCATGATCGTAGGATGAACTGGGCCATTACAAATGGTATCAGAGCCAGTGTCCATTCGATTCACTAGTAAGGACAAAAAGCCCTTCTAGGGGGGGGGGGATTATGGAAATCCCACATAGAAGGAGGAGGATCACAAAACACCCTTTATAAGGTGGTGTGGATACCTCTCCCATCATGAGGCCTTTTCCAGGGGGATGCTTGAGGGCCAAAGCCCAGAGAAAAGAAAAATTGTTTGGGATATTCCCCAAGTAGACAATATAATGATCGTGGGATGGACTGGTCCATTACAAAAATATCTTGGAATATTGGTGAAAGATAGAACATGTGGTTTTAGAGAAATTATATCCCTGTTTGGATACTAAAAGTGGATGTGGATTTGGAATAGTTGTACAAAGGGGTAATAATGCTGAAAAGGGTACATTAAACCGGACTCGATCATCACATGGTGCACAACAATGGGATTTTCTACACACCTAGTTTGTCACTTCTGGGGGATATTCTTTGGAAATTCAAAAAACTCTTTATAAACCATTATGAAGTACTTGAAAAAATTTCCAGGTTAGAAAACCTAATAGTATAAATTACCATGGATAACCTAGATTGAAACCTAGAGACTCATAAGTCTGGATATACTAATCATTTATAAGTTATTCCTCCCATGTTTGTAAGATTCCCTTTTGTACATTTATTAATATAGGTATTCTCATATTTTCTTTCTTATTTTAGTTAATGGCGATAAATAGGAGAAAGCATTCCAACAACTATTGTGATGGAAAATGTAATGATTTTCCTAATGAGATTCCTAACCTAACAGGAAAGATAGTTAAACATATCATTATCATTCCAAATGATCTATATCAAATTATGATTAACAAACATAATATAGTTGAATTTAAAAAAACATAAAATAAGAGAAGGATGGAATCTCATGGAAGTTCAAGTATTAAATATGATAAATAATATATGATTCAATTTAATACATGTCAAAAATGTGGTAAGAGGAACCATGGAAAATAAATTAAAGGAATTGGAATATGATTTAAGCATGGGAAAGGAGGAAAAAAGTATCTAATTTCTGAAGGAAGATAATGTGTTCAATTAACAAGATTTAGATAAATAAAGTTCAACTTAAGGAACCATTAACAGTTCAATGTATTAGATGTGTGGGGTTTGGTCATTATCAGACTCAATTCCCTAATATAAGGATTAATTACTAAGGGTACATTTTACTAAAATCATTCAAATGGAATTATTAAAGTGTTTAAGTTTTGGAATCTAAGAATCATGTTGTTGAAGTGTTTTTATTAATGGAATCATGAATCCTCTAAGGATATTTCTACATTATTTTTTCTATGACGATTTTAAAGAATATATTAAATGGTATTAATGAACTAGAAAGGTAATTTAATGGTAAGGTGATATTTTATGAAAAAATAAATGATTGAGGAAAAGGTAATATTTAGTATGTTCTTGATGTTAAGTTAATTATATTCAATTTAAATTGTTTTATCTTGTGTAAAAGGATGAGTTGGATAAAAAACCTTAGAGGTTTAGAAATAGGGTGATCCAATGGCTAATATTATTTTTGAATATGTTTGTCATATTATTGAGAATTTATAAGATCAAGGTGAGTTTTGAATATGTTTATCACATTTGGTTTTCCATAGATTTAGAGAAAGGATAATTTCAATTCCGGTGACAACCCATCACATTTGGTAAGGCTGTGGTCTCTGAACCCATAATCGAATGTCCTACATATATGTATTGGTTAACATGAAATTGTTTTTGTTTAAATTATTTTTTGGATAAATTTTATGTTTATTTTGGGAAATATATTATAGGATCAAATATTTTTGAATTTTTAGGATTTTAGGTGATTAATAATATTTTGGGAAACATTTTATTAGGTTAACATTTAGGTTTAATATAATGTATTATTTGAGAAGAATTTCATTATATTTTTGGGGATATAAGTTGAAGGGTATGAGATAACCTTTCTCGTTAAAACCTTTAATTATATTGAGGTTATTTGGGATATAAGTTTATTTATTTAAGGAATGATATATGTTAAACCTTTGGTTTTATTATTGAATTTTAGAGATTAATATATTCATATTAATTTTGAGTCTTATCTTAATTTTCACTAACCATTTTGGTTTTAATAAAGATAATAGAAATAAATTTTTACTCTTTTATGGATCTTATGATCTGTTAAAAGTTAATTTTAGTTTTTCAGGCATAAAAAAATTATATCGGATATGCATTTCATAGAGTAAGATGGAAGTGGAGATTGATTGAAGTATAACAAAAGGATGAAATCATGTTTATGAAATAAAAAGATATCAAGTAAGTATATTTTTGGGTGTTCTATATCTTGATAGTAGTAGTATCTATCAAATATAGTATAATGATCTTGAAACAAAAATGTTATCTAATTAACTTTATATATAATGAATCAATGGTCTTTTAATTCATTATAGATTTATGGTTTTGTAGTTGTTAACTTTCTCTCGATCATTAACTTTATTATGATCAATAATATCCATTTATATCCATAATAATTTATGATTTTATTATATGTATATATTTTTACTTATCACTAATTTTATCCCACTTAGAAACCTAGTCAGGTTTTATTCCAGATGAACATTTTATTTTCCTTTCCCTCTTTTAAGATTAAGTTTTATGAACCCATTTCACGATGTGGGTTTTCTATAAAGGGAATTTTAAAATGTAAAACCCTTGATTATTGATCAAAAGTTCAAATTAAGAGGATGGAATTTATTTAAGGGGTATAATTTAATGCACTGATATTTCAAAAGAACACTATATTTGATAGCATATACAATACACAACACTGAGTTTAAATGAATCACGATATATTATTAAAATATTATTATTTAAACATGACCATTATAACCTAGCTGTTAAATTAGTGGGTATGAATAATATTAAATAATTTATAAAATATATATTATTGTAGTTCTAATAAATATAAATTTATTGATAAATTCTGAGGAAATAAGCACTCAAATTTTAATAAAGACATTTCAATCTCAAAAAATACATTTTCTTCAAAAAAAGGTTTTTATTGATTTATTTGAGAAAATATTGTAATTAATTTATGGAAATTATAGAAATTTTATTTCATACAATGAATTTTTTTGAAACCATCATATAAAAATAAATTAAGAGTCAAATTTTTGTATTTTTTGGAAATGTTTGATTTTTCATTGAATAGTGAAAATTACCAATTTTCAAATACCGACATTTGTTTTCATGAAGTAAAATAAATTAAAAGGTCCATTATATTTTAGATTTTTTTATTAATGTTACTTATTAAAAATATTATTTATAATAATCTAATTAATTTTATTTTAATCATTAATTTTCATTATTTTTACAAACGATTATTTTTATGCTTGAAAATATGGTTTTCTGCAAAGCTTTTTTATGTGCATAAAGTCTATCCATTTTAATTAATTAAAATGAACCCTAGTATGGAAATATTTAAATTAGTTTTATATATTATATATTTAGTTATATGAATTTAAATTCATATAATGGTGATTACAAGTTATATAGTTAATGTAAGATTATATTATGCTTGAAAAATACATTTTTGAAAAACTATTTTTCGACACATTTTATGGGTTTAATTTTAAATTAAAATTTGAAATTTTTTTAAATTGAAATTGATAAAATGGATTCCATATTTGGAATTATAATAATTAATATTATATAATAAGTTAAAAATAATTTTTGGTCATAATGACTAGTAAAAATAGTAAAAATATGTTACCACGGTTAATGTTTAAACCGATTTACCGGGGGTTAAACTTAAGAGGAAAAGAGATTATAATGTTTAAAAAATGTTTATTTTTTAATTTTTGAGGTTTTAATCGACCATATAACCCATCCAATCAATTATTTATCAATTTTAGAGGCACTTTTATAGATAGTGACTTCCCATTATTGAATAGTTTTGGGTATTTAAAAAAATGCTACTCCTCCTCATTTATAAAATAGAACCCCATACCCTCACATATTTACACATATCAAGACATTTGGATCAACAAAAAATTACCAAAATATCTCCCCAAAATCCTTATCCACATTCTATATATTCTATTCTTCCCAAAAGACTAACCTTAGGATCCTTAATAAGAGGTCTAAAAGAGGTTCTTCTAAGTGAAGGTAATCATCTTCATCGAGCTCCTTCATTTTACTTCTTATTTTCCACATTCGATTATATATTAAAAATTATAATATAATAAAAAAATATCTCCTATATACTGGGATATTATTATATTTATGCAATAATATTAATCCATATCATCTTCCATCAAATGAGAAACGAAACCATCGTTCGTGTGTACAACAGACTACCGCCTTGCTAACCAATGTAATTCATTTTCCATTATCACATTTCAAAGATGTACATGATGATGAATTTAATATTTATATAATATATTAATTAAATATTAATCATTACATAAAATTAATATATCATATAATTCTTATCTTTCCATCCATGGAAAAATGATAACGTCATTTGCGTGTATGACAGACTACTGCCTCACAAAACGATGCGATTCATTTTTTTATTACCGCATCACATGGATGGTATATGTAAATGTATTTAAATAAATAATATTAAATTTATTATATTATTTTAATTATATAAATATAAAATAACACTTACATTATTTCCATCATGGCCATTGAAAAATGGAAATGTTACACATGCGTACGTACGACCTACCGTCTCCATGATTGTTACGTAGTTCATTTTTCATGACCATAATTCATGATTAATTTTAAAAGTATAATTTATGTATAAAAAAAATTATGTCATGATTATTATTTTGGATACAATGAAATAATTACTTCTTTGAACATGGTCAAAACACCAATTCTGTTTTTAAATTATGAACCATGCATCCTCAAAACACCCAATGTGTATATAATTCATTATGTAATTAAAAAAATCATTAAAATAATTGAATTAAATTGTTTAATTATAAGGTATTAAATCTATAAAATTTAATTAATAAAAATAATAAATGATATAATTTTAATATACAAGAGATAAAATACATACAGGAAAAATTCTGGACTTGAGGTAAGGGTTTCGTCTCAAAACTTCATTTCTTGAGACACATGTTATTTCATGCACCTAGTTTCTTTTAAATGGTATATATAATAAAATTTTACATATTATATTATTAATCCTTTATACTTCATGATATTTTATGACACAATTCATCTACTTTAATCATGGGAGTTATGATTCCAATGTTATCAAAGTGGTAAGAGTTAATATTTCAATCTAATTTTAATTGGGATTGTTTATGCTTGAATTTACATTATAGAAAATTATTTAAATCTTGTCTAATAAAAACCATTAATTTTATTATACACTGATTATTAATGAAATTTTCAAGTATTATGAACATATTCCTCTCTTTGTTACTTAAAATTATTGAGAAAATGTTTTTAAGAAAAATGACTTCATTTCTCTCTTTGGTCGAAAATCCTTTTTCTTATATATCCAAGTCTTATAAAAATATTTTCAAGAATATTATTAAAATTATAAAAAATATTTATTAAATAATTTTTTACCCATTTTTAAATTTATAGAATTATTTTAAAGGAATATTCTTATCATTTTCTGAATGAGTCACTTTTTTAATATTTTTACAACAATGTGAAAAGAATGTTTCTTTTAACTTATACCTCATATACAGAATTAACCACTATCATCACCACTCAACCTTTTAAAGATTAATTTATAATTTTCTATGTTTATATTTAAATAAATTTTTTATAATATTTTTTAAATTTATAAATTTTGAAGAAGTGATTCCAAAGTGAAAAAATTATTTTTCTCTATAGAAACATTCCACATAATATTTTAAAGGCATTTTCATCAAAAAAGACAAACTTTGATTTGATGGATTGATTCTAAATTATGTATATATGTCTCTAAAATATTTATCTATCTTATTATCCCTTAATTTTATGGGGTAATACACGACTTATGTTCATATCTCAAATTACTTCATTATGAAATTTATTTTGACTATGATTTGAGACAAGATTATACAACTCATTTATTTCCATGGGTAATTATTATATTTATGTCTTATGATTTATTTAATTTATGTGGAATACATAATCATGAACATGTTATGATGGGTGTGATTATATATCACTTTAATTAATTGGGTAATTTTTTTAGTTTGATGCGGTGCCATGTATGAGATTAGGGAGTAAACCTAATCCATTATGGGACTTTGTCTACCATTTGATATTGTATAAGTAGTTAGCCTTGAAACATGTTTATGTCATGTTATATGTTTCTTCCACATTTTCTATGATTACATGATCTTATGACACCATGTTATTTATTTTATTCTCTCAAGTGATTACTCTTAAGCCTTATCGTTTATGATATCATATTATACCCATGACTCACACATTATGTTTCCTTGTCATATTTATTCACTTACTAGGTTTTTTAGCTGACCCATTTTGTTTATGTATTACCTAGGTTATCACATGATGTATTAGGAGCTTAAATAGATTTAGGAGCTCTCTAAGTAAGATAAAATAAATTTGTTTTATTTTAGTCTCACTATGTTGTTTTATAAACCTAGTATTAAAAAATACACTAGGCCTTTTCGATCCATGTTTTTGTTTTAAAAGATGTTTATATTAAAAATCATGTAATAATTTTTGTAAAAGGATTAGGTCACTATATAAATCTAATCTATAAATGGAAAAAGTGTATTTATCCTACTTAGATCATTGGAGGATAAAGAATATTTTCTCAACGGAGTTAATCCATTAATTTTCAATTATGGGATTAGAAGATCCAATAAAAGTAGGAGGCCTTTATCACATAAAGGATTAAACTACAACTTTATATCTCTTAAAAGAAGGAGGTAGTTCGACATGATTCATGTTATTAATCATAACTTATTTTAGTTTTGCTGGTACACCATTAATTTCTTGAATCTTACTCCCATCATATTAGGCATTTCATTAGGATAATCATCACGTTTCCCATCACATATGTTGTTGACATGATTCCTTCTATTTTCCACCATTTTTTAAAATAAAAGAATAGTTGGGATGAGGATTCATTATTCAATATTCCTAAAAAATATCACCACATAACTCAAAATGAATGACATATATACCATAACTTATAAACCTATAAGTTTCAATCTATGTTATTCATAGTCTATTTCCTATTAAGTTATTTTATATTTAAATCTTTATAATGATATGTAAATAGAATTTGAATTATTCAAATAATATCCCATAGGAGTTTCAAAATAGGTGTGTAGTTGGGCCTATTTTTTATCCACTAGGTGAAAATTGATTTAATACACAATCCATACTTTTCAAGGCTATTACCCCTAAGCACATCTATGCGAGAGCATGCATCCACTTATTTGTATCAATATAGGGATATCATTTATTGGAAAACCACACACCCCTTATTTACCAAAACATAAGATGTTTTATTATCTAGACATACCCTTAGGTATTTAACTAATGTTTTATAATCCTAATCCCTAAAAATAACTATACCTTTCTCTGATAACAACTATAACAACCCGTATTTCTAATACATTTTATTTGATGATTCTTAATATAATTATCCATAAAATACAATCTCAGAATATCTAGAGGCCTAGTGTCTTTATGAAATTGTGTACATAAACCATTAAATTAAAATAAAATACAACATAATTATTTAAAGTTCTATAATGTTCTCCTAGTTTCATTTAAACTCTTAATACTACATATGATAGACTACAAATATACAAATAAAGGGGTGAGCTATAAAATCCTGATAGAGAATAATAAAATCATATCATGATGGTAAATAAAACATGTGATTTAAGAGACATATCATGATAAAATAAAAAGGTAAGAATCATGTATACTAATAAGGAGTCAATCCATGAGAAAATTCTATTATGGTATCATAGTTTTTTGAAAAAAATATAAAATGTGACATCATAATAATAAGTCAAGGATAAACACCAAGAATTCATAATAATAATAATTAAAGGTTAACCACTAAGAAATCATAACATAGAATTATTAGGTCAACTTCCCACACACTATACATAGCATCTCATTACATGTAAACATTATCCAATGCATTAAAACTCTATCAGGACACATCCCATATATGTCTAATTTTATATGTACCACATCAATTATATAAAATAAGAACACACTTTATCATTTAAATACCATGATTAAGTAATATGGGTTTCATATATGGAATAACCAAATAAATAAAGGATAATTATATCTAGGCTAATACCCTTTAAGGAAAATAGGGTTGGGTATTCACAATGTAAGGGTATGATATGGAAAATCAAGGGATAATTTTGGCAGCATAATGGGTGAACACAAAATTTCATGGAAAGGATTAATGATAGAGAGGGATAATATCTCATTAATAAGAAATAATTTGGTAAGTAAGGGATGAATAGGAACTTATGGAAACATAATCACTTGAAAATCAAAAGGCTTATAACAAAATAAGTGACTGAATTAAAAAAGGAAGGATAAAACCCTTACCTTTCTAGGGGGATTCTAAAGCTCGATAAGGTCACCTTATAGCCTTAGAACCATATTAGAGAGACTCTGGATAGAGTAAATGAGATAGGATTTGTGCTTAATGTATTTGGAGTGGATGATGAGGGGATAATGGGCGAGTATTTATACTTGTGGAGTGAGGTATTTAAGGGTTAAAATATTGGTTATTTTATTATTTAATCCAACCACTTATGATTGGAATACATTACAATGAATATTATAACTAATTAAAGATAAAATGGAGGGTTATTTGACTATTTAATCAAGAAATAAGTTAAAGGGAGATTCTAACCACCTCAATTAATGCATAGAATCCAAAAAAAATATTAAGAAAAAATCTGATTAAGGTTCCAAAATTGAAAGTATAAATTTATAAATTCAAATTAATATTTTTAAATTTATTATTATAATAATTAAATATTTTTTTCATTGAATAAAATATTTCATAAATTTTTATGTAATTCTTACATCATAATGATATCATCAAAATTACGCTACACGTAAAGCCGTAATTTTCACCTTTTCACCAAAAATAAACATTTTTAGAAAAATACTAAATATTCACCCAAATATAATTTAGAAATTATGATTTTAAAAATGAAATAAATTTTATCTAAATAATTTTCTAAATATAATAAATTTATTTTTTAATAAAAAATACATATTTATTGAAAAATACCAGTTTTTATAACATGATCAACTTTATGAACTTTTAAAAAATTACTTAGGACTTTATAAAATTATATTATCATTGATATAAAATTATATAGTATCTAAAAAAAATTTAATATAAATAAACTAAAAATAAAATATATATTTTTAGGTAGGAAAATACACTTACACTCTCTTTTTGTCAAGAATTTGTTTTTTTCATACTTAACACTTTTATTTAATCTATTTATGTAATAAATTTATAATATATCACATTATAAATTAATATAGTGAAGTGAATGTGTATTATACTATATTACTGATTATGACACATAAATTAATTCATAAGGTAATTTCAATCAATAAAATCCCAGGTCGTTACAAGTTTTTCATATCTCCTCACCCCATATAAATTTATTGTTTCACTTGGTTATTAATGTTTGGAAATAAATTTACATTTATGTTTACTATTAATGGGGGATAAATTAGTGATATATAGAGAAATTGTAAAGAAAAAATGGGAAGATATTTTTTTTAAATTTAATAAGTAGAATCATAACACATCATCCACATATAAAATGGCATAAATGTACTCTCAGGGTAGTGTTTTTGGTATACAAATCAGGGGAAATAAAATAAATTGGGAATAACATGAAGAATTTATGAATATTGGGAGAGTCATATAAGTAGTTAACAAGTGAACAATGGTTATATAAAGGTGAAAGGTAAGCATAAAATTCTCTATTAAACACTTTTTTTTCTATATCAAGCATTTCCTATATAAATTTAGAGTTATTATTGATAATTACTATTAATATTTGGTTTTATTATAGTATAAGGATTCTTGAATTTCACTCAGTATATTCAATAGACCCAAATGGAGATAATATTGAAACCATGGTTATTTAAGAGGATATAGATCAATAAAAAGAAGATATTTATGAATTAAAATTAGAGATTAAAAAATAATGATTAAAAGTGTTTGTGTTTGTTAGAAATATTAGATATAGGATATCATTGAAAAATCTTAGAATAATTTTGGTGAAATTTGGAATACCTTTGGTAATAAAGATAAAAATCATGCTATAATTATTAGAGCTATTTAGTAATAATTATTAACGAATTTTTAATGTATCGTGAATTGAATATTTCACTATGAAGTGTAAATAATATACCATGATGCAGTTGAATACTAAATATGTGATGAAACATTGGATGTTATGATTAGAGGCTCATGCTATAGTTATAATCCATCATGGAGAGGAATTTTTACTAAAGATAAATCACACTATAATAAATATATATTATGCATTGTGTTGAAACCATAAGTTGTAATGTTAGATATTTTGGAAATTAGAACTTATCCTGGAAGTATATTTATTATATAATATGAATAAATAATGTTTGTAAGAGGATTGAAATTAGAATTTATGAAATTTGTTCCTAAAGATGAGTGATCGAATCACCAAAAGTTATAGGAATAAACCAAATTGAGAAAAAAAGTATCATTCCATAATTAGAGTTCAATGAAAATTAAAAAAAGGAAAAAATAGTCACCTTGTATACATAGAAGTGATAAGGCCACACTCTTAGATAAATGGAAAATTACCGGTAAACCTCACTACAATACTTATATGTCATTGTGACCAGTTTGTAAAAATGAAAAAGTCTCATAAGTATGGGTAACAAAACCCTATATACATAAGGGTATAATGTGTTGATAAATATTTTAAAATAGAAAATTTTGACCCATCCTTGAGGTATGTAAGGGTTAATTCAAGCTAGGAAATGGAAAAGTATCGAACTCCATGTAATACTTAAAATTTTCCTCTCGAAGAGATGACCCAAATATAAGGATTATTTCCATTAAATATTTTTTTTTTGAAGTATATATCATGTTGTGATATGTATTTACATGATTTTATGAATCTTAGATTGATTTTAATGACACTTAATATTTAATTTTTCCCACACCATGGAGGAATTTCATGCCACAACAGGTTTGAAGATCGAGAATATCTGAATGTTGTCATTCCATGGGAAGGAAGGTTACACTATGAATAAAGGAGATTCTATATGAAATTTAGAGTGTAAATAAATAATAAGGGATTTGAAAATTAATATTATGGTTGTTTATATAATAAAATCAATTTCATTCTGTGAAGTAGTAGGTCATGCCGTGAAAAGTTTATGGATTTCTAAGAAATTTCATGCATCATACTGCGATCATTAGTATGTTTAATAAAATATATTTTTGGATTTTTTGGATATGGTATTTGACTAAGAATCTCACCTTATGGAATAATATCACACCATGATTAGGCTGAAGTAGTGGAGAATCTTACCGTAGTGAGGATCATCTCACTATGAATAAGTTTTTTCCATATCATCTATTATATTAGGCTATATTTAAAATGAAAATATTTGGATTGAGATTTTAGGAGGTTGAATCAAAATTGAATTTATTATTTAGAACAAATTAATCACATGGAAAATTTTAAAGATCATAGATAATTATGAGAAGTAGGTATGATCCCCATCATCAGATCCAAAATTAATTGCATGCGAGTCTATATAAAAATTATAGGTATAATTTTTGAATAAAAATAGAGAAAGAGGGATAAATATTGAATATATATTGATGAGAGGCTATGAATTATTGAATATTATAGAAGGAAAAAAATTGAAAAACTTGGAAAATAGAGAGAAGTGTTATTACTGTGAGAATTTATATTAAAGATCTGGAGTTTAAGGAAAAACTAAAGTCGAATTAAAAAACCCGTATTTTTTTTGTGTTTATCCATTGTAAAGAATAATTTTTAGTGATCATTGTATCAAATTTTTCTTATATTCACTGTATCAAAGTAGTTCGTAGAGATATTATAAGAGGGAGTTTCCCTAGGATCGACCATCCGTCCTTCCTGGACATTTGTAACACATACAATGGGTAGTGTTATCCTATGGTATATTAACTCATTATTAGAATATACTCCTTGGATTAGTCCTTTATGGTGATCTAAGTAAAATATTCATTCCAAATATTTAATTTTGGAATCTAGATACAATATGTTCTTAAAGAATGATAGATTTTATATGTTCATTTTAATATGAGAATAATATACATTAGAATTCAATAATAATTGAATACCCTAATTCAACCCCTCGTAGGGTGTATTGGGCCTATGGTTGTAACAAGTGTTATCAAAGCCACAATTTATGAGGTTGAATCTATCATCAAAATATTATTATTATGGATAACATAGTGAATTAAAAGGGATTACCACTATTTAGTGGTTGTAATTACCACATCTAGAGGAATATAACGGGATCCCATTAAAGACTCTTAGTCTTGATATTTTATCAGTGGATAAACATGGGATACATGTAAGGGATGTTTCAGAGTTTTCTATGGTTGAAGAATACATGAAGATGCAAAATGCTAATTAAAAGATAAAAATTCCTAATTTGTATCTTTTTTAAACAGAATTTACATAAGGGTGGTGAGTTTCTCTATCACTAAGGCCATGTGGGGAAAATTGACCAATATATATAGGGGTGAAATCAATGTAAAGGAGGATAAGATTCAAGTTCTACAACATAAGTTTGATGATTTGAGAATATAATTTGATGAAAATGTGGATGGAATATTCAACCAAATTATTGATGTTATTGGAGTTATTTGAGGACTCGGTGATGAAATAAAACATATTAACATCGTGAACTAGATTATTCAAAGGTTTACACCTATTTATAATCTAAATAAATTATTCCTTGAAGAGAGTAATTTAGAATAAATTTCTTTATATTATATATAAATTACATTGATTGCATATGAAATGTATGGAAATCTAAAAAAAACATCAAATCACTTAAATAAGAAGGTAAATTTTAAATCTATGGAAAAAACATGAAATTACTAAAGGTAGAGATGAGTTAGACATTGTGAGTGATGAATTTCCATATCCTATGAAAAGGAAGTTAAAGAGATGAATGGGTAAATTTAATTTCAATCTATCAATAGATTTATTTAATTGTGGAAATATATTACATATCATAGTAAGATGTCCAAATAAAGATGATGAAGGAGTTGAGGATGGTATTGTAGTAATACAACAGATAAAGTTTCCCATTAGATGAATCTTTAATATGTTATAAAAGGTTTTTTGATGATTATGTGGTTTAATTTTTCTTAGACACATAATATTTTATGATGGAAAA
Organism: Viscum album; assembly: GCA_963277665.1. NCBI lineage: Eukaryota > Viridiplantae > Streptophyta > Magnoliopsida > Santalales > Viscaceae > Viscum > Viscum album. The sequence goes on along the minus strand of OY728142.1, from coordinate 22,785,115 downwards.
AATCAAGACAACTAAACCTGAAACCGAGAAGATCAAAATGAAGGAGTTATTAACCAAAAAGTAAAACTCAATGGATCACTTGAAGAGTTGGATATTAAATGAAACAAAATCCAAAATATCAATGAATCACAAAAAGAATAATCCAAATATATTGGTCAACTTGAGGATGAAATTAAAATACTAGAAAAAGTGGTGGGATAACTTGAGGCTACTCAAGAAACATACGAATAAGTTATAGACTTCAAATTATATATTTAAGAGAAATAAAAAATGATTGATGACCATAATACTCAGTTATAATAGAGAAAAAGAGGGTTAAATATCTCAAAGAATAAGTTATGGCTTTTCAAAGGAAGCTTGATGATGGAGAAGAAGAGGATGGTGAAAAAAAGATATAATTCAAAAAGTTATCTAATATAGAATTTATATAAAGAGTAGGAAGTAGTATAATTACTATTGAGAAAATCATAAATGTTCAAAGTCCCAAATCCATGGGAAATATTGGTCTTTATTATGAGGATGGGACACCTAAATCAGAAGAATTTGTTATAAAGGATAAAGGAAAGAAAATAGTCGATGATTTATATCAATCACCAAACACATTTCAACAATCAAGAAGTTATCAAAAGTCTATAAATATGAAAAATGGAAATAATGGTAAAATATTTTCCTTGATATAATTCCAATTTTGCGTCTATCTTGTTCATATGATGACATGATGTACGAATAAAGAGATCTACTGAGGTGAACCAGGATAAATGTAATGACCCAAAATTTTTATTAATATTTGTTTCCTAAATTTGTGTGTTATTTTATTTTATACTCAACAAAACTATATCCTTTAATTAATGAAGTGGGTATAATTAAAATGAGACTATTGGGTTTTAACTATTATATGACTGTTGGTCAATATCACCGCTGGTCAATATGACAGTTGGAAAATATAATCTTAACCTTTTGTTTTTATAAATATAGTTATCTTGGTTAATTAATACATAAATAAGATTGAATGACCTCATCCAGTAGACTCGGGCCATATGAAGCCCATCTGTCGGAGCTTGGGAAGGAGGTAGCATCCCTGGGCTTTGCTCTGGACCAAGCCCAAGCCGAACTTCAGCATATGAATCTTGAATGAAATCGCCTAAGGGAGAAGTTCAAGCTGATAGAAATCACCACTCGGGCAATGTTGGCCGAGCCACCCCAAGATTCTATCACCATAGCACACCTTACACTTAGGTCCTATGCTGGTGTTATAAAGGGATATGTAACGAGACCTTAGCTGCTTTGTGTAATCTTTTGATATAAATAAAATTTTCGTTATGGTAAAGTTTGTAAATTTCAAATGTCCGGATAAATATAGGATGTATATTATTGATGAATTTTGGAAAAGGAAAAAATTAATATTTTAAAATATTTATGTAAACCTTAAATAATTAATAATTTGTAATGATTTTCAAAAAATGTTCTTCTACAGTTGTGTTTAGTAGGAGATTTAGATTCTAATAAGATCAACTTAATTTTTGGTGAATAGTAAATTATGAATAGTAATTTTACACTTACGAATAGTAATTTGACCAAATGGATTAGTAACCTCACTTAAGAAAGAATAAATATAATTTAGGCACCTTGATTAGGTAATGTGATTCAATAAAATAAGTAAATAATTGTTTCAAAAATTATTATTTAAGTATTAGTTTTTATCAGGTGAATAGTGTTTTTATTTAAAAATTAAATTATAAATATTTTGAAAATTATTTTCATAAAATGGAGTTCATTTTTGAATTTAGAGCCTCGATATTAATTTAAGGTGAATTTTTGGGATTTTTCTGAAACAGTTGAATTTTCAGTGAATAGTGTTTTTATTTAAAAATCAAATTAAAAATATTTAGAAAATATTTTCATAAAATGGAGTTTATTTTTGAATTCATAGAATTGATATTAGGTTAGGGTGAATTTTTGGGATTTTTCTGAAACAGTTGAATTTTCAGTGAATAGTGAAAATACAGTTTTGAGTTTCGGGTGTTTAATGACATCATTAAGGATGTAATAATTATGTAATCATTCTGGTAGACTTATGAATAGTAAGATATGATATGAGGTGTCCAAAGTGGCCAATACCATTGGAAAATACCATGGTCAAGCCCATGGTTTTTCCAATACCATTGATGAGGTGTCCCTTGGAAATTAATGCTTTGTTCTCTCACTTATCCTATAAATACCAAGCCATTACCTCACCCATTTCATTCCAAAATCCTCCTCAATGAAGTTATGGTCTCTTTGCCTCCCAAGGAGTCCTCCCAAGGTTCCCTCAATCCTCCCATGGTCCCAACCTTCAAGCTTTCGAAGTTAATCTTCAAGGTAAGGGAACCTTTCACCCTCCTCTTTTAAGTCAAGACTTCCTTTATGTTATGTCTTATAGTTCCATTTTATTATGTGAGGGATTGTTCTTCTATATATTTAATAATTTCCATTTCATTCCCAAATGATGAGATACCCTTTCCGCTCTCATCAATTGATTTTCTGAATTTTTAAGTGACGCCATTAGGCTACTGAATTTCTTGTAAAAGAGATCGCATCTTCTCTTTTCTTTCAAATCTCCTTTTCTTGTGGTATGTCATTCAAATATTCATAAAATTTTATTATCTACATGTTATTATGTATTTATATTTTAATATGAGTTATTTATGAGCGGGTTACCCTTTTACCCTCTCTTTTTAATATTGTCTAAAACCTTGTTATATAGATGTTATGCTGCAGAAATTTTGTCACAAAATTTCTCTCTCTTTCTCTCAAGAAATTCTCTTGTTTTATTTATGTGAATACCCAAACCTATTTAGTTTATATGGGTGTTCATAAATACACAAAAAAAATATATATTTGATTCTGGAATTGACATACATATAACCCTCACTCCCTTTCCATGGGTTATAAATGACATAATGATCTTATTTTTAAGTACTTTTTAAAACATCATGATTTTGAAATGAAACCCATTTCTTTTATTCTCTATGAGTTATTTATGAAATGTTTTGTTATGATCTATGTGTATCACATGAAATTAAAGACATATTAAGGGTGCGCTCTGATAGCGCTCCAATGAATTGGGTAAAGAATTAATCTCTAGAGATGAAAAGTTTCACGATATCTTGTTGAACAATATTGGTAATTTTTATGAAACCTTGGGGATAAAACTTGGTGATATGTTCATTAATGTGTAAATAAAATGTTGTTGCCACATATTCAAGTATGTTTCAAGTTTTTTTCATTATGATATTCCTATACATCCATTGCTCATGTCTTTATCTTTTTATTCAAGTTCTTATTGATATCAAAAATAAACTGATTCCTTTTTACCCTTATTGGGCCTTCTGCTCGCCCTTTACTTTGATATATATCTCCAGGATATGAGATGCGGTAATTGTACATATGATGAACATATGATAAAGCCTTACAAGTGGTTTAGAAGAATGTTTTATGTTGTTTTCATGTTTTATGTCCCCAATTTCCAGGACACTAGACTTTAAAGATCCTCTGTTTGTAAAATGTAATGAACGGTTATGTAATAAAAAGGCGGGATGTCATAGTTGGTATCAGAGGATAGTTTAGTTATTTATGAAATTTAGGCTATGAAAAATTTAGGAATAACCCTATAGAAATGTTTAAATATAGGAAAACTTCCTGGTATTTTGGTGAGTATTGAATAAGTGGATTATCAAACAAATACATCCCTGTCTGGATACGAGCAGGTAGAGGCGGCTCTGGCATAGATGTACATAGGGGTAAAAACCAAAAACACCACTTTGAGCTAGACATAAACGGGAATTGGTACACGACAATGGAACTTGCTGCAAACTTAGTTACGATACTTCCGAGGGATATTTTTGGTTACTTGCAAGCTTTTTATGAATCATTATGAAGGAATAATAGAGAAATGTAATTTTCTAAGAATGAAGTTTTAGTACATAAAATCCTTTATAGTTAAAAGATTCATAAATGAAATAAGTTTCTGACTAAGGATTTATTCTTTTAGGAAATTTCGGGCAATAGGGGGAACCGTGCAAATGGTGAACGCAATAGACCATGCACTGACGACCCTCTGATGGAAGCCAAAATGGAAACATTCATGCGAATGATGAACCAAATGACTCAAGTTATGGGAAATAACTTGAATCAAACTGAGATACTGATCTCATCGTGAAGGGAACAACATTCTGTTGAGTCCTTTATGCATCATCAACCACCAACCTTTAGTGGATCGACTAACCCATTGATTCCTGAGTAGTAGATCAGCTCCATCGAGAAGATCTTTTCTGTACTCCGTTGTTCAGAGTAAGAGAAGGTCACCCTGGCTGTTTATCGCTTAGAAAGAGAAGTTGATCAGTGGTGGGAACTGATCAAAAACACAAGGCAAAGAGTGGAAGTTGAAGCTATGGAGTGGGAAGAGTTCAAAGGGATCTTCTTCAGTAAGTATTTCCCTCATTCCATGAGAACAAGAATGGAGAAGGAGTTTCTCGAGCTGAAGCAGAAGGAGAATGAATCTATGGGAAGATACGAGATAAACTTCACAAGGATTTCACGTTACACCTCTATCTTTGTCATGGATCCAAGTGGTAAGGTTGATATATTATTCGGTTGACTGAGACCTCATCTGTGAAAGAATATAGCCAACCAAGACTATGCTAGCTATGAGGAGATTGTGCAGAGTGCGATGAAAGTCGAGATGGAGTTTGGTGAGGTGCAGTGGTCTCATAAATCCAACGATAAGAAGAGATCTATAGAGCCCAGATTAGGGAGGAATTTTGATCAGGAAAGAGGAGGCAAGCCAGTGCAATTTCCCACGTGTAATAAACGTGGGAAGAAGCATTCGGTGAAATGCCTGCTCGGGAGCGAGAAATGCTACAAGTGTGGAAGAGATGGCTATATTGTGAGGAATTGTCGTAGTGAGGTGAAACCTCAACTTCCTAACACTAAAGACAAGGGGAAGATGGTGCATTCCCTACCTGAAATCCAGTTCTTTAAGTGTGCACAACTTGGTCACTTCACCAATCACTGTCCAAATCTGAGGGCAGTGGAGTGGAACCACCATCAGCCTCAGCAAAGGCCAAGGGAGAAAGGTCGTGCTTTTTCTATCACGACAGCTAAAGTTGAAGCTCCAAATGATGTGGTAGTAGGTACTCTTGTTGTTCTATCAAATCTAGAAAATAGTTTGTTTGATTCTGGTTCTATGCATTCCTTTATTTCCTCCAAGTTTGTAAATAATTTAGAATCAACCCCCGATTTTCTAAAAGTGGAGTTACCAGTCAAGACTCCTAGTGGGATTATCCAAGCATTGTAAGTATTTAGAAACTCTCGTATTTACTTTGGTGAGAAAAATATTATCACAAATCTAGTCATTCCCATGCTGGAATTCGACATTATACTAGGGATGGACTGGTTCTCAAATTATAATGGTAAGATCAAATGTAGAAGTAAGGAAATCTCTATAGTCTTGAATAGAAAACCTATAGTTTTCTTCCAAGGAGAGATATATCAACCAGATCTTTGTCTAGAAGAAACTCCTATATCCTTCTTTATGGAGTTGATCAGTGAATAATAAGAAGGATATGAGAGTTTAAGGATACAAAATTTCCCCATCGTCCAGAAATATGTGGACATATTTCCTGAGGAGTTACCCGAACCTCCCACGGAAAGAGAGGTAGAGTTCTCCATTGAACTCATACTTGGATATCATCCGATATCAAAGACATCGTATAAGATGGAAAATGTGGAGCTATAAGAATTAAAGAAAAAACTACAAGATCTTTTGGATAAGGGGTTTATCCTACCAAGTGTGTCTCTTTGGGGAGCACCAGTTATCTTTGTGAAGAAGAAGGATGGATCAATACGGCTATGAATTGATTATATAGAACTGAATGAGATCACAGTGAAGAAAAAATACCCCCTTCCAAGAATTGATGACTTATTTGACCAACTTAATGGGGATAAATTCTTCTCTAAGATTGATCTTCAACCTGTTTATCATCAATTGAGGGTGAAGAAAGAATATATTTCAAAAACTAACTTCCGATCAAGATATGGGCATTATGAGTTTTTTTGTTATACCCTTCAGGCTGACTAATTCACCGGCTATTTTTATGGATTTGATTAATATAGACTTTAAGGACTACCTTGATAACTTTGTGGTAGTTTTTATTGATGATATTATGATATATTATATAAGTCACAAGGAGCATGAGAATCATATAAGGGTTATTTTACAAACTCTACGGAAGGAGAGCCTTTTTGGGAAGTTCAGTAAATGTGAATTCTGGTTACAACAAGTTGCTTTCCTAGGGTACATTATTACCAATAATGGAATCATAGTTTCCCCTACTAAGAAAAAAGTTATAGAGGAGTGGCCTCAGCCTACAACAATAACTGAAATTCAAAGTTTCCTTTGATTAGCTGGATATTATAGGAGGTTTGTGAAGAACTTTTCACGACTTTCTAATCCATTAACCAAGTTAACTCCAAAAGGGTTCAAGTTCATCTAGAAAAAGGAGTGTGATGAATGTTTCCAAGAGTTGAAGAAGAGATTGGTTACTGCACCCGTTTTAACTTTTCCCTCAAGTGGAGAAGGATTCTTTATTTTTAGAGATGCATCTCTAAAAGGTCTTGGGTGTGTCCTCATGAAAACTGACAAGGTCATTACTTATTCATCTCGATAGTTGAAGACTCATGAGAAGAAATATACTACGCATGATATGGAGCTAGCTGTGGTCGTTTTTGCTCTGAAGATATGGAGGCACTATCTTTATGGAGATAAATGTGATATATACATAGACCATCAAAGTTTGAAGTATATTTTCACACAAAAGTAATTGAACATGAGGCAAAGGAGATGGTTGGAACTTCTTGAAGATTGTGATTGTTCAATTCATTATGACCCCGTAAGAGCAAACAAAGTTACTGATGCATTAAGCAGGAAAGACCCAATTGTTCTTTACATGATGAGGATTCAAAAAGATCCTTTGATCAATGACCTAGTAAAGATGGACATGGGAATTATAAGGGAAGGGACATCATCAACCCTAACCCAAATGATTTCTCAATGGTCATTACTAGAGAAGATCAAGAAATATTAGAAAGAAGATCCTTTGTTACAGATGAAGTTTGAAGCTATAAAGGATGGAATGTTTCCTGAGTTCAGTATTGATCAAGAAGGTGTACTAAAATTTCATACAAGACTATGTGTTCCATCTATTTTGGAAATAAAGAAGGAGCTAATGAATGAAGCTCATTGCTCTACTTTCAATATACATCCTGGGAGCAAAAAAATGTATAGGGACCTTTGTGATCATTATTAGTGGGATAATATGAAAAGAGAGATTGTTGAATACACTTCAAGGTGCCTAGTATGTCAGCAAGTGAAGGCAGAGTGAAAACTTCCTAAAGGGGTATTTAAAACACTACCCATACCAGCATGGAAGTGGGACAATATCACTATGGACTTCGTCACTGGTCTCCCGAGAACTTCCAAAGGAAATAATGCGATATGGGTTATTGTGGACCATCTCACCAAGACTGCCCATTTTATCTATATCTGGGAAGATTTATCTCTTGATTAACTTTCTAGGATTTACGTGAAGAAATTGGTAAGGCTGTATGAAGTTCCACTTTCTATCGTATCTGATCGTGATCCAAGGTTCACATCAAAATTCTGGAGAAGTATTCAACATGCTATGAGCACTGAATTGAATTTCAGTACGACCTATCACCCCCTGAACTGATGGCCAATCTGAAAAGACTTTTCAAACACTCGAGGACATGCTGATAACATGCTCAATGGAATTTAAAGGAGGATGGGATCAACATCTCCCTTTAGTTGAGTTCTCTTACAATAATATCTTCCACTCAAGCATTCAAATGGAACCCTATGAAGCTCTATATGGGAAGCGATGTAGAACTTCTACTTTTTGGGATGAAGCTAGTGAGAGAAAGCTTCTTGGGCCTCATCTTGTTCAGGAGATGATAGAAAAAGTCCATGCCATCCAGCAACACATTAAGGCTGCTCAGAGTTGACAAACGAGTTATGCCAACAACCATCGAAGGGAATTGGATTTTGATGTTGGTGACAAGTTATTTCTTTGAATTTCACCTTGGAAGAGAGTAATGAGGTTTGGGAAGAAAGGGAATCTCAGCCCTAGGTATATTGGCCCCTATGAAATCCTTGATCGTGTAGGACCAGTGGCCTATTGGCTTGCACTTCCTCCAAATATAGCACAAGTTCATGATGTATTCCATGTATCAATCTTGAGGAAGAACATATCTGACCCTTCACATGTACTAAACCCAAAGGTGGCACAAATAGAACATGGCCTCTCTTATGAGGAGCAGCCGGTGGAGATCTTGGATCGTAGAGACAAGGTTCTACACAACAAGATTACCCACCTTGTTAAGGTGTTGTGGAGGAACCACAAATGCGAAGAATCCACGTGGGAACCAAATGAGTCTATGAGGTAGAAGTACCCACACCTTTTCTTTTCTGAGGGTATAAGTTAAAATTTCAGGGATGAAATTTCTTTAAGGAGGGAAGAATGTAACGACCTGAACTTTTTATTAATATTTGTTTCCTAAATTTGTGTGTTATTTTATTTTATAATAAAAAAACTATATCCTTTAATTAATGAAGTGGGTATAATTAAAATGATACCATTGGGTTTCAACTATTATTTGACCGTTAGTCAATATGATCGTTGGAAACTGTAATCTTAACATTGTGTTTTTATAAATACAGTTATCTTGGTTAATTAATAGAGAAAGAAGATTGAATTGCCTCAACCAGTAGACTCGGGCCATATGAAGCCCATTTGTCAGAGCTTGGGAAGGAGGTAGGATCATGGGGCTTTACTCTGGACCAAGCCCAAGATGAACTTCAAAATTTGAAGCTTGAACGGAATCGCCTAAGGGAGAAGTTCAAGCTGATTGAAATAACCACTCAGGCAATGTTGGCGGAGCCACCCCAAGATTCTATCACCATAGCACACCTTACACTTATGTACTATGCTGGTGTTATAAGGGGATATGTAATGATACCTTAACTACTTTGTGTAATCCATTGATATAAATAAAATTGTTGTTATGGTAAAGTTTGAAAATTTCAAATGTCCGGATAAATATAGGATGTATATTATTGATGAATTTTGGAAAAGGAAAAAGGGATATTTTAAAATATTTATGTAAACCTTAAATTATTAATAATGTGTAATGATTTTCGAAAAATGGTCTTCTACAATTGTGTTCAGTAGGAAATTTAGAGTCTAATAAGATCAACTTAATTTTTGGTGAATAGTAAACTATGAATAGTAATTTTGTGCTTATGAATAGTAATTTGACTAAATGGATTAACAACCTCACTTAAGAAAGTATTAATATAATTTAGGCACCTTGATTAGGTAATGTGATTCAATAAAATAAGTAAATAATTGTTTCAGAAAGTATTAGTTAAGTATTAGTTTTTTTTGGGTGAATAGTGTTTTTATTTAAAAATTATATTAAAAATATTTTTTGGGACCAAGTTGAATGGAGAAGGAAGTTTGAAGAGTTAGCCTTTGCAGAGTATTGTATTTTTTTGTCAAAGAAGATAAATCAATTCACTTTGTAGAAGGACCAAAAATCAGACGATGCTTTGCTGATTTGTATTTCACAAATATCATAAGTTAGGAGAACTTGTGATGCAAGCCTTATAAAAGAAAGGGGGAGAAATGATGATGACAATCATATATAATTTTTATTGAAAGGAATGATGCTGTGGGAAGATGGGATGTTTCAGTACTTCCCATTGTAACTCTGACGATGCTAAATCTAATCTATCAAAGGATACATATCACGATAGTGGAACTCATGATAAAAGCTGAATAATGGTTATGGGAAGCAGTGAAGAGAGAAATAACAAAGTAATGGACAATATGGGGGCGGTACAAAAGCACAGTTTAAGGTGACACTGTTTTCCAGTGTTTGCCAAATTTTAGGGCCTGAAAATCGAGAGATGAAGATGTGTTTTTGGCAATGGATGGAGTATGCAAGATTGAAGATGGTTTAAATTTTTACATGCAAGCCATGATTCAAGGTCAGAACATCGAAAAATGAAAAAGGCATGGAGTGCGCGGAAATTTAGGCAAGTTGCGCGCAAAAATAAAGTGGTGCGTGCAATATATGCGGGTTGCGCGAAATATTTGCGAGAGGCGCGAAATTTTAGCGGGATTCATGGAAAAATGAAGGCCGTGCGAAATAGTAGCGGAATGCGCGAAATATTGGATCATTTCACGAAATACGATGTCGCACAAAATGTTTGATTTGCGCACAATATGGAACGCGGTGTGGAATTTTGCGCGCAATTGGTGCTTCATTCTTAGAAGGATGAAAAATGGCAAAGGCATGAGGTGTGCGAAATATCGAAGCATGACACAAAATATGAAGTTGCATAAAAGAGTTTTTACGTGCATGAAGTAGGTTTTACGCATGGATTAGTGTTTTTCGCATGGGGTCAAAAATTCCTATAAATATGAGGCTAACCCTTCTCATTTGTTAATGCTCAACACTTAGAATAAATCCCGATCTCTGGTGCACGTAAATTATATGCTAAGTGAGTTGCACGAAAAGAAAGAAGTTTGCGCGAAAAGAGGATCCCTGCGCGAAAAATTGAGAAGTTGCGCGAAAAGAGAAAAAGTTGCGTGCAAAAGGAAAGTTGCGCGAAAAAGTTTTTCGCGCCAAAAGGGATTTTTACACGCAAGACACTTGAATTGCGCGCAAGATATCCTAAGGGCTGTGCGGAAAATTTGGGGTCTTTGCACATATTCAATTGTGCGTACGGAAGTTCTTGCCAGCTTCTGGGTAGGAAAGTGAAGATCTGAACTTCAAAGAATACATCTTCTCAATTGTAAAGAAGCACTGAAATATTGTAATTCCCTATTTGTGCTAAAAGGGTGCACACACACTTTCAGATTGTTTTCCAAGTGCTACACAAGTGTAAGGGTATATCCTACTCATTGTATTCCACATCAAAGGATTGTTCTCTAGTGGATTGTGTGGTACTGGATTGTTTCCGTACCATACCAAGGACGTAGCTACTCTTGTTGAGTAGTGAACCTTGTAAATCTTATGTTCCTGTGGTTGTGTGTGTTCAGCAGAGAAGAAAATCTTTAACAGGAGGCGAAGGTTGTTTCAATTCGAAGGAAACATAAAAAGAAAAAGATATCACTGATTAACCCCCCCTCTCAGTGATACTTGGATCCTGACTGGGAACTTCAATATTTAGAAAATTATTATCATAAAATAGAGGTCATTTTTGAATTCAGATCATCGATATTAATTTAAGGAGAATTTTTGGGATTTTTCTGAAACAATTGAATTTTCAGTGAATAGTGTTTTTATTTAAAAATTAAATTAAAAATATTTAGGAAATTATTTTCATAAAATGGATTTAATTTTTGAATTCATATCATCGATATTAGGTTAGGGTGAATTTTTGGGATTTTTCTGAAACAATTGAATTTTCAGTGAATAGTGAAAATACAGTTTTGAGTTTCGGGTGTTTAATGACATCATTAAGGATGTAATAATTCTATAATCATTCAGTTAGACTTATTAATAGTAAGATATTCTATTAGGCATCCCAAGTGTCCAATACCATGGTCGAATACCATGGGCAAGCCCATAGTTTTGCCAATACCACCGATGAGGTGTCCGTTGGAAATTAATGCTTTGTTCCCTCACTTCTCCTAGAATTACCAAGCCATTCCCTCACCCATTTCAATAAAAAATCCTCCTCAATGAAGTTATGCTCTCTTTACCTCCATAGGAGTCCTCCCAAAGTTCCCCCAATCCTCCCAAGGTCCAAGCCTTCAATCTTTCAAAGTTACTCTTTAAGGTAAGGGAAGCTTTCACCCTCCTCTTTTAAGTCATGAATTCCTTTATGTTATGTCTTATAGTTCCATTTTATTATGAGGGGAATTGTTCTTATATATCTTTACTACTTTAAATTTCATTTCCAAATTATTAGATACCCTTTACGCTCTCATCAATTGATTTTCTGAATTTTTAAGTGATGCCGTTAGGCTGCTGAATTTCTTGTGAAAGAAATCACATCTTCTCTTTCCTTTCAAGTCTCCTTTTCTTGTGGTATGTCATTCTAATATTCATACCATGTTATTATATTCATGTTATTATGTATTTATATTTTAATATGAGTTATTTATGAGTGGGTTACCCTTGTACCCTCTCTTTTTAATATTTTCTAAAACCATGTTATATAGCCGTTATGCTGTAGAAATTTCATCTCAAAATTTCTCTCTCTTTCTGTAAAGAAATTCTCTTGTTTTATTTATGTGAATACCAAGACCTATTTTGTTTATATGTGTGTTCATAAATACAAAAAAAAAAGATATATTTGATTCTGGAATTTACATACATATAACCCTCACTCCCTTTCCATGGGTTATAAATGACATAATGATCTTATTTTTAAGTAATTTTTTAAAACGTCCTGATTTTGAAATGAAACCCATTTATTTTATTCAATATGGGTTATTTATGAAATGTTTTATTATTATATATGTGGCTCAGATGAAAGTAAAGACATATTAATGGTTAACCTTGATAACACTCTAATGCATTGGGTAAATAATTAATCTCTAGAGATGACAAATTTCACGATATCTTGGTGAATAACCTTGGTAATTTTTATGAAACCTTGGGGATGGACCTTGGTGATATGTTAATGAATGTATAAATGAAATTTTTTAGCCACATATTCAAGTATGTTTCATGTTCTTTTCAATATAATATTCCTATACATCCATTGCTCATGTCTTTATGTTTTTATTCAAGTTCTTATTGATATCACAAGTGAACTGATTCCTTGTTTACCCTTACTGGGCCTTCTGATCACCCTTTACTTTGATATATGTCTCCAGGATATGATATGGGGTAATTGTACATAGTATGAACATATGATTAAGCCTTACAAGTGGTTTAGAAGAATTATTTATGTTTTTTTCATGTTTTATGCCCCTGATTTCTAAGACACTAGACTTTAAAGATCCTCTATTTGTAAAATGTAAAGAAAAGTTATGTAATAAAAATGTGGGATGTCATAATAAACATATCTTTTTTCTTCTTCAATATTTTCATAAGATAAAAATTACATCTCATAATAATATCATAATCCCAAGAATAGAAGGTTTAGTGACTTTTAAGAACAACTACGTAAGTAACTTATTTTATGATACCTGTGAACATTTCTCTACAATTGAACCACACTAGACTGTCTTTTATAATTTTCATTAGATATACTCATTTTAATAACTAGGGGAGTGGAAAAAATAAGAAAAGGATATTATCAAATTCTCTATGAAGGAAAATGTTATCAACATGCCATAAAGGTTTATATCATAATCATGTGAGATATATGAGCATGGGAGAAACATCTTATTAAAAAGAACATGGAATAATAACATTTTTCCTCAAGTGAATATAGAAGGATATGAAGTCTCAAATAAACAAACATATACCATGACATAATAGTGTGAGATAATAAACATGATCAATAGAGCGTAGCCATATGCATATGAAATAAAAATATGGAATTTAATTGAAAAATATCCTAACAATGAATTATAGAACAAGACATAAGCATAGGGAAATTATAACACTGTGGGAAAATTCAATCAAGGCCATATATTAAGTTGTGAATAAACAAAATGTCCATGAATCATGCTGTGAACAAACAAAATTTACACTTTTATTATTGTAAAAAAAATCCATGCGTCATACATTAAACAAGAAAATTTCTAGGATTCATGTTGAGGAAACAAAAAGTCCACACTTCTTATTATAAAGAAAAAAAGTCCATGTTTATTATTGTGAATAAATTAAATGTCCATGTTATATGTTGTGAAGAATCAAAATTTTCTTGCATAGCATTATTATCCCATGAGGTATAAATCCTTAACTAATGAATTGGATGGAAATATATCACCCCACCCATAAATAATCCATACATGTGTGCAAATTGAAATTAACAATTTTCCATATTATAAAGAGCCCATGGAAATAAAATGGGTTTTGTAACATTTAAAAAAGGTATCACCGAAATTGAATTCAAGAATGTAATTCATTGATACAAAAAATTTAATCACCCCAAAATATCATTTCATACGAGCATATAGAGGGTGGTTTGGAAAAAATATTTCCAAGGAAATAAATCCTTTATAGATAAAGAGGAAAATAGAAGCAAAAACATAAAAGATTTTTTATAAATTTATTTTAACTTTGGTGTAAAATATGAAGTTAAAGGTCATGTTCAAAAGTCATATTAAAAAAGGTGAAGTGAAAAATTTTGAAACAAAAAATTTCTTTGAAAAAATAATCTTAAATAGCGGATCTTTGAAAAATACATAAAGGTTATATCAATAAAATATGGAGTGGAAGATAAAAGATATGATCATGAATGAAAGGCCCCTTTTTGTTTTTCAAAATGACTTTATTAAAAATCAAAATCATAATAATAGATAATAAAAATTAAATTTGAAAATTGGAAAAGGGATATATAAAGTCCAAAATAAATAAACCATATTTTAGTTTCTAATGGAGAACATTAGTGGGACTAGGAAACATGGATATGGAAGACAAAGATATTACTTGGGAAGGATGAGAAATATTATCAATAAATTCTACTTTAATGAGAGTAAAAATAATTCTGGAAGGATAATTTAATTATTAATTCATTTTTACCCATAGAGGAATCAAAAATATAATATAATACAATTTTATGGTGGGTGAACCCAATAACGGAAAAAAAAATCCAAGAAGAAAAATCATAACTAAAAAAAGAAGAAGTTTTGAGTCATCAATATCCTTTATGGATTTGGTATTACCTAAATAGGATCCCTTGGAAATAGAAATTTAGGTGAATTTTTATCCATTAAATTTCATGAAATTAATAATCAAATGAATCCATAGGGTACTATATACACCATACAAGGAGAAAAAGGGGTGAATGTGTGTAACATCCCAACCCAAGTTCCACACATTAGTGCCCCGAGCTGGTCTGCTACTTGACCTTAAGCACGAATACCCGTACATCAGAGACTTCCGACTAGCAATAAGGGTCTAATATCAGTCATGTGGAGACTACAATATCTTTTTTAGAGTAAAACACCAATAGAAAATAAATAAACAATAACCAAATATATAACCATAACCATAAAAATAGGGATATCATGCCTTAGAATGCCACAATTACCATTCTATCTATCATGTCATATTTCAAAATTCCATTATTACTATTCTAGATCTCAATAATCTCATTAATGATGTTGTTACCGTTCATCATTTCATCAATTAATTCAATAATTAATTAATCATCTAAATCCCATTAATTAACTAAAAAGTTTATTAATCACCCCAATCCCATTAATTATCTCAACAATAAATTAATTATTTGAATCCCATTAATTAACACAACAATTAATTAACTCAAAAGTTTGGTGTTTTAAAATCTCCCCACCTTATAATAGTTCATCCTCGATCTGTACTCCCAAGCATCTCTAAGATCCTGAGTAAAAAAGATTGGGAAATTGAGCCCTCATATCTACTTCTCTCTCCCAAGTTTCCTTCTGAACACGTCCATGTTTCCACGATACACGAACTATCAACATGATATTCCCCCGTAACACTTTCTCACTGTGATATAACACATGTATCAGAAACTATAACAAAATAGGCCTTTAACAGTGTTGACCTTTACCAGCGCTAGAAAAAGCACTGATAAATGAAAGCTTTATAAGAGATAAAATGAGTGTTGATAAATGGAACCTTTTATCAGACCTTTTTTAGCGCACATAAATGGTACCTTTATCAGTGCTTTTTTTTAGCACTGATAAAGGGTTCCATTTATGAGTGCTTTATTTTTAGTACTGATAAAGGGTACCCTTTATCAACTCTTTATTTGTAGCGCTGATAAAAGGAACCCTTTATCAACACTTTATTTTTGGTGCTCATAAAGGGCTCCTTTATCAATGATTTTTTAGCACTGATAAAGGTCCAAATAAAATTAAATAATTAAATAAATAAAAAATTAAAATGATTTTATTAAAAAATATTAAAAAAAAAATTAAATTAATAATTATTGATAAAAATGAATAAATTAATTATATTATATATAAATTATAAATAATAATAAATAGTATATATTAAATATATAGATATATGTAAAATGAAAATAAAACAAATGAAAATTAAAAAAATAAAAATTAAACAAATAAAAATAAAAAAAAGTAAATTGAGAAAAATATCAGGAATTATATTAATTAAATAATTATTAATAATATTAAAAAATAGTATATACTTAATATATAAATATATATGAATGTATATACATATTATTTATATAATAAAAAATATTTATGCTTTACATTAAATAGTCATATATTTAGTGAATAATGGTTTATAATTAAAAAATAATATGAATTAAAAATACCAACTAATTGCGTCGAGTAATGGACATAATTTAATGTGGTTTGGTTTTTCAATTTAACATAAATCAAATGTGTTATATTAATTTCACATATACATAATTAAGGTATTTTTATTTTATTTATATTTATTTACTATGTTTTAATATTTTCAATATGTATTCATATTTATTTCAATATATATCCATATATTTTTAATAATTTATATTTAATTAATAAAACCTATCCATTTTTTCAGTATAGTTAAAGTGTACTCATTTTTAATTTATTCAATTTCACTCATATTTAACATGCATTCACTTAAGATTAAGTATTCATTAATAATGCTAAAAATGTATTTTTCAAAAAATATTTATAAATAAAAATATTTATAAATGTAAATTTAATTTATTTATACATTTATATATTTATAATTATAAATAAATAGATATATTTTTTTTCAAAATAATTATTTATATAATTATAAATAAATAAATAAATATATTTAAATAATTATTAAATTTATAATAAATTTATTTAAATAATGAATATATTTATCATATTTATATTTATATATATATATTTATTATATATATAGAATTATATATAATGATATAAATATTATTTTTAAAAAATTATTTATATAATATGAATAAATAAATAAATATTGAAATAATTATAAAATTATAATAAATATATTTAAATAAATAATATATTTAATATATATATATATATATATAATCATGTAAATATATTTCAATATTTTATATTTTATATTTATAATTATTAATCCTTTATCAGTGCTTAAGTAATAAGAACTGATAATGATAGAGCTTTATTAGCCCTTAAAAAATGCTGATAAAATTTATCTTTATCAGCGCTAAAAAAGAATTGAGGAAGATGAATTTTATCACGCTTATTACTTAAGCACTGATAAAAGGAATCTTTATCAGTGGTTTTTTGGAAGTGCTGATAAAAGTGTCCTGATCTATTTTAAAAATTGTAACCAGTCGCAAACTCATCACGATATCTGAATATTTTTGCAGAAGATAACCTCTACCGATGCTCCTCCTTAGTGAATCAGAGCTCGAATCAAGGTTTTAATCAAGGTTTGAATCAAGTCTTGAACAATTACAAGGCTTAAATCTAAGGCAGAAATGATTCAAGGGTTAAACATATCCAAGGCTCGAACATAAGTCTTTCTCAAATTTCTCTCAAGAATAAGTCTTTCTCTTCTTTCTCTTGGGGAACTCGAGGTGTAAAACATCAATGGTTATGGCCATGGTGGATACTATTTTGTAACTTTGAGTGTGGTGAGTTAGAAATTTTGAATATTTGTCCATGGAGATCATCCATTTTGATTCTTGTAATTTTTTGAGTGTGAAACACCTATACTGCGAGCCTTCCTAGCTTCACTCCCAGGCCATACGAGCATCTCCTTCCTTCTCAATTGTATCTGTGAATTATTGTAGGGGAATTTTATGCTACACTTTTATTTACGTGAAGTTGTGGATAAATCATGCTTTATTTTCATTGGATAAATAGTGGAATTAACCATATGATAGAATTCCCATCCCATTTTATATCATATATATAATTTTGTATGTATAAATTTCCATGATGGTGCTTGGGTATCTTATGAGACTATTTCCTGGCATATTTAAATGACTAGTTATTTTTGTAATTGTATAGTAGAGACTTTATATGGGGAGTGATATTTTATAGATCTATTAATTTTGTGATTCGACTTAGACTTATGAGTGAAGTAAGGGTAGTACAATTACAAAATGTGACCTCACAGGAGTCATTTCATCTTAGTAAAGGCTAGTATATATGGGATAGATGTTGTAAGGGTTGGTGTGTTTTTCTCCACTATTTGTGATATATCTTATTGTTGTGTATTATTTCTGCATGCCAAATTCTTTATAAACCTACCTAGAATCTTAAGGATGGATCAATGTGTATTATATGGCCTTCCCAAAATCCATTTTATGGGTAGATCTGATATGATTACCTCCCTAGAATCATTGGGATGGGTCGGCGTGGCGATATGACATCCCAAGAGTCTTTAGATGTTTTCAAATATTTAATATTCCATTATATTAAATGTAATAATTACTTATGTTGTTACACCACTTATTCTAAAAAATATAATAGAGGTTATTAAATTCTATATATTTGAATTTTTTTTGGTATTCATCCCATGGATTATTACCACTTTGATTATTTTAGGAAACATAGGTGCATGTACAAAAGATATGGAGGATGTGTGTCAAACAAAAAAATGCAATGATAAATGTTCTGGAGATGAGATGATGAGTATGACCGTTGTCTATAAATTTCAGCTTTTAATGAATTCAAAGGATAAAAACTACCATAGTAGAGTAATTAATTTCTTAGATTTAATTACCTTTTTTCTTCAAAGAATACTGAAATTCTTTGAATCAATCAAATTTTGGGTTTCCCTTATTATGATTTCCTACAACTTTCTCCTTTAGCAATGGATATCTTATGTGTATTTATTTATTTATTGTAAAAAATTAATATTTTATGAATCCAATAGGATGGATATGAATCAAAAATGGATGAACGATAATCATTTGAAAAACTAATATGAAGATATATTTAAAGAGTTCATCAAGTTTTCATTATAGAAGGCATACGACCCTTCTCAAATCCTTTGTTCGTATTTACATTATTGTTATTCAAGAAGCATTATTCTACAAGAGTTGTAAGAACATTTTATTTGTCAAATAATAGACCAGAGCTATAAATGTTGGACTAAATATGGGGAATAACTGAACATTCACACTGATTGGGATGATACTGTGGTTTATGGATCATTTGATATGAATACCAGTGTAAATTATAATAGAGATTGCATGGAAGAAATGACAATGGAAATTGAAGATGACCTTAATGATTTTACAAATTTGTTTGATAAGTTAAATATACATTCTATGAGACCATTGTATATCGGTTTTACTAAATACAGAACATTTTCAGCTGTATTAAAGTTATATAACTTGAAAGCTGGAAGCAGATGGAGTGACACCAGCTTTACAGAATTACTTGGTATCCTGAATGATATGATACCAGAATAAAATAAACTACCATGTCTACAATATAACACTAAATTAATTCTAAATTAAATGGGCATGATCTATAAAAAAATAAATTCTTTTCTAGATGATTGCATATTTTTTTACAATGACCATGAATCACTCATAAAATGTCCTAGGTGTGGCACAAATCAATATAAGAAAAATGAATCAAGTCCTTAGAAATATGTATGGTATTTTCCAATAATTCCATGGTTTATAAGAATATTTTGATGTCAGTAAACCATGAGACAATTAACGTGGCATGTAGATATAAGAATTAAAGATAGGAACCTATATCATCTAGTAGATTATCCTTAGTAGAAGAAAATTGATTATGAGTATCATGAATTAGGAAATGATCTAATAAACTTTCATTATGAGTTATCTACATATGGAATAAATAATTTTGGTGTATATATAAGTACTCATAGTACATGGCCCGTCATGTTGGTAAATTATAAATTTCCGTAATGGTTATGCATGAAGTGAAAATACATTATATTTTCTCTGCTTATATCTGAACCAAAGAAACCCGATAATGATATTGATGTCTATTTGGATCCATTGATAAAAGATATGAAATTGATGTAGGATACAAGTGTTACAATTTATGATGCTCATAGAAGTGAATAATTCACATTGAGGTCCATGTTGTATGGGTCAGATGAAAATTCAATTGAGGATGACCCTTTCATTGGGAGATCACAATTAGTTCATGCCAGTACCAATGCAGACAATTTATTGTACATTAGAGTGGAACATAAAGAGGGGATTTGGGTTCTCAATAGAGGAACCAAATCCCTAAAACCTTTAAAAAAATATATAGTTCAATGAGAAGGTAAAAGTGTTTTTAATATACTATGTTTTTTCTCATAATATTATATGTTCTCTACTGCATTAACATAATCAAAATTAAATATTTGACAACTCATGTAGACAATGTCTTCTGCACATGATGATGTTACCAATACATTATAAGATCAATCTATAATGAAAGAAACCCTTTGGGAATATGTAAAGGTCATGTTACGATATAATTTCTCTATTTTAGTTTTACTCACATAAGAATTGTTTTCTTATATAGGTAGATTCTTTTGTTCGAGTTGGGGTGGTTTGTTCATCTTTCATGCCTTTCTACAGTGTTAGCATTTATCACTTTCCTTTATGTTCCATCTTTTATCTTTATAGTAAGAGAAATTACATTGCCATTGCTCAATCATAGAGGTAATCTTTATGTTTTCATAATAAAATCATTTTCCATAGAATTAATGTATTATTTCATACTTATATTTAATTTATTTATTTTTGGTATTACTCACATAAGAATTATTTTCTTATAATGGTGGATTCTTTTGTTCGAGTTGGGGTGGTTTTTCCATCTTTCATGCCTCTCTATAGTGTTGAAATTTATCCATTTTCTTCAAGTTACCTCCACTTACTTTGTAGGAAGATAAATGATGCCAACTCTTCTCAATCATAGTGTTAATCTTGATATTTTCACAATAAAATCATTTTACATAGAATTAATGTATTGTTTCATATTTTTTTAATTTATTTATTTTTTGATATTACACACATTAGAATTATTTTCTTATACAAGTGGATTATTTTGTTCGAGTTGGGGTTTTCTTTCCATATTCCATGCCTTTATACACCAAAATGTCCACAAACTTCTTCTCCCTCAAAACCTTTTCACCCATGTAGTGTTGGCATTTATCAATTTCATTCAAGTTACCTCAACTAATCAATCACATAGGTAAATCTTTATGTTTTCACAGTAAAATCATTTTCCATGGAATTAATGCATTATTTCATATTTATATTTAATTTATTTATTTTTAGTATTACTCATATAATAATTTTTTTATTATACAGGTGGATTAATTTGTTTGAGGTGAGGTGGTTTGTTCAAAATGCCAAAACTGCATATTGAGTTGATATTCTTAGCTGAAGAACCTTTATCATTTTTTAAATCCATAAGAGTATAGGAATCTCATGTTCCCATTATATCACAATAATTCACTATAATACTACCAACACTTAAAATCATAAACCACTATGACTAATTTGAGGTAGTGAATAGGGTAGTTCTATTCATGTGTCATCAACTTTCAAGACCCATATGCCAAAACTAAATCTACCTACATCAACACTACTCCAAGCCCTATCCCAAAAGAGTCACAATACACCATATACTCCTCACCCGACTCAGGTAGGATCAAGATCAGTGCTGATGTTAAGCACTTCTTTAAATCATATAAATCATTTTTACATGATTTAGGTCAATCAAACTTTATCCATTTCTTGGTCAAGCTTGAAAGTGGTTTTCCAATTAGGAAAAGTCCTAGATGAATCTGTGATAATATTCAGCTAACCCCAGCAGCTTTGGATATCAAACATGTTCTTGGACTACTCCTAAGAAACCAATTCTTGAACTTTTTTTGGATCCACTAACACACCTTCCTCATAGATTATGTGACCCAATAAGTGTACCTAATAAATCAAGAATATACACTTAGATAATTTGGTGTATAACTAATACTCTCTCAGTATACTCAAGATGATATCAATATGTTGGGAATGATCATCATGAGTCTTGGAGTACACTAAGATGTCATACACAAACACTAAAACAAAATGATCTAGGTATGGATGGAATATTCTATTCATCAATCCCATAATCACTTATGATGAGCTCATCAACCCAAAAAATATTATGATGAAATCATATAGGCCATACCTAATTCTGAAAGTAGTTCATGGTGTATATGAAGGTCAAAATCTCAACTGATGATACCTTGATCTCAAGTCAATATTGGAGAAGACACAAGCTCCTCTTAACTAGTGAAAAAGATCATCGATTTGTAGAAGAGGATACCAGTTCTTCAATTTCATTTGTTTTAACTTCCGGTAATTGACACACAAGCGTAAAATTATGTCAGTATTCTTTGAAAACAACACAGGTGATTCTCAAGGTGATATACTTAGACAGATAAACCCCTTATACATTAACTGCTCCAACTAAGTCTTGAATTCCTGAATCTCTGTCGGTGCTATTATGTATGGTGGAATAGAAATTAGTTCAGCTCATGGAATGATCTCAATAGTGAATTTCATATCTCTCCAAGGTGAAAACCCCGAGAAGTATTTTGGAAACACATCTTGAAACTGGTCCAATATTGGTGAAAAGACATCCTACTTGACACCTCCATTATCTAGAAATAGACTAGAAACCTAGTATCTGATCTCTCCTAGTTGCTGAGTAATTGGATCTACTTAGCCTACCTGGATATCCCACTATCCTCGATGAATATAGTTGTCACCCTTTGGAGATGTAAAGGTCAATATCCTATAATAATAGTACATATGGTTTTGGTATGATAATAACCAGTCTATTACCAAAATTAGGTTGAAGCTTGACATGTCTATGGTGTAGAGATTTCATAGAAAAATATACTCACCAACTTCGAGAGAACATCCCTTGAACAAGCAAATGTCCCTAGACCAAACTCCTAATGGTGTATCTATCATTAACACCCCACTCATGAACTCCACCACCAAACTCAAACCATTCAAAAGTTTTGCAGAAATAAATGAATTAGAGGCACCAATTTCTAAAAAGACACTAGATAATATAGAAGCTACAAGAATAGTACCTATAACCATTGATTTTCTAGCCTTTCAATCCACAAGTGTAGGTTACACTACATGAAATTTTCTAGCCCCTCTTCCTCATGATGTAGTATGAATCCCCTAAGCTGTACCACTCTTCTAATATAAGTTATCTTTCCCAGAAGTACTGCATCCACTACCTCTACCTCCATGGCCAATAGAACTCCAACTTCATTCCTGATATGGTGTAGAAGACCCCCTTACTACACTCTGATTCTATCTAGATGCCCCATCATTACTCGTCTATCATGGGTTCATGAATAACTTCTTTAGATGTCCCATCTTTCTACAAGATCGGAACTCCACTGGTGGTTGGGGATAATGTCTACAATAGTGGCTTGGCAAACCAAACTGGTGAAAAATCACTAGATAAAGATCCTGTGTAACTGAAATCCCACCTAGCCACTCTGTTTTCCACTTCTCTGGCTAAAGTTCTCATAACGATGGTTCCTGATCTCGGAATATGTAAGAACCTGAATCTTTATTTTAGGTATGGATATTGATTTTGGGTTGTTTTTAAGGAAAAAGGAAGGAATGAGAATTTTATAAGTACAGGTCATGTACTTATGAGTACACGTCATATACCTAGGTACCACATACATCCACGTGCTGGCCATGTAACGACCAAGCACATGGTCATGTGGTGACCTGACAGTCCACTTAAGGAAAGGGAAGTTAAGGCTACTAAACAACATGTACATTTAATAAACACGCCATGTACTTTTCTTTTTATTTCATATATCAGAGCAAGGTCATGTCTTATGTCCATAAAGGTCTTATTCTCCCCTTGGTTCATACAGGAGAGTGACATAACAACCACAAACATTAAACCCCTCCCAATTCTCTATCCGACCTCCGATTGAGATGCCGTCAGGTGAGTTGGAATCCCACTGGTGATTTCTAAAAACCCCTAGAGCCTTTATTCCTAATTCTTCCTCACTAGTGAGTTATTCAAGGTTGAAATTTTTTCACATTTTTGTAGATCTACGTCGTGTTTAGCTGATTCAATGGTCGACATTCAAGGATATCAATCGTGAGACATCGAGTTAGGTGGTTTGTACCTTTTGCTGTTCATATTTGGATTATATATGCTTAAAGTTCCACATACCCATATTTTGTGTATTTCTTGACTATAATTTAACCCTTTTAATCACCTGCTATGATTTATTGAATTGATAAAGGGTAGTTGCTTATGCGTAAGGTTATACACCTATTTCTGAAACACCCCATGTTTGCATTCCCTTGTTCGGTTGTTTATGCCTGTTTGGTCTAGGATTCCTATAGGCTTTCCTTGTTTCCATGCCTTGTTTTATTAGGATAGAGTTGCTGATTATATGAAATTTTTGTGATATACATTGTTAAAGTTTGAACAAGGGGAATTTGACTGTGAGAGCTTCTTAAGGTAGGGTCACTTATGTATGTTTTATTATTATGTTGACCAAGGGGGTATTAACTATGAGAGATTCTAGTTGGTCATCAACCTGGGGTTTAGATAATGAGAGATGCCTACATGGTCATTTATAATTTATTGATGCTATGTTGACCAAGGGGTATTGACTGTGTCAGATGCCCAGGTGGTCGTTTGTAAATGTTTAGTGCTATGTTAGACCAAAGGGGTTAGACCATGAGAGCTACCCATAGGGTCATTATTAAATGAATTTTTGTTATATAAGACCAGGAGGATTAGACTATGAGAACTTTCCCAAAGGGTCATTATTGAATAATTGAATGATTGTGACGAGTCTGCCAAGCCAAAACACAATTTTGGACTCAGTCTTACTTGATTGTTTAGATGGTCTTCTGAGACACCTATTCTGTTACTCTTACATAGAGGATACAGAGCTTAGGATAGATCCCAAGGTTTACATGATTCAATTGATTGAATAATAAATAAAAATGAATGTAATTGAAAATTGTATGATTGTTTACTTTTGATTACTTCCTAGTTTAATGCTTTATTCCTGCATATTGCCTGCTATATATATTCAACGATAGTTAGGAATAGATACTTTGGTGGTTTCCTAATACGATTCATTTCACACCCTATTTGGGTCATGATTTTGGACCCAAATAGATTATATGGTTACAGGTATAGATAAGGTCAAGTTCCCTTCTTCATTAGGTACTTGATTGCTATTGGAGCTGGAGATCATGAGACCAAACTAAGGCTTGCGATGCTGCTGGAGTTTACTTGTTTATTTTGTACTTTGGTTTCTGTATTTCTTTCTAGAATTGTGACTTGTTTGGATTCTTTCTTAGATACATGTGACATGCATCATTGATATATATATATATATATATATATATTCTCCAGTTGTTTTATTACTATCAGTCTTCTGCTGTTTACTGTTGTTGCATGGTATTACCACTTCCACTATTGTTTAATATTTATTTTCCATAGTGTATAATCTGGAAATGAGGGCATAGTTTTCCCATTATAACACCTTGTCCCTAACTTCTAGTCGATAACCTCTAGAATTTGGGGAAATGTGCTTGAGGTTATTTGACCAACCAGGTTTAGGGCACTTTTAGGTGGAACCCGGATCCTGGATGTTACAAAGTGGTATCAGAGGAAGGTTTTTTTCTACTTTTTTTACTATTTGAAGACAATGGAATGGGATAGTAAGGAATAGGTAGTTGGTAATAAGCTATTCTTGGGAGTATCTAACCCATGTACAGGGGAAATCCATGTTACCTCAAATATTGCAATTTATCTGGTTTTTCAATTGTTACAGTTGATTTGATTTCACTGTTGGGTGACACACTTGTTTTGTGCTATTATTATTGATATCATTGTGGTTCTATTTATGTTTCAACCTGATGAGATGAGGTTATTACATATCATGCATCATATAGGAACTTTCTAGAGATCACATGTCATGCATTCTTGTCATGCCATTTAGGGTACATTACTGATTTCATGCTGTTGTGATAGAAGTTGTGCAAGATATGCATGCTATTTTAATAAATTAAATGATAGAAATACCTGATATTTTGATAGGGTATTAATATATGTAAAGTTTCATTTGAATGGATTCCAATATTTGGTCCTTAGGTGTTATGGGCCCTCTTGGATCAGAATTTGGTGGACCATGTTTGAAATTTAAACAAATTCTGTAAATATAACATGAATAAGGATGAAAAACTTTGATTTTTAGGGATTATGGGATCTCACATATCAGAAATTGGAATGAATTGGAATTTTTTTAAGTTTTTAAGGGTTCCATAGAAGTTTTAGAGGCTCAATGTCCGGAAACCCAAACAACAAAGCATGTGATGTTATGAACACATTCCATGTGTTCTTATATTCAAGAAGAACTAAATTTTCTTAAGTAAACACTATGTATTGTATGTACATTCCTTGTAGGTGTTGACCATGTGAATAATTGTGTGAGCAGAGACACAGGGTTGATAAATGTTTGGTAGAACACGCCGTGTACTGGGAGTGCACGCTGTGCTGTAAAAGGCAATGTATTCGACCATGTGAATAACTACACGGGTGGATGAAACTTGGGTTGTACATGTCATGTCTAGATTATACACACCGTGTAGTAATTGGCCATGTATCTGGATTTGTGACTAATGATAGGGGTGAATGGAACTTAAGTCGTATACACCGTGTTAAGGGTGAACACGCCGTGTAGTGTTACACTGATAGAACCATGTAGTTATTTCCATGTAGAAGTAGTTGGGTATGAGGGAATATTTAAGTAAATGCCATGTATCAGAAGGAAAAAATCGTGTGTATGGGGTGTTACACGACTAGGTTGGCAGAGGTACACACCCATGTTAAGGCATAAGAGAACACATTGTGTAGTGATTCTACATGCTGTGTAACCTTCTTTTGTAAAAATTTAATTCCTTCTTTATTCTATTCCGTTATTTCACTTCTACGTTTTAGTCATTGATAATATATAACTAAGGTGTACACTTGACCTTGTAGATTCATTCCACCAAGACTTCCTTCGGTTGTACTCTAGGTACAGGGCGATGATCAAACACTGGAAATGGTAGATTAAGGAATACTTGTAGATCCTCCTGTTATGCATGTCTTGATACCAGCTGTTATACCAGATGAAGGTGCTGATGCACAGTTCTGTGAAGGATTCATGAGTATTATGAAGACCTTTCATAGAGCACCACATCCTTCTCCAACTATGGTATAGTTTATGCGGGTGTTCCAGCACCAACATCCTCCCACTTTTTCAGAGGATGAAGGACCATAGGCTATATAGTCATGGTTGGAGGCCATTATTTATATCTTTGAGCATATGGAGATTCCTCATAAGAGGAGGGTGAATCTCATGATGTACATGCTACGTGATTCCGCCATAAGATGGTGGGAAGTTATATCATAGGTGGGACGTCATCAGGATATGGCTTGGGAAGAGTTTTAGAGGACCTTCTATGATTACTTATACCTCGAGATGTTGAGGGCCGACCGAGCCCAAGAGTTCATGCATTTGGAGTAGGGCACTCTTTTGGTGATGGATTATTCTTATCACTTTACAGAGATTCAGCACTTTTCACCTATTCAGGGGGGTGACAAGTTATCACTGGCTAGGTGATTTGAGGATGATATTAGGTATGACATCTGATCACAGGTAAATGTTTTCAGGTTGACTTTGATGGCTATTATAGTAAACTAGGTGCTGATTACTGAGCACAATCTGAGGGAGTTGGGAGATGTGATCCAGGGAAGTTTAGTATCTAGGGATGGTACTTCTTCGTTTGATAGCAGGAAGCACCGCTGGGAGCCTTCGTGCGGTGATTCCAGTAGTAGGGATGTATCTTCAGGTATCTAGGTGTGGTGATACCAGTGTAAGAAGAGCAGGAACATGAGACCTCAGTGCCTGAGAGATCCAGTTGAGTGCCAATCTTGTGGAAAGATGGTTCATATTCAACATTTTTACTATTTTTTCTCACTAGTAGCTAGTGAGAGGGGATCTATTATGAATCCACGTTCAGGATCAGGACCACCGGTTTCTCCTTAGACATGAAACTAGAGTTAGTTATGCTATTCAGGATGAGAAGGTGGTTATGGACATGGTATATAGACAATATTTTTTCAGTGAAAATAGAGTGGATCAGCTCAAGTTAGTCAGGAAAGGTTGCAGGGCCATGGTACAAGTTATAATTTTATGATGGAATAGACCCAGTAAGATTAGGATCCCGAACCTACTATAGTTAGAGGTACGATTGTATTTGCCTTAGTTTTATCTTCTTCTCTTTTTGATATAGGGGTTTCCCATATTTTTATATCTGTTGCCATTGTAGAGAGCCCTGTGCTCTGTATATTTACATCTGATGATGTTATGATGCTAGAAACTCCATTGGGTATTATGATGGCTAGTGTACGCCAGTTTAAAGAGTTCCCTCTCGAGGTGGTGTATGTCGCTTCTTGTGGGACCTCTATATGTTAGAGATGAAAAGTTTTGATGTAATTCTTTGAATGTATTGGTTGGTATGCTTTCAGGCCTTTGTTGACTTCTATCACCGTAGGGTGAGTTTCACATCACCTAAGGGTGGGTCTTTTCTATACAAGGGTGAATAGGATGTCCAAGTGAGAAGAGCTATACCCAAGCATCATGGGTTAAGAGGAATTACAACCCATATTTCTAATTTATATCTGGATGACGAAGGGACTTCACAGATGAACTTTCCTCCAGTGGTGGATCATTTTAAATATATCTTTCTAGAAAAATTTTCAGGTTTACCTCTGGAGTGAGAGGTATATTTCTCTATTGATATTGTACTAGGAGTGACACTGGTGTCAATTCATCTTTATAGGATGACTACAATAGAGTTATAGGAGCTCATGAAGCAGTTAGATGAGTTGCTGGTGAAGGGTTTCATCCGACCCAGTACTTCTCCTTAGGGTTCACCTATCCTTTTTGCGAATAAGGAAGATGGTACCCTCAGACTATACCTGGATTATTGGAAGCTGAACCTGTTGATAGTCAGGAACTGATATCCCTTTACGATAATTGATGATCTCTTTGATCTTCTTTGAGGTTCCCGTGTGTTCTCGAAGGTTGACTTGAGATTCAATTATCATTAGTTGTACGTTAGACCATCAGATATAACTATTACAACCTTTTAGAGCATTTATGGTCTATATGAGTATTTGGTTATGCCATTCAGTCTCAAGAATATGATGGAAGTTTTCATGGAACTGATAAACTGAGTGTTCCATCCTTACTTGGATTCTTTTGTGGTAGTCTTCATAGACGATATCTTGGTGTAATATCACACTCGACACAACCAAGCCACCAATCTTGAGATCATATTGAGTACACTAAGAAAGAATCAGTTATATACTAAGCTCTCAAAGTTTAACCTTTGGATGGACCATATTCATTTCTTAGGTCATGTTATCTTAGATATAGAAGTATTAGTAGACCTAGAGAAAGTGAGTGCAGTAGTTTCCTAGGAGCAGATGAAGAACTTTTTTGAGGTAAAGAGTTTTATGGGGTTTTCTAATTAATACAAGAACTTTATACATGAATTTTCATGCTTAGTAGCATCACTGACATGCCTAAATAATAAGAGTGTGAAGTAATTTTGGACATATTCCTGCAATTCAACCTTTGAGGAGTTGAAAGGGATATTGACTTCAACACCAATACTGATTTTGCTAGATCCAGGAAAGAGTTACACTGTTTACTATGATTCATCAGGTATTAGGCTGGGAGAAGTGCTTATGCAGGGGGAAGGAGTCGTTGCATATGAATATCAGTAGTTAAGGCCACATGAGAGGAATTACCCGATGCATGATATCGAGTTAGATGCAGTTGTGCATGCTTTGTGTTGTTGGATACATTATATTTTGGGAGAGCATTTTGTGGTATACACTGACCACAAAAGTCTCAAGTATATCTTTACTTAGTGAGATCGGAATTTTATATAGTGAAGGTGGGTTGAGTACCTTCAGTATTTTGACTTTGAGCTTTCCTACACACCTGGGAAAGGAAACACAGTGGCTGATGCGTTGATCAGGATAATTCAGATACATGTAGTTCAAGTGGCCATAAGTGAGTGGAAGATTTGGCTCTATTCTCTGAGATGCATTTGGAGGTGCATGATTGATAGAGTTAGACTTTTATTTCTTCTATATCTGTTACATCTACTCTAGTGTATTGAGTGCGAATGAGGAAACTATCATATTCTGAAGGCTTATTCATAAGTGAGAGTGGGTCAAGAGAGGAACCTACTCCTAGATGAACCGTAGGTGAGGATGATATTTTTCATTTTCATGGGTGCATATGGGTGTCATCATACATACGTGAAGAGATGTTGTGAGGTTTTTATTCCTCAGTTTAGGCAGTTCATCTTCGTGTCACTAAGATATATCAATATTTATATCATTAGTATTGGCGTATAGGTATGGAGAGGGATGTTACTGGTTTTGTTATGAGATTTTCCAACTATCAGTAGGTGAAGGAGGAGAATCAATGACCGATATTTATTTTATATTAATTACCCATCACTGGGTGGAAGTGAAATGATTTCGAAATGGATTTTGTAAGGAGTTTACCAAGGTCGCCTAGAGGAAATGATGTTGTATGAGTTGTTGTTGACAGACTCACAAAGGTTGCACATTTCCTACCTATTAAAGAAACCTTCTCTTTTGATGATCTTGGAAGGTTGTACATCCAAGGTATTGTACGTTTTCATGGTGTTCCATACTCTATCATTTCAAACAGGGATTCCTGGTTTACTTCTCATGTTTGGAAGGGACTACAGAGGGCTTTGGGTATATAGGTACTTCTGATTACAACTTACCATCTCCAGACATATGGCCAGTCTGAGCACATGATTCAGGATTTGGAGGTCATTCTTTGAGCATGTGTCCATAATTCTAAGGACTCTTGGGAGAGACAAATACCCGTAGTGGAGTTTTCCTACAATAACATTTTTCAGGAAACGATTCAGATGGAACCTTATGAGGCTTTGTATGGTATGACATGCTGATCAACCTTATGTTGGCTAGAGGTAGGAGATGAAACTATGATGGGACCTCATCTTGTCCAGGAGACCAGTAAGCAGGTGGAGTTGATTCAGAAGAGGATGGATACTGCAAAGTCTCATCAGAAATCTTATGCTGATCGACGGAGACGACCTCTAGATTTTGAGGTTGGGGATTAGGTTTTCTTTCATGTCACATTAAGGTTGGGACATAGGAGGATTATGAGATAGGGGAAGCTTTCATTGAGATACGTCGAGCCATTTGAGGTCTTGGAGAGAGTCGATCCAGTTTTCTATCAGTTGTAGTTACCTTATAGGTACTGGTCTATGCACAACATCTTTCATGTTTCTCAACTACGAAGTTACTTTTTAGACCTGTCTCATATTTTTCAACCCGAGGAGATTGAGTTAGAGGTGAAAGCATCCTTCAAGGAACACCCTATTCAGATTGTGGATCACAACATAGAGATTCTTTGTGGATGGTCTGTTCCTCTGGTATGGGTGATATGGAAGCACGAGTGAGTATAGGATGAGACATGGGAGAGGGAGGTCGACGTACGATCACAGTGGCTGAAGTTGTTTACAGATCCTTCCTCACCACCCTTAGAAGGGCAATTTGGGGACATATTGTTTTAAGGGGGAAAGTTTTCAAGAACCCGGATCTTCATTTCAGGTATAGATCTTGATTTTGGGTTTTTTTAGGAAAAAGAAAGAAATGGGAATTTTCTAAATACATTTCGTGCACTTATGAGTACATGTTGTGTACCTGAGTACTGTGTACAACCACATATTGGCCGTGTAATGGCAGAGTACATGGTCATGTGGTGACTTGGCATACCACTTAAGGTAGGGGATGATTAAGGATAATACACAACATGCACATTTATTGAACACACCATGTACTTTTGTTTTTATTTGATATATAAGAGCGGGGTCATGTCATATGTCCATAAAGGTCTTCTTATCCCCTTGGTTCATACAGGAGAGCGATAGAATGATTGATAACTTCAAACCCCTCCCGATTCTCTATCCTAACTCCGATTGAGATGTCGTCAGGTGCATTGGAACCAAACCAGTGAGTTATCAAAACCCCTAGATCCTTTATTCATGATTCTTCCTCTATCATGAGTTATTCAAGGTTGAAAATGCTTCAGATTTTTATAGATCTACATCATTTTTGGCGGTTTCAAGAGCTGACGTTCAAGAATATCAATCATGAGACATAGAGGTAGGTTGTTTGTTCCTTTCGTTGTTTGTATTTGGATTATATACACTTAAAGTGCTGCATACCCATGTTTGGCGTATTTCTTGATTGGAATTTAACCCTGTTAATCACCTACTATGGTTTATTGAATTGATAAAGGGTAGTTTCTTATGTGTAAGGTTATACACCTTGTTTTTGGGAGTCCCTATGGGTGTTTTCCCTTATTTGGTTGTTTATGGATGTTTGGTCTAGGATCCCTATTGGATTTCCTTGTTTCCATGCCTTGTTTTGTTAGTATGGACTTTCTGATTATATGAAATTACTGTGATATGCATTATAAAAGATTGAACAAGGGGAATTTGAATGTGAGAGATTCATGAGGTAGAGCCACTTATGTATGTTTTATTGGTATGTTGACCAAGGGGTATTGAGTATGAGAGATTCTAGGTGGTCATCAACCTGAGGATTTAGACTGTGAGAGCTACCCAGGTGGTCGTTTATAATTTATTGATGCTATGTTGACCAAGGGGTATTGACCATGTGAGATTCCTAGGTGGTCATTTGTAGATGTTTGGTGATATGTTAGACCAAAGGTGTTAGACCGTGAGAGCTACCTAGAGGGTCGTTATTAAATGAATTGTTGTTATGTTATACTAGGGGGATTATACTGTGAGAAATTTACCAAAGGGTCATTATTGAATAATTGATTGATTGTGACGAGTCTTCTAAGACAAAGCACAATCTTGGACTCAGTCTTACTTGATTGTTTAGATGGTCTTCTTAGACACCTATTTTGTTACTCTTACATAGGGGATACAAATATTAGGAAAGATCACAAGGTTTACATGATTCAATGGATTGGATAGAAAATGAAAATGAATGTAATTTAAAATTATAGGATTGTTTACTTTTGAGTACTTCCTAGTTTATTTCTTAATTCCTACATATTTCCTACTATTTATATTCACTGATAGTTAGGAACAAATCCTTTGGTAGTTTCCTATTGGGATTCATCTAAATCCTTGTTTGGGTTATGATTTTGGACCCAAAAAAATTATATGGTTGTAGGTATAGATAAGGGAAAGCACCCTTCTTTATCTGGTACTTGATTTCTATTGGAGTTGGATAGAATGGGGCCAAGCTAAGGCTTTTGATTCTACTAAAGTTTACTTGTTTATTTTTTTAATTTGGTTTCTGTATTGCTTTACAACATTGGGAATTTTTTTGATGATTTCTTAGATACATGTGACATGCATCATTGATATATATATGCTCCATTTGTTTTATTTCTACCAGTCTCCTGCTGTTTACTGTTTTTGTATGGTATTACCACTTCCACTATTGTTTAATATTTGTTTTTTACTGTGTATAATCTACCAATGAGGGAATAATTTCTCTATTATCACACCTTGTCCCTTACTGCTAGCTAGCATCCTCTGGTGATTGGGGAAATGCGCTTGAGGTAATGTGACCAACCGGGTTTGAGGCACTTTTGGGTGGCACATGGATCTGAGACATTACAGAAGAAACACCTCTTGATCTTATAACAACAATTATATTTCCTACACTGAAGGCCTCCTTCAAGTTACTCTCATCTATGAGATCCATATTTACCACTTTTGAAAATTTCTCCAGCCTGAAAATATTCATCTGGTACTTAATTTCACACTTAAGTCCTTCCTAAAATCATTTTGTTGAAGTAGCCTCATTCGCTACCAAATATGAAGAAAAGTTCTGAAAATCATTAAAGTGTCTAGTTTTTTCCATCACAAATATACTCCCATGTATCAATCTTAGGATCTTAGCTACTCTCTCCTACCTCAGTGTCTTTGGATAGAAGTGCTCAAAGAATTTCTCCAAGAATTCCTTCCATAACATACCATCATTCTGCCTAGTCAAAGCCTGTACATTCCACCAGTGCTTCACTGATCCTCATAGAATATATACATCTAGATTGAACCTCTTCTTAGCAGGTGTCTCCAAGTGTTCAAGTATAGTCAAGATATACTCAACCCAGAACCCAGATCCCTCTAGTCCACCCTCTCTAGTAAAATTCATACGGTGATGCAAATGAAACTCCCTCATTAATTTAGACATGTTCTTCAAAACCTGACCTGGGTCTCTCTCTATTAATTTCATGAGCCAAGAAAATTTCTCATGGAATTTTTGTCCAAAATACTCACTCAACACTATCAGTTCCTCAGGTTCTACCACTAGAGGATCATCTCTAGCCATTTTCTTCTGTTGTCCTCTCAATGAGCATCATCATGTAGGCATAACTCTACAAATCCCCAAAAAACCTGAATATAATACCCTCAAAATTAACACATTTATAGGGAACAAAAAAAATCCATCTAAATTCAATTCCCCATACCTTTCCATGCAGTCAAAACTGAGGCACGATAATACCCATAACCATCCTATATATTGGTTAGGGTTAACTAAGGATAACTATTTTTCATTAATTAGGTTTTCTAATTTAGACACACAATTATTCACATATTTCATCATTTTATCACTTTAAATTTTGTGTTAGGCACCATTTTCAATCTAATTTCATAAGTAAGGAAAAACAGTTCAAGTTCAACAACATACCCCAAAACCCGTTTTCCATGTGCGCCTAAAATGATTCCTGTGACAAAATAATCCTGAGTGCCTAGAGTGATTCATGATTAATCAACTATCATGCCTTACCAATCCATGATTCAAATCTCAAAAAACCACTGAAATAATAATAATCACATCACACAACAAGTGTGTCATGCAAGGTGAAATAATATTCAACTGTAATAGTAAACAAAAATAACAACAATCCTACCCTAGGTACTTAGGTTCTCCCCCATACATGGGTTAGCTACTCCCATGAATGAGATCATAACCAAGATCTAAATCTTATTAGTCTTATATATACATTTCCCAAATATTAAGATAAAAAAAAGAAAATAAAACCGATCCTATAATACAACTTTTTAATGTCTTAACCCAAGTTCCACACACTGGTTCCCAGAGTTGGTCCGCTACATGACCTCAAGTGTGACTACCTATACAACAAAGGTTTCTGACTAGTAGTGAGGGTATAATATTAGTCACATAGAGAATATTCCATCTTTTTTAGAGTAAAAAAAAATCATAAAAATAAATAAACAATAAACAAATATATAAACATAACAAAAAATACACCAACATCACATGATGAGAAAAATTAGAAATACAATATCAAAATGAAAGATAGAAATGTCATGCTAATGTATGTTCAAAGTGTCAAAATGAAAACCCAAAATTAAACACTGGAAACCACAAGTAATCCCTGAAGCACATTCAGTTTCTTCATCCATGATCCACCCTAACCCAACCATCTAACATATGGCCTTTTCCCTTATCCTGTCCTACAACGAAGAAATCTATTCAGGTACCGATCAGGTTGCCTGAGTAGGGTGCGATTAAAACTCATTAGGCCACCACCAACGGTGTATAAAACAATTTATAGTCAAATAATAAGTGCATTCAATTGTATAAATAAATAAGTACAATGCATAAATAAATAATTATCAAATTATAAAACTATTCTTTATTTAACCACATAAACTCTTCGGGTTCGCGAGGACACCTGAGCTTCAATACCTACTTCGGCTCATACCAAAGCCCAAACTATCCCTAAGGGATATAATTCTTTATAATGACAGGGTTACCATTCTATATCTCATTTCATATATCATAATTCCATTTTTACCATTCTAGATCTCAATTATCATATGAATTCCATTGCTACCATTCATCATTTCATTAATTAATTCAAAAACTAATTAATCATCTCGATTCAGTTAATTAATCTAATAATTAATTAATCATATCGATCCCATCAATTAAATCAACGATTAATTAATCATACCAATCCTATTAATTAACCCATTAGTTAATTAATAATCTTAATCCTATTAATTAACTCAAAAATTAATTAATAATCTCAATCATATTAATTAATTCAAAAATTAATTAATCATATCAGTCCTATTAATTGACTCAAAAATTAATTAATAATTTCAATCCCATTAATTAAATCAATAATTAATTAATCATCTCAATCGTATTAATTAATTCAACAATTAATGAATCCCCTCAATCCCATTAATCCACAATTAATTCATCAATAAATAATTTAATTCAATAATATCATTAACCTATAATTAATTAAACAATTAATTATTAAATTAAACAACCCCAATTATTTCACCCTTAATTAAATAATTAAGGATTTATAATCTACAATTCCAATATCCCTAATTTCACAATACCTTAATTAATTAATTCACCAAATTAATGAATTCAATTTCAGAAACTTAATTGCTAAACATATAATATAAATTCTACAATTACGTACACATAATTTTAATCAAGACTTTGGTATTTGAATTATCAACCACCTACCTCAATCTGTTGATGAACGATTTCCCAACTGAAATCACCAAAATTTGAGCAACGCAACGATATAGAATGAGATCCAATTCTAAAACCCTAAATCAAGATTGAAGAAAACATGATATCATAATTTTATATCTAGATAAAAAAAATCCTAGATCTAGATTCAAAATTCTATATATATATCCAAAAAATCACAGGATAAAAACCCACCAGAAGAATGTGAGAAGAACATGAGAGAGACAAGAAAACAATCATGATGAAACCACATACCTGAAGAGATGTAGATCTACCAACCGAGCTTCGAATCACCAAGAACGGAGGTTGAAAGTCCTTGGAATACCTATGGTAGGATCTTGGATTGATATAAATATATTAAGGGTCTAGTTAGGGTGTTAGGGGGTATAAGATGGTGGTTTATGAATTTTTGTAATAATTTTTGGGTGATTAAAGTCTCATATGCATGGTTTGTTGCTTGGGATGCACGGTTTCCCATAACCATGCAACTATTCTGGGGGGGGGGGGGGTGCACAATTTCTCTTAATATGGTTAATGGTTTGACAAACCATGCACCCAATGTACAAATTTCCACTGTCTAGGGTTTTATGGTTCTCTGGGTGAGGGTGCACAATTAGGGAAAACCATGCACCAACCACGTACTACACTCTTTCTTCTATGTTTTCTAAATTTTCACCCATACAAACCCCAAGGTAAAACCCAAATGATAAGTACTCTACAAAAAGTAAAAAATTAATTTTAAATGAGTCTAATACATCTCTATGACAGGTCTGGGTTTTACAATATGGTATATATTTCAAATAAATCAAATTGAGATGAGAAAATTCCTTCCAAACATCATATTTTTTAAAAAGATTTTTAAAAAGATTTTATAAGAGTGAAATTAAAATATTCTAAATAAAATATGGAATACATTATAATTTAATCATAGGGAATAATAAACCTAATATAAAATAATGAAGTTCATGAAGAAGCATTATAACTCAATGAAATGATATTGATTTGAGAAACAACCATAAAACTTTCATAACATTTGATTGGAAAAATATTTGAAATAGAAAACATGAAATGAAACATTAAATACCATGAAAAAAAATAGTGAATCATGATATAATTTTTAAAGGGTAAGCATATAAAAAATATAATAAAAATAGGTTCCTAATACAAAACATGTCTTAAAGAAGTAAATTTGAGGCGAAACCGTTACCTTTTATTCCAACTAAGTCGAACATGCTCTCAATTCATAAATAAAAAACATAACCCTCTTAATTAGTTATCTAATAACCTTATTCATATCTATTATCATTTTTAATCTTAAATTATAATTATTTATTATACAATTACTAGTTAGTTATAGTTTATTTTCTTCTTCTGATGTTTTCAATTTTAATTATTTTGAACATGCTTTGTAATGTAGATATATATACTCATTATTTGATATAAAGTTAATAATTTCTATATTATTTAAGTAAATGGAATAATTTTTTTACAATTATTTATAAAATTTCATTTTCATTCCATGATATTTTTAGTCATGGTTTTTGGAGATAAAATCGATGGGGTGCTTGTTTCGGTAATTTTTAAAAAACAAAGGGTGATATATAAATAATAAGTTAAATATAAATATAACCATTCTAGAATCATAAAAAAATAATTATTTTTCATTTATGTTTAATAACACAAGTATTTAATTTTCCATATTTTCTATGATAAAAAATTATAGCATTTTTCATGTAGGTGGTTAAACCAAACCAAACAAGAACATGCTATAATCGATGGGTGAGTATGGTTTGGAAAATGATTATTTTGGAATAATATAATTAATAAATAAGAATAATTAAATTATTTATATGTATTTAATGTTTTGAATCATATTTTTATATATTCATATAAATAATAAATTATTATAGATATAGAAAATGAAATACGGCACTTTGTGGAGGCAGTAGTATGTATATACACATGGATGATGTTTTCATTTTCCATAGAACAAGAGACAGGTGGGGTATTTTTTATATTTTAATGAATATTAATAATTACATAAATTTCATATTAATATATAAAATGAAATTTTAGAACTATCCATGTAAGGAGATGAATGAAAAATAAGACAAGTTGTTCATGAAGGTGATAGTCTGTACGTACACATGATGACGTTCTCATTTTTCTAAGGAAAGAGGGTGAAAGTCAGGTAATGTATATTCCATAAAAATAAAAAAATATTAGTATATAAATACTATAAATGTCATGAACTTTTAATAGGTAATACAGGTTTAGAGGAGAAATGTAGATAAAGAAAAATATTGGAGAGTGATTAGTACTTACATTTAGAGTTTGAACTTTCTCTTGAAGTATTTATTAAAAATTGAAGATTTAAGGAATTTTCTTGGATAAAGGGGTTGAAAAACATGGTATATGGATCTTGGTAAAGTAAAAAATGGTATAGTTTCAATAGTAAATCTAATTTTAGATTATCCTTAAAGGGGTGTTGGAAGGCCCATTTTATAAGTAGAAGGAATTCCTTTTTTTCAAATATAACCTCTTAATATAAAATTAAATGTTTTTTCACATGGAAAGTGTAATCCAAAATGATAAATAATAGTGAGGAGATATGTTTTGGTTAATCAAAAACTAAAAAATTTATTTTAAGTTTTATTTTTATTTATATTTTATTTTTTCCTTGCAAGACTTTGAAATATATCAAGGAATAGTTTTAGAGCCAAAGGTTGAGAAAACGTGTGATTCTGAGTCTCAGTGGGTATGAAATTAATTTTATAAAAAAATTAAATATATTTTATATCATTAATGAATATTTTATCATAAATAATTGGATATATCCTAAAAAGAGTCTTGGATCAGAAATATGAGACCACAGTTATATCTAGAGTGTAGGGTTTACACTAGGCACTACCTAAAGTTCGCCAGCATGGGACATCTGATAGAAGCATCCATTGGTAGGTGAATTTAATTAAATAATTAATCAAATAATTAATTTTTAACTAAATGGTATAATTCTATTAAACCTCAATGAATATTATTTTATGGAAAATCTCTAGGGTTAGCCGCATAGCCCTGGGATCATTGAGAGGAGTTTCCTTTGTTAATCATTGATGGACCGAGATCAGATGATGAATGGAGACCATATAGATGTGGAATAGTAGGAAATGAATGTAGAGGATCATCCTCATTATTAGAGAATGTTTTCTTCACTATGGTTCAATCCAGAACTGAGGTAGGTCAATCCTGTTGTTGTATTTTCACCCTTTTGAATTATTCAACAATGGATTAAATTTTCTACCTTAATTTCTAGAATTTTCCTACCTTCATATGAGCCTATATATTGAATTTAATTATTGATTTGATTTATTACCTTTTTTTCCATGTTTATCAACCCAAATATCACCAATCATTTTTCTTTGTCCAATAACACTTAGACAATGATTTTTTCACCTTTTTTATTGTGATTATCCCCCACGGTTCTTCACGTTCTTCACCATAGGCCTATGAGGACATGTTTTGGAATTAACAGGGTCTGTTCTAGTGTGATAAACTCCTAGAATCATGGAGGTTGTATGTATTATGATTGTGATGGTAAATTTTGGATGGATAAGGGTTCTTTTCAGGATACAGGTGATGATTCCCATGGATTTGGGATCTGGGAATGATCAGCAGTGACATGGGAGGCACATGAGGTAGCAATAACTTAGAGTTGAGGAATAAGATAATGATTTATAGCAATTTGAGTCTAGAAAATCTATAGAAGGTGTCATTATCCTTAATTCCAGAAATATTTAGGGAGGAATCTGTTAGATTTAGCGATGGGAGTAGCATATTTGGGATGTACAGAGGAGATATAATTTTATATGAAAATCCTGACTACATAGTGTGTATTTGGATGAACAAATGCCATATATTAACCCAACTACGAAGGCTAGGGTTTCTGGGTGAGTTAAATATCAAATGTTGTGTGGGACCCCCCATGCCATGTAACTCAGTGTTGGAAGCCTGGTGTGTACTCCCAGAGTACATGGATATGGACATGGCTAGGGAAACATCATGTAATGAAATGTGGCTAGTGTACATGGGCATAACTAGATTCACACGGGCAGGCTCTGGGTAGCTGAGACAAACTGTGTAGTACCCTTACATTCTATGTAGTAGTACATGGACAATGAGATTTGTGCTTATAAGGACATGTCCAGGAAGCAGAACAGGACCACATGTAGTGTGGGTCTATTACACATAGTGTACTCCTTTATGAATAGTCTAAATCTTGTATATCTTTCATTTGGAATCATATTCTGGACTGAGAATATCATATCCTGAGTGTTTTCCCATGTAGAATGAAATGGTGGAATTTATAGTGAATTTTGAGATATTATGTGAGGTGTTCTAAGTTTGATGCTTCTTTAGGCAGTGCTCAATGACAACAAATGACCGAGAAGGATCATCAGAGAGTGGAACCCTAATATGAAGTCAGGGCATGGGTCCTATATATATTGAGTGGAACCCTCCTATGGAGTTAGGGCATGAGTCCTATTCCTACTAAGTGGCACCCTCCTAAAAATTCAGGACATGGGTTATT
This sequence comes from Viscum album, assembly GCA_963277665.1. NCBI lineage: Eukaryota > Viridiplantae > Streptophyta > Magnoliopsida > Santalales > Viscaceae > Viscum > Viscum album. The sequence goes on along the minus strand of OY728142.1, from coordinate 22,743,655 downwards.
TATCTACAAAGTGAAACCCTCCTAAAAATTCAGTACATGGGTCATTTATCTATGGAGTGGAACCCTCTTGTGGAGTTATGGAATGGTTCCTCTATATTCTGAGTGACACCCTCCCACAGAAGCCTGACATTGTCCTTTATCTATTGAGTGTCACCCTCCTATAGAGTCAGGGAATGACTACTCTATCTACTGAGTGGAACCCTCCTGTAGAGTCCTGGAATGAGTCCTCTATCAAATGAGTGGCATCCTTCTGTAGAGTTAGGGCATGGGTACTCTATTTACTGAGTGACACCCTCCTGTAGAGTTTGGTCATGATTCCTCTACCTATTGAGTTCTACCCTTCTCTTTTACTAGGGTATAGTTACTCTACCTAGGTATTGTGTCCTCTTAACCATGTTACATAGTGGAAAGGTGTAGTTCCACATGGATACTTATTTGGATAGACACACGAGATGCTGGGCATCATTGGTGGACATTTTTGGAAATTTTGGAAGAATCTTCATCCTAGGTAAGTTTGTGAGATGGAAATATCCTTTCTTGCTCGTGTTTTTTCTCTTTTATGATCATATATCTTTGTCGTTGGGTTCTACTTCTCTCTTTTTATTATCTTACCTATCTATTTATATTGTGTCTCCTATTTCTCCCCTTTATCTTTCAAGGAATCATACTGGGTATGCATATACTTACCCTTATATGTTATTTTCACGCATGTTTCATGTCTTATGTAGATGGTGGTTATATTAGCGTTGATTACATAGGAGCATAGGGGATACCTGTGTGAATTTGATATCATATGGTGGTCAGGTATTGAAGATATGGTGCTGAAATCTCTCAGTATTTAATTTTCTATTTATTATTAGGTTTGAAACCTTTTTTGGTTGGGAATATATTTTCCCTTATAATTTTTGGATTATACTATCATACTCTATTTTATTCCCTAGAGGTTGTTACATAAATGGATATTAATCTAGATGTTACTAAATTTTCTTTTATTCCTATAAACTTCTGCATGAAGATGGTTGGGTGAATGCTTACAGGTACTTAGACAAAGTAATCCCATTTTAGTTATGCCTTTTGGTGTTGGTCTCCATCCCCTAGCCTATAGAGTTAGGCTTGGGGTAGTTTTGGCTTGGCCTTTCTCCATCCATGTGGTCCCTAGTGGGGAAGGTCCTAAAAGATTGGTATTAGAGGTGGTTCAACCATATGATGGTGTTTGGAGTTTTTCCCCTTATGAGGTTTGGTTTGAAATTTATGGAAACAATTTCAAAGTGTCTCGAGTGTGGTTTTCATGCTAGGGAACCCAATTTTGGTGAAACGATCAATATATCTGTTCACCAAGAATCTCACTCCTACTTGTCAACTCAATGTACCGAGACATTGGTTGTAGGGAACTTTGTAATAGGTATGTCTTTTGACTTTTCTTCCTGAGTCTCTTCCCCACATATATGTATATATATTCTCATTTTACTATGCTATGTCCTGATAACTTTTGATATGACTCCATGAAGACAACCAACTATGTTACCGATTTAGGATCATGATGACGATTTGGTGAGTGATGAGGCCTCAGTTCAAGGGCCATCACATGATATCTTTCCTACAGGAGGGTAGGTAGAAGTACCCCTGCCTATTAAGAATCGGATTATACTAGTAGATTAGGCTCAAGATGTGCAAGGGTTTATCAAACTATATGAGTTCCAGCACCATAGGCCACTAAGGTTTCTTGGTGAGCTATATCCAAGGTAATGGAGGATTGGATTAAGTTGGTGATCCAAGTTTTTAGACTTGTTAGGATCGAAACTAACCGGATGGTTTCAATCACTACCAATGCTCTTCATAATGGATCAATTGGTTTTAGTGGTACTAGTGGATGATGCACCTGTGCTGAGTGCACATTTTGGGTTCCAAAGATAGAGATGTCATAGGTTTTGTTTTATTCCAGACTCCCTTCTCAGGTGGTTGAGGACATGCCCGATCCCATGGGGGTGTGTTAGTGCCACCAAAAGAGGATATTTTATTGGTGTGACAGATGAGTCCCTTTTACTTGTGTGTTCAGGATAGGTTAGCATGATGAGGTGTCAGATAAGGACTTAGTTGAGGAGAGCTGGTAGGAAAGGGAAAGGATGAGATTCCGACATAATGGATTTTTGGATAGGAAGATCAAGTGTGGTTTGGGTTATGACCTATTTCTCCACTTCTTTAGCTATAGATTTTCTCATAGAGACAAAGCCACATTTCCATGGATGTCACCCCTATTCAAGACCTAGCGATACTAGTGGATTCCCTTTTTGATTGACCCTTGTGTTGGGGGCTCCTACAGAGAGGATCTATGATCACATATTTCTTCTAATGGGGTGACCATACTATGTGAAGAGAGAGAGCCTCACATGAAATATTTTCATAGATCCATTGAGACTCTATAATGTTTTCCTTTGTGTGGATTAGTCATTTCCTATCAATTCTCAAATAATTTCTACCAGTGAGTATGGTAGTGCTTCTGGTTTGTAGGATGAAGTTTTCCTCCTTGATAAGGAGTGATCCTTAGGTAGAGTAGGATGAGCTCATTCATATGAGATTACAACCAATTTATCAGTTGGATAGTATTACCCATAGAGTAGTGGAAGTTATGAGATATCATCTCCCTCCAATGATGGTTGGGTATGATGAAGTCTTTGTTGAGTACTTACTTGGTTTACCTTCCCACCATATGGTGGACCTCTATATATGCTTTCACTAGGGATGGACCGATGTTTTCACTAGCACATAGAATGAACCCATAGGTCTAGGAGATCTATTGGTACAGTTCATGGGTATACCAAGGTAGGGATTCATATGACCCAGTATGTTCACCTAGGAATCCCTGTGTTGTTTTACTGATAGGAAGATGAGATCTTGAGGTGAGGTATAGATTAACATCGCTCGAACCAAGTGATTGTCAAGAAGAAGTATCCACCCCTGAGAATAAATTAATTATTCGATCAGTGGATTGGTAATAGTTAGTTATCAGAGTTTACTTCAGGATAATTTATCAATAGATCCTGGTTTGAGAAGGGACTATACCAAAAGAGGATTTATAAATCTGTTGTGGTTACTTTGAGTTGATGGTTATACCCTTTGACATGTTGGATTCCCCAGTAGTGTTGATAGACTTGTGAACCAGGTATTTAAAACCTTCATAGACTAGTTCATAGAAGTGTTCTTATTTGAAACCATTGTTTCCTCAACATCTAAGTAGGAGCACTCCAAACACTTGAAGACAGATTCTAGACATGCTTCAAGAGTACCAATATCATGGGTAACTCTTATAGATTCAGTTTCAGATTCATAATATTCATGGAAAAGTTCTCCAAGATTGAATCCCCTTTGAATTCCCTAATGTTAAAAGGGTATCCATTTACCTGGACTGAGTAGTTCCATAGATACTTTTAAGATTTGAGGCTGGGGCTGACGAGTGATCCTATTTTGAGGATATTGGAGGAGGGTGTGGAGTATGTAGTGTATTGTGATTCCTCTGGAGCTTGGATTGATAGTATGTTGATATAGAGGTAGTAAATTATCACATATGGGTTGAGAAAGTTGAGAACCCATAAGTAAAACTATGTAACCCATGAACTGGAGCTAGTAGCAGTGGTCTTCGGTATGAGGATGTGGATGTACTATCTTATGGGAGGGCACTTATTGTTCATTCAGACCATCTGATTCTCTGGTATGTCTTCACGTATGAAGAACTAAGACTAGGAAAAAGTATCTATCTAGAGTTCCTATAGGATTATGAATTTGATATATTCTATACTCATGGGAAGAGAAACGTGATGGGAGATTCCCTTAGTAGGAAGTCCTATTCTCGCCTGGTTGAGGAGGCATCTGAGAAGTTGGATTCCTTGAAGCTGACTCAGGTTGAGGAGGAGGGTGAAATTTTTTTTAGTTGATGGAACTGAATTATCCACTTCTTCAATGTGATAAGGAGTATCAGTTGGGATACATTGAATATGATGTCCTACATGACCATATATCCTCAAAATATTCACAAGATGAATTTTATAAATGATAAAATCATGTCATAATTTTTCTAAGGATAGACGGAGGTTACAATCATGATTTGAGAGGAGGTGATTATGGAATTTTATAATTATCTTATGGATATAAATCCTACAACATAAAATATGTACAAATACTTTCAGTGGTAGTTTTGGTGGGCTATCATAAGGTAGAGTGTGACTGAGTTTGTCTCTCGGTGCCTCATATGTCAACAGGTAAGGGTTGAGTACCGGGTTCCGATTGGATTGTTGTAGCCTATTGATTTCTCAGAGTAGAAATTGGATAAAATATATAAATACATCATGACAAGGATTCTACAGATAGTGAGAGGCCATACAGCCATCTTGGTGATAGTTGACTGAATTAGGAAGTCAAAAAACTTTTTTACTATTAAAGAGTAGATTTTGGTGGAGACTTTGGGGAAATTGTACATATAGGGGATTATATAACTTCATGGGGTGACCTCAATGATTATCTCTGAACATGTTGAATTTTTCATATCATGGTTTTGGAGAGGCATGAAAGAGGCATACATGACCTAGATAAGGATGTTTAAATCTTTCCACCCCCAGACGAATGGGTAGAACAAGCACACTATCTAGGTGTTGGAGGATATACTCAGGGATTTCATGTTAGACTTCGGTTGGAGAGGCAAGATATCCCCAAAGTTTATCAGGCAATTTGAGATCTTGTAGAGGGTTATTGATGTTTTTTTACCCCCAACCTTACCCCCATAGTTGTAGGAGGTGCATGACATATTCCATGTGTTGTAGCTAAGGATATATATGCATGATCCTGCACGTGATATTAACTAGGGCGAGATGGACATCAAGGATGAAACCACATTATCCAAGAACCTGATGGAGATTGAGGATCATAAAGATAGGATCCTGCATGGATAGACCTTTCCCTCGCTTCATGTGATATGGTAATATGGGAGTATGTAGGAGAGCTCCTGGGAGTGGGAAATCTAGATGTAGGCTTAGTATCTCCACATATTTGATTAGTTTTTTCCTTTTTAGGATGAAAATTTTGAACGAGGGAATAATTTAGAGAATATTTTTTTCCTTGTAATACTTCTAAATATATCAAGGAATATTTTCAGAGCCAAGAATTGAGATAATGTGTGATTTTGAGGCCTAGTGAGTCCAATAATATTTTTATAAAAATATTAAATATATTTTATATCATGAACACAATATTTTTTATCAATAATGTAATATATCCTAAAATAACTCTAAAATTAGAAACATGAGACCATAATTGAATCTAGAGCATGGGGTTTACCCTAGGATCTACCTAAAGTTTGTTAGCGTGGGACGTCTAGTAGAGGCAGCAGTTGTCGAGTGCGTTTAATTAAATAATTTATTTTCAATTTGATGAAATACAACACTTAAACCTATATAAATATTCTATTATGGAAAATATCTAGGGTTATCCATACAACCCTGAGATCATTGAGGGGATTTTCCTTCATTATTCATTGACATATCAAGACCAAATGATTAATGAAGACCAGATCGAGGTGGAATGATATACATCGAACATGGAAGATCATCCTAATTGCTGGAGAAGGTGTTCTTCACCAATGATCAATCCATAACTATGGTAGGGAACATATTTTTATGTATTATTGGCCTTTTGAGTTGATCAATATTATATTAAATTATCTACATTTATTATGGGTGTTTTCTAACCTTTTCATGAGCCTGTGTATCAAATTTATTTATTAATTTGATTTATTACCCTCGTTATTCCATTTTTCTCACCCTGGATATATTTGATTCTTATTCTTTGTCCAATAACACTTGACCAATGATCATTTCAACTTTTTATTGTGCTTTACCACCATAGTTCTTCCCATTATTCACTATTGGACTATGAGGTCGCAATTTGAAATTACTAGGGTGGGTTCAAGCACAACCAAACCCCCGAAATTATAGAGGTTGTACAAATGATGATCGGGATGTAAATTTGAAGGTCTAACATGGTGATTTTCAGTAAACATGTGATTATTCTTGTGGATATGGGATTCTATAATGATTGATAGTGACATGAGAGGCAAACGAGGTGGAAGTGATTTCGAGCAAAGGAACCATATTCTGATTTATGGCCATCAGAGGAAATGAAATCAACATACGTCATCATTATCCTTAGTTTTAGTGTGATTAAAGGTGGAATATTCTAGATTTGGTGGAATGAGTAGAAAATTTAGGCTGTACAGTGAAGATCTAACTTTATGTGAATATCTTGACTACACGAAATGTACTTGGATAAGTACACACCATGTAGTGACCCAGTTATAGTGACTAAGGTTTTTGAGTGAGTTAAATATCACACATTATGTGAGACCTAAACATGTCATGTGAATTAGTACTGGTGTCCTGATGTGTACTTTGGAAGTACATATAAATAGATAGGACTAAGAACACCCCATGTAATAACACATAGTCAATGTATAGGGGCATGATTAGATTCACACGGGCATACCTTGAGTTTTCATGAAATACCATATAGTACCCTTACACACTATGTAATAGTACTTTGATAGAAAACCATGTACTGGTGAAGAAATGAACAGGAAGTAGAGAGGGAACACATTCCGTGTGGGTCCCTTACACTCTATTTAATACTTTACTAATCTTATACCTATCTTATCTCCTTCATTTGGACTCGGATTCTGGCCTACAACTAGACAATCCTATGTTTTTTCCATGTAAAACTCAATGGTGTCCTTCATAGTGGATTTTGAGATATAATGTGAGGTTTTCTAATCATGATGTTTTTTTAGGTGGTTCTCAATAATGATGGAATCCATGTAGGATCATCAGAGAGTGGAACCCTCCTGCTGAGTGAGGGCATGAGTTCTCTTTCAATTGAGTGGAACCCTCCTATAGAGTTAAGGCATGGTTCCTATACCTACTAAGTGAAACCCTCTTGTAGATTCATGGCATGGGTCCTCTACCTAATAAGTTGAACCCTCTCATGAATTCAGGTCATCTTTCCTCCATCAACTGAGTGGAACCCTCCTAAGGTGTTAGGGAATGGGTCCTTTATCTATTGAGTGGCACCCCCTGTGGAGTCAAATCATGGGTCCTCTATAAAATGAGTGGCACTATCTTATAGAGTTAGGGTATATGTCTTTTATCTAATGAGTGGAACCTACTTTCAGATTTAGGGCATGGGTCCTCTACCTATTGAGTGTCACCATCATTTTATAGTAGGGTTGAAGTCCTTTACCTTGATATTATTTTCCCTGATTGTGTTGTTCAATGGTGAGGTATGAATCCACATGGATACTTCTTTATAATGACATGCAAGATGTTGGGCATCATTGTTAGACCTTTTTAAAATAGTTGGAAGACTCATCATCCATGGATGGTCTGTGAGATAAAGATCCCATTTATCTATAATTTGGGTTTATTTTAAGAGAATTTATCTTTATTTTTGTGTTTTTCTCTCTTGATATGGGTTGATATTTATAATTCTATCATGTATCCTACTTCCCCTCTTCATCTTTCAGGGTGTCCTACTGGGTATGTATATACTCACCCAAGTATGCAATTTTCCTATATGTGTCATGTCTTATAAAGACAATGAAAATGTTTTTGGTGATTACAGAGGAGAATAGGGGATACCCGGTTGAATTTGACCATGTATGGTGGTCAGGGATTGGAGATCTGGAGCTTGGCTCTCTCAACATTTACTTTTCCAGTTATTTTCAGGTTGAGACATCTTTTCTAGTTGGGTGTATACTTTCACTTTTACTTTTCTTATTATGTTGTTTTATTTTTTTGTATTCCCTAGAGCTTGTTACATGAATGGATATTACCTTGGAGATTACTATCTTTTATTTTATTCCTTTTCACTCCTACATGGAGATGTTTGGGTGCGTGTGTGTATATGTACTTAGGAAAAGACCTCCCACTTTATTTATTCCTATAAGCACTAGTCGACTACCCTTTTACTATGAAGGTAGGATTGGGGTAGTTGTAGTTCAACCTTCCATCATCCAGGAGGGCCCCATTGGGTTGGATCGTGATAGTTTTTAATATGTTTTTAGTATTTTATCCTTAGTTAAATCCTTTCCACTTTAACTAACCTTTATCATAATAACTTCATTTTAAATATTGATACCTAATTTTTATGACTAAAATTAAAAATACCCTTAATAAATAATTTGTATATTATGATTTCAAATATATAAACCATTTTATCAAATAAAATTTCTAATGTTGATAATTTTTTTTAATATTAGTTCACTCAACGTGTTAAAAACTATTTTCAGAAAACTGTATTTTTAAAAATAAAAAATATGTTTATGATAAAATTATAAATGTTTTTAATTTTAAATACTTTATTTAGATGATTATTTAAAAAATTAGAGTTTCATGGCTGATAAATTAATCGAAAAAAAATCCATCTTGTGAAACACATTTAAAAGAAAAAGTTTAAAAATAGTTTTTTATTAGAATAAAAGATTACTTAAGTTTCAAAATGTTAAACATGAGTTTTATAAATTCAAAATAGTTTTTTGAATGAATAATTTTATTCCTTAAATAAATTATTTGTTATGAGGAATTATTTATAAATTTTTTAATTCATTCTTAGATCATAATGATGTAAAAAATGCTACAGTATTAATAAAAAATGTATTTTCCACTATTAACATAAAAAAAACTATTTCAAAAAATACAAAAAAATTATCCTTAGATAATATTATAATTCTAAATCCATAAATTAAATTAATTTTTTCAAATTTAAATTATAAAATTTAGTAATTTAATTTTTGATTAAAACCCTAAAAATATAATGAAAATTGTTTTTATAGGAAAATTAATTTCAAAAATATTTAATATTTTTGTTCTTATTTCCAATAAATTAATAATTATATTTATGTTAATATATCATTCATATGAAAAATATATTTTATCAATAATATATTAAGTTTCTTAAAATATATCACATAAATAAAAATTTTAGAAGAAAAAACATTTTAGCATAAAATAGTCTTATTAGTTATTTATCTACATTAATTGAATTTTACAAGTGCATTAGTATTAACAATGAACATTATTTTTATTTAAAAGTAAAAATATAAAATTTTGAAAATACATATGATAGATAAATAATTTACTACATTTATAATTACTTGTTTATATAATCTTAATTTCTAATTACAAAACCCTTCAAGATCTCTTTATAAGACCTAATCATAATATATGCACTGGTGGAAATCATGGGTGGTGGTTAGCTATAATGGATTCCAAGGGAATTTCTAAACACTTAAAATTATCTTTCATACTATTATTTCATACCGTAATTATTGAATTTCTTCTTGGGATGGGTCTAGAGAAATTAACTACCTCCATTCCATGATTATAAAAATGATATTCATAAGGAAGACTTATACTACTTGATGTGGTTACTTCTAATTATAACTTATAATTTAAAGGCTATATTACAATAATAAAATTTAATAATTTTATTTTAAATTATCTTAGTTTTATTTTAGTTTAGTGTTTCTCATGAAACAAGATATTAATAATTGTATTTACTTTAAAAGGAAAAATAATACTATGATCTTGGGGTGTTATATCCCCCTTGTAAATAAATTGAATCCTCACAATTTTAATCATTACTTACTAATGGAAATAAATATCAGTATATAAAAATATACTTGTAATAAGATTAAATTTCTAATGAGATATCCACCTTACTATCTTACGTAATACTAAGAAGATTTTTGTCTAAAATATATATTTTTAGGAGTTTTTAGAGACATACCTTTCACAAATTCATTTTTATGATCTTATTACCAACCAAATAATAAATCCAAATTTTTTTTGTTACTATACAATAAAATTAGAATAAATTATCTTATAAAAGATCAATAATAAGATATATTCTCTAATAACACTTTCATTTCAACCTATAATACTTTCATTTCAAATATGAAATATTTGGAACAATATATAACACATTTAGTTTAAAATAGGCTGTCCATGGTCATTTTATTATTAGGTTTTACATCCTAACTAGTTATATATCACAAAATTAACTTCTATTTAAATCCTTCATAGTGGTTTGTAAAGGGTATGTGAATCACCAAATCATATCCCCTGGGAGTATCAAACTTGGTGTGAAGTTAGATCTCTATCATACACTGAGTGAAGATTGAGTTAATACAGAATACCCCATTTTTAGGGTTTATACCCCTTGGTAAATTATTTCTAGATCCTCCATCCATGTGTAATATCTAGACAGAGATGTCATTGATAAGAAACCACACAATATCTACTTTACTAAAATTTCATGATATTTTCCTATACATAGTCTTATCCCTAGGGGTTTCAATAAATTTATCTCATCCTAACCTCCAAAATAACTTGACTAATCCCAAAAAACAACTAAAATAATCATGAAAAATAACTGAACCCTGATCTAATATCAACTTTGGAAACCCAAAATAACCATATCTTTGTTTTACATAGTTTTCATAAATTAAACATTACATCTCACAATAATATCAAAATCCCAAGAATGGACGTTTTAGTGTATTTTAGGATCATCTAGACAATAAAATTATTTTACAATGCCTGTGAACATTTCTCAACAATCAAAACACACTAAAATCCATTCTATACTTTTCATAAGCTATACACATCTTTATAACCCCAGGAATTGAAAATATAAGAAAGGGATGAGATCAAATTCTCCATAAGGAAAAAACTTATCAACATTTAATCAAGTGGTATATTATAATAATATGAGATAAATTAGCATGAGATAAATATCTTATTATAAATAACATGGAACAATAATAATTTTCCTCAAGTCAATATAAAAGGATGTGAAATATCAAATAACCAAACACATACCATGGCATAATAGTGTGAGATAATAAAAATGATCCATGGATCATAATCATAATAATACGAAATAAAAATATTACATGGAATTTATAAATAGCATGGAAAGGAATTATGGAAAAAAACATAAGTGTAGTGAAATCATAACATTGTGAGAAAATTCAATAAATCTCACATATTAAGTTGTGAACAAAAAAATATCCACACATAATGTAGTAAATTTTTTTTACACTCTTCTTATTAGAAAAAAAATACCCATTATTCATTTTGTGAAAAAATATCCATGATTTATTTTGTGAAAAAATGTTCACATTTTATTTTTTAATAAAAAATAAAATGTTCACACATCTTGTCATGAACACAAAAAATAAACATCTATGCTCTATGTTGTGAAAAAAATAAAATGTACATTAATAACACCATTATATCATGAGATATAAATTATTAACCAATTTAATAGAGGGAGATATAGGATTATACCCTCTAGTAATCCATACATATGTGTGCCACTTGAAATAACTCATTTACCATATAATAAAGAACCCCTAGATAGAAAATGGGTTTCATAAAATTACCACAAGGTATCACTAAAATTGACATCAAGAATGTAGTTGGTTAATGCCTAAAATTTAATAACCCAAAAAGAGTATTTCATAAGTAGATATAGAGGGTGGTTCACAAGAAATAATTTTTAAGAAAATAAATCCTTTAGATATAAATAGGAAATGGAAGTGAAACTATAAAAGAGTTTTTAGAAAAATATTTTAACTTTGTTGTAAAAAATAATATTACAGGTGACATTTAAAAATAATTTTAAAAAAGGTAAAGTTATTTTTTTGAAAATAAACCTTTAATTTTAAAAAATAATCTTAAATAGTGTATCCTTGTAAAGTAAAAAAGGTTTATCTTAAGGAAGTGTGAAGTGGAATATGTAACATATGATCATGAAAGGAACACTGTTTTTTTTATTTTAAAATGCCTTTATTGAAAACCCATATCATAAGAAGAAATAATAAAAATACCTTATGAAAATAATAAAATGGAAGTATGAATTAGACTAGAAATTACAGATATTTTAGTTTCCAAATTACAATTTAAAAAATTTATGGAAATAAAAAACATGGATATGGAATACAAATAGTTTGTTTAGGAAGGATGATAATTATTATCAACAACATTATACTTTTATGGGATAAAAATTCATCATAAAAGGATTTTTAAATTAAAGATTTATTTTTACATAGATAAGAAGATAAAATACAATATAATACAATTTTATGTTGGAATAACCCAAGAATTTAGGAAATGAGTTCATGAAGAAACATCATAACTCAAAGAAATAAGTTTTGAGTAATCAATATCCTTTATAGCTTTAGTGTCCCCTGAATCAAACACATAAGAATATAGATTTATATATAGATTTTTAAATCTAGTTAACTTCATTAAAATCATGATAAAAGGAATATATAAAAAGTATATACACCACAAAAGTATAAAAAGGTGGTGATTATGACATATGTCTCAAAGAAAGAAGGTTGAGATGAGATAATCCATTATAAACATCATATTTTTAAAGTACAAATAATTTTAAAGGGATTTTATAAGAGAAAATTTAAATCCCCCCCAAAAAATATGGAATAAAAAATAATACAATAATAGGGTAAAATGTACCTAAAATATAATAATGAATTTTAATAAGAAGTATTATAACACAATGAAACTATATTGAGTTAAGAAACACCTTTAAAGCTTTAATTACATTTGATCCAATACATATTTGAAAGAGATAACTTTAAATGAAACTTTAAATACCATGAATAAAGATATAATCATGAAATAATATTACAAAGTGGTAGTATATACACCATATAAATAAAAATAGGTGCATAATACAAAACATATCTTAAATAAGTAAATGTGAGGAAAAACCCTTACCCGTTATTCCCATATTGTAAAACATGCTCTAAATTCCTCTATATCAATAATAAATCTCTTAATAAATCATTTATTAACTTTATTATTATTTATTACCTTTTATACTATTAAATTATAATTATTTATTAAAAATTTACTAGTTAGTTATAATTTATTTTCATCATCATATGTTTGTAATTTTAATTATTTTACACATGCTTAGTAATGTTGATGTCGATCCCCATTCATAGATACCAATTTCATCATTACAATATTATTTGTTATATTTTAATATATTTTTTATAATGATTTATAAAGTTCTAATTTCATTCAATTATATTTTTAGTTATAGTTACTAGAGATGAAATCGGTGGTGTTCTTGTTTTGGTAAATTTTAATGAACAAAGGTTGGTATATTAATAATAACTTAAATATCAATATAAAATTTCAAGATCCTTAAAATAAACACAATTTTAATATTTATTTCTTATAAAAATGGTATTTAATTTTCCATATTCATCCATGATTTAATTTTATAACTTTTTTCATGTAGGTGGTTAAACCGACTTAAAAAAGAACATGCTATAATCGACGGGTGAGTATGGTTTAAAAAGTTTTTATTTTGAAATAATATCATTATTTTAGAATAATAATGATATTATTTAGTTTTTATATTGAGTGGAATTATATTTTAATATATTTAGATAAATAATAAAATATTAGAGATATAGAAAATGAAATACGTTATTTCATGCAGGTGGTAGTCTACACGTACACACAGATGATGTTTTCATTTTATATAAAATGGGAGAAGGGAAAAATTGTTTTATATTTTATATAATCTTAATAATTATAAAAATGAAATATTAATCCATTAAAGAAAATTTTATAATCCAACATGTAAGGCAATTAAGGAAGAATAAAACATGTTGTTCATGGAGGAGATAGTTCATATGTACATATGAATTTTTTTTATTTTTAAAATGAAAAAGGGTAAAGGTAGGTAATTTCTATTAAATAAACATAAAAAAAATATAAGAATATAAATAATACTTATGTAATAATTTATTAATGGGTAATATATTCATGAAGAATAAATATATGTAAGGAAAAATATTAGAGTGATTATTACTTATATTAGAAATTTGAAATTTATCTTGATGTATTTCATACAAATTGTGGATTTAGGGATTTTAATTAGTTAAATGGAATGATAAAAATGGGATAGGTATATATGGAAATTTAAAAGGGGAATATTTTCTGGAGGAAATAAAATTTTAGAGTGTCCATGAAGGGGTTGAGGAAGGTTGCTTTTATGAGTGGAGGGAATGACCTTTTTGTAAATATAACTTCTTAATATAAAAGAAACACATGACTTACATGAAAAGTGGAATAAAAAGTGTAAAATAATGGATATGAGATAATTTTGTATGATAAAAACCTCAAATATTATTTTTAAGACATGTTTTTAGTCTTTTACCCATAGTTAAACCCTTTTTACTTTAATTTATCTTCACCATGATAACTAAATTTTTAACCTCGATAACTAATTTTTATGAATAAAAATGAAAGGAAATTTTTTAATTTATTTTTAAATTCTAATTTTAATATAGAAATAATTTTATCAAATAAAATCTATAAGGGTGATTCAAAATAATTTTAATACTAGCACACTCAACTCGTAAAAACATGTTTTTTAGAAGGAGTGTATTTTTAAGAATAAAAATTATGTTTATGATAAAATTATCAATGTTGTTGATTTACATGAAATTAATTAGTTAATTTTTTGAATTTTTTTTTTTATGGTTTAAAAATTATTCCAAAATTTAATTCTACCTTGTGAAATCATAATTGAAAGAAAAAATGAAAAATAGTTTCTATTTGAATAAAAGATTACTTAAGTTTCAAAATGTTAAACATGAGTTTTATAAATTTAATAAAATAATTTTAAATGATTTATTTTAATACACAACCACTTTAGTGGTCATGATTTTTTTTATAAAAGTTTTAATTCATTTTTAGATCATTATAAATAAAAAAATTCTATAATATTAATAAAAATATATTTTTCACTATTCACCTAAAAGTAAACTATTTTAAAAAACAATGTTATTAGTTGTTTAACTACATTAATTAAATTTTATCAATGAATTAGTATTAAAAATAAACTTTATTTTTCGCTAAAAGTAAAAATATTAAATTTATAAAATACTTATAATAAATAAATAATTTATTATATTAATAATTATTTGTTTATATCATCTTAATTTATACCTACATAACCCCTCAAGTTTTGTATGTAAGAACTAATCATACGATATGCTCTAGTGTAATTCATGGGTAGTGGTTCAACTATTATGGATCTCATTGTGATTTCCATGAGCCTGAACTTCTATTACATACGAATTCGCTCATACCATACCTGTTGGACTTCTGCTTGGAATTGGTCTAGAGAAAACCCTAGTAAATCTAACACCCTTCTAATCTTAGAAAAATAAGACTCAAAAAAATAATTCTACTAATTAATTTATTTTATTCCATTTTTCTATACAAAATTGATAATTTGGTTACTTTTATTTATACCCACTAATTTAATTTCCATATTATAACAATCAAATTTAATAATTTTATTTTAAAGTACCATAGTTTTGTTTTAGTTCGTGGTTTCACATGAAAAAAGTTATTAATCATAGTATTTATTTTAAAAGGGAAATTAATACTAAAATATTGGGGCATTACAGCTATATAAGAGGTGAAACTCATGTGAGTCAACAATAGAGGATGATATAATACACTAAATTTGGAAATAAAACTCTTTTTATGGGTAGTATTATAACTTTGATAGATTTGGTTATAAATATGTAAATTTAAAGAAATAAAGAAGTCAAAAATAATATAATGTAATCAAAACGACAATGGTATCTAAAAAACCACATGATACCCAATTGAAAAATAGTTTCTATCCTTTAAAAGGAGAAGAGTATAATGTCTTAGCCTATAATGAGGATGATGAAGAGAGACTACCTTGTTTCTTAACTCAAACAAGAATTTATTAGAAGGAGAATAGGTATAATTAGAAGGATATTTTAATAGAAATTAATTTAAAATAAAAAAGAACAAAAACACTAAGATTCTTGATAGTGTGTGTTCATCCCACATGATTGACAACATGAATCTCTTAGAAAACGTGAAGGGTCATGTTGACAGAATTGTTAAATTTAGAAATGATGACACTCTAAAAATCAAGGGAAGTGGAAATACATGGTCAGTTGGAGATGAGATAAGGAATACATAAATAATTTATGTTTATAGACTTCAACACACTTTGTTGAAAATTAGTTAACTTTGTGACTTCATACTTGAGTTCACATTTAATCAGAAGGTTTTTTTTTCAAAGAAAAAATTAGAAACACACTATTGATGGGATGGAGAACCAATAAAGATATATATAAAGTATATTGAAAAGATAATACTTGTATATTTATATTATAATAATAAAAGTTTATTTGAAATTAAATGGATCATATATATTAATAAAAAACATGGAATTTTTTTCAACGTTTAAAGTTTCAACTGACATTCCAAATTTGAGACGAGATTGAGGGAAGATCTATGATGCCTGTGTAAGAGGAAAATTGGTGAGGAATGCCTATTGATTAAAGAGGAAGAAGATATCATAAAATATACTAGATCTGATTTACACTAGTGTGTGTGGTCTCATGAATATTATTGGAACATATGGTGATAAATACTTCATATTTTATATTGATGATTATAGTAGAATGGGTTATATCATGTTTATAAGCTAAGATAGAAGTTATTTACTGTATTAAGTGGTTTTATAGAAGTTCTAAGAATAAAACTGAGAGAGTGGTCAAGATTTTTTTGTATGAAAGTGGCATAGAGTAGTCCTTCCATGTGGTAGAAAATTGCTTGGATAATCATGAAATTATTCATGAAGTCTCATTAGTTATAACACCATAAAAAAACAATGTTTCAAAAAGGGAAAATAAAATGGGTAATGATATAACAAATAAATTTCTCATTATGTGTATAATCTCTAATCATTATTATAAGAAAGTCATGTAAGTTTTAGTGTTCACATAGAATTCATTTTTTACAACCTTGGAGAAAAGGATAATCTATATGAAATGTTTCATATAATAAATCCAATGTTGAATCACATTAACATGTCTTTTAGTAAGTGTTACATCCATAAAAAGGAATAAAATCATGGTAAATATGAATTTTAAATGGATGTGGGGATATTTTCATGGTACTCCTTTAATATTTAAAACTATAAGCAGAATAAATAGAGTCTAAAAAATATTTTGGAAGGTAATTATATAAAAATTATTAAAGAGAAATATGGGAATAGATCTATAATTTGATACCTGAGTGAGGTCTATGATGAAGAAGAAGAAATAAATAACTCTAGTGGCATGCATGGTCCCATGATCAAAGAAGATTATGAGACTAAATCCATGGATGAAAAATTTACTAATTGGAGTCAACCATTAATACAACAGAGAAAGTGATAAGTTGAGGTATATGAATAAAATATTATTGAAAAAAAATTTTATCCAACAAACACTGATAGGATAAGAAACATAGACCAACATTCTCTATTTCCTCATGTAGAGCAGAACTAATTTACAGAAGTAGTTAAAGATAAGCCATGGGTAAATTAATTGAATGAGAAGTTATATAAAATAGAGAAAAAATATACTTGAGATCTTGTTAAGAGGCCAACAAATCAATAAATAGATGAACACTTTGAGTGTTAAATTTTTTTGATGAGCATAGAAATGTGATATGAATTAAAAAAGTTCTGTGTGAAAGGTCTATGAACATGTAGAAATTATTGATGTGGAAAAAACATTTACTATAGAAATAAGACTTGATTTGATAAGAAACTTTATTCCTATGGATAGTCAGAGAAAATTCAAAACCTATCAAATGTGAAGTTTTATTGAATTTGTTGAACATGTTGTATGTTTTTATCAACCAAAAGTAATAAGTATTGAGGAATTAATTAAGAAGTGTTTTTTAGGTGGTTTGAAATGACTATTGAAGTTTTAAGAAGTTTATGTGATTGTTCAGTGAAATATGGAAGTTTTATAAGAATTCATGATCTAGATTATGAATTAATGATGAGCTATGTATAACTTTAATATATGCCTATGTACGACTTTGCATCTAAGATCATAACACATTGTGAAGAAGTGTATGACATCAATGATCTGTGCATGCCTTTGCAACTAATCTCATAAGACATTAAGAAGAAGTGTATGACTTTAGTGAGTTGTGTAAGAATTTTTTAGCTACTTCATATAAATTTTTTCCAATGTTTGAATTAGTGTATAACTTTATGAATAGATGTATGACTTTAATATTGTTTTTTAAGACTTTGGTTCCATGTGAGACTCTATGTGTATGAATTCAAACATTCCAAAAGATTTTAGGGACTAAACATATGGATTTTAAAGACTTATGAAATCACTAACACTTAGTGAAATTTAAATCTGATGATGCATTGTTGTTTGGTACTAGATGACCAAGATAAGTGATTCAAGCTAAGATTAAAATAATTTTAAATGAGATGGATCATGATATAAACACTTGGTGATTTCAAATCCAAATTATCCAAATAATTCTTTATTAAATTTGTTGCTATTTTTAGGGTGTCTTTGACTAAGATATTTGGCGTAGATGAGAAAGAAAGAATTTTCAAAGTCATTTTTCGAAAACTTATTTGTATTCAATGTGAGAATATAAGAAGTATAATTTAAGGGGAAAATAATGTTATAGAATTATGAGAAATGGATGATATGATACTATGCTATTTTTTGAATAGGTTAAGGAAATATTATTTATTATTAGTAATCTACGTACTTTATAATAAGAAATAAAGAGATAAAATTTATGCATGCATTATATCATGAATGAATAGTTTATCCTGAAGAAACTAAGATTAGAGGTTAATGTGTTTCTATAGTTATAAAACCATTAAAGTAGTCAAAGTACTCTTAGAAGTAGAAATATTTGATGTTTCTAAATCTAAAGTTTCAAGGGATTGAATAATAACCAGGGGTTGGATCGGTTGTTAAATTTTTATAAGTTTAAATTTTTTAGAAACTTAATCCCTATAACCTGTTAAATTTAACTACCTTATCATGTTTTAGTAAATAATCATTCATGAAAAATTAGGAAATCAAGTAAAGAACATCAGATTTGTAATGTCTGACATCAGTGTGAGAACCTATATCCTTATCATAGCCACTTATATAGTTATATGTAAATTCCCTATTATCCATAAGTCAATAAAACTTGTGTCAACTCCTGTTAGACACCTTATATCACATGATATTAATGATTATACTAACTCCCATAAATTTAAAAAAAATTATTACAAAAATGTTCCATAAAAAAGGCTAAAATCTTTGTTCAACTAATCCAAAAAAGTCCCTTGGTATGATGAACCTGATTCCGATGGACCTCAGTTTGATGAACCCAATCCAATTGAACCAGTCCAATTTTACTTCTATAAATTAGTACCTATCAATCTTCTGCTCAAACTCAAGAAAATATCCTTTAGTATGATTTTCTCAGTCTAGTAATATGAATTAACTCTTGTCTGATATTTTGACAATATCACTATTTGGAAAACACTTATGATATGAACTCTGCAATGCTTCCACCTTTTTCACACACCTAATTTTTTTAAGTATGTATACATTATGCTTATATTTATAGGTAACCTTGAATGGTAAAGGAAGGAAACTAAAATATTTTTCCTATTCACCCAAATTACAAAAACCTGAATTTTATTTCTATTTGAACTTCATATTTGATTACTTAAAACCTTCTCATATCTTTTGGTATCTTTTTGAAACTTCTTAAATTCTACAAAACATATTCTATAATTCTCAAAAAAATATTATGCACTATATTATAGAAAAATAATTCCATTATAACATCCTCATCTCAGTTTATTATAACTTCCTCATCTTAGTTTGATGGAACTTCCTCATTTTAGTATGATTGAACTTCCTTAGCTTATTCTGATGGAAATTCCTCAGCTCAATCTATTGGAAATTATTCATCTTTTTCTGATCTAAATTTCTTCCTCAGCTCAGTCTGATCTAAATTTATTCCTTAGCTCAGTCCAATCAGAATTTACTCCTCTGTTCTGTCTGATGTAACTTCCTTAGTTCAGTATGATTAACATTTTTTATGAAACTAAATCTAGTGTATAGGATTCAACATTATTTAGATGAATCAATTTCTACAAATCCTTTTATTAACTTGTTTCTGTATCATTAATCTTGCATACTATTTTTCAGAATTTATAAAAAATAAAGGCATCATTTTATTTGATTCATAAGGTTTATAGAATTCCATATTTCTTAACTCCAGAACTTTATAACATTATTCTTTTTAAAAAACTCTGAAACTTCTGATAAAAATAGTGTCTGATTGTCTGAATCTGATTTGGTCCTTCCGATCACTAACTTCACAAGTGCTTTGTATTTTCATCTACATAAGAGCTTCAACACCCAATGTTATTTGGCCCGATAAACTACATCTGATGAATCAAATGATTGAATAACTTTGTAATTTTTTTTCTCTTTCGAGATTCACAGTAACTTATGACCAAGAAAGTTCTAAACTTTACACCAAACATCTTTCGACTGATTTTCAAAAACACTATTTTACAAAAAGATTAATTTTTAACAAATAAAAAACTTTGTAAAAAAACAAGACAAAGGATCTTCAATCACCCCCTTAGTATTTGTTTAAAAATATCATTAACAAATTTTTCAACTCACCATTTTTAAACACACATATTTTTTCATAACTCATATATGTAAAAAACTCAATTTTTTTTGAATTTCACGAAAACACATCCTTTCACAAAAGAGAGTGTCCTAACACCACACTATTAGGAAAAGTAATATTTTTAAAATAATTCCACCCCTCAATGAAAATAAAATTTTTAGGCCATGTTATGATAAATTCCCCCTCACTTTTATAATTTCCTCTCATTTTTCTCTCTCTCCCATTTATGATAACCATATCTTAAATCTTATGTAAGTTAGAAAAATAATTCTCTTTCCATTGAATGATAAAGTTGTATATGTTATCTCCCCTTTTCAATATAATCCAAATCATGGTGAGAGTCTTCTATAAGATGTTCATGAAGTTAATGTTGGAGGCTGAACATGAAGTTTCAACCTAAATTCCACAAATCTATTTTTATAAATTGATTTTGTGAAGATATTAACAATTTGATATTTCATTGAAATGTATTACAGTGGAACTTCTCTACCAGAAACCTTTTATTTTATAAAGTAAAACTTGATATTAGTTTTTTTTGAACTTGAGTGTTGAAAGGATTTTTAAAAAGATCAATTTCACTCTAATTATACCAAAGTATCTTCAATGGTTTTCGAACATCAACATTTAAATATTTAAATCGAACCTTCATCAATAACATTTGACCACAAGCCTGGGTAGCTATAATATATTGTGATTCTGCTAGGCTTGAAGTTACAAAACTCTGTTTCTTACTACGACAACTTACACAACATTCTCCCAAGAAAAATGTTCTGCTAGAAATTGATTTTCTATCATTACAATATCCTACCCAATTAACATCAGTATAACCATGAAAGTTCATATCGAAAATTATTTTATATAATAGCCCATGTGAAGTTTTTCCTTTAAAATATCTCAAAATCCACTTTTCTTCTAATATATGAGACTCTTCTAGATCAATCTGATATCTGGCACACAAATTTATAACATGAACAATATTAGGTCTTGAGGTTATGAGTAAAGAAAACTTCCTATTAGCTTCATAAAATATTTCTGAATCACATTTTTTCCAGATTCATATTTACTGATCTCTATACCAACTGAAATAGGATTAGAAACTTCATTGGATTCTTCCATAATAATTTTTTTTAACAATTACCTTGTATACTTTTATTGAGATAGGAAAATGAATTTTTCCTTTTTTGAACTGTAAAACTATAGGAAAAAGGGTAATTATCCCAACATAGACATCTCAAATTTCTTTTTAATTTCTTAAAAAAACATTTCACAAACATATTATCTATCCCAAAAAAATTATATTACCCATATACATAATTATAATGAAGGTTCCAAAGTTAAATTATTTCACATACAAGTTTCTATAAACTTTTACTTTATAAAAATTCAATATTCTCAAATAATTTTCAAGTTTAGAATACCATACAAATGGGGATTACTTCATCCCATACAAAGCCTTTTTAAATTTTCAAAATTTTCTTTCATATTCATCAATTAAAAAACCATAAGGTTGCTCAATGTAAACTTATTCTTTAATCTACCAATTTACAAAGGCTGAATTTACATCCATTTGATAAACCCTATAATTCCAATGTTCATTAGCTACTATAAATATTCTAATAGTTTCTAATATTAAAAATCAAGAAAAGGTTTCTTCAAAATCCATACCTTACACCTCTTCATAGCATTAGCAAACAGGTCTTTCTTTGTTTATTGAAACTTATCCCTATTCATTCAGATTATTTCTATAAACCCACTTTTTTATGATATTTTTTTATTTTTTGGATGTGGAACAAGTTCCCAAGTTTTTTTCTCAATCTTATATAACTATTCATTCATATAGTTTACCCATTATTTAGTTTTAATAGCTTCTAAAACTGATTCTGGTTCAAATTTTGAGATGTGTAAAGTTTGGTTTTCCAATATAAACTTTATTCTTCTTTGAACTGGTGATTTTTGATTCCCAATAGTATTTTAAGTTTAAACTTATTTATGTAAATTAGTAAATTTTTAAGTTTCTCTTCCATCTTTACTTTCCTCATAACATGATTATTATGAATCTTAAAAAGTCTATTTTAGATCACTTTCACTTTGATTTGAAATATTCAGTTTTTCTTCCCCAACATTCTCATAAAATTTTGTTAATGAGTATTTATTTTCAATAACTTTCACATTATACAAATCCACCTAGTTTTGTAAAAAAAAAAATTCCAACATTTGTATCTTCTTCTTTTGGGTGATTATCTTATGAAAATTCCATCTTTATATTTCTCATCAAATTTTCCAAGATCTGAATTTTTTATTTTTAGTAAAAATGGATTTCCAAAAAATTTAAGTATATAAGTAAATGTTTTTTTTAATACAACATTTAATAAGAAGTCATGTTGGAATATGACCCCAACAAACATATTTTATGAACATGAACTGTAGTACTAATACCTTCTCTACAAATAGAACTTTGAAAGTTTATATTCTCATAACATTCTTCTACCCATTTCCACCAAACTTCTATTTTTCCTTTTTTGCTACACATTTTTATTATAGAGTTTAGGGAGAACTATACTATTGTATAATATAATTATTTATAATATAAGTTTCAAAATAATTATATGTGAAATATATTCCGTTATCTATTATTATATTCTTTGTATAAACCTATATTCCTTTATCAAATTCTAATATGAAGAATCTGAACATTTTAATAACCAATGAATTGTACTTCATAAACATGATGTTGGTCATCTGAGTGAAATAATCAATAAAAATGATAAAGTAAAAATATTATTTTATTTATTTATGTCTCATCGGTCCACATAAATAGGAATTAATAACTTCAAGAGGTATAGTAGACTGAATCTCAACTTTCTTATGAACTTTTTTAGTTATTTCCTCTTTTTGAAAAGTTATACAAACATCTTCTTTTCTTATTTCCCATTATGAAATTTTTTGAACAACATCAACTTT
The DNA here is from genome assembly GCA_963277665.1 of Viscum album. Taxonomy (NCBI): domain Eukaryota; kingdom Viridiplantae; phylum Streptophyta; class Magnoliopsida; order Santalales; family Viscaceae; genus Viscum; species Viscum album. Next base: position 22,720,028 of record OY728142.1, on the reverse strand, counting down.
GGGATGTTTTTTTCATGATTTTCTGCCCAAGGTGGCCAAGTCTTTGATGCCACAACTTATTCTCATCTGTAGCACTTAGATAATAGGAGTTATTAAGTTATCCAATTTGAAAAAATATTTCCACTAATTATTTTTTATTTTTTATAACTTTTCCATCTTTCCATCCAACGGCCCGAAGGCATTCAAATATTTTTTATTATCGATAAAAACCCCTTTTAAGGGAAGAAGGGGGAAAGCCAAATGACTTCATGAACTTAGGACAAACACACACGAGGACAAATAGAGTGAAAACCAGAATGAAAACCAAAGCAGCCACACCCTAGCATAAAAACAAGTTGAAGCACTCCAAAATTGCAACACTAATTGGCAAGCAAGTGTCATGTGTCAAAGCACAGGACCGATCCGATAGCATACACCATACCCTCTCAAACATCCGAATCTGAAAAGCAGTTCAAATTTGGACCACCAGCTCTGAAACGTCCTCTGGACCTGTTCCAAGTGATTGAGACCTGCAACACCACCTTCCTCTTCTAGGATTGAACCAAACAATCAAAACAACTCCACACAACAAAATTCTAAATTTCTTCGCAAAATCCAAGCATTCCAAGCACCACCAACCATCCAAAGTTGGAGATTCTAGAAATAAATCATTCCAATGAGCCAAATTCAACCACAAGATCTCCAATAACATGAATCGAGACCAAAAGAGCCTCATCACCACTACAAACCCTTCAAACACATCCGCAACGACCCGAAAAGGAGGAAAAACCAAAGAAAATGAAGCCTAGTCTTCATCACCCAGGACTGGAAGATCCAACAACACATCGATGGAGCATCACCGTTTAGGGGAACCTAGAAGATCTGAGTCGGCAATCCCGCTTTGGAATAAAGTCGATCATATCAAAACCAGGGAAGAACCCAACCCGACATCCAAAACAGTCAGCTAGAATCATGTAGATGGAAACCAAATGGAAACTAGAGGCCCTTCCGGTCACGACACCGTCGCAAGAACACCAACAGTACCCCGAAATCAAACCAATAGAACAAAAAAAAACCAAACTCCCCCCCTCCGAGTTGCTTCGGAGAATAGAATGAGCCACATCGAAACGTATCCGAAGCTGAAATTCATCCGAGATAGGTCTTGATCCCAGAAGACAACACCAAACCACTCAAAGCGCGCCAAAGAAAAGATGAACCGCAATACCGTAAATCACCGCCATGCTGACGCCAATTCGAGATCCATCAACCGGGAGCCGATGCCAAGATCTAGACCATCAGAGCCCATCGATAACCACTGCCACCAAGCCACGATCCAAACCACCAGAGCCGGGGTTGATTTGTGATGTCTCCAAGCCGAGAGAGATGGATAGTTCGAGGCACACTGGAACCGCACCGAAGTCGTTTCCAATCGTTGCCTCTGAGAAGAGGACCAGAAGAAACCATCTCCGAGAGCCGCCTTCTTCAGGACGAGATTAATGTGAAGAAAAACCACTATCAAGTATCTATGGTGTGTTCTTTTTTACTTGCTATTAAAGTAGTCTCAATAAAAAAAGATCTTTCCTCAACTTTCTTCTTTCCAGATTCCTTTTCCTTTCTAATATAAGAAACTTATTCCAGAAGAAGTTTCATACATTTTTGTAATTATGAAAATCTTGGTCACATCTTCCACATACTTGTTTTAGACATTAAATTTTTTTCCATTGGAAGTTTTCTAACATCTTAAGTTTTTACTTTTCCAACGTATTGAGTTTTAGGAGAATTTCTCATTCTTATTCCACCATTTCTTCCACTATGTTCAAACCTTCTTTTGGGAAGTGAAAAGTTATGCCAACAACTATATTACCTATTACCATAGATTCCAAACACTAGAAAAAACCATCAATATTGATTTTCTATTGAAGTAAGATATTTCTCTATAGAAACTTTGTTGAGGTTGGTAGCTTCTTTTTGGTCTAATATACTCTAGGTGTGAACCATATTTCTTACTGAGGGATTTTTCAAATTTTGTATATGTGATAGGTTTTTCACATCTCTTCTCAACCCATACTTCCCTAACAATTTTCTTCTCACCTAAAATGTTAGAAAAACTTGATGAAACATTATTTTTGGTTGGTGATAATTTCACCTGATTATCGATTTGATCTTTCTCATCAACTTTTGAAGTCTTGGATTTTACTTCCAAATCTTTGTTTAAGTTTTCATTCATATTTCTTAAAGAAATTCACGTATCAATAAGTTTTATTGAGAATTTTTAACTTCCTCTTTCTTGGCTAGCAAATTATTACTAAGATCTTCAACCATTTTTCCCTATTCATTAATTCTAAGTTTGTAACTTAAGATATCTTGAATGTATTCTCATTATTTCTTGAAAAAATATTTTTAACCTTGAATAAATTTTATAATAACTTTATTTATCATTCCAATTTCTTTCTTGAGCGATCTATTTTTATTAAGACATGAAACATGTTCTGTTCAGATTTGATACTCTATATAAGATTCTTCACCTCCTTATTCATCACTATTTATGGAGTCTTATATTTTATCATCATTTGTAATGAATGTTATAACCTTTTTTGGACTTTAAAATTTTGTATAATTGTTTTCAATTGATCCTGATTTAGCTTTATTACTCAACATACTTATCTTGTTCCCAATTGTTAAGATGGTATGGAGTATGATATACTCTATAATACCAAATGTAGTATTGAAATGATATAGATACTATATGTAGTATCTAATGATGCTCAATATAAAAGAGGGGGGGGGGGAGGGGGTGAATTTTACACTTTAAAAAATTCCTTTGTAACTTTTAAAGATGGTTATGTTTAACAAGTTTAAACAAGGTAATTCACAAAACCTATAGTTCTGTACACTTTCTAGATTCCAAAAATAGGATTATGAGAAAGTGATTCTGAAAAGATGGTTCTGGAAAATGAAAATTAATGAAATTTTACAAAAATAAATATCCTAACTTAAAGCGTATAGAATCTTACAAAATTATAGTACAAGTATAAGGAATTATAAGATAATTATAATTTTCTCAACAATCAAAAATGCAGCGGAAGACTTGTAAAAACACAAGTAACAAGTAGTAAATATTTTAACCCAAAGAGAAGGGTAACCAACAACCTTGTATAAAGGTCCCTTGATTTATACTTTCAAGAAATTTTGTCTTACCCACACCAGGGTAAGCCCTCGATACGAAGATTAGAGTCTGTCTTGATATCCCCACAAGCCATAAACTTCAAGGTATTCGGCACCTCTATCTTCCTCAGCACGGAATCCCTCAAATTTAAGGTAGTCAGCACCTCTATCTTCCTATCCCCAGAAGTCTTCGAATGTAATCAGCAAAATTTGGAGTCTCACAAAGAAAATAAGAACAAGGTGTTTAATACGAACAAAGAAATAAAGTCTCTCTCTATAAATAACTTCAGAATCATGTAATATCTATATTGATCAACTTGTTTTGAGCTCTTTCAAATGAGATTCTATTTATGGGCACTACTCCAACGGTCAGCTCCCTCCTCCAACGGTCATATTTTTCCTTGAATTTCGGAGGGACCTGTACACGTGTCACTCAAACAACAGTTAGTTAGTAACTGAATGTACGACATCATTTTATAACAAAAACAAGTGTAAGAAAAAATATGATTACCTAACCAAAATCAAATATTCAGAATATAAGAAAATAAAAGTTCGGAGTCTAACCAAAAACACATTTAGTGTCTATAATACAAGGATATTCAGATTCTATTTTCTAAAGAATTCGGAGCCTCAAATCTATAGAATTTCGGAGTCCAAATTTCATGGAAATTCAAGATCTGGATTCACAAGATTTCGGAACCTGAACATACAAATTTTGGAGTCATAATTCATGAGAATTCGGAGTCAGAACTTACAAAGTTTGGAGTATGAATTCATTAGAATTTGGTGTCAGAATTCACAAGATTTCAGAGTCTGAATTCAGAGAACTCGGAGTCAGAACTCATAAGTGTTTGGAGTCTGAATTCAGAGAACTCGGAATCAGAACTCATAAGAGTTCAGAGTCTAAATTTAAAGAATTCGGAGTCAGAACTCATAAGAGTTCAGAGTCAAAATTTGGATCCTGAAAACAGAATGATCTTTATCTAAGTATTATATGATTTCAAGGTTTTAGAAATGAAACCGAATTTTACACTTAGACAAGATAATGAACAATGAAAAACATTGTAAGGATAAATTTCCTTGGGGATGTAAATTTTCCTTAAGAAAGTAAAACACAAGGTAAAATGAAATTTTCCTTGAGATAAGTTGTTTGTGATTTTCAAAACAAGAAGAAATGATAAAGTCATAAGGAAACCTTATGGAATTAAAAATCTTACTAAACATGAAGGAATGGAGAAGTCATAAGGAAAACCTTATTGACTCAACAATCTCCCCCTTTTTGGAAAGCACAAACATCCTTACGAAAAAGAATATAAGGACTTAGAAAATATTTTTCTAGACTTCGAAAACAAAACTTATCTCCCTTATCATATGGGAAAAGATGAATACGACAAACTCCCCCTTAGGCTTTGGAAAACTAAGGATCAAATTCTAGATTTTTGGAATGATATTTTTCGTTATCTTGAGTATGAAAATATATGTAACGAAAACTTCCCCTTAGATAAACTCTCCCTTACTTAGGAATATTTCTTATTCCCTTAGTATTATTTTTCCTTTATCCACCTTTGTGATTTTAAAAAAGAATTTGAGGGAATGGAAAATAAATTATGGCACCTGAAATACTAGTACAACAAATCCAAAAGACAAGAAACCAAAAATTTCATTATGATTAGAAAGAATTTGTACAAGGAGGAAAAGTACAACAAAAGATCAGATTGTAACAAAGTTATCCTTCCTTTTCCTTCGACATCAAATTCTTGACTATAGTATTTAGCTTTTTGAGCTCCTTATGATCTTCCTCTGCTCAATTAAGAAGCTGATCCTGATCCTCAGATTTCTTCTCTAAAGACTTGATTCTTTCTTCCTGAGACTTAAGAGACTATGCCTAAGCTTTCAGGACTTCTTCATGATTGACAAGATTTTATTCTATCACAATCCGAATATTTCTTTCTCTCTTCCAGTTTTGGGCAAAAAAATAAAAATTCCCATTCAGATCCATCACTTCTTGAATTTGAGAATTTTGTTCCAAAGATAACTTTTTATAAAAACTGGTTGTAAGGTCCTTAATCTTACTATCTTCAATATGAAAAGCCTCATTGATACCATCTTGGAACTCATCAAGTTCTCTCATTTATTCAACTGTCTTCTTTGACCAGCTAACCATTTTCTTATAAGAAATTTTGTGGGCATCGTCGTTAATGAAGAAATTCTTGAAATCAACCTCAATCTTTAAAAAATCATCCATCACCATGGATACTGAATCCAATTTCTGATCTAGTGTGTGTTGAAGTATCTGGAATCTAAAGTCAATGCTTGGGAAAATTGGAATGGTCCTTACAAGCTTCTTCATTGACTGCACAACAAAATCATGTCCAAGAGATGATAATTCTGAATATGAAACTTTTCTTGGTGAGGAATCTTTCTCTAGCTCATCAAGTTTATTCTTTGAAGATCCATGAGATTCCTTTTTATTCACAACAACTTTAGTAGGTGTATCAACAACCACATGTTTCCCCTTATCAATTCTCAGAACGGCTTCCTCATCCGAAGATTCATGTTCACTGTCAGACAGCTGAAAAATCCTATCTTCATCTATCTTCTCCTTCTCAAATCCTACCTCAACATCTTCAGGATGAATAAAATGATGATTAAAACTTTATTCCTCAGAAATATCATTCACTTCATCTTCATATTTCTCATCCTTTTATTTCTGATCTTTCTTAGGTGTAGAAAGCTTTGAAGATTCGGATTGAGAGGTTTAAATTGAAAATTTCTTGGATGAGATTTCCTTCTCATGAAAGTCTTCAAATTGATTTATGAGATATTCGGTGTCATCACTACTCTCTTATTCTTCCAATTCTTCCACAACTTTTTCCACTTCAACAAATTTTTCTTGGGATTTTTCCAGAGTCATGAATTTCTTCCCCAGAGTCTAAGGTAAAGCTTCTATGATAAAAGATTTTGGTACTGGGATATTCTTTGATGATTTCTCAGTATCCCCCAGAAGGTATTGAACAATTTCAGTCTCAGACATCTTCTTCTTTTGTTTATTTTCTTTAGATTGCTTCTCAAGTTAATTTGATGTCTTCTCTTTTAAGGCTTTGGCTTCAGCAGGATCCAAACCAAAACTTGGCTCCCCTGCTAACTTATTTTTCTTATCTTCCCTTCATTTTTCTACAACCTCATCTGGATAGGATTTTATTTCTTAGTTTTTGGAGGTGTGGATTGGGCTTCTTTAGATTTTGGGGTTTTATCTTCTTATTCTACATCCTTCAACTTTATCTTATTTCCTTCCTTTTTGGATCGTTCAACCACTACTTTTATTTTAAGAAAATCTTCAACTTCTTCCACTTGTAGGTCATAAAATTCTCTGGAGTTTCTGGAAAAACCATTGTTCATCCTCTTCAAAGTATCATCACTGACTAGCATGAATTTGAAATTCCATGGCTTCGAACTACAAGGGATTTTGAAAGATTCTAGAAAACGAACAATCAACTTAGAAAAAATGGCCAAGTACATGATAATATGATCTTTCAAATTTTCATTCTTGATATTCTCAATCGTAATCGGAATATGTTTAACCAAATTAACCTTCTTTAGGTTCACCATAAAATCTAGGATATACATATCACTCTTTTTCAATGTGTCCTTGTCACCTTTTCTTGGAATGATAAATCCTTAAACCAATGATTCAAGGATCCAATTATTTTTAGAGAGATGTGAAATCTTCAGAGTCTTGACATCAGTAAGAATGAGGCACTCCATAGCTTTCACCTTTACAAAGCTTCCTTTGACATCCAGTAGCTTGTGGGAACATAATTCATCTTCCCCTTCATATGGAATACCAATTAAGCTAGCTGCCTTAGTATATGAAAGAGCATATGTATTTCCATAGCTCTTGAAGAAAAACTTCTCTTTGCCTTCTTCCTTAAAGAAACCGACTGATTCATAAAACTCAACTAGAATATCTGGATACACCAAATCTTGATCCCCTGGCTTCGATATGCAAACACTTTCCCATCCATTCAGCTTAATGTTCTTCGAAATTATAGAATCATACTTATTGAAGAAGTTTGGATTCACCAAAATTTATCTATACACCTGCCACTCCGGAATTGGCTTGACAGCAGACATATCTTTCTGAGAGGATTCTTATACAGACATTTGGAATTGAGAAAACTCTAAGAAGTTCGGAACGGTATTAAGTAGAGGGGAGGAAGTTTAGCACGCAAGAGCTTGATATCAATGTGGGACAACCCTTCGAGGGTCCTTTTTATAGGTGTTTGAAGAGATGATTCAACTTACATACTCAATCCAATGGCTGAAAGTCCTTCTGATCAGATCTTACGATTGATATGATAGCTACACGGAAAACTTGATAGAATCCGATCTTTTGAGGTTTTTAAGAAAAAAATTCGGATTTAAGGAAAAGAGAATCTGAGTTTTTTTAAAAACTAATGAAAATAACAGCAAGTAAATGATTATTACTAAAACCTAATAAAGGAAACATAACTTTTAGATTTCCAAGAAGATTATTCGTATTGAGGAAAATTTTTCTTCAAGAAATTTAGATTCTGAAAATTTGATTACGAATTTTTTTTGAAAAACACATTATGAAATTTTTTGAAAATATTAATTATGAAAGATTTGAAAAAATTTATTACATAAATTTTGAAAAACTTCATTACGAATTTTTTTAGAAAATCTTAATTACAGAAATTTTATGTACCAAAATCATCATTACGAAAATTTTGAGTACGAAAATCTTTATTATGAAAACTTTGAGAACGAAAATCTTCATTACAAAAATTTTGATTATGAAAATATTCATTAAGAAAATTTGAAAACTTCATTACAAAAAAATTTGAAAACATCATTACGAAAATTTTTAGAAAAAAAACTGACTATGAAAATTTTCATTACAAGAGTTTTGAAAAATATATCTACAAAAAACTTTCATTACAAAATATTTGAAAAATCTAGCTACGAAAATTTTCATTACGAAAAATTTGAAAAACTAACAAGCAAATGTACCCCCCCTATGAAAAGAAGTTTTTTACTGTAAGGATATTGATTTCAAAAGGAAGTTAATAAAGATGATTACCTTATTGTTATCATCCCTAACTTATGTCTAATGTATTCAAATATATTAGAGGGTAAAGATTTTGTGAAAATATCAGCAAGTTGATCTTGTGTTCTGAAAAATTGAAGAATGATATCTCCTTTTTTGTGTGATCCCTAAGAAAGTGATGCATAATATCTATGTATTTTTCACAAGAGTGATGTGTAGGGTTTTTACTAAGGGAAATGACACTATTATTATCACACAAAATTTGTGTTTCGGTAAAACTCATACCATAGTTTGTGAGTGTGTGTTTCATCCACAACACTTGAGCATAACAACTTCCAGCTGCTACATATTCAACTTCAACAGTGGAAAGTGCTACTGAGTGTTGATTCTTGCATGACCAAGAAACAAATGAATCTCCTAATAAATGACAAGTTCCGGATATACTATTTCTATCTATTCTACATCCCCTGAATTCACCATCCGAAAAACTTTTTAGAACGAAATCATTTCCATAAGTATAAAAGAGTCCAAGATCCATGGTTCCCTTTTAGTAGCAAAAAATTCTTTTCACTACCTTTAGATGAGATTCCTTAGGATTGGATTGATATCTTGAACATAAGCATACTGAAAACATTAAGTCTGGATGACTAGATTTCAAGTAAAGTAAACTTCCAATCATACCTATAAAAGGTGTTTGATCTACTAGTTTCCCAGCTTCATCAAGATCAAGTGAGTTTGAAGTACCGATGGGAGTACTTATAATCTTAGTGTTTTTAAATACATACTTTTTAAGAATATATTTAATATACTTATGTTGGGATGTATAGATTCCTTCTGGCTTTTGAGAAATTTGAAAACCAAGGAAAAATGTTAACTCACCCATCATACACATTTCAAACTCATATTTCATTAGATCCCCAAAAGGAATCAGTTAAATATTGCAGAGTTGAACCAAATATAATGTCATCAACATAAATTTAAACAATCAAAATTTTTTTCTTATATTTCTTTATAAAAAGGGTTGGATCTGCATTTCCTTTAATGTAATTATTTTGAAGAAAAAATCTTATAAGTCTATCATACCAAGCTCGAGGGGATTTCTTAAGTCTATAAAAAGTTTTGGTAAGTTTGAAAACATGTTCAGGATGTTTTGTATCTTCAAAACTAGGAGGTTGTTCAACAAAAACTTCCTCTTGAACATAACCATTAAGGAAATCATATTTCACATCCATTTGAAAATTTTTCAAATCGAAGAATGCTGCAAAGGCAAGTAAAATACGAATAGATTCAAATCTAGCTACTGGAACATAGGTTTCTTTATAGTCTATTCATTCTTGTTGATTATAGACTTTACCAACTAATCTAGATTTATTTCTTACTATGATTCCATTTTCAGCACACTTATTTATGAAGACCCATTTGACTCCAATAACAGAAGTTTCCTTAGGTCTTTCAACCAAGGTCCAGACTTTATTCCTTTAGAATTCATTTAGATCATCTTTCAGAGCTTTTATCCAATCAGCATCACCTAATGCTTTTTAGTTCTAATTAGGAATGGAATACTGGATGTTTTATTTCATTTCTTAAGGAAATTCTAGTCCTTACAGGTTGATTCACATCACCAATGATACTATCACTAGGATAATTCTTTTGAAACAAATGATTTGGGTTTTGTAAAACCTTTTCATCAACATAGGGTAGGAAATATTTTGGGGTAAATGCTTCAGAAACATTTTCCTGGGAATATTCCTTATCAGAAGGATCTTCTAACAAAGGTTGATAATAAGTTTTTGAAAACAAATACGAATATATAGATTGGGGTTTTTAAAAAATGTATGGATCAGTTTCATAAAATTTAACACATACTATCTCTTCAACAGTACAAGTGTTTTTATTAAAAACTCTATAATCCTTACAAGTTGTGGAGTAACCTAAAAAAATTCCTTCATCAGATTTTGGTGCAAATTTGTGTAGATTATCTTTATTATTCAGAATGAATACTTTGAAACCAAAAACCTTGAAGTAGGAAAGTCTAGGTTTTCTACCATTCCATAACTCATAAAGAGTTTTATTAAGAAAGGGTCTAATCAAAACACGATTTATAGTATAACAATAAGTACTTACAGCTTCAGCCCAAAAATGTTTGGCTATAAAATATTCACTCAACAAGGTTCTTGTTATCTCTTGAAGAATTATATTTCTTCTTTCAACAACACCATTTTGTTTAGGTGTTCTGGGTGCTGAGAAGTTATGAGTAATGCCTTTTCTACTACAAAAAGTTTCGAAATCAGAATTTTGAAATTGTCCTCCATGATCACTATGAATAGGTATCAGATGAAGTTTTTTCTCATTTTTAAATTGGGCTCTAAAACTTTTGAAATAAGAAAAAGCTTCAGATTTCTTTGCTAGAAAATAGACCCACGTAAATCTAGTTTTATCATCAACTAAGACAAATACATAATACTTGAATCTAATGCTTCTAGTTTGTGTTGGACCAAAAATATCCATATGTACTAATTGTAATGCATTAGTAGTTGATACTTCACAGACTAATTTAAAACTTGATTTATGTTACTTTCCATATTGACAAGGATCAAAAACTTTTGAAGAATAATATCTATTCTCCAGTAGATCCTTAACTAGTCTTTTATTTGAGAGTTTTCATAGGTTTATAAGGTTACAATGTCCTAACCTTCTATGCCACAACCAAGAATGATCTTCCATTGCACTAAGGAAAGGTAATTCTTGGCTCCTAAGGTCTTCTATGTTTAGTGTGTATACATTCTCTTGCCTATGGGCAAAAAGAATAAATTCTTCCTTGGAATGGTGTACTAAGCACTTGTTATTCCTAAAATTCACAAGGTAACCTTCATCACATAATTGGATTATTCTAATGGGCTTGTGCTTAAGTCCCTTAACAAATAAAACATTGGAAATCAATGTTTTTCCAAGAAAAATGATGTTACCTATACCAATAATTTCTCCTTGAGCATTATCTCCAAAAGTTACTTTTCCTCCTTTCATCTTGATAATATTTTCAAAGTAGTTTTTGTTACCAGTCATATTCTGGGAACATCCACTATCTATGTACTAGGTATTGCTATTGGTACCTTCCTTATTTTCCTAAAAATAAAAAAGTTAGACTTTTAGAATCTAAACTTTCATGGATCTGGAAATTTCAGAAAGAAAAATTTTAGGCATCCACATTTTCTTTGAAAAATAGGCTTTATGAAATCCTAAATATTGGGTTTTGTTTAGGGAATTTTTTTTCCCAATGCCCACCACACTGACACTTAGTGCAGAAAGGAGCACTTTGAGGAACAAAATAATTGTTGCTAAAAATCGGTTTAGAACTAGTATAACCAAAACCAGAACTATTCCTTAGAGGTCGTATTTGAGAATACATCTCATCAAAATTTTCCTTACCTAAGGTAAAGTTTGATAAACACTTCCTCAAGGAAAAAATTTCGGATTTCAGTCTGATAACTAAGTTCTTATCTTCAAAAACATTAGCTTTAGAACTAGAGTTAGGCTCGCAATTTTTTTTCTTAGAAATTATTTTTTCAAGATCCTTAGAAAGTTTATCCTTCTCAGAATTTACTTCCTCAAGATTTTTTGAAATAATTTCAAAATTAAAGGTTTTCTTATCAATATCTTTAGAAAGATCTGATATTTCCTTAGTAATAATAGTATTTCTAGAATTTTCTTTATCAATATTCTTCTTGAGTTTTGAATTCTCCTTCTCAAGGTGCTTAGAAAACCTAGAAAATTCTTCATAGGAAGGTAAAGTATGATCTTTATCAGAATAAGATTATTCATCAGAAGAGTTATAGTATTTACTATCACTATAGTTAGCATTTAAAGATACATTGGTCATAGATTCATCATTGTGTACCATATCCATTAAGAAATGATTATCAATAGGTAGTCTTGATATTACACCAAGATTCTTCTGTCCAAAAGATTTGTAATCTGTTGATTCATCTGAAGAGTCACCAGCACTAGCACTCCAGGTGTCATTAGATTTCAAGACTTTCTTAGATTTATCCTTGTAGTAATTCTTTCTATTTCTCTCAGAATGATTTTCCTTTCTTCCTTTTCTTTTATGCATAGGGAAATATGGTCTTATATGTCCATCTCTCTTGCATTCGTAAAAAGTGGCTTCTAAGTATTTCTTATCTTTCATTTCTTTCTTCTTATATCTGGATTGAAAGTTCTTCTGTCCAACTATCTTGTTCATACTTCGAGAAAGATTAGCTAATTAATTTTTTGAAGATTCACTTCCACTTGATTCAGATTGTATAACAACATTCTTAGATTTGGATCTTGTAACTCTCTCAAGAGTCTTGGCTTTCATATGATTTTGAAGTTGTAGTAAAAGCAACACTTCCATTCCAATTCTTCTTTTTTACATTATTAGAATCTCTCTTCATTCTTTTCTCGTGTTGAATAAGAGTTCCAAATAGTTAATCAAGAGTAATCTAAGTAACCTTTCTATTCTCATCTATAATAGTTCTCTTGGATTCCCACTCATTAGGAATGATGTCTATGATCTTTTCCACAAGAGCTTAATCATCTAATCCTTTCTAAACCATATATTTTAAACTATTAATGATAGTAATAAATCTATTTTTCACCTTACATATGGGTTCTCTATAAGGAAATCAAAAACTATGATATTCATCTCTGAGCATGGATCTTCTAGTTTCAATGACTTTTGAAGTACCAAAGTGAGTAACTTCAAGTTTCTTCCAAATACAATTTTTGGCTTCACAAGATGAAATTTGGCTATATATATTTCTATTCATGGAACAAATAAATGTATTGTGTACCTTATAATTTAGTTGATATTGATGCTTTTCTTGATTGGTGAAGGTACTAACTTCCTAGTCAGGGATTTTAAATACTCTAGTAAGAATAAAAAAATTTTCTACTCTAGTATGGATAATGATTGTCTTCATGAGATATCTACAATATTCATAATTATTCCCATAAAAAATAGGTGGTCTTGATGGATTTAGGTTTTCAATGGAACCAACATTAATTCCTTCCATCTTAAATAAAAACTATCTCCACACAAACTTGTTAGTGGTAAGGTTAAGTAAACAAGGAAAATATTCCTCAGTAAAGAAAAAGAAGAAAAATGAAAAACCTGAGCATGGAAAACTTATATGTGAATATAAGTATTTTAGAGACCTCCTTTGATACCAATTGTTGGATTGGTACAAGGTACGAAGTCACTAACCTCTGATACCAATTTTTAAGATGGTATGGATTATGATATACTCTATAATACCAAATGTAGGATCGAAATGATATAGATACTATATGTAGTATCTAATGATGCTCAATATACAAGAGAGGGGGGGGGGTGAATTGAATAATTTAAAAAATTCCTTTGGAACTTTTAAAGATAGTTATGTTTAATAGGGTTAAACAAGGTAATTAACAAAACCTCTAGTTTTACACACTTTCTAGATTCTGGAAATATGATTCTGAGAAAGTGATTCCGAAGAGATGGTTCTGGAAAATGAAACTTAATGAAAGTTTACAAAAATAAAGATTCTACCTTAAAGTATATAGAATTTTACAAAATCAGAGTACAAGTATAAGGAAGTATAAGATAGTTATACTTTCCTCAACAATCAAAAATGCAGTGGAAAACTTCTAACAACACAAGTAACAAGTAGTAAATCTTTTAAACCAAAGAGAAGGGTATCCAAAAACATTGGATAAAGGTCCCTTGATTTATACTTTCAAGAAAGTCTGTCTTACGCACACCAGGGTAAGCCCTCGATACGAAGATCAGAGTCTGTCTCTCTATCCCTGCAAGCCCTCAACTTCAAGGTAGTCAGCACCTCTGTTTTTCTCAGCAAGGAATCCCTCAACTTCAAGGTAGTTGACACCTATGTCTTCCTATCCCTAGAAGTCCTCGAATGTAATCAAAAACATTTAGAGTCACCCAAAGAAAATCCGAAGAAGGTGTTCCATATGCACAAAGAAATAAAGTATCACTCTCTATAAATTTCTTTAGCAGCATGTAATCTCTAGATTAATCAACTTGTTGTGAGCTCTTTCAAATGAGCTTCTATTTATAGGCACAGCTCCAACGGTCAGCTCCCTCCTCTAACAGTCATATTTTTCCTTGAATTTCAGAGGGACCTATACACATGTCACTTAAACAATAGTTAGTTAGTAACTGAATGCATGACATCATTTTATAATAAAAACAAGTGTAAGAAAAAATATGGTTCCATAACCATAATCAAATATTCAGAATGTAAGAAAATAAAAGTTTGGAGTCTAACAAAAAACACATTCGGTGTATATAATACAAGGATATCCAGACTCCGTTTTCTAATGAATTAAGAACTTCAACTCTATATAATTTGTACCACCCCAAGCTTCCATGATACGCTTCTCATTCAATAATGCAATAGATTGCATTGTACGCAACTTCAAGTTCTAACACACCGCAACTAATCATAGTAGCCGTTATGAATAGTAATAACCACTTTTTAAATTTATAGAAATTTTATATTTCAAAATGGACTTCATTTTTGTATTCCTAATATCGAAATTAGCCTATGTTTAATTTTTGGTATTTTTCTGAGAACTTCTAATTTTTTATGAATAGTGAAAAATACTTTAAAACAACTTTTTTAAACAAAATAATTTATAGTGATAAATTATACTATTTAGTGGTTTTAAAGTATAATTAGAATATATTTTTACCATTTTATCCAATGGTGTTCATTAGAATTAATTTCACTTTGAAATTAGACATAAACAATTGTCAATCTTTTGATATAAATTGTTTCTTAAAAACACGCTATTTGTTGTGACAGCGGGAATTAATTAATGCAACTTATATGTTTGGAATTTTTTAAAATAGACATCATTTTTGAATTCGGAATATCAATTATAGATTAGGGTGAAATTTTGGCATTGTTCTGAAAAACTTCAATTTTTGATGAATAGTGAAACCACTAAGTGGTAGTTAAATAACTGATTTTTCGTTTAAATGAAATATTACCACTTTTGTGATTTGATTTTAAAAAATACGACATACATGGTTGTCATTAAGAAGTAAAATGTGGTTCAATGAGATTAAAATAATTTTTGGTGAATAGTAACTTTTAAGTTCTTAATCGCGATTAGAGGTAATTAGTGTAGTTTAAGGTAAAAATAATGTTTTAATAATATGAGATGAGCTTGACACATGTCATACCTTCATTGGATGTGCCATGGCCGACGAAGACAATCCATGGGTCAACTTGGGGACCCCATGGAGCCACTTTAGTTGGAAAATGACATAAATACCTTTTATTTAATGTTAAAGTAAAAAAAGACACAAACATGAAATGTTTTACTAAAAAAAATTTTGCATGGGGTTATATAAGTCATAGTTTTGACTCTAAATAGTCATTGGAAATATAAAAAGATTTCCTACATCATGATATTTTTTTTATAATTTTTAGACATTAAATAAATTAAATTATTTATGACATCATTATGATGCAGCGATGTCCTCATTATTTAACGATTTAAATAAAATGGAAAGATAATGTAAAATCTAAGACCTACACATGTACAAAGACTATTGGATGAGTATATTTCGAACCCTTATCACCTTATCCTCGAATTATATAAGTGTGGGACCTCTAAAATCTGAAACTCATTTTATAATAAAGTGACTTTTCTTTACTTTCCAAGAGTGCCCCTCCTCTCCTCTTATAAAAGGCCCCACCTCTACCACCTCATTCACACTTTCAAGCCATTTGTCTCGGCCAACCTCCACCCAAATACTCTCCCAACTTCCCTCCCTTACTCCTAGAATCCTCACATTGGGCAGAATTCTTCCCAAGTAAGCCTTTGGCTCAAATCAAAAGAGTTACCCAATTTTAAGGTAATGTCTTCTGTAATGTTGTTTTGTTTTATTTTTCTTCTCCAACCCCCTAAAAACTTTTTATTCATTTCTTTTGTAACAAAAACAGTATCCTAAATATACTAGGATGTTGTTATAAGAAGGATTATAGATACACTTACAAACACCTACATCTAATGGTTAAAGAACATACTGTTTCTGTGGATGACAGATTTCTGCCTCACGAGACGATGATTGTTCAACACTCATATAACACCTTCAAAGGTGGCCATTAAGATGTAAATATATTTATATATGATATATAATATGTTTATGTTTTCCTTATGCTTCTGTATTTCTCATTTATGGCATACTTTATGATTTCCATTATGGGTAAACGCGATAATTTCATTTTAGGAAGTGCGGACTACCGCCCCCTCAAAGTGATGTGAATCGTTAATGCCATATGTGGGATGTATAAAGGATGGAGTAAATGATATTATATATGATATTATACGAGAACTATATTATACCTTTATATAATTATGATTTCATTCCATTAAATACGAAATAGAAATGAAAGTAGCGTTCATGCGTACGTACGGCTTACCGTCTCCATGAACGGTGCATTTCATTTCTTACCTCTAAATGTTACGTTATATAATTATGTCCTATTTTGTATTTTTTTATGTTCTTTATGTGTACCTATAGTGAATACAAATAATAGATCTATTTTATTTTAAAAATGATCTTTTTAAGGACTTCATCTCAATCTCCTTTCATTGAGACATATTTGGTTTTATACACAATTTTCTTTTATACGGTGTATAAACCCCTTTGACTATACATTTATTCAAAAGGTTTTATTTTATAATTATGTGATTTTTAAGTGATTTCAAAATAGAGATATTTCTCTCCAATATATGAAAATCCAGTGCAAATGTATACGTACTTAACGCAAGCTTAAAAATGTTTTCAGAAAACCCGACTCTCGAGTGTGGTAGACAGGAAGGGATTGGGCGTGGACCCATCATGGCCTGTAATTAGTCTAGTAGTCTCAGAATTAGTTATTTTGTTTTCAGAAGCTTGCATAATGCTTTCAGAAAAACACTGGAGTATATTTGAGCAATTTTAAACGTAAGTATCTTCTAAAAAAATTGCATTGGCAGGTCTCATGAGACAAACTAGTGTCTTGGCACGAGGCCTTGACAAAATCTTATTTGTGGTCTTGGCACGAGGCCCTGGCTACGTGGTTATGATAGTATGGCATTATGCATTCCATCATTATGAAAGTGGTTAATGATATTTCATGTGATTATTCGACCAGTATAATATCCATGTGAAGAAGTAAATGGCATTATCTCATTTTACTTTTTCCATATTATGTTGATGTTCAAGTTTAAAAGGCTTTTGTTTTAGTTATACATTGCCTTAAATATTTATGTTTATTTATGAAAGCTTCCGAAATATTGTTATCCTTACTGAGCATCTGAGATCACCCCTTTCAATGTTTTAATATTATCCAGGATGTGAAGAAGTATTTTATGAATGACCTGCAGGGATAGTCAGAAGAGGATATGAGTGTGGACTATGAAGACTTTGTTATTAGTTTTTCACTTTATAATGTAATGTAACATTTATTAATATATCTAGTGTTTCCAAGGCTACTAAACTAATCGGTCTTTCGAGACTTGATCTTTTGTGATCATGCCAATGTTACGAAGTAATGCACCGACTCTGGGTAGCTGGGGTCGAGGCGTTACAGTTGGTATCAGAGGCAGTTTAGTACTAACCTTGGAAGCTAGATTTAGATAAACTCTGATTAGAGCACATATCCCGAAGATAGACTTTGAGGATTAGTATAGAAGAACTTCCTAGAATTTTGGTATTGTAGAGATGTTGTGAGTTTTCCGAGCAATACATCCCTGTCTAGATACGAGCAGGTAGAGGCGGCTCTGGCACAGATGTACCTAGGGGTAAAACCCAAAAACACCGCTTTGAGCTAGACTCAAACGATAACTGGTGCACGACAACGGGCCTTGCTGCACTCTTGGTTACGACACTCCTGGGGGATATGCTTAGGATAATTCTCATTTTCTTTACAAACCACTATGAAGGGTTATGAGTATATACTTCCTGAAAGAAAACATTTTTATGATTATGGATTATGTCCATAAATAGTTCAATATATGTTAAGTATTTTACAAGTATGGAATTATGTATTTTGATTCATAAACTAATCTAGTTTATGGAATTGTATAGAAATGGTGCCCTGTAGAAGGAATGTGAACTCCATCAATACGTATGATCCAAAGAGTAAGAAGGATCATATCTTTCATGGTATTAAGCCAACATTTAGAAGGGAAATATTCTCCCATGTGTTATCAACATATGAAGAAATAGTATAATGTGTTAATAATATAAGTAGATAATTCTCTGAGTCTTATGGATTTGAAGGGATGAAAGAGAAGAAAAGGATGGCAGAGAGAATGATGGATAAAGGGACGAGGGAAAAGAAGAATTTTCCAATATGTGATAATTGTGGTAAGAAACACCTTGGAATTTGCCTGAAGGGAATGGGAGTTTGTTATAAGTGTGGAGAAAAAGGACACCAAGTGCGTGACTACAAGGGTAAGAAAAAGGTTTCAAATGTACAATGCTTCATCTGCAAGGAGTGGGGACACTACGCAAACCAATGTTCAAATCATCAAAGTATGCCCCAAATGATGTTATTGGATAATAATCAAGTTATGATACTACCACAGATGAGGAGGAATGATTAGAGTTCTTATGTTTTTATTAAAGAATTTTGTAATTTGAGTGTTGTATCAATGATGTACTGGTTATAATAATTATGTAGTATATAAGAATTGCACTGCAGTACTATTTCATCTAGGACTTGAGATGGTGTGGAACCAAGAAAAGTGACTCCACAGTAGGTTAAATTTTTGGAAAATATATGTTTGAGAGAAAGATAAACCATAATATGGTTCTAATACCAAGATAGTGATTTTGGAATAAGACATGATTGATTCAGATAAATTATGTTGGATATTCTTAACATCCTTGAAACTGATTAATGATTTGTATACATTTTTGGATAGAAGGAGTATATCTAGTTTTCTATAAGGAATAAGGGATAATGAATGTAATCAATAAGGATTTATGGTAATACAATATTTTAAAAGAATACATGATGAAGGTGTTCACATGTTGTTACGTAGAAAAAAAAGGATCTTCATTATGTTTACCTTCCTCATAAAATCTGGACTGTGAGTTGGACAGAAGTATTTTGGATAACTATAAAGGTTGGAATGGATTATATTTTACATTGGATACTATTGTTAATGTTATTTTTGGATATTTATAAAAAGGATGACACGCAGACCGAGTGACAACCCATCACGTCGGACAAAGCTGCAGGAATCGAACCCACAACCATAGTGCGACAGGCCTTTATTTCCTACCACTAGCTTACAGGAAATCCCTGGTTATTACAAAATAATTTTACTAATCTAAATGGTATGTGTTAACATTTGGAACCTTATACAATTAGGATAAGTATAATATTTTTGAGTTCTATTATCTTTTTTAGTGAAAGATGAGTTGAAGGATGAAACTCTAATTGTCAAGCATAAATATATATACCTATCTCTTATTCAATGAATAAATTAATTCTTAAACTTTAGTAAAGGGATATTAAAACAAAAAATGTGTTATCCTAATACATTATGTCTTGTTGAACTGATGATATTTTAAATCAACATAGATTGAAGTCTTTGAGGCCCTCAATTTGACAGTTGATTGTAATTGATGACCTCAATCACTCCCTACAAATATTTACGTTTTTCCTCCAATTATATGTCTCTAATTGCCACCAATGTTCTCCTAATCGAGATCATAATTGGGTGGTGACTTTTTCATTTCCCTTTCCCTCTTATTAAGGCTAAATTTTATTAATCTTATTTCCGATGTGGGTTTTCCACAAAGGTATTTTCTATTTTCAACCTTTTATTTTCCAAGAAAAATTTCAAATTGCGAGGACGTAATTTATTGAAGGAGGGGAGAATGTAACACCCCGAGATTCCATGATACGCTTCTCATTCAATAATGCAATAGATTGCATTGTACGCAACTTCAAGTTCTAACACACCGCAACTAATCAAAGTAGCCGTTATGAATAGTAATAACCACTTTTTAAATTTATAGAAATTTTATATTTCAAAATGGACTTCATTTTTGTATTCCTAATATCCAAATTAGCCTATGTTGAATTTTTGGTATTTTTCTGAGAACTTCTAATTTTTTATGAATAGTGAAAAATACTTAAAAACAACTTTTTTAAACAAAATAATTTATAGTGATAAATTATACTATTTAGTGGTTTTAAAGTATAATTAGAATATATTTTTACCATTTTATCCAATGGTGTTCATTATAATTAATTTCACTTTGAAATTAGACATAAACAATTGTCAATCTTTTGATATAAATTGTTTCTTAAAAACACGCTATTTGTTGTGACAACGGGAATTAATTAATGCAACTTATATGTTTGGAATTTTTTAAAATAGACATCATTTTTGAATTCGGAATATCAATTATAGCTTAGGGTGAAATTTTGGCATTGTTCTGATAAACTTCAATTTTTGATGAATAGTGAAACCACTAAGTGGTAGTTAAATAACTGATTTTTCGTTTAAATGAAATATTACCACTTTTGTGATTTGATTTTTAAAAATCCGACATACATGGTTGTCATTAAGAAGTAAAATGTGGTTCAATGAGATTAAAATAATTTTTGGTGAATAGTAACTTTTAAGTTCTTAATCGCGATTAGAGGTAATTAGTGTAGTTTAAGGTAAAAATAATGTTTTAATAATATGAGATGAGCTTGAAACATGTCCTACCATCATTGGATGTGCCATGGCCGACCAATACAATCCATGGGTCAACTTGGGGACCCCATGGAGCCACTTTAGTAGGAAAATGACATAAATACCTTTTATTTAATGTTAAAGTAAAAAAAGACACAAACATGAAATGTTTTACTAAAACAATTTTTGCATGGGGTTATACAAGTCATATTTTTGACTGTAAATAATAATTGGAAAGATAAAAATATTTCCTACATCATGGTATTTTTTTTATAATTTTTAGACATTAAATAAATTAAATTATTTATGACATCATTATGATGCAGCGATGACCTCATTATTTAACGATTTAAATAAAATGGAAAGATAATGTAAAATCTAAGACCTACACATGTCCAAAGACTATTGGATGTGTAGATTTCTAACCCTTATCACCTTATCCTCGAATTATATAAGTGTGGGACCTCTAAAATCTGAAACTCATTTTATAATAAAGTGACTTTTCTTTACTTTCCAAGAGTGCCCCTCCTCTCCGCTTATAAAAGGCCCCCACCTCTACCACCTCATTCACACTTTCAAGCCATTTGGCTCGGCCAAACTCCACCCAAATACTATCCCAACTTCCCTACCTTACTCCTAGAATCCTCACTTTGGGCAGAATTCTTCCCAAGTAATCCTTTGGCTCAAATCAAAAGAGTTACCCAATTTTAAGGTAATGTCTTCTCTAATGTTGTTTTGTTTTATTTTTCTTCTCCAACCCCCTAAAAACTTTTTATTCATTTCTTTTGTAACAAAACCAGTATCCTCAATATAATAGGATGTTGTTATAAGAAGGATTTGAGCTACACTTACACACAACTACATCTAATGGTTAAAGAACATACTGTTTCTGTGGATGGCAGATTTCTGCCTCACGAGACGATGATTGTTCAACACTCATATAACACCTTCAAAGGTGGCCATTAAGATGTAACTATATTTATATATGATATATAATTTGTTTATATTTTCCTTATGCTTCTGTATTTCTCATTTATGGCATACTTTATGATTTCCATTATGGGTAAACGCGATAATTTCATTTTAGGAAGTGCGGACTACCGCCCCCTCAAAGTGATGTGAATCGTTAATGCCATATGTGGGATGTATAAAGGATGGAGTAAATGATATTATATATGATATTATACTGGAACTATATTATACCTTTATATAATTATGATTTCATTCCATTAAATACGAAATAGAAATGAAAGTAGCGTTCATTCGTACGTACGGCTTACCGTCTCCATGAACGGTGCATTTCATTTCCTACCTCTAAATGTTACGTAATATTATGAGTGAATGTATATACTGGATATATATGATATATAGGAAATCCAAATCATGAATATAATTCTGGAGATAATGGATATTCTACCACATAAAGAACTTGTAATTATAAGAAGTTTATTGTTGACTCAAGTACCAAAAATCGACAAAACGACCGTTATTAAATTAAATAATTACATAATGTCCATAACATTGTAATAAGTGATATAAAAAGGATAATGGAATTAAAAATGGTATATATTAACTATAGTTTATTATTCAGGAGGTTAAAGAACGGTCGAATCAAGTCGGACACAAGGTAGGGGAATTTCTTAACCCAACTTCCATTCTTTGGGTTAATCTCCTACTTTCAAATTATGTCATGATATTATTATGTCCTATTTTGTATTTTTTTACGTTCTTTATGAGTACCTATAGTGAATACACATAATAGATCTATTTTATTTTAAAAATGATCTTTTTAAGGACTTTGTCTCAATCTCCTTTCATTGAGACATATTTGGTTTTATACACAATTTTCTTTTATACGGTGTATAAACCCCTTTGACTATTACGTTTATTCAAAAGGTTTTCTTTTATAATTATGTGATTTTTAAGTGATTTCAAAATAGAGATATTTATCTCCAATATATGAGAATCCAGTGCAAATGTATACATACTTAACGCAAGCTTAAAAATGTTTTCAGAAAACCCGACTATCGGGTGTGGTAGACCGGAAGGGATTGGGCGTGGACCCATCATGGCCTGTAATTAGTCGAGCAGTCTCAGAATTAGTTATTTTGTTTTCAGAAGCTTGCATAATGCTTTCTGAAAAACACTGGAGTATAGTTGAGCAATTTTAAACGTAAGTATCTTCTAAAAAAATTGCATCGGCAGGTCTCATGAGACAAACTAGTGTCTTGGCACGAGGCCTTGACAAAATCTTATTTGTGGTCTTGACACGAGGCCTTGTCTACGTGGTTATGATATTCTGGCATTATGCATTCCATCATTATGAAAGTGGTTAATGATATTTCATGTGATTATTAGACCAGTAGAATATCCATGTGAAGAAGTAAATGGCATTATCTCATTTTACTTTTGCCATATTATGTTGATGTTCAAGTTTAAAAGGCTTTTGTTTTAGTTATACATTGCCTTAAATGTTTATGTTTATTTATGAAAGCTTCCGAAATATTGTTATCCTCACTGAGCATCTGAGCTCACCCCTTTCAATGTTTTAATATTTTCCAGGATGTGAAGAAGTATTTTATGAATGATCTGCAGGGATAGTCAGAAGAGGATATGAGTGTGGACTATGAAGACTTTGTTATTAGTTTTTCACTTTATGATGTAATGTAACATTTATGAATGTATCTAGTGTTTCCAAGGCTACTAAACTAATCGGTCTTTCGAGACTTGATCTTTTGTGATCATGCCAATGTTACGAAGTAATGCACCGACTCTGGGTAGCTGGGGTCGGGGAGTTACAGAATTACGAAGTGTAAATTTTAAGGAAATTCAGAATTTGGATTCACAAGAATTCGGAACCTGAACTTACAAAGTTCGGAGTCAGAATTCATGAGAATTCAGAGTCAGAACTTACAAATTTTGGAGTCTAAATTCATTAGAATTCGAAGTCAGAATTCACAAGAGTTCAAAGTCTGAATTCAGAGAACTCAGAGTCAGAACTCATAAGAGTTCGGAGTCTGAATTTAGAAACCCAATTGTAGAAAAATCAACAAATTCTAGGCCAAGAGATATGATATATGCAATCATCTTGTTTTTCCGACCATAATAATTTTTTCTATCAAATGTATAAATTCGTCTACTACTAACCGAATTTATTTTATCAATGATAAGTATTAAACAAGGGAACCTTAATCTTATACCAATTTAAGTTTCAAAGGATCTAATAACAACTGAGAAGAAGGGGTTGAATTTTCAGTTATGTTTTTATAAGGTTCAAAATTTTATAAAATTAACCCCAATAACCTGTTAAAGTTCCTTACCTTATTATATTTTGACAAATAATCATGCATGAAAAATTAGGAAATCAAGTAAATCACATGAGATCTATAAGGTTTGGACTCAGTGTGAGAACTACATCCTTACCATAGACACTCCCATGGGTCTATAGAAATTCACTATTGTCAAGAAGTGAATAAAACTTATGTCAACTCTTATTAGACACCTTATACATACTTATAGGAAAGATTATACCAACTCCCATTAGTTTATGAATTTTTTCTTACAGAAAATAGCCATAACAAAAGTATAAAAACTTTATTGAAACTACTCTAAAAAATTCCCTAGGTATAATGAACCCGAGTCCTATAGACCTCAATCCGATTAACACAGTCTGATTGATTTAATATGATTTCCTTCTCTTAATCAATTACATGTCACACTTATTCTCAAACTTAGGAATAACTTATTTAGTCTAATTTACTCATTTTGGTAATTTGAACTAACTCTAGTATGACATTATGATGATATATCTTTATGGAAAAAACTTAGAACACAAAATCTTCAGTGCTTCCACTTTTTTTACACACACGAAAAGTTTAAAAGTACATTTGTATTATGCATCTATTTATAGGAGACATAGAATAGGAAAGGTAGGAAACTAAAATGTTTTTACTACCCACCCAAATTAAAGAAAAACTAAATTTCACATATATTTTAACTTCATCATTTACTGCTTCCAACCTTCTTATATTCTCTAGTGTCTTCCTGAAACTTCTTAAATTCACTAGAACATATTCCATAATTCTCAAAAAATATTATTAACTATAGTATTGAGAAATAATTCCACTAGAACTTCCTTATCTTAGTCCATTAGAACTTCCTCAGCTTATTTTTATTGAACATCCTCAGCTCAGACTGATGGAACTTCCACAACTCAGTCTGATGGAACTTCCTTAGCTCAGTCCATTGAAAACTCCTTAGCTCAGCTTGATCTTAATTTATTCCTCAGATCAGTCTGATATGATTTTATTCCTTAACTCATTCTAATATAACTTCTTCCTTAGCTTAGTCCGATATGACTTTATTCTTCAGCTCAGTCTGATCTGAATTTCTTCCTCAGCTCAGTATGATGGAACTTACTTAGCTTAGTCTAATGGAATTTCTTTCAGAAATAGAATCTAGTGTATATGTGCCAGCATCCTTCCAATGTATTAGTTCTTATAACTCTTTATACTAACTTTTTCTTGTATCATGATTTCTTCATGATATTTTATAAATTAAATGAATAAAAAAGCATCGTCATATTTTTTTTGGAAAGTTTACAACTTCCTATCTTTACTAACTCCAAAACATTATAACATTATTCCTTTTCAACAACTCAAAAACTTTTGATAAAAATATTATCTGATTTTCTGACTCTAACTCAGTCTATTTGATCCCCAACTTCATATTACTCTATACTTTCATCTTCTTGAAAGCTTTATCACCCAATGTTCCTTGGTCTAATAAAATACATATGATGAATCATCTGATCAAACAACATTGTAAAAACACTTTCTAAATCTATATTCTCTTAAAATTATCACTACTAAAGTTATAAAATTTTATCCAAACATATTTCACCCAATTTTCAAAAACATTATTTTAATTTTTTTTAGTTTTCAACAAATAAAATACTTTGTAAAAACAAAATAAACATAAAAAATGATCTTCAAAATCCAAAAATTTGTAGAAGACCTAATTTTATCTATTGGAAATGATTATGATTTGAAGAAAAATTAATTCCTATCTAAATAACTTGAATCATTCAATGGTGGTAAGTGGATGAAACTTTCCCACATAGTGAAGTCGTTGATACATGCTCAAAGATTCTGTGTTGTTTTTTGTGAATTTTTAATCTTTTTTTAAAAGGAGGTGACTTGTTCAAAAAACCAGGGAACATTTATTTAAAAAGAAAAACATTACATAAGTTTTAAAGAGGTTATTTTTTAAAATCTGTTTCATATAAAGGAAGCAAGTACATTAGAAGGCCATCTAACTAGGTGATATCATTATTGACTCCTTTTTTGGCAGTCTTGTTTTCTATTGAGTTCACCTCCCAAAAATAATCTGTGATAATATAGTTGATCCCTAAAAGAGAGTTCAAATATTCTATCCATAGATTTGTAAGAGGCCAACAAAGATGCACTATGCCATTCCGGAGTGCTTGCACAATGGTGGTTGAATCACTTTCTAACCATATGTTGGTCCACCATTTTTTCTATATAAAAGTAACCGCAACGATAACACTAAACATTTTTGATTCCAAAGAAGATGAAAAACCAAAAGGTTTCATAAAAACCTCCAAGCATCTTACCATTATGGAACCAGTAAATCGCTCCACAACCCGAGGGGCCTGAGTTTCCCTTTGAGGCACCATATACATTTACTTTGATCCAACCAGGGAGAGGAGATTTGCTGAAGACTTCAACGGTATGTTGAGGATGGTTGTAATTTCCATCAATTCCCAGACAGATAAGGATGCTAAAATCACTGATGGAGTTGTGGAAAGTCCCCTATTGAATCAAGAAAACATATTTGATAGCACATTTATCTTCATATGGGATGCATTAAAGTTGAAAGAAATATTATGATAAATAAACATATTTCTATCATACTATATCACAAACATCATCTCAGAAAATGTAGTAATGAAGACGTGTTTAATCCAAGGAGAAGTATAAAAAAAGTACAATGTTGAAGATGAGGTTGGATGGAGTCCATAACTATCCACCTGAAATCAAAGAGTACATATATATACTTCCATAATGTAGAAGAAGTAGCACATGACAGAAACAGATGGTTCATGTCTTCTCTATGTGTAACACCCTGACCCTAGAAGCCCAGAGCTAGTGAATTACTTATAACATTGGCATGATTAAAAGGAATGAAATTACAAAGGAATTATTAGTTTAGTAGTCTTGAAGAAACTAGATATATACATGAAACTCACATTACATTGGGAAGGTAACAAAATACAATACAGAATAAAAACTAATAAACCGCATCCTTTAAAACTCAATAAATGGTCTCCTCTTAATGGCCTATTGAAGGTAAAAAAATGAAAGGGGTGAGATAAAATTATCAATAAAGTTTAAAAATAGTGTAATAATGAATAAAAAATAATCAAAACATCAGAAAATTGGCATAGTCAATATGGGATGGTGAATAAATGAAAAACACATGCCATTAATAAACTTAGAATGAAACTGCATCCACAGATTTTTTCATAGTGAAAAAATCATGGATAGTAATAAATAAAAAATAATAAATAGATATTATTATTAATTGGATGCCATATATCGAGAACATGATACCACTATACCGTCATAACGTTTTATGTATGTGGGAAGAAACCCGCTTGATTTTCGGAAATAAACTCGAAGGGTTTTTCGCCAACTGATTTGTCTCATGAGACCTTTCGATGCATCGAGGGGATATAGAGGGCCCCAACCATCGATAAAAGTAAAAATAATTCTTTATAAATAGATTTAATTCAAGTACAATCTACCTTATTGATATCCATATAA
Organism: Viscum album; assembly: GCA_963277665.1. Classification (NCBI taxonomy): domain Eukaryota; kingdom Viridiplantae; phylum Streptophyta; class Magnoliopsida; order Santalales; family Viscaceae; genus Viscum; species Viscum album. Next base: position 22,692,221 of record OY728142.1, on the reverse strand, counting down.
ATTAGAGGATATAGATTCATCAATATTTCCATAGTTTAAACAACATTCCGAATAAACACCGTCTGTAAAAGGGTATACGGATTAAGAAAATGATTATATCCATGAAACCATAATATGGATATATAATATATTTACAATTTAAAGTGAAAAATGATCTCAAATAGGCATTATATACACCAAATAACAAAGACTAGGTGCACAATACCAAGTAAATGACAATGAAATGGAAATTGAGACAAAGTCCCTTACCGCATTGTAATCAATCGAGTCTTATGACCAAAAATTAATAACCACCAAATGAATCACATAATACAATGAATATAAATAGAATCATTAAAATAAATATCAAATAGAAGTACATAACACAACACTTTCATTAAATAAGTGGCAAACAAAGGAAATCTCACGGAATTAAAAGTGAGATAAGAAACCCCTTACCTCATGCATGAATGTGTTCTTCTTTTGATATTAATGACCTAAATAATAAAATTTAGCTTCATTAATTAATAATTTCATAACCTTAGATACATTTATTTATTTATTTTATCCTTATTAGGTTCATTCATGGTCTTTTTGATGGGTTTAAGAGGTTCAATTTTATTGTTTTGGAAGCATTTTCTTCCTTGGTTTTCATGATTGGTTTACTTGTATTCATGAATGGAAGTTTGTTTCAAATGTTGTAAAACATCCAAAATTGATAATATATATTATTAGTGAAATTAAAAATATATAAACTATCTTATAATGATTCTTGGTTATATACCATGAGGATGACTTGTTTGATAAAAGATAATGATAAATGCTTTGATTAACTTGGCGGTTTTGTGCATAATGAACTTGTTTTGTTTTATTATTTTTTATTATGAGTGTGAAAGGATTTAAAAACATCACATAGGATGAAATAAATATATTATTATCTAGTTTAACCATAAAAATGGTTTCATTACCATAATTGAAGATGGTAATAAAAATTCAGAACCTGTCTTCCTTGAATGTGATAAATTAACACATCTCAGATGATGTTTTTATTTTTAGTATAAGAGGAGGGGGAAAAGAGAGATGACGATGAAATATTCCCTTAGAATAATAAAATTACAGTTTATTTAAGGTACTAGAGTTATCATATCATTTTTATGAGGGGATATGAGGAAATAAAAAGGAAATAAAGGAACTCAAAATAATAGAAAATTTGAGAAATCCCTCACGAAAATTCAGCAGCCGAACAACGTCACTTAAAAATTCATAAAATAATTTGATGAGAGAAAAGGGTTATCTCATAATTCTTACATAATATGTACATAAATTCATATATGTAATGACATATTCCAACATAATCCAATTGATAAAAAAAAGAGAATAACATAAAATGAAAGCTTTAAAAAGAGAAGGGTGGTAGATTCCCTTACCTTGCAGAGTAACTCCCAAAACTTGAAGGTTGGGACCTTGGAGGATTTAGGAAACCTTGGGAGGAATAACAGGGAGGTAAAACTACCATATCTTTGAGGATAATGAGTTTTTAATGAAATAAAACAAAGGAATTAGTGGGTATTTATAGTAAATGAGAGGGAGTTTTTTATTAATTTCAAAGAACACCTCATTAGTGGTTTTTGAAAAACCATGGGCTTGACCATGGTATTTTCCCATGGTATTATCTAATTGGGACACCTCATGTCATATTTTACTATAAAAAATTAGACCATAATTTTATATTAATTATTAAACCATTATGATATTATTAAACATATCAAAAACTCAAAACTATATTTTTACTATTCATAAAAAATTCAAGTATTTTAGAAAAATCCCAAAAATTTACCCTAATTATTTTTCAACGTTTAGAATAAAAAAATGAATTAAATTTTTTGAAAATAATTTTCTAAGTATTATTTATTTAGTTTTTAAATAAAATCGTCATTTATTCAAAAATAACAATTTTAAATCTATAACTCAATTTTTAACAACTTGAAAAATTAATCAACATCCCATTACCTTATAACCTTAAGAAAATAAAATAATAATATGATTTAATAATCATAAGTTTCATATTACTATTCATAATAATTTTCACAAGGGCATGTCACTATTCATTATAAAAACAAGTTGGTTCTATTAGACTCCAAATAACTTACTGATCACAACCGCAGATGATCGCTTTTTGAAATTCAAAACAAAAAATTGGAAAATGGCTAGATTATGAATTCCTACTATAAATAAACATGTTTTTTTCATAGAGACTCATTGATTCATGCAATATAGGCTATCTAATTAATTCAAAGTATTTAATAGAAACATACCATAAAATGTTTGTGGTGTTATATTATTTCCACCTTCGAAAATTCCATCCTTGAAAATTTTCATGTATAAATACCTTTAATGACATGTGGGTGGTTCTTATTCATAATATCCTCAGGTTCCCACATTGCTTCCTCAATTTTATGGTTTCTCCAAAGAACCTTTACTATCCGAGTTATCCAATTTTTCAATACATACTCCCTTATGACAAGAATCTCAATAGGCTCTTCAAAATATGAAAAATCAGGTTCCAACTCTATTTCTTCATAGGTGATTACATGCATTGAGTATTGGATGTATTTCTTTAAAAAAAACATGTGGAAAAAATTATGAACTTTGGAGATATTTGGTGGAATTTATAAATGGTAACCTACAGGTCCAATTCTTTCTCAAATTTCAAATGGTCTGATGTACCTGGGGCTTAGTTTCCCTTTCTTACTGAACCTTAAGACACCCTTCCACATAGATAATTTTAGAAAGACATGATATACTACTTGAAATTCCAAATTCTTTCTTTGGCTGTTAGCATAACTCTTTTTCCTACTTTGGGAAACTTTAATATGGGCTTGAATTTTCTTTAACTTTGAAGTTGTATCTTCAATAAGTTCTGGGCCTATAAGTTTCCTATCCCCAACTTCATCCCAGTATGTTGGAGTTCGACACCTCTTACCATATAATTCTTCATAAGGCACCATTTGGATTCTAGAATGGAAACTATTATTATAGTAAAATCACCCAAAAGTTATGTATTGATCCCATATACCCTGAAAGTCAAGAGAGTATGATCTCAACATGTCTTCTAAGGTTTAAATAGTCCTTTCAGACTATCTATTGGTTTGGGGGTGATAAGCAGTACTCATATGAAGCTTAGTATCTAAAGCCTTCTAACTTTCTAGAATTTTAATGTACACCAGGGATCTCTATCGGACACGATTGATAGAGGTTCCCCATGAAGTCTTAAAACTTCATTAATATAAAGTCTTTTTAGGCGATCAAGTGGTAAATCCTCTCTTATAGTATGGAAATGTGCTGATTTTGTGAGATGATCAACAATTACCCATATTGCATCATTTCTTATAGGTGTCCTTAGTAGTCCTATGAAAAAGTCCATCATAATGTCATCCCACTTCCATATAAAAATAGGTAGAGGCTACATGACCCCTTTAAGATGTTGTCTCTTAGCCTTCACTTGTTGGAAAACTAAACACCCTGACATATATTCAGTAATTTCTCACTTCATGTTGTCCCAAAAATTTCTTTTCCTTCATATCTCTATACATCTTAGTGCTACCAGGGTGTATAGAGAAATTTGAGCCATGAGCATCGTATAACAGTTCCCTCTTTAGCTCAGGTTCTGATGGAATTCATAACTTATTCCCAAATTTCAGAACTCCATCCACATACACAAATTATACCAATATTCCATCCTTAACAACTTTAATTTTCTTTTTTAGATTCTCATAATCAGATTAAGAGATTTTTATCTTATCCACTAAAGACGGTTTAGTAATCATTGGAAATAGAAAAGATGTTTCCCATTCTATAACAATTACCATATCCATAATCAGTAGATCCATGAATATATGATCTCTCTCAATCATCATTTCAATCAGTAGTCCATGATATTTCCTACTTAATGCATCTTCCACATTATTTTCCTTTCTTGGGTGATAGTGTATTGAACAATCATAATCTTTGAGTAACTCGATCCATCATTTTTGCATCATGTTGAGTTATTTATATGTTAAAATTTATTTAAAACTCTTGTGATCCGTAAATATCTCACATCTTTTACCATAGAGATAATGTCTCTATATTTTTAGAGAAACGATTACGATTTCTAACTCAAGATTATGAGTTGGGTAATTTTTCTCAAAAGTATTCATTTGCCTTGATACATAAGCAATAACTTTATCATTTTTCATAAGGATGCAACCCAGTACATTCTTTGATGCATCACTATATATCACAAATCCATAATTTCCAGATGGAAGAGTCAAAATTGGAGCATTGACCAATCTTATTTTCAATTCTTCAAATAATTGTGTACATTCTTTCATCCATACAAACTTAACCCCTTTACATGTGAGATTGGTTAGCAGGTTATCGAATCAGGTGAAATTCAGAACGAAACGCTGATAGTAACCTGCTAAGACAATAAAACTACGTACCTTGGCTATGTTAATTAGCGTGGTCCATTCTTGTATTGACTTTGTCTTTGTAGGTTCAACTAAGATTCATTCCTTAGAGACAATATGGCTAAAAAAATAAATTTATTAAATCCAAAATTCACACTTGATAAACTTCCCCTAAAATTCACTTATTTTAGGATTTTTTTAGAATAATCTATAATTGATTATCATATTCTTCATAGATTTTAGATTATTCTATGATATCATCAATAAATACCACAAAAAGTCATCAAGATATTCCTTGAAAACTTTATTCATTAAATCTTTGAAAATAGAGGGTACATTAGTCTGTCCAAAAGGCATTATTGTAAACTCATAATGCCCTTACCTGGTTCGAAATACTGTCTTTGGAATATATTCCTTCCTCACACACAACTTTTGATATCCAGATCAAAGTTCAATCTTTGAAAAATATTGGGCTCTATGAAGCTGATCAAATAAATCATCAATTCATGGTAGAGGATACTTATTATTTATTATAATAGCATTTATTTACCTATAATCAATGCATAGCCTCATGGATCCATCTTTCTTATTAACAAAGAGGATATAGGCTCCCCATGGAGAAACACTAGGTCTAATAAATACTTCGTCACTCAATTCCTCTAGTAGTTTATTTAGCTCCACTAACTCCATAGTGGCTATTATATAGAGAGTCTTTGAGATAGGTCTTTCACCTGGAATTAAGTCAATAGAGAACTCAACTTCCAACTCTAGGGGATGTCCAGGTAAATCCCATGGAAATACATCAATTAATTCTTGCACAATACGTACATATTCAATTTGAAGATTTATTTCCTTAACCATAGATATTGCGTTCTCTTCCTCTACAAGAATTGCATTCAGTAGAGCTACTTGGGGTGGATCAAGATAAGAATCAGATGTCTAGTATTTTATCTAAAGATAAGGGATTATACACCATACTCAAAAATTATAACTTCCTTCTTCTTATAATAGATCTTCACATCATAAATTGATAGCCAATTCATACTGACAATTATATCAAAGTCAATAATTGGTATGATGATAAGGTTAAAAACTAAATCACGTTTATGTGTCATGACGAGGACTGATCGACACATCTTTGTTACAATGATACATCCCCTAAGAGTTTTGAATAACAACTTCTTTATTAAATCAAATTGTACATGTCTAATTTTCTTGGAAAACTAGGAAGATATAAATGAATGTAATGATCAATAATCAAATAAAGAATTGGCTAAGTTTGAGGAAACAATTATATTAAATGCCACCACATCATTAGGAACTTCAACCTCCACAGTTGTAATCATATAAGCTTTCCCGTTCTCTCATGGAATTTTCTAAGAAAAGTTTCCTTGGAGATTAGGACACTCATTTGTATAGTGTCCCATCTCTCTAAAATTGTATCACAGAATATCATTGACTCGTCTCTTCCCCTTTCATTCACTAGATCAATAACCATTTTCTCCACACTTATAGAAAACTCCCATTCCTTTCAAGCATTTCCCAAGATGATTATTTTCATAGTTCCCGAATAATGGAAATTTATACATTACCTTATTCTTCATTGGATCTCCATCTTTTATATGGTTGGTAGAATACCTCTTCTTATCTTGATTTCCCTAGAACCAATTTGATCTAGAAAATTATTTCTCTATTTTGATGGAACTTAATACAATTTCATCGTACGAGGAAATTTTTTAAGAAGCCAATTCCCTTTAAATACTTGGATTAATACCTTCAGAAAATGATCAATATTGTCTTTTGAATCACGTATATTATTTATAGAATACCTAGATAATCTTGTGAAGGTAGCCTCATAATCCACAACACTATCTTCTTCCCTTTTCTTTTGGCTAAGAAATTTACTCTTCATTTCAGTTCTTTTTTTTCATGAGAAAAATATTTTTTGAAGAATATTTATTTAAAATTACTCCATTACATATATTCTATTTCTTCTTCCTCCATGGTATTCTAGATCAAGGACCACAATTGATCAGTATCACTCTTGAGACAATATACTTCCAGTACTACCTTTTCATTTTCATTTCATCTTAATGCCATGAATATCATTTCAAGGGACTTGATCCACTACTCAAATACCACTAGATTAGTATTCCCTCTAAAATATGAGCGATTTTTCCATATTAAACAATAAAACACAGGTGTATCATGGTTATTCGTCACAACCTGAGTGAGTTGTCCCAATATGGTCATGATCTGATTCTCTCCAATATTGACTGTGTTGACTTGATCAGTGGGGAAGTCCCTACTTTTTCCACAAGTATTGATTCCACTTCTTCCATTAGGATCCATTTCTAAATAATGTAACACCCTAGATTAGGTTATAAATGATAATTTATAATCTCAAATTAAAAATTACTTTGCATAAATTCAAATTATATGCATATCTAATCTCATAAACATGGTTTCTTTGAGGAAAAATTTACATTAAAATCCTTCATAATGGATTCTAAAGAAAATATGAATTATCCTAAGAATATACCCTAGGAGTTTCAAACTAGGTGAGTAGTAAGACCCATTGTCACGTATCATGATACCCCAGGTCATGCTCAAAACTACTTGCCAGAGTTTTCACCCCTAGGTACATCTGTGCCAGAACCACATCGACTTGTAGTATCTAGATAGAGATGTATTTTCTAAAAATTTCCCCACCATCTATTCCTTACCAAAATACCAGTATTTTCTTGTATGTTTATCCTTAAAGACTATCTTATGGGTTTGTTCCCAAATCTAAGTTTTCTAAATTTAGTTTCCATGTTTTCTACTAAACTTCTTCTAATTCCAAATGTAACACCACAACCCCAAAATCCCAGAGTTGGTGCATTAATTATTAAACTAACATAATTAAAAGGAATGAAATCCCAAAGGAATGATCAGTTTAGTATCATTCAATAAACTAGATACATACATGAAACTCACATTACATTGGTAAGGTAACAAAATACAATACATAACAAAAATTAATAAACTGCATCCAAGAGAACTTAATAAATGGTCTCCACTTCATAACCCATTGAAGGTAAAAAAATGAAAGGGGTGAGATAAAATTCTTAGTAATGGTTAAAAATTGTGTTATCATGAATAAAAAATAATTGAAACATCATCAAATTGGTATAGTCAATATGGTATGGCGAATAAATAAAAAACACACACCATTAATAAACTGAGAACGAAACTGCATCCATAGATTTTTTCATAGTGAAAAACTCATGGATAGTAATAATTGTAAATGAATAAAGAGATATGATTATTAATTTGATGTCATGTATCTAGAACATGATACTAATATACCATCATAATAGTTTATGTATTTGGGTAGAAACCCGTCTGATTTTTGGAAATAACTCGAAGGGTTTGTCGCCAACTGATTTGTCTCGTGAGACCTGTCGATGCATCAACGGGATATAGTGGGCCCCGCACATTGCTGAAAGTCCAAATAATTATTTATACATATATTTAATTCAAGTGAAATATTCCTTCTTAATATCTTTATAGAGTAGAGGGTACAAATTCATAAATATTCCATTGTTAAAACAACATTCCAAATAAACACCGTATGTAAAAGGGTATACTACTTAAAAAAATACTCATATCCATGAAAACAGAATATGGATATATAATATATTTAGAATTCCAAATAATAATTATCTCAAATGCATACTGGATACACCAAATAAGAAATATTAGGTTCACAATACCAAGTAAATGAAAATGATATAGAAATTGAGACAAAGTCCTTTACCACATTGTAATCAATTGAGTATTATTACAAAAAATTAATAACCACCAAATAAATCATATAATAACATGAATATAAAAAGAATCATGATAATATATATATCAAATGTCAATACAAAATAAAACACATGAAAGAAATAAGTGGCGAACAATAGAAATCTCACAGAATTAAAAGTGAGATAAGAAACCCCTTACCTTATGCCTGAATGTGTTATTCTTTTGATTTTAATGACCCGAATAATCAAATTTCGCTTCATTAATTAATAATTCCAGAACCTACTATACATTTTTTTGATTTAGTTTATCCTTATTAGGTTCATTCATGGTTTTATTATGGGTTTAAGAGGTTCAACTTTATTATTTTGGAAGCATTTTCTTCTTTGGTTTTCATGATCTGTTTACTTGTATTCATGAATGGAAGTTCATTTAAAATGTTGTAAAAAAAAATAATTGTTAGCATATATTATTAGTGAAATTATAGTGAAATTATAGAGATATAAATTATCTTATAATGATTCTAGGTTACATACCATGAGGATGACTTGTTTGATAAAATATTGGGATAAACACTTGCATTAACTTGACAGATTTGTGCATAATGAACTTGTTTTGTATTATTATTTTAGACTATGAGTGTGAAAGGATTAAAGAACATCACATAGGATAAAATACATATATTTTTATATGGTTAAACCATAAAAATTGTTTCATGACCATAATTACAGATAGTAATAAAAATTGAGAACCCATTTCCCCTGAATGTGATAAATTAACACATCTTGGACGGTCTTTTCAATTTTAGTATAAGAGGAGGGGGGAAAGAGAGATGATAATGAGATATTCTGTTAGAATAATAAAATTTCAGTTAATTTATAGTACTGTAGTTATTATAGAATTTGGATGAGGGGAGATGAGGAAATAAAAAGAAAAGAAAGAAACTCAAAATAAAATAAAAGTTGAGAAATCCCTCACAAAAATCTCGCAGCCAAACGACATCACTTAAAAATTAAAAAAATAATTTGATGAGAGAAAATGGGTATATCATTATTATTACATAATATGGATAGAAATGGGTATGTAAAATGACATATCCCAATATAATCCAATTGAAAATCAAAGAGAATAACATAAAATGGAAGTTTTTAAAAGAGAAGGGTGGTATATTCTCTTACCTTGTAGAGTAACTCCCAAAACATGAAGGTTGGAACCTTAGGGAATTGAGGAAACCTTGGGAGGACTCATAGGGAGGTAAAAATACCATATCTTTGAGGATAAATAGTTTTGAATTAAATAAAATGAAGGAATGAGTGGGTATTTATAGTAAACGAGAGGGAGTTTTTTTTTATTAATTTCAATGGACACCTCATTAGTGGTTTTTGAAAAACCATGGGATTGACCATGGTATTTTCCCATGGTATTATCCAATTGGGAAACCTCATGTCATATTTTACTATACATAAGTCAAACAACTTTTTATATTAATTATTATATCATTATGATGTAATTAAACATAACAAAAACTCAAAACTGTATTTTTACTATTCACAAAAATTCAAGTATTTTATAAAAATCCAAAAAATTCACCCTAACAATTTTTTGATGTGTATAATTCAAAAATTAATTCCATTTTTGGAAAATAATTTTCTAAGTATTGTAAATTAAATTTTTAGATAAAATCATAATTTATTCAGAAATAAGAATTTTAAATCTGTAACTCATTTTTTAAGAACTTGAAAAATTAATCAACATCTCATTACCTTATAACCTTTAGAAAATAATAATAATATGATTTAATATTCTTAAGGGTCATATTAATATTAATATTACTATTCATAAGGGTATGTTACTATTTATCAGGAAAACAAGTTGGTTCTGTCAAACTCAAAATAACTTACTGATCACAATCGTAGATGACCATTTTTTGAAATTTAAAACACAAAAGTGGAAAATGGATAGGTTATGACTTCCTCCTAAAATAAGTAAGTGTGATTTCAAAGATACCCATTTCTTCATGAAATATAGGCTATCTAATGAATTTAAAGTATTTATGAGGAATATACTATAAAATGTTTGGTGTGTTATACTATTTTGATTTCACAGACAAAATTTAGAATGATGTTTTACACGAATTAATTGAAGACAAGAATCAGTGGGAATTCAGTTGTGAGAAATCCTCCAAATGTGTGTAAATATAGAAGGCCTAATCCAAGGTCTATCAAAGTTTTTTTAGCCAATAAAAATCATGAGAAGGTTCCCAGATTAAAAAATCATCAGAATTTGAAAAGGGGTAAATGTTTATTATACTATTAATATCATCATGTAAATCCAAGCTTGTATAGTTCACAAAGTCATTAATTGAAGAATTAGTATCAACAGGTAAGTGTTGAGGATCTACTATAGATATAAGGAAATATCCATTCTAGTTATCTATTAAAAAATTTGTAGAATACTATTTATTAACCATTCATATGGAGTGATACATAATATTGGAGAAAGAGTTTTTAATGGATGATCAAATAGAAGATTCCATATAATTTAATATACATTTATTAAATTTATCAAGAAACTTTTCTCTAAGGATGTTAATATTCATGGAGTTATTATTCAAAAGATTTTAAGTTAGCCTAGTCTATATGGTATCATTGAATAATTTGAGTTTTTTGATTCCAATACCACTGTTAGTTAGAGGTTTTCAATAATTAGTCAAAGGGAAAATAACTAACTTTCCTTAAAGAGTACCCCCACTCCAAATAAAACTTTTTATTTAGTCATTTATTTTTTTTCATAAGTCCAATATTCCATTTTTAAACAATCAAAGAATAAACCATTTTATAAAAAACTGTGTATTTAACAAGGAAAATTATACAAGCCAAAAATAGATATTTTCTTTTCCAAGCGGAAAGTTTATTTTGAATTTGATCAACTATTTTAGAAAATTAAATAATATTAGTCCTAACCTAAAATATATTTTTGGTTTTTCCAAAACCATGGTGTAATGAAGTTTATCACAACATGGTTTTATCGGTAAACATGAGATCTAAAAACTATGGTTGAATCTACCCCCTGAAAATCTATAAGCCATTTTAACTTCTTTCATTATTCAAATTTGACAAAAAACATGGATTTTTTTGGTAAACCATGTAATATTCTATTCTAAAACTCTTTTATATTTATCTCAAACCATGATCACCTGAATCGTGATCATTTTCCTCATCCCATGAAATAGTGTTGATAAACCATGAATATTTACAACATGCAGGGGATGGTGATTTCATATACTTCTCTACAGTAACTATGATCAGCCTCCACAAGTATTTCAACCCTAAACCACGACGTAATCATATAGATGAAACCCATTTGTTCTTCTTCATAGTGTATAAATATTTATAAAATTTTATTTTGAATATAATATGAAAAATATGATTATCTTTTCTATACTATGAAGAAAAGTGACAATCACAACATGATTTCATATTCATGGTTTTATGCCTCCCATATGTAAGTATATGGTTAGAACCATGAAAACTTTCTTCATATTCCTTTAGAAGATGGTTTTGTATGAATAAAACATGTTTTGTTTAGATGAAAAACACATTATGGTTCTAACATATGTAAAATTCTCCATAGACTTCCTTGTTTTATGCCCAATTTTATCTAAACAACATAATACATTCTTCACCAAGACAAACCATGATGTAATTTCTATTACCATAGCGTGGTTTAGTAAAAATGTGAATTATTCATCCTTTAAGTCAAGTGTGATTCTCCAACCCTTCTTCCTTCATCACTAGTATCTATAATATATTCTATACTCAATCATAATGGAATTGAAACAAATTTCACTTATCTTTCAACATGATCTTCAATATTCATCATTTCTTTATCATCCATGTGTTAAAAATGTAATATAAATATCTTTATATCAGTCATAAAGGTGTCATATCCAATATACCTACAATAAATAACTATAAAATTTATGTGTATGATAAAAGTTAGTTTTTCACAAAATCCTAATCATTGGTAAAATCCATAGCCAACTCCTTTAATAGGTTTATTACACCATTCCATCAGTTTGAATATCGTTTATGAGACTTATCTATATCCTAGTTAACATGAAATCATAAAAATAATGGAAACTTCCACTAAGAGTTCTTTACCTCCTTGAGTGCCCCCTATGCGTAAACAAAGTAATAAAAAATCTCTAACATCATACTGACCCAACTTAGATAACTTAGAAACTTCATCCATAGTCATATCATGCATGATGTTAGAAATTCATTTAATTTATCTAAATATTTTCTTAATCATCCTTTTTATCTTATTATTATTTATTACTTCAAATCCTTTAAGAATATATCGACATCAATTCTAACTTTTTATCAAAACCATCAGTACATCATGAATGGGTACATCAACATTCCCTTATCACATCAATCCGTTATTGTATATCAAATCCATAATTCTTAAACATTGATAAAAAAATATAACACATTATACATGAAATTCATATTCAAGGAATATATTGGAACATAAATCCTCCCATTGGATTTTTTAGAATTAATACCATTATAAATCCAAACCTTGGTAAAAATAATTTTATCATAAAATAAAGAGTAAGGGATTGGTATATTAACCTTAGTCTCCTAGTTTGATGGGTATTAAACATTTCCCCCCTTTGAATGAGGGTGGTAGCATCTTCATTGAGATATAATTATTTTTTATCCCCTACATATTTACTCCCAATTTTTCATATAATCATATGTGTCTTCTTTCTTTTAAATAAATTATTGTCTTTTAAAAAATAAATAATTAAAATAGATAATATTTGTTTTTATTTTGAGGTATAATTCATATCATATCCATATTTAATCAATATATCATTTAAAAAGTCCTAAAATTCACTTAATATAATATAAAAAAACAATATTTTCAACAGAAATATAAGTTAATCAATATAATCCTATAAGAAAAAAGTCATTATAGGAAACAAGAGTAATCAATCAATAAGACCATGTAGTCCATAAAAGATCCTCAAGTTTTTTTTGAAATACCCTCATTGATTTATTAAATAAACATCCATTTTTATGATTAAAAATAATAAAATTTTATGAAAAAATAATCTAACTATAAATGAGGTAAAAGGGATATCAACTCCCACCTTAAGCTTTGGGAGGAGGAGGTTTTCCCATTTGGAACAACCAAGGATTTATGAGATTACCTGATTTACCTTTAGGCCTCTTATTCACCACTTATTGTACAAAATTTTGATTAAACCCATTTATTGTTGGGAACATTACTAACATGTTTTTATACTCTATTATTTATTCTATTCATTGCCTTTATCTTTCCAATCAATTTATGTTTTATTGAAGTTCCAATGGATCTCTCCTTATGTAGAGAAGAATCAACATTATATATATATTTTATAGGTTAACTTCCACTTGTAAAAAATTTACATTACTTATTTAAGGTTGGTAGATCATTATAAATAGGAAAAATGATTTTAGTGGAACTTTGAGTGACTTAATTATCCTTATTCTTAGGATTCAATATGTTTTTGGCAAGATCATATTTATTTTCCCCAAATAAATTTTTAGGAATACTTTTATATTTTTTTCTCATAATTAGAATATAAATTTAACTCTAAATGATTTGTTATTTGTATAGTAAAAATATTCAGTGGTGTGTCCCAATTGTTTACATGATGCACAGTTCATCACCAATACATCAATTTTGGTCCTAACTTCTTTCATTGATTTTGGTTGTTGTTCTTAGATATTATTCATTGATTTCATTATTGGAATTTTGTACTATCATTTCTTTAATTTATAGCCAAAGAAACCACACATTAAACAAAAAACTTGAGATATTGAATCCTCTATTTAAAAGTCACTCCCATTAGATTTCAATCACTGTTTTACTCTAGTATTATTTTAAATAAAAAAATTGTCCTTTATTTTTTACAATGCATTCATTAACCTATTCTTATCATAGGTGTTTCTATCCCTAGAATACTGCTTATCCTTTTTTAGTAGGTTATTCTTCCCATATTTATTCTTTAATTTCTCATGATTGAAGTCATATATTCTTCTCATATTTGAATTTTTATTCTTTATAACCAATTAAATTTTTGTATTCTCCTTCTTAGGATTGTATATACTAGAATCACTTGCATCCTTATAAATAACCTTTCCATCATTTTTTTATCCTAAAAGGTGTAAAACAAGAATTAATTTATAATTGTAATTTTCTTTTCACTTCATTTTAAGAGATATGTTCCATTTAAGAAACTATTGAAAAAGTATGTTTCTTTTTTATAACTTGTCAAAAATACTGTTGCAATTTGGAAAAAATTTAATGGGAATTAAAATTCAAAAAATTAGAAAACATTAAATTAATATACATAAACTTAGAGTGTTCTAAATTTACAACTTCTTATAAATATTTAAATAAACAAAACTTGAACTCATTAATATCATCACATAATCCTTAAATGGTGATTAGATTCATTAAATTAGATTTCTCATAATCTAATTCATTTTTAACTTGTGAGGAATATCTATTATAAAAAAACATCTCCTTGAGCTACATCAAGCTTTAATTAAAGAATATAAACTTTATTTTGAATATATTATTTTCCTTTCTCAAGATCAAATAAATTTTATAAAAGTTGTAGTTGAGAATTTTTAAAAACATCCATTAATTTTCTACTATGTTTTCCTTCCATTTCTTTCCATTTATCATCTTATTGTTTTAAACAACCTCCAATTTCCATTAATAACATCCTTAAAATAATTAATTGAGATCACTTTAAAATTTCACATCATTGTGGAAGGATATAAAAAAATTCTTTGATAGTAGAATAATGAGACTTTAAATCTAAAGATAACTTTGGAAAAAATATGCAAAATATTATAAACCTCCATAGAAATATATCTTCGACCTTAAAACATCTTGATGAAATTGATCAATATGATAATTTTTTTAAATAACTTCTTAGGTGAAATAAAATACTAATGAAATTTTGAAATGATTTTAATGTAAATTATAAGTCCAAAAATACTATCATATTTTTTAACAAAATAATGATTCTAAAGAGAAAAATTTAGGCCTAATTATTTAAAAACAAATATCAAACCTTTTATTATTAATAAATTATATGAATATTATCAAGAGATAAACTATTTGTGATACCAGTTGATGGTCCCATATGATAGATTCATGACCACTGCTAGGGTGAATCAATGATCTAAATTCAATATGAATCATTCCATCTATTTTTGTTATTATAAATATTGTGCCTCTAATGTTAGTTTGTGAATAGATATCCAAATTTTAAGAGAATGATGATGATAATGATGATATATAAATAGATAGAGATATTATGAATGAAATTAGACAAATACATGGGATTACAATGTTCACACACACTCTTGTTTTCAAGTGGATATGTTCTTGATATTCAACAGTTGTTATCCTACTATATAGATAAACATATTATTATCACTAAATATAAAATCAGTTAATAGAGAAGGAATATGGAACTAAAATACTATAAGTATGTAAGTGGAACTATAAGGGAAATATTATTTCCAAATTAAATCTCCCAAACATTTTAAATCCTCCTTCATCTTCCTTAACTGTCTCTCAAGTATGAGTTAGTTGTATGCCCCTCAATTTATTTCATATAATGTATTAATTAATCATTAATACCACACACATTAGAAAAATATATTTACTATGAATTGTTAATGATATTTCATATCTTTTATTTTTTATAAATGGCTATGAGTAATCCACGAATCTCGGATGACCTTGTCTTGGTGCATGTGGCAAGTCCATATAATTCCTAGAAAAATAAATCTAGAATTATACTAAATGATCGACCACAAAACTATTAAATCAATCATAAATAGATAATATATTCAAAATCTATATATTTTTGATTTATAAAAAGATATATTTTAATTAGGTTTTCCCCAACATGGTTTTTTAGTCAACCTGAGATCCAAAAACTAGGACCAAATCTCTTCCCCCTAAAAATTTAGAATCCATTTTTATGTTGTTTCCTTCATTGATTTTAATGAAAAATATAGCGTGTTTATAGTAAACCACATCATGGTTTCTTATATATCTATTTTAAAATTCTTTATAACATTGATGATTAGAACCATTGAAGTTTTCCAAAGAATATGATGTAGTGTTTATAAACCATGATAATTTTTTTGCAACATATGGTAGATAATAAATTCATTAAGTTCTCTTCAGCTACTATGATTAGCCTCTATAATAATTTTTCTCCTGAAACATGATTCAATAGTATATAACACACCCATTTTTATTTCCCCATTGTATCCTAATATTTCCAAACTTCCTCTTTGAAACCATGATGAAAAGTAAAACTATTTTTGTCTATACTGTGTTGTGGTTTGAGAACCGTGAAGTATTTTCCTCTTATTGGAGACATGAATTCAATATCCAAGACTATAGATAGAACTATTTTTTATATTCCTTCACAAAATATTTTATTAGTAATATAAAATTATGAGTTTTTATGAACACCATGTTTTGGTTCTCACTTATGTAAAATTTCCCTTTGTCTTCTATGAAAAATCATAATGTAATGGCTATTACCATGGAATTGTTTAGTCAAAATGTGAATTCATTATATTTTATATAAATATAAAGTCTCTCCACCTTCATATTTCATTCAAGAATCTATATGATATTCTAAACTCTATTATGATAAAATGTAAATAACATGCACTCATATTATAATATGTGATTAATTCATCTGATGAGTCTCTAAGGATCAAAAAACACTTGTTCAATGTAATGGATTACATCAAAAACATAATTACTAATATTATAATGATTTATAAAATTAAAAACTTGTATAATATAAATTAATAACATGTACCTTTCATAATTTATAGACATTGATCTTATTATTCAATCATAATGGTTGATTAAGCTTCATAAAAAGTGATTTTTAGGAAGATAAATGTAACAACATAGGTATTTATAGAATTATAATTTTTCATATCTATTAATATTTATGAATAAAATATTAATTTTATGTAAATTATATCACCTTGTTCGATAGCATACTCAACACACAACAACATGTTTCCTTGAAATGTTACGTTGCACACAACATTGAGTTATACCGAAAAATAAAATAATAATAATATTATTTTAAATGGTAGTTAACGCATAGCCGTTGTATTTTTGAGAATGAAAATAACTAAATAAATTATTATTAAACATTATTTTAAAATGTTTCTATTTTTATCCACTAAATTTTAGAGGCTCAAAATAAGAATGAATCCGATTTTAAGCTTGAAATACTCTAATATTCTTCAAAAGGTCGATTTACCACCTTTTGAAGGAAAACCATTTTTAAATATAATATTTGACAAATTTATATGTTTTATTTGACAAAAAAACTTATTATTTAGAATCGTAACAACAAAATTTACTTTGGATGAATATTTGGTATTTTTCAAATAAAGTTCATTTTTTAATGAATAGTGAAAAATACTGCATTTTAAGTCAAAACTGTCTTTTCATCTAATTTATTTATATGATTATATGATCATTTAAATTGGTTTTAATGTTTAATTATATTATATTTTTATAATTTAATCAAATTTTGGTCATAGGAAGTAATTTTACTTTGAAATTGGACAAAAACACTTGTCAATCTTTTGGTAGTTATTACTTCTTAAAAACATGTTTTTTTGGTTTCACAATGGGAATTAATTTTAAATTAATTGATTCAACTTATGTGTTTTGAATTTGGAAAAATGAATTCCATATTTTGAACCAAGAGGTGCAATTTTTTTAAATATATACCTTTTATTTTTAGACATTATGAATATTAAATTCTGTAAATATTTTATTTATCAGGGTTAAAGGGTAAATCTTGTTAATAAAGGTAAAAAATAATATTATAATAATATTAAATTACCCTAAAACATATCCTAACCCTATTTTATAAGATATGTATAAACATGGGGATACTTGAGTTGATTTTAGGACCCCATGGATCCACTTGTGTGTGAAAATGACATTTAAATTACTTTTAATTTAAAGTTAAGGAAAATATAACCTAAACATGTATATTTTACTAAAACAATTATTATATGGGGTTATATAAGTGATATTATAAGGCCCCGGCCTTAAACCTTACTTAATATTGAATTAAATGAATAATTCACATTGAGGATATTTTCAGGTTTAGAGTTTTAGAGAATTAGATTATGAAACTTGCATTACATTCCACATTTAAACAAAGTGGTTACATAAAAGACAGTATTCATTCTTCCCATCAACAGAAACATATTTAAAATAAAACATGGATTCATTCTTGACACATCCTTGACACTATCATCACATCATGTACCTTTCCCTTGACCTGTGAAAAACATTTCAAAAACTTGGGATGAGCATAAAAAGCTCAGTAAGGGTTATAAAAATATGGAAAGGAAACATGAGTTCATATATACATAAGAATGAAATCATACTTTACCCATAAAACATAGGCACTTTAACATACCTCATCAAATCATGAATAAATCATAGAAATCATAAGACATAAAAGTATCTTGAGGCATTCATAACATTCTTACGTAGGGAGTAACCCTCTTGGTTACGTTTGGAATACCCATCAGAGTATATTCCCTAAATCTCTTCGGAGAAACCTTAACGTTTCAATCCTTCGCATTACCCAATGCATTGGAGAGCTATATCGGGCTCACCCGCCCTTAGTTTATCACGGAACCACCCGTCTTCATAATAATGCCCAAGAACTTTAACATAATCGTATCACATAAAACACGCATAAAGGAAACATAACATTCCCACCTTTCAATCACAAGATATCAATACAACACATTGATATAAAAACATTATGAAAACAATTTTCAATACCAAGATAAAATAAAAGTAAAACATGGTATTTATTTTTCTTTAAAAAAAAGGTATGGCTTGTAGAGGAAGCCGAAACTCAAATAATGGTCACGACGGCGGAGAAGTCGTTGTCGCCGCATACATACAAAAAAAACATTCCCTTTTGTCATTTAGTAAACGCTTCATATAAAAAAGATTCCTTTTGAATAAACGTAAAAGTCAAAGGGGTTTATACACCATATAAAAGAAGGTTGTGTATAAAACAGAATACGCCTCAATGAAAGGAGATTGAGACGAAGTCCCTTACAAAGACGGTATCCTTGGTTTAAGGATAAATCAATTACATAATTATGTGTGAAAAACGAATAAACCAAATATAAGTGGATATTAAGTGTAAAATAATCAAAGTTCATTCACACATAATCAAAGGATGACATATTCAATAACTACATGTTAAACCCAAAGAAATCGAAATTGGGTTAAGAAGTTCCCTTGACAGCCTAACGACGTCACATCAAAATGAGTTGATGAGAGATAAAAAGTGTATCTCATCACTTGGACATAAAATTTACTTCAATAAGGATATATGAGAACATATCCCAACATAACAATATGTAAATTAAAAGACCCAACAAAAGAAGTCTTTTAAAAAAGAGGAGGGTGAAAGGTTCCCTTACCGACATGGGTATCTTTCGAAACATACACCTCGTGAAACAAGGACAATAAAACATTGATGTAAATACTCATAAAAGAAAGTATATTAAACAATGAGTAAAATAATGCAAATTACATACACCACTCAAAGGAAATTGTGGCAAATGTAGCATAAATCTCACGGGAATAAAAGTGAGATGAAAAATCCCTTACGAAAACTCGGCAGCCTAACGACGCCACTTAAACCTTCCAAAGATGGATTGATGAGATCAAATAGGGTCTCTCATCATATTAACATAAATTTTACAGAAATAGGAATATAAAATAACACCCCCAACATAAAAAAGAAGAGCTTAAAAGAAGTGACATAAAAGAGAGTACTTAAAAAGAAAGAGAGAGGATAGATCTCTTACGAAAATTCGGCAGCCTAACGGCGCCACTCAAAACGTCCAAAATGGATTGATGAGAGAGAATAGGGTCTCTCATCATATGAACATAAAAATTACAGTAAGATTAATATAAAAGAACATCCCAATAACAAGAAATATGATCTTTAAAAGGAATGACATAAAAGAGTGTACTTAAAAAGAAAGAGTGGAGTATGATCCCTTACCTCAAGTCCAACTTGTCTTGTTCGTTTCTTTATATTCCTGAATAATAAACTTTGGTCAATTAATAATTGCCAATGTACCTCCTTTAGAGATTATTATTCAGTTCATATCACATATTATAATGTTATAATAATTGTTTAATAATGTTAGTTCATATCAGATGTTTTTGCCGATGTTAGGTACATGAGTCAAAAATGAACTTGTTTGAAAAAAGATTGCCCATGTAGTTATGAGTAAATAATTTCCAGAATAGTAATAATGATTAAAATATCATATATATCCAGTAAATATTTATTTCATACTATTATATATCATTTGGAGATAAAAAATGAAAAGCACCGTTTATGGAGACGGTAGGCCGTACGTAGGCATGAACGCTACTTTCATTTTTTGTCATATTAATGGAATTAAAACAAAATGAGAGATATATATATATATATATATGTTATAATTCCAGAATGATATCCATAATTTTGATGTAATATATTACATATATATCCATTATATATATGTACTTATAGTATTACATAACATTTTGAGATAAGAAATGAAATGTACCGTTCATGGAGACGGTAAACCGTACGTACGCATGAACGCTACTTCCATTTCTATTTCATATTTAATGGAAATAAAACATAATGAAACATAATAGTATTTTAATTCAAGTATGGTATCATATATAATATCATTAAATATATCCTTTATATGTACCACATATGGTATTAACGAATCAAATCACTTTGAGGGGGTGGTAGTCCGCACTTCCTTAAATGAAGATATCGCGTTTACCCATAATGGAAACCATAAAGGTATGCCCAAAATGAAAAATACAGAAGCTTAAGGAAAACATAAACATATTATATATCATATATAAATATAGTTTCATCTTAATGGCCACCTTTTAAGGTGTTAAAAGAATGTTGAACAATCATCGTTTCGGGAGGCCGAAATTTTCCATCCACGGAAACAGTATGTTCTTTAACCATTAGATGTAGGTGTGTGTAAGTTTAGATCAAATACTTCTTATAACCACATCCTAGTATATTGAGGATACTGGAGTTGTTACAAAAGAAAAGAATAAAAAGAGTTTAGGGGGTTGGAGAAGCAAAATAAAACAAAAGGACTCAAAAGAAGACATTACCTTAAAATCGGGTAACTCTCTTAGATTTGAGCTCAAAGGCTTCCTTGGGAAGACTTTTGCCCAAAGAGAGGCTTCAAGGAGTAATATAGGGAAGTGGAGAGACAAAATGGGCAGAGGTTGGCCGAGCCAAAGGATTTGGGAGTGTGGGTTAGGAGGTAGAGGTGGGGGCCTTTTATAAGAGGAGAGGAGGGGCACTCTTGTAAAGTTACAAAATGTTACTTTATTTTCAAAAGAGTTTCGGATTATAAAGGTCCCAAATTGATGTATTTCGAGGATAAGGTGATAAGGGTTATAAATCAACTCATCCAATAGGTTTTGGACATGTTTAGGTCTTATATATTACATTATATTTCTATTTTATTTAAATCGTTAAATAATGAGGTCATCGTTGCATTATCATGATGTCATAAATAATTTAATTTATTTAATTTCTAAAATTATAAAAAAATACTATGATGTAGTAAATATTTTTATCTTTCCAATGAATATTTATAGGCAAAAATATGACTTGTATAACCCCATGTAAAAATTGTTTTAGTAAAACATTTCATGTTTGTGTCATTTTTACTTTAACATTAAATAAAAAGATATTTATGTCATTTTCCAACCAAAGTGGCTTCATGGGGTCCCCAAGTTGACCCATGGGTTTTATTGGTCGTCCATGACACATACAATGAGGTTAGGACATGTGTCATGTTCATTTTATATTATTAAAACATTATTTTTACCTTAAACTACACTAATTACCACTAATCGTGATTAAAAACTTAATAAGTTACTATTCACCAAAAAATTATTTTTATCCCATTGAACCACATTTTACTTCTTAATGACAACCATTTATGTCAAATTTTTTAAATTCCAAACACAAAGATAGAAAAATTTCATTTAAATGGAAAAATCAGTTTTTATAGGTACCACTTAGTGGTTTCACTATTCATCAAAAATTGAAGTTTTTCAGAAAAATCCCAAAAATTCACCCTAAGATATATTTTATATTCCGAATTAAAAAATGAAGTCTATTTTACAAAATTCAAAATATATAATTCACATTAATTAATTTAATAATTAATTCCCGCTGTCAAAGCAAATAGCATGTTTTTATGAAACAATAAGTATCAAAAGATTGACACTAGTTTAAGTCTGATTTCAAAGTGAAATTAATTCCAACGACCACTATTGGATTTAATGGAAAAAATATATTCTAATTCCACTTTAAAACCAATTCAAAAGATAATCTAATCATATAAATAAATTAGATTAAAAAGAGGTTTTGAATTAAAATACAACATTTTACATTATTCATTAAAAAAAGAACTTTATCAGAAAGATACCAAAAATTTACACAAAGTAAATTTTGATGTACCAATTCTTAATAAGAGTTTTATTTGGTACAAAAGGATTTATAAGATTGAACAAAACTATATTTAATGACGGTTCTCCATCAAAAGGCGATAAGTGAACCTTTAGGGAAAACTAGGGCATATACGCCTAAAATTGAATTCTTTCGGTATTTTATGCCTTTATCTTTTATTGGATAAATGTAAAAACATTTAAAAACATATATAATCATATTTTAGTTATTTATATCCATTCCCACCAATACAACAGCTACATGTTAACTACCATTTAAACTAATATTATTTTATTATTAGAGTGCAACGTAAGATTTCCAAGAAACTCGTTGTTGCGTGTTGGGTACGCCGTCGAGCATAGCGTACCCTTTAAAGTCATATTAATATTTTATTCACAAATATGTATAAATATGAAAATGTCATATTCTTTATTTACCTGGGGTGTTACAAATATATTAGACTATAACTACTCCTTAGAAAGATAAAAATATTTCCTACATCATGAAATTTTATTTATAATTTTTATACAACAAATAAATAAATTTATGTATGACACAATGATGATGTAGTGATTAACTTATTAATGGAATATTTAAATTAATGAGATTATAAATATTAAAATAAATTTATTTTTAAACGTTTTATGGCATACAAGAATTTTAGGGATGATTATGACTTTTTATATTTGAATTAATGAAGTTTATTTGAAAGAATAAAGTTGTTATGGATTTTTAAAAAGTCATGATATGAATAGTATAAAAATTGACACAAATGAGTTTTTGAATCAATTAATATTTTATTAAATGATATAACAGTCCTAAAAATAAGTTATTCTCCCAAATGACATATATGATGTTAAAAATTTCATTAATGATCCATTTTTGGTCTCTTGGTATTTTATAGTAACTAGGATAACCATATATTATGAATATACAAGAAGACATGGTAAAAGTTAAATTAGTTTACTAAGGGTTAAAACTAAAAGATAAGGTTAATTTTATAACCTAAACTTGTATAAAATTAATTTTATGAGATTATTTCGACCCATAATCATCATTTCTTAGAAATATATCACTTTGGTGTTATTATAATTTGAAAATAAATTAGTAATAAAATTATATTTTTGAACTTTTCTAAAGTGCCCATCCTCTGTCTTATAAAAGGACACCAAATCTAACCCTTACTCACACCTCTAAATCCCCTTGTCTCATCCAAATTATACTCCAATAATATCCCAACATTCATCTTTTCCTCTTAGAAGCATTCCCCCAGGAAAAAGGCAATTCAAGAAATCCTTTTAGCTTAAATCAAAAGGATTTACTTGATTTTAGGTAATGTATTATCTTAAGATTATTTCATTTATTTTCCTCCTCCAACCCCCTAAAATCTGTTTTCTAAATTATTTTATCACAAAAATAGTATCTTCAATATACAAGGCTTTTTTATGAGAAGGATTTTTACTACAATTACCCACACCTCCGTCTAATGGGTATAGAACATACTATTTCTATGGATGGAGAACTACTCCCTCATGAAATGATGTTGGTTAAATATTCTCCTAATACCACTTATAGTGGCCATTATGATGAAACTATAATTATATATGATATATATGATATTTATTTTATATCTATGCTCATGTAATTCTCATTTAGAACATACCTTTATTTTTTTCGTGTTGTATAAATATGATAATTTCATTTGAGGAAGTGTAAACTACTGATGTCACATCCATGACTTATTTTAAAGGTAAATTTCATTTAATTTCCATTAATTCTTTGTTTTGGGGGTTTACCAAGCATTTTTGGAGGAAAGGGTGAGTTTTCATGATTTGAGCCAAACCGCGAGCCCATTTCCAGATTTAAAAACCAATTTTTTTTCTTTTATAACCATCTCATTTTTTAATATTTTTCACCCATTCCAATTCCTAAATGGCCTCCCATGACCTATTAAAACGACCATTTCAATTTGGACCCTTTAGGAATCCATAATAATGGTGGATTTGAGTTTTTATTTAAGGAATTCGGCCAGACCGAAAACCCATTTCCAGTAAAAAATATATTTGTTTAATAACTTATTAAATTTTAATGATTTTTTTGGTGATTCCAAGTCTGACCCAAGACCACTGAACCCATATGTACTACCATTATCCTCCCACCCTCTTTTGAGCTTGTATTAATCACTATTTAGTATAAAACTTCATAGGGTGTCTCAAATCGTCCATATTTGAAGAGGTAACTTATTTCCATCATAAATATTTCAATTATTACTATTTTTTCCTATTTCTGTTATCACATGACCTTATTAGACTTATTAGAACCTCATTTTTATTTTTTTTTGTTTTGAAATTCAGCTAGTAGTGTATTTGGTGAGATTTTTTTAGGATCCCTTAAGTAAGCGGGTCTCCTTCATTCTTCCTCCCATTTTTTAGGGTTTTCTTTCCTTTTAGTTAGGGTTTATTCCAATTATTCTTGATTTATATAATTTCCATAGGGTAGGGTTTTTAACCTAGGGTTTATTATTTGGTTTTCTTAGTCTATTCTTGTGGTTTTAGTCTTGATCTAGGTCCCTCTTGGTGCAGCGGTGGTGCGATTTGATTTTTACAAAAAGAATCAAGGGTTTTCATTAATTTAGTTTGTGATTCCATGTTTATGAAATATTTTTTTCTTATCATTATGTATTTATCATATTTTCAGATATATCTCATTTCATTATTTCTTCAAAAATTAGTTTTAGTGGTGGTTGTATTGCAAATGAACTTTAAATGAAAATTTTAAGTGAAATTGGGGGGTTTTCATAGAAATGTTTTACTTTTTTATTTGAGGATACCCTATAAATACTTAATTGATTTTATTGAACTTAAATAGGGCTTTAAATCATGTTTTTAATGTTAATACCCTTTGTTTGTTGCTGTGAAAATGGGTTTTAATGGTATTTGTGGAACATGTGAACTTTAAGTTCCATGTTTGTGTGTAAATGAAGGTTTTACAAAGTTATCATTTCTTGGTTAACATGGAGATGCCCTAAAAATTTATTTTTTGGTTTTATTGAAATTTATTGTCCTGAAGATTCTGTTTGGGTAACTTAAAATTGTGCACATAGTGTACAATGTGGGATTTTCAAAGAGTTTTGGGTGTAAAACAACGTGGGATTTTGAAAAATTGTTTCATTTAAAAATTGAAATGTTTTTTTGTGTGTTTTAAGTGATTTAAAATGTTTATAGATACTGTAATTATTTTATGTGACAATTAGTGATGTTTTATATGAAAATGGGTTTATGTATCATAATGAAATTATTTGAGCACAATAGGGGAAGCCCATGTACCTGTGTTGGATGGATATGTACTAGTACGACTAGTGGACCAGATGGGTTTTGTCCCTATTTCAATTAGCATTTGAATAAATAAAACTCTAACTAAACTATATGGATTATGATTGGGTATAAATAGTTTATGGGTATGTTCCCTACTAGTGGCTTGTGCATGAGAACAGATTTTACTATGGTTACTTTACACCGAGGAATGAGGTACATGGGGCCCGAGACTATCTAGTGCCTAGGGTTATTCCCGATTTTGTTAATCATTGGATTTGTGGTATTTGAATTTTTTATTTGGGTATGTTTGGAAGTATATTACATTATATAACATTACCATTTAAATGTGTCAACATTCTGAATGTTTTAGCTTGAAAACTATTTTCAATTGAAAGTTGCATTTCTTGGAATTTGTCACCGCTTTTCATTGCATATTAAAACTACTTTCTTTTTCACCTCGTATTACAAGAACTTTGGAATCATTGGGTGGTATCTTATTAGTATTAGTATCACACCCTACTTACACCCCTTGGGTGTAAGTATACTTTATTATTCTTGACATAGGTAAAGGAAAGACTTTGGGTGATGGTGGTTTGGGGTGTTAGTTCCCATCCTTGGGGAGGAGTTGTAGAGATGGATTGTGGGTGATGACCCCTTGTTGTGTGGAGTAATTGGGAATGATTCTACGATGTTTAATTATTTCTTTAGACCTTTTTTCTTTCATTTTAACTTATGTATTCAGTTTTGTATTTTTTATATAAACCTTGTTGGTTTAAATTTTTTAGATTCAGTTTTCCAAATGTTTTTGATGTTTTATGTATACATATTTGGGTTAATTGTTCTCAAACTAAGATAAATGATACCAGACCACTTGTTCCATCCCGTGGGGATAGGGAAATCCCTTAGGTACTTTCCACAGTCTAGGTTTGGTGCCGGTATTGGTGGCGACCTGATTTGGTTCGTGAAAACTTCCCCCTCAAAGTGATATGACTCATTCATACTATACATGGAACATATAAAGGATAAAATTAATGAACTTATGTAACATATATAACATATATATTATACTATAATTATAATATACCTATGTATCATTTATTTTTCTTTCCTTTTAATATGAAAAATAAATGAACGTAGCGTTCATGCGTACATATGGCTTACCTTCTTCATGAACGGTGCATTTTATTTCTTATATTGAAATGATATGGACTATTATAAATACATATATACTATATATATATAGGGTATATATGATTTCTAAATTATGAATATCATTCTGTATAAAATGGAATTTTGACCACATTGACAATTTATAATTATAACAAATTCATTTTGACTCAAGTTCTGAACATCGACAAAATGCCCGATATGAACTCAAATAATTAAAGAATTGCTATACCAAGGTAATAAGTGTTATAAAAGGAATAATAAACATGAAAAATGTTCTGAAGAAGTTATAAAATAACTTATGATTATTATTCATAAAATTAAAGAATGAACAAGTCAAGTCGAAAACAAGGTAAGGGACTTCGTCTCAATCTCCTTTCATTGAGCCGTATTTTGATAATATACCCCTCCTTATTTTACACAGTGTTTAATAAACCCCTTTTACTTTTAATCTCATTCAAAGGGAATATTTTATCTATGAAGCATTATTCTAAAAGACAAAAGGAATGTTTTTAACATTTGCAGCGACAATGACCTCTCCGCCGCTGTAATCGTTATTTGGCTTCCTCTATAAGCCTTAATATTTTTAAAAGGAAAAGAAATACCTTATTCCCTTTTTGGGTGTTTTGTTATTGAAAATGGTTTTTTAAATGGATTGAGTATTTTAATATCTTGAAATTATATCTTGTGATTGAAAATTAAATGTCATTCCTCAAATGTTGATATTTGAAATATTTTATGTGTTATGATTATGTAATGGTACTTGGAAATTTTACAAGTGGTTACATGATAAACCAAATGACGTGTGGTTCTATGATAAACCAAGGATGGGTGTTTATGTTATAACCTCCAATTAATTGGGTATGTAAGTTTGTCGTATGACTATTCCATTTGTAAGAATGAATTGTGGTAGTCGACCGTATGGTTATTCCATTTAAGTATGATTATTTCCCAAGATACCTTTATACTTTATACATTGTTTTATATGGGTTTTATGGTAATATTTTGTTTAAAAAAGAAGGGTAAGAAATGATATTATATTCAGTGAAGTGTTTTTAATACATCTTTAAGGTGAAAAATATTAATTTATGATAAATTATTCCAAGATTACATGTTTTTTTGAAAAATAACAATTTCCCTTCTTTATGTATCTCTTACTGAGCTTTTTATGCTCATCCCAAGTTTTTGAAATGTTTTTCACAGGACTTAAGGTGGAATAGGGTTAAGGATGTGATCAAGGAAAAGCATGTTGTTTAAAACATGGAACTGAACATGTTTCTTTTCTTTTAAGAGTTAATTTTATGAAAAAATGGATAATGTGTAGAAGTGTTTACATGTAATATTCAAGTTTTTTTATATGTTATGACCTAATTATCTAAATGTATAAACCTAAAAAGATCCTCAATATGAATTATTAACTTAATTAAAGATTATGTAATGTTTAAGGTTAGGGCCTTAAATTTAGTGAAAAATAATATATATTTTACTAATGATGGGTAATTACAAAAAATATAGTTTTTTTGGTGACAATTATAGGCATTAATATTTCTCACTAAAAGGTTATTGGTTATGGGTTTTTATTGGAAGATTAAAACAATGGAATTTTAAAAATTATCATTGGAACTATGTAATAATGTATTCTACAGTGAAGAAGTACCTAGTTTCAACCCAATTATCTTATGTAGAAGGAATTAATCATTAAACAAATATCAAACTATTAACTAATTTGATTTTAAGATGTAGGAATGTTTTGGTCATTATTGTTGATCATTGATTTAAGGAACCAATGTTGGATTCCTCTATACTGTCCACACATTCATCAATATTCTTCCAATGCATCAATAATTTATATTCGAGTGCTAGTGTGGATAAAAAATGAAATTTTTGATGTACTAATGATAATCATAGCCCCACTTCTTTGATTAGAGAATAGTAACTCAAATTTAGGTGTATTGAATGACTATTTACCACTCTAGTATGTGTGAGTGATAAGAGTGGCGCTCTCAATTTAGTAGATAAATAGTGCATTGAATTTATGATTTTACTAACTTATCTAACAAGGTTAAACTTATAAAAATTGAACATTGTACCTGAATAGTTTTAACCTTTTCAATAATCCCAATAAAACCACTTATAACCTAGTAATCATGTCACAAATTTCCCAAGTAGTCCATCACATACTTTTAACATATAAAATATTTAGTGTGAAAAAACACGAGTCATTATCTAAACTATTTTTTTCTATAAATATTAAAAAAACCTAAAAAATTAAAATAAAATTCATTCATAAAATATTATTACTAATATTCACTTAAAAAATCACGAATATAATGAATAAATAAATTCTATTCATATTATTATAAAAATTAATAAAAATTAATTAATTTATTTCTTGGAGATCATTAAAACTCAAACATCACCTAAACCTTATGGTGGCACCTATAATGTCCTAAACTCTTATTCAATGTAACATGTTAGACATTTAAATATGTTTTGTGTAAAACCCGCTACGACCTTATCTCAATAGTAGTGATATCTCTTATAAAACAAGATTGATGTCTAGCAATACATCGAGGCCTCGAAGGTGATAAGTATGAGTCATAGAAATTAAAACCTCTCTTAAATTACACATCATGTAATATAATATCTTTATCAGGTGATACATCATAAATTAGGAATCATAACATCTCCCACCATCCTTAATTTATTTATTTATTTTTGTATGACCTTACTAGATAGACTTACCTTCTTCAACCATGTCCATGGATTTTGGGAAGGTGCTACCATCCTGTTCAATTATGTCCGAGATATCTTTTCCTCAATTAGGAAGTAGAAAATCATATATTGATCATTCAATCAATGCCATACCACTAATAACATACCAAACACAATCTACCTCACTAAAAAAATTAATGTCATGGTTTTTATTATGCTTAAAATTATGAGATCAGATAGTACACATTGATACTGATCTTATGTCAATAGACCAATACACATAATCATATATAAGAACAACAAATGACACTTGTAACATACGGTGTTTCTATTTTTAGGACAATCCTCATGATATAATGTATATGAGATTACCAAGTGTGAAATTAAGGATAACAACTCTCAATACTTACGTTTCCCAAGATGATAGAGTTAAACATCATCCGTGTCCTGTTAGTATGATGTATCTGGACTATATGAAATTTATCTAATATTACTATAATAATGTCTCATCATTATAATTATAGTTGATAACTGCTATAAATTGTTAATAAAACATATAATCTAAGGATAATACTAAATATATAGCACATGTAGAAGAAGTGTTACTATCATGGTAAGAGAAAAACATGCATATGTGAAATTATATACATGTAATTGTAATCAAAGTACATAAAGGAGTTGGGTCTAAGGAACTCACTCAAAAACAAAAATATATATATTTAAATTAATTATTCTATACGAAATAATCTTTTATTTATAAATAAATAAATCTTTTTATCATATTAATACTAATCTTTTTTACCAATAAATAATTTTATTATTATCTTGATAGAAAAACACTTTGTAATAACTAAATTATATATTTATTATATATAAAAAACTATATATATTATTTATTTATATTAAATGTATCATTTAACAATATAAATTTATGATTATATATTTTTATATATTACTCAGTTCATAAAATAAAAAAGATTGTGCCTTTTCTACAAAAAAGAAACATTAATTTCTATCAACAAAAAGTAGATGGTTATTGGAATTGAAAATCAAAAAAATGGGTTCAGTGTACAAGAGATTTTTATATTGGATTCATCAATTCATTAGATGAATACGATGATAATGGAAGGAGGATTAAATAGTTAATGAAAGGTTTTTATAATTATAGAGATATAAAATAATTCTATAATGCTGGAGTTCAATTCTCTCTTTCTCAAAAACATCAAATACCTCTAATCAAATTTTGAGTCAGATTTATGACTCCCTATTTAAAGCTCTATATGAAGACTAAAACCCACACTCTCAGATTTGGTGTCAATAACACATACATTACACACTGGATTTTAATAACAACTATATATTACCATACATAACTATCCTATAATTATCAAACTTAACGTAAATATTGTATTAAATACATTCCTATGAAATCTTAGGTTTATTGATTTAAATAATTATAAAGAAATTTACCAATGAATCCCATTTCAATTTCAAGTAAATGAAATTTTCACACTACATAAGAAACCACTTAATTAATAATAGGTATTCATAATTTACCACAAACTCTCCACACATGTTATTTTCTTCTAGGATCTTTATGTGTAATACCTTTATTAATAACATGGGGAAATAGAAACATAATAACATTGATCTCAAATGTCAAGTAAGGGAAAACATATATCATAATCTATCATTCCCTGAATAATATAGAAGGAAAAAAATAAGATTCAAATAATTCCATATAATCGAACACATGAGATTGAAATAAATCCATGGATGACATAACATTATAAAAACAATGCGTATAATAATAAATAATTTCATGGTGATGGAATATATAATTACAGACATCTTTTACCATAAAAAATTATCCAAGATATTATTTTTACTTTGAAGGCTATATTCAAGACATCATTCTTGTCACCAAGGTCGCAATAAAGAAAATATGATTTCATTGGGTATATATATACGAAAAACCTGAAACTTTTGTCACATGATACTAACATATATACCAAGGGGTTATATAATAATGTACCTCACCCTTCCCTTCTTTATGTCCAATGCATTCCCCATTTGAAAGATATGAATATCAATATAATGCATAATCAACTTTCCTTAATCAATAAAAATTTTCATTAAGAAAAAAACATACAAAAATTAAATAATTACCCAATCAATAAATGGGTTAACATATAAAAAATTAACCTAATTAAGAATTTTTATTGTTAATAAATACATAATCAACTTTTCTTTGTAATCCATAATCATAATATTGAAATAACAACATTTATGATGTTGATACTTTCCCCAGTAAAAAAATATCCAAATCCCATCCAAAGAAATATGGTGTATAGTTAAACAATACATATCCCATGTGTAATATAAGAAATATAAAAATATGATTACATATATGGAAAACACCATCATAAGAAGAACACATTTAATAGTGTCAAATAATAAAGGAATTAGAAGGAAAATCAAGCTTAAAAAAATAACGATTTAGTAAAAAAAGGCAGTGAATGATCATTAATTTTATAGATATTTGATTCAAATATTCGTATAGAAGAAAAAAGTAGTAGGAAATTACCATAATAAATTATTGATGTATAAGTGACAACATTCATAAAACCAACCAATGAATATAATCAAGGAATATGAAGATTCCTCACTAAAAAGGAGAGGCAAGGCCAGTTTCCTTACAATGGAAAAATAATGAGTCAAGGGGAGAAATGAAATTTTAAGAATACATGTAAAACCCAAATAATACTAGACGAGAAAAAATTAGAGGGGTTTTTTAGAAATAAATAGTATAAATATTTCCTAGATGGATTATCATTCAAAAATAATCTTGATTTGAAATTAAGATTAAAGAAGAAACACTTAAGGTGATGGTAATGTAAGAAATCAAAAGAAAAAAGTGAGTTTCTATGAATAAACATTAAAATATTATATAATTTAAGATAATAATTATACATAAAGATCATAGTGAATTGGATACTCCATATTAAATAAATAGTTGTTCACAATATCAAACATTCCCCATGAAATTAAATTTGAGACAAATAACCCCATACCTTATTTACCTGATTAGTCAAGTGCATTCTAACCTCAACAAAAACTATATGAATATTATATTTCATAACCTTATTCATAAAAATTAAATTTTATATAATTATTTTATAATCACCCATTAAAAATATATTACTTAGTTATAGTTTATTTCCATCATTGGGTCTTAGTAAATTTTGATTTCTTGTTTTATACAAGTACCATGGTTAAGGGGTCAATTATTACTTATTGGTAAAAATTTCATCATTCACAGATTATAAAATATACTATAACCATTTTGTTTCAATTATTCATCATATCCCATTCCCATTTGGTGAACGATAATGGTTTAGTTAGTGAAAAAGGAAATTGTAAAGAACTAGTTTTAATTTTTTAACGTTAAAAAAGTGAAAAATAATAAATATACTAAATATCAATATCACCTTTATAGAATCATTAAAATATCATAAAATAATAATTATTAAATTATATTATCATTATGTAAAATTCCTTAATCATTCATGAAATAAATATTATAACATCATTCTCATAGGTGGTAAGACAAATCCAAATGATATCATGTTTTAATAATTTATTTAGTGAGGAAATGTTTATATATAATGTTAAAACAACTTTTATATAAGATTAAAAATGCACTAAATATCATTTAACTTGTAAAAAACCAAATTTTATCAAAGGAATTTATTCCTTCTTATAGTAATTTTATATAGTATAAATCGCATAAAATCACATTTAGACCATAATAAAAACTTTATAAATAAATAATTAATGAAATAAGAAGTATTTCTATAAGTTAAGGAACCAATACTATTGAAATAGTAACTTGAACTTAGGAATACTAATACGAGCTTTATGAATAGAAAAATAGCCAAATGTATAGTAGACCCATCAATGAAACAATAAATAAAATCTAGGCATCTTATAAAGGAAATTTTTCTATAATTATATCATATTCTAATTAAATAAATGTTTCAAAAATTATTAATTAAGTGTTGGTATTTTTGTAAGTCATAAATATTTAATTACATTTTTATGATTAATTTAATAATTTAAAATAATAATTATTTTCATAAAATGTATTCATTTAATTAATATTTATATGTCTAATTATTTCAAGATAATTTTATGAGACCTTAAGTAATTTGTCAAAGTGTTATACAATTAGTTAAAAGTTTAAAATTTTTATTTTACAAGTAAATGATAATTTTAATTAGAAAATAAATTACTAATATCTTGTAAATTATTTTCATAAAATGGAGATCATTTTTTAATTATACACATCAAAAAATGGTTAGTTTGATTTTTTTGGGATTTTTCTAAAATACACGAATTTTTGATGAATAATAAAAAACAATATTTTTTGATAAATGCTAAATACATTAATTTTTGAGTCATTGTTGATGTAAGGATGATATAAGAACCTTAATCTAGAGACATAATTCATTATTTTAATATATTTAGAGATAATTCTGAAACTATTCATAGTCTTCATCCAAAATAATAAAGTAATGAATATAATAATGAGAATGGACCCCTCCCATCTACTATAAATACCACCCCTCACCCCCTCTTCTCCTCACACCTCTAAAGCTTTTAACCTTGTTCAAATTCTACCAAATAATATTCCCTAGCCCCTTCGCCACTTCTGTTAGCTCATGTTCTCATCAAAATACCAAAACCTTTTCTCTAAGGAGGTCCCAAGGAGGATAAATCCAAGAGGTAAAATCCTCTTTATTTTCCTTTTAATTTCTTTTCAATTTCATTTATTTTATTATATTATCCTAAATTTATCTTATAAAAATGGAATGATAATTCCAGTATTTTTTATATAATTTATTTATTTCATTTTAATGGAATATCCATCATTAAACTCTCCCTCCCTCTCTTTTATTTTTAAAAAAGGAACCATCATCCGTGATGTATCAATTAACTGACATCATGGATGATGCAATTTCATTTTCCATTAACACCTTAAATGATGTTAATAAAACCATTATAATGGTAGAAAAATATTTTAAAATTTATTTTACAACCCTATTTATGTTCTCTAACTAACAAATATACATAATACTAAATGATAAAACGAAACGAGTTCGTTGTGATCGAAAAACAGCCAAAATTAACATAAAATGATCATCATTAAATTATATCTATTGATTCATCCTCATTAAATATAAATAAATTCATTATAATATCATTTAAAATTATTTAATATCAACAATAACATATAATAAAAATACTGGATATTTATCTACATTTTACTCGAACATCCATCCACTTATACAAGTGAACAAATCATGAAAACTAAGAAAATGAACACTCTCGAACGATGAAATTAAATTCAATAACTCATAAAAAAGGCCATAAATAAACCTAATGAAAACATAAGAAATAAAATTCATCTATAAGAGGTTATTTATTTTTTAATTAATGAATCTAACATGATTATACAAGATATTTTCATGAAGGAAGCTTTCAGAAACAACGTTTGGGGAATTCTCAAACCCAACTATCTTTCTTTGGGGTTTTCCCTCTTTCACCCCATTTTTAGTAGGGATACTACTTAAATATTATTTCTTCATAATTATCTTACCTTTTATAGGATATAATTTTTTTCAACTTGAGTTTATGAAACACATAATGTTTTCTAAAAGAAATATTCATTCAAAAAAATCAGACCTTTTACTTCTGGACATTGTTTCTTCCTCACTCAAGGTTGATGATTCTTATATCAAGTATGTTATTCCCTATTTCATTTTGGATCCCATTTTTTTTAATGTATTATTTATTAAATGAAACCCATTACATTACATGGGTTTTTCTATATCTAAGATTGATATATGTTCTCTGTGACATGCAGGATAATGTAAATGTTATGATGTGATGGGTGCGACTGAAATTATATAGCAGAATGTAAATGTTATGATGTGATGGGTGTACCCAGAATTATATATCATTCTAATGCATTGGGAAATGTGATTTATCTCATGAGAAATGTGAAATATGTGTGAACATGATTCTATATTTGTTCACAACTATGTGTGGCAGTTGACCACTAATACATGATGTTTAATTTTTATGCATTTACACATTCCATGAATTTTTTTAAAGAATCATATCCTGATTATGATCCAATTCCTATATTATGATGACAATGATTATGCTCAACCAATATTATATTGTTTCATGTTATTATATATCCTCTTACTGGGATTTTATCTCACCCTGATTTGATGTATATCCTCAGGTGATTACTTATACTAAGAAGAATGAAAAGATCTCTAAGAAGCTAGAGAAAAAATAAATAAATAATTTTTTATGTTTTATTTTTTAATTTTTATATATAGTCCTAATTTTCCAAATACACTATACCTTTGGATCATGTTTGTGGAAATATTTTATGTTGTTTTCTTTAAAATGATGTAATAAGATATATAATAAAAATAAATGTCACTATAATTGGTATCAGAGCATAATTTAGTTAAATAGGGAATTAGGATTAAAGAACCTAAGTGAAAACCCTTAGTATGAGACTATGTATAAGTAATCACCTGAGAAGATTTGTTTTTGAAAATGATAAACATTGGGATCCCATAAGATATTCCTTTAGAGTTAATTTTAAAATGGGATAAATTACTGGTGACTTGTTGACTTATGTTTTTTTATAACCATTTCTATTTTATAAAATAGTGTGAACTAGGAGAAATCAGGCCAACAACTCATGTGAGGGATAATACAATGATTACCCAAATTAAATCCCCAATGCTTTGGGAGGTGGAGTTCAAAATTTCATGGTTATTATTACTTAGTTGTATCAGTTTAGGAACAACAACCTGAATAATGTGGAACTTTCTGTTGAGGCCCGAAGCATGACGTACATGGAAAACACATTACTTTTAAGGAATACTTCATACATAACAAAATTAAAAACTCAAGGACTGTAATAGTTTAGTGTCTTTGGAAACTCAAAATGTAATCTTCTAATCATGGTGAAAGATCTTCAACATCTCCCATAAAGATCTTACCCTTATGTTTTCTTACCTAAAAACGTTCTTTATATCCTGGGGAAAAGAAAACATATAAAGGGTGATCTCAAATGCTCAGTAAGGGTAAGCATGGATAAAATAAAACAAACCATATACATTTGAACTTAAAAACATGAACACAATGTTTAAACATCAAGATCTTGAGCAATGAAATAAAACATGGAAATACCTAAGGCATAGATCATAAAGAAACATTAATCCTGATAAAATAGAATGTGAATAAAACTTGTAATTTTGGAAACCATTAAGCACATTATATGATTTCCATAGTAGCCAAGGCATTGCTGCCAAGACCATCTTAGTGGACGAAGTCCCTTTCTGAATCGAGTTCACTCCTCGTTCCAGTCCTATATTACTAAACCGGTTTAACTTTCCATTCCAGCCATGTCTATATCATGAGATATAAATCTTTACCCAATTCATTGGAGGTATATATAGGTCCCACCCATCTCATAATGAAATCATTCTTACTTGTGCCACAAAATAAACTTGAAACATTCATCATAACCCAAAGAATAAAATGGGTTTCATAAACATCATCCCATCATCACATAATCCATATAAAACCAATGGATATATCAACATAAGAAAAGTGAAACCATGTAAATCATAGGGACATTATACTTGAAACATACACATATAATGTCATCTTAGATGGAAAAATTGTTTTGATAAAACACTTGAAATGAATACTTGAGGATAATATCCTTTCTTATTCAAAATCAATTTCTTTTCACCAAAAGTCATGCAATTTTAAAAGAAAGAGATTTTTTTTGAAAATAGTCATGAAATCTTTTGGAGTAAGCTTCATGAAAATAAGGCTTTATAAAACCTTAAAAATCCTCTCATTCCGTATAAGTTAAAAAAACATTCTCCTCGTACTTTTGTCGGAAAAGTCAAAAAGTACCTCGTAACGTAAAAAAAAAGAAAAAGAAAGATTCCTTACATATCATGTAGTAAAAGACAAAATGGTTAAAAAGGACATTAAACATACATAAAAAAACTTTTAGAAAACATGGACTTGGATGATAACAATAACCGCAGTAATTACTTATGAATAAACAATCTCGGATAAGAACGAGATTGGAAAAGTTATCTCTTACCGTACGTCCGATATACTTCATATATATCCGAACCTCCTGTATAATGATTTAAATAATTCCATTGACTTATTACAGAATCATATTCATTGTTATGATATCATATATGGTTCACTTATGACGTTATATTACCCATTATTTTGTAAATTAATGTTAAAGTAGCGTTTTGGGTAAAATCATCTTATTTATCGTACGTGTTTGAACTTGTTGTTCTTGATGTTATTATTACTTATATCATGATTTAATTACTTCCAAAATGTAAATAATGATTTATATATCATATAAATTCATTATATATCCAGTATATACAAGAATTTATAATAGTACATAACATATGGAGGTAAGAAATGAAACTCACCGTTCATGGAGACGGTGAGCCGTACGTACGCATGAACGCTACTTTCATTTCTATTTCTTATTTTAATGGAATTAAAATATAATTATACATAGGTATATTATAATTCCAGTATAATATCATGTATAATATCATTAACCACATCCTTTATACATCCCACATAAGGTATTAACGAATCACATCACTTTGAGGGGGCGGTAGTCCGCACTTCCTCAAATGAGATTATCGTATTTACCGACTATGGAAACCGTAAAGGCTTGATATAATTGGGAAGTAAATAAGTATAAGTAAATAATAAAAATAATATATATTATATATAAATACAGTTCCATCACAATGGCCACCATGAGAGGCGGTAGGATAAAATTGAACAATCATCGTTTTGTGAGGTGTTAGTTTTCCATCACAGAAACATTATGTTCTTCATCCATTAGATGGAGGTGTGTGTAAGTGTAGTTATAATACTTCTCATAAATACATCCTAGTATATTTAGGATATTTTTGTTGTTACAAAAGAAATTATTAAAAAGAGTTTAGGGGTTGGAGAAGTAGAATAAAAGAAAACAACTTAAGAGAAACTGTTACCTTTAATTTTGGTAACTTCCTTTGGTTTGAACCCAAAGGACTTCTTGGAGAGTCTTCTGCCTAATTTAAGGCTTCAAGGGGAAGGTGAGGGATGTAGGGAGCTTATTTGGGTAGAGTTTGGACGAGCCAAAAGGCTTGAGAGGTGTGAGGAATTTCATTGACGTGGTCTCCTTTTATAAGGGAGAGGAGGGGATCTTTAGGAAAGTGTGAAAACATTATTTTATTATAAACTTATCTTCAGTTTCAAGAGATCAAAAACAAATTAATATCGAAGATAAGATGACTCATATTCGAAATAAAATCATCCAATTGGAATTGGGCAGGTTTTGGATGATATTTTAATCATTTTAATCTTATTTATTTAAATCATTTATTAATGAGGTAAACACTACATCATTATTGTGTCATAAATAATTTAATTCATTTGATGTATACAAATTATGAAAAAAATACCATGATGTAGTGAATACTTTTAGATTTCCAAAGAATATTTATAGTCGAAAACATAACTTATATAACCCCTTATAAAAATTAATTACTAAAATATTTTTGTTAAAGTCAATTTTGTCTTTACATTAAATTAATTAATCCAAATTGCCATTTTCACTACCAAGTGGCTCATTGGGGTCCCAAAATCGGCCCAAGGATGCCCATGGTCTGCCAATACTCATGGAATAAGGTTAGGACAAGTTTCAAGGTAATTTGGAATTATTATAATATTCTTTTAACCTTGAATTACCCTATTTACCATTAACCGTAGTAAATAAAAATTACTGTAGTTACTATTCATAAAAAAATAAAATAAAAGTAACCTATTAACATAATTTGGACCCACTGATTCCAAATATGGAATCAATTTTTCAAAATTCAAAACACCGAAGTTGGAGTAATTAATTTAAAATTAATCCTGTTGTTAAGCAAATAGGTTTTAAAAGTTAAAACATTGCCAAAGATTGAATTGATTTAACCTATGAATTCAATGTAAAATCAATGATAATGACATACATTATATTAAATTGTAAAAATATATTCTATTTATAATTTAAAACCATTAAATATTATAATTTAACCATATAAATTATTATGATGAAAAAAGTTGTTTTTAATTAAAATATAGCGTGTTTTTACTATTCATTAAAATATGAATGTTATCAGAATAATATGAAAATTTTATCCAAAGTAAATTTTTATATCCTGATTCCAAATAAGAATTTTATTTTGTCAAATTGAACTTATATACATGTCAAAAACTAGATTTAATGTGGGCGCGCCATTAAAAGGCGGCAAAACTGCATTTTTTGAAAAATACTT
Organism: Viscum album; assembly: GCA_963277665.1. Lineage (NCBI taxonomy): Eukaryota > Viridiplantae > Streptophyta > Magnoliopsida > Santalales > Viscaceae > Viscum > Viscum album. The sequence goes on along the minus strand of OY728142.1, from coordinate 22,651,657 downwards.
ATTTTACCCGAAAAATTTATTTTGTTCTCATACCATGTTCTAGAAAATATGTAAGATGAATAATAATGTTATAAAATTCAAAATTTAGTTAATACTATTCATAACGTCTGGTTCATAATAATATTATAATAATATATCGTTGTTTAGTAAAACCCGGTATTGCGTACAACACACGCTATCGAGGAAGGTCGCGATTGCGTGTAATGCTAGCCAAGTCAGGGTTGTGTGTTGTGCAAGAATCCTTCGTTGTTTCGTATAAAAGAATCCAATAATATTTCATTTATACATTTAATATATATATATATATATATATAAACACACTCAATGTTGCGTAGAATGACTATTATAAAACAAACATGAAATTGTGTGTAACACGTTCCAAGAATAGAATTGCGTATACTGTAAGCTAATACGGTGTTGAGTATAATACAAGATAAACTTGGTGTGCTGTATAATAGAAGACATCAATTAAATTAAAAGAATATTTTTCATAAAATCTCAGGGTGTTACACTTTCAACTTTACCAAGGAGGGAGAAACCTGCTATTGAGTGTTTTATGAGGAAATGACCACCGAGGATTAGTGGATATTCTGATCCACTAGTCGCAGAATAGTGTGCCAACTCAATGGAGAAGATATTTTTTATGAATCACTATTCTGAGATGGAGAGGGTGAATCTGGCCATTTATCATTCATATGGAGAGGTTGATCAATGGGGGGATTTAATTAAGAACACCAAGACGACTAACAAAACTTAAGAGATAGAGTGGGAAGACTTTAAGATAATGTTTATTGAAAAGTATTTACCTTGAACTATTTGAACAAAGATATAGAGATAATTTATAGAGATGAAGTAAAAGGAAGGATAATCTATCTTTGCCTACGATGAAAATTTTACAAGGCTTGTAAGGTATGCTTTAGGTTTTGTTATCAATGATGATAGAAAAATTAATTGATTATTTAGTGGTTTAAAACCACACCTTTTAATGGATCTTACAATTCAAGACTTTGGGAGTTATTAAGAAAGTTTTATATGTGTGATCAAAGTGAATATGAGTTTATAGAATGGTCCCATGGATATGGTGATAAGAAATGAAATATGAGGTTTTAAGATGGAGGATCTCATGAGAAAGGTGGAAAGAAAACTCAACCACCCACATGTCAAAAATGTGGGAAGAAGTATCATGGGAACTACCTCAAAGGTATAGGGAAATGATTCAAGTGTGGGAGAGAAATCCACCAAGCTCATGAATGTCAAAAACACATGAGGAATTTGGAAAATGTGTTGGAGCAAAGGAGAGAACCACCCATAGCCCAATATTACAATTGTAGTGAGCAAGGGCACTATACATGATAGGGAACTAAAACCTGATTCCTCAAGGGTAATTAGCATCAGTATCCACCAAAGACAATGGAGAAAAGAAATGTTTATTCCATCACTACTTATGAAGTGGAACAAGAAAATAAATTCATACAATTTAAACTTCCTATTTACCCAATAAATAAAAAGACTTATTTTATTCCAGTTCTACACATTAATTTATATCATGAAAATTTCCTATAACTATTGAATCAAAGCCCCAAAACCTTGAAGTATATATATCTGTAAATACAATAAGTGGTTCAATCATTGAGACACAAGTGTTAGAATCTTCTCCTATTGGAAAATGTGGAAATATCATTCCATAAAATCTCATAATACTTCACTTGGTGGGATTCAAAGCTATACTAGGGATGGATTGACTCAATTTATATAGAGAACACATATTTTTTTTTGAAAATGAAATATATTTTCATATTCCAAACCATCCCATTATCTTCTAAAAATGTAAGGAGGATCATAAATCTCTTTTGTAAAATCCTTAAATGGTGTGGTTGTTGATTCCCTGTAAAGAAGTATACCTTACTCAAATTGTTGTGTCAAAGGAAAGTGTTAATCTAGTAGAAATACCCATCATGATGGGAATATAGTGATGTATTTCTGGAAGAGTTACTCGTAATTCCCTAAAATCGTGAGGTAGAGTTCTCAATAGAACTCAAACCTATAGATACTCCTATCTCAAAGTGTCCTTATAGGATGGATCCTATCAAACTAGAGGAGTTATATAAACAAATGTAAGAGAATTTGTAAAAAATGTTCATATGACCTAGTGAATCACCTTGGGGTGCGTCAATGCTCTTTGTAAAGAAGAAGGATAGATCAATGTGGTTGTGTATCGATTATCGGGAAATCAAAAATATCACCATAAATATCAAGTATCCTATTCCAAGGATTGATTACTTGTTTTATTAGATATGAGGAGCTTAGTACTTATCAAAGGTGGGTCTTTGTTTCAGATTTGATCAACTAAAGGCGAGGAGGGAAGATATTCAGAAGAATACCTTCCATACATGGTATGAGAACTTGGTGTTTATTTTAATTCAATTTGGAATTAATAATTCAATTAAAATCTTCAGGGATTTGATTAATGAAGTCTTTCGAAATTATATTGAAAATTTTTGGGTAGTTCTTATCGATTATATTATCATATACTCTAAGATAAAGGAGGAACATGAAGAAAATATAAGGATTTTGTTGATGACATTAAGGAAGGAGAAGTTTTATGCCAAGTTTAGAAAGTGTGACTTTTTGATAAATCAAGTCACATTATTGAGACATCTGATCACAAGTGAGGGAATTTCTACAGACCCTTCAAAAAACAAATGCGATTGAGTAATACCCCAGACCCTTTAGTGTAATGGAAATTTGTAGTTTTCTTTTCTTAACAGGGTAATATCAATGTTTTTTGAGAAATTTATCATGATTGTAAATACCTCTAACTATGTTAACAAGAAAATGGAAAACTTATATATAGATATAAAAATTTGAGGAAAGCCTCAAGGAGCTAAAGGGAAGGATGATCACTGCACCTATAATCACATTACCAAAATGCAGAGAATGTCTTGTGATATACAGTGATTCTTTAAAGAATGGGTTGGGTTGTGTACTCATGTAAAATGATAAATTGATATCCTAATCCCCACATTAGTTGAAGATCCATGATAAAAACTACCCGACACATGATCTAGAGTTAGCAGTTGTGAGTTTTGCCTTGAAAATTTGGCGACACTACCTTTATGGTGAGAAGTGTGACCTATATACCGATCAAAAGAGATTAAAGTATATATTCACCCAAAATTATCTCAACTTGCATCAAAGGAGATGGATAAAGATAATCAAATACTATGATTGATCTATTCACTATCATCCTAGAAAGGCGAACATGGTTGTCTATGCTCTTAGTAGAAAAGATTCTACAACTCTATATATGAAACGAATTGAGAAATCCCTATATTATTGGAAATGTAAAGGATGAATTTAGAAATCACAATGGTAGGGAATGCATCCTACCTTCCCGAAATGATTACCCAACCATCTATCCAAGAGAATATTAATGGGGAACAAAGGGATTGTCTGGAGTTACAAAAGATGGTGAATGCAATAAATGAAGGGATGATGTAAGAGTTCCATATCGATGATGATGGTGTAATTTGGTTTGGAACAAGGCTCTATGTGACTTCATAACTAGGTATAAAGAATGAGATATTGAAAAATGCACATATCTCAACTTTATCTATCAATAAAGGGAGTACCAAGATGTATCACGATCTCTGAGAACAATTCTAGTGGGACACCATGAAGAATAATATTTCTTAGTATATCTCAAGGTGATTGATATGTTAGTAAGTTAATGTTGAGTGAAAAAAGTCCAAATGTATTATGAAACCATTTCCTATAACCACATGGAAATGGGAGAATGTTACTATGAACTTTTTCACAGGTCTCTCTAAGGCATCCGAAGAAAATAATACGATATGGTTTGTGGCGGACCGACTCACCATGACTACCCACTTTATCTATATTTAAGAAAATATACTGCTTGAACAACTTGTAAATATATATGTAAAGTATGTAGTGAGACTGTATGGGGTTCCACTCTCGATTTTATCGGATCGTGATCCCAAGTTGACATCTAAATTCCTAAGAAATCCTCAACATGCTTTGAGTACTAAATTAAATTTCATCATGACCTATCACCCCAAAACTAATGACCAATCTAAAAAGACTATTTAGATGCTCAAAGATATACAAATATACTTATCTTTAGAATTAAAATGTGTATGGGATCAACATGTCCAATCAGTTGAGTTATTATACAATAATATATTCCACTTGAGTATTTAGATGGCTCCACATGAAGCTATATATGGAAAGTGATGTAGAACTCCAACATGCTGGGATGAAGTTGGGGAATGAAAGCTACTTGGACCTGATCCTCTATAAGAGATAATAGAGAATGTTCAATCCATCTAGGAATATATCTAAGCTACTTAGAGTCGGAAAAAAAATCTATGCTTACTAGAATCAAAGGGACTTGGAGTTCAACATTTGAGATAAATTATTCCTTCAAATATCACCATTAAAGAGAGTCACATGGTTTAGAAAGAAAATAAAGCTAAGACCATGGTACATTAGACACTTGGGGAACCTTTATTGTATAGGAGATGTGGCCTATCAATGAGAACTTCAACCGAATATGGATCAAGTTCAGGATGTGTTCCACATATCACTCATGAGGAAGTGCATACCAGATCCCTTATATGTACTGAACTCAGAGGTGGTACAACTTGAAGATGATATCTCTTATGAGGAGAATCCATTAAAGATTTTAGACTGGAGAGATAATGTTATACACAATAAGAAAACGAACAATGTCAATGTTTTTTTGGAGGAAACATAAGTACGAATAAGAAATTTGAGAACCAAAGTAGGTGATGAAGGAGAAGTAACCTCACATGTTTTTGTAAAATGAAATTTTAAGGGAAAAATTTCAAAAGGGGGGAAGAATATAACGACCCAAAATTTTATCAAAAGAATTTATTCCTTCTTATAGTAATGTCATATATTATAAATCATATAAAATAACTTATAGACCATAATAAAAACTTTATAAATGAATAATTAATGAAATAATAAGTATTTCTAGAAGTTAAGGAACCAATACCGACAAAATAGTAACTTGATCGTAGGAATTGTAATATGAACCTTATGAGTAGTAAACTAGCAAAATGAATGGTAGTATGATCCATGAAATTAGAAATAAAATTTAGCTATCTTATAAATGAAATTATGGTATAACTATACCATAGTCTAAGTAATGAAATGTTTTAAAAATAATTAATTAAGTGTTTGTTTTTGTATGTTATAAATATTTAATTTCATATTTATGATTAATTTAATAATTTAAAAGAAAATTTGTTTCATAAAATGTATTCATAAATTAATATTTTTATGTCTTATGATTTTAATATAATTTTATGATACCTTAAGTAATTTTTCAATGTGTTATAAAATCAGTTATAATTTAAGAATCTGTATTTTCCAAGTAAATGATGATTCTAATTCAAAATTAAATTACTCATATTCAGAAAATTATTTTTATAATATGGCATTCATTTTTTAATTCTACATGTTTTAAAATTATTAGGGTGATTTTTTGGGATTTTTTTGAAATACTTGATTTTTTATGAATAGTAAAATATGCTAATTTTTAATAAATGCTAAATACATGAGTTTTTGAGTTATTTATGATGAAAGATGGTTTTAAGATCATTAATATATAAAAATATTTCATTATTTTAAAATATTTATACATAATTATCAAAATATTCATATTCTTGAGCCAAAATAATAAACTAATGAATATAATAATGAGAAAACACCCCTCTCCTCCACTATAAATACCATCCCTCACCCCCTCTTCTCCTCACACCTCGCAAGCTTTGAGCCTTGTCAAAATTATACCCACCACTACTACCTATACCCTTAACCACATCTAGGATCTCTTTGTTTCATTAAAAGACTAAAACCATTTCCCTAAGGAGGTTCTCAAGGAGGAAAAATCCAAGAGGTAAAATCGTTTTCCTTTTTCTTTTAATTTCTTTTTAATTTTATTTCTTTTATTCTCTTCTTTTATCATCACATTATCTTATCCAAATAGAATTATAAATACAATATGTTTGATATAATAGAATTATATCATGTTAATGTAAGATACATAATTTAAATACTCCCTCTCTCTCTTTTATTTTTAAAAATGAAATCATCATCTATGCTGTGTTAATTAACCGATAAAATAGAAGATGCACTTTTATTTTCTTATAACACCTTCAAATATGTTAATAAATAAATTATAATGGTTGAAACATATTTTAAAGTTTATTTTACCATAATATTTAAGTTCTGTTACTAACATGTATACATAATAAAAAATGATAAAACAAAACGAGTTCATTGTGATCGATAAACCGCAAAAATTAACCTAAAATGGTCAGCATTAACTTGTATTTATTGATTCATACTAATTACATATAAATAAATTAATTATATGCTAATTTAAACAAATTTAATATTAATGGAAACATATAATAAAAATTCATGATATTTATCCACATTTTACTCAAATATCTATTCATGTATACAAGTGAACCAACCGTGAAAACTAAGAAAACAAACAATCCCGAACAATGAAAGTAAATTCAATAACGCATTTAAAAGGCCATAACTGAACATAATAAAACCGTAATAATTAAAATTAATCTAAAAAATGTTCTTTATTTTTTAATTATTGAATATAATGTGATTATACATGATATTAACATGAATCACGCTTTCAGACACAAGGTAAGGGGAATTCTTGAAGCCAACTCTCTTTCTTTGTGTTTTACCTCTTTCACTCATTTTTCAGTATGGATACTCCATTAATATAATTTATTCATAACTATCATACATTTTTTTGGTATATAAATTCTTTTTTACTTGTGTTTATGACAAACATGATGTTTTCCAAAAGAACTCTTCTTAAAAAAACAGACCTTTTACTTCTCGACATTGTTTCTTCCTCACTAAAGATTGATGATTCTTATATCTAGTATGATATCGCCTATTTAATTTGGGAACCCAATGTTTATAAATGTATGATTTATGAAATAAAAACCATTCCTTTCCATGGTTTATTTTATATCCAAGGTTGATATATGTTCTATTTGGAACGCATGATAATGTAAATGCTATGATGTGATAGGTGCATCCATAACTATATAGCTCAATGAAAATGTTATGATGTGATGGGTGCACCCAGAATTATATATAACTACAATGAATTTTGAAATATGATATATCTCATTTAAAAAGTGGTATATGTGTGAACATGATGCTAGAATTTTTCACAACTATGTGTGTTAGTTTACCACTAAGACATGTTGTTTTATTTTTATTCATTTATACATTTTATGCCTTTTCTTAATGATTCCTGTCATGATTATGATCATATGGATTTTTTATGATGATAATGATTATTCTAAACCATTATTATATTGTTTCATGTTCTTATCTATCATCTTAATGGGGTTTTAGATTACCCTTTTTTGATGTATATCTATAGGTGATTACTTGTACTAAGGAGAATGAGAAGACCTCTAATAATCTAGAGAACAAGGAATTAAATAAATGTTTATGTTTTATTTTTTAAATGTTACATATTTTCCTAATTTTCCCAAGACACTAAACCTTTGGGTCATAGTTGTGTAATTATTTTATGTTTTTTTAAATGATTTAATAAGACATGTAGGAAAAAATAGAGTCGCTATATAACTTCATTAAATTAATTCCTATAACCAACGATTAATTTAAGTAATGAAAAATGAAAGTCTTCATTTGTAGAGGTAGTAATCTGCAAACACACATGGTTAAATATTCCTTTTATAAACAAATGTAATGTAATGAAGTTATATGATAAATTATTATTTAAGAATTATAATTGTGACATATAAAACATATTAATTTTTTAATTACATAATTTTCACCATCCATTATAGCTAGTGACAAAAAATGAACCACATCATTTTATGGAGGTAGTAGTATGCATGAATACACGTACAATGTTCTTTTATTTTTCTTAGTGGATGGGAAGGAATAAATAAGGGTTATTCCATAAATATAATTATAGTTCATTATAATAAGGATACTAATTTCATTATATTACTACATTTAGGATAATTTTTGAATATAAATACTAATAATAAAAGGATAAAGATTAATTAATACTTATTTTGGGGCCTTGAACTTTCTCTTCAAAGTCTCCTTGGAAATGGAGAGCTTGGGTTAACTTATGGTGATGAAGGGATTTAGTAAATGTAAGGTACTTATAAGAGAGTAAAATTATCTAGGGATTCAGGTAAATTTATAAGGGTATGTGTAACTTTGAAAGGGTTCAAGTGATCCCATTTTATAATTTATGAAAAGGGAACTTTTGTGAACACCCATTATTTTTCGATAATGGGTTGACACTATTCAAAGGTCAATCATTCCAAAACTAAAAAATAATAGTGTTTTGGGTGATATAATGTCCAATATTCCTATAAAAATCATTTTCACAAATGTTTTAAACATTTTCAACGAATTTAAGCTTATATTTTTTACTTTTATCTTTTTTTGTTTATACCATGGTAACTAGTTTTCACCCTTTTAATTTTTGATTTATTGGAAATATAAAATGAACCATCCTAAATTTTTTTGATGTGAAGAATAATAATTTATCCAAAATATAATATAATTAAATTTCTAAATATTATAAAATAAAATTTTAAATTTAAATAGATAATGTATAGAGAAATATTTTTTTGTAGAAAAATGAATTATTATTTGTTAAGGGTTCCTAACCTTATTTAGTATTGATTATCAATTGAATGAGTGTTAATATATTTTTATATAGTTTTAAAAATTATATGAGATTAATTTTTGAGAAGATACTAATTTATGTTATGAAATAAAAATCACATAATGTTAATAAAATAATTCTTTCAAAATAACAGTTTTACCATTATCGTAGTAATTGATTTAAATCCTAGTAATCTTATTTTTATGCATAAAAATAAAATGGTGACTTTTATAAAATTTCCAAATATATATTCCAAATATAAATTAAAACATTTTAAATAAAATTTCAATGTGTAAGGAAAATTATTTTTTACATAAGAATACGTAACACGTAAAAGTCCGTTTTTAGAAAAAGTGTATTTTTAAGAATAAAAATTATATGTAAGATAAAATTATCAATATATTTAATTTTAATGATAAAAATTGTTTTAATATTAAATAAATAAAATCTATTTTTATTTAAAATCAATCCTAAAACGAATTTTACAAAAAATAATATTTAATTAAAAGAAAAGACCAAAAATTGTTTCTTTTATTTGAAAATATTACTTAAGTTCATAAAATGTTAAACATAGGTTTCATAAATTTATAAAAGTATTTAAAAACATATATTTTTACTTAATAAACACATATTTGATAAATTAAAAGGTTTAGTAATCTTTTAAGAAGTTCTTATATAATTATAAATTCATAAAATATAAAGTTTTGGCAAAAAATGTATTTTCCACTATTCAGTTAAAAACGACTATTTTAGAAAAATAAAAAAAATAATCCTAAGATATTATCTGAATGATGAATCTAAAAATTAATTTTATTTTTTGGAATTAAAATTATAGAAGTTGAAAATTTCATATTTAAATAAAAATATAAAAATATAATTAAAACAATTTTCAGGGGAAAATAACTTCTTAAAAATATTGAAAACTCTTATTCTTATTTCTTATCAATTACTAATAAAGTTGGTGTTAATATATTATTCATACCAATAATATTTTTCTCTATAATAAATTAAACTTATTCACAAAAAATTATCATTTTAGAAAGGTGATATTTTAAAGGATAAATCAGTCTTATTAGTTATTTAGCTATACTAATTGAATTTTATCAATTACTTAGTGTTAATAATGGACTTTATTTTTTATTTATACATATATTTAATAATTTTTTTACCTCTATTTTTACCCTCCAATTATATGGATATATTTTAATTGTTATATACTGTTTTTAGGTTTATTTTGGTTCGATGTTGTGTGTATCAGATAGTATCAAATATATAAGGTCTCAGAAAAATAAATAATTTAAAATATTGTGGTGTTATATTATCCGATATTAAATAAATCACATCCCCAAAATTTTTATTTCAGTCACTAATAAAATTACTCAAGGGTATTTAAAATATAAGAAAAACTTAAGATATATTTTGAAATTACGTGTCTACTTAATATCATCGGTATGACTAGAAAACGCATATTTTTCCTTCATTATATTAACATATTACTTCATTTTTCCTCTAAAACATTTTCTTTATTCCTTAATTTTCTACACATGAAGCATATTCTAGTTCCTTTTAGAAATTATCCTTGGTGATTCTTACTAAATTTTTGACACGTAGTAGATTGAATATTCTTTCTTTCATTATCTTCATCACCTGAATTTTCATGAGAATCCATCCATATATTGTTAGGTGTGTTTGGGAACTCAACCATGTTCATGTTTTTAATAATAATTTTTGATATATGGTTAGGTATAATCCCAAGGTTTCTTACTTCTATTCTTATCCGATTAGGTTTCTCTTTAAGACCACCCCACATTGTCCATCGTATCCATTATTAATTTGGTTTCTCCTTGCTCCAAGCTATAATTGAATAAGTATGATAAAGATAACAATACATAATTTTATAACATTATAATAATGAAAAATATTAACTTAAAAGGATGAAATTATAAATGATATATCTATCCTAAATTATAAATTTATATCTTTCAATCTAGGTTATTTATTTTATATCTCCTATTTGGTTCTCTAAACATACCATAAAGATGTTCCCAAATACTTCATTGTGGTTTTTATAGAGAATGTTATTAACCAAATCATATCCCAGAGGAGTGTCTAGCTAGGTGAATATTATTTGGCCCAATAATCATGAACTTGGGTAAATGTTGAGTTGATACTCAAACCGGTCATTTTCATGGTGATTACTCCTTGGCGCATCTATTCCATAGATGCATTCACTTTATAGTATCTTGATAGGGATCTAATTGCTTTAATAACCACACTATCTCTATATTAAAAAACTCTAAGAAATTATACTAAAATTAGACATATCCCTTATACTTATCCCTTTGATTTTCACTAAGGTTCTCTTATCCAAATCCCTATATAACATAAAATATTCAATATTAATTCAATACAATATTCTATACCAACCAAAATGGATATCTATACCGTAAAATTATAATTAAATTTAACTTATCAACCATTAAGTTATCCTTAAATAACATCCCATCATCTAAAGTTATATAAATCTCGCTTTTATACCAACTAGGACACCATAAACCCATACTCCTAGATCCAATGCTGATAACACATATTTTTCATATTGTCTTTGAATATTCACTATATATTCATCAAAATAAATATCCCATAATTAATCTACTAAAATAAAATATCTCATTACATACATTTCAAAAAACATTTATGTTTAAATATTTAGAGAACAAGGATAAAAAATTAACTAATAAATCCCATGACTTTTTCAACTAAATGTCATTTTTCCAATATAAGAAACTTCATAATCCATAATATGTCTTTACAATATCCAAAAAATTATCCAAATATGGTATTTTCTTCTATAATTAGCACGTGTAATACATTTCTTCATATCCTAGGTAAATGGAAGCATAAAAGGGTGAGATCAAACCCTTAGTAAGGAAAAATGTATATAGGAAGCTATCATGGAATGAATAATATGACAAGAATAATAAGAGTCAAATAAATCCATATAAGAGAACAAATGATCTTTAAATATATCCATTGATGAAATAAAAATAAAAATAATAACATGGATAATAATAACTAAATTCATGGTGATGAAATGCATAATTTCAAACATCTTTTTTCCACCAATTCCATAACCAAGACATTATTTTTACTATCAAGGTTGTAGCCAAAACATCATTTCTGTCATCATGGTAAAAAACAATACATCATGCTTGCATTGGGTAGGAATACACCAAATAATAAATCCTTTTATATCATGAGACCAATAGATGCATTGAGGCACTATATAATATCGGGCCCCAGCCCTCACTTCATTAAGAGTAATACATTCAACAAATGGAACATATGATTATCAATACGATGTATAATCAAATTACCGTAGGAATCAATAAACATCTGTATTGAGATACAAACATACACAATGAAAATAATTTCCAAGTCAATAAGTGGTATATCATTGATATAATCCATATAGGTAAATAAGGTTGATGGTTAAACATGACATTATCAAATTTCCTTAGTATTCCATAATCATCCACATTGGAATTAAATCATATGAGATATCAATAATTTCCTCACTCAATAAATTATCATAAGACATATAGTGAAATATGTTTTATAGTTAAGCAATATATATCCAAAGTGTAACATAGGAAATTTCAAAATATATTGACATAAATGAACAACACCTTCAAAAGAAGAACACTTTGAATAATGTAACATATGAATGGCATTGGAAGAAAAATAATGCCTATAATATGGGTGATTTGGAAATACAAAGGAAGTGATGAATAATTACTCTTCTAAATAGTTGATTAATTTTTTTAAAGAAGGATATAGTTTTAGGAAATTACCTTAATCAATTGTTGAGGAACATGTAAGGAAATTTTTAAAATCATCTAATGAATACAATAAAAAAAGTGGAGGATTCTCAATAGAAAAGAAGAGGTAGGGTCAATTTCCTAAAAATAGGTAAATAACATTCCAAGGGGGGAAATTAATTATTAATAATACATTTAAACACAAAAAATTACTATAGGGTAAAAAATTATAGGGGGGTTTTATAAAGAAAAAGTACAGAAATTTCCAAAAATGAATTATCTTTTAAAAAATACTGATTTGAAATTGATATTGAAGAAGAAACCCTTGCAGTAATTGTAACATAAGAAATCAATAGACCATAAGTTTTTTTCCTCTAAATATACATTAATGTATCATTAAATTAAATATATCAATTATATATGAAGGAAATATGGTAGTGGATACACCATATAAATGAAATAATGGTGCACGATATCAAAAATATCTTAAAAAATTTTAATTTGAGATCCAAACTCCTGTAAAATAAAAATATACATATTAATATTATATTTCAAAACCTTATTTCTATACTTTAACTTTTAAATTATTAATTTATAACCATCTATTATAAATATATTACTTATTTATAGTTTATTTCCATCTTCAAATCTTAGGAAATTTTGATAGTTTGTTTCATACAGGTACCATAGTGATGAGGTCATTTTAAACTTATTGGTTTAAAGTTTATAATTATAAGATAATCCAATATACTATAATAATTTCATTTTAATGATTAATCCTATACCATTCTCATTTTTAATGATAAAGTATGGTTTGTGAAAAAGGAAATTGTGAAGAACTAGTTTCGATGTTTTTAAAGATCGAAAAGTGATATATTAATAAATTTATTAAATATTAATAAAAAATATCCATAATAAATAAAAAATAATAAATAAATTATAATTACATGATATTATCAATATATAATATTGATTAATCATTAATTAAACAAATATTAGAACATCGTTCTCATATGTTGTAAAACCGACAAAAAATGAGCATGTTATAATGATTTGTTGAGAAAGGAAATTTTTCTCTGTATTGTTAATATAAGTTTTTTAGAATATTAAAAATCTTATAAATGTCATTCAACTTAATTAAATTCATTCTTGGAACCATCCTTCAAAGGTGGTGATTAAAAATGAAATTTTCCATTTGTGGAGGTGGTAGTCCGCATGTACGCACTATTAACAATTAGATTTGTGAAAAAATGGGGTGGAATGAAGGTATATGATAAATTATAATTTTATAATTATAATTAAAACATAGGAAATATTTTAATTAATAAAATAAATCATTTTCATTATCCATGAGAGGTTATGATGAAAATTGACCACATTGTTTCGTGGAGGCGGTAGCCCGCACAAATGCACGATCGACACCCTTCTATTTTTCTTTCCAAAAAGAAAAGAATAAATAAGGGTTGTTCCATTAATATAATAAAAATTTTGTATACTAATGATAATTATTTTATTATATTACTATTTTAATACAATTTTTTAATATAATTATTAATAATAAAATTATAAGGATTAAGTAATAATCACTTTTGGACCTTGAACTTTCTGTTGAAATTATCCTTGAAATGAAAGGAATAGGTTGACTTGTGGTGGCTAGGGGATTTAGGTATTGAAAGGTAACTCTAGGTGGGGAAAATTTGGTAGTTATTCAAGGAAAATTAAAAGGGTATGTGTAACTTCGAGTTGGTTTTAGTGATATCCTTTTATAAGCAAAAAAAATGAGACATTTTGTAAACACCAAATATTTTCAATAATGGAATGAAACTATTCAAAGTTCAATGGTTCCAAAAGTGATAAATAATGGGTTTTTTTGTGATATATGGTCAAGAAATCCTCTACCCATCATTTTAACACATGTTTAAAAAAAAATTAATTAATTTATTCATAGTTCTTTACTTTTACATTTTTTTAAATGTACTATTGTAAATAGTTTTTACCCAAGTAATTTATGATTTTAAAAAAATATAAAAAAACCAATCCATTTTTTTTATGGGATGAATATTAATTTATTCCTATTTTAATCCAATTCATGTTAAAAATATTATAAAAATTATATTTTAAATTAAAATAGTTGATGTATAAAAATAGGATTTTGTAAAATAATGACTTCTTGTTTATTAAGTGTTTCTAACATTATTTTGTATTTACTATAAATTTAAGGAGTGTTAATATTTTTACATATAAGTTTAAAATTTATATTTAAGTCATTTTTGAGAATATAAAAATTTATTTTATTAGATAAAAGTTACACAATGTTAATAAAACAATTCTTTGAGAATAACAGTTATACCATTATCGCAGAAATTGAATTTAATATTTTTAATCTTATTTTTATGCAAAAATATCAAATAATTGTTTTTATAAAATATTAAAATAATGATTTAAAATATATATTTCATTTTTTAAAATAAAATATTTAGGTTTTAGAGATAATATTTTCAACATAAGTGCATGTAACACATAAAAACATTTAAAAAAAATGTATTTTTAAGCTTGAAATTTATGTGTAGGGTAAAATAATAAATTTATAAATGTATAATTATATAAATTATTTTATTATAGAAAAATTATTTAGAATTCGTATAAATCCAGAACCAAATTTTACCAAAATAGTATTTAATTAAAAGAAAAGGCCAGGAACAGTTTCTTCTATTGGAAAATAATACTTAAGTTCATAAAATGTTAAATATAGGTTTTATAAATTCAGAATAGTATTTAAAAAAATATATTATTAAAATATGTAATCAATTAAAATGTTTTATAAACTTGAAGTTCATTCTTATATAATAATAAAGTCATAAAATTTATTGTTTTGAAAAAACTGTATCTTTCACTATTCTCCTAAAATTAACTATTTTATAAAAATACAAAAAATTAATCTTAAGATAATATTAGCTTTTAGAATATAAAAATGAAGTTTATGTCTCAAAATTAAAATTCTAGAATTTCAAAATTTAACTTTTATGTAAAAATTAAAAATATAATGAAAAATATTGTTCTATGAAAATTACTTTGGAAAATTATTAACTACTCTTATTCTAATTTCCTATAAATTATTAATCAAATTTGTGGTAACAATAATTAATATAAAAAATATATTTTATCCATAAATATTTATTTTCTTAAAAAATAAATAAAAATACAATTTTTAGAAAGGTTGTATTTTAATGTATAAATCAGTCTTCCTAGTCATTTTGCCACACTATTTGAATTTTATCAATACCTCAGTGCTAATAATGATTTTTTATTTATACCTTTATTTTATAATTTAGTTAGCCCTATTTTAACCTGTCAATTATATATCAAAATTTTAAGGGTTATATAATGTTCCATGAATTGTTGTGGTTCGATATTGTGTGTATCACATGATAACAAATTAGGTCTTAAAAGAGTAAATAATTTTAAATTTAGGGTGTTACACTTCATGTCTCTCCAAAAGTGAGGAATATGTCACATGAATTTTCAATTAAGTTTTTGTAATATTTGGGTTTCCTATATTAATTAATCTTCAAATTTATGGCTAAAAATGTAAATACCCCAACCCTAGTTGCTCGGATCTAATACCTTACTTTATTACATTAGTACAATAAATAAAGAAGTAACTTCTCAAAGGATATAATGGTTAAGTAGTTTTGGAAAAATAGATACAAACATAAGTTTTTAATTACAAATTGAATGGAAAATAAAACATAGAAACTCCATTGAAAACATCCATAACTCCAGGACTAACCCTGCAATTCATTCATAATATACATATTCACATCGTGGGGAAAAATAAAACATAAGAAGGGTGTGGAATGAGATGCTCAGTATGGGTAAACAATAAAGCTAAATTTATCATAAATAAACATAAACAATAAGGCATAGTGAATAATTAAAAACACATACCATTAAAACATAATATAGAGCATAATGTAGAAGGAATAAAAACTGATTAAATAATTCCATAAATAATAACATGAAGAAGAAATTTAACATTGGATATTCTACTAGTCAAATAACAACAGGGACTATCAATTACTTGTATCATAATTAGGTAATACATAATTATTGAAATCATAAACATACCATTAAGGCCTCGTCTAAGAAGTCTAAATAAATTATCAATTCCTCTGTCAAAAATTGGTCTAGTTTGTCTCATGAGACATATCGATGCATCGAGGGGCTATAGTGGGCCCCACCCATGACTTACTAAGTCCAATGAATTCATTATATGTCGAATAATCGATTTAAAAATATATCTTTAAATAAAATTTTCCATACCAATTTGAAATTTTTGAATCTTAATCATAGATTAAAATACTCTAATAAAATCATTGATAAATTCTTGAGAGAAATACCCATTTACCAAGGAAAGAAGAGTTTATTTGGAAAATTAATTTTATTATTCATAAAATCAGATTATAGACATATTTATAAAATAAAATAAAATGTAAGGACACTGAAATTATGTTTTAGGCATAAATTATGTTCAAATAAAGTTAAAACATGTAAAATGAGTTTTTAAGAAACTTCAGAAATGAACCACTTTGGTGCAGTTTAAGGGAAAATGTAAAAGAGTCTTTAAAACAATCATAGGAATAATTTTTGTAGAAAACCATAAATGAAAAAATATATTTTTTAGAAAAATATTTGGTGCTTAAAATATATTATGGAGTGTACTTGAAAATGGGTAAGAAATTGGGAGGTTCCCTTTAATCGGGCTTCCCTATCAGGAGGAATTAAATAAGTATGCTTATAAAATATGTAATTCCCCCTAAAATAAAGAAGAATTGAACTACATAAATATATTTGGAAAATGAAAATATAATTTAGGAGGATTAAATGATAATAATTATGAATTATATTAGGGTAAAGAGAGAGAAAGTGTAACCTGAATGAAAAATGGAGGTTCAAGGAGTTCTCTTACCACTTTCCAAAAAGTCAAACTGTGTGCCCCATAGAATTAATGATCATAAAATGAAACATTTAATAACACAAAGTTAAATATATTAATGATATAATACATAAATGGGACGTATAAATACACCACACACAATAAATAGTGGTAAATAAGGCATATCTCAGAGAAATAAAATATAGATGAGAAAACTCGTATCTTAATCCTGACATCGTTATGCACTTGTACATAACGCCATGGATAATGAAATTAGATTTATTAATAATTTAATTAATAACATATTAAAAATTTATTTTATTAATTATTATCTTATTATGTTCATTTATGGCCTTTCCAATGATTTATAATATTCAATTTAATCGTTCGAAAGTATTTGTTTCATTGGTTTTCACGATTAGTTCAGTTGTATACATGTACGAAAGATCATGTAAAATAGGAATATATATCCATAATTTAAGTTTAATTTTATTGATTAAAATAAATAATAGTAACTTTTTATATAATTAATTTTTCTAATTGGGAGAGGATGAATCATTAGACAAGACTCTAGTGATACTCAGTTAGATTATTTTTGTGGTTTTTTGATCATCACAAACTTGTATTGTTTAATTAATTAATATCATGTATATATAATGGTTCCAGAATATTAAATAGGATGTAATAATTATATTATAATATTTATTAAACATAAAAATGGTTTTATGACCATACTTTAAGGCATAATTTAAAAACAAAAACTTGTCGTTCACGAATGCGGTAAATTAGCACCTCACGGACGATGTTGTCATATTTAGAATAAATTAAAGAGGAGAAGAGAATTGATGATGGATTATCCTCTAAAAATAATAAAAGTCAAGTATATAAAAGAAAATAGAGTTACCATGTCACTTTGGGAAAGGGAGGTGAGGAGAATATAAGAAAAGAAAATAACTTGAAAATAATTTAAAAGAAAACAGAAGAGGGTTTTACCTCTTGAACTTCTTATCCTTGAGAACCTCCTTAGAGAAAATGGATTGGTATTTTATTGAGAAAAAAGGATCATAAATGTGGGATAAGAAGGTTGGGATAGTATTTGGAATAAATTCTAAAATATTCAAGGACTTAGTGGTTTGAGGAGAAGGGGTGGTGAGTAGTGGTATTTACAACGGAGAGGGGTGTTTTCTCATTAATATATTCATTAGTTTATTATTTTAGCAAAAGACTATGAATAGTTTGAGAGTTATAACTAAATATATTAAAATAATGATTTATCTTTCTATATTATGGGATTAAATCATCTATGCATCAACTATGACTCAATAATTCATATATTTATTTAATACTATAAATTACCGTGTTTCACTATTCACAAAAAATTCAACTAATTTAAAAAATACCAAAATTTCACAGTGAATAATTTTTTATGTGTAGAATTAAAAAATTAAATCGATTTTATGAACATAATTTTCTAAATATCATAAATTTAAATTTTAAATAAAATCATCATTTATTCGAAAAATATCGATTTTAAAATTTTAATTGATTTTATAACACCTTGAATTTTTTTAAGGTCTTATAAAATTATATAATAACAATAATAAAAATAAATATTAATTTATTAATATATTATATATCAATACATTTTATTTTAAATCATTATATTAATAATAAAATAGTAAATAAACATTTATGTCTCAAAAAAATACCAACACTTAATTTATCATTTTTAAAACATTTATTTAATTATTTCATTATATAAATATACCATATATTAATTTATAAGATACCTAGAATTTAATTACAATTTAATAGGTGAGTCTAATATTTAAAAAATAAATATACAATAAATAAAATGAAAATGAAAGTTCTATTAAAATCAAAAAAATTCATTATTCACTGTAAAATGAATATTTTCCAAAAAATACCAATTTTTTTCCATAATCAAAATTTTAGGCTCAAATATTAAAAATTAATATTTTTTTTTTCAAATGAATATATTAAAGTGTCAAAATTATTTTTTGAAATAAGTTCTCCATTAAAAGGTGGTAAAATTGCCATTAGAAAGATATAGTTGTTTAATGCGTAAAATTTGATTCGTTCTTATCTTATGCCTATAAAATAATTTGGATGAATGTAAAAACATTTTATTGAATACATCATATATAAATTTCAATAATATTATTTATTACCACCAATATAACTGCTTGGTTATAACAGTCATTTTGAAATAATGATATTTAATTGTATATCATTATTTGTTTAGGCTTTGTGTTGTGTGAAACCTATTCTATTGAAGAAATTAAATTCAAAAAGATACATATTATAAAATATTAAGGTGTTATAGAAAATTTTATTTTATTTATAATTCTATTTATTCATATTAAAATCATTGATAATAAGTTCATACAAGGATTTTTTTTATTCAAGAAGTTCATAAATATTATGTTTGACGAGGCATATGAAGTTTTTGAAAATTTATTAATTTGTGCCTGATGTATAAAATAAAATACTTGATATTAATTTTCATCCTTAGACCAATAATATTTTCAATAAAATACCTCAACACCTGGAATCTCTTATCTTTATGACTACCTAACCCAAAAAAGTGAAAAAATACTCTATGATCTTATTGAAAATATCATTATAGTGAGCATTAGTATTTCTGATGAGATTGCTATAAATTTAAATTGTAATAAAAAATATTATTGGTTTCCATTTCATGCATAATGATTAGTGTAATTTTCATAATATTCCTTTAACATATTGTTGAATAATCTAATAAATATTAAAAAAATTTCAAGAGGAAAATCCATTTCCCTTGATTTATTACATTCTATAAGAGATATTATAGTACAATTAACATAAGAGTCATAGAAAATTTGTACAAACTTCTGATCATTTCATTAAACTAAATCTCACTTTTAAAGTCTTTGTTACTCATGGGTAGGTATTATCATTATTTTTATCCATTGTGTCATTATAGCCCATATCCTCATTATTTTTCACTCCTTTTATTAATTTTTTAGTTTTATTTTTAAAATTTTTCATTATGTTTCCTATATATTCTTCTTTTATGCTAATAGAAATAAAAATTCAGTTCGATTCATAATAAATTGTTCAATATTTGGTCTTTACTTTTTGAGATCTAATTTATGGATGATAATTACTTATTTTATCGACATTTGAAGCTACCATTATTGCCTCCGGTATTCTTACTAATATTATCACCATTTTTTTATTTAATATATACTTATTATATCATGGATATATTTATTTGATTCATTTTTTCATTTTATTTAATAAGAAATCAATATTTCATTCCCTTTTTATTGTGGGTTGTTTTATGGATATTTATTTTTTAATTGAATAAATATAACCATGAAAATATATTGGTAGTGATTTTTTTATATTTATGATTGAAAATAGATAAATTTTATAATATAAATCCAAAATGTTTCAATAGATATCATTTCATGAAAAAATGGATAATTTCACTTTTCTTTATAGATACACCCAAGGATTATGTTGTTTTATGGTTAATTTAGTGATAAATTATGATATAAATGTTTTTCCTACTTAGGACATGGGGATAATTATTCCTTCAAAAAATAAAACATCTTAGTTGTTATCAATGGATGTAATTATATATAAGGGCACAACATATCTTACCTTTTCACAAAATGCGACACCTTCAGTCTTGATAGTTAGTGAAAGGGGTGACATGTTGTTGTATCATGGTTTGAAAGAAAACCAAGATATTCTAGAAAGTGAATAAATTTTCATAAGAGCTCAGGAATCTACATTCCAAAAGTGGTTATGATGTACCATATGAAAAGAAGGTGTTGTTTCCCTAAATATTATTAAAGAAGGCTTTAGATGTTTGTATCACAAGATTACATTGTGTGAAGTTGAGATGATACATTGATGATAAAATACAAGAATATGTGGAATTGTTTTTATATAAGAAAAATTATTGGCATAGGTATATATAATATTAACTTATTTTATTTGTGTGAATTTCATAGAAAAATAACAAAGGAGTCTCTCTATGTACATAAGATCTTCTATTTGATATGTAATAGTTTTTGAATGATGTATATGGAATTTAACGTTATTTATTTGAGGATAAGAGAAAAGGTTTTAGATTTCCTAATATTTATAAGTGTTGTAAGATCATATATAATGGTTACTATGACATACTCTTTAGTATTTAAAGGTTTATCTAGATAATTTTTCAGAATAAATAATGATAAAAGCACAAGGATAACACTATAAATGGATGGATCTTCATGATATGTAAGAGTAACCATCCAATATGTAAGGGTAATAATAGATCATGTGTAAGGGTGCCTTAGTTTAAAAACTTGACACCTAAGGGTAATCCATTTACCACTATTCCACGACATATCATTCATATTTTGAGAAATATAAAAACTCTAAAAGGAGTCTTGTCCAAATATTAGTAGTTTTTCCTATTTAGAGATGTCCACATCATGGAATAAGTTCAAGTTGTAGATATTCTATATGAAAGTGTAAATATTCTTGGAATCAAAGAAACTAAACCATGATGAGAAGAGTTTCACCTCAGTTTGATAGTTAAAGGAGAATCCTGTGTTTTTCACCACTATTATTTTGTGGGGTGTGAGACATGAAATTTAGAGGTTGTTGATTACAAACTGTAAAGGATAGTACCATGCCATAGTGGTTCTCATGAAGGAATGATTTTAGGTTCATGGTTTAAAAAGGTAATGAGGATCATTCCACGGTATTAGTTCTCATGTCATAAACCAGGGAATAATATTTAATAAATCATTGACACTCTCTTAAGATCTTACTAAAGAAGGAAGGTGGGGATTCCATAATATTTATTATAATATAAATCTATGTTCTTAATGATGACAAAAAAATTTATTTAAATGAGAATCATGTGTATATAAATGATAAACATTCCAAAATCAGTGAATTTTAAAAAATAGTGATATTGTTTTATATAAGCTTTCATGCCAAAGTGTGTCGTTCTGGAGTAGTGTGCAATAGAGAGGAGTAAGGGAGTGAGCCTAGAGAGGAAGTGAACTATCGCCAAACCATTGTAAGGGGAGTGACCTTAGACTTGTAGTTCCCTAGATTAAACCCACCAAAAAACAATGAGTTTAGTGTACTCCTGTAACACCTTGAGATTTTAAAAAGAAAACTATATTCGATAGACTCTACAAAATAAAACACCGAGCCTAAACGAACCATGAAATATTATTATTTAAATATGATCGTTATAACTCACCCATTAAATTGGTGTGTATGAATAATGTTAACTTATTTATAAAATATTTATAAAGGTACTACTCAATATAAATTGATTGATAAATTCTTAGTAAATAAGAATTCACTTTTTTTTAGTAAAGTCATTTTATTCTTTAAAAATATGTTTCCATCAAAAATGATTTTTATTGAAAACTATATTTTTGGTTCATGCATTTAAAAATTTATATTTTTTGAATGTTTTAAAAGTAACATTAGTTTCTTTAAATTATGTGTAATCAAATTATGTTCATTAGAATTAATTTTATGTTTTTATTTTGTATAATTTTTTTTATTACTTAAAAATACATTTGTCTGAAAAACAATTTTTCATCACATTTTTTATGTTTAATTTTAAATTAAATAATACCACTTATGTGAATTAAATCTTTAAAAATAGATAAAATATTTGGAATCATAAGTTCTAAAATTGGTAAATATATCCCTTTTATTTTAACTCATTATGAATAATATCTATAGTAAACAATTGTTATCATGACAAAGGTAAAATGGGTTAATTAAGGGTAAAAATAATGTGATAAGAACTAAAAATTAGGCCCAATACCTGACTTAAGTTTATTTGATGATTATATTTCATCAATAATCATTAAAATGTTGTATATATGTACTTTTTTACATATAAAAATTATTTTTACCTTTATAATACATTTTTGAAAGAAAAGTAAAAAATGTTATTCCCTGTGATTTATTGTCATTAACTTTTTGACATAGGGATAAAAAGAAGGTATGTTTGGTTATAAATATTATTTTGAAATATAAATATTTTTTTATCATTTTAATTTTTTTATAATTTTTAGTGATGGAATAATTCCCTTAAATGCATATACAACACTCCCACAATATTTATTCAATTAATAGAAAATTTTAATAAATGATTTTAAAAATATTACAAGTAATATAATTTAAGAAAGTTATAGTGTCACACAATTTTTTTTGATAATTATAACATATTTGGGGAGTTTTAAAGGTTTATATTTTAATTCCATATTTTTTTATGTTTTAAAGTTTAAATTAAATGAATAGTGGATAAATTGTCATTAATGATATTTTATAATAAATAATGCTTTATTAAACAATTCAAGATTATTAAAATCTTATATTTGGTTATGTAAATTGGATATGGTTGTTAATATAAATAATGGTCCATTTATGGGATTTTTTTTCCTTTTATAGTAACTTTCTTTATCCCTAATGTGTAAAAACTTTAGTACCGTGGAAATTATAAAAAAATATTAGTACATGATATTATAAGATATAGGTGAAAACATCACCTTAGATTGTTTAATTTTTATTATATGAGATTATTTATACTAATATTTATTTTATCTTCAAATATTATTCATTTTTAGTAATTTTAACATGAAAAGTAATTTATATTAATTTAATACTTTAAGAAATTCAAAGATTTCCTCTCCCCTCTCTTATAAAAAAACCTCCTATCCTATTTTATTCAAATTTAAAAAAAATTTTTGTTCAAAAAATACCTATATAAATACATTACTAAAATAATTAAACTCATTATATAGGTTTATAAGGATTATGGTGTAAATATAAAGAGATTGTCTAAAGAAGAGTTATAACTTTGACTGAGAGTTTTTATTCTATTTTATATTCCGTCTCATTGAAATATTATTCAACCCTTCCAATATAATAACATCAGTATATCAAACATAATTAAATTTTATTTTGTTAATGTAATAACCTATATATGTGTCCATCTTCCATAAAATGGGAAATGAAACCATCATTCATGTGTGTGGTGGAATCGGAACTAGCTAACCGATGTAAATCGTTTTCCATCACTACCACTCATGGATGGATATAATTGTAGATTTAATGTGTATAAATATATATATTATATTCATGAGCTATTTATCATGATTTAAATGTATTATATCATATTTTTTTTTAACTTTTCATCCATTGAATAATGATAATGTCGTTTGTGTGTATGCAGGGATTCCCACCTCTACGAAGTGACATGATTCATATTTCAAAATCACATCACCTTGATACTATATATTAGTGTAATTAAGGAAGTAATAAGATATTTATTATATTATTATCATTATTTATATATAAAATAATACTTACTATCTTTACATCATGATCACTGTAAAATGGAAATATTACTCATGTGTATGTATTACCAGTCGTCTCTATGATTATAACATAGTTAATTTTTCATAACCATCTTCAATGGTTTGTTTTAAAAGTGTAATTGATATATATAAATTGTAATTATGTTATTATTTTTATTCTTTATATGATTTAATGATGAAACTTTTGACTATATTCAACTTATCGAAGTCATTTTGAACATATGAGTTGAATATCATAAAAAAATATATTATGAACTTAGTTGATTAAGAAATTTATTACAACACGGTAAAAAGAATAATAAAACTTAAAACTAATATTAATAAATTAAATAATTAGAAAAATTTTATCATTCAAAAAGATAAAGAACGTATGTGATGAGTCCAACTCAATGTGAGAGACAATCTTTTAAAAACCACCATCTAAAGTTTCCCTTACAACTATTTTTTCTTACATTCCCATGTTTTTCTAAATGTTTAAAGAAAATTTTATTTATGATAAAATGGTTTCTAAAGGACCTTTTTGACCAAATTTTACTTTCTTTACAATGTTTTAAAAATGAATTTGTTCAAATTTTTCTTAAAGGGACACTTTAATTTTGAAACTTCATTTTATATGTTTTAAAGATTTATTTTCTAAATATTTATCTTCAATTTAAAAATGTTTTAAATTATTTTATGGATATTTTTTTGTAGAGATAAAATATGTATAAAATAAATTTTGTTTCTCATTTTTAATTTACTTAAAATGATTTTATTAATTAATATTTTTTCATAATTTATACAGAATGTTTGACCTTTATTTTAAAATGGAAAAAGGAATGTTATATTTTACCATATACAACATCAACATATTTTTTTGCCTCCTTTACAATTATATATATTTTGTTTCCTTAAAATGTTTCAATTATTTCATTAATATAAAAAACTTTATTTTGGTTACTTTAGTTTTAAAAATGGATTTTTAAAAATTAATGGGTATTTTGATAGTTGAAAGTGTTCTTCATATGGGTTTAAAATAGGTTTTCAAGGTTTTTTTGATGAAATGGTAAAATATTTAAATTTTTTATTCATGATATATTCCTTTTACATTGTTGAGGATGATGGGTGATCCCAATGTATCTCAGGATTGCGGGTGATCTCTATATATTTTATACGATGGGTCAGACCAGATAGTGCTCCAATTAATTGGGTAAGGATTATGTTCTTTAGATAATTATTTTGGAATCCGACCATATGGTTTATCAAATTATAAGGGTTATTGTAAGGGTTTTATAATTATGATGTAAAAATCCACAAACATGGATTTTATATGCTTTATTATGAGTTTTCCTAGAATTTATTTGATTTAAAAAGGTAATATATATATAATTTTTATAAATCAATGGTTATGCACTTTTTTTATGAAAAGGAATTTTTAAAAAAAAATATTTATGGGTTATTATTTTTTATAATAAAACATCTTTTGTATGATTTTTCATTTATGATCTATTATAAAGTGTTTTATAAAAATATTTTAGAAGAAATCCTGATTTCATTTGTAATGAAATTATTATTTTTTATCTCAATGTTTATTATATTAAAGACATTATCTTTTTATGATTTCATGGTTTAAAAAAATAATAAGTTTATTTATTTATTTTTATTCCCCTTAATGATATTTTTTTGGTCATCCAACATTTTTTAATATTTTCAAGAGGTCTTAATAATGATTATAAAAGTTAATTAATTAGGAGTTCTCGGTATGGATGTTACCTGGAAATAAGCTATCATGTCTTTATAAAGAATATTATATTGTGGAAAAAACATATACTGAGTATATGTGTCCGTTTTTTAATATATGGGTTTTTTATTTAAGAGTTATGACTTAATTATCTAAAACTATAACCTGTAAAGATCATATAAAGGTAAGAAAGTGAATTATGGACTAAAAACTCAAGATTATGTAATGTTTTATGGTTAGTACTTATAATAGGTATTAGAGGAAATGTTTAGACAGATGTAGAGATTAGTATTTTTAAGAGTTATTTGCACCATAATTGGTTTTTAAGTTTAAGGTTAATAATATGATCAAATTAATAAACACCAATTTTTATGTTTTAAGTGATGGGATTTTAAGGTGATTAATGATATTTTGGGATATTTTTTGTTAGGTTTTGGTATATGTAACCCTTTGGTATAATTTAAAGAATTATTTCAAAAGAATGATATTAAAGTTTTGGGTATGTAAGAGGAAATTTATGAGATAAAATTTGAGGTTAAAAAACTCTTTAAATTTTATGTTATTAAGTTTATTTTTTTGGATTATAATGTTAAAGTATTATAAAATTTTTATGGGTATTTTATTTAGAAAGAACATTTTAATTTTAACATGAAATAATTAATTTCATGTTTTAATGATGTTATATTTTGTAGATTAAAGGTAAATTATAAAGATGAAGGGAATAAAAACTCACACAACCTTTTTGTCCCTTTCAGATTATTTAATAATCACTATTATGGAAAAAGATTGTTCAAATGATTTTGAAATATTTTTGGAAATAAAAATCACATAAAATAAACTATTTGATCTATCCAAAACATTTTCATTTCTCCAAAATTTATATGTATCATGATATTTATTATATTTTATTTTAAAATATCAAATTATCGATCTCATTTTCCATGAAAAATACAACCACATACTTTAGTATTTATTTTCTGGAGATATGGAGCTTATACTAGAAGATAAAATAGATATCAACAATACAAAGGAATACCCTGATGTCAGGATTTACAATATGAATTATTTTATTATGTTATATGTATGAATAATTATTGAGTTTATATTGATGAATCATAATGAAATATTTCATATCATTGAATAATAAAACAAATCATGGTTAAAGGTCTAATAAATAATTTGAATAAAGGATGTGGTTATCAATAATATTATGATATATTCTTAATATAATTAAAATTATGAAACATTATATATTAGGTTTTGGTTTCAATATTTGGAAACATATGTTAGATGGAATAGATACATTTGAAAATTGGTTTAGAAAAAATGTGATAATTTTTAGAGACACACATTTAAGAATATTTTATAAAGGGATAAGTAAAACTTTGAGTTAATATGTGCTTGATGATAGTCAATTAAGAATATGTGATTTTTTATAAAAATGAGATATATAAAAATTCATTGAGGTTAAAAAGTGATTTGATTATTAATTATATTTTTTTGGATGGTGATTATATTTCCAATAATTTTATAAGAATTATAATAATATAGTTTTAGAAAAAAGGCATCCCATCACATCTGGTAAGGCCTTGGGGTTTGAACCCATAGCTGAAGGGTGACAAGGGTGCATCACTTACCACTGGTCTACATGATTCCCTGATTAGTATGAAATTATAAATAAATATTAATTTAATTTAAGGAATATATATTTCATCACTTAGACAAATATGTTATAGAATATCTATTTGGTGATTAAGTGATTAATGTTATTTTAGAAAAAGATCACAAAATTTTAGGGGAAATTATATGATTAAGGTAAATAAAATCTTATAGGATTTTATTTGAGGATTAAAGGTTGAATTATAGTTTGGATGAATATATCATTTTAATGTTGATTTATGGTGATACTTGTCATTTATATAAATTATTAGCATATCTTAGAGATTTTATGACTATGTGATATAAATATTTGGTATGAGACATTAAGAGTGATTGACGTTATTTGGAGATAAATGTTGGATGAATATGTAATCACATTATTATAAAATTTGGGTTTAAATCTTATTTAGGAATATACATATCAACTTTAAGGATACTTATTTACATAATGATTTAGTTTAAACTTTGGGAATTTCTTTTGGATTTTGGATATTGATGTAGTTTTTATACGTATAAAGGTTTATTCATTATGGAAATTATGATAGAATTTTCTAAACATTTTGATTTTGGTTAATTTATAAATATAGTTGAAATATATTTTTATCCTTTTTATAATTATGCGATATATTAGAAGTTGATTTTAGTGCTTGAAGCATGAAAAATTCAACTTGAATAGTAATCTATTGAAGAAAAAGATGATATTGTTGTAGAAATTGATTAGAGGATGAAATTCCACTAGGTAATTAAGTATATTTACTTATGTTATTATTATACATGGATAATGAATTCCTTAACTCTATGAAAAATATATTAATTTTTTTTTATCCTATTAATTTTTCTTACAATGAATTGATGGTCTTTTTTCACACTTATTTGATAAATGGGTTTTGGTCATTAAATTTTTATTATGATTCAATTTAATGTGATAAATAATCTATGTCACTATGAATAATTATCTGGACATCAATATTTTATTCCATGTCCATATTTTTACTTCCCACTATTTTTTCTTATATGGAAACCTAGTTATGTGTTATTATATAAGACAATCATATTTCCATTTACCACTTTTCAAATGGATATTTTTTAACCCTTTTATGATGCGGGATTTCAACAAAGGTATTTTCATATTAAAAAAATTGATTACCAAGATGAAGTTTTAATTAATAGAATTAAACTTTTTAAATGAGAGATAATGCAACACTCTGAGATTTTACAAATAAAACTATGTTTGACAGCGTATACGACACGCAACACTGGGCCAAAATGAACAATGAATTATTTTTATTTAAATTTTATTATTATAACCTATTGGTTAAATTGGAATATATTAATCAAGATAACTACTTTATGAAATATATATAAATTTACTACGCATTGTATATTTAATTAATAAATTATTATTAAATAATCACTCAATTTTTTTAGTAAATTCATTTTATTCTTAAAAAATATATTTCCTTTAGAATTTATTTTTGTTAAAAATTATATTTTTATTCAAGAATTTATGAATTTAATTTTTTTTTAAAATTGTTTCAATGTTATATTAGTTATATTATATTATTATTAATATAATTATATTCATTGTAATAAATTTAATGGTTGAATTTGGTATAAAAAATTTTTATAATTAAAAGTAATTTTTCTCGGAAAAAATGGTCATCACGTTTTGTTGGATTAATTTTAAATTAAATTATTTTACTTATGTGAATCAGATCATGAAAAATATATTCCATATTTGGTCTTTAAATATTTATATTTTAATTCCATATTTTTATTGACGCTTTTAAAGAAAAATTAAATGAATAGTTTTAAAATTTCCATTAATGATATTTTATAATAAATAAAGTTTAATTAATTTTTTTAAAATTAAATATATCTTATCTTCACACAAGTGAATGGAATATGGTTGATAATATCATCCATCATACATTTATGGTTCATTTTTCCTTTTATATTAACTTTCTTAACACAAAAATATTAAAAACATTAATATCATGGTAATTATCAAAAAGGGTTAACACTGGTTAAAAAAAGATATTAGTGTGAAAAAATCTCCTAAACTTTTAAATTTTTTATTTTATTCAAAAATTTATACTCATAATTATTTTAGATTCAAATATTATCAATTTTGATCCATTTGAACATGAAAATAAATTTATAATAACTTAATGCTTCAAAAAGTTCCAAGAGTGATCCTCCCATCTCTTATAAAAGGGTACCTCCTCTCCCCTTTTATTCACACTTAAAAGTAATTTTGGTTAAGAAAATACCGACAATAATATCTTACTATAATCAATACCATAATTTTAGAGGTCTTATTTTATGCATAATACCAACTTTAGAGGGATTAAGGTGTAAAGAAAAGGAGGTTGTTTGAAAACAAGAGGTTTAACTTTTAACCAAATGTTTTAGTTTATTTTATTCTTCCATATCATCCAAATATTATTAAACCATGATGATATAATAAAAAAATTATCTCCCATATACTAAGATGTTATTATGTTAATTTAATAACCTATATCCATCGACTTCTTCAATAAAATGAAAAATGAAACCATCGTTCATGTATATAGAGGACTACCACCTCACGAACCAATGTAATTTTTATTCCATATCCACCTCTCACAGTTAGATATAATGATGAATTTATATATATTTTATATTTATGACATATTTATCATTTTTTAAAATTATTATATCATATATTATCTTAACTTTCCATCTATTAAATAATGATAACACTGTTCATGTGTATGTGTGGATAACCACCTCTACGAATCGATGCATTTTATTTTTCATAACTAAATCACATGGATGCTCTATATAAGTGTAATTAAAGAAATAATATGATATATATTATATAATTATCATTATGGAATGATTTAATATAATAATTACATTATTTTCATCTTGATCATTGAAAAATTAAAACATTACTCTTTCGTATATACGACCTACCATTCCATGATTGTAGCATAATAAATTTTTACAACCATATTTCATGGTTTATTTTAAAATAATAGTTTTTATATATAAATTATAATTATTTAATAATTATTATTCTTTATATGATGGAATAATGAATGTTTTGACCATATTCAATAGACTAAATTAATTTTGGACATAAGAGATGAATATCGTTAAAACATCGGTCATTAACGTGATTAAGTAATTGATTGTAAATTTTTTTTTAAAATAATATATATGAAAAATGTTATTGAGAAACTAAATAATTAACATAATTATATTATTATGAAAGAAAAATAATGTACGTGATGATTTAGACTCGAGGTAAGGGACTTTATTTTAAAAATATACTTTTAATGTTTCCCTTACAACTCTTTTTTTCTTTCTTGTCCATGTTCTTCTGAATATTTCAAAAAAAATATTATTTATGATTCAATAGTTTAAAAGGTAAAATTTTTATCCAATTTTACTTTCTTTACAATTATTTTAAAAATAATATTTTTAATGTTTTTCTTATGGGAAACTTTTCTTTAAATACCACGTTTTAAATATTTTCAATATTTATTTTCTTGATTTTTTTATTAAATGTCTATATTTTTTAAATTATTTTATATATATTTTTATAAGGACATAAAATAATTATAAATTAAAATTTATTTCACTTTTTACTATCCTTCAATGGTTTTTCAAAAGCAAGATTTTTATGTAATTTATATGAAACTTTTTACTTTCATTACAAAAAGGAAAAAGGAATGTTTTATTTTAATATATATAGTGTCATTGGATTTTCCTACCACCATAACCACCATAAACATTATTTTAATTTTTGATTCATTCTTAAATTTCCATGTTTCCATAAAATTAAAATCCTTTTTTATAGGTACTTTAGTTTTAAAAAGTGTTTTAGAAAAAGGAAATGGTATTTCAGTATCAGAAAGTGTTCAACATTTAGGTTCAAAAGAAATTTTCAAGGGTTTTATGATGAAAATGTGGAAGT
Source organism: Viscum album (assembly GCA_963277665.1). Classification (NCBI taxonomy): domain Eukaryota; kingdom Viridiplantae; phylum Streptophyta; class Magnoliopsida; order Santalales; family Viscaceae; genus Viscum; species Viscum album. The sequence continues at coordinate 22,619,375 of OY728142.1, read as the reverse complement.
TTAAATTTTTTATTCATTATATAGTCCCTGAAAATTATTTAGAACAATGTGTAAGCCTGATATAACTCATGATGATGGGTGAGACTGATAAATCTTACATGATGGATGCACCCAAATAAATCTATAATGAATTGGGTAATGATTTTTTTCTCTAAAGAATTATACTTCAATTTGACAATATGGTTATTCCAATTGTAAGGGTTATTTTAATGGTTATATAAAGATGATACAAATTGTAACATACCTATATTTTCTATCATATCTTATAATTTTTCATGGATATCATTTTATTTGAAAAGTCAATATGACAATATTTTATTTTAAAGCAATTATTATGCCCTTTTGGGTAAAAAGATATGTTTTTAAGAAAGTTTTTTATGGGTTTTTAGGTTTTATAATAAAACCAAATGTTTATGTTTTTTCCTTTATTGTTTCATATAAAGTTAATTATTAAAAAATTGGGGAGATTTAATGATTTATTTTGTATGTAAATGATTATTTTTTAGCTCAAAGTTCATTATGTTAGAGGTAAAATATTTTTATGATTCAAGGTTTTAAAATATACTAACAAGTTTATTTAATTTTTTTATGTCCCTTACTCAACTTTTTATTCTCATACCACATATTCAAATGTTTTTCACATGTCTTAACGATGAGTATAAATGTTAATAAATTCAATGTTCTAGATATGGAAGTTACCCTGAATAATGGTAGCATGTATTTCTAAATAATTTTATATTGTGAGAAACATATACACTGAGTATAAGTGTCCAAATTTTAATATATGAGTTTTTTATATAATATTTATGGAATAATTATCTAAAACTACAATCCTTTTAGATCCTTGAATTGTAATAAAGTAAATTATTGACTAAAAACTCATGATTATGAAATATTTTATGGTTGATTCATTATAAATCCTATACATTGATGCATTTATGTTGTATGCTCCTTAGATTATCCAAGTGTGGGTAAGCTAAATAAAATTATTTTATCTTATGTGAAAAATTTAATAACATTCTTCATGAAATAAATCAATGTGTGTGGGTTAAGTAATCACTAATCAAATCTGGTTAAGGTAAGTATAAGTGAAATGAAAATCATATCAACATCAAAAGAAGAATATAAGAGTTACCCTAATAATAATTATTTTAATTTCATTTAGGGTGGTGAATGTTTAAGTACTATGTGATTAAAGTGAAACAAGTTTCATACCCTGATTCCCCCCACCCCCTCTGATGGAATTTATCCCCAAAGATCCTTATGGCCCTAATAAGTGGTATCAAAGCTTATAAACTTCTTATTGGTTTTGTTTAGTTTTGAATTGATCTGATTTATTGTTGAAGTTAAGTTTTTTTCTTTCCCAATAATCTTCCAGTGACATGACACAAGGAAATAATATGAAAAAGTGTCATGAATCTGAGGGAATTCCATATAATGGAATATATTGTGGTAAAACTATGATTTAGATGAAATATTCAAAAAAAAATCAAAAAAAAAAGGATAAATTTAATTATGAATCTATTAATTCATTTAGTGATGTTGTAATATTATCCAAGGATCATGATATCCCAAAGGTATCTTCCTTCTATGAAGTACCATGGACTCAGAGTCAACTATCTTGACTGGGTGTTCCATTATAGATAAATTAGGCTCAACATCAAGATCACTCCATCTAATAACATGAGATGGATCAGAAGGATACATTCACAACTTTGGTACATGGAAAAAATTATGTATCAACGTCAACTTTGGTGGAAGTGTTAAATGGAAAGACACTTTCCCCACCTACCCAACAACCTAAAAAGGTCCCAAAAAATGAGAAGAATGTGTACCTTGCCTCCTAAGCCATCAATGGACCAAATGAGTTGAATCTTTCAAGAACCCCTAGCCACCAACTGGAAATTCCAAAAGTCTATGATGATGATCATTATAAGAATTATATCAACTCTATGCCATCAATATTCTCTAATGAATCGACTGAATCTTTACTTCTATCTCAGTCCAACCAAGGAAATTTCACCAATCTCCGACCAACACAATGGATATTTACATGGTCAGACATATAAGGCCTCAAAAGGAACTTTTTTTGACCGCAGATAGGTAAATATTATTATAATAGATTTCAACCATTCCCAAATGGTCATCACAAGATTCAACAAAATAAAGGATTCATGCATTAATTATATCCTCAAGAATCTGTATAACTCTCTCTGTATGTCCATCTATATGCATATTGTATACCATACTAAAAAAAACTTGAGATCCTAGTATCTCATGAAGGAAACTCCAAAAAAAATAAGTAAAATTGGGATCTCTATAAAATACTGTAGAATATGTAACTCCATGAAAATGAAAAATCTCTCTCACATAGAGATTCCCCGTCACCTCAACTTTGGAAGATTCATGAATTGGTATAACGTTAGCCAATTTGGTCAACCTATTGATCAAAACCCATATAAAATTATTCATTATCTAGGTATAGGGAAACCCCACCAAAAAATTCATTGGATATCATTCCACTTCCAAGCCAGTAATGTAAGTGGATGAAGTAAACTCAAAGTTCTCTGTTACTCAACCTTGAATTTTTGGAAAGTATAATAATAAGAGATATAATTAGAAATTCCCCATATCATACCTAGACACCAGAATCATCGCCACATGTTATAGAATATATTTTTGGTTTTTGGGTGCACAAACTATTCAGAATTATGGTAATCCCCCATAAATATTTTCCTTATAGCTAAAAACATAATAAACTGATTACAAAAAACATAGAATATATTATTTTGAGAATGACCACTTAGAAATTGTCTCCCCACCATATTTAGAGTCTCTAATACTATATAATTCATCATCATGATGTTGTTCATGAAGAATCATCTTGAGAAGAGTGGAGGGAAACTAAACACTAGCCAAGGAAACCTTGGTCCCTATTTCTCAAACTCCAATATGCAACTATGAAAAAATAACCATCAAGTTACACTCTTCTGATGGTTCTTTCAAGACATGGGTTGAAAGTTTCCTTCCTATTGAATCTATGATGAAATTCCATTTCCATAGGTCATAGGAAATATTGAAATAAAATTATTAATGATATTACACCCAATGACTCTTTTGGAGATTCAAATATTTTTTATAGAAGATACATCTCAAGTTCTTGTGGTTGGAATACACAGAAAAAATTTCTTCGAAAAGGTAATGTTGTCGACTCTTAAGTGCATGCATGAAAAATTCATGCTCAACTTCATGGGTAAGATAATTTTTCTTGTGTGGCCTAAGCTACTGAGATTCATAAGAAATAAGGTGATCACCCTATATAAGAACATAGCCTAAACCTGAACCTAATGCACCACAAAAATCCCACATAGCCATGCACGAACTCTAGAAGAGTCAATAGTGGTGCAAATGTTTCAAGTTGTTTCAACCCAAAAAAAAGCTCTGACATTTCTCATCCCAAGAAAACATCACTCATTTATAAGTAAGAGCGGTCATTGGAGAAACCAAATTCAAGAAATCCTTTACGAACGAGTGGTAATATCCATCTAAACTCATAAATCTCCAAATATCAAAAACATTTAGTGGTTTCTCCCATTTCATAACAGCTTTCACCTTCTCAGGATCGACTAAGATGCAATATTCTGACACCACGTGTCCTAGTAACTTCACTTTTAAAATCTAGAAATCACATTTTGAAATCCTGGCATAAAGTTTGTCATTTATCAATAATTCAGAAAATACTCTCAGATGACTCGCATGATCATCCTCATATATATAGTAAATAAGGATGACATCCAAAAAGGCCACTATAAAAGTAGAAATATACTTATGGAAGATCCTATTAATAAAATTCATAAATACTACATGATCATTGGTTAGACCAAACGACATGAAAAGATACTCATAATTTCCATACTTGCTCTGATATGTGATTTTCTACATATCAGATTATTTTATTCACAACCAGTGATATCCAGATCTAAGATCAACCTTCAAGAATTACTTCATCCCTTTAATTTCATAAAAAATATCATCAATACATGGAAATATATACTTTTTATTTACCATAACTTGATTGAGTTTCCAATAATCAACAAAAAGGTGAAGTGACCCGTCAGATTTCTTAGAAAAGAGAACAAGCACTACCCAAAGTGACACACTCAGGCGTATAAATACTTTCTCTAAAATATCATCCTAATGATTCTTAAAATCTATTATTTTGAAAAGTTATATGAATTAGGATTGAATATATAAATATTGAAAACCAAAAATAAATCTATAGAGAACTATACCTCTCTTATCGGTGGAAAACTAGTGAAGTCATAAGAAAAAATGTCAGGAAACACACCAACAATGAGAGGGCGATCATCACTCAAGGATTCTCTCTCTAGGTCAAAATTAAACACTATTCTCACTTTTCATAACTTTGTATAACAAGGTTAATAATTTCTCAACCTTATATCCCGTTCTCCTTAAAAGATATGAAACACCCCATAAGGTGTGATAGAAGAGTCTCGTTTAAGATAGTAGCCAGTTTGGGCATTATTATCAATGATCTTATCCATCCTAAAAATGATTTTGAGAGGTTTCAAGTTGAGGACCATAAAATCCCAAGAAAAATCATTCTCTGATAAAGAGAATACACAAGACAGATAATTAATACCTTTCTCTCTCTTTGTTTGGAGGGATGTAGTAATATCCATCACATAAGAGAAAACATCCACAGAAATATTTAGAAGATTCACAATATGATTTAAAATTAATGAATGATATGCACCAGTATCAAATAATATAGTCAATAATGATGAGGCTATAGTGGTGGTACCTCTCACAGTCACTGGACCTATATCTACTTCATCTAGAGACTCTTCTACTGTGTGAAGAAGCTTCATTCTAGATTTTTATGGATGGAACCCCTTAGTTTATGAAGCATCTTATTTCACCACATTACTTATTTCTATTTAAGATCTAATTCCACTACATGAAGTAGAATAGACCTAAAAAAACTTTTTCAAGTGACATGAGAATCCGTAGGAGCCACATATCTTGGGTGCCTCAATGAGAACCCATTTTAAGTGCCAAGTCTTGCAACACGAATAGAAAATCTAAGGGTCTCTTCCTAAAACTATAGTAGTTATGGAAGAACCCTGCTATCAATAACCACCATGAGACTCATCACACTTTCTATTTCCTTTTATGTAACTCAAAAAAATTTCACTGGGAGAAAATAGAACTCTCATCAACCTTGAATTTCTAGCCATTTCTCGCTCAACCATAAACTCTCTCCCAAGAACATAAATATAGGAAGAGATATTCAGTAAGAAAAAATGATAATGAATTTTAGAACAAAGTCCTATCTTGAACTATCGACTCCTTATCTTCTCATTCGATACAATAGCAGGTGAAAACTTCAAAAACTCAACAAAGTGATTTGCATATTCTGCCATGGTTCTGGAATCCTTCTAGAGTTTGAAAAACTATATATCCTTGTCCAACATGATAGACTATAGATAAAAATGATCAGTGAAAGGAAAAATATTGTCCTTCCACTATAATCCCTCTCACTTCTTCACAATTACCATTGTGTCCCACCATCACCTGCTAGGTCCCTCTAGCTTGAAGGTTGAACATTTCACCAAGATCTCATTAGACTTATATAATAACTCAAACAAAATCTAAAAAATTCTCAACCAATCATCATCATCTTGAGGATTATTAAGTTCTTTTAACACTAGTGGCTTCTGGTGAAGGATATCCAGAGCATGAATATTGAATTCATCGCTATGAGGTTTCATAATTAGAGCCTAAATAATAATGGGTGGAGGTTCCTATCCCATATCTTAAATAAAATGCACAATAACCCCAACTAGATTATATTATACTATATGATTTTTTTTTGTGGTTCATCAACATATTCCTCTTTTATCTTATTTGCATGTCTTCTTAGAGGCATGATGTTATGCAACACTAGAAGAAATAAAAGAAGACATCATAAGATTATCTAGATCAACACTCTAACAACAGAATATGGGAAAATAATCCCATTAGATAGATAAAATAATATTTGGACTTCTACTTATCAAAATCAAAAATAGGGAAAAGACTAGAACTAATATTCAATAAGCCTTTCATAAACCACCCATGGTGACTTCAAGCTCATTACAATGAGGGCCGTCGAGAAACTCACTCTCAACTACCCCTAAGTCTTAACAAGATTTTCAAATATATGCTGACATCAGGGAAATATGTACAGCCTGAAACTATGTTACCATATTATCATGAAATAGTCTAGATACCCTGGTACCCTCATACCAAATCCGATCCTAACATGGCCCGAAGGGATTTCCCAATACCCATAGTTTGGTGACTAGAACCTATTATTATACAATATAAAAGAGGGAATGATTTTGAAAAAAAAATAATTGAAGAAACATATGCAGATAAGTATGCTCAAAAGAAACTCAAAAGGTATAATATTACTATAATATCAAATAGTAAAAACAAAAAACTAAATATTACTTCCTCAAATTACTCTAAAACTGATAAGATAAACAACCCAAGTCCTAAAGGACACAACACTATCGGTCCAAAGGATCAAAAACAACTACCACCTCTTAGTGGTGATTTCCCATTTCTCAAACCTAGTAGAGAGAAATATACAAATTCCTTGTGGAAAAGATATGGTTTGAGATAAAATCCCAATAGGGTGTCACCAAGTTTTTTATAATAAGATTCCATAAAAGATAAACAAAATGGAGTTAAAAAATTTAAACAAAATTGAAATGGAAGTAAAATTTTATATTTAAATCAAAACATGATTTTGAGTTCAAAAAAAGTAATTGTTTCAAACAAAGGCCTAATAGACATTCCATAAAAAATAGTTTATATAAATCAACTTAAAATGAGTAAAAAGGTTTCATATTTATTGGAATATATAGTCAAAAAATTAAAAATAAGTAATATCGTCACCCTCCAAGATGTACGATAGTTTCTAGTTATGGGATCCTCACACACTTATATACGTGATCACAAAAATTTGTACACATGTCCATCAGGATGTGCTCAATCAATAAATAAATAATGATTTTTTTTAAAATAGTTTAAAATAAAAATTTCCCCATTTTCAATTTCAATATGCCAATTTAATTCTAAAAACCGAAACAGATTATTTTAATAAATTCCTTAATTTTTTGAATATAAAACTAATAATAGGTTCCTTTCATTTCAATTTAATCCATTTTTTACAAAATAAACTCACAAATCAATTTCAAATGTTGATCAATTTTAATTCACACACCAAATTCCAATTCCATTGGAATTGTGGGGTATTCAAAAAAAATTAATGCCAATCCAATTTAAAATTCCAATTCATACCGAATTGGGTTTTCATAAATTAATTAAAAGAAATATAAATAAATCATGTAAATCAAAGTTTTATTAAATGGAGAATCTTAATGAAACCAACTAAAATTTTCAAGTAAATACATATCACAACACCGACAATCAGATTCTCTAATGAATTGCATTGGAAACATAGATCAAAGAATCAAACCTATATTCAATATCCAAAATAAATTAGTTTAGATCCATCAAAAAAAATTATTATATAAAAAACTATACGCTGTAAATAATAATAGAGTGGGAGAGAAAAAACTGGATAAGATCTCTTATCGAAGAGGAATTAGACATCATTTTTCACACTTAGATATGACTAGTAAGGGGTTTATAGGAACCAAAAATGGTTCTTAGGAGCCTTAAAAACCTAGTAATTCATCAAATACTAATTTGGAATCGAGTGAGGTTTATTTGGGGCTTCAATAAATTTTTTTATAATTTTTTAAAAATAAAAAACACTCCTCTAACAGTTATTAGGGTAGGGCCACATGAATTTCCAAACCATGCACCTAAATCATATTACCCTCTAATGGGTTTCATGATTTATACTATTTGGTTGTAAGGTTTTGGAAACCCTAAACCAACCACAAATTACCCACTATCTAGGGGGTGAACGAGTTTCACTGATGGGGAACATGGTTTGGGAAAAACGTGAACCAACCGTGCACAACCCAGAAATTTTAAGAAAATTAATAGTTCTTCCTAAAACATCCCAAGACGATTCCAACTCAAATAATAATAAAAAATATGGGTTGAGGTGTACTTAAAAATATTAATATGATGTTATATTATACATAGGGTGAGCCTCATTATATCTCTTCAATGCATTTATTAATGTACTTTGTATTAATAGGAAAGAATGAGGGGGTTATTGGAGGGTTTCTCATTTGGATTTAACTAGGATCTAGTTATTTCAGACATGGTTTATGAATTTAATTCTCTATGTCTCTTAAATGATAATTTATTTTCTTCTTGTGGTTTTTAAATATTTTATTTGATAAAAAGTGTGTGTTTTATGTGGAAATGATTTATTCACTCAAAAAACATTGAGATAAAGGTAAATATATCATGGTTTTTTCATTTTTCACTATACTAATAGATTTATTATTTTTATGTATCTTACTAGGATTTTTGATCAAATAATTTTTCTTTTAAAATTTCATTTGGATTAAGGATGTGTAAGAGAAAAAATAAATCAAGTTGAAATTCGTGAATATTTATCATGAAAAGAAATCATGTTTTTCTATAAAAGATTTATATTTTGAAAAAAATGTATACTAAGTTAAAGTGTCCATTTTTTAATATATAGGATTTATATGTAAGTGTTATTACATAATTCTCCAAACATTTAAACCAAAATGGTCTTTTGGAATGAAATTAATGAATTCTTGAATAAATACACTAGATTATGTAATGTCAAGGCTATGTACTTACTCCAAACCCTACCCAATTGTCTTCTAAACATATATATCCTTCATTGAAAGGTTTTTGTTCTTCTAAAAGGACCATTCCAAAGTTCCTTAGAAAAGTATATAAAAGACGTCGACTGAAGAAGAGGTAATCCTCATTATTGATTCTTTTATATATTTTTTATAATTCCTATAAATATATTTGAACCATAATAAAATAATAAATCTAGTATCATCAGTATACTGATACTTCATTGTGATTATATCAAAACCATTTTCAACATATTTTCCATCATATGTAAAACAAAAACATCGCTCGTGCATACGTACGACTTACCATCTCTACATAGTGGTGTACTTCATTTTCCATCACCATTTTACTTGGATTATTATAAAGATGGAACTAATGAGCATATATGATATTTATTACATAATTATATTTTTGGAAATATAATATAATTTCCCCCTTCTTACCTTTTCATCTATTAGAAAATGATAATGTTTCTCAGGCATACGTGTGGACTACCAACTTTATGAAGAGATGTGATTTTTTTTAATTTGTTATTTACATGGATGGTAATAAGGATAGATTTAATGAATATATATAGTTGATATATATTAAATTATAATATTTTTTAAAGGTTAATTATTATTTACCTTTATTTTTTTACGTCCGTCAAAAAGGGAAAACAACGTTCAAGCCTACATACGACTTACCGTCTCCAAGAATGGTGTAATTCATTTTTTTTATATCCACATTTCATGGATGATTATAAATATGTATATAATGAATATATATGTTATTTATATCATGATTATAAATTTATATAATATGTATCTAGGATCAAAATATAAGGATCATAACTTCATAACAAAAACTCGCATGAAAAATGAAACAATTAACACCTAAAAACAACAATTTTTAGGGAATTACTAATAAATGGGTGTTAAAATGTTATAATTGGATCATAAATGACATTAAAAATATTAATATTATTATATAATAAATTAATTATAATTTTAAAACCATTATACACGAGGTTAAAATTGTTTTGACAAAGTGAAAGTGTTATATAAGGGGTTTCGTAATTAAATTTCTTTTCATTAGGTTATATTACTTCATTATTGTCTACATTATTAAAAAAGTATGAATTTTATATCCTATTAATATTTTATGCTTTTAAAACTTTTTTATATGTATTTATATTATTTTTAAACATAATCACTTTATTGACTAATTCTCACTTCAATGATACAATCATTGTAATGGATTTCATCTCAATTTCCATGCTATTGAGACATATTTGATACTATGCACCTATTTATTTTTATGTGGTGTATATAATTCACATTTTTTGAATTTAACATGAATATATATTTATTCATGATGATAAATGTTTCAATTCAATTTTAAAATTTCAATGGCTTATAATTTAGAAGTTGCCAAAGAGGTAAGAATTTATTTTACAATATGATTATCAGGGATTGGTTATATTTTTCATTGAGATAATATTATAAAATATCCTTATTAGTTTCATATGTTTTATTATAATCTTCATATTTAAGGATTTTTCATGTTTTCTTCTAAACTTTTCTCTATTTGTAACATGAATGAAGAAAATAAATCATTAAAATGAAATCTGATATTATTTTTCTTTTTATGGAGTATAATTTTCTTCTATGTTTATATTTTTTTTAATTCATTTTAAAAAATTATTTTTTATTTAATAAAATTATTTATTAAGAAAATTTTATGTTATCATTCACTTTTAAAAGGGTTTAAATTAATATTTTTTGAAAGGTTTATTTTTGACTTTATAAAAAGTCAAAAGGAAAGTTTCCTTTAACATATACAATGTTAGAAAACTTTCACGATACCATAAAAATTTTATGATATTTAGATTCTTCAAAAAGTTTTCAATATTTTTACCAATAAAATTATTTAAAAAAAACATGTTTTAATGTTTCTCTTCTATTTTCTTTTATTTTCCAAAATATATGAATTTGTTACAAAACCTATATTTCTGATGTGTTTATAGTCATCTTTTATTTACTATTGATTTGTTATCATTAAATTTCTCTTGAAAAATTCAATTTTTGTGGAAATATTTCATTGTACATTATATTTATCTTAAATATCTATATTAGTTATGTCCTAGATATTCGTATTACCTAAATCATATGCAATTTCTATATACGGTGTTTTACTATGAAACTTATTTTATTGATTAGGGATAACATTGATATTCTATATTCTTTACTGAATATGGATATTTATTGAAAAAGTACACTTTTTAAGAATTAAATTAACCATTCAATATATGAGGAATGAATTGGACTTATTAAGTAAGAGGAAGAGCCTATTATTTCCCCTCGAAGCATCGATAGGTCTCAGGAGACAAACTAGTTTGGGTATTCGGTGTACACCTTTTTTGCTTACATATGCTGTCATAGAACCAAGACTTGAAGGTAAGATTATTATTACTAACATTATGAATTTCATAATTATGAAGTAAATTATTTATTTACAGGTGATTATTTGAATAGTTATGATATCCATGGATAAGTTTCAAGATTATATAATTTTTTATAGATCATTATTTGACAATCATTTATTCTTAATATATTATTCTTCATTCTCATTTTAATTATCTAATAGCATGTGTTTTTAGTTATTTATCTTACCATATTTATTATGCCCCATTTTTTAAAGATTACTTCTACTATACATAGTTTATACTATGTATTTGAGCTCACCGTAATTTCTTTCCTTTATCTAAGATGGCACGAAGTGTACTATGATTGATATGTAAGGATATGCTAGAGAGAATAAGTTTATTCTCAATGAAAATAAATTTTTTTATTTTATGTTTTCAAATGTATATGAGATTCAAGTATGCATCTAGATTACCAAAATTAATAAACTACTCAGCTCTTTGGTATGTGATCTCTTGTATCTTATAACAATGTAGTAAAATAACCACTGGATCTAGGATACTGGATTTTGGGTCTTTACACTCAAATTGCTTAAAATTAATTAATAGTAATTAGATAATTGATTTTTAATAATAGTGACTAAATATGTGAAAAATATTTAATAATATTAAAAATTAAAAATTATATATATATATACATAAATTTAAATAAATTTATAGATACAATTATATTAATATATATTATTATAAGTTTTTATATCTATAAATTTAAATTTGTAAACAAATATATTAACATATATTTAAATAATATATATATATATATATAAATATATTAATTTATAAGTATAATTATATTAATTTATGCATATATATATATATATATATTTATTTATATTAATATATATTAATTTATATTTAAATACAATGAAAATAACATATATATAAATTCTAAATTCTACTTATAAAGGATAACAAAATTTTCCAAACATAGTGGTTTGGGCATTCAACTTGTACATTTAGGTCATGAATTTAAAACCAAAGAAAATTTGAAATTTTCAATAAAATTGGGTAAGAAAAATGTTTAGGGTTATTAATAGAAAATTTTCACAAGTGGGGGGAGTTTTCAGTGGAATAAGGGGATTTTGTATTGCATTGTTCAGGGGAAGTTGTCAAAGGATTTTTGAGCAATTAGGGTAGCGGTGTATGTCTGTGACATACTAGATGAGCTGGTCAAGTGCAAGGACTAAAAAAAATTGAAATATTAAATTAGAATTATATTTAACATTAAATTATATTTACCTATGTTTATTGAAATGTGGGTAAATGAAATCCATTTATTATCACTTAATTGAACTATGTTTGTACAAAACATGGGTAAATGCATCAGTTATGTTCATAGACATGACTAATATAAAATTAAAATGTGGCTAAATATGATTTTTTAGCGTACATATGGGTAATTTTAGAGCATGAATACGGGCACCTCAATTAGAAACCATTATATGTAAGGGTGATCCCTTTTACACTACATAATGATATAATGACCATGATATGGGAAGTATGGCTACGCCATGAAGAGGTTTCATCTTTGATAGAATGTAGAGATATAATCATGGAACATAGGGATACTGAACCATAATTTCACCTTAAGATTATATTTTTCAAACCATAATTTTACTCAAATGTTGGGTTTCCATAACTAATATAGGGATAAAAAATATTCTAAAAACTAAACAACTTACCATCATAAACATCTATTAATTTTTAGAGTCTTTTAATAGAAGATTCTACAACTTGTATAGTAGAATAATATTTAGATAAATTAAATAAATTTACAATGGATTAAGAAACACCAAAATCCTACTTCTATATCTCTCGATATCATTTAATAACCAATTAAATAAAATTTAGATAAACTACACCTCATCGAAAACATTGGAGAAATTTAGACACTCTATTATCCAAAAAAAATTCCTTTCTAACATTCCATGTACACTAAAAAAAAAGAAAAATGTATTTTATTTCTATATCACAATGTTGTTTATGATTTATATATTTTTATCTCAAGAAATCATTGAAAAATAATAGCCATCCAATTCCATAAACTGCATAATCCCTAAAATGTTGTAGCAAAATCAGTGATTTTTTATAGCACCAAAGGGATCCTTTTAGAATTACTTGTAAAATAATGAAATTTAGATAAATATATTAGATGTACAATGTGATAATTTTTGGGTGAATTTAATCACTTTATCTTGAGATATTATCAAAATACTAAGATGACCTTAAACTGAAAAAATGCACTATCACTGAACAACTTTTAACAGCTTTAGATAATTTTCCCTCATATAAACAATTGATTTAACTTCTGAAAAAAATAGATAACATGAATATAATAATATTATCTTTACAATGGAACAAATATAATAGGAATATGATCAATATTTATTCAGATAGAAAATAAATTAATATATATAGTAAATAAAAAATCACTTAAAAAAAACTTATAAGTAAACAAATAGGGTTGAAGTAATTACCAAAACCAAGTTGACAATAGAAAGGAAAGGGAGACACTCAACACATATATGATATTATAAGTATGTACATGACTCAGTTATAAAAGTACAATAAATTTTAATATATTATACCTTAATTTAGAGCAATTTAGAAGCATGTATAACTAACGATAATGATTTTATGTTACAATCTCATTTCTTATGGAGATTATTTATGATTAAGTTTCCAACGATTAAATTTCATGACCTACCTATCAGTAATATAATGAATTTTATTCTCATATAGTTATTTCTTGAGATCACATGTTTTACTTTCATTTTACTACCTTTAAGTACATAAGAGACTGAAAGAATATTTCTAAGGATACTTTACTTTTTTTCTCTCTTCAATAGAAACTAATTTTTCTTCAATGTCTATTTTTTATAAAAATGTTTTTAATAATATTGTTAATGTTATACTATGATTTTTTAAAGTCAATTACACCCATATTTTTCTCTTTAAAATATGGTTTAAAAATAATCCACTTATCTTTTTCTGAAGGAGGTAGCTTTGAATTTTTACCCAAAATATGAAAGGAATATTCTTTTTAACATACATGACATGAATGAAATTTCCTACCATCATGACCACTCAATGCTTTAAATATTACTTTATGATATTACATGATATTTTTTATAGAAAACGTTCCCAAAATTTTTTGGTAATAATTATATTTTAAATAAGTTATTTTAAAGTGGAAAAGGTATTTTCCTCAATAAATGTTCTAGTGATCTTTTGAAGGAATATTTCTTCTCTAAAAACATCATTTGGTGTAACTTAAATTTACTAGGATTTTGATTCAATGATACCATCCAATTTCTTTTTTTTGGAATACATATGTTGATGATGATTTAAAGCTAATTCTATGAAGCCCATTTATTTTATATGAATTAATTAATTTATGGTGAAATATTTTTGAAACTAATTTATTTTACATGGGTTATGCTATGATGAAATGATGAAATTTTTATGACATCCCTTTTATTTACATAGGTTATTCTATAATGATTGTTTTAATATATTATGGAATACATATGTTTGATTTTAATTATGTGATGGGTGTAACTAGAATTATATAGCTCTCTAATGAGTTGGGTAATGTTGGATATCTCATGAGATAATAAAAAAAGTAATGGGGAGTGAACCAAGTTCAATAAGGGAATTTTTACACTATAATATTCATGGGATTAAACCTTGACTATGTATATAACAGAATGGAGAGTTAACCCAATCTACCATGATATTCTTGGAAGTGAGACTTGCCGAAAGAATTGATTTTCAATGCTTATGTATATGCCAAAAACTAATTCATTATACCGATTTTATGCTCTAATAGATCACATTATTTGATTCCTTTATGATTAATATTTTATAAAATTTCAAGATTCATTCCATGACTTTTTATTTTTATCTATGTTATACAGGGTATGTTTTTTGGATGTTAAACCCACATATTTATACCCTTCTATTATTTTTATGGTTAAGTTATCATTGATATATTCCTTATTTACTCTCACTGAGCATACCCTTTGTTATGTTTCTTTTCCCCAGGTTATGAATAATGGTTTTAAGCCTGATATGTCTAAGAAGGGTGATACACAAAAAGAAATTAGTGAGAGATGATGTATATATCTTATGAATAAGTTGTTTATGTATCCATATTTATAAAGGAACTAAGAATTTATGGTTATAGAATGTAATTTTATTTTATAAATTGGATATACATATAAAATGATGCAATATTTATTTATAAATGGTTTGGGTCACTATAATAATTCTCAGTTGCCAATATTGACCATGTTTAAAACTTATTTCTTACAAAACTTTTATGGTAGTTCTTTCTCAATAAGAATAGTTCTATATATATTACTTGTGATCATGTTCTTTATATCAACCACACATTTTTATGAATCCTCACTATTGATACTTGGTTCATTATTCCATTCATTCCAAGAGGGTCCTCCACATGACTGTTAGTAAATTATATTCCATTGTTAGTTTGGAATTTTAGAGTTTTTGATTGAGTATCTTTTCATACTTTTCTAAATAATAAGTAATGAAGTTGAATACATTAGACATTTAAGTGATGAACATCAACCATTCCATAAGTATATAATCAAGAATAAAATCCCATAGTATCTCTTCCAATCAATAGTCCTTGATTATATCAGTCTACACACATCAACATCTACCATTTCAAGTACCCATGTTGACTTTTATTATTTTTTCTTGTATATTTTATAAAAAATTTCCACTTTCTAACAAACATATGAAATGTGTGTTCAATATCATGAAATTTTAAGGATATCATTAGATCTATCATTATTCACAAGATCTTATAGGAATTGTTGGCTCAATTGACCAAGTTGTTCATACCTTAAAATGTTTTCTTCCTCCTTTGATAAAAGTACATATCTTCTTCTCTATTGATGAGGAAGTCATTACACATTATGAACACCCCTTTCATTAAAATTTCATAATCCTATCCGTTAATAGTACCATTCAACTTGGTGAAATTAAAAAAATGACCTGACTCACACAATCAACTCACACTCAACAAGCTGTGAGTAAGAACTTCAAAAAAAAACCCTATATTATGTCATTACCTATAAATTTTTCTTTTCATGATAAAATAATATTAAAATATTCCTTATTGATAAATCACACAAGACTTTCCAGGTCATACTATATTCCTATGACTAGATCCACATTTCCAAGATTATGGGAGGTACATCTGACATCAAGAATCTATGCACTAATATGATTTGACACTTTCAGAGAGATCCCTATAACCAATGACTTTCCATCTGTTTTCTTTCTGGTCCATGTTTTTTCCTTCACACCCAAGGATTCATAGTACACTTGATCCTCCTTTGAACATGACATACAAACTTCTGCTTGTAATGTGGAAAATTGATTTCTCATTTTCATCTTGATTGATTATTCCTTAAGTTTCTATATATGAATACTTTGGATATTCATATGAACATTACTCTACATCAATGATGATAAATACTTGGCCATATATCCGTATCCTCTACATAGGAAATCATTTACATCGAAATAATACCTATTATATTGAACTTTTTTTGACAGAATTCATTACTCTTATTATCTTCAGTACCTTTTATCCATGGAACAAAATTTTTAGGAGTATCCCATTTTTCCAAAATAATTACTCATAATATTTGTGTACACTTTTGTTTCCTTCCTACTAAACCTTTGGTATTTTGGGTTCTTTAAGTGCTCTAATTTTTGTTGAGTCAATAAGTACCTTTATGAATTTTCTATTCCTTTATATTTTTAAAATCACAAACACATTTTCTTAAGGAAAATTATCTTTCTAAAATAATTTTTTAAGGAAAATTTTTCTTTCTCTATGAAAAGTTTTCTTCTTACCCTTTTTTTAACACCTTATCTAATATTTTTTTAAACCAAGTCTAACCGTCTTTATCTTAAACCAAGAATTAGATCCTTACCAAACTCAAAACCTCATAGTTCCTTAAAATATAATTTCCCCAGAGTTGAGACTTAGATTTCTTCTAAAATTAGACTCTATTTTATCTTGAAATAAGATTCCAATTTCTCCTGAAATCGGACTCCAAGTTCTCCTGAAACAAGACTCTAATTTATCCTAAAATCAGACTCCTATTTCTCCTAAAACCAGACTTTGATTTCTCTGGAAATCTGACTCTGATTTCTTCTAAAATCAGACTCTGATTTCTCATGAAATCTGACTCTGATTTCTCCTGAAATAAGACCCTTATTTATCATAAAATAAGACTCCGATTTCTGGTGAAATCAGACTCTGATTTCTGGTGAAATTAGACTCTGATTTCTACTAAAATCATACTTTGATTCTCCTAAAATCAGACTCCTATTTATCAAAAAATGTGACTCCAATTTCTTCAGAAATCAGACTTCAATATCTTCTAAAATCACACTGTGATTTATTCTTGAAATAATACTATGACTTCTTCTGAAATCAGAGTCTGATTTAGTTTTAAATAAGACCTTGATTTCTCATAAAATTAGAATCTCATTTCTCCTAAAATCAGACTCTGATTTCTCCTAAAATCAGACTCTCATTTCTCATTAAATCAGACTCCAATTTCTTCTGAAATTAGACTCTCATTTATTCAGAAATCATATTCCTAATTAATCAAAATTCAGACTCCGATTATCTATTCTTTCATAACCTGATTGTTCATATTTTTAGACTTCGATTATCACTTTCTTAAGAATATGATTTGATGTTTTTATTATAGTTACCTTATTTACTTAAAGTAGCGTATCATTTTATAGGATCCAAAACTTGTTGATGTTTCATACAGATGATAATTTTTCCATGATTTCTTACATGAAAAAATGTCATACAATCATTTTTTAACTATTCATTTGTTGAGTGACACATTTATAGGTCCCTTTGAAATTTAAGGAAAAATATGATCATTGGAGGAGGAGCCTACTATTAGAATTCATTCCTATAAATAACCAACCATTTTAATGAGCTGATTGCTGATGATAGAAGAGTTTTCAATGATCATGCTGAATTCTAGAGAGAGAAATTTTGCTACATGAGCTCTACTCAAATCTGCCGTATGTGAATGTTGTGAACAACTTGTTCAGCTGTGAACAACTTGTTTAGCCTTATTAGTGTGATTACGATTGTTGTTGATCAATCAAGGGATTCTAGGGATAAGAGGGTAAAGGTTCCAATCACCTTAGAGATCAAGGTGTTCAAAGGATTTCAAGACACAATTCAATATTCGTATCGGGGGCTTACTCTAATGTGGGTAAGAAATAATTTATTGAAAGTTTAAATCAAGGGACTTTTATCCAAGGTTGTTAGACACCCTTTTCTTTGGGTTAAAATATTTCTTATACATTTCTTATTTTGTTAAAAGTTTTAATTTTACTAAATTTTTTGTTAAAGAAAGAAAGTATAACTTTCTTATACTTGTTTAATCTGATATAAATAAGATTACCTATGCTTTAAGGTAGAATCTTTCCCAAAGTAAACTTGTTTTAAATTTCTTTATCAGATCCATATTTTCAGATCCTAAGAAAGATTGTTTCTTAGTTAAGAACTAAATAGGGTTTGTGAATCCATCTTTTTTAACTTTGTTAATCATAGATTTTCTTAAGGATAAAAATGAAAATTTTTAAATTTATAATTCACCCCCATCTTGTAATTGAGCATCTATATCTACATTTCAATCCCATAATTGGTACCAAAGGATGTCTCTGAAATACTTATACTTACCTATACGTTTTCTTCCTCAACTTTTCTTTCTTAACTTAACTTGTTCAAGTTTTTCTTAATGATTTTATTTTCTTATAAACTTTTTTTAATAATCCTTTTTTGTGGAAAATATCTTTTATATTTTCTAATAGAATGGAAGTAATAAACGTTGGTTCTACATAAAATCTAAATCCTACCAGACCCCTAATTTTTTATGGTAATGATTATGAGTACTGGAGAGATATGATGAATACTTTGGTTATAAACACTGGAATGGATAACTTTGTTATGCTAACTGGTTAATACAAGATTCTTGATAATGAAATTTTAATATTCACAAATTAGAAAAAAACAAGAATATCAACTAAACTACAAGGTACACAATACTATTTTATGTTCCATGACTAGGAATATTTATATCTAAATATCCTCTTATGAAGCTACTAAAATTAAATGGAAGAAATTTGAAGTTATGAACAATAGAACTTCAAAAGTGATAGAAACAAGAAGATCTATGTTAAGAGATAAACATCATAGATTTGTATTTTCTTATGGAGAACTAGATTGCAATGTGAAAAAAATATTTATGACCATTTTCAACATTCTTTAATCTATGGGAGAAAAATGAATTTATGATGAAATACTTATGAAAAAGATAATTGATATCATTCCCAATGTGTGGGAATCTAAAAAGAATCTATTGATGAAAATTATAAAGTATCTATCATCACTCTTGATGAGTTATTTGGAACAATTTTTCAGCATGAATCAAGAATGAAGATAGATGCATACATTAATAAGAAGAATAATGGTAATGGAAGTTTTTCTTTCACTACTACATCTAAATCCAAGGCTCCGGAAAAAGTAACTCGATCTAAATATAAAAATGATGTTGTAGTATTTGAATTGAGTTATAGTGATCATTATGAGAATGAACTTTACAATCTTACTCGAAGGATGAAAAAGTTTTTGGGAAATAAAGATTTTTAGTACAGATATAAGAAGAAAGATAGAAAGGATAAGAAATATTCATAAGTAACATGTTATGAATGAAAAAGGTATGGGCATGTAAGACTTGATTTCCATGTGCTAAAAAAAAGAAAAAAAGTATAATCATTATTAAAAGAAAAAATATAAGTACTACAAATCTAAGGCTATGAAAGTCCTGAAGGCTAATGATACATAGAGTGCCTGTGGTGGTGACTCTTTAGATGAATCTTCAGAATATGAATCTTTTAGTTAGAAGAATATTGTTCTTATGCCCATATTACCTATTGAAAATTGTTGTATTATGGATAAGGTACACAATGATGAATATTTAACAAATATTTATTTAAATTCTATTTTTCCTAATAAATAATATTATTAATCTTCATATGAATAATCTTCATCATCAAAATATAATACCTTAATTTTTTTTGAAGAAGTGCATAGATTTTCTAAATTACTTGGGATTGATAATAGTAAGATAAAAAAGTAGTTAGAAAAATAAAATTATAGAATTTATTTTTTAACAGAATAATTATTATATCATTCAAAATGACTTTCTAAAAAAACTATTGATTTTGATTATATTTCTAAAAACCTTAAGGAAGTTAATTCTAAGAAGGATAAACTTTCTAAGGATATTGAAAATGTGATTTCTAAAAACTTTTTTAGAGAATAAATTAACCTCTAAGACTAATGACTATTAGGATAAGAATTTAGTCATCATAATAAAATCTAAAATATTTTCCTTATATAGACTTTTACAAAATTTCACTTCGGGAAGGAAAGAATTTGATAAAATATATTCACAACTACTTCCTCTTACGAATAGTTTTGGATTTGGTTATACTCATTGAAAACCAGTTTTTAGTCAAAATTATTTTATTCCCAAAAGTGATCCTTTTTTTCTCTAAGTGTCAATATTGTGGAAATTGGTATAAAAATCATTCTTTGAATAAATCTCAATCATTAGGTTTTAATAAAGCTTACTCTTCTTCCAAAATGTGTATACCTTAGATTTTACTTTCTACAAATTCTGGATCCAAGAAAGTTTTTATTTTGAAAGACTAACTATTTTATTTTCTGAAAGACAAGGGAAGTTCAAAAAAAATACATGGTACATGGATATTGGATGTTCTTGGCATATGAATGGTAACAAAAACTTCGTTGAAAATATTATTAATATTAAAGGTGTAAAAGTAACTTTTAGAGACAATGCACGGGGAAGAATTATAGGTATAAGTATCATTATTCTTCTTGGAAAATCTTTAATTTCAAATATTTTATTTGTTAAAGGTATTAAGCGCAAACTTATTAGAATAATACAATTATTTTATAAATGTTACCTTTTGAATTTTAGGAATGATAAATGTATAGTACAAAATTCCAAGGAAGAGTTTATTCTCTCTTCCCATAGGTAAGAGAATTTTTATACACTAAACTTAGAAGACCTTAGAAGATAAGATATACCTTGTCTTAGTGCAATGGAATATTAATCTTGTTTATAGGATAGAATAATAGGACACTATAACCTTAGGAACCTATGAAAAATACCTAAGAAAAGTCTTGTTAAGGATCTACCAAATATTAGATTTGATTCTTCAAAATTTTGTGATCCTTGTCAATATGAAAATCAACATAATTCTAGCTTTAAATAAATTACTGAAGTATCAATTTCTGATGTATTATAGCTAGTGCATATAGATCTTTTTGGTCAAAAAAACTGGATGTATTGACGGAAAATACTATGTATTTGTTTTAGTTGATGATTACACTATATTTACATGGTTCTATTATTTATCAAAGAAATATGAATCCTTTTATTATTTTAAATCTTTTTCATCCAAAGTTCAAAATGATAAAAACCTTCCATTTATTACTATTTATATTGATCATGGGGGAGAATTTGAAAATTGTGAATTTGAAACATTTTGTAGTAAGAAAGGCATTACTCATAACTTCTCAGCTCCAAGAACTATAAAACAAAATGGTGTTGTTGAAAAAAGAAAATATATTATTAAAGAAATAACTAAAACCATGTTGAGTGAAAATTTTATTGCTAAAGAATTTTGGGATGAATCTATAAGTACTTCTTGTTATACAATAAATCAAGTTTTAATCAGACCTTTTCATAAATAAAACACCTTATGAGTTGTGGACTGGGAGGTAACCTAAGGTTTCCAACTTCAAAGTATTCATATGCAAAGTATTAATTTTGAATTCTAAATATAACTTAAATAAATTCACAACCAAATCCAATAAAGGAATTTTATAGGCTATTCCACTACCTATAAGTATTATAGAGTTTTTAACAAAAAATATTGTACTATTGAAGAAACAATACATGTTAGATTTGATGGAACTGATTCTTTTGTTTTTAAACAATCCCAACTTACATATTCAGATGTGTTTTCAAAAATAGATTAGTATCCTTTGATAGAAGATTATTATAATAAAACAATACTCAAATATTTTTTTAAGTGTTTTCCCCATGTAGTTTTTTACCTCATATTGATGCACATTTTTTACAAAATCCAAATCAGCTGATTCATAAGAATCATCCCAGTGATAGTATCATTGGTGATGTAAATCAACCTGTGAGGACTAAAAGTTTTATAAGAAATCATGTAGAACATGTTGAATTTATTTACCAATTATAACCTAAAAGAACTGATGAATCTTTTTGTGATAATTATTTGATTAAATCTATGAAAGATGAATTAAATGATTTTGAAAGGAACAAAGTCTGGACCTTGGTTGAAAGTCCTAAGGAAACTTCTTTAATTGGTGTAAAATGGGTCTTCAGAAATAAATGTGATGAAAATAGAATAATTTTAATAAATAAATAAAGATTAGTTTCTAATGGATATAATTAACAAGAAGGAATAGACTATGAAGAAACCTACACTATAGTATCTAGACTATAATCTATTCACATTCTACCAGCCTTTATATAATTCTTCAATTTGAAACTTTTTCAAATGAATGTGAAGTGTTCTTTCCTTAATGTATATGTTCAAGAGGAAGTTTATGTTGAACAACCTCCTAGTTTTGAAGACAAGAAACATCCTGATCATGTTTACAAACATACCAAAGCTTGATATGGTATTAAATAATCCCCTAAATCATAATATGATTGACTTACATGATTTTTGTTACAAAAACATTATGTAAAGGGAAATACCGATCCATCACTTTTTATAAAGAAAGATAATAAAAATGTTTTAATTGTTCAAATTTATGTTTATGAAATTATATTTGGATCAACTAAAAAATCCTTAATCGATTTATTTGTTAATCTCATGAAATTTGAGTTTGAAATGAGTATTTTTGGTGAGTTAACATTTTTTCTTGATTTTAAAATTTCTCAAAAACTAGAAAGAAATTATATATCTCAAAATAAGTAAAATAAAGATCATCTTAAATACTATGGATATGACAATACAAAAAGTATAAGTACTCCAGCTGGTACCTCAAAGTCTCTTGATCTTGATGAAACTAGGAAACCAGTAGATCAAACATATTTTAGAGGTATGATAGGAAGTTTATCATACTTAACAGCTAGTCATCCAGACTAAATTTTTTCATTATGATTATGGGTAAGATATCAATCTTATCCCAAGGAATTTCATTTAAGAGCAGTGAAAATAATTTCTCTCTATTTAAAGGGAACCATGGATTTAGGACTTTTTTATTCTCTTATAAATGAATTTTTTTTAAAAAGTTTTTCAGATTCTAATTTTGGTGGGTGTAGAATGAATAGGAAAAGTAAATCCAAAAATTGTCATTTCTTAGAAGACTAATTAGTATTTTTTTCATGATTGAAGAAACAATTTATATCACTTTCCACTACTAAAGCTAAATATGTAACAACTGGAAGTTGTTGTGCTCATGTGTTGTGGATGTAACACACACTCATAGACTATGGATTGAGTTTTACCAAAACAAAAATAATGTGTGATAATACTTGTTCCATTTCCCTATGAAAAAACCCCACACATCACTCACATGAAAAGCACATATATATTAGAATTTCTTAGGGATTAGACAGTTAAAGGAGATATCATTCTTCAATTTATCGAAACACAAAACCAACTTGCAGACATTTTTACAAAATATTTACCCTTCAATAGATTTGAATATATTAAACAAAAGTTAGGAATGATAACCGTAATGTAATCATCCATATTAAGTTATTGTTAAAAATATCTCCAAACATTAAGTTAATCTTTTTCATAGGGGGGTACATATGTTTATATATTTTTGTATTTCCTTTTTTAAATTTTTTCCTAAACCTAAAATTTTTAGAACTTAAAAAGTTTTTCCTTCCCTAATAAAAAGTTCGAGAACCTAATTTCTTCAAGAAGAACCTTATCAATATTAAAAAAATTTCTATGAAATCAAGAAGGTATGTTTTTTTACTTAAATCTTCATAATTTCATTTTTTACTTGTTGGTATTTCTGTCTTGTTTTAAGAAAACATTATCAGATTCACTTTCCTTAAATCTAATTTTTCCTTAAAATCTCAATAGATTGGAATCTATAAATCCCTCTTTGGAATTGATATCAACCATCATATTTGATCAAAAAAATCTCAACCATTTGATTGATTTGGGAATATAAACTGTCACTGTGAAGCCTAAGGACCCCCTATTCGTGTCCCACATCAATTTTCTCAATGATTTTGTGCCGAAGTTATATGACTATTCAAATATAACATTCCAATTTATCTATTTCCTTAAGCTCAGAATGTATCTTGAAGATTACTCACTAACTCTGATGGCCTCCAATAAAAAACTGAAGGATTGGTTAATATATTGAGAAAAGTTGGTGGACCCAAATTTCTTTGTGAAGTATGATTCTATGACTTGAAAAATCATAAAGAAAAATTGTTGGTAAAGTCTATGTATAGCCAAAGAAAAGATTAAGGATCTGGTATATCCTAATCTTCTTATAGAATTCTATGATACAGTTCATTTATATGAACATGGAGGAAGGGAAATGTTTTCTTTCAAGAGTTATGGGAAGAATTATTCCTTATATTTTGATAAGTAAACTTGTATTTTAGATATACCTGATGAAGTTGAAGTGATATTTTTCTCACATAAATTTCCAAAAAGGAAGGATATTTTGAGATGGTTAAAGAAACTGAGTGTCTTGGACTTAAAGGAGTAAATTAACCAAATATTTATCATCTTTCAACCAATTATAGATTTTTATCTATTTGGATTCAAGGTTTTTTGATTTTGGGAAAGCGAGACAAGGATTCCCCTAAGAAATGTGGTATCTTCATGATGGATTTTTTGGTAAATATAATGAATATAAACCTCATCAAGTACATTATTTTAATAATTAGTTGCGTTAAGAATGGCACCATCAAATATCATATCATTACATACCCAAAAATCGTGTCAAAGATTATTGTATTATGTTTAGAATCCTTTAAAATCCCTTGCATATCAATGTCCATTGTTTTCAAGATTATGTTGTTGAGTGATGATACCATGATAAGGATGAAAATTTGTTTCATTATTAATATATATGAGTTCTTTGAACTTACTGATAAGGATGATCAACTTGTTGTCAAGAAAGGATAAGTAGGTGATAGTTCTAAGAAAACACCAAATAAAAGAAAAGAAAAAGAACCCGAACTAAAATAGAAATCACCAATACCTAAGTTAGTATCTGATTTACCCAAGATCAAAAAGAAAATACATTTTTTGATGAAGTGGTAGCTAAATGGAGAGAGAATAGAAATAAAATGAAAGAGATAGATTCAATTTTTGGTTTAGAACCAGTTAAGGCTAAGTCCTTAAAGATTCAAGAAGCTGAAGAGCATGAGAATGAATCTTAATAGAAGAAGATATCAGAAGCTGAGATTGTTAAAGATTTTTTTGGAGATACAGTGAAGGAATTTGAATAAGTTCAGGTACCAAAATATATCTTGTAAGAATCAGTGCCAATTGAAACACTGTGTGCAGATAAGATAAATAAAGTATATTCAATTCTAGAACCCATTTTTGAATAAGAATATGTGCAACAAGAAGAATAAGAAGAAGAGGAAATAAAAAAGTGATGATGTAATTAGAATGGTGGAATAATACCAAGAGAAGGAGAGACCTTCTGAAAAGATATCTATCAGAACTTCCCAAGTTGAATCTGCCAAGATAATTTTAGAATAACAATTAGTTCTAAAAAATAATGACGATCAAGATGAGGTTGATAAAAATTCAGTTAATAAAGGTAGTAATGATGATTTTATTAATCCAAATGATGACAAAGAAATTGGTGAAAAAGTTTCTGGTAAAGTAGTTGATGATGATCATAAAATAATTCAAGTTTCAGATGGAGAGAATGAATCCCAGGTGGTCGAGAAGAATTTTTCAAAGAAAGTTATAGGGAAGAAGTTGTTTTTTGAATCACCTAAGAAAGATGTACTTTCAAAATCCAAGAAATTTTTTATAGGAACATCTAAAGGAAAGGAAGACGAGGAAGATAAAATTCCCTCACTAAAAAAAGATTCTGATTTAGAATACTAATCTTCCTTAGGACATGATTTTGTTGGTCAGTCCTTGAAGAATCTTGTGAATACCATTCCCTTATTTCCCTGTATTGATTCCAGGTGCCAGCTACTCAAACAAAGAATCAATCGAAAGGAAGATTCAACAAGCATTCTCATGGAAAAGTTTATAAAACTTTAAACTGACTTTAGGACTTTTCAAATTGGTTATAATGCTTATAAGATCTTAAAAATAAATAACCATGTGGTCTAAGTCTATGATTAATGACCTTTAAATTATGGATGATTTCAATGATTCCGTAAAGGATTCCTCTGATAAGATAGATAGAATGATAAAAAACCATTGAACAAGTCATTCAGAGAAGCTGAATCTAGGGCAAGCTACCTATATTCAAGGGGATAAATATTGGAATGGAAAGTTGAATTCTATTTCTTTAAATTTGAAAAGGGAAAGGGAAATAAAAGAAGAAATGGTTGAAAAGTTCAAAGAACAATATGAAGTTAAAAAATATCAAGGATAAATTCTTAAGTCTCAAGAATAAAGGATCAAAGATCTCAAAAAGAAAAATTAGAATCCTCATCAGATGATCAAGAAGTACGAAGATGATTATAAAGAGTTGAATAAGATGAAGAAAACTCTGAAAAACATAATTTTAAAGGAGAAGAATAAGGATGAATTATTATTTTTCTTAAACTCTGATCTTTTGTTTTATTTTCTATGTAACCAATTTTTCTCATATTAATGATTTTTTTATCTGTCCACTATTTTTGTTTTGTACATTCTTAACCTTTCAAGTACAATTTTTTGTCTTTCCCTCTATTCCTTTTTGAATATCACAAATGGGGAGAAAAGAATGATAAAAATGAATATTAATAAAGATAATTCCTAAAGGGGGGATTACTTAAAGAATAATTTCTTAAGTAAGAAATAGGAATATCTCTATGAAAGACAATAATATGAACCTTTGGGATTTCAAAACCTAAGGGGTATTTAGTCATATTAAACATAAACCTTAAAAAAAGTAAAGTGGGGATAAATATTTATTTTAATGTTTAAAAATGATTTTTTAGTCCATATATTCTTTTTTTTCGTGCTTTCCAAAAAGGGGGAGATTATTGAGTCAACAAGTTCCCTTATGACTTTTCCATTTCTTTATATTTTAAAAATCAAAAAACATTTTATTAATGGAAATTATCTTTCTCTAAGAATTATTTTCTTAAGGGAAATTTTTATTTCTATAATAAATGTTTTTTCCTTTCCCTTTTTTTAAATACGTTATCTAATATTTTATTAAACCAAGTCTAACCATCATTTGCATAAACCAAAAATTAGATCCTTACCAAACTCAGAACCTTATATCTCCTTAGAATCTGATTTCCCAAATATTGGGACTCCAATTTCTTCTGAAGTTAGACTCCGATTTCTCCTGAAATTAGACTCTGATTTCTCGTGAAATCAGACTCCAATTTCTCTTGAAATCAGACTCTGATTTCCCCTGATATCAAACCTTGATTTCTCCTAAAATTAGACTCTAATTTCTCCTAAAATCAGATTATGATTTCTTCTAAAATCAAACTCTGATTTTTTTTTTCTGAAATCAAACTATAATTTCTAATGAAATCAAACTCCAATTTATCATGAAATCAGGCTTTGATTTCTCTGAAAATATTACTCCGAATACTCCTAAAACCAAACTCCAATTTCTTTTGAAATTAGTCTATGATTTATTTTAAAATCAGACTCCCATTTCTCTTAAAATCGGACTCCGATTTATCTTGAAATCAGACTCCGACTTATCCGGAAATTAGACTTTGATTTATCCTAAATTCAGACTCTGACTTCTCCTGAAATTAGAATCCTATTTCTACTGAATCAAAACTCTAATTTCTCCAGAAATTAGACTCCAATTTCTTCTAAAATTAGACTTTAATTTCTTCAGAAATCAGATTCCAAATTAATTAGAATTTAGATTCCTATTATCTATTATTTCAAAATACGATGGTTAATATTTTTAGACTTTGATTATCAATTTCTTAAGAATCTAATTAATTTTTTTTATAGTTACCTTATTTACTTAAAAGTAAAATTTTAGTTTATAGTATCATAAACTTTTTAATTTTTCTTACACTTGATAATGTTTCCCATGTTTTATTACATGAAACGATGTCATAAAATCTGTTTTTTACCAACTATTGGTTGAGTGACATGTGTACAGGTCCCTATTAAATTCAAGAAAAAAATATGACTATCGGAGGAGGATACAATCGTTGGAATCCATGACTATAAATACCCAACCATTAGAACGATTTCAGTACTAATGATAGAATATTTTTCAATGATCATGCTAAATTCTAGAAAGAGAATTTGTATTACAATATCTCTTCTCAAATACGACTTGTGTGAATGTTGTAAAAACTTGTTCAATTGTGAACAACTTTTTCAGCCTGCTTAGTATGATTCTAATTGTTATTGATTAATCAAGGTCTTTTGGGGATAAGAATACAGAGGTTTCAATCACCTTATAGATCGAGGGATTGTGGGGATATCAAGACAGACTCTGATCTTCAAATCGAGGGCTTACCCTACTATGGGTAAGATATACTTTCTTGAAAGTATAAATCAAGGGGATTTTATCCAAGGTTGTTGGATACCCTTCTATTTGTGTTAAAAGTGTTCTTATACTTTTCTTGTTTTGTTAAATGTTTTAATTCCGTGACATTTTTTGTTAAATAAGAAAAGTATAACATTATTATACTTTTTATTCTTTTATACTCTGATATAAATAAGATTCTATACACTTTAAGGTAGAATCATTACAAATGAATATTTGTTTTAGTTTCTTTATCAGATCCATATTTTTAGATCCTAAGAATGATTTTTTCTTATTTAATAACTAAAGAAGGTTTTTGAATCCATCTTGTTTAACTTTGTTAAACATAGATCTTCTTAAGGATAAAAAAGAATGTTTTTAAACCTACAATTCACCCCTCTTGTAATTGAGCATCTATATGTACATTTTGATTCTATAATTTTGATTCAAACCAAAATTAACCATCAACTTTAAAGTAGATACTTATGTACTAAAATCAATCACCACTATCATCTGTTTGTGATCAAGCCTCATACTAGTATTGTTATTTTATGTTTCATTTTACTATTCTCATAATCACATGACAATTTAACTAGACCTCCATGATTATCCTTCACTTTTTTATCTCTTGTTTAACCTAATTCCCTGATTTCATTTTGGGATTTATGTAACACCCCATTTTATTATTGTTTTATTTATTTAATGAAATTTTGGGTAATTTTAATTTCGGTAAGTTTGGAAATATTTGGGCTTGAAATTTTAAATTTTGGAAGTTCTTTTCTTTCTTAAAAATTTTTGCATGGTCACTATATGGTTTGGTAAACCATTTAGATGACCCTTACACAAGTATTTCTTTATATCCAATAGTTAAAACACATAGTTTTAGTCTAAACCATATAGATAACATTATATAGAGGGGTCATCTATTCATTTTTGAACTTCAATGGTTAAGGTGCATATGTTGCACATGGTTTGAGGCAAGTCCTAGGAGAAACATGAAGCATAAATTTCCATGTGAGTGTTCATATGGGTAGTGACACACAATTTTCACATGGTTAGAAGAAACCATGTTATTAAACTATGCATCATGCCACATCATAGACAGTACCATCCATATGGTTGGTGCACAATGCAGGCAAACCATTTGGTCTGCCCATAATTCATTTAATGTTGAAAATATCCTATTTCCCCTCTCAATTATTAATTTTTCCATTCTCATATCATCATTCCTGCATTCTATTGAGACTCATAAAGACCTAGAGATATTTTTTCTCCCTTCTATTCGATTTGGGTCCTTTTCTCCCCATATTCCATGTGTTCTTCACCACAATCTCTCCAATTTCCCACCTTTCCTCTTCTTTTCCTTCCATATCCCCTTGTACTTCGGTTTTGTATCCCTCTATGAACCCCAATACTTATATTGGTTATATTTAGGGTTTATGGTTGGATCTAACATATGGGTTTCACTTTTTGGGGATTTTATATGGAGATTCCTTTCCCATTTTAGTGGTCTCCATGGAAGGCGACACATTACAAGTTGGTTTTCTTCTAATTGAGGCATGAGTTTCTCTATATTTCCTATATTTTTAAATTTACGAAACATTTACATATTATAAATTCATTTTTAATTAAATTAAATTTTATATTATGTTTTATATGAGAGTATAAATTATTTTCTATGAAATCAGAACTTGGAATAAAGGATTGTTCTTAGGTATTTTGTGCATGTATTTCGAATTAAATATTTTAATATTCCTAGTGTTATTGAAATTTCAAAAAGTCCTCATTAAATGGTTTTAAGGGTAAATGAAGGGCTTCAACATTGTTTAGATTTTAAAAGGGAATGTTCCATGTATTAAAATAACTCTTTTGAATTTTAAAAGGGTGTGCGTGCCTTAGAGATTTCAAAATTATTCTAAAATAATAGAATTTTAAAGAAAATGGGAGGGCATAGAACCCTGATCTATTTTTCATGTTACGTCCAATTTTTTATTTTATGAGTTATGAAGATTGATTTTATGATACCCTAATTGTATTTAGATATACCTTATTCACCCATTATGGTTTTATTATTATTATTATGTGTTGATTAGATGAATTATGTGAAAGGGGATGTTTTATGTTAGAGTGATCGAGGTTAGGGTGAGTTATTTCTTATGCCTTATGTATTGATATCATCTTTTTTGTTTACTCAAATCTACTATAGATTGGTCATGGAATCCTGGAAACTAATCCAGATATCTATATTTATCTACCCTATTTGGTATATATTTTTCTAGCGTCCCCTATAGTGCGAAATATGGCTAAATGGGGAGTTCCATCTATACAACATCAGTGTGGGACATTCAGGAAAGTTGTGTATTTTTATGAAACAACATATGTTAAAATTGTTAACATTTAATAGTTAAATTGTAGGATTATATCAATTTAGGTCATAGGGAGTTTACCAGGACACTTATTCATTGATCAATGGTTTAATTTAAGTGATTTATTGATTTCATATATCCCCTTATAATTGTTTTCTAATCACACAATTATTTATTTCTTATTTTATATTTCTTCAGGACATTTTGGTTATAACTACTATAACTTTTCATACATTAACATTACATTACTTTTGAAAAATACCTAATACACTATAAAAACAAATTTATAATGACTCTATTATTCTAGTGCCTTTGGAAACATGTAATCATAAACACTAGTACATAATTGGGAAAAATTATCTATAACTACGTTCTTATCTACTATAACCCTTCTTAGACACATCAAACATAATACAAATCTCCATAACCCAGGTTAAAGGAAACATAAAAAGGGGTGATCTCAGAAGTTTAGTAAGGTTAAATAAGGGAGATATGTAATCATAATCCTGGGAATAAGGGTATGAGAATATGATCATGAAAATATATGATCATACCCTGCATATCAAAGATCATAAGCAGGATACATGGCATAAATATTGTTAGTTTTTGAGACATGAATCATAAGGAAATAAATAATAGGAACTATGAAAACATATCATAGGAATAAAACATAGAACTATAGAATACACATAATCATAAAATAATTATTTACATAGTAGTAATGAAACCACTATGAAGTCCATATTGGTAATATGGGTTCACCTCACATATTATTTTTTTGTCATGGTTCACTCCCATGGACATCTTAGTAGTCAAGGTTTACTCCCAAGACCATCTTAGTCTATCTTATGAGATTTAAATATTTACCCAATGCATTGGAGGGAGATTTAGGTCCCACCAATCTCATAATGAAATCATACATACATGTTCTTTAAAAACCAAATCATGTATCATATCAAAACCCATGAAATGAAATGTGTTTCATAAACATCATGTAATCATAACATAACCCATAGAAAAGAAATGGGTTTCATAAATATCATTACATCTTAAAGATAATCATTCTTAGAAAAAATAAGAATTGAAACACTAAATCATATCCTTAGTATAACAAAATTATCATCAATAAATGATATCTTAGATGGAAAATAATTTTAAAACAACTCTTGAAAATAATTTTTGGGGAAAATATCTATTATTATTTGAAAAAAGTTTCTTTACTTGAAATGCCACACAATTTTAAAAGAAACAATTTTCTTTGAAAATATACTTATAAGGTTTTAATGTAAGATTAAAGAAAATAGGGCATCATGTAATCATAAAAATACCTTCATTTCATATAATTTTAAAAAACTTTCTTTTCGTACTTTTACAAGAAAAGTAAACAAGTAAAACATTAGGAAAACAAAATAAGATTCATTTCAAACCATTTAATAAAAACTCATACACGGGTTAAAATGGATTTAATATTTTTAGAAGAATACTAAAAATATTAAGGAAATTTTTTTAAGAAACAAGGACACGGATGATAAATATGTCATAGTAATTACTTTCATAGAAACAATCCCGACTAATATTGAGATTGAGAAATCAAACCTTTCCTTAGGTATGATTTACCTGATATGTATCTAAAACTCCTGTATAATAAATTAAATAATGTAATTAAATTATTCCATAACCATATATATATATATATATATTATATCATATATGATCATATTATCACCCGTTTGTTAATAATATTTCATTATTACTCTTCTTTTGGGTGTTAACCTCTTCCTTTTCTTATGCATGTTTTATCGTATAAGTCCTAGTTTATGTGGATATGATATAGTTATATCATTTATAGAATAATATTAAGGTAATATATATCATATATTCTCATTATATAAATTTATATAATCATTTTTGAATTATGATCATGGAGAATGAGTCACATCGTGTTGTAGAGACAGTAGGTCGCACACACGCACGAGGGATAATAACATTCTCTTAATTATGAAATGGTATGGAAGTGTAGGGTGTGTATATTTTATTATAGAATAAATATCATGTTATAATAATCTTATATAACTATTATTTCCATCATTAGACTCATTCATGTGAAGTTGTGATGAAAAAATAGATTACACCATGACCTCAAGACGGTAGGCTGTACGTACACACAATTGATGATTTTATTTTTCATTGAATGAATAAAAGGTGTAATATGGTTGTTTCATAATAATAATAAAATATAAGAATATATGAGATATTTTAAATATTAATTTATAATTTAATAAACCCATGAATGGGAAGTAGAATAAGAAATACTCTTATGAGACTCGGTAAAGGACATACTACCTCTTCTTCGGCAGGCTCCCTCTAGATATTCTCTTAGGGACACTAGAGTTGGTATTTTGAGGAAACTAAAGCCACTAGAACTTGGATAAGGATGGATTAAGGATAAATGTTCATGTTTTGGTTGAGATATAAGGCTCAAGGTTGCATGAGGAAGTGAGGTAGGAGGTTCCTTTTTATAAGAGAGGGGAGGGGCACTCATGGAAACTCTCAAAATATTAAATTTATATAAGTTAATTTTCTATTGAAAATGGTCCTAACTAATTTATTTATATTATATTATGAGGATGGGCCAAACAAATCATATAATAAAAATTAGATAAGTTTTCATTATTTTTTTACCCTTATCTTTTTGTTTTAACCCTTATTTTACCCTTTGAATATTTACTATAATATCATGTAATTTACACTTTGTGGGTTAATATAATTAAAATAAAATTAAAAAAAACCAACGAATGATTAATTGATAAAATTTTTAGACTTAACATAAATATTTGGTAAAATTTGGTATTTTCATGAATTTTAGGACATTTAATAAATGATTATTTATTTTAAAATATCAATAGTGTCAAAATTGTCACTATTCATTAGGTTACTTTTTAAAAATATCATAGTAGGAATATAAGTTCGAAGAACTACATTATGTTATCAATAACATGTAATATTAATCCATAAATTTTTTTTGATGATGTTAATTATGTAAAATAATAATTATTTTAGTGTCTTTAATAAAATTTATTTGAATCTTCTATTTATGAGGAAATTTCTCCATCATTTTGTGTCACCATATAATTTAATTATTTTGTTTATAAAAATTATAAATAAATTATCATGATGAAGGTAAATATTTTTTATTTCCAAGTACTATTAATAGTAGAATATATAACTTATATAAACCCATATTAAAAATACATTACATGATAAATACAATGGTGTGAAAAACTTTTTCTTCTCATTGAATATAATATTATAAATGTATTAAGGTAATCAAAGTGGCTCCAAGTGGTCCTAAAATAGACCCACAGATTATATTTGTAACAAAAACTCATCTAGTTAAATTAGGACAAGTGTTTTGGTAATTTTATAATATTTATAATATAATTTTAACCTTTAATTACCTTATTTACCCTTAACCGTGGTAATAAAAATTATTACTTACTATTCATAAAATCCAAAAATAAAAGGGACCTATTTGAATATTTTGGAACTTATGAATCCAATTATGGAATACATTTTTTCAAATTTAGAACACATATTTTGCAGGAACTAATTAAAAATTATTCTCGTTGACGGAACGAGAAAATGATTTTTTAAGTAAAAACTTTCAAAAGTTCAACAAGTTTTTTATATCCAATTTAAATGTTAAATTGGTTCCAATGAACTAAATTTTATTAATTCATAAAACTGTAATCTAATTTTTTGTTAAAACTAATAAAATATATAATTTAACAATATAAATTATTTCAATGAAAAGTTGTTTCAATTAAAAAATGCAATATTTTTTCACTGTTCATAAAAAAATAAAACTTCTCAGAAAAATACTGAAAATAACCCCAAGTTATTTTTGACATTTAAAATTCAAAAATCAATGTTATTTTATCAAATTTAATTTCTAAGAATAAAAAATTAACTTTATTTCTTTTCATAGAAGTACATGAAAATCAGTTTATTGGAGAAAATTTTATTTTTAAACATATAAAAACTTTACCAAAAATTATATTTTTAATTACCAAAATGTTTTATTTATATAAAATCATTATAAATAATATTTGAAATTTAGTTATTACTATTAATATTACTGATTTTAAAGTCTAGGTAATAATAATCTCATTTAAATAATTAAAACAATAAAATGATGTTTTGTGGAAACTCGATGTTGCATGTAACGTACACCAAGTTGATTTTGTGAGTAGTAAAAGCCAAGTCAGTGGCTTCTGAAAATAATTTTTTATTAAGTACAATAAAATTCATGAATGAAGATTAATTTATTCAAAAAAAAGTTTACAAAAAACTCAGGGTGTTACATTCTACCCTACTTAAAATGAGTTTCTCCATTGAAATTCATCATTCTATTACAAACAGATGAGGATACTTATGCCTCATCATATCTTCAATTTACGTCATATATTCCTTTAACTAGTGATTTATCCACAAAAAAATTGACCAGGTGAGTGGTCTTGTTTCAGAGAACTTTCTCTGTACGATCCATATTTCAACTGGTTGTTGTTCTTAAGAGAGATCATGATCCAACGACAAAACCTCTGAGTTCAATACATGTGAAGGTCCAGGTTATTACTTCCTTGAGAGAGATACAAGGTACACATCATGGTATTAAGAGATATTTGGATTAAGTTCCAAGATATATGTTACTATCCCAATACAATCAATAATTTCAAAGGGACCAATATATCCAGGGCATAGTTTTTCTTTCTTCTTAAATTTGATAACCTTATTACATGGAGAGATTCATAGAAACACCTTCTCAGCAACATCAAATTCTAGATCACAACATCGGTTGTCAACAAAAATTTTCTACCAACATTGTGTTATCTTAATGAGATGCTAAATGGTTCTAAACTTCTCAGCCATCTCTTTAGAAATCTTAGGTCCCAATATATTTCTTCCCCCAACTTTATCCTAGAACGTTGGTGCTCTACATTTCTTCCCATAGAGATATTCATAAGGATCCATATTAATGATTGATTGAAAGCAATTATTGTAAGAAAAATCAACTAGAAGAAGGTTTAGATCATAACCACCTTTGAAAACTGAAGAACAAGATCTCAACGTATCCTCTAGGGTATGAACTATTCTTTCAGACTGACCATCGATCTGAGGATGATAGGTTATGTTGAAACTCAATTCTATATCAAGTGCATAGAGAATAATTTTCCAAAATTTTGAGGTAAACCTTGGGTCCCAATCAGAGAGAATTTAATGTGTTAATCCATGAAACCTTAACACTTAATGTATATCCTAAAAATTTGATCAAGAGAGAAGTATTCTTTGATAGAAATTAAG
Organism: Viscum album; assembly: GCA_963277665.1. Lineage (NCBI taxonomy): Eukaryota > Viridiplantae > Streptophyta > Magnoliopsida > Santalales > Viscaceae > Viscum > Viscum album. The sequence continues at coordinate 22,582,510 of OY728142.1, read as the reverse complement.
TGTGTTGACTTAGTAATGAGATCGACCATGACCCATATATCATTAAAACCTTTATAGGTTTTGGGGAGTTCAACAAAAAAATCCATGGTGAAGCTCTCCCATTTTCATCTTGGTATGGGTAATGGATGAAACATCCTCTTATATTTTTGTATTTCTACCTTAACTCTATGGCATACCAAGTAATGAGATACAAACATTGAAATATCTCTTTTCATTCCATCCCATAAGAAGTATACATTCATGTCTCTATACATATTCGTACTTCCAGGATGAATAGAGAATGAAAATCTATGAGATTCCTCTAAAAACTACTTCAAAAATTGTAATAAAGGAATACATGAAAAGATCCTAAATGTTATCATTCCATACCGATCAAGGTTAAACTACAGATCATTTTATACCTTCTTTTATAGCTCCACATCTCCGTTATGTGCCTATTTTGTAACGCCCCGACCCTAGTTACCCAGAGTCGGTGCATTATTACATAACATTGGCATGATAACAAGAAGATCAAATCTCGAAAGACCGATTGGTTTAGTAGCCTTGGAAACACTAGATATATTCATAAGTTTTACATTACAAAAAAAACTACTACAACAACATAATGTTTCCACAGTCCACACTATAATCCCCTCATAATATCCCTGCAGGTCATTCATAACTTACATCTTCACTTCCTGGGAAAAATAAAACATAGAAAAGGGGTGAGCTCAAATGCCCAGTAAGGATAACAATATAGCAGAAACTTTCATAAATAAGAATAAACATTTAAGGCAATGTATAAATAAAACAAAAGCCTTTTAAACATGAACTTTCAACATGGTATGGCGTAAATAAAATTAAATAATGTCATTTACTTATTCACATGGATATTCTACTAATCGAATAATCACATGCAAAAATCAATAACCACTTTCATAATGTTGGAATGCATAATGCCAGACTATCATAACCACATAGCCAAGGCCTCGTGCCAAGACTACAAATAAGATTTTGTCAAGGCCTTGTGCCAAGACACTAGTTTGTCTCATGAGACCTACCGATGCATCGAGGAGCTATAGCGGGCTCCACCCGTCACTTACTAAGTCCAATGCATTCCCATATGAAAAGGTTTAAACATAACATAAACATTCGTATTAAAACTAGCATACGAAATGTCAATAATTTCACCATAAACTATGAATGGTATAAAAATAGCACATCCACAGTCAAACATATCACAAAACCTTCAATACAATATAGAAGCTTTGTATTACAATAAATCAACTTCAAATAAGCGTTAAATCCATCAAAGGATGTTGACATAGATGAAATCAAAACTATTTGAGAGAAATATCTCCTTTTTTGAAATCATTTAAAAGTCACACATTTATAAAGGAAGTAATTAAAAAGAGATTTTTGAATCAAAGTGTCCCATACCACTTTGAAACTTTTGAAAGGAATTAACATTTTTAAAAACATTCATGTCCATATAAATAAATCCTTAAAAACCATTTTGAAGACATTAATTAAAAAGATTTATAAAGATAAATCTTTAAAACATTTAAAATTCTGATTTTGATAAAGAGTACCTTTCTGAAATTCTTAAATTATTCATTTTGAAATCATTTAAAAGTCACATAATTATAAAATAAAACATTTACTTTGAAAATATCCTTATAATCTTGTAAGGGAAGTTTTGAAGATTTTATAATGGCGGAAATTAGCCGCACCCGCCGTATAAGTTAAAAAAAACATTCTTACCTTAATTCTGTCGAAAAGGTTAAAAAGGGACCTTGTTTTGAAAACGACGGAAAGATTCCTTTATAAACCACTTATAAAAGTCAAAAAGGGTATAAATGACTTTAACTCATATTCTAGTAAATAGTAAAAATGTTTTGAAATTCATTTTTAAGAAACATGGATGTGGATGATAAAGAGATCCTAGTAGATTATTACATATAAACAACCTCGGATAATGAAGAGATTGTGAAATAACCCTTACCTTGTACTTTTCCTTTGTTGGGGTAGGTTAACCTCCTGTATAATGGTGAAATAATTATTATTAGATTATACAAGAATCATATACATTAATATGATATCATATATGATCTTTTAACATTGCTTTATTAATAATATCTTAGTATTATCGTCGTTTCGGGTGATAATCGATTCGTTCTTCTTAAATGTTTGGTTACGTAAGACATGTTTGTAATGGATAGATTATATCTTATTCATAATCAGAATGATATTAACATTCTTTTTAACCCTAAAATGAGAATAATACTTGAATGGATATGATGGAGAATGAATCTTATCGCGTTCGTGGAGACGGTAGTCCGTACGTACGCACGAACGCTACTTCCATTTAATTTTCATTTTAAAAGAATCAAATCCAAATGATACATAGGTATATTAATATTCCAGTATAATATAATATTTTATATATGTTACTTAAGTTCATTAACACCATCCTTTATACGTTCCATGTGTGGTATGAACGAGTCATATCATTTTAAGGGGGCGGTAGTCCGCACTTCCTCAAATGAAATTATCGTATGTATATACAACATGAAACGAATAATGGTATGAAATAAAATGGAATTACATAAGCTTATATATAAAATATATATCATTAATATCATATTTAATTATAGTGCCATCATAATGGCCTCCATGAGAGGTGGTAAGATGTATTTGAACAATCATCGTTTCATGAGGCGTTAGTTTGCCATCCACAGAAACATTACGTTCATCATCCATTAGATGGAGTTGTGTGTATGTGTAGTTTGAATCCTTCTTATAACAACATCCTAGTATATTGTGGATACTGGTGTTGTTACAAAAGGAAGGAAATAAAAAGATTTTGGGGGTTGGAGAAGCAAAATAAATGAAAATAATTTAAGAGAAATCGTTACCTTTAATCTAGGTAACTCACTTTGGTTGGAACCAAAGGACTTCTTGAAATGCTTTCTGCCTAAGGGGAAGCTTCAAGGAGGAGGAGAGGGATTTGGGGAGCTTATTTGGGCAGAGTTTGGAAGAGCCAAGTGGCTTGAGAGGTGTGAGGAAAAGAGAAGGAGGAGTGCCCTTTTATAAGAGGGGTGAGGGGCACCTTTGGAAAAGCTAGAAATATTAATTTATAATAAATTCATATTCGGTTTCCAAAGGCTCAAAAGTTTACTATTCAAAGGATGAGGTGGGGATAGGTCGAAAACAACTCATCCAATAGAATTTAGACAGGTTTGGGTACTTATATTAACCTTATCTTTAAGTATTAACTCTAAGTTAATTAGTTTCACTTTTACAATGTCTCTTTGTATTTTTATATAATATGGTTAATAAACTTACTATATACATCCAAGCGACCCCCCAAGTGGTCCATTAATGATGAAACTATCCTGATATAAGTCTCTTGGCCGAACCTTAGATTTTTAGGAATTTAATATCAATTAATAATATAATGTTTGTTTTAAGAACTCTTTTATGTCAATTTTGACACTATTCAATAGTTGATTTTTGTGAAACTCATAACAGATTGATTACTTCAAAAAAAGTCAATTAAATCAATCCTAATATATCATATTATCCTATAAAATTAGTTTAATTCATTAAAAGTTTCATATTATATTTTTTTTGGGTATTTATAATATCAATTATTTTAATTTTTCACTATTATAGTAATTACTGCATCATCATTGTGTCATAAATAAAATAAATTATTTAATGTCTAAAAATTATAAATAAAATATCATTATGTAGGAAATCTTTTTATATTTCTAATTAATATTTATAATCTAAAATCCAACTTATATAACTCTATGTAACAATTGTTTTGCTAAAAGATATATGCTTGTGTCATTTTTGTATTCATTTTGACTTAATTATAATAAAGTGTCATTATCACTTACAAGTGGATCCATGGGGTCCCAAAATTGACACAAAGATGCCCATGGTCGACCATTTATCAACCAATAGGGTTAAGACACGTTTTAGGGTAATTTAGTATTATTATAATATTATTTTTTTAACCCTTATTTACCGGATTTACCCTTAACCATGGTAAATAAAATATTTACCGCAGTAATTATTCAAAATGTCTAAAAATAAAAGTTACCTATTTACAGAATTTGAACATCCTGATTCCAAATATGGAATCCATTTTCCTAAATTCTAAACACAGAAGTGGCAGAAATTAATTTAAAATTAATTCCCGCTGTCAAAACAAAAAGCGTGTTTTTAAGAGATAATAACTATCAAAAGATTGACACTTGTTTATGTTCGGTTTAATTGTAAAATTATGTCCAATGACCAACATTATATTAAATAGTAAAAATATATTATAAATATACTTTAAAACCACTCAAATTCAAAATTTATCACTATTAATTATTTTGATTAAAAAAGTTGTTTTTAATTAAAATTTAGTAATTTTCACTATTCATCAAAATATGAAAGTTATCCGAAAAGTACCAAAATTTCACCTTAGGCTAAATTTGATATTCCGAATCCAAAAATGAAGTCCATTTTAAAATATAAAATATATATAACTTCAAAAAGTAGGTATTACTATTCATAACAGCTAGTTTGATTGGTTTCGGTGTGTTAGAACTCGAAGTTGCGTACAACACACGCTACTGTTTTATTCAAAGGAAAGCGTACCGTGGAAGCTTGGGATGTTTCATTTTAAATTTTTTTGATGTCTCCATTTAGTCAAAAAGTTTAAAATATTGTATTTAAAAAGGTTTCACTATCAAAAGTTGATAAAAGTGCAATACTGAAAATGAATCTGTTCTTGCATTATGACTAAGAAACTCATAATATGGATTCTAAAATTATAAGGATTATATAAAGTTTAAAATTTAGTTAATAATATTCATAACCTCTTTTGAATGGATTTTTCCTTTGGTAATTAATGGTGTGATTGAACCCGGTGTTGCGTGTGGTGCAAGTTATTGAATTATTTTGAAGAAATAACACACTATGAAATCTTGGGGTGTTACATTCTCCCCTCCTTCAATAAATTGCGTCCTCGCAATTTGAAATTGTTCTTCGAAAATAAAAGGTTGAAAATAGAAAATATATTTGTGGGAAAACCCACATCGGAAATTGGGTTACTAAAATTTAGTCTTAATATGAGGAAAAGATAAATGAAAGGGTCACCACCAAATTATGATCTCGATTAGGAGAACATTGGTGGCATTTAGAGACATATAATTGGAGGAAAAATGTAAATATTTATAGGTATTGATTGAGGTCATCAATCACAAACAAGTGTAAAATTGAGGTCCTTAAATTCATCAATCTATGATGATTTGAAATACCATCGGTTCAACAAAACATAGGGTATTAGGATAACACATTTTTGATGTTTCAAAATATCTTAGTTGAAATCCCACATCGAAAAATGAATTAATGAGGACTCTATTTAAAATAAAGAGTCGAAAGTATGAAGATTACCGAAAATAACACATACTAGGGTTCCATGAATGAAAATATGGATATGGAGGAGAAATCTAACCATCAATTATATGATGGAGAGTGGTAGAGAACATGGCTATGAAAAGGCCAACAATCCCAAAGCCATAAATTAGTGATGATTTAAGGTACCATCTAGGAAAACATTTTTGTTCTAAGTTCCTTTTATTAATGTTGAGGAATTTATTTGTGAGATTGGCTAAGATCATAAGGAGATATACTTACTTTATAATTATAGTTTTATCCTTTAATAAATTTCTACCACAAACTCATCTTTCACTCTAAATGATAATAGAATGTAAAAAAAATTCTATTTACACTATTCGTATAGGGTTCCAAAATAAACGAATTTATAATTCATCTACCAGATCTTTTAAAAAAACTACATTATTTAATCCAGGACATCTCTTGGGCCAGTGGTAGGTGATACACCCTTGTCGCCCTTCGGTTGCGGGTTCAAGTCTCGCAGCCTTGCCGGACGCGACGGGTTGCCGCCCGACATCCGGGTTGTCCTTTTATGGCAATCCAAAATAATCCAAACTAGAACTATCCAAAATACTTCTATCCAAACTCACAGTCCAACATTTATAAGGAAGGTAAACATAATATAGATCCTTTTTACCCCATAATAGAATATGAATACCTTCATCATGTATTCTTTTAATACACTGAAACATCCTGAATTACCATATTCCTTATTGATTACATTCATGCTCCCTTATTCCATATAGAATGCTGGATATACTTCATTAATCCAAAAATGTTTTAAACCCCAACAATGATGGAATATACAAATCAATAATCAGTTCCAAGGTAGTCAAGAATATCCAATATAATTTATCCAAAACAATCATGTATTATTCCAAAATCACTACCTCGGTATCAGAACTATATTATGGTTTATCATTCTCTCAACCATATATTTTCCAAAAATTTATCCTTCTATTGAGTCACTTTTCTTTGTTCCACAAAATCTCGAGTCCTTAATGAAATAGTACTGCAGTACAATCCTTATATACTCCATAATTATTATAACAAGTACATTGTTGATACAACACTCAATTGACATAATCAACATAAGAACTCTAATCATTCCTCTTCATCTGTGGTAGTATCATAACTTGATTATTATCCAATAGCATCATTTGCGTCATAGACTGATGACTGGGACATAGGTTCGCGTAGTGTCCAAACTCCTTGCAAATGAAGCATTGTACATTTGAAACCATTTTCTTACCCTTGCAATCACGTACTTTGTGCCCTTTTCCTCCGCACTTATAACAAACTCCCATTCCTTTCAGGCAAGTTCCAGGGTGTTTCTTTCCACAGTTACCACATATGGGAAAATTCTTCTTTTCCCTCTTCCCTTTATCCATATTTCTCTCTTCCATCCTTTTCTTCTCTTTCTTCCCTTCAAAGCCATAGGACTCAGTAAACTCTTTACTTATCTTATCAATACATGATATTATTTCTTCATATGATGATAATACATGGGAGACTATTTCTCTTATAAATTCTAGCTTAAGACCATGAAAGATATGATCCTTCCTTCTCTTTGGATCATGTGCATTTCTGGAGTTCTCATTCCTTCTACTGGGCGCCATTTCTAAACAATGGCATAAACTAGACCAGTTTATGAATCAAAATACATAATCCCATACTTATAAAACACCTAACATAAATTGAACTATTTATGGATATAATCCATAATCATAAGAATGTTTTCTTTGAGGAAGTATATACTCATAATCCCTTCAAAATGATTTGTAAAGAAAATGAGAGTTATCCTAAGCATATCCCCCGGGAGTGTCGTAACCAAGAGTGCAGCAAGGCCCGTTGTCGTGCACCAGTTCCTGTTCGAGTCTAGCTCAAAGCGGTGTTTTCGGGTTTTACCCCTAGGTACATCTGTGCCAGAGCCGCCTCTACCTGCTCGTATCCAGACAGGGATGTATTGCTCGGAAAACTCACAAAATATCTACAATACCAAAATTCTAGGAAATTCTTCTATACTAATCTTCAAAGTTCATCTTAGGTCTACGTGCTCTAATCAGAGTTTATCTAAATCTAGCTTCCAAGGTTTGTACTAAACTTCCTCTGATACCAACTGTAACGCCCCGACCCTAGTTACCCAGAGTCGGTGCATTATTACATAACATTGGCATGATCACAAGAAGATCAAATCTCGAAAGACCGATTGGTTTAGTAGCCTTGGAAACACTAGATATATTCATAAGTTTTACATTACAAAAAAAACTACTACAACAACATAATGTTTCCACAGTCCACACTATAATCCCCTCATAATATCCCTGCAGGTCATTCATAACTTACATCTTCACTTCCTGGGAAAAATAAAACATAGAAAAGGGGTGAGCTCAAATGCCCAGTAAGGATAACAATATAGTGGAAACTTTCATAAATAAGAATAAACATTTAAGGCAATGTATAACTAAAACAAAAGCCTTTTAAACATGAACTTTCAACATGGTATGGCGTAAATAAAATTAAATAATGTCATTTACTTATTCACATGGATATTCTACTAATCGAATAATCACATGCAAAAATCAATAACCACTTTCATAATGTTGGAATGCATAATGCCAGACTATCATAACCACATAGCCAAGGCCTCGTGCCAAGACTACAAATAAGATTTTGTCAAGGCCTTGTGCCAAGACACTAGTTTGTCTCATGAGACCTACCGATGCATCGAGGACCTATAGCGGGCTCCACCCGTCACTTACTAAGTCCAATGCATTCCCATATGAAAAGGTTTAAACATAACATAAACATTCGTATTAAAACTAGCATACGAAATGTCAATAATTTCACCATAAACTATGAATGGTATAAAAATAGCACATCCACAGTCAAACATATCACAAAACCTTCAATACAATATAGAAGCTTTGTATTACAATAAATCAACTTCAAATAAGCGTTAAATCCATCAAAGGATGTTGACATAGATGAAATCAAAACTATTTGAGAGAAATATCTCCTTTTTTGAAATCATTTAAAAGTCACACATTTATAAAGGAAGTAATTAAAAAGAGATTTTTGAATCAAAGTGTCCCATACCACTTTGAAACTTTTGAAAGGAATTAACATTTTTAAAAACATTCATGTCCATATAAATAAATCCTTAAAAACCATTTTGAAGACATTAATTAAAAAGATTTATAAAGATAAATCTTTAAAACATTTAAAATTCTGATTTTGATAAAGAGTACCTTTCTGAAATTCTTAAATTATTCATTTTGAAATCATTTAAAAGTCACATAATTATAAAATAAAACATTTACTTTGAAAATATCCTTATAAGCTTGTAAGGGAAGTTTTGAAGATTTTATAATGGCAGAAATTAGCCGCACCCGCCGTATAAGTTAAAAAAACATTCTTACCTTAATTCTGTCGAAAAGGTTAAAAAGGGACCTTGTTTTGAAAACGACGGAAAGATTCCTTTATAAACCACTTATAAAAGTCAAAAAGGGTATAAATGACTTTAACTCATATTCTAGTAAATATTAAAAATGTTTTGAAATTCATTTTTATGAAACATGGATGTGGATGATAAAGAGATCCCAGTAGATTATTACATATAAACAACCTCGGATAATGAAGAGATTGTGAAATAACCATTACCTTGTACTTTTCCTTTGTTGGGGTAGGTTAACCTCCTGTATAATGGTGAAATAATTATTATTAAATTATACAAGAATCATATACATTAATATGATATCATATATGATCTTTTAACATTTCTTTATTAATAATATCTTAGTATTATCGTCGTTTCGGGTGATAATCGATTCGTTCTTCTTAAATGTTTGGTTACGTAAGACATGTTTGTAATGGATAGATTATATCTTATTCATAATCAGAATGATATTAACATTATTTTTAACCCTAAAATGAGAATAATACTTGAATGGATATGATGGAGAATGAATCTTATCGCGTTCGTGGAGACGGTAGTCCGTACGTACGCACGAACGCTACTTCCATTTAATTTTCATTTTAAAAGAATCAAATCCAAATGATACATAGGTATATTACTATTCCAGTATAATATAATATTTTATATATGTTACTTAAGTTCATTAACACCATCCTTTATACGTTCCATGTGTGGTATGAACGAGTCATATCATTTTAAGGGGGCGGTAGTCCGCACTTCCTCAAATGAAATTATCGTATGTATATACAACATGAAACGAATAATGGTATGAAATAAAATGGAATTACAGAAGCTTATATATAAAATATATATCATTAATATCATATTTAATTATAGTGCCATCATAATGGCCACCATGAGAGGTGGTAAGATGTATTTGAACAATCATCGTTTCATGAGGCGTTAGTTTGCCATCCACAGAAACATTACGTTCATCATCCATTAGATGGAGTTGTGTGTATGTGTAGTTTGAATCCTTCTTATAACAACATCCTAGTATATTGTGGATACTGGTGTTGTTACAAAAGGAAGGAAATAAAAAGAGTTTGGGGGTTGGAGAAGCAAAATAAATGAAAATAATTTAAGAGAAATCGTTACCTTTAATCTAGGTAACTCACTTTGGTTGGAACCAAAGGACTTCTTGAAATGCTTTCTGCCTAAGGGGAAGCTTCAAGGAGGAGGAGAGGGATTTTTGGAGCTTATTTGGGCAGAGTTTGGACGAGCCAAGTGGCTTGAGAGGTGTGAGGAAAAGAGAAGGAGGAGTGCCCTTTTATAAGAGGGGTGAGGGGCACCTTTGGAAAAGCTAGAAATATTAATTTATAATAAATTCATATTCGGTTTCCAAAGGCTCCAAAGTTGACTATTGAAAGGATGAGGTGGGGATAGGTCGAAAACAACTCATCCAATAGAATTTAGACAGGTTTGGGTACTTATATTAACCTTATCTTTAAGTATTAACTCTAAGTTAATTAGTTTCACTTTTACAATGTCTCTTTGTATTTTTATATAATATGGTTAATAAACTTACTATATACATCCAAGAGACCCCCCAAGTGGTCCATTAATGATGAACCTATCCTGATATAAGTCTCTTGGCCGAACCTTAGATTTTTAGGAATTTAATATCAATTAATAATATAATGTTTGTTTTAAGAACTCTTTTATGTCAATTTTGACACTATTCAATAGTTGATTTTTGTGAAACTCATAACAGATTTATTACTTCGAAAAAAGTCAATTAAATCAATCCTAATATATCATATTATCCTATAAAATTAGTTTAATTCATTAAAAGTTTCATATTATATTTTTTTTGGGTATTTATAATATCAATTATTTTAATTTTTCACTATTATAGTAATTACTGCATCATCATTGTGTCATAAATAAAATAAATTATTTAATGTCTAAAAATTATAAATAAAATATCATTATGTAGGAAATCGTTTTAGCTTTCTAATGAATATTTATAATCTAAAATCCAACTTATATAACTCTATGTAACAATTGTTTTGCTAAAAGATATATGCTTGTGTCATTTTTGTATTCATTTTGACTTAATTAAAATAAAGTGTCATTATCACTTACAAGTGGATCCATGGGGTCCCAAAATTGACACAAATATGCCCATGGTCGACCATTTATCAACCAATAGGGTTAAGACACGTTTTAGGGTAATTTAGTATTATTATAATATTATTTTTTTAACCCTTATTTACCGGATTTACCCTTAACCATGGTAAATAAAATATTTACCGCAGTAATTATTCAAAATGTCTAAAAATAAAAGTTACCTATTTACACAATTTGAACATCCTGATTCCAAATATGGAATCCATTTTCCTAAATTCTAAACACAGAAGTGGCAGAAATTAATTTAAAATTAATTCCCGCTGTCAAAACAAAAAGCGTGTTTTTAAGAGATAATAACTATCAAAAGATTGACACTTGTTTATGTTCGGTTTAATTGTAAAATTATGTCCAATGACCAACATTATATTAAATAGTAAAAATATATTATAAATATACTTTAAAACCACTCAAATTCATAATTTATCACTATTAATTATTTTGATTAAAAAAGTTGTTTTTAATTAAAATTTAGTAATTTTCACTATTCATCAAAATATGAAAGTTATCCGAAAAGTACCAAAATTTCACCTTAGGCTAAATTTGATATTCCGAATCCAAAAATGAAGTCCATTTTAAAATATAAAATATATATAACTTCAAAAAGTAGGTATTACTATTCATAACAGCTAGTTTGATTGGTTTCGGTGTGTTAGAACTCGAAGTTGCGTACAACACACGCTACTGTTTTATTCAAAGGAAAGCGTACCGTGGAAGCTTGGGATGTTTCATTTTAAATTTTTTTTATGTCTCCATTTAGTCAAAAAGTTTAAAATATTGTATTTAAAAAGGTTTCACTATCAAAAGTTGATAAAAGTGCAATACTGAAAATGAATCTGTTCTTGCATTATGACTAAGAAACTCATAATATGGATTCTAAAATTATAAGGATTATATAAAGTTTAAAATTTAGTTAATAATATTCATAACCTCTTTTTAATGGCTTTTTCCTTTGGTAATTAATGGTGTGATTGAACCCGGTGTTGCGTGTAGTGCAAGTTATTGAATTATTTTGAAGAAATAACACACTATGAAATCTTGGGGTGTTACATATTTAATCTTTACAAGGATTGAGGGTTAAACATTAAATTTATCAAGGTAAGGTTTTTACCTTTACTTCATGATTTATAGTTCTATCCATTTAAAATATACAAATATTGGATCTTTCGTGATCCTCATCATATAAAATCTAGCATAGTCCCTTCGACTCAAAGCATCAACCACCTTGTTTTCTTTCTCATGGTGGTAATGTACTGAGTAGTCACAATCCTTTATCGTCTCTAACTATCTACTCTAGCTCATGTTCAACTACTTATATGTGAATACATATTTTAGACTTTTATGATCAGTATGTAAATCACACATTTTACCATAAAGGTAATTCCTCCAAATATTTAATATAAAAATTACTACAGCTAACTCTAATTCATGAGTTGGGTAAATTTCTCATGAATATTCAACTATCACAAGGAATAAGAGATAACCATGTTGTTATACATAAGAACACATCCCAACCCTTTCTTAGATGAATCACTATAGATTACAAAGCCTTCACCACTATAGGGTAATGTAGGCACAAGCATGTGGATTAAAATTCTCTTCAGTTACTTGAAAATTTCTTATCATTCATATGTCTAAATGAACAAGGAACCCTTCTAAGTTAAATTGGTTATATGATTAGTTATTCATGATAAATTATCTAAAAAATTTCAATAAAATCCATCTAAACTAAGAAAACTATGGATCTTAGTCATCATGGTTGGTCTAGGCTAGCATTTAATAGCCTCCATCTTTGATGGGTCTACTTCTATACCTTCTATTGAGATTATATGACCTACAAATGAAACTTTATCTAACCAAAATTCATAATCTATAAATTTTTCATATATTTTATTCTTACTTAGGTTCTTTAATACAATTATCAAGTGGCATTCATACTCTTACTTTCACTTTTAATAGATTATAATATCATTTATAAAGACCACCAAAAACTGGTTGAGGTAATATCCAAAGACTCTATTCATCAAATCCATCAAGATAGAATAAGAATTAGTAAGACCAAACGACATCCAAATATAATCATATTGTTCATACCTTGTACAAAATGTTGTTTTGGTTATATCCTTCTTCTTGACCCTTAAATGATGATATCCTTAATGAAGTCCAATCTTGGAAAAGTACTGAGCTCCATATAATTGATCAAAAAATTCATCAATACAGGGAAGAGGATACTTTTTCATGACTGTGATCTTGTTCAACTCTTGATAATCAATTCAGAGTCACATTTATCCATATATATTCTTCATAAAAATAACTATGCAACCCAAGATGGCACACTTTGTTGAATGAATCCCTTATCAAGATTTTTTTGTATTTTATTCTTTAATTCATGCAACTCAATTGTCTCCATTCTATAAAGAGTATTTGAGATTGGTTTAGAACCAATTAGGAGTTCTATAGAGAACTCAAATTCATGTTTTAGAGGAATAATAGACAAATATTCTATAAAGACATCCAAAAAATCATGAACAAAAGGCACATCATCAATATTAACATTCTCCCCATCCATTTGAGATAAATATTACTTTTGAATCCGAATTAATACCAATATACTAGAAGTAATCCTCGTAGGAAGTTCATACTTATCATTAAATTGATAAAAAATCATAGGATGGCTTTAAATATCAAATTTAACTTCCCTTACATGACAATTAATGTGGGATTTATGAAGTTTCCCAATTAGGATTCAAGTATCGCTGAGAGGGGTAGGGCGTGAATCAATGATATATTTTTCGTATATGTTTCCTTACTTATGAAACAACCTTCAACTCCTATTAATGATTTCATTCCCTGTTGAAAACAAATCAAACGAACATCCACAGGAACACATGAATTGACAAGGTTCACTACTCAACAAGAGTAGCTACATCCTTAGTATGGTTTGGAAACAATCCAATACCACAATATCCAGAAGAAAAAAAAATCTTTATGTGGTATATAATAAGTAGGATATTTCCTTACACTCATGTAACACTATGAAAATAATCTCATAGTGTGTGTGCTTCTTCTATCACAAAATAATGAAATACAATGTTACAATGCTTCTTAATCAAATTTGAAAAATTTGATCTTTCAAAATAAGTCTTGGATTTCTTACCCAGAAGTTGGTAAAAACATCCTAAAAATCTAATGATACTCAATATGATACCCTAGTCTGATTTCCATGATTTTGTAGACTCGAGTTATTTCTCTTTGAAATCTATATTAACTTAAATTAGATATCCAAAACTAATGTTTCAAAAATCTCCCTCGTAAATCTCACAACCTTCGTAAAGAAAAGTACCTTCATAGAATCAACTACCTTCATGAAGATCACTGATTAAATGTAGAATATTCCATCATCATAAAGAACCCATTAATTAGAATCTTGGGTATCAATTAATAATTTAGAAGTATTTTTAAAATCCTCAAACTCACATAGAAATCCATCTTCACAGAGCTCCTCTCCATCTGTGAAATCCGATAAATTCTGTATTTTATCTATTATTTCTATATCAAATGAAGTGGGGGTCTTGTTGTATTCATAGGATCACCCATTTGGGATGCTCGACCACCTATATTGCATTTTTCAGATCACTCAGAAATATCTTCTTAGAGATACTCCATTCGTGATAATCCTTTTATATTTAATGTTGTCACGGAGATAACCGTAAAACTATCACGAACTCATGATGATACACTTATTGTAATCACATATATTACTATCACCATTTTTAATGCTTTATATATTCACGGTTCTCCTCTATTCGTAATGCTTCAGTTCTAGTAATCAAAGATCTTTCCATCAAAACCTTCCTGCCTTACCAAAACCACCCTCCACAAAACCCAATATTTAAGAGACTCATACCTTTTCCATATTTTTTAAGGCCTTAAAGGAAATCCATATTTCTCAATGCTAGTCCTCATTCAAAATTTAGACCAAAAAATTTGAAAAACGCTAGGAAATGATTCCACCTTAAAATTCTCTTCGGCTTCACCAACCATATTATACAAATAATCACATCATTCAAAAACTACTCGATTTATTTAATCGTGAACCCCATATAACATAATATTTAACCTTTGATCGATCAGCTGTAGCATAATCATGTTTTCCCGGAAAAGTATTTTAACTTTCTTATATTCCAACAACATATTTATTTCCAAATCAAATGGGATTTCTTATGTATTTTGAATCTGATTTCCTGAGTATGAAGATCAGTCTAATCATCCATTTATACAAAGTTAGGTGATTTATTTTCATATAAAACTTCTTTGATAATAAAAGAAAATACCTTAATTTGATACTATTATTTATCATCTTTGTCATAACAATTTATATAGAGAAAGCTAATTCATGCCAAAGATGACATCAAATTCAACCAGAGGATGAATCTCAAGATTTGCAGGAAACATATTCCCACAAACCTCATCTATAGAGGAATCATATACTTGAGATGAAATCATTATACCATTAGTTATTTACACTCCTAAATCCACATCTAATCATTTGGGTGGAATCATAACACCATTAGAAAATTCATTAGATATGAAAGAGTTAGTAGATATAGAATAAAATAGGACTTTAGTAGTTCTAGAGTGGATGGTAAGTGTATCTTTCACCACGTTGTTATCACATCCTTTATTATAAATAGTGATCACATGATATTTACCCTTTTCCCTTGACTTAAGAGGTTTCTAATTTCAATAATCATCATCACCCCTTGAGTTTGGGAACTGTGTAGCATAATGCCAATTCTCTTTACACTTGTACCACTGAATCATGAGAGGTGAATTATGTGATGATTTCTCTCCATTTTCATCATTAGTTGACTTTTTACCATTACTTTAGAAATAAAAATCCTATTGAACTTCCTTACCGCACATAAAGTATTTATTATACCCTTTAAGCAAGTTTCCTCCATGCTTATTCCTACACTTAGAGAATAAAGACAAGCTTCTCTTTTTCTTTTCAGGGTTTTTATATTTACCTTTTAACTCTATTTTCATATTCCTATGAAAATAATGAAATTAGTATGAAATTAAATCCTCCCTTTCAACCTTGATTTCATAGAGAAAAATCATTTCATTGAAACCAATATATCTTATGGCCAACACCCTTCTGTGATTTTTCTTTAATCCACTAAAGAACCTCTCAATTTTAAATGTGGGTTGGATGATAATTCCTGACGCGTACCTTTCATGTATCGTGAAATTATCATCATAGATATCAATGAATTAATTATCCATTTAATTCAACTCAAGAAACTATTTACACATATTGGTGTGAATAATTTGAGGAAAGTACTTATTCAAAAATAATTCTTTAACTCGTCCCAATCCATGGATTCAATTTCGTCATGCTTCCCATATTATTAATTAAAGTACACCATTGGTTTACTTTGACTTATAACTAATAAACTTCTAAAATACATTTCTCATTATCTGAACACTGGAGAATGGAGAATATATTTTCAGTAGTGCTGATCCATTATTCAGCAATAAGTGGATCAAAGGACCCACTAAAAGATGGTGGATGTTACCTCATGAAATAATAAACAAAATTTTGTTCTCAACTTCTCTAATTTGGATGTACACTATTATTCATATCTTGAGAAGGATTTTTGAGTATAGAAATAATATTTTTCATTCAAGATCCCATAGCATTTGGTTGCTCAGGAGGACCATCGATGAATTTTCCTTGACAATTATCATTAATGTGTTTCCTTTGGGTTGTATCCATTGACTAAAACCATAATAATAATGTAATAAACAGTTATCATAACGAGGAACCACATAATCATGAAAAGTCACTTATAGGATATCCAAATTATGAAATAATAATTTATGAAACCTTGGGTTCGTATTAGGTTATTCATAGCCAACTAATATTCAAATCCTTTATAATGTTTCAAGAAGAGTTTTTTAATTACCAAAGCTTATCCCCCAGAAGTGTCATACTTGGTGTAAAAAAATGCCCATTATTCTGTACCTGGTTGTAATTGATTCAGGACCAATACACCTTGTCAAAGTTATTACCCCTAGGTATATATGTTACAGATCCACATCCACTTGTACTATCCAGACATGGAAGCATTTCAAGGAAACCACCCACTCTATACTTTATCAAAAATTTCATAACATTTTACAATACTATTTCTTACCCTTAGAATTATCCTTATATGTGTAATTAGGGTTCCCACTAAGGTTTTCTCATCCTAGTTTTCAATGGTTCACTAAACCTCCCTTTAATACCAACTATAACAACCCTACCTTTTTATACATCAACATTAAATTAATGTTGAGGAATACATAATATATTACACAAACAAACACCAAAGACTGTATTAGTATAGTGCCTTTGGAAACATGGAAACATAAACACTGATACATAATTTGGATATATTATTTCCTACTAGGTTCTTCTTGACTAGAACCCTTCTTAGACACACCAAACATAATACATATCTTCATAACCTGGGTAAAAGGAAACATAAAAAGGGGTGAGATCAGATGCTTAGTAATGGAATACAAGAGTGATATGTAAGAATAATCACAAGAATAAGGGTATGATAACATGATCATGAAAATATAAGATCATACCCTACATATGAAAGATCATAAGTAAGAATCATGGCATAAATATTGGCATTTCTAAAGACATGAATCATAGGGAAATAAAGAACATGTGACACGAAAACATATCATAGGAATAAAACATCGAACTTTGGAAGACACATAAGTATATAATAATGATTTTAATAGTAGTTAAGGAATTCCTTCCAAGTCAATATTGGTAGTATGAGTTCATCATCCATGTGACATTGGTAGTCATGGTTCACTCCCATGGCCATTTTAAGAGTGAAGGTTAACTCCCAAGACCATCTTAATCTATCTTGTGAGATGTAAATATCTTCCCAATGCATTAGAGGGAGATATAGGTCCCTCAAATATCATAATGAAATCATACATACATATTCCACAACAACATAAATCATATATCATATCAGAACTCATGGAAAGAAATGAGTTTCATAAGAATCATGTAATTATAACATAACCCATAGAAAAGAAATGGGTTTCATAAATATCACTCCAAAATTAATATAAACATTAAGAGAATGAATAAGACTGGAAAAATTAAATCATATCCCTATTAGAACATAAGTAACATTATACAATGTTAACTTAGCTGGAAAATAATTTTTACAGAACTATTGAAAATAATTCTTGATGAAAAAATCCTTTATGCTTTGAAAAGAGTTTCTTTACTTGAAATGAAACATAGTTTTAAAATAAATCATTTTCTTTGAAAATAAACTTGTAATATTTCAATGTAACATTCAAGTAAATAAGTCTTAATTGAAAAAATCTATTCGTGCAAAATAAGTTAAAAAAAATTCTTTTCATACTTTTATTGGAAAATTTAAAAAGTACCTCATTAGGAAAACGATAAAAGATTACTTTCAAACCATTTAATAAAAACTCATACATGGGTAAAAATAACTTTAAATTTTTTTAGAAGAATAGTAAAAATAATTTGGAAAATAATTTCAAGAAACATGGACATGGATTGTAAATATTTCCCAGTGAATACTTTTATATAAACAATCGTAGATAATATTGAGATTATGAAATTAACCCTTACCTTTGGTATGATTTCACTCATACATATTTAAAACTCCATATAATGTATTAAATAATTTTATCAACTTATTATAGAACTCTATTCATATGATATCATATATTATTATATTATCACCCATTTTTTAATAATATTTCATTATTACTCTTCTTTCAGGTGTTAACCACTTCATTTTCTTATGCGTGTTTTGTCATTTAAGTCACATTTTATGCAGATGAGATATAGTTAATTTATTTAAAGAATAATATTAAGGTAATATATACCATATATACTCATTATATACATTTATATAATTATTATTGAATGATGATTATGGAGAATGAATCGCATCGCGTCGTGAAGATGGTAGGTCGTATGTACGCACGAGCTACTATATCATTATATTAATTGTTAAATGGTATAGAAGTGAGTTGTGTGTATATATTTTTAAAGAATAAATAGAATGTTATAATCATAATATATAATAATTATTTCCATCATTATACTCATTTAAGTAATGTGGTGATGAAAAACAGATTACATCATAATGTAGAGAAGGTAGGCCCTATGTACGCATTCATGGTGATTTAGTTTTTCATAGAATGGAGAAAAGGTGGAATGTGGATATTCCATAATCATAATAAAATATCAGAATATAGGTGATAACTAATTTATTAATTTATAATGTAATCAACACCTGAAGTGGAAGTAGAAGAAGAAATACTCTTGAGAGAGTCGGTAAAAGAGATTACATCTTCTTCGGTGAGTTCCCTCTAGATATTCTCTTAGGAGAACTAGAGGCGGTCTTTTGAGAAGAAAAGAACATAAATAACTTCGATAAGAATGTTAGAAGGTGAATTGAGTAGTTTTTTTGGATATATAAGGCTCAAGGTGGGGTGAATAAGTGATAGAGGAGGTTTCCTTTTATAAGAGAGGGGAGGGGTACTGTTGGAAACTCTCAAAATATTAAATTCATATAAATTAATTTTCTATTAAAAATGGCCCCAAATTTATTTATTTAGAATATATGATGAGTATGGGTACAAAAAACCATCAAATAAAAATTAGACATGTTTTGATTATTTTTTATCCTTGCCTTTTTGTTTTAATGCTTATTTTACCATTTTATTTTTACTATTATATCATGTAATTTACACTTTGCGGGTTAATATAATTACATTAAAATGAAAACAATACCAATTAATGAATTATTAATGAAATTTAAAGACTTATAATATTAATTTGTTCTATTTTTGTATTTTTATGAATTTTCTTCCATTTAATAAAATAATATTTATTTTAAAATGTCAATAGTGTCAATTTTGACACTATTCATTAGTTGACTTTTTAAAAATATCATAACAGGAATATAATTTCAAACCAAATCCATTAAATTATCACTTAAATGTAATAGAAATTCAAAAAATTCATGGATGATTTTAATTATATAATTTTTTTATTTTAATATTTTTAATATCTTTTATTTGATCCATTCATTAATGAAGCAATTATTGCATCATTATTGTGTCACCATGTAATTTAATTATTACTTTCATAAAAACTATAAATAAACTACCATGAATTATTAAAAAATTTATCTTTATAACTATTAATCATATTCAAACATATCACTTATATTACCCCATATTAAAAATACTTTACTTTAAAAAACAACGGTGTGACAAAATTTGTCTTCTCTTTGAATATAATATTATAAATGCATTAAGGTCATCAATATTGATACAAGTGATCCTAAAATTGACCTAAGGATTATCTTAGTCCTAAAACACTCATAAAATTAAATTAGTACAATTTTTAGGGTAATTTTATAATATTTATAATACAATTTTTACCTTTAATTACCTATTTTATCTTTAACCATGGTAATAAAAATTATTACTAATGTTACTATTCATAAAGTGTAAAAATAAATGGAAAATATTTAAATAATTTGGAACTTCTAATTCCAAATATGGAATCCATTTTTCCAAATTAAAAGCTTAAAATCTACTAAAATTAATTAAAAATTAACCCCATTGATGGAATGAGAAAACATGTTTTTAAAGTAAAAAAGTTCTAAAGGTCACAAAGTTTTTTATATCCAATTTAAATTTGAAACTGATTCCAATGACATAAATTGGATAATTTCATAAAAACATGATATAATTTTACTTTAATACCAATAAAATATATAATTTAACACTAATTTGTTTTGATGAAAAGGTTTTTTCAATTAAAAAATGAAATATTTCTTCACTATTCATAAAAAAATGAAACTTCTTAGAAAAATACTAAAAAATCACCCCAAGTTAATTTTTTACATTAAAAATTCCAAAAAGATTTTTATTTTATCATATTAAATTTCTAATAGTTTCAAAATTTAATTTTATTGCTTCTTATAGAAGGACATGAAAATCAGTTCATTTGAGAAAATAATATTTTTAAACATATAAAGTCTTTACCAAAAATTATATTTTTCATTAAAAAAATGTTTTATTTATATAAAATAATTATACATAATATTTTAAATTTATTTATTACTATTTATAGTATTGAGTTTAATGGCTAGATCACAATCAACATACTTAAATTATTAAAACAATTAAATGATGTTTTGTAGAAGCTTGCTATTGCGTGTGACGTACACAAAGTCGGTGTTGTGTGTAGAACAATACAGGTTGTTACCATGTGAAAGTAATGTTTGATTTAGTGAAATTAAATACATCAATCAATATTAATTTATTCAAAAATAAAATTTCACAATAAACTCGGGGTGTTACAATGGTGACCTGCTACATTGTGTTTCTTTCATTTTAGTTGGGTGTGTTTGTAAATTTTGTTTTCAAAGTGGTATTTAAAAGTGTTATCAAATAAAGTATATATGTTTTTTTAAAAATATTAAATTATTAAAAACTGTTTTTTGGGTTTTTATAAAATCAATGATTTGTGTATTGGGTTTCTAAAGTGGGTTCATATGGTTTTCCTTAAAAAGAAATGTTTCAATATTTATGGTAATAATATGTGATTTTATTTTTTTATGGTTTGTGAGATAGAAAAAAATATTTTTTACTGAATTTAAAACTAACATTTATATCCTATGTTATTGAAGGGATTTTAGATACTCCTTGGTGAGATCTTGCCTGGCATGTTATCTCAAACCCTACATTCACACTCGTGTATGTGTGTATGCATATTTTATGTATTGTATACTAGTTTCATGTTACTATTTGGGGTGTTTAATATTATAATTGGCCATTGATGGTGAGTTGGGATGTGGAGAGAAACTTTGGGTTGCATAGAGGTGCTCAGTTGATTGGTTCTAGTTTTTATTTTATTTTGATTATCAGTGTATTAACTAATATAACCTTTTATCTTTATCTGGTTTCATTATCCTATTTTGTTATTTATTATTTATGTATGTTTTATTAATTTTATATAAATTATTTGAATTAGTTTATTTCAGAATGTACCAATTTATTTTATTTATTTTTTATGCCTATTTTTGTTTATCATGGACGTTCAACACATGGACAATATATAATGGATTTTTAGAAAATGATCTTCTAGTTTTAAACTATGATTTGAGGGAGAAATCATTCCCATGTTATTTTATTTTATTCCCATACACTATTTTACAACTTATGAGGATCAGGAATTCCATTTGGGACTCATAAAGAGCTGGGTCAGGTGATGTATCAGGTCAGTCCAATCAAGTTAATTACAAATGGTATCAGAGCCTAGGTTCATGGTAAGGGCATAGATTCTTTGGTGTGTTATCTTATTAATTTGGACATATCATGGTTTCTTGGAGATATAAACATCGAAACATGATAGGTAATTGCAGGAGAGTGTCTAGTGAGCTCCTTCTTATTTAGAACCTCAAGTTACCATGGGAAGTTGGGGTTTGAGTCTTTTATCTTGATTTTTTTGTTTGTTTTTTTATGAATTTCGATGTGAAAATATGATATTTTAATTCACTATAATTTCTAAAAATTATTATTGGAGTCTTATTCCATTTTGGAGTTAAAAAGGATGTTTAATTAGGGATGAAAATTTAGTCTTCATAGTTTATAAAACCATGTAGAGCTCTTGCATATGGTTCGGAAAACCATATAGAGCATGTCACACTGTTAGAACATGGATTGAAAAACCATGTGTCCAAACCATGAATTTTTTTTATCCCTATTGGTTTTTTTGATCCATCTTGGTTCTTAATTTCTCTTAACCTTATTTCCACTTATAGGGGGTGATATGAAGAGGGAATTAACAGTGTTTCGTTGTATATGAAAAAGTTTATAATTGAATTTTAACGTGATGTATTGTTATTCCTTGTGAATGTTGGATAATTGGTGGTCCTATTGAATTAAAAAGGAATAATTTTATAAAGTTTTGAGTTTAAACCTATTTTGGTATGTTTTTTTGTAAAGTGGACCTTTATTTTAAACAAGAGATTTTATAAAGTAGCCAATTTTAGTTTTGTTTTAATTTTTTTAAGATTAAATTAAGCCTTTATATAAATGTATTAAAATGAATTTTTTTGATAATTGGGATTTAAATTTATAATAAATTCATTGAAGTGGGTTTAAATTGTAATAAAAGTTTGAAATGATTTTTTCTTATTTTTAAAGTTAAGTGGTGTATTTTACCAAGGATGATTTATTTTGAAAGATGTGGGTTATCTTTAAAAAGGTGTGACTTGGTTAAATGAAGTTTTAGTTTTTAACATAGGTTGTTGATTTGAAGGAATTTTTTTTGGATGTGTCTTATTTTGTGGGTTTCTAGTTTTGGGTTTTTTTCCCATGGTTTGTAAAGGGGTTAGTTTTGTTTAAATTGGGAGGCCAGACTTTAATGAGTCAATGCCATGTGTTATTTTAGTATGCCTTCCAGAATGGTCAAAATAGAAAGTTAAAATCTTATCAATTGGTGAAATAACTCATTGCATGGAGTGGTTTCCAATAATTCCATACTCCACCCAGAATCTAAATGGAGTAGAGGGATCTATATTTTCTATCTTATTAGATTAGATTTTGGAATTCTTAAATATTCCATAATGGTTTTTAGTCATTTTCTCAAGTTAATAACCTGTGATACTTTAAAGAACATTATTTAATAAAAGGTATTTTGGGTATTTTAGGATCTATTCTTATCATATGTTCTTAAATTATTCCTAATAATTCTATATGATATGTTATCAGAAGGAGTTCTGAGTGTAATCATGATTTGGGATGATTTTATACTTTATGGTCCCTTTCATGGATTATATTTTTCATTATCCTAAGGATAGTCCTTATATGGGTATTTTTTTTGGTTGTTTTGAGGGATATCGTTGATGTTATTTTTTCTATGACGTTGGTTGGTCAGAGTCATGCTCTTACTAGATTAGCGGTATTTTATTTCTTGAGGGTAACTTGTTTTTAAGGTTAGTCAGTTGTGGTGAGATTCCTTATGGGTTTTTATTAGGATTTGTTTGAGGTTGATTCTTGATGGGTTGAACATGTGTGACCTTTGGTTATGTGTTTATGAAATTTGGACCAAGGATTTCATTCATTGAGAACCTAAGGGTGATGGTTTTTAGGGTTCATTGGGGGAGGGTGCCCTGTAGTTGACATCCTAGTTTAATCATGTGGAGTGATGGCTTGAGATGAGTTCCTATGTTGTTTCTTTTTATAGTTTGTTTGTGGTTGTTTTTCCTTTATAATTTGGTTTAGGAAGGTTTTGATGAATTATTCGATAGTCTTGATTATATTGTTTCATTTTTTCCTATTTTCATGGCTATAAGGTATTTTTTTTATTTGGAGTTTCTCTTAGATTATTCATCAAATGGTTAGCAAATGAGGCTTGTTTTTGGAAACAGACTTCTCTTAGAAGTGTTTCCTTTCATTTCACCACTTTATTATTATTCTAAATGGTAGGGAAACCATAATTCCTTCCCTACATCTTGGGTATTCTTATTATATGGTTTTGGTTTGATTGATGTTTGGGGCTTGTTAGTGTTTCTTGAGTATTTTAGTTCCACTGTTTGTGGCTAGTTTCCTTCTATTTTTTAGTAAGAGATTTTTAGAGGGAGAAAGTGATATGATGGGGAGATTTTAACACCCTTTATTACTATAGTTTTTTTATTTAATGATGTTGTGGGTAATTTTATTTTTTATAAGTTTCAGAAATTTTTGGGCTTGAACTTTTAAAATTTTGAAGATCATTCCTATTTTTAATTTTTTTCTTATGGTCACTGCATATTTTGGCAAACCATAAAAATGAAACTTATATATGTTTTTCTTTCTTCACATGGGTTAGAATGCGTTGTTTCATTCTGAAACATCATGGTATTTTTAAATAGAGGGGTCCTCAGTTTATTTTTAAATGAGAGTGGTTAATGTGCGTGGGTAATGCATAATTCAGGGTGAGGCCTAAGAGAACTGTGTAACATAACATTCCATGTGAGTGTATGTAGTGTTATTGGTACATGGTTTGAATATAGTCAGTATAAATACTACAATTGAACTATGTATCATGCAACATCTTGGATAGTTCCATATTCATGGTTGGTGTACGATTTGGAAACTCACGTGACCAAACCATACGATCTTCCCATATAGTATATACAGTTGAAATCTCCTTATTTTCCCTCTATAGTTTTAAGTTTCCTATGATCTTATCATGTAACCTTCATTCAATTGAGACTCGTGGAGCCCTAGTGAGGTTTTATTCTCCATTGACTTCAATTTATGGCCTATTCTCATCAGATTGTAGGTGTTCTTCAAAGTAATATCTCCACTTTCTCTCAATTCCCCTTATTCTTCTTTTTCCATTTAGTTTTTCATCACTCTATGAACCCTAATCCTTATGTTTTATAGATTTATGGTTTCAGGTTTTTTCTAACCATGGGGTTTTTTAGAGATTGTGTGTGTGTGTGGGGGGGGGGGGGGGGGGGGTCCATTCTTGTTTTGGTGTTCATCATGGAAGGTGACACTTTTCAACATGATTTTATTCTGATTTAGGTGGATGTTTATCTTATTTTACTTTATTTTTCAATTCATGGGGGCCAGTTCTATATTTTTATTTTTAGATAATCCCTCATTTTAATTAGATTTAAAGGGGGGTATTATATTGCATGAAGTCCCAGAAGAAAAAATGCCTTAAAATTACATGTATGATAGGCCCCAAGATACAAATACCTTAAAGTTTATTTATACCCAACTACAATAAAAAATACCACCACAATACCTTCTTCAAGTCTACACCTAGCTCACCATTTGACGTTTCTATCAACTTTTAGTACTCTATATAGAGATGTATAGGATGATGGAATTACCTCCATATCTCTCCTTTAATATTGGGATAATATATATCCTCCAAGTGATTTATACTACTCTAATCCATCGTAGTTTTGATACTATAGTATAGTCAAACATAATATTCTACATGGATTGAAGGCTATGTGGCCTGAAGGCTTGTAATGGCCCGAAGGCCCTGTGGTCTAAAGACCCAATTTTTATGATTGAAATCCCATTTGATATGAATTTTACTACTACTATAGTACCCAACTATAGTTCAAACTATAGTACCAACACTAATAAAATTCATGAGGAAATTTTTCCCACACAATTTGAACCCAAGTTTTATAAATAATGATGGGGTGACTTTACAACTCATATAATCCCCCAATTATTATATTTAGAATTTATGGAATTATTGGATTTTATAAATTAATTTCTAATTAAATTATAGTGTATATTAAGTTTTATAGTAAAGTATAGATTTTTTATATGAAATTGAAACACGACATAAATTTTTTTTCCAAAGGATTTTATACATGGATTCTGAATGAAATGTTTTAACATGACAAGTGTTACTGAAATTTCCCAAAGGGGACCCCTAAGTGATTTTGAGGGTAAATTAAGGGTTTCATCCCTATTTTTCATTTTAAAGGTAAAGTTCCATGTCTTAAAATAGTGATTTTGTAATTTAAAATGGTGTGTGTGGTTTAGATTTTTGAAAGTTAGTTTGAATGAATACAATTTTAAGGAAAAGGGAATGGCTTGGATACCTGAGTTTTTTTCCAATTTAAGACCCATTTGGAACTTTATAAATTAAATGTTTTGATATCCTAAGACACTCATTGTTTTACCCTATGTTTTCTCACCCATTATGGATTATTTATTCATTTATTATTATTATTATTATTATATTTTTATTGGATTAATGATGTCAAATGGATTGTTTTATGCAAGGTTGATAGTGATGAAGGAGATTTATTATTTATGCCTTGTGGGTCAATAATGATTTTTTATTTACTCAGCTTCACATTATATTGGTCATGGGAAAATGGGAACTAATAATGAGATCTAGATTTATGCTAGCGTAGTTAGTATTCTTTCCCATGAGGTCTTATTTAGTGAGAAGTAGGTCTATGTGGGGAGTGAAATCTATACAATGTTATTGTGAAATAGTTTGGTGAATTTTGTATTTTTTAGGAGAGAAAATAAGAGACAATTTGGTCCCATATAATTGGTAATGTTTCATATCATCTCACTTTAGGACTTATGATGTTTCCCATGAAATTTATTCATTGATTGATGTTTCTATGTAGGTTTTTTTGTATACCTTTATGATTGATTGTTTAGTTTCATCATTTTTTTGTTTATTTTATATTAATTAATTATCTATTTGTTCCAAACTAAATTGTGTTTCTTTCATTTTAGTTAGGTAGATTTTTGAAGTTGGTTTGGAAATGTTTTTTCGAATAAAGGAAATATGTTTGTTTAAATTTTGTGAAATTATATAGAAATAGGGTTTTTTAGTTTTTTTATAAAATAAAAGATTAATGTTTTGGGATTAAAAAGTGGTTTCGTGTGTTTATAATTAAAAATAAAGGTTATCTATCCTTGTGGTAAGGATACTTGATTAATTTTTTTATGATTTGTGAGAGTGATAACCTTATTTTTTACTATATTTCAAACTAGAATTCACAAACTATTTTTTCAAAGGAATTATAGAGACTCCATGGTGAGATATTAGTGGGAATATCATCTCACACACTACACACACTAGTGTATTTGTGTATGTAGCTCTTAGGTATTATTTAATAGTTCTAAGTTGTTGTTTGGGTTGTTTACCATTCCATTGGGTCGATGATGGTGAGTTGGGATATAGAGAAAAAGTATGGGTTGTATGAAGGTGGCCATGTAGTTGGTTCATGTGTTGTTTTATTTTTATTATTGATGTGTCATCCAAGAGATACTTCTTTTATTTCGATTCATTTTCTTTTTTTTTATAGCATGTTATGTACTATTTTTTGATGTTGTGTACATGTTTATATAAATATTTTGAATCAATTATATTGATTATGGCTTGTTTATTATATTTTTTATTCTAATTATTTCTATTTAGGATGAAAGTCCAAAGCATGGATGTTCCATACCAATTTTTTTTCTAAATGATCCACTATTTGTTAACTCTGATTTGAGGGATAAATATTTCCCAAGGTGTTTCCTTTGATTCCCAGGCACTAGTTTCCAGCCCATGGGGATTAGGAATTCCCTTTGGGGCCAGTGATGATTCGAGTCAAGTGACGTGTATTGTTATCTTAGGAATGTTTTTTATAATTCAATAGTATATGAGGATCATATATGTTTCATCTTAGACTGATGACCTCTTCTTACTACTTTTTTGATATTTTTGACCCAATTTTTTTTGTAATTTTCAAATTTTTGATATCCTAGGATTCATATTTTATTTTTTGTTTGTAACTAAAAAACTTCTTTGAGATATTTGGTTTTTTAGATTTGTGGATTTAAAAATCCACCTTCAACTTATATTTCCATTTTTCTTGTTTCTATATATACAGTTAAAAATCAAGAACAACTCCATCAGATATCTTTGTCTTGGATCTATTAATATCTTTTTCATCAAGTGCAGATTCCAACTCTTATTGAAGATAAAATACCCCCTCTACCTATACCTAATAATCATCATTGTTTTCCTTATTTTGTGACTTAACAACAATAGGTATGAAAGAATATTATTTGAGGACTTTTCAATTTTTGATATCTTATACCTCTGTTTATTTTGAGCTATTATCCTCTTGTGAAATAAGGTTCTTTGTCTTGAATAAAATTTTCTTAGAACTTTCACATCCTTTAATATTAGCTAAAAACTTATTCATGGGAGCTTCCTTATCCTCATCAATGTCTTGAAAATTCTTGGTTAAATTTCTTACAAGGTTTTTAACCTTTTCATATCAAAATTATATGAGTTAATGGTTTCCTTTGAAATTTCATTTTCCTATTTTTAGTTTAGAGTAATATAATGGAATAACTTCATGAACCACTTATTATTTCTAAACATCCTCCACGGTGAGATTATTTAATCCCTTAAATTAGACCTTTCTATAATTTCCTTTTTCAAAAACATCTTTATGATCATTCTTCAACTCATATGTGACAAGAGAACATTAAAGACTATCCAAAATAAAATTATTTGGATATTTATCCTCAAGAACAAAGCTTTTTAGATTAAAAAAATTATAAAAATAATTACAAGATACACTTTATGATATTAAAAAAATCAATGTTTTATCCAAGACCATGAATTTCCATCAAAATCACATTAACTTTGTTAAATAATGCATCAATAAATTCATTTGGGTGCATCCTAAAGTTCTAAGACTTGTTCCAAATGGCCAATTTTTTTTCTTCGCATACTTTTGAGTCAACTTAATATATTAAGTATCTTTTATTACATGGAATGTAGGTATTTAAATAACATAACCATTGTATTTATTTTAGTGGATAAGGACCACTTTAGTGAAATAATTCCCATGGTGTTGAAATCTAGTTATTTATGTTCACCTTCTAATAAAGATTCATTTTCCATAATGAGTAAAATATCTTGTATAAAAACTATGTAATCATCCATTATTAATGTTTAAAAATTGTTCTACATACAATTCTTCCAGAGTTGAAATTTATTTCTATCAAAGATATTAATTTTTCTATTAACTATTTTCATTTATTTTACTTAAGAGAGAGTTCTCCTGGCTTTAAAATTTAGATTTGATACCACTTATTAGCCCCAATTAAGGTAAATACCCTAGGAGGAAAGGGTGTGGGGATGAATTAGGTTATGGAAATTTCATTAAATGAATCTCTAAATTGGTGTTTATCCACTTTTAGTAGGATATCCTTACTCCTTTAAAAAATATATACATTGATAAATCATGTAAAATAGAGACACAAACACTTTTATTTGGTTTAACCACACCAGGATGATCTAAGGAGAATACAATTACAACGTACCAAAGTAACATAATCTATTAAGCACCTACATGAGTAAAATGATTGAAGTAGCCTTAATATCCCACTAGATCACTACTAATCACATTTGGAGAACTCATTGATCTATCAATATAGATCACTTCTTGTTTATAAGTTCAAAGTAGACTCACTATCCTTACTAGGTCACTATAGATCACTTATTGAAAGGTTATTTCAATATATACCTAAGTTTAATAATTGTTTCTTTAAAAGAAACCTCAGATTAGTTGAATCACCATTCATTACATTATAATTGGTATGTCATGAATCTCTTCTTTCATTCAAATAGTGAAATCTAATTAACAACATAAATTAAGGGGATTTTTAAGGTTTTCAAAAATCAATTTCACTTAACTCTATTTGTGAATAAATATATTTATATGACTCAAATTCACATAACCACTTAATCTTGAAACACAACCTCTTTTATACAAACTATTTTTTTTATGTAAAGTATCTTTTCCCAAGAAATACATTTGTGTAAGTGTTATGATACGAGATTATCTGTAAGTCTCTCGCTCTCTTATCATAATGATAGTTTAACTGCCACTTTATAATTGGGACCAATACTTCATGAAACACTTATATTCTCTTTAAATTAATCACCTCTATTGATGGTGACTTCACACAACTCCAATTGCATTATGTGTTCTCACAACTTCACTTTGTTAATTTTCCTTCCTTACATGAAAACATTCAATTGTTCTAATTTTTTTTGAAACTTATTGAACACCATTAAATAATTCCATAATAAATCCTTCATGTATTTTTTACAATTTTATAGTCCTAAAAGTTTTTCAATAGGCTTTTTCAATAAGAACAACCCCCAAAACTCCAAAATTTCACTTTAAGGTATTTCTTCCAAAATTATATAAAAATTATAAAAATTATAATATATATTAAATATAATGATAATAATATATATATTATATAATTTTATTACAAATAATGGTATTATAAGTACATTTAAAAAATATTAATACAGACATATAAATATATTATAAGTAACTATTACTAAACATTATTTTTAACATATGTATCAGGTGTTGAAATTATTATAATTATAATATAGAAATTTTATTTGTCACTACAACTTTTAGCAATAGAGTTTTTTACAAAATTTAATGATAAGGACATATATGTCTATAATAGAATTTATTAATATAAAGTTCACTTTAATTAAAAAATATGTCCTTTTTGGGAAAATATTAATATTTTATAGTAAAGATTCCAAAATAGAAATTTACTTTCTCCTCCATCTATAGTGCGTACATGGGTTAACATTAATCAAACAATAGTTTGACTAGGACCCTGTACATAACCATGGTATCACAGTGACTTAGGTGTAAAATGATAGAGGATGGGAGAGCTTTAATGAGAATCAACATAAGGTTGGGAAATGATCACATGAACAAATACACCCATCTAAATCCATTTAACCTATTATATAACCCTTGAAGATACTCCTAATGTATGCATGAATTTACTCATATATTACATAATGTATGAGTAATACCTTAACAATTCATAAATTTCTCATTGAAATGCATAATTTATTCTATATAAGTTATAAGTATCAATTATGGTCTCTATGGAATATAATATGAATGTTAATTTTTAGCATTCAGTTTACTCAATGAATTGTATGACTATCATATCAACCATACCATATGATTCAATATATCATAATATCTTTTATAGTATTATGATATATCTATAGTCATAGAATACAATTAGGCTAAGATAATGGAGATATATCATATATCCCCCATATTATATTTCTTTAGATTTGAGTATGACATACAATATGATATAAGTATATCAAAGATTATGATATACGTTATAATATAAAAAATTTATAAGGGATTTATGACTTATATCTATCAATATGCCACTTACACTAAAGCCTCATATTCTTTCTGTTATTTCCCCTTATATCATATTATGTATAAAGTTTTATAAAATAATAAAAAAAATATTTTTGGATATATCTAAAATTATTTTAGAAATCTATCATCAAATTCACTATGTACCACATCAAATGGAATAAATTTTTAATATTCATCCAAAACTCTTTTGGGATAAATTATAAACACTTTTAGAGTTTCTCTATGAGTTTTTTTGAAACTCAATCCTTATTCAATCAAAAAAAATTGTAACCCCATGGGCCATTTTAGCATTGAAAAAATATGGATTCTAGAATCCATAAATCTAAGAAAATTATGGCCAATAGAAAAGGATCGGTGCTGCTCAAGCTATAAAGAGATCTCATGTGACCTTTATTAAACACATGTATCTCTATACCAATGTATAATAATTATAGTATACAAAAGCTTGTATTTATATATGAGGTATTTTTTAAAGACATGAAGTAATTAAGGGACACATAATATGTGAATCCCATATAACAACTCATATGTTCACAATTTTTAAGTATAGACCCACTTTGTTGATAAATATATCACATTTTACTCATACCGATAGATGTGAACAACACATTCCCCTTATACAATAGATAATCTCATCACATAACTTTTCTATTTGTGCCTGTATAATCTTTCAAACTATCTTAATTAAGGCCCCATTTGTCATACTTGTCACATCAGAGGAAAATACCATCTTTTTTAATCTTTATTGATAACATGATCAATAACTTACCCAACCAACCCATGATTAGTTAGTCCTCAATGATTTTATATTAAAGGTTTCAAAGTATAAATTTTCTCATGTTATATATCATGGTAACATAATGTTGATGGAAATCCCATCTAAAACATGCAACCTTTCTAGAAAAAATACATAGTGTATCACACTCTATGTTGTATCTTAAGGGGGGCCATCCAATACAAAAAATAAATTTTGTTCTTCATGAGAATATTTTTTATCTCTATAATAAGTCCTACCCATTTTAACCTTAACATTTTATCACAACCTATAATACTTAATTAGGAACATTAGTTAGTGATAACTCAAAGCCATACTTTGAGAGCTTAATAATAATTTTAATTCATGTAAATTATGTATTAAATGAAATTGAATGATAAAGTGGAACCAAACTTTTATATAAAATGATATATTTTATATTATTAAACTCAATTATAGATACTAATAAAACCCTACATATACACCTCTATAATCACATCCTTTATGATAGGGTACTAGAGGGGCATTATGTTCGCTATATTTTTAGTGTTTTTTTGAACTTGTTTCATCTCTATGTAATTACTACCATATTTATATAAGACCATATAATAAAATGTACCACAAAAATATTTTTGTGAGAAACATCTATTAAGTAATCTATTCTAAATAATTGTGAGAATTCAAAATCTTTTTCTTAATTTTCTACTCTTTCAAACAAAGTATTCAAACTGTTTATTTCCACAACCTCAAATTTTATGATGTTTAGTAACTTTTTTTTCTCAGTAAAAACTAATTATATGTTTATTATTATCACTATTCATAAAATCTTTTTCTATTAAACTTTTCCCTTGATCTTTGTTTTGGTAATAATATGAAACTATTTTAATTATTATTTAATACCACATAATAAAATCTGACACCCCTTAATTGTGGTATGTTAATATTTTAATATGTTTTTTAAGTTTTGTGATTAGTTCCATTAGTTTCAGGAAGAATTGTAGGGGTTTTTGGTTGGAAGAGGTGAACTTGGGGAATTTCACTTCACATTCCATGGTGGTGACTATGTTGAAGGTCATGGCCCCACATGTCTATGTTTTGTGGCCGTAGTGTGATGACCTAGTAGAATGATGTACCCATGCCACATGGGACACTATTTTGGTAGATATTACATTGGGGAATTTCATTGTGGGAAATGTAGAGATCACCATGTTTTGTTAGTGGGGATAGTGTGTAGGGATGTGGTAAGGGTGGGATCAGTGTAGAAGGTTTTGAAAAAATGAGGGACAAAAAACCATGTTGTGGTCCAAAGAATGGTGGGTCAAAATGGTGAAGTATCTCCTCCAACACCATGGTACTCAATGTGGTGGACCTTTGCTCTATGAGATGCCATCAAGGATCCATTACCACTATGGGAATCACCATTCTATAGTGCTAGTCATATGGAATTTTTAATTAGCCAAAGTAACCAACAATTTTATCTTACATGATTAAAACACCATTATGGAAACCTTGTTAGAGATTTATAGAGGATTTTTAATTCAATTTTACCCAATTACTTCCCTAAAAAATATATTCACCTCTCTTCATTAGTATGATCAAACCAAATTGTTCTCAAGGTGATCTTTGAAAACACCTCTCCATTTTAATGGTTCCTACTTAAACTATTCCAGATAAATTTACCAGTGGTAGGTGGATTCTATCCCACATTAATCGTTTGAAGAACATTAAGTATTATGGTATCTAAGTTAAATTATGTTTATTTATAATATAGGATTCTATAAAATCCACATAAAAATATTGATTTTTGGTAAAAATTTCAAAGAAATCCTTTAGTGTGAATGAATTAGACATTGGTATGAGATTAGAGTTTGTTATATTGCATTATAATTTGAATTATTGATTTGTACATGGATTAAATTCAATATAGGGAACATTGGGTTTCTCCCCTAATTTATAACTCATGTTAGAGTAACAAGGGTCTTATTAATGAGTTGGATATATTATAGAATCTAGTTTTGATGCGGGATGCATTGGATGCATGGTATGATTTTAAATGGGAGGGTTTGGGTGCATATCATGGTTATTTCTAACATTTTTTTTCTATACACGTGTGAATTATATTCAGTTATTATATTCCTATTGATCATATATATATATTTATTTACTTCGAGATAACTTCTTTTTTTCAAAGTGGTGTGTGTAGGAACTCTTATGTGGATTTATTATTGGTTCGTATACACACCCTTATATATGCACCCAAGTGAATATATTGATGTTGTTTATCATGATTCAGGTAAATTAAAGGTGTCTTATTTCTCTAGTGGAGTTCTTTGATGTAGTGGTTGTGTACTTTGGAGTTCAGAGCATAGATTAAGTCACAGGATAAACTCTGATGTTGTTCCACCTCTGGATAACTGGAATATTTTTATAGTTTGGAGTCTTATTGACTTGTGTAGTGTACTTTTCTATCTATTTTTAATTTGATCAATTATTATTATGTCATGATTTTATGTATTTTTTATTAATTAATAATATTACTATTATAAATAATGGTTGATATTGCAGGACTAGTTATATAAAAAGTATAAATCATCCTGAAATATTTTTTATACCCTTATAATTTAATTCCAACCTTTTGTGTTTAATTGATTCACCTAAGGTTAATATCAATTGGATCTCACCTGAGCCAATGTGTTGGGATTTGGATGATAAAAATGGTATCAATTCGGTATGTTTTGTCAGTTGGATTTTTAAGTGTGGAGATAATAAGTGTCAATACTTGAAATATATAATACAAAAAGCATACTAAACATCTTTATAATTAAATTAAAGTTAATAGGGTGTTATAAGTATAATAATTTTGTTAAATAATTGTATGGGTGTTATCACCTCATCATAATATGTTTAGTCGATGAAGGTAATATATTATAAATTAGTAAGACACTTCCCACCAGAACTTCTTCATCCACATGGTATCTTACATCTCATAATTTTGAAACTCTGATATAATGATTTTCTTGTTGTGTGATTCACGTGGTAAAAATCATCACAAGAGTTTTATGGTGACTAAGTGTACCACTATAATATTTTAAATTTTATTTTTCCTTTTAATTCTAACATGTTTGATAACTTGCGTGACATGAAACATCGAACCATAATGAACTATAGAACAGTATATAACCATTAAAAGGTAGTCATATAATTATTGGGTTCAAATAGAGGTAATTATATTATGAAATATATATAGAAATAAAAATAAATCTAAGTAATAACATTAAGTCAAATGATGAAATTCAATTAGTGTAGCTTTGTGACTAATAATATTTATTTATGATTTAAAATGAAACCCCAAAAAAATTAGATTTTATGTTTTTATTTTAAGATAATAAATATATAATTGTTAAAATATATTATTGATATGAATAACATGTTAAAACAAAATTTTATTGTTAATTGACAGGAAATAAGAATCCGAATAGTTAATATTAAAAAAGTTACATTCCTTTGAAAATAGTTTTCATTCTATGTTTTTTTTGCCTAAAAACTAAATTATAAAATTTTAGAATTTTAATTAATCCAAATTAAATTTATTTTTTAATTTATAATCAAAATATTTTTTTAATAATATTTGTTATTATTTTAATGAAATAATTGATTTTTAGCAGAGCAGCGAAAAATAAGGTTTTTACTAAATCCGTTGAGTTTATGGATATATCAGAAAGTAAGCATAACATAAATTAATATCAAACATTTTTCATGATCAAAGATTTATTTAAGGATTTAAACTATACATTTAAAAAAACTATTATGGATTTAGAAAACCTATTTTTAACATTTTATAAATTTAAGTAATATTTTCTAATAAAAGAAACTGTATCTAGTTTTTTCTATTAATTAATTGTTACTGTCATAAAATTATGGTTTAGATTGATTTTAAAGCCTCTTAAATTATATTTTTTATAATAATTTTTTTTATGATTAAAATATAAATATTGATAATTTTATCACACCAATTAATTTTAATCTTAAAAATGCACTTTTTCTAAAAATGGTTCTTTTACGTTTAAAATACGCTAATATTAAAATTAATTATTATTTCATTTAGAAATATTATTTTATAGAATATATATAATATTTAGAATCATTAGTTAAAAAGTATGCAATAAGGAGAATTTTATTTTTAGGAATTAAAAGTAAATTAATTAGGTAAAAAGTAATTACCACGGTAAAACCAAAAAATTGTAAAAGTAAAAAAATTTAAGAGTAAAAGGAATAAGACATGATTAAAATACTTGTTAAAATGTATGGTAGAGTATTTATAAACCTTATATCACCCAGAAATTCATTATTTCCCACTTTTTTGAGCCTTTTATCATTGAATAGTTATACACCGTTATTGAAATGTAATGGTTACTTCCAAAATTACCATTCTCTTCACTTATAAAATGGGATAACTTCCACCAATTCATTATACACATATGCCTTAATATTTAATCTTAAAACTATTTAATTTATCTCCCTCTATATTTTTCTCTAAATTTAGTAAGCCACTGGTCTTAATTAGTTATCCTAAGGCCTCCATTTTCATAGATATTTTCAAGATAAATCCTAAGTTCTCAACATGAGTAGTTCTTACTCTTTATAAATTTTTATTAATATTATTCATAATTTTTTTTCTATACACCATAATATAATGAAATTATTATTTTTTATACTGAATTTTATTATTTAATGTAAAAATAATTAACCACCTTTCCCATTTTATAAATTAAAACATCCTTCATGTGTTTGTAAGGACTACAACCTCCACAAAGTAACATATATAATTTTTCATCCAATTTCTTCCTTATTTTTTAAAATATATAAAAAAATGATTCAAAACCTTAAAAATAACAAAATAATATCATTATTATTCTTTAATAATGATATGATGAAAAATATAAACCACTTTCATAACCATACTCATATATTAATTACAGTATGTTCATGTTTTGGTTGGTCTAACAACCTACTTGCACAATGACATAAAATAATATCATGGATGGATATGAGAACTTAATTAGTGATAATATATTATATAAAAAAGTAAATAATTATTTTATTTTGGTTTTTTAGTTTTAAACTTATTATAGAACTCATTAATCATGATACGAACATTTGTTAGTTAAAAATCATGAAAACATGCTCAATATAAGTTTCATCATTAAGGATCACTACAAAAACTCCCATAGACTAAAATTTTAAAATTTTAAATAATTTTAAATGATCTATTCCAATTCCTTTTATGATATAATGATGATTAAATTTGGTGTGGATTGAAGGGAAGCACCACTATCACAAAACTTGTTCAAAATGATCAAGATTACTCATACTAGATAATGAAAATAAAAAATAACTAACTAATATACATATAAAGAATAATTATAATTGAAGTTTATAAAAGGATATAGATATAAAAAAGTTATGAAATATATTATTTAGATAGTTATTTTTTTGAACAGTATATTCAATTTCTTTAGTGGAAGTCGATAATTAAGGTAAGAAGTTCTTTGCTTCAAATTTAATTTATTGATACATATTTCATATCATAGACTAATAAATATTGAATAAAGTGTGATTAATTAATTATGAAATTATTTCACTATATTCATGTATTTAATGGTATTTTAATATTCATACCATTTTTAAATAAATTTTTATTTAAAGGATTCCAAAGTTTTAAGGGTGATTTTTCTATATTTTCGATTCCATGATACATGTTTCATATTTTGAACTAGTATTTAATTTATATAGTGTATTAGTTACCATAATTTCCTTCAATTATAATTAATATATTTAATTTCATGTTATTTAAATTTCTATGTCATGCTAACCCTATTATTTTCTATATATTCTTCCATTACCATTATTGTAATCGTTTTTTGTCACAAATTATAGTCTATGAGACATATTTTTTCCTATGCACTAATGTCATTAAAATGTCATGTATACTACCTATTATTTATATTATGTCATGAATTATTCTTAATTAATGATATTTTATGATCAATTTTATTCTCTCTCCCCCTTTGAGAGTTTTTTGATTAAAATGTTACCTAACCACTAATATTTTATTCTCCAATCACAATTTTAAAAATCGAGATTGCCTTTGAAGGATATCACATATATGGAATTTGAATTCTGTTTCTTTTGAAAAACCCCACCATTTTATTATACTATGGTTATTTTTGTGTTTTTATATATCCTATAACTATTTCATTTTCCAACTTGACTCTTTATTTACCTTTTGTAAAGAAACTAACCCTACCAATTCATTTTAGTTTTGTAACTATATTCATTGAATACTTGATGAATTCCATTACCTAAGCTTCAATAATTTATTAAGACCATTTACTTCCATTTTTTCTTCTTTAAAGATATATGAATCAAATATATATAAGATACATGACTCATCACTACATTTGTCTTGCCAAATAATCCTCAGTTATAGGAATGATCTTTCTTCCAATGCATTTTCTCTATGAATACCCTATTTGTATTTATATTGTTTGAATAGAAATAACCTAAATACCCATTTATTGATTGATTTGGTAAAATTATTGGCTTAAACATATAAGAAGTTTTATTCCTTGGATAAGTCATCTTTGAGAAATACAAATCAATGGATCCTGAAAAGATATAATAGATTATCTCTTGGCAGTTACTTAATATTATTTTTGATAGATGAATCTTACTAAGGTTAGTAAGTTATTATCATCACTTTATCCATTATTTATCATGCTTATCTTCTCCCAGGACTACATTAACAAGAAAGGTTATTCAATTCCATTGGAGAAATGAATATCACACATCATATGAGAAGATAAAGGATCATCTCACTCAAACACCTATTGTTATATTTTCAAAACTAGGTGAGAGATAAATGGCCTATTTTTATGATTTTGAATCAACATTGGGTGTCAGTATTATACATGTAGACTATGTCATAGCCTATGTATCATAAAAACTGTGAACACATGAAAAGAACTATCTAATGCATGACCTAGAGTTAGTTATAACGGTACATGCATTAAAAATATGGAACCACTATATATTTTGTGATAAATTCATTATTTTCACTGATTATAAAATCAGGAATAAAATATTATCTTAAAGGAAATTGAGAAATGGAAATGAAATTGGATTGTGTACCTCAAAATGTTTAACTTTGACTTGGTTTAAATACTAGGAAAAATAAAGTTGGTGGCTGGTTCACTATGTAGACTGTCATACAACTAAGTGTTTTATAGAGCATAATATCAATGGAAATTTCTGGGGTTATCAAAGATATATATTTGGATGTCACTAAAAGAAACAATAATACGGTCTTCTTTTTGGTCACCCTTAATTTGAATTTTTTGGAGAAATTTAAGACCAATAATCGAACCCCAAAAACCTTACAATTAGGTCACATGAAAATTTTTAGGAGTCTATTGATGGATGAAAAAAAGATAAAAATACAATATTGTTCTTTTGATACTGAATAGTAGTTTCTACTTCATTCAAATGACTAGTCCTTTGGGTTTTTCATCATTAAAATTTGGTTGTACACCCTGGTATTTAGAATATGTATAACTTGATTAAGGACCATTTTTTGGTGGTTGGTCATAAAGAAAGAGTTGGTTGAGTATGTGACGACCCGACCTAGTGGGGCCCGCGCCACGACTCTCCCATCCCCCCTCCAATAGGTCGGGGTCTGGTTACTGGCACCTAGTAGGCATATTACTAAAATGGGAGTCATTGCCTAAGTACCTTAACACACACACACATCTCCAATCCCACAAAAGATGAAATTTATAAACCACTAATGAGAAAAATTCATGCATACAACTAAACCCAACCAACAGAGTACGACAAAAGGTAAAGTACTAAAAGTAAACTGGGCATAAATAAAAGCCAACCAAAACAAGAGTTTAAAAACTGCAAAGTCCAACCTGTAAACACAAAGTAGTACTGGGATTGCTGTTCATAGCTGTAGGAAAGCCTCGTCCTGTAGGGAACTCAGAAAGATTGGTCCTATCCTAGTCCACCCTGAATTCTATCAAAAGGCTACTCGTCTTCATAAGACATGACACATGTGGGAAAAGCCCGTGTTGGGGTGAGTATAACAATACTCAGTAGAGGACCCCAAAACCACAAATAAGTACACGAAGTAAAGGTACAGTCATCTATGCACAATATATATCTACAGAACATATAGTAAGAGAAATACAAACCAGATATACTCAAAACCTAGACCCGTGGTCTAGATCCAAGTCACACAACCGCATACCTCCGTTAGGGATTCAATTCAAAGATTACACGAAGCACTCATTCTGTGAGAACTCACTCCATGAGTCTGATAGCTCTGATGACATTCGTCCGAGAAGCACTGTTTGTCAGGAAAAGCCATGAGAGATAGCCACACTCACAATGGGAGGCACACTTCTGAGTGGGAAAGATCATGATAGATAGATACACTCATTATAGGAGATGCACTCATGAGTGGGGAAAGACCACGATACCCAGATACACTCATTACGGGAGACACACTCTTGAGTGGGGAAAGATCACAATACATAGATGAGGATCACTGCCAGGGCCATGGTGGATACCGTGACTCATCTGGGATTTGTAACGCCCCGACCCTAGTTACCCATAGTCGGTGCATTATTACATAACATTGGCATGATCACAAGAAAGATCAAATCTCGAAAGACCGATTGGTTTAGTAGCCTTGGAAACACTAGATATATTCATAAGTTTTACATTACATCATAAAATGAAAAACTACTACAACAACATAATGTATCCATAATCCACACTCATATCCCCACATAATATCCCTACAGGTCATTCATAATTTACTTTTTCACATCTTGGGAAAAATAAAACATAGAAAAGGGGTGAGCTCAAATGCCCAGTAAGGATAAAAATATAGCGGAACATTCAAAATAAGCATAAACATTTAAAGCAATGTATAACTAAAACAAAAGCCTTTCAAACTTGAACTTTCAACATTGTATGGCATAAATAAAATGAAATAATTCCATTTACTCATTCACATGGATATTCTAATAATCGAATAATCACATTCAAAATCAATAACCACTTTCATAATGTTGGAATGCATAATGCTGAACTTTAATTTCTTTGTCAAGGCCTCGTCCCAAGACCTTGGGGCTAACTGTAACCGGAACCCAACCCGGAGTGCCTCTAATAACCGGACACCAACCCGGAGTGCCTCTAATAACCGGACACCAACCCGGAGTGCCTCTAATAACCGGACACCAACCTGGAGTTCCTCTAATAACCGGAGACCAAACCGGAGTTCCTCTAATAACCGGAGACCAAACCGGAGGGCTTACTTTTACCGGTCCCCAACTCCGAACATACTTGTCTAACACTATCGTCTGAATGAAAGGTTTAAATATAACATAAACATTTGTATTAAAAATAACTTATAAAGTGTCAATACTTTAAACAAAAACCATGAGTGACATAAGAATAACTTATACACAG
The DNA here is from genome assembly GCA_963277665.1 of Viscum album. NCBI lineage: Eukaryota > Viridiplantae > Streptophyta > Magnoliopsida > Santalales > Viscaceae > Viscum > Viscum album. Next base: position 22,540,302 of record OY728142.1, on the reverse strand, counting down.
TAAAAAATATCACAAAACCTTCAATAAAATAGGGATGTTTTGTATTATAATAAATCAACTTCAAATAAGCTTAAAAATCCATAAAAGGATGTTGACATAGATGAAATCAAAACTATTTTAGAGAAATATCTCTTTTTTTTAAATAATTTTAAAAGTAACATAATTATAAAATAATACATTCAATTTGAAAATATTCTTATAAGCTTGTAAGGGAAGCTTCAGCGATTTTATAACGACAGAAAATAACCGCACCCGCCCTATAAGTTAAAAAAACATTCTTACCTTAATTCTATCGAAAAGGTTAAAAAGTGCCTTGTTTGGAAAACGACGAAAAGATTCCTTTATAAACCACTTATAAAAAGTCAAACAAGGGTATACATGACTTTAACCCATATTCTTGTAAATAGTAAAAATGTTTTGAAATACATTTTTAAGAAACATGGATGTGGATGATAAAGAGATCCCAGTAGATTATTACGTATAAACAACCTCAGATAATGAAGAGATTGTGAAATAACCCTTACCAATTTGGTAACTTATGAAACATACAACCCATGAAAGAGGTATCATACAATGAATATGTAAATACACATAAATTAGAGTTTATTACACAAAGAATATAATTATGGTCAGTACATACACCACACAAAAGGTAATGGTGGAAATATGGCATGAATCTCACGGGAATAAGGAGTGAGATGAAAACCCCTTACCTTGTACTTTACTTGGTTGGGGTAGGCTAACCTCCTGTATAATGGTGAAATAATTTTTATTAAATTATAAAATAATCATATACATTAATATGATATCATATATGATCTTTTAATATTGATTTGATAATAATATCTTAGTATTATCATTGTTTCGGGTGTTAACTTACTTATTTTCTTTTATATGTTTTGTTACGTAAGACATGTTTGTAAAGGATAGGTTTCATATTATTCATATACAGAATGATATAAAGTCCTTAAACATCATTTTTTAAATCATCAAATGATAATTATACTTGAATGGATACGATGGAGAATGAATCTCATCGCGTTCGTGGAGACGGTAGTCCGTAAGTACGCACGAGCGACAATATCATTCTTTTGATATTAAAATAATATATAAATGGATGGTATATCATATATACAGAATCATTAACATGTTATATTTTTTATTTACATGAGTTACACATCATTATTATACCCATCCAAATAATATTATATTGAATAACAATTACACCACGACGTGGAGACGGTAAGCCGTACATACGCACGTATGGTGACATGTTATTCAAAGGGTGGATAGAATACTGAATATGATTGTACCATATTTATAATAACATCACAGTATATATATGATACTGGAGTTATTATTTTATAATGGTAACAACAAAGGAAGAAGAAGTGGAAGAAGAAAGGAACTTGGAAAAGGGTGGTGAAATCATTACCTCTTCTTCGGTTTCTTCCTTTTTATTTGATCAAAAGGGCTCCTTAGGTTGGCTTTCTGATCAAACTAAGGCCTCTAGGTTGTAGTGAGGGAAGTTGGGAGAGTATTTGGGTAGAGTTTGGCCTAACAAAAAGGCTTTTATGGTTTGAATAAATGAGAAGGAGGAGTGCCCTTTTATAAGAGGGGTGAGGGGCACCTTTGGAAAAGCTAGAAATATTAATTTATAATAAATTCATATTCGGTTTCTAATGGCTCCAATGTTTATTTTTTAAATTTTAAGGTGGGGATAGGTCGAAAAAAACTCAACCAATAGAATTTAGACAGGTTTGGGTACTTATATTAACCTTATCTTTAAGTATTAACTCTAAGTTAATTAGTTTCACTTTTACAATGTCTCTTTGTATTTTTATATAATATGGTTAATAAACTTACTATATATATCAAAGCGACCCCCAAGTGGTCCATTAATGATTAACCTATCATGATATAAGTCTCTTGGCCGATCCTTAGATTTTTAGGAATTTAATATCAATTAATAATATAATATTTGTTTTAAGAACTCTTTTATGTCAATTTTAACACTATTCAATAGTTGATTTTTTGGAAACTTATAAAAGATTTATTACTTCGAACAAAGTCAATTAAATCAATACTAATATATCATATTATCCTATAAAATTAGTTTAATTCATTAAAAGTTTCATATTATATTTATTTGGGTATTTATAATATCAATTATTTTAATTTTTCACTATTATAGTAATTACTACATCATCATTGTGCCATAAATAAATTAAATTATTTCATGTCTAAAAATTATAAATAAAATATAATTATGTAGGAAATATTTTTATATTTCTAATAAATATTTATAATCTAAAATAAAACATATATAACCCTATTTAATTATTGTTTTCTAAAAGATATATGCTTGTGTCATTTTTGTATTCATTTTTACTTAATTAAAAAAAAGTGTCCCTATCACCTACAAGTGGCACCATGGGGTCCCAAAATCGACCCAAAGATGCCTATGGTCGAATCAGTATCAACCAATAATGCTAGGTCACGTTTTAGGGTAATTTAGTATTATTATAATATTATTTTTTAACCCTTATTTACCGGATTTACCCTTAACCATGGTAAATAAAATATTTACCGCAATAATTATTCAAAATGTCTAAAAATAAAAGTTACCTATTTACACAATTTGAACATCCTGATTCCAAATATGGAATCCATTTTTCTAAATTCAAAACACAAAAGTGGCAGAAATTAATTTAAAATTAATTCCCGTTGTCAAAACAAAAAGCGTGTTTTTAAGAGATAATAACTATCAAAAGATTGACACTTGTTTATGTTCGGTTTAATTGTAAAATTATGTCCAATGACCAATATTATATTAAATGGTAAAAATATATTCTAAATATACTTTAAAACCACTCAAATTCATAATTTATCAATATTAATTATTCTGATTAAAAAAGTTGTTTTTAATTAAAATTTAGTAATTTTCACTATTCATCAAAATATGAAAGTTATCCGATAAGTACCAAAATTTCACCTTAGGCTAAATTCGATATTCCGAATCCAAAAATGAAGTCCATTTTGAAATATAAAATATATATAATTTCAAAAAGTAGGTATTACTATTTATAACGGCTAGTTTGATTGGTTGTGGTGTGTGTTAGAACTCGTAGTTGCGTACAACACACACTACTGTATTATTCAAAGGAAAGCGTACCGTAGAAGCTTGGGATGTTTCATTTTAAATTTTTTTGATGTCCCCATTAAGTCAAAAAGTTTAAAATATTGTATTTAAAAAGGGTTCACTATTAAAAGTTGGTAAAAGTGCAATACTGAAAATGAATTTGTTCTTACATTATGTCTAAGAAACTCATAATATGGATTCTAAAATTATAAGGATTATATAAAGTTTAAAATTTAGTTAATAATATTCATAACCTCTTTTGAACGGATTTTTTGGTAAGTCATGGTGCGCTTGAACTCGGTGTTGCGTGTAGTGCAAGTTATTGAATTATTTTGAAGAAATAACACACTATGAAATCTTGGGGTGTTATAGGATTCACCTGATAGGTAGAGGATCGACACCCAGTGGAGTTGGTCATGCTGATGCCTAACTCTACCTAGGGTCAAGAATGGATAGAGGATCTCGATCTAGGACTCTCTGATGGATGTCTGACTCTACCACAGAAATTCCTGCTAAAGGGATCATACTTCTGTAGAAGGAAATGACGCCTATCCTTCAGGGGGATGAGAAGAAGGGGCACTAACCCAAACAAAACATGTCCAAGATACAATAGTCAAGAAGACCAATACATTTTTCAAAAATTACATGGCATATAGAAATGTCACACAATGTGTCTTTAGACCCTGGGTACTGCTCGTGTACAACGACCCATGTTGTAAGGATGGTCCTGTAGAAAAGTTAGTACACGACATGTGGTACAGAGTATATGCCATGTTTGAGTCATCAGGGGTCGGCTCCCACTACTAGAAAAATGACATATAGCCATGGATTTATAGCCACAATTTAATTGATCCATGGCTATAGTTTAAGATATAGCCACAATTTTTTTAGACTATGGATTTAGAGTAGAAAACACCACGGGACAAACCTCCTATTGTTTCATCTTTGGTTTTAGAAACCCTCCCTCCATCGCGACTCATCTCCATCCCCTCCCTCCATTGTGACTCATATCTCCCCGTCCCTCTATTGTGATTCCTCCCCCTCTCTCCCTCACTATATAATCCTCCTCCCCCTCCCTCCCTCGCTCAAAAATACTCCTCCCCGAATCCTCCTCCCCCTCCTCCCCTTGCGAGGCAGCTAGCTCTCCTCCCTGCCGATGCGACACCTCCTCCCCTTGCGAGGAAGCCGACTTACCTCCCCGCCGATGCGGCTCCGACTCAACCTCCCCGCCTCCCTACTGATGCTCCCCTCCCTGCCAATGTGACCCCTCCTCCCCTCGCGAGGCATCCGACTTACCTCCCTGTCGATGCGGCTCTGACGAAGCCTCCCCGCCTCCCTACAGGCGTGGCCTCCCCGCCTCCTTGCCAACACGGCCTCCCCACCTCTTTACCGTCGTGGCCTCCCCACCTCGCTTCCGATAAGGTCTCCCCGCCACTACTAGTAATTTTTGATGTTGCTAAGGATTTGATAACCCCCATGGTGGAAGTTTTAGTAAAAATTCCCCTTCTTTGTGAGATGTGGTTGATTTGGAGTCACTACTGACGTTGCTAGGGATTTGAAAACCCCCATAGTGGAAGTTGTAGTAAAAATTCCCCTTCCGTACAAGATGGGGTTGATTTGGGGTCACTAATAATTTCTTCTCGATCTACCTAGGATATTATGACCCTATAGGTAGAGGCAGTGGTAAAAATTCTATCTACCTTATGGGATATGGTTTCTCCAAAATAGATTCCATATATGATCCCAACACTATATTCTCAATTTGATGCATTTTCACCCATGCATGAGATGAGTGTAGCACCTTCTCTGAATGTGATGTACTTTCAAGAAAGAGATTTCATGAAGCCTAAGATTATCAATTTCTTATCTGAGTTGTGTTCTTGAATTGTCCAGGGTCCTAGATCCAGAGCCAATAAACATCCCTCTCTCCAATAATGATGCTTTTAATGTCTTAGAGATAGGAAAAGTTTATAGTATTGATCCACAAGTGTGTATATTAACCATACATATGGCCTCTCATGTGACAATGACATTACATGATGATTTCTCTAGGGGAATCTGCTGATATAGGAACCTGGAAAAGTGTAATGTTCCATTCTCACCCAATCCTTGGATGCATGCATAAAACAAGTCTTCAATGATTATTTGTCAGTGAGATTTTAAGATATGGAGGCAAGCATATCATAGGATCATGTAATTATTTTCTAATTTCACATCCCAGGACCCATAGAAATTAGAAAGGACTATTTGGAAATAGATCATGTTCATGGCCTGAAGATGATCCTCATATCCCTGATAAGAGTGGTGCTTTTTTCCATTATCCATTGAAACATTTCCTATAGGTTTTGGAAGAATTAAAAAATTCACCCCCCTTTAGATCATCAAGGATATCATAGATGGAAGTTGTGATGGGATAAAACTTACCCATGGGTTTTTCATGACCAAATATTTCCACTTTTCCACACTATCTTATTCCTCACCGGAATCATATTCTTTTTCCTAGTCATACTACATAGGTCAATTTTCTGTGGACAACGACTCTTAGAATTTAGAAGGTAAGGAAGGTCCTCACTACTCTGGTTCACCTATAAACTATGGTTTCTAATGTTTGATGTGGAACTATATATGGTTGACCCGAGATATTTTTGTACCATTCAATGTGAATGTTTCTTGAAAATTAGAGGATGTCCTTAATAGGGTGATATATCACCGTGGGGAGGTCGTACACAATGAATGTTAGGGGTAGAATCTTTGTAATCGACATCTATGGTATCATGAGGAGGACTATCATAATAACTATGGACATATTATTTAGATGAAGAGTTAGTGAATCCTCAATATGCTTTAGACATGAACTATATAACCTCAAGGATTATAGCATTATGTAGAGTAGAAATATGAGCCTCATCATATATTTTGGTTAAAATATGCCAACCAACCATTTAGGAATGTGAAAGAGTATGATACTTCTGCTTGGTGGTTACTGGCATATGTCGAAGGATGCTTGTTGTTGTGAGAATATGTGCCCATTTTTGGGAAGCTATTAGGATATGCTAGTGAGATACTAAATTGTTGGTAGGTGTATGAGTAGTCATTCAATCTGATATTATCGTTTATCTCCTTATAGAGTGATTCTTCTGATTCAAGATCCCAAACAACTGACTCAGGTACTATATCAATGTCATCATTGTACCTAATGGTATATAATAACATATTCCTTCATGCTTTTTGTTTTATGTACTCTGAATTCTTTATTCAAATTACAAAATTGTAAATTATCTTTTCAAAATCTTTTCTTAATGAAAAATATAATTTTATCTTATGAAATTTAATTTCATCATGCATCCAAATCTAACATATCATTCTATATACATTGAACATCAACTATTATCTATACTTTCAAGGGAGTTATATGATTATTAGCTGCTTTATTGTATTTATTACTCAGCTCGATTGTATTCTGATCACATGATCATTAGTAGCTGCATTTTTTGGTGCTCCAACTCTTGTGTATGTAGATTCATATCACAGTCTTTCAAATTTTCTTCTACCGGGTATGTTATACATGAATCGTCTGATCATAGGGTGTCTACTTTGCGTACAATTTTATTATACCATCCGATGATCCTCATTTTCATTAGTATTCTCACAGCGCATATTACTTCCTCTGAACACAGTGTACTCCATCCGATGATCAATATGATATTCTCACTCTGTATAATGCCCCAGCCTTAAACCTTACTTAATCTTGAGTTATTACAAGATTACACATTGAGGATCTTTTCAGGTTTAGAGTTTTAGAGAATTAGATCATGAAACTTGCATTACATTCCACATTTAAACAAAGTGGTTACATAAAAGACAGTATTCATTCTTCCCATCAATGGAAACATATTTAAAATATAACACGGATTCTTTCTTGAAACATCCTTGACACTATCATCACATCATGTACCTTTCCCTTGACCTGTGAAAAACATTTCAAAAACTTGGGATGAGCATAAAAAGCTCAGTAAGGGTTATAAAAATATGGAAAGGAAACATGAGTTCATATATACATAAGAATGAAATCATACTTTACCCATAAAACATAGGCACTTTAACATACCTCATCAAACCATGAATAAATCATAGAAAACATAAGACATAAAGGTAACTTGAGGCATTCATAACATTCTTACGTAGGGAGTAACCCTCTTGGTTACGTTTGGAATACCCATCACAGTATATTCCCTAAAATCTCTTCGGAGAAACCTTAACGTTTCACTCCTTCACGTTACCCAATGCATTGGAGAGCTATAACGGGCTCACCCGCCCTTAGTTTATCACGGAACCACCCGTCTTCATAATAATGCCCAAGAACCATAACATAATCATATCACATAAAACATGTATAAAGGAAACATAAAATTTCCACATTTCAATCACGAGATATCAATACAACACATTGATATAAAAACATTATGAAAACCATTTTCAATACCAAAATAAAAGAAAAGTAAAATATGGTATTTATTTTTCTTTTTAAAAAGAAGGTATGGCTTGTAGAGGAAGCCGAAACTCAAATAACGGTCACGACGGCGGAGAAGTCGTTGTCACCGCATACGTACGACAAAAACATTCCCTTTTGTCGTTTAGTAAACGCTTCGTATAAAAAAGATTCCCTTTGAATAAACGTAAAAGTCAAAGGGGTTTATACACCGTATAAAAGAAAGTTGTGTATAAAATAAAATATGCCTCAACGAAAGGAGATTGAGACGAAGTCCCATAAAACCTAGAAGCTTTTAACATTTTAAACCATTAATATCCATATAAATAAATCCTTAAAACCATTTTGAAAACATGGATATTAATAAGAACAAATAATTAAAACATTTAAAACGATATTTTGGTTAAAGGGGTTTTACCAAAATTAGAGACACTTGAATACAATAATCGAGGAATAACATTTAGTCAGAACTTTATAATATCATGAGAATAAAAGGATTCATGATATAATACTCCAAAGGACAGTATATACACCATATAAGAGTGAATTGGTGCATAACAACAATGAACCCTCAATAGAAATGTCAAATGTGATGAAATCCCTTATAAAGAAGGTATCCTTAAATTAAGGACAAATAAATCTCAAAAAAAATATGTGTGAAAAATATATATACACCCAATATAAGTGGATATTAAGTGTAAAACAATAAAATGTCATTCACACATATTCAATGGATGACATATTCAATGACTACAAGTTGAACCCAAAGAAATCGAAATTGGGTTAAAAAGTTCCCTTGACAGCCTAACGACATCACATCAAAATGAGTTGATGAGAGATAAAAAGTGTATCTCATCACTTGGACATAAAATTTACATCAATAAGGATATATGAGAACATATCCCAACATAACAATATGTAAATTAAAAGACCTAACAAAAGAAGTCTTTTAAAAAAGAGGAGGGTGAAAGGTTCCCTTACCGACTTGGGTATCTTTCAAAACATACACCCCATGAAAGAAGGACAATAGATCATTGATGTAAATACTCATAAACGAAAGTATATTACACAAAGAGTAGAATAATGGGCAGTACATACACCACTCAATGGAATTTGTGGAAAATGTAGCATAAATCTCACGGGAATAAAAGTGAGATGAAAAATCCCTTACGAAAATTCGGCAGCCTAACGGCGCCACTCAAAACGTCCAAAATGGATTGATGAGAGGAAATAGGGTCTCTCATCATATGAAAATAATAAGTACAGTAGTAGTAATATAAAATAACATCCCAATCATAAGAAATATGAGCTTAAAAGGAATGACATAAAAGAGTGTTCTTAAAAAGAAAGAGAGGTGTAGGATCCCTTACGAAAGTTTGGCAGCCTAACAGCGCCACTCAAAACTTCCAAAATGGATTTATGAGAGAGAATAGGGCCTCTCATCACATGAAAATAAAAATTACAGTAAGTGAAATATAAATGATCATCCCAATAACAAGAAAGATGAGCTTTAAAAGGAATGACATAAAAGTGTGTACTTAAAAAGAAAGAGAGGAGTAGGATCCCTTACCTCGGGTCCGACTTGACTCGATCGTTCTTTAATCTCCTGAATAATAAACTTGAGTTAATTTCTAATTCCTTAAGAACCTTCTTCAAGTTAATTATTACTTTTATACCACTTATTACCATGTCATAAACATTATGTAATCATTTAAGTTAATAATATTTGTTTTGCCGATATTTGGTTCTTAAGTCGAAAGTGGACTTCTTACAATTACATGTTGTTCGTGTGGCCTAATGTTTATTATATCCAGAATTGTATTCATTATGTAGATATCATATATGTCATATATATCCAGTACATGCATGCATTTATAACATTACATAATCATTTAGAGGTAAGAAATGAAATGCACCGTTCATGGAGACGGTAAGCCGTACGTACGCATGAACGCTACTTTCATTTCTATTTCGTATTTTATAGAATGGAATAATAATGATATAAAGGTATATTATAATTCCATTATAATATCATATATAATATCATATTTCCATCCTTTATACATCCCACATATGGTATTTAACGAATCAAATCACTTTGAGGGGGCGGTAGTCCGCACTTCCTTAAATGAAGATATCGCGTATACCCATAATGGAAGCCATAAAGGTAAGAAAAAAATGAAAAATACAGAAGCATAAATAAAACATAAACATATTATATATCATATATAAAAATAGTGACATCATAATGGCCACCGTTGAAGGTGTTAAATGAGTATTGAACAATCATCGTTTCGGGAGGCAGAATTTCACCATCCACAGAAACCGTATGTTCTTTAACCATTTGATGTAGTTGTGTGAGAGTGTAGCTCGAATAAATCTTATAACAACATCCTAGTATATTGAATATACTGTTTTTGTTACAAAAGAAGTAAATAAAAAGATTTTAGGGGGTTGGAGAAGCAAAATAAAACAAATGAACATGAGAGAATGAATTACCTTTAAAAGTGTAACTCCTTTTGATTTGAGCCTAAAGGCTTCCTTTGAAAGGATTCTGCCCAAAGGGAATCCTCTAGGATGAGGATAGGGATGTGGAGAGAGTAAATGGGCAGGGGTTGGCCGAGACAAAGTCTTGAGGAGTGTGTTAAATGAGGTAGAGGTGGGGGCCTTTTATAAGAGGAGAGGAGGGTCACTTTTGGAAAGTAAAGAAATATTACTTTATTTGAAAATGTGTTTCGGTTTCAAAAGGTCCCACATTGATATAATTCGTGGATAAGGTGATACTGCTTCTAAATCCACTCATCCAATAAGTTTTGGACATGTTTAGTTCATAGATTTTACATTATCTTTCCATTTTATTTAAATCGTCAAATAATGATGTCATCGCTGCATCATTATTATGTCATAAATAATTTAATTTATTTAATGTCTAAAAATTATAAAACAAATACTATGATGTAGGAAAGCTTTTTATCTTTCCAATTAATATTTATAATAAAAAACATGACTTGTATAACCCCACTTAAAAATTGTTTTAGTAAAACATATCATGTTTGTGTCAATTTTACTTTTACATTAAATAAAAAGTTATTTATGTCATTTCCCAACCCAAATGTCTCCATGGGGTCCCCAAGTTGACCCATGGCTTGTCTTGGTCGGCCATGACACAACCAATTAGGTTGGGACATGTTTCTAGGTCATTTCATATTATTAAAGCATTATTTATACCTTAAACTACACTAATTACCACTAATCGCGATTAAAAACTTAATAAGTTACTATTCACCAAAAAATTATTTTTATCCCATTGAACCACATTTTACTTCTTAATTACAACCATGTATGTCGGATTTTTGAAATTCAAAACACATAAGTGGTCAAATTTCATTTAAACGAAAAATCAGCTTTTATAAGTACCACTTAGTGGTTTCACTATTCATCAAAAATTGAAGTTTTTCAGAAAAATCCCAAAAATTCACCCTAAGATATATTTGATATTCTGAATTCAAAAATGAAGTCCGTTTTACAAAATTCAAAACATATAAGTCACATTAATTAATTTAATAATTAATTCCCGATGTCATGACAAATAGCGTGTTTTATGAAACAATAAGTATCAAAAGGTTGACACTAGTTTAAGTCTGATTTCAAAGTGAAATTGATTCCAATGACCACTATTGGATTTAATAGTAAAAATATTTTCTAATTTCACTTTAAAACCAATTCAAAATATAATCTAATCATATAAATAAATTATATTAAAAAGTGGTTTTGAATTAAAACATAACATTCTACACTATTCATTAAAAAATGAACTTTATCGGAAAAATACCAAAAAATTACACAAAGTAAAATTTGATGTCCCGATTATTAATAAGAGTTTTATTTGGTCCAAAAGAATGTATAAGAGTGATCAAAACTATATTTAATGACAGTTCTCCATTAAAAGGCGATAAGTGAACCTTTAGTGAAAACTAGGGCATATACGCCTAAAATTGAATTCTTTCCGTATTTTAAGCCTTTATCTTTTATTGTATAAATGTAAAAATATTTAAGAACATATATAATCATATTTTAGTTATTTCTATCCATTCCCGCCATTACAACGGCTACATGTTAACTACCATTTATAATAATATTATTTTATTATTAGAGTGCAACGTAAGATTCCCAAGAAACTCGTTGTTACGTGTTGGGTACGCCATCAAGCATAGAGTCCCCTTTAAAGTCATTTAAATATTTTATTCACAAATATGGATAAATATGAAATGTCATATTATTTATTTACCTGGGGTGTTACACTCTGCCCATTCGTGTCTTTGTACAACCCCTCCATTTGGTTGTTTTACATTAAAATTCTCATACTGTGTCTGATTATATTTAACCATTTCATCAATGATTATTACCTTCTTATAGTTACTGCATGCATAAGTATTTCTAGATTGCGTCTATCTGAGAAATGGAGTCTTGGTTTATCCGAGCATCTCAGTCGGTTTATTTATGTCTAAACATCTTACTAGAATGGAGAATTGGTTTATCAGAGCATCTCGGTTCGGTCCTAGTGTGAGAAACCTACTCCTTGTTATGTCCGATTATTATCTAGATCTGAAAATTTTCACAATTATTGTAAGTATTACAATGTGTTATGTTGTTATACTTTACCCAAGAGTAGGTAATGGACACCCACATGTAAGGTTGATGCTTCTGCTATAAGAATATAATTTGGAAATAAAGTATAAGAAGGGCTATGAAACCCTAGTTTCAAACTACATGAACAGACTTCTATACATTTTGAATGTATGTAAACCTACAGAAACATCCCTGAATGATGCACTCCATAGTGAGTGTCTCTATGAAAGCATTGATAAGGTGCCATGGTATGAAAAAATGTTTAACTGCTAGGCACATCAAAAGTATAGTGTTTTCTAAGAATGTGTTCCTTTAGCTAAAATCTAATTAAAAGTTGTATGTTTAGTAGGATCCATAATTTTAGAAAATTCATAGTGACCAAGTGATTATGAGGTGTATATCAAATGAAGAGGTAACTTGTGTCCTAAAATTTTGTTATACACTTACATACAGAGGCCATTTTAGACTTCAGTACATAGCTAGGAATGTTTTGGATGTTGGATTATTCTAGGTAATAGTTTTTAAGGATGTCCAATATTTTTATAAATCATGTAAATATTTCCAATTCATTAGAGGTATTTTGAAAAATAGGAAATTCACCAAAAACCTTTGATTTTTTGAAAAATATTTGATGTATGGGATATAGAATTCAAGGATCCATTTCCTATTTCTTTTTGAAATACTTATATTCTCTTAAGAGCATATTATGTTTCTAAATGGATTGAATCTCAAGCATCTAGAATTGATTTTATTTAGTATTGGGATGTGCATATCAATATGAATATTCTATGTCCATTGTTGGTTATGGAGTCATGCATCATTTGCCATGTTTAGTTGAAACACTGATCACATATATATAATAAGTTATATCTCACTTTATTCCCATTATTTCCTTTCAGGTGGTTTCTTATGATGCAAGTTCATGGACAATCGACTTCTGTAATAGACCAACGGTGTCTCTTTACTCAGCAGTTCATATTTCACTGTCCACAATTTTATAAACCTTTACACTAGATACACATTTAATGAACTATATTTCATTTTATTAATTCATATTCTTCATTGTAAAACTTGGATTCATTGACAAACTAATTTTCAATATCTTTCATAATATAATTTTGTGAATTCAGCTTACTGATGTCAAATCCCCAACATATTATTAAGATATTTTTACTAATAATCATTCAATATGTCACAGTTTTAGATTTTCATGTTACTCCATTGAGTTTTCTTTAGGCTGATAATGAATTTATTGAATCTATTAATGTTTTTAAGGGGTAATTGTTCTTATTTACACAGTTTATTTTCTTACATGCTTTTATTTAACATTATTTACTTAATCCATCATGTATACAGTACTGCTTGATGATTTCTATGTGATGAAATTAAATACATTAATTGATGAGGACTATAGGAAGAATGTAAACATAACAACATCCATATTCCTAATATGACAAATAGATAACGATTTTTTGTTTTCAAATATAAGATTTTATGCCACTGTTATGTTATCTTTGTTATTGGATAAACTTTATGCTATTAATATAAAAGTTTTATATTACTATAACAACTTATGTAATTTAAGATATAGAATAATAAATGTATGATTAACTTCTCAAAAAATTGTTGTTAATAAAAATATTCTATTACACTTGCATATTTATTACTCATAAATAATCCAATGTGGGTATATACTAAGCTTTAAATTGATAATATCATACAGAGTAGTGAAATTTCATTCAAATATTACCCTTCTCTGTTCTTACTAGATAACTCCTCTTCATACTAGGGAAATAGGCGAGTTACATAAGATAGATTAATTACTAAATGTAAAATCTATAAAAAGAGTATAATCATCTAGAATGTTAGAAGGAAACTAAAAAGAAAAACTACTTACTATAATGACTATAACAACTGCTTCTACTTGGGTTTTATTATTTCTTCAAGGTTATGGTGGGACATGAAAAACATATATATAGAGGTATTTATGTTTTTTATTTCCACATTGTAAGCAAATAGGCCTGTAAATTATCCTTTTAGAGTTCTTTCATATTTTTATTTTCATTTATTGAGTCTACTTTTGTATTTTCTTAATCTGTTATATTAGATGGTTCTTGTTCAATTGAATATTATTTTATAATGATTTGTTTCACATACATGGATCTCTTATACAACTCAAGGATGGGGAACTTACCTCACAGTTTCGGGTCACTTTCAAGCCTTCGTAAACTGTAAGCAACTGAGACTTTAGTTAAGATAATAATCATTTTTAATGTATTTATGGATTTATTCAGGTATTTACAGATCAATCAATTCCTTGATCTATTTTATTCCCTTCCTAGAATTCCCCTTGATGATTTGTAAGTTGATGGCATGTTTAAACAACACTTAATTGAATTGAAATCTTTATAGTTTACATAGTTTTTGTTACCATGTAATTAATCAGATTTCGCTTGTTTAGTTTGTATGAATTCTGAGTATTCTTAGTGCAAAGTCTTTAATCTTTTCTTGATTTTACTAATGCTATCGGGAATGTTTAAAACAACCAATTTATTGGAGCTTATTTGTGTATCATTGTGACATTGTTAGCACTTAGTGGACCACCCTTGTTATCTGTATATAGATTGTTACTATTTTATTTATTTTACTTTATATTCACTAACCCAACATATTATGGGACATATTAAAGTAATTATTTTTAGTGAACAACTTAATTTTATGCTCATTTCCCACACATGTATACTGATTGTTACTATTTTATTTATTTTATAGGTCTTGTGTTTTTTTATTTTCAAGGGAATTATTTTTTTCTACTTTTGTATTTGAATGTTTTCATTTTTTCAAGTTTTCTGGTTTTAGGTTTATAGGTTTCATAGTTTGAAGGAATGTAAGCTAGCAGGTTTGAAAGTTATAAGTTGATAGTTTGTGCATTACACATTTACATGTTACTAATTTTTTGGTTTTTTGGTTTTTAGGTTTGTGGGTTTTAATTGCTAGGTTTACAGGATGAAGGTATTATTGTTTGTAAGGTATGCATGATGGAGATTCAAAGGTTACCATGTTTATAGATTTCAATGTTTTTAGGTTATAAGATTACATGTTTACAGATCATTTTACTGATTGGTTTACAGGTTTACAGATTGTTTTACTGGTTTATAGGTTTACAGATTTTTTTACAGGTTTACTAATTTTCTATGTTTTTGGGTTTGTGGGTTTTAGTTGCTAGGTTTGGATTGTTCTACAAGTTTACAGATTTTTTTACATGTTGTAATTATACAGGTTATAATATTACATGTTTTCCCTGAAGGTATTATTGTTTTTAGCATGAAGGTATTATTGTTTTTCAAGGTTTTTCATGTTTTACAGATTTTTTTACAGGTATTATTGTTTTTAATGTATCCATGATTTTTTTATAGGTTTCCTTATTTAAAGTTTGTTTTTAGGTTATAATATTACATGTTTGTGGGTTTAACAGATTGTTTTCAAAGTTTTCAAAGGCTTCCATGTTTGTTTTTAAGGTATGCGTGATTGGTTTACAGATTGTTTTATTAATTTTAGGTTACATGTTCTGTTTACATGTTGCTTCAGGTTACTGGTTTTCAAATTGAATGTTGTGGGAGAAGCTAGGGGAAGCTGGACTGGTTTATAAATTGAATGTTGTGAGAGTAGCTGAGAGCTAGGAGAAGTTGGGTTCATTATTTTCAGATTGACTATTTTACAGTTTTTAAATGTTTTTGGGTTTGTGCATGCTAAGATTGGCTGGATTTATTGAATGTTATGGGAGAAGTTGGGTATATTATTTCTAGATCGATTGTTTTACATGTTTTCAATGTTTGTGGGTTTGTGTCTGGATAGATTTTTTTTCATGAATGTGCATCCTATAGCCACGGTTTTAAACCGTGGCTATAGGTCCTAAAATTGTGGCTATATATTTATAGCCACGGTTTGGGGAACCGTGGCTCTAATTGGCGTAGAAATATAGTCGCGGATATAGCCCTGGATGAAACTGTGGCTATAGGTATATATCCACAGTTTGAACTGTCGCTATAGGTCAATAGCCATGGTTCGGTGCCACGGCTATAGCCACGGTTTGAAACCGTGGCTATAGACCTATAGCCATGGTTCAAACCCTGGCTATAGACTTATAGCCATAGTTGGAACCATGGCTATAGGTCTATAGACATAGTTCCAACTGTGTCTATAGCCGCGGCCCTATTTCCACGCCTATTGGAGCCACGGTTCCCCAAACTATGGGTATTACCTAAAACCATGGTTTTAGGACCTATAACCATGGTTTTAAAATGTGGTTAAAGCCTGAATTTCTAGTAGTGTCCATGTACGCGACTGTGTGCCCATACACAGCTTCAACCCATGTACACCATCCCATGTAATTGGTACATGGGGTGACCCATGTTATTAGCCTCGCCTGGCCGTGTGGTGGAGTATACTGTCATGTACCTCATCTTATGTCCATGTATTCTCTGGATACACGCCAAGTCCTGCGTAGTTGCCTCTTCCATGTCGTGCATGATCTACATGCCGTGTTCTGAATTCGTGTAGTTCATCCCATGTTCGTGAACTTCCCTAGATCCACGCCGAGCTTCAGGGAAGGTCCAACACACCGTGTGACCGGGGCCACACACCATGTGATACATTCCTAATGCCTAAAACCATAGCCGCTACTGAGCTAGTGTACACGGGATGTTCTTTGGAGAAACACGCTATGTATTCTGGAAATTTCCAAAAATGTGAACCTCCACCGTCGCGCCTTCCGCGATGTCCTTTTAGTCGATCTGGCCTTTCGATTACCATGAAACTCCCAGGTTTTGGTCGCCCCGACACCACAAAGATAATTCTGTTGTTTTTGGACCTCATATCGGCTCCAAAAACATTCAACGATCAACACGCGTTAAGAACGATAGAAGAACGCCCCTTATAGATCCAGTCCGATTCGTCATTCTATATTGTCATCGCACCTCCTCAAGGTCTTTGTGGTGTTATATCTTCAATTTGGGATTGTTGTATTGAAAAAAAATACGCAACGATCCACTATTCCACACCCCGCGAAGAACGCGAAGAATGCATGGAGAAAAGAAAGGGGAATAAAATCCAATGAAAAAATTGAGGAATGAACCTCCACCATCTTGCATCATGGTGTTGATCCACTTTTGTTAGTAGTATTAAATGGGGAAGAATCAAACAAAAAATAATCAACATGGATCAAATCCCTGAATCAACCCAATAAAACCCTCCCGCAAGAATGTACAAATCCATAAATCAATATGTTCATGGTTGATCCATGTTCATTGTTTAAATTCAAAAACGGGAAAAAGGATAATCAAAGTAACAAACCCTACCTCAAGAAGGGATCGATCATTGCATCACGTTTGTTGGCTAGATTTCTTCGAATCTGAGAGGCATTGATTGCTCACGTCGTCGTCGTCTGCCAACGAGTCCTCCTTCTTCAAGGCTCCAAGAGGCTCTCTCTCACTTTCTCAATTCACAGAATTATGAGATTAACCTTGAAAACGTTCCATAAGTATTAATTTATAATGGAGGATTAGGTCACTGCGCAAAAAGAAAACATTTTAAAATAATAAAATAAATTATTAATTTATTTTATTTCTTCTAAAGTGCTTCCTTTTAAAATACCCAAAAACTATATTTTGAGGCGACTCACACCGGTCGACGTTAGGCCCCGCCTTAGGTAAATCCACTACTCTAAATGCAACGGTGCCCTCATATTTTTTGTACCAGGAACCCATTTAAATTACATTCCACTTTTTCATGAAAACTGCTCACGCACACTGTTTAAAATTTTAATTTATTTCAAAAATTTATTCCGGGCACTCCGGGCCTCAGAATCATATGTTGTCGAAGGCTCTGGTCTCAAAATAAATCCTTGTAATATTTAAAAATAATACATGGAAAATACGAGAAATTACATTCTCCCGACCATGGGTATTTATGTCCCCAAAAAGCCAAAATAAAGGCTACTAAAAAAGATGTGGGTACTGTGCAAGGATCTGAGCCACCCACTCCCATGTGCTCTTTTCAAGATTCCCATGCTACCATCAGATGCAAACTTGGGGAATCGATCTCCCACGAAAAATAATCTTCATCCAATCCTCAATCTCCACTAGGTACTCAGTAAAGGTCACTCCATCCTCAATGTCCAGGTTGCCCCAGTCGATGATGTGCGATGGGTCATGCACATACCTCCTCAGCTGCGACACGTGGAAGAAATCATGTACCCGATGCAACTGCAGTGGTAGAGCTAGATTGTATGACACCTCTCCGACTCTACGCAGTATATGAAAAGGTTTGATGAACCTCGGAGATAGCTTGTCGCCCCGGCCAAATCTCTGTAACCCTCGTTGAGGTGAGACCTAAAGAAAGATGTGGTCTCCCTCTTCGAACTGCAGAGGTCTCGGTCGTCTGTCAGTATAAGACTTCAACCAGCTCTATGTAGTCTTCATCCACTCCCATATGATCTGCACCTTCTCAATGGTATCTCGTACCAACTTTGGACCCATGAGTGCTGACTCTCCCGGGTCGGTCCAATAAAGCAGTGACCGACATGGTCTCCCATACAAGGCCTCAAACAGTGCCATACCAATGGTGGTGTGGTAGCTATTTTTGTTTGGAAACTCCACCAGTGGTAGGTGGTCCTCCCAACTATGTCCAAAGTCTAAGATACAAGCTCGCAACATATCCTCCAGAACCTGAATGGTTCTCTCCGTCTGACTATCTGTCTAGGGATGAAACACTGTGCTCAAGTGTAGCTGAGTCCCGAAAGCCTCATACAATTCCTTCCACAACTGGGATGTGAAATGGAATATCGGTCCGAGACTGTTGTTGAGGGGACACCATGTAGTCAAACTATCTCCTGCACGTAGAGGCGTCCCAAGCTCTCTACAGAACTCTCCTCTATGATAGCTAGGAAGTGGGTGACTTGGTGAGTCGGTCAATGATCACCTAGATGGAATCATGCCCTTGGACGTCTGTGGTAATACCATCACGAAGTCCATTGATATTACATCCCACTTCCACTCTGGAACTTCCAGGGGCTGAGCTAATCCTGCTAGAACCTGGTGCTCAGCCTTCACCTGCTAGCATGTAAGGCATCGAGAAACGAACTCTGCTACTACCTTCTTCATGAAAGACCACCAGAACTATTGTCGGAGATCCTGGTACATCTTTTCCACTCTAGGATGTACCGCCAAGGGGGATGTATGGAAATCCCTCAAGACCTCTTCTTGTAAGGCTATTGGTACAATAGTGAATCCTCTGAAAATAAGTATGTGCTCCCCACCTTCTGAATATCCATCAGGAGCATGTTCTATGGATAACTGAGCACGTAAAGCCTCACAATCAATATCCCCAAGTTGTTCCCCCTTAACTCATTGTAAGAGTAGAGGGGTGACAACCATTGACTGCAGGTAATATACACCCTCTCTATCCACAAAGGATAACTGCAATGTGGCTAACTGCCTTGTCGCCTCACTCAACAGCTATGAGCTCGACCTTCTGCTAAGAGAGTCTGGCACCTTTTTCCCCTTCCCAAGAGTAATGATGATCTAAAAATCATAGTCTTGGAGAAACTCTAGCCAACCCCTCTGTCTCATATTCAGATCTTTCCACGAAAATATGTTATTGAGGCTATTGTGGTTAGAGTAGACGATAAACCGCTCGCCCATAAGGTAGTGTCGCCACATATTCAATGAGAAGACTACCGATTCCATCTCAAGATCATGGATCACATAGTTATGCTCATGTGCCCTAAGCTAGCATGAACCATAAGCAATCACTGCCCGCCTCTTCATCAGGACACAACCAAGCCTGGTCCCTAATGCGTCACAGAAAACTACGTACTAGACACCTTCCTCTTCCAATCTCAAAATCGGGGTGCTCTTCAAACTCTGTCTCAACTGCTCGAAATCCTGTTGGCACTTCTCTATCTACATGAAGGGTTTCCCCTTCCTAGTCAAGGATATAATCATTGATGATATCCGAGAGAAATCAGGAATGAATCTCCAATAATATCCTGCCAACCAAGGGAAGCTTCGCACCTCCGTTACGCTCTGTGGTGGCTCCCATGCTAACACAGCCTCCACCTTGGGTGTTTCTACAACTACTCCATCTGCTAAGATGAAATGTTACAAAAATTGGAGCTCATGAATATAGAACTGGAACTTTGAGTGGCTCCCATGCTAACACAGCCTCCACCTTGGCTGTTTCTACAACTACTCCATCTGCTAAGATGAAATGTTACAAAAATTGGAGCTCATGAATACAGAACTGGAACTTTGAGAGCTCCCCATAAAGATAGTGCTCCCGAAGTACATCTATAACCATCTGTAGGTGTCTCGTCTGCTCCTCCTCTGACGCCGAGTACACAAGGATTTCGTCGACGAAGACCACTAAAAACCGGTCCAAGTAAGGCTGGAAGATCCGCTTCATCAGTCCCATGAACACTGTGGGGGTGTTCGTCATGCCGAAAGGCATCACCAAGTACTCATAGTGACTGTAGTGGAATCTGAAAGCCGTCTTCAGTATATCCTCATCCCATACTCATAACTGGTGATATCCTGATCAAAGTCCAACCTTTGAGAACCACTGTTCCCCTCTCAGCTAGTCGAAGAGGTCGTTGATTCTTGGTAGTGGGTACTTATTCTTCATTGTCACCTAGTTCAAGCGCCGATAATCCATGCACAACCTTAGACTCCCATATGCCTTCTTGGAAAACAAGACTGGGGCTGCCCAGGGTGAAATGCTGGGTCTCACGGAACCCTTGCTCTAAAAATCCTCCAACTACAACCTCAGCTTGAGAAGCTCTCCAGGAGCCATCTGATATACTGATGAAGAAATCAGTGCTTTCCTGGGGTGTAAGTCGATGCAGAAGTTGATTTCCCGATGAGGAGGTAATCCTGGAATATCTTGGGGAAAGATGTCCTCATACTCCGCCACTACTGCTAGGAATTGGGAGCCCACAACATCCACTACTCCAAGGGAAAGTCTATCAAACTCATGATTGATTGGCTACACCCTCCTACACATGTGCCCATTTTTCCCTACCTGGGTTTCCCCTTCTCCGACCAAGGAAAACCTCATCCCATCATTGTGGACACACCGCACTCTTCGCCTAAAATAGTCAATCTGGGCATGGACCGAAGATAACCAATCCATACCGAGCACGATGTCATAAGGCCTCGACGCTACAACCAAGATGTTCCAACTGAAACTCTCTCCTCCAAGGGTAAGATCACACTATCTTCAAAGGTGTGTGATCATTGAGTATCCTCCCGTAGGTGTTTCTAAGCGTAAGGATCGAGTCAACGGTTCTACCGGAATCTCAAGGTTTCACACAAGACATGTGGCTAGGAAGGAATGACTGGAACCTATGTCTATAAGTACGACAGCTAAGGTAGAAAAGACATTGATCATACCTAGAATCATCCATAGAGTCCCTGGGTCGTACACCTCGACCGCATGCAGCTATCCCCGTCCCTATCACCCAGCTCCCTGAGCCTGGTGCAGACCTCCTAAGGGTAGTGGTGGAAGTAAGTTGAATCATCTATTCACAAGCCGCATCTCTCCTTGCTCCTATGCCACGTCTACCACCCGGAGGGTCTATTTTCTCCACTCTCTACCTCTGCCTCGGTGGTGCATCCACTACTTCCCCGTCAACAGATTGACGGGTTGGAAAATCTCTAGCGAGACGTCCCCTACCATCACACACGTAGCATCACTTTTACCTAGGCTGATTGGATCCAAATTGAGGGCCTGAGACTGTCGATCCTCTGTCCTGGGTCCTCCTATGACGTTTCCCACATCTAGATTCATGTGCCTAACGTCGGCTCCCCACTGTTAGGGTCTCTGCACCTGTCTGCGTGCTGCTGACTGCTGTCGGGTGTCTTTGCTCGGACAAGAAGTTCTCCATCACAAAGGGCCACTCGAGCACTCCATCATATGTCGAAATTCATAGAGGCATGACACTAGCTCGGATGTCCTATCATAGACATCACTCAAAGGTCCGATCATTGAGGTACTGATGCCTGACAATATCCAACGAGTACCGGGCGAGGTTGGTGAACCTTGATGAATAGTCAGATACTTTCAAACTACTCTACTAGAGTTGAAGAAGCTCCTGGATGCACACTTATCTATATGTAACCAGAGAGAAATACTCCCTAAATAGTTTCTCAAACTCTGTCCACGAAAGAGTATCCTCGTTGTGAGTCTGTGTGGTCAGACTCTACCACTGTCCCGCCGAACCTTGAAGAAGGCTCGCTCCTAGAATCACCATCTGGTGCGCTGGTGTCCTCACTAGTTGGAAAACACTGGTCACCTCCTCAAGCTAGTCCTCAGACGCCTGAGGGTCGGGATGGCCTCGGAACCTGAGGGGTCTCTGTCTCTAGAACTAATGTAGCACGCTCAACCAGCGCCCCTTGTCGGTCAGTACTGCAGGTACCACGGGATGCTTCACTAGTGGTTGTATAGCAGGTTAAACACCTGGTGGAAACACCTGGGGAACTGCTCCCTATATCGAAGCCTCATCACTGTGGGGGTCTTCCTTATGATCGCGCTACTGAATCCTAGCAGGTATGCATCGTAGAGGCATCCTGTGATGAAACAAGATGTACCACAGTCAGTGAGTATATCTGGATTGCTGACACAAAGGACATGGAAAACACAACCCATTCCTATATGATGCATGCACCATTCTTTTACTTCCTCGCAACTAGTGTTTTCATGTACTGATTTGAGAAGCAGGTTATCAGAGTCCTGGTGTATGAATACGTCAGCAGCTGCTCCAACCCTGGAGTCTCTGGCCTAAAAGCTAAACTCGAAACACTTAACATTTCTTCCCCAGACCAATCTCACAAACTATTGGTCCTAAGGTAGAACCGACCCATCTAATAAAGATCTTTCATGACCCGGCCTAGTGGGGCCCATGCTGTGACTCTGCAAGCCCGCCTCTAATAGGCGAGGGGCTGGTGACTAGCACCGAGTATGCATATTACTAACATGGGAGGCATTGCCTAAGTACCTAGACACACACACAAATCTCCAAGCCCACAAATGTTGAAATATAAAAACCACTAAGGAACAAAATGCATGCATACAACTAAACCAAACCAACAGAGTACAATGGAAGGTAAAGTATTGAAAGTAAACTGGGCCAGAATACAAGCCCACCAAAACAAGAGTATGAAAACTGAAAAGTCCAACTTGTGAACACAAAGAGGTACCAGGACTGCTGTTCGTAGCCGTAGGAATGCCTCAGCCTCTAGGGAACTCAGAAATCTCAGTCTTGTCATGGTCTACCCTGGACTCTATCAAAAGGCTGCTCATCTACACAAGACACGACACGTGCAGGAAAATCCTGTGTAGGGGTGAGTATAACAATACTCAGTAGAGGACCCCGAAACCACAAAGCAGTACACAAAGTAAAGGCATAGTCAACTATTCACGATATATATCTACAGAACATATAGAAAGAGAAACACAAACTAGATATACTCAAAACCCAATCCTATGGTCTGGAGGCAAGTCTCAAAACTGCATACCCCCGTTAGATATTCAGTTCGAAGATTCCATGAAGCACTCATTCTAGGAGAACTCACTCCATGAGTTTGATAGCTCTAATTATTCCCATCCAGGAAGCACTGTTCGTTGGGAAAATCCACAAGAGATAGACACATTAATTATGGGAGACACACTCTGGAGTGGGAAAGATTACAATAAATAGATACACTCATTAAGAGATACACACTCCTGAGTGGGGAAATATCAAGATACACAGATACACTCCTTATGGAAGACACACTCCTGAGTGGGGAAAGATCATAATAAATAGATGAGGATCACTGCCAGGGCCATGGAGGATACCGTGACTCATCCGGAATTTACCTGCTAGGTAGAGGATCGATGCCCGATGGAGTTTTTCACGTTGATGTCTGACTCTACCTTGGGTTAAGAATGGATAGAGGATCTTGTTCTGGTCCTATCGGATGGATGCCTAACTCTACCATAGAAAGTCCTGCTGAAGGGATCATATTTGTGTAGAAAGAAATGATGCCGAATCTTCAGGGAGACAAGAAGAAGGGGAACTAACCCAAACGAAACATCTCTAAGATATGGTGGACAAGAAGACCAAGCCATTTTTCAGAAAGTACCCAGCATGTAGAAATGTCACACGCCATGTCTTCAGACCCCGGGTACTGCCCGTGTACAACGACCCATGTCGTAATGATGGTCGTGTAGAAAAGTTAGTACATGACATGTTGTACAGAGTACACGCCATGTCTGAGTCATCCGGGGTCGGCTCCATGTACGTGGTCGTGTGCCCGTACACAGCTTCAACCCATGTACGCCATCCCATGTAATCGGTACACGGGGTGACCCAGGTTATTGGCCTTGCCTAGCCCTGTAGTGAAGTACACAGTCATGTAACCCATCCCTTGTCCGTGTATTCTCTAGATACATGCCAAGCCCCATGTAGTTGCCTCTTCCATGTCGCACAAGATCTACACGCCATGTTCTGAAGCCGTGTAGTTCATCCCGTGTTCGTGTAATTCCCAAGATAAACGCCAAGCTTCAGGGAAGGTCTAACACACCATGTGACCGGGGCCACACACTGTGTGATACTCTTCTAATACCCAAAACCCTAGAAGCCGCTGAGCTGGTCCACACGACGTGTTCTTCAGAGATACATGCTATTTATTCTAGAAATTTTCAGAAATGTGAACCTCTGCTGTCGCTCCTTCCGTGATGTCCCATTCGTCAATCCGTCCATCTGATCGCCATGAAACTCCCATGTTTTGGTTGTCCCAACACCAAAAATCTGATTATGTTGTTTTCAGACCTCTGATCGGCTCCGAAAACATGCAACGATCCACCCGCGTGAAGAAGGCTTGAAGAATGACCCTTCCCGATCCGGTCTGATTCGTCATCCACTATCATCATCGCACCTCCGCAAGGTCGTTGTGGTGTCAGATCTTCAATTTGGGATCATTGTGTCACAAAATAGATGTGAAACGATCCTTTGTTCCTCACCCCATGAAGAACGCGAAGAACACACGGAGAAAAGAAAGGGGAAGAAAATCCAATAAACAAATCGAGGAACAAACCTCCGCCATCATTCGTCATAGAGTTGATCCACTCTTGTTAGTTGGATTAAATGGAGTAGAATCAAACAAAAACAAATCAACATGGATCAAATGCCCAAATCATCCCAATAAAACCCTCCCGTAAGAATGTATGAATCCACAGATCAACATGTTCATAGTTGATCCCCGTTCGTCATTTAAATTCAAAAATGGGAAAAGGATAATCAAATTAACAACGCCTACCTCAAGAAGGGATTGATTACTGTGTCGCGTTCGTTGGCAGGATTTCTTCAAATCCGAGAGGAGTCGATTTCTCACTTCATCATCGTCTGCCAATGAGTCCTCCTTCTTCAAGGCACCAAGAGGATCTCTCTCCCTTTCTCAAGTTGTAGGATTATGAGACTAACCCTGTGAAGTTTCTATAAGCATTAATTTATAAGGGGGGATTAGGTCGTTGCGAAAAAAGGAAACATTTTAAAATAATAAAATAAATTATTAATTTATTTTATTTCTTCTAAAATGCTTCCTTTTAAAACACCCAAAAAATAACTTTTGCAGAAGACCCGCGTCGGTCGACGTTAGGCCCCACCTAAGGTAAAGTCCCTTCTCTGAACACGACGGTGCCCTCAAATTTCTGATCTGGGCACCTGTTTAAAATAAATTCCACTTTTTTCATGAAAATTGCTCACACGCGCTATTTAAAATTTTAATTTATTTACTAAATTTATTCCGAGCACTCCGGGCCTTGGAATCGTATGCCATTGAAATATCTGTTCTCAAAATAATTCCATATAATATTTAAAAATAATACATGGAAAATCTGAGACATTAAAGAGTATGTGGGTAAGGTCCTAACCTGTTAGTAGGTCAATGCCAAACATCGATGACCAAATTAAATGTTGTAATCTATACCCATTTCAGTATGGAAATGGGAATATATTTCAATGGATTTTTCACTAGATTACCGAAGATGATTTTTAGCTGTGATGAATTTTGAGTGATTGTTGACAAACATACCAAGTCAGAAAACTCTATTTCAATAAATGAAATGAATTAGATGGATGATTTAAAAAGATTTATATTAATGAAATCATAAATATACATGGGATATTAGTTTCAATTTTCAGGAAGCAAGTCCCTAGATTTTCCTTTTTATTTTTGGGGTATTTACAACAAGACCTCAGAACCTAGTTAACCTTGAGAAAAACAAACCAACATCAAACTAATGGGAATTCTAATAATACTATTCAGACTATAGATTACATTCTCATAGAATATATGATATAATTTAGTGGTTCATGGGAGGGTAATTTTCTATTAGTGGAGTTTTCAAATAATAATAATTAGATATTGATATATATGAATCTGTTTGAAGGATTGTACTACCAATCATGTTGATATACACTTTTTTTGGTAGATATTAGTGAAACATACCTAATAAGACCAATTTTTGTGAATGAAATAATATAGACGATCCATATGATTAGAAAATGGATAGTAATAACACAATACATAAATATTTATATATAGATCATTATCATTACCCTTTTTCTTTTGAAGTGGGTGATAATTTTTTATTATAAGTTTTTTTGATGTTGAGGCACCAATAATTATGTAAGTAGGGAATGTTATCTCCTCAATATGTGGGACCTTTTTAATTCTGGAGAACATTGGTGAAGTGGGCTATTAGTTGGATTTACTATAGAGACTCATTTTAGTCCATAATATTTTCCAAAAATCCCAACCAGAGAAGTACTAATCAGATGAAACTCAAGTGATTAGGTGAGATTAGATTATTATTGTATTGGATTCTTTATTCATTCACAACTCGATTCACATTATGGATTGACAATAAAATTTCGTTTAGGGATGAAACATTTATGTGGTATTCATGCAATGGAAGAATGGAAAAATGCTAGAGGAGACTTGAGAACGTGGCATGTTTATGCAATATAAATTTTTATATATTTTATAATGCACCACCAAACTCCATCTTTTTTAGGGAAAAATCCCAATGGTGTGGAGAATGTCACAAACACATTTTTAGGTATTTTACTATTTTATTATTTTTTAAAGATATGTGATCAATTGTTTTGATTTTTGGAAGTGTTGGACTAGTTCTTCGAAAGAAGGAGAGAGGTTGGGGTAATCTAGGATTCATCATGTGGTGGTAGTGATTGTGGTGTAGGCCATAATACTGTATATTTATGCACTATTGGCATGGTGAGTTGGCCTAGTGGAAATATATCACCATGGATTACGGGAAACTATTTTGGGGGGAATGGTACTAAGATAATTTTCCTATTGGAAGTAGGGATACCACTAAGACATGTCAGTGGGAATGGTGACTGGGGTCAACATAAGGGTGGGCTCTATATAGGTGGTTCATAATCTATAAGGGATGAGCCACCATTCCTGGTATAAGGTATGGTGGGTTTAAAATAGTGAAGGATTTAATCCTGCACTTTGGTGCTCACCGTTGTGGACCTTAGTGGGGCGAGACATGGTTAAAGGAACCATTACTAGGGTGGAAATCACTATGTGTAGTACCGGTCATTTGGTATTTTGAATCATATGAAGCTACCATTGACTTTTAGGGATAGGTGTTATACAAAATTATGTAAATTCAATGATTTATTTATGGGTGGGGGATTCTTAATTCAATTTCACACAATTACTTATATAAAAAACCTCTATTCACTTCTCTGCTCTTGGATGATCACAAAATATGGTTCTAGAGATGATCTTATAAAAAATTTCTTAATAATAATAGTCTCTTCTTAGAATAAACCAGATGAATGTATCATCGGTAGGTATATTCTTTTCCACTTTGCACCTTCAAGAACTTAAATGAATATGGTATCCATTTTAAATTATTTTTCTTAATAATAGATTATTTTAGACAGTCCTCTTGAAAATATTGAATCTGTTCATTTGTTTTTAAAATAAAGCCTTTGGTTTTGTAAATTGTACATAGGAATGGGATTTTTATGCATTCATATTGCATTATAAGGGGATATGTTGATTTATAATTGGATTTCGTGAAATCTAGTTTACATTGGGTTAATATGTTAAGTAACAGATTGTGTTGAAGGGAAATGGGTTTTGCTCACAAGTTGGGTTTTTTATGGAAATACCATTCTGACAAGGTACGCGTTGAATTCTTGGAATGATTTTAAATGAGACTTTTTAAGATCATATCATGCTTATTTCCTTCATTTTTTTCAGTACATGTTCTCATAATATTCAGTTATTATGTTCTTATGGGGTATATATATACATTATAATCTATCTTGTTATTTTCCTAATGGTGTGTGTATAAATCCTCTGGTAGATTTCCTAATATGTTGTATAATCATACACAATATATGAACCCAATTGTAAATACATAATTTTTTTATCATGATACAAATAAAGAAAATGTGTCTAATTTATACAAAAATAACATTGATACAGTTGTTGTGACCTCTGGAATTCAGATCATGGAGGCATTTATAGGATAGAGTCTGGTGTTGTGCCACCTGTGCAATTTAACATATTTTTGTGTTTAGTGTCTTATTGACTTTTGCAGTGTACTTTTACTTTTATTTCTACTCTGATAAGTTCTTATTATGTTATGATTTTTGAATTTTTTTTTCATTCATGCATTATATTGTGGTTATGTCTTGTTGTCATTGATACATGAGTAGTAGTATAAAAAAGGAAAGTCATCTACTAATGTTTTCATATACCCTTGGTATTTATTTCCAAACCTTGGTTTATTGGGGATGAGCATAAGGATATTATATTTCCATTCATACCCAAGACAATCAATATTGAAAATATGATCTATAATAACGGTTTTGGAAAAAATGTTGTAATATTTCACTAATTTGGACCTATACCAACGGTTTGGCCAAAACCGTTGGTATAGGTCACTAATTTGTAGCTATACCAACGGTTTTTGGAAAACCGTTGGTATAGTTCACTAATTTGGACCTATACCAATAGTTTTGGGAGAACCGTTGGTATAGGTCTATTATAGAGACCCTATACCAATGGTTTTGGCCAAACTATTGGTATAGGTACCCCTATACCAACGGTTTGTCCAAAACCATTGGTATAGGTCCCAAAATCAATGAACCTATACCAACGGTTCTCAAAACCATTGGTATAGGTACATGCATTTTTAATGGAATCTTCTTACAGAAGAAATTAAATAAATAAAAATTTAAAATACTTAAGATAATAAATATATATTAATGAAATTATTTTCAAAAAAGTAATTTAGGTTAGTGGTTAGGTTGTTCAATCACAAATGAGAGGTTTTGGGATCAAAACCAACTGAATGATTGTTTTTGGAATTACATATACCAATGGTTTTATGGAACTATTGGTATTGATTTTCATATTACTTATACCAACAGTTTTCCCAAAACTGTTGGTATAGACCTATCCCTAGGGCTTATTTCCAACGGATCTCCAAACCATTGGTATAGGTTATACCAATGGTTCCAAACCGTTGGTATAGGGTATTTTTCATTTAGCGAATGGTTTGGGGTGTGGGGTGGTATAATAACTATTTTTTAATAAAAATTGACCTTTTAAATCATTATAATAACTAAATTAAACACTTTACATATGGAATTATTGAAATACATTACACTATTTTAGGACATTAAGTGACATTAAATTTGAAATTAACAAGAAAAATATTTGATTTTTTAACTTTTAAACATCATTGATACCAAGAATACACAACTAACCTATTATAAATTATATTCTCTTATGAATATCATGATAAGATAAATAAACAATTTTTTTCTAGGAAATAAAACTTATTTACTTTAGTGTAATTTTTTTTCAAACAAACCATTGTAATTATATCATATATTGTATTCTCTGTGTTTAGAGTAGTTACCTTAAAAGATGATTTCATTATTTAAAATATTCCACTGATGGGAGGTGGGATCATAGCCCTTATATTTTTATAAACATCTAGATAAAATCTTTTATCCCATATAAAACTCATTGTATCCTTAAATTATATCCAATAATGTTATAACATCTCATGAATCAAAAATCATGTAAATTAAATCCATTATAATTTTTTTTCATAAAAAAATATTTATTAATAAACAACTTCTCTTATAATAAAAGAGAAATAAGATGAAAATTTTATCTTTATATAGACCCATGTGAAATTGACATTTTACTATACATTCAAATACATAATTTAGTAATCCTTTGGTTCATCAGGATTCATCAACCCTTACTAAAACAAATAAATGTTAATTATAGGCTTAATAAATTCATTCCATGATATCGAACTCGTTTTTTTAATATATTCATTTCAAATCATATATAATTCAAAATCAAAGAATTGATTTTATAACACTAATACTTGATGTTGAATTTATGTGAAGTTTCACAAAACTCTTAATGTTTTTGAGGGAAATTCCATCAAATGGAAATAATTCCCTCTCCTCATAATGTCTAATTTAAGTTTGAATGATTAATATTGACTATTCGAAAATCAAATATTCTTTTCTAGCTTAAAATCTTACCTTTCAATACAATCTCATAGTAAAAGATCATATACTTCTCATGTCATGATTATCTATCCTTAAAATCATGATGGAATTGGGTAAAATTTTATTAAAATCATTAAAATTATGTGAATATTTCCAATAATGATATCAAAATAAATTCTGTATCTAGACTAATCCTTAAAGGAATCCTTTATTCTATTTAAATTATTAGTATACTCAAACACATATAGTATATTAGAGGATGCTAAAGGTCCTATATTTATCTTACATCTAATGTTATTAAAACCTTATGTGTGTCCACCCATGATTCTCATAAGAATATATTCAATTCATCTATTGAACAAATTCCAAATTAAGTTATTAATGAAGTAATTAATATATCATATTTAATTTAATATTTTTCTTAAGTGTAATTCCTTTGTTTTGTAGCTGTCAAAGAAGTTTTTTACATTAAAATCCATCCTTTTTTTGGATTTATATAAAGTTAATTTTTTATGATGATGATTCCAAGCCTAAAACTAAATCTTTTATCATATGTGTATTAAGTTTTATATTAATATAATAAGTAATTTTACTAAATATAATCACACTAAAATGATAACCCATTTTAACTTACACCATATCCATTAATGGGAATATATTCACATTTCACTATATAATGAGTGTTACTGTCACCACTTAACAATTTATGTTGGACACCATTCCAATCATATCATATATGACTCTTGGGTGGTTGAGTGGACAATTCCTTACCCAATTCATCAAGTGGATAAACTAATATATTCCACAAGTATAATATCTCACAGGGGTTCCTAACTATGTGTAACCCAGAGAAAATTTTAGTAATTGATATACCTAACTCTTAGGGTCACCTAATTACTTGTTATTATTAAACAAGAAATTCTAGGGTCAACTAGCTTTAGCATGAACGTACCCGATTGGATGATCAAAATCTTGAAAAAAATCCCTTTAGAAGGAATTTGAAACTTAATAATTTAAAGGATATTTAATCTCACTATCTTTTCTTATGTATTCCATTTACATGTATTCATGCTTTTAATTTTTTTCAAATCTATTTTTCTTCCACTAAATCAATATGTTAAACCTATATTGACGTATAAATCTTCACAATAATTATTCTTTGTGTCACCAACCCCAATAAAAATCTAATTAAATTTACGTATATTCATATGAATCTTATGAATAAGGTATACGAAACCCTTTCATGTAAAGTATTATAATCATATGAAATAAAAAATCCTCACATGAGTAAGCTTGGATCAGAATATAGTCAACCCCATTCCAGACAAGGCATATGCCTCTAAGTTAGTAAGAATTACGAGCCAATGTCCCTCTACATAAGGTTAATTTACTCAAGATATACCTCAATTTTTTCATAATTATAACACTTAGTATTTATAAACTATAATTAACTTATTAATTCTATCTCACAACCTCATACAAGTCAAATTAAATGTAGAATAAAACTAAATTAATTATTGTACCTCACATGTAACTACATATATGCATTTATGACAATTTATATAATCACTTTAACACTTTAAAATAATGTATAAAATTATCCAAAAAATAACAATTACATTCAAGAATAAAGTAGGGAATACACTAAATAAATGACGAATTCATAAATTCATACACGATATAAACAATTTATGAAAAACTTATAAATAAATAAATTATAAACATTTTATAATGTATCTATATATTAAGAACATTCCATAATTAAATAAATATAAAAACATTATATTTATCTCTAATTGAAGCTACTTCATATTGTTATTTTATATGAAATTTACTCTAAATTTATGATACAAAATGAAAAATAAACATAGTATATTATAATTCTATTATGAAAAAACTGACATCATATAAATATGTTATTTTTAAAATTACCAAATCCTTGATTATATCAATGATCATAAATATTTTTGAAATGGTTTTAATAATTTATATAATAATGAATTTTTAATTTGAAAAATTCAAATTAAATACCATGAACGATTCATATTTTTATATACAAACCCCTTTATATATTGTATTATTTTTTAATTTATAAAAACTTTATAAGTTACACTTATAATTTCAAAATAAACATTTTATACTCATATGATTTGTCATGAAATATAATTTCAAAGGTGTTTAATATTAATATTTATTATTTTTTATATTTATTTAATCAGTATTTATAAAAGTTAATAAATTAATTAATTAATTTTATAATTTATAAATTTATAAACACGTTATAAAGTAAATAAGAATAAAAAAATACAATTTTATATAATTTATTGATAATTTAAAAATTAATTAATTCAATTCATAATTTCAAAAATTTAAAAATAATTTTTTTCTATATATATAATATTTTATTATATATGTCATCATAAGGTGCACCTTAGTCTATTATCTGTTGTATTTTATGATACATACTCTTTAGCTATGACCAATCCTTCAACACCCAAGATGTGATATTTTATGACATGAATCGATATCATGAAGTTGATATGATACTTTGTTTTGAATTCGTGGAATTAAATAATCTCCCCATATGATGTCCCACATCATAGGTTACGATATAAAAAAAACCAAAGGGTTTTCATTGTATTGTAACTTATAATATCACATATCATAGACACTGATCCTATCAAATATTACGACATCCCATATCATATGGAAAACTATATTAATTTTTTTCTATCATGTCCTATAGTATCCCATATCATAATAGTAACTATAATATAATATCTAAATCATTTTTCATAGAATCCAATATTACATAAAATAGAATATCAAGAGCTATTCATTTTTAAAATGTGATTTCAAGAACCAGAAAGCATAAAAAGAACTAATACTACTAATGGGTTTATATGGATCAAAAAACACTTGTCAAAAGATTTGAAAGACATCAGAAACCCCATTTTCAAGATAATCATGCTATAAAAAACTGAAAACATGGATAATATAAATGAAGAACATGTACCTTTCACCATTGACAGTTGTTATCACTATTCTTCAATCACAATGGTTGATGGAGATCCCTAAAGAGAAAATAATAGGTTCCTCACTCTATAGGTTATCCACAGGATGATCTGAGTAACCCAACAACTTGGGAATGACCCTCCTCACAATAATGATATTCTAGTACCTCATGTGGAAAACGATAAAGGAGGAGAGAGCTTCAGGGAGAATGAGAATAAGCTTGGGAAAGTATGTTATAAAAACACAACCATATTAATGACTTTTCACTGTTATATAAACATTTAGTGAAACAACCCATAATTCTAGAATATATTCTCTTTAAATAAATTTAATTTCTTTGAAATATTTCATTACACGCAATACTGAGATTAGAAGAACCATGATATACTATTAAAATATTAATATTTAAAGATGACTATTATAACCTAGATGTTAAAATAAGAAGTACGAACAAGAAAAACAAAATTTTAAAAATTATTTATAATTGTTTTAGGTAAATAAAATATATTGATAAATAAATACTAAATTTTTAGTAAAATCATTTTATTCTTCAAAAATACATTCTCTTTGAAAATTATTTTTAGTGTTTTTTATGAGAATATATTATGATTAATTTAGAACAATTTTTGGATTTTTATTTGATAAAAATGATATAATTTCTAGAATAAAAATATAAAAATTTTCAAATGGTGAAATTTTGGGATTTTTCTAAAATGATTAATTTCATAGTGAATAGAGAAAAAATGAATTTTCAAATAATATAATTTCTCTTCAATATATAAATTAATTTAAAAGTACTATTATATTTTGGATTTGGTATTAAATTTTAATATGATATATTTTATTTATAATAATCTAATTTTAATATATAATTTTCATTATTTTCATCTATGTTAATTTTTATGCTTATAAATGATTTTTTTTGAAAAATTGTTATCCTTGCGTTTTATGAATTTATATTAAAAATTATTTTCGAAACTTCTATAAATTTAATATCTTAAAATGGATAGCATATTTTGAATCATGAGGTTA
Source organism: Viscum album (assembly GCA_963277665.1). Lineage (NCBI taxonomy): Eukaryota > Viridiplantae > Streptophyta > Magnoliopsida > Santalales > Viscaceae > Viscum > Viscum album. The sequence continues at coordinate 22,505,367 of OY728142.1, read as the reverse complement.
ATATTTGGTAAATTGGAGCCTTTTATTTTTAGGCATTATGAATAGTGACCATTATAAAACTTATCACATCACTAAAGAGTAAATTAGGTAATTAAGGTTAAAATAATGTGATATGGCATAAAAATATACCTAAGACTTGTATTAATATTATTGTATAAGTTTGTTTCAACATTTAATGTAAAATTTTTTAAAATGGGTCAATTAATATCCACTTGAATTTGATTATAACTTTTGTATTATTTTATGTAAATATAAAGTAAAAAATGCCACTATCTTACTTTTAATATCTATAATATTTTTTGACAAGGATAAAAAAACATATTCTCAGTTATAAATTTTTATATTATATATAACTTATATTTTTATCATGAATTTTTTTCTTTTTTAGTGATGAAATAGTTACCATAAATGGTTATGAAACACCAAAACAAAATTTATTCAATTAATAGAAAAATAAAATAAATGGTTTTCAAAAACATTGAAATTATTATAAATTAGAATAATTATTAAATTTCAAAAATTTTATAGTTAAAAATGAAATTTTATAGATGTGTGAATGGATTCTATTCTAATTAGATTTTTTATTGATGTATTTAAAGTCAAATTAAATGAATACTATCAAAAATGACATTAATGATATTTTATGAAAAGATAATTTATTAAATTATTTAAAATTCCTAAAAAATAATATCTTTATAAAAATGAGTTTTATATGGTTAAAAACATCTACCATGGTCCATTGACCTATTATTTTCCTCTTATTGTAACATTCTTAACTCTAAAAAGGTAGAAAACATTAATATTATTGTAATTGTTAAAAGGGATAACATGGTGTTAAAACTGAACGATAAGGGTGAAAACATAAATAAAACATGTATGAATATTGCTTTATGATATTATTTAGACTCATTATAATATTATATTTTAATTTTATTACTTTGGAGGTATTTTTACATGTAACATAATTTATATTAATCAAATACTTTAATAAATTCAAAGAATTCCCCTCCCCTCACTAATAAAAAGACACACATTATCACTTTTATTTATACTAGTTTGGGAATCCTAGGTCAACTAATACCTAATGATTTCTATTATAAATATATATTTTTTACATTATTTTAGATGTTTTGGTCTTCCCCAAATACCAACCCTAGGTCCCTTAAAAGAAGATCTAATAGAGCTCTTTCGAATAATAGGTGATCTTTACTCACTCTTTCATATTTCGTTATCCTTCAACATAGAATATTTTATTTATAAGAATGATAAAATAATTAATAATGTATCATAAATATAATGATATGTTATTATGGTTATATTAAAACCATTTTCATATCTTTTCCACCATAAAAAAGATAAAATATCATACATTTGAACACATGACTTATTGTCTCCACGTAACAGTGAAATTAATTTTTCATCACCACTTTACCTGAACGATTATGAAGATGGAAATAAATAATATATATGTTATTTATGGCATAAATATTCTTCATAAAATATAATATAATATCTATCTTTTTACCTTCTCATCAACTGAAAAATAATAACGTCACTCGTCCGTACGTGTATACTACCACCTTCACAAAGAGATTTGATCCATTTTTAATTTTCTATTTATATATATTGTAATATGGATATATTTAATGAATATATAAAATATATATATTTATATGATATAAAATTTATTATTTAATGGTCAATTATTATTTACCTTTCTCTCGCTCCATCTATCGAAAAATAAAAACAATGTTCATGCATACATACGACCTACCATCTCCATGAATAGTGTAATTCATTTTTATATATCAATATTTTTTGGATGAATATTAGTATAAATATATTTATTTAATATATTTATATCATGAATAAAATTATTGAGATGAAGGAACCCTGAGAAATATGTAATGACCAAAACTGGTGAATCAAAACATACCTAAAAAATGAAGTTTTTAACACAAAAAATATTCATAATAATATACAAATCTTAAAAAATGGGTGATAAAATGTTATAAATGGATAATATATGATATTTTAGATATGAATATGGCTATTTTATATAATTATAATAAATATAAATATATTATGTTAGAGGCTAGATCCACTATGAGTGAAGTCGAACTTGTAGTAAGGGGTTTCATCTCACTTTACACTCCCTTGAGACATCTTTGGAATTTTATACAAATTTAATTTTATGTGTTGTATAAAATTCCTTTTATATGTATTTAACATGAATATATATTTGTTTCCGATATTTAATTATGCAATTAAATTTACTATTTCAAGATGAATGTTTAAAAGACAAGATGATCTTATATCTCATTTTGATCAGGTGTATTTTTCTTCCTTGTCCATATTTTTTAAATTTTTTTAAAAAATACCTTTTTATTACTCAAATGATATATTAAAGAAATTTTAAGTTATCTAAGAATTTTTATATGTTCAGAAATGAATATTTCTAATTTTTTCCCAAAAGGTTCATTTTTTATTTTCTTAATAAAAAGTCAAAAGGCTTTTATTTAACATATATTGTGTTAATGAAATTTCCCACCACTATAGACATTTTATTCCATTTAACTTCATTTATAAGATCTCAATGATTTTACATGGAAAATAATTATGAAAACTTATTTCATTTTTTTTCCATTTTCTTATATTCTTTAAAATAATTGATTTTACCAAAAAATCTATTTTTCTGATAGCCATATCTCAACTCTTGATTAATTTTATGGTAAACAACTCTCTCTTAAAACCTTAACTTTCTTGTGATCAATGCAAATTACATTACTCTTAAATATATATATTATTTGAATCATGGATATGATTATTTTATAAACCATTTAAAATTTCTACATATAGTGTTTTACTTTGAATGTTATATGATTGAATGGGAAAATATCGATATTCCATATTTGTTTACTCAATGTGGACATTTATTGAGAAGGCATATTTTTTACAAATTAAATTGAGCTTTCAATATATAAGGAATGCATTGTACATGTAGTGATGGGTAGTGCCTGAAAATTTAAATCACCTCAATGCATCGATATTGTAACACCCCAATCTTTCACGGTACATTTCCCTTTGAATAATACAATAGCTTGCACTGTACGCAACATCGAGATTCTAACACACCTCGACCAATCAAACTAGCCGTTACAAATAGTAATACCCAATTTTTGAAATTTTTGAAATTTTATTTTTCAAAATGGACTTCGTTTTTGTATTTATAATATCAAAATTATCTTAGGAAGAATTTTTGATATTTTTCTAAAAACTTTCAATTTTTGATGAATAGTGAAAAACACTGCGTTATTGGTTAAAACCGACTTTTATTTAAATAATTATTTATTTTATTTAAATTTATTTTAAGTCAAAATAGATACATAATACCAATATTAGTTCAATTTAATTAATTGGAGTCATTTTTATATTAAAATTATATATATATAATTTTATTAAACTTTTTACCGTCTTTACCCACCTCTTAGGAGCTTTTTCAAATTTGCATAAAACATAATTTTACTGCTTTTGTGAGTTGAATTTCAAAACTGAAAGAGACATGGTTGATATTAGTAAGATAAATGTGGTTCAATGTGATGAAAATAATTTTTGGTGAATAGTAACTTTGGACTTTTATTGACCACAGTTAAAAGCAAATAAGATAACTAAAGGTAAAAATGATATTATTAATACCCTAACATGTGTCCTAATTATATTGGATAAGTATATTTAGACAAAAAACCTTAGTAATAAAATATTATCCTTTAGGTCCACTTGGATTAGATTAGGACATTTATTATTATTTTATTTAAAGAAGAGTTAAAAGTGTTAAAATCTAAGTTTAATAACTAAACCATTTTTAATATAGGGTTATACATAAGATAAATTTTACTATAAATATTCATTAGAAAGATAAATATACTTAATACATAATTGTATTTTATTTATAAATTTTAGACATTAAATAATTAAATTTATTTATGACACAATGATGATGAAGTAATTAACTTATTAATGAAAGATTGAAATAATTGATATTATAAATATCCATATAAATGTAATTTGAGACATTTAATGAATTAAACTAATTTTATAGGTTAATATGAAATGTTAGGGTTTATTAAATGTTTTTTTGAAGTAATAATCCTGTTATGAATTTATCAAAAACAAAATACCATATAGTGTCAAAATTGACATAAAAGAGTTTTTAAAAAATGTATTATATTATTAATTGATATTCTATTCCTAAAAATATATGGTTTGTCCAAAGGGCTTGAATAATATTATTTATTTCATTAATGAACCACTTTAGGTTCTCCTATAAGTTTATAGTATGTTTATTAACAATATAATATCAAAATACAAAGAGACATGGTAAATGTGAAACTATTTAACGAAGAGTTAAATCAAAATGATAAGGCTAATATGGTGACATAAAGCTATGTAAAACCCATTTTTTGAGAGTATTTAGACTCATCCAGACCATATCCTCTAAATAAATCATTTTTGAGCCATTATAAACCGAATATGAATTTATTAAAAAATATTATTTCAATATTTTCCTTAGGTTCTCCTCACCCCTCTTATAAAAGGGAACTTCCCCTTCTCTCAAATTCATATCTTCAAAGCCATTTGCCTCGGCCAAAACCTTCCCAAATATCCTCCCAACTATCCTACCTTCATCCTAAAGGCCTTAATTTAGTTATAAAGCCAACATAAGAAGCCCGTTTGATCAAATAAAAAGGAATAACCCCGAGAAGAGGTAAATATTTCATCACCTCTTTCAAATTATTTTCTTCTTCCACTTCTTATTTCTTTGTTGTTTCCATTAAAAAACAATAACTTCAGTATCTTCAATATACTATGATGTTATTATAAAAATTTTAAAACTATATTCATTATTCTATCCATCCTATAAATGACAAAGTCACCATACGTGCATACGTACGGCTTACCATCTCCACGTCGTGGTGTGGTTTGTCTTTCAACACTTCACTATTTAGATGGGTATAATAATGATGTATAATTGATGTAAATAATAAATATAACATGTTAATTATTATTTATATATTATATAACATCCAATTATATTCTATTTTAATATAAAAAAATAATATTGTTGCTTGTGCGTACGTATGGATTACAATCTCCACGAACGCGATGAGATTCATTCCCCATTGTATCCATTCAAGAATAATTTTAATTTTATGATTAAAAATAATATTTAAAGAATTAATATAATTCTGAATATGAATAATATATATCCTATCCATACCGAACATTAATTACATAACAAAGCATTTAAAGGAAAATGAATCTGTTAACACCTGAAACGATGATACTGTGGAAATATCATTAACAAAGAAATATTAGATGATCATATATAATATCATATTAATGTATATGGTTATTGTATAATTTAATAAAAATTATTTCACCATTATAATGTAGGTTAACATACCCTCGACCATGTAAAAGTACAAGGTAAGGGTTAATTTCACAATCTCTTTATTATCCGAGGTTGTTTTATACGTGAGTATCTACTAGGACCTCTTTATCATCCACATCCATGTTTCTTAAAAATGCATTTCAAAACATTTTTACTATTTAATAGAAAATGGGTTAAATTCATTTATATCCTTATTTGACCTTATATTTTTTTGAATGGAATATTTCTTTCATTTTCCAAACATGGTACTTTATGACCTTTTCAACAAAATTAAGGTAAGAATGTCTTTTTTAACTTATACGATGGGTGCAACGATTTTTCGTCATTATAACATTGTCAAAGCTCTCCTTACAAGATTATAAGACAATTTCCAAAACAAATGTTTTCTTTTAAATGGTTTCAAAATATAAAGAATTATTTTATTCAAATAGTTTTCATTTCATCTATGTCAAGGTCCTTTAATGGATATTAAACTTGGTTGAAGTTGATTTATTATGATAAAAATCTTCCATATTGTATTGATGGTTTTGTGATATTTTTTTTCTGTGTATGTGTTGTTTTATACCATTCATGGTTTGTGGATAAAGTATTTACATTTTGTATCCTAGTTTTAATACGAATATTTATATTATGTTTAAACTTTTTTATATGAGGAATGCATTAGACTTAGTATGTGACGGGTGGAGCCTACTATAGCTCCTCGATGCATCTGTAGGTCTCATGAGACAAACTAGTGTCTTGGAAAAAGGCCTTGATAGAATCTTATTTTTAGTCTTGAAACAAGGCCTTGACTATGTGGTTATGAAAGTCTGACATTATGCATTCCATCATTATTAAAGTGGCTATTGATGTTTCATGTGATTATTCAACTAGTAGAATATCCATGTGATTAAGTTAATGGAATTATTTGATTTATATTTTCTATATTATTCTTAAGGTTAGGTTTAAAAGGCTTATGTTGTAGTCTTATAAATTTCCTTAAAATTTTTAATCTTATTTATAAAAGTTTCCTCTATTTTATTATCCTTACCGAGCATCTGAGCTCGACCCTTTATATGTTTTATTTTTCCCAGGATGCGAAGAAGTATATTGTGACTGACTTGGAGAGATATTCTAATGGATATGAGTGTGGTCTATGGAGACAATGTTGTAGTAGTTTTTCATTTTACAATGTAATATAAAACTTATGAATTAATCTAGTATTTCTAAGGATACTAAACTAATCAGTCTTTCAAAACTTGATCTTTTGGGATCATGCCAATTTTATGTAATAATGCACTAACTCTGGGAAACTAGGGTCGGGGTGTTACAGTTGGTATCAGAGGAATTTTAGTACAAACTTTGGAAACTATATTTAGATAAACTCTGACTAGAGAACATTATCCTAAGATAGATTTTTAGGATTAGTATAGAAGAACATCCTAGAATTTTGGTACTGTTGATATTTTGTGAGTTTTCCAAAAAATAAATCCCTGTATAGATATGAGCAGGTATAGTCGGCTCTGGCACAGATGTACCTAGGGGTAAAACACGAAAACACCACTTTGAGCTAGACTCGAACAGGAAATGTAGCATGACAATGGGCCTTGCTGCATTCTTGGTTACGACACTCCCGTGGGATATGCTTAGGATAATTCTCATTTTCTTTAAAAACCATTATGAAGGATTTATGAGTATATAACTGCTCAAAGAAATAATTTTTATGATTATGGATTATATACATAAACTGCTCAATTTATGTTAAGTGTTTTACAAGTTTGGAATTATGTATCGCAATTCATAAACTAATCTAGTGTATGAAATTGTTTAGAAATGGCGCATAGTGGAAGGAATGGAAATCGTATCAATACACATAATCCATGTAGGGATTTCCATCCTTCTCAAGATAGTTATAGTGGAGCTGATGATGCAACTGGTGCCGATCAGCTTATCATCATACTGGGACAACTCACTCAGGTTATGAATAATAACCTTACCCATATAGAGCACCCTGATCCACAACGTGGAGGATCAATGTTAGATCTCTTCATGAGGCAACAACCAAAAACATTCAATGGGAGTAAAAATCCATTGGTAGCTGAGAAATGGATAAGTTCCTTAGAGAAAATATTTCATGCTTTGGGGAGTAGTGAAAGGGAAAAAGTTTTCATGGTAGTTTATCGCCTCATAGGAGACGATGATCAATGGTGGTCATTAATTCAAAGAAAAAAGGAAGATAATGATGTTTCAAGTATGGAATAGAGGGAGTTTAAAGATCTTTTCATAGAAAAATATTTTCCTCATGACCATCAAGCAGATATGGAAAGGCAATTTCTATGTTTGAGGCAAAAAGAAGATGAGAATGTTGCAATGTATGAGGATAACTTTACAAGGATAGGAAGGCATGCAGCAGATTATATACGTAACCCAAGGAGTAATAGTGATCATTTCTTTTATGGGTTAAAACCATTTATCCATTGAGCATTAGTCTCAAAATCCGTCTCATTGTACAAAGATATTGTCTCATGTGCTATCAAGTCAGAAAAGTAATTATCTATGTATCACAACTTTAATGAAAAGAAAGAGAAGAATAGATCTACTGAACACTATGGAAATGGAAATAAGGGGTTGAACGGAAATTAAATATCCATCCTACTATAAATGTTGGATGAAACACCCTTGTACTTGCCTAAAGGGAATCAAAGTCTGTTACAAGTGTGGTGAAAAAGGCCACTAAGCTCGTGATTGCAAGGGGAAGAAATAGTTTATCAATGTTGAATGCTACAATTGTTGAGAAATGGAGAATTATGCGAATGAATGTCCTAACCACCAAGGAAACTTACCTAAAAAAAGTCTAAGGGAACAAGGCCAAGATTATGTTATCACTACAGTTGAGGTTGAAGCTCCGAAAGACATGGTGGAAGGTAATTTAATGGTTTTCTAAAGTTTAGCCAATGCTTTATTTGATTCTAGATCATTGCATTTTTTCTTATCTTCCCAGTTTTCTTAGAAAATTAGATACTTCCAATTTGATTTAACAAGGGTGTTTTTAGTCAAAACTCCTAAGGGAAATATCATTGCAACAATGTTTTGTGAATAAGTTCCCATTAAGGTATATAAATGTTATTTATCTACTGATCTCATCATCATACCCATGATTTAATTTGATAGAATCCTCGGTATGGATTGGATTTTGGACCATGATGTGAAAATTTATTGTAAGAAGAAGGAGGTTATAATTTTCGATGATGATAAGGAGTACCTTACCTTTAGAGCAGAAACACCACCATCTGGTTCTTATCTAGATCCACCCCCAGTAGCTCACCTAAATTCAATTATTGGGGAGGAAGATAATGAAATAACTATAGGTGAGGAAAGGAATGTTCAAATAGATAATGTACCTATTTTGAAAGAATATGTTGATGTGTTTCCAAAGGATTTAACTGGAAATCCTCCAAAATGTGAAATTAAGTTATCCATTGACTTAATTCTGGGGTCAAGGCCCATATCGAAGACCCCTTATAGAATGTCCACTGTGGAATTAGTGGAACTAAAGAAACAACTAGAGGAATTTAGTAATAAGGTATTTATTCGCCCTAGTGTTTCTCCATGGGGAGCCCCTGTCCTTTTTGTTAAGAAGAAACATGGGTCTATGAGATTGTGCATTGACTACAGGGAGATCAATGCTATTACAATAAACAACAAGTATCCCCTACCTCACATTAATGATTTATTTGACCAAATTCATGGAGCTCAACATTTTTCAAATATTGACCTTCAATCTGGATATCATCAGTTGTGTGTAAAGAAGGAAAACATTCCAAAAACAGCATTTCGAACCAGGTACGGGCATTATGAGTTTACAGTAATTCCTTTTGGGCTGACAAATGCACCGTCTATTTTCATGGATCTAATGAACGTAGTTTTCAAGGAATATCTTGATGAATTTGTAGTGGTATTTATTGATGATATACTGGTATAATCCAAAATCTATGAAGATCATGAAAATCACTTACACACCATTCTGAAAACCCTTAGAAGAAATGAATTATATAGAAAGTTTAGAAAGTGTGAATTCTGGCTTCAGGAGATTTAATTTCTTGTCCATATAGTCTCTAAAGATAGAATCTACATTGATCCTTCTAAGAGGATTGTAATCCAAGAATGGATACCACCAAATAGTATAATAGAGGTAAGCGATTTTATTGGTTTAGCAGGTTATTATCGATGTTTCTTCCATAATTTTGCCCAATTTTCTAACCCATTAACCAAGATCACACGTAAAGGGGTTAAATTTGTTTGGAAAAAAGAGTGTGAATAATTTTTTGAAGAATTGAAGAGAATATTAGTCAATGATCCTATTTTGAATCTACCATCGGGGAATGATTGGTTTGTTATTTATAGTTATGCATCATAGAAAGGACTCGGCTGTGTCCTTATGCAGAATGATAGGGTTATTTCCTATGCATCACGACATCTAAAAATTAATCAAAAAAATATCCTAATCATGATATTGAGTTAGAAGATGTAATATGTACTTTGAAGATATGGAGACATTATCTCTATGGTGAAAAATGTGAGATATATACCGATCACAAGAGTTTGAAGTAAATTTTTTCATAGAAAGAAATAAACATGAGGCAAAGGTGATGGCTTGAACTACTCAAGGATTATGATTGCACAATACACTACCACTCGGGGAAGGAAAATAAGGTGGCATATGGTTTGAGCAGAAAGGATCATGGATTTTTTAACAAGATGAGAGTTGAAAGAGGTCCTATTTTCATGGATCTAGTAAAGATGGATATAGGAATAATCTTGGATGGTGAAACATCAATAATTATTTAAATGGTTTCCATACCATCTTTACTAGAAATGATAAAAATTTCTCAGGCTGATGATGAGGAGTTTCAAAAGAAAATTAAAGCTCTGAACGATGGGAGATTGAGTGAATTCATATTTGAATATGGAATTTTGAAATGTGGAAAGAGACTTTGTGTTCCTAACATACCTGATCTAAAAAGGGAATTGTTGGCTGATACACATAGCTCCAATTTCTTTATACACCCTGGTAGCACTAAGATGTATAGAGATTTGAAGGAACATTTTTGGTTGGACAACATGAATAGAGATATTCCTAATTTAGCATTGAGATGTATGGTTTTTCAACAAGTGAAATCTAGAAAAAAACAGCCTAGAGGGGTCATTCAACCTCTTCCCATACCTGAGTGGAAATGGGATGATATTACAATGGACTTTGTCATGGGGATACAAAAGACTCCTAGAAGAAATGAAGCAATATGAGTCATTGTTGATTGTCTTACCAATTCAACACGTTTTCTTTCTATAAGAGAAGATATACCACTTGGACGTCTAGAAAGACTTCTTATTAATGAATTTATATGACTTTTTAGTGTACCCTTATCTATTTTTTCTTATCGTGATCCCCGCATTACATTAATATTCTGGAAAAGTCTTCAGAAAGGTCTGGATACTGAACTTTGTTTGAGCACTGCCTGCCACCCTCAAACTGATGGACAATCAGAACAGACTATTCAAACTATAGAAGACATGTTGAGATCTTTTTCACTTGACTTTAAAGGTATGTGGGATCAATATTTACCTCTGGTAGAATTTTCCTACAACACTTGCTTTCATTGAAGTATTCAGATGGCACCATATGAAGTGTTATATGGAAAGAGATGTCACATACCAATGAGATGGGATGATGTTGGTGAAATAAAACTCATTGGTCCAGAACTCATTGAGGAAACGATAGAAAAGGTAAATGTTATCCCAACCCACATCAAAGCACCACAAAGTAGGAAGAAGAGATATGCCGATAACCGAATAAAGGATTTGGAATTTATAGTAGGAGATCATGTTTTCTTGAAGGTATCTCCCTGGAAGGGAGTTATACGATTTGGTAAGAAGGGTAAATTGAGTCCCAGGTATATCAGACCTTTCAAAATTCTAGACCAAATTGGAGCTGTAGCATATTATTTGGCAATGCCGCCAAGTCTCTCCAAAGTTCATGATGTGTTCCATGTATCACTATTGATAAAATACATGCCTGACCTAACACATGTAATCACCTATGAGGAATTAGAACTAGAACCCGATATGTCTTATTGCGATGTTCCTGTCAAGATTTTTGATACCAGAGAACAAGTGTTGAGAAACCGGAAAACTCGTCTGGTTAAAGTCCAATGAAGAAACCATAAGATGAAAGATGCAACATGGGAACCCGAGTTACTTATAATTAATAACCATCCAAATCTTTTTATGTAGTAGTATTAAAGAAATTTCAAGGATGAAATTATTTGTAAGGGATAATGTAACACCCCAAGCTTCCACGGTACGTTACCCTTTGAATAATGAAATATCATGCATCGTATGCAACTTCGAGATTCTAACAGATTGCGACCAATCGAACTAGCCGTTATGAATAGTAATACCCAATTTTGGAAATTTTATAAATTTTATCTTTCAAAATTTACTTCCTTTTTAGATTTGGAATATCGAAATTATCTTAGGGTGAATTTTTGGTATTTTTATGAAAACATTCAATTTTTGATGAATAGTGAAAACACTGCGTTATTGGTTAAAACAAACTTTTATTTAAATAATTATTTATTTTATTTAAATTTATTTTAAGATAAAATAGATAAATAATAACAATATTAGTTCAATTTAATTCATTGGAGTCATTTTTAAAATAAAATTAGATATATAAAATTTAATTAAACTTTTTACCGTCTTTTACCCACCTCCTAGGAGCTTTTGCAAATTTGCATAAAACTTAATTTTACCGCTTATTTGAGTTGAATTTTAAAAATCCAAGAGACACGGTTGATATCTGTAAGTAAAATGGGGTTCAATGAGATGAAAATATTTTTTGGTGAATAGTAACTTTTGACTTTTATTTACCACGATTAAAACTAAATAGGGTAATTAAAGGTAAAAATGATATTATTATTACCCTAACACATGTACTAATTCTATTGGATAAGTATATTTCGACCAAAAACAACCTTAGGAATAAAATTTGATCCTTTAGGTTCACTTGTATTAGATTAGGACATTTATTATTATTTTATTTAAGGAAGAGTTAAAAGTGTTAAATTCTATGTTTAATAACTAAACCATTTTTAATATAGGGTTATACATAAGATAAATTTGACTATAAATATTCCTTAAAAATATAAAAGTATTTAATACATAATGTATTTTATTTATAAATTTTAGACATTAAATAATTAAATTTATTTATGGCACAATGATGAGGTATCAATTACCTTATTAATGAAAGATTGAAAAAATTGATATTATAAATATCCAAATGAATGTAATTTGAGACTTTTAATGAATTAAATTAATTTTTTAGGTTAATATGTCATGTTAGGGTTGATTAAATGAATTTTTTCAAAGTAATAATGCTGTTATGAATTGAAAAAAACAAAATACCAAATACTATAAATATTGATATAAAAGAGTTTTTAAAACAAATATTATATTATTAATTGATATTCTATTACTAAAAATATTAGGTTTGGAATAAGGGATTAAATAATATTATATATGTCACTAATTAACAACTTGAGGTTCGATTGGATGTTTATAGTAAGTTTATTAACCATATAATATAAAAAAACAAAGAGACATGGTAAATGTCAACTATTTAACTACGAGTTAAATATAAATAAAAAGGTTAATATGGTGACATAAGCCTATCTAAAACCCATTGATTGAGTGGATTTAGACCCATACTTACATTGTCTTATAAATAAATTATTTTGGATCCATTATAAACTGAATATGAATTTATTATAAAATATTATTTCAATCTTTTCCTAAGGTACCCCTCACCCCTCTTATAAAAGGGCACTTCCCCTTCTCTCAAATTCATAATTTCAAAGCCATTTGGATAGGCCAAACCCTTCCCAAATATCCTCCCAAATATCATCCCTTTATCCTAGAGGCCTTCCTTTAGTCATAAATCCAACATTATGATCCCTTTTGATCAAATCAAATGGAAGAACCCAAATAAGAGGTAAATATTTCATCACCTCTTTCAAGTTCTTTTCTTCTTCCACTTCCTATTTCTTCTCTGTTTCTATTATAAAATAATAAATCCAGTATATTATATATAATGTGATCTTATTATAAAAATTGTACAACCATATTCATTATTCTATCCATCCTATAAATGAAAAAGTCACCATACGTGCGTACGTACGGCTTACCATCTCCATGTCATGGTGTAGTTTGTCATTCAACACTTCACTATTTGGATAGGTATAAGAATGATGTATAATTGATATAAATAATAAATATAAAATGTTAATGATTCTTTATATATTATATACCATCCAATTAAGTTCTATTTTAATATCAAAAGAATGATATTGTCGCTCATGCGTACATACGTATTATCTTCTCCATGAACGCGATGAGATTTATTCCCCATCATATCCATTCAAGAATTATTTTCATTTGATGATTAAAAATAATGTTTAAAGACTTAATATCATTCTTAATATGTATCAGATACATCCTATCCATACCAAACATTACTTATATAACAAATCATATAAAAGAAAACAAATCAGTTAACACCCGAAACGATGATACTGCTAAAATATTATTAACAAAGCAATATTAGAAGATCATATATGATATCATATTAATGTATATAGTTCTTTTATAGTTTAATAACAACTATTTCACCATTATATAGGAGTTTAACCTACCCTCGATGAAGTAAAAGTACATGTTAAGGGTTAATTTTACAATCTCTTTATTATCTGAGGTTGTTTTATACGTGAGTATCTACTGGGAACTCTTTATCATCCACATTCGTGTTTCTTAAAAATGTTTCTCAAAACATTTTTACTATTTAATATATATGGGTTAAAGTCATTTATACCCTTATTTGATGTTATATATTTTTGAAGGGAATCTTTTTGTCATTTTCCAAACAAGGAACTTTAGGAACTTTTCGACAAAATTAAGGTAAGAATGTCTTTTTTGACTTATACAGAGGGTGTAGCTACTTTCCACCAGTATAACATCGTTGAAGCTTCCCTTAAAAGCTTATAAGAATGTTTTGAAAACAAATGTTTTCTTTTAAATGGTTTCAAAATAGAAAGAGCTATTTATTTCAAATTATTTTCATTTCATCTATGTCAACGTCCTTTGATGGATTTTAAACTTATTTGAAGTTGATTTATTATGATACAAATCTTTAATATGGTATTGAAGGTTTTGTGATTTGTTTGAATATGGATGTGTTATTTTATACCATTCATTGTTTATGGATAAATTATTGACATTTTGTATGCTAGTTTTAATACAAATGTTTATGTTATGTTTAAACCTTTTCATATGAGGAATTCATTGGACTTAGTATGTGATGGGTGGACACCGCTATAGCTCCTCAATGCATCGGTAAGTCTCATGAGACAAACTAGTGTCTTGGCACAAGGCTTTTACAAAATCTTATTAGTAGTCTTGGCACAAGGCCTTGACTATGTGGTTATGCAATTATGGAATTATGCATTCCATCATTATGAATGTGGCTATTGATGTTGCATGTGATTATTAAACTATTAGAATATCCATGTGAATAAGTAAATGAAATTATTTGATTTATATTTTCCATATTATTTTGATGTTCATGTTTAAAAAGATTATGTTTTAGTCTTATACATTTCCTTTAAATGTTTTATCTTATTTAAAAATGTTTCGACTATATTGTTATCCTTACTGAGAATCTGAGCTCACCCCTTTCTATGTTTTATTTTTCCCTGGATATGAGAAGTATATTATTACTAACATGTAGGGATAATATAATAAATATGAGTGTGGTCTATGGAGACAATGTTGTTTTAGTTTCTCATTTTACAATGTAATGTAAAACGTATGAATGTATCTAGTATTTCCAAGGCTACTAAACTAATCGGTCTTTAGAGACTTGATCTTTTGTGATCATGACAAATTTATGTAATAATACAACGACTCTTGGTAACTAGGGTTGGGGCGTTATAGATATGTCTCATGAGATAAATCAGTTGTCCAAATTAAATGGGTTTTTAGTGTGTACCTTCCCATCTATTAAACTTTCTTAACACACAACTTTTATGATATAGATATCTTGATGTATTAGATCATGACATCCAATATTAATCATTTAATTCATTGAGAATATAGTTATTATTACCTATGATATCACTGGATTTATATTATCCATGGATACATTTTTTTCCTCAAATTATTGACTAAATGACATGTGTTTTTAGTTATTTACATTTCCATATCCATTATGAATTATTTACTCATGATAGATTATACCGTACATAACTATTATTGAGCATCAGATATTATCCTTCTTTTTCATCAACCAAGGATACAAAGAATGATATTATTAATAATATCACATATTCAAAAAAGTTTTTATGTTATATATTATGTATTTCCAATAAAATATGGGAATCATGTATGCTTCATGTTCTTTTCAACAACTAAACTGATCAGACCTTGGGGATAATATCTTTTGTATCTTATACCAATGTAATAAAGTTTAAACAAGATTTGAGTTATAGGATTTGGGGTTCCTACCTCAAGGATTCTAATTGAGTATGCATGTCCTTACTCATACGTTACTCACCATATAAGTAAATACCTGATCATTTATACATTATCATATAAATACATTGTTGATTATATATAAATTATAAGTATTATTGATATCCCATGTAGAAGATAATATGAACATTAATGTCTAAAATTTATTTTTCTTGATGAATCACAGGACTTATATATAATTTATACCATAATATGAACATTAATGTTTAATTTTATGATATAAGTATATCATATCATATGATGTAATCCATAAAACAAAAAATGTAAAAAGGATTTAGGACATATGTCCATTATTTTTTTATTGTTTATGTGATATAAATGTGATATAAATATCTTATGTTATTCATAAGGACTCCTTCTTAAGAGTACCAAAAAATCACAATGAAAAGACATATTTATATGATATATGTTATTGTGTCATGAACTCCTAATCATATGTAGAATTCCTAGTAATGTACTTTTATAAGTTCATGCCACCATACTATGAGATTGGATAACATTTGGGAGAGATCTTCATCACTTGATAACCATGTAATCATGCAGCCCACATAAACTCCCTTTAAGAGTTCTTCAACTCCATGAGTCTACACTATTATCCAATAAATTATATGAAAGTATATAATATCTTTTTGATCTATCACAGATTACATGGAAGTTTAATCCAAAATCATAAGAATTATGATGCTATTACTTCATTTATATTATTCAAAATTTCTCTTCATTAAGATTTTTATATAATGATAATCTTTTCATTAAATCCTACATACATATATTGAAAATAATTACAAAATTTTCTTATAAACTTCAACACATGAATAATTGGTACATCAATCTCCCTTAAGAAAATTATTCCCTCAATGTGTATCAAATACAACATGGTAAAACATCGAAAAAAATTCCAATAATTCTACAATGGATTTCATCTTCATGATATACATGGGAACATCAAAGCGATTCTTAAAATAAAAATTGGTTTTATATTTTTTTAATTCTTATGATCATTCATGGGTGACCCCAAATCGATATAATACAAATTTTAAGGTATTTTTCAATTTTTCTTTCAATAAGTACAATTATTCTGACCCTTAAAATTCAAAATTAAAATATATGCCATGATTTTTTAATAGAATCTATAAACCCTTTGAGTTCTTATATACTGACATGTTAATTTTTTATGTTAATTTATTTTATAAGGAAAAATATGTGATCATCTTTCTCAATGATTTATTTCCTCATGAGTATGTTAATTTTTTGGAAGAGAAATATCCACTACTAAAAAGTTGGGCTATACCAACATACCATTATAAAAAGTTATAAAACACATCGGTGTATGTTATAATTATAGTAATAAATCTTCAAACCATTGGTATTGGATATAAATTCCAATGTTTTTAATTTTTTTTGTATATGTTTCTTTCTATGCCTTGAATATGACCCCCTATTCCTAACATGACTTCCATTTTCTCTATGACCAATTTCTCAACCCCTTTTATTCCCCTCAATCATCATAAATTCTTTATAATTTTTGTAATGTTTTTAGTCCTATTCATCTAGGTTTATTATTTTACTTCACATTATATATTTATTTATTCTATATATTTAAGCCCTAGATTTTAATGGTGTCCTAAGGTTTCCTGTTTCATGAATTTTATGTTTATTTTTATTTTTATATTTTATAAACATAAACTAAGTAACTTTATTTGTTTATCTTAGTGTAATAACATTTTAAACCATGATATTCACCGTTTAAATAGTTGATTATATATAATTCCTTTGGTTTCCATAGCCACGATTACTTTTATTCATTTAATTATGTTTTTCATAAATATTAAATTATTTTTATTATTTATGATGAAATGGTTATAAAAATAAATTGAGTTTACTATTTTTTTTAATGTAATAGACTCGGGATTTCCTTAAAAATTAACAAAGATAATTTATAAAATAGTAGTTCACCAAATGTTATTGATTAACCAACTCCAAAAATTATGTGGACTTATCGTTCTTATATATATATGTGTGTATTAAATTTTATATTACCTTATTGAAAATAACTAAATGTAAGATCATAATCTCTCTTCAATGTGGGAATGTTTTTGGCTACATAATTGTATAATAATACCTATAATGATTCTTATATTATATAGACAAGTTATTGGTGCCACAATATGTCATTATCCTTCATTGAGTATGAACAATAATAGTCTTCTCTATTAATATAATTTAATTTTACTATTATTCTAATTCTCATCATAACAAGGTCTCTATTTATTCAATTTAGAATAAAATAATTAAAATTAAAGTTTATTTCATACATGATAACAAAAATAGAATCAAACTTACGACATTTCACTATAATTCCTTTATATATAACACATAATAATTATATATATCATTTCCACCCATATTATATTTTCTATATACTTTTATTTAAAGTGATATTTATTTTGTAAAACCAATAATTCCATAATCATTTTTATTTATATTCTTCATATATTTAATATTATATGTTATATTGGTACAATGCCAATTGGTGAGAACTTGTATTCTATCACCATCAATTTATATTATAGAAACATTGACCACTTTTTTCTTCTTAAACTTGGTTTTCCCCCAATGTATTTAGATGGGTAAGATGCCTCCATTTAAGTTTAATGGAAAATATGTCAAACTATGTCACACATAAGATATTGTGGGTTTAAATGAATAAATAAATTTATAATGAGAAGTTATTCATGTCAATGAAGGTGGTAAATGTTGCATTATTTAGGATGCAAACAAACTGATTTTCAATTCAATGTAATCTTTTTACTAACTCTCACTCTCTGGATGTAGTTTATAATTATACTTTTTTCAAAATAAATATATATGATGTTAGATTATCCAATTGATATTTATATAAAAATTAATCATGAGATATGATTAAGGGATGAGAGTAATAATTTCAAATTTCCACATGATTTGTTATTTACTAACATGTTAGAGAATATGATGCTCAAGAAAAGATATTTGGAGTTGGAGAACACAACTTTTATCATGAAATTTTTTGTTAGGAATATTAATCCAATGGAAAAAAATATTTATCACTATTCATTTATCTGGTTAATCTTTAAAACTTACCACTTCATTGGAGAAAACCCATAATTAGTTTATTTCCATTTATTGGGTCTATGTTTTTTTTTCAATAAAAACAACATTCATAGATTATTTTAAATGAATGAAAAACCTCATGTGGTAAAAGTGGATATAATGAATTAGAAGAAAATTCATATGAAAAGAGAGAATATAGTTATTTTAAATATTTTTTTATGTTGATTACATGTGAGTGATTTTATTTTCAAAACTAATAAATAAAAACTAATATAGAATTATTATAGATAAATCAAAGTAAAATTAATGAAAAACAATTGAAATAAAAATCTATAATATAAATTTTAGAGGGTATGATTTGATAAAAAATATTTAAAAAATAGAAATTGGATACAAGTATATATTAAAATAAAATTATTGGATTAAAATATATACACGAAAATAAAAAAAATATAAAATCAATGAGAAATTACAAATATAATGAAAAATTTATAAATTTTAAACATTTAAAATAGGAAAGAAATAATGAAAGAGTTTTGGATAAAAATGGATCAAAAGTATATATAGAAAAAAGATATGATAATTATAAAATGAATTCATGATAGATAGGATATCTATAACAATAAAATTTATGAAGAAATATTAAATATATGAGAGTTTTTGAGATTTTTATATTTAATAATAAAAATCATATATTATTAATAGATAATGGATATATATTAAATTAAATTTAGAAACTATTTACATTTAAAAATAAATGAATGAATAAAAATTAATAAGTATAAGAATAAATAATTAAAAATTTAGAGAAAATGATCAATGGTAGATGATAAATAGATAAATGATATTAATGGGTAGAAATATGAATAATAGAGGTTGATATTAAGAGAAAAATAAAAAATAAAAAATTAGAAATAAAAATATTTTTTAAAGAATAAAAATCAAGGAGATGAATAATATGAAATTAAATGATGTAAATTGTATTGAAACATGGAGTCATGAAAAAAATTAAAAATTAAATATAAAGTTTAAAATAAGATATATGTTTATAGATGAATACAAAAATTAAAATATTATTGAAAGAAATATTTTTAATAAGAGTTTAACCATCCTCACCCCTTTTGTAGTAGCTAGCTGGTTATAATTGTTTTTCCCCATGGAAACACATATAAAATAATACATATAATAATGTATATATTGGTGATCAATTCATCTAAATTTCTAATGATTTATTTTTATAATATTTTCTATCATTATTTATAATAGTTTTCCTTTTAATACATATTTCATACTAGATGTTATATTCTGGAATCTAAGTGACAAATGAGTAACTAAAAATCATTGATTTATTAGTCCATGTGTTCCCATTATTTTATCCTCCCTAAAATATTTCAATATTCATTTTAAAAACCTGTTGTTTTTTATTAATATTTTCAATCTAGTTGTTAAATTTTTTGTAGTTGAGTGTCAAAAAGAGTAACTAAAAATCATTTAATTTTCAATCATGTTGAATTCATTTTATTATAAAATGTTATCTTATTAATTTGATTTTGATTTTCATCAAAGATTCACTCATTATATGAATACTTGGGAGAAGATGATGAAAATAAAAGTGGTGATCAGGTTAATGAACTTTTGTGTGACAATAGTGATGAAGTTGTTTAGGAAAATTATTCTTCTCATGAGTTTGGGCATGGTGATGATAGTAGTGATGAACAAGATGATAGTGGTGAGCATGATGATGAATAGGGATGATAATTCACGTGTTCTATTGTGATAAAAACTCACATGCCTAAATTTAAAAAAATTTAAAACATGATTATTTTATAAAATAAAAAAATCATACAATATTCATGTAGGTGAGATATAATGTGAAAAAAATTAAAATCGCCTTTCCAATTTCCTTAGTTATACTAGAACAAGTGGAATATTTATTGGAATTTAAGATGATCTTACCAGGTGGTTTGTAGGGCCTACATCATCATCACTATTGTTTTATTTTCAAAAATCATTTATCCTCTATATTTCATGTTCCTATGGACAAGAGGTAAGTATGAAGAACTTCGAACATGCCAATAAAACAAGGCCCTTGAATTCATTTTCCTCCCTGAATAAAAAGCACCACAAGTATCTCTCTCTCCATACCAATTCCTACATAGTGAGCTCACATTCAGAATATGGTTCCCTCATATTATTTTATATGTGAGAACCCATTTCATATTTTTTCCTGATTTTAAGAATAAAATTAGTGAATATTCATTTAAAGATAATGGATTTGTTACATCTTCATGTTTCTTCTCTATTTATTGAATTGGCATGAACTAAGGGTGTAATTGTTTCCTAGTGGATAGTGTTCTTTCCCAACCCAACCTAAAATATTGATTTCCCCATATTTATGAAGCACTACATGGGCCAGGTGTGGTTTAGGCTATCAATTTGACTAAGCTAGGCTAAGGCCCTCATGAAGGCAGGCCCATGGCTAGACCAGATGATCCGACCCGATCCATCATCATGCAAATCACGTAACATCTCAGGTAAATAAAGAATATTATATTTTCATATTTATTAATATTTGTGAATTAAAGATTAATTTTACTCTAAAAGGGATGCTATGTATGATAGGATACTCAACTCGCAACAATGGGTTTCTTTGAAAGAGGTGATGAAATATTTACCTCTTCTTCGGGTTGTTACATTTTATTTGATCAAAAGGGATCCTTAGGTTGTCTTTTTGACCAAAGGAAGGCTCCTAGTATGAAGGGAGGACAGTTGAGAGGATATTTAGGGAGGGTTTGGCCGAGAAAAATGGCTTTGATGGTGTGAATTTGAGAGAAGGGGAAGTTCCCTTTTATAAGAGGGGTGAGGGGCACCTTAAGAAAAGAGTGAAATATTATTTTATAATAAAATAATTTTCGGTTTATAATGGCTCGAAAATGATTTATTTCTAGGCTAAGGTGGGGATGGGTCAAAAAACACTCAACCAATAGGTTTTATACATGTTTATCTCACCATATTAACCTTATCATTTAAATTTAACTCTTAGTTAAATAGTTTGACATTTACTATGTCTCTTTTGTATTTTTATATTATATGTTTAATAAACTTACTATACACTTCCAAGAGAACCCCAAGTGGTTAATTATTGATTCTAATAATTGTATCTAAGTCATTTGGCTGAACCTTAGATTTTTAGGAATATAATGTCAATTAACAATATAATATTTGTTTTAAAAACTCTTTTATGTCAATTTTGAAACTATTTGGTATTTGTTTTTGATAAAAATCATAACAACATGATTACTTAGAGAAAAATTCATTGAATCAACACTAACATGTCATATTAAAATATAAAATTAGTGTAATTCATCAAAACTCTCAAATTAAATTTATTCGGATATTTATAATATCAATCATTTCAATCTTTCATTAATAAGGTAATTACTGCATCATCACTGTGTCATAAATAAATTTAAATATTTAATTTATAAAAATTATAAATAAAATACCATTATGTAGGAAATATTTTTATATTTATAATGAATATTTATAGTCGAATTTATATTATGTATAACCTTATATTAAAAATGTTTTAGTTATGAATCCTTGAATTTAACACTTTTAACTCTTATTTAAATTAAATAATAATAAAAATCCTAATATAATCCAATTGGACCTAAATGATCATATTTTATTCCTAAGTTTGTTTTTGGTCGAATTAGATTTATCCAATGGAATTAGGACATGTCTTAGGTTAATAATAATATCATTTTTACCTTTAATTACCTTATTTACTTTCAACTGTGGTAAATAAAAGATAAAAGTTAATATCCACCAAAAATTATTTTCATCTTATTGAACCACATTTTACTTACTTATATCAACCATGTCTCTTAGATTTTTGAAATTCAATTCATAGAAGCAGTAAACTTACGTTTTATTCAAATTTTCAAATGCTCCTAAGGGGTTGGTAAGAGATGGTAAAAAGTTCAATAAAATTTTATACATATAATTTTATTATAAAAATAACTCCAATGAATTACATTGAACTAATATTGGTATTATGTATCTATTTTGGGGGATCAATTTTAGATTAGGAGATAACATATTGTCTATAGGTAGTAAAGATTTCTTTCAGTCTAATATGTTATTTGAGGAATAAATGGATTCCGTTAGATGTTAGTATGCTATGTGGGGATACTTAGTAGTGGTGGTTTTTATTACTAAATGATCCTAGTGAGTTATCAGTATCATGGGAGATGTTATATTATTAGTTCCAAGGAGGTTTTCTCTCTTTTACCATAAAGGCAGTGCACAGTAAGAGAATCTTTTCCTCATCTAGGTGAGTTTTAGCATGCATGATTTTGGTATTCATTTAATGAATAATTGTTGTTATGCTTTATATCTTCTTCTCTATAGGGATTCCGTAACGAGGCATTAAATGGAATATTTTCATACATATATACAATTCTATATCACCAATTTCACATTTCCAATGATTATCAATGTGCTGGAGAAGGAAGAGGTTATCAAGAGGATGCGTTCTCAAGCAAGACCTTCATGGGAGGTGATTTATCCAAAATCTTCATGGATTAGAGACGCGGATAGTGCACTTTAATTTACTGGTTAGTAGAATTTTGTGATATATGGGAGTCGATTATAGACTTATTTATCCCATTTCACTAGATTTGATAGTTCTCAGGCCCCAGTTGGGAGATTGGTTGTGGTTTGTGTTTTTTGTGTGTGGAATTCACGGTCATCAAAAGATAGAATGTACAACCACACTTGATAGTTAAAATAGAGTGGTTAGCTTGCATTAGGTTCAACTATTACATTATTATCCACCAAGTTAGTAGTAGTAGTTGAAGTTCACTTTAGGCATTGATCAATAGTGAAGAGATCGAGCGAGTTAAGGATATCCCCATGATATCCCTCATCCTTAGAATGTAGAGAGAGACTATGTGGGTGGTATCCATTAGGGATAGAGAGGATATGTAGTAGGATTTTTATGTTATATATGCATTAGTTTCCAATACCAGGTGATATAGAAATCATGTGAGGTTTCATCTATTTATATTCAACTTGGGTGTATGCCCTATATGAATTAGAATATATTCACACCCTTGTTGAACCTTCCCTCATATTGAATCAAGGAATTGAGGTAGTGATGCTCATAGAGCGCTTCATATTGACTAAAATAGTTATAGTTTGAGTGAGATGGTATGATTTATGTAGAGATTTTTATCTCACTGCTAGAAACATACCCTACACCAATGTTTTGAAATCAGTATTATTGGTTGGGATATTTGGCTATAAATATGTGGGGATATCATTATACCAATGGTTTCTTTGAAACCATTAGTATAGACCCCAAAAATTTATATTTAACCAACAGTTATATCAAAACCATGGTACATATACTCTACCAATAGTTTTTTCAAACCATTGGTATACCCTTACATTACCATGGAAGCTAAAAACACTTCTTATCTTGGTCCATAACCCGCACACACACAAAAAACAATAAACCTACACCCATAAACCAAAAAACATAAAACCAAAAAAGAAAAATCAAGAAACAAATTTATGCATTAAACCAATCACAATATGAATTTCAGAAAACATATATATTGTACATTTTACATTTTCTGTGTTGATAACTTAAAAAAACCCATATATGAAATCATGTTAAGTAATCAAACATCATGTGTCATAAATATTATTCAGAAATATTGGAGATAAATCACTCTTTAATGACCACCACTGTCATCACTGTCACCACCAAAGTACTCATCAACCCGAATGGTGCAGAGGCCTTCATTTTTATTCATTTTTGATAACCCCCCATTTCAAGGGATGAGGGGGGACCCTTACAGGGCCTGTAGGCTTAGTGATTACATGGACCATAAGATTAAGAGGCATTTCATGACTCGAAGGTCTTAAAAAATTCAACCAGACAATAACTACATGGAAATTCCCCTCCCCAGTATCTTCATCGTGATGGTCGCTCTCCACCTTCGCATGACCATCTGGCTAAACTTCCTATGCAAGCACAGGATGGTCTTGATGGCGTAGCCATACCATATCATTATTCCAAATCCATTGGTTAGACTCTGGTGATTGTGCCTGCTCTGAATCCTCCTATAGGGATGATCCTTTTTTGTAGAGTCTATTTGGGGAAACTGGATGTGTCCCGAAGGCCTTGAGGTGGCCTGAAGGCCTTAAAGGTGACCCGAAATCCCTAATAACCTGAATGCTTGGGTGTCCCAAAGGCCTTAAGAACTCCAATCCCAAACCGATGTCCCAAGGTGAATAGTTCTGGCTACTACAGTACCGACCATCACCTGCTACATTACCGACACAGTACCTACTACAGTACCCACACAGTACCTTCCATAGTACTACTACAATGCCTATTATAGTACTACTACAGTACCCATAAATATTCCTCCGCCTTGTTTTGAACCTGGGTCGCATAGATGAACTTAAGGATACCTCACCAACTAGGCTGAGGCTCATGTGCCCCCAATATACTCATCATCAACATCATTACTATGCCCATTTCCATCAACATTTCCATCACCATTCCCATCACTATAACCATCATCATCACCATCACCATTATCACCATCATCACCATCATCATCGACATCACTATCACCATCATTAGGAAATTAATTATTCTTACCACCACTAGGACCATCATCTGGTGAATTAGACATTGAATGAATCAACAACATGAATTAATAAAAATCCATAGATATATCTAGTTTAAGTAATGAAAATATTCATCCATAACATTCATAAATTTATTTTTTATCTTTTTGACTTTATTTATGCCCTTTAATGGATATTATTTAGCCTATGCTACCTTTTTATGAGCCTATAATTCCTATGAAAGATTCTTTTCTAACTCAGTGCTACCATAAGTTCTAGAGGAACCTAAATTCGACCAATATCTAGTGGGGAAAATACTCTTACCGGGTTAAAAGAATACTCTCATATAGAGATCATATCCTTAAATCTAGGAAAAATGATCATTTTTACCAAAGTTGTTAGCTTCTTACTAATTAAGGGCCTCTAGATCAAACTGTTTCCAATATAAATGAAATATTTAGTTTCAAAATCGATATTAAAATTTGAATGCATCAAAATTAAACTTACAATATTTTATTATGTCAGTTCCTCGAATGGCCCAAATGCCTTATTTTTTATTTTATTATAGATAATCCCCCTTTTAAGGGTTGAAGGGGAACCCGTACATGACCCGTAGGCCCAAGGCACAAGGCCCGAAATAACCCGTAATACATAACCCGAAGGCCCAGAGGCATTCCATTCCCAATACATGACCCGTAGGCCCAGCCCGCTAGAACCACCCCTCCCCAGCTTCTGCATCATTGATTGCCTTTAGCTCCCCACCTGCATTGCTAATCGGCTAGCATTGCCCCGCACAAAGCTGTACAGTGCCTGGTCCTGATGGTGGTTTCCATACCCTCTCATTCTTCCAATCTGGTTAGCTCTGCTTCTGGTGATTGCTTCTGGTGCTATTATCCTCATCTAGGGCCTGATCTGTGTGAACTGGGCTACTTTATGTTCTTCAATGGCCCGAAGGCCCTGTGGCCTGAAGGCCTTTGATGGCCTGATAGCCTTGAGACCCGTAGGCCCAAACTAGTGGGCCGAAATCCCAAATCAGGTGAATAGTCCGGTTGCTACAATACCAAACAGTGCCTGCTACAGTTCCTATTATAGTAATTCTACAGTACCTAGAAATTCACCTCCACCCGGTTTTGAACCTGGGTCTCTTGGATTCTAAGCATGAGCCCTTACCACTCGGGTACTGGCTCGTTGGCAATTTTTTATTATGTCAGTTTATTTACATCACCTCTATATTTCTTCTCTCTTCCTGAGAAAAAATTCTCTATGAAGATGGAGTTAAATGTTAAATACTTCCATTTGTAATGAAATTTAATTTAAAAAAACATTACTTTATAATTTTTCATTTTTGAACAAAATCAACTCATTGTAACCACATTTAGCAAACAATTACCCAAAACTAATTGAACTATATTTCAAATAAATGTATTATATTATCCCCAATATTTTTGAAATACGAAAAAATTAAACCAAAATGAATAAATTTATTTTAGTGATGATATATTTAAATTATTTTTTTACTATTCTTTTGGATCAATTTCATTTTGTCTTGGTTTAACTATGTTTGGATGAATTTAGTTTGAGTAAGAATAATTTAGGTCAATTCAACACTTATAGATCAAATTCTTAATTTTTTGGTTTAGTAATGAAAAAAAATATTAATCAATGTTATTTTAGGTCAGTATGATTTATTTTGTTTCCATAAATTTATGTTCAACTTAATTATAACTAGTTTATTTTTTTTTTGGTTTAGTTAAATTTTAGTCATTTTGGTTTTATTCAATTCAGGTTTCAATTTTAGTTAAATTCAATATAATATATAATTTATATTGATTTAAAACATGATGTTACCATTTATTTCATTTATTATTTTTTTGTTTGGTTAAATTCAATTTTATTTATTTTTGGATAGTTCAAATATGTTATGGTATGATTGTTCTATTTTGGTTTAATTTTATTTTATTATATTTTAATTTTATTAGGTAGGTATGGATAGATAAGTTTATTTATATTTTTTTTCATTATATTACCACCTCTTTAGTTATAGTTTATAGTTTAAAGTATATATGTTCAGATTAAATGAATCTATTTACATGTTTATATGTTTATAATAGTTGAAACAATGTACATGTTAATAAAGTTTTGATATTACATGTTAACATAGTTGAGATTGAAAATTTTTTATAAGTTAATATTATATAAATATATTTTCATGTTTATATATTAATATTAATTTATAATATTTATACTATATACTCTGAAACATTTAATTATTATATCAAACTATTTACACCTGATTTAAAATTTAAACTATTTAAAATTAATTTGAAAATAAGTTCGAAAGTAGTTTTGAAAACAATTTGAAATAATTTTTAATAATTTCATTAAAATGAATTAAAAAAAATTATTATTTTTTAAAATAATATTTAAATGAAATTTTAAAATCTTTATAAAAACACTTATACAAGCAGTTTTTAAGAATGTTTGAAAATTAGTTTTAAAATTTGTTTAAAATTATTATTAAAAAACTCTTTAAAGGATGTTTTCAAAACCATTTAAAAAAACACTAATATATACCATTGATATACATATATATCCTTTCATAAATTGTTAATCCTTTAATGAAGGTAACATAGAGATTGTGTGATATTTGGGATTGAGAGGTGTTGAATTAATATGATGGCATGTTTTAAAAACGGAATTATTGGAGTGATTGTTTGATAAATTTGGTGTTGATTGTTAATAGTGTGATTTAGAAATAATTTAAATGAATTTTTACGTCTTGGTGGTGTGTTAAAAGTTATTGGAGTTAGTGTCTTAATACTATAATTTCATCAATAGTTTGAGTTACATGGTGAGTTTTTTTGACGTTCTCTTTCTTGCCACACTCTCCAACTGTTATCATGGAATGTATATGAGTTGGGGTGTTGTGTGGCTACTGGATTAAAGGGAGAAAGATTTTGTTTTGTATTTAGGTTTTCTTAAGCATCATATAATTATAAATATAAAAGTTATTATATAAAAAAACAAAATATTTAAAACCCAACCCATTTATTAAGGTACATACCATTTTCATTTCTATTGGTACCTAATAAAACACAATTTTCCTTGAAAACACCTATTTTATCTAATGTTATAACATCATTTTCCACCAAAAAGAGTTGAGATACTTGGTAGTATCTTTGTTATTTGATTTCTTTTTAGTGATTCCAAAAAAATACAGTCAAATAATACAAATCAAATTATTAATGAGAAACATCATCATTTTCAATCAAAAAAAAAATTAATATCACGTTAAACTCATCACTCCTCAAATGATAAATAATTTAATGATAATATATTGTTGAACACTCATTTAGGAAAGGTATAGCCTCCAAATAAATTATAACTCTAGAAACCCATACCTTATAAAACTCATGTTTATATTCTCACCATAGCTCACCTAATTCCATTAGCCATGAAATCCTCACAGCCTCACCATCAAGAAAATTATAAAAAAGATGATTCCAAAATATTGATTCATATAATACAATAATAATATAAAATTAAATATAATGAATTTTCTTATCCATATTTGAGAACAAGAATTATCCTTTATTTCCTTTTCAAGGTATCTCCCAGAGACTTGATCTATGGGAGTAATGTCACAGTATTTGGAAAGAATCATAATAAAACTCATGCATTCTCTCCAATATTTTCTAATCATTTTATTATTTGTAGTCAACCATCACCTATGTGTGGTTGTTCTACACTTGAAACATGAATGTAAACACATGATTCTATATAAAGAAAGATCAGGATATAAAATAATAAAATAAAAATATTAAATTAATACATATTATAATGAAAATAAATTATGGTCACAAAATTTACTAGGGCTCTATAAATATACACGAGCTTGAATAATCACCATGTACTACTGGATCCTTATACTTTGAAGGTATGATGACCTATGTAGTATAATAAGGGTAAAATATTTGATTAAGAGGTTCAGAATGTTCTAGAGTAGAACTCGAACCAGGATGAACATAAAATCCTATAGAGAATTAAGTAGTAGTAAATGGAGTTTTCATAGACATATATAGAAAAAGATAATATAGATTGGGTGTGGGAGGAATCATTACATAATTAAAAGATATATGAGAAGTATTAGATGTAAATAATGGTGATAAGATAGGTTTTCTAAATATCCTAATATCCTATAATGGAGTTTTGGGATAAGAAATAGGGTTCCATGGTATATCTGAAAAATGGACTAGGTGTAATAGGATATGATGAGTGTTGTGAGTATCTCTAGTACCACCCCTTGAATCATCAGACATGGAACTACTTCAAATTGGCTTTTAAAATAATAGTTTCCTCCTAGATAATGGTTCCTGATTAAAATTATAATAATTATTAATGATATTAAATGATATGTTATATATATATATATACATTTGAAATAGTATCCTCACAATAGAAACTAAAGGAGAAATTTACATGTCTCCCATGTGAAAATTATTATATGAAATTATCTTCCTTTGTATCTATTTTTTTTTTCATTTCCTTCATTGGAAAATAAATATTAATTTAATTAGAAATTTGTAACTAATGTTTAATCCAAACAATAAATAAGAGGTGACATGAATTAATTAAAGGATACCATTTTCAATAAAAACAATGGATAGGTAATGATATAATATAAACCTATAATATTCAGTAGAAATAATATAAAAAAATATAAAATGTGTCATAGAAAAACAAACACATTCTAATTATCATGTTAAACATGGTTATGATATGGTTTTCTTCTTCTATTTTCAATTTGATCCAATTTAGTTTTGGTAAGGTTATTTGGGTCTTTTTTCTCATTAGATTGGGTTTATTGGATATTTTTGTGTTTTCTTATTTGGTTCATATTTTGGGTTAGTTCATTTAGCTATCTTTAGGTCATTTGGCCATTTATTGTGTTAGTTCATTCTTTTACTTTTTTTAATATAATTAGTTTTATATGTTTTCATTCAGTTAATCTAGATTTTTTTCTAATTAGATTATTTACGTTTTGTGTAGTTTTTTATGTTCTAATAGAGTTCAATTAAATATTAGAGAATAAAACTCAAACAAAACCAAAACCAAATTATATTGAAAATACACAAGAGGGTTAGGTTTGATACAAAATGATACCAATACTAAAGAAAGTAGAATAGTACAACCTAAAAACCCAAGTATATCTAAACCAGAACAACTGAGACCAAATATAGTCGATTCTATATTTGACTACCCAAAACTTCAAGGTCAAAATTAACTCTAAAAATTATACTATTTTAGTTATCATTAGTAATAAATTGATCGAATCCAATGGGGGAATTGATGGTGTCAATTTCATCCCCACCATAATAAAAAATATGTATTTATATTACATTAATAATGAAATTGAATTAATTTATTAGATGATATTTCACAAAAAAAATTTCTCCAATGATTCCAAAATATATGGCTCATTAGTAGCAAGGATGCAAGTCATTTCAAGAACTCTAAAACAATATTCATCAATAAATTGGCCATGTCTCATAGTTGTATCGAACCACTTAAATTTCATCTAATTTAAATAACCATGGAAGTAATAATATAATATTATTATTTTCCAATCAACACCATAATAAGAGAAATTTTCATATCAATTCCTTCCATCTGATTAACTTTAATAACATTTTCTTTTTTCCGTTACCATAACACCATCATGTTGTGTTCTTATGTCCACTTCTTGATCAATGAAAATAAATTTATACCCATTAATTACAATTGATTTGCAATAAAAAACCATCTAATTAGGACCAATATACAATAATATAATTTATTAAGATAAAGATTCAACAAGTAAAACCAATACCTTAAATATAAATGAATATTTAAATAAGAAGAATATTTTTTTTATAGTAATACTTCTACATTTGATTTCAACTAAGAAAAATACTCTTCGCTATGACAAGCATATCTCATTCTAAAAAGGTAATGAACAATGATTCGTATTTATAATTTTCTTCCTCACATAAAATTATAGAAATAGTTTATCACATATTTCTTATTATATGGGAAGTGATGACATATACATGTTCAATTTACTTAATTTATGTAGTCTTAAAATAAATCACAATTAAATAGGTTTGTACAATGTCTCATCTCATACTCTTCATGGATCAATGTAATCAATGCATATGATCTAGTAATTCTTTATATTTGGAGATTTCATAGAAAACTAGGATCAATTTTTTCATAATAATCCTCTTAATTTATAATTGGTTGGTTACATATAATCATCAAATTAGACAAATCAAATTAAAAAAAATCCATAAATTCTTATTCTATGTAACCCTTAATAATGGAACCTTTAGGATTATTCATGTTCTAAAAATAATATTTTAATGTGTATATATTTATTTTAGATGGATAAACCCAAATATAAGTAATATGTCCTCCAAAAAATTATTTCAGTTAGAAGATAAACAATTAAAATGTAGTATGCATGTGAAAATGATATAGGAAAATTTGTCTCTAAATCACCCAAAATTAATGGTACATCTTCCTGTATTTTTTTCAAGAAATACTTTGAATTTTTTTATGAAAAATATAACTATAGAAATGGTACAATTGAAACACTACCACCCTTACATTATTTGATAGTACATGAAATATCACTAACAAAATCTACTCATAAAGAATTATGGGATAATCATAACTTTTCAAATATTTCATCTTTAACTATCTTCTATTAACCTATTTTGATATGTTTCTTGTATAAATTCTTGGATCCTTCATAGTCTCTATTAAATATAGAAATTGATTTTTTTCTGAAGGGTATATCACATTATAAGCACACAAAATATTCCATTTATTTTCATTAATACACACAATAATGAATTTTGGTCTAATAAACCAATCCACGATGTATTTCTAAGATCAAAAATCATATTTTTTCTTCCACTTGACATTTTTAATAAATTAAAGAAATATTTCACAAATTTTTTCGAGGTTCCTTACATCTAAATAATGATGTGATAACTTGGTTTTCCAATAAAAAACTCACAAAAGACACTTTTATTAATCAAATTGTATTTAGATATAGTGAAAAAATTATTCCTCTTTATATATTTAATCTTACCTTTCCAAAATGAAAAAAATATATCTTGAAACTCATTATGCACTTTAGTTCCATACATACGCTATGGTGGTTTTTTGGTCTTAATGATATTGTCAAATCTTTTTGGATTATTTATATATGGATGATCCATTGAAATGAATCATTAATATCCCATAAAACTAAAACTATGATGATACTTATGTCTTCTAGATTATGTATTATTCATAAAAATAGGATAATAAATTTATCCCTTCATTATCCATATCGATATCATTACATAAGAAGGAAAATAATTAACCATCCATAAACGTATACCATGAATTTGAAATATGTATTTCAAAAAAGAATCATATATTTTCACACCCACATTCCAAATATTCTTAAACACTTTTATTAAAGGTTTCGAGTATACATTTAAACCATTTCCAAGATCATAAGGTCTAAATATGAGTATACTCAAGAAAGTTAGTGGTTTTTTTATATTCATTCAGGAAGGGAGGTTATAAATGTGAAAGAAAATGTGCCATGTGTTGTATGAAGTAAACATCTGACCAAATAGATTAAAACCATCACCTGATAGACATAACCCAACATTACAAACCACAAATGGAAAAATAGTTTATCAAGAACCAAATTTATTCCATGCTAATCCATCTACACGAAGAACACCCTCATCAATATCCTTATTTATCTTAGTACCATTCCATCACACAATTTTTGATATTTCATCATACATGAAAAGATCATTGAGTCTTTAAATTAATGGAAATGACCACATAACTTTCTATGGAACAAGATTTTGTGTTCCATCAAAATTTAAATTCCATAGAGACATGCCACATTTTAAAAAATCATTTATTCTAGCACTTTTATACCAGAATAAGTTGCAATATTTTGGGAAATCTATTGGGAAAAACTCCCTCAAAGTTATATGGATGTGTTTTTGGATTGATTTTTTGTTGAAAAAGTAGGTTTCCAAGGTTATTTTTTGAGTTAGAGAGATATTTTTGATAGATTATACTGAAAAAAATCCATGAAAAAGGAATTAATTCTCTGGATGTGGTACATAAATTTTCATATACAAGGTGGCACCATTTCCTAGTATTTGAAAAAATTTTGGTGACTAAAATTTTGAGGTTGGATCAGTCATTATGAAAGTAATATTTCCATGAATGCCTCATAAAAATATAGAAAAGTAATGCGTTTCGTTAAGATTATAGTTTATGTGTGTCCTTGCTCTTGAGTTTCTTATTTACTTTCTATGCACCATCATCAGATAAAGTTGTAAAGGATTCCTAGAATATAAACAAGAAAGAGAATAAAAAGTGACCCTTATAATAAATACGTCAAGATCTAGTGGAGTGGGAAGAATTTAGTAAAGAATATACATAACCTAATTCACCCCACCTCTGAGGGGATCTAGACCCCTTTAGGAGCTGATAAAAGATAAGAATATAATCGATGGAAGTGTAGGAAATTCCATATAATGTTTTGACATGGAAAAATCTACTTAAAAATTCCTTCCATTTCTTTTTACCACAATGATGATATATTGGAGTTGTGCCAACATCCATTATTTTTTTCACCCTCTCAACATCATCATTTTACTTACATGCATCATGTTTAGTCATATCATTATCTACTTGTATTTGAATAATTTTTATTTCAGGATGAGAAATAAATTAAAATCAGTCATATAATAAATTCTCTAATAGATTTATCTCATTTAGACCCTGAAAATTTTGAAACAATTTTTCTCTCCACTGTGATACCAGACAAAATAAATGTTTTGAATACCAATTTTTTATCTGGTATATAATTTACTCACGAGTTTACCAAGGTGTTACAACAAGATTATAATATAGTAAGTGTATAAGACCTTTATCTGAATCATTATTAAATGTTGAATATAAAAAAATATAAATTGTCTTGAAAATTTCCAAAGATATGATCAGTATTAGATATCCAAATTCTATAAATTCTATTAAACAAATATTTCAATGTTATATTCCATGTTGTAAAATTATTGAACTAAGATTTAAGTTAAATTCAAAATAAATTTATGGGAAAAATACTTGTTTAATTAATTTAAATCACTTTGAAAAAAATTAAAATTAAAATAAAATCAAATCCATTTGAAATCACACTCTATTTTTGTGAAAAAATTCAAAATTTAATAGACATGAATAAATCATTATAAAAAAAATAGTTTATCATAAAAACTGCAATTTGATTCTGGAAAAGGGAAATTTGGAAATTATTCAAATCATATATTTATCACCTTAACCCTTAATTTCAAAACTCTATCCAATAAGATAGTATAATACCATATATATAAAACCATAATATAGAAATCCATTATATAAATTAGTAATAAAAATACACAATACCATACAGAAAAGTCCAATATAGTTTCAAAATTTGGTTTTAATCACATTATGTGAACAATTAATTATAATTTTAATTGAACCGATTTTAAAATTAATTAATACATTCATAGAATAAATTTTTATACTTTTTATTTATAATGTGTAATAAAATTTAATTGTGTACATAAAAAATACTAAATTTTGAAACATAACATTAACACATTAAAATTTTATTTAATAAAAACCCAATTAATAGAAATAAAACAAAAAATATATTTACAAACATTTTGAGTGCATGAATCAATGCATTCAAAAATAAGTTTCTAGAATCCAAGAAAATTCACATAAAATTATAAATAAATACACCCCAAGTTATTTTTAAAAATCATCCATAGCACATACCTTCCAAAAAAATCACACTACTTTCATAAATAAACCTCTTAAAAAATAATTTTTGAATTATTTATGTTGATTCATTACCAATCACATGTAACAGAAATAAATTTTTGGTCATTCACATTTTAGGGATGAAATATAAAAACATAGTGATAATATTAGAAATCACTCATGTATAGTTACATGAAACACCATAGACAATTATAAATCAATGTTATGTATATGTAAGGAATAGTTGACAAATTAGTCTATATAATAATGAAAATATAAAATAAAATAATGTATATAAAAAACGAACCATAGTATACATTGTAGTCTGAAGCTCAAAAGTTTGAAAACAAATAAGAAATTAGTTGAGGTTGTTCAATAAATAGATTATATTGATAGTAAACTAAGAAAGTTTTTAGTACGGAATAGGTTATGAATAATACTTACTAAAAACATCACAAGGCATAAAGCACAAAAAAATCATCCCTTTATATATTTCAAAGGAAATGAAATAGTAAATTATATAAATACATTTTTAACATCTTTAACATTAATTGAGAAATATGCTCATTTAAAAAAAGTCCATCCATATCAATGATTTCATACACTGCCCATTTTAAAACAAATGAAAAATTATTCAAAAAATATAAATTTAATTTTAGGTAAAATGTGTGTTCTAGGAAAAAAATATTTTATATTTGAAAAAGAATACCTCAATAGAAATATTTTTGATAAAAACTTTATTCAATAAAATTTCTTGAATATATCAAATATACATTAAACCTTTTTTGAGAACAAGACCAATAAACATATTCCAAACATATATTACATTAAAAATCAAAAAATGTTAAAGATTTTAAAGGAATAATATAAATTATTAAAATATAACATTGAATTGAATAATTTCATAACCCCTTAATATATTAAAAAAACAAGGTGTTATAATAATTAATTATATATATACCAAATATATTACACAAAATAATATGTTTATATTAGATTTATGTATTATATAGTATCAAGAAACTAAATTAAAAAAATACATCACCTATAATCATATTTGTTATGAAATACTGTAACAAATCCAATCAAAAGGAATCATCATTCAACTAATTTGGAATAATACTAACAAAAAATATATAGGTTAGTGTTTCATACCTAGAAAAAATGAAAAATATTGCTTGGTAGAAGAGATGATGGATTCAGAACTCACCAATTATATGTTAATGAATAATGGAACCAAAACAACAAGTTTGGATTGTTCATTAGGGTGGGGGAAGATGTGGTAACACTACTTGTATGGTTGAATCATGATGGGAGTGAGATGAGAGGGGGAGAGGTCATATAACTGAGGTTTTACTTCAAATTTTATACTAATGGTTTTAAAAAAACCATTGGTATATCCATCCTCTATACCAATGGATTAGGTTAACCATTTGTATAACCTTCTCATAAATAGGCTATAACAATGGTTTTTTTAAACCACTAGTATAGGGAGACCTATACCAATATTTTTAAAAAACTATTGGTATAGGTCTGTTAGTATATATCCCATTTACAGTAGTGACTGATGTTAGGGAATCATATTTCTTTGAGGTATTTACAATTTTTATGGATATAATAGTATTTTTCTAACCTTGTCATGGGGTGACTTTATTTAACACATGATACAATTTATTTCTTCAAGAGTCGTGTTATATATTTAATGATGATGGAGATCATGTTTTATTTATTACTGAGAATGAATATCATATGGGTTAGAGGTGTGATGGGTCCCATTCATCTATGATGTTCAATTTGATGTTGTGTTAAATGAAAGTATATCATGTAGTATTCCCCATGGTTGTGTGAGAATATCTTGATGTATTATTAGAAGAGTTTGTGAAATTATCTCCATTAAGAGGGATTGAGTTTGTGAAAGTATTACAGCCACATGCATCTCTAATCTCTTCATCTATGGGTGATGAAAATATAGATTTATAACCACTTTTTGTTAATAATTATTTATCCTAGTGTATAACTTTGGGGTTCTATAGTCTTGTTTAAAAATATAGAAAACAAGAGTCTATGACTGTGTATTGATTATCATCTCCTAAACCAAGTGACCAATAATAACTATTATCATTTTCCAAGGAGTAATGATCTATTAGATCAGCTGAAGGGAGATATTTGGTTCTCTAAGATTTATTTATGGTTTTCATATCTTCATATACATGTAAAGTATGAGAATATTACTTATAATTCCTTTAGATGTCGTTAGGGATACTATGAGTTCATGGAAATTCTATTTAGTGCCTTGAACAAACCATTCATGTTCATGGGGATCATTAAATCTATATTACATGAGTTCCTAGACATGTTTGTGGTGTTATTCATAGAATATATCCTTATATATTCTATTTTTATGGAATATAATACAAAAAAAATCATGTCATTTTAATGGTTCTTCGGTCTGATCAACTATTTGGGAAACTTTTGAGGTGTAAGTACTTAGTCCATGAGGTGAATTTCTTGGAACATGTCATGTCTCATTATGGAGTAGATATGGATACTTCAAATATTAAGGTAGTAGTTTCTTGGGTATCCCCCAAGCATAATATGATGGTACAAAGTCTTCATGGTCGTAATGGCCATCACAAGATATTCATACCCAACTTGTCTTGTATTGCGACTCTTTTGACATCCTTGACTAAGAAGAATCACACCTTTATGTGAAATTAATATTATCAAGATACATATTAATATTTAAAGGATAATATGGTCAATTATAATATTCTTTGTTTTCAATATTAGGGAGTTATGTTTGAGGTCTATTGTGATGATTCAAAACATGTATTGGGTAGTGTTATGATATAATAGATACAATTTATCTTCTATGGGTCTCGGCTGATATGGACCCATGAGAGTTACTAGACTTAACATAATCTCTTTTATTTTTTTAGTTTTATTTTTTTCTAAGTTACGGAGACACTATATCATTTGAGATTAATTTTTGTTATTCAAATATCCTAGGAGTTTGATATAAATCTTTTCCCAATGTGACTTGAATTTATGATACACTATGGAAATATAATTTTGTTCTTGATGCTTTGAGTAGGAAGTTATGTAGATATATTGTGTAAGATTCCGGCCTTTTTTGGATCAATAATAGGAATGTTTTTTTGGTATTTTTTGTTATTATTATGTACCTTTGGGTTAGGGTATGATCTGGGGTGTGTTTGGGTGAAGTTTTTAAGAAACATGGGAAGAATGTTGGTTGTGCACGGTTTGCAAATGGTTTGGACATAACGTGTGCATGATAAATGTGAAGATGGTGGAGGTCGGAAAGGTTGACACACAATTTTCTTTACCATGCATCAAGCTGTGTGGGCAGTGGAATACCACATGGTTGGTGCACAGTTTTCCCTACCCATGCGCCTCTGCCCAAGAAACTGTGCACGTGGATTTAATAATCCAAAAATACGTTTTAAAAACCACCCAAACCCCCTGAAACTCCCATATGTCGACCTTGGATCAGTATTGAAAAAATCTAGGCGTTCCTAGAGCCTTCTATAGGGATTCCAAGGTGATACGAATGTCATTATTTCATATCGAAAGCCCGAATTGAAGATCTTCTCCCTTCCCACTAAGTGTATTTCATCTCGTTACTTCTCTTATTCTTTCATATATCATTCCTTGATTTTTTTCATGGAAGATATCCATAGTTTTCATTGATATAAACCTATGAGTTGAGATCTAGATATAGGATTGTGTATCTAGATATATATGCTCATGATCTTGATTCCTTTGATCTTAATTTTGGTTTAGGGATTTAGATCTAAAGCTTGATCAAAGATGTTGTGCCACTCCGATTTTGGAGTTTTCTGCTGGCCTAACTTCCATCAGTAAACTGAGGTAGGTGGACTAAATTAAACTCCCGTAGTTGTGATTTTGATATGTGTATGTGATTTTATAATTTTACATCTTCCCTTGATAATTGATTTCCTAAATTAGAGTAATTAGGAATGTGGAATTGACTTATGATTTCCTTGGTGATTAATTGATAATTGAATCATGGAACAAATGAAGGGGGGGGGGGTGCCCAAATAGATATTTTGGAGATTTTTTATGGGTTGTGATATTGTAATTGAGATACTGAATTTGTTGTGTTAAGATAATTAATTGGGGGGAATTAATTATGCAATGATGTTTGGATGTTTAAGATAATTAATTGTGAGAATTAATTATGTTCCATGATGCTGACCAAGGATAATTAATTATGATAATTAATTATGATAATTAATTATGTGCCATGATGATGATCAAAGATAATTAATTTTGAGAATTAATTATGACATGTTTATATTTGATTGGGATAAATAATTGTGAAGAATTAATTATGGAATGATAATTGTGTTGATTGATTAATTAATTGATGATTTAATTAATGGGTTATGTGATTAGTTAATTTTTGAATTAACTAATTTCCTTTGAAATGTTTAAATAATTGTTTGTTTAGTAATGGAATGATGTGGTTAATTCTTGTGGATTAATGAATGATTAAATGGATGAGTTTTTTGTGGTGATAGACATGGTGCTCTACACTGATTAGAAGTTGATACTTGGACATGATGTTCCTGCAATATAGTTATCCAAGATTGAGATTATGGGTTGCTTGGAATGGAATCCTACACCGAATGAGATATATAGTGATATGCATGGTGACCAACACTTAATTATATTTGGGGCGAAAGGCATGGTGACCTACACTTAATGATATTTGGGGTGCAAGGCATGACAGACTACACCGAATGAATGATAATATTTAATGATGATTCAAATGAGAAACATGAATTGAAACTTGGCCTAATGTGATGATTGAAGATTAACTGAAAATGTGTTAAATGTTTAATTAGGAATTGTATTTATTTCTTCATATAACTTCATGAACTATCTTTTGGATATAATCATTTTAGACACCATTGTTGGTGGCCTAATGAGGATTACTCATACCCTATTCAGGCTTCCGGATATGTACCTGTGTAGAATTTGTTATTGCAGGACATGATAAGGGAAAAGAAAATGGTATAGGTTGCTATTTGGGTTTGGAGAATGGGAGAGGGAATCAGATGTCGTTTAGGACCCACATGGGAGTCGTTGTGTCTTTACGTTTAGTTGAATTATAGACACTTGAAACTTGCATTGTCATATCATGTTTTACCTTCCAGTTGAGTATTTTATTTTCTGGTTTTACTATCTGTTGACGCTCCTTTCGTCATAGAATCTGAAGATCGGAAAAGGGAATATATGAGCTCAAAGTGATTCAGTCTTTTGAAGAAAACATCAAAAATCGACAAAGGCATGAACAAAGGATCAACAGCAAATCCACCGCGCAAGTTATACCACTGCCACGCAAGTATACTTGCACGGCTACCTTGGTCGCGCAGGTGACTTGCGCTACCTAATTGGTAACCGCCCGGTAACCGCCCTGGGTCTTCTTTTGCCTATAAATAGACCCTGTGGGCCCCCCATTCGAGAGGATCTTTTTCCAGAAACTCAGATTGAAGCTCCCGATGCCCAAGTCTCTTCTCAAAGCTTCCGGAACACTTCTAAGGTAATTTCTTACCTAGAACGGAAGATCTAAAGAGAAGAAGGAAGGCCTAAGTGTTGAAACTTATCAAACACTTGCGCGCCGACTTAATTCCTTCAATATAACTTGCGCGTCCCTTTTCTGGAAGATCCTCAAGGGGATTCTAAAGGGTTTTATCAAGAGTCGCTCAAGTATTTCAATTCTGATTGAAAATCGCGCAAGTACACCATGTGTCGCGCAAGTATACTTGCGCGGCCAATACTTTAGCGCCGCCGCAGGACTTGCGCGCCTTTCAAGACTTGCGCGCCCCTATCTTTTTGGGTACCCATCTTGCCCATTTTACCCCTCTTAAGCCATTTCACCTTTCCTTTTCAAGATTCAGTCTTCAAGACACTCTTCAAAGCCATTTATGGCATGATTTCTTGATTTGACTTTCTTATCTGAAAGGAATTCTGTGGAATCTCTCTCAAAGTCTAGTGATTTAAATATCCTTATGTCACTAAAATACGGAGAGTTCATTCATTCAACCTCATCCTTTAAGATGAGAAAATCCTAACTTGGGTCTCCTTTTCAGGAATAATCCCCAGTTATAAAACCTTTAATATGGGCATCTTCCTCAGGAGTAAGCCCCAATTAAGTCCTCTAATCTTGGGAATCTTTCTTAAGAATAAGCCCCAACCTCAAATATGGGCATCCTCCTCAGGAGTAAGCCCCAAACCTTAGTCCCTTAACCTGGGTCTCCTTTTCAGGAATAAGACTCAGTCATAACCTGGGTCTCCTTTTTTAGGAATAAGACTCAGTCATAACCCTGGGTCTCCTTAGGAGTAAGCCGCAAGATTAGAGTATTCAAATCTCCATGAAGCACATATAACTTTATGGACCCTGTTCATGGATTTTCTCCCTAAAAGTAAATCCTAAACCTTCATCTATCTGGGCAGTCATCCATACATAATCCCCAAACAAATTCTTATGATTGCATCTTTCATGGCACAATTGTCTAAATTTTACCAATACCTCTTGTTTCTCACACCGAGCATGACTCACGTGAGCTTAGAGTGTAAAAGTAATTATGACATTCTTCTTTGAGCCATTAATCATAAACATCATACTCCATCACTCGAACTACGTGGGTTCTGATTCCTTTTCCAAAACAAAGGATACGTAGGTAGCCCATTTATGGGTTTGATCCCAACTTTGAAATAATCTCTGTCATTCTGAATGACGATAAACTTCAAGTGCCCCACTGAGTGGCTTTAAAACTAGCCTGGTCATCATAATGACCAAGAGACTTTTATATAAATGTTTTGAAGGATACCATTGACCAAGAATCTCTAAACAGATATAGACGATTCTCTATTGATGAAGAACCTCGAATACATATAAAAGATTCTCTAAATTTCTTGCATATTTAATCATTGATTGTTAAAACTAAAGGAAATCACATTTTATACTTGGTAATGTAATAAGGATTCACGAACATAACTTAAATCTATAAAGAGAGTCCCGGAGTAGACAATAATTCCCCTAAAAAAGGTGTGATGAGTCCGACCTCCCATCCTCTCGACCAATGCAAATTCCTAAGTCTCATTAGTCCACAAGCTAATGAGCGCCTGCCTTTGGAAAGTAGGTCCAAACGGATGTGGAATCATTGGATGTTTCCGGTTCTACGAACAAACCCGTTAGAAACCGATCGGAACGTTTGAATCTCCCGTCCAGGAGGTCATCCCTGGATTCCGTGTGAAACAAAAATGGTGAACCCGACGTGAATCCTTAACCAAGTGAAAGTGATGTTCTTCTTATTTGTTAGGCCCCTTGGGCCAACAAGGCAATCATTGACATATGCTCATCCAAAAGATGCAGTGGCCGGATTCATCTTGATTATGTATGTTACATGGAACATGCACTATTTTCTCAAGATCTTCTGCAAAAATGGATTTCCTTAAATTCACCCCTGTGAATACTGCTGCTGTGAACACCTCTACTGTGAGGTCTGCTACTGTGAAAACCAATGCTGCTACTCCTGCTGGAACGTCATCCGCTATGAGGATGACATCACCAACTCAGCGTCTTCAACGCTGTGTTTCTCATTCACTGGTTAAGGAGTACCGTCGCAACGGTACTATCCCAACTCTGGAGGCCGTTCGTCAAGCCCTCCAAGTTAACAACTCTACCTGGTCGTCCAGACAACGGCGGCCAGCAATCAAGAAGCAGGCGGTGCTGACTACCGTCTCCAACCGTTTCGGGTCGTTATCCCTGGAACGCAATTTCCATTCACTCCCTTACTCTGAGGAAGTGAATGAGCAGGTCCCTCGGGGCCTTAATTCAAAAAGACAGGAGTCCTTCTTGAGGGATCCCATCAACAATCGCCGCCAGACTCGTGCGGTAGTGCGCCCTCAACATGATGAGGGTACCGACTCCAGGCATTCAGCTCAGGTTCCTCGAACCCGAGCAGGCAAGATGAACCGCCAGAGACGGAATCCGGTTAACAATAGGCAGGTTGTAATCCCTGCCATCTCCGGAGAAGTCCACCAACCTAACTTGGTGGAAAACAACGAGCAGACATACACACCTGCCCGTTTTAATTCAGCTGTCCAGCAGACTCGTCTGGCAGCATCAAGCCGATCCCGCCAGGCAATTCCGGCGGAGTACCATAGGCAGGAACATACACCTGCTTATACATCACCAGTTAGTCAGCAGGCTCGTCTGACTACATATGATGGATCTCGTCAACCGCGTTTGGCAAAGTGTAATCAGCAGGCACATACACCTGCTAATACTAATCAGGCCTACCAACAGTCTTGCTTGGTAGCACCCGGAGAAGTCAGTCAGAAAGTCCCGACGACAAACAGGGGGCAGACTCAACTCTCTGCCTCCACACTTGAGTACTGTCAGGATTCACTGACAGGAAAAGGAGGACAGGAGCAGGCACATACACCTACTCCAAGCCCGGAATGGGCGTATATCCCCGTTCCAGCGGCTGAAGTCACCAAACATATTTTGTCAATGGTGAAAGAGCAGAAGCAAATTCCTGCTCATATTCTGGATGCTTTCCAGGATATCATAACAGCTTCAGCATCATCTCAGGGACAGACACATAAATATATCCCTAGAAATGGAGTGACACATCAACGATTCACTCCGGAACAGACACACACATCTGTTCCAGTCCAAGAGGGTTATGAGGCATACTCCCCCATATCATACGGACAACCAATTCAGGCACATACACCTGATTTGAGTGGAGATCGTCAGCCTAACCTGACCATCTTTCCTGATCAGGCACATACACCTGCTCAGAGCAATCACTTTCGTCATCAAGTGGTTTCTAAAGCGAGTAAGAAGGCATCTAAGAAAAAGATCCGCCCAGCACAGTCAGGAGATCAAAGGCCAATCTGCAACAAGGCCTTGCTCGATGCTGGAGTTCTTGAAGCCCTCAGACATTTATCTGTCGGAATTCAAGATTCTACTCCCTCAGTTCCCAATAACTGGAACATTAATTCTGAAGGTCTTCAACAGACACTTCCTCATGAAGACTTTCTTCATGAAAATTCGGTCAATCTTGAAGTTTCTTCTTCAGATGAGAGCCACAGGAACCCTCTGTGTGGTCAGAAGGCCAAGGGGCAAGAGATTTCATCTTTTGCTGTA
Organism: Viscum album; assembly: GCA_963277665.1. Lineage (NCBI taxonomy): Eukaryota > Viridiplantae > Streptophyta > Magnoliopsida > Santalales > Viscaceae > Viscum > Viscum album. Next base: position 22,460,461 of record OY728142.1, on the reverse strand, counting down.
ACCCATCATGACGGTCCTCCTCATGGTGATGAACTTCGCTGTGAAAGTCCTCTCTGCAGTAGTAATTCACGTTGTCTCGAAAATTCTTCAGAAGGCAATGTAGTGACGAGAAAGCCCTCCTATCTCGAGGCACTTGCAAACGTAAAACCAGTCATGTCTGATGCTTTACTATCGGCAGGTGAAACTCTTTCTCCATCAGAAGATAGCCTGGGGTTCAGGTTATTCTCCGAACCATCCCTGGGTCATTCATCTTCCAGCATGAATAGTGATTTCTCTACCAATCTTGTTGAATCCGATGAAGCAACAAGGAAACACCAACTCTGGTCCAAACAGGTAGAAGAATCTTCATTTAATGATAAAGAGGAAATGCTGAACATGAGGAAAAAACTGGCAAAAGGTGAAGTACCAGTCATGTTTTGGCCTTTGGCTGATTCCCAGTACGACATTCCAAAGATGTTGACGGATGATGGAATCCATGATATTCGTCTCAACATATGGAAAACTCTTTGTCAATTAAAGAAGAAGGTATTATCTTACGATGAATATGAAAATCATCTTAAGATAATAAAAGGGTTACAATGCCAGATTGATTTGGCATCTCTATCAGTCTCTCGGTATCCGAAGGCTGAAAAAAAACAGAGAACCCTTCAACGTTCATGCCTTGGCGCACTAAGAAGATTGCATCAGTTAATTGCCAATGCTCCATCTGATGTTCATATCAGAGGATGGGGTGTTCACGGAGCACTACATTTCACAGTGCTTTCCGGTCAGAAAAGCCCGCCGAAAATGGTCTCATGCAATGTTATTGCCCATGGCCGGCCACATTCAATGGGCTTTGTTCATAATCAAAAGCTTGCTCAAGAACAAGCTTCAACTAGTTCCTCTCAAAATCAAGTATATAGAGAACAAGTTGTTGAATTGCTCCTACATCAAGCAGGCAAGAATATTGCACAAGCCTCTCATCTGGAGCAAACACGTCATCAAATGACAGAAGTTTCGGAAATCATCCAACGGTCTGTTGAACCAGGTGATAAAAGTGGATACAGGTTAATGCATCCAACTAATTTCCGAACTAAGATTCGCAAGATCAAGAGAGATTTTAAGAAGATCTCAGACATAGCATGTCAAGAGACACCCCAGCTTGCCAGACTGGGGACTTCTCTAACCCAACCCTCAGAGTCAACGAATGGGATTCGAGGAGTTGAGCGGAAGCAGCAGGAACATCCCCAGTCCACCGGACTGGGGACTTTTTCAAATCTTCAATCCTTCCCTCAGAGAAAGTCAATATTCTCTCGATTAGGGAATAAGCCTCAAGAGGATCGAAGAGCCAAGCTGTCAGGAGATTCTCTCCAAGTGACGATTCTCCAAGAAATTCCTGAGGGATCAAGTCAACGGAATGCCATGTCTAATCATGGACATAGAAGGAGACAATATCACAGAAATTCTGATATAAAGGATTCTATGCAATATGCATCCATTAATGTCATCAATGCCGTTGCTGCTGATTCACCAGATGAGGCTCAATAAAAGGGATCAGACGAAGAGGTTCCTGCTTAAGAAGTCGCGCACACAGACCTAAATGAAGAAGGTGTGCGCACACGTAATCAAAGTCTTACCCAAAATCTGGGTATTCCTTCAAGTAACCCACTTCCCCCTCTCCGAAAAGGATCCAATAAGGGGAAAGGAAAGAATCAGGTTACTTCTCACCCTTCCTCTGAAGGAGGTCAATCGCTTTCATTAGAGCAAAGGTTTGCACAACAGGAGGAAGAAATGAAAGAATTAAGAAGGTTGAATGCAGAACTACTTCAGAGTAGTCTTTTTCTTAAGAATGCTGAAGTCCGACAGCCGAAAGAATTTGTTGTAACTACTGAGATGGATCAAGAATATCCTCCTTTATCAGTACACCCACAGAGGTCTAATCCTACGGGTCAAACGCAACAACGGTTGGCAGAACTACCATCAGTTGCAGCACCAACCACCACGTCTGTCCAAGCTCCATTCATTTCACCTACCCAAAACCAAGTTCAACCTGACGTTTCTCAAAAGTTAATAACTACTATTGAGTCATTAACAGCTCGGTTAGAAAATATGGAAGGGAAATGGGCGCAAGTTCAACCTGAAAAGAAAGTTTACCCTGAATGGGTTGATTCAATTTCTCCTCCATCCAGTTTTGGAAACCCTATTTTCCCTACTTTCAATGGATCAGGAGACCCTGAACAACATTTGACGCATTACGTGTCTTGTTGTGATCCTATGATGGGAACTCCAGAGCAGCAAGAAGCAGTGAAACTCAGATGCTTCGTGCGAACCTTGCAAGGACCAGCTTTTGTCTGGTATACAAGCTTGAAATCCCGGTCAATCATCGGATGGGAGGATCTTCTCCAAAAATTCCTTCTTCAGTTTAGCTCACCTTTTCCAAAAATGACAGTTTTCGATCTTACAAACTGCAAGCAAAGGGAGAATGAAAGAGTCTCTGATTTCATTGCTCGTTGGAAGGGATTAACGTATTCCTTGAGTTTATCACTCCCTCAGGAGGAATTGTTGCCATTCTGTGTGGCAAATTTGCGTGATGAATTACGCACGCCATTGATCCCTGTGAAATACACAGGAGGGTTTCGAGACCTTACTTAAATCGCTCAACAGATTGAAGATTCCCTTATACAGGCTAAGGTTAAATCTCGTGTAATTCCATCAGCTCCAGGAAGAAGAATAGGTAAAGAAGAAACTGCTACAGTTAAGCTTAAACTGGCACCTGTACCTATTTCTACATCAAAACCTTCATCTTCTCGAAGGGCTCCACCTCCTGAACGCCAACAACAAAGGCTGTTTCGTCCAAATGATCAAAAAGATCAACAACGAAAACAATTTGAGGATATGAAGAGTAAAACATACTATTTCCGAAGTGAGCAAGTTCCTGGTTACTTCATTTCAGCTCTGGAAAATAATTTGGTTCAATTACCAGTGCCGAAGAGGCCAAACAAGGAAGGAGATGAAGACCATCCCAATTATTGTCCCTTTCATCAAATGTTGGGGCATCCCATCCAGGAGTGTTTTGTCTTTAATGACCTCCTGCAAAAGATGGTCGACTTGGGACAAGTCAAATTGAAGGGTTCTTCAGCTCATGTAGCGTGTATTACCGCTACAGATCCAGAAGAAGGAGGCGAGTGGCAGGAAGTCAAAAGCAAAACTGCGAAAAAATATGATGATTGGATGGTCAGAAAGACAATCAATCAGACCCATTCTATTTTGCGAACACAATTGAAGAAGCCAATTTTGTCTCCTACAAAAGCTGCAGTAAAGCCTCTATCAAAAGACAAATCCTCAAAAGGGCAGCGCAATTCAAAGAAGAAAGAGGAATCAGGAGAAGATGAGTATGCATCAAAGCCTAAATTGTCTTTGACTCTGGCAGATTTCATGCCATCTACTTCAAAGCCACGGGCACCGTCCCACCAAACGGCACAGCCTAAACAGGCTAACCAGGCAGAGTCTTTATCAGACGAAGAGTTAATCTTTGGTTCTGTTAATATGATTCAATTAATAGATTCATATTACAGTATTGATGAGCCTGAATTCACTGTATCAAATAAGGAAACCCGAGGAAGTTCTAGAGGTTCAGGATATAGGGGAAGAAATGGATCTTTCCGAAGCCACTACTCTAATTCTACCCCTGCTAGCACTGTATATGCAGTAGAAACTCGTGGTAGAGCCCTTCAGCGAGCTCAAAAAGAACAAGCAAGTTCTTCTGCCAATGGCCAACTCACCTTTGGCACATTTATTTTGGAAGACCGATTAAAGGTTCCATCTTCTTTATCTCAGCAAGAAAATGGATCTAATCAGTCTAATTTTCCAAAACCAAAGATGTTGCCAACTTCAATACAAGATGCATCAGCTTCCAAAGCATCTGCTTCCAAGGTACCTGCTAAACCACATATTCATATTGGGAAACACAGACCTCTAGATCAAAAGTATGATATATTGAAACACTTGGCCCAAGTACCAGCCAAATTATCAATTTTGGATGCCTTGAATCTATCAAGAGATCTTCGGGAAGCACTCATCGAAGCTTTGTCAAGTCCTCAGGAGTTTGAAGCTGAAATTACTGCAGCTGAAATTTATCACATAGAGAATAATCCTACAGAATGCCATGCAGTGATATCTTTTACTGATAAAGATGAAGATGATGTTGTGCATGGGCACATAAAACCTTTGTACTTATCTGGCAAAGTCAATGGTATAGATGTTCGAAGAGCTTTTATTGACAATGGTTCAGGAGTCAACCTCATGCCCATTCGCACACTTCGTCGATTGGGCCTCACAGAATCTGATTTATCTCCTTCTACCATGATGTTGCAAGGATATGATAAAAATGAACAAGAACCACTAGGAGAAGTTACGCTCAGAACTCAGTTTAGAGATCTTGTTTCCAATTCGGATTTCATGATTGTTGATCAATACTCAGCTTTCAATATCTTGCCTGGAAGACCCTGGCTACATCAGCATGCAGCTATTCCATCATCATACCATCAATGTCTCAAATACTGTTTCGATGGTCAAGTTGGAACATTGTATGGTGATAAGGCCCCGTTCAAGACATGTGAGTCTCAATACATTGAGGCGGAATTTTATCACATGAAGGGAAGAGAAAAATCTACAATGAAGGAAATTACCAAAGTTAATGCTCCATATGGTTTGGAAAAAATTCCAATAAATCCATTTTCACATGTGAGTATAGATTATGTGTTACCTATCAGTCAAATTGACAAAATAGGCCCAAATCAAAATACTCTTATGGAAAGATCCATAATGTCAATTACGGCAATTGAGCCAGACAACATGGGAGAAATTGGTAACTTACCAAGCAGTGATGAATGCATAAGTGGTGACGTTTTCATTTCGTCTGCTGAAATCCAACAAGTCTATACTTCGCTAATCAGGCCAGAAGAAGTTATAGCAACACCAGAGGTGAATATTGATGTCGATTCTCAATCCATCATCTCCTCTTTATTTCCCAAAGAAGACCCTTTTTCATCAATAGGGTCGGAAATGGAAGCTTCTTCTTCAAAATGTGGAAATTTTGACATCTCTTATGATCATGAGAATTTCGTTTTTTCATCTACTTTGCAAGTAGAAACGGAAGAAATAACACATGATGAAGAGGAAGAGGAAGATATTAGAGATGCTCCTCCAGCATTTGAAGAGGGTATCTCTACCACTGTGGATGAACTCAGAGAAGTAAATCTGGGTACAGAGAAAGATCCACGCCCCACTTTAATTAGTGCGGCCATGACCCTTGAAGAACAAGAGATGTATATTTCTTTTCTAAAGCAAAATAAAGATATTTTTGCTTGGAATTATACAGAGATGCCTGGCCTTGATCCTGATGTTTCCACCCATCATTTGGGTTTGCCAAAAGAACATCGAGGATTCAAGCAAGCCGCGAGAAGAACACACCCAACCTATGCTTCCAAAATCGAAGCTGAAGTGGATAAGCTTATCAAAGCTAACTTCGTCAGAGAAGTTCAATATCCCAAGTGGTTGGCTAATATTGTCCCTGTAAAGAAGAATAACGGACAAATTAGGGTTTGCATCGATTTCAGAGATCTTAATCGGTATTGTCCTAAAGATGATTTCCCAGTTCCGATTACAGAACTCTTAATTGATGCGACGGCTGACTATAAAGTACTTTCTTTCATGGATGGATATTCTGGATATAATCAGATCCGAATGGCCCCAGAAGATGAGGAATATACAGCCTTCAGAGCTCCTCAAGGTGTGTTTTGTTACCGGGTGATGCCCTTTGGTTTAAAGAATGCAGGTGCAACATATCAACGCGCCATGCATCGTATCTTCAAACCTTTTCTAGGGAAATTTGTTGAATGCTATGTAGATGATCTTGTGGTTAAATCCAAACAACGTTTTGATCACTTGGCTGATTTGGAAGTCGTATTCCACAAGCTACGACAACATAATTTGAAGATGAACCCCTTAAAATGTGCTTTTGGGGTAACCTCAGGAAAATTCCTCGGCTTTGTTGTACGCCATCGTGGTATTGAAGTCGATCCTGAGAAGACCAAATCAATCCTTGGTATGTCACCTCCTCAGAATTTGAAAGAATTAAGAGGAATTCAAGGACACTTAGCCTATATTCGGCGTTTCATCTCCAATTTGGCAGGCAAAAGTTTACCCTTTACCAAATTATTGAAGAAAGGAGTCACTTACCAGTGGACTGAAGAATGTCAAGAAGCATTTGATGTTCTCAAGAAATACCTCTTGAGTCCACCAGTACTCATGCCACCTGTTGAGGGTAGGCCTCTTATCCTCTATGTGACAGCTTTAGAGAGATCATTGGGTGCCTTTCTCGCTCAAAAGAATGATGCTGGGAATGAAAATAGTCTCTACTATCTCAGTAGAACTATGCTTGAAGCAGAAACCCGGTATTCGAGTATTGAAAAGTGCTGCCTAGCATTAATCTTTGCAGTTCAGAAACTGACACACTACCTGCAACATCACGAGGTCCAATTGGTTTCTCGTAATAATCCACTCAAATTCATCCTTAGTCGTCCAATGCTTACAGGACGTCTGGCAAGGTGGGCGGTTATTCTACAGCAGTTCGACATCCAGTATGTGTCTCAAAAGGCAATTAAGGGCCAAGCTCTGGCTGATTTCCTGGCTGAACATCCTTCAGTGGAAGACACGTATTCAGATATCGAACTCCCTGATGAGGAAGTTTTCTCTATTCAAGAGAGTCCTCAAACATGGGAAATGTATTTTGATGGTGCTTCTAGAAGTCCAACAGGGAAGAAAATGGAAAATCCTAAATTCAACAAAGTTGGTTTAGGAATTGTGCTCATTTCTACAGATAAGGCAGTGTTACCTTATTCCTTTTTGTTGTGGGAAGGTGGTACCAATAATGAAGCTGAATACCAAGCTCTCATTACAGGCTTGGAGTTAGCGCTTCAAGCACAAGTGAATCAATTAAAGATGAAAGGTGATTCAGACCTGGTAATCAAACAAGTCAATGGGGATTATGCCATCAGAAAAGAAGAATTAATCCCTTTGTATGATTACGTCAGAGATTTAATGTTGGAATTCCCTTCAGAACCGACATTTTCTTATGTCCCAATATCACAAAATGCTCAAGCTGATGTACTGGCTAATATAGCCACAGCTTTAGCAGATCCAAATCGGGACGAGACAACCATCTGTATTGCCCACCGTCGTGCAATTTCACCTTATGTTCAAGTCAGAACAGAGGAAATTAATGAAATTAGTCCCATTCCTGAACCGTATGGTCATACTACAGGATGGATGTCACCTATCAGGGAATACCTTCAAAATGGAACACTTCCACCTGATAGAGCCAAGAAAGAACAAATTCAGCGACGTGTGGTCAATTTTACTGTTTATGATGGTCCGAAACACCTCGAGAAAATTCTCTACAAACGTAGTTTTGATGGAGTTCTCTTCAGATGTATTGATGGTGAAGAGACAATGGCTGTCATAAAAGAAGTGCATGCAGGAGTCTGTGGTGCCCACCAGTCTGGACATAGACTGTCTGATCAAATTCGAAGGCTTGGATACTTCTGGCCTTCAATGATACAAGATTGTGTTAATTTCACAAAGAAGTGTCATTCATGCCAAGTATATGCCAACTTCATTCATCAACCTCCAGAGTTGCTTCATACAGCTAAATACTCATGGCCATTTTCCACATGGGGAATGGATGTGGTGGGACCTTACCCTTCAGCTACGGCCAAGCAGTTTAAGTACATTCTTACTGCTACTGATTTCTTTTCCAAATGGGCAGAGGCAGTACCTCTCAAAGAAGTCAGTTCTAAATGCATTGTTAGCTTCATCAAGTCTAACATCATTACTAGATTTGGTGTCCCTCATACCATATTGACGGACAACGGCACCAACTTCTGTTCTTCTGAGGTAAAGAAATTGTATCAAGAATACAACATTAAGTCCAACCATTCATCTCGATATCATGCAGCGGCTAATGGCCATATAGAGGCCTTCAACTAGACTCTTTCAAATATACTGCAAAAGATGGTGGATAAAGATAAGAGGTCATGGCCTGATAAACTCTATCATGCGTTATGGGCTTATCGGACTACCACTCGCAATGCAACACGGTCTACTCCATATTCATTGGTATATGGAACAGAAGCAGTCTTGCCAATTGAAGTTCAATTGCCCTCAATCAGAATAGCCATTTGTGATCAGTTGTCAACAGATGAGCAATCCCAAAAGCGGTTGAATGAATTGGAACAGTTAGATGAGAAAAGATTGTGCACTTTGCACCACTTGGAAATCTATCAGAATCAGATAGCACGAGCTTTTAACAAAAAAGTTCGTCTTCGTTCATTCATTCAGGGAGAATTGGTATTGGTTCTCAGAGCACCAATGATACCAGGAAAGAAGCCTCCCAAGCTTGAACCAAAATGGGAAGGACCTTATTCAATACATAAGGTCTACTCCAATGGAGCGTATTCTCTGATCTCAATGGATGGAGAACACATCACGACTCCAACTAATGCCAGATTTCTGAAGAAGTATTTTGTATAAACACAAAATATTGTTCCCAGATCCAAAACAATCACATTGGTTTATATTTTGTCCGAGATGACATTAAACTATATTTTGTCCGAGATGACATTAAACTATATTTTTTCCGAGATGACATTAAACTATATTTTGTCCGAGATGACATTAAACTATATTTTGTCCGAGATGACATTAAACTATATTTTGTCCGAGATGACATTAAACTATATTTTTTCCGAGATGACATTAAACTATATTTTGTCCGAGATGACATTAAACTATATTTTGTCCGAGATGACATTAAACTATATTTTGTCTGACATGACATTAAACTGTTATTGTGTCCTAGCAACATGACATTAAACTTTTATTGTGTCCTAGCAACATGACATTAAACTGTGTGGCACTTCCAACGTCCAGCATGACGTTAAACTGTAAAAAGTCCCCAGAACTGATATCCTCATATTGGTTCACCTTAGTCCTAGCTACATGACTTTAAACTGTACAACACCAGTTCGTCCTTGCTATATGACATTAAAATATACAGTAATGGTCCAGTATGACTTTAAACTGCAACTTCGTCCCACACGACATTAAACTGTGAAAAAGTTCCATATACCGTCCAGCATGACCTTAAACTGCATCATCCCTGGTCCATGTATATGACCATAAACAATTTTCAAATCCCTTATGTCCAGCAAGACGTTAAACTGTGACGTCCTAACTACATGACGTTAAACTGTATAAAAGTCCCTCATGTCCGAAAAGACGTTAAACTATATAATCATCAAAGGTCCAGCATGACATTAAACCGCACCATCCACGGTCCATGAATATGACCTTAAACTATTCGCACTTTCGTCCAATATGACGTTAAACTGTATTGTTCCCATCGTCCTAACTACACGACGCTAAACTGTACAGAAAGCCCTTGATATGTCCTACATGACATTAAACTGTTATTTTGTCCCTGCTACATGACACTAAACTGTGCAGCACCAATAGTCCTAACTGCAAGACTTTAAACTTCATAGTCCCCTTTTTTATGTCCTACATGACATTAAACTGTGCATCGTTAAGGTTGTTATTACCTCTTGTTTCTCACACCGAGTATGACTCACGTGAGCTTAGAGCGAACATCAACCATAACACTCTCTCCGGGCCGCTAACCATGTGTAAGTCCCAACAACTTTTTAATGGATCGTTGTCCCCAAGAACAACTTGATCATTGATTCATTCTTTAATTGAACTACACGGACTTTGATCCTTGCCCTCCAGGCTGGGTATGTAGGCAACCTCCCAGGGTTCAAGCCCAAAAACAATCTCTTCACATCGGTTCACCACAACCTCATATGATGTTGATTTGTGAAACCGCCCCTGGAATCAATATCTTTACATTGATTCACTTTCGTCCTTGTTATATGACATTAAACTATACAACACTTTTGTCCGGTACGACAATAAACTACAAATATTCTTTGATTTCCTCATTTGAGAAGGAACCATTATTGACATTGATTTTTTCAATCATGGTTTTCATTTTCAAAAGACTACGTGCATACATGGTAATGCCTGAACTTTTTATCTTAGGTTAAAACATCATTGCACTAAAGTCCCCTTTCACCCTTCACATGTACGAACCAAATTTGTACAAAGGGTAATTCTAGAACTACGTGGACTTGATTCCCATCCTTATGGGATACGTAGGAACATTCGAGTGTCCCTCGAATCCAGTCCCAAGTCTTTTGGGCCTAACCCCAAATTTCACTTTCATTCCCTTGACTAAAAAATCCTCATGAAAACACACACTGTGTATTCATTATTATGGTCCGAATTCTATGACCCTAAACTAAGATCACTCATACTTTCGTCCTGCACGACGTTAAACTGCATTTCAAGAACTACGTATGGCTTGATTCTCATTCTTATGAGATACGTAGTGAAGTCTAAAATTTCAATTCAGGACCCAGCCACAACATTATTATGGTTTTCATTGACCTATGTATCTCTATATACATTGGACAATACCCATCTTTATGTGTTATAATCCTAACCTTAAATATTTTCAGATCTTCATAACCCTTATTCATGACTTCTAGTCACAAAAATGTCAAACTTCTGAGAATTCTTTTGCCTGACTATGCAGCACGTGCCCATAGGTGGCCTTGCATAAACAGTCCACATAACAGACTTGTCAGCCAAAAGATGCTATTTATTTGACCATGCAGCCAATGCCCTTAGGTGGCCCTGCATATTTCAACCCCCTAACGGGTTTTGTTAAATAATAGTAACTTCATTCTTGGGAAGAATGCCTCTTTTGTCCTTATTTGTCTTAAACGACAGTATGTAGGGATCCGCAAAAAATATCCATCCTTAACATATTTGTCCCATATCCTTTTTCATGATCTGAAAGTATTCAAGTCTATGGTTTATTCTTCTTCCCTACGTTTGGGTCAGACCTTCGTAGGAGTGATGTTCATCCAGTTCTTCGATATTCTTGTTCGGAAATATCTTCTCCATATTCAAGTGCCTCTTTCCATACAACAAACTCTATACTTTAGAAAATTTGAATCTCCATAAACTTTCACTGGCTTTTAGCACTAGGAAAGTAAATTTCTGGGAGTTCTTTTGCCTGACTATGCAGTATGTGCCCATAGGTGGCCTTGCATAAACAGTCCACATAACAGACTTGTTAGCCGAAAGATGCTATTTATTTAACCATGCAGCCAATTCCCTTAGGTGGCCCTGCATATTTCAACCCCCTAACGAGTTTTGTTAAATAATAGTAACTTCATTCTTGGAAACTACTTCTTCTAATGCCTTTTAGCTCTTTTTCATATCATTCCTCAGATTCAAATATTCTTAAGCCATAGTTTACATATTTTCCCTCATACTTGAGTATGGTAGTATGTTTTTAGATGAGTTATCAAGGAATTGAGTCAATTCTAATCCATTTCGGTCAAAGATATTTCGACCTTAAACATTAGCCCCTTTATGTCCGGCTTGCATGACTTTAAACTGCCCACAAAGGACAAAGGAACTCTAAATAAAAGTCAAGTTCCAGCACACTTGCGCGCTGCCTTCTGTGCCCTGAAGACTTGCGCGCCCCCTTTTCCTTTGGATGGATTAAATTTCCTCAGAGTCAAATCCTCATTTCTTTCCGGATCCAACTCTGAGGGGGGACTTTTGTTGACGCTCCTTTCGTCACAGAATCTAAAGATCGGAAAAGGGAATATCTGAGCTCAAAGTGATTCAGTCTTTTGAAGAAAACATCAAAAATTGACAAAGGCATAAACAAAGGATCAACAGCAAATCCACCGCGCAAGTTATACCACTGCCGCGCAAGTATACTTGCGCGGCTACCTTGGTCGCGCAGGTGACTTGCGCGACCTAATTGGTAACCGCCCGGTAACCGTCCTGGGTCTTCTTTTGCCTATAAATAGACCCTGTGGGGCCCCCATTCGAGAGGATCTTTTTCCAGAAACTCGGATTGAAGCTCCCGACGCCCAAGTCTCTTCTCAAAGCTTCCGGAACACTTCTAAGGTAATTTCTTACCTAGAACGGAAGATCTAAAGAGAAGAAGGAAGGCCTAAGTGTTGAAACTTATCAAACACTTGCGCGCCGACTTAATTCCTTCAATATAACTTGCGCGTCCCTTTTCTGGAAGAACCTCAAGGGGATTCTAAAGGGTTTTATCAAGAGTCGCTCAAGTATTTTAATTCTGATTGAAAATCGCGCAAGTACACCATGTGTCGTGCAAGTATACTTGCGCGGCCAATACTTGCGCGCCGCCGCAGGACTTGCCCGCCTTTCAAGACTTGCGCACCTCTATCTTTTTGGGTGCCCATCTTGCCCATTTTACCCCTCTTAAGCCATTTCACCTTTCCTTTTCAAGATTTAGTCTTCAAGACACTCTTCAAAGCCATTTATGGCATGATTTCTTGATTTGACTTTCTTATCTGAAAGGAATTCTGTGGAATCTCTCTCAAAGTCTAGTGATTTAAATATCCTTATGTCACTAAAATACGGAGAGTTCATTCATTCAACCTCATCCTTTAAGATGAGAAAATCCTAACTTGGGTCTCCTTTTCAGGAATAATCCCCAGTTATAAAACCTTTAATATGGGCATCTTCCTCAGGAGTAAGCCCCAATTAAGTCCTCTAATCTTGGGCATCTTTCTTAAGAATAAGCCCCAACCTCAAATATGGGCATCCTCCTCAGGAGTAAGCCCCAAACCTTAGTCCCTTAACCTGGGTCTCCTTTTCAGGAATAAGACTCAGTCATAACCTGGGTCTCCTTTTCAGGAATAAGACTCAGTCATAACCTTGGGTCTCCTTTTCAGGAATAAGCCCCATTTCCCCTTAAACTTCTCTTAACCAGTCATAATTTACCTTTGATTTGGGTTTCCTTTTTTGGAGTAAAACCCAATCATAAGTCCCCTCCTAACTTGGGCATCCTCCTTAGGAGTAAGCCCCAAGATTAGAGTATTCAAATCTCCATGAAGCACATATAACTTTATGGACCCTGTTCATGGATTTTCTCTCTAAAAGTAAATCCTAAACCTTCATCTATCTGGGTAGTCATCCATACATAAGCCCCAAAAAAATTCTTATGATTGCATCTTTCATGGCACAATTGTCTAAATTTTACCAATACTTCTTGTTTCTCACACCGAGCATGACTCACGTGAGCTTAGAGTGTAAAAGTAATTATGACATTCTTCTTTGAGCCATCAATCATAAACATCATACTCCATCACTCGAACTACGTGGGTTCTGATTCCTTTTCCAAAACAAAGGATACGTAGGTAGCCCATTTATGGGTTCGATCCCAACTTTGAAATAATCTCTGTCCTTCTGAATGACGATAAACTTCAAGTGCCCCACTGAGTGGCTTTAAAACCAGCCTGGTCATCATAATGACCAAGAGAATTTTATATAAATGTTTTGAAGGATACCATTGACCAAGAATCTCTAAACAGATATAGATGATTCTCTATTGATGAAGAACCTTGAATACATATAAAAGATTCTCTAAATTTCTTGCATATTTAATCATTGATTGTTAAAACTAAAGGAAAGCACATTTTATACTTGGTAATGTAATAAGGATTCACGAACATAACTTAAATCTATAAAGAGAGTCCCAGAGTAGACAATAATTCCCCTCAAAAAGGTGTGATGAGTCCGACCTCCCATCCTCTAGACCAATGAAAATTCCTAAGTCTCATTAGTCCACAAGCTAATGAGCGCCTGCCTTTGGAAAGTAGGTCCAAACGGATGTGGAATCATTGGATGTTTCCGGTTCTACGAACAAACCCGTTAGAAACCGATCGGAACGTTTGAATCTCCCGTCCAGGAGGTCATCCCCGGATTCCGTGCGAAACACTATCATATGACATGGTATTATTTTGGTTATTTATACACTTCCGAACTTGGTTATTGTTTTTTGTTTTAATTTTCATATAATTATAATAAAAGAGGTTATAGTCTACCTATGACTGAATTTCCAGACCCTTGCTACTAGTCAACACCCTCTGGTGTATGGGAAAGTGCACTTCAGGGAATGTGGCTAACTGACTCGGGGCACTATCTAGTGGAACCTATGTCAGGATTCCACAAAGTGGTATCAAATGAGTTTTATTTTCTTTATTATTCTTTTGTCTTACAATTTTGGAAAAGGTAGACAGGAGACTAGGAAGATTCGAGGCTTGGTAATGAGATCATGCAAGGGAGTTGAAAACCCATGTATGGGAGGAAATCTGAGTACTCAGGGTGGGATTATTGTGATTGCTCTTTATTATTATAGTTGGATACTATTTCACCTTGGGTGACACGATTTTGGTGTGATGTGATATTTATTTTTAAATTTTTTGAATTTTGATTTGTGGCTTGAAGAGGCACGATATGTGAGTCTTCAAGTATCATTATAGGAACTCAGGGTTTTTGTGACATGAATCAGTCTAGGTACTCATAGGAAAATAGTTTATGGGTAAGTTGTTGAACTTGAACTATTTTTCCTTATTTTGGGATTGAAATAATGATGCAAAATTCGAATAAATGGGTGTCTAATGAGAACTTTGATTGATGAAATGCGTTTTATTAATTGATTAATTATTTAATTAATTAATTTTATAGAATGTGATTAATTAATGGTTGGATTAATTAATGATAAGGAATATACCCTTGTCCAACAAGACCCAAGAGTAGAATGGTTAAGGGTAGTGATATGGCCTCGATGTTGACCGTGTGGTGAGAAAAAGAGGAAAATGAAATTTTGAAATTTGTTTTGTGAGTTTCAACTCCTACAAATTTTTTTTAAGATCGCATTATGAGCCCTAAAATGTGTGTTTGGATATTTAGAGATATTCCTCCACAATGCTTGTTGAGGGAGAGACCAAGGGGTATGGACCAAAACGAACTTCCAGACTGGGAACATGAGGCACCATAGGTAAAAGCTGGGGAGGAAGGCAAGCAGTTCTAAGATAACTGTTCTCGTTTTATGCAATTCTTGTAGAGAGACCTAGGGTGGGTTTTGAAAAGCATGTCTGAGTGGACAAGGGAGATTCAGCTACAACACCGTCCTACTTTTACTAGAGAGGGTGGCCTTGAGGGAGCTGAATTCTAGATTGAATCCATACAGATGATGCTTGAACATTTGGAGACTCCGACTAAGAGAAGGGTTAAGTTGTATGCTTATATTCTACAGGGTTTAGTGAAGCGCTAATGGGACATTCTGGTATGATTTTGACAGAATGATTATATGTTATGGAAGAAATTTCTAGATAAGTTCTTGGTGCACTTATATCCAAAGATGCTGAGACAAGATAAGGATTCATAGTTTATGCATTTGACCAAGGAAGCATGTCCATAATGTAATACCCTGGGCGTCTCAAGGATTTATAGTATTTTTCTCCATCTTTGGTGGCAGATGAGGCTTAATTGGAAAAATGATTTCAGGACAGGCTTAGGTGTGAAATTAAGTCCTAGATGAATATCAATATAATGAAGAAATTCTTAGAAGTTGCTAATCTGGCTCTCATTTCATATGGGAACCTGAAGGAGGTTTCTAGTACTGGATATGTAGCTATCAGTAGATGATCAGGGAGTGTGCCTTCTGAGATAAGGAAGCTCCATTCCAAGAACCTTAATCCAGAAAATGGAAAGCATGGTGGATAGTTAGGAGGAACCGTTGCAGTAGATATTACTCATGTTCTTTTCCACCAGTGCGGTATACATGGACACTATCGTACACATTTTCCTCGACCACCAGTGGAGTTCCAATTTTAAGGAAAGATGGGGCACCTACAGAAGTTATGCAGGAAGCTGGAGTTATACTAGAAGAGGTGGTAGAGGTAGTGGATGTTGTGCTTCAGGGAATGAGAGTTCGTATCCACAAAGTGGGGATACTCAAGGGAGTCAGATGACACCACAGGGAATAGGGGAAGGGTAATTACATGCAGTTCAGTATACACTTGTAGAGAGTGAGGTTGGTCCATCAATAATGATAAGTACTATTCTATTTTCTTCTAGTTAAGATAGTGCCTTGTTTGAAATTGGTGCCTCTCATTATTTTATATCTACAAATATTGTTAATGGATTGATCTTGGAGGAGTACATAAGGAGGGTGATGAATATCAGTACAACATTGGGAACACAATCTATGGATATATGTTTTTGCAAGGGATGTTCACTAGAGATCAAATAGTATCATTTTCTTTAGGATATCTATGTCCTTTATATAATGGGATTCAACTTGATTATGGGTATGGAATGACTAGTTGCATACTGAGTGCACATAGATTGTTACCATAGTACAATGGCCTTTGTATCTCCTAAGGGAGAACAATATGTTCTTTCTAGAGAATGGGATATCCATACAGGCTGATCTGGGCCAATTACTCAGCAACTGGGAGAGCTCACAACCCAAGTTTGTAGTCTTTTCTAGATGATGGGAGTGGTAGGAAAGACATCCTTCCAATAATAGTATAACTATTTTAGGATGTCTTTCTTGAAGACCTTTCAAGGTTGCCACCTGAGAGAGATGTGAAATTCATTACTGAGCTCATGACGGGGGCTGATCCAGTTTCTTTTCCTCCTTATAGAATGGCACTGAACGAGCTTCAAGAGCTCAGATCCCAGTTGGAGGAATTGTTGGATAAAGGGTTTATCCATTCAAGTATGTCACCTTGGGGATCACATGTTTTGTTTTCAAAGAAGGCCGACAGAAGTTTACACTTGTCTGTCCATTACCGAAAGTTGAATAAAATGACCATGAAGAACTGATATCCACTTCTACATATTGATGATCTATTTGACCAAATGAAGGGTTCTTGTGTGTTCTCAAAGATTCATCTGAGGTCAGGGTATCATCGGTTGAGAGTTTGGACCTCTAATATACCAATAACTACATTGACAAATAGGTATGGCATTTATGAGTTCGTTGTAATTCCTTTTGGGTTAAAAAAAATCTCAATTAGTGTTTATGGCCTTAATGAATAGGGTATTTCATCCATACATAGATCAGTTTGTGGTGGTGTTTGTGGATGACATATTGGTTTAATCTAAGACTAATGATGATTACATATGACATTTGACATCATCCTGGGTACACTAAGAGAGAATCAGCTATACATCAAGCTATCTAAATGTCAATTTAGATGGAAAGGGTACAGTTTTTGGGTAACATAATCTTGAAAGAAGTTTTGGTAGTAGACCCAGAAATTGTGCAGGTAGTGGTTCTTGGGTGCAGCCCAAGAATGTTTTCGATATCCAAAGCAATTTAAGATTAGCTGGTTATTATAGGAGGTTCATCCAAGACTTTTCTCAATTGGAAGCACCCGTTTTATGTTTGACTAGGAAAAGGATAAAGTTTTATTGGATGGAATCATGTGATAATGGTTTCTAGGAGTTAAAGAAGCGCTTGACATTAGCACCATTTTTTATCTTACCTGAGTTTGGTGAGGAGTACACAATATATTGTGATGCTTCTAGGATCATACTCAAGGTTGTGTTAATGCAAGGTGATTTAGTGGTTTCATATGGTTCTCTAAAGTTGAGGCCACAAGAAAGGAATTACCCTATTCATGAACTCAAGTTGGCAGTAGTGGTTTATGATCTTATGTGTTGTAGACACAATATTTTGGGTAAAATGTTTATAGTTTTTACAGATCACAAATTCTTGAAGTATATATTTTCATAGCGCGACGTGAATATTCAGCAGTGAAGATGGGTAAAATAAATGCAGTCCTTTGATTTTATATTGGCATATACACCCAGAAAGGGGAATATTGTGGATAATTCCTTGGGCAAGAAAACTCAGACTCAGTTGGTACATGAGTCAAGTGCAGAGTCGATGATAACGACTTTGGTGGAATAAATGCATGTGGTAGTTCTGGAAAGTCAGGATAGGATGACTCTAGTTTCTATAGAAGTGGAGTCTAAACTCTTGAGATAGATTAGGGATAGAGAGTATGAATATCTGGAGTGTTTAGAATTAATGGAAATCCTTGAAGGTGGGGAGTAACCTTTATACTAGATAATAGATGAGGATGAGATCATCTATGTGATAAATCAGATTGTTGTGCCTACGAGTATGTGAGAGGAACTCATGTGAGAATTTCATGCCTCAAAATGGGAAGTACATATTGGGGTGACAAAAATGTACTATGACATATGATGATAGTTTTGGTGTCCAGGAATGAAAAAAGAGATAACTGGGTTTGTAACAAATTTTTTCACTTGTCAGTAGGTGAAGGAAGAGCATCAATGACCTAGAAGCCTATTGCAGCCATTACCTATTAAATAATGGATGTGGGATGATGTGACTATGGATTTCATGGTAGTAATTTCAAAGACTCTTTGGATGAATGATGCTATTTGGGTCTTTGTGGATCGACCAATGAAGGTATAACATTTCTTTTTTATTAGGTAAACTTTAAAGTAGAATAGTTGGGAGAACTGTTTGTGCGCGAGATAGTTCGTTTTCATGGGGTGACACATACTATAGTTTCAGATCATGATTCGCGCTTTACTTCACCCTTCTGTAAGGGCTTATATAAGGTGATTGGTACACAATTTTTGTTATGTACGACCTATCACCCACAAATAGATGGGTAGTCCGAGCGTACCATATATGTGTTACAGGATATGTTATGGGAATGTGTGATTGAATTTGGTGGTTCTTGGGAGAAGCACTTGGATTCAGTGGAGTTTTCATATAACAATAGATATCAGGAAACTATACAGATGGAACCATATGATGCACTTTATGGTAGACATTGTAGATCACTGCTATGTTGGCTAGATGTAGGTGAGTCAGAGTTATTGGTACCGAGTATCATTTAAGAGACATCAGAACAGGTGTAGTTGATTCAAAAATTTATGGATACAGTTCGAAGTAGGCAGAAGTTGTCGGTCAATAGACAGAGACGACCCCAAGAGTTTAAATAGGGTGATTGGGTTTTCTTTCGGGTGTCACCTAGATTGGGTCACCACATGATATAGAGGTAGGGAAAGTTGGTTTCCATGTTCGTTGGACCATTTGAAGTGCTTGAGAGAAGCATGCTAGTGGTGCACCAATTATCACTTCCACAGAAATTCAGCTCTATGCGTGATGTTTTCCATGTTTCCCAACTACGGCGATATCACCCCGACCCATCTCATGTGATTGATGTGGAAGAGGTTGACCTTGAGATCGATTTATCCTTTGAAGAGCATATGATACGTGTGCTGGGTTGTAGTGAGAAAGTGTTATGGGGAAAGACCATGCCATTATTTCATGTGTTATAGAATCATAGAAGTGTTCAAGGGTAAACTTTGGAATGGGAAGAGGGCATGAGGGCTCAATGGCCCAATCTTTTTGGCTTAGAATCTTAGAGAAGTTTGGTAGAGAAGCTCGAGGAAGAGCTGTTATAAGGTAGGGATATTATAAGATCTCTAACATTTGTGGAGAAATAATGGGTGTTTTTTAGGTAATTTTTGTTATAATTACGTACCTTTGGGTTGGGTTATCGCATGGGGTGTGTTTGGGTGATGTTTTTTTATCAAATTAGGAAGATAGGGGGATGTACACGGTTTGTGAACTATTTGGACAAACCATGCGCAAGATAACCATGTAAAAAGTGGAGGTCAGTGTGGTTGGTGAATGGTTTTGCTAATCGTTCACCATCGAGCCATGAAGGTATTGGAAGAAATCACAGTTGGTACACGGTTTCCCTAACCGCATGCCTATACCAAAAAAAATGGTGCACACAGATTTAATAATCCAAAAATCATATTTAAAACCACCAAATCCCCCCGAGACTCCCATATTTCAACCTTGTGTTAGGCTTGAAAATTCTTAGGTGTTCCCAGAGCCTTATAGAGGTATTTCAAGGCAATCTAAACACCGTTCCTTGAGATCAAAAGCCCAGATCGAAGATCCTCTCTCTTTTCAGTAAGTAGATTTCATCCCGTTGATTCTCCCATTCATTCCTATATATTTTCTTGATCTTATCAAGGAATATATCCATTTTTTTCATGGATCTAAACCTATCAGTTGAGATCTAGATATAGTATTGAGGATCTAGATATAGATTTGTAAGATCTTCATGCCTTTGATCTTAATTTGGTTTAGGGATTTAGATCTGGACCTTGATCGACAACGTTCTACCATTCGAATTTTTGGGATTTCTGTTGAGCTAACATACATTAATAAAATGAGGTAGGTTGTCTAAATAGAACTCTTATAGTCATGATTTTGATATGTGTTTGTGATTTTTTGATTTTTTAACTTCCCTTGATAATTGATTTCCTAAATTGGAGTAATTTGGAATGTGGAATTCATTTATGATTACCTTGGTGATTAATTGATAATTGAATCATGAAACAAATGAAGTGGGGTTTCCCAAATGGATATTTTGGAGATTTTATATGGGTTGAGATATTGTAATTGAGATATTTAATTGGTTTTGTTAAGATAATTAATTGAGGGAATTAGTTATGAAATGCTGTTTGGATGTGTAATATAATTAATTGTGATAATTAATTATGTGCCATGATGTTGACCAAAGATAATTAATTCTGAGAATTAATTATATTCTATGATGTTGATCAAAGATAATTAATTGTGAGAATTAATTATGACAAGTTGGTATTTTATTTGGATATTTAATTGTGAATAATTAATTATGGAATTAAAATTATGTCTATTGATTAAGTAATTGATGAATTAAATAACGGGTCATGTGCTTAGTTAATTTTTGAGTTATCTAATGGACTTTAAATTGTTTAACTAATAATTGGATTAAAAATGTAATGATGTATCTAATTGTTGAGAATTAATGAATGATTAAATGGATGAGATATTTGTGGTTCTAGAAATGGCATTCTATACCGATTAGAAGTTGGGACTTGGACATGGAGTTCCTCCCCAATAGTTATCCAAGCTTAATATTATGGGGTTCTAGGAATGTCGACCTACACCGAATAAGATATAGTGTGATAGGCATGGTGACCTACGCTTAATGAGATTTGGGGTGATAGGCATGTGGACCTATGCTTAATGAGATTTGGGGTGCTACGCATGAAGACCTACACCAAATGAATGATAATATTTAATGCTGATTCAAATGGGAAACATGAATTGAAATTGGGACTAATGTGATGATTAAAGATTAAATGACAATGTGATAATTGTTTAATTATGCATTGAATTTATTTCTTCATAGAACTGCATTCACTATCTATTGGATGGACTCATTTTAGACAATATTGGTGGTGGCTTACTGAGTTGTACTCACACCCTATTCGGGTCACCTGATTGGCACTCAAGTTGACTTTGTTATTGTAGGACATGATAAGGGAAAGGCCCTAGGATAGGTTGTTGTCTGTGTTTGGAGGATGGGAGAGGGAACCCGACATGGTTTCAGACCCACATGGGAGTTGGATTGTCTTTACTTTTAGTTTCATTGTAGACACTTGACACTTTCATTGTCATATCATGTTTTACATTCTAGTGTAGTATTGTATTTTCTAGTTTTGACTATCATATGAAATTTTATTATTCTGGTTATTTATACACTTCCACACTTGGTTATTGTTGTTTATTTTCATTAGTGTTTCATTCTGATAAAAGTGGGTATAGTCTCCCCAAGAATGACTTACCAAACCCTCACTTCTAGTCAGCACCCTTTAGTGTACGAGGAGGCACACTTGAGGGCATGTGGCCAACCAGCTTAGGGAACAATTTAGTGGAAGCCAGTTCGGGACATCCCATATTTCTTGTGAGTTAGGAGATTCTTAGAGAGTGATTAAAGAGATTGATGCATTACACATTAATATGGGAGTAGTGAATTGTATAATATGTATCTATCAAATGACTGTGTAGTCATATTTAGTATAGTAGGTTTATGAATCTCAATTAGGTGATTTAGAGGTGGAATTTTGTAAGTATTGAGATATTCATGGATATTCCCCTAAGGTATGGTATAAGGATAATCAACATAGGTTGTTTTTTAAAGATGTATTTTCATTCCCCCGACAATACCATTAGTGGTTCTTTATAGGATACATAATTATATCTTTCTAGTATATCCAGGTGTAGATAATATGTACCATACTATGAGGATTTAATTTTGGTGTCCTAGGATGAATATAACCATTTTAGATTTTATATATTAGTGTTGGTTATTATAGGAGTTAAAGGTTAAGCATCATGTTCCTAGCGGGTTTCTTCAGCCATTGGCTATTCCCAAATTAATATGGGTGGACATTTCACTAGATTACATAATTGGTTTTCACCAATCTCAAAGTGGATATGATGTTATTTGGATGACTGTAGAATTATTGAATAAGTTGACTCACTTTATAACGATTACAGAGTCAAGATTAATGAATGTGTTATTGAGGAAGTATCTAGAAGAGATTGTTAGGAAATATGGGGTTTTAAATATTATTATCTCAGATCTAGATCTCTGATTTACCTCTTAAGTGTGGAGAGGTCTTAAATGTTATTTTGGATATCGGAAATTCCCTATAAAAACTCTTTTCCATCAAAGGATGACAAAAAATATTACACCTTCCAAACTATGGAAGATATATTGCCAAAATATATTCTAGATTTCAGTGGCTCATGGATGAAGCATCCACCCTTGGTTGAATTTTCTTATAACAACAATTATAACTCCACTATTAGTTTGGTACATTTTAGAGTACTGTATGGACACCCCTTGATATTTTTATCATGTTAGACCATGGTCAAAGATCCATCTATTATATGACCAGAGTGGGTGTAGAGCATGATATAGATGGAACAAGTGATACATGGGTGGATTAAGGAATATCAAGATGATCATCATTACTATGTTGATCATAGGAGGATACATTTGATGTTTGATTTTGGAGATCATGTAATTTTTATAGTATCTCATTATCATTGGTAGTGAATTTTTGTTCATGGGAGTACTCTTTCATACCAATTTGTTAGGGCCTTTCAAAGTGTTGGAGCATGTCAGTGGGGCTACCCATCGGTCGACACTACCCACACATTATGACTAGATCCATGATATTTTCAACATTTTATTGCTATGTTGATATTTTAATCATTACTCCCATTTCATTTATTATAGAGAGTTGGATTTGAATGGTAATGAAAAATTTTATGGAAAAGTTTTTGAGATTTAGGACTGTTATGAGAAGGTGTTGCATGAACATGATTTTCTTTTGGTTCATGTACATTGGTGGCATGGTGGTTTAGAATAATATATTTACATGAGTCACAAGTGTATACTAAATATCCTATGTTGTTTGATCGATTTTATTGGGATAATATATATTCCCATAGATTTATTTATATAATGATGTAGTATAATCATGATTTTTTCCAATATAGAATTAGTTGAGTACTTATTATATAGATGTCACTGTTTGAGAGGTTTCTCATAGGGTGTTATTTAATATTTTTTCTTCTTCCCTTCTTGGGTTTGGTTTTGATATTCCAGGACACAAATCATTTCGGAGATATATGATGTAATGGTCCAAAATTCTCTAAACCTTTCTGTTGCCATTTCTCATGTGTTGAGCATGCCCTAGGATTATTTTAATTAGTTTTGGAGATTGGAGGAATGTTTATTTAAATTTTTAATAATTTCATATTTTTTGGTTTAATTTTGTTTACAAATTTTGGAAATGTGCGATATATTAGGCATGATTATAAAAACCTTACCTAATGATTTTTGAAAATTTAAAAAACCTTACATATTTTAAAATTTCTTATTCATCTATAATATTATGCATAATATATATATAATGCATGTGATATATATATGTATTACATATTATATTAAACACAATATATATATGTATATATATATATATTATGTATTAATATATATGTTAATAAAATATAATTAATAAAAGGGGGAGGGGATCATAATTTTAGAAAGTTAGGAAAAATTGAAAAAGAAAAAGAAAATAAAATAAAAACAATATATGAAGCATGTTGAAAAGGTTTATATTTAAAAAAATTATTTAAGGGGAAATATAATTAAAAATATGGGATTTTAATATTCTATTATAGAAAACACTTCACTCCCGTGATTCTTGAATTATTAATTTTAAAGGAATTCTTGTGTCTAATTGTGATAATAATTCCCATGCTCAAATTTAATAAAATAAAAAATACATGAATAGTTTTTTAAAATGAAAAACATGTAAATTTTTTATTTTAGTGAGATGCAACATGAAATAATAAAATTTTCCATTTTTTATCATTTGTTATACCAAAATAGGTTGGAAATTAATGTCTATTTAAGAGGATCCACACATGTAGTTCATGGGGCCTGGTTCCTGATGACTATAGTATATTTTTTAAACCCGCTCCTCCCCTTTTGTTCATTTTCCTTTATTCAACAGGTGAGTGGTGAGAATTTTAAGAACCCCGAGTTTTCCAAACCCCTAAATTTAGTTTTCATTATGAGTTCCAGACATCATAAGAATATATATATATATATATATCCCACTCTATCTCACTCAATATATCCTTACCACCCCATCATTGTGAGGCATGTGTCCCCTTGCATGATTTTGGATATGTGAACCTAGTTCCCCTTCCTGCTACTAAGTAGTGAATCACAAAAGCATCACTTATAGGTAGATGATTTGCTACATATTCTTCTTTTTTCTATAACTGTTAAATTGGAATATTCTAGATTTATCAGGGTAAATGGTAGTAGATAACCTAAGAATAGAAATTACTAAAAATAAATAAATAGAATAGATGATGAGGTGGTTTCATGTGGATAAATTATTATGGATTTCTCTTCATGTTAATTTCTTGGCAACATGGTATTTTATACAGTATAGTTAATTTGTTTACTCACATGCCTATGGGTTTGAAATTGAATAAGTAATTTAATGATTGAAATTAATAAAGAATATAAACTTCATTGAAATGGTTAAGATAATAATAATGGGTTTTGATAATATTAATAATATATTTATTAATGTTTCACACCATTAAAATAAATTAATGATTACTGTAAGGTTCACATAAATAAATCAAAGAATTCAATCTAATAAAATTATAGAATGGTTTTTTTGAAGTAAATATGTAATGGAAAGATGAATTTAGACATAGTTCTTATTATTTTAAACGCTTATTTAGTGTAATATGTAATATTTATTGAGATTTATTACTTCTAAAATTATTATTTCTTGTTAGAATTGATATAATTTTAATATATAATCACTTGATGGGTTTTATTGAGAACCTAGTATGGTTAGATTGGTTATGAGTTGTGATATATTATTTATTTGGTGGTGATGGAATGTGTTAATGATGTGATGATGAAAATAGTATGGTAAAGTGATTGGATAGATTGTGAGATGACTGGATCAAGTTGTGATCTATTTTATTTCCTTGTGATTCTTTTCATGGTTGACAAATTTCCCATTTTGGTTTACTTAAATATTATATCACCTTGTACATATTTTTATCTTCTTAGATATAAAAACATATGAGTATTATTTTCTAAAATAATGGAATGTTGACTAAATGATGAATTAATTAATGGGGGATGGATTATGATGATTAAATGATGATGCCGACATATTTATAAATATATAATTAGAAAAAAATTAGTGGAGTATAGAGAGATACATTTGGTGAGGTTTGGAAAATAGTTTACCTGATTTAGGATATAGGTTAATTTCTCTATTTATTCACTAGGGATTTAGTATTATTTTCCCACATTTAAATTACTTTGGTAAAACAGTTTACCTGATTTAGGTAATTGGTTGATTTCACTATTTATTCACCATAGATTTAGTATGATTCTTACACATTTTCAAAAAATGTTTGTTGGAGGATCCTACTGAGTATATATTTTTTCTCACAGTAACGTATATATATATATATATATATATATATATTTATGGGCCATTAAAGGTTGTTGGTGATTGAGATGAACATTACAGGCTCATAGTGATTGCTCAAGGGTTTTTTTGGAGTGTGTGGTTTATTCCTTAGGAGAAGTTCATGGTTTATTCCAATTTTTTTATAGTATGTTATTCATGTATTGGTATTGGGGTGTTAATATTTATTTTTATTTTGGATTTTATTGGTAGTTAATTTATACTTCCTAGGAATATTGAGGCTTTTTCAAATAATAAAATTACTCTATACCCTCGGTGGTTGTCCCCACCCCCCTGCCTATTTGAGGGAACCTTTATTATGGGGGGGGGGGTGGTCACACCCGTATTTACTGTAAACATTGGGGGGTTATTAATGGTATAATATCATTACACTTATAGTATTTTGGTGAGAATTTTATGACTAAAAATGATTTTATATATATTTTGTTATTATTTTTAAATTATTAAATGATTGAATGAAGAATATATAATATGTGTTTTATTTTGAATATTTATTGTGACTGTAATTGATTTTCTAGTCCGATTATATTTTTATTTCTATTTATAGGTATTTGTTAGGGGTACGTTTTAGATTAAATGACTCATTCCTAGTATAAATTTTATACCAACAGTTTATTGAACCATTGATATACCATCCATACCAATAGGTCCATGAACATTTAGTATACATTTTCTATACCAATCATTATTAACGATCCAACATATACCAAATATTTTCACAAATCATTGGTACAACCCTATACCAACAATGATAGTTCTAATAGTTTGAAAAATTATTTATATAGGCCATACCAATGGTTTCCAGACCATTGATATAACCCAATTTTCTTATAGATCTCAATAAATAAATGATGCAATTTTTTTATTTAAATTAAATTGAAACAAACTTCAATAGTAATGTAAAAATTTTAATGATATTTATAGGTGGTAAACATAATGTAATGTATGATGAACCTAAGAAAACCCGGGTCCATTTTCAATTTTCATAGGTAGTATTGACATATTATCCCCAAACATGATGTCAGTTACACCATACAAAGATGATATATCTAAAAAGAATAAAATAATACTAGTTAATATAGTTTGGATCATGTTGAAAACTGAATTCATATGTGCCCTTATAATTTTGGAATCAATTTATAAAATCTTTGATATATTTATTGTATAAGGTTCATTAAAAGATACTTCCAATGACATTGGTATAAAACCTAATTTGAAACACTAGTATATACATGGTTATTTTGAAGGTATAAAATATTTTAATCAAGATGAAAAAATGGATGTAAAAATAATTGGTGAATATTTAATTGGATATCCAAAAAAATAAAGAGCCTATATATTTTTTCCCAGACCATTGTATGAGAATTATTAAAAATTTAAATGTACGATTTATTAAAAATGGTGAACTCCGTGGGAGTGAATTTAAAAAAAAGTGAAACTTAAGGAATTTCAAGTTTAAGTTTCATGATCTTGTGACCCAATTTCATATATAGTTATTCATCCATTTAATGTAAATAAATTCAAGGAGGTGAAAAAGTTTCCCAAACATAAAATGAATTTATAATAGAAGAACAATATGAAATAATTTTAAGAAGATCCCAAAGAGAAATAAGGTCAAATAACTTTGATAATTATATGATATACATGATCTATAAAATGATATTGATAATGCATTTTTTTAATACATGACCAATTAATTATGGTAATTCTTAAAAATGGTTTGATTTTAGGAAAAGTGAGTTGAACTCAATAGTGAAAAATAATGTAGGAGACCATTATAATTTCTGTTATATTTTTAAAAGGTTGGATGTAAATGAGTTAAAAAATGCGACTTAAATGGAAACATTGAACATTATGTGTCTCAAAATATTTCTAAGAAATTTACTAAAAGACATAACATGTACTATAATGAAATATTCTAACAA
The DNA here is from genome assembly GCA_963277665.1 of Viscum album. NCBI lineage: Eukaryota > Viridiplantae > Streptophyta > Magnoliopsida > Santalales > Viscaceae > Viscum > Viscum album. The sequence goes on along the minus strand of OY728142.1, from coordinate 22,432,571 downwards.
ATTTTTAAGAAATATTTCATTCATGGTTATTACACTAAAAGAGATCAATTAAATAGTGATGGTTTGAGAAAACATAGAGCTATATATGACATATTTTTGTGGTTATTAAGAAACTTCCACTAATTGTTAAAAACCCCAAGCCTAACCCCCCATCTATCTATTAGTCCCCCACTCTATACATCATTTGATGCTAGCCCCCATTTCCTCTCTATGTGATCATTGAGGTTCCCATATCCCCTTTTCCTGACATTGATAACCCTATCCTATCTTTGTGATGCAATCCCCTAGGCAAGAATTCCCTCAACATGAAACCTCTTCTTCCCTGTAGCCAACCTATTTCCCCTTTTATAAATTCACCAACCTCATACTTATCATGAACCAATTTCAAGGATGAAATTTTAAATTTTATTTTAAATTTTAAAATATATTTAATTGATTTTATGTTTTTATGAGGATTAGATAGTTAATATAGAGTTATATAATTTGTTATATATATTTATAGTTAAATTTTGATAGAGTTATGATTGTATTTATTATATATTTGTTTCTTTTGATCATTCTGTCATTTTATTCGTCATAAACTATGATTAATTTTTTTTATTTTTGAGTTGATTGATATATATATATATATATCTCTTATAAATTGATAGTCCTAAATATGAATTTGAGTTCCAATATTTTTTATCTTTGACCATTATATATTTTTATTTATAGATTATATATAAATAATTAATTATATATTAACTAGTCGTGATCATATTATAATTTTTTATACATTACATTTAGACATTTTAAGTGAATTTTAATTTATAAACATAAATTTAATGTTAACATTTATTTTAATTATGAATATAAATGCACCTATATTATCATCATTAACATGTATAAATAGAAAATTCTTATTTTTAATTTTAAACTCATGATGTTGTTTTCAAATTCATTTCAATGGTTCAAGTGTTTTTTAAATGAAAGTTTTTAATTAAAATTATATTTTAGAATAAAAAGGGTTGTTATCAAAGAATTTTTTGTATAATGGTTTTGATTAATGTTCTGTGATAAAATAAGAAACAAGGCCTCAATGTTTTCATTTTATTTTTGGTATGATTTTTGGAAGTGAGTTTTCTTCAATAAAATAATTTTAAAATGAGTTTTGAAGGGTAAAATTGATAAACAATGAATAATTTTTTTAGATTGAAATTTCTTATGATAATAATTATATATATATTTATTATTTTTTTCAAACTAAGAAGAGAATTGATTATTATATAGGCAATAGATACATTCTCCCTGGGCTATATTTATTGATGGATAGGGTTTTTCTATCCCTATGTGTCATCATCTATCGTTATTTCAAGATTATCTCCCACATTTTACTATGATAATATATTTTGTTTTAGAATATTTTTCATATCAGGATACCTTGAACCAAATTTTCCTATTTTATTTTTAGGGTTTCATTTTACCCTTCTATGTGGAGGATTATTTCACTTACGGTTCTTCATCTCATGTATGTTCCTTCGGTGGTTGATGATGTTCTATGTAGTGGATTTCATCTAGTTATATTCCACATTTTTTTTCCATTCTTATATACTTCTTAGATGACTATGTTAAACTCCTATCTATTCAATCCATGAAATTTCCTAGAAAACTTCTATGTACTATGAAGGAATTAGAGTTTATTTACTTTTGTGAAGATGAAATCTTTCTCTAGAGGTTGAGGGTATATTTCATGTCTTGAGGGGGAACTTATTTTTTATCTTGCACTTTACGATGATATAATTTTGGGTTATTTAACATGATTATATTTAGTTTGGAGTGGTAGTGTGGGTATGTGTTGGTGGAAGTGTTTCTGTGGTGGATCTAGTGAGTATGGATTCATGTTGGTGTATCCTCTACCTTTAGCTTGTGTGGTGGTTTATTATTTTGTTTTGTGGTTCTATTCATGGTTTTTATTTTTTGGCCACCCATGGATATGTTGGATGGTTGGTGATATTTTTTATTTGACCGAGACATCTTATTTATTTTGCATTGTTCTATCCAATTTTTCTTTACTAATTTTTTTTTGTTTTCTATTAGGTAAGGTTTCATGGTGTTTTAATTTGTGAAGGTGGTATTTATAGCATCCTGAAATCCTCCCATGGAGTCAACACCATTTGATGGTAACATTTGGTGTGGGGTGAGAGGGATACACTTTGATAGTCAACATTCATGTTGCAAATGTTTTTTATACATCATTTGTGTTATTGTGATGTTTTTGTGTTCCTTTAGTGGTTGTTATATGATGGTGTTTCTCAGTGGGTTTTTTTTTGATCTTGAGATTGGTAATGACATTTATTACATGAAATTTCTTGATTGGTGATGATAAACATATTTTGATTGGTGTAATTGATAATGTTCTTCATGGTAATGATGATAATAGTTGGCATAGTGTTAGGAAGGGTGTCAATCAGGGATATTGTGTATGATTAAATGATAGTTATGAGGGGTCATATAGTTTTGTTTCATGAAATATAGAGGCACAAAGAATACGGTGGGTCTAGGTTTGAGGTGATAGGCACCCGATGATAACTAATTATCCTACTTGGCATACCTTATTATCTATTTATAATTTTTATTTTTTTAGCATTAGTATTGGATATTATTATTGGTTTTAGTGTATGGTATGTTGTTTGAGGATATTTTTTGGGTTCCCACCTAATCCATAAAGGTGAAATTTTATAAAAATTAAAAAGTAATAGAGTGCATTTTCTTTCTTATGTCATTTATTTTCCTACAATGATATTTTGAATTTATAATACCATTTGGATTAAAAAAATTACTTTATTTTGAATGTATAAGGTGAAGAGTAGTAATCCTATACATATTGTTATAATTTAAATAAAAATACATTATAATAGAATATAATATGTTATCAGTTTTGAATAATTTTTATATTATGATATTGTAAATCTATCAGTGGATGATAGAATAAAATATTAAATTCTTGATTATTAATTTAGGAGATGGTTGAAAAGAATTAAATCATATTTTAACTTATTATTAATATAATTTTCTTCTATATATTTATATTGGATTATATGGATAATTTAATGTTATGAAAATTCAAAGTAGTTATTATCCTATCGAAGAAAAACAAAGTGACCCACCGAAGGAGAGTTTAATTTAAAATTTGATAAATGATTCATCTATATTTATAGGATATAATGACTCTAATTTCAATAGATTGGTAAAACATTCAATTGATCTTGAGTAGATTAATTTACCTTATAAATTTAGTGAGATAAAGGAATGTTTTTTATGAACTAGTTTAAGATTAAAATCAAGAATTATATAATGAATGTGTTAATTTTTTGGTGCTGAATATTCTATTTAAGTTCTACCTTCTCAAATTTACATGATATTAGAGTTCCTTTATTATGAATTAATATTTATTAAATAAAATATAATTTTATCATTTTATGAGGAGAATAAAATTATCAAAAAATTTGGTCAAGATGATACAAAAATGAACGCATGTCTTAATGATTTCATGCTTTATTATAGAGAAGATTACAATAAACATGAAGGAATATAATGTCATATAACTATATGAAAATCAATGAGAATCTATGAGAGTATGAATAAATGTAACATATGACTAATTAAATAATAATAAAACTCCTGAAAGTATAGATTTTTTACTTTAAATATATATTTGTAAATATTAATCATGTTTTTTAAAACTATAGAAAACTTAGAGTGGTATGCTTTATAAAATAATAATTATGGCATAGTGACACGTCCAAAAAATTCAACATAATGGATTATTTTTGGTTAATTATTTCAATATTTCTCTTAGTATTATAGAAATATGAATTTGGAATTAGATTTAAATGGTTTTAAATCTTTCAGTATTTCAACCACTAATTATAGAATATGTATAGTTGTGTTTTATCCCCTATATTATTTCTCCCTATATGTGTATAAAAGACACGTTTTAATTATATAGATGATTATTCCTCAAAATAAAATTCATGGAAATGAAATTTATTTATACCTGTACTCACTAATAAAATAACTTCATGAATTATAAAATGATGGAACTAAAAAATTTTATGTATCAATGAAAAAACTATTTAAATTGAATGTTTATTTAATGTGGACTATTAGTGGGTTCTCTGAACTAGAACTATTTTTGGTTGGAGTAATTGTATTGATTTTTCTTGTCCATTTTTGAAATTTTGATATTTAACGATGATGACTACCTAATAGAAAATTTGTATTTCATTTATCATCATCGATTTATTGATGTATTTCATAAAGAAAAGTCTAAAAACATATAACTAAATATTGAAATTGAATTTGAAAATTAAATGAAGGTTTTATTTATTTCAAAAAATATTACAAAATTAATAAATATTGTTGTTAATATTGATACATTTAATTAAAAAGATAGAAAATTGTAAAAGGTAAAGAATATAAAGCAGTTGGAACACAAAAATAGAAGAAAACGAATATGTTTTTCAAACATTATTATTGAGAGTTTAATTTTCTACATCATAATATTAACATAATGTACACTGATAATAACATTTGTGACAATGTGGTATTTATAATTCTTAATGAGCATGGGAAATTGAAGTATCATCTTAATGTTTGAATGAATGTGGATGAAATGATTATAAATCATGTTTTGTGGGAAAATAGTAATGTAAATTATCCTATAATTTTTTTCAATGAAATTTCAATAAAAAGACATGTTGAATTGATATTTAATGAAAATAAAAGTGTCTTGTTGAAAACCCGGTAACAGTTCAAGGTGTATTAACTTAAATAATGAAATTTACGTTGATTAAAAATTCATGAATATGATATTATAATATAGTGATTACATCACCTATAATTTAATAAAATTTTACCTAAAAAAGTAGGTACAATTATAGTTTAGATCATCTCCTTCACCATACAACCTTTAAAAAACCATAAACTCAACTACCATTTAAGTCCATTTTTTGTATTTATAAAAAATCGTTTTTTTTTTGTTGGGTGAGAAATATATATTAACCAAATAGACACCAAAAAACCATAAAATTAAAATTTAAAATTCGAGAATCAAACATATATATATTATAGGTTCACAAAACCAACACCCATAAATTCAAATTTTAACCAAATCCATACATCAACAAATCTTGAAAAAAAATCAAGAATGAATTTTAATAACACATTTTCATATGGTAATGTTATTTATACCTTCATTTTTAATAGTGATTATTCATTTAGTTGTTCATTTATTCAAGGAAGATAAACTTTAAGGGTATTCACATTGTCGACGTATATATCCAATTAATAGGTACATTTATATTAACTTTTTAATTAATCAATTTATAATATCAAATCATTATTATTTTTATAATATATTATTTTTTTCATCATGTACTTAGGTCATTTAAAGTCACATGTGAGAAATAAAGGTCATCCAGATGACTAAATTACTAAAGGTTACTTTGAAAAAAAATTCTCCAATTTCTATTTAAAATAATTTTCATGGAATTAAGATACGATTCAATTATATAATATGTGTTCATAAAATATCTAATAATTATCATTTCAAAATACATTCATCACTCCTTCCAACTATAGGTCAACCAGTTTGAAGGAAATATATTTTACATTTAACTGATTAGAGTTATTGAAATCAAATATTTATGTACTACCCCATAGTGATATTGCAAATAAATTAATTAAAAATTTAGATTTCAAATAATTATATGACTAAGGGGTCAATCTCAAAATGAGAAGGTAATAAAAAAAAATTTTATTAAGGAGATTGTATAATAGTTTACATATCAAGTAAGTATATCCTCATATACATATTATTAATTTTTTGTGATTTAGTTTTTATATAAATAATAAATTATACCCTCTGGTATAAATAATGAGTGTTTATAATCAAAATTAAATGTGTAATGGATTGATGTTTTTGTCTTGATATCTTCTAAAGTAGATCAAAATATTCTATACCTACAATATTAAAGTATTTTTGTTTTGTAAAACTGATTGTGAATAAGTTTTAAAAACAAAAAATAGTAATTTATTTACCTTTAAGCGGGTGTGGTACTATTAAAATATGGTTAATATAATCAAATTAAAAACTTATAATCATTTTTTAGCTAGGTTATTCAAATTAAGGTGGGTGAACATTTATAGGGGTTTAAGGAATGATTTATTACATTTTAATTCTTTTAATTTCTCCCACTTGATTGATACCGGTGAGAATAAAGTGAATAATCCTTTTATCTTTCATTTATAAGGGAATATGGTATATTAGGAGGATGATGAAGAACATGAAGGTTGGATTGTCATTGTATACGTAACATAAATAGACTTTTATGATATGGGAGATGAAGTTAAAATTTTGTTTCTTAATGGTAAACCTCATCAAAAAAAATATTAGGAATGTGAATCATACTTGTTTAATTTTATAACTTTGTCTTATAGAAGGATAAGGTTTAGAAGTTATTGATGAAATAGCTGGAGGTGTATTTTGTGAAACATGGAAATAACATAAGTTGAAACTCAACCATCTATAAAGAGCTGGTTCTATAATCCAGGACCTATGTTTTTTGTGGAATAATTGTTTCTAGTGAAGGGAATTTATTATTGATGTCACTTACTTGAAGTTATTAGTAGAGTGAAATGGTTAGATGAGGGGTGGAACTCACTAGACTAGAAGTATGAATTTATAAATTGACAAGTGTGGGTCACAAGGATGTGTGGTTAAAATACAATGATCTTCACATTCTATTTCTCTTATTCTTCTATTATTAATAAAGATAACAAAGTTTCATACTGTGTAGTAGGATAAAGTCTAGAGTAAGTGAGTTCTATTATTGTTTTTCTGAGTGTGTATGGGATTATTATTTTGTTTGAGTTGTTCCATTTGAAAATTTATGCTAAAGTGATCATGTATATTCAATGAGAGCCTTTGGAGATAGGTTATATTGTTTGGGCATTGACATAGGTGTCTATAAATATATAATTTGCATAATTAGAGAATTTAAAAGGATATTTTTTTTTCATTTAGTAATTCTGGAACAAAAAAATTCATCAAAGTAGTCTGTTAAATTATGCTGGGTATCTATTAGTTTGAACTTTCTGTAACATATTGTTTCCTTCATTTATGTACATATTGATTTTTTGTTTCCCTTATTTATGTGGGTGTTTTTCGGTCCATTCGATGATGGAGATCATTTTTTATATAAAATGATCAAATGTTCAGGGATGTATGTTTGTTTGAGTTGATAAATACCTAGTATAACTGTTTTTATGGGTTTTAAGTGGGTATTACATTTTAATTCTAAGTCATCAATGAATTTTCTGAATTTTCTATGGGAACTAGACTAGGCACTATCTACATGTCCATTTTAACATCATTAATATGATTTTTGACATGAATGTGTTTCATAGAAGAATCCATGTAACCATTTCATGAAATTAATTATATACCATCCCTGAATTTTATTTATTATGTGAAAGGCTCAAGATTAGGTTTTTTAACTTGAGGTGATGCGTTTTTTCTATGTATATTCCACTCGATATATTCACATCATGAATAGAGGATTGATGACCTGAAATATTCATGCCCATCAGGTTTTTTGTTCCATAACTTGAAAATTATTTCCTTTGACATGAAACCTCTTCAATCTACCACCTAGAAAAACCCTATGTTATTTTTCTGTGATTTATTACTTTAGAGACAACTCAATTTTTGATTTACCCTCCAATGAGTTTCCTCGCTATGTTTTTATCCTTCCCTCTACTAACCTTTTTTTGAAGTAGTTTGGGATTGTGTTTTATGGTTGAATTATAGTTTGATGTTGAGGATTTATGATCCAGTATTTCTTTTTTGATCTACTTCACCTTCTTTATCATTGGTGTTTTCCTATTGTTGGTGTTGATTTGATCACGTGTTTAAAAGTATGTGGTTCCATTTGATTTTTACATATAAATGAAACTCTAATTTTCCTGATTTGTTTGAAATGATTTTTAATTGATTTTAAAAAATGATTTTAATTTGATTGACTTTTTCTAAAATGGTATGGAGATTGTGAAAGAACCTCAATTTAAGGTAATTTAAATTATTTCATAGATTTGAGAAAAAATGTTGACTTGATTTGGATATTGATTTAATGAAATGATTTGATACTAATCCTTGAGAGAAATAGATTAAATTGAAAAATTATTATAAGAGGCATGAATTAATTAAAACCTATTATTTGGTTTTCCAATGATAAAGGCATGCTGAAAAAGAAAATTTAATAATTTTATATTGAATTAGTTTTAAATGATTAATTTTCTCATGATTAATTAATTTATTTACTGAAGCATATGCAAGACTAGGAAATTAAGAGGTAATTAGGATAAGTATTATATGATCTAACCCCCTAGTAATGGTTTGAGAGGGTAAAACTAACATATATATACTAGAACATGATTTCCACAATGGGGAGTTGGGTCACAATGACCTAATCTATTGTACATGTCCATACATTAAGCCAAGATCACTAATTTAGTTATGTAATGATCTTATTGATAGAAGCTACCACACAATATGACATATTACAATGTGCTACAATATGTTTTATTTTATGATTACATTCCATTGATTTCTGAACAATTTTATTCATACCAATTTATTTATATAAATTTTGTATATAAAATGTTCATTTATTCATATTTTAATATATCTACCATATTTTTTAATTGAAATCATGTTTTTGTAGAAAATATGTTAATTCCATGTCATTCCATGTTTTATTTAAATATAAATCATAAATGGTTTATTTTTTTGGAATTGATCAGGGAATAATTTGTGATACCCTACTAGGAATTATAGATAACACCCTACCATTTATTTTGGGTGTTTGTAGATTTTTTTCTTCTAGGTCTATGTAAAGGGAATGTGTCACATGGAGGTGGCAGATGTTCCTGATCCTCGGTACCAGGAGTGACGGAGGTGACCAGTGGATATGTAATACAATTATTTCATATCTTTTATGAGAATTGATTTAGCAGATGTTGTGTCTCTTAATGATGTACTATTTTTGTACTGTTTCACATGTTTTATTCTGGTACATTATCCCTTTGGTGTGTTGAGTATAATGACTTGTATCTTTTCCTTTTGTATTATTTATGGTAAAATGTCCCCCTTGTACTTCTAGTGGGATGATTGATACATGTAACCAACTAGTGGGGATCAGTAACACCCTTCGAGCCATTTCAGAGAAAGAATGGGTATTAGCGTACTAGGTTATCTGTCATGGTTCATGAAAAAGTTGTATCAGAACTCTAGGTTAGGTTTTGAAACATTCCTTAATGTTAGTATATAGTTTAGTTTTCTTGGTAGGAATTAGATAGGATCGATGGGACTTAGAAGGTAGTTGTGATTGAGTTCCTAGAAATATATCATTATAATGATCCTCATGTTTCCATGGGTGTTTGGGAAAAGTGTCTTTGAATAATAGCTTGATATATTTTCTAGAATTTTCCCTACTTATAATTTGAGTATGTTGAAAATCCAATCTTTAAATTTTTTTGATGAAATCAATATTCATGTATATCTAGTTTTAGTTATTGATATGTGCATCCTTATTGATTCTTTCAATGTTGTATTTTGACGTTGTGCAACGTCATGCTTCCAAAGAGATGTTTTAATAGGCTATAAGAGAAATATGTTGGTGAACCATATAAGGAGGATCCTCTGGTTGACCTGAAACATGTTGAGCTATTGGTACGCGTTGTCCAAAATTTGGGATATGTACCTGCACAAATTTTTGTTCAGGCTCTGGTAGTGGAACCATGAAGGTTTGAATCAAGGTATTATGACCAAGTGTTTATTCATTATAAACCACTATCATTCCAAGGATCCAGTGATCTTGAATAGGTTGAGGACTATTTGAAAAATATTGAGTTTATTTTTGAGTTATTTTAAATGTTTGATTTAAATAAAGTAAAATATGACACCATCACTATTTTGGGGCATAACAGGAGATGTTGGAATTTGATGGTGATGAAAAAGGATCACGAGGGTTTAGAGTGGAAAGAAATTAAAGTTATTTTTATTGATCAGTTCTATCTAGTTTCAATGTTCTTCATGTAATCTATGGAGTTTCTTGTTGTAATAGTAGGTTCTATAGACCCAACATGAATAGTACTTTTTTATAACCATATCATGTGTACAATTAGATATGCATATATACTTACCAATATAGTGTAGATATTTCTATATCCATTATTTAATGGTAATGTACATTTATTAATTATTATATTAAAAGGTTATAAAAGATCATAGACTATAAAGAGAACTTGAGATACTATGAATTTAATCTTAAACACATGTCCTTTAGTATAGATACATCATTCCATCTAGAAATAGATGATGTTTGACTATTAGGTGCTGAAGATCATGGTCATTGAGACTTTTTCTCATGAATTTCTCATTTGGTGATATATAGTTATTGAGATCACGAGGACATACCCGCCAATAGGAATAGAACATGTTTCAGGTGTCATTGGTTGTTCCTATCTATGAATATGTGTATTGATCTCCTGACATGAGATCATTATCAGTGTGTGCCATTTGATCACATACTTTGATGCAAGGGAAAAACCATGATAATGAAATTGTTGAAAGGTAGCTTGTTTTGGGTGTATCATTAGTGGTATGGTATTCATTGAATGATCAAGATAGAATTTGTCTCTTATGAGTTAAAAAAGTTATATATCTTGAGCCTCGTTGATCCGGAAGGAAGTACCTTTATAAATAATTGGCCATGGTAGTCTAGGGTAAAACTGTCTAGTTTGATTAACATATAATAAATCAAGAAAGGATGATGACATGAGTGTGCATCCTACTTTATGAGATATCTAAATACAAATAGATTATATTTCAGAGTGTGTTCATAGGTTGGTTTTTATTTCTATGAATATTATTAATCTATTTAGGGTTCATGATGGGTTTCTAGATTCCACTCTTAGTCTATGAATAGTATTCACTACTATTGATATAAGGTCCTAGAAGGATAGACATAATAGCATATTAAATAATTTTCCCTATTCTGTTGAATATGTATACAAGACATAGTATGCTCCACTACTAGTGCCTGAGTTTTTTACACAGATGTACAATAACCAAAAGAATAAATAAATTTATACAATTTAAGTTAAGAATAATTGGAATTGATTTGTTTTTATTAAATGTATTTACAAGTTTTAAACTGAATACATGGAAAAAATTATATGAATTTACATTAGTTTAAAATATTAAAGGTACATTTAATATTTATGAGAACAAGGAGTTGAGTTAATGGATCGGGTATTATCATGTAATATATTTATTAAATTACAAGAATGTGATAATAATATAAATGATATTTATAACTTAGTATAGTAGTTATAATATATCTTTTACAATGTCTGTTATGTATTTGGGGCTGGAGTGCCTTTCGGGGTAATTTCTTAATACATTAAAAATAATAGGATAGGCTCTTGAGAAATTGACTATTTATGGTGAGCACTTGTTAGATTCTCTATCCTCTCCCACTTTCTAGAGAGAGATTCACTTCATCTAGGTGATCGGATCAAGATCTCCCTGATGCATTGAAGGTACATTGATGTAGTGATCACCAGAATGTTGAAGGTGTCATTTGATCTCTGCGCTAGCACCCGGAATTATATAACCAATGTTGTTATAGATTTTTGAAGTGCCTGTTGATGATCTAGAGGAATTTAACTTTGGATTATTAAAGAAGTGATCACTAATGACCAATATATTTTGGGAACGATTTCAGATCGAACCAGATATTTATGGTTTTATTTTGTGCTTAAAATTATTCATGTGTGATTCTCAAGCCTTACTGGGGATGTGCTTCACCGATGATGACGATGTTTCATCAATCACCAATGGAAAAATTTTAAATCCTCAACTCACTAAATTGATATGTAAACCCCATTAAAATCAATTGGTATTAGAGGTAAGTGTAAATATTTTAATCTAATGAAAAAAATTTATATTTTCATTAAATTTAATAGAGGAAATCGTTCTGGTCCCAACACCATAGAAGAATTTTCAATCTTACCTTAGATGACCAGTCTGAAACCACCCAAAGTTTTAAATTCAAATTAAATTGAAATTTTTATGTGTTTTAAAGTAAAAAATATTTATATTTATAAATATTTATATATATGTTGGTTTACCTAAAGGCATTTTAATAAGAAGTTTCTAATTAACCCATTTTTGGCCAAGTGTTGGCTTTGGAAAAAACTATTCGATCGAGAGAAAATTTTTTCTATGGCCAAACAATTAATCCATATGATTGTGAAAAAAAGAAAAGGTTTTTACATGCCTAAATTTTTAGGATATATAAATAACACAATACAAAATAAAAAAAGTGGGATATATGCCATTTGGGAAATTCAAAGGTTAATGTTTTTTTTAAAATAAACGTACTCCTAAAAGGGTGTTGGACCAAATAAAAAAACAAAATAAAAGGGGGTCAATATTACCTAGGAATATTTCTACACACCAGGCGCCCTATATCTCTCCCATAGTGTTCTAACAGCTGCCCTCTTGGAGCATCTATTCCAATCACCATCGGTCGAGCTATCAGGGAAGCTATCATTGCCACTACCTTCGATAGTCACTAATTCTGCCACGCGGCATTCATACATGAATGATCCTAATAGCTCTTTCTTCTTGGTTCCATATTCAAACACTATCTCTTCTCCAATATACCACAACACCTCATGTTTCTGCCCACTACCATATTGCACAAAATCGTTAGCCACGACAAGCCTCAACACGACGGGACCCAACACATTCCCCTATTAAATCGGGCGACCCTGCCAGAACCGTCATGCACCTCTGCACGACCACCACCTGTGACACTAGTGTGCTCCCCTTCACCTACCTCCCATCATAGGAAGAAAATCCGATCCACCAAGTTCCCTTGTTCTCTAGTCTTCAGGCCACCTTGCGAGACCCCGCTGTCAGATCCATGGACACCGCCTCCACCTCCTCCTGGATGACACCCATGAGACGCCAGTCTGTTACTGTCTGCACTAATGAGCTAAGTAGTTCCACTAGTAACCTAGTCATGAGGTAACTCCTCCCGTACCTCGGCATAGACCCAAGCCACACAAAAATAGGCCAGGTCGTGTCTGCATGACCTAGAAAGGGTTTGGGCGGGCCGGCCTGACCTAGGTATCCCTTTCACATAGTCTTCATGATTCAGAATGAGGTTTTACCGGTTCGACCTGATCTTCACAAGTGATGCCTAAGGTTTTTGGATGTTTGAGAATTTTTTTATCATAAAAAGATAAATAAATTAATTATTTTAATTGTGGTTTTAAATTAAATTAATTAAATATTAGTTTTTCGTTTAAAAATTATTTTTCAATTGTGAGTTAAATTAATTTAATTTAGGTGTTAAATTGAACTAATTAATTAATTTTATTTTTTTCAATTAAATTAAATTAATTAATGGGACTGAATGATGAAATTTAGTGAATTAATAATAAGAGTTAATTTTTAATTCAATAAAATACCCATAGAAAAATAACTCAATGTAAGTTTAATTCTATTTATGTATTTATGTTAAATATGTGAGTATAATGTGTATCAAATGATCATCATCCATAGACCAACCAATATTTTTCTGGTGCATGTTTATTTTTTAATTTATTGAAATAGTTGTTTGTAATAATGAGTTTATTATATGGTGATATGTGATTCATCTTTGTCATTATATGTATAAGAGAAAAAATATCTAATTTATCAGTCGTATTTTGTACTCCCAAGACCCCCTCACCTGTGTATGAGTATTATTTTCTAATGAAGAAGATAATCAGTGACATACTTCATGCCATGTTATAATGAGGCACTAGAAAACAGTTCGACACATCATATGGGTGAGTTCTACAACTTGAGTCGCAAGTGACGCAACTCAAAGTGGAAACCCTAGGGTCTAGGTTGATCCATTATTCACTCAATGGATCAACCATTAGTATCATCTCATGATCACATAATATTTTTATTTATTCATGGATTATTATTTTATATATGTGCAGTTTATGTGTGATCAAAAAGAATAATAAAAAATCATGCATAGATAAAATGAACAAGTGACGTGATAAATATTTTCTATTTATTTCAGGTCAGTTGTGAGTGCGATCACATAGAACATTTTTATGATATAAAAAATGATTTCATCTTTTCATGTGATTATAATTAAACCCTTAATCATTTTTTAAGTCTTACAATCCTTCCACCATTTGAATCTAAACAAAACCGGGTGTTCGGTGTGCTCGTTAGCCAAAGTTGACGGTGCCTATTACTATTAGTGAGTTCTTTTGAGAATGGTGGGTTGAATTAATGAATGTTATAGAAAATAAGTATCCAAAGATATATTAATATAATTTATAGAGTCATGTGGTGAGTAAATCAGGTTTATGATTTTATAAGTTGAGAATTCAATCAACAGATAAAGGAACTGTGAGTTATTGTGGTATGCTAGTTAAACGCCTACCTTGAAATCCATAAGTAGTGGCATAACCAACGCTTGTAGACTATGAGGGGAGTATCATGGATCCTTACCACTAGAATAATCATGTAACAGAGTATTCTAATTTAGGTATAGTGGCTTCCTAGAATCTAATAAAATAGTGGGAGACATTTAATGATTTAATTAACTAATAGACAATGTCTAAATTGCTAATCTAGATAAAAGTACTAATCTGATATTTTTTTAGAAAATAGAAATTCATACCACAAGAAATACTGATATATCTAAAAAAATTAAATTTCCACACTAGCATGATTTTCCAAGTGTAGTATAGGTGCCTACACATGATACTATGATATTGGAAATTCTAGGTGCTAGTGTCCCAAATACCTGTTAAGTTACATCAAAAAGGGATGGGGTAAAATTGCTTAAAAGAGACTCATTTATAAAGAATATGATTGTTATTTCATTATTCTATCATCAATGTTTAATTTTAGTTATAAAAAATACATAATTACATGGATGATATAACATGTATTTTCATCTCCAAGAAGTTTTCAATGAGAAATAGAAGCACATATATGAATTGGTAATGATTACACTAGATCTGTGTAAATTGAAATAAGGATATATAATTATTCAATACATCATATTATAATATCATTTTAACCTATTTTCTCAAGTTTCATTTTATATTTTAAAACAATAACTATGCAGAAAATTATTCATTACTTTCTAGGTAAGGTTCACCATGAAATAAGAACAGTAAGGAAAGATTAATCTTTCGTTTATACAATAAAAAATTGAAAAACAAGTTGAAAAGGACAATGGAAAGTGGCACATCAAAGGAACCTTCACAACATCCTTCAAATAAAACAGGTATTAACAAAGATGTAATTTTCTTCAATTATCATGAAATAGTTATATATAAGATAAACACAATGATCTAGATTGAATAAGAAAATATTCTCTTCTTCTTTAGTGATTTTTCATCATTGTAAGTAATTTTTCAGTTTTAATTCTTGGATACCATATAAAATATGCTTATCACATATTTTTATCAATATATTGTAACAAGGTATGTATAGAAACATTAATACAAGTAAGGTGTATTCGCTAAGTAGTTTAGAAATGGTTGTTCCTATGTCATTGGAGAGAAGTACATGAAGTCTATATTTCTAAGTGAACAATTCTTATAGAACTTTTATATAGTATAACAATAACATTTATCTCACATGTACTTTGGACCCAAGGATACACTATTCAAAGTTTAGGAATGAATGTTTTTTTGGCATAGAATAATCATTTAATAGTTCAGTGATACTTTAATCATAGGCAATACATGATAAATATAAAATATAATACTTTTTTACCAAGTTGTGTAAAGATAATTATTTTCTAAGAAAAAAAATGTGGATGTAAAGGATATACCCAATAAGGTATTTATGCCCTGTAAATCTAAGAACATCGGGTATTATATTTGTATATACTTATTTAGTTTTGGATAAAGACACCATTAGAAATAAAGTTATGTCATGGTGCTTATGGAACTAGTTTAGCTAGAGAGTTTAAACTATTCCAAAGGTAATCTAGAGGTAATTATACTTCCTAATATTACTTAATGTGTTTAAGGAATATAAATGGGAAGTATGATATATGCATGGTCAGAAGATATAAGTTTCTTTATGCTATCATGATGAAGAATATCTTGACCAAGCATTTATTGATCAATATATTGTAGCATGGAGTAATTATTAAATGCACATTACCTTATCTAAATGAAGAATATTATTCCAATAAGGAGAATCAATAATGAAGTTTTACATGTTATCATTTATCAATAAAATGTAGCGTAGAGAAAAATATAAACACAAATTTTATACATTAGAGTCCTGATGTAAGTAGTATTATGTTTGCAGCTTGAAGAAGCTTCCATTATATTTAAAGACATGATTTGAAAATAAAGGTGATATCCCATAACAATATGTGAACTATAATGAATAATGGATATCATATGATTCCTAGTATGATAGAAAACCATTTTTATAAGAACAAGAGTTTAGATTCAAAGACTTTTTTTGGCTATAAACAAACTTGCATCAAGTACAGACACATTGTGAATCTATTATAACCATCCTTTAGTATTCTGTGGACATTACAAAAATCCATAAGATAGAAAATATATAGTAAAGTTATAGGCTATATTTCAAAGTGACTAGGTAGATAGATTTTATCACTGAGAGGGGGAAGGGGTGAATCAATGGAACTTTTTCTTTTATGTTTCTTTTCAAATGAAACATCTTTCACCCCCTATTAAAAAATTTAATTCCCTACTGAAAAAAGAAACACACATCTACAAGAACACAAAAATTTACAAGGTTTACTATTCAATAAGAATAGAAACATCCTTGTTATTGTTTGGAAATGATCCAATACCACACAATACACTAGAAAACAATCCTTGGATTACAACAAGTAGGATATTCCTATTCACTCATGTAGTACATTGAAGACAATCTAGAATTACCTATGAAGTATCTTAGCACAAATAGGATAATAAAATGTTTGTGTAACAATGCATGTTACTTGTGATCCTTTTCAATTCCTTAAATGTGTTCAATTGAAATGAAATTATTGACTTTGTTACCAAGAAGATAGTAAGAACTCCCTGAACTTTTTTATGTAAAACTCAATCTGATTTTTAGAGTTTTATTCCTCTGAGTATGATTATTCCCAATATAATTCTTCCAGTCTGGTTTTCTTTTCTAAATGTGAATGAAATGAATCAGTACCAATTAAATTACTTAGCCTGATAAAATTGGTACGATTCTTCCTTAGTCCGAGAACCCATATACCAAAATCCTCTATCTAATTAATTCAACTTGATATGATAATCAGTCGAATACATTTGAAATTATGAATACAGTAATCATATGAGTACAATAATTATATAAATGCAACAATGTGGTCACATATATTCTCTTTCACTTCATACCATTAAAATTTTTTCAATAAATAATCAATATGGGAATCCTATTCTTCTCTCTAAAAACTAGGAACTTCTCTCTCATGAATAATACATTGGTCATTAGAAAAGTACAATGTACTTATTTTACTTTTATAGGTCACACTCGAGATGATTTGATGAGAAAACCTAAATTTACCCGCTTAATCAAATTCACCTTAATATCAATTTCCCCTAAAATATCGGGTGAATTTTGACTTCATCAAATCTTCTCGAAACTTCTCGATTCTTCTATAATTGTCATATCCTTCTTCCGAATTTCAATTGAATTGTCTATCCAAATTCAATACGTGAGTATGATTTTTTTCAATCCTGATTTCTTCAATACAAATCACTCATATTAATTGAAAAAACGTATTATGAAATGGATAACACTTCTGAATGCTGAATATGATCATTATAATGGATTTGGATTTCCCACAATATAGTACATCCAAAAAACTCCACCTTTTCTCTTGACCCACTTGAGATACAAAACATCATATTTTCCTATTTTCTCAACCCACATGAAAAATTAACTCTTTCTTCAGAAATTCTATCAACCATTCAACTCAGACTGAGTACGATTTTCCAGAGTATGATCTTTCAAAGTATGATTGGTCTGGGTATGATCATTTCAGAATATGATAATTTCTGGGTAAAAAAATGTTTATTATTCTTCTGATGGATGATCAGATGCGATTGTAAATCAATACCATCTATTTATATTTTTCCACCTAGATCCGATCATTTAAAAAAAATCAATGGTACCTATTTTTTCCCTTTATTCCAACAAGCTCGCAACAAACTTTCTACAATAAACATATGATTTATGAGAAATAAAACACATCAAATCTTTATCAAAATTTTTTAATCTTAATAATATAGAATCTAATTCTCAATAAAAATAACCACTTCATTTACACCAAAATCAAAATGAATATAATGAACATTTAATTCCAAAAAAGATAAATTTCCATGCGACTGATTCTCTCATTCATAATAATGATCAATTACTCATTATGATATATTACTAGACCAAACCCCAGGTGAGTCCGTTCAGAAGCACCCCTTCAAAATATATTCTTCTCATTATGATGGATAGAGCAAGTCTGATAATTTTTATAACAATATTATTTTCATCAAATAAAAATTTACGAGATTTTCTTTATACAAAAACATTCCTTGAAAACAAAAGAAAAACATCTTCATTCTTAAGGTTGGTCCTAAAAATCTCCCCTATAGACTTTGTTGTTAACCGAGTTTCATAAATCAATGAACTTGGTATCCTAAAGAAATGTATTAATTATCAACAATTCTAAGACTATGTGAGAAAAATCATTGTAGGAAACAACAATCATTAACAACAAAATATTGATGTCAAAAAGTAGTGATTATGACATCATATTTATTTTTTTTCTTCTTCAACTCTTCTACAACCTAATATTTTCTTCAACCTTACAAGAAAGAAAATTCTTTTCCTTCAACCACTATAACAAATAGTTATAATAACTCACTCCCAAAATAATGGGGAGATCATAGCTTACCCACAACTCTAACTTTTTACATGAAATACATTTATTTAATGAAACCATTCTCCCCATTGACAAAACAATCCAAAGGTAATATGAGAGATGGAAAATAAACACATTCCTCAACCTTGAAGAGAAAGATATTGGACACCCATGTCCAATCTAAATTTAAAAAAACAATTCCTTCGATAATGGTTTGGTGAATATGTCAGTAACTTGTTCCAATGTTGAAACATATTACATATTGAAGTTATTCTTTTCAATATTCTCTTTGATGAAATTATATTTGATATCAATATTATTTGAAGGATAATGTTGAACTAGATTCCATGTGAGATTGATTGTACTTTTATTGTCACAACCCAAGAGAAAGGGTAAATTCTCTAAAACAAGTAAATCTTACAATTTGGTCTTCATCCACATAAGATTAGTAGTGGCTTGAGTGGTAGTAGCATACTCAACATTATCCATACTGAGAGTTACTGGATTATATTTATTAGAATTCCATCTAACACAATTATTTCCCAAGATGAATACTCCAGCACATGTGGATCTTTTATCATCAACATTTCCTACCCAATCAGTATCAGAATACCCAAAAAAATCAGTATTATCTGAGATGAAATACCCGATTCTGAATTCTATTATGCCTTATATCTATCTGATAAGTATTATTATATCATTTAAATGTGATTGTTTTGGAGCACTATGAAATATGAAACATAAGGTAACAATATTAACAATGTTAGGCTTTGAGGAAGTCAAATACAATAGGCTTCTATTTAGCTTCTGATACTCTTTTTGATTAACTTTCTTTCCTTGTCCATTTTTACTCAACTTGGTTCCCACAAAAATAAGTGAGAAAATTGGTTTTGAGTTTTCCATGCCGAACCTCTAGAAAAGTTCCTTAGCACCCTTTTCTTGAGAAATACAGTTGTATTTATCCTTTTAAAATATTTGTAACCTAAGAAAGTATTTCATTTCCACAAGAATGGACATTAAAAAAACATTCTTCATCTCTTAAGGAAATCATTAATAAGATCCTTTATTATTCCCAGTAATGATAATATCATCAACATAAAAAAATACAGTGAGGGAATGATTTTTACATTTTATGATATAAATATTGTTATCCAATCTTCCTTTCTTAAAAATAAACTTCCTTAACCATGTATAAAACTTGAAATATCATGTCCTCAAAGCTTGTTTTAGGCCATACAAGTCTTTTTTCAATATAACCGTGAAACTGTCATTATTCCCAATAACAAATCCACAAGGTTGTTCATTATAAACTTCATCTTTAAGATCACTATTCATGAATGCATATTTAATATAAATTAGAAAGATCTTGTAGCCTTGTTGTGCAGAAATAACAAGAAAGATTCCGATTTTTTTTCTTTCAATCTAGGAAAAGGTTTCATCAAAGTCAATACCTTCAATTTTTGAATACCCTTTTCACACCAATATTTATTTATTTATTTTTTACTTCACCTTCGTCATTAACCTTGTTCCAGAAAAACCACATTGTGCTAATAATGTTTTTGTTTTCAGGATTGGGTATGTGTTCGCATGTATGATTCCTTTTAATCTGTTCTAACTCTTCATTCATGGCATTAACCCATTAGGGATACTAAAAAGATTCTTTCCCATCATTCGACTCCACTTTTGAATAAAAATATGTATGTGTAATAACATTTGTTGTTCTTCTTGTTTGAACCTTATGATGTTGATCACCAATTACATTTTAAGATTCCACCTTATCCCTCATACTAGGATGAGATTTTCAATATCTTCTTTATCAATTGAAATAGATGAGTCTGATTCTTCTTCTTGATTAGGAATACAATTGGCTGTATCCTTATCAGAATTTCCATATTCAACTTTCTTAACTTAATCAATATTTTTTTCTTTCTCGCTTCTTTTAATTACTTTAACATCCAAAGAATCAAAAATTATTCAGGTTTTTTTGTTAATGAATCTGTATCCTCTTCCTTCCAGTGAATTTCCAAGAATGATTCCATCTTCCCCTTTCTTCTCAAACTTACCATAGCTCCACCATTCCTTTTTATAACACATGAACTCCCAAAAACTGTAAATTGATTCAAACTTGGAGTTTTTTCATAAAAAAAATCATATGGAGTCATAGCTAATTAAGGCCTATAGAAACAATGAGTTTGAATATAAACAACAGTACTCATGGCTTTCCAAAAAAAGTAATGATAGATTCCATGTTAAAGTAACACGGTTCTTCCCATTTCCACCAAGATTCTATTTTTTTCCTTTTGAAACACCATTTTTTTGGGGAGTGTATGGGGAACTATACTCATGCTGAATTCCACGCTTCCCAATATAGTCTTAAAAATCTTTACTTATATATTCACCACTATTATATGTTCTCAATTTCATCACTGAATAATAAAATTATTTTTTTTCTTATCTTATGAATCTTTTAAAAAATTTCAAATCATATTATTTATGTTTCTTTTAAATAACACAATTAATGTGTGTAAAATCATCAATGAACATAATGAAGTACTTATTTCCATTTTTTGATGATTTTATCATCAACCCACAGATGTCGGAATGAATCATCTCTAAGGGTTTTTTTGAACTAATCTCAACATTCTTATTAACAACATTTTTAATCTTTTCTTTTTGATAGATAGTGCAACACCAATATCTTATTCTTTAAAAAAATAGGAATGTCTCAAATACTGTCACTTTTAGATAACATGATCATGTTTCCCTGAAACATGTTTCCCAAACTTTTATGTCACAAATTACTATATTCCACCATACTCATGTAACATGAGTTTTGTATTTCACCAACCAGAAACAAATTTCATTTTTTTACATTGGCCTTCTATAACAATATTTCCATATTCTTCACTTTTCGAAACAAACCCATATTTCTTGAAGATAAATTTCTTACCCGCATCACACAATTGTGAAACACATAGAAAATTGTGTTTCAGTCCATAAACATACATTGTTTTCTTAGATTTAATATTTTCTTTTCCAATGATGGATAACCTAACACCTTTTATTTTTAGTGATTCATCACTACCAAATGACATTGTGCCCTCATTAAAATCATTCAAAATTTTCAAAAATTTACATTCTCCTATCATGTGAGAAGAACATACACTATTGAGTATAAAAATTCATTATCCTTTTGTGGATTTCAATGTAGTTTAAAAAAAATCCATTTCTCCTTTATTTTCATTATTCAATTTTGGACTCTAAGAATTAAGAATATTTTTTCGAGATGGTAACAAAACAGGGAACCATTTTGCAAGATCTCCAGGTTATTCGTATCTCTCACAAATAGTTTCCAAGTGTTGGAAAATATTTTAAATCTTCACATCAACCTCTTTTGGTATCTTCAAGGAAACCTTCTCAGTCTTCTTTATTTGAGGTTATTTACACCCCATCAAACTCTACCTCTCATAACTTTTGGGATAATAGAAATGTTGTCTATTGAAATAACACATAATTGTTGTGTGTCTGAATCATCTACAAAACCCACAACATCCAAACAAATATTTTCCTCTAAAGTATACATATTGATTTGAATTGTGAATACATTTTTCGCCACCTTCTTCTCTTTATTTTAAGCCTTAAAAGAATCACATGTTTTTTAATGTTTTCGGAATCAAGATAAAATATTTTCAGAATCAAGATGTTTTTTAACTTATGAATTATTCACTTTGGCCACATACATAAAATATTTTTCTCTCTTCTTCTTAAAAACAATTCCATTTTTATTATCAACCTTTAACGGTAAATGTTTTAGAACCTTCTCAGGTTTATCATTATGGTAACATTTAACAACATCAGTGATAGAGTTTTGGAAACTTTTACTTTTCCCTTCATATTTAGAATGTTTTGGTTGGAAAAGTTGTTACTCTTTTTTTAATTTTACTTCCATATGTTCATTATAATTCTTTACTTATTCATGATATTTCTTCAAATAATCAATATCTTTTACCATATTTTCCTTCTTATAAGTAAAATATTCTTTCTTTCTCTATCATTCAAATTCAAACTTTTTTTCTTTCCTAGTATTCTTATATTTCTCATACATTTTTTCTACTATTATTTTAAATGAAATTCATGTTGAGTTTATTCTTATTTAGAACTACTACTTCCGAATTCTTCTTCATACACTATTGCAATAAAAGTATTTTCAATACCATACTCAATTTATTTTTCAGACTAATCATTGTTGTATTATTATTCTTCATCTTTAGAAAAGAAACTTTTTCTTTTCGATTTAAGGAATTTTCATTCTTTCTCTATGGAATTTGATTTTCCTTTATATCCCTGTTTCTTCCATGATCCTCAAGTCTTTCTTTCTTCTACCTCACTATCCTCTTAATTCCTTCCCTGAGGAAATTTTGCAACAATATTACCAACTCCTCTGCATTCGAAAGATTTAAAGTGAAATTTACCTTTGTATTTACCTCTACTTCTTTTCACATTAATAGAAAACAAGGATGAAATACCATTAAGATTGTTATATATCTTATTTTCAGAGTTAGAATTACCATATTCTTCTTCAACAATAATATTATTTGACTTTCCCTTATTTTTAACCTTGAAAGACATTTCTCTATCAACTTGTTTTTATACTTTTCATAGATTTCTATCTTCTCATTTAATAAGTGATATTAGTGCTCTGAAAATCATCAAGAGATAATGTTTCAAGATCTCTATATTTTAATGAAGAAACTTTTGCATCAAATTTTTCTCATAGGATTATCAATATCTTTTCAACAATTGTGTAGTAATCTAGATATATTCACCTAGACAGCTGATAGTACTCACAATTTCATTCACTTAGGCGAAGAAGTCCCTAACAGATTCATGCTCACCCATATTCAAATCTTCATATTTCAATCTCCATATTTGAATAATTTACTTATTTACTTTTGTTTTTATTTTATATAGGTTTTTTAGCTTATCCCATATTTCATTGTCTATGGAAACACATTTTAGTCTTAAGAATTCAATTTTAGAGAGTGACGATAATATAACATTATTGGTTCTTTCATCATTATATAGATTCTTCTTATCAACATATATTATAGGATTTTTATAATCAATAAAAGGAAAACCATTTTTTGAAGCTTAAATATCCTTATATCCAGTAGATATAAGATAAGGAAACATTCTATCTATCCAGATAGGATAATTCTTTCAACCAAAGACCAGAATACATTTACTGTTCACACAATTCAAATTCTCCATCAGTAAGGAATAAGCGAAGGGAACCTATGCTCTGATACCCCATGAAGGTGAAAAGATAGAGTGATTTTATCATTGAGAGGGGGAGGGGTGAATTAGTGATACTTTTTATTTTATGTTTCTTTTCAAATGAAACACCCTTCACCTCCTATGAAAGAAATAAATTACCTACTGGAAAAAAAATCAAAGTCACTTCTATAGGAACACAATAATTTAAAAGGTTCACTACTCAATAAGAATATCTATGTCCTTGGTATTATTTGGAAATGAACCAATACCAGAAAATGAACTAGAAAACCATCCTTGGATCACAACAAGTGGGGTATTCCATTTCACTCATGTAGTAATTTATAGACAATCCAAATATATGTGTGCACCCTCATAGCATAAATAAGATAATACAAAGTTTGTGTAACAATTCATGTTATATATACTTCTTTTCAATTCCAAAAATCTATTCAATTGAAATGAAATTCTTCACTTTATTAACCAGAAGATAGTAATAACTTCTTGGTCTTTGTTAAGAAAAACTCAGTCCAATTTTCCGAGTCTGGTTTCTCCAAGTACGATTCTTCCCAATATGATTATTTCAGTTAAATTTTATTTTTTTTAATATGAATGAAATGAATCGACACCACTTTATTTCCAATATTCGATAAACTCATTACGATTCTTCCTCAGTTCAAGAACCCAAATACTGAAATATGAAAGTTGATTAATTCATCCTGATATGATAATCAACTAAATACAAATGATAAGATGAATACAGTAATCAACTGAGTATGATAATCATCCAAATACAATGTTGTGATCTTATATCTTATATTTCTCTTCAATCCATCAAGTCTTTTTCAACAAAAAATCAATATGAAAATCCTCTTCTACTCTATAAAAACTTATAGATTCTCTCTCATGAGCAGTACATCAGTCATCCAAAAAGTACCTCACATTTTTTCCCTTTTATATATGACCCTCGAGATGATTTTCAAGGATTCAAAAATGTTCTTGCATAATCAAATTCACCTTAATCTCAATTTCCCATAAAATCTCAGGTGAATTTTGAATTCGTCAACTCTTCTTGAAGCTTATGAATTTTCTAAAATCTTAACCTCCTTCTTTAAATTTTCATTTGAATCATTTATCTAATTTCAATACATGAGTCCCATTTTTCTCAATCCTGATTTCTTCAATACCAATCTCTATTATTAATTGAAAATAAATGTATGCAAAAATGGATACCACTTCTGAATGTTGTATATGATCATTCTTTTGAAAGTAGAGCTCCCCCTTTATAGTAGCCCCAGAAAAATCCTCATTTTATTTTGACCCACTTGAGAGAAAAAACTTCATTTTCTAATATTATCTCATCCCACTCTAAAAATTCACTTTTCCTTCGGCAATTCAATCAACCATTCAACTCATCTTGAGTACGATTATTCATAGCATGATATTAATGATTACTATTAGCCTGTGTATGATTGGGTATGAGAATTTTATTACGCTTCTGATGGATGATCACATGCTATAGTAAATTAGTACCATCTCTTACTCTTTTTCGACCCGGATATGATCATTTTGAAAAAATCGGTGTTACCACTATTTTAACTTTCATCCAACAAGCTTGTATTACAAGTTCTCCAATCAGATTATGATTTATGAGAAATACAAATAATCAATTCATAATCAAAATTATTCAATATTATTCATAGAAACTATGATTCTCCATAAAAATAACCACTTACTTCACACCGAATTCAGAGTGAATCCAATGACCATTTACTTCCAGCAAGATACATTATCCATGTGACCAATTCTCTCAATTTAGATAATGATCAATTCTTCATTATGATATTTTACCATACGAAATCCATGGTGAGTCCGATAAGAAAAACATATTTAAAACTAGTTATTATCATTATGATGGATAGAGTGAATCCGATTCTTTTTAAAACAATAATATTTTCATAAAATAGAAAATGAAGTGATTTTATTTCTTAAAAAAATTTACCCCAAAACAAAATACAAACAACCTCATTATTTAGCTTGGTCCTAATAATATATTCATAAAAGGATGCACATCTCTATTAGAGATAATGGGAGAAAGGTTGACTTGGGTTTAGTCAATAGTAGAGACTCACAAGTAGTTGTTATAGGAAAATGTTCTACACGTCACGTGGAAGATGAATTTTCTAGAGACACAAACTATTTTAGAAGTTTAAAACCATGGTGATGGATTTGTATTCACCATGACCCTTGATCAATTATTCATTTCGAATAATAATTCCTAAAATTAATAAGTATATGGAACTTAGATAAGATTGAAAATGCCATTTAAAATTCAATAATGGATTCCATGTATTAAAGTTCAAGGGGATTATTATTTTGAATACTATGGTGGGTACTTAAATAGGATTATACATGGATGTTACAAGAATAGTACAAATAAGGATTGATTATTTACACTAATTAGTTATGCTGAAATCTATGAGAATTTTACATCTCATTGCTAATATCTATGATCATTTTATTGGTAATTTGATTTCAAAACCACCAATCATGGAAAGTGTCTATATGACGCAATGAGAAAGGAATTGTGACATCATAGAGTGAAAATAAAGGGTGAAAGTTACTCAAATCCAGTTCAGGATTAAAGTAAGAAACAATATATTAAAGCATTCATTCCGAATGAATATTTTCCATGTGTCTACCATTGTTTTGTGGGATAACCAATGTTTTTAAAGTTAAATATTTTGGGTAACATAAGGAATAAAAATTGTCTTATAATTTTTTAAGACCAGGATGACATTATTTTCCAGTGATTGACTTAAAGTAGAAACCTATGTTCTAGTGAACATGATCTACTAAGGTTAATTTAATGGTTTATTAGAACAAGAAAATAATACATATACTGAAATAGTATTGAAAAATATGTGTTAGAACAATTTAAGAGAGAATTGTAACCAGTGTCACATGACATATATCTCTCTAGGTAGACATGGATGAGACATAGTAGGAGATTAATATAGTGAGTTTAATTCCATATTCTTTAGCACTGGATAAATCATCTATGTCATGATATATACAAGAATTAATATTTCCAAGATATAGTTTATAGTTGGAAATTATTAGTTATATTCATGAGAACTGCAAGGGAGGAAGTCAAAACTATCATATTTCACTTCAACAAGTACAAAAAAGCGATATGTACATAGTAATTGGTGAATGAAGAATACTAGTTATCAGGGGGAAAAGATGTCTTCCTTAGATGAATGTGATCTAATATCGTAGTTAGACTAAGGAAATGATCATGATAAGATTACAAAATCTAGTGGTATCCATAGAAAAAAATATTGAGTACATTACATCTTGTAAGGTAGCTAAGATGCAGTTCTTAAATTCTATTTTTTCTAGTTCCTATACAACATCAATTTATGTATTATAATAATGTATGTTATGAAAATATTACCATCCAAGATGTTAAGTTTTGTCAGTGGAAAATGGATATACTTGGGGATACCATGTCATGAGAAGTTATACTCTAGAAGATGAGGTATCATATAATAGAATATCCATGCAGCAGAAATATGGTAGACCCAGTGACTATATACCTGACTTAGAGGAAACAAAATCATAATCATACGAGAGCTAACAAGGATGGTTAGAAAGTTGGATCTAGTGAAGGTGGAAGTGATGTAATAGTGGGTTCCCTATACCCAACAAGAATAGTACTTTTGATTACCCTATCATGTTTATAGTTAGATATGTATGATGTGTACTTACCATTATAGTGTAGATATTTCTATTTCAACTATTTAATGGAAATTTCCATAGATTAATTGTCATTTCAAATGGTTATAGAAAATAGAAATCTATATTGAGATCCTCGATATAATATAAAATTAATATTAAACATTTTTCCTATAGTCTATATACATTATTCTGACTCGAAACAGATTATGTTTATCTATTAGGTGATAGTGGATCATAAGCATTGAGACTTTTTTCTTATGAATTTATCACATGATTATCTCTTGTTGTTGAGATCATGAGGACTGGACCGCCAATAGGAACACCAAATATTTTGGGTTTCATTGGTTATTCCAATCTAGAGAAATGTGTATTGGACTCTTAACTTATGTTCATTACCAGTGTGTTCTATTAGATCATGTAATACGATGTAAGAAAACTAACCAGATAATGAAATCATGGTGATGTAGCTTGTGTTGGGTGTCTAATTGGTGATATGTAATTTGTTGAATGAACAAGATAAAATTTTTCACTTTCAAGTTGAGAAATTTATATATCTAGAGTGTAACGCCCCAACCCCAATTACCCAGAGTCAGTGCATTATTACATAACATTGGCATGATCACAAGAAAGATCAGATCTTGAAAGACCGATTAGTTTAGTATCCTTGGAAACACTAGATATATTCATAAGTCTTACATTACATTATAAAGTAAAAAAAACTTCAACAACATCTTGTCTTCATATCCCCTCATACTATCCCTGCAGGTCATTCATAAATTACTTCTTCACATCCTAGGAAAAATAAAACATTGAAAGGGGTGAGCTTAGATGCTCAGTAAGGATAACAATATAGAGGAAACTTTCAAAAAAAGCATATACATTTCAGGAAATGCATAACTAAAACTGAATCCTTTTAAACATGAACTTCAACATAATATGGAAAAGATAAAATGAAATAATTTCATTTACTTATTCACATGGATATTCTACTAGTCTAATAACCACATGAAATATCAATAACCACTTTCATAATGATGGAATTCATAATGCCAGACTATCATAACCACATAGTCAAGGCCTTGTTCCAAGACTACAAATAAGATTTTGTCAAGGCCTTGTGCCAAGACACTAGTTTGTCCCATGAGACCAACCGATGCATCGAGGAGCTATAGCGGGCTCCACCCATCACATATTAAGTCCAATGCATTCCTCATATGAATAGGTTTAAACATAATGTAAACATTGTTATTAAAACTAGCATACGAAATGTCAATACATTCTCCATAAACCATGAACGATATAAAAATAACACATCCACATTCAAACATATCACAAAACCTTCAATACTATAGGGAAGTTTTGTATCATAATAAATCAACTTCCAATAAGATTAAAATCCATCAAAGGATGTAGACATAGATGAAATCAAAACTATTTGAGAGAAATATATCATTTTATTAAATAATTTAAAAGTCACATAATTATAAAATAAAACATTTACTTTCAAAATATTCTTATAATCTTATAAGGGAAGCTTTGACATTTTTATAATGGTGGAAAATAGCCACACCCACCGTATAAGTTAAAAAAACATTCTTACCTTAATTTTGTCGAAAAGGTTAAAAAAGACCTTGTTTGGAAAACGATGGAAATATTCCCTTATAAACATCTTATAAAAAGTCAACAAGGGTATAAATGAATTTAAAACATAGTCTACAAAATATTATAAAATGATTTGAAATACATTTTTAAGAAACATGGATGTGGATGATAAAGAGGTCCCAGTAGATAATTAGGTATAAAAAACCTCAGATAATGAAGAGATTGTGAAATAAACCCTTACCTTGTACATTTCCTTGGTTGAGGGTAGTTTAACCTCATGTATAATTGTGAAATAATTGTTATTAAATTATACAAGAATCATATAGATTAATATGATATCATATATGATCTTTAAACATTGATTTGTTAATAATATCTTAGTATTATCATCATTTCGGGTGTTAACGAATTCATTTTCCTTTATATTCTTTGATATTTGAGAAATATTTTTTAGGGATTGGATGTATATTATTAATATCCAGAATGATATCATGTCTCTAAAAATTATTTTTAATCATCAAATGAAATTTACACTTGAATGGATACGATGGGAAATGAATCTCATCGCGTTCGTGGAGACGGTAGTCCGTACGTACGAACATGCGGCAATATCATTATTTTGATATTAAAATAATATATAATTGGATGTTATATCATATATAATGAATCATTTTAATGTTACACTTATTATTTACTTCAATTATACATCATTATCATACCCATCCAAATAATAATGTTTTGAATAACAATTACACCACGACGTGGAGATGGTAAGCCGTACGTACGCACGTATGGTGACATGTCATTAAAAGGTTGGATATAATACTGAATATGGTTGTACCATAATTATAATAATATCACAATAGATAGAAGATACTGGAGTTATTATTTTATAATGTAAATGAAAAAGAAAGAAGAAGTTGAAGAAGAAAGGAACTTGAAAGAGGGTGGTGAAAACATTACCTCTTCTTCGGGTTCTTCCTTTTCATTTGGTCAAAACGGATCCTTAGGTTGGCTTTATGATTAAAATAAGGGCTATTGGTTGAAGTGAGGGAAGTTGGGAGGATATTTGGGCAGATTTTGGCTGAGGAAAAAGGCTTTGAAGGTGTAAATTTAAGAGAAGGGGGATTTCCCTTTTATAAGAGGGGTGAGAGGCACCTTTAGAAAAGGTAGAAATATTATTTTATAATTAATTAATATTCGGTTTCTAATGGCTCCAAAGTAGATTATTTAAAGTTTAAGGTGGGGATGGGTCGAAATCCTTTCAACCAATAGATTTTAGACAGGTTTGGGTCACTATAGTAACCTTATCATTTATATTTAACTCTTAGTTAAATAGTTTGACATTTACCATGTCTCTTTATATTTTTATATTATATAGTTAATAAATATAATATATACATCTAAGAGACCCCCAAGTTGTCCATTAATAATAAAACTATAATTATATAAGTAATTTTTTTGTACCTTAGATTTTAGGAATATAATATCAACTAATAATATAATATTTGTTTTAAAAACTCTTTTATGTCAATTTTGACACCATTGGGTATTTTGTTTTTGATAAATTCATAACAGCATTATTACTTCTAAAAAAATTCATTTAAACAATTCTAATATGTCATATTAACCTATAATATTATTTTAATTCCTAAAAAGTCTCAAATTACATTTATTTGGATATTTATAATATCAATTATTTTAATATTTCATTAATTATGTAATTACTGCATCACCAGTGTGTCATAAATAAATTAAATTATTTAATGTATAAAAATTATAAATAAAATACAATTATTTATGAAGTTTTATTATCTTTCTAATGAGTATATATAATCGAATTTATTTTATATATAACCCTATATAAACAATTTTTTAGTAATTAAACTTTGATTTTAACTCTTTTAACTCTTCTTTGAATTAAATAATAATAAATGTCCTAATCTAATCTAAGTGGACCTAAATGATAATATTTTATTCCTAAGGTTGTTTTTAGTCAATGTAGACTTGTCCAATATAATTAGTAAATGTGTTAGGGTAATATTAATATCATTTTTACCCTTAATTACCCAATTTTCTTTTAATCGTGGTAAATAAAAGTAAAAAGTTACTATTCACCAAATATTATTTTCATCTCATTGAACCAAATTTTACTTCCTAATATCAATCGTGTCTCTAAGATTTTTGAAATTCCACTCACAGAAGCGGTAAAATTATGTTTTATGTGAATTTTCAAATTCTCTTAAGAGATAGGTAAAAGACGGTGAAAAGTTTAATAAAATTTATATATATTTAAAATTAATATAAATTGACTCCAATGACGTAAATTGAAATTATATAGGTATTATGTATCTATTTTGACCTAAAATAAATTTAAATAAAATAAATAATTATTTAAATAAAAATTCATTTTTAATTAATAACTCAGTGTTTTTCACTATTCATCAAAAATTGAAAGTTTTCAGAAAAATAAAAAAAAATTCACCCTAGGATAATTTTGATATTCCAAATCCAAAAATGAAGTCCATTTTGAAAGATAAAATTTATAAAATTTTAAAAAGTGGGTATTACTATTCATAATGGCTAGTTTGATTGGTTGGGGTGTGTGTTAGAACTCGAAGTTGCGTACTACACACGCTACTGTATTATTCAAAGAGAAGCGTACCTTGGAAGTTTGGGGTGTTACATTATCCCCAACTTCAAATATTTTCTTCCTTGAAATTTCTAGAATACTACCGCATGAAAATACTCGAGTGATTCTTCGTTATAAGTTCCTTGGGTTCCCACGTTGCCTCTTCATTTTATGGGTTTTCCATAGAACTTTTACCAGACAAGTCGCCCGGTTTCTCAGCCCTCGTTCTCTTGTAATAAGAATCCAAATGGGCTCTTCCAATAAGATAGACCGGGTTCCAGTTCTAATTCCTTGTAAGTGAGGACATGCATTAGGTCATGCATGTATTTTCTCAATAGTGATACGTGGAACACATCATGAACTTTGGAGAGACTTGGCGGAATTTCCAAACGATAAGCTACCGACCCAATTTGTTCTAGAATTTCGAAGGGTCTGATGTACATGAGACTCAATTTACCATTATTACCAAAATGTATAACTCCCTTCTATTGAGATACCTTTAAGAAAACATGATCTCCTACTTGAAATTATAAATCCTTCATTTGGTTTTCAGCATAGCTTTTCTGCCTACTTTGAGCTGCTTTGATGTGGTTTTGGATTAAATTCACCTTCTACGTCATTTCCTCCACAAGTTCTGGTCCTACAAGTTTTCTTTCACCAACGTCATCCCAACAGGTTGGTGTGTGACATCTATTTCCATATAACGCTTCATATGGTGCCATCTAAATACTCGAATGGAAGTTATTGTTATAGGAAAATTCTACCAGAGGTAAATATTGATCCCACAAACTTGAAAGTCAAGTGAGCATGATCTCAACATGTATTATAAGGTTTGACTAGTCCGTTCTGATTGTCCATCTATTTGAGGGTGGTAGTCAGTGCTCAACCGAAGTTTAGTATCCAGGGATTTCAGAAGAATTTTCCAGAATCTTGAGGTAAAACAGAGATCACGATCCAAAACAATTGATAGGGGTACTCCATGAAGTCTAACAACTTCATTAATATATAGACTTTCTAGACATTCAATTGGTAGATCTTCTCTTATAGCAAGAAAATGTGCTGACTTGGTAAGAAGTTCAACAATGACCCATTTTGCATCGTTCCTTCTTGGAGTCTTTGGTAGTACCATGACAAAGTCCATCGTGATATTATCTCATTTCCACTCAGGTATGGGAAGAGGTTGCATGACTCCTCCAGGATGTTGCTTTCGAGCTTTCACTTGTTGACAAACCATATATCTTGACATAAAATCAGCAATCTCTCTCTTCATGTTGTCCCACCAAAAATGTTCCTTCAAATGTCTATACATTTTCGTGCTCCCAGGGTGTATAGAGAAATTGAAACTATGAGCATCATCCAACAATTCCCTTTTTAGATCAGGTATATCTGGAACACCAAGTCACCTCCCAAATTTCAAAATTCCATCTTCATACAAAAAGTCACTCAATTTCCCATCATTCATAGCTTTAATATTCTTTTTAAACTCTTTATCATCAGCCTGAGAACTCTTTATCCTTTCTAGTAATGATGGTTTGGAAACCATTTGAAAAAGTTTTGATGTTTTACCTTCCATGGTTATTCCCATATCCAACATTACTAAATCCATGAAAATAGGATCCCTTTCAACTCTCATCTTGTTCAAAACTCCATGATCTTTTCTACTCAAAGCATCTGCCACCTTATTTTCCTTCCCTGGGTGGTAGTGTATCATACAATCATAATCCTTGAGTAGTTCAATCCATATACTTTTCCTCATGTTGAGTTATTTATATGAGAAAATATACTTCAAAGTCTTGTGATCAGTATAAATATCACATTTTTCACCATAGAGGTAGTGTATCCATATCTTCAAAGCAAAGATCATAGCTGCTAACTTGAGATTGTGAGTTGGAGAATTCTTCTCATGAATTTTCTACTGTCTTGACGCATAGTCAATAACTCTATCATTCTACATAAGGACACAACCAAGTCCTTTCTTCAATGCATCACTATAAATAATGAACCCATCTTTCCCCGATGGTAGAGTCAATATAAGAGAATCGACTAAACTTCTCTTCAGTTCTTCAAAACATTATTTACACTCTTTTGTCCATAAAAATTTAACTCCTTTATGTGTGAGCTTTGTTAATGGGTTATCCAATTGGGAAAAACTATGGATGAAATTCCGATAATAACCTGCTAAACCAATAAAATTGTGTACCTCAGTTATACTCGTCGGGGCTGGCCATTCTTGGATTGCCCTGGTCTTAGAAGGATCAACATAGATTCCATCCTTAGATAGAATATGTCCAAGAAAATAGACCTCCTGAAGCCAGAATTCACACTTGCTAAACTTACCAAATAATTCATGTCTTCTAAGAGTCTTCAGGATAATGCGCAAGTGATTTTCATGATCTTCATAGCTTTTGGAATATACTAAGATATCATCAATAAATACCACTAAAAAATCATCGATATATTCCTTGAAAACTCTATTAATTAGATCTATGAATACAAAGGGTTCATTAGTTAGCCCAAAAGGCAATACTGTAAACTCATAATGCCCGTACCTGGTTTGAAATGCTGTTTTTGGAATGTATTCCTTCTTCACACACAATTGATGGTATCCAGATCGAAGGTCAATCTTTGAAATGTATTGAGCTCCATGTAGTTGGTCAAATAAATCCTCAATGTTAGACCTTGAACCAGGAATTAAATCAATAGGAAACTCAATTTCTCGTTCTGGAGTATGTCCAGGCAAATCTTCTGGAAACACATCTACATATTCTTTCACAATAGGTACATACTCTATTTTAACATTCCTTTCCTCACCCATAGTTATTTCATTCTCTTCCTCCCCAATAATTGAATTTAGTTGAGCTACTGGGGGTGGATCTAGGTAACAATTAGGTGGTGACGATTCTACTCTAAAGATAAGGTGTTCATTATCATCATCATCAAAAATCATAACCTCCATCTTCTTACAATAAATCTTTTCATCATGGTCCGAAAGCCAATCCATACCGAGGATTATATCAAATTCAATCATGGGTATGCTAATGAGATCAGTAGATAAAGAACATTTATATGCCCTAATATGAACAGATCCACAGAACGTTATAGCAACAATACTTCCCTTAAGAGTTTTGACTGAAAAATACCTTGTTAAATCAAATAGGAAATATCTAATTTTCTTAGAAAAATGGGAAGATATGAAACAATGTGATGATATAGAATCAAATAATGCATTTTCCAAACTTGAGGAAACCATTAAATTACCTGCCACCACATCTTTTGGATATTCAACCTCAGTAGTAGTGATAACATATTCTTGGCCTTGATCCCTTGTCATTTTCTGAGTTAATTTCCCTTGATTCTTAGAAAATTCATTTGCTTAATGTCTCATCTCCCCATAGTTGTAGCGTTGAATATCGGTAGCTTCTTTCTTCCGCTTGCAATCACGAGCTTGGTGGCCTTTTTCACCACACTTGTAACAGACTCCCATTCCCTTCAAGCAAGTACCAGGGTGTTTCATCCCAAATTTACTATAGGATGGATATTCAACTTTTCCCTTCTTCATCTTATTTCTATTCCCAGATTGATCAGTAGATCTCTTCTTCTCTTGCTTTTCTTTAAAGTCATAGGACTTACAAATTTTTTTTTTATGTCTTGGTAGCACATGAGAAAATATCTTCGTATGACGAGAAGGGTTGTGACACTAATGCTCGACGAAGAAATGGTTTTAACCCATAAATGAAATGATCAATATTACTTCTTGGGTTATGTATATAATCTCCAGCATACCTCGCTAACCTTGTAATGTTAGCCTCATACTTTGCGACATTCCCATCCTCCTTTGGTCTTAGTCTCATAAATTGCCTTTCTATAACTGCTCGATGGTCACAAGGAAAGTATTTTTCTAAGAAGAGATATTTGAACTCCCTCCATTCAATATTTGATACTTCATCATCTTCCTTCATGTTTTTAATCAATGACCACCATTGGTTAGCATCTCCAGTGAGGCGGTAAACTGCTATGACAACTTCTTCCCTTTCGCTACACCACAAAGTGTGGAATATTTTCTATAAGGAATTTATCCATTTCTCAGATACTAAAGTATTTTTACTCCCATTTAATGTTGGTGATTTTTTCCTCATGAAGAGATCTAACATTGATCCTCCACACTGCAGATCAGGGTGCTTCATACGGGTAAGGTTATTATTCAAAACCCGGGTGAGTTGTCCCAGTATGGTGATTAGATGATCCACAGTAATTGCACCACCAAATCCACTATAATTATCTTGAGTAGAAGGGAAATCCCTACATTGAGTGTGTGGATTGATACAGTTTCCATTTCTTCCACTAGGCGACATTTCTAAATAATGGCGTAAACTAGATCAGTTTATGAATCGAAATGCATAATTCCAAACATGTAAAACACTTAACATAAATTGAACAGTTTATGGATATAATCCATAATCATAAAAATGTTTTATTTGAGGAATTATATACTCATAAACCGTTCATAATGTCTTGTAAAGAAAATGAGAATTATCCTAAGCATATCCCCAGGGAGTTTCGTAACCAAGAGTGCAACAAGGCCCGTTATCGTGCACTAGTCCCCGTTCGAGTCTAGATCAAAGCGATGATTTCAGGTTTTACCCCTAGGTACATCTATGACCGAGCTGCCTCTACCTGCTCGTATCCAGACAGGGATGTATTGCCCAGAAAACTCACAAAATCTCTGCATACCAAAATTTTAGGAAGTTCTTCTATACTAATCCTCAAAGTCCATCTTAGGTCTATGTGCTCTAATCAGAGTTTATCTAAATCTAGTTTCCAAGGTTTGTACTAAAATTCCTCTGATACCAAATGTAACGCCCCGACCCCAGTTAGCCAGAGTCGGTGCATTATTACATAACATTGGCATGATCATAATAAAGATCAAATCTTGAAATACCGATTAGTTTAGTAGACTTGGAAACACTAGATATATTCATAAGTCTTACATTACATCATAAAGTAAAAAAAATACAACAACATATTGTCTTTATATCCCCTCATACTATCCCTATAGTTTATTTATAAATTACTTCTTCATAACCTAGGAAAAATAAAATAATGAAAGGGGTGAGCTCAGATGCTCAGTAAGGATAACAATATAGAGAAAACATTCATAAATAAGCATAAACATTTCTGGAAATGCA
Organism: Viscum album; assembly: GCA_963277665.1. Taxonomy (NCBI): domain Eukaryota; kingdom Viridiplantae; phylum Streptophyta; class Magnoliopsida; order Santalales; family Viscaceae; genus Viscum; species Viscum album. The sequence continues at coordinate 22,395,072 of OY728142.1, read as the reverse complement.
TAACTAAAACCAAGGCCTTTTAAACTTGAAATTCAGCATAATATGGCAAAGATAAAATGAAATAATTCCATTTACTTATTCACATGGATATTCTAATAGTCTAATAACCACATGCAATATCAATAACCACTTTTATAATGATGGAATGCATAATGCCAGACTATCATAACCACATAGTAATGGCCTTATGCCAAGACTACAAATAAGATTTTTTCAAGGCCTTGTTCCAAGACACTAGTTTGTCTAATGAGACCTACCGATGCATCTATGAGCTATAGAGAGCTCCACCCGTCACATATTATGTCCAATGTATTCCTCATATGAATATGTTTAAACATAACGTAAACATTCGTATTAAAACTATCATATGAAATGATAATACTTTATCCATAAACCATGAATGGTATAAAAAGAACACAGCCAAATTCAAACATATCAAAAAACCTTTAATACTATATGGAAGTTTTGTATCACAATAAATCAACTTCAAATAAGCTTAAAATCCAACAAAGGATGTAGACATAGATGAAATAAAAACTATTTGAGAGAAATATCTCTATTTTTAAATCATTTAAAAGTCACATAATTATAAAATAAAACATTTACTTTGAAAATATTCTTTTAATCTTGTAAGGTAAGATTTTATGATTTTATAATGGATGAAAATAGCCACACCCTCCGTATAAGTTAAAAAAACATTCTTACCTTAATTTTGTCGAAAAGGTTAAAAAGGACCCTGTTTGGAAAACGATGGAAAGATTCCTTTATAAACATCTTATAAAAAGTCAAAAAGGGTATAAATGACTTTAACCCGTAGTCTATAAAATAGTAATAATGATTTGAAATACATTTTTAAGAAACATGGATGTGGATGATAAAGAGGTCCTAGTAGATAATTACGTATAAACAACCTCAGATAATGAAGAGATTATGAAATAAACCCGTACCTTGTACTTTTACTTGGTTGGGGGTATATTAAACTCCTGTATAATGGTTAAATAATTGTTATTAAATTATACAAGAAGCATATACATTAATATGATATCATATATGATCTTTAAATAATGATTTGTTAATAATATCTTAGTATTATCATCGTTTCGGGTGTTAACAGATACATTTTCATTTATATTATTTGTTATGTGAGAAATATTTATTATGGATGGGATGTATAATATTCATATAAAGAATGATATATTGTCTCTAAAAATTATTTTTAATCATCAAATGAAATTTAGACTTGAATGGATACAGTGGGGAATGAATCTCATCGCGTTCGTGGAGACGGTAGTCCGTACGTACGCACGAGCGACAATATCATTCTTTTGATATTAAAATAATATATAATTGGATGGTATATCGTATGTAAATAATAATTATAATGTTACAATTATTATTTACTTAAATTACAAATCATTATCATACCCATTCAGATAATAATGTTTTGAATAACAATTACACCATGATGTGGAGAGGGTAAGCTGTACGTACGTACGTATGGTGACATGTCAGTCAAAGGATGGATAGAATACTTAATATGGTAGTAAAATATTTATAATAATATCACAATATATATAATATACTGGAGTTATTATTTTAGAATGGAAATAACAAAGAAAGAAGAAGTAGAAGAAGAAAGGAACTTGAAAGAGGGTGGTGAAAACATTACCTCTTCTTCGGGTTCTTCCTTTTGATTTGGTCAAAAGGGATCCTTAGGTTGGATTTATGATCAAACTAAGGCCTCTAGGATGAAGTTATGGAAGTTGGGGGGATATTTGGGAAAAGGTTGGCCGATACAAAAGGATTTGAATGTGTTAATTTGAGAGAAGGGGGAGTTCCCTTTTATAAGAGGGGTGAGGGGTACCTTTCGAAAAGCTAGATATATTATCTTATAATAAATTAATATTCGGTTTGTAATGGCTATAAATTGGATTATTTAAAGGTTAAGGTGGTTTTGGGTCGAAATCCTTTCAACCAATAGATTATAGACAGTTTTGGGTCACTATATAAACCTTATCATTTATATTTAACTCTTAGTTAAATCGTTTGACATTTACCATGTCTCTTTATATTTTCATATTATATTGTTAATAAACACACTATATACAAAAAAAAGACCCCAAAGTGGTCCATTAATGATAAATCTATCATTATATAAGTACTTTTTCCAAACCTTAGATTTTTAGGAATATAATATCAATTAATAATATAGTATTTTTTTTAAAAAATATTTTATGTCAATTTTGACACCATTGGGTATTTTTTTTGATAAATTCATAACAACATTATTAATTCAAAAAAAATTCATACAACTAATCCTAATATTTCATATTAACCTATAAAAGTATTTTAATTCATAAAAAGTCTCAAATTACATTTATTTGTATATTTATAATATCAATTATTTTAATATTTTTTTAATTAGGTTATTACTGCATCACCATTGTGTCATAAATAAATTAAACTATTTAAGGTCTAAAAATTACAAATAAAATACAATTATGTAGGAAATATTTTTATATTTATAATTAATATTTATAATTGAATTTATCTTATGAATAACCATATTAAATATGGGTTATTAATTAAAATTTGATTTTAACTCTTTTAACTCTTCTTTGAATTAAATAATAATAAATATCCTAATCTAATATAAGTGGACCTAAATGATAATATTTTAATCCTAAGGTTGTTTTTGGTCGAGATACACTTGTCCAATAGAATTAGGACAAGTGTTAGGGTAATATTAATATCATTTTTACCCTTAATTACCCTCTTTACTTTTAACCGTGGTAAATAAAAGTAAAAAGTTACTATTCACCAAAAATTATTTTCATCTCATTGAACCAAATTTTACTTAATAATATCAACCGTGTCTCTTGGATTATTGAAATTACACTCACAAAAGCGGGAAAATTAATTTTTATGTGAATTTTCAAATTCTCTTAGGAGATAGGTAAACGACGGTGAAAAGATCAATAAAATTTGTATATATCTAAAATTAATATAAATTGACTCCAATAAATTACATTGAACTTATATAGGTATTATGTATGTATTTTTACCTAAAATAAATTTAAATAAAATAAATAATTATTTAAATAAAAAGTCGGTTTAAATTAATAACTCCGTGTTTTTCACTATTCATCAAAAATTGAAAGTTTTCAAAAAAATACCAAAAATTCATCCTGGCCTAATTTCGATATACCGAATCCAAAAATGATGTCCATTTTGAAAGATAAAATTTATAAAATTTTAAAAAGTTGGTATTACTATTCATAACGGCTAGTTTGATTGGTTGTGGTGTGTGTTAGAACTCGAAGTTGCGTATAACACACGCTATTGTATTATTCAAAGAGAAGTATACCGTGGAAGCTTGGGGTGTTAAATCAAGCCTAATTGATTATGATGGAAGTAAATTTATAAATCCATGGACATGGTAGTCAAGGGTAAAAATGTCTAGTTAGGTCAACAAATAATAAATCAAGAAAGGATGATGACGTGGGTGCACATCCTACTTTATGATATATCTAAAGACAAAGAGATTATATAATAGATTGTGTGTTCATAGGATGGATTTCATTTCTATGACTACTTATTATATTTTTGTGGTCTACATTGGGTTTTTAGATTCCACTCTAATAAATAGTATTCACTACTTTTAAGATAAGGGTATAGGGGTCACCCATAATAGCATATTCAAGAATCTTCCCTATATTGGTGTTTAGGTATACATGACATGGTGGGCCCCAACACTAGGGTTTCAGTATTTTCCAAGAATTTATTATCACCAAAGGAAGAAATTAATTAATATTATTCAAGTTAATAATAATGAAAATTTAATTTATTTATTAAATTTAATTATAAATTTTAACGTAAATACATGGAAAATATAATATGAACGAATATCAGTTTAAAATATTTAAAGTTCACTTAATATTTACTGGAATGACATGTCAAGTTAATGGATCAGGTATTATCATGTAAAATATTTATTATATTATAATAAAGTTATAACAACATAAATTATATATATGACTCAGTACATTAGTCATAATATAACGATTGTATAGTGTGTTAAGTGTTTGGGCACTTGGGAGCCTTTCTGGGTAATTTCTTAATACACTATAAATTGGAGGAGATACTATCCCCAAGTTAACTATTCATGGTGAGATCTTGAGGGCTTCTATATCCACTCCTACTTTATAGAGAGAGATGATCTGGATCCAAGTGATTGGATAAAGCTCTCCATCATGCATTGAAGGTATGCTGATGTGATGATCATTGGAGCGTCGAATGTGTCATCAGATATCCTCACTAACACCCAAAATTAGGCAATCAACACTCCCATAAATTTTTGATGTGCATTTTGATGATCTATAGGAATTAAAATTCAGATTCTTCAAGTATCGATCATCAGTGAAAAGAATATGTTGAGTATGGATTTAGTTTAAACTCGGTATTTTTATTTTTATTTTATGATTAAATTTCTTCACGTGTGATCCTCAGGCCTTACCGAGGCTATGCTTCACAGAAGGTGACAATGTAATATCGATCACCAATGAAAATGTTTTAAATCCCTGGCCCACCTACTTTGGTTGTGCACCCCAGTACCTTCATTTCTCATCCTCCAATAAGGTTAAAGGACCCTGACATAGTATGAAATCGATTTTGTGGAGCATGTTCAATTTTTTACATGATGTTGTATCCAATAAGAAGAAGAGGTCCTAAAAGTTTTAGGAGGGTCTTACAACTCATATCTGATCATGGTTTTTCTTACTGAAGCACACTTATTATGTTGATGTTCTAGATAGTACATTGATGGTTGAGTTTGACCTAGCTGGTACGCCATGATTGACAGGAGTTCCTTTTTCTCCCAATGTATGTTTCAGGAGTTCCTTTAATATAAATAGAAATTATGATGAGTCTTGTAGTGGTTCTAGATAGTAGGAATCATCCATAACTTCTGTAGTAATTGGAATAGGTCCTTTTACTTTCTTTTAGTGTGTCATGGTTAGGAATTCCAATTGGGTTTGTACTGATGCACTGAATATCTATAGTTCTTATGGTAACTCACCAAAACCTATATAAAATCATCCATTTATTTTATGCTATGCATAATAGAAAAAATTCATAAGTACTAGAAAGTACTATAGTGAAATCAGATTCTTTAATAACTAAGGGGTTCCAACCATATGAATCTAGAATGAAGCTTCTTCACACAGTTTAACAATCTCCAAAAGAAGCTGACGCATGTCCAATGACTGTGAGAGGTACTATCACAATAGATTCACCTTTAGTTAAAACTTTATTTGATATGAGTTTTTCTCACTCATTTATATCCACTAATGTTGGTAATTTACAAAATATTCCAATAAGTATTTTGTCTTTTGTGATGGATATTACAATGCCCCTCAGAATGAAGAGTGAGAAGGGTGTTCAAAATACTAATTATGTTTTCTCTTTATTAGAGATTGATATTTTCTAGAATTTTATAGTTCTAAAAAAGTAACCAATTAAAATCATTTTCAACATGGATTGGATGATTTCTCATAAAGCCTAGATTGAATGTTATCTTTTACAGGTCTCCTCTAAAGTAACTACTAGGTTGTGATTTATATTTTCGGGAGAATGGGACCAGAGGTTGAGTTGAGATAAACCTTATTTTTTGGAGTTGGGTAGGGTAATATAATTTTAATCTTTTTTACTTGGATTGATAATCCTTGATTAATTTCCTCCCTATAATTTTTTTCATGTTTCGTGATGTTTTTCCTTCTAATTTCTCTATATTTCTATCTGTAAAGAGGTGGAGTTTTCTATTTATTTAATCTATGGTAATCAACCATTTTATATTCCTTAATAATATATATTACCCTAAGATGTAATATAATTTAAATATCTATTTGATTATCTTCTAGATAATGTATTTATACTTCATAATGCGTTACCTTGGGTAGAACTTGTTCTCTTTGAGAAGAAATATGATGGAACAATTCTCTTATGTAATTATTATTAGAAAATCTATTAAGTAACTGTAAAGAATAAATATATATTACAGTAGATTAATGATCTTTTTTACCAAATAAAAGGAGATATGTGATTCTTGAGAATGGTTTATAATTAAAGAATATTACATTTATAAGACCACCTTCGAGAGTAGGTATGAAAATTATGTGTATCTTATTATGAAATTTGGTACAACAATTCTCCTCTAGTTTGTATGGATTTGATGTATAGTATATTTCTTGCGTACCTTGAAATGTTCATTTTGGTATTTATGGACGATATTCTTGTTTACTCTCAGATTGAGGAGGGTCATGTGTATTATTTGAGAGCAGTTCTAAAAATATTGAGAAATTACCTTTATGAAAATCTTTTAAAAAGAAATTTATTGATTAAATAGAATGTGCTTTATGTTATTTACCTTTACATATTTATTATTTCTTATTTATCCATAATACATTTTTCTATAATCACTGTTATTAAGCATTTGAGATCACCCTTATTCTATTTCCATTCACGAGGATATGAAAAATAATTCTTTGAATGAGTTAAATGATGCCAAATTATTTATATTATAACAGTTTTTGATTTATTTACAATGTAAAAAAATGAAAATCACCTATGTATATTGCTCTTAAATACTACTAAACTGGTTGGTCATTTAGGATTGGATCACTTGTATCTATACAAATGTAATAAATTAACAACCAGTTCTACATTGTTGGTTTTTGGGTTGTTGTTGTAAGGGATGTGTAGTGACCCCTAGTGGGTCATTATAGGATCCTAATTCCTTGATAATGATTATAGACAAGGGGATAAGGGTTTATTTACATAATGTATAAACAATAACCTATTTAGTATTTTCACATATAGATTATTGTTCATATTCTATTTAACAGAACCATATGACAATTGTTTTTAACAATAAAAATATTCATATAAAAATTTCATTTTGTATATGTGGATCAGATAATGATTATCGAGGAGGTAGTCAGGTATGTGGATTTCCAATGAGTATCACATCCATAGAGTGAGCTTATGACTTGGAATGTGAGTCTGATATTTATACGTGAGAACCTAGGATGGGTGTGTTGACATGTGAGTTTCCCTAAGATTTTTGAGATAGGAGGAGGGATGTTTCTCTATGAGTTGTGACTTTTCTAGGATGTGGATTATAGGATATGTCACGACTCGCCCCCAGACCCCATGTCATGAATACCCCAAGCCCACCTCCCATAGGCTAGGGGATGGGGACTAGTGGAAAGTAGCATATCCCAAACAAATGAGAGGTTTTTTCCTAATTACGCACACACACACAGAACTCCAAGCAACATATACTGGATAGTGAAAACACTATGTAAATAAACACAAGGTACGATAGTAGAAAATATAAGGTAAGCAAGTCCAAAATACAAGCCCGCCAAAAATGAAAAGTAAAAGTAAAAGTATCTAGATCTCCTCCATAGAAAACCCTAACTAAAGGGTAGGCACATAAATAGCTGTCTGAAGTAGCATAAGAACACCATGTATGTCAGATCACTCTAAGCACCACTGACCATAGTCCACCAAGGACTCCGTCAAAGCATTGATCACTACACAACACACGACATGTGTGGGAAAATCCCATGCAGGGGTGAGTAAAACAATAATTAGTATGGAACCCTGAAACAAAATGTAAAATTCCATAAAGGAAACACCACTAAGAAGATGTATTCAAATCAGCATAGGTATGTGCCAACAACACATATAACAAGAACATCCAGTTATACATATAAAGGATTATGAGACTCTAGGTCCCATCCAATGCTAGCCATATGGTTCCACTCATAGCTCGCTTGATCCAATATATCTCACTCCTCAATCTATCTAATTGTAAGCACATTGAACTAGTATACCAAAAGTATTTGAGAGGACATATGGTCTTGATAAGTCATAAAGTTCCCTAAGAAATATGGTCTCTCTAAGACAAGGAGTCTCGATATCACAACCAATACTTAGCCATAAGATTATGCTCAAGGAATATTCAAATCCAATGAGACATATAGTATATGGAGGATACTTAATCTACATATTCTAAGGAGACCTATGTTGTATCTTCATAGGATACCTACTCAAAATCTTCACAGTAGACCAACTCCATGTTTTCGTAGGATACCTACACCGTGTATTCACAGGAGACACATTCTGTGTCTTCATATGAGACGAACTCCACCCCATCACAGGAGACCAACTCTGAGTCTTATTAAGAGACCAAATCTATGTCTTTGTTGGAGACCAACTCCCCATCTTCTTAGGATACTAACGCCACATATTTTCCATATCTAGTCACAGGATTTCATCCGTAGCGTGCTCGTTTCGGGAGCACCTACTCCTGGAGCCAAAAAAGGTCATACACCATACTCCACTAAAACTTCTATAGAGTATCTGACAAGGACCGCCTCATCCCTAGGGTCCCAATGTTGTGAATGAATTGTCAAAAAGGCATAAAGTTTGTATGTTATGGGATTTTTAATGAAAGGGGCCAGTTTGGTCTGGTCCGACCCAGTCGGATCGACCTAACCCGACCTGCTAGATGAACCCGGCCTACTGGGACTTGACCCCACTAGATGGGCCTAACCCATTCTACTAGACCGACCCACCAGCTCTAACCCCATACCACTGCTATCATGGCCCGAACCCCCAGCTCAAACCCTGTCCCACTGCGAGGCTGGCCCAGCCCACTGGCTCCAACCCGGCCGACTTCCAGCCCGGCCCACCTGCTCCATCCTGACCCACTCGAGCGGGCTGGTTCGACCTACCAAGATGGGGCACGATTGGCCACACTTCTCCCTATCCCACACAGTCTCTAGACCGCATGACAGTCTGCACACCGGTCAATATGGCAAGATCGTATTGCGTGACCGGTCCACGAGACAAGCACACACTCGTCGCTCCTCCACAGGTTCTCCGTCCGACATGGCTCTAATGAGCTGTGTCCCTCCACCGACACTTCCTCCTACCATGACCCTCTGCCACCACCCATTGGTCTCTACTCCCAGCTTTTGAGATGGAGGCCTCCTACTTCCTCCCCCCATTTCCCCCTATAGTAGGTCATCCCATTTTTGCGGCCTCATTGGGCCATGTGATGCCACCGCAGATGGTCACCGACATGTGTCCCATCACGCACTACCACACCCGTATGCGGCTGACACGTTCATCTACCACCGACACTGGTCACAAGTGGAAACATTCCAGTTTCCACTTTTGTGAGCCACCCAGTTATCTTCAGTGATTTGATTACTGATTTGAATATTGTTCTATGATCATTGGGTCACCACCTTCATGTTCGTGTGTTCAAAATCTTCTTACTGTCACTCGGGGGGGGGGGGGGGGTCTGACCATGTTTAGATCCACCCAAAAAAACATTCTGTGGTGATGAGGTTCTGTTGATGAAGAACGAAAAAAAGGGAAGAGAGATATGAATAAGAAGACCCTTAGAATGGACCTTGGACTTGCTTGTGTTGACCATGGCCCATTTATGTAAATAGGATTATGATGAAGAATAATAATCAAATATAGACACCCTAATACAATAGTTTCTCCATCCAATAAGAATGATCAAATCATGGATCAACCTGTTCGTGGGTTGGTCCATGTTCGTCGTTGAAATCATGAATGGGGAAAGAAAAATATCACGAAGAAATATACCTAATACCTTGAGTTTGGGATCTATCGTTGGCAAAGAATGGAGTTGTGCCACTGTTGTCTGTCGATCCTCAATCCTCGATCTATGATCTGTGATCCACCAGCATTCTTCATTGACTGTCATTTGGAAATAGTATGGAACTACCAATTCCTTTATCCAGAGTTTCCAGGGAATTCCAGGGTTATGTTTTAACCATGAATTCCTATTTAATTTGGGAGAAAATAAAACACATCGGACCATTGTAGCATTGATGTGTTTCCATACTGTTTCATTTTATAAATAAAATGGGATGACTCATCCCTACATCACTGTGTTATTAGGAAATTTCTAAAATGAAATAAAATAATCTTTGTTAAGTTTTTTTTCTTCTTTAAAATGTACAAAAATCATGTTTCACAGTTGACCAGTGTTGGGTGATGTTAGGACCCACCTAAGTAAAAATCAATATTATAAATTCAACGGTGGTCTTATATTTCTTATCTGAGTCACCATTCATGAGTTATTAATATTTTAAAGTACAATAATTTTATTTAATTATTTTATTTACGATTATGTCCTTTTCAAGTTTTCTCACTAGAGACCCATGAAAACTATAGTTAAGTCATACCTAGGGTAAACCCACTATACTGAACACAATGATACCCTTGGATTTATAATTTGGGAAATTGTTTATGAATTATTGAAATTTTTTAGGAAAAAAACTCATGTGCGCTATTGAAAAACTTAACATATTTCATTGAACCATTCTGGGCACACCAGGCAACATAATTACACACCGTCTCATTACCTGGTCTTCGAATTTTCCTAGAAATTCTCTAAAAATAAAACTGGGAAAATGAAAGTCATTGAAAAATATGTGGGAGAGACTGGTGCCTTGAATTGAGACTTGAGATATTGGTGAGTTAGGTGTTATGAATAAATAATAGATAATATTCCTATTTCATTTTAGAAGAGTTATAAATCACATTGGTAGCCTAAGATAAGGGTTAACACAAACTTGTGAATGGCTTAGAAATGGAGGTATGTGTAGATTAATTTTTCTTTTAAGAAATAAATCAATTTATGTGCTTTGGTATTAAGGTTGGGTTTTGGAAAACAAGATCAGTTGGATTTTAAACCCTATGATTTTGGGTGTTCTTATCAATGATATAGTATACCGTGATATTAAATAGTGGGATCTATGATGGATATATCATGGGTAGATGCTTAAGGTTTTAAAATGACACCCAATTATTGGGTGGTCATGATGTCATGAGTTATATTCATCATTCTTGTCAGATTAGATTGACCTGCAAGGGTTTTATGGTTAGTGGTGTAAGTGAATGATCCTAGGTTCAACGAATTATGATTGATGGGAGAATTAATTGTTCCATGTGGCCAGGGTTTCATTTTTGATCGTTGTTGTATTTAAAATCAAAAGTATCCAAATTAATATAGAGATAATGAATTTAGGTTTTTTAGTTAATAAAATGAGTTAAAATTTCTCACAAATCACCCCCAATATATATAATGATGTTATGTTATATAGTTTATCACATATCATGAGTGAAATTTTATAAAAATGATTATATAATTTTTTGAGCACATGTTTGATGTTGGTAACAATAAAATAAACAATAATTATATACATACACAATAACTATTTGGATCAAAACAACCCCTCTTATCACATGGATATAAATTATTTCTTAATAAACACTATTTATAGATCATAATATTTATAAACTAATGTGAAAACTAAAAAGGACATAAGTGTTTATACAAATTGTGATGAAGATATGACTTATTATTCAATGTCACTAAATAAAAATGAATTAACTTTTAGATGTGTTAAAGTAATAAATTCACTTTGGTATGAAATTATTTAATTATATATTTTATAATAAATAATTTTATTTTGTTAAATATAAATTAAATAATCAATGTTGAAGTAAATTCACAATATAACCCCCTAAAATTGACAAAACAATATTCTCCATGTTTTTTATAGTTTAAATGAGTGAAATTAAAGATGAAATCACATGATCAATGTTGGAAAATATTTCATTTTTAATCGATAAAATTCATTAATATATCTCAAAAAATAATATATACATGAAATTATTCATGATTTCCCATTTCCTCTACAAATGGAGGTCTGTTTAATTTATTTTGAGAATGACTTCATAGTGGTTCATGTAAGTAATTCATACTATTCATATTTCTCCTCTATATATCTTGAAAACTCAGTGATGACCCCCTCCCAACAAAGGTAACCCTAGTAGGCCAACAATGTAGATAATTAATGACCCTACACTCTTGCTTTCAGTAGGCCCTAGGATAGAGGCTGGTGATAAGGGTATAAAAATATCCCATTTGGATGAAATTAACCTTAATTTATTTAGTATGGAAATGGAGATAGAATTAAAACCACCAAGAATCTCAAACTATTAAAAGAAAGAAAAAACCAAAAACTATCCCATAAAGAATGTATAAAGTAGATAACTTTAATTAAAGTATAAAAAAGATTACCAAATGAAATCATACGTTAATAACTCACAGAAGTATCTAATTTTAGAACTAGTAATGTCCTTCTCATTCCCCAGAATACTCATAAAAATGTAGAACATAATTTTTATATACTTCGGGTAAGCATAACATGTATACTCAGAAGGTTCATAACCATGTTCTCTCATGAATATGTGAAAAGTGAATAATAATGAACCTTTTAGAAAATAATATAAACATCACACACCTAAACATGTCAAATAACCAATATCATTGTATCCAGTTCATCCCAACCAAATAACACATCCAATATAGTAATATATTAAGAAGACTAATGGTATAGGGTACCATACATCGTTTTCCCACTAACTTTTTACTCTGACACCCCAACTTTTTATGACTTTTTTATCCCATACCTTCTATAACATCCATGAATAATGTAACTTGGGAAACCACATCACATACCTCCTAAAGACACCTAAGTAACTACCTCACATATTTCCCAAAGAAACTCGATCTACAATATCAAATCACACCCAAAGAAACCTGAGAAACCAAATTATACCACAACCACTTCCATATAACCAGAATAGTAGGTTATTGTGAACATAAAGGAAGTCAAACTAATTACATCATCCTACCATACATGACCCCACCATAAAACACCTCATCATCTCATAAATCATCCCATCTAGTTCACTTTTTAATTCTGTCCATCATAACCCTTGCATATCAATCTAATTTGGAAGCTAGTACTAGTAAGAGGGGTATATATCCGTCCATCCTAACCATTATGGATGTTTGGAAAGACAATAAGAACACAAAACCATTATGCATTTGTGTAAACATGTGACTCGGATGGCGTGAATATAGAAATCACATAAAATTAAATGATAGATAAAAAACATAAATAATATCATCCTTGGGGACTCATAATAAGTGGATCAATATATCACCCCACATCACCAAAGGGTCTCACAACCTCTTCTGTTGTTGTTTCACCCTCTAAATGCACCATTACACACAAGTAATCCACACACAAAAGCCCCATTCCACCCTTCCTTTTAAAAAACCCATTTTTGATCTATCAAATTAACAACCGTCATTATTTATCAAGAATGTTGATTGTATTTTTAGATTCATTCCATTATTTACCCATTACATATATTACTACATTTTCCACACATTAATTTCCACCCATTTTCTTTAATCTTTCTAACCCATGACATTTCATTATCTCTGTAAATATTTCAAGTACATTCCATAGCTAATAGAAAACAACACAACACTACACACCATAAAACATGAAAACCCATCCATAATAATGCTAATGATCCCTGCATAATAATATCCCCACATCATAACCATCACACATCTCAACCACCACACGTAGGGGAGTCCATGATCCAGGTCGGGTCAGGTGTTGAGTGATTTTGGACCCGTACCAAGAAAAGGTAGTCAGTTTTTTGGGCTGGGCCAGGTCGGGTCTATGGGCCCAGGTAAAAATAATAATGTAAATAATTACTAAAAACTATAAAACTGTTGATCAAATAAAACTAAAATAACAAAGAAAAATTAATATTTATTGATAAATATAAGATAAATATAGGGTTTTAAAACACTGTATAACGTAAATAAAATATTATTAAACATTGATATAACATTATATTTATGTTATATTACATTTATTTTCCTAAATAAAATGTCATATAACCTAAATATAACAATACGTAATTTGAATATAATAACATATTATGTTATATAAATTAAATATATATTTATATAATGTAAATATAAATTATATAATGTAAATATAATGTAAATATAAAATTAACGTCGTACAAATACAATGTTATATTAACGTTATATTTTAGTTATATAATGATATGAATTATTATTAATTGTTTTTATTTAATATTTATTATTTAGTATAAATTATGATAAATTATGATAAATTATTATCAATTATTCAAAATTATCATCAATTAATTATCAAATAATAATTATTTTTTATTATTTATTTATAAATAAATATAAATTTTTAATTATTATTTATTATATATATAGTTATGGTTAGGATGGTTGGGTTTGGTTGGGTCTGAATTAAACCTACCCATGACCTAACCTGACCCGACCCAGAATAACCTGACCCGATCACACCCCGCATGTAAGCTAACCAAACCAAACCCAATATGGTGAGGTCAGGCTGGGTAAATTGGGTCATGTTAGATTTGGACACCCCTAACCACACATCTCAACCACCACACATAACAATCACCACACAGCTCAACTACCACACACCACCACTTTAGTTTTGACAAGGTATTTCATCACAAATCATTATTTTCAAGGGTATTCTCACTAAAATTTGAGATTTCACGGGAATCCAATTTATTATATGGATATACATACCTAGAATTTTTTTATGTGGGGAGTTTAATCAAGAAATCATTACAGCTCACCAATATCACCACAATTCATATTGGTAAAGCAGCAAGTATGTAAAACCATATAAAAAAAATCACAAGAATGTGTGAAAATCATGTGATTTCTTATAACCCCTTTAATTTCAATTATTCTCATTAATATTCATTATTAAGATAACATGTACCATTTTAACTAAGTAAAACTGTGGCATGATATCCCAACATATACATCTTTGAATGAGAGAAAGAGTACCCCTACCGAGATTGAAGCATCAAGAGAACCACTAATAGAAAAGGAATAAACAAGATACTAACCCCTAACAAGATCAAACAAGAACATTCCAAAACCTACCCCCAACAAGCCATCAAAAAACTATAGTCAAGATACACCCAAAATAGAGCATCCAACAATTGTGATCCCCATGGAAAATATGAAATTATGAAGAATGAGAAAAGGGGGAAGAGGTAAGATTCTACCTCAATCCACAATGATTAGTCCAATGATCCAATGGGTTAATATTTTAAATGGAATGGACAAATGTGGCTAGGGAGGCATATGAAATTATGGTGGTTAAAAGGGATATCAAAAGAATCTAATCAAAGGATTCCAATCCTCAAATTTATAGATGAATCCCATTATACCCCTAGAGCATAGGGGATATCCAAAACACCCCTTATGGTTCTAGTTAAAGAGATATATAAAATCTCTCATCATTTAAATTTCTTTTTCACCCATTTTAAAAATTGTGTTTGAGAGCCACCATGACCTTGACCATGGAATAGTCCACGTTTTGGTGGTTCATCTATCATTTTCTATAGTCATACACTACAAATTGGAGCCAATTACTTTACATTTTATGCACATTGTTCCTAAGGACATGGTGCGGTGAGTCCCTCTTCCACATATTAGAAATGAGGTCCCCTAATATGCGATGCCTAGAGACATGCCCTTCATTTGGAATTTTAGGGATGGTCTTTTTTACATAGGATGAGTCCTCAACTAACATTCCCTGTACCACACCCACCACCAGGATCTGGTGACCCCAACAATGGGCCAAGGACCTCTCTTTAGCTTTAAGAACACCCATAAACTCCTCCTCAGCACCAATAAGCCTCGAGAAACCAATAATTAATGTTAATAAAGGTACAAAACATTACATAAGATACATCTCAAATAATTATTGTCCTGTAGAATCAAAATCAAACCTAAAATTTAAAAAATAAGAGGTGGAGTTCAAACAACAACACATAAAAATACCTATAGGGATCTCATTACAACTGAAATATCAAAACCTTCTTACACTATTGAAAATCCACCTCTATTCAAAAAAACTATACATAAAACTATTCTGAACTCAATATATCTCTACCTAGTGATCTCTAGAGTCAACACACAACACTTCCGCAATCAAAAAATTAAGGAAAACCAGTCATTATATCATGATATTGTCTGATTTGGGTGGCAACGAATCAGCCACACTATTTTAAAATGCGTCATAAACATAACACATCTTGATTGGGAAGGTTTTTTCCATTATTTATATGTTGGAATCCATAACACACACCATCAACAAGGGAAAATTAATATCTTATAAATTAGAAAGATTCAAGCATTATGTAATATAAGGGAAAAACTCAAAACAACCTAGGAAATTGGGCACACATCTATATATCACAGTACCAAGAACTATCCTATAAGTTAATATACCTCTACAGAAAAAGAAACAAAGGAATTGTTCATCCATGAAACACCTTCTCTTGATGATCTTAGATCTCTACTAGTTTCTATATGAACATCATGTCATCCTCAACATCAAACCCTCCCTAGTCAATGACAGGGGTGTCATCATGGATATATTGATGAAGCTAGGACAAGTGGAAGAAGTAATGAATCATGTATAATTTTTTTTGGGAGCATTAAATGATATACCACCTCACCAATGTTCTTTAACACCTCAAAATGTCTGATGAACTGGGGTGAAGGTGTACTCCCCTTGCTAAACCTCTACTACTCTCAATGATGGGAAACATTAAAAAACATGTGATCTATAACCTATAACTCCAAAGATTTTATCCTATGGTAAAAATAATATTTTGTTTCTGTCCTAAACCCCCATCATCCTCTCACAAACTACCTGAATATTTTATGTATATATTTATAACATATCATGAACAAGAACAGATGACTCTCCATCCTCGATCTAGAATAGAGGGGGTCAAAAATGCCTTCAATACAATGCATCTAATGTAGCCATGCCAATGGATGAGGGGTTGATATTTTTATTAGGGAACTGAACCAAATGTGCGTGTTTTTCTCAAGATCCTTCAAAGTCTAGGATGCATGCTCAAAAAATATCCTCCAATTTCTAGATGGTATAATCTATCTATTCATTTTTTGAGGGTGGAAAGAAGTGATGAGGAATAACTGAGTTCCAAAATCATACTAAAATCCTCTCCACAATAATAAGGTAAAATGGTTTTCCCAATCTAAGACTATGGGCCTTATAACTCCATGAATTCACATAAGCTCATCCACATACCTCCTTGTGAAAACATCCACAAAACTTGACTCCTTTATTCATAGGAAGTGATTTGACGTCATCAACTAATCAAAGATTACCTAGATAATATCATATCATCCCTATATACAAGGAAATATTATGAAAAATTACATCAAGGATTCATTCTAATTCCACACTTAGAAATCCATGGACTATAAAAAACCACCAGGAACATGATGTTTTACCTTTACCTGTTGGAAAAATTGTCACTAAGACAGAAAATATTACATTTCCTATTTCACCCCAAGCCATAAAAACTATATCCTCAAATCATGGTACATCTTAGATACTCCTTCGTGAAATGCTAAAAATATGTTGTGAAACTCTTGAAGGAATCCCTCACTCATTGCTATCAATATGAGTAATATCCCCAAAAAAAAACAGCTGGTTCTGACTATCCTCTCACCATCCCTATGTGGAATCACCATATCCAACATGGTTGTAGATCACTAATTTATCTAAGTATCCCCATTGAGACTCCTACCACTACTACATTAGAAAAAACTAAAATATCATCTAATTAAAGTAACCTAAATTATCAAAAACCCATCTATCTATGTGAATGGATTCCAAATCCTACACCGCCATCCAAGAATCCTAGGCCTTTAAAAAACCCCCCTTCAAGATTTCTTTTTCACTTCATTAGTGATGAAATTTCCCTTTCATGAGGTATAGGATATCTCAATGTCATAGTCCTGAAGAAGCTTGACCCACATTAATTAGAAAAAATTCAAGTCTCACTGAGAGAATATATACCTCAAGACCTTATGATTGGTAAACACCACAAACTGTTCTCTAATGAGGCAATATATCCACAACATCAATTAAAACACAACTACCTCTAGCTCTAGATAATGGGTGGAATATTTATTCCTGTGGGTACATAAATGCCATGACCCATATGAGATCCATAACTTATACTTCATCAACACACATCCCAACCCCATATTGTAAGTGTCGTAGAAAAACATAAACATAACCAATTCTTTTGGAAATAAAATCACTAGGGAAATGATCAATCTCACCTTCAGGGAGTCAAATTATGCCTGAAAACTAATTATTCTATATGAATTTATGATAATTCTTGATCATAGCTATCAATGGGATGAAATATAAGAGAAATTATATATGAACCTCCTATAATAGTCATTATGACCAAAGAAACTATGAAACTATTCCAAATTAAAAGGTATTGGCCAACATACAACTACCTCATTCTTTGATGGTCCATGAACACACCATAATTGGACACCAAATTCCCAAGGAAATTAACCTCTTGTATAAAAAACATTCACTTAGTCAACATTCTATAGAGCAAGTGGAATCAAAATACCTACAAAATAACTATGACATAATTAACTTCTCATGTTCATAATTCAAGTAGATAAATAATTCATCAAAGAACATAACTATAAAATGGTCTAGGAAATCACAAAAAATGGATTTCATGAGCCACATGAACACACCTGGTGTGTTCATGACACCGAATGGAATGACCATGCATTCGAAGTTTTCAAACTTTCACTGAAAAAAGTCTTTGGGATGTCTTCCACAATCACCTTTAGATAATGATATCTAGGTCATATATTGATCTTATAAAAACAACTATATCCTCTTAGATAGTGAAAAAGAGCATTAATAATAAAACATGGTAATGATTCTTAGATAAATTCTAATTCAAACTTCGTTACTCTACATACAACATCAAGATACCATCCTCCTTCTTAGTGAATAACACTGAAGCACCCCAAAATGACGCATTGGGTTGGATGGATCCTTTCTGAATTAATTAATATATCTGAATCCTCAACTACTATAACTCATAGGGTTCTATATAATAAGGCAGAATTGAAATTGTAGAAGTTCCCGAGTGTAAATGTGTAACGAAATTGACGTCATGTAGATGGGTCAGTTCAACAACCTCCTTGAGAAAGAAATACAGTACTTCCTTGACAACTATATGGGTTTTTAGGATCATGACTCCCACTAAATCTAATGATAATTGTGATATCAAAGAAGGAATGAGGTCCACATGCATAATTACTATCTAACAACCTTTTCAACAAATGAAAACTACATGTTTACCATCCACATATGGCAACATGACCTTCATATAGAAGAAATTGATTACCACATTCACATAATAGAACTAATCAATGTTGAGGATGAAATCGTATGACTATATCTCTAGCCAGAAGAGTTCTCTACATGACTAATACTACACCATCGTTACCTTAAACCCCCATAACACATCAAACAAGAAGATTTGGTCTCTGATTGGTGTAATCAACACCAGGGGCATGGATAACCTCACCACATCTAGTCATAAATCACATACCAAAGTAATTTAAATAATGGAGTGTGAGAATCCTGAATCCCACAAGGATGAAACAAGGGTAAATGATTGGATAATTATACATATTATGACTTTGGTCCCCTATGATGCTATCATAACCTTATCATCCTACTATCGACACCTCTCTCCTCTACCTCATTACTAACAAAAAACCTCAATGACCATGCTCTAGACATGGTCTCTAAAGATGAGGGTTATCATAGGTATGATTTATAACATCACCATCACCCCTCTATTATTTAACATATGGTATATGACTATATTACTACTATGTCCAGTGAAGGCCACCTAAACGAAATCATCATCACTAAAAATTTTATCACTCATCATAATGGTGACCATAATCATACAAGTATAAAACAAAAACGAAACCCCTCAAATAAGAACTTGATAACCATTGGACCTATAAAAATGTAGATCATAAAACTATAAAATAATCCCCTCTAGATGAAACCTAAAATTACCTAGCATTTGAGACCTGCCCCTAAAAACACTACTCCTAAAGAAACCCTTCTGTCTCCCCTATAGTGATATGCCTCCTCAGGAATTCATATTCTTGGTCACCTTTTCCTTCTTTTACACTTTCAAATAAATCATCAATGTAAAAGTAGTAAATTTATATTAGATAAATGGGTGAAGTTTCTCATTAAGATGATACACATGGGACTCCACATCCAAAAAAATATTGATGGTGAATTAAATGAGATCATTGAACATGATCCCACATTCTCAGACAAACATACTATAACATCCTAGAACCCGTACTACTTGATTTGGTGCTCAAATCTTAAACATTACATTTACGGATATGATTCCAATAATTGTAAACCATTTTTTCTATTAAAACCATACACAATTAAAATATAATATTGGATAACTTATATTATCAAGGAACTTTTAGGTTTATAATTTTAGAGTATTTGGAAAAACTTCTACATAAATCATACCCATATCATTAAAAGAGAATTTCTCTCAGTTAACAAAACTTTTCTAATTTAAAATAAATTCATCATAATCATTCATATGAAATATATTATAGACATAACTCATTCAACCTCATTATTTAAACTGGGGGAAAAGGAAACATAAGAATGGTCTACTGAGATTCCCAATAATGGAAAACATAGTCATTAACAAATAAATGTTATCAGTGAACATAATAATAACATAAGGGTACGATTACATAATAAAAGTGTATAAAAAAAATCATAAAATAGATCATACCCATAAATATTTGGATTATTAGATATCAAAACACAAAAAAGGTAAGATTCATCAGAATCAATAATCATGGTACATGTGATATCAATCTTGATTAGAATAAACATTTTATACCCATAACAACCAGTTAAAATACATTATGTTTACTTGGAGAATCATTCACATAAAACCCTATCAAAACACTTTTAACTAGATTAACCATATGAATAAGTTTCAATACAATCATTACCCAATTTATTGGAGTGATATCTGGGCACACCCATTGTATATTCCCTAACGGTCTATCCCATCACTATCTGGTCCAACCAATCATATAAGCTGTGACAAGATCACCTCACTCCATTTGGGCAACCCAATATTATAAGTAATATCCAAGAACCAAAAAATGACTAATGTAAAAAAATAATTTATCATAAAAGTCATAAAAACATTATTAACCCATTTAAATGAAATTGGTTCCATATTAATCTATTTGTATCATAATTGGGCAATAGAAAAGAAATAGTTTTTATAACAGTCACATTGAAACAATTTTAATCAATACAGAGAGAGAATGAATATGGTATCACTAAAAACTATCACTATTAGGGAATAGGTAACACATTTTTTTTTGATGTTTATGAATGGAAATACCATTATAATATTATTAACTACATTTTCAGTAAAATACCCTTTTCATTTTGAAAATCACATTTTAAAAAAATAAGACATTTTAAAAACCCTTTTGATAAAAAATATCCTTGGAAGCATATACATAAATATATTAAAAATAATTTAAAACATTTTTTTGAGGAAAATATCCTTTTGTTTTTTAAAAACACTTTTTAAAACATTTTTAAAATTTATTTTAGAAACATAGTTTTGGAAGGAAATGATTTTTTGAATGAAAAGACAATTTTTTATGAAAATATTATTTTAAAATCTAATGTACACAAAGAGAGGAAAATGAAGGGGAAAACTATTCTAGAGAAATAAATAGAGGATAATAAAATTTATTATAATTGTTTAGAGTTGTATCATAAGATTTCAATATTGGAGACTTAATCACAAACAATCCAGATAAATAATGAGGTTGTAACATGTAACTCTCACCACTTTGGTAACATTAAATCATAAGACCCATGAAAGGATAACATTAAATGAAACATATAATACCATGATAATACGTATATTGATCAAATAAAATTTAAAATGTGAATCATATGAATATCATAAAAGATGATATATGTATAACATAACAAACATCTCAAAAAAGGAAAATTGTGACAAAAATCCTTTTCTACTTTGGTAACATTGAAACTGTAAACTGAATGAAAGAGATATACTAAAATGGACATGTAAATACTCATTAATATAAGTATAAAAATAATAAAGTACATTCATGGGGATTATATACACCAAAAAACAAAAAAGGTGGTGAATATGGCATGTATCACACAGAAATAAAAGTGAGATGAGAAAAACCCTTACCTTGAGTCTGATTCCTCACACTTGTTATTTATATTCCTAAATAATAAAATTTTATTAATTGTTAAATTTTTTGATTTAATTTCAAAAGTTTATTATTACTTTTATTTCAATTATAGACATATTATATATAATTACTTAATCAATTAATTTTATGTCAGATGTTTTGACCATATTTGACTTATGTGTAAAAAATGACATTGGTAGGTTGACTATGGTCAAAAAGGTAATTATTTAAATATATCTAGAATAATAATCATGGAATAATCATAATATTTTTAAATTAATTATACTTTTAAAACCAATAATGAAATATGCTTATGAAATTTGAAACAACGTTACAATCATGGAGACGGTAGGTCCTTCATACACATGAGTAACATTTCCATTTTCAATGATGATTATGGAAAGAAGTTAAGTAATATTTTATCTTTATAGAATGCTAATTATTTCATTAAATATTTATATATAATTATATAAGCTTATATATATATAATTAAATTGATATAAAAGTAATCACATCGATTCGAGGAGGTTGTGGTCCACACATCCATGAACAACGTTATCACATTTTCATTGTGTGAAAAGGTAATAAATAAAATTATATATTAGTTTAATAAAAAGATAATTATTACATGAATATCATATTTTTATCATGAATATCATAAATATTCATTATTATTATGCTTATTACCTTCCATGTAAGGTTTTAGTGAAAAATTCTTCATATCACTTCATGAGGCGGTAGTCTGTCGTACACATTAGTGATGTTATTGTATCCCTTAGAGAATGAAATATAAAAATGGCATATATATGATATAATGACTAAAAAGTTATAATAATGTAATAAATATTATATATAAACATCAAATAAATAATTATACCTTTAGTGACTCAGAGTTTCCATGTATTAATTTTGGATATTATATAGAATATTTTCGAGACCAGGTGATGAGACGATGTGTGATTCTGAGGTCCGATGTGCCTGGGATAAATGATTAAAATATTTTAAATATATTAATTATATTCATTCTCAATTTTATATAAAATGTGGTATAACTTATAAATATAGAATTAGTAATGAAATTTGATGCCATTTTTGAGTTAAGAGTGTGGGTTTTACCTTAGATGCGATATGACTTTTGTCGGCGTGGTGCGTATGTGAAACATTCATCATATGTGTAAAATTAATAAAATGAATAAAATATATATATTTATTTTATTTATTGAAATATATACCTAGATTCTTTTTTAAATATTTGTTTCTATACAAATTGTAGGTTAATCTACATAACCCTACAATTTGGAGAGAGAGCATTATAGAGCCTTTAGAAGAGGTTCAGTTGATGAATAAAAACCAGATCAGAGATTCACATTCATAGTGCAATATTATCTAAGGATATCAATAATTAAAAAAAAATGAAAATTCATACTTCATAAGTGATAAATAAAAATCATGTTAAAATATGGATTTGTGTAGTTTTCTTTACTCAATTTTATTCCATAAAGAAGTAGAATCAATGAACAACCTGATTGATTCGCAGATCAATTGTATTTCAGAATGTGTTCATCTTTAGTAAATTTATTGGAGAATAATTTATGATTTTATGGTTCTTCGTTGGTCTTTCTATTGGAAACATATTGAGTCCAACAAAAAAATGGTTGATGTTAAATCATCTATTTCATGTTTCCTTGGATTTCTCCCTTTATTCTTCATCTATTCACTATAGACAATTTTCTTTGTCTAGTAGTTTGACCAAATACCAAAGAATCAACCCTTGCGCACATGATTATTTGTACAATGGTTTAATATTTCAGATCTAGACATCATAATATGTGGGGATCATGAAACAATGGTAGTGGTGAGTGAATCTAACTGGATTGGTGATCTCTAGTTTTGAGTGGTGCATGTGATGTTGATGGGGATGAATGATAACCGATTATTGTGTGAATTAGATGACCAAATTCCAATGATTGGTGATGGGTAAGTTGAGATGGAGTATATTAACACTTCCTGATGCAATTGAAATAGAACATTGGGGGATGATGGAGTGGATTCCATAGTGGGGGAAGAACTTGAGGGTTCTAAAAAATCTTGTTATACATGCCGTGTATTTCTAGAACATGTTCTCTATGGTACCCCAGCTGCGGTGCTCGGGTTTTCTTCTGTGATGTTGAACATCACAAGGCTTGTGATGTAATGACCCCATGTTTTATCAATGAAAATCTTATTCTTATAATTATTTAATATAGTAAAAACACATATATAACACAATAATATCTTTATAAATGATGAATGAATGAAATAAGAAGAGTTTCTAGAAGTTAATGAACCTATACCGATGAAATAATAACTTGACCTTTCGAATAGTAACGTGACCCTTGTAAATTGTAAACCAACCAATTGACTAGTAACATAACCAATTAAACTATAAATAAAATTATCCCATATTATAAGTGAAAACATGATATAATTATATTATATTATAAGTTAATAAATATTTTAAATATTATTTATTAAATGTTGGTATTTTTTCAAGTCATAAATATTTAATTATAATTTTATGACTAATTTAATAATTTAGAAGAAAGTTTATATTCATAAATTGTGTTCGTAAATTATTATTTTTATATCATATGATTGTAAGATAATTTTATAGTACCTTAATTAATTTATCAATGTGTTTTAAAAATAGTTATGATTTAAAATATTTATTTTTTGAGTAAATTATGATTTTAATTAAAAATAAATTTTCTCATATTGAGAAAAATATTTTCATAAAATGGAGTTCAATTTTTAATTATACTTGTTGAAAAATGTTGAGGGTTAATTTTTGGTATTTTTCTGAAATACATAAATTTTTGGTGAATATACATTAAATGTTAAATAAACTATTCATTGATTCTAGGTGATATAAGTACAAATGGTTTGAACTCATATTACCTAATTACTATATTTATTCTCATGAATCAACATTATTTCTTGTCTTGAGAAAAATTATAAAATAATGATTAAAATATTCAAAAAACACCCCTCTACTCCATTATAAATACCATCCCTCAACACCTCTTATCCTCACACCTATCAAGCCTTGATTCTTTCCTATATTCATCCCAATAATCTTTCCAGACCTCTCCCCCACGTCCAAGATCATTTGGTCTTAACAAAATACCAAAACCAATCCCCTAATGAGGTTCTCAATAAGAAGGAATCAAGAGGTAAAACCCTCCTCCATTTTCTTTGAATTTTATTTTCAAGTTTGTAACACCCCAAGCTTCTGCGGTACGATTCTCTTTGAATAATGTGATAGCGTGTGTTGTACGCAACACCGAGTTCTAACACACCATAACCAATCAAACTTGCCGTTATGAATAGTAATACCTACCTTTTGAAAATATATATATATATATATATATATATATATATATATATATATTTTAAAATGGACTTCATTTTTGGATTCGGAATATCGAATTGAGCCTAAGGTGAAATTTTGGTACTTTTCGGATAACTTTAATATTTTGATGAATAGTGTATATTACTAAATTTTAATTAAAACCAACTTTTTTAATCAAAATAATTAATTGTGAAAAATTATGAATTTGAGTGGTTTTAAAGTATATTCAGAATATATTTTTACCATTTAATATTTGGTCATTGTACATAATTTTACAATTAAACTGGACATAAGCAAGTGTCAATCTTTTGATAGTTTTTATCTCTTAAAAACACGCTTTTTGTTTTAACAATGGGAATTAATTTTAAATTAATTTTTGACACTTCTGTGTTTTTAATTTAGAAAAATGGATTCCATATTTGGAACCAGTATGTTCAAATTGTGTAAATAGGTATCTTTTATTTTTAGACATTTTGAATAATTATTTCGGTAAATATTATATTTACCATGGTTAAGGTTAAATCCGGTAATTAAGGGTTAAAAAATAATATTATAATAATACTAAATTACCCTAAAACGTGTCCTAGCCTTATTGGTTGATACATGATCGACTATAGGCATCTTTGGGTCGATTTTGGGACCCCATGGAGCCACTTGTAGGTGGTAGGGACACTTTATTTTAATTAAGTTAAAATGAATACAAAAATGACACAAGCATATATATTTTAGAAAAACAATTTTTACATAGGGTTATATATGTTGGCTTTTCAACTATAAATATTAATTAGAAAGAAAAAAAGTATTTCCTATATAATGATATTTTATTTATAATTTTTATCGATTACATAATTTAATTTATTTATGACACAATGATGATGCAGTAATTACAGTAATAGTGAAAATTTAAAATAATTGATATTATAAATACCCAAATAAATATAATTTGAGACTTTTAATGAATTAAAATTGATTTATAGAATAATATGACATATTAGGATTGATTTAATTGACTTTGTTAGAAGTAATCATTCTGTTATAAGTTTCACAAAAATCAACTATTGAATAGTTTCAAAATTGACATAAAAGAGTTTTTAAAACAAATATTATATTATTAATTGATATTAAATTCCTAAAAATATAAGGTTCGGCCAAGAGACTTATATCATGATAGTGGTATCATTAATGGACCACTTGGGGGTCTCTTGGATGTATATAGTAAGTTTATTAACTATATAATATAAAAATACAAAGTGACATGTTAAATGTCAAACTAATTAACTAAGAGTTAATACCTAATGATAAAGTTAATATAGTAACCCAAAACTGTCTAAATTCTATTGGTTGAATAGTTTTGCGACCTATAATTACCTTAAACTTTGAATAATAAACTTTGGAGCCATTAGAAACCGAATATGAATTTATTATAAATTAATATTTCTAGCTTTTCCAAAGGTGCCCCTCACCCCTCTTATAAAAGGGCACTCCTCCTTCTCATTTCTTCACACATTCAAAGCCTTTTGGTTCGGCTAAAATCTACCCAAATACTCTCCCAAATTCCCTCACTAAAACCTAGAAGCCTTATTTTGATCAGAAAGCGAACCTAAGGAGCCCTTTTGATCAAATCAAAAGGAAGAACCTGAAGAAGAGGTAATGATTTCACCACACTTTTCCAAGTTCCTTTCTTCTTCCACTTCTTCTTCCTTTGTTATTACCATTCTAAAATAATAACTCCAGTATCATATATATACTGTGATGTTATTATAAATATGGTACAACCATATTCAGTATTCTATCCACCCTTTGAATAACATGTCACCATAGGTGCGTACGTACGGCTTACCGTCTCCACGTCGTGGTGTAATTGTTATTAAATATATTATTATTTGGATGGGTATAATAATGATGTGTAACTCATGTAAATAATAAATATTACATTTTAATGATTCTGTATATATTATATACCATCCATTTATATATTATTTTAATATAAAAAGAATGATATTGTCGCTCGTGCGCACGTACGGACTACCGTCTCCACGAACGCGATGAGATTCATTCTCCATCGTATCCATTCAAGTATAATTATCATTTGATGATTTAAAAATAATGTTTAAGGACTTGATATCATTCCTGATATGAATAATATACAACCTATCCATGACAAATATGGCTTATTTAACAAAACATATAAAAGAAAACGAGTAAGTTAACATCCGAAACGACGATAATACTAAGATATTATTAACAAAAAAATGTTAAAAGATCATATATGATATCATATGAATTTATATGATTCTTGTATAATTTAATAAAAATTATTTCACTATTATACAGGAGGTTAAACTACCCCAACCAAGGAAAAGTACAAGGTAAGGGTTATTTCACAATCTCTTGATTATCCGAGGTTGTTTATACGTAATAATCTACTGGGATCTCATTATCAACCACATCCATGTTTCTTAAAAATGAATTTCCAATTTTTTTTACTATTTACTAGAATATGAGTTAAAGTCATTTATACCCTTTTTTGACTTTTTATAAGAGGTTTATAAATTAATCTTTCCGTTGTTTTCCAAACATGGTGTTTTTTAACCTTTTCGACAAAATTAAGGTAAGAATGTTCTTTTAACTTATATGGCGGGTGCGGCTATTTTCCACCGTTATAAAATCGTCGAAGCTTCCCTTAGAATCTTATAAGAATATTTTCAAAGAAAATGTTTTATTTCATAAATATAAGGCTCTTAAATGATTTCAAAATAGAAAGAGATATTTCTCTAAAAAGAGTTTTGATTTCGTCTATGTCAACATCATTTGATGGATTTTACGCTTATTTGAATTTGATTTATTATGATACAAAACTTCTATATTGTATTGAAGGTTTTGTGATATGTTTGACTGTGGATGTGATATTTTTATACCGTTCATAGTTTATGGTGAAAGTATTGACATTTCGTATGCTAGTTTAAATACGAATGTTTATGTTATGTTTAAACCTTTTCATATGGGAATGCATTGGACTTAATATGTGACGGGTGGAGCCCGTTATAGCTCCTCGATGCATCGGTAGGTCTCATGAGACAAACTAGTGTCTTGGCACAAGGCCTTGGAAAAATATTATTTGTAGTCTTGGGACGAGGCCTTGGTTATGTGGTTATGACAACCTGACATTATGCATTCCATCATTATTAAAGTGGTTATTGATATTGCATGTGAATATTCGATTAGTAGAATATCCATGTGAATAAGTAAATGGAATTATTTCATTTTATTTTTGCCACACTATGTTGAAGTTTAAGTTAAAAAGGCTTCTATTTTATGTTATACATTGCCTTAAATTTTATTCTTATTTATGAATGTTTCTGCTATATTGTTATCCTTACTGGGCATTTGAGCTCACACCTTTTCTATGTTTTATTTTTCCCTGGAAGTGAAGAAGTAAATTATGAATGTCCTTCAGGGATATTATGTGGGGATATGAGTGTGGAATATGGATATAATATGTTTCTGTAGTAGTTTTTCACTTTATGCTGTAATGTAAGACTTATGAATATATCTACTGTTTCCAAGGCTACTAAACCAATCAGTCTTTCAAGATTTGATCTTTCTTGTGATCATGCCAATGTTATGTAATAATGCACCAACTCTAGGTAACTGGGGTCGGGGCATTACAATTGGTATCAGAGGAAGTTTAGTACAAACCTTGGAAGCTATATTTAGATAAACTCTGATTAGAGCACATAGACCTAAGATGAACTTTGAGGATTAGTATAGAAGAAATTCCTAGAATTTTGGTATTGAAGAGATTTTGTGAGTTTTCCGAGCAATACATCCCTGTCTGGATACGAGCAGGTAGAGGCGGCTCTAGCACAGATGTACCTAGGGGTAAAACCCGAAAACACCGCTTTGAGCTAGACTCAAATGGGAACTGGTGCATGACAACGGGCCTTGCTGTACTCTTGGTTACAACACTCCCGGGGGATATGCTTAGGATAACTCTCATTTTCTTTACAAATCATTATGAAGGGTTTATGAGTATATACTTTCTCAAAGAAAACATTTTTATGATTATGGATTATATCCATAAATAGTTCAATTTATGTTAAGTGTTTTATAACTATGGGATTATGTATTTTGATTCATAAACTGATCTAGTTTATGCCATTATTTAGAAATGGCGCCTAGTGGAAGAAATGGAAACTGTATCAATGCACACACTCCATGTAGGTATTTCCCTCCAGCTCAAGATAATTATAGTGGAGCTGGTGATGCAACTGGTGCCGATCAACTAATCACCATACTGGGACAACTCACTCAGGTTATGAATAATAACCTTACCCGTATGGAGCACCCTGATCCGCAACGTGGAGGATCAATGTTAAATCTATTCATGAGGCAATAACCACCAATGTTCAATGGGATTACAAATCCCTTAGTAGCTGAGAAATGGAAATTTTCCCTAGAGAAAATATTTCAGGCTTTGGGGAGTAGTGAAAGGGAAAAAGTTATCATGGCAGTTTACCGCCTCACTGGAGATGCTGATCAATGGTGGTCATTGATTCAAAATACGAAGAAAGATGATGAAGTATAAAATATGGAATGGAGGGAGTTCAATGATCTGTTTTTAGAAAAATATTTTCCTCGCGACCATCGAGCAGATATGGAAAGGCAATTTCTGAGTCTGAGACAAAAGGAGGATGAGAATGTCGCAAAGTATGAGGCTAACTTTATAAGGTTAGCAAGGTATTCTAGAGATTATATACGTAACCCAAGAAGTAATATTGATCATTTCTTTGATGGGTTAAAACCATTTCTCCGTCAAGCATTAGTTTCACAATCCTTTTCATCGTACGGAGACATTGTCTCATGTGCTATCAAGACCGAAAAGGAATTCTCTAAGTCTTATGACTTTAAAGCAAAGAAAGAGAAGAAGAGACCTGCTGATCAATCTGGGAATGGAAATAAGGGGAAGAAGGGAAAGGTTGAATATCCATCCTGTCGTAAATGTGGTAAGAAACACCCCGATACTTTCTTGAAGGGAACATGAGTCTGTTACAAGTGTGGTGAAAAGGCCACCAAGCTCGTGATTGCATTGGGAAGAAAGAAGCTACCAATGTTTAGTGCTACAATTGCAGGGAGATGGGGCATTATGAAAATGAATTTCCAATGAGTCAGGAGATCTTACATCAGAAAAGGATAAGGGATCAAGGCCAAGATTATGCTATCACTACTTCTGAGGTAGAAGCTCCGAAAGACGTGGTGGCAGGTAATTCAATGGTTTCCACAAGTTTAGAAAATGCATTATTCGATTCTGGATCATCGCATTGTTTCATATCTTCCCAGTTTGCTAAGAAAATTAGATATTTCCAATTTGATTTAACAAGGGATTTGTCAGTTAAAACTCCTAAGGGAAGCATCATTGCCACAAAGGTTTGTGAATCAGTCCCCATTAGAGCACATAAATGTTCTTTTTCTGTTGATCTCATCCTCATACCTATGATTGAGTTTGATATAATCCTTGGTATGGACTGGCTTTCGAACTATGATGTAAATATTTATTGTAATAAGAAAGAGGTTACAATTCTTGATGATGATGATAAGGAACACGTTATCTTTAGAGCAGAATCGTCACCACCTAATTCTTATTTAGATCCACCCCTAGTAGCTCAACTAAATTCAATTATTGGGGTGGAAGAGAATGAAATAACTATGGGTGAGGAAAGAAATGTTCAAATAGAGGATGTACCTGTTGTGAAATAATTTGTAGATGTATTTTCGGAAGATTTACCTGGACATCGTCCAGAATGAGAAGTTGATTTTTCCATTGATTTAATTCCTCGATCAAGGCCTATATCGAAGAACCCTTATAGAATGGCCACTATAGAATTAGTCAAACTAGAGAAACAACTAGAGGAATTGAGTAATAAGGGATTTATTCTCCCTAGTGTTTCTCCCTGGGGAGCCCCTGTTCTTTTTGTTAAAAAGAAAGACGGATCTATGAGGTTATGTATCGACTATAGGGAGATCAATGCTATAACAATAAAGAACAAGTATCCCCTACCAAACATTGATGATTTATATGACCAACTACATGGAGCTCAATACTTTTCAACGATTGACCTTCGATCTGGATACCATCAGTTGTGTGTGAAGAAGGAAGACATTCCGAATACAGCATTTCGAACCAGGTACGATCATTATGAGTTTACTGTAATGCCTTTTGGATTGACTAATGCACCCTATGTATTCATGGATCTGATGAATAGAGTTTTCAAGGAGTATCTCAATGAATTTGTGTTGGTATTTATTGATGATATCTTGGTATACTCAAAAATCTATGAAGATCATGAAAATCACATGCGCATTATCTTGGAGACTCTGAGAAGACATGAATTATATGGGAAGTTTAGCAAGTGTGAATTCTGGCTTCAGGAGATTTATTTTCTTGGACATATTATCTCTAAATATGGAATCTCTGTTGATCCTTCTAAGACCAAGGCAATCCAAGAATGGCCAGCACCAACGGGTATAACTGAGGTACATAGTTTTATTGGTTTAACAGGTTATTATCGATGTTTCGTCTAGAATTTTGCCCGATTGGATAACCCATTAACGAAACTCACACGTAAAGGGGTTAAATTTGTTTGGACAAAAGAGTGTGAAGAATGTTTCGAAGAACTGAAGAGAATATTATTCAATGATCCTATATTGAATCTACCATAGGGGAATGATGGGTTTGTTATTTATAGTGATGCATCGAAGAAAGGACTTGATTGTGTCGTTGTGCAGAATGATAGAGTTATTGCCTATGCATCACGACAGTTGAAAATTCATGAACAAAACTATCCTACTCATGATCTAGAGTTAGCAGCTATGATCATTGCTTTGAAGATATAGAGGCACTACCTCTATGGTAAAAAATGTGAGATTTATACTGATCATAAGAGTTTAAAGTATATTTTCTCACAAAAAGAACTCAACATGAGGAAAAAGAGAAGGCTGGAATTACTCAAGGATTATGATTGCACGATACAATACCACCCGGGGAAGGAAAACAAGGTGGAAGATGCTTTGAGCAGAGAAGATCATGGAGTTTTTAACAATAAGAGAATTGAAAGGGATCAAATTTTCATGGATCTAGTGAAGATGGACATGGGAATAACCAGGGAAGGAGAAACATCAATGCTTTTTCAAATGGTTGCCAAACCATCTTTACTAGAAAAGAGTAAGAGTTCTCAAACTGATGATGAAGAATTTCAGAAGAAGATTAAAGCTGTGAATGATGGGATATTGAGAGACTTTGTGTATGAAGATGGAATTTTGAAATTCGGGAAGAGACTTTGTGTTCCCGATATACCTGATCTAAAAAAGGAATTGCTGGATGATGCTTATAGTTCCAATTTCTCTATACACCATGGGAGCACCAAAATGTATAGGGATTTGAAGGAACATTTTTGGTGGGACAACATGAAGAGGGAGATTGCTGATTTTGTGTCCAGATGTATGGTTTGTCAACAACTGAAAGCTGGAAGGCAACAGCCTGGAGGAGTCATGCAACCTCTTCCTATACCGGAGTGGAAATGGGAAAATATTACGATGGAATTTGTCGTGGGACTACCAAAGACTCCTAGATGGAACGATGCAATATGGGTTATTGTTGATCGTCTTACCAAGTCAGCATATTTTCTTGATAAAAGAGAAGATATACCACTAGAACATCTAGCAAGACTATATATTAATGAAGTTGTGAGACTTCATGGAGTACCCCGATCCATTTTTTCTGGTCGTGATCCCCGTTTTACTTCATGATTCCAGAAGAGTCTTCAGAAATCCCTGGATACTGAACTTCATTTTAGCACTGCCTACCACCCTCAGACAGAAGGACAATCACAACGGACTATTCAAACCTTAGAAGACATGTTGAGATCCTGCTCACTTGACTTTCAGGGTATGTGGGATCAGTATTTACCTCTGGTAGAATTTTCCTGTAACAATAGCTTCCATTCGAGTATTCATATGGCACCATATGAAGCATTATACGGAAAGAGATGTTTCACACCAACCTGTTGGAATGACGTTGGTGAAAGAAAACTTGTAGGTCTAGAACTGGTGGAGGAAACGATAGAAAAGGTGAAGGTAATCCAAAATCACATCAAAGCAGCTCAAAGCAGGCATAAGAGCTATGCCGATAATCGAAGGAAGGATTTGGAATTTCAAGTGGGTGATCATGTTTTCCTGAAGGTATCTCCATGGAAGGGAGTCATAAGTTTTGGTAAGAAAGGTAAATTGAGTCCCAGGTACATCGGACCTTTCGAAATTCTAGAACGAATTGGGGCTGTAGCTTACCGATTGGCAATACCGCCAAGAGTCTCCAAAGTTCACGATGTGTTCCACGTATCTCTGTTGAGGAAATACATGCTTGACCCAACGCATGTACTCACCTATGAAGAGTTAGAACTAGAACCCGATCTATCTTATTGCGAAGAGCCGGTCAGGATTCTTGATACGAGAGAAAAAGTACTGAGAAACCGGACGACGCGTTTGGTAAAAGTTTTGTGGAGAAACCATAAGATGGAAGAGGCAACGTGGGAAGCTGAGGAACTTATGATGAAGAACCACTCGAGTCTTTTCATGTGATAAGTATTCTAGAAATTTCTAGGATGAAATTATTTGAAGGAGGAGAGAATGTAACACCCCAGGCTTCTACGGTACGCTTCTCTTTGAATAATGTGATAGCGTGTGTTGTACGCAACACCGAGTTCTAACACACCATAACCAATCAAACTAACTGTTATGAATAGTAATACCTACTTTTTGAAATTATATATATATATATATTTTTAAAATGGACTTCATTTTTGGATTCGGAATATCGAATTTAGCCTAAGTTGAAATTTTGGTATTTTTCGGATAACTTTAATATTTTGGTGAATAGTGAAAATTACTAAATTTTAATTAAAAAAAACTTTTTAAATCAAAATAATTAATAGTGATAAATTATGAATTTGAGTGGTTTGAAATTATATTAAGAATATATTTTTATCATTTAATATAATGTTGGTCATTGGACATAATTTTACAATTAAACCGGATATAAACAAGTGTCAATCTTTTGATAGTTATTATCTCTTAAAAACACGCTTTTTTGTTTTAACAACCGGAATTAATTTTAAATTAATTTCTGCCACTTCTGTGTTTTGAATTTGGAAAAATGGATTCCATATTTGGAATCAGGATGTTCAAATTGTGTAAATAGGTAACTTTTATTTTTAGACATTTTGAATAATTATTTCGGTAAATATTTTATTTACCATGGTTAAGGGTAAATCCGGTAAATAAGGGTTAAAAAATAATATTATAATAATACTAAATTCTCCTAAAACGTGTCTTAGCCTTATTTTTTGATATATGTTCGACAATAGGCATATTTGGGTCGATTTTGGGACCCCATGGAGCCACTTGTCGGTGATAGGGACACTTTATTTTAATTAAGTTAAAATGAATACAAAAATGACACAACCATATATCTTTTAGAAAAACAATTTTTACATAAGGTTATATATGTTGGATTTTCGACTATAAATATTAATTAGTAAGATAAAAAGATTTCCTAAATAATGATAATTTATTTATAATTTTTATTGATTACATAATTTAATTTATTTATGACACAATGATGATGCAGTAATTACCATAATAGTGAAAATTTAAAATAATTGATATTATAAATACCCAAATAAATATAATTTGAGACTTTTAATGAATTAAAATAATTTTCTAGGATAATATTACGTATTAGTATTTATTTAATTGACTTTTTTAGAAGTAATAATTCTGTTATATGTTTCACAAAAATCAACTATTGAATAGTGTCAAAATTGACATAAAAGAGTTTTTAAAACAAATATTATATTATTAATTGAAATTAAATTCCTAAATATCTAAGGTTCGGCCACGAGACTTATATCATGATATTGGTATCATTAATGGACCACATGGGGGTCGCTTGTTTGTATATAGTAAGTTTATTAACTATATAATATAAAAATACAAAGTGACATGGTAAATGTCAAACTAATTAACTAAGAGTAAATACTTAATGATAAGGTTAATATAGTAATCCAAACCTGTCTAAATTATATTGTTTGAATGGTTTTCGACCTATACCCACCTTAACCTTTTAATAATCAACTTTGGAGCCATTAGAAACCGAATATGAATTTATTATAAATTAATATTTCTAGATTTTCTAAAGGTGCCCCTCACCCCTCTTATAAAAGGGCACTCCTCCTCATTTCTTCACACCTTTAAAGCATTTTGGTTCAGCCAAAATCTACCCAAATACTCTCCCAACTTCCCTAACTACAACCTAGTAGCCTTATTTTGATCATAAAGACAACCTAATGAGCCCTTTTGATCAAATCAAAAGGAAGAACCCGAAGAAGAGGTAATGATTTCACCACCCTTTTCCAAGTTCCTTTCTTCTTCCACTTCTTCTTCCTTTGTTATTACCATTATAAAATAATAACTCCAGTATCATATATATACTGTGATGTTATTATAAATATGGTACAACCATATTCATTATTCTATCCACCCTTTGAATAACATGTCATCGTACGTGCGTACGTACGGCTTACCGTCTCCACGTCGTGGTGTAATTGTTATTCAATATATTATTATTTGGATGGGTATAATAATGATGTGTAAATCATGTAAATAATAAATATAACATGTTAATGATTCTGTATATATGATATACCATCCATTTATATATTATTTTAATATCAAAAGAATGATATTGTCGCTAGTGCGTACGTACGGACTACCTTCTCCACGAACGCGATGAGATTTATTCTCCATCGCATCCATTCAAGTATAATTATCATTTTATTATTTAAAAATAATGTTTAAGTACATGATATCATTCTGGATATGAATAATATACAACCTATCCATGACAAATATGTCTTATTTAACAAAACATATAAAAGAAAACAAGTAAGTTAACACTCGAAACGACGATAATACTAAGATATTATTAACAAAGAAATGTTAAAAGATAATATATGATATCATATGAATGTATATGATTCTTGTATCATTTAATAACAATTATTTCACTATTATACAAGAGGTTAACCTACCCCAACCAAGGAAAAGTACAAGGTAATGTTTATTTCACAATCTCTTCATTATCCGTGGTTGTTTATACATAATAATCTACTGGGATCTCTTTATCATCCACATCCATGTTTCTTAAAAAAGAATTTCAATTTTTTTTACTATTTAATAGAATATGGGTTAAAGTCATTTATCCCCTTGTTTGAATTTTTATAAGAGGTTTATAAAGGAATCTTTCTGTCGTTTTCCAAACAAGGTGTTTTTTAACCTTTTCAAAAAAATTAAGGTAAGAATGTTTTTTTAACTTATACGGCAGGTGCGGCTATTTTCCGCCGTTATAAAAGAGTCAAAGCTTCCCTCACAATCTTATAAGAATATTTTCAAATAAAATGTTTTATTTCATAAATATAATACTCTTAAATTATTTCAAAATAGAAAGAGATATTTTTCTAAAAAGAGTTTTGATTTCATCTATGTCAACATCCTTTGATGGATTTTACGTTTATTTGAATTGGATTTATTATTATACAAAACTTCTATATTGTATTGAAGGTTTTGTGATATGTTTGACTATGGATGTGCTATTTTTATACCGTTAATAGATTATGGTGGAAGTATTGACATTTCGTATACTAGTTTTAATACGAATGTTTATGTTATGTTTAAACCTTTTCATATGGGAATGCATTGGACTTAATATGTGATGGGTGGATCGCGCTATAGCTCCTCGAGGCATCGGTAGGTCTCATGAGACAAACTAGTGTCTTGGCACAATGACTTGGAAAAATCTTATTTGTAGTCTTGGAATGAGGCCTTGGCTACGTGATTATGATAGTCTGGAATTATGCATTCCATCATTATGAAAGTGGTTATTGATATTGCATGTGATTATTCGATTAGTAGAATATCCATGTGAATAAGTAAATTGGATTATTTCATTTTATTTTCTCCATTATATTTTGAAGTTCATGTTTAAAAGGCTTTTGTTTTAAGTTATAAATTGCCTTAAATGTTATTCTTATTTATGAAAGTTTCCGCTATATTGTTATCCTTACTGGGCATTTAAGATCACCCCTTTTCTATGTTTTATTTTTCCCAGGAAGTGAAGAAGTAAATTATGAATGACCTGCAGGGATATTATGTGGGGATATGAGTGTGGAATATGGAGACAATATGTTTTTGTAGTAGTTTTTCACATTATTATGTAATGTAAGACTTATGAATATATCTAGTGTTTCCAAGGCTACTAAACCAATCGGTATTTCAAGATTTGATCTTTCTTGTGATCATGCCAATGTTATGTAGTAATGCATCGACTCTAGGTAACTGGGGTCGGGGTGTTACAAAGTTCCTTTATTTTAAAATATTATAATAAATTACCCATTTACAGGTGGCATTAGAACTCTATACTATAATTTTATCATGTTTATGGAATAATTCTTCTTCAAATCTCATATCCTCACTCTTTTATTTTAAGAATGAAAACCTCATCCGTGAGGTGCCGATCTATCACCTTCATAGATGATGTGATTTCATCTTTAAATTACACCATAAAGAATGGTAATTAAACCCTTTTTATGTTTGAAACATAATAAAATATATGTTCTATATATTATGTAATTTTCTGGAATTTTTTTTACACGTGACATTAATTTATAAAAAAATTGAGTTCATTAAGATCAAAAATGTTAAATTAGTCCAAAATATTATCATTAATGATTTATCAAATGAATCATCACCACTTATGAAAAAATAGTTATTTAATATTATATATGTTCATTAATAACTTATATTTTATATTCTAGATAACTATCCTCATTCTACAATATTTTCCATACACATATACAAGTAAACTGATCATGAAATCCAAGGAAATAAACGCTCCCAAATTATGAAATTGAATCTCTTAACCCATCAGAAAGACCATAAATGAACTTAATAATGTTATAATAAATAAAATGCACATATAAATGGTTTTTGACTTATTATTCAATTAATATAAATATATTATTCAGGACATTAAGATTAATTTCTGAGTCGTTTCAGACATAAGTAAGGGATTCTACCTGAACCTCCATTATTCCTCTGGGTGACTCTTTCTATCTTTTTTACCAAAATAAAATTCTCTGTTATTTTTATGAATATATTATAAATGATGTGAATATGTTTCAAAATAATTTATCAATGTCCATTCATCCTTCTCTTTCAAGGATATACATTTTTTAAAAATGATCCCTACTCAATTCTTTCTGATATGCAAGCCCGATTTAAGGAAATTTCCCATATTGTTACCAAATTTCAAGTTCACTAAAAAATAAATTTTAGGAAACAATTATTTTTATAAAATCAATAATTTTATCATGAAAAACTAACTTGGTTCAATTTTAGTTTTATAAAAATAATTATTCCTTTTCAATTTTAAATAATCTTGAAAGTTTTCTTTTAAATAGTACAATAATGTTTTATTTCTAATGTTTCTAAAACACTCTATTAACTTCATTTGGGTATATCTTATCATGATATATTATTATATTCCTTTATGAATTTACATTTATGAATTAATTCATTTATTTTATGTTCACTTTTATGATACATTCATTTATTATGCTTATGATACCCAATTCATTCCATGTTTAACCCTTATGTTTATGTTTGATTACATATGTTTCATTATTTATGTGGAAAAATATTCAAGAAACAAGTTATAATGGGTGAGATTAGATATTTTTCTAATTTATTGGATAATTTTTAGTATCATGAGATTTTATGTGAAATGTTCTTAGTGGTTTTCCATGACTTGTGCTCTACGTGCAATAGTCATGGTGGTTAGCCTTGACTCGGGCCCCTCTATGTGAAACTAGCATTAACTCATGATACCCTATGTGAAATGATCCTTGAATCATGATAATGTCATGTTTATTGTTCTTACACATTAATATGATTCCATTATTATATGATCCCATGTTCTATATGTTATTATCCTTTATTTTTAATTATGATCAATGCCTTTATATATATTTAAGTTATCACTTCTAACCCATGTGATAAGATAAATTTTAATGTTTTTCTCTTTTTGGGCTTTTTAGACCATCCATATTTTCATGTTATCCTCAGTTTATCTTATTCATATATTAGGGATCAAATGAAACTAATAGCTCTTAATGTATGATAAATAAATAAATGTTTTATTATGTCCTATGTTTTCAGTTTTATGTACCTAGTCTTCCAAGAAACTAGACTTTATGACCCTTGGACCATAATTTGATGTTCTATTATGCTTAAAATCATGTAATGATATGTGTAAAAGTCTAGCGTTTCTATAGTTGATATTATAATAAATGTTTATTTATTTTGGAGACTAGGATTAGAGAACTTTAGTGAGAACCCTATGGATAAGACCAAGTATGAAAAAACATCCATAAATTTTGGTAATTATAGAGTAAGTGGTTTATCAAGAGAATACATACCTGTCTAGATACTACAAGAATAATTGGTTATGGAAAAGATGTACCTAGCAGTGAAAACTCTAACAAGGTGTTCCAGGATTGACGTGGGGTAATTGGGTACATGAAAATGGGCCTTACTGCGTACCTGGTCTGACACTCCCGGGGGATATGATTTGGTAAATTCATATACTCGTTAAAAACCATTATTAAGGGAATAATGAAAATTACCATAAGAACATATGTTAGGAAACATATCACGTATAACCAATATTTAAACCTTGGGAATCATAAGTTTGGTTATAATTTTACTTTAAGAGTTTATCTTTTTATGTTTAAAATTTCATTTTTATGATTATTAGCTAAGTATTCAAGCCCCCTAATTACAATTTATTTTTCTTTGTTAATGGAGGGAAAGAGAAGAACATGTAACAAAAATAATTGTGATAGGAAATGTGATGATTTATCTAATGATATTTCAAATATGATGGAAACAGGTGCTCATAACTTCATGAAAATGATTTTTAATTAAATCAAGTTATGAATAATAACATAAATTTCATAGAACACCCTCATTCTTAAAGGAATGAAAAAGTTTCCACCAAACCCTTCATTTGAGGAAGTCCTCCCATTTTTAGTTGGTCTTATAATCCATTTATCGAGGAACAATGGATTAACTCTATTGAAAATATAATCTTTCTCCTACAGTGCTAAAAAATATAGAGAAATTTTTGATCGCGGTCTATCGACTTGATGGGGATGCTGACCAGTGGTGAAAACGGATAATAAAAAAGTGTAAGGAGGAAATTGTCTCTATAGAGTGATAAGAATTCAAGAAAATGTTTTTTCAAAAAATATTTTCCCCGGACCCTCTATTCTAATATAGAAAGAGAGTTCCCGAGACTTAATTAGAAGGAAGATGAGTCTATTGAAGCATATGATGAAAAATTTAAAAGGCTTTCAAAATACACCTCTAGATTTGTCAAGAAAATCAAAACCAAGGTTGATCGCTCATTTTGAGGACTAAATCCGAGTCTACAAAAAGTGTTTGAACTTAAAGACTTCGACAGTTATTAGTAGATTTTATGTTTTTCCCTAAAGGTTGAAATGAATATTAGTGATTCTCAATGGTCTCATCGGCCTGGTGAAAAAAAAGAGGAAAATGGAGTTTAATATGGTGGGATATACAAATAAATCCCCTGATGGAAAAAGAATGAATACCCCACATTCCAAAGTTGTGAGAAGAAGCATTGTGGGAACCTCATAAATGGAATCAGAAAGTTACTAAAATATGGAATAATGCATCATCTTGCTAAGAACAACAAAGGGATATGAATAATCCCACTAATGTCGAAGAATAAATGGAGTTTCATATCAATGCTTAACTAGTAGTGTTGTGATTCAAATTTAAGGAACATGGACATTTCACAACCAATTCCTGAAGCCTAGGGTTTTCAGAGGCAATAAACAACAACATCCAAGGAAGCAATAAATGTATTATGCTCTCACTACTACTAATATGGATCTGGACAATGATGTGGTGATAGTAACACTAATTATTCATTCAAGAATATTGAATATACTATTTGACTATGGTTCTATGGATTATTTAATATATTAAATGTTTAGCAGAACTATTCAAACACTAACTCAAAATATGGATGTTGAGTTATCTGTGGAGATAAATGATGGGGAAATTATTTCATCCAAAGTAAATAACTCTTCCCTTGTTAATGTTTGTGGACTAAACCAGCCAAAAAAGGTTTTCATACTCCCTTTTGTAGAGTTTGATTCTATTTTGGGCATGGATTGACTATATTTATATCAAGCCAACATCAGCTTTTGGGAAAGGGATATCACTCTTCACATCCCAAATAATCATCCAATTCAATACATGTGTAAGGTGGAAGAGGAATCTCCTTCAGAATCATCATATCAGGTGTGGATATTACTACCTTATAAGAAAGCATATCTTACACAAATGATTGTGATAGAAGATAAGATCATGCTCGAAGATATTCCCATCATGTGAGATTATAGTGATGCATTCCCTAAAGAGTTGATTGGTCTTCTCCTTGACCGAGAAGTTTATTTATCAAATAAACTTATTCTTAGATCCCGACCTATATCAAAAACAACTTATATAATGACCAACATTGAGATTGAAGAATAGAAGAAGTAGTTACATGAGAATCTAGATAAGGGTTTTATATGCCTGACTGCTTCACCATGGGGTGTGTCATTCCTCTTCTTCAAGAATAAGTATAGATCATTGCAGATTTGAATCGATTATCATGAGCTCAACAAAATTATTCTAAAGAACAAGTATCCCTTACCAATGATTAATGACTTGTTTGATCAGCTATGTGGTGCTAGATAATTCTCTAAGGTAAAACTTTGGTTGGGATATCACCAATTAAAGGTGAGTAAGTAATATATTCCCAATAATGCCTTTAGAACATTGTATGGAGAATATGATTTCACCGGGATTCCCATTGGACTCACTAATTATCTATAAATTTTCTTGGATTTAATGAATATAGTCTTTATAGATTACCTTGATAAAGTTGTTGTAGTCTTTATCAATAATATTCTGATATACTCCAAGAGTAAGGAGGAACATGAGTTGAATTTGAATACTATGTTAAATATATTGAAAATGGAGAAACTATATAAAAAGTACAGTAACTATGAGTTATATATGGAGTGTCATTCATGGGGAATGTTATCACTAGTAAATGAATATTTTTGGACCCTTCCAAGACAAAGGTAATCGAAGAGTGGACCAAGCCAACTTCTGTAACAGAGATCCTTATTTTCCATGGTTTAGATTTGTATTAATGATGATTTTTTAAGAACATATCATGATTTTAAAACCCAATAACCAACCTAACATAGAAGGGAGTGATGTTTTTCTGGACTCAAAAATGCGAGGAAAGCTTTAAGAAGCTCAAAACTAGGCTTATCACTGTTCCAGTACTCACACTCTGAACAAGTGTATAACTCTTTGGGGAATACAGTGATGCTTCAAATAAAGGCATAGAATTTATACTAATAAAAAATGATAAAGTGATAGCCTACACCTCAAGGAATTTTAAAATTAATGAGAAAAACTATCTTACGCATGATTTGGAGTTGACAGTTGTGATCTTTTCCTTGAAAATATGACAGAATTTTCTTTATAGGGAGAAGTGTGAGATATATAATGATCAAAAGAGTCTCAAATATATATTAACATAGTAGGATCTTAAAATGTTCCAATAAATATGGTTTTATCTCATTAATAATTATGACTGCCCAATCCACTGCCATCCAAGTAAGGAAAATATGGCGGAGGCTGAACTAAGTTGAAAGAATCATGTATCTATATCAATGATGAGAATTGACAAGGATTAAGTCTTCTTAGACTAAAAAAGTATGGACATAGGAATAATTAAGGGAGGAAACTCCTAAATCCTTTCTCAAATGATTTCTCAACCATCCCTTATAGTGAAAATAAAGGATGCTCAGAGAAACGATGTGGTAATTCAGAAAAGGGTAGAAGGTATCCGAAATGGGAAATCCTTCTCGTTCAAGTTTGGTGAGAATGTAGTCATAATATTTGGGCCCTAACTATGTGTAACATATAGTATAGAGATAAATAAATATATTTTGAATGACACAAATAGATAAAACTTCACTATTCATCCAGAGAGCACAAATATGTATCTTGATCTCTGAGAGATCTTTTGGTGGGAAAATATGAAAAAAGAGATCATTGAATGTACATCAATGTTCATGGTATTTCATCAGGTGAAAGATGAAAGGAAAAATTCTAAAGGGATGGTGAAACCATTATCCATAACACCATGGAAATGGGGAAACATTACCATGGAATTTGTCACTGGACTTCCAAGGACATTTAGAGGAAACAATGTTATATGGGTAATTGTGGACCGTCTTACAAAGAAAGCTCACTTTATTTTAATTCAAGAGGTCTTCTAACTAGATCAAATTGCATATATATACATCAATGAAGTGGAAAAGATTCATGTAGTAACACTATCTATTGTATTCAATTGAGATCCAAGATTCACATCCATGTTCTGGAAGATCCTTCAACCTGCTCTAAGCACTAAGATGAACTTTAGTATGTCCTATAATCCTCAAACTGATGTCCAATAGAAGGGATCTACTCAGACCCTAGAAGACACGTTGATATCATGTTATATGGAATTAAAAGGATTATGGGACCACAATATTTATCTGGTTGAGTTATCTTACAATAATATTTTCCAATCAATCATCCATGTGGCTCCATATGAATCCCTTTATGGGAAAAGGTAAATAACCCCAACATGCTGGGATGAATTCGGTGAATGTAAGATACTATGACCTGAAATGGTTGGAGAAATGTTGGAGAAGGTAAAAACCATTAAACAACACATCAAGGAATCCAAAAGTTTAAAAATATTTATGCAAACAATCATCAATAGGACCTCTAGTTTATAGTTGGATATATGGTATTCCTCCGCATATCTCCCTAGAAGAGGATCATGAGAGTTGGGAAGAAATGGAAGCTAAGTCTGAGGTACATAAACCCCTTCAAGATCATTGATCATGTTAGGGTTGTGTGTAATGTTTAAAGCCTATAGGAAATGAATTCCTCTAAGTCCTATGGGCCATGTAATACTTACACCTACAGGCCTTTTAAGGTTTCCGCCTCACCCCTTGAAAGGTGGATTATAAAAATAAATAAAAAAACGAAGGCCTTCGGGCCATTGGAGGATAAGTAAACAAATATTTTTAAAAATATTAATTAAGTGTTGGTATTTTTTGTAAGTC
The DNA here is from genome assembly GCA_963277665.1 of Viscum album. Classification (NCBI taxonomy): domain Eukaryota; kingdom Viridiplantae; phylum Streptophyta; class Magnoliopsida; order Santalales; family Viscaceae; genus Viscum; species Viscum album. The sequence goes on along the minus strand of OY728142.1, from coordinate 22,350,080 downwards.
ATATATATTTAATTTCAATTTTATAAATAATTTAATAATTTATAAGAAAATTTATTTTCAAAAAATGTTTTCATAAATTATTATTTTGATGTCTTATGATTTTAAGATAATTTTATGAGACCTTGGTTAAATTTTAAAAGTGATATAAAATTAGTTATAATTTAAAATCATTATTTTTTTGTGTAAGTTATAATTTTAGTTAAAAATTAAGTTTCTCATATTTATATAATTATTTTAATAAAATTGAGTTCATTTTTAATTCAACAAGTTAAAAAATGGTTAGGGTAAATTTTTGGGATTTTTTTTGAAATACTTGAATTTTTTTGAATAGTAAAATACAGTAATTGATGGTATATATACATTATATGTTAAATGTACTATTCATTGAGTCATGGATGACATAAGAAAAAATGGTTCGAAATCACATGACCTAATTGCTATATTTAGTTTCAAGAATCAACACTATTTCTTGTCTTGAGAAAAATAACAAAACTGTGATTAAAATATTCAAAAAACAACATCACCACTTATTCTCCTCACACCTCTCAAGACTTTAGTGTTACCTATATTCTAATCAATAATATTATTAGACCTATCCCCTATTTCTAGGAGATTTTAATCATAACAAAATACCAAAATAAATTCTCTATGGTGGTTCTCTAGAAGAAGGAATCAAGATGTAAAACCCTACTTCGTTTTCATTCAACTTCATTTTCAGGTTCCATTCTTTTCGTATATCATCCTCAACTCACCCTGTCTAAGTGGAATTAAAACTAAATTATATTAAATATAATTAAATTTTATCATTTTTATGTAGTTATTGTTTATTAGAGCTCATCTCCTCTCTACTTTATTTTAAGAATGAAAACATCATCTGTGAGGTGCCGATTGATCACATTTGTGGATGATGTGATTTCATCTTTCAATTAAACCATCAATTATGGTCATGAAACATTTTTTATGGTTCAAAAATATTATAATATATTTATTATATATTATATAATGTTATATAATCATTTTTTACACATGATATTAATTTATAAAACAAAATGAGTTCATAGTGATTAAAAAATGTAAAATTAATCTAACTGATTATCATTAATGATTTATCTAATGAATCACCCAAACTTCCTAAAAAATGATATTTTAATATTATATAAGTTCATTAATAAAATATAAGTTCAGTTTTGGGAAAATATATTCATTATAAATGATTTTCCATACACATATACAAGTAAACCGATCATTAAAACCAAGGAAATCAACGCTACCAAAAGATGGAATTGAATCCCTTAACCCATAAAAAAGGCCATAAATGAACTTAATAAAGTTATGATAAATAAAAATATATATAAATGGTTATTTAATTTTTAATTAACAAATATATTTTGATTATTAAGGTAATTAAGATCAATTATAGAATTGTTTCCGACATAAGGTAAGGGATTCTACCCGAACCTCCAATATTCCTTCGGGTCAATCATTATCTATTTTTACGCAATTTAAATTCTCTCTTAATTTTTTGTAAAAATTTTAAATTATGTAAATATGTTCCAAAATCATGTATAAATATCTATTCATCCTTTTATTTTTGGTATATACATGTTTTTAAAAGGATCGCTACTCAATTCTTCCTGATAAGCAAGCCTGATTTAAGGGAATTTATGGAATTTTACCCAATTTGAATTGAATTATATAACCTATTTTAATACTCCATTATTTTTATAAAATAAGTAATTTTATCATGATGAAATAAATTTTTTCAATTATGGTTTTATAAAAACAATTATGTATTTTCCATTTTAAATGATCTTGAACGTTTTCCTTCAAACCGTATTTTTTCTATTTCTAAAGTTTCTTAAAAACTATTTTGACTTCGGTTTAACATCTCATATCATGATATTTTAATTTAGTCCATTATGAATTTACATGTATTATTTAATTACTTTATTTCATGGAAAAAATTTTTATATTACAATTTATTTTTTCTTATGATACCCAATTCTTTCCATGGGTAATCGTTATGTTTATGTTTGATTACTTATGTGTGATTTTAGATGTTGAAGGAATATTCATGAACATGTTATGATGGGTGCACCTAGATAGCACTGCAATTAATTGGATAATATTTAGTTTCATGAGACTTTCGGTGCAATGTTCTTGGTGGTTATCCTTGACTCGTGCTCCATGTTCAATAGTCTTTGTGGTTAGCCTGGACTCATGCTTCTCTATGTGAAAATAGACTTGACTTGTTATCCCCTATATGCAATGAGGCCTGAATCATGGTATTGTCATGTTTTATTTTTCTTCCACATTACTATGATTTCAATATTATATGATCCCATGTTATATATTTTATGATTCCTTAGGTTTAATTATGTTCCATGCCTTTATATATATTTATGTTATGCCTTCTAACCCATGTACTAAGCTTTATTTAAATGCTTCTTCCTTGAAAAAGATTTTTAGCTCATCCATGTTTTTTATATTATCCCCATGTTATCCTATGAATATCTAAGGTATCAAATGAAATCAAATTCTCTCAATGGATGATAAATGAATACATTTTTCATTAAGTCCCGTGTTTTCATTTTTACTTACCAAGTCTTCCAAGATAATACACTTTACTATCCTTGTATTGTAATTTGATGTTTTATTATGCTTAAAAAAATTTAATGATATATGTAAAAGTCTAAGGTCTCTATATGTAACACCAAAACATATATTTTGACTCAGCAAGGAAGATTGGCGTGTACCTCTTAGGCTACACAAACATGACCTGGAGTACACAGTCACAGACAGACCGTGTACTCCGACACAGACATAGCCAGACCAGGTATACATGGGTATAGTTGTGTACTTAGAAATTTTTATAAGTGTATGATAATATAAAAACCATGTAATATGAAATGGAAAAGGGAACAGACCATGGTACATGGGCATGATCCATTGTTAAAGGGACACACCATGTACTTTGAGTACATGCTATGTGCTCCTTCAATGTTGTCTTGGAGACCTTATCCACTTCATATTGGACAAGTTTTGGTAGGGTGAATTACCTTGATCCTTTAAATAAAGGTCAATATGGAAAAATGTCTTAAACTTAGGATAGTTTTCCCTTTAGGGGTAATTCTTTGATATAATCATTATAATCCTTCCTTAAGGTCGATGTGAGCCCATCTATCATTATCTTTCTCTAGCTGAGGTTCATGGTATCATAATGTCCAACACTACGCAGACATAGTTCCTATACTTAGTGGGTTATTCCATATTGAATTGATGGAATACCCCATGGAATTGAGTATAATCATCATCTATGTATCATTCTATTATGACTTCCAATGTATACATCTTATGGGGGGACTCTATGATCAATACATCACAAGAAAGCATCATAATTTCTATTAGACTTGTGGAGTGTATTATCCTGGATGATTTATATGTGGAACTTTTAATAAGGATCCCTAGTATGGGATTATGGTTGTAAATTTACTATGATACTATGTTTCATTGTTTATTATTTCAAGATATTCTTGTGATATGTGTTGTATATATATACCTTTGTTGATCTGACTATTATCATTGTCATTATTTGGTTACTGATTTTGGGATGTCTGATTGGGTACAGTTATACTCACTACTACATGGTATTTTCCCTCATGTTTCATGTATTATGAAGATGATCGACCTTTTTTTGGAGTCTTAAAGGAACAAGGACCATGTGGTGTTTAGTGATCAAGATGTACCGAGGTGTCTTCCTAAAACCATCTTAACAGTAGTCCCCACATATACTTTCAGGTTGGACTTGTTTTTAGTCTCATTGTGGTGGGCTTGCATTTGAACTTGTTTACATTCCAGTACTTCTTTTTTTTACTCTGATTATGGGATTTATATTTATTCATGCATGGTTTACCATTTATTTTACATTTCAGTACTGTATGTTCTAGGAGATGTGTGTGTGTACAAATACATAGGATAAGCCCTCCCATGGAAATTATATGCCTCCTTGATGCTAGTATCCATCCCATTTCCTATTAGTGGTTTCCTTGGGATATTTATTAATGGTCTCCATTGGGATGGGTTATGAAAATACCAAACCATGAGAGGTGGTCGGAAAAAACAAACGACATCATTTCATGAGGTGGTAGTCCATCGTACAAATGGATTTTGATTGTGTAACCCATTTGATGGAAGGGTGTGTGGGTGTAGGTAATACCCCTAAATTAATATTGAGGATAATTGTTTTATTATATAATTATGTTATAATAATAATTGAAGGAGGTGGAGAAGGAAATAAAATAAAGATGTTTTTTGAAAAAACATTACCTCTTCTTTGGGTATCTCCATTTGGTGTGTACTAAACCCTTCCTTGGTTGGATTTATACTGAAAATAAGGATTCTATGATTACAGGAGTTAATTTTGAGAGTGATTTTGGTAGGGTTTGGATGATCCACTTGGATTTATAGGTGTGGGGAATTGAGGGGAGTGGATTTTCTTTTATAATCTAAGAGGAGTGGAATTCTTGTAAATACTCAAAAGTATTCACTATTGAGTGGTATCCCTTACGTCATGTGCTTCAAAAAATGGAAAATAATGAAGTGAAAGGAAATTATAAATGATCCATACTTACACCACATAAAAGAAAAGGAATTATTTATCATTTTGTTCCTTAGTCTTTATATTTACTCAATTGTACCCTTTTTTTACCATAGTAACTAGTTTTCAAACCAAGGTAATTAATCATTTAATACTAATCTAAAGTGAGAATTATTAAAAAAATAACCCAATGATTCTTATTATGATATATAATTTGTAAAATTAAAATATCATGTGTTTTTTAAATGAATTTTAATAGAAGCGCGTGTAACAGGAATAAACACCACTTTAACCATAATTGCACTAGGATGGTTTTTATTATTCAGAGATCATTATAGTATTTATAAAAGTAAAATTGGACAATGAATGGAATTTTTTTTATATTTATTAACATTAAGAAAACATGGTATAGGATATTATTTTTAGTAAATTTAAATCACATAATAAAATATCATTTATTAGATAATAACATTAATGTCAATTTGGACATTATTTATTCAATTTAGATTTAAAAACATAATGAAAATGATGAAATTTGAATATATTAATTTTAAGCCTATGTAACATGATATATTCATCTAAAAAATTAATGTAAGACAAAAATTCATTACATTTACTCTACTATTAAAAATTTGAGTATCATTTATTTTAGTTAATTATTAACTAAATAATTATGGCGTTGGTGTTTCTTAAGCATTTTATATAGCTAATTAATATATAAAAATTAAAGATAAATTATCTGGATAAAAAGAACTCATTTATCCTTCAAAATAATATCTATAACATAACCAATATGCCATTTTCCCTATCCCAAGGCATTATATATATTAAAATCATCGAAGGTTGCATATTTATCTTTTTCATTACTTAACTTATTATATAGGTCACTTTCATGGAATAGTATTCACACAAACTCAAAAAAATATCCTAAGGATTTAAGGGTCTAAATATTTCGATATAATGTTTTTGAAAAATTTCGTAGGCAATTTTATACCTTAAATTCTAGGATAAACCATTAGTAAACTCGTTTTTACCTTAATCATTGTAATTAATTTTTACTATTTTAACTAATCATTACGGTCAAAAATAAATAGAAATTATTAGATAATATAAATAACTATGATTCCAAATATGATATCTATTTTCCAAAATTTAGTTCAATGAAGTGGAATAATTAAATTTAAAATTAATCCCATAGAAGTGATGAGAAAGATGGGGTTTAAAGGTGAAAATGATCAAAAAATTACATTGTTTTTATGTCAAAATTCATTATTAAAAAGATTTAAATGAACTAAATTTATTTAGTAGATGTATAATTAAAATATTATGACTTTAAAACAAATTAAAACTATAATTTAACATTAAAAATCATTTAGATGAAATGTCATTTTTTTATTTAAATTTAGTATTTTTCACTATTCATAAAAAATGAATTTTCTCAAAAAAATCCAAAAAATTGACCATAAATTTTTTTGATATTATTATTTCCAAATTTAATTTAATTTTTTTAAATAAATGTTATAAATATTATAAAATTGGTAAATTTTAATATTTAGTTATGTGCACGAATCTCGATTAAACGATCTTTTAGAAAAAAACTATTTTTCAGAAAAGATTTTTTTTCTTTCAAATAATTCATATTTTTTTTAAAATATATAGATAACTAATAAAACCTTGTAATATATATATATATATATATATTCATAATTTAGTTAATTTTATTTATCCTATAATTTCAGATGACTATGCGAGAAGTATCATAATATATAATATTATTAATAGTATATTATTGTTCAATAAAACTCATCCTTACATGTAATTAAATGTATTGAAGATACTATTTGTTGCATAAATTTCAAGATAACATAGTATTGATATCAATACAAACTATCAAATAAAATTATATTCTTTTATAATTTTAAGTGTGTTACATTCCCACTTTAATAATTTATGTCCTTATAATTTGATCATTGTCTCAGTAATCAAAGGATGGACATTTGAAGATACTTTTATTATAAACCCACATCATAAAAAGGGTTAATAAAACATCCTATTAATAATATATAAAGGGAATTACAATGGTCATATAGAACAACACATCACTAGGTTTCCAAAAAGGATAACATCGGTGTGAATGGAAGAAAAGTGTAATAATTTGAGAGATTGATTGAGGTCATTGATCATTGGAAAGTGAATGATCAATGGAAAGTTAAGGGCCTAAAAAACATAAATACGTGATGATAAAAAGGTCCATCAGTTAATAAGACTGGAATTTATTAGGATAATAATTTTGTTTCATGATTATTTTCATAGTGTTGAGGAATTATCTTACTATCTAGACTAATATAATATGGAAATATATTTACATGATGTGTAGGATTTCATCCTTTAGCCAATTTACACCAAAATATAGTATTTTTCACCAAATTATTAGTATTGAAGATGATTTTTTAATTCATGAAGCACTAAAATAAACTTTTAAATACCACATAACCATAAAATGTATAATCAAGTTATTCCACCCATCATTAACAAAAACCAAAATGGTTAGAACATGAAAAATTAATTCTCAGAATGAATATTCCATCATATTTTAATCTCAAAATTTTAAAAGTAATTCCAAAAGTTCACACCAAATCATTTCAGAGATTACTATCCCTAAAATTCATCAATCATTTCTTGACTAATTGTGAAACCCAATGATTATTAGGATTTGATTATATATTATTTAAATATTAACAATTATTAATTAAATAAAATCTCATTTTTTTCAATGTAAACTTAATATATACTTATAAAAAAGGTAATACTAACAAGAACATCACATAGGCTAGTGGTAGGCATGAATCCCTTATTGTCCTTCGGGCACGGGTTTTAGACTTTCCACATTTTCAGATGCGATGAGTTTTCACCCTGTATAAGGTTTTCCCTTTTTTATCTCATTAAATATGAAAAATAATTATTCTATAAATAAAAATTCATGTTGATCATAGGGGTTAAAAATACCTCAACCTAATAAAACATCTCCATAAATGTCATTAATAACCTAAAAATTTTAATTACATAAAACCCTAAAATGGGGTGTCTAGGAATTTAAACTTACGATCAACCTTAATATTATAGACCTATTATGGTATCCATAACTCTTATTATATACTCATATAAAAAAATATTAATCTCAAAAGTTATCTAAACCATTCCTTTGATACCAACTATAACCGGCCAGAACCCGCACTCCCATATCTATTTCTAAAATCATAAAATTTACATTTCTATCCTTGATTTTGATAATTATGACCCATTTTTTCCATCAAAACCTTTTAACATCAAAAGGAAATATTTCATTAATTATATTCTCAAGGATCATTTAGGTTTTGAGTTTTAGAGAACTATGACATAATCCTACATAAACAATACCCATGTCATAAAAAAGAATTTATTCCACTTAACCAATATTTTCTGATTTCACATTAATTCATCATTATCAACCATATGAAATCCATTATAAATATAACTCGTTCAACCTCATTCATTAAAATCTAGGGAAAAGGTAGACATAAGAAATGTGATCTCAAATGCTCAGTAAGGGAAAACATAATCATTACTAAATGAATGTCATCAGTGAACATAAAATGAGTGTGAGGGTATAATTACATAATCAAATTTCATGGGAGAATCATATAAAAAATCATACCCATAACTACATGTATCATTAAATATATAATCATGGAAAAGTGAAGGGTTATCAAAATTCACAACCATGAGCCATGTGATGTCAATAATGATCATGAGAAACATTATAAACTCATACTAATTATTTAAATCCATTTTCATTAACATGGATCCTTAGTCTAATAAAATAATTTCAAAACACATTTATTTGGAATTAACATACAACTAACTTCCAATACAATCATTAACCAATGCATTGGAGCACTATCTGGGCACACCCATCGTAAATGATGTAACGGGCTCCATTGATGCTATCTGGGACACCCCATCATATAAGTAATATATAAGAACCACAACATGAATAATGTAAAAATATATTCCATTAGAAAACTCATAAAAACATGATTAACCAATGCAAAATAAATGGATTTCATACCAATATATTTTAAATATAATTGACCTGGGGAAAAGAAATGGGTTTCATAACAACCTCTTTGAAGAAATAACAATCCATACAGAGAAATAATGAAGGTGGTATTACTAAAATATATCCCCATTTTATCATATTTAACAAAATATTTTTTTTTACTTTGATGAATTAAATACCATTAAAATACCATTAAATACATTTTGAGAAAAATACCCTTTTCATTGTGAAAATCACTTTTTAAAACATAAAACATTATGAAAATACGTTTCTTTGAAAATAACCTTGTAATTTTATATAAGATTATTTTAAAAATCATTTAAAACATTTATTTACTAAAATATACTTTAATCTTTGAAAGAAAATGTTTAAAACATTTTTTATTTTTTAGAAAACATGGTTTTTGAAGAAAATGAGTTTTCGATCGAAAATACGATTTTTCAAAAAAAAACTTATATTGAAATATTGAGTAAATAAAGTGAGAAATATTAGTTAAAAACATGTATTACCATGAAATAAATATATTATAAGAATCTTCATGATAATTATTTGGGTTTATATCATAACATTTCAATGTTGGAGACTTAATCACAAATAATCTTGATAAACGATGAGATTGTAACATGAAATTCTTTCCACTTTGTTAATATTGAATTGTAAACCACATGAAATAATAAACTTAAATTACACTTATAATATAATGAAAATAATTATATACAAGAACAAAATTTCAGATGGGTTGTATATAAAACTTATACAAGAATACAGGTGTATAACATAACAAATGTCTCAATAAAGATAAATTGTAACAAAAATACCTTACCGCTTTCGTAACATGAAAACTCTAAACCACATGAAATATAGATATTAAAATGTATATTTAAATACCAATAATTTATATTTTAATAATCATAAAATACATTCAAGGTCATTATATAAAACACACAATAAAATTAAGTGGTGAATATGGCATGTTTCTCATAGAAATAAAAGTGAGATGATAAAAACAATTTCCTTGAGTCTGATTCATCTTGTTTGTTATTTATATTCTTGAATAGTAAAAATCTGTAAATTATTTAATTTATTTCGGACATTTTATATTTTTATTATTACTTTTTTTTCACTTATAAAAAAGACTAATATAATCAATTAATCAATTAATTTTAAGTCATATATATTGACCATATTCTGCTTATGCGTAAAAAATGACTTTGCTAGGTTAACTATGGTAAAAAATATCATTATTTAAAAATATCTCTAATAATAATGATAAAATTATTATATTTATACATTCATTATTCTTTTAAAACAAATCATGAAATATAGTGATGAAAAATGAACATAAGTTACGATCTTAGAGACGGTATACCGTGTATACTCATGAGCAATGAATCCATTTTTAAATGACCATTTTGAAAATAAGGTAAGTATTATTTTATATTTATATAATTATCATTATATAATTAGTAACATGATATTTAATTTCTTATACTTATATATAACATTTTTGGTTCAGCCCATGTCTCGGTCTTTCTCAATGGCTCACCTAAGGGCTACCTTGCATGCTCTAGGGGAGTTAGACAGGGGGATCCCCTCTCAGCAGTTCTCTTATACATTGTTAGAGATTTTATCCGTAGACTCATTTATCATAAGGTCTCTCAGGGACAACATATGCTGATTCAAGCATCCAGTTCCCTTGTTGCCTCCTCTCATCTTTTATATGCTGATGATATCATTATATTTCTGCATGACAGAAAGGAGAATGTTCATGTCTTGAAGAAAATATTTCATAATTATGCAAGTCTCTCTAGTCAGTGTATCAGTTAGGACAAATATTCCATTCACATTGGGAAGAGGTTCTCTATTTCTAAGAAGCACTGGATTCTTTTAGAGTTGGGAATCAAGGAAGGATCATTGCCTTTTCTTTATCTAAGTGTACCTCTTTTCAGGGGGGTGTCCTAGAGCCTCTTATTTCTCTTAAAATTGTGGATCGGGTCAATGGAAAGCTCTCAACTTGGAATGGGAAGAGTCTCTCTATGGATGGGTGAATTATTTTGGTGATTTCTGTTATCATTTCAAAATTAGTTTACTCATTTATGGTCTAGAAATTGACAAGAGGTCTTTTCAAAAGCCTGAACACATCCATCAAGAATTTTTCCTGGAGTGGTAACGTCCAGAAGAGGAAGTTAGTCACTGTTCCTTGGAATATCTGTTGCAGACCTCTTCACTCTGGTGGCATGGGTATAAAAAAATACTACTCTCTTTAATGACTCCCTTCAAGTCTGCTTATCCTCGAATATCGTCCGCAGTAATTCTGAATCAATGTGTTTTCTTAAATCTCGTTTTACTAATAATTTGGAGATGAGAAACAATGTTTTCAGTGTCTCCTCCCTCTATCCAGCAGTTAAATCACCATTCCAGAATGTTATGACCTACTCTAGATGGATTGTGAATAGAAAATCCAACCATACGTTCTAGCTTGATAATTGGACAGGTGATATTCTATCTAATTATTTTGTGCCTACTACACTCGGATCAGGGGAGAAAGTCTCTATCAAGGATTTTCTAGATAATCCTCCAGAAAATTTATCAGGTGACCTACATGATCTGATTGATAATTACAATTTTGTCTCCTGCCCTGATTTTTTTGTCTTGGGACCCAACTAGAAATGGTATTACGATAAGAAATTTATATTATTCTCATGCTATCAAGGGTATTAAGGATGATTATAAATGGTTGTCTATCTTCACTAAAACATGGATTGGGACTTCATGTCTAATGCTTGTCTGGAGGCTGGTTTACAAAAGATTACCCACTGATGAGGTCTTCCATATGTTTGGTTTGCAGTGATGTTCCAGGTGTGTTATGTTCCATCAACATCAGGAGGAGGCAAAGAATCTCTTCCTCTTTTGTGCAATGGACTCAGCCATTTGAAAGAAGGTTTTGGGTTCCTTTGATCTGTATGGCCTTAGATTTTCGTGACTGTAGGACCTTTTCTATTACAGTTTGGTTATAAAAATCTCACATCAGGTTCGAGCTCTCCTCTCCGTGGCTGTTTTTGAAGTGCTGCATACTATTTGGCGGCTTCGAAATGATACTTTTATAATGGGAAGTGATGCTTCTTGAAGCCTGCCTTGATGCATGTTATTATGGATATAAGGGAAATGTCCGATGTTTGTTTGTGTGAATGTTACAGCAACAATAAAGACTTCATGATTCTGAAAAATATGGGTGTAAAAGGGAATTTTAGACCTAATTTTGGTACTATTGAGGTGTTTTAGATCCCCCTTACCCCCTTTGGATTAAGGTAAATACGGATGGTGCTTCTAAAAGTAATCCTGGTCCTTCAGGTAATGGTGAGGTCTTTAAGGCTCATGATGAATCTGTTAAAGGTTGTTTCTATGGTTCTTCTGGCATGAAAATTTCTCTTGAGGCTGAGATGCTTGGGATCATACATGCTGTCTCATTTATGAAAATGAATGGTTAGACTAATATCTGGCTAGAGAGTGACTCTTCTACCACTAGGCAGGGCATCATAGATAGTGAAATGATTATCTCTTGGTGCCTCATAGAAAAGTGGTTACAATGAATGGAGACCCTTTCTACTCTCAACTTCATCATCACATATGTCTATCAAGAGGTGAATAGGGTTTCTTATGGTCTTGCGAACCTTGGGGTTGGTGAACCTATTACCTGGTCAGATACCCTTCATGAGGCTTTGCTCCCATTTATAGGGATGACTGTAATAAAATCTCTTATTTTCTCCTCTTGTAATCGTTCAATTTTTAAGAATAAATTCTTAGTCCTTTTGGCGGAGGGACCCTCATTTCCAAAAAACATTGGTTTGAGGAAGCGGTAGTCTACACATCCACAAATGACATTATCACTTTTTTAGTGTGTGAAAAGGTAATAAAGAAAATGATATGTTTTGTTTTAAAAAATATAATTATTTCAAGAATATAATAATTATTTTATGTATATTATATGTATTCATTTTTGATACCCTTATTACCTTCCATGTAATGCGCTAATGAAAAACACTTCACATCGCTTCGTGAGGCGGTATTTCGCTCTACACACGAGTGGAATTATCGAATCACCTAAAGAATGGTATATTAAATAGTTATATATGATATAATTACTCCATAGTTATAATAATGTTATTAATAAAATATATAAACTTTAAATCCAATATTATACCAAACTGTTATAGGTGGTAATGAAAAAATGAACGGCATCATTTCGCTAGGTGGTAGTCCACCATACACATGAATGATGATTTTGTAACCCATTTGATAGAAGTGTGTGTGGGATTATCTTGTAAAAATAAGATTAAAAAATATCATTATATTTAGGATAATTAGGTTGTTATATAATAATGTTATAAGAATAATTGAAGGAGGTGGAGAAGGAAACAAAATAAAGACGCCTGTTGAAGAATATTACCTCTTCTTCGGGTATCTTCATTTGGTTTTCACGAAAACCTCAATAGGTTGGATTTATAACAAAAATATAGATTATAGGATTATGGTAGGTAATTTTGGGAGTTATTTGGGTAGTTTTTTTACTGTTAAAATGGGTTGAGAGGTGTGGAGAAGTGAGAAGAGTGAATTATTTTTTATAATGGAGGTGGAGTGACATTCTTTTAAATACTCAAAAGTATTGACAATTGGGAGGTATTTATTACCTAATGTGATTCCAAAATTGACAAATAATTGAGTGGAGGAAAATTATGGTTGATCAAACTTACAAAAAGAAAAAATAAAATCATTTTTATCATTTTCCCCTAGTCTTTAAGTTTACTCAATTTTAACTTTTTTGTGTTTTACCATGGTAACCAGTTTTCTAACCAAGGTAATTTAACCTTTACTACTAAATTAATGTAATAAATATTAGAAAGTGTATACCCCATTTTTATAAATATGATATATAAATTTTAAAATTAAAATCACATGTGTTTTAGAAATTAATTTTAATAGAAGCTCATGCAACACGCAAAAAACACCTCTTTAACCTTAGCTGCACTAACACAGTTATTATTTTTTAGTGGTTATTATAGTCATTATAAATGAAAAATTTTCCCATTAATGGAAAATATATAATATTTATTAACATTTAAAAATCACTTGGTAGTTGATATTTTTTGATTAATTTTAATACAGTTAATAAAATATCATTTATTGTAAAATAACATTAATGTTAATTTTGACATTATTTATTTAATTTAAATTTAAAAACATTAAAACAATGATTGAATTCCAATAAATTAATTTAAAATATGTGTAACATGATATGTTAATATCAAAATTTAATTTTATATAATAATTCATTCAATTTAATTCACTTTCAATATTTTTAGTATCATTTATTTGAATTAATTTTTAACTAAATAATTATTGCGTTGGCGTTTCTTAAGAATTTTAAGTTACTAAATCATATATAGAGATTAATGAAAAACTATTATGATTATAAAAACTAATTTATCTATATAAATGTTATATATAACCGAACCAATATGAGTTTTACCTATCCTAAAGCATAATAGATATAAAAATCAAGGAAGGTTATTTTTCTGCCTCTTTCTTTACTTACCTTTTTATATAGGTAACTTTCATGGAAAAATATTCCAACTAACTCGTGAAAATAGATAATAATTTGATCATGGTCTAAATATGTCCATAAAATGTGTGTTTTACAATTTGGTAGATCATTTTACACCCAAAATCTTATGTTTGACAACTAAGTAAACACGTTTTTACCTTTATAACTGTAATTATTTTAACCATTTTCACTAATCCTTATGGTCAAAACTAATTTGAACTTATTATATAATATAAATTATGAGTATTTCCAATATGTAATCCACTTTTAAAATGTCAATTGAAATATGTGGTATAACTTAAATTAAAATTAATCTCATAGATGTGATGAGAAAGCATGTTTTTAAATGTGAAAATGTTCAAAAGTTTAAAAAGTTTTTATATAAAAATTAAACAAGAAAAAGATTCTAATGAACAAAATTGGATTAATAGATGTATAATTGTACTATTTTGACTTTAAAAATAATACAAAATATAATTTATCATTACAAATTATTTATTCAAATAGGTAATTTTTGATTAAAATTCAATATTTTTTACTATTCATTAAAAAAGTAAAACCTCTCAGAAAAATAAAAAACATTCCCCATAATTTTATTTTGATATTCATATTACAAAAATTAATTCTAATTTTTCAAATAAATTTTTTAAATGTGGAAAAATTTAATCTTAAATTATGTGCCCCAAGCAATATTGAACCATCTTTTAGGAAAAACTATTTTTCACAAAACATTTCTTTTCCATTTAAATGATTCTCATTTTATTTCTAATCAATAGATAACTAATAAAAATGTATAATATATATATATATATTCCCATAAAAATACCAAAAATTCACCCCAATCTAGTTTTTATATTTAACATTAAAAAATTATTTTTATTTAGTGAAATAAATTTTCTATGTAAAAACTTTTAATTTTAAATTATATGCGCCACGCATAGTTAAACCATATTTTAGAAAATAAAGTATATTTAAGGAAACATTTATTTTCCATTTAAATGATTCTTATTTTATTTATAATAAATTTATAACTTATAAACATGTGGAATATGTATATTTTCATATGATAGTTAATCTTATTCATACACACCATTCTAATAGCCAGGTGATAACTATCATATTAAATAATAATATTAATAATATATTGTCATTCATTAAATGTAGCCTTGTGTGTAACACAAGATATTGAATAAAATCATTGTTTCATGCATTTGAAGATAATTCAGTATTACATGTAATATATTATATCAAAAAAAATGTTATGCTTTTAGAATTTTCAGGGTGTTACTCATCCTCCCCTACTAAAAACAAATTAACTCTAACTTCATTCACAACCTTTGTGCTTGATGATTAAAACTCCAATCATAACTAATTCCTAGAAATATATCTAGGAAATATACACCTCCTTTTGATCACCAATATTCATCTTCAATCACTGATGTGTAACACCCCTCATCTGACTGGCTACCAATGAAACCCAAAACTCATCCTGATCATGGATCACACTGAAAGAGAACTAAAGCTCATCCAACCAACACTATATCTCTAGATCATAGCTTCTACCATCCTAATTCACTACGATATGCCACTAAAAAGGATAGATTGACCACTCCCACACCTCACCCTCTACTTTCATCTTAACCCTCTGACGATCAACTAGATTATCCTACCAAACCTCTACTATCGACTTAAACATGAACGACATGAAAGAGAAATTATTGAATAACAAGGATAATCCATAATATTTATAGTATTGAATTTTATTAAGTTTCATTAAATTATTTCTTTTTAAATTTAGAAAAACCATTCAATTTAGACTCAAACACAATCAATCATAATGCATGTACCTCTCTTAGGTCTCTACCCTACAATTGGTACCACATCATTTGTTCATTTGGTAGAATCAGGGTCCGTGTGTCAAATCTCTAGGGACCCTAAAATCCCATTTCCTTGCTGGTCTCCCTAATATATGGAATACACTAATATCAAATGATATCATTTCCCAACCAATCCATGAAATATTCATAATGCTTATCTCTAAACATTATCTTATCTATTGGCCTAAGCCTATTGTACCACATTTTCATGAACCCCTCCCGCCAAAGGTACTCCTCATACGTAGGAAATGAAGGACGAGAGATAATAAACCCAGAGTCCCACCTTTAGCATGTCTTGGGTCAGAGAGTATCACATAGGTTATACAAATCTTACATATAGAAGGCATTAAACTCAATTTATTTATTAAATACTGGGAGGTAGGATGAAAACCACCAAGAAGTTAAAATACATAAAATAAAGTAAAAACCTAAAACCATCCCATAATGAATGTATAATGTAGATAAGTATAAATAAAGTATTCAAAGGAATAGAAAGATAAATACTAATTCCATGAATCAATAGTAGCTCCAATATCCAGGCAAGTAATGTCCAGCCCAGTTCCCTGAATCATCCTACAAACCAGAAAAACAGTTTCTATATATGCAGGGTTAGAAAAACAAGCATACTCAATAAGATCATACTCAAGGTCTCTAGTGAACATGTGAGAAGATCATAAAAATTAACCCATGAGGACATAATAGAACCAACAAGCGCTTAAATAGTTCAACTAACCAATCTCATCATCAACAAGGAATACTCACCAAATAACACACCAAATATAGCAACATAATGAGAAGCATATCGATAATGGTCACACCACACTACTTTCCCATTGATATTCCACTCTAATTACCTAATATAGTATGTCTTGTCACTCTAATCCATGTAATAATATCCATTCTCGAGGAGACCAGAGAAACCACATCATTTCCTACCTGAAGACACCTAGGCCACCACATCACATATTTCTTGAAGACACCAGATCAACCACATCGTACCACAACCCCTATTATATAACCAGAATAATAGGATATCATGAACATAAAGGACATTAGCCATGTTCTCCCCTCCTACCATGCATAACCCCCACTATGGACCCCCATATAATCTCATCAATCATCAAATGTAGTGAACTTTTTGCTTTTGGAAATCACAGCCTGTGCATATCAATCTCAACTAGAAGAGAGAGTGGGGAGGAGGCAGTAGCCAACTATATTTTCATAATCATTAATATTTGAAAAACTACACCTAAAACCCAACCCATTTTGGTTTTGGTGTAAACATGCAACTCAGGTGGGGATTGTTTATAGAAATCTTATAAATTACATGGTAAATAATAAAACACCACCCAACTAAGGGGATTCATAGAAAGAGCATCAACCTATCAAACCACATTATCACAAGGTCTTAAAACTTCCAACAATATCACTTCAACCTCTAAATTCACCATGCCACACATGCAAGCCACACACACAATCCAAACTCTACATTTAGTTTAAAAACCCATTTTTAGATTTCTCAAATTACCAACCCCCTTCACCTAACATGCCCATTCATTCTAGATTTTTATTCACCCCATTCATTTGCATTTCCATATATTACTATATTTTCAACACATTAATTTCCATCTATTTTTAAGAATTCTGACTCATACCATTTCATTATCTATTTCAATATTTCTAGTTCATTATATAGATGCCTTAAAACTACACACCACAACAAAACACAACACAACACAAAACCACACAACACTGCAAAACTCAACACAAAAAAACACAACACAACAAAACACTCCAAAAAAAACAAAAAACAACACAACACAACACAACACAACACAACACAACAAAACACAACACAACACAACACAACACAACACAACACAACACAACACAACACAACACAACACAACACAACACAACACAACACAACACAACACAACAAAACAAAACACAACACAACACAACACAACACAACACAACACAACACAACACAACACAACACAACACAACACAACACAACACAACACAACACAACACAACACAACACAACACAACACAACACAACACAACACAACACAACACAACACAACACAACACAACACAACACAACACAACACAACACAACACAACACAACACAACACAACACAACACAACACAACACAACACAACACAACACAACACAACACAACACAACACAACACAACACAAAGGAACACAACACAACAGAACACAACAGAAGACAACAGAACACAACAGAACACAACACAACCCAACCCAACACAACACAACACAACACAACACAACACAACACAACACAACACAACACAACACAACACAACACAAGACAACACAACACAACACAACACAACACAACACAACACAACACAACACAACACATCACAACACATCACAACACAACACAACACATCACAACACAACACAACACAACACAACACAACACAACACAACACAACACAACACAACACAACACAACACAACACAACACAACACAACACAACACAACACAACACAACACAACACAACACAACACAACACAACACAACACAACACAACACAACACAACACAACACAACACAACACAACACAACACAACACAACACAACACAACACAACACAACACAACACAACACAACACAACACAACACAACACAACACAACACAACACAACACAACACAACACAACACAACACAACACAACACAACACAACACAACACAACACAACACAACACAACACAACACAACACAACACAACACAACACAACACAACACAACACAACACAACACAACACAACACAACACAACACAACACAACACAACACAACACAACACAACACAACACAACACAACACAACACAACACAACACAACACAACACAACACAACACAACACAACACAACACAACACAACACAACACAACACAACACAACACAACACAACACAACACAACACAACACAACACAACACAACACAACACAACACAACACAACACAACACAACACAACACAACACAACACAACACAACACAACACAACACAACACAACACAACACAACACAACACAACACAACACAACACAACACAACACAACACAACACAACACAACACAACACAACACAACACAACACAACACAACACAACACAACACAACACAACACAACACAACACAACACAACACAACACAACACAACACAACACAACACAACACAACACAACACAACACAACACAACACAACACAACACAACACAACACAACACAACACAACACAACACAACACAACACAACACAACACAACACAACACAACACAACACAACACAACACAACACAACCGAACGCAACGCAACACAACACAACACAACACAACACAACACAACACAACACAACACAACACAACACAACACAACACAACACAACACAACACAACACAACACAACACAACACAACACAACACAACACAACACAACACAACACAACACAACACAACACAACACAACACAACACAACACAACAAAACACAACACAACACAACACAACACAACACAACACAACACAACACAACACAACACAACACAACACAACACAACACAACACAACACAACACAACACAACACAACACAACACAACACAACACAACACAACACAACACAACACAACACAACCATTTAGGAACCATGACAACCAAACATCTCAACAAACAGACATCAAACTACTAAACATCTTAACAAATACACATAACTAATATACTTTTAACAAGGGACATCATCATGAATCATTATTTTCAAGTGTATTCTCACACAAACATGAGATTCCATGGGAAAATAATTTATTATACTGAAATAAATTCTTATCCATATTAATATGTGGTGAGTTTAATCAAGTAAAGACAACAACAACCGAATATAAACACAAGGAAAATTGTCACATAAGTAAGTAAACACAACCATTTAGGAAAATTCTCAAGAATAGGTATAAATGATTTGATTGCTCTCTTCCCCTTTAATTTCAATCTAGTTGGTTAGTTGAGTTTGTTAATATGATATGTACCATCTAACAAAAGTAAAATAAGATAATGATGTCCCTACATGTACATCTAATTATGGGAGATGAAGGATCTTATACCTCAATCAAAGTTTCAAAGAGAACCACTGCTCATAGAGAAATAAACAAGCAATCAAACCCCATCAATCTTGATGCATAAATAACTAAAACCTACCCACTAAAATCTTAAAAAAACACACTTAATATATGCCTATAAAATAACCTCCCACTACTTCGATCATACTAAAATAGAAGAAACAAAGAAGAACATGAAAATGATTAGAGGGAAGATCTTACGTCAATCCACATGAATTTTGTTAGTGATCTAATGGGTTAGTTGTCATAACAGAATTAATTAAGGGGTAATGGAGGATTATAAAATGCATATATCTTTAAGTGAGATCAAAAGAGTAAAATCAAAGTAGGTTGAGCCTCTTATTTATAGATAAATCCCACTAGAATCCACCACGACATTGGGGACATCCAAAACACCCATGGTGCATCTGAAAAAAGTAACATATAAAACACCCAACCATTTAAACATATTTTAAACCAATTTTGAAATTGATATTATATTTCCCCCATGAATTAGATGATGACATCATCTAATCCATAATGGTTCTTTCATTATTTTCCATGGTCAGACATCATGACCTGGTGCCAATTGTTGTTTCATTTTACCATCACCACAGCTAGTTCCATAGTTTTGTGAGTCACACATCCCTATATTAGATTTGAGGTCAATTGAGAGACCATTCCCAACACCAAACCCTTTACTAGTAATTTTGGGCCTGGATGTTTTACACAGGTTGACTCCCCAACCAATATACCCTAAAATATTCGAACCTCCAAGGTGGGGTGACCCACAAAATAATTCAAGGACCTCTCTTAGTCTTTAGTAAACCCATAAAACCCTCCTTAGAGTAAAACAAAAGGAAATACTGGGAAGTTTTGTACCATTATATGCTCTTTTACTCGGCTGATCGCACAACCAATGAGAGTTTAAAGTAAATATAAAATTTTGTTCTTTTTCTGCAAAAGGATATACTTGGGTAAACCAATATAATATTTTAATTCTATGTGCAATGAAAACAATTCCATCCACATCATGTGAATTTTAGGGTGGATGCCTTATGTGAGATATGGTTGACCAATAGGGGTGAACCGGTGGTCCAAATTCAACATGAATATTTCTCTTTTCTTCTATTCTTCCAAGTATTATTATCCCATTAATGGTGAATCCATGTATATTCAAACAATAAAATAATTTTGACGACGATTATGATAGATTAAGGGAGTATGAAATTAATTCACCTAAATATAAGGGATTTTAAGGGTTGTACACTAATTTTAACTAGTGGCTACATACTTAATGTTCATCATTTGTTATCATATTTTAAACATTAATTTCTTATTATCAATGAATAAAACATTGATCTATGTATTAGGAAAATAATTTGGAACTCCAAAAAATATATCAATGACAATATAAGGGATATATTATCCCCAAATTTATCCTCTCTAATAATTGAAAGTTTCATTTTCCTTCCTTAAGTGCCTATAATTCAACAGATGATATATTCACTATTCTTATACTATGAATGATCTAGTTACATAGACATATATACATTTTTTGTATGGACTACATATTCATTCTTGAAAAACAAATTAACACAAAGACTTGATGATCCATTTTTTTGAAATATTTCTTATATATATGTTTTCATCAATAGTCATGATAGATAAAAGAATATTAGATGATATCATCTTAGTCATTGTGGAAAATCAACATCAATATTGATTGAATCCATATGAAATGGTATTGAATATTCTTTTGAAAACTTATAAATAAATACTAAATAAATAAAATCTATAAAATTGGAATATTATATGTCTTTCTAAAACCAGAGTGTAATGATTTTCACCATGACATAGATTATTCATACATCTTGAGATTTTAATAATATAGTCATATAAGCCCCCCTAAAAAATCTAGGTTCCATTTTATATTATTTTATTCCTTATATTTAATAAAAACCATGATATTTTTGTGTAAAACCATCTCATTGTTTATAATATATCTCTTCTATAATTCCTTATATCCATGAGTAATAGCACGACGATAATTTTTTTTCAGACCATGAAATAGTTTTGATAAAACATGGTTGTTTCCTACGTGTAATTGATTATGACTTAATATACTTTTATATAGTAACTAAGATCATTATCCACAAGTGTTTTACTCTTGAATCATGATTCCATTATAAAAAACACACCAGTTTTTTCTTCATCATGATGTCCAAAGATTTATAAAATTTTACTTTGAATCCTTGATGAAATCTATGACCATTATTTCACTATGATAAGAATGGTTAAAATATCGTGTTTTTATCCGCATGGTTCCATGAATTCATTATTCTAATGTATGATTAGATATATGATAATTTTATTAATATTCCTTTATATATTGGATTATAAAAAATAAAAATTTATATTTTTTTTATGAATAACACATCATGTTTCTAACATATGATAGATTTCCATTTTTCATCAATGATCAATGGTAATTTTCCTCTAAACATCAAATTCTATTTTTAACCCTTAAAAAATATGAACTTTCTATTACCACAGTTTTGTTTATTCCAAATGTGAATCCATCAAACATTAAGTAAATTGTGAATATCTACACCTTATTCCTTCATCTCTATAAGATATTTGATACTCAATCATGATTCAGGTGAAATAATTTTCAATCATCTTCAAAAATGATATTTAATTTTAATCTTTTCATTATCATCCAAGTTATAAGAATATAATATAAATATATTTATATAAATCAAAAGGATTCCGTGTCTAGGGAACATGTAATACACAAATAAAAATTCAATGTGCATGAAATAATATTTAATCTATCATGGAATCCTAATCCTAAAATCCATGTCTAAATGATTTTATAACTACATTACCCACACCGTTTGTTTGGATAAAATTTATGAGAGATATCCATCCCTCAGTAAATATGAAATCATGTAGATAATAGAAACTCCAAGAATCATGTTTCAAAAATGATTTTTTCTATAAATAAAATATTTTTGGGGTGATTCTTACTTGTGGAACATGGGAAGTGGTCAAATTTTTACGAGATGCATCTCCAGTTATGAGTTTTATCCATCTTTGAAATTTTTCAATATTTAGAGCTATGGATGTCAATTTGGCCAATAGAAAACTAATAAAAAAGTGATGGATTAAAGAAAATTTTGGATACTATCTTCAAATATTCTCATGAGTTTTGTATTAATTTAAAATAATATCAATTACTAGGAAACATTTCCCAATGTCATGAGATTCCTTAACAATCACTATTGTTTTTTCTTGTCTTTAATGTTTGGGAAATGAATTTCTAGAATCTTTCCCTAATTATTTGGATTTTTATAAATCCATTTAATAGTTTAATATGTGTACAAGTGGATTGAAGTTATACCTACAAAGAATGACGATGTTAGGGTAGTGTCTTAATTTTTCAAGAGACATTCATTTTGTAGATTTGGGATGGATTTTTTTATTCTCACAGACCAAAGAACGCATTTTATAATATAAATCTAGAAGATTTGATGAAAATAAATGGATTTAGTCATAAATTTTTGAGACCCTATCATCCTGAAACTAATGGGCTAGTTTAATTGTTGAATAGAGAGATTAATAATAAATTCAGAAAATTGATAACCCAGATAGAAAATATTGAATCTTAAGGATTAAGGATGATTTATGGATGTAGAGGACTAACTACAAGACTCTAAAAGGGATGTAGTATTTTAGTATAATTTTTTGAAGATCTTTTCATTTTCCCATGGAGATAGATTATATTTTTTTTGGGTTTTCAATTCATTTAATTTGAATCTTTTTGAAGTTGGAGAAGAGATGGTGTTTTGTTTGCATGAATTATAAGAAATAAGGAAAAATGATTATTAAAATTTATTATTTTTTAAATGGAAAACAATTTTTGTGCATTAAAAATAGATTTTTAATAAAGAATTAAGATTAGAGATAAATTTCTTCTTTACATCTCTAAGATGAATCTTTTTCTAGATAAATTTCATTCCAAATGGGATGGTGCATTTATTATAACTCACATTGTCCATATTTTTCTATGAAGTCAACAGATCCTATGAAGGATGATACATTAAATGTAAATTGATATAGGATTAAAATATTTTATAAAGGTAATAATGATCCTAAGGGGGAGGAGTTCCTATTTTTATAAGATGAATATAATTGAAAAATTAGGTTTTTTCAATCCTTGGTATTTTTTTGGTTGGAAAAAGTTCGGGGAAGGTACTAACTTTTACAGTGATATGAATTTTCATTTTATTTATTACTGATTATTTTTTTAGAATAAATTAATATTGATTAGAGGATATGTTCCTATTTTTTACTATAAGTAATCCACATGGTTATTCTCTCTACTTTATAGATTAGATATTTTTTAATTTACATTGATTTCAAAAAGGTACAAGATACAAAATTCTAAATCGATCCCCTTACATTGTAAACTCTTGTAATATTTTACTGATTTTGATAATACATGAATATAATCTTAATCTATTTTCATCTTTAATAACTTCAAAATTAACTAAAGGAACTTTATAAAAGTGAATAAGGGTATATTTTTGTGTATTTTAAGGGAAAAATATCTTCGAATTCAATAGAGTTTCTCATTTCAATTATACACATTTTAATTATTTTTAATTTTTTTTACTATATCCTTAGACATAAAATGTATTAAAAATTAAATGGGAAAATTTTTCATGCATAAATTATTAGTGAAACATGCTAGATATTACCATTAAATGGGTTATTTTTTATTTTATTTTATTGTTATGTCATGATAAATATCCCTTATGCTGCTAAAAATTATTTTTTACACTTCATTGAATATACAATTGCATATAAATCTTATTATTGAACTATGCTATTGAATTAGTAGTTAGTAGGAAATATTTTGCGTGCTTTGAGTCATTAATTATTTTTTTTGTATGGGAAAACACTTTGAGTTTCTTGTGACCATTAATTCAATATTTTAGTCCACTGGACTTACAAAAATATTTTAAACACTAAACTATATTTACATGTTTCTCTACCTTTGATTCAATATTAGTGATAATGTTACATTTTAGTGTGGGGGAAAGTGTATTTAAATGTTATAAAATATACTAAAATTTGAACCCATAAAAACCAAGAAAAAATTCAAATTTTTCTTTTTCAAGTTTTAGTAAATAATTCTTAATAGATTTAAATTTTTCTAAAGATTTAATTTTTCATAGAAAATTATATGAGGTTAATTATCTATTACCCCTTGGAATTATTTTATAAAAAAATTTTTCATTTCCCAATGAAATGTTGTTGACTATGGTAAAAGATTGTGAAAATGAAATTAAATTATATTTTACCTTGAATTCGTTAATTTAGATTCAAGATAATAAAATCTACATTCAAATGAAATATTGAATGATAATCCTAATCTAGGATGAACCTTTTATTTTATTATTTTTGTTGATGGATGGGTTATTTATAATTCCTTTTAAAATTTTAAGTATTATCATCGAAATTGAGTGCCTCAATTATTTTGATTGATAATTATATGAGTCTAGTATTTTTGAGGTAAAGTGAGTTTTTGACATTCAATTGAATGAAAATTCATGTGGGTTAATTTTTTTTATATTTTTTAAGTTGAATCATCTTTGTTAAATAAGAATTAGTTTTAAACTTAAAAAAATCATTTCCTTTGGGGAAATTTTTTTCACTTACTGATTAAAATTCAAGGGGGAAATCATTTTGAAACCCGATTTTTGGTCATCTAGTATGTCAAAACTAGGATTCATCTTTTTCACCTGAATTGAGAGATTGTTTTCTAAGGAAAATAAAAATATTTGCGTGGGTGAATTTTATGTAGATTTTGTTTGATAGTATTTTTTCACATATTTTATTTAATTTAGTTATGTTGTAATTTTTGAAGTTATTTTTTATTGAATAAATTAAAATTTATGTTAATTTGGTTTAAAATAAACAAGGATTATAATTTTATATTTAATTAATGTTTTTTAATTATAAATTTTTATTAAACCTTTCGTTATAATTTGATTGATTAAATTATAATTCAATTCTATTATAATTCCTTATTATGACTAATTTATCTTTTTAATTAATTAATGAAATAATAATTTTATGAAAATTTATTTATAATTTTTAATATTTTATTCTCTTAAAAATATAATGCATATAGGTTTTATTTTATTTATGTATTCACTTTTTTAATAATTAATTGATAAATGAAATTATTTCTTATTTTATTTTAGTTAGATTATTATTTTAGTTTTTTATTATTACTTTTGTTTCATAATTTCTGATATAGAAATTGTTTGTAACCACATAACCAAATTTATTCAGCTACTACATAGACATTTTGTTAATATTCTTCATGTAGCCATTTTTCTACCCAACAACATAAGAGATTTCCAATGCCAAACAAGTATACAATTTCATGTTTTATTTATATATATAATTTATAGTAAATCACATGGATGGATTTATTTGGGAACCATTTAACCATATTTTCAGGTATGTGGTCTTCACATACCAGATTCTTTTGAAACCGAAGATGACTAAGCATGAGAGAATTCCTTGATCCGTTTAAATAGACCAAGTAGCTTGCTTTAAGAAGTAAATGAATTATGTCTGAACACTGATCTATACCAACTAATCACTAATGAAGACGATTAATCTCAATGCAGTTATTGACAAAGTGCAATTTCACACTTGAGATGCCATTGAATTTGAACCACTATCGATATTTGGCCGATCTTATTGAGGAAAAAACTAAGACACCACTTTTGATCCAAATGATGTACCAAGTACCATTATGTCCACCATTCATGCTTGTGATGTTGATGAAACAAGAACCCCCCTCCATTTTATATGGATTTGAAAAATTACTAATTTTTAGTCAATTCCAATTGATATGAACTAGTTTGAACCCAAACTTCCCTAAAAGATGAACCTTTTCTCCATGTTGTGGAATTTGATTGGGTTTAACACCAAAAACTATGCTTAGGCTAGAAAAATACCATCACTGAACGATCATGACCCATTAGTGACTAGAGTATCTAGAAATAAAAATGAAAAATCAATGAATCTAATGAGAAATAGTGATGGAGTTTTTAGTAATATGACTCATATATGCGATTTTCTCAATACACCTGAAGTAAATACATGAGAAGATTTATCTTGAGATTTGAAGTGACAATGTCACCAATTTTGAGATCAAATCTAAAAAATGGAAAACCAATGTTGTTTTCCTCAACATGGAGTTTGAGAAAAAGAGTTAGTACCAAAATAATATCAACCTTGATGATTTGAGTTCGAGTGTTTCAAGCTTGAGACATTCATTATGGGGTGATCTATGTTTGTTAAATTAGCAAGGTGGATCAATGAGTCCAAATCTGGTAACGGGACCAACCTAATTTGATGAAGATACATGGTTTAGTTTTGATTTTCCCAGTATAGTTTCAAAGATGATGGGGTCATCGTTGATTTTATACCCATCACCAGTAGGATTTTTGAGTTATGATCACCATGTGTTCAATGAATTTCCTCTAATTAACTAAGGTCATCAGTTATGGTTTTTAACTATAGAAGCCTCATTTTTAGTATTTGTTTGTTTGTGGAGAGTGAACTAATGAAGATGACTGACCAAGAACCAAATTCTTGAATTTAGGATTAAATTGGTCTAGGAGTTTGTGTGTTTCTAGAAAAGTTATATGTTGAAAGTGATGGTATGAAAGAATGAATGTGGACCAGTAGGGTGTGTTAATTCATGGTAAACTGGAGAGTTTTTAGTTGATCACATTCATGAATTAATTATATTCAATATGGAAATTAATGTCACATGTTTGTCACAATAATTGGAGCAAAAATTGAAATGGTAAAGCCACCAAGATAGAATGTCAATGAGGGAAATCTAGGATTTGGTGAGATAAAATTTGACATTTGTTCTTGGAAATATTTCTAAATTAGAAGAGGTTATTTTAGAAGAAAACAATATAAATATAAATATATTTTTATAATTGGATATGTGGTAATATAAATAAAATAGAATTTATGTGGATATGCTGATAATTGTGTGGAGGATATAGATTGAATGCCTTATGCACTATATAGTCATTTCTGGTTATGTATTTTAGAGGATGAAGCTAGTGGATTCTCATGGTGATGTATTTCTATGTTTTAATCTGTATTATCTAAAAATTGTATTTCTCTCAATATTGAACGTCAAAAATATATTTTATGATTGGAGTTTAATTCTTATATCACTTTAATAAATTATTTTCTTCTATTTAGATAATGATATATTCATAGTTAGAGTGTGATGATATCTGAATTCATATTGTTATATCTAGATGAGTCTTTGTTATAAGTAAATAAAATTTTATTAAATTTCAATATTATTGATAGTGGATTGTGATAATGGAGGGAGTTGGTAGTGTATTTAAACATGGAGATTGTTGTGTTCATTCATCAAAGTCTAATGGAAAGGAGATCTAATACTGAGATCATGGATGTAGAACTAAATTTAATAAATTAAATGAAACAAATGTTTAGATAATTATAATTTTTAAGAGTTTTAAAAATAATGAATAAAGACTTGTCCATTATAATATATAGTTTGGTTGATGTCTCTTATTTCTATTTAATTCACTGCTGCTTGTTTTATTTTATTCTCACTTCTAATAGTTTAGTATCATTATTATAAAAATTACCCCATATAAATATAAATTTTAGTAGTATAAAATAAAAAAACATTACAAGGAAACTTTTACAGGGCTATCTTGTTGGGGGAAAACCTTGGGTTCTACTATAATATAGAATCATCGGATAAAAAATGAGTAATTTTTAAAACAATATAAAAACATTAAATTGAAAGCTATAAACTCATTGAGATATTATATATTGACATATGAAAACATTTTTATGTCAATCAATTTTATAAGGAAAAATATTTGAACATATTTATCGATGACTATTTAGATTATGTGTTTATTTTCTTTTTTAAATTGAAATTTCCACTACTAGAGAGTTAGGAAATACCAAAGAACCCATACCAATAGACCAATACCAATAGTTCTAAAAAATTAATTCATATAGTTTATCCTTATTCTAAAAAATTTAAATACATTTTTTATATGTTTCCA
This sequence comes from Viscum album, assembly GCA_963277665.1. Lineage (NCBI taxonomy): Eukaryota > Viridiplantae > Streptophyta > Magnoliopsida > Santalales > Viscaceae > Viscum > Viscum album. The sequence goes on along the minus strand of OY728142.1, from coordinate 22,320,601 downwards.
TATAATAAATATTTGTCAAATAATTAGTATAGGTTTCTAACACCAATGGATGCTTAAAACTATTAGCATATGATTCTTTCTTTTCTAAAACAATAACCCCTATTACCTACATTATTTTCACTTCCCCCATGACCATTTTATCCCTCGAATTTGATTCCCCTATGTCTTCATTAGTTTTTAATAATTTTTTTAATATTTTTTAGGGTGGAATCATCACGGTATGTTCTTTCCCTTCACATTATGTTTCCTTTAATTCTTTTTTTCTTAATTTTCATTCCATCTATTATAATTGTGTTCTTGGAGTTCATGTTTCCGTAATTTCATTATCTTTTATTTTTTTAGTTTATAAACATAAACTATGGAACATTTTTTATTTATATAAATGGAATAATATTTAGAATCATTGGATTCATCATTTTAGATAGGCGGTCTTTCATACATCCTTTGGTTTCCATATGAATTACTATTTTCATTAATTTTATTTTTTCCACGAAGATTAATTTTGTTATTATTATTTATTATGAAAGGATAATGGTAATATCTTGCGTTTACATGGGATTTAGTGTTATAAATTGCGGTTTTTCCTTAAAAATGATATAAGATAACTTTAAAAACAATATCCCACATAAGCTTCTCGATGAACTAACTCCAACAATTTTTTAGGATTATTATTCTAATACATATATGTATTATAGTATAATTTCTATTCGTGAAAATAACTAAAATATGGTCATAATCATTCATGAACCAACTTGATACATCTATCCTTTGTATATATGATATGTTTCAGGATAGAGCCCGTAGGGAGTTCCTGATCCCCATGGGATGACATAAGTGTCTGTACATCAATAAAACACAACTTGGGAATGATTTCACCCTCAAATTATAGTAAAAGAACAAAACAAACTAATGAAAATTGAAAAGACCAGTATGTATATTAGATATAAATGTAAAATAAAATATATAGAAATAAATTAAAACGTATAAAAAATTAAATTAATCAAACAATCCCTCACCTCACCCCCATTCGCCCACCCCTGTATTGCATAGATGCACAAAAAGAAATCACTAAATTCCTTTTCTTCGACTAATAATATATATTATAACCCTCTATCTATAGAAAGTTGTAAAATTATAATTTTTCAAAGTAAATCATATAAAGTGAAACACACTAGACATTATAGGAATATGAAATAAGGTCTTATGAAATCAGATAATTGGAAAAAACATGATAGATTCAAAAAAAATAACTCCCCTTGGATAAATCAACTCTCTCTAGAGTGTCCAATGGTTGGATGTGAACCTAAAACTATAGTGAATGATATGAATGAGGTAAGGATCAATAGGAATTCCAAAGAGAAACAACACCCCATGTATAAAATGTAAAATAAATATCTATTTATTGCTAGTTTTAAATAATTTAATTAATTCTTATTTTTTATATTTAATTATATTATGAAAAAAATAACACCTCAATGTTGTTTTAAAAACATTCCCCTTTAATTTTTTTAAATGAAAAATATCACTTTAAAAAAATTATATAGAAATCACACACTCTCTGTGAAATAACCCCATGTTTTATTTTTTTTGTATCCATTAAACCATCACTTAAATTTATTTAGAAAAACCAATAAATGTTATATAAAGTAAGAGATTAATAAAAGAGGCTCCATATGATAGATGACATAAGAACATTAAAATAGTCAATCAGAGGTTCTATATACATTATGTAGTTAGGGGATTTCAAATAATCCAAGGGAGTTCCCCTAAGTGAATCCATTAACCAAAGGAATATATCTCATGGGATCTACCCTAGGTCCTAAAGTGAGATAGTCCTAGACCTTACTCAACGAACCAACTTGTCGAGCTACGTTTCATCCTATCTAAAAATAGACAACTAGAATACACCAAGTCTTATCGTAAAGGAACACCAAATCTAACCCTATCACTAACTATAAGTTAAACTAGTAGTGTTATACTATATTGCATATTATAAGATGAGACTCCCACTTAGCTACCTAGGTTCCCACTACCAATGAAAAGAATGGGTGAGTAAATAGACAATATGGATAGGTGATGATAAGAAAAAATAGTAAACAATGGGATATTAAATAATCACATAGGATATCCAGTAAACACCCCTCATCATTATCATCTCTTGTGGAACAACAATGATTTCATAACCATAACACAGTATGAAATACAGGCATACACCGAGGGAAAAAATATTTGTTAATAAAAACCAAAAGGGGTGTGAGAGGATCTTGAAAACACACACACACACACAAACACACGCACACATTTTAAAATTCTCTTAATAGTTTAAACAATCATTTCAAATAATTTTTAAAATTACAAACTGAAAAACCCCCTTCTTGTTATACTCATACACGCTTACACACACACACACACACACACACATATATATCTTTTTATCTTGTTTCACAAATTCAAATATTCTCATGTGAATCATAAGGCATAGACTAATATAAATTTATATACACCCACATGTAAATATATATAAATATTAAATAAATAAATAATATAGACATGTTTATCATGATACATTTTTATAAAACAAACATTATCTTTATAACCCAATTTCAAAATACATTCCGATACATGAAATTCAAAAAAAAATTAAAAAAATATTTCAATATATTCATATAAATAACAAAAAAATGGTCCCTTTTAGAGACCTTATGAAAAGTGAATTTAAATATTAATTAAGGCTGAAATGGGTCCCCACTAATAACTTCAATTTATTTCTAGACCCAACTTGTTTCAAACCACTATAAATAACACAATTTCAATTAAAGAAAATAATTTTTTATAAAAAAATACATGGAATTTCAATTATAATTATATAGTATAGGTAAAAGAATTATTCCATATCAATAACACCAAAAAACCATTATTAAATCAAATTTGACAATCAAACATAGACTTAGCTAGTTAAATAAAAACATTAAAAAGATAAAGTAATAAAGGGGTTTTAAATTTAAATCATAACATTGGGAAAATGCCTCAAACTTAGTGGACGAAATACACTGCATTCTATAATGAATTTCATTCAACATAGGACCCCCCAAACATGGGAGAGTAGTCCCACATAGACCCTAAATTCAAAAATAAAATCAATAATTTCCCCCATGAAACCCCAAGTGTTTATCCAAATCAAAATCACAATGGGAAAGGGGAAAATCATCATAAAAAATAAAGAATGATATGAGATGAGTTCTTCATAAAGAGATCTATCCATGAAACCAGAAGAGATCATAATAGAATCATCATGGTGGAGGAGACACTATAGAGGGATGGTCACTCGGTTGGGGGGGGGGGGTCGGCCTAAGGTATCATGTGTGAGAAAGGGGAGGTTATAGGGGAGGAGGGATTCTTGTAGGGTATATAATATAGGGGGGAGTTCTATAGAATATGGGGCTCACATAGGGGGAGATTTGTGATGATTTCTAGCCAAAGGGAGGGGTATCATAACAAAGATGCAGAGGAAGTAAGTAGATATGAAAAAGTAAGAATAATTATTACTGAATATCCACGACACATGCTTTTATTATATAGTTTAATAAACGAAATAAGCTATACTAGGAACTTAAAACACATCACATAGTCACTCCTAGTTTCCTACAAGGTTTAATAAACTATGCACTAACCATGTAAAATGAGACTTCCCTAAAATAGAACCAATCATAATGTTTCCACACGGTTTTCTAAATCATGTCGAATAACCACATAACCATTATGATAAATTAAAAAATTAAAATTTGGGGAACCTAGGTTCTTGAATATCCCTTATGTTATTTTGAGTTCCATGGTAGAAATGAATAATAGGATGGTCATCAGGACTAAGGAGTTTGGTCATTAGTGGGTGCTGAATCACCACCTATCACGATAATGCTTGAGTCAGTATAGTTAGTTGGGATTTCAATTTTGAGATTGAAATTTTATTTTATTAACATTAATGATTTGTTGATCCTTATTGATATGGTTGAGTTGTATTGGGGGTCTTTCAATGATTTTGGGATTAAAATGGAGAAAAAATTGTGGCATAATGTTTGTTTGCATAGACCAATATACCATACCACAATTATGTTCTTGATCTAAGAATTTTTTTTGGAACTATTTATTTATTTAAAAATGCATTATTTGCAATGTGTCTATGTTAAGCATGATTGTGCATCTTATTTTGGTTATTCTATTTAGAAATTTTGGTTAATGTATTTTCCTGAGTGGTGTTGGAAAATAGAAAAAGGATAAGTTTAACCTTATGATATGTTTCTATGGTTGGTTTGAATTTCATTGGATCATGTTGGAAATTTATTTAAAATTTATTTGATAGAGAAAAATATTTGTTTAAAAAAAATAAATTATTTTTAGATAATGTTCAAGAAGGGGTATTTTAGAAAAGTTTTGTAAACTTTTCAATTTTAAAGGGAAATTTGTGGAAAATGTTTTGAAAATTATTGATTTCATTTGAAAAAATTGAATGTGTTGTAATTGTAAAATTAGATTTAGAATTTATTTTAAAATAAGAATGATGAGGAAATATTTTAACAATTGTATGGGATTTTAAAAAGGTTTTTTTGTTTCTATTTTATAGATTTTAAAATTAAAGCTTTTAGAATATGAGATTTTAAAATGTTTTAAAAATTGATGTTAATTTGATATTTTAAAAATGAGTGTTTGAGAGTTTGAAAAATTATTGTTTCATAAAATATAGTGTTTTGAAACAGAATTCTAGGAAGTACTATATTTTTATTGATTTATTGTTTTGGATCCGTCTATTATTTCAATGGGAATTTTAAGAATATAATTTGAGACATAAACTAGTTGAGTTCATGTTTCATATTATTTAGATTCTCCCTCCTAAATGAATAATGATAATTATGGGTATATTATTTCTATGGTGGAACATTAAGATGATTCCCTTCATTATTAGGTGAAGTTTCTCTAGTTGGTTTCCCTACCCAGACTCAAAATTGAGTGGTATGGATTTTTTTTTTCACAATCATGTCTTTTGAACTAGTTTTCTTGAATCATATCATCCCGCTTTTTGTATAATCCCATGTTAATTGAAAGTACATCAACATAACCTTGTTTACTATTGTAGGTGTTGGTGGATCTTATGTTCTTGGGATTTTTTTTCTATTTTGATGGTGTATTTGATCTAGTTGTTCCTTGGGTAGTTCTATGTGGGTATTTATGGGATGCTGGGTATTCTTATGGGGATTTTGACTTTGTGGTAGTCATATAATTGATGTTTAGGTTTTTGAGATGATGAATTTTTTGTTGGTATTTTTGGGATGGTAAATTGGGATATTTTGTATTGATGGGTTGGGAATGGTTGATTTTGGGGTCATTCTTGGGAACTAGGACAAATTGACTTTGGGTAGTTGAAACATGAGAGTGGTTATTATTTTATGGTTCTATGTGATACGATGGTAAATATTCGAGGCCTTATTTACTAATTTAAGTATGGTGACCTAGTTCTATGTCCCATGTTTGTTCTTGTATTAATATTTCTTAGAGATTCTCCTCCTTTGGGTCAATATGACTCAAAGAGGTTTTGTGGTTCCTTTGGGTTTTTGGTGGATGTGTTCTTTTCTAGGAATAGTATCTATTGGAGAGTGGGTGTTGTGGACCCACTAGTTTAGACTATTTTTAAAAGGATGGTAGATACTAATTTGTTTTAGTGTTTTTTAGACCTCATGTGCCTCCTTGATGGTTGGGTTTCTACTTTTAAATATTCAGTGTTATTTAAGGATATACATAATTGGTTTTGTGGAATTATTTTAACTAGTGTATTCCATCCGATTTTAAAGGATTTATGAGGATGTAAATATTTATTGTGGGGTTACCTTTCCCACACATTAATTTACTCATTATTTTATTTAATATTATATTTTACTATATTTTGTTTTTGGTAGATTCCCAGAGATTTAGGTTAGAAATTTTATTTATTATAAATTATCTTGAGGGTTACATGGTCAGATAACATGGTTTGGGAAACTTTGTGATTTTTTCTATCAAAGGATGGTGGCATTTGGCATAATTATCGAATTCATTTTTAATTTGTTTAGGTTCCTAGGAGTAACTACATGAGGTATTTTGAGTGCAGAGTAAATGCAGTATGGTTGTTTTAAAATTTATTGAACCATGCGGGAAAATCATGATCTATGCCTAGATTAATTTTTTTTATTGTTATTCCATTTTTAATTTTTCTTATTTTTATATCTCTATTTTCCTCCTCCCTCACTTCTTATCTTCTATACGTCCCCCTCCCTTTATCTATCCCTCATCACATTACACCCACCACACAATCCCTATCTAATTGTGTCCTCCCCATGAAAGTGACCCTCCTCCCTTACAGCCTCCCCACACTTTCCTGCCACACACCTTTCTGAACCCCCACTAGGTGAGGGTACCTCCCTTTCCTTGGACTCCTCCTCCATGATTGTTATATTTTGATCTCCTCCAGTTTCTTGTCCATATTTATTTTGTATGAACTCTTCACCTCACCTACTTTATTTATCTTATTATTTTACCATTTCATATTGTTCTTTTGGTTTAGATAAACCCTAGGGGTTCTAAGTTGGACAATTTTTTATGTTTTTTTGATTTAAGGTTTCATGTGGGTCTCTTATCCCCCATTTGGGTGTACTTCTATGAAGGTGACATATTTCGACAATTGGAATCTTGGTTCTATTTTATTTGAGGTATTTTTCCCTATATTAGGATTTAAATTTAAGAAACCATTATTTCTTAAACTTTCTTATATTTTAATTTAATTAATTAAGACTATTTTTTAAACATGAAATAAAACATTAGAAATATTAAGAAATTGTACGTATTTTAAAATTTTTAAAATATATTTTTTAATTAAAATGAGTTATTTAAATTTGTTTGACCTTATTTGGGTTTCAAAAATAAATTTAAGAGCTGTGTTGGATCTTCTCTAACCAAAAGTAGAATTTAAATTGATCTTTCAAATGGGGTTTTAAATGGAACTTTTTATAATTTGTTTGGAAATATACATATAGATATACATATCTGTTTATATATATATGTATATGTTTATATATATAATTTATGGTTCTACATATATATATTTGTGTATTTGTGTGTGTGTTTAGAAATTCACCTGAAAAAATTGAAAATTTTTATTATGATAAATAGATAAATGTATATCTGTAGTTGTATATGAGTACTACTAGAAAATCGTGTTTTCTCTTTGGGTTTCTAAAATGTATTTTGCTGTATGATTTGAATCCTTTAATAGTTTTTCCAAATGCGTGTGTGTGTGTGTGAAAACCTATATCAAACCCCATTTGGGTTTTATTGACATGGATTTTACCCCTTTGGGAATTCTTTTATTTCATATTGCGTAATACTTATTCAATCAAGCTTGTTCCATTGGAGGGAGCTAGAAGTGAGGGTAGGTTTTTCTGATATGCTCGATGATGCATGTATTTATCACTGTTTACTATTTGTGCTTATCATGAGTTGTGATTATTTATTATTTACTCACTCTTACATTACATGGGTTATAGGAACCCAAATAGCTTTGTGGGAGTTTATAATTATGCTACACTAGATAGTCACACATTAATCGTGTCCCCTTGAGTGACTAATGGGGCTCGATGGGGTGTGCTATACTGATGAGGTTGGGTTTTGTCTCGTCTGCTGGCTTATGATAGGATACAATGTAGAATAGTGAGTTGGTTCGTTGAGTAAGGTCTATGTATCTCTCACAATAGGAGCTAGGGTAGAGTTCATGACATATATTCCTTTGTTTAGTGGATTCACTCAGGGGAACACCCATGGATTCTTTTTATATCCCCGGACTTATTGATGTGTGTGGTACCTATGTTTTCTGAATTTTATTTTCTTGTCACATCTATGGCATGGTGATTATTTTATTAATCTCTCACATTTTGAACTCTGTGATGGTTTTTTAAATCATTTTGTAAAATGGTTTAATGGAACTTATAAAACTAAATAAGGGGTTGTTTAATATAGCATGTGTTCTTTTTAAAAAAATGTTTTAAAGTGAATGTTTTAATTTAATAAAAATAAAGAATAATATTTATAAAACCACTTTGACTTTTTAATTGTTTAAAAGTAATATTATGATTTAAAACCTCATAATTTATCAATGTATTTCATTATAGAACTAAATTGATCTTTTTTTTATGTTTATAATTGTGTTTTGTTTTCTCTTTGTAATGCCTATAGAGCATTATCTCAAACCAATCTTCATTTTAGTTTTAGGTTCTCATCCATCCTTTAGACACTATGGAGTGAGTTTCTTTATTTGGGGTGAGTAATTTATTTTATTACATTTGGCATGTGGTGTCTATTAACTAATTTCCTCAGACCAGATTTTATATTCATTCAATTTACAACATGTGAACATTTATATAATTTATATTGTAAACTTAGTATTTTTATACATCCTATATATAGATGTAGTGATATCTACTAGTGGTCATAGGAAAGTCATTCGTTGGTGAATTTTTATGTTCTTATGCATTGTGGGGGAGGGAAACTAGGGGTGAGAAGTGGGATTATTTGTTTACATGTATTTATTAAATTATAGTTTATTTATGAATTTTTTATTTATCATGAATGTTCATTATATGAACGGTTCATACTAAATTTTGATAGTTTTTCAATTATTATTTTTATCTAATTCATTGTTTAATTTTTTCCTAATTTGTGTTTCCTTGATTCTCAAGAACTGATGCAATCATATAGGGATTAGGAACATCCTTTGGTCTCTATCGTAGTTCAGCTTGGGTGTTTAATAGATGGATGTATTGGATTGGTTTACGACATTATCTATCTTAATTTTGGATTTTTTTTGGATATAATATTATTTGATAATTATTTTACTTATTTTTGGTTTATGTGGGAACACAACTAGAGCCACAATATATTATTATACTTTATTGAGTGGAAATAGTAATATTCTTCTTTGTTAATATGAAAAATTAAAACGGTTTTTTTAATTCCATTCTTAATAATGAATCCATTTATTTTACTCAGATTCAACAACATTCAAGTCAATTTTATGTCAAACTCGAGGACAAAAAGTTCACTCAAACATTGAATACTTCAATATAATACCTTGAAAATAATATATAATAATTATATATATTTTTTCTATCTATATTTTATTTTATAACTCCTTTGATGTGATGATATATTTCTTTTATTAAATTCATAATAGCATCATCATTTTTATTTCTATTATTCATAAAATAGTAGTTCTTTTTATACTATAATAAAAAATATTGAAAAGTATTTGTATTATACCACCATCACATTATGTTCTAGAAATTTCGACCACAATTTTCATTCGAATCTCAAATCTTTTCATCTATGAGTTTTAATTATAATGATTCATACATTTAAGGTGAATGAAAAATGCCTCAAACTCTATTACACTATATATACTGTATGAGTCAGTGAATAAATCCATTTAAAATGGGAGGTTTTTCATATAGAAAAAGGTTTTTAAATTATAATTAACCAGAACTTAAACTAATTACATTAAAATTCAATGATATCTATTTATTGACTATCAAGTTGTCTGGTCATTTTCTAATGATTCCTTCATCAAATGAATTGGAGATGATGGTTAATCACCCACGTAAGATTTGGATCAAACATCTTCAATAGATGAGTCGGATGGATGAGGGAAAGATGTTTAAATTTCCTTGTGAATAGTTCCTTATGGACAATTTAGTGAATTTGAACCTTAAGAAAAGATATTTAGAGTTGGAGGATAAGACTTTGAACATGAAAAAGAGGGCAAGGAAATATTAGCGAATCGACCAAATAAATTGAACTTATTCCATTTGTATGGAAGAAAATATAAATCTTAAAACTTCATGGGAGGAAACCCACTATTAGTTTTTTTATATTCATTTTGTTTTAGGAAATTTTTTTGGAATCTATAGACTATTTTAAATGAATGAAAACTCTTAAATGAGAAAAGTAGAGAAAAGGAATTAGAATAAAATTCATAATATAAAACAGAACGAATTTATTTTAAATCTTTTATAATTATGATTAAAATCAAGACATTTGAGATTTAAAATTGTGAAATAAAAAAATTATATGGAATTATGACTACTAGATTGAAGAAAAATTGATGAAAAATATAAAAAATAAATTTTGACATATTAATTTCCGAAGATTTGATTTAATTAGAAAATATTAAAAAAGAAGAGATAAATAAAAGTATATATAAAAATAAATTTACAAAATTAAAATGTATAAATAAAATATATAAAAATATAAAATAGATCATAAATAAAAAATATATTATTAAAAAATAGAATAGGGAAGATATAATGAATGAGTTTTGGATAGAAATGGTTTAAAACTAGATAAAGAAAAAGGGTAATGTAATAATAAAATGAATTTATAACAAAGAGTATATTTATATCATTGAAAAAGATAAGTAAAAAATATAAATATGTGAACTTATAAAATTTGAATATTCAATAATAAAAATAAAATAATATTAAAAAATAATGGAAATATATAAAAAAATCAAAATATTTGTATTTCAAAACAACTGAATGAATAAAAATTAATAAGTAGAATAATAAATAATTATAAATTAAGATACAATTATAAATTATAGATGATAATTTGATAAGTGATAATAATGGTAATAGAAAATAATAATAAATATTGAGATGAAGAGATGTGGGAAAAAATAATTTTCAAATAAAAAAATCAAGAAAAAGTATATGATTAAATGGATTGAAGTAAATTTGGCTACAAATTTCAGGTGTGAACATTGGAAAAATAAATATAATGTTTAAAATATGATATATATTTAATGATGAATAAAATATTTCAAAAATTATTGAAAGAGGCTTTTTAGTGAGCTAAGCCTCATGCTCCCAATGGTTCGACCTTGGTTTTCACTTATACAGTAGTCTGTAGGATATATATTTTTTTAATTTTGTCATGGTTTGATAATATACGTAAAATAATGTATATAATAATCTATATAGTGGTTATCAATACATATTATTTTACAATGCTTTAATTATATAAAATTTTCCATTCTTGTTTGAAAATTATTTCATTTTAATCCATATTTTATATAGGCTGTCATATTATGGAATCTGGTTTTTAAAATGTGTAAGAAAAAATTATAGTTTTTTTAGTCCCTGTGTTACCTCTATTATATCATCCCATAAATTTTTTTAGATATTAAATTTTTAAATTTTTAAAATTATAGTTAAAATCATAAATCTGGGTGTCAAAATTCTAGAAGATGGGTGTTAGAATGAGTAATTAAAAATCATTACTTCTTTCATCATGGTATATTTTGTAATTCTCAAATGCTTTAATTTTTAAATATTTTTTTCATTATAATTGGTGATTAAATATTTTTATGATGACCTGGATGATGGTGATGATGATCTATGTGGTGGTTAGGGTAATGAATTTTAGGATGTCAATAATGATAAAGTTGTTTAGAACAATGATTCTTTTAATGAGGTTCAATATGATGATTATGGTAGGGATGACCAAGGAGATAGTTATGATCTTGATGAGTGTTTTTTGGAGTGAGATAATGATATACTATATTTACAAATTCAAATATATGATACTATATTTCAGAACCTAAATTTTTTTGAACCCCTAATTTGTCATTTCTTAGATGTTGAGGGAGTATAGAGAAGTTTTCTATTAGTTTCATACATTTGGGGAAGGTTTTTTAAATTATTATAAATTCCATATTTTTGGGATTAATTTTGTTTCAAAATGTTGGCTAAATACTATATATTAGAAATGATTATAAAAAACATATGTATTGAATGAGAAACCTAACATAATGGTTTATAAAAAAGTAAAAAAATATTAAGTATTGATAAAATAAAATATATTTCCAAATTTCATCTAAATCTATTAGATTATTCATCAAATATATAGAATTTGTGTAATGTATACATATACATTAAATATTATATTACTCATAATATATATATCAAATTATATATATATATATATATAAATTAAATATAATTAATAATAGTGGGAGTGAATAACTATTTCAGACAGGGTAGGAAAAAAGAAAAAAAGGGTAAAATACCCCATGTAGCATGGGAGAAAATGATTATTTTTCTATAAATTAAATCATATTAAATATAAATAAAATAGTGGGATTTTAAAATGTTAATATGAAAAAAAATTCACCTTTCTGAGTGTTGTGTATTGATTTTAAATAGAATTAATGTGTTCCATTTTGGTAATAATTCCCATGAAAGAATTTAATAAAATTAAAAGATATGACATTTATTTATAATGAAAAATGCATATAACATTTATGAGAGTGAGAGAAAATGTGAAAGAGTAAAATTATCCATTATCTTTTCCTTGGTTATACTGAAACAAGGGGGTAATGTTTGGCTATTTAAGAGGATCTTTCGGGGTGGTCCATGGGGTCTTCTTCCTCATGAATGTAGTTTTATTTTCAAAAAATTATTATCATCTCTATTTCATGATCTTTTAGACTTGAGGTGGGTAGGTAAAAAAAATTTTACCCTAAGAAGACCAGGTCCTCAGTGTCTGTTTTCCTTGTGAGTTCCGAGAATCACAAACATCTTTCTTATCTATCTCTCTCTCTATCTATGTCCCTACACAGTGAGGTTTCATCAAATTAAGAGTTCTCTCATATGATTTTGGATGTGAAAACCCATTTCCCCTTCCTTCCTTCTTCTAATTAGCGAATAACTGAAGCTTTATTTTTAGGTAGGGTATTTTTATACATTATCTAAATTTTTTATATGTGTTTAATTTTCCTGTTTGAGATTTGACTAGGTAAATGGTTAAATCAAACCTATGAAAATAAATAAATGGAAATAAAAAAAATAGAAAGACAATGATGTGATTTCATGAAAATAGATCATTTTGTATATCACTACATGTTATTTTCTTATCAATATGATTTTTTGTGTGGTATTTTTAATATTCTTCATCACATTCATATGATTTTGAATATGAATAATCAAATTAATGTTGGAAATTAAGGATGAAAATGAAATATATAAGCATTAGTTCTGATAATATTAATAGAATATTCATCATTTTTTGGAACTATTAAAATATATTGATTCCTACGATATTTTTGTCATTAATAGATTTATTAATTCAATACAATAAAATTAAATAATTATTATTGTTATTAAATACGTAAATGATAAATTCATTTATACTAGATTTTTGTTATTTGGATGCTTGGTTAGTGGAATATTAGTAATTAACTGATATTCATTCCTCGTAATATTTTTATTTCTTGGATCCATTGATACCATTTTACTATTAAAACTATTCTATGTTTTATTTATAACTTGACATGTTTGGAATGATGTAGAGTTTTGACATATTATTTTTTTATGATAATGGAATTTAGTAATGATGGGATAACATTAATAGTGTGGTAAAGTGATGGGATTGATTATGAGAATATTGGATCAGATTGAGGGCCTTATTTGATTTCCTTATTCATTTATCATGGTTTCTATATTATTCATGTTTATTTTCATAAATTTTATTTCCCATTGAAAATATATTTATCCTAATAGTTATAGGAACATATGATTCTTACTACCAATAATTATGTAACAATGATTAAATGATGAATTAATAAAACGGTGATTGTATTTATGATTAAATAATAATAAATACATATTTATGAATATGGAATTTACGAAATGTTATAGTATAACCGACATAATGGATTTAATCTCTTTGTATTCATGATTAATATGCACATTAATATGGGATAATAATGATATATATTAACAAATGATTTGTAATTTATTAATTCTATAAGTAAGAACTAAACCTTATTGATATTATTCTTACTGGGTAATTACTCTTTGTGATGGAATCTAAGCCATCATGTACATTTTTATCTTTTCATTGAGTCTAGGGTTATCTGGTTTCCCCTATTTTTATTTCATTATATATATATATCATTATGATCTATGATTTCTTATGCTCTACCACCTATGTTACCTAGGATAAAAGATTCCCATAATAGACCTAGGTTCTATGAGGTTTCTAATATATATATTATTGATGTTATAGATTGTTGACTACCCCTACCTCACTCTCTCCTCCAAGTGTTGAATTGTTTTTTAGACATTTCCATGCTATGATGACCTATGGTTATAGGATCTATACCCATACAGAATGAAATGGATCTTGGGTATTACATACATAAATATATGAGTTTTAGTGGCATAAGTTTATAGAATACACCTTTATTACATATGTATTTATGCATGGGATGTAATTTATTAAGGTATAATATATATTTACATAAATCTATAACGAATCTTGGACTTTATGATTACGGTGATACGATAGGAGGTCGTTGTGATATATTTTCAGGGATGTGTAACATGATTTATAGAGGGGATGAGAACACAAGGATGTAATTCATTGGGGTTAAGGGTGAATAGTTTAGTGGAAATGTGGTTTAAGGGTACCCTTTATATATACATTCTACGTTACTATGTTCTTACTTCTTTTCATTACATGTAGAGATAGCCTTGGTGAGTTTCGGAATATTGTTTACCTAATTCAGGTGATGAGTTGGGTTCTCTATTTTTTCATCAAGGCTTTAATATACTTATATAGTAATTTCTTGACATATTTTGAGGTGGATCATCCAGATTAAACATCTATTCTCAACCCTATATAAATATATATTGTTTCATGTATGTAGCACGGTGTTGGTGATTGAGTCAGACATTACTAGAACATGAATATTTCATAATGAATTTCTAGAGTCTATGGTTGATTCTATAGTAGTGGTTTATGTATAATGAGTTTTTTTTCATTTTATTCCCTTAATGTATTAGTATTTAGATCTTTATTTTGATTTACATTGTACATTTTATTGGTGATTATTTTATATTTCTATGGAATATTAAGTGAAATACCTCCCATTAAATTATTTTTCACCCATGGTGCTAGTAGAATACCCATGAATTGTTGTAGGTGGTCTTCAAGTGGAAAAAATCATCTTCATTACCTATCTATGAGGGGTACTAATTATGGAAGCCAATGAAAAGTGGTATTAGTGATTTTGGTAGAGAGATAGGACAGAATTTTGTGGTTGGAACTGCTGAGGATTTCATTAGTTGGATGAGAAATTGTATCAGCTAGACATAGTAAAAAAATTTAACAATAGGGAATGTTCAAGAAAATAGATTTTTTGGATCCCTATGGTCTGATTTAAGGACCACAATTTTATTGAATATGAGAAGTGATGTTACTTGTAGGGTAGAGAACAATTTAATGATTATGCATTATGATTGTATGTTCTTATTAAAAATTAGGTAGATAAATATAATTTTGAGGAATATTTATTAATTAATATTAAAAATTCCAAAATATAGGTTTATGGAGTCCCTTAATGTTTTCTATTTTTGAGGTATGGTTACATGTCGATACCCATTTCATGTTCATGCGGATGATGTTCCCTAAGATATGATAGCAGACTTCCATGGAATTCAATTAAATTAAGATGATTATAGGAGGAATATAATTAAATATTTTTATTACCAAATCTTATATATTTATGAGTTTGTTATTTTACATTAGAATACTAAGTCTTTGATAGAGGAGATAGAGATTTATTTTAGTTAGATCTATGATTTGAGGGTGAACTATATTCCATTGGAAGATAGTATGTTAGGTGAGATAACTGATTATGGCTATTTTTATTCATTAAGGACCTTGATACCTTTGATATATTGAGGGATAATATCCATGATTAGTTCTATGATGATTTTATCTCTTTAACCATGAAGGCGGTGTTATGAAAGGATATTCTTTTCCTATTCTTGGAGAGTTTTAGTTTACGAGGTTTTAAAATTAATTTCAGGAACCTTATGTGTAATGATTTATCTTTTATACTTGATGAGGAGACTAGAGTGAGAAATTTAGATGAGACTTTGAATCTATAAATATAGTGTTGGGTTACCTCATTCACGTTTATGGTGTTTCTCATGGGGATGTCGAAGATAGATGTCATCAAGAGGATGTTTTCTCGGACCAATCACATAAAGAGAGGGGAGTTTATAAGGATCTTCATAGAGTAGATCTATGGAAATAGAATATCAATTTCTTTTTAACCTTATGTTATAGATAATTTTGAGCTGATTCTTTCCTTATTTATCCAATTTTAACAAAGTTGAAAATTCACCGTCCCATGTTAGGAGATTAAACACGGTTTGTTTTTCCAATGGAGGTCATGGTCCTCAGAATCTAGAGTGTCGAACATTGGTAGCTAGAATGGAGTTGGTGACTTTACATAGGTATATCCATTGAAACGATATTTTCTAAAGAAACAAAAATAGTACGAGGATGATCCAAAAATTAATCAATAGAGAGGAGATGAAGTGGGATAAGGAAATCCCCTTGATTTCCTTTTTCCACATATAGAAAATATAATTCATTTAGGTGGTCTCCATTAAGGACAAAGAGGCTGCGAAGTAAGACATTGTTAGCTTCTTACATTAGAGTTTCCATCTCTATGTGAGTTAGACATCATGTAATGTATTATCTTTTCAAATTCCACTTAGTTGTATACCTTATTTAACTCATGGTCTACATGAACCTTTATTGCACCCACCATAGTACAAACTCTAATTCTTATGGTTGAGAGGATTACAATTCCCTTGGTGATTACCATGCCTTTTGGAGGTCGATATTTCTAGTATGATGTATGTAGATATTTTGAGATAATTTCAGTGAAGAAATTTCTTCAAGGGATTTTCTATTTTAATGAATATAGGTATACGATGTTATCCTTTACATGGATTGGTTATATTAAGTGTTTAGTACGATTATTTTCTACTTATGTTTAGTCATATTATTCAATTATGATGGATAAAATATTATATTTCCTAGTGAGAGACACTATAATATGATCTTTAGGTGTACCGATACCTTGTCTCCTAAAATTTTCAAGTTTATGTTGACTTTAGCGGGAATCCTTCCAGTAGAATTCCCCTAGGTTGTGGGTGAATACCTTAAGGTCCCTATTTAAGTGTTTATAACACTACCCCCTTAATTATAGATCATATTTGGGATAGTGTTGCAATCAAGGGCCTCTCTAATCTCAATATACCCATGTAGTATGATACCACCTAAGCTATGATATCTTTAGATCTAGATTATTGATCTCTTATAGTGAGGATTTATTTAGCCCGGTGTATAGACTTTGGTTACCCTAGTCTTGATTGTAAAGAAAGTATATGAAAATATGTGATTGTGTGTTGAATATCTTTACCAGTACAAAGTGGCCTTTAAGACCCATTATCCTATTTCACATATTTAAAATATATCTGATTGACTAAATAGAGTTAGCTCATTATCTAAGAATCATTTATAGTTGGGGTATCATTAGATTTGAGTGAAGAATGATAATATTTGGAATAATTTATTCACATGTCATTATGGAAATTGTTAATTCATGGAAATGACTTTTGGTGTAATTAATACACCATCAGTGTCCATGGGGATCATGAACTCCATCTATCCTAAGTTCCATGACTAGTTTATAGTGGTATTAAAAGATGAAATCCTTGTGTATTCTAGGTCTTTTCTTAGAGGAGAGTAGTTTTAGATCCTTCAAATATTGAGGTAATCATTTCTTAGGTATCCCTAAATAATATTGCAGTGGTTCAAATTTTTCTTGGTCTTTTAGGCTATTAAAAATATTCGTACCTGCATAATTGAATTAGAAGGATCATACCATTGTGGGTACTCATCTATATTGGTATTATTTTGAGAATTTTAAGGAGAAGATGTTCAATGATCATATTGTCCATTTTCTTGAGTATAGAGTTATATTTAAGTTCTTTTATGATTCTATTTTCCTTGGATTTTGTTTTTATTTAATAAATTTGAGAAAAATTATCTCTTATGGGTCTCAATAGTTAGGCCCCAAGACTATAACTACACTACCCATGTTCTCATGTTTTCAAAAATTTTGTTTTCTAGAAATATTTGGCACCACTATCTCATTTTAGAATGATTTTTGGTCCTCACAGATCATAAGAGTATATGATATATCGTCTCACAATGTGAATTTAATTTTAGACAGTGATAGTTTTTATAATTATTATAGTACTATGATTTTTAATTTCTTATACACTAATTAATGGTAATGTTATTACTAGTGAATTGAGTTGGAAGTATATTGGAGATGTTGTTCATGAGTCAAGATATGTTTGGAAAGGTTTATAAGTGTTTTTAGTATTTTACTTTTATATAGGGAAATTTTATGGTAGAGTATTTCTCTATCTTATGACTATGTATTTTTATGTATTATAACAGATGAAAGAATATCAATTCTGTATACTGTGGTGAAGGCTTGGTAGGATATAGATATTTTATTAGATGAATCTTAGGGATGTTACAAAGATTTTTTGCATCAGGTGTTGTTTAAATAGAGTCTCTTTGTTCACTAAGTTATGCTAAATGTGGTTATTGACAAGATTTATAGATCATACTTTTAAATTCATCCTAGTGTGGATAAGATACACCATTCATTGAAGAGTGAGATTTTGTGGTCTGGTATAAACAATCCTATTGTGGATTTTATATCACAATGTTTGGTATTCAATGAGGTAAAGTTTTAGAATCATGTTATTGTTGGGTTTCATTGGAAATGATTTATAGTGACCCTTAAATTTCATACATATACTTTGAATAAATTTTTTATAATACTTAAAACATCATAAAAACATATGCTCTAATACCGTACTAGTATAGTGCCATTCGAAGTATGGAAACATAAACACTGGTATATAAATGAGCTACATTACCTCCCATTATGCTCTTCTTGAATAAATACCTTCTTAGACACATGAAATATAATACATATATTTGTAACCTATGGTAAAGAACCATAAAAATGGGTGAGCCCTGATGCTCTGTAATGGAAAAAGGGATACATGTAAACATAATCATGAGCATAAGGGCATGAGAACATGATCACGAAAATAGTAGATCATACCCTACATATTAGAGAACCCAAAAATGAATCATTCTGTAAATCTTGGCATTCCATAAGACATGAATCATAATGAAATAAATAATATAGGACATGAAAACATAACCTATGAATAAACCATGTAATTGTGGAAGAAGCATAAGTATATATATTGATTTCCATTGTATTCAAGTCATCACTTCCAATTACATCTTAGTGGAAAGAGACTTTTAATGAACTGATTTCACAACCTGTTCCAACCCTGTATTATTGAACTGAGTACACTCATCTTTCCATCCCTGTAATAGTGAACTGGGTTCATTTCCCATTCTATCCATGTAATATGGAACCGATTTCCTTTCTCATTCCATCCAAGTCTTTAGCATGAGATATAAATATTTACCTAATGTATTGGAGGGAGATATAGTTCTCACCCATCTCATAACAAAATTAGCCATACATGTGTCACAAAATCATAAACAATCATATCATAACCCATGTAATGAAATTGGTATCATAAACATGTAAATATATAATAACCTATGGAAAAGGATACAAGTCTCATAATCATTTCTTTTTAAGAATAACCCATGAAAGAGAAAAAATTTCAAAAATATATAACCCATGAAAGAGAAACAGGTTTCATAAAGACCATGTCATTAATCATAAACCATTCATAAAAATAATATGAATTGAACCTTTAGAACATTTCCTATAAAGGCATGAGTAACATCTTCTGATTCCATGTTTGGTGGAAAATAATTTTTAAGTGTCACTCAAAAAAATTTATTAATGAGAGTATCCTTTATTCTTTGAAAAAGTATTTTTATTACATCAAAAATTTTGAAAAAAAAATTCATAGAAAATACCTTTAAAACATATAAATAATACTTGGAATAATTTTGGAAACCTTTTTCTGTGAAAAATTATAAAATAAGCATCAAAATATTTTAAAAATATTTTTATCTAAGAAATCATTGAAAAATTATAAATAAAGCTTGAAAAAATTATGAAAAACCATTTCTTTAATAAAAAATTTTAAACTTAGAAATAAATATTGAAAACATTTTGAAACCAATTTTACATGAAAAAATATGATAGGATTTGGAAAATGTTTCAAAAACTATTTCTTTGAAAATAATTTGAAAACATATCATTTATGATTGGAAAAATTTTGAAAAAAATTTCCTTGAAAATTATTTTTAAAATTATTTTCTTAAAAATTAACCATTAATAAATTAGAATTAATCTTCAAAGAAATGATGGTGGGTAAATCCATACATGCTGTAAGTGGTAAAAAGAACATTCTTTTGGCACGATAAAAAGTTCATAAAAAATTATTTATTAAGAAAGAGAAAATAATATTCATTTAAATACATTTTTAAAATCAAAAAGGTAAAAATGTCTTATAAATATTTTAGGATAATAGTACACTATTCTTGGAAACCCATTTTTTAAAACATGGTTTCGAAAGAACACGGATTTCTGACCAAAGAGAGGGTTAAGTCGAGGATTTATTAAAAACATTATTAACTATATTATGTAAAAATGAGCAGAATAATGGTACCAATGTTTTAATATAACATGAATAACTAGAGGATAAGAAACACCATGAGTTTTATTATGATTTGGATGATAAGATTTCATTAATGAAGCATAATCATTTGCAATATCAAAAAATGATGAGATTGTTTCAGTAAAATGTTACCACTAGGTAACTTGGGATCATACACTCCATGTAATAAAATGAAATTAAATGAAACTTAAAATATCATTAAAAAAATTATAATCATGATATAACATGTAAAATTGTAGTATATACACCTCAAAAAAGAATTTCGGTGAAAAACAATTTGTCTCAAAGAAGGGAAATTGAGATAAAACTATTTTACCGATTTAGTAACTTTTGAAACTTATAACCCATGAAATGAAGATCATAAAATGGATATTTAAATTCATGAAATTTAATTAAAAGTATCATTTATTACATATATGTTCAGTATACACTCCTCAAAAATGGAATGGGTGGTGAATAAATCATGTATCTCACAGAAATGAAAAGTGATACGAATTCCACTTACCTTGTGTCTTGACTCTCTTTGTACTCATACCTGATTCCATTATAATAAATGTATTTTTATTATAAATCTTTTACTGAAGAATATTCTAATATATAATACCATATATGGTTTTATCATGACCTTATATTACCCTCTTTTTAACAATCTTATGTTAAGGTTTCACTTCAGGTAATATTCACTTTGTTCGTCGCCTATGTCTTAATTTGTTATATCTTAGGTCCTTATACTTATAACAAGATTCCAGAATGAAAAACATGATATAAATATCATTTATATTAAGTATAGTTTTATTATAAAAACATATAGAATATACAATTATGAAATGGAATACTCCATTTATGGATATGTTAAGCCGTACGTATGCATGAACAATGTTCCGTTCTTATTATAGTATTTAAGGAAAGAAAGAAAATTAAAAAAATGTATATAATACAGTTAAATTACCATTATAATGTTATATATATCATATAATTTCACTAAACCCATCCTTAATACATTCCATGTAGTGTGTGAACAAATCACATCGCTTTGCGGGGCAGTATTCCACACTTCCTCAAAAAAAATTATCTTATTTACACTAAATGAAAAGTAAAAAGACATGTGTTGTAAAAGTAACAAAAAAGATTAAATTAATATCAAATATAATATATGGTATATATAAATATATTTTCCATCATAATTTCCACCATGATAGGTGGTAAAATAAATCTAATGACCCAAGACTGATGTACATAGACATTACATTTCTTTTGGAGAATACTTAAAACATTACATAAATATATTCTCAGTGATAATATTAGTTTAGTGTCTTTGGAAACTCGGAACATAATCTTGTAACATGGTAAAAGATCTTCAATATCTCTTATAAATATCATCCCCATTTTTTTCTACCTAAAACCTTTCTTTATATCCTAGGGAAAAGACAACATAAAAAGGGTGAGCTCAAATGCTCAGTAGTGGTAAAAATTGAGAACATAAAACAACCCAAAAACATTTCAATGTAAAAAAATGAACCTAATGTTTAAACATCAAAAGCATGATTCATGAAATAAATCTTGGCAGTATGTAAGGAATAGATCAGAAAGGAACATTAAACATGATATAATAACATTGGTATAAAACATGTAATTGTGGAAAACTAATAATAACATAATATTATTTCTATAGTATCCAAGGTATTGTTTCTAAGACCATTATAATGGAAAATTTCTATTACTGAACCAGGTTTACTTCCCGTTCTAGAAATGTATTACTGAACTATATTTACATGTCGTTCTAGCCCTGTATTACTCAACCAGATTTACTTGTCTTTCTAGTCATGCCTAACTCATGAGATATAAATCTTTACCTAATTCATTGGAGGGAGATATAGGTCCCACACATCTCATAATGAAACCATTCTTACCTATTCCATAAAAACATAAAAACATTAACTATAGGATAACCCATGAAATAAAATAGATTTCTTAAGCATCAATCGATAATAACATAATTTATAAATGGATATCATAAAAATAATTACATCATTTTTAAAATCAAATAAATTATTATCAGGGATTTAAATTTAAATGTTGGTAATCTTACGTAGAAAATAATTTTGATAAAACACTTGAGCTTCATTCCTAAGGAAAATAACCTTTCTTCTTCAAAAACATTTTCCTTTATGAAAATACCACATAATTTTAGAAGAAATAATTTTATGTGAAAATAAACTTGTAAGAATTTAGAGGATTCTTCATGGAAATAATGCCTTATGAAAGTGTTAAAATGTGTTGATGCCGTACATATAAAAAATCATTCTTCACGTACTTTTTTCGGAAATGTAAAAAAGTATACCGTATCGAAAATGAAAAAAGACTCCACTTGTTCCATTTAGTAAAAATTTACCAGTGGGTAAAATTAAAATTTAACAATTATAGAAGTATATAAATAATATTTTTAAAGAAATATTTAGGAAACATGGATGTGGATGATAATTATACCCCAATAAATTCTTATGAATCAACAGTATTGGATAAAAACAAAATTTGCAAAGTTATCCCTTACCATAGGTCTCATATCCTTATTATGCATCCAAAGATCCACTATAATGGATTTAAACATATTATTAACTTATAAAATAACCACAATAATATTTATGACATCATATATAATTCACTTATGACTATATTACCTGTTAATTTATCAATTCCATGTTAAAGAAACTTTTTGGGTACTAATAGTTTTATTTATCGTACATTTTTAGAATTTTTTTTCTTGATATTAATACTTATATCATGATTTACATACTTAAAAATTTTATAAAATGATTTATATATAATATATATTCAGTATATAATTATATATATTATATAGATAAATTAAATGGAATACACTGTTCATGGAAACGGTAGATGTACGTACGCATGAATGCTACATTCATTTCTTTTCCATATCAAAGGACTGAAAACTAAATGATACATTGATATATTATAATTATAGTATAATATATATGTTATATATATTATATAATTTCATTAATTCCATTCTTTATATATTTCATTTATGGGATGAATGAGTCATATCACTTTGAGGGGGCGGTAGTCCGCACTTCCTCAAATGAATATATCATATTTACACTTTATGGAATGCATGAAGGTATTCTGTAAATAAAACATACAAAAAAATATAGACTATATAAATATAATAGATATCATATATAAATACAGTGACATCATAATGGCCACAATGAGAGGTTGTTGGAGAAAATTGAACAATCATCCTTTGTTGAGGCAGTATTTCTCCATACAAAGAAACAATGTGTTCATAACCATTAGATGAAGGTGTGTGTAAGATTGTATTGAATCCTTTACAAAAAAACATAATATTATATTTAGGATACTATTTTTTTTGTAATCAAATAATAATAATAGAATAGGTAGTGGTGAAGGAAAATAAAAGAAAGAACACGAGAGAAGATGTTACCTCTAAATCGGTTAACTTCTTTTGATTTGAGCCGAAAGGCTTTCTTGAATTGCATTATTCCCAAGGGAAGTCTTATAGGAATAATGGAGGGATGTTGAGAGATTATTTTGGCAGAATATTTACGATCCAAGGGGCTTGAGAGGTGTGTTTTATGTGGGTAGAGTTGGTGGCCTTTTATAAGAGGGGGGAGGGGCACTTTAGGAAAGACTTAAAATATTAATTTATTATAAATTCAATTTCAACTATAAATATTCAAAAACAAATTTAATTAAAATATAACATTATTTTGGTTCTAATAACCAATATCCATAAATTTTTATACAAGTTTTGAATATTTTTTTATCCTTAGCTTTTTGGTTTAACACTTATTTTACAAATTTTAATCTTATATTGATATCATGTTATTTACACATTTTTGGTAAATGTAATTACCATATCATGTAAAAGAACACCCAAAAAGTCATTTATGACATATATGGACTTGTATTAACCATTATTATGAATATTATATTTTTATGAATTTAATATCATTTAATAAACTATTTTATGTTTTAAGTTATGAATTTTGTCAATTTTTGACACAATTCATACTCGATTTTTTTAAAAATTCATAAAAACATAATTCCTTCAATCAAAATGCATTAACTAAAATATAATATGTAAATATAATCCATAAAATTCATGTATGGAGTCAAAATAATAAAATTACATTTATTTTAATATTTATAACTTTATTTTTTTTGAATCCATTATTAATGAATCAATCACACCATCATCATTGTGTCATAATTAAATTTATTTAGTTGATGTATAAAAATTATTAATAAAATACCATGACTTTGAAAATAATTTTATCTTTCTAATGACTATTTATAGTTGAGGTGATCACTTATATTACCCCCCATAAAATCTTTTTAGTAAAAGATACATGTTTTTGTTATATTTGTCTTTACTTTAAATTAATTCTTGTAAACTGTCAATTTCACATCCAAGTGGATCCATGGGGTCCTAAAATCAACTAAAGGATGACTATGGTCGTAAATATATCATTTAATAGGATTAGGACACATTTTAGGGTAGTTTATATTATTAAAGTATTATTATTATTTACCCTTATTTACTAGATTTACAATTTAACCATTGTAAATTAAAATAATTACTAAAGATACTATTATTAATGTCCAAATAAGGTACCTACCAGACATCTACGTGTGATTTGGTTTCCAATCTTGACCTTGTTGACCTTGTTCTTCTTCTATGGTGGTGCTGCTTTCTTGGCGTTTGTCCTAATGAAGCCCTTGGGTACTTCTACCCTACCCTAACCTCTCGTTCCACCGTGCCTCTCTAGGTCGAGGTTGGAGCGATGGAATCATAGTGGTTTTGGGTGAAGTGGTTGGGAGGTCAACGGTTTTTGTAGGTGAGCCTGTGTCGGCTTGATCTCAATCTTGTTTTGGCTTTTGGAATCAGTATCGCCATGCTGATTTGGAACCCTCGACACTCAAATACATGCCCTGACCTCTAGTCCATATTCATCTCTCTGTGTCTGATCTAAAGCGGTGGTTCCTCGGAGGTTTTAAGAGGTGGGATTCGGAATCCATCGGTGCTCCTCACGCGGGCTGTTTTGATTTTCGTTGAATGTTTTTTCACTCCTTCATTAGAGGTTGATATGCTCAAGGATTTCTCAGTGAAGGTTCTTTTGATCCTTTTGATTTGGTTGTGTTCTATTTTGATTATGGCGGTGGCCTTCAGTGATGTTCACGATGGTGTCGTGCCATTGATTTCGTGGTCTGATGTGGTTAGTTCATTTTGTACCAGTGATTTCGTTATTTCTGGTTTGCGTCGACACGTGTATGATGTTTTACGATGGCTACGATAGTCTCTGATGATCTCCAGTGACTGCTGTGAAGTTAGGACGGTGAGGTTGCGGTTCTCGGTGATGATCTTGACCCCCTGTGGTTCATTTCCCCTCTTACTCTACCCTGGATTCGTGTGCTATCTCTCTTCCCTGGACCGGTCTGGCGAGAAGGTTTCCATAGGAGCTTTGGGAGGTGCTGTTCAAGGGGATTTAGAAGTTCCTGGAGGCTTGATCCTCGCTTGACGGTGTTGACAGTATCTGTTGCTATTTTTTCTGGTCTCTTCGACAGAATTCATCGGTGTTCGGTGACTGGTGATGTTTGGTTGGTGACGACAATGACAATGTTGGTTTTCTGGTGGTTGAATAGTTCTTGATGGGCTTCAGTGCTAGTTGGCGATGTCGACGGTGGAGATTGGATGGTGACGGTTAAGGTGCCAATGATGATGTTGGTTAAAGACGATAGTATTTCGACTGATGGCATGGCGATGATGTTCTATAGTATTCTTGGTTGGGGATTGGTGTGATGATATGATCATATTGGGTTCTGTGTATTGTCGGTTTCTTTTTGAATTTTGAATGGGGTATGTTTTGATTTTGTATCCTTTGATTTTTTATCCCACCTGTTACCGCTCCCTGTTAAAGCGGCTTCTTAGAAAATCAAATAAAAAGTATTTTTCAGTCAAAAATGGTACCTATTCACAAAATTTAAACCTTATGATTCCAAAAATGGAATAAAATTTTCAGAATTCAAAACAAAAAAGTTCCAGTAATTAATTTAAAATTAATTATCATTGTCAAACCCAAAATCGTGGTTTTAATAAGTAATAACTATCAAATGATTAGCATGTGTTTATATCCAATTTCATTGGGAAATTACTTACAATGACCAAAATTGGATTAAATGATAAAAAATTAATACAATTACACTTTAAAACCAATTAAAAATATAATATAGCTATATAAATATATTAGATGAAAAGGTAGT
Source organism: Viscum album (assembly GCA_963277665.1). NCBI lineage: Eukaryota > Viridiplantae > Streptophyta > Magnoliopsida > Santalales > Viscaceae > Viscum > Viscum album. The sequence goes on along the minus strand of OY728142.1, from coordinate 22,293,650 downwards.
TTTAAATTAAAATGCAGTATTTTCCATTATTCATTAAAATAATAATTTTCTCAGAAAAATACCAAAAAATGAACTAAATGAAATTTTGATGTACGTATTCTAATGAAAAAGGTTTTTTTAAAAATATAACATATAAAAGTGATAAAAACTAGATTTAAAGTTGTGTAACATCAAAAGGCGGCAAAACTGTATTTTTTGAAAAATACTTCCTCTATCCGAAAAATGACCTTGTTCTTATATCATGTATAGAAAATTAATAATATGAATGTTAATGTTATATAAAATTCAAAATTTTGTTAATAATATTCATAATGGCTAGTTTATATCCCATAATAATATATTAAGAATATATCGTTGTTTAGTGAAACTCGGTATGGAGTACAATGCAAGATATTGAAGTAGGTCTCTCTTGCGTGTAACGCAAACCAAGAATTATATTGAGTATACTACAAGCTAATACGGTGTTGTGTATAGTTCAAGCTAATATTGGTGTAGCATACAATAGAAGAAATCAATGAAAATAAAAATAATATATCCCATAAAATCTCCATGTGTTACATTCTACCCCCCCTTATAATAAATTTCGACCTTGAAATTTTTCATAGTTATAAATGGTTTACTACATGAAAGTTTCTTTCATGGAAACCCACTTCATAAAAATGAATACTAAGACTTTATTTTAAAAAAAAAGATAGAAACATAATAGTTACCCAAAGTAACTCATCACTGGGTTTCCACATAGGAGAACATAGGTGGGAAGTGAAAACGTAGATATGAAAGGGAAATCTAACCATCATGTTCTAATTGATAGTGATAGAGAATAAGGTTTGGATAAAGTTAAATATCAGAATACCATAAATTTTTGATGATTTAAGGAACCATATGATTCATCGAATAAGAATGTACTAGGATAAAAGTTCCGGTTTCAAAACCTTTTCCTAAAGTTGATTAATTTTTTCATGAGGAGAAATACTTACTTGATTTTAGCAAAATAGAACTTTTGATAATTTCCTAAACAATTTCCACTTCATCTCTTATTTAAAGAAATGAAATTGAATTTTTCCATTCTTGAAGTGTTATTAGATCATGCGATAGAATGATAGGTTATTCTATTTATCTCAACAAAAAGATTATAACTGGTTATCAAATATGCACAACTACACCTATAACGAGATAATACATTATTATAACAAACATCAATAGTAATAAAATTTATACTATCTATAAATGGATAATATTACAATCTTTCAAAAAACTTAAATTATGAAACATTATAAGGAGGTGAATTAAATCGACTTAACATTTGTCTCCCATATCTCATTTGGAAGTTCTTGGTTTTCACATTCCAAATATGTGAATACCTTAATCATGCATTATTTTGAATCATGGTAATAACATGAATTACCATATGATATAAATTTATCCTTATATCAGTCATGATCTCATTAATACTATCAAACATCTCATTATCTTCTAATCCCTTCATTATGCATATATCATGTGCTTTCCAAAAATATTTCAATCACTTTTCATGGTTACTGGTACCATATAATTATGGAAAAGCACAATAGAGCAATACATAGATATTCAAATATGCCATAATACTATAAATGACATTCCACATCACTATTTAGGAATCTCATAACATAAACACTTAATCATTCCACCACATCATTATCATACTCAACATCACCAATAGTGATCACATGTTACTTCCCTTTTTCTTTTTTTCTTAAGAGGTTTCTGACATCGATCATCATTAACCCTTGGATTAGGGCATTGGTTTACATAATTCCTCATTTCCTTCCATTAGTATCATTGAAGTGTTGGTGGAGCAATCTTTGTAGTCTTTTCTCTATTCATATCATTACCAACATTTTCCCCATTGCTTCAACAATCAACTGCTCAATGAACTTCTTTTCCAGACTTGAACCATTTTCTAATCCTTTTAAGAAAATCTATACTATGCTTCTCTCCACACCTTGAGCATAAGGAAGAATTCATCTTCTTTTCACCATCATTTTGAGATTTTCCATTTAACTCTATCTTTATTTTCTTGTCAAAACCATGAGATGGATATGTAACACAAACTTACAATTCTACCTTGATACCAAAATGTAGAATATTTTCATAGCTATTGAGGTCTTTTATAGCTGATGCCCTTCGAATACTTGGTTTTAAGCCATTGTAGAACCGATCAACTTTACTTTCAGGTTGGATGATAAATATAGAAGCATACCTTGAAAGTCTTGTAAAATTCACCTCGTATGTACCAACAGATTCATCGTCCTATTTATTATACTCAAAGAACTCCTTTTTCATCTTTTTCCAATGTATACAAGGGAATTACTTATTGAAAAATATGTTCGTACACCCATCCCATTCCATGGATTCAATTTTATCATGATTCCTTGTATTCCTAATTATATTCCACCACTAGTATTCTTCACCTTCTAAATGATAGACATCTAAATTGACTTTTTCATGTTCTGAGAAGCGAAGGATGGAAAATATCTTTTCAATGGTACTGATCCATTATTTAGAAAGAAGTGGATCAAAATACCCCCTGAAACAAGGTGGGAATTTCCTCATGAAGGGCTCAATAGAATTTTGGTCCCTTCTCTACTCAATTGGAAGTCCATAATGATTCATATCTTCTGTAAGTATAGAAATAATATGTTTTATTCTATATCCCATAAAATTTTGTTGTTAAAGAGGACAATAATTGCCTTGCCCAACGCATTGATCATTAACACGGTACCTTTGGGTTCCATCCATCATCTCAAACCCAAAAAGAATAGTCTGAGAGGCCAAAATCATACTGGGAAAACAACATAGTGAAGGGGGAGTACTTACAATTTATAACATCTTAGTTTTAATCATAGGTTATTCATGATCGTTAACATAATTCTAGGACTGTTATCTATATTTACCCTTAACATTAAGTATATCCATAGACATACCTTACAAATATCTTTATGGATCTTACTAAAGTTTTCACATCCTAGTTTCCAAAGGATAACTATACCTATGCTCTGATACCATCTCTAATAAACCAAGCTTGAAGTAAATGGACATTACAATTATTTTTTAGTATAATAAATACAATACACAAATATATTCCCAAAAAACATATTAGTACAATGTATTTGGAAACTCAAAAGATAATATTCTAACTTGGTGAATTATCTTCAACATATCCCATAAAGATCTTCCCCTTTTGTTTTCCTACCAAAAAAATTTCTTTATATCCTGGGAAAAAAGAAAACATAAAAAGGGTGATAAAAAATGCTCAGTTGGGTAAAAATGGAGAACATAAGACAAACCCTAAACTTTTCAATGTAAAACATGAACATAAAGATTAAAAATCAAAATATTGGGTAATGAATTAATTTATGGCAGTACGTAAGACAAAGATCATAAAGGAACATTAATCGTGATAGAATAGCATTGGCATAAAACATGTAATTGTGGAAAATTAATAAGAAAATAATATGATTTCCATATTATCCAATTCATTTCATCCAAGACCATCATATTGGATAATGTCTATTACTTAACTGGGTTTACTTTCCATTCCAGCCATGTATTAATGATTTGGATTTACATGTCGTTCTAGCCGTGTATTGTGGAATCAGATTTAATTTTAGTTCCATTCATATCTATCTCATGAGATATAAATATTTATCCAATTCATTTGAGGTAGATATAGGTCCCACCCATCTCATAATAAAACCATTCTTACATGTTCAACAAAAACATATAAACATTCAATATAACTTAACCCATGAAATAAAATGGGCTTCTTAAACATCATTTGATCATAATATAATCCATAAATGGATTTCATAAAAATAATTACATCATTTTCAAAATAAAATCAATTAATAAAAGTGATAGAAACATAAAAATGTGTAATACTAGATGGAAAATAATTTCAATAAAACACTTGAAATTTATTCCTGAGGAAAATAACCTTTATTCTTCAAAAATATTTTCCTTCCTGAAAATACCACACAATTTTAGAAGAAATAATTTTATGTGAAAATAAACTTGCAATAATATAGGGGATTATTAAAGGAAATAAGGCATTATGAAATCATAAAAATCCATTCATTCCGTACAAGTTAAAAACATAATCTTCTTGTTCTTTTTCTGGAAAAGTCCAAAAGTACATCATACTGAAAATGACAAAAGATTCCATTCATAAAATATAGTATAAATTTAAAAAGTGGTAAAATTGACTTTTAACAATTATATAAGGATATAAAGAATATTTGGAAATAATATTTAGGAAACATGGACGTAGATGATAATTATAAGCTAGTAAATACTTACAAATAAACAATCTCGGATAAAAATGAGATTTGCAAAGTTATCCTTTACTTTAGGTAGGATATACTTTGTATGTGTCCAAAACTCGTGTATAATGGGTTTAAAAATATTATTAACTTTTAACACTACCACAATAATATTAATGAAACCATATATCATTCAATTATGACTTTATATTATACGTTTATTTATCAATTCCATGTTAAAGTAATGTTTTGGTTAATAATAATTTTATTTATCGTATGTTTTTGACATTTTATTCTTAATATTATTACTTATATTGTGATTTATTTACATTAAGAATGTAAAATATGATTTATATATCGTATTAATTCAGTATTAAATTATATATAATAGATAGATAAATGAAATGGAAGACACTATGCATAGAGATGGTAAGTCATACGTACGCTAGAACGCTACTTTCATTTCTTTTCCATATTAAATGAATTAAAACAAAATGATACATAGGTATATTGTAATTAAATTATAATATATATGTTACATAAGTTACATAACTTCATTAATTAAATCCTTTATACATTCCATGTATGGAATGAATGAGTTATATCACTTTTAGGGGGCGGTAGTCCGCACTTCCTTAAATGAAATTATCGTATTTACACAATGTGGAAAACATAAATGTATACTATAAATATAAAATAAAGAATCAAAGAGACAATATAAATATAATACATATCATATATAAATACAGTTCCATCATAATGACCACCATGAGAGGTGTTAGGTGAAAATTGAACAATCATCATTTTGTGAGGCAGCAGTTCTCCTTACATAGAAATGGTATGTAAGTGTCCATTAGATGGAGATGTGTGTAAGTGTGGTTAGAATAATTCTCATAAAAACATCTTAGTATATTTAGAATACTGGTTTATTTATATAATGAAATAATAATAAGATAATAGGGAGTGTAGAAGGAAAATAAAAGAAAAGAACATGAGAGAAGCCATTACCTCTAAATCGGGTAACTTCTTGAGATTTGAGCCAAAAGTCTTTCTTGAATTTACTTATTCCCAATGTAAGTCTTCTATGAGGAATTTATTGATATTGGGAGATTATTTGGGAATAATTTTTATGATAAAATGGGATTGAGAGGTGTACGTTATGTGGGAAGAGGTGGTGGCCTTTTATAAGAGAGAGGAGGGGCACTTTAGGAAAGTCTTAAAATATTAATTTATTATAAAATCAATTTCAATTAAAATTTTTCCAAAACTCATTAAATTAAAATATATGATGATTTTTTTAGAATAAAAATCATCCAATAATTTTTAGATAGGTTTTGGAATATTTTTTTATCCTTATCTTTTTGGTTTAACCCTTATTTTACCCTTTTAATCTTACCAAGATATCATATTATTTACACATTGCGGGTTAATGTAGTTATCATATGATATAAAAAGACCCCAAAAAAGTCATTTATGAAATATTTGGACCTTCATTAACCATTTTTTCGAATCTATTATTTTTATAAATTTAATATCATTTAATAACCTATTTTATGATTTAAATTATGAAATATGTCAATTTTGGACACAATTCATACATGACTTTTTTTACAAATTAATAATAACCTGATTGCTTAGAACCAATGGAATTAACTCAAATTTAATATTTAAATATAATCCATAAATTTTTTTATGGAATAAAAATAATAAAATTACATTTATTTTAATATTTATAATATCATTTATTTGAATCCATTATTACTGAGTCAAACATTGCATCATCATTGTGTCATAAATTTATTTATTTATTTAATGTCTAAATTTTTTAAATAAAATTCCATGATGTAGGAAATAATTTTATATTTCCAATGAATATTTATAGTCTAATATATCACTTATATAAAACCATATAAATTTTTCTTAGTAAAAGATACATGTTTATGTTATATTTCTCTTTACTTTAAATTAATTCTTATAAAATGTCATATTTGAAACCAAGTGGATCTATGAGGTTCGAAAATAGTCCCAATGATTCCCATGGTCATAGATATCTCATCCAATATAATTGGGACATATTTTAGGGTTGTTTTATATTATTAAATTAATTTATTACCCTTATTTACCGGATTTACCTTTTAACCATGGTAAATAAAAATAATTACTGAAGTTACTATTCATAATGTAAAAAAATAAAAAGTGCATATTCATAAAATTTGAAACTTATTATTCAAAATTTTTAATCTATTTTTCCTATTGAAAACCTAGATGTTTCAGTAATTAATATAAAAATAATTCCCATTGACAAAACTAAAAAGTGGGTTTTTAAGAAGTAATAACTATCAAAAGTTTAACATGTGTTTATGTCCAATTTTAATGGGAAATTACTTCCAATGAAAAAAATTGGATTAATTTATAAAAAATTAATCCAATTACACTTTAAACCCAATTAAAAATATAATCTAACTATATAAATAAATTAGAGGAAAAAGAAATTTTGAATTAAAATGCAATATTTTTCACTATTCAATAAAATAATAAGTTTATCATAAAAATACAAAAAATTCAACAAAAATAAATTTCTATGTACCTATTTCAAATAATAAGTTTATTTTGTATAATATAAAATATTAAAGTGTTGAAAACTAGATTTAAAATTGGTACAAAATCAAAATGTGGAAAAACTATATTTTTGGAAAAAAACTTCTTTTTTCCAAAAAAAGAACTTGTTTCTTATATCATGTATAGAAAATGAATAATATGAATGTTAGTTTTATATAAAATTAAAAATGTGGTTAATAATATTCATAAAAGATATTTTATATCCCATAATAATATTTTAACAATATATCATTGTTTAGTGAAACTCGGTATGACGTACAACACAAGCTATCGACGAAGGTCTTACTTGTGTGTAACACAAGAGAAGAATAATGTTGCATATACTGAATGATAATATGGTCTTTCTTATAGAACAAGATAATATTGGTGTAGTGTACAAAACAAGACATAAAGGAAAATGAAAATAATATTTCCCATAAAATCTCAGGGTGCTACATTCTACTCCCCTTAAAATGAATTTCGCCCTCAAAATTCGACAGGGTTATAAATGGTTTACTACATGAAAGTTTCTTTAATGGAAACCCACATCATATGATGGAATATTAAAACTTCATTTTAAAAAGGAATGTTAGCAACATAATGGTTACCCAAAGTAACTCATCACTGAGTTTCCACATTGGAGAACATAAGTGGGAAGTGAAAACGAGGATATGGAAGAGAAATATAATAATAAAGTTATGATGAATAGTTATATAGAATAAGGTTTGGAGAAATTTAACTATGATAATTACATAAATCTGTGATGATTTTAGAAACCATATGATTATTTGGATAAGAAGGTACTCGGGTAACATTTTTGGTTTCAAGATCTTTTCCTGAAGTTAATGATTTTTTGCATGAGGAGAAATACTTACTTGATTTCAGTACTGTATAACCATTGCTCATTCCATAAAAAATTTCCAATTATTCACTTATTTATTTAGATGGATTTGAATTTTTCATTCTTGATGTGTTAGCAGATCATTGGATAGAATGATCAGTTATTCCATCTATTCCCAACAAAATGATTAGAAGAAGTTATCAAATATATAGAAGTCCACCTATTATAAGATAATACATTAATATAAAAAACATTAATCAGAATATAAATTATACTATCCATAAATAAATAATATTACAATCCTTACAAAAACTAAAAATATAAAACATTAGAATGTGGTGAACTAAATCAACTTAACATTTGTCTCTCATGTCTCATTTGGCAGTTTTTTTGTTGTCACATTCCAAACTTGTGAATAACTTAATAATATATTTCATTAAAACATGGTAATCACATGAATTAACATAGAACCTTAGTGAAAACAATCATTCTATAAAAAATAACTCTTTTCACACACAAAAAATTCCAAAAAATTCAAACCACGATATCACTTTTTCCTGATATCAAACATGAGCTCAACAATATTATCAAACGTCTCATTATCTCATTATCCCTTCATTATGAGCATAACATGTTCTTTCCAAAAATATTTAAATCACAATTCAAGGTTACCAGTACCATATAATCGTGGAAAACCACAATAGACCAATATATAGATATTCTAATATTCGATAATACAATAAATGAGATTCTACAATACTATTTTAGAATGCATTACATAAACATTTAATCATTCCACCACTTCGCTGTCATACTCAACATCGCCAATAGTGATCGCATGTGACTTCCCTTTTCATTTTTCCTTAAGAGTATGCTGATGTTGATCATCACTAACCCTTGGATTAGGGCATTGGTTAACATAATTCCTCATTTCCTTGCATTTGTAGCATTGAAGTATTTGTGGTGCGTTCTCTGTAGTCTTTCTTCTACTCACATCATTAGATTGTTTTTCCCATTTATTCGGCACACAAATGATTTATGACCTTATTTTCCACACTTGACACATTTTCTAGTCCCTTTAAGACAATCTACACTATGCTTCCCTTTACACTTTGATCATAAATAAACATTCATCTTATTTTCAAAATTGTTTTGAGATTTTCCCTTTAACTCCATATTTCATTTTCTTTCGAAACAATGAGATGGATATGTAAAAAAAACTTCCAATTAAACCATTATACCATAACACACAATCACATCATAGCCTCTGGAGCCTGTTATAGCTAATTACCTTTGAATAATTGGTTTTAACCCACTGAAGAATCGATTAATTTTACTTTTCGGTTTGATGATAAAGCCAAAAGCGTACCTTCCAAGTCTTGAAAAATTCACCTCATATGTACCAAAAAAATCATCATTCTTTTTCACAATCACAAGGAACTACTTTTCCAACTTTTTTTGAAGAATACAAGAAAGTAAATATTGAATACTAAGTTCATGAAATCATCACATTCCATGGATTAAATTTCATATTGCTACCTCATATTCTTAATTAGAGTGCACCACTGGTCTTCTTCACCTTCTAAACGATAGTCATCCAAAATTAATTTTTCATGTTCTAAAAACTGAAGGATGGAAAATATCATTTCAATGGTACTGATCTATTTTTTAGAAAAAAAATGGATCATAAGATGCACTGAAAGATGGTGGATGATGCCTCATGAAGGACTTAATATAACGTTGTTCCCTTATTTACCTATTTGGATGTCCAGATTGATTCATAACTTGTCTGAGTATGCCAATAAGATATTTCATTCCATATCCCATAAAATTTGGTAGTTTAGTAGGACAATCATTTCATTTCCCAGTGCATTGATCATTAACATGGTTCTTTTGGGTTCCATGCATTATTTAAAACCCAAAAAGAATAGTGTGAGAGGAAAAAATCATACCAGGAAAACAACATAATCAAGGGGGAGTAATTTCAAACTCTAGGATCATAGGTTTAAACCAATGTCATTCATGATGGATACCCTAATTATAGGAATGTAAGATATAGTTAAACTTAACCTTAAGGAAATCCCAAGACATACCTTAGAAATATATATAGGGATCTCACTAATGTTTTCACATTGTAGTTTCTAAAGGATAACTAAACCTTTTCTCTGATACCAACTCTAATGACCCAATCTTGACATAAGAGGAAATTAAATTACTTTTTCAGAATACTTAATAAATTAGAAAAATATATTCCCAAAGACCATAATATTACAATGTCTATGGAAACTCAAAACATACTCATCTAACTTGGTGAAAGATCTTCAACATCTCCCATAAATATCTTTCACTTTTTTTTCCTAACTAAAACCTTTCTTTATATCATGGGGCAAAAAAAATAAAAATGGTGAGATAAAATGATAAATAAGATTAAACATGGATAACATAATCAAACCATAAATATTTAAACATAAAACATGAACATAAAGTTTAAACATCAAAATCTTGAGTGAAGAAATAAATCTTGGCAATACGTAAGGCATAGATCATAAATGAAAATTAACCATGATAGAATCACATGGGAATTAATAATGTAATTATTTAAAACTAAGAAGAATATAATATTATTTTTATAGTTTCCAATGCATTCCTTCCAATACCATCATAATGTACAATTTCCATTATTGAACCGAGTTTGCTTGTTATTCTAGCCACGTATTACTGAACTGGACTTACATGTCATTCCAACCCTATATTACTTAACTAAATTTACTTACCATGCCATTCATGTATTTATAATGAGATATAAATCATAACCAATTAATTGGAGGGATATTATAGGTCCAACACATCGTCTAATGAAACTATTCTTACATTTTCTATAAAAACATAAAAACATTCACTATAGCATAACCGATGAAATAAAATGGGGTTTTAAACATCATTCCATCATAACATAATACATAAATGAATTTCATAAAAATAATTTCATCATTTTCCCAATCATATCATGTAATAACTGGTTTAGAAACATAATCCTAGGTAATATTATATGGAAAATAATTTTGATAAAACACATGAGCTTCATTCGGGAGGAAAATATCATTTCTTCTTCAAAAAAGTATTCCTTGCTCAAAATACCACAAAATTTTAGAAGAATTTTTTTTATGTGAAAATAACCATGTAATATTTTAGGGTAAGAATCAAGGAAATAATCCATTATGAAAGCATAAAAATCCATTCACGGTGTACATGTTAAAAAACATTCTTCTATTACTTTTTCTAGAAAAGTAAAAAAGCACCTCATACCAAAAATTACAAAACATTCCATTCATACCATTTAGTAAAAATTTACCAATAGGTAAAATTAAATTTTAAAATTTTTAAAATGATATAAATAATATTTTTAAATACATATTTTGGAATCATGTATGTGGATGATAATTATACCCCATTAAATACTTACGAATAAACAATCTCAGATAAAAAAAGACATTTGCAATTTTTCCCTTACCATAGGTTTGATATCCTTTGTATGTGTCTAAAACACATGTATAATGGGGTTAAACATTTTATTAACTTGAAAAATAACAATAATAATATTTATGAAATCATATATCATTTAATCATGACTTTATATTACCCGTTCATTTATCAATTCCATTTTAAAGCAACATTTTGGGAAATAATCATTTTATTTATCTTAAATTTTTTGACATTTTATTCTTGATATTATTACTTATATAGAGATTTAATTACTTACAGAATGTAAAAAGTGATTTATATATCATATACATTCATTATATAATTATATATAATAGATAGATAAATGAAATGGAATACACTGTGCTTGGAGATAGTAGGTCGTACTACACATAAATGCTACTTTCATTTATTTTCCCTAAAGTAATGAAAACTAAACAATACATAGGTATATTATAATTATATATAATATATATGTTATATATGTTACATATGTTCTTTAATGACATCCTTTATATGTTTCATGTGTGGCATGAACGAGTCATATCACTATGAGGTGGTGGTTGTAACATCCCATGTAAGTAATGATTAATATATATAGTTATCTATGTCTATTTATGAATTAGATAGTGTTTTAGAGGCTTAAAATGAGAATAAATCCAACCCAAAGCCTCAAATACTCTAATATTTTTAAAAGATTGTTTTACCACCTTTTGATGGCGAACCATTTTTAAATCTATATTTTGAAAATTTTATAAGATATATTTGTCAAAATAATCTTATTCTTTATTATTGGGACATTTAAATTTTATTTGGATAAATTTCTGGTATTTTTCTGATAATGTTCATTTTTTAATGAATAGTGAAAAGTTTTGTATTTTAATTGAAAACCTCTTTTTAATCTAATTTATTTATATGAATATATTATCTTTTTAATTGGATTTAATGTGAAATTAGAATATATTTTTACCTTTTAATCCAATAGTGGTCATTGTAATTAATTTCACTTTGAAATTGGACTTAAACTAGTGTCAATCTTTGGATATATATTGTTTCATAAAAACACACTATTTGTTCTGACAGCAAGAATTAATTATTAAATTAATTATTGTAACTTATATGTTTTGAATTTTTTAAAATAGAAATCATTTTTGAATTTGGAATATCAAATATAGCTTAGGGTGATGTTTTGGTATTTTTCTGAAAAACTTCATTTTTTTATGAATAGTGAAACCACTAAGTGGTACTTAAAAAACTGATTTCTCATTTAAATGAAAATTTACCACCTATGTGTTTTGAATTTCAAAAATCTGACATAAATGGCTGTCATTAGGAAGTAAAATTTGGTTCAATGGGATTAAAATATTTTTTTGGTGAATAGTAACTTTTAAGTAATTAATCGCGATCAGAGGTAATTAGTGTAATTTAAGGTAAAAATAATGTTTTAATAATATGAAATGACCTTGGCACATGTCATACCATTATTTTATGTGTCATGGCCGACCAAGAACACTCATGGTTCTATTTTTGTGACCCCATGGAGCCACTTGGGTAAGATAATGATATTAATGGATTTTATTTAAAGTAAAAGTAAAAATGACACAAACATGTATTGTTTTACTAAAACAATTTTTACATGGGTTTATACAAGTCAGATTTTTGACTATAAATGATCATTGGAAAGATAAAAATATTTCGTACATCATAGTATTTTTTTATAATTTTCAGACATTAAATAAATTAAATTATTTATGACATCATGATGATGCAGGGATTACCTCATTATTTAACGATTTAAATAAAATGAAAAGATAATGTAAAATCTAAAACCTAAAAATGTCAAAAACCTATTGGATGAGTATATTTCTAACCCTTATCACCTTATACTTGAAATATATAATTTTGGGACCTTTAAAATCCGTAAATAAATTTGTAATAAAGTTACCTTTTATAACTTTTCAAGAGTGCCCCTCCTCTCCTCTTATAAAAGGACCCCACCTCTACCACCTTACCCACACCTATCAAGCCTTTGGATCGGCCAACCCCTGCCCATTTTTTCTCTCCATATCCCTCTCTTACTCCTAGAATCCTCACTTTGGGACTAAGTCTTCCCAAGGAAGCCTTTTAGCTCAAATCAAAAAGAGTTACCCGTTTTAAAGGTAGTGTCTTCTCTTGTGTTCTTATGTTTTATTTTGCTTCTCCAACCCCCTAAACAATTTCTATTACTTTCATTTGTAATAACACCAATATCTAAAATATACTAGGATTTTTTTATGTGAAGGATTAGAGTTACACTTACACACACCTTCATCTAATGGTTAAAGAGCATACTGTTTCCGTCGATGGCGAATTTCTGCCTCACGAAATGATGATTGTTAAATATTCTTCTAACACATTAAAAGGTGGCCATTAAGATGAAAATATATTTATATATGATATAAATTATGTTTATTTTTTCCTTATTATTCTGTATTTTTCATTTGTGGCATACCTTTATGGTTTCCATTGTTGGTAAACACGATAATTTCATTTTAGGAAGTGCGGACTACCGCCCCCTCAAAGTGATTTGATTCGTTAATTCCATATGTGTGATGTATAAAGGATGGAGTTAATGTTATTATATATGAAGTTATACTAGAATTATAATATACCCTTATATCATTATGATTTCACTACATTAAATACGAAACATAAATGAAAGTAGCGTTCACACATACGTACGGCTTACTGTCTCCATGAACGGTGCATTTCATTTCTTATTTCTAAATGTTATGTAATATTATAAATGCATGAGTATACTAGATATATATGATATATATTATATCTACATCATGAATATAATTCTGGATATAATGGATATTTTACCACATGAACAACTTGTAATTACAAAGAGTTTATTTTTGACTCAAGTACCAATGATCAACAAAACAACCATTATTAACTTAAATAATTACATAGTGTTCATGACGTGGTAATAAGTGATATAAAAGGAATAATTAACTTCAAAAAGGTTCTCAAGAAAGTAGAAATTAACTCATGATTATTATTCAGGAGGTTAATGAACGATCGAGTCAAGTAAGACACGAGGTAAGGGAATCCGTCTCAATCTCCTTTCATTGAGGCATATTTTGTTTTATACATAACTTTCTTTTATACTATGTATAAACCCCATTGAATTTTATGCTTACTCAAAAGGAATCTATTTTTATATGAAGACTTTTACTAAAAGACAAAAGGAATGTTTTTTTGTCGTACATATGCGGCGACAACGACTTATCCACCGCCATGAACATTATTTGAGTTTCGTCTTCCTCTACAAGCCATACCATTTTTAATGAAAAATAAATACCATGTTTTACTTTTCTTTTATTTTGGTATTGAAAATGGTTTTAATAATGTTTTTTTATATCAATGTGTAGTTTTGATATCATGTGATTGAAATGTGGAAATGTTATGTTTCCTTTATGTATGTTTTAAGTGATACGATTATGTTATGGTTCTTGTGAATTATTTTGAAGACGGGTGGTTCCGTGATAAACTAATGGAGGGTGAGCCCAATATAGCTCTCCCATGCATTGGGTAACGTGAAGGAGTTAAATGTTAAGGTTTCTCCAATGAGATTTGGGGAATATATTGTGATGGGTATTCCAAACGTAACCAAGAGGGTTACTCCCTATGTAAGAATGTTAAGAATACCTCATGTTACCTTTATGTCTTATGATTTTTATGATTTATTCATGATTTGATGAGGTATGTTAAAGTGCTTATGTTTTACGGGTAAAGTATGATATCATTCTTATGTATATATGAACTAATGTTTCCTTTCCATATTTTTATAACCCTTACTGAGCTTTTATATGCTCATCCCAAGTTTTTGCAATGTTTTTTACAGGTCAAGGGAATGGTACATGATATGATGATAGTGTCAAGGAAGTGTCAAGAAAGATTCCTTGTTTTATTTTAAATATGTTTTTGTTGATGGGAAAAATGAATACTATCTTTTATGTAACCAATTTGTTTAAATGTGAAATGTAATGCATGTTTTATGATCTAATTCTCTAAAACTCTAAACCTGAAAAGATCCTCGATGCGTAATCTTGTAATAACTCAAGATTAAGTAAGGTTTAAGGCTGGGGCCTTATAGTTGGTATCAGAGGTCGGTTTAGATAACCTTAGGAGTTAGAATATTGTTAAATTATAAATTAATTTAGGGTATGACTGAAATGATATAGCATTTAAAGATTACCATGTTGCTTCGCCTAAGATATTTCTATGTTCTGAATGGTTTTCCACAGAGGAAACAAGGCAGCTATGTTGGGACGACATCAAGAGGAAGACAACCTTCCAAATCAGCAACCTGAGATGGTTGGAATTGGAACTGAACAGTTTTTTGCAGTGATGTCATAGTTGACTCAAGCTATAAATGGTGGTGGTATCCATGAAAGAGATCAGCCAGAACAACCATAGAGGAACATGTCAGTGGTGGATCATTTCATGAGGAAACATCCCCTATCATTCAGAGGATCGTCTGACCCTGTGCTAGCTGAAGGGTGGATTAGAGCACTAGAGAATATTTTTGATGTCATGGGGTGTTCAGAACATCAAAAGGTTAGTCATGGTGTTTACCATTTTGAAGGTGAAGCAGATGAGTGGTGGTTGATGATGAAAAATATCAGGGATAATGATGAGATTGATGATCTTCACTAGGACGAATTCAAAGGTATGTTTCTTGAGAAGTATTTTCCTATGGCTGTTCGACTTAGGATGGAAAAACAATTCCTGGAATTGAGGCAAGAGGAAGACTCAGTGGATGCCTATGAAGAAAGGTTCACTCGATTGGCAAGGTATGCTCCAAATTTTATCCGAGACCTTGACAGTAAAATCAACCATGTTTACTCATGGTTAAATCCAAAGTATCTAATGGCTTTAGCTTCTCGTGAGTTCAAAAGTTATGAAAAACATGTTCGATGTGCGGAGAAGGTGGAAATGGAGTTTGCCGATGATCAGGTTTTCTTTGACAAGCAACAGAATAAGAGGTCCAGTTGGCAGGAAAAAGAGAAGTATTCATCAAAGAAGCAAGGAGGTAAGAAAACCAAATATCCATCCTGTGAGAAGTGTGGTAAAATGCATCCTGGATAATGTTTATCCAAGTCTGGAAAGTTCTTTCTATGTGGTAAGACTGGTCATATTGTTCGTAACTGTAAGGAAGATGATCAAGCATGCAATGAAAGTTCAGTGGTAAGATGTTTTAAGTGTAATGAAATGGGTCATTATGAAAATGAGTGTCTAACGAAGAACTGAACTGGGGGAAAGCAGCCAGGCTACAAGCAGAAAGGGGTGGTGAAATCCTTTGCAACTACTTCAGTAGATGTTGGGCCATCAGATGAAGTAGTATCAGGTACACTGTTGGTTTGTTCAGATTATTCCAATGTGTTGTTTGATTCCAGGTCTACACATTCATTCATTTATGAGAAGTTTTCTAGTAAATTGGAAATTCCATATCATGTTATGAATCCTAAACTTATGGTAAAAACACATGGAGGAAACGTTGAGACAAAAAGAAATTATAAGAGCCTTCCTATCCTTGTGTACGGAAAGAATCTACCAGAAAAAATTATTGTTTTGCCTCTAGTAGAGTTTGATGTAATTTTGGGCATGGATTGGCATTCTGTTTATCATGCTAAGATTTACTGAAGAGCTAACATGGTTTCTTTTCAGAAAGATTTTCAGTTGGTGTTCAAGAATGAACCCTTGCTTTTGATAACATATCAGGAAGTTGAGAAACTACTAAAAGATGGAAATGAATGTTATCTTTCACATATCGTTGAAAACAAGGGAACTGTTCAGATTAATGATGTGCTAGTGGTAAATGAGTATCTTGATGTTTTTCCTGATGAGTTTCTTGGTATTATTCATGATCGAGAAGTTGAATTTACTGTTGACTTGGTTCCTGATTCTATCCCAATTTCAAAACCCCCTTACCGAATGGCTCAAGTTGAACTTTTAGAGTTAAATAAGCAATTGCAAGAGTTTTTAGATAAAGGTTTAATTCAACCTAGCACATCACCATGGGGTGCTCCAGTATTGTTTTTTAATAAGAAATATGGTTCCATGAGACTTTGCATTGATTATAGAGCCTTGAATAATATCACTGTTAAGACCAAGTATCCTTTGCCTCATATCGATGATTTGTTTGATCAGCTCCAGGGAGCTCAGTATTTTTCGGAGATTGAATTGAGGTCAGGGTACCATCAGTTGAAAGTAAAAGAAGCAAATGTTCTGAAGACTGCGTTCCATATTAGATATAGCCATTATGAATTTTTAGTTATGCCTTTTGGGTTAACCAATGCACCTGATGTATTCATGGACCTTATGAATATAATTTCCCATGAGTTCGTGGATAAGTTTGTGGTTGTTTTCATCGATGAGATTTTGGTGTTTTCTAAAAGTAAAGAGGAGCATGAAAGTCATTTAAGGGTTATCTTGAAAACCTTAAAAGAAAAGAAACTGTATGGAAAATTTAGCAAGTGTGACTTTTGGTTACAAAAAATTTCTTTCCTTGGTCACATTGTTTCAAAAGATGGAATAACTATTGATCCTTCTAAAACAAAAGTTGTTGAAGAATGGCCAAGACACACAAATTTAACCGAGATCCGTAGTTTTCCTGGTTGGGAGGTTACTACATAAGGTTTGTTAGAAATTTTTCACGGTTATCTAGTCTAATGACTAAGCAAACTTGGAATGGTGTTAAGTTTATCTAGACAAAAGAATGTAATGATTGTTTTCAGGAATTGAAAAGATGATTGGTGAATGCTCCAGTTTTGGGACTACCTTCCAGGAATGGTGAGTTTGTTATCTATAGTGATGCTTCATTGAAAGGACTTAGTTGTGTCCTAATGAAAAATGATCAGGTAATTGCTTATGCTTCACATCAGTTGAAAACTAATGAGGTAAATTACCCTAAACATGATTTAGAATTAGCTGCTCTTGTTTTCGTTTTAAAATTTTGAAGGCATCATTTGTATGTAGTAAATTGTGAAATATATACCGATCACAAAAGTTTAAAGTATATATTCACTCAGAAAGAATTGAAAATGAGATAGAGGAGATGGATAGAATTTATCAAGTATTATGATTGTACAATTCATTACCATCCGAGAAAAGAAAATAAAGTGGATGATGCTTTGAGTCGAAAAATTAATACTTCATTAACAATGTTGCGTTGGGAACGTGATCCTTTGGTTAAGGATTTGACGAACTTTGGCATAGAAGTTGTTGGTGCAGGATGTCCTTCTGTTTTGATTCAGGTATCAGTGAAATCTTCTCTATCAGATAGAATTAAGCAAGCACAGAAGCAAGATAGTGAGTTGCAGAAAAAGGTAGAGCTGGTTCAGAAGGGTAAGTTGCCTGAATTCAACATTGATAATGATTTTGTTTTGAGATTTGGGAAGAGATTGTGTGTGCCTTGTGATTCACAGTTGAAGAGAGAGTTGTTATTTGAAGCTCATAGTTCTCCGTTTTTAGTTCATCCTGGAAGTACTAAGATGTACAGAGATCTGCGGGAGTATTAATGGTGGGATGGAATGAAAATAGATATTTATGATTCTATAGTAAAGTGTTTGACTTGTCAAGAGGTCAATGTAGAGTGATAGTTACCAAAAAGGATGCTTCAGTCTTTACCAGTGCCAGCGTGGAAATGGGAAAATTTATCCATGGACTTTGTTGTGGGATTACCGAAGACATCTAGAGGTAATAATGCAATATGGGTTATTATTGATCGATTGACTAAATCTGCTCATTTCCTTCCTATTCGAGAAACATTGTCTCTAGATCAACTTGATCGGTTTAACTTAAAGTGATTGTCAGGTTGCATGGAGTTCCCCTCTCCATTGTATCTGATCGTGATCCAGGTTTACTTATAACTTTTGGAAAGGCCTTCAAAAGTTGTTGGGTACTGAATTAAATTTTAGTACATCTTTTCATCCTCAGTCAGATGGGCAGTAAGAATGAATAATTCAGACCTTGGACGATATGCTATGTGCTTTCTCTATGGATTATCAGGGAAGTTGGGACCAACATCATTTTTGGTTGAGTTTTCTTATAATAACATTTTTCATTCTAGTATACAGATGGCACCATTTGAGGCATTATATTGGAAGTGTTGTTGAACTCCAGCTTTTTGGGATGAAGTTGGTGAAAGGAAGCTGATGGGACCAGAATTGGTAGAAGAGATGGCAGAAAAAGTTCATTTGATTTAGAAACACATGAAAACAGCTCAGAGCAGACAGAAAAGTTATGCAGATAACTGGAGGAAGGATCTATCTTTTGAGGTAGGTGATCATGTTTTTCTCATAGTTTCACCATGGAAAAGTGTGATGCGATTTGGTAGGAAAGGAAAGCTGAGTCCAAGGTTCATTGGACCATATTAAATTCTGGAGAAAGTTGGATCAGTTTCTTACTGAGTGGCTTTACCTCCGAGTTTATCTCAGGTACACAATTTTTTTCATGTTTCGATATTGAGAAAGTATTTCCCAGATCCATTTCATGTTTTGAACCCAGAGGTAGTTCAGTTGGAAGAGAATATCTCTTATAAAGAACAACCAGTCCAGATTCTTGACCGATGGGAGAAAGTGTTGCGAAATAAGGTAATTCGCCAGGTAAAGGTTTTGTGGAAAAACCATATAGTTGAAGAGGCAACGTGGGAATCTAAAAATGCTATGAGGGATAAATACCCCCAATTATTCGATAAGTAAATAAATTACGGGGGCCCAATTTTATAAAGGGGGGAAGGATGTAACATCCCAAGTAAGTAATTATTAATATATATAGTTATCTATGTTTATTTATAAATTAGATAGTGTTTTAGAGGCTTAAAATGAGAATAAATCCAACCTAAAGCATGAAATACTCTAATATTTTTAGAAGATTGTTTTACCGCCTTTTGATGGAGAACCATTTTTAATCTATATTTTGACAATTTTATAAGATATATTTTTCAAAATAAACTTATTCTTTATGATTGGGACATTGAAATTTACTTTGGATAAATTTCTAGTATTTTTCTGATAATGTTCATTTTTTAATGAATAGTGAAAAGTGTTGTATTTTAATTCAAAACCTCTTTTTAATATAACTTATTCATATGAATAGATTATCTTTTGAATTGGTTTTAAAGTGAAATTAGAATATATTATTAATTTTTAATCCAGTAGTGGTCATTGGAATTAATTTCAATTTGAAATTGGACTTAAACTAGTGTCAATCTTTTGATATATATTGTTTCATAAAAACACGCTATTTATTCTGACAGCGGGAATTAATTATTAAATTAATTAATGTAACTTATATGTTTTTAATTTTGTAAAATAGACATATTTTTTTAATTTGGAATATCAAATATATCTTAGGGTGACGTTTTGGTATTTTTCTAAAAAACATCAATTTTGATGAATAGTGAAACCACTATGTGGTACTTAAAAAAACTGATTTTCCATTTAAATGAAATTTTACCACCTCTGTGTTTTTAATTTCAAAAATATGACATACATGGTTTTCATTAGGAAGTAAAATGTGGTTCAATGGGATTAAATTAATTTTTTGGTTTATAGTAACTTTTATGTTTTTAATCGCGATTAGAGGTAATTAGTGTAATTTAAGGTAAAAACTATGTTTTAATAATATGAAATGACCTTGACACATGTCCTACCCTTATTTGATGTGTCATGGCCGACCAAGAAAACCCATGGGTCGATTTTTGGGTCCCCATGGAGCCACTTGGGTAAGATAATGACATTAATGTCTTTTATTTAAAGTAAAAGTAAAAATGACCCAAACATGTATTGTTTTACTAAAACAATTTTTACATGGGGTTATACAAGTCCGATTTTTGACTATAAATATTCATTGGAAATATAAAAAGATTTTCTATATCATAGTATTTTTTTATAATTTTTAGATTTTATATTAATTAAATTAGTTATGACATCATGATGATGGAGGGATTACATCATTATTTAACGATTTAAATAAAATGAAAGGATAATGTAACATCTAACACCTAAACATGTCAAAAACCTATTGGATGAGTATAGTTCGAACCCTTATCACATTATCCTCAAAATATGTAAATTTGGGACCTTTAAAATCCGAAAAGCAATTTGTAATAAAGTTACCTTTTATAACTTTCCAAGAGTGCCCCTCCTCTCCTCTTATAAAAGGCCCTCACCTCTACCACCTTAACCACACATCTCAAGCCTTTGGATAGGACAAACCCTGCCCATTTTGTCTCTCCACATCCCTCTCTTACTCATATAATCCTAACTTTGGGAAGAAGTCTTCCCAAGGAAGCCTTTGAGCTCAAATCAAAAAGAGTTACCCGTTTTAAAGGTAGTGTCTTCTCTTGTGTTCTTATGTTTTATTTTGCTTCTCCAACCCCCTAAACTCTTTCTATTCCTTTCTTTTGTAACAAAAAAATTATCTTAAATATACTAGGATGTTGTTATGTGAAGTATTAGATATACACTTATACACACCTTCATCTAATAGTTAAAGAGCATACTGTTTCCGTGGATGGCAAATTTCTGCCTCACGAAACAATGATTGTTCAATATTCTTCTAACACATTCAAAGGTTTCCATTAAGATGAAAATATATTTTTATATGATATATATTATATATATGTTTTTTTTATGCTTATGTATTTTTCATTTGTGTCATACCTTTATGGTGTAAACACGATAATTTCATTTTAGGAAGTGCGGACTACCGCCCCCTCAAAGTGATTTGATTCGTTAATGCCATATGTGGGACATATAAAGGATGGAGTTAAGGTTATTATATGTTCTGTTATACTGGAATTATAATATACTCTTATATAATTATGATTTCACTCCATTAAATACTAAATATAAATGAAAGTAGCGTTCATGCGTACGTACGGCTTACCATCTCCATGAACGGTGGATTTCATTTCTTACCTCTAAATGTTATGTAATATTATAAATTCATGAATATACTGGATATATATGATATATATGATATCTACATCATGAATATAATTCTTGATATAATGGATATTTTACCACATGAACAATTTGTAATTATAAGGAGTTTATTTTTGACTCAAGTACCAATGATCAACAAAACAACCATTATTAACTTAAATAATTACATAGTGTTCATGAAATGGTAATAAGTGATATAAAAGGAATAATGAACATGAAAAAGGTTCTCAAGAAAGTAAAAATTAACTCATGTTTATTATTCCGGAGGTTGATGAATGATCGAGTCAAGTCAGACACGAGGTAAGGGAATCCGTCTCAATCTTCTTTCATTGAGTCATATTTTTTTTATACACAACTTTCTTTTATATGGTGTATAAACCCCGTTGACTTTTATGATTACTCAAAAGGAATCTTTTTTTATACAATGCATTTTACTAAATGACAAAAAGAATGTTTTCTTGTTGTACATATGCAGCAACAACGACGTCTCCGCCGCCGTGACAATTATTTGAGTTTCGTCTTCCTCTACAATCCATACCATTTTTTTAATGAAAAATAAATACCACGTTTTACTTTTCTTTTATTTTGGTATTGAAAATGGTTATAATAATGTTTTTATTATATCAATGTGTTGTATTGATATCATGTGATTGAAATGTGTAAATGTTATGTTTCCTTTATGTATGTTTTAAGTGATATAATTATTTTATGGTTCGTGGGCATTATTAGGAAGACGGGTGGTTTCGTGATAAAATAAGCGTGGGTGAGCCCGATATAGCTCTCCAATGCATTGGGTAATGCGAATGAGTTAAACGTTAAGGTTTCTCCAATGAGATTTAGGGAATATACTATGGTGGGTATTCCAAATGTAACCAAGAGGGTTACTCCCTACGTAAGAATGTTTTGAATGCCTCAAGTTACCTTTACGTCTTATGATTTCTATGATTTATTCATGATTTGATGAGGTATGTTAACATGCTTATGTTTTATGGGTAAAGTATGATTTCATTCTTATGTATATATGAACTCATGTTTCTTTTCCATATTTTTATAACCCTTTCTGATCTTTTTATGCTCATCCCATGTTTTTGAAATGTTTTTCACAGGTCAAGGGAATGGTACATGATATGACGATAGTGTCATGGAAGTGTCATGAAAGATTCCATGTTTTATTTTAAATATGTTTCTGTTGATAGGAGAAATGAATACTATCTTTTATATAACCACTTTGTTTAAATGTGGAAAGTAATGAATGTTTTATGATATAATTATCTAAAACACTAAACCTGAAAATATCCTCAATTTGTAATCTTATAAAAACTCAATATTAAGTAAGGTTTAAGGCTGGGGCCTTATAGTGGTAGTCCTTACTGCCTCAAATGAAATTATCATATTTACACATTATGGAAAGCATGAAAGTTTATTTTAAATAAAAAATAAATAATAATAGAGACAATATAAATATAAAATATATCGTATATAAAAAAATTCCCATCATTATGGCCACTATGAGAGGTGGTAAGAAAAAAATTGAACAATCATCATTTCATGAGGCTGTAGTTCACCATACACAGAAAGAATATGTTCGTATCCATTAGATGAAGGTGTGTGTAAGTGTGGTCTGAATCCTTGTCATAAAAATATCCTAGTATATTTTCGATATTTATTTTTTATGTAATACAAGAATAAGAAGAGCATAGGGAGTAGAGAAGGAAAATAAATGAAAAGAACATTAGAGAAGTTGTTACCTCTAAATCAGGTAACTTCTTTTGATTTGAGATAAAAGGTTTTCTTGAATCTTATTATGCCAAAGGTAAGGCTTTTAGAAGTACGGGAGGGATGTTGGAAGATTATTTGGACAGAATTTGGATTATACAAGGGGCTTGATAGGTGTGTGTTTTGTGGGTAGTGGTGGTGGAAAAATATAATAGGGGGATGTGAATTTTGGAATGTCATAAAATATTAATTTATTATAAATTAAATTTCGATTAACATTGGTCTAAAAATAATTTAATTAAAAAATAAGATGATTTTTATTCTAATACCATAATAAAATAATTTTTATACAAGTTTTCGGAATATTTTTTTATCCTTATCATTTTGGTTTAACCATAATTTTACCCGTTTTAATCATACAATGACATAATTTATTTACACATTATGAGTTAGGTTATTTACCACATCATGTCAAACGACCACCAAAAAGCCATTTATTAGATAATTGGACTTGTATTAACCATTTTTTACAAATCTTATATTTTTACAAATTTAATATCATTTAATAAACTATTATCTGTCTTAAGTTATGAATTTGGACAATTTTGGACACTATTCATACAAGACTTTTTTACCAATTCATAAAAACCTGATTCCTTTGAACCAAAGGAATTAACGTAAATAAAATATGTCAATATAATCAATAACATTTTTTGACGACATCAAAAGAATAAAATTTCATTTTTTAATATTTATAATATCATTTATTTAAATGGATAATTAATGAATCGATCACTACAACACCATTGTGTCATAATTAAATTTATTTATTTAATGTATAAAATTTATAAATAAAATAAGATTATTTAGGAAATAATTTTATCTTTATAATTAATATTTATAGTCTAGTATATCACTTATATAACCCATATAAAAATTGTTTTAGTAAAAGATATATGTTTATGTTATATTTCTCTTTACTGTAAATTAATTCTTATAAAATGTCATTACCACATCCAAGTGGATCCTTAAGGTCAATAAATAGACCAAAGGATTCCCATGGTTGTACATATCTCATCCAATATGATTTTGGAGACGTTTTAGGGAAGTTTTATATTATTAAATTATTATTTTTCTACCCTTATTTACCAGATTTAACCTCTAACCATGGTAAATAAAAATAATTACTGAAGTTACTATTCATAATGTCCAAAAATAAAAGGTAATTATTCATTCAATATAAACCTCATGATTTCAAATATAGAATCTATTTCTCCAAATTCAAAATATAGAATTTTTATTAATTAATTTAAAATTAATTCTCATTGTCAAAATAAAAAAGCGATTTTTAAGAATTAATAACTATCAAAAGATTGACATGCATTTATGTACAATTTTAGTGGTAAAATTTTTCAAATTATCAAAATTGGATTAAATGATAAAAAAATAATCCAAATACACTTTAAATCAAATTAAAAATATAATCTTACTATATAAATAAATTATATGAAAAGAAATTTTTGAATTAAAATACAGTATTTTTCACTATTCATTAAAATATTAATTTTGTCAGAAAAATACCAAAAAAAAGACAATTTTGAGGTCCCTATTCAAAATTATAGGATTTTTAAAATATATTATATTAAAGTGTTTACAACTATATTTAAAATGGATGCACCATCAAAAGTAGAAAAATGGCATTTATTCAAAAATACTTCTTTTATCCAAAAAAATGGACTTGTTCTTATATCATTTCTAGAAAATATATACGATGAATTTTAATGTTATATAAAATAAAAATTTGGTTAATAATATTTATATCCTTTAGTTTTTATCACACAATAACACTTTAATAATATATCATTTTTAGTGAAACTCAGTATGGCGTATAAGGCAAGCTATCGAGGAAGGTTGCTCTTGTGTGTAATGCAAGCCCATAATAGTGTTGCCTCTACTATAAGATTATATTGTGTTGCATATAAAAAAAATATTTTTTTTAGTGTAAAACACCAGACATCAATAAAAATAAATAGAATCTATCCCATAAAATCTCAGGGTGCTATAGGAAAAATTAATAATCATCATTTAGTGAGGCTGTAATTCACTATACACGTAAACAATATTTTTGTTACTCCTTAGATGGTTTTGTGTGTAATTTTAGGTATAAAACATAGCATAACAACATAATAGTATATTTATAATACTATTTTTGTTAAAAAATCTTGTAATAAATAGAGTGGAGTGGGTAGATAATGAAAATAAAGGAAATGAGTTTGAGAAAAGATGTTACCTCTTAATGGGGAAACCACTTTTGGTTTGTGCCAAAAAAATTCCTTGGGTTACTTTATACCGAATTATCGGCTTCAAGGAGGAATTTAGGGAGTTTTTGAAGTGTATTGGTTAGATATTATGTGAAAGTAATTAGTTTGAGATGTGTGAATATGAGGGAGAGGTTGTTGCCTTTTATAGGGAAGAGAAATGACCCACATGACATTTTTAAAAACAAGTTAAGTGTACCTACGTTTTTAGCTAAAAAATGCCTTAAAAACCCAACTAAAAGTTATAATGGAAGGATAATGGCTGATTAATATCAAGAAAATTGGTTTTGGAAAATTTTCTAGGTCGTTTTGGGTCTTAAATTTAAGGTTCAGTACCTTAACAACCTAATTTTTCTCTTAAATGTTATAATTAATTTTAATCACTTTCAATAATATTTTTGGTGAAAAAATCTTAAATTATTAGATATTATTAATTATTCTGATTCCAAATATAGAATCCCTTTTTCTAGATTCTAATCACATAATTAGTAGAAATTAATTTAAAATTAATTCAACAAGTTGTGTCGATAATGCAGTTTTTAAAGTAAAGACAGTGAGAACTCTACTAAGTTTTTATATCTAATTTCAATGTGATATTGATTCCAATTACCTAAATTGAATTTATTGATGATAATATGATAAAATTTCCATTTTAATGTACATTAATATTTAATTTATCTTTATTAACAAATTAGACAAAAGGGAAGTTTTTAATTAAAATACGTTATTTTTCACTATTCATCCAAAAATATAGTTTCTTAGAAAAATACCAAAATTTCACCATAATATAATTTATAAAACATAAAATATAAAATATTTTTTATTTTATCAAATTCAATTTTTAATTTTTTCTAAAATTAACTTTATTTTTTTCACTAAAGAATATTAAAAGTAGTTTGTTTGAGAAAATAGTATTTTAAAACATATAAGGACTTTACCAAAAAATATATACTTCATAATCAACATGTTTTATTTATATAAAAAAGTTTTAATTTTTTTAAAATTAATTATTACTATTTATATTAATATTTTTAACGACGAGGTTATAATTATCTCATTTAAATAATTATAACAATAAAAAGAAGTTTCTTAGAAACTCAGTGTTACACATAACATATACAAAGTTAGTGTTGAATATTGCATACAACAAGTCAGTTTTTCATTTAACGTATGCAAAGTTTCAAGATAACCTCAGTGTTCCATGTAGATTAAGATAAAATTTATGTTGTGTTTGGTGCATGATTAACTTGGTGTTGCATATAACAAAGGCCAAACATAGTGGTTTAAAATAACATATCCAATTTTCAGTGTTACGTGAAATTATAAATTCTAAAAAGTTTAAATTAATTCCCCAAAAAATAATTCAAAAAGTCAATGGGTGTTTTATGGATGTTCCTTAGTAGAAATTGGAGCATATTTCGATGGATTCTGTACCTTGTTTACCTAGATATCTGAGTACATATGATGTAATTTTAGTAATTGTATAATAATTAACAATTTAATTCAAGTTATTAGTAATTAAAAATCTTCTCCCAATTGGTTTTTTATAAAGGAAATATTAGGAGGACATTGTGATCTTCAATGGGGTACTGAATATGATCATATATGATTAGGATACCTCTTTAATATATCATGCGTGGAGAGGTCTCTAACATGATTTTGGATCTCAATTATGTCTCAGTATAACATTCCATCCTTTAATGAATGGTAAAATAGAGTTAACTAGCTAGGATTTGGAAGATATTTTATGAGAATGTATTATATATTTTTGAGACTCATGGGTGAAGCACCTACACTTGGTTGAGTTTTCATAATAAGAGTTATAACTACACAATTTATATAGACCATTTGAAGTGATTTATGGATGACCTTTCATAAATTTATTTTGAAGGATTGAGGTCATTGAGTCAGATATTCTTATAATAGAGTTGGTAAAGAGCATGATAGAGATGTTTTAGGTTATTCATAATAATATGAAAGAAAATTTAGGATCCATATAATTCTTATGTTGATAATAGGAGGATACCATTAGATCTTTACATTATAGATCTTGTATTTTTAAGGTATCTCTTCCTCACAGGGAGTAAAGGTTCAGTCATGGGTGTAATATTTCTCCCTAATATTTTGGACATTTATAAGTGTTAGAGCATGTCATTGTGGTTTCATATATGTTATCACACCCCCATAGATGGACCAAGTCCATGATCTTTTTCTCCTATTGTAATAACGTCGATATCTTTATGATGATTCCCATGTCATTGACTATGAAGAGTTGGATGTTAAAGATGATTTGATATTCAAGGAACGTCCTATTGAGATTTGGGAATATTATGAAGGGTTTTTTGTAGATGTGTTATTACTTTGGTTTTTATCTATTGGTGTCATATAGGTTTAGAATAATGTACTTTGGACTGTGATTTTCAAATGCACACTCACTTTCACGATTTTTATTTTGTTTTATTGAGATGGTATGTATACTTGTGGCTTTTTTTATATGATGATTCATTGTATTTATGCCTTTTACATATGATGTATTGGTTTATTTTTAATTATTTGTAGGTACCCATTTGAGAGGTATCCCATTGGGTATTATTCATGCTTTTATCTAATTCCCTTCCTTTGTTTTCTATTTATTCAAAAGGATGAGAATGGTTTTAGAGGTATCTTAATCAAGATGCTAGAATTATCCAAACCCTTAATTTTTCACTTCTTAAGTGTTGAGGGAGTCCCACAATGTTTTTATTAGTTTTATATATTTTAGGAACATTTATTTAAATTTTAAACAATTCCTTATTTTTGGCTTTTATTCCGTTTTCAAATTTTGGACAAGTGTGATATATTATGAATGAGTATAAATACCTTATATAACTATTTTTTATAAAGGTAAAAATTGTACATACATAAAAATATATTATGAATCTATTATATTATGCATCATATATATATATATATTACATATGATATATGTATATAAAATACATATTATTGTATGTATAATATATATATATCATATTAATATGTCAATAAATTTTTAATTAAATATATTCAATACAAAGGGGAGTGCCGCATAATTTTAATAATGGAGGGAAAAGATAAAGAGAAAAAAGAAAGAAAATTTCCACATACAATGTTGTAAGAAAAGACTTGTTTTTTAATAATTGAAATTATAGAAAATATAACTAAAACCATGGTATTTTAATACATTATTATTTAAATCACTTCACCTCTACAATTTAGGCACAATTATTTTTAAGGGAATTAATATCTTTTGTTATGATTATAATTTCCATTCCTAAATTTAACACAATTGAAATACATGAATATATATTTTAAATTAAAATACTCATTTAGGTGAGACAAAACATAAAAGAATTAAATTTTATGTTCCTTTTTTTCTTAGTTGTATTGAAACATGTAAGAAATTTATGTTCATTTAAAAGGATTAACCCAGATGGTTTGTGGCTCTTGATTAATTACATTTTTAGTTTAATTTTTGAAAACTTCTTCTCTCTTTTGTTTCATGTTTTTTGGACCAGGTAGAAGGGGGAATTTTTAGCACACCAAATAGACTAGGCCCCCAAATTAGTTTTTCCTTATGAGTTTCTTGAATCAAAAAACTATATGAAAAGTCAAATATAGTGGTGGTTGTTTTGGGTATACATAGTTGTTCAATCTAGTGCTTTATTTTTCATGAAAATTATATAAACATCCACATTTTTTATATTAGTAATCTACACACTATGGGAATTTTTTGTGTGGTGGTTCTCTATAACCACTACAAAAAATTTCTTTTGTGGTGGTTGAAAAAAACACTAATAAATGTAAACAAAGTATTATATTTTACATTTTTATCGATCATTATGATCACTATTGAAACCATAAATAAGTTTCAAATATTTTTCCATATTTAGTATTGGTTATAACCATCACTAAATCTTTTCATGGTGATTTTAATGTTTTCAAAATAGTTAGTTAAATTTTTCAGTAACATTCATCATTTTAAACAACCAGTTTTCATGTAGACATTATTTTTCATGATTAGTGACAATTTAAACCACTACTAACATTGATATAAATTCAAAAATCATCCACCCGCAATTGAAGACACTATACTAGTGTTACAAAAATAATAATTACTAAAACAATGAATAAAATAAATTTCATTCTGATTATAATGAAAAAACAATATATATATTACAAGATTCCATACATAAAAAATGTAAAATCAGTCAAATGGGCATTCAAATAAGCCATAGTTACATTTAAATTCCGAAATATGAAGGTATACATGTCCTAAAAATAAATAATACATTAAAGACTATCATACATTACATCTTTGTCACTATGGCTTCCTCAAGATGACAAATACTCCATATCTGGACAAATTTCAGACTCTGATGTCTATAATTATAGAATTTAATTATATAAATCCGATTATATTAAATAAATACACAAAGAAAGTATAAAAATGAAAGGTTTTTACCTACTCTAAATATCATATCATGGATGAAATCGCCCCATGAATACTCCATCTCATGTCCCAAAATAAAGTAGTCAAAAAATTCTCTACTTCATTAAACTACTCATCCTTTTCTCTGTTGTTTGAATCTGTATAGTCAAATTTATTCTCAATTATCCACTAACATGCAATGTTTCCATCCTGCTAAAAAAAAAGCTCTTTTAAATTAAGAATTTAAGAATTATGAGAACTATAATCATTATAGTAATATAAAATTAGTAAATAGTTGATCAATATTTTTTTCTTTTAACATTAATTTACTAGAAAATATATATGATACATGACTATCGTATGATGTGGAAAAAGAAAATTATTTTCCCAGTTTAGCGAAGTGGTTGACCAAGGTTGTCTCACTTGAGGAGCTTCTCATTTAGTTTACTCACTTATTCCAAATCACCTAAAATATTTAATTTTTTTGTTTTAATTATTTTATGAAAAAAATGATAAATATTTTTGGGTTTTTATGTTAATTTCATAAAATAATAAAATAAAATTCAAAATTATAATTTAATATTAACTATCATGCAATACTAAATAGAATGAGTTAAGTAATTCTGATCTTGGTTTTTGGTTTAGTTTTGGTTTCAATCATTATACTCCTTTATTTTTTTTGATTTTATTTTGACAATACAAACATGAAATATCATGATGAATTACTATTTTTTAATAATTTTGTAATCTTTGAATTCCTAAGAAATCATAACTCCACCACCTCTTGTAATCAAGGTTGATAATACTCTTTGGTCGAGGGTGTTCCATCTTTCATGACCAGACATGATGTCATTTCATTAATTGATTTTCTAAAATCCATCGTGTGATGATATTACCAATGAAGAGGGGGAAAAGTGATTAAAAAGAAGAAAATAAATATATTGAGTTTCATTTCATGGGGAATTTTCACCATACTGGGGAAATTCTCCTCACCCATGTATATTACTCATATTTACTAGAAACCTAAAATAATCCTTAAGAAAAATTCAAGAACAACTAGACATCCCTTGGGATAAGCCTTTGCTTAGACCCTCATTTTTTAGGGTAAGATGTCAATTTTGGTGGATAATAATAATATAATAACAAATATAATAAAAAGATAAGAAAATAAAATAAGGAATGAGAATAAAATTAAAAATAAGATTGGTGGACGAGAGAAAGAAGGGAGAGAGAGATTAAAATAATGAATAGAATAAGAAAAGTAACAAATAAAATATAAAAACTACTATTCAAATAATAATAATAATAATTGTAATAAGGAGAATAACGAAAGAAGGTTGGAACACTTTAACAAAATAATTCATGAATTATTTAATTAACTAAAATTAAAATTACATGAAAATAATTTTAAAAACAAAAAAATATGAAAAAAATAAAATGAAGGTAAAATGGAATATAGAATGGCTCTAGACCTCCTCTTTCAAATATTGTGAGATCTCCCTTTGTTAGTGGGTGGTGGAATCTTTTTATAGGTAAGGGTGATATTTTTAGCTTTAGAATTTTCCAAAAAAAAGTTTATGTATAGTAGAACCATTTAATAAACGAATTTGGGAAGGCAGTCTTCATAAAAGTTGTTCAATGTATCATAATTACTTGACCAAAAAAATGTCAAATTCAACCACCATGTGTAGAAGAATTTATATCCCATTTATTTGGAAAAAAAATTCAGGATAGGTAGAATCATTGAATTTCACTAATCTGATTCCCCATGCATTTATGGCCTTCATATCGGTACAATCAAGTGGTAATATAGTTATTAAAGTTATTCCTCATTATTTTTTATTTATCATATGAGAATTTAATATCACTTTTCCTAGAAATTTATGATATATAGGCTCAAAATAAAAAATATTCATATTTTTACATAGATTTTGATGCATGACTTGTAATCAAATTTTGGGCCTTCAAATATTGGACTCATCTATTAGTCTAGAAGAATGAAATGAATACCATGATTTTTATAACCCTGATAAATGTAATTAAATTAATAAAATAAATGTGTAAAAAGAATTGGTAGAGAAAAAATTAAATGAATTAAATTGTAAAAATCCAAAATTAGGCTATTTTTTCAATTAAGCTCAAAATTATTCTAAAACCTAAAATATGGCAATTGAAGTTAAAATATAACAGTTTTTGGATTAAAACCTTTAAAACAATTTTGAATATATTCATGAAAATTGAGTGGTTCAATACCCCCACACTTAAAACATGATTTTCCTTAACCATAAAAGCCCAACATTAAAAATCACATTGAACCACTGTTATTATTATTCAAATTTCATGGAAATAAAATTAAAAAATCATCAATATCAAATAATATTTTTAAAGTTCACATAAAATATCAATTAAATTTATAATTTTCCAAATAAGAAATAAATTTAAGTATTTTACTTTCTACTTTTTGAAAATTGTGTAACTTATTCATTTATTCATTCATTCATTCTCCTTAATTTATTATAATTAATCATTAAAAATCATGATCTAACTCTCTTTTGAATATTTTTTCTCAATAATCATGATAAAATTAAAGGGGATTTATGCACATATCATGAGAACATTCTATTTATACATAGGCTTGTAAAAGAACTCTTTTATCTAATTTATAATGACAAAATACACATGAATTCATGATGAATTGCATTAAAGGTTCAAAGGACTATAAGGCTTAAGATTGGTAGGAATTGGTGTTTTAAAAATTTTTGTTCAAAGAGGAGGTTTATTTATTAAGTAAAATATATGATATCAAAAGAAAATGTGTAATGACATTCCCCCATTCAGAGTATAAACTACTATTTCCTCAAAAACTCAAAGTAAATTTTATGGTCAAACATATTATAATGAATTATTTGTGCACCCTCTTGATTTTTTTAATTTTATAAAATTTTTCAAAGAACTATTTATTTTATTTCATTTTTAATTATTCTTAGAATAAACCTCACATATAACACCTAACAACATATGATAGAAATCATAGGTCTAGTACTGGTGATTTCTGTTATTCCCAAATAAAAACCCATTTTTTCATTTTTTGCTTCTTTTATCCATTTTATCATTTTTCAAGAGAGAAAAACAATAGAGTAAAATGTATGGATCAAAAACATTTCTCAATAACCATAGTATAACCCACATACTTATTCCATAAAATTTAAAACATCTCTTAATACATGACTCCATGCACCCCTATACATAAACTTAAAAATATCATTAAAATACTAAGAGGAAGGTAGGAATGGATAAAAATAGATTAAAACATGGACCATCATGAAAAAGTTCATTCATGGTTTAATGTTTTAAACAATTATTGATGTAAATATTTCATATTAAATATATGGTATTTTAAAAATATTACTTGATCATTTTAAATGAATTTTTTATAGTAATAGATTTGATAAGTTCAAATGCAAGTTATAGTAGGTGTCATGTCCCAAGATCACTCAAGAAACATGATCAAGATAAATTGGATGTTCTTGGTCTAGAAATAATATTTGGGTTGGGACAATTGATTTTAGAAAATCACTCAACGAATTATTAATAATAAAAAATCAATTCCAAAAAAAATTAAAATATTTAAAGCATGAAAAATATTAGGAAATTTAATTTACAAGAATAAATTAGTTCCCTTTAATCACGAGTCCTAATTTTAATATCCATCATTCACTTTAATCTTCCTATTTTCCATTTTACTCATTTAATCTCATTAACATTGAAATCTAAAACATGGAATAATAGTATTTCTTTCTAACTCATGTCTGTTATATAAGTCATGTTAAGAATAATTCATGCATGGTAATGAAACTCTAGTTTAAGGATGAATACATGTTTCTGAAAAAAAAATGTAGATACTATGAATGTTTAAAAACTAAAAGTAAACTCCATTTCCCAGGAAGATTAGGTACTTTTTCTCTACTAATTAGGGATACATTATAACATCATGAACCTATTAAATAGAATTACTCAATTAAGCACAAATAAAATACCATGTAATCTAAAAAATATAGGAGGGAGTGAGATTTCTACTGGACTAATGTAAAACTTTAATTGAAAACCTAGAACGAAATTAAAGAGAGATTTTGTTATGATTCCCAAAGTGCCCCTAAATTTTTAGGCCCTCTAGAGGGTATTACCAGCTGTTATCTAAAGTTTGATGGTGTATGAAACTTATTGTATTTAAACCACCGCATGTGGTTCTTCCCAAGTTATGCCTCTTCCTTTTTAGTGAGGAATGATCCATTGATAGAATATACCAGATTCCCCCCTTCAAAATTAGGTATTTCATCAATGGTGGGGGTGGGATGAAGTATGGATTATCCTCTTTCTTGGTTTTTACCTATGCATCCTACTTCTTCTCTTATAGTGTTATATTTACATAGGCTATATGAATTTAATAATCAAATGGAGAATATGTATGTATTTACACTTGAGGAAAATTATATTTTAATTCTTAATAAGTAATTACTTCCATTCAATGTAAGAAGCCTCTGTATTAATTTCCTTAGGTTCACTTACATGTATTTCTTCATGGTATTCCTAAAATTTATTTTCATCAAAATAAGGGATCTACTTGTGTCCCTAAATGTGTGAGTTTTATTTTTCATCGCCTTCCTCTAATATAGAGAATTTTTTTTGAAATCTGAAATTTCAAAAAAATTAGGTGTGATACTCAAATCAAATTGAATAATGTGTTGAAATAAAGGTTTGAAATAATGATCACCTCCCTATGGTGGTTCTGGTAAAATCACTACCACAGTGGTGAGTGCCTCTTGGTGTTGGATGGTCTAAAATGAAGGTAGGTAGTCTAGATACTCTATCATTACTCCATATTCCACCACATGGGTGGTGTCTTCCTTCAATGATGTTGTCTCTTACTCTTTTTAAGGTATAGGAGATCAAGTATTTCCTCAAATTAATTCCAAATTTGATTAAGATATTATTGATTTCCCACATGTAGCTCAGTAGGAAAGTCTTCTTCCATGGCCTTCATAGGTAAATCAGATAATACAAGTGTTTCATATTTTGGATTAGGTTCAAGTTGCTCCGATGATTCTTGGAAATATGCAATTATCCATACCATTTTCCTATTACATATTGAACCATCTCTTCAAGATCACTAATATCAATTTTTTATCCACTTTATCTTACAATTGTTTTGTGGGTAGTTTTTTAAATGTATCAGGAGGAAACAGGGAGAAGTCTACTGGTATCTTGTCTATTTCATGATAAAAGTATAGGAAGTACACCTAGAAATCAATTTACTATCCATCCAGCCATTCTATTACAAGCTGATCAATGTTATCCTTGAGATTCTGGATGAGGCCTTGAATTCCTCCAATATACTAATTTGGCTCTAGGCACCCTTGATCTGTCTAGCCCATAAAAATACTTTCTACTAAAAACATGGGTGCTTCATCTACTGGTTCTTGTAAATATGAGTAATTATCAGTACCTTTAAAATAATAATCATTTCAATACATCATGAATTATTTTTTTGGTTTTTTCTTAAATAAAATAATGACTATATAAAATTTGAAAATAAATAATTAAAAAAATAACTAATTTGATCCCTGACAATGATGCCAGTTTTGATGCATATCTATCATAGGGTGTGGTAAAATAAAATTTTTTCCTGGTGAAAAATAATGGTTGACTACGGTTATCTCAATTGAAGATGTTCTCATTTTTCTACACATTTATATAAATCATCTATGTTATTTATTTTCTACTTTATTTTATGAAAATAATGCTAAATATTTTTGGGTTTAGATATTTATTTTCTAAAATAATGAAATGAAACTCAAAATCAGGATTTAAACTAAATAGTCATTCAATTCTAAAAAATTATTTAAGGAAGAATGATATTGGTTTTGGGTTTGGTTTTTGGTTAAATCATTATACTCTATTATTTCTTTGATTTTAGTTTGATAATCTTCAATTGAAATCTCATGATGAATTCCTATTCATTTTATTTAGAAATTACTGAATCTTTGAATTCCTAAACAATCTATGCTCTTCAACCTCATATAGTGAAGGTTAATGAAACTCCTTGGTTTAGGGTGTTCTATATTTTAGGACCTGACTCGATATTATTTCATCCATTTATTCACTCAAGTCCTTCATGTTAAGAGCTACCCGATGAATAGAGGGAATATGTATTAAACAAAATAATTAAAATATATTGACTTTCATGTCATGGGAGATAACTACCACACCGATAAAATTCACCACACTCATCTATTCTACTCATATACAGTAGAAACATTAAATAAAATTTACGAAAAAAATCAATAACACCATCACCTCCCTTTGGCCAAGCCTCAGGTCATCCCCTTGTTATTGAGGGTAATAGATCAATTTGGTGTATATGAATAAGAGAAGAAGAAATAAAATAAAATAGAAAGAATAAAATAAAATAAAATAAGGAATGAGAATAAAATTAAAAATAAGAATGATGTATGAGATAAATAATAGAGAGAGATATGGAGAAGAATGATAAAATAGGAAAATTAATAAATAAAATAAAAAGAATATTATTATAATTATAATAACAATAATGATAAGGATAAGAAGGTAATTAGGGTGGAACACTTCAACAAAATAATGTATGAATTATTTAATTAACTATAAATGAAATTACTTGATAATAAAAAATATTAATAAAAAGGAAAAAAATAAAACAAATGGACAAATGGAAAACAACATGGCCCTCAACCTCCTCTCTCGTAAAAGGTGTGAATGACATTTTTCAGTGGGGGTGGCATCTTTTTATATGCAAGGGTGAGATTTTTAGATCCTGAATTTTAAAAAATAATTTTACATGTGGTAGACCCATTTAATGTTTAAATATGAAAAATTGGTATTCTAGAAAGTTTTTTCAAAATTTCTTGAAAATTTAATCAAAAAAATTCAGCTTCATCCTTAATTTGTAAAAGAATTGATATACCATTTACACTAAAAAAATATTATGGCAAGGAATTATTGGTGAATTTTAAAAATCTGATTTACTATTCATTTATAGCCTTGATATCATTTGAATAATGTGTGGAAATAGTTTTTAATGATTTTTACTAGGTATTTTATCTATATCATTGCCGAATTTCAACTCCATTGTGATATCCATTTACAAGATATAAGCCCTCCTTCAAGAATATCAATATTTGTTCCTATATTTTTAGGAATGGTTTATGAGCTTATTTTGGGCCTCTAAATGTTGAATTTAACTCTTGTTATAGAATAATTAAATAAAGCACGTTTTTTTATGTCTTAAAAAAATTTCATAAAAGAAATTAGTATTTAAAAATTTATGTATGAAAAACTTATATTAATCATAATAGTTAAAATCCAAAATTATACCATTTTTGAAATTAATATTAAAATGCTTCTAAAAGAATAAAATGTGAAAATTTAAATTAAAATAAAACGTTCTTGGGAATAAAACCATTGAAATTTCCCTAAAAATAGGCATAAAAATTGAGTGTGTCAGTCTTATTATTTTAGTGGATTGGAACATGACTCCAATCATGATATGTGATGGGGTGGGTATCATTATCTTATTGTGTATACTAACAATGAGTTGTACATGTTTTAGTCCTTTTAATTTTCCCTAAATTGTTAATGTTGACTTAATTATTTTTCATGGATTACAATTGTTCACTATATTGAATATCAATATTAATGAAATGAAAGTTAATACAACATCTATGATAGAAAATCTATTAAATTATGAATCAATATTTTGAAATAATAAATAAAATATGATTTATTAATTTAACAGAGGATGGAACATACACTAGTTTAATTAATAATTGATTATTATCATCCACCGTTAGCTTGATGTCCTCATATTCACTTTATCTAACAAGATTTAAAATTTTGATTCCATCATAGACAAATAGATCTATCACTTTCTATTGATTGGGTTCACTCTCAGTAATCCATTCTTCATGGTCATAACTCATATAATATAGGTCTCTTAGTTTCACATATACTACAACATTCCACCCTTCATTGATTCCATTATCAACATATTATAAAATTTTATATTTTAAATACAAAATATATGGATCATGTTCTTCACTCTCTCTAGTATCTATAAAATTATTTATGTATATATTAGTAAACTATAATGAATATTTCTTAATACCTCTGGGAATATCAACCCACTTTCAATTGAATAAAAAAACAAAAATGTGTCCATAATAATTTAATTCAATAATTTTAATCATCTTGACATAATATCCCGACGCTATAATTTTTTTGAGGAATCCACTAAATTTGGTTTTCAATAATTTTTTATAATGATTAGTATGAAACATAAAACTATTAATGTTATAGGCAATGAATCATTAATAAAGACTCAAATTCCCTCAAGATAAATATTTAAAATCATTATACAGTTTCACTTGATTACCAATGTTCACACTCTTTAGAAATTTTTACAAAATATTTGTGTTCATAAAAGATAATAATCAAAATATTTTAAATATGAAACTGATTATGAAATTAAATAATTTTAAAATCAATCTATAATATATTTGTTCAAAACTGTTGTTATTTTATTCAAATATTGAGTTAAAATATGAAAGTAGTCTATTTTTTTACGTCTTTAATTATTTCATGAAATATTTTATGATATCATTATTTAGTAACATAAATCATTTTTCTTTCATGAACTCCATATGATTTAGTGAAAATGAAGATCTCAGCCTAACTGGATGACCTAATGTTTCTAATTTTATTTATTTACTTAAATAATGATTATAATTTGAGTTATATTAAATATTTAGATTATAATGATTTTGTCTCAATCCCATATGAATACCTTAAAACGAATGTGAGACACTCTTTGAACAATTAATCTTGAACAATAAAGACTTTCACTTGTGCTTTGTTCATCAACTAAGGCTTCAAATGGACAAGGCACCTAATGAGTTGCCACATAATTAAATTATATATTACAAGTTGGAAAAACATAATTCAATAGTGATGAAAATTTTAAAAGACACTAACTCTCTAGGGGATACATCCATTAATAGCGTACGAGCCCTCCAAACTTAGCTTCCTCGGACAAACACACTATCAAATGAATCATCATAGTAAAAAATAATTGGAAAAATATCATTTCTATGTGAAAAATTCCCTTACAATTATTTATTATAATTTTTAAGGATCTCTTAGGTTTAATATTTTTCCTACATTTTTCTGAATAAAAAGAAAACCCAATTATGATAATTGTTATTTTTCTAGTAACATGTTAAAGGACTCCAACAGTTACAAATAAACCATAAAAATATCTATTTAATAACTTTGTTGTCCACGTAATTTATGATTTATTAAGTCAATAATTCATGAATTTTTACTAAAATATCGATAATATACTTTCAAATTTTTTTGTTTTTTAAGGAACGCATATTTTTTTGTTTGTTTTCAATAAAATATTTTTATAAGAAACTTCACATTTTAGTTTTTTGATAAATCAAACCTTGTATTATATTCTTTTAAGTATTAATGTAAATTAATATTATCCTTAAAATTTCCCCTCTCATTAATTACTATAAAAATCATATTGTCACATATAATATTCTTAATGTGAATGACATCAAGATTATGACATATCATCTGTAGTTATGAATATGGAAACTTAAAAAATATAATTTTTTTGTTCCTCTATTGTGTTACAATTTTACCTGATGTGGTACAAAGTCTTTCCCCACAATTTATCAACTAATATCATTTCAAAAATTCTATAATTATAGTTGATAATTGTGTCAAAATTTATAACCTAGATAACAATTTTAGAGGGGCTCAGATCAATATTCCCTCAAATCATGAATTGTTAAATTGAAATCTATGAGATGCATATAAGAACGGTTAATGAAACAAAAAAAATGTTTTATAATATATATATATATGTTATTTAGAGTTGAAATTAATGGTAAAAAATGGACATGAAATTCTATCATGAGTATTCCAACCCAACAAATTATGAAGTCCTAGAAAGTCACTGATGTCCTAAATTAGAGAAACATGAATTTAAAAAAATAGTGAATAATAATATGTATCCACACCATTTTGCAATAACTATTTCAATTACTATATATGTGGCTGAAGTTATATGTCAATATGACTTCTAAGAATTACGTTATTGTAATAATCATAAAAAATAAAATAAGTCTGTCGCATACTCATATATAGAGGTAAATTTTTCGAGATCAAGATAATAATTCATATTCTATATCTGGTAATTAAAGTCTGGAATATATTAAATCAGACAATGGAAAATTCTAAATACATATTCCTATGGTATATAGATAAATATTGGATTTAATGAATTAAAATATATTCTTGTCGTTGAATCTCTTAGATGATAAACAAACTTATCATTGTTATTTTATATAGAATGACACATAATCTGATCTATTGTATTAGATGATGTGAGTAAACTTTATAATTGAGGTTTCGAAGGAAATTAACATAAAATATCTATAAGATTTTAATTTCTTATTTTAATTATTGATGTACTTTCACTCTTCTTGCATCATTATTCATTGATTTATATCTAGAAGTATGATATATTTTACACTCATCTCTATCTGAATTTTTGCACTAATATAACATAAAATCATCCGGAAATTAATTCATCATTGAATAATTTAAACCCAAAATTATAATTATTTTATTTATCTCATAAAATGATTCAGGGATCTTGAATTACAAAAACTATATTTTAGAAAATCCAATATCATGGACATTTCATTATTTTAAATTCTTCATAAACCCTTGATACGGTACACTTTTAGAAGAAAGAAAAACAATTGAAAAATTTATTTCTTCTTCTACAAGTTTATAAAACTCATTTTATTTATTATTTAGGTTATCCCCAATATTAATATCTAAAAAATAAACATTAAAATCTACTGACATGTTGTGATCTTCTTATTGTTTTGATGTTGTTCCCAAAGCATTAATAATTAAGTTATCTATATCATTATTTACTACTGGGACAATAGCTTGATGATTATGGTCTTCTAAAAAGATAATTTTATTTTTAATGTATTATATTCCATTTCAAATCCATTTCCCATATCCAATAAAAATTTGATTCAACATCAAGTCTTCATAAACATTAACTCCTCTTAACCATCAACTAAAATTAAATGTAGGAAACATGTAACATAATGGAATTTTCAAGATGTAATGGTACTTTAAATTATTATAAAAAACCTCTTGTTTTATGGATTAATTTTTTAGTTGGCCATTAAGTGGTTCAGGAGAATTAGGGGCTCACTTAGAGCTCAAAGATCCATATTTTGGAAAGAAAATTTGAGCCCCATGGTTAGATCACAGTTAGTAATTTCCGCGCGACTCAATGGTGCGGAACCTAAAGGGTGATTCATTGTTTCGTTAAACTGTGCATGGGGGGATTCTTGGGAATTCATGGGATTTATAGAAAACTACATTGGGGGACAGATAATATTCTTGGTTTTTTCAAACCGTTTGACCAACCTGCATATTTAGTGACACATAACAAGTGGTGTCGTACGGTTTAGGCACATGGTTTGGAAAACCATGTGGCCAAACCCTATGCCTCTTAAAAGTGTGTGAAATGTAAATTTTCTCTCAATGATATTTAATTCCTCTTCCTTCATTTTCTCCAACCCTTTCACATGCAGCACCCCTATTAGCTCAAGCTCATCCTCCCTAGCCTCGAGCTAGGTTCTTTGTCCAGACTTTGGTTTTTCTTACATTGGTTACATTCGATAGTTCTTGATAAGGGATTAAATCCTATTCATTAATTTCTATAATTATCTATACCTCAAAATGCTTATTTCCAGGTGAGTAAATATTCAATATTTTTATAGAATTTTTATATTTCACCGGTTTCTTGCATTCTAGCTCAAATTAGAGGCCAAACCTAGACGAGGAATGGTCTACTTCCATAAGGTAGGATGTATAGTAATTTTTCTCTAAAACCAAGTTTTTTTATATCATGACACGTCATTCTACATGATGGAATTTCTAATAGATAAATTAAAAATATTAATTTCTTTATTTAAATTTTTATTGTTGTTATATAAACCCCTATAGATCCTTATTCAATATCGGAGGTCACCTGCCTCAACAAGTTCCACCCCTTTGGGAGTAACTTTCAAATTTACATGGATTCATAAATGTATATGTGGAAAAAACACCATTTATGTTTTTTTGGTTTCCCCCTAATTGATTATCTAAATGTAATTCAATGGAAAGTGAGTGGTATTACCATGTCACATAACCTTCATAAAAAAAATAGATTATCCCTTGATTAAATAGAATGTTAAATTATTTTAAATAGTTCCTTGGGTTATGTTAAAACATAACATACATGATGGTTATTGTTATTGTTATTATTCTCTTCTATTTCTAATGGATGTTGATATTCGGTTAAATATAGTATTGTACATGATGCTTCATGATCCCTTGATGTGTGATGTTGGGCATGATGTTTCACATCATTTATTGATTGGTGGAAATAATTTTTCTTGTTCCTAGGGAGGTTATTGGACATGATGTTTCACTTTTATCATTAGGTTGATGGATATGATGACATTTGTATCACTATTTGAATTCATGGCCTGGTAATTATAACATGAGACTCTTATGACTATGCAAGGATGATTGAGTTACGCCTTGAGTCCAAGCATGTATTTCCATCTATATATATGGACATATATATATATATCACTATATAAAAAGTTCATGTATATACATACATATATATATATCTATATAAAATTATATATATGTATATTTGGTGAGACACGTTTAAATGTATCTCAGCTTAGGATGGAGTAGGCGGTGTCATCTTGGTGGCCTTTAGTAATTAGAATTGAATCATTTGTAGTTAATTTTTTTATTTTTATTATATAATTTCTCAATAACATTTTATATGGACTCACTAGATTATACTAGATGTTTTTTGTGGCATTCTACTGAGTATATCTCACACCCTATTTGGGCCACCATTTGGTACCAAAATAGACTTCTTAGTTAGATGTAGGGACAAGGGAAAGTGTCTGGCTATGGATACTTGATTGACTGCCTGGGATGTAGTACAGGATCAGAGAAAAATTCTTATGATTATGATACTATTGGAGTTTCCTTGGTACTTTTTTATCTTTTCGTGTATTCCTATGTTATTTATCCCCTAAATTTTTCCTTTTTGTATAGTATAATGACATGATCATCATTTTAAATGTGTTTATGGTGGAAATTATCTGGGTGATTTATTCTACTTCCATTAATTCATTTTATTATTAAAATTCTTTAATTCATTCATCTTCTATTCTCCATTGTTCTCCACACTTACCAGAGGGAATACTCTACCTACAGACACACCCTAGGCCCTCACTGCTAGTCAGAAGTCATTGGCATAAGGGGAGGCGTGTTTGGGGCTAGGTAACAGTCCGTTTTTGTTACAGATTGGTGAGCCGAACCTATGATTATACAAATTGGTATTAGTGCATCCTATTTTTTACTATACCTTATTTTTTTGGAATGGTTAGATAGGATATTAGGAAGTGTTAGAATTTATTAATGCACCTATTTTAGGGATTATCTAACCCACGCACAGATAAAATAAAAATTTCTTGGAATGAGACCTATTGTTCATTTTTTTACAATTAAAATGATACAGATTTAATTTTTGGGTGATTAAACAATTTTATGATGTGATATTTATATATTTTTCATTAATATTTTTTCTAAAGAGCCGTGTAGATACCACACATGCATCATTATTGGAACATAGGGATTCACATGTCTTGAATTATGCCATACCATATAGGTGTATCTAGTTTCTTGCATTGCCTGTATTGACTGTGACAATTGTAAGTGGCTTGATGTTAATATTTGAAGTACACTTACCTTTGTTATAGGGAGATAAATTATTGGTTATTTAAA
Source organism: Viscum album (assembly GCA_963277665.1). Classification (NCBI taxonomy): domain Eukaryota; kingdom Viridiplantae; phylum Streptophyta; class Magnoliopsida; order Santalales; family Viscaceae; genus Viscum; species Viscum album. The sequence goes on along the minus strand of OY728142.1, from coordinate 22,248,948 downwards.
GTATCTTCATCAACCTAAATGGGTTTCCCCATATGTCTTGGCAGTGGCACTCTAACTAAATAATTAAGGAGTGTTTATGCTATGGACTATTTTTTGAATGAGACGAACCATTGGTGGTTGTAATAAAATGGAATCTAGTTTCAAATTATATAGGGTACGGTCTAATATAATTTCCGAATGGTTATTTAGATAATTAGACCATTATAAGGACTGGTGGAAGTTACTTGGGGTACCAAACTCCATCTTATAAGGTGTAGGAATTCATAAATTTGGAATGGTTGACACATAAAAACATACTCGGATGAATATATACTTATATATGTATAAAAAATGAAAATGATGAATTTGAACTATTAAAAGATAGTTACCATTAAATGGGTATTCCATTTTCATCATAACGGGAATTTTCCAATATAATTTTCAATTGGTGTGCTATATAACAGGACCTCTACTATGTGATGTGAGAACATGAACATGACCAGACCATAGGACTCCAGAGTAGGGAGTGTATCTTATTTTTTAAATGATCTTATAAAATTACCTAGACTAGGATTTTGGAGTAGGTATATGGGTTTTGAATCATGTCTAAGAAGTCATTTGCACATGTCATATTTCTTATTTTATAGTCATGAACTGAAATGCTATACCCCACATAGATTATCTCTTCGACCAGCTATGAGGGAAAGTGCCTTCTTGAAGATCATTCTAAATTTAGGTTATCATCAGGTGTTAGTCATTCCATCATATATACTATGTATGAAATTCTATAATAGATATTGATTTCAATAGTATCTAGTAATTTTGTTTGGTCTTATGAATGCACTTGTAGTTTTCATGTCCTTAATGAATAGGGTCTTCCACCAGTATCTAGATTCATTTGTAGTGGTCTTTATGGTAGACATATTGGTGTATTATCATAATCGAAATGACCATTACAAACATCTTGATATCAAACTGAATACACTGAGATTTCACCAAATATATGATTATCTCACCATGTTCCAGTTTTAGATCCATAAGCTTCAATTAATGGGTCACATCATCTTAGAAGAAGAACTATATAAGCCTAGAGAAGGTGAGAGCTATAGTTTATTAGGTGCATCCAAGGAATTTATTTTACATATGGAGTTTTTTAGGACTGGCTGACTACTATTGGAATTTTTTAGGACCTTCCATGCCTATAAGAACCTCTTATATGCCTGAAAAAGAATGCAGTGTAGTTTATCGGGTTGAAATCCTATGAGAAATATTTATAAGAGATAAAGGGAGGATTTAAATCAGTGCCAATAATGATTTTTATGACCATGGAAGAGTTTATAAAATATATTTTTGTTATATTTGGAATTGGTCTTGGAGGAATTCTTATGCTGGGACAGTGAGTCATGGAATACAGGTCTCGTTAGTTGAGGTATGACGAGTATAAGTAACCAATGCGTGATCTGAAGTTTCTAGTTATGTGTAACACCCTGATATTTTTTGAGAAGTATATATTTTTTTCTATCTTATGTTATACAAAATATCGAAGGAATCTTTCACTATACACAACAATATCTTGGCTTTCTTTACACGCAATCACGACCTTCCACGATAGCGTGTGTTGTACGCAATACTGAGTTTCACTAAACAACGATATGCTATTAAAGTATTAAATAAACTTGAAGTTGTGAATAGTAATACCCACTTTTTGAAATTTTATAATTTTATCTTTCAAAATGGACTTCATTTTTGGATTCTTAATATCTAAATTAGCCTAGGTAGAAATTTTGGTATTTTTCTGAAAACTTTCAATTTTTGAGGAATAGTGAAAACACTAGGTTTCTATTTAAAACCCGACTTTTTATTTAAATAATTATTTATTTTGTTAAAATTTATTTTAAGTAAAAATTGACCCATAATTCCTATATAAGTTCAATGTAATTCATTGGAGTCATTTTATAATAATTTTAGATATATAAAAATTTTATTGAACTTTTCACCGTCTTTTACCCACCTCCTAGGAGAATTTGCAAATGTACATAAAACTTACTTTTACCGCTTCTCTGAGTGGAATTTCAAAAATCAGAGAGACACGGTTAATATCAAGGAGTAAAATGTGGTTCAATAAGACAAAAATAATTTTTGGTGAATCGAAAACATTTTACTTTTATTTTTACCACGGTTAAAAGTAAATAGGGTAATTAAGGGTTAAAATGATATTATTATTACCCTAACACATGCCCAAATTCTATTGGATAAGTGTAATTTGACCAAAAACAACCTTATGAATAAAATATTAACCTTTATGTCCACTCGGATTAGATTAGGACATTTATTTTTATTTTATTTAAAGAAGTGTTAAAATAGTAAAAATTAAAGTTTAATAACTAAAACCATTTTTAATGTTGGGTTATACAAAAGATAAATTAAACTATAAAGATTCATTAGAAATTTAAATATATTTCCTACATAATGGTATTTTATTTATAATTTCTAGACATTAAATAATTTAATTTAATTATGACACAATGATGACATAGTAATCATCTTATTTATGAAATTTTAACATAATTAATATTATAAATACCCAAATAAATGTAATTTAAGACTTTTTATGAATTAAACCAATTTTATAGGTTAATGTGACATGTTATTATTGATTTAATTTAATTTTTTAGAACTAATCATGCTGTTATGATTTTCAAAAAAATCAATTACCAAATAGTTTTAAAATTGACATAAAATATTTTTTTAACAAAATATTATATTATTAATTGTCATTCTATTCCTAAAAATCTTAGGTTCGGCCAAATGACTTTCATAAGGTTATATATATTAAAAATTAACCACTTGGGGTTCGTTTGTCTTGTTATAGTATTTTTATTAACCATATAGTGTAAGAAAACAAGAAGACACGGTAAAAGTTAAAATATTTAACTTAGAGTTAAATCTAAATGATAAGGTTAATATACTAACATAAACTTGTCTAAAACCTACTAGTTGAGAGTATTTCGACCCATCCCAACTTTAGCTTCGAAATAAATCAATTTGTAGCTATTATAAAATGAATATGACTTTATTATAAAATAATATTTTGAGTTTTTTCTAAGGTGCCTCTCTCCTCCCTTATAAAAGGGCACCTCCTCCCTCTCCTCCTCACACCATTTTGAGCCTTCAAGATTGGCCAAACCTTCCCATTACCCTTCTAAACTTTCCTAGAAACATATTGGGGGTCCTGGTCTTCTTCAAAGACCAATTTTAGTGCCCTAAAAGGATGTTTCAAAGAGGCGTGTTGAAGAAGAGGTAATATCTGTTACCGATTCATTCAAATTTATTTCATATTATACTTCCCCTTGTTTTGTTGTTTAATTATGAAGTAATAAAATCAGTATAACTCATATACCGATATGTTATTATAAATATGAAACAACCCTATTTCACCTTCTATCCATCCTATAGAAAACAAAATCACCGCACGTTCGTACGTACAGAATACCGTCTCCACGTCATGGTGTAATCTTTTTTCCACCACCACCTTACATGGATGGGTATAATGGTGTAAAGAATATCTATATATGATTATTTTAAAGTTATATTGATTCTGAAATAGTATACATACACTTAAATACAAATCCATGATCATGGGAATGATATCACCGCTCGTGTGTACGTACGGCCTACCGTCTCCACGATGTGATGCGACTCGTTCTTCATGATCTTCATTGAATAATGACTATATAAATGAATTGAATGAATAAATATGATATATATTACACTAATACCATTCTGTAAATGAGGTATCTATAACCTAAAAATAAGAATAATAATTTATTCGACAAAACATGCATAAGAACATAAAGCACTGAACACCTGAACAACAACTAGAAATGAAATATTTCTAATAAGAAGATAAGAATATGACCGTATATTATATCATAACAATGAATATGATTCTGTAATAAGTCAATGAAATTATTTAAATCATTATACAGGAGGTTCAGATACGTACGAAGCAAATCAGACCTAGGGTGAGGGAAAATATCGCAATCTCATTTTTATCTGAGATTGTTTATACTTCCGAATTTACTGGGGAATATTTATCATACACATTTATGTTTCCTCAATATGTGTAACACACCAAGATTCCATGGTACATTTCCCTTTGAATAATGCAATGGCCTGCATTGTACGCAACTTTGAGATTCTAACACATTACAACCAATCGAACTAGCCGTTATGAATAGTAATACCTAATTTTTGATATTTTATACATTTTATCTTTCAAAATGGACTTTATTTTTAGATTCATAATATCTAAATTAGCCTAGGGTGAAATTTTGGTACTTTACGGAAAACTTTCATATTTTGATGAATAGTGAAATTACTAAATTTTTATTAAAAACAACTTTTTTAATTGAAATAATTAGTAGTGATAAATTATGAATTTGAGTGGTTTTAAAGTATATTTAGAATATATTTTTACCATTTAGTACAATGTTGGTCATTGGTCATGATTTCACATTTAAACCAGACATAAACAAGTGTTAATCTTTTGATAGTTATTATCTCTTAAAAACACGCTTTTTGTTTTGAAAGCGGGAATTGATTTTAAATTAATTTCTACCACTACTATGTTTTGAATTTGAAAAAATGGACTCCATATTTGGAATTAGGATGTCCAAATTGTGTAAATATGTAACTCTTATTTTTAGACATTTTGAATAATTATTTCGGTAAATATTTTATTTACCATGGTTAAAGGGTAAATCTGGTATATAAGGGTAGAAAATAATATTAATTTACCCTAAAATGTGTCCTAAACCTATTGGTTGATACCTTCCCGACCATGGGAATATTTGGGTCGATTTGGAGACCCCATGGAGCCACTTTTAGGTGATAGGAACACTTTATATTAATTAAGTTAAAGTAAATACAGAAATGACAAAGGCTTATATCTTTTAGAATTTTTTTACATTGTGGTATATATGTTATATTTTCGATTATAAATATTAATTAGAAAGATAAAAATATTTTATACATAATTGAAATTTAATTATAATTTTTAGACATCTAAAAATTAAAAATATATATGACACAATAATGATGCAGTATTTTCCTTATTAATGAATGAATCAAATAAATTGTATTATAAATGTTAAAATAAATATAATTTGAAGGTTTTGATGACATACACGAATTTTATTGGTTAATATGACATGTTAGGATTGATTAAATTAATTTGGTTCTAATTAATAACGTTTTTAAGACTTAAAAAAATCAATTATTGAATTGAGTCAAAATTGACGTAAATGTGTTTTTAAAACATATATTATATTATTAATTGATATTATATTCCTAAACTTATAAGGTTCGGTCAAAGGACATGTATGATGATAGGTTCATTATTAATGGATCACATGGGGATTTCTTGGAGGTATATAGTATGTTTATTAACTATATAATATAAAAATACAAGTGACATGGTAAATGTCAAACTAATTAACTAAGAGTTAAAACTAAAAGATAAGGTTAATATAATGACCCAAACCTGTCTAAAACCAATAGGTTGAATGGTTTTCGACCTATAACCACTTTAAAATTTATATAATTCACTTTGGATCCATTATAAACTGAATAATGAATTTATTATAAAATAATAATTTATGTTTTTCCTAAAGAGCCCCTTCCCCCCTTATAAAAGAACACCATTTCTAACTAATTCGTAACACCTTCAAAGCCTTTTGGCTTGGACAAAACCTGCCCAAATATTCTCTCAACTTCCCTTAATTCAATCTAGATGCCTTAGTTTGATCAGAAATCCAACCTAAGTATCCCTTTTGATCAAATCAAAAGAAAGAACCCAAAGAAGAGGTAATAATTTCACCAACATCTTTCAAGTTCCTTTCTTCTTCCACTTCGTCTTTCATTGTTATTTATATTCTAAAATAATAACACCAAATATTCTATATACTGTGATGTTTTTATAAATATGGTAAAACCATATTCAGTATTCTATCCATCCATTGAATGACATGTCACCATACGTGCGTACGTACAGACTACCTTCTCTACGTCGTGGTGTAATTGTTATTCAATATATTATTATTTGGATGGGTATAATAATGATTCTTAATTCATATAAATAATAAATATAACATTATAATGATTCTGTATATATGATATTCCATCCAATTATATATTATTTTAATATAAAAATAAGGATATTGTTTCTCGTACGTACGTACAGATTACCGTCTCCACGAACGCGATGAGATTCATTCCCCATCATATCCATTCAAGTCTAAATTTCATTTGGTGAATAAAAATAATTTTTAGAGACATGATATCATTCTGTATATTAATAAGATACATACCATCCATAACAAATATGGCTCTCATAACAAATAATATAATGGAAAACGAATCCGTTAACACCCGAAATGACGTTAATAAAAAGATATTATTAGAAAATCATTGTTAAAAGATAATATATGATATCATATTAATGTAAATTATTATTTTATAATTCAATAACAATTATTTCACCATTATATAAGAGGTTAATCAACCGTCACCCAAGGGAAAAGTAAAAAGTAAGGGGTTTTCATCCCACTCCTTTTTCCCATGAGATTCATGCCATATTTCCACTATTACCTTTTGTGTGGTGTATGTACTACCCATAATTGTATTCTTTGTGTAATACACTTTAATTTATGTTTATTTACCTATTAATTGTATGATACCTCTTTCATGGGTTTTTTTATCGTATGTTACCAAATTGGTAAGGGTTATTTCAAAATCTCTTCATTATCCGAGGTTGTTTATACGTAATTATCTACTGGGACATTTTTATCATCCACATCCATGTTTCTTAAAAAAATATTTCAAAACATTCTTACTATTTTACAGAATATGGGTTAAAGTCATTTATAACCTTGTTTGACTTTTTATAAGAAGTTTATAGAGTAATCTTTCCGTCATTTTCCAAACAAGGTCCTTTTTTAATTTTTTTGACAGAATTAAGGTAAGAATGTCTTTTTAACGTATATGGAGGGTGGGTATATTTTATGCCATTATAAAATCTTTGACGCTTACCTTATAGTATTATAAGAATATTTTCAAATTAAATGATTTCTTTTATAATTATGTGGCTTTTAAATGATTTCAAAAAAAGATATATTTCTCTCAAATAGTTTTGATTTCATCTATGTCAACATCCTTTGATAAATTTTACACTTGATTGAAGTTGATTTATTATGATACAAATATTACATATTTTATTTAATGTTTTGTGATATGTTTAACTGTGGATGTGTTATTTTTATACCATTCATGTTTTATGGAGAAAGTATTGAAATTTTGTATGCTAGTTTTAATACGAATGTTTATGTTATGTTTAAACCAGTTCATATGAGGAATGAATTGGACTTAGTAAGTGACGGGTGGAGCCCGCTATAGCTACTCAATGCATTAGTAGGTCTCATGAGACAAACTAGTGTCTTGTCATGAGGCCTTGACAAAATCTTATTTGTAGTCCTAGCACGAGGCCTTGGCTACGTGGTTATGATAGTCTGGCATTATGCATTCATTCATTATGAAAGTGGTTATTGATATTGCATGTGATGATTCGACTTGTAGAATATCCATGTGAATAAGTAAATGGAATTATTTCCATTATCTTCGCCATATTATGCTGATGTTCAAGTTTAAAAGGCTTTTGTTTTAGTTATACATTTCCATAAGTGTTTATGCTTATATATTAAAGCTTCTGCTATATTGTTATCCTTATTGAGCATCTGAGCTCACCCCTTTCAATGTTTTATTTTTTTCTTAGGATGGGAAGAAGTAATTTATGAATGACCTGTAGGGGTAGTATGAGGGGATATGAAGACAAGATTTTGTTGTAGTTTTTTTACCTTATGATATATTGTAAGACTTATGAATATATCCAGTGTTTCCAAGACTACTAAACTAATCCATCATTCGAGACTTGATCCTTTGTGATCATGCCAATGTAATGTAATAATGCACCGACTCTGGGAAACTGGGGTCGGCACGTTACAATTGGTATTAGAGGAAGTTTATAACAATCCTTGGAAGATAGATTTAGATAAACTTTGATTAGATCACATAGCCCTAAGATAGACCTTGAGGATTAGTATAGAAGAATATACTATAATTTTGGTATTGTAGATATTTTGTGAGTTTTCCAAAAAATACATCTCTGTCTTGATACGAGCAGGTAGAGGCGGCTCTGGCACATATGTACCAAGGGGTAAAACCCAAAAACACTGCTTTGAGCTAGACTCGAACGGGAACTGGTGCACGATAATGGGCCTTGCTCCACTCTTGGTTATGACACTCCTGAAGGATATGCTTTGGTAAATTCACAAGATTAGTATGAACGATTATAAAGGGAATAAAAAAATTCCCATAAGAATATATGTCGGGAAATAGATAGCGGATAACCAATATTTTAACATTGGGTACCCCAAGTTAGGATATATTATTCAATTACAAGATTATCCTATTATGTCTATTTTTTTCATTCTTATTAGATAAGTACTCAAAAACCCTAATTGTATTTTTTTTGTTAGTTAAAACATGGTGGGAGCAAGATCACGAACAAATCTTCTCTCTCTTCCTGAAGAACTACTTACAATTATAATCCAGAAGTCATGCGCAGATGATGTTGAAACCTTTTAAAATGTCCAAGTTACATGAAAACAACTTTATGAGACATCCAATAACTCTAGCATTGCACGATTATTTCAAGGATCATGTACCGACTGTGGGATAATATTGTGTTCTCCACTTTCTTACCACACAAAGCGTGGGACGTACCATCAGGGTCTTTTCGAATTCTTCACTTTATCTCAAAATTACGATGCACTAAATGATTTTCTAGATGCCGCAGAATAGGGACACCTTCGAGAAGCCTATATATATCAAATTATATATTTATGTCTTTTGGGACATTCAAAAACTGATTTACCAAAGCCTTATTTTAAAATATTTGAAGATGAATCAGTAAGAATTTTTCCAAATAAACATGTTAAAGGTGATGTCTCTAAATTATATATAAGAAATACCTATTTTTTTATGGTACATCGATGCTTCCATAGATATAATCCATGATGGACGAGGAGTTTTTGGGTAAAGGAAGTAGATGATTTTGAAAAATTCCTGAGGTACCTTTGTGACACATGAACACATTCTACCAAAAGGAAATTCCGCCTAGTCTCTCCAGAGTTCCTCATGTGTTCCACATATCACTAGTGACAAAATACATTCCTAGCCCAATGCATGTACTCACCTATGAAGAATTATAACTGGAACCCGATCTATATTATTGTGAAGAGGCTATCAGAAAGATCTTGTGTTGAGAAACTGGATGACTCGTCTGGTAAAATTTCTATGGAGAAATCATAAGATGGAAGAGGAAATGTGGGAACTCGTGGAACATATGATGAAGAACCTATGTGGAAATAAATGGATGGTGAAATGTTTAAAAGTATTAGTCATCTTTATTGATGGGATTACTTTGGATGAATTTTCTCTTGTATGTGTAACCCTGCAATTTATCATGTGAAAATTATTTTTTAGGAAGAATTATATTTTCTCTTGCGGATATAGTTATAAATAACCATTTGGTCTTATATGATCATTGGGTTTGGGGCAATTACAAGTTATTATATTTTGGGATGAAAATGCAAGGTATGAAATAAAATTTGTGGTTAAATTATGTTATGGTAATTTTGAGGAATTTACCTCATTTTGGTAATATTATAAGATATAGTTTTTGAAAAAGGACAACACGTAGACCGTGTGACAACCCGGCACATCGAACAAAGATGTGGGAATCGAATCCACAACCAAAGTGCGATTGGGATTTATCGCCTACCACTGGACTACACGAAGTCCCTGGTTAGTGTTACTATTATTTTTAGTTAAATGATTTTATTGATCAATAATAATTTGATTTGGGATCTTATGACTTATCAAACGAATACCCTAAGTATAAGAAAATGATTTGGTGATTAAGTGATAAATGTTATTTTGGAAGATGTTCACTTTGTTGGGAACACTATATGCTCAAGGAAAAATGAATAGTATGGGATTTCATTTGAGGAGTAATGGTGGATTTTGATCTATGTTTTTATTGTGGATTTATAGTGATTTGGGTTATTTATGGAAATGGTTAACCTATAATAGAGAATATGTGATTACGTTAATTAATTTTAAGTATGTGACTTTAAGAGTAATTGATGTCATTTAGAGATACCATTTAATGTGGAAGACTACTTTACCAAATTCTTCTATGTTTTGAGTTTCAATATTATTTTTTATTTTATTAAAGGATTTTAAGGACAATTATTTATTGAATTCTCTTTATTTAACTTTGGGTTATTGTTGGTTTAATTTTAGAAATTAAGATTAATGTTTATTTCTCTAATGAAATAAACTTTTGGGGGATCATCAGATCTTATACTAAACCTTTTGGTTTTGATTAATCTCTAAAGTCAAGGTAAATATATAGTTTATTCTTCATGGATCAGGTGATTATATAAGAATTTTATTTTAGCTCTTCTAATGTGACCAAGTCTTCTGGAATACTCATTGTTTTAAAATGAGTTAGTAATAGAAATTTATTAATGAATGAAACTTTACTTATAAAATTAAGTATATCTCTGTATGTTCTTATTCAATCTCATAAATTAATTCCTCATCCTTATGTAATGTAACTTAAAACAAAAAAAATGTTTTCTGTTTACTTTTCCTACTGGGAGACTAATGATCGTTTGTCCCAACACAAGTTTGTGGTTTTATTGCTGTTAACTTTCTTCTGATCATGTTTTCTATCCCTCTCCATCAGAACTTGACACTTAGTTTATTGTCTGTATCCATGTTTTAATACATGTAATCCTAGTGTGGGTTATCTTGGGTGACCTTTATACGTCTCTTTCTTTCTTTTAAAGTGATTGTTTTATTGACCCTTTTTTCCAATGTGGAACTTTCCATTATATTCTCAAGACCAATTTTAAAAATCGCGAGGACACAATTTATTGAAGGTGGGGAGAATGTAACACCCCAAGCTTCTATGGTACATTTCCCTTTGAATAATGCAATGACTTTCATTGTACGCAACGTCGAGATTCTAACACACCACAACCAATCGAACTAGCCATTATGAATAGTAATACCTACTTTTTGAAATTTTATACATTTTATCATTCAAAATGGACTTCATTTTTGGATTTTGAATATCACAATTAGCCTAGGGTGAAATTTTGGTACCTTTCGGAAAAATTTCATATTTTGATGAATAGTGAAAATTACTAAATTTTTATTAAAAACAAAATTTTTAATTGAAATAATTAAGAGTGATAAATTATGAATTTGAGTGGTTTTAAAGTATATTTAGAATATATTTTTTACCATTTAGTACAATTTTAGTCATTGGTCATGATTTCACATTTAAACCGGACATAAACAAGTGTCAATCTTTTGATAATTAATATCTCTTAAAAAACGCCTTCTGTTTTGACAACAGGAATTAATTTTAAATTAATTTCTGCAACTTCTGTGTTTTGAATTTGAAAAAATGGACTCCATATTTGGAATCAGTATGTCCAAATTTTGTAAATAGGTAACTCTTATTTTTAGACATTTTGAATAATAACTTCGGTAAATATTTTATTTACCATGGTTAAAGGGTAAATCTGGTAAATAAGGGTAAAGAAATAATATTATAATAATATTAATTTACCCTAAACTATGTCCTAACCCTATTGGTTGATAAATTTTCGACCATGGTCATCTTTGGGTCGATTTGGGGACCCCACAGAGCCACTTGTAGGTGATAGGGACACTTTATATTAATTAAGTTAAAGTAAATACAAAAATGATGTAAGCTTATATCTTTTGGAAAAACAATTTTTACATAGGGTTATGTATGTTATATTTTAGATTATAAATATTTATTAGAAAGATAAAATAATTTATTACATAATTAAATTTTATTTATAATTTTTATACATTGAAAAATTAAAAATATATATGACACAATAATGATGCAGTATTTTCCTTATTAATGAAAGAATCAAATAATTTGTATTATAAATCTTAAAATAAATATAATATAAAAGTTTTGATTCCATCCAAAAATTTTATTGGTTAATATGACTTGTTAGGATAGCTAAAATTAATTTTTTTCTAATTAATAAAGTTTTTATGTCTTTAACAAAAATCAATTATTGAATAGTGTGAAAATTGACATAAATGAGTTTTTAAAACAAATATTATATTATTAATTGATATTATATTCCTAAAAATCTATGGTTTGGTCAAAATACTTGTATGATGATTGGTTCATTATTAATGGACCACTTGGGGGTCTCTTGAAGGTATATAGTAAGTTTATCAACTATATAATATAAAAATACAAGTGACATGGTAAATGTCAAACTAATTAACTAAGAGTTAAAACTAAAAGATAAGGTTAATATAATGACCCAAACCTGTCTAAAACCTATTTTTTGAATGGTTTTTGACCTATACCCACCTTAAAATTTTAATAATTTACTTTTTAGCTATTAGAAACCGAATATAGATTTATTATAAAATAATACGTTAAGTTTTTCCTAAAGAGCCCCTTCCCCCCTTATAAAATAACATCACTTATAACTAATTTTTCACACCATAAAAGCCTTTTCGCTCTGCCAAAACTACCCCAATATTCTATAAAATTCCCTCACTTCAACCTAGAGGCCTTAGTTTCATCAGAAAGACAACCTTAGTAGCCCTTTTGATCAAATCAAAAGGAAGAACCCAAATAAGAGGTAATGATTTCACCACCCTCTTTCAAGTTCCTTTCTTCTTCCAGTTCTTCTTTCATTGTTATTTCTATTCTAAAATAATAAATCCACTATATTCTATATACTCTGATGTTTTTATAAATATGGTACAACCATATTCATTATTCTATCAATCCTTTGAATGACATGTCACCATACGTGCGTACGTACGGCCTACCGTCTCCACGTCGTGGTGTAATTGTTATTCAATATATTATTTTTTCATGTGTATAATAATGATGCTTAATTCATATAAATAATAAATATAACATTATAATGATTCTGTATATATGATATACCATCCAATTATATATTATTTTAATATCAAAATAATGATATTGTCGCTCATGCGTACGTACGGATTACCGTCTCCACGAACGCGATGAGATTCATTCCCCATTATATCCATTCAAGACTAAATTTCATTTGGTGAATAAAAATAATTTTTAGAGACATGATATCATTCTGGATATGAATAATATACATATCATCCATAACAAATATGACTCGCATAACAAATAATATAAAGGAAAACGAATCCGTTAACACCCGAAACGACGATAATACTAAGATATTATTAACATATCAATGTTAAAAGATCATATATGACATCATATCAATGTAAATGATTCTTGTATAATTACATAACAATTATTTCACAATTATATAGGAAGTTGACCTACCGTCAACCAAGGAAAAAGTACAAAGTAAGGGGTTTTCATCTCACTCCTTATTCCCATGAGATTCATGTCATATTGCCACTATTACCTTTTGTGTGGTGTATGTACTACCTATAATTGTATTATTTGTGTAATACACTTTAATTTATGTTTATTTACATCTTCATTTTATGATACCTCTTTCATGGTTTGTATGTTTTGTAAGTTATCAAATTGGTAATGGTTATTTCACAATCTCTTCATTATCTGAGGTTGTTTATACGTAATTATCTATCAGGACCCCTTTATCATCCACATCAATGTTTCCTAAAAAAGTATTTCAAAACATTCTTAATATTTTACATAATATGGGTTAAAGTCAATTATAACCCTGTTTGACTTTCTATATTATTTTTATAAAGGAATATTTCTGTCGTTGTCCAAACAAGGTCATTTTTTAACCTTTTCGATAGAATTAAGGTAAGAATGTCTTTTCAACGTATACGGAGGGTGAGGATATTTTCTGCCATTATAAAATCTTTGAAGCTTCCATTAAAATCTTAAAAGAATATTTTCAAAGTAAATGTTTTCTTTTATAATTACGTGATATTTAAATGATTTCCAAAAAAGTTATATTTCTCTCAAATAGTTTTGATTTCATCTATGACAACAACCTTTGATAAATTTTACACTTTTTTGAAGATGATTTATTATGATACAAATATTCCATATTATTTTTAAAGTTTTGTGATATGTTTAACAATGGATGTGTTATTTTTATACCATTCTTGGTTTATGGAGAAAGTATTGAAATTTTGTATGCTAGTTTTAATATGAATGTTTATGTTATGTTTAAACCTGTTCATATGAGGAATGCATTGGACTTATTAAGTGACGGGTGGAGCTCGCTATAGTTCCTATATGCATCGTTAGGTCTCATAAGACAAACTAGTGTCTTGGTACGAGTTCTTGACAAAATATTATTTGTAGTCTTGGCACGAGGCCTTGGCTACGTGGTTATGATAGTCTGGCATTATGCATTCCATCATTATGAAAGTGGTTATTGATATTACATGTGATTATTCTACTAGTAGAATATCCATGTGAATAAGTAAATGGAATTATTTAATTTTATCTTTTCCATATTATGCTGAAGTTCATGTTTAAAAGGTTTTTTTAGTTATACATTGCCTTAAGTGTTTATGCTTATCTATGAAAGCTTCTGCTATATTGTTATCCTTATTGAGCATCTATGCTCACCCCTTTCAATGTTTTATTTTTTCCCAGGTTGTGATGAAGTAATTTACGAATGACCTGTAGGGGTAGTATGAGGGGATATACAGACAAGATGTTGTTGTAGTTTTTTTACCTTATGATGTATTGTAAGACTTATGAATATATCTAGTGTTTCCAAGACTACTAAACTAATCGGTTTTTCGAGACTTGATCTTTTGTGATCATTACAATGTTATGTAATAATGCACCGACTCTGGGAAATTGGGGTCGGGGCATTACAATTTGTATCAGAGTAAGTTTAGTACAAACCTTGGAAACTAGATTTAGATAAACTCTGATTAGATCACATAGTCATATGATAGACCTTGAGGATTAGTATAGAAGAGCATACTATAATTTTGGTATTGTAGATATTTTGTGAGTTTTATGAGCTATACATCTCTATCTGGATATGAGCAGGTAGAGGCAGCTCTGGCACAAATGTACCTGGGGGTAAAACCCGAAAACACCTCTTTGAGCTAGACTCGAATGGAAACTGGTGCACAACAATGGGCCTTGCTGCACTCTTGGTTAGACACTCTTGGGGGATATGCTTCGGTAAATTCACAAGATTAGTATGAACCATTATAAAGAGAATAAAAAAATGCCCCTAAGAATATATGTCGGGAAATAGATAGTGGATAACCATGATTTTAACATTGGGTAACCCAAGTTAGGATATATTGTTCAATTACAAGATTATCCTATTATGTCTATTTTTTTACATTCTTATTAGATAAGTATTCAAAAACCCTAATTGTATTGTCTTTTTGTTAGTTAAAACATGGAGGGAGAAATATCACGAACACATCTTCTCTCTCTTCCTGAAGAACTACATACAATTATTATCCAGAAGTCATGGGCAGATGATGTTGAAACCTTTTCAAATGTTCAAGTTTCATGAAAAAACCTTTATGAGACATCCAATACCTCTAGAATTGCATGATTCTTTCAAGGATCAAGTACCGACTATAGGATAATATTGCACTCTCAACTTTCTTACCACACTAAGCGTGGGAAGTACCATCAGGGTCTTTTCAAATTCTTCACTTTATCTCAAAATTATGATGCACTAAATGATTTTATAGATGCTGCAGAATAGGGAGACCTTCAAGCAGCCTATATGTATCAAATTATATATTTATGTCTTTTGGGACACATGGAAACTGATTTACCAAAGCCTTATTTTGAAATATTTGAAGATGAATCAGTAAGAATTTTTCAAAATAAACATGTTAAAGATGATGTCTCAAAATTATATATATGAAATACCTATTTTTTTTATGATGCATCGATGCTTCCATCGATATAATCCAATATGGATGAGGAGTTTTTGGGTAAAGGAACTAGATGATTTTGAAAAATTCCTAAGGTACCATTTTCACACATGAACACATTCTACCAAAAGTCAATTCCACTTAGTCTCTCCAGTGTTCATGATGTGTTCCACATATCACTAGTGAAAAAATACATGCCTGGCCCAACGCATGTACTCACCTATGAAGAATTATAACTTGAACCCGATCTTTCTTATTGTGAAGAGCCTATCAGAATTCTTCATACCAAAGATCATGTGTTGAGAAACTGGATGAATCGTCTGGTAAAAGTTCTATGGAGAAATCATAATAAGGAAGAGGAAATGTGGGAACCCTAGGAATATATGATGAAGAACCTATGTGGAAATAAATGGATGGTGAAATGTTCAAAAGTGTTTGTGCTCTTTATTGATGGGATTACTTTGGAAGAATTTTCTCTTGTATGTGTAGCCCTGCAATTTATCATGTGAAAATGATATTTGAGTAAGAATTATCTTTTCTCTTGCGGATATAGTTATAAATAACCATTTGGTTTTATATGATCATTGGGTTTGAGGCAATTACAAGTTATTATATTTTGGGATGAAAATGCAAGGTATGAAATAACATTTGTGGTTAAATTATGTTATGGTTATTTTGAGGAATTTACCTCATTTTGGTAATATTATAAAATATAGTTTTTGAAAAAGGACAACACATAGACCGTGTGACATCATGTGGTGTCAGACAAAGCTGTGGGAATCAAACCCACAACCAAAGTGCGATTGGGATTTATCGCCTACCACTGGACTACGTGAAGTCCCTGGTTAGAGTGACTATTATTTTTAGTTAAATGATTTTATTGATCAATAATAATTTGATTTGGGATCTTATGACTTATCAAATTAATACCCTAAGTATAGGAAATTGATTTGGTGATTAAGTGATAAATGTTATTTTGGAAGATGTTCGATTTGTTGGGAACACTATATGCTCAAGGAAAATAGAATAGTATGGAATTCAATTTGAGGAGTAATGGTGGATTTTTATCTATGTTTTTATTGTGTATTTATAGTGATTTGGGTAATTTATGGAAATTATTAACCTATAATAGAGAATATGTGATTAGGTTAATGACTTTTATGTGTGTGACTTTAAGAGTGATTGATGTCATTTAGAGATACCATTTAACTTGGAAGACTACATAACCAAATTCTTCTAAGTTTTGAGTTTCAATATTATTTTCGATTTTATTAAATGATTTTAAGGACAATTCTTTATTGAATTATATTTATTTAACTTTGGGGTACTCTTTGTTTAATTTTAGAAATTAATATTAATGTTTATTTCTCTAATGAAATAACCTTTTGGTGTATCATCAGATCTTATACTAATCGTTTTGGTTTTGATTAATCTCTAAAGTCAAGGTAAATATATAGTTTATTCTTGATGGATCAAGTGATTATATAAGAATTTTATTGTAGCTCTTCTAGTGTGACCAAGTGTTCTGGAATACTCATCATTTAAAAATGAGTTAGTAGTAGAAATTTATTAAAGAATAAACTTTACTTAAAAAATTAATTATATCTATTTATGTTCTTATTCAATCTCCTAAATTAATTCCTCATCCTTATGTAATGTAACTTAATACAAAAAAAATGTGGTCCATTTACTCTTCCTACTGGGGGACTAATGACCATTTGTCCCAAAGACATTTTGTGGTTTTTTTGTTGTTAACTTTATCTTGATCATGTTTTCTATCCATCTCGATCAGAACATGACACTTAGTTTATCGTCCATATCCATGCTTTCCTACATGGAATCCTAGTATGGGTTATCTTTGGTGACCTTTATACTTCTCTTTCTTTCTTCTAAAGTGATTGTTTTATTGACCCTTTTTCCGATGTGGGACATTCTAGTATATTCTCAAGACCAATTTTAAAAATTTTGAGGACGTAATTTATTGAAGGAGGGGAGAATGTAACACCACAAGCTTCCATGGTATGTTTCCCTTTGAATAATGCAATGGCTTGCATTGTATGCAACTTCGAGATTCTAACACACTACAACCAATCGAACTAGCCGTTATGAATAGTAATACCTACTTTTTTAAATATTATACATTTTATCTTTCAAAATGGACTTCATTTTTGGATTTGGAATATTTAAATTAGCCTAGGGTGAAATTTTGGTACTTTTCGGAAAACTTTCATATTTTTATGAACAGTGAAAATTACTAAATGTTTATTAAATTTTTTTTAATCGTAATAATTAACAGTGATAAATTATGAATTTGAGTGGTTTTAAAGTATATTTAGAATATATTTTTACCATTTAGTAAAATTTTGGTCAATGGGCATGATTTCACATTTAAACCGGACATAAACAAGTGTCAATCTTTTGATAGTTATTATCTTTTAAAAACATGCTTTTTGTTTTGACAACGGGAATTAATTTTAAATTGATTTCTGCCACTTCTGTTTTTTGAATTTTAAAAAATGTACTCCATATTTGGAATCAGGATTTCCTAATTGTGTAAATAGTTAGCTCTTATTTTTATAAATTTTGAATAATTACTTAAGTAAATATTTTATTTCGCATGGTTAAAGGGTAAATCTGGTAAATAAGGGTACAAAATAATATTATAATAATATTAATTTACCATAAAATGTGTCCTACCCCTATTTTTTGATAAATTTCCAACCATGGTAATCTTTGGGTAGATTTAGGGACCCCATGGAACCACTTGTAGGTGATAGGGACACTTTATATTAATTAAGTTAAAGTAAATACAAAAATGACATAAGCTTATATCTTTTAGAAAAACAATTTTTACATTGAGTTATGTATGTTATATTGTAGATTATACGTATTTATTAGAAATATAAAAATATTTCCTACATAATAAAATTTTATTTATAATTTTTATAAATTGAAATATAAAAAATATATATGACACAATAATGATGCAGTATTTTCCTTATTAATGAAAGAATCAAATAATTTGTATTATAAATGTTAAAATAAATATAATTTGAATGTTTTGATGACATCCACGAATTATATTGGTTAATATGATATGTTATTATTTCTTAAATTAATTTGGTTCTAATTAATAAAGTTTTCATGGCTTTAACACAAATCAAATATTGAATAGTGTCAAAATTGACATAGATGGGTTTTTAAAACAAATATTATATTATTAATTGAAAATATATTCCTAAAAATCTAAGGTTCGGACAAAAGAAATATATTATGATATTTTCATTATTAATGGACCACTTGGGGGTCTATTAGAGGTATATATTAAGTTTATTAACTATATAATATAAAAATACAAGTGACATGGTAAATGTCAAACTAATTAACTAAGAGTTAAAACTAAAAAATAATGTTAATATAATTGTCCAAAATAGTCTAAAACCTATTGGTTGAATGTGTTTAAACATATACCCACCTTAAAATTTAAATAATACACTCTAGAGCCATTATAAACCGAATATGAATTTATTATAAAATAATACTTTATGTTTTTCCTAAATATCCCCTTCCCCCCTTATAAATGAAAACCAATTCTAACTAATTCTTCACACCATAAAATAATTTTGGCTTGGCCAAAACCTGCCCGAATATTCTCTCAACTTACCTCACTTCAACCTAGAGGCCTTATTTTGATCAGAAAGCCAACCTAAGGAGCCCTTTTGATCAAATCAAAAGGAAGAACCCAAAAAAGAAGTAATGATTTCACCATCATCTTTCAAGTTCCTTTCTTCTTCCACTTATTCCTTCTTTGTTATTTCTATTATAAAATAATAAATCCAGTATCTTCAATATACTGTTATGTTTTTATAAATATGGTACCACAATATTCAGTATTCTATCCATCCTTTGAATGACATGTCACCATACGTGCATACGTACGGCCTACCGTCTCGACGTCGTGGTGTAATTGTTATTCAATATATTATTATTTGGATGGGTATAATAATGATGATAAATTCATTTAAATAATAAATATAACATGATAATGATTCTTTATATTTGATATACCATCCAATTATATATTATTTTAATATCAAAATAATGATATTGTCGCTCGTGCATACGTACAGATTACCGTCTCCACGAACGCGATGAGATTCATTCCCCATCATATCCATTCAAGACTAAGTTTCATTTTGTGAATAAAAATAATTTTTAGATACATTATATCATTCTGGATATGAATAAAATAAATCCCATCCATAACAAATACGGCTCGCATAACAAATAATATAAAGGAAAACGAATTCGTTAACACCTGAAACGATGATAATACTAAGATATTATTAAAAAATCAATGTTAAAAGATCATATATGAGATCATATTAATGTAAATTATTCTTTTATAATTCAATAACAACTATTCACCATTATACAGGAGGTTTTCCTACCATCGACCAAGGAAAAATTACAAAGTAAGGGGTTTTCATCTCACTCCTTATTCCCGTGAGATTCATGCCATATTGCCACTATTACCTTATGTGTGGTGTATGTACTACCCATAATTGTATTCTTTGTGTAACACACTTTAATTTATGATTATTTACATATTCATTGTATGATACCTCTTTCATGGGTTGTATGTTTCGTAATTTATTAAATTGGTAATGGTTATTTCACAATCTCTTCATTATCCGAGTTTGTTTATACGTAATTATCTACTGGGACCTCTTTATCATCCACATCCATGTTTCTTAAGAACATTTTTCAAAACATTCTTACTATTTTACATAATATGGGTTAAATTCATTTATAAACTTTTTGGACTTTTTATAAGATGTTTATAAAGGAATCCTTCCGTCTTTTTCCAAACAAGGTCCTTTTTAAACTTTTCGACAGAATTAAGGTAAGAATGTCTTTTTAACGAATACGGTGGGTGGGGCTATTTTCCACCATTATAAAATATTTGAAGCTTCCCTTAAATTATTATAAGAATATTTTCAAAGTAAATTTTTTTTTAATAATTATGTTACTTTTAAATGATTTAAAAAAAGAGATATTTCTCTCAAATTGTTTTGATTTCATCTATGTCAACATACTTTGATAAATTTTACACTTGTTTGAAGTTGATTTATTATGATAAAAATATTCCATATTGTATTTAAAGTTTTGTGATATCTTTAACTGTGGATGTTTTATATTTATACTATTCTTGGTTTATAAAGAAATTATTGAAATTTTGTATGCTAGTTTTAATACGAATGTTTATGTTATGTTTAAAACTGTTCATATGAGGAATGCATTGGACTTAGTAAGTGACAGGTGGATCCTTCTATAGCTCCTCGATGCATCAGTAGGTCTTATGATACAAACTAGTGTCTTGGCACGAGGCTTTGACAAAATCTTATTTGTAGTCTTGGCACGAGGCCTTGGCTGTGTGGTTATGATAGTCTGACATTATGCATTCCATCATTATGAAAGTGGTTATTGATATTTCATTTGATTATTCGAAGAGTAAAATACCATTGTTAATAAGTAAATGGAATTATTTCATTTTATCTTTGCCATATTATTCTGAAGCTTGTGTTTAAAAGGCTTTTGTTTTAGTTATACATTTCCTTAAGTGTTTATGCTTATCTATGAATGCTACTGCTATATTGGTATCCTTACTGAGCATCTAAGCTCACCCCTTTCAATGTTTTATTTTTTCCCAGGATGTTATGAAGGAATTTATGAATGAATTTTAGGGGAAGTATGAGGGTATATGAATACAATATGTTGTTGTAGTTTTTTTACCTTATGATGTATTGTAAGACTTATAAATATATCTAGTGTTTCCAAGACTACTAAACTAATCGGTCGTTTTAGACATGATCCATTGTGATCATGCCAATGTTATGTAATATTACAATATGTAATATTATTTATATCCTCCTACATTTTTTTAAATCCAATTTAACCCATTGGTTAGTTTTTAGTAAAAGATATGAAAGGAATATTTTGTCGTTTTTAGTACGAGGTACTTTTTGACTTTTCCGGCCAAAGTACGAGAAGAATGGTTTTTAACACATATGGCATGAATGGATTTTTATGATTTCATAGGAAATTATTTCCATGAAGATTCCTTTACAAGTTTTCAAGTTTATTTTTAATCAACTTCTTTTAGTTCAAAATTTTATGACATGTTAAGAAAGGAAAAATATTTTTGAAGTAGAAAGGATATTTTCCTCAAGAATGGAGTTCATGTGTTTTATCAAAATTATTTTCCATCTAAGATAATATAGGGTTCAGTTTCTATTACTATTTTTAAATTTATTTGATTATGTTATGATGGAATTAATTTTAAGATGTCCTTTTATCTTATATGGATTATGTTATGATGACATGATGCTTAAGAATCCCATTTTTATGACATAGGTTATGCTATGATATATGATTTATGATTTTGTGGCACACATAAGAATGGATTAATTATTATATAGGTGGGACCTATATCTCCATCCAATGCATTGGGTAAATATTTATATCTCATGAGATAGACATGGCTAGAATGACAAGTTAATCTGGTTCAGTGATATAGGACTGGAACGAGGAGTGAACTCGGTTCAGTAATGGACTTTGTCCGCTATAATGGTCTTATAAATGATCCTTGAATAATATGAAATGATTTTCTATGATTATGTGTGTATGAAAAAAAGTTTCATGTTTTATGTTATGTTTATTGGGATTACATTTCACTACTATGATTTATCCCATGTTATGATATTATGATCTCTTTTGCAGGTTAAGATTTTCAAAATGTTATGTTCTTATGAATATGATATGATTGGTATTTATTTTGTTTAGTATTCCAAAAGGGACTCT
This sequence comes from Viscum album, assembly GCA_963277665.1. Classification (NCBI taxonomy): domain Eukaryota; kingdom Viridiplantae; phylum Streptophyta; class Magnoliopsida; order Santalales; family Viscaceae; genus Viscum; species Viscum album. The sequence continues at coordinate 22,226,040 of OY728142.1, read as the reverse complement.
AGATATGATGAAATAAATGAGAGACAATGTAGATGATTTACGAACCAGTTTTTTATGTTTCCCAGTTTCTAAAGAAACTAGACCTATACGGTCCTATCATGGTTTTGTTATATGTTGTAATAACTGTTCTTCAATTATGAAGTAATAAACATGTATGTAAAGTATTGGTCATTATATTATAGTTCACGCTTTATGTTGTTGGATTAATTATTGGTTTGGATAATAGTTTATCATTTGCAAGAACCACAAATGTCTCAAATATATTTCCACTCAACCTGACAGTATCTCATGTAGCATAGTTGGGATGAGTACCTTCAATCATTCTACATTGATCTCACATATACACTCAATAAGGGTAATGTTGTGGATGATTTATGGAGATAGAATAGTTATACACAATCCATCTAAGAGGCTAGTAGTGAGTTTTAGTTGATGGATTTTTTTAAAGATGTATCTTAAGGTTCAATATTATTAGGGGTAGCCTATTTTAGCATCCTTGGAAATGAAATATTAAATTCTAGAGTATGTAATGATGAGAAAAAATTATTATCCTAGGGGCTTAGTCCTAATGGATAGGGTCATTTTTGAGGACCCACTTCCCAGTTGGGTTTTAGATGAGGATTGATATTCTACACATTCATTGATGTTTCAATGTGCCTATAGGCATTTATGAGGATTTTTTGTGGGAGAATCATGAATTTTTTGGCTAATACATCCAAGGCATACCAAGATGTACCATGATGTATGTCATAAGTATTTATGGACTGGTATGAAGTGGTAGATTTCAAGCTTTATTACTCAGTGTTCCACCTGTCTGTAGGTGAAGTAATATCCCCAATGTCTTGCGAGAATTTTATAGCCTCGGTCAATTCTGAAATGCTAATGGGAAAATGTCACTATTGATTTCATGATGGGTTTTTTGAGATCCCCTCAAGGTTGTGATATGATATGGGTAATCATTGAAAAGACTACCAAGGTTTCCATCTTTCTACCAATTTAATATACATTTCTTGTAAATGATATTGAAAGGATTTACATTCAAGAGATTATATGCCTTCATGGGGTTCCCTATTCTATTATATCATATGCGGATGCTCAATTTACATTGTGGTTCTAGTAGAGGTTATAGAAAGAACTAGGTTCACTTGTAGGTTTGAGTACAACATACCAGTGTCAGATCGATGTCAACACATAGTATTTTTAAAAGGTTTGACTCTGATGTTGGAAACCTACACATTACATTTATAGTTATTTTCCTAGGATAGATATTCTCTATAGCATTATTAACGTGGTAAAAATGGGTATCACCTTTGTCACATAGTGCATCTCATGCAAACACAACATCCCATTATGCTTACTAGCATCACATTGGATTTGTAATATTGTAATAGTGGGTACAAGATACCCCACTAAACAGTACATTTTGATTACCATTTCATGTATACAGTGAGAAATGCATTATTCAATATTACCATTATATTTTATACATTTCTTCATACATTATTTAAATTATAGTTTCGATAGATTAATTGTTATATCAAAAGGTTATAGTAGATCTCAGGCTATAATAAGAACCTCAATACATTATGAAAATAATCATAAATATATGTCTTATGGTATAGATACATCAAACTAACTGCACATTGTAGATGTGTAACTATCAAGTGTTGGGGGGTCATAATAATTAAGAATTCTTCTCATGAAGTTCACACTTGTTGATCTATACTATTAGAGATCATGATGAAAATATTTCTAATAAGAACAACACATGTTCTAGGTGACTTTGGTTGTTCCTATATACGGACACGTGTATTGGTCTCCTTACATGAGATCATCATCAATGTGGGTAATTTGATCATGTAATTTGATGCATAGAAAATCCCATGACAATGAAATCATGGTGATTTAGCTTATTTTGGGTGCATCATTGTGGGTATGGTATTATTTTAATGACCAAGAAATAATTTGTTACTTTAGAGTTGAGGAAGTAATATATCTCATGTTTGATTGATTAAGATGGAAGTACCTTCCTAAATTCCAATGTATTTGTACTAAAATCTACATAGATAGATTAAAAATAATAACTCCATAAAGGATGATGAAATAAGAATTCATACTACTTTATGAGATATTTAAATTAATTTTTTTTTATTTTACATAGTTTGTGTTTGTATATTGTTTGTTTTTTGGAATGAATATTCCTTATCTTTCAAGGTGGCTTTATGGGTTTCTAGACTGTACTATTGGTATGCTAATACTATTCACTGATATTGAGATAAGGGTCTTGAGGGTCACACACAATATCATATTCAAGAATCTGTCCTATTATGGTGAAGAGGTATATATGAAATGGCGGGCCTCACCATGAGGTCTGAGGTTTTACAAAGTAGTAATGATCTCCATTGAATTAATACATTTATTATTATTCAAGTAAGAAGTAAATGAGTTGATTTTTTATTAAAATTATTGACAATATTTTATGTAAACATAAGTGAAAATATTATTGGAAAAAATATTATTTTAATATTCAATGTTCGCTTAACATTAGTTGGTTTTACAATTTCAGTTAAAAGGATCAGTTTTGTCATGCAATATATTTAATATATATTAAAAGTATGTGATAAAATATGAATAATATTTATGACATAGATTAGTTCACTATAATTATTTATTTATTTTTTATTTATTGGGAATTTGGTTTCTGTGGGCCGGCGAACCCTTCTGAGTATTTTGAATCTCCCACTATTTATGTAGGAAAGATGAGCCCATTGGATGCAATGTTCATTCTAATGTAATGAAATCTTATCTCTCCTCTCACCTTATAGAGAAGTAAAGTCTCTATTTGAGTGTCAATCCAAGGATAACATAGATGGATCAAAAACACAAGATCATAGTGAACATTGTGACAAAGAAGGATTCATTGGAGGTCTGCGCTAGCCACCAGATTTTTATGAACAACGAGCATGTAGATTCTTAGACCATGTGTGGATTTTCTAGAGGGGTTTTGGCTTCAGACCCTTCAAGAATGAGATGTAGTAAAGCATGATCTGATTAGATATTTTGTATATGTTCCATTAATTTTAACACTTTATTTAATTCACACTAGATCCTCAGTACCGTACGAGTGTTTAGGTCATTAGAGATGACAAGTTTTTTCATCTTAATGATGAAAATGTTCAAATCCCCAACCTACTAGTGCTAGTGCGCACCCAGATACCTATAATGATTATCATATTGATTTCTTGGATTTTATAAGACATTAAAGTTAAATTAGTTTAAAATTTATGTAGAGGGATTGAAATCCATTACAACGGATCTAACCACGATTTGATCTGAGATTAGAATGCCTTGTTATGGCCATCCAAAAAAATATTAGGATTAAAATTTCTCATTATTTCATGATATTAATATTTTTCTAAAATATGATGAACAAATATATTTTGTTCATTTAATTTCAATGAACATGACCAGACAAATTCCTATGGACAGATTTTGATGGGAAGATTCGATCTATCTAGTAAAGTCAGATTCAATCATTGATGAAATGATTTAAAAATAAAATGCAATATTATATTATTTCTATAAAAAGATAGGTGGATTGACCTACCAAAGAAAATAGGAACACAATTTCCATGAGGTGGGAATAATTACATAGGTGAAAACACTAATAAACAAAATAGGGGTGGAAAACATATGATATAAACAAAAAATAGGTATGAAAACGATGTTACACTATAAAAAAGGAAAAGTTCTGCCATCTATCTTATGTTTAATGTAGAAATAGTCACCGCCCTTGCAACAAACACTACCACCACCCTTCTAGAACCAAACAATTCCTCCCTCCACCACCATCTCGTTCATCCACTAGTGTCAACTAGCACCCCTAGACACCACCATCGTAGCACTACACAACACCATGCCGATCCAGGCAAGTTTCTTGGATTTGGATAATCATGTCACAGCTTGCCTCTGTCATCCTCTACTATTCTTCAGTATCCAACCTAAAATACTCAACATGAATTCAGTTCATCGTGAGATTTTATCTGTGTTTCCTATCTCCTGATCTGGTCATTGTCACTGGATACCTCCAAGTCAAATGTTGCCCTGCATAGCTGTCGGCCATCACGGGGGTGTGAACCCCTCCACCATTGCAGCATCTTCCATCCCCCACATCCATGTGATGTTGCTCGCTTCCAATAGTTTCACAAGGTTCATGAATCTATCCAAGATCCTTCTCAGGTTGACCTAGTCTGTTCTAGAAAGCTCTACCATAGAATGTACCAAGTATCACCACTATCTGAGATCCCAGACATCGGACATTGTTGCACTGGTCTAACCTGCTATCGGTAACCCCCTATCGACACCATTAAAGAGCCACCCTACCTATCACTTCATCCATTGCAGGGCCCCCTATCCCTATAACACATGAGGTACACCATATTGGTCATCCACCTTGGTTCCATGAGTCCAGTTTTCCAAAACCACACAACAATAGGATTAGGTGGATCAGCCCAACCCTGAATGAGTCAATCTGGGTTGGCCTAGCCCAGAATACCCTTGCACAAGGTCTACCCAAATCGTAAAGAGATTGAGAGGGTCCGTCATGACCCACAATGGGCATGCACGAGGTTTCAGTGCCCATGTTAATGAAAATTAACTTAATTAATTTATTTAATTTTATAATTAAAATAAATAAATTAAAATATTAATCTATGGTTGAAAATATTAATTTTTGGTTTCAAATATGATATTTTAATACCTATAAAGAGAATTAATTTAATTTAGGAATTATAATGAATTAATTCATTTATTTAATTGTTCGTAAAAAATTAAAATAATATTTGGAACGAATAAAATAAATTATTTGAATAAATTAATTGAATTTTATTAATTCTTTAATTTATTAAAATTTCACTCTCACTTAAAATTTATTGCAATATATTTTTTATCGCACTTTTACCTTTACCTGTTGACTAGTCTTGAGAAATTGATCAACAATGTTTATGTATTATTTTTTTATTTTTTTATGTATTTATTATATATGTGTGATAATTTTAATTAAATAAGATGGTCTTCACATCATCATTTTTTGTATAATATGTATAATGGTCTGTGTGCCTAGATAAAAGTTAGTTTTCTATATTTTGTACATCTAAGATCCCTCTCACACATGTGCAAGTACATTTGTATTATGATAAGGATAGTGTAAGATGTAGGCAATGCAATGTCAAGCCAAAATATAGACGAGTAGTGGACACAATTGAGTGGGGTGAATTGTATCATGAGTCAAGATACAACTTAGGTATTATTTCCCTATGTCCTGGATGATCAATTAAGTTTAAATGGATCAACCAATATTAGATGATCAAGATTAGTTAGGTAGTTTTTTTCGGTATAATTTTTTTATTGTTTTATGCATTTTCATACCCACAGGAAACACATAAAAAATAAACAATAAAATTCATGAATAAGTGATTGATGTTTATAAATTAATGTTCAGTTGTGAGTGCGAGAACATAGTATAAAAATAGTAATAGAAATGGATTACATTTATTGAGAAAAATATAAAACCCTCAAAGAAAATATATGTCATAAAAAATCTTCCATCATTATAATTTGAACAAAATGAGATGTTTTGGGTGCTCTTCAGCTAAATTTGAGGGTTACTCTTACTATTAGGGAGTTCTTATGAGATTGATGAGTTGATTTAGCTGGAGTTATTAAGAATGGAGTATTCGTATCTATCTTTCATCATTGTAAAATGTAAACATTGAGTAAATAATATTTATTATTTTATAAGAAGATACTTCACTCGATAGATCATGGAGCTGCGAGTTAATGCGGTTGGACAGTTAAACACCTAACTTGAACACTCGGAGTTGTGGTACAACAATAGCTTGCAGACTATGAAAGGAGGTTCAAGGATATTTTCTGCTGAAATAATAAAGCAATAGAGTTTTCGAATTATAGTATATATGGTTCCTAGTTTTCCATAAAATAGTTGCTACCATTTAATGATTTAATTAATTAGTCAATATATCTAAATTGGTAATCAAGATAAAACTACAGTTTGTTAGATTTTATTTTTATAGAAAATGGTATGAAGAAACAAAAAATACAATGCGATAATCATGGAAAAATTAAATGTCCAAACTACACACAGATTTCCACGTGTAGTATAAGTGCATGCGCATAATAATAAGATATCAGAAATTGAATATGCTAGAGTCCCCAATATCTATTATTCCACTTCATGAAGTGAGAGTGTAAAAATGCATATAAGAGACACATGGATGAAGCATTTGATAGTTATTTCATATTTGAATAAGTGATGCTTACACTGATTATGTGTAAATGTGAAAGATGAATTTTGATGTTTCATTATATGTCTTTTTCATATAACTTACACCCATTTACTTCATTTTTTCTTAATTTTACAAAATTATCAGAGTGGAGAAAACACTTCATTAAATTTTGGGTAAGGTTCACCAAGTAAATAAGAACTTAAATAATGTATAATATTTAATTCTTATGGTGAAAAAATTGAAATAAAAGGAGAAAAGGCCATTGGAAAGGGAAATGTTAACGAAACATTTTAATTTCCATTAAATAATATAGGAATTTAACAAGACCTTATTTTCTTCACATATAATGAAATGAATCTCTGGATGTTTAAATGATATTAACTAAATTGGAGAATCAAGTAGTAAATTCTTCAGAGATATTCATCAATTATAAGAAATTTTTTATTATACTTCTTGGGAATTAAAAGAAAATATTCCAATCACTTATATGTATTGAAATATAGTAACCAAGTAATATAAATGTTATGAGAAGTATGGTTTTCTCTCCAAGTGGAAACAAAGGGTGGTTAATATGTCAGTGGGGAGAAGTAAAAAACTTCTATATTACCAAGATTAATAGTTCTAGTTGACTTTTTTGGAGTATTAGAAAAAAATTATCTCACATGTCATTTGGACACAAGGTACCAAGACATGAATGACTTCATGTACCATATATTCACCTTTTTTATTTATACCCATCACATTATTTTTATCATGATGATATTGACCTAGAGGTGGATGATTCTTTTGAGGAGCATTCTAAGTGTATCATTGATCAGAGCATGAAGGATCTCTAAGTCAGGTTTGTTCATATAGTGTTGGTACTATAGAAGAAAATCCTTGTACATGACAAGTCCTGGAAGAGAGAGAGAGAGAGGATGGTGTACATGATAAATGGATAGAGAAGTTCTCATATGATGTTTTACCACCTTTGTAATGGAATGTTAAGGATGATTTATTTAAAAGGGGGTAAATTTTAATGTCTCGATTTTCTTATGAGGTATAGGTACTTTAAATTATTGTTAAAAACCTCTTATTTTATGATTTAAATGTGATTAATGGGACATGGAGTGGTTAAATAGAATCTTTATCTTACTCAGAGCCTGGAGATCAAGGTTTTTGGAAAGGCATATTGATCCCCATGGTTGACACATGGTTAGTGCTAACCATATAAATCAACCATGTCGACCCCAAAGGGCAATTCATGGGTTTTTAAACCATTAAAGGGGTATTAACCATAATGTATAAGATTTTTAAAAAACTACATATGTGCCGCATGGGATACACACTATTTTTCCAAACTATGTGCCATACTTGGACACATATTTCCACTTAAATAGTGGTATCACATGGTTTATGCACACGGTTTGGAAAACCGTGTGGCCGAACCATGAAATTATAAAAATAGTGTTAAAAATCCATTTTACTCCACATTCATTAATATATCTTCCTCCATTTTTCCTTCTATTTCATATGTAGAACCCCCATCTACTTGAGCTTCTCCTTTCCCTACACCTTGGCCTGGATCTAGGTTCTTCATCTAGACTCTGATTCTTCTACAGGTGGTTTCATTGGATAGTTACCAGTAAGAGAATAAATCATATTACTTCCTTTATTTTTTTATCTCTCCCTCATGAATGTTATTTCCATTTTATCTAATATTCCCTAATTTTAGACCATTATTATTTTTCATTTATTACTTCTACTCTACCTTGGAATTGAGGATAATGTTGGATGGGGTGTTGTATACCTCCATAAGGTAGGTGGTCTATTAATTTTTTCCTAAATCTGAGACATTAGATATCATTCACCATCATTCCAAACACTAGACAATCCACGAAATCCATTAAAAATAATAATTTCCTTATTTAAATTGTTAAATGAAGTTAGAAAAACCCATGTATACCCCTATTCAATGTCGGAGGTCACCCACCTCGACAAGTGCCACCCATTTTGGAGTTCCTATAAAATGAAATTTATTTCATTAATGTTTATGTGGAAAAACACCTTCTATGTGGTGTTGGATTCCACCTAATATACTGGATTAATGTAATTAAATAGAAATTGACCGGTATGACTATGCCATGTGACCCTCGCATAAAAAATGGAATATCACATGATTAAATGGAATTTTAAATGATTTTAAACCATTAATTGGTTTTTGTTAAAGAATCACATATAAGATGGTTATTATTATTATTATTCTCATCCATTTTTAATGGAAGTTGAGACATGTTTAAAGATAGTCTTGAATAGGATGCTTCATGCTCCCTTAACATACGATATTGGGCATAAAGTATCACATCATTTATTGAATAATGGATATAATGTTTCATGTTTCTTTAGAGTTTGTTGGACATGATGTTTCAATTTTCTCATTATATTAATAGATATGATGAAATTTGTATATGGGATCGAATATTTGCGTTGGTACCCTAATTACAACATGAGGATCTTAAGAAAAGGCATGGATGCTTGAGTTACACCTATGGTCCTGGCTAGTATTAGTATCTATATATAGGTATATATATGTCACTATGCGTATAGTTTATATATATATATATGTACACATATATATACATACATTTATATATATAGTGAGACATATTTAGAGGTATCCTGGTTTAGGCCGAAGTAGGCAGTATCAGTATGGTGCCCTTTGTGAATCATAAATGACTCATTTATGTTGTACTCCTCTATCTTGGATTTTAATGATCACAATCACTCTCATCGTGTTCTAACTTGTTTTCAAGTGTTTTGATGCTAGGGAAAAGGTTTCCCAGGAGTTGGACCAAGAAGGCTGATAGTGGACTCTCTGAGTCCACCGGCCAACCGGTGGATTCCCACAGGCCAGCTGGTGGTCTGTGGCAGAAGCATTGCTTTCTGCCAGAGCCACCGGTCAGCCGGTGTTAGCGCACCGGCCAGCCGATATGGTCACCGGCCAACCGGTTCTTGCCCACCGGCTAGCCGGAGGACCCAGGCAGTAGGCTTGCCCACTACCTGGTGACACCGGCCAACCGGTGGATTACCACCGGCCAGCCGGTGGAACCCAGACAGAAAGCCTGCTATGTCTGGACCACCGGCCAGCTGGGAGATCAACACCGGCCAGCTGGTGGACCACCGGCCAACTGGTGACACACCACCGGCCAGCCGGTGTGCCCAGTCAAACTAGCCATTGGGCTTTGACCAGACTTGTACTTTTTACCCCCAACGGCTCCGAAACCCCTCCAACAGCCATATTGAAGTGTTTATGGGTATTTCTTCTATAAATAAGAAACCATGGATGCTGAGAACACATCCGAAACATATTTTGATGTCTTGACGCTCTAACGACAAATCTCCAAGGCCTCTTGTGATCCATTGCCATCCTTGAAGCTTGAGCTCCCACTCCATCAGCTGCTCTCACACTTTAGGCGCTCAAGGCTTCCGTGTGTTTGTATTATTTTATTTGTTTAGTTCTTCATTGGGTTTGGATTAAAAAAAACCTCTCATTTCCATTCTTTCTTTCAATTGGGTTTCTTGCTACAACCATAATAAAAAAGCAAGCTGTACGAAGGTGTTCTAGCCTACCTTAAAACGGCTAGTGGGTTTCTCGCTACAACCATAATAAAAAAGAAAGCTGTACGAAGGTGTTCTAGCCTACCTTAAAACTACTAGTGGGTTTCTTGCTACAACCATTAAAAAGCAAGCTGACGTATTAATCTCTCAAAGGTTCTTGTTGGGAGCGGAGACGTAGGCTTGGGAATTAAGACGAACTCCGTTATCAAATTGTGTCTTACCTTTTTTATTTCCACTGCATTGATAATTGTTTTAAATTGTTAATTATTTTTGAAAAGGCAATTCACCCCCCCTCTTGCCATCCTCTACGACCCAACATTTGGTATCACATGGAGGTTTTGTGTAATACCTTAACCGGTTACAAACTTAAGATCCTTAGTGATGGCAAATTCCTCGCATGCTCCCGAAGGGTATTCTATGACTCGGGCTCCATTCTTTGATGGAACCAATTACACTTATTGGAAAACTAGAATGATTACTTTTCTTAGAGGCATTGGTTATCCTATCTATAGGATTGTAATGCAAGGCTATACTTTATCTAACAAGGATGAGTCCAAATGGACCCCCGAAGACATTGCCAATTTTGAGCTTGATGGCAAAGCCATGAATTCTCTTCATTGTGGGCTAGACCGTAATGAATTCAACCGTGTATCTACTTGCTCCTATTCTTATGAAATTTGGAAACTTTTAGAAGTAACCCATGCGGGCACTAACAAAGTCAAAGACACTAGATTAGACATGTATCGCCAAGATTTTGAAAGTTTCACCATGCACCCACACGAATCAATTACTGGAATGTTTACTCGTTTTACTGACGTTTGCAATGGAAGAAAATCTCTTGGTGAGGATGTTTCTGCAGAAATGATGGTCAAGAAGATTCTTTGGGTCCTACCAAGATCATGGGCACCAAAGGTGACCGCAATTCAAGAAGCAAAAGATGTCAAGAAAATGCCGGTTGAAGAGCTCATTGGATCACTCATGACGTACGAGATCACCATGAAGAGGCAAGCCGACAAAGAAGGTAAAACCTTCAAGGAGAAAAAGAACATTGCTTTCAATGCAAAGGAAGAAAGATCCTCTGCTGATAGCGAATCCGAGATTGCTCAACTAGCAAGAAAAATGAGCAAATTCATGAAGAAAAAGAAGAACTTTCGAAGGGCACGAAAGGAAGAGCCCAAAGAGGATAATGAAGTTACATGCTTTGAATGTGGAAAGAAAGGCCACATCAAACCGGAGTGCTCCATTTTCAAGAAAAGGGTAAAAGAAAAGAAAAAAAAGAAGGCTTTCAAAGCATCCACATGGAGTGCAAGTGATGACTCCAAGTCTTCAAGCGACTCAAGCGATGAAGGTGAACAATGCCTAATGGCATTTGATGAGGTATCTTCTTTCGACTCCTCTTCCTCATTTTCCTCTTTCAATAATGACATGTCCTATGAAGATCTCCAAAATGAGAGAGATCAATTAGAGGAAGGTTTTCACGAACATACCTCTAAATTTATGTCTTTGAAAAAGAAAAATAAAATTCTCATTTCCGAAAAAGAACAACTTCTCAAAAAGATTGAGGAACTTACCCTTAAGATCCAAGATATTCCAAATGTTGATTCTTTGAATTCAAACATTAAAGATCTAAGGGAGTCTCTTGCCAAGTTCACCCAAGGTGAACAAAATTTGACCAAATTACTAGGTTCTCAGCATTCGGCTAGAACAACACATGGACTTGGCTTTAAAAAACAAGCCACTTCTTCTAGAGAACCCACTACTTTTGTAAGGGGGAGCTCTCAATATAAATTTTATAATTATTGTAAAAAGACCGGGCACATGATTTATGAGTGTGATTGTAAAAATGCAAGGTATGGAAGCCCCAAAACCATTACCTACTCGGATGAGTATTTTAGATGGCAACCCTCTAGAAAAATATGGGTTCAAAAGTCTCTTTTAGCTAATCTTTCTGGACCCAAACTTATATGGGTACCAAAATCTATTCACTCTTTATTTTGTAGGATAAACGCCAATGAAGTAGGACTTCGAAAGGCTCGTGGTATCTCGACAGCGGATGCTCGAAGCACATGTGTGGTGATCCCTCCAAGTTCTTGAAGAATTCGATGGAGGATACGTCACCTTCAGTGACAATTCAAAAAGCAAGATCGTCGGAATAGGTACCATTGTATTTGGTAGCACCTCTTTAATTAAAGATGTTTTATTTGTTAAAGGTTTAAAACATAATCTAATTAGCATTAGTCAACTTTGTGATAGTGGTTTTTCGGTGAATTTTCAAAATGATTTATGCAATGTGTTTGATTTTCAAAACAAATTGATATTTTCTGCTTCCCGTTTTCAAAATGTTTACATTATTGATTTAAAGTCTTTAGCTATCCAAAATGTTAAATGTTTAAGTGATCTTGACAATGAGTGTTGGCTTTGGCATAGAAGGTTGGGGCATTGTAGCTCTCATTCACTTCTAAAGCTTAATAAGAACAAGCTCATCCGTGACCTTCCTAAACTTAAGTTTAAGAAAGATTTGATTTGTGAGCCATGCCAACTTGGCAAGAAACACAAGTCTTCTTTCAAATCTAAGAAGGAAGTGTCCCCTTCAAAATATCTTGAGCTCCTACATCTTGATCTTTTTGGTCCTACCCCTGTAGCAAGGCTAGGTGGAAAATCCTATACCTTTGTCCTAGTAGATGACTTTTCTCGTTTCACTTGGGTTTTCTTTTTAGCTCATAAAAATGATGCATGTAGAACCTTTTTGAAATTCTCTAGGAAAGTAGAAAACGAAAAAGGATATAAAATTATATCGCTCCGTAGTGACCATGGAGGTGAATTTGAGAACAAATAATTCGATGAATTGTGTTCCTCTCAAGGATACAATCACACCTTCTCTGCCCCTAGGACTCCACAACAAAATGGAGTGGTTGAAAGGAGAAACCAAACTCTCCAAGAAATTGCTCGAACCCTCTTTAGTGAATTCAACCTCCCTCAATTTTTCTGGGCCGAGGCAGTTAAAACTGCTTGTTATACTATCAATAGAGTCCTTGTAAGACCCCTTCTTAAGAAAACCCCCTATGAACTTTGGAAAGGCAAATTTCCCAAAGTGGGTTATTTTAAAGTGTTTGGTTGTAAATGATTTATCCTTAACACAAAAGATATCCTAGGGAAATTTGATGTCAAATCTGATGAAGGTATTTTTCTTGGGTACTCCAACTCAAGAAAAGCCTATCGTGTCTTCAACAAACGTTCAAAAACCATTGAAGAATCATCTCATGTCAAGTTTGATGAAAATCTTCCAAAACCCCATCCGGTCATTGAAGATGTTGAAGATAAGATTGATAAACTTGAATTAAATGATTCCTCTTATCCTCTCAAGGAGGATGATGATCATGAACCTTCTTCACCTTCTTTTCCTTCCACCTTGCCTAAGGTTTGGAAACCTTCTAAAGAACATCCTTTAGAAAATGTTATAGGTGATCTTCAAGCCGGTACTCAAACTAGAAGATCAATCCTCAATGAGGTTGAACATCAAGCCTTCATTTCTCACCTAGAGCCTGAAACCATTAATGATGCCATTAATGATGAGAATTGGGTTATTGCAATGAAAGATGAACTAAATCAATTCTCTAGAAATGATGTTTGGAATCTTGTTGAAAGACCCAATGATCATCCAATTATTGGCACTAAATGGGTTTTTAAGAACAAACTTGATGATCAAGGAAATATAACCCGGAACAAGGCTCGCCTAGTAGCTAAGGGCTATAATCAAGAAGAAGGAATTGATTATGGTGAAACCTTTGCGCCCTTTTCTAGATTGGAATCCATTAGGATCTTGTTGGCTTTCGCCACCCACTTAAATTTCAAACTTTTTCAAATGGATGTTAAAAGCGCCTTTTTAAATGGTTTTATTTCAGAAAAAATCTTTGTTGAACAACCTCCCAGTTTTGAAGATCCAAAATTTCCAAATCATGTTTTTAAATTAACCAAGGCTCTATATGGCTTAAAGAAAGCCCCTCGGGCTTGGTATGAGCGGTTAACAAAATTCCTTTTAGAAAATGATTTTAAAATGGGTCAAGCTGATTGTACCCTCTTTTTAAAAAACACTTCAAAAGATCTTTTAATCATCCAAATCTACATCGATGACGTTATCTTTGGTTCTACCAAAGAATCACTTTGTACTAATTTTTCAGATTTAATGAGAAAAAAATTTGAAATGAGCTTTATGGGGGAATTGAAATTTTTTCTCGGTTTTCAAATCTTTCAAAATTCAAAAGGTATTTTTCTAAGCCAAGGAAAATACACAAACGAGCTCTTAAATCGTTTTGGTATGGATCAAGTAAAGGAAATTAGTACCCCCATGAGTACTTCCTGTAAACTTACGTTAGATGATGTCGGGAAACCGGTTGATAACAAGCTTTATAGGAGTATGATCGGGAGTCTACTTTACCTAACTGCGACCCGTCCTGACATCATGTTCAGTGTTTGCCTTTGTGCTCGTTTTCAAGCCAATCCCAAAGAATCTCATTTTAAATCAGTCAAAAGGATTTTTAGGTATTTAAGAGGATCCAAAAACATTGGTTTATTTTATCCTTCTAATACTTCTTTCGAACTTTCTTCATATTCGGATGCTGATTTTGGCGGATGTCAATTAGATCGAAAGAGTACTAGTGGAACCTGTCATCTACTAGGAAAGTCCCTTGTATCGTGGAGTAGCAAGAAGCAAAACTGTGTTGCTCTTTCTACTGCCGAGTCCGAGTACGTAGCCGCTGGGAATTGTTGTGCCCAAATTTTTTGGATGTAGCACACTCTCTTGGATTATGGCCTTTCCTACGATCAAGTCCCTATTCGGTGTGACAACACTAGTGCCATTAGTATTTCTAAGAATCCAATACAACACTCTAGAACAAAGCATATAGACTTAAGGCATCATTTCCTTCGTGACCATTTTCAAAAAGGGGATATCACTTTGGACTTCATTTCTACTGATTTCCAATTAGCTGATATTTTTACCAAACCGCTCCCGGTTGAACGTTTTGATTTTATTAAGGGGGAGTTAGGAATGATTCGTCAATGAGCACTATTAAAGATTTAACTCTTTTTTATTTTAATTCTATTTTTTTGTTTATCTAATTTATTCTCATTTTTTTTCTTTCTTTTTCCCTCCTATTTTGATAATCCCAAAGGGGGAGAAATTTCTCTGTTTACTAGTTTCATATTTCAATTGATTAAAGTGCTCTTTTTAAAAGATCAATTTTTTTTAAAACCGGTAAGTTATTGATTTTATTCCTTTTAAAAACAAATGACCTATGGTTACAATTTCAAAAGGACTCATTCTCTTTAGATTAAGATCATTTTCAATACATGGTACATCTCTTAAATTTTGAAATGATCTCTAATATATTTTTATGTCCAAAATTGATTATTTAAATTTTCAATTGGCATATCCTTTTTAAAGCTTTCTCTTTTGTGATTGTGATCATCAAAATAGGGGGAGATTGTTGTACTCCTCTATCTTGGATTTTAATGATCACAATCACTCTCATCGTGTTCTAACTTGTTTTTAAGTGTTTTGATGCTAGGGAAAAGGTTGCCCAGGAGTTGTCCCAAGAAGGCTGATAGTGGACTCTCTGAGTCCACCGGCCAGCCGGTGGTCTCTGGCAGAAGCATTGCTTTCTGCCAGAGCCACCGGTTCGCCGGTGTTAGCGCACCGGCCAGCCGGAGGACCCAGGCAGTAGGCTTGCCCACTGCCTGGTGACACCGGCCAACCGGTGGATTACCACCGGCCAGCCGGTGGAACCCAGATAGAAAGCCTGCTCTGTCTGGACCACCGGCCAGCCGGTGGACCACCGGCCAATGGGTGACACACCACCGGCCAGCCGGTGTGCCCAGTCAAACTAGCCGTTGGACTTTGACCAGACTTGTACTTTTGACCCCCAACGGCTCCGGAAGCCCTCCAACGACCATATTGAAGTGTTTATGGGTATTTCTCCTATAAATAAGAAACCATGGATGCCGGGAACACATCTGAAACATATTTTGATGTCTTGACGCTCTAACGACAAATCTCCAAGGCCTCTTGTGATCCATTGCCATCTTTGAAGCTTGAGCTCCCTCTCCATCAGCTGCTCTCACACTTTAGGTGCTCAAGGATTCCGTGTGTTTGTATTATTTTATTTGTTTAGTTCTTCATTGGGTTTGGATTAAAACAAACCTCTCATTTCCATTCTTTCTTTCAATTGGGTTTCTTGCTACAACCATAATAAAAAAGCAAGTTGTACGAAGGTGTTCTAGCCTACCTTAAAACGGATAGTGGGTTTCTTGCTACAACAATAATAAAAAAGCAAGCTGTACGAAGGTGTTCTAGCCTACCTTAAAACGGCTAGTGGGTTTCTTGCTACAACCATTAAAAATCTAGCTGACGTATTAATCTCTCAACGGTTCTTGTTGGGAGCGGAGACGTAGGCTTGGGAATTAAGCCGAACTCCGTTATCAAATTGTGTATTGCCTTTTTTATTTCCACTGCATTGATAATTGTTTTAAATTGTTAATTATTTTTGAAAAGGAAATTCACCCCCCTCTTTCCATCCTCTACGACCCAACAATTTATAGTTTCATGCCAACTTTTTATTATTATATATGCACACTTCCATTTTATAAGTAGTGGTTGGATTATACTAGTTGTCCTTGGTTGTGTCCTACTAATTATATCTCACACTATTTTTTGGGATTCCAATTAGTACCCAAATAGACTTCAAGGTTGTAGGTAGGGACACAAGTAGGGGTTATGATTTGGATGTTTGATTTTCTTCCTCAGATTGAGTATGGGAGAATAGGATTGAGATTATTCTTGTGATGTTATTAGAGTTATATTGGTCATTTTGGTATCTTATTTTATATGCATCTAATCTGTATCCTGTTCATTTTCCCTTGTTGTATAGTATCATGACATGATCATCTTTTTGAATATTACTATGGTAAAATTTATTAAGATGATTTATTCTACATATATTGATTCATATTATTATGACACTGCTTCTACTGATTTATCTTTTATAATCTGATGTTCTCCACTTTTACCAGAGGTCATATTCTCCCCCCCGAACATACCCTCCGCACTTTTACTTAGTCAAAATCCTCAAACATATAGAGAGGCATGCTTGAGGCCAATTAATACTTAGGTTTTTTACTAATCAGTGAACTAGACCTCAGATGCATCAACATAAAAATTTAATTAATCTAGAAACAGATTAATTTTCAATTGTAAAATGTAAAAATTTCTACAAACATTTGAGATAATAAAGTGAATTTCTATGTAAAGTAATATAACTTTTAACCTTTTATATACTATTGAAATTTTCTATCAAACATAAAAAAATATTGAAATAGAATCATGTTTAAAATATAACATATGATTAATATAACACCCTTATGAAACAAATAATAATGAAATAAAATTATAATATATTTTAGACTATAATAAAATCATATATTTAACATCTATAAGAAACTAAAAACATATATGTGAGAATAATAAGTATATTGAATCATGACACAATCACACGTAGACAAAAAATATTTTTCAAACATTGAAAACATCATATTCAACAATGAGAAAATGGATAAAATATAGTTGATTTGGTTATTTTTTAAAATAAATTGAAAATTTTTGAAAAGTAATTTTAGGTTAAAATATTTCTCATGGTATATTATCTCTTTAAAAATTACTCTATAGAACTTTAAATATTATGTAAAAAATTAACCCTATAATTTTTTATCCAATAATATCATTTACAATAAAAAAACCTAAAAAATCTTAAAAATAGGGATCCCATTGGGTTATATTTTGTTATAATAAATTTCAATAATATCATATAGTGATGAACATTTCCAAATCAAATTCCAAATAAAGAAGAAAAATGATTAAAATAATCAATGGATGAATAAATAATTACTGACCAATATACATGAGTAGTTAAACTTAGTGTAACACATTAATACAAACTTTAATGCATTTTCATAAAACATATATATAAAAATATATTTTATGATTAATATGAATATAATTAATATTGTGAAAACATTATTTCCATATTTAGGAATACATAACCCAAATTAGAATATCATACCGTGACATAATAAATTGAAACAAAAAATTTATATTGAAAATAGGTAAGAAAATAAAGAAATAAATATATATGATTGTGATGGATCAAGGGGTGGAGAGGGAGTCTTCATGATATGGGTCTTGGATCGAGGGGAGGGGAGGGTGATAGTAGGGATAGGATTAAGGGGATGTGAGAGCAGTTTCATTAAGAGAAAGGGTGGGTGGTATTGTTAAGGGGAGGAGGCTTTGGCTATGGAGGGGAGGGGGTGGGAATAGTCGAGTTGAGAATGGGGGTGGGAGAAATAGGGGGTCATGAATAAAAATTAAGGTGTTTATTAACATCAATTATTAAAAAAAATAATAAAATTTAATTTGGTAGTGGAATGTTAAAAAAGCACCACTAATAATTTACAATAACTACTTATATGTAATCTTCTATAAATAACTCTATAGATGTTGGATTTTAAATATTTCATGGAGTTATACATAAAATACATGAATAAACTCCCACAATGGTCAAATTTTACAATAGAATGAGAATTTCTCTCCCTACACCAGTGTTGTGAACGTTCATCTTGGAAATGGTTCCCTCATGTAATAGATGTTGGAACCCCTTTCCCCATTCTACATAGTTTTATGTAGTGAAATGTAAAATATTCATTTCATGGTATAGGATCCATTACCTATCTTCATTTTTTATTTGAGTGTGGAATTTATATGCTTTATATTTCACTAAATAAATGGCAGAATCCAACCTATGAAGATAAATAACTAAAAATAAATAAATGGAACAGATGATGATGTAGTTTCATATAGATGAATTATTCTTGATATTATTGCATGTTATTTTCTATTTAATGTGTTATTTAATGTGTTATTTCAAATATTATTCCCTTCATTCCTATGTTATTGAAAATAAATAAGAAATTTAAAGCTATTAATTAAGGAAGAATATTAAATAAGTATAATCAGTTTTGTAAAAATGATTTAGATTATAAAATATTTTTAGTATATTAATTTAATATTTATCATTATTTATAATTGTTAACATATATTTATGCATATGTTAATTTGATAATAAATAAATTGATAAACTCAATATGGTGAAATTAATTTTTTATTTTTTGAATTAAATAAGTATAGGTTGAGTGTGTTCAGACCATGTTGTTATTTTTTTAATTCTATAGTTATTGGCATATTATTTATTCATTTCTAGTAAGATTTTTATTTCTTTTTTCCTTATATAAACTTTTAATATAAAAATACTTATTGGTTATTATTTATAACCTTATATGGTTTAATTGGATGAGATTTGTGGAATATCATTTTTTATGCAGGTAGTTGAATACAGAAATGATGGGATGAAGAGAATAGTCTGGGATATTTATTGGATTCATTTCTAGATTATTATATCATGTTGAGATACCACATTGAATTTCCTATTATTTATTCATGTTTATAAATTAGACATGTTTGTTTGGTAAAATATTTATTACCTTAGAGATATTTATATCTTCTAGGATAATAAAAATTTGAGCATTAGTGGCTAGAATTATAGAATGGGGATTAAATAGGCAATTAATTAAAGGTGGATGGATTACGATGATTAAATAATAAAGACTATATATTTATGAATATTTAATTCATAAAATATTAGAGGATAATGGAAATGAATATAATAATGGATTTATGATCATTGGATTCATGATTAATATGAATATTAATTAGGAATTATAAACATTTATTAATAAATTATTGGTAATTTCTTAATACTAGATAGAAGAATTAAATCTTGTTTCTAGTACGCTTATTGGATACCAATTCCTTAGTGATAATAGTTGGGTATCCATGTGGGATAGTATCTTTATAATATATCTAGGGTTAGGTAGTTTCTACTAGACTATTTATGTTATAAATTATATGTGATCTGTGAGTTATTATGCTTTATCACACAAGTTTGTTGTGGTGGCTAACGATTATATTAGGATTCAGTTTTGTGTGTTTCCCATGATCAAGTTTGTTGGGGTTTCTGATGGATTAATTACCACCCTACCCCACTCTCTACCCTAAATGTATAATTATTATGATTACACTTGTGATATTTTTTGGCCTATGGTTTCCCTATGTGTACCGATATAGGCTATAATGGATCTTGATTTTTTCATACACAAATATTTATGTTGTGGAAACTTATTTTCAAAGCATATACTTTTATTAACCGTGTGTCAATACATAAGATGTAATGGATTAAGGTACAAAGTATATTTAAAAATGGATGTGATGGCTCCTGATATTACTTTATGATTACTGGGATGTGATGGGATATGGCTATGATATATTTTCTTGGATGTCTTGAATGACTCATATAAGGGATATGCGAAGCTATATATAAGTCACATGGATTTAGGGAAATTGGTTCAGTGGGAAAGATATATTGGGGTGACCTAATTATGAACATTATTTATTAGTATGTTATTAGTTTTGTTCAATAATATAAGAGTGATCTTTGATTAGTTTGGTAATATATCTTAGATTTATAGGTGATGAGTTGATTTCTCTATTTATTCCCTACAACTTCAGTAAGATTATTTCAAAATATCAAATGAGTTTTCATGGAGGATTATATTGAGTATACATGTGGGCTCACCCCTATATACATATATCTATTTTTAGGTCTATAGGAGGGTTTTAGTAATCGAGCTAAATGTTACTAGCTCATAGAAATTACTAGGGGATTTTCATAATTTTTGGTTTGTTCCATATGAGTGATTGAAGGTTTATTTTAGTTTCTTTTTCATATTGTAGGTCATTCATGTATTGGGATTGCGTTGTCACTCATTATATATATTATGGATTTAAATTTTAGTTCATTTTACATGTCTATTAAATATTGAATGTAATGCCTCCCGTTCATTTATTTTTTATTTCTAATGTAAATTACCAACCCATATCCTATTGGAGGAAGGCTTTGAGGGGATAACACCAATATTCGTTGGTAACCCATGAGGAATACTAGTGGGGGAGGTTCATGACACTTCCATCCATGTGGGTAAAACCTTAAGATTGAAACTAATTGTATATGCATTATTATTTTGTTTTTAAGTTACTCATTGAATGAATGTCAAATTAATAATATGTGTTTTTTATGTGTATTGGGACTATAATTTATCTTCTATTTAGATTTTATTTGGAGTACTGTTTGAAATTAGTTTTCAGGGGTAAAATCCCAATCCAATTACTACTACCTAGTGTAAGAATGATATCAATAGTTCATGGAACCATTGGAATCCTTCATACCAATAGTTCAATGAACCATCCATATAAATTTTCTATTCCAACCATTGGTATAAACCTAGTCAATAATAATGGTTTCACGAAACTGTTGTTGTAGAACTTTCCCAACATGGATAGTGTTACAACGGTTTGAAAAACCATTAGTATAGGCCATACCATTAATTTATGTACCTATATATAAGATTTTAAACTATTAATATGGCCCACCATTATTTTAGTTCTCATGAAATTAATAAAATAAAAATTTTATTTAAATTAAATTGAAAGGAAATTTAGAATAAATATGAATATATTATGGTTTGATATAGGTTTTAAATATAAAGGAATATTTGAAGAACCTTCAAATACCCTAGTTTATTTTAATTGTTCATAGGTAGTCCTAACATATGGTCCTACTAAATGATATCCATTTCATTATAATATATATATATATATATATATCTGAAAAGAATAAAATAAAAAATTTTAATATAGTTTTGAGTATATGGAGAAATGAATCCATCTTTACCCTTCACAATTTTTACACATAATAAAAACACATTCATATATTTATTGAATAATTTTCCTTTAAATATAGATTTGATGACACATTTCAATCTTTGGATAGGTAGAAAACCAAGTTTGAAACACTATTATATATATGGTTACTAAGAGTAAATAAAACATTTTTTCCACATGAAAAATCAATGGTAACAAATTAGTAAATATTTCCATGGTTATAAAAAATATTTACATATTTTATTATCATAACCATTTTATGTTAATTATTAAAATTTTAAATATAATATTTATTAAAAATAGTGAATTTAGTTAGTGTGAAGTTCTAAAAAATATTAAAATTGATGACGTTAGAGTTTATGTTCCACTATACTATGACTAAATTTCATATATAGCTATCTAATGCAATAAAAAATAATTATGGGAGAGTAAAAGTATTTGCCAAAAATAAAATTAATTTATAATAAAAGAACATAAATAAATTATGTTAAGAAAATACCAAAAAGAAATAAGGTCAACTAACATTGATAATTATATGACATAAATGAGTTAGAAAATTAAATTGACATTGATAAATATTATTTATATATACATCCCATTAATTATGATAATTTTTAATAATTGTGAGATTTCTGGAAAAGCGAGTCGTACTCCATAGTAAATAATAATGTATGATACCTTATAGATTTTCGTAATGGTTTTAATAAGGTTTAATGTAAATTAATTTACAATATATCAAATGAATATCATGGAAAATTTAAAAAATATAAGTCTAAATATGTTTCTATGATATTTATTTAAAAAAATATGGTATATACTATAATGTAATATTCTCACCACTTTTCTAAAGAAGATTTTTTTAATATTATAAACTATAAAATATTGATTAAATAATGACGGTATATTAAAATTGTAGTCAAATAACTTATATAGAGGTGTTTATTAAGCAACTACCACTATATATTAAAAACCTAAACCCTACCCTATATTTCTCTGTCAGTCTCCCTTTTAAACATAATCCATTTCCATCACCCCCTCATCCTCATTTTATCATCAATAACCCCTCCACACTTTGAATAAAGTAATTTTCCCTATCCCCTATCCAAGATGTCAACCCCCTAACATGACCTCCCTCCATGAAATGCCTCTTATTACATATATATGACATATATCCTTTTTATTACATAACATTTCATTATGAAATAAACATTTAGCAATTTGGAAGATCTTTTAGGTTTAGTGTCTTGTAAATTAGGTACATATTACATGAATTATATATGGATAACAAAAAAATAAAAAATAATCAATTATTTGGGGAAAATACTTTGTTATTTGATCATAATTCATTTCAGTGAATCAAATTTCCAATATAAATACATCAAATGAAAGGGGAGAGCATTAATCCCAACATGGGAATAAACAAAAGAAATACATATCATGTGAGAAAGTATCGTATAATTAGGAATGATCATATGAAGATGAGGAATACCATAAAATAAAGAACATGAATCATATCATGTAAATTTGGATACAAAATTTAAATGAGGCATTAATAAGATTATTACTAAGGCCCATCCCCATGGTGTCATAAAACATAATTATTGAGTTTATTCATGATGGAATATTAAAACATGTCATCTATAGAGATTAAATTATTTATCCAATGCATTGGAGTGATATCAGGCTATACCCTCACTATGTATTATTCAATGTGATACACATAGATCATAATAAAAAATTTCCTAAATAAAACTTGGAAAATAAATAAGGAGTTTCTTATCAAAATCCAGGTGTACCAAAAGTGCTTAAAGACATGATCATTTTTTCATTTTTGATCCACGGAAAGGGAATGTGGGTTTCATGTTTGTTAATACCTAAATTAAAGAAATAATTTTTAAATCTAGGTGAATACCTATGGAAAATAAAGTGTTAAAGTGTTTTTGGTATTCACAAAAATAAAATAAAAGAGAATTTCCTACATAGAGGGAAACTTTTAGCAGTAAATTCGGCAGCATGACGGGTATAAAAAGTGGTTTTAAAAAAAATTTAAAATGAGATGAAAAATGGTATCCTAGTAATAAAACATAATTTTGAAATTATGGTGTCATCAAAATGATAATAAAGTAGTTTAACCATAAAATTTAGATGATATATAAAAAGAGGTAATTGAATTGAAGAGAAGAGAAGGATAATTCTCTTACCATGAAGAGTTACAACTAAATATTTAGAAATGGAACCTTGGGAGCTTGAGAACACCTTGGGAGGAATATTTGGGACGAAAAAACTTCAATATATTCATGTAGTATTTATTGGGAGTGGAATTAAATGGATAAATGGTTGGGAATTTAAAGAAAAAGTGGGGGAAATCTTTAATAATTTTAAAATATAGGTCTTGGAAATATTGGATGTGGAAAAAGAAAAAAATGTTGGATTACCCATGTTTTTACCTATTTTTTTGAACATTTGGGACATTTTAAAGTTATTTTAACCCATAAGATCTGAGAATCATTTTATATTAATTATTTTTGAAGGGAAAGTTATTGTTTACACAAGGTAAAATTTTTAAAATCAACGTTTCTATTTTAGACTTTGGAATGTCATTTATAGGTTTGGTAATTGATTAAAATATATTAAAATAATTGATATTAATTAAATAGTACATTTTTTGTTGTGTATTGTGTCTAATCAGTTATTAAACAATTATAAAAAAATTATGAAGTCATTAACATACCAAAAACATAAAACTGTATTTTTACTATTCAGGAAAAAATATTGTATTTTAGAAAATTATAATAAATTCACCCTAACATAATTTTGTCATGTAGATTTAAAAATTGATTTTTATTTAATTGGAATAATTCTCTAAGTATGATAATCATAACTGTTATATATTGAAATATCTATTGATTTTTTAAAAAATAATCAGTTGGAAATGCATAGTTAAATTTCTAACACATAAAAATTATCAAGTCCATAGTAAATTTATTTTAGCATTTATATTTATATAAGACTATTTTTAACATAATAATTATTTAAAATCAATTTTATTCAGAATACCTTATTTAATTATAAAAATTTATGTCTTTTAAATAAATCATTATTTTAATGAAAATTAACAATTTAACTGGATATTCAACATTCAAACTGTTATAAAAATTACATTGGGATTAAATAAAATATAATATCATTTATAAATAATTTATTATAATTATTTGGTGATATCAAATTTTATTTAATACTTCCACATAAAACATATTTTAATATAATTTGTTTTATAGTCTTTAAAAATAATTTTTTTACTATATCATTAAATAATCTCAACAATCATTTGAATGAATCAATGTAAAGAACAATTGTAATGACCATCTAATTTATTGACTAAAGATCAAAATGTTGATCAACTATACTAGTTGAAAAACAGAAATATTGACGGTCATATTTCCTTGTAAATAGTATATCTTACTCTCATCCTTACTCACAATTTCTTTTACAAATTTTCATGCACATCACTTTCTAAAGTATATTTGTATCCTAAAGCTTATTTTACCTTTTACGATCTTTATGGAAGGGGTGATATTCTTATGTAATTTCAATCCTATGGAGTTTTTGGAAGTGAGGGTACTATTCTTTAATAAAAAATCCCATTGTTGTTCATAGTGGTACCAGTCCAAAATTTATGAATGATATATGATGTTCTCATAAAAATTAATTATATGTGAAACTATTGTAAAATATAAAAAAATATTAATAGGAAAGAGATATATAAAAAGAGAAGTACATTTTTTAGGATATTACATTCTTCCCCCCAATTGAAATTGCATGTTCAAAATTTTCTCTTATTGATCAAAACAACTAATACTAAATAGTTGATATAATTAAATCTAAATAAATGTTTCACATTAACCTTATATCCTGCAAAATGGTTCATAAATGTTTTGTGACTAACTAAACATATCCCTCATGAGTTTCAAACCACAAGTGTGATAATTACCACTTTCATGCACCAATTTCTAATCAAGTCTAGATCAATGGGTATTTTTGGTTGTTACCCCGAGATACAACTATGCGAGAGCCACATCAACTTGTTCTTATCTATACATGGATTTAATTTCTAAAAAACCACTTAGGTAATACTTCACCTAAATACCAGAATGTTTTTCTATATTTAAATTTTTTTCAAGGGTTCATACTAAGGATTTATATTCCTAATTACCACAAATAGATAAACCTTCCTTTGATACCAACTATTACATCCCCTATTTTTATTACAGAATTTCTTTTAAAATATATACATTTTGAAATTCTGAAAATCTTTTAGGTTTAGTGTCTTGGAAATTAGGTACAAATTACATGAGTTACATAAGGATAAAATAAAAATATACATTAATAATTTTTTTTGGGATACACCTTCTTTATTACATCCTAATTCACCACATTTCGTATCATATCCAAGGGAAATATGTTAAATGAAAGGAGTGAGCATAAATACCAGCAGGGGAATAAATATTACACTTAGCATATAAATAAGAAGCATATAACCATGAATGATAATATGAAAATGTGGCATACCATAAAATAATGAATATAAATTATAACATGTAAATTTGGATACAACCTTTAAATGATACATTAATATGAATATCACCAAGTTACATCCCCAAGGTGTCAAAAATCATAATTACTAAGGTTATTCACCAAGGCATCATAAAACATGTCATCTTTAGAGACTAATTTTTTTACCTAATACATCGTAGTAATATTACAAAAAACCATTAATAAGTATTAATTAATGTGTCCCACATTTATAATAATAAAACATTTCATAAATAACTTATGGAGAATAAAGAAGATGTTTCCTATCAAAATCTTGTAGTTTCAAAAGTCCTTAAAGAAGTGATCATTTTTCCATTTTTGACCCATAGAAAGGGAATAAAGGTTTCATGTTTATTATTAAATGAATAAAATAAATCATTTTTAAATATAGGTGAATACACATATAAAATAAATAGGTTTGGTTATTCAAAAAAAAGATAATTTCTTATGTAGAGAGATGAATTTTGAAGAGTAAATTCATCCACAAGATGGGTATAAAATGTGGGTTTATAAAAGGGTTAAACAAGGGGGGAGGGTATCTCATTGATAAAACATAATTTGGACGTCATGTTATGATAAAAAGGGTAATAAAAAAGAGTAACTATAACATTTTTATGACATATAAAAAGTGATTCTTGAATTGAAGAGAAAAGAAGGATAATTCCTTCACCATGATGAGTTACCCCTAAAGCTTGAGGAATTGATCCTTAGGGGCGTGAGGACACCTTGGGAGGACACCTCTAGAGACAAAACTACAAGATATTCATGTAATACGGATTTTCATTAAATGGAAATGGATAAATTGGTGGGAATTTATAGCAAAAGTGGGGGATTTGATTAATAATTTCTAAATATAGGCCTTGGAAATCTAGGTTCTGGAAAAAGAAAAAACATTAGGTTAGCCATGGATTTTTACATGGTTTTGGAAATTTGTGTCATATTTTAAGTTATTTTAACCCAAAAGAACATATTATAATTTTATATTACGTCTTTTGAAAAGGAATATTAATTTTCCCACATGGTAATGTTTTTATAATTAATGTTTCCATTTTAGACTTTGGAACGACATTTATAGGTTTGGAAATAAATTAAAATCCTATAAAATAATTTATATTAATAAAATAAAATATTTTGAGTCATTTATTGCGGTTAATTAATTAATAAATCATTGTTACATAATTATGAATGCATTAAAAATATAGAAAAACCAAAACTGTATTTTTACTAGTCATGAAAAAATAACGTATTTTAGAAAATTTTCATTAATTATCCCTAACCTAATTTCAACATGATGATTTAAAAAATGATGTTTATTTTATCATAAAAAAGCTATTAATTTTGATAATATTATCATTTAAAAATATACATCCTTATTTATTAAAAAATAATGGGTTGAAATGGATAGTAATGTTTTTGATATTTAAAAAATTTCACGGTCATGGTAAAATTATTTTATCATTTATTATTAAATAATATTTTTTTTGAAATTTAATTTAATTAAAATAGATATTATTCTGAAAATATTAGTTTATTATAAAATATATATCTCTTAAATAAATCATCATTTTAAAGAAAGTTTATAATTTAAAACAATAATCAATATTCAGATTATTATAAAAATAACATTGGGATTCATTAAAATGTAACATCATTTAGAAATAATTTATTATGATTTTTTGACAATATACAATTTTATTTAATACAGACACATAAAAATATTTTAATATTATTTGTTTTATAGTCTTCAAAAATAATTTTTTTTTTGTTTATAGCATTAAACAATCTTGATGATCATATGAATGTAACTATGCAATGAACAATAGTAATGACCAACTAATTTATTTTATAAATATCATAATGATCATCAACTATACTAGTTGACAATAATAAATGTTGATGATCATATTTCCCTATAAATATCATATCATGCTCTCATCATTACTACCAATCTCAATTATAAAGGTTTTTACACATCCCTTTATAAAGTCTATTTTTCTCCTAATTCTTCTTTTCCTTTTTACGATCATTATTGAAGGGGAGGTATTCTTAGGGAATTTTATGCCTATAGTGTTTGTTAAAGTTAGGGTATTATTCTTTAAATTTTATATCCCATTGATTTTCTTCGTTGTGCCCATCCATAATTTATGCATGATGTATGATGTTCTCATAAAAACTCATTATCTATGCTTATATTGTAAAACATAAGAAAGAATTATTAGGAGGAATGAGATCCATAAATAAAATTAGTACATTTTTTAGGTTGTTACAATATAGCTCATCTAACACCCACTTATCTTAGTTCACAAATCTTAGTATCATGAACCAATGTCATGTATTCATTTCATAAATACTATTTCATTATTAGACAATATTTATAATTTATTTTATCTTTTTATGAGGATTAAATGGTTATTATAGAGTTTGATAATTTGTTTTCAATATTTTTAGTTGAATTATGGAAGTATTCAAAAAAATTATTTATTATATAATTATGATTAAATTTTGGATTTTTGAGTTGATTGAATTATATATATGTCTAATAAATTAATAATTCAAAAAGTGAATTTTAGTTAAAATATTTTTTATTTTTCTATATTTATATAGTTTTATTTTTTGATTATATAGAAATATTTTTTTTTATTTTATAGATTTTTTATATAAGTTTTCTTGAAGAAATTATTAAAATATTCATAGGTTATTCTAAAAAAACTAATATAAAAAAGCATCATCCACCTAAATGATATTTTGTTTAAGTTGAAAGGCATTGAGTAAAATGACGACATTACCTTTCATCAACCTAGTTTTATTACAAGACTGAGGTGAAAGATGTTAATATGAAAGAAACATTCACATTAATTTTAGTGAAATATATTTTATGGGTCAACATTTTTTTCCTAAATTAAGGTGAAATACATTTCCACAAGTAATGCCTTCTTCCCAAATCCCTATAAAAATCCACTACCCCTCCCACTTCACCTCACTCAATTCGTCCTAACTATCTCTAAATTCTATTCCCCCTTTCTAATATTTTATCGGTGCTTGCTTTGTCATGTACACCTTTTTTGATGACCTAAAAGGAGTGCATAATTTGTGAATTATGGAATTTATAAGGCATCATTTAAAGTTTTTTATATTATTTATTTTAAATTTAATTATTTACTTAGTTTTTATTTTTTATTTCTTTTTAAATATTTTATTTACATAATTTTTTAGTTAGTTAGACATAATTTATAATTAATAGTTAATATTTCTAAGTAAACTTTTATTATTTAATTATTACTATTGAGTAAATAGTCCATAATTAGTCTTAGTAATAAATTTATTTTAATAAGAAGATTACTATTTGGTATTAATTAGAATTTTTAAAACATTAGTGACATAATTAGTAATTAATATTAACTAAATGATGAGTAAATATCAGTGAAATAATGATTCATTGATAATTAACTATTAAATAACAAATGATTATGGAATGATTAACTAATGTAATAGTAATGATTACGTATTTATTAACTAACGAATAACTAAGGAATAATTTAGGATTAGAGAATTATTAGATAATTAATAACCTAGGGTGAACTTAGGACTAACTTAAAATCAAATAAAGATTAAATAGTGATTAACTAATAATTATATAATTATGAGATATTTATTACCCAATAAATAACTATAAATTAAGTATTTAATAACTACTAATTAAGTAATGGTTAACAAGTGATGAAAAACTGAGTAATATATGATTAACTTAGGATTAAGTAATATATAAAAAATGATTAATTAATTGTTAACTAATGATTAACGACTAGTTAACTAATGATTAACTAATAATTACTTAATGATTAAATATTAATTAAATACCAACTAACATAACATAAACTATTTAATATCTTTAAATTAAGTAATGATTGAAGAGTGATTAATGAATTATTAAGTCATAATTATTTTTCTTTTACTAATGCTTAATGAAAGATTATGTAATGATTAACTAATGATTAGAGATTAATTAAAAAACTATAAAATAATGATTAACGAGTGATTAAATAATTATAAGTCAATGATTAAAGAATTATTAACATATGATTAATTAATTATCAAGTAATGATTAAAAAATAATTAAATAATGATTAAATATTAATTGACTATAAAAAACATAAATAATGATTAAATAGTTGTTAGTTAATAATTAACATTAAAGTAACTACTTAATAAGAATTAATTAAGTAATGATTAATGAGTGATTAAAAAATTATTAGGGCATGATTAAATATTTTTTAACTAATAATTAAGTAAAGATTAACTATTGATTGACTAGTGATTAATGAATGACTAAATAATGATTAATTATTGTTTAACTAATGATTCACTAATAACTAAATAATCACAAACTATTTATTTTCCCATAACTAAATATAAAGTAAGTACTTAAACAACTATTAATTATGTATTGATTAATGAGTGATTAATATAGAATTAATTAATGATGAAGTAATGATTACCTAGTAATTCATTAATGATTCACTGTTAATTAACAATAAATTAACTACTTAAATTGTGATTAAATAGTAATTAAATAATTATCTTTAAAGAAACTGCTTAATTACTATTAATTAAGTAACTCTTAAAGAGTGATTAACAAATAATTAAGGCATAATTAATGTGGGATTAAATATTCCTTGAAGAATTATTAAGTAATGATTAAGTAATTATTACTGAATGATTACTGAATGAATAAATAATGATGAACTAATTATTAAATAGTTATTGATCAATGATTAAGTAATTAATCTTCAATAATTAAGAAATTATTAACTTAGAAATAATTAATGATGAAGTATGTATTAAAAATAATTATTTAATGATTAAATATTACTTAACTATAAAGTAACTACTTAATATATATTTACTAATGAATGATTAAAAAATTATTGACCAATGATAAAAAACTATTGATAAATGACTAAAAATTAATTAAGGAATGATTGAGTAATGATTAACTTTAGAATAAGAATTAATAACTTAGGATTATGTAATGCTTAACTTATGAATTATTTAATTATTAATTACTATTTCACATCGAACTAACTACTTAATAGATATTAATTAATGAATAATTAACTAATTACTAAGTAATGATAAAATAATTAGTAAATTGGGATTAAATAATTATTAACTAATAATTAAATTAATATTAACATATAATCAATATAAGATTAAATATGGATAATTTTTTTGACAAAGAGGATAAATTACAAACCTGGTTTGTTATTCCAATGATTTAGATGACTCATATCTTACTCTACACCTAGATTTAAAATCCTACAGGATGTGTTTTATATGATTCAAATTTTTTTATAAACTATTGGATGAATTTTTATAATGATTATAAATCTTACAATGAAAAATTAGTGTCATCTTTGAGGATACAAGAAGATATTCAAATATTTCAGTATCATAAATATTTTGTGGTTATCTTGACAATGAAATCCCTAATTGGATAATAAAATTAGATATGTAATTGTTATAGATGTACCTATGGGTAACAATCCTGAAACATTATATTGATATAGACTTGATTGATAACTGGTGCAGAAAATGGGACTTGCTATACACCTGGTTTGACCCTCCTAGGTGATTTTCTCTAGATGATCTATATTCTCTTTACAAACTAAGGGACATTCCTTTAGGAAGATTAAAAATTATACAATGAGAAATTACTATCATATTTGTGGATATAAGAAAACATTTTAAAATTTCATTATATTAAAGATTGTGTGGTCAAGGCTACATGATTATTCCCCCTGTTTAATATTCTTTACACTACCAGAATCTTGATCAAAAATCACTTTTCATGAAGAAACTTTTGTTTTTATTTTTTTACAACTATGGGTAGGTTACTCAAACTGAGAAAGTATCATATTATAGTATATAACCAGAAACAATTTTTATGACATATAATTGTATAATCCTAAGAGAACATTAGAAATGAATTCATGGTATTGAAAATCTATGACCTGATCTGGGGATCTAGTCTATTAGCTTTAGACATATTCAATTCCAGGATATTCTATGGAATCTAGCTTTTCTATGGGTTACATAGGAGGAGAAGTCAAAGAATCAAGTTTATTTTTTCATTTTTCAAATAATTCCATGATGGTGTTATATGTACAGGTTTCTAGTGTCTATTTGTAGTGTCCAATTGAACGATGACATAGGCATACCTGAGTTTTCGAAGAAGGTCCATCCTAGGAAAATGTGATTCTGCCCTACGATGCAGAAGAATACAACCAAATTGATGATCAATATATATTGTAGATAATTTTCATAATGAGTAATTTTCCAAAGATAAAATACATAGAGACAAAAATTATGATGGGGAGGAAGTTGTAGAAGTTGGGGAGGATGTTTCTATAAATAAAGTAGTTTTAAGGCATCCTCAATGCATAATAAGCCATCCAACACTCTTCAAATAATGTTCATAATAATTGTCACATTTTCCTTAATATGAATGGAATATTATCACACATATTAATTAGTTTCATGGAGTTATAGAGGATTGATTTAGTGAAATAGAAAAAATATTATACATTGGAAGGTATTTTCCAAGAAAATATTCCATGAAAAACCTTATGAAAAGATTTCATATTGAGAGACACTATATATACTTATTTTAGGATTAAATTCATAAAAAATAAATCACATAGTGTGAAAAACATGGGGATTATTGGAGATTATTATTTAGGATGATTCCTAAAATTTCATTTTGTGGATAAAGAATTTTGTAGATTGAGGTTGCTCATACTTACATGCAGCCAAAACTGATAGAAGATCATGAATAATTGGATATTAAATTTTTGTCATATATTATTTTTTATATGATCAGGATCAGACAATATGTTCATTTTTTCCTTTTTTAAGATAGGATATAAAAAAGTCGGTTATAAGTTTTCCTATGAAAAGGCATGAATGGTGAAACAAAATGTAATTGTTAAAGACTATAGTGATTTTACGACTCGTATTGCGTGTTTCTACAATTTCTATCAATAATGGGATATAATGAGCATGTTGGATTTCATATTGATTTGAAAAAATATGTGACCCAAGATAATCAACTTTATTTATATCATGTCAAATTTCATTTTTTTTTCTGGGCATTCTATCAATGTATTCCCCCATTTTGTTTATGTAAACAGTTCATAAAAAATGAATTGATTTTTCTATATAGAAAATACGTGGGAATATTACTAATTACATCAACCCAAGATGGTAAATTTTCACCTCTAATGCATTACTTTTACATTGTGGATCTGGAAAATTATGAATTGTGCAGTTGATTTTTAGAAAGTATCATGAACCATTTCACCTGAATTCATGGAGTCTGTTTGATATTTGATCATAATAGGAAAATCAATGAGCCGATCAATATAGAGTCTATTATATATAGACCCGTGAATTAATATCTTCAGTATTTCATCAAACACATTACAAGAAAGATGTAAAAAACCTTCCATGATGAATATATGAATAAGGCTATCATGAGGCTTGATATACAATCTATTTTTTATTTTTTACTATTTAAACATAATAATAAAATTAATTTGTTTTAAATATTATCACCTTTGTGTAGTGTATTAATCAAATCAATAAAGGTTTTAACATTTATTAAAAGTAATTTTTAGGGATAATTAGGGATTGTATGATTATGAACTATAAATACTAAATGTAAAACGGACATTGGTATATGACATGGGGAAGAGGTACGGACACAAGAACACAAACAATATGAAGTAATAAATGGAATCTTCAAGGATCATTGGATGTTACCTATAACTTGACTAGTCCAAGATATATTTCATGATTATGTAAAAAAACATCATTGAAAGATGAAAATAGACTTCTGATGGGATTTTATAGGGGATGTGGTATGGATGACACTTTCAATGATATATTTAAAAGTACATTGAAGAATATTCTGATTATTGAGTATACCATTCCATATAGAAGGACTATCAATTTAAATTGAAATATTTTTAGGATCCGGTCGTAGGTAGCATCGGGCAATTATTGGTGGTATTACTAGAAGAAAGGCATTTTCAATTTGAAAACTTATTGGCATTGTGGGTTCTATACACACACAACATTGAAGCATGTTCCTCTATTAACATATTATGAGATGAATATGCTGATCAAGTGTACTGGATAGAAACCATTATTAACTTCTGTATTGCACCATGGAGTTTTGTCATTTCTCAATTCCCAAAGAACTGCTGATATTGATACCTAACATCAACAGGTTGTGATAATGAGGGACACCAAAGTCCAATAGGAGAAAATGAGATAGAATGGACTTAGTAATAGGGAGAAAATATTTATGCATCATATGTTATAGGGAATGACACAACAAGAAATGATTTCCTAGAATATTTGGATATAGTTCAAACTCTCATCCATGATGTTTATTACCTCCAACATAAAAAATTAATGTCATAAATTACATGGTTTTAATATATAATCCTTCATTTTGTATAATTATATAAATTTTCTAAATACTTTTACTTTAAAATAATTATCAATTCATAAATTATTCAACTATTTACACAAATATATCAAAAGATAAACATGCCTAATTATTACATCATTTCACATGATTAAACCATTTTGAAAATAATCCATCCGTTTACAAGATATTCCATTCATATTCACATAATAAGTAATTTGAAAAGTACATATTAGATTGCATGAAATGATAATCATATTATCCATGGATACACCATAAAAAAAGCATGTGAGTAAATAACCATGAAATACACCATCATGTGAGAAATCATACATAAATGAAAAAGAAACCCATTTAGGATTTAAACTATTGGTATAATTTATAGACATGAAACAAAATCACCAATCTATAAGGTGGATCCAATTGATATAACCTATGTGTGCAAAAATCTATTTTTAAAGTAAAACCCATTAGCAAACCAAGATTGAATTAATGTTTACCAATTAGATATAAACCATTAACCAATGATTTCGATGGTTATATAATACCCCACCCATAATATATTAGTAAAAAATACTCACGTATTCCACAAAAATATAATATAATTCATTATTCTTTCATATCTCAATTACCCCTTGGAAAAGAAATTGGAACCATGAAAATTTTATTTAAACATGTTTATAATCCATCCATGGAATGAAGTTGTATTTATCAATATATCATATCCCAAATGAAATATGGAAATCATCAAATATTGTTGGCATAGTTAAAAAATAATTTTATGAAAGCATTATAATTATTCCTTGAGAAACATGATAAAATGACCATTTCTTTTAGTTAGAAAATTTCTGAAAAAATTGGAATGTGCATATTATATAAAATAATATTTAAGTCATAAAATTATGTTGGCCAAAATTTTATATTTATATTTTACACTTATATAAGATATATTTCATTTTTTATATGTATATATGCAGGACACTACTCTACTCACTGAGAAGTATAGGCTTGTTTCGCATGAGGCGATAACATGTCTTGAGGTTCGATGGATTATGGTGCGTAGATCACACCATTATCATCACAATGCACATCCAGCTACTATTATACCATACATACACCATGTTGGATTATATGGAGTTACTTTATCTGATTATAAATTCATTGATCATAACCTCACTGATACCATCACTGAGAGATGGATACCTAAGACACAGACATCATACTTTCCTGAGGGAGAGATGACCATCACCCTTGAGGAAGTGTTAGTTATGCTTGGTCTTCATTTATAGGGTGACATAGTTATAAGATTTAACTGTGGAGACTTTCCTTAGATTTTAGAGTGATTTATTCATCTCAAAGTTTCTGGGTTTGATACTATTGAAGGATGGAGGTTCTCTATCAATGACATGGTTGGATATATACTCTGAAAATTTACCCATTGATGCTGATGAGCAGGCTATCATATTCCATATGTTTTCATATATACTGAGGATAAGTGGAGAGAAATTGTGCACTGATAACTATGGTATTCATGTCCATATGACGTATTTGGGGCTGTTAGAATACTTTTATCAAGTTGTTAGATACATTTGGGCATCTATATGCTTAGAATACATATACAGATCATTATACACTACATCCTAATCAGATGGAAGTGATATAGGCTGTAAGATCCTGGCCTTTTCTGGAGTTATATTGGGATATTTTCCATGTTATCTTTTTTCCTTGTGTTGAGTAATATTAATTTGGGTTTTACATTAGGGTTCATTTGGCATGAAAGTTGAAAATTTTGGAAGGAGGAGGGAATTTTCATGATTGACACACAGTTTTCCCAAACTGTGTGCCCTGGCCCAACAAACCATGAATCCCTAAATAGAGAGGGTTTTCACGGATGGTGCATGGTTTTTCAAAATTGTGTTTCCTAAAAGGAGAAACCATTCACCCCACCTAGAATAGGTGAACAGTTAAGGTGTACAGTTTGGTAAAATATGATCTTCTCTCCATCAAATTGTGCGCATGGTTTTAATTATTTCGAAATTTGGTTTTTAAAATACCTAAACCCAATATTTACCCAAAATTAACCCCAACTCAGACCAGTTCATTTTATCTTAATTTTGGAGGCTCCCAAACAGATTCAAACCCTTTTGTCCTCCACTCTTCGTGATTCAATGTCCAGATTGAGGATCTACACCCCCTCTTTTTAAGAGGATATTTTCTTGTGTGATATTTGTCTTATTTACCATATACCCCTCATATTTTGGAGGGAAGAT
Organism: Viscum album; assembly: GCA_963277665.1. Taxonomy (NCBI): domain Eukaryota; kingdom Viridiplantae; phylum Streptophyta; class Magnoliopsida; order Santalales; family Viscaceae; genus Viscum; species Viscum album. The sequence goes on along the minus strand of OY728142.1, from coordinate 22,188,897 downwards.
ATCCTCTATCTTGCTGGATCTAGATCTAGGATTTTTTGGATCTAGATTTTGAATCGCAGTATCTTTATTTTTTGATCCTGAATTGGGATTTCAGATCCAGATCTCATTCTACATCATTATTCTACTCAAATGAGAAATTTCTATTAGTGGGAATTTATCATCAATTTTGAGGCAGGTTTTATATAATTCAAATCATAAAGTGTAAATTTTAATTACATTTATATAGTTGTAGAATTTTTATTATATTATTAGAAATTGTGTTTATTAGATAGAATTAATTAATTTGGTGAATTAATTAAAGGAGGGAATTGTGAAATTGGGAATATTAGGATCGTGAATTGAAATAATTAATTTTAGAATTAATTATGTAGTTTATAATATTGTTGAACTTGATTAATTAATTTTTTAATTAACTATTGGGAACGGTTCAGATTATTAAAATGATTGGTTTGGAATAGTTATTTTTTATATTCATTATTTTTATATTCAAGTTATTGAATTGGAATAATTAATTATTGAATCAATTATTGGGGTTGTTGAGATTATGAAATTGATTGAGTTTATTAATTAATTTTTGAATTAATTATTTTCCTTGATGTGATTAATTAATTTATGAATTAATTAATGGAAACGATGTGATTAATTAATTTTGGAATTTATTAATGGAATGATGTGAAAGTGAATTTTTGGAATTTTATTATTTAATTTGAGATTTAATTAAGGTTATAATCATGCATGGGACATGGTATGCTACATCAAAAGCCTTTAGTTTGAATCAAAATGGTGAATGGTAACAATGGAATACAAATGTGAAAATAAATGATGAATGGTAACAATGTAATTCATTTAGTAATTTAAATGATTAATTGTAAGGATGTAATTTTAATGGGATAATCATGTGGGGTACATGGTATGCTTCATTAAAAGCTTATAATGTGAATTGAAATGGTGAATTTTGATAGTGTCATTAATATGTGAAATGAACTGATGAGTGGTAAAAATGGAACTCATATGTTATAAGAAATGATGAACTGTAAAGATGGAATGCTTATGTGATAATTGTATGTATGACATAGTATACTATATCAAAAGCTCATAGTGTGAATTGAAATGATCAATTATAAAAATATAATTCATATGTGAATTGAGATGAATAATGGTAATAATAGAATTCTGAGATATGATATCCCTTAGGGGTAATTCAGACTCCAACATGGGACAAAGTAGGTATTGAGAGTTTTAGTGTCCATGGAAACCTGTGTGTAATGTGGTTAGACAATGAGTAGTTTTATGTGTGTAAACTACTTAATTTATTGATTTTATGTATTATTTTTTACAAATTCATAAATTTTTATTTAATTGATATTTTTTTCTATGTTGTTGGTGGTGTCCTACTGAGTTGTACTCACACTGTACTCAAGATTCCTAATTGGTACCTAAATAGACTTTATGTTTATAGGACATGATAAGGGAAAAGTCCATGTGTTAGATGGATGATTTGGGTGGGATCATGGATGAGGTAACCAAACACTGTTCAAGACCCATTTATTAGTTGTCAGTTTATTTACATTTGTGTTTTCATTTTTACACTTGTCACGTACTCTAGCATCGCATATCTATTGTTCAATTTTGATATTGTATTTCTTATTTTTGTCATTTTGTGGTTCTACCATTATTTAGGTTGTAGTAATATGATTTTGTTATTATGGTTTATTTCTTCTATTGTGCTACTTTGATAAAAAATAGTATAGTCCTATAATGATCATTATTAGACCCTCACTGCTAGTCCAAAGCCTCTGGTTTACGAGGAGACATGCTTGAGTTCATGTTGCGAACCGGATCTGGGAACCGGTATGTAGAACCTAGGTCAATATATTAAAATGTGGTATCAGAGGAAGTTTAATTTTCATTTCATTTGTCTTACTATTTTAGGAAAGGTATATGTGATACTAGGAAGAGTTGGGCCTTAGTTATGAGCTCGTGAATGGGAGTATCTAACTCTTTTATGGGGGAGAACCCTAGTACCCATTGTGGGATTGCTGCTATTGATGTGAGATGTTACAATTGATGTTTTTCACCTTGGGTGAAACATTTCTTGTCTTATGTGGTAATTTGTATTTGAGTTTTTCTATGATTTAACTAATGGAAAAGAATTTCGTGAGGGTTGAGTATGTATGCATCATTCAAATAACTCATTCTTATTTTTTGGAATGCATCATTTTACGTATGCATGGGAAACAGGTTTTGGGTAATTTTTTGAACTTGAATTGTTTTCCAAGTTTATGTAAATGAGTTGAAATCGATAGATAATATGAATTTGAAAGTTTTGAATGATGAAAATTGCGGACAAATGGGTTTTTAATGAGAAAAATGGATAATGAGAATGGGTTTACCCATGTAAACCATGAACTATATGTTGGGTAGTTAAGGGTAGTAATAGTGCATTAGTTTTGACCATGTAGAAGGAAAGGGGGAATGAATTCCTGTTGTGTAATTTTTAAAACCCACTTGTGAAATGTTTTAAAGTTGTGTTATATGTCTTGATATGTGTGTAAGAAATTTTTGAGATATGGCTCCATGGAGATGCATGTTGAGAGGATGAATGGAGGAGATTTCTAGATATTATCCCTTAGTAGTGGAAACTGGTGAACCGATAGTTCCAGGTGAGTTTTTTAGAGAGAATATCTGAGTAAAATATTCTCACTTCATGTGATTTATGTCAAGATACCCAATGTGGGTTAGGAGGAGTCTATATAACCTTACAGAGGATTTTCAGTTACAACAATTTGTGAATTTTACCGAAGAGGGCCGACTTGGGGAAGCATAGTTATGGATTGAATCTATACATAGTATACAAGGAAATTATGAGACTCTTGTTGATAAATGGTCAGGTTGTCCACTTATATACTAAGAGGATCCGTGAAGTGCTGGTGGGATGTTTAGGATCATTCTGTACATGTTGATGGTATGTTATATAAGGACTTCTTAGAGAAGTTCCTAGAAAACGATTATCTTGTGACGTTGAGGTAGGAGATAGTATCAGAGTTATTGAGGTTGAATCAGTTGAGTATGTACATAATGGAATATGTTGGACACTTTATAGACTTCTAATTCATTTCTCTGGTGTTGGAAGGGGATGAAACAACTTTGTAAAAGAGTTTTCAAGACTGGCATAAATGTAAGATTAAGTCCCAATTTAACCTCTTTCAGTAAATTTTTTTTTATTAGGGAGTGGATCAGGATCTCATAGATGAGTGGAAATTGAAGGAGGCTTCCAGTGCATGATAGATGTTTCCAACTAGACCGTCAGGATGTATGAATTATGAGATGATGAAGCGTATCTAGGACAATGATAGTCAGGATAGTGGGAAGAGGAGTACCCCGATAGAGGGATCATTTTATCAGGATCTTACTCAAGTAATCTTTTAGCAGTGTGGTAGTTTGGGACACTCTTGGAGTTAGTGAACCAGCCACAGATAGTGTGCCGAGGTTGTGGAAGGATGATACATCTACAAAGGTTCATTTGGAACCCATGATAGACGAGTAGCGATGGAACAACTAGAAATAGACAGAGTGTGGTAAGGGGATCCTCTACACCTTATTAGTCAAGGTGTTAGATTTCTATTGACAATGGAGGCAGAGTCAATGGACGTGGAGTTTCTAGGAATGAGAACTCATATCAGTAGGGTTTTGCAGTTCATGGGACTCATACTTCATCATAGGGAAGTCGTGCTAAGTAGTTTTTATAGCCTTAATGAACTGAATCTTCTATCCATACTTGGATTAGTTTGTGGTAGATTTGGGGGGAAAATCATTGTGTACCCCAAGAATTGTGGTGATCATTCACAACATATTGAAATTTTATTATTTACACTAACAGATCGTCAGTGATATTCTAAGCTAGTTATGTTTTAGTTTTGGATTGATCGGGTACAATTATTGGGCCATATCATCTCAGTGGAATGTATGTCTGTGGACCCAAATAAATTTTAGGTAGTTGATTATTGGGAGAATCCCATGAATGGTTTCCATATCCGTAGATTTCTGGAGTTAACTAGATATTATCATATATTCATCCTGGACATTTCTTGATTGGCAGGGCCACTTTCAAGCTTGTAAAGAAATGGAGTAATTTTTGATTGGTAAGATGCACGTGCTAATTCCATCAAGGAGTTGAGAATTAGTTGACATACATCACCAATTTTGATCCAACTCATGTCAAGTGAATAGTACATGACCTTTTTTGATTCTTATGTGATAGGTCTTAGAGCAGTGTTGATATATAGAGATTGTGTTGTGTCATAAAGGTCTTGGTGGTTGAGGTCCCATGAATGTAAATTCCCTATTCACAACCATGAGTTGACTACAATGGTTTATTCTATAATTTGTGGGGATAATTATCTATTGGGTGAGAATTTTATTGTGTGTATGGATCACAATATCTCAATGTATATATTTTCATAATGATATATTAATATTCAATAGTATAGATGGGTTAAGTATATTAATACATTTTATTTTCTTATAGCATATACGCCCAGGAAAGGAAACATTGTGGATAATGATTTGAGCAAGAAAACTTAGGCTCGAGCTATTCAAGAGTCTAGTTTTGAGTGTAAAATAATGACTCTACTAGCTGAGATACACATGGTAGTATTGGGAGGTCAAGAAAAGATGACCCTTGAATCTATTTTAGTAGAGTATTCACCTTTGAGATGGATTAGGGACATACAATATAAGGATCCAGAGTGCATGACATTGAGGGAAATACTTGAAGGTGGGGATTCAGCATTCCATTAGACTATAGTTGTGGATGAAATCATCTATGTCATGAATTGGGAAGTTTTGCCTATGGGAATGCGAGAGGAGATGATATGTGAATTTCATGCCTCAAAGCGGGCAGTACATCGAGGGGTTATATGGGCCTGAAAAAAGAATTAGCAGTGTTTGGGACATGATGCTACACCTATCCATGGTTGAAGGATGAGAATCAACAACATCGAGGTTTTCTATAATCATTTCCCATTTCAGAATGAAAGTGGGATGACATTACCTTGGATTTTTTGGTGGATCTCTCAATGACACCTTGAAAGAATGATGTCTTTTTGGTTACTGTGGACTGGTTTAAAAAGGTTTGTACTTTCTTACCAGTGTGGTAGACATTCTTAGTGGATAAATTGGGAGAATTATATGTTTAGGATATAATCAATTTTCATGGGCTACACAAACTATTGTTTTAGAATGTGACTCGTGTTTTACTTCTCACCTATAGAAAGTATTATAGAAGGTACTTGGTACATATGTTTTGTTGAGTACAACATTCCACCCATAGATAGATGGGAAGTTAGAGCATACTATATAGGTGCTCGAGGATATGTTTTGAGTTTGTGTCATAAGATTTAGTGGGTTTTGGGAGAAGAAAATGGATTTAGTGGAGTTCTCCTATAACAATAGTTATCAGGTAACTATATAGATGGAACAATATGAGGGTATTTTTAGTAGGCCATGCAGATAACCTTTATTCCAGAAGGATCACGCAAGTCAAATTTGTTGGGACCGAGTTTCATGCAGGAGACATCATAGGATGCACAATTCATTCGAAGTGTGAGGCTATGAATTAGAGTAGATAGAATTAATATGTTGATCAACATCGATGACCACTATTTTTTATAGAGGATTATTGAGTATTCGTTCGAGTGTTGACTAGATTTCTTCTCTATAGGATTCAATGGTATGACAAGTTGGTGCCTAGGTTTGTTAGCCCATTTGAGGTCGTGGAGAGAATCAGTTCAGTGTTGTACTGATTGGCTCTTCTAGAGAGGTACAGTGTTATGCCTGATATATTTCATGCGTCATAGCTGTGATGGTATCACCCAAAACCTACTCATTTGATTGATGTTGATGATGTTGAGCTTGAGATAGATGTTTCCTTTAAGGAGAATCTAATACATATATAGGGTCATAGTGAAAAATAATTCTAAAGAAACATCATACTAATAGTTAATGTATTTTGGCCACATGGATGTGTGCAAGAGGAAAATTGGGAGATAGAATCAAGTATGTATATTGTCCTAATATTTTTTATTCAGGATCTTAGAAATTCAGGGGAGTACATCTCAAGTATGAGCTATTATAAATATGGGAGATTGTAAGATCCTAATATTTTCTAGAGTTGTCTCGGGCTTGTTTACAAACACTCTATTTCCTTGTTTTGGGATATTTTTGATTAAATTTTAACGTGGGGCGCATTTGGTGTTAGAATTGAGAATTTTGGAAGGATTAGGTCATGTTCATGGTTGGCGCATGGTTTTCCCAAACTATGCTCCATGGACCAACAATCCATGCAACCATGGACATAGAGGGATGTTATGGCTAGCACATGATTTTTCAAACTGTGTTCCCTAAAAGGAGAAACCATTAACTCCCTCTAGAAGAGGTATATAGTTAAGGATCATTTTTTGGAAAATCATGCACCTTTTACTAGAAAACATTGCACCTCTTCCCTGCAAACCATGCCCATGAGTTTAATTAATATGAAATTTAGTTTTTAAAATATGCGAACCCCCATATTTACTCAAAATGGACCTACACGTAGACTAACTCATTTTCCCATGATTTTGTAGTCTCGTATAAAAATTTCATTTCCTTATGACCTCATTTTTTTGTGATTTAATGTCCTTATTGAATATTTTAACCCCTACAGATAAGGGGATCCCATCCTGTGTGGTATTCATATTATATCTTGTTTATCCCTCATATTTTAGTGGGATGATATCCTTAGTGTTGATGGATTTTGATATAAGACTTTTTTGATCCTGATCTAGAATTGGGGGATCCTGATTGCCCAATATTGTATTGGGGCTTTAGATTCGGATCGCGTTCTATGTCCTTATTCCACTGATTTTAGGGATTTCAGTTGGTGAGTGTTTAACCTAAATTTTTAGGTAGGTGTTCTATAATTCATATCCCAATGTATTAATTTCAATTAAATGTATTTAATTGTATAATTTCTATTATATGGTTAGAAATTGTGCTTCTTACATAGAATTAATTAATTGATGGAATACATAAATTTTGAATATTGGGATTGTGAATTGAATTAATTAATTATAGAATTAATTATGGAGTTATTGATATTAGTTAACTTTAATAATAAATTTTTGAATTAATTAATGGCAATAGTTCGGATAATGAAATTTATTGGTTTGGAAAAATTAATTGTTGAACTAATTATTGATATATTGTGGTTTTTGAATTGGAATAATTAATTTTAGAAATAATTATTGGGATTTATTTGGTTAGGAAATTGATTGAGATGATTAATTAATTTTTGAATTAACTATTAGGGTTGATATGATTAATTATTTGTTAAACTAATTAATGAAATAGATATGATTAATTAATTGTTGAATTAATCAATAGAATTAAGTGAATGTAAAATTATTGAATTTTATTAGTTAATTGTTGAATTAATTAACATGATAATCTTATGTGGGACATGGTCCACTACATAAAAACCACATAGTGTGAATTGAAATGGTGAATAGTTACAATGGAATTCATATTTGAAAAGAAATGATGAATGATAACAATGGAATCATAAGTGAATTGAAATGATGAATGGTAACAATGCCATTCGCATGTGATAATTATGTGTGAGACATGGTTTCCTACATCAAAATCCCATAGTGTGAATTGAAATGGTAAATGGTAACAGTGGAATTCATATATGAAAATAAATGATGAATGGTAAGAATTGAATTCATATGTGATATAAAAATGATGAATGGTAACAATGGAATTAATATGTGATAATTATGTGTGGGACATGGTCAGTTGAATTAAAAATCCTATTGTGTGAATTGAAATTATGAATGGTAACAATGAAATTCACATGTGAATTGAGATGAAAAATTATAATAATCGAATTATGATATATGATATCCTTTGGGGACAGTTTAGAATTCATCATGGTCTGAAGAAATTATTGAGAGTTGAAGTGTCCATAGGAACCCGGGTGTTATGAGGTAAAATAAATTGTAATTGAATAAGTGTAATTTACATACTTTATTAATTTTATATATTATTTATACATCTTCAAACAGTTTAAAGTGAGTGGATATTATTTTAGACCCCATTTTGGAGGCCTAATAAGTTGTTCTCACACCATACTCAGGATGCCTGATCGGTACCCGAATAGACTGTATGTTTACAGTATATAAAAAGAAAAAGACCCACTATTAGATGGATGATTTTGGATGGAGCATGGATGAGGGAACTGGATGTGGTTTAGGTCCCTCTTGAGGGTTGTCAACATCTTTACATATTGGTTTGAATTTTTACACATAACGTGTACTCTAGAATGGAATCTTTACTGTTCAATTTTGATATTGTATTTCTTGTTTTAAACATCTTGTGATTCTGTAATTGTTTTTTTGGTTATATGATTTGGTGAATTTTGTTTATTTCTAAAATTGTGCTACTTTGATAAAGAGGTTATAGTCTCCCCATGATCTATATTAATACAAAACTACTAGTTGGTAGCCTTTGGCATATGGGAAGGTGTATCTAAGGTTATGTAGCGAACCTATAAGGCCCCGGCCTTAAACATTACTTAATCTTGAGTTATTACAAGATTACACATTGAGGATCTTTTCAGGTTTAGAGTTTTAGAGAATTAGATCATAAATCATGCATTACATTCCACATTTAAACAAAGTGGTTACATAAAAGATAGTATTCATTTTTTCCCATCAACAGTAACATATTTAAAACAAAACTTGGATTATTTCATTACACTTACTTTACCCAATCATCACATCATGTATCATTCCCTTGACCTATGAAAAACATTTCAAAAACTTGGGATGAGCATAAAAAGCTCAGTAAGGGATATAAAAGTAAGAAATGAAAACATTTGTCCATGTATGAAATCATAATTTACTCATAAAACATAATCATTTTAACATACCTCATCAAATAAAGAATAAATCATAGAAATCATAAGACATAAAGGTAACTTGAGGCATTCATAACATTCTTACGTAGGGAGTAACCCTCATGGTTATGTTTTGAATACCCATCAGAACATATTCCCTAAATATTTTCAGAGAAACCTTAAATTTTAACCCCTTCGTGTTACCCAATGCATTGGAGAGATATATCGGGCTCACCCGCCTATAGTTTATCACGGAACCGCCTGTCTTCATAACAATTCCCAAGAACCATAACATAATCGTATCACATAAAACATGTATAAAAGAAACATAACTTTTCCACATTTCAATCACAAGATATCAATAACACATCGATATAATAAAAACATTATCAAAACCATTTTCAATACCAAAATAAAATAAAAGTTAAACATGGTATTTATTTTTCATTTAAATAAAAGTTATGGCTTGTAGAGGAAACTGAAACTCCAATAATGGCCATGGCGGCGGAGAAGTCATTGTCACCGCATACGTACGACAAAAACATTCCCTTTTGTCGTTTAGTAAAATGATTAGTATAAAAAAAGATTCCTTTTGAATAAATGTAAATGTCAAAGGGTTTTATACACCGTATAAAAGAATGTTGTGTATAAAACAAAATATTCCTCAATGAAAGGAGATTGAGACGAAGTCCCTTACCTTGGGTCTGACTTTACTCGATCATTCTTTAAAGTCCTGAATAATAAACATGAGTTAATTTATAATTTATTAAGAAACTTTTTCAAGTTAATTATTCCTTTTATATCACTTATTACCATGTTATGAACACTATGTAATTATTTAAGTTAATAATGGTTGTTTTGTCGATCATTGGAACTTGAGACAAAAATAAACTCTTTATAATTACAAGTTGTTCATGTGGTAAAATATCCATTATATCCAGAATTATATTCATGATGTAGATATCATGTATGTCATATATATCCAGTATATACATGCACTTACAATATTACATAACATTTAGAGGTAAGAAATGAAATGCACCGTTCATGGAGACGGTATGCCGTACGTACGCATGAACGCTACTTTCATTTATATTTCATATTTTATGTAATGGAATCATAATGATAAAAAGGTATATTATAAATCCAGTATAATATCATATATAATATCATTAATTCCATCCTTTATACGTCCCACATATGGCATTAACGAATCAAATCACTTTGAGGGGGCGGTAGTCCGCACTTCCTAAAATGAAGATATTGCGTATACCCATAATGGAAGCCATAGAGGTATGCCATAAATAAAAAATACAGAAGATTAAGGAAAACATAAACATATTATATATCATATATAAATATAGTTACATCTTAATGGCCACCTTTGAAGGTGTTATAAGAATATTGAATAATCATCGTTTTGTGAGGCAGAAATTTGCCATCCACGGAAACAGTATGTTCTTTAACCATTAGATGTAGGTGTGTGTAAGTGTAGCTCGAATAATTCTTATAAAAAGATACTAGTATATTGAAAATACTGGTTTTGTTACAAAAAAATGAATAAAAAGAGTTTAGAGGGTTGGAGAAGCAAAAAAAAAACAAAAGAACATTAGAGAAGTCTTTACCTTTAAATCGGGTAACTCTTCTTGGTTAGAACCAAAAGGGTTTCTTGAAGAGCTTTCTGCCTAAGGTAATGCTTCTAGGATGAAGAGAGAGATGTGGAGAGATAAAAGGAGAAGATCTTGGCCGAGCTAGTGGCTTGAGAAGTGTGGGTAAGGAGGTAGAGGTGGGGGCCTTTTATAAGAGGAGAGGAGGGGCACTCTCGGAAAGGTATAAAATGATACTTTATTTTCAAGTGAGTTTCGGATTTTAAAGGTCCCAAATTGATTTATTTCGAGGATAAGGTGATAAGGGTTAGAAATATACTCATAGAATAGGTCTTTGACAAGTGTAAGTCTTAGATTTTACATTATCTTTTCATTTTATTTAAATCATTCATTAATGATGTAATCGCTGTATCATCATGATGTCATAAATAATTTAATTTATTTAATGTCTAAAAATTATAAACAAAACAGTATTATATAGGAAATATTTTTTTCTTTACAATTACTATTTATAGTCCAATAGATCATTTATTTATAAAATATTAAAAATGTTTTACTCAGGTGGTACATTCTTGGTTATATTTAACTTTTTTTAAAAATAAAAAGATAAAAAGTCATTATCACACAAAAGTGATTCCATGGGGTCACCAAGTTTGGCACAAGGCATACCAAGGTCGGAAATGACACAAAAAGTAGCATTAGGATACATTTTGGTGTCATTTTTTATTATTATGATATTATTTTATTATCCTTAACTACCCGATTACTAATTAATCAAGATAATTAAAGATAATTATCGTCGTTACTATTCATAATGTCCAAAAACAAATGAGTCATGATTACATTATTTGGACCTTCTGATTACAAATATTTAATCCACTTTTCCAAATTCCAAACACAGAAATTTCAATAATAAATTTAAAAATAATTCATGTTGTCAAAACAAATAGCTGGTTTTTTTAAACAATATCTATGAAAAGTTTGGCATTTTTTTATGCCCAATTCCAAAGCGAAATTAATTATAATTACCACCATTGGATTAAATGGTAAAAATATATTTTAATTAAACTTTAAAACCAATTACAAAGATAATCTAACCATATAATTAAATTAGATGAAAATGCAGTTTTGATGTAAAATGCAGTATTTTTCCCCATTCATTAAAAAATGAACATTGTCAGAAAAATACCAAAAAATTATCCAATGTAAATTTAAATGTACCAATCATAAATAATATGTTTATTTTGAAAAATAGAGCTTATAACATTGTCAAAATCTTGATTTAAAAATGGTTTTCCATCAAAAGGTAGTAAAATAATATTTTAAAAATATTAGTGTATTCCATGCTTACGATTTGATTTATTCTCATTTTAAGCCTCTAAAACACTATCTAATTAATAAATATACATAGATAAAAATAAACATTATTCATTACTTATTTGGGATGTTACATCCTTCTCCCTATAGAAAATTTCATCCCCGCAATTTATTTACTTAACGAATAAGTGGGGGTATTTATCCCTCATTGCATTTTCAGATTCCCATGTCGCCTCTTCACTCATGTGGTTTTTCCACAAAACCTTTACTTGATGAATCACCTTATTTGACAACACTTGCTCCCTGTGGTCAATAATCTGGACCGGTTGTTCCTCATAAGATTGATTCTCTTCTAGCTGAACTACCTCTAGGGTCAAAACATGAGATGGATCTGGCATGTACTTCCTTAACATTGAAACATGAAACACATTGTGTACCTGAGTTAAAATCATAGGTAAAGCCACTCTGTATTCAACTGATCCAACTCTCTCTAGAATTTCATATGGTCCAATGAACCTTGGACTCATCTTTCCTTTCTTACCAAATCGCATCATACTTTTCCATGGTGAAACTTTGAGAAAAACATGATCACCTACCTCAAAAGAGAGATCCTTCCTTCTTTTGTCTGCATAACTCTTTTGCTTACTCTGAGATGTTGTCATGTGTTTCTGTATCAGCTGAACTTTTTCTGCCAAATATTCTACCAATTGTTGTCCCATCAACTTCCTTTCACCTACTTCGTCCCAAAAATCTGGAGTTCGGCATTGATTCCCATATAATGCCTCAAATGGTGTCATCTGTTTGCTGGAATAAAAACTGTTATTAGAAGAAAACTCAACCAAATAAAGATGTTGGTCCCAACATCCCTGAAAATCCATCAAACAAGCACGTAGCATATCCTCCAAAGTCTGAATCGTTCATTCTGACTTCCTATCTGATTAAGGATGAAAAGCCGTACTAAAATTTAATTCAGCACCCAATGACTTCTGAAGGCCTTTCCAAAAGTTATAAGTGAACCAGGGATCATGGTCAGATACAATGGAGAGAGGAACTCCCTGTAACCTGACTATCTCTTTAAGATACAAACGAGAAAGTTGATGTAGGGAAAAATTTTCTCGTATAGAAAGGAAATGAGTATATTTAGTCAAGCGATCAACAATAACCCATATTGCATTATTACCTCGAGGTGTTTTCGACAATCCCACAATGATGTCCATGGATATATTCTCCCATTTCCACTTTGGTACTGGTAAAGGATGAAGCATCCCTTTCAGTAACTGTCGCTCTGCTTTAACCTGTGGACAAGTCAAACACTTCACAGTAAAATCAGCAATATCTCTTTTCATTCCATCCCACCAGTAGTACTTCCAATGATCTCTATACATCTTAGTACTGCCTGGATGAACTGAAAACAGAGAACTATGAGCTTCAAATAACAACTCTCTCTTCAACTATGAATCAAAAGGCATAAATAATATCTTCCCAAATCTCAAAACACAATCATTATCAATGTTGAATTTAGGAAACTTAACTTTTTGAACCAGCTCTACCTTTTTCTGCAACTCGCTGTCTTGCTTTTGTGTTTGCTTAATTCTGTCTGATAGAGAAAATTTCACTGATACCTGAAACAAACAGAATAACATCCTGAAACAACAAATTTAATGCCAAAGTTCATCAAATACTTAACCAAAGGATCACGTTCCAAATGAAAAATTGTTAATAAAGCATTACTTTTTCGACTCAAAGCATCAGCCACTTTATTTTCTTTTCCCGAATGGTAATTAATTGTACAATCATAATCCTTGATTAATTCCAGCCATCTCCACTGTCTCATATTCAAAACATTCTGAGTTAATATATACTTTAAAATTTACTGATCGGTAAATATTTCACACTTTACTCCATACAAATGATGCCTCCAAATTTTTAAAGTGAATACAACATCAGCTAATTCCAAATCATGTGTAGGGTAATTTACCTCATGAGTTTTCAACTGTCATGAAGCATAATCAATTACTTGATCATTCTTCATTAGGACACAACCAAGTACTTTCAATGAAGCATCACTGTAAATAAAAAACTCACCATTCCTGGAAGGTAGTTCCAAAACTGGATCATTCAGAAATATTCTTTTCAATTCCAGAAAACAATCATCACATTCTTTTGTCCAGATAAACTTAACACCCTTCCGAGTTAGCTTAGTCATTGGACTAGATAACCGTGAAAAATTTCTAACAAACCTTCGGTAATAGCCTGCCAAACCGAGGAAGCTACAAATCTCAGTTACATTTGTGGGTCTTGGCCATTCTTTAACAACCTTTTTTTTGCAGGATCAATAGTTATCCCATCTTTAGAAACAACGTGACCAAGGAAAGAAATTTGTTGCAACCAAAACTCATACTTGCTGAATTTCCCATACATTTTCTTTTTTTAAGGATTGCAAAATAACCCTTAAATGACTTTCACGATCCTCTTTACTTTTAGAAAACACGAAAATATCATCAATGAAAACAACCACAAACTTATCCAAGAACTCATGGAAAATTTTATTCATAAGGTCCATGAATATAGCAGGTGAATTGGTTAACCCGAAAGGCATTACTACAAATTCATAATGGCCATATCTTGTATGAAACGCGGTCTTCGGAATATCTGCTTCTTTTATATTAAACTGATGGTACCCCGATCTCAGGTCATCTTTTAAAAAAACTGAGCTCCCTGGAGCTGATCAAACAAATCATCGATATGAGGCAAAGGATATTTGTTCTTAACATTTATGTTATTCAAGGCTCTATAATCAATGAAAAGTCTCATTGAACCATATTTCTTTAAAAAAAATAAAACAGGAGCACCCCTTGGTGATGTGATAGGTCGAATGAAACCTTTCTCTAATAAATCTTGCAATTGCTCCTTCAACTCTAAAAGTTCAATTTGAGCTATTCGATAAGGGGGTTTTGAAATTGGATTAGCATCAGGAACTAAGTCAACGGTAAATTCAACATCCCGATCTGGTATTATTCCAGGAAACTCATCAGGAAAAACATCAGGATTCTCATTTACCAGTGGTACATAATTAATCTAAACAGTTCCCTTGTTTTCAACAATATGTGCAAGGTAACATTCATTTCCATCTTTTACAAGTTTCTAGGCCTCTTGATATGTTATCAACAGTAAGGGTTCATTCTTGTACACAAACTGAAAGCCTTTCTTAAAAGAAACTTCTTTAGCTCTACAATCAATCTTAGCATGGTAAATAGAGAGCCAATCCATACCCAGGATAACATCAAACTCTACTAGAGGTAAAACAATATGGTTTTCAAGTAGGTTCTTTCCACATATAAGGATAGGAAGATTCTTATAAATTCTTATTGCCTCAAAATTTCTCCTAGGTGTTTTTACCACAAGTTCAGAAGTCATTTCTTCAGATGGTATTTCCATTTTACTAGAAACGTTTTCAGGGATGAAAGAATGTGTAGACCCCGAATCAAACAACACACTGGCATAATCTGAAATAATAAACAAAGTACCTGATATAACTTCATTTGATGGCCCTACATCTGCTGAAGTAGTTGAAAAGTATTTCACCACCCCTTTCTTCTTGTAGTCTAACTGCTTCCCATCACTCGATCTCTTTGTCGGACACTCGTTTGCATAGTGACCCATCTCATTGCAGTTAAAACATTTCACTAACTGTAAATAAAATTTGGTCTTACCATCATTCTAATATTTTTCAGTGCAATCACGAGCCTTATTTCCCATATTACTGCATCGATAGCACTTTAAAGAATTTAGAATACATTCCCCAGCATGCCTTTTACCACATTTATCACAAACTGGAAACTTAGTTTTCTTACCGTCAGACCTTTTGGAAGAATTATATCCTTTCTCTTGCCACCTCGGTCTCTTCTTCTACTAGTTGTTATAGAACACTTGATCTTCAGCAATCACCATTTCCACCTTCTCAGCACATCGAACAAGATTTTCATAACTCTTGAACTCATGAGAAGCTAAATCCCTTTGATATTTTGGCATTAATCCTGAGTAAAAATGTTTGATTTTACTATCAAGGTCTCGGATAAAATTTGGAGCATACCTTGTCAATCGAGTGAACCTTTCTTCATAGGCAGCCACTGAGTCTTCCTCCTGCCTCAATTTTTTCCATCCTAAGTCGAATATCATTAGGAAAATACTTCCCATGAAACATACCTTTGAATTCATCCTAGTCGAGAGCATAAATCTCATCATCATCCATGATATTTTTAACCATAAACCACCACTGATATTCTTCACCCTCCAAATGGTAAATAGAAAGACTAACCTTTTGATTGTCTGAACACCCCATGACATCAAAAATCTTTTCCAGTGCTTTAATCCACCCTTCAGCTAGCATAGGGTCAGATGATCCTTTGAATGATGGGGGATGTTGCCTAATGAAATGTTCCACCACTGACATGTTCCTCTACGGTTGATCTGGCTGATCTCGTGCATGGATACCACCACCATTTATCGCTTGAGTCAACTGATCCATTACTATAACAAACTATTCAGTTCCAATTCCGACTATCTCAGGATGCTGATTCGGAAAGTTATTTCCTTCTGTATGCCTTCCTAGCACTGCTTCCCTGTTTCCTCTACAGAAAACCATTTTGAACAAACATGTCTTAGATGAAGCAACATGGTAATCTTCAAATGCTATATAATTTCAATTTGACCATAAAAAAATATTTTTGGATAATCATTTAATAGAATTTTAACTCCTAAAGTTATCTAAACCGACGTCTGATACCAAGTATAAGGAGCCAGCCTTAAACATTACTTAATCTAGAGTTATTACAAGATTACACATTGATGATCTTATCAGGTTTAGAGTTTTAGAGAATTAGATCATAAATCATGTGTTACATTCCACATTTAAACAAAGTGGTTACATAAAAGATAGTATTCATTTTTTCCCCATCAACAAAAACATATTTAAAACAAAACAAGGATTATTTCATGACACTTCCTTGACCCTATCATCACATCATGTAACTTTCCCTTGACCTGTGAAAAACATTTCAAAATCATGGGATGAACATAAAAATCTCTTTAAGGGATTTAAAAGTAAGAAATGAAAACATTAGTCCATGTATGAAATCATACTTTACCCATAAAACATAAGCATTTTAACATACCTCATCAAATCATGAATAAATACTTGAAATCATAAGACATAAAGGTAACTTGAGGCTTCCATAACATTCTTACATAGGGAGTAACTCTCATGGTTACATTTGGAATACCCATCACAGCTTATTCCCTAAATCACTTCGGAGAAACCTTAACGTTTAACCTCTTTGCATTACCCAATGCATTGGAGAGCTATATCGGGCTCACCCGACTTATTTTATCACAGAACCACCTATCTTCATAACAATTCCCAAGAACCATAACACAATCGTATCACATACAATATGCATAAAGGAAACATTACTTTTCCACATTTCAATCCCAATATATCAATAACACATCGATATAATAAAAAAACTGTCAAAACTATTTTCAATACCAAAATAAAAGAAAAGTAAAACATGGTATTTATTTTTCATTTAAAAAAAGTTATGGCTTGTAGAGGAAGCCGAAACTCAAATAATGGTCATGGCGGTGGAGAAGTCATTGTCGCCGCATACGTACGACAAAAACATTCCCTTTTGTCGTTTAGTAAAACGATTCCTTTAAAAAAAGATTCCTTTTGAATAAATTTAAAAGTCAAAGGTTTTGATACACCATATAAAAGAATGTTGTGTATAAAACAAAATATGCCTCAATGAAAGGAGATTGAGACAAAGTCCCTTACCTCGGGTCTGACTTGACTCGATTGTTCTTTAAAGTATTGAATAATAAACATGTGTTAATTTATACTTCCTTAAGAACCTTTTTCAAGTTCATTATTCCTTTTATATCACTTATTACCATGTTATGAACACTGTGTAATTATTTATGTTAATAATGGTCGTTTTTTCCATCATTGGTACTTGAGTCAAAAATAAACTCTTTATACTTACAAGTTGTTCATATGGTAAAATATCCATTATATCCAGAATTATATTCATGATATAGATATCATATATGTCATATATATCCAGTATATACATGCATTTACAATATTACATAACATTTAGAGGTAAGAAATGAAATGCACCGTTCATGGAGACGGTAAGCCGTACGTACGCAAGAACACTACATTCATTTCAATTTCGTATTTTACGGAATGGAATCGTGATGATATAAAGGTATATTATAATTCTAGTATAATATAATATATAATATCATTAATTCCATCCTTTATACGTCCCACATATGGCATTAACGAATCAAATCACTTTGAGGGGGTGGTAGTCCACACTTCCTAAAATGAAGATCTCGTGTATACCCATAATGGAATCCATAAAGGTATGCCATAAATGAAAAATAAAGAAGATTAAGGAAAAAATAAACATATTATATATCATATATAAATATAGTGACATCTTAATGGCCACCTTTGAATGTTTTATATGAATATTGAACAATCATCGTTTCGTGAGACAGAAATTTTCCATCCACGAAAACAGTATGTTCTTTAACCATTATATGTAGGTGTGTGTAAGTGTAGCTCGAATAATTATTATAACAACATCCTAGTATATCTAACATACTGTTTTTGTTACAAAAAAATTAATAAAAAGAGTTTAGGGGGTTGGAGAAGCCAAATAAAACAAAAGAACATTAGAGAAGTCTTTACCTTTAAATCGGGTAACTCCTCTTGGATATAACCAAAAGGGTTTCTTGAAGAGATTTATGCGTAAGGTAATGCTTCTAGGATGAATAGAGGGATTTGGAGAGATAAAATGAGCAGAGCTTGGCCGATCAAATGGCTTCAGAAGTGTGGGTAAGGAGGTAGAGGTGGGGGCCTTTTATAAGAGGAGAGGAGGTGCACTCTTGGAAAGGTATAAAATGATACTTTATTTTCAAATGGGTTTCGGATTTTAAAGGTCCCAAATTGATGTATTTAGAGGATAAGGTGATAAGGGATCAAAATATACTCATCCAATAGGTATTTGACAAGTTTATGTCTTATATTTTACATTATCTTTTCATTTTATTTAAATCATTCATTAATGAGGTAATCGCTGCATCATCATGATTTCATAAATAATTTAATTTATTTAATGTCTAAAAATTATAAAAAAATAATATGATGTATGAAATACTTTTATATTTCCAATGACTATTTATAGTCCAATTTATATTTTATTTAGACAAAACTAAAAATGTTTTACTGAGGTGATACATTCTTTGTTATATTTAACTTTCTTTAAAAATAAAAAGATAAAAAGTCATTATCACACAAAAGTGATTCCATGGGGTCCACAAGTTTGGCACAAGGAATCCCATGGTTGTCCAGGACACAACCAGTAGCATTAGGACACATTTTGGGGTCATTTTTTATTATTATGATATTATTTTATTATCCTTAACTACCCGATTACTAATTAATCAAGATAATTAAAGATAATTACCATCGTTACTATTCATAATGTCCAAAAACAAGAGTCTTGATTACATAATTTGGAACTTATGATTCCAAATATTTAATACATTTTACCAAATTCCAAACACATAAATTTCAATAATTAATTTAAAAATAATTCCCGTTGTCAAAACAAATAGTGGGTTTTTTTGAAACAATATCTATGAAACGTTTGGCATTTGTTTATGCCCAATTCCAAAAGTAGAATTAATTATAATGTCCACCATTGGATTAAATGGTAAAAATATATTCTAATTACACTTTAAAACCAATTAAAAAGATAATCTAACCATATAATTAAATTAGATGAAAAAGCAGTTTTGATGTAAAATGCAGTATTTTTAACTATTCATTAAAAAAAGAACATTGTCAGAAAAATACCAAAAAATTATCCAATGTAAATTTCAATGTTCCAATCATAAATAATATGTCTATTTTGAAAAATAGAGATTATAAAAGTGTCTAAAGTATGATTTAAAAATGGTTTTCCATCAAAAGGAAGTAAAGCAATCTTTTAAAAATATTAGTGTATTCAAAGCTTAAGATTGGATTTATTCTCATTTTATTCCTCTAAAACACTATCTAATTCATAAATAGAGATAGATAAAAATATATATATTATTCATTACTTACATGGAATGTCACAGAACCGATTTGGGGCACCGACATGCGGCAACCGGGTCGGGATGTTATGTTTGGGGATGTGTCATCTTTATTTATATACGGGAATGGGTGAACATAACTAGGACGGTTCATAGATTATTATGGATGTGTTGCATGATACATCACACAGAAACAAGTGTGATAAAACATATTTATTGTTATTTATGCTAATATAAGTTATTATACCACATTTATTACTATTGTTCACTATAAATTTTGAATGTTATAGGTCGAGTCTGGAAGAAAACATCATCATGACTTCAAGACACAATTTGGGAGCATACTATCTCATGTTGGATAGTCTAATACCCACCAATGTAAGTATATACATTATTCTGTTGAATAATCAAGGTCATAATGTTATCATTTTTTAAACATTTATAAAAAAATTAATAAATGTTACATGCCATTTTAGATTTCATGGCTACCATACTGAGATTTGTTATAGTATCTTATTTCATAATACACTGATAGGATTCACAATGCCACAACTAAAGATCCCCTCATTCACCTTTATATAATTGAGTTCCAGAAAGTTGATAGAGTCAGGCATTAGTTTTGATTTGTCCAAGGTATTCCAGTTCCACCTAGACAGTTAGCAGTGCTTCATTCCATGAAGCATACTGGGAGTTCGGATATCAATTGGCATTGATGACAAGATAAGTATATAAACCTCTAGGATAGATGTGAATCGTTTCATATCAATGTCATGTTTACAATGTGATTCCATCTATCACAATAGGTTGAGTGTGATCCATGGTATTTACTAAATTCTATACATTATATTTATCCACATGATATAGGGCTTCAGGTTCTGTTAAGTTAATAACATTAGATTAGTTTGTTTATTGAAACTTTTCAATTGGTTTTGAGTCTCTTTACTCTATACTAAAAAATAATATATTATATTTATTTTTGATCTCTGAGAGGGTGAGGTTTTTACCTAGGAAGCATACCATACCACATATGAGAAGATGATGTCAGCATATCATATTCTACATGATTGTATATCAGATCATCCACCTCTGGGATATGATCATCCTACCCAAGGAGAGAAGGTTACTTCCCAGGAACATCCTCTAGAAGTTGTTGATGTTGATGATCCACGATGGAGATGATGTAGAATGCATCATTTTTCATGTGAAAGATAACCAATTCCACTAATAGTGGCTGTGCCTCTAGTAGTCTCGCTTAATTTGATTGAAGATGTACACTAGGAGGAATGTGAATTAATTATAATTTAAGGATATATATAGTTTTCAATGGGTATATCTGATCTGAGCTCATATCAAAGGTCATTTCCCACGCCTCCACCTTTCGTGACCGAGCCTTCATAAGAATTATGGTTCCCCCAACAGATGATGATTGGTATTTTCACTTATGAAGTAGGATAAAGATTAGGTGGACATGATGACATACAAATTCCACCTCTTCCTGATGAGTCATATGTAGTGCATTAGAAATTTCAGGGTCCGACACCTGATGAAGATCCATCTCTATCCCATCACACTCCACCCCATCACAACATTTGGTGATCTTGATATAGGTGTCCCATTCACACGCCATGATATGGTATTAGACCTCATCATATACACTGATTTCACTCATTCATTTATATTTTTTTATTGAAATAATGGATATTAAATAAAAAAGTATTCTATTATCTATATTATTATTTTTTCTATTAAATTGATGAAATCCTGTTTACTGTCAACCATGCTTTACATGTTTATCCAGAGTTTTTATTTTCATTTATATTTTGATTATAGTTTAAATTTTGAAAATTTTCAATTTAGGGTATTGAAACATAAGAAATAAATTTACATTTCAAGTAGGAAAATTTAAAATCTTATAAAATATAAACTATAAAAACAATATAACCATGACTTAAATATAGCCAAAATAAAAAAAATTGAAAAAAAATCATCAATATAATAAGCTAAAAATAATTTTATTGATATAAAAAATATTGACTAAAAACATAGTATTTACACCTTAAAAACTATATGCACATAAATTTTACTGTAACTAAAATATAAAATAAATTTAAAACATTTACCAAAGATATGAAAATTAATTCAAAATAAATGGAATGCCCAAAAAATTATAAATTTAAATGTAATGTTTTAAAAAAATAATATATTTTTATATTAAAATTACTTCTCATTAATTTTTTTATGAAATGAATGTTATTTTAAACTTTTATATATATTCCTTCATTCTGTAAAATTTAATTTAGATTGTATTTCAACATTCTTAAATATTTATTATTAATTTTTTAATAATTATTTTTAATTACTAATAATTGGTAACAAAAAAATAATTTCAATTATCTCGTAACAAAATAATTAATAATTAATTATTAATTAAATAATATTATGATTACTATATTAATACAATATTATTTTTTAATGATAGATTTTATAATTATTTTACTAATATAACTTTATCATTAGAATATAAGTTATTATTATTTTGATTAGAAAATAATTAAAATTTAATACAATATTTTATATCTAATTTATATATTATTATTTGAATAAATATATTATTATTAATTAGTTATTAGATATTAACTTGGGAGACATAAAAATATGGTAACGGGAGTATTGATAAGATATGGGAAAAAGGGGGTACAATTTCAAGAATGAAAAAAAATTAAACTAACAAGGAGGGGCATCACCACACACTTCCGAGACATTAAAATAAATAAACTACAAAATACTTGAATATGCTTACTATATTCAAACAATATAAATAAAAAATGTAAACAAATGAAACTCAAAGGTGGTGGGGGAATAACTCTATTTTCTTTTCGCCCATGAAAAAAGGCATTAAGTCCCTTAATGCCTTTCATCTCCACAAAAAAACTTCTAAGTAATTTATGGATTTAATTAAATTTTATATTAGTTTTAAAAATATTTTAAACCAAAGATTATTCTAATATTTTTTAAAAATAATTTATATAAAAAACTCTTAAATTTTACTTGGGATCATTATATAATTAGGTTTTACATTATATATATAAATTTTAAATTTTTTTTTGTTATACATATGTATTTTATGTGAAAAATTATTTTCATTATGCATATAAATTCCCATATACTATAATCATTATATATATAAATTCACAATTTTTTTAAACTCATCATATAGTTTCTCTAACACCCCAGGTAAATAAAGAAGATGAAATTTTTATATTTATCCTTATTTGTGAATAAAATGTTAATATTAATTTAATGGGAATGCTATGATCGATGGCTTACCCAATACGCAATAACGAGTTCCTTGGAAATCTTACGTTGCACTCTAATAATAAAATAATTTTATTTTAAATGGTAGTTAACACCTAGCCGTTGTAATGACGGAAATGAACAGAACTAACTACAAAATGATTATATATGTTTGTAAAATATTTTTTCTTTTTAAAATAAATGTTCGGGGATTTAAAATGAAAATGAATCCAATTTTAAGCGTAAACATTCTAATATTCTTTAAAAGGTCGATTAACCACCTTTTGAGGGAGAACCTATTTTAAATCCACTTGATGAAAATTTTATGTGTTATATTTGATAAAATATAAATCTTCTTTAGAATCGGGACATCAAAATTTACTTTGTGTAAATTTTTGGTATTTTTCTGATAAAGTTCATTTTTTTAATGAATAGTGAAAAATGTTGTATTTCAATTCAAAACCTCTTTTTAATCTAATTTATTTATATGGTTATATTATCTTTTGAATTGGTTTTAAAATAAAATTAGAATATATTTTTACCATTTAATCCAATAGTTGTAATTTGAATTAATTTCACATAGAAATTGGACTTAAACTAGTGTCAATCGTTTGATATATATTGTTTCATAAAAACATGATATTTGTTATGACAGCAGGAATTAATTATTAAATTAATTAATGTCACTTATATATTTTGAATTTGTTAAAATAGACATCATTTTTGAATTCAGAATATCAAATATAGCATAGGGTGAATTTTTGGTATTTTTCGGAAAAACATCAATTTTTGATGAATAGTGAAACCACTAAGTGGTACTTAAAAAACTGATTTTTCATTTAAATGAAATTTTACCACCTCTGTGTTTTTAATTTTAAAAATCTGACATACATGGTTTCCATTAGGAAGTAAAATTTGGTTCAATGGGATTAAAATAATTTTTTTGGTGAATAGTAACTTTTAAGTTTTTAATCGAGATTAAAGGTAATTAGTGTGACTTAAGGAAAAAATGATATTATAATAAAATGAAAATATCTTGACATTTGTCCTAACCCTATTTTATGAGTCATGGCCGACCATGAAAACCCATTGGTTGATTTTTGGGACCCCATGGAGCAACTTGGGTAAGATAATGACATTAATGCCTTTTATTTAAAGTAAAAGTAAAAATGAAACAAACATGTATTGTTTTACTAAAAAAAATTTACATGGGTTTATAGAAGACATATTTTTGACTATAAATAGTAATTGGAAAGATAAAAAGATTTCTTACATCATAGTATTTTTTTATGATTTTTATACATTAAATAAATTAAATTATTTATGACATTATGATGATGCAGTGATTACCTCATTACTTAACGATTTAAATAAAATGAAAAGATAATGTAAAATCTAAGACCTAAACTTGTCAGAAACCTATTGGATGGGTTTATTTTGAACTATTATCACCTTATACTAGAAATATATAATTTTGGGACCTTTAAAATCTGAAAATCATTTTATAATAAAGTAACCTTTTATAACTTTCCAAGAGTGGCCCTCCTCTCCTCTTATAAAAGGCCCCCACATCTACCACCTTACCCACACCTCTCAAGCCTTTGTATAGGACAAACCCTACCCATTTTGTCTCTCCCAATCCCTATATTACTTCTAGAAGCCTCACTTTGGGCAGAAGTGTTTCCAAGGAAGCCTTTGAGCTCAAATCAAAAAGAGTTACCCGATTTAAAGGTAGTGTCTTTTCTTGTGTTCTTATGTTTCATTTTTCTTCTCCAACCCCCTGAACTATTTTTATTCCTTTATTTTGTAATAACACCAGTATCTTAAATATACTAGGATTTTGTTAAAAAATTATTCAAGCTACACTTACACACACATCCGTCTAATGGTTAAAGAACATACTGTTTCTGTGGATAGCGAATTACTACCTCACGAAATTATGATTGTTCAATATTATTTTAACACCTTTAAAGGTGTCCATTATGATGTCAATTTATTTTATATATGATATATATGGTATTTATGTTTTCCATATGCTTCTTTATTTTATATTTAAAACATACCTTTATGCTTTGCCTGTTGTGCAAATGCGATAATTTCATACGAGGAAGTGTGGACTACCGCCCCCTCAAGTGATGTGACTCGTTCATGCAATAAATGGAATGTATAAAGAATGAAATTAATGGACTACCTCCCCCTCAAGTGAATTTCATTTATTTTTATCTCCAAATGTTATGGAATAGTATAAAATGAATATGTACTGGATATATAAGATATTTAAATCATTAATACTATTCTGGAGATGATTTACTTATAACTACATGGACAATCATTTTCAAACAATTTCATTTTTGACTCATGTACCAAACATCCACAAAAACGTCTGATATGAACTCACATTATTAACCGATTATTATAACATTATACATTGTGATATGAACTGAATAATAATCTTTAAAGGAGGACCTTAATAAATTATAAATTGACCAATGTTTATTATTTAGGAATATAAAAGAAACGAACAAGACAAGTCAGACTTGAGGTAAGGGATCCGACCTCTCGCTTTCTTTTCAAGTACCTCTTTTATGTCATTTCATTTGTGCTCCATGTTCTTATGTTGGAGGATGTTATTATATATTAACCATACTGTAATTTTTTTAATATGATGAGATACCCCCTCTTACTCTCATCAATTATTTTTTTTAGAATTTTTAAGTGGCGTCGTTAGGCTGCCGAATTTTCGTAAGAGATCCAACCTCTCTCTTTCTTTTTAAGTACTCTCCTTTATGTCACTTCTTTTAAGCTCCTATTTGTTTTTTTGGAGGATGTTATTTTATATTCCTCTTGCGGAAAATTTTATGTTAATATGATGAGAGACCCTATTTTATCTCATCAATCCATTTTTGGATAAGTGGCACCGTAAGGCTGCCGAGTTTTCGTAAGGGGTTTTTCATCTCACTTTTATTCCCGTGAGATTTATGCTACATTTTCCACCATTTCCTTTGAGTGGTATATGTACTCCCCATTATTCTACTATTTGTGTAATATAATTTCGTTTATGAGTATTTACATCAATTTTGTATTGTCCTTCTTTCATGGGGTGTATGTTTCGAAAGATACCCAAGTCGGTAAGGGAAATTTTCACCCTCCTCTTTTTAAAAGAATTATTTTGTTGGGTATTTTAATTTACATATTGTAATGTTGGGATATGTTCTTTTGTATCCTTATTGATGTAAATTTCATTTCCAAGTGATGAGATACCCTTTTTATCTCTCATCAACTCATTTTCCGAATTTTAATGTGACGCCCTTAGGCTGTCGAATTTTACAAAGGGAACTTCTTAACCCAATTTCGATATCTTCGGGTTCAACATGTAGTTAGTGAATATGTCATCCTTTGAATATGTGTGAATGAAATTTGTTTCTTTTACACTTAATATCCACTTATATTGGGTGTATTTTTATTTGTCACACATAATTATGATATTGATTTATCCTTAATTTAAGGATACCTTCTTTACAGGGGATTTCATCTCATTTTACATTTCTATTGAGACTTCATTGTTGTTATGCACCAATTCACTCTTATATGGTGTATATACTGTCCTTTGCAATATTATATCATGAATTCCTTTATTCTCATGATATTATAATGTTATGATTAAATGTTATTCCTCAATTATTGTATTCAAGTGTCTCTCATTTTGTTAAAAATCCTTTAACTAAAATATTGTTTTAAATGTTTTAATGACTTATTATTATAAATATTTCTCATTAATATCCATATTTTAAAAATGGTTTTATGGATTTATTTATATGGATATTAATGGTTTAAAATTTTAAAATCTTCAAAGTGGTATAGGACACTTTGATTCAAAGATATCTTTATTAAATGTTTTAAATGGTTTTGAAAATGTTTTTTAGAATGGATTCATTATTTCAATATCTTAAAATGTTATATTGTTATTGCAATGTGGGAATGTTATATTTCTTTTATGCTTTAGTTATGTGCTATGATTATGTTATGGTTATTGGGAAATGTTTATGAACATGGGTGGTTCCGTGATAATCTAAAGGCAAGTGATCCCGATATAGCTCTCCAATGCATTGGGTAACACGAAGGAGTTAAACATTAAAGTTTCTCCGAATATATTTAAGGAATATATGGTGATGGGTATTCCAAACGTAACCATGAGGGTTACTCCCTATGTAAGAATATTATGAATGCCTCAAGTTACCTTTATGCCTTATGATTTTTATTGAGTTATGCATAAATCTTATGATTTCATGAGGTATTTTAAATTGCTTATGTTTTATGAGTAAAGTAAGATTTCATTGATTCTTATGTATATGTGGACTGATGGTTTCTATCCATACTATTATAACCCTTTCTGAGCTTTTTATTCTCATCCTATGTTTTTGAAACGTTTTCACAGGACATAAAGTTGAATAGGGTCAAGGATGGGATCAAGGAAATGTCAGGCTGTCTAGAACAAGGAACTAGACATGACTCGTTTGTTCAATAGTTTTTATTTTTTGAAAAATATGGAAGCTGTGTAAATGTGTCTACTTTGTAATCTTTGAGATGTAATTGTTATGTCCTAATTCTATAAAACTCTAAACCTAAAAAGATCCTCAATCTGAATTATTCAATGTAATTCAATATTAAGTAATTTTTATGGTTGGGGCCTTATAGTTGGTATCAGAGGTCAGTTTAGATAACTTTATAGGTTAGAGTGTTGTTTAATAAAAAGTGACATTTTGTGTATAACCACAATGGTTAGTATATTAGATGGATTCAATGTTTTTTTTCAAAGTTAGAATGAGTTTGAGATAACATGGATAAGTATTTCATGGTGTTTATATTCAGCTTTATTATATGATGATTTCACTGATATACTCACACTGACCTTTTTGGTTTTAGTAAATGGATGGATCTAGCAGGCACAAAAGTAACAGTGGATTTGAAGAAAACTGTGACAGTTTTATAATAGAACAACTGAATTATATGGGATCTTCATTGAGAACTCTTGTGGTTATCCTCAACCAACTATCTGGAGTCACGATTGACCGCCTAAACCTTAGTGATTTTTATAAGGCATCGTATATGCGAGAAAAAAATCCCTACGGAAGTTCAGGTAATAATCATAAAGGTAAGTATATTCAAAAACCTGTGTGTCAAAGATGTAGAAAGAAACACATATGAAAATGTTTAAAAGGGACAGAAATATGCTATAGATGTGGAAATGAAGGTCATAAAGCAAATACCTGCCATGGAAAATGGAAGCATCAAGTTGACTCTATGAAAGGGAAAGAAGTTCTTTCTGAAAGATCAATTGAATGTTTTAAATGTGGTGTGCATGGTCATTATGCAAACACATGTCCTATGAAGAAGTTTTGGGAATGGGGTCACAAAGATCGTGAAAATATTCATTTACCAATACCTAATTCCATTCCGATTGAGGATGAATAAACTGACAATGACCAATGAAAGGTATGGATTATTTCTTAACATATGTTTTCCTATTATTGGAATCTTAGGCTATGATCAAGATTTTGTTTGTAGGAAAGAATTATTTCGGAATAAGTTGAAAAGGAATGGCTAATGAATCATGAAGAATGTTGAATGAGTAATAAGTCCACATATAAGGGATTCAAGTGTTATTGTCGATTTTAGGATGGTGAAATTCTTAGATGTATTAAGTCTCTTTTGATGATGGGGTTACATTAGAAGACTTTTTATAGTAACCCTGATGTTTGATATACGAAAATTTTATTCAAGGAATAATTATCCTTTCCTTGTGGATATAGTATAAAGAACCATTTGGGTTTATATGATCCTTGAATTTGAGGAAATTACTAGTTAATAAATTTTTGGTTGCAAAATTGATGTTATTAGATAACCTTTGTGGTTGAAATATGTTATGGTTATTTTTGAAGATTTTATCTCTTTTGGGGAAAGTATGAGTTTGTGTAAGAAATATAATAAAAGTTGAAAGTCAACATGACATGTAAGTATGTTTCCTTAAAATCTAAAATAAATTCCTCAATGAAAAATAACTTGAAACAAAAATGTTGCCTATTAACTTTTCCTACTGGGGAATTGAATACCATTTAACCCACCACAAGTTTGTGATTTCCTTGTGGTTAACTTTCTCCTAAAAATGTTTTCTATCACTCTCCCTCAGAACATGAACCATTGATTTTTATTCCATATCCATGTTTTCCTACATGGAATCCTAGTATGGGTTAACTCAAGTGACCTCTGTACTTCTCTTTATTTCTTTTAATGTGATTATTTTACTGACTCTTGTTCCGATAGGGGACTTTCAATGATGTTTTCGAGCCCAATTTTAAAATTGCGAGGACGCAATTCCCAAAAGGGGGGAAGGATGTAACACCCCAGGTAAATAAAGAATATGAAATTTTAATATTTATCCTTATTTTTGAATAAAATTTTAATATTAATTTAAATGGAATGATATGATCGATGGCTTTCCAAATACACAATAACGAGTTCCTTTGAAATCTTACGTTGCACTCTAATAATAAAATAATTTTATTTTAAATGGTAGTTAACACCTAGACGTTATAATGACGGAAATGAACAGAACCAAATACAAAATGATTATATATGTTTGTCAAATATTATTACTTTTTTGAATAAATGTTAGAGGATTAAAAATGCGAATGAATCCAATTTTAAGCGCAAACATTCTAATATTCTTTAAAAAGTTGATTAACCACATTTTGATGTCGGACCTCTTTTAAATCCACTTGTTGACAATTTTATGTGTTATATTTGACAAAATAAAAATCTTCTTTAGAATCAGGACATCAAAATTTACTTTGTGTAAATTTTTGGTATTTTTCTGATATAGTTCATTTTTTAATGAATAGTGAAAAATGTTGTATTTTAATTCAAAACCACTTTTTAATCTAATTTATTTATATGTTTATATTATATTTTGAATTTGTTTTAAAGTGAAATTAAAATATATTTTTACCATTTAATACAATAGTGGTAATCGGAATTAATTTCACTTTGAAATTGGGATTAAACTAGTATCAATCTTTTGATATATATTTTTCATAAAAACACGCTATTTGTTCTGACAGTGGGAATTAATTATTAAATTAATTAATGTAACTTATATATTTTGAATTTTTTAAAATAGACATCATTTTTTAATTTGGAATATCAAATATAGCTTAGGGTGAATTTATGGTATTTTTCGGAAAAACATCAATTTTTTATGAATAGTGAAACCACTAAGTGGTACTTAAAAAACTCATTTTTCGTTTAAATGAAATTTTACCACCTCTGTGTTTTGAATTTCAAAAATCCAACATACATGGTTTCCATTATAAAGTAAAATGTGGTTCAATGGGATTAAAATAATTTTTTGGTGAATAGTAACTTTTAAGTTTTTAATCGCAATTAAAGGTAATTAGTGTGATTTAAGGTAAAAATGATATTATAATAAAATGAAAATATCTTGACACTTGTCCTAACCCTATTTGATGAGTCATGTCCGACCATGAAAACCCATGGGTTGATTTTTGGGACCCCATGGATCCACTTGGGTAAGATAATGACATTAATGCCTTTTATTTAAAGTAAAAGTAAAAATGACACAAACATGTATTGTTTTACTAAAAAAAAATTTAAATGGGGGTATACACGTCATATTTTTCACTATAAATAGTCATTGGAAAGATAAAAAGATTTCATACATCGTAGTAGCTTTTTATGATTTTTATACATTAAATAAATAAAATTATTTATGACATCATGATGATGCAGCGATTGCCTCATTATTTGATGATTTAAATAAAATGAAAAGATAATGTGAAATATAAGACCTACACTTGTCAAAAACCTATTGGATGGGTTTATTTAGAACGCTTATCACCTTACACTAGAAATATATTATTTTGGGACCTTTAAAATCCGAAAATCATTTTATAATAAATTAACCTTTTATAACATTCCAAGAGTTCCCCTCCTCTCCTCTTATAAAAGTCCCCCACCTCTACCACCTTACCCACACCTCTCAAGCCTTTGGCTTGGCAAAACCCTACCCATTTTGTCTCTACACATCCCACTATTACTCCTAGAATCCTCACTTTGTGCAGAAGTCTTTCCAAGGAAGCCTTTGAGCTCAAATCAAAAAGAGTTACCCGATTTAAAGGTAGTGTCTTTTCTTATGTTCTTATGTTTTATTTTTCTTCTCCAACCCCCTAAAATATTTTTATTTATTTATTTTGTAACAAAACCAGTATCTTCAATATACTAGGATTTTGTTATAGGAATTATTCTAGCTACACATATACACACATCCATCTAATGGTTAAAGAACATACTGTTTCTGTGGATGGCGAATCACCACCTCACGAAACGCTGATTGTTCAATATTCTTTTAACACTTTTAAAGGTGGCCATTATGATGTCACTGTATTTTATATATGATATATATAGTATTTATGTTTTGTATATGCTTCTGTATTTTATATTTAAAACTTTCCTTTATGCTTTGCATGTTGTGCAAATGCGATAATTTCATACGAGGAAGTGTGGACTACCGCCCCCTCAAGTGATGTGACTCGTTCATGCAATACATGGAATGTATAAAGAATGAAATTAATGAACTTATGTGACATATATAAAATATATATTATACTGGAATTATAATATACATATATCTCTCAATTATTTTTAATTCCATTGATATGTCAAAGAAATGAAAGTAGCGTTCATGCGTACGTACGACCTACCGTCTCCATGAATGGTGCATTTCATTTCTTTTTATCTCCAAATGTTATGGAAAAGTATAAAATTAATATGTACTGGATATATAATATATGTAAATTATTAATACTATTCTGGATATCATTTACTTATAACTACGTGGACAATCATTTTCAAACAAGCTCATTTTTGACTCATGTACCAAACATCGACAAAAACGTCTGATATGAACTCACATTATTAACCGATTATTATAACATTTTAATTTGTGATATGAACTGAATAATAATCTTTAGAGTAGGACCTTAAGAAATTATAAATTGAACAAAGTTTATTATTCATGAATATAGAGAAACGAACAAGACAAGTCGGACTTGAGGTAAGGGATCCGACCTCTCGCTTTCTTTTCAAGTACCCTCTTTTATGTCATTTCATTTATGCTCCATGTTATTATGTTGGAGGATGTTATTTTATATTAACCATACTTTAATTTTTATTTTTATATGATGAGATACCCCCTATTACTATCATCAATTATTTTTTTTAGAATTTTTAAGTGGCGCCGTTAGGCTGCCGAATTTTCGTAAGAGCTCCAACCTCTCTCTTTCTTTTTAAGTACTCTCCTTTATGTCACTTATTTTAAGCTCCTATTTGTTTTGTTGGGGGATGTTATTTTATATTACTCTTGATATAAATTTTATGTTATTATGATTAGAGACCCTATTTGATCTCATAAATCCATTTTTAGAAGTTTTAAGTGGCGTCGTAAGGCTGCCGAGTTTTTGTAAGGGATTTTTCATCTCACTTTTATTCCTGTGAGATTTATGAAACATTTTCCACCATTTCCTTTGAGTGGTATATGTAATTCCCATTATTCTAATATTTGTGTAATATAATTTCGTTTATGAGTATTTACATCAATGTTGTATTGTCCTTCTTTCATGGGGTGTATGTTTCGAAAGATACCCAAGTCGGTAAGGGAACGTTTCACCCTCCTCTTTTTCAAAGACTTATTTTGTTGGGTATTTTAATTTACATATTGTAATGTTGGGATATGTTATTATATATCCTTATTGATGTAAATTTTATATCAAAGTGATGAGATACCCTTTTTATATCTCATCAACTCATTTTATGAATTTTAATGTGACGTCGTTAGGCTGTCGAATTTTACCAAGGGAACTTCTTAACCCAATTTCGATTTCATTGGGTTCAACATGTAGTTATTGAATATGTCATCCTTTGAAAATGTGTTAATTACCATTGATTGTTTTAAACATAATATTAACTTATATTGGGTGTATTTATATTTTTCACACATAATTATGAGATTGATATATCCTTAATTTTAGGATACCTTCTTTATAGGGGATTTCATCTCATTTTACATTTCTATTGAGAATTCATTGTTTTTATGCACCAATTCTCTCTTATATGGTGTATATTCTGTCCTTTGGAAAATTATATCATGAATTCCTTTATTCTCATGATATTATAATGTTCTGATTAAATGTTATTCCTCAATTATTGTATTCAAGTGTCTCTCATTTTGTTAAAAACCCTTTAACTAAAATATCGTTTTAAATGTTTTAATGATTTATTCTTATAAATATTTCTCATTAATATCCATCTTTTCAAAATGGTTTTAAGGATTTATTTATATGGATATTGATGGTTTAAAATGTTAAAATCTTCAAAGTGCTATGGGACACTTTGATTCAAAGATCTCTTTATTAAATGTTTTAAATGGTTTTGAAAATGGTTTTTAGAATGGATTCATTATTTCAATATCTTAAAATGTTATATAATTATTTCATTGTGGGAATGTTATATTTTCATTATACTTAAGTTATGTGCTATGATTATGTTACGGTTCTTGGGCAATGTTTATGAAGACTGGTGGTTCCATGATAAACTAAGGGCGGGTGAGCCCGATATAGCTCTCCAATACATTGGGTATCGTGAAGGAGTTAAATGTTAAGGTTTATCCGAAGAGATTTAGGGAATATACTGTGATGGGTATTCCAAACGTAACCATGAGGGTTACTCCCTACGTAATAATTTTATGAATGCCTCAAGTTACCTTTATGCCTTATAATTTCTATTGAGTTATGCATAAATCTTATGATTTCATGAGGTATGTTAAATTGCTTACGTTTTATGAGTAAAGTATGATTTCATTGATTCTTGTGAATAAATGGAATGATGTTTTATACCCATTTTTTTATAACCCTTACTGAGCTTTTTATGCTCATACCATGTTTTTGAAACGTTTTCACATGACATAAAGTTGAATAGGGTCAAGGATGGGATCAAGGAAATGTCAGGTTGTCTAGAACAAGGAACTAGACATGAATATTTTGTTCAAGATTTTTTATTTTATGAAAAAGATGGAAGGTGTGTAGATGTGTATACTTTGTAATCTTTTAGATTTAATAGTTATGTCCTAATTCTCTAAAACTCTAAACTTGAAAATATCCTCAATGTGAATTATTCAATGTAATTAAATATTATGTAATGTTTAAGGATGGGCCCTTATAGTTTCTAAATTCAGTTTAGAGGTCAAAGTGTTTTAAATAAAATGTCATAAACAAAATTTAATTTTATAAAGTAAAAGGTTGTTATTATTGATTTTTAATATAGGTTTTGATTAATCTTCTTTGATAATCTAAATAAAAAGGCCTCATTGTTTGTCATTTGATTTATTATATTATTTTTTAGAGGTAGAAATCTTAAATAAAATAATATAAAAATTAGTTCTCAGTGGTTAAAATCAATTCCAAATGAATGATGTTTTTATTTGAGATTTTACAATATTTTAATTATATGTGTAATTGTTATATTACTCAAACCCAGAAGAGTAGTTTGTATCATATCAGTGTTGGTTCCCTCTAAAAAATCCTTATCTCTTGATAGTTATACTTTATCTAACCTTATGTGTCATCCTCTATTATACCCTCTTAATTCTCTCATACCTTTATCCGGGATAATGTCTTTTATTTTTGGTGCTTTATCTTGTGATGATATCTTGTAACCAACTTTCCCTCTTCCATTCATAGGATTTCATTTTCACCTTCTCTATGGTGGATGATTTTTCTTATGGTTCTTCATCCCATTTTTGTTTCTTTAGTTCTTGATAATGATGATTATGGATTTTGGGACATATTTGAGGGCCTTGGTTTTTTATCCCAACTTTTATACCTCATGGATTACAATACTCAACCCCTTTCTATTTAATCCTAGACCTAACTTGGTATCATTCCCTAATCTTTATAGGCCATGAAGTTAATCCCATTTTATTGGGATGAAATCCTTCTCCAAAGGATCAAGGTCACTATTTTTTATTGAGGAGGACCATGTTCTTTAATCTTTGACTTTTAGGTGATGGGTTTTTAGGTTATAGTAATGGGTTGTTTTTTGGCTTTGAGTGGTGGTTTGTTTATGTGTTGGTGGAAGTGTTTAAATTATTGATTCATTGAGTGGGAATTCATGTTTTTCTTACCTCATCAAATGTATTGAATAGTTTTTTATCCTATAGTTTTTAGGTTTTTTCCCTAGGTTACCCATATTGGTCTCACAATCATATATTGGTCTAATAATAATGGTTTTCACTACTATAGGCTCTACTATTTTTTTTCATGGTCCTGGTAAAATTTTATATTTTGATTAGATTTCATTGATTCTTTTTGTAAAGGTGTCATGGTTGTTTTCTTTGGAGGAGTATGAATTGATATCATTGTGGAGGCCTCCAATGGATTTTAAACTATGAGATGGTGACATTGTGCTTGGGGTGAGAGGGAATTGCTCTGACAGTCATTGTTCATGTTATAGATGTTTTATTTATTTCATTGGTATAATTATAGTGTTTTTGTCTTCTTGTGGTAAAAATTATGTGGATGTGCTTCTAAAATAATTTTCCTTCGATCATGAGCTTTGAAATTAACTTTCTAACTCAACACTTCTTGATCAGTGATGATGACCCTATTTTAACTATTTCAATTGATAACGATCTATGTGGTAATGATGATGATAGATGGAAAGTTTTTAGGTAGATAATTGATTGAAGATGTTGTATATTATTCACCACTTCTCTTGAGGTGATGTTTATGGTAATTTATATGGATTTAGGGACACAATATGGCTTTAGGATAAGGGTGATAGGTTCCTAACACTGACTAATTGGCCACTAAAAGTGAATTTTTATGAAAATAGATAAAATAATAGGTAGTATTATTTTATTTATTTCATTTATCTTCCCATAATGATATTATTAATTGATAATAGTATTTGTATTATATATAATTATCTTTATTTTTAATTTATAAGTTGAAGATTATTAATTAAATTTATATAGATAATCGTTATATTAATTTATCCTATAACACACATCAGTATGCTAAGGATTTGGAATATTTTTTTATTATGTATTTCCAAATCAATAAGTGGATGGTAGAACAAAATATTAATGTACATATTAATTTTTTAGATAATTGTATAGAATCACAGTATTTGTGAAATTTATATTAAAATATTTTATCCTGAGTATGTATGTTAGAATTTCTATGCAGGATTGAATTTTATGGGAATTCACGGTATAGACTAACCAATAATGATAAACAAAGTGATTCTCTAGAGTAGAATTTAATTAAAAACATGATAAATGAAGAATTTTGTTTCTAGAAATAATGACTAGTAATTTAATATATAAGTAAAACATTTATTTTATATTGAGTAGGTTAATGTAGCATAGAAATTTGTTGAGAAAAATAATTGTTTTACAAACTATTTGAAGAGGGAAATCAATAATTGTATATTAGATGCACCAATTTTTTGGAGATCTTTTTTATAGTCATGTTGTACCATCTAAAATGACAATGATATTATAATTTATTTATAATTCATTAATATTTTATGATCTCAATATTAATTTATCATATGAAGAAAATTATCATCAAATTTATCCTTGGGTATATAAAAATACATGAATTTCATAATTATTTCATACATTATGATGGAAATGATTGTAGTAAAGAATAAGAAATATGATTTTGTCAAATTAAATAGAAATGAATGAGAAGTGGTGAGAGTATGAATGAATGTTACACAAGGAAGAATCATAGAAAGAAAACTATCCTGTAGTTATTGTGTTGTTTTCCCTTTAATCCATGTTTATTAATATTATTCATGCTGTTTAAACAATCGATAACTTGAAGTATAATTACTTGAAAAATAAAAATGATAGTGTGATGTGACATCTAGATGATTTAACATCATGGAAGATATTTTATTCATTCTTTCTAAATTTCTATTAGGAGTCTGGTAATATGAATTTTTCATTGGATTCAACTATTTCATTACTTTAAATACTAATTATAGTATATGTCCAATTATTTTAATCCCTTATAATATAAATCATATTGTGTGAATAAATAATTATTATTTAATAATTTTAATGGTTATTCAAAGAAGTATAATTCTTGGAAATGACATTACTGTAATCCAATAGTCTTTAATCAATGAATTATAAGAATTATATAATTATGGAATTGAAAAAAATTATGTATAAAAAAAATATTATTTAAAATTTACATATATTTAATCTAAACAATTAGTGACTTCCATAGAGTATAAAATTTATTTGATTGGAACAATCATATTAGTTTTTTCAATTATGTTTTTAATTTTTATTCGGAACCCATATGACTAACTCTTATAAAAAATAGTGTTTCATGTGTTATCACTGATTTCAGGATGTATCTCAAAAATTAAATATTAAAAACACATAATAAAATCACTAAATTTAATTAATAGAGTCATTGAAGGTGTTATATAGTTTATAAATATACAAATATGGGGATAATTGATGAATATGGCTCTAGAATTTAGGAAATTTAATTAAATAATGGAGGGAAGGGGTATAATTTAAATCATATAAATTAACAGGAACAAAAACATGGAATAAAATGAGTAATTTTCTCAAACAATATTTTTCAGATTTTAATTTTTTACATTAAAATTTTAACATAATTTAAATTAAGAAGAACATTAATAATAATATTGTTATTATATAACTTAACGAATAAGGTAAATTAAATGATCATATTAATGTTTTCATGAACTCATATGTAATTAATATAAATCATGGTATATGGGAAAAGTCAATTTGAGGTATCCTATAGTAAATTTTTAATGAAAAATCAAGAAACATTCATCTTCTATAAAATTTTAATAAATATAAAATTGTGTGATAGATATTCAAGTAAAATTTTAAGGTGAATTGACTAAAAAAATTTAATTTACATGGACGAAAAATTCATGATTCAAATATTTTTATGGATAACTATTATCCCATGTAATTTCATAAATTTTTACATAATAATTTATTCACAGCCAGTATTGATCTTTTCACCTTCTCTATATATCATTTTAAAATATCTATAAATTTTAATAACCATGAAAAACATCATGAAATTTTTTCAATGAAACTTTTTTATATAGGGATGTTATTTCCACCTATATTTTTTAATTTAATTATTCATTTTACTATTCATTAGGTTTTGGAATCTAGACTTGGAGGATTGGTAAGTTATCATTGGAGGTATCTAATTGATAGGTTCAATAATATTTTTTTATTTATAAATTCAAATTTATTAAATCGTTATGTGATTTTTTTATATTTTCTTAAAATTTTCTTATCATGTACTTAGGTAAGTTAAAATCACGTGTAAGAATTATATTTCATATAAATGATCTACTGCTAGATGTTACATAGATAAAGAGTTTTTGACATTATATTCTATGTATTTGTATGGAATTGAGATTATATTCAGTTTTATAGGATTTGTTAAAAATATATCAGATAATTACAAATTAAAAAAATATTCACCAGTATTTCCAATAATTTGTCAATATATTAGAAATGGGTGTAATTTGAAATTGGACTAATTCAATTTATTACAATCACATTGATATGTGTTACTCAATAGTGATATTATAAATTCATTTAATAATTTTTTTTAATAATTACATGACTAAGGGGTTAAGCCCAAAATGAAATGGAAATACCAATGGTTATTACTAAAGAGATTATATAAAGGATTAAATTTTAAAAAATTATATACTAATATTCATATAATTAATATGATATTATTTAGTTTATTTTAATATATATTATACCATCTTGCATAAATCATGAATGTTCATACTCAATATGAAATGTTTAACGGTTTGAAGTTTTTTCCTTGATATCCTATAAATTATATCAAATTATTCAATATATAAAATGATAATGGGTTCAATTCTCATACAATTGACTGTTAATAAGTCTTTAAAACTCAAAATAGCGGTGTAATTATACATACAAATGTGTTTTATTATGGAAATCTAGATGATATCATTAAATTAAATAGTCATGGTAAATTTCCAATTGTGTAATTCAAATTAAAGTGGGTTAATATTCATAGAAACATAGTGAATGATGTATTAAATTTTACTTCAATTAACCTCTCTTTCTTAATCAATACCAATGATCATGAATATCTTAATATATTTATCTTGTAAATATAAATGAATATGGTATATTATGTGAATGATAAAGTACATGAATGTTAGAGTGCTATTATAACATAAAACTTAGAGACTTGTATGATATGGGTGATAATGAATTTTTTTATGGTAAAATTTATCAATAGTAACATTAGGAATGTAAAGACTATTTTATATCATTTATAACATCATTTTATATAAAGATAAAATTCTAAATTTATTAGAGAATGATTTGGAAGTGGATGTTGTGGAGCATGGAAGAATAGAAAGCTGTAACTCAGTTATCTGGAAGGAACAGGGTCCAAAATCCATGATTCTATTTTTTATGGAATAATTATTCTTGATGAAAGGAATTATATATTGATATCCACCTACCTTATTTGGTTATAAGAGTGAAAAAATCAAATGGTGGTGGAATATTCTAGACTAGAATCATAGATATATAAATTAATGGGTGTGGGTCACTTAGATGTGAGGTTTAAATGTTATGATTTTCACAAACAAATTTTATTATTATTCTTTTATAAATAAAGATAATTCTATTCCTTCTAACAGATCTTGACTAAGTATGAACCAAATTAATTATCTTATTTTTATTTTATGTGTGTGATCATATTCCTTAATTTTTGTTTTCAGTTCTAGAATTTGTGTTCAAGTGATCATGGTAATTCATAATGATAATTCAAAGCACGATTTTGTAGTCTGTATGTTAACATGAAGAATATATAGTTTAAAAACTGATAGCCTTTTTATGCAGGTTATGTTTCCATAAGGATATATCTGAATTTGGTAGTTTTTCACAACAAGTGACCTCAGAGAATTTCATCATATTAGGTTTGATATTTTATCTTTCACTCTCTCCATTTTAGATAATGTTATATTTTAGATTATGGTGTTGAAATAATTCAATTTTTAGATTTTAAAATTCATTAGATGATATTTTTAATTCTAGAGGATTTAATTTTAGGATTACATATACAAAAAGGATCTTGAGATTCAGTTTAAGTGAGAAAAATGTAAGAAATATATAAGAAGGATTGGAAAATACTTAAAAAAATATAAATTGGGGTTATTCTGATTATGTTGTTACGGAACATGAACTTCAATATATGAAAGGATAAAACTAATGTGGAATTAATATATTCACTCATAGAAATATGTGTGAGGAATAAATATTAATGTCCTGGATTTTCTTTTTATTATTTTTAAATATTATATGGAATTAATTCAAGACCAGGAGCTGAGACGACGTGCGATTCTGAGGCTCAATGTGCCCAAAATAAATGTTTTAAATATATAAAAATATTAAATTGCATGTGGGAACAGTTTTTCTTAAAAGCACTGAATATAATCTAAATGGGTCCCTAGATCAGAAATCACAGGGAACTATTTCATTAAAAGAAGAAAGTTTACCCTAGGAACGACCTAACGATGGCCAAAACAGAACAAGTGCCGAAATTAGTTTTTTGTGTTTTAATAAATAAAATATATGGCAAATTTATTTTATCTTATCGTTTTTCTGATGCAGCAGTGTTTAATTTTTAAATAAATCTTAGGAAGGAATCTATGGATAAAAGAATAACCCTGGAATTTCTTGGAGGCTCTCGAGAGAACTTGGAGAACTCTCTCAATGGTGAAAAATGACGAGATTGTGGATCAACGATTGACGTGGATTTTTTTAACAGATATCACCAATGGTAATAATGTGGTGGTCGATCCTCTTTAACGAACGATCCAAACCTAAGGTTGGATATTTTTATTTGGATTGCTTTTCCCCATTTATGAATTCAACGACAATTATGGACCATCCAACAAACAGGTTTATTTGTGGTTCACCCGTTCTTGCAAGATGGGCTATGATTGAGAGATTATTATTGCGGTTTTATTGTTTATAGAATTTCCTTTTATTATTTATCATTCTTATAAAATGGATTGAGGATGGACCAAAAAATGTATGAGGTTCATTCCTTGGGTTATTTATTGGGCTTTTTCAACCCCGGTGTTCTTCACGTTCTTTATATTCTTCATGGTATATTAATGAAAAATCATTTCACCTATATTTCTTAGAGAAACAATATGAGATTGATGATACAACATTGAGATTACCTAGAAGAGGTGTGATGTAAATGGAGATGGATGGATCAAATCTATTCGAGAGATATCATTCTTTAGGAATTTTTTGTGTGGGTGGTTAGAATAAGATTTCCGAGCCCATTGAAGGCCCAAAACACACTGATTTGGTGATACGATGATGAGATGACCTTGGAAATCTAGTTTCTAGGTGAACTAGCTAATGGATCAAGAATCGGAGGATCAAAGAAGGTGTGTGGAAGAAGAACATCGATTCTGGAAAATCCCAAAAATCACGATGCGTATTTTGGAATACATGTTGTGTGGGCCTCACTAAGTGGCGTCTAGGGTTTTGGGATTCAATTGAATGTCACACAATGAGTGACCCCTATAAAATGGAATGTGTTCCCTTCCCTGAGACTTCATGTGCATCTCGGAAGATACATGGACATGAGGCAATGTATACGATGTTCTGACATGGCATGTACTCCCCCACAAAACTTAGATGAACCAGTTACACAGATTACCCAGTGTACTAGTACATAAGAAAAGGTACATGTGTTGAAACAATGTACTATAACACTACTAGATTACATGGGTGGACAAAAATGGAAGGGTGTAGCATGTAAGTATTTATACACGCCATGTACTCTCTTTTTACAGGACATGCTTTAATGACACAGGTTGTTGTACACTGGTAGTACCTAGGGTCAATGAACATGGTGTGTGACCCT
This sequence comes from Viscum album, assembly GCA_963277665.1. Taxonomy (NCBI): domain Eukaryota; kingdom Viridiplantae; phylum Streptophyta; class Magnoliopsida; order Santalales; family Viscaceae; genus Viscum; species Viscum album. The sequence continues at coordinate 22,146,487 of OY728142.1, read as the reverse complement.
ACTACACACTTTGTATAACTTTTTACATGGATTTAATCTCTTATCCACCATCTCTTGGACAAGATTCATTATGGTTCTTTCCCTTTATTGTTTCCCTAAAGGTTAGTGGGTATCATTTCCTACTCATAAGAGTACATTCCCTTCAACAAGACTTTTTGGATAGAGTCATTGGAATCCCCACTGAGATTTCTAGGGAAGGATCCCCTATTCATTATTCATGCCCTAGGTAGAGTCCTTTGTATTGAAATGGCCAAATTCACTGGGTTTTGATCCTATACATAGCGGGTTAATTCTTATGGAGTTGTTGGTATCACCCCATGGCCCTGGCTGTGATCCTCATCTATGTATCATATCTCTCTTCAGATATATCAACATATCTCTCTCATGAAGGTTCCCAATGGATGGTACTTATTTGTTGGACATCATCAATACTATCATAATTAGGAGTGTGTTCTCCCAAAATAGTTATTTGTTGAATCTTTAGAGTAAATCCCTAGTGTTGGTATATTGTAGTTGTGACTTACCTCTAGACTACATGTCATGGATTGAGTATATATGGATGTTCTTTTTATATGTGTTGTAGAAACATACATGTATATAAATGACTATAAATACCTTTCTTTATTTCATTTTTGTTTCCTATAATCCTATAGAGTATTGTGACACAAACCCCTATATGGTCTTTTCCCACAAATTTTAGGTCTTGTTCAGATGAGTGACCTTTTGATGGAGCCCTAGGATATCGAGGGCCGGATGGAGGTTTGTTAGATAAGGTAGGACAAGGTGTTCCTACCACTACATAGAGTAGTTCAAGTACATTTTTTTACAGGTTGTACTTGTGGTTATAGAATCCCTTTTGTGGGATTGTATTTGGCCCAATTTTACTTTACTTTAATTTATTTTCATCATATTTTGGTTGGGATGTAGAGTTATGTATGCATTTTTTTCTTAGTATTTTTTTTACATTTCGTCATTTTGTGTGCTTATAGATGTTTTTGTGCATATAGGTGCATTGACAGTGCCTCTCATGTTAGTGATATGCATACTCAGTGTTAGTCACCAGCCCATGGACTATTGGAGGTGGACATGGGGTGTCAGGGCATAGGCCCTACTAGGAAAGGTCATGAAATAGTGATAGAAGAGGGTGGTCGATTATACCTAAGGACCAAGAGTTAGTGGGATTGGTTTCGGGGAAAAATATTATTTGTTTCATGTTTGGATTTTAGGCCAAGGACTCGAGAGTTGTTACGAGTGGTTGACATATCCTTAAATCAGGACTTTGATAACCTACATTTCGACTCGATACATGAGAACATTTGTTATATGGAAAATAATGGTATATAAATCATATAATAATGGGTTGTGGTTCAATATCCTTCCTGAGTATGCCTTACAGGTATACTCATTTACTGTGGTGCATATTTTTCTCTTATAGGATTCCCCTGAGATGTATACCATCTAGGATTCATTGCTCGATTAAGAGGATGAACCCCTCAATGAAGAGGCTTCGATACAGGGGCCAGTTCCCTAGGTGCTTTCTCCAGGTAGTGCACTAGCTATACTACCACTAGTGAAGGATCACATGGTACCCACAATACCATTATACAAGGAGGACAGGTTGAGTGCACTCCAAAATTTCCATAGATAGATACCCCCTTATGTTTCAAGGAGAGACCGAACTTCAGGCGAATGAGGACTGGATTGAGGCAGGGACCAGATTTTTACATCTAATTAGGACACCAGCCAATTGGATGGTGGTCTTGGTGGTGGGGCTTGTATAAGTATTAGTAGGGAGATGGTGGAATTTGGTTATCGAGACTCATGAAGAGGTGACCCTTTTGTGGAAAGGGTTCAAGAGTCTCTTTAGAGAGGAGTTCTCACCTATTACCTTGAGAGAAGTGCACACACAGGATCTTATTCTGTTCCATAAGGGTAGAATGATGTGGGTTTGGAATTCATCAAGTTTCAAAAACCTTTCCATGTACTCGATGGTTATTGGTAAGGATTAGTACATCAGGGATTGGACGTTCGAGCGAGGTATTAAGAGAGACATTCGAGCCAATATTATCCCACTATGTATTTTAACATATGCTGGAGTGATTGAGAGAGATTTGGTGGTAAAAAGAATCTTGGATGAGTAGATATAGTTTTTTATAGTTATTAGTGGATGAGAAGGTTCCAAGAACTTAGAAACAAGGAGATGACCTCAGGAATAGGGATCTAGAAGTGGAAGACATTTCAAGAGGAGGTCGCATGATAGAGGATCTGCAGTTTATGGCTCACAGGGTGGGTCCAATCAGCCTAGATAAAGGTGGTTCTATTCATGTGACAGAAGGGGGCATCCCACGTGAAATTTTCCAACCCATTAGAATGATGAAAGGATGATAGTTGATGCACCATCAAGGGACATATAGTGAGAAGAGAAGACAAATTTATATGGTGGTAGATTTGGCAAAGGATCTGGGGGAGCAGAAGAGGGTGGATGATGTTTTGGCTTGTTACCACCACCACTCGAGGTGGTTCACATCAAGTTCCAGAAGTGTTGAGGCATTATGATTTCATTTTTGGAATGGACAGGTTATCTAAAATACATTCCTTGATTGATTATTTTACCCAAAGGGTGATGTGTATCCATATTGGTGGAATGAGATTTTTGGAAAAATAGAAACCCATGAACTACATGAAGGACTAATTAATAAAAGGGTGAAATAGATTATGCAGGAGTTGGCTAGCCTGACCCTTGGAGCATCAGATGTTATGAGTTTCAGTTCTCAGTAGTAGTGGAGAAGTACAAGGAATTCTATCATTAAGATGTTTCAAGATTAACTCCTCACTGGGATGTAAGAACCTGGATCTTCTTTTCAGATATGTTTTTCCTTTTTCTGGAGATTTTTAGAAAATAAGAGTTTCTGGATATTTTTGAAGTACACCCCGTGTAATTTATGAGTACACCCCCGTGTACTTCGCTACCACAGAAGGCCGTGTGTTGGCCATGTCATGGACACACACACGGTCGTGTGGGGTAATGTGGAGGCTACTTAAACCGGAGTACGGAAAAATTCAGTACACGCTGTGTACTCCAAAAGTACATGCTATATACTTTCCTTTTTTCATTAAACGTGTCGGGGTCGTGTTTTATTGACAGAAAACACTTATTTTAAGTTTTGTTTGTCCAAGAGTTCCGAGCATATGTGGATTTTTGATAAGCCCCCGATCCTCCATCTGTCATCCATTTCATCCAACGTTGATTGTGTTGGAATCGCATCGGTGAGTTATCTCTTATTCTAGAGCATCGTTTTCTAATTCTTCCTCTTTTCCAAGTTACCGTGGGTTGAATGTTTTATTCATTTTCATAGATCTATGATGTTATAAGGATATTCAAGGTTCAAGGTTCAAGTATATTGATCTCCTAACCCCGAGGAATGTTGTTTGGACCTTTCAGTTGAAAGTATTTGTGTTTTATTTAAAAATTCCACCAATACCCTTGAACAGGGTATTGCATGTTTACCGTTTTGACCCTGTTGATTCTCTTCTATACTGGTATTCCTGAGTAGATGATTATTGAATGAGAATAGGGTAATTTTTTTTCTTTGGATGTATTTCCCATGCATGTTTTACCTGTTTTGACATTTGGGTCTAGTTTCCATGTTTGGATGTTGTTTCCATTCCCATGCCTAGTATTATAGGATGGTATTACTGTTTCTCTAATATGTTTTTATGCTATAGAATTTTATCCAAGTAGTTATTAATGTTTACTTTGGTCGTTACGTGATGCTATGCTTGTTGACTTACACAGGTCCGTGATAATCTGCTGTATAGACCATAGGGAGAATTGATGTTGAGGGATTCTCCAGAGTGTCTTTATAATTATGATGTGAGACCATAAGGGGAATTGACGTTGAGTGCATCCCCAGTGTGTCTGTAGTTCCTCAAACCTGGACATAGGGGGATTTACGTTGAGTGCTTCCCCAGAGAGCCTTTAGTACGACACGAGACTATAGGGGGAATTGACGGCGAGTGCTTCCCTAGAGAGTCTATACTTTAGCTGAACCAAGAGGGGTGAGACTATGTGTGCCGCCCAGAGGGTTGCTTGTTCATGATAGGTACAACCAAAGGGGATATTCTGTGGGTACTTCACAAAGGGTTACCTGTTGTGTTATCTATTTTTTTCATGTTGCGTGGTGTTTTGAATGCTTAAACTGTGGATTGTTTACTACTTAGTGCCTCATTGTTTATATATTTCTGTACTTTTACCTATCATATACTCACTAACTGTTAGGAACAGATCTTCAGGTGGTTTCCTACTGGGATTTAGTCTCACACCTTGTTTGGGCCATGATTTTTGGCGCAAACAGATTATATTACTGTAGGTATAGACAAGGTAAAGCGCCCTTCGACTTCAGGTACCTCATTGCATTAGAGCTGGAGAGCATGGGACCAAGCCTAGGATTGCGATGCTTAGGATTTTCTCATCTTTTTTTATTTTGTACTTTGGTTTATTACTATATTCAGAATTGTGACTTGTTCGGTTTGTTTACTAGACATTTATGTATCATGCATCATTTATATTTATTTATGTTCCAGTTGTTTCTTTGTTAGTCTTCCATTGTTTGCTGTTATTTGAAATTTACTATTTTTTCTATTGTGTGTTGTTTACGTCCACTGTGTACTCTGCCAATGAGGGAATAGTTTCCCCACCATCACACCCAAGGCCCTCGCTTCTAGTCGGCAGCCTCTGGCATTCGGGGAAATGTGCTTGAGGCCATGTGACCAACCGGGTACGGGGCACCTCTGGTGGCTTCCGGAACCGGGGTGTTACAAAGTGGTATCAGACGAATTATTTTCTCTTGAATTTCTATTTAGAGCCTTTATCCAGGGATAGGAAGGAATAGGTACTTGGTAATAAGATTTTCTCGGGGGTAGCTAACACATGTACATGGAAAAGCCAATCTACCTCGTTTATTGTAAATTTTCTGGTTTTCAATTTTCCAGTTGATTTGATTTCACCGATGGGTTATTCACATGTTTTGTGCTATTACTGTTGATGTTATTGAGGTTCTATTTCTGTCGCAACCCGATGAGATGAGCGTATTCCATCTCATGCATCATATAGGCACTTTCTAGAAATCACAGGTCATGAATTATTTCCATGTCATCTAGGATGCATTATAAATTGCATGTTGTTGTAATAGATGTTCTGTAGAATCTGCATGCTGTTGTGACAGATGATTTGATAAAAATATCTGCTTCTAGTTAGAGCATTGATTGTGTGAGGTTTTGTATGAATGAATGCCAAAAATTTGGTTATTGAGGTGTTATGGAACCTCATGGACCTGAATTTGGTGGATCATTCACTTTCTTACCTTGTTTATAACCAGTTTAAGATGCCAAACATTGATTCACGGGGAGTATGGGCCCTCACGGATCAGAATTTGGAACTTCCAATTCTTCTTTCAGTGTTTTCTAGGTTCCAGAGTAGTTTTTGAGACATACTGTCTAGAAAAACCTAGAATACATGCCTTGAAATGTTATGCACATGCAATGTGTTCTTCTGTTCGGGAAGAAATCATTTTTCTTAAGTACATGCCATGTACTTTATGTACACATAGTGTAGTCTCTAATCACGTCACCGACCATGTGGGCAGAGACACGGGATAGAGAAAGGCTATTAGAAACACGCCGTGTACCAGTTGTGCATGTCGTGTAGTGTAGTATTAGGAAACCGGCTGTGTAGCTAACAATACGGGTCGGTGTAGTCCCTTCTTATACATTTTGTGTTAGGTTTGAACATGTCGTGTAGTCTGAACCAGGTACTCGGTCGTGTCACGAACAACATGGGTCAATGTTATCCTTTTCCGTGCATGTCGTGTCTATCAAAAACATGTCGTGTAGTTTGAGCCATGTGTCTGACTGTGTCACTAACAACATGGTCCAGGTAAAGCTTGTCTAGTACACTCCATGCCTACATGGAACGTTTAGTGTAGTCTTATTTTAGGAGATCCGTGTGGCCTAACCATGTAGAAGGACCTGGGGAAGGAAAGAGTATTCATGTACACTTCGTGTGTTTGGGGAACACACCATGGCGTTGGGGTGTTACACAGCCAGTTTAGGCAAAAGTACACGCCCATGTAAATTACTTGAGGGAACACGCCGTGTAAGAATTGTACATGCCGTGTAGTCATGTTTTAAAAAAAAATAATGCTTTATTCCTCCTCTACCCTTCTTATGATCATTTTTTCAGTCCTTGATAATTCTAATATAAGGTGTGCGCTTGACCTTGTAGAGTCATGAAATAGAGACATTCTCCAATTGTATGGCAGTTGCCAGGCGGTGATCAGACACCGTACATGGCTTATCAAGGACCACCTACAGATCCTTCTGTTGTGCCAGTCTTTGCACCAGCAGTTATAACTGTTACTGGTGCTGATGCACAATTCAGGGAAGGATTAATGAGGATGATGTAGACCATTCATGGAGCACCGCCTCCTACCCCGTCAATGGATGATTTGATGCAGGACCTCCAACAGCAGCATCCTCCCACCTTTTTAGGGGATGGAGGACCTCAGGATATAGAGTCATGGATAGAAGACATGCTGACGATCTTTGAGCATCTTGAGACACCTACAGAGAGGAGAGTCAAGCTTGCAACCTATATTCTATGGGATTCTTCCAAGAGATGGTGGGATGTGATCTCACAGGCGGGTCATCCGCAGGTTATGGATTGGGAGGAGCTCCAACGAATCTTCTATGACTACTTCTATCCGGAGACCCTGAGGTCCAACTGAACCTGGGAGTTTATGATCCTTGAGAAAATTAACCTATGAGTTAAGTAGTACTTCTCTCGTTTCACCAATATTCAGTGTTTCACACCCTTCCTGGGAGGATATGGGTTATTTCAGGAAAGGAAGTTCGAGGACGGCCTCAGACAGGACATCCACTCTCAGGTGAATATCTTGAGGTTGACTTCCATTGCTTCTATTGTCAACCAAAATACTGATCACATAGCGGAATCTTAGGGAATCCGGGGTTTTGAGCCAGGGCAGCTCGACATTCAGAGTTAGTTCTCCACCAGCTGATAGCCAGAAGCACCACAGGGAGACTACACGGGGAGATCCAAGTAGGCGGGATGCACCTTCAAGTAGCCAGGTGGTATGATACTAGTGTTGAAGGGATGGGAATATGAGGCTGTAGTGCCAAAGAGACCCAGTGGAGTGCGGATCTTGTGGTAATATGGGTCACCTACAGCGTTTCTGTTAGGTTTTCTCACCAGCAGCTGATGACAGGGGTTTATCCATGACTCTTCATTCAGAAGTAGGAACACAAGTTTCTCACCAGTCCGGGAACTGTAGCTCTTACAGCCATTAATGATGAGGTGGAGGTCACGGACACAGTGTTCAGTCACTAGGCTACCTGTGATAGTAGGGTGAACCAAGTCAGAGTAGTCAGGCAGTGTCACAGGGTCATGGAGCTAGCCAGACTTTTTCAGTGGATCAGACCCATCAAGAGCAGGATCTTGGCCTGTCATTAGTTTGGTGCTACGCATAGCTTTATATCTGTCACTATTGTGGAGAGCCTTGGGGTCTTTATCTTTTCTTCTACTGATGTTTTGACACTAGACACTCTATTGGGGACAAGAATGTCTATTTTATGTCAGTGCAAGGATTTCCCTATTGAGGTTGGTGTGTATCACTTTATTTGAGATCTTTATGTTCAAGAGATGACATGCTATGATGTCATTATCAGAATGGGATGGCTAGTTACCTTCCAGGCATTCATCGACTGCTATCACCATAGTGTGAGTTTCATATCACCATAGGGTAGATATTATCCTCATAAAGTCCAGAGGGATGTCCATGAGAGCAGAGCAGGTCCAGAGCATCATGGTTTGGGAGCAGTTACAGCCCAGATTGCTAGTATTTATCTGGATGACCAGGGGACTTCACAGTTATACTTTCCACTAGTGGTGGATTATTTTAGGGATGTCTTTCTAGAATACTTTTCAGGTTTTCCTCTAGAGCGTGAGGTATACTTTTTTATTGATCTTGTGCAATGGGTGGCACCGATGTCCATTCCTCTTTATAGGATGGCTACAATAGAGTTTTAGGATCTCAAAAAATAGTTGGAGGAGTTGTAGTCCATGGGTTTCATATAACCCAGTACTTCTCCTTGGCTTTCTCCTGTCCTTTTTGCAAAAAATACAGATGGTACTTTTAGGCTGTGTGTGGATTATCGGAAGTTGAACCGGTTGACGGTCAATAACCGATATCTGTTTCCCAGGATTGATGATCTCTTTTATGAGATTAGAGTAGCCCGAGTGTTCTCGAAGATTGAAATGATATCTAGTTATCATCAATTGCGTGTTAGACCATCAGATATACCTCTTACAGCCTTCATGAGGAGGAATGTTCTTTACGAGTATATGGTTATGTCATTCAGTCTCACAAACGCACTAGCAGTTTTTAAGGCACTAATGAAATGAGTGTTCCATCCATACTTGGATTCCTTTATGGTTTTTTTGTGGATGATATCTTGGTGTACTCACACACTTGACACGACCATGATACCCATATTGAGATCATTTTGAGTACACTAAAAGAGCATTAGTTATATGCTAAGCTCTCAAAATGCCACCTTTTGATGGACCCGATTCACTTCTTGGGTCAAGTTATTTCAGAGACAAGAGTATCAGTAGACCTGAGAAAGTGAGAGATGTAGTTTCCTTGGAGCAGCCGAAGAGTGTCTTGAGGTGTTGTGTTTTCTAGGGCTGGTTGGATACTACAAAAGTTTCATCTAGGACTTTTTACACATAGCAGCACTGTTGACAGGTCTAACTAAGAAGGGGGAGAAGTTATTATGGTCAGATTCATGTGAGTCGGCCATTCAGGAGCTGAAAGGGAGGTTAACTTTAACACCGATACTAGTGTTTCTAGAGACGGGAAAGAGCTATACTGTTTATTGTGATGCTTCGGGTATCAGGTTGGGAGCAGTGCTTATGTAGGGTGATGGAGTCGTTGCGTACGGGTATCAGCAGTTGAGGCCACATGAGTGAAATTACCTGATGCGCGATCTGGAGTTGGCAGCTATTGTACATACCCTACGCTGTTGGCGACATTATCTTCTGGGAGATAACTTTGTGTTTTTCACCGATCACAAGAGTCTCAAGTACATCTTCAATCAGCATGATCTAAATTTGAGACTGCAAAGGTGGGTTGAGTACCTTCAATCTTTTGACATTGAGCTTGCCTACACACCGGGGAAAGGGAATGCAGTGGCTGATGCATTGAGCAGGAGGGCTCAAATACAGGCAGTTCGGGAGTCCAGAAGTGAGTGATAGCTTATGGATATGTTATTTGAGAGGCATTTGGAGGTGCATGACAGACAAGGGCAGACCCTTCTATCTTATGTGGCTGTCACCTCTACACTTTTTGATCGGGTACAAATGAGGCAGCTATCATATTATGAAGGCCTATTATTAAGGGAGATTGTGTCAGGATATAACCCTATTCCTAGGTGGACCATAGGCGATGATGATATCTTGCATTTCTAGGGGTGCGTATGGGTGCCAGCAAACATATGTGAGGAGCCGATGCAATATTTTCATTCCTCAGTTTGGGAAGTTCATCTTGGTGTCACCAAGATGTATCATGATCTACACAATTAGTATTGATGGTCAGGTATGAAGAGGGACATTGCTGGTTTTGTCATGAGGTGTTCCACTTGTCAGTAGGTGATGGTGGAGCATCAGTGACTAGGAGAGCTTCTACAAAAGTTACCCATTCCCGAGTGGAGGTGGAATGACGTCGTGATGGATTTCGTGACAAGGTTGTCGAGGCCTCCTTGAGGGAATGCCGCAGTATGAGTTTTCATTGAAAGGCTCACAATGGTTCCTCACCTCTTGCTGATCAATGATACCTTCAATGTTGATGATATGGGTCGGTTGTACATCCGAGAGATTGTATGTCAGCATAGTGTTCCACACTCCATTGTTTCTGACAGGGATGCATGTTTTACTTCTCAGATCAGGCAGGGGCTTCAGAAGGCTTTGGGAACACATGTAATTTTGTGTACATCTTACCACCCCTAGATAGATGGCTAGTCTTAGCGTACAATTTAGGTGCTTGAGTACATGATCTGAGCATGCATTCTTTATTTTGGAGGTTCTTGGGAGAAGCATATACCTTTGTGGAGTTTTCCTACAACAATAGTTTTCAAGAAACTATTCATATGGCAGCTTATGAGGCTTTGTATGGTAGGCCATGCCGATCACCTTTATGTTGGCTGGAGGTAGGAGAGGCATCTTTTCTAGGACCACATCTTGTTCAAGAGACAACAGATAAGATAGAGTTGTTTCAGAAGAGGATGTATACTGCACCGTCTTGTCATAAGTTTTATGCTGATCAACAGAGACGACCTCTAGAGTTCATGGTCGGCGATTAGTTTTTCCTACGTGTCACAACGAGGTTAGGACATGAGATGATTATGAGACAGTGTAAGCTTTCACCGAGGTATTTTGGGCCATTTGAGGTGTTGGAGAGAGTTGGGACGATTTCCTATCAGCTGTAGTTACCACAAGGGTACCAATCTATGCAGAACTTCTTCCATGTTTCGTAGCTTTGACAATACTTTTCATACTCGTCTCATGCTTTCCAACCCGAGGAAGTCGAGTTGGAGGTGGATGCATCTTTAGAGGAGAATCCTATCTGGATTTTTATCATATTATGAAGGTTCTCCATGGTGGTTATATTCCTCTGGTACATGTATTATAGTAGCACGGGCGGGTGTAGGATGAGACTTGGGAGAGGGAGGCAGATATATGATCGCAGTGGCCGGAACTGTTCAAGGTTTCTTCTTCTATGCAATGCTAGGGAAATTCAAGGATGATTTTTTTGTGGGGGGAAGTTTTTAAGAACCTGGATCTTCTTTTCAGGTATGTTTTTCCTTTTTCTGAAGATTTTGAGAAAAGAGGAGTTTCTGGAAATTTTTGAAGTACATGCCATGTACTTTATGAGTACATGTTGTGTAATTTGTTGCCACAGAAGGCCGTGTGCTGACCGTGTCATGGCCACACACACGTTCATGTGGGGTGATGTGGAGGCCGCTTAAAGAGAAGTATGGAAAAGGTGAGTACACACCGTGTACTCCAAAAGTACACACTGTGTACTTTTTTTTCATTAAATGCACTAGGTCATGTATAACAGTCAGAAACCACTTATTTTAGTTTTTGTTCATCCGAGAGCACCGAGCATCCACAGATCTTCAATGAGCCCCTGATCCTCCATCGATCCTCTATTTCGAGCACCATTGATTGGGTTTGAATCGTATTGGTGAGTTCTCTCTTCTTCAAGAGAATCATTTTCCAATTCCGCCTCTTTTCCAATTTATTGTCGGTTGAAAATTTTATGTTTTTTTATAGACCTATGACATTTTAAGGATATTAAAGCTTCAAGGTTTAATTATATTGATCTCCTAACCCCGAGGTAGGTGATTTTTTCCTTTTGGTTTAATGTCTATGAGTTTTATGTGCAAATTTCACCAATACCCTTTAATGGGGTATTGCATGTTTAACATTTTGACCCTGTTGTTTCTCTACTATACTAGTATGCCTGATTAGATGATTATTGATTGAGAATAGAGTAAATTTTTGTGCGTTTGATGTATTTCCCATGCATGTTTTTTAAGTTTTGACCTTTGGGTCTAGTTTTCCTCTTTGGATGTTGTTTCCTTTCCCATGCCTCGTATTATAGGATGGTGTGACTATTGCTCTGATATGATGTTATGCTGTAGAAATCTATCCAAGTAGTTATTGAGGTTTACTTTGGCCGTTACATGATGCTATGCTTGCTGACTTACAAAGGGCCGTGAGAACTTGGTGTATAGACCATAGGGAGAATGGACATTGAGGGCTTCTCTAGAGTGTCTTCATAATTATGATGCGAGACCATAGGGGGAATTAACGTTGAGTACTTCCCCAAAGTGTCTGTAGTTCCTCGATGTAGGCCACATGGGGGAATTAACGTTGAGTGCTTCCCCAGATAACGTTTAGTACAATACAAGACTATTGGGGGAATTGACGGTGAGTGCTTCCAAAAAGAGTCTATACATTAGCTGAACCAGAGGGGTGAGACTGTGTGTGCTTCCTAGAGGGTTTCTTATTCTTGATAGGTAGAACTAGAGGCGATAGGTTGTGGGTACTTCCCAGAGGGTTACATATTGTTTTATCTATTTTGTTTTTCCATGCTGTGTGGTGTTTTGAATGCTTAAACTGTTGATTTTTTACTTTTTAGTGCCTCCTTGTTTATTGATTTCTGTACTTTTACCTTCCATATACTCACTGACAGTTAGGCACAGATCTTTAGGTGGTTGTCTACTGGTATTTAGTCACACCACCTATTTGGGCCATGCTTTTGGGCCCAAACAGATTATATTTCTATAGGTATAGACAAGGGAAAGTTCCCTTCGATTTTAGGTACTTGGTTGCATTGGAGCTAAAGACCATGGGACCAAGCCGAGGCTTGCGATACTGAAGAGGTGCTCATCTGTTTTTCTTTTTTACATTGGTTTAGTACTGTATTCAGCATTGTGACTTGTTTGGATGGTTTCCTAGACATATATGTATCAAGAATAATTTATATATACATATATTTATACTCCAGTTGTTTCTTTGTCAGCCTTCCACTGTTTACTATTATTGGATATTTACTGTTTCTGCTATTGTGTGTTGTTTACTTCCACTGTGTACTATGCCAATGAGGACATAGTTTCCCCACCATCGAACCCAAGTCCCTCGCTGCTAATCAGCAGCCTTTGGCATTTGGGAAAATGCGCTTGAGGCCATGTGACCAACCAGGTATGGGGCACCTCTGGGTGGCTTCCAGAACTGGGGCATTACATGGGAGATAGACTTTGGCATTGAATTACACCCTGGGAAGACATCTATTTTAGAAATTACATATCGGATGGCTCCCAAAAATCTTTGCGAGATGAGGGTATAGTTAGAGGACTTACAGAGGAAGGGCTTCATGAGACCCATTGTTTCAACCTAGGTGGTCCCGATTTTGTTTTCTAAAAAGGACGATGGGAGATTGAGGTTGTGTGTGGAATAATGGTGCTTGATAAAAGTTAACGTGAAGAACAAGTATCCAATATCAAAAATTGATGACCTCTTGGATTAGTTTATAGGGGAACAATGGTTCTTGAAGGTTGACCTTCGATCAGGCTATCACCAGTAGTGAGTATGAGATGAGGATATACTGAAGACGACATTCATATGATGCTATGATCACTATCAGTGCTTGTTGATTCTCTTTAGTTTGATTAATGCCCCAATAGTGTACATGTGACTCATGAACTAGATCGTCCATCCTTATTTAGACAGGTTCATGGTATTCTTCATCGATGATATCCTTGTGTACTCGATATCCGAGGAGGAGCACACGAGACACCTAAGGATGGTTCTAGATGTACTCCGAGATCAGCATATTTATGGGATACTCTCAATGTTCCAGTTTTGGATTTTGGTGGTCCACTTTCTAGAACTTGTTATCTACAGTGGATTGAGTGGCAGTGGACCTAGACAAGGTGGAGGTAGTGTTAGCATGGGATCCATCTAGGAGCTTGACAGAGGTGCATAGCTTCCTTGGGATAATTGGATATTACCGGATATTCATACCTGATTTCTCCAAGATATTATCACCTATAACTGCTTTGACTCGAAAATAGAATCCTTTCGTGTGGATAGAGATGTTCCACAAAGAATTCCAGATGTTGAGGAAAAATTTCATGAGTGCTCTGATCTTGAGATTGATTGAGGAGGATGTCAAGTAGGTAGTGTTCTGCGATGCATCAGGGACCAAATTTTTTTTCTTCATGATGCATAGGCATGAAGTGATTTCCTATAGTTGAAACCATTTGAGGCCACATGAGAAGAATTATGTGTCCCCCAATATTCAGTTGGTAGTGGTAGTATATGCATTGAAGTTGTTTCAAAAATACCTGATGGGTGAGGGGTTTATCATATCTTTTGATCACAAGAGTGTTAGGATAATATTCTCTCAGATGGATATGAACTTGAGATAGAGGCGGTGACTAGAGTTCCTCCAACTCTATCAATTTGAGATCTTCTATAGTCCTAGAAAGGGGAATGTGGTGGAAGATGCTCTCAGTAAGAGATCCAGTTTATAGTTTCTGAATAAGGAATTGAAGCAGTTGGACTCCTTATTGTAATTATTTGTGGATGGAGATGGAGAAGATTACCTCTAGTCTGTGGTTGTCAACCCTCCAATATTACCAAAATTCAGGGAGTGACAACTTGGGGAAATCGACTGCGAGACCCTAAATGATTAGATGTCCATAGGACATGTGCTTAATGGATATTTTCAAGGTGGTGAGAACATTTTCCTTTTTCGAGGACACACAATTATACCATTAGTGATGTGGGAAAAGGTTCTGCAGGAGTTTCATATGTCCCCTTTTGTAGTACATCCTAGAGTGGAGAAGATGTAACAATATCTCTAATGTAAGTTTTGGTGGACATGGATGAAGAAGGTAGTGACAAAGTTTTTTTCTTGAAGCCTTATGTGCTTGTAGGTGAAGGTTTAGAACCAGGTTACAATGGATTTAGATCTACCCCTTGAGGTTCTAGAATGGTTGTGGGATGGGATATCAATGGAATTTGTGACTGGTTTACCATGTATATCTAGAAGAAATGATTCCATATTAGTGATCATTGACTGACTCACCACGTTGGACCAATTCCTATCAATCTAGTAGTAGAGTTTAGTAGATTGCTTGGAACACCTCTACATTGAGAAGATAGTTCGACTTCATAGAGTCCCATGAATGAGGGTTTCTGATCACGATGAATATTTTACATCCTAATTGTGTAAGGGATTACATGAGACGTTTGGTACTCAGTTATGCTTGACCATGACATTTTACCCCCATATGGATGACCAGATGGAGAGAACCATTCAGGTCCTAGAGGTCATGTGGTGGGAATACGTGTTGGACTTCGGTCATAGTTGGGATGATCACATACCACTGGTTGAATTTTCATACACCAATAGCTACCACTCCACAACTAGTATGAAACAATTCAAGGCTACGTACAAGTGACCCTATAGGTCACCAATTTCTTGGACTGACCTAGGATAGTCATCACCCATGGGCTCGATGTTGGCATGAGTGACTACAGAGAAGGTATAAATAATCTATCAATAGATGAAGACAACATAGAGTCGTCAAAAATCATATAAAAATTGGTTTTAGAGGACTATGGAGTATGAGGAATGAGACCATGTTTTCCTTTAAGTTTCACCTCAATTAGGAATGTGGGGATTTCACCAGGGCGACATGTTATCTCCAAGGTTTATCTACCCTTTTCATGTACTGTGTAGAGTTGTTGATGTGGCATACCGCTTGGCTCTACCCTCGCAGTTGGACTGGGAAGACGGAGTCTTCCACGTGTCACAACTGAGGAGGCACGTACATGACCCATCGCATGTCATCGACTAGGCCGTGCAGCACATTAAAGATGGAGAAACGTTTTCTGAGTACCCAGTGGCGATCTTTATTGGAAATCTTTTCCCTTGGTGCATTTCGGGTGGTAGCACAAGAATCTCTAGTGAGCACAAGGGGGAGGGAGTCTCATATTCATGCACTACATCCATATATTTATATATATATATATATTTGGATTTTTGGGGATCTAAATCTCCAAGGTGGAGAGAATTTAATGTCCTGTATTTCTTGTATATTTTTTTTAAATAATATTTGGATTTAATTCAAGACTAGGTACTGAGATTGCGTGAGATTCTAAGGTCCAGTGTGCCAAAAATAAATGTTTGAAATATATTAAAATATTTAATATAACATGTGATTATTTTCCATGAAAAAGTGGAATAAAATATAAATGGGTGACTATATCATAAATATAAGGGAACCACTATGTTCAGAGTAGTGATTTTACCCTAGCGGCGACCTAGCATTGGTTGGTGCGGGTCAACTATGGAACAGAGTTTTTGGAATGTTAATAAACAAAATAAATGTCATATTTATTTTCTTTTATTGTTTCAATGATGAAGCAGAGTTTCATTTTTATATAAGCCTTAGGTAGGAGTATAGGGTTAGATAGATAACTCTAGAATTTCTTGGAGTCTCTAGAGATAACTTGGAAAACTCTCTCAATGGAGAACGATGACGGGATTGAAGATCAGAGATCGAGAGAAGTTGTTTATGACAGATCTCACCAAAAAACGACGACACAAGGATATATTTTATTCAGTGAATGATCTAACCCTAAGGCATGATGTTGTTATTTTGTTTTCTTTTCCCCATTTTAGAATTCAACGATGAAAATGGACCAACCAATGAACAAATTGATCTGCAGTTCGCTCGTTCTTGTGGGATGGGATATGATTGTTGGATTTCTATTAGGGTAAGATTGTTTAGAGAATTTCCTTTTTTCTTTATCATTCATATGTAATAGATTGATTCCATAATGAAAATTATCCATGTTTTCTTCCTTGGGTTGTTCATTATGATTTTTCTCCCCCGATGTTTTTCACATTCTTCATGTTCATTGTATTCATTGGGGTTTATGAAAAAATGATCATTTTACCTTCGTTTGGTAGCACAATGATATAATATTGAAGATTAAAAATCGGTACAACCTAGAGGAGGTTTGGTGGTGATGGATATGGATGGATTGAAGTGATTCATGAGATAGAGTTGATTGAGCCATTTTTGTGTGGGTGATTGGATTGGATTTTAGAGTCGATAAAAGGCTAGAAACTCACTAATTCGGTGCTATGATGTCAAAATGTCTTTCCGTATCCAGTCTCAAGGTGAATAGACCAATGGATGAAGCACCCAAGGATCGGCCGATGTGTGTGGAGGAAGAATATTAATTATAGAAAGTTGAAAAGGGCACAATGTGTATTTCGGAATACACTGAGTGTGGGACCAAATAAGTAGAGGATACGGTTATGGGAGTCAATTGCATGTCACACGACATGTGACCCCTATCACAAAACATGTTGGCCCTTCTCTGAGTCTCTGCATGTGTCTCAGAATATAAACCGACACATGGTGGTGTATATAGGGTTCCAAAATGGTGTGTAATCCCCCACACAGCTTAGCAGAACCGGTTATACTGATTACCCCAGGTATTGGTACATGAGCAGAACTACACTAGTTGAAACTCTGTTCTAGAACATGGCCAGAGTACATGGGTAGAACAAAAATGGATGGGCACAACATGTATGAATTTCTACTCGTCGTGCACTCTTTTCATACATGACATGTTCTAACGACATAGGCCATTTTACAAGGGTAGTACCTAGGGTCAAGGAACACAATGTGTGACCCTAACACATTTCGTGTGTACCATTATACAAGGATTGAATTGCTTACCCACCATTTCATAGAAAATCACCATTAGGGTTCCTTCCCTTGATCATTTACCAGGAGGTTTATGGGTATCATTTCCTACTCATGGGAGTATAACCCCTTCAGTAGGACATTCAGGATAGGGTCATTAGAATCCCCTTTTAGAGGCTTGGAGTCGAAACCTCTATTAATTCTTCATGCCCTACTTAGATTCCCTGTTATTGACGTGACCAAATTCATCGGGCGTCGATCATCTACCTAGCAGTTCAATCCAGATAGAGTTGTAGGTATCACCCCATGGCCTTGGATATCATTATTATCTATGTATCATATCTCTCCTTAGATATATTAGTTTATCTCTCTCATAATGGTTCTTGGTGAAAATTACTTCTTAGGAAGATGTCATTAGTGCTATCAGACTAAAGAGTTTTTTCCCCAAGCTGAGTTTTTTATGGAATCATCAGATTGAATCCATACAGTTGGTATACTATAGTTTGGAATTACCTCTAGTCTTTGTTTCAGGGACTGAATATATCTATATATTATTGTTATATGTGATGTAGAAATATACTTCTGAAAAGATTACTATACATTTCTTTATGTATTTATTGGTGGTTTGGGGGGTGGGGGTCCTACTGATTATTTTTATACTCATCCCCACATGGGATTTTCCCACATGTGTCCTATGTTGTGAAGATGGGTGACCTTTTAACGGAGTCATAGGTGGACCGGGACCAGACAGAGCTTTGTGAGATCAGGCATCTCAAGGTGTTCATGCGGCTACAAACATCAATCCTAGTACCTTTGTTTACAAGTTGGAGTTGTGGTTATAGAATTTATTTGGTGGGCTTGTATTTGGCCCAATTTCACATTACATTACTTTTCAATCATACTCTATTGGTTGGGATATATTGGTATGCACACATGGTTTTCTTAGTTTTTTTTACATTTCCCTTTTTTGTTGGATTGGAGATGTCTGTGTTCTTATAGGTATGACAATTTCTCCCATGTTATTGATATTCCTCATGAGTTCTAGTCACAATCCCCTAGCCTATTGGAGGTGGGATTTGTGAGTCATGCCATGTGCCCCACTAGGATCGGTCAGGACATATAAATATTAACAATTTTTCCTGATGCGTAGACTCTTCAACTAGAAGTTAGAAAATGGGAACTCATTGGATGATCATTTCAGTTACATTAATTCCCCTCGAAGACAATTAGAATATTTATCTATTAATTTTATGGGGCCCTTGTGGGAACTGATTTTTATTTATTTACTTATCAAATCATTTGATGTTATGATCATCATAGTGATTAATTCATTTGGTAAGATTGACATAGTTTTTGAGAATGTTTGTTATCTCATTCAGGATAAAGAGTTTGGGTAAAATGGAGTATATTCACCTACCGAAACTGCTCTATGTATAAAAGGTGGAGGTTTTTTCCTGAATGGATAATTCAAAAGAAGAGTTCATAGAAAAGAGAATCAAGATAAAAGAATTCTGATAGGTCCAAATTTTTATATTGTAATTAAATTAAAATGTGGAATCTCAAGAAATATTTCAAGTAATATAGGGTTAATTTTGGAAGATACACTTCCAAATTCTTTTCAAGTACTTTAACTGAGTATGATGAAATTTTTTCTATGTTTCACATGTCTATTGGAATCATGGATTATTGATATTGAGGTTTCATTTACCTCAACATATGATTGTGGTTACATGTAAATTTATTTCAATAGAATTTTAATCTATGTTTATGTTATAAATAATAAATCTATTGGTTTTGTGTAAGATTTTTATTTAAAACTTTTGAACATTGAGTAGACATTTTTTTGGATTTCCAGGGGTGTGATACAATATTAAATTACATAAAAACCTAATTTTGGTAGGTTTTATAAATGATGTGTGATTTTTTATATGTTTTTAAGGAGATTGGAAGGTCCTATAAGGATACATGTTGATGAAAAAATGTATTAAAGACAGAATAATGTATCTTACTAAATGTTTATAAGGAATAATGCTTGTCATGAATTATTTTTTGAAAAATGTAATGTTGTGGTGTAATCATCTCAATCACATGGGTGAGAAGGGGATGCATGTCTTAGATGATAAACGAGTACTAAAACTAAATAATGTAGAGTACATAACTTGTTAATAGTATATCATTGGTAATAAATAGAAGTTTTCCTTTAATAAATAATGCGAAACACCAATAAAATGAAAGTTGGAGCTGGTTCATATGGATGTATAGGGACGAACACCAGTTCCTTATCATGGAGGGTCATTGTACTATGTTACCTTCATTGACGATAAAACATGAAAATTATTGGATTTATCTATCATATAAAGCTAATAGGTTTTCAGAGGATTCATTTGATAGATATCCATGGTGGAAATGGATACCATAATGAAGATGAATTTTATGCGGTATGATAAGTGTGGTGTGAATGTAGGTAAAGTATTATAATGGTTATATTCAAATAAATGAATTTATATTGATTATTTAGTTTCTAGAATACCAAAACAAAATTTTGTGGTTTAGCAGATGAATAAGAAGTTTGATAGGAGATCATCGATCATATTAGTATATTCTGGTTTCCCAACGAAATGTTAGGTCAAATCAGCCAAATATGAGGAATAACTCATGAAATAGAGTATTTATACACCACTAGGTAAATATATTATAAAATATTTGTATACTATAATATCATTTTGTGTATCTCCAACATCCATTTCGATGCCGATGAAATGGATAAACAAAAGGATAGGTATACGACATGATTTTATTAGTTATGGAGGTAAATAATATAGTTTTTGTCTCTAGGAAAATAACATATATAAGTTCATATGAATTTTTAATGTTATATTAAATGATAATAACATATGTAAGAATCATAACTTATATTAATATGAATCTAATAATAATGAATTACTAGAGCATGAAAAAAAGATCTGAATAGATGCCTATAAGTTTTACATAGTTCCAACTGAACTCAAGATCATGAATATACCGATAACCCAAAAGATGGATTTCAGTATTTGTTGTAATTTATATAGTCTTATGTAACTATAAATCTGATGTACTATGAGAGATCGTGAATATCTTTGGAAGATGCATTACTAGAATGAGCATAAAATCCGGGTGGTTTGAGGCAGTCTACTAGGTTCATAAGATCAATGAAATGTTTTAGAACTTATGTTCATTAATTTAGTCATATATATAGTATTAAACAAAATAAAATGAAATAGGCGATAATTATTAGTGATTTAAAATTGTGGAAGATAATAATAAAAGTGAAAATAGACTCTTTTCTAGTCAACAAAACCTAGGATCTAATTCAAAATTATATTGGGAGAAGCACACTGAAGAATAATTTGGTATACCATTTGAATTATTTAGTGGAAGATAATAAACAATATAAGGTAAGGTTGGTTTTAAAGATATTTTATCAAAGGAATGGTTTATATTTTATTGAAATATTTTCTTTAATTGTTAATAAAAAACAATGTGGATAGTTCATAGAGTAGATTTGATGCAGTCCTACATATTTAATAATTAGATATAAAAATGAAATTCATTTATGGTTATTTAATGGAGGAAATAATCACTGAGAAACCATAAATATTCAAAAAAATCATAAGAATTTTTTTGTATAATCTCAAATAGAAATTTTGTGGGTTAAAGCTGGCAAACAAATAATGGAATTAAAAGTTCAATATCTTAATAGAAGAAAAAAACATAAACCATTGTAATATTGATTATTATCCCCACTAAATGGTAATCAATTATAGAAGATTAATCTTAATTATCTTGTATATGGATTATATTCTTCTAGTAGGCCTGACGAAATATTATGTTGAGGAGATTAAATATGATTATTTTAGATGCTTTGAGATAAATTATCTTACAAAAGGATAACATATTTTTTTGAAAAGTATTGGATGATACATGAATACCAAAACATTGGTCTTCTATTGGGAATACATTAGCAAGGTTGTAGAATGATTCCAGAATTCTAAATATAATCCTTTTAATACCCCATTGGTTAAAATTTAATATTATACAAAGACAAAGACCCAAGAATTCAGTATGATTCTATGTACATGGTGATGGTTCTATATACATCCATTGTTGGAATTGTCATGAACACTAAAATTTTTAGAATTTCGGTCACTGGTCATGTAGTTGGAATTATTAGTAGGTTCTTGTAAAATCTTGGTAAGGATCATTGTGAAGCTATGAAGTGGACGTTATGGTATCTTGATGGGTTAGGATAAATTGTTTTTCCAAATGAATGATATGTTACAAGGTTATGTTGATATGGATTTGGATAAAGATAAATATAAATGAAATACTACTATATGCATTTTGGTTACATTTGGAGGAACTTATATGAGTTGGATGTACTAACTAAAACTAGTAGTTTTATTATAAAAAATGAAATAAGAGTACATTGCAATAATGGAAGCTCGGATTGAGTTGATCTGGATGAGTATTTTCCTAGAGGAACATGAAAGTAAGTAGAGGAATGAAATTTTATTTTATGATAGCCATAGTGTGATAAATATTGTGAAGAATCACAACCTTCCCTCAATAAAAAACCCATTTAATTTTAATTATAACTTCAAATATAATATTTTGGAATATGGGTTGTTGGATTTAGAAAAGTATGTGGGAGAAAAAAGATGATAGATATGCTGCTAAAGGACTTAGTTTGGGAATGTCTTACGTAGTGTTATACCTCAATGGGACTTAGTTGACGGAGAGATGGATTATAGGATCCTTTCCATTACAATTAGTAGTTAAATTATAAACAAAATTCTGAGAGACTAGGAATTAATATGCCAAGTTGTAGGATTAAAAGTATTCTTCAATTTTAAGCTTGTTAGGAACGTGATGCCTAATTTATGGCTTTAATAACATTTCCTTTCAGAAGGAGAACCTTTAGAAGCTATTGCAAAACTACATGGAGATGGAAGTGATGAAACCTAGTGAATATATATGTGGTAGTTCATTCACATAGAATAAGAATATTCTATAATCCAAGATAGACTTTTTTAAAGGAACAAGATTCCTTATAAAAGGGAATTAACAATATATTATTTCATAATTTATGTGGCTAGAGAAGCACAAATATCAGATGTGTGTGGAACCTATTGAACCATAAGAACACATTTATAAATGGAATTGTGGGTTTCAATTTTATTTGATATTGAAATACTATGTTTTTACCTTATTTTTCTCTTGTTATTCTATTCTTAATAAAGATAATAGTGTCTCCTCTTGTATAGTAGGACTAAGTCTGAACTACATTAATTATCCAATTGTTATCCTGAGTGTTTGTAATATTGTTTTTCTAGTTATGTTGTTCTATTCTAGAATTTATAATTTCATGATCAAGGTAATTTAGCATGAGAATTTGAAGAATTGTTCCCTTTTTCAAACATTGATACTGTCTATTTCTAGTTTCAGAACTTCTTTCATTATTCTAAAAGTTGAGATTTTGGAAGGATGTTCTAGAATATGCTAATTTCAGTATAAAAAACCAAAAATTCAATAGTTTTCCATAAATTTTTGAAATGGATGAATTCAAAAAGGTGGTTGAAAATGAAGAATTACTATTAAAAATATATTTTAATAATAATGGGGAAAAGTTTTAAGATAATTGAATGCATAAATTGGCCATGTCACTATATAACACCTTTACATCAATATATATTTTTAATATATAAATGTTTTACTTATAATTTTATGTGTATTATTTAACTTATTTATAATGTATATATTTAAAGGATAAATAATTTTATAGATTAATATATCATTTAGTTTTCCATTATTTTAACACCCCAAGCTTCCACAATACGCTTCTTCTTAATAATTCAAAATATTGCACTACTTACAACACCAAGTTTGAGCGCACCATGACCAATCGAACTAGCCGTTTAAAAAGGGGATACGAATAATATTAACCAAATTTTGAATTATATATATATACCATTTCATTTTAACATTCATCTTATGTGTTTCTTAGATGTAATATAAGGACAAATTCATTTTTTTGTATAAAAGTAGTTTTTTCGAAGAAAATACAGTTTTCAACCTTTTAATAGCGAACCATTTTTAAATAATATATTTGACACATTTATATATTAAATTTGATGAAATTAAATTATTATTTAGAATTGGGACATAATATTTTAGTTTGGATGAATTTTTTGTACTTTTCTAATTACTTTCATATTTTGATGAATATTGAAAAATACTAATTTTTAATTGAAAAAAAGTTTTTAATTGAAATAATTTATAGTGTAAAATTATAAATTATAGTGGTTTAAAAGTATAATTGTATTATATTTATATCAATTAATATAATTTATTTCACTGGAAATAATTTCACATTTAAATTGGTCATAAACACATGTCAATCTTCAGATGGTTTTTACTTCTTAAAAACCTGCATTCTAGTTTTGAAAATAGGAATTTATTTTAAATTAATTACTCCAACTTATGTTCTTGGAATTTTAAAAAATAAATTCCTTATTTGGAATCATAATTTTCAAATTGGTTAAATAGGTAAATTTTATTTTTTGGAAATTATGAATTGTAATTTCAGTAATTATTTTTATTTACCATGGTCAATGGGTAAATATGGTAAATAAGGATAAAAATAATATTATTATAATATTAAAATACCCTAACTCATGCCCTAATACTATTTTATGATATATTTACAACCATGGTCATCCTAATCATGATTTTAGGACCCCATGGGACCGCTTGGGTGTGATAATGACATGTTATAAGAATTAATTTAAAGTAAAGATAAATATAACATAAACATGTATCTTTTAATAATAGATTTTCAATATTGGGTTATATGACTGATCTATTTTGTGATAAATATTCCTTAGAAATATAAAATTGTTTCATAAATCATTTTATTTTATTTATAATTTTAACACATTATATAAATATAATTATTTATGACACAAAGATGATGTCATGATTACCATATTAATGAATGATTCAAATAAAATAATTTATAAATATTAAAATATTTGTAACATGAAATTTATGATTCTATAAACGAATTTAATGGATGAAATGGACACATTAGGGATGATAAAATTATTATTTTTAAGTAAACATGTTGTTGTGACTACAACAAAAACCAATTACTAAATAGAGTCTAAATTGACATAAATGTGTGTTTTGAACAAATATTATTTTGTTAAATTATATAAAAAACATAAAAATACAAGATTAGGCCAAATGAAAAATATGATGTTAAAAATTTCATTAATGATGCACTGAAGTTTCTATTGGTATATTATAGTTACTAAATTAACCCTATAGTATAAAAATACAAGAAGTCAGGGTAAGAGTTAAACTGTTTAACTAAGGGTTAATCCCAAAAGATATGTTTAATTTCATTAACTAAACATGTCTAAAAATAGTTTTATGAGAGTAATTATACCCATAAACATCTTATAATCGAAATAAATTAATTTTTAGCTATTAAAAACAGAAAATTAAATTTATAATAAATTAATATTTCAATCTTTTCCTAAAGTTCCCCTCACCTCTCTTATAAAAGGGAACTTATACTTTTCTTTAATTAACACCACCAAATCACTTTGGATTAGACTAAACCAGACCCATTCCTATCCCAACATCACTCATATCATTATAGAGGCTAAAATTTTGGCAGAAATCTGTCCTAAGTATTCCTTTTGTGAGAATCAAAAGGAGACACCTGAAAAGAGGTAATTGTTTTATCTCCTCTGTCGAAGTTATTTTCTTATTCTACTTCCTATTTCTCTGTTTTATCCATAAAAAATAATAAATCCAGTACCTTAAATATAACTATATTTTATTATAATTATGGCAAAACCATTTTCCTCTTTTTACCCATCCTATAAAAAATAATATCACCATGTGTACGTACGTATGACTTACCGTCTCCACGTTGTGATGTAAATTATTTTTCACGTACACATTATTTATATGGGTATAAAGATTAATATAATGGATTTAAATAATAAATATAACATGATATTTCTTCTATAAAATTCATATTCTATCCAATTCAATATCATTTAACCATTAATGAAATGATTCTGATGATCTTGTGTATGTACGGCTTACCCTCTCCAGGACACGATGAGACTCATTATCCATGTTCACCATCTAAGAATGATTGTAAGAATAAATGTTATTAATAATTAAGATATATATAACATAATAAATCTACTTGTATTATATATATATTTCATTCACTAACTTCCATTCAATATGATAATAAAAAAGAAACAACGGTCATGTGTACGTATGACCTACCGTCTCCATGAGTAGAGTGTTCCATTTTATTTATATATCTATTATATATATTTATATAGAGAATATATTTTATATATAAATAATATTTTACATTATGTAAGTATGTAAATTATGATCTATGTTATACAATCCAGAATAAAATGTCAAAACACATACGATAAACAAATAGATTATTAACCAAAATGTTGCATTATCTTGGAATTGTTAATAAACAGGTAATATGACATCATAAAAGAATCATATATTATATCATAAAAACTATTATTATTCTTATATAAGTTAATATTATGTTTTAAATACTATACATGAGTTTCAGACACGTAAAGAGTGTATCAGACCTATGGAAATGGTTAATTCCCCAATCTCATTATTATCCGAGATTGTTTATGTGTAAGTATTTAATAAGACATATTTATCATCTATGCCCATGTTTCATAAAAATATTTTTTTAAAGAAATATTTTAAGGTTTTATGCAAGGTAATCTTTAACTAGGTCATCATTTTAATTTTTTATGGATTTAATTTTTTTAAATATTTTTAATTAATGTCCATATTATCAAAATGATTTTAAGAAATTATTTATATATACATGATTGTTTTAAAATATTAATTATTTTCAAAATCATCCAAGTTGTATGGGAAAATTTGATTCAAAAATTTATTTTAAATTAATTCTTTTATAAATTGTGTGACTTTTAAATTATTTCAATAAAATGGATATTTCCCTCCAAGAGTTTTACTGATTATTTTCATCTATGTCAACATACTTTAGAAGATATTGTTATTGATTGTGGTTTATTTATTATGATATAATATTCCATTTATTGTTGATGGTTTTATGATATGTTGTATGTGGATGTGATATATTTATACCATTCATGGTTTATTATTAATGTAGTAACATTTCATATGCTAGTTTAAATATGAATTTCTATGTTAGCTTTCACACCATCCATATGAGGAATGCATTGGATTTAGTATGTGATGGGTTAGGCACACTATAGATCCTTGATGCATCAGTAGGTCTCATGAGACAAACTAGTGTCTTGGAACAAGGTCTCTATAGAATATTTGTGTATGGTCTTGGAATGAGGCCTTGACATAGTGGTTAAGATGTCCAGCATTATGAATTTCCTCATTATGAGATTATTTATTTAATTTACATGTGACTATTAGACTAGTATAATATCAGTGTGAATGTTTAAATGGAATTATTTGATTTATTCTTTTCATATTATTCTAAAGGTAATTTTTTAAAAGGATTGTGTTTTAGCTTTGTACCTTGCCTTAAAGTTTATGCTTATTCCTGATAGCTTATTCTATATTTTTTATCCTTACTGAGCATCTGAGATCACCCATATCTTATGTTTTATTTTACCTGGATGCCAAGAAGTGTTTTATGATTAATATTCAAGACTATTATAGGGGAATAATGGCATTCTCAAAGGATTATCTTTTCCCTATTTTATGTTATAAATTTTAATGTAAAGGTCATGCATGTAATCTATTTTCCAAAACTGCTAAACGGATTAGTCCTTTAGGACTTGATTCCTTGCAATCAATCGAATGTATTAAATAAATGCACCGGCTCTGGGTAAATAGGGTCAGTGTGTTACAGTTGGTATCAAAGGAAGTTTAAAAACAACCTTGTAAATAGATTTAGAAAACTTTGTTTAGGTATCATAACCCTAAGATAGATTTTGAAAATAAGTATAGAGAAACCCTAAAAATTTTGGTAATGATCATGGGTAACCTAGGAATAAACTTAAGATGTTATTAATTGAAATCACCTTTCATTGATTATGTGGGTTTCTTCAATGAGATTTGTTCCTCGCCCTATGATTTCTGGTCTTAGTTAAATGATAAAACAAGAAGGAATTGGATTAACAATGAGTTTGTTGGAAAATCTGATGATCTTGAGCAACAAAATTGGAAAATGATTGGAGAGATAGATATTTTGATTATGATGAATCAGTTATAATAATATATGAGAAAAATGTGATATTTGATGAAACTTCTAACACATTTCATAATAGAAAGTTGGATGTTTATAAATATTAAAATTTTATGAAGCAAAGAGGAAATAATATTTTGTTTCCTACATATACAGATAAATGGAAGAAGACTTTTGAGCGATTCCTCAAATAGAGGGAAAGATTTTATATCTTTGGGAAGTGGGGAATAGAGAGACCAATTGTTATGGAGTTTAATGTTTCATATTTTGAAATCATGGGCATTACCGAACTCAATGCCTAGAACTAAGAATCTTCCTCTAAACCAAGGAAGGACCTATGCCATGACAACCATTAAATTGGTAGTATTTATGTATTTGGATCCAAGAATTCTAAATACCAAATTATATAAGGAGTATGAAGTTTACAATTTTCACAAAGGATTTACAAGAATATTTTGAGTAGTTATAATGGAAAAGAAAATTGATTTAAGGGTAATATTATTCAGAGAAAATTTTATTAAGGTAAAGATACCCATTAATATGTTCTTTATGTTAATATAATGATGTTAGGAAAAATATATGTTGGATTTGAATATGTAAATTAGATGATGATAGATTATTTATAACTAGTTTTGAATTTTTTGACATGAGGGGAATTATATCATGTTTAATGTGTACAACTTTTTGGGACATAAGGAATAATCCACTACATTTTCCAACAAAGAAACATACATGTTTTCAATAAGGATATTTGATAATTCAGTTTGTTACTATGACTCAAGAAAATACATGACGAAGGTGTTCACATGTTTGGAATGTGACATCCAAGATCTGCCCTATGTGATATGGGAGATAAATTCTAAACCAATTTGGTTCTCCTTTTTATAAAGTTGTAGATTTTCAGTTTTTTGAAGGATTGTAAGGTTATCCATTATTGGATAGTATAAGTTATACTCAAGTTGAAGTTTGTTAGATTAATGTATTATCTAGTTAAATGTGGACTTATGTATTTGTGACAACTTTTTCTAACACTTTTTTAAGATATATGTAATTAGCTATCATTCTATTTATGGATAACATGATCTTTCAACACTTCATGAATGACTAATTCAACTTCATTTCCTTGAATATGATATGTATTGGAAATTGATAAAATCATGAAAAATGGTGTCATATGAAACATCCCCAACCTGGAATCCATTATACTAGTACTACTATCTGGGTGGTTATATGACCTTAAGTGCGCCTCCCTGTATCCCAAAGGTTGTCGACTAGTAGTGGGGGTCCAAATAGTCATTTGGGGAGACTATACCACCGCTTTTATCAGAGTAATCCACAATGGTAGATAAAAAATAGCATAATAAAAACCAATAATACCAGAGCATTCATAAAAAAACCGTCCCCCAAACAGGGTACAACCATGTTCAATAGTAAATTTTCCATGCCAAGCTATGAGTGATAAAGGGAACAAAACCCAAAAATAGAGACATACTGAAAAATCCCCAAAATGGTCTTGACCCCAAGTCTGGGTCCCCCTCCACACACACCCAAGCCAACCCAACAGACTTGCAGGGGCCTTTTCCCTTATCCTAACATGAAAACATGATGTCTTCTTGGTAACCTAATGGTGGCCGGAGGAGGGTGTGAGTACAAATCAGTAGGCCACCACCAATGGTGTAAACAAAATATCTAGTATAAACAATTTTTCATGAAAAAGGGAAATGAATAATAAATTACAAGGAAAAGATTAAGTTCACCAATCCAGTTTAGGTCTATTACCAACATTTATTACCATTTCCTTAACTTACCATTTCATCCCATTTTCAATTACTTACCATTTCAAATGAATTTAACATGGGTTCATCAAACACAACAAGTAACACATGCTTAAAGTACATAATCACATGCATGAGGAAGCACAATGTTATCTAATATCATTAGGACTAAATTTCTAATGTCAACCATATCCTCACATTGAAGCCTCAGTTTGGGTGGATGCAACTGTTAGGGGAACAAAGCCTCAATCCTCCTTCCTAACTCATGCATTAGTGGTTGAATTTAGAGCCTTAGTCCAACTCAACCAGTGGGCATAGAACCTGAAGTCAATACCCCACTCTACCAAGCCATGTGCACATGATATACAAATATGTATCCATTGACCATTCACACAAAATCACAAATGTTTCCCAAGACAAACATAAATCATACCAATAACATAAGTGTTAATACCATGACTTAACCCATTAACACATTTACCAAATTTCACATCATTTAGACACTTACCCCGATTCCCCTTTTATTATTCTTATCTCCCTAATCATTTATTAATTGTGCCTATCTCACCAGGCATCGTTCATTATGCCTAACTCAGTAGACTTCATTACTGGGATCATAATCCATTTCATTATGGTCTTTAATCATTTCCATGTAAACCCAATATCCCTTATGTTAATACTAAGCCTAGCTGAATCACCGAGATTCTACTTCAATACAATCAAACACATCAACATGATTACCAGTGCTCTATATATCGACACAGCAATCTCACTAGTTATTTACAAATCCCTAGGTCTAAAAGAGTCGGCACACCCCATGAGTGGCGCTAGATTAGTCTCATCACCCACGACGCATCCTATGGGGATTGTGAGGGTTTTTATTTACCTTCTTAATAACCATTTTAACTTAACATGTCAATCATGATCAAAACATACCAAGAGACACCCAATAACAAAACCACACATGCATAAATCCCGAAATAAATTATGGGATATAACTTGTAGACCACCTACCTAAATTTCGCAGGTGAATGCACTCTTAGTCGAGCCCTTAGATTCTGCTTCAACCAACTCTTGAAGCATCAACGTAGATCTCACCCATGGAGTGGGATTTTAGAGCTTCTAAAGAGAGGAGAAGTGAGATACAAACCCTAAACTCAAAAGAGAAGCAAGGATGGGATTAGACTCACCTGGAGCTTCGATCAGCAGCCAAAAATACCAAAAATGCCTTATAAATGAGGAAGATTGATATATTAGAGCTCTTAAGAGATTTACTTCATTTTTAGGGTGAAGAGGGGAGAATTGAGAGGAAATCCCTAGTTGGGTATTAAAATAACTGAGTGGAAAAATTGTAATTTTTTAATGTTTTTGGGCCACACGATTTATCCACATGGTTTTCCAAACTGTGCACAAAACGTGCGGAGGCCACTGTCCAAAAACCCACCTCCTGCATGGTTTCCTAGGCTATCCAGACAGTTAGCACTAACCGTGCACAGACTGTGTGACCTACCCAAAACCCCCTTTTCTCCATTTTTCATGTCCCGAACCCTCAAAACACCCCCATGACTCCTTAAGGAATTGGGTAAGCACTTAATTAACCAAAAATTGGGATTAAAACAAAATATTAAATGAGAACATACCAATCCCTGATTCAGGATCTTACAACATCCCCACCTAATAACAGATTATTCTCGAGCCAAGATCCCATGATTCATTACACTTCCATGGAAAAGTGATGAGGCCAGTGAGCCTCCATATCTGATTTCCTCTCCTATGTTTCTTTATAAATAGTACCATGCTACTATAGTACTCGCACTAATGGCACAACCATTCCCCATTAGATATTCTCACCCCAATCTACCGCACAAAACAAATACTCCTCAATGGACGAATCAGCCTCCAGTTCAAGATCAGCAACATCTAAAACATGATATGGGTTAGAGTGATATTGCTAAAGCTTTTACACCTGAAACACACCTTGATTCCCACTATATCACTATGGAAGAGACAATCAGTATGCCACCGGCCCGATCCTCTCCACAGTCTTAAATGGCCCCACATACCTAGGTGCCAACTTTCCCTGCTTCTGAATCCATTGGGGACCCAAACCATGGTGATACTTGAAGGAACACACTATCACTCACCTATAAGTCAAGAGTTCTATGCCTCTGATCAGCATACGACTTCTGCCTACTCTGAGCCATTTCCATCTACTTCTGAATCAACTCAACTTTCTCCGAAGTCTCCTACATGGGACTCGGTCCCAAAAACTCACTTTCTCAGGCCTCCAACCAAAATGATGGAGATCTACACAACCTCTTATAGAGATCCTCAAATGGTTCCATCTAAACCATATCATGAAAACTGTTTTTGTAGGAAAATTCAACAAACGACGGGTAATTCTCCCAGGAACCACCAAAATACAACACACAAGCCCTCAACATATCTTCCAACACATGGATTATAAAATCCAACTTCTCGTCCGTATGTGGGAGTAAATCCATTCTCAAAAGTACTTGAGTTCCAATCACCTTATGAACCCTTTACAGAAGCACGATGGGAAACAAGCTTCACGATCTAAAACTATAGTCTGCATTACACCGTGCAACCATACTATTTACCAAACATAAAACTCACTGAGCTTGTTAACTCTGTAAGTCTCTTGAATAGGTAAGAAATGAGCCACTTTCATTGAAAAGTCCACAACCACCTAGATTTCATCATTATTCTATGGTATCCTCAAAAGACCCACAATCAAATTCATCATCAAATCATCCCACTTCCATTCCAGAATGGGAAATAGATGTAACCAACAACTTGTGCATTGATTCTTGTCCTTCACTTCCTGAAGGTAAGGCATCATGCAACAAAACTATAACTTCCTTTTTCATTCCTGGAAACCAAAACTGTCTGCGGATATCACGATACATCTTGGTCAAACCCGGATGTACATCCCATTTTGATGCGTGGAGCTCACTCAGCAAATATTCCCATATGCATACCGGCACAACCACAGGACCATGTACAAGAACAACCCTGTACACACCAATGGCCCAACCAGAAGGTGGCATCCCACCCATAAGTCTTTCCTTCATGGCCAAAAATTCAGGATTGTGGAGCTGAATTTCTCTAAATTGTCTCAAAATAATCCACTCAACCTCCACTGAAGCAAGTGTCACCTGATCATTTTCATCCCACAACTTCAGGTGCCTCTCCGTGAACAAATCCATCACCTTCCACTCAGTTCTGAATTCCTAAACCACCTAGATCTGAGCCTTCTGACTCGAAGCATAAGCAACACTATTCCCTTTCCTTGGTGTATATACCATATCAAAGTCGAATGACTAGAGGTAATTGACCAATCTTCTTGTACAAAGATTCACACCCCGCTACGAAAAGATATAATTTAGACTCTGGTGATCGGTAAACGCTGTGAGCTATTCCATCAACAAGTAGTGCCTCCAGTACTATGAGGAATACACTACAACAACCAAATCAAGATCATGAGTGGGGTAATTCTTCTCATGGGTTGTCAATTGCATCAACCTATAAGCCAAAACCTGCTGATCTTGCATTAACACATCCCCAAGCTCGATACCGGACACATCACAAAATAGGACATACTTCCTACTTAGCTCAGGTAAGATCAAGATCAGTGCAGTCATTAATCACTTTTTCAACTCTTAAAAGGAAGTCTCATAATCCTCAGACCACTAAAATAGTATTCCCTTCATTTTCAAACTCGATAGTGGTGCAACCAAGTGGGTGAAATCCTGGATGAACCTCCGATAGTACCCGACCTAACCAAAAAAACTCCCAACATTTAAAACACTCTTGGCATTCTCCCATGACACAACAACCTACACATTCCCTAGATACACTGACACAACTGCCTCCGAGATGATGTGACCCAAAAAATTCAATTCTCTAATCCAGAACTGACACTTTGATAGATTGACATATAGCCAATGCTCGCTTAGTGTACTCCAAATGATGTCAAGATGTTGGGCATGATCATCATGAGTTTTCAATTAAACCAATATTTCATCAATAAAGACAACCAAAAACTGATATAGATAAGGATGAATGATACAGTTCATCAAATCCATGAACATTGTGGTTGCATTGGTCAAGATGAAAGGCATAACCACAAACTCAAACGACCTGTACCAACTTTTGAAAGTTTTCAGCGGTACGTCAGAAGGTCTCACCCTCAACTGGTGATAACATTATCTCAGATCCATCTTAGAAAACATCAATGCACCCCTTAACTGTCCAAATAGGTCATCAATTCTAGGAATAGGGTACTAATTTTTCACCATCATCTGATTTAACTTTTGATAATAAACACATATCCTTTACAACTCATTAGATTTCATCGTAAAAAGAAAAGGAGATCCCCAAGGAGACACACTACGACGTATTAACACCTTATACTCTAATTTCTGAATCTTAACAATTAACTCCTAGAGTTATACTAGTTCCATTCAGCATGGAAGAATTAAAACTGTCTCCACTCTCGGCAGCAACTCAATTGTGAACTCAACATACCTCTCGGGTGCCAACCCCAAGAAATCCTCTAGAAACACATCCTAAAACTAATCCACTACTGGAGGGAATACATATTGTTCACCTTTATCATCATCAATAACAAGACAAGGTACTTGTGTCGTGAGCCTACCCAACTGGTAGAAAATGGTCTCACACAACCTGCTAAAAAATCCCACTCTCTGAGATGGACATAATTGTTACCCTCAAGTGACATGAATGATACCCTATGAAGATAATAGGCTATGTGCGCTCGATACAAAACCAAAAATTATATACCCAAAATAAGGTTGAATCCTAATATCTTGACGATAAATAACTCTCACAAGAAACGATAACCACCAACTTCAAGATCACTTCCCTTTAACTTCTTGATTTCTTCCTTCTGTACCCCCAAAATATTGTCAATTGACATAACCCTGGACACAATCTCCACTGTAAAAACCAATGATACAAAAAAAATGAACCGAAATAAAAGATTGTGTGTCACCAGTGTCAAACAATGCTTTAGAAATTGTAGAAGCTACACGTATTGAACCTCAAACATTCGATGACTTAGCCTTTCCATCACCACGTGCAGACTGAACTACATGAAGTTGACCTGTCCCTCTACCCTAGGATCCAACCTGTGTGAACTGCATTGCACTTCCCTGCTGACAAGGGCGATCTGACCCTAGAGTTCCACATCCACCAACCCTACCAGTACTGCTTGTGGAACTCCAACTGCCTCCCTGATATGGTGTAACTAATCCCTTACCTCCTCTTGGCATATTCCTTACACCAACATCAATGTTCACCTGCTGAGGGTTCCTGCAGAAAATCTGAATGTGTCTCAATATTTTTCATGACTGACACTCAACTGGAGGTCGAGGACACTGGCCAGACATGTGCCCCAGCCTGCCACACTAATAGAAGAACATCTGATCACCACCCTGAGAGGTGGACCCTCTATTCTGACCACCTTACACACTTCATCCCTACGAAAAACATTCAGAATGACGCTTTTAAAGCTTGGAAACTACACCACTTGTCTTCCCAATTGGAACGACAGGACCGCTACCTGAATCTCCCTTTAGGTTCCCTTCTATTATCAATGCTTGATCCACTTCCTCTGTAAACATATTCAAGTGAAATATATTCACCTAAGAACTAATCTCGTGTCTGAGTCCATCCTGGAAACACGTAATAACTGCTACCTCATCCCCTCAAATTCTGGAACAAAGCGTCCCTTTCCAGTGAAGTGGCCAACATACTCCATCACCGAGATCGATCCCTAAGTCAGGCTCATGAACTCTACATCACTCTCTTGCCTCAAAGTCTCTGGGTAAAAATTCTCTAGAAACATTTCATGGAAATCTTACCACAACATCCCCTCAGACTACTCAGTATGAGTTAGGATGTCGCACCAACGCTTTTCTTGGCCCCAAAACATATAAGCCACAAACTTGACTCACTTACCTATAAGATTATTCTTATGTTCAGGTATCATCTTGACATACTCTATCCAAAAATCTTCTACCTAGGGCCCACCCTATCCGGTAAAGGTCGGAGGGTGCTGTAGTTGAAACTCTCTAGTAAACTAAAACATACTCGATGCAACTTGATCTATATCCTGATCCATAATCTGAATAAAACAAGCCAAATTCTCTCATAACTACCCTTATCTACTTTCTTGTATCACCACATTCTCTTGCTCCTCTACTAGATGAGTGTTCTCAGCAACATCTTGTTGTTTCAAAACTGGCACCCAACGTCATGGTGGAATTTCTCTACATTTCTAGACATAAGGTTTAGAACATATACCATAAAACATTTACAAATTCATAACAAGAAGGCTCTTCACTTTCCACAATGTCCCACTATACATACATCATCCCAAAAAACATTAACATTATGAAAACATCACCCTGAATATCCTTACTATAGGCCATGGTCCACATGGGGTAAACAACCATTCACCAATACAGTGCTCACACAACATGTTACAAACAACAATTTCAATAGATTACCAACCCTTAATTACACATATTACATTAATAATCACTTATCATTATTTTATATTCACCACATGAATTGTTTCATTGAAGAAATTTTCCCTTTTCAATAATCAAGATGTGAGGTGCATTCTATCTTTCATGCCTCACACACCCAACCCATGTGTGCCTATGATTATACATGTCAACTGTCTTTCTAGGTGCCTACAATGATGCATGAATGAACAACCTTGTTCCATTGAGGCCACGATCCAAATATCAAAAAACCATCATATCACACAACATGTGCATCACCCAATGGTGAAATATCATCAACTATAACATCACATAATCAAGAACCAAAATTCCCACCCTGGGTGACTTGGGTTTTCCCTCGTACATGGGTTAGCTACTCCCCTGAATGATCTCATTACCAAGGACCAACACATCCTAACTCTCATCTACTATCCAAAATAACAAGATTCTAGAGAAGGAGAAGAAAAAACACCCTTTGATACCACTTTGTAACATCACTGACCCAGATGCCACTGTACTGGTTCTCTGAGATGGGTGATTACATGACCTTAACCACGCATCCCTGTATACCAAAGTTTTCCGCCTAGTAGTGGGGGTCCAAATAGTAAATTGGGGAGACTATACCCCATTTTATTAGAGTAATCCATAATAAAGATAAAAAAATAGCATAATAACAACCAATAATACCATAGCATGCATAAAAATCCATTCTCCAAATAGGGTACAACGATGTCCAATAGTAAATATGCCATTCCATGCTACGAGCGCAGAAGTTAACAAAACCAGAAAAAAAACAAACTGAAAAATCCCCAAAATGGTCCCGACACCACGTTTGGGTAATACTCCATGCAGACCCAAGCTAACCCAACTGCATAGAAAGGGAATTTTCCCTTCTCTTGACCAAAAAACATGAAGTCTTCTCAGGTACCAAACGACGACCCGAGTAGGGTGTGAGAAAAACTCAGTAGGCCACCACCAATGGTGTCTATAAAATATCCAGTGTAAACAATTGTTCATGAAAATGGGAAATGAATAATAAATGACAAGGAAAAGATTAAGTGCCCATAGAAAATTTAGGTCCATTACCAACATTTATAACCATTTCCATATCGTACCATTTCATCCCATTTCTCTTTACATACCATTTCTAACGCATTTAACATGGGTTCATCGAACAGAACAAGTTATAGAAGCTTAAATTACACAATAACATGCATGAGGAAGCACACTATTTTCCTATCTCACTAGGAAAAACATCCTCATGTAAACCTTATCCTCACCTCAAAGCCTCAGTCTATGTGGATGCAACCATTAGGGGAATAGTGCCTCAGTCCTCTTCCCCAACCTGTACATTAGGGGTGGAGTTTAGAGCCTCAGTCCAACTCGACCGGTGGGAAAAGAACCTCAAGTCAATACCCCACTATACCAAGCCTTGTGAACATACTATAAATATATGTATTCATTAACCATTCACACAACATCACAATAGTTTCCAAAGGAAATCATAAATCATAATAATAACATAAGAGGTAATACCATTCCTTAACCCATTAACAAATTTACCACATTTCACATCATTTATCCACTTATCATGTTTCCCCTTTTTATGCTTATCTTATTAATCATTCATTAATTGTGCCTATCTAACTAGGATTTATTCATTATTCCTAACTCACAAAGCATTATTATCAGGATCATAATCCATTTCATTATGGTCTTTAATCATTTCCATGTTAACCAAATATCCCTTAGGTTATTACTAAGCCTAGCTGTATCACATAGCTTCTACTTCAATATAATCATACACATCATCTTTTTTATCAATTATCTATATAACTACACAAAAATCTCAATTTTTCTTCAAAAATCCCCAGGTCTGAGAGAGTCGGCACACCCCATGGGTGGCCCTAGATTAGTCTCATCACCCTCGACACATCCCATGGGGATATTGAGGGTTTCCATTTACCTTATTAATAACCATTTTACCTAAACATGCCAAGGGTGATCAAAACATACCATGAGACACCCAATAAAAAAACCCCACATGCACAATTCCACAAATAAACCATGGGATATAACTTATAGACCACCTACCTCAATTTCGCGGGTGAACACACTCTGAGTCAATCCCTTAGAATCCACTTCAACCATCCCTTGAAGCTTCAACCTACATCTCACCCATGGAGTAGGGTTTTAGAGATTTGGAAGGAGAGGATAAAGGAGATTGAAACCCTAAACACAAAAGAGATGCAAGGATGGGATTATCCTCACTCGAAGCTTCAATCTGCAAACAATGGCCCCAAAAACGCCTTATAAATGAGGAAGATATATCTTTTGGAGCTCTTGGGGGATTTGGTTCGTTCCTAGGGTTAAGAGGGGAGAATGTGGAGGAAATCCTGTGTTGGGTATTAAAATCCTAGAGTGTTAAATTTGTATTTCTTTTAAAAATTTATGTGTCACACATTTTAACCACAGGGTTTTCCTAACCATATGCAAACTGTGTGGTGGCCATTTTCAAAAAACCCACCTCCTGCAAGGTTTATTGGGCTATCTACATGGTTAGTAATAACCATGTGCAGACCATGTGGCCTACCCAAAAAAACCCCATTTTATCCATTTTTCGTGTCCTAAACCCTCAGAACACCCCTGATCCTCCTTAAAGACTTGGGTAAGAACTTAATTAACCAAATAAACGGATCAAAACCAAAACTAAAATTATAACATAAATTTCAATGATATGGGATATTACATTATTGTACATAAATCAAGTAAATATTTCCTCTCATGTTCTTCAACTTCAATGAAAGGATCTTGAAAACCAAAAAAGTTTTCCAAGTACTTTCTTTTATGATGAATCAATTAGTCCCTTAAATCATTGCAAATTTATGACTTTCAAATTGTTAACTAAATTTTTCCTAAATATAATCTCTATCACTCTTCATAATATCTCATTCATTAGATTTTTCTTTCATTTCCATGTTTTCCTACATGGAAACATAGTATGTATTATTTATGGTAACCTTTATACATACCATTATTTTTTTAAATAGAGGTCTCATTAATCCATTTTTCGAGGTGGTATTTCAACTAAGATATTTTGAAATTTCAAAACCCTAGTCTTCAATATTTTGTTTAAATTGCGAGGATGCAATTTATTAAAGGAGGGGACAATGTAACACCCCAAGCTTTGATGGTAATCTTCTTCTTAACAATTCAATATCTTTCACTACACACAACACTGAGTTCGAGCGCACCATGACATATAAAACTAGCCATTTAAAAAACTTTTTTTAATAATATTAACCGCATTTTGAATTTTATATACATCCCATATAATTTTAATAGTTATCTTATGTTTTTCATAGACATAATATATGGGAAAATTCAAATTTTCAGGTAAAAGAAGTATTTTAAAAAATAGATTTTCTTCCTTTTAATGGTGAACCATGTTTAAATACCATATTTGAAACTTTTATATATAAAATTTGATGAAAAAAATTATTCTTTATTATAGGGACATAAAAATTTGTTTTGGATGAATTTTTGGTACTCTTCTGATAACTTTCATATTTTGATGAATAGTGAAAAATAATAAATTTTAATTGAAAAGAACTTTTTTAATCAAAATTATTTATATTGTAAACTTATAATTTTTTGTTTTTTAAAAGTATAAATAGATTATATTTTTATCATTTAATATAATGTAGTTTATTGGATGTAATTTCATATTTAAATTAGACAGAAACACATGACAATATTTTAATAGTTTTTACTTCTTAAAAACCCACTATTTTTGGTTTTGACATTGAGAATTAATTTTATATTAATTACTGCAACTTCTATGTTTTGAATTTATAAAAATAGATTCCATATTTTTAATTAAACGTCAAAATTGTGTAAATATGTACCTTTTATTTTTGTACATTATGAATAGAAACATTAGTGATTACTTTAAATTGTCATAGTTAAAGGGTAAATATGGAAAATAAGGGAAAAATAATATTATATGAATATTAAACTACTCTAACAGATGTCCTAGTCATTTTGGATGAGATATTTCCGACCATGGGCATTCTTTGGATGATTTTAGGACCCGATGGGACCACTTGGGTGTGATAATGATATGTTATAAGAATTTATTTAAAGGATAAATATAACATAAACATGTACCCCATACTAAAAAAATATTAATATAGGGTTATATGATTTATCTATTTAATTATAAATAGTCCCTATAAATCTAAAAATATTTCCTAAATTATGGTATTTTAGTTATAATTTCTATAGATTAGATAATGATATCTATTTATGACACACCGATGACGCAGTGATTACCTTATTAATTAACGATTCAAATAAATGAATTTATAAATATTAAAATAAATGTAATTTAACATTTTCATGACATCCAAAAAATTTCCGGATGACATTGGCACGTGTGGTATTTTTTAATGCATTTTTAAGGAAGAAATGTTTTATGTTTTAAAAAAATTCAATTACTAAATATTGTCAAAATTTACATAAATGGGTTTTAAAAAAAATATTATTTTATTAAATGATATAAAAATCCCAAATAAATAATATTTGTGCAACTAACTTATATAATGTTTCAAATTTTATTAATTATCCACTGTAGGATCCCTTTTCATTTTATAATAACTAAATGAACCCTATAGTATAAAAATACAAGAATACATGGTAAGAGTTGAACTATTTAACTAAGGGTTGATCCCAAACGATAAGGTTAATTTGAGGAACTAAACTTATTTAAAAATAATTGTTTGAAATTATTTTGAACCATACTAATATTATACTAGAAATAAATTACTTTTGAGCTATTAGAAACTGAAAATCGCTTTTTAATAAATTAATATTTCAATTTTTTCCTAAAGTGCCCCTCACCTCTCTTATAAAAGGGAACTTCTCATACTCTTCAATTCACCCCTCCAAATCCCTTTGGATCGAAAAACCCCAGACCATTTATTCTACCAACATCCCTCATATCATTTTAGAGGAAAAACTTTGGTCAGAAATTCATCCTAAGGAGTCTTTTTGTGAAAATCAAAAGAAGACACCCAAAAAAAGGTAATTGTTTTATCACCTCTTTCAAAGTTATTTTCTTCTTATACATACTCTTTCTCTATTGTTTCAATACAAAAATAAGAAATCCAGTACCTTAAATATTTTTATATGTTATTATAATTATGTGACACACATATTATTCCTTTTACCCATCCTAAAAAACAATATCATCGTGCGTGCGTACGTACAACTTACCATCTCCACACCGTTGTGTAATTGTTTTTCATGTACAATTTATTGCGATTGGTATAACGATGAATATAATGGATGTAAAAAATAAATATAAAATAATATTTATTCTTAAAAATTCATATTTAATCCAATTCTAATTCATTTAACAATTAAGGAAATGATATCGTCGGTCATGCATACGTACGACTTACCGTCTCCACAACGCGATGAGACTCATCTTTCATTTTCACAATCCAAGAATGATTATAAGAATAAATATTTTTAATAAGTATGAAATATATGAAATAATAATTCTAATTGGATTATATATACACACACACACACATATATTTCATTCACTTACATCAATTCAATATGATAATAAAACGAAAACCACGTTCATGCGTACGTACAACCTACCATCTCCATGAATGATGTGTTCCATTTCATTTATCTATATATTATATATATTTATATAGAGAATATATATTATATATAAATAATATTTTACATTTTTGAATTAATTAAATTATGGTATATGTAATACGATCGAGAATAAAAAAGTCAAAACACATATGATAAATAAAGCGATTATTACCCAAAATGTTTCCTTAACATGGAATTGTTAATAAATGGAAAATTTAAAGTCATCAATGAATAATATATGATATAATAAATATTTTAATGATTATTAAATAAGTTAATAATATGTTTGAAGACATTAAACAGAAGTTTCAGACACGTATAGAGAGTATCAGACCTAAGGTAAGGGTTAATTATTTAATCTCATTATTATCTGAGATTGTTTATGTGTAAGTATTTAATGTGACATATTTATCATCAATATACATGTTTCATAAAATTTATTTGAAAAATATATTTTTTTGGTTTTATGGAAGGGACTCTTTAACTAGATCATCATTTAAAATATTTTAATGATTTAATTTTTCTAAATATTTTTAATTAATGTCAATATCTTCAAAATTATTTTAAGGATTTATTTATATGTACATGATTATTTTAAAATGATATTTCCTTCAAAAAGTTTCAAATTTGTGTTGAAACCATTGATTAATAAATCTCTTTTATATGACATCTTTTATAAATTGTGCGACTTTTAAATGATTTCAAGAAAAAACGGATATTTCTCCCCAAGAGTTTTACTAATTATTTTCATCTATAGCAATAACCTTTATTAGATATTATTCTTGATTGGGGTTGACTTATAATGATATAATCTTCCATATTTTATTGAAGGTTTTATGATATATTGGTTTTGGATGTTCTATTTTTATAAAATTCATGGTTTATGATTAATGTATTAACATTTGGTATTAAAGTTTTAATACAAATGTTTTGTTATGTTCACCCTTTTATATGAGGAATACATTGGACTTAGTAAGTGATGTAAGGGTCCCACTTTATCCCCTTGATGCATCGGTAGGTCTGATGAGACATACTA
Source organism: Viscum album (assembly GCA_963277665.1). Taxonomy (NCBI): domain Eukaryota; kingdom Viridiplantae; phylum Streptophyta; class Magnoliopsida; order Santalales; family Viscaceae; genus Viscum; species Viscum album. The sequence goes on along the minus strand of OY728142.1, from coordinate 22,103,755 downwards.
GTTTCTTGGAATAAGGAATAGACAGAATATTTGTGTATGGTCTTTTCACTAGGCCTTGACTTAGTGGTTAAGATGTATGACATTATGCATTCTGACATTATGATATTAGTTATTGATTTTACATGTGACTATTCATCTATTAGAATATCCGTGTGAATTTTTAAATGGAATTATATGATTTATTCATGCCATATTATTCTTAATGTAATGTTTTAAACGACTCGTGTTTTAGTTTTTTACCTTTCCTTAAAGTTTTTTCTTATTTTTGATATCTTTTGGTATATTGTTTATCATTACTGAGAATCTGAGCTCACCCCTGTCTTATTTATTTTCTCCTATGATTCCATGAAGTGTTTTATGATTGATATAGAGGGTTAATCTAGTGGAATAATGGTGTTCTAAAGGGATTATCTATGATTTATTTTATGTTAGAAATTATAATGTAATGTTCATGTATGTAATATATTTTCCAAGACTTTTAAACTGATCGGTACTTCGGGACATGATTCATTGTAATCATGCCAATTTCTTAAAATAAGTCACTAGCTCTAGGTAATTGGGGTCAGGGCATTACAATTATGTTTTTCATACATATATATTATTCGGTTTTTTATTTTTTTTATGTTTATAATTATTTTACTTGGGTTTTTATGTAAATTTATTTATTTGATCTTTTTAAAAATGTAGGAAGTCTGAGAGAAAAAAAGTTTATGCGGTCTTATATAAATTCATTTTCTTCATCCTTATCATTTTTCAGGATTTGGTTTTAATATTGAAACTATAATTATATTGATTAATTTTTTTTTGAATTTTCCACACCATGAATAATTATTCTTGGCTTTGTTGATCAATTTGTTTTACCTTAACGTGATATTATGTAATTTATATGTATTTTGACTTATAATATTTTATTAACATGTAATTACACCACTTATTTTAAAAAATAATGTTAAACTTGAATCAAATGTCTTTTTTTATTACTTACTGTCATACTGGTAATTATTGTGTGTTTGTTATGATTTCTGTTATTTTAATGAATTTTCATGTTTTTTACTATAGGTGACAGATAATTGTAGTAAAAAGGGATTGAGCCTTCTAAGATAGAAAACTATAATGAAGGTTTTCATAATGGTTTATATTTTTTTTGTGGTACTTCTGAACATTATGATGGATTATAAAATCACTATTATTTATTATTCACATTTGATCTGATTTATATCATATTTTTTCAGTTGATTTGATAGTGATGCAGTTGGTTTCATATATTATTTGGTTATAGAAAATAAAGTTATTGGTGGGAACACAACAGAGGTGGTGGATTAATGAATTCGATGGGTTAAGAGTATATTCCTATTAGTCTTATCAATTGTATGATAACTAATTGTGTGATTGATAGTTCATGTATTTTTTTAATCCTTATGTTTATATTGTATAGCATAGTGTTCCATATCTTTATGTAATATGTATTTACTTTTAAATTTATTAATATTTAGTTAATCTATATTTCTACTAATAATTTTTTCTTTGATTAGCATTAGTTTAGGATATCCACCACTAAACAAAATCACTTCTACGAAATTTAATATTGGGTATATTTTTTAAATTTTTAAATAAAATAATTTGATGGTATAAAAAAGTGATATTGAATATAAAACAACTAATAAATGAAAAAATGACACTTCATTAATCATCTATTAAATAAAACTAAACAACCATGTATATATTACCAACACTGACATACGAGGTTCTTGAATACATTTTTGTTAGATGGATTAAATTTGGTTTAAACTACTAGTAATCACTAATAAATCACCATTGTATCTTAATTTCTGATATTTTATAACAATTATTTCTTAGTGTCTCCCCAAGTTATAAAAAAATTATATAATCAATACTTTGTAAATCAGGATTTATAGGAGAATGCATACATGGTTCAATAATTATTTTTTCCATTGATGTAATGAAAAAGTATGGTATTAAGATTCAGGTATTCAATATTTGAACTTAGAAAATATTACCTTCATTTATATATTTTATTTAATTATATCATATTTCCCTTTATATTTGAGAAAATTATTATTGATCATTTTATATATCAAAATGTTAGTTATATAATGTTTATGATATTTATTTTATATCTTGATGATATATTACTTTCTATGAATCGTCTTTGGTCCTTAGTGAGACTATGAAAACACTCTATAATAGTTTCAAAATAAAGGATATGAAATAAGCTTAATATATCATTGAGATAAAAATATTTGATAATAAGTGAAAGATTTGATTGAACTAATCTCACTATGAATATATTTGAAAAAATTCTGTGTGGTTTATAATTAAAAAATATTTAAAAAATAGTTCTAATTTATAATGGCCATAATTCAAATATTAATAAATTTTTAAAAACTTATTTGGAATGGAATCATATGGAAGAAATTAATTATGAATTTATTGTTAAAAATTTGTGAGATAAAAAAAACTTATATAAGGATGAATATCGACTTTGTAGTCAATTTCTGGTTACGATGCCAGTGAAATACTAAATTATATCATTAAATAGTTTCATATAATCTCATTTAATTTCATTCAATAATAAATATTTTTTTCTTACATAGAAGATATATAATATATTTATGGTTATTAGATATTCTGGGTAATATTTTATCTAATATTTTATATAAAATATTCTATTTTAAGTCATGTAAATATCAATATATATATATATTCTTGTTAAATATTAAATATCTTGAAAGAGTGAAAAGTAGTTAATTATCATTGCATAATTTATATAAGATTAATTTGGAATATTTTTTAAGACTATGATTCAAGGAATATTGTTTCATAAATTAATTTCATGATTTAAAATTGTTAACAATATATTCAAAATTTATAATTTCATTTTAATGATCATATTATTTTCAATGATTTATATGTATTCTAAGGGTTATAAGAATATAGAACTATAGAACCTTTTTTGAGGAAAAATATTAGAAATACATGATTTCATTTTAACATTTTTACAATAATACTATGACTATGACACATTTAATAAAAGAGTTCAAATGAAAGTCTGGGGATTAATGATGATATATATAAATTCATGTAATAAAAATTATGTTTATTTAAAAAATTTATTTTTAATTTATTAATGATTTTCATTTCATTTATCTATTTTTAATATATATTCTTTATTAGATTAGATGATGATAACATTTATTGTTTTAAATAATACATTTTTAATTTATAAATTTTGTGTATTTCATTTCAAAAATCATGCTAATGAAAGTGTTAACCATGTGGTCCCTATTAGAGACTATGTTATTTGATGATGTATGACTATCAATATTAATCCACGTTTTATCCTAAATTTTGATTAATGTTCTATTTTTTATAGATTGAATATAAAGGTGAAATATGCTTGATTAATTTAATAAATATTATATAGTAATTCAATAAGATTCCAGTGGGAAAATGTTAAAATATTGCTCACTAACATTGTATAAATAAATAAATAAATAAAAAAATAGATAATAATGGGTGAAATTTGAAAATTTATAGCCTTAATTTCTTAATTTAAATTTTTCGCATTAACTATTTTATCTATACTTGGGTCATATAATTTCTTATGCTAGAACCCCCATGATATAGAATATACATTATAGATCATCAATTGCCGAGTAAGGATCGAAACATCCAAAATGTAACAAAATGTGAACTCTATATTCTAGAACATAGAATTCAATGCCCCATGCCACTATAATAAGACAAATCACACATGATCTCTCATAATTCCTCGAATATTCTCACATACAAAACACTCACAAGGAATGAAATATGGTTTTAACATTATTCTACTCCACAAGAGAACTTTATTTCTTTACTAATCAGAAGAAGATTGTACATTCACCTTCTCAAGTACAAGTGACCCCACACCAACTATATATAGTAGATTCTAGTAAGTGAAAATAGTTCCACCACATTATTATCTAAATGGGATACTTCCATCAATCATTGATACATTTGGTTTCCCATAGGTTTCACTACCTCAAGAGTTTTAATCCATTGAACATGTTGTATTTCGTATGTGAGTCCCATAATCTGGAAACACTCACTTACAAGCTAGTTGTGAATCGTTATCTTCAAGACTATGTCTGCCTCTGTCATTATTATACTGATGTAATACCCCTTATTTCTGAAACCCATGTTTTATACTATATTATTTTGGACACAAAAAACTAGAACAAAAAAATGATTATCCACACTTCATTTAAATCTCACACATTAAGAATTCATTCAAGGATTAAAGTCATACCTCGACACATAAAAAAATTAATTATTATTCTTCTAATATAAAAAATAGTTTTTTCGCTATTTCTCTATCTAGTTACCCTTATCCAACTATGGAACAATGTTTATCCAAATTTACTGATACTAAAACCATTGTTATTATGTTAATAATATTCTAAATTCCATTGATCTTCTATAATTCTAGCATTCCATCATCCTATATCTTCTAGATGAAATGAAACATTAGCTCTATGTACAATATTTTTGAATGCAACAATGGATTATTATCCAGGTGTATTTTTTATGATTTACATAGAATAATATCCCCCTTTCCTACTAATTTAAAAGTTCATCCAATAAAAAAAATCTAGATCAATTCTCCACTATCTTCCATAATTGAAATTACAAATACTAGCTATAGTCTAAACATAAAACTTATGGTTTATATGATAAATGTTGACACAAAAACCATATTACACTATCATGCATCTATATATCCTACAAATTTAGGATCAAGATAACCTTGTAATGGATAGTACACTATAAAACACAATGATAATTATTAAAAACCCTTGAGATATCAATTAATCCATTTCATTTTTTCTTAGTGTTCCATTCCTTGATTTTTTATATACCTCTTAATAATTTCAATTTCATCAGAAATACCAAGCCCTGTACAAACCATCACATGCATCATACTTTAAACCACTAATGTGTAGGAAAATTTTGGCATGTACTTATCATTTTTTTCCATTAAGTTATCTTTATTTTGATAATTGAAATTTCCAACCAAGGGGATGTTCATAATTTTATATCTATTCATTACAAATAATTTCATGATCTTCGAGATGTACATCAATTGATACAAAAACCATGTTCCAGTCTTCTTATCTAACATGATTCATATCCCCAATATCCACTTGGCTTCTTTGATATTCTTCATCACAAATATTATGAACAAATCCGCATTTAACTCTTTAATCTGGACTATGTAAAATCTTTCTATAATTATATCATCAACATAAATGAAATTTGTGACATAATTTTCATCAATGAACACCTCAAACAACAAAATTTTTTTGCATAACTCCAGATATTGTTATTTATATTGAAAAATAAATCAATCATATTTTTCCATCGACTTGGATCTTATTTTAACACATATTATATTTATTTTTGTATGAAAATAAAACCTTTATTCTATATATCAATGAAACCCACCATCTACTTCATAAAGATATCCTACTAAAATTATCCATTAAGGAAATATATTTTTACAACAAACTATTCAGAGAAATTAACTACATATATTTACTAAAATCAATTCATAGCTAATATATCATTATAACATTTCCTACCATATACTTCCACCAATAATCAGTAAAATCATTTGTTCTTCAGAACCTTATTTCCCTTTAGTAGTTATGTTATCTCCCATGTCCTATTTTTTCAATGAGTATATCTCCTCCATCATAACTAAATCCCACTATTCAAAATTGATGTGACCCACCACATTCTCTAGTATTTTGGCTCTCTACCATCCATAAGAAGAAAAAATATGGATCAATTTCTAATCACTGAATATTTAATATTATCCTAGTAGAATTATTCAACTAAACATGTGACTCTACTCTTTTGAGAATTAATATTTCTATAATTTCACCTTCCATAGATTTACCTCAAACTTCAATTATCCTCATTCATTTCAACATTATCTAACCATAATGATTATTCCAGACATTTGATTGTTTCTATTTTTAAAAAAAATTGAAGCCTCTATAACTCCATTATGATCAATTTGGACATACACTCTTGATCATTTATTGACAAAAAAATATTCCACAATGTTATGATCCTTTCATTGTATATTATCATTAAAGATAAAATTTTATATTTTAATTACATTTTTTAAAATTTTGAAGAGCTTAAAAAAAATTCATGTCCATATCCTATAATGAAACATCATCATGTCATTTTTTAAATTATATTCCATTTGTTGGAATCAACCTAACCATTATAAGAGACTTTTAAAACCCACCAAGAGAGGCACATATACCACTCTTCTAATCTAATGATCTTCTAAAATCTTCAACCTCATTAGTCCAAATAGACCTCTATTTATGAGATAGGCATCACTGTTCACTACTTAGACCTAAAATTAATTTGTAAACCTATAGTGTAATCTCAGGATTTGAGCATCATCATTCAAATTTAAATTAATCCATTATGTAAAAAAAATTTGTTTTAGTATTTTAGGTACAATATTATCGAACTAATTTCCCTTCTTCCAAAAAAAACTATGGAATTCTCTACTATTGTATATCACCTCCATGATTATACTTGAGTAATTTATTCCTTGTTCCAGTCTCCTTCTCAACCACTTCTCTCTATCAAATTATTTTTTTGAAAACTTTATACTTATGTTTAAGAATGTACACCCATACCATCATTTTTACATCAATGGTGTTGTCAAAATAATAAAGTGAACCTTTATTTAACCAAATTAGAGTTAGTACCAAAAAATCCATTTTATAGAGATCCAAATTCATAGAATTTTATACCATATCATTTGAAAATAAAAAATAATCCTTTATTATCATGTATTTGTTTCTCACATGTTTCATAATTCATATGATCAAGAATCAGTATACCATTAACCATTAAGAGTCTCATTTTTATTTCACTAATGTGTACAAGATAGAATGTCGACAACTCCAAGATTCAATAAGATATCATTTTAGAAATCATTTGACTATTTTATTTTATTATCAGAATAAATGTTCCACCATTGAAACCCATTCCCCACCACCATCGATCCCCGTGTGATATTCTAGACTCTATCCACAAAGGTTATATAGAAAACTAATTCATCATACTGGCCTATCAAAACAATGTTAATATATAACCATGGTATATTACAAAACCCTTTAAATTCCAAAATAACTCTATTAGAGATTCAATATTTAACATATCATTTTTATCATGATTTAAGATATTCAATATCCACAATGAAAACATTGAAGAGTCTTCTAAAAACATATTTGGTCTTACTTATTATCTTAGATATAGACTTAATTGATGCTCTAAAATTAATAAACAATGATTCTAATAAATTATTGGCACAAATTAGTAAACTAATATCTCCATTAGATATGAAATTTATGGAACATTTGGAACCACTATTTCTAGAATTGACCTTTTAATATCTACAATCCTTCTTATATACACCTTTTTTAAAATTAATGCATATAGTTTTAAGTTTAATATACTTCCCATAACTTATATCTTTTCAATCTTCATCACTCTTCTAATTTTTTCATTTAGTTATTCATCCTCCACCATTCACATTGAGTACAACTATGGTCAGTTATTAGAATTATATCTAATCAATCTCATCATTCAGGATGGGAATATAAAAATCCTCAACTAATAAGTTAGATATACCACTTAAATTATTAACATTGATGACCACAATATCCCAAGATTCTAGATGTGTAAAAAGTGAAGTCAAATTTGACCCTAGTCCTATAAACATCACTCCTACAAATTCCAACTTACTATGAACCACGATAAAATCATTGACATGATCAGCCGCATATAATAGTTTTAACATCTTCATACTGAATAGTATCTACATCATGGATACATTTTTCATCGTCATTTTATTTAATTACAAGTTGGATAAATAATTCAATAGTTCCTTAGAGGTCATAAATCCCTCCACGTTCCACTTTATTCATTACTTTTGATTTAACCTCTTTCAATAAAAGATAAAGATCCTTTTGAATTATATAGTCATAAACCTATTCCCTCAAGAATCTAAAATATAATCTGTTAATTTTTTTAACCCAATCCGTTACTTATTAAAATTCCATTCCTTCGAAATATAAAGGAAACTCCCAATAAAATAAAAACATAATGTTAAAAAATATACAATAGAGTCTAATAATAAAAAATAGATGTTTTATAAAGTGTACATAACAATGGATTTAGATACATCTTATTGAACCGGAATCCCCATGGTGTAGAAGATATCTTACAGATCCTCACCAACAAAACAAGGACCCCAAATTTTGAAACATAATGATATAAAAATCATGTTGTACAAAAAATGGGAAGTCAAATCCCCATAACCATTGTACACAAATTCCTTAGACCTGATCTCTAAAAAATTTTAAGTAAGAAAATAATCAAAACACACACCAAGAATGAAAAAAATGGAATTACATGGGTCAAACATAGTTATACCATGTGAGATAACACTACTTCTTTACTAATCAGGAGAAGATTGTAAAAACACCTTACCTAGTAAAAGTGACAAAATCCTAGCTGTTTACAGTAGATTCAATCAAGTGAAACCAGTTCTACACAACTAAATCTGTTAAATAAATACACCTTTGATAACGGATACTTCGATGTCCTATAGTTTTCACTAACTCAAATTCGATTATCGATTGAATAGTTCATGATTTGAAATTTACTCCCATCTTATAAATATAGTATCCTAACAACATGTTTTAGATCATTTCTTTCTTAACCCTAGTAATCTCCATAATTCCACTCAAGTCCATTACCCATTTTATAAAAAATTTTCTTCTATAGAAGATGAAATTGAACATGAAAGGATTATTCAAACTTCCTAATATCAGTAGTGAAAAATTCTCATTAACTCACCTCTCCACTTTGGTTTCTTCCCCTTCTCTTTTTTCCTTCTTGATTTATCCCATTTCTACAAAAAATTGAAATCTCAACACCCATCAAGGAGAATAAAAACACCCAAAACGTGTAAATTCATCTTCTCCTCATGGTTTGGGATGGATAGATACAATCTATGGTAACTCAAAAAAGATTAATCCAAAATTAAGGCATTTATTCGTTTCCATTAAGTTATACGAGCTTCCTAGAATTAATTTATTTCCCTAAATTATGTTTTTCTATTCTTAGTTTTATGATTTAAAACTATTTTCTTGATACCCAAATTGGTTTTCATATTTTCATGATACTATAATATTGATTAGTTGTAATTTTTGTAAACCAAGAATAATGTTGAAATAAAGATGAGTTTTATATTATTTGGGGAATTAGAGGTTCCCACCCTCACCGATTTTGGTGATTTACATTATGGAAATAAACTTACTTCATTTATAAGTAGTAAGGATATAAAATATACAAAAATATACTAAATGAAACTGTATCCATGATGTATAACACTAATACTAAAATTATGAAATAATAACTACTTCCCTTGAGAAAAACCCTCAGACAATATAAACATCCAAAATGAATTAATGTATAAAAACTAAAAAAACTATAATAAATCCTTAAAGATAGTTTAGGGGAGGAAAATATATAAAAATAATAATAATAGTTGAGTTTCATTTTTTGTTGGTGTTTAATGTGAACTTATGGAATCTATAGTAGAAAATAAGTTGAAATCCCAATGTAATTGAGGATAATAACTTCAAAATATAGGTCCATTGATCAATTTGTTTCTCTTCAATAAACTGCATCATGGTTGGACATGATTCGAATTCTATGAGAAAGAATGAAAATTCCATTTTCATAGTCAAAGTAACACATTATACTATACTTTTGTTTATCGGTTATTTGATACATGGGTCTAATAAAATTTACAACCATGTGTTGTGCTTGATTCTTTTTGTTGATAATGTAAAATTTGATTATTTTAATAGGATAAAATTCATTCATGACATCTAACATGATCCCAATGATGATGATACTAAGATTGAGATCACTAGGATGAGTTCCAATCATGAAATATTGAATAACCACCCTAAATCTATAGACATCACTATTTTTATTCACTCTCATCATGTAATCTAAATTTTCACCAAAGTAAAATTAATAATTAAAGCTTATACTTGTATTTGGAATTGGTCTTAATGATAAGAAAAATTGATCTTCTTCCGAGAAAATATAGACATAAACTTTATCTAAATTGACCTTTTATTTAAGAAATAGGATAATTAGTCAAAGGTCAATAAAATTATCACTACATTAGTAGTAATTTTATCCCAATGGACTATGTGATTCTCACAAATTTTTATAGGCTTATATTGGAGTTCATCATATGATTATGTGAAACTAGATTGACACGTTACATTTAGAGAGTATCATGCCTTTTACCCCTTTATGTAACGGTCAATCCAAAAAACACTATTACATAAATCATGAAATTGATTTTAGATTTTATTTTTATATTCTATGAAGATTGTCACATTTTTAAATGGTCCATATATACAGTAAATAAAGTGCATGGACATGAATATATAAAATCACATATAGTATTGTATCTATAAGTTCTAACAAGTGAAGTTGAATTGGATGATCTCTTTTATAAAATCCTCACATGCCCAAAATTAGAAACATGAGCCACATATTCTGAATCTAAAAGAACATTATTTCTTATAAAGTGTTGATTGATGAATAAATATGGACAATCATGATACATATATGATATTGCATCTTATACTCCTATTAAAACACCAAATATATTATTCCAACCCATTAATATTTGTTTTTATAGTTAATTGAGCAATGTCATCTAATTCTCCAATTTCAATAAATTCATATAGAAAAAGTGAGTAATATTTATGCCAAAAAAACTTTATAATTGTATGATGTTATAGAATATAATGTTTATCAATACACATATCTTACTACTCTCAAATGACTTTAGACCATATTATTCATCTTATCACTGTCTAATATACAGTTGATATTTTTTACAACATCATGTATTGATGGAAATATTACATTTTAAATAATTCCACATCCTATCTCCCTACTGAAATTGTTGGGATTTAATTCCTATGTTAATTCTATGATTTTTTCCAAATTAAATTCTATATCATTATCGCATATCATGGAATTAGGTAATTCTGATCAGGAACAATTGAATGAAATGTTTCTACTATTTATTATAAATATCTTCATTTTATAATGTAAAATAATAGAAGGAATTCTAAGGATGATAAATAACTATTTTTGGAGTTTCTCCCACAAAATTACCTATGCTATGTTATGTTTGCTGTGTCTAGTGGTGTTGATTTCCTTCAAATTGGATGTATTCCTGCATAGTCCCATGTTATTATCATGGTTCATAGGTGGATCCTCATGGAATAATTTGAAATTTAGTATAGGGACCTTTATTTTATATAAGTCAATTCCACATATTCCAAACTCTTGATGGTCTCTAAAAAAGATAGAGTCAAACAAGAGCTTATTGTAAGTGAGATTTGATGCCTAAAACTTCCCAAATTATCCGTGTTGCTAAAGAATTTATCCCATGGGAATATTATGGCTAGAATTAGGATCCTTAAATATACTCATGTCACCAATGAAGGTGAATATGCCACTAACTAATATGTTATCCCTTAGATTCATGTAAATAATATTCATGCACTCTCGATGTTTTTATAGAATTAATTGATTCCCTAAAAGATATAGTAAATCAAAATTGGTATGTGAACCAATTTATAATTTTATGTGACCAAAAATATGATTTATCATTTATGAAAAACATGGTCAATGAGGATAACCTTCCCAATTACGTTGGAATTCCTCAACTAAAATTATTAGATGACAAGTCAAGCCTTCTTAATCTATCATAATTAACAATATATACCTATATAGAACCTGATATAATAGTTATAACAAGATTCAAGCTCACAAAATTATTTCAATAGCCCCATATTATTTAATGTTAACAAAAAACAAAATATTTCTCAAATATATTATCCTTAAATATGGGTACATGCTAAAGGAATCAGTTATGTTTTATATGAGTTGGTTACCTTCAACCCTATGTCTGGATAAGCTACTAGAATTTATGAATCCCCTTATAATAAGTCATGTGATATAACTATTTTATGAAATTATGGTCGCTATCATTCCACCCGATTTGGGCGTTCGGGCCACCATTTTGGGACTACGGGTCTCTAGGGCCTTCGGGTCATCAAAGGCCTTTGGTCCATAGGGCCTTCGGTTCACGTAGACCATGGAGTAGCCCAGTTCACAAAGAACAAGGCCCTAGAAGAGGATCAGAGCGGTAGGAGTAGTAGCCACAAGATGCAGAGCTAACCGGATTGGAAGAATGAGACGGTATGGCAGCCGCCATCGACACCAGGCACCATGTAGCTTTGTACGGGGCATTGCTAGCCGATTAGAAATGCAAGGTTGGGAGCTAAGATGATAAATGATGCAAGATGCTGGGGAGGGGTAGTTCTAGTGGGCTGGGCCTACGGGTCATGTATGGGCATGGTATGCCTCTGGGTCTTCAGGTCGTGTATTGTGGGTCATGTTGGGCCTTGTGCCTTGGGCCTATGGGTCCTGTACGGGTTCACCTTCAACCTTTAAAAGGGGGATTATCTATAATAAAATAAAAAATAAGGCCTTCAGGCCATGAAGAGTAAATCATTTGGGTCTAACTATAAACTGATAAGCGGTGTAAGAGTCTACATTTATGGAGGAATGATACGAGTGAGACTATTATTCAACAAAATTGATTCAACGAAAAAGATTAGGTGTGTATGTTGTAAGGGAATGGGTTGACTCAGGCTATTTATGTTTTGGTACAATATCCTATGAGAGTTATGGATCCCGAATTTCATCAGGATTTGACCAGTGAGGTAGTTATTGGATAAGACTAACACCATGAATGAGGCTTGGATCCCTAGTTTTCAAGGAACATAGATTGTGAGGATATTTTCATTGATTATGAAGTTCTAAAGGTATCTACGAATCCCATGTTGTGGATAAATAAGGCCCATGTTATTATTTTATTATAATTTTAGGTTAATGTGATAGTAATTCATGGGGAAGGGGCTATGTATGTTGGCTAGTAAAAAGTGGTTTTTCCTATAGGGGTGCTATTTATGGAACTAATAATATAACAGTATTAGAATTATAATATTAAATATGAAGTGGTTAATGCTATTGGGGGAGGTAGGGAAATTAAATAAGAGATTATCCAGTAGGTAGTGTATTTCGAAAAATATATTTGGCATTTTCTTTTTGTGGGATCACTATGCAATAGTTAGGCCTTGGTTAAGGTATAATACGACTCTGGGATTCATCTTCTTCACAATTTATTCTTCACTTTTATTCTTCTTGTTCTTTATATATCTGTAATTCTATTGTGTTTCCCCTACATAAATCCATAGAATCCTTTATTTATCTCTCAAATATCTATCAATTGGTGCATTTATAGAGAGGAATGGGTTGTGTTTGAGGATAATGTGATCTTAGAGAGAGATTCCAGAATGGGGGAAACTTCTTGTTTGTGAAACTTGATAAAGTTGTGGCTCCTAGATGACCACATATATGGAAAATAGAGTTGGTAATTTGGAAACATTTATATTAGAGTTGGTGAAAGGGAAATAATGACAGGATCATTCAATGTAGGAGATGAAGGTAATGTCCCTACAACTGGACAATAATAATACAATTAATATTATTAATTAATGATAATATAATTAATTATATATGTGTTAAGTAATAATTAATAATATTGTTAATTTGGTTATCCATTAATATGATAAATATAAATTAATATGATAAAAAATATAATCTATCAAATAATTATTATTAAAATAATTGTTAATAATTATTAATTCAATTAATTATTATTATTAATATAATTACTAATAATTATTAATACAAATAATAATAATTATTAATATAGTTAAGTATTAATACTAGTATATTTAATTTTTATTAATAGTATAATAATTTTTAATTTGATAAGTAATAATTAATAATATAATTAATATAATTATTAATTAAAATGAAAAATAATAATTAGAATATAAATGTTATTAATTTTTATTAATTATAATATTTTATCTCATTAGTTATTAATTATATTAAATATATTATTAATTATTAATTATATTTATCATATTAATTTTTAACTATATTTATCATTTAAATTATTAATTATATTATTAAATTTCATAATTTATAATATTAATTTTTTTCATTGGAATGATATTTTATTTAAATAATTTGTTTTTAACTATATATTATTATTTAGGTTCTAGAATTTTTAATATATTTTTATTACAATACTGGAAAAGTGAAACTAGATCCCACATGGAAATCCATAAGGTATGTTAAAGCCCATTCCCCTATAAAAGGGTGTCATCAGTGAGGTTTTTAGTTATATTTTGTGATTACATTAATACTCATAATTTTGAATTAAAATATTATATTAAATACTATTAAATTATATATATATATATATATAATCAAAAAATATTAAAATGTAAAAATAAATTTAATTTTTAGAAAAATAATATTTTAAACAATATTTAAAAATTTTATTATATATTTAAATATAACATAATTAAAATTTTAAAAAAATTAAAAAATAATGCAAGAGGGATAAATGAAGTGATACTCATGGTTGAGAATCAATTAATTCTACCCTTATTATAGGAAAGACTGAGCATTAATTCATTTGATGCATAAATGGCCTAGTTTCTAAATTTTAAAAAACCATAAAACATTTATTTAAAAAAAGTTACAAACATGATGATAAAATTTTTCCTGTTATCCAGACTAAATTTCTATCTATGAAGACCCTACACTTCTTCTTTTTTCTATTGGTAAAAGGGTTTCCTCATGTGGTTGAGGTGAAAATTGGAGAGATAAATAGTAGGAAATAAGATGATAAATGAAATATGATGTAGTCAGGAGAGAAATGTGTTTACCGAGAGGCAAGAAAATGAATAGATAGAAGAATATGAGGTCGTGTCCATGGATATAGGGATGTTATTGGAACTATTTTACATTGAGGTGAGAACATATACATTTATAGGGGCTTAATTGATGAATTGTGATAAAGGGGGCCAAATAGGGCATGGAATTTTTTAGTTTATAGGTTCTCTCAAAATTTTAGGCATTCTTTTGTTGTTTTGAGAATGACAGTTGATATCATTGGTAATATTAATTTATTTTCTACCATAGTATGATAAGAAATAACTATTTGGAAAAAATATTATTATATATAAATTTATATTTATATAGGCACACACACATATAGCCACTAGGGTGTAGTTCAGTGGTACCAGCCCTTACGAGATCGCAATAAGGTCTCGGGTTTTAGTTTCACCAAGTTATTTATGATATAGGTTGTTTTTTTCACATCATAAAGGGTATGATGTGATGCTTCTATTTAATCTTCCAATATTTCATCTCATTTAAAATGCAATACAACATTGATATCATTTACACCATTGTCATATTTAATAATGATTTATTTTATTCCTTCAAAATTATCTTTTCTAATTATAAAAAATTCAGAACCATTAATATCTAAATCTATAGCTCTTATAATGCACTTAAACATCCATATCTCATGTTTATTTTAATATTTGTCTAATTCCTTTCAATCTTTCAAATTACATATACCCTTTATTCTCATATCCATGCTATTATCACTCTCTTGAGTCTCCTCGTTCCCCCATTAGGGTAGTCAAATTCACGAGTTCACTCAGTAAAACTGGTGAGTTAGAACAAAGTTTAGGAGTTTACTATGAGCATGCTGAGTTTAATATTGATCTATGATAGTAATATCAAGAGTTTTACTGACTTGTTCCCTACCTCCCGAACTACCTTTATCCGTCCTCTACCTCTTAGTTTTCACCTACATACAAGGGATACAATCTAGTCAAGGCGATCCATCGATTGATGCAACTGGATAGATTGTTACTCAGGATAAAAATGCTCAATTATATCAAAACAAGAGTTTGATTATTTTATATATAATTAAAACTAAAATATTTTAATAAACATTCTGATACCAAATTTTATTTTTAAAAAATTTAATAAAAGACATTAAAAACAATACAATTTTCGAAAAAAACCCACGAAAAAATCTTCTTTTTCACATTAAATTTCACACATCATACAAAATAAACTATAATCAAACCAGAAAATAAACAATAAAAAAAATAAAACTAGAATATTTCATATTATGTAGAGAAGGATCATTAAGATTGATATAACTCCCTATAAATTTTTTTTTCTTATCATCACACTCTTCAACATAATCAGTCAACACTTATTAATGTCATAATGTGTTTTAATATTAAAATACATTCTGATCAAATATAAACATTAAAAATGATAAATAATTTGAAAAACAATATATATAATAAATAATTTTACAATAATCCATTAAAATTGATTATGAATATTATTTATTACATTTATTAAACCAATCATTTTAAAATTAAAACTTTTATTCTAGAACATAAAATCAAAATTGAATGTTTAACCTCCAATATCCATGGTAATGTTTATTAAACAATAAAAATCATATATATGAACGCTATATTAAATGAATCCCTTGTCATACTAAACTGTGAAGATGAAATAATTTCATACATTAGTTTAATGATTTCAAAAATGGATGTTTCTGGTTATGAAATGGTTTTATTGATTAGAAAATTTATTGCAGAATAAAAAAATCAAATATTAATACAAGTGTCTATCACTATATGTGATATGAGGAACTATCATAAGTTAGAATATCTCAGGTGGTTACATTCATATATCACTAAGTGATCGATATGGGTTTTGACGTAAAAGGATTAAAATTGAAATTAAATATATGAAATATCTATAAATAAAATTTCATCATAAATGATAATATTGGATATTAAAAATTAATATTAAGGGAACTAAAAATAAAATTCCCATATAACTTTGAAAACTATATAAAATGATTACTGTGTGAAATTTTTCAAAACATCTTATGAGATTTTCATAGTGATTTCACATTTTACTCTCATATATAAAGTTGTTCCGCATTGAAATTAGAATCTAAATGAAAGAAAATTTAAAATCATATAAATCTGTTAAAACATTAATGAATTGATAAAAATCTATAAAAAATTACTGTTTACCAAAAATAATTAAAAAATAGTTATAAATCTATATTGAATATTTCTTTATACTAAAGGATGGGACCAATTTTATCATTACAAAACCCTATACTAGTAATAAAATTTTGAATGAAACATATCATGAAATATAGATCTATGATATGAGTTAAACAATAAAAATTCAATGGTAAAAAACAAACCATGAATAACTCACATATTTTTTCATTGATCTTTTTTAATCAGTTTTTTTGAGAATGCATACCAGCATGGCTACCCAAGTTAGTGTAGCTTCCATTTAAGTTTTCATTTAAAATATTTGTATAAATTAATAACAAATTATTAAAAAACTAATAAATATTCAATAAATCTATTCAAACATAAATTAAAAAATACTTTCAATTAATTATGGTCCAATTATCTTATGTAGTATCTGAAATGTTTAACAAATTCACAACTTTTTTCTTTCATTTTTACATATATTTTAAAAATAAACAAGATAATATTAATTATATAACAAAAATTAAATAGTTATATAATAATAAATATAAATTAAATAAAGTTACATTAACTTGTATTTTCACACCACGAAGATTAGCCCACAAATCTCAAAAGGTTTGGATTAGTGATGGAATGATATTTACATATTCATCTTTTTTATGACTATATCTTATTCGATTCATTTAATTGAAATATAAACTAGATTCAATTTTAATTATCAAATAAAATGACTAAAAAAATTATATTCCTAAAAATTCATATAATATTTTATTTGACAAAAAAAATAATTTTGAATATCAGAGGAACACGATGTTTCATTTTAATAAAAAAATAAACTGAATAACAAAAAATATTCAAATTTCAAAAATAATAAATATAGAACATAGAATAAAAAACTAAAGTCAACAGAAACACAGTATTTTTAAATTCGTAATCAACTGTAGTTATTTAAAACCAATGAAACAATTTCAATTTTTTAAATTCAGGATTCACTATAGTTTAACTAACAACATATTTCAGTAGAAATAAATTCATATAATAATTTAGTATCAAAGAACACATAAATGAATTTAGTATACAGTTCATTATCTTAAACCTAATGAAATTTAATAAAACATAATATTTTTAATCATATATTAAAATAAAAAATAAGGTGATGAAATATGATGAAATAATCTAAATAATGAATAGGGAAACGAAATATGAAGGGTGTGAGGGATTCATACACTTGGATGCAGTGGTATGTGGTGTGTTAAGCAACATGAGAAGGTGCTAGGGTTCCAGACCCTTGTTGGGGGGGGGGGGTCTGACTAATGACTATAACTATGGAGATTTGTTTTTTTCCTTTGTAATAGTGAGGCTATGGTGTGGGTATGGTGTTATGACCCATCCTAGAAAACCCATCAATCCAGGTTTTGAATCTGACTGTAATAATACCTAAAGGGAATTCTTGATCACTGCATGATGGAAACTAGCACCCGAGTAACCTATGAAAACTATATGAAATTTTATTCCTATCCTAGAACAAGATATATGTAATAAAAAATACAAACATAACCAATAATAGATATACCATAATTAAAAGAGTGACAAAAGTAGCAATTCAACCAAAAGTATAAAGTTATCAACCCAAAGTACATTTCTAAAAACATTTATAAGGACAACTAAAACTCTCAATAGCTACCCCATGTGATACATTCCCCAAAGGGATGGAGGACAAGAAATATAAACACATACCTCAGGAATCACATGTATTTCACCCAACCAACTATATATCCATCCTCTAGGGGAAGAGAAAATAATGAATCTACAAGAAACAAATAATTAATCATAAAACGATTGATATATCTTCCTAGAAAATCATAGATCCACTACTAATTCCATGAATAATATAAAAACCATGCAAGAATGAGAGTTATTGAAACAAAAATTCCTATTCATATAAAATCAATCACACCGGGATAAAAAATGAAATCTGATAAGATTTAATGAGGTTAGAATACAAAGAGGATCCTATCTAAGAGAACTGGTTAGATTAGGTTCGAGGATGAGGGATTAAGGGGTTAATTAAAGGGTTTTGGTGGTGTTTAATTATAATTAGACTTATAATTACCTAGGCCATCCTGATATCTCCAGTGATCTGGTGGACACTATAGTTGTGTAACAAATACAAGTTCGTCTACCAGTTGGTCGGTGGAAGCCCGCTAGCTAGTCAATGGCACTCGATGAAATACATAGATCCTCCCAAATTCATCAAATGGTTAGTGTCTCCCTATATCCAATGAATATATTGATACACTTAGAGAATAATATAAAACACCTTAGACACATCATGAACCCAAGAAAACATATTAATCACAAAATATAGATGTATTAGGACTAGGATTTCATAATTCTCACCACCATAGGACTCCCTAGAATGTTTCACAGAAGAAGGAATCTTCTACAAGAGATGAGGTCAATGCTCCATCTCCAGGGATTCCCACTCCCAAGTCTCATGGGAATATAATTAGTACTACCATAACACTTTGATCAGTATAATTGGATTCCCATGAATAAATTTAATCTAATAATCAATGATCTCCACTAGTTCTTCCTCAAATAAAATATTTGGACCGTACTCAATCTCATCCCCAATCAGAACATTGGAAGTATCAGGATGATACTTCAAAAATTTAAACATATCAAAGACATCATTAATTCATATCAACTAATTTGGTAAGACCAATTAATAATCAAGTTAACTATGAAACTGAGTAATCTAAAACTGAACAACATATTTCAGAGCTATCTTCCCCTATTTCTTAATCTAGTGGTGACCCAACTGAGCAGAAACTTTTAAGAATATTCATTCACCTATAGAAAACTCCAAAGTACAAATTTTGACGATCCACATAAAATTTCTTCAAACTATGAGTTGTAACCATGTCTTAACATATATCTGAAATCATCACCAATATCTCTTTAATAAGAATTGGTCCTATAATAGTCACTCACATTCAACCCATAAAGAGGTGACTGGTACATGGAACTATATAAATATTTATATGAGAACATTCTAATTGATAACTGATAATTTTTATTATAAGAAAACATGACCTGTCCTACATGGATATCCTATGATGCAATGAAATTATAGACATAGTCATAGAGTATATCCTCCAAGATCTAAATAGAATAATTAGTATGACCATCCATCTATGGATGGTAAGTCATATTCAACCTAACCTAAGTCTCCATCACCTCTTGAATAATTATACTGAAACAAGAAGTAATCCTGGGATTCCTGTTAGAGATAATGGAAGAGGGGACCCCATGAAACCTCACATCCTCTTTCATGTATAGATTCCAAATATCTTAAACCATGACAGTGCCCTTAATCATATTTAAATGTTCTTATTTCATCAAAGACTCAATCAAAACATAGGTGAAATACTTTACATTGGGATTCCCTGGTTTTCTAACTTTTAATTCTATGGAAACCTTGTCCTATTTCTATATCGATATAGGAAGAGGAGGGAGTATACAAGAAGGATTCAGGTTCTCTACCCTTTTCTGTTGGTATGTATAAACACGAGACACATAATCAGAACTATCATTCTTTATACTCATCCATCATAAATTATATCTAATTTCATAATACATCTTCATAGTTTGAGGGTGAGTGACCCATGAAGAACTATGGATATCAATTAATAAAAAATTCTAGATATATACCTGGATAAAAAAACTAACTCCTATAATAATGAATTACATCACTAGGGGTGACTATCTGGGAACTGTCCCCCCAACATACTGGGATTCTATGTATCCTTTGATATCATCAACCTTTTACCAGTCCTACAAAATGGACTCGTGGAGAGAATATAACAACTAATCACCAGTTGGAACCACACTAAAATCATCCTATTGTGCATCCATATAAAACTAAGAAAAATTCCCCAAAAGGTTCCACTCGTCTTTTGATTTCAGGAAGCATGATAAGGTAATTTCCAACAAAGTGCGTCAACAATGACATTCCCCTTGCACGGGTTTATGTGATGTCCATGTAAAAAATATAGATGTGATTCACCTATCACCATTGTCTAAGGATTATGTCCTTCTAAGAAAATATGTAACTCAAGATCTTATGATTAGAAGAGACAGTGAACCTCTCCTCAAAAAATAGTGTCACCAAAACTTTTGTGCATGCATAATAGTGGTGATCTCACTAGTAGTGGGTGAGGTAATTATTATCATATGGCTGAAACTATATCAAAATGTATTCCAAAATATGATCATCGTGTATAATCATCCACCAAATACCAGTACCAAAAGCATCACAACATACCACAAAGACCTTATCGGCATATGGAAAGATTAATATAGAAGTCGATGTTAGACATCATATCAACTCAACAAATGAGGATTGACACATAACATCATAATCTAATTCGACCCCTTTTATGGTTATATTAGACAATAGTGATTCATTCTTCAAAAATCACTTGAAAAACAACTTATTGTATCCAAAAAAAGGCTAAGAATATCTATATCTATAAGAAAATATATGGTTTATCCCCTGAAATGAAATCCTTAATCTGTTTAGGATCAACTAAGAGGTCATGCACTAAAATCACATTCCCTATGAAGTTCACCTCTCAGATCTAGAAATTCCATTTGATATCTTTGCATAAAGTTAGTGAATCCTCATGGTATCAAAAACCATATTTAGATGGTTCTCATTCACATGATTAGATCTTGAACAAACTTGGATATCATCCACGGATACCAGAACAAATATATAAAGATACTAGTGGAATATCTGTTTCATTAATGATATAAAAACTAAATGATCATTATTGAGTCCAAAAGGCATCACATGACATTCATAGTGGCTATACATTACTAGAAAAGCATACTTTGAGATATTGGATTTTTTTACTATAATTTGAGATACCCCAACTAAATATGTATCTTCAAGAACCTTATCCCCCCTTAACTAATCAAACAAGTCAGTGATATAGTGAAAAGGATACATATTCATCATTTTTAACTAATTCATCTTTCAATACTCTATATAGAAATGCAATTGACTATTTTCTTTCCTTAAAAAGAGAATTTAGTATTCCAATGGTGAATCATTATGACAAAAATCCCTTCTCCTATAGGTCATGTAACACCCCAAGCTTCTACGGTACCCTCCTGTTTGAATAATGCGATAGCATGTGTTGTACGCAACATCGAGTTCTAAAACACCACAACCAATCAAACTAGCCGTTATGAATAGTAATACCTACCTTTTGAAATTTTATAAATTTTATCTCTCAAAATGGTCTTCCTTTTTGGATTCGTAGTATCGAATTTAGCCTAAGGTGAACTTTTGGTACTTTTCGGATAACTTTAATATTTTGATGAATAGTGAAAATTACTAAATTTTAATTAAAAACAACTTTTTTAATCAAAATAATTAATAGTGATAAATTATGGATTTGAGTGGTTTTAAAGTATAATTAGAATATATTTTTACCATTTAATACATTTCTGGTCATTGGACATAATTTCACAGTTAAACTAGACATAAACAAGTATCAATCTTTTGATAGTTATTATATCTTAAAAACACATTTTTTGTTTTGACAACAGGAATTAATTTTAAATTAATTTCTCCAACTTCTGTGTTTTGAAATTGGAAAAATGGATTCCATATTTGGAATCAGGGTGTCCAAATTGTGTAAATATATAACTTTTATTTTTAGACATTTTGAATAATTATTTCGGTAAATAATTTATTTACCATGGTTAAGGGTAAATCCGGTAAATAAGGGTTAAAAAATAATATTATAATAATACTAAATTACCCTAAAACATGTACTAACCTTATTGTAGGATACATTTCCGTCTATGGGCATCTTTTTGTTGATTTTTGGGGCCCCATGGAGCCACTTTTAGGTGATAGGGACACTTTATTTTAATTAATTTAAAATAAATACAAAAATGACAAAAGCATATATCGTTTAGAAAAACAATTTTTATAAAGGGTTATATATGTTTTATTTTCAACTATAAATATTAATTATAAATCAAAAAAGATTTTCTACATAATTTTATTTTATTTATAATTTTTAGAAATTAAATAAATTAATTAATTTATGACAGAATGATGATGCAGTAATTACCATAATAGTAAAAAATTAAAATAAATAATATTATAAATGCCCAAATAAATATAATTTGAGACTTTGAATTAATTAAACTAATTTTATAGGATAATATGACATATTAGGATTGATTTAATTGACTTTTTTCGAAGTAATAATTCTGTTATGAGTTTTACAAAAATCAACTATTGAATAGTGTCAAAATTGACATAAAAGAGTTCTTAAAACAAATATTATATTATTAATTGATATTAAATTCATAAAAATCTATGGTTCGGCTAAGAGACTTATATAATTTTATTTGTATTATAATTGGACCACTTTGGGGTCTCTCGGATGTATATAGTATGTTTATTAACTATATAATATAAAAAACAAAGTGACATGGTAAGTGTCAAACTAATTAACTATGAGTTAAAACTTAAATATATGGTTAATATAATGACCCCAACCTGTCTAAATTCTATTGGTTGAATGGTTTTCGACCTATCTCCACCTTAAAATTTAAATAATCCATATTGGATCCCTGAGAAACTGAATATGAATTTATTATAAAATAATATTTCCATCTTTTCCAAAGGTGCCCCTCACCCCTCTTATAAAAGGGCACTCCTCCTTCTCATTACTTCACACCTTCAAAGCCTTTTGGTTCGGCCACCATATTCCCAAATAGTCTCTCAACTTCCCTCAATACAACCTAGAGGCCTTAGTTTGATCATAAAGCCAACCTATGGAGCCCTTTTGATCAAATCAAAAGGAAGAACCTGAAGAAGAGGTAATGTTTTCACCACCCTTTTTCAAATTCTTTTCTTCTTCAACATCTTCTTTCTTTGTTATTATCATTCTAAAATAATGAATCCAGTATCTCCTATATACTGTAATATTATTATAAATATGGTACAACCATATTCAGTATTCTATCCATCCTTTAAATGACATGTCACCATACGTTCGTACGTACAACTTATCGTCTCCACGTCGTGGTGTAATTGTTATTCAATATATTATTATTATTTTGATGGTATAATAATGATGTTTAATTCATGTAAATAATAAATATAACATGATAATGATTCTTTATATAAGATATACCATCCAATTAAATATTATTTTAATATCAAAAGAATGATATTGTCGCTCGTGCCTACGTACGGACTACTGTCTCCATGAATGCGATGAGATTCATTCTCCATCGTATCCATTCAAGTATAATTATCATTTGATGATTTAAAAATAATTTTTAAGGACTTGATATCATTCTGGATATTAATAAGATACATCCTATCCATGAAAAACATGGCTTACGTAACAAAACATATCAAAGAAAACGAGTAAGTTAACACCCGAAACGACGATAATACTAAGATATTATTAACAAACCAATGTTAAAAGATCATATATGATATCATATTAATATATATGATTCTTGTATAATTTAATAACAATTATTTAACCCTTATAAAGGAGTTTAACTTACCCTCAACCAAGGAAAAGTACAAGGTAAGGGTTTATTTCTCAATCTCTTCATTATCCGAGGTTGTTTATAGGTAATAATCTACTGGGATCTCTTTATCATTCACATCCATGTTTATTAAAAATGTATTTCAAAACATTTTTAATATTTAAAAGAATATGGTTTAAATTCATTTATACCCTTGTTTGACTTTTTAGAAGAGGTTTATGAAGGAATCTTTCCGTCCTTTTCCAAACAAGGTGCTTTTTAACCTTTTCGACAGAATTAAGGTAAGAATGTTTTTTTAACTTATATGGCGAGTACGGCTATTTTCCGCCATTATAAAATTGTTGAATCTCCCCTTAAAATATTATAAGAATATTTTCAAATAAAATTTTATATTTTATAAATATAGGACTCTTAAATGATTTCAAAATAGAAAGAGATATTTTTCTAAAAAGAGTTTTGATTTCATCTATGTCAACATCCATTGATGGATTTTACGCTTATTTGAAGTTGATTTATTTTGATACAAAAGTTCTATACTGTATTGATGGTTTTGTGATATGTTTGACTGTGGATGTGTAATTTTTATACCATTCTTGGTTTATGGATGAAGTATTTACATTTCGTATGCTAGTTGTAATACGAATGTTTATGTTATATTAAACCTTTTCTTATGGGAATGCATTGGACTTAATATGTGACGGGTGGAGCCCGCTATAGCTCCTCGATGCATCAGAAGGTCTCATGAGACAAACTAGTGTCTTGGCACACGGCCTTGAAAAAATCTTATTTGTAGTCTTGGGACGAGGCCTTGGCTATGTGGTTATGTCATTCTTGAATTATGCATTCCATCATTAGGAAAGTGGTTATTGATATTGCATGTGATTATTCGATTAGTAGAATATCCATGTGAATAAGTAAATGGAATTATTTCATTTTATTTTTTCCATACTATGTTGAAGTTCAAGTTTAAAAGGCTTTTGTTTTATTTATACATTGCCTTCAATGTCTATTCTTATTTATGAATGTTTCCGCTATATTGTTATCCTTACTGGGAATTTGAGCTCACCCCTTTTCTAAGTTTTATTTTTTCCAGGATGTGAAGAAATAATTTATGAATGACCTAAAGGGATAGTATGAGGGGATAAGAGTGTGGACTATGGAGACTATGTTGTTGTATTTTTCTTTTTTATGATGTAATGTTAAACTTTATTAATGTATCTAGTTATTCCAAGGCTACTAAACTAATTGCTCTTTCGAGACTTGATATTTCCTGTGATCATGCCAATGTTATGTAATAATTCACCGACTCTGGGTAACTGGGGTCGGGGCGTTACAGTTGGAATCATAGGAAGTTTAGTACAAACCTTGGAAGCTATATTTAGATAAACTCTGATTAGAGAACACCGATTTAAGATGGACTTTGAGGATTAGTATAGAAGGACTTCCTTGAATTTTGGTATTGTAGAGATTTTGTGAGTTTTCCGAGCAATACATCCCTGTCTGGATACGAGCAGGTAGAGGTGGCTCTGGAACAGATGTACCTAGGGGTAAAACCCGAAAACACCGCTTTGATCTAGACTCTAACGGGAACTGGTGCACGACAATGGGCCTTGCTGCACTCTTGGTTACGACACTCCCAGGGGATATGCTTAGGATAACTCTCATTTTCATTACAAATAATTATGAAAGGTTTAGGAGTATATACTTCCGCAAAGAAAACTTTTTTATGATTATGGATTATATCCATAAATAGTTCAATTTATGTTAAGTGTTTTATATGTATGGAATTATGTATTTTGATTCATAAACTGATCTAGTTTATGCAATTGTTTATAAATGGCGCTTAGTGGAAGAAATGGAAACCGTATGAATGCGTGCACTCCATGTAGGGATTTCCCTCCTACTCAAGATAATTATAGTGGAGATGGTGATGAAACTGGTTCTGATTAGCTAATCACCATACTGGGACAACTCACTCAGGTTATGAATAATTACCTTACCCGTATGGAGCACCCGGATCCGCAGCGTGGAGGATCAATGTTAGATCGCTTCATGAGGCAACAACCACCAACGTTCAATGGGAATACAAATACCTTAGTAGTTGATCAATGGATAAGTTCCCTAGAGAAAATATTTCAGGATTTGGGATGTAGTGAAAGGGAAAAAGTTATCATTGCAGTTTACCGCCTCACTAGAGATTCTGATCAATGGTGGTCATTGATTCAAAACGTGAAGGAAGATGATGAAGTATCAATTATGGAATGGAGGGAGTTCAAAGATCTATTTTTAGAAAAATACTTTTCCTCGTGACCATCGAGCAGATATGGAAAGGAAATTTCTGAGTCTAAGACAAAAGGTGGATGAAAATGTCGCAAAGTATGAGGCTAACTTTAAAAGGTTAGCAAGGTATACTGGAGATTATATACGTAACCCAAGAAGTAAGATTGATCATTTCTTTGAAGGGTTAAAAACATTTCTCTGTTGAGCATTAGTCTCACAATCCTTCTCGTCGTATGAAGACATTGTCTCATGTGCTACCAAGACAGAGAAAGAATTCTCAAAGTCTTATGAATTTAAAGAAAATCAATAGAAAAAGAGATCTTATAATCAATCTGGGAATGGAAATAAGTGGAAGAAGGGAATGGTTGAATATCCATCCTGTGGTAAATGTGGGAAGAAACACCTCGGTACTTGCTTGAAGGGAATGGGTGTCTGTTACACGTGTGGTGAAAAAGGCCACCAAGCTCGTGATTGCAAAGGGAAGAAGGAAGCTACCAATGTTCAGTGATACAATTGCAGGGAGATGGGACATTATGCAAATTAATTTCCTAAGCGTCAGGGGAACTTACCTCAGAAAATGACAAGGGATCAAGGCCAAGCTTATGCTATCACTACAGCTGAGGTAGAAGCTCCGAAAGATATGGTGGCAGGTAATTTAATGGTTTCCTCAAGTTTAGTAGATAAATTATTTGATTCTAGATCATCTCATTGTTTCATATCTTCCCAGTTTTCTATGAAAATTAGATATTCCCAATTTATTTAAAAAGGGAGTTGTCAGTTAAAACTCCTAAGGGAAGTATCATTGTAACAAAGTTTTGTGAATCAGTACCCATTAGAGCACATAAATGTTTTTTATCCACTGATCTCATCATAATACCTATGATTGAGTTTGATATAATCCTTGGTATGGATTGA
The DNA here is from genome assembly GCA_963277665.1 of Viscum album. Classification (NCBI taxonomy): domain Eukaryota; kingdom Viridiplantae; phylum Streptophyta; class Magnoliopsida; order Santalales; family Viscaceae; genus Viscum; species Viscum album. The sequence goes on along the minus strand of OY728142.1, from coordinate 22,075,760 downwards.
ATTTTGGACTATGATGCGAAGATTTATTGTATGAAGAAGGAGGATTCGATTTTTGATGATGATGATAAGGAGCACCTTATCTTTAAAGCAGAATCATCACCATCTAATTCTTATCTAGATCCACCCCAGTAGCTCAATTAAATTCAATTATTGGGGAGGAAGAGGATGAAATTATAGTGGGTGAGGAATGGAATGTTCAAATAGAGGATGTACATGTTGTGAAAGAATATGTAGACGTGTTTCCGGTAGATTTACTTGGACATCCTCCAGAACGAGAAGTTGAGTTTTCCATTGATTTAATTCCTGGATCAAGGCCTATATCGAAGACCCCTTATAGAATGGACACTATATAATTAGTCGAACTAAAGAAACAACTAGAGGAATTGAGTAATAAATGATTTATTCGCCCTAGTGTTTCTCCATGGGGAGCCCCTGTTCTCTTTGTTAAAAATAAAGATGGATCTATGAGGTTATGTATCAACTACAGGGAGATCAATGCTATAGAAATAAAGAACATGTATCCCCTACCTCGCATTGATGATTTATTTGACCAACTGCATGGAGCGCAATACTTTTCAAAGATTGACCTTCGTTCTGGATACCATCAGTTGTGTGTAAAGAAGGAAGACATTCTGAAGACAGAATTTCGAACCAGGTATCGGCATTAAGAGTTTACAGTAATCCCTTTTGGATTGACTAATGCACCCTCTGTATTCGTGGATCTGATGAATAAAGTTTTCAAGGAATATCTTGATGAATTTTTGGTTGTATTTATTGATGATATCTTGGTATACTCAAAAAGATATGGGGATCATGAAAATCACTTGTGCATTATCCTGAAGACACTGAGAAGACATGAATTATATGGGAAGTTTAGCAAGTGTGAATTCTGGCTTCATGAGAATTCTTTTCTTGACCATATATTCTCTAAGGATGGAATTTCTGTTGATCCTTCTAAGACCGAGGAAATCAAATAATGGCTAGCACCGATGAGTATAACTGAGGTACGTAGTTTTATTGGTTTACCAGGTTATTATCGAGGTTTCGTCCAGAATTTTTCCCGATTGGCTAACCCATTAACAAAGCTCACACGTAAAGGGGTTAAATTTGTTTGGAAAAAAGAGTGTGAAGAATGTTTCGAAGAACTGAAGAGGATATTATTCAATGCTTCAATATTGACTCTACCATCGGGGAGTGATGGGTTCTTTATTTATAGTGATGCATCGAAGAAAGGACTTGGTTGTGTTCATATGCAGAATGATAGGGTTATTTCCTATGAATCACGACAGATGAAAATTCATGAACAAAACTATCCTACTCATGATCTCAAGTTAGCAGCTGTGATATTTACTTTGAAGATATGGAGGCACTACCTCTATGGTGAAAATGTGAGATTTATACTGATCACAAGATTTTGAAGTATATTTTCTCACAAAAAGAACTCAACATGAGGCAAAAGAGATGGCTTGAATAACTCAAGGATTATGATTGTACGATACACTACCACCTAGGGAAAGCAAACATCGTGGAAGATGATTTGAGCAGCAAAGATCATGGAGTTTTGAACAATATGAGAATTGAAAGGGATCCAATTTTCATGGATCTAGTGAAGATGTACATGGGAAGAACCATGGAAGGTGAAACATCAATTATTTTTCAAATGGTTTCCAAAACATCTTTACTAGAAAGGATTAAGAGTTCTCAGACCTACGATGAAGAATTTCAAAATAAGATTAAAGTTGTGAATGATGGAAGATTGAGCGACTTTGTGTATGAAGATGGAATTTTGAAATTCGGGAAGAGACTTTGTGTTCCCGATATACCTGATCTAAAAAGGGAATTGATGGATGATGTACATAGTTCCAATTTCTATATACACCCTGGAAGCACCAAAATGTATAGAGATTTGAAGGAACATTTTTGGTGAGACAACATGAAGAGGGAGATTGCTGATTTTGTGTCAAGATGTATGGTTTGTCAACAAGTGAAAGCTGGAAGGCAACAGCCTGGAGGAGTCATGCAACCTCTTCCCATATCAGAGTGGAAATGGAAAAATATTATGATGAACTTTGTCATGGGGCTACCAAAGACTCCTAGAAGGAATGATGAAATATGGGATATTGTTGATCGTCTTACCAAGTCAGCACATTTTTTACTATAAGAAAAGATCTACCACTAGAACGTCTAACAAGACTATATGTCGATGAAGTTGTGAGACTTCATGGAGTACCCCTATCGATTGTTTCTGATCATGATCACCATTTTGCTTCAAGATTCTGGAAAAGTCTTCAGAAAGCCTTGGATACTGAACTTCATTTGAGCACTGCCTACCACACTCAAACAGATGGACCATCAGAATGAACTATTCAATCCGTAGAAGACATGTTGAGATCCGGCTCACTTGACTTTCAGGGTATGTGGGATCAATATTTACCTCTGGTAGAATTTTCCTATAACAACAGCTTTCATTCGAGTATTCAGATGGCACCATATGAAGCATTATACGGAAAGAGATTTCACACACCAACCTGTTGGGATGATGTTGGTGAAAGAAAACTTGTAGGTCCCGAAAAAGTGGAGGAAACGATAGAAACGTTGAAGTTAATCCAAAATCAAATCAAAGAATCTCAAAGTAGGCAGAAGAGCTATGCCGATAATAGAAGGAAGGATTTGGAATTTCAAGTTGGTGATCATGTTTTCCTGAAGGTATCTCCATGGAAGGGATTCATACGTTTTGGTAAGCAAGGTAAATTGATTCCCAGGTACATTGGACCTTTTGAAATTTTAGAACGAATTGGGGCTATAGCTTACCGATTGGAAATGCCGCCAAGTCTCTCTAAAGTTCATGATGTGTCCCACATATCTCTGTTGAGGAAATACATGCGTGACCCAACACATGTACTCACCTATGAGGAATTAGAACTGGAACCCGATATATTTTATTGCGAAGAGCCCGTCAGGATTCTTCATACCAGAGAACAAGTACTGAGAAATCGGACTACTCATCTAGTAAAAGTTCTATGGAGAAACCATAAGATGGATGATGCAACATGGGAACCCGAGGAACTTATGATGAAGAACCACCCAATTATTTTCATGCAGTAGTATTATAGAAATTTCGAGAATGAAGTTATTTGAAGGAGGGGAGAATGTAACACCCCAAGCTTCTACGGTATGCTTCTCTTTGAATAATGTGATATCGTGTGTAGAACGCAACATCGAGTTCTAACACACCACAACCAATCAAACTAGCCGTTATAAATAGTAATACCTACTTTTTGAAATTTTATAAATTTTATCTCTCAAAATGGACTTCATTTTTGGATTCGGAGTATAGAATTTAGCCTAAAGTGATATTTTGGTACTTTTCGGATAACTTTAATATTTTGATGAATAGTGAAAATTACTAAATTTTAATTAATTTTTTTTTATAAAAATAATTAATAGTGATAAATTATGAATTTGTGTGGTTTTAAAGTATATTTAAAATATATTTTTACCATTTAATACAATGTTGGTCATTGGACATAATTTCACAATTAAACCAGACATAAACAAGTATCAATCTTTTGATAGTTATTATATCTTAAAAACACGTTTTTTGTTTTGACAGCGGGAATTAATTTTAAATTAATTTCTTCCACTTCTGTGTTTTGAATTTGGAAAAATGGATTCCATATTTGGAATAAGGATGTACAAGTTGTGTAAATAGGTAACTTTTATTTTTAGACATTTTGAATAATTACTTCGGTAAATATTTTATTTACCATGGTTAAGGGTAAATCCGGTAAATAAGGGTTAAAAAGTAATATTATAATAATACTAAATTACCCTAAAACGTGCCCTAACATTATTGGGGGATACATGTCCGACCATGGGCATCTTTGGGTTGATTTTGGGACCCCATGGAGCCACTTGTAGGTGATAGGGACACTTTATTTTAATTAAGTTAAAATAAATACAAAAATGACAAAAGCATATATCTTTTAGAAAAATAATTTTTACAAAGGGTTATATATGATGGGTTTTCAACTATAAATATTCATTAGAAAGAAAAATATATTTCCTACATAATGATATTTTATTTATAATTTTTAGACATTAAATAATTTAATTTATTTATGACACTCTGATGATGCAGTAATTACCATAATAGTGAAAAATTAAAATAATTGATATTATAAAAACCCAAATAAATATAATTTGAGACTTTTAATTAATTAAACTAATTTTATAGGATAATATGACATATTAGGATTGATTTAATTGACTTTTTTCGAAGTAATAATTCTGTTATGATTTTTAAAAAAATCAACTATTGAATAGTGTCAAAATTGATATAAAAGAGTTTTTAAAACAAATATTATATTATTAATTGATATTCAATTCCTAAAAATCTATGTTTCGGCCAAGAGACTTATATCATGATAGTTGTATCATTAATGGACAACTTGGTTGTCTCTTGGATGTATATAGTATGTTTATTAACAATATAATATAAAAATAAAAAGTGACATGGTAATTGTCAAACTAATTAACTAAGAGTTAAAACTTAAAGATAAGGTTAATATAATGACCCGAACCTGTCTAAATTCTACTGGCTGAATGGTTTTCGACCTATCCCCACATTAACCTTTAAATAATCCACTTTTTATCCATTGGAAACCGAATATTAATTTATTATAAAATAATATTTCTAGCTTTTCCAAAGTTCCCCTCACCCCTCTTATAAAATGGCACTCCTCCTTCTCATTACTTCACACCTTCAAAGCCTTTTGGTTCAGCGCACCTCTGACAAAATACTCTCTCAACTTCCCTCAATACAACCTAGAGGCCTTATTTTGATCATCAATCCAACCTAAAGAGACCTTTTGATAAAATCAAAAGGAAGAACCCGAAGAAGAGGTAATGTTTTCACCACCCTTTTTCAAATTCTTTTCTTCTTAAACTTCTTCTTTCTTTGTTATTATCATTCTAAAGTAATGAATCCAGTATCTCCTATAAACTGTAATATTATTATAAATATGGTACAACCATATTCAGTATTCTATCCATCCTTTTAATGACATGTCATCATACGTGCGTACGTACGACTTACCGTCTCCACGTTGTGGTGTAATTGGTATTCAATATATTATTATTATTTGGATGGGAATAATAATGATGTGTAATTTATGTAAATAATAAATATAACATGATAATGATTCTTTATATAAGATATATCTTCCAATTAAATATTATTTTAATATCAAAATAATGATATTGTCGCTCATGCATACATACAGACTACCTCTCCACGAACGCGATGTGATTCATTCTCCATCGTATCCATTCAAGAATAATTATCATTAAATGATTTAAAAATAATGTATAAGGACTTGATATAATTCTGGATATGAATAAGACACATCCTATTCATGACCAACATGTCTTACATAACAAAACATATCAAAGAAAACAAGTGAGTTAACACCCGAAACGACGATAATACTAAGATATTATTAACAAAGCAATGTTAAAAGATCATATATGATATCATATTAATATATATGATTCTTGAATAATTTAATAACAATTATTTCACCATTATACATGAGTTTAACCTACCGTCAACTAAGGAAAAGTAAAAGGTAATGTTTTATTTTGCAATCTCTTCATTATCTGAGGTTGTTTATACGTAATAATCTACTGGGATCTCTTTATCATCCACATCCATGTTTCGTAAAAATGTACTCCAAAACATTTTTAATATTTACAAGAATATGGGTTAAAGTCATTTATACCCTTTTTTGAATTTTTATAAGAGGTTTATGAAGGAATATTTCTGTCTTTTTCCAAACAAGGAGCTTTTTAACCTTTTCGACAGAATTAAGGTAAGAATGTTTTTTTAACTTATACGGCGAGTACAACTATTTTCCACCGTTATAAAATCTTTGAAGCTTCCCTTACAAGATTATAAGAATATTTTAAAATAAAATGTTATATTTTATAAATATATGAATCTTAAATGATTTAAAAATACAAAGAGATATTTCTCTAAAAAGAGTTTTGATTTCATATATGTCAACATCCTTTGATGGATTTTACGCTTATTTGAAGTTGATTTATTATGATACAAAACTTCTATATTTTATTGAATGTTTTGTGACATGTTTGACTGTGGATGTGTTATTTTTATACCATTTATGGTTTATGGGTGAACTATTTACATTTCGTATGCTATTTTTAATACAAATGTTTATGTTATGTTTGAACCTTTTCATATGGGAATGCATTGGACTTAATATGTGACGGGTGGAGCCCGCTATAGCTCCACGATGCATCGGTAGGTCTCATGCGACAAACTAGTGTCTTGGCACAAGGCCTTGACAAAATCTTATTTGTAGTCTTGAAATGAGGCCTTTACTATGTGGTTATGATAGTTTGGCATTATGAATTCCATCATTATGAAGGTGGTTATTGATATTGCATGTGATTATTCGATTAGTAGAATATCCATGTGAATAAGTAAATGTCATTATTTCATTTTTTTTCTATACTATGTTGAAGTTCAAGTTTAAAAGGCTTTTGTTTTATTTATACATTTCCTTCAAGGTTTATTGTTATTTATGAATGTTTCTGCTAGATTGTTATCCTTACTGGGCATTTGAGCTCATCCTTTTTCTATGTTTTATTTTTCCCAGGAATGGAAGAAATAATTTATGAATGACCTGCAGGGATAGTATGAGGGGTTAAGAGTGTGGTCTATGGAGACTATGTTGTTGTAGTTTTCATTTTTATGATGTAATGTTAAACTTTATTAATGTATCTAGTTATTCTAAGGCTACTAAAATAATCGGTCTTTTGAGACTTGATATTTCTTGTGATCATGCCAATGTTATGTAATAATGCACCGACTCTGGGTAACTGGGGTCGAGGCGTTATAAGTCATCCAATTGAACCATTATATCCTTTTTATCTATAGGTTCTATATGATAATAGGGTATTAGGATCAATGTAGTATCAAGCACTAAATCAATTGAAAACTCAACCTCACTCTCTGCAGTATCACAAGAGAATTCATATGGGAATACCTTGGAGAAATCACTAACAATTAAGGGAAGATCAAAAATGGAGGAAACATCATCAATTTCAACTGAAAAAGAAGAAAAAAACTCGTGAGATCTCGGAGAGAAGGTCTCACATGACTATATCTCATATACTACTAACCCTGGAACACTAGAGATATATAATTACTAGTAAATAATTAAAAAATACTAATGATATCATTAAATAACAACTTGATGAAAAACCAACCAATTCATATTTATGATGATGTCAAACAAACCATGATTTAGAACTAGGAAGTCCCATACTAACTCTACAATAACTATCCAAAATGATTTTAAAGGATAACAAATTCTATGATCATTACCCTCTCTAAGAGGTGTTTTTGGATCCACAACAAAATGAAACAAGCTCTACTGGATGTTTCAAAACATCCATGAAATTGGAAGATATAAAGGAGTGTGAGGCACTTGTATTAAATAGAGATGTTTCTATATAATATGCAACAAAAATTGTACCAATAGCTATAACTAGGACCACATCGACTTCCATTAGAAACGCATCTACTACATGATGGTACTTCAATCCAGAGGTCTATGTCTAGAGCCTTATTAACTTAGAATATTATGATTAACTATAGTGGACTTGGAATTAGAATATCCCTGGCTATGAAGGGTCATTGAAATAGCCTATAAGAATCTTTGTAGATGACCTCAGTGGATAGAAATATGATAGTTCTCTAGAGGTTTGGGGATATATCGTTGAGTGTAACCTACCATTTCTCCTTGATAGAAAGTCAATGATACACTATAAACCACTTCTAATATAGTATGAAAATAAGGTTTATGATAACCACCTCCACCACTCTTTTGAATATCATTCCACTTCCTATGCTTCCAATGTTCACTATTGGTGAAACCCTAGGGTGGAGGGGAAGATATAAAGAAGCCTATCTATCTAACTATATCTACCTCTTCCATTATCACCCTATTGAAAATCATATAATAATGGGTGTGGTTCAACATTTATATATAAGATAATATTTATGAATAAAAACCAGTTTAAAATTTATGAGCCTTTAACTAATCATACATCACCATATTTGGTGAAAAAATAAAGCAACTATGCAAAATGAGTCATTTACTCTACATTGTATTATCTCCCCACTATAGAGGGAGAAAACACATAGGCTTTGTTTACATTAGATATTTCATGAATAACTACTAAAAGATTATGTTATTGAAGAATTTCCACTCCAAGTGCAATGGTTGATTCACTAAAATCGTAGAATCCTACCACATTTTTCTAGGACCCTAGAGGTTTAACATTTTACACTTCACCATAACAGATTTAGATTTCACTAGGAAATCAAAGACTTGATCGATCTTAAGTAGCTAGTCCTCCACCTCACAATGTTCATTCAAACACTTAAAGGATGTGGGGTTATCACAAAGGAACTCAAACACTTTACCCTTATATGTTCAAGTTCCTCATAACACCTTCTTAGTAAGGAATAGGTGGTACATTATATTGCACGACACAAACAATCCTCATGATAGCCTCTAAGAGATTCTGATCAAGGGAAGTATTCCCCAATGGAGTATTATCCAATGAACCATCTTTTGGAATACTTGGAATATATCCCAGAGGCATGATTTAATATACCAAAAATAGAAGGAAATGATAATATAACAAAATCACTTCAGTCTAATCATAGGAAAACAAAATAATAAAATGGGAGTTAGATTAAAACCCAAAATAGGAAACACATATCCCAACATCTCATGGTGACTTGAGGCTCACTATAGTAAGAGTTGGCCAAGAACATAGTCCTACCTACCTCTCACCTCTTGAAAATCCTATTTCTAATATATCAAATTCCCAAGACTGAGTATAACCATGCTATGATAAAAAAAATTCATAAACTGAAACAAACAACACATCCGTCTAGGCTCCAAACCGGACCATGGTAAGACCTAAAGGGCATTATTAATCTCCATGGGATCGCTACTAGAACTTGGGAAACAAATGATAACCAAAGTAAATTATTTTTTCAACCTGAATCAGTATACATGGTATGCATCATAAATATATAACCAAGAATATATATTACATATTCAAAAGAGTGACATTTTTTTGTGAGACAAAAAAAGTAAACGATATAAATCAAATTCACTTTTCTATAAACATCCATAAAGGACAACCAAAACTTCCAAAAACTACTCCATGTGTTAAATGGGAAATGTATTATCATCTCACCACTAGCTACTCATAGCTAGCTGAAGATAACCTCTCTACCCCACAATAATCCTTCATTTTCTTTCATTATAAAAAACAAGGTCTACACACCCCTAAGAGAATTTACAGGGTGTGAGTTAAACATGATTAGCAGGATCTCATCTAGGTGTTCCATAATAGATGTATATCAAAAAATTCAAATATTTAAAATTTCAAATAAAACATTGAATGATAAATAGTTTTTAAATTTATATAAAATACATAGTAAAACAGTTCCCCTTTTTCTATTTAAAAATAATCAATATAACGTAGTTTCAAAGAATATTTCGATAGTCCATTTACATATATCAAAGAATGCATAACATAATATATCACAACCAAAGTTATACAACCCAAGAACAATAGAGATAACCTGAAGTTCATGAAAAGAAAATTTAGTTGGGTCACTCATATCTCAGTAACAATCATGAATTTTGTGAACTATAAAAGTTCCCTTGAACAACAGGGACTAAGGAGAAAAAGAACACTCCATGAGATAACCCCCTATAATGTCAAGAACAAGTTCCTAGTGCCTGTGGATCTATGATCTAGGAATATAGGACACCCCAAAAAGTAAACTCCCCATGGTGTCAAGGGAAAATGACAAATATTTAACCCTCCACCTAAGTACCCAAGGCTCCCGTGGGTTGTATTTATCAAATAATTTGAAAGGGTATTTTACATTTCACAATACAAACCCTAAAAACCATTTTTACAAATATAATTCAATATAATCCAATATTATAAACCATTTCAATATTCTTTGAAAACCATATTTCATTTACCAATGTAAGTGGGAACCCCATCATTCATCAAAAAACTCATTACACACACATATAAAATCATTAAAGGAAAATTTTAGTTATAATATACAAAACCATTTCCAAATACAAGAGAATTACTGGTTCATTATACATAGTCTAGTGACTAAACCACCCACCACAAACTTGGGTCACACACCACCCATAATAAGATTCCCACAGTGAAAGCAAATGAAATGAATGAATAGTCAAGTGGAGTCCCAAAAAATGATTCCAAAATATAGAATTGTGTTTCCATTAGTTGATGGTTTAGTGGAGAAGATAAATAATCACCTAAATCAAGAATCATAAATTCCAGACCCAAAAAAAAACTAGATTCGTCCTCTAGAAGATCACAAAAGGATAGGTCTATAAGAAACTGAGAAGGAATCACCAAATTAATGATAAATATGACCAAAACAACATAGATCAGTTGTCAGTACTAAGAAGAACTGTAGAACCACAAAAGAACAAGGAAGATTGAAAACAAAATTATCATTTCCATAATGACCAAACAAACTAGGATTGAAAAAACAAGTAGAGAAAATATAAGGATCTTAAAATTCTAAAGAGGAAGCACTCCAGGAGAATTGGTCAGATTCTATTTTAGAATGAGGGAATATGGGCTTAATTAAAGGTATTTTGGATGTTTAATTAAAATTATACCATTACATAAAAAACATAGCCTGATGACACAAGCTTTATAGTGGAAACTACATCCATGCAGGGATTATGTGGTTTCTTAATAGTTTCTTGTTGGAATCACACCTGTGAGTAGGAAACTCCATTATCCATACATGGAACTTTCTCTTATCCTAATGTTGGATAGTCACTCTTTATATCAATAAATGAGCCTATATTACTTATATAATCTATTAAAAACCCTACAACACCCATTGAACTGAAAAATAACATTCAATCAATCCTAAATTAGATATGTACAAGGAAAAATATGATAAAAAATAGATCGGATGGAATCAAGGTGAGGAAACACGTACTAGTGTCTCTGATATGAGGCAGGTTGGGGTGAGAGAGGAAGTGGATGAGATGTTGGTGGATATATCGGGGTTCAATGGTGTAATATAGGGTGAAAAAGGATGTTGGCGAAGGAACTTTTATTGAATTATCATAGGGTGGGATAATCCGCTCAGACATTCCAAGAGATAGAGTAAGTGGGAGGATATTGGGAGTTGAGAGGGAGGTGGGGGAGAGCAGTTCTTAGGAGTGAATGGGGAAGTGGATTAGGGTTACCCAATTTTTTTGGTTTTAATTATATATAAATGAAAAGTATTAAATATTTAATTAATTAATTTTAAATAAATAATCTAAAATAAATTAAATTAATTTTAAATAAATAATATAAAATAAAATAAATTAAAAAAATTAATTTTTTATTAGTTTAACAAGATAACGAGCTACTCAATTATATTATTTAACAACCCAAACTCGACCCGATAAAAAAATCTAGTAGATCGGTCTTGACTTTAACAAAATTGAGTCAAAAGTATGCATTGTTCACGAAAAGATAATGTTTCTTTCATGTTCCTCTATATCATTTCCATCCATGATCCTTACCTAACCTCCTTTACACCCCCTCCTCCTCACCTACCTCAACATTTCATCTCCCTATCCCTATTTCACAATTTTTTTGAGTTACTAATTCCTATGTGCATTTATACCACCACATCATATATACTTTATTCAATTTTTGTGTCCTTCATGGGAAAAATAATTTCCCTATTTTGGTTTTTCTATACCATAATACATCATTTTCACATTATTTCTGACATTCGATTTCCAAGCCACTGTGTGATCCACCATTATTACCTATTTATGTATACCTATTCATTCATACCCAAATAAAAGTATTCAATGGTCTGAAAAAAGTATTCAATTAATTACTCAAAATAAAATATTCTTCAATATGTTTTTATTTTATCTTTATTTTTTCTTTATCATATTATTTATCAGATATGATAATAATGTTCTAATTGTATATTCTCTTTCATTATCAGAATAGTGTAAACAAAAATGAATATAATGTTCTAATTAGTAGCATATCTAGGAGGTATATTTATTTCTATTTTATTTAAATTTTATATGTTTATAATTTTTATTCTGATAGTTTTTATAATTTTGGTTATCTCTAGAAATGTTTTAATTGGTAGAATATTGATTAACAAGTAATATATAATTTACATCTATATATTTTTATACTAACATGTAGGATCTATAAAATTTTAGTTTCATGAAACTAACATGAGGGTTGATCCAAAATGTGGGAGGCTGTGGATCAATTTTAACCAATATATAGTTTTGATACTCTTTTTAATTAATATTCATGATTTAATCAAGGTAAAATTCTCCCTATTTGTGAAGGTGTTTGTTTAAATTTGAAATTATCATTACTCAAAATAATGAATACACAAACTGCTATATTTTTATTATCTGTTATGAACTTAAATATGTTTAGATCATATTATTCAATGACCTCTATTTTATTTTATTATATACATGAGATTCATATAATATCTTATAATATTTGTGTATTGTAAGTAATTGTAGGATGATTATGTTTTCTATATCCTATACTGCGATTGGCATACAATAATACATGTATGCAAGGAATATATCTTCCACATACACCCATGTGGAATAATTCAATTCTAATCCATTAATAATGAATTAAACATGGAATTAAAATCCACTGAATGAGTTAATTAGATCTATATCAACCAAACATAAATCAAGGGTGACATTTGATAACACCTTACTTGGTTGAAGAATTATTCAATCATTTAACAAGTCGAGGATGACTATAAAAGGGAATGGATTTACATATTCATTTAAGGATGCATCTTGGATTTGATCATTGGTTTTTACAAAAATATTTCTATAAAAACACTTCTCTTGATCCTTGATAATCACTCCCTAGTTAAAGTACTAACACCCCTTTGATGTGATGGTAATCCTCCAGTTGAAAACCAAGAATGATTGGTCAGTTACCCCACCCCACAATAGTAGGAGACATTTTTTTCTACTTCATGATCACCATCAAGTTCACTCAAAAAATTTGAAGGCTACTTTTTGGGTAATATAGGTTTTTCATTCTTGATTTACTTTTTACTAATTTGATCTTTGAAGATTGATTGGTAATTTTCATGGGTTATTTCTGCTATCATTAATCCTTGAGAGACCCCCATAATCCATAAATGGTAAAATATACTAATTTTTCAAGGATTTAATTTTTTTAATCCCCTAATATTTAAAGAATTATATATATGAAATCTTATATATAAAAATTTATAAGTATGGTACTTTAAAAAAATCTTGTTCTTCTTTTCATAGAAAACATCACTCACAACTACATATATATATATATATATCAAAATTCATGATATATCTAAAAACCATGTTTCTTAAACTAGATAATAGAATTTAATCATCAATAACATTGAATATGATTTGATGAAGGGTTTCTATAAAATAGTGGATCATAAGGTATTTACAGTATATGTTATATCATAGAATACAACTAGTGTTATATGATAAAACCTAGAGTAAGTGATGAAATATATCATATTTTATGATTGATGTTCATATAGTAAAACATGATTAACATGTAAAAATATATATATTATCAGGCATATTTTTCAACTGAGTGTCGGTCATAAAATATGCAATGTCCAAAAATGCCACAATTGTTTTAGAATATTTTTTTATTGGGATGTATAAATAGTTTATAAATTATAGATGTTAGGCATTATAAAATGAGTTTACACATGATTAAATAAAATATGAAAAATGTTATATCAGTTATCAAATTTGAAAAATACATAGATTTTATTTACACTTTTGAATTCCATTAATATTCATGACTATTAAATTGTTTACAAAATATGAATATATTATATGCTTTATTTATTAGATAAATTACTTATAGGAGATGGAGTCTTACATTACATGCTATGTGTGACTCCAAGAGATTTATTTTTCATCTACCTTGACATCAGTTTGTTTTTAGAGTTATATACATGAGAATAATTGTTGAGTATAGTTTTTTTATTTTATGGGATAGAGATATCATGAATTGAATTCTATAATGAGTAAAGTCACCCTAATGTACAGACTTTGGGATGGACTACCCATCGACTTGAAGGCTTATGCCTTGTTCAAATAAAGTGAGAGTTTTAGTATATATTGATTTCGGTTTAACCAAATAGAGATTTTCAATTTCATATAACTCCATGAAATTTTAATAAAATTTTATATACCTTATGAATATGATGAATTGGGACAATTATAACCGTGTTTGGCTTCTTTTTTTGGTTAAAAACACAAAATATCAGGTTTTGTAAATATTTACACAACAATTTGATCTGAATACATAAATTTTTAAGAAAGAAATGGGATTCTAAAAATACATTTTTAGAATCATGCATTAATGAAAGAATACAACATTAGAAGATAAAAATTTCTTATAATGGAATAGTTATGAATTTAATATGAATATGATCAATATTAAAATTTTTAGACTTACCCATAAAATATTAAATGCAATATTACTTCCAAAGTGTCACTTTCCAAGACCTTGATCATCTAATGGGGTAGGTTCTACCATAAAAGGATGCCTATTAATTTTGTTGTATAAGGAAATTATGTATTGAGTGGCATTGAATAATCCTTATGTAGGTTCATCAATAGTAGGGTTCCATTGGGATATATTTTTCTAACATGATTTGGACATTTTCATTAGGTTATTATTATCTTTGAAACCCTAAGAGTTACAATACCAAAGGAATATAAAATTGATAAATTATTGGAAACCCATGTTTATAAATAATTTTTATTCAAAAAAATTGTAAGAGTCATTTCTTTTAGAGAAAAAACTTATAGACATTCATATAAAAGATATTCTGTGTGCCAAATTATTTTTGAAGTAAAAATGTAATTAAATTATGAAATTACAATTTTATGAAAAAAGTAAAATCATGGAAAATATTTAATTTTGTTGATAAAATAATCATAAATTCCTTATATTTCATTTATTGTTCTAATAAACTTGTTTTAGATTAAAAGAACGTAAGAAAATAGAATTGGGTAGTAAAACAAATTACATTAACTATTTGTTTTTAAGAACGATGTAGTAACTTTTCAGGGTTGGGTTTTTGGATTTCAAATTATGTACCTTATTTATATATATTATAATATACCCCAAATAAAAAAATCTATCATAACGAATAATTGGAAGCCTAGATAAGTAAGGAACAATAATTTTTTTAAATGTAAATTAAACTTCATAGATACATACCTTTATTTTTAGGTATCCATTCAATATCTTCAACATATCAAGTAAATGATATCAAATGTTTTAGACCCCTATATATTATTTAAATTCATATTAGTGGTTTTTAAAAGACAGATATATATTAATATGTAATTGAATTTGACTATATTGGATGCATCTATCTAAATATAAAATGAACTAAATGCCATTAGAAAATTATATACAAAAATGTAGTATGATGTGATATGAACCAACACAAACCAAATATAATTATAATAAATCAAAAATATTTAAATCAATTAAAGTAAATACAAAATGGATAGAGACTAGATATAATAAAAAACCAAACTATGGTACCATGTACTAGAAATATCATAAGATAAAAAAATTAATAAAATCAAACAAATTTTTCATGACTCGAAACACCACCACTCCACTTGAATCACACAAAAAAAATGAAATTTCACCAATAAAAGACTATATAATTTGAATAAAATAAAATTATTCCAAACTAAATCAAACATGGTTAAATGAAAATTAATTAAAACCCACCAAACCCTTCTAACATGAACCAAATAAAAAATAAAATTTTAACAACATGAACAAAACTAAACTTATTAGATACAAATAAAACCGAACCACATTAAAATAAACCCATCAATTCATCATGTAGTAATAGTCAAAATTTATAGTGTAAAAAATATAAAAAATACACTGCACAAATAAAAAAATACCTATAGGCAGTAAGGGAGAGGCTATGGGAAAGTGGGATTAGGCGAAACCATATATCTAGGGAAGGGAGGAGATCAAGAACTAGTGAGTGTGAGGGTTTAGGGGGATAAAGAACTTGAAAGGGGTGGTTTCGAACACAAGAAAGGGTGAGGACCACTAGGCCGCGAGCGAGAAGGGGGCTCTGGGAAAAGTGGAGCACCGATGAGAGGGTGGAACACCAGACTACTAGTGAGGGGGAAGTTTCTAGGGTTCGCTGTTGGGGGTGACCAAGTGAGAAGGGTGGGGGTACTCAAGCTACAAGTGTGGTTAATGTTGGAATAAAGAGTGAATTTTTTTAATAAATTTATAACATTTATCAATAGTTTTTAAAAACCCCATCACTAAAATCACATGGTTTTCTAAGCAGCGGTTTAGTAAACCACTCCTAAAAACCCACTTATAAACTTTGAATTTGATTTTGTAAACTAGAAATTTTTGTGTGAAAAGTTGTATTGAAACAAAACTTTTTATCCAAAACTTATAGAAAAATTTTATAAAACTGTGATATAAACCTCAGATATTCTTCTAATATAATGGAGATTGTAATTCCATATAGTCTAACCACTTCATTTATATATATCATGGAGAGTCAGTCATGAATGAAATATTTCATGATAGTAATTAAATGTGATGACTTTGTAAGGTGATTGAAAACCACCCAGATTTTTTTATTACCTTTTGATGTCTTGTAGAGTCCTAGGATGAATCTATGGTTATTATTTCCCATTTCTATACTATTATGGAAAATGGTTTCCGCATACACATATACTTCTATCACTGAATATTAAATTGTTGCAATACCAAGAATTGAAATAAAAATTCTACAATCTCTCTCTTCATTTTATCCCGTGAGATGTTTTTTTTCATATTTCTATATATTTTTGTGATTCATGGAATAATAATGAAATATGATCTATACACACCATCCAAATGTTCTCTCTTTAGTAATAGTTTATATGGGACACATATCCAGGTTCCATACCTTATAACTCCAAATTTAGAAAATCTGAACTCAATAATATTCACTACCTTTATCTATAGCTCCACATCATCTTTTTGGGCCTCCATGGTCCGAACAATAATGGTTATTTAAGATGTTGTTAAATAAATGTAGGATAAAGGTACTTATATTATTATCTTGTATATCCTTTTAATATCAAATAATATTGGATCCCTTTCGGTACTTATCATGGATAGTGTTTTAGGATCCTTTCGACTCAGATAACAATCCACTTTGTTGGCCTTCCCAGGATGGTAATGGATTGAATAATAATAATACTTAATTATCTCAAACAACCTTTGTTGTATAATATTTAGATACTTTTTTCTAAATATATACTTGAATCATTTATAATATGTATATAAGTCACACTTATCTCCATATATATAATTCCAATGAATGTTTAATGTGAAGATCACTACATCAAATTCAAGATCATGGGTTGGGTAGTCTTCCCATGGTTCATAAATTTATGGGTGGTATTTGATATCACTTTGTCATCTTTCTTTAGTAAAAAAACCCTTTTTGATTCATCACTATAGAAAAACAATCCTTCCCTACTCCTAGGATATGTGTGTATTAGTATATTTATTACCCTCTTCTTTAACTCTTTAAATATCTTCTTTCGTTCATAAACCCATAAGTACCTCACTATCCTATTATAAAACTTGGTTAGTGGGATTTAAAATCATGAGTGTTTTCTCACATATTGATGATAGTACACATATAATCCAATAAATAAATGAATAATCCACACAGAATGTTCTATGGGTCATTCTTAAATTCCCTCTTTCTTTTATGGATCCATGAATATTCCTTTGTTCTTGATAACTATCCACATCCAAAACTCACATTTTTTATACATCACATATAACTTTTCTTTTTTAAATGTCTTTAGTAAAACATTAAAATCATCCTCATGTTCCTCCATTCATTTTGAGTAGATAAGAATATCTTCTATAATGACTAATATAAGTTTTTTGAGGTAATTCCTAAATAATCTATTCATTATATTTTTAGAGACAGTTGGATCATGAATTGGTCCACATGGGATCACTATGAACTCATCGTTACCATGCCTTGTATGAAAATTAATCTTTGGGATATCCTACTTCTTCATGTTTACTTGATAAAATCTTGACCGAAGATCCACCTTATATAATTATAGAGATCCTTGTAGCTAGTCTAAGAAGGCATTGTTCCATGACAGATAGTACTATTTCTTTATCATGATCTTGTTCAGATGAAGATAATCAATGCATAAGCACAATTACCCATCCTTATTCTTGAGGAATAGGACTATTACACCCCTTGGAGAAGTACTTGGGTAATGAACCCTTTATCAATATTATCCACTAGTTTCTTCTTTAACTCTTTAAGTTCAACATTTTCTATTCTATATGGAGTCATTGATATTGATAAATCTCTGGGTATAATCAAAATTGGGAACTAAAACTCATGGATTGTAGTAAGTCTAGATAGGTATTTGGGAAATGTGGAAGTATATTCCTTTACTATGGGAATATCATCAAGGATGATCTATTCCTTATTAATAATCATATTATCTAGAGAGTATTTTTCATAAGGAAGTAATATCCATTCTTGAGATGACGATTTCAATGTATATTCATCCTCTTCCATGAAATTTTCTATAATCAATCGTGATTCATGATATGGAGGACAATTTTATTATCTTAGTAATTTATTTTGGCTTTATATAAGGATATCCAATATGTACCCAAAATTGCATCGAAATCCACTAAAGGGAGTTTTAAAAGGTTTTCTGGGATGTTCCTCTATGGGTGAAGTAATATACTTGTGATTTTATAATTTTCCCATTTTATAGATTCAAAAATTACTCTACATCCATTATTTGAGATGGTGTTTGAACCATTCTACTAAACTTTCATTATATAAAGAAATTCATAGAACCATAGTCATATATGATATTTGAAGTTTATAAAATGTTGATAAGACCACCATTCAATAATTGATTCTAGTTATAATCATTTACTTCACAAAAAATAAACATAATGACGAGAACTTACAAAATATTAATGATATAATTGAGAAAATTTGAAAATTTAAGGGATAACCCTAAATAAAAAACATTCTTTAACCTATGAATTTTTGGGTTTCAATCTATGTTATCAATGTTGTATTTTATAACAACAAAAATTAGGAATTTTTGTTCCCTTCATAATAGTTTTTATAGATGTTGTAAATTTACCAAATTATATCCTAGGGTACTTTAAAAGGATTTTTGTTTCAAGGAATTTTTTTATACACAAGGTGATGATCAAGATAATACCATATGTTCCTCTTTTAGGGGTTTTACCATTGGTAAAACTATACAGGAGAAACATCCACTTATTGTATCTATATATGGATTTTTTTTATTTGAAACCATGTGATCTATAATTTACCAAAATTTAGGTATTTTCATATGTTTATACTTATCCATAGGTTTTCACTATGTTTTTCTAATCCAAATCCCCAAAACAACTAAACCTTGCTCTACTTCCAACTATGACAACTGATATCTTTAATAAACATTAATTTACGATTTGATACATAAAGATACACTTAAAAAATCCCAAAAAAATCATGCACCCTAGTTTATTTGTGTAATTAGATATATAGTACTACAACTCAGAACATAGGTATAACAAATTTATTTAGAAACTATAAAACATGATCTTATATTCCATTGTTCTTTTAATAATACATGGGATCACATAATGAAATATATCACAATGGTGTGAGCTATAAATCCTAGTATGGTCATAATGAAAGAATAATAAGATGAAATTAATACATGTTATTAAAGATTCATGTTAAGGTTATATAAAGGTGGAGAGAATAAAAAACACGAACATCAAATCATGATATAAGATGCTATCATGAAGGAAACATAGTAATGCAGTAAAAACATAAAATATGACATTATAAGCATAAGTCAAGGATAACTTCCAAGATATAATAAAATAGTGTTCTTAGGATAACCTCCCATGCACTATACATAGTATCTCATGAGATAATATCATTACCCAATGCATTATAAGGCTATATAATTCCAGACCCATAAGTAACATTCATATCATGTACATGCATGTTTATTCCACATAGATCATACAATATATGAGCACCTTTATTCATATTTAATACCTATATTAAGGAATTTTTGTAAAATAACTTGAATTAACCAATCAATAATGGATTAGTTTATCTTGTTTAATACCCTTGAGGGAAAATGGGGAAGGGCATTCACTATACAAATGTTTGGTATGGAAACCCGTAGGGAAATTTCAACATCATAATGTGTGTACAGAAATATTCATGTAAGGATTTAATTATTGTGAAATGTGGACTATAATTACTTCTAAATCATAAGGATGGTTACAGGGATGTGGAAAAAATAAATTACAACCTAAATAATTTTTAATAAAATGATATAATACAAACAATGGTCTTCAATAAAGATGAGGATCAGATAATACCTTACCATGAGAGGGAACTTTTAAAAGTCTGAAAAGATCTACTTATGATACTAGGGACACATTAGAAGGGATTTATAAGGGAGTGAGGGGAGTAAATTCCTGATAAATGGGTTTTTAGTGAAGAGGAGTGGGATCTTGTGTGGGTATTTACAATAACTGTGATGAGAATTCATTATTAATTTATAAACATAGGTTTTGGACACAATATAATAAAATAATCAAGACCACAACATTCCCATAGATTTTTCCCATGTTTTTTTGACAAAGATAATTTTTTTCAACATTTTACAAGGCTAAGAACCTATCATATCAAAATAATACCATTGGTGACACGGAAGTGAGTTGTATTAATAATGAATTGATTCTATTACCTTAAAAAATATTATAGGTTTTCATGGATTCAATAAAGGGTTAAAATATTAATAAAATAACATTAAATACAAATAATTTTAAATTAAAAATAAATAATTGGCCATTTATTCATTTTATAGCATCAATTTTATCAATTTTGGTCCCTTATGATGTCATAACACATACTATAGATTCATAATATATTTATGTTTTACCTAATAATTTTACATTCTAAAAAAATAGGGAAAAACTGAACATTGGATAATTTTAACATTATGATTTTGAAAATAATATTTATTTTATCAAAATAATTATCAAAATATTAGAATTTAAAATTTTAAATAAAAAAATTATTTAAAAGAAAATACTTGTTTTTATGATTCTTACATCTTTCCGACCCTTATAATAATTGTTATAGACTTCATTTTATTATATAATGATATATATATATATATATATTAATATTTTTTCAAAAAACAAATGTTGTAATGTTCATATTTTTTAAAAAAATTATTGAATTTATCAATAATATTTCTCTAAATAAAAGTATATATTTCCTAAAAATATAACTTTTATTTGTTCATATCTAAATCTAATTTTTATCAAACTCATTTATAATTATATATATATATTAATAATGAAAAGGTATAAACATAATCATTATTTTATTGAAAATTGATTATAAAATTTTCAAAAACCTGAGTTTTTAAAACATATTTCTCCGTAAATAATTTTATTTCTTTGATAGATTGCATTATAAGAAATACTGAAATTAAATTAACCAAAATATAACATTAAAATATCATTATTCAATGTGATAGTTATCACCTAACCATTGGATTCTAGGATATGAATAGTAATAATGAAATTATGTTAATGTTAAACCTCATAAATGTATTAAATAAATTCATTTGTTTTAAATGAAGTAGAAATGATAATAATAATTATATTGTAGAAAAAAAAAGTTTTTTGAAA
The DNA here is from genome assembly GCA_963277665.1 of Viscum album. Taxonomy (NCBI): domain Eukaryota; kingdom Viridiplantae; phylum Streptophyta; class Magnoliopsida; order Santalales; family Viscaceae; genus Viscum; species Viscum album. The sequence continues at coordinate 22,053,752 of OY728142.1, read as the reverse complement.
AACTATTTGTTTCTAAAAATCAATTTCATCATGTTCTGCGCACTAATTTTAAAATTAATTTTTAAGGATTTTAATAATTATATTTGAAAATTTTAAATTCATTTTTTAACAAAATTTTTACAAATTATCTTAGAGTAAATTATTTCTAATTTTCTGAAAATATATGTTTTTTGATGAATACCTTTAAAATACTAATTTTTATTAAAAACTGTATTTTTATTTAAATAAATGTAAAAGCTCCATTTTACTTAAAAATTGTTTTAAAAAAATATTAGTTAAATTATATTTTATTTAATATAATTTATGTCATTATAATTAATTATATGTTTAGTTTTTATATAAAAACTATATATACTTAAGAAAAAATTTCTTTTGGAAAACTATTTTTTCGACGCCCTTCTGAGTTTAATTTAAAATTAATTTCTTCCTATTTTGTGATTTTAATTTGAAAAAATGCATTCCATATTATTATTTATAAAATTAAATATTATTAAATAATTTCAACTTAATATTTCACACAATGAATAGTAGAAACAATAAAAGTTAATTACCGTAGTTACGGTTAAAATGGATTTACATGGAGTTAAACTAAAAAGATAAGGGTTAAAATGGCCTATAAAATTTTATAATTACTATTTCAGGTAAATAATTTTACCATATCTCATTTTATGTTCTATAATTATTCATTTTTTATCCATTTTTCATGTGTAAAACGTGGTAACACGTTTTTATTTTCAAAACATTCTTTTGTGTCCCCTCCCCCAGTTATAAAAGGACACCCCTATCATATATTATCCATAATTAAATTGACCATTAATTTAAGAAAATACCTTACTAAGTCCATTAAATAATTCCCTATAAAAAACATTGAGTCCTGGGTTTGATTGTAAAACAATTTTAGGATGGCTATAGGTATAAACCTCAAGAGGTTCTCCAAAGAACAGTCACAGTTCCTAATCATGCATATTCATCTAATTTATTCCCCTATAATTTTAAAGTATTATCTAAATATGATAATATAATAGAACAAATATATTAAATATAATTAGATTTTATTATGTTAATTTTATAACATATGTCCATGCCATATTCTACCAAATAGATAACAAAATCGTCGATCATGTGTATGACGGACTACAACCTCACGAACTGATGTAATTATTTTCCATCACCACCTATCACGGAAGGATATAATGTTGCATTTAATATATATATATATATATATGATATTAATGACAAAATATACTTTTTTGATTACAATATCACTCATACTTTATCACCTTCTAATTTTTTGGAAAATGATTGAGCCGCTCATGTATACATGTGGACTACCACCTCTATATAGAGATGTGATACATTTTTCCTCATATTTTGGAATGGATATTAATAATAATAGATATAATGTATATATATGATTTATATTATGTAATTATGATTCTATAAATTTCAACTATTATTTACCTTTCTTTTATTCCATCTATTAATAAGATGGAATCATTGTTCATGTGTAGGTATCGCCTACCATCTCTATTGGCATCGTAACATATTTTTATATCTCTAAATTTTAGGGAAAATTATAAATATTATTATTATTAATATATATGATATTTATATATTTAATGACAGTATTTATATTATGTATCCATGATAAAAGTTCATGTATCAAAAATACTGGACCAAAACATACATGAAAAAAGAAGCAGTTTTCTCCCAAAGTAATGATTTTAACAATGAAATATTTATAAATAAGTGATAAAAAGTTATATGTAAATAATATATTGTATTATATATATGGTTATATTTCAATTATATATGAATAATAAATATATATTTTTTATACATGTGTTTCAAACATATATGAAGGAAATCTAACCCGAGGTAAGGGTTTCTTGTCTTACATTTACTTCCATGAGACATATTCCATATTCCCACTTATTTATTTATTATGGTGTATATAATTACCATTTGAAATTTTATATTATTAATATATTTATATTAATATTATTTAATGTTTCCTTTTATTTTATGGGGGATATGATTCAAATGTTTCCAATGATATAGAAGTTTATTTTACAATTTAACCGTTAATTGAGATTATTTATGATTAGGTTTTTGATAATTGAATATTATCATATATATGTCAAAAAGATCATGAAATTTCTTTTACTATATTTAGTAATTAAATTTTCATGTAATGGCACCATTTTCATATATTTTGGAACATAATGTTATTGTGAATTTTGTTAAGTAAACTTGATTTTATTTCTCTCTTCAATCGAAAAGATATTTATTCCATATCCATATATTCTAAAAGTATTTTCAATTTTTTTTTAAAATTATATTAATGATTAAATATAGATATTTTTACCCATTTTTGAATTTTTAAAATATGGTTTGATAGGAATCATATTTACATTTTCTGAGGAAGGCACAGCTGAACGTTTTACAATAATGAGAAATGAATGTTATTTAATTGATTGAATGGAATTACAAGCCTTCATGACCAATAATTTATTTTAATATTATTTAAAACTTACATGATTATTTTAAAAAGAAAAAAATCCTAATATTCAAGAAATTGTTTATTTTGGGGATGTATTACTTTGATAAAATTTTCCACATTACTCTGGATGGGTTTTTATCATGTTTATTGATTGACAAAATTTATAACATTTTATATGCAATTTTCCAATATGAATGTTATGATGATTTCGATTATTGATTGAGGATGTTATTATAATTTTTTATGCTAGTTTTTTAATATGAAAATTTATGTGATTATTTTTCATCACTTTCATATGAGTAATGCATTGGAGTTAGTAAGTGATGGGCTGGGCCCGTTATATCTCCCAATGCATCAGTAGGTCTCGGGAGATAAACTATCTTGGGTATTTGGCTATGTAATTACCCATTAATGTAATATTTATAGGCATGAGGCATTTATGATATGATTATAAAGTCTAGAATTATACATTAGCTCATTATTATATTAGTTATTGATATCTATGAGATTATTTGATTAGTTAGTATATCTATGGATACATTTCAAGATTATGTGATAAGTTCTATGAAATTATTTGATCGTCATTTATTCCTGCCATATTATTCTTCATTATCATGTTATTTATTAAATTTCATATGTCTCTATTTATTTACCTACCCATTTATATTATTCCTTATTTATTTATTATAGTTTTTTTTGTACGCATACCCTTACTGAGTATATGATGCCACACATTTATTATCTTTTATTTCCTTAGGATTCCAGAAAGTGTACTATGATGGATTTTTAGGGATATTTTTGTGGGGATAATGGTGCTCTCAATTAAAATGCTAATTTGTGTTTTTATTTTTCTGCCTTAATGTGAAATTGAAGCATGTATCTAGTTTTCCAATACTACTAGACTATTCGGTCATTTGGGATGTGATCATTTGTATCTAAAACCAATGTAATAAATTACCCACTGACTCTAGGATAATATTTGTTGGGTATTTACATTTTCTATTGGATAATGTTTAGTATAAACCTTGGGAACTTGATTTAAGAAATTATTTACTAGGAAATATATCCATATGAATGAATTTGAGGATAATTATAAGTATAGGAAAACATCCTAATATTTTACTAATGTAGATATTATGTGGTTGTTCTTAGAAATACATCCCTATTTGGATACTACATGTGGATGTGGCTCTAGAATATTCTTACTTTGGGGTAATTACACCAAAATGGTTTCATTTTCCCTTTATTTCATCATCACCTAGTCCACAAAAATGGGACTTTCTTCAGACTTGTTTTGACACTCCTGGGGGATAAATGTGGGTAAATTTACACTTTCTTTAAGAATAATCATAAACAATTAGAATATATGATGAAAATTAAGGAACTAGGATAAACATAAGGTTACATTGAATGAAATAATGGGTTTTTTAGAATTTTTCAATCTCTTTGGAGACATAGATTTATGGTGGTCATTAATTGAAAAAACTACGTGTGTGGAGGTAATGGAGATCATGGAATGGAAGGATATTAAGAAAATTATCTTAAAAAATTATTTTTGTCAAAAACCAAAAGTGGGTATGGAGAAACAATTCTTGCAAATAAGATAAAAGTAAGATTTAAATGTTTCAAATATGAAGATTACATTATGAAGTTAAAAAGGAATTGTGAAGACTATGTATATAATCCAAAGAGAAATAGTGATTGTTTATTTGATGGGATAAAGCCAGTCTGTCAAAAGGCACTATTATTCCAAAATTTCTCATAATATGAGGATATATAATCATGTTCTTCCAATATAGAAAAATAATTCTACAAACTCTATGTCTTTTTAGTAAAAAACTAGAACAAGACGATGGAATAGAAAAATTGGATAAGAGGAAGAAGAGAAAGAAGTATTTTTTTTATATGTGATAATTGTGGAAAGAAAAACCCTGGTACTTTCTTGAAGGTAATGGGAGTTTCATTCTAGTGTAGAGAGAAACTAAATCAATAATGTGAAGGAATTAGTAATTAATAAACCTTTTATGTTAAATTTATCAACTGTAAGATGATAGGTAACCACACAAATGAATTCCCTTTGCATCAAGGTAATATAACTTAGATAATGTTAAGTGATCATGGGTTACCTTTTGTAATTACTATATCTGAATTAGAATAATGTAATTATTAATTTAGATTAAATAATTATGGTGTATAACTAATTTATCAATGATATTATATTTATAAGAATATTAAACATATAAGGATAATACTGAAGTAGTTTTTCTTTATTGATTTTAAACAATATGTTGAATGGTTCTGATAACCACGAAAAGGGATTTAGTGGTATGGTGATATCTTTTGATAATACATGAATAAGATAAATATAACCTTTTATAAGTTTTTAATTATATATTAATAATGTTGAGTTTGGATAAATAGAATCTTATCATTGAAGAAGTAAATGAGATAGTATTGGTGACCATCAAAATAGTTAGTGATTTGGTGATAAATCAATTTATAATGGAGTTTACTATATATTGGGATTCATGGAATATACACAATATCTTGTTATTTCATTAAGGTTTTATGGTAAATTTAGTTAATAGTAATATTTAATATAATATATTAATAAAGTATTCACATGTTTGGAAGGAGACACTAGGAGATACTTTATGTTGTTTGTAGGTAAATTTCTAATCAAATATTTTTTGTTTATGGATTTGAATTTGGATAGATGAGTTTTAAGGTACTTTTATGGTTAAATATATTTTTAACGGATTAAAAATAAATTTTGGTGCACTAGTGAGGTTTTCAAGATTAATATATTATATTTAATAACATTTTCTGAATATTTTTTTGGTTTGGTAAATATTAATGTATATATAGAAATAATTTTAGCACTATTATTGATCTTAATATCTATTAAAATCTAATTTTAGTTCTTTACTAATAAAAAATAATACCTTTGATATTCATTTATTAGAGAAAGAAATGAAGTTTCCATTGATCGAAGAAAAAGTAAAAATTTTGCTTCTGAAATAAAAATATATTAAGTATGTATATTTTCTGGGTTTCTCCATCATATTAGTTAAATAATCACTCAAATTTAGGAATATTATCTATAAATGAAATTTTTTCCAATTACCTTCATTTTCATCATAGAAATATGGTTTTGTGGTTGTTAACATTATCCTAAACATATTTTGTATCGCTTCATATTTTTCCTTGGTCGTTAGTTTTCTTCTCCATGTCCATATTTTCACATCCCAATATTATTTCCCAATTTTGAAACCTATTTATGGGATATTCTATATGACCTAATTACATTCATTTATCTATTATAATGAGAATGTTTTATTAACCATTTTTACACTGTGGATTTTCATTAAATGTTAGACCTATTATTACTAAAATTGAATTGTGATGTTGAAATTTATTTAAGGGTGTAGAGACCCGAAGCTTGATGTACATAGATATTACATTACTTTTGCGGAATACTTAATACATTACAAAAAAAAGACATACAAGGACCGTAATAGTTTAGTGTCTTTGGAAACATGGAACGTAATATTCTAATCGTGGTGAAAGATCTTCAACATGTCCCATAAAAATCCTCCACTTTTTGTTTCCTTTCCTAAAACCTTTCTTTTAATCCTTGGGGAAAATAAAACATAAAAGGGTGAGCTCAAATGCTCAGTAAGGGTAATCATGGATAAAATGAAACATACCATATACATTTGAACTTAAAAACATGAACATAATGTTTAAACAAAAAAATCTTGAGCAACGACATAAAACATGGAAGTACATAAGGCATAGATCATAATGGAACATAAATCATGATAAAATAGCATGGGAATAAAACATGTAATTGTGGCATCCAATAAGCACATGTAATGATTTCCATAGTATCCAAGGCATTGCTGCCAAGACCATCATAGTGGACAAAGTACCTTTCTGAATTGAGTTCACTCCTCGTTACAGTCCTGTAACACTGAACTGGATTAACTTACCGTTCCAGCCATGTCTATATCTTGAGATATAAATCTTTACCCAATGCATTGGAAGGAGATATAGGTCTCACCCATCTCATAATGAAATCATTCTTACTTGTGACACAAAATAAACATACATCATTCATAATAACCCAATAAATAAAATGGGTTTCATAAACATCATCCCATCATCACATAATCCAAATAAAATAAATTGATATCATTTCATAATATGAAAATTGAAACCATGTAAATTATAGAGACACTATACATGAAACATACACATATGAAAATAATGTCATCTTAGATGGAAAATTGTTTTGATAAAACACTTGAAATAAATTCTTGAGGAAAATATCCTTTTAAAAAAAATCATTTTCTTTTCAAAAAATTCCAATCAATTTTAAAAGAAAGGGATTTGGTTGAAAATAATCATGAAATCGTTTGGAGGAAGCTTCATGAAAATAAGGCTTTATAAAACCGTAAAAATCCTTTCATGCCATATAATTTAAAAAAAACATTTTTCTCGTACTTTTGCCGGAAAAGTCAAAGAATACCTTGTAGAAGAAATATTCCATACATACCATGTAGTAAAGTCCAAAATGGGTAAAAATTACTTTAAACATACATGAAATAACATTTAGAAAACATGTACATGGATGATAACAATAGCCCCATTAAATACTTACGAATAAACAATCTCGGATAAGAACGATATTGGAAAGGTTATCCCTTACCTTAGGTCCGATATGCTTCATACGTATCCAAACCTACTGTATAATTATTTAAATAATGTCATTGAATTATTACAGAATCATATTCATTGTTATGATGTCATATATGGTTCACTTATGACTTTATATTACCCGTTCTTTTGTAAATTCCATATTAAAGAGCGTTTTGGGTAAAATCGTTTCATTTGTCGTCCGTGTTATGACTTGTAATTATTTATATGACTACTTAGATCATGATTACCTAATTATAGAATATAAAAAATTATTTATATATAATATATTTTCAGAATATATATATATATATATAATAGATCGATAAATGGAAATAAATACACTGTTCATGGAGACGGTAGGCCGTACGTACGCATGAACGTTGTTTTCGTTTCCTCATTGAATTGAATGGAATTAATTGGATGACATAAATATATATATATACATAAATCCAGTATCATTATTATGTCATATATTTCATGATTACTTATTATATATACTTTATAATCATTTATGAATGGTTAATCATTGAGAATGAATCTCATCGCGTTGTGGAGACGTTATTCCGTACGTACGCACGAGCAATGATATCGTTCCCATGATCGTGTAATTTTATTGGAGTGTATGTATAATATTTCAGAATAAATATCACTTTACAATAATCATATATAGTTATTATTTATACCATTTTACCCATCCAAGTAAGGTGGTGGTGGAAAATAGATTACACCACGACGTGGAGACGGTATTACGTACGTACACACACGCGGTGATTTTGTTTTCCATAGGATGGATAGATGATGAAATAGGCTTGTTTCATACTAATAATAACATATCAGTATATGAGTGATACTGATGTTATTACTTCATAATGAAACAACCTAAGAATAAGAAGTGGAAGAAGAAATAAAGTTGAAAGAATCGGTAACGGACATTACCTCTTCTTTGAAGCACCTCTTTGAGACCTCCTCTTAAGGCACTAAAATTGATCTTTGAAGAAGAACAGGGCCTCTAGGATGTTTCTAGGGAAGTGGAGAATAGACATTGGCAGGGGTTGACCGAGATTGAAGGCTCAAAGTGGTTCGAGGAAGAGAGGGAGGAGGTTCCCTTTTATAAGGGAGGAGAGGGGCACCTTTGGAATAACTAATAATATTATTTTATTATCAAGTCATATTCATTTTTTAATAGCTTCAAATTGATTTATTTTGAAGCTAAGGTGGGGATGGATCGAAATCCTCTAATCCAATAGAATTTTGACAAGTTTAGGTCATTATATTAACTTCAACTTTAAGTTTTAACTCTTAGTTAATTAGATTGATATTTACCATGTCACTTTGTATTTTTATATTATATATTTAATAAACATACCATATACATCCAAGAGACCCCCAAGTGGTCCATTAATGATTCACCTATGATGATATAAGTATCTTGTCCGAACCTTAGTCTTTTAGGAACATAATAACAATTAATAATATAATATTTGTTTTAAAAACTATTTATTTCAATTTTGACACTATTTGGTAATTGATTTTTGTGAAAATCATAACAGAATGCTTAGTTCGAAAAAAAGTGAACTAAATCAATACTAACATGTCATATTAACATAGAAAATAATTGGAATTCATAAAAAGTCTCAAATTACATTTATTTGGGTATTTATAACATCAATTTTGTCAATATTTCATTAATAAGATAATAACTGTATCATGATTGTGTCATAAATAAATTAAATTATTGTAAGTCTAAAAATTACAAATAAAATACCATTATGTAGGAAATGGTTTTAGATTTCTAATGAATATTTATAGTCTAATTTATCTTATGTATAACCCTATATTAAAAATGATTTAGTTATTAAACTTTGATTTTAACTATTTTAACCCTTCTTTAAATAAATTAATAATAAATGTCCTAATCTAATCCATGTGGGCCTAATTGGTCATATTTTATTCCTAAGGTTGTTTTTGGCCGAATTACACTTATCCAATATAAATAGGACATGTGTTAGGGTAATAATAATATCATTTTTACCCTTAATTACCCTATTTACTTTTAACCGTGGTAAAAAGGTAAAAAGTTACTATTCACCAAAAATTATTTTCATCTCATTGAACTAAATTTTAGTCCTTGATATTAACTGAATCTCTCAGATTTTCAAAATTCCATTCACAGAAGCGGTAAAATTATGTTTTATGAAAAAATCAATTTTTTAACTACCACTTAGTGGTTTCACTATTCATCAAAAAATGAAAGTTTCCAGAAAAATATCAAAAATTAGGCCTAAGATATATTTGATATTATGAATTAAAAAATGATGTCTATTTTACCAAATTAAAAACATATCAGTTGCATTAATTAATTTAAAAATTAATCACATCGTCAAAACAAATAGCGTGTTCTTAAGAGATAATAACTATCAAAAGATTGACACTTGTTTATGTCTGGTTTAAATGTGAAATTACATCCAATGACCAAAATTGTATTAAATTGTAAAAATATATTATAAATATACTTTAAAACAACTCAAATTAATAATTTATCACTACAAATTATTTCTATTAAAAAAGTTGTTTTTAATTAAAATTTATTAATTTTCACTATTCATCAGAATATGAAAGTTATCCAAAAAGTACCAAAATTTCACCCTAAGCTAATTTCAATATTCCGAATCCAAAAATGAATTCTATTTTGAATGATAAAATTTATAAATTTCAAAAAGTGGGTATTACTATTCATAACGGCTAGTTCATAATAATATTTTAATAATATCTCGTTTAGTGAAACTCGGTATTGCGTACTACACACGCTATCGAGGAAGGTCGTGATTGTGTGTAACGCAAGGAAAGTTAGGGATGCATGTTGTGAAAGCTCCTTTTGGTTTAGCGTACAACACAAGACATTAATTAAATTAAAAAGAATATTTTTCATAAAATCTCGGGGTGTTACATTCTACCCCCTTTAAAATGAATTTCTGCCTCTAAATTCATCAGGGTTATAAATGGTTTGATACTCGAAAGTTTATTTAATAGAAACCCAGATTGTAAAAAGGAATACCAAAAGATGGCTTTAAAAACTAATGTATGAAACGTAACGATTACCAAAATTAACTCATCCCTATGATTCCACGTAGGAGAACATAGGTGAAAATTTGGATATGGAAGAAAAATCTAACCCTCATGTTCTGATGGAGAGTGGTAGAGAACATGGCTATGAAAAAGGAAACAATCACAAAGCCATAAATTTGTGATGATCTAAGATACCATCTGATTCATCGGATATAAGAGTACTAGGACAACATTTTTGGATTTCAAGATCATTTCCCTAAAGTTGATGAAATTGGAATTAGAAGAAATACTTTTGTGATTTTGGTACAGTCTCACCGTTGGTCGTTCTTTGGACAATTTCCACTTCATCTCTTAAAGAAATGAAGTTGAATTTGTCATTCATGATGTGTTATCAGATCATGTGATAGAATAATGGGTTATTCCATCTATCTCAAAAAAAGGTTAGAAAAGTTATCAACAAATACATAAGTCCATCTATAGTGAGATTAATCATATATGGTTCCTAAAATAGACTTATATGTCATATATCATACTACTTAATGTAATAAAACTAGTTTCTACTAAACAGGGACTTCCTGTAGGCCACTGGTAGGTGATAAAGGCCAGTCATACTTCGGTTGTGGGTTCGATTCCCACAGCCTTGTACGACGCGATGGGCTGTCGCCCATCCTGCAGGTTGTCCTTTTTCTAAAACTACATAACTATAACATCCCATCAATAATATCTAAAAAACTTCTATCCTTAAACAATACTAACTGATGTCCAACATAATCCATTCTAATCTTTAGGTTTATCCAAAATACTCATGTCCAATCTCATATTATAGTGAAAATGATTACCAAAGAGTTCATAAAACAAGCATGTTAATACCATATTTCATCCCCATAAATCATGAGATATGTCTTTTTGGTCACATTCCAAACAATCGAAGGCCTTAATCATGTATTATCTTGAAAAATGAATACCCATTGAATATTAGTGAAAACATGAGTGCAGTCAAAAGTTAACTCTTTTCACCTATCAAAACCTCAAACCATGATATAACTATTTCGTTATATTAGTCATGAGCTCATGAATACTCTCAAACATTTCATTTTATCCTTATCCCTTCATTGTGCACATATCATCGTTTTTCCAAAAATATATCAATCACTTTCCATGGTTACCAGTACCATAAAATTATTGAAAACCATAATATACCAATACATAAATATTCCAATATTCCACGATACTATATACAACATTATTTTGGAATCCCATTACATAAACACTTAATCATTCCACCACATCGTTGTTATATTCAACATCGCCAATAGTGATCACATGTGACTTTCCGTTGTCCTTTGCCTTAAGTTATTGCTCATGTCGACCATCACTAACCCTTGGATTAGGGCATTTATTAGCATAATGCCCCATTTCCTTGCACTTGAAGCATTAAAGTGTTGGTGGTGCGTTCCCTGTAGTCTTTTCTTTATTCACATCATTATAAACCCTTTTCCATTACTTCGACACTTAGCTGCTCGATGACCCTCTTTTCCACACTTAAAACATTTTCTAGTCCCTTTAAGACAATCTCCACCATGCTTCTTTCCACACTTTGAGCATAAGGAAACATTCATCTTCTTTTCACCATTATTTTGAGATTTCTCCTTGATGTCCATCTTTCGTTTCTTGTCAAAACTATGAGTTGGATAAGTAACACCAAATTCCATTTCTACCTTGATAGCACAATGAACAATTTCTTCATAGCTGTTGAAGTCTCTTATAGCTAATTCCCTTCGAAGACATGTTTTTAAGCCACTGAAAAATCGATCAACTTTACTTTCAGGTTGGATGATAAATACAAATTCCTACCATGCAAGTCTTGTAAAATTCGCTTCGTATATACCAAAAGATTCATCATTCTTCTGCTTAAGCTCAAGAAACTCCTTTTCCATCTTTGTTTGAAGAATACGAGGGAAGTACTTACTGAAAAACAAGTTCTTGAACTCGTCCCATTCCATGGACTCAATTTCATCTCTTTGCCTCGTATTCATGATAAGATTCCACCATTTATCAGCATCACCTTCGAAACGATATACTTCTAAGATGACTTTATCATGCTCAGAACATTGTAGAACTGAAAATATCTTTTCAGTAGTACTGATCCATTGTTCAACCACTAAGGGATCAGAAGACCCGCTGAATGAAGGTGGACGCTGACTCATGAAGGATTCAACAGAATGTTGCTCCTTTATCTGCTCATTTTGTAATCCAGAATGATTCATAGCTTGTGTAAGTATAGAAATAAGATTGTGAACTCCATCTCCCATGACATTGGTTTGGTCAGGAGGACAATCAATGCATTTTCCATTACATTTATCAACACGGTTCCTTCGGGTTACAACCATCGTCTAAAACAGAAAAATAATAATGTGAGAGGCAAATACCATTCTAGGGAAAACAACATAATAAAGGGAGAGTACCTTCAATATCTAACAATTTAGGTTTAATTATAATATCGTTAGCGCAATTATAGGACTATAACCTATACGTATACTTAACCTTAGGGACATCCCTATAAATACCTTAGAAATATCTCTAGGGATCTCACTAAAGTTTTCGCATCCTAGTTTCCAAAGGTTAACTAAAACTTTCCTCTAATACCAATTGTAGAGACCCGAATATTGACGTACATAGATATTACATTACTTTTGCGGAATACTTAATACATAACGAAAAAAGACACACAAGGACCGTAATAGTTTAGTGTCTTTGGAAACTCAGAACGTAATCTTCTAATCATGGTGAAAGATCTTCAACATCTCCCATAAAGATCTTCCACTTTTTGTTTCCTTACATAAAACCTTTCTTTTAATCCTGAGGGAAAATAAAACATAAAAAGGGTGAGCTCAAGTGCTCAGTAAGGGTAATCATGGATAAAATGAAACATACCATATACATTTGAACTTAAGAACTTGAACATAATGTTTAAACATCAAAATCTTGAGCAACAACATAAAACATGGAAGTGCATAAGGACTAGATCATAATGGAACATAAATCATGATAAAATAGCATGGGGAATAAAACATGTAATTGTGGAATCCATTAAGCACATGTAATGATTTCCATAGTAGCCAAGGCATTGCTGCCAAGACCATCTTAGTGGACAAAGTCCCTTTCTGAATCGAGTTCACTCCTCGTTCCAGTCCTGTAACACTGAACTAGATTAACTAACCATTCCAACCATGTCTATCTCATGAGATATAAATCTTTACCCAATTAATTGGAGGGAGATATAGGTCCCACCCATCTCATAATGAAATCATTCTTACTTGTGCCACAAAATAAACATACATCCTTCATAATAAACCAATAAATAAAATGGGTTTCATAAACATCATCCCATCATCACATAATCCATATAAAATAAATGGATATCATTTCATAATAAGAAAAGTGAAACCATCTAAATCATAGAGACATTATACTTGAAACATACACATATGAAAATACTATCATCTTAGATGAAAAATGGTTTTGATAAAACACTTGAAATAAATTCTTGAGGAAAATATCCTTTTTTAAAATAACTTTCTTTTCACAAAATGCCATTCAATTTTAAAATATAGGGATTTGGTTGAAAATAATCATGAAATCTTTTTTAGGAAGCTTCATGAAAAAAAGTCTTTATAAAACCGTAAAAATCCTTTCATGCCGTATAAGTTAAAAAAACATTCTTCTCGTACTTTTGCCAAAAAAGACAAAAAGTACCTTGTAAAAGAAATATTCCTTACATACCATGTAGTAAAAGTCAAAAATGGGTAAAAAGGACATTAAACATACATTAAAAAACTTTTAGAAAACATGGACTTGGATGATAACAATAGCCCCAGTAAATACTTACAATTAAACAATCTAGGGTATGAACGAGATTGGAAAGGTTATCCCTTACCTTAGGTCTGATATGCTTCGTAAGTATCCGAACGTCCTTTATAATGATTTAAATAATGTCAATGACTTATTACAGAATCATATTAATTGTTATGATATCATATATGGTTTACTTATGACTTTATATTACCCGTTCTTTTGTAAATTCCATGTTATAGAGCGTTTTGGGTAAAATCGTTTCATTTGCCATCCGTGTTTTGACTTGTAATTATTCATATGATTACTTAGATCATGATTACATAATTCCATAATATAAAACATGATTTATATATAATATATATTCAGAATATACATATATATAATAGATCAATAAATGGAAAGAAAGACACCGTTCATCGAGACGGTAGGCCATACGTACACATGAACATTGTTTTCATTTCCTCATTAAATTGAATAGAATTAATTGGATGACATAAATATATATAAATAAATCCAGTATCATTATTATGTCATATATTTCACGATTACTTTTTATATATGCTTTATAATCATTTATGAATGGTTAATCATTGAGAATGAATCTCATCACATCGTGGAGACGGTATTCCGTACGTACGCATGAGCGATGATATCGTTCCCATGATCGTGGAATTTTATTGGAGTGTATGTATACTATTACAGAATCAATATCACTTTACAATAATCATATATAGTTATTATTTAAACCATTATACCCATACAAGTAAGGTGGTGGTGGAAAATAGATTACACCACGACGTGGAGACGGTATTTCGTACGTACGCACGCGCGAGGATTTCGTTTTTCGTAGGATGGATAGATGGTGAAATAGGGTTGTTTCATACTTATAATAACATATCAGTATATGAGTTATACTTATGTTATTACTTCATAATGAAACAACCTAAGAAGAAGAAGTGGAAGAAGAAATAAAGATGAAAGAATCGGTAACAGACATTACCTTTTCTTTGAAGCGCCTCTTTGAGACCTCCTCTTAGGGAACTAAAATTGGTCTTTGAAGAAGACCATGACCTCTAAGATGTTTCTAGGGAAGTATAGAAGATAAATTTTTAGGGGTTGGCCGAGCTTGAAGGCGCAAAGTGGTGCGAGGAAGAGAGGGAGTAGGTTCCCTTTTATAAGGGAGGAGAGGGGCACCTATGGAATAACTAAAAATATTATTTTATTATAAAGTCATATTCGGTTTTTAATAGCTCAAAATTGATTTATTTCTAAAATAAGGTGTTTATGGATCAAAATAATCTCATACAATAGAATTTATACAAGTTTAGGTCATTATATTAACCTTAACTTTCTGTTTTAACTCTTAGTTAATTAGATTGACATTTACCATGTCACTTTGTATTTTTATATTATATAGTTAATAAACATACCATATACATCCAAGAGACCCCCAAGTGGTCCATTAATGATACACCTATCATGATATATGTATCTTGGCTGAACCATATATTTTTACAAATATAGTAACAATTAATAATATAATATTTGTTTTAAAAACTATTTTATGTCAATTTTGACACTATTTTCTATTGATTTTTGTGAAAATCATAACAGAATGATTAGTTCGACAAAAAGTTAATTAAATCAATAATAACATGTCATATTAAAATATAAAATAATTTTAATTTATAAAAAGTCTGAAATTACATTTATTTGGGTATTTATAACATCAATTATGTCAATATTTCATTAATAAGATAATTACTGCATCATCATTGTGTCATAAATAAATTAAATTATTTTAAGTCTAAAAATTACAAATAAAATACCATTATGTAGGAAATGGATTTATATTTCTAATGAATATTTATAGTCGAATTTATCTTATCTACAACCCTATATTAAAAATGATATAGTTATTAAACTTTGATTTTAACTATTTTAACCCTTCTTTAAATAAATTAATAATAGATGTCCTAATCTAATCCAAGTGGGAATAAATGGTAATATTTTATTCCTAAGGATGTTTTTGGTGTAATTAAACTTATCCAATAGAATTAGTACATGTGTTAGGGTAATAATAATATCATTTTTACCCTTAATTACCCTATTTACTTTTAACCGTGGTAAAAAATGGTAAAAAGTTATTATTGACCAAAAATCATTTTCATCTCATTGAACCACATTTTAGTACTCTATATTAACCGTGTCTCTCTGATTTTCAAAATTCCACTCACAGAAGCGGTAAAATTATGTTTTATGAAAAATTCGGTTTTTTAACTAATACTTAGTTGTTTCACTATTCACCAAAAAATGAAAGTTTCCAGAAATATACCAAAAATTAGGCCTAACCTATATTTAATATTATAAATTAAAAAATGATGTCTATTTTACCAAATTCAAAACATATCATTTTCATTAATTAATTTAAAAATTAATCCCGTCATCATAACAAATAGCGTGTTCTTAAGAGATAATAACTATCAAAAGATTGACACATGTTTATGTCTGGTTTAAATGTGAAATTAAATCCAATGACCAACATTGTATTAAATTGTAAGAATATATTCTAAATATACTTTAAAACCACTCAAATTAATAATTTATCACTGCTAATTATTTCGATTAAAAAAGTTGTTTTTAATTAAAATTTAGTAATTTTCACTATTCATCATAATATGAAAGTTATCCAAAAAGTACCAAACTTTCACCCTAAGTTAATTTCAATATTTTGAATCCAAAAATGAAGTCCATTTTGAAAGATAAAATTTATAATATTTCAAAAAGTGGGTATTACTATTCATAACGGCTAGTTCAAAATAATATTATAAAAATATCTCGTTTAGTGAAACACGGTATTGCGTACTACACACACTATCGAGGAAGGTCGCGATTGCGTGTAATGCAAGGAAATTCAGGGATGCGTGTTGTGCAAGCTCCTTTTGGTGTAGCGTACAACACAAGACATTAATGAAATTAAAAAAAATATTTTTCATAAAATCTCGGGGTGTTACAGAGGGGGTAGAATGTAACACCTTAAGACATTATAATATTTTACTATTTAAATAAAATTTAGTTCATTGATAGCCTTCATTATATGCAACATTGAGTTTTAACGAACAACAATATACTATTAAAATATCATTATTTAAGGTAACACTTATCTCTTTACCGTTGATTAGTGGGTATAAATAGTACTAAAAAGATTATATAAATTATATGGGCTATACATGTATGAAATAAACTCATTTCTTATGATTAATATATAAATTAAAATAGAAACATATCAAATAAAAAGAAATGTTTTCTAAAAATTTGTTTTTTTATAAAAATATGTTTCACTGTGTTTTGAGAACTGATTTTAAAATTAATTTTTACCTCTTTCATAAAATTTATTTGATAAAATTAAATTATTATTTTTAATTAAAATTTAAAAATTATATTATATTTACTTTAATATTATTTTTTAAAAGGATATTTTTTTATGAATAGTGAAAAATAATGTTTATTTATGAAAACGGTCTTTCTTTTTAATGAAATTTAAAAGATGCATTTTGTTTTAAATTTTTTAGTTCTAAAATTAGTTCAATTGTATTATAATTAATAGAATTTAGGTATTTTAAATTAAATTAATTTTTATTTTTTAAATAACAGGATTTTATACATAAGATAACTTTTCATTTAGAAAAGTGTATTTATGTGCTTTCATATTTAATATTAAATTAAATTAATCAACTTATGTGGTTTGAATTTGAAAAAATTGACTCCATATTTTGACTCATAATAATTTATATTATTTAATAAGTTTAACATATTTTTTTATTACGAATAGTAAAAAAAGTGAAATATAATTATTGTGGTTAAGGTTAAAATCGATATACTAGGGGTTAAAATAAAAACATAAGTATTAAAATTACATTGAAACTGGTATAATTAATAATTTCATGAAATATTTTGACCATATATTATATAAGGTTTTATATTGAACCCTTTGTTTTCCTTGTGGTATTTGTAAATCGTGGGTACATTTTATTCTTTTCAAAAACTCAAAGTGCATCCTCTCCACCACTTATAAAAAGACACACTATAGCATCTCCTATCCACACTTAAATAGCCCATTTTATTATAAAATACCTACCTAAATAACTTAATTACACCCATCCCCATGACCCAATATCCTGGGTTTGATCATAAAACCATTTTATGAATGATTTTGTTATAAAACTAAAGAGGTTATTTGTATAAGAGCAATAGTTCTTAACCATGCATATTCATCTTAATTCATACACTAAATCCTTAAAATATCCTCAATATATTATAAAATAAAAAAATAAAATTATCTTATATATGATTATATTTTACTATATTAATGTAATAATCTATATCTAACCCTAATTCATTTAAATGGGAAACAAAATAGCTGATTATGTGTACAATAAAATATCACCTCTTGAAATGATATAAATTTTTTCCATCACTTCATATCATGAATAGAAATAATGATAAATTTAATTATTATATATTATATTTATAACCAGATTAGAATTATGAAATTATAATATCCCATATACCATCATACCTGCCAATATTTTAGAAAATTATAACTTCACTCGTGTATATCTGTGGACTACGATGTCCACATCGCAATGTGATACTTTTTTTTATTTCATCACGGATGGAAATGAGGATGGATTTAATGAATATATATTATTTAGATGATATAATAATTATTCTATAAATTTGAACTATTATTTACCTTTCATTAAACCCTTTCATTGAAAAAATGAAAAAAAACGTCACACATACATATGACCTACCATCTCAATGAATGGTGTAACTAATTTATCTATCTCCAAATTTAATGAAATATTATAAATAAATTTATGATGAATACATATGATATTTATATCATTATTAAAAATATTTATATGATGAAACCAATACCAATGTAAAAGGAATAAAACTACCATATAAAATCATACATGACAAATGAAATAGTTATTACACAATGCATTTATTTTAACAATGAATTGTTAATAAATTAGTGATAAAAATTTAAAATAAATCAATTATTTTATTATATATATGAGTATTTTTATTTAATATATGTATAATAAATGTATATTTATTATACTATAAGTTCAAATAAATATGAAGAATATCATACTTGAGGTAAAGGTTTCTCATATCACTTTTACTTCTATGAGACATATATAATATTCACCGCTTATTTCATTTGTGTTTTGTATATAATGATCCTCTGATATGTTATATCTTGAATATATTTGAATTAATTATATTTAAACTTACATTTTATGTTATGGGGGAGATTATTTGAATGTTACCAAAGTATTAAGGGATTATTTTATAATCTCTTCATTTATTAGGATTGTTTAGGATTATATTTACAATGATGAAATATTATTATCTATATATAACTAGAGTCATGAATTTTTATCTATTATGGATATTCATGAAATTTTTAATTAATTGTACAATTTTCAACTTTTTTTACTTCAAAATATTGTGAATTTTTTTTATTAAAATCTAACATTATTTCTCTCTTCGACCAATAGTTATTTTTATTCCTTATCATTATTTTCTAAAAACATTTTCTAATTTTTCTAAAAATTATCAAAATGATTTTTTAAATAAATTTTATAAATTTTTTACTTTTTATAAAATGTTTTGAAAGTAATATTCTTTTAATTTTCCAAAAAAAGGTACATTTGACCTCTTTACAACATTATGAAAAGAATATTTTTTAATGAGATGTTTCGAATTACCCACCATCATGACCACTCATTTATTTGAAACGTACATTAAACGATTCCATGATTATCTTAAAATAAATTTTTTTCCTATTAGTTTTAATTTTTTTTAGAACTGTATTTCAAAGTGAAAAGTATATTTTCATTAAGAATGTTTTAATAGAATTTCAATGGTTTTTCTATTTATCAAATACAACATCCCTCATTTTACTTATGATTCATTGGGAATATATTGTAATGATAGAATAATTTTTATTTATCTTTGTGTATTATGATCAATTTGATCGAGGATATACTATTTATATACCACTCTCCAAATTACTCTAGATGGTTTATGATTATGTTTATTGATTTGGTAAATTTTTAACATTATGTATGCTCGTTTACAATATGAATGTTATTGTGATTATGGCTATTGATTGGGGAAATTATTATAATTTCATATTAAATAATTAGAATAATAATTTTTATATGATTATGTTTCTTCAATTTCATATAAAGAATTCATTGAACTTAGTATGTGATTTTTGGGGCCCGTTATAGCCCCTCTATACATTTCATAGTCTAATAAGGCAAACTAGCATGGTTATTTGGTCGAGGACTTACCCATTTATATAATATCTATTGGAATAAGGAATTTATTTTATGGACGTGATGTTTGAAATTATGGATTTTCTCATTATGATATTATTTATTGATTTCCAAGTGACTATTTTATTATTTTTTATATTGATAGATATGTTTCAAGAATATGCGATTAGTTATATGGAATTATTTTATCATCATTTATTCCGTATATATTATTCTTTTTGATAATGTAATTGATTAAATGAAATGTATTACTAGTTATTCACCTTTGAAAATTAATTATGCCTTATTTATTTATGATAGATTCCATTGTATGCATACACTTATTGAGAATCTTAGATCACCCCTTTATTATGTTTCCTTTAACCAAGATTCCAAGAAGTGTATTTTGATTGATATGTAGGGATAATCTTAAGTAAATAATTGTGTTCTCAAATAAAATACAATCTTGTATTTTATGATTTCGTATATAATGTGGAATTCAAATATATATCTAGTTTTCCAATACTAATAAACTATTGATTCCTTTAGGATTTGATCTGCTGTATCTTGAACAAATATAATAAAGTGACAACTGAATTTGTGCTACTTGGGTAGGGGTTTCTAAAAAAATTCATAATAATTTTGGTCAGGATACATAAAATCATATTACACCATTGAATTCCTTAAGGGTATGGTGTGTGATGGTAGCACATTATTAGGGTGGTTCGACAAAAATGGTTTAGGTCATCATCTTTATAATCTTGAACTTCTCCCATAAATGATTTTTCTTGTGCTTTAGGTGTTTAATTTTAGTTTGGTCTTGTCTAAGATAAAATACTAATGATTATATCTCCCTGAGAAGCTCTAGTAATAATGATTCTTAGGGAATGATCAAACTAGTCAAGTCCATTTCTTCTTCCATTTGTTCCCATTAGACATTATCAAAACCGTAAATATATACTAATATCAATGATCATTATTACACCAACAATATTATCAAATTTTAATATGCTTAATGGTATTTTAAATCCAACTAACCATATTTTCTTTTAATCCAAATTAACAAAATTAATGGATGTTTTTTTCATATCTAAATTACTTATCAATGAATTTATTCATTCATAAATGGGATTTAATTTATAAAAGTTTAATGAGTTATAACAACCAGGTTTGGAATGTAGTGGATGCACCTGGAGGGGTGATATCCATAAGGTACAATTGAGTTTTCCATAAGAAAATTGATATATATGGTAGAGTGTCTACCTAAAAATAATGATTTTTAAAGGTTAGAATAAAATTCATGGTATTGATTATGAAGAAACATTTCAAAATGTTGCGATGATAAAGTCTATTCATATTTTTCATTCCCTATTAACTCCTTTTGATTATGGGATATATCAAATGGATGTTAAAATAACTTTTATTTTAGGTAATTCAGTTGAGGAAATGTATATAATAAAACCCAAATACTTTTAAGTTCCAAATGTGACTAATAAGGTATGGAAATGTCAACTATCCATTTATGGATTCTTGTATTCTTCTCAGAGTTGGAATATTTTCTTTGATTATGTGATCAAAGAGTTTGGTTTAATCAAAAAATATGAGTGATTCATGCATATATAAGTGGATTATTGGGATCATATCATTATTTATAATATTGAATATGGATTAAATACTAATTATTAAAATAATATCTCAACACTTCAGTCTATTTTCTTGCATAAGTGTTTCTCAATGAATGACATGGGTGAATATTCCTACATACTAGGTTAGAAAATCTATAGGGATATATCTATGAGGATACATGAAATTGGTCAGGAAGCTTATATTGGTAATGTGCTAAAGATATTTGGCCTGAATGAATCTAAGAAGGGATCTCTTATAGTGGTACATGGAATGAATCTTATGAGGCTTTTAGATCTTTCTAATGAGTTAGAAATAACTGATAGAATTCCATAGTAATCTTCATTAGGATCTATCATGTATTCCCTGTAGTGCACTCGATCTGATGTTGTTTATGACTTATCTATATTCATTATATACAAATATAATTCATATGAGAGTTACTGGATTTATATAAAGATAATCCTTAAGTATATTATAATAAATAAGGATATGTTCTTGGTCTTTGAAGTATTCGATGATATCTCTATACAGTGTTACATATATACAAGTTTATAATTTGATAAATATGATATGAAATATCAATCTTGTTTTTTGTTTATATTGAGTGGTGGATCTATCTCTTAGATAAGTTCTAAACAATCCAATGTGACACGCTCTACCATAGTGGAAGATTACATTGTTGCATCACATGTTACAAAATAAGGTGTTTGGATTAAGATGTTCATCAATGAACTAAAGATAGTTCCTAACATTGATGGAGCAATTGAGATTAACAATAACAACAAAGAATTCATCACTTAAGAAAAGGAAACCTTCACTCACCAAAGTACTAAACACATCCTTCTCAAATACCATATCATACAAGTGATTATTTCAAGGGGTGATGTAAGGATATTATGTGTGGCTACATAAGACATTTTAGTAGATCCATTGATGAGATAATTGTAACAACAACATAAGGGTTATATAGAATCTCCAGGTGTTAAACACATGATGTATTTTAAGGGTTGCAAATATATCGTGTTATTATAATAATTTTAACTCTAATTTATCATTCACTCATTCATGTTGTAGCTTACTTTATATGAATAGGTGATTGATAATATCCCCTTAAAGTGAAACATTGAGTTTTCCCTAATCAATAACCATCAAAATGTTTAATGGGCTGTGATTATATGTGAAGATTATAAATAATTAAATATTTTAATCATTAAAAATGGTTGTTTAGAAGATACCCAAAATAAATTCATTGGGTAATAAATAGAGACTTATTACATGGATTAACCTACCAAGGTATATCTAAGGGATTTTCATATAGTCATTGACATAATTTTTGGTGTATGATTATTACTAATTCCAATTACTTATGTTTTGAGATATATCAATCATTTTATGCCTTATATTTTGATACCTTACACATGAAAAAAGAAACATAGTTAATTGGGGGTGGTCGGGTATGTTGTTGATCTTGTAATTAGATGGAACATAACCAAGATTATATTTTTCCACTTGTATGGAATGTAAATTCATATATATCTTGATTAAATTATTACAAGAAAATGCATGGAGATGAATAGATGAGTTACATATGTTTTGTTCAATTACATAGATTAGGGGCATTTGATGTGCCCATATTCTAGATTAATGAAATATGATGTATTCATTGACTTGGTCAGTCTTTTTTGTGAATAAAGAATGGATAAGTTATCCTATAATAGATTGATATTATTCCACATATAGTGGTCACTCGATCTCATGGTAAAAGGGATTATTTAGGTATATATATGATATATTTGATACATATTGTGGTGGAAATTTTTGTATATATATTAGTATATTTGATAGAGATCACACTAGAGCCCTTAATAGTTTCAGTAGCACTGGTTGTTTTCTAGATGCGTATTTGTTTTGCATATATAAAATAGAGATTTCATATTTTTTTTCAACACTACTATGTTCCCCAGGGTCACACAATTAGGCACTTGGATAAAAATAATGCATGAAAAAGTTTTTTTTAATGAATATATTTTTATAAATCCATATCTAAAAAGAATTTTTGATGGATTTAAAAAGAGTTTTTAAGTTTCTCCATTAAGTCCTTTTGGGATTCAAGTGAAAGTGGGAGATTTTTTTATGTGAAATTAAATAGTGATGGTCCATATTAAATACTATCATGGATCATATTTTATGTTATGCGTTAGATGTATATCATACCTTATGATACATGAGTATCATTAATAATTATAATATAATAATGTTTCACGCATCACAAGATAAAATTTAGAAACTATACTAATTTCACAAGATATATGAATCATATACTTCCATCCCATGTTATTTACATTATTTATAATCTATTACAAATATATTAAACATGGAATGAATATCCATTGAATGTGTATATGGATTTACAAAAAATAGATTCCAATCAAGGGAGGAAATTGATGAAACTCAATGTGGTCGACATGATCTTTATTTATGGAACATGTTGAGGATTCTAATAAAATAGGATGGATAAGGTTATTATTTTTAGGGTGTAGGTTGGATGTGATTATCTGTTTTATACAATGATTTTTATTATCTCTCTCCTCCAGGTCCTTGTTCATCAGTCCCCTAGTGAAGGAAATAGAACCACTTTGACATTGTATGAATCCTCCAGTTTAGATCCAAGATCCAAAGGTTGTTTTCCACCCCGAAAGGAAGAATATTTTTTTTCCTTTTTATCACCATAAAGGACACTCCAATAAAGATGGAGGCTACCTCTTGTGCCTTGCATGTGCATTTTTCATTGTTTATGTTTTTATGCATTTAATTCTTGAAGATAGTATGGGAATTTTTATAGGTTGTTTTTACCTCCATTGATAATTCAATGATCCCAACATAACCCATTAGTTAATACCAATTTTTTATAATTATATCTTATAATCCTCCCTCTCTAATTATTATTTAAGTTTTACTCCAGGTTTTTTTGGTGAAAAGGTGAGTAAATAGGTCGTAGTGAATTTAGACATGTCTACATCGGCAAGACAATTGACAATGAAGAGCTTTTATTTTGTAAAGTAGGATTTCCATGATTCTGATTCATTTTGAGTATTGCACCCTTCAGTTTTAAGACTAAATTTTCATATTTTACATTTTTCTGCTAAATTCTAAGAATGATTCATCGTAGGAAATGTTTCCCAGAATAAAACCCAGGATTCAATTTTGTTTTTTATTTTCATAATTTATCTTTAAATCATGAGTACTTATAGTTAATTATAATATATAATTATTTTTAATCCCCTAGTTACTTGTAAATTCATCCAATACATAGAAAACAACAACAAAGAGATGTAATTATTGTTTTTTATTATGCGGGAAAAAAATTCATCTTGAATAGAAAACTAACTTTTAACCATAGAAATTATTTAGGTCACTACATCAGTAATTTAATTTAATTTTATGTATTATTAGTTATAAATTTTTATTTTTTTATTTTTTTATGGTGAAGGATCATTATTTATCGAGACAGTTATTTCTATCATTGTTCTCCATGGAAAATACTTTACTGTTAAACTAACTATAATGGTTTATAAATATATCACATGTTTCCTCTGTTATGTTATTATTTATTTATATATATGTACCCTTTTATTTTCATTTATATTTATAGTTTATAATTTTGATATAATTTATTTTTAATTTTAAAATTTAATATAATTTGGTGTTGTTTGTAAAAGGGGTTATTTGACTTTGTTTTTTTATTTATTTGATATGTGTGTGCATGCGTGTGTGTTAAATATGCTTAGAACACAGACACAAACACACACAAATAAACACACGCACACACACACTCACACACACACAAACACATATTCAGATATAATCAGTTAGAGCATGGTCAATTTTTCAAGAAATAATTTATATTGGTTAGAGGCTTTTGAATTTTCTATTTTATTATTCAGACTTTACACACATATATTAATAATTTCGGTATAAAATTTTGAATTTCACCTAAAGGCTAGTGTGGTTAAGTATCATAATTTTAAAGTATCTATTTGAAAATTTTTTTCGTTATTATCTTGTACATATTATATTTAATAAAAAATATTCTCCCAATGAATTTGTTTTACTATTTTTATCTTTTCAAATCATATTTTTTCTTAAAAAAATTATGATATTTTTGTTATAGTTTATACAATTATCAAGGTGAATGAATCCTTTTTGGTGGTTTAGAATAAAAATTGTAAATTTTATATTGTAATTATTAATGTCAAAAATTATTGCTCTAATGTTAGATATTTCTAATAGTGATTGATAATGACACATTGTTTTCCATAATAAAAATTATGAATTACAAACTACATTTCAAAATCAATAATACTACTGTTTATTATACAATTTGTATTAATTATGAAATATATTTCAAAATTATTCATTTTCTATTTTATATTATAAAAATTGTATTATATTTTTATGTATCAAAAGAAACATGTTTTATGTTATGCATTATACAATAAAATATTATGTATTATTTTACTTAATTGATCATTTCAAATTTAACTCATAAGAAATAAAATCGAGGGATTCATATGGTATTATGTTTAAAATAATTATGATGAATTTGTGGAATACTAGTAATATTTTATCATTTTTATTTTTTTACTCCTTAATGAGATTGTAATGAATGAAATATTGGTCTTATAAAAACAAATATATGTGGTTATAGAGGATGTAACGGGAAATAATGAAATTAAAATAAAAGAAATAATATTTTTATATAATTAAAAATATATATTAAAAAAGGTGTATTTATTTCACTAAAAAAGTGTTCATCTTCCATGAAATTAAAATATATAAATATTTTTCTATTAAATGATAAACAATTTTTTTCATAGATATAATAATGTTTGTTAATTTTTTTATGTTTTTTTAAATGATTTGAATTTTATTATATGAACATAAAGAAAATAATAAATTCTAAAATAAATTAAAATTTTAATTTTTTTTATAAACATAAAAAAATATTATTTTTAATAAATATTAATGAACTATTTTTTTCTGGAATTTTGAAAATTGTATTAATCATCATAAAAAATTATATAAAATAATATTTTTTATAATAAAACAGTTATTAAATGTGCTTCAAACCATTTAAAAAATGAAAAAATTTGTTATAAATAAATCATAATTTTTAAACATTTGAAAATAAAACAAATAAATTTTCTTTGGATTTCAAAAATTAATAATAATTTTAAAGGCATTCATTTTTTTAAAAAAAATATTTTTTTGAAAATAAACTATTAATTTATTTAATGAAATTACACAAGATTATAGATTAATTTTCAATGAAAATAAAATTTTTATTAATTAAAAATTAAAAATTGTTTCATAAAAAATATTTTTCATCTAAGAAACTACTATATTTTTTGTTAAAAAAACTAATAATATTTTCAATAAGCTTCCCAGGAAAGTGGAAAAGGTTCTCCTATAATCTTGCATCTACTTGGGTTCAAACAGAAAAAGCCCCTAATTTGGGGGATGGTGGAAGTGAAGTGGCCATGATTCAGGGTGTTGGTTATGATTCAAGGCATATGCCATAGTGCAAGATAAATGTCCATGCTGTAGGGAAAATATGATGGCATGTGCTGAGGAAGAGAACCACAATGTGGCGCTGAGCATGGTGATGTCGAGGGGAGACCTTGCTGTAGTGCTTGGGTGATAATACAAGGAGCAAAATCTCTCTGACATAGGGAATCCAGTCACAAAATATGTGTACACCATAGGTGTGATGTGAAAGGTTTTGTACCATATCCTACGGTCAATATTTCTTGGTATTTTGGTCCTTGACATGGTGATGGGGTTAATACCTATGTCTCCAGCCTTTGAGCCACTAGACTGCTTGATCATTTAATGGGCTCCCCCTTAACCTAGTTCAAAAGATGTTTAATTTTTTACATTAAAACAAGATTAACATGAGATTTATTTTGATAATAAATATTTTTTCAAAGCATAAAAAATTATTTCACAATTAAATGAAATAACAGATTTCTATTTTTTAAATAATAATTTATATTTCTGGGGATATAAATTTAATTTTCCAAAATTCATTATAAAAATTAATCCAGAAAACTGTGAAATGAAATTTTCACTTTTTATTTTTAAAAGAAATATACAATAATAGTTAAAAAAATTTATTTAATAATTATAATGTCAAATAATCTAACAGAAAATTCTAATAGAATATTCAATTTTAAAATTTATCAATTGAAATTTTCCATTATATTTTTCTAGCATAATTTTCCACTAAAAATTAGCAATGATATTTTGTAGTGCACGAATTCACTGGATGTTTCCACTAAAATTTTTAATGTAAATTTTTATTGAAATTTTCCACATAAATTTTTAGTAATGTTTTTAGTGGAATTTTCGACTATATTTTTATAGTATATATTTTTAATGGAATATTCTGCTATAGTTTTCAATGGATTTTTCCAATGTAGTATTTCAGTGTAATTTTCTACATGATTTTAATAATTTATATTTTAGTGGATTTTTTAGTATTTATTTTTTATTGAATTTTCAAATAAAATTTTATAGTTGGATTTTACAATATAGTTTTATAATGCAATTTTTTATGAGAATTTCAAATGTAATTTTCAAATTCAATTCTTCGATGAAATTTTCCTTTAAAAATATCCAATGGAGTTTTATAATTACTGTTTCCTGTGTATTTTTCTAACTTAATATTCAATTTGACATTTCATTGTGTTTTTCCTCTGGGATGTTATAGAAATATTTCTAGTGGATTTTCTAGGGGAATATTACAGTGAAATTTTTTAATATTTTTTTCTAATTGAATATTTCATAGGATGTTTGCAATGATATTTTTTAGTGAAATTATCATGTGGAATTTTCTAGATTATTTTTATACTTTAATTTTATAATATAAATGTTTAGTGGTTATTATATTGGATTTCTCCAATAAAATTTTCTAGTTAATGTTTATATTGGAATTTTTAATTAAATATTACAGTTGAATACATAAATTTTTTTATTAATGTTTTGAATGGAATTTTCTAATGACTGTTTCTAATTTAATAAGTTAAAATTTCAATGAAAATTTTCATTGAAGCTTTCCACTATAATTTTCCAAAAAATGTTTATTATTAAAAATTTTAGTGAAAGCATTCTATGTGATAATCAATTTATCTATGCAAATTTTCATCATGAATTTTCCATTGGAATTTTATAGTGAAATATAACTATTTAAATTGTTTAATTTCCATGTTTTATATTTCATTGAAAATTTTCTCTTAAATTTTCATTTTAAATTTTGCACTATAATTTTCATGAAAATATTATCACATGTATTTTTTAGTAAAAATTTTCAGTGAATTTTTCTATTGAAAATTTTTAGTATTCCTTCATGTAAATATTATAGTATATTTTTTAGTAAAAATTTTCAATTTATTTTATTTAGATTTAAAGAAATAATTAACTTGTTTCTTTAAAAAAATACATTAAAAACATTCAATTTAATTTATATTATAATATATTTTTTCAATAAAAATTTGTTTCCATCATAATTTTTATAAACTTAAAAAATAATTATCTTCTATTTATTTTGAAAAAAATTCCATTTAAATAAAACATGAATTTTTTTTAAAATGATTAAAAATTATAATAATAATATTTGTGTATTTAATACAATATAATTTTTTTGTCTGTAAAAAGTTTAAATTTTTTAATTCAACTCTAACATCCCGAGTTTTCATAAAAGAAAATACCAATAGTTTTAGGTTATATTCCATAATTTGTCCCTTTAAATGTTTCTTAATGGAGTTATGGAGGTCAAAGGGGTGTTTGAGGCTTGTTCAGAGCCCATATCACCAAAACATAAAAAGGAGGACTAGGTTTCATGACTAGGATAGACTATATAACCCATCATGCATGGTTTTCCCAACTGTATGGTGTTGTACAATGGGGTTCTGAGAGATTACTAGTTTTTTTGTCAATTGTGTGACCCTAGGAACATGACTGTGTGGGATTATATAACCCTTGGATATAGATTTTTTTTATGGTTGGCATATTATTTTACCAATCGTGCAGCCAAACCATGCACCCCTGTCCATATAAGTGAAATTAATATTTTTCCATAATTTCTTTTAATTTCAAAGCCCCTCGTCCTCCTCCATTTTTGTAGAAAAATTCTCCTTCTGTAAGAAGGCACTACTCTTTTCAAATCTTGGGATTAAGGTATCACCCTCCCCTGTTCACCAAATCGCTCATCGTCAGATCCATCAGAAAGCTTGAGATAAGATCTAAAATCCCCTTGATTCTTTTTCTAGTTTCTTCCCTCCTCTATTGAACATTTTTTGTGGAAGATCATTTCCTCATTTTCATGGAATTGGATGTTTTATATGGTTACACTCATTTCATCTCGAATCAAATTCCAACATAGGATGAGGGAAACAACGTGGGACTAAGGTAGGTTGTCAAGTTCTTTTGTGTAAGTTTCATATCTCTTTATAACATGGATTATTGTACCATAATCCATAACCTTCCAATGATGCCTTTAATTTGATAAATAAATTCAATCGAGTCATTCACCAATCCTGTTATAAACCTATCTAGTGGAGAATCACCACCAAGGTTGTTCACCGAGACTTAAAAAAACTTTAATGGGTGTATACTACCTTAGAGGACTTTTTCCAATGGATTAAAATGGTCTAACACTAATTAAGGGGTGTTTCATTATATTTAGTACCTTGAGTTAATGGTTTTAATTGAATCCGATATGGAACTACCAGTTATGACCTATACCCATTTCCATAAATGGTTTCATTAATTAAACACCATAGAAAACTTGAAATCATGTTATTAATAATTTCTTTGTAAATAGTCTGGATTTGATATCCATAGCATATGTTTTCATTATATTGTGAATTATATAGTGGGTTATGATGTAAGTAACCATTGAACGGGCTCATCAAGATTTGTAGTTAGTTAATTAATTTATTATAAATGCATTGGGAGAGAAACTAGCTATGCATGGGACAAGATCATAGTTTTTTTCTGTTTTACCTTCAGATGAGTTACACTGTTTCCCTTGGGGGAACCCATGGATGGACTCAATGGCGTGATGGCTGTACCATTCCATGAGAGAGACTTGAGCCTCAACATACGATACCAAGGAAAGACTCAAAGGACAGTTCATATTGTTTTCACACCATGCCTGGAGTAAAACATGAGATCTCATTATTGGGTCTCCATGGATAGACTCCCTTGGAATTGGACTCATGACAATCCCATAGAGAGATATATGGAATTTTATTAGAATTTCCCTTTATAGGCTTAGGGTGACTCTAGATATTTTATGAAGAGATTAATTAAATTTGAAAACCAGTGAATGTATTTTAAATAATGAATGAACATTTAAAATTGGAAGTTCAAGGATGTGTCCCCCACGATTAACCAAAATCTTGGTAACAATACATATTTTAAAAATATTCCACTCTCTCCAATATTTCTGGTTACCTCAGTTCAGACTCACTTACATAGGCTGAAGAAGGTAAATTTAATGAGTGACCCAAGTAGAACCTAGTCTAATGCACTTAGTTTTTAATTTTTGTCTTTAAATTATTATTAGTGGCACACTTTTCATTTTATATTTTAGGAAATTGATTGATATAAACACTATTGGGGTTTGGATACAAGGATTATATCTTAGAACCTAATTGGTCCAAATTTGGTACCCCAACAGACCTCATGGTTGCATGTATAGATAAAGAGAAGTGAACTTCTTCTAATGTATGATTTAAATTTCTATGTTAGAGAACATAAGTAGGGGACAGAGCCTATGCTCATGATTCTAGTAGTATAATATTATTTCCCTTTATTATTTTTGAGAGCATGTGGTATATAACTATACCCCATGTTCCCATTTTACTCATTTTTTATAGTCACATGAAATCATAACAATCAAAGTTTGTGTCTATTTAAGTTTATATTTTTCCACTATTTATTCATCTTGGATTGAATTTTTTTATTATTTTCATTGTTTCCTTGTTCTAATTACAAATTCCTTTATGGTTGGAAACTAGTCTGGTCATATAGTGTCTGCTTATTCTTTTTATTACTTTCTATATATATTTATATGCTACAATATAACTTATGAGGGAACAGTCTCCCCAAAAAACACAACCTAGGCCCTCTATTCTAGTATGTATTATTTGATTTTCAGGTACAAACACTTTAGGTCTTGTGGAAACCATCTTAGTGAAACTCCAAGTGGAATCTGGGGAGGGATGTTACACAGTGGTATCAGAGATGTTTTTTATTGTCTAACTATTTGGGAATTAGAAAAGAGACTAGGCATCTGGGGTGAACATGAAGTTGCTATATCAAGGATATGGGCCATGCGGTCTATCTTTGAGCATATAGAAGCACCTCTAAGGAACAGGGTCAAACTCACCACCTACATGCTACATGACTCCGTTAAGCATTGGTGGGATGTCCTTAATCAAGATGGTTGACATCAGGGTATGGTCTAGGAAGAATTTCAGATAGCTTTATTCAACTACTTCTTCTTGTATACCTTGATAATAGATCATTCTCTGGAGTTCAAGAACCTTAGTTAAGGTGACATGTCAGTGATATAATACTCGTATCATTTCACAGAATTGTAGTGTTTTGCATGGACCTTGACTATTGATGAGATGACTATTGTGATGCAATTCAAGGATGCAGTTTTATACGCTATATGATCATAGGTGAATGTCTTTTGGGTAACCACTTTTACAGAAATAGTGAATGATGCCCTCATCACTAAGTGGAACATGAGGGAATACAATAACTCGAGCTAGGGCAGTTCAGCTTCTAGGAAGAAAGGTGGATTATATAGAGGTAGGAAACATCAATTTGAGGGTACATGTTAGGGAATTAAAAACTAGATAGCATACATTTAAAACTATGATGTGTGCCACCAGTGTGTAAGGATAGGTTATAAAAATTTCTAATGTACGAGTAACCTTATTGAGATTTAGGCATATGGTAGGATGGGAAACCTCCATCATTTCTACCAGTAATTTCCTCCTATGCACAATGTTCAAGGTTATATTCCAACGCCTCCCTCAGGTGAAGGGTCAGTGAGTCCACATTAGGATAGAGGTTGGTATTTTACCAACCAATCTAGCCAAGAAGGTGGTTGTAGTCATGGTAGTTAGGCCTCAGTGTTTTGCATTAGAAGGGTGGGACTAATCAGGTTAGTCGTCAAGTATATCAGGGTCAAAATTCGTTATATATTTATACAGTGTAGCCTGCACTAGTGGAGAAGAGTCTAGGGACATCTATGGTTAGAGGTTTTATTATAGTAGCCTCCATTTTAGTATCCCCCCTTTTGATAAAGTTGAAAAACACTCTATTCTATTTACACTAATTATTGGATTTATGGGCCTAGTGATAGATTATTCAAGTGGAATGATGACATTGGACACCCTGTTAGGGGTTTGAGATGAGGGTATTCATAAGTTTAGGGTATTACACCTTGAGATAGGTGTGTACCATTTCCTATATAGTTTCTTCATCATTGAGATGACCGATTTCAACTTAATTTTTGGTCTGGACTGGATTGTGAATATCGAGCCTAGGTGGATTTCTATCTTCTTTGAGTGCTGTTCACATCACCCGAGGGTAGTATGTATGTCCATTAGGGTGAATAGGATATAAAAGCTACTAAATCAAGATCCATGTGTATTGGGATAGGTAGGGTGATAGCCAGGATGGAGAGTCAGATCATGTGCGACCATGGAATGCAGTTATTATAATTTCTTCCTATTGTGGATCATTTAAGGGATATCTTCACTAGATATTACTCCATATCACCTCTGGATAGAGAAGCTGAGTTTACCGTTAATCTAGTTTTATGTGCAGCACCTATGTTCATTCCTCCCTGTTGGATGACACATATAGAGTTCTAGGAACACCAAAATTAGCTTGAGGATATTAAGGATAAAGGTTTTATTCGACCCAACACATATCCATTGGGTTCATATTTCATTTCCAAATAGAAGTTGGATGGTTCCCATAGACTATGCTTGGATTACCTTCGATTAAACTAGATTACACTGAAGAACTAGTATACTCTTCCCCATATAGATGAAATCATTAACCAGATCTGAGGAGCAACAGTTTTCTCTATGATCAATTTGAGTTTGGTATACCATAAGGTGAATTTGAGACCACAATACAGGCCACATAAATAATTCCATAGCATAAATTTATTGTAGTTATCCAATTGAAAGGGTAAATCATTTCATCTTTTCTTTAAAATGTGTCATAATTCTTTTTAGCTGTAATGAATCATGTTTTCCACCTGTATCTTGATTCCTTTTGGTAGTATTCATAGATGACAACTTAGTGTATTCACATACTAGAAATGACCATGTCAACCATCTTGAAATCATTATGAATACACTAAAAGATAATCAAATATATGTGAAGCTCAGTAAATTCCACTTTTGGATCACCAAGTTTCACTTCTTGGGTCATATAATTTCAGAGGAAGGTGTATATGTTGACCAAGATAAGGTGATCGACATGGTTTTTTGGGGGTAGTCTAAGAATCTTTTTGACATACATAGTTTATTGGGGATGGTTGGGCATTATAGGATATTCATATAGGATTTATCACACCTAAAATAACCACTTATAGGATTGACCAAGAAGGTTGTGAAATTATTCTTATTTGATTGTTATGATAAAGCTTTTCTTGAGTTATAGGGAAGACTGGATTCAATATTAGTCTTGATTTTTCCTAATCTAGGAAGAATCTATACTTTTTATTCTGCTTCTTTATGGATTGGTTTAGGAGTATTCCCAATATTGGGAGATTGAGTCATGGAATATGGGACCCTCTAGCTGAGGTTTCATGGGAGGAATTACCCTATGCATTAACTTGAGATTAAATTCATGGTTCATGCTCTATGTGGTTAGAGGAACTACCTATTAGGTGACTGGTTTGTTTTTTTCATAGATAAAAAAAGTATCAAACACATATCCACATAGTGAGACTTGAATATGAGGTAGTGCAGGTTGGTGGAATACCTTCAATTATTCGACTGTGAGATTTCTTATAGAAATGTAAAGGTAAATTTTGAGGTTGATTACCTAATCCATAAGACTCATATACAAGCCATAAGTGAGTGGAATTTTATGATTATGTTCTCTATGATTCACATAGAGATTCAAGAACAGCATGAGCATCCCGTTTTAGAATCCGTTTTACTGACATCCACCTTTTTAGTGGGTCTGAATGATGTTGTTATCCAATTCCAAGGGCCTTGTCTTGTGGGAGAGAATCATGGGGGATAACCCAACTCAAGGATAGTTTTTCAATGAGAATGAGATAATTCTCTTACATTGGAATTTTTTGGTGCCTTACAATATACATGAAGAGAGGATGAGGAAATATTAGTCCACTATATGGGAAATTCACCCTGGTCTTACCAATATGTATTGAGACATGTGTCTGTAGTACTAGTTTCCAGCTATGAAGAGGTAGATTATAGGATTTTTCACTCAGTGGTCCACCTATTAATAGGTGAAAGCAAAGTACTGGTGACATAATTGACTTTCAAATCCTCTATTCATTCTTGAGTGGAAATATAATGACATCACCATGGACTTTGTGACAGGATTACCGAGATCCCCTTGATGTAGTGACGTAGTTTGGGTGATCGTCAACATGTGGAGTTGGGTTTCTCACTTCTTAAAGATCTAGGGTTCCTTCTCTAGTGATGATGTAGGAAGGGATTACATATTTGAGAAAGTTTTACTTAATTGTGTTCCCCATTCTATCATATCAAACTGAGATACTTGTTTTATATCATGGTTCTGGAAAGGGTTATAGAAGGCACTTGGTTCATAGTTTTTATTGAGTATAACTTATCACCCACTAACTGAAGGGTAGTCTGATAAGAAGATACATGTGTTAGAGTATATGATTGGGAATTTATCCTTGATTTTGGAGGTTCATGGGAAAATAAAATACCTATTATTGTGTTTTCCTATAACAAAATATTCCATGAAACGATTCAGGTGGCTCTGTATGAGGCACTTTATGGTAAGTCATGTCGTTCCCATCTTTACTTGTTAGAGGTAGATGTGGTAACTCTACCGGTTCCTCCTCTTATTCAGGAGACTTTTGAACAAGTAAAATTTATTCAAAAGTTAATGGATACATATAATTCTGGGAATAATTCTTATACTGATCTTTATCATAGACCTCTAGAGTTCAAGGTGGAACATCATTTAATTCTATGGTTATATCCTTGATTAGTTCATAGATGAATTTGGAGACAGGTAAAGTTGTAATCTTTTTTATGTCAGGACTTTTGACATAGTAGAGAGATTCGGGATGGAATATTATATGTTGCAACTAACTCATAAGTACAATTCCATGCATGATTTCTTCCGCATATCTCATATTTGATGGTATCAACCTAACCCATCTCAATCATTTTACCCTAAGGATTTTGAGTTGGATGGAGATGTATCCTTCAAGGAGAATCTAATATGTAATGTTGATCAGAGCAAGAAGGATCTCTAAGGAAGTTTAGTTCCTTTATTCTGGGTTCTATGGTAGCACAAACACATATAGGTTGAGACCTAGGAGTGGTAGAAAAATGTATATGCGTAGTGGCTTGACCTCTTATCTGATAACATTCTACCACCCTCGAAAGTGAAAATTCAAGACATGTTGACTTAAGGATAGGAGGTTGTAATGGTCAGAATGTTCTCAAAGGTAAAATACCATTTTTTTCTAATTCCATTATTTGGCACCTTAAATTTTTCTTAATGGAGTCATGGAAATCTTGAGGGTGTATGGTGTAAGAACATTGTTCATCCATTGTGGTAAAAATATTTCCTTTTCTATTTATACTTATGAAAATGGGAGAAAAGAGATCAAGGGTTGGTTGTAGGCCTATTTTACAATGTGAGTGGGGACTACACATTGTGTAAATATTTTAAATTCCATGTAGGGAGGGCTATATGAAATGTAATCCCAGTAAACAACCATGTAATGGTCTGTCCAATAAATTTTATGGACACAACGTGTAGTCTCAAGTACATGCCATGTACTTTTCTTAATTGATTAAATAGGGAAGTTTCATTGTTTTTTCTAAAACATACAGAAACAGACCCCCTTCGATGAACAGTACACCCAGGAGATCTGAACAAGGGTTTGGCTCCTGATTCGTCCTCCATTGTTTGATTCGAACACCACTGGATCCATTGGATTTCCCTCGCTGAGCTCTAGATTCTTCTTGATCCTTTATTCTAGGATTTCTTCTCTCAGTATAGTTTTTTAAGGAAGAGATTTTATACTCATTTTGAATATATACTCCATTATATGTTTAATCAAAGCCTGATGCTGGACAAGGAGAGTCGTACGAGTATGAGGTAGATGGTTGTCTGCCCTTCAAGAACTATCGTGCTGCTTATATGTGTTTGAGTGTCATGCACCCAAGTATAGGGTGTTGCCTTGAATGTAATTGAATCATGGTATCACCTAATGTTGATTAGTTAATTGATTGATTGAACTAAGGTGTGTTTGATATTGTTTCACTTTATTAAAGGCCACCCTGTGGGTTCATTCTCCCTTTGATGACTGACAATTAGCTGTTTGGACTAGGAGGCACAAGGAAATGATTTTGATATCCTTTTGGTGTTATTTAAAATTGAAGTAATTAATTACATGTTTTTCCCATGTGAGTTATTATGTTATTTACCATGTAATAGTTTAAGTTACATGTATTGCCGTTATGATGAAATGATTATACACTGAGCTTGGCCCTGATACATGCTAAAATGATTATATACTAGGTTTTGACCTTGCAACATGCTGAAATTCTTATACATAGGGTTTTGACCCTGATTGAATGCTAAAATTATTATATATTTGGTTTTGATTTAGTTTGGTGTTATGTTATACCATGGTTATATGGTTGGGACTAACACAGTAGGAGTGATACTTGATTTTCAAATTAGGATATCAAGACCAGACTCAGTTAAAAATTGAATAATTTAATGAGATAACTTGTGATATATCTACCAAGCCAAATAACAAGCTTGGATTTAGTTTTCACCCATACTCGATTACTTTTTCTTCTGAGATATATAATGTGATTACTTTTTTGAACATACTTTTTACTAACTTTCCAATTGTACACTTCCTGTTACAGATATATATATATATATATATATGTATATATATATATATTCATTGATAGACAAGTAAATATCTTTGGTTGTTTCATGCTGGGATTTAGTGTCACGCCCTGTGGGGTTCATGCTTTTGGGCCAAAACAAATAATATTATTGCAGGGGTTGATTAGGTAAAGTGCCCTTCTATAGGTACATGGTGTGCTGCTTAGGAGTCGGAGATCCTGGGACCGAGCTGAGTCTTACGATGCATCCTAGTATATTTTGTTTATTTTTTTTCTTTTTAGATATGTATTATTTATTATTACAGTGTGCTTGTTTGGATTCATTCCTAGAACATGTGACATGATGCATTGTCTTTTTTATTAAATGATTCTAGTATATTTATCTTATCAGTCTTCTGCTATTTATTTTAGTTGTTTATTGTTTACTACCTCCACAACTGTATATTATTATTACCGAGTGTTACACTATGACAATTATGGAATAGTTTCCCCAATATCACACTCTAGGATCTCACTTCCAGTTAGAAGCCTCTGGTGTTTGGGGAAACACACTCGAGGCCATCTGGCCAACCATGTACGGGGTAGTAGTTGAGTGGCACCCGGATTCAGGACATTACAAAGTGGTATAAGAGAATTTTTTATCTGGTTTTCATTATTTTTTTTGGAAACTATAGAATGGGATGGAAATACAATGGATTTGGTACAAATATATTCCTGGGAGTGGCTACCCTGCATATATGGTAAATCCAAATTACCTCAAATGAAATTGTAATTTTTGGATTTCGAGCCATTACAGTTGATTAGATATCACCGTTGGGTGACACACTTGTTTTGTTCTATTATTATTAATATAATTTTGGTTCTATTTTGTAGCAACCTAATGAGATGAGGGTTTCCCATCTCATGAATCATATATGAACTTGTGAGAAATCACTTGTCATGCATTCTTTCCATGCCATTTGAAATGCATTACTAATTGCATGTTAGTGTGATAGATGTTTTGCTAGAGATGCATGTTGTTGTGATAGGTACCGTGAAAGATATGAATGTTGTTATGATAGATGTATTAATACATGTTATGGTTGAATTGTATAGATGAAAAACATTGGTCTTGAGGAGTATGGTCCCTCTGGGATAAGAATTTGGTGGATCATGTTTCATCCATGGGATTTAGATTTTTTCATTATGTGCAATATGTGGATGCCAAGATTTGATTCTCATGGATTATTATCCCCCAAAGATTGGAATTTGGCACACCATTGATTTATATTGAAAAAACAGGGGTTTTAAGGAAGTTTATGAGGCTTACTATCTAGAAATCTAGACAACACGACATGCGACGCAATGAAAACATGCCATGTGTTCCTCTATTCAGGAATAAAATAAATTTTTAAGTACATGACATGTACTCTGAGTACATGCCATCTATTTTTATTAATTGTGTGTCCAACCATGTGAAAGAAAATATGTCTTATTGAGTGTTTAACAGAACACATCGTGTACCTGATGTACACCCCATGTAGTTTTACATAGGAGGACTCTTATGACTTTGGCCATGTAAAACTATATGGCTAGTGGGAAAGGCTTGAGTACACACTACGTGTCATCTTAACATGCAGAGTACCTGGTACATTTGCACAACCAAGTCAAGCTGACTTACATGCCCATGTGAGTGTATAAAGGGAAATGTCATGTTTAAATTCTACACACCGTGTACCTAAATTCTGTAAAATTTAAAGAATTTTATTCTCCTATTTAGTACTTTCACTCCCGAACTACGTACCTTGATGAATAATCTTTTATTGATGTGTATATGCTATACCTTGCAGAGCAATGCTGCCATGAAGATAGCCAGTAGTAAACCAGGAGGGTGGAAATGAGCATATCCTAGAGGTGGTAGGACAAGGGATACCGGTGGATCCTCAATTCATGATAGTTGAGGAACCAGTGCTTGGACTGGACACAGGAGTTGAGGCACAGTTTCGTGAAAACTTCACACTCTTTATGGAGACATTCCATGGAGAGCCTCAAAATGCCACATCTATGGTTGAGCTAACTAGAGTATTCTAGTAGCAACATCCTACCACATTTTCCTGTGATGGGGCACTGAATGTTGTTGAGTCATGTCTAGAGGCCATGTTATCTATCTTTGAGAATTTAGTGAGCAGAGTGTCAGGCTCGTGGCTTATATGTTGCGTGATTCTGCTAAGATGTGTTGGGATGTGGTTACTCCAACGAGAAATCATAGAGATATGCCTTAAAAATACTTAAAAAGAGTCTTATATGAATATTTCTATCCTGATATGTTGAGGGTCGACAAAGCCTAAAAGTTCATGCATTTGGAGCAGGGTGCTCTATCAGTTATGGAATACTAAGCTCGTTTTACTGAGCTCTAGTGCTTCACAACTGTTCTGATTTGTAACAATATTTCAAAGGCTAGGAGATTTGAGGATGGTCTCCGGTATGACATATGATCATAGATTAATATCTTTAATCTGACTACTATGCTTGAAATAGTGAACCAGGTGCTGATTACCGAGTGGAATCAGAGGGAATCTGGAGGTTTGAGCCAGGGAGGTTTGACAATGATATCAGGAACTGTCTCAATAGGTACCATAAAGCGTCATCTAGAGCATACTCGTAGTGAACCTAGTATTCATAACATTTCATCAGGTAGTCAGGTGAGGTGCTATTAGTTTGGAAACGTTGGGCACATGAAACCTTATTACCTGATGAACCAAGTTGAATGCAAGGCTTGGGGAAATATGGGTCATCAACAATGCTTTTGCAAGACATTTCCACCGGTGGCTAGTGAGAGAGGATCTCCACAAAGCCCACATTCTGGAGTAGGGCCATCAGCATCTCACTAGTCGAGGAACTGGAATATGTCGGCCATTCAAGAATAGGTTGTGGTTGTAGTCATGGTAACCCGACCCCAATTTTTCAGAGACAATATATTGGATTAGCTCAGGGTAGATTGCCTATGTTAAAGGGTCGTGGTATAGGATAGCCTTTTCTTATGTAGCTGACCCATTATGATTAGGATCCCAGAACTTCTACTGTCATATGTATTATTCTAGTAACCAATGTTTTTGGATTCTTCAAATTTTGATACAGGGGATTCACATAGTTTTATATATGTGCTATATGTGAAGAGATTTGGGTCTTTGTTTTCACTTCTTATGATGTTATGAAACTAGACATTTCATTATGGATTAGAATAGAAAGTGTGCGACAGTGCAAGGAGTGCCCCTTGTGATAGGTTGATGTGACTTCATTTGGGATATCTAATTCCTAGAGATGTCATGATTTGATGTCGTCCTGTGGATGGATTGGCTAGTGTCCTTTCATGACTTTGTTGATTTATATCTCAACTGGGTGAGTTTTTAATCACAAGAGGGATAGTCGTTTCTACACAAGGGTGAATGGGATGTCTAGGAAAACTGAGCTGGACCTGAGCATTGTGGGTTGAGAGGGATGACAGTACAGATTTCCAGTTTATATCTGGATTATCGTGGGATACATCAAATTTAATTTCTTCCAGTGGTTTATCATTTCATGGACGTCTTCCAAGAATTATTTTCTGGTTTACCTCCAGTAATATAGGTAGAGTTCTCTATCGATATTCTACCAAGAGCTGCACCTATATATATTC
Source organism: Viscum album (assembly GCA_963277665.1). NCBI lineage: Eukaryota > Viridiplantae > Streptophyta > Magnoliopsida > Santalales > Viscaceae > Viscum > Viscum album. The sequence continues at coordinate 22,011,791 of OY728142.1, read as the reverse complement.
CTCTGTATAGAATGGCTACGATAGATTATCAATAGATCAATAGGTAGTTAGATGAGTTGGAGGTAAAGGGGTATATCCAACCCAGTACATCTCCATAGGGTTCACTGGTCCTTTTTGTGAAAAATGTGCATGGTACCCTGAGGCTATGTATGGATTATAACAAATTGAACTTGTTAATGGTAAAGAACCGATATACTCTTATGTGAATAGAAGATCTCTTTGACCAGCTCTGAGGAGCTTGGGTATTCTCTAAAATTGATTTGAGATCTGCTTACTATCAAGTTCATGTTAGATCATCATACATAACTCAAACGACTTTCTGAAGCAGATATGTGTTATAAAAGTATGTGGTTATGTAAGGTGAGGACCCTCCTCCTTGTTGGACCATAAGAGAGGATAAGGTTTTTTGGTTACATGGTCATGTATGGGTGTATACAGATATGCGTGAGGTGCTGATGTTGGATTATCATGCTTCAGTTTTGGCAGTGCATCATGGTTCACTAAGATGTATCTGGTTTTGCATCCTGATTAGTGGTGGCCAGTTATTAAGGGATACGTTGCGGGTTTTTTTATGATATGTTCCACATTTTAGCAGGTGAAGGTGGAACACCAAAGACCAACTTGACTTTTGTATTAGCTACCCATTCTTGAGTGGAAATGGAATGAAATCACGATGGATTTCATGATAGGGCTACCGAGGTCACCCTGAGGTAGGGATGCAGTATGGGTTTTGGTTGACATGCTTAATAAGATTGCACATTTCTTGCCGATCAAGGAAACTTTCAATGTTGATGATCTTGGGAGGTTGTATATCTGAGAGATTGTATGACTACCCAGGGTTCCTCATTCTATTGTTTTTAATAGGGATGACAATTTTAATTCTCATTTCTAGGAAGGGCTATAGAAGGCTTTGGGTACACATGTGATTTTGAGCATAGCTTACCACCCCCAAACAGATGGTATGTTAGAGCGCACGATTTAGGTGATATAGGACATGATTTAGGCATGCATCATAGATTTTAGGGGTTCCTTGGAGACACACATACCCCTTATTGAGTTCACCTACAATAATATCTTCTAGGATACTATTCAGATGGCCTTGTATGAAAATTTGTATGGTAGGCCATGAGAATCACCCCTTTGTTGGCTGCAGGGAGTAGAGGCAGCAATGTTGGGACCTTATCTTGTCCATGAGACCCCTTAGAAGGATTTGTTGATTTGGAAGTGGATGGAAACTCTACAGTCTTGTTAGAAATCATATGCCTATCACCCTAGACAACCTTTATAGTTCGTGGTTAGGGATCGAGTTTTCCTATGTGTCACACTAAGGTTGGGACACCAGAGGATCAGAAGACAGAGTTAGCTTTCACCAAGATATGTCGGTCTGTTTGAGATTCTAGAGAGGGTTAGTCTGGTTGACTATCAATTGTAGTTACCTAATAGGTACAGGGCTATGCAAGATATCTTCCACATTTCTCAGTTGCTACATTACTTTTTTGACTCGTCTCACACCTTTCAGCCCAAGGAAGTGGAGTTGCAGGAATATTCATCGTTTGAGGAGAATCCTATTCATATTGTGGATCGTAACATGAAGGTTCTCTATGGATGGTCTATTCATTTGGTACGAGTGCTATGGGAGCACAGTCGAGTTCTGGATGAGACTTAGAAGATGGAGGCCAATGCATGATCAAAATGGAATGAGTTATTTTTTGATGATCCTTCACCAACCTTAGAAGGGAAATTTGGGGATTAATTTCTTTTAGGGGGGATTTGTAAGAACCTGATTCTTCCTTTGAGGTATGAATATTTCCTTTTCAATTTATACTTAATAAAAAAGGAGAAAAGAGGTCAAGGTCTGGTTGCAGGCCTGTTACACGATGTTACTGGGGACTACACGTCGTGTACCTTTTGTATATGCCGTATAGGGATGCCTACATGCCCGGTTATCTGAGTACAAAACCATGTAATGATCTGGACATGAAATTGTAAAGACATGAAATATAATCTCAAGTACACTCCAAGTAATTTTTGTAATTGATTAAATTGGGAAGCAACATTGTTTTTATAGAAACATACAGAAACATACCCCCTTCAACGAGTAGTGAACCATGGAGGTCCGAACAATGGTTTGTCTCCCGATTTGTCATCTGATCAATTGGATTCCCATCTGTGAGCTATCGATTCCTCTTGAGCCTTTCATCCTGATTTCTTATCTCAATGTAGTTATTTATGGTCGAGTGTTTATACCTATTTTGTAGATCTACTTCATTCTAGGTCAGATCAAAGCCTGACATGGGATGATAAGAGTCATACACGTACGAGGTAGGTGGTCTTGTGCCGTTCATGAATTGTCATGTTTCGTATTTGTTCTGGAGTTGCACACACCCATGTATAGGGTGTCACTATGAATGGAATTGACTTATGTTATTGCCTAATATTGATTAGGTAATTGATTAATTGAACTAAATCATGTTTGAGATCATTTGACTTGATTAAGGGACACCATGTGGGTGTGTTATCCCTTGGATGACTAACATTTAGCTTTTTGGACTAGGATTCATATGGGAATGCCCTTGATTTCCTTTTTAGATTATTTAAAATGGAAGTGTTCAATTAAATGTTTTCCCACGTGAGTTATTATTTTGTTAACCAATTAATAGTTTAATTTACTTGAGTTGTATTTATGATGAAATGTTTATACAATGATCATGGCCCTGATACATGATAAAATGATTATATATCAGGTTTTGACACTAGAACATGTTGAAATGATTATACACTAGGTTCCAACCCTGATTGAACAATGAAATGCTTTTATAGTTGGTTTTGATCCAGTTTGATGTTATGTTATAATAGGGTTATATTGTTTCGGTTAAACACAGGAGGAGTGATACTTTATTTCAATATTAGTATATTAGGACCAGACTTAGTTACAAATTGAATAATGAAATGAAATGAATAGTGATGTGTATGAAAAACCAAAGCATAAGATTGGATTCAGTCTTTACCCATACTCGATTACTTTGTCTCCTGAGACATCTGATGTGATTAGTTTTTAGTAGTTATTGTTTGTTGATTTTCCGATTGTATAATTTCTATTACACACACACACACACATATATATATAAATATATATATATTCAGTGATAGAATGGTAATAATATTTCGTGATTGCCTAGTGGAATTTAGTATCACATCCTATTTTGGTCATGCTTTTGGGCTCAAATAGATTATATAATTATAGGTGTTGATCAGGGCAAGCACCCAACTACAGGTACACGATGTGCTCTTGAAGAGTCAGAGAGCATGGTACTGAGCTAAGGATTAGGATTCTTCTTACTCTCTTTTGTTTCTATTTTTATTTTGAGTTGTATAATGTGTATTACAGTAGAGAACTTTTTTAGATTCATTCCTAGAATGTGAGTCATGCTACATTATATTTTTTATTGAATAATGCCTGGTTATTTATCTAATAATTATTTCGTGGTTTATTTCTATTTTATATTGTTTACTACCTCTGCTATTTTATATTATTATTCCACTACGTTACACTCTGCTACGAAGGGCATTGTTTCTCCATTGTCACACCCTTGGCCCTCGCTACTACTTGGAAGCCTCTAGAATTTGGGTAAATTCAATTGAGTCAGTGTGGCCAACTGGGTATAGGGAACCAGTTGAGTGCCTCTCAGGTCTGGGACGTTATATATGGGGCTTGTTTAGTGCCAAGAGCACCAAAATTTGATAAATAAAACTAAGTCGCGTGGTTTCTCAAACCATGCAGTGTGGGATAGTGGGGTACACGGGGCACACAATTTTTCTACAACCTTGCGACCCTAGGTGCATGGATGTGTGGGATTATAGAACCCTTTTATATAGGTATTTCACATAGTTAGAACCTAGTTTGGAAATCTATTCGACCAAACCATACACCCCTATGTCTGTGAGTGAAATTCCCATTTTTCTTTCAAACGTTTTTAATTCCAAAACCCCTCCTTCTCCTCTTTTATTCCAGTGGAATCCTCCTCCCTTAATAAGGATCTGATCCCTCCAAGTCCATAGATCAAGTTATCTCTCTCTTCTAGTCAAAAAATTTCTCACGATCAGATCCATTGAAAAGATTTAGGTAATAATTACACTCCCCTTGCTTCATTTACTAGTTGTTTCCCTCCTCTATTGTGGTATTTTAGTGCAAGCCCATTTTAGCTATTTTCAGGGAATTTGAGGATTTATCTGATAACTCTCATTTTATCTCAAATCAAAGGCCAACACTAGAAAAATGAAGCACCACAAGACACAGGTAGTTGGTTGAGTTTGTTCCCACAATTTTAGTCACTTTATGTTACTTGAATAGTTGTGCCGTGAGATAGACCCTTATGGTGACACCTCTAATTTTCTAAATAAATTTAATCGAATTATTTACCATGACCATTATCAACCTATTTAATGTAGAATCAATATATTGGTTATTCTACTTGACATAAACAACCCTAAATGGGTCTGTTCTAACATAGATACCCTTTTTATCTTTTTTTCTTCAAATGTTCTGAGCATCCCTTGAGGGGAGTTGCCTTATATTTAATACCTTGAGTTATTGATTTGAATTAAATCAGATGTTGAGCCATGAATTAGGCCCTACACCATATTCCATAAATGGTTTGATTAGTTAAACACCTTGGCCAACTTTTAATCACATTATAAATACATTCTTTGTTAATGATATGGATTTTCTAACAAAAAAACATCTACCTTATTCTATTAGCGATACAATGGGTTCCAATTTAAGGACCCATAGGAATATATCATCATGATTTGTAGTTAGTCTATTATTGAATTGTAAATGTGCGGGAGGAGACAGTAGTTATGCCTGGGATGTGCTCACCATGTGTTTTCTATTTTACCTCTATATGAGTGACACCAATTACCTATGCATGTCCCCAAAGATGGAATCAATGGAGCGATGGTTGTATCATTCCATGAGAGAGTCTCAGGACCCTATGTGCAATATGAGGGACAGACATTGAGGTTAGTTCATGATGTTTTCACACCACGCCTAGAGTGACATACGAGATCTCATTGTTTGGTCCCCATGGACAGACTCTATTAGAATTGGACTTATTAAGATCCCCTAGAGTGATACATGGAATTCTGTTAGATTTTTCATGTATGGGATCCAGACGAATCTCAATATTTTATACAGAGGTTAATTGAATTAAAAATAAAGTTAATTGTTTTTTAAATAACAAATGAACCATTGAAATTGTAACTTCAAAGATGTGCCGCAAAAGATGAATCCCAAGATTGGGGATAGTCCATCTATTTACATTATTCCACTCACTTAAGTTGTACGTGTTACATCAGTTCAAACACAATACCTTAGGCCAAAGTAGGTAAATTAGATGGGTTTCTCAAGCGGAACCTAGTCTGATAAACATAGTTATTTATTTTTGTATATAAGTTTTTATTAGTGGAACATTGTTAATTTTATATAACACTAAATGGACTGATCTAGACATCGTTAGTGGTGTCCTACTAAAATTATATATCACACCTTCTTTTAAAGCCTTTGGTACCCAAGAAGACTGCATGGTTGCATCTATACATAATGGGAAGAGACCCTCTTCTGATGCTGAATTGATAAGCATAGGTTTGAGAATGAGAGCAAGGGATCGATCATATGCCCATGATTCTATTAGTAACATCTTTTTGGACTTTTTTTATTTTTGTTAGCATGTGGTATATTTATGTACACCCTATTTCCATTATAATAATTTTTATAGTAACATGGATTCTTGACCATTGTGTTTTTTTATCAACATAGTTAATAATTTCACTGATTTTTATTTATCTTGGATATTGTTTATTTATTAATTATTTTCATTGTTGTCTGCTTTTTATTTCTTCTTCTACTATAGTGTGTTACTATTCTAATCATATAGTTTATTCTTCTATTATTTATTACTTCATACATATATATATATATATTGTTGTTCTATATTCCATCCTATGAGGGTATAGTCTCCCAACAGACACATCATAGTCCCTCACTTCTAGCCAGTAGCCTCTAGCGTTCGAGGTGACACGCTTGAGGTCTTTTGGCCATCATCATGGGGAACCGCTAAGTGGCATCTATGGATGGATTATAGAATATATTTTCAGAAAAAAGTAATATTTTTTCTCAAATGTAAATTCATTTAAATAATTATTTTTTTTCTTAATTTTTTTAGAAATTATTTATTTAATTTATAGAAATTTTATAAGTTTAAAATAGTTATTATTTTGTTTGAATTATACTAGTAAAAAATTCATTTGGAGAGAATCAATACCCCCCCCCCACCCCCACACCCTAACACACCCCCTCTCCATGTGCATTTTCACAAGACGAGGTTTCTACTTTGAAAAATGTATGTGCAAATAAACCCATCTTCATTAAACTACTAATCTATATAAAATGAAAATTAATGAATATATATTAGATTACAAGAAGAAGAAATAAAATATAATTTCCTTAATAAATGGAGAATTAATATGAGAGAATAAACTAAGAGACTATAAAATTTTCAATGAAATTAGAGTAAAAAGTATCTGAAATTGGAGAAGAACCCATAGTAAAGGCGAAACAAACTGATAAAGAAATAAATTATCAGGATATATACATAAAAGGGAATCCCATATGTAAAAAAAATTACTAAAATTGGAAATTTAATTCATTTCCCCATATCAAATTTTTAAAAAATATATGTAATAAGCATCCAAAAATTATTAGACCAACTATTTCAAGGGAAATAGTGAGGGTTAGTATCATTTTAAATCTTTCCCAAGCACCATGCTTGAGTGAGATTTACATTCCTTTTATAGAACTCTCTTGCATTGAAAATAATAAATCCTATAACAATGTAAGGGTATGTAATGTTATGAAAATAGACTAAGGTATTTAAAAACATAAAATGAAACAAATTTCAACATTATAAATTACCTCTTGTCTATTTTTCCGATAAAAGTGTATTCACCCCAATATTCAGATTACAAATTCATAATTAGAAGCATCAAATTTAATGGATTCAATAGTTATAGGGGATTTTGAAACATTCATATCTATCAAATCCACTAAACCCGAATGATAGAAAGGTTGACCATGTTATAATAATAATATTTTCAAAATTATTTTGGGTAAAGATTATTAAGTTCATTAAATAGGGGATAAAAATTTTCTATCATGATTCTAAATGTAGAAAAAATAAATGTTGAATAAAATATACCATTTATAAACACTAAATTAAACATGTCCATTATATTACAAAATGACGTTCATCTACCCGAAATCCTTTGGTAATCTAGATATGATTATGAGTTGTAATCTAACATTGTGATAATTTTTTTAATCAAATACTAAATACACAAATATTATTCATCACTACTAAAAAACTAGTGTTAAACAACAGTGGTAATTATCAGTGCTAGAAAAAAGTGTGGATATATGAAATATTTATCAGTGATAATGAAAGATCTAATAAATTTATCACATTAGTATGGATTTTTTTAGCACTGATAAATGTCTCATTTATCAAAGCTTTTTTTAATCACTAATTAAGGATATCCCCTATCGGTGCTTTATTTTTAAAGCTCATAAAGGAGACCTTTATCTGTTCTTTTTTTTACATTGATTAAGGTATGAATAAATAAAATGAAATAATGAAATAAATAAAAATAAAAAATTATTATGAAAAAACATATTAAAAATTTTATTAGTTAAATAATTATTCATAAAAATGAATCAATAGATTGTCCTATATATAAAATATAAATATTACTAAATTTTATGTATTAAATATATTGATATGAAAAATGAAAATTAAATAAATTAATATTAAAATTAAGTAAATTGAGAAAAATATTAAACATTTTATTAATTATATGTTGATTGTTAATGTTAATAAATAATATATAATATATATATATTATTTTATATAAATATGATTTATATATTAAAAAATATTTATGTGCTATATTTAGTGAAAAGTGGTTTATAAATAAAACATAATATGAATTAAAAATACTGACTACTTTCATAGAGTAATGGACATATAATTGAATTTTATTTGATTATTCAATTTAACATATTTGAATTTTTTTTTATATTGATCTCATATATACTTAATAAATTCATTTTTATATACAATGTACACACAACAAACTTATACATTTTTGTAATATTATTAAAGGGTGCTTATTTTTAATTAATTCAATTTCACTCATTTTTAACAAGAATGCACCTAAAATTAGATACTCATTAATAATGTTAAACAAATTATCTGTAAATAAATATTTATAAAAAAATATTTATAAACAAATATATTTAAAAATCCCCACACTAAATTTATAAAATTATTTATTTTTAATTATAAATAAATGAATATTTTTTTAAAAGTAATTATATAATGATATAAAAATATTTATATGTATTTAAGTAATTATAAATTAAAAATTATATATATTTAAATAATTATTAAATTTATAATAAATTTACATAAATAATGAATATATTTACTATATTTATACTTACTATATTTATTCATTATATATATAATTTTAAAAATATATATAATGATATAAATATTCTATTTTAAAAATATTTATATAATTATAAAAAAATTATATATGTAAATAATTATAAAAGTATAGTATATATATATTAATAAGTAATATATTTACAAGGAATCTTTAATATCACTTTTTTAAAAGTGTAAATAAAAGTGTCCCAATATAATTAAAAATCATAACATGTTTCAAAATAATTATGATATTAGAAAAAAACTCATTGAAACCCCTTAATGGGTGCTTCTCGTTCATTCTCCCCTTTCTCTCACCAGGATTTTCTCCACCTTTACCTCAATTTCATCAACTTATGGTCGTAGATCTATTTAATTGTGTTCAGAATCATTTGATCTCAACGTCAGATTACAACGTAACATCAGATATTCTTAATATCACCTTGATTTTGCATTTTAAGCAGTGTATTAATTCAGTGGATACCTTCTATAGGCTAATATTGGAGTCTTTGGGGGTTTCACGATTGAGCAATGGTAGGTCTTCTCAACAAAAATGAACATCATGATTTGGTTTTCATTAGAGGGGGATCTAGTTAGGGCTTGGTACGTTATCCCCCCAGTAGCTACAACTGCTTCTGGTTATATCTCTTCAAGTGGTCATATTACTTCCATATGATGTGAGACATTCCAATAGTAGTGATTTGGATTACTTTACACAAGCTCCCATTACCTTTTCAAAACACAATGATTATACGCATGGTAGGGAATCTCATTGGTAGATATTTATGTTCTGATAATAGAACCCAGTCAGTTTCTCACCCTATTTCTCCTCTCATTTGCATAAAACTTTTTGTCTTGAGAGTTTCTATATATTAAATTTGGATTACAATGGTGGAAGACTTTTGATTCAAGATGGTCGTGTGGTTTGAATCATGGGGCTGTTTGTTTAGTTTATGTTAGAAATTGGGTCATTATACACCTTCCAATAGGCAAGAGACCAAGAACCATGAACAATAGTAGGTTTTTGTTTATAGAGATAGTAGAATGTTCTTCAAGCCTGGTGTAGGTGAAAGGATAATGAGTCATAGTCTGTTGGACATTTCTACTGACCTGTGAAGTGAAAATTATTTTCAATGCATGTCTCAGGGGGCACATCTCCTGGGTGAATCATAGTATGAATCACACAAAACCATGACATCTAGTTTCTCAAACATTATATGGAATCAAAAATCCATTTTTAGTTAGTGTTTCCAAATAAACATCGAGATCTGGATTTGTGGGTCTCACATTTTCATTAAAACAGCATGGTAGGAATGTGTTTTCCTTTGTAGGTTCTGATTTTCTTTCTGTATTTGTCATTTCAAGATCCAGAACTGAGGGTTTCAAATTTTCATTTATAGGTTCTGATTTTCAATCGGTATTTTTTCTCTGGTTATTGTATAGTATTTTTATTTTTTTTATTAATTTTTGTTTTCTTGACAATAGTTTTGGATATCTTATTTTGGCCTTTTTAAATTGTTATTTTGAATTAATTTGCTTCACTATCTACATCAATATCCCTGTTTTCTCGATAAGCTTAATTTTTTCATTATTTTGAAATATTCCTGAACGCCCTCTGTTCTGTAGATAAACCAAATATATAAATATGTATTCCATTGTTTAAATAGTGGAGGTTTTGGATATCATAACCTTATATTAACAATATAATTGATTTAGATGTGTATGGAATAGACATTACAAGGGTTGGTATGTTTTTCTCCATTATTTAATGATATATCTTGTTGATGTGTATTATTCATATATGAAAAATTCTTTATGGTCCTACCTAGAATTGCAGGGATATGTCCATGCGTATTAGATGGTCTCCTTAGAATTCTTATGTTGTTACATAATTTGTCCTTGAAAATAGAATTGATGTTGTCAAATTCAATATATTAGAAATTATTTTTGGGTACTCATCATTTTAGGTCTATATATATACTTTTTAGGTCTATATATATATATAATTAATAGTAATATAATTTATAATTAAATAAAAAATAAATATTTTTAAACTATTTTTACTTCTAAAATGTTAAAATTAGGTAACTATATATACATTTCTTAAAAATAATTATTATTTACAACATTTAAATAATTATTTTTATACGCAATTACCTTGAATAATATTTTTTATAATTAATATAATTAAAAATTATAATTAATAGTATTTTGTAGTTTTATTAGAATAAATTGTATTAAATATAAATATAAATATATATATATATATATTGAATAATATATTGTATTTTTAAATAAATTGAAATATGATAAATAAAATATAAATAATTATTTTCAAATAAAGTTACTACTATAATATATATATATATATCATATCTATATATATAATATTTATGTTGATTCACTTTATTTATCTAAGTATCAAATGAAGAGTGACCTCCATTTTATAGTTTCAGATAGTGGAAGGCGTGAACCTCATTAAGGTTTATTGCCTATCGAGGTATGTGTGCACTATGTATATGCATCCATCACCCTCTTTCTATAATCATTTAAAACACTGTCATTTTTAATAAAATAAAACCTATTAAAAAAAATCTTTATAAAAAAAATTTAAAAAAATCCTCAACCAATTATTTTTTTAGTTTTATTCATATCCTTATGGATAATTTTGAGTATAAAAATGATAGTAATTTATCATTAACTCTCACTCCAAATTAGATAATGTTAATTATTTTCATTAACATACACTCGTCAGCTGAAATTACACTGTAGCGACCCAAGACCCCTGACCTACATAGCACTAAAGTTGTGTATTTTGATTCTTCAGTCTCTACCGTCTCCATTTTGTTCCCACCCTTCACTATATAGTTTCTCTGATTTTGTGGCGCTCTCATCTTGAAGGAGTTGGTGGCCTTGGAGGGTTCATGTTAATAACTAATTTCAAGGGAGTAATTCTCAAAAATAGAAGGCATTTCCCATTTTAGATAACATAATGATGTACAATTGTTATCCTCACAAGTTTCATCACCCAAATATTTTTTATTGCATTTTGTTGCCTTTAGACTCGTCCCCATCTCTTTTATGTTGCGTGCACTAATCTGCGCATTAGTAATCCCATGGATGACTAATGCTTAGAGTATTTCAAGAAACATAGGTGCATGTCCATAGATACAAAGAATGTATTTTAAATAAAAACATGCAATGATAACTATTTATAAGATGAGCTTATGTGGATGACAATTATACTTCATCGTGTTCCCTAAAAGGGTAAATGTCTCCCATTTGTGAGAATTAAATAAGTGAGATGAGTTATTAACATGGCACCTCTGTTATCACGAAATCCATCAACAGAAAAGCACTACACAACTAGATAGCTAATAGAGTAAAGGAAGGGAACGAAATAGAGAGGGTGGAGATGGAATAATCAAAATATGGAACAGTAGTGCTGCGCATCCTGGGGGTCTTGGGTTTTTATAGTGTAATTTTAGAGGACTAGTGTTTTTTACTAAAATTAATTTATTTGATTATACATGTAGGCAGAGTTAATGATGAATTACTTTCATTTTTATCCACGAAATTATTTACAAGGATCTGAATAAAACCATAATAAAATAATTGGTTAACAGTTACATAATGTATTTTTCCATAAAACATGACTTTTTAATAGGTTTTATTATATGAAAAAATGATAGGGTTTTATACGATTGGAAAAAGAATTCAATGGAGGAATTTTCTTCATTAAAATTTTGGTAAATGATACATAACTCATTTGAGATGTTTAGGAATCATACACACCTCAATTCAACACATGGTGTGACCTCTATGACTCAATGTGTCCATTATCAGTTAAAAATTGACAGTTTAGGTCAAAAATTGTCAGACACTGAAAACACAGTTGTATTGTATTTATAATTTAGTATATAGATTCATAAGTCACTTGTGACATTAATGAATTAGTCTCATGACAAACAAACACACAATGTGATTATTATAGGCCAAAGTGTGTGTCTTTAGTTTAAAACAACATTTTAGTAAAAAAAGTGTCATACTAAAAACTGAGCTAATTCATTGGGATTATTTTTATAATTTATGAAAATTATTAGTAAGTCATTTGAGATGTATAGGAACTTTCCATACATCAATCTGATGCATGGTGTGACTAGTATGACTCCAAGTGCATATTTTTATTTAAAAAATGAAGTCAATTTCAATAAAAAGGACAACTAAGCAACTCAAAACCAAGAAAACACAATCATATTGTTTAGATAATTTTGAAAAATGATTTATAAATAATATAGGACATGTAGGAATTATCCACCTTTCAATGTGAAATATGGTGTGCTCATTTTTACAAAATGTTTCTGTTATCAGTTTAAAATTGACTGTTTAGTTCAAAAAATATCACTCACTGAAAACTGAACAAACACTATTTGATTTTATTGATAATTTAGGAAATTTATTTATAAGTCATTTTTGACATGTAGGAATCATTATTACATCAAACTGATACATGATCTGACCGATATGAGTCAAAGTGTGTGTTTCCAATTTAAAATTAAATTTTAGTATAAAAGACATGTGACATACTCAAAACCAACTAAACACATTCATATTGTTTTGATTTATTTTCAGAATGATCTATATGACATTTGGGACGTGTAATAATTATCCAAACATCAATATGATGCATGGTGTGATTGATATAACTCAATGTGCATCTTTTTATTTAAAACTGACAACAATTTTAGTAAAAAAGGACAACTCACCTACTCCAAACCAAGAATTTTTTTATTACACTGATACTTTAGTAAAATTATACATATGTAATTTATGACATTTAGGAATTAACTGCACCTTAATCTGATACACGATGTGTCCGATGTGACTCAATGTTTCCATTACATGTTTAAAATCTAAATTTTAGTACAAAAAGTGTCACTCACTCAAAATTGAGAAAAAACTCGTATTGTATTTACAATTTAAGAAAATTATTCATAATTAATTTGTGATGTGTAGGAAATTTTATCATGTCAAACTAACACATAATATGATCGGTATGAGTTAAAGTGTTCATTTCAGTTTTAAAATAGCATTTTTGTACAAAAGGCATGTGATGTACTCAAAATTAAGAAAACATTAGAATTGTTTTGAAACTGAATAAAAATGATTCATATATCACATGAGACGTGTAAGAATTAGATTTAACTCAATGTAACACATGCTGTGAATGGTATGGATCTAATTGTGTTTTTTCAATAAATAAGTATCATTATTGTTTAAAACGCGAATCCTATTTCCAAACCTGAGAAAAAAATCCTAGACTATTTTTTTCATTATGATTTTATATTCATAATTTATTTTGTTGATTTTATGATATTTTGGGTTTTTTAGTGTGCTGTTATAGTACACTACACGAGTGGGTAAGTGTACTGTAAAATCACACCACTTTATTCACCTTTATTAGTTCTTATAGAAGCATTGATAGATGAGACCTTTATCAGTGCTTCTATAAGCACTAATAAAATCCTAGGGAATTTAACCTCACTCCAATAGTTAGTGATTCTCTAGTGCAGATAAAGTCCATATTTGAAGTATTGTATATTAAAATGAATAAACAAAACAATATATTACAATCTAGTTTATGATATGAAAGAAATTTTTTACTCTTTTTAGGTGGTTGAGAATTAGTCAGATACAAGAACCATATAATATATTGTTAACTAATGAATATAAAAACATCAAATTAGATTCCTAAATTAACCATACTTTGGTCTAGGTTTAACCAAAATCACTCATTGTTAGCATGTCAAACCCAAACTGATGGAACCTAGAAATTTTTAGGAATGTAGAAAATTACCATACATCTTAAAGGTAATATTGATTCAAATGGCGTGAAGAATAAAATTTGTTGTATAATTAATTATAAAGAGTTAGGTTGATAAATTTGATCAAATAAAATAGTTAATAAGAATTAATTTGATGCACTCAACATGAATTCATTTGTATATAAATCCATAAGAGAAAGATACCTCAAATTTTTAAAAATAGACAAAAATGATTACCTTTTATGATTAAAATCTGGGGATATAGGTTTTTCAAGAAATTATGACATAGTTTATTGAGTGGATTTTTGCATTAAAATTTCAATGTAAATATATGTGATAAAAGAGTTATAGAATAAAAAACCATGGACTTTTATAACACAAAGAATTATTTTATGTTCATTTGAATACATGATAGGGAATTTATATCACTAAGAAATGGGTATAGAGATTTTAGTCTAATTAATACTATGATATGAATTAATTTGAAAATATTAATTCTATTACATAAATTTTAATTTATTTATTTCGTTTTTTCCTTAATTGTATCAATAATACCAGAACCTCCCTTATTGTTGCACATTCATTCTATAAAATAATGTATCACACTAACATGCTATTAATGTTTCCAATAAAAAATGTCTTTGTCAAAGTCATCTAAAATCTTCCAGAAAGTTACTAATAATAAAATATCAGTTAATCCTAAATAGGTACGAAATTTTTAATTTAGAAATTATGGGTTTGAAAAAATCTACAGTGAAATTTGGGTCACCATGTCAAGGTTTTTTTTCTTCCTAATATCTATCAACTATCGACGAATCTCTTCTACCTAAAAATATAGCATCCATTTAATCATCTCTATTTCTCCAAGATTGATAAAAACATTAATTTATTTAGTAAATCATGTTATGTTTTATTATTTAACTCTTATCTTATACTCAAGAACCATGATTTCTTGAACCATGATAGTCTTCCTTATAGCATGGCATAATGTTGATAAACTAGGACCATTTCCTACTTTTTGTGTATAGTGAATTCATCTACTTCTCCATGAGAATTTTAATCTCGAACCATGATGTAATCAAAAATAACAAAACCATTATTTTTTTCCTACAACTCTAATTATTTATACTACATCACTTGGAAAATACATTGAAAACTATGAACATTTTTATCTATACTATGATTGAGAGTGAAATCCACAATATTCATTCCTTCTCATGGAACCATGCATTCAATTTGTAGAGTAATGATTATAACCACAACCATTTTATTTAGATTACTTCATAAGTATATTTATCAAGAATAAAACATAATATGTTTTGATAAATTTGAGATCATTTTAATGACATATATTAGATATCCCTTTGTTTCTTATGATTGATTGTAATTTCCATCCCAACATCATATGAATTTTTTCTCCAAGACTAACCATGATGTAATTTATATCATAGGGGTATGATTTAGTCTTTGTTTTAATTCTTTATACTTTAACTGACGTGTGAATCTCTCCAATTTTTTCCTTCATCTCTAGATTCTATAAGATATTTTTTACTTAATCATGAAGAAACTGAATCAAATTGATGTCATATTCCAATATTATTTTTAATCATCATCCTTTATTTTTTATATAAGTGATAAAAATTTTATTTAAAGAGATTTATGTCCATAAAAAGGACCCCTTCTCATGATTACATGCAAGAAACGCCTATAAAATATATGTGTATGAAATAATTTATTGTGTCATGAAAACCTCATCATCGGTAGAATTTAGATCTAACTTGTTTTAAATATTCATGCCACCATGAAATTAGTTTAAAAAACATTTCTATGATATCACCATCCCTCAAAAAACATGAAATAATTTTTAAAATAGATACTCTCACTAAGAGTTTAATTCCTATTTAATAATCCCCTATAAGTAAACAAAGGTATATAAATATGTAAAATATCTTGTTGATCCACTATAGATTAAAATAGTATCTCCATCCACAAACATCCCTTATATGACGTTATAACTTCATTCATCTTTTTTAAAGTTTCTTTTCATCATCCTTATCATCATATAATGATATATTCTTCAAAAAAATTAATTATATTTTGAAACAAATTATAACTTGTTATAAATAAATCTAAAAAATCATGCATTGGTATATCAGTATCCCTTGGGAACATCTATCTCTCAATGTATATTAAATCAATTATACTTGAACATTGAAAAAAATACAACATGTAAGTCATGGAATCTATCTTCACTGAATAAATGGGAATATCAATCCCCATGTTTGTATTTTTTAAAAATATGATCTTCATAAATCCTCAACATCAAACCTATAATTTGTTGTAAACGATCTTGAAAGCACTTAAAACAACAATCAATCACCATTTTTAAGATTCATGTGTATTTTTTCCACCATTTCAAATATATTATAATGGAAAAACTTGAGAGTAAGGGATTAATTTTTTCTACCTTTGTCCCCCAACCTTGATGGGTATGCAAATTTTACCTCTTGAAATGAGGTTGGAATTACCTTCATTGTGATATGAATCGTTTTTCACACCTTGTAGATTTATTCTCACTTTGATAAAGAATCATAACTGTATATTTTGAAACTAATTAACCAGTTTTCAAAAATACACAACTAAAATAGAGAATATATATCATTGTTTAAAGGGATAATCCATGTAACGATCATCGTTCATTAATTCATCCTTTTCAAAGTCCTCAAAACAAATACGATAATATAAAAAAATAATATATGATAGTTGTGATATAAATTACACAATCTGTATATATGAGAAAAAACTCATTGTAGCAAAAATATTAATCAATCAATAAATATATATAGTCTATAAAATTTCCTCATGCCTTCTTTTAAGTAACCTCTTTAATTTATTAAATAAACATACCATTTTTATGATAAAATATCATAGAATTTTGTGAATAAATAATTTTGGAAAAATAATTGGAAATGGTTTTCAACTCATTACTTATTCATTAAGGGGAGGAAGTTTTCCCATTTGGAACAACTAAGGCTTCAAGATAATTACATATTTACATTTATGTCTCTTTTTCACCACTTAAGTTCCATCCTTTTAATCAAGCCTCTTATTTATTTATATGGAAAATCAATATCATAATATTGTTCTCCACTATTTACTCTACCAATTTCCTTTTTCCTTATAATCTCTTTGAGTTTTAGTGTAGTTCCAATAGCCCAATAATTATGTTGTGTATAATTAACACTCTCATAAACCGACTTGGGGTTACCTGACATGTTGCCCAATATGGGTAGCACTATGACCTCAAGTATACCTCCCCAAATTCCAGAGGCTACTAATATGTGGAGAGGATTTAAAGAGGTAATGTGGGGAGACTATAATCCCATATCAGAGTGAAATTAATATAGGAAAACAACCAAACACATACACATCCATAAACAACAGAGTACACATAGTAATTAAAAATAGAAAAATGATTTAATTAATGTGATTTAGTATACAGACACATGATAATTATAAAATTATATATTTGATCTCCCATTTGGGAGATCAAATATACATTATGAAAAATTAGATAAAAACCATCCATCGTATTTCTTTATCTATACCAAAAATCTGGAATTTAGAAACTATCAATATACTCCATCTTAATCATTAGACTCTATCAGAGTATCCCTGCTTGAACATGAAAAAGTTTTCTTTCACCCAATCTACCATGAATTCCATGCTAAACCTAAAATAAGACATATGGTAAGCATATTCATTGAGTTTCATGCGTAATGGGTGAGAAAATAATTTTTATTCGGCCACCCCAATGGTGGAATGTTTTTTACTATCATAATAAGTACAAGAACTTATGATTTTCTTATCCTAGTCAAATACTAACTTATAGTATAAAATATATAGTTGAAATAAATAAATAAACTAAACAAAAAAGATACCCCCATTGACCCTCAGTTTCTAGAGGCACCTAAGATCAGCAGAACTAACTCCATCTAGATCTGAGATCCTTAGAACACATAGCTCACTATTCTATATAACATCAAGTGAATTATTTAGACTCTAAGGGAGATAAAATATGTTAATAATAATTGGTGTGATAGTAGAACCCTATAATACCACCATAGGTTTCTAGGACAGTGTGAAACACCACTATATGTCTATAGGATTCTTATAGCATGATCTAAAAAATCGATTGGAACTATGCACTAGCACAATTAGAACCTTTATATATCCCAATTATCCTATAGAACTGACTAGGATCCCTAACTATAAATGATGTTAATAGTAAACTCAGTCCACCCAAAAGTCTTGGACTATCAAAACCAAACCCCTAGTAATAGATTAATCTTAACTAGGGGGTCTCACTCATCGAGATCACCCATTGTCTCCATATTACCTTCCTAGAACCAACCAACAAATATATGAGAGAATAAAATCCACCTCAAGTCTCACACCTAATCTAATAATACCACGACAGAATCCTCTGACATCCAATACATTACCAGGAAGTAACCTCAAAATTATATGGAATAGTCCATCAAAAAAGTGTTGACTAATGCTTGAACCCATTATAAAAAACTAAATCATCATCAGTGACCCTCTCAAGGTCAAAAAAACGTGAGTTTCCCTCGATAGTTCCCTTGGCCATAATAGAAACATGACACCCCATGGGGCTACATCATCACACTAAAACCTCGGGCCAAACCTATCATACTAAAACCTCAATTGGCATCTATGGAAAAAATACGTCCTCAATCAACACCTCATATATAAGGGAAACTATAATGGTCATTCAAACACATATCAAAATCAACTTAGTAGTACTTATAAAAACCATAAACTCATTGAGTAATCCCATCCAAAAGTCTCCAACCAATAAAAATCTCAAGTAATCAGTTTATAAACCCATAAATGAATCTTATTGGTTTGGTATTCTAGTAACTATCAGAATAAACCCAAAATATAACCCTTGGAATTACAAATCTATGTAGTTTATCAAGCATATAACCCTCAACCATGTCTTAAAAAACACCTACCTTAAGAGATAATTCAAGAAAAAACCTCAAGGGAATCCTCTTTCTAAACCTCACTCAACCCAAAGAATCAAATAAATGACCTCAAAATTTCAAAATAAATCACCATCATGTCGAATGTAAAAAAATCATATTAGAGTACCCACAAATCCAATTTTATTTCCAAGGTGAGACCACAAGTGAAGTACCTCCAAGGGAAGAGTGCACGGTGTATACCACATGTCTACGGTGTGTACCTCTAACAACCATCACTAGAAGTGTACCACAACCTAGCCTAGAATTTGCATCCCAAGTACATGGTGTGGCTCCCTCACTAATGATGAATATTATGCATGGGGTTCCTTATAATGACCTAACTTTTTAGAAATCATATTATTTCCATAATCTATATGTTTATAATTCAAAAAATATATATTTGTTTAAGGGTCTAAAATAGATTGGAAAATAAGTCATATAAGGAAATAATTAAACCAAAAAGGTTCTATTTCTGCATAATAAAAAATTAAAACATAATAACATGAAATTTAGTATTATACACCAAATATTATTAATCACCATGGACTATAACTTCTATTAAAATATATAAATTAAAAGTGGGAATAAATAGAAAAGAATAAAATATTTAACAAAGGGAGATCTATTTGATCATATTCACCTTTATGGATCACCAATTTCCAAATAAAACCTATAATTAGGAAGAATGTAATGAATGTAGATTCAATATTATTAGATATAAAATTAAAACTATATAAATGATAAGTGTGAATGGAATTTGTTTAGTGATACAATATATAGGAATGAAATATAGAAGTTTCATTTATAGTCATTATAAATAGGTTCATTAGGAATATGGTCAATGAAAATTGGGTCATTACCAAAATGGTCATTGGATACTCATGCCATAGGTATGCTAAATTAATGTATTGTAATAAAATATAACTCATAACAAAAAAACATGATATTAAAATTTTATAAAAATATATATAGTTATGTATTATATATATATATTATTATTGTTAAAATATGATATAATGTATATATAAATTTGGAATAAATAATTCAATATCAATGGAGCTGAAAAAAATTAAATCCTAAAATATGAATTCGTAATTAATATTATTTATTAAAGTGTATTTATTATAAAAGTATTTTTTCGCTTAACTATTTAGGAATTATTTTATATTTTATCCTAATAAATTAAATATTAATTATTAAAATAGTATAATATATGGACTAATATATTAACATCACTTTAAAACATCATTTATGAATTAATAATATTAAAATTATCTTAGTATGATTTTTTTGGGATTTCTCTAAAATAAATGATTTTTAGGAGAATAGAAAAAATTTCAATTTTGCTAAAATCTATATATTTGATAATACAAGAATGAATAAAAAGTTTAAGAAAGCATTTTTGTATGAAAAATATATATTTAATAAGTAGTATAAATAAGTTAAAAGATCCATGTTGAATTTAGAAAATAGAATTTTAACTTTTTTTAAACTCAAGTAATATTTCATACTATAAAATATTTTTATGCGCTTATATTAAAAACTAAACTTTATAAAATTTAAAAATTAAATTTTAAAAATGTATTTTATATTTTAATTCATCACTTAATGATTTTTTTAAGAAGTTAAATTTCATTTTCAAGCATAAAGATAACATTAATGAAATTAAATCTAATTACCGTGATAATAGTAAAATATTTTTTAAATTTAATTATTTTATTAATATGATGTAATCCAAAAAAATTGTTCTAATATAATTTATTACTGTAATATTATGTTTAAAACTATATATAAATATATTAATAATCATTAAATTTATAATTTAATATAAATATGATAAAGATCACATATTGGTGAAATGTAAATTTTCAACAAATATTGTTTTTCATATACTCTATATTTAAATTTAAAATTTAATTTCCTCTTATTTATAAATATAATTAGAATAAATTAAGAGTAAAATTATTTTCAAAATATCAATATTTGGTAATACGGGTCACCATATATTTTTAAATAAAATATAAATTACATTGTGAAAAACTAGTTAATATAGAAAAATCAAAATATTAAAATGTAAATACCTATTCTAAGAGACATGAAAATTTTCTAAAACATGTTTTAATAACCTTTGTTGAGTATTTATCAACCTAATACCACCAAAAAAATTTTGATTACATAATTATGGATTAATTGGCCATAGAATAGTGTAATGATATCAGAGTAGTGTAAAGGGTATTCCCAAAAGTCCCATTTTCTTCACTTATAAAAGAGGATCATTTCCACCCCTTGATGGTTACACATACCATTAGATTTAACATTTAATTTATAAAAAAAATACCACCTATATAGCTACTTCTCTCTTCATTAAGCCCCAAAACTCTATAATATATCTTAATGCCTTCACTTCCAGGTATGTCTTTTAAGAGAATATCAAGTCTCAAAAATAAGTGTTATCTTCATCGAGATCTTTTCTACTTAATATAACTCTTCCAAATATCATATATACATAAAAATATAATGATATAAATATGATTATTATACATATAAGTTATTATATTAACTGAATGAAAATTATTTATTTCTCTCTATATGATAAGAAAAATAAAATAATCTTTAGAATATTGTGCGAATTACCACCTCTACAAACAATGAGTTTCATTTGTCATCACCAACCATCATAGATAGATTTAAAAATCTGTTTATATATAAAAATTATATCATTATCACTATTAATATTCTTAATATTTTGAAAATAATTTACCACGTTTTTAACCATGGTCATCATATATGTGTATTTATCGAAAAATTTACCGAACAACCTCAAATAACCAACGTAGGAACAAAAAATATATTATAATAATTAATATATTAAAGTTATAGGACCATGGAATATAACATTTATCTAAATAATTTTCTTAAATATGTATTTAAAAAAATCAATTTAAATATTCATGTAGTTAATTTCATGTGCAGGGTGCATTCAGACACATGGTAGGGGTTTTAATCTCATATTTATCTCTTTAAGACTTATTTTGTATTTCAAACCTAATATATTTCATGTGAGTAAAATTATTACTATTTGAGGTATTATATCAGTAAATAAATTTTATTCATGGTAGTGGATGTTAAATTTGAATGTATCTCATTTAATTTGTTTTGATTATCATCAACTTGTAAGGGTTTTCATGCACTCAAATCTGATTCTTTAAGAATTTTATGTTTTATGCATCATGTTAACTTTTATAGGGGATTAATTGGATTTAATATTACATGAATATTTCGAAATTAATTTATTATTTATTAATGGTATATACTAAGAAAAATCATTATATTTTATTCAAATGTCCTTCGACTCATGTGTTAGCTTAGTTGTTGGGGTTTCGACTCCAAATTTCCTTCTTTGAATCAAATATTAGTTAATAGATATAATTTAATTTAAAGGGTTTTAATAATACCAATTTGATAAATAATATCATTAATTATCTTTATCCATGGTATTTTAACACTACTTGAAGATATCTATCTTTCAATGAATTTTTATTATAATGTTTCTTAAGCATTAAAGGATCTTAAATACCACCACCATTACCTTTGAGTTACATGTTCTCTTTTTTCCCCTTTTATAGATATATTATTCTAACGAACTTAATTTATTTGTGAATATATGTAACTTTCATATATTAATAGTTATATATCCGTTTCATATATGGAGTAATACATTTTTTAGTTACCCTAAAAATTCCCACTTTATAATAAACCTGATTTAAGGGAACTTTTCTTTTCTTATCCCATGTAAATCATCACCCTTAAAAAATATTATAAACCATTAATAGATTCTAAAACACATAATTATTTTATTTGATAACTCTCTTGGTAAAATTATGGTTTTATGGAAAGAATGATCATTTTTCCTTAATTAAAAATATACTTTAGTTTTTTCATAACGTTTCACCCAAGTGGTATATTTTTTGTAATTTTTCTCTAGATATTTATCATGATTTTTATACATTATAACTCTATATTCTAGACCTATTCCTATTTTAAAATAATGAAATTTCAAATAAATTTAATTCCATATTATCTTGGTAATCCTTATGACTTAAAATTTGGTTATACCGTGAAATAGGCTAATAAACCAACTATTTCTCATGGGTTTGTTCATGTTTATAGTTTATGTATGGTTTCTTTTCCTCATCTGGAACAAATAAGTATTATTTTAATTATTTGATGAATGTTCCTGAAATAATATAGACATATATTGAATTCGGTGAAGATTTATATCTCATGTGATGTTATGTATGGGATTAGTGAGTTAACCAAATAAAAAATGGTACATTGTCAACAATGTATTATGAACAAGTAATTAGACTAATAATATTATGTTATGTGATGTGTGGGACCAAAATTATATTTACCAAAAATGCATTGGGTTAATATTTTTATCTCATGATATGTTATGTTTGGGATTAGTTAGTGAACATAATCCACCATGGGAATTTGTTCACAATGATTATGGGAATGGTGAGTGAACCCAATCCACTATATAACTTTATCCAATTTTTGATGATGGTCTTTGAAGTGACCCTTGAATTAAGTTTTTTGATGTCATGTCTTATGTTCTTTCCACATATTCGATGATTCCATTATCTTATTATTTTATTTCATTATTCCATTTTACCATGCTTGTGATAATTTTTTATGATATCATGTCATGCCTCTTGACTCACATGTTATTATTTATTTCTATATTTATTCCTGTATAAGGCTTTTATATTCATGATTTTATGTGTTCATTTTCACGAAGGTATCCTCTGGAGTTATTAAATATCTATTGGTGTTAAAAGAAATATGTTGAGTTTTAAGTAAATATGATTTATTTTCATTTATGATGATGTTTTTTTGTATCTAATCTTCCAAAGACATTATAATTATTGATCCTTAGTTTGTATTTTTTTGGAGAATATATTAAAATGAACAAAATAATACTTGTTTATGTCTTGGGTCACTATAGTTTGTACAAGAGGAGTGATTAATTATTTTTTTGGTATTAGTATAATTATTTTTTATGATTTGTTTTGGGAAAGTTAGAGAAAACAGTAAGGATATGTATATAATAACATCAAAAAATTTTGGATTAGTTTTGTGTATACGGTTTTTCTTCAAATTTCATCAATGTTTGCGTATTTTCATGAGGATGTAGCTATAATAGAAATCAACCTAGAGGTAATCTCCCTAAAGGGGATAGTTGACCATTTACTCTACCATAACACTAATGAATGATGATTTTTACAATGACAACACACCTGGCTAGATACTCACTAGGGATATGGTTTGGTTGACCATAAACACTTTACAAACCCTTATGAAGGATTTCTTTTCCAGTTACATTGAGGGACTTGGTTGAGAATTATAATGTGACCAAATATAATGTAAAACAGATTAAAATAATAATGATATAGGTTGAAATAAATAAATTATTGATGATGTGATAATGTAAAATGTTAAAATGCTTAGGGTTAAATCCCTTTTATGGTATTTATTATGATAATCCCTAGATGATGTAAAATGTTTTTCACTCATGTTGAGCCTTTTGGATTTAGTGATGACTATAACTATAAGGAATTGAGTTAATGTAGGGTGGGAGGGAAAATGTGAGTACTACCTCAATGATCAACCCATCAGAATGAGAGATGTACTAGGAAATCTGGTGATTATACTAAAAAAATAATCACAAATAATGATTAACATTGTATCTATAATTGAGATCTTGAGTGAATTGAATAAGGAAATAATGAATAATCATGAGAATTAAGGAAATAATGATGAGGAAATAAGGAATATTCAACAATCTATATTTAAAAAACATTATAAGATTCACTAGGTAAATTTTCTGAGAGGTAAAGGAGATGTTTTAAATTCTGTAGAGTTGGACATAAAGCTCATGAATTCCAAAAGGATGCAAAAAAGTAAAAAAATAGAATAATATATTCACTGATGTTTCACACACTATTTAATACTTCAAATTCTTAAATTCTAGGAATTATGAAATTCAAATCAAAAAACCTAGAAACCTAAGGTAATATAAACCAATTACCTCCCCCAGTTAAGAAAAAATGCAACTACTGAATGTAATTCATTTAAGCAATGGCTAAAAGGTAAAACACCATACCCTTAATATTTATGGGTATTTTAATTAGTTTAGGCCAACCTAGTAATACCAAGATGTTTTTTAATAATACTATATCATCACCCAAATTATTCAACAATTAAAAAAACTTCTACTTATAAGAATATTGCATCCCATGTTCAAATTTTTGGTAAAGTCTCTTCTGAAAGTCTTATTATCAGTTATTTAGATAAATTAATTGTGTTTTTAAATTGTGATTGGTTCTATTGAAATAGAGGAATGATTATTTTTAATAATGAGATCACATTTATATCAACCTAAAATAGTCTATATAAGGATGATTATGAAAACCAATTTCAAGGAAAATATATAATGTGATTCTTGATACAGAATAATGATAAACCCCTGGATCAAACAGTTGTGGAGAAAATCTATTTTATTGATAAGAATATTCTAAGTAAAAGGTTTTGTTTCATAATATTATAAGTTTTTTACACTCTAAAAATTATATCTCTTGTTGTGTCTATCTACATGAAAATCTTATAAATTACAATTAGTAGGTAATAATTAAAATTATGATGATAGAATTTATTTAATGGTGTGGGGATGTAACTCCATAGGTTATTATAAACCATATTATTCCCATAATGAAATTTTTTACAATTATAAACTTTTTTATATATGTTGAAGTAAATGAAATAGATTTGGAAATAATTCATACAATATTGGAATTAAAACAACAAAATTTTAGTCGTTCATAATAAGAAATTACAACAAAATTGTATGAAAAAAAGTATTAAACACAATGTATTATTAATCACCATAAACCAGTATTTACAAAAAATCATAAATTAATAGGGGAAAATAAATATAAAAAATTAAATAGTCAAAACAAGGAGATCTATTAGAATTTATTCTCCCTTTAGGATCACTAGTAGCCAAATAAAACCTATAAAAATGAAGAACATCGTGAATGGATAAACCATATTGTCAAATCTAAAATGAAAACTATAGAAATGTGAAGTGTGAATTGAAAAAGATTCGTGTTGCTATATATAGGAACAAAATATATCCTTTAATAAAATAGTGACTGAAAATATTTTCTTTGAGAATATAGTCTTTAAAAAGATGGTCATTACATAAATATTTGTTGGATATAAATACAATAGTTATACAAAAGTCGTGTATTGTTAAAAAATTTACCTCACAGTGAAATAAAAATATTATATATATATGTGTGTGTGTGTGTCAAATCAAAATAGTTATGACACTAATATTATTAAAATATGATATGATTTATATATAAAATTTAAATTAATATTTCAATATCAATGGAGTGGTAAAAAATAAGTTTTAGAATATAAATAAATAATTAATAGTGTTTTTTTAAAAAAATTAGTTTAAAAGTAATATTTATTTTCAAAACAATGTTCTATTAAGTGTTTTATATATTTTCTTGCTGAATTATGTTGATATTTTTAAAATATTATTATAAATTAACTAATAAATTAACATTACTTAAATATAAAATTGATATGAACTAATATTAAGAATACATAAGGTTTAATGATGATACTTTTTAATAAAACAATTTTTATGTTGAATTTATATTTTTTATTTAAAATATAAATAAATATATTTTATAATTTTAATTTTATAAAATAAAATTATTTTTTTAATTCATTATATGAAAATAATCTTCGTATTTTTTTGGTTTTATTCTAAAAAATATAATTTTAGGTGAATATAAGAATATAGATTTTGCTTAAAACTATAACTTTTATAAAAAAAATCCACCTAATAGTTTAATGAAAAAAATTACAAAAAAATATAT
Organism: Viscum album; assembly: GCA_963277665.1. NCBI lineage: Eukaryota > Viridiplantae > Streptophyta > Magnoliopsida > Santalales > Viscaceae > Viscum > Viscum album. Next base: position 21,984,408 of record OY728142.1, on the reverse strand, counting down.
TTAATGAGTAATATAAAACATTTAAAAAGAATATGTTGAATTTATAAGATAAATCTTTAATATTTTTCAATCTTAAGTAATATTTCACAGTAAATGCTATTTTTACGCACTAGAATTTAATATCAAACATGATCATATTTAGAAATTAAATATAAAATAAATTATTTACTATTTAAGTTCAAAACCTCATTGTTAGTTAACAATTTAAATTTCATTTTTAGGAAAAAATATAATTCTAGTGAGATTAATGATAATTACTGTGATAATGGTAAAACCTTTTTTAGAAATTGAATTGTTTTATTTGTGTCCTGTAATTTACATTTAATCAATAAAATTGATGTAAATTGGGTGATTAATATAATAATATGTCTAATACTATATATAAATATATTAACCTTCAATAAATTGATAATTAATACTCTATAATATTATGAACATATAATGGTTAAAAGTACTTTTTCTAAAGAAAACATTTTTTATATATTATATATTTAAATTTAGACGTTGATTCCTCACATTTAAAAATATAATTATAGTAATTAGTGATTAAATTTATGATCAAAACCTAAATATTTGGAATTATGGTTTACCTTATTTGTTACAATAAAATATAAATTACTTAGTTAAAAACTAGTTACCATGGTACAAATCAAAATGATAAAATGTATAAAACCAATTGTAAAATATTTGAAACATGTTAAAAAAATTTGTGTAAAGACTTGATTGCAAATTTATAGACCTAATATCACACCAAAATCAATTTTTACTGACTTTTAAATTAATTTACTAAGGATTAATGTAATTATATTATTGATGTGTAAAGGGTATTACCAAAAGTGCATTTTTCTTTACATATTAAAGGGGATCACTTCCACCCATCCATGGTTCTTTGAATTCAATTTACCCTAGACTATATACCCAAAATAACTCTCATATAAGTTATTTTATTATCTTTAATTCATTTATCTCTATAAATTATTCTAATTACTTCACTTCCAAGGAGATCTCTTAGAGAAGATCAAGCCTCTAAGATAAGTATTACCTTCCTCGTAGTTTTCCACATTAACATTCCTTTTGAAAATATTATATAAGAATATAAATATAATTAAATTAAAATAATTATTATATATATACTTTATTATTTTAGTTAAATAAATATTATTTATTTCTATCCACCATCTATGAAAAAATTAATTGTTAGTGTGTTGCATGTACTACCACCTCCACAAAGTGACATTTTTGTTTTTGATCACCACAATTCATGGATGGTAAAAAGAATATAAATGATGAATAAATGTTATATATATTTTATTAATACGAGTATAAAATTTCAAAATGATAATTTACATTCATTCTCCCTTATTAATTTAGAAATGAATACATTAATCGTGCTTACATGCAGACTACCTCGTCCACAAGTAATGAGTTTCATTTTTCATAACCACCCATTATAGATGGGTTTAAAAATATATTTATTATATAAAATTAATGATTATAATAAAATAATATTGTGTATATTATGAAACTTTTTTACAATGATTTCAGCAATGGTCAATATACATAGGAGTTACAGAAAAATTGACCGAGAAACCTCAACTAACCGACATACGAAAAAAATATATTATAAATAAATACAATATGTAACATAATAAGAATTGTATTTTTAAATATAGTTGCACATGTTCATTTAATATGTATTTAATAGAATTAAATTAACTATTCATATAGTGGATCATGTGTATGGAGCACATTTGGACACAAGTTAAGGGTTTTTTGTCTCAAATTTCTCTCTTAGAGACATCTTTTTTTGGCACATGTTTCTTTCATGTGGTGTATAGACTACCTAATTAAGATATTATATCATTTAATAAATTTTATTCATTTTAATTTAAATTTAGTTTAAAACTACATATTTCAATAGGTTTTTATTCTCCTCAAGTTGTAATGGGTTTCTTGGTTATAATTTTGATTCTTTGAGACATGTAACATTTATGCACTATATTTTCTTTTGTATAATTTTAATTTTATTTTCCATTACATAAATGTTTTATAAAGAATTACTTTCTGATTCATGTGATATAATAATCCAAATCATATCATTTTATTTAAATTTTCTTTTACTCAAGTGTTAGCCTAGTTGTAAGGGTTTTGTCTTAAAATTTATTTTCTTTGAGACTCATTTTCTTTAATGCACCTAATTTTTATTAAATGGTGCACATAATTATGATGGATATATAATACCATGGATAATATTTATCCATGTTATTTTCACTTAAACTTTAATATCACTCCATTTCAATGGGTTTTTATTAGAATATTTATTAACTAATAAGGGATCTTCTACTCCACCCTCGTTATCTTTGAGTTACTTGTTATATTTATTTTTCTCTATTTTTATGAAATAATATTTTTTTTGGAATGTATATATTTTTGGTGTATATTTACCTTTCATATTTACATTTTTAAATATATTTATCATCATTTGGGTTATAAATATTTTTAGTTTGCTTCGAAATGTTCACATTTAAGTAAACGTATTTCAAGGAAACCTTCCAATTTCTTATCTCATAAAAAAATTCAACCCTATAAAGTGTTTTTAAACAATGAATAGATAATAAAAAATAATTATTTTTATATAGGACCTTTTGGGTTCAAATTTATTTTTTGGTAAATTAATGTGTGATTTAGTTATCTGAAAAAAACCATTAGTTCGTTCATATTGATTCACCCAAGTTGTCCATTTTTATTATTTATTCTTCTAAAATTTATCATGAATTATATATATTAGAAGTCCATATTCATGATCTATTTCATTTATTAAATTATTAATGTCTAAATAAATTTAATTCCTTCATTCTTGGTAATCATTTTGACTTATACTTTTTCTATTCATTCAATATGAATTGTGAAACCGATTCAATTTGATGGGGTTGATCACGCTTATGGTTTTTGTATGATTTATTTTCCTCATATAGAAATTATAAGTAAGATTTTAATTATGTGATTCATGGCCCAAGAATTATTTAACCCTAATATACAATGTTTTAATATTTATATCTCATTAGATTTTATGTATGGGATTATGGAGTAAACCTAATCAACTATGAGTCTTTTTCCACTATATATGGTGCATGAGAAGTTATCCTAAGAACACTTTCTTATGAGATAGGTGGGTATAAAATTATACAACCCTATAAATGTTTTGTTAAAGATTTTTTTCTCAAGATATTTCTTGTATGAAATGAGGTATTATACCTATTTAACCATCAGACATTTTCAGGTATGTTTATGGTAATGGGGAGTGAACCCATTACACCTTGGGACTTTGTCTACTTTATGATAGTGGTCTTAAGAGTGAACCTTTAAATATGTTTAGGATTTCGTGTATTATGTTATTTGTACATATTTAATTATTCTGTGATCTTATTACTTCATTTCTATATGCCATTTTTTCATGATTATAATCATTTTCTTTATGATATTATGTTATTCCTCCTGGCTCTCATATTATTATTTATTTCTGTGTTTGTTATCTTATAAGGATTTATATCTCACCATTTCCCTTATATGTTTTCTTGGGGAAAACATATATAGTTTTAGAATATCTATAGGAGTTAGGATCATTTCCTAGAGTTTTAAGTAAAGATTATTTTTTCTGATTAAAATGATGTATTTAAAAATATAATCATCCAAATACATGAGATCTATAGATCCTTAGTATGTATTTATTGTAAAACATTGAAAAAAATTATAAAATAATTTGTGTTTAAGGATTAGGTCACTATATGACTTTCAATGTACCTTACAAGGACCATGGATAAGTACCCCACAAGACCTTTTTCGATGTGTCATACACAGTATTTGGTTTTGTACCCTACATGGCCATATACTCCCATATGCGTGTCTAGACAAGTGCCTGAGAAGACCCTGTGTCTCTCAACATGTTGTGTCCCAAACACACATGCCATATAGTCACCTTCTTATACCCTTCACTCAAAAATAATAACACACAACATGTGTTATCTGATCTAAAAATTGGGTAGATGGGTTTCCTGAAATGAAATCCATTTCAAAGCCCACCAAAACTCATAATTCTCCATAAAAACAACACAAAAAACCCTCAAGGGGTCCCCAAAATCCAATACAAGGATTTAAACTCTACAAACAACTGATCTATTGAAATAATTCTATAAAAACAAATAAAAATATTTGATTATGGTGAAAAATTAAAAATCTTCAAACCCAAACATAAACCATGCACCCTCCTCACCTTAATTGATGTTGGATTGGAATCCCCAATAAATGAGTTTGTCTTACTCTAAAACATATATATTAACTGCACATGAAAAAAGGGGAGTTACCCCTCCAATACAATGTATGTATGACGAAACAAGGGTGATGAAAGAAGACAGGAAAAAATAAATATAAAATCCCCACTCTGATGGAATGAACGGAGTCTCAGAACCCAATGTAATTTTACAAGTTTACTTGGAAACCCCCTATTATGGATTCAACCATGAGGTTGATATTTTAGTCTGACACCCCGTTCAAAAGATACCACCACTAACATACATGGAAATAATTAATATTTAATTAATTAAATATTAAATATTCTACAAAAATATGAATGGGTGGTAATTACAAGAAACTCCATCCCTACAGAACCTATTCTTAGACTAACATAGTGGGTATAAAAGTATATTAAGATCATATATTAGGGAAAATTAACATTTTCCACATAAAAGGTACTCATGAAAAAAAATCATATTTATTTTGAATTTTTCAACATGTATAAATTAGTGTCATTATAATTTCCCGACCATAATTCTTCTCGACCCCCACGATGCCTCAGTGGCTCTCACACCACCAAAATTTATGTCAAGACTACAACCAAAATCTAAACTACACCATGCTTCCAAACTACAAACCCTAAATCCAGTACTTTCCATGAAACCAATTGAATCAGGACTATATCGACACAATCACTACTACATAACTCATTTTATCCAGCATTAGGGATGTAATAGCACTAGCTAAAAGCATTGTTAAAGACCCTCTTTGTCAATGCTAGAAAATGTCTTGTTAAAGGGGGTCTTTAAAATTATTTTTTAGCATTGTTAAGTTGGTTATTTAAATGTGGTAAAAAATGAACTCTTAAAGGGGGTCATTTATTAGTGATTATAAAAAATCACCGATAAAGTGGGTCTTTATCTTTTCTTTTTTAAAAGCGTTGATAAATACCCCCCCCTTTATGAGATTTTTCTACTAGCAGTTATAATGGGTATATTTCAAAAAATAATATCTCATTAAATATAATATATTAAAATATAAATATATTTATATAAATTTAAATATTATAAATATTTTTAAAATATGTTTTAAATAAGGCTAAATAGGCATTTATAGTTAATATATAAGATATTTAGTTATAATGGATTATAAAATTATTCCAAATATATTTTTATTTCGTAATTTGATAATAAATATCTATTAGTAGTCATTTAATTAAAATTTGAAGGTAAAAAATAGAAGAAAATATCTAAATTAAGTTGAAAACACAACTTATTCTTCAAACATCCATAACATGTGATTCAGGTGTCCGTTTGGGCTCTACCACATATCAAATCAATGATTGTTGAACTCTACGCCCTAGAGACCCATGGTAACTTACTTCTATTGTTTAGGCCAAAAAATGCCCAAAAGGCCTCCAAAACTGAGTTTTTAGTCAGGGTACCCTATGTTTTTAAAATTTTATGCATTCTCATCCTCATTTAAGTGGGTCTTATTGCATTTTTTTCAAGGGAGAATAAATTTATTCCCATGTGTTACATTCATATCGATATTACAGTTTTGATGTTTTATAGTTATTCATATTGTACATTTATTTATAATACAATATATTAAAAAATATATATTTTTATATATTCACACATTAAAATTAAAATTTATAAATAAATATTTAAACATATTTACATATAAAATATATTTTTCAAAATCTAAATAAAAACTAATATGCATTTTATAAAATATAAAGATATATGAATATTTATATACTAATACAATTAATGCATGTATAATGTTTATATATATATGTATATTTGGGTGTGTATTTACAATCTTATATATATCTATATATTCTATTATATGTATATAAATATTAATATGTAATATAAGTAAATAAATATAAAAATTTATAATTATATTTATAGATTCACATATATATATATGTATGTATGTATGTATTTATAAACACACACATAAACAAAAAAATAAACCCAAATTTAATATATGTATTTAATATATATATATACATATATATTGATAAAAAATTAATATATATATATATCATAAAATGAAAAATGAAACAATTTAGCCGAGTGGCAACAGTTTAAGAGTATTTTCTAGTGGTCTTAGGTTCGAAACTCACTAGAGGTAGGGGCGTGCCTGGGAGGGTGGAATTATATAATGTTCTAATAAAGGGGGGGGGGAGTGACCAGGAATTGGGTAAGTGATGATAAAGGGGGATTGGGAGTTCGGGTAAAAGGCGGGGTTGATATGAACCAAAAAAAGATTTATACCGCTTTATCAGTGAGGGCTTTATCATTGCTAAAAAAGAACTATTGAAGGGGTATTTAAAGCTTCTAAAAAACTAGTAACAAAGGGAGAATTTAACAATGATAAAATGAACTGATAAAATATCCATTCTATCAGTGCCATGAAAACACTGTTAAAGACCCCCTTTACTCGTGATATTTTTAGCACTGTTAAAGGGTTCCTTTATCAGCATTTTTTATGAGCATTGTTAAAGAAAACTCTTTAACATCTCTCACATTATTAGTTCTTCTATAGTACTGATAAATCCATTTTACTAATGCTGTTAAAGGATCTATTTGAAGTATTGATTGGTAACTGATTGAACCTCGAATGTTCACTAGTCGGTTTCACTACATCCATGACTCCTCTAACACAACGACCATTCATTCAAGTCAAATACGACACTCCCTACATTAATATTATTATTACCATCAACCCACAGCCAAAAAAACATATTACATGGCCCACATTCCATCCCCAATAATGAATTCACCAATAAGGGAATCCTCATAGGTCCCTCAGACGCATATCAACCTCTACCCCGTGGTACCCAGTTGAACCCAACACTCCATCATGCAATCCCAGCCCAAAGCATCTAACCGAACTAAACCTCATAAAACTGGACCATAATCACATATAAGTCACTAATTTGTCCTGTATTCAAGGAAACTTCCAATGAAACCCAAACTACACCCCCTGGAATTCCAATGTCAAATTATCTATCAAGCTCACATCCCTCTCTTAGGTTTTACACAAAACCTCCCTCAAGAGAGATCTCTGATAAATACCAAAAGAAAAATATGAATCCAAACCTCACCCATCCCAAAACAATGATTAAATGACTTCAAAACATCCAAAAGGATTATTTTTTAAATTATACATGAAAAAAATCATAGGGTGGTATACCTGTATGTCTAATTTTGGATTTTCGGTGAGAGAACAAGTGAAGCAGCTCCAAGTAGATCTCACTCGATCTGTACCTCCAATAATAGTATCTAGTTGTGTACCAAAACATGACATGAAATGTACTTTCCAATTACACAGTGTTTTTCCCTCACAAACAGAATAAACTATGCATTGGGTAACTATTCATTCACTTTACATATCCTATGGCAAAGTGCCCCACATTGCTCTAATCCATATGAAAAACATGGGCCCTGGCTATACATACTACATGACCATGTGACCCTTTAAGGGGTGTCTAGCTGAGAAATTGACCACAACCCAAGTCTCCCAACATAGTGTGTCTTGAACATGTGTGCACACACAAATAGACACACAATGTAGTCACCTTGTTCTACCCTTCACCAAAACAGAAAAACATAAAGAATGTGTTCCCTAAAAAATGTTGTGGATATAGGTTTCCCAAATATAAATCACTTTAAAATTCCTCAAATCACCCTGTTTATCCAAACAATACCTTAAAACAACTCTCATGTGGCCACACAAAATACATATACAATTCTAAATACTAAAACAACTAATCTATAATGATATCTATGGAAATAAAATAAATTCCCTAACTGGGTGTCCCGACCCACACCTAATTGTACCCCTCCTAGGTTGGTAATGATGATGGGTAGTGATCCCCCAAATCTCACCACTAATAGACCATGGGTTGGAGATTGGAACTATGGGTATCACACAAACAACTAGGAGTAATTACCATCAATAATCTCAAGAATAAATAAGCATCCACCAAATCACTCCATATAAAAAATAACCATTGAAATAATCTCAATAAATGAATGAAATGTCCTATAATGAACAATCAAATAAATAAATTGTAGATAATCCATGAACCAATCCTATAGAAGAGATTAAAAACACCAAAAACATGTGATCAATCGAAAAACTTGTATCTATAATAAATATCACCAACTCCTTATGTTTGAAATAAAAAATTAGTATAAATGGGGTGATCATAAAATATATACTTAGTTGGATCATCCCTAAAACCTCTCATGAAAATGTGAAAGAATTATACTAAATCCCCATTGAACAAATAGAGAAATCAACTCATCAATTAAATAGGTAATCTCTATTTCAACAACAAAATGACTGACTCACCAAATAACACATTGAAATATGTAATATAGTATTGAGAACAGATGTATAAAAAGATAGGAACCCCAAAACCATTTTCCAATATTTTATCTCTCTCTTGCCCCAATGATTATGTTCAATGATCATTCCATCCATATCCATCTTTCTTATAATGCATCCATATCAACTCTACATCCTATTTATCCCATCACCAGGTCACCCTACACCCCATGTAACATATCCTGACCACATCCTCATCATCATAAGCTTGTTTTCTCTTCAAAACACCCACATCTTTTTCATTGTTTATAACACATCAATCTATTACAGAATGCACATGATACTCCTATAGTATCAGTAGTAATATCATGTGGAATAAAATTATATTCTGTAACCTCAAACCATTACAATTTTTTAAAACATATAAAGGAAAACTAAGAGTCATGACAACCTAAGTGAGTCTATAAAAATTACCTCAAGCTATTAAAACCCAAGTAGGCCAACCTAGTATAATGAAACTGAATAAAGAGTGTGGAAGTGGGAATAATCGACCACATTTACCCTCAATAAATATGGTATTGGGTAAAATATCCCCAAAAAAAATTGGGTATTAGTTTAATTATCGACTCAGATGGGTTGTGTAATAACTCATTGAAAAATATATAGATATGACACATAACCACGCAATAGGAAACTACCAACCTGAAACATTGTTTGGTTCACACCCCTCATGAAGATCTGATTTCCACATCTAGAACTAAAATATAATACCCTCCTAAGAACAAAATTTACAATATTCTCCATTAATCAATATTACCATTTAGTTATTCAATATAAATTATTATTCAACCAATTCCATGGTTCCTTCATACATGTTTACAAGAGTATATTCAAACATCGCTTGAGTTTATAATATTCAATAAATTTTTAATGCTGGGAATTATAGATTTCATCTAGGACAACTTAAAAGAAAAGGGAGAACCATAATCCATAAAATAGAAAAGGAAGGATCATATCGACATACCCCATGAATAAGAAAGCACCAGCAATAATCCACTAAGAATTCCTTTCTTCCAAACTACAAAAATGACTACCAACATATCATAGTCACACAAGGTTCCCCATGCCACCATTCCATAATAATCAAATACGACACCCAATGGCCCTCCCATTATAATGGTATCTAAAACCCTTTGCATCCATCACACTATCTTACCATCTAGCACCCTATGCAATTATCACAATATAATCCACACAAAATAATAATAATCAATATGTAACTAAAAAATAACTTGAAATAAATGGTCGAATCGCATTCATCCCTCAATAATGAATTCTTACAAACATTCCATTTACTTAAATGGTTTTATCATATAACCTCTTATATTAATAAAAATAGCATGTTTTTTTATGCAATGTCAATTTTGTACAATTTTCACACTCATAATTTTATGAGATTTTATAATGATAATAACTCAACATTTTATTATTATTCATTTTTCCAATCAGTAATATTATTTTTGAATTATCAATAACATGTGATATTATAATAATAAAGATAAATTTATGATAATTCACACTATCTGGTAAACATCTAGAGGTTAATATCAATCATTTCATGTGATACACACTTTCCCTTCCCATTTATGGTATTATTATATAATTTTTATAATAATAATTGATCTAAATATTTCATAAAAGAAATATATAATATGATTATTTCACACATAAAAAAATAAAAAGATATATGAAAGACCCTATACATAGAATTGATGAACCAATGGATGAAAAGAACCACCATTGCAGTGTCTGGTTATAAGTTATAATGGATTGTAATATTGTGTAAGTACATTTTATGTTCAAGGAGTCGCATGGATAAAGTGATCTGTTTGAAAGGATTTAATGGTTATTAGTGATACCCTTTAATATCATTGGGAGTGTTGAATTCGAAGGAAATATATATAGAAAATATAAGAGAGATAATTAGATTGTATGTGACTATTTTAAAATATAATCAGATAAAAAAACTCTCAAATATCCCAGTATACTCCCTTATAAACCATCACCTCCCATAGAGCAGGTACTGTAGCAGCGGCGGTTATTGGAGCAGGTACTGTAGCAGCGCGGGTACTGTAGCAGCACTGTTCACCGAGGGGTCCTATGGGCCAAAAAATGGGCTTTCAAGCCTTGTATTCAAGCCACTTGGCCTTGGCCCTTCGGGCTATGTAATGGGTCACCCTCTACCCAGTTTAAGGTGGTCTTTGATTTAAATAATAAATTGAGGCTTCGACCCCAACCTTTTATAAAGAACCATTAATTTTATCATGATTTTATATTAAATAGATTATATTTTCATCAAAATTGAGTTTAATGTATTAAATGTTAGTCTGAAAAATTACAGAAATGTAGATTTTAAACCTAATATGAGGCTACACATAACATATTGTTGACTTTTAATGGTTGTTTCTTGTGGCTTTGGTTTTTGTTCTCTTTCACCATAACAATATATTATGGTTGTTTGGTGTTTCTTGTTTGTATTTTTTCATGTATTTTTTTATTTTTTTCATTAATAAAATTCCATTCTAATTACATTATAAGGTCAACATCATTTTGATCTCAAAATCATGGTTACTTTTGTAGAATAACATAATCTAAAGTTATATCTGAAGATTACTTATATAGGTCAGTATAATCGAGTGTTTTTACTCTATATTACTTTTATAGCTCAATGTAATACATATTTTTAAATCTATATTACTACTACAACTTTATTAATTTTTGAGTGTAGACTCTAGATTAATTTCATAGCTCATCATAATCTAGAGTTCTTACTTTATATTACGTTAATAGATAAATGTAATGTAATTTAACTCTCAAAAATAAATAATATTTTTATTTTTTAAATTCATATAAAACTTTTTATAAATAACTTACAAATTAGTTTAATAAAAAATTTCTTATATATTTAAAATAAATTTAAAATCAAAATAATTTTACATAAAACTTCCTAATCATGAAAATTACCATAAATTAACCCCCAAACACCCATCACAATAGAAAAGCAAAAGGAATTGTTCAAAAAATTATATCCCCTACATCAAATACCTCACAAATCTTTCTCATCCTTAATAATCCAAACCCATATTGGGAATTAATATAAAGACACAATAATAATATATCTTGTGAGATACCTTTAATAGAAGGATATCACAATGGATAAAATTCTAATAAGACACTGAAATATAGGGCATAATTATTCAACACTGAAAGATAAATAAAAATGTATAAACGGAAAATAATATTAGTAACAAACCAATATAATATGATTCTAATTAAAAAATAATTGAGAGAAGAAAACATACAATAGCCCCTTCCCCAATACCAGGACCAATAAAATGAGTCTGAGAGAAGATATAAATATATAAAAGAGAATGTTTTCAATGATCCCTTTCCCTAGAGAAAATCACACAACACTAGGCTTAAGAGAAGATAATAATGATATAAATTAATAAGTAAAATGGTATCCCCTCCCAACAGACCAAATCCTAACCATTGTGCTCGAGGAGAGAGTGACAAGTTGCAGTCTTTGAAGGCTTTTCTAGTGTAGGTTGGTAATAAATGGTTGAAGTGATAGAAACATTCCTGGTTAAAAGGATTATACAGACCAAGGAAATGATAGAAAAGAGACCAGCTTTAATTCTGGATTGCCAAGCAGGTAGATGAACTATGGCATGCAGACAAAGTAGGCCACCTTCACTACAAGAGAAGTGGCTAAACAGGGAAGCTCTCCTGCTCTTCATATTGGACAGATGATTAGTAATGAGATGAAGGCTAAACAAGCTTCTCTACTGGGAAGAATCGGGCAGAACAGGAGGCAGCAAGGATGGAGGCACACCATCCAATCACAGAGGAGGAAGGATGGCTAGATATGAAATGTGGTAGGAATAAAAATGATTGTGGGAAGCAGAATGGCAGGGTTGAGTCTGAGGAATTTGAAACTTCAGACTCAGATACAGACAATGAAACCCTTCTACAACAATCAAGAGAGCTGGAAGAGAATCCAATAAAAGGGCACAGATGTGGGCATGGGCGTGGATGTAGAATCAACTGGGCTGATCTTCATGAAAAAGAGTTTGATATTGGCGTAAAGATCAGGAATAAGCCTGGATGATAATTGTATGTTTTTCTATATGTCTCTCTTTCTTTCTCTATCTTTGTACCTTTATTTTTTAATTAAATAAAAGGGGTCCTAAAACCTCAACTTTTTTTAAATAAAATCGTTATGGATAAATTGGGATTAAAAGGTTCCACCACACACTAAAACCATATATTCTAAAACCTAAAAAAGTGAAGAAATACCCAAGACTAGGAAAAGAATATTAGACCATTCATCCACCATTATGGTTTAAGATAAAAAATCATCTTTAAATTGATCGTGCAATTTTCCAATGAAACAATTAACTCTTTACGATCAATGAGTAATAACCACCACAATAACCGAACGTACCCATATCACATTGTTACAACCAATAAACCCATATTTACATTTATGATTAAAATAAACTAAAAAAATTCTCAACATCCCCAACTAATCCTTACTATCATGGTCCAAGAAGGGTCCCTCAGAAATCTACAGGCTCTAGAGGTGAATCTCATGAAGCATATTCCTCCATGCATCATCATCCATCTCGAATCTACAGTAGTCTACTACTTCTTCATGCTAAACATAATCACTACGAACCTGAAGGGAATGTCAACATGAATCCAAAATTTTTTTGGAAAAACATTAATGATTTCCTAAACATTTGTTATAATTTTTTTTTAAAAAAACGATGTTAATAAATTTTCATCAGTATTCCCATTGTCTACCTCAATTCAAAAAACATGAAAATAATCATGACTATAGCTACCCTACTTTTCTTACATTACTTATACATCATTTTAATGATAAAAAACATAAAAAAATTAAACCACAGGGATACAAAAGTTTAGTGCCTTCATAAATTTATACCATACATAACGTTTACAATATAAAACATAAACATTTATTTAATTTTTTCTTCTCTAGATTCATATTGGCCCTTGAGTTTTCGTTAGGACATGTAATCACCTTAGAATTTACATCAAAAAGGGATAAGCTAAAATCTTAGTAATAGGACAAGGACATGATACAATATAAAATGTGGTAAGTACAATCACTATCATCATAACATAGATGAAGGATCATAAACTTTTGATATTAATAATTAATAAAAGGACTGAAAATTGGAAATGCACAAAAATGAAACCTTATATCTTAGTGGTTAACTACCATAACTAGTTTTGAAACAATATAACATCATTTTCACACATAACTCAATTTACTCATATGGTTAATAAAATTACCCAATGAATTAGAGTGCTATATATTTTCAGATGCACCCATCGCATCATAACATTTTTATTACAGTATTTAATTCTGGGTGCACCCGTTATATCGTAACATTTATATTATCATTCATGCCACATAGAACATATATCAATCATGATCATAAAAAACCCATGGAAAGGAATGGGTTTCACTTTAAAAAACATACATTCCTAAACTTTGGTTTCCCAAGTGAATGATGGAATAATAAACTTGATACAAGAACCAAAAACCTTGACTGAGAAGTAAAAGGTGTGTTTTTGAAAGAAGAGTTATTTTGGAAACAAAATTCATGAAATAAACTACCATGATATAAATTATATCCTATATAATGTTATATAATGATTAAGAAATTATTTTTATCGAATAATAATAAAGAAAATGGAGTGAAAGTGGTAAAACCTAAAGAAAGAAAGTTGGGTTGGAAAATTCCCATTACCTTGTACCAAAACACTTTCTTCAATTTAATGTCCATTATAATCACATTAGATTAATAAATTAACATTTAATTAAAATTTTATACATTTAATTTATTCATTATGATTTTATTAAGTTATCTTATGGGTTTTTGTATGAGTTATAGAGTTTAAATTCATTTCTCCAGAGTGACATTTTTCTATGTTTTCGTGAACAGTTCAATTGTACACATGAATAGAAGTTTCGGTATAACATTTATAAACATCCATAATTGTTGTTACAAGATATGAATGATATTACATGGGGGTTAATTATCTTATAATTAATTTTGTTATGATTATGAATCTTTAGTTAAAATTTAATGTTGACTGTTTTTGGTTAATTTGGGCGGTTATTGGATTACAATAAACATTTTTTTTGATTTAGTATTATGTATAAAACATGGTTCCATAACATAAATGGGATTACAATAATAAATATTACAATATTTTTCAACCATTTAATGGTTTTATTTATATCCTTGAAGTATTTTTAGAAAAATGGATGTGCATCGCTCATGATATAGGTAAATTAACACCTCACGAGCGATGCTTTCATTTTTATAAACAAAAAGAGAGAAGGAGTAGTATAATGAATCATATTCCATTAACATGATAGAATAGTATTATTTCAATAATTACATAATTATGATTACATTTGGATAAGATAAGTAGAGTACACGAGGAAAAAATTAATGAAATTTGAATGGAAATTGAAATAAAAGAAAGGGAAATTACCTCTTAAAGATATCTTCTTTAAGAGCCTCTTTAGAAAAGAGGTTTTGGCCTTTTTATGAGACCATGTAATTCTGGACGTGGGGGAGGAGCTTGGGAATATATTTGAGAATAATTTGGAGTAGGAACGAGGCTTGATATGTGTGAGGAAATGAGGTTGTGACATGTGGTATTTATAGTGGTGGGGAGGGGTGTTTTCTCAATATTTAAGTCATTAGTTTGGTAATTTTCCTAAAGAGAATAAATAGTGATGATTCCATGACTAAATATAGTAAATAGTCCATCTGATATTGAAACAATGTCCATTTACATCATCCATTACTCGATCATGATTCTTAAATTCATTTATTCAATATATTTTTTAAATGACTGAATTTCACTATTCACAAAAATTCAACTATTTCGGAAAAATTACAAAAATTCACCCAAAACATTATTCAATGTGTACGATTCAAAAATGAAATCCATTTTATGAAAAAAAATATAAATATGATTTATTAATTTTTTAATTAAAATCATAATTTTCCTAAAAAAATACTAATTTTAAAATTAAAACTCTTTTTCAAACACATTGAAAAATTAATTAACATCTCATTTCATTACTATATATTTATAGGACATAAAAATAATAGTTTTTGAATAAATTTAATAAATATATAACTTTTTAAAAATTATTAAATTAATCATTAATTATTCATAACTTAAAAAATTACTAACACAATAATATATTTATATCATATTTCCACTTATAGGATGGATAAATTTTATTTGATCAATTATTGGTAATATTCCTATTCACTTGGAAGATTTACTATTCATAGGGGTTATATTACAATTTGAAATGGTAACATTACTATTTATAAGGGTATGTTAATATTTTTGAAAAATTAAGATTCCCTTATAGGACTCCAAACAACTTACTGATCGCAAGTGTGTATGTCAGATTTTTGAAATTCCAAAAACTGAATAGGAAAAATCATGTTTAATGCTCACAAATAATTAAGTAGTTCATTTAATCATGAGGTGATATTGTGTTTCCTACTGTTATTTTATATGATTATACTATAAGAAATTTCTAAAAGAAAGGATAAATTTCATATATAAGAGTTTGGGTCATTACTTTCTTCCCCCCTTCTAAATTTTCACTCTTGAAATTTAATTTTACATAAAGAGGTGAGGGTACTTCTCCTTCATCACATCTTCCATTTCCCAAGTTTCTTATACATACTTATGGATCCTCTATATCACTTTGACAAGTTGGGTTTCCTTTTTGCATATAACTTTATCTATATAGTCTAGAATCTTTACTGGATGCTCCTCATAAGAGACATCATCTTCCAGCTATACCACCTCTGAGTTCAATATGTGTGAGGGATCCAGTATATAATTTCTTTGGAGTTGTACATGAATCAAATCATGAAATTGAGCTATATTTTGGAGAATTGAAAGATTATAGGCTATAGATTTTATGCTCTCAAGGACCATATAGGGTCTAATTTTCCTTGGTAATAACATACCTTTCTTTCCAAACTAAAAAACTCTCTTCCATGGTGATATTCAAAGGAATAAATTATCTCTAATTTCAAACTACAAGTCACATAAATGACTATTAGAATATATCCTTTTACAGACTCTGGTCATATTTGATATGTTTCTAGATAACTTCAACCTTATCTGTTGTCTCTTGTACAAGATCAGGTCCTAGTAGCATTCTTTATCCAACTTCATCCCAACATGTTGGAGTTCTATATAGCTTTCCAAACATAGCTTCATATGGATCCATATAAATACTCAAGTGGATGTTCATGTTATATAAGAACTCAACCAATGGAATATGCTGATACGATAGACCATTGAATTAAAAATACCATGCTCTAAACATATCATCGAGTTTCTAAATAGTCCTTTCAGATTGTTCATCAGTTTAGGGGTGATGTGCCATGATAAAATTTAACTCAATAGTGAAGTAATGTTTGAAACTCTTCTATAATTTAGATGTGAAACTTGGATCATGATCAGATAAAATCAAGACTGGAACCCCATATAGTCTCACCACTTCTTTCACATTTATCATTACAAGTTGTTCAAGATATAGATGTTCCCAAATAGTGATAATGTGGGAAGTCTTGGTGAGTCAATCCACCATAACCCATAAAACATTATTTCCATTGGTTGTCTTCGAGAGACTCAAGAAAAAATACCTATTCACATTCTCCCATTTCCACATGGGTATAGTCTATGGTTTCATCATCCCTTTATAATTTTTTCGATCTACTTTAACTTCTTGACATATCAAGCACCTTGAGATATATTCCACAATCTCTTTCTTGATGTTATCCTACTAGAAGTTTTCTCGGAGATCTCAGTAGATCTTGGAGCTATGTGGATGGATAAAGAATGTTGAGGTATGTTCATTGTCCAATAGATCCTTCTATATCTTAGGTGATGAAGACACATAAAGTCTTATTCCAATCCGAATCCAACCATCATCATTGATATGGAACCCTTGCAGCTTCCCTTATTTTAATGTGTTGAACTTCTTTTTCAACTCTAGATCATCCCTTT
Source organism: Viscum album (assembly GCA_963277665.1). Taxonomy (NCBI): domain Eukaryota; kingdom Viridiplantae; phylum Streptophyta; class Magnoliopsida; order Santalales; family Viscaceae; genus Viscum; species Viscum album. The sequence continues at coordinate 21,966,606 of OY728142.1, read as the reverse complement.
GTGGTTCCTTAATCTTATCTTAGATAGATGGTTAAATGATCATTTGGGAAAGGAAGGATGTATTCCTTACCATTATGATTTCCAAATCCATCCTTTTCATACCCATGAAGACATCGCCTTTCTCAATCCACAACATGGCTAGAGTGGTAGCTTCTTTTCTACTAAGCTCATTAGCTACCTTATTCTCATTTCCAGGATGATAGTGAATGTATAAATTGTAGTATTTGATTATCTCTAACCATCTAATTTGATGCAAGTCAATCTTCTTTTGATTGAATATATACTTTAGGATCTTACGATCCGTTTATATGTCACACTTCTCACCATAGAGGTAGTTCCAGCATATTTTTAAGGAAACAATCACAGCTTCTAACTCTATATCATGCATCGGTTAGTTATGTTCATGGGTAATCAACTTTAGTGTGGTGTATGATATCAAATTATCATTTCTCATGTGTACACATCCCATTCATTTCATCAAAGCATCATTTTATATCAAAAAACTTTCTCTGATTTTTTATATTGTGTGTACATGTGTAACGATCATTCTTCTTTTTAGATCCGTGAATATTTCCACATATTCTTTCATCTAGATATACTTTACTCCATTACTTATTAACATAATTATAGGGTCAGACAATCGTGATAAATTTCTTATAATAATGTCGGTATTACCTTGCTGGTAAAAAAACAACGGATTTCTGTGACACTAGAAGGTCTGGGCCATTCCTTAATCACCTTTGTTTTTTAAGGCTCCACATAAAATCCCTTACATGTGATCACATGTCCCAAGAATGTGACATTCTTTATCAAAAAGTCACAATTGATAATCATTTCATACAACTTATCCTTTCTCAATGAATCCAACACAAGTCATAGATGTTCTTTATGTTCTTCCATTCTCGTGGAGTATATGAGAATATTATTGATAAACACTACCACAAATTTGTTTAGGTAATTTATGAAGACTCTATTAATCAAATCCATGATTATTTCAAGGGAATTAGTAAGTCCTAAGGGCATCAATAGAAAATCATAGTGCCAATACCTTGTATGGAAGGATTTATTTTGAATATCGTACTAATTTACCTTTAGATGATGATATATTGAATTAAGACCCACCTTTGAGAAGTACATAGCTCCTCATAACTGATCGACCAAGTCATCAATCTTTGGGAGAGGATTCTTGTTTTTAGGATGATCTTGTTGAGTTCCTGAGAATCAATACAAATCCATATTTATCCATCCTTCCCCTTCAAAAATTGAACTGGAACACCCCAAGGTGATGCACTAGGGAATATGACCCCTTTGTACAAATGCTCTTGCAACTGCTTCTTTAGCTCCCCTAGTTTGATAGGATCCATCCTATAGGGACAAATTGATATTGGATTAGATTCATGTATGAGTTATATTGAGAACTCTACCTCACGATCGGGGGGAGTTCCATGTAACTATTCATGAAATACATCATTTGATTCCATCATGTTGGGAATTTCTTCTAGGTTTACACTTTCCTTTGACTCAACCATTTGAGCAAGGTATGCTTCTTCATAGGGATCCAACACCCTCACCGATGAAGTATTTTCTAAAGGAGATTAGTGATCTTCCATGAATTTGTAGAGGAGAATGGGATGGTTAGGAATAGGAAAAGATATTTTCTTTTCCAAACATTTGATATGTGCTCTATATAACAAGTGCCAATCCATTTCCATTATAGTGTTGAATTCCACCAAGGAAAGTTTCATGTGATTCGCTGGAAGAATAGTCCCACATACACCAACCTAATAAGATTCCAACACTTGGGTTGAAAGGACTGCACCACTTGGTGTTTTTATAGATATCTCTGCTTTACGGTTTTGGGGATTTGATTCTATAGTTCTAGAAAACTTGCTAGATATAATGGAATGCGTATAACCAGAATCAAATAATAATTTTTCAATTTTTCTGTGAATAATAAGAGTACCTTTGTAAGACTACATTATCTTGATCCACTTCCATAGTAGTGATGGCATAATCCTTCCCTTTCTCTTTCAGATTTGGTGGATGATGACGTTGATTACCCTCGAGCTCTTGTGGTTTAGTGCACTAGATTATATAGTGCCCTTGCTCCCAATATTTGTATTATTGTACAATAGGTATTTATCCCATGTCCTCCACAGCATTCTCCTACCTTGTCATATATTTTCAACAATCTTAAGGTTTGTGGCCTTCTCTACCACACATTAATAATTTCCCGGTCCCTTGGAGGAAATTCCCATGATGCTTGTTCCCACATTTTGGACATGTGGGTGGTTTAGTTTTCTTTCACTTTTCTCATTAGATCCTCTTGTAAGAAACTCCATCTTTATTTTCTTATCACCATACCCATGGGACCATTATCCAAACTACATCTCCACTTTGAGAGAACGTTAGACAACTTCTTCATTACTCCCAAAGTCTTCAATTTCTATTTCCTTTAGAAGGTGTGGTTTTAATTCACTAAATAATCTATCAATTGTTTTCATTTTTGATATTAAATCCCTAATCATACCTTGAAATCCTTATTAAATTCTCTTTTTAGTCAATGAGAGATCACCCATCATTTTTATTTTGATCTATAAATTCTCTCTCCATATTCATATGAATAGTTCATGCGAAATAATTCTAGGGAAACATTATTTTAAAGTCTTCCCACTCTATCTCTTAAATTTTATCTCTCAGGTTGGTTTTCTTGATCAGAGCCCACCATTAGTTGACCTATCCTTAGAGGTGATAAAGGACTAGAGACACCATCTCTCTCTCAGAATAGTGAAGCACATAAAAGATCTTCTCCATCGAGTTGGCCCACTATTAAAAAACTAATGGATTGGAAGATCCACTGAACGTCAGTGGCCATTGCTAAATAAAATGACCGATATCGAGTTTCTCCCACTTTGGTAAAGGGGGATGTTCCACATTATTCATTTTACTATTCATAATCTACCACAACTAGGTAAGCATTACCATGTCGTTTTGAACTCCCCCTCCCAAAGAATTTGGGATGTTGTTTAGGTAATCTCTACATTATCCCTATCATAGGTTGTTGGCATGGTTTTTCGTAATTCCTACCATTTTATAAAATTGAAAATGTTATAATAAAACATAAGTAAAAAAGTCATGAATAAATAATTTATTCATTTTAATACAAAAATAATATCGTATGGGATACCTATGTTTAGAAAATCTTATGGTGTTCTTACATATACTTAGTCTCATACAAGGGTTTTTACTACGGTTCTCTAATCCTAATTCCCAAATTAACTAAACCATGACTCTATTAGCAAATATAGCAACCCTGCTTTTCTTAAATTACTTTTACATCATTCTAATAATAAACAGCATAAAAACATTACACTATGAGGATCCCAATTTTAGTGTCCTAGGAAAACTAAGACCATACATAAATTTTACAACATAAAACATAAAAATTTATTAATTTTTTTTATTCTACAGCTTCTTATTTGCCCTTCAGTTATCCTTAATACACATAATCACCTATGGATATACATAAAAAAATGGGTGAGATTAAATCCCTGTATGTGGATAAGAACATTAGACAATACAACATGGGGTGAGAATAATCATTATCATCATAACAAAGGTGTAGGATCATAAAAATTATAATAAGAATTAAGGAAACCATTGATAAGTTGAAATGTATAAAAATTAATCCTTATGTCTTAGTGGTAAACTACCACACATAGTTGTGAACATAGATAGCCTTAAGTTCATGAATTATTCACGTTACTTATTAGTTTCTTTACATTACAAAATGAATTGGACCACTATGTAATTCCATACACACCTGTTAGATCATATCATTTTCAAAACGCTATATAATTCTAGGTGCACCCGTCACATCATAACATTTACATTATCATGCATGACACATATAACATATATCAATCATGAACAAAAAATAACCCAAGAAATAGAATTGTTTTCAATTCATAAATCATACATTCATAAATTATGGGTTCTCTAATCAAAAAGAGAATAAAATATTTGATACAAGAACCATAAACCTTGAGTGATACATAAAAGGTGTGTTTTGAAAGAAGAGTTATTTTGGAAAACATGATGTTTAACACAAACTCATATGTAAAACATGTTTATCTGATAACATGTAAGATAATGATGAATAAATTTTTTTTAAGGAATAACCATAATGAAAATTGAGTAAAAGAGGGACAACCTGATGAAAGAATGTTGGGTTCAAGAATTCCCCTTACCTTGTACCCAAATGCTTTATTCACTTTAATTTCATGTAGAATCACATTATATTAATTAATTAAAACTTATATAAACTTTTATTAATGTAATTTATTCATTATTATTCTATTAAATTCTTTTATGGGACTTTTTTTTATTTATAGAGTTTAAATTCAATGTTTGGTAGTGTTCTTTTTCTTAGTTTTGATGAATAGTTCACGTGTACAGATGAATGGAAGTTTGTTTAGAACATTGATAAAAAAATTTCTATTAATTTCTATTAATTTCCATCTAGGAGTTTTAATGAGATTATAATTAATTTTTTATGAGGATGAATCATTACATAAAATTTAATGCTGATCGTTTTGGTTTAATTTTGGTTGTTTTTGTTTTACTATGAACATGTTTTGTGTTATCACTTAGTATTATGTTTAACACTTGTTTCTAGAACATAAAATGGATGAAAAAATAAATTTTAAAATCTATTTTTTATAATTTCGTTGTTTTATTTATATCCTTGAAGGATTTGAGGGAAAATTTGTGTGCATTTCCCACGATGAAGGTAAATTAACACATCACAGATGATGGTTTCATTTTTATAAAAAAAGATAGGGGGAGATTATAATGAATAATATTCCACAAACATGATATAATACTAGTGTATCAATCATACCACAGTTATCATGAAATTTGGATAAGATAAGATGAGTATAAGCGAAGAAAAGAAATGAAATTTGAAAGATATTGAAAGAAATGAGAGAGAAATTACCTCTTGAATATATCTTCTTTGAGAGCCTCTTAAAGGGATAAGTTTCATCCATTTTATGAGACCTAGGGATGATAGATGTGGGGGATGAAATTGGGAAGATCATTTAGTATAATTTGGAGTAGTAACAAGGATTTACTGGTCTAAGGGTATGAGGTTGTGATGGGTGGTATTGATGGTTGAGAGGAGGGGTGTTTTCTTAATATTTAATTCATTAGTTTATTAATTTCCATCAAGACAAGAAATAGTGATGATTCCATGACTAGATATAGTAAAAAGGGCATTTTATTTCTATCCAATTTCAGTTTATATAATCCATGACTCAAGCATGATGTACAAATTCATTTATTTTGTAGATTTTGTAAATTATCAAATTTCACTATTCACCTAAAATTCATGTATTTCTGAAAAATATGAAAAATATACCTGGAATATTATTCAAAATGAAGATTTCAAAAATAAACACAATTTTTTGAAAATAATTTTTTAAATATGATTAATTTAATTATAGATTAAAATCACAATTTACCTATAAAATACAAAATTAAAAATTAAAACTACTTTCTAGCACTTTGAAACATTAATTAAGGTCTCATAAAATTACCACATAATCATAAGTCTTCAAAATACTTGTTTTTGAATACATATTATGAAAATAATTATTTTAATTATTAAATTAATCATTAAATATTCATGACTTACAAAAAAAACAACACTATAATATAATCATATCATATTATCACTTATAGGATGGATAAATTTTATTTGTACTATCATTGGAAAGGTTACTATTTAATAGGTATATTTACTATTCATAAGGGTCATATTAATATTCATAAGTGTAAAATTACTATTCATAAGTGTATATTACTATTCAACAAAAATTATGTTTGTCCTATCAGGCTCCAATCAACTAACTGATCGCAACCGTGTATACCATATTTTCAAAATTAAAATCATTGAAGTGGAAAAATTATGTTTAAAGGAAACATAGATTTTATTATTTTATTTATGTATGACATGGAATTGTGGTCTCTAATGTTATTTAATGTGATTATACTATATGACATTACAAAAAGAAGGGAGAAATTGAATTTATAAAACTTTGGGTCATTACGATGAAATGTAATCCTTATATAGGGACTCTATCATGTATTCCATATCACTATTCTTATCACCTTGAGTAAGTATTAGGACCATGAGTTGGATCAAAGAAGCCCCTAAAATCATGTTTCCTAGTAGTTTTCCCTGGCTTACATCAAATATTAAGTCTAGCTGATACAATTTCTTTACCAACCCATGTATCCTTATCGATTTAAATCCCCAAGATCATTCATATCTCCTATCCAATATCACTGATAACGCTTTTTCACATCCCACCCCCACTTGTAACCATCTTTGGTAGATAGTGCAGATGGAAAATGATCCTCTGAATAATTCCTTCAATAATCCATGAGATGGAGACTAGCACAGAGGGTATCAATCACCAAAATAAGAGGTATTACCATCAATAATTCTAGGAGTAAATAAAACCCCATTAAATAATTACATATAATAAATAACCATTAAGTTAATCATTATACATGAATGTAATGACATATAATACAAAAGGCAAAAAATAAATTCGAGATCAACCAAAATTTAGTCTTATGGTGTTGATCATGATCCTCGATAAATCCTGATCATTCTAAGATCTAGTATATCCCAGCTCGATCAAAATATTCCTTTGATGGACCTAGAAAATAAATATATACATAGGGGTGCTCATAACATGTGTACATAGTGTAATCATCCCTAATTTTTTTTTCAAAATATGAAAGAGTAATTATAAAACATCAGTGAACAAAATGAGAAATAAAATCATAAATTGAATAGGTAATATATATTCCTAATTTAATAATGGATCACTCACTAAATAACGCATAGAAATGTGTAATATAATATTGAAAACAAATGTATATAAAGATGGATACCATGTAAACACTTTTGTACTAATTTATGTCTCTCATCCCCCAACGGTTACATCTTGTGATCACCACTTCCATAATAAGTTTCCACAATAGAAACCATATCATCCCTATATCCCATACATCCCGTCACTAAATCACTATACAACTCTTTCATTACATCCTAGAAAAAACCTCATCATTATAACTAGGTTGTGTTTCTGGAAGCCACCATGACATTTGCATCATGTACTACACCTTAAGCCATAAAACCCTATACACAATACACCTCTAACATCCAGAGTCATTACACCTAGAATACATGTATATGTTATAAGCTCAATCAATTAAGACCCTTATATGTATGTATAGGAATAAAATATCCATTATAGTATGTTTGTGTCAATAACATGTACCTTAAGCCATTACACCCTGGGCATTCCCACCAATGATACTATACTTTTAAGATATTATAGAGGAGAGAAAGTAGTCAGTCATGCATTCCCTAAAAAAATGATATAAATTGTAAAACACCCCAAAACAACATTTGGGTGTTAGTTTCCCTACTAACATTGGTGGGATGTGTAATTAATCAAATAAAATAAGGGTATATATAACACACAACCACACTATAGGAAACTACCTACATTATACATGATCTAGTTAATGTACCTAATGAAACTATTTCTACCCCAACTACGACTAAAATATATCACACTTCTAGGAAAATATGAAACTTTTTTATTTTTAAATCAGTATTTCCTTTTAGTAATTCATCATAAATTATTATTCAACCAATTCCATGGTTCCTTTTAATATGTTAAAAATATTATTATAACTCATCCCATGAGTCCATAATATTTTATTTATCTTTTCTATACCATAAACTATAAAACTCAGATAGAACCAATTTATAAAAAAGGGAGAACCATAATGCATTATACAGACATGGATCATATCAACCAAAGGAATGAGTAAGTAACCACCAACAAAAATCCATTGGGCATTCCCTTCTTACAACTTGAAATTGTCCTCACTAACACATCATCGTCACACCCAACACTGCATGTGTCACAAACCAACCCATTCGTCCCTGAGCCGGTCACCTGAGCCAGTCAGCGGCATGTCTTGAGGGGCGTTCTCAATCGCCCTAGGATGGAAACTAGTGTCGGTCATCAAAAAATACTCCTGGGAACAGTTTAGTCCCAAAATATATAACTAGGATCAGATGAATAAATAAAACCAAACAAATCACAATATCAAATGACTAAATAGAAATAAAAAAATAGTTAGAGTAGATACATAACATACTGGACAAACAGAAATAAAATACAAAAATGAAAATGAAACCACACTACATTGACCATCATGTGACCTCATGGTCACCATAAACCACAAAACTGAACCAACCATCACTGAGGCAACCACACAATGTCTAAAACCTATATTAAAAACTTAAAAACAATAAAACTCTATAGGAATGAGGATTAAAACTTAGTAAGTAATCCCAAATAATTCTATTCCAAGTGAAAATACCTTAAATAAATAAAACATTGATTAGTAGGTTTGAACTAAAATATATAAATATAATGTTTTCCACACTTTACAATTTAAATAAAACACACATGATCCATTACCCTACTAATTTTAAATAAGGCTCAAAGGGGGGTGTAAATGAATACCAAAAAATGTAAAGACTTAGACTTCTAAAACATAAAAAGGAAGGATTCTTATTCTTTAAAAAAATCTAGAAGATATTTGGACATAAATACAAGTTTACAATTTACCAAAAAGTGTAGAAAACTCAAGCATAGGATAAAGGTTCACAATGTGATGGAAATGGAACTAATGGTACTAGTATCGGAGGAAAATGGTAACACTTAGGAACTCAGAGGATGATCAGAACGTACTATACATGTGACTCATCCTAAGGGCATGCCTACTCTTGATGATGTCATAACACCCTAATGAATGACAGTCACCCTACCTGACCTGTTTGAGGGGCCCAATCTCATAGCAATAAAAACATAATATCCCTTATTATTTGCCACTAGTAGTGTGTAATCTAACTAGTGAATCAATCATTCTCAGTAACCCTCTTTATCGTGCTAGGTTCCCATTTATATTTCATAAAAGGGTGTGCCTTAATATTTACACAACAAGTCACACACATATATATAACCACACACACTACAAAATCAGGTACCCCCCTGAACACCCCATGGGTAGTCCCTTACTTTAAATAATTATAACACAAGGGAGGCCCCATACCGAGAATACTCCCTATCTTAATCACCCAATGAGGAAAGTGACCCACCCCTATGAGGGTTTTCCAAAAGAAACCATTTCATAAAAATTCCAAATAAGCCTCACATAATTTTCACATTCCAAACAAATTTTTAAAGAACAGTAGACACACCAATCATTTCCAAAGAACCAAATAAACACCACATTCTATTTCAAAACAATTTGGAAACCACATTTAAGAAATATATTTGAGTAACCCAAACACATTTATAACCCCATCCATTCTTTAAAAACCAAAATTTACTTACAACGTTCAACCGAGAAATTTGATATACACTTGGCTTGCACATCGAATAAAACAGTTTCATGCAATTCAAATACAAAGAAGATATCACTTTATTAAACATGAAAATATTACTCTAAAAACCATATATCACTAACTATCATTAAATAAAGATGTTAAAATAAATAAAAAAAACAATTATTTAGTTTAATGGACAATGAAAAGGGATCCTACCGTGACTTGAAGCTCAATCACAACAACGCGCCCTGCCAGAGACTCGTGCACATTTACCCGCGACCCAATGGCTACGGTGTCATGGAATCCACCCCACTAATGTGCTGTAAAAATGACAAAAATAACTAAAAACATTGACTTAAAATAATCCAAATGAAGAAATGGTGAAACCCTCACCTTGGTACAGAGGTGCACTCAACCATGAAAATGAAGCGAGGTGAGATTTAATTCCAAATAATTGTCCACACTGCACATAGAATACCTGGATCTAAAAACACAATTAACAAACTAAATTAAATGTGCACAACCCAGTGATGATAATAAAACTCTCAACTCAAATGGAGAAGGAGAACCGAAACATCCCAAATCACCTTACCTTCGGTGATGGGGGAAGGAATATGGTCCGACATGAACTGTGACACCTTCCACATTCTCTAAAGAATGATGATCACAAAAACAGAATTAAACCCAAACCTTAGGGTTTCAGTCAACATGAAAGAAAACACCAAACTGCAATGGAGTACACCAATCAAAGGAGGAGATGGCTACCAGCAAGGGGATTCATAACCACCCTGGAGAAAGGCAGACACACTATGTAACGGGTTTTGGGTTCACACTGGAAGACCACCAGAAAGATCATGGCGCTGAAGGCTTCCGCACCGAACAGGTATGCGGCGCTGGAGGAGGCAGCACACCGAACAGGGATGTGGCACCACGGAGGGAGGAGGGTGGCACTGCGGGTGGCTGGCATAGGAGGAGGGCGATTCCACGGGTGTGGCCGGTGGAGGAGGAGGGCGTTGCCACTAGAGATTCCAGAGCAGGAAGAGAGAGGTGAGCATTAGTGATAGGAGGTGGTAGTGAGTGGGAGGAGGTGGGCAACGAGTTGAAAGGGGGCATCTAGAAAGCACGCATGGGAGAAGGGTGGGGGTACGTTCTCCGTAGCATATAGGGTACGATGGGGGGGGATCTGTGATAGGAGAGGTGGCGGGAGGGTTGCATTTAAAAATAAAAATAAAAATAATATCAAAGTTACAATAATAATAATATTACAATTATAATAATAATAGTAAAATTATAATAATAATAATAATAATAAAAACAAAAAATTATATTAATAAAAAAGGTAATAATAATTTAAATGATAACTTAGTTTCCTTTCATTTTAAATAATAATTATATGTATAAAAATTTAGAAATAATATTATTATTATCAAATTAAATAGTAATAATATTTTCATTTGTTCAATAATAATATTATAATTATGGTTTAAACATTAACCTTTTTTATAGTTATAAATTTTAAATTAGATTTATTTTTTAATTAACATAAATTATTTTATTTATAATTTTATTGAAATATCGAGCAACCACGCATTCACTAGGATAGAATGCATGGGAACCGCTAATTTTAAGGTGACCGCGTACCGGCCTGAGACCCACTAAAAAAATTAATCTTTGAAAATTTCAAACCAGGACCCATACTAAACCTCATCCAAACAAAGAGAGAACAATAAAACAATAAAATAAAATGGAGTTTGATGTTGTGGTGTAAAAATTCTCCCCAAAACATACACTTTCTACCCCCAGAATGTCACCAAGCCCAAAGATAGCCACGATTTGAGTCCAGGCCCAAATGCAGCCTGATAAAACAAGATGTTCCAGGGTGAATAATTATTCCACAAGTCACACCTGACTAACCCAAATGATACCACACTCAAAATAAGGTGAGAAAAAGAGGGGGTATCCACACCACAAGGATCCACTAGCGCAAAATCAAAAACCAAACATACCACCCCGAAGAGGGGGGGAGAAGGATGCAGAAACTTCCAACTAATCTAATCCAACCTCTATAGCATAATCAAAACAATTACACCATCATAACTAGGATCTTAAAAAATTATGGGCCCAACTAATACATATAAATAGTAGAATAGGGGAATACCCCATAGAACTGAAACACACTATAGGAACACCTAGATAGGTGGGAAAACTAAGAAGAATCCTAGATACAATACCCATTGATTTCACAGAACATATTCTTAATGAACAAAACTGAGAAAAAACTCAAAATTATAATAGGTCCATTTATTCATGGGTACAACACCCCTTCAAGGAATCTGAATTACTTAGAAACCACAGTAAGAGAAGATAATGATTCTTGGATTGTGGTAGAACAAGCTCATCACACAACACTTACGAGGATGAGATTATGAATGCGACAAGAATAGAACAAGGAATAATTGGAAATTTCCTTCCCAAGACTGAAAAAATAAACTAGACCATGGTTCCAGACACCCTTGAAAACTCCTGAATGTGCCCGAGCATCACCTCGAGACCTATAGTAGGGGACGTGATGGCGGAAGGGTCTCCTGCCTCATAGTCTGGAATTTTCATCCTCTGGTCCCTAAATTCCTCTTCCTCATCTTGATTCAAACTACCACAATGGTGGTATATTTTCAAAGGGAAGAAACATGATGGTTTAGAATGCCAGAACGAGCCATATTTGTGGCACATAAGAGAATAGTCCAACAAACTGGGTTCCAACACCGACGAAGATAGTTTCATTGAGACATGTTCCTCCATTACACACACGTTTCCAAATGGGGAACCTTCACGAAATACGTCCACCATTAAGAACACCCAAAACTCTAATGATCAGGAAAAATCCAATCTTTACTAGTCCATAACTGAACCCTCAAATATCTCTGGGACCATAAAAACATTAACAACCTCGAGAGTTCCCAACAACCTGGAGACCGACTCCAAATATACAGACCACACAACTGACTCTAATGGACATCGATTACTTCCATAAAAGGGAAACAAATGAGATGATACATGAACTGGGCATGAATTTCTGGCAACACAAGATTACTTTCTGTGTGGAATACTATGAACAACATGAAAAACACAATTACGATCAACATCAAGCCAAAAATCAATCAATGCAACAACCCAAGACAAGGGAAAAAGAAAAAAACCAAACATAAACAATCACGGTTAAAAGATTATTTTCCAAAAACCTCCATTTCATCAAAATTTTTTAATGTAACATACGGTATCTTATGAACCATCACATGTGCATTCATCCAATCCCACTTACACTATCTGTTGAAAAGATCCCCACATGAACTCTTTGTACATACCCGTGCACATGTGACCTTCCATAAATAATACCAAGGATCAAATTCTTATTTCCCATATAAAATCAAAATAAAAACCAAAATTTCCAAATCAGAACACTTCCTCGTTAAAAACTAACCTCACAAATTTCAATGAAATTGGGAAGAACATCCCCCGCTTCCATTTCAAAACCAACTTCATTTTTAACAGACACTCTCAGAAACCGTGATAAAAACACAACAAAAAGCCACCAGAATGAGGAAATAGTGAAAATGCCTAACCTGATGACATGGAGGTGAGCCATGCCCCATCTAAGGAATAAAACTAAGTGGACTTTGAACTGGGAACTTGGACTCCACATGGGTCACCATGCAATGTGAGGTCACAACATGATCTAATTCTCCTCAATTTTCATCCCTCAATCCAAAACAACCCAACACAAAAGACTCAAAACCCGGACTACCCCTGGTAACTCAAGTCTTGTCCCAAGGGGCGGTGATGAGGCACCAACCAGTAACGTAATTCCTAATCTGCAATAGTCCTAAACTCAGTCTACCAGACATCCCAAATAACAAGGGCCTACTATGATACCATATTGTCACGAACCAACATGGCTGGCCCTAAACCGGTTACCGTATCTATTTTGCGGCATATCCCGAGAGGTGTTCTTGACCCCCCCCCCCCCCCAATCGGGATGAAAACTAGTGTCGAGCATAAGAAAATACACATGGGAATAATTTAATTCCAAAAGAAATAACCAGGATCAGATAAATAAATCAAACCAAAAAAAACACAACATCCAATGACTGAACACAACTAAATAAATAGTTGGAGTAGACACATTGTACACTGAACATGAACAAAGAAAATACAAAACTGAAAATGAAACCACATTACATCAACCATCATGTGACCTCTTGGTCACATTCAACCACAAAACTGAACCAACCATCACCGAGGTTACCATACCAAGATTAGAACCTGCAGCAGATACTAAACACAAGCATACACTATAGGTGTGAGTATAAAAACATCCTATGTAGGCCTAGCTAATTCTATTCCATGTGCACATCCCTTCAAGAAAGAAAAAAATGATTTTCAGGTTTGAACTAAAATATATAAATAAATATTTTCCACAATTTACATTAAAACTAATAAGCACACATGATCTATTACCCTCTTAATTTGAAATAAGTCTCAAAGGGAGGAGAAAAGGAAAACAAAAAAGAAAAAGACTTAGTTTTCTAAAAAAATGATGCTTATTCTTTCTAAAAACAATTTTTTGGAGGTATTTTGACATAAAAAAAGTTCAAAATTTACCAAAAAGGGTAAAAAAACCAAGTATAGGATCACAGTTCTACAAAGTGAGGGCATGGAACTAAGGGTCCTAGTATCGAAGGAACACGAGAACACCTAGAAACTTAATGGGAGACTGAAACATACAATACATGTGACTCATCCTGAAGGCATTCATACTCTCGATGACATCATAATTCCATAACGCCAAACTTTCTCTCTACCTGTCTTGGTTGAGGGGCCCAATCCCATAGCAATAATAACAAAATATCCCCTTGGTATGGGCCACTAGCTGAATATAATCAAACTAGTGCAGTAATCGTTCTTATTAACCCTCTTTGCTATGATAGATTCCCATGTATATTTCACAAATGTTTGGGCCTAAATATTTAGACAAAAATCCACACATAAATAGATATATATAACCACACACACTACACAATCAGGTACCCCCCCAGCCCATGGGTAGTCCCTTGCCTTAAATTAATTATCACACCAGGGAGTTTCTGTACCAAGGACACTCCCATATCTTATTTTCCAAACGAGGCATGTGACCCAAACCTAGGAGGGTTTTCCAAAATAAACCATTTGATAAAAATTAAAAATGAGACTCACATGATTTTCACATGACAAACAATTTCTTAAAGAACCACATGCACAAAAATCATTTCCAATGAACCAAATAAGTACCAATTTCAATTGTAAAACAATTTGCAAAACCCATTTATGAGATATATTTGAGAAATCCACACACATTTACAACCCCAACGATTCATTAAAACCCACAATTTACTTACAATGTCCAACCAGGCAATTTGATAAACACTTGGCAAGCACATGGATTAAAACAGTTTCATGCAATTTAAATACAAAGAGGATATCACGCTATTCCACATCAATATTTTACTCTAAAAACCATATATCACTAATTGCAATTAAATAAAGATGTGAAAAGAAAGAAATCAAAAATTATTTAATTTAAAGGACAATGTAAAGGGATCCTAGCAAGAATTGTAGCTCGATCACAACAATGCGACATGACTCACACTCATGCACAGGTACCTGTGAACTGCTGGCAACATCTTCCTGGAATTTACCTCTCAGATTCACTACAACAATGGAAAAAATAACAAGAAAAAACCGACTTAATATAACCCAAATAATGAACTAGTGCAACCCTCACCTCAGTGTAGAGGTGCGCTCAACCTTGAAAATGCGGTGAGGAGAGATTTCATAAAAAATAATTATCCACACATCACATAGAATTCCCATACATCAAGAAACAATTAAGAGACTAAATTAAATTTGTGCAACCCAATGACGTCAATAAAACTCTCACCTCAAATGGCAGCGGTGAACCGAAACATCTTGAATCACCTCAACTTCAGTGGCGGTGGATGGAATGTGGTCCCACATGACCAGTGACATGTTTTGGAAACCCTAAAGCTATATGAACTTTAAAAATAAGATTAAACCCCAATCATAGGCTTTCATTAAACTTGAAGAAAACCACAAAACTGGAATGGAGTACAGAAAATAAAGGAGGAGAGGGCTATCGATGAGGGGATTTGCGGCCACGTTAGAGAAAGGAAAAGGGGCTACACAATGTGGTTTGGGTTCGCACAGAAAGAATGCTAGACAAGGGGTGGAACCAGAGGAGGTCGTGCTAGATTTGTAGGGGTGACAATGGAGGAGGAACACCAGATGGGGAGGCGGATTTCTAGAGGGAGGAGGGTGGTGCTTCCATCAGCTGACGTGGGAGGAGGGAAGATGACATTGGTGAGAGGAGGCAGTGGCAAGCGGAAGCAGGCAGGAAGTGTAGTGATATGGGTGGCCGGTGAGCGCGTAAGGGATATGGGCTGGGGCGGGTGCACGGCAAAGCATAAGGTAATGGGGTACATCTTTGAAGAAATAGAGAGGGAGATAAGTTTAGGATTAATAATAATAATAATAATAATATCAGTGTTACAACATTAATAATAATAATACAATAATAATAATAGTAAAATGATAATAATAATAATAATGACTACAAAATTTATTAATACCAAACATAAAAATAATAAAAATGACAACTTTTTTTCATTTAATTTTAAATAATAATTTTATTTATATCAATATAAAAATAATATTATTATTATCAAATTAAATAATAATAATATTATCATATGTGAAATAATTTTATTATTATTATGGTTTAAACATTAACCTTGATTTATCATTATAAAGTTTCATTTAGCATTATTTTTCAATTATTGTAATTTATTTATTTAATTTATTATTTATTTGAACTATCAAGAAACTATGCAATCACCAGGACCGAACACATGGTCACCACTAATGGTTCGATGACCAGGCACCCACCCAAGACCCACAAAAAAATCAATCTTCGAAAATTTCAAATACGGACCCAATCAGAACCTCATCCAAACGATGCGAGACTGAGAAAAGAATAAATGAATATGTTTCTAAGGTCGGGGTGTGAAATCATACCACATCCCACAGAAGATGATGGTACATAAGTATTTTAAAATATACTGACATTTCCTAACTCTCAAAATACCCAATATTTTCCCTTTAAACCCATTACCTCCCCCTCTAGTGTTACAAAAAAAATAGTGTATTGTCTATACAAATTTTATAATTTTCCATTGGAATTCCATGTCACCTATTAAATAATCCATATATCAAGAATGATATTATTTATTTTATCATTTCAGTGTATAACCCTTTAACCACCAATTAATTCATGTGTTTGATTTTGTAAAAACATACCATTAATATTAAATGAATTTTAACAATTATATTTCTTATCATTTTAGATTAAAATTATTATTTTTTCCTCAACGTCAAGTTACAAGTGTTACATGTGAGTCTTAAAAAATATCAAAATGTAGATTTTTACCTTGAGATAATGCTACACATAACTTATTTTAAATATTTAACTATAGGTTAATTTAGGTTCTCCTAGTCTGGAGTTCTAAATACTGATTAATTCTTAATGTCAACATCATCTCAAGTTGAAACTATTGGTTACTTTAGTATATTGACACCATTTTTAGCTTAAAATATTGGTTTATTTCGAAGCTCAACATAATCTAGAGTTCTATGTATAAATTAATTACATCACATCACATAATCTAGAGTTAAAACTCTTGATTACTTTTATATCTCAATATAATATAGAGTTTTGAATCTAGATTACTCCAATAAATTAATTTTACCTCAAGTTTAGACTCTAGATTACCTTCATATCTCAATATAATCTTGAGTTCTAACAACATAATACTTTAATAACTAAACAAAATGTCATGTATCTATTAAAAATAAAAAATATACAACATTTATAAAATTGAGAAGTAGTATCTTAATCTTAGATAAAAACATATTTAAATCCAAAAAATTATAAATTTATTAAAAAAATTAAATAAGAATAATTTAATTCAAGACTTATCAAACACTAAAATTACTATAAATCACCCCAATACACCCTTAACATCCCAATAGAAAAAGTAATTGTTTGTAAAATATAGTCCCTTACATTAAGTGTTAAAACATCGAATCTTTAAGCCTGGTTTTGCGCCATTCACGAACCACACCTTGATCCATGTTCAATTAGACTCCCTCAAAGAACATCCATCCAAACTATATCATTTCTCTATTAATGTCATGTGACAAAGGCGGTATTATCCTCCCAAATTATGAGCATAAGATGAAACAAGGGGAGAAATAAAAGAGGTAAAAATAAAAATAAATGAAATGAAAAAAAAATAAATATGAAATTCCCACATAAATGGAAAAACCTGAGTCCTGAAACATAAAGTGAGTTTACACCTTTCCTAAACAAACACCCCATGTTTTTGAATTAATAGTGAAAATTGAATTTAAATTCGAAACTCAATTTTAAATATATCATCATTCCAATATGAATAAAAAATTAATTTATAATTAATTAAATAGTAAATATTGAACAATAATATGAAAGGTTTAAAATTCCACCAAACTCTAAATCTATGGTAAAAACCATGTTCCAAGAGAAATATATTGTTAAAATAATTATTTTGAGAATAAATCCATTGGAAAATTTACATTTTATTCTCAAAATATCATAGGAAAAGAAAATATGAATTTCCCATTATTTTCCCAAAATGCAATAATGTGGGCCATTACAAACACTTTTATTATAATTTATAGGTTTTTATTCACTTTTAAAAATATTCCATTACTTTTCAAAAAAAGTTAGAATTTAGTGAATTGTAATCTTGATTAATGTGGCTATTTGAGTGAACAAATTCTCATTCTTCATATGATCTAATAATTTTTTAGAAAGTCCCTGTTTCCATTCCATAACCATATTTGCAAGAAAATTTTTATGATTCTACTTTTTAAGGATTAAAATCAATATTTTAATTTATATGATCTATTATTTATATTGAAAAATTATTGATGGTGTATCTTGATTGTTTAATTCATTCAAAAGTCTCCATGAGTACAAAAAGGTTATTGAAAACTTATTCCAATGATTTGAAAATTGTACTTGGATATTCCTCTTTGATTTCATTAATTAATCTTTCTCCATGTAGTTACTTCATTTATTGAAACTTATAACACACATTGAACAAAAACCATAAGATATTGAATAATATATTGAACATGATCTCGTATTAAATTTCAATAATTATTTTCATCGAGTATTTTATAAAACAATAATAATATCCTTCCTTTTTTGAGTCATTCACTGACCTCTTTTAATAATGTGTTTATATCTCCCCAGAATATTTCCCATGCACTTTTTTTGTAGGTTATTCTTAACACCTTTATTATTTTTTTGAAGATGATTAATGTCTTCTAGGATTCTCAAAGAAAACTTCTTTTTCATTATAACTAATCCACCGTTTGGTTTCCCTTTCTCAGGAGTGTCAAGATTGGAATCATTCTAACCATTCTCAATTACTTTTCCATCATTTTTTAGCCTCAAAGGATACTTATAAGAATATGTTTTAAAAATAAATTTATTTTTTCCTCATTTAAGAGATCTCGTTAATTTTAGTTTCCATTGATACTAATTTATGTACCTATATATAAAATTTTAAACTATTAATATGGCACACCATTATTTTAGTTCTCAAGAAATTAATAAATTAAAAGTTATATTTTAATTGAATTCAAAGACAATTCTGTATAAATTTGAATATATTAAGGTTTGATATTGGTTTTAAATATGAACGAAAATTTGAAAAACCTTAAAAGACCCTAGTTTAATTTAATTGTTCACATGTAGTCCCAACATATTACCCTAGTACATGATATCCTTTTCATTATAAAAATAATATATATCTAAAAAGAATAAAATAAATTTTTTTATATATTTTTGAGTATCTGGAGAAAGGAATCCATATTTATCCTTCAATCTTTTTATACATAATAAAAAACATTCATAAATTTATTGAATAAGTTTCCATTGAATATAGTTTCAATGACACATCTCAATCTTTAGATAGGTAGAAAACCAAGTTTGAAAGACTATAATATAAATGGTTACTAAGAGTAAATAAAATATTTTATCCAATAATAAATGTAAAAAATTAGTAAATATTTCAATAGTTACTCAAAAAATAAAAGATTTAAATATTTTACTCTCATAACCATTTTATGAGAATTATTAAAATTTTAAATATATGATTTATTAAAATAGTGAATTTAGATAGTGTGAAGTTCTAAAAAATATTAAAATTGATGACGTTAGAGTTTATATTCCACTATCCTTTGACTAAATTTCATATATAGCTATTTAATGCAATAAAGAATAATCATGGGAGAGTAAGTGTATTTCCCAAAAATAAAATTAATTTATAATAAAAGAACATAAATAAATGTGTTAAGAAAATACCAAATAAAAATAAGGTCAACTAACATTGATAATTATATTACGTAAATGAGTTTGAAAATTAAATTGACTATGAAAAATATTAATTTTATATATACATCCCATTAATTATAATAGTTGTTTATAATTTTTATATTTCTGGAAAAGTGAGTCATACTCTATAGTAAATATTGATGTATTATACCTTGTAGATTTTCTTAATGGGTTTAATAAGGTTTAATGTAAATTAGTTTACAATATAAAAAATGAATGTCATGGAAAATTTGAAAAATATATGTCTAAATATGTTTATATGATATTTATGAAAAAAATATGGTATATACTATAATGTAATATTTTCACCAATTTTTTAAAGAAGATTTCTTAATATTATACACTATAAAATATCAATTAAGTAATGATTGTCAATGAAAATTGTAGATAAATACCTCATATAGAGGTGTTTCTTATGTAACTACCACTATATATTAAAAACCTAAACCCAAACCTATATTTCTCTCTCAGACTCCCTTTTAGACATAATCTAATTCCATCACCCCCTCCTCTTCATTTTGTCATCAATGAACCCTCTACACTTTGAATGAAGTCATTTTCTCTATCCCTTCTCTATGATGTCAGCCCCCTAACATGACCTCCCTCCATGAAACGCCTCTTATTCCATATATATGACATAACACCTTTTTGTAACATAAAATTTCTTTACGTAATACACATTTAGAAATTTGGAAGATCTTTTAGGTTTATTGTCTTGTAAATAGGTACATATTACATGAATTATCTAAGGATAACATCAAAAAAACAAATTAATTAATCTGGGACAATAATTTGTTATTAGATCCTATTTCATCTCACTGAATCTCATTTTTTATGGAAATAAATAAAATGCAAGGGGTGAGCATTAATCCCATCATGGGAATAAACAAACGAAATACTTATCATGTGAGAAAGTGACTTATAATAAGGAATGATCACATAAAAATAAGGAATACCATAAATTAAATAGCATGAATCATATCATTTAAATTTTCCTATAATATTTATATGAGGTATTAATGAGATTATCACCAAGGCCCATCCCCAAGGTTTCATAAAACATAATTATTGAGATTATTCTTGAAGAAATTTTAAAACATGTCATCTCTAGAGATTAAATTATTTTCCCAATGCATTGAAGTGATTTCAGGGTATACCATTACTATGTATTATTTAATGTGATAAACACATATAATAATAAAACATTTCCTAAATAACACTTAGTAAATAAATAATGTGTTTTTATCAAAATTATGGTGTACCAAAAGTGATAAAAGATATGATCATTATGCCGTTTTTAATCCACAAAAATGGAATGTGGGTTTACTACATGTTAAAACCTGAATAAAATAAATAAATATTAAATCTAGGGGAATACCCCTATAAAATAAAGAGTTTGGGTATTCACAAAAATATAATAAAAGAGAATTTCTTATATAGAGAGAATTTTTTAAGAGTAAATTTGGCAGCATGACGGGTATAAAACGTGGTTTTAGAAAATGGTAAAATGAGATGGAAAAATTGTATCCTAGTAATAAAACATAATTTAGAAATTTTGGTATCATCCAAAGGATAATAAAATATATTTACCCTAAAATATTGATGATATATAAAAAGAGGCAATTGAATTGATGACTAAAGAAGGCTAATTCTCTTACCTTGAAGAGTCACACCGAAGTCTTTAGGAATGGAACCTTGGGAGATTGGGAACACCTTGGGAGGAATATTTGGGAGGAAAAAACTTAAATATATTCATTTATGATGCATTGATAGTTAATTTAAATTGATAAATGGGTGATAATTTATAGCAAAAGTGGGGGAATTGTTTAATAATTTAAAAATATAGGTCTTGGAAATCATGGATGTTGAAAAATAAATAACATTGGATTACCCATGTTTTACCCATTTTTTTGAACATTTGGGCCATATTTTATGTTATGTTAACCTATAAGATTGGAGAATAATTTTATATTACTTATTTTCAAAAGTAAAGTTAATGTTTCCACAAGGAAATATTTTTAAAATCAAAGTTTCTATTTTAGACTTTGGAAAGTCATTTATCGGTTTGGTAATTGAATAAATTCTATTAAAATAATTGATATTTATAAAATAAACATTTTGAGTTTTTTATTTTGGTTAATTAGTTATTAAAAAATTATAAAATAATTATGAATTCATTAACATACCGAAAAAAACTGTATTTTTACTATTCATGAAAAAATATTGTATTTTAAGAAATTTATCATAAATTTACCCTAACATATTTTTGTCATGTTGATTTAAAAATTGATGTTTATTTAATCATAATAATTATCTAAGTTTGATAATCATAACTTTTATATATTGAAATCCTTATTTATTTTAAAAAAATATCATTTTGAAATGCATAGTCAAAATTCTAACACTTAAAAATTATCAAGTCCATAGTAAAATTATTTTAGAATTTATATTTAAATAAGATTTTTTTTAACATAATATTTATTTTAAATTAATTTTATTCAACATAACTTATTTAATTATAAAAGTTTATATCTTTTAAATAAATCAATATTT
The DNA here is from genome assembly GCA_963277665.1 of Viscum album. Lineage (NCBI taxonomy): Eukaryota > Viridiplantae > Streptophyta > Magnoliopsida > Santalales > Viscaceae > Viscum > Viscum album. The sequence continues at coordinate 21,944,008 of OY728142.1, read as the reverse complement.
TATTTAAAATTAACAATTTAACTGGATATTTAACATTCAGACCATTATACAAAATACAATAGGATTCATTAAAATATAATATCATTTTGAAATAATTTATTATTATTATTATGTGATATCAAATATTATTTAATACTTCCACATAAAACATATTTTAATATAATTTGTTTTATAGTCTTTAAAAATCATTTTTTAATTATATCATTAAAAAATCTTGACGATCATTTGAATAAATCTATGTAACGAAAAAATGTAATAACCAACTAATTTAATGACTAAAGATTATAATGTTGATCAACTATACTTGTTGAAAAACAGAAATATTGATGGTCATATTTCCTTATAAATAGAATATCATACTCTCATCCTTAATCACAATTTCTTTTACAATGGTTCTTGCACATCCCTTTCTAAAGTATATTTCTCTCCTAAAGTTTATTTTCTTTTTATTGATATTTATAGAAGGGGTGATCTTCTTAGAGAGTTTCAATCCTATAGGGTTTTTTCAAGTGAGGGTATTATTATTTAATGCAAAAATCCCATTGTTTTTCATAGTTTTACCAGTCCAAAATTTACCCATGATGTATGATGTTCTCATAAAAATTAATTTTATGTGAAAATACTGTAAAATATAAAACAATAGATATTAATAGGATGGAGATCTATAAAAAAGTACATTTTTCAAGATGTTACATTCTTCCCGCCTTAAATAAATAGCATGTTCATAATTTTCTCTTATTCATCAATACTAGTGATTCTAAATAGTTTATATACATAAATCTAAATGAATATTTCACATTATCCTTATATCGTGAAAAATGGTTTATAAATGTTTTTTGATTAACTAAACATATCCCTCATTAGTTTCAAACCACAAGTGTGAGAATACCCATTTTCATGCACCAATTCCTAATCAAGTCAAGATCAATGGGGGTTTTTTGGGTGTTACCCCTAGATACAACAATTCCAAAGCCACGTCCACTTGTTCTTATATATACAAGGATTTATTTTCTCAAAAAACAACTTAGGTAATACTTCACATAAATAACAGAATGTTTTTCTATATTTAAAATTTTCTCTAGGGTTCATACTAAGGAATTATATTATTAATTACAAAAAATAGATAAACCTTCTTTTGATACCTACTATGGCATATCACCTTTTTATTACATAATTTTTCATTACATTATACACATTTAGAAATTCAAAAGATCTTTTAGGTTTAGTGTCTTGGAAATTAGTTACAAATTACATTAGTTACATCCATATAACTTAAAAATATACATTAATCAATTATTTTTGGAACACCTTGGTTATTACAACCCAATTCACCTCATTTCATCTCATATCCTAGGGAATTATGTTAAATGAAAGGGGTGAGCATAAATCCCATCTAGGGAATAAATTAAACACTTAGTATATAAACAATAATCATAAAACCAGGAATGATAATATGAAAATGTGGCATACCATAAAATAAGGAATATAAATCCTAATATGTAAATTTGGATACAGACTTTAAATGATAAATTCATATTAATATCACCAAGGTCCATCCCCAAGGTGTCAAAAATCATAATTACTATGGTTATTCACCAATGCATCATAAAGCATGTCATCTTTAGATACCAAATGTTTTACCTAATATAGTAGAGTACTATTACAGAACACCCTTAATATGTATTAATTAATGTTTTCCACGTTTATAACAATAAAAAATATCATAAATAACCTATGGGGAATAATGAACATGTATATTATCAAAATCTTGGAGTTTCAAAAGTGCTTAAAGACGTGATCATTTTGTCATTTTTGACCAATAGATAGGGAATTAGGGTTTCAAATTTGTTATTAAATGAATAAAATAAATCATTTTAAAATATAGGTGAATACACCTATAACATAAATAGGTTTGGTTATTAAAAAAATAAAATAAAAGATAATTTCTTATGTAGAGAGATAAATTTTGAGGAGTAATTTCATCTGCAAGATAGGTACAAAATGTGGGTTTTGAAAAGGGTAAAATGATGGGGGAAAGGGTATCCCATTGGTAAAATATAATTTGAATGTAACATTATTATAAAAATGATAATAAAATAGAATAACTATAATATTTATATGACATATAAAAAAGAGATTCTTTAATTGAAGAGAAATGAAGGATAATTCCCTTACCTTGAAGAGTTTCTCCTAAATCTTGATGAATGGATCCTTAGGGGCTTGATCACACCTTGGGAGGACTCCTTGAGAGAAAAAAATACAATAGATTCATGTAATATGGATTTTTAGTGAATGGAAATGGGTAAATGGGTGGGAATTTATAGGAAAAGTGTGGGATTTGATAAATAATTTCCAAATATAGTCCTTGGAAATCTAGGTTCTGGAAAATGAAAAAACATCAGCTTAGACAGGGATTTTTACATGGTCATAGAAATTTGTGTCATATTTAAGTTATTTTAACCCAAAAGAAAATATTATAATTTTATTTTAATTCGTTTTTAAAGGAAAATTAATGTTTCCGCATGGTAATGTTTTTATATTTAATTTTTCAAATTTTAGACCTTGGAACGTCATTTACAGGTTTGGAAATTAATTAAAATATTTTAAAAAATTTATATTAATAAAATAAAACATTTTGAGTCATGTATTATGGTTATTTAATTAAAAAATCATCGATACATAATTATGAATTCATTAAACATATAGAAAACCCAAAACTGTATTTTTATTATTCATGAAAAATTCACATATTTTAGAAAATTTTCATAAATTCACCCTAACCTAATTTTGACATGATGATTTCCAAAATGATTTTTATTTTATCATAAAAATTCTATAAATTTTATAATTTTAAATTTTATGTATATATATATCCTTAATTATTTAAAAAATAATGGGTTGAAATGGATAGTAAAAGTTCTGACATTTATAAAATTTCATGGTCATGGTTAAATTAATTTATCTTTTATTTTTAAATAATATTTTTTCGAAATATTATTTAATTAAAATAGATATTATTATAAAAATATTAGTTTATAATAAAATATATATCTCTTAAATAAATCATTATTTTAATGAAAATTTATAATTTAAAAGCATAATCAATATTCATTTTATTATAAAAATTACATTGGGATTAATTGAAATATAACATCATTTAGAAATATTTTATTATGATTATTTTAAAATATAAAATTTTATATAATACTTACACATAAAATAATTTTAATATTATTTTTTTAGTCTTCTAAAATAATATTTGTTGTTTATATCATTAAACAATCTTGACGATCATTTGAATGTAACTCTGCAATGAACAATAGTAATGGAAAATTAATTTCTTGATTAAATATAATAATGATTATCAACTATAAAAGTTGACAATAATACATGTTGATGATCATATTTCCCTATAAATATCCTATCATGCTCTCATCATTACTCCCAATTTCAATTATAATGGTTCTTACACATCCCTTTCTAAAGTCTATTTTTTCTCCTAATGGTTTTTTTCCTTTTCACGATCATTATCGAAGTGGTGGTATTCGTGGGGAATTTTATGCCTATAGTGTTTGTTGAAGTGCGGGTATTATTCTTTAAATTATATATCCCATTGATTTTCATAGTTGTACCCATCCAAAATTTATGCATGTAGTATGATATTCTGATAAAAATTCATTATATGTGATTATATTGTAAAACATAAGAAAGAATTATTAGGAGGAAAGAGATCAATAAATAAAATTAGTACATTTTCAGGTCGTTATAATATAGCTCATCAATTACCCCTTATCTTAGTTCACAAACCTCATTATCATAAACCAATGACATGTAAGCATTTCATAAATACTATTTCATTATTGGATAATATTTATAATTTATTTTATGTTTTTCTGAGGATTAAATGGTTATTATAGAGTTTGATAATTTATTTTCAATATTTTTAGTTGAATTATGGATGTATTTTTTTGTATATTTATTATATTTATTCATTCAAAATTTTTATTTATTGTATAATTATGATTAAATTTTTGATTTTTGAGTTGGTTGAATTATATATATGTCAAATACATTGATATTTCAATAAGTGAATTTGAGTTAAAATATTTTTTATTTTTCTATAATTATATAGATTAATTTATTGATTATATAGAAATATTTTTTTGTTTATTTTATATATTATTTATATAAGTTTTTTGGAAAAAATATTAAAATAATTATAGGATATTTAAAAACACTAATATAAAAAGGCATCATCCATCTAAATGACATTTTGATTAAGTTGAAAGGCATTGAGGTTGATGACGCCATTACCTTTCATCAACCTGGTTTGATTACATTACTAAGGTGAAAGATATTAATGTGAAAAAAACATTCACATAAATTTTAGTGAAATATATTTTATGTGTTAACATTTTTTCCCTAAATTATGGTGCAATACATTTCCATAAGTAATGATTTCTCCCCAAATCCCTATAAAAGTCCACTACCCCTCCCCCTTCTCCTCACTCATTTCATCCTAACTATATCAAAATTACATTTCCCCTCTCTAATATTTTCTCGGTGCTCCTCTCTCATGAACACCTTTTTTGGTGGCCTAAAAGGAGTACATAATTTGTGAATTTTGGAATTTATAAGGCAGCATTTAATGTTATTTTTTCTTCTTAATTTTAAATTTAATTAATTTTTTCGATTTTAATTTTTATTTAGTTTTAAATACTTTATTTCCATAATTGTATAGTTAGTTATATATATTTTAAAAATAATAGTTAATATTTCTAAGTAAATTATTATTATTTAATTCTTAATATTAGGTAAATAATTTATAATTAGTCTAGTAAGGGATTTATTATTAGAAGAAGATTATTTTTTACTATACCTTAGAAGTTTTAAAATATTTTTGACATAATTAGTAATTAATATTAACTAAATGATGAATAAATATTAGTGAAATAATGATTAATTGATAATTAACTATTTAATAACTAATGATTAATGAATTATTAACTAATGTAATCATAATTATTAAGTATTGATTAACTAATGAATAACTAAGGAAAAATTTAGGATTAGGGAATTATTATATAATGAATAACCTAGGTTTGACATAGGAATAACTTAAGATAAAATAATGATTAACTAAGGATTAACTAATAATTAAATAATGATACACTAATAATTACCCAATAGTTGACTATAAATTAAGTATTTAAAAGCTATCAATTAACTATTCGTTAATAAGTGATGAACAAATCAGTGATGTTTGATTAACTTAGTATTACGTAATATCTAAAAAATGATTAATTAATTATTAACTAATGATTAATGAATAGTTAACTAATGATTAACTAATAATTATTTAATGATTAAATATTAATTATAAAATAAATAACTAAAAAGAAACTATTTAATATCTATTAATTATGTAACGATTGAAGAGGGATTAATGAATTATTAAGGCGTAATTAATTTTTCATTTACTAATTCTTAATGAAAGATTACGTAATGATTAACTAATGATTAGTGAATAACCTAACAACTATAAAATATTGATTACTTAGTGATTAAATAATTATAAATAAATGATTAAAAAATTATTAATATATGATTAATTAATTATGAAGCAATGATTAAAAAATAATCAAATAATGATTAACTATTAATTAACTATAAACAAAAAACATAAATAATGATTAAATAGTCATCAATTAATAATTTATATTAAAGTAACTACTTAATAACAATGAATTAAGTAATGATTAATGAGTGATTAAAACAATATTAAGGAATGATTATATAATGTTTAAGAAATAATTATGTAAAGAATAACTATGGATTGACCAGTGATTAATTAATGTTTAAATAATGATTAATTATTGTTTAACTAATGATTAACTAATAATTAAACAATAAAGAACTATTAATTAACCCATAACTAAATATAAAGTAAGTACTTCAAAACTATTAATTGTGTAATGATTAATGAGTGATTAATATAGGATTAATTAGGGACTAAGTAATGATTACCTAGTAATTCATTAATGATTCACTATTACTTAACTATAAACTAACTACCTAACTTATGATTAAATAGTAATTAAATAATTATATTTAAATAAACTGGTTAATAACTATTAATTAAGTAGCTGTTAAAGAGTAATTAACAAATAATTAAGGCATAATTAACTTGGGATTAAATATTCCTTGATGAATTATTAAGTAATGATTACTGAATGATTAATGAATGATTAAATAATTATGAACTAATGATTAAATATTTATTGATCAATGATTAAGTAATTATTCTTCAATAATTAAGGAATTATTAAATTAGAAATATTTAATGGTGAAATATGTATTGAAAAATTTATTTAATTATTAACTATTAATTAACTATAATGTAAATACTTAATACGTATTAATTAGTGAATGATTAAAAAATTATTGGTCAATGATTAAAAATTAATTAATGAATGATTGAGTAATGATTAACTTTGGAATAAGAATGAATATATTAGGATTATTTAATGCTCAACTTATGAATATTTAATGATTAATTACTATTTAACATCAAACTAACTACATAATAACTATTCATTAATGAATGATTAACCAATGACTATGTAATGATTAACTATGGATTAAATTAAGATTAAATAATTATTACCGACTAATTAAATTAAGATTAACACATAATCAATATAGGATTAAGCATGGATAATTTTATGATAAAGAGGCTTAATTACAAACATGGTTTGTCACCCCTGACTCTACACGTGGCTTAAAAATCCTACTGTATGTGTTTTATATGATTCAAATTTTTTTGTAAGCTACGGGATAAATTTTTATAAAGATTAGAAATCCTAGAAAGAAAAATTATTTTCATATTTAAGGATACAAGAAGCCATTCTACAATTTTATTATAGTAACTATTATGTGGTTATCTTAACAATGAAATCATTATTTGGATAAAAAAATTAGATATAGATTTGTTATAGATGTACCTAGGGGTAACAACCCTGAAACACTATATTGATATAGACTTGATTGAGAACAGGTGAAAATAAAGGTCCTTTCTATACGCCTGATTTGACACTCCTAGTTGATATGCTCTAGATGATATATATTCTCTTTACAAACTAATGGACATACATTTAAGAAGATTAAAAATTATACAATGAAAAATTAATTTCATATTTGTGGATATAAGAAAACATTCTAAAATTTAATTATAGTAAAGATTGCATGGTCAATGCTACATGATTATTCCCCATGTTCAATATTATTTACACTATCAGAATCTTGATCAAAAATAACTTTTCATATTGAAAATCATGTTTTCCTTTTTCTACTAATATGGGTAGGTTACTCATACTGAGATAGTATCATATTATAGTATATAACCAGAAACAATTGTATGAGAATCTAATTGTATAATCCTAAGAGAACATCATAAATGAAATCATGGTATTTAAAATCTAGGACATAATTTGGGGATCTAGTCTATTAGCTATAGAAATATTCAACTTTAGGATATTCAATGGAATATAGCTTGACTGTTAGATACATAGGAGGAGAAGTCCAAGAATCAAATTTATTTTTTCATTGGTCAACTAATTCCATGATGGTGTTATATGTTGAGGATTCTACTGTCCAGTTGTAGTGTCCAATTGAACAATGACATAGGCATACAATTTTTTTCAAAGAAGGTCCATCCTAGGAAAATGTGATTCTTGCCAACGATGCAGAAGAATACATCCAAATTGATGATCTATATATATTGTAGATAATTTTCATAATGAAGAAGTTTCCAAAGATAAAATATATGATGATAAAAATGATGATGGGGATAAAGTTGTAGAAGTTGGGGAGGAAGTTTATATAAATTAAGTATTTGAAAAGCATCCTCAATGTATAATAAACCATCCAACACTCTTTAAATAATTTTTATAATAAATGTCACATTTTACTAAATATTAATGGAATATTATCACACCTAAAACATAGTTTCATGGAGTTATAGATGATTGATTTAGTGAACTGGACAAAACATTATACATTGGAAGGTATTTTCAAAGCAAAGATGCCATGAAAAAACCTCTGAAAAGATTTCTTATTAAGAGACACTATATAAACATATTTTAGGATTAAATTAATAAAAAAATAAATATTATAGTGTGAAAAATATTGGGATGATTGGAGATTATTATTTAGGATTATTCCTAAAATTTCATTTTGTGGTTGGAAAAGTTTGTTGATTGATGTTTCTCATACTTACATGCATACAATCCTGATAGAAGATCATGCATAATTGGATATTAAATTTGTCTAATATATTATTTTTGATATGATTAGGATTGGCCAACATGTTTCTGTAGCCCTTTTTTAAGATAGGATATAAGAAAATTGGTTATATGTTTTCCTTTGCAAAGGCATGAATGGGGAAACAAAAGGCATTTTTTAAGGTATATAGTGATTCAGACGACTCGTAATGGGTTTTTCCACAATTTCTATCAATACTGGGACATAATGTGCTTATTGGATTTCATATTGATATAAAAAAAGTGGTGACCAAAGATAATTGACTTTATTTATATCATGTGAAATTTCATTGTTTTTTCTTGGCATTCTTTAAATGTATCCCCCATTTTTTTTGTAAACGGTTTATAAAAAATGCAGAAATTATTCTATATAGAAAATACATGGGCATATTTATAATTACATCAACCCAAGATGGTAATTTTTCACCTCTAATGAATTAATTTTACATTGTGTATGTTGAAAATTATGAATTGTGGAGTTGATTTTTAGCAAGTATAGGGAACCATTTCACCCGCATTAATTGCGTCTGTTTGATATTTGATCGTAATAGGGAAATAAATGATAAAATCATTGTAGAGTCTATTATATGTAGACCCCTGAATGAATATCTTCCGTATTTCATCAAACAAATTTCTAGAAACATGTAAAAAACTTTCCATTATGAATATATCAATAAGTCTATCATGAGGCTTGATATATAATCTATTTTTTATTTTTAACTATTTAAACATAATAATAAAATAATTTTTTTGAATATTAACACTTTTTTTATAGTGTATGAATCAAATCAATAAAGGATTGAACATTTATTAGAAGTAATCTGTAGGGATAATCAGGGAGTGTATGATTATGAACTATGGATACTAAATATAAAATGGACATTGGTATATGACTTGGGGAATAGGTACAGACACAAGACCACAAACATTATTAAGTAATAAATAAAATCATTAAAGGGTATTGAAAGTAACCTATAACTAGTCCAGTCCAAGATATATTTCATCATTTTGTAAAAAACTTCATTGAATTAAGAAAATAGTATTTTAATGGGATTCTATAGGGGATGAGGTATGGATGAAACTTTCAATGATATATTTAAAAGTACATTTAAGAATCCTCTGATTATCAAGTATACCTTTACAAATAAGAAGTCTATTAATTTGAAGTGAAATATTTGTTATGACCCCGTCATAGGTATCATCGGTCAATTCTTGGTGGTATTACATGAAGAAAGGCATTGTAAATGTAAAAACATACAGGCATTGTGGCTTCTATACGCACACAACATTGTAGCATGTGACTCTATTAACATATCATGAGAAGCATATGTTGATCAAGTGTACTGGTTGGAAACCATTATTACCTTCTCTATTGCACTATAGAGTCTTGTTATATAGTTTAGTCATTTCTCAATTCCCAAATACCAACTGATATTGTTACCTAACATCAACAGGTTGCGATAATTAGGGAAACTAAAGTCTAATAGGAGAAAATGGGATAGAATGGCCTTAGTAATTGAAAAAAAAATGATGCATCATATGTCATAGGGAATGAAATAACAAGAAATGATTTCTTATACTTTTTAGATATAGTTCAAAATCTCATCCATGATTTTTATTACCTCTATTGTGAACAATTAATGTCAACAATTACATTGTTTTAATATAAACTCTTTATTTTTGTATAATTCTATGAATTTTCTAAATACTTTTACTATCAAATAATTAACAAATCATAAATTATTCAACTATTCACACAAATCAATCAAAAGATAAACATGCCTAATTATTACATCATTTCACATGATTAAAACATTTTGTAAATAATCTTTTGGTTTACATAATATTCCTTTCATAATCACATAATAAGTAATATCAAAAGTACATGTGAGATGGAATGAAATCATAATCAAATTATCCATGGATACACCATAAAGAAAGCATGTGAGAAAATGTCCATGAAATATACCATCATGTGAGAAAACATAAATAAATGAAAAAGAAACGCATTTAGGATATAAACTATTGGTATAATTTCTAGACATGAAACAAAATCCCCAATACATAAGGTGGATGCAACTGATGTAACCTATGTGTGCACAAATCTATTTTTAATGTAAAACCCCTATGCAAACTAAGATTAAATTAAAGTTTTCCAATGAGATATAAAACATTAAACAATGAATTGAATGGTCATATAAGACCCCACCCATCACATAATAATAAAAAAAACTCATGTATTCCACAAAAATATAATATAATTCATTATTTTTTTCATATATCAATTACCCTTCAGAAAAGAAATGGTAACCATGAAAATTTCATTCAAACTTCTTTATAATCCTTCCAAAGAATGAAGTTGTATTTATCAATAGATCATATCCCAAGTGAAATATGAAAATCATCAAATATTGTTGAAATATATAAAAAATAATTTCATGAAAGCTGTAGAATAATTCATTGAGAAACATTATAAAATAACCATTTTTTAGTAAGAAAAACTTTAAGTAACAATTGAATCTGCAGGTTATATCCTATATTATTCCAGTCATAATATTATTTTTACATAAAATTTATATTTATATTTTAAACTTATTTAAGATATATTTCACATATATATATATATGTGTGTGTAGAACACTACTCTACTCACTGATAAGTATATGCTTGTTTCACATGAGGTGATAATATGTCGTGAGCTTCGACAGATTCGGATGAGTGGAGCACACCATTATCATCACATTGCACATCCAGCTGTTATTATACTGTATATTTTCCATGTTGGATTATATAGAGTCACTTAATCTGATTATAAATTCATTGATCATAACCTCATTGATACCATCACTTAGATATGTGTACCTAAGACACATACATTCTACTTCTCCGAGGGAGAGATTGACATCACCCTTGAGGATGTGGATGTTATGATTGGTCTTTATTACTAGGTTGATGTAGTTATAAGATCCAACTATGGAGACTTGCCTAAGATTTTAGGCTGATTTATTAGTCTCCAAATTTTTGGGTTTGATACTGCCAAAGGATGGAGGTTCTATATCAATGACATGGTTGGATATGCGCTCTGACCATTTACCGGTTGATGCTGGCGAGCAGGCTATCATGTTCCATACTTGTTCATATATTGTGGGGATAAGTGGAGAGAAATTGTGCACTGATAACTATGGTATTCATGTACACATGAAATATTTGGGTCCACTAGAATACTTTTATCAAGTTGTTAGATACATCTGGGCATCTACATGCTAAGAATACATCTACATGTCATTATACACTACATACTGATCAGATGGCAGTGATCTAGGGTGTAAGATCATAACCTTTTTTGGAGTTGTATTGGGATATTTTCAATGTAATATTTTCCCTTGTGTTGAGTAATATTATTTGGGATTTTACATTAGGGTGCATTTGGCGTGAAAATTGAGAATTTTGGAAGGAGGAGGGAATTTTCATGATTGACACACGGTTTTCCCAAACTGTGTGCCCTGGCCCAGCAAACCATGAAACCCTTGATAAAGAGGGGTTTTAAGGATCGTTCATGGATTGTAAAAATTGTTTTCCTTAAATGGAGAAATTGTTCACCCCACCTAGAAGTGTTGAATAGTTAAGGTGTACGATTTGGTAAACTATGCTCTTATCTCCTTCAAGCTGTGCAAGTGGTTTTAATTATTTCGAAATTTAGTTTTTAAAATAACTAAACTTTATGTTTACCTAAAATTAACCCCCAATTACACCAATTCATTTTATCCTGATTTTGGAGGCTTACAAATAGATTCAAACCCTTTTTCCCTCCATTATTTTTGATTCAATATCTGGATTGAAGATCTACACCCCTCTCTATGAGAGGATCTTATCCTGCGTTCTATTCATCTTATTTACCATATATCCCTCATCTTTTAGAGGTAATATATCCTCTGTCTTGATGGATCTAGATCTATAATTTTTTGGATCTAGATTTAGATTTGTGGTATCTTTATTTTTTATCCTGAATTGGGGTTTTAGATCCAGATCTCATTCTACATCACTATTATACTCAAATGGGATATTTTTATTAGTTGGAATTTATCGTCAATTTTCAAGTTGGTGGTATAAAATACAAATAATAAAGTATTAATTTTAATTACATGTATGTAATTGTAGAATTTGTATTAGATTATTGGAAATTTCATTTATTAGATAGAATTAATTAATTTTTATAATTAATTAATTGAAGGAATTGTGAAATTGAAAATATTGGGATTGTGAATTGAAATAATGAACTTTAGAATTAATTATAGAGTTTTTAATATTGTTTGAACTTGATTAATTAATTTTTGAATTAACTATTGTTACCAGTTCGAATTATGAAATTGATTGGTTTGGAATAATTAATTGTTGTATTCATTATTTTTATATTCAAGCTATTGAATTCGAATAAGTAATTATAGAATTAATTATTGGGATTGTTGTGATTATAAAATTGATTGAGATGACTAATTAATTTTTGAATTAATTATTAGGTTTGAGGTGATTAATTAATTTCTGAATTAATTAATGGAATGGATGTGATTAATTAATTTTTGAATTTATTAATGGAATGAGGTGAAAGTGAATTTTTTGAATTTGATTAATTAATTTGAGATTTATTTAAGGTGATAATCATGCATGGGACATGGTATGCTGCATCAAATGCCCTTATTGTGAATCAAAATGGTGAATGATAACAATGGAATTCCAATTTGAAAATAAATAATGAATGGTAACAATGTCATTCATATGTGAATTTAAATGACGAATTGTAACAATGGAATTCATAGGTGATAATCATGTGTGGTACATGGTATGCTTCATTAATAAATTATAATTTGAATTGAAATGGTGAATGTTGATAGTGTCACTCATATGTGAAATGAACTGATGAGTGGTAAAAATGGAATTCATATATTATAAGAAATGATGAATTGTAAAAATGGAATTCATAACTGATAATTGTGTGTAAAACATTGTCTACTACATGAAAATATCATAGTGTGAATTGAAATGATGAATTATAAAAATATAATGCATATGTGAATTGAGATGAAGATTGGCAATAATATAATTCTATGAAATGTTATCCCTTAGGGATTATTTATACTCTAACATGGGATAAAGTAAGTATTGAGAGTTAGAGTGTCCATGAGAACCTGTGTGTAATGTTTTTAAACAAAGAGTAGTTTTATGTGTGTAAACTATTTAATTTATTGATTTTATGTATTATTTTTAAAAATTCATAAAATTTTTATTGAATGGATATTTTTTTCGATGTTATTGGTGGTGGCCTATTGGTTTGTACTCACACTCTACTCAAGATGCCTAATTGGCACCTGAATAGACTTTATGGTTGTAGGATTTGATAAGGGAAAAGGTCATGTGTTAGATGGATGATTTGGGTGGGATCATGGATGAGAAAACCAAACATGTTTTCAGACCCACATTTTTGTTTTTAGTTTATTTACATTTGTGTTTTCATTTTTACACTTGTCACGTACTCTACCATCGCATATCTAGTATTCAGTTTTGATATTGTGTTTCCTGTTTTGGTCATTTTGTGATTCTGTCATTGTTGAGGTTATAGTAACATGATTTGATTATTCTTGTTTGTTTACTCTATCATGATACTTCAATAAATAGGGTATAGTCTTATCATGATATATATTAGACCCTCACTGCTAGTCGAGAGCCTCTGGTTTATGGGGAGGTGTGCTTGAGGCCATGTAGCGAACCAGCTCTGGGAACCGTTATGTGGAACCTAGGTCAAGATATTCAAATGTGGTATCAAAGGAATTTATATTTTCATTTATTTTGTCTTATTATTTTAGTAAAGTTATATATGATACTAGGAAGAGTTGGGCCTTATTTAGGAGCTCATGCATGGGAGAACCTAACCCATGTATGGTAGAGAATAGTAGTACTGTAACACCCGAGACTTTTATAAGAAATATTTTGTTTTCATATAAATCATGAAAGGAATTTTTCACTACACACAACACTAGCTTGACTTGCGTTACACACAATCATGACCTTCCTAGATAGCTTGCGTCGTACGCAATACCGAGTTTCACTAAACAATGATATGCTATTAAAATATTATTAAAACAAGCCATTATGAATAGTAATAACCACTTTTTGAAAATTTGTAAATTTTATTTTTCCAAAATGACTTCATTTTTGGATTCAGAATATCGAAATTTACCTAGGGTGAAGTTTTGGTATTTTTCTGAAAACTTTCAATTTTCGATGAATAGTGAAAACACTGGGTTACTATTTAAAAACCGACTTTTTATTTAAATAATTATTTATTTTATTTAAATTTATATTTGGTAAAAATTGATACATAATACCTATATAAGTTCAATGAAATTCGTTGGAGTCATTTTATAATAATTTTAGATATATAAAAATTTTATCGAACTTTTGACCGTCTTTTACCCACTTTCTAGGAGAATTTGTAAATTTACATAAAACATAATTTTACCACTTTTGTGAGTGGAATTTCAAAAATCTGAGAGACATGGTTAATTTCAGTAAGTAAAATGTGGTTCAATGAGATAAAAATATTTTTTGGTGAATAGTAACTTTTTACTTTTATTTACCACAATTAAAAGTAAATTGGGTAATTAAGGGTAAAAATGATATTATTATTACCATAATACATGTCCTAATTCTATTTGATAAGTTTAATTCGACCAAAAACAACCTTAGGAATAAAATATGACGATTTAGGCCCACTTAGATTAGATTAGGACAGTTATTATTAATTTATTTAAAGAAGGGTTAAAATAGTTAAAATCAAAGTTTAATAAGTAAATAATCTTTAATATAGGGTTATACATAAGATAAATTTGACTATAATTATTCATTAGAAATATAAAAATCTTTCCTACATAATGGTATTTTATTTTTAATTTTTTGACATTAAATAATTTAATTTATTTTTGACACAAAGATGATGCAGTAATTATCTTATTAATGAAATATTGACACAATTGATGTTATAAATACCCAAATAAATGTAATTTGAGACTTTTTATTAATTATAATAATTTTATAGGTTAATATGACATGTTAGTATTGAGTTAATTAACTTGTTTCGAATTAATAATTCTGTTATGATTTTCACAAAAATCAATTCCTAAATATTGTCAAAATTGACATAAAATTGTTTAAAAAAATATTATATTATTAATTGTTATTTTATTCCTAAAAATCTAAGGTTCGTCCAAATGACTTATATAAGGTTATATATATTAATAAGAAACAACTTGGGGTTAGTTTGACTTATTATAGTATGTTTATTAACCTTATAGTGTAAGAACACAAAAAGACATGGTAAAAGTAAAATTATCTAAGTTAAAGTTAAATCTAAATAATAAGGTTGAAATAGTAAACTAAACTTGTCCAAAATATATTGGATGAGAGTATTTAGACCCATCTCCACCTTAGCTTCGAAATAAATCAATTTGGAGCTATTTAAAACTGAATATGACTTTATAATAAAATAATATTTTTAGTTTTTCCAAAGGTGCCACTCTCCTCCTTTATAAAAGGGAACCTCCTCCCTCTCTTCCTCACACCACATTGAGCCTTCACGCTCAGCCAAAACCTGTAAATTTCTTCTATAAACTTTAATAGAAACATCCTAGAGGTCCTGGTATTCTTGAAAGACCAATTTTAGTGCCCTAAAAGGAGGTCTCAAAGAGGCGCTTCAAAGAAGAGGTAATGTCCGTTACCGATTCTTTCAACTTTATTTCTTCTCCCACTTCTTCTTCTTTAGTTGTTTAATTATGAATTAATAACATCAGTATCACTAATATACTGATATGTTATTATAATTATTAAACAACCCTATTTCACCATCTATCCATCCTACGGAAAATGAAATCACCGCGCGTGCGTACGTACGAAATACCGTCTCCACGCCGTGGTGTAATCTATTTTCCACCACCACCTCACTTGGATGGGTATAATGGCATGAAGAATGAATATATATGATTATTTTAATGTGATATTTATTCTGAAATAGTATACATACACTCCAATACAATTCCACGATCATGGGAATGATATCATCGCTCGTGCGTACGTACGGAATACCGTCTCCACGATGTGATGCGACTCGTTCTACATGATTTTCATTGCTTAATGGTTAAATTAATTAATTGAGTGAATAAATATGATATATATAACACTGATACCATTATATAAATGAGGTATCTGTAACCTAAAAATAAGAATAAGAATTTATTCGACAAAACACGCATAAGAATAAAAAGTAATAAACACCTGAATAACAAGTAGCAATGAAATATTACTATTAATAACCTAAGAATATGACCATATATGATATCATAACAATGAGTATGAATCTGGAATAAGTAAATGACATTATTTAAATGATTATATAAGAGGTTCAGACACTTACGAATCAAATCAGACCTATGGTAAGGGAAAATATCACAATCTCATTTTTATCCGAGATTTTTTATACTTTGGTATTTACTGGGGTATATTTTATCATCCAAATCCATGTTTCCTCAATATGTAATATTATTTACATCCACCTACAATTTTTTAAATCCAATTTTACCCTTCGGTGAGTTTTTAGTAAAATATATGAAAGGAATCTTTTGTCGTTTTTCATACGAGGTACTTTTTGACTTTCCTGACAAAAGTACGAGAAGAATGTTTTTTATCTTATACGACATGAATGGATTTTTAAAACATTATTTCCAAGAAGATTACTTTATAAGTTTTCAGGTTTATTTTTAATCAACTTCATTAATTTAAAATTGTATGATGTTTTAAGAAAGGAAAAGTGTTTTTGAAGTAGAAAGGATATTTTCCAAAAGAATGGAGTTTAAGTGTTTTATCAAAATTATTTTCCATCTAAGATAATAAAGGATTATGTTTCTATCCCTATTATTACATTTATTTGATTATGTTGTGATGGAATTATTTTTATGAAATCCTTTATCGTATATGAATTGTTTTATGACGTCACGATGTTTAAGAATCCCATTTTTATTACATGGGTTATGTTATGATGTATGGTTTATGATTTTGTGGCACACATAAGAATGGTATAATTATGACATGGGTGGGACCAATATCTCCCTCTAATTCATTGGGTAAAGATTATATATCTCATGAGATAGACATGGCTAGAACAGCAGGTTAAACCAGTTCAGTGAAACAGGACTGAAACGAGGAGTGAACTCGGTTCAGAAATGGACTTTTTCCACTAAGATAGTCTTGGAAATGAGTCTTGACTAATAAGAAATGATTCTTTATGATTATGTGTGTATGCCACAAAACTTCATGTTTTATGTTATGATTATTGTGATTACATTTCACTTCCATGATTTATCCCATGTTAGGAAATTATGATCTCTTTTGCAGGGTAAGATTTCCAAAATGTTATGTTATTATGAATATGATGTGATTGTTATTTCTTTTGTTTACCCTTACTGAGAATTTGAGCTCACCCTTTTGTATGTTTTCTTTCCCCAGGTCAGGAATAAGGTTATTAAGTAAGATATGCCAAAAGGGACTCTAGATATGATGAAATAAATGGGAGGCAATGTAAATGCTTTATGAACCAGTTGTTTATGTTTCCCAGTTTCTAAAGACACTATACCTATACGGTAATTTCATGGTTTTTTAAAATTTTGTAATAAGTATGCTTCAATTTTGAATTATTAACCATGTATGTAATGTATGGGTCGTTATAGTTGGTATTAGAGGAAAGGTATAGTCAACCTTTGGAAACTTGGATGTGAAAGCCTTAGAAAGAATCCTAAGGATAACTCTAAGCATAGAACACAATCTTAGTGTTTTAGAAAAGGCCATGAATAACCTAGGATAAGACCTTAAGTGTGAAATTATATTCTTGATTATGTGGTTTTCTTATTATAATTAGTATTGCTCACACTATTCTTCTTGGTTCTAGTCAATGGCTAGAACCTAAAGGAACCATGTTAATGCGGAATACGACGGGAAATGCAATGATTGTCCCCCTGAGCAACCAAATGTTATGGGAGATGGAATAAAAAATCTTGCAGCCATGATCACACAACTTTCTCAAGCTATGAATCATGAAGGACTTCCAAACGAGCAAAGGACAGAGCAACATTCTATTGAATCCTTCATGGGGCAGCGTCCACCTTCATTCAGCGGGTCTACTGATCCATTAGTTGCTGAACAATGGATTAGTACTTCTGAAAAGATATTTTCAGTTCTTCAATGTTCTAAACATGATAAAGTCATCTTAGCAGTGTATCATTTGGAAGGTGATGCTGATCAAAGGTGGAATCTTATCAAGAATATGAGGCCAAGAGATGAAATTGAGCCCATGGAATGGGACGAGTTCAAGAACTTATTTTTCAATAATTACTTCCCTCATATTCTATGAACAAAGATGGAGAATGAGTTTCTTGAACTAAAGAAAAAGGATAATGAATCTATTGGTACCTATGAAGAAAATTCTAAAAGACATGCAAGGTACGCTTCTGGTATTATTATCCAACCTGAGAGTAAGATCGATTGATTCTTTAGTGTCTTAAAACCGAGTCTTCGAAGGGCGTTATCCATAAGGGACTTCAATAGCTACAAGGAAATCGTTCGATGTGCTCTCAAAGTTGAGATGGAGATTGGAGTAACCCATCAGTCATATGGGTTTGATAAGAAGAGGAAAATGGAATTCAAAGGAAAATCTAAAGAGCACACTGAAAAGAAGATGAGTTTTCCCTTATTCTCAAAGTGTGGAAAGAAACATGGAGGGAGTTGTCTTAAAGGGACAAGTAAATGTTTAAAATGTGGAAAGGAAGGTCATCGAGCATTTGAAGGCCGCAATGTTGGGAAGAAGATGTATAGTGATGTGAACAAAGAAAAGGCTACACAGAGTGCACCTCATACACTTCAATGTTACAAGTGAAAGGAAATGGGGAATTATGCCAATAAATTCCCTAATCCAAGGGTTGTTGATGATGACCGACATCAACAAACTCTTAAGGATAAAGACAAAGGAAAGTCACATGAAATTTCTATCAGCGATGTGGAGTACGATAACGAAGTGGTGAAAGCTACACTTACCATACAATCTAAAGTAGAAAATGTTTTATTTGATTCTGGATCCACCCACGCTTTTATTTCTGAAGAATTTTATAAGGGTATCACCGTATTACCTCAACAATTAGATGTTGAGTTAGCTATGACAACCCCTAATGGCACAACAGTCGCATCACTATGACAACCCCTAATGGCACGACAATTGCATCAAAAGTTTATAATTCTTCTCCGATTGAAGTTTGTGGGAAAGTGCTTCCTGAAAATCTTGTGATACTTCCTATAGTGGAATTTGATGTGATTCTTGGCTTGGATTGGATTTATTTATATGAAGCTCATATCAACTTCCAAATAAGGGAAGTCACATTTCATATTCTAGATCAATCTATGATCGTCTATCGATGCAAGTATGAACATAGCCTTCCAGTGTAAATTTCTTCCATCTTATGGGTCTTGATTCCACTAAATGAAGGTTATTTATCTCAACTGTTTGGTGAGAAACTCATGATTAAGAATATGCACATTGTAAAGGAGTTTGATGATGTCTTTCTAGAGGAATTACCGGGTCTTCCACCAAATCATGAAGTTGAGTTTCCAATAGAACTCGTACCGGGTTCTTTGCCAATTTCAATGAAACCTTATAGAATAGCCCTAATTTTTTTGCAGGAATTGAAGAAGCAACACCACGAGAATCTTGATAAGGGGTTCATACACCCTAGTGCGTCACCTTGGGGAGAACCTGTTTTGTTTCTTAATAAGAAAGATGGATCAATGAGACTCTGCATTGATTATCGAGAAATTAAAAAGATCACTATGAAAAACAAATATCCTCTCCCTCGCATTGATGACTTATTTGACCAACTACGCGGAGCTCAATACATTTCCAATATTGATCTTCTTTCAGGGTATCATCAATTAAGGGTCAAAAGGGAGGATATACCAAAGTCGGATTTCTATACAAGGTATGGACACTATGAATTTATAGTGATGCCATTTGGTTTTACTAATGCCCCTGCTATCTTCATGGATCTAATGAATAGAGTCTTTAGAGACTATCTTGATTAGTTTTTTGTAGTCTTTATAGACGATATTCTTGTCTATTCAAAGAGCAAGGAAGAACATGAAGGTCACTTGAGAATTATATTGAAGACCCTGAGAAAGGAGAAGCTTTATGCCAAATTTACCAAGTGTGAATTTTGGCTTCAAAAAGTTTCATTTTTGGGTCACATAATCTCAAAAGACGGTATATCTGTGGATCCAGAAAAAATATAGGTTATCGAAAGATGGTCGAGAACAACAACAACAACTGAGATCCGATGATTTCTTGATTTGGCTGGATATTATCGACGTTTTGTGAAATATTTCTCACGATTATCTAATCCACTCACCAAGTTGACTCGAAAAAGGAGTTAAGTTTGTTTGGATGGAGGAATGTGAAGATAATTTCAAGGAGTTGAAAAGAAGTTTATCCAGTGCACCAGTGCTCACACTGCCTTGTAGTGGAGAAAGGTTTGTGATCTACAGTGATGCATCCAAGAAGTGATTGGGGTGTGTTCTTATGCAAAATTATATGGTGATATCTTATGCCTCACGACAATTGAAAATACATGAGAAAAATTACCCAACTCATGATTTGGAGTTAGCTGCGGTAATATTTGCATTAAATATTTGGAGGCATTATCTTTTTGGAGAAAGGTGTGACATTTATACTGATCATAAAAGTTTAAAGTATATTTTCACACAAAAGGAGATGAATATGCGCCAAAGAAGATGGTTGGATCTAATTATGGATTATGAATGCTCAATTCATTACCACCCTGGGAAAGAAAACAAGGTGGAAGATGCATTATGTCAACAAGACCATGCCAGTTTATCCATGATGAGGATCACAAGAGATCCAATATTTATGGATTTTAAAAGGATGGATCATGGAATTATAATGAAAGGGAAAAATCGTATCTTTCTCAAATGAATGTTCAACCATCTATACATGTTAATATTAAATAGGCACAGAAAGAAGATGTAGAGTTACAAAAGAAGGTGAAAAATGTTCCTGAATTCAACCTTGATTGTGATGGGATAATAAAGATCAGGAATCGAGTTTGTGTTCCTCCCATACCTGAATTAAAGATGGAGCTACTGGATGAGGCTCATAGTTCATAATTCTCTCTTCATCCTGGAAGCACGGATATGTATAGAGACCTGAAAGAGTACTTCTGGTGGGACGGCATGAAAAGAGATGTTGCTGAATATGTCTCTCGATGCTTGGTTTGTCAGCAAGTTAAAGCTGAGAGACAGAAGTCTAAGGGGATGTTACAACCATTACCCATACTAGAATGGAAATGGGAAAACATCACTATGGACTTTGTCAAAGGAATCCCTAAAACATCCAAAGGCAATAAT
Source organism: Viscum album (assembly GCA_963277665.1). Taxonomy (NCBI): domain Eukaryota; kingdom Viridiplantae; phylum Streptophyta; class Magnoliopsida; order Santalales; family Viscaceae; genus Viscum; species Viscum album. The sequence continues at coordinate 21,922,181 of OY728142.1, read as the reverse complement.
TCTATCTGGGTTATAGTTGATCATCATACAATGTCTGCACACTTCATTTCTATTAGAGAGTATTTCTATCTAGATCAGCATGCCAGGATATATATAAAGGAAGTGGTAAGATTTCATGGAGTACCACTTTCTATTATATCTGATCGGGATCAGAGGTTTACCTGAATGTTCTGGCGAAGTCTTCGGCATACTCTGGATACATAGTTGAGTTTCAGCACTGCTTATCATCCTCAGACAGATGGTCAGTCTATAAGGACAATTCAAACTCAAGAAGATATGTTGAGATCTTGCTCTATGGATTTCAAAGGTGGTTGGGATCAACATCTACCTCTGGTGGAATTTACTTATAATAATAGCTTTCACTCCAGTATTCAGATGGCTCCTTATGAAGCTTTCTATGGAAAGAAATGCAGGACTCCAACTTGTTGGGATGAAGTTTGGGAAATAAATCTATTAGGACCCTATCTTGTTGATGAGATGGCAGAAAATGTCCAATCTATTCAGCAACACATAAGAGCAGCTCAGATTCAACAAAAAACTTATGCCGACAACCTAATAAAAGACTTAGAGTTTAAAGTGGGTGATAAAGTGTTCTTATGAATATCTCCTTGGAAGAGATTATTGAGATTTAGAAAGAAGGGAAATCCGAGCCCTAGGTATATTGGTCCTTTCGAAATACTGGATCGTGTTGGGAAGGTATCTTACTGATTGGTGCTTCCACCGAATCTCTCTCAAGTTCACGATGTGTTCCATGTATCTCTCCTGAGAAAGTACATACCTAATCCTTCACATGTACTCAGCTCAGAAGTTGTACCACTGGAACGAGATCTTTCTTATGAAGAACAGCCTATAGAGATTCTCGATCGTAGTGAAAAATTCCTACGGAACAAGACCACTCTCTTGGTGAAAGTTTTATGGAAGAACCACCAATTAGAAGAAGCTACATGGGAGCTTGAGGATATTATGAGTGAGAGGTATCCTCATTTGTTTGTTACAAGTGACGAATTTCGAGGGAGAAATTCCTTTTAAGGGGGGTAGAATGTAACAACCGAGAAATTTATAAGAAACATATTGTTTTTATATAAATCATCAAAGGAATCTTTCACTACACACAACACTAGCTTGGATTGATTTACACACAATCGCGGCCTTCATTGATAGCTTGTGTCGTACGCAATACCGAGTTTCACTAAACAACGATATGCTATTAAAATATTTCTAAAACTAGCCGTTATGAATATTAATAACCACTTTTTGAAATTTTGTAAATTTTATTTTTCAAAATGGACATCATTTTTGGATTCATAATATCAAAATTAGCCTAGGGTGAAGTTTTCGTATTTTTCTGAAAACTTTCAATTTTTGATGAATAGTGAAAACACTGGGTTACTATTTAAAAACCGACTTTTTATTTAAATAATTATTTATTTTATTTAAATTTATTTTAGGTCAAAATTGATACATAATACCTATATAAGTTCAATGAAATTCATTGGAGTCATTTTATAATAATTTTAGATATTTAAAAATTTTATTGAACTTTTGACCGTCTTTTACCCACCTCCTAGGAGAATTTGAAAATTTAAATAAAACATAATTTTAACATTTCTGTGAGTGGAATTTCAAAAATCCAAGAGATACGGTTGATTTCAGTAAGTAAAATGTTGTTCAATGAGATAAAAATAATTTTTGGTGAATAGTAACTTTTTTACTTTTATTTACCACAGCTAAAAGTAAATAGGGTAATTAATGGTAAAAATTATATTATTATTAGCCTAACACATGTACTAATTCTATTGGATAAGTTTAATTTGACGAAAAACAACATTATGAATAAAATATGACCATTTAGGCTCACTTGGATTAGATTAGGACATTTATTATTAATTTATTTAAAGATGGGTTAAAATAGTTAAAATCAAAGTTTAATAAGTAAATAATTTTCAATATAAGGTTATACATAAGTTAAATTCGACTATAAATATTCATTAGAAAGATAAAAAGATTTAATACATAATGGTATTTTATTTTTAATTTTTAGACATTAAATAATTTAATTTATTTATTACACAAATATGATGCAGTAATTATCTTATTAATGAAATATTGACATAATTGATGTTATAAATACCCGAATAAATTTATTTTGAGACTTATTATGAATTATAATAACTCTATAGGTTATTATGACATGTTAGTACTGATTTAATTAACCTTTTTAGAATTATTCATTCTGTTATGATTTTCACAAAAATTAATTACTAAATAGTGTCAAAATTGACATAAAATAGTTTTTAAAACAAATATTATATTATTAATTGTTATTTTATTCCTAAAAATCTATTGTTCGTCCAAATGAATTAGATAAGGTTATATATATTAATAAAAAACATCTTGGGGTTCTCTTTTCTTGTTATAGTATGTTTATTAACCTTATAGTGTAAGAACACAAAAAGACACGGTAAAAGTAAAATTATCTAACTTAAAGATAAATCTAAATGATATGGTTAAAATATTAAACTAAACTTGTCCAAATTCTATTGGATGAGATTATTTCGACCCATACCTAACTTAGAATTGAGATAAATTAATTTGGAGCTATTTGAAACCGAATATGGCTTTATAATAAAAAAATATTTTTCGTTTTTCCAACGGTGTCACTCTCCTCCCTTATAAAAGGGCACCTCCTCCCTCTCTTCCTCACACCACTTTGAGCCTTCAATCTCGAAAAACAAATCCAATGTCTCCTCTCCACTTCCCTAGAAACATCCTAGAGGTCCTGGTATTCTTCAAAAACCAATTTTAGTGCCCTAAAAGGAGGTCTCAAAGAGGCGCTTCAAAGAAGAGGTAATGTCCGTTACCGATTCTTTCAACTTTATTTCTTCTTCCATATCTTCTTCTTTAGTTGTTTCATTATGAATTAATAACATCAGTACCACTCATATACTGATATGTTATTATATATATGAAACAACCCTATTTAACCATCTATCCATCCTACGGAAAACGAAATCACCGCGGGTGCGTACGTACGAAATACGGTCTCGACGCCGTGGTTTAATCTATTTTCCACAACCACCTTACTTGGATGGGTATAATGGTGTAAAGAGTGAATATATATGATTATTTTAAAGTGATATTTATTCTGAATAGTATACATACACTCTAATACAATTCCACAATCATGGGAACGATATCATTGCTCGTGCGTACGTACGGGATACCGTCTCCACGATGTGATGTGACTCGTTCTACATGATTTTCATTTCATAATGATTACATAAATGAATTGAGTGAATAAATATGATATATATTACACTAATACCATTCTGGAAATAAGGTATCTATAACCTGAAAAGAAGAATAAGAATTTATTCCACAAAACACGCATAAGAACAAAAAGTAATAAACACCTGAATACCAAGTAGAAATGAAATATTACTAATAATAAGCTAAGAATATGACCATATATGATATCATAACAATGAGTATGACTCTTGAATAAGTCAATGACATTATTTAAATCATTATATAGGAGGTTCAGACACTTAGGAATCAAATCGGACCTAAGGTAAGGGAAAATATCACAATCTCATTTTTATCCGAGTTTGTTTATACTTTGGTATTTACTGGGGTGTATTTTATCATCCACATCTCTGTTTCCTCAATATTTAATATTATTTACATCCACCTACAATTTTCTAAATCCAATTTTACCCTTCGGTGAGGTTTTAGTAAAAGATATGAAAGGAATCTTTTGTCGTTTTTCGTACGAGGTACTTTTTGACTTTCCAGACAAAAGTACGAGAAGAATCTTTTTTTAGCTTATACGAGATGAATGGATTTTTAAAACATTATTTACAAGAAGCTTCCTTTACATGTCTTTGAGTTTATTTTTAATCAACTTCTTTTTGTTTGGAATTGTATGACAGGTTAAGAAAGGAAAAGTGTTTTTGAAGTAGAAAGGATATTTTCCTAAAGAATGGAGTTCAAGTGTTTTATCAAAATTATTTTCTATCTAAGATAATAAAGGGTTCTGTTTCTATCCGTATTATTACATTGATTTGATTATGTTGTGATGGAATTATTTTTATGAAATCCTTTATCTTATATGAATTGTTTTATGATGTCACGATGTTTAAGAATCTCATTTTTATTACATGGGTTATGTTATGATGTATGGTTTATGATTTTGTGGCACACATAAGAATGGTATAATTATGAGATGGTTGGGACCTATATCTCCATACAATTCATTGGGTAAAGATTTTATATCTCATGAGATAGAAATGGATGGAACGGCAGGTTAAACGGGTTCAGTGTAACAGGACTGAAACGAGGAGTGAACTCGATTCAGAAATGGACTTTGTCTACTAAGATAGTCTTGGAAATGAGTCTTGACTAATAAGAAATGATTCTCTATGATTATGTGTGTATGAAACAAAGCTTCATGTTTTAAGTTATGATTATTGTGATTATATTTCACTGCAATGATTTATCCCATGTTATGAAATTATGATCTCTTTTGCAGGGTAAGATTTCCAAAATGTTGTGTTCTTATGAATATGATGTGATTGATATTTATTTTGTTTACCCTTACTGAGAATTTGAGCTCACCGTTTTGTATTTTTTCTTTCCCCAGATCAGGAAGAAGGTTATTAAGTAAGATATGCCAAAAAGGGACTCCAGATATGATGAAATAAATGGGAGGCAATGTAGATTCTTTATGAACCAGTTGTTTATGTTTCCCAGTTTCTAAATACACTATACCTATACGGCCCATTCATGGTTTTGGTATATGTTGTAATAAGTATGCTTCAATTTTGAATTATTAACTAGGTATGTAAAGTATTGGTCCTTATAAGTACCCATTGTGGTATTTCTCCTATTTATGTGAGATGTTACAATTGATGTTATTTCACCTTCGGTGATGAACATGTTGTGTGATGTGGTAATTTATTTGAGTTTTTATAAGATTTAACTCATGGCCTAGAATTTAATGAGAGTTGAGTATGTATGCATCATTTGAAGAACACATTATTATTTTGTGGAATGCATCATTTTAGGAATGCTTGGGGAAAAATTGTTAGGGTAATTTTTTGAAATTGAATTGATTTTCTTTGTTTGTGTAAATGTGTTTAAATCGGTGCCTAATATGAATTTGAATGTTTTGAATGATGAAAAATGTGAAAAAATAGGTTTCTAATGAGAAACATGTATAAGGAGAATTTGTTTACCCTTGTTAACCATGAACTAGATGTAGGGTAGTTAAGGGTAGTAACAATACATTAGTTTTGACCATGTAGAACGAGAGGGGGAATGAATTGTTGTTGTGTAATTATAAAAACCCTCTTGTGAAATGTTTTTAAGTTTTGTTATATGTCCTGATACGGTTGTTAGGAATTTTATAGATATGGCTCCATAATGATGCTTTTTGAGAGGATGAAAGGAGGATATGGCTAGATATGATCCCTTAGTAGTGGAACCTGGTGAACTTATAGTACTAGGTGAGTTTGATAGAGATAATTTCTGAGTAAAATATTCTTGATTCATGAGATTTATGTAAAGATACCCAATGTGGTTTGGAAAGAGTCTATCTAACCTTACATAGGAGTTTCAGTTACAACAACATGTGAATTTTATCGAAGAGGGTGGACTTGGGGAAGCATAGTTATGGATTAATTCTATCCATAATATACAAGGAAATTTCAAGACTCTTGCTGATAAAGGTTTAGGTTGCCTACTTATATACTAAGAGAATCCACAAAGCATTGGTGGGATGTTTAGGATCGGACTATACATGTTGATGGTATGTTATAGAAGGACATATTTGAAAAGTTCTTAGAGAACTTTTAACTAGTGATGCTAAGGTTGGAGTCAGTAACAGAGTTATTCAGGTTGACATAGCTGAGTATGTCCATAATGGAATATATTGGACACATTACAGACCAACAATCCATTGATCTGGTATTGGCTGGGGATGAAACATCCTTGTAAAGGAGTTCTCAAGACTGACTTAAATTTTAGATTAAGTCCCAATTTAACCACTTTCAGTAAAAGAATTTTGATTATGGGGTAGATTAGGATCTCATAGATGGGTGAAAATTGAAGGAGGATTCCAGTGCAGGACAGATGGTTCCAACTAGACAGTCAGGATGTATGACTTATGAGAGAATGAAGTGTATCTATGACAATGATAGTTAGGATAGTGGGAAGAGGAGTACCCTGATAGAGGGATCAGTTTATCCAAATCTTACTCAAGTATTCTTTCATTGGTGTGGTACGTTGGGACACTCTTGGAGTTAGTGCCCCCAAACACCGGTAGAGTTTCGAGGGTGTAGAAGGATGATACATCGACAAAGTTTCTATAAGAACCCATGATAGATTAGTAGTGATGGAGTAGCTAGAAAGTTCTAGAGTTGTTTAAGTGGATCCTCTATGCCTTATTAGTTAGGTTGTTGGAGTTCTATTGACAATGAAGGAAGAGGAAATGGGTGTTGAGTTTCTGGGAATGATAACTCGTATCAGTAGGGTTGTGAAGTTCAAGGGACTCATACTATATCATAGGGAAGTGGTGCTAAGTAGTTTTTATAGCCTTAATTAACTTAATCTTCCATCCATTCTTGGATCGGTTTGTGGTAGTTTTGGGGATTAAATCATTGTGTACTCCAAAAATTGTGGTGATCATGAACAATATCTTGAAATGTTTTTAATTATACTAATATAATGTCAGTTATATTCTAATATATTTATGTTTTTGTTTTGGATTGACCAGGTAGACTTTTTGGGTTATATCATCTCGGAGGAATGTATGTATGTGGACCCAGAGAAGGTTTAGGCAGTTGATTTTTGGGATCATCCCATGAATGTTTTCTATATCCGTAGATTTCGTGAGTTAACTAGATATTATCATAGATTTTTTCTAGACATTTATTTATTGGTAGTGACAATTTCGAGCTTGGAAAAGAATAGAGAAAATTTTGATTGGTTAGAAGCATGTGTTAATTCCTTCTAAGAGTTGAGAATTAGTTGACATCATCACCAATTTTGATCCTACTTGAGTCACGTGAACATTACATGCTATTTACTGATTCTTATGGGATAGTTCTTGGAGCAGTGTTGATATAGGGATATTGTGTTGTGGCATACAGGTCTTGGTGGTTGAGGGAACATGAATGTAAACTCTCTATACACAACCTTGAGTTGACTTCAATGGTTTTTGCTTTAATGTGTTGGGGTAATTATCTATTACATGAGAATTTTATTGTGTATATGGATCCCAATAACTCAAATTATATCTTTTAATAGTGATATTTTAATCTTAAATAGTTTATATGGGTTGAGTATATGAATCCATTTTATTTTCATATAGAATATACGCCCAGGAAGGGAAAAAGTGGGGATGATGATTTGAGTAGGAAAACTCATGCTCGAGCTATTCAAGAGTCTAGTTTTGAGTGTAAAATAATGACTCTACTAGCTTTGATACACATGGTGGTATAGGTTGGTTAGGAGAAGATGAATCTTATGTCTGTTTTAGCAGAGTCTTCACCTTTGATATGGATTAGGGACATGAAATATAAGGATCCAGAGTTCATGACCTTGAGGGAAATCCTTGAAGGTGGGGATTCACCATTTCATTGGACTGTAGTTGGGGATGAAAGCATTCATGTCAAGAATTGGGAAGTAGTGCCAATGGGAATGCAATAGGAGAAGATGTGTGAATTTCATGCCTCAAAGTGGGCAGTATATCTAGGGGTTGTATGGGCATGAAAAAAAGATAGTGCGATTTGGGACACGATGCTACACCTATCAGTGGTTGAAGGATGAGCATCAACAACATGGAGGTTTGCTATAATCATTTCCCATTTAGGAATGGAAGTGACATGACATTACCTTGGATTTTTTGGTGGGTCGCTAAATGAATCCTTGAAATAATGATGTTATTTTGGAGATTTTGGATATGTTGAAAAAGGATTATAGTTTTTTACCAGTGTGGGATACTTTCTTAGTGAATCAATTGGGATAATTATATGTTTAGGATATAGTCTATTTATATGGGGTACCACAAATTTTTTTTTTCAGAATGTGACTCATGTTTTACTTTGAACCTATACGAGGGATTACAGAAGGTAATTGGTACATATGTTTTGTTGAGTAAAACATTACACCATTAGATAGTTGTGAATTCAAGGAATACTATATTGGTGCTCAAGGATATGCTATGAGTGTGTGTGATAGACTTTGGTGGGTTTTGGGAGATGCATAAGTATTTATTGGAGTTCACCTATAACAATAGTTATCAGGTAACTATATAGATGGAACAATATGAGGATATTTTTAGTAGGCCATGAATATTACCTCTATTATAGATGGATCATTCAAGTTAAATTTTTTGGGACTGAGTTTCATGCAGGAGACATCGAAGTAGGAAAAATTCATTCAAAGTGTTCGAATATGGATCAGAGTAGATAGAATTCTTATGTTGATCAACATCGATGACCCCTATAGTTTACAGAGGATTATCGTGTATTCATTTGGGTGTTGACAAGATTTTTTATCCAGAGGAGTTAGAGGTATGAAAATTTAGCGCCCAGGTATTTTGGACCATTTGATGTTGTGGATAGAATTGGTTCAGTGCGGTACTAATTGGCTCTTCTAGAGAGGTACAATACTATGCATGATGTATTTCATGTGTCATAGTTGTTGTGGTATCACCCCGAACCTACTCATGTGATTGATTTTGATGATGTTGAGCTTGAGGTAAATGTTTCCTTTATGGAGAATCTGATACATGTGTTGAATCGTATTGAGAAAGAATTATGAAGAAACATCATACTGATAGTTTATGTATTGTGGCCACATGGATGTGTGCAGGTGGAAAATTGGGAGATAGAAGCAAATATACGGTCTCAATGGACTGATATTTTTTATTCATGATTTTAGAAATTTAGGGGAGTACAACTAGAGTATGAGCTGTTATAAATAGGGGAGGTTGTAAGATTTTGAAATTTTCTAGAGTTGTCTCGAGCTCATTTACCGATACTCTATTGCCTGGTTTTGAGTAATTTTCATTTATATTTTACCATGGGGTGGATTTTGGGCTAGAATTTAGAATTTTGGAAGGAGTAGGTCTTGTGCATGGTTGGTACATGGTTTTTCCAAACTATACTCCTTGGTCCAACAATCCATGTAACCATGGACATAGAGGAATGTCACACCTGGCACATGAGTTTTCAAACTGTGTGACCTATAAATAGAAACCATTAACTCCTTATAGAAGAGGTTCATAGTTAAGGTGCATGTTTTTAAAAACCATGCACCTTTTACTAGAAAACATTGCACCTCTTCGCAGCAAACCATGCACTAAAGATTAATTATTATGAAATTTAGTTTTTAAAATACCTAAACCTCTATATTAACTGAAAATTGACCTCTACATGGACCAAATCATTTTAATATGATTTTTAAGTATCCTAGATAGATTTCAATCCCTTGTGACCTCCTTTTTTGTGATTTAATGTCCTTATTAAATATCTTGACCCCTCTTGATAAGAGGATCTTATCCTATGTGGTATTCTTATTATCTCTCATCTCTCCCTCATCTTTTAGTGGGATGATATCCTCAGTCTTGATGGATATTGATGGAGGATTTTTTTTATCTTGATCTAGAATTGAGGGATCCAGATTAACTAATATTGTATTGGGGCTTTAGATCTAGATCTCATTCTATGTCATTATTCCAATGAAATTGGGGATTTCGGTTAGTGTGTGTTTAACATAAATTTTTAGGTAGGTGTTCTATAATTCATATCCCAATGTATTAATTTCAATTACAGTTATTTAATTGTATAATTTCTATTAGATGTTTAAAAATTGTGTTTCTTACGTTGAATTAATTAATTGATGGAACATATAAATTTTGAATATTGGGAATGCGAATTGAATTAATTAATTATAGAATTAACTATGGAGTTATTGAGATTAGTTAAATTTTCTAATAAATTTTTGAATTAATTAATGGTAATGGTTTAGATAATGATATTTATTGGTTTGGAATAATTAATTGTTGAACTAATTATTGTTAAATTGAGGTTGTTGAATTGGAATAATTAATTGTAGAAATAATTATTGGGATTTTTTTATTATGAAATTGATTGAGATAATTAATTAATTTTGGAATTAATTAATAGGGTTGAGGTGTTTAATTAATTGTTTAACTAATTAATGGATTAGATATGATTAATTAATGGTTAAATTAATTAATAGAATGAAGTGAAAGTATAATTATTGAATTTGATTGATTAATTGTTGAATTAATTAATGTGATAATCTTATGTGGGGATGGTACACTATATCAAAACCAAATAGTGTGAATTGAAATGGTGAATAGTTAAAATGGAATTCATATGTGAAAATAAATGATGAATGATAATAATGGAATCATATGTGAATTGAAATAATGAATTGTAACAATGCCATTCAAAAGTGATAATCATGTGTGAGACATGGTCTCCTACATCAAAATCCCCTAGTGTGAATTGAAATGGTAAATGGTAACAATGGAATTCATATATGAAAATAAATGATGAATAGTAAGAATGGAATTCATATGTGATATAAAATGATGAATGGTAATAGTGGAATTCATATGCGATAATTATGTATGGGACATGGTCAGTTGCATCAAAAGCCCATTGTGTGAATTGAAATGATGAATGGTAACAATGGAATTCATATGTGAATTGAAATAACAAATTATAATAATAGAATTATGATATATGATATCCCTTGGGGATAGTTTAAACTCCATCATGGTCTGATGAAATTATTGAGAGTTCAAGTGTCCATAGGAACCCAGGTGTTATGAGGTTAAATAAAGAGTAATTGAATAAGTGTAATTTATAAACTTTATTAATTTTATTTATTATTTATACAACTTCATACACTTTAAACTAAGTGAATATTATTTTAGACCACATATTTTGAGGCCTAATAAGTTTTTCTCACACCATACTCAGGATGACTGATGAGTATCTAAATAGACTTTATGTTTACAGGATTTGTAAAAGGAAAAGACCAACTATTAGATGGATGATTTGGGATGGAGCAAGGATGAGGGAACTGGATTTGGTTTAGGACCCTCTTGGGGGTTGTAAACGTGTTTACATATTTGTTTGAATTTTTACACAGAGTACGTACTCTAGCATGGAATCTCTACTGTTCAATTTTGATATTGTATTTCTTGTTTTGTCCATCTTGTGATTTGGGAATTGTTTTTTTGTAAATATGAGTTGGTTAATCTTGTTTATTTATACTATTGTGATACTTTGATAGAGAGGTTATGGTCTCCCCATGATCTATATTAAACCCACAATACTAGTCAGTAGCCTCTGGAATATGGGGAGACACACCTGAGGTCATGTAGCGAACTGATTCAGGGCACTGACATGGGACAACCGGGTCGGGATGTTATATTTGGGGATGTTTCATCTTCATTTATATATGAGAATGGGTTCATATATGTATGATGGTTCATATATTCTTATGGATGTGTTGCGTGATACTCACCATTGAAACTAGTGTGATCAAACATCTTTATTGTTATTTATACTAATATATGTTATTATGTCATATTTATTATTATTTTTCACTATAAATGTTGAATTTTATAGGTGGAGTCAGGAAAAAAACATCATCATGACTCTGAGACACAATTTGGGTGCATACTATCTCATGTTGGATATTCTACTACCACCAATGTAAGTATATAAATTATTTTGTTGACTAATGAAGGTCATAATATTATCATTTTATAAACATTTATAACAAAATATTTTAATAAATGTGACATGTCATTTTAGATTTCATGGCTACCATAATAGGATCTATTATACCATCTCATTTCATAATACAATGATATGATTCACAATTCCACAACTATAGATCCCCTCATTCACCTTCATATAATTGAGTTCCACCAACTTGATAGTGTCATGAGTTAATTTGGATTTGTCCAATGTATTCCAGTTCCACCCAGACAGTTTGCAGTGGTTTATTCCATGAAGCATAGTGGGAGTTCGGCTATCAATTGGCATTAATGACATACTATGTATATCAACCTATATGATAGATGTCCATCGTTTCATATCAAGGTAATTTTTACGATGTGATTCCATCTATCACAATAGGTTGAGTACGAGCCATGGTATGGACTAAATTCTATACTTTAAATTACGCCACATGATATAGGGCTTCAGGTACTATTAAGTTAATAACATTAATTTTTTTAATTGTAAATTTTCAATTGGTTTTGAGTCTCTTTACACTATACTAAAAAATAATATATTTTCTGCATTTTTGAACTGGGGGAGGGTGTGGTTTTTACCTAAAAAGAATCCCATACCACATCTGAGGAGATGATCTCCGCATATCATATTCTACATGATTATATATCTTATCATCCACCTCATGGATATGATCGTCCTTCCCAAGTAGAGGAGGTTACTTCTCAGGAACATCCTCCAGCAGTTGATGAAGTTAAGGATCCAGGATGGAGATGATGTAGAATGCATCATGTTGCATGTGAAGAATCACCAATTCTACTAATAGAGGTTGTACCTCTATTAGTCGTGCTTCATCTGATTTAATATGTACACTATGAGGAATGAGATTTATTTATATTTTCAGGATATATAGTTTTCAATGGGTATATCTGATTTGAGCTCATATCAAAGGTCTTTCCCACACCTCCACCTTTCGTGATAGAGCCTTCATATGAATTATGGTTCCCCCAATATATGATGGTATGTCTTTTACCTTATGAAGTAATAGAAAGATTATGTTCAGATGAGGAAATCTAAATGACACCTCTTACTTATGAGTCATAGGTAGAGCATCATAAATTTTAGGGTCCAACACCTGATGAAGATCCATATCTATCCCATCATACTCCACCCCATCACAACGTTTGGTGATCTTAATATGGTTCTCCCATTCACACTTCATCATATCCTATGAGACCTCATCATATACATTGATTATACTCATTTATTTATATGTTTTCTATTGAAATAATGGATTTGAAACAAAAAAAGGATTCTATTTTCTAAATTATTAATTTTTCTATTAAATTGATGAAATCTTGTTTACTGTCAACCCTGTTTTATATGTTTATCTAGGGTTTTTATTTTCAGATTTATTTTAATTATAGTTTAGATTTTATAATTTTTTATTGTCGGGTACTTAAAACATAGGATAGAAATTTACATTTCAATTAGTTAAATTTATAATCTTTTAAAATAAAAACTATAAAAACAATATAACCAAGACATAAAACACACCTTAAATATAAACAAATGAAAAAAAAACAATATAATAATCCAAATATATAAATAATAATTCAAAATAAATTAAATTCCAAAAAATAATAAATAAAAATATAATGTTTTAAAAGAATAATAAATTTTTATATTAACATTACTTCTCATTAATTGTTTTTATGAAAGGAATGTAATTTTAAACTTTTTTATATGTTCATTAAATGTGTCAAATTTCATTTAGATTGTATTTCTACTTTTGTAAATATTTATTATTAATTTTTTAATAATTATTTTTAATTACTTATAATTGGTAACAAAAAATTAATTTTAAATATCTAGTAACGAAATAATTAATAATAAATTATTAATTAAATAATATAATGATTACTATATTTAAATAGTATTAATTTTTTTGTTGATATATTTTAGAATTATTATTACTAATATAACTTTATCATTAGAATATAAATTATTATTATTATTATGAAATAATTAAAATTTAATACAAATTTTATGTCTAATTTATATATTATTATTTGAATAAATATATTATAATTAATTAATTATTAGTTATTAATTTTGGAGACATAGAAATATTGTTACGGGAGCATTGATAAGACTGGGGGAAAAGGGGGTACAATTTCTAGAAAGAAAAAACATTAAACTAACAAGGAGGGGCATCGCCACAGACCTCCCAGACATTAAAAAATAAACAACCAAAATACTTGCATAGGCTTACCATATTCGAACAATATAAATAAAATATTTAAACAAGAAAACAAAATAAAATCAAAGGTGGTGGGGGATTAACTCCATTTTCTTTTGGCCCATGAAAAAAGGCATTAAGGCCCTTAATGCCTTTCGTATCCATAAAAACCTTCTAAGGAATTAAGGGATTTAATGACACTGTATATTGGTTTAATGAATATTTTCAACCATGGATTATTTTAATATTTTTTTAAAATGTATATAAAATACTCTTAATTTTTATTTGGGATCATCATATAATTTTGTTTTACATTATATATATAAATTTTAAATGTTTTTTATGTTATAAATATATATTTAATGTTAAAATGTATTTTCATTATGCATATAAATTCCCATATATTATCATAATTATATATATAAATTTAAAAATATTTTTTTATTTTAAACTCATGATATAATTTCTAAATTAATTTTAGAGGTCAAAGTGTTTTAAATAAAATGTTATAAACAAAATTGAATTTTATAAAGAAAAAGGTTGTTGTTATTGATTTTTAATATAGGTTTTGATTAATCGTCTACGGTAATCTAAAAAAGGCCTCATTTTTAGCATTTGATTTATTATCTGATTTTTTTTAGAAAATTTATTCCATAAAATAATATAAAAATTAGTTCTCAGTTGATAAAATCAATTCCAGATGAATGATTTTTTTATGTGAGATTTTATAATATTTAAATTCTATGTAGAGTTATAATATTACTCAAACCAAGAAGAGTAGTGAGTATCATATCAGTGTTGGTTCCTTCTCCATAATCCTTATCTCTTGATAGTTATAGTTTCTTTTACCTTATGTCTCATTATATCTTCTACTCTATTAATTCTCTCATACTTTTATCCAGGATAATGCCTTTTATTTTAAGTGCTTTATCTTGTGATGATATCTTGTAACTGACTTTCCCTCTTCCATTCATAGGATTATATTTTCACCTTCTCTATGGTGGATGATTTATCGTATGGTTCTTCATCTCATTTTTTTTCTTTAGTGTTTGATACTGTTGAATATAGATTTTTGATCATATTTTCATACATTGGATTTTTTATCCCTGCTTTTATACTTCTTGGATTACAATGCTCAACCCTTTTCCATTAAATCCTCGACCTAGCACAACATCATTCACCTTACTCTATTGGCCATGAAGTTGATCCCATTTTATTGGGATGAACTCCTTATCAAAAGGGTCAATGTCACTATTTACTCATGATTAAGACATTGTTTTTTAATCTTTGAATTTTAGGTGATGGGTTTGTGGGTTATAGTAATTGGTTGTTTTTTGGCTTGGAGTGGTGGTGTGTTTATGTGTTGGTGGAAGTGTTTAAATAGTTGATTTTGTGAGTGGGGAATCATATTGTTCTTTCCTAATCATTTATCTTTTATAGTTTTTTATCCAATAGTTTTGAGGGTTTATCCCTGGGATCCCCCTTTTGGTCTCTCAAACCTATATTGGTCTAATGAAAATGGTTGTCACTACTCTAGGCCCAACTATTTTTTTCATGGTCCTAGTAAAATTTTAATTTTTGATTATATTTCATTCATTCTATTAGGAAAGGTGTCCTGGTTGTTTTATTTGGTGGAGTATGAATTGATATCATTATAGGGGCCTCCAATAGATATGAAACTATAAGATGGTGACATTAGGTTTGGGTTGAGAAGGAAATTCTCAGACAATCATTGTTCATGTTATAATTGTTATATTTATTTCATTGGAACAATTATACTTTTTTTGGGTTCATGTGGTAAAAATTATGTGGATGTGTTTCTAAATTATTTTTACTTGGATCATGAGCATTGAAATTAAATTTCTAACTCCACACGTCTTTATCAGTGATGAAGACCCTATTTGAACTAGTTCAATTGATGAAGGTCTATGTGGTAATGATGATGATTAATGGATTTTTTTCAGGAAGGGAATTGATTGAAAATGATGTATATGATGCACCACTTCTCTTGAGGTGATGTTTATGGTATTTATAGGGATTTAGGTACACAATGTGGCTTCAGGATAATGGTGATAGTATAAGAAACGAATTTTTTCTTGAAAAGACTTTTTACTTTTCTTGATGTTATTCCAAGAGCAGCACTTTCAGACAACGTACGATTCCGAGCCCCGGTGTGGCCAGAATTAAATTTTCAGTGCATTTACCCTGAGAATGAAATGTAAATGATATAACTCTTAAACGGTTTCTCAGATGGGAAACCGAGGGCACCGTTGAGTCCGGAGCATGTCGTTTACCCTAGGAGGGGTGTAATTTTCGCGGGCACGGCCCATCTGTGGAAAATGGACCCTGGGCTGTTTTTGTAATTTAGCGGCCTTTGGCATCACATTTTATAACTTTTCAATGGGGCCTTTGATTAAAATTACGAGACCTCCGTTGTGCTCGCGAGGTGTTGTTTACCATAGGAGAGGCTTAACCTTGACCCCATCGAGAGTCTCGGGTGTGGGTCAATTTGGGGGTGTTTAAATTAATTAAACTTTTTAATTAATATTTCTACTTAAGCAAACACACCCCTCTCCCTCATTTCCCCTTTGTTCCCTAGTGGAAGAAGTTCTCAACAAATAATCCTTCCCTCTATTTAAGACCTCCTCTCTAAGGCGTTTTCGAATCCGACTACGACAGATCAACAACGAAGCTTCAGGCTACGCACAATGAGTTGGCATTGTTTTGTTTCATATTATGTTTACGCACCATTTTGATCCAGATTTTTGTCATTGAATTACTGTTGTTTGACTGAGAGAATCCCATATTTTCGTAGTAATTATTCTAAGCTTTTTGGTGCTTGTTTCGAATTGAAATTCCGAGCTCGGAGGCGTTCGCAGCTGTCCGACGAAGTTTCGAGATGGTTTTGGTGTATTTTGGTGGGTCTCCGGCGGTCCGGGGCAGTCGACGGCAACGCGCGGTGGCTCCAGGTGGTGGCACACGGTAGCTCTAGGTGGAGGGGATTCACCAATGAGGATTTCAATGGGCCGAGGGTGATGGAGGCCGGGCGAGGGAGCGTGGCTGGCGGCCGCAGTGTCAGAGGGGTCATCGACGCTCGGGTGGACCAGGGTCACGGTCACGACTCCGCGCGGGAGACAGAGACCTGCGCTCTCCAGGTCTCTGCGTGATACAAAGACCTTCCACGAGGGCCGGTCAGTCCTAGGGTGGACCGCAGGTCCTTGTCCGAGCCACATGGCTGAGCCGCTGGCCAGCGCTACGAGCCGAGCCGGCCCTGGCTGGGCGGACCGACCGGCCTAGCCCGGTCGAACCCAAGGGGATTCGCCCCCTCCGACTTCGGGCACCCGTAATTTTCTCTACGGGTGTCCATTTTGTGTTCCATCTGCGGAATTTCATTCATGGAATTGAGAAGAACTTTTTAGTTGGTTTTGGGGGGGTTTAAATTCCCGAAATAGGGGGCCTCGGTGGCGTGATAGGCCTTTAAGTTGATTGGCGTTTTTCAGGGGGTTCTTGTTTTGGTCGGCACAGACACACCCGATGTCCATTTTGAGCACCATCAGTGTTTTTGCAACCCTGGAATTGAGGCAGATATTTCCAGTACAATTTTGGGCGTTTAGACTAGAGTTGATATGTGGGCCCCACGACCCATCTTTTAAGCTGTGCACCACTTTTCACAACTTTCTCATCGGACTTCTGTTCGGGGTGTGCGGGCAGCCGATTCTGATTGTTTTTCCAAGGGCATTGTAATGGAACAATCCACATGCATTAATTCCACACGGTGGTGTAGGCACCATGAGGGCCCTTTTGGAAGTGGCGGTGATTTCCATCTTCTTCACCGGGTGTCCGTTTAGGACAGGAGAATAGTCGATCTTGTGTTCTTTTCTGAGAGGAACGCAATGGTCTGACCAATTTGTAGTGCTTCAGGATCGTGATGTGCATACCACATAGAACCACTAGTGTTCGGTACATTGAAATGTATCTTGTTCACAAGATATCTATTCCAAGAAAGTAATAAGTCAATTTGACGTGTCTTTCCGAGGAGATCGCAATGGTGTGATTTTCCCCACTGTTTTCGGGACTGAGGATCAGGACCACGGGACAACATTCAGGCTTAAAGTGGAATTGGATGAATTTTTCATTGGATGTCTATTGGAGGTGAGTAAATAGTTGATCTCGCATGTTTTTTCATAAGGTTTATAATGTTACGAATCATTTGGATGTGCGGAGTCTCATTCAAGATCTCATTAAATATGGAAGCATGAAAGATGTACTGGTGGTGGTTCTTCCTACGGTATTTGTAGGGAACCCTTAACGTTTAATCATGTTAACTCCTATGGATGTGAAGTAGATGTCTATAGAGATGTGTTTGGCCGTTCTAGGGTCGTGGAGGAAGCAGGTTGGCGACGTTATGTTGACGCCTTTTGCATTGACATTCGGTGTCGTGTGCACGATAGCCCTTGGGCTGGAAATGTGGCATACTCTAGGAGTATATGAGAATTCATGGAGGTACAAGTTGGAGTTTGAACCTGAGAACGTTTGTGCACTTGGTTTGGAGATGAGTTTGGGTCACATGTCATGTGGGCCACATGTTCTCGTCGTGTTCTGCTTTACGTACCACTGATATCTCATGACGTAGTGGGTCCCTCTATTCATGACGGTTTAGACCAATAGGGTTGAGTGGTTTTCCCTGGTTATGTTCTCAATGGTGTGATCGACGGAGTTGTTTGGGTTTCCCTTTTTCCTTTAGCCGTTTGGGCTTTTAGTGTCACGTCCCTTCATGTTCCCTGGTAGAGTTTTTGAGGATTCAGTGTGACCAATACATCACGCGGGCACTGATCCTCTACCAAGGAGGTTGTTTCCAGTAGGGATGGACAGAGAAAATCCAGGATTACCCTCCAGCGGGGCTGGGCAGTGGGTTGCTCATTAACCTTTTAGGGTTTACCCTCCAGAAGAGACTGGGTTGGGGGTTACCCGACGACCTTTTGGTTTTACACTCTAGTAGAGACTAGGCAGTTGGTTACCCGATGATGTCTTAGGGTTTACCCTCAAGCAGAGACTAGGCAGTGGGTTACCCGATGACCTCTTTGGGTTTACCCTCTAGCAAAGGCTGAGTAGTGGGTTACCCGAATACCTTTTAGGGTTTACCCTTGAGCAGATACTAGGCAGTGGGTTACCCGATGACCATTTAAGGTTTACCCTCCATCAGAGACTAGGCAGTGGGTTACCCGACGAATTCTTATGATTTACCCTCAAGCGGGGATGGGCAGTGGGTTACCTGATGATTTCTTTCAGACTCAGTGCTATCTATTAGGCTAGTCTGTGGCTTCTCTCCATGACTACCATAGCAGGACCCTTGGTTGTATGGGTCAGTGATATGACAGCTTTGACAGTGAGCAGACCTCTCGACTGTGTGACAGTGACGAGGTGTGGTTTAGCTTTCCCCATAACTCTCAAGTATGAGGGGTGCATTCCCCGCCAAGACGTGTCCTTGAGATGCATCCTAAACTCGTGTGGGAGAGTCAGTTCTGCCCAAATTGGATAGTGTTAAGGTGCAGTGATTTGAGCCCCTTGACTTACAGTTCGAGGCAGATAGGTCGGATGCTAGGCATCGATGGTGTTTACTTTTGAGACCGTCGGCTACTCACTTTCTTGAGCTAAGCTATGAGTAGGAGATCCCCTTACAATCTTTTTCGGGATTCTTGGTAGAGCATATATATATGTATACCTTGTTCTAGTACCCACTTCTTGGGTTTTGGTTACCCTCTTTCCATGAGAGGCAAAGACGTGCGGGGTATGCCACATGATTTCTGTGTCTAGCTTCTCGTGGTTGGATGAGTCTACTCTCCTGCTACATGTAGTGAAGTATCAATGGGAAGTTCATCTTATCACCATTTCTAGCTCATTGTGTTAGGATGAGTCTACTTCCTTCCTCTTGTTGGGTTGAGCTATACTCTTTACTACACTCTCGGTTTTACTCCTTTATATTTTCCTATTCGATCTACTGATCACCTCTTTAGTACCTCCTTTGTTACTCCCTCGAGCCTTCGGGGCATCCTATATAGTATTTTTATACTCACCCCTTCTTAGGAATTTCCCGCACTTGGTGTGCCCTTGCAGACGACTGACAAGTTGGTCGTGAAATCAGCAGAGCATTGGAGTTCGAGAGCTTAGACCGCATATGGTGGTCGTATTTGGGTTTCAAGAGTGGGATTCTCCCAGCTCTTTACTTTTGTTTACCTATTGTCGGGTTGTGGCACTTTTCGGGTAGGGTGTGTGTTTTTCCTCTTTTCTTTTCTGTTCACCTTCAGCTCTTACTTTGTACTATTTAGAGGTCGATGCACTTTTTTGTGGTCTGTTTATAGCAGTTGTCACATTACTTTACTTTTCTTTCTTTTTAATCTACACTTTTGCATTGAGTGGGATGTGTGTGTGTGTAAGTACTTAGGAAAAGGCCTCCCCGAGTTGTTTAGCCTTCGGTGCTTGTCGCCAGACCCTCACCTATGGAGGCAGGCTTGGGGTAGTTGCAGCTCGAGCCTGAGTAGGGCCAGGTTGTGACAAAGTGGTATCAGAGTGGTTCATTCCTTGGGACGTTGTTCGGACGTCCCTAAAAATGATTTGGTTGGGATCTAGGGAAACTGTGTCAACGTGTCTCGAGAGTGGCTCTCAAGCCAGGGAGTCCAGTGATGGTGCGGCAGCCAACGTATCCATTCATGAGGACCATGATAACCCACTTGTCGACTCGACATGCTGAGACACCTGTTGCAGGGAAAATTGGTTTGTGTCTCACATAGTATTGAGTCTTTGAATATACTTCTTGATTAATATCCCCATTTTTGTTACGGTCACATACATATATGCTCATCTGACTTCGACACTCCTTTATAACATTTAGGATGTTTCCATGAGGACAGCCAGCCATGATACCATCTGTGGTTCATGATGAAGACCCTGTGAGCGATGAGGCCTCGGTCCAGGACCCATCATGCAAGTCCCTTTCTCTGGGTGTTCCGGTAGCAGCACCCCCACCTGGTGAGTAGTAGATAGCTCCAGCAGAGCAGACAGAGCTTGAGTGTAGTTTGAGCATGCTCCGTGAGTTCCAGCGACAGAGACCACTGAGGTTCAGTGTTGAGCCAGACCCTCAGGTAGTAGGGGTTTTGCTCGAGACAGTGGTTTCCCTCTTCAGGCTTGTGCAGACACCGAATGATCTGATGGTGGCTTTTATTGCCACCCTTGTCCATGGAGCAGCTAGGCATTGGTGGAGTCTAGTGACTCATTTACTCAATGAGTCATCGCTTTTGTGGTACAACTTTCATTTGTTGTTTCATGGATAGTTTTACCCCTCCTGCTTACGCTCCGTTCGGATCCAAGATCTCCTGCAGTTTCAGCAGGGAGGGATGGCGGTGATTGAGTATGTGACTAGTTTCGTAGACCGTGCACGTTTTTACCCAGACCTAGTTCACGATGGAAACTTTCAAGGACAGAAGTTTGAGTAGGGTCTCCGCAGAGTGATTTGTGTTGTCATAGTACCCTTGGGAATTCCCACTTATGCCGAGGTGCTAGAGCAGGCGCTAGTGAAAGAGAGCTTCTTATCACGCTTTACGGTTGGTGGTGGTAGTAGCCGCGACAGAGACGAGACATCTGCCGCAGCTAGCAGGCGACAGATGACAGAACCTCGACCCAGGTGGCCTTCCCACCGCCGGTTTCGGAGATGTGGTCGTGCACCACTATGACAGCAAAGCGCAGGGCCTCTGCTGAGGTGACCCTTCTGTGAGTGGACTCCAGGCCATGGTTGTACACCATAGTGTCACCAAAGGGAACTTGGGTAGCCTAGAGAGCAACAATGCTATGCTTGTGACGTGTGAGGTCACTTGTCACGGGACATCCCGACCAGGTATGTTGAGAACTTTGGGAAGGCATCAGGCGCACCACCAAGGCAGAAGCAACGCCGTGATCGGTGTAGTCCCTAGAGAGGTGGTGCTAGTAGAGGAGTGGGGGAGCTGGAAGTGGGGGATGACATTACGAGGTCTTCCCATCACCACCAGGCGGTCCACGTTAGGCTCCGAGAGCTGACAGTTGGGACCACGGACAACCACGAGCTTTAGATGTCTATGATCATGCAAAGCATGAGGTGATAAGAGGTACACTCTACAAGTCTTCTACATTTTGTAGTAGAATTTTTAGACTCTGTATGTGAAATTATTTTCTCCTTTCTCCTTGTTTGACGTGTTACCAGGTAGACGCGGGGCATCGTTGTAAACCTGTGTCAGTAGAGTAGAAGTCATAGAACTGTTTCCATTAGTCGATGGTGGAAACTCCTTCGCCTTTCGAGCGTGTAAGAGAGTTTTGGCCGTGGGACATCGACTGTGAACTCTTGCATAACCAGATATCCATGGGTGTTTCACCATATGGATATTCTGAATGAGGGAATCACCGGGATTTTTCCCAGGTCCAAATGGTGATTCCAGTCAAGGCATGCAGTGTAGGGGTTCGAACAGGGTGGCGAGTTACCCCCGAGGGCTTTCGAGTAATTCTAGAATATACACAGGGATGGAGAGGTTTTCTGCCATCTTAACCTAAACCTAAAGGCTGTTTTGGTTGTACAAAATCTCTCATGTGACTCACCTGAGAGAAAGTGTGCAAGAACCTATGCACGTCATCAGTGATGGCATACCCCATGCGAACAGACTAAATCCTTTGGTTCCTGCACAATGATGCAGAATTGTGCTCGAGTTCTTCTGAGTATGAGAGGGCCAGGTGTGGGCATAGTACCCGGATTTTTTTCCCAATTTATTCTTTATGGGTACGAAAATCTTGAATGAGGGAATGATGTAAGAACCAGGTTTTTGCAACAAAAGACATTGTAATTTTCTTGATGTTATTCCATAAGCAGCGTCTTCAGACAGCATACGATTCCGCGCCCTAGTGTGGCCATAATTAATTTTTTAGTGCCTTCACACTGGGAACACCAAGTAAATTAAATAACTCTTAAAAAAATTCTCGGATGGGAAAACTGAGGGCACCGTTGATTCCGTAGTGTGCCATTTACCCTATTAGGGGTGTAATTTTCACGGGCGCGGACCTTCTGTGGAAAATGGCCCCAGGGGATTTTTCATAATTTAGAGGCCTTTGGCGTTAAATTTTATAACTTTTAAACGGGGCCTTGAATTGAAATTCTGAGGCCTCAAATGTTCGCAGGAGTTGGTGTTTACCGTAGGAGAGGTTTAACCTTGACCCTGTCGAGAGTCTCAGGTGCGGGTCAATTTGGGGGTGTTTAAATTAATTAAAAATTTTAATTATGTTTTCTACATAAGCAAACCCACCCCTCTCCCTCATTTCCCCTTTGTTCCCTGGAAGAAGAAGCTCTCAAAAAAGAGGACTCCCCACTCCTCAAGACCTCCTTTCCAAGGAGTTTGCAGATCCAACTACGGTGGATCGACAATGAAGCTTCAGGATATGCCCAAAGCGATAGGCGTCGTTTGGTTTCATATTAAGCTTCTACAACATCATTCATCCATATTTTTGGAATATAATTATTATTTTTTTACTAATTGAATCCCATATTTTTATATTACTTGTTCTGAGCCTTCCGAAACTTTTTTCGGATTAAAATTCCGAGCTCCGAGGTATCCGCAGCTGTCCGACGATGTTTCGAGATGGTTTTGGTGTATTATGGCGGTCCAAGGCAGTCGACGGCGACACACGGTGGCTCTAGGAGGCGGCGCGTGGTGGCTCTAAGTGGCATAAATTCTCGGCAGTGGAGGTTGGAGGGCCGAGGGCGACGACAGCTGGGTGAGGGAGCACAGCAGGCGGCCGCGACGTCAGTGGGGTCGTCGACGCTCGGGTAGACCGGGGGCGCAGCCGCGACTCCGCACGGGAAAACGAGACCCATGCTCTGCGGGACTCCGCATGAAACAAAGGCCATCCAAGAGGGCTGGTCAGTGATAGGGTAGAGCGTGGGTCCACGGACGGGTCGCGCGGATGAGCCATGGACCGGTGCTGTGAGCAGGGCTGGCCCTGGCCGGGCAGACCGGCCGGCCCAGGCCGGTCCTACCCAAGGGGATTCGCCCCCTCCAACTTCGGACACCCGTAATTTTCGCTACGGGTGTCCATTTTTCATGCCGTCTATGGAAGTGCATTCATGGAGTTGAGATGAACACTTTTATTTGGTTTTGGGGGTTTTTAATTCCCAAAACAGGGGGCATCGGTGGGGAGACAAGCCTTTAAGTGGATTGGCGTTTTTCTGGGGGTTCTTGTTTTGGGCGGCGTAGAAACACCCGATGTCCATTTTGAGGACTATCAGTGGAGTTGTGACCCTGGGGTTGAGGTAGAGATTTCCCGTATATTTTTGGGTGCTGAAAATGGAGTTGAGACATGGGGCCCACAACCCGTCTTTTATGTTGCGTGCCGTGTTTCAAAACATTCTCATCGGATGTTTTTTCAGGGCGTGCAGGAGTCGATTCTGAGTGTTTTTCTGAGGGCATTGCAATGGAGCAATCCACATGCTTTAATTCTGATTTGTGGTGTGGGCCCCATGAGGTATCATTTGGAATTGGCAGTGATTTCCATCTTCTTCACCGAGTGTCCGTTTAGGACAAGCGAGTAGTCGATCTTGTGTGCTTTTCTGAGAGGAAAGCAATGGTGTGACCCATTTGTAGCACTTCAGGATCATGATGTGGGTCCCACATAGCACCACTCATCTGCGGTACAGTGAAATGAATCTTCTTCACTGGATATATATTCCAAGAATGTAAAGAAATCAATTTGACATGTCTTTCTGAGGAGATCGCAATGGTGCGATGCGCTTGACTATTTTTGTGACTAAGGCTCGGAACCACGGGACTCCGTTCAGGCGTAAAGCAGTGTTGGATGAATTTTTCATTGGGTTTCTATTGGAGGTGAGTAAATATTCTATCTCACGTGTTTTTTCATGAGGGTTACAATGGTAGGATCCGTTTGGATGTGCGAAGTCTCATTAGATATCTCATTAAATATGGAAACATGTAAGATGTACCGGTGGTGGTTCTTCATGCGGTGTTTGTAGGGAACCCTTGGCGTGTAATCGTTTTCACTCCCATGTGAGTGAATTGGATGTCTAAATTGATGTGGTTGGCCATCCTAGGGCCATGGAAGAAGCAGGTTGGAAAAGTTATGTTTATGCCTTTTTGCGTTGACATTGGGTGTCGTGTGCACGATAGCCCTTGGGCTGGAAATGTGGAATACTCTGGGAGTGTATGGGAATGCATGGAGGTACAAGTTGTTGTTTATACCTGATAATGTTTGTTCTCTTGGTTTGGATATGAGTTTGGGCCACACATCATGTGGGCCCAATGTGTGTGTCGAGTTTTGCTTTACGTACCTTTGATCTCTTGCAACGTAGAGGGTCCCTCTGTTCACGACGGTTTAGACCAGTAGGGTTGAGTGGTTTCCCATGGTTCTGTTCTCGACTGTGTGATCCGCAGAGTTGTTAGGGTTCCTTTTTTTCATTTATCCATGTGGTCTTTCAGTGTCATGTACCTTCATGTTCCCTGGTTGAGTTTTTGAGGATTCGGTGTGACCAATACATCACTCGGGCACCAATCCTCTTCCAAAGAGGTTTTTTCCAGTAGGGATGACCCGAGCAGTTATGTGTTTACCCTCTAGCGGGGCTGGGTAGTGGTTTTCTCGTCGACTTCTTCAGGTTTACCCTCCAGCGGGGCTGGGCAGTGGGTCGCTCATTGACCTTTTAGGGTTTACCCTCCAGAAGATATTGGGAAGTGGGTTACCCGATGACCTTTTGGGTTTACCCTCTAGTAGAGACTGGGTAGTGGGTTACTCGAATACCTTTGAGGGTTTACCTTCTAGAAGAGACTGCGCAGTGGGTTACCCAATGACCTTTCAGGGTTTACCCTCCAGCAGAGACTATGCAGTGGGTTACTTGATGACTTCTTAGGGTTTACCCTCTACCAGGGATGGGAAATGGGTTACCCAATGATATCCTTCAGACTCAGTGCTTTGTATTAGGCTAGTCTATGGCTTCTCTCCATGACTACCTGAGCAGGATCTTTAGTTGTACGGGTCAGTGATATGACAACTTTGACTTTGAGCAGACTTCTCGACTGTGTGACAGTGACGAGGTGTGGTTTAAAATTCCACAGAACTCTCAAGTACGGGGGGCGCTTTCTCCACCAAGATGCTTCCTTGAGATGCGACCTAAAATCGTGCAGGTAATTCAGTGCAACACAAAGCGGATAATGTCAAGGTGCAATGATTTGATCCCCATGACTTGAAGTTTGGGGCATATGGGTGGGATACTGGGGATCATTGGTGTTTACTTCTGAGACTATTGGCTACTCACTTTCTTGGGCTGAGCATTGAGATGGATATCCACTTACGACCAGGTTCGGGTTTCATGGAAGAGCATATATATATATTTATACCTTTTTCCAGTACCCACTTCTTGGGTTTTGGTTACTCTCCTTCCAGGGGAGGCGAAGATGCGCGGGGAATTCCAGCTGCTTTCCGTGTCTAGATTCTCATGGTTGGATGAGTGTAATCTCCTTCTACAAGCAATAAAGGATCGAGAGGAAGTTCATCTTATCACAGTTTCTAGCTCCTTGTTTTAGGACGAGCCTATTTCCTTCCTCTTGTTGGTTTGAGTTATACACTTTACTGCACTCTCGATTGTACTCCTTTACTTGTCCCTGTTCGATCTACTGCTTACCTCTTCAGTATCTCCTTTGTTTCTCCCTCAAGCCTTCGAGGCATCATACATAGTATATTTATACTCACCCATGCTTGGTATTTTCCCACACATGGTGTGCCCTTGCAGACGACGAACATGTTGGTTGTGACATCAGCAGATCTTAGGAGTTCGGGAGCTTGGACCGCGTACGGTGGTCATAGTCGGGTTTAAGGAGTGGGACTCTCCCAGCTGTTTACTTTTGTTTAACTGTTGTCGGTTTGTGGCACTTTCTTGGTTGGGCATGTGTTTTTCCCCTTTTATTTTCTATTTACCTTCTGCTCTTACTTTGTACTGTTTAGAAGTCGATGCACTTTTTGTGGTATGTTTATAGCAGCTTGCAATTTACTTTAATTTTCTTTCTTTTTTACTCTTCACTTTTACATTGAGTGGGTTGCGTGTGTGGGTAAAGGTACTTAGGCAAAGGCCTCCCCAAGTTGTTTAGCCTTTGGCACTTGTCGCTAGCCCCTGGCCTATAGAGGCGGGCTTGGGGTAGTTGATGCTCGAGCTCAGGTAGGGTCGGGTCATGACCGATAGGTTTCTGACACTGATTTATTGGCCAATAAAAGTGAATTTTTATGAAAATCGATAAAATATTAGATAATATTATTTTATTTATGTCATAACTCTTCCCATAATGATATTATGAATTGATAATACTATTTGGATTAAACATATTTATCTTTATATTGAATTTATAGGGTGAATATGATTAATTAAATTTATATAGATAACAGTTGGGTTAATTTACCATAGAATACACATCAGTATGCCAAGGATTTGGATGATTTTTTTATTATATAATTCCAAATCAATAAGTAGGTGATAGAACAAAATATTAATGTCCATATTAAATTTATTTAGATAATTCAATAGAATCAAATTATTTGTGAAATTTATATTAAAATACTTTTATCCTCCATATGTATGTAAAATTTTCTTTGGAGGATTGAATTTTATGGGAAGTCAAGGTATATACTAACTAATCAATTAAAAACAATGTGATCCTTCAGAAGAGAATTTAATTAAAAACATGCTAATTGATGAATTTTTGTTTTCTATAAATAATGACTAGTAATTTAATATATAATTAAAATAATTATTTTATCTTTAGTAGGTTAATGTAGCATAGAACTTTGTTGATAAAAATAATTTTTTTTACAAACTTGTTGAAGATGAAAATCAAAAATTAAATATTGGATGCACCAATTTTTTGGAGATCTTTTGTATAGTCATGTTGTACCATCTCAAATGAAAATGGTATTAGAATTTATTTATAATGAATTAATATTTTATGATCCCAGTATTAATTTATCATATGAATAAAATTATCATCAAATTTATCCTTGGGTATATAAAAATATATAAATTTAATAATTATTTCATGCATTAGGAGGGAAATTATTTTAGTAAAGAATAAGGAATATGATGTTGTAAAATTAAATAGAAATCAATGAGAAGCGGTGAGAGTATGAAAGAATGTTACACTAGGAAGAATCCTAGAAAGAAAACTATCCTGAAGTTATTGTGTTGTATTCCATTTAATCTATGTTTATAAATATTATTCATACTGTTTAAAACAATATATAACTTGAATTAGTATTCTTTGAAAAATAAAAATGATAGCATAATATGACATCTAGAGGATTCAACATCATGGAAGATATTTTATTCATTATTTCTAAATTTCAATTAGGAGTCTAGTAATATGAATTTTTCATTGGATTCAACTATTTCATTACTTTAAATACTAATTATAGTATATGTCCAAGATTCATAACTAATAACATCATGGATGCTTTCGGCTGATGGAGACAGAAATCGGGAGCATCGACGACGAAGAATGGTGACCTAACCCTAACGCCATGGTCAATGCAGCATCCCCTCCTCCTCTTCCAGGGGAGGGGTCTCATCTGAATCCTACTGGTGATGCTTCATGAATCTAGTTTGGGGGTCAAGGTTCTTTTTTTCATTCAGGTACGAACTCTCCTCTCTTTCCCAGCATAAGTGTTGCTCTGAAAGTCCCTGGCCGCTTCAATGGCCAGCCCGTGGTTCCAATCTCCATTCAGAAATTTGATGAAGCATCATCAATGTTTTCCACAACCTTGGTTGCGAGATTTGTGCAGCGACGGGCTTTGGTGGAGGTCTTTTCCAAGAATGTTAATGAGGAATGGGGACTGACTCAGCGTGTGTCTGTTGGGCTTTTGGGGCCGCGACAAATCCTTCTCTGCTTCGCTGATGAGGATGATTTGATTAGAGTCTGGTCAAGTGCTAGTAGATATGTTCATGTTTTTTATTTTCACCTTCTCCATTGGTATTTTGATCTTCATATGAATTTCGAATTACAAACCTCGGAGATTTGGCTTCAAATTCCTAGGTTTTTGCTTCCTTTCTAAAACCTTGGACTCTTACGGTCAGTTGGGAACTTCATTTGACGATTTCTCTATTGTGATCATCAGACAGCTTCACTCTCACACCCAATGGTTGCGCGGATCTGCATGGAAATGGATTTAGAGCATCCACCACCAGAGCTGATGTGGATCGTGATTGATGGAGAGTATAAGTATGCTCAATCCAATCTCTATGATTCACGGGTCAATTTATGCTCCTTCTGTCATAGGCAGGGACAATGGGTCTCTGAATATCGTAGGTATGCTAAAAATGGGGGCCATGCTGGACCTCCAACATCAAATGAGGTGCTTATTGTGAAGGTGGTGAGGGGTGAGGTTTGTTCTTTTCCAGATGGGAATGAACAAAGGGAAGAGGATATGGAGACTCCTCCTTCTGGTGGGCTAGAGCAACAAATCGTGGAGTTTCGTCCTGAAGACTCTATGAT
Organism: Viscum album; assembly: GCA_963277665.1. Lineage (NCBI taxonomy): Eukaryota > Viridiplantae > Streptophyta > Magnoliopsida > Santalales > Viscaceae > Viscum > Viscum album. Next base: position 21,892,602 of record OY728142.1, on the reverse strand, counting down.
CAATGAAATCTATCAGGAGGCAACAATTAAGGATGGAATTGGGATTTCTAAGCATGTGGTGAGTGTGGATGCATCTACCATTGGCTGTGATGTGATGGAAGAGAAAACTCACCTTGCAGCAGAGTGCGGGGTTTTGAGGAATTTTCATGAAGGGGCTCTTGTGCATGTTGTTGTGGTGAAAGAAGTGTGACCTGTTTCTAATCGATCAGTGAAGCAGGTCTTTGATCGTCTAAATTTGGATCTTGGGATCTGGTAGAGGCCTTTGGAGGATGAATCTGGAACTGGATAGTTGCAGATGGTTAATATTCCTACTTGTAACCAGTTCGAGGGATTAATGAGTGAGAATGGTGCCCTCATGGAGGAAGGCCCGCAAGATACTGACCTAGATAAGTTGCTGATTGATTCCTATTATCAGCCTGCAGTGATTGAGGAAAAAATGGGGAATAAGACCCTTTATGGTCTTGGAAATTAGGTTCCACTTCAATGCCTTTATCCAATTGATACTAACAGGGAAGCGCAACAGCCATGAGGAGGATGTCTACCTGCGCCAGAGGGTAATTTGATTAGAGGAACTGATGGCTATCAAATGATGGATTATGTGCACATCAATGAGAAATGAGGAAATGTCTCTAGTAGTGACCAATAAAATGTTAATGTTTTCTCCAAATAGTCCTACAGTGATATTTTGAAAGGCGGAAAAAATAAGGTGTCTGCAAGTGACGGTGGTATGACTACTCCACCAAGGAGAAGGCCGATGAATGATTATTCTTACCTACCGAATCTGATGTCTACCAGATCATCCTCTAAGAGGGAGAATTGTCCAGGTGTTGTCTCTAGATTGAAAAAGGGAATTCAATCCTCTATGGCTTTTATTTCTTTGTAAAAGATGAATTTGAGAAAGAAATACGCCAAGATTCAGAAGCACTATGAAAGCTCAGAGTAGGAATTGGCTTCTATGGATGAAGAAGCTTATCATGAGTATGGTGACGAGTATGGTGTCTTCTGATTTGTAGTTGTTTTTCAGGTTTGTTGTACTCTTTTTCTGCACTTTTCCTTTATTTTAATAAATATTTAGAGGTCTTCCTATGACTGAGCTTTCCTGGTATAGTATATGTCCAATTATTTTAATCACTTACTATATAACACCTAGTATGTGAATAAATAATACTTCATTAATATTTTCTCTCGTTATTCATAAATGTATAATTAATGGAAATTACATTAATGTAATTATATAGTCTCTAATCAATTAATTATAAGAATTATATAATTAGGGAATTAGAAAACATTATGTATGAACAAAAAAATTATTCAAAATTCATATTTATTTAATCTAAACTATTAGTGACTTCCATAGAGTATAATATTTATTTTATTGGAAAAATCATACTAGTTTTTTCTATTATGTTTTAAATTTTTATTCTGAACCCATATGACTAACACTTATAAAAAACAGTGTTTCATGTGTTATCACTGATTTCATGATGTATCTCAACAATTAAGATTATAAACACATAATAAAATAGATAAATTTAATTAAGAGAGTCATTTAAGGTGTTATATAGTTTATAAATATAAAAATATTTGGATAATTAATTAATATTTCTATATAATTTATGAAATTTAATTAAATGATGGAGGGAAAGGGTTTAATTTAAATCATATAAAGTAGCTAGAACAAAAAAATGGCGTAAAATGAGTAATTTTCTCAAACATAAATTTTAAGAGTTTAATTTGTTACATTAATATTTTAACATAATTTAAATTAAGAATAACATTTATAAAACTATGGTTTTTATATAACATAATGAATGTGGTAAATTAAATGATCATATTAATGTTTTCATGGACTCATATGTAATGAATACAAATCACGGTATGTGGGAAAACACTGTTGGAGGTATCCTATAGTAATTTTTTAATGATAAATCAAGAAACATTCATCTTCATAAAATTTTAATAAATATAAAATTGCTTGATATATTTTCAAGTAACACATTAAGGTGAATTTACTTAAAAATTTGTAGTTGAATGAACTAAAAATTCATGATTCACATATTTTTATGGAGAAATTTTATCCCATGGAATTTCATAAATTTTTACATGATAATGTAGTCATAGTTAGGGTTCATCTCTTCACCTTCTAAATATATATTTTTAAAATATCTCTAAATTTGAATAAGCATGAAAAAATCATGAAATTTTTTTAATGAATTTTTTTTATTAGGGATGTTATTTCCACCTTTATTTTTTAAATTGATTATTCATTTTACAATTCATTTGGTTTAGGAACCTAGACTTGGAGGGTAGTAAAAGTTATCAATGGATGTATCCAATTGATATGTTCAATAATATATGTCCCATTGATAAATTTATATTTATCATATCATTATGTGATTTTATTTTATTTTCTTAAAATTTTCTCATCATGTACTTAGGTAAGATAAAATCATGTGTAAGAATTAATTTTCATCTAGAATGATCTATTATAAGAGGTAACATAGATAAAGAGTGTTTGAACATATATTCTATGTATTTTGATGGAATTGATATCAGATTAAATTATATAGGATTTTTTTAAAATCATCTCAGATAATTATGATTTAAAAAAATATTCACAAGTTTTTCCAATAATATGTCAATATATTCGAAATGGGTGGAATTTGACAATGGACTATTTCATTTTATTACAAGAACATTGATATGGTTTACTCAATAGTGATATTATAAATTCATTTAATGAAGTTTTTATATTTCAAGTAATGACATGACTAAGGGGTTAAGCCCAAAATGAAATGGAAATTCCAATGGTTATTACTAAAGAGATTATTGAATGGATTAAATTTAAATAATTATATACTAATATTCATATAATTAATGTGAGATTATTAAATTTATTTTAATATAGATTATAACATCTTTTGTAAATCATGAATTTTGATAGTCAATATGAAATGTTTATTGGTTCAAAGATTTTGGATTGATATCCTATAAATTATATTAAAATATTCAATACATAAAATGATAATGGGTTCAATTTTCATACAATTGACTGTGTATAAGTATTTAAAACACAAAATAGTGGTGTATTTATACATACAGATGTGTGTTATTATGGGAATCTACATGATATCATCAATTTAAATAGTTAGGATCAATTTCTAATTGTGTAATTAAAATGAAAGTGTGTTAATATTCAAAGAAATATAGTGAATGATTTATTAAATTTTACTTCAATTAACTTCTTTTTATTGATCAATACCAATGATCCTGAAGCTCATAATATATTTATCTTGTATTTTAAATGAATATGGTATATTATATGAATGATAAAGTACATGAATCTTCGAATGTTATTGTAGCTTAAAACTGAGAGACTTGTATGATATGGGTGATAAAGAATTTTATTTTGTGATGGTAGAATTTATCAATAGTAATTTTAAAAATGTAAATCCTATTTTATATCATTTATAACATCTTTTTATATAAGGATAAACTCCCAAATTTATTTCAAAATGAGTTGGAAGTGGATGTTGTGGAGCATGGAAGAAGAGGAAGCTATAAATCAGTTATCTGGAAGTAACATGGTCCAAGATACATGATTATATTTATTATGGAATAATTATTCTTGATGAAAGGAATTATATATTTATCTCCACATACCTTTTTTGGTTACAATAGTGAAAAAATTAAATTGTGGTGGAATATTCTAGACTAGAATCATGGATATATAAATTAATGGGTGTGGGTCACTTGGATGTGAGGTTTAAATGTTATAATTTTCACAATAAACTTTTATTATTATTATATTATAAATAATGATAAATCTATTTAATCCAATGGATCATGACTAAGTATGAACCATATAAATTATCTTATTTCTATTTTGTGTGTGTGTGAGCATATTTCACTATTTTTGTTTTTAGTTCAAGAGGTTGTGTTCAAGTGATAAAGTAATTCATTATGATAATTCGAAGCATGATTTTGTTTTCTGTATGTTAACATGAAGAATATATAGTTTAAAAACATATAGTATTTTTATGCATGTTATGTTACCATGAGGATATATCTGAATTTCGTAGTTTTTCACAACATGTTACATCAGATAATTTTGTCAACTTATGTTGGGTATTTTATCTTTTACTCTCCCCATTTTAGATAAAGTTATATTTTTGATGATGGTGTTGAAATAATTCAGGTTTTAGATTTTAAAATTCACTCGAAGATATTTTTTATTCTAGAGGATTCATATTGAGGATTACATATACAAAAATGTTCTTGATATTAAGTTGAAGTGAGTCAAAATGTAAGAAATTGATAAAGAGGATTGGGAAATACTTAAAAATAAATAAATTGGGGTTATTATAGTGAATATGGTATGGAACATGAACTTCAATATATGGAAAGATAAAACTAATGTGAAATTAATATAGTCTCTCATAAAAATATGTGTGAGGAATAAATTTCTATTTCTTGGATTTTCTGTTTATTATTGTTAAATATTATATAGAGTTAATTCAAGACCACCGGCTGAGACGACGTGCGATTATGAGGCCCAATGTGCCCAAAATAAATGTTTTAAATGTATAAAAATGTTAAATATCATGTGGGAAAATTTTTCCTAAAATCATGGAATAACATTTAAACGGGTCCCTAGATCATAAATCTGAGGGAATTATTGTATTCAAAGCAAAAATTTTACCCTAGGCACAACCTAACGATGTCCAAAATAGGACAACTGCAGAAAGTAGTTTTTGGTGCTTTACTAAATAAAAAAATTGTAAATTTATTTTTATCTTATCATTTTTCTGACTTAGTAGTGTTTAATTTTTAAATAAACCTTACGTAGGGATCCAATATGAGACGAATAACACTGGGATTTTCTAAAGGCTCTCGAGAGAACATGGAGAACTCTCTCAATGGAGAACGACGATGAGATTGAAGATCAACGATTGACAGATGTTGTTTTTAACAGATATCACCGATGGTAATAATGTGGTGATCGATCCTCTTCAACGAATGATCCAGCCCTATATTAGGATATTTTTATTTGGATTTCTTTTCCCCATTTATGAATTCAACGACAATCACAGACCAACGAACAAAACGGTTTATATGGGGTTCACTCATTCTAGCAGAATGGGCTATGATTGCTGGATTTTTATCATGGTTTTATTATTTCTTGAATTTCCCTTTTTACCATTCTAATAAAATGGATTGAGGATGGACCCCAAAATGGATGAGGTTCATTCCTTGGGTTATTCATTCTTCTTTTTCTCCCCCGGTGTTCTTCACGTTATTCACGTTCTTTATATTCTTTATGGTTTATAAACGAACAATAATTTCACCTACATTTCTTAGTGAAACAATATGATATTGAAGATAAAACATCAACATTACCTACAAGAGGTGTGATAAAAATGGATATGGATAGATCAAAGCGATTCGAGAGATATAAATATTTGGAAAAATTTTATGCGGGTGGTTGGAATAAGTTTTTAGAGCCCATCGAAGGCCCAAAACACACCGATTTGGTACTATGATGACTAGATGACCATGGATATCTAGTTTCTAGGTGAACAGGCTACTGTATCAAGCATTGAATGATCGGAGAAGGTGCGTGGAGGAAGAACATCGATTATAGAAAATCCCGAAATTCACAAGATGTATTTTGGAATACATATTGTGTGGGCCTCACTAAGTGGCGTCTAGGGTTATGGGATTAAATTGAATGTCACACAGTGAGTGACCCCTATAAAATGGAATGTGGTCCCTTCACTAAGACTTCATGTTCATCTCAACAGATACATGGACATGAGGTAGAGTATACGGGGTTCCGACATGGAATGTACTCCCCCACACAACATAGATTAACCAGTTACACGGATTTCCCCATGTACTAGTACATGGGAAAAGCTACACGTGTTGAAACCTTTTACTAGAACACTACAAGAGTACATGGATGGAACAAAAATGGATGGGCATGGCATGTAAGTATTTATACACTCCATGTACTCTCTTTTAACCCGACATGTTTTAACAACACAGGTTGGTGTACACGGGTAGTAACAAGGGTCAAGGAACATGGTGTGTGACCCTACTACACATTATGTATACCTTTTTACATGGATTTATTCTCTTATCCACCATTTCTTGTATAAGATTAATTAGGGTTCTTTCCTGATATTTCTTCCCTAAAGGTTTGTGGGTATCGTTTCCTACTCATAGGAGTATGTTCCCTTCAACATGAATTTTTGGATAGATTTATTAGAATCCCCACTGAGATTCCTAGAGAAGAATCCTCTATTCATACTTAATTCCCCAGGTAGAGTCCTTGGTTTTGAAATGGCCAAATTCACTGGGTTTCGATCCTATACATAGCAAGTTAATTCATATGGAGTTGTTGGTATCACCCCATTGCCCTGTTTGTGATCCTCATCTATGTATCATATCTCTCTTCAGATATATCAACAAATATATCTCATGAAGGTTCCCAATTGATAGTACTTCTTGGGTCTACATCATCGATAATATCAAACTCAGGAGTGTGTTCTCCCAGATGAGTTCTTTTTTGAATCGTCAGACTAAATCCCTAGTGTTGGTATATGGTAGTTGCGACTTACCTCTAGAATGCGTGTCATGGATTGAGTATATATGGATGTTCATGTTATATGTTTTTAGACACATACATGTATCTAAATGACTATACATTCCTTTCATTATTTCATTTTTGTTTCATAGAATCCTATAGAGTATTGTTATACTAACCTCTACATGGGCTTTTCCCGCAAATGTTGTGTCTAGTTCAGATGAGTGACATTTTGATTGAGTCCTAAGAAAACCAGGACTAGATAAAGCTTTTTTAGATAAGGTAGGCCAAGGTGTTCCTACCACTATAAATATCAGTTCAAGTACCTTTTTTACATGTTGGACTTGTGGTTATAGAATCACTTTGGTGGGATTGTATTTGGGCCAATTTTACTTTACATTAATTTCTTGTCGTACTATTTTGGTAGGGATATAGTGGTATATATGCATTTTTTTCTTAGTGTTTTTTTACATTTCAAAATTTTATGGGCTTGGAGATGTGCGTGTGCATACATGTGCATAGTAAGTGCCTCCCATGTTTGTGATATTCATACTAAGTGCTAGTCACCAGCCCATGGACTATTAGAGGTGGTGATGGTGTGTTAGGGAAAAAGAGCCACTTGGACAGGTCATTAAAGAGTGATAGAAGAGGGTGGTCGATTATACCTAAGGACCAAGAGTCAGTGATATTAGTTTGGGGAAAAAATATTAATTGTTTCATGTTCAAATTTTAGGCAACAGACTCCAGAGTTGTTACAAGGGGTTGAAAACTCCTTAAATCCGGACTCTGATAACCTACATTTCAACTCGATACATGAGAACGTTTTTCATATGGAAAATAATGGTATATGAATCATATATGAATGGGTTGTGGTTTAATATCCTTCTTGAGTATGCTCTACAGTTATACTCATTGATCGTGGTTCATGTTGTTTTCTTATGGGATTCCCCGGAGATGCATACCATCTAGGATTCATCACTTGATAAAGAGGATGAACCCCTCAATGAAGCGGCTTCGATATAGGGGCCAGGTCCCTAGGTGTTTCCTGCAGGTGGTGCACCAGCTATACCGCCACTAGTAGAGGAGCATGTGGTATCCACAGTACCATCATACAAGGAGAAAAGGTATAGCACACTACCCAATTTTGGTAGATAGATACCCCTTATGTGCTGAGGAGCGACCAAACTTCTAGTGAATGAGGACTCACTTGAGGCAGGGACCCAAGTTTTACATCTAATTGGGACACCATCCAATTAGATGGTGGTGTTGGTGGAGAGTATTCTATCGGTCATAGTAGGGCGATGGTGGAGTTCGGCTATCCAAACTCATGAAGAGGTGACTCCTTTGTGGAAAGGGTTCAAGAGTCTCTTTAGAGAGGAGTTATAACCTATTATGCTGAGAGAAGTGCATATACAAGAGCTTATTCCATTCTAGAATGGTATAATGATGTTGGTTGGGGATTCAATGAAGTTCACCAACCTTTCTAGGTACTCAATGGATATGGTTAAAGATTAGTACTTTAGGGATTGGACCTTCGAGTGAGGTATTAAGAGAGACATTCAAGCCGGTATTATCCCACTATGCATTCCGACGTTTGTTGGAGATATTGAGAGAGCTTTGGTGGTAAAAAGATTATTGGATGAGGAGATACCGTTTTTGATAGTTAGTAGTGGATGGGAAGGTTCCAAGACCACTGCATCAAGGATCTGATCTTGGGAATAGGGATCTAGATGTTGCATAAGTTTTGGAGGAGGTCCCATGATAGAAGATCTACAATTTAGGTCTCACAGGGTAGGTCTAGTGAGCCTTTGGAGAGGAGGTTCGATTCATGTGATGGAAGGGGACATCTCACTCGATATTATCCAAACCATTGGGATGCTGATGGGTTGATAGTGGATGTACCATTGAGGGAGATACAAAGACAATAAAATATAAATTTATAGAGTGGTAGATGTGAAATATGATCTGGGAGACCAGAAGATTGTGGATGATGTTTCAACTTGTTACCACTACCACCCCAGGTGGTCCACACCAAGCTCAAGAAGCATTGAGACATTATGATTTCAATATTCATATAGAATGGTTATCTAAAATACATTCCTAGATTGACTATTTTAGACAAAGGGTTTTGTGTATCTGTTGTGGTGGAAGGAGATTTTTGAAAAAATGGAAACCCAAGAAGCACAGGATGGACTCATATATAGAAGGGTGAAACCAATTATGCAGTAGTTGGCTTGCCTGACCCTTGGAGCATCAGATGTTATGAGTTTCCAGTTCCCTGTATTAGTGGTGGAGTATAAGGAATTCTATCCTGAAGAGTTTTCAGGATTACCTCCTCACCAAGTGATAGACTTCTGCATGGACTTACACACTGGGAAGACATCTGTTTGAGAAAAAACATATCGGATGGCTCCCATCAAGCTTTGTGAGCTAAGGGTATAGTTAGATGACTTGGAGAGGAAGGGCTTCGTGATACCCACTATTTCAACCTAGGTGGCCCCAGTTTTTTTCCAAAAGGGAAGATGGGAGCTTGAGGTTGTGTGTGTACTACTCGTGCCTGGACAATGTTACCGAGAAGAACAAGTATCCACTACCGAGGATTGATGACCTCTTTGATCAGTTTATAGGGGCACAATGGTTCTTGAAGGTTGACCTTGGATCAAGATATCACCATTTGTGAGTACGGGATGAGGATATACTGAAGGTGACATTCATATTCCACTAAGGTCACTATCAGTACTTTATTATTCTTTTTTGTGTGATGAATTCCCCAATAGTGTTCAAGGGACTCATGAACCCGATCATTCATCCTTATTTAGACCAGTTCATGGTAGTCTTCATCTATGATATCCTTGTGTACTCGACATCAAAGAATGAGCACATGAGACACCTAAAGATGGTTATAGATGTACTCCAAGACCACCATATTTATGGGATACTCTCATTGGTCTAGTTTTGGATTTAGGCGATCCACTTTCTAGGATATGTTATCTCCAGTGGATTGAGTGTTAGTAGACCTGGACAAGGTGGAGGTAGTGTTAGAATGGGAGCCATCTAGGAGCTTGATAGAGGTGCATAGCTTCCTTGGGATAATAGGATACTACCAGATATTCATACCTAATTTCTCTAGGATAATAGCACATATGACACCTTTGACTCGAAAAGGGAATCCTTTTGTGTGGATAGAGAATTTCAACAAAGCATTCCAGAAGTTGATGTAGAATTTGATGAGTGATTTGATCTTGAGATTGATGGAGGAGGTTGTTGAGTAGGTAGTGTACTGCAATGCATTAGGGACCAAACGTGGTTGTTTCATGATGCAGAGGCAAGAAGTGATTTCTTATGGTTGATTCCATTTGAGGCCACATGAGAAGAATTACGTGTCCCACAATATTGAGTTGGAAGCAGTAGTATTCACATTGAAGATGTGGCTAAAATACCTGATGGGTGAGCAATTTATCATATCTTTTGATCAAAAGAGTATCAAGTTAATCATCTCTCATAAGGATATGAACTTGAGATAGAGGTGGTGACTAGTGTTCCTACAAGACTATGCATTTGAGATTATCTATAGTCTTTGGAAGGGGAACATGGTGGATGATGCTCTCAGTAAGACATCTAGTATACAGTTTTTGAACAAGGAATTGAAGTCGTTGGCCTTGTTACAGTTATTCATTGTGGATAGAGATGGAGAATCTTACCTACAGTCTATGGTTGTCACCCCTCTAATCTTATAACAATTCAGGGAGACACATCATGGGGATACCGACTGCGAGACCCTACATTCTCATATGTCCACAGGACATGCACTTGATGGATATTTACAAGTCGGGGAGAACATTATCATTTTTAGAGGATACACAATTATACCATTAGTGATGTAGGAAGATGTTCTTCAAGAGTTTCATATGTCCCCTTTGACAATACCTCCTAGAGTGGAGAAGATGTACTAGGACCTTTGATGTCAGTTTTGGTGGACATGGATGAAGAAGGTAGTGACAAAGTTTGATTCTTGATGCCTTATGTGCCAGTTGGTGAAGGCTTAACACCAGGTTCTAGTGGGTTTAGCTCTACCCCTTGAGTTTTCAGAATGGCTGTGGGATGGGATATCAATGGGCGTTTTGAGTATTTTACCGTGTATGTGCATAAGAAATCATTCCATCTTAGTGATCATTGACTGACTCACCATGTTGCACCATATCCTAGCAATCTGGTAGTAGATTTTAGTAGAGATTTTGGAACACCTCTATGTTGATCAGATAGTTCGACTTCATAGAGTCCTATCAATGACAGTTTCTGATCCCGATGCTTATTTTACATCCCAATTGTGTAAGGGATTTCATGAGATGTTTGGTACTCAGTTACGCTTGAGCATGAAATTTTACCCCCATATGGATGACCAGATTGAGAGAACCATTCAGGTCCTGGAAGTCATGTTGTGGGATTACATGTTGGACATCAGTCATAGTTGGGATGATCACATACCACTGGTGGAATTTGCATTCACCAACAGCTACCACTCCACCAATGGTATGAAACCATTCGAGGCTATGTACGAGTGACCCTAAAGGTCACCACTTTGTTGGACTAACCTAGGATAGTTAGCACCCATGGGCCCAAAGTTGGTGTGAGTGACTACCGATAAGGTATAAATAATCTAGGAGCAGATTAAGACAACATAGAGGAGTCAAAAATCTTATAATAATATGATGCAAAAACCTTTGGAGTTTGAGGAATGAGATCATGTTTTCCTTCTAGTTTCACCTCAATTAGGAATGTGGATATTTCACTAGGGTGACATGTTATCTCCAAGGTTTATCAACCCTTTTCGTGTACTACGTAGAGTTGGTGATGTGTCATTCCACTTGTCTCTACCCTCCCAGTTGGATCGGGCAGATGAAGTCTTCCACGTGTCGCAACTCAGGAGGCACGTACATGATCCATCACACATCATCGACTAGGCCAAGATGGACATTAAGGATGGAGAAACTTTTTCTGAATACCTAGTGGAGATATTCATTGGCTAGCGATTCCCTTTGTGCATGTCTAGTGGTAACACTATAATCTATAGTGAGCACATGGGAGAGGGATGCTCATATTCGTGCACTATAACCATATATTTGTATATAGATTTTTTTGGATTTTTAAGGATCTAAATCCCCAAGGTGTGGAGAATTTAATGTTTCAAATTTTCTATATATTATTTTTAAATAGTATATTGAATTTATTCGAGTCCAGGTGTAGAGACAGTGTGAGATTCTAAGGCCTAGTGTGCGCAAAATAAATGTTTGAAATATATAAAAATATTTAATAGAACATGTGATTATTTTCCCTGAAAAAGTGGAATAACTTATAAATGGGTGACTATATCAGAAATTTGAGGGAACCACTATGTACAAAGTAGTGATTTTACCCTAGCCATGACCTAACATTGGCTGGTGCGGGTCAACTGTGGAATATAGATTTTTGAATTTTAATCAATAAAATAATTGGTGAATTTATTTTATTTTATTGTTTCAATGATGCAACAGAGTTTCCTTTTTATATAAGCCTTAGGTAGGAGTACAAGGTTAGATAGATAACCCTGGTATATCTTGGAGTCTCTGAAGAGAACTTGGAAAACTCTCTCGATGGAGAACAATGACGGGATTGTAGATCAGATATCGAGAGAAGTTATTTTTGACAGATCTCACCAACATTGATGACACAAAGATATATTATATTTAGTAAATGATCCAGCCCTATGGAAGGACGTTGTTATTTTGATTTCATTTTTCCATTTCAGAATTCAACGATGAAAATTGACCAACCAACGAACAAGTTGATCCTCAATTCGCTCATTCTGGCGGGATGGGCTATGATTGTGGGATTTTTATCAGGGTTTGATTGTTTAGGGAATTTCCTTTTTTTCTTGATCATTTTTATGGAATATATTGATTCCATAATGAAAAATAGCCAAGGTTTGTTCCTTGGGTTGTTCAATATGCCTTTTCTCCCTCGATTTTCTTCACATTCTTTTTGTTCTTCATATTCTTTGTGGTTTATGAAGAAGTGATTATTTCACCTTAGTTTGTTTACACAATGATATTCAACATCGGTACAACCTAGAGGAGGTGTGGTGGTGATGGATATGGATGGATTTAAGTGATTCATGAGATAGCGTTCTTTGAGCCATTTTTGTGTGGGTGATTGGAATTGGATTTCTGAGTCGATCAAAGGCTAGAAACTCACTAATTTGGTGCTATGATGTCAATATTACCTTGGGTCTCTAGTATCAAGGTGAACGGACCAATAGATCAAGAACCCTAGGATCATCCGAGGTGCATGGAAGAAGAACAGTAATTTTGTAAAATCAAAAAGATCACAACGTGTATTTCAGAATACACTGAGTGTGGGACCATCTGAGTAGCGGCTACAGTTTTGGTAGTCGATTGCATGTCACACGACATATGACCCCTATCACACTACATGTGGGCCCTTCCTTGAGTCTCGGAATGTACCTTATAATATAAACCAACACAAGGTGGTGTATATAGGGTTCTAATATGGTGTGTACTCCCCCATATGGCTTGGCTGAACCGGTTATGCTGATTACCCAATGTACTGGTACACGAGCAGAGCTACACTGGTTGAAACTATGTACTAGAACATGGGCAGAGTACATGGGTACTACCCAAATGGATGGGAATAACATGTAAGTATTTTTATATTCCGTGTACTCTTTTCTTACATGACATGTTCTAATGACATGGACCATTGTACAAGGGTAGTACCCAGGGTCAAGGAACATGACATGTGACCCTACTACATGTCGTGTGTACCATTCTGAGTCGATTGAATCCATTTCCCACTTTATCATGGATAATCATCATTAGGTTTCGTTCCCTTGATCATTTCCCTGAAGTTTTATGTGTATCATTTCCTATTCATGGGAATATGACACCTTCAGTAGGACTTTCAAGATAGATTCATTAGAATTCCCTTTGAGAGGCTTGGAGTAGGATCCTATATTCATTCTTCAGGCCCTGGGTAGAGTCCTTCTTATTGGCATGACCAAATTCATCAGACGTCGATCATCTACCTAGCAGGTTAATCTAGATGGAGTTGTTGGTATCACCCCATGGACATGGCTATCATCATCGTCTATGTATTGTATCTCTCTTCAGATATATTAGTGCATCTCTCTCATGATGTTTCCTGATGAAAAGTACTTCTCAAGAATATGTCATTAGGGCTGTCAGACGCAAGAATTTTTTTCCCAAAATGAGTTCTTTAAGGAATCTTCATATTGAATCCATATTGTTGGTATACAGTAGTTGTGACTTACCTCTATTCTGTGTTTCATGGACTGATTATATCTATATATTATTGTTATATGTGTTGTAGACATATACTTGTGTAAAGCTGACTGTACATTTCTTTATGTATTTCATGGTGGTTCGAGGGGGGACCTACTGAGTATTGTTATAGTCATCCCCACATGGGATTTTCCCACATGTGTCATGTCTTCTGAAGATGAGTGACCTTTTAACGGAGTCCTAGGTGGACCAGGACCAGACAGAGCTTTGTGAAATTAGGTATCTCGAGGTGTTCATGTAGCTAAAAATAGTAATCCTAGTACCTTTGTTTACATGTTGGACTTGTTTTTACAGACTTCATTTGGTGGGATTGTATCTAGCCCAATTTTACATTACCTTAATTTTCTGTCGTACTCTATTTGTTGGGATATAATGGTATGAACACGTGGTTTTCGTAGTGTTTTTTACATTTCCCCTTTTTGTGGGCTTGGAGATGTGTGTGTTCTTACAGGTATGACAATTCCTCCCATGTTATTGATATTCCTACTCAGTTCTAGTCACCATCCCCTAGCCTATTGGAGGTAAAATTTGGGAGTCGTGGCATGTGCCCCACTAGGATCGGTGAGGACATATAAATATTAACAATTTTTTCTAATGTGTAGAATCTTAAACTGGAAGTTAGAAAATTGGAACATAGTGGATGAGCATGTCAGTTACATGAATTTATCCCAAACAAAATTAGAATATTTAGCTATTAATTTTAAGGGGTCATTTTGGGCACTGATTTTTATTTCTTCACATCTGAAATCATTCGATGTTATGGTCGTCATAGTGATTAATTCATGTGGTAATATTGACTTAGTTTTTGAGAATATTTTTTATCTCATTCTAGATAAAGAGTTTGGGTAAAATAGAGTATATTCACCAATCATAACTACTCTAAGTGTAAAAGGTGGATGTTTTTTCCTAAATGGTTAATTCAAAAGAAGAGTTCATAGAAAAGATGACCAAGACAAGGGTAGTCAGTTAGGTCCTAATTTTTATATTGTAATTAAATGAAAATGGGGAATCTCAGGAAATATTTCAAGTAATATAGGGTTAATTTTTGAAGATACACTTCTAAATGTTTTTCAAATACTTCAAATGAGTATGGTAACTCTTTTTTGCTAAGTTTCACATGTATATTAGAATCATGGATTATTGATATTGAGGATTCATTTAACTCAGCATATGATTATGGTTACATGTAAATTTATTTCTATAAAATGTTAAACAAGGTTTATATTTTAAATAATAAATCTATTGATTTGGTGTGAGATTTTTATTTGAATGTTTGAACATTGATTAGACACATGTTGGGATTTCAATATGTGTGATAAAAGATTAAATTACATAAAAACCTTATTTTGGTAGGTTGTATAGATGATGTGTGATTATTTATATGTTTTTATGGAGTTTGGAAGGTCTCATAAGGATACATGGTGATGGAAAAATGTATTAAGGACAGAATAATATATCTTACCAAATTTTTGGATGGAATAATTCTTGTCATGAATTATTTTTTGAAAATGTTATGTTGTGGTTTAATCATCTCAATCACATGGGCGAGAAGGGGATGAAAGTCTTCTATGCTAAAGGAGTAATAAAACTAAATTATGTTGAGTAAATAACTTAAGAATATTATATCATTTTTATGAAATAGAAGGTTTCCTTTAATACATAATGCAGAACACCAAAAAACTGAAATTTGGAGCAGGTTCATATGGATGTATAGGGAAGAACACAGGTTCTTTATCATGGAGGGTAATTGTACTATGTTAACTTCATTGATGATAAAACATGAAAATTATTGGATTTATTTATCATGTAAAACTCATAGGTTTTCATGAGATTCATCTGACAAATATCGATGGTGGAAATGGAGACCATAATGAAGATGAAATTATTACGGTATGATAATAGTGGTGTCAATGTATGTAAATTATTATAATGGTTCTATTCAAATAAAATAATTTATATTGATTATTTAGTTTCTAAAATACCGAAAAAATTGTTGTGGTTTATCAGATGAATAAGAAGTTGAATATGAGATTATAGAGCATATGAGTATATTATGGTTTCCTAACAAAATGTTTGGTCAAATCAGCCAAATGTGAGGAATAACTCATGAAATATAGTCTTTATAAACCACTATAGAAAAATATTATAAAATCATTATATACTCTAATATCAATTGGTGTATCTCTAACATCCATTTCGATGCCGAGGAAATGTATAAACAAATGGATAAGTATTGGGCATTCTTTTATTAGTTGTGGTGGTGAATAATATAGAAACTATCTCAAGGAAAATTACATATTGAATTTCATATGAATTTTTAATGTTATATTCAATGATAATAACATATGGAAGCATCATAACTTATAGTAACATGAAACTATGAATAATGAATTGATAGATCATGAAAAAGAAGATATTAATTGATGTCTAGAAGTCTTACTTAGTTCCAACTCAACATAAGATAATGAATATACTGATAACATGAAATATAGATTTCAGTATTTGTGGTAATTTATATTGTCGTATGTGACAATAAATCTGATGTACTATAAGAGATCATGAAGATATTTGGAAGATGTAGTACCAGAATGAGCATAAACTCGGGGTGGTTTGAGGTCCTCTTCTAGGTTCACAAGACCAATGAAATGTTTTCGAACTGATGTTCATTAATTTAGTCACATATATTGTATTAAACACAAAAAAATAAAATGGGCAATAATTCTCAGTGATTTAAAATTGTGGAAGATCATAATAAAAGTGAAAATAGACTTTGTTCATATCAATGAAACATGGGATCTAATTGAAAATTAATTTGGGATAAGCACACTGAAGAATAAACAGGTATACCATATGAAGGATTAAGTGTATGGAAGTAAACAGTATAAGGTAAGGTCAGTTTTTAAAAGATTTTATCAAATTAATGGTGTGGAATTTAGTAATATATTTTCTTTAATTGTTAATCACAACACAATGTGGATAGTTCATAGAGTATCTTTGAATGTAGTCCTACATATTGAATAATTAGATGTAAAAATAAAATTCTTTTATGGTTATTTAATGGAGGAAATAATCATTGAGAAACTATAAGGATTCAATAAAATCATAAAAAATTTGGTGTATAATCTCAAATATTAATTTTGTAGGTTGAATCATGGAAAAAAATAATGGAATTAAAAGTTCAATATCTTTATGGACGAAAAAAACACAAACTAGTTTAATATTGATTTTTATCCCCACTAAATGGTGATCAATGATAAAAGATTAATCTTAATTATCCTGTATAAGGATTATATTCTTCTAGTAGGCCTGATGAAATATTATATTTAGGTGATTATATACAATTATTTTAGTTTTTTTGAGATAAAGGATCTTACAAAATGATAACATATTTTTTTGAAAAATATTGGATGATAATGGAATACCAAAACATTGGTTGAGTATTAGGAATACATTAGGAATGTCATGGAAAGATTTAGGACTTCTATATATAATTATTTTAATAGCCCATTGGTTAACATTTATCATTTTACAAAGACAAAACACCATGAATTCAATTTGATTATATGTAGATGGTGATGGTTCCATATACATACATGGTTGGAATCGTCATGTACACTAAAATATTTAGAAGGTTGGTCATTGTTCATGTAGTTGTAATTATTAGCAGGTTAATGTAAAATCTAGCTAAGGATCATTGTGAAGCCGTGAAGTGGATCTTATGGTATCTCAATGGGTTGCGATAAATTGTTTTTCCAAATGAATTATATTTTACAAGGTTATGTTCATATGGATCTGGAGAGAGATAAATATAAATGAAAGACTATTGTATGCTTTATTGGCCTATAGAGGAACTTATATGAGTTGGATGTCTTGACTACAACTAGTTGTGAAATCAGAGTACATTTCAACAATGGACGCTGGGAATGAGTTGATCCGGTTGAGTAGTTTCCTAGAGGAAAATAAAAGTATGTAGAGAAATGAAATTTTATTTTATGACAGTCATAGTGTGATAAATCTTGTATTGAATCATAACTTTCCTTCACTAAATAATCCCTTTAATTTTAAGTATAACTTCAAATATAATGTTTTTGAATATGGTTTGTTGGATTTAGAAAAGTATGTGAGAGAAAAAAGCTGATAGATATGCTGCTAAAGGACTTAGTCTAGGAATATCTTAGAAAGTGTTATACCTCAATGGGACTTAGTTGATGGAGAGAAGTATTAGAGGATCCTTTACACTACAATAAGTATTTTAACTATAAAACAATTCTAAGGGACTAGTAATTAATGGTTCAAGTTTTAACCTTAAATGTAGTCTTTGATTTAGAGCTTGTTAGGAATGTGATGCCTAACTTCTAGCTTTCATAACATTTCCTTTCTGATGGAGAAACTTTGGGAGCTATTGCATAACAACATGGAGATGGAAGTGATGAATCCTTGTGAATCTACATGTGGTAGTTCATTCAACAAGAATAACAATAGTAAATAATCCAAGATACAATTTTTTAAAGGGAAAAATTTCCCTATAAAAGGGAATTATCAATAGATTATTTCCTAATTTAAGTGGTTAGTGGAGCACAAATATCCTATGTTTGTAGAACCTATTGAACCATAAGAACACATTTATAAATTGAATTGTGGGTGTCACTTGGATGTGAGTTTGAAATACTATGTTTTCACCATATTTTTCTCGTATTCTTCTCTTCTTAATAAAGATAATAGCGTCTCCTCCTATAGAGTATGACTAAGTGTGAACTACATCAATTATCCTATTGTTATCCTGAGTGTTTGTGATAATCTTTTTCTATTTATGTTGTTCTGTTATAGAATTTATAATTGCATGATCAATGTAATTTAGCCTGAGACATTGAAGCATGGTTCCCTTTTACAAACATTGATACCATATATTTCCAGTTTCATAACTACTTTCATTATTCTAAAAGTTGAGATTCTAGAAGGATGTTCTAGAATATGAAAATTTCAGTATAATAAACAAAAAATTCAACAGTTTTCCATAAAACATTGAAATGGAAGAATTCACAAGTGTGGATGAAAATGATGAATTAATATTTATAGTAGATTTTAATAATAATGGTGAAATGTTTTAAGATAATTGAATGCATAAATTGGTCATTTCACTATATTATACCTTTACATCAATATATATTTTTAATATATAAATGTTTTACTTATAAATTTATATGTATTATTCAACATATTTATAATGTATAAATGTAATGGATAAAAAATTTTATAGCTTAATAGATAATTTATTTGGTCATTATTTTAACACCCCAAGCTTCCACAATATGCCTCTTCTTAATAATTCAATAGCTTTCACTACTGAAAATACTGAGTTTGAGCACACCATGACCTATCAAACTAGCCGGTTAAAAATAGGATATGAATAGTATTAAACACATTTTGAATTATATATATATCCCATTTAATTTTAACATTCTTCTTATGTGTTTATTTGACATAATACAATGACAAATTCAATTTTTTGGATAAAAGAGTTTTTTAAAAGAAAAAACAGTTTTCAGGCTTTTAATAGTGAACCATTTTTAAATACTATATTTGACACTTTTAAATAAGAAATTTGATGAAATGAAATTATTATTTAGAATTGGTAACTAATAATTTAGTTTGGATGATATATTTTTTACTTTTCTGATTACTTTCATATTTTGATGAATATCAAAAAATAGAAATTTTTAATTTAAATTTTTTAATCAAAATAATTTATGGTGTTAAATTATAAATATTTGTGGTTTTGAAGTATAATTATATTATATTTATATAATTTAATGTAATTTAGTTCTCTGGAATTAATTTCAAATTAAAATTGGACATAAACAAATGTCAATCTTTTGATAGTTTTTACTTCTTAAAAACCTGCATTCTGTTTTTGAAAATAGGAATTTATTTTAAATTAATTACCCCAAATTATGTGTTTTTAATATTAAAAAATATATTTCATATTTGGAATCATAGGGTTAAAATTGGTTTAATTGGTAACTTTTAATTTTTTGAAATTATTAATTGTAATTTCAATAATTATTTTTATTTACCATGGTGAAAGGGTTAATCTAGTGAATAAGGATAAAAATAATATTATTATAAAATTTAAATACCATAACTCATATCTTAATCCTATTTTATGAGATATTTACAACCCTGGTCATCAATATCATGATTTTAGGACCCCATGGGACTGCTTGGGAGTGATAATGACATGTAATATGAATTAATTTAAAGAAAAGATAAATAAACCATAAACATGTATCTTTTAATAAATTTTTTTCAATATTGGGTTATATGACTGATCTATTTAGCGAATAATATTCCTTATCAATTTTAAATTATTTCCTACATCACGGTATTTTATTTATAATTTTTATAGGTTATATAAATATATTTATTTATGACACAAAGATAATATCGTGATTAACATATTAATGTATGATTCAAATAAATAAATTTATAAATATTAAAATATATGTAATATGAAATATTTGACGCTATAAATGAATTTTCTGGATGAAATGGACACATTATGGATGATAAAATTCCTTTTTTTGAAGTAATCAAGTTGTTGTGACTTTAACAAAAATCAATTACTTAATAGTGTCAAAATTGACATAAATGTGTGTTTAGAACAAATATTATTTTATTAAATGATATAAAAAACCTAAAAATCTAAAATACGGAAAAATAACTTAGATAATGTTTAAAATGTTATTAATTATGCACTTAAGGTTCTATTGTCATTTTATAGTAAATAAATTTATCATATAGTATAAAAATTCAAGAAGACACGGTAAGAGTAAAACTGTTTAACTAAGGGTTAATCCCAATCGATATGTTTAATTTCACTAACTAAACATGTATAGAAATCATTTTATGATGGCATTAAGACCCATAAACATCATATAATATAAATAAATTACTTTTTAGTTATTATAAATATAAAATAAATATATAATAAATTAATATTTCATTCTATTCCTAAAGTTCCCCCCACCTCTCTTATAAAAGAAAACATCTCCTTCTCTTTAATTCACACCTCCAAACCCATTTTGCTTAGAGAAAACCAAAAAATTTCCTCTAAAAAAATCACTCATATCATTATAGAGGCTAAATGTTGGGATGAAATACATCTTAAGGATTCCTTTTGTGAGAATCAGAAGGAGACACCCGAAAAGAGGTAATTGTTTTATCACCTCTGTCGAAGTTCATTTATTATTTTACGTCCTCACTCTATTTTATTTCCATAAAAAAATAATAAATCCGGTACCTTAAATATAATTATATGTTATTATAATTATGGTACAACCATATATGTCTTTTTACCCATCCTATGAAAAATAGTATCACCATCTGTGCATACGTTCGACTTACCGCCTCCTGGTCGTGGTGTAAATTATTTTTCATGCTAATATTATTTATATGGATATAATGATGAATATAATGGATTTAAAAAATAAATATAACATGATAATGTCTCTATAAAATTCATATTCTATTCAATTCTAAATCATTTAACTATTAAGGAAATGATTATTTCGATCATGTGTATGTATGATTTACCATCTCCACGACACGATGAGACTCATTTTCCAAGTTAACCATCCAAGAATGATTGAAATCATAAAAATTATAAATAAGTATGATATATATGACATAATAACTCTACTGGGATGATATATATTTATATACATATATGTCATTCACTTACTTCCATTCAATACGATAATAAAACAGAAACAACAGTCATGCGTACGTACGACCTACTGTCTCCATGAACAGTGTGTTCCATTTTATTTATATATATATTATATAAATTTATATAGATAATATATGTGTTATATAAATAGTATTTTACATTATGGAATTATGTAAATTATGAACTATGTTTTATGATCCCGAATAACAAGTCAAAACACATACGATAAACAAATAGATTATTACCCAAAATGTTACATTAACTTGGAATTGTTAATAAATGTGTAATATGACATCACAAAGGAATAATATATGATATCATAAATACTATTATAATTCTGATATAAGTTAATTTTATGTTCCAAATACTATAAAGGTGTTTCATACACGTAAAGAGTGTATCAGACTTATGGTAATGGTTAATTCCCCAATCTCATTATTATCATAGATTGTTTATGTGTTAGTGTTTACTTGGACATATTTATCATCCATGCCCATGTTTCATAAAAATATTTTTTAAAAGGAATATTTTAAGGTTTTATGCAAGGTAATATTTAACTAGATCATTAATTTAAATGATTTATAGATTTAATTTTTCTAAATATTTTTAATTAATGTACATGTTATCAAAATGATTTTAAGGAATTATTTATATGGAAATGATTGTTTTAAAATGTTAATTATTTTCAAAAGTTTTAATGTGGTTTGGGACACTTTGATTCAAGAATATATTTTAAATTACTTCCTTTATAAATTTTGTGACTTATAAATTATTTTAATAAAAGGGATATTTCCCTCAAACAGTTTTACTTATTATTTTCATTTATGTAAACATACCTTATGAGATATTATTCCAGATTGTGGTTGATTTATTATGATATAATCTTCTATATATTTTTGATGTTTTTATGATATGTTGTATGTGGATGTGCTATTTTTATACCATTCATGGTTTATTATTAATGTATTAACATTTCATATGCTAGTTTTAATATGAATTTGTATATTATGTATCACACCTTTCATATGAGGAATGCATTAGATTTAGTAAGTGATGGGTGACACCCGCTATAGCTCCTCGATGCATCATTAGGTCTAATGAGATAGACTAGTGTCTTGGCATAAGGACTTGACAGAATATTTGTGTATGGTCTTGGAACGCGGCTTTGAATTAGTGGTTACGATGTCTAGCATTATTCATTCCATCATTATGAGATTTGTTATTTATTTTACAAGTGAGTATTAGAGTAGTAGAATATCCATGTTAATGTTTAAATATAACTATTTTATTTATTCTTTTTCATATTATGTTGAAGGTAATGTTTTAAAAGGATTGTTTTTTTAGTTTTGTGCCTTTCCTTAAAGTTTATGATTATTTGTGATAGATTCCTCTATATTGTTTATCCTTACACAGCATCTGATCTCACCCCTATATTATGTTTTATTTTACCAGGATTCCATGAAGTGTTTTATGATTGATATTAAAGACTAAGAGAGGGGAATAATGGCATTCTCAAAGGATTATCTTTTCTATATTTTATGTTAGAAATTTTAATGTAAAGGTCATGTATGTAATCTGTTTTCCAAGACTGTTAAACTTATTGGTCCTTCAGGACTTGATTCCTTGTAATCAAGCCAATGTATTAAAACAATGCACTGGATCTGGGTAACTGAGGTCAGGGTGTTATAGTTGGTATCAAATGATGTTTAAAAAACCTTGGAAATAGATTTATAAAACTGAGATTAGGTATCATAACCCTATGATAGATTTTGAGGATAGGTACAGGGAAACCCCTAGAATTTTGGTAATGATCTTGGGTAACCTAGGAATAAACCTAATATGTTATAGATTGAAATATCATTTACTTGATTATGTGGGTTTCCTCAATGATATTTTTTCATCACCCTATGATTTTTGGTCTTATTGAAAAATGGAAACAAGAAGGAATTGGATTAATAATGAGTATGTTGGAAAATATGACAATCTTGAGAAAAAAATTGGATAATGACTGGATAGAAAGATATTGTCATTATACCGAATCATTTATCACAATATACGAGTAACAAGGTGATATTTTATGAAACTTTTAACATATTGCGTAAGAGGAAGACAAACATTTATAAATATTCAAATTTTATGAAGCAAATAGGAAATAAGATTTTGTTTCCAACATATATAGAGGAAGGAAAGAAGAAACTTGACGAATACCTCAAATAGAGGGGATGATGTTATATCTTTGGGAAATGGGGAATAGAGAGACCAATTTTTATAGAGGTTAATGTCTCATCTTTGGAAATCATGGGCATTACCCAACTCAATGCCTAGGACTAAGAATTTTCCTCTAAACCAAGGAAGGACCTATTCCATGCCAACCATTAAATTTGAAGTATTGAAGTATTTATGTATTTGGATCCAGGAATTTTGAATGCTGAATTATATAAGGAGTATGCAATTTACATTTTTCACAAAGGATTTACAAGAATATGTTGAGTAGTAATAATGGAAAAGAAAATTTATTTAAGGGTAAGACTATTTAGAGAACATTTTATTAAGGTAAATATAACCCCTAATATGTTAATTATGTTAATATAATGATTTTAGGATAATGATATGTTGGATTTGAATATGTAAATTGGATGATTCTAGATTCTTGAGAACTAATTATGGATTTGTTGACAAGAGGGGAATGTTATCATGGATGAAGTGTACAACTTTTTGGGACATAATAAAAAATCCACTATGCTTTGGAACAAGGAAACATACATGTTGTTAGTAAGGATATCTAATAATTTAGGTTGTTACCATGACTCAAGAAAATACATGATGAAGGTGTTCACATGTTTGGAATGTGACAGCCAAGAACTGCCCTATGTGATATGGGAGATAAATTCTAAACCAATTTGGTTCAACATTTTCTAAAGTTGTATATTTTCAATTTTTTGAAGGATTGTAAGGTAATACATTATTTGATATTATAAGTTATAATTCAGTTTAAGTTTGTTAGATTAATGTATTATCTAGTTAAATGTAGACTTATGTAAATGTGCTAACTTTTTCTAACACTTTTTTTGAGATAGATGGAATAACCTATCATTCTATTTATGGATCTCGTGATCTTTCAACACTCTAGGAATTACAAATAAAAAATCATTTCCTTGAATAATAGATGGAGTGTAAATTGTTCAAAGTGTGAATAATGGTGTTATTTGTAACATACCCAACCGGGAATCCACTATACTGGTGATACAAGCTGGGTGGTTACATGACCTTAAGCGCACCTCCCTGTACACCAAAGGTTTATGACTAGTTGTGGGGGTCCAAATAGTCAATTGGGGAGACTATGCACCCCCTTTTATCAGAGTAAGCCACAATAGAAGATAAAAAATAGCATAATAATAACCAATAGTACCAGAGAATGCATCAAAAACCATCCCTCAAATGGGGTACAACCATGTTCAACTGTAAATTTTCCATGCCATGCTACGAGTGAAAAAGTGAACAAAATCCAAAAATAAAGACAGACTGAAAAATCCCCAAAATGGTCCCGACAGCAAGTCTGGGTCCTCCAAAATTCACACCCATGCCAACCCAACTACCTTGCAAGGGCCTTTTCCCTTATCTTAACCTACAAACATTAAGTCTTCTTGGGTACCTAATGGCGGCTGGAGGAGGGTGTGAGTACAACTCCATAGGACACCAGCAACAGTGTCAACAAAATATCTAGTATAAACTATTGTGCATGAAAAAGTGAAATTAATAATAAATGATAAGGAAAATTTTAAGTTCACTAATCTAGTTTAATTCCATTACCAACAATTATTACCATTTGTATATCATACCATTTCATCCCATTTTCCATTACTTACCATTTCAAATGCATTTAACATGGGTTCATCAAAAATAACAAGTTACTCATGCTAATAGTACACAATCACATGAATGAGGAAGAATAATTTTATCTAATCTCATTAGGAATAAATTAATCTTGTCAACCATATCCTCACCTTGAAGCCTCATCTCGGGTGGATGCAACCGTTAGGGGAACATAGCCTCAATCCTTTTCACTAACCCATTCATTAAGGGTGGAATTTAGAGCCTCAATCCAACTCGACCAGTGGGAGTAGAACCTCTAGTCAATACCCCAATCTACCAAGCCCTGTGCAAGTGATATAAATATATGTATCCATTGACCATTCAAACAACATCACCACTATTTCCTAATACAAATATAAATCATTACAATAACATAAGTGTTAATACCATTCCCTAACCCATTAACACATTTACCACATTTAAAATCATTTAGACACTTAGCATGATTCCCCTTTTATTATGATTATCTCCATAATCATTCATTCGTTGTGCCTATCTCACTAGGATTCGTTCATTATGCCTAACTCACTAGGTTTCATTAATGGGCTCATAATCCATTTCATTATGGTCTTTAATCATTTCCTTGTTACCCCAATATCCCTTATCATATTACTAAGCCTAGGTAAATCACCTTGCTTCTACTTCAAAACAATAAAACACATCAACATGATTACCAAGGATCTATATAACTACAAAACAATCTCACAGGTTATTTACAAATCCCTAGGTTCAAGAGAGTTAGCACACCCCATGGGTGGCCCTAGATTAGTCTCATCACCCTCGATGCATCCAATATGGATAGTGAGGGTTTCTGTTTACCTTCTTAACATCCATTTTACCTAAATATGCCACTCATGATCAAAACATTCCTAAAGACACCCAATAACAAAACCACACATGCATAAATCCACAAATAAACTATGGGATATAACTTGTAGACCACTTAACAAAATTTCATGGGTGAACGCACTCTTAGTCGATCCCTTAGATTCCTTTTCCACCAACCGTTGAAGCATCAACCTAGATCTCACCAAAGGAGTGGGGTTTTAGAGCTTCTAAAGGAGAGGAGAAATGAGATACAAACCCTAAACTCAAAAGAGAAGCAATGATGGGATTATCCTTACTTGGAGCATCGATCCACAGCCAACAGTACTAAAAATTCCATATAAATGAGGAAGATCGGTCTATTGGAACTCTGGGAAGATTTGGTTCATTCCTAGAGTGAAGAGGGGAGAATTGACAGGAAATCCCAAGTTGGGTATTAAAATCCTAGAGTGTAAAAATTGTAATTTTTTAAATGTTTCTCGGATACATTTTTTATCCACACGATTTTTCAAACTGTGCACAAACTGTGCAGAGGACATTATCCAAAAACCCACCTCCTGCATGGTTTCCTCGGCTATCTAAACGGTTAGCACTAACTGCGCACAAACTGTGTGACCTACCCCAAAACCCCCTTTTCATCATTTTTCATTTCATGAACCCTCGAAACACCCCTGAGACCCCTTAAGGACTTCGGTAGGCACTTAATTAACAAAAACAGGCAATTCAATCCAAAACATAAATGAGCACATAACTTTCAATGATTAAGGATCTTACAACCTCCCCACCTTATAATAGATCGTCCTCGAGCCGAGATCCCAAGATTCATTTCACTTCTTTTGAAAATTGATCGATCCACTGAGCCCGCGTATCTAATTCCCTCTCCTATGTTTCATTCTGAACATTCCCATGCTGCCATTGTACCCGCACTATTAGCACAACCTTGCCCCGTTAGACTTTCTCACCCCGATCCACCACACAAACCAGATGCTCCTCAAAGGACGCATCAACCGCAAGGTCAACATCAACAGCATCTAAAACCTGAGATGGGTCAAGGTGATATTGGTGAAGCTATGAAACATGAAACACACCATGCATCCCACTATATCACCGTGGAAGAGTCAATTGGTATGCCACCATCACGATCCTCTCCACAATCTCAAACGACCCCACATACCTGGGTGCCAACTTGCCCTGCTTCTGAATCCGTTTCTGACCCAACCATGGTGAAACTCGAAGGAACACATTATCACTCACCTTGGACTCAAGAGGTCTATGCCTCCTATCAGCATACGACTTCTTCCTACTCTGAGCCATTTCCATGTGCTTCTGAATCAACTCATCTTTCTCCAAATTCTTCTACATGGGACTCGGTCCGAACAACTCACTTTCTTGGGCCTCCAACCAAAACAATGGAGATCTACACAACCTACTATAGAGAGCCTAAAATGGTGCCATGTAAACCATAGCCTGAAAACTGTTGTTGTAGGAAAATTCAACAAACGACAGGTAATTCTCCCAAGAACCACCAATATCCAACACACAATCCCTAAACATATCTTCCAACACATGGATTATACACTCTGACTTCTCATCCATCTGTGGGTGTAAAACCATGCTGAAAAGCACTTGTGTACCAATCACCTTCTGCAACCCTTTCCAGAAGCACGATGTGAAACGAGCATCCCGATCCGAAACTACAGTCTACGTTACACCATGCAACCATACTATTTACCAAACATAAAACACACCCAACATATTAATTGTGTATGTCTCTTGAATTGGTAACAAGTGATCCACCTTCGTTAGTCGGACCACAACCACCCAGATTTCATCATTCTTCTGAGGTGTCCTCAAAATACCCATAGTAAAATCCATTGTCACATCATCCCACATCTATTCTAGAATGTGAAATGGATGTAACAAACCACTTGTGTGTTGATTCTCATCCGTCACATGGTGACTGGTAAGGCACCATGCCACAAAGACTACAACATCCGTTTTCATTCCTGGAAACCAAAACTGTCTTTAGAGATCATGATAAATCTTGGTCAAACTAGGATATACTTCCCATTTTGACTCATAGAGCTCACTCATAAAATCTTCCCATATGCATAATGGCACAACCACAAGACCATGAATAAAAACAACCCTTTACACAACGGTGGCCCAACCAGAAGGTGGATTCCCACCTTCAAGTCTTTCCATCATGGAAAAGAATTCAGGATCGTGGAGCTGAATTTCCCTAACTCAACTCAAAATCAACGACTCAACCTCCACTGAAGCAAGAGTCGCCTGACTACTTTCATCCCACACCTCTAGGTGCATCTCCGTGGACAAATCCATTACCTTCCACTCACTGTTGGATTCTTAAACCACCTGGTTTTGAGCCATATGACTTGAAGCATCAACAACAGTATTCAATTTCTTTGGTGTATATATCATATCAAAGTAGAATGATTGGAGGTACTTAACCTATCTTCTATATGAAGATTCATATCCTGATATGACAAGATATACTTTAGACGCTTGTGATCGGTAAACACTGTGAACCATTCCCTCAACAAGTAGTGCCTCCAAAAATTTGAGGCATACACTACTGCAACTAACTCAAGATCATGAGTGGGGTAATTCTTCTCATGGGGTGTCAATTGCTTCAACCTTTAAGCCACAACCCGCTAATCTTGCATCAACACAACCCCAAGCCCGATATCGGAGGAATCACAAAATAGGGCATACTTTCTACCTAGGTCAGGTGAGATCATGATCAGTGTGGTTATTAATCACCTTTTCAACTCTTGAAAGGCATTTTGACAAGCCTCAGACCACTCAAACATGATTCCCTTAATTTTCAAACCCGATTGTGGTGCTACCAAGTGAGAGAAATCCTGGATGAACCTCTGATAATAGCCAGCCAAACCCAAAAAACTCTGAACATCTGAAACACTCTTGGGATTCTCCCATGACACGATAGCCTACACTCTCCCTAGATACACCAACACACCTACCTCAGAGATTATGTGACCCAAAATATTCAATTCCCTAATCCAGAACTGACACTTTGAGAGATTGGCTTATAGATGATGCTCTCTTAGTGTACTCAAAATGATGTCATGATGTTGGGCATGATTGTCATGACTTTTCGAGTACACAAAGATGTCATCAATAAAAAAACCAGAAACTATTCTAGATAAGGATGAATGATTGAGTTCATAAAATCCATGAACATTGTGGGTGAATTGGTCAAGCCAAAAGGCATCACCACAAACTCAAACAACCTATACCAACTCCTGAAAGTTGTCAACAGTACATCAGAAGGCCTCACCCTCAACTGGTGATAACCTGATCTCAGATCAATCATAGAAAACATCATTTCACCCCTAAACTAGTCAAATAAGCAAAACATTATAGGAAGAGGGTATTGATTTTTTCACCATCATCTGATTTAACTTCCGATAATCAACACATAGCATTAACGACCCGTTAGCCTTCTTCATAAAAAGAAAAAGAGATCCCCAAGGAGATGCACTAGGATATATTAACCCCTTATACACCAAATTCTTAACATTAAACATTAAATCCTAGTGTTCTACTAGTTCGATTTGGAATGGAAGAATTGAAACTGGCTCCACTGCCTGCAGTAACTCAATTGTGAACTCAGCATCCCTCTCGGGTGGAAAACTCCATAAATCCTCAAGAAAACATCCTAAAACTAATCCACTACTAGAGGGAATACATATTGTTACCCTTTATCATCATCAATAACAAGACAAGATACTTGATCCATGAGCCCACCCAACTGATGGAAAAACCGTCTCACACGACCAGATCAAAAATCCCATTTTCCGCAATGGAAATAAGTGTTAACCTCAAATGACATGAATGATACCTTGTAACGGTAACAGTCTATGTGCGCCTGATACAACACCAACCAATCTATATCCTACATCAGGATAAATCCTAATATCTTGAGATTGAACATGTCCCACAAGAAATGATAACCACCGACTTCCAGAGCACATCCCTTACCCTTCCAGATTTCTTTCTTCTATACCCCCAACAGAGTTTCAATCGACATAACAATGCACACACTCTCCACCGACATCAATACTCACCTACTGAGGGTTCCTACAGAAACTCTGCACATGTCCCAATCTTCCCCTTGACTGACACTCAACTATAGGTTGAGGAAACTAGCCACACATGTACCCTAGCCTACCACACTGATAGAAGAACATATGATCACCACCCTGAGAATTTTACCCTTTTTTCTAACCACCTTGCACACTTCATCTCTAAGGAAAGAAATCCAAAATGATGCTTTTAGACCTCAGAAGATGCACTACTTGTCTGCCCAGGTGGTACGACAGGCCAACTACCTGAATCTCCCTTTAGGTAGTCTTATAAGATGAACACTTGATCCACTACCTCCGTAACCCTATTCAAGTGAAATATATTCACCTAAGACCTAATCTTGTGTCTCAGTCCATCCTGAAAATGCCTCAAAACTACTACCTCATCCCCTGCAATGCTGGAACAAAGCAATGCAGGTCAGTGAAGCGGCCACCATACTCCATCACTGAGAGTGATCCCTGAGTCAAGATCAAGAACTCTATATCCCTATCTTGCGTCAAATTATCTGGCTAAAAATTCTACAGAAACATTTCATGGAAATATTTCCACAACATCCCCTCATCCTACTCAGTCTGAGCTAGGATGTCCTACCAACGCTTTACCTATCCCCACAACATATAAGCTACCAACATGACTCACTTTCCAATAGGAGTATCCAAATGATCAAGTATTATCTGGATATACTCTATCCAAAACTCTGATACCTATGACCCACCCTCTCTAATAAAGGTCATAGGGGGTTATTGTTGAAACTCTCAGGTCAACTCAAACATACTCAGTGCAACCCACTCTGTGTCTCAATCCATAATCTGCATTAAACAAGAAAATTTCTCTTAGAACATCCCTTCTCTACATTCTTGGATCACCACAATCTCTTGCTCCTCTACTAGAGGAGTGTTCTCAACAACATCCTCTTGTTTCAAAACTGGTGCTCGACGTCATGGTGGCATTTCATTACATTTTCGGAGATGAGGTTTAGAATACATACCATAAAACATTCACAAATTCAAAACAAGAAGGCACTTCACCAGCCACAACAACCCACCATACATACATCATCCCAACAAACATTAATATTCTAAAAATGTCACCCTGAACATCCTTACTGAAGGCATCTTCCACATGAGGAAAACAACCATACACCAATACAGGGCTCACACAACATGTTACAAAAAATACTTTCAATAGATTAAAAACCCATAATTACACGTATTTAATTATTCATCACTTGTCATTATTTAATCTTTACCACATTAATTATTTTGTTTATGAAATTTTCCCTTTTCAATAATCAATATGGAAGGTGCATTCTATCTTTCATGCCTTACACACCCAACCCGTGTGTGCCTACGATTATACATGTCGCCTATCTCTCTAGGTGCCTAAAATGATGCATGAATGCACAAACTTGTTCCATTGAGGCCATGAGCAAAATATAGAAAAACCATCACATCACAGAACATGTGAATCACCCAATTGTGAAATATCATCAACTATAACATCGCACAATCAAGAACAAAAATTCCCACCCTGGGTGACTTGGGTTTTCTCTCGTACATTGGTCAGCTACTCCCAAGAACGATCTCATTACCAAGTCCCAACACATCCGAACTCTCATCAACCATTCCAAATAACATGATTCCAAAGAAGGAGAAGAAAAACCTCCTTTTGATAACACTTTGTAAAATCCTAGACCCGGAAGCCTCTATAATGGTGCTCCGAGACGGGTGGTTACATAACCTTAATCTTGCCTCCCTGTACGCCAAACGTTTTCGACTAGTAGTGGGGGTCCAAATAGTCAATTGTGGAGACTATACCACATTTTTTCAGAGTAATCCACAATAAAAGATTAAAAAATAGCATAATAATGACCAATTCTACCAGAGCAGGCATAAACCACCATTCCCAAAATGGGGTACAACCATGTCCAATGGTAAATATGCCATTCCATGCTATGAGTAAAAAATTTAACAAAACCCAAAAAAAATACAAACTTCAAAATCCCCAAAATGGACCCAACACCAAGTTTGGGTTCTCTACCATGCACACCCATGCTAACCCAACTGCCTAGCAAGGGAATTTTCCCTTTTCTTGACCTACAAACAGGAAGTCTGCTCTGGTACCCAACGACGGCCCGATCAGGGTGTGAGTACAACTCAGTAGGTCACCACCAATGATGTCTACAAAATATATAGTATAATCAACAGTGAAGGAAAAAGGGAAATTAATAATAAATGATAAAGAAAGGATTAAGTGCCCCTAGAAAATTTAGGTCCATTACCAACATTTATTACCATTTCCATATCATACATTTTCATCCCATTTCCCATTACTTACCATTTCCAACGCATTTAACATGGGTTCAACAAACACAACATGTTACAAAAGCTTAAATTACACAATCACATTCATGAGGAAACACACTATTATCCTATCTCACTTATACAACCATCCTCATGTCAACCATATCCTCGCCTTGAAGCCTTAGTCTGGGTGGATGAAACCGTTAGGGGAAGAGAGCCTCAGTCCTCCTCCCTAACCTGTTCATTAGGGGAGGAGTTTAGAGCCTCAGTCTAACGTGACTCATGGGGATAGAACCACAATTCAATACCCCACTATACCCAGCCATGTGAACATACTATAAATATATGTATTCATTAACCATTCACACAACATCACAATAGTTTCCCAAGGAAAACATAAATCATAACAATAACATAAGAGGTAATATAATTCCTTAACCCATTGACACATTTACTAAATTCTACATCATTTATCCACTTATCCTGATTCTGTTTTTTTATGCTTATCTCATTAAGCATTCATTAATTGTTCCTATCTAACTAGGCTTCGTTCGTTATGCCTAACTCACTAGGCTTTATTATCAGGCTCATAATCCATTTCCTTATGGTCTTTAATAATTTCCATGTTAACTTAATATCCCATAGGTTATTACTAAACCTAGGTGAATCACCTAGCTTCTAGTTCAATATAATCAAACACATAAACTTGTTTATCAAGGCTCTACATAACTACACAAAAATCTCGCATGTTCTTCAAAAATCCCTAAGTCTAGGAAAGTCGGCACACCACATGGGTGGCCCTAGATTAGTCTCATCACCCTTGACACATCCCATGGGGATTGTGAGGGTTTCCATTTACATTCATAATAACCATTTTACCTAAACATGACAAGGGTGATCAAAACATACCATGAGACACCCAAGAACAAAACCCCACATGCACAAATCTACAAATAAATCATGGTATATAAATTCTAGACCACCTACCTCAATTTTGCGAGTGAACACACTCTTAGTCAAGCCCTTAGATTCCACTTCAACCAACCCTTGATGCTTCAACATAGATCTCACCAAATGAGTAGGGTTTAGAGATTTTTAAGGAGAAGATAAAGGAGATACAAATCCTAAACTCAAAAGAGAAGCTAGGATGGGATTATCCTTACTTGGGGCTACAATCTGCGACCAATGGCCCCAAAAATGCCTTATAACTGAGGAAGATTGATATCTTGGAGCTCTTGGGAGATTTGGTTCGTTCCTAGGGTGAAGAGAGGAGAATAGGGAGGAAATAATATGTTGGGTATTAATATCATAGAGGGTCAAAATTTTAATTTTTTAAAAGTTTCTATGTCACACGGTTTACCCACATAATTTTCCAAACCATGCACAATCTGTGTGGAGGTCAATGTCATACAACCCACCTCCGGCACGGTTTTCTGGGCTATCTACATGGTTAGCAATAACCATATGCAGACAAATTAGCCAACCCATAAAACCCCATTTTCTACATTTTTCGTGTCCTGAACCCACAAAACACCCCTGATCCTCTTTAAGGACATGGGTAAGCACTTAATTAATCAAAACAAGATAATAAAACCAAAACATTATTAATAACATAACTTTCCATGATATGGAATCTTACAGGATTGTACATAAATTAATTATGTATTTCATCTCATGTTCTTCAACATCAGTGAAAGTATCTTGAAAACCAACAAAGCTTTCCCCGTACTTTCTTTTGTGATGAATCAAATGGTCCCTTAGATCATCACATATTTATTTCTTTCAAATTGTTAAGTATATTTTTCCTAAATATAATCTCCATCACTCTCCATCAGAACTCATTGGTTAGATTTTTATTTTACGTCCATGGTTTCCTACATGGAACCCTCATATGTATTATTTATGGTAACCATAATACATACCATTCTTTATTTTAAAATAGAGGTCTCATTAATCCCATTATCGAGGTGGGATTTCAACTATGATATTTTGAAATGTCAAAACCCTAGTCGTCAATATTGAGTTTAAATTGAGAAGATGCAATTTATTGAAGGAGTGGATAATGTAACTGCCCATGATTTGACGATACTCTTCTTCTTAAAAATTCAATATCTTACGCTACACACAACACTGAGTTCGAGCGCACCACGACCTATAAAACTATCCGTTTACATTTTTTTCAATAATATTAACTACATTTTGAATTTTATATAAATCCCATATAATTGTATCATTTTTATGTGTTTCTTATACATAATATATGTGAAAATTCAAATTTTCAGTAAAAAAGTATTTTAAAAAATAGTTTTTATGCCTTTTAATGGTGAACCCTTTTTAAATACTATATTTGATACTTTTATATGGTAAATTTGAAGAAATGAAATTATTATTTATAATAGAGACCTAAAAATTAAATTTGGATGAATTTTTTGTACTTTTTATAATAACTTTTCTATTTTGATGAATAGTGAAAAATACTAAATTTTAATGGAAAACAACATTTTTTATCAAAATTATTTATATTTTAAACTTATAAATTTGTATATTTTAAAAGTATAATTAGATTATATTTTTTTCATTTAATATAATTTAGTTGAAATGAAGTAATTTCATATTTAAATTGGACAGAAACACATGACAATATTTTGATAGTTTCTACTTCTAAACCCATTTTTTGGTTTTGACAATTGAGAATTAATTTTATATTAATAATGAAACTTCTAAGTTTTTAATTAAGAAAAATAGATTCCATATTTATAATTATAAGTTAAATATTTTTTAAATAGGTACCTTTTATTTTTGTACATTAAGAATAGTAACATCAGTAATTACTTTTAATTACCACGGTTAAAGGGTAAATAAAGTATATAAGGGAAAAATAATATTATAATAATATTAAACTACCCTAAAAAATGTCCTAATTCTATTATATGAGATATTTACGACCATGGGAATCCTTTTAATGATTCTAGGACTCCATGGGACCACTTGGGTGTGATAATGAAATGTTATTATAATTTATTTAAAGTAAGGATAAATATAACATAAACATGAATCCTTTACTAAAACAATATTAATATAGGGTTATATAACTGATATATTTGACTATAAACAGTCCATATAAATCTAAAAATATTTCCTACATCATGGTATTTTATTTATAGTTTTTATACATTAGATCACTCTAGTTATTTATGACACAACAATAATGCAGGGATTACCTTATTAATGAATGATTCAAATAAATGAATTTATAAATATTAAAATAAATGTAATTTAACTTTTTGATGACATCCAAAAAATTTCTAGATGACATTGAAACATTAGGTATGATTTAGTGCCTTTTTTAAGGAAGAAATTTGGGATGACTTTAAAAAAATCAATTACTAAATAGTGTCAAAATTGACATAAATGAGTTTTTAAAACAAATATTATTTTTTAAAAGATATAAAATTCCCAAATATCTAATATTTGGGAAACTAACTTTTATAATTTTTTAAATTTCATTAATTATCCACTTTAGGTTCTCTTGGAATTTTATAGTAACTAAATGAACCCTATAGTATAAAAATGCAAGAATACATGGTAAGAGTTAAACTGTTTAACTAAGGGTTAATCCCAAACAATAAGGCTAATTTGAGGAATTAAACATGTTTAAAAATAATTGGTTTAAATTATTTTAAACCATACTCATATTATACTATAAATAAATAACTTTTTATCTATCATAAATGGAAAATAGATTTATAAAAAATTAATATTTCAATCTTTTCCTAAAATGCCCCTCACCTCTCTTATAAAAGGGAACTTCTCCTTCCCTTTAATTCACCACTCCAAATCCATTTGGATAGAAAACACCCTTACCATTTCTTATCCCAACATCCCTCATATCATTCTAGAGGAAACACTTTTGTCATAAATCCATCCTAAGGAGTCCTTTTGTGAAAATAAAAAAAGAGACACCTGAAAAAGGGTAATTGTTTTATAACCTCTAAAGTTATTTTCTTCTTCTACATCCTCTTTATCTATTGTTACCATACTAAAATAATAACTATGATACCTTAAACATGATTAGATGTTATTATAATTATGGTATAAACATATTCTACCTTTTACACATCCTAAAAACACAATATCACCATGCTTGTGTGCGTAAGACATGTCGTCTCCACACCATGGTGTAAATTGTTCTTCATGTACAATTTATTTTTATTTGTATAATGATGAATATAATGTATGTATATAATAAATATAAAATGATATTTATTCTGAAAAAAAATCATATTCAATCCAATTGTATACTATTTAACCATTAAGTTAATGACATCGTCGATCGTGCATACGTACAACTTACCGTCTCTACGATGCGATGAGACTAATCTTCCATTTTCACAATCCAAGAATGATTATAAGATTAAATATTTTTAATAAGTATGAAATATATTAAATAATAATTCTACTAGGATTATATATATATACACATATATGTCATTCACTTACTTAAATTCTATATGATAATAAAACGAAACTTTCTTTCATGTGTATGTACAACCTACCGTCTCCATGAATGATGTGTTCCTTTTTATTTATCTATATATTATATATATTTATATATAGAATATCTATGATATATAAATCATATTTTACATTTTGGAAGTATGTAAATTATGATATATGTAATACGATCAAGAATAAAAAGTCAAAACACATATGATAAATAAAGCGATTATTAACCAAAATGTTGCATTAAAATGGAATTGTTAATAAAAAGGTAATTTAATGTAATAAAATAATAGTACATGGTATAATAAATATTATTATTATTATTATATAAGTAAATAATATGTTTGAAAATGTTATAGAGTAGTTTCAGACACGTACAGAGAGTATCAGACCTAAGGTAAAGGTTAATTCTTCTATCTCATTATTATCTGAAATTGTTTATGTGTAAGTATTTAATGTGACATATTTATCATCCATATCCATGGTTCATAATTTTTTTTAAAAAGTAATATTTTTAGGTTTTATGGATGGGTCTCTTTAACTAGATTATCATTTAAAATGTTTTAATGAATTAATTTTTCTAAATCTTTTTAATTAATGTCAATGTTTTCAAAATGATTTTATGGATTTATTTATATGGAGAAGATTATTTTAAAATTATAATTGCTTTAAAAAGTTTCAAAGTGGTGTGGAAAACATTGATTAATAAATCTCTTTTAAATGACCTCTTTTATAAATTGTGCGAATTTTAAATGATTTTAATAAAAATGGATATTTCTCTTAAAGAGTTTTACTGATTATTTTCATATATTTCAATAGCCTTTATTAGATATTATTATTGATTGGGAATGATTTGTTATGATATAATCTTCAATATTTTATTGAAGGTTTTATGATATGTTGGTAGTGGATGTGCTATTTTTATACCATTCATGGTTTATGATTAAAGTATTTACATTTCATATAGAAGTTTTAATATAAATGTTATGTTTTTTTCACCCTTTTATACGAGGAATGAATTGGAATTATTAAGTGATTGGTGGGGCCCTATATATCCCTTCGATGCATCGGTAGGTCTCATGAGACAAACTAGTGTCTTGGCATAAGGACTTGATAAAATATTTGTGTATGATATTTTCATGAGGCCTTGACTTAGTGGTTAAGACGTCTGGCATTATGAATTCCCCCATTATGATATTATTTATTGATTTTACATGTGACTATTCATGTAACACCCGAAGCTTCCATGGTACGTTTACCTTTGAATAATGCAGTGGCTTGCATTGTACGCAACTTTGAGATTCTAACACACTACAACCAATCGAACTAGCAGTTATGAAAAGTAATACCTACATTTTGAAATTTTATAACATTTACCTTTCAAAATTGACTTCATTTTTGGATTCATAATTTCGAAATTATCATGTGGTGAAATTTTGGTACTTTTCGGAAAACTTTCATATTTTGATGAATAGTGAAAATTACTAAATGTTTATGAAAAACAAATTTTTTAATCGAAATAATTAATAGTGATAAGTTATGAATATGAGTGGTTTTAAAGTATATTTAGAATATTTTTTTACCATTTATTATAATGTTGGTCATTTGGCATGATTTCACATTTAAACCAGACAAAAACAAGTGTCAATCTTTTGATAGTTATTATCTCTTAAAAACACGCTTTTTGTTTTGACAGCGGGAATTAATTTTAAATTAATTTCTTCCACTTCTGTGTTTTGAATTTTGATAAAATGGACTCAATATTTGGAATCAGTATATCCAAATTCTGTAAATAAGTAACTCTTATTTTTAGACATTTTGAATAATAATCCGGTAAATATTTTATTTACCATGGTTAAATGGTAAATAAGGGTAAAAAAATAATATTATAATAATATTAATTTACCCTAAAATGTGTCCTAACCCAATTGGTTGATACATTTCTGACCAAGGGAATATTTGGGTCGATTTGGGGACCCCATGGAGCCACTTGTAGGTGATAGGGACACTTTATATTAATTAAGTTAAAGTAAATACAAAAATTGCATAAGCTTATATATTTTAACAAAACAATTTTATACATAGGGTTATATATGTTATATATTCTATTATAAATATTCATTATAAATCTCAAAATATTTTCTACATAATGGAATTTTATTTATAATTTTTAGACATTGAAAAATGAAAAATATATATGACATAATAATGATGATGTATTATCCTTATTAATGAAAGAATCAAATAATGTGTATTATAAATGTTAAAATAAATATAATTTGAAAGTTTTTATGAGATCCACGAATTATATTGGTTAATATTACATGTTAGTATTTCTTAAATTAATTTGTTTCTAATTAATAATGTTTTTAAGACTTTAACAAAAATAAATTATTGAATAGTGTTAAAATTGACATAAATGATTTTTTAAAACAAATATTATATTATTAATTGATATTCTTTTTCTAAAAATATAAGGATCGAAAAAATGACATATATGATGATAGGTTCATTATTAATGGACCACATGGGGGTCTCTTGGAGGTATATAGTATGTTTATTAACAATATAATATAAAAATACAAGTGACATGGTAAATGTCAAACTAATTAACTAAGAGTTAAAACTAAAAGATAAGGTTAATATAATGACCCAAACCTGTATAAAACCTATTGGTTGAATGGTTTTAGACCTATACCCACCTTATCCTTTAATTAATCCACTTTTTAACCATTAGAAACCGAATATGAATTTATTATAAAATAATATTTTAAGTTTTTCTTAAAGAGCCCCTTCCCCCCCCCTTATAAAAGAACACCACTTCTAACAAATTCTTCACACCTTCAAAGACTTTTGGATCTGCCAACCCCTACCCATATATTCTCTGAACTTCCCTCACTTCAACCTAGAGGCCTTATTTTTATCATAA
This sequence comes from Viscum album, assembly GCA_963277665.1. Classification (NCBI taxonomy): domain Eukaryota; kingdom Viridiplantae; phylum Streptophyta; class Magnoliopsida; order Santalales; family Viscaceae; genus Viscum; species Viscum album. The sequence continues at coordinate 21,852,362 of OY728142.1, read as the reverse complement.
ATCCAACTTAAAGATCCCTTTTGATCAAATCAAAAATAAGAACCCAAAGAAGAGGTAATGATTTCACCACCCTCTTTCAACTTCCTTCCTTCTTCAACTTCTTCTTTATTTGTTATTTATATTATAAAATAATAAATCCATTATCTTCTATAAACATTGATGTTGTTATAAATATGGTACAACCATATTAAGTATTCTATCCATCCTTTGAATGACATTTCACCATATGTGCGTACATACAGCCTACCGTCTCCACGTCGTGGTGTAATTGTTATTCAATATATTATTATTTGGATGGGTATAATAATGATTCTTAATTCATATAAATAATAAATATTACATGATAATGATTCTATATATATGATATACCATCCAATTATATATTATTTTAATATCAAAATAATGATATTGTCGCTCGTGCGTACGTACGAATTACTATCTCCACCAACACGATGAGATTCATTCCCCATCATATCTGTTGAAGAATAAATTTCATTTGGTGAATAAAAATAATTTTTAGAGACATGATATCATTCTGGATATGAATAAGATACAACCCATCCATAACAAATATGGTTCGCATAATAAATAATATAAAGGAAAATGAATCCGTTAACACCCGAAATGACGATAATACTAAGATATTATTAACAAATCAATATTTAAAGATCATATATGATATCTTATTAATGTAAATGATTTTTTTTTATATTTTAATAACAATTATTTCACCATTATACAGGAGGATAACCTACCATCGATCAAGGAAAAATTACAAATTAAGGGGTTTCTTATATCACATTTAATTCCGGGAGATTTCCATTTTTCACCACTTATTTAATACATGTGGTGTGTGTACTACCCATGATTGTATTCATTGTGGAATATAATTTAATTTATTCATATTTACATCATCGTTGTAGGATCCTTCTTTCATGGGTGTATGTTTCGTAAGTTACCAAATCGATAAGGGAATTTGAAAATTTCAAATTCCACTCATTCGACTTCACGCATACTTCATTGTTTATTTTACTCCAAGATTATCTGTGGAACCACTATTTATTTTCTTATGTAATAATTTACACTATCCTTTCTGTGGATATACTTTTGATACACATAATCACTAAATTGATAATTTCTTAAGTTATTGATATGATCTTGATAAAAGTAATTTTAACTTAATCTCCATTTGTTGAGTTAAACAGCCAATTCATTGGTGTTGTTTTTACAAGAATATGTGTGAATGTCCTCTGATTGATTTACACTGAATTTCCAATCATATTGAGTGTATTTATATTTTTCACACATAATTATGTCATTGATTTATCCTTAACCTATGGATATGGTCTTTATAAGAGACTTAATCTCAATTTACATCCCAATGAGACTTCTTTGTTGTTATACACCAAATCACTTTTATGTGGTGTATATAATGTAATTTGACATAGTATATCATGAATAAATTTATTATCATGATATTACAATGTTTTTATTATCTCAATTATTTGTATTCAAGTGTCTCTCTTTTTGTTAGAATCTCTTACTAAAATATCATTTTTAAATATTTTTAAGACTTATTCTTCTAAATCATTTTCATTAATGTCCAGGTTTTAAAAATGGTTTTAAGGAATTATTTATATGGACATTAAGGTTTTAAAATTAAAATTACTTTTAAAAGTTTCAAAGTGGTATGGGATACTTTGATTCAAAAATATATTTTTAAATGGCTACTTGAAAAATAGTGTGACTTTTAAATGATTTCACAAAAAAGAGATATTTCTCTAAAATTGTTTTGATTTCATCTATGTCAACATCCTTTGAGGGATTTTAAGATTATTTGAAGTCGATTTATTATGATACAAAACTTCCATATTGTATTAAAGGTTTTGTGATATGTTTAACTGTGGATGTGTTATTTTTATACCATTCATGGTTTATGGAGAAAGTACTGAAAATTTGAATGCTAGTTTTAATACGAATGTTTATGTTATGTTTAAACCTGTTCATATGAGGAATGCATTGGACTTTTTAAGTGACGGGTGGAGCCCGCTATAGCTCCTCGATGCATCGGTAGGTCTCATGAGACAAACTAGTGTCTTGGAGTGAGGCCTTGAAAAAATATTATTTCTAGTCTTGGCACGCGGCCTTGGCTACGTAGTTAAGATAGTCTGGAATTATTCATTCCATCATTAAGAAAGTGGTTATTGATATTTCATGTGATTATTCAACTAGTAGAATATCCATGTGAATAATTAAATTGCATTATTTCATTTTATCTTTTCCATATTATGATGAAGTTCAAGTTTAAAAGGCTTTTGTTTTAGTTATACATTGCTTAAGTGTTTATGGTTATCTATGAAAGATTCTGCTATATTCTTATCCTTTCTGGGCATCTGAGATCACCCATTTCAATGTTTTATTTTTTCCTAGGATGTGAAGAAGTAATTTATGAATGACCTGCAAGGGTTGTATTAGGGGATATGAAGACAAGATGTTGTTGTAGTTTTTTTAACTTATGATGTATTGTATGACTTATGAATATATTTATTGTTTCCAAGACTAATAAACTAATCAGTATTTCTAGACTTGATCCTTTGTGATCATTCCAATCTTATGTAATAATGCACCGACTCTGGGAAACTGGGGTCGGGGTGTTACAGTTGGTATTAGAGGAAGTTTTGTCAAAACATTGGAAGACAGATTTAGATAAACTCTGATTAGATCACATATCCCTAAGATAGACCTTGAGGACTAGTATAGAAGAACATACTAGAATTTTGGTATTGTAGATATTTTGTGAGTTTTCTGAGAAATACATCCATGTCTAGATACGAGCAGGTAGAGGTGGATCTGGAACAGATGTACCTAGGGGTAAAACCCGAAAGCACCGCTTTGAGCTAGACTCGAATGGGAATTGGTGCATGACAATGGTCCTTGCTGTACTCTTGGTTACGACACTCGTGAGGGATATGCTTTGATAAATTCACAAGATTAGTATGAACTATTTTAAGGGGAATAAAAAAATGCCCCTAAGAATATATGTCGGGAAATAGATAGTGGATAACAAAGATTTTAACATTGGGTACCCCAATTTAGGATATATTGTTCAATTATAAGATTATCCTAATATGTCTATTTTTTTTTACATTCTTATTAGATAAGTATTCAAAAACCCTAATTGTATTTTCTTTTTTTTATTTAAAACATGGAGGGAGTAAGATCACAAACAACTCTTCTCTATCTATCTGAAGAACCACTTACAATTATTATCCATAAGTCATGCACATATGATGTTGAAACTTTTTCAAATGTCCAAGTTATATTCAAACAACTTTATGGGACATCCAATACCTCTTGAATTGAACAATTCTTTCAAGGATCAAGTGCTGAGTGTGGGATAATATTGCGCTCTCAACTTTCTCACCCTGCTATGTGTGAGAAGTACCATCCGGATCTTTTCAAATTCTTCACTTTATCTCAAAATTACGATGCACTAAATGATTTTCTAGATTCTGCAGAAGAGGGAGACCTTCAAGCATCCTATATATATAAAATTATATATTTATGTCTTTTGAGACATACAGAAACTGATTTACCAAAGCCTTATTTTCAAATATTTGAAGATGAATCAGTAAGAATTTTTCAAAATAAACATGTTAAAGATGATGTCTCAAAATTATATATAAGAAATACCTATTTTTTATGTTGCATCAATGCTTCCATCGGTATAATCCAAGATGGATGAAGAGTTTTTGGGTAAAGGAAGTAGATGATTTTGAAAAATTCTTGAGGTACCATTATGACACATGAACACATTCTACCAAAAGGAAATTCCGCCTAGTCTCTCTAGAGTTCATGATGTGTTACACCTATCACTAGTGAAAAAATATATTCCTGGCCCAATACATGTACTCAAGTATGGATAATTAGAACTGAAACCCGATCAAACTCATTGAGAAGAGCCTATTAGAATTATTCATACCAATGATCAAGTGTTGAGAAACCGGATGACTAGTCTGGTAAAAGTTCTATGGAGAAATAAAAATATGGAAGATGCGATGTTGGAACCTGAGGAACATATGATGAAGAACCTATGTGGAAATAAATGGATGGGGAAATTTTTAAAAGTGTTAGTGATCTTTATTGATGGGATTACTTTGTAAATTTTTTCTCTTGTATGTTTAACCCTGCAATTTATCATGTGAAAATGATATTTGTGGAAGAATTATGATTTCTCTTGCATATATAGTTATAAATAAACATTTGATTATATATGATCATTGGGTTTGAGGCATTTACAAGTTATTATATTTTGGGATGAAAATACAAGGTATGAAATAACATTTGTGGTAAAATTTTGTTATGGTTATTTTGAGGAATTTACATCATTTTGGTAATATTATAAAATATAGTTTTTTTAAAAGGACAACACGTAGACCGTGTGACAACCCATCGCGTCGGACAAAGCTGTGTGAATCGAACCCACAACCAATGTGTGATTGGGATTTATCACCTACCACTAGACTACGCAAAGTTCCTGGTTAGTGTGACTATTATTTTTAGTTAAATGATTTTATTGATCAATAATAATTTGATTTGGGATCTTATGACTTATCAAATGAATACCCTAAGTATAGGAAAATTATTTGGTGATTAATTGATAAATGTTATTTTGGAAGATGTTCGCTTTTTTGGGAACACTATATGCTCAAGGGAAATAGAATAGTATGGTATTTCATTTGAGGAGAAATAGTGGATTTTTATCTATGTTTTTATTATGGATTTATAGTGATTTGGGTTATTTATGAAAATGATTTACCTATAATAGAGAATATGTGATTAGGTTAATTAATTTTAAGTGTGTGACTTTAAGAGTAATTGATTTCATTTGGAGATACCATTTAATGTGGAAGACTAAATAACCAAATTCTTCTAAGTTTTGAGTTTCAATATTATTTTGGATTTTATTAAAGGATTTTAAGGATAATTCTTTATTGAATTCTATTTATTTAACTTTGGGGTATTGTTGGTTTAATTATAGAAATTAAGATTAATGTTTCTTTATCTAATGAAATAACCTTTTGGGGGATCATCAGATCTTATACTAACAATTTTGGTTTTGATTAATCTCTAAAGTCAAGGTAAATATATAGTTTATTCTTCATGGATCATGTTATTATATAAGAATTTTATTGTAGCTCTTCTAGTGTGATCAAGTCTTCTGGAATACTCATCATTTAAAAATGAGTTAGTAGTAGAAATTTATTAAAGAATGAAACTTTACTTAAAAAATTAAGTATATCTCTTTGTGTTCCTAGTCAATCTCATAAATTAATTCCTAATCCTTATGTAATGTTACTTAAAACAAAAAAAATGTTGTCCATTTAATTTTCCTACTGGGAGACTAATGACATTTTGTCCCAACACAAATTTGTGGTTTTCTTGTTGTTAGCTTTATCCTGATCATGTTTTCTAACCCTCTCCATCAGAACATGAAACTTAGTTTATCATCCATATCCATGTTTTCCTACATGGAATCCTAGTATGGGTTATCTTGGGTGACCTTTATACTTCTCTTTCTTTCTTTTAAAGTGGTAGTTTTATTGACCTTTTTTCCAATGTGGGACTTTCCATTATATTCTCAAGCCCAATTTTAAAAATTGTGAGGACGCAATTTATTGAATGAGGGGAGAATGTGACACACCAAGCTTCCATGTTATGTTTCCCTTTGAATAATACAATAGCTTGCATTTTACGCAACTTCGAGATTCTAACACACCGCAACCAATCGAACTAGCCGTTATGAATAGTAAAACTTTTTTTTTGAAATTTTATACATTTTATCATTCCAAATGGACTTCATTTTTGGATTCAGAATATCGAAATTATCCTAGGGTGAAATTTTTGTTCTTTCCAGAAAACTTTCATATTTTGATGAATAGTGAAAATTACTAAATTTTTATTAAAAACAACTTTTTTAATTGAAATAATTAATAGTGATAAATTATGAATTTGACTGGATTTAAAGTATATTTAGAATATATTTTTACCATTTAGTACAATTTTTTTCATTGTGAATGATTTCACATTTAAACCGGACATAAACAAGTGTCAATCTTTTGATAGTTAATATCTCTTAAAAACATGATTTTTGTTTTAACAGCGGGAATTAATTTTAAATTAATTTCTGCCACTTCTGTGTTTTGAATTTGAAAAAATAGACTCCACATTTGGAATCCGTATATCCAAATTTTCTTAATAGGATACACTTATTTTTAGACATTTTGAATAATTATTTCGGTAAATATTTTATTTACCATGGTTAAAGGTTAAATCTGGTAAATAAGGGTAAACAAATAATATTATAATAATATTAATTTACCCTAAAATGTTTCCTAAACCTATTTTTTGATACATTTCCGACCATGGGCATCTTTGGGTCGATTTGGGGACCCCATGGAGCCACTTGTAGGTGATAGGGACACATTATATTAATTCAGTTAAAGTAAATACAAAAATGACATAAGCTTATATATTTTAGACAAACAATTTTTACATAGGGTTATTTATGTTATATTTTAGATTATAAATATTAATTAGAAACCTAAAACGATTTCCTACATAATGTAATTTTATTTATAAATTTTAGACATTGAAATATTAGAAATATATAAGACACAATAATGATGGAGTATTTTCCTTATTAATGAAAGAATCAAATAATTTGTATTAACAATGTTAAAATAAATATAATTTGAAAGTTTTGATGACATAAATGAATTTTATGGGTTAATATGACATTTTAGGATTACTTAAATTAATTTTTTTATAATTAATAAACTTTTTCAGACTTTACCAAAAATCAATTACTGAATAGAGTCAAAATTGTCATAAATGAGTTTTTAAAACAAATATTATATTATTAATTGATATTCTATTGTTAAAAATCTAAGGTTCAGAAAAAAGATATATATGATTATAATTTCATTATTAATGGACAACTTGGGGGTCTCTTGGAGGTATTTAGTATGTTTATTAACTATGTAATATAAAAATACAAGTGACATGGTAAATGTCAAACTAATTAACTAAGAGTTATAACTAAAAGACAAGGTTAATATAATGACCAAAACCTATATAAAACCTATTGGTTGAATGGTTTTTTACCTATCCCCACCTTAAAATTTAAATAATCCACTTTGGATCCATTAGAAACCGAATATGAATTTATTATAAAATAATACATTAAGTTTTTCCTAAAGAGCCCCTTCCCCCCCTTATAAAAGAACACCACTTCTAACTAATTCATAACACCTTCAAAGCCTTTTGGATTTTTCAAACCCTACCCAAATATTCTCTAAACTTCCCTCACTTTAACCTAGAGGCCTTAGGTTGACCAGAAATCCAACCTAAGGAGCCCTTTTGATCAAATCAAAAGGAAGAACCCAAAGAAGAGGTAGTGGTTTCACCACCCTCTTTCAAGTTCATTTCTTCTTCCACTTATTCTTTATTTGTTATTTATATTCTAAAATAATAACTCCAGTATATTCTATATAGTATTATGTTTTTATAAATCTGGTACAACCATATTCAGTATTCTATCCATCCATTGAATGACATGTCACCATATGTGCGTACGTACGACCTACCGTCTCCACGTCGTGGTGTAATTGTTATTCAATATATTACTATTTGGATGGGTATAATAATGATTCTTATTTCATATAAATAATAAATATAACATGATAATTATTCTGTATATATGATATAACATCTAATTATATATTATTTTAATATCAAAATAATGATATTGTCGCTCGTGCGTACGTACGGATTACCGTCTCCACGAACGCGATGAGATTCATTCCACATCATATCCATTCAAGACTAAATTTCATTTGGTGAATAAAAATAATTTGTAGATACATGATATCATTCTGGATATGAATAATATACATCCCATCCAGTACAAATACGGCTTTCATAAAAAATAATATAAAGGAAAACAAATCCGTTAACACCCGAAACAACGATAATAATAAGATATTATTAACAAATAAATGTTAAAAGATCTTATATGATATCATATTAATGTAAATTATTCTTTTATAAATCAATAATAATTATTTCACCATTATACAAGAATTTATCCTACATTCGACCAAGGAAAAAGTACAAAGTAGGGGTTTCTTATCTCACTTTCAATTCCGTGAGATTTCCATTTTTCGCCACTAATTTGTTTCATGTGGTCTGTGTACTGCCCATGATTGTATTCATTGTTTAATATACTTTAATTTATGGATATTTACATCATCATTGTATGATCCTTCTTTCATGGGTGTATGTTTCATATGTTACCAAATCGATTATGGAATTTGAAAATTTTATTTTCCACTCATTTGGCTTCACACATACTGTAGGACCCCGGGACACCCTGAGAGGGGAGGGGTGAATCAGGGTGGAAACTTTTTCTTCTTTAAATTGTGGATCTTGTTCCCACGTTTATAGGAACTACTTAAACTTGTATGATGGATATGATCAGCAATTAAACATTCACATGAAGAGACAGATGACACAGCTATTTTTACTTGGTTCACCACTAAGGGCTATGTCCAAAGAGCATACGCCGACAGGTTGTCGGTCGTACCTAAATCCACTATGCTTAACTTGCTGCAAATACAACTGTTCGGGCACAGTCACTCTGGCCCAGGCTCACTGCCTTTACAAAGGTTCAGGGATAGCTCACCGCTTCCCTCGGGTCACTCCTGTTTACTCCCCCTGGCTCACTGCCGTTGGGTGAAGTGTCACTCAGTTTATAGACGTGAAGGTCTCTTCAATGGATAGACATGAAGTTCTGTGTCTCCTGTTAAGCATGAGACTTTTATTGCATCAGAGTTCAGAGTTGATGCACTTTTCTGTTCAATCCTCCATTACTGCAATGACTGAATGCACTAGATCCCCTGTTCTTGTTTGCCTGAATCACAATCACTTGTGTGATTGCTAAATAATTGATGCTCTGTCAAAGTCCAGATTTCATCCACTGATGAATACTCTTCTTTCCCCTATCCATTGGGCGAACAACCTTAGGAAAGGGTCTTCACAAAGAACCCTACTTCGCACGACTCCCAATTTTGGAAAGCTCAAGCAATTCTGAGCAGAGCCCCTACCTTTTCGCGAAGCTCAATCGCGAAGCACTCTCACGATGATCAATCCTTCGCAATGCTTGGCTATCGCGAAGCTCCTGCCACTTTGCGAAGCTCACTAAGCCAACGCAGGGTGATCTCTTTTCGTGGAGCTGGGAAAGTCGCCGTGAAGCTCCTGCCTCTTCGCGAAGCTCAATGAGCCAACGCGGGGCACAACCTTTTTGCGGAGCTAGGATAGCCGCCACAAAGCTCAACATTCGCGAAGAAAAACTACCTTCGCGAGTGACCTTTGCGAACCGAGAGCAATGGTTTTTCGTTGAGAGCTCTCTCTGTCTCTCTTGAGGGGGTCGGCCTCTATTTATAGGCGATTCCACTGACCCTCGTCCTTTCCGCGCGAAGTCAACGCCACGTCAGCACCAATCGCGAAGCTCCGAACTTCCCGCCGAAAATCTCTCAAAATCGCGAAGCAGAACGAAAATTTTCCGTTCGCGGAGCTTGACGTAATCGCGGAGAAACACCGTCAACATACCTTCGTGACTTCACCGTAAAGATCCCTCGTGAAGCCCAACATTCCTTCGCGCCTTCACCTCGAAGCTCCCTCGCAAAGCCCTTCTCCGCCGCGAAGCTCTCCAGCCTCTGCCGTTCGCAAAGCACACCATCAACATTCCTTCGCGGCGCGCACCTTCTTTCACGGAGCTCCCTCGCAAAGCCGTTCACCACCGCGAAGCTCTGCGGCCTCTGCCGTTCGCGAATCTTAACGTAATCGTGAAGACTCACCGCCTCCATTCTTCTGGTCTTCGCGATTTCTAAACCATGCATCCCATCTTCGCGAAACTCATGCCTTTGCCATATAAAAATATAATCTTCTAGGAAATCCACTTTTCACGATGCTCAGTAACTTCCAGATTTTGGACCCCCAAAATTTGGAAAACACTGGTAAAGGGCGCCACCTTCAATACTGTTCTTTTTGTCCACCTTCAGTTTATCCATTCCAATGTTCCAGGAATAAAACATGGATCAATATCTATAGTCCTCAAACTCGACGTGCCCCCATGTAATCTCCTTTCTCAACAGAATTTGTATGTCATTTGTTTGCTTTGTCGACAAGGACGATCACCTCAACAATGCTTCTTCTTGGTGATTCTGTATACTTCAGCAACTCTTCTACTTTTATCACAACCTCCACTATTATGATATGTATTCTTTGAAGGAACAGCTTTAGCATCATCATCTTCAATGACAATTTGATGTGCATGGCTATCGCAGAATTCCAATCCTTGGGCAACAATCATAGAATTCCAATCATTGGCACATTGTCTTCTTTATCAACCGTCATGATATACTTCATGCAAACCGATTCAATTAGTCAAGAAGTCTCTTGCATGGTTCTCATGCAATCATGAGTAATTGTATGGTCTTCATCAAACCCATGGGTCTCATGCAATAATGAGGAATTGCATGGTATTCATCAAAGCCCATGGTTCTCATGCAATAAGGAGGAATTGCATGGACTTCATCCAAAAACCTCATTCTTCTTTAATCATCCTTGGATGGATTATACCTCACATTCTGCATTGTTGTAAACAATGTATCACCTTTGACACATGTTCTTTGAACTTCCGATCAGTACAAAAATCGTCTGAATCACCACTCCTCTACTTCATCAGAGTATTTTATGATCACCTTCATTTTGATCTACATTGACAACTATTGACAACAAATACAACCTTATACACAAAGTGGTTCCAACACATACTTCATTGGTTATTTTACTCCAAGATTATGTGTGGAATCACTATTCATTATTTATGTCATAATTTCCACTCTCTTTTCTGTGGATATAATTTTGATACACATAATCACTCAATTGATAATTTCTAAAGTCATCGATATGATCTTGATAAGAGTAATTTTAACTCAATATCTATTTTTTGAATTAAACATCCAATTCATTGGTGCTGTTTTTACAATAATATGTGTGAATGTCCTCTAATTGATTTACACTGAATATCCAATCATATTGATTGTATTTATATTTTTCACACATAATTATGTCGTTGATTTATCCTTAACCTAAGGATATGGTATTTATAAGAGACTTAATCTCAATTTAAATCCCATTGAGACTTTTTTGTTTTTATACACCAAACCACTTTTATGTGGTGTATATAATGTACTTTGACATAGTATATCATGAATCCCTTTATTCTCATGATATAAATTTTTTTTGATTACCTCAATTATTTTTATTCAAGTGTCTGTCTTTTGGTAAGAATCTTTAACTAAAAATTCATTTTTAAACATTCTAATGACTTATTCTTCTAAATCATTCTCATTAATGTCCATGTTTTAAAAATGGTTTTAATGGTTTATTTATATGGACATTAAGGATTCAAAATTAAAATTACTTTTAAAAGTTTCAAAGCGGTGTGGGACACTTTGATTCAAAAATATATTTTTTAAATGGCTTCTTGACAAATAGTGTGACTTTTAAATGATTTCACAAAAATGAGATATTTCTCTCAAATAGTTTTGATTTCATCTGTAACGCCCTTACCCCAGCTACATAGATTCGATGCATTATTACATAACATTGGCATGATCACAAGAAAGATCAAATCTCGAAAGACCGATTGGTTTAGTAGCCTTGGAAACACTATATATATTCATAAGTCTTACATTACATCATAAAGTGAAAAACTACTACAACAACATATATTCTCCATATTCCACACTCATATCCCCCCATAATATCCTTGAATGTCATTCATAATTTACTTCTTCACTTCTTGGGAAAAATAAAACATAGAAAAGGGGTGAGCTCAAATGCCTAGTAAGGATAACAATATAGAAGAAACTTTCAAAAATAAGAATAACATTTAAGGCAATGTATAACTTAAAACAAAAGCCTTTTAATCTTGAACTTCAACATAGTATGGAAAAAATAAAATGAAATAATGAAATTTACTTATTCACATGGATATTCTACTAATTGAATAATCACATGCAATATCAATAACCACTTTCATAATGATGGAATGCATAATGCCAGACTATCATTACCACATAGCCAAGACCTCGTTCTAAGAATACAAATAAGATTTTGCCAAGGCCTTGTGCCAAGATACTAGTTTGTCTCATGAGACCTACCGATGCATCGAGGAGCTATAGCAGGCTCCACCCGTCACATATTAAGTCCAATGCATTCCCATATGAAAAGGTTTAAACATAACATAAGCATTCATATTAAAACTAGCATACGAAATGTCAATACTTTCACCATAAACTATGAACGGTATAAAAATAGCACATCCACAGTCAAACATATCACAAAAACTTGAATACAGTATAGAATATTTGTATCATAATAAATCAAATTAAAATAAGCATAAAATCCATCAAAGGATGTTGACATAGATGAAATCAAAACTCTTTTTAGAGACATATCTCTTTCTATTTTGAAATCACTTAAGAGTCTTATATTTATGAAATAAAACATTTTATTTGAAAATATTATTATAAGCTTGTAAGGGATGCTTCGACAATTTTATAATGGTGGAAAATAGTCGCACCCGCCGTATATGTTAAAAAAAACATTCTTACCTTAATTTTGTCGAAAAGGTTAAAAAACACCTTATTTGTAAAACAACGGAAAGATTCCTTTATATACCTCTTATAAAATTTCAAACAAGGGTATAAATGACTTTAACACATATTCTAGTAAATAGTAAAAATGTTTTAAAATTAATTTTTAAGAAACATGGATGTGGATGATAAAGAGATCCCAGTACATTATTACGTATAAACAACCTCGGATAATGAAGAGATTGTGAAATAACCCTTACCTTGTACTTTTCCTTGGTTGGGGTAGGTTAACCTCCTGTATAATAGTGAAATAATTGTTATTAAATTATACAAGAATCATATACATTCATATGATATCATATATGATCTTTTAACATTGCTTTGTTAATAATATCTTAGTATTATCGTCGTTTCGGGTGTTAAATTACTCGTTTTCTTTTATATGTTTTGTTATATAAGCCATATTTTTCATGGATAGGTTTTATATTATTAATATCCAGAATGATATAAAGTCATTAAAAATTATTTTTAAATCATCAAATTATAATTATACTTGAATGGATACGATAGAGAATGAATCTCATCGCGTTCGTGGAGACGGTAGTCCGTACGTACGCACGAGCGACAATATCATTATTTTGATATTAAAATAATATATAAATGGATGGTATATCACATATACAGAATCATTAACATGTTATATTTATTATTTACATGAGTTACACATCATTATTATACCCATCCAAATAATAATATATTGAATAACAATTACACCACGACATGGAGATGGTAAGCCGTACGTACGCACGTATGGTGACATGTTATTCAAAGGCTGGATAGAATACTGAATATGGTTGTACCATATTTACAATAAAATCACAGTATATATATGATAATGGAGTTATTATTTTGGAATGGTAATAACAAAGGAAGAAGAAGTGGAAGAAGAAAGGAACTTGGAAAAGGGTGGTGAAATCATTACCTCTTCTTCAGGTTCTTCATTTTGATTTGATCAAAATGGATCCTTAGGTTGGCTTTCTGATCAAACTAAGGCCTCTAGGTTGTAGTGAGGGAAGTTGGGAGAGTATTTGGGAATAGTTTGGTCGAACCAAAAGACATTGAAGGTGTGAAGAAATGAGAAGGAGGAGTGCCCTTTTATAAGAGGGGTGAGGGGCACCTTTGGAAAAGATAGAAATATTAATTTATAATAAATTCATATTCGGTTTCTAATAGCTCCAAAGTTGATTATTCAAAGGTTAAGGTGGCAATAGGTCGAAAAACATTCAACCAATAGAATTTAGACAGGTTTGTGTTACTATATTAACCTTATCTTTAAGTATTAACTCTTAGTTATTTAGATTGATATTTACCATGTCACTTTGTATTTTTATATTATATAGTTAATAAACTTACTATATAAATACAAGAGACCCCCAAGTGGTTAATTAATGATTCCACTATCATGATATAAGTCTCTTGGCCGAACCTAAGATTTTTAGGAATTTAATATCAATTAATAATATAATATTTGTTTTAAAAACTCTTTTATGCCAATTTTGACACTATTCAATAGTTGATTTTTTTGAAACTTATAACAGAATGATTACTTAGAATAAAATTTAATTAAATCAATCCAAATATGTCATATTATCCTAGAAAATTATTTTAATTCATTAAAAGTCTCAAATTATATTTATTTGGGTATTTATAATATCAATTATTTTAAATTTTCACTATTATGGTAATTACTGCATCATCATTGTGTCATAAATAAATTAAATTAGGTAATCTCTAAAAATTATAAATAAAGTGTCATTATGTAGGAATTTTTTTAGATTTATAATGAATATTTATTGTCGAAAATCCAACATATATAACCCTATGTAAAAAATGTTTTTCCAAAAGATATATGCTTGTGTCATTTTTGTATTCATTTTAACTTAATTAAAATAAAGTGTCCCTATCACCTACAAGTGGCTCCATGGGGTCCCAAAATCGACCCAAAGATGCCTATGGTCGAACATGTTTCAACCAATAAGGCTAGGATATGTTTTAGGGTAATTTATTATTATTATAATATTATTTTTTTGACCCTTATTTACCGGATTTACCCTTAACCATGGTAAATAAAATATTTACCGAAGTAATTATTCAAAATGTCTAAAAATAAAAGTGACCTATTTACAAAATTTGAACATCCTGATTCCAAATATTTAGTCTATTTTTCCGAATTCAAAACACAGAAGTTGCAGAAATTAATTTAAAATTAATTCCCGTTGTTAAAACAAAAAGCGTGTTTTTAAGAGATAATAACTATCAAAAGATTGACACTTGTTTATGTCCGGTTTAATTGTAAAATTATGACCAATGACCAACATTATATTAAATGGTAAAAATATATTCTAAATATAATTTAAAACCACTCAAATTCATAATTTATCACTATTAATTATTTTGATTAGAAAAGTTGTTTTTAATTAAAATTTAGTAATTTTAACTATTCATCAAAATATTAAAGTTATCCGAAAAGTACCAAAATTTCACCTTAGGCTAAATTCAATATTCCAAATCCAAAAATGAAGTCCATTTAAAAATATATATATATATATAATTTCAAAAAGTAGGTATTACTATTCATAACGGCTAGTTTGATTGGTTATGGTGTGTTAGAACTCGGTGTTGCGTACAACACACACTATCACATTATTCAAAGAGAAGCGTACCGTAGAAGCTTGGGGTGTTACATTGTCCCCTCCTTCAAATAATTTCGTCCTAGAAATTTCTAGAATACTTATCACATGAAAAGACTTGGGTGGTTCTTCATCATAAGTTTCTCAGGTTCCCACATTGCCTCTTCCATCTTATGGTTTCTCCACAACAATTTTACCAAACGCATCGTCCGGTTTCTCAGTACTTGTTCTCTCGTATCAAGAATCTTGATGGACTCTTCGCAATAAGACAGATCGGGTTCCAATTCTAATTCTTCATAGGTGAGTACATGCGTTGGGTCAGGCATGTATTCCCTCAACAGAGATACGTGGAACACATCGTGAACTTTGGAGAGACTTGGAGGCATTGCCAATCGGTAAGCTACAGCCCCAATTCGTTCTAGAATTTTGAAAGGTCCGATGTACCTGGGACTCAATTTACCTTTCTTACCAAAATGTATGACTCCCTTCCATGGAGATACCTTCAGGAAAACATGATCACCAACTTGAAATTCCAAATCCTTCCTTCGATTATCGGCATAGCCCTTCTGCCTACTTTGAGCTGCTTTGATGTGATTTTGGATTACCTTCACATTTTCTATCGTTTCCTACACCAGTTCTAGACCTAAAAGTTTTCTTTCACCAATGTCATCCCAACAGGTTGGTGTGTGAAATCTCTTTCCGTATAATGCTTCATATGGTGCCATCTGAATTCTCGAATGGAAGCTAATGTTATATGAAAATTCTACCAGAGGTAAATACTGATCCCACATACCCTGAAAGTCAAGTGAGCAGGATCTCAACATGTCTTCTAAGGTTTGAATAGTCCATTCTGATTGACCATCTGTCTGAGGGTGGTAGACAGTGCTCAATTGAAGTTCAGTATCCAGGGATTTCTGAAGACTCTTCCAGAATCTTGACGTAAAACGGGGATCACGATCAGAAACAATCGATAGGGGTACTCCATGAAGTCTCACAACTTCATTAATATATAGTCTTTCTAGACATTCCAGTGGTAGATATTCTCTTATAGCAAGAAAATGTGCTGACTTGGTAAGACGATCAACAATAACCCATATTGCATCATTTCTTCTAGGAGTCTTTGGTAGTCCCATGACAAAGTCCATCGTAATATTGTCCCATTTCCACTCCAGTATTGGAAGAGGTTGCATGACTCCCCTAGGCTATTGCCTTCCAGCATTTACTTTTTGACAAACCATACATCTTGGCACAAAATCAGCAATCTCCCTCTTCATGTTGTCCCACAAAAAATGTTCCTTCAAATACTTATACATTTTGGTGCTCCCAGGGTGTATAGAGAAATTGGAACTATGAGAATCATCCATCAATTCCCTTTTTAGATCAGGTATATCAGGAACACAAAGTCTCTTCCTGAATTTCAAAATTCCATCTTCATACACAAAGTCTCTCAATCTCCCATCATTCATAGCTTTAATCTTCTTTTGACATTCTTCATCATCGGTCTGATAACTCTTAATCCTTTCTAGTAAAGATGTTTTGGCAACCATTTGAAAAAGCATTGATGTTTCTCCTTCCCGGGTTATTCCCATGTCCATCTTCACTAGATCCATGAAAATTGGATCCCTTTCAATTCTCATATTGTTTAAAACTCCATGATCTTTTCTGCTCAAAGCATCTGCCACCTTGTTTGCCTTCCCCGGGTGGTAGTGTATCGTGCAATCATAATCCTTGAGTAATTCAAGCCATCTCCTTTGCCACTTGTTGAGTTATTTTTGTGTGAAAATATACTTCAAACTCTTGTGATCAGTATAAATCTCACATTTTTTACCATAGAGGTAGTGCCTCTATATCTTCAAAGCAAAAATCACAGCTTCTAACTCGAGATCATGAGTAGGATAGTTTTGTTCATGAATTTTCAACTGTCGTGATGCATAGGCAATAACCATATCATTCTGCATAAGGACACAACCATGTCCTTTCTTCGATGCATCACTATAAATAACGAACCCATCATTCCCCGATGGTAGATTCAATATAAGATAATTGACTAATCTTCTCTTAAATTCTCCGAAACATTCTTCACACTCTTTTGTCCAAACAAATTGAACCCCTTTACGTGTGAGCTTCGTTAATGGGTTAGCCAATCGGGCAAAATTCTGGACGAAACGTCGATAATAACCTGCTAAACCAATAAAACTATGTACCTCAGTTATACTCGTCGGTGCTGGCCATTCTTGGATTGCCTTGGTCTTAGAAGGATCAACAGAGATTCCATCTTTAGAGACAATATGGCCAAGAAAAGAAATCTCCGGAAGCCAGAATTCACACTTGCTAAACTTCCCATATAATTCATGTCTTCTCAGAGTCTCCAAGATAATGCGCAAGTGATTTTCATGATCTTTGTATATTTTTGAGTATACCAAGATATCATCAAAAAATACCACCACAAATTCATCGAGATACTCCTTGAAAACTCTATTCATCAGAACCGTGAATACAGAGGGTGCATTAGTCAATCCAAAATGCATTACAGTAAACTCGTAATGCCCATACCTGGTTTGAAATGTTGTCTTCGGAATTTCTTCCTTCTTTACACACAACTAATGGTATCCAGATCGAAGGTCAATCTTTGAAAAGTATTGATCTCCATGCAGTTGGTCAAATAAATCATCAATGTGTGGTTGGGGATACTTTTTCTTTATTGTAATAGCATTGATCTCTCTGTAGTCGATACATAACCTCATAGATCTGTCTTTCTTTTTAACAAAAAGAACAGGGGCTCCCCTTGGAGAAACACTAGGGCGAATAAATCCCTTATTACTCAATTTTTCTAGTTGTTTCTTTAGTTCGACTAATTCTACAGTGGCCATTCTATAAGGGGTATTTGATATAGGTCTTATCCAGGAATTAAATCAATGGAAAACTCAGCATTTTGTTCTGGAGGATGTCTAGGTAAATCTTCTGGAAATACATCTACAAATTCTTTCACAACAGGTACATCCTCTATTTGAACATTCCTATCCTCACCCACAGTTATTTCATTCTCTTCCTCCCCAATAATTGAATTTAGTTGAGATACTGGGGGTGGATCTAAATAAGAATTAGGTGGTGACGATTCTGCTGTAAAGATAAGCTGTTCCTTATCATCATCATCATCAAGAATCGTAACCTCTTTCTTCTTACAATAAATCTTCGCATAATAGTCCGAAATCCAGTCCATACCGAGGATTATATCAAACTCAATCATAGGTATGATGACGAGATCAGTAGATAAAGAACATTTATGTGCTCTAATGGGGACTGATTCACAAATATTTGTTGCAATGATACATCCCTTAGGAGTTTTAACTGACAACTTCCTTGTTAAATAAAATTGTAAATATCTAATTTTCTTAGCAAAATAGGAATATATGAAACAATGCGATGATCCAGAATCAAATAATGCATTTTATAAACTTGAGGAAACCATTAAATTACATGCCACCACGTCTTTCGGAGCTTCTACCTCAACAGTAGTGATAACATAAGCTTGGCCTTGATCCCTTGGCCTTTTCTGAGGTAAGTTCTCCTGACGCTTAGGAAATTTATTTGCATAATTCCCCATCTCCCTACAATTGTAGCACTGAACATTGGTTGCTTCCTTATTCCCCTTGCAATCATGAGCTCGGTGTCCTTTTTCACCACACTTGTAACAGACTCCTGTTCCTTTCAAGCAAGTACCTGGGTGTTTCTTACCAAATTTACCACAGGATGGATATTCAACCTTTCCCTTATTCCTCTTATTTCCATTCCCAGATTGATCAGCAGGTCTATTCTTCTCTTTCACTACTTTAAAGTCATAAGACTTAGAGAATTCCATTTCGGTCTTGATAGCACATGAGACAATGTCTCCATACGATGAAAAGGATTGTGAGACTAATGCTCGACAGAGAAATGGATTTAAACCTTCAAAGAAACGATCAATATTACTTCTTGGGTTATGTATATAATCTCCAGCATACCTTGCTAACCTTGTAATGTTAGCCTCATACTTTGCAACATTCTCATCCTCCTTTTGTCTCAGACTCTGAAATTTCCTTTCCATATCTGCTCGATGGTCGCGAGGAAAGTATTTTTCTAAAAACAGATCTTTGAACTCCCTCCATTCCATATTTGATACTTCATCATCTTCCTTCGTATTTTGAATCAATGACCACCATTGATCAGCATTTCCAGTGAGGTGGTAAACTGCCATGATAACTTTTTCCCTTTCACTACTCCCCAAAGCCTGAAATATTTTCCCTAGGGAAAATATCCATTGCTCAGATTCTAAGGGATTTTAACTCCCATTGAACATTGGTGGTTGTTGCCTCATGAATCGATCTAACATTGATCCTCCATGCTGCAGATTAGGGTGCTCCATATGGGTAAGGTTATCATTCATAACCTGAGTGAGTTGTCCCAGTATGGTGATTAGCTGATCAACACTAGTTGCATCACCAGCTCTACTATAATTATCTTGAACAAGAGGGAAATACCTACATGGAGTGCGTGAATTGATATAGTTTCCATTTCTTCCACTAGGCGCCATTTATAAACAATGGCATAAACTAGATCAGTTTGTGAATCAAAATACATAATCCCATACTTATAAAACACTTAACATAAATTGAACTATTTATGCATATAATCCATAATAATAAAAATGTTTTCTTTGAGGAAGTATATACTCATAAACCCTTCATAATTATTTGTAAAGAAAATGAGAGTTATCCTAAGCATATCCCCCGGGAGTTTCGTAACCAAGAGTGCAGGAAGGCCCGTTGTCGTGCACCAGTTCCCATTCGAGTCTAGATCAAAGAGGTGTTTTCGGGTTTTACCCCTTGGTACATCTGTGCCAGAGCCGCCTCTACCTACTCGTATCCATACAAGGATGTATTGCTCGGAAAACTCACAAAATCTCTACAATACCAAAATTCTAGGAAGTTCTTCTATACTAATCCTCAAATTTCATCTTAGGTCTACGTGCTCTAATCAGAGTTTATCTAAATATAGCTTCCAAGGTTTGTACTAAACTTCCTCTGATACCAACTGTAACGCCCCGACCCTAGTTACCTAGAGTCGGTGCAGTATTACATAACATTGGCATGATCACAAGAAAGATCAAATCTCGAAAGACCGATTGGTTTAGTAGCCTTGGAAACACTAGATATATTCATAAGTCTTACATTACATCATAAAGTAAAAAACTACTACAACAACATATTGTCTCCATATTCCACACTCATATCCCCCCATAATATCCCTGCAGGTCATTCATAATTTACTTCATCACTTCCTAGGAAAAATAAAACATAGAAAAGGGGTGAGATCAAATTCCCAGTAAGCATAACAATATAGTGGAACCCTTCATAAATAAGAATAACATTTAAGGAAATGTATAACTTAAAACAAAAGCCTATTAAACTTGAACATCAACATAGTACGGAAAAAATAAAATGAAATAATTCCATTTACTTATTCACATGGATATTATACTAATCGAATAATCACATGCAATATCAATAACCACTTTCATAATGATGGAATGCATAATGCCAGACTATTATAACCACATAGCCATGGCCTCGTGCCAAGATGACAAATAAGATTTTTCCAAGGCCTTGTGCCAAGAAAATAGTTTGTCTCATGAGACCTACCGATGCATCGAGGAGCTATAGCGGGCTCCACCCATCACATATTAAGTCCAATGCATTCCCATATGAAAAGGATTAAACATAACATAAACATTCGTATTAAAACTAGCATACGAAATGTCAATACTTTCACCATAAACAATGAACGGTATAAAAATAGCACATCCACAGTCAAACATTTCACAAAAACTTCAATACAATATAGAAGTTTTGCATCATAATAAATAAAATTCAAATAAGCGTAAAATCCATCAAAGGATGTTGACATAGATGAAATCAAAACTCTTTCTAGAGAAATATCTCTTTCTATTTTGAAATCATTTAAGATTCTTATATTTATGAAATAAAACATTTTCATTGAAAATATTCTTATAAGCTTGTAAGGGAAGCTTTGACGATTTTATAACGGCAGAAAATAGCCGCACCCACTGTATAAGTTAAAAAAAACATTCTTACCTTAATTTTGTCGAAAAGGTGAAAAACACCTTGTTTGGAAAACGACTGAAAGATATCTTTAGAAACCTATTATAAAAAGTCAAAAAAGGGTATAAATGACTTTAACCCATATTCTAGTAAATAGTATAAATGTTTTGAAATTCATTTTTAAGAAACATGGATGTGGATGATAAAGATATCCCAGTAGATTATTACGTATAAACAACCTCGGATAATGAAGAGATTGTGAAATAGCCCTTACCTTGTACTTTTCCTTGGTTAGGGTAGGATAACCTCCTGTATAATAGTGAAATAATTGTTATTAAATTATACAAGAATCATATCTATTCATATGATATCATATATGATATTTTTACACTGCTTTGTTAATAATATCTTAGTATTATCGTCGTTTCAAGTGTTAACTTACTCGTTTTCTTTTATATGTTTTGTTACATAAGACAGATTTTTCATGGATAGGTTGTATATTATTCATATCCAGAATGATATCATGTCCTTAAACATTATTTTTAAATCATCAAATGATAATTATACTTCAATGGATACGATGGAGAATAAATCTCATCGTGTTCGTAGTGACAGTAGTCTGTACGTACGCTCGAGCGACAATATCAATCTTTTGATATTAAAATAATATATAAATGGATGGTATATAATATATACAGAATCATTAAAATGTTATATTTATTATTTACATGAGTTACACATCATTATTATAACCATCCAAATAATAATATATTGAATTACAATTACACCACGACGTGGAGACGGTAAGTCGTATGTACGCACGTATGGTGACATGTTATTCAAAGGGTGGATAGAATACTGAATATGGTTGTACCATATTTATGATCACATCATAGTATATATATGATACTGGAGTTATTATTTTATAATGGTAATAACAAAGGAAGAAGAAGTGGAAGAAGAAAGGAACTTGGAAAAGGGTGGTGAAATCCTTACCTCTTCATCGGGTTCTTCCTTTTGATTTGATCAAAAGGGATCCATAGGATGGCTTTCTGATCAAAATAAGGCCTCTAGGTTGTAGTCTGGGAAGTTGGGAGAGTATTTGGGTAGAGTTTGGCCGATCCAAAAGGCTTTGAAGGTGTGATGAAATGAGAAGGAAGAGTGCCCTTTTATAAGAGGGGTGAGGGGCAACTTTGGAAAAGCTAGAAATATTAATTTATAATATATTCATATTCGGTTTCCAATGGCTCCAAAGTTGATTATTAAAACGTTAAGGTGGGTATAGGTTGAAAACCATTCAACCAATAGAATTTAGACAGGTTTGGGTTACTATATTAACCTTATCTTTAAGTATTAACTCTTAGTTAATTATTTTGACATTTACCATGTCACTTTGTATTTTTATATTATATAGTTAATAAACATACTATATAAATCCAAGAGACCCCCAAGTGGTCCATTAATGATACCAATATCATGATATAAGTCTCTTGTCCAATCCTTATATATTTAGTAATTTAATATCAATTAATAATATAATATTTGTTTTAAAAACTATTTTATGTCAATTTTGACACTACTCAATAGTTGATTTTTGTGAAACTTATAATAGAATGATTACTTCGATGAAAGTCAATTAAATCAATCCTAATATGCCATATTAACCTATAAAATTATTTTAATTCATTAAAAGTCTCGAATTATATTTATTTGGGTATTTATAATATCAATTATTTTAAATTTTCATTATTATGGTAATTACTGAATCATCATTGTGTCATAAATAAATTAAATTATGTAATCTATAAAAATTATAAATAAAATATCATTATGCATGAAATCTTTTTAGATTTATAATGAATATTTATAGTCAAAAATCTAACATATATAACCCTATGTAAAAATTGTTTTGCTAAAAGATATATGCTTGTGTCATTTTCGTATTCATTTTAACTTAATTAAAATAAAGTGTCCCTATCACCTACAAGTGGCTCCATGGGGTCCCAAAATCGACCCAAAGATGCCTATGGTAGAACATGTATCAACCATTAAGTCTAGGAAACGTTTTAGTGTAATTTAGTATTATTATAATATTATTTTCTAACCCTTATTTACCGGATTTAGCCTTAACCATGGTAAATAAAATATTTACCGAAGTAATTATTCAAAATGTCTAAAAATAAAAGTTACCTATTTACACAATTTGAGCATCCTGATTCCAAATATGGAATCCATTTTTCCAAATTCAAAACACATAAGTGGAAGAAATTAATTTAAAATTAATTCCCGTTGTTAAAACAAAAAGCGTGTTTTTAAAAGATAATAACTATCAAAAGATTGACACTTGTTTATGTCCG
The DNA here is from genome assembly GCA_963277665.1 of Viscum album. Taxonomy (NCBI): domain Eukaryota; kingdom Viridiplantae; phylum Streptophyta; class Magnoliopsida; order Santalales; family Viscaceae; genus Viscum; species Viscum album. The sequence goes on along the minus strand of OY728142.1, from coordinate 21,828,489 downwards.
GTTTAATTGTAAAATTATGTCCAATGACCAACATTATATTAAATGGTAAAAATATATTCTAAATATACTTTAAAACCACTCAAATTCATAATTTATCACCATTAATTATTTTGATTAAAAAAGTTGTTTTTAATTAAAATTTAGTAATTTTCACTATTTATCAAAATATTAAAGTTATCCGAAAAGTACCAAAATTTCACCATAGGCTAAATTGGATATTATGAATCCAAAAATGAATTCCATTTAATATATATATATATATATATAATTTCAAAAAGTATGAATTACTATTCATAATGGCTAGTTTGATTGGTTATGGTGTGTTAGAACTCGGTGTTGCGTACAACACACACTATTACATTATTCAAAGAGAAGCATAACGTAGAAGATTGGGGTGTTATATAATCTATGTAAACATCCTTTGATGGATGTTAAGATTATTTTAATTTGATTTATTATGATACAAAACTTCCATATTGTATTGAAGGTTTTGTGATATGTTTTACTGTGGATGTGTTTTTTTATACCATTCATGGTTTATAGAAAATGTATTGAAATTTTGTATACTAGTTTTAATACAAATGTTTATGTTATGTTTAAACATGTTCATATGAAGAATGCATTGGACTTATTAAGTGATGGGTGGAGCCCTCTATATCTCCTGGATGCATCAGTAGGTCTCCTGAGACAAACTAGTGTCTAGGCACAAGGCCTTGAAAAAATATTATTTGTAGTCTTGGCACGAGGCCTTGGCTACATGGGTTTGATAGTCTGGAATTATGCATTCCATAATTATGAATGTGGTTATTGATATTTCATGTGATTATTCGACTATTAGAATATCCATGTGAATAAGTAAATGGCATTATTTCATTTTATATTTTCCATTTTATGCTGAAGTTCAAGTTTAAAAGGCTTTTTATAGTTATAAATTGCCTTAAGTGATTATGATTATCTATGAAAGCTTCTAATATATTTTTATCCATTCTGATAATCTGAGCTCACCTCTTTCAATGTTTTATTTCTTCCCAGGATATGATGAAGTAATTTATGAATGACCTGCAGGGGTAGTATGAGGGGACATGAAGACAAGATGTTTTTGTAGTTTTTTTACCTTATGATGTATTGTAAGACTTACAAATATATCTAGTGTTTCCAAGACTACTAAACTAATCGGTCTTTCAAGACTTGATCCTTTGTGATCATGGAAATGTTATGTAATAATACACTGACTATAGAAACTAGGGTCAGGGTGTTACAATTCGACTTGTAGAATATCCCTGTGAATGTTTAAATGGAATTATTTGATTTATTAATGTTATATAATGCTTAAGGTATTGTTGTAAAAGTATTGTGTTTTAGTATTGTACCTTTCCTTAAATTTTATTCTTATTTTTTATATCTTTTGCTATATTATTTATCATTTCTAAGCATATGAGCTCACCCCTATATTATTTTTTATTTTCCCAAGACGCCATGAAGTTTTTTGTGATTGATATATAGGGTTAAGATAGTAGAATAATGGTGTTCTAAATGGATTATCTATTCTGAATTTTATGTTAGAAATCGTAATGTAAATTTCATGTATGTAATATATCTTCCAAGATAGAAAAACTAATCTGTCCATCCGGACTTGATTCTTCGTAATCATGCCAATGTATTAAAATAATTCACTGTCTCTCGGTAAGTGGGGTCAGGGCATTACAATTATGTTTTTCATACATATATATTATTCCATTTTTTATTTTTTGTTTTCATAATTATTTTACATGGGTTTTTATTTAATTTTATTAATTAAAACTTTTTATAAATGTAGGAATACTGAGAGAAAATAAGTTCCAGTTGTCTTATATAAATTCCTTTACTTCATCCTTATCTTTTTTTGGATTTGGTTATAATATTGAAACTATAATGATGTTGATTAATTGTTTTTATGAATTTTCCACACCATGACGAATTATTCTTGGATTTTTTGATCAATTTGTTTTACTTTAACATTATATGATGTAATTTATATGTATTTTGACTTATAATTTTGTTATTAACATGTAATGACACCACTTAGTTTAAAAAATCATGATAAACATGAATCAAATGTCTTTTTTATAACTTATTGACTTAGTGGTAATTATAGTGTGGTTATTATGATTTCTTTTATTTTCATTAATTTTCATGTTTCGTACTATAGGTGACAAATGATGGCAGTAAGAAATAGATTGATCCTTCTGATATAGAAAACCCTATAGAAGGTTGTCATTATGGTTTATATTTTTTTTGTGGTACTTTTGAACATTATGATGGATAATAAAATCACTATTAAAAATTGTTCACATTTGATATGATTTCTATCTTATTTTTTCAGTTTATTTGATGGTGATGCAACTAGTTTCATATATTATTTAGTTATAGATAATAATTTAATTGGTGGGATAACAACAGAGGTGGTGGAGTAATGAATTCGATGGTCTAAGAGTATATTCATGTTGGTCTTATCACTTGTATGATAACTAAATGTGTGATGGGTGGTTCATGTATTTCTTTAATCCTTATATTTATGTTGTATAGAATAGTGTTCCATATCTTTATGGAATATTTATTGATTTTAAATTTCATAATATTTAGTTAATCTATATTTTACTAACTATTTTTTTCTTTGATTAGAAGTAGTTTAGGATATCCACCACTAAACAAAACCACTTCTATGAATTTTAATTGTGGGTATATTTTTTAATTTTTTATATAAAATAACTATATGGTATAAAAAAGAGATATTTAATCTAAAACCATCAATAAATGATAAAAATGACACTTCATTAAACTTATATTAAATAAAACTAAGGAACCATGTGTATATTACCAACACTGATATACAATGTTCTTTAATAAATTTCTGTTAAATGGATTGAACATGGTTTAAACTACTAGTAATCACTAATAAACCACCATTTTATCTTATTTTTTATATATTTTATGACAATTATTTCTTAGTGTCTCCCCATGTTATAGTAAATTGATATAATCAATACTTTGTAAATCCGGATTTAGAGGAGAATGAATACATGGTTCAATAACGATTTTTTCCATTGATGTAATGAAAAGGTATGGTATTTAGATTAAATAATTCAATATTTGGACTTAAAAAATCTTCCCTTCATTTTTATATTGGATTTAATTATTTCATTTTCCCTTTATATTTGAGAGAAATATTATTATTCATTTTATATATTAAAATGTTACTGAGATCATGTTTATGTTATTTATTTTATATCTTGATGATATATTACTTTCTATGAATCGTCTTTGGTCCTTAGTAAGACTAAGAAAACACTATATAATAATTTTAAAATAAAGGATATGAAATAAGCATAATATATCATAAAAATAAAAATATGTGATAATATGTCAAGGATTTGATTGAACTAATCTCACAAAAAATATATCAGAAAAAAGTTTGTGTGGTTTACGATTAAAGAATATTTAAAAAAATTAGTTCTAATTTAGAAAGGAGATAATTCAAATCTCAATAAATTTTTAAAAATATATTTAGAATGGAATAATATGGAAGGAATTAATTATGAATTTATTATTAAAAAATTTCGATATACAAAAACTTATATAATTGTGAATATCTACTTTGTAGTCAATTTATTGTTACGATGCTAGAGAAATACCAAATTATATAATTAAAGAGTTTCATATAATCTCATATAATTTCATTAAATAATCAAATAATTATTTATTACTTAAAATATATCTAATATATTTATGGTTTTTAGATATTCTGAGTAATATTTTATCTAATTTTTTATATAAAATATTATATAATAAGTCATGTATATATATATATATTCTTGTTAATTGTTCAAAATCCTGAAAGAGTGAACAATGTTAATAATAATTTCTTCATTTATAGAAGCTTAATTTGGACTATTTTTTAAGACTATGAATCAAGGAAAATTTTTTCATAAATTAATTTCATGATTTAAAACTGTTAACAATATATTCAATAGTTAAAATGTCATTCTAATGATCATATAATTTTCAATTATTTCTATGTATTCTAACTGTTAAAAGAATATAGAACTATAACACCTTTTTTAAGGATGAATATTAGAAATACATAATTTCATTTTAATATTTTTACAATAATATTATGACTATGTAACATTTGATAAAATATTTAAAATGAATGTATCAAGATTAATGATGATATGTATAAATTCATGTAATAAAAATGATTTTTATTTTAAATTTTTTTTTTAATTTGTTAATGATTTTTATTTCATTTATCTATTTTTTAATATACATTAATTATTAGATTTTATTATGATAATATTTATTGTTTTAAATTATACATTTTTAATGGATAAATTTTGTATATTTCATTTCTAAAATCTTGTTAATGAAAGTGTTAACCATGTGGTCCCTATAAGAGACTATGTTATTTGATGATGTATGACTGTCAATATTCTTCCTCGTTTTATCCTAAATTATGATTAATGTTATGTTATTTATAGAATTAATATAAATGTAAAATATTCCTGATTAATTTAATAATTATTATATACCAATGCCATAAGATTCAAGGGGGGAAATGTTAAAATATGGCTCACTAACATTGCGTAAATAAATAAATAAACAGATAATAATGGGGGAAATTGGAAAATTTATAGCCTTTATTTCTTAATTAAAATTTTTCACTTTAACTATTTTATTTATACTTTGGTTATATAATATCTTATGCTAGAACCCCCACGACATAGAATATAATTTCTAGATCATCAATTTCGGAGTAAGGATCAAAACATCCAAAATGTAACAAAATGTGAACTCGATGTTCTAGAACATAGAAGTCAATGCCCCATGCCCCTAAATTAAAACAAATACCACAATATCTCTCATAATTACTAGAATATTCACACTGATAAAACACTCACAAGGAATGAAATATGGTTTTAACATTGTTCTACTTAATTAGAGAACATTGTAGCTTTACTAATCAGAAGAAGATTGTACATTTACCTTCTCAAGTACAAGTGACCCTCAGCAACTATATATAATAGATTCTAGTTAGTGAAAATAGTTCCACTGCTTTATTATCTTAATGGGATACTTCCATCAATCATTGATACATTCGGTTTCTCATAGGTTTCACCACCTCAAGAGTTTTAATCCATTGAACATGTTGTACTTTGTAGGTCACTCCCATAATCTGGAAACACTCACTTCCAATCTAGTTGTGAATCATTATTTTCAATACTATGTCTTCCTTCGTCATTATTATACTGATGTAATCCCCCTTATTTCTGAAACCCATGTTCTAGACTATCTTATTTTGGACACAAAATAATGGAATAAAAAATGAGTCTCCACACTTCTTATAAATCTCACCCATGAAGAATTACTTCAAGGAATAAAGTCATACATCGACACATAAAAAAATTAATTATTATTCTTCTAAAATAAAAAATATTTTTTCGCTATTTCTCTATCTAGTTACCATTATCCTAATATGGAATAATGTTTTCCCAAAATTATTATTACTAAAACCATTGTTATTATGCCAATCCTATTCTGAATTCCATTGATCTTCTATAATTCTAGAATTCCATCATCTTGTAGCTTCTGGATGAAATGAAACGTTAGCTTGATGTACATTATTTTTTAATGAAATGGTGGATTATTTTCCAGATGTATTTTTTATGAGTTCCATAGATTAATATCCCCATTTCCTACCAATTTAAAAGTTCATCCAATAAAAAAAATCTAGAAAAATTCTCCACTAACTTCCATTGTCGAAATTGAAACTACCAGCTACAGTATAGACATCAAACTTAGGGTTTTCATGATAAATGTTGACAGAAAAACCATAGTACACTTTCAGGCATCCATATATCCTCCAAATTATGGATCAAGATAACCTTGTAATGGATCATACACTACAAAACACAATTATAATTCTTAAAAACCCTTGAGCTATAAATTAATCCCTTTCACTATTTCTTAGTGTTCTATTCCTAGATTTACCACATACCTCCTAATAATTTCCATTTCATGAGAAATACCAAGCCTTGTACAAACCATCACATGCATCAAACTTCAAACTAATGTGTAGGAAAATTTTGGCATGTACTTATCCTTATTTTCCATTAAGTTATTTTTATTTGGATAATTTAAATGTCCAGCCAAAAAGATGCTTATAATTTTATATCTATTGATTAAAAATCATTTCATGATCTTACAGATGTACTTCTATTGTTAAAAAAACCATGTTCATGTCTTCTTATCTAACTTGATTCATATCCCCAATATCCACTTGGCTTCACTGATATCCTTCATCTCAAATATTATGAACAAATTACCATTTAACTCTTTAATCTGGTCTAAGTAAAATCTTTCTATGATTATATCATCAACATAAATGAATTTCGTGACATACTTTTCATAAATGAATACCTACAACAACAAAAATGTTTAGTATAGTTCCATATGTTCTTATTTATATTGAAAAATAAATCAAACATATTTTTACATAGACATGGATCTTATTTTAACCCATATTATATCTATTTTTGTCTGAAAATAAAACTTTTATTCTATATATCAATGAAACCCTCCATCTAATTCCTAATGATATCCTACTCAAATTAGCCATTAAGGAAATATATTTTTAAATCAAACTATTCAGAGAAATGTACTACAAATATTTACTAAAATCAATTCACAGCTAATATACCGTTATAACATTTCCTACCATATACTTCCACCAATAACCAGTAAAATCATTTGCTCTTTAGAACCTTCTTTCCCTTAAGTAGTTATTTTATCTCTGATGTCCTTTTTTTTCAAAGAGTATATCTCCTCCATGACACTTCGTAGGTGGCGTAGTGGTGCAAGGTCGAGGGCTATAACAACGGTATTCAGTGAGGTCTGGGGTTCGATTCCTAGAAGCTCGCTCTTGGGGGAATTTCCGCCTCCCATGTACCACTCATCATTCCAGGTCACCCAGTGCCTCATCAGGTAGGCAAAATGGGTGCACTTCACCTGGCTGACGGATTTCTGTGACAAACCATCGCTGATAAAGGTGTTACCCCGTGGGACACAATGTCATCTCGGTTGGCAACAGCTCCTTCAAGAGTGGTCCATCTCCAGACGATCTATTCATGGGAAGGGGGGTTCTCGAGTGTGGAGGGTTTGAAAAGGCCACTCTTAGGGATTCCCATTCATTTAAATATATCTCCTCCATCATAACTAAATCCCACTATTCAAAATTGATGAGATTCACCACATTCTCTAGTATTTTGGCTCTCCACCATCTATAAGAAGAGAAAAAGTGGATCAATTTCTAATCACTGAATATTTCTTATTATTCTAGTAGAATTATTCAATTGAACATGTGATTTTACTATTTCAAGAATCACTTTTTATATAATTCCACCATCCATTGATTTACCTCAAACTTCCATTATCCTCATTCATTTCAATATTATCTAACCACAATTATTCTTTCAGACATTTTATTGATTCTAAATTTTTTTTAATAAAATTAAAGCCTCTATATTTTTATTATGATAAAATTGGATATACACTATTGATCATTTATTGACAAAAAAACTATTCCACAATGTTATGATCCTTTCATTGTATAATATCATTAAAGATAATATTTAATATTTTAATTGCATTTTTTAAATTTTCCAAGAGCCTAAAACAAAAAATTTCATGTACATATCCTATAATAAAACATCATCATGAAATTTTTTAAAGTATATTCCATTAATTGGGATCAACCTAAAAATAATAAGATACTTCAAAAAACCTTTAGGAGAGACACATATACCATTTTTATGATCTAAGATATTCTAAAATCTTCGACCACATCACTCCAAATAGACCATTGTTTATGAGATTAGCATCACTATTCACTACTTACGCCTAAATTTTTTCTGGAAACCTATAGTGTTATCTAAGGATTTGAGCTTCATCATTAAAATTAAAATTAATCCAATATGTAACAAAATTTTGTATAAGTATTTTAGGTACAATATTCTCATTTTGAATTCCTATCTTCCAAAAAAACTATGGAATTCTCTACTATTGTATATCACCTCTATGATTATACTTGAATCAATTATGCTTCATTCCAGTCTCCTTCTCAACCTCTTCTCTCTATCAAACTTTTTTTTTGAAAACATTATACCTATGTTTAATAAAATACACCCATACCATCAAGTTTGCATCAATGGTGATGTTAAAATAATAAAGTGACCATCTATTTAACCAAATTATAGTTAGTACCCAAAAATCCATGTTGACAAGATTGAAATTCATATAATTTTATGTCATTTAATTTGAAAATAAAAAACATTCCTTTATTATCATGTATTTGTATCTGACATGTTTCATAATACATATAATCCAGAATCAGTATACCATCAACCCTTAAGAGTCCCATTTTTATTTCACTCATGTGTACAAGATACAATTTAGACAAGACCAGAATTCCAAAAGATATCATTCTATAAATCATTTAACTATTTTATTTTTGTATCATAAATAATGTTCCATCATTGACACCCTTTCCGCACCACCATGGATCCCTATGTGATATTCCACACTCTATCCACAAAAGTTATATAGAAACTTAATTCATCATGTTCACCTATCAAAATAATGTTATTCTATAACCTTGGTATATTCCAAAACCCATTAAATTCCAACAAAACTCTATTCGAGATTCAAAATTTAACAGATCTTTTTTACCATGATTTAAGAACATCAATATCAACAACAAAAACCTTGACGAATCTTCAAAATATATATTTGGTATAACTTACTATCTTAGATATACACTTAATTGATACTTTAAAATCAATAAACAATGATTGTAATAAATTATTGACACAAATTAGTAAAATAATATCTCCCTTAGATATGAAATTTATTGAACATTTGGAACCAATATTTCTAGAATTAACCATTTAATATATATAATCCTTCTTCATATGCACTTTATTCAAAATTAATGTATATAGTTCAAGGTGTAATACACTTCTCATAACTTATATCATTTCAATCATCATCAGTCTTCTATTTTTTTCATTTAGTTATTCATCCTCCACCTTCCACATTGAGTACAATTATGGTCAGTTTTTAGAATTATTTCTCCTCAATATCATCATTCAGGATGAGAATATGAAAATCCTAATCTATTAAGTTAGACATACCACTTAAATTATTAACATTAAAAACCAAAACATGCCAAAATTCAAATGTGTTGAAACTGAAGTTAAATCTGACACTAGTCCTCTAATCTTTACTCCTACAAATTCCAACAAACTATGAACCACTCTTAAATCATTGACATGATCAGCCACATATAATAATTTTAACATCTTCATACTGAATAGTCTCTACATCATGGAGACATTTTTCATCGCAATTGGATTTAATTACTTGTTGGATAAAGAATTCAATGCTTCCTTAGTGGTCATAAATCCTTTCCCATTCCACATTATTCATTACTTTTTATTTAACCTCTTTCAATAAAAGATAAAGATCCTTTTGAATTATATATTCTCAAACCTATTCCATCCTGAATATAAAATATAATCTATTCAATTTTTTAACCCAATCCTTTCCTTATTTCAATTTTATTCCTCCAAAATATAAAGTAAACTTCCAATAAAATAAAAACATAATGTTAAAAAATATACAATATAGTCTAATAATAAAAACAAAAGTTCTATAAAGCTTACTGAACAATGGATTTATATACCCCTTATTGAACCAGAACCCCTATGGTCTAGATGATTTCTTACAGATCCTTATCTATAGAACAAGGACCGAAAATTTTGAAAAATAATGATATAAAAAACATGTTGTACCAAAAAATGAGACGTCAAATCACCATACCCATTGTACCAAAATTCCTTAGACCTGATATCTCAAAACTTTTGAAGTAAGAAAATATTCAAAACACACACCATGAATAAAAAATGGAATTAAATGGCTCAAACATAGTCATACCACATGACAGAAAATCGCTTCTTTCCTTATCCAGTGAAGATTGTAAAAACACATTACCTAGTAAAAGTGACCAAATCCTATCTATTTACAGTAGATTGAATCATGTGAAACCAGTTATACTTAATTAAATCTGTAATATAAACCCACATTCAATAATAGATACTTTTATGTCCTATAGTTTTCACTACCTAAAATTATATTATCTATTGAATAGTTGATGAATTTAAATTCACTCCCATCTTCTAAAAATATTAACATAACAAAATGTTTTTTATCATTTCCTTCTTGACCCTGAAAAACCTCCACAATTCCCCTCAAGTCCATTACCTATTTTATATAAATTCTTCTTCTATAGAAGAAGAAATTGAATAAGAAAAGATTATTTAAACTTCCAAATATCATTAGTGATGAAGTCTCATTAACTCACCTCTCCACTTTGGTTTTTTCCCCATCTCTTTCTTCCTTCTTGATTTATCCGATTTCTATAAAAAATTGAAATATCCACAGCCATCAAGGAGAAGGAAAACAACCTAAACGTGTAAATCCATCTTCTCCTCATGTTTTTGGATGGATATATACAATATGTGGTAACTCAAAAAATATTAATCCATAATTAAGGAATTTATTTTTTTCCACTATGTTATATGGGCCTCCTAGAAATGATTTATTTCCCCAAACAAAGTTTTTCTATTGTTAATTTTATGATTTGATACTATTTTCTTTATACACAAATGAGTTTTCATAATTTCATGAGACTATACTATTGATTAGTTGTAATTTTTGTAAACTAGGAATAATGTTGAAATAAAAATGAGTTTGTATATTTTTGGGGGAAATAGAGGTTCTCACCCTTGCTGATTTTGGTGATTTACATTATATAAAAAAAATTTAATTCATTTATACGTAGTAGGTATATAAAATATACAAAAATATACTTAATGAAACTGCATCCATGATGACTAACACTGATACTAAAATGATGAAAAAAATAACTACTTCCCTTAAGCACAACCCTCAATCAATATAAACATCTAAAATGAATTAATGTATATAAACTAAAACAATTATAATAAATACTTGAAAATATTTTGGGGGAATAAAATATATAAAAACAAAAAATAATAGCTGAGTTTCATTTTTTAGGTGTTTAAAGTGAACTATTGGAATCTATAGTAGAAAATAAGTTGAAATCCCAATGTAATTGAGGAGAATCACTTGAAAAGAGGGGGCATTGATCAATTTTTTTTTCTCTTCACTAACCTGCATCATGGTTGGACATGATTCAAATTTTATGAGAATGCATGAAAATTAAAATTTCATAGACAAAGTCCCACATTAACCTATACATTCGTTTAGAGGTTATTGGAGACATGGGTCTAATAAATCTTAGAACCATGTGTTGTTCCAAAACATTTTTGTTGATAACATAAAATTTGATTATTTTAATAGGTTAAAATACATTCATGACCTCTAGCATGAAACCATAAATGATGAAACTCAGATTTAGATCACTAGGATGAGTTCCAATCATGATATATTGAATAACCACCCTAAATCTATAGACATCACTATTTTTATTCACTCCCATCATGTACTCTAAATTTTCACCAAAGTAAATATAATATTTAAGGTATATACATGTTTTCTTGAATTGATCTTAATGATAATAAAAAAATAATCTTTGTCCAGGAAACTGTAGACTTAAAATTTATCTAAAATGACTTTTGTTTTAAGAAATAGGATAATTAGTTAAAGGACCATAAAATTATCACTATCTTAGTAGTATTTTTATCCCAATGGACTATGTGAATCTCACAAATCATTATAGGCCTATGGTGGAATTCATTATATGATTATGTGAAAATATATTGATACATTAAATTTAGATAGCATAATTCCTTTTACCCCTTTATGTAATGGTCAATCCAAAAAACACTATTACATCAATCATGAAATATATTTTAGATTATATTTTTAAATTCTATTAATATTTTCACATTTTGAATTGGTCCATATATATAGTGAATCAAGTTCATGGACATGAATATATAAAATCACTTGGAGTATTGTATGCGTAGGTTCCAACAAGTGAAGATCAATTGGATGATGTCTTTTAGAAAATCCTCACAAGACCAAAATTAGAAACATGAGCCACATATTCTGAATCTAAAATAACATTATTTCTAGTAATGTATTGATTTATGAATAAAGATGGAAAATCTTGATACATATATGATATTGAATCTGATACTCCTATCAAAACACCAAACCTATTATTCCATTCCATTTATATTTGTTTTTATTTTTAATTTAACAATGTCATCTAATTCCCTATTTTCAATAAATTCATATACCAAAAGTGAGTAATATTTATGTTAACAAAAACTATAGAATTTTATGATGTTATGGAATATAATGTTTATCAATACACATATCTTACTCTAAAATGATTTTAGACCATATTTTTCATATTATCACTATCTAATTTACAGTAGATATTTTTTACAACATCATGTATTGATGGAAATATTTTATTGTAAACAATTCCACGCCCTCTCTCCCTAATGAATTTTTTTGGACGGAATTCCTATGTTACTTCTATGATTTTTTCCAAATTTAATTATCTATCATTATCACATAACATGGAATTAGGTACTTATAATGATGACTAATTTCATGAAATGTTCCTAATATTTCTTCTCAATATCTTTATTTTATAATGTAAAATAATTGAAATAATTCTAAGGATGATAAATAACTTGTTTTGGAGTTTCTCTCACAAAATTATCTATGATGTGTTTTGTTTGGTGGGTCTAGTGGTGTTTATTTCCTTCAAAATGGAAGTATTCCCACATAGTACCATGTTAGTTTCAAGGTTCATAGGTGGAGCCTCATGGAATGATTGGAAATTTAGTATATGGACCTTTAATTTCTATAAGCTGCATCAAAATATTCCAAAATCTTGATGGTCTCTAAAAAAGTTGGATTCAAACAAGAGCTTATTGTAAGTGAGATTTGATGCCTAAAACATCCCAAATTACCCTTGTTTCTAATGAATTTATACCATGAGAATATTATGGCTAGAATTAGTATCTTTAAAGATACTCATGTCACCAATGAAGGTGAATATGCCACTAACTATTGTGTTATCACTTAGATTCACGTAAATAATTTTCATGCACTATCAATGTTTCTATATAATTAATCTACATAATTGATTTCATTAAATATATACTAATTCAAAATTAGTATATGAAACAATTTCTAATTTTATGTGACCAAAAGTATGATTATCATTTAAGAAAAACATTGTCAAAAAGAATAACCTTCACAATTACTATGTAATTCCTCTACTAAATTCATTAGATGACAAGTCAAGCCTTCTTAATCTATCATCGTTAACAATATCTACTGATATAGAACCTAATATAATATTTATAACAGGACTCAATATCACCAAATCATTTCAATATCTCTATATTATAGAATGTTAATAAAAAACATAATATTTCTCCAATGTATTATACTTAAATCAGGCTACATGCTAAAGGAATCAGATAAGTTTCATATGAGTTGGTTACCTTCAATCCAATGTCTGAAAAAGTTATTAGAATTTATGAATCCCCTTAGAAGAATTCATGTGAGATAATTATTGTACAAATTATGTTCACTATCATTCCAGAATCACTACATCATCTATGGGGTAAATTTATAATAAAATTTGGTTTTCCAAATGCATAGTAGTCAACTAAATCAGACTTAGTTTATCTATAGTGTAGGGCCCACTAATATTTTATAAGAAAAATATTATTCTTAAAGAGAAATAGGATTCCATAATTTTGATGGAATCGGGATATTGAACTAATTTGGGTCTAACTATAGATTGATAAGTAGTGTAAGAGTCTACATTTATAGAGGTATGATATTATTGAAAAAAATTGATAAAATGAAAAAGATTAGGTTTTTAAATTGTAAGGGAATGGGAGTACTAAGACTATTTATGTTTAGGTACAAGATCTTATTGGAGTTAGGGATCCCCAATTGCATTAGGATTTGACATGTGAGGTAATTGTTAAAAATGTATAACACCATAAATGAGGTTAGGTTCCCTAGTTTTCAAGGAATATAGATTGTGAGGATATTTTCATTTAAGTTGAGATTATAAAGGGATATAAGAATCCCATGTTTTGGATAAATAAGACCCATGATATTATTTTAATATAATTTTTGGTTAATGTTATAGGAATTCAGGGGGAAGGGGCTATGTATGTTGGCTAGTAAAAAGTGGGTTTTTCTTTAGGGGTGCTATTTAGGGGACTAATTATATAATAATATTAGAATTATAATATTAAATAAGTAGTGTTTAGTGCTATTGGGGGTGGTAGGGACATTAAATAAGCGATTAACCAACAGGTTATGGATTTCAAAAATTATATTTGGGATTTTCTTTTTGTGGGAGCATTATGCAGTAGTTAGGCCTTGGTTATGGTATAAAGCCACTCTGGGATTCATCTTCTTCACAATTTATTCTTCACCATTCTCCTTCTTGTTCTTTATTTATCTATAATTCCAGTGTCTTTCCCCTACTTCAATCAATAAAATCCTTTATTTCTATTTCAAATATAAATCAATTAGTGCATTTATAGAGAGGAATTGGTTGTGTATAAGGATAATTTGATCATTGAGAGTGATTCTAGAATGAGAGAAACTCTTTGTTTATGAAGATTGAGGAAGTCGTGGCTCTTAGATGACCACATATATGAAAAATAGGGTTTGGAATTTGGAAACATCTATGTTAGAGTTGGTGAAAGGAAAATAATGATAGGATCATTCAATGTAGGAGATTAAGGCAATGTCCCTACAAATGGACAATAATAATATAATTAATTATATATGTGTTAAGTAATAATGAATAATATAGTTAATATGGTTTTCCATCAATATGATAAAAAATATAATCTAACTAATAATTTTTATGATATTAATTAATAATTATTATTAATTCAATTAATAATTATTATTAATATAATTATTAATAGTTATTAATACAATTAATAATTATTAATAATATAGTTAACTATTAATACTAATATATATAATTTTTATTAATAATATAATAATTTTTAATTTGATAAGTAAAAATTAATAATATAATTAATATAATTAATAATTAATATGAAAAATAATAATTAGAATATAAAAAATATTAATTTTTATTAATTATAATATTATATCATATTATTTATTAATTATATTAAATATATTATTAATTATTAATTATATTTATATTATTAATTATTAACTATATTTATCATTTAAATTATTAATTATATTATAAGGTTTTATTATTTATAATATTAATTGTTATTCATTTTAATGATATTTTATTTAAATAATTAGTTTTTAACTATATATTATTATTTATGTATTAGGATTTTTAATATATTTTTATTATAATACTAGAAAATTGAAACTGGAACATGTAACACCCCAAGATTTCATAGTAAGTTATTTTTTAAAATTCAATAGCTTACGCTCCACGAAACACCGAGTTCGAGCGCACCACGACTTACCAAACTTGCCGTTCAAAAGCGGTTATGAATAGTATTTTCTAGATTTTGAATTTTACATACTCTATATAATTTTAACTTATGTATTATGTGTTTTTTAGATATTTTTTAAAAACAAATTCAATTTTTCAGAAAAAAAAATGTATTTTTCAAAAAAAAATCAATTTTACCACATTTTAATGGCGAACCCTTTTTAAATCCAACATTTGAACCTTTTAAAAATTAATTTGGACAAAAAAAATTAGAATCAAGACGTCAAAATATACTTTGAATGAAATTTTGCTATTTTTCTAACAATATTCATTTCTTATGAATTGTGAGAAATATATTTTAATTCAAAATTGTCTTTTAACCTAATTTATTTGTATGGTTAGATTATATTTTAAATTGATTTTTAAGTGTAATGAGATTATATTTTTACCCTTTAATCCAATGTTGTTCATTGTAATTAATTTCACTTTGAAATTATACATAAACAAGTGTCAATCTTTTGATAGTTATTGTTTCTTAAAACCACACTCTTTGTTTTGATAACAGGAATTAATTTTAAATTAATTAATCCAGATTATATGCTTTAAATTTGGTAAAATAGAAATCATATTTGAATTCAGAATATCAAATATAGCTTAGGCATAATTTTTGGTATTTTTCTTAAAAACATCAATATTTTATGAATAGTGAAACCACTAAGTAGTAGTTAAAAATCCGAATTTTTCATTTAAATGATATTTTACAGCTTCTGTGAATTTAATTTCAAAAGTCTAAGATACATGGTAGTTATTAGTAAGTAAAATGTGGTTTAATAAGATAAAAATAAATTTTTATGAATATTAACTTTTGACTTTTATTTATAGCGGTTAAAAGTTAATAGGGTAATTTAAGGTAAAGAGAATATTATAATAATAAAAAATTACCTTAACACTTGTTCTAACCTTATTGGATGAGTCATGGCCAACCATGGGCATCCTTGAGTCGATTTGGGGACCCCATGGAGGCACTTATGAATGATAATGACACTTTAATTTAATTAACTTAATGTAAAGGAAAAATGACATAAACAAATATCTTTTAGGAAATAAATTTTTACATGGGGTTATATAAGTCATATTTTCGACTACAAATATTCATTGGAAATATATATATATTTTCTACATTATCGAATTTTTTTAATATTTTTAGACATCAAATAAATTTAATAATTTATGACATAATAATTATGTAGTATTTATCTCATTAATAAATGATTTAAATAAATAAAATTATTAATATTATAAAAATATAAAAAACTTGTCCAATTCTTATTGTATGATTTTATTTTGACCATGAGTAATCGTATCTTCAACTTTAATTAGTTTTGGACCATTAGAAACTGAATATCACTATATAATAAAATAATATTTTCACACTTTCCTAAAGAGCCCCTCCACCTATAAAGGGACACCACTTCTAACCCATTCTACACACCTCTCAAGCCCCTTGGATCATCCAAACCCATCCAAAATAATCTTTCAAGATTCCCCTATTCCTCCTAGAAGCATTACCTTAGGCATATGGCACTTCAAGAAGTCTTTCCGGTTCAATCCAAAGGAAGTTACCAAAATTAAAGGTAATGCTTTCTCTTAAATTATTTTGTTTTATTTTGTTTTATTTTACTTCTCCAACCCCCTAATTTTTTTATTACTTTCTTTTATAATAACTCCAAAATACTCAATATACTACGATGTTATTATGATAATTATTTGAACTACACTTACACACACCTTCATCTAATGGATGAAGAACATACAATTTCTGTGGATGGCAAACTAACCCCTCACGAAACGTTGACTATTCGATTATCTCCTAAAGCCTCTCATGGTGGCTATTAAGATGGAACTGTATTTATATATGATATATATATATTATGTTTATGTTTTATTTATACTTCAATATTTTCCATTTATATCATTATTTTTTGGTTTCTATTATGGGTAAAACACGATAATTTCATTTCAGGAAGTGTGGACTACTACCAACTCAAAATGATTTGACTCGATAATGCCTTATGTGGAATGTATAAAGGATGGAATTAATGATATTATATTTTATATTATACTGATATTCTAATATATATATGTATCATCATGTTTTAATTCCATTAAAATACAAAATAGAAATGAAAGTAGCGTTCATGCGTACGAACGACTTACCGTCTCCATGAATGGTACATTTCATTTCTTATCTTCAAATATTATGTACTGTTATATATATATATATATATATACTGGATATTATATATATAGATATATGATATCTAAATCATGTATATCATTCTGGAGATTTTGGACTTTTGACCACATGAAAAAATTTTAATTATAACAAGTACATTTTTGACTCAAGTTCTGAACATCAATAAAATATCCAATATGAACTCAAATAATTAAATAATTGTTATAGAAAGGTTATAAGTGATATAAAATAAATAATTTTTTTAATCTAGTAGAAATTAACATATGTTTATTATTCAGGAAGAATAAGGAACAGACAAGACAAGTCTGATTTTAGCTAAGGGTTTTCTTATCTCACTTTTAATTACGTGAGATTTTTATTGTTCGCCAATAATGTATTGCATGTGGTGTATTGTGTACTAAAAGTTGATATATATTATCATGATTCTATTTAAATTAATGTTATTCATTAAATAATTTGGTGTTTATTAAATTTTGGTCATATGAATCGATTGATTACAATGTGGTAAGGGGTTTTAATCTCACTCCTTATTCATGTGAGATTGATGCTATATTGCTACTATTTCCTTTTTGTGGTGTAAGTACTACCCATAATTGTGTTCTTTGTGTAATACACTTTAATTTATGTGTATTTACATCTTCATTGTATGATACTTCTTTCATGGGGTGTATTTTTCGTAAGTTACGAATTTGGTAAGGGTTAATTTCACAATCTCTTTATTAACTGAGGTTGTTTTTACGTAAGTATCTACTAGAAAATATTTATTATACATTTCCATAATTCATAAAATATTTTTAAAATGGATTATTTTTAAGGGATTTTTTAATAAAACATCATTTTAAATGTTTTAAATATTTATTCTTCTAAATCATTCTCATTAATGTCAATGTTTTCAAAATAGATTTAAGGATTTATTTATATGGACATCAATGTTTTTAAAATGTTAATTCGTTCCAAAAGTTTCAAAGTGGTATAGAACAATTTGATTCAAAAATGTATTTAAATATCTTCCTTTTTTATTGTGTGACTTTTAAAAGTTTTCAAAAAAAGAGATATTTCTCTCAAAGAGTTTTACAAATCATTTTCATCTATGTCAAAATCCTTTGAGGGATTTTTAACTTGTTTGAAATTGATTTATTATGATAAAAAAATCCATATTGTATTAAAGGTTTTGTGATATTTTAGACGGTGGATGTATTATTATTTATACCATTCATGGTTTATGGATAAAGTATTTTCATTTCATATGCTAGTTTTAATACGAATGTTTATGTTATGTTTAAACCTTTTGATATGAGGAATGCACTAGACTTAGTAAGTGATGGGTGAAGCCCACTAGAGCTCCTTGATGCTTCGTTTGGTCTCATGAGACAAACTAGTGTCTTGGAAAAAGTCCTTGACTAAATCTTATTTGTAGTCTGGGAACAAGGCCTTGACTATGTTGTTATGATGTCTATCATTATGCATTCCATCAATATGATATTAGATATTGATATTTCATGTGTTTTTTTGACTATTAGAATAACCATGACTATGTTTTATTATGGAATTATTTACTCAGCTCATATTCCTTCCATAAAGTGTTCATGTTTATTATCTGTAAAGTCATGTGTTTTAAATTATTCACCATGACTAATGTTTATGTTATCTTCTGCTATACTTCTTACTCTTACTGAGTGTTTGAGGTCACCCCTTTCTCATGTATCATTTTCCCAGGATATGAAGAAGTTAGTTATAAGTGACTTGCTGGAATAATATTGGAATCTTGGATGTTTCTAATGGAATAATGTAGTGTTGTTTTTCTTTGAATGTTGTTTTCTTAAAACTATGTATGTATCTTGTTTAGAATACTACTAAACTGATATGTCCTTAGGGACTTGATTCCTTGTAATCATGTCAATGTATTAAAATAATGCACCGACTCCTATATTCTAGGATTGGGGCATTATAGATCCCACATAGAAAATCCATAAGATATGTTAAAGCCAATTCCCCAATAAAAGGGTGTCATGGGTGAGGTTTTAAGTTATATTTTTTGATTACTTTAACACTCATAATTTAGAATAAAAATATTGTATTAAATACTGTTAAATTATATATATAATAAAAAAATATTAAAATTGAAATTAAATTAAATTATTTTTAAAATAATATTTTTAACACTATTTGAAATTTCATTATATATTTAAATATAATATAACTAAAATTAAAAAAATTAAAAAATAATGTAACAGGGCTAGATTAATTGATTTTCATGGTTGGGAATCAATTAATTTGACTCTTATTACAAGAAAGATTGATCATTAATTCATTTGACACATGACTAGCCTAGTTTCTAAATTTTAAAAAACCATAGAACAATTATTTAAAAAAAGTTCAAAACATGATGAAAAAAAATTTCATGTTATCCATACATGATTTCTATGTGTGAATAACCTACAAATCATTTATTTTCTATTGATAAAAGGGTTTCCTCGGGTGGTTGAGGTGAAAATTGGAGAGATAAATAGAAGGAAATAAGATGACAAATGAAATATGATGTAGTTAGGGGAGAAATGTGTTTATCGGGAGGCAAGAAAAGGGATAGATATAAGAATATGAGGTCATGCCCATGGATGAAGGGAAGTTATTGGAACTATTGTACATTGAGGAGAGATAATATATATTTATAGGGGCTTAATTGATGAATGGTCATAAAGGGGGCCAAATTGGGCATGATGTTTTTAGGGTATAAGTTCATTCAAAATATTAGGAGTTCTTTGGTTATTTGGAGAATGATAGTTGATATCATTGGTAATATTAATTTATTTTCTACCATAGTACGATAAGAAATAACTATTTGGAAAAAATATTATTATATATACATTTAAATTTATATAGAAACAGACACACACATAGCCACTAGGGTGTAGTTCAGTGGTACCAGCCCTTACGAGATCTCAATACGGTCTCGGGTTTGAGTTTCACAAAGTTATTTATGAGATAGGTAGTTATTTTCACATTACAAGGGGTATGATGTGACCCTTCTATTTAATCTTCCAATATTTTATCTCATTTAAAATTCAATACAACATGGATATTGTTTACACTATTTTCACATTTAATAATGATTTATTTTATTCCTTCAAAATTATCTTTTCTAATTATAAATAATAAAGAACCTTCAATATCTAAAACTATAGCTCTTATAATGTACTTAAACACCCACATCTCATGTTTATTTTAACATTTTCCTATTTCCCATCAAACATACAAATTACATATACCCTTTATTCTCACATCCATCATCCTATCACTCTCTTGAGTCTCCTCGTGCCCCCATTAGGGTAATCGAATTCACGAGTTCACTCAGTGAAACTAGTGAGTTAGAACCATGTTTATGAGTTTACATACAAGTTTACTATGAGCATGTAGAGTTTACTATTGATCTATGATAGTAATATCAAGAGTTTTACTAACTTGGTCCCCACCTCCCCACCAACCTTTATCCATCCTCTACCTCTTAGTTTTCACCTCCATACTAGGGATATAATCTAGTCAAGATGATACATCGATTGATGCAACTAGATAAATTTTTACCCAGGATAAAATAAAATCTCAATTATATCAAAATGAGAGTTTTATTATTTTATATATAATTAAAACTGAAATATTTTTTTAAACATTTTCATACCAATTTTTAATTTTAAAAAAAAATTAAAAAAAAATAAAAAATAAAACAATTATTGAAAAAAAACACCTGAAAAGTCTTCTTTTCAAATTAAATTTCACAAATCATACAAAATAAACTATAATAAAACAATAAAATCCAAAAAAATTTAAAAATTAAAATTTTTTTTTTCATATTGTGCAATGAATGATCATAAAATTGATATAACTCCCTATAATATTTTTTTCTTATCATCAAACTCTTCAACATAATCAGTCAACATATATACATGTCATAATGTATTTTAAAATTAAAATAAATTTGGATAAAATATAAACATTAAAAAATGAGCTATAATTTGAAAAACAATACATAGAATACATAATTTTAAAATAATCCATTAAAATTGTTTATGAATATTATTTATTAGAATTATTAAAAAAATTATTTTAAATTTCACCCTTTTTTTCTAGAACATAAAATCAAAATTGAATGTTTAACCTCCATCATCAATTGTAAATTTTATTAAACAATAAAAATCATATATATGAACCCTATATTCAATGCATCTTTTGTCATACTAAACCGTGAAGATAAAAAAATTGCATACATAAGTCTAACGATTTCAAAAATAAATGTTTCTAGCTACGAAAGGGTTTTATTGATTAGAAAATTTATTAGAGAATAAAAAAATCAAAGATTAAGAAAATTTTACATCTCTAGATGTGATATGAGGAACTAACATAAGTTATAATATCTCAGGTGGTTACATTCATATGTCACTAAGTGATCGATATGGTTTTTGACGTAAAATGAATAAAATCAAAATTGAATATATATGAGTTATATGTAAATACAATTTCATCATAAATGATAATATTGGATATTAAAAATTAATATTAGTGGAACTAAATACAAAATTCCCATATAACTTTGAAAACTATATAAAAAGATTATAGTGTGAAAGTTTTCAAAACATCTTATGCGATTTTCATAGTGATTTCACATTTTAAACTCATATATGAAGTTGTTCCATATTGAAACTAGAATCTAAATGAAGGAAAATTTAAAATCCTATACATCTGTTAAAATATTAATGACTTGATACAAATATATGAAAAATAACTATTTACCAAAAATAATTAAAAAATAGATATAAATATATATCGAATCTTACTAAATACTAAAGGAGGGGACCAATTTCATCATTACACATCCCTATACTAGTAATAAAATTTTGAATGAAACATATTACAAAATATATATATATATATGATATGAGTTAAACTAGAAAAATTAAATTTTAAAAAAAACCATGTTTCACTTACATATTTTCTTCTTTGATCTTTTTTAATCAGTTTTTTTGAGAATGCATACTAGTATGGCTACCCAAGTGACTATAGATTCCATTTAATTTTTCATTTAAAATAATACTATAAATTACTAAAAAATGATTAAAAAACTAAAAAAATTTCAAAAAATCTATTCAACCATAAATTAAAAAATACCTTCAATTAATTATTGTCACATTATCTAATATGGCATCTGAAATGTTTAACAAATTCGCAACTTTTTTCTTACTTTTTTACCTATATTAGAAAAATAAATAAGATAAGATTAATTATCTAAGAAAAATTAAATAGTTATATAATAATAAATATAAATTAAATAATGTTACATTAACATGTATTTTCACACCATGAAGATTTCCACACAACTCTCCAAAGGTGTAGATTAGTGATGGAATGAGATTTACATATTCATCTTTTTTATAACTATGTATTATTCGATTCATTTATTTGAAAGATACATTAGATTAAATTTTAATTCTCAAATAAAATGACTAAAAACATTAAGTTCATCATAATTCATATAATAACCCATTTTACAAACAAAAAACAAAACTTTGAACATCATAGGAACACTATGTTTCATTTTAATACAAAAAAATCAATTGAAAAACCAAAAATAATCAAATTTCAAAAATAATAAATATTGAACATAAAATAAAAAACTAAAGTCAATAAAATACTCAGTATTTTTAAATTCCTAATCTACCATAGTTCTTTAAATCCCATGAAACAATTTCATTTTTTAAAATTCATGATTCACTATAGTTTTAATGGCAACATATTTCAGTATAAATAAATTCATATAATAATTTAGTATCAAAGAACAAATAAATTAATTTAGTATACAGTTCATTATCTTAAAACAAATGAAATTAAGAAATATAACTATTTTTAATAAAATATTAAAATAAAAAATAAGGTGATGAAATATGATGAAATAATTAGATGAATGAATAGGGAAATGAAATATGAAGGGAGTGAGGAATTCATACACTTGGATGTAGTGGTATGTGGTCTGTTAAGCAACTTGAGAAGGGGCTAGGGTGTTAGGGATTGGTGGGGGGGGGGGGAGGTCTGATGAATGACTGAAAACATAGATATTTTATTGTTTCCATTGGCTAAGTGAGGCTATGGTGGGGGTATGGTGTTATGACCCATCCTACAAAACCCATCATTCATGGATTTGAATCAGACTGTAATAATTCCTAAAGGGAATTCTTGATCACTACATGATGAAAACTAGCACCTGGGTAACCAATGACAACTATAGGAAATTATCTTCCTATCGTAGAACAAGATACATGTAATAAAAAAACATAACCAATAATAAATATATTCTAATTAAAAGAGTGAAAACAGTAGTGATACAACCAAAAGTAGAAAGTTATCAACCCAAAGTACATTTCTAAAAGCATTCATAATGACAACTAAAACTGTCATTTTCTACCCCATGTGATACATTCCCCAAAGGGATGGGGGAGAAGAAATATCAACACATACCTCAGGAATCACTTGTATTTCACCCAAACACCTATATATCCATCCTCTAGGGGGAGAGAAAAAAAAGAATCTACAATAAATAGAGATTTAATCATAATATGATTGATATAGCTGCCTTAAAAGCATAGATCCACTACCAATTCCATGAATAATAGAAAAACAACTAGAATTAGAGTGATTGAAAAAAACATAACTATTCATCTAAAATCAATCAAACCGGGATAAAAAATCAAATATGATTAGATTTAAGGACGTTAGAATACTAAGAAGAGCCTATTTGAGAGAACTGGTCAGATTAAGATAGAGAATGAGAGATTGAGGGGTTAATTAAGGGTTTTGGTGGTGTTTAATTATAATTAGGATATGATTACCTAGTTCATCCCGACATCACTAGTGAGCTGTTGGACACTATAGTTGTGAAATAGATACAGGTTGACCTACAAGTTGGCTGGTGGAAGCCTAGTATATAGTCAATGGTAATCGATGCCATACATAGCTCTTCCCAAATTCATCAAATGTTTGGTGTCTCCCTATAGCCAATGAATATATGGATACACTTATATAATCATCTAAAACACCAAAGACACATCATGAACCCAAAAAAAATATTAACCGCAATATAGAGATGTATTAGGACTACGATTTCATAATTCTCACCACTAAAGGACTACCTAGAAAGTTTCACAGAAGAAGGATTCTTCTGCAAGAGATAAGGTCAATGCTCCCTCTCTAGGGATTCACACTCCCAAGCCTCATGGGTATATAATTAGTACTACCATAACACATTGATCAGTATAATTGGATTCCCATGAATAAATTCAATCTAATAATCAATGATCTCCATTAGTTCTTCCACAAATGAATTGAATAGACCCTACTCAATCTCATCGCAACTTAGAAAATTGGAAGAATCAAGATGATACTTGTTTATTTTAAACATCTTGAGAACATCATGAATACCTATCAAATAATATGATAACACCAATTGATAATCAAGTTAACTAAGCAACAGAGTAATCTAAAATTGTACGACATATTTCAAAGCTATCTTCCTCTATTTCTTAATCTAGTCGTGACCCAACGTAGGAGAAACTTTTAAGAATACTCAGTCACCAATAGAAAACTCCAATGTATGGTGTTGACAATCCACATACAATTTCTTAAAACTATGTATTGTAACCATGTGTTAACATGTATTAAATCTTCTCACCAATATCTCTTTAATAAGAATTGGTCCTATAATAGTCACTCACATTCAACCCATAAAGTGGTGACTGGTACATGGAACTATTTAAATCCTTAGAGGGGAAAATTCTAATTGATAACAGATATTTTCTATTATAAGAAAACACGACCATTCCTACATGGATATCCCATGATGCACAGAAATTCCAAACGTAGTCATAGAGTATATCCTCCATGATCTGATTATAATACTCATTATGACCATCCATCTATGGTTGGTAAGTCATATTCAAACTAACCTATGTCCTCATCACCTCTTTAATACTTCTACAGAAACAATAAGTTATCCTGGGATTCTTTTTAGAGATAATGGAATAGGGGACCCAATAAAATCTCACATCCTCTTTCATGTATAGATTGCCAAAATCTTACACCATGAAAACACCATTAATCAAAATTAAATGTTCCTATTTCATCAAAAAATCAATCACCACATAGATGAAATTCCTTCCATGGGGATTCCATGGTTTTATAACTTTTACTTCCATGGAATCCTCATCCTATTTCTATATTGATATAGGAAGAGGATGGAGTATACTAGAAGGATTCAGGTCTCTACCCTAGTCTATTTGTAGGTATAAACACGAGACACATATTCAAAACTGTCATTCTTTATACTCATCCA
Source organism: Viscum album (assembly GCA_963277665.1). Lineage (NCBI taxonomy): Eukaryota > Viridiplantae > Streptophyta > Magnoliopsida > Santalales > Viscaceae > Viscum > Viscum album. The sequence continues at coordinate 21,802,290 of OY728142.1, read as the reverse complement.
ATATAAATTCTATCTCATTTCATAATACATCTTTGTAGTTTGAGGCTGAGTGACACATGAAGAACTATGGATATCATTTAATAAAAAATTCTTGATATATAATGGGATAAAAAACTAACTTCTATAGTAATGAATTACATCACTAGGTGTGACTATCTGGGAACAGTCCCCCCAACATATTGGGATTCTATAATTCTTTGATATCGTCAACCTTTTACTAGTCCTAAAAAAATAGAATCATGGGGAGATTATAACTACTAAACACTAGTCATAACCACACTAAAATCATCCTCTTGTGCATCCATATATAATTATTAAAAATTCCCCATAAGTTTCCACTCGTATTTTGATTTCAGGCAGCATGAGAAGGGAATTTCCATAAAGAGTGTCAATAATGACATTACCCTTTCATGGGGTATATGTGATGTCCATGTAAACAAGTAGATGTGATTCACCCAGCACTATTTCCTAAGTTTTATGTGCTTATAAGAAAAAATGTAACTCAAGATCATATGATTAGAAAAGATAGTGAACCTCTCCTTGAAAAATGGTGTCACCAAAATTTATGTGCATGCACAATAGTGGTGATCTCACTAATCGTGAGTGAGGTAATTATTCTCATACAGCTAAAACAACACGAAAACATATTCTAAAATATGATCATCATGTATAATCACACACCAAATACCAATACCAAAAGCATCACAATATACCACGTAGACATTATCGGGATATGGAATGATTAATATAGGATTCGATGTTAGACACCATATCAACTCAACAAATGAGGTTTGACACTTAACATCATAAGTTAATTCAACCTCATTCTTGGTAAGATTAGTCAATAGTGATTCATTCTTCAAAAATCCCTTGATAAAAAACCTATTGTATCCAAAAAAGGACAAAGAAAATCCATATCTAAAAGAAAATGCATGGTTCATCCCATGAAATGAAATCCGTAATCCGTTTAGGATCAACTAAGAGGTTGTGTGCTTAAATCACGTGACCTATGATGTTTACGTCTCAGATCTAGAAATTTCATTTGATAGCTTTGCATAAAGTTAGTGACTCCTCATGGTATCCAAAACCATATTTAGACGGTTCTCATGCACATGATTTGATCTTGAACAAACTAAGATATCATCTATGAATACCAGAACAAATATATAAAGATACAAGTGGAATATCTAATTTATTAAAGATATAAAAACCAAATGAAGATTATTGAGTCCACAAGGTATCACATGATATTTATAGTGGCTATACATTCCTATAAAATCATACTTTGAGATATTGGGTTTTTTTACTCTAATTTGAGATACCCCCACTAAATATGTATCTTCAAAAACCATCTTCCCCATTAACTAATGAAAAAAGTCATTAATATAGTGAAAAGATACATATTCATCATTTTTACCTAATTCATTTTTCAATACTATATATATAGATTAATAGAACTATTTTCCTTTTTAAAAAAGAGAATTTGGTCTTCCCATGGTGAAACATTATGAAAAAATACCATATCTTATAGGTAATCCAATTGAACCTTTATATCTTTTATCTCCATAGGTTCTATAAAATAATAGGGTATTGTGATCGACTTTGTATCAATCACTAAATCAATGGAATACTCTACCTCAATCTCTGCAGGATCACTAGAGAATTCATATGGGAAGACCTTGGATAAATCTCTACAAATTAAGGGAAGATCAAAAATGGAGGAAACATCATCAGGATCAAATGAAAAAGAAAAAAACTACTGACATCTTGGAGAGAAGGTCCCAGATGACTATATCTCATATAATACTCTCCCTAGAACACTTGATAGATCCAATTAATAGTAAATAATGAAATTACACTAATGATAACATTAAATCTCAACATGATGAGAAACCCACCAATTCATATTTATGATGATGTAAAAAACTGTGATTTAGAACAAGGAAGTCCCATACTAACTCTACATTAACTATCCAAAGGGAATTTAAAGGATAAAAAATTCTATGATCATTAACCTTACCAAGAGGTGTTTTTAGATCCATGACAAATGAAATGAGCTCTAGTGGATGTCTCAAAACATCCATGAAATGGGAAGATATAATGGAGTGTGAGGCACTTGTATCAAATGGAGATGTTTCTATATAATATGCCACCCAAATTGTACTAATATCTATATCTAGGACCACATCGACTTCCATTAGAAACTCATCCACTACAAGAAGGTACTTCACTCCAAAGTTCTATGGATAGAGCCTTATTAACTTTGAATATTTTGACTAAACAATAGTGGCCTTTGAATTAGAATATCCTTGACCACAAAAGGGTAATTGAAATAGCCTATAAGAATCTTTGTAGATGACCTGAGTGGACAAACACACGATGGTTCTTTAAGGGTTTGGGGACATATCATTGGGTGTTCCCTACTATGTCTCATTGGTAGCAAGTCAATGGTATACTATTATCCACTGCTGATGTAGTATGAAAATTGTGCTGATGATAACCACCTCCACAACTCTTTTGACTATTATTCCACTTCCTCTTCTTCCCATGTTCACTACTGGAGACACCCCAGGGTTTGAGGGAAAATCTATACAATCATATCTATCCGGACATATCTACCTCTTCCATTATCACCTTATCAAAAATCATATAATAATTTGTGTGGTTCAGCATATATACATAAGATTATATTTCTAAATGAAAACCATGTAAGAATTTCTGAGCCTTTAATAATTCATACATCACCACATTTGGTGAAAAATGAATCAACTATGCAAAATGATTCATTAAATTTACACTGTATTATCTACCCAATATATAGGGAGACAATACATAGGCTTTGTCACCATTAGATATTCCATGAAGAACTACTAAAAGATTATGGTATTGAAGAGTTTCCACTCCAAGTGCAAAGGTTGATTCACTGAAATCGTATAATCCAACCACATTTTTCTAGGTCCCTAGAGGTTTAACATTGTACACTTCACCATAATAGATTTATATTTCACTAGGAAATCAAAGACTTGATCAATCTTAAGTAGCTATTCCTATACCTAAGGATGTTCATTCAAACACTTAATGGAGGGGGGGGGGGGGGTTATCGCAAAGGAACTCAAACACATAACCCTTATTTGTTACAGTTCCTCGTAAAACCTTCTTGGTAATGAATAGGCTGTACATTATGTTCCATGGCTCAAACAACCCTCATCATATCCTTTAATAGATTCGGATCAAGATATCTATTCCCGTATGGATTATTATCCAGTGAATCCTCTTTTGGAATACCTAGAATATATCCCAGTGGCATGATTTTATATACCAAAAATAGAAGGAAATGATAATAAAACAAAATTACCTCAGTCTAGACATAAGAAAACAAATGCCTAAAATGGGATTTCGATTAAAACCCTAAATAGGAAATACATTACCCAACATCCCATGGTGACTCGAGGCTCACTATAGTAAGAGTTGGCCAAGAACATAGTTATTTGTACCTCTCAATTCCTGAAAATCCTATTTCCAATATATCAACTTCCAAAGAATGATTATAACCATGGTATGATAACAATATTTCATAAACTAAAGCAAACAACACATCCATATAGGGTCCAAACCAGACCATGGTAAGACCTAAGGGGCATTCTTCATCCCCATGGGCTAGCGACTAGCACTTGGGGAACAAAAAATAACAAAAGTAAACAATTTTATCATCCTGAATAAATATACATGGTATGAATGAGAGATATATAACCAAGAATATATATTCTATATTTAAAAAATGACTTTTTTATAAAAAAAAGTAAAAGATAAATATCCAAATGCACTTGTCTATAAACTTCTATAACAGAAAACCAAAACTTCCAAAAACTACTCCATACGATAAATGGGAAATGTCTTATCATTTCACCACTAGATACCCATATCCAGTTGAAGATAACCTCTCTACCCCACTACAAACATTTCTTTTTGTACATTATAAAAAACAAGGTCTACACACCCCTAAGGGAATTTTCAGGGTGTGAGTTACACATGCTTAGTAGGATCTCATCTAGGTGTTCTACAGTAGATGTCTATAAAAAAATTCCAATATTCTCAATTTAAAATAAATTATGGAATGATAATTAGTTTTAAAATTTATATCAAATGCATGGTAAACCAGTTCCCCTTTTTCTATTTAAAAAAATCAATATAACATAGTTTCAAAGAATATTTCAATAATATATTTACATATAGAAAAGCATGCATAACATAATATATCAAAACCAAAGTTATACAATCTAAGAAAAATAGAGATCACTTGAAGGACATTATAAGAAAATTTAGTTGGGTCACTCATACCTCTGTGACAATCATGAATTGTGTGAACTATAAAAGTTCCCTTAAACAATAGGTACTAAGGAATAAAAGAACACTCCATGAGATAACCCCCATATAATTTCACCAACAAGTTTCTAGTGCATGTGGATCTATGATCTAGGAATAGAGGACACCCCAAAAAGTAAACCCCCTATGGTATCAAGGAAAAAAATAAAAATATTGAACCCTCCACCTAAGTACCCAAGGCTCTTGTGTGCTGTATTTATCGAATAATTTGAAAGGATATATTATATTTCACAATAAAAACCCTGAAAACCCATTTTAAAAATATAATTCATTATAATCCAATTTTATAAATCATTTCAAAATTATTTGGAAACCATTTTTCATTTACCAATTTAAGTGGGAACCCCATAATTCACTAAAAACTCACTACACACATATACAATCATTAAAGGATAATTTAAATTATCATTTAAAAAACAATTTCTAAATCTGAGTGAATTAATGGTTCATTAAACATAGTATTGGGACCAAACCACCCTCTACAAACATGGGTCACACACCACCCACAATAAGATTCACACAGTGAAAGGTAAGGAAATGAATGAATAATCATGTGGAGTCCTTAAAAAAGATTCCAAAAAAAAATTGTTTTTCCATAAGTTTATGGTTTAGTAGAGAAGATAAATAAACACATACCTCAAGAATCATGAATTCCACACCGAACAAACACTAGATCCATCCTCTATGAGATAATAAAATGATATATCTATAATAAAATGAGATGGAATCACCAAATTAAAAATAGATATGACCAAAATGGCATAGTTCAGTTGTCAATACTAAGAAGAACTATAGAACCACGAAAGAACAAGAAAGATTCAATACAAAATTATAAATTCCTTGATGGCCAAACATTCTAGTATTGAAACACCAAGTAAAGAATATATAATGATCTTAAAATTCTAAAGAGGAATCACCCTGGGAGAATTTGTCATATTCTATTATAGAATGAGGGATTTTTGGGTTAATTAAGGGTATTTGGGATGATTAATTAAAATTAGACCCTTCTATACCAAACATAACCCAATGCCACTAGCTTTCTATTGGGCACTACATCCATGCAGAGATTAAGGTTTTTCAAAATATTTGGTTGGTGGAATCTCACTGGTGAGTATGAAACACCATAATCCATACATGGAACTTTCTCTTATCAATAGGATGGCTAGTCACTCCCTATATCCACAAATGAGCCTATAATACTTAGATAATTCATTAAAAACCTATAAAACCCCCTGAATTGAAAAAAATATTCAGTCAATCCTATAGTAGAGATGTACAAGGAACAATATGATAAATAAACAGATCTGATGGAATCAATGGGAGGAAACACCTACTAGTGTCTTTGATATGAGGCAGGTTGGGGTGAGAGGGGAAGTGGGTGAGATATTGGTGGATATTGGGGGTGAAATGGTGTAAGATAGGGGTGAAAAAGGATATTGGGGAAGGAATTGTTATTGGATTATCATAAGGTGTGGAAATCCGCTCACACATTCCTATATATAGAGGAAGTGGGAGGATATTGGGAGTTGAGAGGGAGGTGGGGGCGTAGTTCTTAAGAGTGAATGGGGTAGAAGATTAGGGATACCCAATTTTTTATGTTTTAATTATATCTAAATGAAAAGTTTTAAATATTTAATTAATTAATTTTAAATGTATAATACAAATTAAAATAAATTAATATATTGATTTTTTTATTAGTAGAACAATATAATGAGCTACTCAGTTTTATTATTTAACTACACAAACTCGACCCGATGAAGTACTCGAGTAGCTCAATCTTGAATTGAACAAAATTGTATCAAAATTATGCATTGTTCATAGAAAGATAATGTTTCTTACATGTACCTCTATATCATTTACATCCATGCTCTTTACCTCAAATCCTTTACACCTCCACCTCCTCGCCTACCCCATCATTTCATCTCCCTATCCCTATTTCACAATTTTTTTGAATTACTAATTCTTATATACATGTCTAACAACACATTTTATATACTTTATTCTCTTTTTGTGTCCTTTATGGTAAAATATGTTCCCTCTTTTGGTTTTTCTATTCCATAACACACCATTTTCACATTGTTTCCTACATTCAATTACCAAACCACTGTGTGATCCACCATTATCACCTATTTTCGTATACCTCTTCATTCATACCCAAATAAAATCATTCAGTGGTCTCAAAAAATTATTCTCTCCATTAATCAATATAAAATATTCTTCAATATGTTTTTATTTTATCTTTATTATTGGTTTATCAGATTATTTCTCAGATATAAATATAATGTTCTAATTGTATATTCTCCTTCATCATCAGGATAACTACAAAGTAAAATGAATATCATGTTCTAATTAGTAGCATATGTAAGATTTTAATTTATTTCTGTTCTTTAATGTTATGTGTTTATAATTTTTATTTTGATAGTTTTTCTAATATTGGTTTATCTCTAGTAATGTTTTAATAGGTAGAATATTGATTAACAAGTAATCTATAATTTACTTCTATATATTATTATACTAACATGTAGGATCTATAAAATTTTATTTTAATGACACTAACATGAAGGTTGATCTAAAATGTAGGAGGCTGGGGATCAATTTTAACCAATATATAGTTCTGATACTCTTTTTAATGAATATTCATGATGTAATCAATGTAAAATTCACCCAATATAATTTTGAAAATACTATACCTTGAAAAACATATATGATTTAAGAATATGTGTTATATTATTATTTACAAAATATTGGATAATTTAATTTTTTGGTGTGACTATACTTTAAAATTGATTGAATAATTTAAGAATAAATGTTTTGTTATTATTATGTGTTTTGTGTACGTGTTTGTTTAAATTTTAAATTATCATTACTAGAAATAATGAATGTACAAACTATTATATTTTTATTATCAGGTGTGAACTTAAATAAGTATAGATCATATGATACAATGACCTATATTTTATTTTATTATATTCATGAGATCCATATAATATCTTATAATACATGTGTATTGTAAGGAAGCATAGGATGATTATGTTTACTGTATCATATGCTGTGATTTTCTTACAATAATACATGTATAAAAAGAATACATATTCCACATACACCCCATGTGGAATACTTCTTTTCAAATCCATTAATAATGAATTAAAACATATAATTAAATTCCATTTAATGAGTTCAATAGATCTATATCAACCATACATGAATCAAGGGTGACATTTGATAACACCGAACATGGATGAAGAATTATTCATTCATTTAACGCGTCGAGGATGACTATAAAAGGGAATGGATTTACATATTCATTTAGGGATGCATCTTGGATTTGATCATTGGTTTTTATGAAAATATTTCTATAAAAACCCTTCTCTTGATCCTTGATAATCACTCCCAAGTTAAAGTATCAACACCCCTTGGTATGATGGTAATCCTCCTGTTGAAAATCGAGAATGATTGGTCGGTGACCCCCCACCACAATGGCATGATAAATTTTTTTCTACTTCATGATCACTTTCATGTACACTAAAAAAATATGAAGGCTAATTCATGGGTAGTATAGGTTTTTCATTCTTGATTTACTTTAACTCATTTGATCCTTGAAGATTTATTGGTCATTTTCATGGGTTGTTTCTGCTACCATTAATCCTTGAGAGACCCCCATAATCCATAAATGGTAACATATACTTATTTTACAAGGATTTAATGCGTTTAATACAATAATATTTAAAGAATTATATATCATAAATCATATATATTAAAATTTAAAAGTGCGGTACTTTAAAAAAATCTTGTTATGCTTTGCATAGAAAACAACATAAACAACTATATATATATATATAATAATGCATTATATATCTAAATCCATGTTTTTCAAACTAGATAACAGAATAAGACAATAAATAACATTTAATTGTATTTCATTTAAGGTTTTTGGAAAATAGGGGATCATTAGGTATTTAAAATGTCTCTTATATCATAGAATACAACTAGTGTTATATGATAATAGCTAGAGTTAGTGATGAAATATATCACATTTTATTATTGATGTTCATATAGTAAAATATTATTAACATGTAAAAATATATCAATTATCAGTCATATTTTACAACTGAGTGTCGGTCATCAAATATGTAATGTCCAAAAATGCCACAATTTTTTAGAATAATTTTTATTGTGATTTTTATATAGTATATAAATTATATATGTTCAGGCATTATAAAATGAGTTTACATGTGCTTAAATAAAATATGAAAAAATGTTATATAAATTCTCACTTTCGAAAAAATAGATAGATTTTATTTACTCTTTTGAATTCCATAAATATTCATGAAGATTAAATTGTTTACAAATTATGAATATATTATATGCATTATTTATTAGATAGATTACTTATAGGCGATGAAGTCTTACATTACATGCTATGTGAGAAACCATGAGATTTATTTTTCATATACCTTGACATCAGTTTATTTTTAGAGTTATAATCTTTAGAATAATTGTTTAATATAGTTTTTATATATTATGTTTTTGAAATATCATTAATTTAATTCTATAATGAGTAAATTCAACATAGGGGACAGACTTTGGAATAAACAACCCATAGACTTGAAGGCTTATTCCTTGTTAAAATAAGGTGAGGGTTTTAGTATCTATTGATTTTTGTTTAACCATATATAGATTTTAAATCTCATATAACTCCATTACTTTATACTAAATGTTTATATACCTTATGAATATGATGAATTTAGACAATTATAACCTTGTTTGGCTTGTTTTTTGGTTAATAACACAAACTATTAGGTTTTGTAAATATTTACACTACAATTTGACTTTAAGACTTTACTTTTTTAGAAAGAACGGGGATTCCACAACTAAATTGTTAGAATAATGCATTCATGATGGAATACAACATTAGATGACAAAAATTTCTTATGATGGAAATGTTATGAATTTAAAAAAAATATGATGTATATTAAGATGTTGAGACTTACCCATAAATTACTAAATGCAATATTCCTTCCAATGTGTCACTTACCAAGACCTTGATCATATAATGGGGTATATTCTACCATAATAGGATGCCTATGGATTGTCGTGTACAAGGAAATTAAGTATTGAGTGGAAAGAGATAGTCCTTATTTGGTTCATCAATAGTAGGGTTCCATTGGTTTATATTTTTCTAACATGATTTGGAAATTTTCTGTAGGTTATTCCTATCTTGGAAAACATAAGAGTTAAGATACCAAAATAATAGAGTTTAGTTTTCCCATTTGATGGATCCATGAAAATAGTTGTGACTCGGTGAAAGGGCTCCCGAGTCTCCTGGTCTCTGCTCTCCTCTCTCCCCTCACGCTATGTTTTTCCAATACCGTCGCTACCTCCCTCTCGCCGCTCCGTTGCGGTGAGAGGTCATTCTCTAGAGTTACTCATATTCTCTCATTATCGTCCCCTCACTCTTTTCCTGGTTCATTGCATCCTTCACTCTTCTTGATGGAACTATCGTGAACATACCCCATCCTGGTCTGACTCTTTGCAACCCTAGAGTTTTGTGATTTTTTGGGTGGTGGCTTCCGGTGAGATTATTTTTCATGTTTCCTAACCTGCGTTATGTTTTCTCCTCTTTGGTTACTGTTCATTCGATGGTGGATTTAAAGGAAGGGTTTGGTGGCCATGTTCAAAGAAAGCTGTCAAGGCCTTAGGTTGCTCCTTTCTCTAATCTTGCTCTATGATCCCACTGATGTTCTCCTAGTCAAACTCGCACTATGGTTTCCAAGGTATCTTGGGTTTTGTAGTTCTAGGAGTCGACAACATCGCAGGAAGCAAATCTTGGGGTGGCTTCGGCTCAGTCCATGGGTCCCCACAGGGCTTGTTGTTTAGTGATGGTTTTTTGTGGCAGATATTGAGGTGTAATGGTGTTCAGTGGGGTTTTGTCTAGCGTTCGCAATGGCATGGTGCATGGTTCTTGGTGACGATGTTGGTTACCAACGACTGTCTATTGTGGCACTTCTTCGTGGATTCAATTCTCGAAAATGATGGTGGAATGATTATTCTTTTGAATCTAGTTTGATTTCGCATAGTGGTGGCTTCATCAGACCAGGATGGCGGCTCAGTAATGGACTTTATTCTCTGTTATGGCCCTGTCGATTCTCACTAATCTGGATTCTGGTTCCTGCTTTGCTTTCTTAGTTAGTTCACGACATCAGTTTCTCAAAGGCTTTGGGATGTGTGGTTCGATCAGCAGTCTATGTATTGAGAGGAGCATCATTTTCTGGCATCATTTCAGTCAGCGCTTAAACCTTTCAACTTTTGATGTTTCAAGATGGTGTTTCTCTGTTAACTCTTCTGTGGGGTGATTTCAGCGGCGGTGATGAAGGAGGTTTGCTACCAACCTTCTCCCTCAGCTGCTCCTACTCTGCCCTAACCTTATGTTCTTATGATCTAATCCCATTTGGATTCATAGAGGTGGTAACACCAAGGTTTTTGGATGTGTTGTTCAGTGGCTGGTTGTTCGTCTGGTGTGTCCTGGATCGGTTTACCCTTATGTTGGTGTTTTTTCTGGTAATATCAATTAAGGGGTTCTGGTTATCGGTGTTGGATCTCGAATATGATGAGGTTTTTTAGCTTCGATGATGTTTTTTTGGTTGATTGAGTCTTCTATGTTTCGTTTGTTCTGACTGACGATGATGGGTGGCGACGATGACAGTGGTGTTTACAATAGTGATAATGATTATAGGGATCTGTTCACGATTTGATGGTGATGATGGCAATGTGTATTTGGTTTGTCATATCTCGATGTAGGTTAGTGCACTACATGAAGGTTCTTAATTTCTCTCCATCTTTTGAAGTTTGAAATTTGAATTTTCGATGTCTTGATTTTGTATGGTTACTACTCTCCTTAAAGCGTCTTTTTGAAAATGGAATAAAAATGGAATTTTCAGTCTATAAAAATAGTTTGTCACTCAACTATCCAAGAGTCGTAACTATGATAACTGAGATTTTTACATACATAAATGACTAGTTGGTGAGAGGAACACCCTGGATAAATAATAAATTAGTGAAATATGGATCCTTCCTCAGTAAAGAATTATGATTTATGGGGTCCTCATTTTTCTAAAAGTACATTCACATGTAATATTTAATGAAATGATATAAATCATGATACTAACACACTGATATGTATTTTTTATATAGTTGAAATACATTATAATAATCATATTGATATCCCTTGTTGGTGTGATATAAAAAATAGTCAGAGATTGGTATATCGGGATGAGAAATATTCTTAATGAGAATCATTCAGAGTCTCTTAATGTTAATGTTGTAGAGATAAATTCTAAGAACTATGAATATTTATTATTATATAATAGTTAATCATCACACATATGTGCTGATAAACACAAACTCAGAGATGAGGTTGAATTAGCAATGGTTAAAGTATATTTTCATGCCATAATTAGAGTAATAGCATCATCATTATTGATCAACACTTACGATCTAACTATAAAAATATTATTACTCCTAGATTTATCAAAATTTTATTACATTCCCACTGTAAACATAAATTTTATTTTTGTATGTTGTTTAGACAATAAGTGATTCTCATTTATTATTAAAAACATGATTTATTCTATACATATGAATGTAATGTTTTATGGAATTGAGGATAAGATAAATGATTTATAAATTCTATTTACTAGTAACACTATCTCTTACACATAGAATAATAAGGCAATGGTGGATTCTAATCCCACCAATATTTGTAATTTTTACCTTATACATATATTTATGAGAATCACATTCAAAAACACTATAGAGATGGATTGTTAGACTCATTCAAGTATAAATCATATGATAATTCTGAATATTATTTATTAGAAAAAATTATCAAATAAATTTCTAATAGACATGGTTAAAGGAATAGTTGACTATTGGATTACATATATAGTGATGTTTTTGGACCAATTATTATTCCAACAAGTAGTGGTTTTAGATAATTCATTACCACTATCTGTAACTTTAATTATTATAGATACGTGTTTCCCATAAAACACATGTTTTAAAATTTTAAATAATATAAATAGTTTCATAATCATGTATAAAATCAATTGGTAAATTGTACTGAGATTCCATTATCAGATCATGTTGGTGAATACATCAGACCAGAATTCATTGACCATCTACGAGATTGTGGAATTATTTAAAAACATACTTCACATGGAATACTATAATGGAATTTTTTTATGAGAGGAGTAATAACAACTTGTTGGAAATGGTTCAATCGATGATGAGTCAATTTGACCTTCTTATTTCCTTCTAGTGTTATAATCTAGAGGATGATGTATATCTACTTAACCACGTTTCTTCTAAATCATTCATAAAGACACTATATGATATATGGTAATATAAAAATACCAATTTGTATTTTATAAATATATAAAGATTTAAACATTTGTAGGATGCATGGATTTTTATTATATTGACTCTAAATATAACAAGCTATTATTATTTGGTTATCCCAAGGTAACTAAGGGATATTATATTGATAACCCTACCAAGAAAAAAGTGTTTATGGATTGATTTTTAATACTCCTTGAGAAGGAATAAATCAATAATGGAGTGAGTGGAAGGAATGTTAATCTTGGAGAAGTTCAATACCAATAAACATAAAATGTAATTTATATAGAGGTTGAGTCTATTTCACAAATATTTTTAGTTGAGGAATCATCTCAAGACACAAAAGAACCTAAAAGGTGTCATTGGATTCATTATGATATCAGGAGATATATACTTCTATTAGCTAATAATGATTAGCTAATATTCATATATTATGAACCTAATACCTAACAGGAGGATATAGACAGTTATGATTCTGAGAAATGTTCAAAAACTATGGAATCTAAAAATGACTCTATGTACACTAACTATGACAACCCATATCTTTATTCAACCTTAATTCATGATTTAATACAAAAAGATACACTTAATACAATACCAAAATTTCAAAAGGCCTAGTGACATTGGGTAATTAGATACATAACACAATAAATTAGAACATGGGTATAATAACAATATTTAAAAACACCAATACCTATCCATATATTCCATTGGATCATCTAATACTGCTTGAGATGACCTGAGGGCGTACGTAAGAAAGTGGAGATCTATAAATTATGGTAAGGGAATTATAAAATCATAAAATGATGAAAGTAAAACATTTTAGTCAAGAGTAATAAAGGGTGACATAAAATGGGGGAGAATCGTAAACATGAACATTAAATAATGATAAAATATGATTAAATCATGGTAATATATAAATATGGAAAAAACATAAAACATGAAATCAAAAGCATAAGTCAAGGATAACTACTAGTAAATTATAACATAGTGGTATTTGGATAAAATCCTATAAATAATACATGGTATATCATGAGATAAACCTTTTATCCAATGCATTGTAGGGATATGTAATTTCGATCCCACCCATCACATTCATATAATGTACATGCATTTTTATGCCATGTTGATCATAAAAGATAATGATGAATTTAGTCACTTTTAATCCCAATATTAAGAAGTGTGGGTTATAAAAATTGAGGTCCCTAATCAGTGATGGATAGGTACATCAAGGGGAATCCATTTGAGTTTAAATGGGGATAGGTATTCACTACAAAAATGATTGGCATGAAAAATCAAAGGATAATTTCAATATCATAATTAGTGTACATAAAGACTCATGTAAGGGTTTAATGAGAGTAAAATTTGACCTCTAATTACTTTTAAATCATAATTATGATGAAAGGGTTATGTAAAAACACATTACAACAAGATAAATTGGAAATCAAATGACATAACACAAAGAAAGTGCATGAATAAAGAGGAGGAAGGTAAAATCACTTTACCATGAGAGGGAGATTCTAAAATATTTAGATGAGATTATTAAGAGATTTGGGACTCATTGGGATGGAATTATAGAGGTATTAGTAGTGGAACTTCATGATAAATGTATTTTGAGTGAAGAGGAGTGGGATATTGGGTCGATATTTATAGGAAAAACATAGGGGAATCCTATATTAATTTATAAACATATGATGTTGAATCTATATAATAAAATAATCTTATCCAAAAAATATCTGATGATTTTTTACAATTTTTTCTAATAAATAAGAGTGGTTTCCACCATTTTATAATCCTAAGAACTGAAAATATTAAAACAATACCATTGGTGATATAGATATGAGTAATGTTAAAGAATAATTGATTTTAAAACCATAAAATATAATATTATTCCGGGAGGATACATTAATGGTTTATAAAATTAATCAAATAACATTAAAAAATTATCTTAAAGGGTAATTTTTTCATTGGATGACTTTTATATCATTTATTACATCACTTTTTGGTCATTATGATGTCATAATAAAAATCATATATTTATATCGTATCTAATTTTAACCCAAAAATTACATTGTCTTAAAAAATTAAAAAAAATAGTTTTATATAACTTCAATGTTATAATATCAAAAATAATAAATATTTTATCATAATAAATTTATAAATACTATAATTTTCACATTTAAATAAAAATACTTATTTACTGGAAAATACTTGTTTTTATGATATTACTATCTTTCTGACCCTTTTAAAAATGAGGTTGGACATTATTATATTATATTTTTATTTATATAAATAAATTAATATTATTTAATAAGATTTTTTTGTTAATAATATTTATTTCAAAAAACGTGATTTTATAAAAAAGTCTATTTTAATTAAAACTATATGTCTCCCAATAATGAAATTTTAATTTCATCATAACAAAACCTAATTTGTGTCAAAGACATTTATAATTTTATATATATAGTAATAATGAATATGGGTATACATACTAATTATTTTATTACAAATAAAACATACAAATTAATAATACAAGGGTTTAGATACATAACCCCTTATTAGACTAGGGTATTACCTACAAGTAATGTGTCTGGTGGTGGCACTTTCCTAGGGTGGTTATGTGAAGATGGATTTCCTCTTGATCTCAATATATTAAAAATTATATAATAAATGGTTTCATTTATGTTTAAGGTGTTGAATTTCATCATGGGATTGGTTAAGGGAATAACACAATGAAACCATCTCTCTCAGAAGCTCTATTAATTGGGATTCATAGGGTATGATCCTACTAGTTTATACCATCACTTCCTCCACTTGTGTCAATTAGAATTTATTATAACCCCTTATATATACTAATCATAATGATCACTATAATAAAATATATTATCATTGGTTAGTATTCTTAATGGTATTTCTAATCCAACTAGCTATATATTATAACGATAAAAAATAATGAAGAAAATTCATGTGTTTTCTATATTTACATTATATAATAATGTATTTAATCATTCAATCTTGTGGTTCAACCCCAACACTTTTACCAGGTGTCTTGTCTCGTTTTATAGAACAATGTCTCTATGGTCTAAGATATTCACTGGATGCTCCTCATATAAAATATCATTATCTAAGGGTACCACCACATGATTCGGTACTTTGTGAGGGGTTTGATATGTACTTCCTTAAGAGGGATACATAGAACACATCAAGTAATTGGGAAAATATGGGTGGGATTTCTACTCAATAATAAAAAGATAAAATGTGATCAATCATATCAATGTTTCCAATGTATCTTGGACTAAGATTTTCTATATTTCCAAACCTCATGACAACATTCTTGGGTGATATATAAAGCATCACCTTATTTTCAAACTCAAACTTTATGTCTCAATAAGGATTTCTGATATATATTTTCTATCAACATTCTAAATACTTCCTATGATTCTTAATGGTATGAAAATTTCATTCCATCTCTTAAATAAGAACAGGTCCCAAGAACATTAACTCTGGAAAATCATCCCATCAAGTTGGAATCCAACACCTCTTCCGATATAAATCTTCATAATTTTCCATTTGAATGCTAGATTGGAAATTATAGTTATATGAGAACTCCTATAATGGAATATGTTGATCTCAACATCCTTGTAAATTCATTGAACATGATATCAATATATACTCTATAGTTTGAAAAGTTCTATTGGACAAACCACTACTAAAAAAATAACTAATAACGGCAGTTTACAAAGAAATTGATGCAAAAGTTGGTATTAGCATCAAAAATTTCTCACTTCACTCATTTTATCAACAGTTTTTTTTTGGAGAAAAAAAATTAGAAACCTTTCTCATAGTTTTAGAAGTGGTTTCTATTCCCAATGATTTCAAGCTTATAGTGGCTGTTTAAATCCCCACTATATTATGGTCATTTTTTGAGAGAACAAGTGTTTGATAAAACTCTAAAGACCACCACTACAAAACATTTGAGCTAATATAGCCACAATTTATGTTTCTGAAAAAAATAAATTTGACACATATAGTGGTAGTTTAATCTAATTCTATATATCACTTTTCAAAAAAATTGTCGTTGAATCTACATCCCCAAAATAGGGAAAAATTAATAAGAAAAAAAAAACCAGAATCACTATAATAAGAATTAATATGAACTAGAAACTCAACATTATATTAATGTTATTTTAAAGTTAGTAATGGCTATTGAGAAGAATTATTTTTGGACCATCAAGTGTGTAATCTAAAAAAATAAATCTTATTAATGAAATGTTTCCTATAATCATCATATATTTAGTTAAACATCATCACTGAATCCATAGTGAACCCTAATCACTACTAGATGATCTTTCATCATCATCATCTCTATCTCCCTCTCCACTTCCGCCTCCTGACACATGAATTACTATAATTTTGAAAATTAAACAATGTTGTATATTTAAATTTAAAATCAAAATTATAAAAGTTTGTTTACAAAATGATTTTGAAGGTTTTCGATTTCCTTCCTCACTACCAATCATTGATAAAATATCATTGGGGACATATCCAATCGTCTTTTGATATAATTTATTCCAAACTTTCTTCATAGAATTGACATTTTCATCTTGCATATTTATATAAGTCCCATATTCCTGAATTGGGATTTACATTGTAAAAAACTCTATATTCTCATCTCGATGTTGGGAGTCACTAAAACTAGGTGTAGGTTATGTTGTAGTTCAAAATGTCCCTTTAAATACCTCATGTGGTAATGATCTGAAACCCATCTGTTGTACTCGACCAAGATGCTATTACCCATGGACTTGACCTACTGGGTAATCCTGGGAGAACAAGAATAATCATGTGGGGATAACATCCAATGGTTATATTATTTTTACTAATATATCAATTATCAATAATATTTGAAGAAATACATATAAAAATATTTAAAATTGAAAATATTTTATATTTAATGAAAAGGTAATTCATACCCCATCTTTATTCACAGACTCATTAACATAAATCCCACTATATTTTGTATGAAAATCAAGCCAAAACTATGTCCAGTAGACTTGGTGCATTAAACTTTTTGACTACATTAAACAAAGATGAATAAAAAAATTAATTTATAGGAAAGATAATTTCACCCTATAAATATATAAAATAATTAAAATATTACCATAGTCGATGTATTTCAGGAAAATCCCATTGACCTGGTAGTGTGAGGGATGAATTTTTTTAGCTCAAGATGAATCATTTTTCCTTCAATAATCCTAATATAAATAATATGTAATTGAATAGAAATGTATGAAATGTCATCTCCATGTAATATATTTTTATATATGTAAAATGATATTAATATAAGAATACATATTTTAATATCACATGCTTCTCAAGATGATAATTATCAACAAAAACCTTCCATTTACCTCTAAATACCCCTTTTTGTACCTTATCACATAGTTACTAATTGCTCAACAATGTATCATTGAATTCATTCTATAATCTCTATTTAAAATCATTCCATTTCTTACAAAAAAAAATTAATTTTCACTTTCGTACGATCAGATCATCAATAGTGAAGTTGAGAAACATCTGTATAAAGATATTAATTATTACAATATTAGAATTTAAAAACATAATTACATTAAATTACACCATATTGAATAAGAATTACCTTTATCATTGGATCAGAAACTTCATTTTTCTATATCTAAGGCACATGCCCCCAATCTGCATAGGTAATCGGAATGGTAACCAACTCTACCAACAGTTGGCCTAGAATCTGGCCCATTAATCATATGACATCATCAGTGGGGACCATATATAAGTCAAATGGGACAACTATGTTCGTTCCATTCAAATTTATAACAAATTAACTATTCATATTTATATCTGTATTAACATTTTTTTCAGATTTTAAGATAATACAATTGGTAGTATAAATAGTGAAATAAATTTATTCACATTAAAAAATTTACCTATAGTTATCACCCTTCAATATCTGTGTGATTCAACATATTCCCTTTCTACTGAAGTTTCTGAATAGGGAGACAATATCACATGTGTTGATGGGACCCTGATGGAGGGTGTGATAGATTCCAACTAAATGAAGCGTGTGATAGACGATTAAGGGGTTAATGTTGTGAGAGATGATAAAGGGGTGGAGGGTGTCTCAGATGCTATAGGGAGGGATATAGATGGATCATCATCTATCAATGTGGTCAAAGGAAGGTCGAATGAGACTTGATTGGGATGAGTAAAATGCTTCCTCCTTAGAATTCCTATTATTAAATCAATTTAAAGTAACTTCATAATAATTAATCCCCCACTTTTTGTATAAATTTCATTTATCCTTTAGACAATAGATGATAATATCCAATGTACAGTAATAATTTTATCACAACAATCTCTCAATTTCCTACTATGTTACCCAAGAGTTCAAATGATTATTTCTAAAGAAGATGTAGAAAATAATCACAAAATCATCATATAGTAACAAATAAACACACCATGTAAATCACACATCTCACTTTTATTCACCCTTTACAACAAATCACAATTAATTAAGGATATTCAATAATAACTATTCTCTATTACATAACATCAAAAATGAAAAATATTAAATCAAATGGAAAACCACCTCATGGTTATTGATTTATAGGATGATGAAACCATATTTTTTATAAAATGGGATTTTAGATTTATAAAATGAGTTGAATTCATAAACAATTTTTTTATAGATATGTTTAAAATTGTAACATCACTAAAATACATATTTAAATCAATATAAAATATAATGAACGCATAAATTACTCATGTTTATAATCATAATCATGAAATATAATTTCTTTTATGACAACATACACCTATAAAACCCATATATAATGAAACAAAAATGATAAATTATCGGAAACACAACTTTATAAATCATGTTTATTCAAAAAAATTGTAAGTGTCATTACTTTTACAGAAAACCCCTATAGACATTCATATAAAAGATATTGTGTGTGCCAAAATATTTTTGAAGTAAAAATGTAATTAAATTATGAAATTAACCTTTTATGAAAAAAGTAAAATCATGTAAAATATTGAATTCTATTGATAAAATAATCATACATTCCTTATATTATCTTTATTTTTCTAATAAACTTGTTTAAAATTAAAAGAACGTAAGAAAACAGAATACGGTTGTAAAACCAAGTACATTAACTATTTGATTTCAATAACGGTGTAGTAAAATTTCATGGTTCGGTTTTTAGTTTTCAAATTATTTACCTTATTTATATATATTATAAAAGACCCCAAATAAAAAATCTCTCATAAAGAATAATTGGAATCCTAGTTAAGTGAGGCACACTATTTTTTTTAAATGTAAATTAAACATCATAGACACATTCCTTTGTTTTTATGTGTCTATTCAATATCTTCAACATATCAAGTCAATGATATCAAATGTTTTAGACACCTATATATGGGTTAAAATCATAATAGTGGTTTTTAAAAGGAATATATATATTAAAATGTAATTCATTTTGACTAAATTTAATGCATCTTTCCAAATATAAAATGCACTAAATGCCATTAAAAAATTATATGAAAAGATTTAGTATCATGTGACATGAACATACACAAACCTAATATAATAATAATAAACCAGGAATAATTAAATAAATTAATGTAAAACAAAAATGGATAGAGAATAGATATATTAAAAAAACTGAACTATGCTACCATGTACTAGAAATATAATAAACTAAAAAATTTAATTGAATCAAACAAATTTGGCATGACCCAAAACACCACCACTCCACTTTAATCACACAAAAAAATGAAATTTTACCAATAAAGATCTATATAAATTGAATAAAACAAAATTATTCCAAACTAAATAAAACATTGTTAAATGAAAGTTAATTGAAACCCACCAAATCATTCTAATAAGAACCAAATAAAAAATAAAATTTAACCCACAAGAAGAAAACTAAACTACTTTGATACAAATAAAACTGAACCACATTAAAATAAACCCATCAATTCATATTTTAGTAATATTCAAATTTTATAGTTGAAAAAAAATAGACTACACAAATAAAAAAATACCTATAGGCAGTGAGAGAGTGGCTAAGGGTATGTAGGATTTGGGGAAACCATATATATAGGGAAGGGAGGGGATCAAGGACTAGTGAATTTGAGGGTTTAGGGGGCTTAAGAGCTTGAAAGGGTTACTGTCGAGCACTAGAAAGGCTGAGGACCACTGGGTCACGAGTGAGCAGGGGGCTCTGGGGAAAGTGGAGCACTGACAAGAGGGGGGAAAACGGGACTACTAGTGAGGGGTAGTTGCTAGGTTTCACTGTTTGGGGTGATCAAGTGAGAGGGGTGGGGGTACTCAAGCTAGAAGTGGTGTGAATTTTGGGATAAAGAGTCAAATTTTTAATAATTTTTTAATATTTATCAATAATTTTAAAAACCCATCACAAAAATCTAAAAAAAGAAATTTAAGTAACATTTTAGTAAACAACTTCTAAAAACCCACCTATAAACTTTGAATTTGGTTTAGTGAACCATCCATTCCGGGGTGATAGGTTTTACTGAAACACAACTTTGTATCCAATACTTATTAAAGGATTTTATAAAACCTTGCTATAATCCTTAGATATTGTTATGATATAATGGAGAGTGTAAATCCATATAGTTTTACAACTTCCTTTATATATATCTTGGTGAGTTGGCCATGAATTAAGTATTTCATGATAGTAATTAAATATGCTAACTTTTTAAGGATATTGAAAACCACCTAGATTTATTATTACCTCTAGATATATTGGGGAGTCCTCGGATGAATCTATAGTAATTGTTTCCCATTTCTACACTAGTATGGTCAATGGTTTCATCAAACACAAAGACTTCTATCATTTAATATTAAATTATTGTAATACCAAGAATTGATATACAAATTCTACAATCTCTCAATTCATGTTATTCTGCCAAAATATTTTTTTTCATATTTCTATATATCTTTTTGAATTATGGAATAATAATGAAATATCATCTTTTAACATCATACAAAAGTTCTCTATTTAGTACTAGTTTTTATAAGACACATATCCAAGTTCCAAACCTTATAACTCCATATTTAGAAAATTTGAACTCAAGAATATTCACTACTTTTATCTATAGCTCTTCATCATCCTTTTAGGCCTCCTTAGTCCTATCAATAATGGTTATTTAAGAAGTTATTCAAGAAAGTTAGGATGAAGATACATTTATTATTCTCTTGTATATCCTTTTCATATCAATGAATATTGGATCCCTTTCACTACTCATCATGGATAGGGTTTCAGGATCCTTTCTACTCAGATAACAATCCACTCTGATTGCCTTCCTAGGATGACAATGGATTGAATAATCATAATCCTTAATTATCTTTAACAACCTTTATTGTAGAATATTGAGATACATTTGTCTAAATATATACTTGAGTCATTTATAATATATATATGTCACACTTATCTCCATATATATAATTCTAATGAATGTTTAATGTGAAGATCACTACATCCAATTCTAGATCATGGGATGGGTAGTCTTCCCATGGTTCATTAATTTATGGGTGGAATATGAAATCAATTTGTCATCTTTCATGAGTAAACAAAAATACCCTTTTGGATTCATCACTATTGAAAAAAACTCATTCCCTACTCATAGGTTATGGGAATATTATTATATTTATTACCCGCTTATTTAACTCTTTAAATCTCATCTTGCATTCAAAAAACCCATAAATAACTCACAATATTATGACATACCTTGGTAAGTGGGATTTAAAATCATGATTATTTTCTCACATATTGATGATAGTACCCATCTAATTTAAAAAACAATGAATATTCCTCACAGAATGTTTTATGGGTCATCCTTAAATTTCCCCTTTCTTTTAAGGATCCATGAATAATCCTTTGTTCGTGATCCAAAACTCACATTTTTTATACATCAAAAATTAATTTTCTTTTTGAAATGTCTTCAGTAAAACATTAAAATGTTCCTCATGTTCCTCCTTTCCTTCAAAGTAGATAATAATATCTTATATAATGAATACCATATGTTTTTTGAGGTGATTACTAAACAATCTATTCATTTTATTTATAATGATAGTTGGATCATGAATGAGTCCACATGGAATCACTATGAACTCATAGTACCCGTAAATTTTATGAAAATTAATCTTTGGGATATCCTACTTCTTCATGTTAACTTGATAATATCTTAACCAAAGATCCAGATTTTAGAATTATAGGGATCCATGTATCTAGTCTTATAAGTCATTATTCCATGAAAGATGGATCTTTTTCTTTATCATGATCTTGTTCAGCTGCAGATAATCAATGCATAGGCACATTAACCCATCCTTAATCTTGAAAAATAGGACTGGTACACCCCTTGGGGAAGGACTTGGGTAATAAACCCTTTATCAAGATTATCCACTAGTTTCTTTTTTAACTCTTCAAGTTGAACATTTTCCATTATATATAGAGTCATTGATATTGAGAAAGCTTTGAGTATAATCAAAATTGATAACTCAAACCCATGGATTGCAGTAAGCCTAGATAGGTATTTTTGAAACATATATGTATATTCCATTACACTAGGAATGTCGTCAAGGATGATCTATTCCTTATTCTTAAAAATATTATCTAGATACTATTTCCCATAAGGCAGTAACATCCATTCTGGAGATAATGATTTCAATGGATATTCATCCTCATCCTTGAAATTTTATATAATCAATGGTGATTCAAGATATGGAGGATAATTTTATTCTCTCAGTGATTTATTTTGGCTTTATATAAGGATATCCAATTTGTACCCATAATTGCATCGAAATTAACTAAAGGGAGTTTCACATGGTTTTCTGGGATGTTCCACTATGGGTGAAGTAATATACATGGGATGTAATAATTTTCCTATTTTCTAGATTCAAAAATAACTCTATATCCATTGTTTGAGATTGTTTTTGAACCATTCTAGTAAATATTCATGATATAAAGGAATTCATAGAATCATAGTCATATAAGAAATGTGAATTTCATAAAAGGTTGATAAGACCACCATTCAATATTTGATTCTAGTTCTAATCATTTACATCCCCAAAAATAAACACAGGGATGAGTACTTGAAAAATATTAAAGATATAAGAATGAAAATATGAACATTTAATATATAACCCTAAATAACATACATTCTTTAACCTATGAATTTTTGGGTTTCAATCTATGTTATTGATGTTCTATTTTATAACCAAAAAAATTATGATTTTTTATTCCCTTAATGAATGTTTTTATAGATATGGTAAATTTAACAATTTATATCCCACGGTAGTTTCAAAAGATTTATGTATCAAGGAATTTTTCATATACAAGGTGATGATCAAGATAATACCCTATGTTCCCCTTTTATAGGTTTTCCCCTCGGTATAACTATTCCGAAGACACATCCACTTGTTGTATCTATATATGGTTTTTTTATTTGAAACCATGTGATCTATACTTTACCAAAATTTAGGGATTTTCCTATGTTTATACTAATCCATAAATTTTCACTATGTTTTTCTCATACAAATCCCCAAAACAACTAAACCTTGATCTGATGCTAACTATTAAAACTGGTATCTTTAATACACATTAATTCACAATTTAATACATAAAGATACACTAAAAAAATAAAAAAATGTCATGTGTCCTAGTTTATTTGTGTAATTAGATATATAGTACTACTACTTGGAACATAGGTATAATAACTTTATTTAGAAACTCTAAAAATTGATCATATATTCCATTGTTCTTTTAATACTACATGGGATAACCTAAGAAGATATATAAGAAAGGGGTGAGATATAAATCCCAGTAAGGTCATAATCAAAGAATAACAAGATGAAATTAATACATGTTATAAAAAATTCATGTCAAGGTGATATAAAAGAGGAGAGAATCAAAAACCTGAACATCAAATAATGATATAAGATGCTATCATGAAGGAAACCATGAAATACTGCAAAAACATAAAATATGACAATATAAGCATAAGTCAAGGATATCCTCCAAGATATCAAAAAATAGTGTTCTTAGGATAACCTCTCATGCCCTATACCTAGTATCTCATGGGATAATATCATTACCCAATTCATTATTGGGATATATAATTCTAGGCCCACAAGTCACATTCATATCATGTACATGAATTTTTTTCCACATAGATCATATAATATAAGAATTCATTTCCTAACTTTTAATACCATGATTAAGGAATTTGTGTTAAATAAATGGAATTAACCAATCAATAATGGATTGGTCTATCTATTTTAATACCCTTGAGGGTAAATGTGGAAGGGCATTCACTATACAAATGGTTGGTATGGAAAACCATAGAGAAATTTCAACATCATAATGTGTGTATAGAAATATTCATGTAGTGATTTAATTAGTGAGAAATGTGGTCTATAATTACTTGTAATGTAACACCCCAACCCCAGTTACCCAGAGTCGGTGCATTGTTACATAACATTGTCATGATCACACATGATCTAGTCTTGAAAGACCGAATAGTTTAGTATCCTTAGAATCACTAGATACATTCATAAAGTTTACATTACATCATAAAATGAAAACTACAACAACATAGTCTCCATAGTCCACACTCATATCCCCTCAGACTATCCCTGCAGGTCAGTCATAAAATACTTCTTCACATCCTGGGAAAAATAAAACACAGAAAGTGGTGAGCTCAGAATCCCAGTAAGGATAACAATATAGCAGAAACTTTTATAAATTTGCATAAACATTTAAGGAAATGTATAACTAAAAATAGTAATTTTAAACATGAACATCATCATAATATGGCAGAAATAAAATGAAATAATTCCATTTACTTATTCACATTGATATTCTAATAATTGAATAATCGCATGGAATATCAATAACTAGTTTCATAATGTTGGAATGCATAATGCCAGACTATCATAACCACATAGTCAAGGACTTGTGCCAAGACTACAAATAATATTTTCTCAAGGCCTTATGCCAAGACACTAGTTTGTCTCATGAGACCTACTAATGCATCGAGGAGCTATAGTGGTCTCCAACCGTCACTTTTTAAGTCCAATGCATTCCTCATATGAACATGTTTAAACATAACATCAACATTCGTATTAAAACTAACATACGAAATGTCAATAATTTCTCCATAAACCATGAATGGTAGAAAAATAACACATCTATAGTCAAACATATCACAAAACCATCAATACAATATAGAAGCTTTGTATCATAAAAAATCAACTTCAATTAAGCTTAAAATCTATCAAAGGACGTTGACATAGATGAAATCAAAACTATTTGTGAGAAATATCTCTTTTTTTAAAATCATTTAACAGTCAAATAATTTTCAAATAAAACATTTAATTTGAAAATATCTTTAAAATATTGTAAGGGAATCTTTGAAAATTTTATAATGGAAGAAAATAGCCGCACCCGCTGTATAAGTTAAAAAAGTCATTCTTACCTTAATTCTATTGAAAAGGTTAAAAAGGACCTTGTTTGGAAAATGACAGAAATATTCCTTTATAAAATTATTATAAAAAGTCAAACAATGGTATAAATTACTTTAACCAACAGTCTGTAAAATTTTAAGAATGATTTGAAATTAATTTTTATGAAACATGGATGTGGATGATAAAGAGGTCCCAGTAGATAATTATGTATAAACAACCTCGGATAATGAAGAGATTGTGAAATAAACCCTTACCTTGTAATTTTCCTTGGTCAAGGGTAGGTCAACCTCCTATATAATGGTGAAATAATTTTTATTAAATTATACAAGAATCATATAAATAAATATTATATCATATATGATCTTTTAATATTTCTTTGTTAATAATATTTTAGTATTTTCGTCGTTTCTAGTGTTCACTTACTCATTTTATTTTATATGTTTTGTTATGTAAGATGTGTTTGTTATGGATAGGTTGTATCTTATTCATATCCATAATAATATTTAGTCTTTAAAAATTATTTTTAACCATCAAATGAAAATTATTCTTTAATGGATACGATGGGGAATGAATCTCATCGCGTTCGTGGAGACGGTAGTCTGTACGTACGTACGAGCAACAATATCATTTTTTGATATTAAAATAATATATTATTGCATTGTATATCATATATAAAGAATAATTATCATGTTATATTTATTATTTACATCAATTACACATCATTATCATACTCATCCAAATAATAATGTTTTTGAATAATAATTTCACCACGACGTGGAGACGGTAAGTCGTACATACACACGTATTGTGACATGTAATTCAAAGGATGGATAGAACACTAAATATGGTTGTACCATATTTATAATAACATAACAGTATATAGAATATACTGGAGTTATTATTTTATAATGGAAATAACAAAGAAAGAAGAAGTGTAAGAATAAAGGAACTTGAAAGAGGGTGGTGAAACCAATACCTATTTTTCGGGTTGTTCCTTTTGATTTGATCAAAAGGGATCTATAGGTTGGCTTTCTGATCGAACTAAGGCCTCTAGGATGAAGTTAGGGAATTTGAGAGAATATTTTTCACAGTATTTGTTGAGCCAAAAGTCTTTGATGGTGGGAATTTGAGAGAAGGGGGAGTGCCCTTTTGTAAGAGGGGTGAGGGGCACCTTAAGAAAAACATAAAATATTATTTTATAATAAATTCATATTCCATTTATAATGGCTCCAAAGTGAATTATTTCTAGGATAATGTGGGTATTGGTCTAAATCCTTTTATCCAATAGATTTTAGACAGGTTCGGGTCACTATATTAACCTTATCATTTATATTTAACTCTTAGTTAAATAGTTTAACATTTACCATGTCTCTTTGTATTTTTATATTATATGGTAAATAAAATTACAATA
This sequence comes from Viscum album, assembly GCA_963277665.1. Lineage (NCBI taxonomy): Eukaryota > Viridiplantae > Streptophyta > Magnoliopsida > Santalales > Viscaceae > Viscum > Viscum album. Next base: position 21,774,577 of record OY728142.1, on the reverse strand, counting down.
ACAAGCCATCTTAACCCCAAGTGGTTCATTATTAATATATATAAACTTATCTATGTCATTTCACCGAACCATAGATTTTTAGGAATAGAATATCATTTAAAAATATAATATTTGTTTTAAATACTCTTTTATGTCAATTTTGACACTATTTAATAATTTATTTTTGTTAAAGTTCTAACAACTTTATTACATTGAATTAAATTCATTTAATCAATACTAGCATGTCATATTAACCTAGAAAATTAGTTTAATTTATAAAAAGTCTCAAATTACATTTATTTGGATATTTATAATATGAATTAGTGTAATATTTCATCACCATTGTGCCATAAATAAATTAAATTATTTAGTGTTTAAAAATTATAAATGAAATACCATTATACATGAAACCTTTTTTATCTTTATAATGAATATTTATAATCAAATTTATATTTTGTAAAACCCTATATTAAAAATGTTTTAGTTATTAAACATTTATTTTAACTCTTTTAACTCTTCTTTAAATTAAATAATATTAAATGTCCTAATCTAATCCATGTGGACCAAAGAGGTTCCTATTTTATTCATAAGGATGTTTTTGGTCGAATTATACTTATCCAATAGAAATAGGACATGTTTTAGGGTAATAATAATATCATTTTTACCCTTAATTACCCTATTTACTTTTAACCATGGTTAATAAAACTAACACGTTATTATTCACCAAAAATTCTTTTTATCTTATTGAAACACATTTTACTCCTTGATATTAACCATGTCTCTTGTATTTTCTAAATTCCACTCACAAAAGTTGTAAAACTATATTTTATGTGAATTTGAAAATTCTTCTAGGAGATGGGTAAAAGACGGTGAAAAGTTCAATAAAATTTGTATATATCTAAAATTATTATAAACTTTCTCCAATGAATTAGATTTAACATATATAGGTATTATATATCTATTTTGACCTAAAATAAATTTAAATATAACAAATAATTATAAAAATTCTGTTTTAAACTATAACTCAGTGTTTGTTCACTATTGATCATAAATTTAATGTTTTCAGAAAAATACCAAAAATTAACCCTAAGGTAATTTCGATATTTCGAATCCAAAAATGAAGTCCATTTTGAAAGATTCAATTTATGAAATTTCAAAAAGTTGGAATTACTATTCAAAAGGACTAGTTTGATTGGTTGTGGTGTGTTGGAACTCGAAGATGCGTACAAGACACTATACTGTATTATTCAAAGATAAGTGTACTATGGAAGCTTGGGGTGTTACATTCTCCCCTCCTTCAAATAATTTCTTCCTCGAAATATCTATAATATTACTGCATAAAAGGACACGGGTGGTTCTTCATCATAAGTTCCTTGGGTTCCCACGTTGCCTCTTCCATCTTATGGTTTCTCCATAGAACTTTTACCAGATGAGTTGTCCGGTTTCTTAACACTTGTTCTCTAGTATCAAGAATCCTAACGGGCTCTTCGCAATAAGATATATCAGGTTCCAGTTCTACTTCCTCATAGGTGAGTACATGCATTGGGTCAGGCATGTATTTTCTCAACCGTGATATGTGAAACACATCGTGAACTTTGGAGAGACTTGGCACCATTACAAAATAGTAAGCTACAGCCCCAATTAGTTTTAAAATCTCGAAAGGTCCTATGTAGATGGTACTCAATTTACCTTTCTTACCGAAATGTATAACTCCCTTCCATGGAGATACCTTTAGGAAAATATGATCTCCTACTGAAATTCCAAATCCTTCCTTCGGTTATCGGCATAGCTCTTCTTCCTACTTTGAGCTGCTTTGATGTGGTTTTGGATTACCTTCACCTTTTCCATCGTTTCATCCACCAGTTCTGGGACAACGAGTTTTCTTTCACCAATATCATCCCAACAGGTTGGTGTGCGACATCTCTTTCAATATAATGCTTCATATGGTGCCATCTGAATACCCGAATGGAATCTATTATTAAAAGAGAATTGTACCAGAGGTAAATATTGATCCCACATACCCTGAAATTCAAGTGACAAATATTTCAACATGTCTTCTAAGGTTTAAATAATCCGTTCTGATTCTCTATCTGTTCAAGGGTGGTAGGCAGTGCTCAAACGAAGTTCAGTATCGAAGGCCATCTGAAGAATCTTCCAGAAACTTGAAGTAAAACAGGGATCACGATCAGAAAAAATCGATAGCGGTACTCCATGAAGCCTCACAACTTCATTAATATATTGTCTTGGTAGATGTTCAAGTGGTAAATCTTCTCTTATAGTAAGAAAATGTGTGGACTTGGTAAGATGATCAATAATGAACCATATTGCATCGTTCCTTATAGAAGTCTTTGGTATCCCCATGACAAAATCCATCGTGATATTATCCCATTTCCACTCAGGTATGGGAATAGGTTACATAACTCCTCCAGGCCGTAGCCTTCTAGCTTTCACTTCTTGAAAAATCATACATCTAGACACAAAATCGGCAATATCCCTCTTCATGTTGTCCCACCAAAAATGTTCCTTCTAATCTCAATATATTTTGGTGCACCCAGGGTATATAGAGAAATTGGAACTATGAGAATCATCCAACAATACCCTTTTTAGATCAGCTATATCGGGAAACAAAGCCTCTTCCAAAATTTCAAAATTCCATCTTCATACACAAAGTCAACCAATCTCCCATCATTTATAGCTTTAATCATCTTTTTAAACTCTTCATCATCGGTCTGAGAACTCTTTATACTTTCCATTAAAGATGGTTTGACAACCATTTGAAAAATCCTTGATTTTTTACCTTCCATGGTTATTCCCAAAACCATCTTTACTAGATCTATGAAAATATGACCCCTTTCAACTCTCATCTTGTTAAAAGCTCCATGACTCTTTCTGATCGAAGAGTTTTCCAACTTATTTTCCTTCCCCATGTGGTAGTTTTGTAAAGACCCATAAAATTCAAGGGAAATTTTTTCTTAATTTTCTTTGGAATTTTACAAGAGCGCAGTTTCAGACGGCACCTGATTCCGAGGCCCGGAGTGCCCGGAATCAATTTCCGAAGTTTGGCTCGGGTACGTTCAGTGAACGAACGAGCGGGAATTTCTAACTTTTGATCCGGTGCTCGGAATTGAAATCCTAGGGCACCGATGAACTCGCTGCGCCGATATTCGCTTAAAGAGACCTTTTCGGGAGTTGCGTTTGTTTCGGGTTGAGAGTTAGTTTTTGGGAGATTAGAATAAGTTAAATAAAAATATGTAAACACAATTTTTATTTAAACATAATAGTTAACTTCTCTCAAAGGAAGTTAGGTGTGGGACCCACACCCACTTAACCTCCCTTGAGAGGATTAAGTGTGGTGGGGCCCACACGAAACCTAACTTTACATCTTCCCTCAAACTCCCTTAACCCCTCTTTAATTAACATGACAATTTGTTAATTAATGTGGAGTTATCTCTTCTTTGAATTTCAAACTTTTGAAATTCTAGTGTGTTGTTGTGTTAATAAAATAAGATAGAGTCTTATTTTATTTTGGGTTTTAGTTTTGTCTCCTTGAGAGAGTTGGGAAGGTTCTCCTTGTTTCTTCATCTTCTTCAACCTCGACGAAGAACACGAAGAACGTCGTTCTTCAACGAAGAACTTCTTCGCCGAAGAACTCGGTTTTTCCGCGACGCCATATCCGCGACGTGACGTTCTCCTTCCGCATCATCTCTTCCGCGACGGTTTTCCGCGACGAACACCATCGACAACGACTCTTCCTCCGACGTCAAAGGAATCGACACTGATATTCCACGACTACGTCAACGTGCGACTATCGAGGTAGGGGTTCTTGAGTTCGTTGTTTTATTTATATTTGACTTTCCTCAAGACTTGACGAAGAACGCTCAAGTTCCGACGAAGAACGCCGCTCCGCTCTTCTTCGTCTTCCGTGTCAACGAGAGGGAACACCGCTTCCTCCTCGGATTCCCTTCGTCGACATAAGAGGTTTCGCCAACGACGTATCACATCGGACACATCTCTTCGTCAACGGAATTGACGAACGACGACCGCGACGCCCGATCTCCGCGACGTTGACTTCCGCGGACGTTGTCAATCTTCGAACCTATACCCGAGGTAGGGGTTGTTGATTTATTGATTATTTATTCCATTCTTGATCGTGGTTTTAGCATGTCTAAACGTGAGGCAACTGGATATTCTTTAGTTGTGTTTTTATTTAACGTGAGGGGGGCCGGACCGCATGAACACGGCCGAACCTCCCTCCATCGTTCATGTTGTTTATTCTTGCGGGTGGAAGCAAGGTGGCGTGGTGCCGTCGCACCACGCGGATAATTGTACGTTTAACTTACGCGACGCCGTCACGCGCGCACCATGGAAGAAACAACAAGAACGCGACGTCGTCGCGCCGCGTTGAAGAAATCGAGGTGCGGCGGAGGGGCGCGGTGCCGTCGCACCGCGCCGGATGACGAAAACCGCGGCCGGTTCCGGGCCGCGGCGGAAGAGAAGACCGGCGGCCTGGCCGCCGGCGTCGGAAGCCGAAGGGGGGGGACCGGAATTTCCGGTCCCGTTGGAGAAAACCGGCCGGCCAACTGGCCGACCGGATGGAGTTAAACCGGGGGAATTAATCCCCCGGCCAACACACTAAAACCCCCCTCTTTATGAGGGGGGCGGTTCTTTGAAGGGAGGGGGGGTCAGCCGGCCCCTCGGTTTTTACTTCAACCGGCCCCCACGTGGGGGCGGTTTTCAATCAAGGGGCGCGGCTTTTAGCCGCGCCGGCTTTCCAAGAAGCGGGGGAATTGATCCCCCCGCGCTGCCTTCAGGCGGCGACAGACCGTCGCGGCCCCCGCGGCCCCCGCGCCGCCGCGCCGCCGTGCCGCCGCGCCGCCGCGCCGCCGCCGGCCGGCCGGCCGGGCCGCCCCAGGGGGGGGGGGGGGATGGGGGTCGGCCCGGGTCGGCCCGGACCTGGACCCCCCCGTTTCGAACCAGTTCCGGTCTTTTGGTCATAACTTGAGCCTCAGACCTCCGATCGACGAACCGTCTACGGAAACACGATCCTTGGATCAAGACGGTCGTTTCGGTATATCGTACTCAAGGTTTAGGATTACTTTGAGTTCGGCCGGGTTGGTTCGTTCACGAAACCAACCGGGCCTTCGGAGCGGAAACGCTCATATCTTGAGCTACGGACGTCCGATTGACGTGCCGTCAGCCGTGTTGTGTTCCTCTTAGTGAGACAGATCTTTTGGCATACTCCGCCCGAGGTTTGGACGCAGGTGGAGTACGGTCGGGTTGGTTTTTCCTTAAAAACCAACCGGGCCCTGGGGACGAAAATGCCAATAACTCTCAGACCGGGCGTCCGATCGACGCACCGTCTGTTGCGTTGAGTTCCTATTGACGATACGGAACTTTTGGATACATCAACTCTGGTCTTCGTGACAGTTGATGTATCAGCCTCTCGGCTCGTGGAGCGGACCCTCCGTATGAGCTTGCTGTGTGCGGGAACCCTAGTGCTGGCAGCGACTGTTACTGTGACTACTACTGCTACGACAGCTACTGTGACTGCGACGACGACAGTACAGAGATCCTGTGTGGATTCGACGACGATGACTACTGCACTCAGCGATCCTACATAGATCAGTGCTACAGGTCTTGCGTGGGCCCGATCCTGTGTGGGTCTGATCCTGTGTAGGTCACAGCAGGAGTTAGTACCTATCGATCCTTCGTGGGTCCGATGACTTAGATGGTTCGGTGATCATCTTTATCGTCATCCGAAGAAGTATATTTGTGTGAGCTGAATCTTCTGTTTTACTCGAAAGAGGTGGTGCGCTAGGTTGTAGCGGCAGACCTGCGATACTGGAGATGAGCGTACGGAGTACGGAGACCGTGTAGCCGGCTGAGACCTGAAGACTGCTCGACCGACTCGACTTGGAGTGAGTCGACTAGCCCGGTGGACAGAGCGCCCGGTAATTGGCGGCAGACCCACGGTGGACGGAGCGCCTGGTAGTTGGCAGCAGACCCGCGGTACTCGACTGGAAGAGTACCTCTGTAGGCTATTTGGGTGAAGCGCCCGGTATTTGGCAGCAGACCCTCAGCGGACAGAGCGCCCGGTAGTTGGCGGCAGACCCACAGTACTCGATAGGAGGAGTACCTCAGCAGTCTTAGGTTAGTGAGCAGCATCTCAGAGTCGTGACAGGACACTGTACACTTCAGAGATGGGGCTCTTCAGCAGTTACGTTTTTGATAGTGAAAATCCTGTGTGAGCTGAAACCTATTGCTTTCATGTGTGGATTGTGTTGTGCAATCCTGTGTGGATTACGTTTTGCTTTCCTGTGTGGAATACGTTTACTTTCCTGTGTGGACTGAGTTGTACTTGGGCTCGGAGGTTAGAGCGTATTTGAATTGATGACTTAGGTATATGTATGGGCATATACCTAAGCAGTGTCGGTTATTACTTCGTGATTGTTACTTTTCTTCGTGGTTTATCCTTTGTGGATTTGAGAGACCTTCAGGGGTCTCGGGGTCCCTACTGAGTAGCTTATACTCACCCCTACACGGGCTTTGCCCGCACTACGCTGTGTTGGATGCAGACGACGGACAGCGTTGACCATAGCTGGGGCTTGTAGAGCGGGACGGTACCCGGAGGTGGACCACTGGGCGGGACGTGCTCGGAGCGGACGGCGGGACCCGTGGAGCAGAGGAGCTATCTGTATACACCCTTCAGGTGGGATTTCCAGTGGACAGCTCGGAGTAGCGGCTTTTACTTTTTATTAGTTGTTTTCCCTTTCGAGTTGTACTTTACTTTCAGTTTGGGTTTGTATTCTGGCCCATTTACTTCTCCGCACTTTCAGTTGTACTCTGCTTTTGTTTAGTGTTTACTTTCCTCTTGCTTACTCTGTGGTGTTTGTTTACATTTCAAAGGCAATGCCTTCCCTTTTTACTAGGATTTACGCCTTGGTGCTAGTCGCCAGCCCCTGGCCTATGGAAGGCGGGCTTATGGTAGTCACGGCACGGACCCCGAGGGCGGGTCGTGACAAATTGGTATCAGAGGGGTTCGGTTCTACCACGAACTCTGATCTTTTCTATGTGAAGCAATAATGTTTAGCGTATTGAGTGTGGTTATCAGTCCAGGGAGTCCAGTGTTGGTGCGGCGGCCGACGTATCCGTACACCAGGACCCTGACTTCTGATTTCCGACTTAATGCACGAAAACATTGATTGCGTGTGTGTTTCAAAGTTTTCTTTGTGATTTCTTTGTGTCAGCTCACCAGGTATACTGTTTGACCGTGGCGCACCTGTTTCCTATTCAGGATGGCCCCACGACGGCAGCCAGCTAGGGTTTCGAGAGTTGAGCATGACGACAGCCCACCGAGCGACGAGGCCTCGGTGCAGGGCCCTTTGTCAGCAGTGGCACCGGCGGTAGCACTACCCGCCGAGCCCCCGATACTTCCAGCACCAGCCGCTGACGATGCACATTGCCTCAGCGCACTGCATGAGTTTCAGCGCCAGCGACCGCCCAGGTTTCGTGGGGAGACGGATCCCCAGGCAGCAGAGGACTGGCTGGAGGCAGTGGTACGAGTGTTTAGGCTAGTGAGGACACCAGCAGACCTCATGGTGATCCTCGCTGCGAGCCTACTACATGCAGCAGCAGGACGATGGTGGAGCTTGATGCTCCAGGTGCACGATGAGGCATCTCTACTTTGGACGGACTTTGAGAGCCTCTTCCGCTCGGAGTTCGTCCCAGCCACCCTTCGTGCGGTGCGTATCCAGGAGCTTCTACAGCTGCGGCAGGGCAGCATGACGGTCGCTCAGTACTCGGCGAGAATTACCGATCTCTCGCGCTACTCGACCAACATGTTACGGGACCCATTCTTCCGGGCTCGGACCTTCGAGCTGGGTTTGAGACTCGAGATCAGGGCATCGCTGATCTCCCTCAGCATACCGACTCAGACAGGAGTACTGGAGCGGGCCCTCCTGATCGAGAGCTTCCTTGCTGAGTCTACACCAGCACAGAGACCCACCGCAGGGCGGCACGTGGCAGAGTCATCTGCAGCAGGCAGCCGACGGATGACTCAGGGTTCCAGGCAGACCAGACCTACCGGTGGCCGACTACACGACTCAGGCTCAGTTGTACGGGGAAGCCGAGGTAGAGTCAGAGCCAGGCGTGCCGAGAGTGGGCAGTGTTACTCCTGTGGCGGGATTGGTCACATGGCTCGTGACTGTCCGACCCGCCATGCTGATGATCAGCAGTTAAGTGAAGAACCTCCCAGGCAGAGGCAGAGGTTCGACCGTGGCAGTCCGCAGGGAGGAGGCGGATGAGGAAGAGGAGCTGGACGAGTAGCCGGTGGTGGGCGAAGCTTTGAGGCTCTTCCACCACCACCACCAGGAGGTCCACCCCGACCACAGGGAGTAGGTGAACATGCAAGAGCTCAACTTCAGGAAACCGAGGCCTTAGATCATGGAGCTCTGGGAGCCGATGGACAGGAGCAGAACTAGTGGATACATCCTTTGTACATCTGGTTCCTTGTTGAATTTGTGTAGCGTCTTGTATTATGAGCTGCAATAATAAAAGACGCATACCTTTGTGATATTTTCGTTCCTGTCCTCTTTCGTGTTGTTACTAAGAGGTTCCAGTTTTGGCTGTTGACTTGACCCTCACTTGTGAGACATCTACTGGAGGAGACCCAGTTACCACACACTGATGCCGACAGTGTGACTCAACCCTTGGAGGCGAGAGTAACGGTTGAATCTCTTAGTAGTAGCGTCGAGGCCTTACGACGTCATCCTTGGTATGGATTAGTATCATCCATGTTAGGATTGACTGTTTTAGGCAAAGAATGTGGTTCATCCAGGGGATGAGACCAGATTTTTCTTTTCGGCAAAGAAGAAATCTTGCAGCTCTTGTGGGACCTGTGATGGTCCAGGCCACGACAAATAAGGTCCAGGTTATCCAGGAGCGGATGAGTACAGCTCAGAGCCAGCAGAAGTCATATGCTGACAGGAGGCGGAGGCCACTAGAGTTCGAGGATGGCGACCACGTCTTCTTGCGGGTCTCACCTCGACGTGGTATTCAGAGTTTTGGCTGAGGCGGCAAGTTATCTCCGCGCTTCATCGGACCCTTCCAGGTCCTCAGCAGGGTTGGTGAGGTGGCTTATTGCCTGGCTCTACCACCTCAGTTGCACCGGGTGCACGACGTCTTCCACGTGTCTCAGCTGAGGAGATACGTGCACGACCCGAGGCACATCATTGACCATGGGGAGCTTGACGTTGACGATGGGGCGACTTTTACGGAGGTCCCGGTGGAGATAGAGGATCGTCAGGAGCGGGTCCTGCATGGGCGATCGATTCCTCTTGTGCGCATCAGATGGCAGCACGGGAATCTCCAGAAGAGCACATGGGAGCGGGAGGCTCAGATGCGTGCTCAGTACCCTCATTTGTTTCCCTAGTTTTGATGTATCTTTACGGGGACGTAAAGCCCTGAGGTGGGAGTAATGTAAATACCCGTAAAATTCAAGGGAAATTTTTTCTTAATTTTCTTTGGAATTTTACAAGAGCGCGGTTTCAGACGGCACCTGATTCCGAGGCCCGGAGTGCCCGGAATCAATTTCCGAAGTTTGGCTCGGGCACGTTCAGTGAACGAACGAGCGGGAATTTCTAACTTTTGATCCGGTGCTCGGAATTGAAATCTGAGGGCACCGATGAACTCGCAGCGCCGATATTCTCTTAAAGAGACCTTTTCGGGAGTTGCGTTTGTTTCGGGTTGAGAGTAAGTTTTTGGGAGATTAGAATAAGTTAAATGAAAATATGTAAACACAATTTTTATTTAAACTTAATAGTTAACTTCTCTCAAAGGAAGTTAGGTGTGGGACCCACACCCACTTAACCTCCCTTGAGAGGATTAAGTGTGGTGGGGCCCACACGAAACCTAACTTTACATCTTCCCTCAAACTCCCTTAACCCCTCTTTAATTAACATGACAATTTGTTAATTAATGTGGAGTTATCTCTTCTTTGAATTTCAAACTTTTGAAATTCTAGTGTGTTGTTGTGTTAATAAAATAAGATAGAGTCTTATTTTATTTTGGGTTTTAGTTTTGTCTCCTTGAGAGAGTTGGGAAGGTTCTCCTTGTTTCTTCATCTTCTTCAACCTCGATGAAGAACACGAAGAACGCCGTTCTTCAACGAAGAACTTCTTCGCCGAAGAACTCGGTTTTTCCGCGACGCCATATCCGCGACGTGACGTTCTCCTTCCGCATCATCTCTTCCGCGACGGTTTTCCGCGACGAACACCATCGACAATGACTCTTCCTCCGACGTCAAAGGAATCGACACTGATATTCCACGACTACGTCAACGTGCGACTATCGAGGTAGGGGTTCTTGAGTTCGTTGTTTTATTTTTATTTGACTTTCCTCAAGACTTGACGAAGAACGCTCAAGTTCCGACGAAGAACGCTGATCCGCTCTTCTTCGTCTTCCGTGTCAATGAGATGGAACACCGCTTCCTCCTCGGATTCCCTTCGTCGACATAAGAGGTTTCGCCAACGACGTATCACATCGGACACATCTCTTCGTCAACGGAATTGACGAACGACGACCGCGACGCCCGATCTCCGCGACGTTGACTTCCGCGGACGTTGTCAATATTCGAACCTATACCCGAGGTAGGGGTTGTTGATTTATTGATTATTTATTCCATTCTTGATCGTGGTTTTAGCATGTCTAAACGCGAGGCAACTGGATATTCTTTAGTTGTGTTTTTATTTAACGTGAGGGGGGCCGGACCGCATGAACACGGCCGAACCTCCCTCCATCGTTCATGTTGTTTATTCTTGCGGGCGGAAGCAAGGTGGCGTGGTGCCGTCGCACCACGCGGATAATTGTACGTTTAACTTACGCGACGCCGTCGCGCGCGCACCATGGAAGAAACAACAAGAACGCGACGCCGTCGCGCAGCGTTGAAGAAATCGAGGTGCGGCGGAGGGGCACGGTGTCGTCGCACCGCGCCGGATGACGAAAACCGCGGCCGGTTCCGGGCCGCGGCGGAAGAGAAGACCGGCGGCCGGGCCGCCGGCGTCGGAAGCCGAAGGGGGGGACCGGAATTTCCAGTCCCGTTGGAGAAAACCGGCCGGCCAACTGGCCGGCCGGATGGAGTTAATCCGGGGGAATTAATACCCCGGCCAACACACTAAAACCCCCCTCTTTATGAGGGGGGCGGTTCTTTTAAGGGAGGGGGGGCAGCCGGCCCCCCGGTTTTTACTTCAACCGGCCCCCACGTGGGGGCAGTTTTCAATCAAGGGGCGCGGCTTTTAGCCGCGACGGCTTTCCAAGAAGCGGGGGAATTGATCCCCCCGTGCTGCCTTAATGCGGCGACAGACCGCCGCGGCCCCCGCGCCGCCGCGCCGCCACCGCACCGCCGCACCGCCGGCCGGCTGGCCGGCTGGGCCGCCCCAGGGGGGGGTCGGGCCGGGTCGGCCCGGACCCGGACCCCCCCGTTTCGAACCAGTTCCGGTATTTTGGTCATAACTTGAGCCTCGGACCTCCGATCGACGAACCGTCTACGGCAACACGATACTTGGATCGAGTCGGTCGTTTCGGTATATCGTACTCAAGGTTTCGGATTACTTTTAGTTCGGCCGGGTTGGTTCGTTTACGAAACCAACCGGGCCTTCGGAGCGGAAACGCTCATATCTTGAGCTACGGACGTCCGATTGACGTGCCGTCAGCCGTGTTGTGTTCCTCTTAGTGAGACGGATCTTTTGGCATACTCCACCCGAGGTTTGGACGCAGGTGGAGTACGGTCGGGTTGGTTTTGCCTTAAAAACCAACCGGGCCCCGGGGACGAAAATGCCAATAACTCTCAGACCGGGCGTCCGATCGACGCACCGTCTGTTGCGTTGAGTTCCTGTTGACGATACGGAACTTTTGGATACATCAACTCGGGTCTTCGTGACTGTTGATGTATCGGCCTCTCGGCTCGTGGAGCGGACCCTCCGTACGAGCATGCTGTGTGCGGGAACCCTAGTGCTGGCTGCGACTGTTACTGTGACTACTACTGCTACGACAGCTACTGTGACTGCGACGACGACAGTACAGAGATCCTGTGTGGATTCGACGACGACGACTACTGCACTCAGCGATCCTACTTAGATCAGTGCTACAGGTCCTGCGTGGGCCCGATCCTGTGTGGGTCCGATCCTGTGTAGGTCACAGCGGGAGTTAGTACCTATCGATCCTTCGTGGGTCCGATGACTTAGATGGTTCGGTGATCATATTTATCGTCATCCGAAGAAGTATATTTGTGTGAGCTGAATCTTCTGTTTTACTCGAAAGAGGTGGTGCGCTAGGTTGTAGCGGAAGACCTGCGATACTGGAGACGAGCGTACGGAGTACGGAGACCGTGTAGCCGGCTGAGACCTGAAGACTGCTCGACCGACTCGACTTGGAGTGAGTCGACTAGCCCAGTGGACAGAGCGCCCGGTAATTGGCGGCAGACCCACGGCGGACGGAGCGCTTGGTAGTTGGCAGCAGACTCGCGGTACTCGACTGGAGGAGTACCTCGGTAGGCTATTTGGGTGAAGCGCCCGGTATTTGGCAGCAGACCCTCAGCGGACGGAGCGCCCGGTAGTTGGCGGCAGACCCGCAGTACTCGACAGGAGGAGTACCTCAGCAGTCTTAGGTTAGTGAGCAGCATCTCAAAGTCGTGACAGGACACTGTTCACTTCAGAGATGGGGCTCTTCAGCAGTTACGTTTTTGATAGTGAAAATCCTGTGTGAGCTGAAACCTATTGCTTTCCTGTGTGGATTGTGTTGTGCAATCCTGTGTGGATTACGTTTTTCTTTCCTGTGTGAAATACGTCTACTTTCCTGTGTGGACTGAGTTGTACTTGGGCTCGGAGGTTAGAGCGTATTTGAATTGATGACTTAGGTATATGTATGGGCATATACCTAAGCAGTGTCGGTTATTACTTCGTGATTGTTACTTTTCTTCGTGGTTTATCCTTTGTGGATTTGAGAGACCTTCAGGGGTCTCGGGGTCCCTACTGAGTAGCTTATACTCACCCCTGCACGGGCTTTGCCCGCACTACGTTGTGTTGGTTGCAGATGACGGACATCGTTGACCTTAGCTGGGGCTTGCAGAGCGGGACGGTACCCGGAGGTGGACCACTGGGCGGGACGTGTTCGGAGCGGACGGCGGGACCCGTGGAGCAGAGGAGCTATCTGTATACACCCTTCAGGTGGGATTTCCAGTGGACAGCTCAGAGTAGTGGCTTTTACTTTTCAGTTGCTGTTTTTCCTTTCGAGTTGTACTTTACTTTCAGTTTGGGTTTGTATTCTGGCCCATTTACTTTTCCGCACTTTCAGTTGTACTCTGCTTTTGTTTAGTGTTTACTTTCCGCTTGCTTACTCTGTGGTGTTTGTTTACTTTTCAAAGGCAATGCCTTCCCTTTTTACTGGGATTTACGCCTTGGTGCTAGTCGCCAGCCCCTGGCCTATGGAAGGCGGGCTTGGGGTAGTCACGACACGGACCCCGAGGGCGGGTCGTGACAAGTTTATTATGAAATCATAATCTTTGAGTAGTTCAATCCATCGCCTTTGCCTCATGTAGAGTTCTTTATGAGAGAAAATATACTTCAAACTCTTGTGATCGGTATATATCTCACATTTTTCACCATAGAGATAATGTCTCCATATCTTCAAAGCAAAGATTACAGTAGCTAACTCAAGATCATCAGTAGGACAGTTTTTCTCATGAATTTTCAGCGGTCGTGATGCATAGGCAATAACCCTATCATTCTATATAAGGACAAAACCAAGTCCTTTCTTTGAAGCATCACTATAAATAACAAACCCATCATTCCCCGATGGTAGAGTCAATATAAGAGCATTGAATATTCTTCTCTTCAGTTCTTTAAAACATACTTCACACTCTTTTTTCCAAATAAATTTAACCCCTTTACGTTTGATCTTCGTTAATGGGATATCCAATCGGGCAAAATTCAGGACGAAATGCTGATAATAACCTGCTAAACCAATAAAACTGCGTACCTCAGTTATACTCATCGATGCTGGCCATTCTTGGATTTCCTTGGTCTTAGAAGGATCAATAGAGATTCAATCCATAGATACAATATGTCTAAGAAAAGAGATCTCCTAAAGCCATAATTCACACTTTCTAAACTTCCCATATAATTAATGTCATCTAAGAGTCTTTTGGATAATGCACAAGTGATTTTCATGATCTTCGTTGCTTTTAGAGTATACCAAGATATCATCAATAAATACCACCACAAAATCATCAAGATATTCCTTGAAAACTCTATTTATTAGATCCATGAATACAGAGCTTGCATTAGTCATCCCAGAAGGCATTACTGTAAACTCATAATGCCCATGCCTGGTTCGAAATACTGTCTTCAGAATTTCTTACTTCTTTACACACAACTGATGGTATCCAGATCAAAGTTCAATCTTTGAAAAGTATTGAGCTCCATTTAGTTGTTCAAATAAATCATGAATGTGAGGTAGGGGATGCTTTTTCTTTATTGTTATAACATTGATTTCCCTGTAGTCCATACATAACCTCATAGATCCATATTTATTCTTAATAAAAAGGATAGGGGCTCTCCATGGAGAAACACTAGGGTGAATAAATCCCTTATTACTCAATTCCTCTAGTTGTTTCTTTAGTTCAACTAATTCCACAGTGTCCATTCTATAAAGGGTATTTGATATGGGCCTTGAACCAGGAGTTAAATCAATGGAAAACTCAATTTCTCATTCTGGAGGTTGTCCAGGTAAATATTCTGAAAACACATCTACATATTCTTTCTCAATAGGTACATCCTCCATTTGAAAATTCATTTCCTCGCCCATAGTTATTTCATTCCCTTCCTCCCCTGATAATTGAATTTAGTTGAGCTACTGGGGGTGGATCTAGATAAGAATCAGGTGGTGATGATTCTGCTCTAAAGATAAGGTGTTCTTTATCATCATCATCAAAAATCGTAACTTCTTTATTCCTACAATAAATCTTCACGTCATGGTTAGAGATACATTACATAATGAGGATTATATAAAATACAATCATGGGTATGACGATGATATCAGCAGATAAAGAACATTTATGTGCTCTAATGGGGACTGATTCAAAAAACATTGTTGCAATGATACTTCCCTTGGGATTTTTAACTGATATCTCCCATGTTAAATCAAATTTACAATATCTAATTTTCTTATCAAACTGGGAAGATATGAAATAATGCGATGATCCAGAATCAAATAAAGCATTTTATAAACTTGATAAAACCATTAAATTACCTGCCACCACCTCGTTTGGAGCTTCTACCTCAGTAGTAGTGATAACATAATGTTGGCCTTGATCCGTTGTCCTTTTCTGAGGTATGTTCCCCTGACGCTTAGGACATTCATTTTCACAATGTCCCATCTCCCTACACTTGTAGCATTGAAAATATTTAGCTTCTTTCTTCCCCTTTCTATCATTAGCTTGGTGGCCTTTTTCACCACACTTGTGATAGACTTCCATTCCCTTTAAGAAAGTACCAGGGTTTTTCTTCCCACATTTACAATAGGATGGATATTCAAATTTTCCCTTCTTCCACTTATTTCCATTCCTAGAGTGATCAGCATATCTCTTCTACTATTTCTTTTCCTTAAAGTCATAAGACTTAGAGAATTATTTTTCTTTCTTGATAGCACATTAGATAATATCTTCGTATGACGAGAAGGATTGTAAGACTAATGCTTGATGGAGAAATGGTTTTAGCCCATCAAAGAAATGATAAATATTATTCCTTGGGTTACATATATAATCTACTACATGCCTCGCTAACCTTGTAAAGTTATCCTCAGACTTTGCGACATTCTTATCCTCCTTTTTTCTCAGACTCAGAAATTTCCTTTCCATATCTGCTCGATGGTCACGAGGAAAGTATTTTTCTAATAAAAACTCTTTGAACTCACTCCATTCCATATTTGATACTTCATAATCCTCCTTTTTGTGTTGAATCAATGACCACCATTGTTCAGTATCTCTAGTGAGGCGGTAAACTACCATGATAACTTTTCCCTTTAATTACTCCCTAAGGCATAGATTATTTTCTCTAAGGAATTTATCCATTGCTCAGATAATAATGAATTTGTACTCCAATTTAATTTTTGTGGTTGTTTCCTCATGAAGTGATCTAACATGGATCCTCTACGCTGCGGATCTGGGTGCTCCATACGGGTAAGGTTATTATTCATAACCTGAGTGAGTTGTTCTAGTATGGTGATAAGAAAATTAGCACTAGTTATATCAACAACTCTACTATAATTATCTTAAGAAGGAGGTAAATCCCTACATGGAGTGCATGCATTGATACAGTTTCCATTTCTTCCACTAGGTTCCATTTCAAAACAATGGCATACACTAGATTAGTTTAGGAATCACAATACATAAATCCAAACTTGTAAAACACATAACATGAATTGAACTATTTATGGATATAATCCATAATCATAAAAAAAAATTCATTGAGGATGTATATAATCATAAACCCTTCATAATGGTTTGTAAAGAAAATGAGAATTATTCTAAGCATATCCCTCCAGAGTGTCATAACCCTGAATGGTGCAAGGCCCGTTGTCGTGCACCAGTTCCCATTCGAGTCTAGCTCAAAGCGGTGTTTTTGTGTTTTACCCCTTGGTACATCTATGCTAGAGCCACATCTACCTGCTCGTATCCATACAAGGAAGTATTTTTCATAAAACTCAAAAAATATCTACAATACCAAAATTCTAAGAAGTTCTTCTATACTAATCCTCAAATTCTATCTTAGGTCTATGTGCTCTAATCAGAGTTTATCTAAATCTAGTTTCCAAAGTTGGTACCAAACTTCCTCTAATACCATCTGTAACGCCCCGACCCCAGATACCCAGAGTCTGTTCATTATTACATAACATTGGCATGATCACAAAATATCAAGTCTCTAAATACCGACTAGTTTAGTTACCTTGGAATCACTAGATACATTCATAAAGTTTACATTACATCATAAAAATTAAAACTACAACAACATAGTCTCTATATTCCACACTCATATCCCCTCAGACTATCCTTCCAGGTCTGTCAGAAAATACTTCTTCACATCCTGGGAAAAATAAAACTTAGAAAGGGGTGAGCTTAGATTCCCAATAAGGATAACAATATAGCGGAAAATTTCTGAAATAAGCATAAACCTTTAAGGTAATTTATAACTAAAACAAAATATTTTTAAACATGAAATTCTATATAATATGGAAAAAATAAAATTTAATAAGGCCATTTACTTATTCACATGTATATTCTACTAATCTAATAATCACATTCAATATCAATAACCACTTTCATAATAATGGAATGCATATTGCCAGACTATCATAACCACATAGTCAAGGCCTTTTGCCAAGACTAAAAATAATATTTTTTAAGGCCTTGTGACAAGACACTAGTTTGTCTCATGAGACCTACCGATTCATCGAGGAGCTATAGCAGGCTCCACCCGTCACTTATTAAGTCCAATGTATTCCTCATATTAACATATTTAAACATAACAAAAACATTCATATTAAAATTAGCATACAAAATGTCAATAATTTCTCCATAAACCATGAATGGTATAAAAATAACACATCCATGGTCAAACATATCACAAAACCTTCAATAAAATATGTAAGTTTTGTATCATAATAAATCAACTTCAAATAAGCTTAAAATCCATCAATGAATGATGACATAGATGAAATCAAAACTATTTGAGAGAAATATATCTTTTTTTAAAATCATTTAAATGTCACATAATTATAAAATAAATAATTTACTTTGAAAATATTCTTATAATCTTGTAAGGGAAGCTTCGAATATTTTATAACAGTGAAAAATATCTTCACCCACCGTATAAGTTAAAAAAGACAATCTTACCTTAATTCTGTCGAAAAGGTTAAAAATGACCTTTTTTGGAAAACGACAGAAATATTCCTTTATAAACTTCTTATAAAAAGTCAATCAAGGGTATAAATGAATTTTACCCATATTTTGTAAAATAGTAAGAATTATTTGAAATACAATTTTAAGAAACATGGATGTGGATGATAAAGAGGTCCTAGTAGATAATTACGTATAAACAACCTCGGAAAATGAACAGATTGTGAAATAAACCCTTACCTTGTAATTTTCCTTTGTCGATGGTAGGTTAACCTCCAGTATAATGGTGAAATAATTGTTATTAAATTATAAAAGAATCATATATATAAAAATTATATCATATATGATCATTTAATATTGCTTTGTTAATAATATTTAAGTATTATCGTCATTTTAGGTGTTCACTTACTCGTTTTCTTTTATATGTTTTGTTACGTAAGCCATGTTTTTTAGGGATAGGTTGTATATAATTCATATACAGAATGATATTAAGTATTTAAAAATTATTTTTAACCATCAACTGAAAATTATTCTTGAATGGATACGATGGAGAATGAATCTCATCGCGTTTGTGGAGACGGTAGTTCGTACGTACACACAAGCAACAATATCATTCTTTTGATATTGAAATAATATATAATTGGATGGTATATCATATATATAGAATAATTATCCTGTTATATTTATCATTTACATCAATTACACATCATTATCATGCTCATCCAAATAATAATGTTTTGAATAACAATTACACCACAACGTGGAGACGGTAAGCCGTACGCACGCACGTATAGTGACATGTCATTAAAAGGATGGATAGAAAAATGAATATGGTTGTACCATATTTATGATAACATTGCAGTATATAGAAGATACTTGATTTATTATTTTATAATGGAAATAACAAATAAAGAAGAAGTGGAAGAAGAAAGGAACATGAAGGAGGGTGGTGAAAACCTTACCTCTTCTTCGGGTTCTTCATTTTGATTTGATCAAAAGGGATCCTTAGGTTATCTTTATGATCAAAATAATGCCTCTAGGTTGAAGTGATAGAAGTTGAGAGAATATTTGGGTAGGTGTTGGCTGATCCAAAAGGATTTGAAGGTGTGAATTAGAGAGAAGAGGGAGTGCCCTTTTAAAAGAGGGGTGAGAGGCACCTTAGGAAAAACATAAAATATTATTTTATAATAAATTCATATTCAGTTTATAATGGCTACAAAGTGACCTAATTTGAGGCTATGGTGGGTATGGGTCGAAATCATTTCAACCAATAGATTTTAGACAGGTTTGGGTCACTATATTAACCTTATCATTTATATTTAACTCTTAGTTAAATAGTTTAACATTTACCATGTCTCTTTGTATTTTTCTATTATATGGTCAATAAACTTACTATAACAAGGAAAGAGAACCCCAAGTGGTTCATTATTAATATAAATAACCTTATCTAAGTCATTTGGATAAAACATATATTTTTTGAAGTTGAATAGAAATTAATAATATAATATTTGTTTTAAATAACCCTTTATGTCAATTTTGACACTATTTAATAATTGATATTTTTAATGTTCTAAAAACATTATTAATTCGAACTAAATTCATTTAATCAATCCTAAAGTGTCATATTAACCTAGAAAATTAGTGTAATTCATAAAAAGTCTCAAATTAAATTTATTTGGATATTTATAATATCAATTATTTTAATATTTCATTAATTAGGTAATTACTGCATCACCATTTTGTCATAAATAAATTAAATTATTTAATGTATAACATTTATAAATAAAATACCATTATGTGGGAAATATTTTTATATTCCTAATTAATATTTATAATTGAATTTATCTTTGTTCTAACCCTGTATTAAAATTTTTTAGTTATTAAACATTGATTTTACCTCTTTAAACTCTTCGTTGAAATAAATAATAGTAAATGTCCTAATCTAATCCAAGTGGACCAGAGAGGTTCTTATTTTATTACTATGGTTTTTTGGTCCAATTATATATATCCAATAGAAATAGTACATGTGTTAGGGTGATAATAATAACATTTTTACCCTTAATTACCCTATTTACTTTTAACCGTGGTAAATAAAAGTAAAAAGTTACTATTCATCAAAAATTATTTTTATCTTATTGAACCGCATTTTACCCCTTGATATTAACTGTGTCTCTAGGAGTATCGAAATTCCACTCACAGAAGTGGTAAAATTATGTTTTATGGGAATTTGCAAATTCTTCTAGGAGATGTGTAAAAGACGGTGAAAAGTTCAATAAAATTTTTATATTTCTAAAATTATTATAAACTGACTCCAATAAATTATATTGAACTTATATAGGTATTATGAATGTATTTTGACCTAAAATAAATTTAAATAAAATTAATAATTATAAACATTTGGTTTTAAACTATAACTCAGTGTTTTTCCATTATTCATCAACAATTGAATGTTTTCAGAAAAATACCAAAAATTCACCCTAATCTAATTTAGATATTCTAAATCCAAAAATTAAGTTCATTTTGAAATATAAAATTTATAAAATTTTAAAAAGATGTTATTACTATTCATAACGGCTAGTTTGATTGGTTGTGGTGTGTTAGAACTCAAAGTTGCGTACAGCACACGATACTATATTATTCAAAGAGAAGCGTACCATGGAAGCTTGGGGTGTTACATCTAAATAATAAGGATTGTAACAGGGATGTGGAAAAAATATATTCCAACCTAAATAATTTTAAATAAAATGCCATAATACAAAGAAAGGTCTTCAATAAAGAGGAGGATCAGATAATACCATACAATAAGAGGGAACTTCTAAAAGCTTGGAAGGATCTTCTTATGATGATAGGGACACATTGGTAGGGATTTATAAAGGTGTTAGGAGAGTAAATTCATGATAAATGGGTTTTTAGTAAAGGGGAGTGGGGTCTTGGGTGGGTATTTAAAAACAAAGTGACTAGAATTCATTATTAATTTTTAAACATTGGTTTTGGACACAATATATAAAATAATCAGGACGAAAACATTCCATTGGCTTTTCCGCGTGATTTTTTTCCAAGGATAATTTGTTTTCGACATTTTATAAGGCTATGAACCTATCATATTAAAATAATATCATTGGTGACACAGAAGTGAGTCATGTTAATAATGAATTGATTTTATTACCTTAAAAAATATTATAGGTTTTCATGGATTCGTTAATGTTTAATAAGATTAATAAAATAACATTAAAAAAATTATTTTAAATTAAAAAATAAATATTTGGCCATTTATTCATTTTATAGCATCTATTTTATCACTTTTAGTCCCTTATGATGTCATAATACAGACCATATATTTATAACATATTTATGTTTTACCTAATAATTTTATTTTAAAAAAAAATTAGGAAAAACTCAACATGCATTAATTAAGCATTATGATTTTGAAAATAATATTTATTTTATCAAAATAATTATCTAAATATGAGAATTTAAAATATGAAATAAAAACATTCTTTACTTGAAAATACTTTTTTTATGACTCCAGCATTTTTCCAACCCTTATAAAAATTGTTATGGTCTTCATTTTGTTATATTGTAATTTATATGCAAATTAATATTATTTAATAATAATATATTATAAAGTTTATATTTATTTAAAAAATTCATGAATTTATCAAAAATATTTCTCTAAATAAAAATATATATTTCCTAAAAATAAAACTTTTATTTGTTCATTTCTAAGTCTAATTTTTATCAACTTCTTTTATAATTTTATATATAATGTAATAATGAAAACGTATAAACATAATCAATATTTTATTGAAAATTGATTATAAAAATTGCAACAACCAGTGTTTTTAGAATATATTTCTCCTTAAATAATTTTATTTCATTGATATCTTGCATTACAAGAAACACTGAAATTAAACTAACCAAAATATAATATTAAAATATTATTATTCAATGTGATAGTTATCACCTTACCATTGGATTGTTAGGTATGAATAGTAAGAATGAAATTACGTTTATTTTAAAGATCATAAATGTATAAAATAAATTCATTTTTTCAATTAATTAGAAATGAAAATAATAATTATTTTTTATAAGAAGAAATGTTTTTTTGATAAACTATTTGTTTCTAAAAATATATTTCATTTCATATTGCGCACTAATTTTAAAATTAATTTTTAATGGATTTATTAATTTTATTTGAAAAATTTAAATTCATTTTTAACCAAAATTTTCAATATTATCTTAGAGAAATTTGTTGATAATTATCTGAAAAGATATTTTTTTATGAATAAAGAAAAATAATGATTTTTTTAAAAACTATCTTTTCATTTAAAGAAATGTGAAAGGTCAATTTTTCTTCAAAATTGTTTCAAAATAAAAATTAGTTAAATTATATTGTATTTACACTAATTTATGTCATTATAATTAATTATATTTTTATTTTTTATATAAAAACAATTTATACTTAAGAAAAAATTTCCTTTGGAGAACTTTTTTTTCGACGGGCTTCTGAGTTTAATTTTAAATTAATTTCATCCAATTTTGTGATTTTTTTTTGAAAAATTGCATTCCATATATTTATTTATAAAAATTAATATTATTAAATAATTTCAAATTAATATTTTTCACAATGAATAGAAGAAACAATAAAAGTTAATTACCATAGTTACGGTTAAAATGGGTTTACCAGGGGTTCAACTAAAATGATAAGGGTTAAAATGGCCTATAAAATTGTATAAATACTATTTAATGTAAATAATTATACCATATATAATTTTATGTTCTATAATGATCCATTTTCATCCATTTTTCATGTGTAAAACGTGGTAACACTTTATTATTTTCAAAACATGCATATGTGTCCCCTCCCCCACTTATAAAAGGACACCCCTATCAGATATTATCCACAATTAAGAAGACATTTAATTTTGAAAAGACCTTACTAAGTCCATTCTATGATTCCCTATCCAAAACATTGAGTCCTTGTTTTTATTATAAAATAGTTTTAGGATGGATTTAGGTATAAACCTCAAGAGGTTCTCTAAAGAAGAGGCACAGTTCTTAATCATGCATATTCATCTAGTTTCTTCCTATAAATCCTTAAAGTATTATCTAAATATGATATTATAATGAAAACAATATATTAAATATAATGATATTTTATTATGTTAATTTTACAACATATATCAATCCCATATTCCACCAAATAGATAACAAAACTGTCAAGCATGTGTACGACGGACTACAACCTCACGAACTGATGTACTTTTTTTTTCCATCACCACCTATCACGGAAGGATATAATGTTGGATTTAATATATATATATATATATATCTGATATTAATGACACAATTATACATTTAATATTACAATATCACTCATACTTTATCACCTTCTAATTTTTTGGAAAATGATTGAGCCGCTCATGTGTACATGTGGACTACCACCTTCATGTTGCAATATGATACATTTTTCCTCATATTTTGGAATGGGTAGTAATAATAATAGATTTAATGTATATATATGATTTATATTATTTAATTATGATTCTATAAATGCCAACTATTATTTACCTTTCTTTTATTCCATCTGTTAATAATATGGAATCATTGTTCATGTGTACGTATTGCTTATCATCTCCAAAGGCGTTGTAACTCACATCTATATCTCTAAATTTTAGGGAAAATTATAAATAATTATATTATTAATATATATGATATTTATATAATTAATGAAATTATTTATATGATGTATCCATGATACAAGTACATGTATTGAAACTACCAGACCAAAATATACATGAAAAAAGAAGGAGTTTTTACCCAAAATAATGATTTTAACAACGAATTGTTTATAAATATGTGATAAAAATTTATAATTAAATAATATATTATATGATATATATGGTTATATTTCCATTATATATGAAAAAAAAATATATTTATTATACATGAGTTTCAAACATATATAAAGGAAATCAACCCTGATGTAAGGGTTTCTTGTCCCACGTTTACATCTATGAGACATATTCCATATTCCCACTAATTTATTTATTATGGTGTTTATAATTAAAATTTAATATTTTATATCATTAATATATTTATATTAATATTATTTAATGTTTCATTTTATGTTATGGGTGATATGATTAAAACGTTACCAAAGATGTAGGAGTTTATTTTACAATCTAATCGTTAATTGAGATTGTTTATGATTATGTTTTTTATAATGAAATATTATCATATATCTGTCAAAAAGAAAATGAATTCTATTTTAATATATTTAGTAATTAAATTTTTATGTAATGGTACCATTTTAATCTCTTTTGGAACTTAAGATTATAGAAAATTTTGTTATGTAAAGCTGATTTTGTTTCTCTCTTCAGTTGAAAAGCTTTTTCTTCCATATCCATATATTCTAAAAATGTTTAAAAATGGTTTAAAAATTATATTAAGGATTAATATAGATATTTTTACCCATGTTTTAATTTCAAAATATTTTGTGATAAGAATCATCTTTTCTACAAGTAATTTCCTCCCATGAACAATGAACAAGGTTATATGCCAACACCGCCCTCAGGTGAAGGGTTAGTGACTCCACATTAAGATAGAGGTTGGTCTTCTACCAACCAATCTGGCCATGAAGGTGGTTGTAGTCGAGGTAGTTAGGCCTTAGTGTTTTGCATCAGTAGGGTGGGACTAATCCGGTTATTCATGAAGTATATCAGGGCCATGATTCATTCTATATTTATGCAGTGTATCCTACACTAGTGGATTAGAGTATAGGGAAATCTATGGTTAGAGGTACAACTCTAGTATCCACCACTTTAGTAGCTTCCCGATTGATAAAGGTGCGACAAACTATATTCTATTTACTCCAAGTATGGGATTTATGGGCCTAATGATAGAGTATTCAAGTGGGATGATGACTTTTAACACCCTTTTAGGGGTTCAGGATGAGGGTATACATAAGTGTAGAGAGTTCCCCCTTGAGATAGGTGTGTACCATTTCTTATATAGTTTCTTCATCATTGAGATGGTCGATTTCAACTGAATTATCTGTCTAGAATGGATTGTGAATATTGAGCCCACGTGGATTGATATCTCCTTCGGGTGTTTTTGACATCTCCCTAGGTCAATACATATTTCCATTAGGTTTAATAAGATATCCAATCTGGTCAAGTTGGACCCAAGTGTACTGGGATAGGTAGGGTGATAGCCTTGATAGAGAGTCTCTTCATGTGCAACCATGAAATGCAGTTAGTATAATTTCTTCCTATTGTGGATCGTTTTAGGGATGTCTTCATGAGAAATTTCTTCATATTACCTATGAAGAGGGAAGTTGAGTTTACCATTGGACTAGTTTTATTTGCAGAACCTATGTCCATTTCTCTATATTGGATGACTCCTATAGAGTTCTAGGAACTCCAAATGTAACTTGAAGATATTGAGGCTAAGGGTTTTATCTAACCCAACACATAACCATAGGGTTCATTTTTCCTTTTATACTAGAATTTGTATGCATCCCATATAATATTCATGGATTACCTTCGATTAAACTAGAATACAGTGAAAAAATAGTATCCTCTTCCCCACATAGATGAAATCATTAACCAGCTCTGAGGAGCAATAGTTTTGTCTAAGATTAATTTAAGTTTGGTATACCATAAGGTGAATTTGAGACCATAATACAGACCTAAAAAATAATTTCGGACCATCCATGTCTTGTATAAGTATATGGTCATGTCATTCAGGGTTTAGAATGTGTCGGAATTCTTTATGGCTCTAATGAATCATTTTTCCCCTGGTATCTTGATTCCTTTTAGTAGTCTTCAGATATCACATCGTAGTGTATTCACATACCAGAAATGACCATGTCAACCATCTTGACATCATTATGAATACACTAAGAGATAATCATCTATATGTGAAGCATAGTAAATTTCACTTTTGGATCTGCAAGGTTCACTTCTTGGGTCATATAATTTCAGAGGAATGTGTATATGTTGACCAAGATAAGGTGATCGACATGGCTTCTTGTTGGTAGCCTAAGAATGTGTTTGACAAACATTGTTTTTTGGGGATGGTTGGACATTATAGGATATTCATATAGGATTTATCACACTTGAAAACACCACATACATAACTAACCAAGAAGTGTGTAAAATTATTATTATCTGATTATTGTGATAAAGATTTTCTAGAGTTATAGGGAAGACTGAATTCAATAATATTCCTGATTTTCCCAAAGCTAGGAAGAATATAAAAATTTTATTATGCTGCTTTATGGATTGGTTTAGGAGAAGTCCCAGTGCAAGGAGATTGAGTCATGGAATATGGGACCCTCTAGATGAGGTCTCATGGGAGGAATTACCCTATGTATGACCTTCATCTTGATTTCATGGTTCATTCTCTATGTGGTTAGAAGAACTACCTATTAGGTGACTGGTTTTTTATTTTCACAGATCAAAAAAGTATCAAACACATCTCCACATAGTGATACTTGAATATGAGGCAATGCAGGTTGGTGGAATACCTTCAATTATTCTATTTTGATATTTCTTATAGAAATGGAAAGGGAAATGTTGAGGATGATTACCTAATTCATAAGACTCAGATACATGCCAGAAGTGAGTGGAACTTGATTAATATATTTTACATGATTTACCTAGAGATTCAAGAACAACATGAGCATCCTATTTTATAAGTTCTTTTAGTGACATCCAACCATTTTGAGTGGGTCCTAATGAGGAAGTTATCTGATTCTAAGGGCCTCATCTTGAGGGAGAGTGTCATAGGGGATAACCCAACTCATGGATGGTTTGTCGATGAGAATGAGATAATTCTTTTACATTGATTTTTTTTGGTTCCTTATGATATACATGAAGAGAGGATGAGGAAATATTATTCCTCTATTTGGGAAATTCACCCTGGTCTTACCAATATGTATCCAGACATGTTTCTGTAGTACTAGTGGCCAGCTATGAAGAGGTAGATTATAGGATTTATCACTCTGTGCTACACCTGCTTACAGGTGAAAGCAATGTAGCAGTGACCTAATGGAATTTTAAATCCTCTATCTATTCCTGAGTAAAAATATAATGACATCACCATGGACTTTGTGATAGGATTACTAAGATCCCCTCAAGGCAGCAATTTAGTTTGGGTGATCATCGAAAGGTGGAGCTGGTTTCATAGATCTTAAATATCTAGGAGTCCTTCTCTAGTGATGATCTATGAAGGGTTTACATCTCTGAGAAAGTGATACTTAATCATGTTCCCCATTCTATCATATTGAACTGAGATACTCGTTTTACAACATGGTTGTGTAAAGGGTTATGAGAGGCACTGGGTTCACAGGTTTTATTGAGTAAAACTTATCATCCACTAACCGAAGGGTAGTCCAATAAGAAGATACGGGTGATAAAGGATATGATTTGGGAATTTATCGTTTATTTTGGAGGTTCGTGGGAAAATAAAATACTTCTTATTGTGTTTTTTCTATAACTGCATATTCCATGAAACGATTCAGATGGATCTGTATGAGGCTCTTTACGGTAAGTCATGTCGTTCACCTCTATACTTGTTAGAGGTAGATGTGGTAACTCTACTAGTTCTTCATCTTATTCAGGAGAATTTTGAACAAGTAAAATTTATTCATAAGGGTATGTATACATGTAATTCTGGGAATAATTCTTATGCTAATCATTATCATAGACCTCTAGAGTTCAAGGTTGGACATCAGTTAATTATATGGGTATAACCTTGATTGGTTCACAGACGAATTCAAAGACATGGAAATTTTTATCCTTTTTTATTTCAGGACTTTTGAATTTGTATAGAGAGTCAGGTTGGTATATTATCTATTACAGCTAACTCATAATTACATTCCATGCACATTGTCTTCCATATATCTCATATTTGATGGTATCAACCTAATCCATCTCATTCATTTTAACCTAAGGATTTTGAGTTGGACGCATATGCATCCTTCAAGGAGAATCTAATATATAATTTTGATCAGAGCGTGAAGGATCTCTATGGATGGTCGGTTCTGTTAGTCTGTGTTCTATGGTAGCACAAACACATATAGGTTGAGACCAAGGAGTTGGAGAACAATGTACATGCATAGTGGATTGACCTCTTATCTGAAAACTTTCTACCACCATTGAAAGGGAAAATTTGGGACAAATTGTCTTAAGTATAGGAGGTTTAAATGGTCTATATGTTCTACAAGGTAAAAAACCATTTGTTTTTTATCTAATTACATTCTTTGGAACATTAAATGTTTTCTAATGGGGTCATGGAAATATTGAGGGTGTATGGTGTAATAACACGATTCTTACATTCAGATACATATAATTCCTTTTCTGTTTATACTTTTGAAAATGGGAGAAAAGAGGTCAATGGGTGGTTGTAGGGCTATTACACAATGTGAGTGGGGACTACAGACTGATTAAATTTTTTAAACTCCATGTAGGGAGGGCTACATTCCATGTAATTCCAGTACACGACCATGTAATGGTCTATCTGAGAAATTTTATGGACACAACGTGTAGTCTCTAGTACATTCCATGCACTTTTTTTCAATTGATTAAATCAGAAAGTATCATTGTTTTTTCAGAAACATACAGAAACAAATCCCCTTCGATGAGTAGTGCACCCATGAGATCTCAAAAAGGCTTTGGCTCCCGATTCATCTTTCGTTCTCTGATTCGATCACCACTGGATACATTGTATTCTCCTCGGCGATCTCTCGATTTATCTTCAGCCTTTATTCGAGATTTCATCTCTCAGTATACTTCATTACCACCAATCTTTTATACTCATTTTGAACATATACTCCATTATAGGTTGAATCAAATCCTGATTGTGGATAAATAGATTCGTATGAGTATGAGGTAGATGGTTGTGTTCCCTTCATGAACTATCATGTTGCTTATATGTGTTGGAGTGTCGTGCGCCCAAGTATAGGGTGTTGCCTTGAGTGTAATTGACTTATGGTATCACCTAATGTTTATTAGTTAATTTAATAATTGAAATAAGGCATGTTTGAGATTGTTTCACTTGATTAAGGGCCACCCTGTGGGTTCATTCTCCCTTGGATGATGGAAATTTATATGTTTGGACTAGGAGGCACATGAACATGCCTTTGATATCATTTTTGGGTTATTTAAAATTGAATTGGTTAATTAAATGTTTTTCCCATGTTAGTTATTATGTTCTTAACCATGTAATAGTGTAAATTACATGTATTGTCTTTATGCTGAAATGATTTTACACTGAGCTTGGCCCTGGTACATGCTAAAATTCTTAAATACAAGGTTTTGACCCTAGAAGATGTTGAAATTCTTATACATAGGGTTTCGACCCTGATTGACAATCGAAATGCTTATATATTTGGTTTTGATCTAGATTGGTGTTATTGTATACCATGGTTATATGGTTTGGGACAAACACACCAAGAGTGATACTTGATTTCCACATTAGCATATCAAGACTAGACTTAGTAACAAATTGAATAATGAAATGAGATGACTAGTAATGTGACTATGAAACCAAAAAACAAGCTTGGATATAGTTTTCACCCATACTTGATTACTTTTTCTTCTAACACATATAATGTTCTTACTTTTAAGTACTTACTATTTACTGCCTTTCCAAATGTACACTACCTGTTACATATATATATATATATATATATATATTCATTGACAGAACAATAAAGATCTTTGGTCATCAGTTGGTAGGATTTAGTCTCACGCCCGGTTTGGTTTATACTCTTGGGCCCAAAACAATTATATGATTGCATGTGTTGATCTGGGAAAGCACCGTAATATAGGTTCTTGGTGTGATTCATAGGAGTCTGAGAGAATTAGACCAAGTAGAGTCTTGAAATGCTTCCTAGTATATTTTTTCTACTTTTTCTTTTTAGATATGTATTGGGTATTACTGCAGTGTGCTTGTTTGGATTAACTGCTAGAACATGTGACATGATGCATTTTATTTTGTATTGAATGATGCTAGTTTATATATCTTATCAGTCCTCTGCTATTTATTTCAGTTGTATGTTGTATACTACCTCAACTATTTAATATTAATATTACCCTGTGTTAAACTCTACCAATGATGGAATAGTTTCTCCAATATCACACCATAGGACCTCACTTCTTGTTGGAATCCTCTGGTGTTTAGGGAAATGCACTCAAGGCCATGTTGCCAACTATGTACACGGAACCAGTTGAGTGACAACTGGATTAGGGGAATTACAATGTGTTATCAGATGAATTTTTTAGGGTTTTGTTTATTTTTTGGTGACGATATAATGAGATGGAAATACAATGGATTTGGTACTAATCTCTGCCCAGGAGTAGCTACACCTCATATAGGGTAAATACAAATTACCTCACATGCAATTATTGTTTTTTGATTTTGAGCTATTATAGTTGATTCGATTTCACCGTTGGGTGACACACTTTTTTTTCTATTATTATTAATATAATTGAGGTTAAATTTTGTTACAACCTGATGAGATGAGAGTATTTCATCCCATGAATCATATATGAACTTGTTAGAAATCACATGCCATGCATTCTTTCCATGCCATTTAGAGAGCATTACTGATTGCGTGTTGTTGTGATAGATGTTGTTCTAGAGAGGCATGTTGTTGTGATAGGTACAATGATAGATATGAATTTTGTTATTGTAGATGTATTAATACATGTTTTGGTTGAATTTTATATATTAAAAACATTGGTCTTGAAGAGTATGGTCCTTCTTGGATCAGAATTTGGTGGATCATGTTTCAGCTATTGGATTTAGATTTCTTAATTGTGTTTTATATTTAGATGTCAAGATTTGATTCTCATGGAGTATTGTCCCCTAGAGATTGGAATTTTTCGCAGCATTCCTTTATATTTCAAAAACAGGGGTTTCAAGGAAGTTTATGAGGCTTACTGTCTGAAAATTCAGATAACACAGCATGCGACGCAACGAAAAAATGACATGTGTTCTTTTATTCAGGAAGAAAATAACATTTTAAGTACATGATATGTTCTCTGAGTACACGACATGTATTTTTATTGATTGAATGTTCAACCATGGGAAAGAAAACATGGGTTATTGACTATTGATCAGAACACGCCATGTACCTGATGTAAACCCCCATTTAGTTTTACATAGGGAGGACTCATGTAGCTCTTGCCATGTAAAATTATATGGTTAGTGGGAAGGGCTTGAGTACACATTGCGTGTCAGCTTGACATGCAGTGTACCTGGGAAATTTACATGACCTTTTCAATATGACTTACATACCCATGTGAGAGTATAACGGGACATGTCGTGTTTAAATTCTATACACCATGTACCTAAATTTTAAAAAAATTAAGAATTTCCTTCTCCAATTTAGTACTTTCACTCTTGAACTATGTATCTGGATGAATAATCTTGTATTGAGGTGTATATGATAAACATTTCAGAGCAATAATTCCATGAAGAAAACCAGTAGTAAACCAGGAGGGTGGAAATGATCATATCTCAGAGGTAGTAGGCCAAGGGATACTATTGGATCCACAAGTCATTATAGTTGAGGAACCAGTGCTTGATCCGGAAACATGATTTGAGGCACAGTTCCATGACAACTTCACACACTTTATAGAGACTTTCCATGGAGTGCCTCTACATTCTATGTCTATGGTTTAGCTAACTAGAGTAGTCCAGCAGCAACAACCTACAACATTTTTTGGGGATGGGGGACTGATGGCTATAGAGTAATGGATATAGGACATGTTTTCTATATTTGATCATTTAGTGATGCCTCCTGAGTGAAGTGTCAGGGTCACGACTTATATGTTGCGTGATTATGCTAAGAGGTGTTGGGATGTGGTTACTCAGATGAGGAATCATTAAGATATGCCTTAAGAAGGCTTACAAAGATTTTTCTATGAATATTTCTATCTTGAGATGTTGAGGGTCGACAAATCAAACGAGTTCATGCATCTGGAGTAGGGTGCCCTATCAGTTATGGAATACTCAAATCGTTTTATTGAGCTACAATGCTTCACACCTATTCTGATTTGTGACAATATTTCAAAGGCTTGGAGATTCGAGGATGGTCTCAGGTATAACATTTGATCATAGGTAAATATCTTTCATCTGACTACTATGCTTGAAATAGTGATCCAGGTGCTGATTATTGAGTGGAATTAGAGGGAATCTGGAGGTTTGAGCCAGGTAGGTTCGACAATGAGATCTAGCACTATCTCTATAGGTAGCAGAATGCGTCATCTAGTGCATACTCATAGTTAACCTAGTATTCATAACATTTCTTCAGGTAGCTAGGTGAGTTGCTACCAGTTTGGAAAAGTTCATCACACGAAACCTTATTACTCATTTCATAGAGTTGAATGTCGGGCTTGTGGAAATATGGGTCATCAACAATGCTTCTGCAGGACATTTTCACTAGCAGCTAGTGAGAGTGGATCTTCACAGACTCCACATTCGGGAGTAGGGCCATCAAGAACTCACCAATCAGGGAACTGGAATATGTCATCCATTCATGCCAAGCTAGTGTTTGTGGTCATGGTAACCAGACCCCCATTTTTCGGAGATAGTAGATTGGATCAGCTCAGGGTAGGCAGGTTGTGTCACAGGTCCATGGTATAGGATAAAATTTTGTAGTGTAGCTGACCCATCGTGAGTAGGATCCCATAACATCTACTATCATAGGTATTATTCTAGTAACCAATGATTTGGATTCTGTAGTTTTTGATACCGGGGATTCATATAGTTTTATATATATCCCTTTTGTGAAGAGATTTGGCATGTCTATCTTCAATTCTGATACCGTTATGAAACTAGACACTCCATTATGGATCAGAATAGCAGGTTTGCGATAGTGCAAGGAGTTCCCCTTATGATAGGTGGATGTGACTTCATTTGGGATCTCTATGTCCTAGAGATTTCATGATTTCATTTCATCCTCTGAATGGATTGGATATTATCCTTTCACACCATTGTTGATTTATATCGCCACAGGGTGAGTTTTACATCACAAGAGCGAGGATCATTTCTACACAAGGGTGAATAGGATGTCTAGGAAAACCGAGTTGGACCCAAGCATTATTGGTTGAGTGAGATGACAGTATAGATTTCTAGTTTATATCTGGATGATCACGGGATACATAAAATTGAATTTTTGCCAATGGTGGATAATTTCAGGGACATATTCCAAGATGAATTTTCAGTTTTACCTTTTTTAAGATACGTAGAGTTCTCTATCAAGATACTACAAGGAGCTACAAGAGTATACATTCCTCCATATAGAAAGGCTACGATGGAGTTTCAAGATCTCAAGAGGCAGTTAGATGAGTTGGAGGTAATGGGGTTTATCCAACCCAGTACATCTCCATAGGGTTTTTTGGTCCTTTTTGTGAAAAATGTTCATGGTACCTTCAAGATATGTATGGATTATCACAAATTGAGCTAGTTAATGGTAAAGAATCAGTATCCTCTTCCGTGAATTGATGATCTCTTCGACCAGCTCTAAGGAGCTCAGGTATTCTATAATATTGAATTGAGATCTGGTTGATATAAATTTCATATTATATCATCAGACTTAACTTGCACATCTTTCCAAAGAAAATATGGGTTGTAAGAGTGTGTAGTTATGTCTTTTAGTCTCAAAAATTCTCTAATGGTCTTCATGACAAAAATGAACCAAGTGTTTCATCCCTATCTTAATTCGTTTATTGTAGTTATTTTGTATGATATATTGGTATAATCTCATAATTGAAATGACCATGCAACACATCTTGATATTTTTTTCTACACTGATAGAGCATCAGTTGTATGACAAGATCTCAAAGTTCCACATATGGATGGATCAAATTCAATTCATAGGTCACGTCTTCTCAGAGACAGGAGTATCTGCCGGCCCAGAGAAGGTTTGGTAAATAGTTACCTTTGATTATCCCATGAATTTCTTTGAGGTACAATGTTTTATAGGGCTGGATGGTTACTATAGATGTTTTATACATGACTTCTCATGTTTAGAATCACTGAATAAGGGCTTGAAAAATAAGGGTGTAAAGTATGTATGGTCAGATTCTCGTGAGATGGCCTTCTAGGAGATGAAAATGAGATTAATATCATCACTGATTCTAATTTTTCTCGAGCCAGGTAGGAGTTATACTATGTACTATGATGCCTCAAGTATGAGGATGGGAGTAGTGCTTATTTAGGGGAATTGATTCGTTGTGTACGTGTCTCAGCAATTGAGGCCACATAGGAGGAAGTACCTGACACACGGTCTTGAGTTATCCATAGTTTTTCATTCCTTATTATGTTGGAGATATTATTTATTGGGGGATCATTTTGTAGTGTACACGGACCACAAAAGTCTCAAGTACATATTTACATGGCACAATCTGAATCTGAGGGAGCAAAGGTGGTGGAATACCTTTAGTCTTTTGACATTGGGATTGCCTACAAAATAGGGAAAGGAAACATAGTGCCTGATTCACTAAGTATTAGGACATAGATGAAGGTAGTATAATAGGCTAGTAGTGAGTGGAGGCTTATGTAATTGTTCTCTAATATTCACATGGAGGTGAACAATATTCAGGGATAGACTTCTCTTGCTTATTTAGCAGTTACCTCTACCCTGCTGGAAAGAGTGAGGAAGAGGCAGCAATCATATTCCGAAGGCCTAGTTCTATAGGAGTGTAAATTAGGTGAGGACCCTCATCCTGGTTGGACGACAGGAGAGGATGAGGTTTTGTGGTTATATGGTCATGTATGGGTGTCTGTAGACATTCGTGAGGTGCTAATGTTGTATTTTCATGCTTCAGTTTGGGTAGTGCATCCTGGTGTCACTATAATGTATCAGGTTTTACATCCTGATTACTGTTGGCCAGTTATTAAGGGATATGTTTCTGTTTTTGTCCTGATATATTCCACTTTTTAGCAGGTGAAGGTGTAACACAAAAGTCCAACTTGACTTTGGTAGTAGCTACCCATTCCTGAGTAGAAATAGAATGACATCACGATGGATTTCATGATACGGTTACGGAGGTCGCCCTGAGGTAATGATGCAATATGGGTTGTGGTTGACATGCTTAAGAAGGTTGCACATTTCTTTCTGATCAAGGAATCCTTCAATGTTGATGATCTTGGGAGGTTTTATATTTGGGAGATTGTATGACTACACAGGGTTCCTCTTTCTGTCATTTCAGATAGGGATTCCTATTTTACTTCTTGTTTCTAGGAAGGGATACAGAAGGCTTTGGGTAAAAAAGTGATTCTGAGCTTTGAATACCACCACCAAATAGATGGTCAGTCACAACACACAATTTAGGTGCTGGAGGACATGCTTTAGGCATACATTATAGATTTCAGGGGTTCATGGGAGACACACATACCCCTCAAGTACACGCTATGTAAATTTTGTAATTGATTAAATCAGGTAGTAGCATTGTTTTTAAAAAAACATACAGAAATAGACCCCCTTCAATGAGTAGTGCACCAAGGAGATTTGAATGAGGGTTTGGCTCCCGATTTGTCATCTGATCAGTTGGATTCCCCTCAAAGAGCTCTCGATTCCCCTTGAGCCTTTCTTCCGGATTTCTTATCTCAATATAGTTATTTACGGTTGAGTTTTTATACCTATTTTTTAGTTATACTTCATTCTAGGTTGAATCAAATCCTGACACGGGAGGAGGAGAGTTATACGAGTACTTGGTAGGTGGTCTTGTGCCAATCATGAATTTTCATGTATATTATATGTTTCAAGGTTCCACACACCCATGTATAGGGTGTCACTTTGTATGGAATTGAATTTTTTTATTTCATAATGTTGATTAGCTAATTGATTAATTAAACAAAATCATGTTTGAGATCATTTGACTTGATTAAGGGACACCCTGTGGGTGTGTTATCCCTTGGATGACTGATGTTTAGTTGTTTGGCCTAGGATTCTTATGGGAATTCCTTTGATTTCTTTTTTGGATTATTTGAAATGGAAGTAGTCAATTAAATATTTTTCCCACGTGAGTTATTATGTTGTTAACCAAGTAATAATGTAATTTAAAAGAGTTGTCTTTATGATTGAATTCTTATACACTGAGCTTTGCCCTGATACATGCTGAAATTATAATATATCATGTTTTAACCCTCAAACATGCTGAAATGATTATACACCATGTTTCAACCTTGATTGACTAATGAAATGCTTATATAGTTGGTTTTAATCTAGTTTGGTGTTATGTAATACCAAGGTTATACTGTTTGCGTTAAATAGAGGAAGAGTGATAATTGATTTATAAATTAGGATATTAGGACTATACTCAGTTACAAATTGAATAATTAAATGAAATGA
Organism: Viscum album; assembly: GCA_963277665.1. Taxonomy (NCBI): domain Eukaryota; kingdom Viridiplantae; phylum Streptophyta; class Magnoliopsida; order Santalales; family Viscaceae; genus Viscum; species Viscum album. The sequence continues at coordinate 21,738,278 of OY728142.1, read as the reverse complement.
CTAGTAATTTGTATGTTAATCCAAATGATAAGCTTGGATTCAGTCTTTACCCATACTCGATTACTTTATCTTAGAAGACATCTGATGTGCTTACTTTTTACTAATTACTGTTTACTAATTTTCCAATTGTATACTTTCTGTTACACACACACACGTATATATATTTTCTGTGATAGAATGGTACAAATATTTTGTGATTGAATAATTAAATATAGTATCACACCCTATTTTGGTCATGCTTTTGGGCCCAAAATATTATATGATTATACGTGTTGATCAGGGAAAGCGCCCTACTACAAGTACATGATGTGCTTATGAAGAGTCAGAGAGCATGGGACTGAGCTGAGGATTTTGATGATTCCTAGTCTCTTTTGTTTCTTTTTTTTATTTTGAGACATATATTGAGTATTAAAGTAGTTCACTTGTTTGGATTCATTACTAGAATATGTGACATGTTGCATCATCTTTTGTATTGAATAATGCTTGGTTATTTTTCTTATCATTATTTCTTTATTAATTTCTATTGCATATTTTTTACTACCTGTTCTATATTGTATAATTTTTCCACTGTGTTACACTCTACTAAAGAGGGAATGGTTTCAACACTGTCACACCCTAGGGCATCGATACTACTTGGAATCCTATAAAATTTGGGGAAATGAACATGAGTCCATGTGAAAAACTGGGTATGGGGCACCAATTGAGTCGATGTCAGATCTATTACGTTACATATGGGACTTGTTTAGTGCTAAGAGATCCAAAATTTGAGAAATAAAACATGGTCGCACAGTTTTTCAAACCATGCAGTGTGAGATAGTGGTGTACTGGGGGGAACATAGTTTTTCTACAACCATGCGACCCTAGGTGCATGGCTGTTTGGGATTATAGAACCCTTGTACATAGTCCTTTCATATATTTAGCATATTTTTTTCCATCTATTCGACCAAACCATGCACCCCTGTGTCTGTGTCTGTGTGAAATTCCCATTGATCCATCAAATGTTTTTAATTCCAAAACCTTTTCTTATCATCTTTTATTCCAGTGAAATCCTCCTCCATTAATAAGGATCTCATCCTTCTAAGTCCAGAGATCATGTTATCTCTCTCTTCTAGTAACAAAATTTCTCACCCTCAGATCCATCAAAAAGCCATAGGTAAGAACTACACTCCCTTGCTTCATTTTATTATTGTTTCCCTCCTATGTTGTGGTATTTTGGTGAAAGCCCATTTTCCCAATTTTTAGTGAATTTGGGGATTTATCTGATAACTCTCATTTTGTCTCAAATCAAAGGCCGACACTGGAAAAAGGAAGCACTACAAGACATAGGTACTTGGTTGAGTTCATTCCCATAATTTTAGTCACTTTATATAACATTAATAGTTTTTTCGCGAGACAGAACCTTATGGTGATGCCTCTAATTTTCTAAATAAATTTAATCGAGTATTTTACCACGACTATTATCAACCTAGATAGTGGAGAATCACCATAGTGTTTATTTGCCTTGACATAAATAACCCCAAATTGTTGTGTTAAAACATAGATACACTTTTTCTCATTTTTATTCAAATGTTCTAAGCACCCCTTGAGGGGTGTTTCCTTATATTTAATACTTGTGTTATTTATTTGAATTAAATCAGATGTGGATCCATGAATTAGGTCCTACACTGTATTCCATAAAAGGTTTTATTAGTTAAACACCTTGGCCAACATTGAATTATATTATAAATGATTTCTTTGTTAATTATATGGGTTTTCTAACAAAAAAACATCCACCTTCTTCCATTAGTGATATAATGGGTTCCAATTTAAGGACTCATAGGAAAATATCATTATGATTTTTAGTTATTTTATTAATGAATTGTAAATGTGCTGGGGGAGAAACCAGTTATTCTAGGGATAAGCTCAAAATGTGTTTTCTATTTCACCTCTATAAGAGTGACACCAGTTCCATATGCATGTCCCCATAGATGGAATCAATGGATCAATGGTTGTATCATTACATGAGAGAGTCTCAAGACGTTATGTGTAATATGAGGGACAAACATCGAGGTTAGTTCATGTTGTTTTCACACCACACCTAGAGTGACACATGGGATCTCATTTTCTGGTCCCCATGGACAGACTCTATTAGAATTGGACTTATTAAGATCCAATAGAGTGATACTTGGAATTATATTAGAATTTCCATGTATGGGATCCGGAAGAATCTCAATATTTTATAGAAATGTTAATTGAATTAAAAATAAAGTGAATGATTTTTTAAATAAGAAATGAACCTTTGAAATTGTAACTTCAAGGATGTGTCAGAAAAAGCTGAATCCCAAGATTTGGGATAGTCCATCTATTTAAATTATTCCACTCACAACACTTGTGTAGGTTACATCAGTTCAGACACATTCACAATGGCTAAAATAGGCAAATTGGATGGGTTTCTCAAGCGGATCCTAGTCTGATAAACCTAGTTATTTATTTTTGTATAAATTTTTTTATTAGTGGAACACTACTAATTTTATATTATACTAAATGGAATGACATAGACACCATTGGTATTGTCCTACTGGGAATATATATAACACCTTCTTGGGAAACCTTTGGTACCCATGAAGACTATATGGTTGCATGTATACATAAAGGGAAGAGACCTGAATCTGATGCTAAATTGATATGCATAGGTTCGATAATGAGAGCAAGGGATCGATATTATGCTTGTGATTATATTAGTAACTTCTTTTTGGACTTTCTTTATTTTCGTTAACATGTAGTGTATTCATGTACACCATATTCCCATTATAATCATATATATAGTAACATGGATTCATGTCCATCATCTTTTGTATCTGCTTTAGTAAATATTTTCCCGGTTTTTTATTTGTCTTGGATATTGTTTATTTAATTATTATTATCGTTGTTGTTTTCTCCTTATTACTTCTTCTACTAAAGTGGGTTACTATTCTAGTCATATAGTGTCTTCTATTTTTTTCTTACTTCATATATATGTTTTTGTGTTACATTCCGACCTATGAGGGTATAGTCTCCCAACACACACATCCTAGTCCCTCGCTTCTAGCCGACAATATCCAGTGTTTGAGGTGAAACGCTTGAGGTATTGTGGCCATAATCTTGGGGAACCTCTAAGTGGCATTTATGGATGGATTATAGAATATATTTTCAGAAAAATATTATGTTTTCTCAAATTTAAATTCATTTAAATAATTTTGTTTCGTATTTTTTTAAAAAAATTGTTAATTTATTTTCTAGTAAATTAAAAAATTTAAAATAGTTATTTTTTGAATTAGACTAGTAAAATATGCAATTGGAGAGAATTAATACCCCCCCTGCACCTCAGCACACACCCTCCCCATGTGAATTTTCACAGGACGAGGTTTATACTTTAAAAAAAGTGTGAAAATAAACCCATCTTCATTAAACTACTAAACTATATAAAATTAAACTACTGAATTTCTATTAGATTACAAGAATAAGAAATAAAATAGAATTTCGTTAATAAATGGAGAATAAATCTGAGAGAATAAACTAAGAGACTATAAATTTTTCAATGAAATTAGAGTAAATAGTAACTGATATTTGAGAAGAGCCCATAGTAAAGGTGAAACAAACCGATAAAGAAATAAATTTTCATGATATATACATAAAAGGAAATTCCAGATATTAGAAAAATAACTAAAATTGGATGTTTAATTAATTTCTCCATATCATATGTTTGAAAAACTTATGCAAAAAGAATCCAAAAATTATTAGACCTCCTATTTCAAACAATACCAACGATCAAGATAAAATTTTATTTTTAATTAATAATAAAATAAAAAATAATGAGTATATTCTATTTTTGAAACATAACATTTACAAAAAAAAGGTTACACATTTAAGAGAAATACTGAGGATTAGTGTTATTTTAAATCTTTCCCAAGCACCATGCTTGAGAGAGATTTACATTTCTTCTATAGAACTCTCTAGCATTGAGAATATAAAATTCTATAACACGGTAAAGGAATGTAATGTTATGAAATCATACTACGGATTTAAAAACATAGAATGAAACAAAGTTCAACATTTTAATTTACCACTTGGATATTTTTCCCATAAAGGTTTATTCACCCCAATATTCATATTCCAAATTCATTATTAGAAGCATCAAATGTAATGGATGCAACAATTCCAGGGGATGATGAAACATTCATATCTATTGAATCCACTAATCCCGAATGATAAAAAGGTTGACCATATTATAATTATAATATAGTCAAAATAATTTATGGTAGAGATTATTTGTTTCATTAAATAGGGGATTGAAATTTCTTATCAAGATTTTAATTATAGAAAAAATGAATGATGAATAATATCTACTATTTATAGACACTAAATTAAACATGTCCATTATATTACATAATGAAGTTCATCTATATGAAATCATGTAGTCATCTAAATATGATTACGAATTATAATCTAACATTGTGATATTTTTTTTAATGAAATACAAAATGAACAAATATAATTAATCACTGCTACAAAACTTGCAATAAACAACAATGGTATTTGTAAGTGCTAGAAAAATTGATGATATATGAAATATTTATCACCGATAATTAAAGTTTTAATTAATTTATCACTTTATTGTGGATTTTTTAGCACTGATAAAGGTCCCATTTATCAAGGATTTATTTCTAGGGATAATTAAAGCTATCCTCTATCGGTGCTTTATTTTTAATGATCATAAAGGAGTCCTTTAACCATTCTTTTTTTTTGCATTGATAAAGGTACGAATAAATAAAATGAAATAATGAAATAAATAAAAATAAAAAATGACTATTAAAGAACATATTAAATTTTTTATTAATTAAATAATTATTCATAAAAATTATTAAATTGATTGTACTATATATAAACTATAAATAATAATAAATTTTATGTATTAAATATATATATAAGCAAAATGGTAACTAAAAGTTAGTAAATTGAGAAAAATATTAAACATTTTATTAATTAGATGGTGATTGATAATGTTAATAAATAGTATATATTAAATATATTAATTTAAATTAATTTATATAAATATGATTTATATATTAAAAAATATATATGCGCTATATTTAGTGAAAAATGTTTTATAATTAAAACTTAATATGAATTAAAAATACTGACTAATTGCACATAGTAATGGACATATAATTGAAGGTTATTTAATTTTTCAATTTAACAGAGATCAATTGTGTGTTATATTGATCTCATATATACATAATAAATTATATTTTATATATAATGTACGCACACAAAATTTATCCATTTTTTCAATATTATTAAAGGGTACTTTTTTTATTAATTAAATTTCACTCATTTTTTACAAGAATACTCTTAAAATTAGCTCCTCATTGATAATGTTAAAAAACATATCTGTAAAAATATATATATTAAAAAATTTATAAACTATTATATTTATAAATCCACACACTAAATTTATAAAACTATATTTTTTTAATTATAAGTAAATATATATATTTTTAAAAGTAATTTTATTATTATAAATAAATAATTATATGTATTTATGTAATTATAAATAAATATTTATATATATTTCAATAATTATTATATTTGTAATAAATTTACTTAAATAATGAATATATTTACTATTTTAATATTTATATATATTTATTATACATATATATAAAAATATAAAAATATATATAATGAAATAAATATTTTTTTTTAAAAATATTTATATAATTTTAAAAAAAAAGTATACTTAAATAATTATAAAATTATAGTATATATATTTTAATATAGAATATATTCACTATATATATATATATATTGATTTCATATATATATATATACATATTTTAAAAAATAATAATTATTATTATAATTATAAATCCTTTATCAACGCATAAGTATTAAGCCCTGATAAAATCCATATTTATTAGTGCTTTTTTAGGACTGATAAAGATGAGGATTTTTCAGTGCAAAAAATAACGCTGACAAAAGTAATATTTATAAGCACTAAAAATTTTCATTGATAAATATGAATTCTATGAATGATTTTTTGGATGATAAGGACTATCTTTATCAGCGCTAAAAAATTGATGAAAATCTTCCTTTTATCATTGCTTAAATATTATGCACTAATAAAATGAATCTTTAACAGCAATTTTTTTGAAGCGTTAATAAAAGATTCCCAATATAATTAAAAAACCTAACTTGTTTCAAACTCTTCACGATATTAGAAAAAAAAACGTGTTGCAACCCCTTCATGGGCGCTTCTCGTTCATTATCCCCTTTCTCCCACCCCGATTTTCTCCCACCATTCCCTCAATCTCTTCACCCTATGGTCCCAGATCTATTCAATGGTGTTCTGAATCAGTTGATCCTAATTTCATATTACAACACAATATCAAATATTCTTAATCTCACATTTATTTTTCATTTTATGAAGTGTCTCCATTCAGTGGACACCTTCTATAGGTTAATCTTTATGTATTTGGGGGTTACAAGATTGATAAATAGTAGGTCTGCTCAACAAAATGAACATCATGATTGGATTTTCTTCAAAGGGGGATCTGGTTAGGGCTTGGTACATTATACCCTCGGTAGCTGCAATAGCTTTTGGTTATATCACTTCAAGTGGTCATATGACTTCCATATGAAGTGATGCATTCCAATAGTAGTGATTTGGGTTACTTTCCACAAGCTCCCATTACCTTTTCAAAACCTAGTGATTATATGCATGATAGGGAATCTCATTAGTAGATATTTATATACTTATAGTATTACCCAGTCGGTTTCTCACCCTATTTCTCCTCTCATTTGTGTGAAATTTTTTCTATCGAGAGTTTCTATAGATTAAATTTGGATTACAGTGGGGGAAAATGTTTGATGCAAGAAGGATGTGTGGTTTGAATCATGGGTCGATTTCTTCAGTTCCTATTAGATTTTGGGTCATTCTACACCTGCTTGTAAAAAATGGGGCCAAGAACTGTGAAAAACAGTAGGTTGTTGTTTCTGGAGATAGTAGAATGGGCTTCAAGCCTAGTGTTGGTGAAAGGATAATGAGGCGGAGTCTTTTGGATGTTTTTACTGACCCATACAATGAAAAATATTTTCAGCACAAGTCTTAGGGGGCACATCTCCTCGGTGAATCATATCCTGAATCACACAAAACTACGACATCCAGTTGCTTGAACATTATATGGAATCTGAAATCCATTTGAAGTTATGTTTTCCAATGAAAACATCAAGATCTGGATCCGAGGGTCTCACATTTTTTTAACATAGTGAGGTAGGCATGTGTTTTCCTTTCTAGGTTCCAATTTTCCTTCTGTATTTGTCGTTTCAAGATCTAGAAGTGAGGGTTTCAAATTTTCCTTTATAGGTTCTGATTTATATTTGGTATTTTTTCTCTTGTTATTTTATACTATTTTTATTTTTTTATGATTTGTTGTTTTCTTGACAACTGTTTTGGATATCTTGTTTTGGTCTTTTTAAATTGTTATTTTGAATCAATTTGCTTCACTGTCTACATCTATATCCCTTCTTTCTCTGTATGCTTAATTTTTTCAATGTTTTGAAGTATTCATGAACCACCTTTGTTCCGTAGATAAACCAAATAAATAAATATTTATTCCATTGTATAAATAATGGAGGTATTTGGATACCATAACCTTAGATGAACAATCAAATTGATTTAGATGTGTATGGAATAGGCATTACAATGGTTGGTATATTTTTCTCCATTATTTGCTGATATATCTTGTTGTTGTGTATTATTTCTTTATGCCAACTTCTTTATGGGCCTACCTAGAATCGCAAGGATAGGCCCACACATATTAGATTGTTTCCTTAGAATCCATAGGATGTTACATTATTTGATCTAGAAAATAGAATTGATGTTATGAAATTCAATATATTAGTAATTGTTTTTAGGTATTTATCATTTTAGTTTTATATATATACGTTTTAGGTCTATATATACATTTAATTAATAGTAATATAATTTATAATTAAATAAATAAGAAATATTTTTAAACTAATGTTACTTTCAAAATAATAAAATTTGGTAACTATATATACATTTTTTGAAATAATTATTATTACCAACATTTAGATAATTATATTTTATACACAATTACCCTGAATAATAAATATTTATAATTAATATAATTTAAAATTATAATTAATAGTATTTTTTTGTTTCATTAGAATAAATAGTATTAAATATATATATATATATATATTGAATAATAAATTGTATATTTAAATAAAATTGAAATATGATAAATAATATATATATATATATATTCAAATACAGTTACTAATATAATAAATATATATATATATATATATATAATATTTATGTTGATTCACTTTATTTATCTATGTATCGAATGAGGCGTGACCACCATTATATTGTTTTAGATAGTGGAAGGCGTTAACCTCATTTAGGTATATTGCCTATCGAGGTATGTGTAAACTATGTATATACATCGATCACCCTCTTTTTCTAATCATTTAAAATCCTATATTTTTTAAGAAAATAAAACCTATTAAAACTCAAATTTTTATAAAAAAAATTATAATAAAATCATCAACCAATTATTTTTTTAAATGTTTTATTCAGATCCTTGTGGATAATTTGGAGGATAAAAATGAAAGTAATTAATCATTAACTCTCACTCCATATTAGATAAAATAAATTAATTTTATTAACATACACTGGTTAGAAAAAATTACACTATTGCAACCCAAGACCCCCAGCCTACGTAGCACTACAGTTGTGTATTCGGATTCTTTAGTCTCTACCCTCTCCATTTTGTTCCTACCCTTCACTGTATAGTTTCTCAAGTTGTTTAGAGCTATGATCTGGAATGAGTTGGAGGCCATGGAGGATTCAACTTAATAGCTAGTGTCAATGGATTAATTCTCAGAAATAGGAGGCATTTCCCATTTTAGATAACATAATGATGTACAATTTTCATCCTCATAAGTTTCATCTCCTGAGTTGTTATTATTTTATTTTTTTTCCTTTACACTCATCCCCCATCTCTTTTATGTTGCATGTACTACTATGCGCATTAGTAATCTCAAGGTTGACTAATTCATATATTATATCAATAAACATAGGTGCATGTTCACAGATATGGAGAATGTATTTCAAACAAAAACATGCTATGATATCTATTCAGGTGATAAGCTAATGAGGATGACAATTATACTTCATTGTGTTCTCTAAAAGGGTAAATTTCTCCCATTTGTAAGAATTATATCATTGAGATTAGTTATTAACATCACACATCCATTATCACCAAATCCATCTTGAGAAAATATCTACAAAACTAGATAACAAATAGAATGAATGGAGGGAATGAAATTGAGAGGGTGATGATGGAATAATCAAAATATAGAAATATAGTGTTGAGCATCCTGGGAGTCTTGGGTTTCTATAGTTTAATTTTAGGTGATGAGTGTTTTTTACTGAAATAAATTTATTTGATTAAACATGGAGGTAGACATAATTACAAATTAATTTCATTTTTATCCTCAAAATTATTTAAAAGGATTTGAATAAAACATTAAAAAAATAATTGGTTGATGATTTTTTTAATGTTTTTTTGATAAAACATGATTTTTAATAGGTTTTATTATATGAAAAGAATGATAGAGTTTTATATGATAGGAAAAAAGAATTAAATAGAGGAATTTAATTTTTTTTCACATTTTGGTAAATGATACATAACTCATTTGAGATGTTTAGGAATTATACACACCTCAATTCGACACATGGTGTGACCTCAATGACTCAATATGTCTATTATCAGTTCGAAATTGATAGTTTAGTTCAAAAAATGTCAGTCACTAAAAAATACTTGGATTGTCTTTATAATTTAGTATATAGATTCATAAGTCACTTGTGACATGTAGGAATTAGTCTCATGACAAACAAACACACATTGTGATCAGTATAGGTCAAAGTGTGTGTCTCTAGTTTAAAATGACATTTTAGTAAAATAAAAAGTGACATAATCAAAACTGAGATAATTCATTTCAATTATTTTGATAATTTATGAAAATTATCCATAAGACATTTGAGATGTGTAGGAACTATCCATTACTTAATCTGACGCATAGTGTGACCAATATGACTCCAAGTGAATCTTTTTATTTAAAAAGTGAAGACAATTTTAATAATAAGGACAACTAAGAAACTCAAAACTGATAAAACACAATCATTTTGTTTTGATATATTAGTAAAATGATCTATAAGAAATTTTGGACATATAGGAATTATTCACCCTTCAATGTGACATATGGTGTGCTCGTTATGACTCTATGTTTCCGTTATCAATTTAAAATTGACAGTTTATTTCAAAACATATCACTCCCTGGAAACTGAAAAAAACTCTTGGATTTAATTGATAATTTAAGAAATTTATTTATATGTTGTCTTTGACGTGTAAGAATAATTCTTACATCAAACAAATACATGACGTGATGGGTATTATTCAAAGAGTGTGTTTCCAGTTTAAAATGACATTTTAGTATAAAAGACATGTGAGATACTCAAAACTGAGTAAACACATTCACATTTATTTGATTCATTATTGGAATGATCTATATGAAACTTGGGACATGTAATAATTATTTGAACATCAATACGATGAATTGTGTGACTGATATGACTCAATGTGCATCTTTTTATTTAAAATTGACCACAAATTTAGTAAAAAGGGACAATTCACATACTCCAAACCAAGAAAAAACATTTTTATTACTTTCATACTTTAGTAAAATGGTACATATGTCATTTATGACATTTAGGAATTAACTTCACCTCAATCTGTTACATGAGGTGTCCGGTATGACTCTATATTTCCATTATGTGTTTAAAATCAACATTTTAGTTCAAAAAGTGTCACTCACTCAAAACCGAGAAAACACCCTCATATTTTCTTTATAATTTAGGAAAATTATTACTAATAAATATTTTTTATGTTGTAATTTTTATCATGTCAAACTAACACAAGATGTGATCATTATGAGTTAAAGTGTGTGTTTCCAGTTTAAAATGGCATTTTAGTACAAAAGGCATGTGATGTACTCAAAACCTGGAAAACATTAGAATAGTTTTGAAACTTAATAAAAATGATTCATATATCATTTGAGACGTGTAATAATTATAATCACCTCAATATAACACATGGTGTGAACGGTATGACACTAATTGTGTTTTTTCAATAAATAAGTATCACTGTTGTTTAAAACATGCATCATATCACCAAACCTAAGAAAAAAAGCCCAGACTATTTTCTCTTCATTATATTTATAAATTCATAATTTATTTTGTTGATTTTATGAAATTTTGTGAATTAGTGTGTTTTTATAGTACACTACACTAGTGGGGAAGTGTACTGTAACATCACGTCACATTATTCCCCTTTATTAGTTCTTGTAGAAGCATTGAATGTGGAGACTTTTATCAGTGCTTTGATAAGCACTGATAAAATACTAGGAAATTTAACATCGCTCCAATAGTTAGTGATTCTATAGTACTGATAATGTCTATCTTTTTATTAGTGTATATTAAAATGACTTAACAAAACATTATATTACAATCTAGTTTACGAAAAGAAAGAAATGTTTTACTCTTTTTAGGTGGTTGAGAATTAGTCAGAGACAGGAACCATATAATATATTATTTACTAATTAATATATATATTTCAAAATAGATACATTATTAAATTAACCATACTTTGGTCTGGGTTTTACCAAAATCACTCATTGTTAGCATGCCAAACCCAGACGGAAGGAACATAGAAATTAGTTGGAATGTAGAAAAATACCATACCTTTTAAAGGTTAAATTGATTCAAATGGCAAGAAGAATAAAATTTGTTGGAAAGTTATTTATAAAGATTTGGGTTGATGAAATTGATCACATAAAATTGTCAATACAAATTAATTCTATGCACATAACATGAATTCATTTGTATACAAATCCCTAATAGAAAGAAACCTCAAATTTTAAAATATCGACAAAAATGATTACCTTTTATGATAAAAATTGGGGGATGTGGGTTTTTCAAGAAATATGGACCTGGTTTAGGGAGTGGATTGATACATTAAAAATTCATAGTAAATATATCTGATAAAATAGTTCTAGAATAAAAAACCATTCAATTTCAATTTTTATAACATAAATAAGTATTGTATGTTCATTTGAATTCATGATAGTGAATTTATATCACCAATAAATGGGTATAGATATTTTATTACAATTAATACTACGAGAGGAATTCATTTGAAAATAGTAATTCTATTACATAAATTTTAATGTATGTATTTAGTTTGTTCCTTAATTTTGTCCATCAAACCTGAAACTCCCTTGTTGTTGCCCATTTATGCCATAAAATAATATATCACACTGACATGCTATTAATGTTTCCAATGAAAAATGTCTTAGTCAAAGTCATATGAAATCATGCTGAAAGATACTCCTAATAAAGTATCAGTTAATCCTAACTATGTAAAAAAATTTAATTTAGATATTATGGGTTTAAACAAATCCAGAGTGAAATTTGGTTCACCATGGCATGTTTTTTTCTCCCTGAGTTCAAACAACTATGGTCGAATCACTTCTCCCTAAAAATATATTATTCCATTTAATCATCTATCTATCTATTAGATTGATAAAAACCTTAATTTCTTTAGTAAATCATTTTATGCTTTTTTCTTGAACTCTTATCTTATACTCCAGAACCATGATTTCTTGAACCACGATGAATTTCCTTATAGCATGGCATAATATTGATAAACCAATACCATTTTATACTTTTAGTTAAAAGTGAATTCATCTACTTCTCTATGATAATTTTAATCTAGAACCATGATGTAATCCTAAATACCACAACCATTATTTTTCTTCCTACAACTCCAATGATTTATACTACTTAACATGGAAACTATGTTGAAAACTATGACCATTATTATTTATACTATGATAGATAGTGAAATTCACAACATGCATTCCATCTCATGGAACCATGCATTCATTTTTTAGAGCTATGATTAGAACCGCAACGATTTTATTTTTATTCCATTTATAATTATATTGATCAAGAAAATAAAATAATATGTTTTGATAAATTTTTGATCATTTTTATGACCTATATTAGATATAAATTTTCATTCTATGATTGATGGTGATTTCCATCCATACATCATATGATTTTTCCTCCCAGACTAAATATGATGTAATTTCTATCATAGGGGTGTGATTAAGTCTATGTTTGAATTCATTATATTTAACTCATGTTTGAGTCGCTCCATTTTTTCCTTCATCTCTAGATTCTATAAGATATTTTGTACATTATCATGGTGAAACTGAAACAAATTGATCTCATATTCCAATATTATTTTCAATCATCATCTTTTATTTGTCATTTAAGTGATAAACATTTTATATAAATCGATTTACGTGCATCAAAAGGACTCCTTGTCATGATTACATTCTAGAAAAGACTATAAAATATATGTGTATGAAATAATTTTTTGTGTCATGAAATTTTCATGATTGGTAGAATTTAGATCCAACTTCTTTTATATATTCCTACCACCATGACATTAGTTTAGAAAACATTTAAAATATATCTTCATCTATCAAAAAACATGAAATAATTTTGAAAATATATACTCCCATAAAATTTTAATTCCTAGTTAATAATCCTCAAGGAGTAAACAAAGGTATATAAAAATATCCAACATCTTGTGGATCCACTATTGATTAAAATAGTACCTCCATCCACAAACATCTCTTGTATGATGTTAGACCTTCATTCATCTTTTCTAAAGTTTCTTTTCATCATCCTTATCATCATATAAGGATCTCTTCATGAAATAATTTAATTATATTTTGACAAAAATTATAACTTGTTATAAAAAAATTCATCAAATCATGCATGGGTACATCAATATCCCTCAAGAACATCCATCTCCCAATGTATATTAAATAAATTATACTTGAACATTGAAAAAAATACAACACATAATGCATGGAATTTATCTTCACTGAATAAATAGGAATATCAATCCCCAGCTTTGTATTTTTTAAAAAATATGACCATCATAAATACTCAACATCAAACCTATAATTTGTTTTAAATGTTGTCAAAATCACTTAAAAAATAATCAATCACAATTTTTCAGACTCATGTGTATTTTCTCCACCATTTCTAATATATTATAATGGAAAAAATAGAGAGTAAGGGATTAATTTTTTTTACATTTATCCCCTACCCTCGATGGGTACGAAAAGTTTACCTCTTGGAATGTGGTTGGATATACCTTCATTGGGATATGAATCTTTTTTCTACCCTGGTAGATATATTCCCACTTTGATAAATAATTATAACCATATCGTTTGAAACTAGTTAATGAGTTTTCAAACATATACAACTAAAATGGAGAAGATATATCATTGTTTTTAGGGATAATCCATGTAATAATCATCCTTTATTAATTCATCCTTATCATAGTCCACAAAAACTATTAAGATAATATTAAAAAATAATATATGATAGTTGTGATATAAATTAAACAACCTATGACTATGAGAAAGAACTCATTGTATGAAAAATAGTAATCAATCAATAAATATATATAGTCCATAAAAGTTCCTCATGAATGTTTTTAAGTAACCTCTTTAATTTATTAAATAAACATAAAATTTGTATGATAAAATATCATAGAATTTCGTGAATAAATAATCTTGGAATAAATAATGGAAAATGGTTTTCAACCCCTTTCTTATCCTTTAAGGGGGGAGGTTATCCCATTTGGAACAACCAATGCTTCATGATAATTAAATATTTACATTTATGCCTCTTATTCACCAATAACTTTACATATTTTTAATCAAGACTCTTCATTATTTATTTGGAAAATCAATATCATAGTATTACTCTCCACTATTTATTCTACCTATTGCCTCTTTTCCTATAATCCCGTTGAGTTTTAGTGTAGTTCCAATAGCTGTATAATTATTTTGTGTATAATGAACATTATCACAAACGAACCTAGGGTGACATGACATGTTTCCCAATATGGGTAGTACTATGGCCTCAAGTATACCTCCGAACATTCCAGAGGTTACTAATATGTGTCGAGGGTTTAAAGAGGGAATGTGGATAGACTATACTCCCATATTGGAGTGAAATTAAAGTGGGAAAACAACCAAACACATACAAATTCATAAACATCGTAGTACACATAGTAAGTAAAAATAGAAACATGATATAATAAATGGGATTTAGTATACAGACACATTGTAATGATAAAATTAGATATTTGATCTCCCATTGGGGCGATCAAATATACATTATAAAAAATAAGATAAAAACACTCCGGCGTATTTCTTTATCTATACCTAAAATTATATATTTAGAAACTATCAAGATACTCCATTATAATCATTAGACTCCATCAGAGTATCCCTACTTGAACATGAAACATTGGGCCTTCACCCGATCCACCATGCATACAATGCTCAACTTGAAATAAGACATATGGTATGCATGTTCACCGAGTTTCATGCATAAGGGGTGAGAAAATAATTCTTATTCAGCCACCCCCAAATGTGGAAACAAACTCTTACTGTCATAATATGTACAAAAACTTATGATATTCTTTTACGAGTCAAATAATAACACCTAGTATAAAATATACAGTAGAAATAAATTAATGAACACACATAAGAAAAAAGATACCCCCATCAACCCTCAAGTTTCAATGAAACCTAAGTTCATCCAAACTAACTCTATCTAGATCTAAAATCCTTAGAACACATAGATCACTATTCTATATAACATAAAGTGTGTTATTTAGACCATAAGGGAGATAAAATATATGAAAAAAATTAGTGTGATAGTTGAACCCTATAATACCACCATAGATTTCTAGGACAATGTGAAACAGCACTACGTGTCTATAGAACTCTAATAGCATGATCTGAACTAGCGATTAGAACTATGAACTAGCACAATTAGAACCTTTATATATCCCAATTATCTTGTAGAACTGACTAGGCTCCCAAAATATAAATGATATTGATAGTAAACTCAGTCCTCCCAAAAGTCATGGACCATGGAAACAAAACCATAGTAATAGATTAATCCTAACTAGGGGTTTCACTCATCTAGAACACCCATTATCTCCATTGGACCTTCCTAGAACCAACCAAACAATAGATTAAAGAATACAATCAACCTCATGTCTCACACCCAATATGTTATCATGAAGTAACCTCAAAATTATATGGGATAGTCCAACATAACAAGGGTTGACTAATGCTTGAACACATTATAAAAAAACTAAATCATCATCATCGACCCTCTCAAGGTCAAAAAAATGAGTTACCCTCAATATTCACCTTGGCCATAATAGAAACAGGTCACCCCATGGGGCTCCATCATCACACCCAATCCTCGGGCCAAACCTATCATACTAAAACCTCAATTGACCTCTATACAAAGAAATACATCCTCAATCAACACCTTATACGTAAGGGAAACCAAAATATTCTTTCAAACACATATCAATATCTACTTAGTGGTACTTAGAAAAAACCTAAACACTTTGAGTAATCCTTTTTAAAAGTCTCCAACTAATCTAATTCTCAAGTAGTTAGTTTATAAACCCATAAATGATACTTCTTGGTTAGGTATTCTTGAAACTATCAGAATAAACCCAAAATAAATCCTTTAGAATTCACATTACATATAGTCTATCAATCATATAACCCTCACACATGTCTCACAAAACACCTCCCTTGGGAGATCATTCATGAAAAAACCTCAAGGGAATCCCCTTTCCAAACCTCACCCAACCCAAAGAATCAATTAAACGACCTCAATATTTAAAAATAATTCGCTATCATGTTGAATGTAAAAAAACATATTAGACAACCCAGAAATCCAATTTTATTTCCAAAGTGAGAACAAATGTGAAAACCTCAAGGGGAAGAGTGCCTGGTGTATACCTCATGTCTACATTGTGTACCTCTAACAACAATCACTAGAAGTGTACCACAACCTATCCTAGAATGTAAATCCCAAGTACACGACGTGTCTCTCTCAATGATGATGCATACTATACATGGGCTTCCTTGTAAAGACCTAATTTTTTAGAAATAATATTATTTCCATAATCTATATGTTTATTGTTCAAAAAAATATATATATAAGGGATTTAAATAGATTGGGAAATAATTCATCTAAGGAAATAATTAAACCAAAAAGGTTATATTCCTCCATAATAAGAAATCAATACATAATAATATCAAACTAAGTATTACACACCAAATATTATTAATCATCATGGACTAGAACATCCATTAACATATATAAATTAAAATGGGGAATGAATAAAAATAATTAATTCTTTAACAATAGATGATATATTAGATCATATTCACCTTTAAATATCACCATTTTCCAAAGAAACCCTATAATTAAGAAAAATGTCTTGAATGTAGATTCAATATTATTATATATAAAATTAAAACTATATAAATGATAAGTGTGAATAGAATATGTTTAGTGAGACTATATATAGGAATGAAATATGTATGTTGAATTTATAGTCATTATAAATAGGTTCATTGTGAATATGGTCGATGCAAATAGGGTCATTACAGAAATGGTCATTGGATATTCAGGTCACAAGTATGCTAAATTAATGTATTGTTATAAAATATAACTCACAATGAAATAAAAACATGATATTAAAATTTTATAAAAATATTTATAGTTATGTATTACATATAAATATTATTATTATTGTTAAAATATGATATAATGTATATATAAATATTGTATAAATAATTCAATATCAATGCAGCTGAAAAAAAATTAAATCCTAAAATATGAATTCGTAATTAATATTATTTGTTAAAGCGTATTTAGTATAATAGTATTTTTTTTCACTTAACTATTTTCTGAATTATTTTATATTTTATCCTAATAAATTAAATAGTAATTTTTATAATATTATAATATATGAACTAATATATTGACATCACTTAATTTATAAATTGATGTGAAATAATATTGAGGACAAATAATGTTTAAAATGATAATAAAATATGTTTTATATATGATTTATATTTCTATTTTAAAATATAAATATATAAATTCTATAATTTTAATTTTTATAAACATAATTTTCGAATTCATAATATCGAAATTATCTTTGCAGAATTTTTTTGAATTTCTCTAAAATAAATGATTTTTAAGAGAATAGTAAAAATATCAATTTTGCTAAAAACTAAATATTTGATAATACAAGAATGACTAAGAAGTTTAAGAAACCATTTTTATATGAAAACTATATATTTAATAATTAATATAAATAAATTAAAAGTTCCATATTGAATTTAGAAAACAGAAGTTTAACTTTTTTGAATCATAAGTAATATTTCATACTATAAAATATTTTTACATGCTTATATTAAAAATTAAACATTATAAATTTTATAAGTTAAATTTCAAAAATGTATTTTATATTTTATTTAAACATTTAAAAATTATTTAACATGTTAAATTTCATTTTTAGTCATAAATATAACATTAATACAATTAAAGTTATTTACTGTAATAATGGTAAAATAATTTTAAATTTTAGTTATGTTATTAATATCATGTAATCTAAAAACAATTGATCTAATATAATTTATTACTATAATTGTATGTTTAAAACTATATATAAAAATATTTAGAATCATTAAATTTATAATATAATAAAAATATGATAAAGAACACATAATGGTGAAAATTAAATTTCCTACAGAAATTAGTTTTCATATACTATACATTTTAATTTAAAATGAAATTTCCAATTATTTATAAATATAATTAGAATAAATTGAGAGTAAAATTATTATTCAAAATATCAATATTTGGTAATATGGGTCACCATAGATTTTTAAATAAAATATAAATTACATTGTGAAAAAACTAGTTAATATGGAAAAATCAAAATATTAAAATGTAAATACCTATTCTAAGAGACATGAAAATTTTCTAAAACATGTTTTAATACCCTTGGTTGAGTATTTATCAACCCAATACCACCAAAAAATCATTTTTACATAATTATGGAGTAATTGGCCATAGAATAGTGTAATGATATCATGGTAGTGTAAAGGGTATTCTGAAAAGTCCCATTTTCTTCACTTATAAAATGGGATCATTTTCACCTCTCGATGGTTACACTTACCATTCGATTTAACATTGAATTTATAATAAAATACCTCTAATATAGCTAATTATCTATCTATTAAGACCCAAACATCTATAATATATCTCAATGCCTTCACTTCCAGGTAGGTCTTTTAAGAGAATATCAAGTCTCATACATAAGTGTTATCTTCTTCGTAATCTTTTCTACTTAATCTTTCACTTAAAAATATCATATATCCATAAAAATAAAATAAAATAAATATGATTATTATACTTATATGTTATTATATTAACTAAATGGAAATTATTTATTTCTCTCTATATGCTATGAAAAATAAAATCATCATTAGCATATTGTGTGAACTACCGCCTCTACAGACAATGAGTTTCATTTGTCATCACCACCCATCATAGATAGATTTAAAAATATTTTTATTATATAAAAATTATATCTATAACACTATTAATATTTTTAATATTAGGAATTTATTTTTATAAATATTATTACCATGGTCATCATATTTGTGTATTTATCAAAAAATTGATTGAACAACATCAAATAACCAATGTAGGAAAGAAAAATATATTATAAATAAATAAAATATGAGTGTTAGTGGACCTATGAATATAAAATTTATCTAAACAAGGTTCTTAAATATGTATTTAAAAAAATTAATTTAATTATTCATGTTTTTAATTTCATGTGCAGGGTGCATTCAGACACAAGGTAGGGGTTTTCATCTTAAATTCATCTCTTTAACAATTATTTTGTATTACACACCTAATATATGTCATGTGAAGAAAATAATGAATATTTGAGGTATTATATCATTAAATACATTTTATTCATGGTAATTAATGTTAAATTTTAATGTATCTCATTTAATATGTTTTTATTATCCTAAACTTGTAAGGGTTTTCTTGCACTCAAATCTAATTCTTTAAGAGTTTTATGTTTTATGCATCGTGTTATCTTCTATAAGTAATTAACTTAATTTAAAACTACATGAATGTTTGGTAATTAATTTTTTATTTACTAATGCTATATACTAAGAAAAATGATTATATTTTATTCAACTTTCCTTCGACTCATGTATTAGCCTAGTAGTTGGGGTTTCATTTCAAACTTTCATTATTTGAATAAAATTTTGGTTAATAGATATAATATAATTTAAATGGTTTTAATACTACCAATTTGAAAATAATATCATTAATTATCTTTATCCATGGTATTTTAACTATACTCAAAGATATATATCTTTAATGAAGTTTTAATTATAATGTTTCTTAAGCATTAAGGGATCTTCAATACCACCACCATTTCCTTTGAGTTACATGTTCACTTCTTTCACATTTTTTTGTGAAATATTATTCTAATGAACATACTTTATTTTTGAATATATGTACCATCCATATATTAATAGTTATATATCCTTTTCATTTATAGAGTAATAAATTTTTTAGTTCCCTTGAAAATTCACACTTTTAATTAAACCTGATTTAAGGGAACTTTTCTTTTTCTTATCCCATGTAAAGCATCACACCTAAATTTTTTTAAAAACCATTAATAGATTCTAAAACACATAATTATTTTATGGATAACACTATTGGTTAAATTATGGTTTTATGGAAAGAATATTATTTTTTCTTCCATTAAAAATAAACTTTAGTTTTTTTATAATGTTTCACCCAAGTGGTCCATTTTTTTTAAAATTTTCACTAGAAATTTTGAATAAATTTTATAAAATATAACTCCATATTCCAGACCTATTCCCATTTTTAAATTATGAAATTTAAAATATATTTAATTCCTTATTATCTTGGAAATCCTTATGACTTAACCATTGGTTACACCTTGAAGTATGATAATAAACCTATTATTTCTCATGGGTTTGTTCATGTTTGTAGTTTATGTATGGTCTCTTTTCCTCATCTGGAACACATAAGTTTGATTTTAATTATATTATAAATGTGCTTGAAATTATATATACTTATAATTAATTTTGTGACGATTTATATCTCATGTGATGTTCTGTATGGGATTAGTGAGTTAACCTAATAAACAACATTGTTAACTATGTATGGTGAACAATAAATTAGCCTAATAACACTATGTTATGTGATCTATGGGACCACAATTATATATACCAAAAATAAATTGGGTTAATATTTTTATCTCATGATATGTTATGTGTGGGATTAGGCAGTGAACATAATCCACAATGGGACTTTGTCCACTATGTTTATGGGAATGGGGAGTGAACCCAATCCACCCTGCGACTTTATCCAATTTTTTCTGATGGTCTTGGAAGTGACCCTTTAATTATGTTTTTTGATGTCATGTCTTACATTAATTCCACATATTCCATGATTACATTATCTTGTGATTACATTTCCTTATTCCATTTTACCATGATTGTAATCATTTCTTATGATATCATGTCATGCCTGTTGAATCTCATGTTATTATTTATTTCTATATTTATTCTCATATAAGGATGTCATATTCATGATTTTATGTATTTATTTTCACCAAGGTATCCACTTCAGTTTTTAAATATCTACTGGTGTTATAAGAAATATGTTGAGTTTTAAGTAAAGATGATGTATTTTCACTTATGATGATGTTTTTTTGTATTTAATCTTCCAATGACAGTAGAATTATTGATCCTTAGTTTGTATTTTTTTTGGAACATATATTAAAATGAATAAAATAATATGTGTTTATGTCTTGGGTGACTATAGTTGGTACAAGAAGAGTGATTAGTTATTTTTTGGGATTAGTCTAATTATTTTTTAGGATTAATTTTTGGGAAATTTAGAGAAATCACTTGGGATATATATAGAATAACATCATAAAATTTTGGATTAGTTTTTTGTATGTTGTTTTTCGTGGAATTTTATCCCTGTTTGGATATTTTCATGATGATGTATCTATAAAATAAATGAACCTAGAGGTAATCACCCTAAAAGGGATATTTGGACATTTACTCTATCATAACTATAATGAATGATGATTTTTACTAAGACTATACACCTGGCTAGATACTCACGAGGGATATGGTTTGGTTAACCATAAACACTTTACAAACCTCTATATAGGATTTATTTTCTAGTTATGTTGATAGATTTGGTTTAGAATTATAATGTGAACAAACATAAAGTAAAATAAGTTAAACTAATAATGATATAGGTTGAATTAAATAAATTTATAGATGATGTGATTATGTAAAATGGTAAAATATTTTATGGTTAAATCCCTTTTTTGGTATTGACTATGATAATACCTAGATGATGTTAAATGTTTTTCACTCATGTTAACCCATTTGGTTTTAGTTATAACTATAACTAGAAGGGATTGAGTTACACAACAGAAAAATAGGGCAATTGCCATCGTGCAAAACTGTGGCAATAGGCCCCAAAATCGTGGCCAAAGGCTACGACCACAGTTTTGGCCAACTATGGCCGTTATCGTCATGGAATTAGGTCTCAACCTATTTCCACATTTTATAAAACCATAGAAATAGGCCTATAAATATGAAACTATGTCAATTGACCTATAGCCACAGTTTAAACCATGTAAATAGCCAAAATTAAAATTGTCCCTAGTGGGTTTTGATCCCTTCACCTCCACTATGCAGTCCAGCGCATTTACCACTACACTGCGCCAGAATTTGGGTATATATAAATATATTATGATATATATATATTAATTAAAATTGTGGGAATAGACTCAAAACCATGGCGATAGGACTTCTTGCCAATTTTTTGATGGGAAATTTTTTTCCCGCGGAAGCACGAGAACCCTATAGCCACAGTTTCAGAGAACCGTGGCTATAGGGCAATGAAAAAAATTTTCCTACTATAATGTATTTTCAAATCATGGACATAGGCCACAAAACCGTGGCAATAGGCCATAAAAATAGGCCTATAGCCAAGGTTTTAAAATCGTGGCTATAGATACGTGGTAGAAGCTCCATTTTCTAGTTGTATTAACATAGGGTGGGAGGGACAATGTGACTATTACCTTAATGATAAACCCATCATAATGAGAGATGGACTGAGAAAGAATGTGATTATGCTAAAAAACAATCACAAATAATGATTAACAATGAATCCATAATTGAGATTTTGAGTGAATTCAATAAGGTAATGATAGAGACTCATGAGAATTCCGGCAATAAAGATGAGGAAAGAAGGAATATTCAACAATATATATGTATAAAATGTGAGAAGAGTCACTAAGTATATTTTGTAATAGGTTAAGGGGATGTTTTAAATTTGGTATAGTTGGACATAAAGCTCAAGAATTCCAAAAGGATGCAAAAAAGTACAAAAAATAGAATAAGATATTCACTGATGTTTCACCAACTCTTTAATGCATCAAATTCTTGGAGTCAAGGAATTATGAAAATCAAATCCCAAAACCTAGAAGCTTAGGGTCATATGAATTAATTACCTCGCCCAATTAAGAAAAAATGAAACTACAGAATGTAATTCATTTAAGCAGTGGTTAAAAGGTAAAACACCATACCCTTAAGATTTATGGGTATTTTAAATAGCTTAGGCCAACCTAGTAACCCCAAGATGTTCTTTAATAATATCATATAATCACCCAAATTTTTCAACTACTGAAAAAAATTCTAGTTATAAGAATATTTCATCCCAAGTTTATATTTTTGGGAAAGTATATTGTGAATATTTTAACCTCGTTCATTTGTATAAATTAATTGTGTTTTCAATGTTGATTGGTTCTCTTGAAATAGAGGTATAATTATTTTTAATAATGCGATCACATTTATATCAACCTAGAATAGTCTATACAAGGATGATTATGAAAACAAATTCTAAGGAAAATATATAATGGGATTCTTGATATCGAATAACGATATACCCCTAGATCAAATAGTTGGAGAGAAAATCTATATTTTTGAAAAGAATATTCTAAGTAAAAGGTTTTCTTTCATAAGAGTATAAGTTTGTTACTCCCTAAAAATTATATCAATTATTGTGTCTACCTACAAGAAAACCTTATAAATTACCATTATTAGGTAATAATTTAAATTATGAGGATAAAATTTATTTAATAGTGGGGTGATATAACTCCATAGTAAAATTGTTTATAATTATAAACTTTTTTTTCTATATGTTTAATAAATTGAAATAGATTTGGAAATAAGTCATATAATATTGGAATTAAAACAACGATATTTTAGTCATTCATAATAAGAAATTACAAAATAATAATATGAAACCAAATATTACACACCATGGATTATTAATCACCATAAAATAGTATTTACAAAAAAATCCCAAATTAAAGGGGGAGAATAAATATAAAATAATTAAATCATCAAAAATAGGATATCTATTGGAATTTATTCACCCTTTAGGATCACTAGTAGCCAAATAAATCCTATAATGAGGGAAACATCCTAAATGGATAAACCATATTGTCATATCTAAAATGAAAATTGTGGAAATGTGAAGTGTGAATTGAATAAGATTAGTGAGGCTATATATAAGAACAAAATATATGCATTAATAATATGGTCACTAGAAATATTTTCATTGAGAATATAGTCTTTAAAAAGATGTTCATTACAAAAATGGTTGTTGGATATAAATACAATAGTTATATGAAAGTCGTGTATTGCTAAAAAATATACCTCACGGTGAAATATATATATATATATATATATATATATGTATTTCACATCAAAATAGTTATGATAATAATAATATTAAAATATGATATGATGTATATAAATTATTTAAATAAATATTTCAATATCAATGGAGTGGTAAAAAATAAGTTTTAGAATATAAATAAATAATTAATGGTATTTCTAAAAAAAATTACTGTAAAAGAAATATTTATTTTCAATGAAATGTTATATTAAGTGTTGCATATTTTTTCCTCCTGAATTAAGTTGATATGTTAAAAATATTATTATATATTAACTAATACATTAACATTACTTAAATTTAAAATTGATATAAACTAATATTAAGAACACATAATGTTTAAAAATGATATTTTTCAATAAAACAATTTTTATATTGAATTTATATTTCTTTATTTAAAATATAAATAAATATATTTTATAATTTTAATTTTATAAAATAAAAATATTTTTAAATTCATTATATGAAAATATTCTTAGTATGTTTTTTTTGTTTTTTACTAAAAAATAAAATTTTAGGTGAATATAAGAATATTGATTTTTCTAAAAACTATCACTTTTATAAACCAATTGACCAAAATGTTTAATAAAAAAATTTAAAAACAATATATATTTAATAAGTAATATAAAACATTTTAAAAAAATATGTTGAATTTATAAGATACATCATTTATAATTTTGAAACTGAAGTTTTATTTCACACTAAATGCTATTTTTATGCTCTACAATTAAATATTAAACATGAACACATTTAGAAATTAAATATAATAAGAAATTGTTTACTATTTAAGTTCGAAACCTCATTGTTAGTTAATAATTTCAATTTTATTTTTAGGAATAAATATAATTGTAGTGAGATTAATGATAATTACTATGATAATGGTAAAACCATTTTTTAAAATTTAATTGTTTTATTAGTGTCATGTAATTTATATATAATAAATTAAATTGATATAAATTGAGTGATTAATATAATATTATATCTAATAATATATATAAATATATTAAAACTCATTAAATTGGTAATTAAAAATCTATAATTTTAAGAACATATAATGGTTAAAAGTATTTTTTCTACAAAAACTATTTTTTTATATTATATATTTAAATTTAGACGTTAATTTAATCATATTTAAAAATTTAATTATACTAATTAGTAATTAAATTATGTTCAAAACCTATATATTTGGTATTATGTTTTACCTTATATGTTTAAATAAAATATAAATTACTTAGTTAAAAACTAGTTACCACGGTACAAATCAAAACGTTAAAATGTAAAGACCAATTGTAAAATATTTGAAACATGTTCAAAACATGTGTGTAAAGACTTGGTTGAGAATTATAGACCTAATATAACACCAAAATCAATTTCTACTAACTTTTGGAGTAATTGAATAAGGATTAATGTAATGATATCATTGATGGGTATATGGTTTTACCAAAAGTGCATTTTTTTACTTATAAAAGGGGATCACTTCCACCCCTCCAAGGTTCTTTCAATTCGATTTACCCAAGACTATATACCCAAAATACCTCCCATATATGTCATTTTATTATCTCTGATCCCTTTATCTCTATAAATTAGTTTATTTACTTCACTTCCAAGGAGATATCTTAGAGAAGATCAAGTCTCTAATGTAAGTATTACCTTATTTATTGTTTTTACCACTAATATTCCTTTCCAAAATATTTTATAAGAATATAAATATAAATAAATTAAAATAATTATTATATATAGATGTTATTATGTTAATTAAATAACCATTATTTATTTCTCTCCACCCTCTATGAAAAAAATAAGTGTTGGTGTGTTGTATGGACTACCATCTCCACAAAGTGACAACTTTTTTTTGATCACCACCATTCATGGATGGTAAAAATGTTATAAAGGAAAAATAAATGTTATATATATTTTATCAATACGAATCTAAATCTTTAAAATTATAATTTTCCTTCATTATCACATTTTCATTGAGAAATGAATACATTAATCGTGCGTACACGCGGACTACCTCCGCCACAAGTAATGAGTTTCATTTTTCGTAACCACCCATTCTGGATGGATTTAAAAATATATTTATTATATAATATTAATAATTATAATAATATAATATTGGTGATATTATGAAACAATTTTACAATGATTTCAGCAGTGGTCATTATACATAGGGAGTTTCAGAAAAATTAACCGAGCAACCTCAACTAAACGACATAGGAAAACAAATCTATTATAAATAAATAAAATATCTATGTTCATAGAAATAGGAATATTAAATATATTTGAATAAGTTAATTGAATAATTATTTAATAAAATTAAATTAATTATTCATATATTTGATTGTGAGTATGGAGCACATTTGGACACATGTTAAGGGTTGTTTTCTCAAATTTTTCTCTTTGAGACATTTATGAACATGTTTCTTTCATGTAGTGTATATAAAACCTAATTGAGATATTATATAATTAAAAAACTTCTATTCATTTTAATTTAATTTTAGTTTAAATATATATATTTCAAGAGCTTTTGATTCTGCTTAAGTTATAATGGGTTTCTTGGTTTTAATTTTGATTCTTTGAGGAATGTTACATTTATGCACCATGTCTTCTTTGGTATAGTTTTAATTTTATTTACCATTCCTTGAATGTTTTATAAAAAATCATTTTTGATTCATGTGATATAATAATACAAATCAAATCATTTTATTGAAATTTTCTTTCACTCTAGTGTTATCCTAGTTATAAGGGTTTCGTCTCAGAATTTTAATCTTTGATACTCATTTTCTTCTATACACCTAATTTTTCTAAAGGGTGCACATAATTGTGATGAATATAGAATAACATGGATAATTTTTATCAATGGTATTTTCACTTAAACTTTAATATCACTCCCTATGAAGGGATTTTTATTAGAATATTTCATATCTTATAAGGGATCTTCTATTCCATCCTTGTTATCTTTGAGTTAATTTTTCTATTTATTTTTCTCTATTTTTATGAAATCATATTCTCTTGAAATTCATATATTTGTTTTGTATATTTACCTTAAATATATACATTTTAAATATTTTTCTCATCGTTTGGGTTATAAATATTTTTTGTTTCCATCAAAATGTTCACATTTAAGTAAACCTAATTCATGGAAACCATCCAATTTATTATCTCATAAAAACAATTTCCACTATAGATCATTATTAAACAATGAATAGATAATAAAAAAAATTATTTTTATATAGAACCTTTTTGGTAAAAATGTATTTTTTGGTAAAATAATATGTGATTTACTTATCTGAAAAGAACCATTGGTTCATTCATATTGAATCACCCAAGTGGTCCATTTTTATTATTTATTCTCCAATAATTTATCATGAATTTTATATTTTATAACTCCATATTCATGATATATTTTCTATATTTAATTATTAATATCTAAATAAATTTAGTTCCTTCTTTACTGGTAATCATTTTTACTTAAAATTTTTCTATTCCTTGAATTAGAATTGTGAAACGAACTCTTTTTCAGTGGGTTGGTCATGATTGTGGTTTATGTATGGTTTCTTTTTATCAAATAGAAAACATAAGTAATATTTTAAATATGTGATTCATGGACCATGAATTATATGACCCTAAAATAAATTAGTTTAATATTTACATCTCATTAGATTTTATCTATGGGATTCGGGTTTAAACCTAATCTACTAGGAGACTTTGTCTAGTATGTATAGTGCATGAGAATTTATCTTAAGAACACTATGTTATGATATAGGAGGGTATAAAATTATATATACCTATAATTTATTTGTTAAATATATTTTTCTCATGAGATTTCTTGTATGAGATGAGGTATTATACCTATTAAACCATAATACTTTCTCAGATATGTTTATGGTAATGGGGAGTGAACCCATTACACCATGAGAAATTGTCCACTTTATGATGGTGGTCTTAAGAGTGACCCATTAAATATGATTATGATTTCATGTATTATGTTATTTGTACAAATTTAATTATTCATTGATCTTATGACTTCATTTATATATGCCATGTTTTCATGATTATAATCATTTTCATTATGATAACATTATATTCCTCTTAGCTATCTTATTATTTTTTATTTCCATGTTTATTCTTTTATAAGGATTTTAAACTCAACTTTTACCTTATATGTTTTCCCGGGGAAATCCTATGTGGTTTTAGAATATCTAGAGGAGTAAGGATCATTGTCTAGAGTTTTATTTAAAGATTATTTTTTATTATTAAAATGATGTATTTACAAATCTAATCATCAAAATACATGATACCTCTAGATATTTTTTTTGTATTTATTGAAAAACATTTTGAAAATTATAAAATAATGTGTGTTTAAGGATTTTTTCACTATATAACTTTCAATGTCTCTTATAGGAACCATGGATAAGTACCCCACAAGAACTTTGGACGTTTGTTGTACACAATATTTGGTTGTGTACGCTACAAGGCCATATACCCCCATATGTGTGTCTGGACGAGTGCCCGAGCAGACCCCGTGTCTCTCTACATGTCATGTCCCAAACACACATGCCATATAGTCACCTTCTTCTACCCTTAACAAAAAAATAATAACACACAACATGTGTTGTCTGATCTAAAAATTAGGTATATGGGTTTCTTGAAATGAAATCCATTTCAAAGCCCCCCAAAACACATACTTCTCCAAAAAAACAACACAAAAATCCTTCAAGGGGTCCCCAACTTCCCATAAAAGGAATTAAACTATACAAAAAACTTATCTATAGAATTATTACGGTAAAACCAAATAAAAATATTGGATTAAGGTGAAAAATAAAAAATCTTCAAGCCCAAACATATACCATGTTCCCTCCTCACTATAATCGATGTCAGATTGGACTCCCCAATAAATGATTCCCTATTACTCTAAAACTTTTGTATCAACTGCACATGAATAATGGTAGTTACCCCACCTATAAAATGTTTGTTGGAAGAAACCAGGTTAATGAAATAAAAAAAAAGAAAAAATAAATATAAAATTCCCACTCAAATGGAATGACCTGAGTCTCAAAACCCAATGTAATTTTAGAAGTTTACATGGAAAACACCCTATTATGGACTCAACCGTGAGGTTGAAATTTTAGTCTGAGTTCCATTTGAAATAGATCACCACTAACATACATGGAAATAATTAATATTTAATCAACTAAATATTAAATATTCTACAAAAATATGAATGGTGGTAATTACATGAAACTATATCCATATAAAACCTATTCTCAGACTAACATAGTGGACATAAAAGTATCATGTGATCATATCTTAGGGTAAATTTACATTTTCCCCATAAAAATCACTCAAGATAAAGAATTCATATTTATTTTTATTTTTTCAGAACGTATAAATTAGTGTCATTATAATTTCACAACCATAATTCTTCTAGACCCCCATGATGCCTTAGTGGCTATCACACCACCATAGTTTAGGTCAAGTATTCAACCAAAATCCAAACTACACAATGATTCCAAACACAAAATCCTAATTCTATAACTTTCCATGAAACCAGATGCATTAGGATTATATACACACAATCACTATTACAAATCTTGTTTTATCCGTCATTAGGGATTTAACAGCACTAGCTAAAAGTATTATTAAAGACCCCCTTTGTCAGTGATAGTAAAAGTATTGTTAAAGTAGGTATTTAATAGTGTTTTTAGAGCTATTAAATTGGTTCTTTAAATGTTCTAAAAAAGAACTCTTAAAGGGATTATTTATTAGTGATTATAAAAAATCACTAATAAAGGGGTTTTATCTTTGTTTTATAAAAAGCACTGATAAAGACACCCTTTATTATCTTTTTTAATAGAACTTATTGTTAGTATATTTAAAAATATAATATCTCATTAACAATAATATATTAATATATAAATACATTTATATTAATTTAAATATTATATATGTTTTTAAAATATGTTTTAAATAAGGCTAAATAGACATTTATAGTTAATTTATACGATATTTAGATAAAATGGACAATAAAATTATTATAAATATATTTTTATTTCATAATTTGATAATTATTATCTTAATCATCATTTAATTAAAAAATGAAGGTAAAAAAACAGGAAAACAAAACACTATATCTAAAAAAAGTTGAAAACTCAACATAAACTTCAAGCATCAATAACATGTGATTCGGGTTTCCGTTTGGGCTCTACCACATATCAAATCAATGTATGTTTATCTCTATTCCCAAGAGACCTAGGGGACCTTACTTGTATTTTTTGAGGCCAAAATATTCCAAAAAGGCCTCCAGAATTGATTTTTTAGTCAGGGTACCCTGATTTTTTAACATTTTATGGATTCTTAGCCTCATTTAAGGGGGTCTTATTGCATTTTTTCAAGGGAGAATGATTTATTTTCAAGTGTTACATTTATATTGATATTACCGTTTTTATGTTTCATAGTTCTTCATATTTTACATTTATTTATAACAATATATATTAACATATATACACATTTTTATATATTCACACATAAAAATTAAATTTTATAAATAAATATTTAAACATATTTACATATAAAATATATTTATCAAAATCTAAATAAAAACTAATATCCATTTTATATAAAATAAAGATATATGATTATTTATATACCTATAACTCCTCCTACAATGGCTCGAAGAACTTCATTTTTTCTTATATGTATATAAATAATAATATATAATATAAGTAAATAAATAAAAATATTTATAATTATATTTGTGTGTGTGTATTGACAAACATATATATATATATTCTACAATATGTATATAAATAATAATATATAATATATGTAAATAAATAAAAATATTTAAAATTATATTTATAGATTCACATATATATATATTTAAGTATGTATGTATTTATAAACACACACATAAACACACAAATAAACCAAAATTTTATATATATATATTTAATATATATATATACATATATATATTGATAAAAAAGGAAATTATATATATATATATATATCATAAAATGAAAATTGAAACAATATAGCTGAGTGCCTAAGGTTTGAGAGTATTTGCTAGTGGTTTCTGGTTCGATGCTAACTAGCAGTAGGGGCGTGTATGAGAGGGTGGAATTATATAAAGACCCAATAAATGGGGGAGTGACCGTGAATTAGTTAAGTGATGATAAAGGGGGATTGGGAGTGCGGGTAAAAGGCGGGGTTGATACGAACCAAAAAATATTTATCCCCCTTTATCAGTGAGGGATTTATCATTGCTAAAAAAGAACTATTGAAGTGGGTGTTTAACGATGCTAGAAAAGTACTAATAAAGAGGGAATTTAACCATGATAAAAAGAACTGATAAAATCCCCATTTTATCAGTGCTAAAAAAGCACTGTTAAAGACACCCTTCACTAGTGATAGTTTTATCACTCTTAAAGGGTTCCTTTATCAACATTTCTTTATGATAACCATTTAAGAATACCCATTAACATCACTCAAATTATCAGTGCTTCTATAGTACTGATAAATCCTTTTTACTAGCGCTGTTAAAGGATCTATTTATAGAAGTGATTGGTAACTGATTGAACCTCATATGTTCACCAGTCGGTCTCACTACATCAATGACTCCTCTAACGCAAGGTCCATGCATCCAAGTCAAATACGACACTCCCTATATTAATATTATCATTACCATCAACCACAACAAAAACAACATCTTATATAGCCCGCATTCCATCCCCAATAAATACTTCACCAATAAGTAAATACTCGGAGGTCCCTCAGACGCATATCAACCTCTACCTTGTGGTACCCAGTAGAACCCAACACTCCATGGTGAAATCCCAACCCAAAGGATCTAACAAAACTAAACCTCATACAACTGGTCCATAAATACGGACAGATCACTAATATTTCATGAATTCAAGGAACCTTCCAATGAAACCCAAAATAAACCCACTGGCATTCCAAAATAAAATTATCTATCAAGCTCCCATCCCTCTCTTAGGTTTTACACAACACCTCCCTCAAGAGAGTTCTCCGATAAAAACCATTATAAAAATATGAATCCAAACCTCACCCAACCGAAAATAATGATTAAATGACCTCAATACATCCAAGAGGATTAATTATTACATTATACATGTAAAAACTCATAGAGTGGTATAGCTATATGTCCAATTCAGGATTTTTGGTGAGAAAACAAGTGAAGCACCTCCAAATGGAGAGCACCTGATCTATACGTCCAATAAGGATCTCTAGTTGTGTACCAAAACATGACCTGAAATGTACATTCCAACTACACAGTGTTTCTACCTCACAAATGGAATACACTATGCATGGTGTACCTAGTAATTCACCTTACATATCCTTTCGAAAATTATCCCACATTGCTCCTAACCATGGGAAATACATGGTCCCTAGCTATACAGACTACAAGACCATGTGACCCTTTAAGGGGTGTCTAGCTGAGAAATCGACCACAACCCGAGTCTCCCAACATAGTGTGTCCTGAACATGTGTGCACACACAAATAGACACACAATGCAGTCACTTTCTTCTACCCTTCACCCAAATAAAAAAAATATATAGAACGTGTTCTCTAAAAAAAGGCTGTGGAGATAGGTTTCCAAAATAGAATTCCTATTAAAATTCCTCAAATCACCGTGATTATCTTAACAATACCCTAAAACAACCCTCATTTGGCCACAAAAAATACATATACAATTCTAAATAGTGACAAAACTAATCTGTGATGATATCGATGGAAATAAAATAAATTGCCTAACTAGTTGTCCCGACCCATCCCTACTAGTACCCCTCTATGGTTGGTAATGATGATGGGTAGTGATCCCCAAAATCTAACCACAAATAGACTGTGGGTTGGAAACTGACACTATGGGTATCACACAAACAATTAGGATTAATTAACCTCAATAATCTAAAGAATAAATAAGCATCCGCCAAATAACTCCATATAAAAAATAACCATCAAAATAATCCCAATAAATGAATGAAATGTCATATAATTAACAATTAAATAATTAAATTTTAGATAATCCATGAACCAATCCTATAGAAGAGATTATAAACACTGAAAACACATGATCAATTCACAAACAAGTATCTCTAAGAAATATCACCAACTCCCTATGTTTAAAACAAAAAAATAATATAAATGGGGTTAGAATAAAATATATAATTAGTAGGATCATCCCTAAAACCAATCATGTAAATGTGAAAGAATTATAATAAATCCCCATTGAACCAATAGAGAAATCAACTCATCAATTAAATAGGTAATCTATATTTTCATCAATATAATGACTTAATCACAAAATAACACATTGAAATAGGTAATATAGTATTGAGAACACACGTATAAAAAGATAGGAACCCCACAACCATTTTCCACTAGTTTATCTCTCTAATTCCCCAATGATTATGTTAAATGATCATTCCATCCATATCATCTCTACATCCTATATATCCCATCACAATATCACCATACACCCCATGTAACATATCACGACCACATCCTCGTCATCATAAGCATGTTTTCTTTCCAAAACCCCCTTATCTTTTGCATCGTTTACATCACCTCAATCCATTACAGCATTCACATGATACTTCTATAATATCCATAGTAATTACAGATGGAATAAAATTATATTATATAACCTCAAACCATTACAGTTTTCACAAACATATATAGGAAAACTAAGAGTCATCATAGACTAAGTGTGTCTATAAAAATTACCTCAAGCCAAAAAATCCTAAGTAGGCCAACCTATTATATTGAAACTGAATAAAGAGTGTGGAAGTGGGAATATTCGATCATATTTCCCCTTAATAAATATGGTATTGGGTGCAATATCCCTAAAAAAATTTGGGTGTCATTTTCCCTATCGACTCAGATGGGTTGTGTAATAACTCATTGAAAAATAGATATATATATATATATATATGACGTATAACCACGCAATAGGAAACTACTGACCTAAAACATGATTTAGTTCACACCCCTCATGAAAATATTATTTCCATGTCAAGAACTAAAATATAATACCCTCCTAAGGACCGAATTAACAATGTTCTCAATTAATCGATATTACCATTTCATTATTCAATATAAATTATTATTCAACGAATTCCATGGTTCCTTTCAACATGTTTACAAGATTATATTCAAACATCCCATGAGTTTATAATATTCAATAAATTTTTAATACTGGGAATTCTAGATTTCATCAAGAACAACTTAAAAGAAAAAAGAGCACCATTGTCCATAAAATAGTAAAGAAAAGATCATATAGATTGACCCCATGAATAAGAAACCACCAACAATAATCCAATAGGAATTCCCTTCTTCAAAACAACAAAAATGACTACCAACGTATCATAGTCACACCAAGTACCCCATTCCACCATTCCATAATCATGTAATACGACACCCCATGAGGCCTTCCCGTCATCATTGTATCTGAATCCCTATGCGTCCATCACATTATCTTACCAACTAGAACCCTATGACATTATCACAATATAATCCACATAAAATAATAATAATCAATATGTCACTAAAAAATAACTTAAAATAAATGGTTGAATTAAATTCATCCCTCAATAATTAATTCTCACAAACATTCCTTTTACTTAAATGTTTTTATCATATCAACTCTTACATTAATAAAAATAGAATGAATTTTTTTATTCAATGCTAATGTTGTACAATTTCCACACTCATCATATTATGAGATTTTACAAAGATAATAACTCAACATGTTACTATTATTCATTTTTACAATCATTAATATTCTTTTTTATTTATCAATAACATGTGATATTATAATAATAAAGATGAATTTATGATAATTCACAATATATAGTAAAAATCAAGAGGTTAATATCAATAATTGCATGTGACACACATTTCCCCTTCCCATTTATGATATTATTTTAGAATTTTTATCATAATCATTGATCTAAATAAGTCATAAAAGGAATATATAATATGATTATTTCACACCTAAAAAAATAAAAAGATAGATAAAAACCCCATACATAGAATTGATGAACCAATGGAAGAAAAGACGCACTATTACAGTGACTGGTTATATGTAATAATGGCTTGTAAGACTGTTTAAGTACATGTTGAGATTAAGGATTTTCATGAATAAAGTGATCAGTTTGAAATGATTCAAAGGTTCTCAGCGATACCCTTCAATATCTTTGTGAGTGTAGAATTCGAATAAAATAAAGATAGAAAATATAAGAGAGAGAATTATATTTTATGTTACTATTTTAAAATATAATCAGATAGAAATACTCTCAAATCTCCAAGTATACTCCCTTATAACCCATCACCTCCCCTAGATTAGTTATAAAAATAAAGAGAGGAAGGTTCACATTAATTTAATATTTTATTATACACATATCAAGTCCCTATTAAAAGATTCTTATATCTAGTGAGAAGGTATTTATTTATCATTTCGTTATTTGACCCTTTAACCACTCATTAATTAATGCATTTAATAATGTCTCAAACATTCCATTAATATTACACAAATTTTAACCATTAATTTCATCATGATTTTATATTTAATTGCTTATTTTTTCATCAAAATTGAGTTTAAGGCATTAAATGTTAGTCTACAAAATTATAGAAATATAGATTTAAACCTAAAATGAGGCTAAACATAACATATTATTGAGTTTTAATGCTAGGTTTTATTGGGTCCTCATAGCCTGTAGTTGTAACTCAACTTTACTTTTCTTTTTCATCATTATATTGAGTGGA
Organism: Viscum album; assembly: GCA_963277665.1. NCBI lineage: Eukaryota > Viridiplantae > Streptophyta > Magnoliopsida > Santalales > Viscaceae > Viscum > Viscum album. The sequence continues at coordinate 21,701,556 of OY728142.1, read as the reverse complement.
AAATCGGGATTACTTTGGAAGGTTAACATCAGTTTGAGCTCAAACTCATGGTTACTTTGGTAGCTTAACATAATTTAAAGTTATATCTCAAGATTACTTATGTAGCTCAAAATAATATAGTGTTTTTACACTTTATTACTTTTATATCTCAATGTAATATATATTTCTAAATCTAGATTACTACTACAACTTAATATATTCTTGAGTGTAGACTCTAGATAAATTTCATAGCTCATCATAATATAGAGTTCTTACTTTAGATTACATTAATAGATAAATGTAATGTAATTTAACTCTTAAAAATAAATAATATTTTTCTTTTTTAAATTCATTTAAAATATCTTATACATATCTTAAAAAATAATTAAATAAAAAAATTCCAAATTTATTAAAATTAAATTGAAAATCATCATAATTTTACATAAAACTTCTTAATCACGAAAATAACAATAAATTAACCCCCAAACAACCATCACACTAGAAATGACAAAGGAATGGTTCAAAAAATTCTACCCCCTAAATCAAATTCCTCCAAAATCATTCCCATATTTGATAATTGGACCCCTTTTTGGGAAGAAATATAAAGACATAATAATAATATATCTTGTGAGATGCCTCTAAAAGAATGATATCAAAATGAATAAAATGCTACTAAGACTTTAAAATATAGGGAATAATTATTCAACACTAAAGGAGAAATAAAGGAATGTATAAAGGGAAAATATTGTTACAAACAAACCAAGATAATATGATTCTAATTGAAAAATAAATGAGAGATGAAAACATATAATATCCCCTTACCGAATATCAGGGATAATAAAATGAGTCTAATAGAAGATATTAATAAATAAAAGAGAATGTTTGCAGTGATCCCTTCCTATAGAATAAATCACACAACACTTGGCCTAGGAGAATATAATAATGATAATAATTAATAAATAAAATGGTAACCCCTCCTGATAGTCCAAATCATAACCACTGAGCTCGAGGGGAGAGTGATAAGTTGCAGTCATTAAAGGCTTTTCTGGAGTAGGATGGTAATCTAAGGTTGAAGTGATAGAAACATTTAGGCTTCATAGGATTCAATAGGTGTATTTAAATTAGAGGGAATGGTAAAAGTTCTAATAAATCAAATAAAGGGGATAGAAATTGAAAATGAATGATGGATTTCCTCATCATTCAATTTAATGGGATAACTATCAATGGGTTATGGATAAATTGGGATTAAAAGTTTCCATCACACACTAAAAACATATATTCCAAAACATAAAGAAATGAAGAAATACCCTAGAATATGAAAATCATCGTAGACCATTCATACACCATTGTGGTTTAAGAGAGTAACACATCTTTAAATTGGTCGTGAAATTTTTCTAATGAAACTATCAAATCCTTATGATTAATTTGTAATAACAACTATAAAAATAGAACATACCCATATTACATTGTTACAACCAATAAACTCTAATTTACTTTTACGAATAAAATAAACTAAACAAATTCTCAAAATTCCCCAACTAATCCTTACTATCATGGTCCAAGATGGGTCCCTCAGACCTCTATAGGTTCTGGAGGTGAATCTCATGAAGCATATTCCTCCATCCATCATCATCAATATCGAATCTATGGTATTATAGTACTGCTTCATGCTAAACATCATCACTACAAATCTGAAGGGGATGTAAACATGAATCCAAAATTATGATGGAAAAAACATTAATGATTTCATAAACATGTGTTATAAAATATTTTTTAAAAATAATATTAATAAATTGTAATCCAGATTCCATTGTCTACCTCAATACAAACACAAATGAAAATAATCATGACTATATCGACCCTAACTTTCTTACATTACTGGTACTTCATTTTAATGATAAAAAAATTTACACAATTAGGATTCAAAAGTTTATTGTATTCAGAAAACTATGACCATACATAACTTTTACAACATAAAACATAAATTTTATTTAATTTCTTCTTCTCTGTCTTTTTATTGGCCCTAGAGTTTTCCTTAGGACATGTAATCACCTTTGAATATATATCAAAAATGGGTGAGATAAATTCCTGGTAATAGGATAAGTACATGAGACAATACAAAATGGAGTAAGTATAATCATTATAATCAAAACATATATGTAGGATTATAAACTTGATAGGAATAATAAATAAAAGGCCTAAAAAGTGGAAATGCATAAAAATGAAACCTTATATCTTAGTGGCTAACTACAACACATAGTTGTGAACAAATCTAGAATCATGTTCACACATACATCACTTTACTCATGTGGTTCTTCACATTACCCAATTTAGTGGAGTGCTATATAATTTCAGATGCACCCATTGCATCATAACATTTTCATTGCACTATATAATTCTGGGTGCACCTATCATATTGTAACATTTATATTATCATGCATTTCGTATAGAACATATATCAATAATGAACATAAAACAACCCACATAAAAGAATGGGTTTCACTTAAAAAATCATACATTCATAAACTCTGGGTTCCCAAGTGAAATATGGAATAACAAACTTGATACAAGAACCATCAACCTTGAGTGAGAAGTAAAAGGTGTGTTTTTGAATGAAGAGTTCATTTGGAAAAAAAATTTCATGAAATAAAATACCATCAAAAAAATAATATCCTAGAAAATGTAATATAATGATTAATAAATTATTTTTAAGGAATAATAGTACAAAAAATGGAATGAAATTTGGAAAACCCGAAGAAAGAATGTTGGTTTGGAAAATTCCCCTTACCTTGTACCCAAACACATTCTTCAATTTAATGTCTTGTATAATCTATTTATATTAATTATTTTACACTTAATTAAAATTTTATATGTTTAATTTATTAATTATGACTTTATTAAGTTATTTTATGGGTTTTCGGATGTGGTATAGAGTTTAAATTTATTGCTCCGGGGTGTCCTTTTTCTATTTTTTCATGAATAGTTCACTTGTACACATGAATTGATGTTTTTATAGAACATTTATAAACATCCAGAATTATTGTTACATGATATTAATGATATTACATGGGTTTTAATGATCTTATAATGATTTTTTATGATTATGAATCTTTAGTTAAAATTTAATGTTGACCATTTTGGATTAATTTGGGGGGGGGGGGGTTGGATTACAATGAACATGTTTTTTCATTTAGTATTATGTATAAAACATGTTTACATAACATAAAAGGGATTAAAAAAATAAATATTAAAATATTTTTTCAACTATTTAATTATTTTATTTTCATCCTTGATGGAGTTTAAGGAAAATGGAACTACATCACCCACGATGTAGGTAAAGTAACACATCACGAGCGACAATTTCATTTTTATAAACAAAGGGATAGAGGGAGGAGTATAGTGAATCAAATTATAATAAAATGATAGAATAATATTATACCAATCATAATAGAATTATGATTATATTTGGATAAGATAAGTAGAGTACATGAGGAAAAAATTATTGAAAATTGAATGAAAATTGAATGAAAATGGAGAGAAATTGCCTCTTGGTGATATCTTCTTCAAGAGCCCCTTTTGGGGAGAGGATTTGGCCTTTTTATGAGACCAATGAATTATGGACGTGGGGGAGGAGCTTGGGAATATATTTGAGAATAATTTTTAGTTGTAATAATGATTGATATGTGTGAGGAAAGGATGTTGTGACGGGTGGTATTTATAGTGGTGGGGAGGGCTGTTTTCTCAATATTTAAGTCATCAGTTTATTAATTTCCCTCAAGAGAATAAATAGTGATGATTCCATAGATAAATACAGTAAATTTCCCATGTTACTTTGAAACAATGTCCATTTATATCATCCATGACTAGAGCATGATGCATAAATTCATTTTTTCAATATATTTAGTAAATTATTGAATTTCACTATTGACAAAAAATTCAACTATTTCAGAAAAATCCCAAAAATTCACACAAACCATTATTAACTGTGTATAATTCAAAAATGAAATCCATTTAATGAATATAATTTTTTAAATATGATTAGTTTATTTTTTAATTAAATTCATAATTTACCTAAAAAATACAAATTTTAAAATTTAAATCATCTTTCAAACACTTTGATAAATTAATTAAGGTCTCATAAAATTTCAATATAGTCATGAGACTTAAAAATACTAGTTTCTGAATAAATTTTATAAATATATATATATTAAAAAATTATTAAATTAATCGGTAAATATTCATGACTTACAAAAATACCAACACTATAATATAATTATATCATATTGTCACTTATAGGATGGATAAATTTTATTTGATCCAACATTGGTAAGGTTCCAATTCACTTGGAAGATTTACTATTAATTGGATTCATGTTACTATTAATAAGGTTAACATTACTATTCATAAGGGTATGTTACTATTCATGAAAAGTTAAGTTTGTCCTATCGAACTCCAAACAACTTACTGGTCACATGTGTGCATGTCAGATTTTTGAAATTTAAATAACTGAAGTGGCAAAATTAGTTTTAAAGGTCACAAAAAAGTAAGTAGTTCATTTATTCATGACGTGGTATTTTGTTTCCTAAAGTTATTTTATGTGATTATACTATAAGAAATTTCTAAAATAAAGGATAAATTGATTTTATAAAAGTTTTTGTCATTACATTCTTCCCCCTTTTGAAATTTCACCCTCGAAATTTCATTTTACCAAAAGAGGTGAGGGTACTTCTCCTTCGTCACATACTCCAGTTCCCAAGTTACTAATTCATACTTATCGATCCTCCATAACACCTTGGCATGGTGGGTTGTCTTTTTTGCATAGAACCTTATCTATATAGTATAGAATCTTTACTGGATGATCCTCGTAAGAGATATCATCTTCCAGCTGTGCCACATATAAGTTCAGTACTTGTGAGGGATCTGGTATATACTTTTTTAGGAGTGATATGTGAAACACATTATGAACTCGAGCTATATTTTGTGGAATTGCAAGCCGATAGGCCAGAGATCTTATGCTGTCAAGGATCTCAAAGGGGCCAATGTACCTTGGGAATTACATCCATTTCATTCCAAACCACATCACTCTCTTCTTTGGTGATATTAAAAGGAATACATTATCTCCAATGTCAAACTACAAGTACCTTCAATGGTAATCAGCATATATCTTGTGTTGACTCTGAGTATATTTGATTTGTTTTTAGATAACTTGACCCTTATCTGTCATCTCTTACACAAGATCAGGTCCAAGTAGATTTATTTATCCAACATTATCCCAACATGTTGGAGTTATACATCGATTTCTATTTATAGCTTCATATGAAGCCATATTAATACTCGAGTGGAAGATATTGTTATATAAGAACTCAACCAATAGGATATGATGATACGAAAAACCATTGAATTAAATATTCAATTATCTAAACATATCTTCGAGTTTCAAAATAGTCCTTTTAGATTGTCCAATAGTTTGAGGGTGATGGGCCATGCTGAAATTGAATTTAGTACTCAAGTAATGTTCGAAACTCCCCTATAATTTAGTTGTCAAACATGGATCATGATCAGATACAATCAAGAGTGTAACCACATGAAGTCTCACCACATCCTTCACATTTATCATTAAAAGTTGTTCAAGGGGTAGATATTCCCAAATAGTGATAAAGTTGGAAGTCTTGGTGAGTCAGTCCACCATAACCCATATAACATTATTTCCTTTGGTTGTCTTTGAGAGACTCAAGATAAATTCCCTAGTGATATTATTCCTTTTCCAAATGCATATAGTTAGTGGTTGAATCATCCCTTTATACTTTTTTCGATCTACTTTAACTTCCTGACATATCAAGCACCTTGAGATATATTCCAAATTATCTTTCTTGATGTTATCCCACTAGAAGTGTTCTTAGAGATCTCAGTAGATCTTGGGGCTATGAGGATGGATAGTGAAATTTGAGGTATGTGGATTTGCCAATAGATCCTTCTTTATCCCAGGTGATGAAGACACATAATGCATTATTCCAAACCAAATCACACTATCATCATTGATATGGAACTCTTGAATCTTCCCTTCCTTTACTACGTTCACCTTCTTTTGAAACTTGAGAGCATCACTTTGTGCCTCTTTAATCTTCTCGTAGAGATATCGTTCAACAATCATTTGTTCAAGGTATGATGTATTCCCTACCATTATGATTTCCAAATCCATCCATTTCATATCCATGAAGACATGGTATTTCTCAATCCGTAACATGGATAGAGTATCATCTTCTTTTCATCTAAGAGCATTATCAGCATTATTCTCTTTTCTAGGATGATAGTGAATGTAGAAATCATAGTATTTGATTATCTCTAAACATCTAATTTGATTCATGTTGAGATTTTTTTGTGTGAATATACACATTAATATCTTATTATCATTTTATATGTCACACTTCTCACCATAGAGGTAGTGCCACCATATTTTCAAGGAAAAAATCACAGCTGCTAGCTCTATATCATGTGTCCGGTAGTTATGCTCATGGATCTTTAACTTTAATGAGGTGTAGGATATCACATTATCATTTTTCATGAGTACAAAACCCATTCCTTTCTTCGAAGCATCACTGTATATCAAAAAAACATTCTCTACTTTTTTATAATGTGTCTACAGGTGCAGTGATCATCCTTCTTTTTAGATCCTTTATGCCTTCGTCACATTCTTTCATCGAGATATACTTTACCCCTTTACTTGGTAAAATAGTTAGAGGGTCAGACAATCATGATAAATTTCCTATAAAAAATCGGTATTAACTAGCTATTCCAAAAAAACAATAGATTTCTATGACACTAGAAGGTCTGGGCCATTCCTTAATCACCTTTGTTTTTGAAGGCTCTAAATAAAATCCTTTACTTGTGATCACATGTCCCTAGAATGTGACTTGCTTCATCCAAAAGTCACACTTGCTAAACTTTTCATAAAACCTATCCTTTCTCAATGACTCTAATACAAGACATAGATGTTCTTCATGTTCCTCTATTATTTTGGAGTAGATGAGAATATTATTGATAAACACTACCACAAATTTGTTTAGTTAATTTCTGAAGACTCTATTAATCACATCCATGATGATTTACGGGGAATTAGTAAGTCTGAAGGGCATCACCAGAAACTCATAGTGACAATAACTTATATAGAAGGCATTATTTTGAATATCATACTTATTCACCTTTAGCTGATGATATATAGAATTAAGACCCACCTTTGAGAAGTACATAGCTCGTCATAGATGATCGAACAATTTTTCAATACATGGGAGAGGATACTTGTTCTTTATAGTGATCTTGTTGAGTTACCGATAATCAATAAAAATCCGTATTTATCCATCCTTCCCCTTCACAAAGAGCACTGAAACACCCCAAGGTTATGCACTAGGTAATATGACCCCTTTTCCCAAATTCTCTTGGAGATGCTTCTTTAGTTCCTCTAGTTTGATAGGATCCATCCTATAGGGACAAATTGATATAGGAGTATATTCATGTATGGGTTCTATGGAGAAATCTACCTCATGATCAGGGGGAAGTCTAGGTAACACTTCATGAAATACATCATTGTATTCCATTATGATGGGCATTTCCTATATCTTGACACTTTCCTTTGACTCAACCATTTGAGTAAGGTATGCTTCTTCATAGGGAACCAATACCCACACCGATGAAGTATTTTCTAAATGAGATTAGTAATCTTCCTCGAATTTTTAAAGGAGCATGGGATGGTTAGAAATATGAAAAGATATTTTTTTTCCCGACATTTTGATATGTTCACTATATAAAAAGTGCCAATACATTCCCATTATAGCATCTAATTCCACCAAGGGAAGTTGTATGTGATTCGCTGGAAAAATCTTCCCACACACACCAACAGGATAAGTTTCCAACACTTTGGTTGAAATGATTTCACCACTTTGTGTTTTTATAGATATCTCTACTTTAAGGTTTCAGGGCTTTGATTCTATAGTTCCAGAAAACTTTCAAGATATAAGGGAATGCGAAGCACCTGAATCAAATAAGACTTTTTCCATTTTTTAGTAAATAAGAAGTGTACCTTGTAAGACTGCATTATCTTTCTCCACTTTAACAGTAGTGATGGAATAATTCATCATTTAATCCTCTGGATTTGGTTGATAATGATGTTTATTCCCCTCAATCTCTTGAGGTTTATTTCAAGGGCTTTCATAGTTCCATTGCTCCCTATATTTATATTATTGTACCATGGGTAGTTCTCTCCTTTACACCACCACATTCTCCAACCTTCTCATGTCTTTTCAACACTCTTAAGCTTGGTTTCCTTCCCTCCCACACTTGAAGAATTTACCTGTCCCTTTGAGGAAATTCCCATGATGCTTGGTCCCACATTTTTGACATGTGGGTGGTTGAGTTTTCTTTCCACCGTTCTCATTAAATCTTTCGGTAAGAAACTCCATCTGTTGTTTCTTATCACCATACCCATGGGACCATTCTAAAAACTCCATATTCACTTTGAGAGAATATCAAACAACTTCTTCATAACTCCCAAAGTCCCTAATTTTATGTTCCTTTAGAATGTGTGGTTTTAATCCTGTAATGAATCTATCATTTTTTTCATTTTTGATATCAAATCCCTAATCATACCTTGAAATCCTTGGAAAATTATCTTTGTAGCAGATGAGAGATTCTCCATTCTTTTTCTTTAGATCTGTAAATTCTCTCTCCATATTTGTATGAATATTTCATTGGAAATACTTGTTATGTATCATTATTTTAATGTCTTCCCACTCTATCTCTTAAATTTCATCTCTCAGCTTGGTTTTCATGATCAGATCCCACCATTGGTCGACCTCTCCATTGAGAGGGTAAAGGACTAGAGTCACTATCTCTATCTTATAATAGTAATGCACAGAAAATATCTTCTCTATTGGGATGGCCCACTATTCTACAACTAATGGATCAGAATATTTACTAAACGTCTGTGGTCATTGCTGAATAAAATGGTTGATATCATGTTTCTCCCACTTTGGTAAAGGGGGATGTTCCACATTAATCATTTTATTATTTATAACATGCCATAACTAGGTAAGAATTACCATATTTGTTTGAACTCCCCCTCCCAAAGAATTTGGGATATTTTTTAGGAAATATCTACATTGTCCCTTACATAGGTTGTTGGCATGGTTTCTCCTAATTCCCACCATTTTCTAAAATAGAAAATGTTAGAAGAAAACATAAGTAAACAAGTCATGAGTAAATAATTTATTCTTTTTAACACTAAAATTATATCATATTGGATACCTATGTTTAGAAAATATTCTAGTATACTTACATATACTTAGTCTCATACTAGGGTATTCACTAAGGTTCTCTAATCCTAATTCCAAAATTAACTAAACCATGCCTCTATTACCAACTATAGCGACCCTGATTTTCTTAAATTACTTTTTCATCAATTTAATAATAAAAAACACAAAACAATTACACTAATATTATCCCAAAGTATGGTGTCCTGAAAAAACTAGGACTATACATAACTTTTATGACATAAAACATAAACATTTGTTAAAATTTTCATCTCTAGCTTCTTATTGGCCCTTGAGTTATCCTTAATACACATAATAACCTAAGGATATACATAAAAAATCGGTGAGATTAAATCCCAGTATGTGGATAAAACATTAGACAATAGAACATGGGGTGAGAATAATCATTATCATCATAACAAAGGTATAGGATCATAAAAATTATAATAAGAATTAAGAAAACAATTGAAAAGTGGAAATGCATAAAACTGAATACTTATGACTTAGTTGTTAACTACCACACATAGTTTTGAACAAATATAGAATTAAGTTCATGAATTATTCACCTTACTAATTAGGTTCTTTACATTACCCAATGCGTTGGACCACTATGTAATTCCCGACACACCTGTCACATCATAACATTTTCATTGCGCTATATAATTCTTGGCACACCCGGCACATCATTACATTTACCTAATTATGCATGCCCCATAGAACACATATCAATCATGAACAAAAAATAACCCATGCAATGGAATGGGTTTCAATTCATAAATCATACATTCATAAATTATGGGTACCCTAATCAAAAGGGGAATAAAATATTTAATCCAAGATCCATAAACCTTGTGTGATGAGTAAAAGGAGTGTTTTAAAAGTAGAGTTATTTTGGAAAACATAATGTTTAAAATAAAAGCTTATGGAAAACATGTATATCTGAGAACATGTAAGATAATGATGAAGAAATTATTTTTAAGGAATGACCATACATAAAATTGAGTGAAAGAGAGAAAACCTGATAAAAGAAAGTTGGGCTCGAGAATTCCACTTACCTTGTACCCAAACATTTTCTTCACTTTAATGTCATGTATAATAACAATATATTAATTAATTAAAACATATTTAAACTTTTATAAATTTAATTTATTCATTATTATTCTATTAAATTCTTTTATGGGCCTTTGTTTGAGTTATAGAGTTTAAATTCATTGTTTGGTAGTGTTCTTTTTCTTATTTTTCATGAATGGTTCATGTGTACACACATGAATGGAAGTTTGTGTTGAACATTGATAAACATAAATAATTTCTATTAAATTCTATTAATGAACATATATGAGTTTTAATGAGAGTATAATGAATTTGGTTATGAGGATGAATCATTAGTTAAAATTTAATGGTGATCGTTTTGGTTTAATTTGGGATGGTTTTGGATTACAATGAACATGTTTTTTGTTATCATTTAGTATTATGTTTAACACTTGTTTCACGAACATAAAATGGGTGAAAAATAAATTTTACAATCTATTTTTAACAATTCGATGCTTTTATTTACATCCTTGAAGGATTTGAAGGAAACTTTGTGTGCATCGCCCATGATGTAGGTAAAATAACACATCATGTATGATGAATTAATTTTTTTAAACAAATATATAGGGGGTATTATAATGATTAATACTCCATAGACATGATATAATACCAGTATATAAATCATACCGGAGTTACCATGACATTTGGATAAGATAAGATGATTATAAGTAAAGAAATGAAATGAAATTTCAAATAAATTGATAGAAAGGAGGGAGAGATTACCTCTTGAATATATCTTCTTTGAGAGCCCCTTTAGGGGATTGGTTTTAGCCTTTTTATGGAAACAAGGGATTATTGATGTGGGAAAGACATTAGGAATATAATTTAGTTGAATTTGGAGTAGTAACAAGGCTTTAGCGGTCTAAGGAAATGAGGTTGTGATTGGTGGTATTGATGGTGGAGAGGAGGGGTGTTTTCTCAATATTTAATTCATTAGTTTATTAATTCCCATCAAGAAAATAAATTATGATGATTCTATGACTAGATATAGTAAAAATGGGATTTTATTTCTATCTAAATTCAATTTTTATAATCCATGACTCAAGCATGATGCACAAATTCATTTATTTAGTAGATTTTGTAAATTATCAAATTTCCCTATTCTCCTAAGATTCATGTATTTCTGAAAAATCTCAAACATTTACCTGGAAAATTATTCAACATGAATAATTCAAAAATAAACACAATTTTATGAAAATAATTGTTTAAATATGAGTAATTTAATTATTTATTAAGATCATAATTTACTTATAAATTTAAAATTTAAAATTAAAACTAATTTTATAACACTTTGAAACATTAATTAAGGTCTAATAAAATTACCACATAATCATAAGTCTTCAAAATACAAGTTTTTGAATGCATATTATGAAACAAAAATATCAGATTAATTATTAAATATTCATGACTTACGAAAAAAACCAACATTATAATATATTCATATCATATTGTCACTTATAGGATGGATAAATTTTATTTATACAATCATTGGTAAGGTTACTATCTACATGGTATATTTACTATTCGTAAGGGTCATATCAATATTCTTAAGAGTAAAATTACTATTCATAATGGTATATTACTATTCCCCAAAAATTATGTTTGTCCTATCAGACTCCAATCAGATTACCGATCGCAACCGTGTATATCATATTTTCAAAATTCAAATCAGAGAAGTGGCAAAATTATGTTTAAAGGAAACATAGAATTTATTATTTCATTTATGAATGAAATTTATTTGTAGTTTTTAATGTTATTTTATGTGAGTATACTATATAACATTACCAAAAAAGGGAGAAATCGAATTGATAAATGTTTGGGTGGTTACAAGGACACATATTCCTTTTATAAGGATTCTATCATCTATTCCATGCCACTTTTCATATCACCTTGAGTAAGTTTTAGGACCTTGTGTTGGATCAAATAAGTCCCTAAAATCATGTTTCCGAGTTTTTTCCCTTTCTTACATCAAATATTAAGTATAGATGATATAATTTCCTTACCAACCCATGTATCCTTGTCAATGTTAATCCCCAAGCTCTATCATATCTCCTATCCAAAATCACTTATAACACTTTTTCACAACCCACCCCCACTTTTACCCATCTTTGGTATATAGTGAAGATGGGAAATGATCCTCAGAAGAATGCCTTCAATAATCAATGAGATAGAGACTAGCATAGAGGGTATCAATCACCCAAATGGGAGGTATTACAATCAATAATACTAGGAATAAATGAAACCCCAACAAATAAGTTCATATCATAAAAAACCATTAAATTAATCATAATACATGAATGTAATGACATATAATACAAAAGAAAATAAATAAACTCTAGATAAACCAGAATTTAGTCTTATGGTGGTGATCTTGATCCTCGATAACTCATGATCACTCTTAGATCTAGTATCTACCAGCTCAATCACCATATTCCTTTGATGGACCTAAAAAATAAATATATACATTTGGGTGCTCATAACATGTCTACTTAGTGTAATCATCCCTAAAACATTTTATGAAAATTTGAAAGTGGAATTATAAAAAACCAGTGAACAAAATGACAAATAAAATCCTCAATTGAATAGGTAATATATATTCCCATGTTAATAATGGATCAATCACTAAATAACACATATAAATGTGTAATATAATTTTGAAAACAAATGTATATAAAGATGTATATCATGTAAACACTTATGCACTAATTTATGATTCTCAGGCCCCAATAGTTACATCTTGTGATAACCCCTTCCATAATCATTTTTCATCAATAGAAACCATATCAACCCTATATCCCATGAATCCCATCACCAAATCACCCTAAAACTCTTTCATTACATCATGGAAAAAGCCTCATCATCATAACTAGGTTGTATTTATGGAAGAAACCATTATTTTTGAATCATGCACTACACCTTAAGACATTAATCCCTATACAAAATACACCTCTAATATCCAGAGTCATTACACCTGGAATATATGTATATTTTATAACCTCAATCACTTCTGACCCATACATGTATGTGTAAGAAAAAAAATTCCATTACAGTATGGTTGAGTCAATAACATGTACCTTAATCCATTACACTCCGAGTATGCCCACCAATGATACTATATTTTTAAGATATTGTGGATGAGATAAATTAGTCAGTCATCCATTCCCTAACCAAATGATATAAATGGTAAGACACCCCAAAAACTATTTGGGTGTTAGTTTCCCTACTGACTCGGGTGGGGTGTGTAATAAATCAAATAAAATAAGGGAACATATAACACAAAACCACACTATAAGAAACTACCTACCTTATAATTGATTTAGTTAATATACCTCATGAAACTATTGTTACCACAACTAAAACTAAAATATATCACACTTCTAGGAAAATAAGAAGTTCTATTATTTTTTAATCAATATTTCCTTTTAGTAATTCATCATAAATATTTATTAAACCAATTCCATGATTCTTTTTAATATGTTGAAAATAGTATCATAACTTATTACATGAGTCCATTATATTTTATTTATCTTTTATATACCATGAATTATTGAAATCAGATAGAACTAATTTATAGAAAATGGGGCACCATAATGCATTATACAGACAATGATCATATCAACCAATGGAACGTGTAAGTAACCACAAAAAATAATCCATTGTGCATGCCCTTATTCCAACATAAAATAATCCTCACCAACACATCATCATCACACCGAACACTACATGTGTCACAAACCAAATCAGTCGACCCTGAACCGGTCACCCGATCCAGTCGGTTCCATGTCCTGAGGGTCGTTCCCAATCTCCCTATGATGGAAACTAGTGTTGGGCATCAAAACATACATGTGGGAACAATTTAGTCCCAAAATAAATAACTAGGATTAGATGAATAAATAAAACCAAATAGAAAACAATATTCAAGGGCTGAACAGAAATAAATAAATAGTTGGAGTATATACATAGCACACTGAACAGGCAGAAACAAAATAAAAATAATTAAAATGGAATCGTGCTACCCTCGACCATCATGTGACCTCATTGTCACCTTATACCACGAAACTGAACCAACCATCACTAAAAAGAACATACAAATACTAGAAACTATAGTAAAAAATAAAAACATGAAAACACTATAGGAATGAGTATTAAAACTCTGTAGATAGGACCTACTAATTCTATTCCCGGTGAAAATACCTTAAATAAAGAAAACATTGATTAATATGTTTGAACTAAAATATATAAATTTAGAGTTTTCCACAATTTACATTTTAAAAATAATAAACACACGTGATCCATTACCCTCTTAATTTTAAATAAGGATCAAAGGGAGGAGAAAAAGAAAACCAAAAAGGTAAACACTTAGTTTCTTAAAACTAAAAAAAGGAAGTATGCTTATTCTTTCTATAAAAATTTCTTGAAGATATTTTTACATAAATACAATATCAAAATTTAGCAACAAGGGTAGAAAAACCAATCATAGGATGAAGGTTCCATAAATTGAGGGAAATGGAACTAATTATACTAGTATTGAAACAACACAGTAACACCTAGAAACTCAGAGGATGATCAGAACATTCTATACATGTGACTCATATTTTGGGATGCCTACTCTCATTGATATCATAACACCCTAATGGCCAACAGTCGCCCTAACAGTTCTATTTGAGGGGCCCAATCTCATATAAATAATAACAAAATATCCCCTACTATTTTCCAGTAGTAGTGTGTAATCTAACAAGTGAATCAATCATTCTCAGTAACCCTATTTATCATGCTAGGTTCCCCTTTATATTTCACAAAGGGGTGTGACTTAATATTTACACAACAAGTCACACACACACACACACACACACACACACACACACACACACACATATATATATATATAACCACACACTCTACACAATCAGGTAACCTCCCTGAACACCCCATGGGTAGTCCCTAGCTTTAAATAACTATCACACAAGGGAGGTCCCATACCAAGGATAATCCCATATCTTAATCACCAAATGAGGAATGTGACCCACAACTAGGAGGGTTTTCCAAAAGAAGCCATTTGATAAAACATCCAAATGATCCTCACAAAATTTTCACATGACAAACAACTTCCTAAAGAACTATACACACACAAATCATTTCCAAAGATCCATGTAAACACCCCATTCAATATCAAAACAATTTGGAAACCCCATTTAAGAAATATATTTGAGAAATCCACAGACATTTAAAACCCCATCCATTTTTAAAAACCACAATTTACATACAAAGTCCAACTGGGAAATTTGATAAACACTTGGCTTTCACGTGGAATAAAACAGTTTCATGAAATTCAAATAGAAATAGGATATCAATTTATTCTACATAAAACTTTTACACTAAAAACCATATATCACTAACTATAATTAAATAAACATGTCAAAGGAAAGAAATAAATAACTATTTAATTTAAAGGACAATGAAAAGGGATCCGACCTCAACTAGCAGCTCGATCCCAACAACACGGCACTCCTCGCACTCACGCACATGTACCCGTGACCCAATGGCTATGGTGTCATGTAATTCACCTCACTAATGCGCTGTAAAAACGACAAAAAATAACTAAAAACATAAATTTAAAATAATCCAAATGAAGAAATAGTGAAACCCTCTCTTTGGTATAGAGGTCCGCTCAACCTTCAAAATGCAGCGAGGTGAGACTTCATACAAAATAATTATCCACAATACACATAGAATACATAGATTTCAAAACCAAATTATGAAGCTAAATTAAATGTGTGAAACCTAGTGATGATAATAAGACTCTCATCTCAAATGGAGAAGGTGAACGGAAACATCCTGAATAGCCTTGACATCGGCAGTTGTGGGGGGAACACGGTCAGACATGAACCAGGACACCTACCGAAAACCCTAAATAATGATGAACACAACTACCAGATTAAACCCAAACCTTATGGTTTTAGTCAACATGAATGAAAACACCAAACTGGAATGGATAACACAAACCAAAGGAGGAGAGGGCGAGCAGCGAGAGGATTCACTTCCATAATAGAGCAAGGGGGACGCACTACAAAACGGGGTTTGGGTTCGCTCTGGAAGACCGTTAGACAGATCGTGGCACCGAAGGATGCCACACCGAATTGGTATGCGGTGCTGGAGGAGGCAGCACACAAAACAGGGAGGTGGCACCTTAGAGGGAGGAGGGCGGCACTACAGGTGGCTGATGTAGGAGGAGGGAGATGTCATGGGTGTGTCTGGTGTAGAAGGAGGGAGGTGCCACTAGAGCAGCCGATGCAGGAAAAGAGATGTCGACATCAGTGATAGGAGGCAGCGGCGAGTGGGAGGAGGTGGGCGACGAGGTGAGAGGGGTCATCTGGAAAGCACACATGGGTGACAGGTGGGGGCGGGTGCTCCGTAGCGCATAGTGTATGGGGGGTCTGTGACGGGAGAGAGAGAGGGGAAGGGTTAGGTTTAAAAATAACAATAATAATAATAATAATAATAATTTCAAAGATACGATAATAATAATATTTCAATAATAATAATAATAGTAAAATAATTATAATAATAATAAGCACAAAAACAAAATTACATTAATAAAAACATAATAATAATTAAAAAGATAACTTTGTTTCCTTTCATTTTAAATAATAATTATATTTATAAAAATTTTATAAAAATAGTATTGTTATCAAATTAAATAATAATAATATTTTTATTTGCGTATTAATAATAATATTATTATCGTTTAAACATTAACCTTTTTTTATCGTTATAAATTTTCGTTTAGCTTTATTTTTCAATTAACTTAATTTATTTATTTATTTATTTATTTATTGTTTATTTGATCTATCAGGATAACGCTCACTCAATAGGATATAATGCATGGGCATCTCTAACTGTACGGTGACCGCATACTAACCCAAGACCCACAATAAAATCAAACATAAAAACTTTCAAACAAGGACCCATACTAAACCTCATCTAAATGACGAGAGAACAATAAAAGAATAAAATAAATGGGCATTTGAGGTTGGGGTGTGTCTATTCACCCCACCACAGTCACTTTCTACCCCCAAGAATTTCACCAAGCCCAAAGATAGCTTAGAACTGAGTCCATGCCCAAACGCAGTGAGAAGAAACAAGAAATTCCAGGGGGACTAATTATTCCACAAGTCACACCTGACTAACCAAGATGATACCAAACTAAAAATAAAGGGATAAAATGAGGTGTTGTCCACACCACAAGGATTTACTAGTGCAAAAATCAAAAACCAAACATACCACCTCGAAGAGTGGGGGGAGAAGGATGAAGGAATTCCAACTGATCTAATCCAAACTCTATAGCACAATCAAAACAATTCCACCATCATAAATAGAATATTTAAAAATTATGAGGCCAACCAATACATCTGAACACTGGAACAGGGGAATCCCCAACAAAACCGAAACACACATGAGGAACACCCAGATAGGTGAACGAACTAAGAAAGAGCCCAGAGACAACACCCATTGATTTCACCAAACGTATTCCTAATGAAAATAACTAAGACCAAACTCAAAATTAGAATATGTATGTTTATTCATGGGACTAACACCCATTCAAGGAATATAAATAACTTATAAACCACGGTAAGAGAAGATAAGGATGCTTGGATTGTGGTAGAACAATCTCATCACACAATACTAACGAGGATGATCTTATGAAGGCGAAAAGAATAGAATAAGGAATGATTGGACATTTCCATCCCAAAACTGAAAACTTATACTAGAATGAGGTTCCACACACCCATGAAAGCTCTTGAATGTTCACGAGCATCACCCTGAGACATATGGTAGGGGTTGTGATGGCTGAAGCGTCTCCTGACTCGTAGTCATGTATTTTCATCCCCTTGTCCCCAACTTCCACTTCCTCATCTTGATTCAAACTGTCACATTGGTGGTATGTTTTCAAAGGGAAGCAACATGATGGATTAGAATGCCATAACTATCCATATTGGTGGAACACAAGAGAATGGTCTTGAAAACTGGGTGCCAACACTGACAAAGATAGTTTCTTGGAGACATGTTCCTCCATCACACACTCATTAACAGATGGGGAACCTTCGCGAAATCCAACCACCATTATGCACACCCAAATCTCTAACGATGATGAGAAATCCTATATTTACTAGTATATAATTGATCCCTCAAATAACTCTGGGACCATACTAACTTTATCACCCTTGAGAGTTCCCAACAACCTAAAGACCCAATGAAAATCTACAAAAAAACAAAACTACCTCAAATAGACATCGATTACTTCCATAAAAAGGCAACAAATGAGAAAAGATGTGAACTGGGCATGAATTTTTGGAAACATAAGAGTCATTTCTGGGCAGTATACTACGAAGAACATGAAAAATAGAATTATGATCAGTATCTAGCCAAAACTCAATCAATGAAACAACCCAAGATAAGGGTGATAGAAAAAAAACCAAACATAAATGAATACAAGTAAAATTTTCTTTTTCAAAAACATCCATTTCCTTTAAATTTTTAAATGTAACTTATGGTATCTTATGAACCATCACATGTGCATTCATCCAATCTCTCTTACATCATTATTGAATAGTTCCCCCCATGAACACTTTATATATACCCATGCACATGTGACCTTATATAAATTAAACCATGGTTCAAACTCTTATTTCCCATATAAAATAAAAATACACACCAAATTTCCCAAATCACAACAGTTCCTCCTTAAAAACTCACCTCACCAATTTCAATGAAATTTGGAATAACCACCACCCCTTCATTTCAAAACCAACTTTATTTTTAACACACACTCACATAAACTAAGATAAAAACCACAACCAAAAACAGACAACCAGGATGCGAAAATAGTGTATATGCCTTACCGAGTGACATGGAGGTGAGCCATTCCCCAAGTAAGGAATAACACTAAGAGGACCTTGAACCGAACACTTGGACTCCACATGGGTCAACACGCCATGTGAGGCCACAAAATGAACCGATTATCCTCTATTTTTATCCCTCAATCCAAAAAAACCTAAGACAAAAGACTCAAAACCCTGACTACCCCTGGTAACTTAGGTCTTGTCATGAGGGTCAGTGATCAGGCACTGACCAGTAACTTAATTCCTAGTCCCTGGCAGTCCTAAAATCCTTCTACTAGACACCCCAAATAACAAGGGCCTACACTGATACCATTTTGTCACGAACCAACATGGCCGACCCTAAATCGGTCACCCTATCCAGTCTGCGGCATGTCCTAAGGGGCATTCCTGATCCCCCTGGGATGACAACTAGTGTTGGGAATAAAAACATACACATGGGAATGATTTAAGGCCAAAAAAATAACCAGGATCAGATAAATAAATCAAGCCAAACAAACCACAATATCCAATGAATGTACACAATAAATAAATAGTTGGAGCATATACATTGTACACTGAACATGAAGAAACAAAATACAAAAATGAAAATGAACCCACATCACCTCGACCATCATGTGACCTCTTGGTCACCTTCAACCACAAAACAGAACCAACCAACACCGAGGCAACCATACAATGACTAGAACCTACAGAAGAAACAAAAACCAATAATGCACTATAGGTGTGAGTATTAAAACATAGTAGGTAGGCTAGGAAAATTATATTTCATGTGGACATCCCATAAATAATGAAAACATTAATTAGCAGGTTTGAACTAAAATAAATAAATAAAGATTTTTCCAAAATTTACATTTAAAAAAATAAACACACATGATCCATTACCATCTTAATTTGAAATAAGGCTCAAAGGGAGGATCAAAAGAAAACAAAAAAGGTAAAGACATAGTTTTATAAAACTAAAAAAATGAAGGATTATTATTCTCTCTAAAAAAATTGATGGAGATATTTTGACATAAACACAAGTTCACAATTTACCAAAAAGGGTACAAAAACCAAGTATAGGATCACAGTTCCACAATGTGAGGGCATGGCACTAAGGGTTCAAGTATCAGAGGGACACCAGAACACCAAGGAACTTAAATGAAGACCTGAACATACTGTACATGTGACTCATCTTGAAGGCATTCTTACTCTCGAGGACATCATAATTCCATAATACCAAACTATCACCATACCTAGACTAGTTGAGGGGCCCAATCCCATAGCAATAATAACAAAATATCCCTAGCTACGGGCCACTATTAGAACATAATCTAACTAGTGCAACAATCGTTCTTAATAACCCTCTTTTCTATGATAAATTCCCATGTATATTTCACATATGGGTGGGACTTAATATTTAGACAAAAAATCACACATATATATATATAACCACACACACTATACAATCAGGTACCCCCCCTCACCACCCCCATGAGTAGTCCCTTACCTTAAAATAATTATCACCCAAGGGAGTTCCTGTAACGAGGACACTCTCATGTCTTACTTTCCAAACGAGGCTTGTGACCCAAACCTTGGATGGTTTTCCAAAAGAAACCATTTGATAAAAATTAAAAACGAGTCGCATATTATTTTCACATGCCAAACAATTTTTTACTGAACCACATACACAAAAATAATTTCCAGTGAACCAAATATGCTCCACTTTTAATATCAAAACAATTTGGAAACACCATTTAAGAGACATATTTGAGAAACACACACACATTTACAAACCCACCCATTCTTTAAAAACCAAAATTTACATACAATGTCAAACCCATAAATTTGATAAACACTTGGCATGTACATGGAATAAAATAGTTTCATGCAATTCAAATAAAAAGAGGATATCACTTTATTCCACATAAAACTTTTACTCTAAAATCCTAATATCATTTACTGCAATTAAATAAATATGTGAAAAGAAAAAAATCATTAATTATTTAATTTAAAGGAAAACATAAAGGGATCCTACCTTGAATTGTAGCTCGATCACAATAATACGACACACCTCACACTCACGCACATGTACTTGCGACTGGATGGCTACATTGTCATGGAATTTACCTCTCCAACGAATTACAACAATTGAAAAAATAACGAAAAACACAGATTTAATATAATCCAAATGATGAACTAGTGCAACCCTCACCTCGACACAGAATTACCCTCAACCATAAAAACACGACGATGAGAGATTTCATAACAAATAATTATCTACACTTCACATAGAATACTAGTACATCAAGAAACAATTACGACACTAAATTCAATTTGTGAAACCCAACGACGATAATAAAACTCTCACCTCAAATTGAAGTGGCGAACCGAAACATCTCAAATCATCTCAACATTGGTGGAAGTGAAAGGAATGTGGTCTGAGATGACCGATGACATGCTCTGCAAACCCTAAAGCTAGATGAACACAACAATCCGACTAAACCAAAATGTTAGGCTTTCATTAACATGAAGGAAACCACCAAACCAGAATGGAGTACACAAACTGAAGGATGAGAGGGCTACCAATGAGGGGATTTGCAGCAACGTCAGAGCAAGGCGGAGGTACTACACAACTTAGTTTGGGGACGCACTGAAAGAATGTCGAACAAGGGGTGGAACCGAAGGAGGTCGTGCCAAATGCGTAGGTGGTTCCAGAGGAGGAGGCACACAAGATGGGGAGGCGGCATGTCATAGGGAGGAGGGTGGCTGACATTAGTGAGAGGAGGCAGCAAAAAGTGGAAGAAGGCGGGCGACGTGGTTAGAGGGGTGGCCGGTGAGCGCGTAAGAGATATGGGTTGGGGCAGGTGTTCCACAACGCATAAGGTAAGGAGGTGCATCTATGAAGGGAGAGAGAGGGAGATAAGGTTAGGTTTAATAATAATAATAATAATAATCTTACAATAAGAATAATAATCATATTACAATAATAATAATAGTCAAATGATAATTATAATAATAATAACAAGAAAATTATATTAATACCAAACATAATAATAATTAAAATGACAACTTTGTTTCATTTCATTTTAAATAATAATTATATTTATAAAAATTTAACAAAAATAGTATTGATATAAAATTAAATAATAATATTATCATCATCTGTGGAATAATTTTATTATTATTATTCTTTAAACATTAACCTTGATTTATCATTATATTTCAATTAACTTAATTTATTTATATTCTTTATTCTTTATTTAAACTATTGGGCAACTGTGCAGTCACCAGGACTGAATGCATGGGCACCGCTAATGGTAGGATGACCAGGCACCGACCCAAGACCCACAAAAAAATCAATCTTTGAAAATTTCAAACAAGGAACCAATCAAAACCTTGTCCAAACGACGCGAGATAGAGAAGCGAATAAAATGAATGGGTGTCTGAGGTGCGGGTGTGACATCATACCACATCCCACATAAGTTAACGATACATAAGTATTTTAAAATATAATAACATTTCAAAACTCTCAAAACACCCATTATTGTCCCTTAAAACACATTGCCTCCCCCTAAATCATTAGAAAAAATAAATAGTGTATTGCGTATAAAAATTTTATAATTTAAAATTAGAATATTATGTCCCCTGTTAATTAATCCATATATCTAGAATGATATTATTTATTTTATATTTTAAATATATAACCCTTTAACCACCAATTAATTCATGTGTTTGATTTGGTAAAAACATACCATTAATATTCAATGAATTTTAACAGTCCTCATTTTTATCATTTTAGATTAAAGTGATTATTTTTTCTTTAATGTTGAGTTACAAGTGTTACATGCAAGTCTAGAAAATTATAAAAATGCAGATTTTTAACTTTAGCTAATGATAAACATAACTTATTTTAAATATTTAACTACAGGGTAATTCTAGTTTTCATAGTATAGAGTTTAAAATATTGATTTATTTTTAAGGCAAACATCATCTCAAGTTGAAACTATTGGTTACTTTTGTATCTTGACACCATTTTAAACTTAAAATCTAAATTTATTTAGAATCTCAACATAATCTAGAGTTCTATTTATAAATTAATTACATCACATAACATAATCTAGAGTTCTAACTATAGATTTCTTTTATATCTCAACTTAATATATAGTTTTGAATCTAGATTACTCTAATAAATTAATTTTATCTCATGTTCAGACTCAAGATTAATTTCATATCTCAATATAATCTTGAGTTCTAACAACATATTACTTTAATAACTAAACAAAATGACATGTATCTATTAAAAATAAAAAATATATGACATTGATAAAAATCAGATTTAATATCTTATTCTTAGAGAAAAACATATATAAATCAAAAAAACTAAAAATTTATTAAAAATAAATTTAAATTAAGAAAAATTTAATTTAACCCTTCTCAAACACAAAAATTACCATAAATCACCCCAATACACCCTTATCATCCAAATAAAAAAATTATTGGTCTGTAAAATATAGTCCCCTTACATTCAGTGTGAAAACATCGAATCTTTAACCCTGGTTCTATTCCATACAACTACCACACCTTGATCCAAGTCCAATTAGACTCCCTCAAAGAACATCCCACCCCCCTATACAGTTTCTCTCTTAATGTCATGTGACAAAGTGGATATCCCCATCCCATATGATGAACATAAGATGAAACAAAGGGAGATAAAGGAAAAAAGGTAAAAATAAATTGAAATTAAATGAAAAAGAAATAGAAATATAAAATTCCCACATAACTGGCCAGACTTGAGTCCTGAAACGTAAAGTGAGTTTACACCTTTCCTAAACAAACATCCCATGTTATCGAATTAATAGTGAAATCTAAATTTCAATTCAAAATTCAATTTTAAAGATATCATCATTCCCATTTGAATAAAAATATAATATATAATTATTTAAATCTTAAATTTTAAACCATAATATTAATGGATGGAAATTCCACCAAACTCTAACTCTATTGTAAAAATCGTGTTCCAAGACTAATAGATTGGTCAAAAAATAATTTTGATAATATATCCATGAGAAAATTTACGGTTTATTCTCAAAATATCGTAGGAAAATAAAATATGAGTTTCTATTTATTTTCTCAACATGCAATAATGTGGGCCAGTACAAAAACTTTTCTTAGATTTTAGAGGTTTTCATTCACTTTTAAAAACATTCCATTACTTTTCGAAAGAGGTTAGAGCATGGTGTATAGTAAAATTGATTAATGTGGCTATTTGAGTAGACAAATTCTCATTCTTTATATGACCTTATAATTTTTTGTAAAGTCCCTCTTTCCATTCCTTAACCATATTTACAGGAAACTTTTTATGACTCTACTTTTTCAGGATTAAAATCAATATTTTTCTTTATATGCCCTATTATTAATACTGAAAAATTATTGATGTTGTATCTTGATTGTTTAAATCATTAAAAAGTCTCTAAGAGTACAAAAAGATTATTAAGAACTTATTCCATTGATTTAGAAAATTGTACTTGGATCTTCCTCTTGGATTTCACTAATAAAATTTTCTCCATGTTGTTTCTTCATTTATAGAAAATTATAACACACATTGAACAAAAACCATAAGATATTGAATAATATATTGAAAAGGATCTCCTATTAGATTTAAAGAATTATTTTCCTCTAGTATTTTCTAAAACAATAATAATATCCTTCCTTTTTTTGAGTCATTCACTGATATCTTTTCATAATGTGTGTGTATCCCCCAAGAAAATTTCCCATCCACTTTTTTTGTATGTTATTCTCACCACCTTTATTATTTTACTGAAAATGATTGAAATATTCTAGTATTCTCAATGATGACTCATTATTATTTATAACTAAGTCACTGTTTGGATTCTCCTTCTCAAAAGTGTCAAGATTGGAATCATTCTCACCGTTCTCAATTACTTTTCAATAATTTTTTGTCCTCAAAGGATACTTATAAGAATCTATTTTAAAAGTAAATTTATTTTTTTCCTCATTTTAGAGATCTCATTAATTTATGTTCCCATTGAATTATTATCAAATTTGTCAATGTATTCTCAAAAAATTCATTATTCAACTTTAAAAATGTTCATCAACTTCCAAATTCAAGAAATAATAAAATATTCCATCAGTATCCACCAGCATAGAGTGCTCAAATCAAAATATTATTATCTATTTTAAATAAAATTAAATTTATCTCTATATGATAATTCAAGAATATTTTAATGTTGACCCTATGAGTCATAGAATCCTATTTATAGGAATCTAATTCATATTTAATTTTCAAGGCAAATCCATTCAAGAATAAAATATCCATGATCCAAATTACGCTTTCATTTAATAGTAACAACATTATTGTGATGAATTTAAACCCCATTTTAAATATCCATAATTTTTTTTGAAATATATACTTAAGAGTTTTTATAAATATACATTAATTTTCTCTTCATATTTTTATCCCTTTTTCCATTTATCAATATATTATTGAACACAACGTCCACTTTTAAACTAAAAATTATTTCTATAAAATTAATACATAGTTCATTGAATTTTTTAATTTAAAAATAAGTAAATTAAAATTCTATAGTAGTATAATAACAAAAATTTAAAGCCAAAAATAACTCTGATAAGGAATATTTGAAATTTTACCGACCACCAAATAAATCTAGATTTGTCCACAACACCTATTGATAAAATTAATAGACAATATAAATGTTTTTACCAACTTCTTGGGTGAAATAAAATACCATTGAAATTATTAAATAATTTAACAATAATTTTTTATCCATAACATTATATCACTATTTTTCAAAAAAATAATGACACTCAAGATAATATATTAGGCCTTATGTTTTAAAAACAAAGATCATAAATTGGATTATAGATTAATTGATTGACGATAATTGATAGTGAAATTGACTCTGATACCAATTTATGGTTCTGGATGAGAGATACTTGACCAGTTTGTGGGGGTGGGGTGAATCAATGATCCAAGTTGAACGTGAAATTTCCATTTTTTATGGTCATCCAAATACCATACTCACATTTTTAGTTTGTGCATGGAACAAAAAATGATGAGAGAGGGAGTATGATGAGGATAATGAGAGATAGAGGAATTAATAAGGTAAATTACATAAATATAATGGATTACATGGTTCACACACTCTTGTTATCGAGTGGAAATTTCAATAGTGTTCAAAATTTTGTATAATACAATTTATATCAATATCTTATTATCAACTGAGACAAATTAGTGCATGGAGTAGGAAAATTTTCATAAACTCTTAAAAGTATGTCAATGAAAATATATGGAAAATATGATCTCAAAATGATTGATTTGTAACCTGTTAAATCTTCCTTATCCTTCATGAAGTGTCTCTGATGCAATGAATATCATGTAAACTACTCTTCTCATAAGAATGAACTAGTTTAGTGGATTTCAATTTGTTTTCTCCAATAGAATAATTCTAAATTCATATTTTAATAATGGAGTAATATCTTGATGAATCATTCATAGAGATATTTCATATCATCATCTTTTAAAAAATACCAATGATTTGTATAAAAAATCTGGAAGACCTTATATTTGTGTATGTGGGAATTCTATATCATTCATAGTCCACATCACCTAGAATGATTCCAAAAGATGCTCCAAAACCATATTTAAATAATTGTAAATAGATAATACATTTATAATATATATATATATTGTTTGAGAAAAACCACACTATAATGAGGATCTCCACATCAATGTTTTATTATAAGATTCCCAACGGACCATGTAGATACCTTTGGGTGATTAGGTGTGAATAAATTTTTACTAAATTATTATCCACTAAATATTTACCCCATTTAATAGACCCCTATCAATATAGAAATCCCTATTGACTATTTATATATAAATGAATATATTTATCTCTTACCCAATATAAAAAAACTACATGCGATGAGTAATTTATGGTAAAGGGTAGCACACAATGATTTTTTAACGTTCATACCTAATGTGGGAAATATACTCTTTACTCTGTCTAGTTATTCTTCATAGCCACTAATTATCCAATATATTTGGAAGTTGGTTTCAATGGTCATCATGCTGATCCCATTATGTATCTATCACCTAAAAAACATCCCATTGTGCTTCTCAGTATCCCACTAGTTTTATAATTACTCACATGGTATTTAATATCCTAACTAGTATTAAAAATGTTATATTCAAGACTAATGAGTAATATATTTTCCAAGATTTATAATGCCACTACATAAAAGTTATTATAAGATATTCCTCATCACTATCTTCTAAAATATTATGATAATATTCTAGATTGTATTTAACTTATTGTTTTTAAATAGCCAAGGTCTCAGGACATTCAATGGATTAAAATGTTGATTCATTTTCTACATCATCCAACTACTATATTCAAATCCCAATATTTCATAATTCTTCTTCTAGAGATTTGACACGTGGATCATGAATAAAATATAAAATTTTTCCATTCCATAAACTCTTCCACTCCTTTATTTTTAATCATGTTCCATTATATCAATGTATCATAGGAAATACTCCCGTTATTCTCATTTTGATGAACTGGGTCTGATATTAGATTCCCATTAGGTTTCTAATCTACCTAAAAACATAGAGAGTTATTTTTTTTAAAGATGTATAATGTTCTCAAATCACATTCCTGAGAGTCCTGATTTCTCCCTTCTTATCACCTTTTATATTTGGGATCATAGAATATATTTTCTATATTAAGAATATAAAAAATGATTTAATTAATAATATTTATATGATCTGAAAATATTTCCCCAATTGAATTAAGTTTTTGTTCTTCTATAATCTCAACAATATTCCTTTCCCTTGAATAATTTTCTTTCAGGATATTCAAGAATACGATTTTCTCATTAATTAACATTTTATCTTAGTAGAATAAAATCCACATTTAATTTAACTAGATTGATTATTTATTTTATTCCCATAATATTTAGGCATGATATATAAATATTCATTTTTAAAAACACTATGAAACACATAAATAAATACTTATATTATAGTGTATAAGTTTTCTTCATGTTGTGAGTGGATTTAAAATAGTCCTTCACACTTTATCTTGAATCATATTCTCAAATACACTTCAGAATATGATCCCTATATCATGGTGTAGATACCATTTTTACAATATTTTTCTAAAATCGTAATATCTATGGCTCATTGTGACATTTTATAAATTAAATGAAAATAGAAACATCAGCAAATTTAATTTTTAGACTTAACATCCAAAACACTATCTTTTCTTATTTTACACTAAATAGATAACTCTTACACAACTTCTCATTGAATCTAATATATTATATGTTAACCGTTATGTAAGAGTAAGTTAATATTACAAACACTACGAATCTATATTTTCTTTGTAGTATTATATTTTTTTTATATCATCATATAATTCATACATACTCAGGTAGAGTGTCTCCCTTGGTCAAATTTCCAATTGCAACAGTAAAAGTGACTCTTACATACTTTAGAAAAAAGACTATTATGTTTTACCTTTTCAAAATATTTAGGGAAATATCCTCACATTATATTAAATGGATCTATTTTTTTTGAAATTACTCTTACATAATTTTCCCCCATTTATAGTTTTTTGGTTCCTCTCTAGAGTTACTTTAAATAACACAACATACCTCATAATTGATTATTATACAAATTTGAGATTACTCCTATGAATCATATCCTTTACCTGTTATTTCACCCTTACAAATACAATAATATTCTACTTATTCATGAATTTTTCAAATACAAGACTTATGAATGACTCATATATAGTATTTAAATTAATTTTACACATCTTTATGATCTCATAAAATAACTATTTTACATAATTAGATGACCCTTACATTTTCAGTGAGTCTAAGGACACTTCTAATGATTTCTAAATCTTGGAATGACCATTATGATCTATGTAGTTGACATTTAATAAATAAATATGTATTCTTCTTAAAAGTTAATGAACCCTAAAAAATGTCAACAACTATTATGATTATCAGGGGTCATCATGCCTTTGCTTAATTTTATCACAAAAAAAATTAAAATAAATCTTATATTATATCAATGAACCTTACATTTCTTGGATCACCCTTAAAAACATCAATGTGTCAACCAGTACTTTGTGAATTTATTTTCTATTTTATAAAAAAATATGTGGTATATGAATCCACACATATTCATGTATATCAAGAACTACATCAAATCATCCTTGGGTATCCCCTTCTTCTCTAAAATGATTTAGAAAACTTTTGAAATTTCCATAACATTTTTTGTTCATTTCCACCTCATTTGTGATGTTAGGAAAAATAAATAATCTTCTTGAGAATTTATAATAAAACATCACCAACTTCTCATTTCTATCCTCAAATCCTAAATAGTTAAATCATCATCTAAATAATATATATTACTGATTTTGGAAAACTATATAATAAATTATAAATGGATGATTTCTCCAAACATCCATCTTTCATTTTTTTCATTTGATAATAGTTCTCAAGTAATTTCAGTATGAATCTTTATATAAACTCACTTAAATATATCATATTAAGTTCATTTAACTTCCATAAACACTTGAAATTGATTCCATAAAAATAAATTATACAATCAATAGATATTTGGGTTACATCCCAAGAATAAAATTCACTCTTCCTTTCCTATCAACGTATGGTAAGCATCTTCATATTCTTCATTAAGAACTTCCCCTATCACCCAATATTCCAAGAAATACATATCAACATGATTATTGACAATAAATACAACCAAAAAACCATTGGGTAATTTAATGTCCCACTTTTTTTATTTTTCAATAAATTTACCCACCTTCTATAAATGATTCTCAATATATACTCATTATTTCATAGTTTCTCTACGAATTATTGATAATAAATATAATGGTTAATTTGGGGAAAAACTTATTCTCTTCCCTAGACTTCTATGATTTAAAATACCATTTTTTCCTATTTTCCACCCCCATTATTTATTCTACCCCATTCGTGAGATATAAAATTTAAGATAAATGAAAACTAATCTTCATGAGATTAAGGTAGTATGAAATTTATCTTATTAACAAGTCATAAAATAATATAATCTTAGTCTACATGAGTAATGTGCAGTGTAGAAAACAAGAGTGAATAATCTAGGAAAAAATCTATCCATAAAATATCCAAAATGTAATAACAACTTGAATTCGGTTCTTAGAGGCATCATAGATTTTAATATAAATTCATAACATGTACCCCAATTCAGTAAAATATTCAAACATTCAATTAAAATGTATATTACTCCTATAACAACACTGACCCTAGTATCTCAAAGTCAATTGTTATTTTATTACAATGTCAAATATACAAGAGATCACATCACCAAGGAGAAATCAGTTTATTAGCCCTGAAGAATTCGATACATACATGGTTCCCATATTATAATGGAATTTTAAAAATAACAAAGGAAAATAAAATTCTTCCTCGACACTTATTCAAATATTTCATCTTCATAACCTGGGGAACGAAAAGAAATAAAATAATGAGCTTAAATGATCAGTAAGGGTTATATGAATCAACAATAAGTAAAGCAAAGTAAATAATGCATAATCATTATAAAAAGTTAAATAACTTAAAAATACATGTCATCCATAAACTGAGATTAAAAATGCATCAATATATTTTTTCATAGTGAAAATATCATGAAAAGTAATAAAATAATATTTGATAAAAAAATTATTAAATATAAGATTTCATGTATCTGGAAGATGAACCACTACCATAAAGACCTTTCACAAGATAGTTTTAGTCCATGGGTAGAAACCCATATAATTCTTCAGTGAAACAAATGTGAAGGGTTTTTTCACCAACTGTTTTGTCTCATGATACCTATTGATGCATAAAGGGGATATATAATGTTGGGCCCCACTTGTCATTGCAATTCCAAATAATTCTTCATACATATATTAAATTGAATAATAATATTACTTATCAAAATATAAATATTTATTAGAGTATATAGATTCATTAATATTTCCCCAGTTAAAAAAACATTCAAAATAAACATTGAATGTAAAAATGGTATACAACTAAGACAATAATCATATAAATGATACAAGAAATGTAGATATTTAAAAAAATATTCAATTAATTATGATAATAATTAAAAATGGATAGTATAAAAACACCACATACAATGAATAAGTGGTGAATAAGTTATATTTGAAACATATAAAAGAGAGATGAGAAACCCCTTATCTTATATCCAAAAGTGTTCAACACTTCTACGTAATATACTTGATAATCAAATTATATTCATTAATTACATAATTCAGATCATTTAATACATTTATTTTATTAATTATAACTTTATTAAGTTCATCTATGTACCTTTTAATGATTCATAAAATTCAATTTTTTTCATTCCTATAGTGTTTGTTTTCTTGGTTTTTCATGATCGATATTCTTGTTTACAAGTTTGGATGTTCATGTAAAATCAGACTAGTTCTACAGAATTTAAATTATATGTTATTAATGGACATGAATATGTTTAAATGATATTATATTTTAATTTTTTTATATGGTATGAGAATTATTAATTAGATAAAAATTTCATGAAAATGATTTAATTTATTTTAGCGGTTTTTATGACCTTCACAAACATATATAAATTATTTTAATATAATATTTATATATTGATTCTAGAACATTATATAACTTATAATATATGTAATAAAATACTATTTAACCATAATAATGGTTTTATAACTAGACATTAAGCTAGTAATGGAATATTAAAACTCATCATCAATTATGGAGGTAAATTGACGTATCACGTACGATGTTTTCATTTTTAGAATAAAAGGGAGAGGAGAAGGGGTATGATGATAACTATTCCATTAACATAATAAAAATACAGTATATATTATATACTTGAGTTATAAATATTTTTTAAGAGGTTTTGGTGAGAGGATAATAAAATAAAATAAATTAAAAGAGAACAAAGAAGGATTTTACATCCTGTATAGCATCTCATTGAGAACCTCCATAAGGCACTTGGAATTGGTCTATTGGTGATACCATAAAGAAAAGGATTTGGTTGAAAGGTTTGAGATTATAATTGGGTAGAATATAACCCACATCTGAGGAATATATGGAGTGATGATAATGGGAGGTGAGGGGACGTATTTATAGTGGGGGAGAGGGGTGTTTTTTGATTATTTTATTCATTTGTTTATTATTTTATTTCAAGTCTATCAATAGTGATTATTCATAGGACCATGTATAATAAATATTTAATTTGAGTTCTAAATAATGGTTGTCATATCATCAATACATAATTCAAGACTAAAAAATTCATGTATTTAGCTAATATTCTAAATTTCTGTATTTCACTATTCACAATAAATTTAACTATTTTAGGAAAATCCCAAAAATTCAGTATAACCATTTATAGGAATGTATATTTCGAAAGTGGACTCCATTTTTTGAAAATAATTTCCTAAATATGATCAATTTATATTTTAATTAAAGTCATCATTTATTCAAAAAATATCTATTTTATAATTATAACAGAATATATGAAACTTCGAAAAATTAATTAAGGTCTCATAAAATTATATTATTTTTATAAGACAACAAAATATTAATATATAAATCTATTTTATGAAAATAATTTATATTTTAAATTATTATATAAATTATAAAATTTTAAATAAACATTTACATTTCACAAAAATAGAAACACTTAATTTATCATTTTTAAAATAATTATTTAATTTTTCCAGGATATAAATATATCATATTTTTATTTATAAGATACCTAAATATTATTTATACTTTCATATGTGAGGTTATTTATTCCAATTGTTACATTACTATTATGAATGGTCACATTACTATTCCAATGGTCATGTTAATATTCAATAGTACATCAGGTTCATTTAAGCTCGGTGTTTCATGAAACATAAGCTATTAAGTAAATTGATTTTTTTAAGAAGATACATACCATAAATATAGGGGTGTTATATTATTTCTGCCTTCAAAAATTTTATCGGCAATTTTTTTATAAACATTGCCTTCTAAACCGATGAGGTTGGTTCTACATCATAACATCCTCAGGTTCCCATATTTCGTTTTCAATTTTATGGTTTCTTCCAAAAACAATTACAAATAAAGTCGTCTGATTTCTCAATACTATCTTACTTGTTCCATGAATCATGATAGTATCTTTGAATTAATACAAATTATGTACCAGTTTTATTTCTTCATAGGTGAATACATGCATTTGGTATGGCATGTACTTCTTTAACAATGATATGTGGGACACATCATGATCTTTTGATAAAATTCAAGGCATTACTAATCAATAAGATATAAACCAACTTATTTATAGAATTTCAAATGGTCTGACATACCTGGGGCTTAGATTTCCTTTCTTATCAAACCTTATGACACCCTTCTATGTAGATACTTTTAGAAATACATGATCTCCCACTCGAAATTCCAATTTCTTTCTCTGGGTGTTAGTATAAAACTTTTGGATACATTAAGATACTTTAATATGATCCTGAATAGTATTTTCCATTTTCATTGTCTCTTTAATAATTTCTGGGAACGTAAGTTTCCCCTCACTAACAACATCCCAACAATTAGAAGTACAACATCTATTTCCGTACAATGCTTTACATGGCACCATTTGAATAATAGAATGAAAAATATTATTATTTTAAAATTATAAAAAAGGTAAATATTGTTCTCATATACCTTAAAATTTAATTTAGATTGATATCAACATGTCTTATAATGTTTGAATAGTCCTTTCAAACTTTCTATTGGTTGGAGGGTGATAAGAAGTACTCAAATGAAGATGACTAAAATTTTAATTTTTATTATTCAAACACATTATGTAAAAAGTGAGAAACCATGAGTTCAACCACAAAATGAAATGACGGATACATTAAATAGAAATTTAAGCCTATCGGATTTAATCACCCTAAATAATTTTCATGAAATATTTTTTACCTTAGTGTTTGGTTGATCCATTAAAATATATTTGAACCGAAATGCTAGCTTATCCCAAGACTGAATGTACTAATCAACGATGATCTTCCCATTATTGAATCCCCCAACTAAAATCAAGTCTTTTTTTCTATCCATGTATACTACTCCTCATTTC
This sequence comes from Viscum album, assembly GCA_963277665.1. NCBI lineage: Eukaryota > Viridiplantae > Streptophyta > Magnoliopsida > Santalales > Viscaceae > Viscum > Viscum album. Next base: position 21,667,081 of record OY728142.1, on the reverse strand, counting down.
GAGTCACCTTTAATGACCTATCCATCATTCTAGTGGATTCTTCTTCAGTAGAATTAAGTGATAGAATCTAGTCAACCACTTTATCTTTTGAGCTCATAAGCAATTCCAATGATTGATCAAGCACATAAACTAACAACCACTACTGAAAATATTACTTGGGAAAAATGTGGGCATCGTTTTCCATCTGATTATTTTCAACTTCTTCTTTGATCATGTCTTCATTGGGGGTGGGAAAGACGAGTAGTCTTTTCCCTCGTTATGGATTCCCCTCTGAATCCTACTTCTCCTCGGGCAAGGAATCCTAACACCCTGAACCTCATCCTCTATTTCTCCTACAAAATAGCTAGAAAAATAATCACTAAACTCAATAATAAGGACCTTATACCCATCCATAGAAGAAATTATCAGATCTTTCTCGAACACCTAAACCAGTTCATCATTAAGAATTCATTCAATGTGATTTCCTAACTTTAGGTTACCCTACTTTATGCCCGAATCAGCATCCATTTTATCATAGTGAGTGGCTCCTTACCATTCATGCAGTTTTTTCCATTGTCCCATTGTGAACCACACTACTCTAATGTTTTCCCCTCGATATCCATCACCTCATATCAATTGCAAAGACAAATTTTGTCCACAATCTTCATAGAAACCTGCCTATTTGCTACAGTCAATTGCACCTTTTACTCATTTGAAGTCCCTTAATTAAAAGAATCATGTCTTACCATATCTACAGATAATGGGGTTAAAGAGTCACATTCATGTGCCCTTTCCACACCCCCTAACCCACCAAAGTCAATATAGAAGACCCCTCACCCAAGTAACTCCTCAATTGATCAAAGATAGCCACCACCAGAGGCATTGTGACAATTGTTATTGACTATTTGTTTAAAACATTGGTATGTTACTTCTCAAAGGGATTCAATTGATCCAATATAGAGCCATCATGAGCTACATATTATTCTTTCCTCATCTCCTGAACATTTTTACTCAGAGGCCTACTATGATAGGATGAAGCAAGATGTCCTAACTGGTTGCAAGACACACAATAGTCTGTCCAATAATCAAATTTAATACCTTTCCTCCACTGAAATTATTTTTCATCTATTATCCACACCCAATACACCAGTGTCTTCTGTACATCTAACACCATACAAATGTGGGTAAAATGGGATGACAAACTACCTCTATACTGCTGTCGAAGCACTAGTAATGACCAACCAGGTTCCCAATAATATGTAAAATGGAGGGGTTTTGTAAGGGCATTGAGAGTGTTGGGAAGCTTACCCATCTTACTGTAGTCAAAAGATATCATTGCATATGAAATTTTAAGTTCCACCGAAGAAGATATAAAAAGGATCCACCACATTGGAGAGTGACTTTTGAGCAAGCAATAATGAGATTTTCAATCAACCCAAATCTAATCATAATATTTCTTCGATCTAGAAGCCCAACAACTGCATGTTCCTATAAACTGTAATATTTGAAGGCAATGTATTCAAACACATAAATTTAGGGATGTAATTGTAAAAAACATGCCACTAGAGTAATTTTTAAGATATATGATACATTATTTAACTCGATGATAATAATAAGAGTAGAGGTGATCCTCGATTCAGATTTGGGACTTTCAGGAAAATCTAGATCTATGGAAATGGGGGAAGAAACTGTGGTTTTGAAAATTGTATGAAGGGGAGAAGGTGATCCATTTAGGATGATTGAGGGAGATCAAATCACCCCTATGACAGTGAGGGGGATCTGAGATCTCAATCATCTATTCCTAGGGTATCACCATGAGTGTGCCTAAGAAGAGACCCACTAAATCCCCCGAAATAAACCTCAGTATCCAAAGAATTTTGACGAATCTTCTATAATTCTAATGTAAAATGTGGATCTCGATCAGATACAATTGATAGTGGTTCCCCATGATTTCATATAAATTTATAAATATACATTCTTTCTATGTGATCAAGAGGTTAATCTTCTCTTATAGAATGAAAATATTCTGATTTTGTATGGAGATCAAAAATAACCCATTTCATATCATTCTTTCTGGGGTTGTTTGGTAATATATTAATGAAGTATTTATTAATGTAATGCCAATTAAACATATTAATAGGTAGAGGCCACATGAATCCACTAGGATTCTATCTATTAGCCTTAACATGTTGAAAAACAAGATATCTTGTACCATAGTAGGTAATTTCCTATTTCATATTATCCAACCAAAAATGTTCTTTCAGATCTCTATACATCATTCTAGTAAGAGAGTTAAACCATTCACATTTTGCAATTATTGATTACTATACTATATTTACATGGATTTTCTTATAAGATCTTGAAAATCTAGACTATAATGTACTTATCAACATTTTTAGGAAATTTGAAAAATGAAAAATTGTTATGAACTATTTTCCCAGAGAGGTAACTATGGTGAATAATTTGAGAAAAAAAATGCATTGATAAGTTTTGTGATTCTCATGGTTATCAATATTCCTAAATCATGGAATGAAAAGTTACCTAAATTCATTTTATTAGTTGATTTCAAAATGGGAAAGGTCGACTCCACTCTCTCTATCAAAATATTTGAAAATTAATTATTAAAAGTTAGAAAAAATTGGTGATGCTATTTTTATCTGAACTAAAGAAACCATTTGTAAAAAATTTTAGAATATAATGAATAAAGAATCTAAAATGAGTTTTATAGGATAACCAAAATTCTTCCTTGGTTTGAAACTTTCATAAAAATATGATGGAACTTTTTTAAACCAAATTAAATATACTAATGAACTTCCAAAGATGTTTGGAATGGATTTTAATAAGGAAATTAGAATATCCATGATGACAATTTTTAACCTTATGTTAATAAAATATAGTAAATAGGTCAAAAAAAATCTTTATAGAATTATGATTTGAAGTATACATTTCCTTAATGTGACCTGAAAAAACATCATGTTTAGTGTTTATCTTTATATTTAATTTTAGTAAAATTTGATGGAATCTCATTTAAAATCTCTCAGAGGAATATTTCGATATTTGATTGAAAATAAAAACCTTGGAATATTTTATCCTATAGAAACCTCTTTGGAACTTAATCAAATTTCATAAGTTTATTTTAGAGGATGGTAATTATATAGGAAACATGTTAGTGGAACATTTCATTAACTAGGAAAATCCTTCATCTCATGGAGTTATAATAATAAAAACTTAGTTGATCTCTCTACAACCAAAGATTAATACATATTACCCAATAGTAATTATGCTCAAATTATATGAATGAAACACAACCTATTAAACGTTTAGATAATATATGATCATGTACCAATAATTTGTGATAACAATAGTGTGATTAATATCTCTAAAAATCCCATCCAAAACTCTCTCAGAAAGCACATTGATCTACGATACCATTTTATATGAGATCATTTTCAAAAAGATGATATCATTCATGACATTTCTTCCACTAATGTTAAACATGATTATACTTTCATTAATACCCATCAACTTATTCACTTTGAATTTATTAATGGTTGTTTTTTTGATAATTATATTGTCATACTTATATCATAATATCGGGAATCTTAAGAAATTATTTAAAAAAAATTCAACATAAAATATTTTTTCAATTTTTTTTATATTTATTCATAAAAAAATTATTTCAATCTTTTCATAATTTGGGAAAATTAATATGGGTGTGGAATTCCAAGGAAAAAATTTTTGTCAAGAAAAAACAAATTGGTGTGGTTCAAGAATAGATTCACATAGAGGTATTCGCCTTGAAAAGGTATGGTTGGATTTTTAATCTGGTATTCACACTGGGCACAATTAGTAGGTCATTACTGCACACCAAGTTTGACACTCTTAGGTAATTTTCTATGCTTTATTTTCAAAAACATTATTAAACCTTAAAGATGCAATGGTTTTTAAATTAATTTGAATTATTTCTGGTTTTTAATGGATATTATCACTTTATATAACCTAATAAATAATTTGAGAGGGGTATTATCATATTAATATTAAAATTATCCCAGAAGAGACAACTTTTTTTAAATTATTTTTCAAAATTTTATTTTAATATTCATAATTTTCAAAAACATTATTTCTATATTTCTCTATTTTTTCTTTTAAATGAATAATGATTGTTTTATTTAATTTTGTGTTTATTGAAAATATCTATTTCTAAATTTTGTAGGAAATCATACTTTTTGAACGTTAGTCTATATTAATTGATAATTGATGATGATAAACATAGGACTAAATATTTTTTCTCATATTTCATTCTAACCACTAGTATGGATTTTTTTGATAATCTGAAATCGGGATAAATTTTATGTGGGATAAGGTTTATGTTAGGTGGAAGAAATGAGATTTTTTTTGTTTTTTATAGAATCTAATGTCTTAATTTCTAAAGTTTTTATTTCTATTATGGATGAGAAATATTTTTATAACTTATGTTGTTTTACATTATTATAAATATTATCTTGTTTTATTTATTCATTTTTCTATTGTTTGGGATCATGAAACCGGGAGAGATTGTTGTGATTCTCACCATCTTTTTTAATGATCACAAACACTGGTTAAAGTGATTAAAAATTACATTTTAGTGATTGATAGTTAGTCTTGATGAAATCATGATAAAAATCTTGTAATAGCCTTGAATGATCCTTCAATCTATCATATTGGACTCATTTAGCTCTTGTAGTTATTTTTAAACGATTTTGATGGCATGGAAGGAAGTCTAGTGGTCATCGAAGTCATTCAAAATAAGAAGACCACACATGTTACCTATTGCAGAGAACTGAATAACTAGTTCCATATTTCTAGAAAATTTGGAGTGAAAAAGGCCCACTCAATAACCAATGGAGTCCCTTATCCAACCAATAGTGAAGGATGTGGATTCCTCAAGTATCAGATATCCACTGGCCAGCTAGCGGAGGATCACTAACTAACTGGTGGAAGTAGACAATGCATATGGAATTCCATGTAGTTCACCAACTACCCAGTGTAGCATACTTAGTGATCATTGGTATCGATACAGAGCCTCTACAATATTATTTAATGATGGTAAAATTGGGTTAATTATGGTATTATACTAAATAAAGAACCTTGGAAGATTTTGAAAGGTTCTTGGTGGATTTTTAGGCTATATATATACCTCTTGGTGGCTTTGGAAACTCACATTCTCGATAATTCCCCAATTACAACATGCTACAATATCCTATTCTAAATCAAGTTATCTAATTTTCTAAATCATATCTTATATAATCTAGAATGTGTGACCATTTTAATAATATTCCCACTTATATATTTTTTCCATTCTCTCCTAGGGTTTCTTCTTATTATTTTGTGATTATTGTGGTTGTACTAAAATGTTATAGCATCTAAGAAATCCCTCCTCCTATTACACCATCCAAATATAAATTTTTATTATTCAATTTTAAGAACAAATGGGAAACCATAGTTTTAAAACAAGAACCACTACATGGTAAAAGATCTCACAAAATGATTAAACACAAGACTAAGATTTCTTGAATTAGCTAACCTATATAGATCCCATTACAATGTACTAACCTGGATATTTGGATCCTCTTTGATATGCTCTTCTTGGTGAGTAATCATCTTATTCATTGTCTAAATAAATTCCTCTAAGTTTATTTTTCTTTGATTGAATTCCTAGGCCATGATTCTATCTTGTTTGTCTATCCACACTTCTTACTCCTCTTTGGCATCAAATTGTAGATTTCTTTCCTAAATTCTTTTAATTTACTCTTACAAGGCATTAGGTCAAACAAATTTTTCTCTGATTTCATCCTTGGAGTGTAGGATGAGTTTCAAGCGCTCCCCATCCACTTATTCCATGTCTCTTTTATTCCTACTTGATTTTCTTGTTCCCCATTCTGGTGGTCTTTGGTTTCCTTGTTTTTTCTCTTCTTAGCTGACCTAGTCTCTGCTAGTTATGGAAAGTAGTAGTAATCCTTGAGTACCTTTGGTTTTTACCCTTGGACCACAATACATTTCCCCGAGTCTCGAATCCCTTTTTTCCCTTTCTTCCTTCTAGGTATGTGAGAACCTTTCCCTAGAATTCGGTCCATGCTATTTACTGAGAGGTAACTATAGTTGTCCTCACCCTAAGTATCCTCCTCATGAGTAAGAGGTGCCTCCTGAACATCCAGTCCTTCAAAATGGTTCCCTAGATTAATCAATGAACATAAATGAGGGGACTTTTATTACACAAAGACTCCCCCTTTACTACTTTATTCTCCAATCCATTCTTCTTCCCCCATACCCAGCCTTCAGACAGATTGTGGAGCTTCCACCGATGGTGTTTGGGTCCAAGGTCCCCAAAACACCCACTTCGTCTAGCCTCCCTTGTCAATGGTGAGCTTCTTTTGATGCCAATAATAAAGACTTCCCCTACAGAATATCTGAGCTTGTGGGATGATCATATCTATATTCCATAAAAATATGGTTTTCTGTTAGTTTCCTCCCAACCTTGATCTTAAGTGCCACCAAGAATTTGGGAATCACAAACTATCAAATTTACCTCACCTTCCTCGGTGGTGCTGGTTGTAATCGGTGGTTTCACCATAGCCATATACAAGAGACTGTCCTTTTCAATTTCACCCACTTGCACTGTCTCCTTTTTTCCACCTGTGAGGGGTTTATACCAAAATCATTTTTGATACAGGCAAACAAGTCCACTACCCACGGCTCTACCATCTTATATTTAACACTCTTCACTACATCCAACTGAACTAGGGAAGACCACTACAATAGCTGGTCCTCCTAGGAGATGGAATCCACACCTGGAAAGACATGTTTCCATATGGGATCCAACACATTTGGTACATCCCCGAGCACCTCCACATGCTCAACCAATCCTTCCACTACTCTTGGCTCTAGAAACACAAAGTTAAGTTCTTTCTAAGTGACAAAAGAGATTACAGCCTCGATAGTGGCCTGATGACCCTTCTTAGAGGCCTTTTAAGATTGAACAGAAATAGTTTCACAAAATCATGAGGAGGATCTCTCTGAGGAAAAATATTATAGCTTTGACAACATCTTCTAAATTCATTCCCCAAACGATTACATAAAAAACAAAAATGAACCCATAAATAATAGCATACCTTCTGGTTCCATCGTAGTTCTTCTTCAACCTTGATGTTTATGATATCCAGTGGACTCTTCGAGACATCAACATCAACACAAATTCAAAGAGAAATCAGGTGACAAATAGTGAGGGTATGGGGCATTGGAACAATGTTTTCAACCAATCATATTACCAATCAGCCGAAGAATAACTGGATTCTAGAATAGTAATGGGAGACCGGGGAGAGAAATCTCACTCCTTGTGACTGCAGAGGTGCGTAAATGATGATATTGAAAAGAACTCCAAAAGAGGTTGAACAGAAAACCATCCATACCACGTAGAGAATTATCCCAAGAATAGATTAAATCCTCCTTGTTTGAAAAAAGAATCATAATATGACTTGAATCAAAAAGATCAAAAACCACTCGATCCTAAAAATTCGATAATGAGAATACAAAACTGTCGAAGTCATAAATAGAGGGCCATTTATTCCCAAAACGAGAAACCAGTGTAAGATCTTGCAGTGTTGAGGATTCTGTGAACTATAGAGAAGATATCGGAATAGAAAGATCCCCATTCACACATGAATGAACTTTACGGCTCACTTCGATAGGGGGTATCCTTGATCTATTTCCAAACATCCTTGGATAAATTTTTTCCTTATTAAATTTCCTTTTCTATTTATCACTTTCAATCACTTATTTAGTAAATTGATTAATACATCAATACACTCTATCATTTTATTGATGAATTACCCTTTCTTTTATTCTTCTACTTTTCTAAATATATATAATTATATTTTTGTGGATTCAACATTGATTCATTTTTTTTCTCTTCATAAGGATTTATTTATCTTTAATATTTTTTAAATTGTTTTTTATTATTTAATATTTTTATTTTTTCCATTTAACTATTAAATGTAAATTTTCCCACCCCCACCCTCATTCCATTTTACCCTAATTTGACCTATATAAACTTGTTGAGTAAGACACTAAAAATATTCTTTATAATAATTATCATTTATGAAATTAATAAAAAAATATGAGGGGAACCAAAAAGAAATTGATATCAAAAAATGAAGAATTATAGGGCAGAATAAATAGCCTGATAATATCATTTTAGTAATATGGAATAAGGAAGTTAGTGAGAAAGAGAGTGATGGATATTATATCATTAAGAATTTAAAAGTTCATGAATGGGGCCTTTAAAAAAATTATATTGTGTGTAATATTAAACCATAAAGAAGGGAAATATACCACCAATTCATCAAAAAGGAATTTAATATAGTATGTTATTCACATCAAGATCCTATATTTGAGATAATAAGATATGAATTTGAATAAATATCCATGAAATGAATGGTGTATTGGAATCAAAACCCTTACCCCAAGTCCCAAATCACATGGTGCGTGCATCTAACCTTATCAATAACAAAACGGTGTTTATTAAATACATGATTTATATAATTTTTCTATTATATTTCATTTTAAATGTCTATTTGTTATCATATATCATTCATTTTTTGTAGATTTATTTTACACATTACCCACACTAGGTTGCTAAGTCAATGTTTACAACACTATTTCGATAGTTTGGACATGGAAAATGGGGTAATAATTTTTTATAATAATCCCTATAATTTTATAGTTATAGATTACTTTCCATTCTAGTTGTAAAAATGTTATACAGTTCAATAGATTTTCCAAAATAGATTTTAATTATAAAATATGTCTTGGTATGCTCATTTTTTGGTTGGTTGAAATTACTATGATCATTTATTATTCTATTAATTAATATGTTTCCCAGTCTATCTTTCTTAAATCTTAATCATTTCATAAATATTTTATTTATTCATTAAACACACTAATGAAATCATTCATGTAAAGCAGGGATAAAATATAGTAACTGTTGTCTATTGAGGTAGTGAACTGACCATAATACAGATGATGTTTTATTTTTTTAGAATAGATAAGACAATGTTAGTCAATGGGTATTCCATTAACATAATTACATTTTAGTATACTAATAATACTAATATAATTATATTTTTATGGGTAGAATAGATTTTGGGAGGTAAAAGAAGAAAATTTAAATGAAAAGATTAATTAAAAGTTCACACCCTAAGTCGTGGGATGAATCCATTACAATAACCCCCCCCCCCCCCCAATATTTTTTTGGTACGTGTCTTTTTTTAATAAATTAGATTTATTTGATAGCTCATGTTGCACAAAACATTGAGCTTAAACAAACAATGATATACTATGAAATATTAACATCACTTTTAGAATAGTAATTTGACCTTTAAGAAGAGTAATCTACACATTAGAATAATAACATCACCTATGAAAATATAAATGAAATTTAGGTATCTCACAAATAAAATTATTATATATTTATATAATGGAATAAAAAAATAAATTTTAAAAATATAATAAATTAAGTGTTGATATTTCTATGAAATGTAAATGGATATTACAATTTTATAATTAATAAAATTATTCAAAACAAAATTTATTTTCATAAAATAAACTCATAAATTAATATTCTATTTAATTATAATTCTAAAATAATTTTATGAGGCCATAATTAAATTTACATAAAATCGATTATAATATTAAATTTTTTATTTTTTTAATAACTGACAGTTTTATTGAAAATTCAATTTCTCTTATTTAAAAAACAATTTTCATAAAATGTAGTCTATTTTTGAAATCTAACCATAAAGAAATTGTTAGGTGAATTTATGGGATTTTTCTAAAATAATTTAATTTTCTATGAATTGTTGAATATTGTAATTTACTGTATTTAATATTATAAAAAATATATGAATTTTTTAGTCCTTGTTGATGTAAGCACCCATTATTTCTAATTCACATATACTAGTTACTTTAATTTTTCACAAGAATCAACACTATTGATAGTCTTGAGATAAAATAATAAATAAATGAATAAAATAATCAAAAAAAATGCCTCTCATATCCCCTATAAATACCTCCCATCACCATCCATTATCTTCAAACTATCTAAGCTATAAATATTTACTAAATTAAACCAAATTACTTTACCATGACTCTTCCCCACATCTAATAACTTTTGGTGTTACCAAAATTCCAAATCCTAGTGTCTTAAGGAGGTTCCAAAAGAGACGATACTCAAGAGGTAAAATGCTCCTCCTTTCTCTTTTAATTTATTTTATTTTCTTATCCTCTCTCAACCTACCCTATTCAAAGTGGCATGGAATAATTAGTATAATATATATATTATAATTTTATATGTTATAATGGATTATATATCATCAATTCCCTTCTCCTATCCTTTTATTTTTATAATGAAAACATCATCCATGATGTGTTGATTTACTACCATCGTGGAAGATCATTTTACATTTTCTATTACCACCATAGATGCTGGTCATAAAACGTTTATTATGGTTAAATAAGATTTTAATATAAAAATTATATGTTATATCATGTTTTTGAACCAATATATATAAACATAATATTAAATAAAATGATACAAGTTTGTGATGGTTGTAAAAACCGCCAAAATAAATTAAGACATTTTCCTCAACATTTTATCTAATGAATCATCATCATCCCATATAACCAAATTATTATGATACAATTTAAACTTATATGATTTCATTAATACAAAATAATTTCACTTATATAGAAGTTATTCACATTTGACAAGAACTATCATATTTATACATAGGGGAACCCACCATAAGACCATGAAACGAACACTCTCGAAACATCAAAATAAAACACAATAACTCATAAAAATTTCAAAAAATGAACTTAATAAAATTATAATAAATAAAATATTTTTTTAATTGGTTCTTAATTAAGTAATTAATGAATCTAATTTCATTATCCAGGACATTGAGTACATGTGCAGAATGCTTTCAGACACAAGGTAAGGGTTTCTCATACCACGTTTACTTATATAAGATATATTTCTAATTCAAAAACTATTTACTATCTATGGATTATATTCTCCTATTTAACATATCATATAATGAATTTATTTATCATAATGGGATTAGATGTTTTATTTTAAGATCATTAATTTTATGGGGAATATGGGTAACGTCCCGATTCCAGAAGCCACCTAGAGGTGCAACGTACCTAGTTGGTCACATGGCCTCAAGAGTATTTCCACAAATGCCAGAGGATACCGACTAGTAGTGAGGGCCTTGGGTGTGATAGTGGGGAAACTATTCCCCCATTGGTTGAGTAACACAACTGAAGAAAAACGAATATACAATAGCAGAAGCAGTAAATATCCAACAACAGTAAACAGTGGAAGACTGAGATAATAAACAACTGGAAAACATATATAAAATGATGCATGATACATATGTCTATGAAAAATAGAAAAACAAGTCACAATGCTGGAATACAATAGTGCTAAACCAAAGTTTAAAAGAAAGCAGATAAACTCCTCAGCATCGCAAGCTATAGCTTGGTCCCATGCTCCCCAGCTCCACAGTAATCATGTACCTGAAGTAGAAGGGAATTATACCTTGTCTATACCCACAAAAATATAATTTGTTTGGGCCAAAACCATTGCCCAAACAAGATGTGAGACTAATCCCAGTAGGAAACCACCACATGATCTGTGCGTAAAAGTCAGTGAATATATAGCAGGAAAAAGTGTAGAAAGCAGCAAATAAGGAAGTACTCAACAATAACAATCCACAGTTTCAAATATCATGCAACAGCTAACTAAAGAAGATAATCACAATAGGTTACCATCAGGGAAGTACTCAAAGCCTATCCCCTCTGGTCCTACCTAACAGATACTAGAAACCCTCTGGGAAGAACACACAGTCTCACCCCTCTAGTTCAGATAAAGTATAGACTCTTTGAGGAAGAACTCACCATCAATTCACCCTATAGTCTCATATCAGTACTAAAGGTGCTCTAGGGAAGCCCTTACATTAGAATCCCTTTGTATCCCACAAATGAGGAACTATAGACTCTCTAAGGAAGCACTCAATGTCAATTCCCCATGTGGTCTTGAATCGTAAATTATAAAAGACACTATATAGAAGCCCTTACTTCCATTCTCCCTATGGTCTACTACACTAGGTTCTCACGACCATGTGTAAATCAACAAGTATAGAATCACGTATTGGACAAGGTATACCTCAATAACTACTTGGCTAGAATTCTAAATCATCACAACATATCATAACAACAGACACACCACCCTACAATTCTAGGCATGGGAGAGTAAACAAAAGCCTAACATGCGAACTAGACCCAAAGGTCAAAACCGGAAAAACATGCATGGGAAACACATGAAAAACACAAAAATTCACCCTATATACAATCAAGTATCATCTACTCAAGCATAAAAGCATAGAAGACAAAAAATTGGGCTAAAACGGTAAACACGGAATACCCCGTTCATGGGTATTGGTCAAATTTGCACATAAAACTCAATGTCCTTTTATAGAAAGGAAAAACCACCTACCTTGATGTTTGGATATCAATATAATTGAACCTAGAGGCTTGAGTTTCCTTATAACACCATAGATCTATGAAATTGTATAAAACATTCAACCCACGATAACTCACCAAAGATGAGAAATTAAAAGATGATGCTATATGAGAAGAGAGAACTGACTGATGTGATTTCAATGCAATCGATGGTGTTTGATTCGGAGAATGGACGCTCTCTCAGGGTTTATTCAAAGATCCATAGCTGTACGGAGCTCTCGGTCTAACAGAACATAGAAGAAGTGAGTTATGGCGATTCGATGTGACCCCAGTGTGTATAAGGAAAAAAATACACGGTACATGCCTTTTCTGTACTCTGCATTAGGTGGCCTCCATGTCACTCCACATGATTGTGAGTATTGCCATGACACGGCAAGCACATAGCCTCCTGCAGAAACGTAGCACATGGCGTGTAATCATAAATTACACGGTGTATACTTCAGAAAATTTCAATAAACTACCCTTTTCTCAAAAACTCCAAAAAAAAGAAACATACCTAAAAAGAAGATCTAGGCTCTTACAAACTTCCACCCATAAATAAATTCATCCCCGAATTCCCCTAAAAAGGTGGTGTAGTAGACGAAACCCCAAACAGCTTTGAACACTTTGATCGTACATTAGCCTCCCTCTCCCATGTCTCTTCCTATACTCGCCCGAGCTGCCATATCACCCGTACCAGAGGAATAGACTGGTAACAGAGAACCTTTATACTTCGATCAAAAATCCAGATAGGATTCTCCTTAAAGGATGCGTACACTTCGAACTCAGCATCCTTCAGTTGGAAAACATGAGACGAGTCTAAAAAGTAACGTCAAAGAAGAGAAATGTGTAAAACTTTGTGCATAGACCGGTACCTCTTAGGTAACTAAAACTGATAGGCCACCGGTCCAACTCTCTCCAACAACTCAAATGGCCCGACGTACCTTGGTGAAAGCTTACCATGTCTCCTAATCCTCTTGTGTCCCAACTTCGGTGCGACACATAGAAAAACTAGGTCCACGGCCTCGAACTATAGAGGTTGTCACCGCTGATCAACATAAATCTTCTGATGAGACCATGAAGTAGCGATCCTCTTCTGAATCAACTTTATCTATTCTTTGGTATCCTGAACAAGACAAGGATCCAGCCAAGCTTCCTCTCCGACTTCCAACCAACATAAGGATGATCGGAATATCCTACCATACAAAGCCTCATAAGGTTCCATATGAATAGTTTCTCAAAAACTATTGTTGTAGGAAAACATTATAGGAGTTATATGCTTCTCCTAAGAACCTCCAAAATTCAGGATGAATGCTCGGAGCATGTACTCAAGCACCTAAATCGTACGCTCGGACCGGCCATCTATCTGAGGGTGGTAGGCTGTACTCAGAAGCGCCTACTTACCCAAAGCTTTCTGAAGCCCCTACTAGACCCAAGAAGTAAAATTCACATCCCTGTCTAAAACAATGGAGTGTGGAACCCCATACATACGTAGAGTCTGAAAAATGTACAATCGTCCATTCTCATTAACACCGAAGGTCTCCCTGATCGGAAAGAAGTGAGAAACCTTTGTAATCTTGTCAATGAAAACACAAACTGCATCATTACCTCTAGGAGATCTCAGTAAACCTATCACAGAATCCATTGAGATGTCATTCTACTTCCACTAGGGAATGAGTAACTGCTGTAGAAGCCCTACTAGTCGCTGATTCTCTACCTTCACTTTCTGACAATTGGAACACCTCACGGTGAAACCAGAAACATCCCTCTTTATACCTAGCCACCAATACTTATGATGTAGATCATGATACATCTTGGTGACACCAGGATGAACTTCCAAAACTAAAGAATGAAAATCCTGAATCATCTCCCCATGTATATCTACTGGAACCCATACGCATCCCTAGAAACACAAGATCTCATCCTCACCTATGGTCCATCTTGAAATAGGGTCCTCTCCTCACACACATTCCTGCAGGACTAGGCCTTCAGAATCTAATATCTGCCTCATTCGCACTCGATCAAGAAGAGTAGAGGTAACAACTACAGAAGAAAGAAAGGATTCTCCCGGTCTGTCTTTCACATCCAAATGAATCTTAGAGAAAAGATCCATAAGATTCCACTCACTTCTAGCCTCCTGAACTGCCTGATTTTGAGTCCTCCTGCTCAACGCATCAGCCACTACATTACCTTTCCCAGGCATGTAGGCAAGCTCAACGTCAAAAGACTGAAGGTACTCAACCCACCTTCGTTGTCTCAAATTCAAGTCATGCTGGGTGAAGATGTACTTGAGACTCTTGTGGTCAGTGAAAACCACAAAATTCTCTCCCAGAAGATAATGTCTCCAATAGCGTATGTCATGAACAACTTCAGCCAACTTGAGATCATGCGTCGGGTAATTCCTCTCATGTGGCCTCAACTGCCGAGACCCATATGCAATGACTCTATCTCCCTATATCAGCATAACTCCCAGCCAGATACCTGAAGCATCACAATATACAGTATAGCACTTTCCAGGTCTGGAAACACTAGTATCAGTGCTGAAGTCAACCTCTCTTTCAGCTCCTGAAAGGCTGACTCACAAGAATCTGACCATAATAACTTTTCACCCTTCTTAGTCAGACTCCTCAGCGATGCTACTAAGCATTAAAAGTCTTGTATAATGCATATGTAGTATCTAGCCAGCTCTAAGAAACTTTGTTCCTCAAAGATGTTCTTGGGATGGTCTCAAGAAACTACTGCTATGACTTTCTCTAGGAATACTATTACTCATGTCTCTGAGATAACATGACCCAATAAGTTAATCTAATCCATCCAAAAGTGGCATTTTTAGAGCTTATCGTATAACTGATGCTCTCTCAGTGTACTCAAAATGATCTCAAGATGTGTGGAATGGTCGTGTCAAGTGTGAGAGTACACCATGATATCATCCGCAAAGACAACCACAAAAGAATACAAATAAGGATGGAATACTCGGTTCGTTAGTGCCATGAAAACTACAGGCATGTTCATGAGACTGAACAACATAACCATATACTCATATAGACCATACCTACTCTATAAGGCCATAAGAGGGAAATATAATCATCTAACATGCAACTGACGTTAGTCGTACCTCATGTCAATCTTTGAGAAAACCAGGGATCCTCAAAGATGATCAAAGAGATCATAAATCATCAAAAAAGGAAATCTGTTTTTTACCATCAACTGGTTCAACTTCTGATAATCCATAAAAAGCCTGAGAGTACCATCTACCTTCTTGGAAAACATGACAGGAGAACCCCATGTAGAAGTACTAGGTCAGATGAAACCCTTTTCCTGCAACTCTTCTAACTATTTCTTGAGCTACTGCAACTCTAGTGTAGCCATCCTATAAGGAGGAATGGAAACCAGTGCCCCTCCTGGAACAAACTCAATTGAAAAGTTTACCTATCACTTTTGAGGTAAACCTGAAAAGTCCTATGGAAAGACATCTCTGAAATGATCCACTATTGGAGGAAATTCTAACTGAGAAATCCCCTGATCATCCAGATTCAGACTAGCAATATGGGTTGTAACTCCTCCTATCCCATGATGCTCTGGACCCACTCTGCTCACCTGGAAATCCCATTCTCCCTTATGAAGAAATGATCTGCCCTTTGGAGATGTGAAACTCACCCTACGATTATAGAAATCGAAGACTTCCTAAAAGGGGACTAACCAGTCCGTTGAGAGAATGACATCATATCATGTAATCTCTTGGACATCGAGATCCAAAAGTAAGTGACACCTACCAACCTCTAGAGGGAACTCCTTGCACTGACATACAGTAGCTTTAAGAGTCCCCAACAGAGTGTCTAATATCAAGATATCGGTAGAGGAAAAGATATAGAGCCCAAGGATCTCCATGACAGAAACAAATATAAAGCTATGGGATGCTCCAGTATCAAAGAAAGTTGAAGATAAAACATAGGCAACTAGGATCGTACCTCGAACTGTAAAAGGTTCGAGATCCTGATCTGGCTGGGTCTGCTCCACTACAAAGGTCTGGCCTGCTTCATGTCTTTGTGACCCTGCCTGACCACTCTGAGCTGATTCACTCTGTTGTTACTGAAAGACTGGTGACTTACCACCATGGCCACGACCTCCACCTCCGCCTGAATGGATGGAAGAACTCCAGTTCCTAGGCTTGTGAGAAACTGGCAGTGTTTCTCCCAAACACGGATTCATAGAAGAAACCATGTCACCAGTAGTTGGTGAGAAGACCTGAATGAAACACTGAAAGTGACCCATTTTCTGGATGATTGGCACTCCACTAGGTCTCTCTGGCATTGTATCCTCGTATGCCCACTCTTCCCTCAATGGTAGCATACCACATAGCAACCAGAAGATGTCTCCCGCCTCCTCAGATCTCCACGCGAAGACTCCATGTAGTGATTCCTACTATAATTATGAGGGATGATAACTCTAGATATTGAGCCGCCCTTGCTCACAACTCCAGAATCCCTCAGATTGTGCTTCGTGATCAGCATATGATTGACGATAGAAGTGATGGAAGTCAACCGGAAGATTTTCACCTGGGAAAAGATTTTGTGCTTGAGACCATCCTCAAACTTCCTATCTAGCAACAACCTATCCCCCCTAGGAAGGATGTAAAGTGCTGAATCTTGGTGAATAATGAGGAATACTCCTTGAAAGAAAGAGTTCCCTACTCCATACTCATGAAATCTTAGCCTCGGTCGGCCCTCAGGGTCTCCGGATAGAAGTAGTCATAGAATATGCACTGGAACTCCTCCCAATCCATAACCTACTAATGTGCCACATGTGAGATCACATCCCACCATCTTTAGGTGGAATCTCAAAGAATATAAGTGGAAATATTCACCCTCCTCTCTGGAGGCATCTCTAAATGCTCAAAGATCGTCAGAATGGATTCTAGCCATGACTCTGCATCCTGAGGTCCTCCTTCCCTTGAGAAGGTGGGAGGATGATGTTGTTGGAAAACCCATGTCAATTCTGACATCGACGGGGAAGGAGGTAGTGCCCCCTGAAATATATGCATCATCCTCATAAAGCCTTCCTTGAACTATGCATCAGAATCGTTATCAGGTAGAACTGATGGTGCCAAGACCGGCACAATAAGAGGATATGTGGGAAGTCACTTATCAGCCATATCTGGCATCTAATAACTTCCATGTAACTGGCGGACAACCGGAGGACGTCTTGGTGGTATGACTCTTCAAGGTCAAACGCACACCTTAGATCAACATTATCATGTACTAAAAACAAGATGTGTAAGAAGGGAACAAGAGAAAGAAAGAACTCTAGTTTTACAAAACATGACTACACGGAGTGTAACATCCCAGGTAAATAAAGAATAAATAATTTTCATATTTATTAATATTTATGAATTAAATATTAATTTTACTTTAAAGGGTTTTCTATGTTCGATAGCATTCCCGATATGCAACAATGAGTTTCTTTGAAATCTTACGTTGCACACTAATAATAAAATAATATTATTTTAAATGGTAGTTAACACGTAGTCGTTGTATTGGAGGGAATGAATAGAAATAACTAAAATATGATTATATATGTTGTTAAATGTTTTTACATTTATCCAATAAAGGATAAAGGCTTAAAATATGAAAAGAATTCAATTTTAGGCATAGATACTCTAATATTCACTAAAAGGTCGAACTAACGCCTTTTGATGGCGAACCCTCTTTAAATATAGTTTTGGTCACTCTTATACATTCTATTGGACCAAATAAAATTCTTATTTATAATCAGGACATCAAAATTTACTTTGTGTAAATTTTTAGTATTTTTCCGATAAAGTTCATTTTTTTAATGAATAGTGAAAAATGTTGTATTTTAATTCAAAACCTTTTTTTATTCGAATTTATTTATATTATTAGATTATATTTTTAATTGGTTTTAAAGTGAAATTAGAATATGTTTTTACCATTTAATCTAATAGTGGTCTTTGGAATTAATTTTACCTTGAAATTGGACTTAAACTACTGTCAATCTTTTGATATATATTGGTTCATAAAAAACACGCTATTTGATTTGACATCAGTATTTAATTATTAAATTAATTAATGTGACTTATATGTTTTTAATTTTTTAAAACAGACATCATTTTTGAATTTGGAATATCAAATATTGCTTAGGGTGAAGTTTTGGTATTTTTATGAAAAGCTTCAATTTTTGATGAATAGTGAAACCACAAAGTAGTACTTAAAAAAACTGATTTTTCGTTTAAATGAAATTTTACCTCCTCTTTGTTTTGAATTTCAAAAATATGACATACATGGTTTTCATTAAGAAGTAAATTGTGGTTCAATGAGATTAAAATAATTTTTTGGTGAATAGTATCTTTTATGTTTTAATCACAAATAGAGGAAATTAGTGTAGTTTAAGGTAAAAATAATGTTTTAATAATATGAAATGACTTAAAAACATGTCCTACCCTTATTGGATGTTTTATGGCCAACCAATACAATCCATGGGTCGACTTGGGGACCCTATGGAGCCACTTTGGTATGAAAATGACATTAATAACTTTTTATTTAAAGTTAAAATGAAAATGTCACAAACATGAGTTGTTTTACTAAAACAATTTTTAAATGGGGTTATAAAAGTCATATTTTTGACTATAAATATTTATTAGAAAGATAAAAATATTTCCTACATCATGATAGTTTTTTTAAAAAAATTAGACATTAAATAAATTAAATTATTTATGACACCATGATGATGCATCGATTACCTCATTATTTAACGATTTAAATAAAATGAAAAGATAATGTAAACTCTAAGACCTACACATGTCAAAAACCTATTGGATGGGTTTATTTCGAACTCTTATCATCTTATCCTCGAAATATTTAATTTTTGGACCTTTTAAATCCGAAAACCATTTTATAATAAACTAACCTTTTATAACTTTCCAAGAGTGTCCCTCCTCTCCTCTTATAAATGGCCCCCAACTCTACCACCTTACCCACAACTCTAAAGCCTTTGTCTCGGCCAACCCCTGACCATTTTGTCTCTACACATCCCTATATTACTCCTAGAAGCCTCACTTTGGGCAGAAGTCTTATAAACGAAGCCTTTGAGGTCAAATCAAAACGAGTCACCTGTTTTAAAGGTAGTATTTTCTCTTGTGTTCTTATGTTTTATTTTGCTTCTCCAACCCCACTAGACTATTTTTTTCATTTATTTTGTAAAAAAACCAGTATCATAAATATACTATGATTTTATTATACGAAGTATTCTAGCAACACTTACACACACCTTCATCTAATGGTTAATGAGCATACTATTTCCGTGGATGGTGAATTTCTGCCTCACGAAACGATGATTGTTCAATATTCTTCTAACACCATAAAAGGTGGACATTAAGATGACACTATATTTATATATGATATATAATATGTTTATTTTTTACTTAAGCTTATTTGTTTTTAATTTATGGCATACCTTTATGGTTTCCATTATGGTTAAACATGATATCTTCATTTTAGGAAGTGCGGACTACCGCCCCCTCAAAGTGATTTGATTCGTTAACAACATATGTGGTACGTATAAAGGATAACTTTAATGATATTATATATGATATTGTACTGGAATTATGATATACCTTTATATCATTATGATTTCACTCCATTAAGTAAGAAATAGAAATGAAAGTAGCGTTCATGCGTACGTATGGCCTACCGTCTCCATGAACGGTGCATTTCATTTATTACCTCTAAATAATTATGTAATATTATAAATTCATGTATATACTGGATATAAAAGATATATATTATATCTATATCATGAATATAATTTTTGATATAAGTGATATTTTACCACATGAACAACTTGTAATTATAAAGGGTTTATTTTTGACTCAAGTACCAATGATGGACAAAACGACCATTATTAACATAAATAATTACATAGTTTTCCTAACATGGTAATAAGTGATATAAAAGGAATAATTAACATGAAAAAGGTTCTTAATAAAGTAGAATTTAACTCAAGTTTTTTATTCAGGACGTTAAAGAACGATCGAGTCAAGTCGGACTTGAGGTATGGGACTTCGTCTCAATCTCCTTTCATGGAGGAATATTTTGTTTTATACACAACCTTCTTTTATACGGTGTATAAACCCCTATGACTTTTACATTTATCTAAAAAGAATCTTTTTTATATGAAGAATTTTACTAAATGACAAAAGGGAATGTTTTTGTCGGACGTATGCGGCGACAACGACTTCTCCGCCGCTATGACCATTATTTGAGTTTCGGTTTCCTCTACAAGACATACCTTTTTTTAAATGAAAAATAAATACCATGTTTTACTTTTCTTTTATTTTGGTATTGAAAATGGTTTTCATAATGTTTTTATTATATCAATGTGTTGTATTGATATCTTGTCACTGAAATGTTGAAATGTTATGTTTTCTTTATGCATGTTTTATGTGATACGATTATGTTATGGTTCTTGGGAATTGTTATGAAGACGGGTGGTTCCGTGATAAAATAAGGGCGGGTGCGCCCTATATAGATCTCCAATGCATTAGGTAATGTGAAGGAGTTAAACGTTAAGGTTTCTCCAAAGAGATTTAAGGAATATACTACGATGGGTATTCCAAACGTAACAAAGAGGGTTAATCCCTATGTAAGAATGTTATGAATGCCTCAAGTTACCTTTTTGTCTTATGATTTCTATGATTTATTCATGATTTGATGAGGTATGCTAAAGTGATTATGTTTTATGTGTAAATTATGATTTCATACATGGACTAATGTTTTCATTTCGTACTTTTATATCCCTTACTGTGATTTTTATGCTCATCCCATGTTTTTGAAATGTTTTTCACAGGTCAAGAGAGAGATACATGATGTGATGATAGTGTCAAGGAAGTGTCAAGAAAGAATCCATGTTTTATTTTAAATATGATTCCGTTGATGGTAAAAATCAGTACTATATTTTATGTAACCACATTGTTTAAATGTGGAATGTAATGCATGTTTTATGATCTAATTCTCTAAAACTCTAAACCTGAAAAGATCCTCAACATGTATTCTTGAAATAACTCATGATTAAGTGATGTTTAAGTCTAGGGCCTTATAGTTTGTATCAGAGGTCGGTTTAGAAAAATTTAGGAGTTATAATTCTATTAAATGATTATCCAAAATTATTTTTTTATGGTCAAATTGAAATGATATAGCATTTGAAGATTACAATGTTGCGTCGTCTAATACATGATTGTTCAGAATGGTTTTCCACAGAGGAAACAAGGAAGTAGTGCTATGAAGGCATACAGAAAGAAACAACCTTCCAAATCAGAAACCTGAGATGGTCGGAATTGGAACTGAACAGTTTGTTGCAGAAATGGCATAGTTGACTCAATTGATAAATGGTGGTTGTATCCATGCACGAGATCAACCAGATAAACCACAGAGGAACATGTCAATGGTGGAACATTTCATGAGGCAACATCCCCCATCCTTCAGAGGATCATCTGACCTTGTGCTAGATGAAGGGTGGATTATAGCACTGGAGAAGATTTTTGATGTCATGGGGTGTTTAGAAAATCAAAAGGTTGGTCTTGCTATTTACCGTTTGGAGGGTGAAGCAGATCAGTGGTGGTCGATGGTTAAAAATATCAGGGACGCTGATGAGATTGATGCTCTCGACTGGGGTGAATTCAAACGTATGTTTCTTGAGAATTATTTTCCTAAGGTTGTTCAACTTAGGATGGAAAATAAATTATTGGAATTGAGGCAAGAGGAAGACTCAATGGATGCCTATGAAGAAAGGTTCACTCGATTGGAAAGGTATGCTCCAAATTTTATTTGAGACCTTGATAGTAAAATCAATCATTTTTACTCAGGATTAAAGACAAAATATCGAAGGACATTAGCTTATCACGTGTTTAAGAGTTATGAAGAGCTTGTTCGATGTACTGAGAAGGTGGAAATGGAGTTTGACGATGATCAAGTGTTCTATAACAATCAACATAAGACGAGACCAAGGTGGCAGGAGAAAGGGATGAATTCTTCAAAAAGTTCTGATGGTAATAAAACTAAGGTTCCAGTTTGTGATAAATGTGGGAAAAGGCATGATGGGGAATGTCTTATGAATTCTGGAAAGTGCTACCATTGTGGTAAGATGGGACATAAGGCTCGTGATTGCACTGAAAAAGATCAGGGTGATGGTAAGACCAAATTTGATTTACAGTTAGTGAAATGTCATAAGTGCAATGAGATGGGGCATTATGCAAACGAGTGTCCGACAAAGAGCTCAAGTGATGGGAAGCAGTTAGACTACAAGTAGAAAGGGGTGGTGAAATCCTTTGAAACTACTTCAGCAGATGTCGAGCTGTCAAATGAAGTTATATCATGTACCTTGTTTATTTTTTCAGATTATGCCAGTGTGTGCTTTGATTCAGGGTCTACACATTCATTCATCTCTGAAAACTTTTCTAGTAAAATAGTAATACCATCTCAATAAATGACTCCTGAACTTTTGGTAAAAAAACATGGGTGAAATTTTGAGGAAAAAATAATTTATAATAATCTTCCTATCCTTATCTGTGGAAAGAACCTACTTGCAAACCTTATTGTTTTACGTCTTGTGGAGTTTGATGTTATCATGGGTATTGATTGACTCTCTATTTACCATGCTAATATTGAATGTAGAGAAAAAGAAGTTTCTTTTCAAAAAGACTTTTAGTTTGTGTACAAGAATGAACCCTTACTGTTGATAACATATCAAGAGGCTGAGAAACTTGTAAAAGATTGAAATGAATGTTACCTTGCACATATTGTTGAAAACAAGGGAACTGTTCAGATTAATGATGTGCCAGTGGTAAATGAGTATCCTGATGTTTTTCCTGATGAGTTGCCTAGAATAATACCAGATCGGGAAGTTGAATTTACTGTTGACTTAGTTCCTGAGGCTAAGCCCATTTCAAAATCACCTTATCGAATGGCTCAAATTGAACTTTTAGAGTTGAAGGAGAAATTTCAAGATTTATTAGAGAAAGGTTTCATTCGACCTAGCACATCACCATGGGGTGCTCCAGTTTTATTTGTTAAAAAGAAAGATGGTTCTATAAGACTTTGCATTGATTATAGAGCCTTGAATAATGTCACTGTTGAGAAAAAGTATCCTTTGCCTCATATAGAGTATTTGTTTGATCAGCTCTAGGGAGCTCAGTTTTTTTTCAAAGATTGACCTAAGATCGGGGTACCATCAGTTGAAGGTAAAGGAAGCAGATATTCCGAAGACTGCGTTTTGAACAAGATGTGGCCATTATGAATTTTTAGTGATGCCTTTTGGGCTAACCAATGCACCTTCTGTATTCATGGACCTTAAGAATAGAATTTTTCATGAGTTCTTGGATACGTTTTTGGTTGTTTTCATTGATGATATTTTGGTGTTTTCTAAAAGTAAAGAGAAGAATGGAAGACATTTAAGGGTTATTTTGCAAACATTAGAAGAAAAGAAATTGTATGGGAAATTCTGCAAGTGTGAGTTTTGGTTGCAACAAATTTCTTTCCTTGGTTATATTGTTTCTAAAGATGGGATAACTGTTGATCCTGCAAAAGAAATGGTTGTGGGTGAATGAAAAAGACCCACAAATGTAACTGAGATTCATAGCTTCATTGGTTTGGCAGGCTATTACCGAAGGTTTGTTAGAAATTTTTCATGGTTATCTAGTCCAATGACTAAGCTAACTCAGAAGGGTGTTAAGTTTATCTAGACAAAAAAATGTGATGATTGTTTTCAGGAACTGAAAAGAAGATTGGTGAATGCTCCTGTTTTGGCACTACCTTCCAGGAATGGGGAGTTTGTTATCTACAGTGATGCTTCATTGAAAAGACATGGTTGCGTCTTAATGCAGAATGATCAGGTAATTGCTTATGCTTCATGACAGTTGAAAACTCATGAGGTAAATTACCCTACACATGATTTGGAATTAACCGCTATTTTTTTGCTTTAAAAATTTGGAGGCATCATTTGTATGGAGTAAAGTATGAAATATATACAGATCACAAATGTTTAAAGTATATATATTCACTCAGAAATAACTGAACATGAGACAGAGGAGATGGCTATAATTAATCAAGGATTATGATTCTACAATTCATTACCATCTGGGAAAAGAAAATAAAGTGGATGATGTTTTGAGTCGAAAAAGTAATGCTTCATTAACAATGTTGTTTTTGGAACGTGATCCTTTAGTTAAGGATTTGATGAACTTTGGCATAAAAGTTGTTGGTGTAGGATGTCCTTCTGTTTTCTTTCAGGTATCAGTGAAATATTCTCTATCAGACAAAATCAAGAAAGCACAGAAGCAAGACAGTGAGTTTCACAAAAAGGTAGAGCTGGTTCAGAAGGGTAAGTTTCCTGAATTCAAATTGAAAATGATTGTGTTTTGAGATTTTGGAGGAGATTGTGTGTGTCGTGTGATTCACAATTGAAGAGAGAGTTGTTATGTGAAGCTCATAGTTCTCCGTTTTCAGTTCATCCAGGCAGTACAAAGATGTACAGAGATCTGTGGGAGGATTACTGGTGGGATGGAATGAAAATAGATAGTATTGATTTTACTGTAAAGTGTTTGACTTCTCAGTAGGTTAAAATATAGCGGTAGTTACCGAAAGGGATGCTTCAGCCTTTACTAGTTCCAGAGTGGAAATGGGAGAATATATCTATTTACTTCGTCGTGGGATTACTGAAAACATCTCGAGGTAATAATGCAATCTGGGTTATTGTTGATCGCTTGACTAAATATGCTCATTTCTTTTCTATAAGAGATACTTTTTCCCTAGATCAACTTTCCCGTTTGTATCTTAAATAAATAGTCAGGTTACATGGAGTTCCTCTCTCCATTGTATCTGATCGTGATCCCAGGTTTACTTCTAACTTTTGGAAGTTCCTTCAGAAGTCGTTGGGTACTGAATTAAATTTTTTTACATTTTCTCATCCTCAATAATATGGGAAGTCAGAACGAACGATTTAGATTTTGGAGGATATGCTACGTGCTTGTTCGATGGATTATCAGGGAAGATAGGACCAACATCTTTCTTTGGTTGAGTTTTTTTATAATAACAGTTTTCATTCTAGTATACAGATGGATCCATTTGAGGCATTATATGGTTAACGGTGTCGAACTCCAGCTTTTTGGGATGAAGTGGGTGAAAGGAAGCTGATGGGACAAGAATTGGTGGAAGAGATAGCAGAAAAAGTTCATTTCATTCAGAAACACATGAGAACAGCACAGAGAAGACAGAAGAGTTATGTGGATAACCGGAGGAAGGATCTATCTTTCGAGGTAGGTGATCATGTTTTTATCAAAGTTTCACCGTGGAAAATTGTGATGTGATTTCGTAAGAAAGGAAAGCTGACTCCAAGGTTCATTGGACCATATGAAATTCTGGAGAGAGTTGGATCAGTTGATTACCGAGTGGCTTTACCTCCGAGTTTATCTCAGGTACACAATGTTTTTCATGTTTTGATGTTAAGAAAGTATATGCCAGATCCATCTCATGTTTTGAGCCTAGAGATAGTTTAGTTGGAAGAGAATCTATCTTATGAAGAACAACCAGTCCAGATTCTTGACCGTTGAGAGAAAGTGTGGCGGAATAAGGTAATTCACCAAGTAAAGGTTTTATGGAAAAACCAGATGGTTGAAGAGGCAACATGGGAATCTGAAAATGTTATGTGGGATAAATACCCCCACTTATTTTGAAAGTGAATAAAATTGCGAGGACGCAATTCCCAAAAGGGGGAAGGATGTAACTTCTTAGGTAAATAAAGAATAAATCATTTTTATATTTATTAATATTTATGAATTAAATATTAATTTTACTTTAAAGGGGTTTCTATGTTCGATAGTGTGCCCGATACGCAACAACGAGTTTCTTTTAAATCTTATGTTGCACACTAGTAATAAAATAATATTATTTTAAATGGTAGTTAACATGTAGCTGTTGTATTGTAGGGAATGAATAGAAATATGTAAAATATTATTATATATGTTTGTTAATTGTTTTTACGTTTATCCAATAAAGGATAAAGGCTTAAAATATGAAAAGAATTCAATTTTAGGCATAGATACTCTAATATTCACTAAAAGGTTGAACTATCACCTTTTGATGGCGAACCCTCATTAAATATAGTTTTGGTCATTCATATACATTCTAATGGACCAAATGAAATTCTTATTTAGAATCGGGACATCAAAATTTACTTTGTGTAAATTTTTGGTATTTTTCCAATAAAGTTCATTTTTTTAATGAATAGTGAAAATGTTGTATTTTAATTCAAAACATCTTTCTAATATAATTTATTTATATTATTATATTATATTTTGAATTGGTTTTAAAGTGAAATTAGAATATATTTTTACCATTTAATCCTATAGTGGTCATTGGAATTAATTTCACCTTGAAATTGGACTTAAACTTGTGTCAATCTTTTGATACATATTGTTTCATAAAAACACACTATTTGTTTTGACAGCGGGAATTAATTATTAAATTAATTAATTTAACTTATATGTTTTTAACTTTGTAAAATAGACATCATTTTTGAATTCATAATATCAAATATAGCTTAGGGTGAATTTTTTGTATTTTTCTGAAAAGCTTCAATTTTTGATGAATAGTGAAACCACTAAGTGGTACTTAAAAACACTGATTTTTCATTTAAATGAAATTTTACCACCTCTATGTTTTGAATTAAAAAAATCCGACATACATGGTTGTCATTAAGATGTAAAATTTGGTTCAATGGGATTAAAATAATTTTTTTGGTGAATAGTAACTTTTAAGTTTTAATCGCAATTAGAGGTAATTAGTGTAGTTTATGGTAAAAAAAATGTTTTAATAATATTAAATGACCTAGACACATGTCCTACCCTTATGTTATGTGTCATTTCGGACCAAGAAAATCCATGGGTCGACTTGGGGACCCCATGGTGCCACTTTGGTAGGCAAATTACATTAATAACTCTTTATTTAAAGTTAAAATGAAAATGTCACAAACATGAGTTGTTTTACTAAAAAAATTTAAATGGGGTTATACAAGTCATATTTTTGACTATAAATATTTATTAGAAAGATAAAACTATTTACTACATCATGATATTTTTTCTATAATTTTTAGACATGAAATAAATTAGATTATTTATGACACCATGATGATGCAGCGATTACCTCATTATTTTACGATTTAAATAAAATGAAAAGATAATGTAAAATCTAAGGCCTACACATGTAAAAAACCTATTGGATGGGTGTATTTCAAACTCTTATCACCTTATGCTCGAAATATATAGTTTGGGGACTTTTTAAATCCGAAAATCATTTTATAATAATGTAACCTTTTATAACTTTCCAAGAGTGCCTGTTCTCTCCTCTTATAAAAGGCCCCCACCTCTACCACCTTACCCACACCTCTCAAGCCTTTGGCTCAGACAAACCATGCCCATTTTGTCTCTCCACATACCTCTCTTACTCCTAGAGGCCTCAATATGGGCAGAAGTCTTCCCAAGGAAGCCTTTTAGCTCAAATTAAAAAGAGTTAGCCGTTTTAAAGGTAGTGTTTTCTCTTGTGTTCTTATGTTTTATTTTGCTTCTCCAACCCCCCTAAACTCTTTTTTTTCATTTCTATTGTCTAAAAACCAGTATAATAAATATACTATGATGTTTTTATAAGAATTATTCGAGCTACACGTACACACACCTTCATCAAATGGTTAAAGAGCATACTGTTTCCGTGGATGGTGAATTTCTGCCTCATGAAACGATGATTGTTCAATATTCTTCTAACACCTTAAAAGGAGGACATTAAGATGACACTATATTTCTATATGATATATAATATGTTTTTGTTTTACTTAATCTTCTTTATCTTTCATTTATGGCATACCTTTATGGTTTTATTATGGGTAAACGTGATATCTTCATTTTTGGAAGTGTGGACTACCGCCCCCTCAAAGTTATTTGATTCGTTAACACCATATGTGGTACGTATAAAGGATAAATTTAATTATATTTTATATGATATTATACTGGAATTATGATGTACCTTTATATCATTATTATTTCACTCCATTAAGAAAGAAATAGAAATGAAAGTAGGGTTCATGCGTACGTACGGCTTACCGTCTCCAAGAACGGTGAATTTCATTTCTTACCTCTACATGATTATGTAATATTATAAATGCATGTATATACTGGATATATAAGTTATATATGATATCTAAATCATTAATATAATTTTTGATATAATTTATATTTTACAACATGAACAACTTGTAATTATAAAAAGTTTATTTTTGACTCAAGTACCAATGATCGACAAAACGGCCATTATTAACTTAAATAATTACAGTGTTCATAACATGGTAATAAGTGATATAAAATGAATAATGAACTTGAAAAATGTTTAAAGAAAGTAGAAATTAACTCAAGTTTATTATTCAGGATGTTAGAGAACGATCGAGTCAAGTCGGGCCTGAGGTATGGGACTTCGTCTCAAACTCCTTTCATTGAGGCATATTTTGTTTTATACACAACCTTATTTTATACGGTGTATAAACCCCTTTGAATTTTACATTTATCCAAAAGAAATATTTTTTATACGAATCATTTTACTAAATGACAAAAGGGAATGTTTTTGTCATACGTATGTGGCGATAACGACTTCTCTACCACCATGACCATTATTTGAGTTTCGGCTTCCTCTATAAGCCATACCTTTTTTTAAATGAAAAATAAATACCATGTTTTAATTTTCTTTTATTTTGGTATTGAAAATTGTTTTGATAATGTTTTTATTATATCAATGTTTTGTATTGATATCTTGTGATTGAAATGTGGAAATGTTATGTTTCCTTTATGAATGTTTTATCTGATATGATTATGTTATGGTTCTTGGGCATTGTTATGAAGACGGGTGGTTCCGTGATAAACTAAGGGCGGGTGAGCCCGATATTGCTCTCCAATGCATTGGGTAATGCAAAGGAGTTAAACTTTAAGGTTTCTCCGAAGCGATTTACGGAATATACTGTGATGGGTATTCCAAACGTAACCAAGAGGGTTACTCCCTACGTAAGAATGTTATGAATGCCTCAAGTTACCTTTATGTCTTATGATTTCTATGATTTATTCATTATTTGATGAGGTATGTTAATGTGATTATGTTTTATGAGTAAAGTATGACTTCATACATGGACTAATGTTTTCATTTCGTACTTTTATATCCCTTACTGAGCTTTTTATGCTCATCCAAAGTTTTTGAAATGTTTTTCATTGGTCAAGGGAAAGGTACATGATGTGATGATAGTGTCAAGGAAGTGTCAAGAAAGAATCCATGTTTTATTTTAAATATGATTCCGTTGATGGGAAAAATGAGTACTGCCTTTTTTGTAACCACTTTGTTTAAATGTGGAATGTAATGCATGTTTTATGATCTAATTCTCTAAAACACTAAATCTGAAAAGATCCTCAACATTTTTTCATAAAGTAACTCAAGATTAAGTGATGTTTAAGGCTGGGGCCTTATACAGAGTGTTCCCTCAAGTCATTTACATGGGTGTGTACTGCTGCCACAACTGGTCGTCTAACACCCCATACACATGGTGTGTTGTCCTCACACACGACATGTACTTGAATCCTATTACCATTCCTGAGTCCTTCTACACGGTTCTCACAAGACAAAACTACACAGTGTGTTCTTGTTAGAAATGGAGTGTACAAGACATGTCTTACCTGGCCCGTGTTGTTAGTGACACAGCCTGACACACAGCTCTCACTACAATATATTTACAAGGCAGTCATGGTGTGTATGTGAAAGGATAACACTGACCTATGTTGTTAGTGGCACGGCTATGTACTTTGGTCAGACTACACGGTATGTTCATGGCTAACACAACCTATATAAGAAGAGACTCCACCGACCTGTGTTGTTGGCTACACGACCAGGTTCCTAGGATGACACTACATGGAATGTTCAACTCGTACACGACGTGTTCCTGTAAGAAATTCCCTATCCTATGTCTCTTCCCACTTGGCCTAAAATACGGTTATAGACTACACAGAATGTACATAAAGTACATGGCATGTACTTAAGAAAAACAGTTTCTTCCCAAACCAAAGATCACATGGAAAGTAGTCAAAACTACATGGCATGTATTCTGGGTTTTTCCAGACAGTAAGCCTCAGAACCTATTCCCAAGACTAGAAAACACTGAAATGAACACATAAAGATCCAAATTCTGATCCATGACGGCCCATACTCCCCACAAATCCATGTTTGATATCTTAAACAAGTTATAAAAAAGGTAAACAACTCAATTATCCACCAAATTATGGTTTATGAGGGCTCATACACCTCAAGAACCAATGTTTGGAATTCATTCAAACAAAACCTCACAAAATCAATGCTCTAACAAAAAGAAGATATTCTTATCAATCCATATATCACAATAGCATAAATATTCTACACAACATCTATCACAACAACATGAAATTTCTAATGCATCCTAGATGGCATGGCAAGAATGAATGACATGTGATTTCTAATAAGTGCCTATATGATGCATGAGATGGAACACCCTCATCTCACCAGGTTTGGACAGAAATAGAACCTAAATAACATCAACCATAATAGTACAAAACATGTGAGTCACCCAATGGTGAAAATCAAATCGACCATAAAATTGAAAAAATATAAAAATTGCAATAGAAGAGGTAGATTGACTTTTCCCTGTACACGGGTTAGCTTCTCCCGGGAACAGCACTTTACCAAGTACCTATTCTATTCTATCCATGGCTATATGTTCCAAATAGTTATTAAAGACGAAAAGAATTTCATTAATTCCAATTTGTAACGTCCCTGTTCTGAAATCCACCTAGTGGTGCCCCGTACCCGATTGGTCACATGGCCTCAAGAGCATTTCCCCGAATGCTAGAGGCTACCGCCTAGAATCGAGGGTCTTTGGTGTGATAGAGGGGAAACTATTCCCTCATTGGTAGAGTAACACAGTGGAAGAGAAACAAATATACAATAGCAGAAGCAGTAAATATCCAACAATAGTAAATAGTGGAAGACTAAGATAATAAACAACTAGAGAACATATATAAAATGATGCTTGATACATATGTCTAGAAAAAGAACCAAACAAGTCACAATGATGGATTACAATATTTCAAACCAATGTGTAAAAGAAAGCAGATAAACTCCTCAGTATTCTAATCTATAGCTTGGTCCCAAGCTCCCCAGCTCCACAACAATCAAGTACCTGAAGTAGAAGGGTGATTTCCCTTGTCTATACCTTCAACAATATAATCTGTTAGGGCCCAAAAGTATGGCCCAAACAGGGTGTGAGATGAATCCCAGTAGGAAACCACCACAAGATCTCTTCCTAACAGTCAGTGAATATATGGCAGGTAAAAGTGCACAAAGCAGCAAACACGGATGTAATAAACAGTAACAATCGACAGCTTCAGATATCAAGCAACAGCTAACTAAAGAAGATAATCACAACAGGTAACCCTCTGGGAAGTACTCACAACCTATCCCATCTGGTCCTACCGAATAGATACTATCAACCCTCTAGGAATCACACATAGTCTCACCCCTCTGGTTCATCTAAAGTATAGACTCTCTGAGGAAGAACTCATTGTCAATTCCCCCTATAGTCTCATATCAGTACTAAAGGTGCTCTAGGGAATCACTTACGTCACATTCCATATGTGGCCCTATTTTGAGGAACCACAAACTCTATGAGGAAGAACTCAAAATCAATTACCCATGTGGTCTCGTATCATAAATTATAAAAGACACTATGGAGAAACCCTTACGTCCATTCTTCTGATGGTCTACTACACTAGGTTGTCACAGCCCTATGTAAATCAACATGTATAGCATCGTGTATCAGCCAAGGTATAAATCAATAACTAATTGGATAGCATTCTACAGCATCACAACATATCAGAACAACTGAAACACCATCCTACAATACTAGGAATGGGAAATTAAACAATAGCCTAACAAGAAAACTATACAAAAAGGTTAAAACAGGAAAAACATGCATGGGAAACACATCCAAAGCACAAAAATTTACCCTATTCACAATTAAGTATCATCTACTTAGGCATACAAGCATAGAAGAAAAACAATAGGACTAAAAGGGTAAATTCGCAATACCCCATTCATGGGTATTGGGAAAATTTGCACATAAAACTCAAATACGTTCTAAATAAAGGTACAAACCACTTACCTCGATGTATGGAGATCAATATTCTTGAACATTGAGGCTTGATTCTCCTTATAATTTCATAGATATATGAAAATGTATAAAATGTTCATCCCACGATAACTCACGAATGATAAGAAATAAAAAGTTGACACTCTAGGAGAAGAGAGAACTCACCGATGTGATTCCAATGCAACCGATGGTGTTTGATTCATAGAACGGGAACTCTCTTGGGGGTTCTTTGAAGATACGCAGTCGTACAAAGCTCTCGGTCAAAAAAAACTTGGAAGATGAGAGTTCTGGCGATTAGACTAGACCTCAGTGTGTTTAATGAAAAAAAAGAAAATACATGGCGTGTACTTTTGATGTACATGGTGTGTACTTTATTTTTCCTTACTCCTCTTTAGGTGGCCTCCACATCACCCCACATGACCATGTGTGTGGCCATGACACAGCCGGCACACAACCTCCTATGGCAATATAGTACATGGCGTGTACTCATAAAGTACACGTCATTTACTTAAACAATTTCTAAAAACTCCTCTTTTCTCAAAAACTCCATAAGAAAGAAAAACATGCCTAAAATGAATATCCGGGTTCTTACAATATGGTTCGACTAATTACAAATTGGTAAGGAAATACTTATACCAATTTTCATTCTTTCGGTTAAACCTTCCCTCCATTGAATATGTCATGGTATTATTAGTTTTAAAACGAATTTTTATTATATTATGTGGGATTTACACTTATCCTAAATGTATTTACTTTTGATACACATAATAAATTCTTTTGGTTAACACCCACACTTTCTTTTAAAAATAATTTTTTAAATGTTTCTTTTTAAAAATTTAAAAGGAATGTTTTTTAACATATACAACATGAGTATATTTTTTCACTTTCATGATTCCATCATTTCTTAATCAATCCTTTAAAAATTTATACGGTTTTTTTCAATGAAAATGTTTTCTTTTATAATTATCCATCTTTTAAACAAAATATTTCAAAGTAAAGTGGAATTTCCCTTTAGAATTTCTCATTTATTTTGTTAGATAATTTTCATCTATATCAAAACCATTTGTTATATCTTATTCATAATTGATTTTCATCTCATTTGATACCATAAATCATATTTTACTGAATCGTTTAGGATCATTTTGACTATGGATGTGCTATTTTGATATCATTCCTCGTATTACACTGGATGGTATATGATTATGATTATTGTTTGTGGAAAGTTATTTCATATGATAGTTTCAATATGAATGTATATGTAGATTATGTTTCACCCCTTTCATATTAGTAATTCATTGGACTTAGTATGTAATTGTAAGGACCCAATATAGCACCTCGATACATCAATGGGTCTCATAAGTCCAACTGGATTGGTTATTGGCCGATGTCTTACCCGATTATGTATAGTGTCTTTCCCAATGTCTTGGAGGAATGTTTAGGAGGTATCACATTATGAATTCCCTCTTTATGATATTATTTATTTAAAATCCATGTGATTATTCAACTATTAGAATTTCCATGTTTATGTTTTTTTCTCATATGATTATTTATATCACCATAATTAATCATATTTTATTCCTTCCATATTATGATCAAGACTTTGTTTTAATGGAATATATTTTTAGTTATCCACCTTACCTTATTATTTATATGTTTTAATGATATATTATATTTTATTCTTACCCTTACTATGAATCTAAGCTCACCCCTTTCTTATGTTTTATTTTTTCCCAGGATACGAAGATGTATATTATGATTGAAATGTAGGGATAATCAAGGAGAATAGGGGTGTTTACAATAGAGTTACTATGTTTTATTTAATTTTAAGTTGTAATTTTATACTTATTTGTTTATATAGTTTTCCAAACCTACTAAAACATTCAGTCTTTTTGTATGTGATCACTTATACTTAGTCCCAATGTTATAATGTAACCACCAACTCTGGGCAACTGGGGATGAGGTCATTAAATTTGGTATAATAGAAAGTTTAATAGAAACATTGGAAAATAGATTTAGGACAACATATATTAGGGAAAAATAACCATATAACTAACTTTGATAATATTCCCAAGGTAACCAATATTTTGATTTTGATATTAGTTGAACATAAATTTTTTATGTGTTTCACTAGTTTTAAATTTTATTTATCGAAGCTAGTGTATTCAATTTTTTATAAATAAATATTAGTGGAATGAATTGAAAACGTATCAATGCATGTATTCTAGGTATCAGTTTCCCTCCCATGAATGAAAATGATGTTTGAGCTAGAGCTATAACTAGATTTGAACAACATATAACTATACATGTATAACTGACTCAGATTATGAGGAATAACCATAATCACATGGAGAAACCCGATCCGAAATTTGGTTCAACGATGTCATACCTCTTCATGAGACAATAAACTCTATCATTAAATGGGACTACAAACCCATTTTAGCTAATCAATTAATAAGTTCTTTAGAGAATATATTTCTCACTTTGGGATGTAACGAATGGGAGATGGTTGTCATGGCAGTTTATCATCTATTAGGAGATATGGATCAATTTTGGTCATTAATTCAAAACACAAATGAGGATGAAGAAATTTAAAATATGGAATTCTGACTAAAAAATCTATTTCCAATTCAACTTAATAAGGGAATTTTTAATCAAAAATTCTATTGTAAACCTTATTGCAAAAAATATGTTCCAAGAAAATCCTATTATTACACACAAATGTTCTCTAATTTCTGATTTGATTATCATACCTATGGTTGATTTTGATATAATCCTTGGTATGGATTATATTTAAAAATATGATATAAAAAATTATTGAAAAGATTATGAAATTATGATTCATGATGAATATATAGACCTTCTCATATTTATAGTGCAGACTTAATCATTTGAGTCATATCTATATCCACCTAATGTAGCTCTTCTAAATGAGATTCTTGGAGTATAATAGCAGATAAAACCTACTAATGAAATGTTTGATCTTAAAATTGAGGATGTAATTATTATATAGGAATACATTGATGTTTTTTTGAGTAATTAACAAGAAATACTCCAAAGAAGGATGTTAAGTTTTATATTAATTTAATCCCTTATGTAAAACATGTGTCATATATTCTATATAGAATTTCCATGGTGGAGTTAATAGAGATAAAGAAAGAGATAGAGTAATGGAGTGGTAAGGGATTTATATACCCTAGTTTTTTCACCATGGGGAGCTCATTTCATTTTCATTAAGAATAAATATGGATATATGATGATGTGAATTGACTATAGCGAAATCAATGTGACTACAATAATGAACAGGTATCATCTTCCACACATTGATGACTTATTTGACCAACTTCATAGAGCTCAATATTTTTTGAAGATTGCATTTGGTTTTGGATATCATCAATTGTGTGTAAAAAAGGAAGATATTCCATAGGAAGTGTTTCAAACAACTTATAGACATTACTAGTTTACAATAATGTCATTTGGACTGACGAATTCACCCTCTATTTTTATGGATCTAATAAATAGATTATGAATTGAATATATTGATTGTTTTTATTTGGTATTTATCAATGATATCATGGCGTACTCAGAAAGATTTTTGACCATGATAACTGTACACAGATTATTGTGGAGACTCCTAGAAGAAAAGAGTTGTATGGAATGTTTAGATAGTGTGAATTCTGGCATCAAACTGATTCTTTTAATGGCCATATTATCTCCAAGGATGGAATCTCAGTTAATACTATGAATAAAAGGTAGTCTAGAAATAGGCTATATTAACGAACCAATCATAGTAACAAATTTTCATTGGTTTACAAGGTGATTATCAATGTTTCGTTAATAATTACTCATGATTAGCTAACTCATTAACCAAGCTTACCCGTAAAAGGGTTATGTTTACTTGGACAATGAAATGTGAAGAATGATTTGAATAATTGAATAAAATATTTTTGAAAACTCTGATCTTGGAACTACCATAGGGAAATGGTGTCTTAGTGATTTATAGAAATGCATTAGATAAAGGACTTGGTTGTATCCTTGTAAAGAATGAGAGAGTTATTGCCTATGAAAAAAGGTAGTTAAAAACTCATGAACAAAACTATCCAACTCATGATATTGAGTTAGCAGCTATAATATTTTATATAAAGTTATAGAGACACTATCTCTATGGGGAAATATACAAGATATATAAAGATCAAATTAGTTTTAAGTATATCTTCACACAGAAATAACTCAACATAAAGAAAATGTGATGGCTCGAGCAACTCAAAGACTATGATTTCACAATACACTTCCACGCTGGGAAATAAAATAAGTAAGCAAATGCATTGAGAAAGAAGGATCACAATGTTCTGAACAAAATGAGGACTAATAGGGATCACGTTTACATATATCTAGTAAAGATGGATATGATAATTATCAAGGAAAGTGAAACATCACTACTTTTTCAATGTGTTTCCAAACAATATTTATTCGAAATGATAATAATTTCTCAGTCTTAGAATAATAATTTTCAGAAGTAAATTAATGTTGTGAAAGATTAGAAATTGGTAAACATCGTATATAATGATGGAATTTTGAAATTTGGGAAAAGGATTTATGTTACCTCCATACTTGAGCTAAAAAAGAATTATTGGATGATTATAAAAGTTGAAATTTCTCTATACACCCTGGCCTAACTAAGATGTATAGAGATTTGAAGGAATATTTTTGGTGGGATAATATCAAATGAGACATCTCTGATATTATATCAATATGTTTAGTTTGTCAATAGGTGAAGAATGAAAGAAAAAATCTTAATGGAGTCATGAAACATCTACATATTTGTACATGGAACTGTGATGGAATTACAATAGATGTTTTCATGGAATTACCAAAGACTCCAAGAACGAATGATGTTATATGGTTAATTGTTGATTAACATACCAAATATGAAAATTTATTCTATATAAAGGATAATTTTATTCTGGATAACCTTGTAAAACTCTATATTGATGAATTTGTAATACTTCACGATGTAATTATTTGATAGTTTCTAATTTGAAATCCATATTTTACATCAAAATTATGGAAGAGTCTTTGTAAGGCTTTGTATACAGAGATTTATTTTTGTACTGCTTATCAAACTCAACCTAATTGAAAATTTGAAAGGACTATTCAAACATTATAATATATGTTGAGATCAAGATCACTTGACTTTCAAGGTATGTGGGATTTGTATTTACCTTCCTTATAGTTTTCTTATAATAATAGTGTCCATTTTAGTATTCAAAATGTGCGATATGAAGCATTAGATGGAAAGAGTTGTCATAATCTAACTTTCTTAGATGAAGTTGGTGAGAGGAAACTTATAGGCGCATAACTTATTTCAGAGACAATGACAAATTTAAATTCTATTCAGGCACATATTAAAGAAACTCAAAGTAGTCAAATTGTTATACTAACAATCAGATGTAGGATTTGGAGTTTATAGTGTGAGATCATGTCCTTTTGAATGTATCTCCATGGAAGGGTGTCATATGGTTTAGTAAAAAAGGTAAACTGACCCCTAGATACATCATACCATATATAATTTTGGAAATAATTGGATTAGTGGATTATCATTTGGTGATTCCACCTAGACATTCTAAAGTACATGATGTGTTCCGCATATATTTTTTAAGAAAGTACAAGCCAAACCCAATGCATGTACTCACCCATGAGGAAATAAAACAGGTAAATGATTTGTCTTACTTTGAAGTTCCTATCAATATTCCTGACACTATAAATAAATATTGATAAATTGTATGACTCCGCTGGTAAAAGTTCATTAGAGAAACCACAAAAAGGAAGAAGCAACATGGGATCCTGGCGATGATATGCTGGAGAAGAACCCTCATCTATTTAGAAGGTAATACTCATTATGATTTCAAGGAGGAAAATTTCCAAAGGAGGGAAGAGTATAACACCCCAATATTTTATCATATGTATCTTCTTAAATAAATTAAATTTACTCAATAGATTACGTTTAATGCAATACCGAACCTAAACGATCTGTGATATACTATTAAATATTAACATGACCATTGGAATTGTAATGTGACCATTAAGAATAATAATATGGTAATTATATTAATAAACACACCTATAGATTTATATATAAAATATGTCTATCACTTAAATTAAAGTATGATACATTTATATAATGGAATAAGAAAATAAATGTTTTAAAAATGATAAATTAGGTGTGGATATTATTGTGAAACATAAATGATTTTTATAAGTTTATTATTAATATAATGATTTAAAAGAAAATTTATTATCAAAAAATACATTCATAAATTAATATTTTACTTTATTATAATTATAGGATATTTAAATAAGACCCTAATTAAATTTTAAGTGTGTTATAAAATCGATTACAACATTTTTTAAATAAATGATACATTTATTAAAAAAAAGAAATTTATCATATTTATAAAATTATTTTCTTAAAATTTGGGTCATTTTTGAAATATTAACATCAAAAAATGGTTAGAGTGAATATTTTGTATTTTTCTAAAATAGTTGAATGTTTTATGAATAGTGAAATATGGTAATTTATGACATTTAACACTGTAAGTGAATACAAGATTTTTTTTCATTTAAAATTTATGAAAAAAATATTCTAAACTCACATGCACTAGTTATTGTATATATTCACAAGAATATATAGTATTGATAATATTGAGTCAAAATAATAAATAAATGAATAAAATAATAAAAAAACAACCCTTTCCACCACTATAAATATCACCCCTCACCACCCATTCTCGTCACACATTATAAGCCTTTAATTGTTTCTAAATTATAACCAATTACCTTTCAAATCCTCTTCCCCATTCAATGACTTGATGGTCTTACCGAAATACCAAATCCAAGTGTCTTAAGGAGGTTCCCAATGAGACTATATTCAAGAGGTAAAATCCACCATCTTTCTCTTTTAATTTATTTTATTTTATTCTCCTCTCCTAACTTCCCCAAACCAAAGTGGTATGGTAACACTAGTATGATATATATATAATAGAATATTATTTTTTTCTAATGGATTATCCACCAGCGAAACTCCTCGCCTCTTCTTTTATTTTAAAAATGAAAATATCGTCTTTCATTTTTCAATTCACCGCCTTCATGGATGATGAGTTTTCATTTTCCATTACCTCCCTCAATGATGGTCATAAAAATATTATTATGGATAAATAATATTTTAATATATATATATTATAATTTATATCATGTTATATATCCAATATATATAAACATCATATTAAATGAAATGTCACAAGTTCGTGGTGGTTGTAAAAATCGACAAAATAAATTAAGTCATTTTCATCAACATTTTATCTAATAAATCATCCTTACACCACATAAACAAATGATATATTAAATAATTAAAACTTATTTAATTTTTTAATAATAAATAATTTTAGTTCTAATTAATTTTATCCCATTTGATAGTAATTCTCATATTTATACTCTAGGTAACCGACCATAAAACCCTTAAACAAACGATCCCAGAGAAACCAAATTTAAATTTTAACTCACAAAAATGTCCATAAATAAACATAATGAAATTATAATAATTAATATATATATTTATTGGGTTCTTAATTAAGTAATTAATCAATAAAATTTGATTATTCATGATATTAAGTACAAGTAGAGAATGTTTTCTAGTAGAAGGTAAGGGTTTCTGATATCACTTTTACTTATGTGTGGTATATTACTAATTCAAACCTTCTTTCTTGTGTGTGTTGTACATTATTAGTATTAATATATCATATAATTAATATATTTATAATTATTTCATTCAATTTGTCATTTAATTATCATTAATTTAATGGGACATACGATTGGACTGATTACAATGTTTTAAGGGAGTTATTACCCCAAATTCCATTCTTTTAGTTAAAATTTTACTCCATTGATTATGTCATGAAATTATTATGTGTGAAAATTCATTTTATTATACTATGTTTAAATAACAATTTTTTTATATTTATTTACATCTAATACACATAAATGATTCATTTGGTTAATGCTCACACTTTATTTTAAAAATACTCTTGTATATAATTCATTAAAAAATTTAAAAGTAATGTTTTATATCTTATACATCATGAGAAGATTTTCCCTATTTAGTGATGCCTTAATGCCTTTAGTAATACTTTACAATTTTAAAAGGATATTTTTGAAGAAAAATTTTTCTTTTAAATTTTCACTTCTTTTTTAATAAATGATTTCAATATAATGTTTTATTTCTTGCAAGAATTTCTCAATGATTTTGTTAGAGTATTTTCTTCTATGTCAACACCATTTATTGGATATGATTGTTAATTGAGTTTGATCACATATGATACCATCTACCATATTTTAATGAAATATTTATGATCATTTTGACTGTAGATGTTCTATTTTGATATCATTCCTCATATTCCACTAGATGGTTTATGATTGTGTTTATTGTTTAGTGAAATTTATTTCGTATGCTAGTTTATGTATGAATTTATATGAATATTATGTTTCAAAAATTTCATATAATGA
Organism: Viscum album; assembly: GCA_963277665.1. Lineage (NCBI taxonomy): Eukaryota > Viridiplantae > Streptophyta > Magnoliopsida > Santalales > Viscaceae > Viscum > Viscum album. The sequence continues at coordinate 21,625,678 of OY728142.1, read as the reverse complement.
ATGAATTGGACATAGTAAGTGATGGTTGGGTCCCTCTATATCCCCTTGATGTATCGGTAGTCCTCATGAGAGAAATTAGTTTGGGTATTGGCTGATGTCTTACCCGATTATGAATTGTGTCTTGGATGAAACCATTATGATATGTTTATGATGTATCACATTATTAAATACCTCATTATGAGATTGGTGATTGATAATACATGTGACTATTATACTAGTACAATATCCATGGTTAAGTTTTCTTATCATGTGATTATTTATATGGAATTATTTGATCATATTTTATTCTGACCATATTACGGTCAAGATTATGTTTTAATGACATGTTTATTTAGTTATTCACCTTTCATTATTATTTATTATTATTTATGATAGATGGAGTATTACGATTACCTTTAATAAGCATCAAAGATCACCCCATTTTAATGTTCTATGTTTCCCCCGGATGCTAAGATGTATATTATGATTGACATGCATGGATAATATAACAGAATAGAGGTGTTTCCAATGGAGTTAATATATTGTATTTAATTTCATGTTTTAATGTTATACTTATTTTTGTATCTAGTTTTCTAAAGATTGTAAATTATTTAGTCTTTGGGTATTCATTCTCTTGTACTTAGTAACAATATAATAATGTAACCACCAACTCTAGGCTACTAGGATAGGGTGTTTATAATTATTAAGGGGATCATGCCTTTAAATGGTGGTATTTTGACAAGAAAAAACATATATGATGTGTTTAAGTGTTTTTGGGGGGGGGTTTGTAGATCTTGTGATGGGTAAGAGGATTACAATGTGAGTTGATGTTGGGTGGTGAAGGGTTCATTTTATAAGTGTGTACATCAGTTTTTTTAATTATTCATAATAATAACAGAGAATTCATTTATAGGGAAATAAGATCAAAATTTGATTATTATTGAGGTAAAGATATTTTAAGGTCAATCAATCCCCCATACACACATCTAAAAATGTATTTTTGTGATATTTTATGACTTTATCCCTTCATTTAACACTTTTATCTCATTTTAGCCTTTATCGTGGTGTCAAATTTTACCTTGGTAACTTATTTTTATTCCCCAAAATTAAATTTAAATTATCATATATTTATATTATACAATGTAATAATATTAAATACACTTTATTTAATAGAATTTCAGATAGTGATAAAAAATATCGTCAATATAAACAAGCATAACACAATAATAATATTTTTATAAAAATGTATTTGTAAGAAGAAAAATACTTATTTAAGGAAAATATTATGTATATAATTGATAACAATGATATTTATTTCTTCATTAATAAAAATTGAGTTTTTTTTGAATTAAAAATAATTCAAAACTGAATGGAATCTTTTTAATACTAAATTTACTGAAAAAACCAAAATTATTTTTTTATTAGAATACAATATATCTATTATATGAAAATGTAAATCATAGGTTTCTAAATTCCACATAATACTTGAAATGAATTATTTTAAATCACAAATACATATTTTTTCTATTATAAGGTTTAATAAATTTATAAATCATGAAAATTCTTTATTATGTTAAAACACTATAGTATTTATCGGCACTATATTTTTTTAATATCCAGAAAAAAAATGAATATTTTTAGAAAAATCTAAAAAATGCACCATAAGATAATTTTGAAATGATGAATCCAAAAAATGGTGTTTGTTTTTTAAAATTAAAATTCTAAAATATGGAAATTTAATATTTAAATATAATAAAAAATGATAATGAAAAACTATTTTAAAGAAAAATGACTTTTTAAAATTTAAATGTTCTTAATATTATTTTATATCATTAAAAATTAATTAAGTGATAATATATTTGTTTTCACATTGAAAACTTTTATTATAATAATCCATAAAAAGTTTTAAACTATAAAAAATACACAACACTTTTAAAAAAAGAGTTCATTGAAAAATAAACTATTTAATATTAAAAAATAATAATCACATCCCTCAAAATTTAATTATTTATCTTCTAGAAATTGAATTTATTAAATTCATTCATATTAGAAATCATAAAACAATTATTTTAAAAATAAATAATAATATTTATTGAATTAAAATAATTAGTTTTAACTATCTTATTTATTTACTTGATGTTTTACTCATCTTTTAATTTTCATCATGATATTTTTCATTTTATTTTCAGGATGTTTTAAAAGTGTATCTTTCATTATAATAAATATTTCATGGTTCATTTTATATTATTTTTCTATATGTTAAAATCTATTCCGCATAATATTTTTTTTAAATGAAAACACATAATAAACTATCAAGGGGTTGTAGTAAATTATATTGATCTTTAGATTTAACCTATTTTGTGATAGTGTTGTTCTTTTACAACTTATTCGCCAAAAAATCTTCTATTGTATCGTGTTTTTATTCAATATGATATTTTTCTTCATGTATATCTTTAATAAATGAGAATTTTGAAGTTTTAACTTTAATACTAAATTTCATTAGATAACCTTAGACCACATAGTAGAGGTATCTTACAAATTTAATACAATAATCCTAATAATTTATAGAACATTATTCATCAAAAGGATCATAAATAATTTTTTTATCTTACCTAATAGGAAAATGTTTTACTTCAGGTAGTAGTGTTAGATCCTCTTTCTCCTTTAAATATTTCACCAATTTCTTTTCCTCTTTTTCTTCCTGATTTTTCACGTTTTGGTTAAAACCACCATATCAGCTTTAACAGGGATGGAAAATGAATAATCCATATGAGGATCTTCTAAAATATCTCTAAATATGAACATAAAATTCAATTTATCAAATCAACTATATATCATAATAGATCTAAATGTAGTTAATTGGGTTATATCTAATACTAATTGAGATGCATAATGGAATGCACAGTCAGCTAGGGGGTGAATTAGATATGACTAATTTTTATGAAAATATCATCCACATAAAATTTTACACTTTTAAAAGTCCCATATCAATGTCCAAACACTAGTTATATGTTAGGATATAAATTAATCAATTTATCTACTACTCAACACATATGATCCACATGCAATGAAAAATGTAAAGTAAAGAACAACACATAGTATATTTGAAATTTTCATCTCTGATGTTGGAAATCAACTCATTACTATGTATAGTTAATTTCCCAGGTTAGAGATTCTCTACTGAATTATGAAAGTGGTAAAAATGGGTATCACCTTTTTCACATAGTGCATCCCATGCAAACATAACATCCCATTATGCTTTCTAGCATCACATTGGATTTGTAATAATGTAATAGTGGTTACTCGATACCCCGCTAAATAGTACTTTTTTATTACCATATCATGTATACAGTGAGATATGCATGATTCACTACTACCATTATATTTTATACATTTCTTCATCCACTATTTAAATAATAGCTTCCAATGATTAATTTTCGTATCAAAAGGTTATAGTAGATATCAGTCTATAGTTAGAACCTCAAGACATTATGAAAATAATCATAAATATATGTCTTATGGTATAGATATATCATACTAACTGGAAAAATTAGATGTGTAAATATCAAGTGTCGGGGGATCATAATAATTAATAATTAGTCTCATGAAGTTCACACTTGGTGATCTATAGTATTAGAGATCATGAGGACAAGCTTGCTAATAAGAACAAGACACATTCTAGGTGACATTGGGTTTTCCTATATATAGACATGTGTATTAGTATCCAAACATGATATCATCATCAATGTGTGTCATTTTGTCATGTAATTTGTTGCAAAAAACCCCATGATAATGAAATCATGGTGATGTTGCTTATGTTGGGTGCTTCATTGGGGGTATGGCATTAGTTGAATGGCCAAGAAATAATTTGTTGCATTTGAGTTGAGGAAGTAATATATCTCATGTCTGATTGATCAGGATGGAAGTACCTTCCTAAATTCCAATGTATTTGGACTTATATCTAGTTAGATAGATAAAAAATAATAAATCAATAAAGGATGTTGAAACAAGTGTTCATACTACTTTATGAGATATTTAAATTCAAAAATATTATTTTACACTGTTTGTGTTTGTATATTGGTTTTTTTTTGGGTATAAATATTCCTTATCTCTATAGGGGCTTGATGGGTTGCTAGACTCTACTTTTGGTCTACTAATACTATTCAATAATATCGAGATAAGGGTCTTGGGGGTCACACACAATATCATATTCTAGAATCTAGCCTATTATGGTGAAGAGGAATATAGGAAATGGTGGGCCTCACCATGAGGTCTGAGGTTTTCCAAAGTTTTAATGATCTCCATTGAATTAATAAATTCATTATTATTCAAGTAAAAAGTAATTGAGTTGATTTTTTTAATAAAATTATTTACATGAGTTTATGTAAACAAAAAGAATAATATTATTTGAACAAATATTACTTTAATATTCCATGTTCTTTTAACATTAGCAGGAATTACAAGTTCTGTTAAATGACTCAGTTTAGACATGTAAAATATTTAATATATTTTAAATGTATGTGATAAAATATGAATAATATGTATGACATTGTTCAGTTCATTATAATTATTTATTTATTTCTTATTTATTGGGCATTTGGTTTTAGTGGGCCTGCGAACCCTTCTGATTATTTTGAATCACCCACTATTTATGTAGGAGAGATGAGCTCATTGAATTCACTATTCATTCCTATGTAATGACAACTTGTCACTCCTCTCACCTTATAGAGAGAGAATGTTTCTCCCCAAGTGTCAATCCAAGCATATAATAGATGGATCAAAAGCCTGAGATCATTGTGAACATCGTGATGTAGAAGGATTCATTGGAGGTCCACGCTAGCACCTAGATTTTGATGGACAATGATCATGTAGACTCATAGACCATGTGTGGATAATCTGGAGTGTTTTTGGCTTCTGATCCTTCAATAATGATATGTAGTAAATTGTGCTCTGATTAGAAATTATGTATACATTCCATTAAATTTTTCATGATCTTTTTAATTCTCACGAGATCCTTGGTATCGTACTGGGGTTTAGGTCATTAGAGATGACACATTTTTTCATCTTGATGATGAAAATGTTTAAATCCCCAACCTACTAGTTCTAGTGCGCACCCCGATACCTAATATGAGTATCATATCTATTGCTGGGATTTTATAATACATTAAAATTTAATTAGTTTAAAATTTATGTAGAGGGATTTAAATTGGTCACAACGGATATAACCACGATTTGATGAGAGATCAGAATGCCAAGTTATGGCTATCCAAAAATGATTACGGATTAAAATTGGTCTTTATTTCAAGATATTAATATTTTTCAAAAATTTGATGAACAAATATATTTTGTTCATTTAATTTCAATGCACATGACCGGACAGATTCTTATGGCCATATTTTCATGGGAAGATTCGATCTAACCAGTAAAGTTTGATTCAATCATTGATGGAATGATTTAAAAATAATGTCAAATATTATATTATTTCTCTAAAAAGACAGGTGTATTGACCTACCAAATAAAATAGTAACACAATTTCTATGAGTTGGGTATACTTCCATAGGAGGGACCACTTATAAACAAATAAAGGTGGAAAACTTATGATATAAACCAAAAAATAGGCTTGAAAACTATGTCACACAACAAAAAAGGAAAAGATATACCAGTCATCTTTTTTTAAAAGTATAAATGGTCACCACCCTTGCAACACGCACTACCCCCACCCTTCTTGAACCAAACAATTCCCCCCTCCCCCACCATCTGGTTTGGCCGATTGTGTCAACCAGCACCCCTAGACACCACCGTCACAGCACCGCACAACACACCACCGATCTTGTCATGTTTTTTGGATTTGGCTACTCATGTCATATATTGCATCTACCATCCTCTAATATTCTTCAGTATCCTCACTAAACTACTAACCATGAAGTCGTTCCATCGCAAGATTTTATAGGTGTTTCCCCTCTTCCGAGCTGGTCATTTTCACTGGATACCTCCACGTCAGATGTCGTCTGGCATAGCTGTCGTCCATCATGGGGGTGTGAACCCCTCCACCATTGTGGAATCTTCCATCCTCCACACCCACGTGATGTTACTCGCTTCCACTATCTTCACAAGGTTCAATAATCTATCCATGATCCTTCTCAGGTTGATCCAGTCTTTTCTGGCAAGCTCCATTATCGAATGGACCCCGTATCGCCACTATCTGAGATCTCAGTCACTATACCTTGTTGCACTGGTCTGACCTACTCTCGTTAACCCCCTATCGGCGCCATTGAAGCTCCACCCTACCTGCTGCATCAGCCGTTGCTGGGCCCCCTATCTCTACAACACCTAAGGAACACCATAATGGTCATCCGCCTTGGTTCCACGAGTCCAGTTTGACTGAACCCACACCACAATAGGATTAGGTGGATCAGCCCAACCCTGAACGAGTCAGTCTAGGTTGGCATAGCCTAAAACAACCTTGCACGAGGTCTACCCAAATCAAAAAAAGATTGCGAGGGTTTATCATGACCCATAATGGGAATGCACGAGGTTTCAGGGCCCATGTTGTTGAAAATTAATTTAATTATTTAATTTAATTTTATAATTAAAATATTAATCTGTTGTTGAAAATATTAATTTCTGGTTTAAAATATGATATTTTCATACCAAAATTCAAAATTAATTTAATTTAGGTATTATAATAAATAAATAAATTAATTTAATTGTTTATAATAAAGTTCAAATAATATTTGGAATGAAAAAAATAAATTATTTGAATTTTATTAATTCTTTAATTTATTTAAATTGCACTCGTATGTAAAATTTATTGCAATTTAATTTTTATCGCACTTTTACCTTTACCTATTGACTAGTCTTATAGAATTGATCAACCATGTGTATATCTTATTTATTTATTTATTTATTATCTATGTGTGATAATTGTAATTAAATAAGTTGGTCTTCACATCATCATTTTTTGTTTAATATGTATAATGGTATGTGTGCCTAGATAAAAGTTTTCTTTCTATATTTTGTACTCCTAAGATCCCTCTCGCTCGTGTGCTAGTACATTTGTATTATGTTAAGGATAGTGTAAGATGTAGCCAATGCCAAGTCAAGACAAAATATAGACGAGTAGTGGACACAGTCGAAGGGGTGAGTTGTATCATGAGTTAAGATACAACTTTGGTATTATTCCCCTATGTCATGGTTGATCAATTGAGTTTAAATGGATCAACCAATATTAGATGATCAAGACCAGTTAGGTAGTTTATTTTCTTTATAATTTTTTAAATTTTTTATGCAATTTCAAGCCGACAAGAAACAAATCCAAAAATAAACAATAAAATGCATAAATAAGTTATTGATGCTTTTAAATTAATGTTCATTTGTGAGTGCGACAACATAGTATAAAAAGAGTAATAGAAATGGATTACATTATTTGAGAAAAAATATAAAACCCTGAAAGAAAAAATATGTTGTAAAACATTTTCCATCATTAGAATTTAAACATAATTAGATGTTTTTGGTGCTCTTTAGCTAAATTTGAGGGTTCCTCTTACTACTGGGGTGTTCTTATGAGATTGATGAGTTGATTTAACTGATGTTATTAATAAAGAGTATCCATATCTATATTTTGTTGCTGTCAAATGAAAACATTGAGTAAATTATATTTATGATTTTATAAGATGATACTTCACTCAATTGATCATGGATATGTGGTTTAATGTGGTTGGATAGTTAAATGCCTACCTTGAACACTCGGAGTTGTGGCGTAGCCATATCTTACAGACTATGCAAGGAGGTTCAAGGATCTTTTCTACTGAAATAATCAAGAAATATAGTTTTCCAATTATAGTACATATGGTTTCTAGTTTTCTATAAAATAGTGGAAACCATTTAATGATTTAATTAATTAGTCAATAAATCTAAATTGGTAATCAAGATAAAACTACAGTTTTATAGATTTTATTTTTGTGGAAATTGGTAAGAAGAAACAAAAAACACAATGCGATAATCATGGAAAAATTAAATGTCCAAACTACACATGAATTTCCACTTTTAGTATAGGTGCATGCGTATAATACTAAGATATCAGAAATTAAATTTGCTAGATTCCCCAATATCTGTTATTCCACTTAATGAAGTGGGGGTGTAAAAATGCATATACGAGACTCAAGGGTAAATCATATGATAGTTATGTCATATTTTTATCATCAATGTCCACTGTGATTTGTGGTTACTATATCAGGACATGGATGATATCACATTTTGTCTCATCTCCCAGAAGCTTGAAAGGATAAAGTGAAGCGCATATATGAATAAGTGATGCATACACTGATTATGTGTAAATTTGAAAGATGGATCTTGATGTTTTATTATATGTCATTATCATATCATTTACACCCATTTACTCCATTTTTTCATAATTTTACAAAATTATTAGAGTGTAGAAAATACTTCATTAACTTTTGGGTAAGGTTCACCAAGTAAATAAGAACTTCAAGAAAGTATAATATTTAATTCTTAGGGTGAAAAAATTGAAATAAAAAGAGAAAAGACCAATGTAAAGAGAAATGTTAATGAAGACTTTTAATTTCTATTAAATAACAGTGGTATTAAACACTAGGTTATTTTCTTCACATATAATGAAATGAATCTATGGTTGTTTAAATGGAATGAACTGAATTGGAGACTCAAGTAGTAAATCCTTCATAGATATTCATCAATTATAAGAAATGTTTTTATTATACTTCTTGGGAATTAAAAGAAAATATTCCAATCACATATATGTATTGAAATATAGTAACCAATTAAGTATTATAAATGTTATGAGAAGTATGGTGTGCTCTCCACGTGGCTACAAAGGGTGGTTACTAAGTCAGTGGTGAGACGTAAAAAACTTCTATATTACCAGGATTAATGGTTCTCGTTGACTTTTTTGGAGTATTAGAAAAAAATATTATCTCACATTTCATTTGGAGACAAGGATACATTATTCCATGTTCAGGATTGAATGTTGTTTATGGTGTTTAATACATAAAAATAGTTATGTAATACATGAATCAATGTAAATAAATGTTTAATATAAAATGTAATACATATATACCTAGTTGTGGAAAGGAAATCATTTTTCATGTCAAAAATAATGTTGAAATCAAGGATATACCTATTAGGTAATTAAACCTAGTGGTTCTATAAATCTTAGGTATTATTGACATATATACTTTTTTAGTTGGAAAAGGAACCCTTTCGAATTAAATGTATGAAAAAAATATTTCATATTTATTTTAGAAATAGTGTTTGAACTATTCCAATGGTAATATACAGGTAACTATTCTTCATCAACTTATTTTAAGTTCATAGGGAAAGTTAAAATGAAGTATGGTATATGCATAGTCATAAGATATGAGTTTCTTTGAGCTGGTGTGATGAAGAAGAGATTGACCAAGAATTTATTGACCAATATAATGTAGTGTGGAATTATTCCTAAACACACATTAACTTATTCAAATATGATCTATGATGCTAAATAGGTGGATTTATAATGAGTCTTACATTTCAATATTGATTAACAAAGTGTTGTGTGGAGTATTTCATAAATTTTCACTTCTTTTTACACATCAAAGACATGATGCTTGTACAAGGAGTACCAATTTTACTACTAATATCTATTGTAGAATCTTCCATTATTTTAATAACATGAATCAAAATTAATGGCCCTATCCCATAACCATATTCCAATAATAATGACAAATAGAAGGCATATAAGTTATATAATAATAGAAATCCATTTTCACAAGGATTTGTGTTTAGATTTAAAGATTTTGATTGGATATAAACAAAGTTGATTTAGGAGGAAACATAAAAAGAATCTATAGTAATTATCCTAAAATTTTATTAGTATATTACTCAAATCCCTATGGTAGAAATGATGTTGTCATGTGATAGACTAGATTTCTATAAATGGGTGCACATATCTAAATGAGATAGTGGGAGATATATGGACTTGAGTTTGGTTAATACTAGAGATAAATAAGTAATTTTCATTACAATGTGTTCCACAAGAGTTGTGGAAGAGAAATGTTATAGAGATGCATATTATGTAGGAAGGATAAAACCATGGTAATAGTTTTATATTCATCATGGTTGAGGATATTTCATTGAGAATAATTTCTCCTTCAAGTAAGTAGTGTATCACAATTAGATAAGATTGAAAAGATCAATTAAAATTCAATGATGGATTCCATGTATCAAAGTAAAGAGGCATGTTATTTTGAATACCTTGGAGGTTGTTCAAGTGATACTATAAATGTATGGTACATTTTTGGTACTAATAAGGCTTTCTTGGTAACACCAAGTCGTTATGCCTAAATCCATTAGAATTTTAATTATTATACCTATTTTCTATAATAATTTCATTGATAATTGGATGTCAAGACCACCAATTATGGATGTTGTATAAACAATTCAACTAGAATGGGATTTTGACATCACATAATGCCAATAAAGGGTGAATGTTACTAAAATCTAGTTTTTGATTGAAGCAATTAACAATATCATTGAATATTCATTTGGAATGAATTTTTTCCATATTTCTACCAGAGGTTAGTGGGAGATCCGTGATTTTCCAAGATTAATATCTCCAATAACATATGTAAAACATATGTTGGTCTTGTAGTTAGTTAAGACCATGATAAAAGATATTCTCTAGAGATTAACATTAGAAACCTATGATCTAGGGATCATAATATATTGAGGTAGATCTAGCGATTTCTTAGACCTAGTCAATCATACATATACAACAATGGTTTTGAGAATAAAATCTGGAATAAATAAATAGATAATAATTACTAATTACACATGGAATATATCTCTATAAGATGGCATGCATGGGAATTTGAGGAGACTAACGTAGTTAGTTTAATTCTATACACATCTATGATGGATCAATCACATGTTAAATAATATGTACGAGAATTTTATATTTCCATGATATACTTTATTGTAGGAAAATATCAATTATATCCTTAAGAACTAAAAGGTAAGAAGTCAGAACTATCCAATAGTACTAGATCAAGTACAAAGGATATATACTTGGTATGTGGAGAAGAAGGGATACTAATTTTAAGGGGACATAAAGTTTAATTTCATAGATCAGTGTGATCTAATATCATAGTTAGGCTAAGTGGATGAGAGAGACAATATCATAAAATACAGTGGTATCCATACCTACAAATATCAAGTATATTTTATATTCTAAGGTATCTAAGAATCTATTATTAAATGAATTTTTTTCCATTTCTTGGAATCACATATGGTATGTATAGTTATATAATTTTGATGATTCTTTTACTAGTACTATCCAGTATGGAATGTTTTGACAGTGGAAAAAAGAGTTATACTCAAGAATATTATCTCTTCAGAAGTTTCTCTCAAGGAGGTGAGGTCGCACTTAGCATAATTTCAACATTGCAGAAAAGTGGAAGACCCTACAACTAAATCCATGACTAATTATAAACATGATTCTAATCATGTGAGAGCTAATAGGGATAGTTAGAAAGATGGATCTAGTGAATGTGGCACTATTGTAATAGTGGGTACCCTAGACCTAAATAAACAATACTTTTCAATTATCATTTCATGTATAAAATGATATATTCATGATGTACTCTTAGAATTATTGTGTAGATGTTTTTTTGTCCACTAAAAAAATGGCCATTTACATAGATTAATTATTGTATCAAAAGGTTATTGATGACCTTAGGATTTAATGTGAACCTCAAGATTGTATGACATTAATATTAAATATAGGTCATATGGTCTAGATACATCATGTTGACTATAAATATTATATATATGACTATCAGGTGATATGGGTTCATATTCATTAATACTTCTTCACATGAAGTTCACGCTTGGTGATCTATAGAAATTGAGATCATGAGGATAGATCCATTAATAGGAACACCACAGGTCTCAAGTGTCATTGGTTGTTCTTATCTGTAGACATGTGTATTGGCCTCCTGACATGAGATCATTATCAATGTCTTCCATTTGATCACATACATTGATGCGAGGAAAATTCATGATAATGAAATTATGGGGAGGTAGCTTATGTTGGCTACATCATTGGTGGAATGAAATTGGTTCAATGTTAAATATAGAAATTGTAACTTCCATGTTGAGAAATTAATATATATATATATATATATATATATATACGGATTGATTGATCTGGATGATAGTACCTTTATTAATCCTTTTCCAAGGTAGTCAGATGTAAATCCATACAAATAGATTAATATATAATAAATTATGAAATTTCAATGACACAAGTTTGTATCCTATTTTATGAGATATGTAAATACAATGAAATTATATTACATAGTTCATGTTCGTAGGATTTTTTTCATTGTTATAAATATTTATTATCTATTTAGAGGACTTTATGGGTTACTAGAATCCAATATTCATCAGTCAATCCTATTCAATTATATCTAGATAAGGGCCTAAAAGGTCACACACAATAGCCTATTTAAGAACATGATATGTTCTAATGAAAAAGAATATTGGACATGGTTGGACCCACCACAGGTTCCCTGGTTTTTCCCAGTATTGATGATCACCGTCGAATAGATAAATTCATTATTATTCAAGTAAAGAATAATTAGGGAGAATTTACTTATTAAAAGGTTTTACAATTGTTTAAATAAATACAAGGAATAATATTATTCAAACAAATATTATTTTAATGTTATAGGTTTGTTTAATATTAGTAGGAATTATGAGTGGAGTTAAATGACTCTGTTTTATCATGTAATATATTTAATATATATTACATGCTTGTGATAAAATAAATATAATATTTATGATGTAGTTTATTTAAACATAATAATTTATTTATTTCTTATTTAGTTGGTGATTTGCTTCTAGGGGTCAGGGAACCCTTCTGAGTATTTTGAACGTCTCACTATTTAAGCAGGAGAGAGGATATCATTCAATGCACTGTTTATTCCAACAAAATGATTGATTATCTATCCTCACAGCTTCATGAGAGAGAAAGTATCTCTCTAAGAATCAATCAAAGAACGCCTTAGACATATTGAAGGCACATGATCATGGGGATCATTATGACACCAATGGACTTGTAACAGGTCTGTGCTACCACCCATATTTTAAATAATGGTGTGTGCCAGGATTCTTACAGAGCATCTGGAGGATATAAGGGGATTTAGCTTCATATTATTTGAACAATGGTCTTCATTTATGATATATAGTCATCTTCACTTGGATTAGGAATGAGTTACACATTCTATTTATTTTTATGTTCTCTATTTGATTCACATGAGATCTCTAGGATCGTATCGAGGTTCAGATCGCTAGAGACAACAAGTTCCGTCATATCGATGATGAAAAATTTTAAATCCCCAATCCACCGACTTCCACTACATGCCCCAGTACCTACATGTACTACCTCACATATTCTTCATTATAGTAACATGTATTATAAAAAAATCCTTCCAAGCATAATAAATAATATCTTCTTCCAGCTCCTGGATGTCCATACATCAATGTGACTAGATCTTTTTTATTTTACAGGGTCATTGACTACATTATGATATTTTATAGAGTACATACAATTTAGTCTTTATAAATAGCAATGTTATTGCAACTTTCACATAATTATATCATTTAATACATATAACACTTTATCCAATTAAGATATTTAAAACCCATTGGATCCTAAATGTTATTCATGTGTTTTCATACATGGATCATGAACAATGGTTGTGTAGTAGGACTTACCATAAACTATTCTTCAAATTTATTTTGAATAATATTCTATGATATCAATAAATCATAGATATTTTTTTATCTTCATCTAAATTCAATGAATTAGATATGATCATAGATTCTCATCACATTATTATTATTTCTTTTTAACCAAAATTTTATTCTTCATAACAATATTGGTTTCTCAAATATCATCATTGAGAGTCCTTGTTTCTCTCTATTTTTCCCAAATTTTATATTTTTAATCAAAATATATTTTTTTTTTATTTTCAGAAATTTTAAAATTCGTTAATAAATATTAATTCCAAGATCACCAAATATTTCTTTAATTGTATCACATGAGTGTACTTGTATGATCTCATTAATATTCCATTACCACAAATATTGTCTTCCATAGTATACCAATAATACAATTTTCACATTTATTATCATTTTATATTAACCAAATAGAATATCCATTTAATTAAATTGAAAATAATGAGGTTCTTTTTATCAAAATATTTCCACAATATAAAAATATATCCAATCTTTACAACTTTAAAAAACATAACATAATAATTATATTATGGGGTGGAAATTTTATTCATGATGTTAGTGCATCTAAAACACTAGTACATGATTAAAAATAAATATTATTCTCAAATAATATTTACATTGTGATTTTCAAATCAAAATGTGGAGACCATATTCACAATACTTTTTATGAATAAAAATCTTCTCAACCCATTATGATGTTTTGTACATTGAAGAAGAATTCCATCATTATCACATCTCATTACCATACTTGACTTTTAAAAATCCATTTTTTATTATTTTACACTAAGTAGAAAAATCATACATATATTTACATTAAATAATATATAATATATTTTAACCTTTATGTGATAATAATTTAGTCTAACATACACAATGAGTCCATCTTTCATTTTTCGTATTCTCAATTTACATAACAGAAAATCACTTTTATGTACTCAAGTAGTGTTTCTATAATTTTCAAATATCAAATTTCAACAAAAAATGTGACTCTTAAATAACATAGGAAATGAATATTAAATTTCCACTTTTATAAATATTTAGCAGACAATTATCATGTAATAGTAAATGTATTTTATGTTTTTCAAATGAATCTAATGTATTTTTTTCTATTTCTAATTTTATGTTCTCCTCTAGAGTTACTCTACCACAACACATCATACCTCATGAATGGTTCTTATGAAACTTTGAGATGAATATTTCACATCACACCCTATTCCAATTCATTCAGTATTATACATATAATAAACTTCCATTTATTTGAAAATTTCTCAACTTTGATCATTCTAAAGGACTCTTATGTAGAATCTTTTGGACAATTAGAATACCCTTACAATTTTAGTGATTTTTAGGAATGTACCAAATATAAAATATCATGGAATTTATTTTATAAACATAGTAAATTGATATTAAAAAATAAAAATATTAACCCTAACAAGATGACAATGGACTTTATGAATTGTCAATGAATCCTCCAATTATCAGGGGTCATCATGCCTTTTCTAAATTCTTCTATAAATAAATAAGAAAATGACTCTTATATTATTAGATAAATGAAGCTTTTTATTTTCATATGAACCACATAAACATCAATTTTTCTAACAAATTGTTTTTAATTTTTTGGTTTTATTCAAAAAATATATTTTATATGAATCTAAAGTTGTTCAAATGTTCTCAAAAATACATCAAATCATCTTAAGGTAACCCCAACTTCTCTAAAATAATTTAAATAACTTTGTAAATGACCATAACATTTAAAAGACTATTCAACCACATTTCTAATGATATGAAATACATAAATACTATTCTTGAATATTTTCAATGTAATATCACTACCTTTTCATTTCACGATTCAGGAAAGACTTCACCAAACATCACCTATAGAATATGTACGTCTATTTTGAGAAATATATATATTCAATGCTCCATTGATGATTTA
Source organism: Viscum album (assembly GCA_963277665.1). Classification (NCBI taxonomy): domain Eukaryota; kingdom Viridiplantae; phylum Streptophyta; class Magnoliopsida; order Santalales; family Viscaceae; genus Viscum; species Viscum album. The sequence continues at coordinate 21,609,945 of OY728142.1, read as the reverse complement.
TCAGAACTTTGAGGTTTCTTTTTATTTAATTAATAATTTCTCCTAAGATATTTTTGTAGTTAGTTTATTCAAAAATAACATAACACTATTGTACACTATGAATTCATATTTAATCACGACTTGAAATTGTTTCATTATAAACTAGTTCTAAAATCATTAGATATAAGAGATGGTTTCTAAGTAGTATCTTTAGTCTTACTTTCCAATAAATCTTTGGGAATCATATTTTTCTTCTTTATTTGAATATTCCTTAATCATCCAATATTTCATGAAATAATTATCAATTTTTTTGAAAACAAATATAGATAGAACAACACTTTGGATATTTCATGTCGGCAAACCAAATATATAAAACCCATGACCAAAACTATTTCCCTTAAAAATACATAATGCAATTTTATATTGTTTTCTTATTTGATTGTCAATGAAACCATGTTGTGTTTATGTAAAATAATATCTTTTTTTCATCTCTGGTTATTTTTCAATTCTTGAAATATTTTATCACATAGACCATTGATGTTTTTGTAAGATCATGAAGTAGTGTTGATAAAACATGACCATTTTTTCTCACATGCAATAGATGGTGAGTTCATCAACTTCTCTCCATCTACAATGATCAATATCTACAATAATTTTACTCCCAAAACATTGAATAATCATATATCCTGCACTAATGTTTACATCCCCATGAAATTTGAAGTTTTCATTATTTGAATCATTGATGAAAACTATAACTTTTCTTTCTACACTACGTTATGGTGTGAAAAACATGAAGTGTTTTTCTGTTCATGTTAGAATGAATTAAATATTTAGAACTATATGTTGAACCATGTCAATTTTTTTCAAATTCAATGACAAAATATTTTTTTAGGAAAATACAACAGTGTGTTTTGATGAATATCATGTTGTGGTTCTCAATTATGTGAAATTTAAATTTTTCTTTCATGAAAATTAATAATTTTAATTCAAACACTATTGGTCATTTTTTCCTAGAAAAATAAAATTTAAATTACTATTACTATGGTATGGATTTGTCCAAATGTGAATTATTCAGCTTTTAAATCATGTTCAAGTCACCCCACCTCCACCTTTCATCTCCAATATCCATAATATAATATAGAATCAATCATGATGAAACTAAAATATCATGTATACATATTTTAATATGACTATAAATCATTTGATATGTTTTTTTATCTAACAAACCTTGTTTGAAATATGGGTTGTTATAAGAAATATGATTCTCTAGATCACATTTCTATGTAAACCTAAAACCATGTATAATATTAATAACATGTACTTTTCATTATTTTTATCCCCTTATATTATTATTCAATAATAATGTTTTATGAAACATAGTAAAAAATTCATTTTAAACAACATAAATATAATGAAAAATAATAATTGTTTTGGTAAAAATAAGTGCTTCCAGAAAATAGAAATAAATTATGATAACTATAGGCCCTAAAAAATATTTTTTATAACAAATAGATATGTTGATATTAATTGTTATATATGATAAAATATTTTATTAAAAAATAAATATATTATTTTATCAAATTAATAAAAACATCTTTTTCCAACAAATTTATTTTTTATTATTTTCATAGAAACAAATTTATAAAAAAAACTTATATTTATTATATATAAAGAAGAAAATATATATTAATAATTTATTTAGTATTCATATATCATTTTTCAATAAAATTATATGATTAAATATTTATATATATTTCTCAATTAATTAAAAATCTTGTGACTTTTAAGTCAAAAAAACAACTAAAATAATTTATAAACACGCAAATTAGATGGTTACTATGCCAAAGAATTGAAAAAATGGGTTTAGTGTATCAGTAGGGACGGGGTATGCTGTAAAGGATATTTTTGGATTATACTAATCAATTCATGGGACATGGTGGATGATAATAAAATTAGGATTCAAGGGTACATGAAGGGTCTATATAATTATTGAGAGGGCCACTAATTCCATGATACCAAAGGTAAATTCTCTCTCTCTCAAGCACATAAAATCCCACTTCTATAATTATGATTCAAATATATAATTCCCTATCTAAATCCTCATGTCCCGCTTAATGTGAGACAATAATTAGAAACCTTCTCCTTTTATCTTCTATAATATTAGGGTTTCATGCCTCAATTATTCTTCAAATATCTAGCCTAAGATTTTATTTGTAATAAAATATTTTATTTTTTCCCTTTGAAAAATATTTTAAAACAAGTTCATACTAGGAATCATTTTTGTTATTATTTTAGTACTTATAAATAAATTTTTTTCAAAAGTAAGATAAAATTTGAGAAAATTTAATAATTTTTTATTTATGTGGAAAATCAATTAAATGGTGTGGGTTGTGAGCCTTATACCCATATTATTGTCAATGATATACCATAACATAGGGAAGATCTTATATATATGCCTACATGGACCAAAGAAGTGATAAAAATATCTAATCATATTATTGAGAATCATATTCTAATGAGTATTAGTATTTCCAATGATATGGAGGAGAATTTTAATTTTAATACTAATGTTTCTTTGTTTTAATTTCATGTTTGATGATTATTGGAATTTTCATAATATACCATTCACATAAAAGTGAATAATCAAGTAAATTTTATAAAAAATTCAATAGGAATATCAATGTACCCTACATTATTAAATTCTCTTAAGGCATTTACAATAAACTTCACCTAGGGGTAATGGAAAGGGGTTAAAAACCATTGATCACAACATCAAACTAATTCTACCTTTCAGTTGATTAGTTTCTCCAATTTAAGTATTATAATTATATTTTTTCCATTATGTCATTAGTACCAATTTAATCATTATTTTACACTGAATTAATTTCTTTTATTGGTTTGTTTTAAAAAAATTATAATATATTTCCTTTTGGTCCCTCTTTTATGCTAATAAAAAGGAAAAATAATTTGGAATAATTACTTGTTCGAAATATGTTCTTTATTTTGTATGAAAAAATTAATCTAAGAAAACTACTAATTTTGTCCATATTTAAAGACAAAATTACAATATTGTTACACATATATGTCACTATTACCAAATATTTTGTGCAAGCTTATTTCATTTTTGATAAAAATAAATTTATAATATTTTTTGAATTGATTTTATTATTTATAGAAATTATTTTCTATAACATATTTAGGGGTTAATAATTTGATAACCCTTACACAGACATGTTATTTCCTTGTGTGTAGTTAATTTTTAACATTCATGTTGTAGTCAGCATGGGTAATTCATGGTTTATTCTCGAACATTATGGAATCCAACTGAAACTGTGCAGGACCTTTGGTGCATATGGGTATGGGTGCACAACTTGTTCATGGTTAGGTAAGCCATGTAAAAAGTGTGTTAGTTGGTTTTATGATTTTATAGTTCCATTCATAACATTTTGATTATGGTTGGTTCAACCATTCAGAATTCATAGGTGTAGTTGTGCGATTGGGTTTAGTTTATGTAGTGCTTGTACATGGTTGATAAATGGTTTAGAAAATAATTTGGAAAAACCAGGGGAACTTCCCAAATTCATTAAAAGTTGAATTTTAGGTCTTCCCCAACTCATTTTTAACCCTCCATTTCTCATACCTATCATTTGAATATACTATGAACCTATAAGGGAGATTCATACCTTCCTCATCATCCATTTGTATGTCTTTATACCTCAGATTGGAGTGAGTATCATCTTGGTAAGTTCCGCCAAACTCGTCCTACATTATATTTATTGTCTCTCCCCTAATTTCTATCCATACAATGAACCCTAATAATCACATTTTTGGATTTTTGGGTAGGAATTTATCTGAATCATGGGGTTTTACATCTGTAGGGTCTATGGAGGTCATGCCTTGGATCGTTTTTGTGTTATCCATTAAAGGTGACAACATCTAGCTATTTTTTCATTGAATCTAGGTAGATATTTCATATTTATTGAATTATATCACATGTAGCTGAATGATTTCGAGTTTTAAAGTAATCATTTGTTGAAATTAGTCCAAAATTTATATCCCATAAGGGGTCAAAGTTTATTTCAGGTGGATTTAACCCTTGTAATAGAAATAGATTCCTTGCTAAGTGTTTATAAAAACAGAAAAGTTTATTTTAAAAATATGTGAGTGTTTTTTAAAGATGTTCTTAAAGTAAAATTGGATTTTAATTGGGGGTTTTTAATATAATTATTTTCAAACCATGTGTTTGACGTTTTTTAAGGTGTTCAAAATTTTCAGCATGGGATTTTTGAAATTAAAGGGTGTGGCCACCCTTGAATGTTATGTTGGAGAAATTTTTATAAACTTGTCCCATTTAAATCTTAGTTTTAAGGTAATTATGAGTTCCCAAATAGTTTTTTAGAATTTTTTTAAACAAAATTATTCTCATGAGTGGATTGAAATTGAATATGAAAATAGTATGAGATTTATTGGCATTACAAGCATATATGGAAAGGATTGTCTGGAACATTATGAAAAATGAGTTTCCATTAAAGGTATGAGACCGTATTTTAGCCTAGCGAATTTTATATTTTATGTGGTTCCTTGTGATACTATAAGGGGATATTTTATATTGATTCATTCTTATATATTTATTATGAATATATATTAATGGGGATGTTTCTTACGAGGGTGTAGGAGGTGTGGAGTGAGTTATTTCAAATGCTATATAGTTGATTTATGTAATTGTTTATTATTTTCACATCTATTTGACTTATCAAGGGAGACCTTTGGTGTATGAAAAAGTAGATTAGGTGGTTGAATTAATGTAATGTGAAGTTAATTATCATTGTAATGTTTTCTATGTGTACCAAGAGATCCCCTAGAGGGAATGTTCACTAAGGGACTAGGGGTCCCGTAAAAAGTATATACCCAAAGGGAAAGGTTATCTCTTGGAATGTAGTTTTTGAGGAATACTAAGAGAGATTTAAAACTTATATAGGGACTGAAGAAGATTGATGGAGATTTTAAATTTATTTCTTAGGGTCTATGTACTATTTGATTATTTCAATATCATATGAATTTGAAAAAAATAGTTATTATTTGTGTTCTTTACTCATTCATTACTTTACAGTTTTCCATTCAAATGATTTGAAAATGGATTTGTGAACGGTTTTGAAATATGGAGATTGAATGTATGGTTTTATTAAACATTTAATGTATTTTATCCTTAGTTTAAAAGTTGTGTTATATAAATGTGAAAATATGTTTTCCAAATAGTTTTTAGTATTTTTTTGAGAAAGTAAAAAATGTTTATTTTTTAAACTCTAGAGTGTGTGGGTTTTAAAAACATTATTTTATACCATTGTGATTTACTTTTGTATTGGTATTTCAAAGATGTTTTATAAAACAAATGGAATTGGAAACCTACATTACAATTTTATAGTGTATTTAAAAAAAGGTATATATGAGATGATTTTAAAGTGGAACATTAAAATGATGGTTTGGAAAAGTAGGCTTCGATCCAGAAATTTATTTTATAAGTTATTGTTTTTTGTTTAAAAATAAATTGAAAAAGAGTGTCTTAACCCAATTAAAATGTTTTTATTTTATCTTTATTAAAATTATTATGAAAATTTTATATTTTTATATTTCATTTCATAATATAATTTTTAAGATCTAATGTGAATGTGACGACATACATTTAGTTTTTGGCTACCTACTGGGATGTCTATCTCAATCCTATATTTTACAAGTCTAGTTTTTTTAACTATGGTTCCTTTCTACTTTCTTTTTCAAGGGATATTTTGACTTGGGTTTATGAACTTTGGTCATAAAAAGGTTTTTTGGAGTGTTTTGGTCTTCCATTTATATTTTGGGCTTTGTATTTGCTACTTTCCATGGTGTAATTTTATTTAAGTGTTATATTCATAATCTATTTTTATTATGATTTCATTTATGGATTCTTTTTTAAGATTGGTTTGAATTTTTATTCCATGCATCCATCTTGGATGGTTTATATCATTTATTTTAGATATTTATTTTTATTATGGTGTGATGGTGAAATAATTTTCAAGGTATATTCCATGATTCCAAGGAACTATTTTCTCACCTATAGGGACCGAGAATGCTCTGTGGGCCTTATATCGAGATAAGTTGGGTGTTAGTTAAAATATAATCCCAAGACAGTATGTTATATTCATTTTCATTTCATACTAGCTTTATCATCATTTTTTATTTAAATAAAAAAATTATAGCATGATACCTTTTTTTGATTCATTTTTTTTCATTTTATATAATAAGAAATCATTATTTCATACCCTTTATATAGTAGGTAGTTTTATGGTTATTATTTTTTTAAATGAAATAATTTAATCATTAAAATATTTTATAAATTTTTTCATTATGCTGATTATTGGAATTTGATCAATTTTATAAGATAAATACATTTTGTTTTACTAGAAATAATTTCATTAATGATGTATAATTATACGTTTTTCTATAGATGTTCCCAATTATAGTTTTTTTTCATGGTTTACTTTGAAATCACTTATTTTTTAGACCACTTTGTGGAATATTGTACTTATTGTTAAGGAATTATTATTAAGTCATGTCAATATGTTGATGAGGAAGGGTGCACAAGTGTTGTAGTAGGTCAACAATAAGAAAAAGAATATTTGATATGACTCAATGATTATATTAAGAAGAATATGAGGAGGAGGAGATTAAAATCTGTCGATGTAAATTCAAGTGATACTATAAAGATAAAATATCAATATAATGACTACCAGGATTCTTTTGAAGGGTTTCTTATGCAAAGAGTGAACAAAGAAAATAGAATAGGAAAAATATGAATATGTGGATTTAGTTGAAGAAATGAAGAGTCGTGTATGAAAATATTCATACATGTATCAAATATTGAAATATATATGTCTGTCATTTATTATATAACACAATTTTCAATTATGTATGTGAATATATAAGGAACCATATCTCCACAAACAAAAATTTGGATATTTGTTTTTTGATATCGGTAAATCTGTAGTCCAAATTGTTTTGTTATGGAGAAAAATTTACTCAAATGTGAATATTGATTTTTTCATGGATCATGTAGTCAAATGAACCACATATATGAGTAATTCATAGATGTTCATTGGCCATGTTAGGGAATTTTCACATGAAACATGTTGTACGAAAATTGTGAATTTATGTGAATTTCTTCATGTATGTGAAGAGGTGTTTTATATAGTATGAAATGAACATGTAATAATGGTTTATAGAGAAAATTTGTGCTAGGTTAAGAATATTTTTGAATATTATTAGTCAAAAGGTTTTGAATGAACATATATATCATGATAATTCTCATTCGGATAATAGGTTATTTGATGAAAATACTGGAAGAGATTATTGTGGGGAATTATCACCATGGATGAAGGGGAGATGATAATGGTATGTTAATGGGGGTAGAAAAATAAATAACCACCAATTTAGTGTCATTAAGCGGGGGATCCATGACCACAATTAATTCCTATTTAATATGTAGATGTGAATATACTATGAGTATATGGGCTTTATGGAGTGAAGAGAGAATGATATTTCGATATATAATGTATTGAAAAGTAGAAGAAAGAAGAGAGTCTATAGTCGAGTCTCTAAGGAATTTTTGAATAATATAAAATATTGAGATAAATTATAATTATTGATTATTGTGGATATGGGTGAATTTTATTACCAAAGATCAAGGAGGATTTGATTTATTATAAAACTTGGTAATTAAAATCATGTTTTTACAGTGAATTATAAATATTCATGATTTATAAGAAGAGAATGGTAACATATTTAGAATGTTTTATTATTATATTTGAACACTGAAAGTCAATGATGAAATGTGTTAAAAGGGAGAGAGGATGTTTGAAACCATCATCAATGGGAGAAAATATTTATTCTTAGAAGAAAATTACTTGACTCTATGATAATCATACTCATTTTATGAGTAGAATAGAAGAATAAGAGAACCAGTCTAGATCATGTACATTAATTAAGAAGGTAAGTGAAGAAGAAAGAATAGAGAATAATAAAAGAGACTGTTTTTTAATTTCTATATCATAGAAAGAAGAATATGAAAAATTGGATGAGTTATCTCGGAAGTTCATAAGAATAAGGAGGCTTTGTAGTTCTATTTTCATAGAAACAAAATAAAGAAGGGGCAACACATGGAATTTATACTACGAAGATTGTGTTTTCTATAATGCATTCAATAAATGAAGTTTTTTTATTCTACCATGAATGTAATAGTGGAAGGACAAGACCTTGATAACACTCCATTAATTATCATAATGTGAAGGAAGAACCTATTAATAAACAAGTACTAAAGCACAATCATGAAAGCTTACACTACCTATTTGGAACTGACTGATTATTTCTAGTGGTTTATGTTTTCATTTATTTTTTCATAATTTTAGTAAGGATTAGCCTCTCATATTAAAATTTTAACCGTGTAAATATCTTATCTTTATTGTATGTGCTGATGAATGAAAGAGAGTTAAGAAAAAAATAATAACTGGTCAAATAGGTAATGATAAAACGTATTTAAAGTGATCTAAAAATAACTAACAGTCATCCCCGCTCTAAATGATGAGTATATTCTCAAGTTTTCAAAACAATTAGTATCAGACTGCAGGTTCACATTTATTAGATTTTCCAGATTATATTTTGTTCTAATTTTAATACATTAGTTTCTCTCATAATTGATAATGAATTTTAGTTTTAGTGATGTTTTTACTACCTCATATAAGACCTCATTGTAACACCTGAGACTTTTATGAGAAATATTTTGTTTTTTATGTTATATAAATCATCAAAGTATTCTTTCACTATACACAAAACTAGCTTGGCTTGCTTTACATGAAATCGCGACCTTCCTTGATAGCTTGCGTCGTGCGCAATACTAAGTTTCACAAAACAACGATATGCTATTGAAATATTATTAAAACTAGCCGTTATTAATAGTAATACCCACTTTTTAAAATTTTTTGAATTTTATTTTTCAAAAATAACTTCATTTTTGGATTCAGAATATCGAAATTATCTTTGGGTGAAATTTTGGTATTTTTCTGAAAACTTTCATTTTTTGATGAATAGTCAAAACACTAGGTTGCTATTTAAAAACCGACATTTTATTTAAATAATTATTTATTTTATTTAAATTTATTTTAGGTCAAAATTTATACATAATACCTATATAATTTAAATGTGATTCATTGGAGTAATTTTATAATAATTATATATATATAAATTTTTTTTGAACTTTTCGCCGTCTTTTACCCACCTCCTAAGAGAATTTTCAAATTTACATAAAACTTAATTTTACCGCCTCTGTGAGTTTAATTTCAAAAATATGAGAGACATGGTTGATGTCAGTAAGTAAAATGTGGTTCAATGCGATGAAAATAATTTTTCATGAATAGTAACTTTTTACTTTTATTTACCACGGTTAAAAGTAAATAGGGTAATTAAGAGTAAAAATTATATTATTATTACCCTAAAACATGTCCAAATTCTATTTAATAAGTGTAATTCGACCAAAAACAACCTTAGGAATAAAATATGACCATTTAGGCCCACTTGGATTAGATTAGGACATTTATTAATAATTTATTTAAAGAAGGGTTAAAATAGTTAAAATCAAATTTTAATAAGTAAATATTTTTTAATATAGGGTTATACATGAGATAAATTCGACTATAAATATTCATTAGAAAGGTAAAAAGATTTCATACATAATTGTATTTTATTTGTAATTTTTAGACATTAAATAATGTAATTTATGTTTGACACAAAGATGATGCAGTAATTATCTTATTAATGAAATATTGACATAATTGATGTTATAAATACCCATATAAATGTCATTTGAGACTTTTTATGAATTAAAATAAATTTATAGGTTAATATGACATGTTAGTATTTATTTATTTAAATTTTTTAGAATTAATCATTCTGTTATAAGTTTAAAAAAAATCAATTACTAAATAGTGTCAAAATTGACATAAAATAGTTTTTTAAAACAATATTATATTATTAATTGTTATTTTTATTCCTAAAAATCTTAGGTTCTGAAAAATGACTTATATAAGGTTTTATATATTAATAATAAACAACTTGGGGTTCGTTTGTCTTGTTATAGTATGTTTATTAACCTTATAGTGTAAGAACACAAGAAGACACGGTAAAAGTAAAATTATTTAACTTAATGTTAAATCTAAATGATAAGGTTAAAATAAGAAACTAAACTTGTCTAAATTATATTGGATGAGAGGATTTAGACCCATACCCACCTTAGCTTCTAAATAAATCAATTTGGAGCTATTAAAAAGCTAATTTGACTTTACAATAAAATATTATTTTTAGTTATTCCAAAGGTGCCCCTCTCCTCCCTTATAAAAGGGCACCTCCTCCCTCTCTTCCTCACACCACTTTGAGCCTTCAAGCTCGGACAAACCCTGCCAAATCTTAATCTCCACTTCCCTAGAAACATCCTAGAGGTCCTTGTATTCTTTAGAGACCAATGTTAGTGCTCTAAAAGGAGGTCTCAAAGAGGCGCTTCAAAGAAGAGGTAATGTCTGTTATCGATTCTTTCAACTTTATTTCTTCTTCCACTTCTTCTTATTTAGTTGTTTCATTATGAATTAATAACATCAGTATCACTAATATAATTATATGTTATTATAATTATAAAACAACCCTATTTCACCATCTATCCATCCTATGAAAAATGAAATCACCGCGTGTGCGTACGTACGGAATACCGTCTCCACGCCGTGGTGTAATCTATTTTTCACCACCACATTACTTGGACGGTTATAATTGTGTAAAGAATGAATATATATGATTATTTTAAATTGATATTGATTCTTAAATAGTATACATACACTCCAATACAATTCCACGATCATGGGAATGATATCATCGCTCGTGCGTACGTACGGAATACCGTCTCCATGATGTGATGCGACTCATTCTACATGATTTTCATTGAATAATGATTGCATAAATGAATTGAGTGAATAAATATGATATATATTACACTAATACCATTCTGGAAATGATTTATCTATAACCTCAAAAAAATAATGAGAATTTATTCGACAAAACACGCATAAGAACAAAAAGTAATAAACACCCGAATAACAAGTAGCAATGAAATATTACTAATAATAAGCTAAGAATATGACCATATATGATATCATAACAATGAGTATGATTCTGGAATAAGTCAATGACATTATTTAAATCATTATATGGGAGGTTCGAACACTTACGAAGCAAATCTGACCTTAGGTAAGGGAAATTTCACAATCTCATTTTTATCCGAGATTGTTTATACTTTGGAATTTACTGGGGTGTATTTTATCATCCACATCCAGGTTTAATCAATATTTAATATTATTTCCATCCACCTAATATTGTTTAAATCCAATTTTACCCTTCAGTGAGTTTTAAGTAAAAGATATGAAAGGACTCTTTTGTCGTTTTTCGTACGAGGTACTTTTTGACTTTTCCGACAAATGTAAGAGAAGAATGTTTTTTTAACTTATACGGAATGAATTGATTTTTTAAACATTATTTCCAAGAAGCTTCATTTACAAGTTTTCAAGTTTATTTTTAATCAACTTCTTTTAGTTTAGAATTGTATGACATGTTAAGAAAGGAAAAGTGTTTTTGAAGTAAAAAGGATATTTTCCTCAAGAATGGAGTTCAAGTGTTTTACCAAAATTATTTTCCATCTAAGAGAATACAGGGTTATGTTTCTATCCCTATTATTACATTGATTTTATTATGTTGTGATGGAATTTTTTTTATGAATTCCTTTATCTTATATGAATTATTTTATGATGTCACGATGTTTAAGAATCCCATTTTCATTACATGGTTTATGCTATGATGTATGGTTTATGATTTGTGGCACACATAAGAATGGTATCATTATGAGATGGGTGGGACCTATATCTCCCTCCAATGCATTGGGTAAATATTTTATATCTCATGATATAGACATGGCTGGAACGACAGGTTAAACCGGTTCAGTGAAACAAGACTGAAACGAGGAGTGAACTTGGTTCAGAAATGAACTTTGTCCACTAAGATAGTCTTGGCAATGAGTTTTGGCTAATAAGAAATGATTCTATATGATTATGTGTGTATGCCACAAAGATTAATGTTCTATGTTATGATATTGTGATTACATTTCACTACCATGATTTATCCCATGTTATGAAATTATGATCTCTTTTGCGGGGTAAGATTTCCAAATTATTATGTTCTTAAGAATATGATGTGATTGATTTTTCTTTTGTTTTCCCATAATGATCATTTTACCTCACTCTTTTCTATGTTTTCATTCCCCCGGGTTAGGAAGAAGTTTATTAAGTAGGATATGCCAAAAGGGACTCTATATATGATGAAATAAATGGTAGACAATGTAGACAATTTATGAACGAGTTGTTTATGTTTCCCAGTTTCTAAAGACAATATACCTATGCGCTCCTTTCATGGTTTTGTTATATGTTGTAATAAGTTTGCTTCAATTTTGAAGTATTAACAATGTATGTAAATTATGGTTCGTTATAGTTGGTATCAGAGGAAAGGTATAGTCAACCTTTGGAAACTAGGATGTGAAAGACTTAGTAAGAATCGTAAGGATAAGTCTAAGCATAGAACACAATATTAGTGTTTTAGAAATGTCCATGAATAACCTAGGATAATACCTTAAGTGTGAAATTTTATTCTTGATTATGTGGTTTTCCTATTATAATTAGTGTTGCACACACTATTCTTCTTGGTTTTATTCAATGGCTGGAACTTGAAGGAACCGTGTTAATGCGGAATGCGACGGGCAATGCAATGATTGTCCCCCTGAGAAACCAAACGTTATGGGAGATGGAATGAAAAATCTTGCATCCATGCTCACACAACTTTCTCGAGCTATGAATCATGCAGGACTTCTAAACGAGCAAAGGAAGGAGCAACATTCTGTTGAATCATTTATGAGGCAGCGTCCACCTTCATTCAGCAGGTCTACTAATCCATTAGTTTCTGAAAAATGGATCAGTGATACTGAAAAGATATTTTCAGTTCTTCAATGTTCTGACCATGATAAAGTCATCTTATTAGTGTATCGTTTGGAAGGTGATCATGATCAATGGTGGAATCTTATCAAGAAAACGAGGCCAAGAGATGAAATTGAGTCCATGTAATAGGACAAGTTCAAGAACTTATTTTTCAATAAGTACTTCCCTCGTATTCTTCAAACAAAGATCAAGAAGGAGTTTCTTGAACTAAAGCAAAAGGATGATTAATATGTTGGTACCTATGAAGAAAATTTTACAAGACTTGCAAGGTATGCTTCTGGTATTATTATCCCACCTGAGAGTAAAATCGATCAATTCTTTAGTGGCTTAAAACCATGTCTTCGAAGGGCGTTAGCCATAAGGGACTTCAATAGCTATGAGGAAATCGTTCGATGTGCTCTCAAAGTTGAGATGGAGATTGGAGTAACCCATCAGTCATATGGGTTTTATAAGAAGAGGAAAATGGAATTCAAAGGAAAATCTAAAGAGCACACTGAAAAAAAGATGAGTTGTCCCTTATGCTCAAAGTGTGGAAAGAAACATGGAGGGAGTTGTCTTAAAGGGACAAGTAAATTTTTCAACTATGGAAAGGATGTTCATCGGGAATTTGAATGCCATAATGATGGGAAGAAGATGTCAATTGATGCGAACAAATAAAAGGCTACACAGAGTGCACCTCCTATACTTCAATGATACAAGTGCAAGGAGATGGGGCATTGTGCCAATCAATTCTCAAATCCAAGGGTTGATGATGATGGTCGACGTCAAAAAACTCTTAAGTCTAAAGACAAAGGAAAGTCACATGCAATTTCTATCAGCGATGTGGAGTACAATAACGAATTGGTGAAAGGTACACTTACCATCCACTCTAAAGTAGCACCCACTATTTTATTTCTGAAGAATTTTCTAAGGGTATCACCGTATTACCTCAACAATTAAATGTTGAGTTATCTGTGACAACCCTTAATGGAAAAACAGTCGCATCAAAAGATTATAATTCTTCTCCGATTGAATTTTGTGGGGAAGTGCTTCCTACAAATCTTGTGATCCTCCCTATAGTGGAATTTGATGTGATTCTTGGGACGGATTGGATTTCTCTATATAGAGCTAATATCAATTTCCAATGAAGGGAAGTCATGTTTCATATTCCATATCAATATATGATTGTCTATCGATGCAAGGATTAACATAACCTTCCAGTGGAAATTTATTCCATCTTATGGGTCTTAATTCCACTAAATGAAGGTTATTAATCTCAAATGGTTGGTGAGAATCTCACGATAAAGATTATTCCCATTGTACGGGAGTTTGACGATGTCTTTCTAGAGGAATTGTCGGGTCTTCCACCAAATCGTGAAGTTGAGTTTTCAATAAAACTTATATCGGATGCTTTACCTATTTCAAAGACACCTTATAGAATGGACCTAATTGAGTTGCAGTAATTGAAGAAGAAACTCCAAGAAAATCTTGATAAGGGATTCATACGTCCTAGTGCGTCACCTTGGAGATCACCAGTTCTGTTTGTTAAGAAGAAAGATGGATCAATGAGAATCTGCATCGATTATCGAGAACTTAACAAGATCACTATCAAGAAAAAATATCATCTCCCGTGCATTGATGACTTATTTGACCAACTATGCGGAGCTCAATACTTTTCCAAGATTGATCTTCGTTCAGAGTATCATCAATTAAGGGTCAAAAGAGAGGATATACCAAATATGGATTTCTGTACAAGGTATGGACACTATGAATTTATAGTGATGCCATTTGGTCTTACTAATGCCCCTTCTATCTTCATGGATCTGATTAATAGAGTCTTTAGAGATTATCTTGATCTGTTTGTGGTAGTATTTATAGACGATATTCTTTTATATTCAAAGAGAAAGGAAGAACATGAAGATCACTTGAGAATTATATTGAAGAACCTGAGAAAGGATAATCTTTATACGTAATTTACCCAGTGTGAATTTTGGCCTCAAAAAGTTTCATTTTTGGGTCACATAATCTCAAAAGAGGGGATATCTGTGGATCCAGAAAAAACAGAGGTTATCGAAAGATGGTCGAGACCAACAACAGTAACTGAGATCCGATGTTTTCATGGTTTGGCTGGATATTATCGACGTTTTGTGATTGATTTTTCATGATTATATAATCCACTCACTAGGTTGACTCGGAAAGGAGTTAAGTTTGTTTGGACGGAGGAATGTGAAGAGAATTTCAAGGAGTTGAAAAGAAGGTTATCTAGTGCACCTGTGCTCACACTGCCTTATAGTGGAGAAAGGTTTGTGATCTACAGTGATGCATCCAAGAAGGGATTGGGGTGTGTTCTTATTCAAAATGATATAGTGATAGCTTATGCCTCATGAAAGTTGAAAATCTATGAGCAAAATTACCCAACTCAAGATTTGGAGTTAGCTGCAGTAATCTTTGCATTAAAGATTTGGAGGCATTATCTTTATGGAGAAAGGTGTGACATTTATACTGATCATAGAAGTTTAAATTATATTTTCACACAAAATGAGCTGAATATGCGCCAAAGAAGATGGTTGGAGTTGATTAAGGATTATGACTACTCAATTCATTACCACCCTGGGAAATCAAACAAGGTGACATACACATTAAGTCGACAAGACCATTCCAGTTTATCCATGATGAGGATCACAAAAGATCCAATATTTATGGATTTACAAAGGATGGATCTGGGAATTATAATGAAATGGAAAAAATCGTATCTTTCTCAAATGAATTTTCATCCATCTATACATGTTAAGATTAAAGAGGCATAGAAAGAAGATGTAGAGTTACAAAAGAAGGTGAGAAATGTTCCTGTATTCACCCTTGATTGGGATGGGATAATAATGTTCAGGAATCGGGTTTGTGTTCCTCCCATCCCTGAATTAAAGAAGGAGCTGCTGGATGAGGTTCATAGTTCTTCATTCTCTATTCATCCTGGAAGCACGAAGATTATAGGGACCTGAAAGAGTACTTCTGGTGGGATGGAATGAAAAGAGATGTTGCTGAATATGTCTCTCGATGCTTGGTTTGTCAGCAAGTTAAAGCTGAGAGATAGAAGTCTAAGGTAATGTTACAACCATTACCCATACCTGAATGGAAATGGGAAAACATCACTATGGACTTTGTCACCGGACTTCCTAAAACATCCAAAGGCAATAATGCTATCTGGGTCATAGTTGATCGTCTTACAAAGTCTGCACACTTCATTGCTATTAGAGAAGATTTTTCCCTTGATCAGCTTGCCAGGATATATGTAAAGGAAGTAGTAAGATTGCATGGAGTACCACTTTCCATTATATCTGATCGGGATCTGAGGTTTACCACAATGTTCTGGCGAAGTCTTCAGCATACTCTGGATATAGAGTTGAGTTTCATCACTGCTTATCATCCTCAAACATACGGCCAGTCTGAGAGGACAATTCAAACTCTAGAATATATGTTGAGAGCATGATCTATGGATTTAAAAGGTGGTTGGGATCAACACCTACCTTTGGTGGAATTTTCTTATAATAATAGCTTTCACTTCAGTATTCAGATGGCTCCTTATGAAGCTCTCTATGGAAAGAAATGTAGGACTCCAACTTGCTGGGATGAAGTTGGGGAAAGAAAGCTATTAGGACCTAATCTTTTTGATGAGATAGCAGAAAAGGTCCGATATATTAAACAACACATAAGAGCTTCTCAGAGCCGACAAAAAATTTATGCCGAAAATCGAAGAAAAGACTTAGAGTTTGAAGTGGGTGATAAAGTGTTCTTACGAATATCTCCCTGGAAGAGGGTCATGAGATTTGGAAAGAAGGGAAAGTTGAGCCCTAGATATATCAGTCCTTTCAAAATACTGGATCGTGTTGGGAAGGTAGCTTACCAATTGGCGCTTCAACCAAAACTCTCTCAAGTTCACGATGTGTTCCATGTATCTCTCTGGAGAAATTACATACCTGATCCTTCACATGTACTCAACTCAGAAGTTGTACTGGTGGAATAAGATCTTTCTTATGAAGAACAACCGATAGAGATTCTTGATCATAGTGAAAAAGTCCAACAGAACAAGACCACTCGCTTGGTGAAAGTTTTATGGAGGAACCAAAAATTAGAAGAAGCTACATGGGAGCTTGTGGATATGATGAGGGAGAGGTATCCTCATCTGTTTGTTACAAAGTGACGAATTTCGAGGGTGAAATTCATTTTAAGGGGGGTAGAATGTAACACCCGAGACTTTTATGAGAAATATTTTGTTTTTTATGTTATATAAATCATCAAAGGAATCTTTCACTACACACAACACTATCTTGGATTGATTTACACGCAATCACGACCTTCCTTGATAGCTTGCGTCGTGCGCAATACCGAGTTTCACTAAACAACGATATGCTATTATAATATTATTAAAACTAGCTGTTATGAATATTAATACACAATTATTTAAATTTTTTAAATTTAATTTTTCAAAATTGACTTCATTTTTGGATTTGGAATATCGAAATTAGCCTAGGGTGAAATTTTGGTATTTTTCTAAAAACATTCAATTGTTGATGAATAGTGAAAACACTGGGTTACTATTTAAAAACCGAAATATTATTTAAATAATTATTTATTTTATTTAAATTTATTATAGGCCAAAATTTATACATAATACCTATATAAGATCAATGTAATTCATTAGAGTAATTTTATAATAATTTTAGATATATAAATTTTTTTTGAACTTTTCACCGTCTTTTACCCACCTCCTAGGAGAATTTGCAAATTTACATAAACCTTAATTTTACCGCTTCTGTGAGTGGAATTTCAAAAATCCGAGAGACACGGTTGATGTCAGTAAGTAAAATGTGGTTCAATGAGATGAAAATAATTTTTGGTGAATAGTAACTTTTTACTTATATTTACCACGGTTAAAAGTAAATAGGGTAATTAAGAGTAAAAATGATATTATTATTACCGTAAAACATGTCCTAATTCTATTGGATAAGTGTAATTCGACCAAAAACAACCTTATGAATAAAATATTACCATTTAGGCCCACTTGGATTAGATTAGGACATTTATTATTAATTTATTTAAAGAACGGTTAAAATAGTTAAAATCAAAGTTTAATAAGTAAATAATTTTTAATAGAGGGTTATACATGAGATAAATTCAACTATAAATATTAATTATAAAGATAAAACTATTTCCTACATAATGTTATTTTATTTGTAATTTTTAGACATTAAATAATTTAATTTATCTATGACACAAAGATGATGGAGTAATTATCTTATTAATGAAATATTGACATAATTGATGTTATAAATACCCAAATAAATTTAATTTGAGACTTTTTATTAATTACAATAATTTTCTAGGTTAATATGACATGGTAGTATGGCTTTAATTAACTTTTTTTGAATTAATAATTTTTTTATAATTTTCACAAAAATCAATTACTAAATAGTCTCAAAATTGACATAAAATAGTTTTTAAAACAGATATTATATTATTAATTGTTATTTTATTCATAAAAATATAGGTTTCGGCCAAATGACTTATCTAAGGTCATATATTTTAATAATAAACAACATGGGGTTCGTTCTTCTTGTTATAGTAAGTTTATTAACCTTATAGTGTAAGAACACAAAAAGACACGGTAAAAGTTAAATTATTTAACTTAAAGTTAAATATACATGATAAGGTTAAAATAGGAACCTAAACGTTTCTAAATTCTATTGTATGAGAGGATTTCGACACATATCCACCTTATCTTCTAAATAAATTAATTTGGAGCTATTTAAAACCGAATATGACTTTATAAAAAAATAATATTTTTAGTTTCTCCAAAGGTGCCCCTATCCTCCCTTATAAAAGGGCACCTCCTACCTCTCTTCCTCACACCACTTTGAACCTTCAAGCTCGGCCAACCCCTGCCAAAGTCTCTCCTCCACTTCCCTTGAAACATCCTAGGGGTCCTGGTATTCTTAAAAGACCAGTTTTGTGCCCTAAAAGGAGGTCTCAAAGAGGCGCTTCAAAGAAGTGGTAATGTCCGTTACCGATTCTTTCAACTTTATTTCTTCTTCCACTTCTTCTTATTGATTGTTTCATTATGAATTAATAACATCATTATCACTCATATACTGATATGTTATTATAAGTATGAAACAACCCTATTTAACCATCCATCCATCCTACGGAAAACGAAATCACGCCGCGTGCGTACGTACGGAATATCGTCTCCACGCTGTGGTGTAATCTATTTTCCACAACCACCCTATTTGGATGGGTATAATGGTGTAAAAAATGAATATATATGATTATTTTAAAGTGATATTGATTCTTAAATATTATACATACGCTCCAATACAATTCCACGATCATGGGAACGATATCATCGCTCATGCGTACGTACGGAATACCGTCTCCACGATGTGATGCGACTCGTTCTACATGATTTTCATTGCATAATGATTACATAAATGAATTGAGTGAATAAATATGATATATATTACACTAATACAATTATGTAATTGAGGTATCTATAACCTAAAAATAAGAATAATAATTTATTCGACCAAACACGCATAAGAACAAAAAGTAATAAACACTCGAATAACAAGTATAAATAAAATATTACTAATAATAAGCTAAGAATATGACCATATATGATATAATAACAATGAGTATGATTCTAGAATAAGTAAATGACATTATTTAAATCATTATACAGGATTTTCGGACACTTACAAAGAAAATCAGACCTAAGGTAAGGGAAATATCACAATCTCATTTTTATTCGAGATTGTTTATATTTGGAATTTACTGGGTTGTATTTTATCATCCACATCGATGTTTCCTCAATATTTAATATTATTTACATCCACCTACAATTTTTTAACTCCAATTTTACCCTTTGGTGAGATTTTAGAAAAAGATATGAAAGGAATCTTTGGTCGTTTTTCATACGAGGTACTTTTTGACTTTTCTGCCAAAAGTACGAGAAGAATGTTTTTTTAACTTATACGGCATGAATGGATTTTCAAAACAT
The DNA here is from genome assembly GCA_963277665.1 of Viscum album. Taxonomy (NCBI): domain Eukaryota; kingdom Viridiplantae; phylum Streptophyta; class Magnoliopsida; order Santalales; family Viscaceae; genus Viscum; species Viscum album. The sequence continues at coordinate 21,589,827 of OY728142.1, read as the reverse complement.
TATTTCCAAGAATATTCCTTTACAAGTTTTCAATTTTATTTTTAATCAACTTCTTTTAGTTTAGAATTGTATGACATGTTATGAAAGGAAATTTGTTTTTGAAGTAGAAAGGATATTTTCTTCTAGAATAGAGTTCAAGTGATTTATCAAAATTATTTTCCATATTAGATAATAAAGGGTTCTATTTCTATCCCTATTATTACATTGATTTGATTATGTTATGATGGTATTATTTTTATTAATTCCTTTATCTTATATGAATTGTTTTATGAAGTCACGATGTTTAAGAATCCCATTTTTATTACATGGGTTATGCTATGATGTATGGTTTATGATTTTGTGGCACACATAATAATGGTATCATTATGAGATGGGTGGGACCTATATATCCCTCCAATGAATTGGGTAAAGATTTTATATCTCATAAGATAGACATGGCTAGAACGGCAGGTTAAACTGGTTCAGTGAAACAGGACTGAAACGAGGAGTGAACTCGGTTCAGAAAGAGACTTTGTCCACTATGATAGTCATGGCAATGAGTCTTGAGTAATAAGAAATGATTATCTATGATTATGTGTGTATGACACAAATCTTTATGTTTTAAGTTATGATTATTGTGATTACATTTTACTACCATGATTTATCCCATGTTATGAAATTATGATCTCTTTTGCAGGGTAAGATTCCTAAATTGTTATGTTCTTAAGAATATAATGTGATTGATTTTTCTTTTGTTTACCCTTACTGAGCATTTGAGCTCATCCTTTTGTATGTTTTCTTTCCCCCAGGTCAGGAAGAAGGTTATTAACTAGGATATGCCAAAAGGGACTCTAGATATGATGAAATAAATGGGAGACAATGTAGACGCTTTATGAACTAGTTTTTTATGTTTCCCAGTTTCTAAAGACACTATACTTATACAGTCCTTTCATGGTTTTGTTATATTTTGTAATAAGTGTGCTTCAATTTTGAAGTATTAACAATGTATGTAAAGTTTGTTTCATTATACTCATTCTCTTCCCAGGCCATGATTAATAAGAGAATGAATGAAAATATTAAGTTTCATAAGATAACCCTCTTGAGTAAAGAAGATGTAGGCACTCTATGATATTAAAAAATAAAAAGATTGATCTGGATTAAAAATAGAATAATATGTGGTTCAATCTACCAATAAGAAGGTTTTTGATCTCTCTACCTCAACTAGATCAATAAACTCAGGTGATAAATAGTAATATATCAATTATTATAAAAAATATAATAAATAATAACCAATCATCAGTTGGAGGGATTGCATGTGAATAAAAAATTTTATTGATCTATTATTGGATTTTATAATTTTTTTTCTAAATAAACAGTTTCTATTATCTATTTAATTTTTTAAATGATACCGGATGTAATTAATCATATCGGAGAATAATATGATGTAATGGAGAGTTCATGAAAAAAAATTCAACATTTTTGAATGGATCCACACACAATTTTGGAGTAATTTAATCATTAAATTTGTCACTTAGATGGAAGTTTTTTCATTTTAGAGTGTAAAGAGATAAAATAAGTTCATGAAAAGGATGAAGTTAAGAAGAATACTGAATGGAATATAAATTATTTAGAATAAAATAATAAAATTTCCTTAAATTATAATTTGATATTAAATCCAAGACAACTAAAGAGCTCAACACACCATTATATGATATGGTCAGAATGCATGATGATGAAGATAAAATAATGTAAAAGGAGTGTGATGACACGTTGAGTACTATTCGATATGAAAAATATATTCACAACATGTGATTACTTGAGAATGATATTAAATCAATATATTTAAAGACAACTCATGCAATGTCTTAACAATAATTTGATAGAAGAATTTTTTCCATTAGAGATCACTTTATAAAAGATTTTGATGTCAATATACATATATTAAATGGAAATAATATATGTATGTCGTTGAATGATCAATCAAAAATATCCTTAAAGAATAAGTTATTATCCATTATATGGTCTAAATATTATACTAAATCCATTTATTTTAATAGTAAATGTTTAAATAAAAAATATGTGAAAATATAGATGAAGAAAAATGAGGAAAATCATACCAATTTGTCCATGGTGGGTTAAAAAATGAGTGGTATCCGGCTCCCAAAAATAATCCAGTACAGTGATACAAGAATCCCAAGAATTGTTTGGTAAAAAATCTAGATATAATGTAAATAAATTGAAAGGTTTAATATTTGAAGATATTTTTTTGGTTCTATAAGAGATTTGGGAATACTTAATTTTATTTTTGGAATAATCCTTTGAATTATAATGTTTAAATAAATATATAATCCGGGTTATGGAAGCCAAAAATGTATACATAACATCAACATTTAATGTTGAATCTATCTGCATAGAATATATTTAAAGAACATGATAATACAAGTGATGTTTTCAATGGAAGTTGTTACATGAGAGGATATTCCTCATCTTAACATGTATAAAAAGGTGATGGAAATAAAACATAAAATAATTTAATTAATAATGATGAAGTATCCTTGGGAAAAAATATAATAAAGTTAAATCATTAAATAAAATACTCTCAAGAAGGTGTCAAATAAGATAGTCAAGAGATCCTTGGACAACAAGAATAATATAGGTTAGATTAAAAATAAGACTAAGAAGACAAGAAGGAGTACCACATATAAAAGGTTCAATGTGAAGAAGACGACTCATAAGTTTCAATGTGGTGACTATGTGAAAGTTACTCATAATTAGCTAGGTGGAGAACCCGAAAACACTACTAATATACCCAAAAACATATTAGTAATTTGGAAAGTTGATTTGGAGAAGCAAAATAAGATGGAAGAAGTGGAAGAAAAGGAAAATGAAAATGAGAAATAATAAATTCTACATGGAGATCTAAAATTTCATAAGAGGTTCCTAGTATAAAATAAATATTTTTATAAATAATTACTATTTCTGAGGTGTAATATGGTTAGACATACTACTATATAATTCTTTACCATAATTACATCATAAGAATAGTTCTCAAGGAAAATTAAAGTTGAAATAGGATATACATGTTCCATAAAGAGACTTCAAAATATAAATTTCTAATATAAATAAATACATGACATAATATGATCTATGATATGAAAAAAACAATATCTAAAGACTATATATGGGAAAATAAATAATAGATCAGCCTAGTTAAGAAAGAAATCTCAACATTATTATTCACATTAATGAATAATGACACCCAATATATTACTTTAACATTGTTATTGTATTTTTTATTTCAATACAGAGAAATAAAGGTAAATAATGTTCTAATGGGGGCCTAAGTTGTATTTATATGACGTTAATACTGGATAGCTATTTATAAGTCACTATTTATTGTTTATCAATCAATTATTTTTCTAGATAAAATAATTATAGGATCATATTTGATGAAGTTAGAGGATGTGGTTACAGTCAATACTTGATAGAAAAGTGAAGATGATAGTATCTGGGAATGATCTTACAATTGTAATTCTAAATACGTGTATTGAATAAGATCCACCAAATTGATGATTTGGAAGTTTTCTAATCAAGATATCCCAATGAAGAAGTTCCAGTTTGGTGTATTATCAACATAAAACATCATTTGATTCATCTTTTGAAGAGATAAACCCTTATAAATATCATGAGGAGTATATCCTTGATGGAGAGACAAGATGAGAATGTTTTATAAGTTTACTGAATTATAATCTCATAAAAGTAGGATTATTATTAAATTTTCTTGAAGAAAATTGTATTCTTTATCTATCATCTGTAGAAACAAGAATAAAATTATAATATTAAGGGTGGGGGAATTAAATTTAATCAATGACATAAGAAATGTGGAATGATTTAGAATATACAATTCTACAAATACTGTTATATCTACTTCAATTTATGTAATCTATTTATTTAATTGAGTGTAGTAAATTCAGGTTGAAATATTTCAAGAGAATCATTATATCAATTGGTATTTATCACTTTTCATGAATTAAATATTATTAAACATATCTGGATGTTAGTTTTTTAAGTTCTAATTTTATTTGGTATCAATTAATTTTATAAGGGATTACTTTGTTATTAGAATCAAAACTTATTTTTTTCTACAATGATCATGGCTCATGCAGCCTTAGAGTGGAGTGATTAATGAAACTTATATATATATAAACTAATACCACTTTCCCATGTACATTTTATATTTTTTCAATAATGGGGAGAGAAAATCAAATGAAATATTAGTATGAAAGGGGGAATAAATCATGAATAAAACATATTGACATATCATTTTATGTGTGTATTGAGAGAAAATACAATTGGGGAGATAAGTATTTCAATTGGTCATGTGGAAGAAGAAGAAGATCTGGTATGCCTCAAAGCTTATATAAAGAAGAAGATAAAGTAGAGCAGTCAAAAATACACCTCTTAAAATTTAAATGTTCCTTTAAATATCAAATATCATGATAATTTCAATCCTTATTCTTGTAAATGGTTTCTAATATAAAGAGTGAATGATGGTATAAAAAAGAACATGGGTGAATATGATATATGAGAATCCCATTAAGGATGGGCAGAGTCACATATGTGAATATTTATATTTGAATCTGGTATTGAAATATCCACATATTTTATTTCCTACATAGTCAAATATTATTCTATGTATGTGAATATCCACAAAGAATATCTCCACATATGCAAATTTGGATATGTTATTGGTTTGGAGGAAAATCTACAGACCCGTTTATTCCACTATAGAAGAAACTTTCCTCAAATCTGAATTTGGATACATGAATGTATAATGTAGTATATTGGACCATGTATGATAATATGACACATATTATAATTTTCTTCATATGGTAATTTTCATGTGAATTATGACATATGAAAATTGGCTATGTTTTCAAATTGAATTACGTATGTGATGAGGTGATATATGTAGTATGAAGAGGTAATGTAAGAAAGGTTAATGATAAATATTTGTGTCATGATGGGAATAATTTATAAGATTCTAAGTGAAAAATATTTCGTATGAAATTATATATCTTGATAATTATAATTGTGATTATAGGATATCTAATGAAAATATAAGAAGATATTGTTGTGGGGAAATATTATCATAAATAAATGGTAGTTAATACATCAAGTTAATAAATGAATAAGAATAAAATACCATGAGTTGAGTACTATGAAGTAGGGGATCCATGAACATAAGTAATGCATATTTAATATGAAAATTTGAATATAGTGTTAATATTTGTATTTTATAGAGTCAGGAGTCCATGATATTTCCATATGTCAGGGAAATAAAAGAATAAAGAAAAACCATGTCTTTAGCTAATTCTAAACGAATACGTAAATAATATCAAAGTCCAGAAAAATACATAATGAGCAATTAATTTCAATCTATAAAAAATTGTTTCGTGAAGATCCTAATGGAATTTAATTATTATAAGACTAGGTAATTCAATTCACGTGATCATGTCATATTTTGAATTTAAAAGAAAGAGAATAAGGGAAAGGTAATTAACATCATATATTTTATTATATATATATATATATATATGAAAGGCCAATATAGAAAGGTTTTATAATGGATCGAGGAAGTTTAACATTGTCCATGAAGATAGAATTTTTTTTTTCAAAGAATAAAATTTCTTGACTTTATTATAAACATCCTCATTCAGTTTGTTGAAGGTAAAAATAATAGAACTAGTTCAAGTCATATTGACTAAAAAATAAAAAGATGCACAAAGGGGCGATACAAGAGAAGAATATAAGAGAGTGTTGTGTATTTATATTTCATTGAAAGAAGAAGAAAGATAATTGGTTGTTTATTCAGTGAAGTTCATAAGAATAAGAAGTCCTTACATTTAGGTTTTCACAAAAAAGAGTAGATAGAATGAGAAGCACTTAAACGTGATGATGTGAAGACTGATTATACAATTGTTTATAAAAAAGAATAATTGTTTCTTACCTGTTTTCACGTATGTAAGAGTGGAATGGTAAGACCAGGGAAACACACTAATAATCATAATAATGTTTACAAGTCACCTTTGTGAAGAAAAATATTGAAGCATTGTTGAACAAACTATAATTAAACACTAGTTTCATGATATACCCTACCTGTTTGTAACTCACTGATTATTTTTGGTGGGTTTTGTAGTCATGGATTATTTACCTATTTTACTATATATTATCTTTATTATTTAATGGTGAAACTATTTAATATTATTTCCAATGTTTGTGTGTGTTGATGAATGAAAGAGAGGCAGGATAATGGGATTATTGAGAGATTGACTAGTCATAGTGGTAAAAATATATAAAGTATAAATTGATTTAAATGGAACCAATATCAATTATATCCCAATGTTCTCCTAAAATATATGAATTAATTTTTTTCATCCTTATTAGGAAAGAAAAAAGGAAATTAATTCAAAAAATGTTACACATCCTCATGCCGACTCTTGATTGAATGTTATATTAGAGTCTATCGAAAACCTTTTGAAAACAATATATCACATTTAATAATTAAAGTGGTTGAAAGATATTATATATGAATTTATAATGGCTTAGATGAAAAAAAATTATAGTAAATAAAGCTTCCTAGGTGGTTTGGATGAATAATTAGAAAAGAGGTTAAGGAAATATATTCTTGAAGAAAAGATGATGAATTCACACTAAAAATTACATTATAAGGTTTCAAAAGTTTGAATTATAATAATAAATTTTTTGGAGATCATATGAATCATAATAATAATAAGTGTTTTTTTATTATGGAAAAAGTTTATTTTCATAGGAATATAGAAGAATAACTCAGTTGAGTTTCCAGAAGTTCACATAAAATAACAATGGCATTAAGATCATTGTATATGTAAAAAATTCCAACTGATATAAAAAATTTTATAAATGATGTGTAGGGAATTTTCCTTTCCCATTTAAGGATAATAGTTGATCTTCATATTTCTATGAATAAATTGGTATAATATCAAATGATTTATATATGTATTTTCCTTTAAATAAATAATCTTTTGAATAGCATGTAACACATGCAACACCGATCTAAAATGAGTTATAATGTATTACAATCACAATAATAATAATCATATAGTAAACAGAAAGATATTATTCAATTACGATACATTCATTGTAATTTTTTATGATATTTATTGATTATAAAATAAATAATTATTATGACATTATTCAAATCACTTAATGTTAAATGGGATATTTTTTTAAAGAACTATATTTTTGAATTTTTTTATTCTAATAATTTTATTACATTTAAAGGAGTTCAATGTATAAATAAATAAATAAACAAAAAATTAAATATAAATTCATTTGAAAAATTATTAAGAACACATAAAGAATAAAAATATTATTTTTCTATAAATTTTTTTATTTATATTTAATATTTTACTTGAAAATATAAATTTATATTTTTGATTTAATGAATTTACCTTAATTATTGAATTCATAATGTCCAAATTAGATTAAGGTAAATTTTGATGACTTTTTTTATTAATGGTTGTTTTCTAGGTGAATAGTGAAAAATAATGTTTTTATAAACATAGTCAATATTAATAAGAATTCATGATATATGAACGATTTGAATGTTTGTGAAATATTTTTTGGAGGCCAAATATATATTTAATATGTAAAATAAGTTATTTAAAAATATTATGTCAAATTTAGAATCCTATGTTCGACATTTTAGAGCCCATGTGGCTTTGATTCTAATAAAAGAACAATTTTTTATCATTTTATATAATTAAGTTTATGCAAGATTACATTATGTTTTGGATTTGTTTTAAAGTCATAACTCTACATTGTTTCAACATAATAAAATTAACATTATCAGAGTCAATTATATAAACGATTTGTTTCTGAACCCATTTTGATTCTTAAAAAATGAATTTTTTATAACAGTTTCTTTTCTTTGTGTTTGTATTAATTATATTAAAATTAATTTTAACACCCCGTGATTTTATGGTATGTCTATTTTAAAATTTAATATATTCTATAGTTTATGATTCATACAACATCGAGTTTAAAACCATAATATACTATTAAATATGACCACTAGAATAGTAATGTGACCATTAGGGATTGTGAAATAACCAATAAAATAGTAACTCCCCCTATGAAAATATAAATAAAATTTGGGTATATTATAAATTAAAATATGGTATATTTATATAATGGAATAATAAAAAAATGATTAAAAATGATAAGTTAAGTGTTGGTATTTTTGTGGAACATAAATTTTTATTTACAATTTTATAATTAATATATTGATTTAAAAGGAAATTTATTTCCATAAAATATATTCATAAATTAGTATTTTGTTTTCTTATTATGGGACAATAATTTTATGTGACATGTAATAATTTTTAAAAGTATAAAAAATAATTATAATTTTAAAATCAGTATTTTTCAAGTAAATGATGATTTCATTTAAAAATTAAATTTATCATAATAATAAAAATATTTTCATAAAATGAAGTCCAATTTTGAATTATACCAATTAAAGAATGGTTAGGGATATTTTTTTTGAGTTTTCCTAAAATAGGTGAACTTTTGGTGAATAGTAAACTACGGTAATTTTTTGTATTTACCAAATACATGAATTTTTTAGTCATGGATGATTTATGAGTTATGTAATCCCATAATATCTGAATCTCATTCTACCTTAAATTTATTTATCAATATGAATAAAAACTATTCATATTCTAGAGCCAAAATAATAAACTACTAAATAAAATAATCAAATAAACACCCCTCTCATCCATTGTAAATACCATCCCTCACTACCTCTTCTCCCCACACATCCTAAGCCTTTAATATTATCAAATATCTACTTAATCCCTCTCCCAAACCTCTACTATAAGTTCTATTCTTTTTTTACTCACCCAAAATAACATTTCATTATTCCTTAAGGAGGTTCTCAAGGAGACGAATTCAAGACGTAAAATAGCCTTTCTTTTTTAAATTTTCATTCAATTTTTTTTTCATATTCTTTACATACCTCCTCTATAAAAACATTCATGATAAATATGGTACCTTATATAAAATTTAATTTTATTATATTAATGTGATATCCACCATCAATTATTTTATCTTCCCAACTTATTATTCTAAAAATGAAAACATCATCCATGAGGTGCTGATTTACCACCTTCAAAGACGATGAGCTTTAATTTATCAATTACGCGTTCAAGGATTCTCATAAAACCATTTTTTGGTTAAAACTATAATATATGTATTAAAAATTATTTAATTTTCTATACCCATTAGATATATAAAAATATTAATTCCTAAGGCAAAAATAGTTCGTGATGATAGGGAAAAACGCCAAAATAATCTAAATGGTTTTCATTAAATCACTTTCTAATTAATCGTACACATATCTGGAAAAAAATTTAATACAATAGAATTATATACCATATAATTTCATTAATAACATATTATATCAATTCTGGATAAATGTTCCAATTTACATGATATTTTGTACATGTATACAAGCGGATCAGTAATGAATATCAAGGAAACAAACACTCCTGAATGGTGAAATTGAATATTACAACTCATTAAAAAGGACATAAATAAACATTATAAAATTTAAAATTAATTAAATAAATGTTGAAATGGTTATGAATTAAAGTATTAATGAATATAATTTCATTATCTTGGACATTAAGTGTATGTCAACACTTTCAGACAGAAGGTAATGGATTCTTCCCAAACATTCATTTTTCTATTGGGTTAAACTTACTCACTATTTACCCCAATTTAATTAATATTTATATTTATATAATTATTATAAATTATAAATATATATATATATGTTCCAAACTCATTTTATGTAAAATACATGTTTTTATAAGGTTCACCTCTAAATTCTTCCCAATAAGGAAACCCAATCTATGATAAATTTGTAGTTTCTTACCCATTTTCATGTGAACTCCATAATCTATTTTAAACCATAATTATATTTATCAAATACCTAATTTTATCAATAATAACTATCTTTGTTAATTTTGGGTTTTATACAAAAAATATTCCATTGTCTGTTTAAAGACTCTTTTCCATTTTCCCTTAAACCACACTAAAGTGATTCATTTCTATAGTTTCTTAAATGCTATTTTTACATATTTTTTTCTATAGTTAGAAGTAATTTATAGCTAAAATATAATTTCACTATCCAGACATTTTTTTATATTCATGTTACAATCTGATTTAAAAAAACAAATTATTTTCTAAAAGAACTCTTCTTTCCAAATTAAAAAAGGGTATTTCTCTCAAGAATTCCTCGATGATTTTATTATATTTTCATCTATTTAACACCCCTATTTTGAATCTTATGCATAATATGGATTTAAATTTTATGATATTATCTAGCATACTTTATTAAATGGATTGTGATCAATTTGATTGTGGATGGTCTGTCCTGATACCATTCACCCTATTACTCAAAATGGTTAGTGAGTATGTTTACTGATTGGGGAATTTTATTTACATTTCAAATGTATATGTTATTTATCTTTCACCAAATTCATATGATTAATTAATTGGATTTATTAAGTCATGTGTGGGCCCCTCTATTGGCCCTTTATGCATAAGTAGGTCTAATGAGACAAAAATAGGATTTCACCAAGGTCCTTTCAATTTATTTTCAGATGTATTGGTCGAGGCCTCGATGGTATGTTTTAAATGTCCAGAATTATGAATTCCATCATTATGATATTACTAAATGATAATCCATGTGATTATTGGACTAGTATAATATCCATCTATATGTTTTATTCTCATATGATTATTTATATGGAACTAATTAATCCACTTGTATTCCTTCCATATTATTCTCAACATTAGGTTATAACGAATTTTTTTTAGTTATTCACCTTATCTTAGGTTTATTTAGGTTTGCTTCCGCTATATTGATTACCCTTATTGAAAATCTAAGATAACCTATTTATAATGTTTTATTAACCCCTATTATTAGAATATTTTTATTATTATTGACTTGAAGGGATAATCTATGAGTTTATGGGTGTTTCAAATTGAGTTGCTACATTGTTTTTCCTTTCAAAGTTGTAATGTAACAATTATGTTTATATCTGGTTTTAAAATTCTTCTAAACCATTTATTCCTTTGGGATATGAATTCTTATCAATAGTACCAATGTAATAATGTAAGGAACCAGTTCTAGGCTATTGGGATTGGGGTATTTACAATTGGTATCAGAGAATGTTTAAAATAAATATTTGAAACTAGATTTATAAAATATATATTAGGAAAAATAAATCTAATATGATATTTGAGGATAATAATAGAATAAAATCCTATAATTTTTGTAAGGCCGAGATTATGTGGGTATTTATAGAAATACATCCCAAACTAAATACTACAAGTGGGTGTTGTTCTTGAACAAATATACCTAGGGTTAACAACTCTAACAAGGTACGTCTAGCCTGACTCGACGTAACTTATTACATGATAATGGTCTTTACTACACACATAGTTTGACACTCCATTGGGATATTATTAGGAGAATTCATATTTTATTTAGAAACCATTATGAAGGATTTAAAAGTAAATATTTCCCCAAAAAATCATGTTTATGTTTTTGGGATTAATTATACCTAAATTTCAAATTTATGTTATGTATTTTTCTATTTTAAATTTATGAATTATGATTTATAACATAATTTAGTTTATTCCATTGTTTATAAATGGTTCATAGTGTAAGGAATGGAACCTATATCAATTAACATATTTTATATAGGGATTTCCCTCTTATGAAAGGTAAAAATGTTGGAGCAGGACCTGCAAATGGATATGAACAAGTTATAATTATATTGAGAAAAATAAATCAAGTTTTGATAAATATCCTTACTTGGATGGATTATCCTAATCCAAAATGTATATTAATGATGTAAGACCAATTTGTGTGACAATAACCTCCATCATTCAATGGGACTACAAAACCATTTTTGTCTGAAAAATGGATAAGTTCTTTAGAGAAGATATTTCTCACTTTGAGAAGTAATGAAATGAATAAAGTTATCATGGAAGTTTATTTTCTATTAAGAAATGTGGATCAGTGGTATTTGTTAATTCAAAACACAATGGAGGTGGAAGAAATTTCAAATATGGAATGGAATGATTTTAAGAAAAATTTCTTATAATGTATTTCCATCACAAATAGTGAGAGGATATAGAAAGGAAGTTACTGAGTCTGAGATAAAAAGGGGATTAAAATTTTTCCAAGTATGAATACAACTTTACAATGTTAGAAATAATTAATATGGATTATATAAATAATAAAAATAGAAAGATTGATCGACTCTTTGGTGGGACAAAACCATTCCTTTGAAGGGCATTGTTCTCCCAAAATTTCTCATCATACGAAGATATAATTTCATGTGTTCTCAAGATAGAGAAATGATTATCTATGTATTTTGAATTTTAAGGTAAATAAGAGAATAATATGGTATATGATCAAATAATGGATAAAGGTAAGAATAAAAAAGGGAATTTTCTGACATGCGATACTTGTGGAAAGAAAAACACTAGTACGTTCTTAAAAGGAAAAGGAGTTTTCTTCAGGTGTGGTGAGAAAGGCCATCCTGATCATGATTTATAGGGAATGAATGAAGATTCCAATATTCAGTGCTACAATTTTAGGGAAATGGGACACAATGAAAATGATATTTTTAAGAATCAAGGAAACTTTCCACAGAAATGTTCAAGGGATAAAGGACAAGATTATGCTACCACAAATAATGAGGTTGAAGTACCTAATGAGGTTGCAGAATGTAATTTAACCATTTCCTCAAATGTAGTCAATGATTTATTTGATTCTGGATCATTATATTCTTTTATATCATCCTAATTTTCTGAAAAAAAAATTAGACGTTTATCTTTTAATTTAATAAGGGATTTGTCTGTTAAAACTCTAAAGGGTAGCCTCATTGTAAAAAAATGTGTTGTTCATCCCCCTTTATGACATAGAAATGGGATTTAGTTTTTGAGCTTATCATCAAAACTATTATTGACATTGATATAATCCTTAGTATGGACTATATTTCAAAATATGATGTAAAATTTATTTCAAGAAGAAGGAAATTACGATTTTTAGGAAGATTTAGAATCACTTACCTTTACATCAGAAACTTCATCATTTGATTCTTATCCAGATCCACCCTTAGTAGATCTGTTGAATGAGATTCTTTGAAAAGAAGGGATGATAAATCCTACTGATGAAAAAGGTGATCTTGAAATTGAGGATGTTTTTATTGTACTGTAATATATTGATGTCTTTCCATGAGATTTTCATAAGAATCTTCTACAGAGGGAAGTTTAGTTTTCTATTGATTTAATTCATGATGAAAGACCAATATCAAAGAATTCTTATAGAATGGCCACTGTGGAATTAGTAGGGCTAAAGAAACAAATAGAGTATTTGAGTAGTAAAGGTTTTATTCACCCTAGTGTTTCTCCATGGGGAGCCCCAATTCTCTTTGTTTCGAAGAAATATGGATCCATGATGCTATGAATTGACTATAGAAAAATTGATGTTATTATAATAGGGAACAAATGTCCTATGAATCACATTGATGATTTATTTTATCAAGTTTATAGATCTCATTATTTTTTGAAGATTGACCTTCATTCTGGATATCATCAATTGTGTGTAAAGAAAGAAGATATTCTAAAGACATCATTTCAATCCAAAGAAGGAAATTATAATTTTATAGTAATTCCATATGTATTGACTAATTAAACCTCTATTTTTATGGACATATGAACATATTATTCAAAAAATATGTGGGAGATTTAATTGTGTTATTTGTTGATGTTATTTTGATATACTTCAAAAGCTATGAGGACTATGAAAACCACTTACAGATTGTTCTGAAGACTCTTAGAATAGAAGAGTTATATGGGAAGTTTATCAAGTGTGAATTCTAGTTTCAAAAATTTTCTTTTCTAGGATATATTTTCTCTAAGGATGGAATCTCATTTGACCCAGTGAAGACAAAGTTAGTTCAGGAATGACCTACACTAATGAACATAATCGAGCTATGTTAATTCATTGGTTCAGTAATATATGATCAGATATTTGTTTAAAATGTTTCCCAATAGCCAAATCATTAACTAAGATTAATTTTAATTTGGTTAATTTTATTCAGAAAAAGGAATATAAATAATGATTTTAAGAACTAAAGATGAGATTTGTGAAGATTCCAATCCCGACTCTACCATTCTGAAATGGTGGATTTATGATTTATAGTGATGCATTAAGGAAATAACTTGGTTGTGAATTTATGCAGAATGATAGAGTTATTTCTTATTCATCAAGGTAGTTAAAAAATCATTAAAATAAATGTCTAACTCATGATCTTGAGTTATATACTATAATCATTTCTTCCAAGATACAGAGAAACTACCTATATAGTTAAATATGTGATTTATATACATATTACAAGAGTTTTAAATATATATTCTCATAGAAATAACTCAGCATGAGGCAAAGGTGATCGATCAAGATACTCAAAGATTGTGATTGTTCAATACAATACCACCTAGGGAAGGAAAATAAGTTCGTTGATTCTTTGGAAAGAATGATCATGGAGTTCTAAACAAAATTAGTTTTTTCTAGGATCTGGTATACATGGATATAGTATAGATGGATAGGGGAATTATCAAGGGAGGTGAAACATCACAAATTTTTTCAAATGGTTTTGAAACTCTATTTATTAGAATGTATGAATTATTATCAGTCTAATGATGAAAATATTTTAAATAAAATTAAAGGTTTAAATGATGGGAAATTGGTAGAATTTGTATATAAAGATGGATTTTTGAAATTTAGGAATAGTATTTATGTTCCCTCAATACCCGAGCTAAAAAGGGATTTATTAGACGATTCCCATAGCACAAATTTATCTATTCACCCTGGTAGAACTAAGATGTATAGTTATTTTAAGGGACATTTTTGTTAGGATAATATGAAGTGATAAATCACTAATTATATATCATGATGTTTTTGTTAATAGGTGAAGTCTGGAAGACAACATCCTACTGGATTCATGAAACCTATTTCTATTCCTACATGGAAATGGTATGAAATTACTATGGATTTTTTCATTTGATTACCAAGGACTCCAAGAAAAAATGATGAAATATGGGTAATTGTTTATCAACATACTAAATCTGCACATTTCCTCACAATATGGTAGGATTATTCACTAGATATACCTACATGAATCGATATTAATGAAGTTTAAAACTTCACAGTACACCACTTGAAATTTTGTATGGCCGTGATCCATGATTTACATTGAAATTCTAGAAAAGTCTTCAGAAATATTTGGATATTGTGATTCATTAGAGCACAGCATATCACCCTCATCCCAATGGGTAGTCTGAAAGGACTATTCGAACAATAGAAGAAATTTTGATATCATTATCACTTCACTTTTAGGGTACGTGGGGTCATTATTTACCTTCCGTAATGTTTTACTATAATAACAGTTTATATTAAAGTATTCAAACGGAACCATATGAAGCACTATATGGAAAGAGATGTCTTACTCATTCTTGTTGAGATGAAGTTGGTGAAAGGAATCTTGTAGGACCATAACTTTTGAAGGAAACAATAGTGAAGGTGAAGACTATTCACAGTCATATCAAAGCAGATCAAAGTATGAAAAATAGTTGCGTTGAAAACCGGAGGAAGGATTTGGAGTTTAATGTGAGAGATAATTTTTTCATGAAGGTATCTCTATATAAGGGTTTCATAAGATCTATAAAGAAAGAGAAACTGATCCGCAGGTACATTGGACCTTTTGGAATCTTGGATAAAATTCTATTTGTGTCTTATCATTTGGAGATTCTGTAACGCTCGAGACTTTTATGAGAAATGTTTTGTTTTTACCAAAGGAATATTTCACTACACACAACACTACCTTGGCTTGCTTTACACGCAACCGCGTCCTTCCTCAATAGCTTGTGTCGTACGCAATACCGAGTTTCACTAAACAATGATATGCTATTAAAATATTATTAAAACTTGCCGTTATGAATAGTAATAACCACTTTTTGAAATTTTATAAATTTTATTTTTCAAAATGGACTTCATTTTTGGATTCGGAATATCGAAATTAGCCTAGGGTGAAATTATGGTATTTTTCTGAAAACTTTCAATTGTTGATGAATAGTGAAACCACTAAGTGGTAGTTAAAAAAACTGAATTTTTCATAAAACTTAATTTTACCGCTTCTGTGAGTGGAATTTCAAAAATCTGAGAGACACGGTTAATATCAAGGACTAAAATTTGGTTCAATGAGATGAAATTTTTTTTTGTTGAATAGTAACTTTTTACTTTTTTTACCACGGTTAAAAATAAATAGGGTAGTTAAAGGTAAAAATGATATTATTATTGCCCTAACACATGTCCTAATTCTATTGGATAAGTGTAATTCGACCAAAACAAACCTTAGGAATAAAATATGACCATTTAGGCCCACTTGGATTAGATTAGGACATTTATTATTAATTTATTTAAAGAAGGGTTAAAATAGTTAAAATCAAAGTTTAATAAGTAAATAATTTTTAATATGAAGTTATAGATAAGATAAATTCGACTATAAATATTCATTAGAAATATAATACTATTTCCTACATAATCGTATTTTATTTTTAATTTTTAGACATTAAATAATTTAATTTCATTATGACACAACGATGATGCAGTATTTATCTTATTAATGAAATATTGACATAATTGATGTTATAAATTCCCAAATAAATGTAATATGAGACTTTTTATGAATTAAACTAATTTTATAGGTTAATATGACATGTTAGTATTGATTTAATTAACGTTTTTATAATTAATCATACTGTTATGATTTTCAAAAAAATCAATTACTAAATAGTGTCAAAATTGACATAAAATTGTTTTTTAAAAAAATATTATATTATTAATTGTTATTTTATTCCTAAAAATATAAGGTTCGGAAAAATGACTTATATAAGGTTATATATATTAATAATAAAAAACTTGGGGTTCGTTTCGATTGTTATAGTATGTTTATTAACCTTATAGTGTAAGAGCACAAGAAGACACGGTAAAAGTAAAATTATTTAACATAATTTTAAATCTAAATGATAAGGTTCAAATAGGAACCTAAACTTGTCTAAATTCTATTGGATGAGATGATTTCTACAAATACCTACCATAGATTCTAAATAAATCAATTTTGAGCTATTAAAAACCGAATTTTACTTTATAGTAAAAAAATATTTTTAGTTATTCCAAAGGTGCCCCTCTCCTCCCTTATAAAAGGGCACCTCCTCCCTCTCTTCCTCACACCACATTGAGCCTTCAAGATCGTCCAAACCCTTCCAATTTCTTCTCTCCACTTCCCTAGATACATCTTATAGGTCCTGGTATTCTTCAAAGACCAATTTTAGTGCCCTAAAAGGAGGTCTCAAAGAAGCGCTTCAAAGAAGAGGTAATGTCTGCTACCGATTCTTTCATCTTTATTTCTTCTTACACTTATTCTTATTTAGTTGTTTCATTATGAATTAATAACATAAGTATCACTCATACACTAATATTTTATTATAAGTATGAAACAACCCTATTTTACCATCTATCCATCCTATGGAAAACGAAATCACCGCGCGTGCGTACGTACGGAATACCGTCTCCACGCCGTGGTGTAATCTATTTTCCACCACCACCTAACTTGGATGGGTATAATGGTGTAAATAATGACTATATATGATTATTGTAAAGTGATATTGATTCTGAAATTGTATATATACACTCCAATACAATTCCACAATCATGGGAACGATATCATCGCTCGTGCGTACGTACGGAATACCGTCTCCACGATGTGATGCGACTCGTTCTACATGATCTTCGTTGCATAATGATTATATAAATGAATTGAATGAATTAATATGATATATATTACACTAATACCATTATATAAATGAGGTATCTATAACCTAAAAAGAAAAATAAGAATTTATTCAACAAAACACGCATAAGAACAAAAAGTAATAAACACCCGAATAACAAGTAGTAATGAAATATTACTAATAAGAAGCTAAGAATATGACTGTATATGATATCATAAAAATAAGTATGATTCTGTAATAAGTCAATAACATTATTTAAATCATTATACAGGAGGTTCGGACACTTACGAAGCAAATTGGACCTAAGGTAAGGGAAAATCTCGAAATCTCCATTTTTATCTAAGATTGTTTATACTTCAAAATTTACTGGGGAATTTTATCATCCACAAACATGTTCCCTAAATATGTAATATTTTTTCCATCTACCTAAAATTTTTGAAATCTAATTTTACCCTTCGGTGAGTTTTTATTAAAAGATATGAAAGGAATATTTTGTCGTTTTTCGTACGAGTTACTTTTTGACTTTTCTGAAAAAAGTACGAGAAGAATGTTTTTTTAACTTATACGGAATGAATGGATTTTTAAAAAATTATTTCCAAGAATCTTCCTTTACATTTTTTCAATTTTATTTTTAATCAACTTCTTTTAGTTTAAAATTGTATGACATGTTAAGAAAGGAAAATGTTTTTGAAGTAGAAAGGATATTTTCCTCAAGAATAGAGTTCAAGTGTTTTATCAAAATTATTTTCCATCTATGATAATAAAGGGTTCTGTTTATATCCCTATTATTAAATTTATTTTACCATGTTGTGATGGAATTATTTTTATGAATTCCTTTATCTTATATGAATTGTTTTATGATGTCGTGTTGTTTAAGAATCCCATTTTTATTAAATTGGTTATGCAATAATGTATGATTTATGATTTTGTGGCACACATAAGAATGGTATCATTATGAGATGGGTGGGACCTATATCTCCCTACAATACATTGGGTAAAGATTTTATATCTCATGAGATAGACATTGATGGAACGGTAGGTTAAACTGGTTCAGTGAAACAGGACTGAAATGAGGAGTGAACTCGGTTCAGAAACAGACTTTGTACACTAAGATAGTCTTGGCCATGAGTCAGGACTAATAAGAAATGATTCTCTATGATTATGTGTGTATGACACAAAGTTTCATGTTTTAAGTTATGATTATTGGGATTTCATTTCACTACTATGATTTATCCCATGTTATGAAATTATGCTCTCTTTTGCAGGTTAAGATTTCCAAAATGTTATGTTCTTATGAATATGATGTGATTGATATTTCTTTTGTTTACCCTTACTGAGCATTTGAGCTCACCCTTTTGTATGTTTTCTTTCCCCAGGTCAGGAAGAAGGTTATTAAGTAAGATATGCCAAAAGGGACTATAGATAAGATGAAATAAATGGGAGACATTGTAGACGCTTTATGAACCAGTTGTTTATGTTTCACATTATCTAAAGACATTATACCTATACGGTCTTTTCCGGGTTTTGTTATATGTTGTGATATGTGTGCTTCAATTCTGATGTAATAACAATGTATTTAAATTATGGGTTGTTATAGTTGGTATCAGAGGAAAGGTATACTCAACCTTTGGAAACTAGGAAGTGAAAGCCTTATTAAGAACCCTAAGGATAAGTCTAAGCATAGAACACAATATTAGTGTTTTAGAAATGGCCATGAATAACCTAGGATAAGACCTTAAGTGTGAAAATTTTATTCTTGATTATGTGATTTTCCTATTATAATTAGTGTTGCTCAGACTATTCTTCTTGGTTTTATTCAATGGCTGGAACCTGAAGGAACCGTGTTAATGCGGAATGCGACAGGCAATGCAATGATTGTCCCCCTGAGCAACCAAACGTTATGGGAGCTGGAATGAAAAATCTTTTAGCCATGCTCACACAACTTTCTCAAGATATGAATCATGCTGGACTTCCAAAAGAGAAAATAAAGGAACAACATTTTATTGAATCCTTCATGAGGCAACGTCTATCTTCATTCAGCTGGTCTACTGATCCATTAGTTGCTGAACAATGGATCAGTACTACTGAAAATATATTTTCAGTTCTTCAATGTTATGAACATGATAAATTCATCTTAGTAGTGTATCGTTTGGAAGGTGATGCTGATCAACAGTGGAATCTTATTAAGAATACGAGGCAAAGAGATGAAATTGAGTCCATGGAATGGGACGAGTTCAAGAACTTATTTTTCAATAAGTACTTCCCTCGTATTCTCAGAACAAAGATGGAGAAAGAGTTTCTTGAACTAAAGCAAAAGGATGATGAATCTGTTGGTACCTATGAAGCAAATTTTACAAGACTTTCAAGGTACATTTCTGGTAATATTATCAAACGTGAGAGTAAGATCGATCGATTCATTAGTGGCTTAAAACCAAGTCTTCGAAGGGCCATAGCCATAAGGGACTTCAATGGATATGAGGAAATCGTTCGATGTGCTCTCAAAGTTGAGATGGAGATTAGAGTAACCCATCAGTCATATGGGTTTGATAAGAAGAGGAAAATAGAATTCAAAGGAAAATCTAAAGAGCACAGTGAAAAGAAGATGAGCTTTCCCTTATGCTCAAAGTGTGGAAAGAAACATGGAGGGAGTTGTCTTAAAGGGACAATTAAATGTTTCAAATGTGGAAAGGAAGGTCATCAGGCATTTGAATTCCGAAATGATGGGAAGAAGATGTCTAATGATGAAAACAAAGGAAAGGACACACATAATTAACCTAATACACTTCAGTGTTTCAAGTACAAGGAGATGGGGCATTATGAAAATAAATGCCCTAATCCAAGGGTTGTTGATGATTATCGATATCATCAAAATCTTAAGGCTAAAGACAAAGGAAAGTCACATGCAATTTCTATCAGCGATGTGGAGTATGATAATGATGTAGTGAACGGTACACTTACCATCCACTCTAAAGTAGAAAATGTTTTATTTGATTCTAGATCCACCCACTCTTTTATTTCTGAATATTTTTCTAAGGGTATCATCGTATTACCTCAACAATTAGATGTTGAGTTAGCTGTGACAACACCTAATGGCACAACAGTCGCATCAAAAGTTTATAATTCTTCCCTGATTGAAGTTTCTGGGAAAGTGCTTCCTGCAAATCTTGTGATCCTTCCTATAGTGTAATTTGATGTGATTATTGGCATGGATTGTCTTTCTTTATATGGAGCTCGTATCAATTTCCAATGAAGGGAAGTCACATTTCATATTCCAGACCAATCTATGATATTTTATCGATGCAAGGATGAACATAACCTTCCAGTGAAAATTTCTTCCATATTATGGGTCTTGATTCCACTAAATGAGGTTTATTTATCTCAAATGGTTGGTGAGAAACTCATGATTAATAATATTCCCATTTTACGGGAGTTTGATGTTGTCTTTCTGGAGGAATTTCCAGGTCTTCTACCAAATCGTGAAGTTGAGTTTTCAATAGAACTCGTACTGGTTGCTTTGCCTATTTCAAAGACACCTTATAGAATGGTCCCAATTGAGTTGCAGGAATTGAAGAAGAAACTCCAAGAGAATCTTGATAAGGGATTCATATGCCCTAGTGCACCACCTTGGGGATCACCTATTCTATTTTTTAAGAAGAAAGATGGATCAATGAGACTCTGCATTGATTATCAAGAACTTAACAAGATCACTATTAAGAACAAATATCCTCTCCCATGCATTGATGAATTATTTGACCAACTACGTGGAGCTCAATACTTTTCCAAGATTGATCTTCGTTCAGGGTATCATCAATTAATGGTAAAAAGGTAGGATATACCAAAGACGGCGTTCCGTACAAGGTATGGAAACTATGAATTTATAGTGATGTCATTTGGTCTTACTAATGCCCCTGCTATCTTCATGGATCTGATGAATATAGTCTTTAGATACTATATTGATCAATTTTTGGTAGTCTTTATAGACGATATTCTTGTCTATTAAAAGAGAAAGGAAGAACATGAAGAACACTTGAGAATTATATTGAAGACCCTGAGAATGGAGAAGCTTTATGCCAAATTAACCAAGTGTGAATTTTGGCTTCAAAAAGTTTAATTTTGGGGTCACATAATCTCAAAAGAGGGGATATCTGTGGATCCAGCAAAAACAGAGGTTATCGAAAGATGGTCAAGACCAACAACAGTAACCGAGATCCGATGTTTTCTTGGTTTGGCTGGATATTATCGACGTTTTGTCAAAGATTTTTCACAATTATCTAATCCACTCACCAGGTTGACTCGAAAAGGAGTTAAGTTTGTTTGGACAGAGGAATGTGAAGAGAATTTCAAGGAGTTGAAAAGAAGTTTATCCAGTGCACCTGTGCTCACATTGCCTTGTAGTGGAGAAAGGTTTGTGATCTACAGTGATCCATCCAATAAGGGACTGGGGTGTGTTCTTATGCAAAATGATATGGTGATAGCTTATGCCTCACGACAGTTGAAAATCCATGAGCAAAATTACCCAACACATGATTTGGAGTTAGCTTTGGTAATCTTTGCATTAATGATTTAGAGGAATTATCTTTATGGAGAAAGGTGTGACATTTATATTGATCATAAAAGTTTAAAGTATATTTTCACACAAAAGGAGCTGAATATGCGCCAAAGAAGATGGTTAGAGCTGATTAAGGATTATGACTGCTCAATTCATTACCACCCTGGAAAAGCAAAAAAGGTGGTAGATGCGTTAAGTCGACAAGACCATGCCAGTTTATCCATGATGAGGATCACAAAAGATCAAATATTTATGGATTTAAAAAAGGATGGATCTTGGAATTATAATGGAAGGGGGAAAATCGTATCTTTCTCAAATGAATGTTCAACCATCTATACATGTGAAGATTAAAGAGGTGCAGAAAGAAGATGTAGAGTTACAAAAGAAGGTGAGAAATATTCCTGAATTCAACATTGATTGTGATGGGATAATAAAGTTCAGGAATCAGGATTGTGTTCCTCCCATCCCCGAATTAAAGAAGGAGTTGCTGGATGAGGCTCATAGTTATTCATTCTCTATTCATCCTGGAAGCACGAAGATGTATAGGGACCTAAAAGAGTACTTCTAGTGGGATGGAATGAAAAGAGATGTTGCTGAATATGTCTCTCGATGCTTGGTTTGTCAGCAAGTTAAAGCTGAGAGACAGAAGTCTAAGGGGATGTTACAACCATTACCCATACCCGAATGGAAATGGGAAAACATCACTATAGACTTTGTCACGGGACTTCCTAAAACATCCAAATGCAATAATGCTCTCTGGGTCATAGTTGATCATCTTACAAAGTCTGCACACTTCATTGCTATTAGAGATGATTTCTATCTGGATCAGCTTTCCAGGATATATGTAAAGGAAGTGGTAAGATTGAATGGAGTACCAATTTCTATTATATCTGATCGGGATCCGAGATTTACCTCGAAGTTCTGTCAATGTCTTCAGCATACTCTGGATACAGAGTTGAGTTTCATCACTACTTATCATCCTCAGATAAATGGTCAGTCTGAGAGAACAATTCAAACTCTAGAAGATATGTTGAGAGCTTGCTCTATGGATTTCAAAGGTGGTTGGGATCAACACCTACCTTTGGTGGAATTTTCTTACAATAATAGCTTTTACTCCAGTATTCAGATGGCTCCTTATGAAGCTCTCTATGGAAAGAAATGTAGGACTCCAACTTGGTGGGATGAAGTTGGGGAAAGAAAGCTATTAGGACCTGATCTTGTTGATGAGATGACAGAAAATGTCTGATCTATTCAACAACACGTAAGAGAAACTCAGAGTCGACAGAAAAGTTATGCCGACAACCGAAGAAAAGACCTAGAGTTTGAAGTGGGTGATAAATTGTTCTTACGAATATCTCCCTGGAAGAGGTTCAAGAGATTTGGAAAGAAGGGGAAGTTGAGCCCTAGATATATCGGTCCTTTTGAAAAATACTGGATCGTGTTTTAAAGGTAGCTTACAAATTGGTGATTCCACCGAATCTCTCTCAAGTCCACGATTTGTTCCATGTATCTCTCCTGAGAAAGTACATACCTGATCCTTCACATGTACTCAGCTCAGAAGTTGTACAGCTATAGCAAGATCTTTCTTATGAAGAACAGCCGATAGAGATTCTGGATCGTAGCTAAAAAGTCCTACGAAACAAGACCACTCGATTGGTGAATGTTTTATGGAGGAACCACTAATTAGAAGAAGCTACATGGGATCTTGAGGATATGATGAGGGAGAGGTATCCTCATATTATTGTTACAAAGTGATGAATTTCGAGGGTGAAATTCATTTTAAGGGGGGTAGAATGTAACGCCCAAGACTTTTATGAGAAATATTTTGTTTTTTTCTAAGGAATCTTTCACTACACACAACACTAGCTTGTCTTGCTTTACACGCAACAGCGGCCTTCCTCAATAGCTTGTGTCGTACGCAATACCGAGTTTCACTAAACAACGATATGCTATTAAAATATTATTAAAACTAGCCGTTATGAATAGTAATAACCACTTTTTGAAATTTAATAAATTTTATTTTTCAAAATGGACTTTATTTTTGGATTCGGAATATCAAAATTAGCCTTGGGTGAAATTTTGGTATTTTTCTGAAAACTTTCAATTTTTGATGAATAGTGAAACCACTAACTGGTAGTTAAAAAAACTGAATTTTTCATAAAACATAATTTTACCGATTCTGTTAGTGGAATTTCGAAAATCCAAAAGACACGGTTAATATCAAGGACTAAAATGTGGTTTAATGAGATGAAAATAATTTTTGGTGAATAGTAACTTTTTACTTTTTTTACCACGGTTAAAAGTAAATAGGGTAGTTAAGGTTAAAAATGATATTATTATTACCCTAAAACATGTCCTAATTCTATTGGATAAGTTTAATTCGACCAAAAACAACCTTAGGAATAAAATATGACCATTTAGGCCCACCAGGATTAGACTAGGACATTTATTATTACTTTATTTAAAGAAGGGTTAAAATAGTTAAAATCAAAGTTTAATAAGTAAATCATTTTTAATATGAAGTTATAGATAAGATAAATTCCACTATAAATATTCATTAGAAAGGTAAAAAATTTATTATATAATGGTATTTTATTTATAATTTTTAGACATTAAATAATTTAATTTATTTATGACACAACGATGATGCAGTAATTATCTTATTAATGAAATATTGACATAATTGATGTTATAAATACCCAAATAAATGTAATTTGAGACTTTTTTATGCATTACACTAATTTTATAGGTTAATATGACATGATATTATTTATTTAATTAATTTTATTTGAAATAATAATTCTCTTTTAATTTTTACAAAAATCAATTACTAAATAGTGTCAAAATTGACATAAAATTGTTTTTAAAACAATTATTATATTGTTAATTGTTATTTTATTCATAAAAATCTAAGGTTCCACCAAATGAATTATATAAGGTTATATATATTCATAATAAACAACTTGGGGTTCGTTTGTCTTATTATAGTAAGTTTATTAACCTTATAGTGTAAGAACACAAGAAGACATGGTAAAAGTAAAATTGTTTAACTTAATGTTAAATCTAAATGATATGGTTAAAATAGGAACCTAAACTTGTCTAAATTATATTGGATGAGAGTATTTCGACCCATCTCCACCTTATCTTCGAAATAAATCAATTTTGAGCTATTAATAACCGAATTTGACTTTATAATAAAATAATATTTTTAGTTATTCCAAAGGTGCCCCTCTCCTCCCTTATAAAAGGGCACCTCCTCCCTCTTTTCCTCACACCACTTTGAGCCTTCAAGCTAGGCCAAAACCTGACAATTTATTCTCTCCGCTTCCCTAGAGATATCCTACAGTTTCTGGTCTTCTTCAAAGACCAATTTTAGTGCCCTAAAAGGAGGTCTCAAAGAAGCGCTTCAAAGAAGAGGTAATGTTCGTTACCGATTCTTTCATCTTTATTTCTTCTTCCACTTATTATTCTTTAGTTGTTTCATTATGAAGTAATAACATCAGTATCACTCATATACTGATATTTTATTATAAGTATGAAAAAACCCTATTTCACCATCTATCCATCCTACGGAAAATGAAATCACCGCGTGTGCGTACGTACAGAATACCATCTCCATGCCGTGGTGTAATCTATTTTCAACCACCACCTTACTTGGATGGGTATAATGGTGTAAATAATGACTATATATGATTATTGTAATGTTATATTGATTCTTAAATAGTATATATACACTCCCATACAATTCCACAATCATGGGAACGATATCATCGCTCGTGCGTACGTACGGAATACCGTCTCCACGATGTGATGCGACTC
Source organism: Viscum album (assembly GCA_963277665.1). Taxonomy (NCBI): domain Eukaryota; kingdom Viridiplantae; phylum Streptophyta; class Magnoliopsida; order Santalales; family Viscaceae; genus Viscum; species Viscum album. The sequence continues at coordinate 21,563,501 of OY728142.1, read as the reverse complement.
GTTCTACATGACCTTCATTACATAATGATTATATAAATGAATTGAATGAATTTAATGAATTAATATGATATATATTACACTAATACCATTCTGGAAATGAGTTATCTATAACCTAAAAAGAAAAATAAGAATTTATTCGACAAAACACGCATAAGAACAAAAAGTAATAAACACCCGAATAACAAGTAGTAATGAAATATTACTAATAAGAAGCTAAGAATATGACCATATATGATATCATAAAAATAATTATGATTCTAGAATAAGTCAATAACATTATTTAAATAATTATACAGGAGTTTCGGACACTTACAAATCAAATTGGACATAACGTAAGGGAAAATCTCGCAATCTCATTTTTTATCCGAGATTGTTTATACTTCAGAATTTACTGGGGAATTTTATCATCCACATCATTGTTCCCTCAATATGTAATATTGTTTCCATCCACCTACAATTTTTTAAATCCAGTTTTACCCTTAGGTTAGTTTTTACTAAGAGATATGAAAGGAATCTTTGGTCGTTTTTTGTACGAGGTACTTTTTGACTTTTCCGACAAAAGTACGAGAAGAATGTTTTTTTAACTTATACGGCATGAATGGATTTTTAAAAAATTATTTCCAAGAAGCTTACTTGACAAGTTTTCAAGTTTATTTTTAATCAACTTCTTTTATTTTAAATTTGTATGACATGTTAAGAAAGTAAAATTTTTTTGAAGTAGAAAGGATATTTTCCACAAGAATGGAGTTCAAGTGTTTTATAAAAATTATTTTCCATCTAAGATAATAAAAGGTTATGTTTCTATACCTATTATTACATTGATTTTACTATGTTGTGATGGAATTGTTTTTATGAATTCCTTTATCTTATATGAATTGTTTTATGATGTCATGTTGCTTAAGAATCTCATTTTTATTACATGGGTTATGCAATGATGTATGATTTATGATTTTGTGGCACAGATAAAAATGGTATCATTAAGAGATGGGTGTGACCTATATCTCCCTCCAATGCATTGGGTAAAGATTTTATATCTCATGAGATAGACATGACTAGAACAGTAGGTTAAACTGGTTCAGTGAAACAGGACTGAAACGAGGAGTGAACTCGGTTCAGAAACGGACTATGTCCACTAAGATAGTCTTGGCCATGAGTCTTGACTAATAAGAAATGATTCTCTATGATTATGTGTGTATGCCACAAAGTTTCATTTTTTATGTTATGATTATTGGGATTTCATTTCACTACTATGATTTATCCCATGTTATGAAATTATGCTCTCTTTTACAGGTTATGATTTCCAAAATGTTATGTTCTTATGAATATGATGTGATTGATATTTCTTTTGTTTAACCTTACTGAGCATTTGAGCTCACCCTTTTGTATGTTTTCTTTCCCCAGGTTAGGAAGAAGGTTATTATGTAAGATATGCCAAAAGGGACTATAGATATGATGAAATAAATGGGAGACAGTGTAGACGCTTTATGAACCAGTTGTTTATGTTTCCCAGTTTCTAAAGACACTATACCTATACAGTCCTTTCCTGGTTTTGTTATACGTTGTGATAAGTGTGCTTCAATTCTGATGTAATAACAATGTATGTAATGTATTGGTCATTATAGATTCCACCTAACCTTTCTAAGGTACAAAATGTTTTCCACTCCTATTTGTTAATCAAGTACACCCCATAACCAATTTATGTCCACAATTCTATATGGATTGAATTTAAACATGATTTATCCTACTCTAAAGATCCTATCTAGGTTCTGGACAGTAAATAATAGGTATTGAGGGATTGGATAACTTGGATGGTAAAAGTAATTTGTAAAAATCATAAAATCAAAGAGATGACATGGGAGTAAGAGGAATTTATGATGAAGAACCATCCAAATTGTTTTATGAGGTTACATTATAGAAATTTTGATGGTGAATTGTTTTTGAAGGATGGTAGAATGTAACACCCAGTTATTTTATAGTATGCCCCTTTTAAAATTTAATACATTCGATAGTTTATTCATTAGGAAACACAATGTTTAAAACCATATAATACTATTCAATATAACCACTGAAACAGAAATGTGACCATTATGAATACTAATATGATTAAAGAATAGTAACTTCCCCAATAAAATTATAAATAAAATTTGGGGTTCTTGTAAATTAATATATGGAATATTCACATCATATAATAATTAAATAATTTTTATAAAATGATAAGTTAAGTATTGGTGTTTTTGTGAAACATAAATGTTTATTTATGATTTTACAATTAATAAAATTATTTAAAAGAAAATTTATTTTCATAAAATAGATTAATAAATTCATATTTTATTTTCTTATGATTAAAATATATTTTTATGAGTCCTTGATCAATTTTTCAACGTTTCGTAAAACAATAATATTATTAAAAACAATATTTTTTGAGTTAATGAATATCATATTTAAAAATGTAATTTATCCTATTTATATAACTATTTTTAAAATATGGTGTCATTTTTTGAATTATACATAATGGAAATGGTTAGGGTGAATTTTTTGAAATTTTCTAAAATAGTTGATTTTTTTGTGAATAGTGAAATACAGTAATTTTCATTATTTAACAAATACATGAATTGTTGAGTCATGGATGATGTATGGATTATTTAATCCCATAATATATATATATATATATATATAATTCTATATTTATTATATATTCATGGGAATAAAAATTATTCATATTCTTGATCCCAAATAATAAACTAAGCAATAAAATAATCAAATAACACCCCTCTCCTCCACTATAAATATTACCCTCACTACATCTTTTCTTCACACATACAAAGCCTTTAATCCTATCCAATTTATTTCCAATATCTCTCCCAAAAATCTACCCCATGTTTTGGTCTTTCTTGTCCCATCCAAAAGACCATTTCAATGTTCCTTAATGAGGTTCTCAAGGAAGGAAATTCAAGAGGTAAAATCTCATTTTGTTCTTTTCATTTTCTTTCATTTTGTTTTCTTTTCTTATCCTTTTCTTACCTCCTCTATCCAAACATACATAATTAATCCAATATATTATATATTATTTTATTAATGGGATATACACCATCAATTCATTTCTCTTCCCCTCTTTATTCTAAAAATGAAAACATTATCATTAAGGTTCCGATTTACCGGCTTCATAGACGACAAGTTTTTGTTTTTCAATCCAGCTTTAATGTATGGTAATAAAACCAATTTTTTGGTTAAAAAATACTATAATATATGTATTAAAACTTATTTAATGTTATGGAACCATTTTTCATATGTAATATTAATTCACAAGACAAAAAAAGTTTGTGATTATCTGTAAAAATACCAAAATAATCAAAATGGTTATCATTAAAGCTCTATCTAATGAATAATAATCATATCAGAAAAAAATGTTATAAAATACCATTAAATATCCTGTAATTTCATTAGTTATATATAATTTTAATTCAAGATAACTATTCCCATTTTACATGATCTTTTATACATGTATACAAGTGGATCAATCCTGAAAATGAAGGAAACAAACACTCCTGAATGATGAAATTGTATATTATAACTCATCAAAAATGCCATAAATGAAATTAATAAAATTAATTTTAAAAAATATGTGTTTAAAGAGTTATAAATTAAATTATTACTAAATATAATTTCTTTTTCTTGGACATTAATGGAATGTGTAGAGCACTTTCAGGCATAAGGTAAGGGATTCTCCTGGAACATCCATTTTTCATTTGCGTTACACATATCTATCTTTTCACCAATTTAATTCTTATTTATTTTAAAAAATTATTATAAATTATTTTTTTTATGTTAAAAAATCAAGTATCCAGATCATTTCATCTTTCTTTGAGAGAAAATACAATATTTTATAAGGTTCCCTTCCCAATTCTTCCTGATAAGAAAGCCAGATTTAAGTTAACTTCCCAATTACATACCAATTTTAAAGGTCACTCCAAAATATATTTTAAGCACATATTATATTTATAAAATTATCCATTTTTTCATGAAATAATATATTTTTTTCATTTTTATTTTTTATAAAAAATTATTCCTATGTCTTTTTAAAGTCTCTTTAGTATTTTCCCAGAAACTGGACTAAAGAAGCTCATTTCTAAAGTTTCTTAAATGATATTTTTACATGTTTTAACTTTATTTGGAAATAATTTATTTCTGAAATAAAATTTAATTGTACCAAAATTTTATTTTTTGGGATATACATGTTACAAGTTTATTGTATTACAAATACAAATGATTTTGAAAAATAACTCTTCTTTCCAAAGTAAAAAAATATTATTTCACTAAATAATTCCTCGATGATTTTATTAAGGTATTTTCATCTATTTAAAAAAAATATTGAATCTTATTATTAATTATTAATAATATTTTATGATACAATCTAGCATATTTTACTAAATGGGTTATGATTATTTTAACTATGGATGTGTTATCTTGATACCATTCACCATATTAGTCAGAATGGTTAGTGACTATATCTACTAATTTTGGAAAGTTATTTTTATTTATATTTTATATTTTGTTTATGTTTCACAGAATTCATATGAAGAATTAATTGTAATTATTAAGTGATAGGAAGGTCCCACTATAACCCCTAGATGCATTAGTAGGTCTCATGAGACAAACCAAATTGGGATTCAGCTGAGGTCTTACACATTTATTTTCAGATGTCTTGGATGAGGCCTAAACATTATGTTTCAAATATCCAGCATTATGAATTCCATAATTATGATATTTTTAATTGATAATCCAAATTATTACTCAACTACTATAATATCCATGGATATGTTTCATTTACATATGATTATTTATATTCCAGTAATTAATCCTCTTTTATTACTTCCATATTATGCTCAAGATTATGTTTTAATGGAATGTGTTTTTAGTTATTCACCTTAAATTATGTTTATTTATGTAATATTTAACTATATATCTTAACCTTACTAAGAATCTGATCTCACCCCTTTCATATGTTTTATTTTTTCCTTTTATGTGAAGATGTATATTATGAATGACTTGTAGGGATAATCTATGAGTTTATTGGTGTTTCCAATGGAGTTGCTACATTGTTTTTCCTTGAAAATATATAATGTAACAATTATGTTTGTATCTAATTTTACAAATATACTAAGATATTTCTTCCATTGGGATGTTAATTCTTGTTCATAGTACCAATGTAATAAGGTAAGGTATCTTCTCCAGGCTATTAGGGTCAGGGTCCTTACATAAATTCTTATCAAATCTACATATTTAATCACAAAAAATTGTATTATATAATTGTAAAACTATATTTAAATAATATAATAAGGTTCATTTAATTTTTAGTTATAATGAATTATTAAAATAGTAAAAATTTGTCCACAAGGGAATGATTAAAAGGTTTAATGAGGGGTTAAATTAAGATATAATATTTCAAATATCACTCAAATAAGTCTAACTATAATATTATGAATGGATTTAAACCCTAAATTATCTTATATTTATAAAAATTGAAATTTCATTCCCCCTTCCCTTGAAAAAGATTTTATATTATTTTATTGTTTAGATATTTTAAAAGAGTGTAACTCCCCTCAATTATAAAAGGAGACTCTCACGCCCTTACATATTCAAACATTGATCACATTAGATTGAACAAGATGTGACCAAATCACTTCCACAATCTTATACCCATTTCATATAGGTCCTCCAATCAAGAAAAAATTAAACTAATAAGTCTTAAGGTGTAAGAAATTTGGTGATATCTGAGGAAGAGGTAATGCACTTTACTGATTTCATTCAGGTTTCTTTCTTCTTCCACCTCCTTTAACTATATTATAACTATAATTATATAATTAAATTGGTATCATTAATTTAATATTTTTGTATGTTTATTTTAAACCCATTTTCCTTCTCTTTTTTATTTAATGAAAATTAAAATCTTTCTTATGCATACGTGTATACTACCACCTCCATGAAGAAACATATTTCATTTTTCATCACCTCCTCACATGGATGGAGAAATAGAATTGTTAAATGAATATATATGATATTTATGACATAATAATGTTTCTATAAAGATACAAAATTTTCCAACATCTTTTATTTTCATCCATTGAAAAATGAAAATTTTACCCTTGTGTATGTGTAGACTACCCCTTCTATGAATAACATATTTCATTTATCAAAACTACTTTTCATGGATGGTTATAAAAGTGTATTATATGTATAAATATGATATATATAACAATATTAAAATTATATAGGTGATGAAACCATGACCAAGGAGTATGTAAAGGAAATGGAGAATCAAATATTGCATGAGAAACAAAACAGTTAACACCTAAATAATTGATTTTAACACAAAATTGGGATTAAATGGGTAAAATAAGATATGATTACATGATATAAATATATATATATTTATTTAATATTTATTAATAGTAAAAAATCATTATATAGTCTATTAGAACATGTAAGATCAATATATAATCCAAGGTGTGAGTTTATTTCACAATCTCATCTTTATTTGAGATTGTTTATGCTTAATTTTTTAATGGTGGAATTATCTGCTATTTTTCTTATAAAACACATATTGTTTTCATTTAGTATGGTTATTTGATATGTTTTCAAGTCTTATTTCAATTTCTATACTTTTTTGTACTCATATTGATTGAAAGAATGTTTTTATGGAACATTAAAATTATTTTTCTTGGAGGTAGGGAATCATTTTCTTCCATTACCATGTTAATTGTTTAGTTTCAAGAATATTATTATCTATACATAAAAAGTTTTTTATGTTCATTTCATCCTTTATTTATCTTTTTTACATCTTTTTTAATGGCTATTTTTAATCTTTTTCTCCGTGGGTTACATTTAAATTTCAATTCAGAAAATGTGAGAAGAATTTTTTTAGTATTTAAAAAACAACTGCATTTCGCACAATTATGACCATTATAAATTATTAAAATTATTACACATGTTTATATATTTATGAAAATCAAATCCAATTTACATTATTATCGGTTTTTTTAGTAAATTCTCCAAATGATATGAATACTTCTTCTTATTTCCAAAGAAAATTTCAAATGGAATACTTTAATGAATATTACAATTCACTTGTGATATTAACTAATGATATTATACACATTATTTCTCTAGATTACATACATTCAATTTTCTCTATTTATTGACCTTGGAAAAATATTTATATTGTGTATGCTAGTTTTCCAATAAAATATTTATTAGAACATTATGCTGATTCTGCAGTTTATTTGTTACTCATTCCTTTCATATGATGAATGAATTATACTTATTTAGAAATGGGTAGGTCATAAAATTATATATACCATCTATGAATCATTCAGTAACATGAGTCAAACATTCATGGGTGTTTGTAATATTTCTTACATATATATATATATATGATTTTTTTAACCTAAAACCCTGATAGTAATATAATGATGTCTGACATTTTCATTTTATCACTAAGAAACATTTTGTTTCTATTAAAGTTATTATTTATGTTTCTATGTTATCTATGAATATATTCCACTTTCATGATATTTGTCACATGATACATTTTATTATTATTAATATCTATTATATTATATGTAGCTTGGATATTATATGATATATTTCCCTATACACTTTCCCTTACTAATCATCTATGATCACATTTTTATTTTTATTCTTATCCTTAGGGAATGTATACGTATACATTGAATGATTTTATGAATATACTAGAATGAATAATAAAGATATAACTAAAATATTAATTTATATTTATTATTTTAAAATGTAATGTGAAAATCATGTATGTGGTTAGTCTCTTAATACAACTAAACTATTTGATCCCATGGGATGAAATCTCTTCTATCTTGTATAAATTTAATATTATAAACATAATATTTAGGCTAATATATGTGGGGTTGTCACTATAAGAGTTTTATTATCATATGTAATGTTTTCCTGACCACAATCTGTAGTATGTAACGTTAATCAAGATAATTTTTACGATTAAAACATGGAGTAAGCATAAAGGTCGCACCGTAAATGGTTGGATTCGGATGAGGCATAAGAGTACATAGTCAATACATAAGTGGACTAATAGTGAATGAGTAAGGGTACCTCATCCAAAAACCTTGATATTTAATGGAATTCCATTTTCCATTATTCCATGACATAACAACCATACTTTGGGAAGGATTGCTAATCTATGGAGTGTTTTATGTGGATTTTATTTATTATTCCTATTTGTAGATGTCTATGTCATAGAAAAATATCATGTCATTTTTATTATATATGAAATAGTTAATATTGTTTCATTATAATAGTATATGTTGTGATGAGAGGAGTTATCTCATGATGTGATATCCAAAGGATAATCCTGAGTTTTTTATAATGATATATTTTTAGGGTTTGAGTTTTTAAATTTGGTGGTTTTTTATTACATCCTGAAAAATATAGTATCATTCCATGGAGGTAATCATGAAGGAAATAGTTGAGGATCACAATTTCAAAAGTTAATAAGGATCACGTTGTGGTATTAGTGCCCACACTGTGAAGTAGTCTAGTTAATAGATTTATATGTTAAAATATACCATCTTTTAGGAAGAAAATTAAGGATTTTAAAGGGGAACTTTGTATTGGGTTTAAATAAAATTATTAGATGATTTTTTCCATCGTGATCATGGTGAATTATTGATGTTTAATTAGGGTAACATGGAAAATTTATCTTTTATTAGATAAAATAGATATCTAGAAATCTATAATTATAGAAATATGTATCTACATAAATAATTGTGGTTACTAATATGAATAGTGATAGAGGAATAAAGAGAGTCAAGTGAAATATTAGATAAAATTGAAATTCAATAAATTAGTAAGGAATAATATTTGAGAAATAAATTACACTCATTGAAGATATTTGAAAATAAAGAAGGTGGATATTCCATGACCTCCCATAAAAGGTTATATTTTGTTTATAATGGTTTTAAAAACTAGTCTATGAAAGAGAAACATATATAGATCAATGAGCACATATCTACCCCAAATTCATTAAAAATAATGGTGATGTTTTTTATATTGTCTTATATTATAAATTGATTTCTTTTTTGGAGTAGTAGATAATTGTGAGGGGTAAGATAAGGATAAGGGTAAGGGAGTGACCCTTAAGAGGTAGTGAACTGTCCCTATACTATTATAAGGGTATTTACCCATGGATTTTGGTGGCCTATCCTAAAACCCCCAAAACACTGTGAGTTTAGTGGATTTCAGTACATTGAAACATTGTCATTTTATGATCCTTGGATTAGCCCAGTGCGGGTGAACCAAGTAAAATCTTTGAGTCTTGTGTGAAATATTTACATACATTATAAAATACAAAAATTTATCTGTGTGGAATATGTAATCATTAATAAAACCTAATTAACAAAAGGAAAAGTGGAAAAATTATGTCAATATCAAAGGAATAGTATAGAAGTGAGCCTAATAATAATGATTTTGATATCATTTAGAGTGGTTAGAGTTTGATTAATATGTGATTAAATTGAAATATTTTTTAGAATTTTATTACCCTTCCTTCTTAGGGTATCTGTCACTAAAGTCCCTTATGGCCTAAAGAAGTGGTATTATAGAAAAATAATTTCTTGTGGTATTTTATTATTCTAAATAAATCATATTAGTTATTAAATATATATTTTTATTTGACCATACAATCTTTTGATGACATGATAAAGAGAATAAAACTGAATATGAATAATAATTTCATGTTTATTCCATATAATGTAATGTGTTTATTTAAATATTTTATTCAAATGAACTATTCCAAAATCTTTTGAAAAGGAGGTATGAATATTTATGATCATGAATCTATATATTTATTCAATGATGATATAGGATTATTTGAGGCACCTGATATCCCAACTAATATTGGATCTAATGATGAAAAAATATATCAATAAGTCTAATAGTTGAATCTGTCCACTTACTAAAGGAGCTATATTAAGGGATATACGAAAATAACATTAATCTGATATAGGAGAATACATCTGAAAAAATCCATAATACAGTAAAATAGATTGAGTTTGAAAATATGAAATTCCTAAAAAAGATTGGATGAAGTAAGTATTCATCTTATGTAGAAGAATGATTCTTATGTCGATGAATTGAAGGAGATGTATCTAAAAGTGTATAAGATTAAATCTGGTTCTATGGAAAATTAATTTGACTAAAAATAATATCAAAATTTTAAATCAAATAATTTTTAATTTACTATACAAATGGTAGAATTGTTTTGGAGAAATAAATTTTCAATTAAGAAAATGTATCCCATAGTGATTCCATTACTCATATAAACCTAAAGATAAAAGAAAAAAGTGACATGCTATATGAATTTTTAAATGTAAGGGAGGATGAAATGTCTAAAATTAATATGTTGAAAAATACACGAAAGCTTAAAATGAGTAAATAATCAAAAAAATAATAGTAGAATTAGAAGAAGTGGATCATGGTTGAAAATCATACAGATCAAAAACATATCATGGGTAATCCTAATCTAAAAGATTCATTAAATTTTTTATTTGATTATCCTATGTAAATTGATAGTGATATAAAAATAAAATAATCTAATTTAGTGGATAAGTATGAAGGAATCATAATTTCAAAAAATCTATATTCCAAGGGAAACCCTGAAAGAATCCATGATGAAACCCTTCTAAATCCTAAAATCAAGATAACCATGAAAACTCCCAAAAATTGACAATAAAAGTAATGAAAAAAATCCATAATTTTCCTATAAGAAGTAAGGAAAAAATAATGAGTTTTAAGAGAAGGTATAGCGTAATATTCATTTATAGTGGAATGCATGGACATAGTTCAGAAAAATTATATAAAGCTTTAGAATATTTTCTTTATGAATTTTATTGATGTTTTACCAAATAGAACTACCAACCCCAAAAATGAAGGTATGTATTTTAATCTAGTAATTCTTACCATTCCAATAAAATCTCAATTGGATATTGTAGGATAAATTCAACTCGAATGAATTATGAAATTCATTGTGAATTCAATGAAAAATATTTTCTTTCAAGAAGTAGATTCCATGGGTTGGTTAATGAAAATAACAATAATGAAAGATCTTTTTTAAGTGGAATGAAAAAACTTATTACACAATAAGAGTCATGTAAGGTCAAAAAGAATATTTGGAACCTATAAATAAGTTCACATTCAATTGAAACTAATTTATCTCATGTGAAAGATGTATCCCACAGAATTGTATGTGTTGATAAAACTAATTATTCTTGCAGGGAAAAACAATGAAATAATAAGGTTTGAAAAATAAATATTCAATCAGGGATATGTCAAAATATTCTTATTGTAAATAGAATCCATGATTCATAAAGAGAATATAAATACTAAGGAAAATTAATAGAAGTTATATTCTGTCATAAATATTTCATATCAATTGGTGGATTACAAATTTATGGATAATAGAAAACGATGGCCCATAGGAACTCACTGAATTACTCAACTTAAGAAAACTAGAACTAGGCTTTCATTAATGTATTTAAGTGAATTAATTATTGATAAAGTGTTACATGTTTTGGGGGAGATATTATCCAGGTGGAGATTACATTTAAAACTGAAAGTGGTATCAAATCATGATTTTTCATTCTAATTGATGTAGGAGTTATGCAGTTGGTATCTTGTTGAGTGTTAAATGTCAAGAACATGAGTGAAATAAGTGTAATCAAAGCAATAGAAATTGGTATTGAGTTCTAATTGATGGTTTAGTGACAATAACACATGGTAATGAATTTGAATTATACCATGAAGATTAAAAAAGACACCTCGATGGATAATTAGAAATAAAAATAGTTTTTATGGGTTATTTGTTTTTATCTAACATGTGACATAATATGATTGTCCCTAAGATAAAAAAGAAGATACTAAATAATGATAAATCCCATACCAAATATAAATTATATATTGGGTAACATATATGCGAAATTATGGATGAGTTTTTATATGAATATCCAAAAGGTGGTATCTCCATCGACTAAGGAAAGACACCCAGTGGAGGAATGGAGAAATATATTTAGAATCTAGATCTATTTTTGAAAAAATAAATATATTATGACTAAAACAAATTTTGGATTCTAGATTTATTCATTATTGGTTTCATGAATGTGTAATTGTTATCATATATTGAGTAGCTTGTGTGGTTTGACATAAAGAATAATGGGGGAGTATGGAAAAAATATATGGATTTATTTCAGTTTTCCATAAAGATAAAGGTTTTATAATGTTTTTATATTTTTTACTGTTAATGGAATATGTTATTTTTAATTCATATTAAAGGGGGATAAGAGATCATCATCAATATAAAGGAATTATAAGAGAAAACATCGTGGATCTCATAAGGTGTATGACAAGTTTCATTGTGTTTGGTTGGTATTTTATTCATGATAGTATTTCCATCAAATCCATATGGGTATATTTTTAGTATCTAGTTGAAAATTGATTATTGGTGTTGGATTTGATATCAAAAAAAGTATTTGTATTAGATTTATTGTGAATAAATGTAAATAAGAATATATCGGATTTATGATTGTTGTGCATAATGTTTCTAAACTGGAATAAAGAAGAATATTGATGAGGAAGTTTTTGTTCCATAAGTTGGTATGGAATTGTACTTGTTTCAAAAGTTATTATAGAAGAAAAACTAATGTTTTTTTATAATTACAGAGAAGTCTGGCTGAGTCTTGAAATGGGTATTGGTTCAGTCATTAAAGTGGTTGAGAGAGGTGATATATTGATGTAGAATGGTCCATAAGTAAAAAATTATATTCCAAAAAATTAATAAATCTACCTAGGAGTATCAAAAATAGAATTCATGAAATGGTTAAGGATTGATGTTCTTGAAGTGAAGAAGGTGAAGTTTCCTTAAATATTTTTTGAGATTCTTTTGGATGTTTACCTTATAAGATTATGTTTTTTTAAGATCATATGTTTGTTGATGATATAGAATAAGAATATGTGGAGCTATTATAATGCATCAAGAATTATCATCATAAGTATATGGAATAATTACTAAGTTGAGTTACATGGATTTCAATGAAAAATAACAATGTCATGAATTCCCTATATACATAAGATCTTCAAGCAGAAATGTTAGTTTTTTCAAATGATGCATAAGGAATTTTCCTTTTCTATTTTTTGAAAAGAGTAAATATTTGAGCCTTCCTAGTATATGTAGGAGTTATATAATAATATTTTAATGTTACTGGTATGTACTATATTTTATATAAAGGTTGATGGAAATAATTTTCAAGAAAAAAACATGGAACAAGAACATGGGTCAATCTATGAATGGTTAAATTTTCATGATAAGTAATAGTACCCCCATCAATATATAAAACCACCAGGATATCAGGTGTATGAGAACCTTGGTTGGAATCTTTTATATGTAAGGGAAGACCCTTTTCCATTATGTTGTGACATAGTGATCATACTATTAAAAGGATGGATATATTGTGAATAAGTTTAAGTTGATTAAGTGGTTTTCCTTATTTAGAGATGTTCAGTACAAGGAAGAATTTAATTTTATTGATATTCTATATAAAATACATAATATTCCTTGAGTCTCGGATATCAGTCCATGATTATAGTAGTTTCACAATGGTGTTCCAGTAAAAGGTGAATCTAATGTTTTTCCATGATGTGGTTTTCTATTTCTGATATGTGAAATTTAAAGGCTAATGATTATAACCAAAAAGGATATTATAAGGAATTCCTTATGATGGAATGAGTTTAGGTTCATAGTTTTTAAAGGGAATAAGGATCAAACCATGGTATTAGTTCTCACACCGTGAAGTAATCTATTAAATAGATTTCCATGTTCAAATATTCCATATTTAAGGATTGAAATCAATGATTTTAATGATATGCTTTGGCTCAGATTTAAAAAATACAATTGGATGAAATTTTTCCAATATACTCATATTGAATTGTAGATAGTTAATAAGGGAAAATGGAGACTTAAATTTTTTTAATATAAATAAGATTACTACAAATAAAGAATAATGTATATATCTATCTCCACAAATCATGGTAGATGCCACTGTGAAATGTGTTATAGGAATAGGGAGGGTTGAATAAAATGTAATACCCTGACCCCAGTTACCAAAAGTCAGTGCACTAATACATAACATTATCATGATTCAAGGAAATCATGTCCCAAAAGATGGATTAGTTTAGTAGCCTTGGAAATACTAGATACATTCATAAGTTTTACATTACATTATAAAATGAAAAACTACAAAAACATTGTTTCAATAGTCCACACTCATATCCCCTCAGACTATCCCTATAGGTCAGTCATAAAATACTTCTTCGCATCCTGGGAAAAATAAAACTTAAAAAGGGGAGAGCTTGGATTCTCAGTAAGGATAAAAATATAGCGAAAACTTTTATAAATAAGCATTAACATTTAAGGAAATGTATAAGACTAAAATAAAATCCTTTTAAACATGAACATCAGAATAATATAGAAAAGATAAAATCAAATAATTCCATTTACTTATTCACATGGATATTCTACTAGATGAATAATCACATGCAATATCAATAACCACTTTTATAACGATGGAATGAATAATTCTAGACTTCATAACCACATAGTCAAGGCTTTGTGCCAAGACTAAAAATAAGATTTTGTCAAGGCCATGTGCCAAGACACTAGTTTATCTCATGAGAAATACCGATGTATTGAGGAGCTATAGCAGGATCCACCGGTCACTTAATAAGTCCAATGAATTCCTCATATGAAAAGCTCTAAACATAACATAAACATTCATATTAAAACTAGAATATGAAATGTCAATACTTTATCCATAAACCATGAATGGTGTGAAAATAACACATCCACACTCAAACATATCAAAAAACCTACAATACAATATGGAATATTTGTATCATAATGAATCGTCTTCAAATAAGAATAAAATCCACGAAAGGATGTTGACATAGATGAAATCAAAAATATTTGAGAGAAATATCTCTTTATTTTTTCAAAATCATTTAAAGTTACATAATTATAAAATAAATTTTTTATTTTTAAAACATTCTTCTATGATTTTAAGGGATTCTTCGATGATGTTATAATGGCAGAAAATAGCTGCACCTTCCATATAAGTTTAAAAAAACATTCTTACCTTAATTATGTTGAAAAGGTCATAAAGTACCTTGTTTGGAAAATGATGGAAAGATTCCTTTAGAAACATATAAGGTCAAATAAGGGTACAAATGACTTTAACACATTGTATAGTAGATAGTAAAAATGTTTTGAAATAAATTTTTAAGAAACACGGATGTTGATGATAATGAGGTCTCAGTAGATACTTCCATAAAAAATATCAGATAATAAAGAGTTTGTGAAATTAACCCTTACCTTATTCTTTTCCTTGGGTTATGGTAGGTTAAACGCATGTATAATGGTTAAATAATTGTAATTAAATTATAAAAGAACCATATTATTAATATTATATCATATATGATCTTCTAATAGAGCTTACATAATGATATTTCAGTAGTATCATCATTTAGGGTGTTCACTGATTTGTTTTCATTTATATGATTTGTTACGTAAGTAATGTTTGTTGTGGATATGATTTATTTTATTCATATTTAGAATGATATTAAGTTTTTAAACATTATTTTTATTCATAAAATGAAAATTAGTCTTGAATGGATATGATGGGAAATGAATCTCATCGCGTTCATGGAGACTGTAATCCGTACGTATGCACGAGAAAAAATATCAATCTTTTGATATTAAAATCGTATAAAATTGGATGGTATATCATATATAAAGAATAATTATCATGTTATATTTATTATTTACATCATTTATTCTCATTATTCTACCCATCCAAATGATTAAGGGTTTAAATAACAAACTACACCACGACGTGGAGACGGTAAGTCGTACGTACGCACGTATGGTGAAATGTAATTCATAGGATAGATAAAATAATTAATATGGTTTTACCATTTTTATAATAACATCATAGTGTATATAATATACTGGAGTTATTATTTTATAATGGAAACAACAAAGAAAGAGGAAGTGGAAGAAGAAAAGAACATGAAAGAGGTGCTGAAATATTTACCTCTTCTTCGGGTTCTTCCTATTGATTTGATCAAAAGGGCTCCATAGGTTGGATTTATGAATAAAACAATGCCTCTAGGATTAAGGGAGGAACGTTTATAGGATATTTTGGCAGGGTTTGGACGAGACAAATGGCTTTGAAGGTGTAACAGCCCAAGATTTTATAAAAAATATTCTTTTTAATTTTATTAATGTCTTGTGTTGTACGCTACACCAAAAGGAGCTTTCACAACACGCATCCTTGACTTGCCTTGCATTACACGCAATCGCGACCTTCCTCGATAGCGTGTGTAATACGCAATACCGAGTTTCACTAAACAACGATATGCTATTAAAATATTATTAAAACTAGCCGTTATGAATAGTAATAACCACTTTTTAAAATTCTGTAAATCTTATATTTCAAAATGAACTTCATTTTTGGATTCGGAGTATCGAATTTAGCCTAAGGTGAAATTTTGGTACATTTCGAATAACTTTCATATTCTGATGAATAGTGAAAATTACTAAATTATAATTAAAAAACAACTTTTTTAATCGAAATAATTAATAGTGATAAATTATTAATTTGAGTAGTTTTAAAGTATATTTAGAATATATTTTTACAATTTAATACAATTTTGGTCATTGGACGTAATTTCACATTTAAACCAGACATAAACAAGTGTCAATCTTTTGATAGATATTGTTTCTTAAAAACACGCTATTTGTTTTAATAGCGGGATTTAATTATAAAATTAATTAATTCAACTTCTATGTTATGAATTTGGTAAAATAGACTTCATTTTTGAATTCGGAATATGAAATATAGCTTAGGATGAAATTTTGGCATTTTTCTGAAAACTTTCAATTTTTGATGAATAGTGAAACTACTAAGTGGTAGGTTAAAAACTGAATTTTGCATAAAACTTAATTTTACCGCTTCTGTGAATGGAATTTCGAAAATCCGAGAGACACGGTTAATATCAAGGACTAAAATGTGGTTCAATGAGATGAAAATAATTTTTGGTAAATAGTAACTTTTTACTTTTTTTTTTACCGCGGTTAATAGTAAATAGGGTAACTAAGGGTAAATATGATATTAATATTACCCTAAAACATGTCCTAATTCTATTGGACAAGTGGAATTCGACCAAAAACAAACATAGGAATATAATATGACCATTTAGGCCCACTTGGATTAGATTAGGACTTTTATTATTAATTTATTTAAAGAAGGGTTAAAATAGTTAAAATCAAAGTTTAATAAGTAAATCATTTTTAATATGGGGTTATACATAAGATAAATTCGACTATAAATATTCATTAGAAAGCTAAAAATATTTCCTACATTATGGTATTTTATTTGTAATTTTTAGACATCAAATAATTTAATTAATTTATGACACAAAGATGATGCAGTAATTATCTTATTTATGAAATATTGACATAATTGATGTTATAAACACCAAAATAAATGTAATTTGAGAATTTTTATGAATTACACTAATTTTATAGGTTACTATGATATATTAATGTTGATTTAATCAACTTGGTTCGAACATTTAATTCTGTTATGACTTTCACAAAAATCATATATCAAATAGTGTCAAAATTGACACAAAATAGTTTTTAAATCAAATATTATATTATTAATTGTTATTTTATTCCTAAAAATCTAAGGTTCGGCCAAATGACTTATATAAGGATATATATATTAATAATAAACAATTTGGGGTTCTTTTGGCATGTTATAGTAAGTGTATTAACCATATAGTGAAAGAAAACAAAAAGACACGGTAAAAGTTAAATTATTTAACTTAGAGTTAAATCTAATTGATAAGGTTTAAAATAAGATCCAAACATGTCTAAATTTGATTGGTTGATGAGATTACAACCCTATCTCATCTAAGCTTCGAATATGAGTCATTTTTGGAGGTTTTTAAGTGGGGTTAGATTTATTATAAATTAATAATTTTAAGAATTCCTAAGGTGCCCCTCTCCTCCCCTATAAAAGGACACCTCCTCCCCCTCCTCCTCACACCAATTTGAGCACTCAAGCTCGGCAAACCCCTGCCAATTTCTCCTCTCCACTTCCCTAGCAACATCCTAGAGGTTCTGGTCTTCCTAAAAGACCAATTTTAGTGCCCTAAGAGGAGGTCTCAAAGAGGCACTTCAAAGAAGAGGTAATTACCGTTACCAATTCTTTCATCTTTATTTCTTCTTCCACTTCTTCTTCTTAGGTTGTTTCATTATGAAGTAATAACATCAGTATCACTAATATACTGATATGTTATTATAAGTATGAAACAACCCTATTTCATCATCTATCCATCCTGCGGAAAAAGAAATCACCGCGCGTGCGTACGTACGGAATACCGTCTCCACGCCGTGGTGTAATCTATTTTCCACCACCACCTTACATGGATGGGTATAATGGTGTAAAGAATAACTATACATAGTTATTACAACATCATATTGATTATGATATATTGTATAATCCACTCCAATTCAATTCAATATTTATAGAAATGATATCATCGCTCGTGCGTACGTACGGAATACCGTCTCCACGACGCGATGAGATTCATTCTCCATGTTAACCATTTAAGAATGATTATAATGTATATATAAGAAATAATAATGAAATATATGACATTATAAAGCTACTGTGTTTATGTATATATATACATATGTATGTCATCTACTTACTTCCATTTCAAGACAATAAGGAAAGGAAAACAGCGTTCATGCGTACGTACGGACTACCGTCTCCATGAACGGTGTTTTTCATTTTATTTATCTACCTATTATATATATATATATACTAAATATATATGATATATAAATCATATTTTATATTCTGGAAGTAAGTAAATCATGATATAAGTAATAATGATGTCAAGAACAACAAGTCAAAACACCTACGATAAATGAAACGATTTTACCCAAAACGCTTCTTTAACATGGAATTTACAAAAGAACGGGTAATATAATGTCATAAGTGAACCATATATGATATCATAACAATGAATATGATTCTGTAATAAGTCAATAACATGATTTAAATCATTATACAGGAGGTTCGGACACTTACAAAGCAAGTCGGACCTAAGGTAAGGGAAATATCACAATCTCATTTTTATCCGAGATTGTTTATTCGTAAGTATTTACTGGGGTGTATTTTATCATCCACATCCATGTTCCCTCAATATGTAATATTGTTTCCATCCACTTGAAATAGTTTAAATCCAATTTTACCCTTAGGTGAGTTTTAGTAAAGAATATGAAAGGAATCTTTTGTCGTTTTTCCGTACGAGGTACTTTTTGACTTTTCCGACAAAAGTACGAAGAATGTTTTTTTAACTTATACGGCATGAATGGATTTTTAAAACATTACTTCAAAGAAGCTTCCTTTAGAAGTTTTAAAGTTTATTTTTAATCAACTTCTTTTATTTTAAAGTTGAATGACATGTTATGAAAGGAAAAATGTTTTTGAAGAAGAAAGGATATTTTCCTCAAGAATTCAATTCAAGTGTTTTATCAAAATTATTTTCCATCTAAGATAATAAAGGGTTCTGTTTCTATCCATATTTTTACATTGGTTTGACTATGTTGTGATGGAATTATGTTTATGAATTCCTTTATCATATATGAATTGATTTATGATGTCATGATGTTTCAAGAATCCCATTTTTGTTATATGTGTTATGCGATGATGTATGTTTTATGATTATGTGGCACACATAAGAAAGGATTCATTATAAGATGGGTGGGACCTATATCTCCCTCCAATGCATTGGGTAATGATTTTATATCTCATGAGATAGACATGGCTGGAATGGAAGGTTATTTCGGTTCAGTGATACAGGACTGAAACGAGGAGTGAACTCGGTTCAGAAAGGGACTTTGTCCACTAAGATAGTCTTGGCAATGAGTCATGACTAACAAGAAATGATTTTCCATGATTATGTGTGCATGCCACAAAGTTTCAAGTTTTATGTTATGATTATCGGGATCTCATTTTCACTTCTATGATTTAACCCATGTTATGATATTATGAGCTCTTTTGCAGGTTAAGATTTCCAAAAAGCTATGTTCTTTTGTATATGATGTGATTGATATTTCTTTTTTTTTACCCTTACTGAGCATTTGAGCTCACCCTTTAATGTTTTCTTTTCCCCAGGATATAAAGAAAGGTTTTAGGTAAAAAAAAGGGATGACCTTTATGGGAGATATTGAAGAACTTTCACCACGATTAGAAGATTACGTTCCGAGTTTCCAAAGACACTAAACTATTACGATCCTTTAGTGTGTGTTTTTGTTATGTACTAAGTATTCCGCAAATGTAATGTAATGTCCATGTACGTCAAGCTTCGGGTCTCTACAGTTGGTATCAGAGGAAAGGTTTAGTCAACCTTTGGAAACTAGGATGTGAGAACGTTAGTGAGATCCCTAGAGATATTTCTAAGGTATGTCTAGAGATGTCCCTAAGGATAAGTATACGTATAAGATACAGTCCTAGAACTATGGTAACGATCATAGAATTTAACTTAAGAAGTTAGATATTGAGGACACTCCCCCTTTATAATGTTGTTTTCCCTAGCATGATTTTTGCCTCTCACACTATTCTTTTTGGGTTTTAGAAAATGGCTGGAAACAAGGTGATTCACGATAATGGAGGATATGCTGGACAATGGAATGATATTTTTCATGAGCAACCAAATGAAATGGGATTTGGATGTCCAAACATCATTATTATGCCGAATCAGCAATCTCATAATATGATCAATAAAGTAAAATTTGGTAAGTTTCCTGACTCGACTAATAAGAGAAATATGGAGTTCCATGATGATCATAGAGGAAAGAAAGTTCAATTTCCCCAATGTAAATCATGTGGGAAGAGGCATCAAGGAGAATGTTTCAAAGGAACTAGAAGATGATTTGGGTGTGGAAAAGAAGGACACAAAGCAAGTAAGTGCAAAGGAAAAGGTTCAGTTAACACCATGGATGAGGATAATGGTATTGCTACGACATCAAAAATGGTTAAGTGTTTTAAATGTGGAATGTATGGGCATTATGCAAACCAATGTCCTAAGGGAAAGACTCATGAAGAGAATCAGTATGGCCATATGGGTAGTATTTATGTGGATGATGATGAAGAGACTACAAATGATATGTGAGATGAAAGAATTGTTGAAGCTCGGTTAATAGTTTAAGAATGTAGTGGAATGATTACATGTTTATCATGTGTAATGTTGTATAAGTAATCTCATGGTACTATGGAATAAAGAGACATGTAAGGATTGTAACATTGTTGTCTCATTAATGTTACCAGTATCCATGAAAGGTTATTCAGATATTTTTGGAATGAAGATGATATGCGCATAATGAAGGGATAAGGGGAAAATGAAATGTTTGACAGTATTCATGAGCTCATGATTGATATAAGGACTAAGTGATATCATGGTTTGAGTATATAGAATTTTGAGGATTTTGGTATGTGGAAACTGTTAAATTTTAACTGCATTCATGTTTTCACTAAGGTATTCAAGAGAATACACGATTAAGAACTTTGAATGTTTGGAATGTGACCAACAAGACATATCTTATGATATGTGGGGATCAACGATAGTATTAAATATCTGGTAATTGATGTCACTATATTATGAGAGTGGACTGCAGTATTATGTATAAGCCTAAAGATTAGATTGGATTATGTTGGACATAAGTTATTATTGTTTAAGGATAGAAGATTTTCGATATTATTGATGGTATGTTATAGTAACGTAGTTTTAGAAAAAGGGACAACCTGCAGGACGGGCGACAACCCATCGCTTCAGACAAGGCTGTAGGAATCGAACCCACAATCGAAGTGCGACTGGCCTTTATCGCCTACCACTGGCCTACAGGAAGTCCCTGTTTAGTAGAAACTAGTTTTATTATATTAAGCAGTATGATATATGAAGTATAAGTCCATTTTAGGAACCATATATGATTAATCTCACTATAGAATGACTTATAACTTTTGCTAACCTTTTGTTTGAGACAGATGGAATGAACAGTCATTCTATCACATGATCTGCTAACACTTCACGAATAACAAATTCAACTTCATTTATTTAAGATATGAAGTGGAAATTGTTCAAGGCACGAACAACAGTGAGATTGTACCAAAATAAAGTAAGTATTTATTCTAATTCAAATTTTCAACTTTAGGGAAATGATCTTGAAAACCAAAAATGTTGTCCTAGTGATCTTATACCCGATGAATCAGATGGTACCTTAGATCGTCACAAATTTATGGATTTGTGATTACTGGATTTTCCATAGCCATGTTCTCTACCACTCTCCATCAGAACATGATGGTTAGATTTCTCTTCCATATCCATATTTTCACCTATGTGGAAACCCAGTGATTAGTTTATTTGGGTAATCGTTACATTTCATACTTTAGTTTTTAAAAGCCAAGTTTTGGTATTCCTTTTTACGATGTGGGTTTCTATTAAAGAAACTGTCGAATAGTAAACCATTTATAACCCCGACGAATTTCGAGGGCGAAATTCATTTTAAGGGGGGTAGAATGTAACAGCCCAAGATTTTATAAAAAATATTCTTTTTAATTTTATTAATGTCTTGTGTTGTACGCTACACCAAAAGGAGCTTTCACAACACGCATCCTTGACTTGCCTTGCATTACACGCAATCACGACCTTCCTCGATAGCGTGTGTAATACGCAATACCGAGTTTCACTAAACAACGATATGCTATTAAAATATTATTAAAACTAGCCGTTATGAATAGTAATAACCACTTTTTAAAATTCTGTAAATCTTATATTTCAAAATGAACTTCATTTTTGGATTCGGAGTATCGAATTTAGCCTAAGGTGAAATTTTGGTACATTTCGAATAACTTTCATATTCTGATGAATAGTGAAAATTACTAAATTATAATTAAAAAACAACTTTTTTAATCGAAATAATTAATAGTGATAAATTATTAATTTGAGTAGTTTTAAAGTATATTTAGAATATATTTTTACAATTTAATACAATTTTGGTCATTGGACATAATTTCACATTTAAACCAGACATAAACAAGTGTCAATCTTTTGATAGATATTGTTTCTTAAAAACACGCTATTTGTTTTAATAGCGGGATTTAATTATAAAATTAATTAATTCAACTTCTATGTTATGAATTTGGTAAAATAGACTTCATTTTTGAATTCGGAATATGAAATATAGCTTAGGATGAAATTTTGGCATTTTTCTGAAAACTTTCAATTTTTGATGAATAGTGAAACTACTAAGTGGTAGGTTAAAAACTGAATTTTGCATAAAACTTAATTTTACCGCTTCTGTGAATGGAATTTCGAAAATCCGAGAGACACGGTTAATATCAAGGACTAAAATGTGGTTCAATGAGATGAAAATAATTTTTGGTAAATAGTAACTTTTTACTTTTTTTTTTACCGCGGTTAATAGTAAATAGGGTAACTAAGGGTAAATATGATATTAATATTACCCTAACACATGTCCTAATTCTATTGGACAAGTGGAATTCGACCAAAAACAAACATAGGAATATAATATGACCATTTAGGCCCACTTGGATTAGATTAGGACTTTTATTATTAATTTATTTAAAGAAGGGTTAAAATAGTTAAAATCAAAGTTTAATAAGTAAATCATTTTTTATATGGGGTTATACATAAGATAAATTCGACTATAAATATTCATTATAAAGCTAAAAATATTTCCTACATTATGGTATTTTATTTGTAATTTTTAGACATCAAATAATTTAATTAATTTATGACACAAAGATGATGCAGTAATTATCTTATTTATGAAATATTGACATAATTGATGTTATAAACACCAAAATAAATGTAATTTGAGAATTTTTATGAATTACACTAATTTTATAGGTTACTATGATATATTAATGTTGATTTAATCAACTTGGTTAGAACATTTAATTCTGTTATGACTTTCACAAAAATCATATATCAAATAGTGTCAAAATTGACACAAAATAGTTTTTAAATCAAATATTATATTATTAATTGTTATTTTATTCCTAAAAATCTAAGGTTCGGCCAAATGACTTATATAAGGATATATATATTAATAATAAACAATTTGGGGTTCTTTTGGCATGTTATAGTAAGTGTATTAACCATATAGTGAAAGAAAACAAAAAGACACGGTAAAAGTTAAATTATTTAACTTAGAGTTAAATCTAATTGATAAGGTTTAAAATAAGATCCAAACATGTCTAAATTTGATTGGTTGATGAGATTACAACCCTATCTCATCTAAGCTTCGAATATGAGTCATTTTTGGAGGTTTTTAAGTGGGGTTAGATTTATTATAAATTAATAATTTTAAGAATTCCTAAGGTGCCCCTCTCCTCCCCTATAAAAGGACACCTCCTCCCCCTCCTCCTCACACCAATTTGAGCACTCAAGCTCGGCAAACCCCTGCCAATTTCTCCTCTCCACTTCCCTAGCAACATCCTAGAGGTTCTGGTCTTCCTAAAAGACCAATTTTAGTGCCCTAAGAGGAGGTCTCAAAGAGGCACTTCAAAGAAGAGGTAATTACCGTTACCAATTCTTTCATCTTTATTTCTTCTTCCACTTCTTCTTCTTAGGTTGTTTCATTATGAAGTAATAACATCAGTATCACTAATATACTGATATGTTATTATAAGTATGAAACAACCCTATTTCATCATCTATCCATCCTGCGGAAAAAGAAATCACCGCGCGTGCGTACGTACGGAATACCGTCTCCACGCCGTGGTGTAATCTATTTTCCACCACCACCTTACATGGATGGGTATAATGGTGTAAAGAATAACTATACATAGTTATTAAAACATCATATTGATTCTGATATATTGTATAATCCACTCCAATTCAATTCAATATTTATAGAAATGATATCATCGCTCGTGCGTACGTACGGAATACCGTCTCCACGACGCGATGAGATTCATTCTCCATGTTAACCATTTAAGAATGATTATAATGTATATATAAGAAATAATAATGAAATATATGACATTATAAAGCTACTGTATTTATGTATATATATACATATGTATGTCATCTACTTACTTCCATTTCAAGACAATAAGGAAAGGAAAACAGCGTTCATGCGTACGTACGGACTACCGTCTCCATGAACGGTGTTTTTCATTTTATTTATCTACCTATTATATATATATATATACTGAATATATATGATATATAAATCATATTTTATATTCTGGAAGTAAGTAAATCATGATATAAGTAATAATGATGTCAAGAACAACAAGTCAAAACACCTACGATAAATGAAACGATTTTACCCAAAACGCTTCTTTAACATGGAATTTACAAAAGAACGGGTAATATAATGTCATAAGTGAACCATATATGATATCATAACAATGAATATGATTCTGTAATAAGTCAATAACATGATTTAAATCATTATACAGGAGGTTCGGACACTTACAAAGCAAGTCGGACCTAAGGTAAGGGAAATATCACAATCTCATTTTTATCCGAGATTGTTTATTCGTAAGTATTTACTGGGGTGTATTTTATCATCCACATCCATGTTCCCTCAATATGTAATATTGTTTCCATCCACTTGAAATAGTTTAAATCCAATTTTACCCTTAGGTGAGTTTTAGTAAAGAATATGAAAGGAATCTTTTGTCGTTTTTCCGTACGAGGTACTTTTTGACTTTTCCGACAAAAGTACGAAGAATGTTTTTTTAACTTATACGGCATGAATGGATTTTTAAAACATTACTTCAAAGAAGCTTCCTTTAGAAGTTTTAAAGTTTATTTTTAATCAAATTCTTTTATTTTAAAGTAGTATGACATGTTATGAAAGGAAAAATGTTTTTGAAGAAGAAAGGATATTTTCCTCAAGAATTCAATTCAAGTGTTTTATCAAAATTATTTTCCATCTAAGATAATAAAGGGTTCTGTTTCTATCCATATTTTTACATTGGTTTGACTATGTTGTGATGGAATTATGTTTATGAATTCCTTTATCATATATGAATTGATTTATGATGTCATGATGTTTCAAGAATCCCATTTTCGTTATATGTGTTATGCGATGATGTATGTTTTATGATTATGTGGCACACATAAGAAAGGATTCATTATAAGATGGGTGGGACCTATATCTCCCTCCAATGCATTGGGTAATGATTTTATATCTCATGAGATAGACATGGCTGGAACGGAAGGTTATTTCGGTTCAGTGATACAGGACTGAAACGAGGAGTGAACTCGGTTCAGAAAGGGACTTTGTCCACTAAGATAGTCTTGGCAATGAGTCATGACTAACAAGAAATGATTTTCCATGATTATGTGTGCATGCCACAAAGTTTCAAGTTTTATGTTATGATTATGGGGATCTCATTTTCACTTCTATGATTTAACCCATGTTATGATATTATGAGCTCTTTTGCAGGTTAAGATTTCCAAAAAGCTATGTTCTTTTGTATATGATGTGATTGATATTTCTTTTTTTTTACCCTTACTGAGCATTTGAGCTCACCCTTTAATGTTTTCTTTTCCCCAGGATATAAAGAAAGGTTTTAGGTAAAAAAAAGGGATGACCTTTATGGGAGATATTGAAGAACTTTCACCACGATTAGAAGATTACGTTCCGAGTTTCCAAAGACACTAAACTATTACGATCCTTTAGTGTGTGTTTTTGTTATGTACTAAGTATTCCGCAAATGTAATGTAATGTCCATGTACGTAAAGCTTCGGGTCTCTACAGAAGGTGTGTATTTGAGAGAAGGGGAAGTGACCTTTTATAAGAGGGGTGAGGGGCACCTTTGGAAAAGATTGAAATAATATTTCATAATACAATCATTTTCGGTTTACAATGGCTCAAAAATGAATTATTTAAAGTAAAAGGTAAATATTGGTCTAAAAATACTCAACTAATAGGTTTTAGATAGGTTTAGGTCACTATATTAACCATATCTTCTAGATTTAACTCTTAGTTAATTAGTTTGACTTTTATCATGTCTCTTTGTATTTTTATAATATATTGTTAATAAACTTACTATAAATATCCATGTGAACCTAAAGTGGTTAATTAATTAAATATATAATATTATTTAAGATATTTGTCTGAGCCTTACATTTTTAGTAATATAATATCAATTAATAATATAATATTTGTTTTCAAAACTCTTTTATGTCAATTTTGACACTATTTTCTATTTGGTTCTTTTGATTCATAACAGCATTATTACATAGAAATAAATTAATTTAATCAATAATAGCTTGTCACATTAAACTATTAAATTCTTGTATGGAATCAAAAAATTAAAATTCTATTTATTGTAACATCTATAATACCATTTATTTGATTCTTTCATTAATAAGGAAAATATTGCATCATCATTGTGTCATAAATAAATTTAATTATTCAATGTATAAAAATTATAAATAAAATACCATTAAGTAGGAAATTTTTTTATCATTATAATGAATATTTATATTTTAAGATATAACATATATCACCATATATAAAAATTGTTTTACTAAAAGATATATGCTTATGTCATTTTTGTATTTACTTTAACTTAATTAATATAAACTGTCATTATCACTTACAAGTGGTTCCATGGGGTCAAAAAATCGACCCAAGGATGCCCATTTTCGGACATGTATCATAAAATAGTGTTAGAACACGTTTTAGTGTAATTTAATATTATTATAATATTATTGTTTTACCCTTATTTTCTGGATTTACCCTTTAACCATAGTAAATAAAATATTTAACGAAATAATTATTCAAAATGTCTAAAAATTTAAATTACCTATTTAAAAAAATTGGACCTCACAATTATAAATATGGAATCCATTTTTCTAAATTCAAAACACAGAAGTGGCATAAATTAATTTAAAATTAATTCTCGTTGTCAAAACAAAAAAGTGTGTTTTTATGAAATAATAACTATCAAAAGATTGACACTTGATTATGACCAGTTAAAATGTGAAATTACTTCCAATGACCAACATTGTATTAAATGGTAAAAATATAATATAATTATACTTAAAAAGCACTCAATATTATAATATATCACTATAAATTATTTTAATTAAAAAATTTGTGTTTAATTAAAATTTAATATTTTTCAATATTCATCAAAAACTGAATGTTTTATGAAAAATACCAAAAATTTACCCTAAGATAATTTTGATATTAAGAACCCGAAAATTAAGTCAATTTTTAAAGAAAAAAATGATAAAATTTCAGAAATTGGGTATTACTATTCATAACGGCTTGTTCGATTAGTCGTGATGTGTTAGAATCTCAAAGTTACGTACAATGCAAGTTATTGCATTATTCAATCGCAAACATATCGTGGAAACATGGGGTGTTACATTCTCCCCTCCTTAAAATAATTATTTCCTAGAAATTTATTGAATATTACTACATAAAAAGATTCAGGTGGTTCTTTACCATAAGTTCCTCGGGTTCCCACGTTGCCTCTTTCATCTTATGGTTTCTCCATAGAACTTTTACAAGACAAGTCATCAGGTTTCTCAACACTTTTTCTATTGTATCAAAAACCTTGATAGGGTCTTTACAATAAGATAGATCAGGTTCCAGTTCATATTCCTCATAGGTACGTACATGCGTTGGGTCAGGCATGCATTTTCTCAATAGAGATATGTGGAACACATCATGAACTTTGGAGAGACTTAGAGGCATTGACAAATGGTAAGTTACAGCCCCAATTAGTTCTAGGATTTCGACAGGTCCAATGTACCTGGGACTCAATTAACCCTTCTTATCAAAATATATAACACCCTTCCATGGAGATACCTTCAAAAAAAACATGATCTCCTACCTGAAATTCCAAATCCTTCCTTCAGTTATCATCATATCTCTTTTGCCTACTTTGAGTTGATTTGATGTGGGTTTGGATTACCTTCACCTTTTCCATCATTTCCTCAATAAGTTATGGGCCTACGAGTTTTCTTTCCCCAACATCATCCCAACAATTTGGTGTGCATCATCTCTTTCCACATAATGCTTCATATGGTTCCATCTGAATACTTTAATGGAATATATTGTTAAAGGAAAATTCTACTAGAGGTAAATATTGATCCCACAACACTTGAAAGTCAAATGGGAAAGATCTAAACATGCCTTATAAAGTTTGAATAGTCCATTATGATTGTCTATCAGTTTGAGGGCGGTAGATAGTGCTCAAACAAGGTTCATTATCCAGGGATTTTTGAAGACTTTTCTAGACTCTTGATGTAAAATGGCGATCACGATCAGAAACAATCGATCAGGGTACTCCATGAAGTCTTACAACTTCATTAATATATATTCTTGCAAAACGTTCATGTGGTAAATCTTCTCTTATAGCAATAAAACGTTCTAACTTGGTAAGACGATCAACAATGACCCATATTGCATCGTTCCTTCTAAGAGTCCTTCATAGTCCCATGACAAAGCCCATCGTAATATTATATCATTTCCACTTAATAATGTGAAGAGGTTTCTTGACTCATCTAGGTTGTTGCCTTCCAGATTTCACTTATTGAAAAACCATACATCTTGACACAAAATCAGCATTCTCACTCTTCATGTTGTCCCAACAAAAATGTTCCTTCAAATCCTTATACATTTTGGTGCTCCCAAGGTGTATAGAGAAATTGGAGCTATAAGCATCATCCAACAACTATCTTTCTAGATCAGGTATATCAGGAACACAAAGTCTCTTCCCAAATATCAAAATTCTATATTCATATATGAAGTTGCTCAATCTTTTATTATTCACAACAATAATATTCTTTTGAAACTCCTCATTATCAGCCTGAGAACTTTTTATCTTTTCTAGTAATGATGGTTTGGCATCCATTTGAAAAAGAATTGATGTTTCACCTACCATGATTATTCCCATATCCATCTTTACTAGATCCATAAAAATAGGATCCCTTTCAACTCTCATCTTGTTCAAAATTTATGATCCTTTCTGCTCAAAGCATCTACCACCTTCTTTGCCTTCCCAATGTGGTAGTTAATTGTACAATCATAATCCTTGAGTAGTTCAATCCATTGCCTTTTCCCCTTATTTAGTTCTTTCTATGATAAAATATACTTCAAACTCTTGAGATCGGTATATATATCAAATTTTTCACCATATAGATAGTGTCTTCATATCTTCAATGCAAATATTACAGCTGATAACTCAATATCATGAGTAGGATAGTTTTTTTTCATGAATTTTTAGCTGTCGTGATGGATAGGCAATAACCCTATCATTCAAAAAAAGGACAGAACCAAGTCCTTTCTTTGAAGCATCAATATAAAAAACAAACCCATCATTCAACGATGGTAGAGTAAATATAGGATCATTGAGTAATATTCTCATTAATTCTTCAAAAAAAATATTCACACTCTTTTGTCTAAACAAATTTAACACCTTTATGTGGGATCTTGGTTAATGGGATTTCCAATTGGGCAAAATTCTGGACAAAACGTCGATAATAACCTTCTAATACAATAAAAATGCATACCTCAGTTATACACGTCAGTGCTGGCCATTCTTGGATTTCCTTGGTCTTTGAATGAACAATAGATATTCCATCCTTAGAGATGATATAGCCAATAAAATAAATCTGTTGAAGCCAGAATTCACACTTGCTAAACTTCCCATATAATTCATTTCATCGAAGTGTCTTCAGGATAATGCGCAGGTGATTTTCAAGATCTTCATAGCTTTTAGAGTATACCAAGATATCATCAATAAATTACACTATAATGTCATCAAGATATTCCTTGAAAAACCAATTCATTAGATCCATGAATATAGAGGGTACATTAGTCAATCCAAAAGGAATTACTGTAAACTCATAATGCCCATACCAAGTTCGAAATGTTGTCTTCTGAATGTCTTCCTTCTTCACGCACAACTGATGGTATCCAGATCAAAGGAAAATCTTTGAAAAATATT
The DNA here is from genome assembly GCA_963277665.1 of Viscum album. NCBI lineage: Eukaryota > Viridiplantae > Streptophyta > Magnoliopsida > Santalales > Viscaceae > Viscum > Viscum album. The sequence continues at coordinate 21,532,323 of OY728142.1, read as the reverse complement.
GTGCTCCATGAATTTGGTCAAATAAATCATCAATGGGAGGTAGTAGATACTTTTTCTTTATTGTTATGGCATTGATCTCCCTGTAGTCAATGCACAACCCCATAGATCCATCTTTCTTCTTAACAAAAAGGACAGGGGCTCCCCATGGAGAAACACTAGGTAGAATAAATTCACTGTTTCTCAATTCCTTCAGTTGTTTCTTTATTTCCACTAATTACACAGTGTCCATACTATAAGGGGTCTTTGATATAGGCCTTGAACCAGGAATTAAATCGATGGAAAACTCATTTTCTTGTTCTGGAGAATGTCCATGTAAATCTGTTAAAAACAAATGTACATATTCTTCCACAATAGGTACATATTCTATTTGAACATTCTTTTCTTCACCCATAGTTATTTCATTCTATTCCTCCCCAATAATTGAATTTAGTTGAGCTACTATGGGTTGATCTAGATAAGGATTAGGTGGTGGAAATTATGCTCAAAAGATAAGGTGTTCTTTATCATCTTCATAAAAAATAGTAACCTCCTTCTTCTTACAATAAATTTTTTAATCATGGTCTAAAATCCAATACATAATGGGGATTATATCAAATTCAATCATGGGTATGACGATGAAATCAGTAGATAAAGAACATTTATATACCCTAATGGGGACTAATTCACAAAACTTTATTGCAATGATACTTCCCTTAGGAGTTTTGACTAACAACTCCCTTGTTAAATCAAATTGGAAATATTTAATTTTCTTAAGAAGCTGGGAAGATATGAAATAATGTGACGATCTAGAAACAAAAAAATCATTTTATAAACTTGAGGAAACCATTAAATTACCTACCACCATGTGTTTCGGAGCTTTAACCTCATAAGTAGTTATATCATATGCATGGTCTTGATCCCTTGGCCTTTTCTGAGGTAATTTTCCATGGAACTTAAGACATTCATTTGCATAATTCCCCTTTCTCTACAATTGTAACATTCATCATTGGAAGCCTCTTTATTCCCCTTCCAATCATGAGCTTGGTGGTCTTTTTCACCACACTTGTAACAGACTCCCATTCCCTTCAGGAAAGTACTGGGGTGTTTCTTCCCACATTTAATGAAATATGGATATTCAAATTTTCCCTTCCCCCCCCCCTTATTTCCATTTCCAGAGTGTTTGGAAGATCACTTCTTCTCTTTCGTTTCTTTAAAGTCATAAGACATGTAGAATTCCTTTTCTATTTTGATATCACATGAGATAATATCTTTATATGATGAGAAGGATTGTGAGACTAATGATCAATGGAGAAATGATTTTAACCCATCAAATAAACGATAAATTTTACTAATTGGGTTATGTAAATAATCTAAAGCATGCCTTGCAATCCTTGTAAAATTAGCTTCATACTTTGCAACATTCTCATCCTCCTTTTTCTTCAGACTCAGAAATTGCCTTTCCATATCTGCTTGATGGTCATGAAGAAAGTATTTTTCTGAGAAAATATCATTAAACTCCCTCTATTCCATATTTGATACTTCATAATCTTCTTTTTTGTTTTAAATCAATGACCACCATTGATCAACATCTCCTGTGAGACGGTAAACTGCAATGATAAATTTTTCCCTTTCACTACTCCCCAAGGCATGGAATATTTTATCTAATTATTTTATCCACTACTAAGATACTAATGGATTTGTAATCCCATTGAATTTTTGTGGTTGTTTCCTCCTTAATCTATCTAACATTGATCCTCCATATTATGGATCAGGGTGCTCCATACAGGTAAGGTTACTATTCATAAACTATGTGAGTTGTCCCAGTATGATGATAAGATGATCACCACTAGTTACTTCACCACCTCCACTATAATTATCTTGAGTAGGAGGGAAATTCCTACATGAATTACATTTATTGATATTGTTTCCATTCCTTGCACTAGTTGTCGTTTCTAAATATTGTTATTAACTAGATTAGTTTATGAATCGAAATACATAATTCCAAACTAGTAATACACTTAACATAAAATGAAAATTTTATGGATATAATTCATAATCATAAAAATGTTTTATTTGAGGAAGTATATACTCATAATCCCTTCATAATAGTTTGTAATGAAAATGAGAGTTATCCTAAACACATCCCCTGGGAGTGTCATAACCAAGAGTGCAGCAAGGCCCATTATCGTGCACCAGTTCTCATTCGAGTTTTGCTCAAAGCGGTGTTTTTGGGTTTTACCCCAAGGTATATCTGTGCCAGAGCCGCCTCTACGTTCTCATATCCAGATATGGATGTATTTCATGGAAAACTCACAAATTTTCAATAATACCAAAATTCTAGGAAGTTCTTCTATACTAATCCTCAAAGTCTATCTTAGGTTAATTTTTTCTAATCAGAGTTTATCTGAATTTAAATTCCAAGGTTTGTACTAAACTTCTTCTGATACCAACTGTAACGCTCTAACTCCAATTACCCAAAGTCAATGCATTATAACATAACATTGACATGATACAAGGAAATCATGTCCCGAAAGACCGATCAGTTTAGTAGCCTCGGAAATACTAGTTACATTCATAAGTTTTACATTACATTCTAAAATGAAAAGCTTCAACAACATTGTTTTCAGAGACCACACTCATATCCCCTCAAACTATCCCTGCAGGTCAGTCATAAAATATTTTTTCACTTCCTATGAAAAATAAAACATCGAAAGGGGTGAGCTCAAATGCTCAGTAAGGATAAAAATACAGCGGAAAAATTCATAAATAAGTATAAACATTTAAGGAAATGTATAAGAATAAAACAAAAGAATTTTAAACTTGAACTTCAACATAATATGGAAAAGATAAAATCATATAATTCCAATTACTTAATCACATAAATATTCTACTAGTCGAATAATCAAATGCAATATCAATATCCACATTCATAATGATGGAATACATAGTGCCAGACTTCATAAACATGTAGTCAAGGCCTTGTGCCAAGACTAAAAATAATATTATGTCAAGGCCTTGTGACAAGACTCTAGTTTTTCTCATGAGACATATCAATTCATCATGGTGCTATAGGAGGCTCCACCTGTCACTTACTAAGTCCAATTCATTCCTCATATGAAAAATTTTAAACATAACATAAACATTCGTATTAAAACTAGAATACGAAATGTCAATACATTATCCATAAACCATGAATAGTGTGAAAATAACACATCCATAGAAAAACATGTCAAAAAACCTACAGTATAATATCGATGATTTGTATCATAATGAATTGTCTTCAAATAAGAATAAAATCCATCAAAGGATGTTGACATAGATGAAATCAAAAATATTTGAGAGAAATATCTCTTTCTTTTTTTGAAATCATTTTAAGTTACATAATTGTAAAAGAAAACATTTATTTTGAAAATATTCTTTTAAGCTTATAAGGTAAGCTTCGACTATGATATAATAGTGGAAAATATCCACACCCTCCGTATTAGTTAAAAAACATTCTTATCTTAATTTTGTTGAAAAGGTCATAAATTACCTTGTTTGGAAAAAACGGAAAGATTAATTTAGAAACATATAAGGTAAAATAAGGGTATAAATGACTTTAACCCATTGTCTAGTAAATAGTAAAAATGTTTTGATATACATTTTTAAGAACTAAGGACTTGGACGATAAAGAGGTCTCAATAGATACTTACATAAAAACAACCTCGGATAATAAAGAGATTGTGCAATTAACCCTCACCTTGTTCTTTTCATTGGTAGAGGGTAGGTTAACCTCTTGTATAATGGTGAAATAATTATTAATAAAATATACAAGAACCACATATATTAATATGATATCATATATGATCTTCAAATATTTCTTTGTTAATGATATTTTAGTAGTATCATCGTTTCGGGTGTTAACTGATTCATTTTCCTTTATATGATTAGTTATGTAAGTAATTTTTGTTGTGGATATGATGTATTTTATTCATTTTATGAATTATAATAAGCCTTTAAACATTATTTTTAATCATCAAATGAAATTTAGTCTTGAATGGATAAGATGGAGAATGAATCTCGTCGCGTTCGTGGAGACGGCTATCTGTACGTACGCATGAGCGACAATATCATTTTTTTGATATTAAAATCGTATAAAATTGGATGGTATGTTATATATACAGGATAATTATCATTTTATATGTATTATTTACATCATTTATACTCATTATTATACCCATCAAATGATGAAGTGTTTGAATAAAAAACTATACCATGATGTGGAGATGGTAAGCCGTATATATGTATGTATTGTGACATGTCATTCATAGGATTGATAAAATAATGAATATAGTTGTCCATTTTTATAATAACATCACATTATATAAAATATAATGGAGTTATTATTTTAGAATAGAAACAACAATGAAAGAGGAAGTGGAAGAATAAAAAATCTTGAAAGAGGTGATGAAATATTGACCTCTTCTTCGGGTTCTTCCTTTTGATTTGATCAAAAGGGATCCTTAGGTTGGATTTATGACCAAATTAATGCATCTAGGATAATGGTAGGATATTTGAGAGGATATTTGGGATGGTTTTGGCCTATACAAATGTATTTGAAGGTGTGGATTTCAAAGAAGGGGAAGTGCCCTTTTATAAGAGGGGTGAGGGGCACCTTAGAAAAAGATTGAAATATTATTTATAATAAAAAAAATTTCAGTTTATAATGGATAAAAATGAATTATTTAAATTATAATGTTGTAATGGGTTTAAAACAACTCAACTAATAGGTTTTAGACAGGTTTGGGTCACTATATTAACCTTATCTTCTAGATTTAACTCATAGTTAGTTTTACATTTACCATGTCTCTTTGTATTTTTATAATATATGGTTAATAGACTTACTATAAACATCCGAGAGAACCTCAAGTGATTCATTAATAAAATATATAAAAATATTTAATACCTTTTTCTGATCCTTAGATTTTTCAGAATAGAATATCAATTACTAATGTAATATTTGTTTTAGAAACTCTTTTACGTCAATTTTGACACTATTTTCTATTTTGTTTTTGTTAAATTTTTAACAGAACTATTACATCAAAAAAATTAATTTAATCACTTATATAATGTCACATTAACCTATAAATTTTTTGTATGGAATCAAAGCATCCAAATTATATTTATTTTAACATCTATAAAACCATTTATATGATTCTTTCATTAATAAGGAAAATAATGCATCACAATCGTGTCATAGATAAATTTAATTATTAAATATATAAAAATTATAAATAAAATATCATGATTTATTAAATCTTTTTACCTTTTATTTAAATATTTATATTAGAAGATATAACATATATAACCCTATGTAAAAATTGTTTTACTAAAAGATATATTCTTGTGTCATTTCCGTATTTACTTTAACTTAATTAATATATAGTGTCACTATCACTTACAAGTGGCTCCACAGGGTCCCTAAATTGACCCAAGGATGACCATGGTCAGATATGTATTATCATATAGAGTTAGAACAAGTTTTTGGGTAATTTTATGTTATTATAATATATTTTTTTTACCCTTATATACCAGATTTACCCTTTAACCATGGTAAATAAAATATTTACCGAAGTAATTATTCAAAATGTCTAAAAATAAAAGTCACCTATTTACAAAATTTAGACCTCCTGATTCTAAATATTTAATCCATTTTTCTAAATTTAAAACACATAAGTGGCCGAAATTAATTTAAAATTAATTCCTGTTGTCAAAACAAAACGCGTGTTTTAAGAAATAATAACTATTAAAATATTTACACTTGCTTATGTCTAGTTTAAATTTGAAATTATGTACAATGACCAACGTTGGATTAAATGGTAAAATTATAATCTAATTATACTTAAAAACCACTCAATAATATAATTTATCACTATATATTATTTTGATTAAAAAAGTTGTTTTTAATTAAAATTTAGTATTTTTCACTATTCATCAAAAACTGAATGTTTTCAGAAAAATACTAAAAATTCACCCTAAGATAATTTCGATATTAAGAACCCAAAAATGAAGTCCATTTTGAATGTTAAAATTGATAAAATTTAAAAAAGTGGGTATTACTATTCATAATCGCTAGTTTGATTGGTTGCGATGTGTTATGATCTCAAAGTTGCGTACAATGCAAGCTATTTCATTATTCAAAGGGAAACGTAGCATGGAAGCTTGGGGTGTTACATAAAATAACATTGAAAATAATAATTCCATAGTGTAATAGGTAATAATTTTAAAAGAATCATTGATTCCATTTAAATATTTTTCCGAAATAGGAAGATATAGAATTCATTACATCTAATGGATGGTGAATTTGTGTTTGTGATGATGTTCATAACCATTCTATAATGGAGTACCATATAGAGATCAATGATCACCAATATATAATAGTTTACTTACAAAAATTGTGATATTTTATATTTTATTTCATTCCACATGATATGTACATCATTGAATACTTGAAAATTAAATTATTTATAACTTCTACTCACTACTGTATAGTAATGTATAGGGAGTCAAACCCGCATGGAAGGGTATATGTGATTGTTTAAACCAAAATTTTTAAATTACACAAAAAATATATATGGAAGAAATATTTATATTTTTATTTTAATAATGAAAGATAATTCATGAATAAATTCTGATTTTTAAAGAGATGATGAATGTATAGGATCCATAAGTGGTTGAGAAGTGAGAACGGCAATTGAGAAAGAGAATGGGGAATTAAAGTTCTCCAATTTAAAATGAATACTTCAATAATGGAAATTTTGTTAAAAAGGAATACTAAAAAACTAGTATTATTAATATCATTCTCTAGGAAATTAATCTCATAGAAGGATGATTTATAAAGATCACAACATCAATGAATCGTCTAATGATGAAAATAATTAATGAAAATGTAATCCAAATCAATATCTCTAACTGATTTCTATGTTTTGAATTTAATATGTGAGAGACACAAATCAATTTTAACATTTTCAATCAATCTCATTGAACAATTTGGATATATGGAAAAATAATGTGAAGAAGAGAAAAACAATAAACCAGAAAATTAAATTCCCCAAGAAAGAAAAAGCAGCCACAAATTATTTTCTATTAAAGACTAAAAATATATTTATCTTTGATTACAATTGAAATAAAATAAATGGATAGATAAAGGAGATCTCCCATGTAAAAATTATTATGAGGAGCACTACCATCGCTATTTTTTTACCTCTCCCTCATATGAGATATTCGGTGCATAAAAAATTCAAGATCATCTCCATTCTAGTTTTCTTGATTTTTTCAAAAGAATCAAAAGTATCACATTCTATCTTGTGTCTCAGAATTTATTTTTCATTCCCTTTAGATACATCATTGATGTCATAAACTAACATAGCTCAGACTTATCCAAATGAATAATTACATGCCACCCATTATAGTATTTAATCACCTATAAGTGACTTAAGAAATACACTTCTAACTACTACATAAGACCCATGTACAGTTTGTTTTAACACATCTTTACACATCTCTATCATAATACATCCTTGGTAAAATTGATTTGAGTTCAACATATCCTTATCTTTCGTAACCATTTAACTAGACCATCATAGCTCAAGCATGTATTTACATGATACTTACATTACATGATGTAACTCTTCAAGTTAGCTTCCCCATAATTGACTTGAATCTAAACAATTAATAAAATTCAGTCAAATTTCCTAACATCAGGGAGAGTATTTTCTAAAATTCAACCTTTCATCTCAGTTATCAGATTAATCTTAGTCTTCAATGAAACATAAACCTACTTGAAATTATATTAAACCACCACTTCAATTGAGAGAGTCCTAAATGATCAATACATCAAATACCTCTAGTCATATTAGCACAATTTCAATATTGAGCTCCCCTTGGATATTGGATTTCCCATAATAAAAAACATTCATTAGCAAGTCACTATAGTAGAACAAATCTTATTTTACAAAATGCAACCTCACCATAGTTTATTAGTGTTGATATCTTCATTATAGACAAGAACACGCTGATTCTAAGTCATATTATTGAAAAATAATTTTTGACTGCACCACAGAATAATTATTCCTCATCAAAAGAACATCAATCATGAGGTGCAAATCATATTCAATAGAGGAGCATAGGCTCAGTAGTGTTTATGGTTTCATGAAAATCATACAGTAGTGAGGGATTCAATGATGGAATTAGGTAGAGTGTTCTTTTCATAGTTATCTTTGATTGTGGGTTCCATAAACACTTGGTGAGACATGTATGATGTCAGTATTTTCCATTGAAAAATTTTTATTTGGGCATATATTAGAAGGATGGACTTCTTGTGGTTGATGTCCTTTTAACTATGTAAATTTTTAATGCCCAAATAAATATGGGAATGAGGCTGATGATGTGGTCTTTCAGTTGATTTAATAAAACACATGGTAGATGCCAAAATTTAGACAAAATTCCACCTCTAGAGCTTCCATACATAGAAAATGAAAATTAAAGTAATTAATTAAAACATAAAAATTCAAAAAAATTAAACTTCAAAAATCTAAAATATAAAAAACTATACATGTAAATTTTAATTAATAACAAATTATAAAATGTTAAAAAATATAAAATTAAGGATTAAATATATTAATTAAATAGTTTAAAAATAAATTAAAAAATAATTTAATTACAAAAAAGGTTTAAGACCCTAGCTATCCTATACCCCAAATTTATTAATTAAAAAGTAAACAAGTAGTATACATCATACAAGGGGTTTTACAAATGAGGGAGTGAATCTTACCCGTCATGCCAGCATCTTACATTTTGGTACTATAGTCAAGGGTGCTAAAGAACCACATCTTGACCAAGTACATGATTTATGTCTTTGTCAAGGCATCTACCACCCACTTTTCTTCATTGTAGGCATGTGATACAATCATCATGTGGTGACATACAACATAGTGGCATTCATTCCAATGTGGTTGGATCTTCCAGGGAACAATCCTTGATCTATTATTAAGGGATTCCATGTCTAGTTTAGAATCTGACTCAATTCATAAGTGTCTATATTAAAGGAGGGAAGCATGTTTGATGAAATAAATCATGGCCCAATGCTCAACTTCATTGGCAATACCAATTCCAATATGGTTCAAAAAAACATTTAACAAAGACACGATGATATCGGAAAATAAATTCACATCCCAAATGTCCATGTGCACCAAAATTCACACCATCAACATTGAATTTGATCTAGGGGTAGATTGGTGGGATGCATCAGACAATCTTGAGAATCAACGGTTTCCTAGACCTACCATGAACACCCAGAAACCTACGAGTTGTGAGGTTAGTGAATGTATTGTGTATAGAACATGTTTGTGTATTACATGAAACACATGATTCATTATGAATGTCACTGGAACCAGCAATAAACAGTGTAATATTGTTGTCAAATAGAAGTGTTTTCTTTATAATCCAAAAAAATTGATGTTCGCAATAGAAATCACTGATAGAAGATTTTGGATTTTTTTACTCTGCATAGCATTATAGATGGCCTCCTTGATATTTTCCAATTGATGTTACAGGTAGATGTTAAATAAAAATATCTTCCCTCAATAATTATAGAGTTCTTTTTCAGGAATTATACCCTCAAAAATGATATATACATATCATGAACTGACCCAGACACCCTGATACCCTGACACCCAAGCCGATCCTGACATGTCTCAAAGGGGATTCCCAATCATCACAGGCTGGAAACTAACTCCCAACAACATAGAAGATAAGGATAGAATGTTTTCCCACATAAATAGTGGAGTAAATAGTTACAAGTCAAAATTATCATAAGAAAACACCATAGGGATATCATGTACCATAATTCAAATAGGTAAGAAAACCCCAAAGTACAACCAAAACACACTATAAGAACAAAATAAACAACCCAATTCCTAACGAACACAAATATTCAATCCCAAAGATCAAAAAACACCACCTAAATGTGGTTCTTTTCCTATAATTGAACTTGGAATAAGGAAATATACCAACACCTGAATGAATGTTTATGGTGTGGGATAAAATCCCACTGGTGCCTCACCAAGGAATCCCTAATAAGACGTCAATGATAAATAACCAAATAATTCATTGAATTTTAAATAAAACATTCATGTATGTTCAAGAGATTATTTTCGAAAATAATTTTTTCCATTTCAATTGATTTAAAACAACGACTTAAAAAAAATTATAAACCAATATTTGTAAATTCCTAAGACATGTGAAAAAAGTTTACAAACAATATCATATATCAAAATAATCACAAAATAGAAACATTGGAATCATACAAGAGGTATGATAGTTCTTGTTTAAGGGATCCCCCCACACTCAAATAGGTGATCAAAGAGTATGGGTACATGTGTCCCTTAGACTATGATCAAAGATGACTCATCACTATCCCAACGAGGATGTCACCAGCTGCATTATTTTTGTTACAATTGTAAAGTTTCAATAGAGTGTTTTCCTAAATAACTCACCGACTACCAAGGATTTCATGTTCTCAAACAAAAATCAAGAATGGGAAATTTATCTCAAAACTATTGAAAATAAAATTAAACCGTTTACCGTTTCAATATGCCAATTTCTATATAAAAACCAAAATAAGGATTTAATCAATTTCTGCCTTTCAAAGATTAAACCAACCAAGGTTCTCATCAAAACAATTTAATCCATTTTATCAAATAAAAATTTGAAACCAATTTCACTAATAAATTTCACAATTTAATTTCAAATTTTTATTTCACAATTTATTTTCATAATTTCCCCCAAATTTTACAATCACACCCTAATTCAATTGAATTGGACGTTTTCCCAAATTTATCATGATAAATCAATTTCAAATAAAACTTCACACCCAATAAAATTTTCAAATTTTAATTTGAATGAAATTTAATTTAAATCAATCAAATTATACTAAAATCAATTGGCCAGTCCAAAATTGAACAACCAACCACATATCACGGGATCACATAACACAACTTCATGAAGGGTATTCTCCAATGAAGAACGTCAAAAATGGAGATCTGAGAATCAAACCGAGATTCAAGATGTAAAAAAACAGATATTAGATCATCAAATAATGATGTGGTCTATCAAACTATAAGTAGGAAAGAGAAAGAGAGCATAATATAGAAAAGGGTATAAGAACTATTATCGGGAAGAGATTGAATGGCGTTCTACTTGATTTGATTCGCTTTGGAGAGGGTTTAGAGGAGCCAAAATTGGGCTTTGAGGGATCCAATTACTTATGAGGATTCCAATCCTGAGTTAGGGTAATGAATTTAAAGAAATAGGGGTTTAGGAATTTTTAATATAATTTTCCTATTAAAAAAAAGATGCACCCATGGTTTTTTGGAGGGGGTCACACAGTTTTTCACACTGTGTGCCTTAACCACACACCCCTCTAAAGAGGTGCACCATTTCTACCACATGGTTGTATAGTTTTTCCAACCATGTAACAACCATGAAAACCGTCACTCCATGGTGTTTCATGGTCTACAATATTAATGTGCATAGTTTTTGTAAAATTGTGTGCCAACTGTGCACAGCTTAAGAGGCTTTAAAAATTTACAAAATTTCACTCGAAGAACCCCCAAACAAGACCCAAAAAATTCATGATCAAAATATTTGTGGAGTAATACATGAAAATAGTAATAATATATTATAACCTCCCCACCATAAAAACATTCTATCTCTATAAATCATATTAAGAAGATTTCATGTTAAAAAGATGAACCCATTACTCTCTCATCAGTGCCTCAATCACCCATGTCTCTTGAGTATCATAATTGTGAGGCTATATCCCTCAATCTAAAGGTAGATTCCTCCAATGAAATGCCTTGGTTTCAGATTCTACTATCCTCATTGGATGCTCAGTAGTAGATAAATATGGATTGACATTAAGATCAATCCAGCTCATAACTTGAGAGAGATCAAAAAGATATTTTCGTTGTAGAGATACATGGAACACATTGTGTATTAACTTCAGATGTGGGAGATGTTCTAAATGGTAAGCCACTTTCCCCACCTTCTCAGTAACCTTAAAAGGACGCATGAAATGAGGTGAAATCTTCCCTTTCCTCCCAAGATGTTGATAACTGAAATGGGGAGAATCTTTCATGAACACTTGGTCACTAATTGAAAATTACAATGGTCTGTCATGGAAATCAGCATAATACATATATCATATATGCTGCCTCAAAATTCTTCGATAAATCTATTGAATCTTAACTATCATATCTTTAACAAAGCTCATTCCAAACAAGGAACTTTCAATGATATCCAACCAACACAATAGAGATTTACAAGGATGACCATAAAAGGACTCAAAAGATCCATACAGATCATATACTAGTTAATATGGTAGTAAGAAAACTCCATGAATCCAAAATAGTTATCCCAAGCCCCATAAAATTCCAGAACATAGGGGTGAAACATATTCTCAAGAATCTATATAGCTTTTTCTATCTGGCCATCTAACTGTGGATGTTATTCCATACTCAAAAGAACATAATATCCCAGTTCCACCCAGATGCATCTCCAAAAGTTATAATTTAAATGGGGATCTCTATCAAAGTCTACAATAGATTGAGCTTTGTGAAAGATACCAGCCACTCTCACATAGATATTTCTTAGCTCCTCATCTTTGGTTGTATCTTGATTAGGTGTAATGTGAGATTCTTCAGTCAACCAATCGATTACAACCCATATCACATTCTTTATTATATAGGTATGCGACAACCTAACCGAAGATTACATTGAGATATCATCCCACTTAAAAGTTGGAACAGGAAGTGGATGAAGCAAACCTGAAGTTCTCTGGAACTTGACCTTGACTTGTTGACACGTATAACAATAAGAGAAAAAATCGACCATTCCCTATTTCATACATGGACACCATAATCATCACCACATGTCATAAATAATATTCATGTTTCCTGGGTGAAGTACCCACTGGGAATTATGGAAACCCCTATAACATATTTCCTTATAGAAAGAGGTTCAATGTACCAGTTCCTAAAACATAGAATACCATTCGAGGAGATTGACCACTCAAAAACAGTCTCCCCACCATAAAGAGAGTTTTTTATTCTAGGAAACTCATCATCATGTTTTTTTCCTAAATAATAATCTTGAGAAGAGAAGAATTCAACTGAACACTGGAAAAAATATCCTCGGCCCTTGATTTATGGATTCTAATATAAAATTGTTCAAAAAGATCCATCAAGTTCCACTCTTCTTTAGATTATTGAATGACCTGGGTTGAAGCTTCCATTTCAATTCATCTGTAATGACATTCCCTTTCCCCATGGTATAGGATATTTCAAAGTAAAAAATATATATTTGGTATTCCACCAAATGTATCATGTGTAGAATCAGATATTTTTTAGATAAGATATAACTCAAGCTCTTATGGTTAGAATAAATGGTAAACCTTTCTCCAAAAAGGTAATGTTGCCAACTATTTAGCGCATTCATCACAACTATGAGTTCAACGTCATCAGTCAGATAATTATTCTCCTGTGATAGAATACATCAAGAGACATATGTAATTACATGATCACCTTACATGATAATGTAGTCCAAACCTAATACTAATTCATCACTGAAGACCACATCACCTTGCCTGACCTTTGGAAGTGTCAACACTGATGTAGTTGTAAAAAGATGTTTTAGCTCAATAATGGAACTATTATATTTCTCATCCAAAGAAAACATTACTCCCTTTTTATTTATAGGAGTCATCATATAATCCAAATATGATAAGTACTTCTCAAACAGGAAATAATATCCAACTAAACCCAAGAATAAATGAATCTCAAAAACGTTTTGTGGTTAGTCCCATGTCATAACTACTTCTACCTTCTTAGGATTAATTGATATACCATTTTTTTGACACCACTTTTCCAAAGAAAATAACTTATCAAATACATAAATTACATTTTGATAGCTTGGAATAAAGTTGGAGATTTCTCATAAATTCCAAAACTACTCTCAAATGACACACGTGAACCTCCTTGGATATAGAATAAACAAGGATGTCCTACATTAAGACCACAAAAAAAGTATCAATATTCTAATGGAAAATATTATTAATTAAATACATGCATGCTGATGGAGAATTGGGGAAACCAAATGGAATGATAAGGTACGCATAGTTGCTACACCTACTTCAGAAGGTGGTTTTCTAAATGATAGATTCTATTATTTTCAACTGATGATAACCATATTAAAGATCAATTTTTTAAAACCACATAACCCCTTTCAACTGGTCAAATAGGTCATCATTCCATGGAAACTAATACTTTTTCTTCACCATTACTCGATTTAGTTTTTGATAATGAACACATAGGAAAAGTGACCCATTGGCTTTCTAAGAAAAGAGAATCAGTGCTGCAAAAGGCGACACACTCATCCATATAAATCATTTATCTAAAATATCATCCAATTGATTCTTTAAATCTTTCATTTCATATAGTTCCATGTGTTAATAAGTAATAGATATCATTTGGGTACCTGACACTAGGTCGATAGAGAACTTTATCTCACTTATCGGTAGAAAACTATAGATTTCAGAAGAAAAAACGTCAGGAAACTAGATGAAAACTATAGGGAGATCATCACTAAAATATTATATCTCTCTATATAAAAAATTAACATATATTACTTTCCATGAATCTGTATAAAAAGTTCCATCTCTACTCGACCTTGGGTCTCGTTCTCCTTGAAATATATAGAACACTCTATCAGGTGCGGTAAAGGAGAATCTTAGAAAATAATAATCAATCCATTAATTTTTGTAAATGAGACAATTCATCCTGAATATGATTTCAAGATGTTTCATGTAGACAACAAGAAAATCCCAAGAATGATCAATCTATGATATTGGGAAACACTAACATGACTATGGAGACCATGCTCTCTTTTTTTGTGGGGTGTAGTAATATCCATTACATAAGAAAAAAGATCCTTAGAAAGATTTATTAGGTTCATAACATTGGATGGAAGGAATGAGTGATATAAAACAATATAAAATAAATAAATCACTAAAAATGAAGCAATAGTTAGGGTACCTCTCATAGTGGATGAACCCATAACTACTTCCTCTAGAGACTATTACATTGTGTATAGAAGCTTTGATCCAGATGAATGTGGTTGGAACACCATAGTCCTTGAATAATATGATTGCACCATAATAATTTTTGGTGAAAATTATCTCATTAAACTATGGGAAGATGAAAAGATATGATAAAACTTCTTCAAGTCACCTGAGCATCCACAGGAACCAAAAACCTTGGGTGCCTTAATTCTAACCGATTTTAGTTTCCCTAGATTGTCACACTAGTAGAAAATAAAAGGATTTCTTCCAGGCACTACAAGAGGACTAGAAGAACCATATTATCAAGAACCACCATGAGAATCATCAAGATTACTATTTAATTTTAAGGAACTCACAGAACTATCACTGGGAGAAAGATTAACTCCAATTAACCCTAACTTTCTTACCAGGTCCATCTCAACCATAAATGTTCTATCTGGAACCTCATTATAAGAAGGGAGTTTCAATAATAAAACATGAGAATGAATATCAGATCAAAGTACCATAATAAACTGTTGAGTATTTATATTCTCATTCAATACTATCTTAGGTACGAACTACAGTGCTCAATAAAACATGTTTCATATTCTATCATAGTCATGTCAGCCTTCTTGAGTTTAAAAAGTTCTATAACTATGGACAACACCATTGACTCTGGATAGAAATGGTAAGTGAGAAGAAATTTAAATTCTATCTATTCTAATACATCATAAGTCTTTTATATCACCACCATGTCCCACCATCTCCTATTAGGTCCCTCTAGTTTGAGGGTGCCACATTTCACTATGATGTTATCCGACATCTCCAACAACTCAAATAGAATCTTAATATTTCTCAACAAACCCTTATCTAGGTGAGGATTATTAGAGCCTTGGAACACTGGTGGATTTTGGAGTAGTAACTTTTGAGAACAAATCCTAAAGTCATTCCTATAAGGATCCAATGATGGATCCTGAATGAGAAAGGGTTTCGATGCCTGCCCCAGAGTTTAGATAACACGTAGAATAATTTCAACCAAATCCTGGTCCATTGGATGATTGTCTTATTGTGGTTCATTTGTAGCTTCATCATAGATCTAATTCCCACATCTTCTTAGAGGCATGATGCTACAAAACATTAGTATACAACATTGAAGACATCAGAAATGATACTCAGATCAAGACTAAAATATGATAAATAGGGAAAATTAATCCCAACATATAGATAAACAAGACTTGGAATTAAATCTCTCCAAATCAAAAGTTGGGAGAAGACTAGAACTAATCCTTAATACAAATATCCCAAACTATATATGTTGTATTAAGTCTCATTAATTTGATAGATGGTCTGGTTCTCAATCACAACTTCCTCCTAAGTCTCAATAAGATTTTATAACTACATACTAACATTAAGGTGAGATGCTAAACCTACACCTTTGATACCACTTTTCCATGAACCAGCTCAGATACATCGGTACCTTGACACCTGAGGTGATCCTAACATAGACCAATGGGTGTTACCAATCCTCATGGGTCAGAAACTAACACATGGCATCAAACAAGATAAGGAGGGAAAGGTTTTTTCCACATAAATAGTGGAATAAATAGCTAAAACTTAGAATGATCAAAAGAAAACTCAACATGCAGTACAAGTACCATGAATAAAAAAGGTAAAAAAACCCCAACGTATAAACCCAAAGAACCATTAACAAGATAAACTATTCAATTCCCAATGGAAACAATTCTCCAAGAATAATTATCAATAACCACCACCTTCATGTGGTTCTTTTCCCTTACTCAATAATAGAATAAGGAAATCTACAAACACTTGAAGGAACAAGTAGAGTGTGAGTTAAAATCCTAGTATAATCTCAAAAAGGATTCCATAATAATTTTCCAATGATAAATAAAAAATAATGCATTAAATTTTAAATATAACATGAATTTCAATTTGTGAGAATATTTTTTAAAAAATCATGCTTTATATTTTAATTGATGGAAATATTTCAAACAATGACTGAATAGACATTTTCTATAAAGTAGTTTATATAAATTCACAAGGCATGTGTAAAAAAGTTTACAACCAATGGAATATATATAAAAATAATCAGAAATGAGAAACATGGTCATATTCCAAGAGGTAATATAGTTCTATGTCAAGGAATCTTTACACACTCAAATAAGTTATCATGGAAATTTGTTCACACATGTCCCTTAGATGCTGGTCAAAGAGGACTCATCACCATACCATCAAGGATATGACCTACTTCACTATTTTTATTTGAGGTTTAAAGTGTCAATAGAGTTTTTTCCTAAATAAATCTTTAGCTACCTAGGAATTTATGTTCTAAAATAAAAAACAATAATGGAAAATTTATCTCAAAACTGTTCAAAATAAAATTAACCATCACCCATTTCAATATAAAAATTTCCATTTAAAAATAAAATTGGGTTTTTAATCAAATTATGCCTTTTCTAAGATAAAACCAACCAAGTTTCTCATCAAAATAATTTATACCATTTTTCTCAAACAGAAATTTAAAACCAATTTCACAAATTAATTTCACAATTTCCATCAAATTCCACAATCACACAAAAATTCATTAGAATTGGATATTTTCCACAATTTCTCATACCAAATCAATTTCAAATACAAATTCACACCGAATAGGGTTTTCACAATTTAAATTGAAAGAAATTAAATTAAAATAAATAAATTTAGGGTTAAATAAATTGTCCAAACATAAATGGAACCACCTACCGTAGATCACAGGATCACGTAACAAAACATCCACAACAGGATTCACCAATGATGAACTTTTACAATAGAGATCCGAGAACCAAACGAAGATTAAGGATCTAAATCAATGTTTATTAGATCATACAACAATATAGATATATATCAAACCCTAATGAGAATAGAGTAAGAAAAATTTATATATAGAACATTAGAAGAACTCTTACTGGGAAGAGATCAGACGATGTTCAAAATGAAATGATTCACTTCATAAGGGGTTTGGAGGATTCAAAATATGTCCTTGAGAGATTAGATCACATAGGAGGACATTAAATCCCATTTTATGGTTGAAAGGGTGAATAAATAGGGGTTCATGAATTTTTAATTTAATTTTCTAAATAAAAAAAGTCATGTACACATTTTCTGGGAGGGGGCTAATAGGTATGTCAAACAGAGCACTGTAACCATGAACCCCCACCCCCCTAAAGGTGTGTACTATTTATACTCGGTGGTTTTATGGTTTTTAAAACTCATAACCAACCATTAAAACCCCAATACCTTGTTTTTTATAGTTTTCACTAATAGGGTGCACTATTTTGGAAAACTATGCACCAAATTTCCATAACAAAAGATCCTTCCAAAATTTTCAAATTTTCACCAAATGCACCAGTAAATATGACCCAAATAAATAATGATAAAAAAGGTATTGAAGAGTATTTGAAAATAGAAATAAGATGGTAGATTATATCCTCATTAGGTATTATAAAAATATAAAATAAAATATCTAAATTTATGGCTCAGTGATAAAGGGAAAAATTTCTGTGATGTTGTTTTATTGTAGGAGGAGATTAGAAATATACATTTGATACCAATTTGGAAGGATTTCCATGATTTCCTTGAGAGTTCAGTCTATCCATGGAGTATTCTAGTAGTTGACAATTCATTTCATGCTACACATCCACTTGGAACTACCAATAATTTCATTGAATAAGTGCCTCATAGAAGGAAAAATTGGTGAGAAGAGTTAGTGAGGATACCCATAAAACAATACTTTCATTTATCCTATTTGAGAGGAAGTCAAAAGAAGGGTCATTATATATAATAATATTCCAAGTGAATTTATTCTGATTTCCACAATTAAAGGTTTTGATATCTTTTATGCCAAGAACCCCCATATCAATGGGTCTAATGCATTCAATCAATGGAACAATTATTATCTTTCTTTCATTGATAGATATATTGCACATAAATATTATAATAATTTTTATAGGCAATTGATGAGACCTCAAGGTCGTCTCTAAAGAGGGAAGGAATAAACAAACATAGAGGTAATGACATATTTGACCTTTCCTTCTTTCCAATGGATTTATGATTCCAAATAATATATCTTTGAGGTGAAATCCACTCACTTTACACCATAATAGGGGAACTACAAGATAAATAAAATGGAGGGATACATTCTTAACTCCAAGGGATATAAAGATTGTATTTTTCTTGGTGATAAAAACTCTAATCCCAAAATAAAATGAATTATTTTCCCCAACTGATGATTTTTCCTGAAACTTCCTTACATTTAGAAAACAGAGATTGTGCAACAGAAATAGTTTTCCTAAAGGCTTTACAAAACAAGAGAATTAAATAGGTATATAAAAGGTGATATGGATTGAAAAATCCTCTTCTAGCCTTTATTGTCTTGTATAATCCAATCTGAGTGATATTATTAATGAATCTACTCATGTAATCTTCAACAATGGAAAATATAATACCTAACAGGTAATATTCTTGTATAAACCCCCTGGTTCATTGGAAATATCCCTTTAGAGATCTATTAATGAGAATAATCACTGTTGAGGAACAGTGGATGGTACTGATTAATTTGATAAATAACTAATTAGATTCTAAATTAATCTTAAAAACATAGAAAATACACTATGAGAGATATGTAAAACACCTAATTAAAGGACACATCAAATCCCCCCACATAGAAGGATTGTTTTTCAGGAAATCAATTTCAAAAAATTTAGTGGGAAAAAGTATTTTTAGGTTGAAAAGTAAATAGAAACTTACAATCAAATTTCAAAAATATTCTTCCGCATTGAATCTTTCAAGAAGGAAAATGGGTTTTCTCTTCCAAAAATAAGAATTTTTATCAAAAGTCGGTTTTGGTTTTAAAAAAATGATTGAGATTGAATATTTTTCAAATTTTTAATCAATCATCACATTGTATTTAACTAATACATCCAATCAAATCTTTAATCAAGGTGAAAAAAGATACATTAGTAGAAGTCATAATAATTTAACACTCTATTTGGATGATAATGGTTAACAATTACAAGAATAATAAATGACTCAACCAAAAATTAAAGGAATGAAATAATTAATTAATTAAAGAATAGAGAGTCATCCTAGATTAGTATTTTTGTACCACATCTTTGGATAATTCATAGGTTAATAGCTCAAAATCCAGTCAAAATAATCAAAACCAATAAATAATGTAAATCCTACTCCAAACATTTAACCAAAATAAAATTCAATAAAAAAATAATTGATTGACCCAATTAAATCAATGGGAATGAAAAATAAAGTTAACCTCATAAATATCATTTTTAAAATATTAATATTTAGAAAAAATTTAATCTACATAAAAAGAAAATTGAGGCATTAAAAAATCATAATTTGAAACTTTTTAATGATTATTTATTGTTTTCAAATTAAGTCAAATATTAGATTATATTAAGAATACCCTCTTTTAAAAATATGACATGTGTATTGTTGAATAAATTTAAATTTAATTATATATAACTCCTACTCACTGCTATATGGAAGTGTGTAATGCGATGAACCCATAAGGAAGGGTAAATGTGATCATGGAATCCAAAATTTTAAAATGAAAAAACAAAGAAGTTGAAATGGAAAAAATCATTTTCATATATTTTTCATAATAATGGAAGACAATTGGTGAAGAAACCATGATTTAAAAATAGACGAGGAAAGAAGAAGATCCATAAGTGTTCAACCAGTGAGAACAAGCATTGAGAAATAGAAAAGGAAGTTAAATCTATATGGTTTAAAATGAATTCATTGTTCAGTAAATTTTATTGAAAAGGAAACCTCTTAAATTTATTTTATTAATCTCCTTTTTTAGTAAATTAATTATTTAGAAGGATGATTCATAAATCTAAACACACAAAAGAATCATTTGATGATTGAAAGAATTGAAGAAAATGTAATTAGAATTAATCTCACTGATTGATTGAAATGTTTTGAATTTAAGATGTTTGAGGAAAAAAATAAATTTTTTACATATATAATTGATCTTTCTAAATGATTTTAATTTATGGAAAAAGGCAAGAATATAAGATAAATACAAAAATAGCTTATTAAATTCCCTAATAAGGAAAAAATAGTTGCAAATCATTTTCAATTTAGGATTGATTATGATATTCATAATTTATTACAATTGAAAAAAAAAAGAAATAAAATGGGAGAATAGATATCCACTCTGAAAATGATTATGATGAGTGATACCATCAATTATATACTCCTCGACCTCATATGAGAAATTAATATCAAAAAATCTCCAAGAACAACTTCAAACCAGTGTTCTTGATTTTTGGAATGTGTTAAAAGTATCACATTCTCTCATTTCCTGAGAATTTATTTATCCTCCCATTCAGATACATAACCAATTTATTTCATCAAATTAGTTCCATTATCTCCATATCACTATACACATTTATCTCATTATAGTATTTTGTCTCCCGCATGTGAGTTAAGAAATCCACTACCAACTACCTCATTAGAATCCCCTGCAGTTTATTTTAATGTGTCTGGATGCAAATCTATCCTAATATATACTTTTTTGGTAAAACAATTCATTCTTAGTAGCTCCATGTATTATATCACTCTTGAACATGACTTTAATAGACCAGTCTTGTATTTTCATGATACTTACTTTCCCTGACATAACTTTTCAAATAAGCATCTTTATAATCAGACCCAATATAAAGAAATACTCAAATTCATCCATTCTCCCTCACATATGGGAACTAATTTCCACAAATTCAACCTTTGATCTCAAATATTAGATTTATATCGATCTTTAATAGTGTATAAACCCAGTCATTATCATATTTGACCATCAATTTAATTTACCAAGACCTAAATGGACATTTTATCAAACACCTCAGGGGAATATCATCATGATTTCCGTCAAGAGATCCCCTTTCCATGTGGATTTTCCCAAAATTTATAACCTTCCTCAGTGGCTTTCTATATAAGAAAAATTAATTTTCTATTAAAATCATTCTTTTTTTGGTTGACAAATGTTAGAATATTTATTGTAGACCAGAAAAAAAATATTCCAGATTGTCTTCTTCGACACTCACATTCAAAAGTTCATTCAAATCTTTATTCCTCATCAATAGAACTTTAGTCATCAGGTGAAACTCATAATCATATAAGGTTCACCTACATAGTAGCGTCATCTTTTTTTTGGATTTACCTATTTCATCGTGTTTAATCCTTCATAAAACCTATCATTATCTTCCTTAGTGAATTTTTTTTATAAATGATCTCATCTTTAAATTTTGAAGATTCAGAACTCACTGATCTATGCTTGGTTCATCTTCAACCCATGAAATCCTAACCCAACATCACCAAATTGAAATCATTTTGGTTCATGCGCAACCCAATGTGGAGATTCTTCCATTGATCTTTCCCAGATCGCCTTCATCAGTGTAACTTCATTTTTGGGTTGCTAGAGTGTCGTTTTGTGGTGAGGGATTCCACAATAGAACTCTTGATAGTGTTCATAATCACATTAATCTTTTATAGTGGATGACATAATCAACATGTGTAACTCGAATGGGTTCGAATGTGGTTTCATGAAATTTGGATTCACGTCGGAAATCGATATACCTTTATACCGAGATCGGCAGTGGTTATTCCTATACATGTTTGGGATTCCTCCATTTACAGTCAATGTTCTATAGATGTGGTCAAAGGACTATTCATTGTGTAGTTGATATTTTAAGTGCATGATATATCCCGTTAACCAATTGTTATAAATGGAGACCAAAACTCCATGTAATTTAGGTGTTTTACAAGGTTGGTCAATCTTTTACTTTGGGGTACATTCATCTCGGTAGAGATCAGAAGGTTGTCCTTCTTATGGTTGATGTTTTTAACAATTCCAATTCTTTACACCCAAATAAGTTTGGGCATGTGTTCAATTGTGTGGTCACCTTGATTATTTAATAAAACACATGTTCTATCCATAACATTAAATAAAATTCCAAATCTACTACTATTGTACTTGGAAAATTAAAATAAAAAAATTTAAAAAATAAAAAATCAACGAAATAAAAAATTTAAAAATTAATATATTTTTAACTAAACACAAAACATTATTTAAACCCAAATTATAAAATGTTCTAAAAAATTAAATACTAAATATTTAAATTCAAACGTTTAAAAATAAAAAAATAATTAACTAAAAAAGTAATTAGTAAACATAAAAAACAATTAAAAGGAATATAAACATAAACATTTCTTTAGTTATTTAAGATATGAGATTTAATATTTTATATTAATCAATTAATTATAAACTTAGAAAATAAATAAATAATTATTTAATTCATTCAACAAAAAATTTAACAAAAACAAAAATGAATTGAAAAGTCTTCTGAAATATATAGAAATCAATTAAATGAATAATTCAACGAATAATAATCATATAGTTTAAACCTAACAATAGACAAAACATTCGAAATTATCATTAATTACAAATTAAACTATAAATTAACCATTATATTATAAATAACCAATAAAGTATAATTTTTTCTTAAAGACCAAAGAAATACAATATAAAATATATGAAAAAACACCTGAATTGAAGGCCATAAAAATGTTGTCAAGACCCCAACCCCAGTTTCCCATAGTCAGTGCCTTGTTTTATTACATTAGTATATAATTAAGGAAGTCATATTCAAAATTTTAGAATAGTTTATTATTTTTTGAAAAAAAGATACATAAATAAGTTCAACATTACAACATGAAACGAAATACAATATGTACATTCCATTGTTATGATCCATAACTCCTAGATTATCCATACATGTAATTAATAATATACTTCGTCACAGCCTGGGTAAAAATAAAACTGAGTAATTGGGTGATCTTAGATGCTCAGTAAGGGTAATTAATACATCGTAATCATAAGTAAGAAGTCATGGTGAACTAATAAAATTACACATGCCACTCAAATATAAACTCGAGCATAATATAGAAGGAAAAAAAGTTGAACAAATATTTCCATAATAAAAAATAACTATAGATACTCTAATATTTTAATAATCAAATGGAATATCAATTACTAGTTTTATAATGAGGGAATTCATAAGGTCATACATCATAATCATACAGTCAAGGCCTCAGTTAAGAAACCAAACATAATGGGAAAAAATGAAGGATATTTTTCCTCATGACACCTACTGATACATCAAGGGGATACAGTAGCCCCCACCCATCACTTACTTAGTCCAATTAATTCATTATCTAAAAGGGGAAAAACACAATCAAAATATACATTCATATTGAAACTAACATATGAAATGTAAATAACTTTCCTCAATATATAAACATAAATACAAACAATTCTGAATAATATGATGAATAGTATCAATATAGAACATCCACAATCAAACTAATCATAAAATATAAAATAAAATATGGTTGATGATATATTAAAATATTTATACCAATTGCACAAAGTAATTAATAAGAGTTTCAAAATAGATGGAAATACTCTTATAAAATCATCGAGAAATACTTTAGATAAATACACTTTTACTTTGAAAAGAAGAGTTATTTTCGATAAACCCTTATATAAAAATAGAAGTGAAATAATTTAGTTTTTTCATAATAAATTGTTTTATTTATGAATAATAAATTTTCCTCAAATAGATTATAGAGTGAACTTTAAAATAGGTAAGAAATTGAGAAGTTCCCTTGAATTGCGCTTTTCTATTAGGAAGAATTTAAGAAAGATGGTTTTAAAAAATGTAACTCCCCATGAAATAAAGAAGGATATTAATTGGAACATAAATATATATGGAACATTAAAAAATAATTTTGGATTATTAAATAATAATAATTAATAATTTCACTATGGTAAAGAGATATAAAGAGTAGTACCAAATGAAAAATGGAGGTTCGGGTAGAAAAACCTTACCTTATGTCTGAATGTGTTCTTCACTTGATCTTAACATCCTGAATAATCAAATTAAATCCATTAATTAATTTATTAATACATTTATATTCATATATTTTATTGACTAGAGTTTTATTAAGTTCATTTATTACTATATTGATAAATTATAATATTGAATTAATTCGGTCTAGAGTGTTCGTTTCCTTGATTTCATGATTGGTTTTCTTGATTATAAGTAATCAAGTTCATGTAAATTGGGTATAATTATCCATAATTATAATTTCATGTTATTAATGAACAAACAGAATTTTAATTGGTGTTATTTATTATTATTTTTCCAAAATTGATCATGAATCATTATATAACATATTAATGATAATCATTTAACTTAATTTTAGCGGTTTTTCGACCACAATGAACTAGTTTTATTCTATTATTTAATATTATGTATATACAATGGTTCAAAAACCCTAAATAAGATATAATACATACTTTATAATCCCTTTCCATCATAAAAATGTTATCATTAACATCCTTGAAGGATAAATAAGTGAATGAAAGCTCCCCATCCATGAATGTTGTAAATCAACACATCCAAGAAAGTGATTTAATTTTTGAAATAAAAGAGAGAGAGTAAGGTTATTGATGATAGATCATCCATTTACATGGTATAATTATAGAATATATATTATACTAGAGTTATTATGATAATTTGTATATCATAGGTGAGGATACAATAAAAAAATAAAATAAAATAAAATGAAATTAAATGAAATAGGAAGATGATTTATTTATTGAATTAGCCTCCTTGAGAACCTCCTTAAGGGTATGGGTTTTGGAATTTTTGAAAGACCAAGATCTCATTGACATGGGGAGAGACTAGGGAAGTGGATTTTGGAATAAATTTTACAAGATTCGAGGCTTAGAGGAGTGAAGAGAGGAGGGGAGTGAGAGTGGGTTTTCTAGAGGAAGAGGGGTAATTTCTCACTATTAGATTCATTCATTTATTATTTTTCTCAAGAAAACCAATAATTTTTATTATTATGAATAAATATAGTAATAAGTACATGTGAGTTCTAAACAAGGGTTTATACATTATCTATGACTAATGGAATAGTGTATTTAGGTTAAAATGTATTTATACTGTTTATTACAGTATTTAACTATTCACTAAAAATTCAAGTATATCAAAAAAAATCCCAAAAATTCACCCTAACAATATTTTGGCTTGTATAATTAAAAAATAGACTCCATTTTATCATAATAAGTTTCTAATTGTGTGAAATTTATATTAAATAAAATCATTATTTACTTGAAAAAATCAACATTTTAATTGTAAAACTGATTTTACAAAACATTCCAAAATTAACTAAGGTCCCACAAAATTATCCTAAAATAAAAAAAAATATTGATTTATGAATACAATTTATGAAAATGAATTTTCTATTAAATAAATTTATTTATTAAACATTTTTGTTAAATATTTTAGATTTTTAAAAATACCAACACTTAAATATTAAATTTTAAAATATTGTCATACTTTTACTAATATATAATTATATCATTATATCACTTATGAGATGAATAAATTTTATTTACACTTTCATGGGTGAGAATACTATTAATTCGGCTGATTTAATATTCATAAGGGTTGTATTACTATTCCTAAGGGCAAGTTACTATATCATCGGTATAGGTTCCTTAACATCTAAAAATTCCTCTTATTCTTTTATTTTTCTTTATAAAGATTTTATTGTGTTATATATGTGGGTTTATATGATTCATACTCTATAAAATAAACATAAGAAGGGAAATTTGATTTAATGAATTTTGTGTCATTACATTCTCCCCTCCTACAAAATTTTCTTCCTTGAAATTTCTAAAATGTCAACTCACAAAAAGGTTTGGTAAGTTCCTCATAGTAAGAACTTTAGGATCCCACGTTTCCCCTTCAATTTTATGATTTTTTCAAATTACCTTTACCAATTGGTTAATCTGATTACACAACACCTATTGTTTATTGAACAGAATCCGGGTGGAACCAACATAATAAGATAAGTCATGTTCTAATTTGACACCTTCAAAAGTGGCTACATGTGTTGGGTTTGGAATTTAAATTCTCAAAAGTGAGACATAGAACACATTTTGAACTTTATAAAGTCTAGGTGACACTGCCAAAAGATAATTCATATCTCCAACTCTCTTTAGAATTTCAACAGGACCAATGTACATGAGGCTCAATTTCCCTTTCTTCCCAAATCATACAACAATTTTTCATGGATATACTTTCAAGAAAACCTGATCCCCCGCTTGAAATTCCAAATCCATCCTTTGATAATCAAGAATAGCCATTTTTTATACTTTTAGCTGCTTTGATATGGTTTTGAATAGTCTCTACCTTGGCTGTTGTTTTCTCCATAATCTGTTGGCCCACAAGCTTTATTTCCAAAAATTCATCCTAATAAGTTGGTGTATGAAATATATTTACACATACCTTGGACTTTTGGGTAATAAAATGATAACATCCATACTAATTCCATCAGATTTCTATGTAGGACTAGGAATAGGTTGCATGAATCTCCTAGGATATTGTCTTTTAGACCTTACTTATTGACAGACAAAACATCTTGAAACATAATCAATAATTCCACACTTCATCTTGTCCCACCAAAAATGTTCCTTCCAATCTATATACATATTTGTGCTCCTAGGGTGTATAGAGAAATTTGATCTATAGAATTTATCCAATAACTCCCTTTTATCTTGGGGAGAGAGGGTGCATATATCCTCCTTTGAAATTTAAAAGTTCCATCCTCATACCTGAAATTTTCCTACTTCCCATCATTAACAACATTTATTTTCTTTTGAAGATTATCATCATCAGACTAAGAACTGTTAATAATTTCTCGTAATGATGGTTTGGAAAACATTTCAAAAGGTAGTGATGCTTCCCCTCCCTTGATAATTTTCATATCCATCTTTACTAGATCCATGTACATAGGGTCTTTTTAAATCCCCATTTTGTTCATAACTCTATGATCCTTTATTCTTAATGTATCTTTTACCTTATTTTCCATTCCCATTTGGTAGTGTATTGTAAAATAATAATCCTTGAGTAGCTCGAGCCATCTCTTTGGCCTCATATTGTGTTATTTTGGTGATAAGATATATTTCAATCTCTTGTGATATATATATATATATATCTCCTGCCTTTTTCCATAGAGATAGTGCCTACATATCTTCATAGCAATGATTATAGCTACTAATACATGATCATGAGTTGGATAGTTCTGTTCATGAGTTTTTAACTACCTTGATGCATATGTAATTACATTTTCATTCTACTTATGGACACAACCTAGTGCTTTCTTTGATGCATCACTAAATATCACAAATCCACCATTTACCGATGGTAGAGTTAATATTACAGAATTCAATAACCTCTTCATCTATTCTTCAAAACATTCTTCATATTTCTTTGTGCATACAAACTTAACCCCTTTGCAGGTAATCTTGGTTAATGGGTTAGCTAATCGGGTGAATTTCTGAATGAAATGCTGATAATTACCTTCTAAACAAGTAAAACTACATAACTTAGTTATTTTTATTGGTATATTATATTCCTGAATTGCCATTTTTTGTGGACTAACGAAGATTCCATCTTTATAAATAATATGGCCAAGAAATGAAATCATTTAAATCCAGAATTCACACTTGCTAAACTTCCCATATAATTCATTTATTCTATTAGTCTCTGGAAAAATCCATAATTAATTCTCATGGTCTTCGTAGCATTTGATGTGTATAAATATATCACCAATAAATACCACAACAAATTCATTAAATTATTCCTTGAAAACTATATTCATCATATCCATTAAAAAATAGCGTGAATTAATGAGTCCAAAATGCAATACTGTAAACTCATAATTCCCATACCTTGTTCAAAATGTTGTATTTGGAATATCTTCCTTCCTCACATGCAACTAATGATATCCAGATCAAAGGTCAATCTTTGAAAAATATTTGGATCATTGATGGTGATCAAATAAATTATCAATCCAAGGAAGAGAAAACCTATTATTTATTCTAATATCATTGATCTCCCAATAGTCAATGTACAACCTCATAGATCCATCTTTATTATTAACAAAAAGAATAGTACCTTCCCATAAAGAAACATTAGGGAGAATAAACTCCTAATTAATTAACTCCTTTTGTTATTTATTCAGATAAACTAATTCCATTGTATCCATCCAATAAGTATTCCTTGATATAGTCTATGGACCAGAAATTAAATCAATATAAAACTCAATTTCCCACTTCAAATGATGTCCAAGTAAATCCTAGTGAAATACATCAATGTATTCTTGAAAAATACGTACATCCTCAATTTTAAAAATTAACTCCACACCCATAGATATGTAGTTATCTTCCTCTCTAAGAATTGAATTTAGTTTAGCTACTAGGAATGGATCTATTTAATATTCAAATGATGAGGTTTCTGCTCTAAAAATAACAAATTCGATATCATTCTCAAAAGTTTTAACTTCCTTCTTCTTACAATATATTTTTTCCTTAGAAATTGAAATCCAATTCAATCCAAGAATTATATAAAATTCAATAATGTGTATGATGATATGTTCAACAAATAAATCACTTTTATGTGTTATAAATGGGACTGATCAACACATATTTACTGTAATGATACTTCCCTTGTGCATTTTGACTAAAAACTCCTTTATTATATCAAATTAAAACATCTAATTATCATGGAAAACTAGGATGATATAAAATAATGTGACTATATAGAATCAAATAAAGCATTGGCTATGTTTGAGGAAACGATTAAAGTACATGCCACCACATCATTAGGAACTTCAACACCAACTATTGTGACCACATAAGATTTTCATTTCTCTCTTGTCCTTATTTGGGGAATGGTTCCTTGGTGGTTAGGAAAATAATTTTCATAATGTCCCATATTTTTCTATTTGTATCATTGAATATTTTTAATTTATTTATTTCCCTTAAAATCACAGTTTTTGTGGCCTTTTTCTCCACACTTGTAACAAACACCCATACCCTTTAAGAAAGTATCAGGGTATCTAGTCCCACAATTATCATAGGATGGAATATCAACTCTTCACTTATTCACTTTTCCTTATTTCCTTTTCTAGATTATTCAACATCCCTATTCTTCTCTTGCATTCCATTAAGGTCATAAGACTTAGAGAATTATTTTTTTAATCTTGATTACATATGGGACTATATCATCGCATAATGAGAATGTTTGGGGAACCAGTTCCCTTTGGAGGAATGGAGTTAAACCATCAAATAATTGATCAATATTTCTCCTCATATTATGTATATAGTCTACAGCATGCCTTGATAGATTTATAATGTTTTATTCATACATGGAAACAATTTCATCTTCCTTCTATCTCAGATTCAGGAATTTCCTTTCCATATCTACTCATTGTTCGTAAGGAAAATACTTCTCTAGAAAATGTTTCGTAAAATACCTCAAGCCTATATTTTCAATCTCTTCCTTCTACTTTATTTTTTGAATTAGTTACTACCATTGATCTGAATCTCCCGACAGACATTAACAAGCCATGACAACCTACTCCTTTTCGTTACTTCCCAAAGTGAAAAATATCTTCTCAGGGGAAAAAATACACTTCTTAGCAATTGATGGGTTTGTATTCCCATTGAATGATGGAGGTTGTTGTCGCATAAATTGGCCTAACATTTCTCTTCCATTTTGTGGTTAGAATTATTCATATGGGTAAGGTTATTATTCATAACCTGATTCCCTTGTCCCGGAATAGTTTAAGTTTCTTATAACTAGTTGAAGATCTAGAACCAACATCATTATCTTTCATAGGTTGGAAATCCCTACATGGGATATGCATGTTCATGATGTTTCTATTCCCTCCATTAGAAACACTTTGTAAATAACTTCATAAACTAAATTTGGTTATGAATCATAATCTATAATTTCTAACTAGTAAAATTGTTAACATAAATTGACATTATATGCATGTGAAATCTCATAATCATAAGTACGGTTTTGTTTGTTGATATATTTTCAATAAAATACTTCATAATGGTTTTTAATGAAAATGTGAATTATCCTAAGAATATAAACAGACAATGTCAAACCTAGTGCATAGTAAGGCCTATTTTTATGTACCAAGTTATCCTAAGTTAGTCATGAAACACCTATTAGAGTTGTTATTCCTAGGAACCTTTGTGCCAGAACCACTTCCACTTATAGAATCGAGAAAGTGATTTCTTTTATAGAAATATCCACATAAGATATACCATTCCAAAAAATCTAGGATGTTCTTGTATAATTATCCTCAAAGTATATCTCTCGGTTTTGTTACCTAATTTATATTTTATAAATCTAGTTTCCAAGGGTTCTACTAAAATTCCTCTCATACTAACTATAAAGCCCCATACCCCAGTTTCCTAAATCTAGTGTCTTATTTTATTATATTGGAATATAATGAAGGACATCATATCCTAAAGGACTGAATTGTTTAATAGATTTGTAAAACAAGATACATACATAAGTTCAACATTACAACTTAAAAGTAAATTCAATATGTAAATTCCATTGTAAACCTCAATAGATCCTAGATTATACCTACAATTCATTCATAATATATTTCTTCACATATTTGGGGAAAATAAAAGATAATAATGGAGTGAACATAGATTCTCAGTAAGGATAAGTAATATAGTAGAACCATAATTAATAATTCATTATGAATAAATATAAATACACATTCTACTAAAGCATAAAACTGAACAAAATACGGAAAGAATAAAATATGAATAAATAATTCAATAATAAAACATAACCATTGAAACTATACTAGTTGAATATTCACCTAGAATATATATTAATAGTTTCAAAATAATTTAATTCATAATATCAAAAATCATAATCATATCATTAAGGCCTCATCTAAGACACCATGCATAATGGGTAAAAACCAAGGCTATTTTGTCTCATGAAACCTAATGATACATCAAGGGGATATAGTGGGCCCTAACCATCACTTACTAAGTCCAATGAATTCATAATATGAAAGGGGAGAAACATAATAAAAATATATATTCATATAGAAACTAACATATCAAATGTAAATAACTTTCCCCAGTGTGTAAAAATAATCAATAACCATTCGGAGTAATATGAGGAACAGTATCAAGATAGCACATCAACAGTCAAACTAATCCTAAATAATTCAATAAAATATTTTAGTTGATATCATAATATATTAATCCAAATTACACATAATAATCAACAGTGTTGAAATAGCTAGAAATACCTGTAGAGACCCGATGCTTGACGTACATGGACATTACATTACTTTTGCAGAATACTTAGTACATTACAAAAACACACACACAAGGACCTTAATAGTTTAGTGTCTTTGGAAACTCAGAATATAATCATCTAATCATGGTAAAAGATCTTCAACATCTCCCTTAAAGATCTTCCTGTTTTTCTTACCTAAAAACTTTCTTTATATCCTCGGAAAAAGAAAAAATAAAATGGTGAGCTCCAATGCTCAGTAAGGGTAAACAAAAGAAATATCAATCACATCCTATTCATAAGAACATATCTTTTGGAAATCATAACCTGCAAAAGAGATAATAATTTCATAACATGGGATAAATCATAGTAGTGAAATGTAATCCAAATATTCATAACTTAAAACATGAAACTTTGTAGCATACACACATAATCATAGAGAATTATTTCTTGTTAGTCAAGACTCATTTCCATGACTATCTTAGTGGACAAAGTCACTTTCTAAACCGAGTTCATTCCTCGTTTCAGTCCTGTTTCACTGAACTGGTACAACCTACCGTTCCATCCATGTCTATCTCATGAGATATAGAATCTTTACCCAATGCATTGGAGGGAGATAAAGGTCCCAACCATCTCATAATGATACCATTATTATGTGTGCCACAAAATCATAAATCATACATCATTGCATAATCCATGTAATAAAAATGGGAATTTTAAACATCATGACATCATCAAACAATTCATATAAGATAAAGGAATTAATAAAAATAATTACATCACAACATAATAAAATAAATGTAATAATACGGATAAAAATAGAACCCTTTTATTATCTTAGATGGAAAATATTTTTGATAAAACACTTGAACTCCATTCTTGAGGAAAATATCATTTATACTTCAAAAATATTTTTCCTTTCTTAACATGTCATATAATTTTAAACTAAAAGAATTTGATTAAAGATAGACTTGAAAACTTGTAAAGGAAGCTTCTTTGAAATAATGTTTTAAAAATCCATTCATGCCATATAAGTTAAAAAAACATTCTTCTCGTACTTTTATCAGAAAAGTCAAAAAGTACCTCGTACGAAAAACGAAAAAAGATTTCTTTCATATCTTTTACTGAAACTCACTAAAGGGTAAAAATGGATTTAAACAATTGTAGGTGGATGAAAATAATGTTACATATTGAGGAAACATGTATGTGGATGATAAAATACACCCCAGTAAATACCAAAGTATAAACAATCTCAGATAAAAATGAGATTGTGATATTTCCCTTACCTTAAGTCTGATTTACTTCGTAAGTGTCCGAGCCTCCTGTATACTGATTTAAATAATGTCATTAACTTATTACAGAATCATATTCATTGTTATTATATCATATATGGTTCAATTATGACTTTATATTACCCTTTCTCTTGTAAATTCCAGGTTAAAGAAGCGTTTTGGGTAAAATCGTTTCATTTATCGTAGGTGTTTGGACTTGTTGTTCTTGACATTATTATTACTTATATCATGATTTAATTACTTCCAGAATATAAAACATGATTTATATATCATATATATTCAGTATATATATATATATAATAGATAGATAAATGAAATGAAACACACCGTTCATGGAGACGGGAGTCCGTACGTACGCATGAACGTTGTTTTCCTTTCTTTATTGTCTTGAATGGAAGTAAGTAGATGACATACATATATACATAAATCCAGTAGCTTTATAATTTCATATATCTCATTATTATTTATTATATATACTTTATAATCATTCATGAATGGTTAATTTGGAGAATGAGTCTCATCACGTCGTGGAGACGGTAGTCCGTACGTACGCACGAGTGATGATATCGTTCTCATGATCATGAACTTGTGTTGAAGTGTATGTATACTATTTAAGTATAAATATCACTTTATAATAATCATATATAGTTACTCATTACACCATTATACCCATCCAATTAAGGTGGTGCCGGAAAATAGATTACACTACGGCGTGGAGACGGTATTCCGTACGTACGCACGCGCGGTGATTTCCATTTTCCGTAGGATGGATAGAAGGTTAATTAGAGTTTTTTCATATTTATAATAATATATCAGTATATAATAAATACTTATTTTATTACTTTATCATGAATCAACTAAAGAAGAAGAAGTTGAATAAGAAAGAAATTGAAAAAGATCGGTAATGGATATTACCTCTTTTTCACGCGCCTTTTCTTAACCTCCACTTAAAGAACTAAGGATGGTATTTGAAGAATACCAGGACCTCTAGGATAATACTAGGGAAGTGGAGAAGAGATTTTGTCAGGGGTTGTCCGATCTTGAATGCTCAAATTGGTGTGAGGAGGAGAGGGAGGAGGTGCCCTTTTATAAGGGAGGAGAGGGGCACCTTTGGGAAAACTAAAAATATTATTTTATTATAAAGTCATGTTCAGTTTTAAATAGCTCCAAATTAATATATTTCAAAGATAAGGTAGGGCAGGGTCGAAATCCTCTCATCCAATAGGATTTAGATAAGTTTAGTTTATTATTTTAACCTTATCAATTAGATTTAACTCTAAGTTAAATAATTTAACCTTTTCCGTGTCTTTTTGTTTTCTTACACTATATGGTTAATAAACTTACTATATCAAGCCAAAAGAACCCCAAGTTGTTTATTATTAATATATATAACCTCATATAAGTCATTTGGCCAAAAATTAGATTTTTAGGAATAAAATAACAATTAATAATATAATATTTGTTTTAAAAAATAATTTATGTCAATTTTGACACTATTTGGTACATGATTTTTTATGAAATTTATAACAGAATGATAAGTTCAAACCAAGTTACTTAAATAAACAATAACATTACATATTAACCTATAAAATTCGTGTATGTCATAAAAAGTCACAAATTACATTTATTTGGGCATTTATAACATCAATTATGTTAATATTTTCTTAAAAAGGTAATTACTGCATCATCGTTGTGTCATAAATAAATTAAATTATTTAATGTCTAAAAATTAAAAATAAAATATCATTATGTAGTAAATCTTTTTATCTTTCTAATTAATATTTATAGTCGATTTTATCTTATGTATAACCCTATATTAAAAATGATTTACTTATTAAACATTGATTTTAACTATTTTAACCCTTCTTTAAATAAATTAATAATAAATGCCCTAATCTAATCCAAGTGGGCTTAAATGGTCATATTTTATTCCTAAGGTTGTTTTTGGTCGAATTACACTTATCCAATAGAATTAGGACATGTGTTAGTGTAATAATAATATCATTTTTACCCTTAATTACCCTATTTACTTTTAACCGTGGTAAAAAAAGTCAAAAGTTACTATTCACCAAAAATTATTTTTATCTTATTGAACCACATTTTAGTCCTTGATATTAACCGTGTCTCTTGGATTTTCGAAATTCCACTCACAGAAGCGGTAAAATTAAGTTTTATGAAAAATTTAGTTTTTTTAACTACCACTTAGTGGTTTCATTATTCATCAAAAAAATGAATGTTTCCAGAAAAATAAAAAAAATTAGGCCTAAGATATATTTGATATTATGAATTCAAAAATGACGTCTATTTTACCAAATTCAAAACATATCAGTTACATTAATTAATTTAAAAATTAATTCTCGTCGTCAAAACAAATAGCGTGTTATTGAGAGAAAATAACTATCAAAAAATTGACACTTGTTTATGTCTGGTTTAAATGTAAAATTACATCCAATGACCAAAATTGTGTTGAATTGTTAAACTATATTCTAAATATACTTTAAAACCACTCAAATTAATAATTTATCACTATTACTTATTTCTATTAAAAAAGTTGTTTTTAATTAAAATTTAGTAATTTTCACTATTAATCAGAATATGAAAGTTATCCGAAAAGAACCAAAACTTCACCCTAAGCTAATTTTAATATTCCGAATCCAAAAATGAAGTCCATTTGGAAAAATAAAATTTACAAAATTTCAAAAAGTGTTTATTACTATTCATAACAGCTAGTTTTAATAATATTTTAATAGCATGTCGTTTTTTAGTGAAACTCGGTATTGCGTACTACACACGCTATTGAGGAAGGTCGTGATTGCGTGTAATGTAAGGCAAGTCAAGGATGCATGTTGTGCAAGCTCCTTTTGGTGTAGCGTAAAACACAAGACATTAAATTAAAAAGAATATTTTTCATAAAATCTTGGGGTGTTACATTTTACCCCCCTTAAAAATGAATTTCGCCCTCGAAATTCATCGGGGTTATAAATGGTTTACTATTAGAAAGTTTCTTTAATAGAAACCCACATCATAAAAAGGAATACCAAAACCAATCTTTAAGAACAAATGTATGAAACGTAATGTTTACCCAAATAAACTAATCATTGGGTTTCCACATAGGTGAAAATATGGATATGCAAGAGAAAGCTAACCATCATGTTCTGATGGAGAGTGGTAGAGAACATGCCTATGGAAAAGCCAACAATCACAAAGCCTTAAATTTGTGATGATCTAAGGTACCATCTGATTCATCAGATATAAGAGCACTAGGACAACATTTTTGGTTTTCAATATCATTTCCCTAAAGTTGAAATTTTTTAATTAGAAGAAATACTTACTTGATTTTGGTAAAATCTCACTGTTGTTCGTGCTTTGAACAATTTACACTTCATATCTTAAAGAAATTAAGTTGAATTTGTTATTCGTGAAGTGTTAACAGGTCATGTGATAGAATGATGGGTCATTCCATCTGTTTCAAACAAAAGTTTAGCAATAGTTATCAAATATACATAAGTCCGTCTTTGGTGAGGTTAATCATATACGATTCCAAAAATGAACTTATACTTAATATATCATACCACTTAATAAAATAAAACTAGTTTCTACTAAATAGGGACTTCCTGTAGGCCAGTGGTAGGCGATAAAGGCCAGTCGCACTTCGGTTGTGGGTTCGATTCCCACAGCCTTGTCCAACGCGATGGGCTGTCGCCCGTCCTGCAGGTTGTCCTTTTTCTAAAGCTATATTACTATAACATCCCATCAATAATATCGAAAAAATTTATATCCTAACTTATGTCCAACATAATCCATTCCAATCATTAGGCTTATCTAAAATACTTTGGTCCAATCTCATAGTATAAAGAAAATGATTACTTGAAATGTCATCAACCAACCATCATTTATCTCCCATTATCTTGTTGGTCACATTCCAAACATGTGAATACCGTAATCATGTATTCTCTTGATAAATGAATACCCATTAAACCTCTGTGAAAACATGAATGTTGTCAAAAGTTAACTCTTTCCACATACCAAAATCCAAAAATTCTATATAGTCAAACCATGATACAACCTTCTCCTTATATCAGTCATGAGCTCAGGAATACTATCAAACATTTAATTTTCCCTTTATCCCTTCATTATGCGCATATCATCTACTTTCCAAAAATACTGGTACCATTCATCACATACTTTCAAAACTTAAGGAATGACAACAGTGTAACAATCCTTAGATGTCTCTTTATTCCATAGTACCATGAGATTACTTATACAACATTTCACTTGATAAACATGTAATCATTCCACTACATTCTTAAACCATTGACCGAGCTTCAACAATTCTTTCATCTCACATATCATTTGTAGTCTCATCATCATCATCATAATGAATAATAACCATACAACCATACTAATTCTCTTCATGAGACTTTCCCTTAGGGAATTGGTTTGCATAATTCCCGTACATTCCACATTTAAAACATTTAACCATTGTTGATGTCGTAGAAATACCATTATCCTCATCCCTGGTATTAGCTGAACCTTTTCCTTTTCACTTACTGGCTTTTTGTCCTTCTTTTCCACACCCAAATAATCTTCCAGTTCCTTTGAAACATTCTCCTTGATGCCTCTTCCCATATGATTTACATAGGGGAAATTGAACTTTCTTTCTTCTATGATCATCATCAAACTCCATCTTTCTCTTATTAGCCGAGTCAGGAAACTTACCAAATTTTACTTTATTGATCATATTATGATATTGTTGATTTGGCATAATAATGATGTTTGAACCTCCAAATCCCATTTCATTTGGTTTCTCATGAAGAATATCATTCCATTGTCCATCATATCCTCCATTATCGTGAATCATCTTGTTTCCAGCCATTTTCTAAAACCCAAAAAGAATAGTGTGAGAGGAAAAAATCATAATAAAGGCGGAGTAACTTCAATATCTAACATCTTTGGTCTAATCTAATATCGTTACCGTAGTTCTAGGACTATATCCTATACGTATACTTATCATTAGGGTCATCCCTAGACATACCTTAGAAATATCTCTAGGGATCTCACTAACGTTTTCGCATCCTACTTTCCAAAGGTTGACTAAACCTTTCCTCTGATACCAACTGTAGAGACCTGAAGCATGATGTACATGGACATTACATTACTTTTGCGGAATACTTAGTACATTACAAAAACACACACACAAGGACCGTAATAGTTAAGTGTCTTTGGAAACTCAGAATGTAATCATCTAATCATGGTGAAAGATCTTCAACATCTCCCATAAAGATCTTCCTTTTTTTCTTACCTAAAACCTTTCTTTATATCCTGGGGAAAATAAAACATAAAAGGGTGAGCTCAAACGCTCAGTAAAGGTAAACAAAAGAAATATCAATCACATCATATTCATAAAAATATATCTTTTGGAAATCTTAACCTGCAAAAGAGATCATAATTTCATAACATTGGATAAATCATAGTAGTGAAATGTAATCCCAATAGTCATAACTTAAAACATGAAACTTTGTGACATACACACATAATCATAGAGAATCATTTCTTGTTAGTCAAGACTCATTTCCAAGACTATCTTAGTGGACAAAGTCCCTTTCTGAACCGAGTTCATTCCTCGTTTCAGTCCTGTTTCACTGAACTGGTATAACCTACCGTTCCAGCCATGTTTATCTCATGAGATATAAAATCTTTACCCAATGCATTGGATGGAGATATAGGTCCCACCCATCTCATAATGATACCATTCTTATGTGTGCCACAAAATCATAAATCATACATCATTGCATAACCCATGTAATAAAAATGGGAATTTTAAACCTCGTGACATCATCGAACAATTCATATAAGATAAACGAATTCATAAAAATAATTTCATCACAACATAATCAAATCAATTTAATAATAGGGATAAAAACATAACCCTTTTATTATCTTATATGGAAAATAGTTTAGATAAAACACTTGAACTCCATTCTTGAGGAAAATATCATTTCTACTTCAAAAACATTTTTCCTTTCTTAACATGTCAAATAATTTTAAACTAAAATAAGTTGATTAAAAATAGTCTTGATAAATTTTAAAGGAAGCTTCTTGGAAATAATGATTTAAAAATCCATTCATGTCATATAAGTTAAAAAAAACATTCTTCTTGTACTTTTGTCGGAAAAGTCAAAAAGTACCTCGTACGAAAAACGACAAAAGATTCCTTTCATATCTTTTACTAAAACTCACCAAAGGGTAAAAATGGATTTAAAAAATTTTAGGTGGATGGAAATAATATTACATATTGAGGAAACATGGATGTGGATGATAAAATACACCCTAGTAAATACCAAAGTATAAACAATCTCGGATAAAAATGAGATTGTGATATTTCCATTACCTTAAGTCTGATTTACTTCGTAAGTGTTCGAGCCTCCTGTATAATGATTTAAATAATGTCATTAACCTATTACAGAATCATAATCATTGTTATGATATCATATATGGTTCAATAATGACTTTATATTACCCGTTCTTTTGTAAATTCCATGTTAAAGAAGTGTTTTGGGTAAAATCGTTTCATTTATCGTAGGTGTTTGGACTTGTTGTTCTTGACATTATTATTACTTATATCATGATTCACTTACTTCTAAAATATAAAACATGATTTATATATCATATATATTTAGTATATATATATATATAATAGATAGATAAATGAAATGAAACACACCGTTCATGGAGACGGTAGTCCGTACGTACGCATGAACGTTGTTTTCCTTTCCTTATTGTCTTGAATGGAAGTAAGTAGATGACATACATATATACATAAATCCAGTAGCTTTATAATGTCATATATTTCATTATTATTGCTTATATATACTTTATAATCATTCATTAATGGTTAATGTGGAGAATGAATCTCATCACATCGTGGAGACGGTAGTCCGTACGTACGTACGAGCGATGATATCGTTCTCATGATCGTGAACTTGTGTTGAAGTGTATGTATACTATTTCAGTATCAATATCACTTTATAATAATCATATATAGTTACTCATTACACCATTATACCCATCAAATTAAGGTGGTGGCGGAAAATAGATTACACCACGGCGTGGAGACGGTATTCCGTACGTACGCACGCGCGGTGATTTCCTTTTTCCGTAGGATGGATAGAAGGTTAATTAGAGTTTTTTAATATTTATAATAACATATCAGTATATAAGAAATACTTATGTTGTCACTTTATCATGAAACAACTAAAGAAGAAGAAGTTGAAAAAGAAATAGATTGAAAAAGATCGGTAATGGATATTACCACTTTTTGACGCGCCTTTTCTTAACCTCCACTTAAAGAACTAAGGATGGTATTTGAAGAATACCAGGACCTCTAGGATGATACTAGGGAAGTGTATAAGAGATTTAGGCAGGGTTTGGACGAGCTTGAATGCTCAAATTGGTGTGAGGAGGAGAGGGAGGAGGTGCCCTTCTATAAGGGAGGAGAGGGGCACCTTTGGGAAAACTAAAAATATTATTTTATTATAAAGTCAAGTTCAGTTTTAAATAGCTCCAAATTGATATATTTCGAAGCTAAGGTGGGGCTGGGTCGAAATACACTCATCCAATAGGATTTAGACAAGTTTAGGTTATTATTTTAACCTTATCAATTAGATTTAACTCTAAGTTAAATAATTTAACTTTTACCGTGTTTTTTTTCTTACACTATATGGTTAATAAACTTACTATATAAAGCCAAATGAACCCCAAGTTGTTTATTATTAATATATATAACCTTATCTAAGTAATTTTGCCAAACCTTATATTTTTAGGAATAAAATAACAATTAATAATATAATATTTGTTTTAAAAACTAATTTATGTCAATTTTGACACTATTTGGTACATGATTTTTATGAAATTTATAACAGAATGATAAGTTCGAACCAAGTTACTTAAATCAACAATAACATGTCATATTAACCTAGAAAATTAGTTTAAGTCATAAAAAGTCTCAAATTACATTTATTTGGGCATTTATAACATCAATTATGTTAATAGTTTCTTAAAAAGGAAATTACTGCATCATCGTTGTGTCATAAATAAATTAAATTATTTAATGTCTAAAAATTACAAATAAAATATCATTATGTAGGAAATCTTATTATATTTCTAATGAATATTTATAGTCGAATTTATCTTATGTATAACCCTATATTAAAAATGATTTACTTATTAAACATTGATTTTAACTATTTCAACCCTTCTTTAAATAAATTAATAATAAATGTCCTAATCTAATCCAAGTGGTCTTAAATTGTCATATTTTTTTCCTAAGGTTGTTTTTGGTCGAATTACACTTATCCAATATAATTAGGACTTGTGTTAGGGTAATAATAATATCATTTTTACCCTTAGTTACCCTATTTACTTTTAACCGTGGTAAAAAAAAGTCAAAAGTTACTATTCACCAAAAATTATTTTCATCTTATTGAACCACATTTTACTCCTTGATATTAACTGTGTCTCTCAGATTTTTGAAATTCCACTCACAGAAGCGGTAAAATTATGTTTTATGAAAAATTCAGTTTTTTTAACTACCACTTAGTGGTTTCACTATTCATCAAAAAATGAATGTTTCCAGAAAAATACAAAAAATTAGGCCTAAGCTATATTTGATATTATGAATTAAAAAATGACGTCTATTTTACCAAATTCAAAACATATCAGTTATATTAATTAATTTAAAAATTAATTTTCGTCGTCAAAACAAATAGCGTGTTATTGAGAGATAATAACTATCGAAAGATTGACACTTGTTTATGTCTGGTATAAATGTGAAATTACATCCAATGACCAACATTGTATTAAATTGTAAAAATATATTCTAAATATACTTTAAAACCACTCAAATTAATAATTTATCACTATTACTTATTTCTATTAAAAAAGTTGTTTTTAATTTAAATTTAGTAATTTTCACTATTCATCAGAATATGAAAGTTATCCAAAAAGTACCAAAATTTCACCCTAAGCTAATTTTAATATTCCGAATCCAAAAATGAAGTCCATTTTGAAAAATAAAATTTACAAAATTTCAAAAAGTGTTTATTACTATTCATAACGGCTACTTTTAATAATATTTTAATAGAATATCGTTGTTTAGTGAAACTCGGTATTGCGTACTACACACGCTATCGAGGAAGGTCGTGATTGCGTGTAATGCAAGGCAAGTCAAGGATGCGTGTTGTGCAAGCTCCTTTTGGTGTAGCGTACAACACAAGACATGAAATTAAAAAGAATATTTTTCATAAAATCTTGGGGTGTTACAATACCATTTTAAATTCATCGAGTAATATTTGAGAGAAATACTCTTTTACTATGAAAAAAAAATTTCTTTTAGAAAAATCCTTATATAAAACCAGAAGTGAAATAATATAGTTTATTCATAATAAAATGAGTGATTTATGAAAAATAATTTTGGATTAAAATAGATTATATAGTGAACTTTAAAATAGGTAATAATTTTAGAAGTTCCCTTGATTCGTTCATGTTTATTGGGAAGAACTTGATAAAGATCATTTTAAAACAAGTAACTCCCATAAAATAAAGATGGATTATGATTAGTAAAAATATATATACTACTAAAAAATAATTTACGTGGATTAAATAACAATAATTAATAATTTTATTGGGGTAAAGATAGAGAAAGAGTAATCCCAAATAAAAAAAGGATGTTCAAGAAGAAAACCCTTACCTTATGTCCCAATGTGTTCTCCACTTGACATAATGTCCTGGATAATAAGTTTAAATCCATTAATTAATTAATTAAGAACACCATATTAATATATTTGAATCACTATAGTTTTGTTAAGTTCTTTTATGTCTTTATTGAAAAATTATAAGACTGAATTTTTTTCATTCTGAAGTGTTCGTTCCCTTCATTTCATGATTAGATTGCTTGATTTTAAGTAATGGAGTTCATGTAAAAAGGGTATAATTCTCCAGAATTGGAATTTCATGTTACTAAAGAACAACGATAAATATAATTGGTGTTATTTAATATTTTTCTTCCATAAATAAGGATGAATCATTATATAACATATTAATGAAAATCATTTAACTTAATTTTAGCTGTTTTCGACCACAGTGAACTACTTTTCTTATATTATTTAATTTCATGCTAATAAAATGGTCCCAAAACATAAAATAAGATATAATACATATATAATATCTCTTTAAACCATAAAAATGATATAATTAATATCCTTTAAAGAGAAACATAAGAATGAAAGTTTGTCATCCATGAAGGTCGTAAATCGACACCTCCCGGACAAAGATTTCATTTTTAATATAAAAGATTGAGAGTAAAGAGATTTATGATGGATCATCCATTTACATGATAAAATTAAATTATATAGATGATACTATATTTATCATGATCATTTGGACATATGAGGTGAGGATATGATAATAAAAGAAAATATTTTGAAATGAAATTAAACTAAATAGGAATAGGATTTACCTTTTGAATTAACTCCTTGGAGAACATCCTTAAGGGAAGAGTTTTTGGTCTTTTAGAAAGATCAAGATCTACTAGACATGGGGATATAACAGATAATAATGTTAGAGAAGAACATTTACAAGATTAAAGGCTTGGGTGTGAAGAGAAGTGGGGTAGAAGATAGTTTTTATAATGGAGGAGAGGGGTAATTTCTCATTATTCTATTCAATAATTTATTATTTTGCTCTAGATAACCAATAGTGTTGATTATTTTGACTAATTAAATTAATAAGTGAATGTGAGTTCTGACCAAGGGTTATTAAATAATCCATTACTCAATAAATAGTGCATTTATCTTATAATTTATTTATACTGTAAATTATAGTATTTTGCTATTCACTAAAAATTCATCTATTTTTTTAGAA
The DNA here is from genome assembly GCA_963277665.1 of Viscum album. Lineage (NCBI taxonomy): Eukaryota > Viridiplantae > Streptophyta > Magnoliopsida > Santalales > Viscaceae > Viscum > Viscum album. The sequence continues at coordinate 21,487,711 of OY728142.1, read as the reverse complement.
AATATGAAAAATTAACCATAAAAATTTTTTGACAAGTAGAATTAAAAAATGGACTCCATGTTATCAAAATAACTTTTTAAATATGTGAAATTTAATATTAAAATGAAATCATTATTTACTTGAAAAATACTGATTTTATATTTAAAACTGATTTTACAACACTTTTTAAAAACAACTAAGGTCTCATTTAATTATCAAAAAAAAATTAAAAAAATTAGTTATTTATGAATACATTTTATGAAAATATTTTTTATTTTAAAAAATTTATTGATTATAAAATTGTAATAAAATTTGTGTTACTTATAAAAATACAAACACTTAAATATTAATTTTTAAAATATTCACTTAATTTCACCATGATATAATTATATCATACTTTCATTTATGATATGACTAAATTTTATTTATAATTTAATTGGTGAGGATAATATTCATTTGGCTAATTTACTATTCATAACGGTCGTATTACTATTCCTAAGGGTAAGTTACTATTTCATCAGTATAGGTTCCTTAACTTCATCAAATACCTTTTATTTATTTTATTATTAATTTATAAAGATGTTATTGTGGTCTCTATGTGGTTTTATAAGATTCATACAATATAAAATAAACATAATTATGGAAATTTCATTGATATAAGTTTGGGTCATTAAAAATTCCCCCACCCTAAAGCATACATTTTCCTCAAGAAATCATTTTAAAAAATTTAATGTAAGAAATATATTATCAGGTTAAAAAGTGAATCAAAACTAAGAATCAGTTTTTAATAATATTCTCCCTCACAGACTCTTTAAATGAGCAAAAGTATTTTCCTCTTTTCCAAAAAAGAAGTTTGATGAAAAGTTTTTTTTTACAAAAATGATTGAGATTGAATATTTTGAAAAAAAATTAACAATCATCACTTTATATTTAACTAAGACTTCAAGACATTTCTTTACGTCTATTTTAATATATACACATAAATAGAAGACTCAATAATTGACCGCTCAGTTTGGATGAGAAAATTTAATAATTATAAAAGGAATAAATAACCCATCCAACAACTTAAGTAATAAAAGAATGAATGAATGAAAGAAAATGTATAAAAATGGTTTAGGATTTTGGTTTCATAGCTTATGTAAATGCATAACATAAAATTTTAAAACCCAGTAAAAATATTCAAATCAAATGATGATTACAAATCCTACTCCCAAAATTTGACCATAAACAAAAAAACAAGTGGGAAAGAAATTGATAGACCTAATTAAATCCATGGTTAAATAGAAGAAGTTAACTTCCTCAAGGTGGCAATTCAAATCTCAAACATCAGAAAAAATTTAATCCATTGAATAAGAAATATGAGGATTGAAAATATTATAGTTTGAAAATTTGTAAGCGGTTTTGATGGGTTCTAATTAAATCACATAATAACTCATATTAATAAGATTTTTTTTCCAAAACATGGCATGTACATCATTAAATACATGAAATTTTAATTTTCTATAACTTTTACTTACTACTATATAGTATTATATATGGTGTCGAACCCATAGGAACAAAAAATATGATCATGAAAACCAAAATATAAAAACTCTAAAACATAAAGATAAGCATGGAAAAAATATATTTTTAAATAATGAAAATCATTTAATGAAGAAATAGTGATTTTGAATGAGATACGGAGTGTAAAGGATACAAAATTGTTTGAGTAGTGAGAATAATAATTGAGAAATAGAAAGGGGAATTAAATATATCTAGTTTAAAATGATTTATTTTTTCATGGAAATGTTATTATAAAATATTCCTAAAAAATATTATATCAATCTCCTTCACTACGAAATTAATCTTATAGAAGTATGATTCGTATAGCACTCAACTTCAAGGAATTATATGATGATGACAAGAATTGATGAAAATGTCATCAAAATCAATCTCGCTAATTGATTCTGATAATTTTAATTTTAGATATGAGAGGCGCAAAATAATTTTTACTTTCAGAATTGATATTTCTAAACGATTATGATGTATGAAAAAATGTTGCAAATTATAGAGAAATATATAAAAATTATATTAAATTTTCCATGTAAGAATTATTTTCACAATTTCATTTTAAATTCATGATTCAATTCGATATTTAGATTTGATTAAAATTTAAATAAAAAAAATATTTGGAGATATTAGATATCCCATTGGAAAATGATTACGATAATCACTAACGTAGTTGTTTTCCTCCTCACCCTCATATGAGATCTTAAGTGTTAAACATCTCCAAGACCAGCCATGTCCCATTGTTTCTGATTCTTTTGAAAGTGTCAATATTACAACATTTGGTATTGTTCCCTAGAATTTATTTTAAATGACATTTATATATATTACTGACATGTTCAACTAAATTATCTCGGTCCTCTCCAGATCACTAAACAAATGCCACTCATCAATATTTTAAATCACCAGCACATGACTTAAGCAATCCCCTTCTAACTACCATGATAGACCCACATGTGGTCTATTTTAATGCAGCTAGATGCATATCTACTCTGATACATCATTCCTTGGTAAAATGTTTTTCAAAATCAACAACTCTATGTCTTTGATCATTACTGAACTTGACATCCACAACACAAGCACGTTTTTCCATGAAACATACTTTCCTTATTGAAACTCTTCAAATTAACTTCTCCTATATCGAAACCAATATAAAAATTTATTAAAATTTAATCCATCTTCCCTTACATCAGTTAACTAATATTTTCAAGTTTCCCCTTCCAAATTTGTTATCATGTTAATCTTAGGATTAAACTTTATAGAAACCCTCTAAGTATCATATTAAACCACTGATTCAATTGAATGATACCTAAATGATAATTTCATAAAACAGCTCTTGGTAATACCAACATGATTCCAATATTGATCTCCCATTGTGAACTAGATATTCCCATAATTTTAAACGTTCATCAATGGATTTCTATAGTAGAACAATCCCCTATAGTGAAACTCAACCTATTTATAGTTGATTAGTATCGATATCTCCATTCCAGAAAATATTAAGATGATTTCAAGTCCTCTTCTTCAACACTCGATTTTGGTAGTTCCATCAAAAATTATTCATCATCAAAAAAACTTCATTTATTATGTAAAAATCATCTTCAATGGTGGATCATGGGCTCCATAGCATCGACATCAGTGCTGGATTTACCAAGTTCATCACATCCACTCCTTTAGTAAACCTATCATCATCTTCCCTGGAATAGATTTGATTTTTAGAGGTGATATTGTTCTCAATATCGGAAGATTCAAACCTCACATATCCAGGCTCAATTCATCTTCAACCCCATTAAATCTTATATTGACTTCACCAGATTGGCAATAAATTCATTCAGGTGAAATTCATGATAGAGCATGGCCAACAATCATGATCAGACCTCCTTTATTGGAAGGTCTTTATTAGTGGCTTCTTGATCATCGTTTAGTGGTCAGGGCTTCAATAATTAATCATAGGTGATTATTCCACTTCACAAGTGGCTTCGACAGGGGTTTTCAGAATTACCAAGTTCACCTCAAATGGCTTTTATGGTCGTGGCTTGATGTTATAATTCACCTTTAACAATCGATCAGCCTTCAATCCTGGATCGATAGTGGATGTTACTTTGTAGGCTTAAGAGGCCCCCATTTATGGTCGAAAGGCTTATGGTCGATGGTCTATTACTGTGGTTTGAGGATTATTAAATGTGGAGTCAATCTATTAAAGAAAAATTCATTCCCCATTTCCATTTTTTTAATAAAGATCATAGATCCTTATTTTAAATGCATTTTACTTGTGATTTCACACTTCTATTATGGTACTTTCATTAGGGTAGATATCAAAATCTTTTCTTCTTGTAGTTGATGTTTTTTTAAATTTTTCCAATTTTGACACCCAATTTAATTTGGATGTGAAGTATATGTCATGGTTTTGCAGTCACTTCAATAGAAAATGATAAATATCTAAATGTTTACCAAAAAATCCAGCTTTTATACTTAGGGTCATGGAAAATTAACATTAAACAAATGAATTTTAAAATATAAATTATAAAAAATAAAAATTCCAAAAATTAAAAGATTAAAAACTAAACATGAATATTTTAATTAAATAAATATTATAAAATGTTAAAAATATAAAATTGAATATTAAATATTTAACTCAAAGTGATTAAAAATAAATAAAAAAGTAATTAATTAATTAAAACAAAGAATTCGAAAAAAATTGAAAATAATTAACAGGATGATAAAACTAAATTAAGTTCTTTAAGATATGAGATCAAAAATTAATTATCAATTAATTAATTTTTAGATTAATAATAAAATAATTTATTATTTTCAAAAATAAAAAATAATGTTTTTTAAAATTGAAATATCAATTAAGATTAAAAAAATCAATTAATTGAATAATTCAAATAATAATAATTTGATAATTTAAAACTAAAAGCAAAATAAACTACCATATTTATCATAATTACTAATTAAACAATAAATTAACCACTATAAAATAGATAACCAATTTAAGTATAAATTAAGGACAAAAAATATAGGAAATACACTAGAAGGGATGTGGAAATCAGCTGAATTAAAGGCTACATTAAATTCCCACACACTGATGCATTTCTTTCCCTTAAGCAATCATTTTAAAAAAATTAGTGGAAGAAATCTATTTTCAACTTGAAAAGGTGAATTTACACTAAGAATTTATTTTCAAAAATATTCTTCCACATGGAATCTTTTAATGAGGAAAATGATATTTCCCTTCTAAAAAAAACATGTTTGATAAAAATTATGTTTTGGTTTTCCAAAAATGATTGAGATTGAATTTTTTAGAAAAGTTTAAAAATAATCCCATTAAATTTAACTAAGACTTCAAAACTTATATTTACCTTCAATTGTGTTGAATTTGGTTTCCTAGGACCAACTATTTTTACTTTGATTACATGAATATTCAATGTACTAAATATTACTGAAACTTCCCATTAGATATTGTTTGTTCTTATACATGACTCTAATGTAATAATGTCGTAGAGTATACATTGAATTTATATGGTCATAACAGTTCCCTACTATGATGAGAGCCTTGATATGAAATGATGATGTTCTCAAATAATGTTATGTGGTTGGATAACGTACTATGATGGGACACATAATATATACACTATCATGGGTGAGTACTCATAAGTAGATGAGGATTCTTCTCATAAAGTTCACACTTGGTAATATCCATGATCGAAGAGTATGAGAACAGACGCACAATTAAGAATTCCACATGTTTTGGTGTCGTCGGATATCCCTATCCATGAGCATGTGTGATGGTAGACTTTAAGATAATTATTAATGAATGTTACAACTCATGTACATAGATGTTTTTGATAAACGATGATGATAATAGTTCATAGAAAATTTGGATATGTTGGGTGTTTCATGAGTGACATGTTATTAATGAATAAATCAAGTATGGATTTTCCCCTTCCACCTTTATGGAAGCTAATATCTCATCCCTTTGATTGAATAAAACCATAGAATTAAATTCCATGTCCATGTTGTAATGACATGTTTATTTCAAATAGTAAAATAAATACATATCGAGCATATTGGTTGGGGCCACCGATGTGAAACCCTCCGGATGAGATATTATGAAATATGGATTATATTACCATGTGAGAATTCATATGTGGTTATCAATGTTGGGACATTAAGTTCTTTCTCTGGGTGTATTAACCTGTTTATGGATAGTAATATTAAACATCAAGAAAACCCGCCTAATGGCAATGGGAAATAATTCTAGAGAATCTCACACTAAGTGTATCCATTTATATTGATTAAATTATATTTGAGTTTAATTAATGGAATAAATATTATTCTCAAGTTAAAGGAATAATTTTATTCAAGTTATATTGATCGTATAAATTAAATAAATATTTATTCATCAGCTCGTGAATAATATATTTATTTTATTTATTAAATATTTTAATAAATATGTATTTTCAAGATTATTAATAAAATATTTATTTATGAATAAAATATTTATTCTATAATTCAATGAATTCTAGAGGAGTTCGAACGAAACAAGACCGAGTCTGGTGGAAAACATTAATTAACAAGACCATTATATAATATTTTCTATTGTTCAAGTTGGTATGCACCACAGAATAATAATTATATAATTATTATGTTGTAAGGGATTTGTTAAAGGATTTAAATGTTATTTAATGTCTGGTATTAAATGAGAAATTTTTTTAACACAAATTTTAACTCTATAAATAGACAGATATGCCTATTGTGTAGAGAATATGAAGGTGAGAATCTGGAATTGTTGTGCACAATGAAATATCTCTCAACTCCTACTCCTATATTCCTCTCGAGAATGAGATGTGAAAGAGATATTTCTCCAAGAATGAAGAATGAGTGATCAATAATTAACTATAGAAGACATTCAACTCACTACACTAGCACCCAGAGAATGAGTGTTGTTAATAGAAGATCATCAAACCATGTGTAGATCACAACTAGAGGGATTTTATCCATATATTCTCACTATGCAATGAGGTTAATCAGAATGGGTCTTTTTGGATGATTAACATTCACAAATAAAAAATTTTCCTAAGCCCATTTATTTATTTTTTTAGATATTAAATAAATTAATTATGAATTTGACGTGAAAGATATTCACTCTAGGTTTTGGGAAAGGATTACTAAAATAAATTTTAATATATTTCTCTTTTGGAACCACTTTGTGTATATGTTTGTATTTGTTGTCAATAGTTGTCAATGGAATATCAAAATGAAAGAGATTATGAAGTACTCCAGTAAAATGGAGGAATGGAAGCTCACAATGAAGGAGATCATGAAGTACTCCGATGAAGTAGAGGAGTAATGATTCAGACGATTGTTGTGTTGATCGTAAGTTCGATAAACATTTGTCAAAGGTGATACATTGTTTACAACAATGCAGAATGTGAGGAGTAATCCATCCAAGGATGATTAAAGCAGGATGGTGTTTTTGGATGAAGACCATGCAATTCCTCCTTATTGCATAAGAACCATGGGATATGATGAAGACCATACAATTCCTCATTATTTCATGAGAACAATGGGTTATGACGAAGACCATGCATTTACTCATGATTGCGTGAGAACCATGCTAGAGACTTCTTGACGGATTGAATCACATGGTTTGCATGAAGTTGATCATGACGGTTGATGAAGGAGGCAATGTGCCAATGATTTGACTTATGAAATGGCCATGCACATCACATTGTCATAGAAGATTATGGTACTAAAAGTTGTTCCTTCAAAGAATACATATCACAATAGTAGAGTTTGTGATAAAAGAAAAAGAGTTGCTGAAGGATACAGATCACCAAGAAGAAGTGCTGTTGAGGTGATCGTGCTTTTTGACAAAGCAAACAAACGACATACAAATTTTTTGAAAAAGGAGATTCCATGGTGACATGTCATGTTCAAGAGTTGTGGTCAACGATCTATGTTTGATTCACGAACATCGACAGAGGAATGGATGATCTGGAGGCGGTACAAAAAGAGCAGATACAAGGTGGCGCTGTTTTCTAGTGTTTGCCAAATTTCAGGGCCTCAAAATCAACAAATGAAGAAGAGTGATTTTGGCAAAGGGACTTGTGCGTCATACTCTTGGAGGATAGGAAACTTGCACGCCATATGTTTTTGAAGATCAGAGCATCAAAATATGGCAAAGGGATAAGGGTCGCGCAAGTTTTGGTGAGGTCGCGCAGGTGAATTATGTGCCGGGAAGAGACTTGCGTGCCGACGCCTTGAATGCATTATAACTTGCAAGCTTATGGTTTTTTGAGATCAGAAGATCCAAATTTGGCAAAGGCAAGATGTTCGCGCAAGTTTGGATGTTGACCGTGCAAGTGCCTAGCAGGGGCTGAGACTTGCGCGCCGATGGATGACTTGCGCGCCGCAGCACAGGGGGTCCAGTTTGACTATAAATACTCGACCACCCCTCCTAATTTCTCACGGAGCTCAAGACTTAGAGATTTTTCGAGCTCTCGTCGCACAGGTGGTTGAGCCGCGCAAGTGGTGATTGCGCGCCGATTGATGGTTGCGCGCCCTAGGTGATTTGGGCGAGAAAGAAAGTGAGTCGCGTAGGTTTAAAGTTCAAGAAGGTAGAGTCGCGCAGGTGCTTTTGTGACACTTGCACACCAGTTTATACTTGCGCACCTAAGACTTGCGCGCCAGGGGAGACTTGCGCGTCGGTCTTGAAAAGAAGAGCCAGATAGTGTTAAAGCATGCCCGCCTTTCTGGAGCTGCACAAGAGCTGAAATATTTCCTGATACTTCTTGTGCAAAGTGATATTGAAGAAGAAATCTAAATGATACATTCATGATCTCATGCATACATGGAGAACTGATTCTGACAACGCCGAGTAAGCTGAGCTTCATTAATCAATCACATCAGTGATTGTGATTCAGGAAAACGAAGACAAGGGGATCTAGTGCATTCATTCATTGCACTAAAGAAGAAGGATTGAACTAAAAAGGAGCATCAAATCGGAACCCTGATGCAAGCAATGTCTCATGATGAACAGGAGACGAAGAACTTCAATGCACACCTTTTGAAGAGACCTTCACGTCTATAAACTGAGTGAGACTTCACCAACGGCAGTGAGCCAGGGGGAGTCAACGGGAGTGACCCAAGGGATGCATTGAGCTATCCCTGAACAATTGTAAAGGCAGTGAGTCTGGGACCGAGTGTCTGTACCCGAACATTTGTAATCCGCAGCTAGTGAAGCATAGTGGATTTAGGTACGACCGATAACCAGTCGGTGTATGCTCCATGAACGTATCCCTTAGTGGTGAACCAAGTAAAAATTGTTGTGTCATCTCTCTGCATGTGAATGTTTAGTTGCTGTTCATATCCATCATACAGGCTCAAGTAGTTCCTACCAACGTGGGAAAAAGATCCACAACTGAAAGAAGAGAAAGTTGCCACCCTGATTCACCTCTCCCCTCTCAGGGTGTCCCGGGGTCCTACAAGTGGTATCAGAGGGAGGTTAAGGTATGTTGGATATTCTCCAGTAATTCTATAGAAAAGAAAATTTGAGTTTCTTTCCTAAAGTCAACAATGAAGAGCAGTCTTGATAATGACACAGTCATTTCTGAGAAGAAGTCTACATCTAGCAAGACCATGAAGAACAGAAAAAAGAAAGAGAAGAAGCATTTGAAGAAGTCCCCCACATCCAAAGAAGATGCAGTGTCTTGTTCTCCATGTCGTTCCAATAATGAAGAACCATTAGGCTTGGAAAGTATCAAGCAGGTGGCTCAGAACTCATCTAGAGGAAAGGATGATACCCCTAATTCAAGCTTTCAGGAAAAACGTAGAACATATCTGCATGATATTCCAGAAGAAAGGGTTGCTATTATTTGTAGCCTATTCCAATCTATGCAGGTTGAGATCAATCGATTAGAAAGAGAAGCTGACAATATGGAAAAGGGGTTGGAAAGAAAAGTTATGGAAACTATGAAGCTCATCAAACCGGTGAAAGTCTTTGAAGAAGAATATGAAGTCAATAAGACTTTAAAAGAAATGATCCATGCACTTGAAGATGAGCTAAAGATGAGAAATGAAGTCAAGAATTTTTGTTTGGAAGAAACTTCCATTAAATTCAGGGAACTTGACTCTTTGTTACAAAACAAAGTTAAGATGCATGAAGATGAGGTTGAAAGGTTGAAGAAGACTTGTGAAGAGAAGATGATCACGATTGAAGATCAGAAGATCATCCTCAATATTGTGGGTCAAAGATTGGAAGCTCAGTTGACCAAGTTTGAGAACACACATGTTGAGACTTCACAAAAGAATGAAATGAGTGATGATTGCACTCAATGTTCATTGGAGGAGTCTAAATCTGAAATGCCTCCAACATGTGATAAGAAGATTATGACAACTCTTGATTATCCACATCAAGAATCAGTTACTGCTGGTACTCAATGCTCTCTAGAGGATTCTATTGTCAAAAGACCTCCTACAAGTGATAAGAAGATCATGACTTCACTTTTTGATCTATCACAATCAACTGAGAAAGTGAAGGTATCATCCAAACCATCTTGTACTCATATTTCTAAATACACTCCTACAATCAGTGCAGGTGGGAAGAAAAGTTCTAACCAATTATGGATGAGGAATGGTGAGAAGAAGAAATCTACCACCATGGATAGGGTGGATGGGAAGAAAAAGGAGGAAGTGGGTTCCTCAAATAGAGCACAAAAGATTAAGCAGATGGCTCAACAACTTAATACAGAATACACAAAGAAGAAAAGATTTATGGGTCAATGTTGGTGCTGCAACAGATTTGGGCACTATGCACTAGATTGTCTTTATAATCCCTTACATGTAAAAGCACAGAAAATGCCTATATCAAAGAGAAGGAAGCCAGAGAAAAAGAAGCAACATCAGTAGGTCCAGAAGCATCTGTTTACTGCAAACAGATTTGGAATTCTTGATAACATCTGTGATGTATGCAACGGTAGAGGTCACAATGCAGGCACATGTCCATATCAACATGCTTTCACTGTTGAACAGAAAATAAGACCTCTGATGCTGTTAAAGAATGAATCAGCTACCTTGGGGAGAAATCAGAAGAATGTTGTCAACACACATTTCCCCAAGAAGATCTCAAGTAGGGAAGCTGAGAAGACCCAGGATTTTAGATCCATGAAATTGAAGGGTCATTCATCCAAAAGAAACATTAAGTGGTGTGAATCTCGGATGAACCCATGTGGAAGACCTAAACCAGCTGCAAAAGTTCCAAATGACATATTGGTCATTTGGCCAGATGATTTGAAAAGAATAAGAAAACTTGAAGATGAGAAGGCCAAGGCTGGTGACAAAGGAAAAGGAAAACATTCACATGATGAAGACACAGTGCAGGAGAGTTTGCAAACAAAGATAAACACACGTGTCAATGAAGTTCTGTGTGAGAGATGCAAGAAATCTCGTCACATTGAAAAAGGTTTCCTAACCTTAATACCAGAGCAAGAAGCAGTCCTTAATAGGAGTAAGAATGTATCATTCATGATGGCTGCTAAGCACAACAATTCTCCACACAAAGCAGAAGAGAATGTGAACAGAGCCATGCCACACCAACATATGTCAGAACATATGATCAAATGTGCAGGCATGAATACTAGAGTGAACATAGGAACTTGTTTGAGAAAAGAACCTCAACCAAGAAAGTCTTCTTGATGAAGCAAGAAGGAACCACCTTATTCCCGTAATCATTTGTGTATTGTATTTGTGCTAATAATGCATGGAATTGAAGGTGAAGCATGCTCTCAGGGGGAGAACCTGAGAAGTAGTGAATGTTGTCAACTCTTGATAGCCAATCTAAAGAAGTTTCCATCCTTAGTAGATTATTCAATTGATATTCAAAGATTATGATGATGAAGGATAACTCTTGATGAAGATGATGAGGAGTATTTCCCTTGAGGGGGAGAAGAATGAAGAAGCTTCCATAATCACTGTTTTAATCAATATCAACTCCAGCTGGACTCAAAAGCAGTTACTCTGTGAATTTCTTGAAGAACACACCAATGGAGAAGGTATGTCATTTCTCAATCACTATCCCTTGGTTACTCAGATCAAATATTATTTTACAAAGAGAGAGTAACTACATTGATCAGTTACATAAAGAGAATGGAAGTGCCCCAAGGTCACTTATCCTGTCAATTACACTTGAATGTTTTTGATCTATTTGCTGAAGTGAGTGCATGAGTTTCAGGTTGATTATTATCTATCATAGTTGATCTTCTTCTACCTGGAATTAAAGTGGTAAACCCTTGAAGACAAGATACATGATTTATCATCTCATGATGGTATCATGATCTGTGGATAATGGACAGCCTTGTTGACTTAATCAAATCCTCTTGTTTTCTACATAGAGCATTGCTCAAGTAGACATAGAGTGAAATGATTAATGAAACATTACTTAAGTGTGGATTGATACCCTCCCTACCATGTGCTTTGTATTTCTTGTCAATAAGGGGGAGAGAAAGTGAAATGAACGTTTGAAAATAAAAGTTGATTGAATAGAAGATTCTCATTTTGACATTGACAAATTCATTTCAAAAGATGTATAAGGTATTGACAACCAAATACAAAGGAGGAGATTGTTGGAACCACTTTGTGTATAGGTTTGTATTTGTTGTCAATAGTTGTCAATGGAATATCAAAATGAAAGAGATCAAGAAGTACTCCAGTAAAATGGAGGAATGGAAGCTCACAATGAAGGAGATCATGAAGTACTCCGATGAAGTAGAGGAGTAGTGATTCAGACGATTGTTGTGCTGATCGTAAGTTCAAAGAACACGTTTCAAAGGTGATACATTGTTTACAACAATGCAGAATGTGAGGAGTAATCCATCCAAGGATGATTAAAGCAGTATGGTGTTTTTGGATGAAGACCACGCAATTCCTCCTTATTGAATAAGAACCATGGGCTATGATGAAGACCATACAATTCCTCATTATTGCATGAGAACAATGGGTTATGATGAAGACCATGCAATTACTCATGATTGCGTGAGAACCATGCTAGAGACTTCTTGACGGATTGAATCACATGGTTTGCATGAAGTTGATCATGACGGTTTATGAAGGAGGCAATGTGCCAATGAGTTGACTTATGAAATGGCCATGCACATCACATTGTCATAGAAGATGATGGTACTAAAAGTTGTTCCCTCAAAGAATACATATCACAATAGTGGAGTTTGTGATAAAAGTAAAAGAGTTGCTGAAGGATACAGATCACCAAGAAGAAGTGATGTTGAGGTGATCGTGCTTGTCGACAAAGCGAACAAACGACATACAAATTTTTTTACAAAAAAGATTCCATGGTGACATTTCGTGTTCAAGAGTTGTGGTCAACGATTTATGTTTGATTCAAGAACATCGACAGAGGAATGGATGATCTGGAGGCGGTACAAAAAGAGCAGATACAAGGTGGTGCCGTTTTCCAGTGTTTGACAAATTTCAGGGCCTCAAAATCAACAAATGAAGAAGAGTGATTTTGGAAAAGGGACTGGCGCGCCATACTCTTGGAGGATAGGAAACTTGCGCGCCATATGTTTTTGAAGATCAGAGCATCAAAATATGGCAAAGGGATAAGGGTCGCGCAAGTTTTGGTGAGGTCGAGCAGGTGAATTATGTGCCGGGAAGAGACTTGCACGTCGACGCCTTGAATGCATTATAACTTGCGCGCCTATGGTTTTTAGAGATCAGAAGATCCAAATTTGGCAAAGGCAAGATGTTCGCGCAAGTTTGGATATTGATCGCACAAGTGCCTAGCAGGGGCCGAGACTTGCGCGTCGATGGATGACTTGCGCGCCGCCGTGCAGGGGGTCCAGTTTGCCTATAAATACTGGACCACCCCTCCTCATTTCTCATGGAGCTCAAGACTTTGAGATTGTTCGAGCTCTTGTCGCGCAGGTGGTTGAGCCGCGCAAGTGGTGATTTCACGTCGATTGATGGTTGCGCGCCCTAGGTGATTTGGGCGAGAAAGGAAGTGAGTCGCGTAGGTTTAAAGTTCAAGAAGGCAGAGTCGCGCAGGTGCTTTTGTGACACTTGCGTGCCAGTTTATACTTGCGCGCCTAAGACTTGCGCGCCGGGGGAGACTTGCGCGTCGGGCTTGAAAAGAAGAGCCAGATAGTGTTAAAGCATGCCCACCTTTCTGGAGCTGCACAAGATCTGAAATATTTCCTGATACTTCTAGTGCAAAGTGAGATTGAAGAAGAAATCTAAATGATACATGCATGATCTCATGCATACATGGAGAATTGTTTCTGAAAATGCCGAGTAAGCTGAGCTTCATTAAGCAATCACATCAGTGATTGTGATTCAGGAAAACGAAGACAATGGGATCTAGTGCATTCATTCATTGCACTAAAGAAGAAGGATTGAACTAAAAAGGAGCATCAAATCGGAACCCTAATGCAAGTAATGTATCATGCTGAACAGGAGACGAAGAACTTCAATGCACACCTAATGAAGAGACCATCACGTCTATAAACTGGGTGAGATGTCACCAACGACAGTGAGCCAGGGGGAGTCAACGGGAGTGACCCGAGGGACGCAGTGAGCTATCCCTGAACAATTGTAAAGGCAGTGAGTCTGGGACAGAGTGTCTGTACCCGAACATTTGTAATCTGCAGCTAGTGAAGCATAGTGGATTTAGGTACGACCGACAACCTGTCAGTGTATGCTCCTTGGATGTAGCCCTTAGTGGTGAACCAAATAAAAATTGTTGTGTCATCTCTCTGCATGTGAATGTTTAGTTGTTGTTCATATCCATCATACAGGCTCATGTAGTTCCTACCAACGTGGGAACAAGATCCACAACTAAAAGAAGAAAACTTTGCCACCCTGATTCGCCCCTCCCCTCTCAAGGTGTCCCGGGGTCCTACATTCTCACCATTGCATGCTTTAACTAAGCCCAAAACCTTCAAGTGGTATTAAATAAGTAACAATTAAATTTATAATTATTTATTTTATTATTGATCTATGTGCAATTGTGGTTTGATTTTCATTTCATGTTATTATTTCTATAATCCAATTTTAATTAACATGTTGTGGAAATATTAAAAATGTTCATTCATTGCTTCATTATTATAAATGTTTAACAAAAAATGAAGAATAACTGAAGACCAGTCAAGAAGTGCCAAATCATTGGCTGGTAAAACATTGTAACATTGCGTGTGGAAAGGGAACACTCCATATATTCATTCATATTGTATCTAGATGTGCCATGAAATTTATTACACGTGGTGTGTTTATTACACACTGTGTGTTTACTGGGCCAACAAGGCACACAGGAAGTGGAGACAAGGTGTGTAGCTTGGATGTACTCACCATGTAGTCATATTGAGTCAACATGCCAAATCCTTAGGTGTTTCACATAGATATATGGAGACCGAGGTACATGGTGTGTAGCTGCATGTACACGTTGTGTAGTCTCCCAATCATGGAAGAAATAAAATTACATTAAATTTGAAATTGTAGCATGAAAACCTTATTTTATAAATTGACATGACATTGTGTGTTTGGTAATTTAATAATGGATTTTATTAATTTTAAATGATTAGTTAATTTATTGTTATTAGTATGTCATTATTGGCTCTGGTATTTATTTTCCATCAATTCCATTAATGATTTATATCTCCATATAAGATCGGATTATAAATAAGATGAAATATAAACAAATAAATAATTAATTAATTAATGATATCATGTTTATCTTAAATAATAAAGGAATGAATAATGAAATGAATGCTAGTCATTTACTTTTTCATATTAATTTCATGTATGGATGTTCATTAACTTGAGAAAAACCCATGTATGTATTTGATGTTTTAATTTAATTTATTTTATGAGTTTGAAATTATTTAATATTAAGTTAAATGATGGGATGTGATTCACCACTCCCTCAATTATTATGTAAGACATGTGTGTCCAATGGTATTTATGTAATCCCCTTTAACCAATCCTTTCGTACCCCTTTCCAATGTGTGAGTAATAAATATTTTAAATTAATAGAGCATCCCAAGGTGTGTATAGGTGGATCTAGATGGAACCATATTATTTACAACCCAGGTGATTCATAGGTGGACATGTGTAATGTTGTAACTCATTCAAAGACCAACTATAAGAGTTATTTCCCCTATGTCAATGGTTGATTTAATATCAACTCATTAAATCCACCATTATATAAAGCTTATGAATGGGTAATTTAATTAATTATTTATTTATTTCTATGAAATTATTTATTTTTTGGATTCTAGTCAACGATCACATAAATAAATGAATTAATATGAAAAGACGGAAATTAAAAAAATATTTTCCATAAATGTTTATCCAACATGGTTAATTAATTAAGTAACATCCAATTAAATTTAACAAGATGTGTAAAAGATAATAAATGATAAAATTTATGCATAATAAATGAAAACCCCTCAATTAAATATTAATTAATACTAATCCTTCTATTACTTGATTTGTATTGAAAGCTTAAAACTAAGTATAGTACATGGACAAAGTCCGGAAACTTACTTTTATCCAGGAGTTCTCAGGAGATTTTTGGGTTGACTTAACCGAAATTGTGTTGATTTTAATGGGAAATTTTTATTCAATAAAAATTTGGAGGAATGTGTTGAGGAAATCCAAGTCATGATTTCGGGAAAGGGGAATCTACTCAACTGATCAAGGTACTGCAAGTTCGTAGCTGTAAAGACTTCCTACCTAATTACTTTACTATGTTTTTAATGGCCTCAGTCTAGATCATTAATAAATGTAATGGGGATTTGTAACACCCTACCCCTTCCTCATTGGTTTGAGAAGGCGGTGAGATGCTACTTGGCCTTAGGCGACATTCCCATGGTGAAAAAGGAAGGAGATAAATGTTGAGGGATTCAAGAACAATTGGGGAATGATTTTCTCTTAGAATATACCAACCAAAATAGGTACAATCAACCATAACTACATGATTAATTTCAACAAACAATACCCCAAAAAATGTTACCAATGAACAACCAAATTATTCCACAATAATTTACATAAATTGACACAACAACCCACAAAATTCCAAAAATCAGAGTACAAAGTGGAAGACTCTATGAAAAAACCCAAATGAAACCATGACATGATCCATGGATCTAAAACAACCTCCATTATCTAAGCATTACAATACTGCTCAAGTTCCATGATGAACCGCTTGAAAAATGAGAATCTCTTCCCTTGTTTGTATCCCTGAAAATGACAGATGTAAAATCACCAAATTTCCAAAGCTGGGGGTGAGTACAAATAATATGTAGGTTTTTCCCAAATTATTTCTCTACACATGCCACTAGGAAAAAACCATTATCACATTTATATAATTAATTTGATATAAAATATTAAATAATTCATCCATTTCAAACAAGCCAAACACACCCTTACCTTGTGATTTTTCATCCAAATCCACACAATACAAGGGAAATCCAACAAACAAGCCATCGTCCATTTTACTATAACATTTTATCACAAAAAAAAATCATCTTTCCTAGCCACATTAATAATCAAAATTTAACAATAAAGTTTCACACACTAAACCTACTATAACAATCATGGTGTAACTTCTCGTCCAAGCCCATTTACTACTTTCCAAATCTATTAGTCTTTCCCACCCACTTATCCTTTATAGTGTCCATTATATCCAATATCCATAACCTTTTTATAGGGATATTACTCACCCACTTCCCATTATTCCAACCTAAGAATAAAATGATCAAGCCAATAAACCAGAACAAACACGTACTAAATCCACAACAATATGAAAAAACTATTTAATAACCAAACAATTCATTAGGCCATTAACCAGGAAAATTCATATTTCAAGAAAAAAACTATTTTATTGAAACCCATGTTCAAAAACCTTATCAATAAATCAAACGAAGAAACAAATTTCAGAACCAACATTTTAAAATCCAAAAACAATAAAGAATATTTCCCCAAAATCACCAATTTTCCAAAAAATCCACAAAACACCAGAAAAGGGATTTCCATAAAGATTCACACATCAAAATCAAAAATTAATTTCAAGAAAAATAAATTAATTGAAACAAAGGATTCTAGTTCTATAAAAATTTAGTCAATAGAGAATCCATCTACCATAGGGTTTTGGTGAAATCGACCAAATTGCAACCAAACCACCAATATGGGTGAAATCTCGACCAAAAATGCCTTATATCCCTTTCGCTCACATCAACAATTCCCAATTTCCTAATTTTACCCCAAAAAATCTATATCTATATGAGACAAATATATATCTAGAAACTTGAGAGAGGGAGATATGTAGATATATGGAAAACCAAGAAATAACTAAGAGAAAAGACTTACGAGAGAAGAATCTTCTTCACCGAACCTTGAAACCCCTTCGAATTTCTTCCAAAATGAGTGGGATATCCCCTATAACCCCTGAGAAATGAAAATCCCAATTGGGGTTTGAGTTGGGGATGAAAGGAGAGATTTACGGGAAATCCTGAGTGGTCTTTTTTTAACCCACTTTTTAATGTCGAACACAGTTAAATCACACAGTTTGACAAACCGTGCGCTAACTATTCACCTACTAATATCCTAAATGGAACCCTACATAGTTTACTCACACAATTATCAAAATCATGCACAAACCATAAAAATCCCACTATCTCAAGTTGCACAGTTAACTGGATATTCTTCACGATATCACCTATCCATGCCCAACCCATGCTGCCTTAGAAAAGTCCCAAAACATTCCCAAACTCTCTGAAGCATTACATAAACACTTTCAACACATAAAAATACATAAAAGGAGTTACATAACTCAAATAAGTGGTGTTATATTCTCTCCTCCATTGGAATTTCTATCCCTAGAAAGTATAGAACTATTGCTTTGCTGAAAGAGCTTAAGACATTCCTCGATCATCTCTTTCTCCCACTCCCAAATCTACACATTAACCTAACCATTTTTTCACAAAACCTGAACTAGACAACCTATATTACCATGAAAGAATTTCTATTTCCAATCCAAAATCCACACTATCACATGCACCAATGAACCATCCAGCTCTAACTCAACATGATCCCATCGAATCACATTGTCAGGATCTTACTGATACTTATTCAAAATGAGGAACATGTAACTCATATTTTACTTCACTAAACCATGGTGGAAAATAAAATTGATAATCCACCTATCCAACCCACTCTAGTATCTCAAAAGGCCCAATGTACCTTGAAGATTACTTACCCTACTTTACAAAAAGATGATGTCCCAACCTAGGAGAGATTCTCAAGAACACATGATTTCCCACATCGAAAGACAACGAACATTGATGATGGTCCACATATTATTTATGAAGAATATGATCCATCTCCACTCTCTTCCAAATCAAGAATATATTTTACAAAATCTATTGCCCAATTCTTGGTCCCACTATTTAAATATCACCGGTTTCCACTCATCAAAGTGGATAACGACAAGAACACCATAAAATGATTCAAACAGAGACATATGTATAGAGGCCTGATTACTATTATTATATGATAATTCTACCAAAGGTATTTGTTCCTCCCACAAGCCACTAAATTACATTATGAAATCTCATAGCATATCTTCCATAGATTGTATCATTCTCTCGGATTTCCCATATGTCTAACAATGATATGCCACACCCATTGTCAATTGTTCCCTAAGGTCTTGTCGCAAGGGTTTGAAAAAATGAGATGTTAACATCTGATCTCTATCTGATACTATCGAAACTAGAACAACATGCCTATTTACCACTTCATAGATATGGATTTTGGATAGATCCTCCACTATATGAGATTCACAAATGGGGATGATATGGGATGAATTTTTGAGCCAATCCAATATCAACCATATGGAATCATATATCCAGAATGCTCTAGGGATACAGGTAACTAATCCATCACCATATTCTCCCATTTACAAATAAGGATATATAAGGATTGAAACATTCCTATTGGTCTTTGATTCCTTACCTTTACTTCCTAACTATTCAAGCATCTCGAAACAAACTTTGCTACTTTACTTTTCATATCGGACCACCTAAACTGTTCTATCAACGCCTTTTACATTTTATGAATTCTAGGATGGAAAACCCACCTATAATGATGATAAGCATTGAGAATTTACACTGGAAAATCCACTTATACAACCATCTGATTTTGAAAACACAAATCTAAATTCCTAGTCAGTTCCCAGCACTCAATGGTCTCCCCACCATTGAGTTTTGACCTCATCACCATACACATGGAATTAGACATATGTGCCTCTTTGGGAAACCTGACCCTATCAGAAACAAATGGGAATAGAAATAAAACTTCTCTATCACATTTATCCTCACATTCCAACTGCATGTTGGATGTAACTGATGTCAACTATCGTCGATTTGATGAATTTTAATAACCAGAGCATATGATTTCCTATATAATGCATCTACCACAAAATTTATCTTTCCATGTGTATACATCATTTCATATTTTAACATCTAAAGATACTACAACCATATTCTTTTCCTTTAGTTCAAAATACTTTGTGAAAAAATATTCTTTAAACTCTTACAATCAGTAAACACATTGAATTTATCACCAAAGAGATAATGACATCTCATTTTCAAAACATGAACTACTAACACAAACTCCAAATCATCTGTTGGGTAGTTCTTCTCATGCACTATCAACCTTTGGGAACCATATGAAACCACATTTTCCCCTTGCATGAAGCAACAACCTAACTCTAATCCTAATTCATCACAATACACCCCATACCCTTTCTCAAGTTCTGGCAGAACCAAGATTGGTGCTGATGTAAGCTGACCATTAAGCTCTTAAAAATATTTCTAACACTTCTCATCCCATTTAAATGGAACATTATTCCTAGTAAAATATTTCATCGATGGGGAAAATCATGGGAAATCATGAACAGAACATCAATAATAGGTAGCTAGAAAAGGAAGCTCTGTATCTCAAAAACATTCTTTGGTGGTTTCAATGAGATAATATCCTATATATTTTCTGGAACAACTAAAACAGACTTCTCCAAAATAACATGGCCAAGGAATAGAACCTCTTCTATCCAAAAATCATATTTGGGTAGTTTGGAATATATTCGATGATATCTAAAGATACCAAGCAACATCACCTTGTTTTTCTCATGTTCCACCTTTCTACTAGAATACAACAATATATCATCAAAAAAATAGCACTAAAATGAAATCCAGATATTTATGAAATATTTGATTCATCAATTCCATGAAAACCACTGAAGCATTTATTCGAACAAAGTAAATAACCACATACTCAAAATGTCCATATCTACTTCTAAAGGTTGTTTTTAGAATATACTCCTTCCTCACCCATAATTGATGATATAAAAATCGAAATTCAATCTTGGAGAACCACTATGTTCCCCTCAACTAATCGAAGAAGTCATCAATGAATGGATGTGGATATGGGTTATTTATATTAACCTAACTAATCTTGTGCTATTCAAGAAACAGTTGCAATGTTCTATCCACCTTTTTATCAAATAAAATTGGCACTTCCCATAGAGACGTGTTAGGCTGGATGAATGATTTGTTCTCAAAATCTTCCAACTGGATATTCAATTCCCCCAATTCTATTGATTCCATCTAGTAAGACAGAATTGATATATGACTGGTCCTTGGAAAGAGATCAATCATGAACTCCACTTCTCTCATAGGTGGAAACCCTAAAAATTCTTTTGGAAAGAAATATAGAAACTAATAAAAAAATTCTGAAAAAATGTTATGATGGACTCCATCCATTGATGTTCATGACAACTCTGCAGACTAATATGAGATCATTCCAATAGTAGGTGCGAATAAATTTGTTGCACCCAGTTTCTCATTATTCTCTCCTCTAAAGAGATGTTCAACACCATCATCCATCATGAATCTAATTTTTTGTGCATAACAGTCGATATAGGACTTAAACATTTACAACAAATCCATTCCCAGGAGTATATCATAAACATCCATCTCAAGAACTGAGAAATCCCACATCAACTCAACCCCATCCAAAACTATACAGTATGTTCTACACAAGAAGGCTCAACACTCTCTTTGAACGAGAGAAGATTGAAGTTTTATAACTGAAGACATCATTTCCACAGTTAAACCCCTTTAACTAATAGCACAAGAAGAAATAAAATAATGTGAAGAATCTATATCAAACAATGATTGAATAAATGTATAATTTAAAAGAACTATATCTCTCACCATGTATGATCCTGACTGATCATCCATCACAGCCTGCTCAACATAAAAAACTACTTTATTTCCCAACTATTCTCTTTATTACCTATGTTAAGGACTCATTGTGTTCCTAGAATCACCATGACTAACTTTACACTTCTGAAAAGGGTATGTTGCTGCCCCATCTCAGTCGAGGCATATAATTCTTGCGACCCCTAAATATTATCACAAACACCAAAACTAAGAGCACTATGACAATAACATTGAAGATGTAGCATCTTATTATAGTTATGACATGCTCGAGGTTGTGTCATAGAATACCACATTCATTGTCCTATAGAGCCACACTAAAAATAACTTGGCTTACTCTGAGGCTTTGGAAGAGGATTCACTAATCCTTCCATCAAATTCTGATCCATACTCCCACCTTTGAAATAAGTTTCCCTCTTCCACTTTATCCTAGTGTTATATTTCCCATCATTTCCCATGGTTACCACCATGATTCCCCTACCTATATCCCCCAAAATATCACATTCATCCATTGTTTCTCATTTCACCATTACCATGTTATCACTTATACATATCTCTACTATTTTAGAAATAATTTTGTACTTCAACCCATATTAAAAAATATGTTCTTTCAACAATGTAATACATTCCACCTCGGGTTCATAACACACAAAGGTCATAAACTTATCCACATATTCAGTTACTGAGAAGGTCTCTCATTTTTAACAAAAAAAATCTATTGTTGACTGAATTTTGAACGTATAAGGGTAGAATTGTTTATTAAAAAATTCCTCCAAACCCTCCCATGACATACCTTGGTCTGTCCCATCTAGGACCACCAACTCCCACCATTGACGGGAATGATTTTCCAACATGTATGTGGATAGCTTCACTTTCATCTCTACCAATGTTCCCAAGAATTCAAATATCATGTTTATTCTATTCAACCATGCTTCTTCCTTTTATGCCTCTGAATCACCCCTAATGTTGGGTGGATTCTGGTTTTGAAACTGAATCACATGATTCACATGCTTGGGATCATCTTCTTTACTCCCACCTTCCAAAGCTTGGAAAGCATGCACTATACTCTGCACTAGCTATTGGGTCCCCTGGGGCTCAGGTGAAACCCCATTTTTAGAAACCTCCTCTGGTTGGTCTCTATGATTCCTACCTAGTTCCATTTCTATCAATACAAAAAACCACCATATGTCTTAATACCTTATCAAGAAAAGGTTAAAATTTTCAGATTCCATTACATTGAAACTATCACAACCAGGATTTCCACAATTTCACATTTTCCATGATTCCCCATTTTTGAAAATCGGTACATTTTCAAAATACCAAAACTATCCGCCTTTAAAATCTACATATTTTGAAAATAATTACCAGATTTTCCACAAATCAATATATTCATAGAACAATATAATTCATTATTCCTGATAAAATATGCAATCCTAGTGGGAATTTATTTCTACCATGCATGCCATGCTCACCTCATTGACTGCACCCACAGTAATAAGATTTCCAATTCTAATAAGTGTATCAAAAACACTTATGTACCCAACTACAGGGTAACTTTATGTTCAACATAAAAGGGTTATCTACATCCTTCTATTCTATACCTTTCATGTTTTGACAGTCCTAATCTTTTCTACCATCCCAACTCTTGAATTACTAAGAATGAGTGCCAACTCCAAGACCAAGACAAGAAATGATGCCAATGTATCGAACAAATAATACCACCTATAATTCCCTCCCCCTTCCTCATTGGTTTGAGAAGGCGGTGATATGATACTTGGCCTTACATGACGTTCCCAAGGTGCCAAAGGCTAGAAATAAATGTCGATGGCTTCAAGAAAAATTGGGGAATGGTTTTTCCTTAGAATAAACCAATCAAACAATGAATAAAAATCAATAACTACATGATTCATGTCACAAAGTACACCCCAAATAATATCTTACAAATAAACAACCAAAATTTTCCATAACAATTCCCATAAACCAACACAAAAACCCACAAAAATCCCAATATCATTTTACAATGTGAAACACTCAACGAAATAACCCAAAAAACCCATGAAACTCTCCATGGCTCCACACCAAGATCCATGCTCCAAGCACCATAATACTTCCCATGCATCACTATGAACCACTTGAAAAATGAAATGTTTTACCCATAACATGGTTAAGAAAATGACATCTGCAAATGCACCAAAGTTCCAAAGTATGGGGTGAATACAAATACTCAGTATTTTTCCCATAAATGAAGTCCCTACACATGCCACTAGGATAAAACCATTATGAAATTTATATAATGTAGTTTAAATAAAACATCAAAAGAGTGAAAAAATTTCTAGCAAGCCAAGCACACCCTTACCATGACATTTCTCACCCAATTCCACATAATACGGTGTAAATCCAAAAAAACCATCAACCATTTTACCATCACATATTAGAACAAAATTTTCTTCTTTCTTAGACTCGTGAAAAATCAAAACATAGCAATAAATTTTCACACACTCAACCTAGTGTAACAATAACGGTTGAACTTCCCATCCAAGATCATTTACTACTTTGCAAATATAATACTCCTTCCCACCCACTAATCCTTGATGGTGGCCCTTCTGTCCACTATCCATCCCCTATTTATAGTATTAATCCACACCCACATCTCATTATTCTTACCTAAGCATAAAATTATGAAGAAAATAAATAGGAACATACACCTACTGAATCCACAACAATATGAAAAAACTATTTCACAACAAAACAATCCATTAAGTCATTTACCATGCCAATTAATAATTCTGTAAAAAACCATTTTTATTGAAACCTGTTTTCAAAAACCATTTCCATAAACAAAACAAAGAAACTAATTCTAAAATCAACATTTTAAAATCCAACAAAAACAATGAACATTTCACTAAAATCACCCATTTTCCAAAAAAAAAACACAACACATCACAATAGGGATTTCCATAAATCTTCACACATCATGATCCAAAATTAATTTTAGGAAAAAACAATTTATTGAAACCAAGGATTATAGTTCCATCAAAGTGGAGTCAAAAAAGATTCCACCAACCATAGGGTTTCAGTGAAATCGGCCAACTCACAACCACACCATAAATTCGGATTAAATATCTATGAAAACCACCTTACATCACTTTTTCTAACATCAACAAGCCCCAATCCCATCATTTTAGGGAACAAAAACCCTTGATCTACATGTGATATAAGTAGATATAGAAAACCTAGAGAGTAAGAGATGTAGATATAAGGATAACCAAGAATGAACCAAGAGAAAAGACTTATAAGAGAAGAATCGTCTTCACCACACCTTGAAATCCCTTCAAATCTCTTCCAAAATGAGTGGGAGAGCCCCTAAAACCCTGAGAAAAACAATCTTGAGTGGGGTTCGATTTGGGGATTAAAGGAGTGATTTAGGGGAAATATTAAGTGGTACCATTTTTTAAAATCCACTTTTCAATGTTGTGCAGAGTTAGCTAACACGTTTTGAAAAATAGTGCTCTAACCATGCACTTGATACTATCTTAAAGGGCACCCTACATTGCTTCCTTTCACGGTTTGAGAAATTTTGCACAAAGTGTATGAAGCCCACTATCTGAAGTTGCAAAATTACATGGAGATTCTTCATGGTTTCACCTAACCGTGCTCGAATCAGGATCCCTTAGAAAATCCCCAAAACCATTCCAAAACCTTACCAAAACCTTTATAACATTACCCAAACATTTTAAGAACATTAAAAAGCCTAAACAAGGGTTACATACCTCAAATCGGGGGTTCTACAGTATCCTTTCCACTAGAATGTTAAATCAACTACACATTCTGAGTTTAATGGTGAGGGATATTCAGACATGATAAAATATTAGGAGATTTAATAAATAAATAAATAAAAACATTAAATTTATTATACCACACTTATTTTAAAATCAATAAAATTACTAATAATATGATCTTTCTAATTATAGAATAAAATGATAAGTTCATCATATACACTATCCATATAATCAATATTAGAGAAATATAACCTCATAACTGGTAGTCACTTCCTCGAGTGGTTTAGACACCTTTGGGTTATGCAACACCATGAATAGAAATCTTACGGTCTATAATTCTAAATTTATGATCTTCCTGCTACTGAGGCGAGTGATGATGATTTCCTTATCTATGAAAAACAGTTTAGTGAGGTAGTATATGTTCAACGTTTGAGGCTTTCATCAATGTTTAGTGAACTAATGATGTCTCATGAAGACATGGATTCCTATAGCATGCTTGAGAACCTCCATGGTCTTTACCAAGAGAGATATAGACATAAATGGTTTGAGATTTCCAAGTCACTATTTCAGAGAAGGCAGGGAGAGGGTGCCCCAGATGGACCTCAAGTAGTCAGGATCATTGGCTACATTCAGCACTTAGAGGATCTGGGGTTTAAAATCCCCAAAAAACTATACATTGTCCCCATTTTGGAACCACTCCATTAAATATTCTCCAACTTTTTTTAATATTTAATATGAACAACTTTAATAAATCTCTTCCAAATCTTCTTACTCTTCTTCTCGAAGTAGATAAGGATTTGAAGCGTGAAAACCCTTCTATCTTTATGGTGAAAAATGAAAAGGGAATTTGAAGATAATTAATCCCAAAGCATTTTCACACCCTTATAAGAATATAAAGATCAAGGGGAAATAAATGGAATAGGATTCACTATATTTCACATTTGTAAAGAAGGACCACTGGAAGAAAAACTACACCCAACCAAGGAAGAAAGGGGATGCTTTAGGTGCATTTTTTATCAAGTGAAATTTATCTATTTCTACAAATTAGGTATTAGATACAGCTTATGGTTCTCAAAAATGTATTAAAATATAGGGACCAAGTAGATTCTGAAAGATTGACTGAGGATAGGTAGATATTTGAACATCCAACTGAGCTAAACATGTTTATGTAGATATCGAGTACTACCACCTCACATTTCCAACCATACCAATCTTGGTTATAAAGGGTTGTTATTATGTTCCTTCAATTACAAAACACGTTATTTCTATATCCAAACATGATATAATTGGATTTATCTTGGAATTTAGTGATAAAGTTTTCTTATTTAACAATGATAACATATTTATTACAAGGAATATCGAAATAATTGTCTTTATGTGTTGGATTACACAAACCAAATAATGGAAATTGATAATGAAGTTACTTCAAATGACTCATACCACACCCAAAATTGGTATCACCAGCTAGGTCATGTAAATAAAAAGTGATTTATTGAATTACATCAAAATGGATATTTATTTTATTTTGAACAAAAACCACATGGTGTATGTAACATATGTTC
Organism: Viscum album; assembly: GCA_963277665.1. Lineage (NCBI taxonomy): Eukaryota > Viridiplantae > Streptophyta > Magnoliopsida > Santalales > Viscaceae > Viscum > Viscum album. Next base: position 21,460,552 of record OY728142.1, on the reverse strand, counting down.
ACAAGAAAAAATGACAAAATATCCATTTAGTGGGAAAGGTGAAAAGGCTAAAGCGAATCTTGAATTAGTTCATACTGATGTGTATGAACCATTTCTTATTGAACCAAGGGGTGGTTACTCATACTCTGTAAATTTTACTTATGGTTTTAGTAGATATCGATATGTATACAATATGGGCTATAAGTCATATTCTTTTTTAAAATTCAAGGAATACATGATTGATGTTGAGAACAAGCATGGTAAGAAGATTAAGAAACTTTGATCAGAATATGGTAGAGAATATCTTATTCATTAATTCATTGATTATATATGGGATTTTAGGATTTTATCTCAACTCACACCTCATTATATGCCTTAGTGGAATGGTGTATGGAATGGAGGGATTGCACCTTATTGGACATGGTAAGATCAACGATGAGTGATGTGAGTCTTCCATTATCCTTTTGGGGATACATGTTACAAAAAACAACATACGTACAAAACCAAGTTCAAAATAAATAAATGTATGGTACACCATGTAAATTATGGAATTTAATGAAACTCGTGTTATATTACATATATGTGTGGGGTTTCGAAATAATTGTTAAGGCCTCTTTAGGTAAAAATATTTCACCTTCAGACACAAATTGTATTTTTATAGTATATCCTAAAGAAACAAAGGGATACCACCTATACAATCCTTCATAAAAAAAGGTTGTGGTTAAAAAAAGTCCCACATTTCTTGAGGAAGAACTTATCTCTAAAAGATTTATTTGGAGTGAGATAGACTTCGATGAAGTCTATACTCAAGATACAAAAGAGTAGGCATAAAAAAATTCCATAAAGCCATGTGGAATAATAAATTGTTCCAGTGAAACAATTACTATGTAGAAGTACTAGAGTGGTTAGATAACCATGAAAATATGGTTTTTTAGTCACCAAGGATGGTGATATAATATTAGTTCATAATAGTGATCTTATAACCTACAAGGAAGCAGTAAGTGTCATAGATGTTTCCAAGTGGAAAGAATCCATTAATTATGAAATGTGTTCCATGTACAAAAACCATGTCTATATTTTGGTAGACCCTCTAGTGTATATAAAGACCATTGGTTAAAAATCGGTACTCAAGAATAAATTGGACATTAAAGGATAGGTCAGTACCTATAAGGCATGAATTGTTAAAAAAGGCTTTAAACAACGTTAAGGATTTGACTACGATGAAAATGGGTTTTCAAAAATACATAATTTCATTACGAGATGGGTGGGACCTATATCTTCCTCCAATAAATTGGGAAAAGGTTTGTATCTCATGAGATAGACATGGCTGGAATGGAGGGCGAAATTAGTTCATCAAATGACTTTTTCCACTAATATGGTCTTGGGAGTAAACCTTGACTACTAAGATGGTTTGGGGAGTGAACCCATTCCACTAAGATGGCATTGGAAGTAATCCTTTACTACAATATAAATCATTTTATATGTTAATGTGTCTACCATAATTCCATGTATTATTATTATGTTATAATTTCATTGATTATACTTTTGATTCCCTTCTGATTCATATCTTATTAACATCCAATATTTGTGCCATGACTCTTGATTATGGTCGTTGATATGAAGGGTATGATCTCTTAATGTTAGGATCTTGTTATTTTACACTTAAACTCGTGATTATGCTTAAATATCTCTTTTTTTATAATTTATGATCATCTGAGCTCACCCTTTCCTATGTTTCCTTTCCCCATGTTATGGAGATATGTATTATGTATGATGTTTCTAGGAAGGGTGATAGTCATGGAGAACCTAGTGGGAGATAATGCAACTCAATTATGTATCGGTGTTTATGTTTCCATGTTTCCAAATGTACTAAACTAATAATGTATTTGGGAGTCTATTTTTGTATCGTATTAAAAATTTAACAAAAAAGATAAAATCTATATATATGAGAAATGAGGGTCACTATAGTGGGTATCAGAACAAATTTTTGTTAAACCATTAGAAAATAGGATGATAAAACTTTGTTGATGTCCTTAGGGATATTTCTACGTATATGTATAGGGTTGTCTCTAAGGATAAGTCTAAGGATGAATCATTGTACAAGAAAATGTCTTAAATTTTGGTAAAGGATTGAGTGATGGGTTTCTTAGAAATACATCCCAGTTTAGATATGAGAAGGGGATATAACTAAGGCACATAAGTACATATGGGGAAAAATCCCAAAAACACTATATTGAGTCCGACTAGATCAATAATTTGTTCATGGAAATGGGCCTTGATACACACTTATTTTGACACTCTTGGGAGTTATGCATTGTAAATTCACCAACTCTATACCAGCCATCATGATATATATAAAGTGAAGTTGGATATGAATAACCTATGAAAAACCTAAGGTGCCATATTTTAAAGAAAGTGACATGATTTTGATACACTATATATAATTATAAGATTATGTGGTTTACCACTATGATTATTGTTTCTTACTCTATGGTTTTTATTATTATTCAATAGCTTTAACCTGAAAGAACCACTTTAATGTTGAGTGTTGAGTGAAATGAAAAATTTAATGATTCTCTTTATAAGCATCCAAATATTATGGGAGCTGTAATGTAAAACCGCATTGTTATGATCACATAGCTTTCTAAGTCTATGAATCATGATGAGCTTCCAAAAGATCAAAGGAGGGAAGAACATTCTGTTGAGTTCTTCATGATTCAATGTCCACATTCTTTCGATGGGTCTTCTGATCCACTAGATAATGAACAATGGATTTGTTCCACTAAAAATATATTTTCCATTCTCCAATGTTCGGAATATGGGAAATTCATTCTAGCTACTTATTTTATAGAAGTTTAATAGATTTATTGGTGAACTATACTCAATAATACGAGGCCAAAAGATAAAATTGACTCTATAGATTGGGACAAGTTCAAGAACATATTTTTCAATAAGTACTTTCCTCATATTCTTTGAATGAATATGGAGAAGTATTTCTTTGAGTTAATGTAAAGTTATGATAAATTCACTAGTACCTATAAGGAATATTTTACAAGACTTTCAAGGTATTCTTATGGAATTATAATCCAACCTCAATGTAAGGTTGACCATTTATTCAGTGGGTTAAACCCAAGTCTCATAAGAGAATTATCCATAATTGACTTAAATATATAAGATGATATTGTTTGTTGTGGAATCAAAGTAGAAATTAAGATTGGAGTGATGTAACAATCTAATGGTATTGATAAGAAAAGGAATATCAAGTTCTAAGGAAAACTAAAAACCCTAGATAGAATAAGTTGATATTTCAATTATTATCTATGTGTAGAAAAAGCATTGAGGAAATTGTATAAAGGGGTCACATAACAGTTTTTAAGTGAGGAAGGGAAGGTAATTGGGAATTTTATTGCCGAAGTGATGGTAATAAGTTAGAAAAAAATGAAAATGAAGATAAAGTTTCACAAAATGAACCTCCCCCACATTAGTGCTTCAAGTATAAATAGAATGAGAATTATGAAAACTAGTTCCCAAACCCAAAGGTTGATGATGATGATCAAAGCCATCAACATATTAAGCTGATGGAAAAGGGGAAATATCATGTGACCACCATTTTTGTTTAGGGCTTCCATAACAATGTTGTAGAAGGTACACTTTCCAACCCCTCCAGAACCAATAATGGATTATTTGATTCTTGATATACCCACTATTTCATATCTAAAACATTTTACAAGGGTATCAAGATTCCACCAAAATGATGAGATATATAATTATAAATGCCGACCTCTAAAGGTCGATGATTGAAACTCAAGTCTATCATTCTTCTCTGGTTGAAATTGGTGGTAATGTGCTTCATGAAATTCTTTTCATTCTTCCTATAGTTGAATTTGATGTCATCTTAGGCATGGAATGGAATTATCTTCATAAATCCCACATTAACTATAAAGGAAGGGAAATTATGTTTTATATTTCAAAAAAATCATATGTTCTTCAATAAATGTGATGATAATTATGAACTTATTATGGAGATTAAATCAAGTATATTGGTCTTAATTCCCATTTAGAAGGTGTTTTTATCTAAATGGTTGGGGAGAAACTCAACATCAATGTTATGCAATTTTTTTGGGAATTTTTGGAGGTATTTATGGAAGTGTTTCCTTTCCATCCACTAAAATATGAATTTGAGTTCTTAATTGAACTCATACCTAGTTCCACAACAATTTCAAAGACTCTTTATAGAAGGGGCTTCATTGAGTTTCAGAAATTGAAGAAGAAACTCCAAGAAAAACATGACAAGGGATTCATTTGGAAAAGTGTCTCAACATGGGATGTATGTTTTATTTTTTTAAAAGAAATTTAGAACAATGTGACTATGCATTGATAATTGGGAGTTAAACAAGATAAAAACCAAAAAATGTATCTTTCTCTCCATATTGATGACTTTATTATCATCAATGTGTAGCTAAATAATTTTAAATGATCGACCTTCATTATGGATATCATCAATTGAGGGTCAAGAAGGTGTATATACCCATGATGGAATTCCACACAAGGTATGGCCACTAATAATATATATTGATGCCTTTGAGTCTTATAACTTCACCTGCTATCGTCATGGATTTGACGAATAGAGTCTTTATAGATTACCTTGATCAGTTTGTGGTAGTCTTTATAGATGATATTATTATCTATTCAAAGATAGTGTAAAAGTATATATACCACTTAGAATCTATAAAAAAGACCCTAAGGAAGGAAAAAATCTAAGAAAAAATATAAAAGGTGTGAATTTTAACTGAAAAAGGTTTTATTTTTGGGTCATATAATCTCAAGAGGGGGTATAGATGTAGATCTCTCACAGACATAGACTATTGAATGTTGGCCAAGATCAACCATGGTGACTGAGATCCATTGTTTTACAAGTTTATCTAGATATAATAAAATATTTATGGGTAATTTCTGATGAATATCCATAACTCAGACAAATTTAACTTGGAAGGGTTCAAATTTCCTCTAGACAGATGAATGTGTTGAAAATTTAAAGGAACTGAAGAGAAGGTTAGTCAGTGCACATATGCTTACATTTCCATGTTGTGGAGAAGGTTTGATAATATTTAGTGGTGCATCCAATGAGGGAGTAGGATGTGTTCTTATAGAGAATAACATGCTTATAACCTACGACTTATGATAATTATGGATTCATGAAAAAAATACCCAACTCGTGATTTAGAGTTAACATTAGTAATTTTTTCATTGAAGATATGGAACCATTATCTTTATAGAGAAATGTGTGATGTATATACTGATCATAAGCATTTAAAGTATATATTCACACAGAAAGAGTTAAACATGTGGCATAGAAGATAGTTAGAGCTGATAAAGGATTGGGAATGCTCAATACATTACTACACAGGGAAAGTGAACAAGGAGGATGATGTTTTGATTTGAAATGGTCATTTTAGATTATCCATGATGATGATCACAAAAGATCCAATATTTATGGATTTGTAAAGGATAGACCTAGAAATCCTAAAGAAAGGGGAAAATATTATCTTTCCTAATTAAATGTAGAACCATTGATCCAAGTAAAGATTAAAGGTGTGAATAAAGAAGATGTAGGACCACCTAAGGTTAAAAATGTTACTCGGTTTAACCTTGATTATGATGGAATGATAAGGTTTAGGAACCAAGTATGTGTTCCATCCATATCATATATTAAGAATTATCTATTAGAGGAATTCCATAGCTATTTATTCTATATTCATCTTAGAAGTACAAAGATTTATATTTATTTAAAAAAATACTTCTAATAGGATGGCATGGAGAGAGATATTGAAAAATTTATATATCATTTCTTGGTATATCATCATGTTAAGGACAAAAGAAAATCGTCTAAGGGGATTTTTTATCTATTACCCATACTAGAATGGAAATGGAAGAACATTACAATGGATTTTTTCATTGGACTCCTCAAAAACTCTAAAGGGAATAATTCTATATGGGTGGTAGTTGATCACCTTATTAATTCATCAAACATTATTGATATTAGACATTACTTCCTTATGGATCATAATTCTAGGATATACATTATGAAAGTGGTAAGGTATCATGGATTAACACATTACATCATATCTAATCAGGATCCAAGGTTTACCTTAATGTTATTGCAATGTATTCCGAAATACCTTGATATATAATTTATTTTTATCACTACTTATCATATTTTGGTAGATGTTCAGTCTAAAATAACAATTCAAACTCTAGATGGAATTTTGAGATCTTGTTCACTGGATTTAAAAGGTGGTTGTGATCAACCTCTTTCTCTAGTTGAGTTTTCTTATAACAATTAATTTCACTTGCTAATTTAGATGGATCCTTATAAAACTCTATATAGAAAGAAAGTTAGATCTAAAATGTGTTGTAATGAAGTTAGAGAAATAAAGCTATTAGGACCTGAGATAGCTAAAGAAATGGTCAAGTAGGTTAGAACCATTGAGTAGAATATCAAGGAATCTCAAATCCAGTAGAAAAGTTATGCTTATAACCATCGATGCGATCTAGAATTTTATTTTTGTGATCAGGTTTTTATATGAATTCTCCCCTCGATGAAGGTTATGAGATTCATGAATAAAAGGAAACTAATACCTACGTATATCAGCCCCTTTGATATTCTTGACCATATCGGGATAGTAACCTAATTCATGGGGCTTCCAACAAACCTCTACCATGTCCATTATGTGTTCTATGTATCTCTCTTGATGAAGTACATACCTGACATTTCACAGGTACTAAACTCAAAGGTTGTACCACCAGATAAGGATCTTTCATAAGAAGAACGACCAGGTGAAATAATAGATCACACAGAGAAAGTTATACAAAACAAGACCACTAACCTGGTTAAAGTTTTGTGGAGAAACCACTAGTTAGAGGAAGCTACGTGGGAACATAAATGTAAAATGAGGAAGAAGTATCCTTATTTTTTGCATCAGAATGACTAATTTTGAGGGATAAATTCATTTTAAGGGAGTAGAATGTGACACCCCAAGTTTTTAGGAGCCTTTTTTTGAAAAACAAAAATTTATTTTATGAATTGTGTTATATTCTAAACCAATTAAATGTTAAATTATAATCTACAACATGTTAATCTTGTGCTACATAAAACACCATCTTATCTTGCGTTACATGCAACACTGAATTCCACAAAATATCATTTTATTATTATAACTATTTAAACCAAACGGGAATAACCAAGCCATTAAAATTATTAATACGTATATTTGTAACTAGTTTTTAAATATTATTAATAATTTTATTACATAAAAAAAATATTGATAATAAAATACATAATTTTCAGAAAAGCTCAATATTTTTTTGAAAAATACTATTTTCTCAAAAGAATTATTTTTTATGTCCATCCGTGAAAAATAACAAAATTATTTTTTAAAAAATTTAGAGATTAAATTTGATAAAATAAAATTAATTTTGGAATTTATAATTTGAAAATTATCTTATGGTGAATTTTTTGTATTTTTTTGAAATATTTCATTTTCAAATGAACATTAACAAATACCGAATTTTAATAGAAACCTATTTTTTTATTTAATTTTTTTATAAAGATAATTTATATTTTAATTTGGTTTTATAGTATAACTATATCAATTATACATATATTTGTCCAATTTAGGTCATTGGAACAAATTTCACATTCAAATTGGATATAAAAACATATCAATATTTCGATTTATTGTACTTTAAAAACATGTCGTCTCATCCCGTCTATGGAGTTATTTTTTCATTAATTTTCACGATTTTGAGATTATAATTTTGAAAAATGAATTATATATTCTTATTCATACTAATTTATAATTTCAAATATATTAAACTTAATTTTGTACCAATTTAATTAGTGAAATAAATTAAAATTAATTAAATCAATTAAGGTAAAAATAAGATCACTTAGTGGTTAAACTTAAAACATACAGTGTAAAGAAGTCCCAAAATATTTAAAAACCCATTTTTGGACATATTTAGACAATTTATCATATTTTATAGAAAATTGACCATTATTGGTGTCATAGTATCTAATGGACACCTATCAATAGTGTTTACCTTTTTTTATTTAAAAGAATGCAACTTCACCTCCACTAAAGAAGGGGACTAACACACACAATTCATCACTCATATAAATCAGTTTTTTTTAAACAACCTATCCAAATATCTTAAAAAATCCCTAATATCATCCTAGAATCATCACATTGTGATTAAATCCAACCAAGTAAGTCCTTTTGTGCAAACCAAAAGAAGCTACCCAAAGAATAGGTAATGTATTTCAACATGCATTTTTGTTTTATTTCCTTCTCCTCCCCATTAATTAACTATTATATAAAGATTATATAATAAAATTAGTATCATAAATATAATAATATGTTTTTATGTTAAGGTCACTAGCTACACATTCAAACTCTTCCATCTAATGGGACACACAATCATCATTCCTGTGTTTGGCGTACTACCTCCTTACGAACTGATGTCATTTTTTCTTCCCTTACCACCTCTTAAGGTCGGTAATAATGATGGAATTACTATTTTTATATCATATATAATATATTTGTTATTTATTTATGATTATTTTATTATTATATAACACATAACTTATTGATTTCCATTATGTGGGAATTCTTTTGTGGACGTGTGGATACCACCACCTCAAATCGACATGATACATTCATGATTTAAATGGAATGTATTAAATGTATGTTTATTAAAAATATATCATATTTATGAAATAATAATGATACTATAATTATAATATATATATATATATATATAAATAATTTACTTTTATTTCATTCAATACGGCAAGAAAATTGAAACAATGTTCATGCGTACGTACGTGCTACCATCTTTATGAAAAATGAATTTCATTTCCTATTTCTATATTTTATAGATTATTTAAATAAAAATATAATGAATTTATATATTAAATTTATATCATTTTTATCATTCCTTAGATAATTAAATCATGATAATATTAAGAGTACCATGAATAAAATTCAAAACATGCATGAAAAATAATCCAGTTATTACCTGAAACAAAACTTTAATAGGATGTTGTTACTAAATGACTAATATAAATACATAAGTAAATATTATATGTTATTTTATGTATTAATATGGTTCTTTTAAATATTTATAATTAACTTATACTTATTATACAGGAGTTCTAAATGAGTACAACTAGAGTTAAGATTTATTTTATGGGATTTCTATCTCGATTTAATTTTTCGTTAGACAGAAGCCATGTTCACAACCTATTTATTCTATATGGTTTATATAATTTATAGGAATTTAATTTATCATTTAATTAATTAAAATTTTTGGTATTAACATATCTATTTTATTATTACTATTTCATAGGGTTTAATGTTAAAACATTACCAAAGGGGTAAAGAGATTTGTAGAATCACTTTTATTTCGACGAGAGTTTTGCAATATTAAGAACTCATTTTTTTATATGTTGAATATACTTCCCATGAATGTATTATAATATTGTTATACATAAACTTATGGATATTTTCATATCCCTTTTATGATCTCTCTTTCATGGTATTTACACTTCAAAAGTTACTAAATCAGTAAGGTAATTTTGTCTCAATTTTCCTTCTTTGAGACACATGTTATGTTGTGAACCTACATTATTTTATGAGGTGTATATACAGTACATTGATGTTTCGTATCATGAATATCCTTATATTCTTGATATGTTATGATTCATATAATGTTACACTTTCATGTGTATTTTGATTCAGATTTACCTAAGTGGTAAAAGTCTATTGTTACAATCTAATCATTTATCATGATTGTTTATGATTATGAATACATTGATGAAATATTATGATCCATAACTCAATAATTGTCTTGAATTTTCTTATTATATGGTTATAAATGATATACTCATGTAATTATTCAATTTTTAAACTTTTTGTTACTTAATATAATTAAGGAAATGTTTTTGATAAAGTCTGGCTTTGTTTCTCTCTTCTATCAAAAAAATTTTTTATTCAAAAAACATTTTTTCCATAATTGTTTTAAAAATATTTTTAAATGATATATTACGATAATTTTCATGTATAAATGATTTTAAAAATGTAGTCTGTCTTAGAAAACTATTTATAAAGGTTTTCAAATATTCTTTCATATTTTTACAATGTTATTTTAAAAGAAATTCATTTTCAACCTGCTTTATGATTAAAAATTTATTTTTCAAATAATAAAGAATATATTCCTCAAGAAAAGTTTTTAGAGAAATTATAGAAAATATATTCCATATAATATGAAATATGTTGATGTTACCTATGTGATAATGAGGGTATGATCCAAGGAAACTATTCATATTATTTCTTTGAATTGTTATTCTTTTGATGTCATGTTATTTATGAAACTCATTTCTCCTCCATGGGTTATTTCATGATAAATTCTCATGAAACCCATTTCCTTCAATAGATTATTATATGATGAAATGATTATGAAACCTATCACTTTTACATGGGTTAAAATATGATTAAATGTCCATGATTACCCATTTTTCATTTCATGGGTTATGATATGATGATTTTTTATGATATTATGGGACACATATGTATGATTTAATTATGGGATGGTTGGGACCTATATATCTCCCCAATTAAATGGGTAATGATTTATATCTCATGAGATATATATGGATGGAATGGGAAGTGAACTTGGATCAATAAAATAATTTGTCTACTGATATGGTCTTAAGAGTTAACATTCACTACTAAGATGGTTTGGGGAGTGAATCTATTCCCCTACTATGGAATTGAAAGTAGTCCTTGAATACCATAGAAATCATTTTATATATTTATGTGCCTGCCTCAATCCCATGTCTTATTCCTATATAATGAATTCATGGCGTATGATCTTTATTCCCTTGTGATTTATGTTTTATGAACATCCAATATTTATGCCATGACTAATAATTATGATATTTGATATGAATGGTATGATATTATAATGTTATGATCTTATTCTCATACCCTTATACTCATGATTATGCTTAAATATCTCCTTTTTTTACCCTTACTGAGCATCATAACACACCATTTATTATGTTTCCTTTCCCTGAGATGTTGAAATATGCATTATGTGTGATGTGTCTAAGAAGAGTTCTTATCATGGAGAACCTAGTGGGAGAAAATATAGCTCACCTATGTACCAGTTCTTATATTTGCAGGTTTCTATAGGAACTAAACTAACATGATCTTTGGACGTATTTTTTGTTTGTAATGTAATAAGTATTATAAAAAAATTATGTAATATCTATGTATATAAATTGAGGATCACTATAATAGAAAATCAATCATCTGGTGAACCTCATATCCAATTAAAATTCATCAGATCAATAGCGTTAAAATCATTATTGGATTTACCACGTTCATCATGTCAACTCCTTTAGAAAACCTTTCATCATAATCATGAGTGTAAATTTAGTTATCAACGGTGATTTAATCTTTAATCTTGGAATATTCAAAACTCACAAATCATTGTTGGGTTCATATTGAACCCCAGTAAATATTGACCCATCTTCACCAGATAAGAACTCACTTGGTTTATGTGAAGCTAACGATAGATCTTTGACAATAAATCATTCTTAGATCACAATCAAAAGTTAAAATTCATTAGGTGGATGATCAATCATTGTTCAATGGTGAGGTCTTCAGCAACAAAACACAGGCGAGTGTTTTTATGGATAGTTGTCTTTGACAGTTGGTGTCATTATTTCCATGTGCGACTTAGTCAGATTTGAAGGTGGTGTCTTGATGTTCAAATTCATCTTTAGAAACCAATTGACCTTTCAACCTAGATTGATGGTATATATTTCACTACAAGAATAAGAGGTTTACATTTATAGTTAAAAGGCCAATAACTGATGGTATGTAACTGCATTCGAATGATTAGGAAATGTGTAATTGATCTATTAAGAGAACTATCATTACCATTTTCCTATAATTTTAAATGGAGACCAAATCTCTATGTGGCCGATGTATTCTATATGTGCAATCACTCTTTTCCTTTATGGTATTTTAATCTGGGTGAAGATTAGAAGGGTAGACTTCTTATGGATGATGATTTTTTTGACATTGTCAATATTTTAAACCCAAATAAATTTGTATGTGTGATCAATTCCATGGTTTTGCGGTCTCTTCAATAAAAAATATGACTAATCATGGACTTTAAAGAAAATTCCAACCCAACAGATACCACACATAGAAAATTAAAATTAACCAAATTAATTTAAAAATAAAAAATTTGAAAAATAAATCATTTAAAAATTAAATTTTATTAAAACTAAACATGAATTTTTTAATTAATCAAAATTTATAAAATATTAATAATAAAAAATTAAAGATAAATATTTAAATTCAAATTTTTAAAAATAGACGAAAAACCAAATAATTTGTTAAAAAAATAAAAAAATTAAAAAATTAAAAGAAGACTAAAATAAAATTTATTTAATTTATTTAATATATAATATTAAAAATTAAATATCAATAAATTAATTATGATAATAACAAGAAAAGAATTATTTATTTAACAAATATAGCGTATAAGTTAAAAAACCAAAAGAATTGAAAAATCAATAAAAATATATAAAAATCAATTTAATGAATAATTTAAATAATAATAAAAAGATAATTTATATCTAAATGTAGAAAAAACTACAATAATTAACATTAATTACTAACTACACTATAATTAACAATTATATTATAAATAACCCACTAAATCCTAAATTAAGCCTAAAATAGAAGAAATATACTGTAAATGATGTTGTAAAACATTCGAATTAATAGCCACATCAAATTACTCTAAACTTTAGCATTCATTACCCTCAAGAAATAATTTTAACAAATAAAGCGAAATAAAACTATTTCCAGGTTGAAAAGGTGAATTTCCACTAAGAATCAGTTTTGACAATAATTATTCCTTATGGACTCTTTAATGTAAAAAAAAGTGTTTTCTCTTCTCAAAACAAGAATTTTGATCCAAATTCAGTTTTGGTTTTTGAAAAACAATTGAGTTTGAAAATATTCTAATAGTTTAAACAAACATCACTTTTTATTTAACTAAGACTTCCAATCATCTCTAAACCACCATGTGAATCGAAACAGATAAATTGAAGATATAATAATTAGAAACTATATTTGTAAGATATAGATTAATAATTATAAGTATAATAAAAAACTCACCATATACTTTAAGGGATAATAGAATTAATGAATGAAAGAATAGAGGCTCAAACTAGATTCTAATTTTCATTTTATAGCTCATGTTAATGCATAACTTAAAATTTTAAACCCCACTCAAAATATTCAAAACCAATGAAGATTGTAAGTCATAGTCCCATAATTTGATAAAAATTAAACATTTTTAATAGGGAAATAAATTTATATACCCAAATAAATACATGAAAATTTTAAAAAAAAAATTACTTCCTCAATATGGAAATTTAAATCTCCAACATTAGAAAAATTCTAATCGACTGAATAAGAAACATGAGGATTTAAAAATAATAATTTGATAAATTTTTAGGGGTTTTTGATGGGTTAAAAATAAAAAATAGAATAAAGCATATTAATAAGACCCTCTCCCTCACACTCAAAGCCAAATTCTTTCTTGACATTTGATTCAAAGGTGAAAGAAAAAAATTAATCTTTTTTGCTTAAAAAATATTTTCAATTCAATATTTTAATGACATGTTCAAGGTTTAGGATATAGTTAAATAATCATAACCACCACAATAATTATTTTATAAACATATTTAGAAAGTAATAAAATTAACTTTTAGGAAAACTATAAATATATTAAATAATGTTCAAAAAAATAGAATATTAACCATTGAGTACATTGTAAAGATGGTGAAATCGAGTTTGAAAAATTATTTCAATTGAATTTTAAATATTATATAAATTAGTATGCCAAAAAACCAAAAAAGTGTATATAACATAAAAAAACTCGGCGTTTCACTCCCCCAAACATAATTTCACACTTTAAATAATTTTAAAATTAATGAATCTCAATTTTTAGCTACAGATCAACATGTAGATCAAAAATAATAAAGAATAAAAAAAGAGTATAAAAATCAAATATAATCACTCTTGTGATGAAAAAATATTTTCTCTCCAAATTTTATGTAAAAAATAAATCTTACCCTTTATCTTTATGTGAAATCCTCTGGTTTTATAGAATTTTGTTCTTAAAAATTGAAATATATTATCATAACAATTCAAAATATTATGACCAGATGTAATGAAAAACAAGAGGTTGAGTTTTGGGAAGTAGATCCAGTAATGTTTAAACATGCATCATCTTCATAAATGGAGAAAAAATGGGATTATGGTTTATATTGACACCTCAACAATAACCTTATTTAATAAAAGAGACTAAGAAGACCAATAATTATATCTAGTAATATAGAGAGTTAAAGGTATGGAAGAGTAGCACTTTTTTCTTATGAAATCAAAAGTAAACACATAGGAAGACCTTGGGTTGACTCCCATGAAGCCCTGAATTTTATGCCTTTTCTTATATGTTAGTGAAAATAATTTTTCAATCATAAAGATTGTAGTGAATCCATTTGGATTCCCTTCTAAATAATGTTTTATTCATTACCAATTTACTACTATTTGTTCTATTTTATTCTCCAACAACATCAACATGTCAATTTTTAATCACTTTAAGAATAGTTAAAGGCCTAGAACAATTAGATTTCAATTTTTATAAAAGGATCCTATGTCTATAATCAAATAAAAGACACTTCAGATCAACTTTTAATTCTATATTCTGAATGAAATAATCATGAAAAATTGTCACCCTCTCTTTATAGACCCAACACTATCATAAGACTCTCTCCTAAATTCTTCTAGCTCAATCAACTCATGTAGTATTATCACTCCAATGGTCTCAAAATCAATGTTCAAAGTGTTCAAAGCCAAATATGATTTTTGTTGCAACTACACATGTATGTGATATGATTTTCCTAATGACACATCTATATTCAAGGACCAATACTTCCTAGAAAATGAGTAAATTTTCTTTAAAAAAATTCTACTCGCATTTTAAAATTCCAATTTATCCATTAGATTTTTTATGGTTAGAATTTCTTTTTCTATGGGAATAACCATACTTCTTCACCAAATATTTGATTTTTTAATCCATAAATTGAGTTCCATTAATAGTGATAAAGGTTGTTGGAATCCCTAACCTTGAAAATATGTTCTTTTCAATGAACTTTATCACACTATTGGCAAGATGGTTGGGAATTTCCACTACCTCAACCCATATAAAAACATATTTAAAAGATACGATGAAGTAATCATTCCCATGTGAACATGGGTATGGTCCCATAAAATCCATTCCCCGGACATAAAAAATATCTACAAATAAAATAAATTTATGAGGTATCTCCAACATTCATTCAACATTTCATAATCTTTGGTATAGAGTCCCAAGGTTCTCATACATATATATTTTATCTTTTTAGATGAATATTCAATATATTACACAAACACACGTGTGAGGAACATAATTGTTTAGTGTCTTTAGAGACTATGTATATAATCTTCTAATTTTGTTAAAGATCATTAATATATCCCATAAATATCTTCCAATTTACCACTCTTCATAAACATTCCCTCTTTAAAACCATTTTCCATAACCTTGGGAAAGGAAACATAAGAAAGGGTGGGCTCTTTTTCTCAGTAAGGGTAAACAAGGGAGATATGAATGCATAACATGAACATAAGGGTATGATAACCTGAATATAACATATGAAAACTATACACTTGAAATTAATGATTAGAATATTGAGTCACGACATAAATATTAGAAATTCATACTACAAGACTCATAATGGTATAAAAAAACATGAGCCATGAGAATATAAAATTTTCATAAGGCGTAGATTTTTCGAATAAACATCCGATTATAAAATTGTGAACATG
The DNA here is from genome assembly GCA_963277665.1 of Viscum album. NCBI lineage: Eukaryota > Viridiplantae > Streptophyta > Magnoliopsida > Santalales > Viscaceae > Viscum > Viscum album. The sequence goes on along the minus strand of OY728142.1, from coordinate 21,444,554 downwards.
TATAAATAGAGATAGGTTCACTTATTATGTTAAGGAAATGAAATAAATCCCTCAAATAAAATTATCGACATGAAATCTGGATCATGTATAACATTATGAACATGAAAACATGTCCATAAATGACACTATGAAAGTGTAATCAAGTTCAAACATAACATTTTGACTATGTAATTAGGTTCATGCATAAAATTGTGAGCATTTAATCTTATTCATGCATAACATATTTAATCATGAGTTATCCATCATTAGCTAATACATTTTAGGTAGATATAGTTCCCACTCATCATATAATTAAAATCATATATATGTGTCCCACAAGATAATAAAAAATTCATCTATCATAAGCTATAAAATGAAATGGGTTTTATAAACATTTTATTATATCAGAACCTATATAAAATTGATAGGATTTGTTTTAATTTCATTATTTCATCATAACATACCCCTAAAAAAAGAGTTCTTTCCATACAAATTTTCTCATGGTATAACCCGTAGAAAAGAAATGAGTTTCATAAACATCTTTTCATTATAAACCATCCTTATAGAGAATAACATAGGTATCCTTGATTCAAATCCCAAGAAAAGAATAATTTACATAAAATTATTTAATCTTATATGGAGAATGATTTAGAAATAGGGTTTAGAACATTTCTTGAGGAAAATTACATTTCATTGAAAATCACTTTTCAAATATAAAAAATCATAAAACGTTTTGAAAATAATTTTAATTTTAATTAATAATTAAAACATATAAATTAATCTTAAAATAAAATAATGTTCATGATGGTGGGAAATTCCATTCATGTCATATATGTAAGAAAAATATTCCTTTCAAATTTTTGGTATATTCCAAATGGGAATTTTTTGGAAAACTACAGGGATATTCCTTCCATAGAAATTGATAAAATATCAAAAAATGAGTAAAATTTTCTTTAATAAATCATTTTAAGAATTTTAAAAACATTTTTTAATATTTTTTTAGAAATAATTACTTTGGAATAAAAAGGGTTCTCGATTTAAGAGAGAAATAAATAAGCTTTTTCTTAAAAACAACTCCATTATTTTATGTTCCAAATAGTAGAAAATTCATAATATTACTTTCAATAATCAATAATAAATATATTATAATAAAATTAATGATAAATATTGATATGTATATCATAATATTTTTACATTGGAGACTTAATCATAATAAAATCATGATAATCAATGATATTATAACATAAATCTGTTACAAATATGGTGAAATTTGAAATATAATCACCCTAAAAGATATATCCTCAAAGTAATATTTAATCCCTAAAATTTTTCAGAGAATCATAATAAAATACATTCATGGATTTTATAGAAAAAAATAAAAGAAATCGGTGGTGAATATGGAACACATATCAAAAAATTAAAAAGTGAGAGAGAAATCCCTTGTCGCTTTAGTAATCATTTGGATCATAATACCCAATAAAGAATAACATTAAATGAAAAATTACATACCATTAAAACAATTATATTCATGATATAACATGTCAAAGGGGTAGTATATACCCCACACAAAATAAATGAGTAGTAAATTTCATTATGTCCCACAGAAATTAAAGATAAACTAAAAATACCTTACCGTTGTAGTAATATTTTTGGATCATAATCCCTAATAAAGAATAATATGAAATGAAAAAAAGAATATAATTAAAATAATTATATTCATGATATATCTTGTCAATGCTTAACTATATACACCACACACAAAAAAACCCATAGTGAATTTTCATATGTCTCTCAAAATGAAATAGAGACTAGAAATCTAAAACCGTAAGTCTCGAATTCCTTCAAAAATGTTTGAACCTCATGTATAATAAATATTTTTCTATTATAAATATATTATATATAAATAATTATATATATTATACTATATATAATTTACTTATGAACATTTATTACCCAATAATTCCCTTTTAAAATTATGTTTTAGGTAATAACCACTTTGTTTTTTATATATATTTTGATTTGTAATTTTTGGCCCTCCAATATTGATCATAGTAGCATCATATCCATAATAATTATCATGTAATAATTATCATATTTATTGATTAATAAAACTATTAAGACAAATCATGAAATATTGTTCTCAAAAAAGAACTATGTTATGATCATGAAGATGGTAGGCCTTACATACATATGAGTAACGTTTTCTTATTTCAACAATCACTATAGAAAGAAGGTAAGTAATATTTTATACTTAAAAAATTATCATAATATAATATTATTTCTTTAAATATACATATACATATCAACTATATGGTGTGGTGATAAAAGGAGAGAGTCACATCACTTCGTGAAGGCGGTAGTCCACACGTACACGAATGATGTTGTCATCTTTCAATGAGTGAAAAGGTAAGAAATAAAATGATATATTATCTTTTAAGAATGATAAATATGTAATTAATATTTCATTTATTACTTTTATATCAAATATATTATAATACCCCAACCCCAAATAACCTGAATCTGGTGCATTATTACATTTTATTGGCATTATTACACGGAAGAAAATCTTGAAGGAGTGTATAGTTGAGCAGTCTTGGAAATCTAGATTCGATACATGATACTAATAATACATTTGGAAAAAAATATATTCTACACAATTGATGAAATATATTTAATACTTGAAAGCTTAATCAATTTTATCTTCTTTATAACATGGGGAGATAAACTTAATAAGGGTGAGCTGAAATGCTCAGTAAGGGTATGTACAACGGAAGCAATAATAAATATGTATGGAAAGGTAAATATCTGATAACACGCTCCATTTAAAAAACTAAATAAGGAAAAAATAATATGGAATGTAAGAAATTGAAACATATTCCATAAATCATTAATATGAGAATGAACTACTTTCATAGAAACGTCGACATAAAATCTCATGGATAAATAATAAATAAAATTAAATGAGGGAAATACATTATTTAAGGATGACATGTCTCAGGCACATGAAAACATATTACAGTCAAGACCTTTAACAAGATGATTTAAAATTAAGGGTAAAACCCCATTTGGTCATCTTATTCATCTAAGGATAACCTATCTATGCATCAATGAGCTATATAAAGTCTAGGCTTCACCCATCATTTCCATCCCAAAGTATATCTCATATTAAAAAATCAAAATATATAATATGCCTTATCAAATAACCATATTGAATGGGTAATATGGATCTATAAATAATTCTCATTAAATAAATAACATAATATCGTGAAAATAAATAGATTCATGATAAAAAAGGTAGAATATACACTGTATAAATGGAACTAGGTGCATAACATTTCAATATGCTTCAATGAAATGAAATTGAGATGAAATCCCTAACCTTAAGTCTAATAATCTCTATATTTGTCTGAAACTACTATATGATGGTTTTAAACTTATAATTAACTTATATTAGAAACATAATATTAATTATTATATCATATATTATTCTTTTGTGACTTTTTATTACCTATTTATTAATAATTTCAAGTTAATGCAACATTTCGGGTAAAAATTACTTTTTTTATCGTACGTGTTTTGAAGTGTTATTATTGATTATATTTCTTATATAAAGATTTAATTAATTTCAGAATTTATAATATCATATATATTTATAATATAAATATATATAATAGATAGACATGTTAAATGGAAAACATCATTCTTGGAGACGGTAGGTCGTACATATGCATGGACGTTGTTTCTATTTTCTTATCATATTTAAAGGAAATAAGTGAATGGCATATATGTAAATACACACACACACATATATATATATATATATATTAGTAAAGTAGCATTATTATTTCATATATTTCATAATTATTCAAAATATATATCTTTATAATCATTCATGGATGGTGAATGTGGAAGATGAGTTTCCTCGCGTCATGGAGACGGTAAACCATATGTACACACGAGTGAGAGTATCGTTTCCTTAATGGTTTAATCCTATGGAATTGGATGGAATATTAATTTTAAATAAATAATATCATTTTTTATTTATTATTTAAGACATTTATATTCATCCTTATACCCATCAAAATAAATTAAAATGAAAAAAATAGTTTACACCACGGCATGGAGACAGTAAGTCGTACTTACGCACACATGGTGGTATTGTTTTTCATAGGATGGGTAATAAGAGGAATATGGTATTACCACAATTATAAAAACATCTCATAATATATTAGATTTTGGAGTTATTTTTTTATGGTAACAACTTAGTAAGAGAAAGTATAAGAAGAAATGAACTTTGAAAGAAGAGACAAAACAATTACCTCTTCTTTGGGTGTCTCTTTTTTATCTGCACAAAAGGACTCCTTAATATAGTCTTAATACCAAAGGGTGGCCTCTAGGATTAATTGCGTAATGTTTTCAGGAGATTTTTTCTTGTGTTGGCTGAGCTAAAGGGATTTTTAGGAGTGAATAAGTGGGTAGAGGTGGTGGAATTTTATAAGAGGGAGGAGGGGCACTTTAGGAATGTCTTGAAATGTTATTTTCTTATAAAATTATTTTGGAATTATAACAGTTACAAGGTGATTTTTTCTAGGATAAGATGAAAATGGGTCTAAATCCTCTCAACCAATAGATTTTAGTGAATCATAGGTCATAAAATTAAACTTATTACATAGCTTTAAACCTTAGTTAAAAACATTAAATCTTACCATGACTTCTTGTATTTTGATAATATATGGTTACTATAGTAACAATAAAATTATAAGAGAATCACAAGTGGATAATTAATGAAATATTTAACATTATATAAGTTATTTTTCTGGATATTATATTTTTAGAACAATTATATCATTTAATAAAATAGAATTTGTTTAAAAACTCATTTATGTCAATTTTGGCTCTATTTAGGAATTGATTTTTGTTAAATTCATAACAACTTCATTACTTCAAACCAAAAAAATTAACTCAAACATAATATGTCAAAATAATCTATAAATTTTTGGATGGAATATAAATATTCAAATTACATTTATTTTAATATTTATAATATCATTTATTTGAATCCTTCATTAATAATGTAATCACTCCATCATCATTATTCCATAAATAAACATATTTTTTAAATGTCTAAAAAATAAAAATAAAATACCATGATGTAGGAAATATTTTTAGATTTCTAATTAATACTTATATTCAAATAAATAAGTCATATAACCTTATATTAAAAAAAAATTAGTAAAAGATACATGTTTATGTTATATTTCTCTTTACATTTAATTAATTCTTATAACATGTCATTATCACACCCAAGTGGTACCATGGGCTCCAGAAATTGTCCCAAAGATTCCCATAGTCGGAACTATATCATCCAATAGTATTAGTTTATGTTTTAGGGTAGTATACTTTTATTATAATATTATCTTTTACCCTTATTTACTAGATTTACCCTTTAACCAGGGTAAATAAAAATAATTACGCAAGTTACGATTCTTATTATCCAAAAATAAAAGGTTCCTATTTACAAAATTTGGACCATCTGATTAGAAATATGGAATCCATTCTTCCAAATTCTAAACACATAAGTTGTATTAATTAATTGAAATTAATTCCCATTTTCAAACCCAGAAAGTGGGTTTTTAAGAAATAATAACTATCAAAATATTGACAAGTGTTTATGTACAATTTAAATGTAAAATTACTTATAATGACCATAATTGGATTAAATGATAAAATATTAATCCAATTAAACATTAAAACCAATAAAATATACAATTTATCCATATAAATAAATTAAATGAAAATGAAGTTTTAATTTAAAATGTAGTATTTTTCACTAATGATCAAGAATTGAAACTTTTTAGAAAATTGCCAAAATTTCAGCCTAAGCTATTTTTGATATTAGAAATTAATAAATAAAGAATATTTGGAAAAAAATGTTTCTAAAATTTCAAAATGTGGTTAATACTATTCATAATAGCTTTTTTAAAATGGCTATTTTTATAGGTCATGGTGTGCTTAAACTCAAGGTTTTGTACAACGCAAGCCATTGATGTATTTAAAAAAAGTATACCATGGAAGATTGGCGTGTTACATTATTTCCTAATTCAAATAATTTTGTCCTATAAATTTCTATAATATCATGAAAAAAAGATAAGGGTTGTTCTTCATTATGGGTTCTTTAGGTTCCCACATCGCCTCATCCGTTTTATATTTTCTTCATAGGTGAGTACATGATTTGGGTTTGGAATGTATTTCTTTAATAGTGATATGTGGAACACATCATGAACTTTCGAGAGATTTGGCTACATTTCCAAATGGTAGGCTAAAGCTCCAATTCGTTCTAGAATTTTAAAATGTTTGATATACTTGGGAGTTAATTTACTCTTATTACCTAATTTTATAACACCCTTCCATGGAGATACCATCACGAAAACATGATCTCATACTTGAAATTCCAAATCCTTCCTTCGGTTATTGGAATAGCTCTTTTGCCTATTTTGAGATGTTTTGATATGGTTTTGGATAATCTTAACCTTCTCCATTTTTTCTTCAACAAGTTTTGGTCCTAGAAGTTTTCTTCCACCAACATCATCCCAACAAGTTGGTGTACAAAATCTATTTCCATATAATGCTTCATATGGTGCCATATGGATACTTAAATGGAATCCATTGTTAAAGGAAAATTCAACTTGAGGTAAATACTGATCCCACATACCTTGAATGTCAAGTGAGAATGATCTCAACATGTCTTATAAAATTTGAAAAATTTGTTCTAATTGTATGTCATTTTGCGGGTGGTTTGAAGTAATCCAACAAAGTTCAGTATTTAGGTTCTACTCAAGATTTTTCCAGAATCTTGAAGAAAAATGGGGATCAAAATCAGAAAAAATCAATATGGGTACCCCAAAAAGTAATAAAAATTTATTAATATGAAGTCTTTCTAAACGTTCTGGTGATAAATCTTCTCTTATATTAATAAAATGTCTTGAATTGGTAAGACGATCAATAATAACTCATATAACATCATTACTTCTAGGAGTCCTTTATATCCCCATGACAAATTACATCATAATGTCATACCATTTACACATTGGTATAGTAATAGGTTGAATGGATCCTATTGGATGTTGCCTTCCAGCCTTCACCTGTTGGAAAACCAAACATTTTGAAACATAATCAGCTATTACCATCTTCAGGTTGTCCACCCAAAAATGATCCTTAAAATCTATATACATCTTAGTGCCAATGTGGTGTATAGAGTAATTGGATCTATGAGAATCATCCAATAATTCCCTTATTATCTTAGGTATAGTGGGAACAGAAAGCCTCTTCCCAAATTTCAAAATTCTATCTTCAATTAAAAAATCAATAAATCTCCCATCATTCACAACATTAATTTTCTTTTGAAACTCCTCATCATCAATCTGAGAACATTTTATATTTTCTAGTAAATATAGTTTATAAACCATTTGAAAAAGTAGTGATCTTTCACCCTCTATGATAATTCGAATATCCGTCATTAATAGATCAATGAACATAGGATCCCTTTCAACTATCACCTTTTTCATAACTACATGGTCCTTTCTGTTCAAGGCTTATACCACATTATTTTCCTTCACTAGGAGGTAGTGTATTATGAAATCATAATACTTGAGTTTTTAAAGCCATATCATTTTTCTCATGCTGAGTTATCTCTATGAGAAAAAATATTTCAAACTATTGGGATCAGAATATATCTCACAATTCTCACCATATAGATAGTGTCTCCATATCTTCATGGGAATGATAACTATAGCTAACTAAAGATAATTAGGTGTATCGTTTTTTTCATGGGATTTTAATTTCCTTGATGCATATGAAATAACACTATCCATCTTCACAAAGGCACAACGATGCCCTTTCCTTGATGCATCGATATTAATAAAAAACCCATTATTCCCATATGGTAAAGTCAAGATATGATCATTGACTAATCTTATCTTCAATTCATCAAAATAATTATTCACACTCTTTTTTTCCAAAACAAAATAACCTCTTTACGTGTGATCTTGGTTAATGGGTTATCCAATCGGGAGAAATTCTGGATGAAAAACTGATAGTAACCTGATAAGCCAATGAAATTGTGTACCTCAGTCAAACTTGTTGGTGCTGGACATTCTTGAATTGCCTGTGTATTTGAAGTATAAATAGATATTCCAGTCTTGGAGACTATATGTCCAAGGAAAGAAGTATACTGAACCTAGAATTCACACTTTCTAAATTTACCATATAATTCTTCTCTCTTGAGAGTCTCAAAAATGAATTTCATGTGATAATCATGGTCTTAAAAGATTTTAGAATATATAAGGATATCATCAATGAATACAAAAAAATCATCAAGATATTAATTGAATACTCTATTCATGATATCCATAAAAATTGAGGCTATATTAGTCAATCCAAAAGGCATTACTATAAATTCGTAATGACCATACCTCATCCGAAAATCCATCTTCATAATGTCTTCCTTATTCACTCATAATTGATGATATATAGAACGAAGATCAATTTTAAAAAACAAATTGAGATCCTTGAATTTGATCAAATAAATCATCAATACGAGGTAGTGGATACTTGTTATTTATTTTAATCGCATTTATTTTCCTGTAATCAATACACAGCCTCATAGATCCATCTATCTTCCTCACATAGAGAACATGGGATCCACCTAGAGAAACACTAGGGAGGATAAATCTCTTTTTACCCAACTGTTAAATTTTTTTTATCTCTACTAATTCCATAGTGTCCATTCTATAGAAAGTTTTTAATATTGGGCTTGCACTATGGATTAAAACAATAAAAAACTCAACTTCATGCTTTTGGGGGTTCCCCGGTAAATCTTCAACAAAAACATCAATTTATTCCTTTACAATAGGTACATCATCAATTTAATGATTACATATTTCATCCCTAGATCTTTTTTCTCTTCCTACTCAAAAAATACATTCACTAATTCTAATGGGGGTGGATTTTGATAAGAATTTGGTAATGATGTTTTTTCTCTAAAGATAATGGATTCAATATCTTCCTCACAAATCACAACTTTCTTCTTCTTGCAATAGATATTTTCATCATGTTTTGAAATCCAGTCCATACTAGGAATTATATATGAAATCAACCATAGGTATGATAACAAAATTAGCAATTAGAGGACATTCATATTCAATAAAAGGAACTGCTCGACACATATTTGTTGTGATATGGTCCCCACTATGAGTTTTGACTCACAATTCTCATATCATGGTAAATTTGAAATATCTAATTTTCAAAGAAAAATATGAAGATATAAAGGAATTCAATGATCTGGAATCAAATAAATATTTATCTAAATTTGAGGAAATAATTAATGTACCTATCACCACATCATTAATAAATTCAACTTATGCAGTTGTGATCATAAAATCTTGGTCATATCCCCTCTCCCTCTTTTATCATAGATTCCCTTGACATTGGGGGAATCAAATTGAATAGTGTCCCATATATTTACAATTATAGAACTGGAAAGCATTGATTTGTATCTTAACTTTTCATTCATGATCCTAGTGTCCCTAATCTCTGGACTTATTACAAAATTCCAATCCCTTCATACATTTCCCATGGTGATTTTTAGTATAGTTTTTAGAAGATGAAAAGTTACCAAACTTCTTATTCTTAGTTGATGCATTCCCTTTTTCATGGTTCTTAGAAAGCCCCTTATTGTCTTGTTTTCCTTTGAATATATTGATCCTAGAAAATTTCGTCTTCATCTTGATGGAACATAAAACTATTTCATAACATGATGAAAAATTCTCCGAAACAAATTCAATTTATAGATTTGGATTAATACCTTCAAAGAAGAGATAGATCATTCACTTTATATGTCATATTAATTTTTAGTAAACCTGGATAACCTTGTAAGGGTATCTTCATAATCTACAATACTCTCTTCTTCCTTTTTATTTAATCTAAGGATCATCCTCTTAATCTCAATTTGTTCATCATGAGGAATGTATTTGTCAAAGAATGGCTCCTTCAAAGTTATCCATTCCATTAGTTCTATTTCTTCTTCATCCCCAGTATTTTGAATCAATGTCCACTATTGATCAGCATCACCTTTGAGACAATAGACCAAAAATGTAACCTTTTCTATTTCACTACATCCCAAGGCCATAAATATATTTTCCAGATTCTTAATCCATTACTTAGCTACAATTGGATTTTTAGTCCAAATAAATGATGGGGGATTTTGTCACATAATGAAACCCAACATACGAGATTCCATGTACTGAATGTATTGTTCCATTTCTGTATGGTTATTTTTTAAAACTTGAATAAGTTGTTCTAATATTACCATAATTTTCGCCATTCCAATACTAGCTGTATTGGTTTCCTTTGTAGAGAAACCTCTACAATTCATTGAGTATTGATACCCTTCATCCTACCATGTTCCATTTCTATATAATGACACATATCGGATTGTCTTATAAAATTTTGAGTTTCAAATATGGTAGAACACTCATCATAAATTAAAAATTTGTGCATCATAAATCAAAAACTTTTTATACATTGGGTGAATTATCATATATGTATCCCCAAAGTCTAATTTATGGTATTTTTTCATAATATATGTTCTCTAAATCTAATTTCCAAGGTTTTTGGTAAATTTTACATGATACCAACTGTAATAACTCGACCCCAGGTAACTAGAATCCATAGAATTATTTAATGTTATTGGAATTATTACAAGGAATCAAATCCCGAAGGACCGTGCAGTTTAGCAGTCTTGGAAATCAAGATTCCATACATAATACTAATAATACAATGGGAAAACAAAATAAAACACGCTACACAAGAACTGAAATATAAAACATCCTTGAAAGGTTAATCAGAGTTCTCTTCCTCATAACCTGGGGAGAGAAACATAATAAGGGTGAGGTCAAATTCTTAGTAAGGGTATGTACAATGGAGGAAATAATCAATCTATATGGAAAGGTAAATACCTAAGAACACTTTCGATTTACAAAAACTAGATAGGGCACAAATAATATAACATATAAGGAACTGAAACATCTTTCATAAACTTATAAACTGAGAATGAACAACTTCTATTGATATGTCGACGCAGAATCTCATGGACAAATAATAACTAAAATTAAATGAAGGAAATACTTTATATACAGAAGTCATGTGTTAGTCACATTAAAACATTTTAACATCATGAACTTTCACAAGTTTGTTTAAAATTAATGGTAGAAACCAAATTTTCCAAATTATTCATCTCATGGGAACCTCTTGATTCTTCGAGGAGCTATATAATGTCCGATCTCCACCCATCATTTCTAGTTAAAATTATTTCTCATATTGAAAAACCAAAAAAAATTAATATTCCTTATAAAATAAACATATTAAATGAGTAATATGAATCTATCAATAATTCTCATGAAGGAGGTAAGATAATATTAGAAAAATAATGAGATTCATGATTACAAATTAAAGGGTAGAATATACACTGTATAAATGGAACTAGGTGTATAACATTTCAATATGCCTTAATGAAATAAAATTGAGACGAGATCCCTTACCATAAGTCTGATACTCTATGTATTTGTCTGAAACTGTAGTATGATGGTTTTAAACATATTATTAACTTATATTAGAAAGATAATAATATTTATGATATCATATATGATTTTTTTTAGGACTTTATATTACCCATTTGTTAACAATTCCAAGTTAACACAACATTTCAGGTAATAATTGCATTGTTCATTGTATGCGTTTTGACTTGTTATTTTTGATCATATTACTTAGATCATGATTTAATTACTTATTGAATTTATAATATCATATATATTCATAATATAAATATATAATATATATATATTAAATGGAATACATCTTTCATGGAGACGTTAGGTCGTACGTACGCATGAATGTTGTTTCCGTTTTCTTATCGTATTGAATGGAAGTAAGTGAACGACATATATGTGGGTATATATATATATATTATTTATGCATCATTATTAAGTCATATATTTCATAAAAATTCATAACATATATCTTTGTAATCATTCGTGGATTGTGAACATGGAAGATGAGTCTCATCTCGTCGTGGAGACGGTAAGTTGTACGTATGCACGAGCGACGATATCATTTTCTTAATGGTTTAATGTTATAAAATTAGATGGAATATTAATTTTAAATAAGTAATATCATTTTATATTTATTATTTATTTTATTTATATTCATAATTATACCCATTCTAATAAAGTATAGATGAATAAAAACAGTTTACACCACGTTGTGGAGAGGGTTAGACATACGTATGCACGCATGATGGTATTGTTTTTCATAGGATGGGTAAAAAGAGTAATATGGTTTTACCCTAATAATAACAACATATCATCAAATAGTATATTATGGATTTATTATTTTAGTATGGTAACAACTTAGTAAGTGAAATTTAAAGAAAAAATGAACATTAAAAAATGCATAAAACGATTACCTCTTCTTCAGGTGTCTCATTTTGATTTGCACAAAAGGAATCCTTAATGTATTTTTATTCCCAAATAGTGGCCTCTAGGATAAATTTGGGGAATTTGGTAGTATATTTTTTCAGGTTTTGACCGATCCAAAGGGCTTTATAGGTGTGAATAAGTGGGTATATATGGTTTCCTTTTATAGGAGTGAGGAGGGGCACTTTTGGAAAGTCTTGAAATATTATTTTATTATAAAATTATTTTAGAATTATAATAGTTACAAAGTGACATATTTATATTAAAATATGATAATGGGTGTAAATACTCTCAAACAATATGTTTTAGAAAAGTTTAGGTCACAAAATTATCCTTATCTTTTAGCTTTAACCCTTAGTTAAAAATATTAACTCTTTCCATGTCTTCTAGTATTTTCATAATATATGGTTACTATAGTTACAATAAAATAAAAAAAGAAATAAAAGTGGATCATTAATAACTTTTTTGTAATTATATAATCCAATTTGATGAATAATAAATTTTTAGGACTATTCTATCAATTAATAAAATAGTATTTGTTTTAAAAACTCGTTTATGACAATTTTGGAACTATTTAAGAATTTATTTTTTTCCAAGTCATAAAAACATCATTTCTTAAAACCAAAGGAATTAATTCAAAAATAAAATGTAAATATCATCAAAATATTCATAGATGGAATAAAAATATTCAAATTAATTTTAATTTAATATTTATATTATCATTTAATTGAATCTTTGATTAATAAGGCAATCACTTCGTCATAATTCTTTCATAAATAAATTTTTTTTTTAATGTATAAAAATTATAAATAAAATATCATAATTTAGGAAATATTATTTTATTTATAATTACTATCTATAGTAAAATATATCCATCATTTTACATTATATTAAAATTGTTTTACTAAAAGATACATGTTTGTGTTATATTTCTCTTTACTTAAATTAATTCTTAAAACATGTTCTTATCACACCCAAGTGGTCCGATGGGGTCCTAATATAGACCCACGGATTTCCCTAGTCGTAAATAGATCATCCAAAATGATTAGGACATGTTTTAGGGTAGTTTAATATTATTATAATCTTATTTTTTTCCTTATTTAATAGGTTTACCCTTTAATCAAGTTAAATAAAAATAATTATTGAAGTCTCTATTAAAAATTTCAAAAAATAAAAGGTTTCTATTTGAAAATTTTTAAACTTGTGATTCCAAATATGGAATCCATTTATCAAAATTCAAAACCCATAAGTTACAGTAATTAATTTAAAATTAATTTCCATTATTAAATCAAGAAAGCGGGTTTTTAAGAAGTAAAAAATATCAAAAGATTGACATGTGTTTATGTACAATCTAAATGTAAAATTACCTAAAATAACCATAATTAGATTATATGATAAAATATTAATAAAATTACACTTTAAAATCAATTAAAAATATAATATAAATTTATAAATAAATTAGATGGAAAAGAATTTTTGAATTAAAATGTAGTATTTTTCACTATTCATCAAAAAATGAAACTGTTCATAAAATTACCAAAAAATTACCATAAGATATTTTTGATATTCCGAATAAAAAAATGAAGTCCATTTTTTAAAATAATGTTTATAAAATTTAAAAATATTGTTAATACTATTCATAACTGCTTTTTAAATGGGTACTTTGATAGGTTGTGGTGTGCTTGAACTCAGGGTTGTGTACAACACAAACCATTGAATTATTCAAAAATAAGTATACCACGGAAGATTTGGGTGTTAAATATATTCATTATCATTATCCTTATTATATTCCATATAAATCATTAGTGATAAAAATCATATTTCTTCGTGAGACGGTGGTCCTCTGCACACACAAGAGGCGTTATCGTATCCCCAACAGAATGGGAAATTAAAATTTTATATATGATATAATGAATCCAGAGGTATAATTATGTCATATATATATATCATATATATGTTATATAAGTCATCATACCCAAATGTGATATGTTGTAAAAGAAAAATAAATGGCATCGGTTCACGAGATGGTAGTCCTCCATACACATGAAAGATGATTTTATAACCCATTTGATGGAAGTAGAGATGGTTTTAGGAAATTAACATGACATAAAAAAATATATGTATATGTAAGATACTAAGATTATTATATCAGCATGATTTAATAAAAATTGAAGGAGGTGGATGAAGAAATAAAATAAAAATTAAAGTTGAAGAACATTACCCCTTATACGGGTAACCTCCATAAATTTTCATCAAAACCTTTACAGGTTGGATTTATAAGAAAAATAATTCTTATATTATGACAGGATGAAATGTGGGAAGTTATATGGGCATGTATTGTCATAAAAAATATAAATGTTTTATGGTGTGAAGAGGAGAAGAGAGGGGTGACCTTTTATATGTGAGGTGAGTGGAGCACTTATAATTTTTAAAATGAAAAAGGTGTACCACATTATTATCATGAAATAGGGCCCCAAAATGGAGTATTATAAATAATTATACATTTTCTGGTTGAAATATGATTGTAAAATATATTTTGGAGATGTTTTTAGGTAATTTTATCCCCAATCTATTTAGTTTAACCCTAGGTAAATCCAATTTTCCTAAACTATGGTAAATAAATTTTTTGTTTTTACTATTAAAAGTGGAAAAATAATAATTTTACCTTATCAGATAAAATAAATTTTATTGATTCCAAATATGGAATCTATTTTTTAAAATTTAATTCCCATTATTTTAAAATTTTAATTTAAAATTAATTTCACATGAATGATGAAAAAACCTATTTTCAAAGAGAAAATGTTCAAAAGTTTACAAGGTTTTTATATCCATATCCAATAGGGAAACAATTTTAATGACATAAATTGGAATAATAAATATAAAATTAAATTAATTTTAAGATAAAATAATTTCAAAATGTATCTTAACTTTATAAATATTTTAAATTAAAAGGTAGTTTTCTATTAAAGTTCTTTATTTTTCACTATTCATCAAAAAGGTAATATTTTTCAAAAAAATTACAATAGTCACCCTAACATAATTTGGACATGATAAATTTAAAAATGAGATTTATATTTTCAAATAAATTTTCTAAATATTCCCATAATTATTGAATTTTCAAGGGTTCGAAAAACAACTGAGAAGGGGGAGGGGGTGAATCCGTTATTCTCTTTTTATGACATTCAGTACTATTAGAAACTAAACCACTAAAACCTATTAAGATTGATTTAATTATCATATTTTAGTAAGTAATCATGCATGTAAAATTAGGAAATCATGTAAATCAAAAAATATTTTCGAGGTTTGGCCTCTGTGTTAGAAGCTATATCATTTACATATCCACTCCTATGGGTATTTAGAAATTCCCTATTAAGAATAAATGAAAATAACTTGTGTGAACACCCATTAGAAACATTTTATCTCCAAATAAGATATATTTTACTAACTACCATCATTTTATACAGTTTCTTACAAAAAAAATTGATCTAAAAAATAAATTATCACAAAAAAAAAAATTCTTCACAAAAAAATATCTAGAACCTCAGCTTAATTATATCATTATAATGAGATCATTATGATAAACCCTTTTCTCAAACTTAACATCTCAAACTATGATCATCCATTCAGTCTGATCTTCCAAAATCTGATGCTCCTCAGTCTGATAGAATCAATATGATCTTCTCAATATGATGTTTCTTAGTCTCAATCTGCAAAACCAAAACTCTTTTCATGCTCTAAATACGATCTTCTTTAGTCTGGTAAACAAATATTCCAAGTGTATCATCTTATTTTAAGATACTAGTTTGATAAAACCCTTACTCAAATTCCTAAGTGATCCAAATTTTCTATAATTTTCATAGAAGTTAAAAAATATGATCAAAGTTTGCTTCTATTTATAGGTGACCCAGAAATGCAAAAGAAGGAAATTTGAAAACATTACCCACTTCCTTAAATTTTAGAACTCTGAAATTTAATCACATTTAAACATCAACTTTAACTTCTTTAAACATTCTCCAATTTCTAGGAAATATATGAAAAATTGCATAAACTAACATTTCTTCAGTATGATGTAACATCCACATCTCTAGCTTCTCCTACTAATTACATTTTACCTTTCTTTATTAGCTTATTACAATTTTCCTTTCTTTATCATCTCATTATGATTTTGATTTATTTATCTCCTCAATATGATCTGACTATATTCCTCTTCTCATTAAAATCTGATAAACATCATCATCTCTTTATGATGAAAATCCTTGGATCATTTTGATGAACTGACTTTACTTATCCAATTCATTCTGTTGGAATCCTCATAATGAAGGAATTCCCATGTTGATAAACTTCTCATAATGATGGTATTACCATTATGATGGAATTCTCATAATGTGGAATTCTAGTTACAATGGAATTACCATTATGATGAAATTCTCATTGAGAAGTAATCTTCAATACGATGGAGACTCTACTCTATAAAATTGAAAATATTCAAACCTTATCAACTATAATTCATTCAAAATTCTAAAAAACTTCTTAGTCTGATACTTATAGAACCAATATTCTATGTCTGGGTTTTTAGAGTCGATATAATAATTACGAATCAACCATTTATTCAACAAATGTTATCATGGTAGTTTTCATGATTTATAAGGACTTCATGGTTTGAAAAGAATTGTCTAATTTAAGGTTATAAAGTATGAAAACCTTATAACTCTTAACATTACTATCTTCATTAAAAACTCTTTAGCAACATTACAACTTCTTCACTCAGATACTACTAACTTTCTTACTGAAACTGAGTATGAGGGATCCCAAAATTCATACGGATGAACCTAATACCGATGGTGTGTTTGACCAACAACTTCATCTTTCTAACCACATTTTTTCCAATTGTAGATCGATCTGATAGTCTGATTATAGTGCTTGTTAATATGATCCTCTATGTCTGAAAAACATATTTCTTAAAAATAAAACTTTTCTCCCCCTTTAAGTTTGGGTTCAAACTTTCAGAAACATTCATCTTTCTTACAAATCTCATTACGATGGACTGGGACAAATCCTGAATAATAAAAACATTCTTCTATAAAAAGGATAGTTTTCATGAAAATTCATTTTTAACACTAAAACATCACAAAGGTTCTTCCATATCCTCCTTTGGATTTTTTGAGAACTCTAATTAACAACTTTTTCAACTTTCTTAATTTTTTCACAACTCAAATTTTTTACTTTAACCAAAACACATCCTTACTGAAAATAGAGTTTCCTGCCACCACACTACTGGATAAAGTAATGTTTTTACAAAATTACATCCCTCTTTGTCAATAAAATTCTATGGCTATGTAAAGTTAACCCCCCCCCCTCACTTTTTTCTTTTCCCACTTTTCGTTTTCTCTCTCCCACATTTTATGATAACAAAAACATCATATTCATAAAAAAAGATAAGTAAATAAACTTATTACAAGTATAAATTTGTTACTTTATCTCCCACATTGTCAATATAAACCAGAGCACAATGGGGGACTTCTTTATGAGCTTTTGGAAGTCATTACTAGAGGCTGAATATGAATTTGCATCCTCATTATAAAAAACCTTTATATTAGCAATGCCTTTTTGAAGATATTGTCAATTTGATACTTCATTGAGATAAATTCTAGAAAAACATTTCGTCCATCAACATTCTATTTTGTAAAGTGAATCTTTATATCAATGTGTTTTGATCTTGAATATTGGACACGATTTTTAGAAAGATTAATGGAACTCTAATATCAAAAAAGTATAATCAATTGATTAGATAATATCACTTTCAAGTATTACAGCTGGACTTTATCCACAACATTTGAGTACAGACTTTAGTAGTTGCAATATATTTTGATTTATATGTTCTCAAATTTATTGAACTTTGTTTCTTACTATTCCTGCTCATACAACATTCACCCATGAAAAATGTTACTCATGAGGTTGATTTTCTATAATTACAATCTCCAACCCAATCAGTGTTAGTATATTCATGAAATGTAATCTAATTATTACTTTT
Source organism: Viscum album (assembly GCA_963277665.1). Classification (NCBI taxonomy): domain Eukaryota; kingdom Viridiplantae; phylum Streptophyta; class Magnoliopsida; order Santalales; family Viscaceae; genus Viscum; species Viscum album. The sequence continues at coordinate 21,426,014 of OY728142.1, read as the reverse complement.
TTAGAAAAACCCATTTGAATTTGTTCCTTTTACCTATCTCATAATTCCTTTTACGGTAAACATATGTTATTATTTCATGTTACTTTGATACCTAGCTCACAAAGTCACAGCATAAACAATACCAAGCCTTACGGCTGTAAGGTAAATTACACTTCCTATTAACTTCTAAAAGTCTTTATGATTCACACTTTTTCAATACTCATCATTACTCATGTTTGTGCTCATAGATATATGAGATAATCTTCTTTGGATTCTTCGATATCAAACTTATTTATCAATTCCCTATCATACTTTTCATGAGATAATAAAATGCACTTTTCCTTTTATTGAACTTGTAAGACACGGAAGAAAGTTAATTCTCCCAACATTGAAATTGCAAAATTCTTCTTAATTTCCTAAAAAACAATTTACAAACGTTTTCTTCCTCCCCATAAAAAATTATATCATCTACATAAGCAATTGAAATTAGTTCTTTAGAGTTAATAGCCTTCATGTATAAATTTATATAAAATTTTACATAAAAATTAAACATTTTCATACAATTTTTATTATTTTAATACCAAGAAAATAGATCCTATTTTAGTCTATACAAATATTTATTTAGTTTACAAACTTTTTTTCTTCATCTTCATTAAGTAGAAACCCACATGTTTGTTCAATAAGGACATCTTCCTCAATCTCACCATTTAAGAAATCTTAATTTCCATCCATCTGATAAACTTGGTAATTTTTATGGGTGTCTACTGATAGAATATTTATAATATTTTCTAATCATGAAATTGGGGGAAAATATTAATCAAAATCCACACCTTCCACCTATGAATATCCTTTACAAACAAGCCCGGCTTTTTTTATTGAAACTTCCCAATTTTCATTTTACTTGTTTCAATAAACCCACTTTATTTTGATCATATTTTTCATTTGATAGGGAAAAAGTTTCCATGCATCATTTATATCTGTCTATTAAAACTCTTCATTAATAGAATCCACCCATTCTTGGTGTTGAATAGCTTCTAAAAATGATCCCATTTCAAAATTTAAGATAAGTGATGTATGATTTTCTAATCTCATCTTTCTTCTAGTATGAACTAGAGACTTCTAATTTCAAATAATTCATTTAGACTTAACATGTTTTTGTAAGGTATAAATTTCAAAGTTTCTTCACTAGATGTACTTTCCCCATCATATGAATTTTATGAATCTCGGTAAGGATGTTTCTACTTACTTTTAATATTTTTTTAAATCTCCGGTTTATAATCCTCAGCATTCTCAAAAATATTTTTTTGAGAAATTTTGATTTTTAATTACTTTCGTATCATATGAGTCCAAAAAATTTATAAAATGTTATTTTCAACATTGGTAACTTATTTAATTGGGTGAATAACCCATAATAGTTCCTTATTTTTCTTTATCATCAAATTTTCCTAGATCTATATTTTTTTATGTAAATATGGAATTCCAAAAACATTGAATTACTTCAATAAAGGTTTTTGTTATACCAAATTTTATAAGATTTTATATTGTTTTATGTTCTTAAGAAGCATATTATTTTAACATGTAATACTATATTAAAAGCTTCTCTCTGATAAAACATTAAAAGTTTTTATTTTCCTAACATACTTATTCCCATTTCCATCAAACTTCTACTATTTATTTCCAATACTAAATTCTATTGTGGATTGTAGGGAGCACTGTACTGATGTTTGATATAACGATATCTAAGATAAGTTTCAAACATATTCATTGTGAATTTAGTACCATTATCTATTCTGAAATTTTTTTATATAAGCCCCCATTTATTTCTCAACTTATTTTCAGAAAAACCTGAATATTTCCATAACCTATTATTATTTCTTCATAAACATGATGCTTTTAGTATAGGGGAAATCATAAATAAAAGTGATATAGTAAAAATCTACCTTTGTGAATAATGTCTCATCGGCCCACATAAATTGGAAAGAATAAGTTCAAGAGGATTGGTAGATTGAAAATAAACTCTCTTATGACTTCTATTAGACTTCTTCCATTTATGAAAAGTACAATAACATCTTTATCTCTTCTTTTTAATTATGGAAAAAATGGACATCGTCAAAGTTATAAAGTTTTTTTTGTTTCTTCCCAAGGTTCCCAAATCATTAGTGCCACAATTTTTTTATCTTCAGCACTCAAGTAATAGTTGTTATTTAACTCTCAAATTTGAAAAATATTACAATTATTTTTTCTCTATATGTGATAAATTTTCCATATTTAACACTTTTCATAATACAAGAATCGTTTTTTTGGAAAAAAACTTATTTTACATAATCATATATTTGAATTACACTATGTAAGTTATGTTTTAGCACCTCAAAAAATGAAACTTCCTTAGATTTCGACTTTTCCACTGCAATCTCAGCCATTCTGATTCCTCTATTTTTTATGAATCTATCAATACCAAAGGTAACTTCTCCTATATCATTACTTTCAATTTGTTTCAATATTTTTATATCATCTGACAGATGTGATGAACAACCACTATTAAGTATCCATGGTTTTTTCCTTTTACTGGATTTTAAAGATGTCTCAACAAAAAAATTTGGTTCTATAGCTTTCTTCTTTCCATATTCAATTTCTTTTATACCCTAAGAAACTTTTTCGAAAAAGAGTGTCATACATTTTTCATCAGGAAAAAAATCATCATCACATATTCCACAAACATCTTGCAAACAATAAAATTGTTTATTTTGGAAGGTTTCTAATATATTATGTTTTTTCTTCCCTAAATTCTTATGGGTTATGAAATTTACACATCCTTAATCCAATATTACTTAAAATTTGTTCAAATCTTCTTTTGGGAAGTGAAAATTTACACAAAAAATGTATTCCCTATACCCGTAGATTCTAAAACACCAGTAATAGCCATCAAATCTTGATTTTCTATTGAAGTAAGATCTTTCTATGTAGAAAATTTATTGAGGATGATAACTTCTTCCGACTTTAACAATCTATTTACATGGAAAATATTTCCTCTTGAGTGGGTATCCATTATTTTTAAACGAAATATTTTTCTCACATGCTTTCCACCTATTATTTCCCAATAATTTTTCTAGAATTTAAAATGAAAGGAAAATCAAAAGAATCCTTATTTTTTGTGGGTGAGGATTTCACTTGATTCTATATTTGAGCATTATCCGAAACTTTAGATGTTTTTTATTTTACTTTCAAAGCTTCGGGAAATTTTCATCCAACTTCCTCAATGTATTTTTAAAATTTAGAAGTTTTTATCGAAACATGTTAACTTCTTCTTCCATGTCATCCAAGGTATTGATGAGATCTTCAACCACATTTCCTTATTCAAAAATTCTATGTTTGTAACTTAATTTATCCTAGATTTATTCATCCCCTCACTTGATGGTAAATTTTCATCCTTTAAGAACTTCTCCACAATATTTTTTTCATTCTTATTTCTTTCTTCAGATATATTTTTATCAATACATGAAATTATTTTTGTTCTGAGCTAATATTCTCTGTAAGATTCTTCACCACCTCCTTCATTATATGAGGAATATTTTATTTTCTCAGCTTTTAAAATGATGGTTCTTCTTTTAACTTTAATCTTCTAAATAATTTTTTTTAGTTGAGTTTGATTCAATATTCTTACTCGACATACTAATTTTTTGTTATGTGAACTTCTCTTCTATTTTTTGGATGACTTTTCTTATTTATCATGTTTGTTCCACTTCTTCCATCATGTTATTGCATCATAATTTTATATATATTATATGACTTTCATCATAGGAAAATTCATAACAATGTTTTTAACTCCACCACAATCAAACCATTTAAGATAAATTTTACCTCCATACTTTCCCACTCCTCTTCGGTGGTTTTTAGATATAAGATACATTTTTTTTAATTCAACTCATCATCCTATTTATCTTTTGAGTCATGAGGATCAACATCTTTAAGAACTTTTATTTTCATTTTTATTATGGATTCAAATTCAATTTCATATTTAATCTTCATTTTTAAGATTAGATATCTTTTCATTTCATAAGAAAAAATAAAGTAAATCAATTCATCAAGAGATAAATCTTTCTTATCTTTTAAAGAGGAAATTTTAGAATCAAACATTTCTATAAAGTTTCTCATAGGTTTCTTCACTATCGTAGAGTCTTTCATGACATCAAAAAATCCTATGATTTTGCAAACAATTTCATTTACTGTAGTGAATTATTCATTAATAGAATATTCATCTATCATCCTTTTGTCTTCAGAATTACTCTTCCATATTATTAGCTTTTCTTGAATAACTTTAGTGTTTACTTAGAAAATAAATTCCATCTTATCCCAAACTCTTTGATTATTTGATACCCATCACCATCATATAAACATTATCTAATAAGGATATAAGGATAAAACATAGAGTTATTCTATCAACTTCTATATTTATCTTATCATAAAACATAATTATAGTATCTTTCTCTCTATGTGGGAATCCTATTGTAGTAGCATAACTAACTTCCTGACCAAGAGATAATAGATTAGGGATCATACTATTTTCTATCGATAATATTTTTTTCCATCACATGTATGAATTCCTCTACAGTTGATAGAATTGAGATTATTTATGATAAGGATTCAAGAAGGGAACCTCCCTCTAACCTCAATTGAAGTTCCAAAGGATTGAAGAACAATTGAGAGGGGGGTTAATTAGTTCATCACCTTTTATGATTTTAAATACTTTTAGAAACTTAACCCTTGCAAGAGATTCATGTTAATTTCATTATTACCTTTTAGTAAATACACATACATGAAAGGATTTGTATGAAAGTAAATCACACATGATTTACATTGTTCATCCTTAGTGTGAGAACCTACATTATTTCCATAGCCATTTTTGTGGCTCTATAGAAATTCACTAATAATAATAAGTGAATAAAACTTGTGACAACTCCCATAAGACACCTTCTATCTCCTACTAGGGAATATTATATTGAATCCCATTAGTTTAAAAAGGTTCATATAAAACAATTTGAGCCAAAAAAAATATCACAAAAGAAATTCTCAATAAAACTCATTCCATAACCTCAGTCTAATTGTATCATTATGATGGGAGTATTAAGATTAACCCTTCTCTCAAACTACACTTCTCAAACTCTAATCAACTACTCGATCTCGTATTTCTTAGTATAATATAATCAATAGAATCTTTTTAATATGATGTTTCAATGTCTTAATATACAAAACCCAAAATATTCTAAAACACTCATATGATCTTCATCAGTCCGGTAAACAAAACATTCAGGTTTCTGGTCTTCTTCTGACATTTATGTTCAGAAATAACTCTTACTCAAATTCCTCAGTGCTCTATCTTTTCTACTCTCATCATAATTGTTACAAAATTTAAATGAATTGTTCTTATATTTATAGGTTAATCAGAAAAGAAAAATCAAGAAACTTGATAACATTCCCCAATTCCTAAAATTTCAAAACTCTAAAATTCAATCGCATTTAAACATAAAATTTGACTCCTTAAAACTTTTTTATATTTCTCTAATATTTAAACACAATTTAATAAACTAAATTTTCATCAGTCCAATATAACTTTCTCAGATTCATCTTCCACTGTAAATTAAATTATGTGTTTCTTTCTTAGCTCATTATAATCTGTATTTATTTCTCATCTCATTATAATCTTCTTTTATTTCTGATCACAATATGATCTGACTATCTTCCTCTACTCATTAGGATCTGATCATCCTTATCTCATTATGATCTAGCTTCAGGTCATTACGATCTGACTATCTTCACCTCATTCCTATTTTTTCATCATAATCTTCTCATTATGATGAAATTCCTCATCTCATTATGATGGACTGGCTTTCCTTCCCAGATCCAGTCTGATGGAATCTTTATAACCATAGAATTCCCATTATGATGGATTTTACATAATGATGGAATTTCAATTATGTTGGAATTCTCAAAATTATGTAATTTCCATTATGATATAATTATAATAATTATAGAATTCCCATTGTGATGGAATTCTTAGTATGATGGAATTTTCTTTTTGATGGAAAATCCACTTTGAAACATTGAAAATATTCAAAAATTATCAACTATAAATCATTCAGACATCAAAAAAACTTCTTAGTATGATACCATTGTATTTGATATTCTATTTTCTTGTTTCTATAGTTGACATAATCATTAAAATACCTTCATTGGTTCAATAGATTTTATCATGATAGTTTCATGATTTGTGAGAACTCCATGACCAGAATGGTGTCATCTGATTTATGGTTAGAAAATATGAAAACAATCAAACTTATGAAATTACTATCTTCCTTAAAAACTCTTCAGAAAAATTTTGACTTTTTTACTCTACAACTTCTGACATTATAACAACTTATGAGTTTTATAAATCCTGAAATTAATACCTATACACCTAAGACCTTTGATGTATCTCATCACCAACTTCATATTTCTGACCACCTCTACATATAGTAATTCTTGCTCGGATATTCTGAGTATGGTTCCTCTCAGTCCAATCCTATTTATCAGAAAACCATCTTTCTTAAAATAAACTTTTCTACCAATTTATTTTTGGGTTCAAACTTACAGCAACTTTCAACTTTCTTAAAAATCTCATTACGATATACTGGGTATAATCCAGATGAAAAAATATTCTTTTACAAAAATGATATTTATCAAAAAAATAAAAAAAAACTCTGTTAAAAAAACATCACAAATGTTCTTAAATTATTTTTATAATAATTGTGCAAAAAGGCAACACAATTACATTTAAAAAATACAGTTTTTAAGCATAAAATTGGATTTATTCTAGTCACATGTCTAGAAAACAAATAAGATGAATATTAATAACTTGATGAAATATATGATATAAACATTTAATTAAAATCATTCACTAAAATTGGTTTGTTTAATTTATTAATGTAAAATGTATTTTTTCATAACATTAGTTTTTTAGAAAAATAAAGCCTTTATTTTCAAATAGTTTTTATTTTTATTTTTAATTAATTGGTCACCAAATAATTCATCTTATATACATGTATAAAAATAATAATTTTCATAATTTAGTAAATCAGACTCATACTTAAAATTTCAATGGCTAAGTGAGAACTAATATTATTATAGTATGAAACATATTGTTTAGAATCAGTCTTGTGTATAACAGAATCTAAAATTAGGGTTATGTGTAACACAAGATAAGCTTGGTTCAACATTTATTCCAAGATAAACCCAGTGTTTTTCATAATGAAAGAAAACCTCAGTATTGTTTATAACACAAGGTATACTCAGTGTTTCATATAACCCAAAATATAATCAGTGTTTAATGTAACACAAAATATCAAAAAGATTATATTTATTTGAAAAAATAATAATTTCAATAAATCTCATGGTGTAACATTTTACCCCCTTAAAATGAATTTCACCCTCTAAATTCATCACTTTGAATACTGAAAACTGAGGATAAATCTACTTCATTACATCCTTAGCTTCTCACATAGCTTCCTCAAGCTGGTGGTTTTTCCAAAAAAACATTGACCAGGTAAGTAGTCATGTTTCATAGAACCTTCTCTATTCAATCCATAAACTCTATCGGTTATTCCGTATAAGGAATATCATCATCCAGTGGTATGACCTATATGATGGGTACATGTAATAGACTGAGTATGTACATCCTCCTAATAGATAAATAGAACACATCATGAACCTAATTGAGGTTCTAGGTAAGTGCCAATCAATATTTTGTTGTCTGGATATGATCAATAATTTCAAAAGGATTGATATACCCTAGTTTTAGATTTCCTTGGTATCATAAGAACATTTTCATCCTTTAGTTGTTCTTAGATAAATTTTTACTTTATCCCTTACTCTAAGAGATGAATTTTTCATGTCTAGAGAACTAAATAAAATCCATAATAGCATGATAAGCCATTCCTTATATCTATAGTAAAAAAATATAGAACTTTTTATCCAATATGGATAAATATTCATATGGTGAAGTAATATATTAATCTCTAAAACCTCATCCAAATTTTATCTTAAAACATTCCAAAAATGGTTAAACTTTTAAACCTTAATAAATAAAAAATTATAAAAAAGGCCACGAAATTTCTTAAAATCAAGTTATCCTTGATCCCCCATATATCATAAAGTAGATCTTTATTTTCATATACCTTACTTGTCAACACCTTTATCGTGTATTCTATTGAAACATGTTAATAACCTAAATTACCACAAAACCGTATTGAAAATATGCATGCTTACTTATTCCTTAAATAAAACATAGATTATTGGAGTTACTTATTTAGTCCAAAAATGTTTTAAAATCCTTTAATGATTGCATATACCACTTTCTCAAAAATTCAATAATCAATTCCAAGATAATTAGTACTATATAATTTAATTTATCAATATCAATCGTCTCTTTATCATAAAATCATTAACTGAAAATCCATAAAATATTTGTGTCACATTTCCCTTAAATAAGTATATTTTAAAAAATATCACCTTACTACTCAAACAATTTTCTGGGTTATCAGTACCATTCAACATATTATTTCAAATCATTAATGAAAAAATATTACTGAAAAAAACTAATATGTATCATGATTTTATGATATCATAAAAAAAATTCTATAAAAGTATTATTTAAGTAAAATACATAAAAAACAATCATGCATATTCTTTATAAAACCATGAAATAGGCTTTATTAGCATTTCCTTAATACTTCAATCCTTTCATATGAAATATGAGTAATGTCTTAACATTCATAAACCTCCATTTAATCATGACTCTCACATTTAATATAAAAAAATTTATAAGATCCCATAACTTTCATATTTTATATTTGTTCAATTCATCATCAAATGTATAAGCATTACTCATACCACCTTTCTAATTCTCTTCGTGAGATTTCCCCATAGGAAATCGATTTTTATTATGCCCATATTTTCCACATTTAAATCTTTCAAAAGTCGATGATACCTTAGGGAGACCCATAATCCCATCCATTATATTAATTGAAATTTGTATTTATCCTTAGAGATCTATTACATGGGGTCCTTATTCTCTGTAAAACATCTTTTCATCTCTCTTATACATTCCACTAAGTGAATATTCCCACATTCTCAATTTATAGGTAACTGATCTTTCTTTTCTCTATGGTCTCCACTACCCAGACTCTCATAAAAATCCACCCTTATCTTTTTTGGTGAGTCTGAGAGATGGTTAATGTGCATGTTGTTAATAATGTTTCAGATAACTGATTAGGCAGAATTACAATAACCATTAATCCAGTCATCATCCCATTTGTCTACTCATCAGCAACTCATCCATCACATTCAATGTTAACCCAGTTCCTTCTGGTAACCACCATTGACTAAAACCAAAAAACATTTTGTGAGAAATTCTAATCATAATGGAAAACCACATAGTATAAAAAAATAAATTTTAGGAGGCCTAAATCAACAAATATTATTTTAAATATATGACACCTTTGGTTTAACTTAGTTCAACCATGATCATCATCTATTTAAATCCTTCATGATGTTTTGTATAGAGTTTGTAAATATAAATAGAATATCCCCCTAGAGTATCAAACTATGTGTGTATTAAGGAACTTTTTCATGCACCAGGTAATGGTCAAGTCCATCTCAATACAACCTTTATGGAGTTATTACCCCTGGGTACCTCTATACCTGATCCACATCCACTTGTAATATCAAAAAGTTGATGTAATTTATTGGAAACCACTCACTCTAACCTCTAGAAAAATTCATTGACAATTAAATATAATTTAAATCATCTGTAGAATTACCCATAGATACATCCCAAGAAATATCCTAATAAATATACCTAGGAATTTCACTAATTTTTTCTCAGCATTATTTCCAATGGATAACTAAACCTATCCTCTGATACCAACTATAGTGATATTGAATTCTCATACAAAGATCATTCATCTTCATAGATAAATATTCAATATATTACACCAACACAAACATGAGGACTATAATAGTTTAGTGTCTTTGGATACTAGGTACACAATCTTCTAATTTGGTGAAAGATCTTCAACATGTCACATAAAGATTTTACCCTTTAGTACTCTTCAAAAAAATACCCTACTGAAAACCATTCTTCATAACCAGGGGAAAGGAAACATATGAAAGGATGATCGTTAGTTTTTATTAAGGGTAAAAAAGACAGATACAAAATGACAAAATAAACATATGGGTATGAGAACAATATTATAACATTTGGAAACTATACCCTGCATATAAAAGGGCATAATATTTTTTCCTAGCATAATAATTGGATGTTTATAAGACATGAATCATAATGGAATAAAAATCATTAGAAGTGAGAACCTAACATTGGCATAAGGCATAATTTTGGGGCATAAAAATTATATTATAACATTGTGAGCATGTATAAATAGAGACATATTCACTCATTAAGTTATGGACATGAAATCAGGTCCTCTCATAAACTTATGTACATGAAAACAGGTCCACACATAACATTATGTAAATGAAAGGAAAGTCCATTCATGACACTATGAATTTATAATCAGGTTACCACATAACATTTTGGACATGTAATCGAGTTCACTCATAACATTGTGATCATGTAATCTGGTTCAGACATGAAATATTAACTCATGAGTTATCTATATTTACCTAATGAATTGTAGGGAGATATAGGTCCCACCATACACATATTGAAAATGATATGAACGTGTTCCAAAAGGTCATAAAACATTCATCATATCATAACCCATTAAATGGAGTGGGTTTCATAAACATTTCATCATATTATAACCTATGGAAAATAGATATGTTTTATAATCATTTCACCATTATATCAAAGCATAAACCATTGAAAAATAAGATGTTTTCATAAAAAATATCTTGGTAAACCCATGGAAGAGCAAGGGGTTTCATTAAAATCTTATAATGGTAAAAAAAAATAAGAGAAATAATTAGAATGGAACCCTTGGTTCATATCCTGATCAAATAATAAGTTATATAAATGGATGTCATCTTATATGGAGAATTATTTTTGAAAGATCACTGGAACATTTGTTAAATAAAATAAATTTTATTTGAAAATAAGTTTTTAAAACTAAAAATTCATGAAATATTTAAAAATAGTTTTATTTTAAAATTACATTGGAAATTTATAAACTAATCTTAAAAGAAATTAATTTCTATGATATTAGAAAATCTAGTTCATGTTGTGCACATTAAAACAAAAATTCCTTTCACATTTTTGGTAAAATCCAAATATTAATTATTAGGAAAATAGCCTGAATTTTCCATTCAAAATTTTTTTAAAAAATAAAAACATGGGTAATAATTTCATTAATAATTCATTTTAAGAATGTAGAAAATATTTTTGAAAATATTTTTTGAAAACCTGGTTTTGGAGGAAAACAGTTTTTCGACCAATGATAGAAAGAAATAATATTTTTCATGAAAACAATTTCTTAGTTATTTTAAGTACCAAAGACTATGAAAATGGAAATATTAGTTGATAATATCATTAATAACTAGAGGATAATAAAATTCATGATAATTATTCAAAGTTATATCATAATATATCAATATTGGAGACTTAATCATAAAAAATCTTGATAAATGATGAGATTGTAAGATAAATCCATTACCACTTTGTAATGTCTCGGATTTTCCATCTATTATTTTTAAATATTATATGGAATTATTTTGAGACTCATATTTGTGATGGCATTAGATTTTTGGGTCATGGGTTCTCGGAATAAATGTTTGAAATAAATTAAACTTTTAAATAGTGTGGGTGAGTGGTTTTCCTAAAAAACTGGAATAGCATTCAAAATGTTCCCCTGATCAGAAATTTAAGGCCATAATTGCATTCATAGTTGTGACTTTACCTTAGGTGATGCCTAACATCAATTGGTGCGGGTGGGATATAGATTTTAGTTTTTCGATGTTTAAGGAAAAAATATAAATTAAAATATTTATTTTATTTACATTACATGAACATTGCAATGGGAGATTAAAATTAAGATAATAAGAAGAATATCCAGGGTTAGTCTCATAACCCAAGAAACATTCCTGGGAGAATCTAGATATTTGGAGGGGACACATCCTTTGAGGAATCTCGATGAACTATGACGAGCGATGACACATGGATTCTTACACAGTGAGATCGAATCCCAACTAAAGACCGCTCTCCCTATTCCTCAACGATCGAGGTAGGGGTTGTTATTTTAATTGTGTTATTTCCTGCTCCTAGATTTAAACAATGAAATCAGATCAACCCATGAATAGTTTTTCCCATGAATCATTTGTTCTAGTAGGAGGGTCTTTTTTTGGGTTCATTTTGGGGAATTAATATGTGCATCATTTGATTCGGATTTGATTTTTTCGTTTGATTCATCTAACTAGAGTGTATCAAAACCTGAAACCTACCGATTGGTTTTTACCATGGTGGGGAAACTCTGGATCTTCATTTTCAAGGTGAATGAATGGCTAGATCGAAAATTTTAGGATCATCTGAAGTGCCAACGAAGAACCAGTGGTTTCTAGAAAATCACAATGAACATGATGTGTAGTTCAGACTACATGGCATGTGGTCCCCATTGATCGACGTCTAGGGTTCCAGGAAACATAAAGGTTTAATAATTCATGTGACAGTTGTAACAAGACATGTGGGTAATTTCCCAAAACTCATCATGTATCTCGAATGATGCATAGACACAGGGTGGAGTACATGACATGTAATCCAACACATAGCCAGACCAAGCCAGTTACACAGGTTACCCCATATACTAGTACACGAGTTGGATGACACGGGTTAAAGCAATGTACATGCACATGGGTATCATAAACGAAGCATCCCCCAGATAGTAGGACATGTCGTGTCACTCTTATACATTCCATGTATATCTTTTCTACATGACATGACCTTTTTGACATGGGTCATTGTACACGGGAAATACCTAGGGTTATAGGACACGGTGTGTGACCCTTCTACATGACTTGATCTTCTTGTCCACTATATCTTGGAGATGTTTTGTTTGAGTTAGTGCCCCCTTTACTCATTCCCCTAATGGTCAAGTATCTTTTCTATCCATATGATTATGATCCATTCAATAGGAATTTCTAGATTGAGTCAGAATCACTCTTAGTGTCCCAAAGAGGGATCCTATACCCATTTATCCCTAGGTAGAGTTAGGTATCAATGTGACCAATCCTATAAGAAGTCGATTCACTATATAGCAGATGAGTACGGATGTGTCGGGGTATATTCCAAGGCCCTGGTAGTGATACTCATCTGTGTATCGTGATCTTTCTCCACTCATGAGTGAGTTCTCCGAGAATGAGTGTATTTATTCTCTCTTCAGATAAATCAGTGCATCTATATCTATAGTGAAACTTCCCAATGAATGTACTTCCCAGACAGTGATCATCATATCTATCATCGTTTTGTAGGGTGTTCCCCCAGATGAGTGTATCATGGAATCATCAAATTGAATCCCTAGAGTGGGTATGCAGTTGTTGTGAATTACCTCTAGAATACGAGTCAGGGATTCGAGTATATCTAGATATGTTTCTTCTATTATATGTTTTCTAAACATATAATTTGTAGAGGTTATTGTGCCATTACTTTGTGTATTGCTTTGTGTTTTTTCGGGTCCTCTACAGAGTATTGTTATACTCACCCATATAGGATCATTTCCCGCACATGTCGTGACATGTGTAGACGAGCGGCCTTTTGACGGAGTCTAGGGTAGACAAGGACCATAACGAGCTTTGTGAGCTTCCTTACAAGATGAGGTGTTCCTATAGGTATGAATAGTATTCCCAGTACCTATTTTCTTTCTTGAGGGATGGACTTTGTTGTTCACATACTCTTTCTTTTGGTGGGCTTGTAATCTGGCCTAGTTTTCATTCTTCACATTACTTTCCATTATATTCTATTGGTTGGGTTTAGTTGCATGCATGCATTATTTTCATTAGTGGTTTTTACATTTCATCATTTTTGGGATTTGAGATGTGAGTGTGTGTACATGCACTTAGGTAATGCCTCCCAAGTTAGTGTTATTCCTACTCGATGCTAGTCACCAGCCCCTAGCCTATTAGAGGTGGGCTTGGGGAGTCGCATCATGGGATCTACTAGGACATGTCATGATAGAGTGGTATCAGAGATTTTTGGTTCTATATTAGGACCAAGAGTCTGTGAGATTGGTTATGGGGAATAGTGTTACATGTTTTGAGCATAGCTTTCTGGCCAGGGACTGCAGTGTTGGAATGGTCAGCCGATGTAACCATACACCAGGACTCTGATTACCTGTTTTTCGACTCAGTACATGAGAACACTAGTTGCAGGGAAACAAAAAGGGGATATTAAATGAATCATATAGGAATTGGATGTTTTTTTCATTTCCTTTGTGTTAGATAACTAGATATACTCTTTGAATGTGGTACATCTTGAGTCCCTACAGGATGCCTCCATGACGCATACCCTCTAGCATTCAGCATCTCGATCACAAGGATGACCCCCTCAGTGATGATGACTCGATTCAAGGACCAATTCCATAGGAGTTGCCTCAAGGTGGTTCATGTGCTATACCACAACCAGTGGAGCAACACGTGGTACCTGTAGTACCAGCAGGCGAGGAGCGCAGGCTGAGCGCGCACTATGAGTTTCTTAGACAAATACCCATCAGGATCTGAGGTGAGCATGACCTTCAGGTGGATAAGGACTAGCTTGAGGCGGTGACCATAGTTTTTTTTCTAATGAGGACACCAGAATACAAGAAGGTGATCCTAGGAGTGTGCCTTTTCTGGGTTAGGCATGAAGATGATGGAGTTTGACCATGCAGACTCATGAAGAGGAGACACTTTTGTGGATGGAGTTCAATAGACTCTTTAGGGAGGAGTTCCCTCTAATTATGCTGAGAGTAGTGCATATCTAGGAGCATATTCAGATCTTGTAGGGTAGTTTAATGGTGGATTAATATTCATTTAGGTTGACCAACCTCACCAGGTACTCGATGGATATGGTTTGGGATTAGTACTTCAGATCTCAGATGTTCGGGAATGGTTTATGATAGGAAATCTGAGGAATTTTCATGACTCTATGAATTTAGACTTATTCAGAAGTTATTGAGCTACTTGTGGTGGTTGAGATATTCTTGGATGAGTAGATAAAGTCAAAGATAGTCAGAATCTTGCAGACAGGTGTAGAGACCTCGACAACAGGAATCTAACTTCAGTCATAGGGATCGAGATGTGGGATATGCCAGAGGAGGATCCAATATAGGGGAGTTTTTGTCCAGGGTTCTCAATATGGATCTATTAAACCAAGGGAGATGTGATAATAATCGTGCTATGATAGGGTATATATCATTATAAACTTCCCAACCCGTTGAACTGATAATAGGGAGGCAGTGGATGGACCACCTAGGTAGAGGTAGAGAGTGGAGAAGGAAGTCCCACTAGATGGTGGACATGGCAGGGGAGCAGGGAGAGCTATAGGAGGTGGCAGATGCTTGGACCTACTTCCACCACCACCCCCGGGTGGTCAGCACCAGGCATAGGGATCTTGGGGACAGGGGTGGGGGCAGTTACATGTGGTCAATATGTACGACCTAGGGACTCCATGGATGATTTGAGGTATGATCTTTGTATGTTATACCTTATCTTCTATGCTTATAGACACAAGTGTCAATCATTATTTCCTTGTCACATGTCTTGTGTGAAAACTTGAGATTCCAGTGGATCCATCGACGCGGCCCTTATGCTTGGAGACACCTACAAGAGGAGACTCAATAATCACACATATTTATTGACATTGTGATCTTACCCTTGGAGTTGAGAGTTTCAGTTGGAACATCTTGGGGGCAGCGTCGATGACTTATGGCATCATTCTCGGTATAGATTGGTTAATCTTGTTCCATACCCATATTTTCTGCATTACGTGAAGATTACAGTGTGGCTGGATCCATGGAACAAGTTTTTTTTTGGTGAAAAGGAAACCCAGGTAGCATAGAATGGGCTCATGCTTAGTAGGGTTCAACGGATCACTCATGAGTTGGCTAGACTTACCCACGGAGAAATAGATGTTTTGAGATTTTAGTTCCTAGGAGTGGTGGCAGATTACAAGGACATATTTCCAGAAGTTGTTCCTAGACTACCTCCCAACCAAGATATCAATATTCTCATCAACTTACACCCAAGGATAACACTAATATTCTCACCGACATATCAGAGGGTTCTCATAGAGATTCGTGAGCTAAGGTAAAGCTAGAGGATTTTCAAAGTAAGGTCTTTGTAAGACACAGTGTTTCACTCTGGTTAGCCCCATTTTATACCAATAAGGTAGAAGGTTGTTTGATGTTGTGCATGGATTACTGGTGGTTGAACCAGCTAATAATGAAGAACATGTATCCACTACTGAGGATCGATGAACTCTTCGATCAAGTGAGAGGTGTACGATGGTTCTCAATGGTTGAAAATTGTTCAGGATACTTCCAATTTCAAGTACGTGATGGGGATGTATTGAAGACATATTCTAGATTCCTCTACCATCACTTCAAGTACTTGGTGATTTCATTCAGCTTGATGAACACCCATGTAGTGTTCAAGGGACTTATGAACCAGATCTTCTAGCCATACTTAGACTGGTTCATAGTGGTCTTCATTGATGACATCCTTGTGTACTCAGCCTTAGAGGAGGATCGTGCATGACACCTATGGATGGTTCTAGACATACTCTGAGAGCACCAGATTTATGGGAATCTCTTCAAGTTCCATTTTTGGATACATGAGGTACACTTTCTGAGACACATTATCTTAGCAGATGGAGTAGCAGTGTACCCATCCATGGTCGAGGTGGTGTTATCATGGGAGCCACCTTAGATAGTGATAGAGGTGTGTAGCTTACTTGAGATGGAAGGATAATACCAGAGATTTATCCCCATTTTCATCCAAATATCAGCACCGATGATAGCCCTGACCCAGAAGGGGCAGCCTTTTGTATAGATGGAGTAGTGTCAGCAACCTTTCTAGCTGTCGAGGCACAGTTTGACGAGTGAATTGGTCTTGATATTTCTACAAGAGGGTGTTGAGTGTGTATTTTTCTATGACGTATTAGGGATGAGGCTTGTCTATGTCTTGATTCATAGTTAGAAAGTTTTTTATTATGGTTCGTGCCAGTTAAGGTGTCATTAGCATAACTATGTAACCCATGATCTTGAGTTGGCGGTGCTAGTATTTTTGTTGATGATATAGAAACACTACCTGATGGGAGAACGATTTATCATCTAATATGACCACAAAATCCTCAAGTACATCTTCTCTCAAAAGGATCTAAATCTGAGGTAGAGGAAATGGCTTGATTTCATCAAGAGTTATGAATTTTAAATTTTCTATACTCCTGGGAAGGGGAACGTAGTAGCTGATGATCTCAGTTAGAGACCCAGTTCACAACTACTAAGAAAGGAGTGGGAGAATTTGGACTTGTTATATTTATTCATATTAGTTAGGGACGATTCATCTTATCTTTAGTATATGGTTGTTATGCCTCCACTATTTCAGGGAGTCAGGGAGGCACAACTAGAGGATATCGATTGTGAGACTTTATGTTCTTAGTGATACACATGATAAACTCCTGATGGATATTAAAAAGGCGGGGAGAACATAGTCCTTTTTAGAGGATCCACAGTTGTTCCAGTGATATTCCTGGGGGAGGTTCTGAGGGAGTTTCATGTGTCCCCCTTAGCAGTGCATCTGGGAGTGGAAAAATGTACTGGGACTTCCAACATTAGTTCTGGTGGATAGGTAAGAAGAAGGTAATAGAAAATTTTGTTTCAAAATGATTTACATTCTAGTAGGTTATGGATTAATACAAGGTGCTAGAAAGGTTATCTCACCCCCCTGAAGTGTTGGAATGGAAATGGGATGGAATATCGATGGACTTTGTGATGGGCTTACCACGAATGTTGATAGTCATGATTCAATCTGGGTTATTGTTGACTGAATCACCATATTGGCTCACTTTCTAGATATCAGAGAGTGGAGTTCCATAGAGAGATTGGGATGCCTCTATGTGAAAGAGATTTTTCATCTTTATGGAATCCCTTCGATGATAGTTTTAGATCGTGATACTCATTTCACATCTCAGTTGTGGAAGGAATTACAGGAGGTGTTTAGGACTTAGCTACATTTAATCATAGCATTACATCCCATGAAAAAAGGATTGATAGTGAGAACCATTCATGTTCTGGAGGATATGTTGTGGGCCTGTATCTTGGACCTTGGTCGTAGTTGGGAGGACCACATACCACTGGTGGTGTTTGTATACAACAACAGATACCACTCCACCATTGGTATGGCACCATTTTAGGATTTATATGAGTGACCATACTGTTCATCGCTTTTCTGGGCCAACCATGAAGAGTCATCACTCATGGGTCTAAAGATTGTACGAGCTACCACCAAGAAGGTGCAGATCATCTGTGAGTGGATGAGGACTACACAGAGCCGGTAGAAGTATTATGCTATAGATGGCAGAGACCTCTGCAGTTCGAAGAGGGAAACCATGCCTTCCTTCTGGTATAACCTCGATGTGGGTTGGGAGATTTGGATGGGGAGAAAAGTTGGCTTTTAGGTTCATCAGCCCTTTTCAGATGCTGCATAGAGTTGGAGATGTGGCGTACCACCTAGCTATACCACTGTAGTTTCACCAGGTACATGATGTCATCCCCGTGTCGCAGCTAAGGAGGTAAATGCATGAACCATCACACATCATCAACTGGGGAAAGCTGGACATGAATAATGGAGATAACATCATAGAGTACCCAGTGGAGATTAAGGATCGACAATAGATTATCCTTTGTGGGTGAGTTATTCCCTTGGTGCATTTCTTGTGGTAGCACAAGAACCTTCAAGAGACCACATGGGAGCGGGAGGCTTGGATTCGTGTGCAGTACCCACATCTGTTTGTGTAGCCTTTTGTTTTATCTTGTTGGGGACGTAAAAACCCTTTGGTGGGGAGAATGAAATTTCTTTTATTTTCCATGTATTAATTTTAAATGTTATATATATTTATTTTGAGATCTTTCTTTATGATGGAGTACAATTCCGAGGCCCAGGGAGCCCAGAATAAATGTTTAAAATAAATTAAACTTTTAAATAGTGTGTGTGAGTGTTTTTCCGGAAAAAGTGGAATAACATTTAAATGGGTCACCAGATTAAGAATTTTTAATCCACCATTGCATTCAGAGCAGTGACTTTACCTTAGGCAAGGCCTAACATCAACCATAATAGTTCAACTACAAAAGTTTGTTTTTGGACGTTTAAAGAAATAAAATAAAATAATTTTTTTCATTTACTTTGTTTCAACACTATGAAGGGATCTTTGAAATAATATATTAAGAAGAATCTCTATGTTTAGGATCATAACCTTGGAATCTTTCCTTGGATTCCCTAAAGATTTGGAGTGGTGTCTTCCTTAGAGGAATCTCAACAAACGATGACGCGTTGATTGTTGTGCAATGAGATCGAATCCGGGCATACAATCACTCTCCCTTTTTTTAAGATGGTGGAAGTGGTTGTTATTTTAATTTTTTTCTTCCCTATTCATGGACATAAAAAATTATCACTGATCAACCCATGAATAGGTTGACATGTGAATCCTTTTTTATTGCAGGATGGTCTTTTATCGAGTTCATTTGGGGGAATTAATCAGTGCATGATTTGATTAATATTTGATTTGTTCTATTTGATCCTTATAACTGGAGTGGATCAAAGTCGCGACGAATGATGGATGGGTTTCATTCCTCCATTTTTCTATTTGGATTTCTTCCCCATTCTTGACCTCACATTCTTTCTGTTCTTCACAAGGATATGAAAAAAAGATCATTGTCAATCTGTTTTGAAAAAAAATGATCCAAAATCATAGATCTGACCTCGTGATAACCTAGTAGAGGTGTGATGATGATGGAGGCAGACGAATTGATATGGTTTGGGATAAATCATCCTTTGATCTTTCTTCATGAGGATAATCTAAATAGGTTTTTAGGGACAATCGAACACATGAAACCTATTGATTCACTGTTACCATGGCGGGGTGACTCTGGATCATCAATTTCAAGGAGAAAAAACAGCTACATTGAAGATTGGATGATCATCTGATGTGCCGATGAAGAACTATAGATTTCTATAAAATCAAAATGAACACGATGTGTAGTTCAGACAACACGGTGTGTGGGCCCCATTGAGTGGTGGCTAGGGTTGTAGGTGATAGAAAGGTTTAACATGGCATCTGGAAACTCTCATATGAAGTATGGGTCATTTACTAGGGCTCATCGTTTATATCAGACGATACACGGACACGGGGTGGCGTACATGATATGTACTCCACCACATGGTTATACCAGGCTCGTTACACGGGTCACCCCATGTGCTGGTACATAGGTTTGTCGACATGGGTTGAAGCTATGTATGGGAAATGGATAACATACATGTAGCATCCCCTAGATAGTAAGACTGGATGTTCTACTATTCTAGATGCCATGTATATCTTTTTTACCTGAATTGATCTTTTTGACATAGGCCATTGTACACGGGCAGTGCCCAAGGTCATAGGACACGAATGTGACCCTTCTATTTGTCGTGTACTTCCATATAAATGGATTGATCTCCTTTTCCACTACACCTTGGGAATGTTTTTTGGGTTTAGTGTCCCGTTTACTCATTCTCTCAATGTTCAGGTATCATTTCTGAAACACCCCAATCTTCCACGGTACGCTTCTCTTTGAATAATACAGTAGCGTGTGTTGTACACAACTTCGAGTTCTAACACACACTACAACCAATCAAACTATCCGTTATGAATTATAATACACACTTTTTGAAATTTTATACATTTTATCTTTAAAAATTGAATTCATATTTGGATTCGGAATATCGAAATTAGCTTAGGGTGAATTTTTGGTACTTTTCTGATAACTTTTATATTTTGATGAGTAATGAAAATTACTAAATTTAAATTAAAAACAACTTTTTTAATCGAAATAATTAATAGTGATAAATTATGAATTTGAGTGGTTTTAAATTATATTTAGAATATATTTTTACAATTTAATCCAGTATTGTTCATTGGACATAATGTCATATTTAAACCAGACATAAACAAGTGTCAATCTTTTGATAGTTATTGTTTCTTAAAAACACGCTTTTTGTTTTAACAGCGGTAATTATTTTTAAATTAATAAATGCAACATCTATGTTTTGAATTTGGTAAAATAGACTTCATTATTGAATTCGGGATATCAAAATTAGCTTATGGTAAATTTTTGGTATCTTTCTGAAAACTTTTATTTTTTGATGAATATTGAAAAACACTGAGTTATAGTTTAAAAGCGATTTTTTATTTAAATAATTATTTATTTAATTTAAAATATTTAATGTCAAAATAGATACATAATACCTATATAAGTTAAATGTAATTCATTGGAGTCGGTTTATAATAATTTTAGATATATAAAAATTTTATTGAACATTTCACCATCTTTTACCCATCTCCTAGGAGCTTTTGCAAATTCACATAAAACTAAATTTTACCGCTTCTCTGATCTGAATTTTGAAAATCCAAGAGACATGGTTAATATAAAGGAGTAAAATGTGGTTTAATGAGATGAAAATATTTTTTTTCTTAATAGTAACTATTTATTTTATTTACCACGGTTAAAAGTAAATAAGGTAATTAAGGGTAAAAATGACATTAATATTTCCCTTACACGTGTCCTAATTCTATTGGACAAGTTTATCTCGACCAAAAACAACCTTAGAGATAAAATATTATCATTTAGGCCTACTTGTATTAGATTATGACATTTATTATTATTTAATTCAAAGAAGAGTTAAAAGAGTTAAAATCAAAGTTTAATAACTAAAACATTTTTAATATGGGGTTTTACATAAGATAGATTCGATTATAAATATTAATTATAAATATAAAGAGATTTAATACTTCATGGTATTTTATTTATAATTTTTATACATTAAATAAATAAAATTATTTATGATACTATGATGATGAAGTAATTACCATATTCATGAAATAATCAAATAAATGGTATTATAAATATTAAAATAAATATAATTTCAATGTTTTTATGATATCAACGATTTTTATAGGTGAATATGACTTTTTAAGATTAATTAAATGTATTTTATATGAATTAATCAGGTTTTTATTATTTTAGAAAAAAATACCAAATAGTTTCAAAATTGACATATAATAGTTTTTAAAACAAATATTATATTATTAATTGATATAATGTTCCTAAAAATATAAGGTTTTGCCAAAAGACTTATATAATAATATATATGACATTATTGAACCAATTGGGGTTCGATTGGCAGTATATACTATGTTTATTAACCATATAGTGTAAGAATACAAGAAGACACGGTAAAAGATAAATTATTTAACTTAGAGTTAAATCTAAATGATAATGTTAAAATGGTAACCTAAACTTCTCTAAAACCTATTGGTTGGGTTGTTTTTGACCTATCCTCACCTTATACTCTAAATAATCAACTTTGGAGCCATTAGAAACAGAATATGAATTTATTATAAAATAATATTTTAAGTTTTTCCTAATGTGCCCCTCACCCCTCTTATAAAAGGGAACTCCCCCTTCCCTCTAATTCACACCTTATAAGACATTTGTCTTGGCCAAACCCTAACCAAATACCCTATAAAATATCCTCAATTCATCCCAGATTCCTTATTTTGATCAGAAATCCAACATTAGGAGCCCTTTTTATCAAATCAAAAGGAAGAACTCGAAGAAGAGATAATGATTTCACCACCCTCTTTCAAGTTCCTTTCTTCTTCCACTTCCTTTTTGTTTGTTGTTTCCATTCTAAAATAATAACTCCAGTATATTATATATAATGTGATTTTATTATAATTTTGGTACAACCAAATTCATTATTCTATCCACCCTTTGAATGAAAAGTCACCATACGTGCGTACGTACGACTTACCGTCTCCACATTGTGGTGTAATTGTTATTCAATACATTATTATTTGGATGGGTATAATAATAATGATTATTTGATGTAAATAAAAAATATAACATGATAAGGATTATTTATATATTATATACCATCCAATTGTGTATTATATTAATGTCAAAATAATGATATTTTCGCTCGTGTGTACATACGGATTACCGTCTCCACGACGTGATGAGATTCATTTCCAAGTTCACCATTCATCGACGATTATAAAAATATATCTTACTAATAAGTATGTAATATATGAAATAATAATGATACTAGATATATATATATATAAGTATTTATGTACTCCCATATATCTTATTCACTTACTTCTGTTCAATACTTTATGAAAACGGAAACAGCATTTATGCGTACGTGCGGACTACCGTCTCCATAAATATTGTTTTCCATGTCATATATACGTCTATTATAAATTTTTATATTCTAATATATATGATAAATAAATCATGTTTTATATTCTGGAAGTATTTGAACCATTATCTAAGTGATACAATCAAGAGTAACAAGTTAAAACACGTACGATAAAGAAAGCGATTATTACCCGAAATATTAATATAACATGGAAATTATTATTAAATGGGTAGTATAAAGTCACAAATGAATAATTTATGATATCATAAATATTAATACGGTTCTGGTATAATTTAATAAAATACTATAGTCTTCATACAAGAGGCTAAACATACCCTCGACTAAAGGAAAGTGCAAGGTAAGGGGTTTTCATCTCACTCCTTATTCCCATGAGATTCGTACCATATTGACACTATTACCTTTTTTATGGTGTATGTTGTAACATCCCAAGTAAGTAAGGAATAATATATATTTTTATCTATGCCTATTAATGAATTATATAGTGTTTTAGAGGCTTAAAATGAAAATAAATCTAATCTTAAGCATGGAATACACTAATATTTTTAAGAGATTGTTTTGCTGCCTTTTGATGGAAAACCATTTTTGAATCTATATTTTGACAATTTTATAAACTATTTTTGTCAAAATAAACTTATTCTCTATGATTGGGATATCCAAATTTAAATTGTGTGAATTTTTGGTATTTTTCTGACAATGTTCATTTTTAATGAATAGTGAAAAATACTGCATTTTACATCAAAACTGCTTTTTAATCTAATTTATTTATATGATTAGATTATATTTTGAATTGGTTTTGAAGTGAAATTAGAATATATTTTTACCATTTAATCCAATGGTGGTCATTGGAATCAATTTCACTTTGAAATTGGACTTAATCTGGTGTCAATCTTTTGATACTTATTGTTTCATAAAAACACGCTATTTGTCATGACAGCGGGAATTAATTATTAAATTAATTAATGTGACTTATATGTTTTGAATTTTTTAAAATAGACGTCATTTTTGAATTCATAATATCAAATATATCTTAGGGTGAAGTTTTGTTATTTTTCTGAAAAACTTCAATTTTTGATGAATAGTGAAATCATTAAGTGGTAGTTAAAGAAACTGATTTTTCGTTTAAATGAAATTTTACCACTTTTGTGTTTTGAATGTCAAAAATCTGACATACATGGTTGCCATTAGGATGTAAAATGTGGTTAAATGATATTAAAATAATTTTTTGGTGAATAGTAACTTATTAAGTTCTTAATCGCGATTAGTGGTAATTAGTGTAGTTTAAGGTAAAAATAATGCTTTAATAAAATGAAATGACCTAGAAACATGTCCTAACCTTATTGGATGTGTCATGGCCGACCAATACAAGCCATGGGTCAACTTGGGGACCCCATGGAGCCACTTTGTTTGGGAAATTACATAAATAACTTTTTATTTATTGTTAAAGTAAAAATGACACAAACATAAGTTATTTTACTAAAACAATTTTTATATGGGGTTATACAAGTCATATTTTTGACTATAAATATTCATTAGATATATAAAAAGATTTAATACCTCATAGTATTTTTTTTATAATTTTTAAACATTAAATAAATTAAATTATTTATGACATCATGATGATGCAACGATGACCTCATTATTTAACAATTTAAATAAAATGGAAAGATAATGTAAAATCTAAGACCTACACATGGACAAAACCAATTGTATGAGTGGATCTAGAACCCTTATCAACTTATCCTCGAATTATATCAATGTGGGACCTTTTTAATCCGAATACCATTTTAAAATAAATTAACTTATCTTTACTTTCCAAGAGTGCCCCTCCTCTCCTCTTATAAGAGGCCCCCACCTCTACCTCCTTACCCACACTTCCAAAGCCTTTGGCTCTGCCAAACCCTGCCCATTTTGCCTCTCCACTTCCCTCTTTTACTCCTTGAAGCCTCACATTGGGAAGAAGACTTCCCAAGGAAGCCTTTGAGCTCAAACCAAAGAGAGTTACCCGATTTTAAGGTATTGTCTTCACTTGAGTCCTTTTGTTTTATTTTGCTTCTCCAACCCCCTAAAATATTTTTATTTATTTCTTTTGTAACAAATACAGTATCTTCAATATACTAGGATGTTGTTATAATAATGATTCTAGCTACACTTACACACACCTACATCTAATGGTTAAAGAACATAGGGTTTTTGTGGATGGTGAATTTATGCCTCCCAAAACGATGATTGTTCAACATTCCTTTAACACCTTCAAAAGTGGCCATTAAGATGAAACTATATTTATATATGATATATAATATGTTTGTGTTTTCCTTCAGATTCTGTATTTTTCATTTTGGGCATACATTTATGGTTTCCATTATGGGTAAACGTGATATCTTCATTTAAGGAAGTGCGGACTACCGCCCCCTCAAAGTGATTTGATTCGTTAAATACCATATGTGGGATGTATAAAGGATGGAATAATGATATTATATATGAAATTATACTGTAATTATAATATACCTTTATATCATTATGATTCCATTCTATAAAATACGAAATAGAAATGAATGTAGCGTTCATGCGTACGTACGACTTACCGTCTCCATGAATGGTGCATTTCATTTCTTACCTCTAAATGATTATGTAATATTATAAATGCATTCATGTACTGGATATATATGACATATATAATATCTACATCATGAATACCATTCTGGATATAATGGATACATGAACAACTTGTTATTATAAAGGGCTTATTTTTTACTCAAGTACCAATGATCGTTAAAACGACCGTTATTAACTTAAATAATTACATAGTGTTCATGACATGGAAATAAGTGATATAAAAGGAATAATGAACTTGAAAAAGGTTCTTAAAAAAGTTGAAATTAACTCAAGTTTATTATTCAGGAGATTAAAGAACGAACGAGTCAAGTCAGACCCGAGGTATGGGACTTCATCTCAATCTCCTTTCATTGAGGCATATTTTGTGTTATACGCAGCCTTATTTTATATGGGTATAAACCCCTTTGTATTTTAAGTTTATTCAAAAGGAATATTTTTTATATGAAGCGATTACTAAATGAAAAAAGGGAATGTTTTTGTCGTACGTATACGGCGACAACGACTTCTCCGCCGTCGTGACTATTATTTGAGTTTCGGCTTCCTTTACAAGTCATACCTTCTTTTTAAAAGAAATATAAATACCATGGTTTACTTTTCTTTTATTTTGGTATTGAAAATGGTTTTCATGATGTTTTTATATCAATGTGTTGTATTGATATCTTGAGATTGAAAGGTGGAAATGTTATGTTTCCTTTATGCATGTTTTATGTGATACGATTATGTTGAGGTTCTTGGGAATTATTATGAAGACGGGTGGTTCCATGATAGACTAAGGGCGGGTGAGCCTGATATAGCTCTCCAATTCATTGGGTAACGCGAAGGAGTGAAAAGTTAAGGTTTCTCCAAAGATATTTAGGGAATATACTATGATGGGTATTCCAAACGTAACCAAGAGGGTTACTCCCTACGTAAGAATGTTATGAATGCCTCAAGTTACCTTTATGTCTTATGATTTATATGATTTATTCATGATTTGATGAGGTATGTTAAAGTGCTTATGTTTTATGGGTAAAGTATGATCTCATTCTTATGTATATATGTACCCATGTTTCCTTTCCTTATTTGTATATCCCTTACTGAGCTTTTTATGCTCATCCCACGTTTTTTGAAATGTTTTTCACAGGTCAAGGGAAAGGTACATGATATGATGATAGTTTCAAGGAAGTGTCAAGAAAGAATCCATGTTTTATTTTAAATATGTTTCCATTGATGGGAATGAAGAATACTATCTTTATGCAACCACTTTGTTTATATGTGGAATGTAATGCATGTTTTATGATCTAATTATCTAAAACTCTAAACCCGAAAAGATCCTCAATGTGTAATCTTGTAATAACACAAGATTAAGTAAGGTTTAAGGCTGGAGCCTTATAGTTGGTATCAAAGGTCGGTTTAGATAACTTTAGGAGTTATAATTCTATTAAATGATTATCCAAAAAAAATTTATGGTCAAATTGAAGTGATATAGTATTTAAAGATTACCATGTTGCTTCATCTAAGACATGTTTGTTCAGAATGGTTTTCCGCAGAGGAAACGGGGAAGCAGTGCTAGGAAGGCATGCAGAAGGAAATAACCTTCCGAATCAGCTTCCTGAGATGGTCAGAATTGGAACTGAACAGTTTGTTGTATTAATGGCGCAGTTGACTCAAGCGATAAATGGCGGTGGTGTCCATGCACGAGATCAGCCAGATCAACCGCAGAGTAACATGTCAGTGGTGGAACATTTCATAAGGCAACATCCCCCATCATTCAGAGGATCGTCTGACCCTGTTCTAGCTGAAGGGTGGATTAAAGCATTGGAGAAGATTTTCGATGTCATGGGGTGTTCAGATAATAAAAAGTTTAGTCTTGCTATTTACCGTTTGGAGGGTGAGGCAGATCAGTGGTGGTCTATGGTTAAAAATATCAGGGGCGCTGATGAGATTGATGCTCTCGACTGGGATGAATTCAAAGGTATGTTTCTTGAGAAGTATTTTCCTAAGGCTGTTCGACTTAGGATGGAAAAGAAATTCTTGGAATTGAGGCAAGAGGAAGACTCAGTGGCTACCTATGAATAAAGGTTCACTCGATTGGAAAGGTATGCTCCAAATTTTATCCGAGACCTTGATAGTAAAATAAATCGTTTTTACTCAGGATTAAAGCCAAAATATTGAAGGGCATTAGCTTCTCGTGAGTTTAAAAGTTATGAAAAGCTTGTTAGATGTGCTGAGAAGGTAGAAATGGAGTTTGTCGATGACCAAGTTTTCTATAACAACCAGCAGAAGAAGAGACCGAGGTGGCAGGAGAAAGGTAAGAATTTTTCAAAAAAGTCTGATGGTAAGAAAACTAAGTTTCCGGTTTGCGATAAATGTGGAAAAAGGCATGCGGGGGAATGTCTTCTGAATTCTGGAAAGTGCTACCAATGTGGTAAGATGGGACATAAGGCTCGTGATTGCACTGAAAAAGATCAGGGTGATGGTAAGACCAAATTTGATTTATAGTTAGTGAAATGTTATAAGTGCAATGAGATGGGTCACTATGCAAACGAGTGTCCGACAAAGAGCTTGAGTGATGGGAAGCAGTTAGACTACAAGCAGAAAGGGGTGGTGAAATCTTTTGCAACTACTTCGGCAGACGTCGGGCCATCAAATGATGTTGTATCAGGTACTTTGTTTGTTTTTTCAGATTATGCCAGTGTGTTGTTTGATTCGGGGTCTACACATTCTTTCATCTCTGAAACCTTTTCTAGTAAAATGGGAATACCATCTCAAGAAATGACTTCTGAACTTGTGGTAAAAACACTTGGGGGAAATGTTGAGGCAAAAACAATTTATAAGAATCTTCTTATCCTTATCTGTGGAAAGAACCTACTTGCAAACCATATTGTTCTACCTCTAGTAGAGTTTGATGTTATCTTGGGTATGGATTGGCTCTCTATTTACCATGATAAGATTGACTGTAGAGCTAGAGAAGTTTCTTTTCAGAAATACTTTTATTATGTGTACAAGAATGAACCCTTACTATTGATAACTTATCAAGAGGACAAGAAACTTGTACAATATGGAAATGAATGTTACCTTGCACACATCGTTGAAAAAAAAGGAACTATTCAGATTAATGATGTGCCAGTGGTAAATGAGTATCCTGATGTTTTTCCTGATGAGTTTCCTGGAATAATACCAGATCGGGAAGTTGAGTTTACTTTTGACATAGTTCCTGATGCTAAGCGAATTTCAAAACCCCCTTATCGAATGGCTCAAATTGATCTTTTAGAGTTGAAGGAGCAATTGTAAGATTTATTAGAGAAAGGCTTCATTCGACCTAGAACATCACCATGGGGTGCTCCTGTTTTATTTGTTAAAAAGAGTGATGGTTCTATGAGACTTTGCATTGATTATAGGGCCTTGAATAATATCACTGTTAAGAACAAATATCCTTTGCCTCATATCGATGATTTATTTGATCAGCTCCAGGGAGCTAAGTTTTTTTCAAAGATTGACTTGAGATCAGGGTACCATCAGCTGAAGGTAAAGGAGGCAGATATTCCGAAGACCGCATTCCATACGAGATATGGCCATTATGAATTTGTAGTAATGCCTTTTGGGCTAACCAATGCACCTGCTGTATTCAAGGACTTAATGAATAGAATTTTCCATGAGTTCTTGGATAAGTTTGTGGTGGTTTTCATTGATGACATTTTCGTGTTTTCTAAAAGTAAAGAGGAGCATGAAACACATTTAAGGGTTATCTTGCAAACCTTAAAATAAAAGAAACTGTATGGAAAATTCAGCAAGTGTGAGTTTTGGTTGGGACAAATTTCTTTCCTTGGTCACATTGTTTCTAAATATGGGATAACTGTTGATCCTGCAAAAACAAAAGTTGTGGAAGAATGGCCAAGACCCACAAATGTAACCGAGATTCGTAGCTTCCTTGGTTTGGCAGGCTATTACCGAAGGTTTGTTAGAAATATTTCATGGTTATCTAGTCCAATGACTAAGCTAACTCGGAAGGGTGTTAAGTTTATCTGGACAAAATAATGTGATGATTGTTTTTAGGAATTGAAATGAAGATTGGTGAACGCTCCAGTTTTGGCACTACCTTCCAGGAATGGTGAGTTTGTTATATACAGTGACGCTTCATTGAAAGGACTTGGTTGTGTCCTAATTCAGAATGATCAGGTAATTGCTTATGCTTCACGACAGTTGAAAACTCATGAGGTAAATTACCCTACACATGATTTGGAATTAGCTATTGTTGTTTTTGCT
Organism: Viscum album; assembly: GCA_963277665.1. Lineage (NCBI taxonomy): Eukaryota > Viridiplantae > Streptophyta > Magnoliopsida > Santalales > Viscaceae > Viscum > Viscum album. The sequence continues at coordinate 21,395,684 of OY728142.1, read as the reverse complement.
TTAAAAATTTGGAGGCATCATTTGTATCGAGTAAAGTGTGAAATATATAATGATCACAAAAGTTTAAAGTATATATTCACTCAGAATGAATTGAACATGAGACAAAGGAGATGGCTAGAATTAATCACGTATTATGATTGTACAATTCATTACCATCTGGGAAAAGAAAATAAAGTGGCTGATGCTTTGAGTCGAAAAAGTAATGCTTCATTAACAATTTTGTGTTTAGAACGTGATCCTTTGGTTAAGGATTTGATGAACATTGGCATAGAAGTTTTTGGTGCAGGATGTTCTTCTGTTTTGTTTCAGGTATCAGTGAGATCAGCTCTATCAGATAGAATCAAGCAAGCATAGAAGCAAGATAGTGAGTTGCAGAAAAAGGTAGAGCTGGTTCAGAAAGGTAAGTTTCCTGAATTAAACATTGATAATGATTGTGTTTTGAGATTTGGGAAGAGATTGTGTGTGCCTTGTGATTCACAGTTGAAGAGAGAGTTGTTATGTGAAGCTCATAGTTCTTCGTTTTCAGTTCATCCTGGCAGTACTAAGAAGTATAGAGATCTGCGGCAGTATTACTGGTGGGATGGAATGAAAAGATATATTGCTGACTTTACTGTGAAGTGTTTGACTTGTCAATAGGTTAAAGCAGAGCGGCAGTTACCGAATGGGATGCTTCATCTAGTACTAGTGCTAGAGTGGAAATGGAATAATATATCCATGGACTTTTTTGTGGGATTACCAAAGACATCTCGAGGTAATAATGCAATCTGGGTTATTGTTGATCGCTTGACCAAGTCTGCTCATTTCCTTGCTATACGAGATACTTTTTCCCTAGATCAACTTTCCCGTTTGTATCTTAAAGAGGTAGTCAGGTTACATGGAGTTCCTCTCTCCATTGTATCTGACCATGATCCCAGGTTCACTTCTAACTTTTGGAAAGGCCTTCAGAAGTCGTTGGGTACTGAATTAAATTTTAGTACATCTTTTCATCCTCAATCAGATGGGCAGTCAGAACGAACAATTAAGACCTTGCAGGATATGCTACGTTCTTGCTCTATGGATTATCAGGGAAGTTGGGACCAACATCATTCTTTGGTTGAATTTTCATATAATAACAGTTTTCATTCCAGTATACAGATGGCACCATTTCAGGCATTATATGGGAAGCTGTGTCGAACTCCAGCTTTCTGGGATGAAGTGGGTGAAAGGAAGTTGATGGGACCAGAATTGGTAGAAGAGATGGCAGAAAAAGTTCATCTGATTCAGAATCACATGAGAACAGCTCAGATCAGGCAGAATAGTTATGCAGATAATCGGAGGAAGGATCTATCTTTTAAGGTAGGTGATCATGTTTTTCTTGAGGTTTCTCCTTGGAAAAGTGTGATGAGATTTGGTATGAAAGGAAAGCTAAGTCCAAGGTTCATTGGACCATATGAAATTCTGGAGAGAGTTGGATCAGTTTCATACCAGGTGGCTTTACCTCCAAGTTTATCTCAGGTACACAATGTTTTTCATGTTTCGATGCTGAGAAAGTACATGCCAGATCCGTCTCATGTTTTGAGTCCAGAGGTAGTTCAGCTGGAAGAGAACCTATCTTATGAGGAACAACCGGTCCAGATTCTTGAACACAGGGAGCAAGTGTTACAGAATAAGGTGATTTACCAGGTAAAGGTTTTGTGGAAAAACCACATGATGGAAGAGGCAACATGGGAATCTGAAAACGCAATGAGGGATAAGTACCCTCATTTATTCGATAAGTAAATAAATTGTGGGAACGCAATTTTCTAAAGGGGGAAGGATTTAACATCCCAAGTAAGTAATGAATAATAGATATTTTTATCTATGCCTATTAATGAATTAGATAGTGTTTTAGAGGCTTAAAATGAAAATAAATCTAATCTTAAGCATGGAATACACTAATATTTTTAAAAGATTGTTTTACTGCATTTTGATGGAAAACCATTTTTGAATCTATATTTTGAAAATTTTATAAAATTTTTTTGTCAAAATAAACTTATTCTCTGTGATTGGGACATCAAAATTTACTTTGTGTGAATTTTTCGTATTTTTCTGACAATGTTCATATTTTAATGAATAGTGAAAAATACTGCATTTTACATCAAAACTGCTTTTTAATATAATTTATTTATATGATTATATTATATTTTGAATTGGTTTTGAAGTGAAATTAGAATATATTTTTACCATTTAATCCAATGGTGGTCATTGGAATCAATTTCACTTTAAAATTGGACTTAAACTGGTGTCAATCTTTTGATACTTATTGTTTCATAAAAACAAGCTATTTGTCATGACAGCGGGAATTAATTATTAAATTAATTAATGTGACTTATATGTTTTGAATTTTTTAAAATATACTTCATTTTTGAATTCAGAATATTAAATATAGCTTAGGGTGAAGTTTTGGTATTTTTCTGAAAAACTTCAATTTTTGATAAATACTGAAATCACTAAGTGGTAGTTAAAGAAACTGATTATTCGTTTAAATGAAATTTTAACACTTTTGTGTTTTGAATTTCAAAAATCCTACATACATGTTTTTCATTAAGAAGTAAAATGTGGTTCAATGAGATTAAAATAATTTTTTGGTGAATAGTAACTTATTAAGTTCTTAATCGTGATTAGTGGTAATTAGTGTAATTTAAGGTAAAAATAATGCTTTAATAATATGAAATGATCTAGACACATGTACTAACCTTATTGTATGTGTCATGTCCGACCAAGAAAATCCATGGGTCAACTTGGGGACCCCATGGAGCCACTTTTTTTGGGAAATGACATAAATAACGTTTTATTTAATGTTAAAGTAAAAATGACACAAACATAAGTTATTTTACTAAAACAATTTTTACATGGAGTTATACAATTCATATTTTTAACTAAAAATATTCATTATAAATATAAAAAGATTTCCTACATCATAGTATTTTTTTTATAATTTTTAGACATTAAATAAGTTCAATTATTTATGACATCATGATGATGCAGTGATGACCTCATTATTTAACAATTTAAATAAAATGGAAAGATAATGTAAACTCTAAGACCTACACATGGAAAAAACCAATTGGATGAGTGGATCTAGAACCCTTATCACCTTATCCTCGAATTATATCAATGTGGGACCTTTTGAATCCGAATACCATTTTAAAATAAAGTAACTTATCTGTACTTTCCAAGAGTGCCCCTCCTCTCCTCTTATAAAAGGCCCCCACCTCTACCTCCTTACCCACACTTCCAAAGCCTTTGGCTCGGCCAACCCCTGCCCATTTTGTCTCTAAACTTCTCTCTCTTACTCATTAATGCCTCACTTTGGGCAGAAGACTTCCCAAGGAAGCCTTTGAGCTCAAACCAAATGGAGTTACCCGATTTTAAGTTAATGTCTTCACTTGAGTCCTTTTGTTTTATTTTGCTTCTCCAACCCCCTAAACTCTTTTTATTTAATTCTTTTGTAACAACTACAGTATCTTCAATATACTAGGATGTTGTTATAAGAAATATTCGAGCTACACTTACACACACCTACATCTAATGGTTAAAGAACATACGGTTTCCGTGGATGGTGAATTTATGCCTCCCGAAACGATGATTGTTCAACATTCCTTTAACACCTTCAAAGGTGGCCATTAAGATGACACTATATTTATATATGATATATAATATGTTTTTGTTTTCCTTAAGTTTCAGTATTTTTCATTTGGGGCATAGCTTTCTGGTTTCCATTATGGGTAAATGTGATATCTTCATTTAAGGAAGTGCGGACTACCGCCCCCTCAAAGTGATTTGATTTGTTAAATACCATATGTGGGACGTATAAAGGATGGAACTATGATATTATATATGATATTATACTGGAATTATAATATAACTTTATATCATTATGATTTCATTCTATAAAATACGAAATATAAATGAAAGTAGCGTTCATGCGTACGTACGGCTTACCGTCTCCATGAACGGTGCATTTCATTTCTTACCTCTAAATGATTATGTAATATTATAAATGCATGCATGTACTGGATATATATGACATATATAATATCTACATCATGAATACCATTCTGGATATAATGGATACATGAACAACTTGTAATTATAAAGGGCTTATTTTTGACTCAAGTACCAATGATCGTTAAAACGACCGTTATTAACATAAATAATTACATAGTGTTCATGACATGGCAATAAGTGATATAAAAGGAATAATGAACTTGAAAAAGGTTCTTAAAAAAGTTGAAATTAACTCAAATTTATTATTCAGGAGATTAAAGAACGACCGAGTCAAGTCGGACCCGAGGCATGGGACTTCGTCTCAATCTCCTTTCATTGAGTCATATTTTGTTTTATACGCAACCTTATTTTATATGGGTATAAACCCCTTTGACTTTTACATTTATTCAAAAGGAATATTTTTTATAAGAAGCAATTACTAAACGAAAAAAGGGAACGTTTTTGTCGTACGTATGCGGGAACAACGACTTCTCCGCCGCCGTGACTATTATTTGAGTTTCGGCTTCCTCTACAAGTCATACCTTCTTTTTAAAAGAAAAATAAATACCATGTTTTAATTTTCTTTTATTTTGGTATTGAAAATGGTTTTCATGATGTTTTTATATCAATGTGTTGTATTGATATCTTGTGATTGAAAGGTGGAAATTTTATGTTTCCTTTATGCATGTTTTATGTGATACGATTATGTTGAGGTTTCTTGGGCATTATTATGAAGACGGGTGGTTCCGTGATAGACTAAGGGCGGGTGAGCCCGATATAGCTCTCCAATGCATTGGGTAACGCGACGGAGTGAAACGTTAAGGTTTCTCCGAAGAGATTTAGGGAATATACTGTGATGGGTATTCCAAACGTAACCAAGAGGGTTACTCCCTACGTAAGTATGTTATGAATGCCTCAAGTTACCTTTATGTCTTATGATTTCTATGATTTATTCATGATTTGATGAGGTATGTTAAAGTGCTTATGTTTTATGGGTAATGTATGATCTCATTCTTATGTATATATGTACCCATGTTTCCTTTCCATATTTTTATATCCCTTACTAAGCTTTTTATGCTCATCCCATGTTTTTTGAAATGTTTTTCATAGGTCAAGGGAAAGGTACATGATATGATGATAGTGTCAAGGAAGTGTCAAGAAAGAATCCATGATTTATTTTAAATATGTTTCCATTGATGAGAATGAATAATACTATCTTTATGTAACCACTTTGTTTATATGTGGAATGTAATGAAAGTTTTATGATCTAATTCTCTAAAACTCTAAACCTGAAAAGATCCTCAATGTGTAATCTTGTAATAACTCAAGATTAAGTAAGGTTTAAGGCTGGGGCCTTATATATGTACTTCCCATAATTGTATTATCTGTGTAATACACTTTAATTTATGTGTATCTACATATTCATTGTATGATACCTCTTTCATGGGGTGCATGTTTCGTAAGTTACCAAATTGGTAATAGTTAATTTCACAATCTCTTCATTATTCGAGGTTGTTTATACATAATTATCTACTAGGACCTCTTTATCATCAACATCCATGTTTCTTATAAATGTATTTCAAAACATTCTTAATATTATATAGAAAAGGGTTAAAGCCATTTATAACCTTTTTTGACTTCTTATAAGAATTTTATAAAGGAATCTTTCCATCATTTTCTAAAAAGGTCATTTTTAACCTTTTCGACAGAATTAAGGTAAGAATGTCTTTTTTTAACTTATACGGCTAGTGCGGATATTTTCCTCTGTTATAAAATCTTTGAAGATTCCCTTAAAATCTTATAAGAATATTTTCAAAGTAAATGTTTTCTTTTATAATTATGTGACTTTTAAATGATTTCAAAAAAAATATATTTCTCTCAAATAGTTTTGATTTCATTTATGTCAACATCCTTTGATAAATTTTACACTTGATTGAAGTTGATTTATTATGATAAAAATCTTTCATATTGTATTTAAGGTTTTGTGATATGTTTGACTATGTATGAGTCATTTTTATTCTATTAGTAGCTTATGATTAATGTTTTGGCATTTCGTATGCTAGTTTTAATACGAATGTTTATGTTATATTTCATCCTCTTCTTAAGATTAATGTGTTAGAATAGTATGTTTCGGGTTGGGGACTGGTAAAATTAAGCCCTCAGGGTTGGGGTCTGGTTACAACAGACCCATCGGGTTGGTGTACGGTTATTAGAGGCACTCCGGGTTGGTGTCTGGTTATTAGAGTCACTTCGGGTTGGTGTCTGGTTATTAGAGGCACTCCGGGTTGGTGTCTGGTTATTAGAGGCACTCCGGGTTGGAGTTCGGTAACAGAGGCTCTCCGGGTTGGGTTCCGAATATAGTTATCCCTTAGGTCTTGGGATGAGGCCTTGACACAGAAATTAATGTTCGACATTATGCATTCCATCGTTTTGAAAGTGGTTGTTGATATTGCATGTGATTATTAGATTAGTAAAATATCCATGTGAATAATTAAATGGAATTATTTCATTTTATTTCTGCCATATTATTCTTAAGTTCATGTCTAAAAGGATTTGGTTTTAGTTTTATACATTCCCTTAAATTGTTTTGCTTATTTTTGAAAGTTTCCGCTGTATTGCTTACCCTTAATGAGAGTTTGAGCTCACCCCTTTCTATGTTTTATTTTCCCAAGATTCCATGAAGTGTATTGTGATTGATATGAAGGGTTAAGACAAGGTAATAATGGCGTTCATAAAGGATTATTTATGTTGTTTTTTATGTAATGTAACATTCATGTATGTAATATATTTTCCAATACTACTAAACTGATTGGTCCTTCGGGACATGATTCCTTGTAATCATGCCAATGTATTAAAATAATGCTCCGACTCTGGGTAACTGGGTTCGGGGTGTTACAGTTGGTATCAAAGGATGTTTAGAAATAACCTTGGAAACTATATTTATAGAAACTAGGATTAGATCACATTACCCTAAGATAGACTTTGAGGATTAGTATAGAAGAACTTCCTAGAATTTTGGTAATGTAGAGATTTTGTGAGTTTTCCAAGAAAATACATCCATGTATGGATACGAGCAGGTAGAGGCGGCTCTAGCACAGATGTACCTAGGGGTAAAACCTGAAAACACCCCCTTTGAGCTAGACTTGAATGGGAACTGGTGCACGACAACGAGCCTTGCTGCACTTTTGGTTACGACACTCCCAGGGGATATTCTTAGGATAATTCTCATTTTCTTTACAAACCATTATGAAGGGATTATGTGTATATACTTACTCAAAGAAAAGATTTTTATCATTATGGAATATATCCATAAACTTTATAATTTATGTTAAGTGTTTTCCAAGTTCAAGATTAGGAATTTCTATTCATAAACTAATCTAGTGTATGCCATTGTTTAGAAATGAATCCCAGTAGAAGGAATGATAACTCTAGCAATACACATGATCCAAATAGTAAGATGGATCATATCTTTCATGGTCCAAAGCTAGAATTTATAAGGGAAATAGTCTCCCATGTATTATCATCATATGAAGAAATAATATCATGTGTTGATAAGATAAGTAAATAATTCTCGGAGTCCTATGGCTTTGAAGGGAGGATAGAGATGAAAAGGATGGTTGAGAGAAGGACAGATAAAGGGAAGAAGGTAAAGAAGGATTTTCCCATATGTGATAACTGTGGAAATAATCACCTTGGAAAATGCTTGAAGGGAATGGGAGTATATTATAAGTGTAGAGAAAAAGGACACCTAGTATGTGACTGAAAGTGTAAGAAAAAGGTTTCATATGTAGAATGTTTCATCTGAAAGGAGTTCGGACACTACGTGAACCAATGTCAAAATCATCAGAGTATTCCCCAAATGATGCTATTGGATAATAATCATGTCATGATACTACCACATATGAAGAAGAATGACTAGTGTTCTTATGTTGTTATTATAAGATTATTTCATTTGAGTGTTGTATCAATAATGTAATGGTTATAATAATTATTGAGTATACAAGGATTGTACTGCATTACTTTTTTATTAGTGACTTCAGATTGTGTGGAACCAAGAAAAGTGACTCAATAGCAAGTTAAATATTTGGAAAATATATGGCTGAGAGTAAGATAAACCATAATATGGTTCGGATGCCGAGTTAGTGATTTTGGAATAATACAAGATTGATTTGGATAAATTATATTGGATATTCTTGACTACCTTGAAACTGATTAATGATTTTTCATTGTTGGAGTTTACAACATTTTTGGATATAAGGAATATATCTGGAATCCTATAAAGGATAAGGGAGCATGAATGCAATCAATAAGGTTTTATGGTAATTTAGAATTTTACCATGTTTTAAAATAATACATGGTGAAGGTGTTCACATGTTATTACATGGAAAAATGATCTTAATTGTGTTTAACTTCCTTATTAATTTTGGACTATGAGTTTGGATAGTATTATTTTGGATAAGTCTAAAGGTTGGAATGGATTAAGTTTGAAAGGGAATTTTTGGATTTTTATAAAAGGAGAATACGCAGACCGTGTGACAACCCTTTGTGTCAGATAAAGTTGCGGTAATCGAACCCATAACCATGGTGTGATTGGGATTTATCGCCTACCACTAGGTTATGTGAAGTTCCTGGATGGTATAATGTAGTTTCTTTTTTTAAGGGTCTGATATGTGAAATATAAATTCATTATATTTGGAACCCTATACGATTAGGATAAATAGAGTATTTTTGAGTTGTATTATGTTTTGGAGTGAAATATGAGTTTGTGATAGAAATTTATTGATGGATAATAATCTAATTATAAAGTAAGTATGTATCCTTATTATCTTATCAAATCTCATAAATAAATTCCTCATCATTAATAAAAGGAACTTAGAACAAAAATGTTTTCCTACATGGTACCTTAGATCATCACAAATTTATGGCTTTGTGATTGTTGGCCTTTTCATAGCCATGTTCTCTACCACTCTCCATAAGATATTGATGGTTAAATTTCTCTTCCCTATCCATATTTTCTTACATGGAACCCTAGTATGTGTTATATTTAGTAACCTTTATACTTACCACTCTTTATTTTAAATAGAGGCCTCATTAATCCATTTTTCGATGTGGGATTTCAACTAAGATATTTTGAAATGTCAACCCCATGTTTCCAATACCGAGAATAAATTGTGAGGACGCAATTTATTGAAGGAGGGTAGAATGTAATACCCCAATCTTACATGGTACGCTTCTCTTTGAATAATACAGTTGCGTGTGTTGTACGCAACTTCGAGTTCTAACACACACCACAACCAATCAAACTAGCCATTATGAATTGTAATACACACTTCTTAAAATTTTATAAATTTTACCTTTCAAAATTGAATCAATTTTTGGATTAAAAATATCCAAATTAGCTTAGGTTGAATTTTTGGTACTTTTCTGATAACATTCATATTTTGATGAATAGTGAAAATTACTAAATTTTAATTAAAAACAACTTTTTTAATAGAAATAATTAATAGTGATAAATTATGAATTTGAGTGATTTTAAATTATATTTAGAATATATTTTTACAATTTAATCCAATGTTGGTCATTGGAAAAAATTTCATATTTAAACCAGACATAAACAAGTGTCAATCTTTTGATAGTTATTATTTCTTAAAAACACGCTTTTTGTTTTGACAGTGGTAATTAATTTTAAATTAATAAATGAAACTTCTATGTTTTGAATTTGGTAAAATAGACTTCATTGTTGAATTCGGAATATCAAAATTATCTTAGGGTAAATTTTTGTTATTTTTATGAAAACTTTTAATTTTTGATGAATAGTGAAAAAAACTGAGTTATAGTTTAAAACTGATTTTTTATTTAAATAATTTTATTTAAATTATTTAATTTCACGACTAGAACGCCGTGCTAGTTTTTCCCTCATAAATAACTTCCGCTGAGTTAGTTGTGGGAACCTGGATATGTTTTCGACTTTGGTATGAACCTGCATATTTTATAAACAGAATAAAATAATTAAAACATGAAAAAAGTTAATTAATATTTTATTGTTATTATTTTATTAGACTGTTGTAATACTTATTAGAAAGTAATTAAAGTTAACTAACAAAAATATGAAAATAATTATTACAAATTTATTAGTTACTAAAACTATATTTATTAATTTATTATTTAATTTTTAATTAAATGAAGTTATTAAGTTCTTAATTTATTATTATTCATTAATTTATTTTATTAATATTAGTATTATTAATAATTAGTGAACATAACTTAATTTAATTCTTAAATTGGACCATTATTAATTACTTTATTTATTAAAAAGTTAAATTAAATTAAAAATTAATATAATTAGTTAGTTTAATTAGTTTAATATTCAACTTCTAATTAATTATTAATCATTAATTTATTATAATAACTTTTTATTAATATATTATTTATTAAATTGTCTGTTTTTAAATTAGTTTAATTTATTATTATTTTTTAAAACTAATCTTAACCCTTCACCCCCCCCCCCCCGAATTTTCTGCGCAAGGGGGAGGTTTTTTTCTTCCTATTGAAGCTGCCACTGCTCCTTGCTACTGCGCATCGGCTCCCTTCTACCAGAGGGATCCCACAGATCCAGCAGCACTGACGGAAGATGGATTTCTCTCCACTCCTTGGTCTAGCAGTGCAATGTAGGGGTCTCGGCAATGGACACAACCAGCAGAAGGTGGTGTCTCTCCTTGTCATCTCTTCTCGTGCGGTTCCTTTTTGCAACAGAAACTCGGTCAACAACGAACAGGACTATAGAGAAGTTCAGTGCATTGGCTCCCTCACGCGAACATTATGGTTTGATTTTACTTTGTGTGAAATACTAGTTTGAATTTGGGAATGTTCTTTGAGTCTTATTCTAGTCTGTTTTGATAGACAGATCTGGGGTTTCAAATCTAAGTTAGAATTTGTTTTGTGTCTGATTTTGCTGTTGTGTTTGTGACTTTCAGGAGAGGAAACAGTGAGTCGAAGGAAAGAAGGGGAAATCTAGGCAGTGAGAAATGGGTTAGAAGGGATACGGACGCTGGGGTGACGGTGAGTCACAAAACTTTTGGTTGGAGAAATGAGAGACCAAAAAGTATCAGTAACAGAAAAGGAAATTGACAAAATCATGATATTTTTAAAACAGATTGCTGGAAATGGATTGATGAGTCATTGACTCACTGACAGAAGAAAAAATGGGCATTCCCAGTTAGACACCGATAGAAGTAAAATTAAAACAAGTTTTCATTAGTTAAAAAACATTGGTGAGTCAATGACTCGCCGATAGATGAAATAAGTCAGTTTCTTCAATAAAAATAATGAGACACCAAAAGATAAAAATAACTAAGATGCTGAAGATATGAGAGACTGAAACTGATGAAAAGGATTGGTGCATCACTACGTCGGTGTCTCTCGAGAGACCGATGGTGTTTCGAAGTAATTGGTGTGTCACAACTCACTGATAGTTATAAAAATCTTCAGTGTGACAAAGATCGGTATTATGTGGCATCTGGGTGTCACCCACTGATAGTACAAGTTAAAATGTTAACAATAAAAATTAAATTATAAGAAATAATAAAATGAAAAAACAATAATTTATTAACACAAAAGAGAAATTAATTAAATTTTTTAAGATTAAATAATTAATTGTAACAAAAAACTAAATAAATTATTTAACAATTAAATAAATAAAGGTGACTAAATTATTAACTAAGAAAGTAAATTTTAAGATTAATTAAATAAATTTCTAAATAAATGTAGAACACCTACAAATAATTAACCTCAAACATGAAAATAAAATAATTAAAATTAACTAAAGAAATAAAACAAGAAAGTTAAATAATTAAATGACAAAATGAAACTTAAAATTAAAAAGACATTTTTTATTAAACTTTATCTTAAATTGTTAACTTATTTAATAAACAAAGTAACTAGAGAGTAAATAAATAAAGTAATTTTTTTTAATAATTCTATTTTAAATATTAATGTTTTGAATTAAAAACTAATCTAGATTATTGAAAATTAAATTAATCAATTAATTAATTAATAAACATTTAAATTTTAAAAATTATTAAACCAGATTAAGATTGTTAAATTAAAAAATAATTTTATAAAATTAAATTAATTAGAATGACTAAATAAAAAGACTAAAAACACATATTTAATTATAAAAATATTATTAATTAAGAAATGTTGTGATAAAAATACAAAAGTGCCATTATTTATTAAAAAGTGTCAAAAATAAGTAATTAAATTGATTAAAATTAAATAAAGGATTTGGGAATACTATGTAAAAATAGAGCCACATCAAAAGGATTTCTTAATCCCACTAATTTTTGGTTTCTTTAAATAAATTTTTTAAGATATGTGTCCTCTTTTCCACAATAATAACAGATTTTACCTTTTGTACTACGGACAAAATAGTTCTTATACAGTTTAGTTTTCTCACCTTCACTACATATTCCATATATCTCCTTTTTAATAACATTATTTACAAGTATTTCATTAAGTGTATTGTCTCCTTTCGAAAAAATAAGAGTTTCACATTTGTATATTTCTACTTCTATTTGTAGTGTTTTTATGTTAGTTTCATTATCTATACAGTTTGTGTTTATTGAGTTATATTTTTCCAGTAATTCCTGATGTTGCTTTAGTAGAGTATCTCTCTATCCTAAAACAACAATATAAATATTATTTAATGATTTGTGTTCCTTAAATAAAGATTCATATTTATTTTCAAGCATATTGTAGTAAGCTTCATGTTTATCAATTGAGCTGCGTGAATTAGAGTTAGATGTGTAATAGGATTGTACCTCGTCAGTTTCTGCTATAAAGAACATATTGGATTTTAGATTTGATTCCTCTTTTTTTTAAGTCAAACCTTGATGAGATGTTGGAGTCTTCAGATACACTCCAAGTAGCTTTCATTGTCTTCTTCTCATTCTTCTCATTGTCATTTCTCTTGAAGAGTTTCTTTTAATTGTCTTCCTTTAATTGAGGATAGTAAGGTCTAATATGTCACATCTTCTTGCATTCATAGAATCTGACTTCTTTTTCATCATTTTATAAAGACTTTTTAAAACCTTTCTTCTTTCAATAAAACTTACTGAATTTTCTGGCTATCTGATCCAGTTCCACATTTGAATTGGATGAATCAAAATTTTCTGATTTAACTTTTATTTCCTTCTTCTTCAATATTCTAATTTTATTTTTGAGATGATACTTTTAATGTAGTGTCTTCTTTCTTGATCATAATCTTATTCTCATTTGCTTAATCTTGTATATCATCCTCAAGAATCATAAAAGATCCAATTAAATCTCTCATTGTTAAATATTTGACAGGAGATAATTGTCTGATAGTAGTAGAAATTCGATTCCTTCTAAGTGGTAGTACTCTTAGTACTTTCTGGGCTTGATCAGCTTGATTGATTGGATCTCCCAAGGAAGTGATATTTTTTATAATCTATGTCAACCTTCAATTTATTGGGGTGATACTTTCTCCTTCAAGCATCCTGAATGCATCGAATTTTAGTTTAGTAGTAGAAAACCTCATCTGTCTGACATTGTCAGTTCTTTCATAAGAAACTGCAATTGTCTGCCACATTTCATAAGCCTTTGGGCACTTAGATACTCTATTGAATTCATCTGGCCTAATACCACATATGATAGCATTCATAGCTTTTGATTTGATGTCATATTCTGCTTCTGTATTATCACTACATGTTTCCGGTTTCTCTGGAATCACATAAGGATTTAGAATTTTTTTAGTAGACTCTGAATCCAAGGTTCTTTAAATAAATGATCATCCTTAATTTCCAAGATCCATAATTTTCATCATTGAAGTAGGAAGCTTGAACTATTGACATACACTCTTGTGTATCATCCATTGTTCTCTATATAATCCAATGACTTTCATCTTGTTACAACATTACCTAAAGAACCACCTCTGATACCAAATTTTTGGATCGGGTTATACCAAATATTCACAAGAGGGGGGTGAACTGTGTATTTTAAAATTTCTTCGTGAGATCATGATATGTCCTTTTAACTTTTTCAGAATAACTAAGAAGTGGAAAATAAATAGCACAGGACACACAATGTATAGTAGTTCTAGGAACATAAGGCCCCTAGTCCACTCCACCAACGCTCTACTCCGCAATCTTGAGGATTTTCACTATCTAGTCCCCTTATCAACAGACTATTCCACAACTGGGTATAGGTAGTTGACACCTTTACAAGTTTAAGGCTAAACAGATTCTTCTAGTTCATACACAAAACCTAATACAAAACTTTGTATGAGAATCCGGTCACTCAAAATAAAAAAGTATGCTTTATTTAAATACATTCTATTTGTTCATCACAATTACAATAGCATACAATTAAAAGTCGATGGATCGTCGATTTTCAGAAATGATGTTCTTTAGGTAAGAGTAGTTTTGAGTCAATTTTGTTGTAGTAGATCTTGAAATATACTTCTCAAATTTTACAATAGTCGATTCCCAAAATATATTTGATGTCGAATCGTTGAATCTTCAATCGTGTTTCTTTTTCATCAGAAAACAGAGCTTTGTCGCTCTTCGTAATAACAGATCTGCAAGTCTTGACTATCTCTGTAAATTATAGTAGTGAGAACTCAAGATCTTGATATATATTTTATTTTTTTTATGATTCGTCTATATATATGTAAAACAAAATAATACAGGTATATAAAGTATAAATATGAGCATTCTCCTTTCAAATTTAGATCCACAAAAGTGACCTTTATAATCGCGATATTCAAAAGTTTGAATAACAGAGCAGTCATAACTCCTGAAAAATTAGGAATGAAAAGCTTCTCTTAAATTGATCCTTTGAATCACACATAAAGGGCATCAAATCAGTCAAAGATTCACTTTATATTCAGGCTTTTAAACTGGCTTGAAATCAGCCTAATAATCTGCATAAATATCGTTGCTTTAATAAAGTCGTAATTTAAATATCTGATGCCAAATGTTGGGTTTGAACTCCATAGCATTCATTCTCTGAACATAAGGTTCACAATGTAAGGTTCATAATGTAAAGTTCACAACATAAGGGTTACAACTTAAGGTTGATCATCCATACTTTTCTCTTTAACTTTCAAACGTACAGAATATGATCAATACTTTTCTCTACATCAGAATGTAACATTCATGATCCATACTTTTAAATAAAATGTACAGTTGTTCACAAAAGTGGGGTTGATAAACCATTCTTTTAAGAAACAAACATAAGATACTTCTTCCATACATTTCTGATAATCCAAAAATAAGTTTACATCAAAACATATAGTTCCCTCCAAATGTAGGGTACCTCTTTTATACTTTTTTGATAACGTATGGTTTCTTAACAATAATTTTCCGATAACCTGTAACGTAAACAACGGATTCCATCCTTACTCTACGCTCCTCAACATAGGGTATGAACAATGTTTCCAGAACATGCTAAAGTGATTTCCAAATATATAGTGCATGAATAGTATTTCCAGAACAAGCTAAAGTGATTTTCGAACACGTAGTGCATGAAAATCCACATAGATTAGATACATTAACATTTCTCCAGAAATAAAAATATAAAGAATAAAAATTTACTGAAAATATACTTAATGAAAGATCATTAGAATAACAAAATAAGGGTATTTGTGAGCATCAAAATCATCATAAAGAGGTAGAGTATTGTTCCCAACAATCTACCCTTAAAAATAAAATAAAGTATTATTGGAAACAATACTTTCTCAACACAATAAACTTTTACCCAACCAAAAATTTATGGTATTGTGATGGTTAACTTTCTATGATCAAGTTCTCTATCACTCTCTATTAGTCTATGAGAGTTAGTTTTTCCTCCATATCGATATTTTCTTACATCGAATCCTAGAATGTGTTATCTCGGGTGACCTTTTCAGTTCTCTTTTTGTATTTTTAAATGATATTTTTATTAACTCTTTTTCCGATGTGGAACTTTCAATGATTTTTCTTATCCCAATTTTAAAATTGTGAGGACATAATTTCCAAAAGGGGGGAAGGATGTAACAACCCAGGTATTTATAGATTAATACATTTTCATATCTATTAATATTTATGAATAATATATTAATTTTATATTAAAGATGAAACTTTTTCGGATAGCGTACTCAACATGCAATAATGGGTTTCTTTGAAATCTTACGTTGCACACAACTTTGAGTTATACTGAAAAATAAAATATTATTATTATTATTTTAAATGGTTGTTAACATCAAACCATTGTATTATAATAAATTAACATAACTAAAAACAATATGATTATAAATGTTTGTTAACTATATTTACATTTATCTAATAAATTTTATAGGCTTAAAATAAGACTGAATATGTTTTTTAGCATAAAATATTTAAATATTTTTAAAAGGTCGTTTTACTGCCTTTTGATGGGGAAGAATTTTGAAATATAGTTTTTGATACCTTTATATGTTCTATTTTTTAAAATAAACTTTTTATTTAGAATAGGAACATCAAAAATTACTTGGGATAAATTTTTAGTAATTTTGTGATAAAGTTCATTTTTTAATGAATAGTGAATCATACAGCATTTTAAGTCAAAAATACCTTTTCATATAACTTATTTATATAGTTAGATTGTAATTTAAATTGGTTTTAAGGTTTAATTAGATTATATTTTTTTATTTAATCTAATTTTGGTCATTAAAAGTAATTTTACTTTCAAATTGTACATAAACACACGTCAATCTTTTAAAAGTTACTGCCTGAATGGCCCGAAGGCATTCATTTTTATTTATTTTTGATAACCCCTCATTCAAGGAATGAGGGGAACCCTTACAAGGTCTTTAGGATCATAGATTACATGGCCCGTAGGCTTAGGAGATTACATGACCCGAAGGTCTTAGGGAATTCAACTAGACTATCTACAAGGAACTTCCCCTCCCCAACATCTTCATCTTGATAGTATCTCTCCACCTTTTCATTACCGTCTGGCAAGGATTCTCGTGCAAGCACAGGATGGTACCGATGGAATATACATACCCTCTCATTCTGAAAATCCATTTGGCTCTGCTCTAGTGAGTGCACCTGCTCAGAATCCTCTTCTGGGGCTGCTCCTTTTTTGTAGTGTGTCTGGGGCATGCATTCACGTGGCCCGAAGGCCATTGGGTGCCCCTAAGGCCTTAAGGCGGCCCAAAGGCCTTGAGAATCAACTGAACTAAATGCCTTGGGTGGATCGAAAGTCTTTCAGGACCCGAGGACCAAACTAGTGGCGCGAAGGCCCAGATTGATGAATAGTTCTGGCTGCTACAATACAGACCAGTGCCTGCTACTTCTTACAAACCCGCTTTTTAGTTTGGACTATAGAAATTAAATTTAAATTAATTACTGCAAATTCTATGATTTCAATTTAAAAAAATGGATTCCATATTTTTAATCACAAGGTTAAATTTTTTTAATAGGTTCTTTTTATTTTTATACATTATGAATAGTAACTTAAGTAATAATTTTTATTTACCATGGTTAAAAGGTAAATCTGGTAAATAAAGGTAACAAACCAATATTATAATAATATAAAATACCCTAAAACGTGTATTAATCCTATTGTATGATATATTTATGACCATGGGAATCCTTGGGTTGATTTAGGGACCCCAATGGAGCCACATTGATGTGAAAATGACATTTTATAAGAAATAAAGAACAGAAAAATATAACATAAACATGTATATTTTACTAAAACAATTTTTATATGGGGTTATATAAGTGACATTTTTTACTATAAATATTAATTAGAATGATAAAACTATTTACTACATCATCATATTTTATTTTTATTTTTTATAAATAAAATATATTTATTTATTTATGACACAATAATGATGTAGAGATTATCTTATTAATAAAAAATTTAAATAAATGAGATTATAAATATTAAAATAAATTTATTTTGAAAAATTTAATGCCATCCACGAATTTTAGGGAAGATTATGACTTTTTATATTTTAATTAAAGAATGTTTTTGAAATAATCATGTTTTTACAGATTTTTAAAAAAGTCATGATATAAATATTATAAAAATGGATATAAATGTGTTTTTAAAACAAATACTTTTTTATTAAATTATATAATAGTATTAAAATTATAAGATTAGTCAAAATGAATTATATAATGTTTAAAATGTCATTAAAGAACCACTTTATGTTCTATTGGCATTTTATAGTAACTATATTAACCGTATAGTATGAATATACAAGAATCCATGGTAAGAGTTAAATTAGTTTACTAAGGGTTAAAGAAAAAAGATAAGGTTAAATTTATGACATGGACTTGTATAAAACCTATTTTTTGAGTGGATTTAGACCCAAAGGAATATTATATTTTATATAGATGTCTTTGGGACCATTTAAAACTGAAAATAATTTTATAATAAAATAATATTTCAATACCTTCATAAAGTACCCCCCCCCCTCCCTCTTATAAAAGGGAATCACCCTATCCATTTAAATACACCTATCAATCCACTTGGTTCATAAAAACTCTTCAAAACTAAGATACCAAAATCCCTCTATTACTCGTTGAATCATTACCTTAGTCAAAAGAAAACTCAAGAAAGCCTTTTGGCAAAAATCAAAGGGAGGTACACGTTTTAAGAGGTAGTGTCTTCTCAAAAGTTCTTTTTTATTATTTTACTTCTCCACTCCCTATTCTATTTTATTATTTTATTACATAAAAAACCTGTATCCTAAATATACTAGGATGTTTTTATGAGAATTATTCGAACTAAACTTACACAAACATCTATATAATGGATATGAACATTCTGTTTCTGTGTGGGGTGAACTACTGCCTCACGAAACGATGATTGTTCGATTTTCCCCTACCACCACTTATAGTGGCCATTATGATGGAAATGTATTTATATATGATATATATTATATTTATATTTTCTATATGATAATTTAATTTTTTATTTACAACATAGCTTTATTCTTTTCATGATGTGTAAAGACAATAATTTCATTTGAGTAAGTGTGAACTACCGCCCCCTCAAAGTGATATAACTCATTCACGCCTTACATGGAACATATAACGGATGGAGTTAATAATCTTATAAAACATATATAAAATATGATATAATAATTTAATTATAATATACCTATTTATCATTTATTTTTCATTCATTTAAATATGAAAAATAAATGAAAGTAGTGTTCATGTGTATGTACGGCTTACAGTCTCCATGAATAGTGCATTTAATTAATTATATCCAAATGTAATTGAATATTATAAATACATATATATACTGGATATATATTATTTTTAAATCATTAATACTATTCTAGAGATAATTGAATTTTGACTGCATGGACAATTTGTAATTATATCAAGTTCATTTTCGACTCAAATACCCAATATCGACAAAACGACCGATATTAACTTAAATAATTATGTAATTTTCATAACATGAATACAAGTAATATAAAATGAATAATAATATTAAAAAATTTTATGAATAAAGTATAAATTAAGCTCAGTTTATTATTCAAGAATATAAAGAATGAATGCGACAATTCAGACTCAAGTTATGGGAACATTTCACTCACATATTTTAGTCAAAGACTTCTTTTATGTTATGTATTTTAATTTCAATTTTATTATGATGGTATATGTTCATATATAACATTATTTCTTTCCATTTTATTTCTATGTTATTAGATACTCTTTTCTCTCTCATCATCTCATTTTCTGAATTTTTAAGTGACATTGTTAGGCTGTCGAATTTTCTTAAGGAAATTTCTAAACTCAAATTTCACCCATTGGGTTTTACGTATACTTCATTGATTATATTATTCCAAGATTATATGTTGAATAACTATTTGTTTATTTATGTTTTAATTTCCACTTAACATTGTTTGGATATATTATTTATATACATAATTACCCACATTGAAAAATTCTTACGTCATTTATATGAACTTTGCAAGAGAAATTTTTACTTAATCTTCCTTCATTGAGTTAGATATCCATGTCATTGGTTTTATTTTTCCAAGAATATGTGTGAATGAACTATTATTATTTTAAATATAATGTCCACATATATTTGGTTTATTTATATTTTTCACACATATTTATTTCCTTGATTTATCCTTTATCTAATGATATGATATTTGTAAGGGATTTCGTCTCAATTTACATTCCATTGAGACTTATTTTTTTAAGAACCAATTCACTTTTATATGGTGTGTATAGTTCCCTTTGAAAAATTATATCATAAATATCCTTATTATCATTATATTATACATTTTTTTATGTTAATCTCTAATTATTGTTATTCAACTATTTATCAAGTGGAAAGGGACTATTTGACTAAAAAATCATTTTAAATGTTTTAAAGATTTATTTTTATAAATCATTCCCAATAATTTCCATGTTTTCAAAATGGTTTTAAGGATATATTTATATAGACATTAATTTTTTGAAATGATATTCCTATATAAGTTTTAAAACGTTATGGGACACTTTGATTTAAAAATCTATATTTTAAATGTTTTAAATGTTTTTTTTGGAATGAATTGATTGTGTCAATATCATGAACTTATATCATTTGATTGAAATGTGGAAATTTTATCTCTCCTTTAGTATTGTTTTATGTGTTATGATTATTTAATAGTACATGAACATTTGATGGGTGTCTACATGATAAAACAAATACTGGTGGTTCCCTGATAAACCTATGGTGGGTGATCTAGAGACAGCTCTCCAATGCATTGCGTAATGTGAAAGAGGTAAAAATTAATGTTTCTCCTAAGATATTCAGGGAATATACTATGTTGGGTATTCCAAACGTAACTCTCAATGTTGATGTGAAAGATAAATCATATATATATTATGGATTCCACAAGTTTCCTTTATGATTTATGATTTCTATGTGTTATTCATAAATCTTATTATTTCATGAGGTATGTTAAGGAGCTTTTGTTTTATGAGTGAAAAGTATGATTTCATTGATTTGTATTTATAGATGGACTATTGTTTTCTATCCTTATTTTATAACCCTTACTGAGAATTTTATGCTCATCCAATGTTTTTGAAAAGTTTTTCACATGGTATAAGTAAGGGTAAGAGAAGGGATAATTCAAGAAGATTTATATCAAGAAAATAATTCTTGTTTTATTTTAAGGAGTTTTATTTTTGTGAAAAAATTTAATAGAAAAGAAGTGTCAACTTTGTAATTTTTTATATTTAAGGTAATAGTTATGACCTAATTCTCGAAAAATCTAAACCTAAAAAGATCCTCAATGTTTTAATTCTTGACTTAACTCAAGATTATGTAATGTTTAAGGTGGGGTCCTTATAACAAATTTATCAATATTTCCCTAGTTAATCAAATAAATTTCAAAGTAAACATCATATATAAAAATGGTATAGGGTTTATGAAATAATCTACTACATGATAAATAATGAGGATATTTATTTTAAATTTAATGATTAATGGTCACTAGAATGTGAATAACTCAAGTGAAAGTAGATAATGACAAAATGATTCAAGAAAGTGAATTTCAATACTATCATTGGTCAAAATAAACAAAAGACATCCTAAGAAAGAATAATAATGGTGTTAATATGACATATACTCATTAATTTAAGAATGAGTGTTCTTTTTATTGATAAAATAAGTATATCTTTAAAAAAATTCTTGAGTAAAAATATCATATTAATTTTGAAAATCATTTTTTCTATGAAAATTACTTTTGAAAAAAATATATTTAAAAATTAACCATATAAAATTGAAAATAAGGATTCATAAAAATGATTTCAGGTAAATCCATACATTCCATAGAAGTTAAAAAATAATATTCCTTTTGAACGATAAAAAAGGTTAGAAAAATTTATTGTTTGGAAAGACACAAGAAAATTCCTTTGAAAACATTTATAAAATAAAAAATGGTTAAAAAATTCTTTAATAAATCATTTTGAAAAGGATTAAATCATTTTTGAAAACTAATTATAAAACATGGTTTTTAGAGAAAATATATTTCCAACCAAATAGAGAAATCAATTTGGGTTTACTAAAAAATATTTTATACAAAAATTGAGTATTAAAGAGTATAAAAATAGTACTATTACTTGAAAAAGAAAAAAATAACCAAAGGAGAATCAAATTAATTTTTTTATTAAAAATTTATCATATTATTTCCTTTTATTTAAATTAATTATTGAAGTGATAATTAATCAATGAATCGATTATGTGTAATAACTTTAAATACACATAAAAATTATGAAATACATAAATAGATATTCCAAAATCATTATATCAATAATCTTATAATACTACAAAAAATGAAGAATTAATATAACCCAATGAAAATAAATTGAGATATAAAATTTATTTATCACTTGTTAACTTTTACTTCAAATACCCTTAGATAAAATAATTAATATTGAAACTCAAAATACCATGAATAATGAATTGTTCATTATATTAAATTTAAAATGGGTATTATATGCACCATATAAAATAAACAAGGTTCATAACATTACAATATTCCTTAATGAAATGGAATTGGGACAGAATCCCTTACTATTTGAGTAACTTTGTAATCATGAGCCCTGTAAGAGAATAACATCAATTGAAACATTTAATAGTATTAAATAAATAAAATTCAATATAAAACATGTCATAAGAAATCATATACACTAAACAAAATAATTGAGTGGTGATTAAGGCATAAGTCTCATAGAAATTAAAGTGATACTAGAAATCATCTTACTATTGTGGTAAATTTTGAATTGTTAGACCCAAAATTAATAAACATAAAATTAATCATTTATATTAAGTTAATATAAAATAATTAATGATATAATATATCAAAATGGGTATTAGATACACCGCACAAAATATGTAAGTGTTTAATATGAGAGTTATCTCACATATGTTAAAAGTGAGATGACAATCCATTAATTTATGTTCCCTTTTGGTTGAACACAATTTAACATAATGTATAATGTTTTTAATAATGTTATTAACTTATAAAATAACAATATTAATATTTATAATATCATATATTATACTTTTTTAACATCTCATGGCCAATTTGTTAATAATACATCGTTATTTTCATTGTTTCGGGTGTTAATTACCTTTTTTTAGAGTATGTTTTTCCTTTTTTCCCCTCTTACTTAGATCATTATTTCATAATATTAATAATTTAATACATTTTTTAAATATAATATATATGTATTATACATTAATTTAATCTAGTATATATTATTTGGATATTGGAAATAAAAAACACTATTTATGGAGATGGTTGGTCGTACGTGCACATGAATATTGTTTCCATTTTCTTTTCATATTAAAAGAATAAGAATTAAATGATATATATTTATATTGTAATTATAGTATATTTTTTATTTCATATAAATCACATATTTTTATTATACCCATCCTAATTAAATTTCATGTAAAGAGTGACAAATCACATTGCTTTGAGGAGGCGGTAATCCACACATTTACAACCAATGTTATCAAATTCCAAATAAATGTAAATCATTAAGGAATGTATTATATAATAATTAAATAAATTATAAATAAATTATAAATATTATTTATATCATATAAATTATATAAATTATATCATCATTCCAAACCTCGAGAGGTGGTAATGGAAGAATGAACGACATGAGTTCGAAAAGAGGTAGTATTCCGTATACAAAGACGATCATTGCATATCCCATTTGATGGAAGTGTGAAACATTTCAAGTAATAACCATGACATAAAAAAATCTAAATATATTTATTAAACTTATATTATTATATAATCAAGATATAATAATAAATTAATGGGTGGACAAAGAAATAAAACAAAAGCACTTGTTAAAGAAAGATACCTATTCTTCGGGTAACTCCTTTGGGTTTTTACCAAAATCCATAATTGTTTTGATTTATTCCTAAATTTAGGATTCTATGATGAGAGAATGGATTTTGGGGAATTATTTTGTTTGGGTATAGATGAGCCAAATGGATCGAGAGGTGTGAAGAAGTAAGGGGCATGCGTGACCTTTTATACTGGTTAAGGAGTGGCATTTTTTTAAATATAAAAATGTAAACACTATTAGGAGGTCTCCCTTTCATCATGATCCTCAACTAGTAAAATATATTATAGAAAAGTTTGGTGATTGTATAAATATGGCCAGAAAATGGGTTTTTAAATGTTTTTAGGCTATTTGATCGCAATGAACTAAAATGTTTTAATATATTCAATATTTATCTAATTATATTTTAAAATAAATTTTAACTAAAATTTCACACTGTAAATTATTTAAGAAAAAAGGTAGTTTTCAATTAAAGTTCATCATTTTTCATTATTCATCAAGAAATTATAATTCACAGAAAAATATAAAAATTTCACACTAAGATAATTTTCAAATCCATCATTCAAAAAATAATTTTATTTTATCTTATAAATTTTTTAAAGTGGAAAAATTTAGTTTAAAAATTGGTTTACCATTATAAGGAGATAAAAATATCTTTACAAAAGTAAATCTTTATATGCATAAAATTATATTTGTTATTATCCCATGCCTATAGAACCTATTTGATGAATGTGAAAAATAATCGATTGAATATATAATATATATATATATATATATATATTCATTAATAACATTTATTGGTATAAATTAATATATTATTTTAAGAAAAAACTCCTTTAGGTGCATAAAATATTTTTCTTACAAAAACATTTCCTTTATATTCAATTAGACTCTATATTCATTTCTAACACTAAATAATTATACAAATATATGATAAAAATATTTTCATAACTTAGTTAATATTTTTCATACATTTCATTACAATAACTATTTGATAACTATTAAATTAAATAATATTATTAATAGTATAATGTAGCTTGGTTAAAATCTGTCTTGTGTGTAACACAAGATATCTAAGGAATTCATTATTGTGTCTAACACAAGACAACATAGTGGTTCACGTTCCACAATAAAATATTAGTGTTGTGTGAAGCATATTATTAACTTGGTTTTTTTGTATAAATAAATCTAACAAATAAATTAAATTTATTCGAAAAGGAAAGTATTGTAAATTCTTTGAGTGTTACATTATCCCCACCTTAAATAAATTGTGTCTTCACAATTTAAACTTGTTCTTGGTAATATAGGGTTTGAAATTTAAAAATTACTTCATTGAAATATCACATTTTCATAAGTTTTGGTAACAAATATTCTTGATAATAGAGATTCAAATAAACAAAGGTAACATGGAATAACATATAATTAGGTCTCTAAGTAGGAGAACATTAGTGGAAAATGAAGATTTTGACATTGAGGGAAAACATAAATATTTATATAGATTATTTGAGGTCATTGATCATAAATAATTTAATAATCGATGGAAATTTTAGGTCATCCAAACTATAAATATGTGATGATTTTAGATATCATTGGTTCAACAAAAATTAAGTTATTAGGATTACATTTTATTTCATGAACATTTTAGTAATGTTCATAAATTATTTTACTACATATTATTATAAGAAAATATACCTACTTTATATATTTATTTAAAGACAATTTCATCCTTTGTTTGTGTTTAAATCAATTTTATATTCACCACTTACTCCAAGAATATATATCAAAAATTGATTTTTTTTTAATTCCTTAAGAACTAAAATTTACCTTTAACAGATCATAAGATAGGTAAAACAAGTCTTTATATATGTCTTTAAATATTTTATAAACCAAAATGGTTAATACATTAATGTCTAGACCTATAATTAATACTAATGGTTCATTTTTAAAATTTGTTTTTCAAATTGTTCACCAACAAACATTTACATATTAACCAAGACATTTTGTAGGCTAGTTGTAGGTGTGAAACACTTATCATCCATCAGTCATGGTTTCAATCCCCATCACCTCACCAAATATGATGGATTATCACTCAAACTGTGGGTTTTCATTTTTATAAACTATATTAATATAATTCTTATATCATTTCCAAAAAAATAAGATGGTAATACTTGAAATAAACTTAAACAATAAATAGCCTTTTTACTCAGGTTTTCAATACAAAATATTTTTCTATAAAATCTAATAATATTATTAGATTATTATAACAATTTAATTAATAATCAAATTAATCCTAAATGCAATAAATACCTTTATTATTATGTCTATAAAATGTAAATTCACTATTCATCAAATAAGTTTTCAATTAAAACTTATATGTTCCATAAATTTCTCGAAAATGTTCTTAATCTTAGTAGACTGTCATTACTTAAAATATAAAAGAGTTGATTAAGTCATTGAAATTATATTCAACATTAATATCATAAATCCAAGATATTATCTAGATGGGTATGTATTAATAGGAAATAACACATACTATCTACCTTACTAAACCTTCAAGATGTTCTTTTATATATATCCTTAATGCATATCTTAGGGTTTAGTACCCTAATCTATATTTTCCTAAATCTAGTTTCCAAGGATGCTATTGAAATTTCTTAGATACTAATTGTAGTGACCCTAACCTAAGTAGACCCAATGAAGGTGTTGTACTATATTTACATTGGCATATATACATGAAAAAAAATCCCAAAGGACTGAATGGTTCAGTATTCTTGGTAAATTTGATACATACATGAGTCTTGTATTACAAATGGATACACAAATTACAACATAATTTTTTTGATAATAACATTATTCCTTCTAGAATATCCTTACATATATTTATTAGTAAACTTAATGTATTCTTGAGCAAATAAAACAAAATATGGGTGATATTGAATGCTTAATAAGGGTTAGTTAGAGCGGAAGCTATAAATAAATAATTTTTAATCAAAATAAAAAAGGTAAATAACTGAAACACATTCAATTAAGTTAATAACATTAGTATTATATGGAAGTAGAAATTGGTGATCAAATAATTCCGTTAAAATAATCACATAAGCATGAAACTAAACCATGGATATTTTAACTAATAAAATATTCAAATGGAATATCAGTAACTGAATTCATAATGATGGAATGCATAATGATGAATATCTAAAACTTACCTATGAGGCTTCATTCTAAGAATGTAATACAGTCCAGGCTTCAAGCCAAGAATCTATTATTTTCAAGGACTCAATCCAAGAATATAATAAATGGGTTTGGCCTTGACCAAAACCATATCAGTTTTTCCTCCTAAAACCTATTAATTCATCGAGGGTCTTGCATTAACTAGTCCCCAACCCATGTCATACCAGTCCAAATCATTACTCATATATTGTATTATCAATTTAATTCATAAAAAATGTGCCTTGTCAAATATCATTATTGAGTAAAGGATATGGATTTATCAAGATTTATCTAGTTATTAAAATAAATTACAAAGTAAACACTATATGAAAAAAATGGTATAAGAATGATTTAATAGTCTTATAATTGATAAATAATGAGTATATTTAGAAGAAATATGATATTCAATCGTTGTTGAAAGTGAATAACTCAAGGGGGTGTTAATGAAGAAAAAATTATTCAAGTATGTGAATTTTAATACTATCATTAGTATAAATAATAGTAAGACATATAAATAAATAATTATGATGGTTTCAATAGGATATATACCAATTTCAATAAGAATTAGGGTTCTTATCATTTATTAAATTAAAGTATATTCAAAAAAATTCTTGAGGAAAATAACTTTTTCATTTAAAAAAAAATGGGGACACTAAATTTTCTTCTAAAATAACTTTTAAAGAAATTTTATTTAAAAAATTAACATTTTAAAATTGTAAAGGAATATATATATAAGGGATAATGGGTAAATTCATATATTCTATAAAATGTGAAAATAATATTTCTTTTTCTTGGTAAAAAGGTTAGAAAAGTACCTTGTTTAGAAAGAGACCAGAATATTCCCTTAAAAACATTTTTAAAAGAAAAAAGGCATAAAAATTTATTTAATAAATCATTTTTAAAAGGTTAAACTTATTTTTTGAAAACATTTTTATAAAACATGGTTTTTAGAGAAAATAAATTTCTGACTAAATATAGATATGAAGTCAGGTTTTTTTTAAACCGTCTTCCAAAAAAACTGAGTACTAAAGAGTGTAAAAATAGTATTATTAATTGAAGAAGATCTTGAATAACCAGAGGAGAAGAAAGTTAAAGGATTTATTGAACATTTATCAAAAAAAAATTCTTTAATGGAAATTCAATAATAAACAATCTTGATTGGAATGATATTGTGAAATAAACCCCTAAAAGGATCATAATGTTGAATTGAGAATTAATCAATGAATTGCTTATTTTTACAACATATAAATTCAAATAAAACAATTGGAATACATTAACATATATTTAAAATTAATTATAAACATAGTCTTATAATATTAATGACAATGAGGAAGTAATATAACCAAAGGATTGAAATTGAGTTATGAAATTGTTTTACCACTTGGAATCTTTAACTTAAAATACACTTAGATGAAATGATTAAAATTTAAACTTAAAGTACTATGAATAATTAAGTATTCATGATATTAAATGTAAAAGTGGTAGTATATACACAATATTAAATAATCTATGTTCATAACTTTGTAATATGACTCAATGAAATGAAATTAAAATGGAATCCCTAACTGCTTGTGTAATTTTGGAATCATGAGCCCCATGAATGAATGAAATCAATTTAAACATTTAATATCAAGAAGTAAATTTAAATCATGATATAAAATTTAATAGGGTATCATATACATCACAAAAAATAAATTAGTTGTGAATAAAGCATAAGTCTCACAAAATAAAAGTGAGGCTAGAAATCCCATTACTATTGTGGTAACATTTGAATCGGTGGCCCCAAAAGTACTAATTTTCAATTGAAAAATATAAATAACATGAAGATAAAATTATTAATGATATAATATATCATATTTTTAATTATATACACCATTAAAAAGAATAAAGTGGTGAGTATGGCATTTATCTCACAGATGTGAAAAAGTGAGACAAAAATCCCTTATTTTACGATCTATTTTAGTTGAACACAATTTAACCTCATATTTAATTGTCTTGATAATGTAATTTACTTGTAAAATAAAAATATTAATATTTAAAATATCATATATGATTCTTTTATAACATCTCATGTCCCTCCTGTTAATAATTCTTCATTATTTTCATTATTTCTGGTGTTAATTGACTTGTTTTTCATGTACGTTTTGAATTTTATTTTATTCCCTCTTACTTAAATAATGATTTCACAATATAAATAATTTAAAACATGATCTAAAAATAATATATTTTTACTATAAATTTATTTAAATTAATATATAACAGTTTGGAGATATGAAATTAAATACACCATTCATTAAGATGGAAGGTCGTACGTATGCCAGAACATTGTTTCCATTTTCTTATCATATTAAAAAATTAAATGTAAAAGATATATAAGTGTATATATTAAAATTATATAATAATTTTTATGTCATATATATCTCAAATTTCTATTAAAAACATTCTTAATATAGTTCATATAAGGCATGAATGAATTGCATCTCTTTGAGGAGGTGGTGTTCCCCGTGTCCACAAACATTGTTACCATGTTCTCACAAAATGGAAAGTATTAAGGTATGTGTTATATAAGGATTATGTAAGGATAATAATATTATAAATATAATATATATCATATATATACATACAAATTCTATCATTATTTACAACCATGATAGGTGGTAATGGAAGAACAAATGGCATCGGTTCGTGAAGCGGTAGTTCGCCGTACACATAAACAATGATTATGTATCACATTTTATTGAAGTGTGTAAAATTATAGGTAATATCCTTAAAATTACAATATCTAAGTATACTTTAGATACATTTGTTATTATATAATAAATATATAAGAATTATTTAAGTGGTGAAGAATGATATAAAACAAAAGTGATCATTGAAAAATGTTACCACTTCATCATGTAACTTTTTTTTGGTTTATACCAAAATAATTAATTGGTTTAATTTATTAACAAATATTGGATTCTATTATTAGATTAGGTATGTTGGGATATTATTTTTTATGTTTTTAGATGATCTAAAGCTCTTGAGAGGTGTGGATAAATGATGGTGGGTGAGTTCCCTTTTATAGTGGAGGATGAGTGATATTTTTATAAATATAAAAAGGTAAACACTATTGAGAGGTCTCCCTTACATAATGTGCCTCAAATAATAAAAAATATTCTATAAAAGTGGTTTTATGGTATAAATATTTCCATACAATTGTTTATAACATGTTTTTATGTTATTTATCCAATTAATATTAAAGTATAACTACTAAGAAAACTCATTTCCACATTAATCATTATAATTAAATTTAATTATTTTCACTAATATGTTTAGTTAAAATATAAGTTAAACATAATATAAATTTGAAATTATTATTATTAAAAACATCTAATCTATTTTTAAATATTCAAATAACTTAAGTTTCAGAAATTAATTTAAAATTAATCCCACAGATGGGATGAAACAATGGGTTTTTAAAGTAAAAATGTTCAAATGTTTAAAATGTTTTTATATACATGTAAAATGTAAAATTTATCCCAATGATATAAATTTAATTAATATATATAAAATTTATCCAATTATACTTTAAAATTAATTTAAAATATAATTTAACACTCTAAATTATTTATGAGAAAATTCATTTTTCAATTAAAATTCAGTATTTTTCATTATTCATCAAAAAATGAAACTTTATAGAAAAATACCAAAGGATCACCCTAAAGTAATTTTTACATTGGTATTTCAAAAATCAACTTTATTTTTAAATCAAATTTATATAAATTCAATTTTTATGTTTTAAAATAGGTTTTCTATTAAAGGGAAGCAAAACTGCCTTTAGAAAAATATAGATTTATATGCATAAAATTGGATTTTTTTATTATCTTATGCCTATAAAACCTATTGGATGAATGCCAAAAATTACTGATTGAATATATAATTTATATATTTCATTAATATAATTCACTACAAATATTTAATTTAATTTATTAGGACAAAATTCATTTGGTGCATAAAATAGTTTTCCAATAAAAACATTTCTTTTATATTCAATTGGATTGTATATTAATATCAAATGACAAATAATTATATAAACATATTTAAAAAATATTTAATAATTTCTGTTAATAAATTTCATACATTTCATTATAATAGATAGTTAATAACTATCATGTTATATAATAATATTAATAGTATATTGTAGTTTGGTAAAACTTGGTCTTGTGTGTAATGCAAGCTATCAAAGGAACTAGGTATTGTATGAAACACAAGCCAAATAAGTATTGAATATACCGTAATTTAATCTCAGTTTTGTGTGTAGTGTAAGCTAAACTTGATGTTGAGTGTAAATAAAGTTAGAAACCAAGATTAAATTTATTCTAAAAAGGAAAATATAGTAATGTATTAGGGTGTTAGGATATAGTGCATTGTATGTAGAAGACCCCTCTTAGAAAAGGAAATTAACGATTAAGGGAAATTGGTTAAAGAATCACAATGATAGGACATACACCCAAGAACAACATTGAGTTACACTAACCCATTGTTGGATGAATATAGAGACCCACCAAATACAAACTAGGGGGAACCACTTTCCCTTTAACTCCATATACCTCTCTTCCTCCTCCACCTACTCCTCCTCTTCATCCTCTCTATATCTCCCTCTTTTTCTATCTCTTTATATCTCTTTCTTCTACTTCCCCTCTAAATCTCTCCTTCTCTCCCATTTGTTACTACTTTCTTCGTCAATAATTATTTTATCTATTTTATGTGGGAATTATTTCGAAATAATTCTAATTATAATAACAATAAAAATTAAATAAAAACACAAAAAACGTCATAATTACTAAATAATAAATATCAAAAAAATTTCCAACCATTTTTGGGAATCAAAAGACTTTTTTTGATCTCAAAAATTATGTATTTTTGTCACAAACATAATAATTTTTTTTAATAAAACAAGTTTGGAATGCCCAGTTTTTATTGAAAAATGATTTTTCCCAAAACGTGAGGAAAAATGTCTGCTGTCATACTAAGGTTACTTATGACCCCCTTTTCTTATTATTTTTTTTTCACCCCCAATGGCGGTTCTTCTATTTTTATAACTTAAAACTGAATTTTCTACCTCGATGTGTATTAATATGATAGAGGTACATTCTAAACCAAATGATAATAAAAATTTAAAAATAGTCTCTCGTTAACCTTACATTGATCATCCTTTTGAATTACCCTATAAACCTATGAAATAATTTTTATTGATAGACACATTAAATCCAAAAACTTTATCCCACCCAATATATTCATGGATTTTAATGGGTTTTAAAATTAGGTTTGGGAGGAATGGATTTAATCTTGTGTATACTTTCTTTGATTTTCAATGTGTTATCGTATTATTTTGGGAAAATCCATTATTGTGGGGTAGATTTTCTTATTCAGTGAGGTTATAGAATCTATTTATGTTTACCTCATTTTGTACAAATTTTATTTAAAAGTGCTCAAAATATGAAAAAAATTGAAAAAATGAAAAAAAGATTGGGTTGTGTCTTGGTTTGGTTAAAAATCAATATTTTTTAACCATTAATCCTATTATAAATATTAAAATTAGTATATTTATTAGATCAAACAAGGGTTAAAAGACTAGTGTGAGATTTTTTCCAAGGGAAAAATCTGAAAAAAAATTAAATAAAAATAAAACAAAGAGAAAGAATAATAATTAAATAATATTTTCTTGTATTGTTGGGAGACGTTTTTTTATATTTCATATTTTCACCCTCTTCTAATTTTACCTATATCTATTTTCATTCATGACACATTCATACACTTATAACTATGTGTTTCCATTTCCTTCCAAGTAGCATTTAAAAAAATTGCACTGGTTTTTCCATGTTGGTGTTTTACCCATGTTTTTCTCTCTTTTGGACTTGTATTCTTACCATCCACTAGCCACAGAAAAACTCCTAGTAAAGACTTACTTATTCGTATGGACTTTATAATTGGTAATTGAAGCTGTTATCTCTTTCAAACTCAATGGTTTTCACTTTTGGATGGAGAATGTGTGAACCTCTATAAATAAATTTACATCTTTTTGAGAGGGGTGAGTTTTGAGTGACAATATTTTCCCATACAAACTATGAACATGAAAAATGATTTTTTTAAACAATATTTCAGTAAAAATTTATGGTGTCATTAATTATAGATAATTGAACTATTCTTGACCCCTAGATTAGAGAAAACAATATTTTAATATTTGTTTCTTAGTCAAAATGATTTTGTTGGGTTTTTTTTGTCTGCCTATGGACATGCACTATTATACATGTGAGCATGTTTATATTACATATAATTTGTTATTTTAATTTAATATCATCACAATTTTTTTACTAAAAAATGATTAATTTTCAGGCAATTACCATTTTTTAATCATAAACACATATTGATAGCATTGTTCAAATTACTTCAATTACAATGAAATTTAATGTATTGACCATATAATTCAAAATAATGATAAATATGATGTGATTATTATTTTTTAGTAATCCTTACTCAATTTCAAAAAAAACATTCTACATAACTTTTGGCTAAATTGAACATTTAATGGGCCATATAGACCACTTAGGAAGACAAGTTCATTCTGTTATGAAAACTAAACAATCCATGATGATTTAATTTATAGTCTCAATCAAGAATCTATAATTTTATGAAAATACATAATATTTTCTATGATATGTGAATATAATTTGGATAAAAAATTTAAGGTCCAAGTCATACAATATAAAGACCAATTGATGCGTGAAAATCCATCCCATAATTCTATATGGGATTTGAAAATAACCCATAATTATTTATCATTCTCCCAATCTACAATTCCAATTGAGATGTAATTTTTTTTTAGTAAAAATTCAATATATATCACATATATTTTTATAAATTTTTTTCATATTTTAGGTAATATTTTAGTTCTAAAACCCATTCACATTGTGGAATTTGCAAATTTTTGGATAATAGTGGACAACATCACATGGTTTTGGAAAACAACCATATAATTTTTAATAAAATTCAAATGTATTCCAATTTTTGATGGTTAACACTAAAAAACTATATATATAAATTTTAAAAAGATTAGTTCTTGATTTTTTTTTCTGCAAGGTTAAATAATCAAGGCAAATTGAGGGGTAGTTTTGGAATTCAAAGAGTCCACCACCTTCGGCTATAAATACACCCCCCCCCCCCCTTCTCATTGCAAGAGGTTAGAACTTGAGAAATTAGGAGGGTATATTGGAATGAACAAAGCCTATAAAATGGATTAGGAGGGCCTTCTGAACTCATGCTTCTACTTGATATACTATTTTTCCATGATTCCTTTCAATTTACTTCAAGTGTTTTCAATTATAATTGTTTAAGTGTGATTGTAATTTCAATTGATGTTTAATTAATAGATCATTATATTCACCTATAATTATCACTGACCTTATATAGTGTAATATGAATAGTATAAAATATTTAAAATCAATAAAAAACCTTTTCATCATTCTATTTCTCATTCAATCAATTTTTTCATGTTTAACATTCTTCATGACTCGTGTGTGTGTAGGCAGTACTGAGCTCTTTTCTTACCCCATTATTTTTATTAATATGATAATTTATAATAATAAACATCATGAACTAGATTAAAAACCATATCAACATCTTATTAGATCATCCATTTTGGTGATTCATAATTTGGGGATGTCTAGTGACTGAAATATTTTGGTCATTGAATATTCTTTAGGTTAACATTTTGCATGTTAAAACATAAAATTTCATGGATTAATTACATGAATGCTTTAAAATATGGATTAAATTTATTATTAGAACTATAAATACACTTCTATAAAAAATAATTGATTGAGATCAATACCCTATTTGAGTCATGGATTAAATCCTCTATATTGGGGAATTACAATCAAAATCCTCTTATGAAGTGGGTGTAAATTTAATGAAATATATCATAAATATTAAGGATAAAATAATATTGCATCCATAATAATGAAATCACCCCAATATTTATTAAATTCTTAAATTATGTTCATTAATCCATCATTTCACCTAAATTCTATAAACAACACACACTACCCATTTAAAAAAAGAAAAAACAAAAATAATTGACTCTAAAAATAGTACCATATCCAAGGATTCGACCTGAGTACCAATATAAACATTATATTAGATCACTAGACCATTGAAAGATCAATTGGTTATAATCATCCATTCTTCACAGACCAGTGGGGTTTATAAGTTATAACTAGTGGGGTCAGTGACATGCCATTAGGTTCTATTCATGATAGAGACCACCAGTGATAATCTTTGAAGACCATAGTATGTAATTTTTTATTATACCCAATTGGGGGATGAATATGATCAATACACCATCATTAACTAAATAAGGAAGGGTCTGTTTTGTTAAAAATTAATTCTTTTTTGTATATGATATAACATCTAATATTTTTATATGAAAATTAATTCTTTAAAACATCGACAATTCATTATTTTATTATTTTATTAATAAACTAGATTATAATAGTATTATATAAGTAAATCATATAAAATATGTGATAAAATAAATATAATTTTATTTCATAATAGAATATTAAAAATGAAGGATGAATAGATTCATATAAGACTAATATAATAATAATGGGATAATAAAAAATTATATAATATTACAAAATTTTAAAAATATAATGAATTTTGGTCGTATAGAAATATCATATCTATGATAAAATAGTGTACTAAAGAAGAAAACTATTAGAATTAATAAATGTATTTTTTTTAAAATGAAGATATAAATAAAAATTAATGAAAATCATAAGAATGATTAATGAAGGAATTAAGTAGTATATATAAGAAGTATAAGGTCTACATAAACATTATAAATTTGGATTCATTATACTAGTAACCTAAATATTAGAATAGTAATCAAACTATTGGAATTGTAAAAAAACTGCTAAGGTATTTAATAAATTATCCTTACACATAAATATATAGAATGAATAAAATATGTAAATATAATCTTATAAATATCATAAAATTATTGTTCAATTCATGTAACTTAAAGGAAGTATAAGTATATATTTTTAATAAAGTATGTTTTTACTTCACTAGTAAAACATTTATTTTTATATTAAAATTAAATGTTCAAATTTCTTAATTTAGAACTTTTTTGATAAAATGGATCTCATTTTTGGAATTTGGTTGTCAAAATTAAGGTTTGTTTTTGTTAATTTTTATAAATAGGGAAATAGAAAGGAAAATAGTTTAATGCAATAAAATATAAAATTTTAAAAAAAGGTAATACATGATGTATGCACGTGGTAAGAATGTTTTGGTTCAGTATTGTATACAAAATATAATATGAAAATATATGTAATAAATATTATTCATAGTACCGAGAAAAACAATTTATTCAATATTGCATTAAAAAAATGCACAAATGATTCACCTATAAATACTACCCTGTTTCACTCATTTCACCTAACCTAATTTTAAAAAAAAAATTTGAAAAATATCATCTAAAATAAATCTTTTATCCCACTTAGTCATGTTATGGATTCTATGGTATCACCAAAACATCATCCTTTGAATCCCAAAAATTCATACAAAATGAATCATCTTAAAGAGGATAGTAAAGATTCCCTTCCAAAATACTTATTTTATTTTCATTTCATTTCTTCTTATACCTCCGTTTAAATATAGATTTTAATTCAAATAAAAGAGAATAATTTTTATAAGTCCACTTTAATTTAATTATTATAAAAAATATTTATTAGTTTTCCTTTCTTGAATCCTTTTTAAAACATCATTCATATTATGGTCAATTTATACCACCTATATGGATGATATTTTTTAATATTCATCGCCACCTTTTATGCTTAGTTTAAAATATATTATTTATGTTAAATTATTAAATTAATGATTAATTTATGTTTTTTTAATAATATATAATGTTAAAAAATATATATAAATTATGATATTAAAAAAACGGGTTGGAAATACTATCTAAAACAAGTTTACCATGAATATTTTTATTTACATTATTTATTCATATTTTTGTAAAAATTAATAAATGTGTAAATTTTAATACATACCAATGGAACATCGTAACCGTGATACAAACATCCATAAACTATTGATATATTTAACATTACAATATTGAATAAATTTTTTTTAATAAATATTAATTAATAAATTTAATTTTATTATTCAAGAGGTTAAAGGAAATTTAAGAAAATGAGGACTCAAGATAAGGGGTTCATTTCTAAATATACATTATTTTATGTATAGTTTGTATTGGGTGTCTTCTTAAATGAATATGGTATTTTATAAATTTAACTTATTATATATTTATTTCATTTCATGTTCTATTTGATTACTTGTATGTCTACTATTTTTATTATTTTCTAGTCCCCACCCAATTATTTTGATAAGTGAGACAGTCACTCTAAATTTATTCTCTTTTGATTAAATTTTTCTTCCGTATCAACCATCTATTGTATATTATATATTTCATTTCATGAATATATAACATACTAATTTTCCCTTATACTTATGAACTTATATGTCTATTTATCTTTTATACATTGTTTAATAATTATTCTTTTCCATATATTCCAATTAAATACGTTCCATAAAGGTTTCCTCTCTTTCTGATCTTTATTTAACATGGATCCCTATTCTCCAGTTAGAAATTATTTTATTCATAGATCACCAAATTCTTTGAAAATAATTCTAGATTAGTCCTTAATTATATTGGGGCTTAATTTAATCCTCATTTTATTATGACATTATTATTATTTATGGTATCGATTTTCAAACTATTATTTTTCTTGATCTTATGATTCTTATGATTGTTGTATGTTTTATGAAGGGTTTTGTAGGAGATGTCTATTATGGAAATGTAGGGATAACCAATTATTTTCTTTCCAAAATAATATTTAATGGTAGAAAATTAAATAATAATAATAAGAATGAAATTGATAATATTTTTTTGGGAATAATACCTACATCTAAAAAGAGGTAAAAAATTCAATAATAATGATAAAAAATTATAGAGCACACACACTATCTAGAAATCCTAGCTCAAATATGAGATCGTAAATTAATGTGGTACTAAAGTAATATATGGCGATATAGTTCCATATCCACACATTATTCCATAAAACTATAGTTCCCATTTTAGTAAATTCCACACTGCTATGATTCCGAAGTTAGTAAATTCTAAATTGTTATAGTGCCTAATTTTGGTGTCATCGATCATATCTACTTTAGTTATTGGAATACTATTTAGTATAGGCCACTAGCACTTAACCTATCTTTATTTGACGTATCAAGCTCCACCATTCCAAACATATCTTACTTGAATCGCAATTCAGTAACTAACCTCATTTTATGCTTCAATATTAGACTATATGATTAATTAGAGGTCCTTAACTTCATCACTCAATAATCAGTGTTCCCAATTAAATATTCAATTTTATGTTTAATATTCCTTAAGGAATTGTTTTTTCCCATTATATATTTAATTTATTGAGGGATATTCATGAAATAATAGTTGATTTATCTTTAATGATTCTATGTAAAGATAATTATTCTTTAAAGACTATCTATTTTCCCTTCTATGCTCCCAGAATGTGCTTCTATATTTTACCTCTCAAACTACATTTATCAATGAAGACCAAAAAAGTACAATAGTTCCTCAACATCTAAATTACCAAAAACTTAAAAAAAATATATCTAAATGATTATTACTGCTCTAAATTTTATAGATTATCAATAACCCATCATGTGAAAAGCCTATAATAAAATAGTACTTTAACTGATTTTGATTCATCTAGAAAAGAATCACTAAGTTATTTAAAACATATATAGCACTTTAAAAACATAGTATAATACATTTTAATCTCACATACTTTATAGAACCACCATAAATTTCTTTAACTAAACCATCTTATTTTTGGATTCTATTGCAGTAATATACTTTTCATATGTGGTGGGTGGTACTACCACCTTCTACAATTGAGATATCCAAATTATTATAATTCTTCTACAAGTAAACACATAACATGTGGTATTCCACACCTTCCTTTTTGTTAAAATCCCTTCACCACAAACCTTGAATTTCCTATCCTATTAACATCATTATCTTCCTTGAATTTATATAACAATTTTTTATATAATTATATATTTCTTTGTGGAAATGAAGTCAACTGCTAGGTATTATTACCATGTAAAGAAGAAATCTTATACTTTATAGCAATCCCCCACTTTCTAAACTCATTAAAATACATTTAATATTAATACAATTATTCATATCCATAACTAGTAAATAAAAAATAGTTTAATAAATATTAATAACTCTATACAAGTCTTATAAATATTTTTGATCTCTAAAACTCCACTTTAGAAGTAGGATCCAAGAGTATTGTGGTCATATGATCAGGTACACCTTCATGCTCCACATTATCCTTGAAAATGATTTGTTATTCCCACTATTAGATTAAACTAAATGATAATCCTGGTATATATCACCTTAATTAAATATCAAATTCCATCAATGATGATGTTTTTATCCTCATCATCGCAAAAGTGATATCCAAACATCTCAACAACATATCAAACAAAGAAAAATGATTCGGATTTACTATTAATCGTTATCTTGAATCAACATCTGTAATTACAAATTTTAGATATAAAATTACATTTAAATGTGGGATTCCATCCTCTTTTTCCTCACCAAACATCCTTTGGTAAATGTTCTCACATTGGTATGTTCGCAAACCAACTTGGTCCACCCCTGATACGGGCACCTTATCTAGCTCTATTTCATGGCCAGAAGGGAATTTCCCAACCCCCATGGGTTTTAAAGTTGTGTATAAGAATCAGGTAATACAACTTTGGGAATTATTTAATCCATATAATAATAATAATATCATTAGGTCCTGACCCAGAACCCATAGTGGCCACTCTACACATTAGTGGGTCTTGAAATCAATCATGAAACCAATATAACATCACAATAACTAGATATTTTACAATAAAAGAAATATAAATAATATAACTAAACATGATATAATTATGATTAATTATACAAGACATAAAATAAATCCAAAAATGGAAAAGAGGATGGGATGGGAGCTGAATAGGTGATACATGATTAGTATACATGGGATGAACCCAAAAAGTAACAAAAAAACTCATTCACCAAACACTTTGTGACTTGAGGGCATCATCCCACCAAGTCACCTCCACACCCCGAATTAATTAACATGAATATTAACCTACTATAGGTGACACATTTCCCTTTCTTACATCTGATAAAACAATGTTTACATACACCCATTAGTGTATGCATGGTGTAAGAATAAATATC
This sequence comes from Viscum album, assembly GCA_963277665.1. Classification (NCBI taxonomy): domain Eukaryota; kingdom Viridiplantae; phylum Streptophyta; class Magnoliopsida; order Santalales; family Viscaceae; genus Viscum; species Viscum album. The sequence goes on along the minus strand of OY728142.1, from coordinate 21,355,202 downwards.
ATGGTAGGATCCCAACAATTGTTCTATATAAATCATTTATCAGAAAATATAAAGCATGAATGTTTGATCATAATATAAGAAATCAAATTTTAATATTTCTAAGTAAAAATCACAATAAGAAAAAAAAATTAATGGAATAAGGAATATAAAATAAACTTTTAAGAATTTTTTTTCTAAAAAATGAACCAAGGGGGTCAACCTTGGGTCACTAAGGATAAGGGGATATGGTGTGATGTAATAAATAATTAGTGGAGTCCCCTCAATTATTGGGATGAATAATATATAAATTCCTTTTCCAATGGAGGTGCTATAATAATTACATCCCTATTTAGGGTGACATTCATAATGAGTGAAGAACACCTCATCCTGAGCTATGTTCACCTAAATAAGCATACAGTTTCCTATGATGTTTAGTTAACAAAATTAAATTATTATTGAACCTAGAATTTCATTAATTAATAATTAAAAACATTTTAACTTTCCACATAAATAATACTTTTCAACTTTCCAAAATCAAAAGGGAAATCAATGAAAGAGTATCATATAAACCAGTACATAATGAAAGTTAAAAATATTTTTATTGAATTTTTAAAATTAAATTTAATGAAAAAATAATTAATGAACTTACCCAATGAAGGACTAAATGAGACCAAAAACCTCGATAAATAAAACCACAAGGAATCATAATAAATACTATATAAAATACTAGAAGGAACCTCTAGAATCCATAGTGAAGCCTTCACATTCAAATCTGCATCATTTAAATATAGATAGAAGGAACCCTAAGCTTCAATAGATTATGTGTGGAAATAAATCAATGAAAAAAGAAGAACGAACTCTAAATATGATATAATATTCCCTCACATGTACTTTCTTTGAATAACCATAAAGTAAAATAACTAAAATAAAGCACTGAGAGGAGGGGGAAGGGTGACTCATTCATGAGGTAGATCCTGGAGTCAAGTGGGGGAAATGTGGGAAGTTAGGGGTTTAAATTATCTGTGGATTGAACGGAAAATTCACAATTTTTAAAAACTGGGAATACCACTTGGTTTGGTCATGTTATTTTATAATCTACCTTACAACCATGCAGATGTCATAGGTTTCACCTAGTAATTCACTCAATTTGGAATCATGGTTGGAAAAATGGTGTACCAATTAAAAAAAACTGTTGAAACTAAACTGTAGTTTTTTTAGGGTTTTTCATATTATTATTTATAACCTCAAATCAAATTTAACAACTTGTGACATTTCAAGTTATAAATTTCAAAGAGATTTTTATTTTTTTAGTTTGTAGAATGGTGTATTTTTTGAATTTGGACTTAAACTAGGATTTTGAGAATTCTTTTGTCCCTAAGGGATTTTTTTAGACATAATTTGATGATTGAGTGTATACTAGTTTCATAAGTGGACGTTTGTGTATGATCAGAGTGACCTAGGTGCTGGAAAAATATTGTAGTAGTTACTCACAATGCATCTAGTTTGGTTATACTATGAAAATGTTGAGGTATACTCAAAGACACTATGCCTAGGTAAGGTTTCTCTATGCCCATAATGGTCATGTTTTGACCTAGTAAAGATTTATTTTTATTTTAAAATGGTCTATGGGGTCTAAATTAGAAACCCCTTTGGATTTATTCTTTTTATATCTCTAGGAATAGGAGTGGCTAAACCACTTCTCCCTTTGTTCCTCCCCATTAGTTTTAGGTTATTCGATAGTGATTTGTCACACAGATTTGAGATAGGTTCATTTACTTTATCTTTATTGTCCCCTCTACTTTCCCTCGCTATTTTTGGTTATCCATCGTGATATTTAGAGTGATGATTCCACAGAATGATGGAAAACCCATCATTATTGAAGGGTATTTTGTATACATCATGTAGATGACATTCATAAAGGGTGTATTCAAGGATTTTTTTTCACCATTTTACCTCAGGTATGTTTCCAAGTTAGTCCATTTATATTTTTGGGGAATTTGGTAAAAATTGGAAAGTGATTCAAATATTTAATTTTGGTATTTAGTGTGTCTTGGGTATCTAGGTGTGTCAATAGTAGACCGCACCACATTTCTCATAGTTCAAGCATCATGAGGTCCTTTGGTGATTATGAAGTTTACTGTACCAATTTGGGTTTTCAGTTTTAAAATTTTAATTTATTAATATATTGATTTTTTGATGAGATTGGTTATCAAGGACATGGTGGAGGTTGGTACAGTCTTGGGATGAGTTTTTAAAATGTCACATGAGGTAGGTTGTGTTTAAATTATTATGTATCTTAGTCTTTTGGTGATTTTATATTCATGTTTGAGTATTAGTATTACATGCCTACATATTTCCAGGCCTTTTTAATCTCATCATAAGGTTCTGATAGACTCACATCAACCTACTAGTCATCATGGACCACATAGTTGGATAAACAGTTTTATGGTAGACCCTAGGCCAAATTAGTGTTGATGACAGTATTTATAGAATTTTTGGTTTCAGGGATTTTATTTTAAAGAAAAAGTGGTTTCCTTTTTAATTTTTTTTAAATGGATTTGGTTTAAATATAATTTCAAAGGAAAAATATTTAATTATGAAATATGTTTTGAAATGGTATTCCAAAATAAGAATGGGGTTCCTAAAGAACATTTGACAAGATTCTACTTCAGGGCATTTTTTGAGTAAGAAAGATCACGATGAATTTAGAAATGATTTTAAAAGAGGGTTTTTTACTTGGTATTAAAAGAATTGGGAAGGGATGTATTGATTTTATTTTTTCTACTTTTCCTTATGTTGGTGATACCCGATTTTACAAATGTTTTTAGCATATTTTTATACCTATTTGTGATTGCATGTTGTATGTATTGATTCCTAATTATGTGTGTTGTTTGGGTAGCCATGTAAGAATGCTTTTTCGGTTATCAAAGTGAAAAGTTAATCTAGATAGATTTTATAGGACCCTTAGAGGTTTTAGGTGGGTATTGAATGTGTTTGATATATGTAACTAGGTCCCAAGGAACTTGTTCCCTATTAATGAGTTGGTGAGCTGTGTAATGGGTTCCATGCTTTTTTTTTTGTGTTTCACGTGTTGTGTAGGGTGATAAATCTAGTGGAGAGAGGGATACTGAGGACGGACCTACAATGAGTTGGAAGGATTGGGTCGTGGTATTAGGAAATTTTTTGACTATTCTTGGGTTGTGACTGTGGAACTTTACTTGGGTTATCAGACTAGGGTCAAGCACCATCTTTGAGAGGGTTAGGTAATGGAATAATGTGAGACATGGAAAATTAACCTCCCTTGACTGGGAAGGGATGGCTTAAGGCTTATATATGTATTCCCACATCCTATTCCTTATGGTATTGGATCTATATTTAGATAATGGCTTACCCGGAATATTTGAGTTTCGGTCATGACTTCATGGATACATGACTGATCACCTCCCTCGAGTGAGAAGTTATAGGTCAAGAGTTACAGACACTCCACTCTATGCCTACAGATAGAGGTCAAGATGTGACACAACACCCTACCCTGCATTTTTTGGCACTGATTTCACTGTAACATGATAGTGGACCTTGCATCTTTGAGTATGGATTTGAGTTATGGTATGTGGGGACTTTTCTAATTCAAGATTTGATCCAAATCATGTAGGTTCATGTGAGATGGTTTCCTAGTGATCATATGATAACATGACTTTTCAATTGTATTTTCATTGTTTTTTATGTTTCTGGGTGGGTGTGTTTTAATAAATGAATTCACTCCTTATATATTTATTTCATTGAAATCCAATTAATCATATCATCACAAAGTATTATTGAGTCATAAGGGATTCCAACTTGGTCATTGGACTCACCCCTTACCTTCGTACATAGAATGGGTTTTGATGTATATGGGTACAAATTATTAAAAAAAATCAAGACACAAGTGTCTCTTGGAGATAGACATGTGGTAAATGTCTAGTAGGCATTGTTGTATAGGAATTTATCAAGTAGGATTATGTGGGTTAGGACAAAGTCATGTGTATTTACTCTTTGTTTTGTTTTTCATGCACCATCCAGTGTGATGCTTCATTTATTTATGATTCCATGTTATCTATTGATACATTATTTTGAATTGATGCATCATGTAAATAGTTTATAGAATTAAATTATAGATTTTGGTTGCCCGTAGGGATCCCTAGGTTTGGGGATGTTCATTATTTAGATGGGTCATGATGAATTTTCTGTAGATTATGGAATGACCTTCATGCTTTTTCATAGAGGGTAAATGTTATGACTCTGAAATTTTTATTTGAATCCTTGTAACATTTTTAATAATATTTTAAAATATAGGCATGGAGTCGTCATGGAGTTCTAGGAATTATAGAGCCTCTTTGTTGATATATTAAAAATATTAAATATAATATATCACATGTGCATTGTTTTTCAGAAATAATAGAATAACACTCAAATTGTAAGATCCCGCCCCTCCTCATTGGCATGAGAAGTTATGGGGTTACACTGACCTTAGGTGATGTCCCCAAGTCACTAAATGCTGAAAATAAATTTAAAGGACATAAGAGAAAATTAGACAGTGATTTTCCATGAAATAGTAAAACAACCAGACTACATAGTATAAAAAACCAAGACAATATATATGATGTATGAACATAAATAATAAGACTCAAATCATAATGTAACGTAACAAAAAAATTATAGTGGAAATAGAACATGGAATATGAATCAAAAATACCCTAAATCCAATATGGTACAAATACATCAAGTGGCATGATCCCAAGTACCACTCGATCAAGATCCATGCTCCTACTCCACCTCATATTCCCACAGTATATCATTTTTCATTATTAAAGAAGTATGATACCCTCAAATTTCCTATGTCAAAAAATATAACATCTTAAAATACACAAAAGGTCCCAATAAGGGGGTGAGTATAAACTCAGTAGGCATTTTCCAACGACTTCCCAACTCACACCAGAAGAGAAAGAACTAGTTAACACATTTTATATAAAAAAATTAAATTAATAAAAATAGATTATATGATGACCGTAAAAATTTTCAGTAGAAAATGAAAAAAATATTAAAAAACATTTCTCAACATTTTGAAAACTCATTCTCATGTTTCCATACAAAAAAAGAACAGGTAGAAATCAATGAAGTCTAAGTGACAGTTATGTACTCATGAACAGTCTCCCATCGATTAACCAATTCATCACAAGGTGGCCAATATCTAGGTGTCCTAATGGTACATTCCCCTCATCCAGGGTAACATCTATGTAATGAAATTACACCAAATATGTATGAAAAATTACACACCAAACCATTTCCTAGTAAACCATTCTTTCTTGAAAACATTTTATCAAACATGTTACCTATATCAAAATAAAACCATAACTTTAAAACTACCATTTAAATATTATAGCAGAGGGTTTTTCTAAAAGACATATAATTTATTCCATTTTCCAAATAATAAAGAACAAATCATTTTCCTTAAATAATCTCGTTAACATTACAAAAAACAAAATAAGTGATTTTTTAACAAAAATATTAGCCTTCATGTTATCGAATGTTGGAGTTGACAAAGAAGAGACCTTCCTCTCAACAGATAGTAAAAAATGAAGAATATTACTAAGATATTCTAGATCTAACCTTGGATATTATTTCCTTAAATAGATATAATAAGATCTTAGAAAGATATTTCAAAAGTTATATTGATCTATCCATGGAATAATTGGTCTAATAATATTGGTGAGAGAAAATAATAGTATATAAGGAGAGAGACAGAGAGAAAATGATAACTTATTGGTGAATTTGGGTCTCTAATGCACTTTGATTTTTAAAAAAACGACTTCAGGTCAAAGTGAATTTAAAAAGGAGACTTGGGAGGAATTGGAGTTAAAGACCCTATAATAATGGGAGAAAGAGGGTTTTATGTCCTTAAATAACATGAAAACTAATTTTCTGGTAAATTAAAACATGTCGCATGGTTAGGTTGCATGATTTTTCAAACATTATGTCTACCATGCATATTCCACTTGACAATCTAAGTGATGAAATTATTTTGGTTGTATAATTTTAAAGACCATGTGCCAATTATGTAGTGATGCTATCATAGGAAAACACCTTGAAAGTTTGGTTACCTGGTTAGAAAAACCATGCACTAATTAGGATTTTACTACTATTTGGATTGTCATGGTTTCCCCTGGGCACTCACATGGTTTTTTCAAACCATGAAAAAACCATGACCCTACCCAATTACTCCTAAGATCACATACACGGTTTCCTAGAGTAGATGCATGGTTTCTAATAACCATTATGAAATTTTGAACCCTTCATAACACTCACAAAACACTCTAAACCATCCCAAAATATTTTGAAACCTAACCCAAGTAGTATATAAACTCAAAATACATAACAAAGGGTAATGTAACTAAAACCTTGGGTGAAACATTATCACCATAATAACTGTTTATGTCCTTAAAATTTATAAGAATTGTGGTGCTTTAGATGATTTTTGGATAAATATCTAACATTTCCTTTTCACTCTCCCACGTATCTTCCGAAATCAAGCCATGTTACCATAAAATTCATACCAAATTTATTATTTTACCTAGAAAGATCCTGTAATTCCTATCCAAAATCCATATCGACACATGAATCAATGTAGTATCCAGTTCAAGATCAACAAAGTCCGATTTAATCACATGGTCAGGATCATGTTATTAATTCTTCGATAGGGATACATGAATCACATTGTTCACAAAACCGAACCAAGTTAGTGGATCCAACAAATAATACACATCACCCACCCTTTTAATTATCTCAAAATGGACAATGTATGAAGGAGAAAATTTTACTTTATTACCAAAATGATGATGTCCAAGCCTTGCTCTGAATCTCCAAAAAACATTATCACCAACATTGAGTGATAACTGTCTATGATGGTGATCCACATATAATTAATAGAAACATAGAAATGCCACCATTATTTTTTTGATTATTTGAATGTTTTCTATATTCTCATGTTCATGAATATAACCAATAAGTATAGTCTCACCTTCTTCTACCCAACAAAGTGGAGAATGATAGGGATGTACATACAATCTTCAAAATGAGACAAATATATTGAGGCCCGAAAACTATTATTGTATAATAACCTGATTAATGATATGTGTTCCTACCATGAGCCTCCAAAATTGATCACACAAGATATGATCATGTCTTCCAGTGTTTGGATCATCTATTCAGATATTCCATCAGTTTGAGGATAATAAGTTATGGTCATGTTCAGCTAGGTTCCAAGGGATTACTACAAATACTTACAAAAAATGAGACATAAACCTAGGGTCCCAGTCTAACACAATCGAAAATGGTAATCTATGAAAATTTACAACCTCTAGAAAATATATTTTTAACATGTCTTTTATCAAATTGGTTTCATGATTTGGGATGAAATGATCTGACTTTGTGAGCCGATACACAATCCCCCATATAGAATTCAATTTTTGAACCATTTTTAGTAGACCCATGAATGAATCCATAGCTATATTCTCCCATTTCTATATGAGAATAGGAAAATAATAAAACAAACTAGATGGTTGTCGGTGCTCTTCCTTGAACTGTTAATAGGTTGGGCATATCGAGACAAACTCCACCACTCTTCTCTATATGAAAACCCACCAAAATTGAGTTTTCAACACCTTATATATTTTATAGATACCATGATAATAACCCCATTTTTAATTTTTGTGTGCATTAATAAATTATTCTTAATAGGTTACAGGTACCACAATCTAATTTCTAAATCACAATAAAAATTTCTCATCTAAAATCCATACCTAAATGGTCTCCCTACCATTATGTTTGGAACTAATGGATGGATATTTTGGGACATATTTTTGTGAATTGCCTACCTACAAAACAAAATCTAAAATAAAATAGGCTGGAAACGAAACTACAACATCACCATGCTCAATATAATCCATATTCATTCTACTATAAACAACTTTAGCTACCATTTATTTACAACCTCTTTACCCAACTGTTTATAATAATTCATGCTCAATGAATTTACCATGGAATTACCTTGATTAGTTGTATACATCAAATTTAAGTAAAACATCTAAATATATTCTGTATATTTTTGTTTCCTTATGTCCTTGTATCTTTGTGAGAAAATGTGTTTCAAGTTCTTATGATCTATAAACAACATAAATTTCATACCAAAATATAAATGATGCCCAATATTCAAGGGATGTACTATAGTATCTAATTATAGTTCATTTTTTGCATATTATTTCTCAATAACCTATAATTATTGTGGTATATAAACAACAACATGATCTCCATACATTATAACATATCCCAACCAAGGTTTTTATGTCTCATAAAAGACTACATAGCCCTGTCAGAATTCTAGCAATGTGAGGATAGGTTTTGATGTAAGTGGAGCCTCATGTTCTCGAATGTATTTTTGGAACTCGTTATTTCATTGTAAAGGACCACCATTCCACATAAAAGATGTCATCATTGAGGTAAGACATGAGAAATCATGAAAAAAGTGTTTGTAGTATCCTATTAATAAAAAGAAACTGCATGTATTAAAGAAATTATTTGGTGGTTTCCATGATTTAACAACATATATCTTGGTGATATCCAAAAAACACCTTTTTAGAGATTAAATTAACATATAATCCTACCTCTCACATCCAAAAATCACACTTTGAAGGATTAGAATAAGGATGATGCTCCCACATGATATTCAACACTATATCCAAATATTGTTCATGATTAATTTTAGTCACACGATACACCATAATATCATCAAAAAAACACCTCTACAAATAAATCTGCATACCTTTGAAATAAATGATTCACCGATTACATAAACATATTTGGTTCATTTTCATGACCAAATAACATAACCAAAAACACGTAATGGCCTTGACAGCTCTTGAAATATATATTCAGAATACCTTCATTTTGAAATCAAATTTGATGATACCCTAATAAAAAGTAATTTTTTGTAGAACCATTAGGATCCAAAAAATTGATCAAATTTATCATTGATTATTAGATGAGGATACTAATTATTTATCATTATTTGGTTGAGATTATGATACTTCTTCCAATACCTAAAATTTTCAAACTCCTTCTCTACAAAAAGAATTAGTGCTAAACATAGGGATCTACTCAGGTGAATGAACCCTTTGTTTTCCAAATATTCTTGTTGAATTTTTAATTCCATAAATTCTATTACTATTATTCTTTAATAAAAATGTGAAATAGGATTGGACCTTGTTAGGAGATCAATGATAAATTTTTCTTCTCTTTTGGGTGGAAACCTAGAAATATTATTAGGAAAAATGTCAGGAAATTGGTCAATGATGGTCAGAAAATATCCATGTCTCATATCATCTATATATACCAAGGTAACTGCTTCCAACTAATATGATATATTCCTCACAAAATGTACTAAAGGTCATTATCTTCATTAATTTTCATCCCATTCTCTCTTAAAGAGATGCTTAATGACATTGAATATTGTGAAACTAAATTGACTAGTGTAATTGTTGATGTGATATTTGAAAAATGCCAACAAATACATTCCCAAAATCAAGTCATATATGTCCATATCAAGAATAGATAAGTACAATACTAATTCAACCCCATTAATAGCTATTATATATATTGTATACTTAAAAGATTGAAACTCACTTTTTCCAAGAGGACATTGGAGTTTCAAAATATAAGAAATCATCTCAACATGCAAACCCATAGGATTAATAACATGAGAAGAAATAAAATAGTGGAATGTTCCCATAGAAAACATGGCATATATAAGGGTAGAATTTACAAGGATCATACCCCACTACAGCAAAGGACTATATTGATCATACATGATCACCTACTCAACACAATAAAATTTTTTACTCATTAAACCTTACTCCTTATTTCCCTATAGAGATTGTGTATCTTGAAGAGTTATATTGTTTATAGAATCACCTTATCTTGCTCAGTTCTGAGGATGAGAGTTATTCTAGTGAGATATCCCCACCAAACCATGATATTTCTGAGAGACATTAGATGCATTTCCATTTCAAGGATTTGGAGTACTATGAAAATAATAATGGAGATGTCATTTATGGTTATAGTAGTGAAATTATTTAGGTGGAATAGTACAATATCGCTTGGTATTCTCAATGAGAACACATTAGAAACATCCCTACTTGATTTTAGGTTAAGGTGGGAAGATTAATAATCCCATTATATGATTCTAATATATAGCACCACTTTGGGTGTATGTGTTCATCTTCTTATTATTCCCAATGTTGGATTTCCCACCTGGTACCATGGGTATAAACATGATCCCTCAAATTGTATTTCTATAGATATCCCTTTCTTCCACAATTTAAATATTTACCATCTCTATATAGTATATAATAAAAAGGAAGACAATATTTGATAAAAGTTTCAATTATAACCATGATTCAAATATTTACCCCATTAAGTATTAACTTGTCACTACTTTTAGTTCAAAGAAACCAATGTTTATAATTTTATCCTTATACACTATCATTAAGAGATTCTCCTTCTTTATAAGTTGGCGAAATCCATTGTTTTTTATCTAAAACGTGTGAGGATAGAATTTCTTTTTGGAAAATTAGTCAAAGTACTCCCACATAATGCCATGATCAACTATTTCTTTAACTGATAAATCCAACCATTAGAATGCCAAATAATCAAGAATATAAGTTTCCAAATTCAATTTCCACTTTGTTGATGTTTCAATGAAACCATATATTTGATTCATCCAATTAAGTCACACCTCCTCCTCTTCAAGCTCCAAATACCCCTCAACTATGGGTGGATTATATTTATTAAACTAAATGGAGTGACCATTTAATCGAGGCTCATCATTCCAGTTTCCTCTATCAATATCTCAAAAATCCATAAAAATTATTGAGAAAATTTTTTGGTTCACCTATGGATCTAGTGAAACCACATTTTATGTTGCATCTTCCAATTGGTTCATATGACATCTACACAGTTCCATTTTCTATAAATACAAAAAACTCCATTTAGTATCACTTTTTAGATACTAAAGGCTTAGAAATTAAAATTTTCCAAAGTAAAAATCACCATAATCATTATTTTCAAAATATAACCATTGTATGCATTCAAAAAAAATTCATAAAACATAAAATGGAAGATTATCAATACATTCCAAATGAGAAGTCTTACTTCCAATGAATAATATAAAATCGTCATTAGCTAGACTAAGGCTGATGAGAGGAAAATTCATATAGAGGTTTCTTAAATAACATGTATACCCAAACCTTTCAAGTACTTTAATTTTCAACATGAAATGGTTAGCTTTTCCTTTTTATGTTTTACATTCCATGTTTTAACATTTTTATCTCCTTACTACCATCCTAATAGATAGACTGGATAACCAAGACCAACACTATTTGTAACATATGTGAATCCTCAAACCCATTCTTTTGGGTTCATCACATAAAAATGATATTTATTTTTTTATAAAATGAAAAATAAAAATAAATAGATCATTTTACATACCTAGACCTTTTTGGACTAATTTTTGGAGAACTAAAAAATGAAATTAGATTTTATTAAAATTTTATAAAGATAAAACAACATCAATGGATTACTTTGTGTGTGCTAAATCTGTAAGTAAAGATAATGCCTTTGACATATTATATTAAACCTATGAAAAAAAATTAAAACAAAGGGTGAGCCAAATTTCCAAGTAAGTATTTTTCTAAAGGATAATTAAAAAATACCTTTTTTAAATACCTTTATAAAATACCTATATAAAATATTATAATACTTTACAAATAATTATACATTGAAAATGATTTAAAAAATATCCAATGATGTTTTGTAAAACATTAAAAAATATTTTGAAAATTAAACCATGAGGCTACTCAAAACATTGAAGGCTATCTGGGCCTACCCACTTTCTTGAGGGATGAGTTCACTCCCCAATCCATATCATGTTTCCAAATTTAAAGTGCCTAACTTTTTAAAAGCATTTTAGGCTTACCTTACATATATATAAATTTTTTAGAGGAGTTTTTAGAAACATAATCATTCATTAAATTCATATACATAATTTCATTTATATATAAGTATATATATAATTTTAAACATTCATTGGAAATCACGTGAAAGTTATTTTACAACAAAAACTCATGTTAACAAGTCATTGAATGGATTGTTAATGTGAATAATTAATATCCATGTATTTGAATTACATTTTTAAAAGTCATAAAGTTAATATAATAAGTGGTATTCTATAAAAGAATAATTTATTCAATGTGAATATTTATATATGTATAAAATATATAAACACATATGTATGGAGTTCCATGAATAGTCAATAAATATGTCCATAATAATGACCGTGAATGAAAAAAATGATGACATAATTCAATTTCATAAAATTATTGAATTATTCAACTTTACTTTCATAAATAAATTAATACATGCTTTCACCTACATAAATAATCATAATTAATTTAATTAAGAATAGTTATAAACATGAAAATAATACATGTTTATATGCTTTAATAACATGAAATTTTAAAAGAAATGTGTTCATATATGAACTAAAAATTTAGAATATAGAGTAGATATATATATATATATCGATATATTTGTATATATATATATATATTTGTACATATATATATACACTTGATTAATATGATCTTGGGTTTTCAAAGTATTATATATGTATATATATATATATTTAAGGCATAAAAATATTTAATCAAGAAAAATAATATTAATCAAATGTGATAAACAAAATTTTTAAACATACTGTCTAATTCAAACATTGAAGCACTGTAAAAATATTCTCACATAGAAATATTTTCCTAATAAAACTATTTGAATCTAAGAAAATATATTTTTTGGAAAATTGATATAGATTTAAAAATAATGATAATATTTCCCATATTAAATTAAAACTTTAATGAAATATAATTTTCAAAAATAAATATTTTCATTATAAAAATAAACTCCCTTACTAATATGAAAACTCAAGAATCATAAATTGAAAATAAATTAAATATATACCTTAAAAAAATTAAATTAAAACATAAATTGATAACTTTAAAATAGAAATAATAAAATCCCTTAAAAACTATTAAAAAAATTGATAGATAAAATGAAGAAAAATCCCTTAAAACATTACAACTCTAATAGAATATAATTTTAAAAATTAAAATTTAATTCCTAAAAATAAACTCCCTTACTTTCTTCAAAGAAAATGAGAAAACCTTCATATGTTGAATCGAATCCCCATAGCTTGCAACAAATTCCCTATTTAACTTTCTTCTCTTACCTAGGGTGTAGTACTTTTGGATGATTATTAACTAATGGAAGAGGTGATTATATAGCTCATTCAATCATACTTTAAATTCATTAAATATATATTTCTATACCTATATTTCAATGAATTCTCCTGTAAGCCAAATGCAGGTGAAAATTCAATAGAAATAAAATAGGTAGTGGTATATCAATATTCATTTTTTCCAAACCAATAGTCCAAAAGGAAAATAAAATTGACTAAAATGTGTATGATTACCAAAATAAAAATCCAATAATTAACAACCAGAAAAATGTGAAATTAATCTGAATCATATCGAATAGACCACAACAATTGATCTACAACGATGGAGGTAGAAAACTCCAAGAAGAAAAAAACATAGGAAAATAGGTTATTGAGAAATTCAGACACCTACAATAGAACACAAAAAACATACATCACATCTAAAGAATAGTTTTTCCATCTTGCTGATCAATTGAAAACTTTACCACAATTGAACCCTATCAACAAAACTCGGTCCACACAGGCCAGCATCTGATATCCGACCTCAACCATGGTCAAACCCTCTAGATGAAGCCATGCTAATGGTCGAACCCCACTCCTCACATAGCTTCAACCTCATTAGCTTTGACTCCACCTGATGGGATGCCCTCGCCTCCCTACTGCTCAGCCTCCCAGAAAAGACATCCCCATGGAACCATATTCCCACCTTTTACACTTATCTAGGTTTTTTTATCAATTATATTCTTTTTTTATTATTAATTAATAGTATTAATTTTATTATTTATTTAATTTATTTGTATAAAATTAAATAATAATGTGTATACATATATATATAAACAAATTTATTATCTTTATTATTGAAAATTTTGTTTATTGGAATTTCATTTATTTCATATATATTATATTACATAAATTTTATAATTCAAAATATTACTCATATATATATATATATATATAATCTTATAATTCATAATTTTACAAATAAATCAATTTATTTAATTTTAAATTATTTTCTTTAGTTTTTATTAATATTCATTCTTATATATCTTATAATAAATTTTATTGATTTAAAAAAACGCAAATATTATTTATTAATATTTTCATAATTTCATTTATTTTCTATTTTTAAATGATATTAAGTTTAATTATGAGTTTATTCATTTTTATTAAATATTATAAGTACAAAATGTACTTCAAAACAATTATTTATAAAAAAATTTTATAAAAAAATAATATTATAAATCTTTTTAAATTAAATATTTTTTTAAAATAAGACCGTGTTTATAGAAGTGATATTTATAATTTAATAAAAAAAGATAATTTTCATAAAAATTTTAGATAATTTAAAATTATATTATATAATTTTAAGTATTTAACTTATCTATTAAATCAAAGATTGTTTTGATTATTAGATTTATAAAAAGAAAAATATATGCTTATAATTCCTAGTATGTTACAACATACTTCCCCTCCTCATTGGCCTGAGAAGTGAAAGATATACAGTGACCATGGGTGATCCCTAATACATCAAAAGATAAAAATAAATGTACATGGAATAAGGGAACATTATGGGGTTATTTTCCCTGATATAGTAAAATAACCAGACTATACAGTATAAACAACCAAGACAATATATATGATGGATGAATATAAAAAATAAATCTCAAATAATAATTCAAAAGAATTGAAATATCATATTAAAAAAAACATATAAAATCATTAACAGATACACAAAAGATACATGTCTCAAAGACGTCAGGTGACATGATCCCAAGTACACCCAAACAAGATTCGAGATCCAAATCCACCCACCCTACCCATGATATCACTATACATCACTAGAAAAGTATGATAACTTTCCCTTTAAAATTTCTCAATTTATAATAACTACAAATTAAAAATAATCCCAATTAGGGGGTGAGTACAAATTTATTAGGAATTCCCCAAATACCTCCCAACTCACACTACTAAGATAAGAAATGGTTAACACATTTTATATCAAATAGTTTAGAAGAACTTAAAAAAAATTATATTCAAACCATAAAATTTTTCCATGTAAAATAATAAATATCTCTCTAAACCATTTCTTAACATTTGGCATACCAATTTCCATGTTTCTACACACACAAACACCCATGAATTCCATGAGAGAACTTCATAAACATGAGTGGTTTCTCATCGATTAGACACATTTTCACAAGGTGACCAATATCTAGGTGCCCCAATGTTATATGCCTCTTAATCAAGATCTCTTCCAAGAAATTAACTCACACCAACCATGTATTCTGAATTACATTCCAAACCAATGCACAATATACTATTCATTATTAGAAACATTTCATCCAACATGTTTCTTGGATAAAAATGAGAAAATAATTTTAAAATGATAATTTTAAAATTATAAAAAAGGGGTTTTCATAAAGATATAAAATTTCTCCCAATTTCCAAAGAATAAATAATAAATAATTTAACATGAAGTATAAAACTAATTTTATAAAAAAATTAAAAAAATTAAAAAAAATTAAAAGAAAAACTAAACATTCAAGTTCAAAAATGGTGGAGATGATAGAGAAGCCAGCTACCTCTCAACGGATAGTGAAAAACATAAAATAGTAATAAGATATTTTAGATCCAGACTTGGTTCTTCATTCCATCAATAGATCCAACTAGATATCATAAGTATATTTAACATGGAATATAGATCTATCGATTATAGACTAGATCTAATCATCTGGGTGAGAGAAAATTAGATCATCCAAGGAGAGAGAGAAAATGATAACTTATTAGTGAATCAAGGTTTCCAATGCACATTGATTTGTCAAAAGATGACTCCATATTAAATATAATAACTATAGAATCCTTGGAAGGAACTTGAGTTTGAGAACCTATAAGAATGAGATGGAATGAGTGATTCAGGGATTTTAAAAGGGTTGCAAACTATATTTCATATTAATTAATACTCGTCACGTGATTAGGTCACAGAGTTTGTCAAACTATGTCCCAACCATGCACATGCCACTTGATAAGATATGTAGCCACATATTTTGGGTCATATAGTTTGTAATATCATGTAACAATTGTGAGGTGATACTATCTCATGAAAATCCCCTACATAGTTGGCTCACAAAGTTATACAAACAATATTCCAAATGTTCTTTTCCCTCTATTTTACATTTTATAGTTTCCCCTTGGAACTTACATAGTATGGCCAAATTTTTCACCAACCATGCAACAACGAAGTTACTCCCAACATCACTTGCACAATTTCCTAGATTTGGTTCATGTTTTATACTAATTGTACTCAAATCGAACAGCCATCAAATACTCCCAAAACATTCCAAAACCTCCTACAACCTACCGAAAACTAAATCAATTATTATATAATCTCAAAATACACAATAAAAGGGTAAATTACATAAATCTAGGGTTGATACATGAATGGTGTCTCAGATGGGAAATTCAAGACTTCTATTAAACCCATGATGTGGGTTTTACCCTAAGACGGGTGTAATCATTTTCAGCATCTGGAATTGTGGCCAAACACAATCACCAATGAAAAATTGGGTAAAATAAATAAATAAAATTAATTTGATTACTTATTTCCAAATAATTTCTTTATCATACCCACCCTTTATTAATACACATCTATAAATAATCTCTAGGGTTATCTTCATAACCCTAGAAATGGTAGAATAGGGCCATAGAGGAATGAATTGGTGGATGTAATTATTATCATAGATCAATGCTCAGAATACAATAGAATTTTTTATCATTAAAAATGTTATTGTATATCACCAATGATAATGATGTTGAATCATTATTCATTAGTGTTTGATCTAAACTCAAGTTATGGAATATTTTATTGGATTATTTCTCGGTTCTTTCTTTCCATGATGAACATTAATTAATTTCGTAGAATATAATTCATGAACTATGATTACGAAATTTTCATTGATTATTTATCTTCCTATAATTAATAATTTTACATGTATTCCTTTTATGGTTTTTTTAATTTTTTATCCTCATATTTATGTGGATTCCATCAATGATTTCTAAATGAACATGTCCTTGGTTGGATTCTCATTTTTTGTTTCATTATTTTTTTTCTCCATTCTTCAATATTCATGCTCGATGTTTCAATTGGTCAGTTATTTAACTATACATTGGGAACCAATAATTTTATAATATATTTTTATTTAAATGTATCTTTGATGTGGGTTTGGATTTGGGTTTTGGATACATAAAGTACATTTGTTGGCGATGATGGGAATCTGGTGATGGTACGAATGATGGTGGTTTCATGAGCCGGATCGACCAAGTATCACCAGAGGTGATATATCAAGAATTTCCCAAGAAAAGGGTGGTCAGGATCTAGACACTGCTGATATATCAGGTTTTTCAACTCATATACTATCATTTTGGAGATATTATCTATATCATCCTACCGCTCACCCATTGGCTTGGAAAGAGGTGGTGGGTGTTTCTAGAATTAGGTGACATCCCAAAAAGAACCAATGTGGAGAAACAAATGCCTAGGGTCTCATAAAAATTTGGGGGATGGTTTTCCATTTTAAAATAAAATAAACTAACCAAAATACACTAACCAAACAAACCTATATATTATTCACAATAATGTGAAAAAAACAACTAAAATTATTTAAAAAACCAATAATTATACCTGAGTACAAGAAGAAACAATGTGACATAACAAAAGGAAGAAAATGATTCAAAAACCAAAATAAGCCAAATAGAAACTCCCAAACTTCTCGAATATTCAAATCCACATTCCCATAATAATGTATCAAGAAGTATCACTAATGAACAGGGATACCTTTCCTTTACCCGAGTTTCGAAATATTATATCTGCAAACACACCATAGTTCCCAAGCATGAGGTGTGTATAATTTAGTAGGTTTCCCCAAAGACATACCAACTCACGCCACTATGATAAAAAATATTATAAACTTTTTTAAAATTGTTTAAGCAATGGAAAAAATTATAACAAAAATCAAAAATTGGTGTTTCCAACGTAAGAATCCACAAGCCGCCACATTCATTTTTCATGGAAAACATAAAAAAAATCTTTAAACCATTTCTAAATTTTTGATTTTTCATATAATCTTCCATGTCCTCACACATCTAAAACACACACACATAAACACACACAACCATGGTGTTACCATTGATGGTGGAACTTCACATCCATACTCTATCCCTTTGGTGGTGGTACTTCACAACCATTATCCATATCATTTAATTCATGACCATCCATTATGCCCAAAATATGTAAAATAATTTCCATAAAATCATTTATTTCTTTTCAAATCATGTCAACAAATACTTTTCATTAATAAAAAAACATAATTTTAAAATCCCCATTTTAATATTATAAATAATTAGTTTTTCCAAAAAAATTATCCAATTTCCATGATTTACAAAATCATAATTCAAAAAAAAATTACATCAAATCACACCATAATTCCCAGAAAAAAAATCAACCAATTTAATTAATTTTAAATCAATCATTCAGTTTATAATCAAGAGGAGTTGAGAAAAAATCTACCTAACTCCCAAACTTTTGTGGAAATGAAGAAGGACATAACAATCTCAAAAACCCTACTTAGATATTATATTTTAAAAATTACATCTAGTTCCCTTAAATCAATTCAATAGTATATCATCAAGAAAACATACAAAGAACTTTTATATTTTCCCAATGTATTAGATATAAGATTTTGAGAGAGTGGAGGGGAAGAAAACTAAGGAGTGATGAAGAAAGATCACTTACCAGTGAAACTAGATCTCTAACAAACTTTTTATCACCTAAAAATTTCTCTTGTATCAAAGGTAATCATCAATAAAGTCTTGGGAGGAAGAGTAATTCATGTTATGGCCTAATTAGGGAAAAAATGAGGGGCTAAGAAGTTAAACTGAGTTAGATCCATAATTTCAAGATCTGAAATTTCCCGATAAACAGTTAGACAAATGTTGCACTAAATGTACATGAGATAATATCTCAAACCACACATTTCATGGTTGGATAAGATGGTTAGAAAAACCATTAATAAACTATGTGTTTCCCCACTATTTCAAAGTGAATGGTTTCTACTAGGAATCGACACAGTTTGGCCAAACTATGCACCAATCGTCCACCTACCCAGTGATCATTGTTTTCCCTTAAACGGTTTCTAGGAGGTTTTTCATAGTTTCAATTAATTGTTCCCAAACCATAAACCTCCATAAAAGCTTCCATAGTAAGACAAAACTCCTATCAACCTCCAAAAAAAATAACCTAAACATTATATATACTTAAAATACATAAAGAAAGATACATGTACCTGAAACTACTAGTGCTAAATTCTCCCCTCCATTGCTATTTCCATTCCAAAAAATTAGAAAACTTTGACTTCCATGGAAGAGTTCAGGCCATTACTCCAACATTACCTTTCCACATTCCCGCATTATATTTTAAATCTGTCCATGTTTCCATAAAACCTACACATGACTAATTGTTTTCCCAAGAAATAATTTCTATTGCCTATACATAATTCTTACAATGGTTTGAACTAATGTAAAATCTCACTCTAGGTCAATGTGATCCCATAAAATCAAATGTTCAAGATCAGGTTGATATAACATTAATTGAGATACATGAAACACATTATTCACTAAACATACCCTTGGTGGAAATTTACCTTATATTACACCCCACCAAATCTTTCATGTATCTCAATATATTATATGTATCAGTGAGATAACTTTACCTTATTCCCAAAAAAATGATTCCCAAGACTTGGAGTGATTATCAAAAACACTTGATCACTCACCAAGAACAAAAACGGCCATCAGAGATGATACCCGTAAAATTTATGATCACTGTAAGTCATCTCCATCCTTTTTTTATCTAGAAAATTTTCTATGTTGTATCATGAAAAAGCTCGGTCCAACTAGTGACGTCTCACTTATTTCCACCAAAGAAAGTAGAGAATGATAAGGATTACCATTTATGTATTGAAAATGATCTATATTTATTGAGTCCTAATAATTTTTGTTGCACGAGAACTCCACTAATGGTATTTTCTCCTCCCATGAGCAACCAAAATCTCATACACAAGATCTAAGCATCCACTTCCACATTTGAATCATCCTTTCAAATTTTCCATCCATGTTAGGATGATAAACCATGCTCATAGTCAACTATGTCCCAAGGGATTACTTAATGGACATCAAAATATGAGATGTATGCCTGGGGTCTCAGTCGGAAAATATAAAAACTGGTACATGATGCCTTTTTACCACTTCTCAAATATATATTTCAGACAAGTTTTCCCACTGTATTAGATTTAAAAATAGTTATGAAATGGTAATAATTCTTTTGTTAATACATTATCACTCATATAGAATCATGTTTCCAAACCATCCTCGGTATACCAGTTACAAAATCCATAGTTATCTTCAACCATTTACATGTAGGAATTGGTAAATACTACATCATACCAAATGGTCGCTGGTGATCTACCTTAACTTACCAATAGGTGGGGCTTCTAAAAATACACTAATCTAATTTTATTTTCATTTTCAATAACTAAAATTGTTCATATAGTTCCTTATACATAGGTTTTATTCTAGTATGAACAAAAAATCTCAAAGAGTGGTAAGAATAAAGGAGTTTTTCATGACAAGCCAAACCTACTACCATCCAATCTTAAAATAACACCACTGCTCTTCTATCAAGATTCCATCCCTCAATGGTCTCCACTCAATTAAGTGTTGACCACATAGAAACACATTCAGAATCAAAATTTTCTTCCACTTTTATCATCTCATCTAAATCAGAAAAAAAAAATTGGAAAGAAAACCATAACACTACTTTAATCATCACATTCTAAATGTATATAGACTATCACTCAAATTATCTACCATGG
The DNA here is from genome assembly GCA_963277665.1 of Viscum album. Classification (NCBI taxonomy): domain Eukaryota; kingdom Viridiplantae; phylum Streptophyta; class Magnoliopsida; order Santalales; family Viscaceae; genus Viscum; species Viscum album. The sequence continues at coordinate 21,333,941 of OY728142.1, read as the reverse complement.
AGATGAAGACTATTTCACCAACTAACTATATGAATTTATTCTAAATGAATCTACTACATAGTTCCCTTTACATGGTGTATATATTAAGTCAAAGTCAAAAATTTTAAGATACTCCATCCTTATTATTTTTCTCAGATTCAAATCTATTTGTGAGAAAATTTTCATCAAACTCATGTGATCAGTAAAAACATTAAATTTCTCACCAAATAGGTAATGATGCCTAGTCTTTAAAGCATGGAACATAGAAGCTAATTCCAAAATTGTTTATTGGGTAATTCTTCTCATGGAATGGTAAATACCGTGATCCATAAGAAACAACATGATCTCCCTGCATTCGAACACACCCCAACCTAGATCTCAAATGACCATAATACACTACATAGACTTGTCAAGATTCTAGGAATATCAAGATTAGTTTCGATGTAAGGTAAAAATTAAGCTCTTGAAAAGGCTTATATCATTCATCATTCCATTATAATGGAACACCTTTCCATTTCAAAGTTGTCATTAGTTAATCTAGTCATGAAAATTCATGAAAAAAACATCGGTAATAACCATCCATGCCAAAGAAACTACATATCTCAAAGACATTCATTGGTAGTTTTCAAGAGATCAAAACCTATATATTTTATCAATCCAAAGAAACACCTTTTTTAGATATAAAATTTCTAAGAAAATGTACCTCTTGTATCCAAAAATCAAACATTGAAATTTTGGCTTACAAATGGTGTTCTCATCTGATACCCAACACTATCTCCATGTGTTTATCACACTCAACCTTTTTCCTTGAATACACCAGTATGCCATCTAAAAAATCCATGACAAAAAAATCTAGATGCTTTTAAAATAACCAATTCATCAATTCCATAAAGATGGATGGTTCGCTCGTAATACCAAAAGGCATAACAATGAACTCATAATGGCCATATCTTCTTAGAAAATATATATATGTAATATTATATTTCTGAACCCTTAATTGGTGATATCCTAAATACAATTGAATTTTAGTGAACCGCCAGTCTCCCTTAAATTGATCAAACAGATCATCAATGTATAGAAGATGATACCGATTCATTATTATAACATTATTAATATTATGATAATCTACACAAATACAAAGATTTTAGTCCACCTTTTTAATAAAAAGAACTAGTGTTGCCGATAGATATGTACTCATATGGATGAACCCTTTACTTTCTAACTCTTCCAACTAATACTTAAATTACATCATCTTTTTTTGGTTTCATTTGATAAGATGGAAGTGAGAGAGGATTGGTCTATGGTAAGAGATCAATAGAAAATTTCACTTATCTTTTGGGTGGAAATATCTATAAATATTCAGGAAAGGCATCAAGTAACTGATCTACTACAGTTGAAAAATATTTATTCCAAGTCTAATCTACTGATTCCAAGGTTAGTTCTACCAACTAGTACAAGATAGTTCCAACCGCTAGTGTTAGCAATCCTACTCTACTTTCTTTCGCATTTTGATCTCCTCTAAAGATATGCTTCACACCATAAATATTTATATAACTATCCCTTCAGGAATAATAGTTGATGTGTTCTTTGAAAACGGTTAACAAATATATACCCAAGATTAATTCATATGAATCCATATCAAACAAATATAAATCCCAAATAAATTCATCCATATCGATAGTTATAAAACAATGTTTTTACATAAAGGATTAACATTCTCTTTGGCAAAGAGAATTTTGAATTTTAAAAATGAATGGAATCATTTGAACATGAAAACCCATATTATCAACAAAATGAGAAGAAATAAATGAGTGAGATGTGCTTGTATCAAAAAAATATTTCATAAAGGTGTAATTCAAAAGAATTTTACCTCTTTCCATTGAATATCTAGATTGATCATTCATGATCATTTACTAAGATACATACAATTTCTTAATCACTACACTTTGTTCCTTATTACCCTATTTATATTTCACTAGTTGAGAAGTCATGGTATTCCTAGAATCAACATATCATTCTTGGTTCTACGAATGAGAGTTATTCTATTGAACTTATCCTGTCAAAGCATATTATTCCTAAGAAACATGAGATGTTTCATGATCATTAGACGTCTCAACACCATGAAAGTAAAATTTTAGATGTCTCAAATTATTTCAATTGTGACATGCTCTAGGTGGTGTTGTAAAATATCACTTTATGTGTTCTAAAGGAATGCATTGAAGCCAACCGAGTTTACTTTTCGGTTTTTGAGTAAGATTCACTAATCCCCCCATTTGATTCCAAGTCATACCAGCACCTTGTAAATAGGTTTCCTTCTTAAGCTTATTCCCAACATTATAGTTCTCACCAATTACTATAGGCATCAACATGTTTCCTCTAATCATATTTTCTAATATATCCCTTTATTCCACTATTTATCTATTGAACAAATTTTTATAATATGATATAAACAGAATAGTAATATTTGAGTGAATCTTGAGACTCAACCCTGATTCAAAATTTCATTCCTTTAAGGATAAAATTTTAGTTACTTCAGGCACAAAGTAGACTAAATTCATAAATCTAGCTTCCTACACTTTCACTATGAGTTTGTCTTTATTTAAAATGAAAAATACTTTTATTCTTGTAATATGAAAAGTATGGGGATATATTTTTCTTGTTAAATAATTCATTAAAATCCTTCCATTTCAGGACTTGGTCCAATTTATCTTAGAACTTATAAATCCTACAATTTACTTGTAATTTCTTCCAATATGTATGTTGCCAACTTCACTTTCATCTCAGTTAGTGTTCCAAGGAAATTGAAGATTCGATTCATCCTATTTAGCCACACTTTTACTTTTTTAGATCCGAATCACCCTAATAGATGGGTGGATTAATTTTTTAAAATTGAATTGAATGATCCACTTATCTTGGTTCATACCTTATATTACCTCTATCAATGTTTGGAATGGTTAGTATAATACGCTGGACTAATTTCAGGTTCACGTGTGGCTTAGGTGCAACCACATTCTCATTAGCCTCTTCTAATTGGTTTCTTCAACACCTACTCAGTTTAATTATCTCTAACCATAACAAAATCTATTTAGTCTCACTCTCTAGAAACTTATGCCTTATTAATTTTAAATTTAGAAATTCAAAAAGTTCCAAAAACATGTTTATCCAAAATAAACCAATTCAACCATTTTCAAAATTCTACTATCAATCCTTTCCAAAATCTCACCATTTTCAAAACATTTTTTCAAAAACCACAATTAGGATTTGGAAATTAAAACCATTTTTAAAAATTTTAAAAAATAAAAAACATTTAGTCACATCATAAATCATTTACTTAAACTGAATATTGAAATCTTATTGGGAAGTAATTATTATAAATGCATGTCATGATCTTCTCATCGACTAAACTTGTGATGATGTTGTGACAACTCCTAAAACTATATCAAAATACTCATGTACCCAAACTACTTAGTAACTTGATGTTCGGTATAAATAGTTTATCTAAACCTTTTATTCTAAATATTTTAATTTTCAACAATCCTACTCCTTACTACCAACCTATCTCATCTACTGAAAAATTGAAACCAAAGGATCAAAAAAATGATACCATTCGTAATATCCTGCCCCTCACCCATTGTCTTGGGAAGAGTTGGTGGGTTTTTATACCCTTGGGTGATATCACCAAGACACCAAAGGTTGGAAATAAAAACCAAGGTCCTTATGAAATTTAGGGGGATGATTTATCTTTTAAAATAAAACAATGAAACCATAATACAATTACAAAAAACATCAACATGATGCATGAGTACAAGTAAAAAATAACTCAAAGTATAACCAAATCAACAACCATATAATAGTAAAAGACAGAAAAAAGTTACATAACCAGAGGAACCAAAAAGATGAAAAAACCCGAAAGACACAAAACTACTACTACTAAACGTATCCAAGCTCCACATCCACATGAACACCCCAAGGTATCAAGAAGAATCACTAAATAATTGGGATACCTTTTATTTACATGTGTCTCGATATATAACATATGAAAATTCACCATAGTTCTAAGTAGGGCGTGAGCATAAAACTCAATAGTTTTTCCCAAATTACTTACCAAATCAAACCACTAGGAATAAAATGTGTTAGAAAAATTTATAAAATATTTTTAGAAATGAAATCCGTTTATAACAAAAACCCTAAATTAATTTTTCCAAGGTAAGCATCATGAAGATATCACAATACTTTTTCAACGAAAAAATCAAAAAATTATTTAAAACCATTCACACTTTTTATTTAGAATATAATTTTCCATGTTTTCACAAATCCACAACACACACACAAGCTTGGTCTTTCCATTTATGGTGTAAATTAACATCCATACTTCATCCCTTTGATGGTGGTACTTCATGTCTATTATCTATCCCATTCAATCCATTCCCAACCATTATTCCTACACTATGTCAAACCATTTCCATAAAATCATTTATTTTATTTAAAATCATTTCAAAAAATACATTACATTCATAAAACCAACCATAATTTAAAAAGAACCATTTTAAAATTATAAAAAATTGATTTTTTCCCCAAAAATCATCTACTTACCATGATTTCTAAAACCATAATTCCAAAGATAATTTACATAAAATCACACCATGGTTTACTAAAAAAATTAATGAATTTATTATATTTTAAATCAAGACTTCAATTTCGAATCAAAAGGTATTGAGGGAGAATCCACCAACCTCTCAAAGATCATAGGAAAAGTAGAATGAAAAAAAACATCAAAATCCTAGCTTATATCGTCTAGATTCAAACATAGATCTTGTTCCTTCTAACCAATTCAACAGGATCTCATCAAGACAACCAAAAAAGAACCTAGAGCTTTCATTATTGGATTATATATAAGTTTATAATAGAATTTAGGGGAATGAAACTAAGGAAAAAGATGAATAACGAGAACTTACTGGCAAAACAAGATCTCCATCAAACATTATATCACATAAAACTTTATCCAAGATAAAAGGGATTCACCTCACAAGCCTTGGGGGGAAAAGAAATTATTATTATTGTAATATTATGGGAAATGAGGGATTGAGGATATAAACCTAGTTAGATTGAAATTTTTTGGATTTGAAATTTTTTGATTCATAGTTAGGATACATGGTTAGACAAACTGTGCGCTAACCATGCATAAGATTTTATCTCAAACCAAACCTTGCATGGCTGGATTGAATAGTTAGAGAAACTATGAACAAACTATGTGTTTTTCCACTACCTCAACGTGAACACTTTCTCTGGGGAATCTGTACTATTTCGTCATACTGTTTTCTAGCCATGCACCATCCTAGTGCTCACTATTTTTCCTTACATGGTTTCCTGGAGGTGTTTCATGGTTTCTACTAGCTATGATCAAAATGTGAACCTCCAAAAAGACTCTAAAGAATGCCAAAACATCTCCTAAAATCCCAAAACATAATCCAAACATTTTATATACTTAAAATACATAAATAAAGGGTTAGTTTATTGAAACTGGGGTGCTACATTCACAGTGGAACTAAAGGTGGGAGCCGACCGAGTGAAGATGTGTGAACATGCTGTAATTTATGTGAAATCATGCTCTATATATAATGTAGCTCATCAGAACACACACTGTATAGACCCATTTAATAGGTGTTTAGGTTTTAAACATGTATTTAAATATCACATGTCATACAAGATATCCAAAATCCATGTGACCCTTAGTCGGATATCTCGGCATGTACAGGGAGTGTATGCCTAGGAAGCCATGTGACCCCACACATTGTTTGTGTCAAGGCACACATTGTGTACTTAAAAAAATGTATGGGAATGGGTAGCCAGCAAATTCCTGAGATTCAACCCAACATATACATGTCATGTTTCTTAAAACACGCTATGTATCTATAGGTAGAAAAGTTTTGTGGGATATAAGGGAATGGGTAGAACTAGATTTAGAAGGACATGTCTTGTGTATCTTATAAATTCTATATAGTCTCCATAGAATATTTTACCATGCATATATATATCTTTATAAATCCTTTCCAGTACTGCAAGTAGCCCATTATGAGTATAATTCAATGTAATACTTGATTATGGCCTTTGTTTTGACTTCCAAGATTTCATGAAAGATGATACAAATGGTATAATTATTCTAGCAATTCTTAGTCGATGGAAGTGGTCACGTTTGATCATCAAAGTGATTTTGTGGTTGGTAATCCACTAACACATCAAGGAATAGTACCCCCATGTCCTATATATAGGTATATTTAGCACTCATCCACACTAAATAGGGTATGATACCTCTATCTACAAAGTGGTACTCCCCCATCATCATTCTTTAGTATGGAGTGGGTCTTCTACTAGAGATAATTCTCCCTTAGTTGTGGACTACAGTAGTGAGAAGTGGGATTTCCACCCTAATTTCTATGAGGTTTTACGTGTTTATGGAATCTTGTGAGTTATGATTTACTTCATTATGGAATTTCACAATGATTATAAAGTACGGGATGAGTGTTACCACATATTAATGCCTGATTAGTGACTTATGTTTGATGACTTTTACCTCTGATCCTCAAGTAGAATCCTAAACAATAAATGAGGATGTGACCTCACTTTGACACATGGTGTCTGCCTTTGAGAATATCGGGTTTACCTTGATTATCATCTTGACATTGTGTTTTATAGATGACTCCCACTTTCTTGATGCATATGTTTGGTGATTTTAGGGTGACCTACTAGGTGTGTTTATATTCATATATGCTTTGGTTATTCCCTCATGGGTTTTGTCTTATATAGATGAAATGCCTTTCAATAGAGTCATAGGTGGACCAAGAGAAGGTAGAGGTTAGTTGTGCTAGTTAGACCATGGATGGTTCTAGGAAATTGAATTGACAATATTACCATTTTTATTATTAGGTTGGACTCTTTTTTTGTTATTGGGTTAGTTGTTAGGAATACATTTTTTCTATGAGTTTTTTATCTTTTCTACCTCATGTTGATGAATGTAGATGTGTACATGTGTACATGTACTTTAGGATAATTCATCCCAAGTGTGTGATATTCCTACATGGTGCTAGTTAATGGACCTGGACTTTTGGAAGTGAGATTAGGGTGTCACACTCTGCTTACTACTAGCCAGGTGGGCCCCACTAGAATGGGTCATGACAGAGTGGTATTCAAGGAGGTCATTTTAAGAATATAGCGTAGATATATTCTATCTATGATAATTGGTTTGTGAACTTGGGAAACAATGTGAAAGTGTCTCGGGTTTGGATATTTGGATAAAAAACTTGGTGATAGTGTGATGTTTGACATATATATTCATCGAGACATTGATTACATATTTGTAGGCTTAGAACATATAGGCACTAGTTACAGGGTTGGTATAAGAATAATATAGGAATGGGTTATTATTACATTTACTTCTTAATTCATATCCCCATATATGCTTTTTAGCCATGGCAAATCTTATTAAGCCACAAGGTGCCACCATGTTGACAGCCAGTAATGGAAACTACAATGGTATCTTATAGATGACCCACCTAGTGATGGGGCTTCGGTGTTAAAACCCAATCAAGATTTTACCCCTTAGAGAGGATAGAGAGATGTTCCACCACCAGTTTAGCTGTATGATTAGTATTCATTTTTTTCATCAATGGAAACATATTTAAAAAAACATGGATTCTTTCTTGACACTTCTTTGAAACTATCATCATTTCATGTACCATTCCCTTGACCTATGAAAAACATTTTAAAAACTTGGGATGAGCATAAAAAGCTCAGTAAGGGATATAAAAGTACAAAATGAAAACATTAGTCCATGTATGAAATCATACTTTACTCATAAAACATAATCACATTAACATACCTCGTCAACTCATAAATAAATCATAGAAATCATAAGACATAAAGGTAACTTGATGCATTCATAACATTCTTACGTAGGGAGTAACCCTCTTGGTTACGTTTGGAATACGCATCACAGTATATTCCCTAAATCTCTTCGGAGAAACCTTAAAGTTTAACTCCTTCACGTTACCCAATGCATTGGAGATCTATATCAGGCTCACCCACCCTTAGTTAATCACAGAACCACCCGTCTTCATAACAATTCCCAGGAATAATAACATAATCGTATCACATAAAACATGAATAAAGGAAACATAACATTTCCACATTTCAATAACAAAATATCAACACAACACATTGATATAATAAAAACATTATGAAAACCATTTTCAATACCAAAATAAAAGAAAAGTAAAACATGGTATTTATTTTTCATTTAAAAAAAAGGTATGGCTTGTAGAGGAAGCCAAAACTCAAATAATGGTCACGGCGACGGAGAAGTCGTTGTCACCGCATTCGTACGACAAAAACATTCTCTTTTGTCATTTAGTAAAACAATTCATATAAAAAGATTCATTTTGGATAAATTTAAATGTAAAATGGGTTTATACACTGTATAAAAGAAGTTTGTGTATAAAACAAAATATGCCTCAATGAAAAGAGATTGAGACAAAGTCCCATACCTCGGGTCCGACTTGACACGATCATTCTTTAATGTCCTGAATAATAAACTTGTGTTAATTTTTACTTTCTTAAGAACCTTTTTAAAGTAAATTATTCCTTTTATATCACTTATTACCATGTTATGAACATTATGTAATCATTTAAGTTAATAACGGTTGTTTTGTCGATATTTGGTACTTGAGTCAAAAATAAACTCTTTATAATTACAAGTTGTTCATGTGGTAAAATATACATTATATCATGAATTATATTCATGATGTAGATATCATATATATCATATATATCCAGTATATACATGCATTTATAATATTACATAATCATTTAGAGGTAAGAAATGAAATGCATCGTTCATGGAGAAGGTAAGTCGTACGTACGCATAAACGCTACTTTCATTTCTATTTCTTACCTAATAGAGTAAAATAATAATGATATAAAGGTATATCATAATTCCAGTATAATATCATATATAATTTAATTTAATTTATCCTTTATACGTACCACATATGGTGTTAACAAATCAAATCACTTTGAGGGGGCGGTAGTCTACACTTCCTAAAATGAAGATATCGTGTTTACCCATAATGGAAACCATAAAGGTATGACATAAATGAAAAATAGAGAAGCTTAAGTAAAACATAAACATATTATATATCATATATAAATATAGTGTCATCTTAATGTCCACCTTTGAATGTGTTAGAAGAATATTGAACAATCATCGTTTTATGAGGCAAAAATTCACCATCCACAGAAACAGTATGCTCTTTAACCATTAGATGAAGTTGTGTATAATTGTAGATAGAATACTTCTTATAACAACATCCTAGTATATTTAAGATACTGGTTTTGTTACAAAAGAAAAGAGTAAAAATATTTTAGGGGGTTGGAGATGAAAAATAAAACATAAGAACACAAGAGAAAACACTACCTTTAAAACGGGCAACTCTTTTCGATTTGAGCTCAAAGGCTTCCTTGGAAAGACTTCTTATAGAAGCCCGGCATTTTTTTCTTAAATTACTATTACATCATTTCAAATATAAACAACATAATAGTATTACACATGGAGGATCCAGATGTTTAGTGCCTTGGGAAAACTAGGACTACACATAAGAAGTACAACATCAAGCATAAACATTCATTTAATTTCTTCTTCTATAGCTTCTTAGTAGCACTTGTCCTCTCCTTAGTACATGTATCCACATGAGGATATAAATCAAAAGGGGTGAGATAAAAGCTCAATAAGAGTATATATAAGAACAATACATCATGGGGTGAGCATAATCATAACAAAGGCAAAAGATCATGAACATGAGAGGAGTATAAATAAAAGACTTGAAATGTGGCAGGGCATAAAAAATGAAACATCATGTATTAGTGGTTAACTACCACAAATGCTTGTGAACAAAGCTATAATCTTGTTAACACATCATTTAACATTTACGCATGAGATTCATCACTTTACCCAATGCATTGGAGGGCTGTATAATTCCGGGCGCACCCGTCACATTTAAACATTCATATTGCGCTATATAATTCCAGGCACACCCGTCACATCATAACATTATCATTATCATGCTTGCCACATAGAACACATATCAAACATGTACATAAATAACCCATGGAAAGTAATGGGTTTAATCTCATAATAACACATTCATAAGCTTTGGGTTCCCAAAAGAAAGAGGGAACAACATACTTGATACAAGAACCATCAACCTTGAATGAAAGGTAAAAGGTGGGATCTTGAAAGAAGAGTTCTTTTGGAAAACATTTCGATGGACATAAAAAGCAGTGAAAAACATTTATATCCCAGAAAAGTAAAGGAAATGATGAACAAATGATCTCTGAGGAGTAACCATATCAAAAATGGAGTGAAAGAGGGAGAACCCGAAGGAAGAAAATTGGGTTCGAGATTTCCCCTTACATTGTACTCGAATGACTCCTTCTCTTTAATGTCCTGTATAATGACATTATACTCATTAATTAGAAATTAAAAAACCTTTTATACATTAATATGGTTCATTCTGGTTTCATTATTTCATATTATGTTCCTTTGGATGACTTATAGAGTTTGAAAACATTGATCGGGGATGTTCGTTTTCATGGTTTTCTTGAGCGGTCCACTTGTATTCTTAAATTGATGTTTGGGTAGATCATGGGTAAACATATAGAACTGATATTACATGTTATTAATGATATTAAAGAATCTTGAATGATTTTATAATGAGTTATATTAGATCCATGTGGATGAATCATTAGATAAGAATTAAATGAAGATTATTTGGGTTAATTTGAACGGTTTTTGGATCACAACGAACTCGTTTTAACTTTTACATAGTAATTTGGCCATAGGTTATTTCCATAACTTAAAATGGAACAGAATACATATAAAATATTCTCTTTCAACCATAAAAATGGTTTAATTACCAGATATGAAGGTAGAAATGGAAGATGAGAGCATGTTGTTTTTCAAGGTGATAAATTATCACCACATGAACAACGTTCTCTTAAATAAAATAAAAGGAAGTGGGAATTGGTATGGGTTGATATAATATACAATTACAATCATAATATTACAGTATATGTATAATATTGGAGTTACAAAACAATATGTATGAGTATAGGTGGGGAGAGATCAAGAAAGGTACTTGAACTTGAAAGGAAATTAAAGGAAAAGAGAGAGAGAAATTACCTCTAGAATCTTCCTCTTGAGAACCTCCTTAAGGGCCTAAGCTTGGTCTTTTGATGAGACCAGAATATTTTGGAAGTGGGTGAGGAGATATGTAATGTGTTTTGGAAGAGTTTAGAGAAGGCTTGGAGCTTGATAGGTGTTAGGAAAAGAGGGAGTGAAGGGTGGCTTTTATAGTGGAGGGGAGAGGAGTTTCCTTAATATAAAATTGATTAGTTTATTAATTTCACCTAAGACAAGGAATAGTGAGTCTTGAACGACCAAAAATAGTAATTTTATAATGTAATCCCGAACCAAGTGGGCTTACATCAGCATAACATCTTCGGTGACTCAATTAATACATTATTTAGCATTTATTGTGAATTATCGGATTCCACTATTCATCAAAAATTCAGGTATCTCAGGAAATTCCCAAAATTTTACCCCAACCATTTTTCGACGTGTAGAATCTTAAAATGAAGTCCTTTTTTCAAAATAATTTTCTAAATATTATTTATTTAATATTTAATTAAAATCATAATTTACTTAAGAAACAGTTTTTAAGATTAAAACTGATTTTATAGTTCTTTCAAAAATTACGTAGGCTCATATAAAATTATCTAAAAACTATTATACATTGATTCAATAATTTATGAATACATTGCAGGAAAATAAATATTATTTTAAATTAATTAATTAATTAATAATTAATTATTTATGACTTATAAAATATCAAAAACGTTTACTAAGGTCAAATTGTCACTTTCTAAGATGTCTAAATTTTATTTTATTATTCATAGGTAATGCTACTCTTATTTACTATTTATAAGGGTCATGTTACTATTTATAAGGGTAGGTTACTATTCATAAGGGTAGGTTACTATTCACAAAAAATTATTTTTGTTTCATTAGACTCCAAAAACCATCTTGAACACAACCGTGTATGTCAGATTTTCAAAATTCAAAACATAGTTGTTAAAAACTTATGTTTAAAGTCCACTTAGTACTTAGTAGTTCATTATTTTGTGTTTTCATGTTATTTTAGGCATACATATAAGAAGTTAATTTCCATTGAAAAACTTTGGTTCATTACATTTTTCCCCCCTTAAGAAATTTCACCCCCGAAATTTCACTTTACACAAACAGGTGAGGGTACTTCTCCTTCATTACCTCTCCTGGTGCCCACCATTTTCTAAAATAGAAAAGGATAGAACAAAACATAACTAAACCATTCATGAATAACTTATTCATTTAGACATATAAACCAAAAACATAACATATGGGATCCCTAGGTAAATATTCTTGTCTACATATTTGTACTTATTCTCATGCTAGAGGTTTTCTCTAGGGTTTACTAATCCTAATTCCCAAATTAACTAAACCTTTTCTCTGATACCAACTATAGCAACCCAGACTTTATTTCTTACATTACTATTACATGATTTCAAATATAAACAACATAATATTATTACACATGGATGGTCCAGAGGTTTAGTGTCTTGGGAAAACTAGGACTACACATAACAAGTACAACATCAAGCATAAACATTCATTTAATTTATTCTTCTATAGATTCTTAGTAGCACTTGTCCTCTCCTTAGTCCATGTAGCCACCTGAGGATATACATCAAAAGGGGTGAGATAAAATCCCAGTAAGAGGATAGATAAGAACAATATATCATGGGGTGAGCATAATCATAACATAGGCAAGAGATCATGAACATGAGAGGAGCATAAATAAAAGACTTGAAATGTGGCAAGGCATAAAAAATGAAACATCATGTCTTAGTGGTTAACTACCATAAATGCTTTTGAAAAAAGCTAGAAACTTGTTCACACATCATTTAACATTTACACATGAGATTCATTACTTTACCCAATGCATTGGAGCACTGTATAATTCCGGGATCACCCGTCACATTTAGACATTCATATTGCGCTATATAATTCCGGGCGCACCCGTCACATCATAACATTATCATTATAATGCTTTCCACATAGAACACATATCAAACATGTACATAAATAACCCATGAAACTTAATTGGTTTCATCTCATAATAACAAATTCATAAGCTTTGGGTTCCCAAAAGAAATAGGGAACAAAATACTTGATACAAGAACCATCAACCTTGAATGAAAGGTAAAAGGTGAGATCTTGAAAGAAGAGTTCTTTTGGAAAAAAATTTGATGGACATAAAACCATTGAAAAACATGTATATCCCAAAAATGTAATGTAAATGATAAACAAATGATATTTGAGGAGTAACCATATCAAAAATGGAGTGAAAGAGGGAGAACCCGAAGGAAGAAAATTGGGTTCGAGATTTCCCCTTACCTTGTACTCGAATGCCTCCTTCTCTTTAATGTCCTGTATAATGACATTATACTCACTAATTAGAAATTACAAAACATTTAATACATTAATAGGGTTCATTCTGGTTTCATGATTTCATATTATGTTCCTTGGGTTGACTTATAGATTTTGAAAACATTGATCAGGGATGTTCGTTTTCATGGTTTTCTTGAGCGGTCCACTTGTATTCTTAAATTGATGTTTGGGTAGATCATGGGTAAACATACAGAACTGATATTAAATGTTATTAATGATATTACAGAAGCTTGAATTATTTTATAATGAGTTATATTAGATCCATGTGGATGAATCATTAGATAAGAATTAAATGAAGATTATTTGGGTTAATTTGAGCGGTTTTTGGATCACAACAAACTCGTTTTAACATTTACTTAGTAATTTGGCCATAGGTTATTTACATAACTTAAAATGGAACATAATACATATAAAATATTCTGGTTCAACCATAAAAATGGTTTCATGACCAGATCTGAAGGTAGAAATGGAAGAAGAGAGCATGTTGTTTTTGAAGGTGATAAATTATCACCACATGAACAACGTTCACTTAAATAAAATAACAAGAAGAGGGAGAGGGTATGTGGTGATATAATATACCATTAGAATCATAGGATTACAGTATATTTATAATACTGGAGTTACAAAACAATTTGTATGAGTATAGGTGGGGAGAGATCAAGAAAGGAACTTGAACTTGAAAGGAAATTAAAGGAGAAGAGAGAGAGAAATTACCTCTAGAATCTTCCTCTTGAGAACCTCCTTAAGGGCCTAAGCATGGTATTTTGATGATACCAGCATCTTTTGGACGTGGGGGAGGTTCTAGGGAAGGTTTTTTGGAAGAGTTTAGAGAATTCTTGGAGCTTGATAGGTGTGAGGAAAAGAGGGAGTGAAGGGTGGCTTTTATAGTGGAGGAAAGAGGGGTTTCCTTAATATAAAATTGATTGGTTTATTAATTTCACGTAAGACCAGTAATAGTTAGTCTTGAACGACCAATAATAGTAATTTTATAATTTAATCCCTTACCAAGTGGGATTACATCAGCAGAACATCATTGGTGACTCAATTAATACATTATTTAGCATTTATTGTGAATTATCGGATTCCACTATTCATCAAAAATTCAACTATCTCAGAAAAATTCCCACATATTTACCCCAACCATTTTTCGACGTGTATAATACAAAAATGAAGTCCATTTTTCAAAAATAATTTTCAAAATATTATTAATTTAATATTTAAATAAAATCATAATTTACTTAAAAAACAGTTTTTAAGATTAAAACTGATTTTATAGTTCTTTCAATAATTACCTAGGGTCTTATAAAATTATCTAAAAACTATTAGACATTGATTCAATAATTTATGAATACATTCTAGGGAAATAAATATTATTTTAAATTAATTAATTAATTAATAATTAATTATTTATGACTTATAAAATACCAAAAACGTTTACTAAGGTCAAATTGTCACTTTCTAAGATGTCTAAATTTTATTTTATTATTCATAGGTAATGATACTCTTATTTAATATTCATAAGGGTCATGTTACTATTCATAAAGGTAGGTTACTATTCATAAGGGTAGGTTACTATTCACAAAAAATTTCATTAGACTCCAAAAACCATCTTGAACACAACCGAGTATGTCAGATTTTCAAAATTCAAAACATAGTTGTGAAAAACTTATGTTTAAAGGTCACTTATCACTTAGTAGTTAATTATTTTGTGTTTTCATGTTATTTTAGACATACATATAAGAAGGTAATTTCCATTGAAAAACTTTGGGTTGTTACATTCTTCCCCCCTTAAGAAATTTCGCCCCCGAAATTTCACTTTACACAAATAGGTGAGGGTACTTCTCCTTCATTACCTCTCCTGGTTCCCACCATTTTCTAAAATAGAAAAGGATATAACAAAACATAACTAAACCAGTCATGAATAAATTATTCATTTATACAACTAAACCAAAAACTTAACATATGGGATCCCTAGGTAAATATTCTTGTGTACATATTTGTACTTATTCTCATGCTAGAGGTTTTCTCTAGGGTTTACTAATTATAATTCCCAAATTAACTAAACCTTTCCTCTGATACCAACTATAGCAACCCATCATTTTTTTCTTACATTACTATTACATCATTTCAAAGATAAACAACATAATATTATTACACATGGAGGATCCAGAGGTTTAGTGTCTTGGGAAAACTAGGACTACACATAACAAGTACAACATCAAGCATAAACATTCATTTAATTTCTTCTTCTATAGCTTCTTAGTAGAACTTGTCCTCTCCTTAGTACATGTAGCCACCTGAGGATATACATAAAAAGGGGTAAGCTAAAATCCCAGTAAGAGGATATATAAGAACAATATATCATGGTGTGAGCATAATCATAATATAGGCAAAAGATCATGAACATGAGAGGAGCATAAATAAAAGACTTGAAATGTGTCAAGGCATAAGAAATGAAACATCATGTCTTAGTGGTTAACTGCCACACATGCTTGTGAACAAAGCTAGAATCTTGTTCACACATCATTTAACATTTACTCATGAGATTCATCACTTTATCCAATGCATTGGAGTGCTGTATAATTCCGGGTGCACCCGTCACATCATAACATTAATATTGCGCTGTATAATTCCGGGCACACCCATCACATCATAACATTATCATTATCATGCTTTCCACATATAACACATATCAAACATGTACATAAATAACCCATGGAAAGTAATGGGTTTCATCTCATAATAACACATTCATAAGAATTGGGTTCCCAAAAGAAAGAGGGAACAACATACTTGATACAAGAACCATCAACCTTGAATGAAATGTAAAAGGTGAGATCTTGAAAGAAGAGTTCTTTTGGAAAACATTTTTATGGACATAAAAACCAGTGAAAAACATGTATATCCCAGAAAATTAAAGTAAATGATGAAAAAATTATCTTTGAGGAGTAACCATATCAAAAATGTAGTGAAAGAGGGAGAACCCGAAGGAAGAAAATTGGGTTCGAGATTTCCCCTTACCTTGTACTCGAATGCCTCCTTCTCTTTAATGTCCTATATAATTACATTATACTCATTAATTAGAAATTCCAGAACCTTTTATACATTAATAGGGTTCATTCTAGTTTCATTATTTCATATTATGTTCCTTTGGATGACTTATAGAGTTTGAAAACATTGATCAGGGATGTTCGTTTTCATGGTTTTCTTGAGCGGTCCACTTGTATTCTTAAATTGATGTTTGGGTAGATCATGGGTAAACATACAGAAATGATATTACAAGTTATTAATGATATTACAGAAGCATTAATGATTTTATAATGAGTTATATTAGATCCATGTGGATGAATCATTAGATAAGAATTAAATGAAGATTATTTGGGTTAATTTGAGCGGTTTTTGGATCACAACGAACTCATTTTAACTTTTACTTAGTAATTTGGCCATAGGTTATTTCAAGAACATAAAATGGAACATAATACATATAACATATTCTGTTTCAACCATAAAAATGGTTTCATGACCAGATCTGAACGTAGAAATGGAATAAGAGAGCATGTTGTTTTTGAAGGTGATAAATTATCACCACATGAACAACGTTCTCTTAAATAAAATAAAAGGAAGAGGGAAAGGGTATGGGGTGATATAATATACCATTACAGTCATAAGATTACATTATATGTATAATAATGGAGTTACAAAACAATTCGGATGAGTATAGGTGGGGAGAGATCAAGAAAGGAACTTGAACTTGAAAGGAAATTAAAGGAGAAGAGAGAGAGAAATTACCTCTAGAATCTTCCTCTTGAGAACCTCCTTAAGGGCCTAAGCTTGGTCTTTTGATGAGACCAGCAGCTTTTGGACGTGGGGGAGGTGCTATGGAAGGTGTTTTTGCATATTTTAGAGAAGGATTGGAGCTTGAGAGGTGTAGGGAAAGGAGGGAGTGAAGGGTGGCTTTTATAGTAGAGGGGAGAGGGGTTTCCTTAATATAAAATTGATTAGTTTATTAATTTCACCTAAGACAAGGAATAGTGAGTCTTGAATGACCAAGAATAGTAATTATATAATGTAATCCCGAACCAAGTGGGCTTACATCAGCAGAAAATCATCGGTGACTTAATTAATACATTATTTAGCATTTATTGTGAATTATCGGATTCCAGTATTCATCAAAAATTCAAGTATCTCAGAAAAATTACCTAAAATTTACCGCAACCATTTTTTGACGTATAGAATCCAAAAATGAAGTCCATTTTTTAAAAACAATTTTCTAAATAGAATTAATTTAATATTTATTTAAAATCATAATTTACTTAAAAAACGGTTTTTAAGATTAAAACTGATTTTATAGTTCTTTCAAAAATTATGTAGGGTCTTATAAAATTATCTAAAAACTATTATACATTGATTCAGTAATTTATGAATACATTCCAGGGAAATAAATATTCTTTTAAATTAATAATTAATTATTTATGACTTATAAAATACCAAAAACGTTTACTAAGGTCAAATTGTCACTTTCTAAGATGTCTAAATTTTATTTTATTATTCATAGGTAATGCCACTCTTATTTAATATTCATAAGGGTCATATTACTATTCATAAGGGTAGGTTACTATTCATAAGGGTAGGTTACTATTCACCAAAAATTATTTTTGTTTTATTAGACTCCAAAAACCATCTTGAACACAACTGTGTATGTCAGATATTCAAAATTCAAAACATAGTTGTGAGAAACTAATGTTTAAAGGTCACTTATCACATAGTAGTTCATTATTTTGTGTGTTCATGTTATTTTAGACATACATATAAGAAGGTAATTTCCATTGAAAAACATTGGGTCGTTACACTTCTGCCCAAAGTGAGGCTTCTGGGTGTAAGAGAGTGATGTAGAGAGACAAAATGGGCAGGGGTTGGCCGAGCCAAATGCTTGAGAGGTGTGTGTAAGGTGGTAGAGGTGGGGGCCTTTTATAAGAGGAGAGGAGGGGCACTCTTGGAAAGTTATAAAAGGTTACTTTATTATAAAATGATTTTTGGATTTAAAAGGTCCCAAAATTATATATTTCGAGGATAAGGTGATAAGAGTTCGAAATACACCCATCCAATAGGTTTTTGACATGTTTAGGTCTTAGATTTTACATTATCTTTTCATTTTATTTAAATCGTTAAATAATTAGGTAATCGCTGCATCATCATGGTGTCATAAATAATTTAATTTATTTAATATCTAAAAATTAAAAAAAATCATGAGGTAGGAAATATTTTTAGATTTCTAATGAATATTTATAGTCAAAAATATGACTTGTATAACCCCATTTAAAAATTGTTTTAGAAAAACAACTCATGTTTGTGACATTTTCATTTTAACTTTAAATAAAAAGTTATTAATGTCATTTTCCTACCAAAGTGGCTCCATGGGGTCCCCAAGTCGAACCACGGATTTTCTTGGTCGTCCATGACATATCCAACAAGGGTAGTACATGTGTCTAGGTCATTTCATATTATTAAAACATTATTTTTACCTTAAACTACACTAATTACCTCTAATTGTGATTAAAACTTAAAAGTTACTATTCACCAAAAAATTATTTTAATCCCATTGAACCAAATTTTACTTCTTAATGACAACCATGTATGTTGGATTTTTGAAACTCAAAACACAGAGGTGGTAAAATTTCATTTAACCGAAAAATCAGTTTTTTTAAGTACCACTTAGTGGTTTCACTATTCATCAAAAATTGAAGCTTTTCAGAAAAATACCAAAACTTCACCCTAACCTATATTTGATATTCCAAATTCAAAAATGATGTCTATTTTAAAAAATTCAAAACATATAAGTTAAATTAATTAATTTAATAATTAATTCCCACTGTCAAAACAAATAGCGTGTTTTTATGAAACAATATGTATCAAAAGATTGACACTAGTTTAAGTCCAATTTCAAGTTTAAATTAATTCCAACGACCACTATTGGATTAAATGGTAAAAATATATTATAATTTCACTTTAAAACCAATTCGAAATATAATATAATCATATAAATAAATTAGATTAAAATGATCTTTTGAATTAAAATACAACATTTTTCACTATTCATAAAAAAATGAACTTTATCGGAAAAATACCAAAAATTTACACAAAGTAAATTTTGATGTCCCGATTCTAAAGAAGAATTTTATTTGGTCAAATAGAATGTATAATAGTGACAAAAACTATATTTAAAGAGGGTTATCCATCAAAAGGCGATAGTTCGACCTTTTAGTGAATATTAGAGTATCTATGCCTAATATTGAATTCTTTTCATATTTTAAGCCTTTATCCTTTATTGGATAAACAAAAAACAGTTAACAAACATATATAATCATATTTTAGTTATTTATATTCATTCCTGCCAATACAACGGCTACGTGTTAACTACCATTTAAAATAATATTATTTTATTACTAGTGTGCAACGTAAGATTTCAAAGAAACTCGTTGTTGCGTATCGGGGATGATATCGAACATAGAAACCCATTTAAAGTAAAATTAATATTTCATTCGTAAATATTAATAAATATGAAAATGCTTTATTCTTTATTTACCTGGGATGTTACATCCTTCCCCCCTTTTGGGAATTGCGTCCTCGCAATTTTATTCACTTTCAAAATAAGTGGGGGTATTTATCCCTCATAGAATTATCAGATTCCCATGTTGCCTCTTCAACCATATGGTTTTCCCATAAAACCTTTACCTGGTGAATTACCTTATTCTGCAACATTTTCTCTTTACGGTCAAGAATCCGGACTGGTTGTTCTTCATAAGATAGATTCTCTTCCAACTGAACTACCTCTGGGCTCAAAACATGAGATGGATCTGGCATATACTTTCTCAACATCGAAACATGAAAATCATTGTGTACCTGAGATAAACTCGGAGGTAAACACACTCGGTAAGAAACTGATCCAACTCTCTCCAGAATTTCATATGGTCCAATGAACCTTGGACTCAGCTTTCCTTTCTTACCAAATCGCATAACACTTTTCCACGGTGAAACTTTTAGAAAAACATGATCACCTACCTCGAAAGATCGATCCTTCATCCGGTTATCTGCATAACTCTTCTGCCTGCTCTGTGTTGTTCTCATGTGTTTCTAAATCAAATGAACTTTTTCTGCCATCTCCTCCACCAATTCTGGTCCCATCATCTTCCTTTCACCCACTTCATCCCAAAAAGCTGGAGTTCGACACCGTTTACCATCTAATGCCTTAAATGAAGCCATTTATATACTGGAATGAAAACTGTGATTATAAGAAAACTCAAACAAAGAAAGATGTTGGTCTCAACTTCCCTGATAATCCATCGAACAAGCACGTAGCATATCCTCCAAAGTCTGAATCGTTCGTTTTGACTGCCCATCTGATTGAGGATGAAAATATGTATTAAAATTTAATTCAGTACCCAATGACTTCTGAAGGCCCTTCCAAAATTTAGAAGTAAACCTGACATCACGATCCGATACAATAGAGAGAGGAACTCCATGTAACCTGAATATCTCTTTAAGATACAAATGGGAAAGTTGATCTAGGGAAAAAGTATCTCATATAGCAAGGAAATGAGAAGATTTAGTCAAGAGATCAACAATAACCCATATTGCATTATTTCCTCGAGGTGTCTTCGGCAATCCCACAACGAAGTCCATGGATATATTCTCTCATTTCCATTCTGGTACTGGTAAAGGCTGAAGCATCCCTTTCGGTAACTGCCACTCAACTTTAACCTGTTGTCATGTCAAACACTTCACAGTAAAATCAGCAATATCTCTTTTCATTCCGTCCCACCAGTAATACTTTCAAAGATCTCTATACATCTTAGTACTGCCTGGATGAACTGAAAACAGAGAACTATGAGCTTCACATAACAACTCTCTCTTCAACTGTGAATCACAAGGCACACACAATCTCTTCCCAAATCTCAAAACAAAATCATTATCAATGTTTAATTCAGGTAACTTACCCTTCTGAACCAGCTCTACCTTTTTCTGCAACTCACTGTCTTGCTTCTGTGCTTGCTTAATTCTGTCTGATAGAAAAGATTTCACTGATACCTGAAACAAAACAGAAGGACATCCTGCACCAACAACTTCTATTCCAAAGTTCATCAAATCCTTAACCAAAGTATCACGTTTCAAACGCCACATTTTTAATGAAGCATTACTTTTTCGACTCAAAGCATCAGCCACTTTAGTTGCTTTTCCCGGATGGTAATGAATTATACAATCATAATCCTTGATTAATTCTAGCCATCCCCTCTGTCTCATGTTGAATTCTTTCTGAGTGAATATACAATTTAAACTTTTGTGATCGGTATATATTTCACACTTTAATCCATACAAATGATGCCTCCAAATTTTTAAAGCGAAAAAAACAGTAGCTAATTCCAAATCATGTGTAGGGTAATTTACCTCATGAGTTTTCAACTATCGTGAAGCATAAGCAATTACCTGGTCATTCTGCATTAAGACGTAACCAATTCCTTTCAATGAAGCATCAATGTAGATAAAAAACACCCCAGTCCTGGAAGGTAGTGCCAAAATATGAGCATTCACCAATCTTCTTTTCAGTTCCTGAGAACAATCATCACATTCTTTTGTCCAGATAAACTTAACACCCTTCCGAGTTAGCTTAGTCATTGGACTAGATAACTGTTAAAAATTTCTAACAAACCTTCGTTAGTAGCTTGTCAAACCAAGGAAGCTACGAATCTCAGTTACATTTGTGGTTCTTGGCCATTCTTCCACAACCTTTTTTTTGCAGGATCAACTGTTATCCCATCTTGAGAAACAATATAACCAAGGAAAGAAATTTGTTGCAACCAAAACTCACACTTTCTGAATTTCCCATACAATTTCTTTTCTTTTAAGGTTTGAAAAATAACCCTTAAATTTATTTCATGCTCCTCTTTACTTTTAGAAAACACCAAAATATCATCAATAAAAACAACCAATATTTTTCACCTAAGTCAACTGATCCATCACTACAACAAACTATTTAGTTCTGATTCTGACTATCTCAGGATACTCTTTTGAAAGGTTATTTCCCTCTGTATGCCTTCCTAGAAAAGTGGTTCTGTTTCCTCTATGAAAAACCATTCTTAACACAGAAATGTGTTAGGCGAAGCAACATGGTAATCTTCAAATTCTATATCATTTCAATTTGACCATTAAAAAAATATTTTTGGATAATCATTTAATAGAATTATAACTCCTAAACTTATCTAAACCAACCTCTGATACCAACTATAAGGCCCCAGCCTTAAACATTACTTAATCTTGAGATATTTCAAGAATACACCTTGAGAATCTTTTCAGGTTTTGAGTTTTAGAGAATTAGACCATAAAACAAGCATTACATACCACATTTAAAGAAGTTGGTTATAATAAAAGATATTATTCAATTATCCCATAAACGGAAACATATTTAAAATAAAACATGGATTCTTTCTTGACACTTCCTTGAAACTATCATCACATCATTTACCATTCCCTTGACCTGTGAAAAACTTTTCAAAAACATGGGATGAGCATAAAAAGCTCAGTAAGGGATATAAAAGTACGAAATGAAAACATAATTCCAAGTATGAAATCATAATTTACTCATAAAATATAATCAATTTAACATACATCATCAAATCATGAATAAATCATAGAAATCATAAGAAATAATGGTAACTTGAGGCATTCATAACATTCTTATATTGGGAGTAACCCTCTTGGTTATGTTTGGAATACCCATCACAGTATATTCCCTAAATGTTTTCGAAGAAACCTTAACGATTAACTCCTTCGTGTTACCCAATGCATTGGAGAGCTATATCGGGTACACCCACCCATAGTTTATCACAGAACCACCCTTCTTCATAACAATGCCCAAGAACCATAACATAATCGTATCACATAAAACATGCATAAAGGAAACATAACATTTCCACATTTCAATCACAAGATATCAACACAACACATTGATATAATAAAAACATTATGAAAACCATTTTAAATACAAAAATAAAAGAAAAGTAAAACATGGTGTTTATTTTTCATTTAAAAAATGCATGGCTTGTAGAGGAAGTCGAAACTCAAATAATGGTCACGGTGGCGGAGAAGTAATTGTCGCCGCATACGTACGACAAAAACATTCCCTTTTGTCATTTAGTAAAATGATTCATAAAAAAATAGTCCTTTTGGATAAATGTAAAAGTCAAAGGGGTTTATACACCGTATAAAATAAGGTTGTGTATAAAACAAAATATGCCTCAATGAAAGGAGATTGAGATGAAGTCCCATACCTCGGGTCCGACTTGACTTGATCGTTCTTTAATGCCCTGAATAATAAACTTGAGTTAATTTCTACTTTCTTAAGAACCTTTTTCAAGTTCATTATTCCTTTTATATCACTTATTTCCATGTTATGAACATTATGTAATCATTTAAGTTAATAACGGTCGTTTTGTCGATATTTGGTACTTGAGTCAAAAATAAACTCTTTATAATTAAAAGTTGTTCATGTGGTAAAATATCCATTATATCAAGAATTATATTCATGATGTAGATATCATATATATCATATATATCCAATATATACATGCGTTTATAATATTACATAATCATTAAGAGGTAATAAATGAAATGCA
Organism: Viscum album; assembly: GCA_963277665.1. Classification (NCBI taxonomy): domain Eukaryota; kingdom Viridiplantae; phylum Streptophyta; class Magnoliopsida; order Santalales; family Viscaceae; genus Viscum; species Viscum album. The sequence goes on along the minus strand of OY728142.1, from coordinate 21,309,695 downwards.
CTGTTCATGGAGATGGTAAGTCGTCCGTACGCATGAACGCTACTTTCATTTATAATTCTTACTTAATGGAGTGAAATCATAATGATATAAAGGTATATCATAATTCCAGTATAATATGATATATAATATCATTAAATTTATCATTTATACGTACCACATATGGTGTTAACGAATCAAATCACTTTGAGGGGGCGGTAGTCCGTACTTCCTAAAATGAAGATATCGCGTTTACCCATAATGGAAACCATAAAGGTATGCCATAAATGAAAAATACAGAAGCTTAAATAAAACATAAACATATTATATATCATATATAAATATATTGTAATTTTAATGGCCACCTTTTAAGGTGTTAGAAGAATATTGAACAATCATCGTTTCGTGAGGTAGAAATTCGCCATCCACGGAAACAGTATGATCTTTAACCATTAGATGAAGGTGTGTGTAAGTGTAGCTCGAATACTTGTCATAACAACATCCTATTATATTGAATATACTGTTGTTTTTACAAAAGAAAATAATAAAAATGTTTTAGGGGGTTGGAGAAGAAAAATAAAACATAATAATACAAGAGAAAACACTACCTTTAAAATGGGTAACTCTTTTTGATTTGAGCTCAAAGGCTTCCTTGGGAAGACTTCTACCCAAAGTGAGGCTTCTAGGAGTAATAGAGGGATGTGGAGAGACAAAATGGTCAGGGGTTGGCTGAGACAAAGGCTTGAGATGTGTGGGTAAGGTGGTAGAGGTGGGGGCCTTTTATAAGAGGAGAGGAGGGGCACTCTTGGAAAGTTATAAAAGGTTACTTTATTATAAAATGATTTTCAGATTTAAAAGGACCCAAAATTATATATTTAGAGTATAACGTGATAAGAGTTCAAAATACACCCATCCAATAGGTTTTTGACATGTTTAGGTCTTAGATTTTACATTATCTTTTCATTTTATTTTAATCGTTAAATAAAGAGGTAATCGCTACATCTTCATGGTGTCATAAATAATTTAATATAATTAGTGTATAAAAATTATAAAAAAGTATAATGATGTAGGAAATATTTTTAGATTTATAATGAATTTTTATAGTCCAAAATATGACTTGTATAACCCCATTTAAAAATTGTTTTAGTTAAACAACTCATGTTTGTGATATTTTTATTTTAACTTTAAATAAAAAGTTATTAATGTCATTTTCCTACCAAAGTGGATCCATGGGGTCCGCAAGTCGACCTATGGATTTTATTAGTCTTCCATGACACATCCAATAAGGGTAGGACATGTGTCTAGGTCATTTCATATTATTAATACATTATTTTTATCTTAAACTACACTAATTACCTCTAATTGCGATTAAAACTTAAAAGTTACTATTCACCAAAAAATTATTTTAATCCCATTGAACCACATTTTACTTCTTAATGAAAACCATGTATGTTGGATTTTTGAAATTCAAAACACAGAGGTGGTAAAATTTCATTTAAACGAAAAATCGATTTTTTTAAGTACCACTTAGTGATTTCACTATTCATCAAAAATTGAAGCTTTTCAGAAAAATACCAAAACTTCACCCTAAGATATATTTGATATTACGAATTCAAAAATGATGTCTATTTTAAAAAATTCAAAACATATACATTACATTAATTAATTTAATAATTAATTCCCACTGTCAAAACAAATAGCGTGTTTTTATGAAACAATGTGTATCAAAAGATTGACACTAGTTTAAGTCCAATTTCAAGGTGAAATTAATTCCAACGACCACTATTTGATTAAATGGTAAAAATATATTCTAATTTCACTTTGAAACCAATTCAAAAGATAATCTAATCATATAAATAAATTAGATTAAAAATAGGTTTTCAATTAAAATACAACATTTTTCACTATTCATTAAAAAACGAACTTTATCGGAAAAATACCAAAAATTTACACAAAGTAAATTTTGATGTCCAGATTCTAAAGAAGAATTTTATTTGGTCCAATAGAATGTATAAGAGGGACCAAAACTATATTTAAAGAGGGTTATCCCTCAAAAGGCGATAGTTCGACCTTTTAGTGAATATTAGAGTATCTATGCCTAAAATTGAATTCTTTTCATATTTTAAGCCTTTATCCTTTATTGGATAAACAAAAAACAGTTTACAAACATATATAATCATATTTTAGTTATTTCTATTCATTCCCACCAATAAAACGGCTACGTGTTAACAACCATTTAAAATAATATTATTTTATTACTAGTGTGCAACGTAAGATTTCAAAGAACACTACTGGAAATATAATATTTCCCAACGGTTCACAACCATTGGGAAAGCCCCTCTAACCATTGGTATATGATATACCAACGGTTCTGATTACCGTGGGGAAGTAAGCCATTGGGAAAAGGTTTTCCCAATGGTTTACTGGAAACCGTTGGTATAGGCTTAGATAAGCCACCCTATCCCAACGGTTCTGCCAAACCGTTGGGATAGGTTTTCCCAACGGTTTGGGAGAACCATTGGGGAATATCAGTTTTGGGATAGTTTTCCCAACAGTTCTCCCCAAACCGTTGGGATATCCCCATGGATGAACTCTTTCCCAACGGTTTAGAACCGTTGGGAAAAGAGATATTTACCAACGGTTCAATGAATCGTTGGTAAAAACTTCTTTAGGATTATATGCCAACGGTTTTAAACCATTGGAATATCCTATGCTGCAAATTGCAGCAGCCTGCAATTTGCACAGCCCCTATCCATCAGGCCCCTCTCCATCAGGCCTCATTTTAACCTCATTTTCAATCCAATTATTGTACCTGTAATAAAATAAAACATACATATGCAATTACGAACAAATTCATACACATTTAACATATAATGGATCTTGAAACTATACACATCCATAATTAAATTAGAATTCATAACGTAATTATAAATGTACATAATTCATATAGAATTCAATTTAAAATTTAGATGACAATTATATGTGGAATCCGAAATTCAATTCATAATTTGATCGGTTTTTTCTATACCATATATTTTTACCTCAAATGATGTCCATTTTAAACGAAATACATACACCTGAAGTGATACCGGCCACACCGCACCTCAGATTGAGGCGGGGTTGACTCGTAAACGTCACATTTGACCCATGGATCGTTGTGCTAAAGTATCGACACAATCCGAATGCGTTTGGTCGGTTTTCCGTATGCCAGTTGTTGTTTTTCACTTAAAATGACATCCTTTTGAAACAAAAGACAGACACTATGAGTGGTGCCGACCACACCGCGTCTCCAATTGAGGCGGGGTTGATTTGTACATGTCACATATGACCCATGGATCGTTCTCCTAAAGTTTAAATGGAAATCGAATGCGTTTGGTCGGTTTTCCATATGTACTTAAAATGTTGTCCATTTTAAACAAAAAAGTGACACTTAGACTAATCCTGAACACACCACGACTCAGATTCATCCCGGGTTGGCTCGTACATGTCACATATGACCCATGGATCGTTGTGATAAATTATCAAAAGATTCCGAATGCGTTTGGTCAGTTTTGCGTATGCCAGTTGTTCTTTTCATTTATAATCATGTCCATTTTAAACAAAAGAGACAGAGTTAGAGCGGTGTCGGCCACACCGCGTCTCGGATTAATATGGGGTTGACTTTTACACGTCACATATGACTCATGGATCATTGTGCTAAAGTATCGATAGAATCCGAATGCGTTTGGTCGTTCTTCCGTATGTCAGTTGATGCCTTTCACTTAAAATGACGTCCTTTTGAAACAAAAGACGGACCCTTTGAGTGGTGTCAGCCGCACCGCATGTCGGATTGAGGCGGGGATGATTCGTACACGTCACATATGACCCATGGATCGTTCTCCTAAAGTTTCGATGGAAACCGAATCCGTTTGGTCATTTTTCCGTATGTACTTAAAATGGTGTCCATTTTAAACAAAAGAGAGCCACTTAGACTTATCCTGGCCACACCGCGACTCGGATTCATCCCGGGTTGGCTTGTACACATCACATATGACCCATGGATTGTTGGGATAAATTATAAATAGATTCGGAATGCGTTTGGTCGGTTTTCCGTATGTCAGTTGATGCTTTTCACTTAAAATGACGTCCTTTTGAAACAAAAGACAGACACTTTGAGTGGTGCTGACCATACCACGTCTCCAGATTGAGCTGAAACCACCGTGAAACATTCTAATTATTATTCTTGACGTTTACGCGCAGACGGCACGTCAATCGGACGTGCGGTTTGCGCAGTACGACTCAATATTCGTGTTTTAAGTGATGTGCGTGCTTCGTAAACGCGCGTGAGGGGGGTCCAAATGGGCCGAACGAAGTCGGAATGGCCTGAAATCAGACGAAAAATACGGGAGAGTGATTTATGAAGTGGTCAAGCAGACGGCACGTCAATCAGACGTACCGTGTGCCCGCGGTGACCGACAACGCAGTTCGGGTGTCATAAACGGCCAAAACGGGCGTCCAACGGTCAAATTCATAGCGGATGACCTCATATTGAACTGAAACCACCTTGAAACATTCTAATTATTATTCGTGACGTGTACACGCAGACGGCACGTCAATCGGACGTGTGGTTTGCGCGGTACGGCTCAATATTGGTATTTTAGGTGATGTGCGCGCTTCGTAAACGCACGTGAGGGGGGTCCAAACAGGCTGAACGAAATCGGAATGGCCTAAAATCAGACGAAAAATACAGGTGAGTGATTTCTAAAGTTGTCGAGCAGACGGCACGTCAATCGGACGTGCCATGTGCCCGCGGTGACCGACAACGCAGTTCTGGTGTCATAAACGGCAAAAACGGGCGTCAAACGGTCAAATTCATAGCGAACAACCTCGGATTGAGCTGAAACCACCGTGAAACATTCTAATTATTATTCTTGACGTGTACGCACAGACGGAACGTCAATCGGACATGCGGTTTGCGCGGTACGGCTCAATATTCGTGTTTTAAGTGATGCGCGTGCTTCGTAAACGCGCGTGAGGGTGGTCCAAACGGGCCGAACGATTTCGGAATGGCCTGAAATCAAACGAAAAATATGGGTGAGTGATTTATGAAGTGGTCGAGCAGACGGCACGTCAATCAGACGTGTCGTGTGCCCGCGGTGACCGACAACGCAGTTTTGGTGTCATAAACGGCCAAAACGGGCGTCAAACGGTCAAATTCATAGCAGACGACCTCGGATTCACCTGAAACCACCGTGCAACATTCTAATTATTATTCGTGACGTGTACGCGCAGACGGAACGTCAATCGGATGTGCGGTTTGCGCGGTACGGCTCAATATTCGTGTTTTAAGTGATGTGTGTGCTTCGTAAACGCGCGTGAGGGGGGTCCAAACGGGCCGAACGAAGTCGGAATGGCATGAAATCAGACGAAAAATACGGGAGAGTGATTTCTAAAGTGGTAGAGCAGACGGCACGTCAATCGGACGTGCTGTGTGCCCGCGGTGACCGACAACGCAGTTCTGGTGTCATAAACGGCTAAAACGGGCGTCCAACGGTCAAATTCATAGCGGACGACCTCATATTGAGCTGAAACCACCGTGAAACATTCTAATTATTATTCGTGACGTGTACGCGCAGATGGAACATCAATCGGACGTGCGGTTTGCATGGTACGGCTCAATATTAGTATTTTAAGTGATGCACGCCCTTCGTAAACGCGCGTGAGGGGGGTCCAAACAGGCCGAACGAAGTTGGAATGGCCTGAAATCAGACGAGAAATACGGGTGAGTGATTTTTGAAGTGGTCGAGAAGACGGCACGTCAATGGGGCGTGCCATGTGCCCGCGGTGACCGACAACGCAGTTCTGGTGTCATAAACGGCCAAAACGGGCATCAAACGGTCAAATGCATAGCAGACGACCTCGGATTGAGCTGAAACCACCGTGAAACATTCTAATTATTATTCGTGACGTGTATGCACAGACGGCACGTCAATCGGACGTGCGGTTTGCGCGGAACGGCTCAATATTCGTGTTTTAAGTGGTGCGCGGGCTTCGTAAATGCGCGTGAGGGTGGTCCAAACGGGCCGAACGATTTCGGAATGGCCTGTAATCAGACGAAAAATACGGGTGAGTGATTTATGAAGTGGTCGAGCAGAAGGCACGTCAATCAGACGTGCCGTGTGCCTGCGGTGACCGACAACGCAGTTCTGGAGTCATAAACGGCCAAAACGGGCGTCCAACGGTCAAATTCATAGCATACGACCTCAGATTGAGATGAAACCACTGTGAAACATTCTAATTATTATTCGTGACGTGTACGCGCAGACGGCACGTCAATCGGACGTGCGGTTTGCGCGGTACGGCTCAATATTCGTATTTTAAGTGATGCACGCGCTTCGTAAACGCGCGTGAGGGGGGTCCAAACAGGCCGAACAGAGTCGGAATGGCCTGAAATCAGATGACAAATACGGGTGAGTGATTTTTGAAGTGGTCGAGCAGACGGCACATCAATCGGACGCGCCGTGTGCCCGCGGTGACCGACAACGCAGTTTTGGTGTCATAAACAGCCAAAACAGGCGTCAAACGGTCAAATTCATAGCGGACGACCTCAGAATGAGCTGAAACCACGGTGCAACATTCTAATTATTATTCGCGAGGTGTACGCGCAGACGGAATGTCAATCAGACGTGCGGTTTGCGCGGTACGGCTCAATATTCGTGTTTTAAGTGATGTGTGCGCATCGTAAACGCGCGTGAGGGGGGTCCAAACGGGCCGAACGAAGTCGGAATGGCCTGAAATCAGACGAAAAATACGGGAGAGTTATTTCTGAAGTGGTTGAGCAGACGGAACGTCAATCGGACGTGCCGTGTGCCCGCGGTGACTGACAATGCAGTTCTGGTGTCATAAACGGCCAAAACGGGCGTCCAACGGTCAAATTCATAGCGGACGACCTCAGATTGAGCTGAAACCACCGTGAAACATTCTAATTATTATTTGTGATGTGTACACGCAAACGGCACGTCAATCGGACGTGCGGTTTGCGCGGTACGGCTCAATATTCATGTTTTAAGTGATGCGCGCGCTTCGTAAACACGCGTGAGGGGGGTCCAAATGGGCCGAATGAAGTCGGAATGGCCTGAAATCAGACGACAAATACGGGTGAGTGATTTCTGAAGTGTTCGACCAGACGGCACGTCAATCGGGCGTGCCGTGTGCCCGCGGTGACCGACAATGCAGTTCTGGTGTCAAAAACAGCCAAAACGGGCGTCAAACGGTCAAATTCATAGCGGAAGACCTTGGATTGAGCAAAAACCACCGTTCAATATTCTAATTATTATTTTTGACGTGTACGCGCAGACGGCACGTCAATCGGACGTGCGGTTTGCGCGGTACGGCTCAATATTCGTGTTTTAAGTGATGCGCGCGCTTCGTAAACGCGCGTGAGGGGGGTCCAAACGGGCCGAACAAAGTTAGAATGGCCTGAAATCAGACGAAAATTACGGGAGAGTGATATCTGAAGTGGTCGAGCAGACGACACGTCAATCGGACATGCCGTGTTCCCGCGGTGACCGACAACGCAGTTCTGGTGCCATAAACGGCCAAAACGGGTGTCAAACGGTCAAATTCATAGCGAACGACCTCGGATTGACCTGAAACCACCATGAAACATTCTAATTATTATTCGTGACGTGTACGCGCAGACGGCACATCAATCGGACGTGCGGTTTGCACGGTACGGCTCAATATTCGTGTTTTAAGTGATGTGCGCGCTTCGTAAACGCGCGTGAGGGGGGTCCAAACGGGCCGAACGAAGTCGGAATGGCCTGAAATCAGACGAAAAATACGGGATAGTGATTTATGAAGTGGTCGAGCAGACGGCACGTCAATCGGACGTGCCGTGTGCCCGCGGTGACCGACAACGCAGTTCTGGTGTCATAAACGGCCAAAACGGGCGTCAAACGGTCAAATTCATAGAGAACGACCTCGGATTGACCTGAAACCACCGTGAGACATTCTAATTATTATTCTTGACATGTACGCGCAGACGGCACGTCAATCAGACGTGCGGTTTGCGCGGTACGACTCAATATTCGTGTTTTAAGTGATGCGCGTGCTTCGTAAACGCGCGTGAGGGGGGTCCAAACGGGCCAAACAAAGTCGGAATGGCCTGAAATCAGACGAAAAATACGGGAGAGTGATTTCTGAAGTGGTAGAGTAGACAGCACGTCAATCGGACGTGCCGTGTGCCCGCGGTGACTGACAACGCAGTTCTAGTGTCATAAACAGCCAAAACGGGCATCAAACGGTCAAATTCATAGCGGACGACCTCAGATTGAGCTGAAACCACCGTGAGACATTCTAACTATTATTCGTGACGTGTACGCGAAGACGGAACGTCAATCGGACATGTGGTTTGCACGGTACGGCTCAATATTCATGTTTTAAGTGATGCGCACGCTTCGTAAACGCGGGTGAGGGTGGTCCAAATGGGCCGAACGATTTCGGAATGGCCTGAAATCAGACGACAAATACGGGTGAGTGAATTATGAAGTGGTTGAGCAGACGGCACGTCAATCGGACGTGTCATGTGCCCGCGGTGACTGACAACACAGTTCTGGTGTCATAAACGGCCAAAACGGGCGTCAAATGGTCAAATTCATAGCGGAAGACCTCAGATTGACCTGAAACCACCGTTCAATATTCTAATTATTATTCGTGACGTGTACGCGCAGACAGCATGTCAATCGGACGTGCGGTTTGCGCGGTACGACTCAATATTCGTGTTTTAAGTGATGCGCGCGCTTCGTAAACGCGCGTGAGGGTGGTCCAAATGGGCCGAACGATTTCGGAATGGCCTAAAATCAGATGAAAAATACAGGTGAGTGATTTATGAAGTGGTCGAGCAGACGGCACATCAATCGGACGTGTCGTGTGCCCGCGGTGACCGACAACGCAGTTCTGGTGTCATAAACGGCCAAAACGGGCGTCAAACGGTCAAATTCATAGCGGACGACCTCGGATTGACCTGAAACCACCGTGCAACATTCTAATTATTATTCTTGACATGTACGTGTAGACGGCACGTCAATCGGACGTGCGGTTTGCGTGGTACGGCTCAATATTCATGTTTTAAGTGATGTGCGCGCTTCGTAAACGCGCGTGAGGGTGGTCCCGACCACACCGCATCTCGGATTTAGGCGGGGTTGACTCGTACACGTCTCAAATGACCCATGGATCATTGTCTTAAAGTATCAACACAATCCAAATGTGATTGGCCAGTTTTCCGTATGCCAGTTGATGTTTTTCAATTAAAATGATGTCCTTTTGAAACAAAAGACATACACTTTGAGTTGGTCCGACCACACCGCGCCTCGGATTGAGGCGGGGTTGATTCGTACATGTCACATATGACCCATGGATCGTTGTCCTAAAGCATAAACACATTTTGAATGCGTTTGGTCAGTTTTTCGTATGTCACTTTTTGTTTTCTCTTAAAATCTTATGGAAATTCATATAGAATATTTTTATATCATATTTAGTATGGATTAGATTTTAGTTGATCGTGCTATGAAACATTTCAGAGATAATGAAATTAAGGAAGGTGGAGGGGCTGTCAGGGGGGCTGTCCGGGGGGGGCTGTCCGGTGGGTGTCCGGGGGGCTGTCCGGGGACCAAGGAGGAGGGTGGGGGGCTGTGCGGGGTCTGTCCGGGGGGTGTTTTGGGGTTGTTCAGGGGGTTGTTCGGGGTTGTTTAGGGAGCTGTCTGGGGGTTGTTCAGGGGGTTGTTCAGGGGTTGTGCAGGGGTTGTTTAGGGGTCGTTCAGGGGGTTGTCCGGGGTTGTTCAGGGGGCTGTCCGGGGGGTGTTTGGGGGGTTGTTCGGGGTCCAAGGGGGAGGGTGGGGGGGCTGTCCGGGGGGCTGTCCGGGGGGCTATCCGGGGTCCAGGGTGGACGGTGGGGGGATGTACGGGGGGCTATCTAGGGGGCTGTCTGTGGGGCTGCCCAGGGGGTGTTTCGGGGGGTGTTCGGGGTCCAAGGGGGAGGGGGGTTATCCAGGGTCCAAGAATGAGGGGGGGTTGTCCAGGGAGTTCTCAAACACACAACCACTAAAAGACAACAACATCCATAAAAACAGAAAATATATAAAAATAACTCAACTCCAATACTATACTACAAGTCTAGATAAAACCAACAACTATAATAGATTAAACATCAAATCTCAGTAATATAAGTCAAAAATGTAACAGATCAATATGTCCCATGTCAACATCACCATCACCATCATCATCATCATCACCCTCTTCATTGTCCTCCTCATCGTCCTCACCCTCCACAGCGCCCTCCTCCTCGCCTTCTCCCTCCTCCTCGCCCTCCTCATCTCCCTCCTCTTCCGCATCAGACTCCTCGCCATCATCATCTTTAAGCTGGACATCGGCCTGACCACCACTGGAACTGCCACCTGGTGCACCATATATAGAATGTATCGATGACATGTATTCATCAATCACTGGGCTGGCCTCTGCTAGAAGTGTTGGATGTAGAACTTCAATAAATTTCATAAATGAACTATTTTCCCTAGCAGACTGTTCTGCCATCTCGGTGGCCCTTTTCTCAGCCTGTTCTTCCTGTTCCCCAACTTGCTGTAGCTCAGTGGCACTACAACTCATACATGAGGCAGGCCAATACCTCGTCGGGGCTATCCTAGGTCGGCAGCGTACTCTGCCAGAATGATCCTCTCCCAACACCTGATGTAAGTGATCAGATGGCCCAAAATTGTCTGCTTCTTGGGCATCGAGGGCCTCTAAATCATACTGTTACAAATATAAATATATTATTAAGTTACAAAATAGATATTAAAATATAAAATCAACAGATTAAAACTTACAATCTGCTGCTGAGTCGCTTCGTTAACAGCACTTCCATCCTTTTTTCGTCTACTCGAGCAAAACAGTTTTGCTCGAGGCACACGTCCTTCAATATTTTGTACTTGCCTCTACAATGACATTAAAAACAAAAGTTATATAAAAACATTAGAAAATGATTAAATAATTGAGGAAGCAAAATAAAATGTAATTCGTAAAGAAAACTTATAAACAATTGTCATACCTATTGCCTCTCATGATCCGGCATCGTCGTGCGTCCTAGTGTATGGAGGTATTTTTTTGCATCAATGTTTTTTTTATTTTTTCCAGATGATTCCTAAATAAAATTTGATAATGCAAAGGATAATATTAGTGCAAAACTTGAAAGTTATTATTTAAATACCTCAAATGAAATTCATACCTTAAACTGGGTACTCGTCTAATGAGTAATCATCTGACGATACTGCTCTATAGGACAGTAATCCACGACTGGTACCACCTCTAACTCATTTCCAACTCTAGCACGCCAGCCAATATACAGCTCATGCTTGTAGGCTCTCCAAAGCTCGCCCAAATCCTTTAGACGTTCCAGTCGTGCACCCTCACCATCAGGAAAATTAAATCGAAGCTGAAATAAAAATATTAATTCATATAAATACAAAAATAATTTATGGCATTAAATACAACAGATTTTTTTACCCATATCTCTGCCCGAGCTCTATCTTTGACCTCATGTGGCAAATGTCTCCACGACAGCGGGCTGACGAGAATGATGTCAGAGTATTTGGCAAGCGTCGCCAAAAAACTCCGACATTGCTGCCCTGTTTTCTCAACCATCTGATTGTCTTCATTATATTCCACCATAACCTGTGTGCGACGGTTCCACACCGAACGCATGCGTGTACGGCCCCGCCCCCGCCTCCTGTCAGTAGATGTATCTGTCATGAAAGAAAAACAAAGATTTTATCAAAACATGTTATAATGAAAATAAATATTTCTATAAAAATTTGTTAGGGTTTTATAAATATACCTGCGCTAGTCTGATCAATGAGTGGTGTCGGATCCACAGAACCTGATGGAACACCCTCTGGTGGAACAGGAGTCGAAGACGATGGAATATAAAAGCTCGGAGAGACAGAATTAGAAGGAAAAGAAGATGGAACAGCTGTATGACCTGATGCTGACTAGGGAGTGGGAATTATCATGGGATGTGAAAATGATGGGGCAGAAGATGCAGAAGGTAGCGAAAACATGGGAGGTCTAAATACCCCGTGTGTCCCTAACGACACACCGGGATTAGAATGTGGGAAGGTTGAAATGTCAGTGGGAGGGGCAGGGTCTAGTCGGGCACACGCAGCTCTACGTCCACCTCTGGTACGAACCCTCCTCGTACCACCGGCCTGAGTACTAGGACCTGTACTAGGATCCTCGTCGAATAACTGTCGACGTAACGGGGGATCCTACAAAAAAGTTAAAAAAAAAATTAATCACATGACCTTATATATTCTATATATATATATATATATTTGAAATAAAGTACTCACTGTAGGCACTAATGGTGGAATGCTCATCTCCTCCATCCGACGATTGTTCTCCGCCATTTTTTTTCTTCATCTCTCTTCAATTGGCTGCATTTCTTGCATTTGAAAACAAATATGTAATTAATTAGAAAAAGAAAATTAATGTGTAAACCAAAAAACTAAATATATGAGGGAATGAGGGGATTCATTGGTAATTTAGCTATCAATTGTTTTAGAAGAGCTTGAATGAATTTAATAAAACATACAAGTTGTAATGTTCACCAAGTTATAAATATTGTTTGATTTGGTTTGAATACAGTTCAATTCCAAATTAGAAAATGCAATTCAAATAAAACAGAAACCAATAAACATTGAAAATTCACATAACGGTCAAATCAGCTAAAACATATTTGTGATCAATACTAAATAAATATGAATATTACCAACCTTAACAACCCAACTCGAGGTAAACCAAAAGAATTGAGAACATGGATGAATGATTCTATATATTTACAACCACAACTTCAGGTTCACAATCAACTCTGACAATTGAGCTATTGGAGTCATCAAAAGAAATAAATGGATTGGTTCTAATGGCAATAGGGACAGTGTCAATTCCATCATCAGCATCATCAAAAATATGTCTTGGAATTACTTCAACTATGACACCAAATTCAGGTTGAAGTTGATCTTTGACATAAAAAACTTGTTTATCCATTGATGCCAACACATATGGTTCTTCTGTAGCAAGAGTGCGGGTCATATTAATTACTCGAAATCCATAATCATCAATAAATGTGCCATGTCTTGTCATTGAATCAAACCAATGGCATTTCATAATTGTGACTCGTCCATGAGAGTAATAATCCAATATTATTATTTTCTCAACGACTCCATAATAACCCACATTTTCAAGTCGCGGTCTACTATCTGATACACTGGCATAACAATCTGTTGTGGCAGTAACCATAATACCATCATGTTGTGTTCTCATGTTTTTTGGCTCATTTAGTGACAATAAATCTGTACCCATTGATAACAATTGATTTACAGTCACGAACCACGGTATTAGGACCAAAAGCCAAAGCTCTTATTTCCTCAGAGACAGAGTCAGCAGACAAACTCAATACTTTCAATATAAATGACAGTTAAGCTTAAGTAAATATTGAAATAATTAATTTAAACAGTAATATTTTTACCTTCAATTTTAACCAAGCAGAAAACTCTTTGCTATGCAAAGTCTCTCTCCTTCTCAAAGATAAAGAACGATGCTTCCTATTTATCATTGTTTTATGTTCCCTGTAGATAAAAAAATATGAATAGTTTAACAGATATATATGTAAGATATACATATTCAATTTTGTTACCTGATATAGTCATCGAACAAATCACAGTTGAACAAAACTGTGCGATGTGCCATCTCCCGCTCTTCATGGATTAATGTCTTCAATGTATATGATCCAGGAATTCCTCCTGTTTTAGGAAGTGATGGAAAACTGGGTTCAATTTTCTCATATTGTTCTTCTTCATTTCTCATTGGTCTATTCATTCTTGTAGTAAGATCAGACAAATACATCAAAGATAAATCCATACATTCTTGAGCTAAGTAACCGTTCACGATAGAACCTTCAGGATGATTCTTGTTTTGAACATAAGACTTTAATGTGAACATATTTCTTTCAGTTGGATACATCCAACGAAAAGAAACAGGTCCTCCGAGAAGTATTTCAGTTGGAATATGGATAGTCAGATGCAGCATGCATGTGAAAAATGATGGGGGAAATATTTTCTCCAACTCACACAAAATTAATTGGGCATATGTCAACATTTTTTGCAAGAAAGACTTGGACAACTTCTTAGCACAAAGATCTCCAAACAAATGGCACAACCGAATAACACCCACCCTTACATTATTGGACAAAAGATGACGGATTGCTATTGGAAGCAACTCATGCAGTAGAACGTGACAATCATGAGTCTTCAAAGATTTTAGCTTCAACTCTCTTCTATTGACCCGTTTAGATATGTTTCTTGAATAGCCATCAGGAACTCTAATAGTCTCTAATACTTCCAAAAATTGTTTTTTTAGTAGGTGTCATCACATAAGAAGCACATGGAAGTTGCCATTTATTTTCACCGATACGCATAGGATGCAATTCTGGTCTGATGCCCCAATCCACCAAGTCACATCGAGATCATAAATCATCTTTTGTCTTCCCATTGACATTTAGAAGAACTGAAAGCAACATTTCACATATATTCTTTTCAATATGCATTACGTCTAAGCAATGACGTAGCAAATTGGTTGACCAATAAGTCAAATCAAAAAAGATACTCCTCTTCCTCCAATTGTAACAGGTTTCTATGGAAACATTCTTTCTCTTTCCAGATTTCATTTGACCCTTCCCGAACGAAAAACTGAAATCTTTCAATTCATTAAGCACATCAGTTCCAGACATACGCTGAGGTGGATCATCGGTCTCTATAGTGTTATCAAATCTTCGACGATTCATTCTATATGGATGATCCTTTGGCAAAAATCGTCAATGTCCCATAAAACTGAAACTACAACGATGTTTCAGTCTTATGGATCGTGTATTCTTCATACAAACTAGACATGACAGTTTTCCCTTCGTGCTCCATCCAAACATCATTGCATAAGCCGGAAAATCATTGATCGTCCACATAAGCATAGCACGCATCTGACATCCCAAAGAAGTTTCAACTCTTTTATTAAAGGTTGCATGTATACATCAATATCAATGTCGGGATCAGAAGGACCAGATATGAGTATACTCCTGAAAGTGAAATATTTTTTCATACACAACCATGGGGGAAGATTATAAATGTGTATAAAAACTGACCATGTGCTGTGCGAAGTAAGAATCTGCCCAAACGGATTAAAATCGTCGCATGAAAGACCTAGCCTCACATTACGCACGTCAGCTGCAAAATCAGGATGTCGAGCATCAAATCTCTGCCATGCAAATCCATCTATAGGATGAACCAACTCATCATTAGTCTTCTTTCTCTCGGTATCATGCCATCTCATTTTTATTGATATGTCATCAGACATAAAAAGATTCTGGAGTCTGGGGATCAATGGAAAGTGCCACATTACTTTATGTGGAACGTGGGATGGTGTTCCATCAGATTTTGACTTCCAGCGGGATGTGCCACATTTTATACATTCATTTCGTTCAGCGGTTTCTTCCCAGAATAAACTGCAATCTTTCGGGCAAGCATGAATTTTGTTTCTGGAAAATCCAAGTTCTTCAACTAACTTCCATGCCATATAGTGGTTTGAGGGAATATCTGCATCATCTGGAATTAAATCCTTCAAGAGGGTAAGAATGTAATCGATTGCTGTATTAGAAATCCCATACATAGTTTTTCCATGAAACAATCGGATTAAAAATTACAGCTTTTTCATTTTATCACATTGTCGATATACTGAAGTCGTGGCAGCATCATTCAATTTTTTCACCCTATAAATATCATAATTTTCACTAGATGCATCAGTTGTCCTCATATCGATGTCTTCTTGAGTCAAAATACATTCTTTTTCATGATGACGAATAAATGGAAACCGATCATCTAACAAATTCTCCATTCCAGTCCTTTCATTTCGATCATCACCAATTTGAGATTTTATTTTCTCCCCATTGTGATACCACACAAAGTAGTTTGCATGAAAACCATTTTTGGTTATGTGGTAGCTGACTTCTTCACGACTCAACCAAGGTCTACCAACACAATTGGATCATGGGCAGTGTATGCGACCACTATCTGAAGCATTGTGAAATGCAAAATCTATAAAGCTTTCCAAATTGTTTTGAAAATCGCTTGAGATACGATCGGTTTCATACATCCAGCTTCTGTCCATTCTGTAAAAAGAAATCATATAAGTCATTTTGTCATAAATAATTCAATAGGATTGAACTTTAATAGAAAATACATTTAAGTAAACGATAAAGGAAGAAAATAATCATGGTATCAACTACACATGTGAAAAAAACATACTAATGTGTTATTGAAAAAATGTAAAACCAACAAGAACTTAATGTGTTATCACATCAGAGAATGCCTCATACCATAACCATATTAGTAGGGTACCCTCGTGGACATCCCCTCCCACCCCCGTGGACAACCCACCCACCCCCGTGGACACCCCCTACCCCCTAGACAGCCCAACCACCCCCGTGGACAGCCCACCCACCCCCCTCGACACCCCTTCTCCCTATGGACAGCCCCCACCCCCTTGGATAGCCCGGCCACCCCCCTGGACACCCCTACCCCCTTGTGGCCAGCCCACCCACCCCCCCTGGATAGCCTGCCCACCCCTCCTTGACAGCCCGGCCACCCCCGTGGACAGCCCATCCACCCGTGTGGACAGCCCGCCCACCCCCGTACCCCCCTGGACACCCTGTACCCCCCCTGGGATAGCCCCGCCCACCCTCCCAAACAGCCCACACCCCCCTCCCCTGTAACCCCACCACCACCACCTAGACATACCAACCCCCCTGGACACCCCACACACCCCTCCCCCACCAGGACACCCCACCCAGACCCCCAGAACAGCCCACACCCCCTGGACAGCCCCGCCCACCCCCGTGGACAGCCTTTCCCACCCCCGTGGACAGCCCCGCCCACCCCCGTGGACAACCACCCACCCCCGTGGACGCCCCCTACCCCCTAGACAGCCCAACCACCCCCGTGGACAGCCCACCCACCCCCCTCGACACCCCTTCTCCCTATGGACAGCCCCCACCCCCTTGGATAGCCCGCCCACCCCCTGGACACCCCTACCCCCTGTGGCCAGCCCACCCACCCCCCCTGGACAGCCCGCCCACCCCTCTTTGACAGCCCGACCACCCCCGTGGACAGCCCTTCCACCCTTGTGGATAGCCCGCCCACCCCCGTACCCCCTGGACACCCTGTACCCCCTGGATAGCCCCACCCCCCCTTCCCAAACAGCCCACACCCCCTTCCCTGCAACCCAACCACCACCACCTAGACATACCACCCCACCTGGACACCCCACACACCCCTCCCCCAGTAGGACACCCCACCCAGACCCCCAGAACAACCCACACCCCCTGGACAGCCCCGCCCACCCCCGTGGACACCCCCTACCCCCTAGACAGCCCAACCACCCCCGTGGACAGCCCATCCACCCCCCTCGACACCCCTTCTCCCTATGGACAGCCCCCCACCCCCTTGGATAGCCCTCCCACCCCCCTGGACACCCCTACCCCTCGTGGCCAGCCCACCCACCCCCCTGGACAGCCCTCACACCCCTCTTTGACAGCCCGACCACCCCCGTGGACAGCCCGTCCACCCTTGTGGACAACCCGCCCACCCCCGTACCCCCCTAGACACCCCGTACCCCCCCTGGATAGCCCCGCCCACCCTCCCAAACATCCCACACCCCCTCCCCTGCAACCCCACCACCACCACCTAGACATACCACCCCCCTGGACACCCCACACACCCCTCCCCCACCAGGACACCCCATCCAGACCCCTAGGACATCCCACACCCCCTAGACAGCCCCGCCCACCCCCATGGACAGCATTTCCCACCCCCATGGACACCCCCGCCCACCCACGTGGACAACCCACCCACCCCCGTGGACACCCCCTACCCCCAAAATCCATTATCCAAAACAAATCAAATTGGTTTGAACACAATCCATAATTCCCACAATCCATTATCCAAAACATGTAAATGTTCACGATAAACTCCCCCAACTCTGATTTACATGTTTTGAACACTCTCCTTCCAAACATAGAATACAAAAACATTAAAGAAGTCTTCACAAACACAAACAATATCCTATTTAGATATTAATTTCAATAATCAATTAAACCACCAACACTTGGAAAAAATCTATTCATTAAAACAACTACAACAATATGGTTGAGATCAAATTTTACCTATTCATATGGGGGTGTACCTGTTGGGATGGGGGGTGCTGGTGTTCAGATTCGCGAGAGCAGTGGAGTCGGATGGGGTTCGCTAGAGCAGCGGAGCGAATAGATTAGGGCTTTGTCCGAATGGGGAGAGGATATCGCGATCTAGAATTTGGGGGAAACCTTTGCCAACAGTTTATAAAAACCGTTGGCAAAGGCACACATTTCCCAACGGTTCACTGAAACCATTGGGAAATGTGTGAGTTTAGCACCCCTTTCCCAACGGTTCCAGTGAACCGTTGGGAAATGTCTGAGTTTAGCACCCCTTTCCCAACGGTTCTAGTGAACCGTTGGGAAAGGGTCCACCGAAATTCCCTTTGCCAACGGTTTTGTTAAACCGTTGGAAAAGGATCACTATACCAACGGTTTAAGTAAACCATTGGTATACTACCGTTGGGAAAAGACCAAATTCCAGTAGTGGAAACTCGTTGTTGCATATTAGGGATGCTATCGAACATAGAAACCCCTTTAAAGTAAAATTAATATTTAATTCGTAAATATTAATAAATATGAAAATGCTTTATTCTTTATTTACCTGGGATGTTACATCCTTCCCCCCTTTTGGGAATTGCGTCCTCGCAATTTTATTCAATTTCAAAATAAGTGGGGGTATTTATCCCTCATAGCATTTTCAGATTACCATGTTGCCACTTCAACCATATGGTTTTTTCATAAAACCTTCACCTGGTGAATTACCTTATTCCGCAACACTTTCTCTCTATGGTCAAGACTCTGGACTGGTTATTCTTCATAAGAGAGATTCTCTTCTAATTGAACTACCTCTGGGCTCAAAACATGAGATGGATCTGGCATATACTCTCTCAACATCGAAACATGAAAAACATTATGTACCTGAGATAAACTCGGAGGTAAATCCACTCGATAAGCAACTGATCCAACTCTCTCCAAAATTTCATATGGTCTAATGAACCTTGGACTCAGCTTTACTATCTTACCAAATCGCATCACACTTTTCCACGGTGAAACTTTGAGAAAAACATGATCGCCTACCTCGAAAGATCAATACTTCCTCCAGTTATCCGCATAACTCTTCTGCATGCTCTGTGCTGTTCTCATGTGTTTCTGAATCAAATAAACTTTTTCTACCATATCTTCCACCAATTCTGGTCCCATCAGCTTCCTTTCACCCACTTCATCCCAAAAATCTGGAGTTCGTCACCGTTTACCATATAATGCCTCAAATGGAGCCATCTGTATACTATAATGAAAACTGTTATTTTAAGAAAACTCAACCAAAGAAAGATGTTGGTCCCAACTTCCCCGATAATCCATCGAACAAGCACGTAGCATATCCTCCGATGTATGAATCGTTCATTCTTACTGCACATCTGATTGAGGATGAAAAGATGTACTAAAATTTAATTCAGTACCCAATGACATCTGAAGGCCCTTCCAAAAGTTAGAAGTAAACCTGGTATCACGATCAGATACAATGGAGAGAGGAACTCCATGTAACATGAATATCACTTTAATATACAAACAGGAAAGTTGATCTAGGGAAAAAGTATCTCGTATAGCAAGGAAATGAGCATATTTAGTCAAGCGATCAACAATAACCCAAATTGCATTATTACCTCAAGGTGTCTTTGGAAATCCCACAACGAAGTCCATGGATATGTTCTCCCATTTCCATTCTGATACTGGTAAAGGCTGAAGCATCCCTTTCGGTAACTGCTGCTCTACTTTAACCTGTTGACCTGTCAAACCCTTCATAGTAAAATCAGCAATATCCCTTATCATTCCGTCCCACCAGTAATACTCTCGAAGATCTCTATACATCTTAGTACTGCCTAGATGAACTGAAAACGGAGAACTATGAGCTTCACATAATAACTCTCTCTTCAACTGTGAATCACAAGGCACTCACAATCTCTTCCCAAATCTCAAAACAAAATCATTATCAATGTTGAATTCAGGTAACTTACCCTTCTGAACCAGCTCTACCTTTTTCTGCAACTCACTGTCTTGCTTCTGTGCATGCTTAATTGTGTCAGATAGAAAAGATTTCACTGATACATGAAACAAAATAGAAGGAAATCCTACACCAACAACTTCTATGCCAAAGTTCATCAAATCCTTAAGCAGAGGATCACTTTTCAAACGCAACGTTGTTAATAAAGCATTACTTTTTCGACTCAAAGCATCATCCACTTTATTTGCTTTTCCCAAATGGTAATGAATTGTACAATCATAATCCTTGATTAATTATAGTCATCTCCTCTGTCTCATGTTCAATTATTTCTGAGTGAATATATACTTTAAAATTTTTTGATTGGTATATATTTCACACTTTAATCCATACAAATGATGCCTCCAAATTTTTAAAGCGAAAACAACAGCAGGTAATTCCAAATAATATGTAGGTTAATTTATATCATGAGTATTCAATTGTCGTGAAGCATAAGCAATTACCTGGTCATTCTTCATTAAGACGCAACCAAGTCCTTTCAATGAAGCATCACTGTAGATAACAAACTCCCCATTCCTGGAAGGTAGTTCCAAAACAGGAGCATTCACCAATCTTCTTTTCAGTTCCTAAACACAATCATCACATACTTTTGTCCAGATAAACTTAACACCATTCCGAGTTAGCTTAGTCATTGGACTAGATAACCGTGAAAAATTTCTAACAAACCTTCAGTAATAGCCTTCCAAACCAAGGAAGCTACGAATCTCAGTAACATTTGTGGGTCTTGGTCATTCTTCCACAACCTTTGTTTTTGCAGGATCAATATATATCCCATCTTTATAAACAATATGACCAAGAAATGAAATTTGTTGAAACCAAAACTCACACTTGCTGAATTTCCCATACAATTTATTTTCTTTTAATGTTTACAAAATAACCCTTAAATGTCTTTCCTGCTGCTCTTTACTTTTAGAAAACACCAAAATATCATCAATAAAAACAACCGACATTTTTCACCTGAGTCAACTGAGCCATCACTGAAACAAACTGTTTAGTTCTGATTCTGACCATCTCAAGATACTGTTTTGAAAGGTCATTTCCCTCTGTATGCCTTCCCAGAAAAATTTTTCTACTTTCTCTATGAAAAACCATTCTTAACACAGAAATATCTTAGGCGAAGCAACATGGTAATCTTAAAATTCTATATCATTTCAATTTTACCATTAAAAAATATATTTTTGGATAATCATTTAATATAATTATAACTCCTAAAGTTATCTAAACTGACCTTCGATACCAACTATAACGCTCCAGCCTTAAACATTACTTAATCTTGAGATATTTCAAGAATACACCTTGAGGATCTTTTCAGTTTTAGAGTTTTAGAGAATTAGACCATAAAACATTCATTACATCCCACATTTAAACAAAGTGGTTATAATAAAAGTTAGTATTCATTTTTCCCATCAACAGAAACATATTTAAAATAAAACATGGATTCATTCTTGACACTTCATTGACACTATCATCATATCATGTACCATTCCCTTGACCTGTGAAAAACATTTCAAAAACTTGGGATGAGCATAAAAATCCCAGTAAGGGATATAAAAGTACGAAATGAAAACATTAGTCCATGTATGAAATCATACTTTACTCATAAAACATAATCACTTTAACATACCTCATCAAATCATGAATAAATCATAGAAATCATAAGACATAAAGGTAACTTGAGGCATTCATAACATTCTTATGTAGGGAGTAACCCTCTTGGTTATGTTTGGAATACCTACCACAATATATTCCCTAAATCTCTTCGGAGAAACCTTAACGTTTAACTCCTTCATGTTACCCAATGAATTGGAGAGCTATATCGAGTTCACCCGCCCTTAGTTTATCACAGAACCACCCGCCTTCATAACAATTCCCATGAACCATAACATAATCGTATCACATAAAACACGCATAAAGGAAACATAACATTTCCACATTTCAATCAAAAGATATAAACACAACACATTGATAAAATAAAAACATTATGAAAACCATTTTCAATACCAAAATAAAATAAAAGTAAAACATGGTATTTATTTTTCATTTAAAAAAATGTATGGCTTGTAGAGGAAGCCGAAACTAAAATAATGGTCACGGCAGTGGAGAAGTCATTGTCGCCGCATACGTTCGACAAAAACATTCGCTTTTTTCATTTAGTAAAACGCTTCGTATAATAATATTTATTTTGGATAAACATAAAAGTCAAAGGGGTTTATACACAATAAAAAATAAGGTTGTGTATAAAACAAAATATGCCTCAATGAAAGGAGATTGAGATGAAGTCCCATACCTCGGGTCTGACTTGACTCGATCGTTCTTTAATGTCCTGAATAATAAACTTGAGTTAATTTCTACTTGATTATGAACCTTTTTCAAGTTAATTATTCCTTTTATATCACTTATTACCATGTTATGAACATTATGAAATCATTTATGTTAATAACGGTCGTTTTGTCGATATTTGGTACTTGAGTCAAAAATAAACTCTTTATAATTACAAGTAGTTCATGTGGTAAAATATCCATTATATCAAGAATTATATTCATGATGTAGATATCATATATATCATATATATCCAGTATATACATGCATTTATAATATTACATAATCATTTAGAGGTAAGAAATGAAATGCACCGTTCATGGAGACGGTAAGCCGTACGTACGCATGAACGCTACTATCATTTCTATTTCTTACATAATGGAGTGAAATCATAATGATATAAAGGTATATCATAATTCCAATATAATATAATTAAATTTATCCTTTATACGTACCACATATGGTGTTAACGAATCAAATCACTCTGAGGGGGCGGTAGTCCGCACTTCTTAAAATGAAGATATCGCGTTTACCCATAATGGAAACAATAAAGGTATGACATAAATGAAAAATACAGAAGATTAAGTAAAACATAATCATATTATATATCGTATATAAATATAGTGTCATCTTAATGTCCACCTTTGAAGGTGTTAGAAGAATATTGAACAATCGTCGTTTCATGAGGTAGAAATTCGCCATCCACGGAAACAGTATGCTCTTTAACCATTAGATGAAGGTGTGTGTAAGTGTAGCTCGAACCCTTCTTATAACAAAATCCTAGAATATTGAAGATACTGTTTTTGTTACAAAATAAAAGAATAAAAAGAGTTTAGGTGGTTGGAGAAGCAAAATAGAACATAAGAACACAAGAAAAAACACTACCTTTAAAACGGGTAACTCTTTTTGATTTGAGCTCAAAGGCTTCCTTGGGAAGACTTCTGCCCAAAGTGAGGCTTATAAGAGTAAGAGAGGGATGTGGAGAGACAAAATGGGCAAGGTTTGGCAAGAGAAAGGTTTTAGAGGTGTGGGTAAGGTGGTAGAGGTGGGGGCCTTTTATAAGAGGAGAGGAGGGGCACTCTTGGAAAGTTATAAAAGGTTACTTTATTATAAAATGCTATTCGGATTTAAAAGATCCCAAAATTATATATTTCTAGGATACGGTGATAAGATTTCGAAATCCACCCATCCAATAGGTTTTTGACATGTGTAGGTCTTAGATTTTACATTATCTTTTCATTTTATTTAAATCGTTAAATAATGAGATAATCGCTGCATCATCATGGTATCATAAATAATTTAATTTAATTAATGTCTAAAAATTATAAAAAAATATCATGATGTAGGAAATATTTTTAGATTTATAATTAATATTTATAGTAAAAAATATGACTTATATAACCCCATTTAAAAATTGTTTTAGTAAAAAAACTCATGTTTGTGACATTTTCATTTTAACTTTAAATAAAAAGTTATTAATGTCATTTTCCTACCAAAGTGGATCCATGGGGTCCCCAAGTCGACCCATGGATGGTCTTGGTCGGCCATGACACATCCAATAAGGTTAGTACATGTGTCTAGGTAATTTCATTTTATTAAAACATTATTTTTACCTTAAACTACACTAATTACCTCTAATTGCAATTAAAACTTAAAAGTTACTATTCACCAAAAAATTATTTTAATACCATTGAACCAAGTTTTACTTATTAATGACAACCATGTTTGTCGGATTTTTGAAATTCAAAACACAGAGGTGGTAAAATTTCATTTAAATGAAAAATCATTTTTTTTAAGTACCACTTATTGGTTTCACTATTCATCAAAAATTGAAGCTTTTCATAAAAATACCAAAACTTCACCCTAAGCTATATTTGATATTCCTAATTCAAAAATGATATCTATTTTACAAAATTCAAAACATATAAGTTACATTAATTAATTTAATAATTAATTCCTGCTGTCAAAACAAATAGTGTGTTTTTATGAAACAATATGTATCAAAAGATTGAGACTAGTTTAAGTCCAATTTCAAGGTGAAATTAATTTCAAAGACCACTATTGTATTAAATGGTAAAAATATATTCTAATTTCACTTTAAAACAAATTCAAAAGATAATCTAATACTATAAATAAATTAGATTAAAAATAGGTTTTGAATTAAAATACAACATTTTTCACTATTCATTAAAAATGATATTTATCAGAAAAATACCAAAAATTTACACAAAGTAAATTTTGATGTCCCAATTCTAAAGAAGAATTTTATTTGGTCCAATAGAATGTATAAGAGTGACCAAAACTATATTTAAAGAGGGTTCTCCATCAAAAGGCAATAGTTTGACCTTTTCGTGAATATTAGAGTATCTATGCCTAAAATTGAATTCTTTTCGTATTTTAAGTCTTTATCCATTATTGGATAAACGTAAAAATAGTTAACAAAAATATATAATCATATTTTAGTTATTTCTATTCATTCCCGCCAATACAACGGCTACGTGTTAACTACCATTTAAAATAATATTATTTTATTACTAGTGTGCAACGTAAGGTTTCAAAGAAACTCGTTGTTGCGTATCGGGCACACTATCGAACATAGAAACCCCTTTAAAGTAAAATTTATATTTAATTCATAAATATTAATAAATATGAAAATTATTTATTCTTTATTTACCTGGTATGTTACAATGGGTCCACCATTAGAGTTGTTCTCCCAAAGACATGGAGCACAATAGTAAGAAGTGTTCCCTCCACCCAAATTCCTTCTGGTCTCTGCAAGTGTATCAACATATTTTTAGTTTATATATACTTCTTCATGGAAAATCATGATGAGTATGACCACTTGGATGAGTTCCATCAGCATACCTGATAAGTGAGTTTTATGAGATTAATGTTACCCATGAGCCTTGAAAACATTTGTAAGATAATAGTGAGGGCGTGACCTCACATTGAGACTTGGTGTCTTCCATTGAACAAATCTAGGTTATCTTGTTTATCCTAAAAAAAATTTCCTTATAAATTAACCCTTCTTTCTCGATGCTTCTGTTTGGTAATTTTAGGAAGAACATATGGGTATGATAATACTCACTCCTATATGAGATATTCTCATGCATATCATGTCCTATGTAGACTATGGGACTTTTGATGGAATACATGGTGGACCAAAAGTAGGTGGATCTTAGTTGTGGAAGTTGTAACAAAGATGATTCCAACTATTTCATCTTAACTACATTCCCTTTTTTGTTAGTATGTTATAGTTTTTCTTTGCAGTTATGGGGGAATTATATTTATCCCTTTACATTTCCATACTATTTATCATACATCAATGTGGGACTAGTTATTATGAATTAAATTATAATATGAATTGTTTACCTTTTTCACATGATAATTGTGTATGGAGTGCGTGTGTGTGTGTGTTTTTGTGTGTGTACATTCACTTTAGGCTAAGTCAACCCATCTTTGTGATATGCCTACATATCCCTAGTCTCTATCCACTAGCCTGTTGGATGTGGGGTTGGGGTGTCACTATTGAGTCAAAATTATTACTTCTTACTTTTACATTCCTATATTTTCGAAATCATGAACACGTTATTAAAAAATGTTTTCTAACTTTTATATTCTATGGGTTTTAGTATGTTATTGTATAAAATAATAAATTTTACCATAATCAGAAAAAAAAATTTATAATACATTATGAATATAAACATACTTTTTTCATTAAGGTTATCGGATTGAATAGGAATTTGATACATTTTACTTACCTTTAATCATACTAGGAGATATATTTTTTTCTTGTCTTTTGTACTAAAAAAAGTCATGACCATCATAATAAAACTGGTATCAAAATAATTGGACTAACTCTTATTAGGGTTATAATATTGAAAATTTATAAGGATGTCCAATGGAATAACCTATGTTTATAATTAGAATATATATACTTGTTTCTATCATAAGGAATACCTTTAACGGTGTATTGGTGTTAAACAAAAAATTATTTTAGACATTCAGTTATTATAGATCATTGTGAGATTTCAAGATCTAGTTGTCTGAGGATATTGCAACAAAATCATAAATATGACCATTAGAGATTCATCTATAAATAACCAATCATTTAAAGAGTTTGGAGTTGATACATTTTTTCTCTCAAGTATTTTTCGGATTACTTATCCATAGATACATATTCTTAGTCTTTGTACTTCTTTATATATATTTTTTTCAAAGGAATCCTTTCCATGTTTGTTTCCTTTATAAATTTTGAATTTTTATTCTACATCCAATATTTTTTACGACTGATGGATCATAGGGATAAAAATATGGTCAATCTAATCCACCTGATTGAGGTTTTAGAGGGATAGGTAGATAGATTTCAATCATTGTATGAAGGGATTCTGGGGAAAAAATATAGAGCTATTCAAATCATTGTATCGAGGGATTTCTTGGTAAGGAAAGACAGACTTGATAGCTAGTATAAAATTGTAGATACCTTTATTTATGGTTATTGAATACCTTACTCTTATGGTTAAAAAATAAAAATCTTTTAATAATATCTTGTAAGTAATTCTTACTCTTATTAGATATTCTATTTCTTATTTTTATAAGTTACTATTATATTGTGCATGTTATGGAAAGTTAGTGTTTTTACTATTTTTTATATACTATTTTTTATCATTATAAATATAATTAAAATAAATGTAATTTTATATAAATTTGATTAAATGTGATTCTGCTCTTCACTTTTATAATCATACTAAGTTTTATTCTGATAAAATTACTTTATAAGGGTTTTCTTGGGTGATTATTTTCAATTTATTAAAATACAATTCACCCTCACCCCTCTCAGAAGTATATCCATCTAATATAATATTATTATCCTATAATCACACTTAGAATATTGTGTTCCAAGAGGGACCTGGTGGGATAGGTTCTGAAGATATGGTCTTCACATAGATGTGTTGGGTCCGTTCCGCTAGTTGAAAACCTATACAGTTTAAGAATGTGTGATTGTGGTCTAGTAAAGAACCTATATTAGATATCATTTGGGTGATCAGGTATGAGTAATTATAGAATTATAGTAGAGATTCATTAAGTGTTTGGTAGTTTAGTTATATATTGAATTATATTTTCTAGACATAGGAGGTTGATTGAGTGTATGTCTGGTAGGAATTACATTGTTTGAAACCCATGTTTCTAGGGTATGTCTAGTTGGGACTAGGTACTATATGATGAGTGAGATGTTGGATCAAACTGAAAATACTAACATGGTATAGATAAGACTTGATGTGAGTCAAAAGGGTCGAATGGGATCTCGTGAGTTGTTCATGCATTATGATAGTGTCATGATTAGGGCATTATACAAAAACCTATGGCAGGTTTTTTTTAACTTGATTCATCATCGGAATATATTATTAATTAAATAAAATTATAATATAATTTATTTTTTATTGATTAGATTATAAGGGGTAATTATATTACTGTGGTTATGAGGATCATTTTTTGATTTATAATGATTGTGATTGTTTATCCACTATAGGGAAATGGTTTTCAAGATGATTGATTTTTGAGAAAAACTTGTTTGAAGAAGAAAACCTAGCTTAAGAAAAAATCATGTGGTGGAACAAGGTATTTTGTAAATGGTTTTTAAATTTGGTTTTGTTGAAATTTCTTTTGGAGGTTTTGATTTTGAAATGGGTTGATATTTCTAGTTTAGTGAAAATCTAAGGTAAATGGTTTTGGAAATTTTATTTCAAAATGGATTTTGGAAACATGAATGGTTTTTGGGAAAGGGATAAGCTAGGATTCTATTTTTTTGATTTTGGTATTCCTGAAAACCCTTTCATACCAATGTCTATTTTAAAAACTCTATTGAGTTTTTGTTTTTTTAATGTTATTTGAATTAGTTTCAAAATGGGCAACCAATACCTATGTAAAATAGGTCTATTTGGATTTTTTTGTTTTTGGTTGAGAGTGACATGGATACTTGAATTGTGTTCTTGTATTATGGGACAAGTATATTGGAAAAACACATGAATTATTGGAAGGTTTGGACCTATTTTGGTTAGATTATGGTAATATTATTTGGTTCTTTTGTAGAACAAGCTTTATTTTTTTGGTGGTTAGTTGGAAGTGTCTAGAGCATGGTTGTGTGTTTGGAGGGTATTTCATGGATTCTTTGTGGGGGGTTATTAATGAGATATTGTGTGTGGATTTTTTACAATGGTATTGTGTAGTCAAATGTGATTTTAGTGATTTCAAGTATTATACACCATGAGAGGATTTTAATGATTTCATATGTTGGACTGTTGGGTACATGTTTTCTACAATTGATTCCTTTCTAAGGGAGCACCATTAGTTGCAATAGTCCATTGGTACATGATTCTTATATTGGGGAGCACCATAATCATGGTGATAGGTTAATCATTTGTGTTTTGGGATTGAATGGTATGTTTGATCATTGTCTAGGTGTTCCATGGTCAGTGTTATGGGTCGGCACTCTGTTATGAGCGGGTGGTCACGTCTAGTAATTTTACTTAGTAATGTAAATGATATAAGTGGTAGAGCTCATATGTTTGGTTCAGTGGGGTGAGATGAAGGATAATCTTATTTTGGGGAACATCAAATTTATTTGGGTTGCATGACTATCTTTTCAAACTGGTTATGGATTCAGTGGAACTAGTCAATAGATGATTTAAGTAGTTATAGGATGTGAGTGAGTGGATAAAACTAGTTTGGGATTCATGTGTGGTGTTGTATAATGTCTGTTTAATGGAAATTGGCTTAGTATGGTGGAATTTTGATTTTACAATGAGTCATATTGGTGATGTGTTAGTGGGTGAGGTTGAGCGCTTTTGGGGAAAGTCAACCAGAGAAGGATTTATTGGGGTTTTTCATATAATTATATGCTATAAGTTATAAAATGAATAAGGGGAATTTTTTAGGACATGTTTGAGGTTGTTTAAGGATCAAACTGATGTTTTTAGGAGAAGTAGGTGTATCTAGGATTGATGTTTGGAGTTTCATAGTGAAAGACCACTTAGTGATTGGTGATTGAATGTAGCGAGGTAGTGGTGGTTTAAAGACCGATGTAGGGAAGGGTTCATAGGAACTGGACATCCACGACTTCTTAGGGACAAGATTTCTTATGGTGGGGATATTGTAATGACTTGTGTCAGTATGAGTTATAATGTTTAGAGAAAGTTTTAATTTTTGTATTATACCATGGGCTATTTTAAAAATTTGGACTCAAACATGGATTTTGAGAAATTTAATGTATTTAATAGATTTTTATGGACATGGTTTAAGGATTGAGAGGTGTAAAGGGAGATCGGGTGTATATCTTGGTTTGTTTGGAGTGACCAAGGTTCGAAAAAAATAGCAGCATTAGTCATTAAATCAATGAATAGGTTGATCACTCCATAACAAATCAATGAAAACAGAAGGCCTCTTTACTTAGGTAGGCCATGTTGCCACAATAGTGGCCACGTCATGGCCTAGTTCATATTGGGTTTCTATAAAAAAGGGATGAGTGGGTTTGAAATTATAAACCCCTTGGGGTTTCTTCTTTCTAATTGGGTGAGAATAGGGGAGTTCAAACCCCTTCCCCATTTCATTCTCTCCTTGCTTTTTGATGATTTAGGAGTGATTAGAATTGTGGATTCAATGTAGGTTCATCTCACTTCACTCCCTTATTCCCTATACTTTTCAATTACTAATTTTGATTCACTATCTTGGGATTTTGAGGAAATATATATATAATATACATAAATATTACATCATTTTAGATGAATATTCATTAAATTTCACAATAATAAATTCATAAGGAGCATGAAGATTTAGTTTATTTGGAGGATAGAAACATAATAAACCTATTTCTTAAAATATTGACAATATCACTCTCAAGGTTCTTCTCCCATATTACCCTTATTATAAATTTCTTGTTTAATACCATTCTTCAAAACTTGGGGTATAGGGAGACATAAAAAATCATTAGATCATATGCTCTATAAGGGTAAACATAGGAGATATTGATCAATATTCATAAGTGGGGAAAATATAAGCATAATATTATAACAACATGATCATAACATACAATAAAAATAACCAATAATTAAATAACTATTGATCACAAATTATGGAAAAATTATTTTTCATAATAAAATTCATAAGTCATAAGTGTGTCGGATCCTCACTAATTGATCATGATCCATGAGAACATATCATAATCATAATACATAAGTTTTTGGCATACACATAAGCAGAGAAAATAATTTCATTAGTTAAATATCACTGACAATAATATCATAGTGGATTGGGTTCACTCACAATTCCATCAGCTCCATAATCAAGGTCCACTCCCATGATTGTCTTACTAGATAGAGTCCCTAACTCAACTAGTCTCACACTCAATTCCAGTCCCTATTTTCCCATGATATATCCATAGTTACCTAATTCACTAAAGGGTTATATAATTTCAATCCCACCCATAACATAATAAAAATCATGCATACGTGTACCATAAGATCAGAAGACATTAATCATATAATTATAACATAAACTATAGAAATTAAACAGATTAAATAATCATTTAATCATTTCATTATAGCATAATGCATATAAATGAAACAAGATTCATAAAGGGTTCATTGTAATTTAATCAACACATGAGAAAGAAACTGGTTTCATAGAATAATCTTTAAATCATCATAATCAACATCCACCCAAAGAAATAAATTCGATGGTATCATAAGATCATATCCTGACTGAAGCATAAAAATATATAAGTTATGTAGATATATATAAAAAATACTTTTAATGAAACGTTTGAACATTTTATTGAACACATGAAAAAAATATTATTTTATTTGGAAATTTTTTTAATAAATCCTAGAATACTAAGAAAATTATTGTATTATAAAATAACCACAAAAACATGTAAAATAATCTTCAAATCAAAGAATAGTTAGGATGGTGGAAAAAAACCATTCATACTATATACATAAAAAGGGGAACATTATTTTCACACTTTTTGTAAAATTCAAAGAAAACTTGTTCAGAAATTGTGTCATAAAAGATAATCATTTTAAAATTTAATAAATAATGTAAAAGGAAATGAAAATTAATTTTTTTAAAAAAAAATTCATATATAGGTAAAAAATTCTATAATAAAATTTTCAAGACCGTGGACATGGAAGAAAACATTCATCAGCTAAAAAAAATAATGTAAATATTTATTTGAAAAAATTTTCTAGATCATTTCAAGTACCCATGAGATGGAAATGGTACAAATACATAAAATATGAATGAATAAATAGTTTATAAAAATATATATTTCTTAAAGGATAAGATCTATATAATTTCTCTAAATGGAAATTTATCATAGGCAATCATTAAAATAAATGAGATTGCAACATAAAAATTTACCTCAATCCCTGTCTTGCTTCAAAAACATTAAAATATCATATATAATAAATAAATATTTAATATATTTTTATTAAAAAACCATATTCATATATAAAATAATATGTGTGATTCCATAACAGTTCTAAGATAACCTTTTTTAACAATTGTTCCTTAAAATGCACATTCAAGTGAAAATTGGTTTGTTTTCCCTGTATGTTTCATTTCGATGAATCTGGTACTTCCAACATTATTCAATCATATCCATAATATTAATAATTACATAAGTATCATATTTATTCATTATATAAAATTTTATAACCATTTACATAATGCAGTGAATGAAAATGAATTAC
Source organism: Viscum album (assembly GCA_963277665.1). NCBI lineage: Eukaryota > Viridiplantae > Streptophyta > Magnoliopsida > Santalales > Viscaceae > Viscum > Viscum album. The sequence goes on along the minus strand of OY728142.1, from coordinate 21,277,330 downwards.
ATCACTTTGTTGAGACAATAGTCCATACGTATGCATGAGTGATGTTTCCACATTTTGATGGATGGAGTTAAAGAAAGGTAAATGATAATTTACCATAAAAATAATTATCATATCATAAATACCATATATATTCATTAAATATATCATTATTATCATCCATGTGAAGAGAAAATGAAAAATTAATCACATCCCTTCATCGAGGTGGTAGTCCACATGTATAGATGAGAAACATTATCATTTCCAAGAGATATAATGGTAAGAATTTAGATATAGTATTATCATTAAAGAAACATAATTATGTCATAAATATAATATCTAAAAATTAATTCCATCATAATAACCAAACATGAATGGCGGTGATGAAAAATGAAATACATTACTTCATGAGGAAAAATTTCATACCTACGCATGAATAATGTTTCTTTGCATTCGATGGAGAAGGATATTAATAAAGGTTTCACCATCAACACTATAACATTTCATTATATGATATATAATATTTTAATTATATAATCATGGTAATAATATAATTAAATTAGAAATAATAAGTTGTAAAATAAAAACACTTGGTTAATAGATGCACCTCTTCTCTGGAAAACCTCATTTATTTAAAACCATAAGTATTATAAGGTCGATTTTTTGATAGAAAAAAGACTTATATATCATAAAAAGGGATTTTAGGAACATATTTTTCTATGGATTAAATTATTTTTAAGTCTCCTGAATTTATTAGAAGAGAGTAGAGGCGGTGTCTTTTTATAAGGGAGAGAGCAGACACACATTGAATTTTTCAAATGATTAAAATGTATTAATGTTTTACTGAAGCCATGTGGCTCTAAAATAGAATATTTTTAAAGGAAGTAATATATATGATTGAAATATAGAGATGAAATATTATTTAGACAAGTTTATATGTAAATTTAACCCTTATCTTTTTAGTTTTAACCCCCCCCCCCATTAATCAATTTTAACCATTACCATGTTATTGCATTTTTAGCTTGGTTATTATACCTAATAACCCAAAATAAAAGTGGAATAATTAAAACAATTATGAAAATTTGGATTCAAATTATGGATTAAATCTTATCAAATTCAATTTCTATAAGTGTTATATTTAAATTTAAAAACAAACTTGCAAAATGCGATGAAAAATGGTTTTTAGATATTTGTGTTTTTAAAGAAAAAAACTTATACCCAAATAAATTATAATTATAACTAATATATAAATTATTATATTAACTATAATTAAAGTATAATAAAATTAATTTATGATAAAATGAATAAATGATACCTTTAAATTACCTGATTTAATGAAAAAATTACAGTTTTACAAAATTCTGTATTTTTATTATTAAATTAAAAATAAATGTTTCCTGAAAAAATCCAAAAAATTCACCCTAATACAATATAAAAATGATAATTTCAAAAAATTTAATTATTTAATCATATAAAATTTCTAAAAATGGTAGAAATTATTTGTAATTTCCACACATAGAATTCAGTAAAAACAATTTTACAGAAAATATATTTTTGAAGAAAAAAACAACTTCACTAAAGATGGAGTAATTTTTTTATATGAATTAAAATTTATAAATATTTCTCATAATTTATATTATACTATTAATAAGATCTATTCTAATTGGGAGGTTATAATAGTATACTATATCACAGTACATTTAAACTTGAGGTTGTGTGTAAAATAAGATATCAGATACTATATGTTTTTTTTTCAAAGGAAAATACATATTAAAATCTCATTATGTAAGAATATACCCACCTTAAAATGAATTTTTCCTAGAAATTACATCACTCAAATATAAAAAAAATGATGACACTTCTACCTCATTACATCCAAGGGTTCCCATGTATCTTCAACAGATTTATAAATCCTCAAAAAAACATTAACTAGGTGACTAGTCTTGTTATGTAGATCATTATCTCAATGAAATAAGATTTTAACTAGTTTTTATTCATAGAAAATATCATCCTACAAAAATATGTATTATGGTTTTATTGCATGTGAAGGATCAGTTATGCACTACCTCAAAAGAGATACGTGGAACACATCGTGAACTTTAGAATAGTTCACTGGAAGTACCAAATGATATGTAATCATCCCAATATAATCAAGAATTGTGAAGGGATAAATATATCTAAGGTCTGTATTTCCCTTATATAAAAATATCATAATATTAATCCATGACTAAACTCATAGAATTAACTTCTCAATAAATATAAATTCAATATCTCACTGATCATTGTTAAAACAACTATTCCATCTACTCTAAGATACTTTGATATGATTATAAACAAATCTAACCTTCTCTAAAGTTTCATAAGATATCTCATATACCAATATTTTTCATTCTCTAATATTAAACATTTTGGAGTTTTACACACCCTACCATAAAGGGATTCATAATAAGACATCTGAACTCTCGAGTGCAATCTATTGTTGTAAGAATATTCTTTCAAAGGATGTTTTTGATCCCAAAAACTTTTAAAATTCATAAAATATGATCACAACATATCCTATAGGGTTTTAATAGTTCTCTTAAATTAACCATCTTTCTAAGGATGATATGCAGGGCTAAATTCTAACTTTGTATCAAATGGTTGTTGAAGACTTATCTATAACTTCAAGGTAAAAATCAGATCCTTATCAGATATAATAGAATATGGTACTTCATGAAACCTTACCACTTCTTTAGTTTATATCATGGAAATCTTATTAGGAGATAAACATTATCTCTTGGATATTAAATAGGTTGATCTCATAATTTTATTGATTACAACCCAAATAACATTGTTCTCTTTAGATGTTTTTGGGAGTCCAATGATGAAATCCATGGTAATGTTTTCCCATTTCCATTATGGTATGGATAATGTTTTTAACATATCCTTATACTTAGATATCTTATCTAGAACTTATTTTTATACCAATAATTGAGATACATAATTGGAAATATCCCTTTTTATGTTATTCCCCCCAAATACTCTTTCATATCTCTATATATATTCACACATTTATGATGAATAGAGAATGATGAACTATATGATTCATCCAATAGCTCCTTCAAGTATGGTATTAACTAACACATTCTCGTTTCCTAAACCTTATAATTCAATAACTATAATGCTTGTACCCAATAACATTTCTCAACTTCTTCTATTATTGTACATTTTCTATATATTCCTATTTAATGATCACATGGATGGATGCACTACTACAAAAATAGTCTTTATCAGTGGTAAAAAAGTGTTGTAAATCTCAATGCTGATAAGGGGGGGTCCCCTTTATCTGTTCTTTCTAAGCGCTATTAAAGGGGTACTTTATTAGCGCTAAAAAAGTGCTCAAAAAGGAAACCTTTATCAGTGCTAAAACTAACTTATAAAGGCGGACCTTATCAGTGCTAAAAAGGCGCTAATAAAAAACAACTTTATCAGCACTAAAAGAGCATTGAAAAATGTGTGTTTTATCATCACTCTTTTAGCACTAATAAACGGATCCTTTATCAGTGCTTTTTTAGCACTGATAAAGGTGTATTTTATCAGTGCTTGTTTAGAACTAATAAAGGCTCCCTTTATCAGCACTAAAAAAGCATTGATAAATGCCCTGTCTGCTGCTACAAAACAATCTGCAGCAATATAGCCAAACACCTGCAAAAAATTCAGCATCTCAATAAGCTAATTATACCAAGTATATCAATATAAAATTAACACATAAATCATAAGGTAATTATACCAAGTATATCCATACAATAAATATACTTGTACACCATTAACACACAATTCATACGTTAATTAAGTACATAATGAATTCAATTCAGAATTGAGGGGGTTGGGGGATGTTCAGGGGTTTGAGGTGGCTGTCCAAGGGTGGGTAGGGGTGTCTAGGGGGATGGGGGGAGTCTGGGGGGAAAGGGGTGTCCATGGGGGGGTGGGGGGTCGAGGATGTTGGGGGTTGTCCAATGAGTGTGGGGGTGTCCAGGGGGTTGGGGTGTCCAAGTGAGGGGGGGGGGGCTGTCCATGGGGGGTGTCTAGGGGGGTGGACTGGTGTCCAGAGTTTTGGGGGGGGCTTTCCAAGGGTTGGGGTGTCCGGGGGGGTTGAGGACGGTCTGGGGGGTTGGTCGGGTTGTCCAAGGGGGTGGGGTGGTGTCTAGGAGGGCGGTATGGGGGTATCCAGAGGAATTGTGGTGTCCGGGGGGTGGGGGTGTCCAGGGGGGTTGGGGTGGTCTAGGAGGTTGGGGGTGTCCAGGGGGTGGGGTGGTGTCCAAGGAGGGGGGGTGTCCTAGTGGGGGTGGGGCTCTCTGTGGGGTGTCCAGGGGGTGGGCTGGAGTCCAGTGTGTCGGGGGGGGGGGGGGGGGGGGGGGGGGGGGGGGGGGGCTTTCCAGAAGGTTGGTGGGGCTGTCCAAGAGAGTGGGATGGTGTCCGGGTGGGTGGGGGTGGTCGTCCATTGGTGGGGTGTCCAAGGAGGTGGGGGTATCCTGGAGGTGGGGTGGTGTCAAGGAGGGGTGGGGGTGTCGTCCAGGGTGTTGGTGGTTGTCTAGGGGGTGGGGTGTCCGGGGGGGGCTTTCTGAGGTGGGTGGGCTGTCCATGGGTGTGTCCAGGGGGTGAGGGTGTTCGGGGGGTTGAGGGGGCTTTCCACGGGCTGGTGGTTGTCCAGAGGGGTGGGGTTGTCCAGGTCATAGGTCAGTTGTTTTTTTCACAAAAAAACTATGTCCATTTTAAACAAAAGTGAAACACTTTGAGTGATACCAGCCACACCATTCCTTGGATTGAGGAGAGGTTGACTTGTACACGTCTCAAACGACCCATGGATCATTCTCTTATAGGATCAACACAATCTGAATGCCTTTGGTCATATTTCCATATGTCAGTTATTGTTTTCACATAAAATTGTGTCCATTTTAAACAAACGAGAGACCCTTTGAGTAATATCGGCCACACCATGCCTCAGATTGAGGTCGGGTTGACTCTTACACGTCACAAAGGACCCATGGATAATTTTACTAGAGGATAAATACAATATGAATGCGTTTGGTCAGATTTCCGTAGGTCAGTTATTGTTTTCACTTAAAATTGTGTCCATTTTAAACAAAAGACAGACACTTTGAGTGATACTAGCCACACTGTGCCTATAATTGAGGTGGGGTTGACTCGTACACATCACAAAGGACCCATGTGTAATTATCCTATATTATCAAGAAAATCCGAATGTGTTTGGTTAGATTTTTATAGGTCAGTTATTGTTTTCACTTAAAATGGTGTCCATTTTAAAGAAAAGAGAGACACTTTGAGTGATACCGGATAAACTGTGCCTCAAGTTG